>JAQPPZ010011992.1:0-5421127 GCA_028583015.1 Wollemia nobilis | reverse complement strand
TTGTAGATCGAACTACCACAAAAATCGGTCATAGCGATGGATCTCCACCTCTCCTCTCTCCATCCGAAGCCAGCAGACTCGCCTAACGCGAGCTAGCTCCTGTCCGTCCTCGGCCCACCCTGGATGCTCCCTCCATGGCCTCCAGGTAATCTGATCTGGGACTAAGTCATCCAGTAGCCTTCGGGACATCAGAAGGTCGATCCACCATTGTGACCCTCTCTGGAGCCACCAGTAGAAAACTCGGGGCCTCTCCCCGTCTACCCTTATCAGAGGAAGCCCTATCGGCCTTCGCACTGTAATGTGCTCCTAGCACCAAACCTGTAGAAGCGATGTCATCACCAGACATCGGTCGTCCTTGTACATGACCCCATATATGATCCTGTATAATCGGCATAGTACATAACTGCCCCAAGAGAACCTGTAGTCGTGGTCCCACATGTTGCAGATCACATCTGCCAGCATCCACAGCACCCTGCACCCACTCTGGTGGCACAGCAGAAGTCCACCAACTACTCTAGCTAGCACTCGTGTGAGTCTAGATGCCCCAGGCATCTGGCGTAGTGCCTCGATGTTAACTTCACCCTTCTCCAGGGCGAAGCTCGGGTCACCACACAGTCGTCCCATAGCATGGCCCTGGTTGGCCACAGGAGTGATCAATCGTCCTTGTATGGGGATTCTTAGAATCCTCCATACATCCTCTAGAGTGGGAGTCATCTCCCCTGTTGGTAGCTGAAAACATGAGGAACCCGGATACCATCTCTCTGCTAGGGTCGTCAGTAGCCCCATATCCGTAGACACTCGTGGCATCTCTGCCACATCTCTGCAAGCTCGACCGTGCCGGTGATCTCGCTCTGCCTGTGTGAGAGCGGCCAAGTCATCCTTCAAACCTCCATACTTCCATTCCCTGCTCTTTAGCAAACCTCTCTACAAATATAAACAACAAAACAATAAAAAATCATTAATAACAAATTCAAATAATTAATAATGCAAGTTAAAGTTCAATTTTATGTAATTGATGATATCATCCACTATTGGACAATATCGTCCCAAATTTGAGCAGAATCGTCTCTAATTTTGCCAGTCGAAATCGTCTCTAATTTGACGAAATCGTCCCCCTTTCTCCGATTTCGCCCTTGGACAAAATTGACGAAATTGAGACGATTTCGTCGAAATCGGGACAATTTCGTCGAAATCGAGACGATTTCGTCTCGACGACGTCGACGGCCCAAAAACGGCCGTGATGCTCAAAATTCATCTAAAATCTACCTAAAAAGCATGTAAAATCAAATTAAAGCATTCTAGTTAAGTCTAGACTCTTACCCGTAGACCACACCGGACCTCTGTTAATCTGTGCGTCGTCTCCACCATTTTTGCTTCTAAAGCTCTAAAACCAGAAAATGAACAGTAAAAAAAAATGAATTAGGGTTTTACCCTATTTTTCTTAATTTTATTCAAAAATAATTTTTTGCTTTTCCGCGTTTTTACCTCAAACGTTCGATTTGGGTAAAAACACGGAGGGGGCACCATAGTAAGCTGTCGTACGATTCGACCAAGAATCATCGCCTAAAAATTGGGAATAATTTTTGCTTTCTCGTAGATCGAGAAGAACTCATCTTTAACGCATTTTCTTCGGAAAATTCGCTAAAGAGGGGGCAAAATGTAGCACCCTAAAATTGACGCAGTAAAATTGTCATAATTACATTCACCTTAGTAAATAATTTAAATTCAAATTTTAACCTCCCAAACCGCCCGTTAATCGTCGGGTAATCCGTTTCCCCCTTTTCCACACCATTTTTAGAGGTTGTTTTGACTATTTGACGATATCATCGTCGATCAGACGATATCGCCCCAGATCTGACAATTTCGTCTGGGCTAGGACGTCCAGACGATCTTGTCGCAAAACTAATTTTGCACAATTAGCTTCTGTTCCAACGGGCCTCTAATCTAGGCAGAAGCGTGTCTGCGTCATTAGAGACCCTCCCCCATTGGAGATCTCCCAAATAGGGACGATCTCCAACCTCCTAACTACTCCCCTAAGCCTATTTAGTCCCTAGGACCTTCCCTTCCCAACCCCTGGCTGAAATTCTTTGTAACTTAACTTCATGCACGTTAAATCATCCTAAGTTTTCATTTGCAGTAGTCCTATATCAATTTTGTTGTAGGTACCATCTTATTTTTCAGCCGAAGCAAGCATACATCATCACCGACGAACCTGTTCAGATCGGAGGCGATCCTGTCGAATCAGAGATGATTTCGTACTGATGTGAGATGATCTCGACTGTAGTCCACATTGAGGCAATCAGTGCCATAAGTTTGCATTTCTTCACATTTTCTCTATTGTTTTATTCTGCAAATTAGCTAGTTTATTTGATATTTTATGTTATATTGCATTTTGGAGTTCACCCATCTAGATCAAAGGCATAATTAATCCATAATTGTGATTTAATCAGCATCATTCATACATGTTTCGGTCTTTAAGTTTTAGTTCAGTATTGTCACTCGTTATTTTGCACGGTTTCCCTCTACTAGAACAGTAGTATTCTCTCGTATTTTGCATCCGTTCTTACGTTTGCAGGTCTCGACGAATTCGTCGGATCTCGAACGATCTTATTTGATCTCGGACGATTTCATCGAATTCCGGATGATCTCGACTACTTCAAACATCGAGAATCTCCATCAGACATCCGGATCAGGTATTCTTCTTATTCTTCCTTAATTTCTCTATTTTTCTGTCTTAAATTTGTTCTCTGTATTCATTAAAATCTGCATTTTCATATAGATTAATATAGACTCATTTGGCCAAACCTAGGATATGAATGCTTAAGACTAAAATGAACACATAAAAACACATTCCAAACCTAGGCGTGAAAGCGCCATTAAATGTTTCTGGTGAACCCACCATCCATCGAAAAATCACCAAAATACACCTCCCTTGAGAAGCGGGACCTTCGCAAAGTCCTCTCGATCCGAGGTACCGCGATATCCTTTTCCCATCCTCCTTCCGGGAACGGATCCTATAGCTTTGAAGGTAAGGATGCGAAAAATTTGGAGCGATACAACCCCCATGTATTACATTATTTGGTTATTGAAGACTTTAGTCTTCAATCTTGGTCTTCATATTTATCTTCAATATTCAAGTGACCTTGCATTGTTCATGAACCTCTGATTCTTTGGAATCTTCTTTATCATCTTGAATCGTGGGTTCATTCTCTTGCTTGAATTTTTCTCCTTCTTCTTCATTCTTTAGATTCTCAATCTCTTTATCTGTATGAACTACTTGAATTCCTTCTTTGACCTATGGTTCATGTGCTTCTAGTTCATGTGCATGAATATCTTGAACTTTATCTTTGTTTGATATTTGAATCATGTGCTTCATTTGATCTAGTTTTCTTATAATCTTGATGTTGTTTTCTAACTTTTGAACATTCACTTGGGAATGTAAATATTGCATGAAGAATAAAAAATTATTTTTAGAGATGATTCACTTGATTCCATTCACTTCGGAAAATTCGCTAAAGAGGGGGCAAAATGTAGCACCCTAAAATTGACGCAATAAAATTGTCATAATTACATTCACCTTAGTAAATAATTTAAATTCAAATTTTAACCTCCCAAACCGCTCGTTAATCGCCGGGTAATCCGTTTCCCCCTTTTCCACACCATTTTTAGAGGTTGTTTTGACTATTTGACGATATCATCGCCGATCAGACGATATCGCCCCAGATCTGACAATTTCGTCTGGGCTAGGACGTCCAGACGATCTTGTCGCAAAACTAATTTTGCACAATTAGCTTCGTTCCAACGGGCCTCTAATCTAGGCGAAGCGTGTCTGCGTCATTAGAGACCCTCCCCCATTGGAGATCTCCCAAATAGGGATGATCTCCAACCTCCTAACTACTCCCCTAAGCCTATTTAGTCCCTAGGACCTTCCCTTCCCAACCCCTGGCTGAAATTCTTTGTAACTTAACTTCATGCACGTTAAATCATCCTAAGTTTTCATTTGCAGTAGTCCTATATCAATTTTGTTGTAGGTACCATCTTGTTTTTCAGCCGAAGCAAGCATACATCATCATCGACGAACCTGTTCAGATCGGAGGCGATCTGTCGAATCGAGAGATGATTTCGTACGATGTGAGATGATCTCGACTGTAGTCCACATTGAGGCAATCAGTGCCATAAGTTTGCATTTCTTCACATTTTCTCTATTGTTTTATTCTGCAAATTAGCTAGTTTATTTGATATTTTATGTTATATTGCATTTTGGAGTTCACCCATCTAGATCAAAGGCATAATTAATCCATAATTGTGATTTAATCAGCATCATTCATACATGTTTCGGTCTTTAAGTTTTAGTTCAGTATTGTCACTGTTATTTTGCACAGTTTCCCTCTACTAGAACAGTAGTATTCTCTGTATTTTGCATCTGTTCTTCTGTTTGCAGGTCTCTGACGAATTCGTCAGATCTCAGACGATCTTATTTGATCTCAGACGATTTCATCGAATTCCAGATGATCCTGACTACTTCAAACATCAGAATCTCCATCAGACATCCGGATCAGGTATTCTTCTTATTCTTCCTTAATTTCTCTATTTTTCTGTCTTAAATTTGTTCTCTGTATTCATTAAAATCTGCATTTTCATATAGATTAATTTAGACTCATTTGGCCAAACCTAGGATATGAATGCTTAAGACTAAAATGAACACATAAAAACACATTCCAAACCTAGGCGTGGAAACTGCCATTAAATGTTTCCTGGTGAACCCACCATCCATCGAAAAATCACCAAAATACACCTCCCTTGAGAAGCAGGACCTTCGCAAAGTCCTCTCAGTCCGAGGTACCGCGATATCCTTTTCCCATCCTCCTTCCGGGAACGGATCCTATAGCCTGAAGGTAAGGATGCGAAAAATTTGGAGCGATACAACCCCCATGTATTACATTATTTGGTTATTGAAGACTTTAGTCTTCAATCTTGGTCTTCATATTTATCTTCAATATTCAAGTGACCTTGCATTGTTCATGAACCTCTGATTCTTTGGAATCTTCTTTATCATCTTGAATCGTGGGTTCATTCTCTTGCTTGAATTTTTCTCCTTCTTCTTCATTCTTTAGATTCTCAATCTCTTTATCTGTATGAACTACTTGAATTCCTTCTTTGACCTATGGTTCATGTGCTTCTAGTTCATGTGCATGAATATCTTGAACTTTATCTTTGTTTGATATTTGAATCATGTGCTTCATTTGATCTAGTTTTCTTATAATCTTGATGTTGTTTTCTAACTTTTGAACATTCACTTGGGAATGTAAATATTGCATGAAGAATAAAAAATTATTTTTAGAGATGATTCACTTGATTCCATTGTATCAATTACTACCTTTTTACATAGAGTTTCAATTAACTCCTTTTGTCTTTGATTTTTATCTTTATGAAGTTCAAGTGAAAGCAATATCAAGAGGTATCATAATATCATCCTTTGAATTATCAATTGCTTCAATAAGTTTTGAGTGTAAATAGTATTCAAATGTCTCAAAACTTTCATCCATAGCTTCTCTATAGATGAATTGTATTGTCATATCTAGCTTACCCTTAGATTTTTCAATCAATTTTCCAATGCCATATTTAATAACTTCTAATCTTTCATTTTTTATTATGGACTCCATAGTTCAATTCCTTTTTGAAGTAGTAAACCTTATATCTCCCAAATTTAAACAAAATTCTTCAAATATGAAATTTATAAATTTTAGGTTTCTAATCCTTTGATGTAGAATACCTTTTAACTCCCTAATATTAAATTTGTAAAATTTCAAATTTCAAAAAAAAAATCAAAAAATTAAAAAACTTCAAAATATTCAAAGACTTTGAATCCTTAAATAACTCCAAACTTAAAAATATTCACTCTTTAAAACTTTAAAAAACTAAAAAGCTTTAAAAATATTTTAAATTCAATCAGGATTTAATATTTCAATATGTAAAAAGCTTTAATATTTATGTTGAATACCTTATCACTCCATACCTTCAAAAATAAAAATTATTTTTTAAAATTTTAAAAATTGCCTAACCCTTATAACTCCACTTTACTTTTCAAAAGAATGTATTCAACTTTATTTCCCTCCAAATTATTAATGTGAGCCAAAAATATAATATAACGTCTCAAGACATTACTTGGTTGATCAACGATTAAGTAGTTGTTGTGGTTAGGAGTAAGCATGTGTCAATGAACATATGGTATTCTCTTTTGTTGGTAGCTATCACTCTGAACATCTTATTATGAGCAATATCTCTCCAAATTTTTCCCTTCTATTCATAATGACCGAACACCTTCCTATGAGCATGTCTCCCTATGAGTAGTGGTAGAATATCTCCCTATGAGTAGTGGTAGAACTCCTCCCTGTAAGCAATGATAGAACATCTATGAGCAATGGTTGAGTCTCTCCACTACTATAGACAATGGTTAAGTAAGCCTCCTCTATTGATGGCTAGACATATTTCCTCCAAAAGAACATTACTCTTTTAACAATGCTTAGATTATTTTCTTATTGATAGTGTAGACCAGGGTTATGCATAATGACAAAATTTCACCATTGGGGCGAAAAAAATATTTTAAAAAATTCAAATTTGCAAAATTTTTGAGACTCGGACGTCGGCTATTTTGCCAAAAATTTTGGGAAAAAATAAATTTTAGGTGTCAATTAGCCATCCTTTGATGAGAGTATCATGAATATTTTGAAAAATCCGCAAGTAATCCCGCATAAATAAAGTTCCCTCTTCGCCCTAAAATTTTCAAATTTATAAATTATCCCACCAAACTCGCCAAGTATACCTCTATATATAATTAACACCCCAGGTATACATTTTTAGTTTTAGACCTTGTTCTATACCCGATAAATATTTCATTTTCTACGATCGACCGTATTCAATTCTACAACTGAACATAACCATTTCTACAACCTACCGGATTCCCAAACCATTACTACAATCGAAAGGACAAATTTAACATCTGCATCATGTTATGCAACCGAACGAAACCACATCTACAAACGAAACCTATTTTGCAACCGTCTCGAACCACTTTTCAGCCAAAACTTGTCATGCACCTGGACAAAAACACTATTTAGTTGAAACCTGTCGTGCACCTGGGCAGAACCACTATTCAGTCGAAACCTGTCGTGCACCTGGGCAGAACCACTATTTAGTCGAAACCTGTTGTGCACCTGGACGAAACCACTATTTAGCCAAAACCTGTCGTGCACCTAGACAAAACAAAGCTCTACAACTAGAACATTTTTAATCGATAAACTCAAATCTCAAATATCATTTTTAGATATCATCAAATTATGGTCGATTTTGTGAGACATTTTTATATAGCATGAATTAAGGTTACATTTTTTCCTTGCTAAATAATTCCCCATCATCGATGATCTATGTTTATGTACTCTACGACCGGTCGTATCTAATTCTACAATCGGATGAAAAACTTCTGCAGCAGGAACCTCCTATGTAGTTGTACGAAACCACTTCTAAAACCAGAACCTTTCATTTTGAATAACACAAGTTTATACTGAGAGGGGAGTCAACGGTATATGATCACTTTTTAACTTTTTCCTTTTACTTCAGAAAGCAATGCAATGAACCAATAGCAAAATCAAAGCAGTAATCAAACCAGTGTACAATTCATCACACAATTGAGACACCAATATAACATGGTTCACCCAAGGTGGGCTACTCCACGAGATAAAATCTTTCACTAAATTTTCTCAATCAAATGATACTTCAAAAGATCACTGCCTGTTCTGTCGTTAGCAGGTGGAACTCCTTTCCATAGAAGATGTCATGTCCTCCTTGCTCTGGCTCTAGAGACTTCTATCCTCACTGATCACCTCCACAGCTGCTCATCAAAACCTGTACTAAACACAGTCATTCAGTCCAGCACAAATCCTCTCAAACTCTATCACAAATCTGCACCAAACTCGGTCCTCTAGTCCAGCATAAATTTGCTCTCAAATATCTATTAGATCTATCCCAAGCTTAAGCCAAAAGCTTGAACAGATCAATCACAACTACTCACAAGTCTCCACTAAGACTTCATCAAATCTATCCATAAGTTATTAAACAAGAACCTTTCCAAATCAGTCTACAAGTTCTCCACAAGAACCTGTCCAAATAAGTCCTAGCAAGCTCACCAAGAACTTGCCCAAATCAACTCAAGCAATTTTACCAAGAAACTTGCCCAATGTGAACACACAAAGAGAATTGTTAGAGACCCAATGTGTTTCATCCAATCATATCAAATAAATCTCATAGAAGCATAAAGATAATTTTTAGAGACTCAATATGTTCTATCCTTCAACTCTCAATCTCAACTCAAATCAATCTCATAGAAGTAGTATACTTTCACAAGATATTGAACCACAACCCAACAATTTCCAATAATGCAATATCAAGGAATCAACTCCTCCAACATAGAACCATAACTTGCTATCAAACCCTAGCCAAGTTAGTTTTCAAGAACTCAAAGCAATCTCTCTCTAAGCATCAAAAAGGGGTTCAAGATATTTCCAACTTCTCTCAAATGGGAATGCTCAACTTAACCACACAACCAAGTTTATCAAGCAAAGTACAACTTGATAAAATCAAATCTCAAAGGAGCAAGCCCAACTCATGTATCAAGTAAAGCATAACTTGATCAACTCAATCTCAATGGAAGCAATCTCAAAACCAAACTCTCAACAACCAAACAACTCAATTAGGGTTTCAACAACTTATAGCAATGGCATACGCTTCTCACTCAAAAACCCTAAAGTAAACTTCAAATGCTTCCACTCTCATAAACTAGAATTATACAATAAGTCATAAACTCATCATGATCTCATAATGCATAATCAATACTTCCACTTGCAGAAAATAAGATCCACTCCAAACAAGGAAACTTAATTTAATCCTTTTCAATCCAAACTTATTTTTAGAAAACCATCAATCAATAATAACCATGGAAGAATGTGCCCATATCTTTACTTTAATGAAGAAGGAGAACTCAAAATCTGTCGCAACACTAACGCTCAATTTGCCATAAATTAGAGTTAGCAATAATGGAATAATGCACAATGATAAGAGTCCTAATAACACCTTATCACTCCAACTCATCAATAATCAAAACTCACAAATATACATATCAACAATATTCCTTTACACCTTATAAATCCTACTTAATATATCACAAAATAACTTCAACCTCAAAAAATAATTACAAGAGAATATCCACTCAATAACTCCAAAGGCTTTCTAACCCCAATATGACATTAAGCACAATTATTCCTTAAACTCTTATAACTCCTAAAATACATTTACTTCTAAATGCATTTAACACATAAACATTAAGCATCAATAATAACAATGTCAAAGCAATATTTCTATTTAACCTTATACCTCCATCCAATTACCAACAATAATTTTCCAAGTCATCAAATATTCCACATTATCAAAAAAATATCTACCTTGGTCAAAAATCAATTCTCCAACCTTAGAAGAAGTGTGGAGACACCAACATAAGCATCAAAGAGCTTCCTCCTTCAAACTCGTGGCCCAAGGCAACTGTTGTACCATGTGCACAATAATCTGCGACCAAAAATGAAACACGCCCGACGTGAATCGATCTCGACACCTCTACCTAGCGAGCACCTTCACTCCACTACCTCTGCCATTAGAGCACAAGTGCCCAACAAAACTCTCAAGCACCACTTGTTGTTTTACCTTCCCTTTGCTTATAGAAATTAAAGACAAACAGATTTGTCTTCCTCAAACTTAAACACAGAGCAATACGAAACTTGAAAATCACATAGCAATACGAAATGAAGGTCACAGAGCAATATGAATTTGAAGGTAATTGCGCAAATTGAAGGTGCTTAAAACCTTAGGAAATAATGCACTTTAATAGTCTCTCATCCCATACAAATTGACGTCGGCGCTCCTTTCAAACATTGCATTTTTCATCCCATGCAATTTGACGTCGACGAGGTAAGTCTTTTACATGAGCATCGCTAAGGGTTTAGAAACCCTTTAAATAATAATTATTAAATTAATAATTATTATTTTATTAATAATAAACTTAACTTAAAACCTTTTCAAAGGTTTGAGTTAATTTATTTATTAATAATCAAAATGGACTTTTAAGGTTTTTTCAAGGAGCAAAAACCTTTTCATTAAGCCAAGATGGTTTTAATAAAAACCCTTAATGAGTCCAAATGGTTTTAAGAAAAACCTTTAACCTTGTCACCATGGTTTTAATTAAAAACCCTTAAAAAAACATCATGGAACTTTCAAGATCTTTTTGGCACCAAACTCTTTTTGACATCAGCACAAATTTCTTTTGATATCAACACAAACTCCTTTTGACATCAATGACAACTCACAACCATGAAGCTAGGCAACATACCCAAAATTGCCAACACATTCAACTGGGTGGGTCTACTTTTTTACCTGGATCATATTTTGCATTCGGTCAGAACTAGTTTTGCAACCGAAACATTTTTAATCGGATCTTGGATCGCAACAGACCTCTTTTCACACCAGGTTCTTTGTCACTACTCTGCTTGTCATATTTTTCTTTATTTTGCCATGTTATGCATGTTATTTTGCCAGGTTTTGCATGTTTTTCTTTATTTAATGATTTTTCAATCTTGTCCACACCAATATTGAAGCCCTCTTCTGCATCTAGAATGCATTGCTTTATTCCCATTTTTTTCTCTGTTTTGCCATGCTTTGAATGGTTTAAAAATATTTGATTCTTAGTTTCAATTCAGATATTTTTTCCTTGCTAAGATTATACATGAGTAAATGCTTATTGATGCTCTTTTTCCCAATTAAAGTGCTTTCACCAGAAAAAGAACCAATGGCATAAACTAATAAAATCACTATAAAGAATGACAGGAAAAAAGTATGTATAATCTACCACCCAAACAATTGTTTATTTTATTTACAATATTATCTTAAGGCCTCCAGAAAGTACACTCTCTCTAACATTTTATTTTTCGTAACAAGTAAAATGTCACCCAGTGATGGAAAGAAGGGCACCAAATCTTTTGTCGAAAAGAGTATCCTCAAATATTTTATCCAAAATTTGAAATGCAACGAGCCAACGACATCCATGCAAATTCAAGGTACAAATGATTTTTGTCTTCCTAGTATGTGCTTAATTGACAATTTGAATATTTTTTGTAATTTTTTTTTTCAAGAATGTTAAAAAATAATATGGTATGCTACTATGCAAAATACTCTATCGATCCTGATATGCCTCCACTTGAAGATATTCCCCAACAAGAGATACCTTTTATTAAAAATCTTGTTGAAAATGACATCCAACAAACACTTGAAGACAACATGCAAAATGACATCACAATTGAAAATGAAAGTGATAAATCAAAATCATTACGAGCTTCATTTGAATCTTCAACCAAAAATTCCAAAAAAAGAAAAGTGTCTCTCTGGATACTTGGAAGGGGATTTAGGAAAGAATGGGTAGAAATATTTCCCTGGCTAGAGCCTATCATGACTGAGGATAACCAAATCGATGAAAAAGAATGTAGATGCAAAATTTGCAGTTGGAGACTTGGTAAGGATCATAGGCTTCAAAACAAGATTGATACAATTGAAAAAAATGCTGGAAAATCTTATGTAAAATTTATAAAAAGTAATGGTGAATTTAGTAAAGAAGTTAAGTAGAAGGATGCATCAAAATGTATGCATTTAAGATATGCTATAGAATATGACAATCACTTAAAGCAATAACAATCTCTTGTTGAGAAAGGTAGAACAATTGGAGCCCAATTTCATAAAATACAGAAGACTATTTTAGAATAAAAAAGGATGCAGTTTGTCATTGTTTACAATATTCTCAAGAAAGGTAGACCAATATCTGATTTTGTTGATTATAAGCAGCTATTACATATTTTTAATGTGCAAAATATTCCTTGTTCTCATTGGTCAGACCTAACTGGTTGGGAAATGGCAAAATGTTTATCTTTGGATGAGAAAGAAGACCTAAGGGAGCAAGTAAAACTTGCTAAATTCATTTCACTTTCTATTGATGAGGTAACCACTATGGATAACACATCTTGGATTTGCATGCATGTGTACACATTTCAAAATCATATAAGAAGGCCTATTTTTTTGGGATTACATAAGATGTTGGAAAGTTCAAATGCATAAAATATTTATAATGTTGTTGTGAAAAGTTTAAAGAATATTGCGGGAATGAATGATATAGACATAGCAACAAAGTTAATTTACGTTGGATTTGATGGAGCTGCTATTATGCAAGGTCATAGGTTTGGTCTTTGTGTTTGAATCCAAACCATAGTTGCCCCATATATGATCCCCATTCACTGTATGGCTCATAGAGTTAATCTTGCATATAAAATTGTGAGCACATTTTCAAATGTTGCTAAAGTAGAAAATCTTATTCGTGATATTCGTTCTTATTTCTCATTAAGTCCCAAAATATTTGCAGAGTTTTAGCAGTTTCCACTAGGAGTTACAGAAGGCAAAAAATTGTTAAAAGATGTGGATACAAGATGGATTTCACTGTATCAACCAACTCAGAGATTTTTGGCAGAATATCAATCATTGACTGGGTTTATGCATGCAAATCGTAGAATAGTTGATAAGGCAAAAGATATGTTGTTCCGTTTGACTGACTTAGAAACACTTTTGACCTTATGTGGTATTCTTCCAATGTTAAAAAAAATGAACATATTAATTAATCTCGCACAAGAGAGATCCATCTATATCATTGATTTTATGAGGATGAGAAAACAAATATGCGTGATTCTTGATACATTATGTGTCTAATGTTGATTTTACAAAACCTGTATTTGATAGTTGGAATACATTGATAAACGTGAACAATACAAAAAGCTTCTTGAAGTTTGGCATCAATGATCATCTTTGTATTAATGTTCATGAAAAGATGATACTTGTTTATATTTTTGAAAGGCAATCAAGTATAGTTGTGGAAGGTTTTGAATAAGTTTCCTGTAACACACAATATATTTCATGTTCTAATATAGAAAACAAAGAGTAATTTGTCAAACATAACAAAATCTTTGATAGGTGAGATAAGAGAATGGTTACAGAGATATGAGTTGCTCGAGTCCATGGATGTGGTTAACCCCATGTTTTGGGGACCTTGTACTGAATACAATTCTGCAAATGACTTGTTTATTAAATATATGGGTAACCTCATTGACCATTTCAGTAAGAGTGTGGAAATCAATGGTATTGAAATTAAAGGTATACTCAGCAGTGATCTTTTGAAAGAACAATCATCGCATTTTGGAAAAACAATTGTAGTGCAGACATAACTTATGACAAGTGTCCATGAGATTGCTTCCATTGCACGTTTGTGGTAAAAATTGTATCCAAGCACAGTCTTAAAAGATACAATAAGTGAATACTTTATTTTATATGAATCATGTGAAACAATGATTTTGGGTTCAGTCGAAGATGAAAGATTTTTCAGTGCACTTTCTTTTGTTAAATCTAAACTCAGCAATAGACTCGACAAGAATTTAGAAAATTATTTAAGAATTTATGTGTCTTCATATTAGTTGGATACATTTCTGTAAGACAAAGCGTTGGAACACTGGAGTTCCTTGGTATATAGAAGAGGAACGTCGAATACGATCGATAACGACAATGTTGATGCTTTCAGTGATCAAATGGTGGAGACACAAATTTTTGTTATGCTTCATAATGATTTTGGACAAGCAATGGTGTACTTTTTCTATGTCACAAATTGACGATAATGGTTTTTCTTACCCCTTTTCATTTTCCTTCTTTATTGGTTTTTAGAACCCTAACTTTTTTGTCTCTTTATATGGTTACAGGTTTTCAATTATGTACGGGCATCATCTTCATAAATGAACAATACAAGTTTTCTATTCTGTATGGACAACCTCCTCATAAATACGAAATATAGGTAGGTGTCATTCACACCCCTTATTTATTTATTTTTCTAAAACAATAATAGTTAGCTTTTAAATTCTATTTTACTTATATTTTTGAGAAAAAAATTAAAAATTAAAAAAAAAACATCTGCAAGCCACCCTAAGCCATGCGGTCCCTCTTGCGGCTCAGCCTACGCTCCCCTGTGCATGTCATCATTAGTCACGCGGTCTAGTTGCCCTGTCCCTCATATGGGGCCGAGTGATGCAAGGCCCCTCTCCTTCCTCATGGGGTTGTGCTATCATGACCTCCCTTGTCACCTCCTCATTACCCTCGTGGCACCACATAAGGGCCACGCATCCCAAAAACTCCACCCAATTCCAAGGGTCACGCTCTAAGTGTGGCCTACCTCCCTACTACCCACCTCGTAGGGGTTGCGTGCCATCGTGCAACCCCTTATCTTGTGCATCACATGGCATGCACCATGATACCCTCCCCCTATGGGTCGCACTTCATGCAACCCCTCCTTTCCTTGCCAACTCCCCTTCCTTAGGCTATGCAAATCATAACTCTGCATCTTGCCCCTGGGGGTCATGCACCGTTCAACCCCCAACCTGTGTTCGGTAGGCCTAACACGTGCAGATCTATATGTCAGGACTACACCCGACAAGCCTAACACGTGCAAGCCTACATGTCAGGACTGTGCTTGACAAACCTGACATGCACAGGCCTGTGCATCAGGCCTAACACAAGTCTACCACAGTAGCCTACACAAGCCCCATGCAGGCGAACAAAAAATATATATTTCAAAACAAAAAATAAAATTTTGAAAACAAAAAAAATTAGTGGCCCCAATCTATGTTCAGCACTCCCAACACGCATAGTCCTGTGTGTCAGGCCTAATGTGGGTCTGCCACGATGGCCTAAAGTATTTGAATTGATTTCCACCTATCCTTCCCTCCAAAACCCTCAAAAGCCTATAAAGGCACCATAATTTCACCACCCAAAGGAGGAAGGAAATGCTAACGTTATGTTGCTTAAATCGTGATTCATGTATGCAATAATCATTTTCTATTTTCAATTTACATTATTCATTTTATAATATTTATTTTTACAAGGGCTACTAAACCCTTTTATCTCTTTGTGTGTGTTCATGTTCAAGATTCAAAAGCTCAAATCCATCATGATGATCATGAAAATCCAACCTTCGATATTGATTATGGCATAGAAGAAGCAAATACACCATCTTTCATTGTAAAATGGGATCACCCCCTTCAGGCATTTGTATTGTAAAATCCCCTTTGCAAAGGGGTTTATTGTAATCAAAAAATCCATTTTATGATATAATAAAATGACTCATATTAAGTGCAATGGTGTACTTTTACTATATTATAGATAGAATGCTTCTCCTCCATTGTTGCACTTTTTATTGTTGTTCTCCTATTTGATTGAGTGTTGATTATGTTCTCTGCCTATAGGCTATGATTGGAATTTGATTTTGTAGACCTCGTTCTCTTTAGGATGCTCAAACTTCTTTTCCAAAAATTGGCCTCTTAGGCCTCTCTTTATAATGTTCCACTTGGGCTATTTTCTGGCTTCTTAAACTTTCTTTTTTTGGCTTCTTAAACCTCATTTCAATGTTAATCACTTGAGCTGCTATCTTCAAGGCTTGCCCTTTAGGTCTCCTTTCAACATTGGTCACTTGGGTCACTATATTTAACATTGGATTTATCTTTTGTACTAGTCACTTACCTTTATCTCTTTGTTGTCTTCTTCCTATATGATGGCCAAATCAGGCTCTATAATTTTTTACATTACCGCTTAGGCTCTATTCTCTTTATAAGGTTGCTTGGTCTTTATCTTTTTACAAGGTCACTTGGGATTTATATTTTCATGCTTGGTTACTTAGGTTAGTTTCACTAAGCTTGGTAACTTCTTCTATGTGGATGATGGCTCCACAATATTCTTCTTGCTTGTTGTAGATTGCACTTTGGTGTTACTCTCCTTGTTGTAGAATAATATCACAACTTCAAATGTGTCAAGGTCAATTTAATCTTGACCTAATTCTTCACTTTTCCTTTATCTTAGAAATCTTACAATGATTTATTATCTTTTTTTTTTTCTTACTTCCTTTTGCTTCTTCTTCTCTTTGTGCTTACTGCTTTCTTCTTCTTCTCTCTTTGTACTTACTACTTTTTGCTTCTTCTTCTCTCTCTACTTATTGTTTTTTTCTCTACTTCTCTATCTCAATAGGAAGTTTAGATGTTTCTCAATATTTTGTATTGTAACTTTGTTCTCTAAAATCTTCTTCAATGTCTTAAGTCACACCTAAGAACTCAATATGATTATCCTCCTTGCTAGATAACCCAATATCTATGTTAGGGTGACTCTGTATATCACCAAATCTCCAACTATCTCCTGAGTTGGCTTCCAATCAATCACTGTCCAACTTTTCTTCTGAGTTGCTTTCCAATTAATCAATATCCAACTTTCTTCTTAGCTAGGTTCCTATATTCAATGTTCAACTTTTCTCTTAATTTGGCCCTTTCTATCAATATAGTTGAGTCATAATATTCATTAGTTTTCTTTCAACCAAGTGGAAAGACTCTAGCATCCAAAATTAGGGTGACTATTCATTGTCCCCTTAAAATTAACTCGATCAAACCTTTAAAAATAGAGTCCAAGTCTGCATTGCCTTCAAAGTTGACAGAATCTAAATTAACTTTATCAAAAGTAGAAAAAGTTAAATATTTATGATGGTGGCTAGTAAAATAACTCTATCAAAATAGAAAAAATCAGGTGGTAGCTCTAATATCACTATTGGTTTTTTAAGCCTTACTACCACAAAATATAATAGGTCCCAATATAAAATAGCCACAATATTAAAGGTCAAAATAATAAGGATTTTTGAATTATCAGTCTCTGCCTCTAGCTTCTCTATTTCCCCTGCGTGGGACTCTCTTTATTTTTTGGTTTTTCCCTTTTGTTGCTACTCTTGCATGGATTTTTGAGAACGGGTTTCTTCGGCTCCTGTGTGGGATTTCTGGTTCTCCTTCACTTCTTTTTGTGTTAGAGGAGGTTCACATTTTTTGGTTTTATGTTTTAGTCTGATGTATCTATGCTTCGAAGTGTTCTTCAACTTATCTCCTAAATTGTAAAAGGTTAAGGGACCCTTTCAAAACCCCTTTACCAATAATAAAAAAAAGAATAATATGTGAGCAAATTAATATTCATATCAAGGCCTATATAGTACTAAAAGTAGAATTCACTTATATAATCAAATATGAATGTAAATGGCCTAATTCATTCATGAACTATGCATGAAAAAACTTACAATATTAATTGCTCAAAATATGTATACAAGCTTTATTCCTTTTCTTTCTCTTACAACTCTATAATATGATATTTGGATTACATTCTCATGGAGTATTGTCTCCATAATATAGTCATAGTAATGTGACTCTTCAAGTACTTGACTATTGCTCTCCATATGATAAGTCCCATGACCTTTGGCTTATCATCTTGCCACTTGCATACTAGACTCTTCACTTTCTTCTTACATGGATACTTGACTCTAGGACACTTACACACATATACATGAATATTACACTTCTACATGCACTCCTAATCTAAGATACTCATGCACAATCAATCTACACTTTCACTCTAACGTACATGACACTTGTGCATTTCTTGCACATTGCACTTTTACATGATACTTGTGCGTTTCTTTCACATTGACACTTGCATGAAAGGGAAAATATAAAACACTTATCTAAACTAAATACTCAACCCTAATCTATTACATATTTATAATTGTACCATGAAGGTACCATGGGGGTACATTAGCATATAATAATGTAATATTCATCAATACACTTCTTGGATCACTATAAGCTTTAGTTGTTTAGCTATTGGCATCACTAGATCTTTTAAAATCCCTAAAAAATCACCCTTGTTCCATCCATATGGATTGAATCTTTGGTAGTCTCGATATAGGGAAGGCCCATTTTTTTACATATAGCATTAGGTATAATAGTATTCATTGCTCTTGAATCCACTATACAATTATGCAATGAGTAACCTTCAATATTTAGGTAATATAAAATGGTGGTGGTTTCATTGCAATTGGTTTTGGAGTGTTAAAAATATCCACCATACTCAATTGAATATATGACAAGACCTCATCCATTAGATTTTATTTTTTAATTGGGTTTGGTTGAATTTGTTTTTAAGTAATTGGGTTTGCCTTGGTATAGTTGTTTTCTTGCTCCTTTAGAGCCTCTTATAGAAAATATCTTTGTACAGACAACTGTAATTATTTTAGCATGTTTACTTTAATGGGTATTTTCCTTATTTCATCTATAATATTAAAATTTGGTTTAAAAACATTATTTTTTCCATGCAAGGCAAATTATTTGAACTACTTTGTGGAAATAAGATGACATTTACTAGTCAAGGATGAATGTTTCAAGTTCCTTTTAGATATCTTCCATAGCATATTTTATTCCTCTTATTTTTTAGAATATCCTATTATAATTTCTTCACTATAGGCCCCCTTGCTTTAAAAGTATCTACTTATTGGGTTTGTGTCAATACAACTCCTTTTCCATTAATATACATAGTAGGTTGAGTTGATGATATTGACCCTTTATTATTTAGATGTAGTGATGGAATCCTACTTCTTAAATGATGGTACTTGTTCTTGACTCAAGTTGTTTTTATAGTGTTGATGACTAGAGTTGCTATTCTATTGCTTTTCTTTTACTTTGCATAGCAACTCCCTATTGTTGGTTTGCTAACACTAGTTGCTCCCTGAAAGCATAATAATCCTCTTCTTCATTTACCTTAAAGTTAGCAAAAAGTGTATTATTTGCATTGGGTAATGTTAGAATTGATTGTTGTACCACTCTTGATTGATCTACCATAGTAAATCATTGATTTATAAGTTGGTAAACCATTAGTGGCTAAAATATCATTGGTTGACCTACCATTAACTCGTTGTACCTTGTATTGTTGATTATATATCATTGTTTTAGAATTGGAAATAGTTATTGCGTACTCTATTGGTTATTCCAACATTGCAAGTGGAGCACCACAATGTATTATCTCTAAGTTTATGTTCGTCGTGTTATTCTACACTTGATGTTGTTTGGTCACTATTTTGGTGAGGAACTTGATCTTTGGTAAGGTATGCAACTTCTCTTTATTTCCAATTTCTTATTTGTTGTCATCCACTAGTTTATCTTTGTTGAAATATCCACTAATTAGCCATATTTTTAATGACCTTAGCTCATTTATAAGTTTTAGTACTTACCTATCCATTTATCCAAATTATTGTGTTGTTTGATTTTGACAAGCTAGAACAATAGGCTTATTTTATGACTATTGTAGGGTTGGTACCATTGACAGCTAAGGATGGAACAACATGGTGCTTGGAGTACTCTAATCTAAAAATTTATTGTATAAGGTGCATTGGTCTAAGGATACACTTAGTAATATAATGATATGAGTAGAAAATGATACAATCTGATAGGCTTGTGCCTACTAATATTGTGCATTTAGGATTGATGCAATAGTTGGAAAAGGATATTGTATTTTTTGAGTTTGGGGTTAAACCATACATTGCATATGTCATTAGTGAAGCATGTGTTAAAATACCCACTTAATTTAATACATCTTCCACATTGTATACTACTTCAAATTACCTCTACTAAAAGCTTTTATATCATATTGTGGCTTTCTCTCTTAGTGAAAATGCTAATAACCACATCATAATATATTTTTCTTGAATAGGATGAATCGATTTTAGAATCAATAGTTCATTGAGATGATCTAGTGTATTTTTATTGCATTTTATTTAAAGGTTGAAAGGGATTTTATTAAAGTTGTTGGAATTGAAGAATAAACCATCATTTTAATGGTCCTTGGTATGTCCAATGGAAATTGATTTTGTAATATCACTTGTATTTATATTTGATAAAATTGAGGTACTTGATCATACATCACTGGTTGGTTGTACTACATTTGATGTTGTGGTGAATCCATATATGTTTATTGTTGAGGAGTATATTGGACTATTTGTTGGTTAGGCATAATTTTTTGATTCTATGTAATCATTGGTTATTACCATTGTATTGTATAGAGTGGGATCAACTACTTATTATAGTTTTAGATCAGTGTCTAGTTAGGATAAACTTGTTGTAGATTAGGATTTGGTATCACTTGAGGGTTATGCATATTTTTTTGGTTTTGAGGACTTGGCTAATATTGTGAAGCTAGTTGGTTCAAATCTTAAGGCTTTGGTTATATGTTTTGAGTGGGTTGCACGACTTGATGTATTGATTTATTTTGGGTAGATCTCTACACCAATGGTATTTCTCATTGATTATATGAGGATTGTCAATTTTGCATGATATTTTTATTCTACTATAGATTTATAACATTAATTAATGTTACATATTACTTGTATTCTATTGACCTTGTTTTACCCATACCATAGCTTGGTTTTGTTAGCTTTGATGCCCATGCATCCTTGATTGATTTTGTACATATTACATATTTAGGGTATTTATCTATTAACTAGGTCCAACTTATTATTGATTACTACTAGTTTACAAACTAGAATGTTTTTCTAGGTTTTGATTAGCTTGTTGAGATGGTGTATTTATCAGTTGGCTAGTTAATGATTGTGGTTGTTGATCTTGGGATTAGATATTCATTTGTTGTGAAGTGGTAGGACCCACCAAACTAGGTTATGGATTATGCAATTTGGTTATGGATTATGCAATTTGGTTATGGTTGAAATCTAAGTGGTATGTCATATAGGGGCTTTGCTATTATGGTTTAGACAAAAATACTAGTGGTGGTCTAGGTTTGACTAGCTTGTATAGTCATTAGAACTTCTTGGCTATTAAGTTGCCCTATTATGGTATAAGGGTTTACCTATGTCAAAGGAGTTAGAGAGGTAGAAGGAGGATGTGTAAGAAAGTGCTAAGTTTATAATTTTTTTAGTCAGAGTCACCATTGATTCCTTTCTCTTTCAAGTGTTATTTATATTCAATTTTTTAGCAATTCTTCTTTCTCATCTATCCATGTTATTGCAGTTGGTTTCTTTATTTTAGTATCTTCCCTTTGATATCTAAGAAACCTAGTCAATTAAATCTTTTTATCTAGATAGAAAGATCTTACACTTATATTCATAAAAGACCCTACAATTTCTTTGTGTCAATGCTCAATAAATCCAATTGTAGTTTACTATATATGCAAATAGAAAATTAGGAAAAAAAATTATGTTAAAACCTATAAATTAATAAAATTATAAAATCAATCAAAAGCAAGGGAATTGTTGACTTATAGACAAATCGCCAATTGATATAGATAAAATACTTGTATGGATACTTAGAAATTTTGATTTCTAATAATATTTTTTATTTGTATCATGAAGAAGGTTGATGATCTAAAATAGACAACTTATAGTTTTGGGTATGTCAAAATTTTATTGTTAACTTTCTAGAAGTTAAATTCTTTATTGTGACTTGTTCATCATTTTTTAAGGGAATCATCAACTTGTAGGTAAATTGTTATTTTGTTTACTTAGTAATTTTTTGAATTTTTGAAAAGAGTAGGTGCTCTTGTATTATCCAATTTAGGCAAATTGTTGGCTAGGTAGGAAAATCATAGATATTGTCACTTATAATATTTATTAAAAAAATTCTCAAATGTGCCTATAAAACATATAAATTTATAGATTAGAGAGAGTGAAAATTAAATTTATTAAATCCAATTAGATATTTAGGTATTTGTCTATCAATGGAGTCACCATTGCATGGGTTTTAACAAGTTTGAAGTAGATTTCTAAATCGATGCAAACTTGTGAAGTAGATATAAAAATTGTCAGATTTGGGAAAATATGTATAGATTTGATGCAAATTTGTTGGGTTTATCCAAATTTGATAAAATGAACAAACACTTTCATAAATCTAAAAGTATTTGAAGTGAGTTTATGTAGATCTAAAAATAAGTGTGAGTGGATTGGGCTTGATTTCACACCAAAATCATGCTTATGGGTACCACTAGATATACCAAAATCTATTGATTTATGTAAGAATGTGTCTATGATCACATTTAAATATTGGAAGAAAGGTAATTAACCTTTTATCCTTCATATTTAGATCAAATACCACTAATCTCCCTAAACTACAAGTAATATAATACAAAGAAAGTAAATTTGATGGGAAAAGGGAAGCAAGGCATAAGCAAATGCAATAAGAGAAAATATGGTCATGTGACTATAGCAAGATTAGTATCAATCTAGTGTTAGCATAAATAAGTGATTGAATAACCTCAATATAACTAAATCTATGTATAACCTACAATAACGAAGAATGGACTAACAAAAAATGTGAGGGTGGACACATAAGAATTGAACATCCATAAAATCAAGAGGTCAAAGGGCATGGTTGATCCATAATTGTTAATTGCAATATGATATCACTATGTATAGTTCTTCATCACAAAGTGTAGCTCTCGTATTCCAAAATAGCCAAAATATTCTTATAATGGATTCCCCACATCCTATATATAGAAAGCATTATTAGCTTTACTCCTAACTATGGTTAAGTCATATAAAACTTAGTTCATTTTTAATCATAAAAAGACAAAAATATTATTATCAAAATTATTGCCTTGAAATGTGTCCCCCAAAATTTTATTCTATGCACATTTTATTGTTGAGCTTGATCTTCCAATGAATTGTGTGTACGTTGATGATTCACTTGTTTGTCGGTAATTCACTTTAATAAGTTGACATATTATTGGAGTCATGATTTAATTAATTTTCTATAGGTTCCTAGTTGTCAACCTTCTTCTCTCAATATTGGTTTGGACAAACACACCTCTTAGTGTTCCAGTGGATCTAAATAATATTGAAGATTGTACCCAATCTACTATGACCTTTCTTAGTCACACTATTGATCCCTAAATCTAAAGTGTAAATATAGGAACTTGTTGAATTGCCAAAAATTCTAATTTCTCATGCACGCACAATTCCATTTCAACAATTAGAAGAAGGTAAATCATACCCCTTCAACCATTGGATTAATTAGCTCCCCACTATCCTCACAAACCTAACCTATTTTGATCTAATTATTTAAAGTAAATATGGACATTAAAGAGGTCTGAGGTGTAGACCAATTGGTTCTTCCAAACCCCGTAAGGGGGTAGAGGTCAAAGTTTTAGATCTCGAGCCTCTTTGAACTTAACACTTGTCCCTTTCTTGGTGCTTTCAGAAGTGTAAAATGTTTAAAATGATTGTGGCATGGTGGTTATAGGGGTAGACTATGCGAGTACTATGTGGCAGATTTCAAGGTGAACCACACAGAATATTGTGATGGCCATTAAAGACATACAACATACCCGAATCATCATGGCAACTACTGATTCCATCATGTAAACTCAAAAACAAAACAAAAAAACAAATATGGATATTAAAGGCTTGAAATTAAAATTTTGAAGGTTAGATTACAACTATAGTCGTAGCAAGGAGAGTGTGTGATCAACCAAAATGTAAAAATCAAATAACAACTATGTATCTCCACACATATGAAATAGAAATAACAATGAATGAAAAGAGGACAAAAGAGTAGTTCCATAATTATCACACATTCCATAATTCAAAAGTGCAGTTTCATAATTGGAAGGAAAAATATCTTGCAAAATCTCTTACTGTTTCCAAAATGAACAATTATAACATAGGTCTCACAAAGCATAGTTTGATTATTTTTAAGCCAAATGATATGCACAATGAAGCCAATGGATCCTATTTATAGAAGGAATTCACCTTTGAGCTACCTTGGCTGAGAATTTCTTACTCCTAAAAAAAGTAATAATTTGGAGGCATATTTAGCAAAATTATACACCTCCAAATGTTACATGTCTCAAATTACACCTCTAGATGACTTAGAAGTCTTCTAAAATGATTTTTAGCACCACAAAAGACAAAAAGATAGTTTCCAATAGATATTTCTTGGCTTTTGTGCATCCTTGTCCCACTTATCTTGATGGTGAGCAATTTGTTCTTGGGAAGGGATCAAATTGAAGAGTTATACCGAGACTATTCTAGAATAATAATGGAAAAATAAATAACTCAGAAGAAAATAACAAATCACACAATACATGCACATAGAACACAAGAGATTTATCTTGGTTCATCCAATGTGGGCTATGTCCAACAAACAAGAGCTAGACCTCATTTTGTATTATTATTCACCTTGTCCGTAATGGGACATTACAATCAATATAAAGGAAACTCTTACAACCCTAAACCACAATGTGGTATTAGAATATCGTGGGCACAATACAATGGGCTAAAACCACACATACCCACTAATCACGGGAATCCCGCCAATGCCTCCGAAAATAGCTTCGATAATATCTCCAAAAAAAGGGGGCCTGTAAAAGCAGGGGTCTACCGTACAGTATTTTCTCTGCAAAGGATGAGACACATCCAACACAAATTGCTCCATTTTTTGGAGTCATTCTCTACTTTTGGAGAAAATTTTCCCTTCAATAATTAGCCAATTTTCTACCAATTTTTCATTCAATGTTGTTTTGCATTTTTGCTTCTAGGCTTGTAAAATATATTTTCATTGCCTTTCATGGCTAATTCCTTAGAGAAATTAGAAGGTAGTAGCCAAGCTACTATAATACTATAGGTATAATTAAATTTTTATCAACAAAGTCTAAGATTCATCTTCAACAATCTAATATATTTTTGGTATCTCCTACATCAAAGAAGAGGGACAAGAAAACAAGAATGACGCCCTCAATTGGAGACATAATAATTGTGCAAATATGAAAGTGAATATATATTTGAGCAATTGACTTTAAATTAAGTTGCAATATGATGCTTTCTATAAGGAAATTGAATAAAGTTTACACTTAAATGAAATTGAGAAAACTAAATTTGTAGGGTATCCTTTGGATAATGATGGAACACTTAGATTTAAAGGAATTTTATATGTACCAAAAGAATTAAGGTAAAAAAATTTAATTCATATATCCTAGGGTGATGAATCTCATGAAGCATATTATATAATACATCATTAAGTGAAGAAGATGTATGTATATATAAGAGCTTTTCTTTTAGAATGTAATGAAAATTATGTAGTCGAGTTTCTAACAGGATGCATTGAGTATCAATAGGCTAAGGTCGAACATCACCAACTAGCAATGCTATTGTATCCACTTGAAATTATAGATTGGATATGAGATGTATCAATAAATTTATCCTAGTAGGGTATCGTAGGCTACTTTTTACAAGGAGATGACAATGTACTATAGAAAAATGGTTATGCTATGATAATTCTTTGTCTCATTAGTATGCCTTTCATTTTAATCATAAATATTGATAATTCCTAGCAATATAAAGTTAAGTGTCCATAAGGTTGCACACCCAATTCCTTCCGAGTCTTCAAAATAAGAACATTCACATTGGATCCTCCATTCACTATGACATATGTTAGTGTATGGCCCAATATATCCATGTATTGCAATGTTGGTCTTTTTCCAATATCAATCATGATGATCGTGTTGATACATGTCTTTCTTTCCAACCTTCTTCCTTATTAAAAAACTTAAAAGCATCTTCTTTCCACCTAAAATTTACCATCCTATTAATTAATGTCATGCAAGTCTATAATTGCTTTTATGAAGATTATCATTTTTAATGATATATTTATCTATAGGATTTAAGTCACCAAAAATCTTTGTCATGTTAATGACTCAACAATGGTGGATGTGGACATGCATATCTCTTGTTTCTTAGGTTCACCATCTTTCTTAGTAATCCTTCATTCTATGATTTCATGGGTGTTCTACTATCTTTTCACTTCTTCTTTTAATACAACCATGGTATTTTACCTACTTTCTCACTTGAGTTTGTGTTATGGTAAAGACTTGGTTAACTCCCAATGTAGTATCTTTTATATAAATTAAATTGATATTTTACATGTACGCTTTCTTCTTAGAACAATTTTGCTACTTGATTACGCAATTTTCAATATTGGTACATGATTTGTGCACTCATAGTGGCAATATTAATGCAATCATGTACAAAGTACCCCATTTTTAACATTGTAGCATTATATAATAGGCATCCTATTTGTATTATATTATATGGATTTGGCTTTGAATCTCCACGTTCTTAGTTCTCTAATTATGATTCTTCTTCTCTGGTTTATTATCTTAATAACCTCTACTCGTCATGCCTCCCTTTGATATGTTTGGCTTCTCCTCGATCTCTTTCTAGTGGACCAAAGTTTGGTGCTTCCAGATTATTATATTAGACTAGCATTCTAAGAATAAAAGATAATATACCTTATAAATATTATTGAAGATGTGTTTTGGACAATAAAAATAGGAATGTCCTTATGTCTAACACTCTATACACCAAATTTCATGTTTCTCTTTATCTTTATTATTTTATTTAAGTTCACACATCATGTGCATCATATCTTTCCTAAGTGCCTCAATTAATGCTCCCCCTTTCTCATCATTGTAAATGTAAGAGTTGCTTCTCACCCACTTATGACTCCCTCCACCCTTAGAATTCTTCATCTCATTTTTTAAGTTAAGAGCCTTTGCAAAAGGTTTCTAATATGATGTTTGAGCAACAAGGTTCATATTCTTTTGAAACTTTGTAAGATCACATCCATGAACCACCATTTTTGTAGTCTTTGGAGAGGTTATTTTTCCATCTTATCCATTAACTCCTTCATATGGTAGTTATAAGATTTGTTATTTTCATCCATTTTTTGCTTAGTGGTGTATATCTTTACAATTATTTTGGCTTCATCACACAAAATTTAGAATTTTTTCTCAAATGTTTTCTTGAGATCATCCCACCTATTGAACGTATATGTCAATGACAAGTTCTAGTCTATTTACACACCTCCAAGTATAATAGGAAACATATATCACTCTATTTTCCTTTAAAATCATAATATAGGTTTTAATATGACAACCAAGGTCTTCCACATGTCACTATGAAACTTTGGATATTTTTCCTTACTTGCTTCTATAATCATTATCAGTTGTGTTGTTTGTCCTTGGTATAGTTGGTTCATTGCTTATTAGTTGATTTATCCCAATATCTAAAATCTTCTTTGATATTTATACAAAGCTTGTCCAAAATCAAAACTTAGATGTCATTCAATATCTATGTTAGTACTTCATGACCTTCCTTATAAATAGACTATCATCAACTCTAGTTGACTTCTAAAACTCTGTGTTATTAAACACATGGAATTTTGTCTCATGTACCTTTACACGTGCCTTTATTACCTTCATGAACCACTCCATCATGGTCTTCATCCCATCCTACATTATAACCTTCCTCTCCACAATTTTCTTTATCAATAAACTACATCATCTACATGGACCTCCTCCTCTACATGCACTTTTCCTTGTGCACAAAAATCATCATTCACATGCACTCTTATGCACGAACACCATTGTTTACATGTACTTTGCCATTGGTTTTATTAGCATATTCTAATTCTACTATATTAGCTTCCATTGATAACAACAATGTTTCCAACCATATTTAATCTTCTAGTATTACTCTTTGTTCCTCATAAGAGACTATGTTGTTTGTCTAAGTATATCCCTCTTCTCCAAGGGGTCAAGCATGTTGATATTTTATAATAATACCATCTCTATTGTCCAAATAGTAGAGCCATTATCATTGTTGGGATCCACATGTCCTTTTCTAAAATAAGGATGAATAGAGGTGTCTATACACCATCTCTTCTCTCATGATAAAAGGGGCTCTATAGAAGTTTCACCTCATACACTTCCTTTTGTGCATGGAAGGGGCTCATAGTTCCATCAAACTTCTTCATGCACTATTATGCACATCATCTGCAACATGTTCGATGGTTGTCATGGTTGTATATTTTATAATTTGCTTGGACCTATGTGTAGGCTCACCCCATATTTGTAATTATCTATATTTGCATATGCTTTGTGGATCATTGCTCATTTGATTGTGGTGACATGGTTTTTTTGTATAACTTCAATGTGACAATGGTACCAAATGTGGTATAGCAATTTTCCATTCCATAAGGTATAGAGAAATAACATATAAAGTAACATAAAATAGATTTGAAGTTAGAACTCATAAAGCATGTATGTCATTATCTTATGCAACACAATTGACAATCCAATCTCATACACACAATAATAGTCATGTAATGCTCGAACAAGTATGAACATTACAATAGGTAATATTTCATTTCTAAATGAGTAAAGTATGAATAGATACAAATGGCTCATTAAGGAGATATTTCATGAACACCTAGTTACTAACTACTTGATACTTGTACATAAAAAAAAATGAATCCCTCATGGATTTTACTATAGCCATTTAGGTGTCATGCATCCACATTTGAAAACTACACATAACAAACCATAACAAACTATATGTAAATCAAAAGGATCATGTGTATGACCATGTATATGACAAATCAATTATGTAATGGCATGTGGGTTGGTGCCATGTTAGATTTATTGCTTACAAACCATGGTTTATAGGAAGGAATGAGTTGAAATTAAGATCCTTGAGTGATTTTTTTTTTAATTAGGGATAGAAGCTCTTGAAAGTATTCTAATCTAGGTTAAGCTTTTTGGTATTTCGTATTAGCTTATCAATAAGGAGGTTCAAAAAAATATTGATAATTTATCCAAGAGGCATCAACTTTTATAAAGTTGAAGCCAACTATGTATATCTGAATGTGTTTGAAACCTTTGGCAAATTCCTTTGTGGTTAAATATAAATAAAAAAAATAGCTTCAACAAATGGACTATGAAAATACATTTTGATGTCACGTATGCTAAACACATGACAAGAGATTGTAAAATGAAAATAACAAAAGATTATAAAATAAAAATGATGAAGAAAGAGATGAATTTTTAGGTCATGATATAAAACTAGAGTTGAAGCAAGGAAATAAAATTGTAGTAGAAATTAGCTCAAAGGAAGAACTTTCTACTCCCATAAAAAGGGTAAAGCAATCCCCTCTATCTCGTTAGATAACAAAGGCTATCACAATTTATTAAAAACAAACATTAAAAAACACCAAGAATGATGCATAAAATGAAAAATTATGATATGAGAGTTCAAATTTAAAAGTAAAATGAAAAAAAAAAAATAATTAATTTTATCATAAAGGTGAAAAAGTAAAAAAAGTTAAATCTAACTTAAATAAATCATCTTCAATTCCTTTTAATAATAAAAAAAATCATCTTTTTATATAATAATTTTAATATAAAAAGTTTTCTTATATTCTAAAATTTATAAGATAACAAAATATATAAAAATAATAATTTAAACTTTAAATTATAAAATAAATTCTATTTATTTAAATAATGAGTCAAATTGTAAACAATATTGAAGAAATAGCAAAAGGCCGCAAGTTCGTATACATGCTATGTTTACCACCAATGCCCTTTTAAATAAATTTACCCAAAAAGAATTATCGTGTCTTTTTAAATAAATTAAAAAAAATATATATATATATATATATATATATATATATATATATATATATATATTTAAAAAAGTTTAAGGTTCAAATTCCATTCTAACTAGAGAAACTGAACCCCTCGGAGAATTATTCAACCGATGAATTCTTGTAGTGAATGACATCTCTTGGGCGAATGTGTTTTTCTTAAACCTCCTTTAAATTACAAGTTTAAATTATAATTTTTATATATTTAAATTAAAAAATATAAAAATTATAATTTAAATAAGTTATTAATAATAATATAAATAAGTACATGGGGTGCAGCACAACGGTTCGGGTTTTGGTTTTTCTTCGGAAAGTTCAAGGTTCAAACCGTGACGGCTTTGGTTCTTTTTCGGAAGGTCCAAAATTCAAACCGCGACGTAGGTGAGTGTGTGAGGGGGTGGATGTGTGGTGGCTTTGTGTTAAATTTCCTATTGATAAGTATAGCTCTCAACTTTATGAGGGGTCATGGTTGGGAGGAGACTGCTCAACCGTTTACGTGGGTCATAAATGTTTCTCATAATAACCAAATCCAAAAATATAAAAAATAATAATATAAGTAAAATTTATTTTTCAAAAAAATTATTTTATAAATAATATATTTAAATATATAATAATAAAATTTATTGAGATATAATATTAATATATTTTTGAATTTTTGTGAGGGTCATAAAGGTTTCTCACAATAACCAAATCCAAAAATATAAAAAATAATAATATAAGTAAAATTTATTTTTCCAAAAAATTATTTTATAAATAATATATTTAAATATATAATAATAAAATTTATTGAAATATAATATTAATATATTTTTGAATTTTTGTCAAAGAAATTTAAATTTAAACGGTTTGACAATAATAAATGTTTAAGAAAAATCTAGTTATAACATGTTTTTCTTATATAGGGTCTTAAAGATGGAGGGTCTGAGTGGTTGCTAGGGTGTGGTTGAGTTGAAGTTCTATTTTTTGGGTGTGGTTGGGTTCCTATGTGAAGCTCTATTTTTTGGAGTTGTGTTTGATGTGCTAGTGGGCTTGGAGCCTAGAGGGATTGGTGTGGTTTTGCCTTTTATTGTTTCAACATTTTCTAAAGATTTTTTTTGTAGATCTTCCATCTATGGAGTCTATTTTGAGTGGAAAAGATGCTCTTGGTCTAGTTTTCAGACCAGCCTTTGGCTTTTGACAGGGAGTCTGTTATTTGCTTGGGTGTCTCCCAAACTCACAGTTTAGTTGTGCACATGATCTCATTTGAGCCTAGATTTGCTCTGCCTAAGAATATTGATCCTATTTTTTTGATCCTAAAATGTTCTTTCAAGCCTTTTTGCAGCTTTAAGGCTGGGCGAGAAAATATTTCAAAATTCTTTGCTGATGTAAATAGGTTTTCGGTTATTTTTTTCTGCTTATTTGCTGGTCCTATATCTACTTTGCCTGAGAACATGGATCTTGTCATGGATCCTTTAAGGTTCTTGCAGACCATCTCCTTCATGGGCTTTTTTTTGAGAGGGAGAAATATACAAATCCTTAAAATTGTTGTATGTAGGGTTCTGGCTTTGTGGGGTTCATCGGTTGTTCCTTGAGGTTTACTGTCTGAGTTCGTGGATCCAACATTTGTGGGTCTTGAGCTTTTTCTACATGACATATTTATGTTGAGAGGGAGAATGGTTCTAAGGTTTTTGGGTGATGTCGATCGATTTTTGGGTTTGAGTTTCTTTCCCTCGGATTCCTATCTAGGTGATGGTTTTTTGGTGTTAGAAGGTTTGGATCTAGCTATTGTTGAATTGGAGATAGTTCCACCTATGTGTATGGATCTTGGAAAGTCTTCTTAGGATATCTTTGCCTTAGTCTCCTTCATGGACAATTTTTTTTTCTATTTTTTTGTTTCAAGAAAGCTCGAGATCTTGGTTGTGAATGGCTTGTCTGGCATAGATGCCTTCTTGATGGTTTTTAGGATTGGAGCTAAAAAATCTGTGATGTTGGTTTCCAAGCTCGTTATTACTGTTTTTTTGAAAGGAATGGAGCCTTCTGATTTTAGGGAGATTTTGGTTCCCCTTGAAACTATGGTTTATGGATTAGATTGTATGGATTTCCCTACTAGTTGGATGCATGTTTGCTCCTCTCGAAAGCATTTCAAATTATGGGTTCAAATTTGACTGGGACCTTGGTGGATAGTGGTTAGGCAGAAAGACATTTCAATTCTTGGTTTAAAAAATTCAAGGGGGATCTTTATGTTTTGCAAATTTTATTTGAAGCACTTATGGTTGTAAAGATTGTTGTTGAATCTCTCCTCAAGATTCTCGTTTTTATATTACTATAAATTTATCTCGGGCCCTAGGTGATCTAGATTTTTTTAAGTTGATTTGTTCTTAGATCTTGCTCTCAAATATCTTCGTTAAAGTAAATGTTTAGAGATGGAATAAATAATTATAGTTGTAATTTTATGAAAATGTTACCAATTTCCTTTATATTTTATAAAAAATATATATAAATTCAATCCAATAGAGTTAATGTGAATTTCCACCGTATACCGTTGTATAAAGTTCCCCATACGGTGGAAAAAAAAATAGGACGAATCCATTCCTTTATAGGATAGGAAACCTTAGCCGCCTTTAAGAGTGGTTTAACTCCCCAAGATAAATATCTCCCTTAACTTTCATGCATTGGACGGCTTAACACAAGGATACCAAGCTACGACTTTCCTTTTTGGCACCCACGAAACTCATGCGTGAAAAGGACTTTCCTTTTTGGCACCCACGAAACTCATGCGTGGGAAGGACACAAAAAAAAATATTAAGATCAATTTTGAAAAGAATCTCGAAAAACTGTCGCATATTATTTAAAGGTAATTGTCACCTACTGAAAAGACTACTTGGAACTTGTGAAAAGGTTAATCTCTTTACAATTAAGATTCCTCCAACTCATTACCTTGTAGTCGCTATCACATTCTTGATGCTCGGCATTTTCCAAGCCATCACACCTTATAAATCTTTGATGCTCTGCGTTTTCCGACACCCATAGTATCATATAAACTATACTTTGATGCTCTGTATTTTCCATTAACCATCATACAGCATATAAAACTATAAATTTAAGTAGAGGGCATTAAATGTCGTTCAGACTCTTTGCCCGATAATGTGTATTTGGTTAATAAATTAAACAAAAAACAAGAAGTCAATAGATTCGATGTGATGGCTAGGTCACCCTAAGATTGAAGGCTAGAGGCAAACAGTTGCAAATAGTGGCAATTATTAGTTATCTCTTAGCCTACGATGAAAGTTTTATGTTTTCCTCTCTAGAATGTTGGCAGATATGTCAGCCCTAGCTTTTTGGAGAGGACCATGTAGGCGCCCACCATTATCATCAAGTGCATATGATGAATAGCCATCTTACCAACACGTCTATCATCTGATATGATTTGTAATGTACTGTCAATTGAATTAGAAAGTGATACTGATAATCAGAGGACGTTGGGTTAGTTTAATTTTTAGTCCAACAACAATTTTTAGTCCGATAATTCTCTAGTGGATATTCTTGCTTGTAAATTGCACTGGAGATGGGAATGCAGAACTGAGGCACCGGTATGTGACAAGATAGATATCATCTGAATACCCACATAGCCGTAACATCAATAATATGAAGATTTATTTCAGAGTGGAGCATAGCACAACACATATTTCTTGTATTTAATTTTAAATAGTACCAAGTCGGGTGTCTTGAGAGATTGCAGAGAATATGAATACAGTGGTGCTCCAATTACCTTCATTAGGGGCTTGCAGGCCTTCGTCGCTATTTATGGGCCATACCAAGAACTTTAGAGCCAAGAGGTATGCTTACTGAAAGAGGCCACTTCATATGATATTGCATAAAATTCAGTAGACTTCAATTCTTTAATCACTCAGCAAGGACTCCGAAGTAGATTTTGAGTAATATGCATTTCAAATAGAGAATGTTGGGCTGGTTGGCATGGTCTGAAATATTTCCACTTCCCTTACATGAGGTTTAGTTAAGTGCATTCTAATTGTCTGTTGCTGTAGTTCAATGAAAATGAGTTCTAAATTCTTGGATACTTTGATAGAGTAGCGTATTCATTTGGGCCTACGATGATCTTGCTTATCCTCTTTATGGATCACTTGCTGGGTTATTCAAATATTGGCTTCCTCCTTAAGTCTATATGAATTGCCTAACGAGAATTGACCAGCCACTGCATTCAGCAAGTGGAAAAGCCCTCCAAGGGTTCTTTGCACTGTGTTGAATAGCGGATTGAACTAGAAACGATCTTATATGACAAAACAAGAAAAATATATACGGCAAAAACCGTTCACGTGGCTGGATAAAAGCTAAGAGTGTCGAGAGTAAAAATAGGCAAGGCCTATCCATCAGTCTATCTTGGATGGGGCAGTCAAACCATGACATGCCATTCGATTCTCAATATTTCAACAGCTGCTCAAAGTTTGAAATTTTTTGGTAACAGTCATCAAGAAATCAATGTTTAATTTGAAAACAAACTCATGACCAGGTAATGAGGTCGAATCTCATCGGGTGGAAACAAAAACATACTGGCCGGGCAGGCTGTTCATTGAATTTGACCAAAAGTGTGAGTGAATTTTATGTACAGCCTTAAAAACAAGGATAGCCTCAGAGAATATTAAGAGCTCCCTCCAAGAAAGTCCAAACATGAAAATATAAACACTTTAATGTTGAGAATATTTGTTGGATACTTATTCAAATTTTTAGACATGAACCAACTCACAAAACATGGGACAGAAACATGGCATTATTTTTGTTATCATGAATATAAAGTTCAAGTTTTTCAAAATATATTATATATGAATTATAAGACTAAGAGATAACAATCTCCCTCTATGATTGTCCAAACATGAACATATAAACATTGTAATGTTTGATTTAACAATTGTTTTTGGTTATATGGAGTTGAAACAGGTTCCACCTATAGGCACTGGTTCTGGACCTCAGAAGAAAAAGTAGTGCACATGGTAGAAATAAGTGCAAAATGCACCAAGTGGAAATGAAGTGTGAGTCAAATGCATGTGGGATGCAAATGTAAATGTAAACGAAAAGATGATATAATGCAATTTCGTTATGTGATTCGATAAATTGCAATTGACTATAGTTACATTAAGGGTACTATGTGAAATGTAGAGTGTAGCATATATGCAAATGAGTGTAGAGCATAGGAGAGAGATGGTGTACATATTGTACGAGACTCTATAATGCTATTGAGTGATGCAAATGACTCTACTTCTATCCAAGTTGTGTGTAATCTGTATCTAATATGATTGCCATTGGTAGTTGGTAGTTGTGTGTTGGATTCTGTGTGCAAGAATCATTGTTGTAGTTAGAGCGTGGAACAGGGGAGTCGTAGTCCAAAACATTGTACAAGCGGAACTGCCAAGGTTGTTGTTCCAGTGGTGATCGAGGTGTCATTCTAGCAAATTGGCTATGATTGTTCCGGTGCAAGTTGTTGTTCCAGTGGTGTGGAGCAATTGCCATGCTAGTAAGAATTGATCCTGCCGTTCCAGTGCATGCCGATCTAGTGCATGTCATTCTAGTACTTGTTGTTCCAACAAGTGTCATACTAGTGGAAGTGTCACATGAGTTAAATTTGATGTTGTTCCATTGTAGAATGATGAGTAGAACTGCATTGACTTTATTATTATTGACGAGTCGTACTTTTGGATGAGTAGAATGTTGTCATTATTGGAGTTACTATCGCCCTTGCTTTGATTCTTCGTCGACGTAGTCCTCATCTCACTCTCTAGGTTCAATGCTCTATCAAAGGATTTTTGGTACAACATCGAGGGAACTACCTACATCTTCTTAAAAAACTTTGGACAAAGTCCCTCAATGAACCATCGCTTCTAGAGTCTATCAATAGGCTGCTTCTCCATCTTCCCAATGAGCTTCTTCAGATGGCAGTTATAGGATTTGATATCTTATCCTTTTTTTGCTTGGTGATGTAGATTTTGCGATGATTTTTGCATCATCATGCAAAAGTCTAAATTCCTTCTCAAAGGCACTCTTGATTTCATTCCATGTATTGAATGGAGTTCTGAGTGGTAAATTCCAGTCAATTGTCTTGAGTGTGGCTGGGAACAACTGCACTCACATTGCTTAATCTATAACTCCATTCACTTTCCATACCATCATGAAAGTTTTGATATGGCAGATAGGATCCTCCTTCCCATCTCCTAAGAATTGCAAGCATTTTTGTTTGCCTATTGCAGCAGCCATTGGTGGTTGTGTTGTACTAGTGTCTTCTCTTGATGGTGTGGTACTTAGCTCACTCAACTTGTTGGTTGATAGTGCTTCTTTGAACGTGTGCCCAGTACGTAGATATATTTTGATGTCCATGATGACGCTTCCTAACCTTCTTCGTGTTTACATGAATGTCGGCTTTGTCCGAGTACCAAAACTCCACTCGCTTCTACACTCAATGCAGTTATCTTTGTGCTACACTTTTGTCCCATGCACCTCTAGACACTCTCCATCACATGTGTTGGCACCAAAGTTACCATTCAAACACCTTGTTCATTTATGCGATTCTCTTTGTCATGACCGATTTCATTTGTGTTAGCTTCCACGTCTACGTGAACTTGTTTGTTTGTCTTCACATCTTTGCCTACGTGAACTTGTTCGTCTACATGCACATCTTTGCCTACACAAAAAAGTTCAATTGTGCACACATCTTCAATTACATGAGTTTATTCTATTGCACAAAAATCTTCTTCACTGCATTGTGTGTTTGTCATCTACTCATATTTTGAAAAGAAAAATGTTTCACATCACACTTAATATTTGTTTCTTTCCTTATTGGAAACCACCTTTTCTACTTGATGATTTCCATCCCCCCGAGGGGGCTACATGCATTCAATCTCTAGCGACGAGACTCTTCCCACCTCCCAGACAATGTTGTTGTTTGTGTCTTCATTTTGTTAGAACGGGCACAAGGGTTTGCACACTTTGTCTTCCTTCCATTGTGGAAGGGGCTATTAAGGTTGTGTCATAAGTTGCATGTGTCTCCATATGTCTTCGCATAGGTCATGCATATCTTCATCGCCTTGTTCGATGATCATTTTAGACCTTCGTGTCGGTTCTTCACTTGCCCATCATTGTCCACATCCATGTCTACCTACACCCCATGGATTTTTGCTCAATCAACTTTCTTTGTCACCACGGTCCATGATCTAGACTCGATACAACAATGATGCCAAATGTAACACAAGAGTTTGGTATTTTGTATGTAAACAAAAATATGGGAGAAAGAAATACATAAAGCAATTTCCAACATTAAAAGTAATAATCCATATGTGCAGAAATAAAGATTGCACAAAGTAGTTATGTTACCAAAGAATATACAATGCAATGTTTGCTATTGGAACACAACAATATAACACAATGTTTTGATAACAATACACCAAAAATGATAGAAGAATATGATATCAACACTTAATGATCAAGATGCACTATCAACGATACCCACAATGGAAGTAAGGGATGTATATATATAACAAGTGAGTGAAAGGTACTTGTGTAATGGCTAACTACCTGCTTGTACTCATATACACAAACAGAATCCCCCACTTTACATACAAAACTATGTCGCATATTCTCATAAGACATCCCAGGTAACTTAGTATAAAAGTATAGACCATGTACATCCAAAATTGCTCTCGTACGTGTTATGAACATACGTGTCTACTCATGGTTGCAGTGGCACTTGAGCTGGTGTCACATCAGAATTGTTGCCTACATGTGTTAGTTTTAGAAATCTCGATGAGAGTTGAATGCTTGTTTCAAGTTATTGCAGCGATAAGGAGATAGTGGGCTTTGTAAGGGTTTTGACACCAGGCAACTAGGAGATCAAATTCCAATGCTGCTACTACGAGACGAGGGTTTGGACGAAGAAACTAGCCGAGAACTGGGATCCACTCAACTGAAAAATTTGTTAGCAGAAGAAGACCAAAAAGAAAGTGGACAATGAGGCCTAGTCGCAAATAATGTCTTATCAATATTTTTTACCTGCAGAAAGCATGCTTGGAAAGGTCAATATGCCAAACTATTCCATCAACTCAACTATGTTTTCTTATTGAAATGAAGAATGACAATGGTCAGAATTACTTACAAGATTTTCATCCTTCTAATTGAAACTAGACAAGACTGTAATGACTAACCCCAATCTGAGAGAACTGATACTCTACTTTGTTTTTGGTAATGCTTGGTATTTTGTAATTTTTTTTGTAGTTTTTTCAATATATGTTTTTTTTCTTTTGAGAATGATAACACACAGCTGGAAATGAATACTATCGTAACTTTCAAACTACTTAACCAAATACAATGAAATTTTGACACAAACTTCTTTTTATCATAATACATAAACCCAATGAAGGAAAATGTAGAAAGATAAGTTTACCCGTAAAAATCTCTGGTCTGATATTAAACTGGAAATTTGCATCAGCTACAGAAAAACATGTTTTGCTCATAACTTACAAAATATTGACTTCTCCATTGATTGGAAAATAGTTACAAATACCCCTTTTTACTGCTTAACAAATTCCACTAAGTATCTCCAGTGCAATCGATGAGGAATGGACCCAAACACCCACGTGGGGCTGCAAATGTACGGCCCAATGTTGCAGAGGCACGACAACCCTGTAGGTTATTGGCTGCTCTTAAAATGCTTCTCAAAACTGACTTAGAACCCTCATTACAGTCTGCAAAACTGCTGGTAAGCAATGCCAATGTCTTTCTTGTGATATGCAGCTCGAACTCACCAAAACCCTTCCAAAATTGTTCGGCCAGCTAGGGAAAATGCCCAATAGAGATTGAAGCTGGAAACTTGATAATAACTCTGCATATGATCTGAGATAACTTCACACATTTATTAGAAAACTGCCTTCAATGTCTTCTTCACCTGTAAACTGAAAATCCAAGCATTGTGATGGTGTCTTTCAACCACAACAACACTGTCCTTGAGGGTGGGCTACGTCACCAACAAGCTGAAGCTTCGAACTCCTGCTCATAGCAAGAACTCTCATACAGAAAAAAATAGTAAATGCTCATCCCCAAATTGAGTTTTCAAACCCTTGCTGTAGATATGGTAATATTCCTGACTAAAATTCTGAACCATGCAAATAAAAATCAGATCTGTAAATAACCCAGAAAAATACACCATAAAACCCTAAGATTGTCACAAACACACCACAATATTTTATATTATCTTTTATGGAACCACAATTACATAGATCACACCTGAAACATTAATATAAACCCTAGATGCTGAACAAACAACACAACCTCTGCTAAATTATTGAATGAAAACAACTCACAAATGCCCAGCCACAAAACTGCTAAACTCTGCTGCAAAAATCTGAAACTATAATGCCACACCAAATCTGAAATACCACACCAAGAAGGGTTCCCAAAACCCCAAATCTGATCTCCCCAAATCTGATATGAATGCTGCCGAAGAAATCCTCAATAAATGATGCAGAATGTCTCAATAAACCCAATTGTAAACCCTGGCTGGATTTACCTCAAAGAAACTCTAGGGTTTTCGTCCTCAAAGCTATCCCTTGCAGGGTTTCGTCCGCAAGAGAGAATTCTCTCGTAGGGTTTCGTCCACAAGAGAAAAGTGTATTAGCTGCAAAGCCAAATACAACAATGTAGAAGAGATAAAATGATCCAAGCTCCCTCAAATGAGCCCCCTACTCCTCTTTATATAGACATTCTTTTAATTCTTTATTGAGGTTGCACTTTTTGATTTCACTTAATAATACCTTAGAAAATAATAATAAAATGATATTTATTCTCCTAATGGGGCATACACCCTCATTTCCCCCTTTTTATTATTTAATTGCCAAATTTCACCAAAAATACTCTTAACACACCAAAACACATCAAGACTCCACTCCACAACTATGTATAATAAAAATATGAAAAATGGGGACATTACAAAGACACACATAGGAAATTATCAGTTACAGAGAGGACTCTATTGATGTATGTCAAAGTAAATTTAACTATAAGTGGTTATGATTTTTCATTTTATTGGAGCACTTCATCATCTATTGTAGGGTATGTCAAATTGTTATGGAAATTAGTTTATATAAATCTACCACCTTGTTGGAAATGATCCTAATTAACACACATACACATATCATACATAAGATTTATAATTAAAAAATTGTTTTCAGTAGTAAAATGCTAGTTTTACTTTCACTTCAAATAAATGCTACAACACTATGCATCCGTGTGCTTTATATGCATACAGTTGTCTCAGTTTTTTAAGGAATTTAAGTATGGACATGTTACTCTGATTATTCAGGCATCTTTTGCTTGGTCGAGTGTGGATGAACAGATATTATCATGCATGTAATTGTCTTATTTCATCCTCTGGATCAAATGAAGGTATTCATCTCTAACTTTTGGTATGTAAGTTGAAAGAAATTATTTGGAATCCATATACAGTATCTTTTAGTGTGAAGTTTACTTGACTATGAAAGGAATTTGGATATGTTAGATTGGGTGCATATTTAACATTTACTTCTCAGTCTTGTATTTCATTACAAATCCACCAAGGTAATTATTTGCCACTCTTCTAGGGGGTGACTATTGCTTAACCAGATAATCAAGTTTGGAACATAACCTCCAGGATTGAATCCCACATCGTAGAAGCTTCAATGGTCTGATAAAAAAAAATTCTGTTTGGATGGATCCAAATTTAATGGTGTGTAGAAGGCTGTACTGTAGTTAAGTTGTGTACTGGTGAGGAAACTCAACCAACACTCTAGAAACCTACAGAATGTACAATGGAGGAGCCAATCCAATCAAAGGTTCTAATACCATATCAAGGTTCTTAGACTTATTGAAGAAAGCATCGGATTGACAGCTATGGATCTAGCTCACAAACACCATATTTTTGGTACAGAATAGAACCATTTTTTTTAATTATATAAAACTCAGTAGTATAATACAATTATTTTTTGTATGTAGTTGGTGATGAATCCACAACTGCACTTTGTACAAGAAGACTCTCTCCAAGTTAAACTCAACCATCAACTTGACTTATGACTAAATGACAAAGACGTGGGTAATGGATGATCATCATTTTTGCAGTAACTCCCAAACTTGGAGTTACACTAATATCCAACTTTGGAGTTATGCTAACCTCCAAACCTCTTAACCTCGCTACAGAATAAGTTCTTCATTTATCCTAAAAAATTTTAGTTGTGCATGTTGGTTACGAATCCGCCATTAGGAAAGGTTTTTAGTCTTTTGCGCCCTAGATTCGCCCAGCAGATTGAAAGGCCGGAAGGAAGGGATGCCTTCCGTGCCAATCTCCGGAGAAGGCCGGCTCCTATACTACACTACTTTGATTTTAGAGAAGGGAACTGGAAAGAGATTGTAAAAATGCAGAAAGAAATGTAAATATCATGTGTTTCAGGTGGGGAAGAACAAGCAGCACAGTCACTAACTCATCACTAAACCAACAACAATCAAAACAATGTATGTAACAGAAACTATTACTGTGATTCTTTCCTATGTATCCTTCATTCAATATTCCAGGTCTACTTAATTGCCAATGCAGCCATCCAGGATTCAGAATGACAGCAATCAGAAAAATAAATGACACGATGCAGAAATACTTGCAGAAGGCAGCATAAAAGAAAGAGACAAATAACAGAGCCAAGTATACTTTGAATTGGAAGCAAGTGTTCAGTTACAGCAGCTTCTTAGCAATATGTTCCCCCCTTTTACAATGCAAGTTCACTGCTATTTATAGCAGAAATTTCCCCCCTTTTACAATCGGAGCACAGCTCCCCAAACCTGCAAAAGCTGCAGAAAGCTGCCAGATTTGATTCTTGTCGGCCTGTAGCATGGTCTTTCTGACTTCGTACAACTCCTGACAGATTCGGTGGTTGAAAAGGGGCGCTTTATGTTAATGCGGTAGGTGCAGTACAGTTTAGCCTTTGGGTTTGTCATTACTGCTCACCTACCCTGTCCTTGGAGTACCACTTCACCCTCCGTGAAATGTGCCCAAATCCCAAAAATTTGCCTGTTTTTATCTGGGGAGGCATTATCTGCTTAACAGTTCTAAAAACCGGGGGGAATTCGGCTTTACTTGTATTAAAACTCCCTACTGATCTCTGCTAGAGGTCGCTGAAAAATGAAGAAACGCCGAGAATCGCTGAATAGCGACGGCGATCTCCGGAGTTGGGGCTGGGAGCGACCTCGGGTGCAAGCTGTGGAGCGCCCAAAAATTGAGCGACTTCGGGAAATCCTGATGAGCGATGGCGATGGCGGGCAAGATCCTTGCCGTGAATCGCCGAAAACTTGCAGCGCTGCTGAGAAAGGTGGACTGCGACGGCGATCGCGGGGGCAGTCATACTTAGGTTTTTTGTTTTGCTTTGCTTCCCCTCCGAGCGTCGCCAAAAAACTACGCAACGTCGGGTGTCGCCAAGCGGCGACAGCGATCACGAGCACAGGCAATCTTTCTTCCTGCCATCGCGCACCCAAAGGACCGCGACGACGGGCGTCGCCAGACGGCGACGGTGATCGCAGTCACGTCGACACTTAGTGAAAAACTCAAACTTTTAATGCAGCTCTCGGTCGCCAAAATGAAGCGTGACGACGGGCGTCGCTGGGAAGCGACGACGATCCCGGTCGTCGACACTTAAACAAATTTTACCCCTTTTTCATGCTGCTCTCGGTCGCTTAAATAGCTCGCGCTACCAGGGATCGCCCAGCAGCGACGGCGATCCCGGGCAGGACATGCCTTAGAGATTTTTTGCATTCTTCTTTCAAGCTTTGCATTCCAATCTAAAGATCGCTCTGCTTAACTGGAAATTGAACAGACTGAAATTAAAACATAAAAACTGGAAAAAACATCGAGGAAGGAGGGAGGCAACGACTCACTCGAAATTTTCAAAATTCTTCTACCCCTAGCAAAATGTGGCAACATTCCTGGCGGCTCGTGGGGTATCGAGCTCGCCTCGATGCAAGGACCCATGCCTTTATCCTTTGGGCCCGGAGTCACCCCCGGTCTCTGCTTCTTCTTGCTGCTGGCCTTGGATTTGTTGCCCTGCTTCCTGTTGCTCCTCCTTCTCGGGACTATTTTCACCAGATTCATTTTCAGTGCCCTCCTCCTCGGACTCTTCTTCGAACGACTCTTCTTCTTCTTCTGTAGCTTGCTCCGGATTAGCGTCCCCAGAGTCAAGGCGGCCTTGGATGCGTTCGAATGTGACCTGAACCTGAGTCCAGGCCTCCTCTGAGAAGGGCTGCATACTTCGAATATCGCTCACCAAGTGCCTGAAGGTTTCCATCTGGAGTATACCAATCTGCTCAGCCTTCTGGCTCAAGTCTAGTAGGCAAGAGCGAATCAGGCAAAACCTGGAGGTGAGCTGCGTCACCTGTTCCTCTTGAATTGGGTCCGCCCACTCATCAATGTCTGAAGTATCATTGCCAAAGGCGTCCCATGCCGGCTGCAATTCTTCCTTTGGGAGGCAGTTGCCATTGCTGTCTGTAAAGCTCGGGAATCCGAGCGAGGCAAGAGTCTGGAAGAGGTCCAGGCATATATCCTTCTCTTTTTCTAATACGTCTAGTAATGCTCTGGCCCTCTGAATCTTTTGATATCTTTCAAAGAATGAATGCAAGGTTGCCCTTGCAGCTGCCCAATCACGGGCAATGGAATCTGTAGGGGGAATTTGGAGGTTCCGGCGTTCAAGGGCCCAAACCTTGACAGCCAGATCGAGCCAGCGGTCTGCTTGTCGCTCTGCCTCCTCCACCACAGGCTTACCCTGGGCGGATGCTTCTTTCATCTGGGTGGCGAATGCGAGGACCAAAAGGGACTTAGAGGCCCGGGGTCTGAAGTTCTTCAACAGCCGGGAGCGGATTTCCTTGATGCGGTCCTTGGAGAATGTCTCCACCTGTACAACCCTTTCCTCCAGCTGCTGTTGAGCCTGCTGAAGCTGGCCCTGGAGTTCAGCTATCTGGTGCTCAGCAACCTCCTTCTGTTCTGCTACCTCCTTTTCCAAGGCTGTCACTTGTTGCTTCAACTGCTGGCACTCTTTCTCGGAATCGTCCAATTGGGCCTGCATCCTCGCCATGCCCTCCTCCAATTTGATTTTTTCATTTTCCACCTGGTAGTAGCGCTCCTTCAACTGGTAGTGCTTGATGCGCAGCGTATCTGTTCCGTCATGAAGAGCCAGCGCCTCATTTTCAAAGCTGACCTCGTTCAAATATTTGGTCTTGCGGCGATACTCATAATCTTCAGGGGTCATATCTTTTAGAGGCTTTTTAACCTTGGGAACTCTTTTTTCTTTGTATAGCACCATGTTGTCGAAATCAAATCTGGAGCGCTTCTCAACTCCGGCAATCTCCTCGCCCCTTCTTTTCATCACGCTCTGTGCCCATCTGTTGGAGGTGCGTCCAACCTGAGTTGCCACGGGCTGGTTCTCCATAATCTGAATTAAATCTCTCTCCGAACAGAGGCCTGGCCAAGGGCAAACCCTGCTGCGACATGTGCTCTTCCGCGAATAGGTAAGGGGAAATGGCAGTTTGGTGCTCTTCTGCTCTTGGGGACGGCTCAGCCTGAGCGGTGGAGGCAGACGGGTTTTCGGGGTTTACAGGCGGATTTTCATTTAACGTGCCGGTTGCGGGCGAAAGAGGTGGAGAATGCGGTGGATCTGAGGCAGTGGCGCCTGGTTGGGTTTGGGCTAGGGTTTGGAGGACGTTAGGCTCTGCGGAAGAATGGCTAGGCTGGGATTGTGCAGCGACGGAAGGCTAGGCTTCTTCAAGGAAGGGGTGAGATGCGGCGATGGAAAGGGTGGCTGCTGCTCCGCTAACCAAAGGAATGGCAGCGGGGACGGGTACAACAGCAGAGGACGAAGGCGCCGCAGACACTGACTCGGAAGTTTGAAAGAATAGAGAATGCGTACCTGCGAGCTCCGCCCGAGCTGGTGTGTTGAAGAGTTGGGTCATCCACTGATCTTCCGCTGACGGGGATGTATCCTCCTTTATGGTAGCGATTTCCGAGGTTTTGATCTTCTTTTGGGGCGGCGTAACCTCGGATTGCGACACAGCCTCCTTCTCGGGCGTAGCCTTTTGCCCTTTTGACTTTTCTGTCCTTCTCTTTCTTTTGAGAGGGGTGACCTCTTCCTCTTGGGCGCTGGGCATCGGGCTAACGGTTCCCCCTGAAGCTTTGGGGGGTTTTATCTTCAGCGTGAACTGTTTCTTCTTTTGGGGTGCCGGGAGCGCCTGTGTCGCTCGAGCTTGTGTTGCTCGGGCCGTGTGCTGGGCTACCTCTTGCTTAGATGGCACTGCTCCGGCTGGCTGTTTTTCAGAAGATTGCCGCATCCTGGGCTCTACAGCCTGACTTACTTGTACCCCATTGCTGGAACCTCCACCACGTGATTGCAACTGTTTGGGTGGGGCCTACCCCTTTTGTAGGCGTTGAAAGCCTGGGGGTACGATATGCCGGAACACAATGGGCTGCCACGTGGCATGGTGTTTATCGTAGAGCGTGGAGAATTCATTGTCATTGGCCAAGTCCTTTTCGGACTTTTCCTTCCTAGTACGGACACGCATTATCCACCACTCTGATATCTTTTCGGGTTTCCACCCTTTGCCCTGCAGTTTAGTCAGCATCTTCTTGTACGTTTTCGTATTTGGCCTGTGGTCTGCATTGTGGACAGGATCAAATTCGGCCTCCACAAAGTAGAAGTCGTGCCACGGCGGGAAAGACTGCATGTCTTCAATATTCCACTCTAAGTCTCCTCCCGACGGGTTGTTGCGCTCGGCCATGATCTCCTTGCGTGGACAGATGTGGAAGTCCTGTACATTCGTGAAGTCCCTCACTATGTTGAGGGGATCGTACTTCCATATTTGGGGCAGCTCGACCAAGCCGAAGCTCAAAAGCGTGGCAGTCAGGTACTGATGTTGTCCATTGATGCCGACTTCGATCTCTGCCCAGGTGATTGGATAATTGAACAGATGTCCCTTTTTCCTCCCCTGGCCATACTTCTGATCAGTGTAATCCATCTGCCGTGCTGCCTCTAAGGCGAACTGATATTCTGTGGTGTAATACGACAGCAAGAAGGGTTTGCCCGTGAACCCAAAAATTCTTATCACGAACCCCTGCGTTAACCGGAAAGTATCGCCAAAGTCCTGGCTGATCACTTGTTCTCTCATCGGACGCGGGACGCGCGGGCAGGCGCCGTGGAGAAAGGCTAGGGCTGGGCCTAAGAAGGCCAGATTGAACTTATAGTATGACTCCTCCCTCAGCAGCACCCTGGTCCATTCGTATACCGGAAGTTGCGCGCCATTCTTATCCTTGCGCTGAACTGGGAGCGCCTTCATTTTACTGTGCAGGTGAAACAAGAATAACCACGCCAGGGCCGAACAGTATCTGAAGCTTTCGCTCGCCTCGCTCCTCAATTCCTGTAGGTGCGAGTGAATCCCACGGGCCACGCAGTCTGCCCAGTCGAAGAAGACCGGCTTGGTTTTGTCTGTCATAACCTTGGGATCGTAGAATTCCTCTCGCAGGATGCATTCGGCAAGAGCGATTTGGTAGGGGAAGACCATCGCATCTGTGCCGCAGCCTAGAACCCAGGCCAGCATGGTATAAATACCCGTACTTTTGAAATCACTCAGAGGCCTAGGCTGCTTCGGCCATGACCGGAGTGGAGGAGGCTCATGGAGCTGGGACTCCACAAATCGCCGCATTCTCGGATTATCTGTGTATCTGTCCGTTTGTTCTCCGATATTGACACTTCTGATAGTGTAATTCTTGTCCAGTGATAGACTTGGTGCGAAGGCAGCACACACAGTCTCTGGGTAAAGCGAGAACAAGACGGTGCCCTCGTGGTCGCAGACCTGTCTGGTGTTTGGTTTGTAATATTGCGCAATCGCTGCCACCAGTTCTGGGCAATGATGCACCTGTGGGCACAAGAACCAGTACAAGTGGGAGTGGTAAGCAGCGGCGAAGGGGTGCGAGGGAGAAACCTTCTCTCGCCAGTTCTCAATTGTATGCCGCAGTTGGCTGATGCTCTGGGAGTAAATCCCGTCTCTGAGCTTTATCCAATTATCAATGGGAGGCGGGGGAATTGGCCTTGGCGGCGCTGTGCGGGCTCTCTTCACTGTTTCGGCTCCCGACGCATGGGCTTTCCCCTTATCTTTTCTTTCTCTTTCCTGCCCACTCTCTGGCGTGCTTGAAGCTGCTCGGCCTGCTGCTGCACTCTTCTGCCCACTTTCTTTCTTTCCCATGGCGAAGGCGGAATTCAATTAGTTGTTGCTCGTCTGTAAGAAACTCTGAATTTCACTCTCAGTGCAGCTCGGAGCGCGTCGGATTTTAACTTGTAAAGCGCTTCTGAGAGGCCGTGCTTTATAGTAGCGAACTCGGGATGGGCCTTTAATGGAGGGCACTTGAATTTAATGTTGGGCGCACGGAGTTGGTGGACGTTGATTTTATCCTCGGGTGGCCATGCATAAAATCTTCCTCGGAGGCGCCAATATTTAATTTTTTATCCTTAAAGCACATCCCTTTTTACCTCTTTTTCTTTTAAAACAATCAGCTTTGGAATCTGTGCAAATCCCCTTTTCTTTGATGCGCGCCTTGAAAAACGGGCCTTAACCCCTTCTTGGCACACTTTCCTAGGTCGCCGGACGGAGAGAAACGCGGCCCGCGTAAAATTTTGCATATTTTCCGAAATCGCTCGAAACTTGAGCGATCTCGGGCACGGGCAGCTTTGGCGAGCGACGGAGGTCATCAACACTTCAAATTGCTTGCTTCCTTACCAAGCTCGACGTCGCTCGAAAAATGGGGCGCTTCTCGGCGTCGCTCAAAAAATGGGCGATCTTGGGAGAAGACGCATTGGGCGAGCGACGGAGGGCAGATCCAACACTTAGAAAATTTTTCAATTATTTCATTCACGCCCCCTTCTTTCACCTCTTGATCGCCGTCGCCGAAAATCATGGGCGATTTTGGGAATCGCTCAAAATTTGAGCGATTTTGGGATTTCTTGAACACTTAGGTAAATCGGCCACCCTCTTGCTTGCTTTGAATCGCTGAAAAAAGATGGCGCTCCCGGGATCACTCGAAAAAGGAGCGACCTCGGGCGCTTTTACTTGGTAATTTTCCTTGTCGCTCTCCTCAACTTGGCCAGCGCTTGGAAAGGGTTCTCGCCGTCGCCGAAAAAACGAAGCGATTCCCGGATTTGTCAAAGAGGCGAGCGACGGCGGGCGGAGCCCACAACATGAACACTCAGTCTTTTGTTCAGCCCTCCAGGACTTTCTTTTGCAGGGAAAATTGCTTCTGCATCCACTTGGAATCAAAAATCTTCCAGACCCGGGGATCTGGTGGACAACTTGGCTCAACAACCTAAAATTACAAACTGAAAAGCATATTTACATTCAGGCAAATAAACAAACTAAAACAGCAGAAAAGAAATTATGTACAATGGGAACCTTTTGACGCTTTTCAGTGACGATAGGCTTTCAGATGAAAGCCATTAACCGGTATTGGGAGGATATGACCCTCCATGTCTCTTAGGACAAATGAATTGAATTGGTTGACCCTGGCAACTTGGAAGGGGCCTTCCCAGAAGGCATCAAATTTATCATGATTACCTGTTTTTTTCTTCCACGAATCCCATTTCAACACTAGGTCCCCGATCTTGAAGATCCTCGCAGTAGCAATTGCGGTGGGGTGCGCCTGATGATATACGTGACGATGTGCGTAAAAGAGATATGCAGACAACCACTGCCAATGTCAAGTCAACCTATCAAAACAAAGACCAATTTTGGCATATCATGTAAGTGTCCAATGTTTCATGGAGGGGAAATAGAAGACCCAATCAAGCATTGGAAAATCTGCCTCATGATGTGGAAAGCGAATGGGCAGAATAATGACATAGATTGGAGGAGGTTATTCCCTGCAACAATGGATTGGTACATGAGATGCCAAAGGGCAAGTACTAGACTTGGGATGAGATGCGAGAAGCATTTGTGAAAAAAATTCAATTTTTCCATAATGACAATGAGGTCATTGTTTAAATTTATAGAACGGAATAGGGTGAGAAGGAGTTTGTTCATTCATACAACTGTGGGTTGTTTACCCATCTGGAGGAAGAACCATCAGATGCATTGAATAAAAAATGGTTTGTGGAGGGACTTGTTCCTACGTACAATAAGAAGATCAGGATGGTCCCTTTGACATCGTATCAAGAGGCCTTGGAATGAGCCTTGAACTTGGCTAGTGATGCAAAGACATAATTAAAGTATTGGGGTAATGTTAATATGGATGAGAGTGACTTTGGAGATGAAAGTGACTCTGATGTTGAGAGTGACTCTAACAATGAGGGTGATGAATTTGAGATTGAGAGTAATTTATTGTCCAATTGTTGGGGTCAAGAAATCAATGAAGGAAGTGACTCTAAAGAGAAGAACAATGACTCCAAGGATGAGTGTGACTTGGAGAGTGCAAGATCATTGCTACAAGTATATGCAACACAAAGGGAGATTGTACCAAGGGGGATGCCATTGGTGATGCGGTTTGTGGCAACCATCAAAGAACTCGTAGATGTAGAATTGGGCATGATACTGAGGGTAGCCCCATTGTGCAATGTTGGCAATGCCATTTGTCGAGGCATTTTAGACATGAATGTCAAAGTGCTATTGCAAGTCGAAATTGTAGGCAGGCAAATTGATATGTCTACATTTAGCGAATAAGTTTTGTTAGTTTATGTTATTTTGTAGTTGTACGCAAATGTGCATACATATAATGTTATAAAATTGTGATGTAATAATTTATTTGATAATGTGTAATGTTAGTATGTACGACAAAGTCATAAAGTGAGTTAGGAAATGACATGTAAACGTAAATCAAATGCATGTCAAATGTAATTTAGGAAAATGGCAGGTCCAAGGTGTAGACCAATTGGTTCAACCAAATCCCGTAAGGGGGCGAAGGTCCAAGGTTCAAATCTCGGGCCTTGTCGGACTGAACGCTTGTCCCTTTCCTAGTGCTTTCAGCGGCGTAAAAGGTTTAAAATTATTGTGGCATGGTGGTTATAGGGGCGGATTGTGCGAAGAACTGTTTGGTGGCTTTCAGGGCGGACAACACAGAATACTGTGGCGGCCATAAAATCCGGATAGCCTGCCTAGATTCATGGCAGCTACTGATTCCACCATGTAAATTCAAAAAAAAAATTAGGAAAATGATGAGGTGTCGGGTAGTTGGAGGATGCAACTACCTCTTAGTTGTATAAATATGACCCTTTCCTCATTCATTCGGATGCAGTCAAATGGTTGTCGAGTTGGCCGATGTGTGTGTGTGAGGGTTGTCATGTAAGGTCGGTGTGTAGTTGGAGGCTGGCTAAGTGTATGTGTATATGGTGGTATGGTTGTCATGCAATTTTTGTGGAATGCTGCAATGTGTGAAGGCTGGTTTAGTGGTTGTTGACATGAAGGAGATTTTGCATAGGGTTGCAGATTGTGTATGTAATGCAAGTTTCGTACAGGTAGTATGTAGTGATCACTCCCGAATGAACACCAAGAATTTTTGTCCTGGTTTTTGGGTTTTGATAGTTTTGTACTGTTTTTGTAGCTTTTTGCAAATACTTGAATTTTTTTGGTGTTTTTCACAATAATACAAAATTTTGGAAATAAAATAGCAACAAACTAGAAATGCTCGTAACTTTTAATCTACTACTCCAAAGCTAAGAAATTTTAACACAAGTTTCTTCTAATACAAATAAGCAAACCCAGTGAAGGAAATTGCCTTAGAAACCCGTGGGCTCCCACACAACTGATCCTGCCTACGGGAACCCGTGAGTAGGCAAGTCCCATTCTGCACTGGACATCTGACTAAGATGGGGACATTACATAGTATTATTGCAATATCCACTGATATTCATCCTTCATCTATTTGCATGTATATTGTGAGTATTGTCATTGTTGATTGCTGCAGTAAATAGTTCTATGTTGTTTCTTCCAAGTTCTATATGCAGGGTTAAAGTCGCAAACCAAGGGTTGCAGTATGAGTGAAGAGCCCTAGATGATTATTAAATATGCCATTCAAATTGTTTCTTCAAGAGTTGGAATACAAACCGCTGTTCTACATAGATGAACTAGTGACGTGTATAGATTTCAAAGCAGTGAAGAAGAGTCACAACCCTAGCTAGGAAGTAGAGGAGGTGAATTTGATGAACCTAATTGCAATAGAGGAAGTGAACTTGATGAATCTTATTGCAATTGAGGAGGTGAACTTGATTTCAATTGCAGAGGCAAAAATCCAGTAGATAGTTGAAATTGCACAGGAAGTTCCAAAAGTGGTTGATGTAGATGGCAAAGTGAGTAATGTAGAAGACGAAGTGAATGATACAAATGACAAAGAGAAAAATTGTTCAACATTTGACCATTTGTTAGGGTCGTCTGGCCATCTAGACATGGGCCTTCTGGACCCAAGCCTCAATTATCAGAGCTTAGGCTATCTGAGCTTAGGTCATCTTAGTTGGGACATTAGTCATCTAGCAGGGAAAACAGGTCCCTAGGTGGCCCTTGGGCCATCTGTTCCAAGGGGAGAGCCATTTGGACCCTCCCTATACTGTTTGAGGAAGTGCCTCAGACTACCCCTGATCTATCAGGAGAACACCTTGAGTTATCTTAAGACAAATCACAATCGTCTAGAGAACACACAGATTCGTCCAAGGAAGAGGATGAGCTGCTTGATGTTCGGGATGAAGATGGGTCATCAGAAGAACAAGTGGGGCTACTTGAAGAAAGGCATGAGCAGGGTGGAATTCATGATAGGGTACGTGGACAAGGGAGAGTTGTCTGCTTCCTTGGGCCATTGAGACGAGACTGTATGCCAGGAAGTTATATAGCCCAACACCAAACGACAAAAGGCCATATGTAGACAATAGTTCTAAGAAAAATAAACTGTTTGTAAAAAGGTCTACATTGTATATCAAATGAAGTGTTATGGAAAATAGTCAAACGAAATATAATGCGGTCAAATGCAACGTCATATTGTTAAATGAAATTAGAAATGAAATGTAATAGCAATGCAACTGTCATTGCAAAATAATTAACGTTTGTGTTAATTAGCATTGCTTAAGGTTGATTTAGGGAAAGTAGTTCTGGTAGTTTTGGTATAAATAGACCCCCTACATTTCAAATTGTATCCATTGCACCAAAAGAGCAAACCACTGTATGAGGGAGAGATGCCAGACTAGTACAACATGATTCTAGGCATGGAATTGTTGCAGTCATAAGACTAAACTGTCGTTATATCCATGATAATCATACTTTTGTGCCAATTATGTCTCCATGAATGTTGGTATTTGTTAGATCTCTATCTTGTGTTACAACTTATTGCAGGTAGAAGTGCTTAGGTGGAAACCGAGCGAACGAGTCCGTTGCAGGAGTTGACATTGTCCTGAGTCACCCAGTGCCTTCGTTGACATCAATGACAATATCTACATTGCCATCATGACTGGTGCGCCATCATGCCATCATGTTAAGCCGTTATCAGTCAAGTGTCGTCACAAATGGAGCCGTCATCTGTTACCGTGGACATGCTATCATGACCATGTTGTCATCAGTAAATTGTTGTCACGAGTAGGTGCTGTCTTGGAGCAAGTCATCAGGATTGAGCCATCACAAGACAGTGTCGTCTAGATCTGGCTGACATGCCAATTGTCGTCAGTGAACTTTGACTGGCACAGATGTATTCCTCTAATATCCATTGTCAATCCCTCTCCCACTGATTGTCATTCCCTCGTCTCGGGAATCCTCACTGCTGCCTACATTTGGCGTTGTTGCCTAGATCAAGTTCGGGTCGATAGAAGAAGTGAGCATGATATAAAAAGAGGTGAATGATAGATTCAATGTTGCAAGGCTGGTGACAGAGAAATCAAATACAAACTACAAAGCAACTAGTAAGGAGTGCAAGGCTTGTGAATCAAGAAATACAAAGTAGAGATGAATTTATGTAAGCGGAAGTGGAGAGGGTGTGGAACCCCTTGGATGACGAAAGTCCTAGAGCCGAGAGAGAAAGGTGGCAGACGTTGTTGCTAACAACAAAGAATGAGGTGCAAAACACAATAGTCGAGGAAGATATTAGTATCATAGGAGAAATTAACTTAGCAAGTGAAGAGTGGATGGAAATTGTTGGTTACGGATCTGCCACTAGGATAGGATTTAGTGTAATGCGCCCTAGATTCGCCCAGCAGATTGAAAGGTCGGAAGGAAGGAATGCCTTCCATGCCAATCTCCGGAGGAGGCCGACTTCCTATGTTTTCTCAGTTGTTTATCAGCTCAGAGTGCAGGAAAGAAATTATAAGTGCAGAAAGAAATATAAATGTATTTGTATGGGGTGGGGAGGATAAGCAGCACAACAACTATCAATCACCACTACTAACAACAATTAAACACATAATACATTGCAGAAACTACCAATGTAATTCATCCTATGTATCCTCTAACTATGCATTCCAGGAATAATTAACTATCAAATACCGATATCCAAATAGCAAAATAACAGTAAGCAATAACATAAGCAACATGAGGCAGAAATGCTAAATAGAGGCAGCATACAGAACAAGAACAGTCAATAGAGCCAAGTGTATTTTGTATTCAGAAGCAAACGCACGACTACAATGGTTCCCTAGCAATATATCCCCCTTCCACCTTTTACAATAATATTGCCGAGCTATTTATAGCGCAAATTTCCCCCCATTACATCATTGGGCACAGGATCCCAGACCTGACAATTAACCGAAGAAGCTGACAAAAGCGGCTAATGTTGACCTCTGCCGGCATGGAATGTGCTTGCGGTAAGGTCCACCTGAAGGATTGGCAGCTACGTGGCGGTGAGGGGATGATGCTCTAAGTTAGTTTGACTGAGGGCAGCTTAAGTACAATAATCCAATTCACGCTCGCACACCACCCGTCACATCTCTGACTTGAATCCCGAGGCTGGACACCTGTCAGAATTTGATAAGGGACAAATCTACCTTGGGATTTCGTCTCTCTTTCTTGCCTGACTTTGCCTGGAATTGGAGCGCAATCAGACAACGCAAGGGGGAAGTAGCGCAGTTGGGGAGGCCTCTGTGCCTTAGAAATTTCCGGGTTGTCTTCAACATTCTGCCCGAGCGAGCACAAGTAAGCGGGCGTAGCCCGACTTCGCTGCGAAGTCGGGCTGTGCACCCAACACAGCCACTTTTTCGGTCATATCACCCCGACTGTGCATGAACTTGAGGGCGCAGCCCGACTTCGCTGCGAAGTCGGGTTGCACACCCAACACTTAGAAATTTCAGGGCTCCACTGATGCCCAGGTGCGCACAGAAATGAGAGCGCACCCCGACTTCGCTGTGAAGTCGGGTTGCGCACTCAGCACTTAGCAAAATTTTGATCATCTCTCCACACTTCGGCTCCCCAAGTGCGCTCAAACTCAAGGGCGCAGCCCGACTTCGCTGCGAAGTCGGGTTGCGCACTCTAATACTTAGAATTTTTTAGGGGCCTTTTGCTCTTTTGGGGAAATTGACAGAAAAAAGGAAAGGAGGAAAGGGGGGGGGAATGAAGGGAATGAAACTAATGGAAGGGAAGAAAGGGGATAGTGGAGAAAGGGAAAGGAGGAGGAGGGAAGGGAGAGCAGCATCCTTACAAGAAAAATGAAGACATGGCACCCCGTGTAAAATGTGGCAACATTCCTGGTGCCTCGCGGGGTGTCGAGCTCGCCTCGACGCAACGAACCAGGCCTTTATCCTTGGGGCGCAGAGGAACTCCCTTCCCTTGCATCCCGCTGCTCCTGCTGCTGCTGAATCCCCTTTTTGGGTAACTGTTCTTCTTCGGACTCACTTTCAGCAGTCTCTTCTTCTGATTCTCCTCCTCTTTCTGAATCCGAATGCTCACCACTGTCGCCTTCTCGCTCGGCAGGTTGCTCCCGCTCGCGGACGTGATTGTATACAGTCTTGGCCTGGTCCCAAGCTGCTGCCTAGAAGGGCCCTAAATCGCTGACATCCTTTAGTGCTGCTCTGAATACCGCGACCACGTGTACATCGATGGTGTCATATCTCTCTCCCAACTCCTGGAGGGAGGTGTTAATCTTGCAAAATCTTGACACCATTTGGGTTACCTGTGTCTCCTGGACTGGCTCGGCCTAGCTATCAATTTTTGATGTATTTGCCTCGAAAGACAGTCGATCCAGCTTTACTTGTTCAAGGGGTAGAAAATACCCATCCTTGACGAAGCTCGGGCATCCGAGCTCAGAAAGAGTGTTGAAGGGAGCCAAGCAAATATTCATTTCATGGTTCAATGCGTCCAACATATTCCTGGCGGCCCTTGTTTTTTCTGTTTTTTCAAAGTAATTATGCAAGGTTACCCTTGCATCTGCCCAATCTAGGGCAATTCGGGACATGGGGGGAAATCGGAGGCCCTTGCGCGCGAACTCTTCAAGTTTTATTGCCAAGTCCAGCCACTGCTTCACTTGGCGTTCGGCCTTCTCTACCACAGGCTTTCCCTGGGCAGATACTTCTTGGATCCTGGATGCGAAATCTAGGACGGACAGGGACCTGACCACATTAGCCCTGCATCCTTGCAGCAAACCAACCCGCATCTCCTTGATCTTGTTTTTCGAAAAGGCAGTCGCCTGGGACACCTTCTCCTTCAGCTGAGATTGGGCATGCCTCAACAAATCCTGCGCACTGAGATACATGTTCCAATGCCGCCCTCTTCTCTTCTGACAGCTGTTCGGCCGTCTTTCTTTGTGTTGTAGCCTCCCGCTGAGATGCGGCGAGCTGAGCTTTCAAGTCCTCAATCTCCTTTTCGGCAAACTCCAGCCGCGTGGTGGCCTTGGCCAGATCTTCTTCCAGTTGTCTCGAGTTATTTTGGAGCTGAAACAACTTCTCTTGATTCTCGAGTCGCTTAACAAGGAGATTGTCAGTCCTGCGACGAATACCGTTGATTTCGTATTCTTCGCTTATGTCATCAAAATTCTTCTCTTCTTGGCATGCACTTCTCTCTGTTGGACTGCAGCCCTCCCCCCCTCTGCTCTCCCTTTTCGTTTCTTTTCCCTTTCTCTTTGGCCCGTTTGTTGGGTTTGATCTTGTATTTTTCTTAGTTCTTTTCTTTGTTGGGCTTTTTAGCCTGCTAGCTGGCAATCATTATTGTACTTCTTATAGTCCCTTGGGTCTTATTTTGGCCCACCGCGGACATTAATAATATTTCATTTCATTTCATTTCTCCTTGATCTGGTGTTCATAGTCGGCCTCGGTCATTTCCTGGAGAGGCTTATTTACTTTAGGGATCAATTTCTCAGTTCGCAGCACTCTCCTGTCCAAGTCGAACTTGGTGTGCTTCACCGGGGCAGCTCTCTCCTCGGCTCTTCTTCGTTTGACGCCCTGGAGGAAAGAGGCGGAACACCCTAAAAATTGCCTTAATGTTTTCCTGTGGGGTTAGTCTGACTAATGAGAATATTTGACTTCGAAAGAGGCCCCCAGGGTTGAATTCCCATGGATGCCATGATAATACGTTTTTTTTGTAATTCTCTTATGTGAAAAAATGGTCATGATTTAATACAAGTGGACCCTTTTTCATATATATATATATATATATATTTATTTATTTATTTACTTATTTATTTATTTGTGATTGAAATAACTGTAAATATTTAGAAGGGAAGCAACTAGTTAGAGTATAGGGTGAAACCCACATTAACATTTTCTACATTGAGAGTACCAACAACAACCTCAATTTTGTTGTAATGCAAAAGGGTTTAGAACAGATCCGAAATCTTTCACAGATAAGGAGATGAGAATGATTTTAACATTTGCATATTTCATGTTGTGAGAACTTTGACTCCAGTACTGTGTCATGATTCTGGCCTCTTTTCCATGGTGTTAAGACTTTCCCTGAGTCCCGTTGTCACATTTTGCACGGGGTGCAATGTTTTCAATTTTTGTAAGAGAGCTGCTGTTCCTTCTCCCCCTTTCTCTCTCTTCCCTACATTCTCATTCTTCTCAAAATTGACAGCAGTTGCCCTGAAAAATGGCTAAGTGTCAGGGCATGCTGAGGTGTTCGGGATTTTGCGGGCCATAAACGGGGGCGATAAAATGGACAAAATGAGCCCTGGATATTTTATTATTGCAGATCTTCTCGCCAACTTTCCAACGATATATCATAATAGGCGATCGGGTCAGCGGATCAAAAGTTATGGGCCCGGGAAGCTGAACCAGGAAACCCAGTTTTTTGTGCGAAGTCGGTCCGACTTCGCCCAGTTTTGGTGCGAAGTTCGCACTTAGCCCAGTTTTGGTGCGAAGTGCGTACTTCGCCCAGTTTTGGTGCGAAGTTCGCACTTCGGCCCTCTTTCTGGGCGCACCTTGTAACTGGCAGGCTGGCAGGAAAAATGACTAAGTGCTGGGGCGAAGTCCGACTTCGCAACGAAGTCGGACTGCTCCCCCTTTCCAAGGCGAAGTCCGAACAGCAGTGAGAATCAGCAAGTGCCGGTGCGCAACCCGACTTCGCAGCGAAGTCGGACTGCGCCCTTTGACCGGTGCGCAGTAGGGAAATAGGTCAACCCGACTGCGCTGTTTTTCACCTGTGCTACCCGATTGCGCTCTAATCCCGGGCGAAGTTGGATAGACTGCCTTTTAAGGCAGACACGTGTCAAGCAGCATCATCCGACAAGTGTCCAGCTTTGGGATCTGAGCCAATACATGCCGAGAAAAAGGACAAGCATGGGCTGCACTACCTATGCCAGCTGCCTCATTTAATGCTGATGTGAGTTTCCACCTACCTCAGCTACCCGCATTCTCGTCAATATAAAGTTCTACCCAACGCGTTGCCACGTGGGCTGTTCAACCTTCAGGGAGACCATGCCGAGAGTACGATCCGACCCGACAGATGTCAGCATGAGCAGTTCCGCGGCTGCTTTTGTCAGCTAATGTTTGACTGGGACTTTGTGCCCATTAATGTAACGGGAGGGACTCGGGCTATAAATACCCACCACGTTTTCATTGTAAGGTGGTGGAAGGGGAATGTCTGTTAGGGAACCATTGTAACTGTGCTTCTGCTTATCAATACAAAGTATATGCCTGGCTCTGTTCTACTGCTTTTATTTTTTATGCTGCCTCTCTTTTACATTTCTGCTAATGAATTCCATGGGAATTCAACCCTGGGGGCCTCTTTTACATTTCTGCTTTTATTTTTTATGCTGCCTCTCTTTTAAAAATTGCCTTAATGTTTTCCTGTGGGGTTAGTCTGACTAATGAGAATATTTGACTTAGAAAGAGGCCCCCAAGGTTGAATTCCCATGGATGAATTCCTCGCTCAGGCTGACAGTTTCTTTCCGAATGCTCGGTGGGACAAGGAGGTTTCTCACCCCCAAACAGAATTGAAGCACTGGTGCTCGCTTCATTACTGTTCAAAATCAGAGCACCTGGCGACTCTGCACGTTCATATTCTCTGAGTCCGAAAGACCGGTCCTAACGCCTTCATTCAAGCAAGAAGGTGGGAGCGAGGAACCCGGGAAACCAGCCCGACTTTACGAAATTAATACCAACGCTCTAGGCGAGCGCGTCAGGCTGGCTGATTACCAAGCTCGCATAGACGAATCAGTGAGGTGAGACGATCAGTCTCCATATTTTAAGGAAGCCCGAGTTGGTGAATCTTTGGCTTGCCTTCATCTGGCAAAATCACTTGGCGACTCCGACTGAGCTAAAGATCCAGATTTCTTGATCGCAGGCGCCCTTTTTTTAAGCTAATAGAAGACACCCCGGAGGAATCAAGGTTTGGTGAGCAGCCTTGACCTCACAAGCGGAGAAATGAATGTTCACCTACAGTCTCCACCATGGTGGTATTGGCTCCAACCATCACCGCAACCGGTACCCAAAGAGGGCTCCCGTCTGAAAAATCTCCTTGCCACATTGTTCATCAATTGTACGGGTACCGGCATGAATGACAATCTGCCACGTTGCACCATGTTCGCGACCTGGCAAGCTTTGGGAGGCCAGCCGGACTTCAAAGATCATCTGAAGTACAATCAGATCTGGTCCGGGCACTGCAGGTTCACCGGATAGGCAACCGAAGCTAGATTTGTGGTGGCGGCATGCCAATAACGCCGCAAAATTTTGTATAAATATCCGGCTATTATTTAAAGTTTTAGTTGTTTTTCTTATTTCAGTCTGTGCAGTTTTTTCTTTTTAAGTGTTCCGAAAAGGCAGCTGCCGAAGGTGGATCTGAAGAGCAGTTGCAGCGTGGGTGACTCTGTTGCCCAATGGATGAAGGCATGGGTTCTTTATGCCGAGGCGAGCTCGACACCCCGCGAGCCGCCAGAAATGTTGTCACATTTTGCACGGGGTGCAATGTTTTCAATTTTTGTAAGAGAGCTGCTGTTCCTTCTCCCCCTTTCTCTCTCTTCCCTACATTCTCATTCTTCTCAAAATTGACAGCAGTTGCCCTGAAAAATGGCTAAGTGTCAGGGCATGCTGAGGTGTTCGGGATTTTGCGGGCCATAAACGGGGGCGATAAAATGGACAAAATGAGCCCTGGATATTTTATTATTGCAGATCTTCTCGCCAGCTTTCCAACGATATATCATAATAGGCGATCGGGTCAGCGGATCAAAAGTTATGGCCCCGGGAAGCTGAACCAAGAAACCCAGTTTTGGTGCGAAGTGCGCACTTCGCCCAGTTTTGGTGCGAAGTTCGCACTTCGCCCAGTTTTGGTGCGAAGTCCGACTTCGCCCCTCTTTCTGGGCGCACCTTGTAGCAGGCTGGCAGGAAAAATGACTAAGTGTTGGGGCGAAGTCCGACTTCGCAGCGAAGTCCGACTTCGCAGCGAAGTCGGACTGCTCCCCCTTTCCAAGGCGAAGTCCGAACAGCAGTGAGAATCAGCAAGTGCCGGTGCACAACCCGACTTCGCAACGAAGTCGGACTGCGCCCTTTGACCGGTGCGCAGTAGGGAAATAGGTCAACCCGACTGCGCTGTTTTTCACCTGTGCTACCCGATTGCGCTCTAATCCCGGGCGAAGTTGGATAGACTGCCTTTTAAGGCAGACACGTGTCAAGCAGCATCATCCGACAAGTGTCCAGCTTTGGGATCTGAGCCAATACATGCCGAGAAAAAGGACAAGCATGGGCTGCACTACCTATGCCAGCCGCCTCATTTAATGCTGATGTGAGTTTCCACCTACCTCAGCTACCCGCATTCCCGTCAATATAAAGTTCTACCCAACGCGCCGCCACGTGGTCGTTCAACCTTCGGGGAGACCATGCCGAGAGTACGATCCAGCCATCGAGATGTCGGCATGAGCGAGTTCCGCGGTCGCTTTTGTCAGCTAATGTTTGACTGGGACTTTGTGCCCATTAATGTAACGGGAGGGACTCGGGCTATAAATACCCACCACGTTTTCAGTGTTAGGTGGTGGAAGGGGAATGTCTGTTAGGGAACCACTGTGCCTATTGTAACCGTGCTTCTGCTTATAAATACAATCTGTATGCCTGGTTCTGTTCTGCTGTCTCTATTTTTTATGCTGCCTTTCTTTATATTCATGCCTAAGGCTAACCTGTGTCACGGCTCGTTGATTCATTTCAGCATTTGGTGATCAGGTGCCTTTAGCATCGCTTGTCTGAGCATTTTCTGTACTTAATAGTTTAAAGGATACATAGAATAGATGTGGTAGCAGTTCCATCAGTTATGTGTTACGTTGCTGGTCCGTATCTGGTGATTGATGCGCTCCCGTACTGTTAGTTCCTTGTAGGGAATGTCTGTTAGGGAGCCATTGAAGCTGTGCGGTTAAATTCTCTACGTCACACATATACCTGGCTCTGATATCTCTAGGTTTGCTTTCTACTCATGTTAGTGTACGTATCTGGTGATTGATGCGCTGCCGTACTGTTAGTTCCTTGTAGGGAATGTCTGTTAGGGAGCCATTGTAGCTGTGCGTACACTGCTTAAGTATCGGAAGTACACTTAGATTTTGCAGTTCTCAGTCATGCTTTGTGTTTATAATGCAGTAAGCATTGGTGTCTGGTGTGTTCCCGTACTGTTAGTTCCCTCCACCAACCTCCATGTATATTTGTAAATTCTTTCCGCATTTTTATCTCTTTCCTGCACTCTCATCTTACTAACCCCCGCAAGGAGCCGGCCTTCTCCGGAGATTGGCCCGGAAGGCATCCCTTCCTTCCGGCATTTCAATGTTGGTTCGCGGGTCCAGGGCGCAATAACGACAAAATCCTTTCCTCGTGGCGGATCCGTGACCAAGTCCATGAAAACTCGTGATTCTGTGAGCCAAGTGACCCCAAGTGAGTTATTTGGACCATGGGCGAGTTGCTTTCTCTAAATCTACTATATTTATTTTTTCTTATTTGTTTTCCTGCAAGTTTTGGACCCAGCCCAAGTCTGGATCAAAAAACAGGGTTGCCGAGTTTGAAACGAGTCAAGTCTCAATACTCCATGCTCTTTTCTACGAGTCCCAAGGATTATTCCTGTATAGTAACTGTAAAAACTATTTCAGCCTGCTGATTGCAGCATTTGATGCTGTATCTAAACAAATACACTGTTCATGGGGAAGGATTGAACCCATTCATAGGAACCTTTCAAAGTTAAAACATGCAAAGCTCAGACATTTGTTCCTCTGGTGTAGTTCAAACATTATGTCTTCAATGCTTTTATGGTCTGAACTATACTGAATTCAAGGGAAAAATACTTTGGGGTAGCTAGATCTCCCAAAGTCTATCACAACTTGCCACAATGTATGATAGGAATAAGATAAGTTATAATGATAATAAATATAAGACTACATTTCTTTATATATGTCCTCTATGTGTGGTCTCTGCTCCACTCTAGTCTATCCATCTTTTAGTACAAGCCTACTACAGAATTTGACAGCTGTTCTGTTGCTTACTCCTTCAGCATTGTTTCCTCCTTCTGCAACCTTCTTAACATAGATAGCATCTTATTCAATCTAACTAAGAAACATGGCATTGAAGTTGTGACAAATTTAAGGTGGCTGATTGTAACTGGTTTTAACCTAATATCACTTTCTGGTTAAATATTTATTTATTCTAGAGCTTAATTGAATATCAACTTGAAATTTCAATAGTTTGTGATCAAATATAGCTGAAATTGTACTTGCATTCAATATTTATTACAAGTGTATTATTTTATTATGGTGAATGCTTTCTTGGTTGAAACTATTATTGCTTTATTGGAGTAAATGCACTTTAATAAATAATTATTGACATTTACAATCCTCAGTGGACATGGACATGTAAATTCTAAAGCATGATCCCATTCCGATATCATATTTTGATCATGATATGCTGAATGAGGGGACACTAGAATCCCATTCCCTTTTTCCTCTTTTATGTATGCCATTCCTTACAGTAGTTCTTGATTGCATATTTGAAATGTCATATTTGTTATTCCAGGAAATAAAGCAAATAATCAGAGACCATATGATGGCTGGGGCTCATATGATAAATCGTTTAATGATTTTGAGAACTCTCCAAGATTCACACAATATGACTATGGTAGAAGTGACCAGCTTGAATATATATTGACACCTGATAGGATCACAAAGGACAATGAAAGTGATTCTAGTATGCATACTGTGCCAATTGTCAGCAAAAGTTCTATGCAAGCAGGCCACATTCAAGAATTTATGAAGGTAGGTTTGTTGTTTTGGTAATTCCTTATATTGGTGTATGATTCTCTCATTTATCTAAAATGTTCCTTCCCCATTCTGTGTCACATTTGATTTATTGAAGCTCTTTCCCTAGAAATTGAATTCATGACATTTTAAAATATTGAAGTGCACCATGATCACATTATTCTTGACATGTTTTCAACCAAAGTTCTAGGTTTCATTGTTAATGTAGCCTTGTTAGAATAATTTTGTCACTCTAAGCATTTGGAAGAGACTGTTTTGAGATTCATGTTGTATGTAGAAAGGTTGGTAGCAGTTACAAACATATGTTAAAAGGGAAATCAATATGTTGATATGCTAAAAATATATATGTAGGGCTTGAAGAGCCAAGAAGAAACTTTTTACTTTGTCCACAAAAAATTACTTGGATGAGGACCTCACACATCTTTAGATGGAGGAACTACAAAAAGCATGTGTGTAAGTGATAGCTGCTCGAAAAGATAACACGTGGGTAGTAATCAGTCACGGAAAAGTTGTGATTCATGACTCTCTTGCTTCATGGTGGTCATGTCTTTGGGCTTGTAAAATGGTTTTATTGGGTCCTAGTAGGTAACAATAACCTCTTTGTTGCTTGTTGGAACTATAATGGGGTGATATGGTCTTCCCTAGGTACATTCTAAGATGTTATTTCTTCATGAGATCTTGTTTTTATCATAGAGATTGATGAGAGCCTAGAATGATCTCTTCCACTGGTCAGTGGCCAACCCACTTATGTCACCGGTATTGATTGTATGTGTTTGGGTTTTTGAAGTTTTTGCAAGTTTTGGTTTTTTGTGCAATATATGATTTTTTTGTATTTTTGCATATAAGGAGAACACACTGCTGGAAATGAAATCTACCTCTAACTTTCACACCATCACTCCAAATGCCATGAAATTTTTACACAATCTACTATTCATATAATTACACAAACCCAAATAAGGAATTTGCAAGATTCAAAGAAATACCCGGAATATGGTGATCTGATTAATTCTGGAAAATATGTCCAGCATACAGAAATCTTCATTATTTGCTCATAAATCTTCAAAGACATGCTTCTCCAAGGTGCTATTATACTTTCAAGATACCCTTTTTTCCAATGATGAAGACCCAGCCAAAAACAACCCTTATATGAGGTGTTTGGCACTAGGATGAAGGGCACAATTTCCAATATGTACGGCCTGAGTGCTGATGGTGGTACGACTGCCTTGAAAACCCTCTAAATCTGCAATGTTTTTCCTCTATCATGCTCCAAAACGGATCGGCTGGGCTAGAATTTGAAGTTCTTGGCCTTCTATTACAAAACCCTTACACAAATAATTCACCACGAACTGAAATATGCTCCTGTTTGGTTCAGCCAAGACATGAAAAGAAGTCTGAAGTTAATGTGCAGCTGAGACCTCCAAAACCCTCTTCAATTTGTGCCCAAAAAACCCTTAAAAATTCCTCTCTTTGAAGCTCAAATTCACTCCCTGAAGTGAGAGTGCAACTGACCAATATGAGGAGATCTTTCACTCCCGACACTGGTGTTCTTGCTGATGGATTTCATCACCAACAAGCCAAGATATCTCCTGCAAATTACTACTGCAAGAATCCCTCTTCACAACTCCGAAAATAAGTAATGCCAAAGATGCCAATGTTTTCTTTTTTTCCCTTCTTATTCTTCTCAAGTTGGGTCGGCCTCTTTTTTTTTTAATTTGGGGTTTAATTTTTGTTTGATTTTATTTAATTTCATAAAACAAGACCCATGAGGGGTCGTCCACCTTTCCTAGGCACATAAACACTTTATTTAATAAATTTTATCCCAAACTTTATACCCCAACACCCCCTTAATAATATAAAATAATATTGTAATGCCCAACATTTAAATATTTAATTTATTTTAATATTCCTTTGGGTATTAAAATAAAGGGCCTCCCTATGCCGACCTCATGAATAAATGATGGATTTGAGTACCCATTAAGCCAAATTACATGTCCGGAGTGTCAGTTTCCCAAGGTCCTGTGGTCAACCGGCTCCTAAAAAATAGGAAGTCCCTCTGAAACTGCTAGAAACAACCAATAAAGCTGGAACAAACTAGAACTGATGCCCAAGGGTCTCAATCACATCACTGCAGAGGTTCCCAACCATCCGACATTGCCTACGGGAACCTGTGTATAGGCAAGTCCATCTGCCACTAGAAGCTAGTGCAAAGAGGGGACATTACAGTCCGTCCTCCCTAAAATTGCTTGTCCCCAAGCAATTGTCAATACCTGCTCGTCCTCCCATGTAGCATCCTCAACTGGCAGGTCTTTCCATTTGACCAGGTACTCCTTAATTGTTCTGTTTCTGAGTCTTCTCTCCCTGGTGTCAAGTATAGCCTCCGGAACTAAGATCAATCGTCCCTCCTCATCCAATGGTGGTAGAACTGCTGAAGGTGTAATATTATGTCCCAATGCTTTCTTAAGTCTAGAAACATGAAACACATTGTGGACCTTGCTATCAGCTGGTAACTCCAACTCATATGCTACCTCACCAATCTTCCTGACTATCCTGAAGGGACCATAATATCGAGGCTTAAGCTTCTCCTTTCCACTCTTCTTGAGAGTGGATTGCCTATATGGCTGTAACCGTAGATACACCATATCACCAACCTCGAAAGTGCGCTCAGTCCTGTGTTGATCTGCATACTGTTTCTGCTGGTTCTGAGCCTGCTGGATATTATCTTTCAAGGTTCTCAAGATATCCTGGCTATCCTGTATCAACTCTTGTGCCTTAGGCACTCTGCAATCCTGTACCAGAAGATCTATAAAATCCGGTGCATCATAACCATATAAAGCCATAAAGGGAGTCATTCTGATAGACATGTGATAAGTGGTGTTATAACAATATTCACATAAGTGTAACCACTTTATCCATGCCTTCTGCTGCCCTGATATGTAATTGCGCAAGTAGCCTTCCACCCATTTGTTAACAATTTCAGTCTGCCCATCTGTTTGTGGGTGGTAACTGGTGCTCGGAGTCAACTGAGTTCCACTCAACCTGAACAGCTCCTGCCAGAAATGGCTCATGAACCTGCTGTCCCGGTCACTAACAATGAACTTAGGCAACCCATGAAGTCTGAACACCTCTCTAAAAAATAGTTCCGCTACCTGCACTGCTGTATAAGTGGCTGCAATAGCATAAAAATGAGCAAATTTTGTCAACCTGTCAACCACTACAAATATACAATCTCTCCCGTGTACTGTGGGCAAGCCTGTGATAAAATCCATGGATATACTTTCCCATTTCCTATCTGGAATGGGTAGGGGCTGAAGTAATCCTGCCGGTTTAGTGTGCTCATCTTTATTCTGCTGGCATACTGCACACTCCCGAACATATCTCAAGACATCATCCTTGAGGCCCTTCCATGTGAACCTCTCCCTGACCTGCCTGTAAGTCTTAAAGAATCCTGGATGTCCTACTAATGGTGAGTCATGGAGATCTCAAAACTGTTCCCCTAAATTGTGAATTAGGCACTAGATAGATTCTGTCCTTATGCACAATCAAACCATTCACTACTGAATATCTGTCATCATGTCTAGTCCCCTCTATGATGCTGGCTGCCCACTCATCCTTAGCGTAATCAGCAATTATTTGCTCTTTCCAATCCTCTGAAATGGCACCCAAAGAGCACAAATGTGGTCTCCTAGAGAGAGCATCAGCAACTATGTTCTTTTTACCTTTTACATACACAATGTCAAAATCAAATGCTTGAAGTTTACTCACCCACTTCTGCTGTCTCTCGTTCAAATCTTTCTGATTCATGAAGTACTTCAAGCTATTGTGGTCGGTTTTGACAGTAAATTTAGCTCCTACTAGGTATTGTCGAAATTTGACAAGGGCATGCATAATAGCAAGCATTTCCTTGTCATATATAGGATAGGCTCTCTCTGCTCCCCTAAGCTTCCTGCTCTCAAACACAATAGGGTGCTTGTCCTGCATCAAAACCGCTCCAATGCCTTCTCCAGAGGCATCACACTCAAGCTCAAATGGCCTACTAAAATCTGGTAGTGCAAGTACAGGACTAGAACAGACCAACTGCTTAAACTTATCAAAACATTCCTGCGCTGCATCTGACCAACTGAAGGCTCCCTTCTTCGTGAGATCTGTAAGGGGTGCTGCTACCTGTGAAAATCCCTTAACAAATCTTCTGTAGAACCCACATAAGCCAAAGAACCCTTTGAGCTCTGATAAATTAGTAGGAGTAGGCCAATCCATAATTGCTTTCACCTTATCTGGGTCCATCCTAACTCCACCTGCACTAATTATGTGCCCAAGATATAGTAATTTTGTCATGCCGAAATCACACTTGGACTCCTTAGCATAAAGTGACTCCTGCCCAAGGATATCCAACACCTCATCTACATGTCGAAGGTGCTCCTCCCATGTCCTGCTATAGACCAATATGTCATCAAAGAATATCAATACATATCTACGGAGCTGTCCTCTGAAAACTCGATTCATCAAGGACTGAAAGGTAGCTGGTGCATTCGTGAGGCCAAACGGCATAACCAAATACTCAAAATGACCATAGTGACATCTAAAAGCAGTCTTCTCTATGTCACTCTCCCGCATCCGAATCTGATGGTATCCAGACCTGAGATCAATCTTAGTGAAAAACTTTGCACCATGAAGCTCATCAATCAATTCATCAATTCTAGGGATGGGATATTTGTTCTTTATGATTTTCTTATTCAAGGCCCTGTAATCTACGCACATGCGCATGGTCCCATATTTTTTCTTAACCAATACCACCGATGATGCAAATGGGCTCTTACTCGGCCTAATGTGTCCCATTTCCAACAATTCTTTGATGGTTTTCTCTATCTCATCCTTCATCCTTTTGGGATGCCTGTATGGGGTAGTAATAACTGGTTTTGTTCCCTCTTCTAGCTCTATAATATGCTCTGTTCCCCTCTCAGGTGGCCTCCTAGGCAGAATACTCTCAAATACCATGTGGTGCTTGTCAATGAGTACTTGTATATCTGGATGGTATGCTTTGTCTGGCTGCTCCACTGCTGTAGGCATCAAAACACACTGCTTCCCATTCAATCTGCCCATGTCTGAACAATCTCTCCATCCTCCTACAAGAAACTGTCCTAAGGCTACCATCTGAGATTCCCCTGAGTACAATATTCTTGCCACCAGACTCAAATTTCATCTCCATGCTGTTTAAGTTCATAGTGAACTCCCCCAAAGAGCTCATCCAGTGCATACCCAACACAGCATCTGTATCACCAATACATACACAATAGAAATCATCCTTCAGCTCATACTCTCCCAATCTCATACGCAAGTTAGGAATCCTCTTGGTACAACTGATAGTGGTCCCACTAGCGATCATCACCCTGAATCCATCAAATGTCTCGATAGGTAATCCTCGCTTAATCGCAAGGGTCTCATCAATGAAATTATGCATAGCCCCAGTGTCAATAAGAGTAGTTATGCGCTGTCCATTGAGTACACCTTGCACCTTAAAAGATGCCACTCTCTGGAAACTGTATAACTGTGCTACCTGCTCATCATGTTCTGACTTGGTGGGTGATTCTTCTTCACTTTCAGAACTAGTACTTGTTGGTTACGAATCTGCCACTAGGATAGGATTTAGTGTAATGCGCCCTAGATTCGCCCAGCAGATTGAAAGGCCGGAAGGAAGGAATGCCTTCCGTGCCAATCTCCGGAGAAGGCCAGCTTCCTATGTTTTCTCGATTGGTTTTAAGCTCAGAGTGCAGGAAAGAAATTAGAAATGCGGAAAGAAACATAAATGTGATTTGTATTGGGTGGGGAGGATAAGCAGCACAACAACTATCAATCACCACTACTAACAGCAACTAAATACAGAATATATTACAGAAACTACCAAAATCATTCATTCTATGTATCCTCTAACTATGCATTCCAGGAATACTTAACTATCAAATACCGATATCCAGATAGCAGAATAACAGTAAGCAATAACATAAGCAACATGAGGCAGAAATGCTAAATAGAGGCAGCATAAAGAACAAGAACAGTCAATAGAGCCAAGTGTATCTTATATTCAGAAGCAAATGCACAACTACAATGGTTCCCTAGCAGTATATTCCCCTTCCACCCCTTTACAATAATATGGCGCAGCTATTTATAGCCCAATTTCCCCCCAATTACAACTCCGGGCACAGGACCCCAGACCTGGCAATAGCTGACAAAGCTGACAAAAGCGGCAAAAAGTCGCCGATGTTGACCTCTGCAGATATGGACTGTACTTGCAGCAAGGTCCACCTGAAAACTTGGCAGCTACGTGGCAGTGCGGTAGATGAAACTTTGAGTCAGCTTGAATGAGGGTAGCTGCGGTAGATGAAACTTTGAGTCGGCTTGAATGAGGGTAGCTGCGGTACAATAATTGGTTCACGCTTGCACTCCACCCGTCACATCTCTGACTTGAATCCCGAGGCTGGACACCTGTCAAAATATGATAATGGACGAACCTGCCTTGGAATCTCGTCTCTCTTTCATGCCTGATCTCGCTCGGAATTGGAGCGCAATTAGAAAGCGCAAGGGGGAATCAGCGCAGTTGGGGAGGCCTCCGTGCCTTAGACAATTTTTTGGCTGCTTGCAACATCTTGCCCGAGTGCACACAAGTAAGGGGGCGTAGCCCGACTTCGCTGCGAAGTCGGGTTGCGCACCCAACACTTAGCTCATTTTGCTCACCGCTCCGACTGCGCATGAAGATGAGAGCGCACCCCGACTTCGCTGCGAAGTCGGGTTGCGCTCTTGTACTTAGAAATTTTCAGGGGTCCGCTGCTTCCCAGGTGCGCACAGAAATGAGAGCGCACCTCGACTTCGCTGCGAAGTCGGGTTGCGCTCTTGTACTTGGCAAATTTTGATCATTTTTCGCAATTTGGCTTCCCGAGTGTGCTCAAACTTAAGGGCGCACCCCAACTTCGCTGCGAAGTCGGGTTGCGCTCTTAAACTTAGAATTTTTAGGGACCTTTTTCTCTTTTTGGGGAAATTGACAGAAGAAAATAAAAGAAAAAGGGAAATGAAGGGAATGAAACTGGCGGAAGGGGAGAAAGGGGATAGTGGAGAAAAGGAAAGGAGGAGGGAAGGGAGAGCAACATACTTACAAGAAAAAAAGAAGACATAGCACCCCGTGCAAAATGTGGCAACATTCCTGGCGGCTCGCAGGGTGTCGAGCTCGCCTTGACGCAAAGAAACAGGCCTTTATCCTTTGAACTTTCTTTTATAGGACAGTTTGCCTCCTTGTGGTTTCCTGGTACACACCATCTACACATGGTTTCTAGCGTTTCCTCTTATTGGTGGGTTTTGGCAATTCCTTGCAAAATGTCCCCACTCTTGGCATCTTCTGCATTGAATAATAGGTTGTCCATCTAAGTCATACTATAATTAAATCTATCCTTCTTGTCGATTATGTTGTTGGGGTTGCCTTCCTTCATGACCATTATTTCTATAACCACTACTCGTCGCTCCTTGTCCAGTCTTAGAACTGCTAGGTTTTTATTTTTTTTTCTTCTTTTTGTCACATCATCGTCTGGTCCTTTGCATTCCTTAAATTAAATGGATAATCACCAATTGCATGCCCCATAACTTTGTATATGTTGCAATAAGCGTTCCTTGGACAATTTATATTTGTATGCACTTCTGTCTTACATTCTGAACACCAAATTTCCTTCTTCTCTTCCTTATCTCCCTTCACTTCATTGATCATTCTCTCGAAGTTCTTCATGGACTGGATTGCCACATGTAAGTCATCTCTATTGCTATCTGAATCATCACTTTGGAAATGACTTATCCCCACTGCTATTTGGTTTTATTCACTTTCTAGATTTCGAGCTCTATCGTATGCTTCTTGATAGGTTGTGGGTGGTACTACCTTCATATTTGTCTTGTATTGGGGTAACAACCCATCAAGGAACCACCACTTTTGCGATCCATTTGCTGGTTTGACCTCCATTTTGTCAATTCTTCTATTATAGGACTTAACATCTTCATCTTTATTTTGTTTCGTGGAGTATCTTTCACCAATTATCTCCGCATCATCTCTCAACAACCTAAATTCCTTCTTGAATTTGGTTGCCAAATCTTCCCATGTTGTGAAGGCTTTTGTCGCTACTCTCTTTAGATGGAAATCTATTGCAATTCCTTGCAATGTTGCTAGAAACAACCTCAACCAAGCATCTTGGTCATCCACTCCATTGGTGCGCCATATCGTTACACAAGTTCTGATATGACGTTTTGGGTCCTCCTCTCCATCATCTAGAAATGGTGGGCATTTTTGCTTACCCACCGCTGTGGCAATATTTTCCATTGGTGGCTGCTTAACTTCTTCGTCCCTAATTGATGCCTCACTAGGTACTTCTTCTCTTGGTGCTTCTACCCTTGATGCTTCTTCACCAATCCACTCATCACGAGCAAACAATCTGCGACTGCTTACTTGTGCACCTATACTTTGCGACCTTCGCAATACACAAGCATTGGATTTGGTTTTTGCACACTCTCCTATGGTTTCCCTTGTGCCTGACTTCCGTCCTTCACACCTCTTGGAAATCTCCCCAACTCTTGTGTAGGCATTTATAGTTGCTTAACGTTGTCTCCCTATGCACTCTCCACATTGGCGTCTTGATTTATGTGAATGTCTTCCTTAGTCTACCTTTTAGTTGTTTGCTGAAACTCACTTTACTCCACATACTCAAAACAACGTATGCCACCTTCCATTTTCTTCACTGGAGTATCCTCCTCCTGAGGATTCCAAACTCGTTACATCTCTGGTTGTTCAAGTTCTATTGACTGCACGTCATGGTTGGAAATATTTTGCTCAACACGATGGTGTCGGGAAATTCTCTGACTTCTTCTAACAGGCTGGTCTTGACTTCTTTTGTGGCTACATCTTCCACGTCTTCGGGGCATGTAATATGTCATCCATCTCTCCAATCTTCATGCTTGTTGGTTCAATGTTAGAACTGCAATGACGCCAAATGTAGCACAATGATGAGTATTCCGACAGTTGGAGGAACAATTGGAATAACAGATTTTAGGAGCCAACTGAAACTGCAGTCATTATTGGTTTAACATAATGGTCATTGGTGTACGACAATACGTCCTTGTACGACAATCACCAACTTACACTTGTACGACAATCTTCATAGTCCACTTAATGGCAACTCCAACACCTATTGGCAGTGACTTGTATCGCAATGTCTTTGTCCACTCTCCTCGTACGACAATCTCCCTCATAGGATACTTGTGACAACCCTCGTACGAAACTCCAACTGCAACACTTGTACGACAAATCTCATATAGTTATTCTGGACTACAACTACCATCTACAACCCTGCACACACAAAACTTGGCACATACAACCTACTATTCTAATGTAACAGTAACATCACTCAGACATTAACATAGATAGAAATGGAATGTCTTGCATTATAACTACATGTACGACACTTGCATTATAGGTGGTAGGTTTGCATTGGTTGTTGTTGGTTACGAATCTGCCATGAGGAAAGGATTTCGGGTTGATGCGCCCAGATTCGCCCACCAGATGAAAGGCCGGAAGGAAGAGATGCCTTCCGAGCCAATCTCCGGAGAAGGCCGGCTCCTTTTGGGGGGTTTTCTGAATTAAGCTAAGGGGAACGGGAAAGAATTAAATGTACAGAAAGAGATAAACGTACAGAAAGAGATTACAAATATGTCCAAAGGTTGGTGGGGGGAACTAACAATACGGGAACACACCAATCACCGCTACTTACTGCATACAAACACAAAGTATGGCAAGGAACCGCAAAACCTAGGCGTACTGCCGATACACAAGCAAGTGTATGCACAGCCTTCAATGGCTCCCTAGCAAACATTCCCTACAAGGAACTAACAAGCTAGGGATCGCATCAATCACCGTGATACGTACACCGACAGGGGTAGACAAGAAACCTAGATATATCGTGAGCTGTGATATGTGTTAGGTAGAGAGTTTAACCGCACAGACTTCAATGGCTCCCTAGCAAACATTCCCTACAAGGAACTAACAAGCTAGGGATCGCATCAATCACCGTGATACGGGCCAGCAACGTCACACATAACTGATGGAACTGCTACCACATCTATTATACGAAAATTAAAAGTACAGAAATAATGCTAAAGGCGCCTGACCATCAAATGCCGAAGTGAATCAACAAGCCATGACACATAATCGCGTAAAGCATAAGCATAAGAAATAAAAGCGGTAGAATGTAACCGTGCATACAAATTGTATTTATATGCGTAGCATGGTTACAAGAAGCACGTAGTTCCCTAACAAACATTCCCCTTCCACCCTTTACAATGAATTCAAGATGGGCTTTTATAGCCCGAGTCCCACCCGTTACATTAATGGGCACAGAGTCCCACCAAACATAAGCCGACGGAAGCGGCGAAAGAGCTGCAAATGCTGACCTTTTGTCGGACAGGGCTGTACCCGCAACATGGTCATCCTGGAAGCTGGACTGCTACGTGGCGGAGTGCTGGGCAAAACTTCAAGTCGGCAGGTTCGCTGGTAGCTGGAGCAGGTGGAACCTCAGATCAGCTTTGAATGAGGCCATTAGTGCAAGCAAGTGTGCAGCCCACGCTTATCCCTTTTGGTCGGCAGTCCTGGTTCAAATCCCAAAGCTGGACACTTGTTGGATGATGGGTTATGCAACTGACACATGCCTGCCTTAGAGGGCAGGCTATCCATCTTTGCTTGGGATCTGGACTCCTTGGGATGCGCGGGCAGAAAACAGGGCAGCTTGGGAAAATCTTCACGTCTTGGTCAAACTCCGGGTTTGTTCCCCTACCGCACACTCGTCAAGGGCGCAGCCCGCCTCGCCGAGAAGTCGGACTGCGCACAGGTGGACACTGGTGCCTGCCGCCTTACGAACCTGCTCCGGTACTTCACCGCTCTTCTTTGTTGACCCGCCGTCTGCAGCTGCAAGGTGCGCCCAGAAAGTGGGGCGAAGTCAGACTTCGCACCAAACCGGGCGAAGGCGACTCGCACCAAAATCGGGCGAAGTGCGCACTTCGCACCAAAACTGGGCGAAGTGCGAACTTCGCACCCAGACTTAGCCAATTTTCAGGGGACTTGCTGGAAAGTTGAAAAATCAACCGGGGACTCCAAGAAAGGGGGGAAAGAAAAAGAATGCGGGAAAGAAAAGGAAAGGGAGAGAAGAAGGAAGGAAGATGGAGAAAGAGGAAAAAGAGGAGCAGCACTGTTACATTACTTTATTGAAGACATTGCACCCCGTGCAAAATGTGACAACATTTCTGGCGGCTCGCGGGGTGTCGAGCTCGCCTCGGCGCAAAGAATCCATGCCTTCATCCTTTGGGTGCAGAGGAACTTGCCCCCCCTGCCTTTTGCTGCTCTAACTGTTCTCCTTGCGGCAACTGTTCTTCAGATTCATCCTTGTCAGTTGCCCCATCAGAATCTCCTTCCGTAAGCTCTTCATCTCCTGCTTCTGCCTCGCACATGCGAGTGTATGCCGTTTGGGCTGAACGCCAGGTTTCTGCTTCGAATGGCTTGCGGTCAGCTATATCTTCTAATGCTCCGTGAAAAGCAGCGACCGCGTGCAGGTCGATGGTGAGGTATCTTTTCTCTAACTCCTGGAAATAGGAGCGGATCTTGGAATATCTGGACACCATCTGAGTGACTCGACCGTCTTGAATTGGCTCACCCAGCCTATCAATTTCAGCTGTATCTGCTTCAAAGGACTGCCAATTCTTCTTTACCCGATCTAAGGTGAGGAGCTCGCCATTCTCAACGAAACTTGGACACCCAAGTTCTGAAAGAGCGTGAAAGGGGGCCAGACAGATATCTCTTTCATGTCCGAATGCATCAAGCATTCGTCTGGCCACTCTCACCTCTTCAACTTTTCTAAAATATTTGTGCAAGGTCACCCTTGCACCTGCCCATTCTGCAGCGAATGAGGACACGGGGAAAAATGGACGCCGTTGCGCTCGCGCTCCTGAAGATTAACCGCCAGGTCCAGCCATTGCTTCGCCTGGCGCTCGGCCTCCTCTACCACAGGCTTTCCCTGGGCAGAAACTTCTTGAATCCTGGATGCAAAGTCCAGGACTGCCATCGCCTTGAAGGTATGGGGCTTGCATTCCCTCAACAAACCAGCCCTCATTTCCTTAACCTTTGTCTTTGAAAAGACAGCCGCTTGAGATGTTTTCTCCGCAAGCTGCGACTGTGCCTGCTTCAAAGACTCCTGGAGCTGAGAAATCTGCTCCAAGGCTGCTTTCTTTTCGGTTGCGGCCTGTTGCCGGGAAGCGGCCAGCTGGGCTTTGAGTTCATCTGTTTCTTGCCGCGCCGCTTCTAGCCTGCTCAGTGGACCTAGACAGGTCCTCTTCAAGCTGCCTTACTTTATCCTGCAACGCGAAAAGTTCTTCCTGCTCCTCCAGACTTTTGACAAAGAGATTGTCAGCTTTGCGCATGATTGTCTGAATCTCATACTGCTTGTTGATGTCGTCAAAGCTTTTCTCCTTTGTCTGGAGCACGTAGTCCGCCTTAGTCATTTCTCGGAGAGGCTTCTTCACTATTGGGATTATTTTCTCCGTTGTAATCACTCTCCTTCCGAAATCATACTTTGCGCGTTTTGCCGGGGCGGCTATCTCTTCGTGTCTCCTCCGCTTCAGGTCTTGGCGGAAAGAGACAGAATACTCTACGGCTCTCGTAGCCAGAGGCAAGTCATCTGAGTTCTGGAGGTCGTCCATAAAATCTGGTTCCCCCAGCCTAGGGATCTGCTGAGACGTCTCTCCTGCGGGAATGGGATCAGGAGGAACCGGACAGACCTTGGAAGAATCGGTCACTTGTGGGGGCGACCGGGAAATGGAAATGGGAGTAGCTGATGCTGCGAGGGTTTGAAGCGGCTGAGGCGGAGGATGTGACGGTGAACGGACAGCCTCAGCACTGACCTCGGGCGAAGGATTTGGAGTTGTGCTCAGAGAAAGAGAGACGTTAGGGTCCTGAGCAAACTGATCGAAGGAATGGGGACCGCTAGAAGGACGCGGAGACGGGGAGGGAGATGTGGTCATGGCTTGCTCAGATTGAGCGGGGGACTGAGTGGAAGCAGGACTGGGTGAGACTAGAGAGACAGGGGCAGCAAACGTACCTGCGGGCTCCGCCTGAGCCGATGCCGGGTGGATATCTTCGCTTCTTGTCTCAGCGGCTGGCTTGGGGCTGCCCAAAGGAACTGCCTCTGCGGCGGCAGGACGCGGCTGCGGCTCTGCTATCGGTCGCTGCACTATCAGGCTAGGGTCGCCTGATTTTCTCGACTCTCCTCCGCTTCTTCTCTTCTGGAATAACAGTCGGTTCAGGGGAAGGAGACGAAGCAGGTGCAGCAGGCGCTGATGCTCCCACGGTAAACTTGTACCGGGGTTTAACTTGCAGAAGGTCTGCCGCAACCGGTCTGCATTCTGGCGGCGCTGGCGCTTTTCTTGCCTGAGGGATTGCCTCGGGCGCTGCCTTGACTAACTCTTTCGCCTTCTCAAGCGCCGCCTTGGGAGCCACGGGCTGCATTGGATCGACCTGAGTACTTGCTGGGCCTGCGCTGGCAGTTGCCGAAGTGTACAACTGTTTGGGAGGAGACCCTCCTTTATAATCCTCAAAGGGGCCTCGGGGAACGTAACCTTGATATGCGAACGGCCGCCAGCTGTCATGATGCTGGTCATAGAGAACCGAAAAATCGTCATCTACGGCCAGGCTTCTCCTCGTGGATTTATCGTGCTGCGTGCGGCATCTCATCTTCCAGAGCATTCGGTAACCTTTTCTTTAGACCAATTAAGGCCTGCTATCTTGGATAGAAATTTTTTGAACCCTGGAGATGAGAAGTGATGGTCCGGGTTTCGCTTGGGGTCATATGTCACCTCCTCGCAGTAGAAATCCTGCCAGGGAGGAGAAGCTTCCATCAATTCGATCTCCCAATCAAGGTCCACATGGACCATATCGCATCTATCCTCGGTTATATCCCGGGGGCACAAATGTGTAAACCTCGCCCTTATCCCATAAGGGTCGTACTTCCAGCGCTGCGGCAGCAACACCAGGCCAATCCGGGACAGCGCTTGCTCTAGGTGGACATGCTGTCCTACCTCAGTAATCTCAACGTTGGCCCAGGAAAGAGGGTATTGAAAAATCTGTCCTCTCTTCTTCCCTAGGCCGAATTCTTCTTCCACATAGTCCATCTGCCGGGCAATTTCCATCCCGAACAGATGCTCTGAACACCAATAGGGCAGCAAATAGGGCTTGCCCTTAAATCCGTAGATCCTGACCACAATCCCCTGCGTCAGCCTGAAAACGTCCCCGAGCTTCTGATTTATTAGTGCACTCGTCATTTCTCTCGGAGGACGGGGAATTTCACTTTCGGTGAAGACTGACATGACAAATCCCAGAAAGTTGAAGTTGAACTTGTAGTAGGACCCTTTCCGGTATAAGTCATCCGTCCAGTTATAGACGGGCTGGGGCTCTCCCCTCTCGTTAACCTTCTTCAGGTTCAGGATCGGCATTTGGGGGTGAAGATGGTACAAACAAAGCCAGGCCAGAACAGAACTAAAACGAAAATCGGTAGACTGCCTCTTTTGAATTTTCAGCAGGCTGGAATGAATGGCGTAAGCCAGCCAGTCTGCCCAGTCGAAAGAGATGGGGCGCTTTCCACTCCGCTGCGCCGCTGGTTCGTAAGATTCTCCACACAGGAGACATTCTGCCAGCGCCAGCTGGTACGGGTGCACCAGTTGATCGGAGTCGCAGCCGAGGATCCATGCCAGGATGGTATATAGATACTTGCTCTGAAATTTCGCCAAGGGCACGGGGCCAGTCGGCCATTGTCCAGTTGGAAGCGGGGCGTTCAGCTCTGAATTGAGGAAATCCCTCATTCGCTTGGTGTGCGTGAAACGTCCCGCTTGTTCGCCCAGATTTACTTTTCTGAGGATGGTGCCGGAGTCATACTCCAGCCCTCGGGCGAAAGCTGGCTGCACAGTTTCCTCGCGCAGCCGCGAACAAGGGTTTACCGCCGGAGCCGCAAACTTGCCGGAAGCCGGTCCGTAGTGTCCGACAATTAAGTCTATCAGCTCCGGCATTGGTGGACAGGAGGGCACATGAATCTGAAGAGATTTGATTTGTACGCCGCTCCGAAATGGTGGGAGGGCGAAACTTTGTCAGCCCAGCTCTCCACATTTGTTCGCAGCTGAGTTAGGCTCATGGAAAACGAGCCGTCCACATACCCTGCCAGGTAATTTACCGGAGGTGGTGGGGATTGCCCACGCTGTACCTTCTTCGTCCGGGCCTTTGACTTTTTCTCTGGCGGGGCATCGCCTTTGAAAACGCCTGGCCGCGGCAAATCCCCTGGTTCGCTGCTTTCACTGGACTGCGCTGACACGGGCCTTTTTCCTCTGTCCATCTCTCCGAGTCAGCAATAATGGTAGGTTCAGGCTGTCTGCAACAAATTTCGCTATCAGAGGAATAATTAGCACTGTCCGAGGAATAATCTCTGCATTCTGGAATGTCTGCATGTTTCTGACCCCCTTTTCTAGATAAAAACAGCGCCATAAATGCAACGCAGGAGGGGGTAGGTCGGCTGAGTTAAAATCTTTGGTGGCTGCGCAGGAGAATGTTGAGAAAAAGTGCGCCCTGGCAGACGTGCCATGCTTCTTTTGTTGCATTTTTTCTTAAAAAACCGTGCAATCATTAATTCAGCATTGGAGATTGCACCATGGCTGACGTTGCTGCCACCACTTGGGCACACCGCTCAAGACAAAAGCTTCGGTGCGGAAACCCACATTAAAACAAGTGCAAGCGCGCCTTGGGCCCAGCTTGGGGTTTTGAAATTTTTTATTATTTTTTAAACCGCGTCCCAATACTGGCCCGGAAAACTAGGCGCAGCCGGGCCTCGCCCGAAGTTGGGCGCGGCCCGACCTCGCCGGCGAAGTCGGACTTCGCCCGAATTTCGGGCGAAGTACGAACTTCGCGCGAGGCGCGCGCTCGAACTGTTCTGCCTTCTTTGCTGCGCCCAAGGCTTTGGGCGTGGTCTGGGTCTTTACCGCCTTCGGGTCTTGGACAGCACTTAACGTTTTTCTCAACCTTTGCTCTTTGGTCAAACTGCGCAATGCGATGGTGGGGCGGGCTCGGACTTCGGCCGAAGCTTGGTGCGAAGTGCGAACTTCGCGCGAAGTTCGCACTTCGCACGAGAGTAGAGCGCAACGCGCACTTCGCGCGAGTGCTAGCCGAAGTCAGGCTTCGCTGCGAAGTTCGCACTTCGCGCAAAAGTTGCGCGCAGTGCGTACTTCGCACGAAGAGTGTGCGCAGTGCGACTTTCAATCAAAGGCTGAGGAGCTTCCTTTTTGTGTGCCTTAGCGTTTTCTTTGAACAAACTTCGCAGTTCGGCTGGGCCGAAGTCCGACTTCGCTGCGAAGTCGGGCTTCGGCCAACACTTAGTCGATTTTTGCCCCTTTTTCTCCTTTCTTTCTCTGCATAGCCGAACTTCGCCCCTCCTGAGGGGCAACGACAGACTTCGATGCGAAGCCCGTCTTTCTCTCCCATGCCGCAGTTAAGCTCAAAGAAGGAAAAATAAAATGAAAGCTAAAGCTGAAAACTGTACATGCCGGAACATAAAAAACATAAGGGAAAATTTTTACAAGGAAGGGCCACTCGGGCGCCTTCAACAACGATAAAGTTTCAAGTGGAACCCGTTGACGGGGATAGGGAGGAGCTGACCCTCCATATCCGAAAGTATGTAGGCATTGAACTGATTCACCCGGGCAATCTGATAAGGGCCCTCCCAGAGAGCATCAAACTTTCCGTGATTACCCGGTTTTGCCTTGTATGAATCCCACTTCAGCACTAGGTCCCCGACTTCGAAAACTCGGGCAGTGGTGCCTTTTGCAAACCAGCCTTGAGTGGCTGCAATGTGATCCGCGAAGGCCTGGTATGCACTTTCTCTGTCTTCTTCCAACTGCAGGAGTTGGCACAGCTCGTCGTCCACCGGGTCTCCGCTGCTCCTGTCTTCGTCAATCATCCACAGGGCGGGGATCTCGATGTGTGATGGCATAACAGCTTCCTTGCCATAGACGAGCGCGTAGGGGGACGTTCTGAGGGATTTCTTGAACGCAACTCTGTCCGCCCACAGTGCCCGGTTCAGGAGCAAGTGCCAAGTCCGCTTATTCCTTTCAATGGTCCTCCGGAGAATTTTCAGGAGGTTCTTGTTAGTAGACTCGGCGAGGCCATTCCCCTGCGGGTAGTAATTAGAAGACATCTTGTGATAGATGCCAAGTCTGCTGGTGTACTCCGTGAGTACAGCGCCTACAAATCCCGGACCGTTGTCTGTCACAATCGACTCGGAACCCCGAAGCGGGTAATCGTGCTCTCAATGAACCCGATGACCGTTTCTCGGTCTCGCGTTTTGGTCGGGATTGCCTCCGTCCACCGTGTGAAATAGTCAGTAGCTGTGAGAATAAACTTGTGGCCGGCGGAGGAGTTAGGAGAAATCACCCCAATGAAGTCTAGACCCCATTGCTGGAACGGAGCTTCGGCTTGAATCGGTTGAAGGGGCAGGGGTGCTTTTCTGTTTCTGCCAGCAAACCTCTGGCATTGATCACATTTGGCGCAGACCGCATGCGCGTCTGCAAACAGAGTGGGCCAATAGTACCCAGCCCTTATTATTTTTAAGGCCGTCGGCCTTGAAGAATGGTGACCCCTAGGCATCCCGGAATGAAAATCTCCGAGGATCCTAGGCTGGTCAGATTTTGTGACGCACCGCAACAGGATGCCGTCAATGTTTTTGAAGTAAAGCCCCTCGGGGCGAAGAGTGTACCTTAGTGCACCTAGCCGAAATCTCCTTCGTTGTGAGGCGTTCAGGTGATCGGGGCATCTTCCGGTGCAGAAATATCTCACCAGTTCATCTGTCCAATCACTCCCCTCCGATAAGGAGTCGGCTAGGTAGATGCGTGTCGCTGTGTCCTCCCACTTACAAAGCGGAGATGCCGGCTACAGCGCTTCGGGCCAATTCCTGACACAAGGCTCGGCCTCTGATAAGCTTGGTGGGCCGCACTTCAATGTCGAACTCCTGGATCTTGGCAATCCATCCCGCTCTCTTGTGACCCGGTTCTCCTTGCAAGATGAAACTGCGAACATCGGGGTGAATCACAAAGACAGTGGTCTTGCTCTGGGAGACAAAGTGCCTGAACTTTCGAAGGGACTTCATGACAGCATGGACCTGCCGCTCTATAAAATTGTACTTCTCTTCGTGCGGCAAAATCACTTGGCTTAGGAACGCAATGGGGCGCTCCTCACCGTCGTCTCCCTTCTGAGTCGGACAGCAGCCGTAACTTTCGGGTTCTCCCACTGCATACAGGATGAAGTCCTTGGAGTAGTCCGGGTTTGTCAACACCGGAGCTTGCGCGATCCGAGCCTTGATTTCCTCGAAGGCTTGCTCTCTCTCATCAGTCCATTCGTAAGGTGTATCTTTCTTCAACAGTTCGGCCATAGGCTTGATCACCTGTGCGAAGTCCGGGATGAACTTCCGCACGAAGTTAATCTGACCGAAGAAGGACCGCAGCCCTTTTTTATCGGTGGGGCCGGCAAGCGTAACGAGGGCTTCTCGCTCCCGTCGGGGTCAATGGCGAGGCCTTCCTCGGAGATGACATGTCCCAGCAGCTTACCTTCTTTTACCGCGAAGACAGACTTCTTCGGGTTTATAGAGATGCCGAATTCTCGACAACTTTCAAATATCTGCCGCAGGTGCGAAACATGATCTTCTCGTCGGTGAGAGAAATCAGTCATGTCATCGAGGTAGATGACAATAATCTTGTTGAGCAGCTCTCGTAAGGCCAGGTCCATGGCCCTTTGGAACGTGGCACCAGCATTAGATAAGCCAAACGGCATGCGCTGATAGGCGAACGTCCCCACTTCGTGGTAAACGCCGTCTTATGCTGGTCTTCGTCTTTGACCCAAATCTGGTTGTAGCCGGAAAATCCATCTAAAAGTGAAAATCTCTGGGCTCCAGCAACGATATGTAGAATCTGATCAATTTGGGGAAGCGGATAGTGGTCCCGTGAGGGAAGCCTGATTTAGGTTTCTGAAGTCGACACAGAGACGTATGTCGCCATTCTTTTTCCTCACGGCACCAAATTCGCGACCCAGGATGAATGTTTGATGGGGTAGATGATCTTGGCCTCCAACATCTTCAAGAGCTCGGTCTTCATCATGGCCTCAATCTTTGGATTTACGGCCCTCTGCTTCTGTCGGAATGGCTTAGCGCCATCCTCTAGCTCAATGGTATGCTGGATGACAGTTTTGTCATACCCTCTCAAATCCTCGTAGCACCAGGCCACGATGTCGGGGAACTCCTGGCACAGTGATCTAATCTGTCCCAGCTCCTCCGACGTGCAGTCTGTTCCGACCTTGATGGTTTTACCAGGTTCGAGTTCTAGGTCAGCATACTGCCTCGGGTCTACTTTGATCCTGTGGGATATTGCTCTGTCATTCCGATCAAAGAGACTTTCTAATGTAATCAGTCCTTTTGGGACGTGATTATTCCGTAACTGTATCAACCCCTCATATTGCTCGTCATCAGGGTCTCTACCTTCGATTACACACACTTCGTTAACCAGGAATGTGACGATTTCCTCGTCACAGCTGAATACCTGCCAGAAGGTATCCCTATCAGGCACAGAAGGCCTGTAAATGGTGCGGACCGGCTTCAGTTTCTGGACGACGTCTTCACTCGAACGCACTGCTCCAACAGACGCCAGAATATCAGCGTGCTTGTTTCTCTCACGCGATATTGCCTTAACATTCAATGAGTCAAACGATTCCATCAGGTCCCAGACCCGATTGCGGTACGCTCTAAGATAGTGATGCTTAGACGCGCATTTATTCATAACTTGATGACACACTAGCTCTGAATCTCCGAAAATTTGGAGATGCTTGATTCCGAGCCTTTCCGCCTTTCGCAAACCCAAGCACAGGGCTTCGTATTCCGCCGAATTGTTAGTACAGCTCCAGGCCAGCCTGTAGGCATAGTCCTTCTGGATCCCGGTCGGGGAAACCAGGAGTACCCCTGCACCGGCGCCATTCTTGCATCGCGCGCCGTCAAAGAAAAGCTTCCACAGCTCTTCGGGTGCAGGTCCTACTTCTTTCACAACTGACACGTCAAGCTCCTCGGGCTGTTTAATGGAGTAACAGCCCTGCTCTGTCCCGATTACGGCATTAAAATCCCGCAACGAGAACTCGTCTTCAAGCTGTAGCACTTCGAGAGCTTGCTCGGTCAGTTCCACTGTCACCAGTTCTTCCTCTGTCAACTGGACCATACAGTCCAGTTCTCCTCCGGAATCTTGTCCACTAGAAAGGGGGAAGGCTTCTCATTAAAAATTTTCAGTCTCCTTCCTTTGAAGGGCACTTCCATGTGTGAATAGTCTAGAGACAGGTACCCGCCCAACTTCGCAGTGAACTCCCGAGAGAGACACATGCCGAAGTAAGGCTCCAGGTCAACAATTACGACCTCTTGGATGACCACGATGTCGAGAGCTTTGTGCAGTCGGATAGGGATGTCCTTTATGACACCAACTGTCTTGACAGGGGTGCCGTCTAGTTGCAGCACGCCTTGGCTGCTCCGTGTGTATTCCATCCCGATCTCATCGCAGACGGCCTTCGGCATCACAGTTGAGGACGCACCGTAATCCACCATGCAGTTGTGAACTATGTGCCCTTGCATCCGTAAAGACAGATAAAAGGGTGGCGGTCCTGCTCTTCCCATGGCGGAGACTGTCAAAGGTTGAACTAGGACAGCAGGCTGCATCTGCTTGCCGCTCTTCATGTTCTTCAGTGATTCTTGCAGCAGATCTACCTGGCCTGGAAGCAAAAGAGCATCGTACATGCTGATTCTAGCAGGAGTCTTCTTCAACTCGTCTACAATGTCGTAGCCCGAGGTACTAGCTCCTTCTACTGGTTTAGCCGGCTCATACTTGGTCCGGTATCGTTGGGTGGCCTCAACTCGCTGTCTCTTGGTCAGAGACGGGTACTTCAGCTTCTCCTGGGCTTGTTCTTTGGTTTCAGCTGGGGGCTGAGGTACAGGAGGCTTAGCGGGAGTTGGGGCCTTTGCTGGAGGCTTAGCTGGAACAGCAGCAGCCTTTGCCGGAGAAGGTTTAGCGGGAGCTTTATCTTTGGACGCCTTCTCCTGGGCTGTGTAAGGCCACAGCCCGCTTGTACGGTGGCAGCCCGTCGGCCGCGGTTTTTCTCTTCTTGCGTAGACTTGCAAAGGCTTAGCCGCGTCCGCAGCTTTCTTTTCTTCCTTGGCGGGCGCCACTAGATTCTCTTCTGGCAGGGCAAAATTGGCCTCGCCGTCCAAGATCATGTACAGCTCATCATCTTCTATAGTGCTGCCGGCCAAGGTCTGGATGTAGTGCTGGTGCAAAGTGCAGCCTTCCTCCGAATGCGGGTCATTGCACGTAGTGCACTCGGCTGACCCGGTCCTGGAGGACCAGGTGGGTCTTCTATAGCAGCATTCCTCGGAGGCGGACGCCTCTGCTGTTGATTTTCTGGGGCTTTATCTTTTGTCAGCGCCGGTGGCGCATATGGCCTTCTAGGAGCGAGGTCCATCTGGGGCTTGCTTCTTCTTCATAGCGGTCATGTCATTGGACATGGCATGATATCCGGAGGCCAAAGCCCGCACTTCTTGTAGAATCGTGTTCTGGATGCTGCTGTCAGGAGGCGGCAATTGTGCCGGTGGAGGCAATGCAGCCAATGGCGGAGGGTTAGGATAAGGCGCGAACTGCGGGGGAGCAGGAAGCGCTGGAAAATGCGGAGCGGGTGGAGGCGGATGAGGGTAATGCAACTGAGGCGGGCCGTATTGAGTTACGACCGGCGCCGGATTCCACTGCTGCTGGGGTTGCTGCCCTGACGTGGACGGCGGACCACCAGAAGCGGAAGGATACTGGGATCTGGGAAAGTCGGGATGAATCGGCTCCTGCACTCTGGACGGAAGCCTGCCAATGGAGATAATGTCAGCTTCAGCTTGCTGGGCAGCTTCGTACAGCGCAGGAAACTCGTCAATCCTGGCGATCTTCAGCAGCAGGCATATGTCTGAGTTGAAAGACCTCAGATAGTAGTGAGCAGCCATGCCACCGAAGGCCGAAGTTCGCGAGGTACCCGTTTCCAGGATCTCGCAAACCTAATGTTAAAATCGTACACCTCCTCTTGAGGATGCCTCTGGATTGCTTGGAACTGATGCAATAGAGAGGTAGGATCAGCAGACTCGTTGCATCCTTTTACGAGCCTCCTGGCAAGCCGGGCCACCCCGTGATGGATCCTTCTCGGCAGCCGATCTCCACCAGGAGAGAAGCTTTCCCCTCGTGGAAAGGGCCAGCAGACGGGTCTTCACACTTTCATCGGTGATGGTATGCGCACGCGCCAGGGCGAGGATGTCCTGGATGTGCTCGTACGCCGTCTTACCGTAGCCGTCGTATGTGGGAATAGACTTTAAAGCAACAGGGGGCACAGCTTGTCGACCGATCAGGGCCAAAGGCCCCGTAGAGTCCACCGCCGGGAAGAGATCATCGTCATTCGGCTGTTGAGCAGCCATTTCTTCTTCTTCTCCGCCGTCGGTTGTGTACTCGGTGTCGGTACTTTCCGAGGATGCAGGATTTTCCTCTTCCTCGGCCTCTTCTACTTCGTACTCGGCTCTTCCGACCTCAGCTTCGGCTTCTTCTTGGATCTCAGCCTCGGCTTCGTCGAAACGAGCTCGCGGATCAGCCAGCCTGGGGATCTCGCCTCGAGCGTGGATGTCTAGTTCGTAGAACTCAGGCGGGCTTCTCGGATTTCTTGCTCGCCACCTTCTCGTGTGCATGAAGGTGACGGGACCGGTCTTCTAGACTCAGAGGATTTGTTCGTGCAGAGTCGCCAGGTGCTCAGATTTGGAACAGCAATGAAGCGAACACCGGTGCTTCGATTCTGTCGGGGGTGAGAAACTTCCTTGTCTCACCGAGAGCTCAGGAACTGTCAGCGCCAGGTGGAGACGGATCGGAAAATCTCTCTTCAGATGTGGGACCCGAGTTCCGCCGAGCGTAGCAGAAAAACTGTTGCGCTAAGTGGAGACAGAACGGGTACTCTTTCTTTAAATCGTGGGACAAGCGTCCCACCGGGCGTGCCAGAGAAACTGTTGGTTACGAATCTGCCATGAGGAAAGGATTTCGGGTTGATGCGCCCAGATTCGCCCACCAGCATGAAAGGCCGGAAGGAAGAGATGCCTTCCGAGCCAATCTCCGGAGAAGGCCGGCTCCTTTTGGGGGGTTTTCTGAATTAAGCTAAGGGGAACGGGAAAGAATTAAATGTACAGAAAGAGATAAACGTACAGAAAGAGATTACAAATATGTCCAAAGGTTGGTGGGGGGAACTAACAATACGGGAACACACCAATCACCGCTACTTACTGCATACAAACACAAAGTATGGCAAGGAACCGCAAAACCTAGGCGTACTGCCGATACACAAGCAGTGTATGCACAGCTTCAATGGCTCCCTAGCAAACATTCCCTACAAGGAACTAACAGCTGGGGATCGCATCAATCACCAGATACGTACACTGACAGGGGTAGACAGTAAACCTAGATATATCGTGAGCTGTGTATATGTGTTAGGTAGAGAGTTTAACCGCACAACTTCAATGGCTCCCTAGCAAACATTCCCTACAAGGAACTAACAGTAGGGGATCGCATCAATCACCAGATACGGGCCAGCAACGTCACACATAACTGATGGAACTGCTACCACATCTATTATACGAAAATTAAAAGTACAGAAATAATGCTAAAGGCGCCTGACCATCAAATGCCGAAGTGAATCAACAAGCCATGACACAGAATCGCGTAAAGCATAAGCATAAGAAATAAAAGCGGTAGAATAGAACCAGGCATACAAATTGTATTTATATGCAGAAGCATGGTTACAGTAAGCACAGTAGTTCCCTAACAAACATTCCCCTTCCACCCTTTACAATGAATTCAAGATGGGCTTTTATAGCCCGAGTCCCACCCGTTACATTAATGGGCACAGAGTCCCAGTCAAACATAAGCTGACAGAAGCGGCGAAAGAGCTGCAAATGCTGACCTTTTGTCGGACAGGGCTGTACCCGCAGCATGGTCATCCTGGAAGCTGGACTGCTACGTGGCGGAGTGCTGGGCAAAACTTCAAGTCGGCAGGTTCGCTGGTAGCTGGAGCAGGTGAAACCTCAGATCAGCTTTGAATGAGGCCATTAGTGCAAGCAGTGCAGGCAGCCCACGCTTATCCCTTTTGGTCGGCAGTCCTGGTTCAAATCCCAAAGCTGGACACTTGTTGGATGATGGGTTATGCAACTGACACATGCCTGCCTTAGAGGGCAGGCTATCCATCTTTGCTTGGGATCTGGACTCCTTGGGATGCGCGGGCAGAAAACAGTGCAGTTGGGAAAATCTTCACGTCTTGGTCAAACTCCGGGTTTGTTCCCCTACCGCACACCTGTCAAGGGCGCAGTCCGCCTCTGCTGAGAAGTCGGACTGCGCACAGGTGGACACTGGTGCCTGCCGCCTTACGAACCTGCTCCGGTACTTCACCGCTCTTCTTTGTTGACCTGTCAGTCTGCCAGTGCAAGGTGCGCCCAGAAAGTGGGGCGAAGTCAGACTTCGCACCAAAATCGGGCGAAGTGCGCACTTCGCACCAAAACTGGGCGAAGTGCGACTTCGCACCAAAACTGGGCGAAGTGCGAACTTCGCACCAGCACTTAGCCATTTTCAGGGTAACTTGCTGGAAAGTTGAAAAATCAACTGGGGACTCCAAGAAAGGGGGGAAAGAAAAAGAATGCGGGAAAGAAAAGGAAAGGGAGAGAAGAAGGAAGGAAGATGGAGAAAGAGGAAAAAGAGGAGCAGCACTGTTACATTACTTTATTGAAGACATTGCACCCCGTGCAAAATGTGACAACAGTTGTATAGATGCTTTCAAGTTACAATGCACTCTTGGAATCGTTGTACTCCCAATGCATAATGCTCTCTCGTACTAGCCTTCTCCTAGCCACATTCCCTTAGCATCAGCATACACACATTTAACAATGAATGGGGGGAGGGGGTCCCTTTATGCTCATGGGTTGGTAGTTAGAAACAAACACCCAGACACCTCACTTCAACCATCTCTTAATCAGGTACATTACAAATGCAATATATTAATCTATGACATTTTACTTGCATTTCATATTACATTTGCGTTTCATTCAACATTTCATTTCACTTCATGTACATATATTTCATTTACATTTACATTACAATTAACGCATAGTTGCATTTATTTATTATGTATGATGTCTACTTCAGTTGCTGTCCAGAATTAGCTCCTACACTCTAAGGAGGAAGCTAATGCAGTATCATAATGGAAGACATTGAAGGAGGATAGTGCTGTAGACAGAAGGAAGTGACTACATAAGAAGGAATTTGCAAGTGTATGGAACCATACAGTCATATGGATGGTTGTTGAACAAGGGATTGCACTTGCATACACACGAGGGTTTGCAGAGTAGTAGAAGAGTATTGTATGGACAAAGCGTTGGGTCAAACAATAGGGTGATATAGGCATTGTGTGCAGAAGGGCAAGGTGCAAGGAAAATTGCCATACAAGCAAGAAGGTCGTCCGATGGCGTCGCACAAGGTGGAAGAATAGTCCATCACCATACGAGTGATAGAGTCATATGGTAGTGTCATACAGGTGATTGTGTTGTACAAACCAGTAGTTGTGCCATACAAGTAGAAGATGTACGGAAGGGTCGTACAAGTAAATATGCTTTACAAGTGCAAATATAGTTGTAGTCAGAGTTGCTGCAAGTTGAAAAAATGCAGAAGCGGCCAAGTATTGGGCAAAGGATACACTTGGTGGAACAAAAGCAGAGAAAGGTTCCATTTAACCCTATGTTGCAGACATAACCTTGCTCACGAGGAGAGGGAATCAAAGTAACTGCAAGGAGAGGTCTTTTAGAATGGGTGTGTAGGTAGAAAAACTGCTTCCCAAAAGAAGAAAAAGTGAAAATATGTACAAAGTTTTGTTTAAACTTTTTGTAATGAAATGCACATGAAATAAATGTAAATGGCATGAAATGAAATGAAATGTAAAGTGAAATGAGAGTGAAATTAGAATGTAATGCAATTTAATAAATTGCACATAGGACTTTAGGAAAAAGGGTGATAATTTTATAAAGTCAAGAACGCCTGATCTAGGGTGGTGGTTGAAGTTGATGCATTGTCCTGGAAACCACTTGCAATGGCCCGGGCAGGCTTTAAAATGCGCTTCCCCCCCCTATTTCTTTTGCAGCATATATATGGACAATGAGCATTAGAGGCATAAGGAGGATTAGCATGGTCATTATTGTTGCCATGAGAGATTGGTGATGTTATGGTGCAGGCTGGTACACAACCCTGCCATTGTATTTGTAAGCATTGTACTGTTGTTTACAACAGTCCTTGATCCTCAATACAAGTCTGCCATTTGCAGTTGATTGCAGATTGTTGTTACTGCTTATGAATGTGACTGTTAGGACATTGCATGTATCATTTCCTTATAATTGCAGATTGCATAGTTATTGTCCTAGTTGCAGGTTCTGTTAGCATTTGCATTGTAGTAACATTGTAGGTATTTGCAGGTTGTAGGAAACTGTGGAGGAAGTGCAACAGTTATGTTGGTTGCAGGCCATACGAGGGAAAGCGTACAAGTTGTAGTTACAATTATTACTTGTTTCTTGGTAAAGACTATGATCCTATACATGTGATTACCATAAAAGTCACTGTCGTATCGAAGGATTTAGTCTTTAAGGATTGTGTAGCCATCTGCTAGCGACGTCTCATACTGTGTTGTACGAACTGTTCCATACGAAATACTGTGACGTACAATGGAATGAGTCGTACAATTGAGACTGTACTATATCAAGACTATGATGCCGTACGACTGTGGTGACAGTCTTATGATTGTAGTCTTGATTAGTTCCTGAACCTATCATTCCACCATTCCATTGTTAGGAATCTCACCATCCTTGCTACAAGGTGTGTGGTAGGGAGAGTTAATGTGGGTTAGATGTCGACATCGTGGACACTCAAGGGAGTGGTCGAGAACTAGCAATCCAAAGGAGAGAGAAGCAGAGGATTTGCCTTAGGAGAGGAAGTGAAAGGGATGAGAAGGAATGTCAATACCCTTATAGGAGATGACATGGCAGCAACCAGCAGGAGATTTTTGTAGAAATTGGTGGTAGGAAAATTCACCAAATCATCCATTGAAGACTGCATTCAAGAACATAGGTGTGCATTATATTCTACAGATTCCAAATTTTGATAAGGAATAGTTCAAGGAGTACTTGCTGCAGATTCTGCAAACGTATGATTAGAAACAACACATGAGTAGAGTCATGATTGGTGACCAAGAGGTGCAAGTAGTATTTTCACTTGGTAATTTTTGGAGAACATTCAAATTGCGAAATTCGGGGATACAAGTGAGAAAGGAGATGGTTGACTTCCACCAGTGGAAGGAATTGACGGATAAGGTCACTGATATCAGTTTAGAAGAGGCAATGAAATTGTAGAAGCATGGAAGTCGTGAACAGAAGATGCAACAGCTGAAGACACTGGAACTGCAATGTGTCATGAATGTAATTATGTCAAAAATCTTAGGAGAACAAAAAGCCTCAAAGATGCAAGCCTCAAAGATGCCCACCTGGCTTGTACATGGAAGGAATAATGGATGGTATAGCATATGATTGGGCATCATATTTGCCCTACTGCATCAAGAATTTTTTTATGTAGTAAACTATAAATTTCTCGATGGCTTTCCATGCCATTGCAATAATTATGAATGTTATGACACGAGAAGTTACGGTTTCTGGGATTGAATCTACAAAGAGTTATTTCGGAGTATGCACTGACTATATCCAGGTGGATCAATGTGATGCCACTAACAAAGCCAAGTAACCCAGTCAAGGAGGGTAGATTGAAGAAGAGAAAGGATCAGGAAGCATAGGAAAATGAGGTGAGTGAGGATTTAGAGGGAGCGGAGGAGTTGGTGCGAAAGGAGAAGTGGCGTAGAAGGTTGGAGCAACAATGAACGAAAGCTAAACCTCAACCCCAACATCAGTAGGAGGAAAGGCAATAGTCATAGGCAAAACCTTCAGAACAGGCCACAAAAGGAGTGGGTGGTAATGCACGATGGATGATGAAGGATCAGAGCAATAAACATGGAATGCCACAAGCAACAGCGCGAAAAAAAGTTCCTATACAACCAAGAAGTCAGGGTGTGCAAGGAGGGACTCCAGGTATTGGTTTGGGTACCAAAAGAACTGTTGGTTACAAATCTGCCACTAGGAAAGGATTTAGGTCTTTGCGCCCTAGATTCGCCTAGCAGATTGAAAGGCCGGAAGGAAGGGATGCCTTCCGTGCCAATCTTCGGAGAAGGCTGGCTCCTATACTAATCTAATTGGGGGTTTTTAGATAAGGGAACAGGAAAGAGATTGTAAATTGCAGAAAGAGATGTAAATATCATGTGTTTCGGGTGGGAAAGAACAAGCAGCACGATTATTAGCAAATATACAAACTAACAGCAATCAAAACAAAGCATGTAAACTAACGCTGCGATTCCTTCCTATGTATCCTTCATTCAGTATTCCAGATTCAAATAATTGCCAATGCTCTAATCTAGGATTCAAAATTACAGCAATCAGAAAAATAAATGAACATAAGCAGAAATACTTGCAGAAGGTAGCATAAAAGAAAGAGACGGTTATCAGAGCCAAGGATGCTTTATATTGGAAGCAAACGTTTGATATAGTAGAGCTCTCTAGCAATATGTTCCCCCTCCACCCTTTTACAATGATAATCTACTGCTATATATAGCAGAATTTTCCCCCCAAAATACAAATATGCACGGAACCCAAAACCTGCAAAAAGCACTGAGATTGGACCTCTGTCGGCTACGAGTGTACTTGCAGCAAGGTTCATCTGAATTCTGGTACAGCTCAGGACAGATTTGGTGGTTGAGATGTCAGGTTGGATAAATGTGGTAGGTTTGGTACAGTTTGTCGTTCAATGTTCACCTACGCTGTACTCTGGCAGCACACCTTCTGTCTCATCTTGTCGGGTCTGAATCCCGAAACACGTGCATAGGCTGGCCTCGGTTTGCGTTTCACTGATGTAGGGGGGCTTGACCAAATTCACCTGCTGAAGAGGACGACCCCGGGAGTCGCTCCAGGTGGGTTGGACCTCTATGTCGAATTCCTGAATATTGGCGATCTAGCCGACTCTTTTGTTGCCCAGCTCTCCTGGGATGATGAAACTTCTGACGTCTGGATGGACAACAAATACCGTGGTCCTGCTCTGGGAGATGAAGTGCTTGAATTTCTTAAGGGACCTCATGACTGTGTGTACTTGTCTCTCAATGAAGTTACACCTCTCCTCATGTGGCTGGATTACTTGACTCAAGAAGGCAATTTTTCGCTCTTCGCCATCATCCCCTTTCTACGTCAGGACTGCAGCATAGCTTTCAGGCTCTCCCACGGCATACAGGATGAAATCTTTGCAATAATCTGGATTTATTAGTACAACTGCCTGGGCAATCCTTGCCTTAATCTCTTCAAAGGCCTTCTTTCTCTCTTTCGTCCACACTAACTCAGGATTATTTTTCAAAAGTTCGGCCATAGGTTTGATGACTTGAGCAAAGTCAGGCACGAACTTCTGGACGAAGTTAATCTGGCCAAAGAAGGACTGTAGCCCTTTCTTGTTAATTGGGATCGGCAAACGGAGAAGAGCCTTTGCTCCGTCAGGATCGACTGCAAGGCCTTTTTCTAAAATGACATGGCCTAATAGCTTCCATTCCTTTACAGCAAATACTGACTTATTAGGATTGATGGATATGCCGAACTCACGACACCTTTCAAACACTTGTCACAGATGGGAGGCATGGTCTTCTCTCTTGTGTGAGAACACAGTCATGTCGTCCAAGTAGATGACGATGATTTTGTTGAGCAACTCACGAAATGCCAGGTCTATAGCTCTTTGGAATGTAGCCCTTGCATTGGAAAGACCGAAGGGCATCCGCTGACACGCAAACGTTCCCCATTTGGTGGTGAACGCTGTCTTGTGTTGGTCTTCGTCCTTTACCCAAATTTGATTATAGCCAGAAAATCTGTCCAGGAGAGAGAATCTCCGAGCATCGGCAACTACATGAAGGATTTGATCAATTTGCGGAAGTGGGTAATGGTCTTTCAGCGAGGCCTGGTTCAGATTGCGGAAATCCACGCAGAGAGGAATGTATCCATTCCTCTTTCTGACGGGAACCAGATTTGTGACCCAAGAAGAATGCTTGATGGGATAGATGATCTTTGCCTCCAGCATCTTCAAGATATCTGCTCTCATCATAAACTCGATCTTTTGATTGACTGGTCTCTGCCTCTGTCTACAGGGTTTCACACCTTCTTCAAGCTCGATGGTGTGTTGGATGATTTCTTTGTCGTATCCCTTCAAGTCCTGGTAGCACCAAGCGACGATGTTTGGGTACTCTTTGCACAGGGCCCGAATATGCTCCAGTTCCTTTGGAGTGCAGTCTGTTCTAACCTTGATCACCTTTCCGGGCTCAAGCTCCAGGTCCATGTATTGCTTGGAGTCTACTTTGATCCGATGAGATATTGCTCTGTCGTTCTGATCAAAGAGACTTTCTAGGGTAATCAGTCCTTTTGGGACATGATTATTCTTTAACTGTATTAACCCCTCGTACTGCTCGTCATCAGGGTCTCTACCTTCAATGGTGCTAGCTTCATGTATCAAGAAATTGACGATTTGCTCGTCATAGTCAAACACCTGCCATTGGGTGTCCCTATCAGGCACAAAAGGCCTGTAAATAGTATGAACTGGCTTCGGCTTCTGGATAGTGTCATCAGCCGTGACGTACCTGGCTCCAACAAATGCCAAGATATCTGCATGTTTATTTTTCTTGCGAGAGATAGCCTTAACGTTCAAGGAGTCAAATGACTCCATCAGGTCCCAGACACGGTTGCGGTACGCCTTGAGGTAATGCTTCTTGGAGGAGCACTTATTGGTTATCTGCTTGCACACCAGCTCTGAATCTCCAAAGATCTGCAGCTGCTTGATTCCCAATCTCTCTTCTTTCTTCAAGCCTAAGCACAAGGCTTCATATTCGGCTGTATTATTCGTGCAACTCCAAGCCAGCCTGTAGCAGTAATCTTTTTGCTCTCCCGACGGTGAGACTAGAAGGACCCCTGCTCCAGCACCGTTTTTGCATCGGGCGCCATCAAAGTATAGCTTCCACAGCTCATTCGGGGCAGGTCCTATATCCTCTTTCGCCGTCTCTTTCGGCTTCTCGGGTTGGGTAATGGAATAGCAACCTATGTCTGAGTCAATCATGGCATTGAAATCTAGCAAGGAGAACTCATCCTCCACTTGTAGCTATGCTATGGCCTCTTCCACTAGATCCACTTCTGCCAACTCTTCAGTCATTAGATGGACTGTTTCATTATGTTGCCCTTCCTTGGGTATCTGCTCAACTAGGAAAGTGGATGGTTTGTCATTGTATATTTTCACTTTCCTCTCTTTGAAAGGGACTTCCATGTTTGAGTAATCAAGAGACAAGTATCCGTCCATCTTGGCAGTAAACTCCCTCGAGAGACACATGCCGAAGTAGGGCTCCAAGTCCACAACCACAACCTCTTGAATTACCACGATCTCAGGCGCTTTGTGCAGCTGGGTAGGAATGTCTTTGATGACGCCCACCGTTTTCACAGGAGTGTCGTCTAGCTGCAAGACGCCTTGACTGCTCCGCATGTATTCCATGCCAATTTCTTCACAGACAGCCCTCGGCATGACGGTGGTTGATGCACCGGAATCAATCATGCAATTGTGTACCATGTGACCCTCCATCCGCAGAGATAGGTAGAAAGGCGATGGTCTGTTCGGATAACTGGGTGACCACCGACGTAGGATTCCATGGTGGATTTTGGTATGCAGCAGACGAGGAAGGCCTTTGGGCAGATGTTGGTGGATATTGTGATTGAGGGAAATCGGGGTAAATTGGTGGCTGCATCTTGGGCGGGAGTCTACCTATGGCGATCATATCTAGCTCTGCCCTCTGAGCTATTTTGTACAACTCGGGGAAAGTGTTAACACGGGAAAACTTGATGTCCGAGTTGAATGCTCTGAGATAGTAGTAGGCAGCTTGTCCAGCAGTGGGACGTAGTTCAATGGGCACTCTTTTCCACGACCGCACAAATCTTACATTAAAGTCTAATATCTCCTCTTGTGGATGCCGTTGAATGGTTTGAAACTGGTGCAGCAACGAGGACGGATCTACGGACTCATTGAACCCTTTGACTAATTGTCCAGCCAGTTGAGCCCATCCCGTAATAACGCCTTTTGGCAAGGATCTATACCAGTATAGGAGCTTCCCTCGCAGAGAGAGCCAACAGCCGGGTCTTGACACTTTCATCGGTGATGGCATGAAGCGCAGCTAGGGCTAAGATATCTTGAATATGTTCATAGGCCGTCTTCCCGGTTCCATCATATGTGGGAATGGCCTTTAAAGCAGCAGCTGGAACAACATCTTGCCCAGCTAGGTTGAGGGGTTCAGTGGAGTCATGTGGCGGGAATAGCTCAGGAGCTGCCTACTGGTTCTGATTTGGATAAGGATTTGCCATATTTGCGTCTTGATCGGGCTGATCAGGATCGTGGTAGTTATCAGTGCTATCTGAAGTTGTATCTTGATCTTCAACTTCAGCTTCCTGCTCAAATGCTTCGTCTTGATAGGCGTGGTAATCAATCAGCCTCGGGTGCTCTCCAGCAGCGTTAATGTCAAGCTCATAAAACTCAGGCACTTCCTGTCCCGCGTTCCTAGCTCTCCATCTTGTATGCATGAAGGAAATTTTGATATTGGACCAGTCTTCGAGACTCAGAGGATATTTAGGTTCAACAGAGTCGCCAGGTGTTCGGATTTGACAGCAATGAAGCGAACACCGATGCTTCAATACCGCTTATGAGAAACTGTTGGTTACGAATCTGCCACTAGGAAAGGATTTAGGTCTTTGCTCCCTAGATTCGCCCAACAGATTGAAATGCCGGAAGGAAGGGATGCCTTCCGTGCCAATCTCCGGAGAAGGCCGACTCCTATACTAATCTAATTGGGGGGTTTTAGATAAGGGAACTGTTGGCCACGGATCTGCCACTTGGGAAGGACTTAGTGTGTCAATGCGCCCTAGACCCGCATACCAACATTGAAAGGCCGGGAGGAAGGGATGCCCCCTGTGCCGATCTCCGGAGAAGGATAGCTCCTTTCCTAACCTACTTGGGGGGGTTTTTAGATAAGGGTGCAGGAAAGAGATTTAAAAAAAAAGGGGGGCAGGGAACTGGAAAGAGATTGAAAAAGATAAGGGAACAAGAAAGGGATGTAAATATCATGCGTTTCGGGTGGGGGGAGAACAAGCAGCACGATCGCAAATTTGCATCCGAACCAACAACAATTAAAACAAAGCATGTAACAAAAACTGCAGCTGTTATTCTACCCTATGTATCCTTCTGTTTAGTATTCCAGATCCAAATAATCACCAATGCCCAAATCCAGAATTCAGAATTCAAACAGACAGAAATATAAATGGACATGAAGCAGAAATACTAGCATAAGGCAGCATAAAAGACAGAGACAAGAAGCAGAGCCAAGGATGCTTTGAATTAATTAGAAGGTGGTCCGTCACAGCAGAGTCCTCTAGCAATATGTCCCCCCTCCACACCTGTACAATGAAATGAGGCTGCTATTTCTAGCGCAATTTTCCCCCCTGATTACATTTTGGGCATAGAATCCCAGACCTGAGAAAAGCTGCAAAAGCTGACAAAAGCGGCTGATGTTGACCTCTGCGGGTAAAGAATGTACTTGCAGCAAGGTCCTCCTGAAAACATGGCAGCTCCATGGAAATCCGGTTGATGATGCTCCGAGTCAGCTTAAGCGGGGCAGATGCGGTACAATCTGTCAGGTCACGCTCATCTGTCCGGTACCCTGGCGGCACACCTTCTGTCACATCTTCGACTCGAATCTAGAGGCTGGACACCTGTCAGCATCTGATGAAAGGGGAAGAAATCGTCTTTGGAGCTCACACTTTTGCTCTTGCCCGACTTCGCCCAAAATTGGAGCGCAACCGGGCAACTCAGGGGGGAAGTAGCGCAGTTGGGGAGGCCTTCGTGCCTTAGAAAATTTTTGGGCAGGCTTCGACATTCTTTTCCCTGAGTGCACGCAGGTAAGTGAGCGAACCTTAGTATTTACTGGAGGTACCATGATGGGCTGCTCAACTACGCTCCTTTTCCCGGGCGAAGCCCGACTTCGCTGCGAAGTCGGGTTGCGCACCCAACACTTAGCCGTTTCTTTGAGTGAGTCGCCCAACTGCGCATGAATTTGAGGGCGTAGCCCGACTTCGCTACGAAGTCGGGTTGTGCACCCAACACTTAGACAATTTTTGGAATGTCCTTCACTGACAATGCCCAGGTGCACACAAAACTGAGAGCGCAACCCGACTTCGCTGCAAAGTCGGGGTTTGCTCAATACTTAGTCAAATTTTGGGCTCAGCTCTCTGCACGTCAGCTCCCCAAGTGCGCACAAAATTAAGGGCGCAGCCCGACTTCGCTGCGAAGTCGGGCTGCGGCAACACTAACACTTAGAAAATTTTGGGCCTTTGGCTGAGCGCAGTCGGGCGGGGCCCGACACTTAGTCAATTTTTTGGCCTGAAATTGAGCTTCTTGGTCCTGCTTCCCGAGACCATAAATTTTGATCCGTTGACCCGATCGCCTATTATAATATATCGTCGGAAAGCTAGGGAAAAGATCTGCAATGATAAAATATCCAAAGCTTATTTCATCCATTTTATCGCCCCCGTTTATGGTCCGCGAAAACCCGAACACCTCCGCATGCTCTTTGCTGCTTTAAAGCTCCATACTTAGGCCAAAGTTTATCAAAAAATTTAATGTGGCAAAATTGCCAACAGGAATAGGAAAGAGATTGTAAATTGCAGAAAGAGATGTAAATATCATGTGTTTCGGGTGGGAAAGAACAAGCAGCACTATTACTAGCAAATATACAAACTAACAACAATCAAACCAAAGCATGTAACAGAAACTAACGCTGCAATTCCTTCCTATGTATCCTTCATTCAGTATTCCAGATTCAAATAATTGCCAATGCTCTAATCCAGGATTCAGAATTACAGCAATCAGAAAAATAAATGAACATAAGCAGAAATACTTGCAGAAGGCAGCATAAAAGAAAGAGACAGTTATCAGAGCCAAGGATGCTTTATATTGGAAGAAAACGTTTGATACAGTAGAGCTCTCTAGCAATATGTTCCTCCTCCACCTTTTTACAATGATAATCTACTGCTATATATAGCAGAATTTTCCCCCCAAAATACAAATATGCACGGAACCCAAAACCTGCCAAAAGCACCGAGATTGGACCTCTGTCGGCTACGAGTGTACTTGCAGCAAGGTTCTTCGGAATTATGGTACAGCTTAGGACAAATTTGGTGGTTGATATGTCAAGTTGGATAAATGTGGTAAGTTTGGTACAGTTTGTCGTTTATTGTTCACCTACGTTGTACTTTGGCAGCACACCTTCTGTCTCATCCTGTCGCGTCCGAACCCCGAAATCCTTGCATAGGCTGGCCTCGGTTTGCGTTTCATTGACGTAGGGGGGCTTGACCAAAGTCGTCTGCTGAAGAGGACAACCCCGAGAGTCGCTCTAGGATGGAGCGAACCTGGGAGACACCCTGACTTAGAAAATTCAGCAACTTGGTTCCTCTTTCTCACGTTCGCTGACTGGGGGGGAGAACGATGGTGGTCGCTGAAAGAAGGCAGCGACGACGGGAGTCGCTCGAAAAATGAGCGACCGACGTCAGTCGCTACCTTGATGCCTTAGCCAAATTTTTGACTTCACTGCCCGTTGTTGCTGAAAAGATGGAGCGACGCCGAGAATCGCTCCGAAATGGAGCGACCGGCGTCGTCACTTGAAATGTATGCTTGCTAGCAGTCGCCCGAAAACTGGGCGACGACGGGTATCGCTGATGGAGTTGAGCAACGACGGGAATCGCTCCGAAATGGAGTGACCGTCGTCCACTCAATACTTAGCCAATTTTCCTCATTCCATCACTTCTTGCTCATGGTCGCTCAAAAAGGGGAGCGACGATGGGAATTGCTCGAGAGATGAACGATCGACGTCGGTCGCTCCCAAGCGAACACTTAGAAAAATTTCATGTCTTTGCCCCCCCGCCGAGATTCGCTCGAGGCTGTAGCGACGACGAGCTTCGCTGAAAAGTAGAGGCGACAACGGGAGTCGCTCGAACTCCAACACTTAGAAAAATTTCCACTTTCTCCCGTCTACCTTTGTCGCTTGAAAAGCCGTGGATCGCTGAAGGGGAGAGGCGAAGCTGGGAATCGCTCGAAAGAGGGAGCGACTCCCGGAATCGCTCCAAAATGGAGCGACCGTGGGAGTGCCCCATACTTAGAATTTTTTGGGCTTTTTCCCGAACTTGCCTAAGCTGCTGGAACACTTGGAAAACAATGCATAAAAACAGAAAACTGAAAACATGGAAACAAGAGACTGCCTGGGAGAAGCTGGAAAGGAAGGAAGGAAGGAAGTAGCAGCAATTTTTCAGATTTTTAAGAATTTGTACCCCTGAGCTGGTGAAATTGTATGCCAGAATGAATTTCTTGGCTTATTTGATTTAATGGTTAGGCATGAAATTGGAAAAGTTTCAACAAACGAATGTGGAATAGGCTAACCAGTTGAAGGTGATGGAAGCATGACTTCGGCAAGTGTAGGAGGATGTCTAAGCAGAACTGGAAAAGTTGGAAGAGGAGGTTGAGGAGAAGACAAAAGCATAGGGGGAATAGGAGCAGTTGATTGGACAACTGAAATCCGAATGCATGGTGAAAGAGTGATGTTTACACAATGACACTGAGAGGGGGGGGTGAATCAGTGTAGCTATTAAATTTTTATATCTACAGCATTTAATATGAAATAAAGAGAAAAAAAAAAAAAAACTTGAACAAGAGAGCAAACCACAACACTCAATATACCGAGGTTCACCAATTTGGCTACTCCTCAAAAAATGACCGCTTGGACTCCAATCCAAATCCAGCTCTTTGCAAAATCAATTTTACAAACACTTTACCAAGGACCAACCGGAAGGAGCACCAACCCCCGTAATTTTCTCTCGCAACGTATGGAGCACCAACTCCTAGTACCAAGCACCAACTTGGACTGCAATTTCGATAAATTTAGAATGACATAAAAATTTCTTCACTTTATGCACGACCCTGACTGGTCTGCAATTACCTCAACTCTGCACACTCTCACGGCTCTGCTTATTTTTCTCTTGATTCTTTTCTAACTCTCCTTTTACAGCAATTTCTCTCTAACAGCAACAACATCTTCTCTGTACGATTATTCTTTTATAACCTTTCAATCCTGCATGCAATCGAATCACATACTCTGACTGTTCGAATCCATGCAATACGGCTGTTCGGTTCCATGCACTTCGACTGTTCGAAACCCTGCAATACGTCTTTTGGAAACCATGCAATACGGCAATTTTGTTTCATGTACTTCGACTGTTCAATTTCTTCGAATACGGCTTTTCGAATGCTTTTTCGAAACTCCATATATGATTCTTCGAAAGCTTTTCGATTCTTCATGTTCGGCTTTTCTGTATGCTTCAAATACGTCTGTTAGAATGCCTCGCAAATTCGACCTTTCGAATGCTTTTATTATCCTTCAAATTCGGCTTTTCGAATGCGTTTCAATTATGCATGTTTGGCCGTTGCATTGCATGTCCAACACCCGTCAACGATTAACCGTCTGTCCGACTTCGCCATTTTTACGTAACTGGCTGCATGATTTTCCTGTCCGCTTTTTCGACACGTGTCACCTTGCATGTTCCTGCGGGTTTTACCTGCCAGACTGTTACCTGTCACGATATCGCGACACTTTTGACTTATGCTGACGTCACCTCGAAGGTTGTCACGAAATCGTGACCATTTTGGCCTTGAAAGCTTTTCCTCGCTCATGTCGCGATATCGCGACACTTAGAACTTTTGCCGACGCTCATCCTATACGCATGAAATCGACGAATTGGCTCCTGGAAGCTTTCCTCGCATCTTGTCGCGATATCGCGACACTTTGAACTTTTGCTGACGTCATCCTCAATGTCGTCGCGAAATCGCGACGCTTCCGACTTCCAGCAGCTTTCCTTTCATCCTGTCACGAAATCGTGACACTTTTCAACTTTGCTGACGTCATCATCCCGCTTGTCGCGAAATCGTGACACTTTCGGCTTCCGTACACTCTTCTTTGCCAAGAATAAAAGGAACATGTCACGAAAATCGTGACACTTTGTTCTTCCGTACAACTCTCCTTGCCAACTCCAAAAATGGAACATGTCACGAAATCGTGACACTTGCTCTTCCCTTTTGCAAACCAAAAAAATGGAACATGTCACGAAATCGCGACGCTTGCCTTCCCTCATCATCCTTCTTGTCATGAAATCGCGACGCTTTTGGCTCTTGCTGACGTCATCAATCTTCTTGTCGCGAAATCGCGACGCTTCTGGCTTTCGTACGCTCTTTGCTCCATGCAAGACGTAAATCGCTACAACTTTGTGCCTTGTGCTTTTACCTTGCCTCTTTTCATGAAATTTTGACTTGTAATATCATTGCTGCATCTTTCAGTTCTACACTTTTGACTAGTAGCGAAATCGCTACACCTTAGTTTCCCTTTGTTCCAACATGTAGCGACATCGCTACACCTTAGTTTCTCTTTGTTTCAATATGTAGCGAAAATCGCTACACCTTAGTTTCCCCTTGTTTCATCCTGTAGCGAAATCGCTACACCTTAGTTCCATGTATTTTCATCATGCAGAATATCGCTACACCTTTGTTTCCTTTCATTTCAACATGTAGCGATATCGCTACACCTTTGTTTCTATTCATTTCAACATGTAGCGATATCGCTACACCTTTGTTTCCTTCTCTCCAAAGATGTCACGAAATCGCGACTTTTGCTCGCATCTTCTCTCTCCTCGACCATGTCACGAAATCGCGACAATTTGGCGTGCATTTTCTCTCTCCTACTTTTTGTCGCGATATCGCGACACATTTTCTCTCTCCTCAATGAAAACTTGACATGTCACGAAATCGCGACATTTTCGGCTGCGCCTTCTCTCTCCTCGACCATGTCGCGAATCGCGACAGAAAACATGTCGCGATATCGCGACGCTTTTCTTCCTTGTCTCTTTTTGCCGCTTTCGAACTGGGTCACTTCTGTTTTCCTTGAAACTTTCTCGCACTTGATCTCGACCGACCTCCGAACCGCATCAATCGCATCAATCCGACCGTGTTGACAACAATGACAATACTTTTGCAATTCTTTTGCTGCACCTTGCTCAACAATCTCCCCTTTGGAATTGTTGGCAACACACCGCAACCTTGCTTAATTTCTTCTCCCCTTTGCCAATAATACCAAAGGGCTGCCGTAGACTCCCCCGAGTCTATGCACAACATTCTCATACTTAAAAAGTTTGAATGCTCCCCCCGAGAATGTGTTTCCCATAGCTAGTCGCTGCTTGGGTGGTGTGACTACTCCCAACTTCTTCCGAAGGTATTCAAATACTTCCTTAGGCAAAGGTTTTGTGAATATATCAGCTACTTGCTCTGTAGTTGGAACAAAATCCAATTTAACCTCTCCTTCCGCAACTTTATCCTTCAAGAAATGATATCGGATTGCAATATGTTTGGTTCTCGAATGCATTACCGGATTCTTGGATATGTTGATAGCACTAGTGTTATCACATTTAATTGAAATTGGTTCATTGAAATGAATACCAAGATCTTTCAACGTTTGTCTCATCCATAATATCCGAGTACAGCATGTTGTTGCCGCAATGTATTCTCGCCTCCGCAGTGGATAGAGATACCGATTCTTGTTTCTTGCCGTGCCATGCTACCACCGTCACCAAGATAAAATGCTCCTCCACTTGTGCTCTTTCTCGTCATCAATACATCCTCGCCCAATCTGCATCATAATATGCAATCAAAGTGAAATCTTTACCTTTTGGGTACCACAACCCATAATCCATAGTGCCCTTGAGATATCTGAAAATCCTCTTTACAGCTGTTACATGAGTTTCTTTGGGACTGGCCTGAAATCTTGCAACCATACATACTGCTTGTAATATATCTCGGTCTAGTGGTCGTTAAATACAAGCAAGCTTCCAATCATAGACCCGTACATTGTTTGATCTACATCCTGGGATTTATCATCCTTGCTCAACTTGCGCACTCGTTGTCATGGGAGTGCTGACCGGTTTACTGTCTTCCATTGTGAACTTTTTCAGCATTTCTTTTACATATTTAACTTGAGAAATAAAAATGCCTTTTTCATTTTGATTGACCTGCAATCCTAAGAAATAAGAAAGTTCACCAATCATTGACATCTCAAATTCTTTTTTCATTTTAATTGATATGTCTTTGCAGTATTCATCCATGTCGCCGCCAAATATTATGTCATCTACATAAACAACAAGAACAATAAGATGACCCTTCTCTGCTTTGACATATAAGTTGCTATCCACCAAACCTTTCTTAAACCCTTGTTTAATTAGATAATTATCCAGCATTGCATTGACTGTTTTAATCCATATAAAGCTTTCTTTAACCTGCAAACAAAATCTGGATTTTCACCAAGTTGGAAGCCATCGGGTTGTTCAATGTAAACCTCTTCTTCCAGCTTTTCCATTCAAAAATGCTGATTTTACATCCATTTGATATACTTTGAAGTTTTTATGAACTCGCTAATGCCGTAAACATCCCGATTGCCTCTAGTCCTGCTACCGGTGCAAAAGTTTCTTCAAAATCAATGCCTTCAACCCGAGCATAGCCTTTACATACCAATCTTGCCTTATTTCCGACAACCTCGCCCATCTTCATTCAATTTATTTCTAAAAACCCATTTAGTACCAATTATGTTTTTATTTGTTGGTCTAGGTACTAATTCCCGTGTATTGTTTTTCTCTATCTCGATCTAGTTCTTCATTGATTGCCTTCATCCAACTTTCATCACTGCTTGCTTCAAAGAACATTTTTAGGTTCAATACTAGATAACAGAGAATAGTTCCTCACCGCTGTTCTTCTTGTTTGAATACCATCTCGTGGGATCCCCAATAACTGCTCACTTGGATGATTTTTCTCGCCTTGCTCTGTTTTAAATTTCCTCGTTTTCTTCTTCTTCGATTCAGCTTTTACACTATCTGGATCAATTTTCTGATTCTTCTCTCGTTCTTTTTCATCATCACCTTCAATGACTTCTTCATACATAGGGTAGTTTTCTTGATAAGTAGTTTCTTGTTCTCTACCTTCATCAACTTTTACATCAGGACTTTCAACAATTTTCTTCAACTTCTTGTTGTAACATGTGTATGCCTTGCTTTTTGTTGAGTAACCGAGAAAGATACCTTCATCAGCTCTATCTTCAAATTTACCAAGGTTATCTTCAATCCGTTTTATGTAGCACTTGCTGCCAAATACTTTGAAATGTCTTGCTGTTGCCTTTCTGCCAAACCACAACTCATAAGCTGTTTTGCTTTCATGTGGTCTCAAAGATGCACCTGTTTTGAATGTAAACTGCAGTATGAACTCGCCTCTTTCCAAAATCTGTCACCTATTTTGTTTTCTCGCCAGCATTGTCCTTGCCATTTCCCGCACTCGTTCTATTCTTCCTTTCTACAACACCATTCTCGCCGAGGTGTCCTAGCCGCTGAAAACCTGTCTTCTTATCCCATGTTTTTGACAAGATTCTGCAAATTCTTCGGAGATAAACTCTCCTCCCCTGTCTGATCTTAGGCATTTAATTCTTTTTCCTGATTGATTTTCAACAAGATTTTTGAAGGTTTTAAACATTTCAAAGGCTTCTGACTTGAGTTTCAGAAATAGTACCCATGTCATTCTTGAGTAGTCATCTATACACAACATAAAATATTTGTGTCCATTTATGCTTTCAGTTCTCATGGGTCCACATAGATCAATGGTGAATTAGTTCTAATGGCTTGCTAGTGAAGTATTCTTTTGCTTTGAAAGTGGCTCTGGTTTGTTTTCCCTTTTGGCATGACTCACGATGCTATTTACAGTGTTTGCCAATGTTTGGTATATCTCTAATCGCTTCTTTTGAACTGATTTTTGCCGATTGTCAAAACTAATATGCCCAAGCCTCTTGTGCCATAGCCGCTTTCATCTTCCCGTCCCATCAAGCATGTTCCTTCTGCAGTTTTTGAAAGTGTATACAGATTTCCTGAAGTTCTCACCCAGTGGCTATTAACTTTCCATTTTTTGTCTTTCTTACTTCACAGCCCTCCTTCTTGAAGATTACATCATGACCTCTGTCACATATTTGACTTACACTTAGCAAGTTATGCTTCATGCCAATTACAAACAAGACTTCTTTTGATTTTATATTGCCATCACCGATCTTGACTGATCCCTTTCCAACAATCTTTGCTCCATCATTATTTCCAAATTTCACGTAACCACCTTCATAATTCTGTAAATTCTCAAACTTTTGCTTGTCACCTCGTCATGTGACCGGAACAACCACCGTCAAGTATCCAAGGTGCTGATTTGTTCTCGAGCTTTAAAAGTGCACCTGGACAATCAAAGATTCCTTTTCTTTCCATTCTGGTTTGATAGCAGATTTTGCTACTTGTTTTGCCTTTGTTCTTTCATTAGCATGTGCCTGTTTTTTAGGAAATTTCTGGTTTTGTTTCAACCCACTTAGCTGAGATTTTCTGCCCTGATAATTATTTGATGAAAAAGTGCTTCTCAGCTTTCTAGCAATATGTCCAAAATTATGACAATTATAACATTCAACTGCATAATTCATTAAAGGAGAAAAAACATTTCTGCCGGTAAAATTCCTTTGAGCTACATTATGCCTGCAATCTGAAATTTTATGGCCATAAGCATTGCATTTAAAACAATAACCAGAAAATGCATGATTAAACCCGGGTGCCGGTCTTTGCCGCTTTGAAGTAGGAGCCATGACTCTTCTCCTCCTCGGATGTGTGACTTTTGTGAATCCATCTTTGTCGTATTCTTCTTGAATCTGGCATTATTGTTTTCTTTTGCATTATTTTGTTTTTCTGGTTCAACCCTGATCTTTTCTTCTTTCTTTGTGGGTTCTATATTCAAGTTCTTTGAATCCTTTGAAGATTCTCCTTCATCAAAGCCTAAACCAAATTTGATGCCAAAGGCCTTTGGTTATTTAACATTTTATCCAGCTTTTACAAGTACTTTCTTCAAACTTATGAAAACAGCTTCAATTTTCTATTCATCTCCTCTAACCGCATCCTTAACTTAACAATGTCTTCCTCTAGCTTGCCGCATTCAACCTGTCTTTACAGCTTAATTGTTCATCAAGAACTTCAGACATTTTCTTGAATTCCTCTCGTCTCGTATTTTCAAATTGTTTATTATGTCTCGTGGCATTCTCTAATTTCTTTGAAAAATTTTTATTCTTCTTCCTTTCTCGCACTCAACTCTTCAAGTGCAAAGAACCAATTCTCCTTCCAAATACACTTCAGCTTCATCCTTGGAATTTTCATCACCTTCCCCGATTTTCCTCTCGTTCTTTCTTCTTCAAGTGCCATGAACAGAGCTTCACCTCCTTCTTCTTCGTACTCCTCATCCGTGCTTTCTTCGTAACCGCCGACATTCTTGGTTATGAAGCTTTTCTTCTTGAAGTTGTTCTTTCGAAATTTTGTTTCTTCTTCCAATCACCTTTTTCTTGGTGTGAACCTTCACCATTTTTGGTTCTCTCCCGCATTGGACATTTGGCTGCAAAATGACCGACTCCTCCACAATTGAAGCATTTAAAAGGTAGCTTCCCTCTATATTTTCCTTTTCCTTTTGTGAGTTTTCGAACAAAATTGGCTTCTGTTTCATCCAAGTGTTCCTTCATCCTCGCATTCATGTTCAGCTTTTACATTCTTGTGTGCTTTAAAAGTCGCTTCTCCGTCTCGTAGACTTGGTTTGTCCTATTCTCATTTCATATGCCGTCAGTGGAACCATGCAACTCATCCATGCCGAAGTTGTTTAGATCTTTTGCCTCTTCTATTGCAGAGACTTTGGAGTTAAATCTTTTGTGAAGTGTTTCGAGAACCTTTTTCACAACAACCGCATCATCAATTTCTTCACCAAGTCCTCTCGATTGCATTAATAATTCCGTTGACTCTCAAGGATATAAATTTCTATGTTTTCATCTTCCTTCATTTGCAGTGCTTCGAACCGTGCTCGATGAGTTTGCAGCTTTGCTTCCTTAATCTTACTCGTCTCCTTCATGGATGCTCTTCGCTTTATCCCACATGTCCTTTGCTGATTTACAATTCATGACTCTTATCAGTTCACAGTCAACAAGCCCACACATTATGGCATTCTTAGCTTTGGAGTTGTTTTCAAATTTCTTTTTCTCAGCAGATTCTGTTGGAGGGGTAGTGGGTGCCGTGTATCCACTATCTACGTAATCCCAAATATCGTATCCCAATGCACTCGGATATGTTTGCATTCCGAGTTTCCGTAAGGTGTAATTTGTTCCATCAAATAAGGGAGCTTTGTTGGATGAAAATCCTTCACCACCTCGCCATTGTTTCTTCCAAGATCTCCTTAGCTGATTAAGCTTGTACAAGGAACCTGTGCTCTGATACCAATTGATGTTTACACAATGACACTGAGAGGGGGGTGAATCAGTGTAGCTATTAAATTTTTATATCTACAACATTTAATATGAAATAAAGAGAACAAAAAAAAAACTTGAACAAGAGAGCAAACCACAACACTCAATATACCGAGGTTCACCAATTTGGCTACTCCTCAAAAATGACTGCTTGGACTCCAATCCAAATCCAGTCTTTGCAAAATCAATTTTACAAACACTTTACCAAAGACCAACCGGAAGGAGCACCAACCCCCGTAATTTTCTCGCTGCAACTGTATGGAGCACCAACTCCTAGTACCAAGCACCAACTTGGACTGCAATTTCGATAAATTTAGAATGACATAAAAATGTCTTCACTTTATGCACGACCCTGACTGGTCTGCAATTAACTCAACTCTGCACACTCTCACGGCTCTGCTTATTTTTCTCTTGATTCTTTTCTAACTCTCCTTTTACAAACAATTTCTCTCTAACAACAGCAACATCTTCTCTCGTACGATTATTCTTTTATAACCTTTCAATCCTGCATGCAATCGAATCACATACTCTGACTGTTCGAATCCATGCAATACGGCTGTTCGGTTCCATGCACTTCGACTGTTCGAAACCCTGCAATACGTCTTTTGGAAACCATGCAATACGGCAATTTTGTTTCATGTACTTCGACTGTTCAATTTCTTCGAATACGGCTTTTCGAATGCTTTTTCGAAACTCCATATATGATTCTTCGAAAGCTTTTCGATTCTTCATGTTCGGCTTTTCTCGTATGCTTCAAATACGTCCGTTAGAATGCCTTGCAAATTCGACCTTTCGAATGCTTTTATTATCCTTCAAATTCGGCTTTTCGAATGCGTTTCAATTATGCATGTTTGGCTGTTGCATTGCATGTCCAACACCTGTCAACGATTAACTGTCTGTCTGACTTCGCCATTTTTACGTAACTGGCTGCATGATTTTCCTGTCTGCTTTTTCGACACGTGTCACCTTGCATGTTCCTCGCGGGTTTTACCCGCCGTATCGTTACTCGTCGTGATATCGCGACACTTTTGACTTATGCTGACGTCACCCTGAAGGTTGTCGCGAAATCGCGACCATTTTGGCCTTGAAAGCTTTTCCTCGCTCATGTCGCGATATCGCGACACTTAGAACTTTTGCTAACGTCATCCTTAAGCATGTCCGAAATCGCCGTTTTGGCTCTTGGAAGCTTTCCCTGCATCTTGTCGCGATATCGCGACACTTTGAACTTTTGCTGACGTCATCCTCAATGCTGTCGCGAAATCGTGACGCTTCCGGCTTCCAGCAGCTTTCCTTTCATCCTGTCGTGAAATCGTGACACTTTTCAACTTTGTTGACGTCATCATCCTGCTTGTCACGAAATCGTGACACTTTCGCTTCCGTACACTTTTCTTTGCCAGAAGAAAAAAGGAACATGTCACGAAATCGTGACACTTTGTTCTTCCGTACAACTCTCCTTGCCAACTCCAAAAAAATGGAACATGTCACGAAATCGTGCCACTTGCTCTTCTTTGCCACAAAAATGGAACATGTCACGAAATCGCGACGCTTCTGACTCTTGCTTACGTCATCATCCTTCTTGTCGCGAAATCGCGACGCTCTTCAATCATCAATCTTCTTGTCGTGAAATCGCGACGCTTCTGGCTTCCGTACGCTCTTTCTCCATGTAGTAGCGAAATCGCTACAACTTTGTGCCTTGTGCTTTTACCTTGCCTCTTTTCATGAAATTTTGACTTGTAATATCATTGCTGCATCTTTCAGTTCTACACTTTTGACTAGTAGCGAAATCGCTACACCTTAGTTTCCTTTGTTCCAACATGTAGCGACATCGCTACACCTTAGTTTCTCTTTGTTTCAACCTGTAGCGAAATCGCTACACCTTAGTTTCTCTTTGTTTCAACATGTAGCGAAATCGCTACACCTTAGTTCCATGTATTTTCATCATGCAGCGATATCGCTACACCTTTGTTTCCTTTCATTTCAACATGTAGCGATATCGCTACACCTTTGTTTCCTTCTCTCGCAAAGATGTCGCGAAATCGTGACAGTTTTGCTCGCATCTTCTCTCTCTCGACCATGTCACGAAATCGCGACAATTTGGCGTGCATTTTCTCTCTCCTACTTTTTGTCGCGATATCGCGACACATTTTCTCTCTCCTCAACGAAAACTTGACATGTCACGAAATCGCGACATTTTCGGCTGCGCCTTCTCTCTCCTCGACCATGTCGCGAAATCGCGACAGAAAACATGTCGCGATATCGCGACGCTTTTCTTCCTTGTCTCTTTTTGCCGCTTTCGAATCTGGGTCACTTCGTTTTCCTTGAAACTTTCTGCACTTGATCTGACTGACCTCTGAACAGCATCAACTGCATCAATCTGACTGTGTTGACAACAATGACAATACTTTTGCAATTCTTTTGCTGCACCTTGCTCAACAAAGAGTAGTTGTTGGAAGTGAAGAATAAGCAGGTTACTCACTGCGATCATTTGATAGCAAAAATGGATGAGTAGCTAGAAATTGTAGCCAAACATGAAGCTGAAGTAGTAAAGAAGGGAGTTGAAGCAGCAAAGAAGGAAGCAAAAGTTGAAGCTGCAAAAAGAGAAGTTGAACTGTTGGCAAAATTGGCAAAAGTTGAGTAGAGATCAAATCACTATGGTGTGCAATGTGCTCGCTACCGGGATCCAAAAGATTGAAGGGAGAGCAAGAAGCCCTAAAGCTGCAAAGGAGGTGTTCTTATTTCCAACCCTCATCATCAGTAGAACCCAAGTCCCTAGGAGCAAAAATAGTCGTCAACGAGAGCTTTGACCAATTTAAAGGGGAGGGCAAATGCAGGAGCCAATTCTGACTAGCTTCAAAAATAGTGTACATAGTAGAAATAAATGCAAAATGTGTACACATGTAAATGAAATGTAAATGTATGTAAGTGTACATGAAATGTAAATATGAGTGAAATGTAGTTTTGGAATTTGATGTCAAGGGTAATGATGTCATCATTTAATAAATTGAAATTGTAATGTATGAATAAGGTATGTAATTAAGCATATGCAAATGGAGGGCAGTTAGTGGTGAGGTGTCCCGGGTGACAGTTGCTAACTGCCAACCCTAAAGGATAAATAGGACCCCCCACTCATTTGTGCATATAACAACACTAGATACACCATACAAGAGAGATCATACACCGGATTCTATGTGTATATATTCATTATTACAGTCTGTAATGTCATACATGCAAGAGTATTACAATGTTGATTCATCCTTCATCTATGTGTTGAATGAGTTATGTGTTATTCTATTGCTACAAGTAGATTGGTAGTTGTTCCAAGTTTTGTGTGCAGTTGTGAAGCAGAGTTGCAGTCTAGAAGCGTCATACAAAAGTTGTCATTCAAGTGGATTGTAGAGTTGCCATACAAGTGACTATCGTAGCCGTACAAGTGAATATCTTGTTGTACAAGTACTTGCCACTTTGCCATACAAGTGAGTTACACAACTTTTTGTACAAGTGTTGATCAAATTTTTGTACAAGTGGAAATGCTGAGAAAGTATGGATAAAATTTGATTGCAGTCTTCACTAGCTTCTAAGTTTGTCATATCAAATTGTTCCTCCAATTGTTGGAATACTCACCACTATGCTATGATCGTCTCATGTTCTGGTTGTAGATTTGCCTCCATCACTTATACAAATTCTTCTCTTCTATCTGGGAGGACAAATACTTCACACTCTATCAATTCTGACCCTTCATCTTTGGAATCTTCATTTACTATATTGGGCTCTATCACTCACAAAGGGGGGGATGACTCTCAGTGCTCAGGCGGGAAATCTATTGCATGAATTATCAACCCATCAGAGTGGTTACTGTACATGACAATACCTTTGGGAAATGAACAATTTCTGCCCACTGAAGATATTGTAGGCATCACACGTACTTGCATTGCATTGACCTGAGGTGCTACCACTTTAGTCAACATTGGTTGGTACATCATGGGTTGATAATTCATTGGTTGACTAAATACAATAGGATGATTCATTTTTGAGGAATCTACATGTTCCTTTCATCAAGTTCATACTCCTGTGTGTAGAGTGATTGAAGAGCTAGAACCTTATACTTGAGTTTGTTTAGTTGCGTTTGCAATTCTTGTTGGTGTTGAGGGACTGGTTGACATTGGGGATTTTTGGGAAACAATGGATATTAAAGAAACTATTGTGGGTAAGGGTGTTGGAACTGTGGGGTGGGCGTTTGGGTCATATGGATACAATATATTTGTTGAGAATGTCGCAAGGTTTTGTTGGTGAATGAATGGGAATGGTTGAGGTACTTGCCCGTATTGTACAGGTTGGCCATATTGCCCCTACTCATGCAACACTTGGTATATAGGTGGTCCTATAGGGGCATAAGCGGGCTATTGAAGGATTTGATGATTTGGTGATCAGGATTCAGGACATCCTTGACATTATCAGATCGCTTTAGCATTCATGAATGAAAATGGGGAGAAACCTTGAAAATCATAATGAAGAATAAGAACAAAAAATGAGGCGCATTAGTCAAAGTGAGAAGCAAATAGAAAACAGGGTGCAATGGAGCATGGCTCTTCGAACGAGGTACACTGGAGCAAGGTGCTTCCGAGTGGGATGCTCTAAACAAGGCACATAGGAGCAAGGCATTGTGGAGCAAACACTTAATATTTTTCACGCAGTCGTGTCCCCATTCACTCCAATCTTCGCTCATTGTCGTTTTTGTCCTTTCCTGAAAAAATGAGATTCACAAATCACAAGTTAGGCAAGATTCTAGATCAATACAAACAGAGTCACCATTTGCATGAAAATTACAAATGAGGTTATGAAAGCTGAACTGAAAAGCAACTCGTAAATTTTCGATGCAAAAAAGATTTGTGGGTTTCATGTGTGTTAGTGTAACACAACCCTTTTCACAAATCTAAAAGGATTTGAAGTATAGTTGTACAGATCTGCAATTTGTGTGGGTGGGGTAAGATTGATTTTGTACCGAAATTGCACTTGTGTGTCCCATCAGGTGTGCCAGGACTATTGAACATAGAAATCGACAAGTAAGATTTGCATTTGTGATTGCAATTCAACAAATGAATGGGGAGGGTTTTACTCTCCCCAACCTCTAGATATTGGGCCAGTTCCCTTCTAATTAAGTTGAAAAATAAAGTAAGAAACTCATCTAAGCTGAAAAAAAAGGAAAGAACTAAGTATGTAGAAAACAATGTAGGCAGCAAAACTGCTTTCCAAAAGAAGAAAAAAATGAAAAAAAATGTATAAAGTTTTGTTTAGACTTTTTGTAATGAAATGCACATGAAATAAATGTAAATGGCATGAAATGAAATGTAAAGTGAAATGAAATGAAATGAGGATGTAATGCAATTTAATAAACTCCAAGGGATACATTTGTCACCAGTAGATTTAACCAAAAATGTGTGAGAGCTTCAAGTGGCAACAGCCTTTAGCAACCAAAATATGGATGAACAAACATATATATGAGAAAAGACCAAATATTTTTGAGTATTTCTTTCCACTCATGTTGCATTCTTTTTTAACTCCCTAGTCTCTTTTTATTAGATGCACTTTGTAACTGTAATCTTGCTATTAGTTTTTTTTCTGTGTTGATTGCATGAATGTCAACAATGTGTTTCAATTGATTGTTGTTTCTTTGTTGTTGTGCAGGGTTTATTTGTTGGCTTCCTTGCATCTTCTATAACTCTCTCACCATCAATGAGAATGTTGATATTAAAGGCAACCAAATTATTTATTAAACAGGTTACATTTGTCTTTTCATATATGCTGAAAGGCGTGAGTTCAAGGCAACATTCTCTTGCAAACATTTCTAGTGTCTCTGCTTTGACCACCCCATTCCAACCATTGAGACTTGGAGTCTTGCCTTTGAGATTCCCAAAAATTGATTGGAGCTTCTCACGATTGTTTTATATGTTGGATTTGTTGTTTGAGCGGAATGCATCATCGTAAGTTTCTACATATCCTTTCTTATCTGAAGCAAATACTTGAATGTCCAATTATTCAATAAATGGAGAAGAGTTATTCTTTTTATTTGGATAGACTAAGTAAATTTATTAGTCCTTCCAAGAAGAAAAGCTTCTATGATATGAAACATTTGTCCTTCAGCTAACCAAATGATTCAGGACATAAGTAATAAAGTTCGAAATTTCTTGGACACAAAGTAACAATTAATAACATAAATCATGTCCGTAGTCTTTGGTTTAATATGAAGCTCAATTATCAAGAGATTTTGAAAGATGTGTTACAATGGGTTTACAGAGAACAGTTAGATATCTATGATCTTTTAGTAGCTGTGATCTTCCAAACTGTTTCTTCCAGACAGAAGTCCTTAATATCAAAATTTTGTATGCAGGTATATTATATTGTTGTTTGCTACATGCTCCATCCTTGTTATAGTTGGAGGGTTTCTGTTCTATCAATACAGGTAAGCATTTTATTTTTGTGGAATGATTTTATGTAATCCCATGCCTCCTTTTCAATGCAAACAAAGAGGTTCTAAAAATTTCTGGTTAAGAAAATATGAAGCTTTAAAGATACATCATAGTTTATGGTGTGCATTTGTGTAAAACGAACCTCAGTTGTCAGATTTAATGCGTTGGAAAGGAAGAAATTAATACTTGCAGTAATGTTGCTTGTTCCAATTCATGTTTTCTGGTGTCTTGTAACATAGTTAATAGTTGATCGGCTATGGTCAACGTTTAATCAGTGCATTTAAAAATGTTATTTGGTTTAGCATGCCTCCTATTACATCTTTTAGTTCAAAGGGATGAAACATTGGTCTATGTTTCGTGAGCTAGTCTGCTTTGTGGCTTTTTCAGTTCGAGGTTATTTTGAAGAAGCATTTTAGACCCCACTGCATGGGTCTGATCAGTATCTGTCACATACACTTGTTAAAAAAGTATCCAAACTATCAAATGGCATTACCTCAACTAGTTAAATTTCTCAACCTTCAAGGAGGGGACCCAAATTCGAACCTTGCCAAGCGATACATGCATAATTGCCAAGCTGTTAAATACCACTGTGTGATAATGATATAATCTGGTGGGGGCCATTTCAATCTCATATAACTGATTAATAAATAAATAAATGTCCAAACTCATGCAATCAGAGTTATCAAATTAATAGCCTGCACAAGAGATAATACACCACATATGGAGTATACAATCACACAAAATTTCTGCTTCATCAAGGGGTCCCAAGTGTACAATCACACTTCTTGATCGATTATACAGCTAAACAACCACTAAAAAACCCAATTATTCAAAGGTAGAAATAAAGAAAGATGCCATAGAGAACACTTCTGCAGATATTTGATGACACCGCAACTTGATATAGCATTCTGTTATAGTCACTCTTGTATTGGATACACTTTGAAAAAAAATCAATATCTCACAATTACATCATAAATCAGGCACCCATCCATGCAGTTGGATCCATTTACAATTTTACTGAATCATATCTCATACTATGCAGAATCAGAGACCTTAGCTACGTAAGTTCCTCTGAGCAAGCGTATTTGTTAACATGCTCAAATAGAGAACTTCACAGATAGAGCCTCTTCGAACAGAGTAATTGCCATCTGTCCCTGAGTTCTAGAATGGAATCCATGCACTCATTAAACACTCTTATGATACTGTCTCTCTTATTTGCAGGCACAATCTCCAACTTCCTTTCAAAAGTACCACTGCATTAGATAGAGATGTATTGAGATTCATTCGAGCAGCATTGCAACCACTATACAATTTTTTCTTTGATCATTTTTATTTTTTATAAGATCCTGTTTGATGCTTATTTTTATTTTACGCTATTTCTGTCCATCAAATTCAACTTCCATGCATCTCTTCTTCCTTGGATTGTTGCTGCATGCCTTCATTTAACCTTATGCAGTCTTCTCTCACGTAACAGAATTTGCTACGGAGGATTACCTTAACATCTATATCCTGAATTATTTATGGACTGACTGATATCATTTAACAACTAAATCTCTTGGTTAACTACCTTTGTGCATGTCTATGTTTTGCTAATGTGCTTTGGCTAACAATCCCTCTGTTGAGGGGGTCACTCTTCATGACCTCACCATGCATTGCAATTCCTTTGAGCTCAATTTCGGAGTATTACGTAAGATACTTTTTTGTCCCTGTGTTTATCTTGTATGCTGCCTTTATTAAGTATTTCTGCCTCATGTTGCTTATATTGCTGATTATTGCTATTTTGCTTTTCTGGATATCAGTATTGGTGATTAAGTATATCTGGAATGCTGAAGTAAAGGATACATAGGATAGAATTGCTCTAATAGTTTCTGCTACATACGTTGCTTTGATTGCTGTTGGTAGTAGTGATTGGTTAGTTGTTGTGCTGCTTATCTTCCCCACCCGAAACAAGCATATTTATGTTTCTTTCCGTACTTTATAATTTCTTTCCTGTACTCTGAGCTAAACCCCAAATTGAGAAAACATAGAAAGCCGGCCTTCTCCGAAGATTGGCATGTAAGGCATTCCTTCCTTCCGGCCTTTCAATCTGCTGGGCGAATCTAGGGCACAAATAGATTAAAATCCTATCCTAGTGGCAGATTCGTAACCAACAGTTTCTCTGGCACGCCCGGTGGGACACGAAGGTTTCCCACCCCAAAACAGAATCGAAGCATCGGTGTTCGCTTCATTGTTGTCAAATCAGAACACCTGGCGACTCTGCTGTACCTGAACATTCTCTGAGTTTGTAAGACTGGTCCATTATCAAAAACGCCTTCATGCACACAAGAAGGTGGAGAGCTAGGAATCCAGGACAATAGCCTGATTTTTACGAAATTGACATCAACGCTGCTGGAGAGCGCTAAAGGCTGGCTGATTACCAACCTCACCAAGACGATAGGTTCGAGCACGAATCTGAAGCTGAAGTGGAAGAAGTTGAAGAAGTTGAGGAGGCCGAGGTTGAAGAACAACCCACAACTTCAAACAGTACTGATATTGACTACACCACCAATCAGCTCGAAGAAGAAGAAAAAGACATGGTTGCCTAGAATCAGCAGAACGATAATGACCTCTTCCCGGCTGTTGATTCCACAGGGCCCCTTGCTCTAGCTGGACAAGAAGCTATTCCGCTTGCTGCCCTAAAATCCATTCCTACATATGACGGCATGGGGAAGACAGCATATGAGCATATCCAAGACATTCTGGCCTTGGCTGCGCTGCACTCTATCACCAACGAGAGTGTTAAAACCCGACTGTTAGCTCTCTCTCTACGAGGAAAGCTTCTCTACTGGTGGAGATCCTTGCCGGAGGGGACTATCACGGGATGGCCCCAACTAGCTGGAAGGCTAGTTAAGGGATTCAATGAGTCCGCTGATCCCTCCTCATTGTTGCACCAATTTCAAAGCATTCAACGCCATCCGCAAGAGGAGATATCAGACTTTAACGTGAGGTTCGCGAGGTCTTGGAAAAGAGTACCCCCTGAGCTGCATCCTTCCACAGGACAGGCTGCTCATTATTACCTGAGAGCTTTCAACTCGGACATTTGTCTAGTTATCAAGTTAGCCCGGGTCAACACTTTTCCCGCATTATATGAGGCTGCTCAGCAAGCCAAACTGGACATGATTGCCATAGGCAGGCTCCCTCATAAAATGCAGCCTCCAATCTACCCGGATTTCCCTCAGTCCCAATATCCGCCCGCTTCGGGTGGGGGCGCCGTCCTCATCCAATCAGCACCCCCATCAGCCATGGAATCCTGCGCTAGTCATTGACCCGTACGGTCCGCCTTAGATCCATTATCCTAATCCGCCACCTTTGCAACATCCAACACTCCCCGTTCCCCCTCAATATCCGACGTTTCATGCTCCACCATTAGCCACATTACCTCCGCAAGCCCGACCGGCGCCTGCCGATAATGATATACAAAATAAGATCCTTCAGGAGGTGCGGGCTCTTGCCTCCGGTTACCATACAATCTCCAATGACATGACAATCATGAAGAAGAAGCAAGCTCAGATGGAGTTTGTTCCTAGAAGGCCATATCCTCCTACGCTAACAAAAGATCAAGCAACTCAAGCGCAAAGGCCTCCAGCAAGAAATGCTGTCGGAAATGCTCAACCATATACTTTTGACTGTGTCAACTGGTGCTCTACTTGCAATGACCCCCATGGAGAAGAGGGTTGCATGCTGCACCAACATTATATTCAGACCCTTGCGGGTAGCGCCATAGAGGATGAAGCATACATGATTCGTGAGGACGAGGGTAAATTTGCAGTCCCTGAAGAAGATCCCGTATCCCTCTTAACCAAAGAGGGCAAAAAGCCGATTGAGGCCACCCCGGCCCAAATGAAGCCGTTAAAGGTAAATGCAAGAAGGGAGAAAACGCAGCCTGCTGTGGCAGCTCCTGATAAGCCGCCTTTACCTCCGACTGCAAAAGAGAAGCTCCCGACGCTCAAGGCTCCCGTAGTCAAGGCTCCAACGACCCAACCTCCAGCTGAAACAAAAGAGCAAGCTTAAGAGAAGCTGAGGTACCCGTCGCTGACAAAGAGACAGAGGGTCGAAGCCACGCAGCAGTACCGCACCATGTACGAGCCAGCAAAGGAGAAGTAAGGGGCCGGTACTTCTACCTATAATATAGTCGATGAGCTCAAGAAAACTCCAGCAAAAATAAGCATGTACGATGCTCTTCAGCTCCCAGGACAAGTAGACCTGTTGCAGGAATCATTGAAGAATGTAAGAATGAACTTGTGCCCCGCCGCAGAGTTAGGCGTAATGACCCCGATAAAGTCCAGACCCCATTGCTGAAACGGAGTCTCGGCTTGGATTGGTTGAAGGGGCAGGGGTGCTTTTTTATTTCTGCCAGCAAATCTCTGGCATTTGTCACATTTTGCACAGACCGCATGTGCGTCTGTGAAGAGAGTGGGCCAATAGTACCCAACTCTGATTATTTTCAAGGCCGTAGGCCTTGCGGAATGGTGACCCCCAGGCATCCCGGAATGAAATTCTCCGAGGACCCTTAGTTGGTCGGTTTTCTTGACGCACCGCAACAGGATGTCGTCAATGTTCTTGAAGTAAAGCCCCTCAGGGCGAAGAGTGTATTTCATTGCACCTAGCCGAAATCTCCTTCTTTGTGAGGCATTTAGGTGGTCTGGACATCTCCCGGTGCAGAAGTACTTCACCAGGTCATCTGTCCAGTCACTCTCCTCTGATAAGGAGTTGGCTAGGTTGGTAGTTGCTTTCGGATCCTCCCACTTACGGGCAGATATCTCGGCTGCTGCGCTTCGGGCCAGCTCCTGGCACAAGGCTCGGCCTCTGATAAGCTTGGTTGGCCACACTTCAATGTTGAATTCCTGGATCTTGGTGATCCATCCTGCTCTCTTGTGACCTGGTTCCCCTTGTATGATGAAGTTTCGGACGTCCGGGTGTATCACGAAGACAGTTGTCCGGCTTTGGGAGACAAAGTGCCTGAACTTTCGGAGAGACTTCATGATTGCATGAACTTGCCGCTCAATAAAATTGTACTTCTCTTCGTGCGGCTGGATCACCTGGATTAAGAACGCTATGGGCGCTCTTCGCCACCGTCTCCCTTCTGTGTTCTCCCACCGCGTACAGGATGAAGTCCTTGGAGTAATCCGGGTTTATCAACACCGGGGCCTGAGCAATTCGGGCCTTGATTTCCTCGAAGGCCTGTCTCCTCTCATCAGTCCATAAGAATTTAGTATTCTTTTTCAGAAGTTCGGCCATGGGCTTGATTACCTGTGCGAAGTGCGGTATGAACTTTTGCACGAAATTGATTTGGCCGAAGAAGGACTGTAGCCCTTTCTTGTCAACTGGGGCGGGCAAGCGGAGGAGGGCCTCTGCTCTGTCGGGATCCACTGCAAGGCCTTTCTCAGAGATGACATGTCCCAGCAGCTTACCCTCTCTTACTGCGAAGACGGATTTCTTCGGGTTTATGGAAATTCCGAATTCACGACATCTCTCAAATATCTGCCGTTGATGGGAAACATGGTCCTCTCTCCTATGAGAGAATACAGTCATGTCGTTCAAATAGATGACAATGACCTTGTTAAGCAGCTCTTGGAAGGCCAAGTCCATGGCTCTCTGGAATGTGGCGCCAGCATTGGATAAGCCGAAGGGCATGCGTTGATAGGCGAACGTTCCCCATTTGGTGGTGAACGCTGTCTTATGTTGGTCCTCATCTTTGACCCAGATCTGGTTGTACCCAGAAAAGTCGTCTAAGAGGGAGAATCTTTGGGCTCCAGCAACTATATGGAGGATTTGATCGATCTGGGGAAGCGGATAATGGTCTTTGAGTGAGGCCTGATTTAGATTTCTGAAGTCCACACAGAGATGAATGTCTCCGTTTTTCTTGTTCACGGGAACCAAGTTCGCAACCCAAGATGAATGCTTGATGGGGTAGATCATCTTGGCTTCTAGAATCTTCAGGAGCTTGGCCTTCATCATGGCCTCGATCTTTGGATTTACAGCCCTCTGCTTCTGCCGGAATGGTTTCGCACCATCTTCTAGCTCAATGGTATGCTGGATTATCTGCCTGTCATACCCCTTCAAGTCCTGGTAGCACCAGGCTACTATGTCAGGGAACTCTCGGCATAATGTTTTGATCTGCTTGAGTTCCTCTTGGGTGCAGTCCGTTCCGACCTTAATTGTCTTTCCAGGTTCAAGCTCCAGGTCGACGTACTGCTTGGGGTCTACTTTGATCCTGTGTGATATTGCTCTGTCATTCTGATCAAAGAGACTCTCTAGTGTAATCAGTCCTTTCGGGACATGATTGTTTTTTAACTGTATCAACCCCTCATATTGCTCGTCATCAGGGTCTCTACCTTCGATTGAACACGCTTCGGTAACCAAAAATGTGACGATCTCCTCGTCACAGTCAAACACCTGCCAGTGGGTGTCTTTATCAGGCACGAAGGCCCTGTAAATGGTACAAACTGGCTTCGACTTCTGGACAGTGTCATCAGCCAGAACGTACCTGCCTCCAACAGACGCCAGAATGGCAGCGTGCTTGTTTTTCTCACGCGATATGGCTCTGACATTCAATAAGTTGAATGACTCCATCAGGTCCCAAATCCGATTACGATACGCCTTGAGATAGTGCTTCTTGGAGGCGCACTTGTTCGTAATCTGGTTGCACACCAGCTCTGAGTCGCTAAAGATCTGCAGATGCTTAATCCCCAGCCTCTCCGCTTTTCGCAAACCCAAGCGCAGGGCTTCATACTTCGCCGCGTTGTTGGTACAGCTCCAGGCCAGCCTGTAGGTGTAGTCCTTTTGGATCCCGATCGGGGAAACTAGGAGCACACCTGCACCGGCGCCATTTTTGCATTGGGCGCCATCAAAGAAAAGCTGTCATAGCTTCTCTGGTGCAGGTCCCACCTCTTTCTTTGCTGACTTGTCAAGCCTCTCAGGTTGAATGACGGTGTAGTAGCCTTGCTCGGTCTCGATTATGGCGTTGAAGTCCAACAAGGATAACTCATCTTCTACTTGCAGCAGCTCAAGAGCTTGTTCCGTCATGTCTACCACCACCAATTCCTCCTCTGTCAGCTGAACCATGCAGTCCTGCAACTCTTCTCCGGGTATCTTCTCCACCAAAAATGTGGAAGGCTTCTCGTTGTAGATCTTCAGTCTCCTTCCTTTGAATGGCACTTCCATATGCGAGCTTGGTGATCAGCCAGCCTGACGCGCTCTCCTGGAGCGGCAATGTCGATCTCGTAAAGGTCAGGCTGATCTCCCGGATTCCTTGCTCGCCACCTTCTCGTTTGCATGAAGGCGTTAGGACCGGTCTTTACGGACTCAGAGAATATTCAGGTACTTGCAGAGTCGCCAGGTGCTCTGATTTTTAACAGCAATGAAGCGAACACCAGTGCTTCGATTCTGTCTTGGGGTGGGAAACTTCCAGGTCCCACCGGGCGTGCCAGAGAAACTGTTGGTTACGAATCTGCCATGAGGAAAGGATTTGGTATAATGCGCCCCAGATTCGCCCACCAAATTGAAATGCCGGAAGGAAGGGATGCCTTCCGTGCCAATCTTCGGAGAAGGCCGACTTCCTGTGGGTTTTAGTGTTTTAAGCTAAGAGTGCAGGGAAAGAGATACACATGCGAAAAGAGAATCCAAATGTGATTTGAGTTGGGCGGGGGGAATAAGCAGCACGACAACGATCAATCACCACTACTAACAACATTCCTATACAAAACACATATTGAAACTACAGCTATCATGCATCCTATGTATCCTCTATCTATGCATTCCAGGAATACTTAATCACCAAATACTGGAGTCCAAAGTTCAGTACAACAGTAAGCAATGAAATTAGAAACATGATGCAGAAATTACAAGGAGAGGCAGCATACAAAATGAAGACAGTAAGCAGATCCAATTATGTATCTTGTATTTAGAAGCAAACACACAGCTACAATGGTTCTCTAGCAGTATATTCCCCATCCACCCCATTTTACAATGAAATGTATGGCTATTTATAGCCCAAGTTCCCCCCGGTTACAATTGCGGGCACAAAGTCCCAGACTAGACAATAGCTGACACAAGCGGCTGGATAGCTGCTGATGCTAACTCATGTCGGCGAGGACTGTACTTGCAGCAAGGTCTCCCTAAAAGCTATACAACTACGTGGCAATGCGTTCGGTCAAACCTTTGGTCAGCAAGAATGCAGGTAGCTGCGGCAGATGAAACTTCTCATCAGCTTAAATAGGAGCAGCTGGCGTAGGTAGTGCAGCCCATGCTTGTCCTTTATCCCGTCACATCTCGGGTCAAATCCCGAGGTTGGACACTTGTCGAATTCAGATGAGTGACACATGTCTGCCTTGAAAGGCAGTTTATCCAACTTCGCTCGGGATCAGAGCGCTATCGGGCAGCGCAGGTGGGGAACAGCGCAGTTGGGGAGGCCTCCGTGCCTTAGTCAATTTCTGGCTTGCTTGGTGAATCTTACCCAATTGCGCACCGGTCAAAGGGCGCACCCCGACTTCGCTGCGAAGTCGGGTTGCGCCCCCACACTTAGTCAAATTTTGTTGTGTCATTCTGCCTTCGCACTTCGCATCCCCTACTGCGCTCAGACTTGAGGGCGCACCCCGACTTCGCTGCGAAGTCGGGTTGCGCTCCTATACTTAGAATTTTTCAGGGGACACTTGCTCAGTTTTGGGCATTTGACTGGGGGAAGTACAAGGGAAAAATGGAGGAATGAAACTGCAGGAAAGGGGAAAAGGAAAGATGGAGAAAGGGAGAAAGAGGAGGGAAGGAAGAGCAGCACACTTACAGATCTTTGAAAACATGGCACCCCGTGCAAAATGTGGCAACAGGAACAAAGTAAGAAAATGCAAAATCAACTAACTGTCCTGCCCGACTGCGCAATTTTTCCCTGCATCGCCCGACTGCGCACACAAAAATTTGCACACTCTGACGGGCGCGTCCTAGAGGCATGGTGTATAACGGAAATATTTCTAAGTGTTGGCCACCCAAGGGCGCATCTTCCATAGTGCGAAGTCGGACAGCGCTCATTTTTTGGGCGCACTTGGTAGGGGAATTTTAAAAATTTGCTAGCTTGCCTAAGGTTTTACAGCACGCTCCCCCAGTTAAATGCCTCGAAGCGTGTGCCCAGTTGGCACCCTTGCCTCGAAGCTTGCTGTAATGTCCTACCCCTTTCGAAGGCAAATAAATTTGCCACCCAAAGAGCCAGGTTCCGATCTTGGGTTCCAAAATGAAAACTTGAATGTCTTGTTTTATGATTGCTTTGATATCACGTGATTTATGCAAATATGATTTTTTATACTTTTTGCAATAATACAAATTCTGGAAATAAAAATAGCAGCAAACTAGAAATGCTTGTATCTTAAAAACTACTCCAATGACTACGAAATTTAAGCACAAACTTCTTCTAATGATATTGAGCAAACCCAATGAAGGAAATTGTACAAGGATAAGTGTACCCGAAGATCTAAAGGCCTAATATAATTCTGGAAGTTAACACCAACAACAACAAACTTATATATTCATTAAATATGCTTGTAATACAATTTCTCCAGCATACTAATTGTTGTTTGGCTGTCCAACAAAGAGAAGACCTCATACAACACAATGAATACTCCAAATGGGAGGCGTTTGGCCTCAATAAGTGCATGCCCTTCACTGCAACTGGTACAACCTGTTAAAACCCTTCACAAATGACATAGATCCCTTCCAAACTACTGAAGTGTACGGCTGATAAGCTGATCAAAAACTATGAATAATCAACAATACAAGCTTCTTCAAAACCCCAAGCAATCTAATTCAAAATAGCCTCTAATGGTTTGGCCTCACTAGAAAAATTTGCAATCTGAAGTAACTTTAAAAATGGCACCAAGTGCACCCCAAAACTCATCAACAACCTGCAACTTTGAAGCTCAAATCATTCCCCGTCACGGAAATGCCACAATCACTCCAAGGATATCTTGCAATCCCAAAAGTGATGTTCCTGTTGGAGGGTTTCGTCTCCAAACAAGCCAAATCTGCCCTTGCCTGTGGTTTTTCGTCACAAACAAGCTGGATATCTTTTTGCAAACTCTGTTGCAAGCAAGCTCCTTTCTCCAAACATGAAATGTGATAACCAAAGATGTTTTCAAATGCTCTCACAACCTCTATTTATTCTTTTCTCGAGCTGGTCGACCCAATGTGGGTAGAATGTGGGATTAAACTTCTTTCTTTTTTACTTGCTTTATGTCAATAATTCATTTACTAATGAGCACATATAATGACTTAACTCCACAATATCACTTAATCATATTATAATCTCCAAAAGTGGCATCCAAGCTAGGCATTAATAAAACCACATTAAAATATACATTATTTCCTTCAAAATGAGTACTCATAAGCCCCCTAACAAATCATAAAGTCATACTTAAGAGAATAATATAATAATTTAATGACTTTATAATAATTATAACTTCGACGATTAAAAACTCCATGACCGCTCATCCAAACTCACATCCAAAGATAGAAATGAGTACCCATTTGGCCGAAGATGCCAGTCGTACTTTCCGTTTCCCGAGAATCCAACCCTAACCGACTTACTAAAAATAGTAAGTCTCTGAAAATACTGCCAGAAACGGTCCTGAAAGGTGACAACCGTGGAATGCAGATCATCCAACAATATCTCCATAACACCTAGTGGTTCCTAAACACTCGACATTGCCTACGAAACCTTATAAATAGGCAAGTCCATATTACGCTCTATGAGCTGACTAGGATGGGGACATTACACTTGCTATGTCTTGAAAATTTTGTAAGGAAGCTTCTTTGCCTTCCCTCTTTCTTCTTCATGCCCCTTCTGCTCTCCAGCCATCAGATTTCTGGTTCTCCATTTTCTATTTTCATATTTCTAACTGTTTCTATGAGTGGGCAAATTTGCCCAAAAATATTCTAAGTGTTGTAAATCGCCCGACTGCGCAGCGCAGTCGGGTTACGCTTGCCTACTTTTGCACACAAGGCAAGGATTAATGATAAAGGCCCAGAAAAACGGCTAAGTCCTGAGGCCGCCCGACTTCGCAGCGAAGTCGGGCAGCGCTAATAATCCGGTGCGCACCTGGGCGGCCTCATGGGAAAAGCAGCACGAAAATTAGCTAAGTGTTGGACCCGTCCGACTTTGCAGCAAAGTCGGGCGGCGCCCTGAATCCGGTGCGCACTTGGGCGACATTGTGAAGACCATCAGAAAAATATTCTAAGTACTGAGCCGCCCAACTTCGTAGTGAAGTCGGGCTGCGCTCATCTTCTTGTGCGCACTCGGCGGAAGGACAGGAAAATGCTGTCAAAATATTCTAAGTGTCAATTTTCGTCCAACTGCGCTGCCCCGCCCAACTACGCTCCTGTTTTGCTGCGCCATCGGACGAGAAGTAGAGGGCTGCTGAAGGGATTCCAAGGCACGAAGGTCGCCCAACTGCGCTGTTTTCACCCTGCATCGTCCGACTGCGCTCCAGTTTTGTGCGCAGTCGGGCGGAATAGAAAATGCAAAAGATGAGCTTCTTAGCTCGGTTTTTCTCCCCTCCATCAGATGCTGACAGGTGTTCGGTTTCGAGATCCGGGTCAAGATGCGACAGGTGTGCCACCAGGGTACAGGACAGATGAGCGTGAACTGACAGATTGTACTGCATCTGCCCCCATTCAAACTGACTCGATTTCTCACCTACCGGATTGCCACGTGGCTGCCATATTTTCAGTGTGAGCGTTTTGATGGCTCGACACAACATTCTGACGGCTTGACATAGCAGTTTAGACTGCTTGATACAACACTTCAATACCATGCCAACCTTGATACCCACGTACCATACCAACCTTTCCTTCCATGCCAACAACACAAATGAATGAGGGAAGGGTCTTATTTATACAACTAAGGAGGTAGTTGCATCCTCCAACTTACTAACTACCTGACACCTCATCATTTTATTAAATTACATTTGACATGCATGGGACTTAATTTACATTTCATTTTATGACTCACTTTGTGACTAATCCCTATGTAACTAATACTTCACTTAACAATACACATTGTCACATACAATATGACATCATGACTTTATAACATCAAATATATCAAAACTCTTAATGTGCGTGTACTTGACTTCCAACACACTTATTCAATTTTCCTGCCCACGATATTTCCCATTGAGGAAAACATGTGATGTAATAGTCCAACATTTGAACCAAGAATGCATGCACCTTCTTTTTGTGAAATTGTTTATCCTCTATGTCATGAGAACTCTTTACTGAACTGTCTACTCTTAGTCATCCTTAGTTAGTCTTGTTCTATTCATTTAAAACGAATTTCACTTCAATACTATTTGCACGTGTTCAGCTAATGTTCTGCATGCAGTTCTTTCCTATATAAGGAATTTACCTTCTTTGTTCCCTGTCTAAGAGGTTATGATTAGCCCATAGTTTTCAATAACTTAATTGCATGTTTAGGCATTCTAAGAAAGCGCTGCAAGAATGCTTTTGGGACTCTTGGGCATGTGTTTGCTCATCTTCTACTCACTTGAGGGTATGCATTTCTTTTCCACTTGTTTTTACAGAAATTGTAGGCTTGATTAAATTTACTCTTTGATGAAAAACTTTGATATCGTATTCATTGTAAGACATCTAGATCAGTTGGTCAAAACTTACTGTTTGCATTTTACTTTCAGGAAGAAACACGTGCAGAACGAGTTATTGGGATCACTCTAGGAATTGGGGGTTTGCTATTCTATTCTCTTCTTACCAGCACAATAACAACAAATTTTAGGGTAAGCATTTTATGAACATACAATTGCTAATTGCATATTTTAAGTAATCATTTTCTCCATTTGTTAAATACAAGTGTTGCTCATAATATCATGTTGCAGAGTTATATGGAGCGACTTAAGGAAGGAGCACACTTTGAAGTAATGGAGTCTGACCATGTTGTTATTTGTGGAGTAAATAGTCATCTTACATCAGTACTTAAGCAAGTGAATAAATCTCATGAATTTTCAATTCGTTCCGGTACAGCAAAAACAAGGTAACCACAGTATAAGGGATTAATTTTATATAAGGTACTAGGAAAATGTTTTGAAGAGAGAACAAACATGATTTTTATGAACTCGTGGAATCCAAATGACAAAGATGCATCACAGGAGGCAAAAAGTTTTGATTTTGTCAGAGCAACCAAAGAAGGATGTGGAAAAATTAGTAAAGCGTGTTACCAAAGATTGCCCAAAAATTGATGTTATCACACGGAGGTGAGATGTTTATCACATGCAAGCATATCTTGTTTGGTTTGTTCCTTTTCATATTAAACTCTTTGGGGTGCTATGTATTACCTCACAACCCATTATAAAAAATTTCTTTAGTAAAAAGGATGAATGAGGGCCATAATTATAAACGTCTCCTTCATAGAACCTTCCATAGTTCCTTTGTACTAGTTAATGTCACCTAGTAATGGAAAACTTTGAGAAAACCTTAAACATGGAAGTTTAAAACCAAATATATTACCCAGTTATCACATGCAATTTTATCTTGGTTGATTTATTTCTTTTCATGTTTGATATTTTGGTGTGCTAGGCATTGCCTAACAACTCGCTATAAAAAGATTGTCCTTGTGTAAAGAGAAGGAATTAAGGCCATAATTATAAACATATCCTTCATAGGACCTTCCACAGCCCCTTTCCACTTGTTAACATTACATGGTTATGGAAAACTTGAGGAAAACCTAGATCATGGAATTTTAAGACCAAAGATTAAAAGAATTGTTTTTAGGAAGATAAATACATTTGAAATTATCTTCATTTATTATTATTATTTTTTTAAATTGGTTATATGGGGTTGAAATGGGACCCATCTGTATTACATCATGACCACATTATAGCAAATATTCTAGTGAATCACATTATTGTGGTATTGCAAAAAAAACATATTATCATACGCCACAGTATTTACAAGAGTGCCCATCATATTGCGGGGATTTGAACTTGGGTTGAGCTTATACAGTTACATCCCATTTACCATTAGCCCACAATGCCCTAGACAATTTTTTATTTTTTAAGTGCATTTGATAAGTTGATGTTTGTGATTTTGAAAGGCTCAAATTTCTCAAAAGGTCTTTGCCAATTCTTGGATTAGAATTGTTGCAAAGTTGGCATGGAATATTTGATGCTGCCTTAGATGCAAACAATATCTCATCCCTAAAAATAATGCCTCGTGCTTTATCTAAGATGATAAATAAGTGGTATAGTTGGCTCTCTCTTTTTAATTCTTATTTGAAATGAGCAACATATACCAATGACTTCCCTCATTAGAGGCACTAATCTCAACTAAATACTCTCCCTATAATCGTATACATTGTTCTTATGGTTATAGCAAATAAAAGAAAGCAATCTCAACCTTAACAAACCACTCGAGCAAAAAAATTGTTGTTAGTGTTCCACAACTAGAGGAACAAACTTATGTGAATGATGTGATTGATAGCCTTATCATAACTTTGTCTCTTTAACCTTAAAGAACATACCCTGAATAGAATGGGGAATCAGGGTAAAATGGTTATGCAACACAATTATTGAAAACCCTAGGGATATGATACCTATTAGCTACCATGGCTACTGTTGGTTACGAATCCGCCATGAGGAAAGGATTTGTTGTTATTGCGCCCTAGACCCGCAAACCAACATTGAAAGGCCGGAAGGAAGGAATGCCTTCCGTGCCAATCTCCGGAGAAGGCCGGCTTCCTGTGGGGTTTTGAGGTTCAAGATAAGAGTGCAGGGAAAGAGATAAAAATGCAGAAAGGGATTCCAAATTAGATTGGAGTTGGGTGGGGGGAACTAACAGTACGACAACGCATCAATCACCACTACTAACACCAATATAACCATAACACACCACTATGGATCTTGTCACTAACCGAAGAGAACGAGTCAGGTATATGTTTTGTATTAAGAGCCGTAAGCACGACTACAATGGTTCCCTAACGGACATTCCCCTTCCACCACCTTACAATGAAAATGTGATGGGTATTTATAGCCCAAAGTCCCCCCCGTTACATTAATGGGCACAAAGTCCCAGTCAAACATTAGCTGACAAAAGCAGCCGCGGAACTGTTGATGCTGACTTCTATCGGGCTGGACTGTACTCTTGGCATGGTCTCCCTGAAGGTTGAACAGCTACGTGGCAGCGCACTAGGTAGAACTTCACATTGACAGGAATGCGGGTAGCTGAGGCAGGTGGAAACTCACATCAACCTTAAATGAGGCAGCTGGCATAAGTAGTGCGGCCCATGCTTGTCCTTTTGCTCGGCATGTCTTGGCTCGGATCCCAAAGTTGGACACTTGTCGGATGATAATGCTTGACACGTGTCTGCCTTGAAAGGCAGTCTATCCAACTTCGCCCGGGATTAGAGCGCAATCGGGTAGCACAGGTGAAAAACAGCGCAGTCGGGTTGGCCTATTTCCCTACTGCGCATCGGTCAAAGGGCGCAGTCCGACTTCGCTGCGAAGTCGGGTTGCGCACCGGCACTTGCTGATTCTCACCGCTGTTCGGACTTCGCACGGACAAGGGAGCGCAGTCCGACTTCGCTGCGAAGTCGGGTTGCGCTCCAACACTTAGTCAATTTCTCTGCTAGACTGTTTCCAAGTGCGCTCAGGAAGAAGGGCGCAGTCGGACTTCGCACAAAAACTGGGTTTCCTGGTTCTGCTTCCCGGGACCATAACTTTTGATCCGCTAACCCGATCGCCTATTATAATATATCGTCGGAAAGCTGGCGAGAAGATCTGCAATGTTAAAATATCCAGAGCTCATTTTGTCCATTTTATCGCCCCCGTTTATGGCCCGCGAAAACCCGAACACCTCAATGTGGCAAAATTGCCAACATTCCTGGCGGCTCGCGGGGCATTGAGCTCGCCTCGATGTGAGGACCCAGGCCTTTATCCATTGGGCAACAGAGTCACCCTCGTCGTACTCTTGATACTCACTGCCAGCAGCAACCTCTTTCTGAAACCCTTGGCACCCACGGCCCTCTTGGAACACTTAAAAAGAAAACACTGCACAGACTGAATTAAGGAAACAACTAAAACTTTGAATACTAGCCGGCTTATTTATACAAAATTTTGCGGCATTATTGGCATGCCGCCAACACAAATCTAGCTTTGGTTGCCTATCCGGTGAACCTGCAGTGTCCGGACCAGATCTGATTGTACTTCAGATGATCTTTGAAGTCCGGCTGGCCTCCCAAAGTTTGCCAGGTTGCGAACATGGTGCAACGTGGCAGATTGTCATTCATGCCGGTACCCGTACAATTGATGAACAATGTGACAAGGAGATTTGTTAGACGGGAGCCCTCTTCGGGTACCGGTTGCGGTGATGGTTGGAGCCAATACCACCACGGTGGAGACTGTAGGCGAACATTCGTTTCTCCGCTTGTGAGGTCAAGGCTGCTCACAAACCTTGATTCCTCTGGGGTGTCTTCTATTAGCTTAAAAAAAGGGCGCCTGCGATCAAGAAATCTGGATCTTCAGCTCAGTTAAAGTCGCCAGATGATTTTGCCAGATGAAGGCAAGCCAAAGATTCACCAACTCGGGCTTCCTTAAAATATGGAGACTGATCGTCTCACCTCATGGATTCGTCTATGCGAGCTTAGTAATCAGCCAGCCTAACGCGCTCGCCTGGAGTGTTGGTATTAATTTCGTAAAGTCAGGCTGGTTTCCCGGGTTCCTCGCTCGCCACCTTCTCGTTTGAATGAAGGCGTCAGGACCGGTCTTTCGGACTCAGAGAATATGAACGTGCAGAGTCGCCAGGTGCTCTGATTTTGAACAGCAATGAAGCGAACACCAGTGCTTCGATTCCGTTTGGGAGTGGGAAACTTCCTTGTCCCACCGGGTATTCGGAAAGAAATCGTCAGCCCGAGTGAGGACGAGCACCGAGATCTTCCAAATGTGGGACCCTTTGTCCCACCGGGCGTGCCAAAACTGTTGGTTACGAATCCGCCATGAGGAAAGATTTGTTGTTATTGCGCCCTAGACCCGCAAACCAACATTGAAAGGCCGGAAGGAAGGAATGCCTTCCGTGCCAATCTCCGGAGAAGGCCGGCTTCCTGTGGGGGTTTTGAGGTTCAAGATAAGAGTGCAGGGAAAGAGATAAAAATGCAGAAAGGGATTCCAAATTAGATTGGAGTTGGGTGGGGGGAACTAACAGTACGACAACGCATCAATCACCACTACTAACACCAATATAACCATAACACACCACTATGGATGCTGTCACTAACCAGTAGAACAGAGTCAGGTATATGTTTTGTATTAAGAGCCAGAAGCACAGCTACAATGGTTCCCTAACAGACATTCCCCTTCCACCACCTTACAATGAAAATGTGGTGGGTATTTATAGCCCAAAGTCCCCCCCGTTACATTAATGGGCACAAAGTCCCAGTCAAACATTAGCTGACAAAAGCAGCACGCGGAACTCGTCGATGCCGACTTTTGTCGGGCTGGACTCGTACTCTCGGCATGGTCCCCCTGAAGGTTGAACAGCTACGTGGCAGCGCGCTAGGTAGAACTTCACATTGACAGGAATGCGGGTAGGCGAGGCGGTGGAAACTCACATCAGCCTTAAATGAGGAAGCTGGCATAAGTAGTGCGGCCCATGCTTGTCCTTTTGCTCGGCATGTCTTGGCTCGGATCCCAAAGTTGGACACTTGTCGGATGATAATGCTTGACACGTGTCTGCCTTGAAAGGCGATCTATCCAACTTCGCCAGGGATTAGAGCGCAATCGGGTAGCACAGGTGAAAAACAGCGCAGTCGGGTTGGCCTATTTCCCTACTGCGCACCGGTCAAAGGGCGCAGTCCGACTCCGCTGCGAAGTCGGGTTGCGCATCGGCACTTGCTGATTCTCACCGTTGTTCGGACTTCGCACGGACAAGGGAGCGCAGTTCGACTTCGCTGCGAAGTCGGGTTGCGCTCCAACACTTAGTCAATTTCTCTGCCAGACTGTTTCCAAGTGCGCTCAGGAAGAAGGGCGCAGTCGGACTTCGCACAAAAACTGGGCGCAGTCGAACTTCGCACAAAAAATTGGGCGCAGTCGGACTTTGCACAAAAACTGGGCGCAGTCGGACTTCTCACAAAAACTGGGTTTCCTGGTTTTGCTTCCCGGGACCATAACTTTTGATCCGCTAACCCGATCGCCTATTATAATATATCGTCGGAAAGCTGGCGAGAAGATCTATAATGATAAAATATCCAGAGCTCATTTTGTCCATTTTATCGCCCTTGTTTATGGCCCGCGAAAACCCGAACACCTCAGCATGCTCTTTACCGCTTTAAAGCTCCATACTTAGGCCAAAATTTATCAAAAGATTTAATGTGGCAAAATTGCCAACAGCTACTTGACCACTCCAGTAATAGATAGGCTATGATCATTGAAGTGTTTTTAGTGGAGACCCATTCCTTAGGCTAGGGGAGGAACTATGATCATTGAACCTCTCTTATTAGACAACTGCCTTCTTCAATCAACTGTTTAGGTAGTTCGACTAGCCTCCTTGATGGAAACTTAGTTGCAAAGGTAATTAAGAGTAACGGTTTGGGGAGACATTGGGTGCATGTATGCCAAGTGTCCTTATCCATTCAAGATGTTATAAAAAGAGCTTTTGAATTGAATTGAACTCATTTGGACGTGTGTGAGAGAGGATTGAATCAGAGCCAACCTAACTAGAGAAGTAGAGTTGACATTCAGAGAGAGCAATCTAGGGCATAGGGCATAACCTAGGGCACAATATAGGGTTTTGCCAAAGTGAAACTAGGGTTTCTGAGGGCAGAGAATTTAGTGGCAGCAATGCAACATTGACTTGCACCATGATAATGGAGCCAGGGCGCAAAGAAATGGAGGAACACAAGGGTTTTGCAAAAACCCCTTGTGGAATGCACATAAGAATTTGCCCTATGAAAATAAGTAGTGTTGAGGCATGCAACAAAAGTAGAAGGAAGGAAAATAAAAGCCCTAGCTGATTCAAGCAAAACCCAAATAGTTGGAGGAAGAAACCTAGCTATCTAAACCCAAGAGAAAATTGTTTGGGCCAAAGAAATAGCCATTTTGAAGGGATAAATGTTGGATGTGTGAGAGGATGGGGTCAATAAAGGACAAGTTGTGTGCACCTGAGAAGAGTTTGGACAGCAATCAGTTGTCGAGAATAGAATGAAAACCACCCGACAACAAACCTTGGTCCTCTGAGGCAGCAAAGGAACCAACCTACCAAAGCGAATTGTCTTGAACACACGGGAAGGGGTTTGAATCCTAGGGAAGCCCATCCGATTAGCCGATAGTTTGTGAAGAAAGGAAGTTTAGTTCCACAAAGTGTATAGGCAGGAAAATTGACATGTCTATATAATCAATGAATGAAGTTTTGTCATTGTGTCGTTTGTATGCCAAGTGTTTGATGAAATGATTATAAGACATTATTAGCATATGTGTAATTAGAATGTTCATGTAATTTGGATGTTCATCTAATTAGGATGTCAAGTAATTTAGATGTCATAAATTACAATGTCTTGTAATCTGAGGTGTTATGTGTAATATGCAACCCCCAACTGAGATTGCCACTTATCACTCCGGTTTGGTGTTTTGGTTTGGGTTTTGTGTATTTTGCAATATATGGATGAAAAAAGAAACACACACTGCTGAAATAAAGAAATGCTTCTAACTTTGTTTCTACAACTCCGGATGCTATGAAATTTGTACACAAGCTTCCCCTAATATAGATAAACAAACCCAATGAAGGAAACTGCATTAAAATGAGAATTCCCGGAAATATGAAGATCTGATATAAACTGGAAATTGCATGTCAGCTACAAAAAACTCATTGTTTTGCTCATAACTTTCAAATTACAAACTTCTCCATCAAACTAGTGGCAGTTTTAAACACCCTCTATTGAGACAATGACAATGCAAGCTTGGAAAGCTCCAAAAAAACAAGGCGTCTCAACACCCAAGTCCTACGCCCCTCTCCGAGTTGTACGACGAGGCTGGGAAGTTGTACGGCTGCCAAGGACTCTTCCAATCTGCCACGAACTTGACTAAATTCACTCCTATATGAAGCGGCTGGGCTGTATGAGGAAGTATGGTTACAATACAATCAAACCCTAGCTGAATTTTCCCCTTGCACAAGCTGATTTCACCTCAAAATGGTACGACCTCCTTGTGGGTTGAAGTACAAATAATGTACAACTGATAATGTCTTCAAACTCTCACAAGAAACATCAATCTGATACTGAAGTATGCCTCCAATTCTGCTCAAAGTCACTCCCAAGGATTGAGAATGCAACTAACCAAAGTAAGGAGATCTTTCACTCCCAGCAATGGTGTCCTCTGCTGTGGTTTTCGTCACAACAAAGCAACAATGAGAAACTCCTGCACAATGCAAGCTCTCCTTCAAAGACTCCAAGAGAATACAATTGCCAAATATGTCTTCAAATGCTCTCACAAGCTCTATTTATTCTTGTCTCAAGCTGGTCAATCCATTTCCATGAGCAATGTGGGATAATTTGTTTTCACTTTACTCAAAAGAAACCCTTGAGGGGGTCGTCCCACTTTCCTAGGGAGGAAAAACACATTTAAAATAACTTTTAATCAAGTCTTTATAATATGACCTTTAAATCAAGTGGTCATAAGGCCCCCCTTTATCAATAAAATATGCCCAACATTAAAATAATTAACTTTTATATTTAAATATAACCTTATAAATCTTCGAGCATTAAAATTATCGCTCTCCTAACACCCAACCACCAAACAAAATACTGAAACGGATACCCATTAAGCTCTACTATCCATCCGTAACATCCACTTCCACTGAAACCTCCAGAGAATTGACTTACTAAAAATAGTAAGTCCCTGCAAAGATGCCCAAAACGGTCCAGAAGACTGGCAATCAAGAGCTCCACCCGCCTTGAAATCATCCAAACTGTCCATGTGGGTCCCCACACAACTTCCTCCTACCTACGGGAACCCGTGAGTAGGCAAGTCTCACACTGCATCATGATGCTGACTAGGATGGGGAGGTTACATCATGTAAGGGTAGTTAGGGTTAGGTACGAGGAAGTTGCAGATGTTGGAAATTTCTTCTCCTTTTCCAGAGATAGTATTAGTAGACCCCTTAAATTTCTCGAATACATGATCATCCATCGATCCATTTATTTGTTTGTATCTAAGGGTGTGTGTGCATGTTACCTAAAGTGTGTTATTGATGGTTCATTGGAGTATGGTGTATTGCAAATAGTTGTTGTGTAGGATACATGTGTGCACAATGTATCCATTTGTATTTGTAAGTTATTCCCATTTTATATTTTGCTTATCTAAGCGATAATGAAATTGTATTGCAATGTGTTGTATTCCATTTCTACATTTTGGCATCGTTGCTTGTTCAAAGTTGGGTTGAGTTTGGTGACATTGAGTTGTGACAAGTGAATCACTCAGGAAGGTACACAACGACAACAACGGGATGATTACAATGTAGCTGAAAAATGACATAGTTTCCTTTGGAGGAGGGAAGATTGGAGATTGCAATAGAAAAAGACACTGATTCATTTCTTGACGTTGACAAAGGGATGATGCATGAGGCAAACGTGCAAGTGGATGTGCAACCAGACGTGCAAGTGGATACGCATGGAGGAGACATGCAAGGGTTTGTGTGTGGAGAGTTATATGACAACAAAGAGTTATGTGAATTCGAAGAATCACGTGACAACGAAGACTTACATGACAGTGGAAAGTTACATGACTGCATAGAGTTATGTAACGACAAGGAGTTACATGACAATGAGGAGTTACATGATAGCCAAGTTGGTGACATGCAAACTACCAGCGTTTTGAGAGAATGTGTTGGTAAAGAAACTCGTGACGACAAAGAAATATGTGATAGTGGAGAAATTCATGACGACCATGATGACAAAGTTGGCGATGTACAAGTGTTCACACATGAAGGAGAAGTGCAAGTGTTTGCATAAGACAATGACATACAAGTGTTTGAGAATGAAGCAAATGTGCACATCGACGAGGAAGTTTGCACAAGTGAAGATGTGCATGTCGACATGGAAGTGCATGTTTACAAATATGGACAAGTGCATGGTAACATATGTAGAGGTGACGAAGATGCATTCATAAACAAACGAGTTTATGCAAGTGAAGATGTACATGTAGATTGATAAGCTTGTGTAGGTGAAGACGTGCATGCAAATATCTTTGTGTTCACACTGATGAAGTTGGACATGATGAAGCTGACAACAAGTTTGATGGAGGAGAAAACCTGGTTTGGTAAGGCTAGGAGTGGTTGGAGCAAGTTGTGTGAAAGAAAATTCATACATGTTTGGCGCTAGAGCAATTGCAAGTTGGTGTATCCACTGGTGAGCGAGACAAAAGTTTGACATCAGTGCAAATGCAATATGGCATGTCCAACAGTTCACAAGATGGGAGTCCAACACTAGAGCAATTGCAGGTTGGTGTGCTTGATGGTGAGTGGGATGGGAGTTTGACATTGGAGCAGTTGTAGGTTGGCATGTTTCATGGTGTGCAGAATGGGAATCCAACATGAGAGCAATTGTGGTGCGGTGCGCCTGATGAAGAGAATGAAGAGGGTGAGACACGTGAACAACCCCTGCCAATGTCGAATCAACTTGTCACAAGGATCAATTTTGGCATATTGCATGTTTGTCCCATGTTTCCTGTTGTTGAAACACAAGGCCCAGTCAAGCATTGGAAAATCTGAGTCATGATGTGGAAAGCAAATGGGCAGAAGAATAAGCAAATTGGAGGAAGTTATTTCTTGCAACATTTGTGGAATCGCAATAAGCTAGTACATGGAATTGCCAGAGGGCAAGTGCCAAACTTGGGATGAGTTGTGCAAAGCATTTGTAAAGGAATTACCTATTGGCCAACTCTCCTCACTTCCAATGCTAGGTACATCTTCTGCTATTTTATTTCGTTCTCTGTCTTCTGTTGTCACTAACAATGTCTCCCACCTTCCTTGTACTTATCTTAGATTGTTGTCTTCCAAAGGGTTCCACACTTGTTCCACCTTTGGTTGTGAAACTTCCTCTCGAGTTTGTATCCTTTGATTTGCCAATCATGCACTTCGTCTTAGTGGTATTTGGTTCCTTCCTCGATTGCCTTGTGGCCTAGAATCTGTCATTCACCTCTTTGCCTTGTCACATATACTTCTTGACCCAAAGTTAGTTTAGGCAACGACGCCAAATGTAGAAAGGGGTGAGTACCTTCCCGAGACGAGGGAATGACAAGATTTTAGGAAGGATTGATCAACTTGACTGTAAAGCTTGACATTGAATTATGCTATTCAGCCTTAGATGTGTAAGTTGTTGTAGACGTCTAATCCAGACGGGTAGACCAGACTAGATGGGTGGACCAGTCTAGACGGGTAGAATTTAGACGTGTACAACTTCAGATCGGTTACAGGCTGGATGTGTATGGTCAGACAGGTGCAAGCCTAGACGGGTATGGTCTAGACGGGTTGGTCTAGACAGGTAGGATCCTAGACGGGTGGACTAGTCTAGACGAGTAGGATCCTAGATGGGTAACACATAGCCTCAAACGAGTAGTTGCAGATGGGTGCACTGTCAGACGAGTAGCGCACAGTCTCAGACGGGTAGCACAACGGACAGGGCCTAGACGGATAGTCCTAGACATTTGACGGCTAGGCCTAGACAGGTATTGTAACTTGCGCTCCTGCACTCCATGTTCGCTCCTTCCTGCAAATGCACAAGACAAATACAAACACCAACTCGCACCAGTCTATCGCATACCAAACATTGCTCCAATACCTTGTAACACAATGCAATCACACCAAAACACATAATCCTAGAACAATGCTTGCTATATTCATAATGGAACTGCACATATGGACAATCATGGGATCAATTACAAAAATGAATAGAGGGTATTTATAAGGCAAGCCTGGCGGTTGCTGTAACCAACCAGTCTCAACCGTCCAAACCACCCTTACGTTTAGCACTAACTAATCAGTCTTGCAGCCTAACAAACCAGTCCTAGACTGATTAACTAATCAGGCCTAACAACCAGTCTTAGACGTGTTAACAAACTTAACTATGTATGACAGCTAGTTTTGTCCTTTTGTGCTATACTACGAATCAGTCCGAATTACAATATGTCGGCTGATTTTACATTGCAAAACCTTAGTTTATCAAAATTGTTTATATATTATCAAAATTGCTACAATCTTGTAGACATTTCGTCAAATAGTTCGGAATGTCATTTCTTCTTCGAACTGCTGTCTACATACAAGAATTGGAAGATGTTCTCCAGGCTACAGAACCAAAAGATGCTAAGACCCCGATAGGACAACGTAGAAATTCACTGAGGACATCTACTACTTCAAAGGGGAGGGTTGATGTAGATAGCAGTTCGAAGAAGAAATGACATCCCAAACTGTTTGACAAAATGTCTATAGATTGATAGCAATTTTGGTAATGTAATGTTTTTCCAATGTAAAATCAGCCATCATAATGTAATACGGACTGATTAATAACGTGGCATAAAAAGACAAATTCAGCCATCATAATTAGTTAAGCCAGACTTGTTAATTAGTCTGAGACTGGTTGTTAAGCCAGACTTGTTAATCAGTCTGGGACTGGTTTGTTATGCTTTAAGACTGATTAGTTAGAGCAGTAACGTAGGGATAGTTGGGACAGTTGAGCCTGGTTGGTTGCAGTAACCGCCAAGGCTTGCCTTATAAATACCCCCCTACTCATTTTTGTACATCCATGATTGATGATCCATTATCAATGAGCGATTATCCATTGTGAATCAATATAGCAAGCAACATTGTTCCAGTATTGTGTGGATTTTGGTGTGATTGTTGTGTCTTGTGTTACAGGTATTTGACTGATGCATGCCATGGAGTAGATTGGAGTAGACTGGGTTATGTTTATGTGTTGTGCAGAGTTGCAGGAAGGAGCAATCGGGAAGCAGTTCGCAGGATGAAGTGTAAATGTGCAAGTTACAGAACCCGTCTAGGCCTACCCATCTAGGCCTATCTGTCACACGTCTAGGCTTATCCGTCTAGAACCTAGCCCTCGTACTACCCGTCTAAGACTATGAACTACCCATCTGACACTCAACCCATCTGGACTTGCAACTACTCGTTTGACTGGAGCTAACACGTCTGAGGGAACCTGTCTAGGATCCTACCCATCTGAGCCTACCATCCAGAGCTACCCATCCAACCAGCAACCCGTTTGGACTTACCCATATAACACTTACCCGTCCAGGATGGCACACGTTTGATAGTTACCCGTCTAGACTAGTTTACCCGTCTAGATTAGACATCTAGCAGCAATCCATCATTGATTACCTATCTGGAGCTGACTAGTACAGGTTGACACCATGTTTTGTAGTCAAGTTTGCCAGTCCTTTCCTTCCTAAAATCCTATCATTCCCTCGTCTTGGGAAGGCACTCACCCTTGTCTACACCCATTATTTCATTACTATAGAATGTAGACCAATGTCAATGTTTTCCTACATTTTAACTTACGACTTTCAGAAGGAAGAGGGTGTCATTACTGCGTAATGACTGCTCTAAGGCATCATACTCAATCACAATGGATTTTGGGAAGGTTAGAGTTGCTAGGAATTGTTGCCACATTTTGCACAGGGTGCCAAATTCTGAAAAAATTTTAAGTTTGCTGCTTTACCTCCCCTCTTCCTTCTCCCCCATTCTTCTCCATGCTCTTTCTCCCCTTCAGCCGTCAGTTTTCGTTTCCCCATCATCCATTTCATGTTTTTAGTGTTTTCTGCAAGAAGGCAATTTGCCTGAAAATTTGTCTAAGTGTGGAGTCCGCCCGACTGCGCAGCGCAGTCGGGCGACGCTCATCATCCTGTGCGCACCCGAATGGTCTTATGAAGAAAGGCCCAAAAAATGGCTAAGTACTGGGGCCGCCCGACTTCGCAGCGAAGTCGGACGACGCCCGGGGTTCGGCGTGCACCTTGGGGGTCATGTTGAGAAAGCAGCCAAGAAATCGACTAAGTGTTGGGGCCGCCCGACTTCGCAGCGAAGTCGGGCGGCGCCCATAGGCCGGTGCGCACTTGGGCGGCCATATTCAGGAAACAACAAAAAATGTTCTAAGTGTGAGCCCGCCCGACTTCGCAGCGCAGTCGGGCGGCGCTCATCCAGTTGTGCGCCGGTGGGAGGATGCCTGTCAAAAAGACAGCAAAATATTCTAAGTGTCGGACTCCGTCCGACTGTGCGCCTGTCTTGGTGCGCACTTGGGCGGAGAAGGAAGAAGGCATTGGAATGTTTCTAAGGCACGGAGGTCCGTCCGACTGCGCTGCGCAGCCCGACTTCGCGCCTGCTTTGGTGCGCCATCAAACGGGAAAGAGATAAACTGCAGGAAAAGTTCTAAGGCATGACCCGCCCAATTGCGTTGTTTTCAGCTTGCGTTGTCCGACTACGCTTCATTTTTGTGCGCTGTCGGGCGGGATAAGAAGACAATGACTGAGCTTCTAAGTTTCATACCCCCTCTTTCATTAGCAGTTTCAGATGCTGACAAGTGTGCAATCTCGGGATAAGGGTCAGGATGTGACAAAAGGTGTGCCACCCGGGTACAGAGTAGATGAGCGTGAAGTGCCAAATCATGCCCGCAGACTCGACTTTTCATCTTCCGGATTGCCATGGAGCTGCTACGTTTCTAGGTGGACCTTGCTACAAGTACACTCCTTGCCTGCAGAGATCAAGCATCATCCGCTTTTGGCCGCTTTTGTCAGCTTTTGCAGCTTCTGTCAGGTCTGGGATTTTGTGCCCAAAATGTAATTGGGGTTTATTATGCTATAAGGAGCAACCTCATTTCATTGTACAAGGGTGGAAGGGGGATATATTGCTAAGGAACTTCTGTAGCTGTGCACTTGCTTTTGAATACAAAGTATATTTGGCTCTATTAGCTCTCTTTGTCTTGTATGCTGCATTTATTAAGTATTTCTGCCTCATGTTGCTTATATTCCTGATTACTGTTATTCTGCACTTCTGGATATCAGTATTGGTAATTAAGTATATCTGGAATACTGACGTAAAGGATACATAGGATGGAATAACTCTAATAGTTTTTGCTACATACTTTGTTTTGATTGTTGTTGGTAATAGTGATTGGTTAGTTGTTGTGCTGCTTATCTTCCCCACCCGAAACAAGCATATTTATGTTTCTTTCTGCATTTTCTAATTTCTTTCTTGCACTCTGAGCTAAACCCCCAAACTAAAACCATAGGAGTCGGCCTTCTCCGGAGATTCGCATGGAAGGCATCCCTTCCTTCCAGCCTTTCAATCTGCTAGGCGAATCTAGGGCGCAATAAGATTAAAATCCTATCCTAGTGGCAGATTCGTAACCAACAGTTTCTCTGGCACACCCGGTGGGACCCGAAAGTTTCCCACCCCAAAACAGAATCGAAGCATCGGTGTTCGCTTCATTGCTGTTAAATCAGAACACCTGGCGACTCTGCTGAACCTGAGTATCCTCTGAGTCTGTAAGACTGGTCCAATATCAAGAGCGCCTTCATGCATACAAGAAGATGGAGAGCTAGGAATTCGGGACAGCAGCCTGATTTTTACGAGCTCGACATCAACGCTATTGGAGAGCGCACTTTGGCTGTTGTCTTTTCAAACACCGGCGCTCCACCCGATGCCCCAGGCAGTTGCGCTCCAGTTTTCAGGCGCAAGGCATTTGCGCTCCTTTCCATAGCACTTTGGCCGTTGAATTTTCAACGCCAGCGCTGTCTTCAAGAATGCCAAACAGTTGCGCTCCATTTTCAAGCGCCGGGCAGATTCGGGGCAAGATTAGCTGCGTTTCATCCTTTGACCATTCAACCTTGGCACACCATCCAATGCAGCAGGGCATTTCGCTCAAATTCTCGAGCGCACAACAATTTCGGCTTAAGTGAGCAGCGCCTTGCGCCTTGACTTTTCAACGTTTGCATTATTTTCAAGGCAGCAAGCTATTTTTCTGCAATTTTCTAAAGCGCAAGCCCGTTTCGGGCTAGGAAGAGGCAAAACGTAGCAATCGGGGCCACATCTAGCGCCTGTTTTCTGTCTAGCCCTCTTGTTTCGGTCGGAATTTCTCAGAGGCGCTTCTCATCAACTAGACCAGGTGCATCCTTATCCATCTAAACGCAGTCGGTCTAGGAAGCTTCCGGACTTGATGTTCCGGGGATGCAAAATCTTATCTTTCATCAGGGCGGTTCCAACGAGCAAGGAGACAATGCCACCAGCTGAATTTGTCAGAACATTGAAGGGGTGCAGCTGCATTCCAGTGAGTCATCAGTTTTTGGCCCATTCCTGGTTACTGTTTCATAAATGTTTTCCTTGCAAATCTTATCTTGGCTGCCACCGCCATATTTTGTAGGTGTGCATTCAATGTTTCAAGCGGCAGAATTCTCTATATAAGCCTGCTCTTTTATTGTAAAACGATGGACGTTTGCTAGAAAGCTTGCTGTAACTTGAATTCTGCTATCAATACAGATAATGTTTGGCTCTAACTTTGGACTTCTATGCATGTGTATGTCTTCTATTGCTTATTTTCTATTAAATTCTCTGCTTTGTATGTGAGTTATTATTCTAATATCTGGATTTGACTCCCGATAGAGGGTGAATGTAATGTCCCAAAAATAAATATTTTTGTAAATGTCTCCTACACTTAATTATAAAAGTGAAAAAGGGGTTCATGTGACTAGGAGACATAACTTAAGTTGTGTTTATTTATGTTTTATGTTTTTATGTTGTAATAAGGCACTTTAAGTGATTTTAGGGTTGGGAGATGTCAACTCCAAATTAGAACCTCACCCTATATAAGGGAGTGAGACGTCCCATTTTGGGCATGTTATGTTGATATCAGAATTGAATATTGAAACCCTAGAGGTTCCATGAGTTGAGATTACGGGTCTTGCTCATTCCCATAGTGCATTGGAGGTGCATGGTTGGGGTCTTGGCAATATCATTGCAGGTGTTATTGCCCTAAAATATCAAAAATACAAAAAAGAGGCATCCGTGAGGAGTTCGTGGCATTTTTGGGAGCATTTGTGTCATGTGTTTCAGATCTGTTGGCAGCCCCAAACCCTACGCTTGTATTTGGGGTCATTTTTGAGGAGTTTTTACATCTGTTCAGCCTTGGGGGAGTTGTTGTATTGGTTTGGCAATATTTAATATATGATACTGGCTGATTTCTCCTCATACTTGTGTTATTTTATGAGCAATTTCTGAGTTATTTCCTTGTTGTACTTAATTTCTGCATTTTCGTAGTAAGGGTTTGTTGTTTCTTAAAAAGGGACATTACAAGTGGTATCAAAGCTGGAATCTTGCCAGCCTGTGGTTAGTTTCAGCATTTTCAGTGTTTTTTCAGTTATTCGTGGTGATAAGTGTGTTTCTGTGGTGAAAAGTTGTGCCCTAGTGAAAATCGCGGATTTTTAGGGGATTCACGGATTTTTAGGGATTTTTTTCAGAAAATAAAAATTGCAGATTTGGATACCCTTTTGACCAATTTGCAGTTCTGTGGTTTCAAAAAAAAATTTTGGTGGTCAAAATTTTCAGAATTTCAGATTTCCATCTTTTTAGGGTTTGATAGGGTTTTATGCATCGTCCTCCTGTTCATCAATATTTTACTAGGAGAAACAGACTCGCTTTGGAAATGTCAAACAGGGAAGAGGTTGAGGAGCCCCAAAGGCCGCTTGATAGGATTGAGCAAAAATTCGATGCCCTACTTGACATGTTGCAAAGAATGGTGTCCTTACAAGAGACAAATCAGCAAGAATTGAGGGCAGCTTTGGGCAACCCAAATGGCACAAGGAGGGAAGGAGAAAGGGGAGGCAACAACAATGGGCATGAGTCATCATCTAACTCACACACTCCCTTGCCTAGGCCGTCCAAGCCTATGTTCCTTGTTCCACCACCTCCACGGGAGGAAAATGAGGTAACTGATGAATTAGATGAATGGTTTGCTGCTTATAGTAATAAATCTGAGGGTTTTAGGGCAGCAGTTTCTTTTGATAAATATTTGAAGATTATGGGTAAATCTGTTGTTGAGGCTAAAAAAGAGAAAAAGAAGCCCTTTTTGCATCAAAAGGTGACCATTCCCTCATTTAATGGTCAAGATGGTCTTACAGATAGGGCATGGCTTCAAAAATTGCAGACTTATTTTACCTTGGAGCCTATTTCTGAAGCTGATGCGGTTCAGATTGCTACACTCCACCTTGAGGGTAGTGCTTACTCATGGTGGCATCATGGGTTATTAACCCAAGGGCATGGTGATATTGATACATTTGATGAATTTTGTACCGGGGTTTTGAACAGGTTTGAAAGGAGGAATGTGGAAGAGTATTTCAAGGAGCTTGCCACTTTGAAGCAAACTTCATCCATTCATGCCTATGTGGAGGAGTTTGAACAACTTTCAGTTCAGGTACAAAATATTTCACCCAAGAGGGTAATTTTTCTTTTTATGGATGGTTTGTTGGAACCCGTGAAGGGATTAGTTAAAGCTTTTGAACCAGCCACTCTTGAAGATGCCATTAAGAGAGCTTTAAGCTTAGAATCTGTTTTACCTCCTAGACAGAAATATTTTGCACATAATCCACCTGCTAGACCACCTTTTGCAGCCAGAAAAATAGTTTTTGGACAGCAGTATGGGCAGCAAGGAAACCTCACGCAGCAAGGTGGAAATGAGAGAAATTTTTATGGCAGGAATCCCACGCATGGAGAAGGTTTCAGATCTGGTTTTCAGCCACCTAATAAGCCCCCAAATGGCCCACGCTTGACACAAGAAGAGAAAGATGAGCTAAGGAAACAAAACAAGTGTTTCATTTGCAAGTCTCCTTGGCAAAGAGGTCATAAATGGAGAGAAGGAGGTATGAAAATCATTGAATTACATTCTGATTCTGATTCTGATAATCCTGATTTTTATGAGGCAGATGAGACACCCTTGGAAGAGGAAGCACAAAGGGAGTATGAGGAAGTTCCTGAAGGTTCCCTAGCCACTTTAAGTGGGCTGAATCAGTTTCGCACTATTAAGGTACCAGGTAGATCTTTTGATGAAAAGGTTATTGTTTTAATAGATGGTGGTGCTACTTACAATTTTGTTGATGAGAAGTTTGCCACTAGAAAGAATCTTCCTACAGCTATCATTCCTGGTTTTAGTGTTGCTATTGGCAATGGTGATCTTATCACATGCAACAAAGTGGTAAGAAACATAAAAATTAATTTTGGCAACATGGAAGTAGATGAGCAATTCTTTGTTTTTCCCTTAGGAGGTATTCCACATATGGTTTTGGGTGTGCAATGGTTGTATTCACTTGGTGATTATGTTACTAATTATCAGAAATTAGAACTGAAATTTGTGCTTGAAGGGAAAGATGTGGTGTTGCAAGGAATCAAGGAAAATGGGTCAAAAGATTCTTGCAAAATTTTGGAGGTTTCATACAAAAGAATGGAGAAGATGATAAGGCATAAGGACGTTGAGTGGGCAGCTGTAATTTTCAGTTCAGAAGGGAAAAAATCAGCCACCTATCATCCTCAAATTCAAGGTTTACTACAAAAACATCTTAAGGTATTTTCTGACCTACCTAAAGGTTTGCCACCTAGTAGAGGTTTTCAGCATGTTATTGAATTGGAAGCAAATAGTAAACCTGTCATAATTAAACCTTATAGGCATCCTAAGGTTTTCAAAGATGAGATTGAAAAGACCATTGCTGATTTACTTGAGAGTGGGCACATTAGACCTAGTTGTAGTCCTTTTGCTTCACCTGTTGTGTTAGTAAAAAAGAAGGATGGAACCATGAGAATGTGCATTGACTATAGGGCATTAAACAAGAAGACCATAAAGAATAGATATCCTATTCCTAGGGTGGATGAACTAATAGATGAGTTGCATGGGGCCATGTATTTTTCAAAGATTGATCTTAGGTCCGGATATCACCAAATTCGTATGAGGGATGAGGATGTGTACAAAACAGCCTTTAGATGCCATTGTGGGCATTATGAGTTTATGGTTATGCCCTTTGGTTTGACTAATGCACCAGCCACTTTTCAATCAGCCATGAATCAAATTTTCAATCAGCATTTGAGGCGCTTTGTCTTGGTATTTTTTGATGATATTTTGGTGTATAGCAAAAATTGGGATGATCATTTACAACATTTAGATTCAGTTTTGAGCGTTTTAGGACAGCAAGAGTTTTATGCAAAAGAATCTAAATGTGAATTTGCTATGACTGAAATTTTATACTTGGGGCACATTATTTGCAAAGATGGGGTGAAGGTTGATCAAACTAAAGTTTCAGCTGTACAAAGATGGCCTATACCATCCAACCTAACGGAATTGAGGGGTTTTGTGGGTTTATGCAGTTACTACAGGAGGTTCATTAAGGGGTTTTCTTCTTTGGCTGCCCCCTTACTGAATTAACTAAGAAAGGGGCCTTTTCATGGTCCAATGAGGCTCTTTTAGCTTTTCTAAAGCTGAAAGATGTAATGACTTCCACTCCTTTACTTGCTATTCCTGATTTTTCTGTTGCTTTTACTATTGCTTGTGATGCTTCAGGTGTTGGAGTTGGAGCTGTACTTATGCAACAAGGACGCCCCATTGCTTATGAGAGTAGAAAGCTCTCAAATGTGGAGAAAACTTTCAGCATCTATGATAAAGAGATGCTAGCTATCATGCATGCCTTGACCAAATTCAAGCAATACTTAGTGTGTGGCAAGTTTGTGGTCAAAACTGATCATAACAGTTTGAAATACTTCTTGGGGCAAGTTGAACTGAATGAAAGACAGCAGAAATGGGTAACAAAGTTGCAATCATATGATTTTGAAATTGAGTTTGTAAAGGGTAAGAAGAATTCAGCTGCTGATGCACTTTCTAGGCACCCTACTTTTCATTCTCTTTCCATTATTTCTGCTGATTGGAAGGTGAAAATTATGGCTGAATATGCAAAGAATGATTTTTGTTCTAAACTAATAAATGGGCAAGTTGAAGATGACAGGTTCAGCCATAAAGAAGGACTGATTTTTTGCAAGGGAAGAGTGTTTTTAGTACCTGAATCAAAGCTGAAACAAGCTTTAATTACAGCCATGCATGATGCTCCACTTGTAGGCCATCCAGGTTTCTACAAGACTTACAAAAAGGTTAGAGAAAGATTCTATTGGAAGGGTTTGAAAAGGGATGTCTTCTTGCATGTTCAGGAATGTGTTATTTGCCAAGAAAACAAGGGGGAACATGAATTTGCAGCTGGTTTACTTCAGCCACTTCCTATTCCCAATCAGAAATGGGAAAGTATCTCCATGGACTTCATTATTGGTTTGCCCAAGGTATACATGAAGGATTGCATATTTGTTGTTGTTGATAGATTGACAAAATTTGCTCATTTCTATGCCATTTCAACAACTTGTACAGCCATACAAGTTGCTGATTTGTTTTTTAAAGAAGTTTTCAGATTGCATGGTTTGCCTAAATCCATTGTGAGTGATAGGGACAGCAGATTTTTGAGCATGTTTTGGCAAGAATTGTTTAAGCTATGTGGTACTAAATTGACTCCTAGTACTAGCTACCATCCCCAAACTGATGGGCAAACTGAAATTGTTAACAAATGGCTTGAAGGATATTTGAGAAATTATGTTTCAGGTCAACAAAAGGCATGGGTTAAATGGCTGCACCTTGGTGAATATTGCTACAATTCTACTTATCATATGTCCATAAAAATGTCTCCATTCAAGGCACTTTATGGTTATGATGCCCCACACTTTTCAGATCTGATTTTTGGTGATTCAAGGGTCCAAAAAGCTAGAGACTTTGCAGCAGAAAATCAAGATATTCTTAATGCTTTGAAGGACAATATTCTTACGGCACAAAATCAGCAGAAGAAGTATGCAGATCAGCAGCGTAGTGAGCGCTCATTTGAGGTGGGAGACTTGGTTTATGTTAGGTTGCAGCCCTACAAACAGTCTACATTGAAAAGAAGTGGAGCGAGAAAAACTCAAACCCAAATTTTATGGACCTTACAAGGTGTTGAGTAAGGTTGGACAGGTTGCATATGCTTTGGAACTTCCAAGTGGAAGTAAAATACATAATGTCTTCCATGTTTCTTGTTTGAAGAAGGCCTTGGGCCAACATATTCAGCCATCTTCAGATTTGCCACCCCTTGATGATGAAGGAAAGCTCATTCTTGAACCTGAATTGATCCTTGAGACAAGGGAGAGAAAGCTTAGGAGTAGGACTGTCAAAGAATATCTTGTGAAGTGGAAGGACTTGCCTATGGAGGATGCTACTTGGGAAGGTGCAGAAATTTTAGATGCTCCAGCTTTGACTTTGCTTGAGGACAAGCAATTTGAGGAGGGTGGACTTGTAATGTCCCAAAAATAAATATTTTTGTAAATGTCTCCTACACTTAATTATAAAAGTGAAAAAGGGGTTCATGTGACTAGGAGACATAACTTAAGTTGTGTTTATTTATGTTTTATGTTTTTATGTTGTAATAAGGCACTTTAAGTGATTTTAGGGTTGGGAGATGTCAACTCCAAATTAGAACCTCACCCTATATAAGGGAGTGAGACGTCCCATTTTGGGCATGTTATGTTGATATCAGAATTGAATATTGAAACCCTAGAGGTTCCATGAGTTGAGATTGCAGGTCTTGCTCATTCCCATAGTGCATTGGAGGTGCATGGTTGGGGTCTTGGCAATATCATTGCAGGTGTTATTGCCCTAAAATATCAAAAATACAAAAAAAGAGGCATCCGTGAGGAGTTCGTGGCATTTTTGGGAGCATTTGTGTCATGTGTTTCAGATCTGTTGGCAGCCCCAAACCCTACGCTTGTATTTGGGGTCATTTTTGAGGAGTTTTTGCATCTGTTCAGCCTTGGGGTAGCTGTTGTATTGGTTTGGCAATATTTAATAAATGATACTGGCTGATTTCTCCTCATACTTGTGTTATTTTATGAGCAATTTCTGAGTTATTTCCTTGCTGTACTTAATTTCTGCATTTTCGTAGTAAGGGTTTGCTGTTTCTTAAAAAGGGACATTACGGTGAACGCTGGAATAGCCCTGGAGATTATACATGTTAGATATCTGGTTTTAATTTCTGTTTTTTTTTGTATTGAGTGCTATTGATTCGACGTATTGTTAAATTATCGTCTTGTTAGTTCATCACCCCTGTTCTATTTGGCCTGTGGCCATATTTCCCATCCTTTCAGTCATTTGTTAATCTCTTTCCTGTTCTCTATTCGAAATCCCCCCAGTTAGAATAACAAGGGAACCAGCCCATATCTGAAGATTGGCACGGGAGGCATTCTTTCATTTCGGCCTTTCAATGTTGGCCGGGTCTAGGGCGCATGAATGACACATTTCATACCTAAGGCAGATTTTTGACCAACAATACCCTAATTTTTTTAATACTCTATTTGGAGCTCTAGCTTGGTAAAAAACATCACATTATCGAAATTGTCTAACAACAAGTCTATGAATGGAAGAGGAATCTTGATATTTATTTCATTTAGCTCCATGAAATTGATACAATCCAATAGGATCTGTCTTTTTTTCTTATTATTGTAACTGGTTCTGAATAAAGACATTTATTTGGCATAATAACATGAAGGTCAAGGAGTTCTTGCACCAGTTGTTCAATATTTTTCTTATGGTGCCAAGGGTGGAAAAGTGGCTTAATAGTAAGTGTTGTTGATCCTCGTTGACTTTCATTTATACGTCCTAATTCCTTTATGGTGGTAACCCGACTGAAAAATCTTGAAAAGCATTGTTTTTTGTATGCTGCATCCCCTCAATACTTAAGTAGGAAGGAATTCATGCTGAGTCAATGACTTTCTCTAGATCTTGGACTGTTTTAGTTATAAAAAGTTTTAAAACTGTGTCTTTATCACTACTAGTAGATTTATTAAGTCTCATTGTGCCAAATTCTTTGTTTCAGGACTTTTTGTCAATATATATTTAATATATGTAGTGATTCTTAGGTGTTTCAATATATTGCATGATGTGTCCATACTTTTGGCCATGAAAATTTGACATCTGAGAATAATGATATGAAATTTAAAAAATCTTATCTATGGTTTTATGTAACAAATATTTTGAACCTTATCAACATTGTGAATTTATTTTTGTGCAGTGGAAGCCTTAGCAATAAAGAATCATTTCAGAAAGCATCTGTTGATAAAGCACATTCAGTCATTGTCCTTGCTGGCAAAAATAATGGGTGTGTTTCTTAACCAATTTTATTTCCTTTGGAAGCAACTATAAAAGTTAACATTGAATAATCTGGTCTCAATACATTATTTATTTACCATGATAACCAATACTTGGTTTCTAACATGGATTTCTGATTTGTTTCCAGCAACATATGAAAAGGTGCAAATATTTAGGACAATTTAAGTGTTAAATTCCAAGTGTATTCAATAATCATAATCTTTTCTCCTAATTGTAGTATACTAGTACGTGACAAGATACTGGCCACTAAGGCAGGCCAAACATTAAGTAAGTAGTATTGGACTTAGAATGATCTCATGAAAATACAAATAGACAGCTCAATTAGATATGGTCAAAGTTTCTTTAAATTGTTCTATGTTCTTCTCGTATGTTCCACTCAATTTATTAAAACTGTTTTGGTTTTCTTTGTTTACTGTTCTTAAATAAAAAAATACTTCTCTCTTTATGGCTAATGATTAATTATTTAAGATTAAACTTAATTGACTTCATATTTATCTTTAGAAGCCTTTGTGTACCATTCTATAACTTCTCTGCTGTAAAACTTAAAAACAGCACAAGCAAAATAAGTATAATTTAATCAAATTGAGTATGGCATGACCTAATACATGCAATAGTCATTTCCTTTGTGGTTAGTACCAGGCATACCATAATGGATAAGAAATTCAACCATCATGCCTTGAATGGTAGGATCCTCATGAGGAGCACAACTTTGACTAAGTTGTTTCATGATCAAAGACAAATGATGATCAACACTCCAAATATTGGCTTACTTTATGTCTGCCCAAAACTACCTCCTATATGTATTTACTTTGCATTTAAAAGCGTCTTAATTAAAGGTAACACTAAGATTCAATACCAAGTGTTCCAACTTCTCCCTCTATTCCTTAAAGGAAATTCCAACCATTGCTCATCTTTACATGACCCAAGTCAAATAATTTCCTTATGAAACCCAAGTAATTGCCCTACAACTTGATATGCAATATATATATAATAAAAACAAATTTGTTTTGAAATAAGAGACAAACATGCAGGTGAGATCACAAGGGCAAACTGGTTAAGATCAGAACACCTATACTTATTAGGGAGTTCAGTTCAACCATGCCTCTCAGTTGTGACTTTGTAAGGGTTTCTTCTCTCTCCAGGTATTTGAACAACAATGTTTCTAGATACAGTTTCAGGATATCCATTAGACATTGAATCCTCTACCACCTGACTCTAGATACAATTTCAGGTTGCAGTTAGATTAACTGTACAAGAGTTGTACAAATAGTTGCAATTGGACTTGTCGTATGAGAGACATTGCTAGTTTCGTACGAGGAGAGTTGTTGTAGGAGGGAAGGGACGTAGCTGTTGCCATACGAGGATTTTACCAATTGAAGTGAAGTTGTAGAAAGATTGCCATCAGACATGATTGCAACCATGCCGTACAAGTGTATGCTGATGGTACCATACAAGTGACTGTGCCATTCAAGTGCTGATGATGTGTGACTTTGGACCAGAAATGACTGTAGCCTTAATTGGCTCCTAGAATCTGTTATTCGAATTGTTCCTCCAACCACTGGAATACCCACCACTGTGCTATTATATTACTTTAATTTCTTTGGTTTTATAATTCCCATTATTTCATTACTATAGAATGTAGACCAATGTCAATGTTTGCCTACATTTTAACTTACGATTTTCAAAAGGAAGAGGGTGTCATTTCTGCATAATGACTGCTCTAAGGCATACAAGTTTAATATAAAAAGTTTAGTTGCAATAAAGTATTTACATTGTTGTTTTGATGCTTATACCTTCAATTCTGGAATACCAAATTGATGTGCAACATTTGGCGGCGTTGTCGTAACGAGTCGGGAAAAAGGATTGTGGTGACATTCAATTGAATGAGAAGATGGATGAGTGATAATCTACTTCGTGGATGTGGACATGGATGTAGATGGACGAGAGAGGAACCAACACAAAGATCTTAGGGACTTGCACAAGGAAGAAGATTCATCAATAAAATAAGAAAACTTGTCATCAAAGGATTTGACAACGCGACTATTGGACTCAAGCGTGTCCTTCAATATGTTCAGCTTGTTTCACACCGTACTGGAGCTTCATGTTACAATTGAAGAGTTGATGCATGCGACAAGGAAAGAGGATGCTTTGGACAAAGTTGCAACATGACAAATGCCTAAATATCATTACAAGAATCTGACAATATTTATGATTGATGCAAGAAAGAAACCTGTGGTGATCCACATTGAGTTGTTGGGACACACACTATTGTAGGTGATTTTTGATGTAGTATCCATCATAAATGTGTTTCCTGAAGGGGCATGGAGGGATTTGGGTGCACCATTCTTATGGTCACCTAATGTTAGACTGTACTAAGCAAATTAGTATGGGATGGAAATCAAAGGAATTTTGATTGCCTAAAAAGTGAAGATCGTTGAAAAAACCTTTATCCTAGAGTTTGTGGCCATTGCCATACAAAAGCTGATATATGATGCATTGTTGCGACACAACTGGTTATGCACAATAAAGGTTGACCACAACTGGGAAAAATATGATGATGTTTAAAACTACACAATCAATTTGAAGAATTTAAAAATGCACTCAAGTCATCTGGATCACTATCTGAATCGTCATCTTGATCATGGATTGTACTTCCTCCACCTGCTATGGTTGTCTTCATCTCACTTTCTAATTTAATTCTTTATCAAAATCCTCTTGATAGGTATTTGGTGGGGCTACCTTCATCTTCTTCCTGTACTGCGACAACAATCCATCTAGGAACATTTGTTTTTGTAGCCCATCCGTTGGCTTTGCTTCCATCTTATCAATAAGTTCCTTCAAACGACAATTATAAGACTGAATGTAAAAAAAACAGCACCTGGGACAGAGCAACATCCCATCTCAGTAGATGAGGCAGTCTCGTTGGAACAGGAGACTAATGTAGAAAAGGGAGAGCAGCCACAGACAGATGTGTCTCAACAAGTTGTTGGGACAGAAGGTGACAGCAGTCAGGCTGTAGTGACAGAAGGCAAGGCAACCAAAAAGACCATTGATCTCTCTGGGAAGTGGAATGAAACATTCCAGGGAGATGAATAGGAGGAGCAAATTGAGGATGCATGGTCTAAAGGTTTCCTAGTACAGCTACCCAATCTCATGGATCCTTCAGATGATATGGACCAGCAAGCGGTAGAATGTTTTTCAAAGTTAACGAAAATAATGGAAAATTTGTAGTTGCAATTTAACATAGCCTGTGTTGGTCAATGGAAGAAGTGGCAGTCTATGGCGGAAGAAGAATTGAACAAATTGGTGAAATGGGCCATACAAGGTCCTTGGCGAGCAGAGATTTCTAGCATCTATCAGAACCAGCCTTGGACAATGCCCACCGCACATTTGTCAACAATGGAGGGAGTTGAACAATTGGCTGAGAAGATGCCAACCCTCTACTTGGAATCTGGACAGGTGTACGTTTGTGGCCACAACACTGATCCTTCTTCCCAGCAGTCCGTAGAGCAAGGATCGCAGGTGAAGTTAGCACCTGAATTACTGCCTATGTATCAACAGTATAACTTCTTAGCCCACTTGTTATGTTGGCTAGCAGAAGGTATTAAGTACTTGCATTCAGCCAAGCAAATGGTAGATAGTGAACTGCAAAAGATGAAAGGAGATGTTCAACGCAAAGACCAATTGCTTGAAGAAGGGAAGGCTTGTATGGAGGCCGTCATTCAGGAAATTCAGAAACTGCAACAAGAACTGGAGAGCCTTCATACTCAGTTAGGAGAAAAAGCACAGAAAATTACCACTCTGGAAAATGAGGTGTCACAGCAAAAACAGGCTAAAGAATTGTTGGTCAAGCAAACTGAAACATTAGCAGCTCAAAAAAATCAGAGTGAGCTAGCCTGGCAGCAGGAGATGAGACAGCGTGAAGAGACTTGGCAGAAACAGTTGGCAGCGGTACAGGAAGAATTGCTACAAGCACAGCAGCGTGAGGCCACTTTGAAACAAGAGCTGACTTCAAAGGCCTCATCCTCATCCACAATTTTGGTTCCACGGTTGAGAGAACTTTTCATTTAGCGGGAGACTGAATTGTTGAACAGGCTTGAGGAAACAGAAAATCGCACCAAGGCCCTAGGAGTGGAATGGGGTAAATACTTCAATTATGCCAAGAAACTTAAGGCTGATAATGAGGCTCTACAGATGCAATTGGATGAAACCTTACTAGCTACAACTCACAAAGATGCTGAGACTCCTCAGAGTGAGCAGAGAAAGTCACTGAGGACATCGAATTCTTCGAAGGGGAGGATAGATGTAGACAACAGTTCCAAGCATAAACCATAAAGCTGTCTAACATGAATGTCCTATGAATATTCACAATTTTGACTATGTACAACAATTTTGGTAATGTACAAATCATGAAAATGACAAGTTGCAAATGTAAAATCAGCCAAGCAAATGAATATGGCTTGATTAGTAAAAGTGCACAAAAAGACAAACACAGCCATCTTTGTGTTAAGATGTCTGGATTAGTCAGACGTCCAGCCTAACTAATCTGACGTCTAGCTGTGTTAGACGTCTGAAACTGTCAGTTAGGCAGTTAACGCACTTGTTAAGGATAATAGGCGGTTTGGACGGTTGAGACGGGTTGGTTGCGCTAACTACCCGATCTTACCTATAAATACCTCCTATTTCATTCTGTAATCTATCCATACTTGTCTATAATGCGGAGACGTTATGCAGCAATTGTTAGTTTGTATGAGATTGCATCTGTGTTATAGTGTTGTGTTGTAGGTATTGATCATAGCTTGGTATGAGAGCATGTATTGCTATGTGTTGTTTTCATGTTGCAAGGCTTGTTGAGAAACATCAAGGACTGGAGAAGGAATGCTCAAGTTGTAGACATCTAGACCCTGGAAGGTCAACCCTCTTGCATATCAGTCTAGCTGTCTGGTTTCGTCGACAACCGTTCAGACGCCCAGCCCAGACGTCTAGCCGTCTAGTCCAGACATCTAGCCGTCTAGTACAAACGTCCAGCCATATAGTCCGAACGTCTAGTCGCCTAGCCAGCTGCCCAATCCAGATGTCCCATCCAGACGTCTAGCCGTCTAGTCCAGATGTCCAGCCTTCCAGACCAGACGTCTAGCCGTCTAGTCCAGACGTCCAGCCCAGATGTCTGGCCGTCTGTTCCTGACGTCCAACCTAGACGTCTAGCCGTCCGTCACAGACGTCTAGACCGTCTACCTCAGACGTCTACTGTTTTAAGTAACCATAAACACTTATCCATTCAGACTCGTAGAACATGATTACTGGTGTATCTTGGCTTATCACACCCTCCTAGTTTATCGTCATTCCCTCATCTCGAGAAGGCACTTACCCTTGTCTACAATTTCTTAATGGTCGAAATTCTTCAATTACTGCATCTTTCAAGGGGGTCCATTGGGTGAATGGTTGTGTATGTTGTCGTTTTAAATACCAATCCATAGCCATTCCCCGCAAAGTGGCTGGAAACAATCGCAACCACTTTGTATCCTGTGTTACCCCATTTGATCCCCAAATGGTGATACAAATTCCCACATGATGGGCTGAGTCTTCCTTTCCTTCCCCATGGAAAGGTGGACATTTCTATTTGTCTGCTTGAGTAGTAGTATGCGCCATTGGGACTGTCCCACTAGGTGAGTTTCTTGGTGGTGAGCATGGTGGAATTCTATCCGGCTCTCTCTCTGTTGTTGATGGTGCGAAATTTTGGTCAAATAGCCTTCTACTTCCACTTCGCGAATAAACGAGATGTGGTTGTGGTCTTCCTCCCCACGAACCGATGCGTGGTTGCTACTGTTGGTTACGAATCTGCCATGAGGAAAGGATTTTGTGTTAATGCGCCCAGATTCGCCCACCAGCTAGAAAGGCCGGAAGGAAGGAATGCCTTCCGAGCCAATCTCCGGAGAAGGCCGGCTCCTTGTGGGTTTTGGTTTTAAGCTAAGAGTGCAGGAAAGAGATAAAAATGCGGAAAGAATTTACAAATGTGATTGGAGTTGGGTGGGGGGAACTAACAGTACAACAACACACCAATCACCACTACTTACTGCATTATAAGTACAAAGCATAGCCAGAAACTGCAAAGTCTAGTATACTTTCTGTATAGAGCGGTGTACGCACAGCTACAATGGTCCCCTAGCAAACATTCTCCCTACAAGGAGAACTAACAAAGACGGCAATGCATCAATCACCACTACGTACGGTAACTCAAACAGAAAGCAACCAAGAGATGTCAGATCCAAGTATATGTGTTATGCAGAGAATTTATACGCACAGCTACAATGGTCCCCTAGCAAACATTCTCCCTACAAGGAGAACTAACAACACGGCAACGCATCAATCACCACTACGGACAGCAACGTAACACACAACTGAAGGAACTGCTACCACATTTATTCTATGTATCCTCTAATCTATTAAGTTCAAGAGTGCTTGGCCACCAAATGCCGAAGTGAATCAACAAGCCATGACACAAGCAATGCCTCAGGTGTACCTGACCACCAAATGCTGAAACGAATCAACGAGCCGTGACACAGGAAAACGTAAAGCAGACATGTAAAGGAGAGGCAGCATAAAAAATAAAAGCAGTAGAACAGAGCCGTGCATATACTTTATATTTATAAGTAGAAGCACGGTTACAATGGTTCCCTAACAAACATTCCCCTTCCACCACTTTACAATGAAAATGTGGTGGGTATTTATAGCCCGAGTCCCTCCCGTTACATTAATGGGCACAAAGTCCCAGTCAAACATTGGCTGACAAAAAGCAGCTATGGAGTTGCTGATGCTGACCTTTGTCGGACAGGACTGTACCTGCAGCATGGTTCCCCTGAAGGCCGGACAGCTACGTGGCAGCGCGTTGGGTAGATCTTCACATCGGCAGGAATGCGGGCAGCTGGAGCCGGTAGAACCTCTAATCAGCTTTAAATGAGGCAGCTGGCATAAGTAGTGCAGCCCATGCTTGTCCTTTTGCTCGGCACGTCTTGGCTCAAATCCCGAAGCTGGACACTTGTCGGATGATGCTGTTTGACATGTGTCTGCCTTGAAAGGCAGTTTATCCAACTTCTCTCGGGATAGGAGCGTCATTGGGTTGCGCAGGCAGAAAACAGCGCAGTCGGGAAGGCCTTCATGCCTTGGGTGCATTTCTGAGTTTGTTTCCCCACTGCGCACCTGTCAAGGGCGCACTCCGACTTCGCTGCGAAGTCGGGTTGCGCACAGGTGAAAGCTGATGTCTGCCGCCGTACGGACTTCGCTCCAGCACTTAGTCATTTTCCTGCCAGCCTGCTACAAGGTGCGCTCAGAAAGTTGGGAGAAGTACGAACTTCGCACCAAAACTGGGAGAAGTACGCACTTCGCACCAAAACTGGGAGAAGTACGCACTTCGCACCAAAACTGGGAGAAGTACGACTTCCCCCGGAGAAGTACGCACTTCGCGCGAAGTCGGACTTCGCCCCAACACTTAGCCATTTTTCAGGGCAACTGCTGTCAAATTTGAGATCAGACTGAGGGGCTCAAAAGAAAGGGGGGAAAGAATGAGAATGCAGGGAAGAGAGAGAAAGGGAGAGAAGAAGAAAGGGAGAGAGAGGAAGAGGGAAAAGGAAGAGCAGCACTCTTACAAAACTGAAAACATTGCACCCCGTGCAAAATGTGGCAACATTTCTGGCGGCTCGCGGGGTGTCGAGCTCGCCTCGGCGCAAAGAATCCATGCCTTCATCCATTGGGTGCAGAGGAACTTGCTTCCCCTGCTTTCTGCTGCTCTAGCTGTTCACTCCGCGGCAACTGTTCTTCAGATCCACTTTCGGCAGTTGCCTCCTCAGAATCACCTTCCGAATGCTCTCCAGCATTGGCTTCTGCCTCGCAGATGCGGTTGTATGCGGCCTGGGCTTGGCCCCAGGCTTCTGCTTCGAATGGTCTGCGGTCAGCAACTTCTTCTAATGCTGCGTGGAATGCAGCGACCGCATGCAAGTCGATGGTGAGGTATCTTTTTCCCAGCCTCCCGGAAGTAGGAACCGATCCCGCAAAGACTTGGACACCATCTCGGGTGACCCGACTTTCTTGAATTGGCTCACTCCAGCTATCAATTTCAGCTGTATCCGCTTCAAAGGACAGCCAATTCTTTTTCACCTGCTCGTGGGTGAGGAATTCACCATTCTCAACATAGCCGGGGCACCCTAGTTCAGAGAGAGCGTGAAAAGGAGCCAGACAAATGTCCTTTTCATGTTCGAATGCGTCTAGCATCCGTCTGGCAACTCTCACCTCTTCTGCTTTTTTGAAATATTTATGCAAGGTTACCCTTGCATCTGCCCATTCTGCACCGAATGAGGACATGGGGGAGAATTGGAGGCCTTCGCGCTCGCGCTCTTGAAGTTTTATTGCCAGGTCCAGCCATTGCTTCGCCTGGCGTTCGGCCTCCTCTACCACAGGCTTTCCCTGGGCAGAAACTTCTTGGATCCTGAGTGTGAAATCCAGGACCGACATAGCCTTATATGTGTGGGGCTTGCATCCCCGCAGCAGATCAGCCCGCATCTCCTTAACTTTGCTCTTTGAAAAGACCGTCGCTTGAGATGCTTTCTCTGCAGATTGCGACTGCGCCTGTTTCAAAGACTCCTGGAGCTGAGAAATCTGCTCCAGGGCTGCCTGCCTTTCCGTTGCGGCTTCTTGCCGAGAAGCGGCCAGCCGGGCTTTTAGTTCATCTATTTCTCGCCGCGCCGCCTCCAGCCGCTCGTGGACCCGGACAGTCCTCTTCAAGCTGTCTTGTCTTATCCCCGCAACCGGAAAAGCTCTTCCCTGCTCCCTCCGCATTCTTGACAAGGAGATTATCCGCTTTACGGAGGATTCCCCGAATCTCGTATTGCGGGTGAATATCATCAAAGCTCTTCTCCTTTGTCCTGGAGCTCGTAGTCCGCCCCCGGTCATTTCCCGAAGAGGCTTCTTCACTTTCGGAATTATCTTCTCTGTCGTAAGCACTCTCCTCTCGAAGTTAAACTTGGTGCGCTTTACCGGGGCGGCTATCTCTTCAGGTCTCCTCCGCTTCAGGTTTTGGAGGAAAGAGATAGGGTATTCTACAGCTCTCGTTGCCAGAGGCAAATCATCCGTGTTCTGGAGGTCGTCCATGAAGTCCGGTTCCCCCAGCCTAGGGTTCTGCTGAGACGTCTCTCCTGCGGGAAGGGAAGGAGGAGAAACCGGACGGACTTTGGAAGGGGCGGCCGCTTCTGAGGGCGACCGGGAAGTGGAGATAGGAGCGGTTGGTGCTGGAAGGGTTTCAAGCGGCTGAGGCGATGGGTGCAACGGTGAACGCGCGGCTTCAGCACTAACCACAGGTGAAGGGTTTGGGGTTTGACTCAGAGATAGGGAAGCGTTGGGGTTCTGAGCAAACTGGTCGAAAGAATGGGGGCCGCTAGAAGGGTGTGGAGATGGGGAGGAAGATGCGGCCATGACTTGCTCGGATTGAGCGGGAGATGGAGTAGGAGTAGGGCTAGATGAGATCAGAGGGAGTGGGGCAGCAAACGTACCTGCGGGCTCCGCCTGAGCCGATGCTGGATGGATGTCTGCGATTCTGGTTCCGGCGGTCGGCTCGGGACTCGTCCGCAGAAACAATCTCCGGAGCGGCCGAACGCGGCCGCGGCTCGCGACCGGTCGCCGCACCGTCGACTAGGGTCGCCTGATCTTTTCAACTCTCTTCCTCTTTTTATTTTCTGGAGCGATGGCTGGATCGGGGGAAGGAGATGGAGCAGGTGCAGCGGGCGCTGATGTTCCCACGGTAAACTTGTACCGGGGTTTGACTTGCAGAAGGTCTGCCGCAACCGGTCTGCTCTCCGGCGGCGCTGGCGTCTTTTGTGCCTGAGGAATCACCTCGGGCGTTGCCTTGACTAATTTCTTCGCCTTTTCAGGCGCCGCCTTGGAAGCCACGGGCTGCATTGGGTCCACTTGGATGTCTGTTGGGCCCGCGCTGGCAGTTGCCGAAGTGTACAACTGTTGGGAGGAAGACCCTCCTTTATAACCCTCAAAGGGACCTCGGGGAACGTAATCTCGAAATGCGAAAGGCCGCCAGCTGTCATGGTGCTGGTCATATAGAACCGAAAAGTCGTCATCAACGGCCGATTTCTCCCCGACGGATTTATCGTGCCGCGTGCGGCACCTCATCTTCCAAAGATTCAACAATCTTTTCTTTTGGCCAGCTAAGGCTCGCTATCTTGGAGATGAATTTTTTAAATCCCGGAGAAGAGAACTTGTGGTCCGGGTTTCGCTCGGGGTCATATGCTACCTCCTCGCAAAGAAAATCCCGCCACGGAGGCCATGCTTCCATCGAGTCAATCTCCCAGTCGAGGTCAACATGGACCACATCGCATCTGTCTTCGATTATATCCGCCCGGGGGCAGATATGCGTGAACTTTCCCCTTATCCCGTACGGGTCGTACTTCCAGCGCTGCGGCAACAGAATCAGGCCAATGCGAAAAAGCTCCTGCTCGAGATAGACATGCTGTCCCACCTCTGATATCTCAACGTTCGCCCAGGAAAGAGGGTATGGAAAAATATGGCCCTTTCTCTTTCCCTGGCCGAACTCCTCTTCAACGTAATCCATCTGCCGAGCAACCTCCATCCCAAACTGATGATCCGTGCACCCGCAGGGGCAGCAGATGAGGCTTGCCCTTGAATCCGTAGATTCCGACCACAATCCCTCGCGCCGCCTAAAAACGTCCCCGAGCTTGTGATTCAAAGAAATAGCTCGTCATTTCCTGCGGGGGGCGAGGGATCTCACCCTCGCTGAAGACTGACATGACCAAGCCCAGAAAGTTGAAGTTGAACTTGTAGTAGGACCCTTTCCGGTATAGGTCATCCGTCCAATCATAGACGGGCTGTGGCTCTCCCCTCTCATTTACCTTCTTCAGGTTCGGGATCGGCATCCGGGAGTGCAAATGATACAAACATAGCCAAGCCAGGAAAGAACTGAACCGAAATTCAGTTGACTGCTTCTTCTGGAGCTTTACCAGGCTGGAGTGAATGGCATATGCCAGCCAGTCCGCCCAGTCAAAAAAGATAGGGCGCTTCCCACTTCTTTGCGCTGCTGGTTCGTAGGATTCTCCGCATAGGAGACATTCTGCCAGCGCTAACTGATACGGCTGTACCAGCTCGTCTGAGTCGCAGCCGAGGACCCACGCCAGAATGGTGTATAGGTATTTGCTCTGAAACCTTTCCAGGGGTATGGGGCCGGTTGGCCATTGTCCAGTTGCAAGCGGGGCGTTCAGCTCTGAATTGAGGAAATCCCTCATCCTTTTTGTGTGCGTGAAGCGTCCCGCTTGTTCGCCAAGATTTATCTTTCTGACAATCGTGCTGGAGTCATACTCCAACCCTGGGGCGAAGGCCGGCTGGACAGTCTCCCTGCGAAGTGCGAACAAGGGTTTACCGCTGGAGCTGCAAATCTGCCGGGTAGCTGGTCTGTAATGTCTGACAATTAGGTCTACCAGCTCCGGGCATTGATGGACAGGAGGGCACAAGAACCGGAAGAGGTTAGACTTGTACGCCGCTCCGAAATGGTGAGAGGGCGAAACCTTGTCAGCCCAATTCTCCACATTTATCCGCAGCTTAGTAAGGCTCATGGAAAACGAGCCGTCCTTGTATCCCGCCAGGTAATTGACCGGCGGTGGTGGGGCTTGCCCACGCTGTACTTTCTTTGGCCGGGATTTTGACTTTTGCCCTGGCGGTGTCTCACTCCTGAAAACACTTGACTGCGGTAAATCCTCCAGTTCGCGCCCTTCGCTGGATTGCGCTGACATTGTCAACTTTCCTTTGTCCATCCTTCTGAAACAACAATAATTATGATTTCTGGACGCCTGCAGCAGATTTCACAGTCGTAGGAATAATTTGCGCGATTTGGCATGTCTGGATGCATCAGTCCCCCTTTTCTAGATAATGACAGCGTCATTAATGTCGCGCAGGAGGGGGTAGGTCGGCTGGCAAGTGAAGGAGTTATGTTTCTTGGGTGGCCGCGCAGGAGAATGTCTTGGAAGATGCACCCGGGCCGCCGCGCCATGCTTCTTTGATTGCACTTTTATTGAAGACTGCGCAATCATTAAATTTAATTTCGAATGTTGCGCCATGGCTGACGTCACTGCCACAATATGGGCACACTGCTCAAGAAAAAGCCCCTTGGTTCGGAAACCCATCTCAAACCGTCGCAACGCGCCTTGGGCCCACGCTTTAGAATTTTTTATTCATTTTTTAAACTCACCCAAGCTGCGCTTAGACAACAGGGAGAAGTCGGACTTCGCGCGAAGGTTGGGCGCGATCCGACTTCGCCCACACAATCGGACTTCGCTCCAAAGTCGAGCGCAGTCCGAACTGCCACTTGCACTGAGATTGTTTTCCTTTCTTTTCCTACTGCGCCCGAGGATTGAGCGCAGTCCGACCTTTGCAAACTTCGGAAGAGAGGCGAGCACTTAGAATTTTATTGCCTCTTAGGATCGGGTGCACGAGCTGCGCTTATACAATGGAGCGCGACTTCGCACAAGTTCGGCGATGTTGGCAGGTTCGCACTTCGCGCATGTGTGCGCGAAGTTCGCACTTCGCGCGCAAGCTGGGCGTGTTCGGACTTCGCGCAGGAAGTCGGACTTCGCTCAAAATTGAGCGCAGTCCGAACACTCGCTTTGCAGCTTTTTCTTTCGAACCTCGCCTTTGGTCGCGCGCAGCCCGACTTCGCCGCGAGTCGGGCAGCAGCCAGCACTTAGCCGTTTTTCTTTCTTCACTCAAGCAGCCCCTTCACGAACTTCGCTCCTTCTGAGGGGCGACAACAGACTTCGCTGCGAAGTCTGTATTCTCTCCCATGTCGCAGTTTGGCTCAAACAAATAAAAAACTGAAAGCTGGAAACTGTACATGCTGAAAAAGCAAAATGCATAAGGGAAATTTTTACAAAGAAGGGCCCATTGGGCACCTTCAGCAGCGGTAAACTTTTAAGTGGAACCCGTTAACGGGGATAGGTAGGAGCTGACCCTCCATATCCCGAAGTACATAAGCATTGAACTGGTTCACCCGGCAATCTGATAAGGGCCCTCCCAGAGGGCATCAAACTTCCCGTGGTTGCCCGGCTTCGCCTTATATGAGTCCCACTTCAGCACCAGGTCCCCGATTTTAAAAACTCGGGCAGTGGTGCCTTTTGCAAACCAGCCTTGAGTGGCTCCAATATGCTGGGTGAAGGCCTGGTATGCTTTTTCTCTGTCTTCTTCCAACTGCAGAAGTTGGCACAGTCTGTCATCCACCGGGTCTCCACTGCTCCTGTCTTCGTCCAACATCCATAGGGCAGGGATTTCGATGTGGGATGGCATGACAGCCTCTTTACCGTAGACGAGCGCATAAGGGGACGTCCTGATGGATTTCTTGAATGAAACTCTGTCCGCCCATAGCGCCCGGTTCAGGAGTAAATGCCAAGTCCGCTTGTTCCTGTCAATGGTCCTTCTGATGATCTTCAGGAGGTTCTTGTTAGTAGACTCGGCAAGGCCATTCCCCTGCGGGTAGTAATTAGAAGACATCTTGTGATAAATGCCAAGTTTGCCAGTGTACTCCGTGAGTACAGCGCCTGCGAATCCCGGACCATTGTCCGTCACAATTGACTCTGGAACCCCGAACCGGGTAATCAGGCTCTCAAGGAACCTAATGACCGTTTCTTGGTCCGCGTTTTTGGTCGGGATCGCCTCTGCCCACCGTGTGAAGTAATCGGTGGCTGTAAGAATAAACTTGTGTCCGGCAGAGGAACTAGGCGAAATCACCCCAATGAAGTCTAGACCCCATTGCTGGAACGGAGTCTCGGCCTGAATCGGTTGAAGGGGCAGGGGTGCTTTTCTGTTTCTGCCAGCAAACCTCTGGCATTGATCACACTTGGAACAGACCGCATAAGCGTCTGTAAATAGAGTGGGCCAATAGTACCCAGCTCTAATTATTTTCAAGGCCGTAGGCCTTGCGTAATGATGACCTCCAGGCATCCCGGAATGAAAATCTCCGAGGACCCTGGGCTGATCTGATTTCATGACGCACCGCAACAGGATGCCGTCAATATTTTTGAAGTAAAGCCCCTCGGGGCGAAGAGTGTACTTAAGTGCACCTAGCCGAAATCTCCTTCGTTGTGAGGCGTTCAGGTGATCTGGACATCTCCCAGTGCAGAAATATCTCACCAGTTCATCTGTCCAATCACTCCCCTCCGATAAGGAGTCGGCTAGGTAGATGCTTGTCGCTGTGTCCTCCCACTTACAGGCGGAGATGCCGGCTACAGCGCTTCGGGCCAGCTCCTGACACAAGGCTCGGCCTCTGATAAGCTTTGTGGGCCGCACTTCGATGTCGAACTCCTGGATTTTTGCAATCCATCCTGCTCTCTTGTGACCCGGCTCTCCTTGTATGATGAAGCTTCGAACGTCCGGTGAATCACGAAGACAGCCGTTTTGCTCTGGGAGACAAAATGCCTGAACTTTCGGAGGGATTTCATAACAGCGTGAACCTACCGCTCTATAAAGTTGTACTTTTCCTCATGCGGCTGAATCACTTGGCTCAGGAACGCTATGGGGCGCTCCTCGCCATCGTCTCCCTTCTGAGTTAGGACTGCGGCGTAACTTTCCGGTTCTCCCACCGCATACAGGATGAAGTCCTTGGAGTAGTCCGGGTTTATCAACACCGGAGCTTGCGCAACTCGAGCCTTGATTTCCTCGAAGGCTTGCCGTCTCTCATCAGTCCATTCGTAAGCTGTATCTTTTTTCAGCAGTTCGGCCATAGGCTTGATCACTTGCGCGAAGTCCGGAATGAACTTCCGCACGAAGTTAATCTGACCGAAGAAGGACTGCAGCCCTTTTTTATCGATTGGGGCTGGCAAGCGAAGGAGGGCTTCGCTCTGTCAGGGTCAATGGCGAGGCCTTTCTCGGAGATGACATGTCCCAGCAGCTTTCCTTCTTTTACCGCGAAGACAGACTTCTTCGGGTTTATAGAAATGCCGAATTCTCGACACCTCTCAAATATTTGCCGCAGTGGGAAACATGATCCCCTCTTTGGTGAGAGAAAATGCTCATGTCATCAAGGTAGATGACAATGATCTTATTGAGCAGCTTCTCTAAGGCCAGTGTCCATGGCCCTTTGGAATGTGGCACCAGCATTGGATAAGCCGAAAGGCATGCGCTGATAGGCGAACGTCCCCCATTTGGTGGTGAACGCCGTCTTATGCTGGTCCTCATCCCTGACCCAAATCTGGTTGTAGCCGGAAAATCCATCTAGAAGTGAGAATCTCTGGGCTCCAGAAACGATGTGTAGAATTTGGTCAATTTGGGGAAGCGGATAGTGGTCCTTGAGGGAAGCCTGATTCAGGTTTCTGAAGTCGACACAGAGACGAATGTCGCCATTCTTTTTCCTCACAGGCACCAAATTCGCGACCCAGGAAGAATGCTTGATGGGGTAGATGATTTTGGCCTCCAACATCTTCAAGAGCTCTGCTTTCATCATGGCCTCAATCTTTGGATTTACGGCCCTCTGCTTTTGTCGGAATGGCTTGGCGCCATCCTCTAGCTCAATGGTATGCTGGATTACATCTCTGTCATACCCCTTCAAATCCTCGTAGCACCAGGCCACGATGTCGGGGAACTCTCGGCATGGTGATCTAATCTGCTCAAGTTCCTCCGAGTGCGTCTGTCCCGACCTTGATAGTTTTACCAGGTTCAAGTTCCAGGTCGGCATACTGCTTCGGGTCTACTTTGATCCTGTGAGATATTGCTCTGTCATTCTGATCAAATAGACTCTCCAATGTAATCAGTCCTTTTGGGACATGATTATTTTTTAACTGTATTAACCCCTCATATTGCTCGTCATCAGGGTCTCTACCTTCGATTGAACCAACTTCGTTAACCAAAAATGTGACGATCTCCTCGTCACAATCGAACACCTGCCAGTGGGTGTCCTTATCGTGCACGTAAGGCTCGTAAATAGTGCGAACCGGCTTCGGTTTCTGGACAACGTCATCAGCCGGAACGTACCTGGCTCCAACAGACGCCAGAATGTCAGCGTGTTTGTTTTTATCACGTGATATCGCCTTGACATTCAACGAGTCAAACGACTCCATCAGGTCCCACACCCGATTGCGGTACGCCTTGAGGTAGTGATGTTTGGAGGCGCACTTATTCGTAACTTGGTGACACACCAGCTCTGAATCTCCAAAGATCTGCAGGTGTTTGATCCCCAGCCTCTCCGCCTTTCGCAAACCCAAGCACAGGGCTTCGTACTCCGCCGAGTTGTTAGTGCAGCTCCAGGCCAACCTGTAGGTATAGTCCTTCTGGACCCCGGTCGGAGAAACCAGAAGCACCCCTGCACCGGCGCCATTTTTGCATCGCGCGCCGTCAAAGAAAAGCTTCCACAGCTTCTCAGGTGCAGGTCCCACTTCTTTTGCAGTCGACTTGTCAAGCCTCTCGGGCTGTACAACAGTGTAACAGCCCTGCTCTGTCTCAATTACGGCATTGAAATCCCGCAAAGAGAACTCATCTTCAAGCTGTAGCACTTCGAGGGCTTGCTCCGTCAGCTCAACTGTCACCAGTTCTTCCTCCGACAGCTGGACCATGCAGTCCAACTCTCCTCCGGTATCTTCTCTACTAGGAAGGTGGAAGGCTTCTCATTGAAAATTTTCAGTCTCCTTCCTTTGAAGGGCACTTCCATGTGTGAGTAGTCTAGAGACAGGTACCCGCCCAGCTTCGCAGTGAACTCCCGAGAGAGACACATGCCGAAGTAGGGAGCCAGGTCAACGACCACGACCTCTTGGATGACCACAATGTCGAGAGCCTTATGCAGCCGGATAGGGATGTCCTTTATGACACCAACTGTCTTGACAGGGGTGCCGTCTAATTGCAGCACGCCTTGGCTGCTCCGTGTGTACTCCATCCCGATCTCATCGCAGACGGCCTTCGGCATCACAGTCGTGGAAGCACCAGAGTCCACCATGCAGTTGTGTACTATGTGCCCTTGCATCCGTAAAGACAGATAAAAGGGAGGCGGTCTGTTCTTCCCAGTGGCTGAGACTGTCAGAGGTTGAACCAGGACAGCAGGCTGTATCTGCTTGCCGTTCTTCATGTTTTTCAGAGATTCCTGCAGCAGATCCACCCGGCCTCGGGAGCGTAAGAGCATCGTACATGCCGATTCTAGCAGTGTTCTTTTCAACTCGTCTACTATGTCGTAGCCCGAGGTGCTAGCTCCTTCCGCTTCTTTCGCCGGCTCATACTTCGTCCGGTATCGCTGGGTAGCTTCAACTCGCTGTCTCTTGGTCAGAGACGGGTACTTCAGCCTTCTCCTGTGCTTGTTCTTTGGTTTCAGCCGGAGGCCGAGGTACGGGAGCTTTAGCCGGAACTGGAACTTTTGCTATAGGAGGCTTGGCTGGGACAGGGGCTGCCTTTGCCGGAAGAGGCTTGGCCGGAGCTTTGTCTTTGGATGCCTTCTCCCGGGCCGTGTAGGGCCACGCCCGCTAGGACGGTGGCAGCCCACCGGCTGCGGTTTTTCTCTTCTCGGCATAAACTTGCAAAGGCTTGGCAGGATCTCGCAGCTTTCTTTCCTTCCTTGGCGGGCGGCACTAGATTCTCCTTCGGGAGGGCAAAGTTGGCTTCGCCGTCCAGGATCATGTAGAGTTCATCGTCCTCTATGGCGCCGCCGGCCAAAGTCCGGATGTAGTGCCGGTGCAAGGTGCGCCTTCCTCCGAATGCGGGTCATTGCACGTAGTGCACTCGGCTAACCCGGTCGGAAGGACCAGTCGGGTCTTCTATAGCAAGATTTCTCGAGGCGGACGCCTCGCAAGCCGGTGCTCCGGGGGTTTGTCTTTTGTCGTCGCCGGGGCGGATATGGCCTCCTAGGAACGAGGTCCATCTGGGCCTGCTTCTTCTTCAGAGCGGTCATGTCATTGGACATGGCATGATATCCCGAGGCCAAAGCCCGCACCTCCTGGAGGATTGTATTCTGAATGTTACTGTCAGGAGGCGGCAACTGTGCCGGTGGAGGCAATGCGGCTAATGGAGGAGGATTGGAATAAGGTGCGTACTGCGGAGGAGCAGGGAGCGCTGGAAAATGCGGAGCAGGAGGAGGCGGGTGAGGATAATGCAATTGAGGCGGGCCGTAAGGAGTTACGACCGGCGCCGGATTCCATTGCTGCTGGGGTTGCTGCCCTGATGTGGACGGCGCACCACCAGAAGCAGGAGGATACTGGGATCTGGGGAAGTCGGGATGAATGGGTTCCTGCACCCTGGACGGGAGTCTGCCGATAGAAATAATATCAGCTTCAGCTTGTCGGGCAGCCTCGTACGCAGCAGAAACTCGTCTATTCTGGCAATCTTCAGCAGCAGGCATATGTCTGAGTTGAAGGATCTCAGATAGTAGTGAGCAGCCATGCCAGCTGAAGGCCGAAGTTCGCGAGGTACCCGTTTCCAGGATCTCGCAAACCTGATGTTAAAGTCAGACACCTCCTCTTGAGGATGTCTCTGGATACTTTGGAACTGATGCAACAGAGAAGTAGGGTCAGCGGACTCGTTGCATCCTTTCACGAGCCTTCTGGCAAGCTGGGGCCATCCTGTGATAGATCCCTCTGGCAGCGATCTCCACCAGTAGAGAAGTTTTCCCCTTAGGGAAAGGGCCAGCAGACGGGTCTTCACACTCTCGTCAGTAATGGAATGCAATGCGGCCAGGGCAAGGATGTCCTGGATGTGCTCGTACGCCGTCTTGCCGTAGCCGTCGTACGTAGGGATGGACTTCAAAGCAGCAGGGGGCACAGCTTGTTGTCCGACCAGGGCCAAGGGCCCTGTAGAGTCCACCGCCGGGAAGAGATCATCATCATTTTGCTGCTGGGCAGCCATTTCTTCTTCTTCTCCTCCGTCGGTTGTGTACTCAGTGTCGGTACCTTCCGAGGATGTAGATTCCTCTTCTTCCTCGGCCTCTTCTATTTCGTACTCAGCTCCTCCGACCTCAGCTTCGGCTTCTTCTTGAATTTCAGCCTCGGCTTCGTCGACACGAGCTTGTTGATCAGCCAGCCTGACAACTTCGCCCCGAGCGTTGATGTCCAGTTCGTAGAAGTCAGGCGGGTTTCTTGGATCCCTTGCTCGCCACCTTCTTGTTTGCATGAAGGTGCTAGGACCGGTCTTTCGGACTCGAAGATATGTTCGTGCGTAGTCGCCGTGTGCTCCGATTTTGAACAAGAATGAAGCGAACACCGGTGCTTCGATTCCGTTTGGGGGTGGGAAACTTCCTTGGCCCACCGAGTGCTCAGAATAAACTGTCAGCCCGAGTGAACACGAGCCCGAGTTTTTTCAAATGTGGGACTCCGGGTCCCACCGGCGTGCCAGAAACTGTTGGTTACGAATCTGCCATGAGGAAAGGATTTTGTGTTAATGCGCCCAGATTCGCCCACTAGCCTAGAAAGGCCGGAAGGAAGGAATGCCTTCCGAGCCAATCTCCGGAGAAGGCCGGCTCCTTGTGGGTTTTGGTTTTAAGCTAAGAGTGCAGGAAAGAGATAAAAATGCGGAAAGAATTTACAAATATGATTGGAGTTGGGTGGGGGAACTAACAGTACAGCAACACATCAATCACCACTGCTTACTGCATTATAAGTACAAAGCATAGCCGTAAACCGCAAAGTCTAGTATACTTTCGTATAGAGCGGTGTACGCACAACTACAATGGTCCCCTAGCAAACATTCTCCCTACAAGGAGAACTAATAACACGACAATGCATCAATCACCACTACGTACGGTAACTCAAACAGAAAGCAACCAAGAGATGTCAGATCCAAGTATATGTGTTATGCAGAGAATTTATACGCACAACCTACAATGGTCCCCTAGCAAACATTCTCCCTACAAGGAGAACTAACAACACGGCAACGCATCAATCACCACTACGGACAACAACGTAACACACAACTGAAGGAACTGCTACCACATTTATTCTATGTATCCTCTAATCTATTAAGTTCAAGAGTGCTTGGCCACCAAATGCCGAAGTGAATCAACAAGCCATGACACAAGCAATGCCTCAGGTGTACCTGACCACCAAATGCTGAAACGAATCAACGAGCCGTGACACAGAAAACGTAAAGCAGACATGTAAAGGAGAGGCAGCATAAAAAATAAAAGCAGTAGAACAGAGCTGTGCATATACTTTATATTTATAAGCGGAAGCACGGTTACAATGGTTCCCTAACAAACATTCCCCTTCCACCACTTTACAATGAAAATGTGGTGGGTATTTATAGCCCGAGTCCCTCCCGTTACATTAATGGGCACAAAGTCCCAGTCAAACATTGGCTGACAAAAAGCAGCTATGGAGTTGCTGATGCTGACCTTTGTCGGACAGGACTGTACTCGCAAGCATGGTTCCCCTGAAGGCCGGACAGCTACGTGGCAGCGCGTTGGGTAGATCTTCACATCGGCAGGAATGCGGGCAGCTGGAGCCGGTAGAACCTCTAATCAGCTTTAAATGAGGCAGCTGGCATAAGTAGTGCAGCCCATGCTTGTCCTTTTGCTCGGCACGTCTTGGCTCAGATCCCGAAGCTGGACACTTGTCGGATGATGCTGTTTGACATGTGTCTGCCTTGAAAGGCAGTTTATCCAACTTCTCTCGGGATAGGAGCGTCATTGGGTTGCGCAGGCAAAAAACAACGCAGCCGGGAAGGCCTTCATGCCTTGGGTGCATTTCTGAGTTTGTTTCCCTACTGCGCACCTGTCAAGGGCGCACTCCGACTTCGCTGCGAAGTCGGGTTGCGCACAGGTGAAAGCTGATGTCTGCCGCCGTACGGACTTCGCTCCAAAGACTTAGTCATTTTCTCGCCACCCTGCTACAAGGTGCGCTCAGAAAGTTGGGAGAAGTACGCACTTCGCACCAAAACTGGGAGAAGTACGAACTTCGCACCAAAACTGGGAGAAGTACGCACTTCGCACCAAAACTGGGAGAAGTACGCACTTCGCGCGAAGTCGGACTTCGCCCTAACACTTAGCCATTTTTCAGGGCAACTGCTGTCAAATTTGAGATCAGACTGAGGGGCTCAAAAGAAAGGGGGGAAAGAATGAGAATGCAGGGAAGAGAGAGAAAGGGAGAGAAGAAGAAAGGGAGAGAGAGGAAGAGGGAAAAGGAAGAGCAGCACTCTTACAAAACTGAAAACATTGCACCCCGTGCAAAATGTGGCAACAGCTACGGTACAAAGTCTCCTACTTCTGTATCCTCCGGCCAACTCCCTTCCGCTGGTTTGGGTGTTATCGTCCAATCCTCGTTCTCAATACCTGGAACTTCTTCCGCTATTTGCTCTTCGTCTTTAGCTGTCACCAACAACGTCTCTACTCTCGGATTATTGTCTTCCACTGGATCCCAATAAACGAGATGTGGTTGTGGTCTTCCTCCCCACGAACCGATGCGTGGTTGCTACGGTACAAAGTCTCCTACTTCTGTATCCTCTGGCCAACTCCCTTCCGCTGGTTCGGGTGTTATCGTCCAATCCTCGTTCTCAATACCAGGAACTTCTTCTGCTATTTGCTCTTCGTCTTTAGCTATCACCAACAACGTCTCTACTCTCGGATTCTTGTCTTCCACTGGATCCCACACTATTTCCACTTTAGGTTGTGAAACTTCTCCGTCGTGTGTTCTTTGGTTAGCTAGTCGTGCACTTCTTCTTGGTTGTCTTGGAAAACTTCCTCTTCTTCCTTGTGACCTGCGATGTGTCATTCACCTCTTTGTCTTATCACCTGTACTTCTCGACCCAAAGTTTGTTTTTAGGCAACGTCGCCAAATGTAGACAAGGGTAAGTACTTTCCCAAGACGAGGGAATGACGAGAAACTAGGAGGGAGTGATAGGCCAAGATACACCAGTCGTCATGTTCTACAATTACGGGTATACAAGTTTAACAGATGCCTAGAATAGTAGACATCTGAGGCAAACAGTCTAGATGTCTAGGATGGACGACTAGACGTTTGGGCTAGACGTCAGGGATAGACGACCAGACGTTTGGGATAGACGTCTAGACGAGACGGCTAGATGTCTGGGACGGACGACTAGATGTCTGGACTGGACGGCTAGACGTCTGGGACGAATAGCTAGACGTCTGGACTGGACGACTAGACATCTGGACTGGGCGGCTGGACATTTGGACTGGGCGGATGGACGTCTAGATGTCTGGACTAGAGGGTTGGCTAGACGTCTGGACTGGATGGCTAGACGTCTGGGACAAATGGCTAGATTGACGTCTGGTCTAGACGTCTGGAACAGTGCTTTTGACGAGGTTAGACGACTAGACTGATACATGCAAGGGTTAATCTGCCAGGGTCTAGATGTCTTCAATCTGCGCTTTCAGTATCCAGTCCTCAATGCTCCTTAGCACACCTTGCAAAAGTAAAACAACACAACAATACATGCTCTCGTACCAAGCTAGGATCAATACCTGCAACACAACACTATAACACAGACGCAAGTACATACAAGACGCATTCCAGAGGAACAGCTTGTTGCACAACAGTTCTGCATTATAGACAAGTATGGATAGATTACAAAATGAAATAGGGGGGTATTTATAGGTAATATCGGGTAGTTACTGCAACTAACCCGTCTCAACCATCCCAACCGCCTATTATCTTAACTAATGCGTTTACTGCCTAACTGACAGTTTTAGACGTCTAACATAGAAGCCAAATGTCTGATTAGTTAGGCTGGACGCCTAATCCAGACGTCTAACTAATATAGACGTCTAAACACAAGCCGATTGCATTTGTCATTTTGTGCACATTTATTAATCAAGCCATATTCATTGGATTGGCTGATTTTACATTGCAACTTGTCATTTTCATGATTCGTACATTACCAAAATTGTTGTACATAGTCAAAATTGTGAATCTTCATAGGACATTCTTTGTCAGACAGCTCAGTGATTTATTTATGCTTGGAACTGCTGTCTACATATATTAACAATGGCATATACAGTTACAGCAATATAGTTTCAACATTACAATCTGCAGTCTGTATAATACATTGCCACATATTATAAATGACATAACATCACTTTATTGCCATATACAATCTACAGTTTCAACATAAATGACTTAACATCACTTTCTTATTACATACAATATTATATGGCCACTTTATAATATTATTAAATGCACATTCTGTCAAACTCTTTACGTACAATTACAAAATAACATATAATACCAAAACTGATTCACCAAGTGCAAACATATCAATTTGCCTGTCTACATCTATCCCCTCCTCTAAACTGGTCGGCGTCCTCGATGACATATGAGCTAAACACTGGGAATACAAACATTAAACAATGTAATAGAATCTTTTGTCAAGCTCCTTCCACTTTCTTTTGTTCCATACATCTTGACTGCATTCTCCAACCGTCCTAGCTTCATCCATCTAACCAGTCTCTTGACAAAGCCCTGTCGTTTGGCTTTATTCCTTACTGTACTCTGTCATATGGCCTTTTTCTTGACAACTACATTCTTTTGTCTCATGATTTGACTGACTATATTCTTTCGTCTGGTGACTTGTCTGATTGCACTTTGCCATCCTATCACCCTCTTGACGACACTCTGCAACTTCCTGAAATGTTTCAACTTCTTGCAGAAAGTCTCCATCATCAATTGAAATCAGATTCACTTGCTCAATTTGAATCAAGCTCATCAAGTTAACCATCTCAAGCAGGTTCACTTCCTCCAATGCAATTGGCTTCACCACCTCTGCTTCTTGGCAAGGGCTATAACTCTTCTCCGACTCTTCAAACTCTTGATGAGTAACTGGTTCATCTTACTGTGCAATACTTTGACAGTCACATGCAAAGTGACCCCACAATTGACATTGCCAACATTGCACAATAGGTCTACCCTCACTATCATACTGAAGTCTCCGTCTGCGAGTTCTATGACGGTTGTGATAGACTGGTTCATTAGTGGGATCTCTTCTTTGGACAATCTCCCTTGGTGTTGCATGTACCTGTAGTGATAATATAGCATTCTCTGAGTCATACTCGTCCTCAGAGTCATTGGTTGTCTCGACCCCTGTACTGTAGCAATGAACTACTCTCCTCCCCAAAATCATCACTCTCAATATCTGAATCAGTCTCAATATTAGAATCACTTTCATTCACAGAATCACTCTCATTGGTATTAACATGATGCCAATACTTCAATATTTTTGCATCACTTTCCCAAATCAAGGCGTATTTCAGAGCCTCTTGGTATGATGTTGGAGGGACCATGCTCATCTTCTTCCGATATGTAGGAAGAAGTCCATCTATGAACCATCTTATCTTCAATGCGTCTGATTGGTCTTCCTCGAAATAGTCAAACAACCCACTCAACTTCCTGTTGTATGAACGAATAGACTTGTTCTCACCCTGTTTCATGCCATAGATTTCAGCAATGACTACATCGTCATTGTCAAACAATCAAAATTCTTGCACAAATGCATCACGCAAATCTTCCCATGTTTGGTACTTGTCCGTTGGTACTCCTCCAATCTACTTCATTATTTTGTCCAATTGCTGTCCACATCATGCGACAGATTCTCCAATGCCTTACTGGGTCTTCTCTTGATTCTCCATGAAATAATGGACACTTACACGATATGCCTAAATTGGCCTTCGGTTTCACAGGTTGACTTAACCTCGACAGTGATTCTTGGCATATTGCTCCCTTATGCACAACATTAGGCGCACCATTCTGCAATTGCTTGTCCCTCGTACTCGCGTTCTTACCATGAAACATTCCAACTTGCAGTTGCTCCGATGTCGGACTCCCATCCCACTCCCCATCAAGCACACTAACTTGCAGTTTCCTTAGTGTCGGACTCCCGTCTCGCACATTGTTGAACATATCATCTATCATTTGCACCAATTGTGAATTTGCACCATCGTGCACCACAACTTGCAATTGCTTCAACACCAAACATTTTGCGTCAGTATGCAACTTCTCATTGACTGCTCCTCTTTTTGTTTTGTCGTCTTCCTGATGACTGACTGGCCTACCTATTCTGCCGTCATTCTAACGACTATTTGCACCTTTGCCATCAGTCTGACAGCTAACTGATTTCCTCAGATGGATGACTGATTGCTTCAGATGCGTCATACTGATGACTAATTTCGTCAGACTGATGACTGATTGCGTCAAATGATTCAGACTGATGGCTAATTGCGTCAGATGCTTCAGACTGTTGACTGATTTCCCTAGATTGATGACTGATTGCTTTGGATGCTTCAAACGGCTGACTAATTTCCTTAGACTGATGACTGATTGCTTTGGATGCTTCAGACGGCTGACTGCAATTTTGCCATCAACCTGATGGCTGACTGCATTTTTGCCATCAGTCTAATAGCTGTTTATGTTGTTGACTGATTGACGAGTGTCTTAGACGACAATTTTTGCTTCTGTGACTGCAGTTTTTTCATCTGTGATTGCAATTTTCACATCTGCGGCTGAAGTTTTTTCGTTTGTGACTGCAAATCTTCTATCTACAAAGTCGTCATCTGCATTTGGATGGCAATATGCCTTGCATCCCGTTTGCGTGTTTAGCATACACGTCCAATTATACGGCCCTTCATCTGCATCAACAAACAAATCTACCTCTTCTTCGACTAGATTCCATTGCTCTCGTTGCACATCTTCCCTAGGGTTTTGCTTCTCAAAACTCCATGTCACCAGATTAGACCCAACCTCGTATAGGCAACAATGCCAAAATGTAGAAATGAAATTTAACATGCTTACACACAACTCCGTTTCTACTTAAATAATTCTACAGATCTGCAGTCAAAGCAATAACAATGCACAGAACCTGCAACAACAATGGCAGCACAACAACAATGGTAGATGGCAATAAATACAAGCAGTTTTATATTAAAAATGGCATATACAGTTACAACAATACAGTTTCAACATTACAATCTGCAGTCTGCAAACCCTATGCAGAATACCCTTCATGGCTGCATCCATAACTTGACTGCATCATGCCCTATGCAGATATGCACCAACCCTCACACGTACCAATGCTCTTCTATCAATCCATCAACCTGCATGACTGAATGAATGAATGAGGGGAGGGCTTATTTATACACCCAAAAAGTAGTTACCCTCCAACTACCTGACACCTCATCATTCCCTCAATTACATTTCATATGCATTTAATCTTTGCATTTACATGACATTTCCCACTATAGGACAAACTAGCTTATGACTTATGATTTTGTCGACATAAATGACTTAACATCACTTTATTATTACGTACAATATTATATTGCCACTTTATAACATTATTAAATATATGTACACACATTCCGTCAAACACTTTGTGTACAATTACAAAATAACATATAATACCAAAACTGATTCACTAAGTGCAGACATATCAATTTGCCTGTCTACAGAGGACAACAACATCAAGGCTATAGCCAGAAGAATTTTCTATTGACGAAGAATTGAGGGAAGGTTTGAAGAGGGAGAGCAACGAATGAAGTCACCGGTTGTAGAAGGTGGAAAGGCATGAAGAAAACTCAAAGACTGGGGTTGTTGATATATACGTTGCCACTGATATTTCAAAACTTTTGCCAAAATACATTATGATTATATCTAAATCAAGAAAAGAGGTTCAACAAGTGGTCTATGAAACATTGCATTCTAGTGTTGTATATTCCATGGGACAAGAAACATGACAAGAGATTGTAAAATGAAAACAATGGAGAAAGAGGTGAAATTTTTTGGTCATGATAGAAACCAAGATTTGAAGCAAGGGGACCATATTGTAGTCAAAGTAGGCTCAAAGGAAGGATTTTCCACTCCCAAAAAAGTGGTAAAGAAATCCCCTTTACCTCATTAGATGACAATGGTGATTATGGTTCATTCAAGGCAAACATTAGAAGACACCAAGAAGGATGCAAAAGATGAGGAATTGCAATTTGCAAATTCAAATTGAAAGAGAATCAAAGCTAGGAAGGACGATTTGGAGTCAATTATTTAAGCGGAGAAGGTGTAAGAGGTTAATTCCAACCCAAATTAGTCATCTCCATTTCCTTTAAACAGTAGAAAATATTCTGTTTTCAATAAAGATGATAGATAGTATGCAGGTTGTCTCTTGCACTTTAGACATTTTAGGATAGAATAATAAAGAAAACAGTAGGGAAATTATCCATTACATTTTGGAATTTTTAAGGTAGCATGAAAAATAGTATTGAGAATTATCTCTTAACACAATGTCAATGGGTGTCGGGTTACCTCTGAACATGCACCTTATCCGCGTTACATCAAATTGCAGCATATTTGACAAAGACCAAAACAATTTCACACAAAGACCACACAATTGACCACTTCACAAAAAATATAGCTCAAAAACCACAATTTATCTGACAAGATACATCAGAACCCTCATTTTGTTTCTTGAAAAGATACAAAAAAATTACTAAAGATAGGAAACTTCTTGTTGAAAATTAGACCAGGGGGAAAACTCATTCATGAATGTTCACATGTCAATCAGATTTCTGCAAAGCTGCTCTGAACATTTCTTGGTCTGAAGTGCCTTCCTAACTCTTAGTTCTGTAAGAACTTATATTTTTGTGTTTTCTTTGTGTTTGAGTCAAGTTGTGTTTCATGCAATCTTGCAAATAAATCAGTTATAGAAGACTTAAAGAAAAGTCTTAACTAAAAGTGGATAGTTAAAGGTGATAAGGATAGGAAAGGTGAATGAGGATGCACATTGAAATAATTGAACAAAATTGAATGTAACTTAAAAGGAGGAGACTTCTTTGGTTGAAGAAGAGATTTTATGATAGCATCGTGATAAGGAGCTAATTTGATGCATGTGCAGACTGTTATATTATTTAAAAGTTAACTAGCTTGCATCTGCTTTCATTCTAGCTATTTATCATCAAGGATATTCAAACTCTATTTGTCTTTGTAGTAAGAAGCTTATCTGGTTGAAAATTAGTTATCTGAATGCTGCAGATGAGTTATAGATTGAGTTGATTTCCACGAAATGTGTTTTTGCTATATGACAAGCCTATTACATTTGGCTTTTAGGTATGAGGCTGATGCAGATACAGTTCTCTCTGTCTTAGCATTGCAATCTCTTCTTCAGATGTCCTCTCGGACAGTTGTTGTTGAGGTACTAAATATTTTCAGTGTCATACACCTTATCCAATTTATTATTTTTATCAGCAAAGTTTATTTCAAACTCAACACATTGCAGAATGAAATTGACAAAGCACTGTGCTTTGCATTAGTGGAAAGAAAAAGGAACTCGACATGATTTCCTGTAACCTGTGGAAATAACTGCTTGATCCTTTTTGCACTTTATGTAGTATATACATCATGAATTCAAGCCAGATTAGTAGCTGTTCTTAGATGTTCTGTGCAGATCATCAGTATATTTTCCCTTTTCGAATAAAGCTTTTTCTGCCCTGCATGATCCTCCTAGCTCATGTAGAAAGGTTTCATCTTTATAACCCATTTGACTAGGGGTGGATTTCCTAGGCTTATCTAATACATGTTTTCTTTTTCCTTGTAATGTGTTCTGATTTGAGCAGATGCTTCTATATGGACTAATACTTTTGTCATTTAATATGATAAGAACATGCATGGTTTGATAGGTTTTTTCGATGGGCTTATGAGCCAATATGATACAGAATAAGAATTATACAAGACATTAGTCAAGTTTTCTTTTGTACTTTCATGGCATAACTTGTGCTTTTTCACGTTCCCACTTGATGTTCTCCTGTTTGCAGGTTGCAAATCAAAATACTGGTGATCTTTTGAAATCATTATTTGGTCTAAAGGTTGAACCAGTGGTAAATCTTTCATCTAAGCTCTTAGTCCAATGTTCTCGCCAAAAAGGACTGGTTAAAGTGTACAGACAGCTACTTGACCATGGAAGTACTACCCTAAACTTTTCTATTTCCAATATCTTCAGGAGTTCCATATATCGAATATATATATATATATATATATCTATCTATCTATCTATATATATATATATAAAATTTACATTTTGTGTTGAGTTAGAACACCTTTATACAAATGTGAAGAGGAGGTTCTTAAGTGAAGCATTTATTCTGTTTCAAAAAGAAAGTATTTAAATTAAGAAGTGTAGTTGCAGTATGTATACATATATTCTGACATGTTTCTCTAAAATGGTAGTAATAATAATTAATAGGTTTAGTTGCAACATACATACATAGATTTCAGCTATAAGGGGCCTTTATGCTTTACTTTTAAGTTCTTGTAATTAATGTCAAATCCCCCATTCAAGAGAAAGAAAAATGGATAAAAAGATACAAAAGATGAATATGAAAAATATGGTGAAAGCTACATGCATTGTACAAAATCAAGTATTTTAAGAAGTGAGAGAATGAATAGGATGAAGAGAAAGGTACTTGTTGGTCAAAAATCCGCCTTAGGTATGGAATGTTTCATCCATGCGCCCTAGACCCGGCCAACATTGAAAGGCCGAAAGGAAGAAATGCCTCCCGTGCCAATCTCCAGAGAGGGCTGGTTCCCTTACTATTCTAACTTGGGGATTTGAGATTAAGGAAACAGGAAAGAGATTAGAAATGACTGAAAGGGATGGGAAATATGGCCTCAAGCCAGATGAACAGGGGTGATGAACAAACAACACGATAACTTAATTGCACTCTGAACCAATAGCACTTCACACAAAGAAAGTAACAGAAATTAAAACCAGATATCTTATATGTGCAATCTCCAAAGTTATTCCAGTGTTCACCCTCTATCGGAAGCTAAATCCAGACATAGAATTATAGCCCACAGACAAAGAAGAGAATTTGATAGAAATATAGGATAGAAAACATACACATAAAGAGAAGTCCAGAATTAGAGCCAAGGTTTCTTTGTATTCATAGCAGAATTCATGTACAACAAGTCTCTAGCAAAACGTCCATCATCTTACATTGGAATTGCTAGTTTTTATAGAGGATTCCGCCTCTGAAACATAAATGCTCACCCACAAAACATCGCGGTGGCAGCAAAGATTGGATTTCAGCACTCATCAAAAAGTAATGAGGCATGGCCTGAATTCGATGACTCATGGAGAAGTGGTTGCATGGCTTCAATGCGACGATATGATTCGCCTGTAGCGCCGCCTCCTCACTTGTTGGAACCGCCTCAACGGAAGATCGGATTCTGAGATCCGGGAAAATCAAATCTGGAAGCTTCTCTGACCGACTGCAATTAAACTGGTGAGGGCGCGCCTTCTTTCATCGTTGAGAAGCATTTCTGAGGAATTTTGGCTGAGGCAGGAGAGTTTGACTGGAAACAGGTGCTTCGCGGATGCAGGTCCCACTTGGTTTCGCCCATGCAAGCTCCGAAAAGGGCTTGCGCTCCCAAGTGGGAGCGAAAGCGCTTGGGCCCCACTGAGTTTGCTGGCCGGAATTGGCTTGCGCTGAAAGTAGGCGAAACTACTTTGCTATCTTGGGAGTGGCGCCGAGTGAGAAAAGTCAAAGGCTCTTTCTCCCTCACTAGGCCCGAATTTGATTTGCGTTGGAAAACTGGAGCGAAACACTTTGGGCCCCACCTGGCATTTTAATCCGAAATTGGGTTGCGCCTTGGTGGAAAATTCAAAGGCGCTTTCGCCTTGTCAAACTCCGAAAAGGGATTGCGCTGGAAAATTGGGGCGAAATCACTTGGGCCCTACTTGCATTTTTCTACTTGGAGTGGAGTTGCACAGATTTTTAGGAGGTGCTTTCGCCCAAAAGAACTCCGAATTGATGTTGTGCTTGGGCCCCACTCAGCTTCGGCCAGCTTGTAGCCTGAAATGGGCTTGCGCTTAAAGTTTAAGGTGAAAATGCTTGGGCCCCACGCCATTAAAAATAGGTGTGCGTTGACTTTGAGAAAGGTCAAAGGCGCTTTCGCCCCTCCTTGTTTCAAAATTGATTTGCGCTCTCATATAGGGGTGAAAAGGAAATGGGCCCCACACTGTTTAAAGCAGATTTGGTACTGATTTTTAGAACAAAATGAAGGCATTTTCGCCTAAGTTAGCCCCGAAAAGGCATTGCGCTCTCTATCTGGGGCGAAAACACTTGGGCCCCACTTAGCATATTTTCCATTGAAATTGAGTTTCACCCAGACAAGGCCCGAAACTGCCTTGCGCTCTCATACAAGGGTGAAAAGGAAATGGGCCTCACTTTTTTTTCTCCAAAACTGGGTTTCACTGTTTTTGGCCCGAAATGGGCTTGCGCTTCACTCTTTGTCCGAAATCAATTTGCGCTTGGAGACTTGGCGCGAAACCACCCTCGCCCTCGAAAAGACAAGGACCCTGCATGATGAGTGAACAGGAAAAACTGCACACTCCCTTGGGTGCAGCCAACAAATTCTGACAACAAAATGTAGGAAACAAAGAATACATTCTAAAAAAAAAGCAGAGTTTCAAGGAAGAAGAGATTACTGAATAGCAAAATGTATACAGAGGAGATCAATGTTGCAGGGATGCCAACATCTCTGGCGGCTCGTAGGGGGATTGAGCTCGCCTCAATGTGAAGATCCCAGGCCTTATCTGTTGGGCTCAGAGTCATCATCGTTGTCCTTTTCTGAATGCTCACTGCTGGCAGTAGACTCTTCCTCCAACTTCTCCCTTTCTGCTGCTTCTTCTTCTTTGCGCTCATGATCCCCTTCTTCTCTTTGGTCTCCTTCTTCCCTTTGGTCTCCTTCCTGTGCTTGATCTTCATGCTGTTGGGTAGGCTCCGATTGCGGGAGACGCTCATGGATACGATCATAGGTTGCTTGGACCAGGGCCCAGGCATCTTCTTTGAGTGTGCCACGATCTTGGAGCTCCCTGACCAGGTATCCGAAAGTCTCAAGCTGGTCTACGTCAGCGTAGTTAGCTCTCTGGCTGAGGTCTACCAAACAGGATTCAATCCGTGCGAACCTGGTTATTAACTCCATTACCTGGTGTTCTGAAATAGGCTCACTCCAACTATCAATCTCCGAAGTATCGCTTTCAAAGGCATCCCAAACTGGCTTCAGCTCTTCCTTTGTCAAAATAGATTCTTCCTCGTCAGTGAAGCCAAGGAAACCGAGCTGCGCGAGAGCTTCGAAATACATCAGAGAAATGCGCCTTTCCCGCTCAAACACTTCTATCAGCCTTCTCGCCTCTCGGGTTGTTTCCATTTTCGCGAAGTAAGCCCGTAGTGTTACCTTCGTAGTTGCCCATGACCGAGCAAGTGGGCACATTGGAGTAAGCTCGAGGTCCATTTTTTCTAGGGTTTGCACCTTCATAGCCAGTTCCAACCATCGGTCAATGTCTTTTTCAGCATCCTCCACGATAGGTGCGCCGTAAGTGACTGATTGCTTGGCCTCCCAAATGAACGTGAGGACTGCTATTGCTTTGCGCGCCCTTGTTCGGAAGTTTGCCAGGAAGTGATGGCGAACCTCCTTAATACGGTCTTTTGTGAAGACCTCTGATTGCACCGCCCTCTGTGTCAACTGGGCTTGCAGTTCCTGGACCTGAGCATTCAAGGCTTGCAACTGGCTTTCTGCTTCTGCATGCGCTTTGAGGTGATGTTCATTTTCTTTCTTGTAATTACCCACCTCCTGCTCCAAGCTGATCACGTGCTGCTGCAACTGTTCGGATTTGGACTGCGCCTCTTCGAGTTGCGCCCTTGTGTGCGCCAAGGTCTCCTCAAGCTCTACGTTTTTGGCCTCAGCCTCGTAGAAGCGAGATTTGTAGTGCTCCCCGTGAAAATAGATGGAGCCCATTTCAACCTGGATATTCCCCATCTTCTCTGCTGCATCGATCGTCCTCATGTCTTCAACTGTATGATGGTAGGCATAATCCGCTGGTGTCATCTCCTCCAGGGGTTTTTGGACCTTGGGAACCTTCTTCATCTTGTGGAGTTCCATCTTCTCTGGGTCAAAGATAGCCCTTTTTTCCACTTTGGCTGGAGCTTGCGCATTTTTCCTTTTCCGACCCTTGAGCCAGCTTGAGGAGCTTTGACATGCTCGGCGTATACTCTCCGCGATTGGGCCCTCCTGCAGAACTTCCAGCTCCATTTCCATCGGTTCTTGTACTCCAAAGAGTGGCGTGAAGGGGAACAAAGCTCGTTGTGGGTTAGCTTCAGCAGACGAATCAGGGACGGATGGGGCAGCGACTACGACGACTTTGGGAGATGTCAGGGTTTGGATGGCTGCAACCGAGGTGCTAGGACCTGGGGTTGGAATATCAAGGGGCATCGCTGCTGCAACTGAGGAGGTGTGTGAGGGCGAAAACAGGTCTGGATTGACGGTAACGACAGACGCAACGATTGGATTGACAGAAACTTGAGGAGGGTTGGGGTTGGAGGATGCAGGGAACGCAAATGCGTTGGAGATAGATGCAAAGGAACTAAACGTTTGAGAGACAGGAGGGAACGTTGAGGGGAGCGATGACTGGGATGCAGGGAAAGGCATGGCAGACATAGGGACATCGAATGCAAGCTGGGTGGAAATGAGGGTTTCGACGTTGGAAGGGATAGTTGCCAGAGGCATAGAAGAGAGAGAAGAAGAAAGAGAGAACGCACCTGCGGGCTCGGGCGCTGCCAGAGCCGAAACGGTGAACTGCTGCGTGATAGGGCTCATCCTTCCTTCTTCTCTGTCCGATGCTTCTGCTTCTAGGTCAATGAACTCCACCTCTTGCTGCTCCTGCTGCACCGGAACAGAGACTTCAGGGGCGCTTGCTTCCATGACTGCCGATGTTGCAGAAGGGTTTGTGCTGAGAGGTCGGGCTGCACCAGTCCGAGGCTTCTTTGCAACATGGGGGAGCGAGAGTGCTGCACCAACGCTCCTCTTTCTCGGAATGACCTCTTCTTTAGGGAGCAGCTGCTTGCCCTTCTCCTTGACAAGTGGGTCTTGTTCAGTGTGCTGCCCCTGTCCTTCCGTCGCGTCTTCCACTCTGCTAGGGCTTTGAGTACTTCTAGGCACGATGTCAACAAACAAGATGGGTCGGTAAGTGTCACAATTTGCATCATACATCTCGGAGAAGTTCTCATCCAACACAAGCAACTGATCGGATGCCTCCTTTTTATTGTGGACCCTCATGATCCACCAGTTTAGCAATTTTTTCATCCGACTAGTCGAGCACTTTGTTCTTCATTGCCTGAAACACTTGCTCATCAGGAGCATGCACCGGGTTTTGCACAGGGTCATATTCGACCTCTATCGTGTAGAAGTCATGCCACGGGGGAAGTGACATCATCCTCTCCATGTGCCATTCCAGGTCGCGCCCTGAGGGATTGTTGCGCTGCGCTTCGATGTCTGGGCGCGGACAACTATGGAAGCTTTTTGCCCCGATATTTTGCCTAAAAACGTCTAGTGGGTCATACTTCCAATATTGGCAGAGATCGATCAGGCCAAAGTCGTACAATGTTACTGCCAGAAAAGTGTTCTACCCATTGACCGACACCTTAATGTCGCCGAAGTGGAAAGGAAAAGCGCATGTGTGCGGCTTCCTTCTCCCATGCCCATATGTGTCATCAGCGAAGTCGCTCTACCGGGCAACTTCGAGGGCAAATAAGTACTCCATGGTGTAGTATGCCAACAGGAAGGGTTTTCCGATAAACCCGAAAATTCGAACGACAAGGCCCTACGTCAGTTGGAATACGTCACCCAACATCCCCTGCACTACCTCGTCTCTCATCCGCCTCGACACTCGTTCACAAACGCCATAGATGAGCTCCAGGGCCGGGCCGAGGAACATTCTGTTGAAATTGTAGTAGGACTCGCGCTTTGACAGACTTCGAGTCCACTGATAAACGGGGAGCGCTTTGCCTTCTTTATTTGTGCGGTTCTTGGCGATGAAGGCAAAACGACTGTGCATGTGGTAGAAGAAGTACCACGCAAGGAAAGAGCAGATTCGGAATGACATGTCCTTTTCGCTCTGCACATCACTCAGCTGGATATGCATCTGTCGCGCCACCCATTCTGCCCAGTCGAAAAATACAGGCTTTGTCTCCGGCTTCATGGCGGCGGGAGAATAGAACTCACCATGCGAAATACATTCGGCAAGTGAAACTTGCCACTTATACACCGTTGCATCCGTGGAGAGCCCCATAACCCATGCCAGCATGGAGTATATGTCAGGATTTTTAAACATCTTCAAGGGTTTGGGCAGGTCTGGCAATATTCCGGGCGCCGACTTCTCCAACAACTGCGTCTCCATGAACTGTCGCATTTGCGTTGTGTTGGCGTATCTTTCATTCTGCTCGGTACTGTTGATTTTTCTGATTATGTAGTCAGCAAGGGGCTTTTCTCCACAAGCGAAAGCCTCTCGAACGTCTTGGGCAGAGATGGCGAACAACTTGTCTCCTTTGGCATCTTGGACCGTCCTGGTCCGTGGGTCGTAGAATTTAGCAATTCCGTATATCAGCTCCGGGCAATGATGCACAGGTGTGCATAGGTACCAATAGAGGTGAGAGTGATAGGCGGCTGTCCGCCTACTTTCGGCAGACACCTTGGTCATCATAAGGTCAACGATCTGGTGCAACTTCTCCACACTCATTTTGGTGAGCACACAATCCCGGATTCTGCCCAACCTGTCTTCGGGTGGTGGCGGTGGCACCTTCTTCTTTTCCTTCTTTTGTTTCTTCTCGCCTTCCGCCTTCTTCGGGGCCTTCTCCTTCTTGGGCTCGGTGCTCTTCTTGCCCATTCTGACTAGGTACTTGCCCAAGCGCTCGTTTTGAAAAAGACAGTGCCTCACTGCTGCTCGACATACTGCGTTTTATCAGCAACTCTCTTGCTCTGATTTGGCAAGGTAAATGGCGCTACTGCAAAACCCTCAGTAATTTCTTTGAGTTCATTTGAGGCGCAGCGATGGCCCTCTTATAGCACTGCAATTTACCCACCATATTAATTATGCTTTGGGGTGGAGTAAATGCCTGGAGGGATTATGGGCAAGGTGGGAGATCTCCTGCACGTCAACCGGTGGTGGAGCGCACCTCCCAATGTTGGCCAACTGCGTGGGCCGTAATCTTTCTTGAAAGACGTGATGCACCGCCTTTTTTAAATTTATTTCATGCTCCAACGGCCTTCCTCGGGGCGTGCGCTTGCTAGGCTTTATTTTGGACTGCGTGCCCGTGGCATTGGAGAAAGCGAAACCCTTTCGCTCTAGCAACGTTTTCATCATTTTCTAAGAGCCAAAAATGGCTTTCGCTTGAAAAGTTAAGCGAAAAGCCCTTTCGCCCATTTAAAGCCCGAAACAGGAAAAAGCGTCATGATTTAAAGCCTTGTTGATTATACACTTTTTTGAAAATCATTTCCTTTAACCCCTGCCACGTGGCGCTTGCACTAAAGACAGATTGAAGGGCCATGATTTTGAATTTCGCCCATAAAGGAGGGCGAAAACGCCTTTCGCTCAATGCAGCCCCGAAATGGGATTTGACTTTGACTTTTTGGTTTTGACTTTTGGTTTTGACTTGGCCCCACCTCCGTTTATAGCTTTCGCTCCCTAGGGCGTCGAAACGTGGTTTCGCCCCTAAACAAGAGCGAAACTCCCTCTCGCCAGATGACAAGGCGCTTTTCATAACGTTGAACTGTTCTTGCCAGGTGATGCTAAAAATGGCGAAGTGAACTCCTCTGCTCAAAGGCAGAGCGAAAACACCTTAGCTGAATCTGGGCGCCTGAAACTGCTATTTTTCTTGGAGCACTAAAAAACACACAACTAAACTAAAAAAACTTTTATTTAAGCTCTTGAACACCATTTCCCTGCCAGCTCGACCCTCACCATAGCGAGGAGTCTGGCCAAAACTGCACTACTGATAGCGCGAAAGGGAGCGAAGAGACTTATACTTCGAGAAAAAAGATATATACAAGCAAACAAAGGAATAAAAATATGTACATAGTTGAGAAATTTTTTCAACTACCCCTTACTGGTAGTACACCTTCAGATGAAGGCCATTGACCGATATTGGAAGAGTAAACCCGTTTAAATCCTGGAGAATGAAAGAGTTAACCTGATTAACCTCGAAAATTCGAAATGGACCCTCCTAGAATGCATCAAATTTATCGTGATTTCTTGGCTTGGATTTTTTCTCATTCCATTTCAGCACCAAGTCACCAATCTGGAAGGTCCGGTCGGAGGTCCTCTTGCCGAACCAATTTTTCGTGGTCTCGGCGTGCTTCATGAAAGCCTCGTAGGCCTTTTCTCTTTCTTCTTCCAACTGCAGCAATTGGGCTATCCTGACACTTATGGGATCAAACTCTTCATCCTCACCATCTAATGATCGGAGAGACTGCAATGCGGGCAACTCAATATGCGTGGGGAGAACTGCTTCCTTCCCGTATACCAGGGAATATGGGGACGTCTTGATTGATTTCTTAATTGAAATGTGGTCAGCCCATAAGGCTAAGTCCAGAAGCAGATGCCAGCTCCGCTTGTTGCCTTCTAAGGTTCTCTTCAGGATCTTGAGTAAGTTTTTATTTGTGGACTCCGCCAAACCATTGCCCTGCGGGTAATAATTAGATGAAGTCTTTAAGTAAATACCATACTTACTCGCGAATGCACAGATTTTGGCACCGGTGAAATGGGTGCCATTGTCAGTCACTATTGCATCCGGTATCCCAAAATGGGTTATCAGTCCTTCCAAAAAGGCGATGACTACATCTTGGTTAGCTTGCTTGGTTGGCACTGCTTCGGCCCACCGGGTAAAATAATCTGTAGCCATCAGGATGTACTTATGCCCCGCGGAGGAATTGGGATCTATCACCCCAATGAAGTCTAAGCCCCATTGTTGAAATGGAGCTTCGACCTGAATTGGGTGCAAGGGCAAAGAAGCATTCCTGCTCCAACCAACGTACCTCTGGCATTTATCGCACTTCTGGCTAACCTCGAAGGTATCGACAAAAATAGTAGGCCAGTAATAGCCTGCTTTTATGATCTTTAAGGCCATAGGCCTTCCTGTGAAATGTCCTCCTGACATTCCAGAATGAAACTCATCCAGGACCCTCTGTTTTTCTGTCCCCCTGACACATCTCAGGAGGACTCCGTCTATATTTTTATGAAACAAACCACTCGGTAACAACACATATCTGCAGGCTTGGAGCCTGAACCTTCTCCTCTACGAAGCATTGAGGTTAGAAGGGCACCTTCCAGTATTGAAGTATTCCACCAGGTCCTCTGTCCAATCCCTGCCGAGTACAGACCGATTCGCAAGATCGCTCTCCTGTGCTGGATCATCCCACTGGCATGCTATCACCTCGGATGCGGCGCTCCGAGCAAGTTCTTGGCATAAGGCTCGACCATGGACCAGTTTAGTGGGCCGGACTTCTATGTCGAACTCTTGGATCTTGGAGACCCATCCTGCCCTTTTATTGCCAAGCTCACCTTGAATGATGAAGTTTCTGACGTCAGGGTGCACCACGTACACTATTGTCTTGCTCTGGGAGACGAAATGGCGAAACTTCTTCAATGACCGCATCACCGCATGCACTTGCCTCTCAATGAAGTTGTACTTCTCCTCATGCGGGTGGATGACTTGGCTCAAGAATGCTATCGACCGTTCGTCCCCGTCCTCATTCTTCTGAGTAAGGACAACTGCGTAGCTCTCCGGTTCACCGACGACGTAAAGGATAAAGTCCTTGGAGTAGTCGGGGTTCACCAGAATAGGGGCTTGAGCGATTCTCTCTTTGATCTCTCTGAATGCCCGCTTCCTTTCCTCGGTCCACTGAAACTCAGCATCCTTCTTGAGGAGTTCGGTCATCGGCTTTACTACCTGGGCAAAATCAGAGATGAACTTCCTGACAAAATTAATCTGCCCGAAGAAGGATTGGAGGCCCTTCTTGTTCGCTGGTAGAGGTAGCTTGAGGAGGGCTTCAGCCCTAGCAGGATCAACAGCTAGTCCCTTCTCCGAGATTACATGGCCCAGGAGTTTACCTTCTTTTACCGCAAAAATGGACTTTTTCGGGTTTATGGAGATTTCGAACTCTCGGCACTTCTCAAATACCTGACGCAAATGTAGACCATGTTCCTCCCTCTTGTGGGAGAAAATAGTCATGTCATCTAGATAAATCACAATGATGTGATTGAGTAACTCACCAAAGGCTAAGTCCATCGCTCTTTGGAAGGTCACCCCGACATTTGAGAGGTCGAACGACATGCGCTGGTAGGCGAAAGTGCCCCACTTGGTGGTGAAGGCGGTCTTGTACTGATCTTCATCCTTTACCCAGATTTGATTGTACCCGGAGAAGCCATCCAGCAGAGAAAACCTCTGTGCTCCCGCCACTACGTGAAGAATTTGATCGATTTGGGGCAGCGGGTAGTGGTCCTTCAGAGATGCTTGGTTGAGGTTCCGGAAGTCAACGCACAAGCGGATGTCCCCATTCTTTTTTCGCATTGGGACCAGGTTTGCCACCCAAGAAGAGTGCTTGATAGGATAGATAATCTTTGCCTCCAACATCTTTAGGAGCTCGACCTTCATCAACACTTCTATCTTTGGGTTGACCGGCCTTTGCTTCTGCCTAAAAGGTTTGACCCCTTCCTGCAGCTCGATCGTGTGCTGGAAGACACTCTTATCGTATCCCTTCAGGTCTTGATAGCTCCAAGCGACTATATCCGGGTATTCTTTGCACAGGGTCCTGATTTGCTCAATCTCCAACGGCGTGCAATCGGTTCCCACCTTGATGACTTTCCCGGGTTCTAACTCCAGTTCCCTGTACTCTCTCACGTCCACTTTGATCTTGTGCGCAAGTGATCTGTCATCTTGATCAAACAAACTTTCAAGGGTGATTAAGCCCTTCGGGACGTGGTTATTCTTCAACTGAATCAACCCCTCATACTCTTCTTCATTGAGGGTCCTATCTTCAATAGTGCTGGCTTCGTTGATCAAAAAATTGACGATCTGCTCATCGTTGTCAAACACCTGCCAATGAATATTTTTGTCCGGTACCGAAGGCCTGTAGATCACCCTCACTATCTTCGGCTTTTGCATCATGTTTTCGGCGAGGGAGTATCTGGCTCCAATAGACGCTAAGACGTCAGCGTGCTTATTCCGCTCTCGTGAAATAGACCGGATATTCAGGGCCGAGAAAGACTCAAGCAGGTCCCTGTTGGTCACAAATCTGCCACAGCAAAGGATTTTGCATGTATGCACGCCCTAGACCTGGACCAACATTGAAAGGCCGGAGGGAAGAGATGCCCTCTATGCCAATCTCCGGAGAAAGGCCGGCTCCTGTACTAAACTACTTGATTTTTTGAAGATGAGAGTGCAGGAAAGAGATAAAAGAGTAAGAGTGCAGGAAAGAAATAAAAGAGTAGGGAAGAAACACAGTTGGTTGATTTAACGAGGGGAAGAACCGGCAGCACGATTACTAACTAATACCTTGAAGTAGCAGCAATAAATACAAAAGATAACACATAAATGAACACCACGCTAACTTTCCTATGTATCCTCTGGACGAGTTCCAGGATTTACCTATTCCCCTACGCCTAAATCCAGATTTCAGAATTACAGCGAACAGGAAACATGTAAATATAGCAGAAACACTATCCACAGGCAGCATACAAGAACATTAACATGACATTTTCTCCCCTATGTATCCTCCAGGAGAATTCCAAGGTTTTGTCCCCAATTACACACCTAAATTCAGGATTCAGAATTACAGTATACAAACGAAGACAGAATAGCAGAAATAATCACAGAAGGCAGCATACAAGAGAGAAATAAGGCCCAAAGTCTTTAATATTAATTGCAAAAATCAAGTTACAGCAGCTTTCTAGCAGAAGTTCCCCCCCTTTTCTCATTACAATTCATGGGTTTTTATAGAGGACCCGACCCTCTAAGCCATCAATGCACAACATATGGAAGTGCGCCCTCGAAAACCTGAGAAATCTGCTCTTGCTCCTCCTGTGACCAAGCTCTCACATCCTTTTCTACAATTAGCGGCTATGGCCGCATTAACCGGGGAAATTTGCATTTATGGGCCCCCTGACTCGTCCTGACTTCTCCTGGTGCGGTGCTCGAGTTGCTGCTAGGTCCATCGGGCTCTCCTCCTGTGACTGATACCTCTTTTCTGATTGCCAAAAATGGGCCCCGGGTCTTTCGGGCAAGTAAAACTTCATTTATGAAACACTTGATTACCTCGAAAAGATACCCAACCTTGATTCAGAAAAGGTATACGCCAGAAGAGAGAGGGCGCAACCTGTTGGGCTACTACCTGAAAAGTCACTGTGGCCTCCCGTAGCCAAAGAAAAGTTTCCTGCGCTCAAGGCTCACGCAATGAAAGCCCCCGCAGCTCAGCCTCCAACCGAAACAAAAGAACAAGCTCAAGAGAAGCCGAGATATCCGTCGCTGACGAAGAGACAGGGTGTCGAAGCCACGCAGCAATACCGGAGAAGAGACAGACTGAAGATCTATAATGAAAAGCCTTCCACATTTCTAGTAGAGAAGATACCCGGAGAAGAGCCACAAAACGGCATGGTTCAGCTGACAACTGAAGAAATGGTAGTGGTGGACATGACAGAAGAAGCGCTTGAGCTGTTACAAGTGGAGGATGAGTTCTCCTTGCTGGACTTCAACGCCATGATTGAGACTGAACAAGGCTGTTACTCCATCACCCAGCCTGAAATACTTGACCAGTCAGCAAGGAAAGAGGTAGGACCTGCACCAGAAAAGCTATGGAAGTTGTTCTTTGATGGCGCCCGATGCAAAAATGGCACCGGTGCAGGTTTACTCCTGGTTTCCCCATCCGGGATCCAGAAGGACTACACTTATAGGCTGGCTTGGAGCTGTACTAATAACGTTGCGGAGTATGAGGCTTTGTGCTTAGGTTTGAGAAAGGCAGAGAGACTAGGGGTGAAACATTTGCAGATCTTTGGCGACTCAGAGCTGGTGTGCAACCAGATTACGAATAAGTGCGCCTCCAAGAAGCATTACCTTAAGGCGTATCGTAACCGTGTCTGGGACCTGATGGAGTCATTCGACTCGTTGAATGTCAAAGCCATATCATGTGAGAAGAATAAACACGCTGACATTCTGGCATCTGTTGGAGCCAGGTACGTTCCGGCTGATGACACTGTCCAGAAGCCGAAGCCGGTTCGTACCATCTACAGGCCTTTTGTGCCTGATAAAGACACCCACTGGCAGGTGTTTGACTGTGACGAGGATATCGTCACTTTTTTGATTAACGAAGCAAGTACTATAGAAGGTAGAGACCACGATGACGAAGCGATACGAGGGGTTGATACAATTAAAGAACAATCATGTCCCGAAAGGACTGATTACCCTAGAGAGTCTCTTTGATCGAAACGATAGGGCAATATCCTGAGAATCAAAGTAGACCCCAAGCAGTATGTAGACCTGGAACTGGAACCTGGAAAAACAATCAAGGTCGGGACGGACTGCACTGAAGAGGAACTGGAGCAGATCAGATCTTTATGCGGAGATTTCCTTGATATCGTGGCCTGGTGCTATTAGGACTTGAAGGGGTACGATAGAGAGATGATCCAGCATACCATAGAGTTGGAAGATAATGCAAAACCTTTCTGGCAGAAGCAAAGGGCAGTAAACCCAAAAATTGAAGCAATGATGAAAGTAGAGCTATTAAAGATGCTGGAAGCCAAAATCATCTACCCCATCAAGCACTCATCTTGGGTCGCGAATTTGGTTCCTGTGAGGAAAAAGAATGGAGACATCCGCCTCTGCGTGGATTTCAGAAACCTTAATCAAGCCTCGCTGAAGGACCATTATCCGCTTCCCCAAATTGATCAGATCCTCCACATCGTTGCTGGAGCACGGAGGTTCTCTCTCTTGGATGGATTCTTTGGATACAACCAGATATGGGTAAAGGACGAAGATCAGCACAAGACAGCGTTCACCACCAAATGGGGAACGTTTGCATATCAGCGCATGCCCTTCGGCCTATCTAATGCCGGCGCTACGTTTCAAAGAGCCATGGACTTGGCGTTCCGGGAGCTGCTCAACAAGGTCATTGTCATCTACTTGGATGATATGACTGTATTTTCTCACAGGAGAGAGGACCATGCTTCCCACTTGCGGCAAATATTTGAGAGATGTCGTGAATTCGGCATTTCCATCAACCCGAAGAAGTCAGTCTTCGCGGTAAAGGAAGGTAAGCTGCTAGGACATGTCATTTATGAGAAAGGCCTTGCAGTGGATCCTGACAGAGCAGAAGCCCTTCTCCGCTTACCCATCCCAGTCGACAAGAAGGGGTTACAGTCATTCTTCGGCCAAATCAACTTCGTGAGGAAGTTCATACCGGACTTCGCACAAGTAATTAAGCCCATGGCCGAACTCTTGAAAAAGAATGCCGAATTCTTGTGGACTGACGAAAGAAAGTAGGCCTTCGAAGAGATCAAGGCCAGAATCGCGCAAGCTCCGGTGTTGATAAATCTAGATTATTCCAAGGATTTCATCCTGTACGCGGTGGGAGAACCCGAGAGTTACGCCGCAGTCCTGACTCAGAAGGGAGATGATGGCGAAGAACGCCCCATAGCGTTCTTAAGCCAGGTGATCCAGCCGCATGAAGAAAAGTATAATTTTATTGAGCGGCAGGTGCACGCAGTCATGAAATCCCTCAGGAAGTTCAGGCACTTCGTCTCCCAAAGCCGGATAACTGTCTTCGTGATACATCCGGACGTCAGGAATTTCATCGTACAAGGGGAGCCAGGTCACAAGAGGGCAGGATGGATAGCCAAAATCCAAGAATTTGACATCGAGGTACGGCCAACGAAGCTGATCAGAGGCCGAGCCTTGTGCCAAGAGCTGGCCCGAAGCGCTGCAGCTGAAATCTCTGCCTGCAAGTGGGAAGATCCGATAGCAAAAACTAACCTTGCCAACTCCTTATCAGAGGAAAGTGATTGGACAAATGACCTAGTGCGGTATTTTAGCACAGGGAGATGTCCAGATCATCTTAATGCCTCACAAAGAAGGAGGTTTAGGCTAAACGCCTTAAGATATCTACTACGCCCCGAGGGTTTGTATTTCAAAAACATTGACGAAATCCTATTGCGATGCGTCAGAGAAACAGATAAACCGAGGGTCCTCGGAGAATTCCACTCCGGGATGCCTGGGGGACGACATTCTGGGAGGCCTACGGCATTTAAAATTATCAGAGCTGGGTATTATTGGCCCATTCTCTTCACAGACGCACATGCGGTCTGTATTAAATGTGAAAAATGCCAGAAGTTCGCTGGCAGGAACAGAAAAGCACCCTTGCCCCTCCAGCCAATTCAAGCCGAGACTCCGTTTCAGCAGTGGGGTCTAGACTTCATCGAGGCCATCACGCCTAACTCTACAGCGGGACATAAGTTCATCCTTACCGCCACCGATTATTTCACTCGGTGGGCAGAGGCGATCCCCACTAAGCACGCAGACCAAGATACGGTCATTGGGTTCCTCGAGAGCCTCATCACCCGTTTCGGGGTCCCGGAGGCAATAGTTACAGACAATGATCCGGGGTTCGTAGGCGCTGTACTCACGGAGTTCACCGGCAAATACGACATCTATCACAAGATGTCCTCGAACTACTACCCGCAAGGGAATGGTCTGGCCGAGTCCACCAACAAGAATCTATTGAAGATTGTTAAAAAAATAGTAGAGAGAAACAAGAGGACATGGCACCTACTCCTGAATCGGGCGTTGTGGGCGGATTGCATATCGTTCAAGAAGTCTATCAAGACATCCCCCTATGCGCTCGTGTACGGCAAGGAGGCAGTTCTGCCTACCCACATAGAGATGCCCACACTCTGGATGCTAGATGAAGAAAAAGGCGACGGGGATCCAGTGGATGCCAGACTTTGCCAACTATTGCGGCTAGAAGAAGAAAGGGAAAAGGCATACCAGGCCTTTACTAAACATGCCGAGGCGACCCAGGGCTGGTTTGCGAAAGGCACCACCACCCGAGTTTTCAAAATCGGGGACCTAGTGTTAAAGTGGGACTCACTTAAAGCAAAGTCGGGCAACCATGACAAATTTGATGCCCTCTGGGAAGGTCCCTATCAGATTGCTCGGGTAAACCAATTCAATGCATTCGTGCTTCGGGACATGGCGGGACAGCTTCTCCCCATTCCTGTCAACGGTTTCCACCTGAAAATTTACCACCACTGAAGGCACCCAAGGGGTCCTTCCTTGTACATATTCCTTTTCTGCATTTTAGTTTATGACAGAATGTACATATTTATTTCAGTGTTCAGCTTTTAGTTTTCAGAGCCTAAGTGAAGCATAGAGCAAACCCCGACTTCGCAGCGAAGTCGGGCATCGCTCCTTGAATAGTGCGACATCGGGAGTTTGAGAGAAGGCAGCTGACAAAAAGCCAAAAAATGACTAAGTGCTAGGTGCGCAACCCGACTTCACAGCGAAGTCGGACTGCGCACCGTCTTGGGAGTGCAGTCGGGCAGCGCAGAGCGAAAATTGGCTAAGTGTTGAAGTTGGACTGCGCAACAAATTCTGGGCGAAGTCGGAGTGCGCACGTTTTCTGGGCGAAGCCTGAGTGCGCCCTCAATTTCGAGCGCACCTTGAATGACTTGTCATGGGAAACGAGGGACATAATGGCAAAATATTTCTAAGTATGGGCCCAGGCTGCGCAGTGAGGCATAACGCGAAGTTGGGTTTCGTCCCTCCTTAAAACCCTGGGCCGAAAATCTCCCTCAAAGTGTGTGCCCAGGCGGCGGCCGTGACGTCATTGGAAGCACGAGGTCCGAAATTTTTTTAAAATAATGATTGCACGTCTTTCAAAGCAGATGTCATTAAAAAAGCAGGCGCATTAGGACCAACCGCAACCAAGGTACGCCTTCCAAAGAAAAAGCCCACGCGCGGCCGCCAAAGAATAATAACGTTTCCCACCTACTTCGGGCAAAGCACCTTAACCCCCTCCCTTGCGCCATTAATGCTGTATTTCTCCCTAGAAAAGGGGCTCTGGCATAATCAGAACATCCGAACTATCAAGCCAAGTCTGAGCTGCAAGGCGCAGAATTAGTAACCAGAATCCCCGTCTCTGACACCACGAGCAGAAAAGAAAAAAATAGACAAGGGAAAAGTGCCAATGCAGACGCAGTCCAGCGACGCAGAGCACGAGGCTGAAGAGCACACAGAATCCAGCGCTCATGAGAGTGAAGCGCCACGGGAGCGAACAAGGAGATCCAGGTCGAAGAGAAGCCAAGGGCAAGCTCCACCGCCGCCCGTCAACCGCCTGGCCGGGTATAGGGACGGCGAGTACTCCATTAGCCTCACCAAGCTGCGGCCAAATATAGCGAAGTGGGCTGGCAAAGTCTCACCCTCGCACCATGTCGGGGCTGCATACAAGTCGAACCTGTACTGGTTCTTGTGCCCTCCCGTCCACCAGTGCCCGGAGCTGGTTGAATCTATTGTGACATACTACAAACCAGCTACCCGGCAAGTCTGCGACAACCAAGGAAGGGTGTTGTTCACCCTCTTCAAGGAGAGCGTCCAGCCAGCCTTCGCCCCGGGCTCCAGTACGACCCCAACGCCATTGTCAGGAGAATTAACCTGGACGAGCAGGCGGGCAGATTCGCTCAGACCAGAAGGATGAGAGAATTTCTCGAATCAGAGCTGAAAACCCCGCTACCAGCCAGACAGTGGCCGACAGGCCCTATACCCCTGGACAGATTAGAGAATAAATAAATAAATATATATATATATTATCCTGGCATGGGTACTCGGCTGCGACACAGATAGAATGGTGCGCCCGTACCAGCTGGCGCTCGTGGAATGCATCTTGCATGGGGAGTTTTATGACTCCACGGTGCAAAGGAGCGGAAGGCGCCCTATTTTCTTTGACTGGGCAGATTGGGTGGTGTACGCCATACATTCGAACCTGGTCAGGTTGCAGCAAAAGTAGACAATAGAGTTCCGACTCTACTCGTTCCTCACATGGTTGTGTTTGTACCACACGCACTACCGGATTAAAGTACTTGACCTAAAAAAGGTAGATGAGAAGGGAGAGCCGCTGCCTGTGTACGAGTGGACAGAAGCCCTGTTGTACAGGAGAGGGTCGTACTATGACTTCAACTTCAAATTTCTAGGTATGACCCTGGCGCTGTTCAATGGCAAGGCATCTCGCCCACCACTGGCCATGACGAACTATCTGAGGAAGTACAAGTGCGGGGATACCTTCCGGTTGACTCAGGGCATTATGATCAGAATCTACGGATTCAAGGGGAAGCCGTTCCTGCTGCCCTATTTTTGCACTGAGCATCAGTTCGGTATGGAGATATCGCGCCAGATGGACTATGTCGAGGAGGAATTCGGCCAGGGAAAGAAGAGAGGCCATATTTTCAAGTATCCTATTACCTGGGCAAACATTCAAGTGCACGAGATTGGGCAGCATATCTAGGACCCAGTCGCTCGCTTCCCCTAGGACCCAGTCGCCCTTGAAAGCGACCACGCCTTCTGGGATATCTCCTGCTTCATTGTTTGCTGGAAAGATGCCTCAGCAGGATTTAGTCTCGGCATATCCGATGCTGGCAGAGCTTGACTTCATGGGGGAGCCGCTGCAGATTACAGATGATCAGCCTCTGGCAGCGAAGGCCGTGGGGTGTTCCGCATCTTTCCTCCAGGGCGTTAAACGAAGAAGAGCCGAGGAGATAGCTGCCCCGGTGAAACGCACCAAGTTCGACTTGGACAGGAGAGTGTTGCGAACTGAAAAGTTGATCCCTAAGGTAAAGAAGCCTCTCCGAGAAATGACCGAGGCTGACTATGAACACCGGGTCAAGGAGAACTTTGACGACATAAACGAAGAATACGAAATCAATGGTATTCACCGCAGAACTGACAATCTCCTTGTTAAGCGACTCGAGAATCAGGAGAAGCTGTTTCAGCTTCAAAATGACTCAAGGCAGTTGGAAGAAGATCTGGCTAAGGCCACCACGCGGCTGGAGTCTGCCCAACAGGAGATCAAGGACCTAAAAGCACAGCTCGCCGCCTCTCAGCAGGAGGCTACAGCACAAATAAGGACGGCCGAACAGCTGTCAGAAGAGAAGAAGGCAGCATTGGAGCATGTCTCTCAGCTGCAGGATTCGTTAAGGGAGGCCCAATCTCAGCTGAAGGAGAAGACGTCCCAGACGGCGGCCTTTTCGAAAAACAAAGTCAAAGAGATGCTGGCTGGTTTGCTGTAGGGATGCAAGGCTAATGTTGTTAGGTCCCTGCCCGTCCTGGATTTCGCATCCAGGATCCAAGAAGTATTTGCCCAGGGAAAGCCTGTGGTAGAGGAGGCCGAACACCAAGCGAAGCAGTGGCTGGACTTGGCAATGAAAATTGAAGAGTTCGGGCGCAAAGGCCTCCGATTTCCCCCATGTCCCGAATTGCCCTAGATTGGGCAGATGCAAGGGTAACCTTGCACAATTATTTTGAAAAAACGGGAAAAACAAGGGCCGCCAGGAAAATGCTGGATGCATTGAATCATGAAATGAATATTTGCCTGGCCCCCTTCAACACTCTTTTTGAGCTCGGATGCCCGAGCTTCGTCAAGGATGAGGAGTTTCTGCCCCTTGAACAGGTGAAGCTGAATTGGCTGTCTTTCGAGGCAGATGCGTTGGAAATTGACAGCTGGGCCGAGCCAGTCCAGGAAGCACAGGTCACTCAGATGGTGTCAAGATATTGCAAGATCAACACCTCCCTTCAGGAGTTGGGAGAGAGATATAACACCATCGACGTGCACACGGTTGCAGCATTTAGAGCAGTGCTGAAGGATGTCAGCAATTTAGGGCCCTTTCAGGCAACAACCTGGGACCAGGCCAAAGCTGCGTACAATCATGTCCGTGAGCGGGAGGGTGACAGTGGTGATCATTCCGATTCAGAAAGGGGAGGAGAATCTGAAGAAGAAACTGCTGAGAGCGAGTCCGAAGAGGAGCAGTTACCCAAAAAGGGAACGTCAGAGCAGCGGAATGCAGGGGAAGGGAGTTCCTCTGCGCCCAAAGGATAAAGGCCTGGTTCTTTGCATCGAGGCGAGCTCGACACCCCGCGAGCCGCCAGGAATGTTGCTACATTTTGCACGGGGTGCCATGTTTTCATTTTTATTGTAAGTATGTTGCTTTCCCTTCCCTCCTGTTGGTCGAAATTCTTCTATGAATGCGTTCTTCAGGTCTTCCCATTGTGCAAATGCTTGTCTACTCTATCTTTTCAAGTACCAGTCTATCGCCATGCCTCGCAATGATGCTGGAAATAATTACAACCATTGTGTGTCTTGATTCACCCCATTCGCTCCCCAAATGGTAGTGCAAGTTCCCACATGTCGGGATGGGTCTTCTTTCCCTTCACCTGAGAAAGGTGGGCATTTTTGTTGTATAGTTCTATTAGTTTGATTTCTTGCCATGGTATTCGGTATACGAGTCATTGTTGTGTGTTGAGTTCTTTGCGGTTGTATGTCAACTGTTGGTGGTGCAAAATTTTCCCCAAATAGCCTTGTCTGCGTTCCCCCTTTGTCTCTGCTTCGCGACCTTCTTCGCGAATATACCAAACGTGGCTCTGGTCTTCCTCCCCACGAACCTCCGCGGTGATGCCTTGATACCAGGTTCTCTCCTACAGTATCCTCTGGCCACTCCTCTCCCGTCGGTTGGGGTGTTACCGTCCAATCGTCAACTATGGGTGCTCTTTCTGCTATTTGTTCTTCCTCGTTTTCTGCAATCACCAACAAGGTTTCTATGTGTGCATTTTCATTGTCTTCAGCGTTCCATACTTGTTCTATCTCTAGGTGAGACACCTCTGGGGCCTCGTTTTCTCGTAGGTTCGCCAGTCGTGCGCTTCGTCTTACCCCTTTGCTTTGTTCCCTGAAATCAGTCATGCACCTAACTCCCTCAATCACTTTGCCTAGACTCTCCGGGTTTTTTGATTAGGCAACGACGCCAAATGTAGACAGGGGTGAGTACATTCTCGATACAGGTGATGACAGTTAGTATCAGGGTTAGGCAAGGTAACAAATGGTCTAATTGATAGGCTAACTCTGGCTATCAAGGGTCCAGACGTTGGATAAACAGGTGCAGACGTATGTCAGACGTCTGGTCTAGACGCCTGGGAGCCAGACATCAGGTTATGGCTGGACGTTGGGTGAAGGGGCTGACGACTAGCTTTCTGGTAGTGACCAGACGTTCGGCTAGACGTCAGGCCTCAGTGAACGCTCAACCGCCATAACCGCTTCTGCTCCAGCACCTGTTCGTCAATACGCAACAGCAAACCTGCAACAATAATTCACCAGTCGAAAACCTGCAATATAGCCATTAATGCTTCAAACCTGCAACAACTCCATTAATGGAAGCAACTTGTAACTCAACTCAACACTCAATGCATACACAGAATATGGATCAGAATAACAGTATTTGTATTATGCTTCAATCACGATTACATCATACAATGGTGATCTCAAACAAAGTCTGTGCTCTCTTTGTCTCTCTGATTATTTACAAATGTTTGAAAAGAGGGTATTTATAGGGCTGGAAGTTGGTTATCCTAACCAACTTCTCCCAACTTCCCCAACCACTTCTACAACCGAATCTGCTAACTAATTGCTAATTAGACGTCTAACTCTAGTAACTAGCCGTCAAGCCACTAGCCCAGACGTCTGGCAGTCAGTCCAGACGTCTGACTGCCGACCAGACGTCTGACGGCCAGTCCAGACGTCTGACGGCCAGTCCAGACGTCTGAACTGCCAGCCGAGACGTCTGACAAAACTGGATGTCTGGTGACTGGCAACACTGGACGTCTGACTTACAGACTGGACGTCTGATGCCAACACTTAGACAAAATTGCTCAAATACATTCAAAATTGTTGGAGGATGTGCCAGTTAGTCCTAGGGCCTAGAACTGCTGTCTACAAACTTTCCATGAATCCCATTTCCACACCAAGTCTCCCACCTTAAATGTCCGGACGGAGGACTTTTTTCTGAACCAGTTTTGGGTGATCTGGGCATGCTTTGCGAAGTTTTGGTATGCCTTATCCCGATCTTCTTCTAACTGTAGTAATTGGGCTAGCCTGACTTCCATAGGACCAGATTCTGCTTCTTCATCATTTAACATCTTCAACGCAGAATTTTCTATATGGGTTGGCAGGACAGCCTCTTTGCCATACACTAAGGCGTACGGGGAGGTTTTGATCGACTTTTTGATAGATATCCGGTCAGCCCACAAGGCTTGATCTAAGAGAAGGTGCCAAGTCCTTTTGTTCTTGTCAATGAGCTTTCTCAACACCCTCAATAGGGTCTTATTCATTTATTTTGCTAATCCATTACCTTGTGGATAATAATTGGAGGTGACCTTGCGGTATATCCCATATTTGCAAGCGAATTCATTGATTTTGGCGCCTGTGAACCCAGGACCGTTATTCGTGACTATTGCTTCGGGGATGCCAAACCGGGTGACCAATCCTTCTAGGAAAGTAACCACCATTTCTTGATCAGCATGTTTTGTGGGCACTGCTTCAGCCTATCTGGTGAAGTAATCAGTTGCCGTTAAGATGAATTTATGCCCTGCAGAGGAATTCGGAGACATGACCCCCACGAAGTCTAATCCCCACTGTTGAAATGACGCTTCCACCTATACCGACTGGAGAGGCATGGGAGCATTTTTGCTTCGGCCAGCGAACTTCTGACATTGTTCGCATTTTTGGCAAACCGCAAAGGTGTCGGCGAAGAGCGTAGGCCAGTAGTAGCCAGCCCTAATTATCTTTAAAGCAGTTGTTCTTCCTGCGAAGTGGCCCCCTGATAACCCTGAGTGGAATTCACCAAGGACCCTTTTCTTATCGTCCTCCATTATGCATCTTAGGAGAACACCATCGATATTTCGGTAGAACAGGCCTTCGGGGCATAAAATGTAACGAAGGGACCATAGCCTGAAGTGTCTTCGCTGCGAAGCATTCAAATGGGGAGGACACCTTCCAGTGTTGAAATATTCGACCATTTCACTGACCTAGTCCTTTTCATCTTCTTATTGATTTGCGAAGCTTTCTTCTGCTATTAAGTCATCCCATTGACAGGCTGTCACTTCAGCCGCGACACTCTTCGCAAGCTCTTGGCAAAGCACACGACCGCAAACTAATTTTGTGGGTCGAATTTTAATATCAAATTCCTGTATTTTGTTGACCCAACCAGCCCTTTTGCTGCCCACCCCTCCTTGGATAATGAAGTTCCTCACGTTTGGATGGATAACAAACACTGTAACCCGACTTTGGGAGACAAAATGGTTGAACTTCCTCAGAGATTTCATGACAGCATGCACTTTTCGTTCTATGAAGTTGTATTTCTCCTCATGGGGTTGTATTACCTGACTGAAACATGCAATGGGGTGTTCTTTGCCATTTTCTCCCTTTTGTGTCAGGACTGTGGCGTAACTCTCAGGTTCCCCTATAGCATACAAGATGAAATCCTTACTATAGTCAGGGTGAGTTAGAACGGGTGCCTGAGCGATTCGGGCCTTGATTTCCTCAAATGCTTCCCTTCTATTACCGGTCCAGATGAATTCTGCATCCTTTTTTAAAAGCTTAGACATCGGCTTGATGATTTGAGCGAAGTCTGGAACAAACTTCCTCACAAAATTTATTTGGCCAAAGGAGGATTGCAGCCCTTTCTTATTCATCGGTAGCAGGAGCTTTAAGAGAGACTGAGCTCTATCGGGGTCTATTGCGAGCCCTTTCTCTGATATAAGATGTCCCAGTAATTTCCCTTCATTTATTGCAAATATGGACTTCTTCGGATTGATTGAGATACCAAATTCTCAACATTTTTCAAATATTTGCTGTAAGTGTGGGGGATGATCTTCTCTTTTCCGGGAAAAGACGGTCATGTCATCTAAATAAATGATGATAACCTTATTCAGCAGTTCGCCGAATGCTAGGTCCATAGCCCTATGGAAGGTAGCTCCTGCATTTGAAAGGCCGAACAACATTCGCTGGTAAGCGAATGTCCCCCACTTAGTAGTAAATGTTGTTTTATTTTGATCCCCATCTCTAACCCAAATCTGGTTATAGCTTGAAAACCATCAAGTAGGGAAAAACGTTGGGCTCCAGCTACTGACTGCAAGATTTGATCAATTTGCGGGAGAGGGTAGTGATATTTTAGCGAAGCCTGATTTAGGTTGCGAAAGTCTACACATAGCCGAATATCACCATTTTTCTTCCTGACGGGGACTAGATTGGCTACCCGGGAAGAATGCTTTATGGGATAAATGATCTTAGCTTCAAGCATTTTCAGAAGTCCGGCTTTCATCAGGGCTTCGATCTTCGGGTTGACAGGTCTTTGCCTCTGTCTAAAAGGTTTGACCCCTTCTTGTAGCTCGATTGTATGTTGAACCAATCGCCGGTCATAGCCTTTCAGATCTTGATAAGACCATGCCACTATATCGGGGTACCTTCTGCACAAAGATCGGATTTGATATAATTCAACCATGGTACAATCTGTTCCAAATTTTATCACTTTCCCAGATTCAAGCTCTAGATTTTGATATTGCCTAGCGTCAACTTTGATTACGCGAGAAACCACTCCCGTCGTTCGATCGAACGGGCTCTCTAAAGTGATCAATCCTCTTGGAACATGGTTATTTTTTAAACTGGACCAGTCCTTCATATTCCTCGTCTTTTGGGTTCCTTTCTTCAACAGTGACTGCTTCTTGGACCAAGAAATTGATGATCTGTTCATCATTGTCGAAAACTTGCCAATGCATGTCCCTATCCGGCACAGAGGGCCTATAAATCATCCTCATGGCCTTGGGCTTGTATACCATGTCTTCGTCTGGAGAATATCTAGCCGCGATGGAGGCCAAGACGTCAGCGTGTCTATTTTTCTCTCGTGGGATGGACTGCAGATTGAGTGACTCAAACTGTTCAAACAGGTCCCATACTCTGTTGCGATATGTTTTAAGATAATGCTTTTTGGAGATGCACTTGTTGGTGACCTGATTACATACCAATTCTGAATCTCCGAAGACTTGGAGATGTTTTATGCCCTATTTCTCTGCTTTCTTCAGTCCTAGGCATAAGGCTTCATACTCTGTTGTGTTGTTGGTGCAGCTCCAAACTAACCGGTAGCAGTATTCTTTCTGCTCTCCAAAAGGTGATACTAAAAGTATTCCTGCCCCAGCGCCATTTTTGCATCGGGCGCCATCAAAGAATAGTTTCCATAATTCCCCTTGGGCAGATACCTTATTCTTTGGCTTAATGTGTTTCTCTGACTCTGTGATGGTGTAACACCCTATTTCTGTCTCTATCATGGCATTGAAGTCTGTCAATGAAAATTCATCTTCAGAATTCAGCTGTGCAAGCGATTCTTCCACTAAGTCCACTTGTTCTATTTCTTCGGCGATAGCGTGTACAGGACTATTGTTTTCTTTTTCGCTTATCCATCCCAGTTGACAAGAAGGGGCTACAATCATTTTTTGGCCAAATCAACTTTGTGAGGAAGTTTGTCCCAGACTTCGCACAAGTGACCATGGCCAAGCTCCTAAAAAAGAATGCTGAATTGTTGTGGACTGACGAAAGAAAGCAAGCCTTCGAAGAAATCAAGTCCAGAATCACGCAAGCTCCAGTGTTAATAAATCCAGACTACTCCAAGGATTTCATCCTATATGCGGTGGGAGAGCCCGAGAGCTACGCCGCCGTCCTGACTCAGAAGGGAGATGATGACGAGGAGCGCCCCATAGCGTTCCTAAGTCAGGTGATTCAGCCGCACGAAGAAAAATACAATTTTATTAAGCGGCAAGTGCACGCAGTCATGAGATCTCTCTGAAAGTTCAAGCACTTTGTCTCCCAGAGCCGGATAACTATCTTTGTGATACATCGGGATGTCAGAAATTTCATTATCCAAGGGGAGCCAGGTCACAAGAGGGTAGGATGGATAGCTAAAATACAAGAGTTTGACATAGAGGTACGGCCAACGAAGCTAATCCGAGGTCGGGCTCTATGCCAAGAGTTGGCCCGAAGTGCTGCAGCCGAAATCTCTACCTGCCAGTGGGAGGATCCAATGACGGAAATTAACCTTGCCAACTCCTTATCAGAGGAGAGTGATTGGACGAATGACCTGGTGTGGTATTTTAGCACAGGAGGATGTCCAGATCATCTCAACGCCTCACAAAGGAGGTTTAGGCTGAATGCCTTGAAGTATCTACTGCGCCCCGAGGGGCTGTATTTTAAAAACATTGACGACATCCTGTTGCGGTGTGTCAAGGAATCAGACAAGCCAAAGGTTATCGGAGAGTTCCACTCTGGGATGCCCGGAGGACATCATTCAGGAAGGCCTACGGCCTTGAAGATTATCAGAGCCGACTATTATTGGCCCACCCTCTTCATAGACGCACATGCATTTTGTGTAAAATGTGAAAAATGTCAGAGGTTCGCCAGCAGGAATAGGAAGGCACCCTTGCCCCTCCAACCAATTCAAGCCGAGACTCTGTTCCAGCAGTGGGGTTTGGACTTCGTTGGGACCATAACGCCCAACTCTTCGGTGGTGCACAAGTTTATCCTAACCTCCACAGATTACTTTACCCGATGGGCTGAGGCCTTGCCTACAAAGCATGCTGACCAAGAAACGATCATTGGGTTCCTTGAGAGCCTCATTACCCGTTTCAGGGTTCCAGAGGCAATTGTCACGGATAACGGTCCAGGATTTGCAGGCGCGGTACTCACTGAGTTTACTGGCAGATATGGCATCTACCACAAGATGTCTTCAAATTACTATCCGCAGGGAAATGGCTTGGCAGAATCCACCAATAAAAACCTCTTGAAAATCAATAAGAAAACTGTGGAGAAGAATAAGAGGTCGTGGCACCAACTTTTGGACCGGGCGTTATGGGCGGATCGCATATCTTTCAAAAAATCCATCAAGACGTCCCCCTACGCGCTTGTATATGGCAAGGAGGCGATTCTGCCTACCCACATAGAAATGCCCGCACTCTGGTTGTTAGATGAAGAGAAAGGCGACGGGGATCCAGTGGATGTCAGACTTTGTCAACTGTTGCAGCTAGACGAGGAAAGGGAGAAGGCATATCAGGCCTTTACCAAACATGTCGAGGCAACTCAGAGCTGGTTTGCAAAAGGGACCACCACCCGAGTTTTCAAAATCGGGGACTTAGTGCTCAAGTGGGATTCACTCAAAGCGAAGCCCGACAACCATGACAAATTTGATGCCTTCTGGGAAGGCCCCTATCAGATCGCTCGGGTAAACCAATTCAACGCGTTCGTGCTCAGGGACATGGAGGGACAGCTTCTCCCGATCCCTGTTAATGGCTTCCACCTGAAGACCTATCACCACTGAAGGTTGCCGAGAGGTCCTTCCTTGTACATACTTTTCTTATTTATTTCCTATAGTTCAGTTTATTTCATAATGTAAATATTTCTTTCAGTTTTTAGCTTTTGAATCCGAAAAGGGCTAAGTGTGAGAAAAAAAGCAAAATTTTGCGCTGCTAACTCAATTCTGACCAAGGCGGAAAATCGCTCGGCTTCGCAGCGAAGTCGGGCGTCGCTATTTGAATTGTGTGATGTTGGGGGTTTGGGAGAGAAAAAGCAAACAAAAGAACGTCAAATTCTTTTGTGCTGGGTGCACAACCCGACTTCACAGCGAAGTCGGGGTGCGCACCATCTTGGGAGCGCAGTCGGGCAGCAAAGAAAACAAAAATCGCCTAAGTATCGAATCCCTATTGCGCAACATTTTCCTAGCGATGTCGGACTGCGCACATTTTTTGAGTGAAGTCGGGTTGCGCTCTCAGTTTTGGGCTGTAATAACCCTCCCTATCTAGTTCTCTAGGGGTTTGCCAATTCTTAACCTTTTTCGTGAATTTTTGATATACAAAATCACAAACACAGAGCAATCCAGAATTCTCGAAAATATTGCTTTATTCTTATATCAAAACTAGGGCACAAATTACAATGCAAATACCTCAAATGCTGATGAAACCCTAGCTGCTCCGTACTCTATAAATGATGATGAAGGCTCAACCCTTCTGATGTGAATATTGTGTGGTGTCCCAGCTCCAAATATTCCCTGTATAATCTCTGAATGACCCCGTGTGGTAACCCAACTCCGAAGTCTTTAAAACTGAAGTCCAACTCGCAATCCCTGTGTGGAAATGCCCAGATTGACCCGAGGGTAATCTTGCAACCCCGAAGCCAATGTCCCCTGTAAGAGGTTGTCGTCTCTCACAAGCTCCAGAATCTCTATAAATGGCTCGCCGCAGAGTCCTCCAAAAAACCTAGAGAGAAAAATAATAATCTTCGCATATCTCCAAATGAACTCAAAACCTCCTTTTATCTCCTCCATAGGTCGACTTAGGGTTAGGTCACTTTTAGGGTGAGCAAATATAATTTTATCAATTTTTAATTCCACCTTATTTCTCCTTAATTTATTCACCCCCTTATGCCTAGGCTTAACGACTTTTTAAGTCGTCACTTAAAATGGCCCCTTTTAAGTATAAAATGATTTTATAATAAAATAAAGTCATTGACTTTACAAAATTAAATTAAATAATCACTTTATTAATTTTATCTTCGACCATTAAAATTTCCAACCTCTGCCCATCCGAATTGAAATCCGCGAATGGTTTTGGACACCCATTTCATTGAAGAATATCATTGCACTGTCTGTTGTCCACTGAAACCCTAAAAACGGACATGGCTAAAAATAGTAACTCTGATCAAACAAATCTCCGAATGAGCCCAAACGACCATCAATCAATAGCTCTCTGGGTACTGACAAAGATTTTGATATCTCCAATGGCTCCCCTCCATCCGACTTAGCCTACGGGAGCTCGTGTATAGGCTAATCTGCTCTGCACCTGACTGCGTAGAAAAGGGGACATTACAGTCCGCCCTTCCCAAAGATTGCTTGTCCTCAAGCAATACGTATACATACTCCAGTCAGATGCTACATCCCGGCTGAGATCACATCAAATCCCCTGGATCCCATAGCAACCTCAAAAAGGAACCGCCACGCTGACGCTGCGCCACTCTGATCATCACTACCCCTCTGACATGGTTAAGTGGCAGAAGTCTCAACTGCAATAGCATGATGAAATCTCTCTCCAGTCTGGCACTGACATGTCTGTCTGAGCTGAGATGTAATATCATGTACCACGACATACCGAAGGAATCAACGTCATAGATTACTGCAAACACAATGCTGGAAGTGCCTCCATAGTCATCACCTAACCAGCTCAACTCGGCGTTCACACTCCTGGAATCTCCCAGATAATCCCATGTAGCCCAATCTACTGCAGTCAATGTAATATCCTCTGGAAATATGATGTCCCTCATCATACTCAACCAAGTAGGGTGTAAATGTATCTGTATAATTCTTGAAAGATCAACCACACTCCACTCTGGCAACTCAATAGGAAGCTCAGCCTCACCATCAAAACTGGTATGCCCATTATGACTGCACCCTGTGCCAAGTAACATCTCATGCATAGGTGACTCAACCAGGCCTATCTCTGCACTTTCACGGATTAAACTGACCCCTTGAGAGGGCACTGTGTTCAAATAAGAAGTAAGATACTCCATGTAATGCCAACCAAATTGTGGATCCATCTCCATCATGTAAATGTTATGGCTGTCCGAAAAGCGAACAGCGGCATATCTCTCATACCCATGATCAACTATTGCCCACAACATGCTCCTACCATCGCCCTCGATGCCCATCAAGGCAAACATACGATCCTGGGTAAGAGAACTCAACTCCTGGTCATCCGGATTAGGCTGGAGGATGCTCATGGAATCACCCTCAGACTCATGTCGGAGTAGACACCCTGTCTCAAACAATGTATCCTGATGATCTATTACAGTAAATGAATCAGCACTCTGCATCTCAAAAAGCGGATTGCCCAAAAATGTCACATGATCCATCTCATATAACGGATTGTCGAGTCCATCGGAAATTGATTATCTCCCTTGTGCTTATCAAGGTTATTTTGCTGATCCCAAATTGTGTAATCTGTTTTCATGGGACAATGTGATAAGTCATAGTCCTCCTGAATGCAATCTAGTTCGTCAACAATCTGCCCAATCTTCTTGGCTCTCTCTCGATTCAGCTGTTCAGTAGATTCTAAAACAAAATTGAGTTCCAACTCTGTCTCATGCAATGAAAAGTGTGCCTCTGACAAAGAGCTTCTAGTCCACTCAAGCTCTTCAGTTAGCTGATTGACTTCTTCTTCTTTGCTCCTGTATGCACTAAGGGTCTCTTCGACGAGCTTGGCATAGTGATCTCTGTCTGCAAGAGTGTTCATGAAGTCTAACTTCATAGTTTCTAAGGCTGCCCTCAAATTCTGTAAATCAGCACTGGAGATTACTCCTTCTACACCCTTCTGTCTCTTCTCAACTTGTGCCCTCCAATATAGTTCTTCGGTGAACTTATGGGTGGCATCGAAACGAGATAAGGCTGCAGCAATTCTGTCCTCATCATCAAGTTGCTCCTTGACCGAGTCATCCTGAAACTCTGATATGCATTTGTCCTGTGACAAACTATCTTCTAGCAACTCATCACTACTTAAATCATTTTGAGTCACTATATTGTTTACCTCCTGAGATGAAGCATCAATTATCCATTCAACTGTTGTTCTGTCTTTTTCATCATCACTAAAATCATCCTGGTTCTCTGTTATGCATGATTCCTGCAAAAAGGCATTTAATCCAAACTCAAGGGTCTCAACTTCACTACTGTCCTCAACTTGATTTGGCTGCAATAAGTCACTGTGTTTGTTGTTTCCACAGATGTGACCAAGAGTCCAAGCCTCTTGACATGTGAAACAACGTTGCTCTTTCCTAAGCTGATTCTTGCTGATTCGCGGAAGACCTGCAACCTGTGAACCATAAGAATCAACTTTCTTTTCTGTCAACTGCTTTTTCAACCTTTCTGGGGCAGCAAGCTCATCTGTTCCAGATTTTACTTCAGTTGATGAGTGTGGTCTCAACCACTCAGGATGCTCTAACAAAGTTGTTAGATTTTTCTGGTATGCCAAAAAATTTTGCTTAAATTCATTCAGAGCTTTTTCAATTTTCACACTGAACTCATCATCAAGTGACCTCACAGGTACCTTCGGAAGGAAAGTAGGAAACTGCCTGTACATCCCTGAACGCGGGCAATATGTTATTTTACTATTCATCTCTGCACTTTGAACTGATCACAGGCCTTAACTGTAATATCCCCTACTGGATTTAACCCAACACATGCAATCTCGCACTCAGATTCAATTTTTCAAACAGTTTGCTGCTGATGGTGATCTGTAAAATATGTTCTATTGTTTCCAGAAATTCTGATCTCTTATAGAGATTTTTCCCAAATACTTCCCTTACTATTCAAGGTTTTATTATATTGTAGCAGTAAGGTTTGGATATTTGCTTAAGCATTTGACTATCAGCTCATATAATTATTTATTTCATACATAATACCAGAACAACAGACATTTTTTTCAAATAATGAAATTTATATGCAAATATACAAGGAGGCAAAGTCTAAATTATATTGCAGCGGTAACAATGCTGACCTGTGATTTGAGGGTGTTGAATGATACATCTAATTTCATAGATCCGTAGCTTCAATCCTGAGATTACATAACTCTATCAATCGCTGGAAATGGATGCTCAGGGAATTTATATGATAAATATTCCCAATTTATCCCGTGACAATCTATATTTATTACATGCAGCTGTATGAATGAAAATTGCGATGCCGTTATGTTTCCTTCAACTGGCGTTGCTCTGTTTCGTAAACAATCCACAAAATCCCTCTCTTTGTCATCAATTAATAATCCTTAATATCCATGTCGTTGAATGAGCTTCTGCCAGAAAAATAACATTTGCGGCTCTTGAATGTTCTAATGAAATATACGATGCCAAGGACAAATGTTATTATGTGAAATCCGAAATCCAACTTTAAACTTGCATAATCTCACTGCTGCGTGACCATTTCAAAGGGAGACACGACACCTAAAAAATAATCATCGGCTCTTTGTAAAAAATCCAACTTTGACGGCAGCAAAGGAAAACTCACACGGACTCCCAATAATAATAATGCCAGCAAATAGCCCTTAAATCAAACTGCACAACACTCTGAATATATATTTTGCAAATTTAATCGATGTCTCTAAAAAAAATTCTTGAAATTATCTACGCTGTAAAAACTCTGAAATTTCTCCAAATGTTGCTTGTGAACACAAATCCTCTAATTTCTGCAACTTTCACAATCTTGATAAACCAGAAATTTGTCTTCGAACTACCCAACAGGCTGGCAGAAAAAACCAGCTCTGATACCACTGTAATAACCCTCCCTATCTAGTTCTCTAGGGGTTTGCCAATTCTTAACCTTTTTCGTGAATTTTTTATATACAAAATCACAAACACAGAGCAATCCAAAATTCTCGAAAATATTGCTTTATTCTTATATCAAAACTAGGGCACAAATTACAATGCAAATACCTCAAATGCTGATGAAACCCTAGCTGCTCCGTACTCTATAAATGATGATGAAGGCTCAGCCCTTCTGATGTGAATATTGTGTGGTGTCCCAGCTCCAAATATTCCCTGTATAATCTCCGAATGACCCTGTGTGGTAACCCAACTCCAGAAGTCTTTAAAACTGAAGTCCAACTGCAATCCCTGTGTGGAAATGCCCAGATTGACCTGAGGGTAATCTTGCAACCCCGAAGCCAATGTCCCTGTAAGAGGTTGTCGTCTCTCACAAGCTCCAGAATCTCTATAAATGGCTCTGCCAGAGAGTCCTCCAAAAAACCAGAGAGAAAAATAATAATCTTCGCATATCTCCAAATGAACTCAAAACCTCCTTTTATCTCCTCCATAGGTCGACTTAGGGTTAGGTCACTTTTAGGGTGAGCAAATATAATTTTATCAATTTTTAATTCCACCTTATTTCTCCTTAATTTATTCACCCCCTTATGCCTAGGCTTAACGACTTTTTAAGTCGTCACTTAAAATGGCCCCTTTTAAGTATAAAATGATTTTATAATAAAATAAAGTCACTGACTTTACAAAATTAAATTAAATAATCACTTTATTAATTTTATCTTCGACCATTAAAATTTCCAACCTCTGCCCATCCGAATTGAAATCCGCGAATGGTTTTGGACACCCATTTCACTGAAGAATATCACTGCACTGTCTGTTGTCCACTGAAACCCTAAAAACGGACATGGCTAAAAATAGTAACTCTGATCAAACAAATCTCCGAATGAGCCCAAACGACCATCAATCAATAGCTCTCTAGGTACTGACAAAGATTTTGATATCTCCAATGGCTCCCCTCCATCCGACTTAGCCTACGGGAGCTCGTGTATAGGCTAATCTGCTCTGCACCTGACTGCGTAGAAAAGGGGACATTACATGGGCGCACTTCGAACGACCCATCAGGGAGAGCAAGGGGCATGACGAAAATTTTTCTAAGTGTGGGTCCCCGAGGGCGCACTATGCATAGCGCGAAGTTGGACCGCGTTCCTTCTTGGGCCCTTGGCCAGAGTCTCCCTCGAAGTGTGTGCCCAAATGGCGGCGGTGACGTCATTGGAAGCACGAGGTTCAAAGTTTTTAAGGAATGATTGCACGGATTTCAAAGCAGATGTCATTAAGAAGTGAGCGCATTGGGGCCAACCGCGTACGAGGTGCGCCTTCCAATAAAAAATCCCACGCGCGGCCGTCGAGGAATAACGGCGCTTTCTACCTACTTCGGGCAAATCACTTTAAATCCCTCCTCGCGCCATTAATGTTGTGTTTCCATTCCTAGAAAAGGGCCCTGGCGTACTCAGAACACCTGAATTACCAGTGTAAATCAGAGCTGCGCAGTAAAGAGGAAGAAAAGTGCGAAATTAAGGTCTGCAGCGACTGAAATTCCTATCTCTGGCACCATGAGTGAAGAACAGAAAATGGACAAGGGGAAAGCGCCAATGCAGCCGCAGTCCAGCGATACAGAGCAGGAGGCTGAGGAACGCACGGAGTCCAGCGCTCATGAGAGCGAAGCGCCACAAGAGCAGAGAAGGAAATCCAGGTCGAGGCGAAGCAAAGGGCAAGGTCCTCCGCCGCCGCCCGTCAATCGCCTGGCCGAGTATAAAGATGGCGAGTACTCCATTAGCCTCACCAAGCTGCGGCCCAATATCGCAAAGTGGGCAGGCAAAGTCTCACCCTCGCACCACGTCGGAGCCGCATATAAGTCGAACCTATACTGGTTCTTGTGCCCTCCCGTCCACCACTGCCTGGAGCTGGTTGAGTCAATTGTGACATATTACAAACCAACTACCCGGCAAGTCTGCGACTACCAAGGAAGGGTGTTGTTCACCCTCTTCAAAGAAAGCGTCCAGCTAGCCTTCGCCCCGGGGCTCCAGTTACGACCCCGATGCCATCGTCAGAAGAATTAACTTGGATGAGCAGGCGGGCAGATTCAGTCAGAGCAGAAGGATGAGAGAGTTTCTCGATTCAGAGCTGAAGTCCCCACTGCCAGCCGGACAATGGCCATCAGGTCCCATACCCCTGGAGAGGTTCGAAAACAAATACATTTATATTATCCTTGCATGGGTCCTTGGCTGCGGCACGGACAGAGTGGTACATCCGTATCAGCTGGCACTCGCAGAGTGTATTTTACATGGAGAGTTTTATGACTCCACTGCACAAAGAAGCGGAAGGCGCCCGATCTTCTTTGATTGGGCAGATTGGGTGGCGTATGCCATACATTCAAACCTGGTCAGGATACAGCAGAAGCAGACAACCGAGTTCCGGCACTGCTCATTCCTCACATGGTTGTGCCTTTACCACACGCACTACCGAATCAAAGTGCCTGATCTTAAGAAGGTAAATGAGAAGGGAGCGCCGCTGCCGGTGTACGAGTGGACGGAAGCCCTGTACAGAAGAGGGTCTTACTATGATTTCAATTTTAAATTTTTAGGTATGACCCTGGCGCTGTTCAACGGCAAGGCATCTCGCCCTCCCCTGGCCATGACGAACTACTTGAGGAAATACAAATGCGGGGATACTTTCCGGTTGACCCAGGGCGTTGTTATCAGAATCTACGGATTCAAAGGGAAGTCGTTCTTGCTGCCCTATTTTTGCACTGAGCATCAATTCGGCATGGAGACAGCGCGGCAAATGGACTACGTCGAGGAGGAATTCGGCCAGGGAAAGAAGAGAGGCCATATTTTTAAATATCCTATTACCTGGGCGAACATTCAAGTCCATGAAATTGGGCAGCACATCTACCTAGAACAGGAACTCCTCAACATGGGCTTGATACAGTTACCACAGCGCTGGAAATACGACCCGATTGGGGTCAGGGGAAAGTTTGTACATATTTGCCCCCGAGCAAAAATCATGGAGGAGAGGTGCAACAAAACAGGCGCGGACCTAGAATGGCACATCGAACGGATGCAATCATGGCCACCATGGCAGGACTTCTACTGTGTGGAGGTGGAGTACGATCCGGAGCGCAATCCAGATCACAGGTTAGACTCGGCGGGTTTCAGAAAATTCCTCACGAAGGTGACGCCCCTCAGCTGGGAAAAGGACAAAATCATTGAATGCTGGAAGATGAGGTGTCGCACGCAACACGATAAATCTAACAGGAAGACATTGGCCATAGATGATGAGTTTTCGGCCTTATATGATAAATACGCCGGCAAATGGGAGTCGTTCGCGTTTCGAGATTGCGTCCCCCTAGGCGCCAGGAAGAGGTATAAAAGGAAACCCCCACCACAACATTTGTCCATTCGAAAACCACCCAGCAAGGCGCCAACAAGCAGTCAGGTGGGCCCAATGTTGTCTCCAGCTCCCGAAACGTCGCCTCAAAAGGAAAAGGAGCCAGAAAGGTCAACCGGTGAGCCAGCGCCTCAAAAAGAAAAGGAGCCAGAAAGGTCAACCGGTGGGCCAGCGGTAGTGGGCGTCCCTCCGTCAAAGCCCAAGTACAAATTTACCGTGGGAGCGCCATTGCCCGCCGCACCAACCGCCTCCGCCTCCTCCGAACAAACTGCCGCTCCAGGAGAAAAGAAGAGAAAAAGGGGCGAGAAGACTAAGATAAAGCGGCCGAAAAAGGAGGTTGCGCAGCAAACAGCAGCGGCCCCACGAGCAGAAGCAGCCGCGCCCGAAATCATCTCTCTGGATAGTCCAGGGAAGGAAGCAGAGGTCTGGGCAGCAGGCGTCCTCCAAGCACCGGCTCAGGCGGAGCACGCAGGTACGTCCTCTTCCCCGGTTACACAAATCCCAGTTGGCCCTGCCGTAACGCCTTCCCCCTCTGTATCAGGGCACGCCTTAGTCGCATCATCCCTGTCGCCTATCTCCCAATCCTTCCGCAGTCCCCATTCCTTTGAACATTTTGCCCAGGACCCGAACGTTTTCCAAACCCTGGGTCAAACCCTAAACCCCTCACCCGCGGCCAGCGCTGAAGCCGTACCTACATCGCCGCGCCGCTCACCCGCATCATTCAAAACCCCATCTCCACCTCCTACTCAGCCGCCCGTTTCCCCTAGGACCCGGTCGCCCTTGAAAGCGGCCTCATCTTCTGGAATATCTCCTGCTTCATTGTTTTCAGGAAGGATGCCGCAGCAGGATTTGGCCTCGGCATACCCTATGCTGGCAGAGCTGGACCTCATGGGAGAACAACTGCAAATCACGGACGATCAGCCTCTAGCCGCGAAGGCCGCAGGATGTTCCGCCTCTTTCCTCCAGGGCGTCAAACGGAGAAGAGCCGAGGAAATAGCCGCCCCGGTGAAGCGCACCAAGTTTGACTTGGACAGGAGGGTGCTGCGAACGGAGAAATTGATCCCGAAAGTTAAGAAGCCTCTCCGGGAGATGACTGAGGCGGATTATGAACACCGGATCAAGGAGAAGAGTTTTGATGATATAAGCGAAGAATACGAAATCAATGGTATTCGTCGCAGGACTGATAATCTCCTTGTTAAGCGACTCGAGAATCAGGAGAAGCTGTTTCAGCTTCAAAACAACTCGAGACAGCTGGAAGAGGATCTGGCCAAGGCCACCACGCGGCTGGAGTCTGCCCAGAAAGAAATTGAAGACTTGAAAGCTCAGCTCGCCGCGTCCCAGCAGGAGGCAACAACACAGAGGAAGACAGCCGAACAACTGTCAGAAGAAAAGAAGGCAGCACTAGAACATATTTCCCAGCTGCAAGATTCGCTGAAGCAGACCCAATCTCAGCTGAAGGAGAAGGCGTCCCAGGCGGCTGCCTTTTCAAAAGACAAGATCAAGGAGATGCGGGCTAGTTTGCTGCAGGGCTAATGTGGTCAGGTCCCTGTCCGTCCTGGATTTCGCATCCAGGATCCAAGAAGTATCTGCCCAGGGAAAGCCTGCGGTAGAGGAGGCCGAACGCCAAGCGAGGCAGTGGCTGGACTTGGCGATAAAACTTGAAGAATTTGCGCGCAAGGGCCTCCGATTTCCTCCTATGTCCCAGATTGCCCTAGATTGGGCGGATGCGAGGGTAACCTTGCACAATTATTTTGAAAAAACTGAGAAGATCAGGGCCGCCAGGAAGATGCTGGACGTGCTGAACCATGAAATGAATATCTGCCTGGCCCCCTTCAACACTCTTTCTGCGCTCGGATTTCCGAGCTTTGTCAAAGATGGGGAGTTTCTGCCCCTTGAACAAGTAAAGCAAGATTGGTTGTCTTTCGAGGCAGATACATCAGAAATTGATGGCTGGACTGAACCAGTCCAGGAGGCGCAGGTGACCCAAATGGTGTCGAGATTTTGCAAGATTAACACCTCCCTTCAGGAGCTGGGAGAGAGATATGACACCATTGATGTGCACATGGTTGCGGCATCCAGAGCAGCGCTGAAAGATGTCAGCGATTTAGAGCCCTTCCAGGCAGCGGCTTGGGATCAGGCCAAGACCGCATACAAGCACGTCCGCGAGCGGGAGCAACCTGCCGAGCAAGAGGGCGATGGTGGTGAGCATTCAGATTCAGAGAGAGAAGAAGAAGGGTCAGAAGAAGAGACTGCTGAAAGCGAGCCCGAAGAAGAACAGTTACCCAAAAAGGGGACTCAGCAGCAGCAAGAGCAGCAGGATGCAGGGGAAGGGAGTTCCTCTGCGCCCAAAGGATAAAGGCCTGGTTCGTTGCATCGAGGCGAGCTCGACACCCCGCGAGCCGCCAGGAATGTTGCCACATTTTGCACGGGGTGCCATGTCTTCGTTTTTTTTGTAAGGATGTTGCTTTCCCTTCCCTCTTCCTTCTCTCCCTTTCTCCACTATCCCCTATCTTCCCTGCCATCAGTTTCATTCTCTTCATTCCCCCCCCCTTCTTCTGACTGTTTCTCCAAGAGGGCAAAAGGCCCAAAATTTTCTAAGTGTTAGTGTTGCCGCAACCCGACTTCGCAGCGAAGTCGGGCTGCGCCCTTAATTTTGTGCGCACTTGGGGAGCTGACGTGCAGAGAGCTGAGCCCAAAATTTGACTAAGTATTGAGCCAACCCCGACTTCGCAGCGAAGTCGGGTTGCGCTCTCAGTTTTGTGCGCACCTGGGCATTGTCAGTGGAGCCCTAAATTGTCTAAGTGTTGGGCGCAACCCGACTTCGCAGCGAAGTCGGGCTGCGCCCTCAAATTCATGCGCAGTTGGGCGACTCACTCGAAGAAACGGCTAAGTGTTGGGTGCGCAACCCGACTTCGCAGCGAAGTCGGGGTTCGCTCACTTACCTGCGCGCACTCGGGCAAAGAATGTCGAAGCCTGCCCAGAAATTTTCTAAGGCACGGAGGCCTCCCCAACTGCGCTACTTCCCCCTTGCGCTGCCTGGTTGCGCTCCAATTCTGGGCGAAGTCGGGCAAGAAAGAAAATATGAGCTCCTAAGGCAGATTTTTCCCCTTATCAGATTCTGACAGGTGTCCAGCCTCGAGATTCGAGTCAGAGATGTGACGGGAGGTGTGCGAGCGTGAACTGACTTATTGTACCTCAGCTGCCCTCAGTCAAGCTGACTCGGAGCATCATCCACCGCACTGCCACGTAGCTGCTGATTTTTCAGGTGGACCTTGCTGCAAGCACGTTCCATGCCGGCAGAGGTCAACATCAGCCGCTTTTTGCCGCTTTTGTCAGCTTTGTCAGCTTTTTCAGCTATTGTCAGGTCTGGGATCCTGTGCCCAAAGATGTAATGGGGGGAAATTTACGCTATAAATAGCTCGGCAATATCATTGTAAAAGGGTGGAAGGGGGATATATTGCTAGGGAACCGCTGTAGCTGTGCGTTTGCTTCTAAATACAGAATATACTTGGCTCTATTGATTGTCTTTATCTTGTATGCTGCCTTTACTGAGCATTTCTGCCTCATGTTGCTTATGTTATTGCTTACTGTTATTCTGCTTTCTGGATATCGGTATTTAATAGTTAAGTATTCCTGGAATGCAAAAGTAGAGGATACATAGGATGAATGACATTGGTAGTTTCTGCAACATATCTTGTGTTTAATTGTTGTTAGTAGTGGTGATTGGTTGTTGTTGTGCTGCTTATCCTCCCCACCCATAACAATCACATTTATATTTCTTTCTGCATTTCTAATTTCTTTCCTGCACTCTGAGCTTAAACCAAATTGAGAAAACATAGGAAGTCGGCCTCCTCCGGAGATTGGCACGGAAGGCATTCCTTCCTTCCGGCCTTTCAATCTGCTGGGCGAATCTAGGGCGCATTACACTAAATCCTATCCTAGTGGCAGATTCGTAACCAACAGGACCCAATTTCAACAAGTTAAGTCTGAGTTTCCCCCAATTTTCAGGACTGTTAAGCAGATAGTGCCTCCCCAGCTAGGAACAGATCAAGTTTCGGGATTTGGGCACGTGTCACGGAAGATGAAAATGTACTTCAAGGACAGGGTAGGTGAACATTGAAGGACAAATTGTACTGCACCTACCACAATAACTAATATTCCCCTTTTCAACCACCAAATCTGTCAGAGGTAGTGCGGAATCCACGAAAACCATGTTGCAAGTACAGCTACGGCCGACAAGAATCAAATCAGGCCGCTTTTGCAGCTTTTTGCAGCCCTTGACAGGTTCGGGTATCTGTGCCCAGAATGTAATTTGGAGGGAAAAATCTGCTATAAATAGCAGTGCAATTCATTGTAATAGGGGGGGAACATATTGCTAAGAAGCTGCTGTAACTAAGCATTTGCTTTTGAATCAAAGAATACTTGGCTCCGTTATCTGTATCTTTCTTTTATGCTTCCTTCTGCAGGTATTTCTGCATCGTGTCATTTATTTTTCTGATTGTTGTCATTCTGAACTCTGGATTTCAGCATTGGCAATTAAGTAGACCTGGAATACCGAATGAAGGATACATAGGATAGAATTGCAATATCGGTTTCTGTTACATTCATTGTTTTGATTGTTGTTGGTTTAGTGATAGGTTGGTGACTGTGCTGCTTGTTCTGCCCCACCTGAAACACATGATATTTCATTTCTTTCAGCATTTTTATCTCTTTCTAGCACTCTTATCTGAAAACCCAAATTAGATTAGTATAGGAAGCTGGCCTTCTCCGGAGATTGGCATGGAAGGCATTCCTTCCTTCCGGCATTTCAATCTGCTGGGCAAATCTAGGGCGCAATAGATTAAAACCTTTCCTAGTGGCGGATTCGTAACCAACAGTGCCAAGCTTGTCAATGTCTCTAAGTAACCAAAACGTCTGGGATATTTCAAATGGCTTAGGCATCTAATCTATGAAAATAACAAAGTTTACTAAGACTTCCTTGCTTCTTTACTTTACAAGCAGGTGTGCATATATCTAATATCCTACTATTATTTCAATAGAGAACATAATTATTAATTTATTATGCAGGTTGTTGACAAGTTTTTTACAATATGAATTTTTTTTATGTAATATGATTTACATTTTGATAAATAATGAAATTTGAACAGATCAATCCTTATAATCTGAAAAAAAAATTATACTTCTTTGATCTTCCATCAACAAAGCAATTCAAAATTTTGGAGTTCAATTACATTTTCATTCAATACCTGCTAAGCTTGGTTTTGGCTGGATTGATCACGATTCAATGCATAACTGTTGTGAATCGTTGTCAAGGTCCTCTTGCCTATTGTCTACTTGTGCATCATGGGTGAAGTCTTTTCAACATCATAGGGCATGCTATGCATCTAATAAATTCTGTTGGTTATCAGTGGATTGATGGGACACACATCCAAGCTGTGTATCCTGAGATACCTATTTATATTCATACTTGCCTTCTTACCTAGGCAGACATATTGAATATATGTACTATTTATTTGATATGTGACATTGTATGTTTTTCCTATGGAAAACTTACCCTTCTGTCTACTACAAGATCTCATTTGCCTCATGTCACTTGGAAATATTTTAAGCATGCAATGGCTAACCTCCAAAGGAATAAGAAATATGTTTAATTACTAACTTCCTCTTTAGGAACTAAAGACTCATGTCCTTTTCCTGAAAAGTGTTGAATTGTTATTCATATTTTAAGTATTAAACTCATTTAGATGATTACTTGAACAGATCAATCTAATTTTAATCCATTGAAATCACATTTGCTTATTATATAATATTGATCTTGTTACAGAACAAGTTTTAAATCTATATAACTATCCTAATCTCAAAGGATTACCATATGGGCAAGTACGACGTGGATTTCCAGAGGTACTTTAAGTGTTTATATAGTCATAGAATTATAATTTTAGGTATATTTATAATATTGTTTTGACTGTACGTTAACCTTTGATTTTAATGCATCTACAACTCCAGGCTATTGTATGTGGAATTAATCAAGCGGGAAAATTAAATTTTCATCCAAGAGATGATCTTCTTCTTGAAGAAACAGACAAGGTATGAGATGATCTGAGGTTCAAAGAGCTGTATGCTAGATGTAATGTTTTAGTACACAGCTTAGCACTATGAATGTCATTTTGCTATTGTTCACTTTTTAAACTTTAATAAATGTAAAAGCTATCCCGTTTTGGTATCTGTAGACATATTGATGTTGTGCAGTTTTTTTAGTTAGATATTAGTAGTAACATCTATATTTTACAAGAAGAGATCTTAAGAATAGGTGCATGATTATGTAAGGGATGCATTCATACATGCATTTATTATCATTATTTTGTAGAGTATTTTTAAATTGGTAAATCCTTTATAGTTTGACTTAGTTGTTGTGATTGTGGGATCTTCTATCCAATTTGTCGAATACTTGGACCTAGACATGTCTATTAGGGTACAAAACACCTAGACTTGAATGAAGTAGTTTTCTCCAATGTTAAAAGGATCATGGTTGACAATTTATTGGTAAGGCCTAGAAAAAATTGGATTGGCAATCAATTGGGGAGAGATTGGTGAAAATTAAGATCTTATTTTTCACTTTTTTAAAAATATTGGCAACTCTTTTTTTTTCCCTTTAAATCTGCTATCATGAAAAAATCAGGCTGCTTGATAATTATGTATACATGATAATCGCGATACTTCAAAGTTTTTTGGAACACTTTCTTTCTCAATTAAAGCCTAAACTTCCGTGACAACTATATGGTTCCAACTATACAATTCCACTTCTCATTTCAAAGAATGTACACATGAGATGGAATGCGACGAGGGAGCTAGCATGAGGGTTTTTAAAGGTTTCAAAGAAAATTGTAGGGAATATATAGAGGAAGGGGCCTGTTGGCCCTAGTGGCCAGTAGGAATATTTCGACTTGGATGATTATAGTAAGGAAAAGACATAGCTAGAGGAAATGCAGTGGATTCAAAATGTAGTAGACAATCATTTTTTACAAGCCACTCAAAGCGAGGGAAAAAGCAACAAGCACTTTCAATTTATAGTACAAAAAGAGATGGGAGATCACAGTCTACCACGAAACGAGGCCAAGGGTTGAAGAGAACCAGGAACAAAATACATGGAGCAAACCAGATAAGAGAAGCTGAAACAAGAAGAATCGATATGGTCCAAAGCTTGAGCAAAACTGATTCGAGTGCATACCACCAAAAGGGGTCGCTTATACCAATACCCAATATGGGGAAGGAGTTGGGGGAGCTACCCCCAAAAATGAATTTTAGGGATGCCCTTTGTGGGGAAAAACCCCATCCAAATGCAATCAATAACTCGAGGGCACCACAAAGACCTTTGAGGATGCCTAAGATAGATCCCAAGAAAATTGAGACGGGGGTGTTTAAAGGTGGCGAATGGTTCCTTGATAGTGAAGGTGGACATGGAGGACATCCATAATTGATTAGAAGCCATGGAGAAGAGAGGGATGATATGGCAATTTATGGGGTTCAAACTGACCTTATCAACATTTAAATTGTGCGCTGCTAGAAAATAGCGAACGAAAGGTGAGTTCCAAATCTTTGATTTTGTCAATGCTTATTTCCTTGTTATTTTTGCTATTGAAGAAGATAGGGAACAAATATTCCAAGGGGGACCATGGTTTTTTGGAAGGTTAAGTCTCTTTATGAAACCCTAGCATACTAAATTTAAAGTAGAGGAAGAGATGCCATCCACAGGACTAATTTGGGTGAGACTTTTTGGCCTGCTAGTAGAATTTTGGAATCCAACAAGTATTTACGGCAATTGGAAATACCCTAGGAACGTTCATGATGATTGTTGATAGTACATATAGATTTGAAAAAATTATTTATGCTCGAATATGTGTCCTTATAGACTTTAACAAACCTCTCCCAAAAATATCACACTACAGTTTGGGGAGGAAACATGGGAGCAGGAGGTTGATTATGAGAACATACCTTTTTGTTGTAGAATCTGCCATGAATATGGTAATTTAGCAAGAGACATAAGATCCTAGAGCAAGGAAGAGAAGAAACGAATCTTGAAGGGTTCCAAGTGCCCAAAAAAAAGAATATCCAAAAGAAATCGACAACAAAGAAATAGGTGGTGGTGTCAAACAATATGTTTGGTAATCTCCCCATTGATGATCTTTTGGATGATAAGGAGGATACTATGGAGACAAAAGTCCTGGAGACACATTTCCATGGTGGGAGGAAGGAATCCATGCCAAAAGAGGTAAATAGCACCCCTGAAACCAAAAGGTAAGGTCAATGCCCTTACCCACATCTTTAGCCTCCAGTACTAATGAAGATCATCTCTTGGAATATTAAAGGTCTCAAGGGGAGTTCCTCAAAACAAAATGAAATTAGAAGAATGATATAGACAAGTCAACCACAACTCGTCTTCCTTTGATAGAAGAAGGTGTTGGTGGAATATATGGAGACAATTGCAAGGAAAGCATGATCTGCTGGAAAAGTGGAATCCCTCAACTGCCAATGGGCATTAGGAGGCATTGCATGCCTTTGGGACTCTAAAGAGGTAGTTATCCACCAAGAGGTGGGTAGTTGGGGTCTCTTGGTAGTAGCAGCACAAAGCAAGCAATTAGACCAAGTTATGCTTTGCATGAATGTCTATGCACCTACTACCCTAGAGGAGAAACAAAGACAGTGGAAGAACATAAACTATATTATTACCCAATTCCCTAAAGCATGGGCCCTGGTAGGAGGAGATTTCAATACCATCCTTTCCTTGGAAGAGAAGCTGGGGGGAAATAGTAGCTTAGACGAGAGCACAAACCTCATGAAGGAATACATCAAAAACCTCCACCTTATGGATGTCATGCCAGACAATGGCTTGATGACCTAGTCTAGTAGTAGGTAAGGCTCTGCTTGCATTCTGATAATATTAGATAGGTTCTTGCTATCAGACAATTTTTTTATTCATGGACACATTACTAGGGTGAAGATCCTAAACTATGCAAGACTAGATCTTGGTCGATCGTGACAGAACTGTGGAAATCCAAGGCCAGACACTCGCCATTCAGATTCCAACTGATGTGGTTTAGAGATAGGTCTTTCAGGCCCAAAGTGCAGCAATGGTGGAAGGAAGGCAAACCTCAACATGGAACTAAGATGTACTGCTTTGTGAGGAGGCTTCAGTACATCAGATCCAAGATAAGGACCTAGAACTGGGAAGAGTTTGGAGATGTCAAGAAGAAAAAGTTGGAAGTGATAGCCCAACTTGAAGATTTGAATGAATAGATCCGCATGGATGGCCTCACAAAGGGTCTAAGTATGGAAGAGATTAGACTTACATCCCATCTAGAAGAATGGGAAAAAAGGGAAGAGCTATTATGGAAGCAGAAATATAGGATCCAATGGCTTTAGGAGGGGGACCAGAACACGGGCTTCTTCCACAAATCCCTTCTAGCCCATAGATTGCACAACTTCATCCCCTCCCTAAGAATAGAAGCAGGAGATTCCTTCCACACATGGGAAGGTATGATTTATAATGCGGTAAACTATTTTGCATGTCTGTTCACAGCATATGCTTTGGATATTGAAGCCCAACAAGAAGTGTTATAGGAGATACTTGCACTACTGAGAGAGGAGGACAATCAAGTTTTGACTACATCAATAACTACCTAAGAGTTATAGTAGGTGGTTTCTAAAATGCAGAAAGCAAAGACCCCTTGGTCGGATGGATTCCCCATCAAATTCTACCAATAATTTTGGGATATCCTGCATGAGGACTGTTGCCATATTTTGCACGGGGGTGCCATGTCTTCGAATTTTTTGTAAGGATGTTGCTTTCCCTTCCCTCTTTCTTCTCTCCCTTTCTCCACTATCCCCTATCTTTTCTGCCATCAGTTTCATTTTCTCCATTTCCCCCCCATACTTCTGATCGTTTCTCCGAGAGGGCAAAGAGCCCAAAATTTTCTAAGTGTTGTTGTTCGCCCGATCGCGCAGTCGCTAGCTTGGGCCACGCTCGCCTATCTGTGCGCACCTGGGCAGGATTGTCAGAAACGTGCCTAGAAATTCTCTAAGTGTGGAGCCGCCCGACTTTGCAGCGAAGTTGGGCCACTCTCCTAGTTCCATGCGCACTTGGGAAGCCGACGTGTGGAGCTGAGCCCAAAAAAATACTAAGTCTTGAGCCGCCCGACTTCGCAGCGAAGTCGGGTTGCGCTCCCAATTTTATGCGCACCTGGGCGGCGGCAATAAGAAAGATATCCATAAAACGGCTAAGTGTTGGGACCACCCGACTTCGTAGCGAAGTCGGGTGGCGCTCTCAAGGAGGTGTGCAGCCTGGCGATTTGCCATGGTGACCTCAGAAAATCGGCTAAGTGTTGAGTTGCCCGGCTTCGCAGCGAAGTCAGGCTGCGCTCACTGACTTGTGTGCACTCGGGCAAAGGACGTTGAAAACTGCCTAGAAAATTTCTAAGGCACGAAGGCCTTCCCAACTGCGCTCCTTCCCAACTGCGCTGCTTCCACACTGCGCTGCTTCCACCCTGCGCTGCTCGGTTGCGCTCCAATTTTGGGCGAAGTCGGGCAGGAGAGAAAGTGTGAGCTTCAAAGGCAGATTTTTCCCCTTATCAGATCCCGACAGATGTCCACCCTCGAGATTCGAGTCAGAGATGCGACAGAAGGTGTGCGAGTGTGAATTGAATTATTGTACCGCAATTACCCTCATTCAAGCTGACTTGAAGTTTCATCTACCGCACTGCCACGTAGCTACCAAGTTTTTAGGTGGACCTTGCTACAAGTACATTCCACACCCGCAGAGGTCAACATCAGCCGCTTTTTGCCGCTTTTGTCAGCTTTGTCAGCTATTGTCAGGTCTGGGATCCTATGCCCAAAGTTGTAATGGGGGGGAAATTTGCGCTATAAATAGCTGTGCCATATCATTGTAAAGAGTGGAAGGGGGATATATTGCTAGGGAACTTCTGTAGCTGTGCGTTTGCTTCTGAATATGAAATATACTTGGCTCTATTGATTGTCTTTGTCTTGTATGCTGCCTTTACTGAGTATTTCTGCCTCATGTTACTTATGTTATTGCTTACTATTATTCTGCTTTTCTGGATATCGGTATTTGATAGTTAAGTATTCTTGGAATGCAAAAGTGAAGGATACATAGGATGAATGGTGTTGATAGTTTCTACAACATATTTTGTGTTTAATTGCTATTAGTAGTGGTGATTGGCTGTTACCGTGCTGCTTATCTTCCCCACCCGGAAAAATCATATTTACATTTCTTTCTGCATCTCTAATTTCTTTCCTGCACTCTGAGCTTAAACCAAATTGAGAAAACATAGGAAGTCGGCCTCCTCCGGAGATTGGCGCGGAAGTCATTCTTTCCTTACGGCCTTTCAATCTGCTGGGCGAATCTAGGGCCCATTACACTAAATCCTATCCTAGTGGCAGATTTGTAACCAACAGTTTCTCTGGCACGCCCGGTGGGACCCGGGAGTTTCCCACCCCAATACAGAATCAAAGCATCGGTGTTCGCTTCATTGCTGTCAAATCAGAACACCTGGCGACTCTGCACTACCTGGATATTCTCTGAGTCCGTGAGACTGGTCCGATATCAAAAGTGCTTTCATGCATACGAGAAGGTGGAGAGCAAGGAACCCAGGACAACATCCTGATCTCTACGAAATTGACATCAACGCTCCTGGAGAGCGCGTAAGGCTCGCTGACTACCAAGCTCACCAAAACGAACTCGAGGCTGAAGCTGAAATAGAAGAAGCTGAGGTTGAAGAAGCTGAAGTTGGAGAGGCCGAAATTGAAGAACAGCCTACGACTTCGAACAACACTGATACTGATTATACTACTGAAGAGGAAGAAGACATGGCTGCCCAACAAAATGATGATGACCTCTTCCCAGCAGTTGATTCCACAGGGCCCTTGGCTCTAGTTGGACAAGAAGTTGTACCCCCTGCTGCATTGAAATCCATTACTACTTATGATGGCTCCGGGAAAACAACATACGAGCACATCCAAGATATTATGGCCTTGGCTGCACTGCACTCTATCATTAGTGAAAGTGTTAAGACCCGTTTATTATCCCTTTCTCTGAGAGGGAAATTCCTTTACTTGGTGGAGATCTTTGCCAGAAGGAGCTATCACTGGATGGCCCCAGTTAGCGGGCAGGCTAGTGAAGGGATGCAATGAGTCCGCTGATCCCTCCTCGTTGCTGCACCAGTTTCAAAGTATTCAATGCCATCCGCAATAGGAGATATCGGACTTCAACGTGAGCTTTGCGAGGTCCTGGAAAAGAGTACCTCGCGAGCTGCGACCTCTCGCGGGACAAGTTGCGCACTATTACCTGAGGTCTTTTAATTCAGACATTTGTCTGCTTCTTAAGATAGCTTGGGTCGACACTTTTCCTGCTTTATATGAAGCTGCCCAGCAAGCAGAATCAGACATAATTTATATAGGCAGACTCCCTCATAGAATGCAGCCTCCCATCTATCCTGATTTACCCCAGTCACAATATCCGCCCTCGTCTGTTGCGACGCCATCCTTGTCAAATCAGTACCCCCAGTAGCCATGGAATCCAGCGCCAGTCATAAACTCGTATGGTCAGCCCCAAATCCATTATCCTAATCCGCCACCTCTGCCTCCGCAATATCCTGCACTCCCAGCTCCCCCTCAGTATGCGGCATATTATGCACCTCCACCATTAGCCGCAATACCTCCGCCGGTCCGGCCGGTGCCTGCTGATAATGATATTTAGAATAAGATCCTTCAGGAGGTGCGGGCTCTTGCCTCTGGTTACCATACTATCTCCAACGACATGACAATCATGAAGAAGAAGCAAGCCCAGATGGAGTTTCTTCCGAGGAGACCATATCCTCCCCCTGCGCTGACAAAAGATCAAGCTATTCAAGCGCAAAGGCCCCCGACGAGGAATGCCCGCGTCTGTTGCGACGCCATCCTTGTCAAATCAGTACCCCCAGTAGCCATGGAATCCAGCGCCAGTCATAAACTTGTATGGTCAGCCCCAGATCCATTATCCTAATCCGCCACCTCCGCCTCCGCAATATCCTGCACTCCCAGCTCCCCCTCAGTACGCGGCATATTCCGCACCTCCACCATTAGCCGCAATACCTCCGCCGGTCCGGCCGGCGCCTGCTGATAATGATATTCAAAATAAGATCCTTCAGGAGGTGCGGGCTCTTGCCTCCGGTTACCATACTATCTCCAACGACATGACAATCATGAAGAAGAAGCAAGCCCAGATGGAGTTTCTTCCGAGGAGACCATATCCTCCCCCTGTGCTGACAAAAGATCAAGCTGTTCAAGCGCAAAGGCCCCCGACGAGGAATGCTGCCAATGATGCTCAACTAGGCACTTCTGACCATGTTAACTGGTGCTCTACATGCAACGATCCACATGGAGAGGAGGGTTGCATGTTGCATCGGCATTATATTCAGACCCTTGCGGGCAACGCCATGGAGGACGAAGCATACATGATCCTTGACGATGAAGGTAACTTTGCAGTCCTAGAAGAAGATCCCGTGTCTCTCTTGACCAAAGAGGGCAAAAGGCCCATTGAGGCCCCCACGGCCCAGATGAAGTCGTTAAAAGTATACGCCAGTAGGGAAAGGACGCAGCCTGCTATGCTAGCACCTGACAAGCCGCCTTTACCTCCTACAGCCAAAGAAAAGTTCCCGACGCTCAAGGCTCTCGCGGTAAAGGCTCCCGCGGCCCAACCTCTAGCTAAAACAAAAGAACAAGCTCAAGAAAAGCTGAGGTATCCATCGCTGACGAAGATACAGAGGATTGAAGCCACTCAACAATACCGAACCAGGTATGAGCCAGCGAAAGAGATGGAGGGAGCCGGCACTTCAGCTTACAATATAGTTGATGAGCTCAAGAAGACTCCGGCGAAGATAAGCATGTACGAGGCTCTTCTGCTCCCAGGACAAGTAGACCTGTTGTAGGAATCCTTGAAGAGCGTAAAAGATGGAAAGCCGACGCAGCTTGCTGTGTTAGCTCAGCCCTTGACAGTATTTGCTACTGGGAAAAACAGGCCGCCACCTGTCTATCTGTCTTTGCAAATGGAGCGCCATATAGTACACAATTGCATGGTGGACTCTGGTGCCTCCACTACTATCATGCCGAGGGCTGTCTGCGAAGAGATTGGTATGGAATACACAAGGAGCAGCCAAGGTGTGTCGTAGCTAGATGGCACTCCCGTCAAGACAGTTGGTGTCATCAAAGACATCCCAATCCGACTGCATAAAGCGCTCGACATAGTGGTCATTCAAGAGGTCGTGGTGGTTGACTTGGAACCCTACTTCGGCATGTGTCTCTCTAGGGAGTTCATTGTGAAGTTGGGTGGATATCTATCACTGGATTATTCACATATGGAAGTGCCTTTTAAAGGAAGGAGATTGAAGATCTATAATGAAAAGCCTTCCACGTTTCTGGTCGAGAAGATACCTGGGGAAGAACAGCAGAACGACATGGTTCATCTGACGACTGAGGAACTAGTAGAGGTAGATTTGGCGGAAGAGACCCTCGAGCTGTTACAAGTGGAGGATGAGTTCTCCTTACTAGACTTCAATGCCATGATTGAGACCGAACAAGGTTGCTACTCTGTCACCCAGCCTGAAAGACTTGATCAGTCTGCAAAGAAAGATGTTGGACCTGCCCCAAAAAAGCTATGGAAGCTATACTTTGATGGCGCCCGATGTAAGAATGGCACCGATGCAGGTGTACTTCTGGTTTCGCCATCCAGGATTCAAAAGGACTACACTTATAGGCTGGCCTGGAGTTGCACTAACAATGCGGCGGAGTATGAAGCCTTGTGTTTGGGCTTGAGAAAGGCAGAGAGACTTGGGATAAAGCATTTGCATATCTTTGGCGACTAAGAGCTGGTGTGCAACTAGATTACAAATAAGTGTGCCTCCAAGAAGCATTACCTCAAGGGGTACCGCAACCGTGTCTGGGATCTGATGGAGTCATTTGACTCTCTGAATGTCAAAGCCATATCTCGTGAAAATAATAAGCATGCTGACATTCTGGCATCTGTTGGAGCCAGGTACGTCCCATCTGATGACACTGTCGAGAAGCCGAAGCCGGTTCGTACCATTTACAGGCCTTCTGTTCCTGACAAGGACACCCACTGGCAAGTGTTCGACTGTGACGAAGTATCGTCACTTTTTTGATAAATGAAGCTAGTACAATCAAAGGTAGAGACCCTGATGACGAGCAATATGAGGGGTTGATATAGTTAAAAAATAATCATGTCCCAAAAGGACTGATTACCTTGGAGAGCCTCTTTGATCAGAACGATAGAGCCATATCCCACGGGATCAAAGTGGACCCCAAGCAGTATATAGACCTGGAACTAGAACTTGGAAAGGTGATTAAGGTCGGGACGGATTGCACTGATGAGGAGTTAGAGCAGATCCGATCTCTATGCGAAGAGTACCCGGATATCGTGGCCTGGTGCTACCAAGACCTGAAGGGGTACGACAGAGAGATGATCCAGCATACTATAGAACTGGAGGATAACGCAAAGCCTTTCCAACAAAAGCAAAGGGTGGTGAACCTGAAAATTGAAGCCATGATGAAAGCCGAACTCTTGAAGATGCTCGAGGCCAAAATCATCTACCCCATCAAGCACTCTTCTTGGGTTGCAAATCTGGTCCTTGTGAGGAAAAAGAATGGAGACATCCGCCTCTGCGTGGATTTCAGAAACCTCAATCAGGCTTCACTGAAGGATCATTATCCGCTCCCCCAGATTGATCAAATCCTCCACGTAGTTGCTGGAGCTCAAAGATTCTCTCTCTTGGACGGTTTCTCCGGCTATAACCAAATATGGGTGAAAGACAAGATCAGCACAAGACGACGTTCACCACCAAATGGGGAACATTTGCATATCAGCGCATGCCCTTTGGTCTTTCTAACGCCGGGGCTACATTTCAAAGGGTTATGGACTTGGCATTCCGAGAGCTGCTCAACAAGATCATTGTCATCTACTTGGATGACATAACTGTGTTTTCACATAAAAGAGAGGCCCATGCCTCCCACTTGCGGCAAGTATTTGAGAGATGTCGTGAATTCGGCATTTCCATCAACTCGAAGAAGTTAGTCTTCGCGGTGAAGGAAGGCAAGCTTCTAGGACATGTTATTTCTGAGAAGGGCCTTGCAGTCGATCCTGACAGAGCAAAAGCTCTTCTTCACTTGTCCATCCCAGTTGACAAAAAGGGGCTACAATCATTTTTTGGCCAAATCAACTTCGTGAGGAAGTTTGTCCCAGACTTTGCACAAGTAATCAAGCCCATGTCCGAGCTCCTAAAAAAGAATGCTGAATTCGTATGGACTAACAAAAGGAAACAAGCCTTTGAAGAAATCAAGGCCAGAATTGCCCAAGCTCCAGTGTTAGTAAATCCAGACTACTCCAAGGATTTCATCCTGTATGCGGTCGGAGAGCCCGAAAGCTATGCCGCTGACTCAGAAGGGAGATGATGGCGAAGAGCGCCCCATAGCATTCCTAAGCCAGGTGATTCAGCCGCACGAAGAAAGATACAATTTTATTGAGCGGCAAGTGCACGCAGTTATGATATCCCTCGGAAAGTTCAAGCACTTTGTCTCCCAGAGTCGGATAACTGTCTTCGTGATACATCCGGACGTCAGAAATTTCATCATCCAAGGAGAGCCAGGTCACAAGAGGGCAGGATGGATAGCCAAGATACAAGAGTTTGATATAGAGGTACGGCCAACGGAGCTAATTCGAGGTCGGGCCAAGAGTTGGTCCGAAGTGCTGCAGCCGAAATCTCCACCTGCCAGTGGGAGGATCCAGTAACAGAGGCCAACCTTTCCAACTTCTTATCAGAGGAGGATGATTGTACAAATGATCTAGTGTGGTACTTCAACACAGGGAAATGTGCAGACCATCTCAACGCCTCATAGAGAAGTAGGTTTAGGTTGAACACCCTGAAGTATGTACTGCGCCCCGAGGGGCTGTATTTTAGAAATATTGACAACATCTTGTTGCGGTGCGTCAAGGAATCAGACAAGCCAAAGGTTCTCGGAGAGTTCCACTCTGGGATGCCCGGAGGACATCATTTGGGAAGGCCTACAGCCTTAAAAATTATCAAAGCCAGCTATTATTGGCCCACCCTCTTCACAGACACGCATGCAGTCTGTATAAAATGCGAAAAATGCCAGAGGTTCGCTGGCAGAAATAGGAAGGCGCCCTTGCCCCTCCAGCCAATTCAAGCCGAGACTCCGTTTCAACAGTGGGGCTTGGACTTCATAGGGGCAATAACGCCCAACTCTTCGGCGGGACACAAGTTCATCCTAACCGCCACAGATTACTTTACCAGATGGGCTGAGGCTTTGCCTACAAATCACGCTGACCAAGAGACGGTCATTGGGTTCCTTGAGAGCCTCATTACCCGTTTCGGGATTCCAGAGGCAATTGTTACAGATAACGGTTCAGGATTTGGAGGTGCGGTGCTCACTGAGTTTACCAGCAAGTATGGCATTTACCATAAGATGTCTTCAAATTACTATCCGTAGGGAAATGGCCTGGTAGAATGTACAAATAAGAATCTCTTGAAAATAATAAAGAAAACTGTGGAGAAGAATAAGAGGTCGTGGCACCTACTTCTGGACCGAGCGTTATGGGCGGATCGCATATCTTCCAAGAAATCCATCAAGACGTCTCCCTACGCGCTTGTATATGGCAAGGAGGCTGTCCTGCCCACCCACATAGAAATGCCCGCACTCTGGTTGTTAGAAGATGAGAAAGGCGACGGGGATCTAGTGGATGCCAAACTAAGTGTCCTTTCCCGACTACGCAAATTTTTTGAGCAAAGTCGGGCTGCGCACTCAAATTTTTGTGCACTCCGACCGGCACATCCTGAAGAGCAAGGTGTATGAAAAAATATTTCTAAGTATGGGTCCCCCGAGGGCGCACCGTGCATAACGCGAAGTCCGACCGCACTCATTTTTTGAGCGCACTTGGTCAGAGCCTTCCTCAAGTTTGGTACCTCGAAGCGTGTGCCCAGATGGCGGCGGTGATGTCATGGAAAGCACGAAGTTCAACTATTTTGAGGAATTATTGCACGGATTTCAAAGCAGATGTCATTAAGAGGTGAGCGCATTGGGGCCAACCACGTACGAGGTGCGCTTTCCAATAGAAGATCCCACGCGCGGCCGCCAAGGAATAACAACACTTTCTACCTACTTCGGGCAAATCATTTTAAATTCCCCCTCACGCCATTAATGCTATTTTTCCATTCCTAGAAAAGGGCCCTTACTTAGAGCACTAGAATTACCAGTGTAAATTCGAGCTGCGTAGTGAAAAAGAAGAGAAGTGCGAAACTAAGGTCTGCAGCGACTGTAATTTCTATCTCCGGCACCATGAGTGAAGGATAGAGAATGGACAAGGGGAAGGCGCCAATTCAAGCGCAATCCAGTGATACAGAGCAGGAAGCCGAGGAACGCGCAGAGTCTAGCGCTCATGAGAGCGAGGCTCCACAAGAGCAAAAAGAGAAATCCAGGTCGAGGCGAAGTAAAAGGCCAGGTCCTCTGCCGCTGCCCATCAACCGCCTGGCCGAATACAAAGATGGCGAGTACTCCATTAGTCTCACCAAACTGCGTCCCAATATCACGAAGTAGGTAGGCAAGGTCTCATCCTCGCACCACATTGGGGCCGCATATAAATCGAACCTGTACTGGTTCTTGTGCCCTCCCATCCACCATTGCCCGGAGCTGGTTGAGTCAATTGTGACATATTACAAACCAGCCACCCGGCAGGTCTGGGAATGCCAAGGAAGGGTGTTGTTCACCCTCTTTAAAGAAAGCGTACAACCAGCCTTCGCCCCGAGGCTCCAATACGACCCTGATGCCATTGTCAGGAAAATTAATTTGGAAGAGCAGGCGAGCAGATTCATTCAGAGCAAAAGGATGAGAGAATTTCTCAATTCAGAGCTGAAGTGTCCCCTACCAGCTGGACAATGGCCATCAGGTCCCATACCCCTAGAAAGGTTCGAAAACAGATTTATTTACATTATCCTTGCATGGGTCCTTGGCTGCGGCATGGACAGGATGGTGCACCCGTATTAGCTGGCACTCGCAGAGTGTATTTTGCATGGAGAATTTTATGACCCTACTGCGCAGAGAAGCGGAAGGCGCCCAATATTTTTTTGATTGGGCAGAGTGGGTGGCGTATGCCATACATTCAAACCTGGTTAGTATACAGCAGAAACAGACAACTAAATTTCGGCACTGCTCATTCCTCACATGGCTGTGCCTTTACCATACGCATTACTGAATAAGGGTGCCTGATCTTAAGAGGGTAGATGAGAAGGGCGCACCGCTGCAGGTATACAAGTGGACCGAGGCGCTGTATAGAAAGGGGTCTTATTATGATTTCAATTTCAAATTCTTGGGAATGACCCTGGAACTGTTCAACGGCAAGGCGTCTCGCCCTCCCCTGGCCATGACGAAGTACCTGAGGAAATACAAATATGGGGATACTTTCCGGTTGACCCAGGGCGTCGTTATCAGAATCTACGGATTCAAAGGGAAGTCGTTCTTGCTGCCCTTTTTTTTCACTGAGCACCAATTCGGCATGGAGACAGCGCGGCAGATGGACTACGTCGAGGAGGAATTTGTCTAGGGAAAAAAGAAGGGCCATATTTTCAAATACCCTTTTACCTGGGCGAACATTCAAGTCCATGAAATTGGGCAGCACATCTACCTGGAGCAGGCACTCCTCAACATAGGCCTGATACAATTAGCGTAGCACTGGAAATACGACCCAATTGGGGTTAGGGAAAATTTGTACATGGTTGCCCTCGAGCAGAAATCATAGAAGAGAGGTGCAACAAGACAGGGGCAGACCTGGAGTGACACATTGAGCGAATGCAGTCATGGCCACCATGGCATGACTTCTACTGTGTGGAGGTAGATTACGATCCAGAGCATAATCCAGAGCACAGGCTAGACTCATCCGGTTTCAGAAAGTTCCTCACGAAGGTGGCGCCCCTCGGCTGGGAAAAGGACAAAATCATTGAATGCTGGAAGATGAGGTGTTGCATGCAACACGATAAACCCAACAAAAAAACATTGGCCATAGATGATGATTTTTCGGCCTTGTATGATAAATACGCCGGCAAATGGGAGTCGTTTGCATTTCGAGATTGCGTTCCCCTAGGCGCTAGGAAGAGATATAAAAGGAAACCCCCACCACAACATTTGTCCATTCAAAAGCCACCCAGCAGCAAGGCACCAAAAAGCACTCAGGTGGGCCCAATGTTGTCTCCAGCTCCTGAAAAGTCGCCTAGATTCGCCCAGCAGATTGAAATGCCGGAAGGAAGGAATGCCTTCCGTGCCAATCTCTGGAGGAGGTTGGCTTCCTATGTTTTCTCAATTTGGTTTAAGCTCAGAGTGCAGGAAAGAAATTAGAAATGCAGAAAGAAATATAAATGTGATTGTTCTGGGTGGGGAGGATAAGCAACACAACAACAACCAATCACCACTACTAACAACAATTAAACACAAGATATGTTGCAGAAACTACCAACGCCATTCATCCTATGTATCCTCTACTTTTACATTCCAGGAATACTTAACTATTAAATACCGATATCCAGAAAGCAGAATAACAGTAAGCAATAACATAAGCAACATGAGGCAGAAATGCTCAGTAAAGGCGCCATACAAGATAAAGACAATCAATAGAGCCAAGTATATTCTCTATTTAGAAGCAAACGCATAGCTACAACGATTCCCTAGCAATATATCCCCCTTCCACCTTTTTACAATGATATTGCGAAGCTATTTATAGCGTAAATTTTCCCCCCATTACATCTTTGGGCACAGGATCCCAGACCTGACAATAGCTGAAAAAGCTGACAAAGCTGACAAAAGCGGCAAAAAGCGGCTGATGTTGACCTCTGCCGGCATGGAACGTACTTGCAGCAAGGTCCACCTGAAAAATCAGCAGCTACGTGGCAGTGCGGTGGATGACGCTTCGAGTCAGCTTGACTGAGGGCAGTTGAGGTACAATAAGTCAGTTCACGCTCGCACACCTCTCGTCACATCTCTGACTCGAATATCGAGGCTGGTATGATAAGGGGAAAAATCTGCCTTAGGAGCTCATATTTTCTCTCTTGCCCGACTTCGCCCAAAATTGGAGCGCAACCAAGCAACGCAAGGGGGAAGTAGCGCAGTTGGGGAGGCCTTCGTGCCTTAGAAAATTTCTGGGTAGGCTTCAACGTTCTTTGCCCGAGTGCGCACAGGTAAGTGAGCGAACCCCGACTTCGCTGCGAAGTCGGGCAGCTCAACACTTAGTCATTTTTTTGGAGGTACCATGATGGGCTGCCCAACTGCGCTCTTCTTCCAGGGCGAAGCCCGACTTCGCTGCAAAGTCGGGCAATCCCAGCACTTATCTTCAAGTGAGCTGCCCAACTGCGCACGAGTTTGAGGGCGCAGCCCGACTTCGCTGCGAAGTCGGGTGATCCCAACACTTAGACATTTTTTGGATGTCCTTCATTGACAATGCCCAGGTGCGCACAAAACTGAGAGCGCAGCCCGACTTCGCTGCGAAGTCGGGTGGCTCAAGACTTAGTGAAATTTTGGGCTCAGCTCCACACATCAGCTCCCCAAGTGCGCACAAAATTAAGAGCGCAGCCCGACTTCGCTGCGAAGTCGGGTTGCGGCAACACTAACACTTAGAAAATTTTGGGCCTTTTGCCCTCTCGGAGAAACAGTCAGAAGAAAGGGGGGGGAAATGAAGAGAATGAAACTGATGGCAGGGAAGATAGGGGATAGTGGAGAAAGGGAGAGAAGGAAGAGGGAAGGGAAAGCAACATCTTTACAAAAAATTCGAAGACATGGCACCCCGTGCAAAATGTGGCAACAAGTACGAGACAGCGAAAGAACCAGAGAAACCTGCTACTGCGGCATAAAATATTGTGGAAGAGTTGATGAAGACTTCCGCCAAGATCATTCTGTATGATGCTCTACAACTTCCGGGACAGGTAGACCTGCTACAAGAGTCGCTAAAATCAGCAAAGGTAGGAAAGTTGACGCAACTAGTCTTAGCTCAGCCCCTGCCCACTTCGATCACAGGAAAGAACAGGCCCCCTCCATTTTATTTGTCCCTAAAAGTGGAAGGGTGCATCATCCACAATTGTATGATTGACTCCGGCACCACAACCACAGTCATGCCAAAGGCTATTTGCAAGGAGATAGGTATGGAATACACGCGAAGTAGCCATGGCGTGCTTCAGTTGGACGGTACTCCCGTAAAGACAGTCGGTGTGATCAAGGACATACCTATTCGGCTGCACAAGGCACCTCAAATCGTAGTAATACAAGAGGTGGTAGTTGTTGATCTCAAGCCATATTTCAGCATGTGCCTCTCAAGGAAGTTCACGGCTAAGCTCGACGGCTACCTTTCCATGGATTATTCACACCTGGAAGTTCCATTCAAAGGAAGAAAAGTCAAGATTTACAACGAGAAACCCTCTACATTTCTCGTAGAAAGGATGGCCGAGGAAGAAGAACGTAATGATTCAGTTCACTTGATGACCGAAGAGTCGGAGCAGGTAGACCTAGTAGAAGAAGCCTTGGGCAAACTGTGTACTGAGGACGAGTTCTCATTAACATATTTTAATGCTATGATTGAAACAGAAATGGGATGTTATTCCATCACTAGGTCTGAAAGGTCCATGGAGCCGATGCAGGGGAATAAGGAAGCTTCTCAAGATGAATTGTGGAAGCTGTTCTTCGATGGTGCCCAATGTAAAAACGAAGCTGGGGTAGGAGTGCTCCTGGTATCACCATCTGGCGAACAAAAGGACTACTGCTACTGGCTTGCTTGGAGTTGTACCAACAACGCAGCCGAGTATGAAGCTTTATGCTTGGGGCTGAAGAAAGCCGAGAAGTTGGGTATCAAGCATCTCCAAATTTTTGGCGATTCAGAACTGGTTTGCAACCAAATCACCAACAAGTGCACCTCCAAGAAGCACTACCTTCAGGCATATCACAACAGGGTATGGGACCTGTTGGAGCATTTTGAATCGCTCAACGTTCAGTCCATTCCACGGGAGAAAAATAGGCATGCTGATATTTTAGCATCCATTGGATCCAGATACTCCCCAGCTAATGAGATGGTGCATAAGCCCAAGGCAGTAAGGACTGTCTACAGGCCATCTGTGCCCGACAAGGACGCTCACTTCAAAGTCTTTGACAACGATGAACAAATTATTAACTTCCTGGTCCAAGAGGCAGTCACCGTTGAAGGGAGGAATCCTAAAGACGAAGAATATGAAGGACTAATACAGCTAAAGAACAATCATGTTCCGAAGGGATTAATTACTTTAGAAAGCTTGTTTGACCAGAATAACAGGGCGATCTCCCACAGGATCAAGGTGGACTCAAGACAATACCAAAACCTCGAGCTTGAACCAGGCAAAGTGATAAAGTTTGGAACAGATTGCACTTCAACAGTCATTCTTCGGCCAAATTAACTTCATGAGGAAGTTTATCCCAGACTTCGCTCAAGTCATCAAACCAATGTCTGAGCTCTTAAAGAAAAATGTTGAGTTTGTCTGGACTGAAGAAAGGAGAAAGGCGTTTGAAGAAATTAAAGCCAGAATTGCCCAAGCCCCCGTGCTAATTAACCCAGATTATAGTAAAGATTTTATTCTTTACGCAGTCGGGGAACCTGAGAGTTACGCAGTAGTCCTGACACAAAAAGGGGAAGATGGTGAGGAACGCCCAATTGCCTTCTTAAGTCAAGTAATCCAACCTCACGAAGAGAGATACAATTTTATAGAACGACAAGTGCATGCGGTCATGAAATCGCTAAGGAAGTTCAGGCACTTCGTCTCCCAAAGCAGAACCACGGTGTATGTTATTCACCCGGATGTGCGAAGCTTCATTATCCAAGGGGAAATGGGCAGCAAAAGGGCTGGTTGGGTGAATAAAATCCAGGAGTTTGATATCGAAATCCGGCCCACCAAATTGGTTCACGGCCGAGCCTTGTGTCAGGAGCTAGCAAAGAGCATAGCCGCCGAAGTAATAGCATGCCAATGGGACGATCCAGTGGCGGAGGACAACTTCGCTAATCAATCTACCGACGAAGAAGATTGGACCGATGAAATCATCAGGTACTTCAACACTGGGAGATGTCCCGAGCACTTAAACGCCTCACAGCGAAGACGGTTCAGGATGCAATCCCTCCGTTATGTCTTACGCCCCGAAGGACTATTCTTCAGAAATATTGATGGCGTTCTTCTGAGATGCATCAGAGGAGATGATAAGGGAAAAGTCCTCGGCGAATTTCACTCCGGGATATCAGGAGGCCACTTCGTAGGAAGGCCGACAACCTTAAAAATAATCAGGGCAGGCTACTATTGGCCTACTATCTTTGCCGACGCTTTCGCGGTCTGCCGAAAGTGTGAACAATGCCAAAGGTTCGCCGGCCGAAGTAAAAACGCCCCAATGCCCTTACAGCCAATACAAGTTGAAGCACCTTTCCAGCAATGGGGGTTAGATTTCGTAGGGGTGATATCGCCAAATTCATCAGCAGGACACAAGTTCATCTTGACCGCAACAGACTATTTCACCAGATGGGCCGAAGCAGTACCCATGAAACATGCTGATCAAGAAACGGTCATCACATTTCTGGAAAGTTTAATCACCCGCTTTGGGGTTCCAAAAGCAATAGTGACAGATAATGGCCCAGGATTCATAGGCGCCAAAATTAATGAATTTACCTGCAAGTATGGAATTTATCTCAAGGCCACTTCAAATTACTATCCACAGGGCAATGGATTAGCAAAATCAACAAATAAAAACCTGCTGAAAATCCTGAAAAAGCTTCTGGAGAGAAATAAGAGGACCTGGCACTTGCTTCTGGACCAAGCGCTATGGGCCGATCGGATCTCTATCAAAAAATCAATCAAGACTTTGCCTTACGCCTTAGTCTATGGCAAAGAAGTTGTCTTGCCGACTCACATGGAGATTCCTGCACTATGGATGTTAGATGACGAAAGAGGGGAATTGAATCCCATGGAAGCCAGATTAGCTCAACTACTGCAGCTTGAAGAGGACCGAGAAAAGGCTTACGAAGTTTTCATGAAACACACGAAGACCACCCGAAATTGATTCAAAAGGAAGTCCTCTCCCCGTACTTTCAAAGTCGGTGACCTAGTATGGAAATGGGACTCGTGGAAGGCCAAGCCAGGCAACCATGATAAGTTTGATGCCTTCTGGGGAGGCCCGTTTGAAATCTCGTAGGTCAATCAAGCCAACTCCTTTATCCTGAAAGATATGACCGGCCAGATTCTGCCCATCCCGGTCAACGGTCTTCATCTGAAGGCCTTTCATCATTAAGAGGTACCCGAAAAATTTTGCCCCTGTACATAATGTCTTTTTCCTTGTTTCTTGCCTGTACATATTTTATTTAGCAACAGATTTAGGATAGATTCGCAACTTTAGCTGCAAGGCAGACTGATGCCAGTCCGAAACGACTAAGTTTCGCCCATGCCTAAGCACAACAGGGTGCTTCGGCAGTTTTTTGGGCGAAGCAGTCATTAACAGAAGGTAAGCCGCGAAGCACCTCAATGACGATAACCCAGGCCAGGTGAAATGGTCAAAAGATTATCCCCTGAACAAGAACGAGAAAAATTGCATAAAAATTTTGTGAAGACAAATCTCGCAGCATTTTCCAACACTGAGAGATGGTTCGCGCGACCCAGTCAGAGAAAGGGGACAGCTTCGCTTAGAAGTCGAGAAAAAGGGCAGCCTTGCTAGGAAGATAGGCAAGAAGCCCCTTTGGGCTTGAAAATCAGCTAAGGCATGGGGAGTGGTTCGGCCAAAATACCCAGCGAAGCTGCGCTTCGGCTCCAACTCCAGCGAACCTCCCTGTTTCAGTAATGAAAAAGTTCTAAGGCAGCTAGCTCGCTTCGCCCAGAAAATTGCCGAAGTTGCACTTCGGCCAGCATTTTCAGCGAAGTATTTTGAGAGAAGGGCCGGTTCGGACTTCGGGGTCGGCGAAGCAACACTTCGGGGCATGGAGGTGCCGAACCTTCACTTCAACCCCCCTTTTTGGCGAACCTTCCCGCCCTAATGACGAAAAAAGTTTAAGTCTAACAGGTCATTTCGCCCAGAATTTGGCCGAACTGCCACTTCGGGCCTCCACTTTGCCGAAGTTCAAGACGGGTATCGAAGTTCATGTTGACCGAAAAGCTTAACGTCGGCCAAAGTATTCTCTTCAGCCAATGATTCTAGCGAACCACCACTTTTCAGAATGCTAGTTCGGCCTCAGAGTCGGCGAAGCAGGCACTTCGGGCGACGAGGTGGCCGAACCTCCACTTCGGGGCCCATTCCTGGCGAAGCAGCCATCCACCAAGGTGTGCTGAAGGAATAAAGACATGAGCAATCACTTTGCTATTAAATGGCCTACTTCGGGCCAAAGAAACATCGAACCTTCGGTTCGCCTCAAAATTCAGCAAAGTGACATCTGCAAGGGAATAACGAAAGGACTTAAGGCCAGCCTAAAGAAATAGGTTCGGCAAAGTTTTGCTTCGCAAACTTCGATGCGCAAGGGCCACTTCGGGCGGAAAGCACGCCGAACTTCTTGAGCGCCCTCGATTCCAACGAAGCAACAACGCACATGCTGATCCGCTTCGGGCAAAAGGAAAGCCGAAGTGGAACTTCGCCCAATTTTCATCCAAAGTGCCCAAGTTGAACCAAAAGGGGAACGAGCGCATTTAAAACGTGCCTTGGGGCGCGTGCCAATTGGCGGCCTAGTTAGACATTCGAAGCACACAGAGTTAATGCAAAGGTGGCGGCACACATCCCAAGGGAATTTAGTTAGAATAGAGGCTCGTGCCCAGGTGCAAGACAACGGGAATTTAAGGTTTCGAAGTAGGGTAAGATCTTCAAAGTACCTCGGTCCTCGTAGACGGCGCCAGAAGACCAATTAGATGACAGTGCGATCCCCTCCGGCCCGATTCGTGCATTTATTTCTAGTGGGCGCCATTAATAGAAGCAGCCTCAGCTTTTGCCTATAAAAGTATAGCGTCCTCGAAAAAATTATTCACCTACTGGTTATTCTTAGCGGAGCGCTTACGAGTTGTTAAAACCCTTGCCAAAACTCTGTTGCATTTCCGCCACTCCGCCTATTTCGAGCACTGTAACTCTGTTGCACTGTGTAAATTATAATGGGGAAGAAGATTTCCAAAGAGAAGAAGAAGGCGCCCCAGGAGGCGGGCGCGGAAAAGGCTAAAAAGTCTAAAGAAGAAAAGAAGCACAGACCAAAGAAAGTCGACCTCAACATCTTCCCGGAGAAACAAGTTCTGGAGGAGGAGGATTCTGAAGAAGAAGAGCCCGTAGAACCTCCCATTGACGGGTGGGAAAATATCAAGGACACCATGCTCACCAAGAGCATTGCCGAGCTCCGACACACAATTGATTTTATGCGGAGCCGACTGTCTGCGGAGCATAAAAGGGTCGTCGCTTATTATTCTCAACTATACTGGTACCTGTGTCCCCCAGTGCACCATTGCCCCGAACTTGTACATGCAATCGCCCAAAACTACCATCCTCTGACCAGGAAGGTCCGAGACGCTAAAGGGAACAACTTGTTTTCAATCTATGGTAGCGATATACAGGAGGCATTTGCTCCTCGGCAAGGGCCACCCAAGGGGTACACGGTTCGAAACGTTAACATGAGTGAGCAGACGGGCAGATTTACCCCCAGCCCTAACATAATAAAGTTCTTGGGGGAACAATTGGTAAACGGGCTCCCTTCTGGCAAAATTGCCACAGATGCCTTTGCTCCTCGGCGATTTCAAATACCCGGACATCTTCTCCATTCTTGCATGGGTGGCGGGCCTGTCCTCTGATGCTGCAGTATACCCCTGGCAGGTGGCACTCACGGAATGTGTTTCTCATGGAGAGTTTTACGCCCCTGACCCGTCAAGGCCAAACACCAACCCAGTGTTTTTTGACTGGGCAGAATGGGTGGCCCGGACCCTGCATACTCGACTGACAAATTTGAAAAATTCAGGGCCAGATCAGTACTTCGGGCCATGTTCCTTTTTAGTCTGGCTTTTCTTCTATTATACTCATAATCACTATCCGCATATTGCTGTCAACTGTGTTGGCAAAGATGGAGCTCCTCAGCTGGTCTACCAGTGGACTTCTGTCCTGGCGAAAACCGAGTCCTATTACATTTTTAATTAGCAGTTCCTGTGACGCGCCGTACAGCTCATATGTGGCTCCTGCCCCCGGGTGCCCGCTATTCTCAGGGATAGGGTCGTTAACGGAAGGACGGGTGACGTGTTCCAGCTGACGCAAGGGCTCATAGTTCGCATTTTTGGGTTTACAGGTAAACCCTTCCTGCTGCCTTTTTATACTTCTGAATATCAGTTTTCACTGGAAGTCGCTCGCCAGAGCGACTTCACAGATGTAGTTTATGGCCACGGCCGAAAGTGGGGACATACGGGTGACTTCCCTTTCAAAATGGGAGTCATCGAAGTTTTTGCCATAAAGCAGCATGCTCACCTTGCGGTGAAACTCAGCGAATTCGGCTTGCTGGAAATTCCCCAGCGGTGGTTTTATGATCCCCTTGGGGTGATGAGGGATTTCCTCAGGTTTAAGAACTTTCACAACTGCCCCCATCCAGAAATAGTCGAACAGCGCAACAACCCTAACGGGAGGGATATGGAGTGGCATATCGAGCGCATGCAGGCTCTGCCCCCGTGGCATGATTTTTATCCGATCGAGGCTGAATATATTCCAGCCCGACACCCTTTTCCAGATCCCGACTCAACATTCTGGAGAAAAATGAAAGAAGAGTTGAAAGAAGAGTTGAGAGGGTGGTCCGAAGGGAAGTTGAGGGAATGGTGGATAATGAGAGTTCACCGCCGGAAGCAGAAATCAAGCAGTATTCTCCAGATGGATAAATATTTCTGCATATTCTATGATGCCAATGAAGATTCTTGGCAACCCATCTCCTTTGCGGACTTCGTACCCCCTAGCGTCCCTGGCTCAAGCGAGAGCCCAAGAAGGATAGAGGAAGTATCCGAACAAGAAGAAGAAGAAGAACCGGCGGTGGCACAACAAGAGCAGCAAAACGAGCCTGCCGAGGGTTCCAGTCAAGTTGTTGATATGGATGCGCAACAGCTGGAAAAGAAGAAAAAGAAAAAGAGGAAGAAGGCCGATGAAGCTCAAATGTCCCCTCCACACCCGAAGCGGCCTCGCACCAAACCCTTTGGTTCTGTTAGCAAACGGCCTTCTGGAAGCTCAATCGAGGTAAATGCTGGTGAAGCAACACCCGAGTCCCCGCTGCAAAAGGAAAAGGAGATCGTTGATGTTGATGTTATTGATGTGGAGGAGCACCTCCAAGAAGAAGGAGAAGTAGGAGAGAAGGAGATTGAAGATACTGGAAGAACAGAGGAGGAAAGCGGCCAAGGGCCCAACACGCAGGACTTCAATTCTACTGCTCTCACGACAGAGCACGAAGGTACGCGCCCCCTTTCCCCTTCTTTTGCTTCTGAAATTGCATCTGTAGTTGCCCCGACCGAAAGGCCTTCAATGTCTTCCTTGTATGCAAGCAATCCCCCGCAAACCACAGCTTCTATTGAAGCTTCGCAACCACCAGTTGACACCGTTTCAATTGCCGCCACCATTCCATTTGTACAGGCCACGTCTGGCACTTTCGCTGATGTCCCCAATGCCTCTACATCGTCCGCGTCACTTGGTCGAGGCACCACCAGCGAACCTCCACCCATCCATCCCAACCCCGCAACATCTGAACAACCCGAGGGCGATCCTTCGCTCTCAGACCCCAACAGTCCAGTCACGGTGGTACAACCCGTCGCTTCGCCCCTACCCGCCAAGTCCCCCACCTCACCTGTCACCAACCCATTGGGCGAAGCATCCCCCCATCAGTCCTTGTATTTGTTCACCCCTTTGGCTGGCAATCCAGCCTCATTGGATAATGAATTAGCTTTGATCGAAGAACGCCCTCTGGCGGAAAGATTGCTTCGGGCCAGGAAAAATACTGACAAATTGCTCAAAGAAGCCCGGAAGAAGAGAGGGCGGTCCTTGGCGAAAGTGGAGAAGTGTGTTGTCATTGACACAAAAAATGCCAAGCTCCACAGAGTAAAGAAGGTGCCGAAGGTTCAGAAGCCCCTAGATGAAATGACACCTTCAGATTACACCTATCATGAGAAGATCAAGGACCTGGAGAGGTTAGATGTGGATAATGCATCGGAGTCCATGCATGTTAGGATTGATTCAATCAGCTTTCACGCCAAGCTAGTTAATGAGCGCCGCTATGAAATGGAGAATGCCAACATGAAGCTGGAGGAGGAGCTTGCAAAGACTCACGCCCAGCTAGAAGACGCTCAGAAACAGTGTGAGCAAGTGAAGCAGGAGGTGACTGCCCTAAAACAGCAAGTGGCTCAGCTCCAGGATGCTGCTAAAAGTCACGATGACACTCAAGCAGAAAATGAAGAGAGGGCTAAGAAGTTTGAAGCCCGAATCATGGAGATGCAGCAACAGCTATATGAGAAAGGAGAACATGGAGCTGTTTGATAGGGGCAGAATCAAGAGTATCCGCACTCATTTGTTAAAAAACTTCAGATCCCGGGCCTCCAGTGCCCTGTCAGTCCTTTCATACATCACAAAAGCCCAGAGTGCAGCCTCGCAGAGCGGGCCGATTGTTGATGAAGTGATGCTTGAGATACGGCGCCGGCTGAATTTGGCCTTTGAGGCACAGAGCACTAAGTATCAAGATTTGCAGGTGCCTGCCATGAGTCGGACAGCAAGGGATTGGTCCACCGTTCAGTCCACAGTCCATGCCTTCTTCTCAAAACTGAGGAAAGCTCAGAAGGCCAAATGGTTGATGGACATATTTGAACAGGAACAGCGTACCTCTTTGGCGTATTTTCAAGATCTCTCGCAGTTGGGTTTCTCGAGTTTCACTGACGATGACGGGAACCTTTTGTCTAAAGAAGAACTCAAGCCCGTGTGGCTCCACTTTGAAAGTGACACTTCAGAAATTGATAATTGGGTTGAACCCATTACAGAAAAATAGGTCACGGATTTTATCCTCAAGTATTGCCAGATTGCAGCTTGTCTGAATGATTTGAGTAAACGAGCCAAGCATGCCGATATAGGCCAAATTGACCAGTTCCACATTTTGGTCAAATCCCTTCAAGATCACGAACCATTCCAAAAGGGAGCTTGGGTTCACGTCCGCCGAACGATGGAGCGCATCCGTGATCGTCTCCCCCCACCGCCTGAGCAGGAGCAGGAACAAACGCCCGAAGAGGAGGGAGGAGAGGAAAAGGAAAAGGATATAGCTGCAGAGGGCCCCCCAGAAGGAGAAGAGCGAACCGAAGCAGGGACTGGAGGTAACTCTGGCCCAATGGATCAAGGCTGAGGGTCCGTGCACCGAGGCGAGCTCGTTACCCCACGAGCCGCCAGGAATGTTGACAATTCTGTCACATTGCTTGGAGGGGTAGAGAAAATTAGAGAAAAGATGATTTTGTAAAGTGTTTTCTTATTTTTCATGAATTTGTTCCCTTGCTTTTTCTTGTATTTCATAGCATTGCAGCAATTTTGGTTCCCAATTTTGGCCCCCTGTATTTAATTCATGTATATAAAGAGCTTCGCCAATAGAAAACAGGAGAAGATAGGAAGCTTCGCTGAAGACAGAGAGAAAAGAACAGCTTCGCAGAAGAAATCAGATAAGTCCAAGTCTAAACTTGAAAATTTCTAAGGCATGGAAGACACTTCGCCCACAGGACTGCCGAAGTATCCACTTCGGGCGGAGGAGCTGCGAAGCTGCAATTTTGAGTTGAGCAGGAATGTGCTAAGTCAGCGGGGTCACTTCGCTGAAATCTTTGCCGAAGTGCTACTTCGGCCCATCTTCCCAGCGAAGCTCTCACTTAGGTAGGCGCCAGTTCGGGCCTCAGTCTAGCGAGCCGGCTACTTCGGCCATTCCCCCGGCGAACCTCCCACTTCGGCCACTGTTTTGCCGAAGCGCTATTGGAAGGATAGGAAAATGTCTAAGGAGGGAGTAAACTTCGGTTGATGCTCCCCCGAACTGCCACCTTCGGGTTGGATCGCTGCGAAGCGTCTATCCAAACACGGAGGGAGAAAGTGTTGTAGCATGTCGCCAACAGCCAGCCACTTCGGGCAAATTCCTTGCCGAAGCAGCATTTTGGCCCCATCTCTCGGCGAAGCAGCGTAGCTAGAGATTAAGTGACCATGCCTTCCACGAGCGGACTAGCTACTTCGGCCAGTTCACCCAGCGAAGCGGTTTTCAAGGCCATTTTCCAGCGAACCATCATAGATTTACCTACCATCCTGGCCTTCACTTCGGCTCTAACTCATTGCGAAGCAGCGCTTCGATTGAAAATCCAGCGAAGCTCCACCCAAGGCAAGTCTGACGACAACGCTCCTCCCGAGGGGCACACATTCCAAGACTGGGTATGAGTCCGAGACACGCCCGCGGCACATAAATGCAACTTTCCCCGCCTAACGCGGCCCTGTAACTAGTTATGGTAATCGGATGGGAGGGTTCAATTTTGAAAAGTAGGCGAGCATCATTACCAGATCCGCCCTAGCATTCTTGTAAATCGGGATCATTAATGGCGCAGAGGGAAGGGTCCTCTATAAAAACCCAAGCATTGTAATGAAAAAGGGGGGGAACATTTTGCTAGAGAAGCTGCTGTAGCTAAACATTTTGCTATCAATACTGAAGATCCTTGGCTCTGAATCTGTGCCTTCTTTTTATGCTGCCTCTGGCAAGTATTTCTGCTTTCATTTAGTTTTCTGGTTGCTATAATTCTGCTATCTGGATTTTAGCATGAGAAGGTGAATGTGTCTGGAATTCTGTTAGAGGATACATAGAGAGGCATATGCAGTTTCAGTTTCTGTTACATTTTCTGTATTGAATGCTGCTAGTTTAGATATAGATGAGTTATTGTGCTGCGTGTTCTTTCCCACTGCAATATCCAGTTATTTCCATTTCTTTCTGTATTTTTATCTCTTTCCTGCACCCTCACTCTTTTAATCTCTTTCCTGCACTCTTATCTTTTATTTCTTTCCTGCACTCTTATCTTGAAACCCCGGTAGTTTAGTATAGGAGCCGGCCTTCTCCGGAGATTGGCACGGAGGGCATCTCTTCCCTCCGGCCTTTCAATGTTGGTCCAGGTCTAGGGCGCTTAGACATGCGAAAATCCTTTCCTGTGGCGGATTTGTGACCAACAATTAACTCCTTGGATAATATGCACACCTTGTTCACATGGCATAAATGATACATGTCAAGTTCATCATGAGAATCCTTTATCGAGGTTTCAATGAGTTAACTTCATTTTTTATTGTGTGATAGGAATCGATTTTTGGTATCTTCTCTGACAACTATTTTCTCTTGCATCATTTGTTGTATATGATGCGTACATATGGTTGGTGGCTCTTTGCCATCCCCACACTTCGTTTATCTGCACTGATTTTTATGCAAGATGTGAGCATGTTTAGCATATGTACATCTTGCTAGTTTAGAAAAATGGTTAAAATAATTGTTTTTATGCAAAAGTTAAAAATTAAAATGTTTGGTTCATTACTCTATTGCTCTGAATAATCAAGAAGTGCATGGCCACTTTGTGTGTGTGTGTGAGAGAGAGAGTGAGAGAGAGCACTACTATGGGTATCTTGATAACTGTAGCCCAAATGCCTTATGATTTCTGAGTCAATGATTGTGTGGATTTATATTTGGGCCTCATTGTAAATAATGTTCTTTTCATTCAAAACATTTGCTAAAATCATTCCATTATGTGTCATTTTGATTACATTATCATCTAATATAGAGGCAAAGGCTCTTCAAAGGAAACTTCTGTTGTAACAGATTTTAGCCATAGTTATATATCTACTAAAAGTAGCATTGTATCGTATTTTGTTTGGAATAACTTATTGTCTGCTTATCATTATCCTTATTTTGTCTCTTCCATTATATTTAATGTGCAGTTGCTTCTTATAGCTTCAAAAGAAAGCCAGAAGAAACCTCCAACTTTTCTGTTGGCAGGGAAACAAATAGAAAATTGTGGAGCACAGGCCTTTGAAATTGAGTGTTTGCCTTCTTCGGGATCAGTAAATCGGTCTGAAAGCATTGCAAAGCGACCTATCAAACAAGGATCAAAGGTATGACTTTGCATGTTATATTTCACATTAAAAAACTCTTTTTTTTTTTTAATTTATTATGATACATTAATTTTTAAGTCAATAGGGAATATAACAAAGCAGTTTGGTATTCCCAAATTGAAGTTATAGGAAAGTATCAAAATAACAATGCAACATTAACAGAAATATAACCCATTACATGTGCAATGAAAGGAATCATAGAGATATATTTGTATTACCTGCAAGAATAACCTATTACATTATCAACACAACACTTCATATATGCGACACAATCAATACAACACTACACACATGAGGTATGATACCTGAACAATGAATGTAGGGGTCTCTAAATAGCCATTTTGCCAGGGGGAGATAGTTGTGTAACTATGTTACCACCTATTGTACTTGCTTTCTAACAAAAACTACTTCGTACATAACAAAACACAACATGAACATAACATATTGACATACAACTCCATGTGACGTGATTATTTACAAACATGAAATAAAACTATTTACAATCAAGAACATGTAGTTGCTCTGGTGCCTGACTCTCATCCTTTGCACTCCTTGGCAAACTCCTCCCCTCTTGCTCTGGTGTTAGCATCTACTCGTCGTCTCCGTATGCATGCTCCGCGTTGGTGTCTTGACTTATGCAAATGTTTTCTTCAGCTGTTTGACGCAGCTTAGTTTGCACGTCATCTTCTATTTTTGATTACTTTTGCCACCTTTGGCTCTCGTCACTAGAGCTATCCTCCTCCTAAGGATTCCAAATACGTTCAACCTCAGGTTGTTCAAGTTCTGTCCCTGACTACAGTCCGTAGTTGGCAATTCTTATACTCCTCACAGGTTGCTTTAGATTTCTTCCATGGTTTTGTCTCCTATGTCCGTGCAACCAAGAAATTGTCATCCACCTCTTCACTCTTCACATGTCCTAAGTTCAATCTTTTCAACGGCAACATCAACGAACAAGCTGACCCATACTTTGATTAGGCAACAACGCCAAATGTAGCACAGTGGTGAGGTTTCCCAACAATGAGTTGAGTGATAGAGTTTAGGGGCCAACATGTATGTAGTCGACACTCTGGAATAAGGTCATCATCATCTACTTAGATGGAAACATACACACAACGACAGATTGGGCTTCAGTCTATAGTCGGTATGATGTCATGCATTTAATGACATCCCCCAAATGGCATCAACAATTCAACATCAACATGGCAGCATGACGGCACCCAAGTGACAGCATAACAGCATGATCCCCAGATGGCGTCTGCACCCTTGATTGCGATCTACAACTAGCGTAATTTGATTGCGTATTTCATCCTGCAACCAAGTACCTTGACAATACACAAGTATAATAATCTAGTAAATTGATATCAACACATAGACATCCAACACATGAATGGAGAATGGTTTTGTATTGATAATCTACCAAGATGGCATTTACAAATTATAGCATTGATACTCAAACTTGCAATATGCTCCGTCAATAACAATGGTTTCTCTATATCATCATATGATCATGCTACATATACATCCATATGCTCTGCGTATGGTCACATATCTATCTCTATGCATATGCAACAATGAAGGGGGGGGTCTTCTTTTATAGTGTAGTCTTGGCCGTTGTTGGCAACGATTTCTAGGACAAGTGGCACATAACTACTTCCCCCTTTCCTACATACCTAAGACATAATGCCAACTTTACAATATATGAAATATTTAGGCACTTAATTTATGACAGCTATTACATGCATTTCATTTCATTTCATTCACTAGATCAAAACTTAGTGCAAAACACTTTTACAGACAGTTTACTTATGTCTAGAACTAGTGTCTACAATTGGTTTCCTACAATAGAGAATACGTCAGGAAACACAATTGCTACAAGAAGAGTATGAGACCTTGTGAAGATATAATGCACAAATGAGGGAACAAATTGTTCAGGAAATTGATAATACAATACAAATCCTTAATGAAAGGGAAGTACAAAGACAAGAAGAGTTAAATGATCTTGAGCAACATAGGTTAACTAGAGTAGAAATGGTTGAGATATTGTGGAGAGATATTTTTGAAATACCTATGTCTCAGGAAGGGGATGGTAGGAATGGGCAGAAAGATAGTAATAGCTTATTCTCCACAAACTCGAGTAGTTCTTCCACAAGCTCATATGCAATCAATATCAATACTAGTAGTAGTAGCTTGAGCTCACCACTCATGAGACGATCTAGGAGGAACATGCCAAGAGTTCAACCAATTCCCCGGTCAAAAGAAAGAAGGAATATGCAAAATGACTCTGAGGAAGGAATATGAATAAGAAGGCGATTGGATGACATGCTAACAATGGTTGTTGCAGAAGGAGAACCTATTAGTACGCAAGGATTACTAGATACCCCAGTTGTAATGTAGGAAATAGGTTACTTAGGCAACTCAAGGAGACCGTTTGGTATTCTTGTTTGTCTAAGGTTGCCTGGCCAAGGGAGATGTTTGGTTGGTCTACTTCCTGGTAGTTCGAGGGGAAGGATTTTCCCTCCGACTACCTCTAGGTCACATGGTCAAGAGGGTGGGCCGCAAGGACCATTTGCTGTTCATGTACGAAATAACCAATTACGACGTGATCATCAGGTTGGCCCATCAGGACCACCTCATGGTTCAAGTCGGAAGTAAAGATATCAAAATAGAAAACTAAGGAACCCAAGAGGAAAATAGATAGACTTCAGACAACCATAAGGAGTAGGCAGTCCTACGTTATGGAGGCCCATCCAATGGAAGGAAATGAGCAAAGGAATATGTTTGAAATAGGAAAATCGTCGCAAGAGGAAAGGCAATGATGACAAGGAAGAAATGGATAGGAGTGAAATCAGATAAGAGAACAAAGATGACAGAGTAGAGAGGAAATAAGGAGAGCTATGGCTCATTGTCTTAGAACAAGGCAAGAAGGAGCTTGTATGGTAGACGACCGTACAAACAAAACTTTAGTAGGCCGTACAGATGAAGGCCATACAGATGAAGGTTGTATAGGTGCCATAGGCCATGCAAATGAAAAGGATGGTACAATAGAATGTCGTCCAATTGCTAAGCAAGAAGAGAGCCATGCAAATGGAGGTAATGGAATGATATTTTGATCGAAATATCATTGATAGTAGGAGGAAACAAATCCAAGGTGTAATGGGCGATTGAGGTGGCAATAGGAGTGACCATATGAATTGTAAGACACCCTCACACCTGAAATTAGACGGCATAAAGCCCCCTTGTAAATAATTTAATCATATATATATAGAACAGAAAAAAAATAGGAAAGCACATGTAGAAAGGGTGAGGTGGAGAATTGATATTAACTCGACAGTTAATGCATGCAGTAGAAACAATTTTTTCCCTCCCAAATCATTATAAATATGCATATTGGGGATGGTTGGTTATTCATTCCAGCATAAGATGGAGAGCGAGCCAGTGCATTTAGATGAAGAGGAACCAATGGGAGTGCACAAGGTGGAGGACGAAAGAGAAGGCAAAGGCACAAAACTGCTAAAGGAAGAGGAGAACAACAGAGTACCCTAAGGACAAGAAACCAATTGAAGGGAAGAGTTAAAGATGTATGGGTAGGGCAGGCACCAACATTATAAAATTCTTGTAGAGGAGTAAAATTGTTGTAGGGAATCGCACTTACTATAGATGGGTTGTGCGAATGCAAGGGCAGAATCAAATGGCAGGATGACATAGGAAAAGTGCAAGAGGCGAGTAAGGAGGACGTCGTGCAATGTCATGTGAATAGACCGTCATGCAAGTAGCAACAACCCTATGCCATGCAAGTAGCAGAAGACCCTATTGTACAACTGTAGTGCCATACAACTGCAATGTCGTACAACTATAGAGTAGTGCAGATAAGTAGTTGGATGGCAACACTAGCAGCCATACAAACAAGATTGCAATAAAAAATTAGAGTTGTTGAAGATCGGAAGTATGTAGAAAAGACCAAGCATCATCATTCGAATACACCAAGCAGAGCAATAGAAGAGAGCTGCACCGAAACCAAGGCCGCAATTGGAATTTCGTTTGCCTGGTGAAAAAGTTGGAGTTGCTACAAGATGAGGACTTGTAGAGCGAGTACATGCAAGAGAAGTGGAATGAGAGAGGCAATATGATGATAGGCCAAGGACAAGTACTCCACGAGGGCAAGAGACGAAAGCTATACCTCAGGAGAAGGGAAAAGCAAAAGAGTGGATGACAATATTGTTGCATGAAATGATGTGGTAGTAGTGAGCAAGAGAAATTTGTTGGAGCTGGTGGAATGAGATTCATCACGAACATTCACTGAAGATTGCATTCAAGAATGCAAGTGTACACCATATTTTATAGATTTCGAATTTCGACAAAGAGTTTTTCAAGGATTAGTTGTTGCAGATACTAAGGACTTATGATGAGCAACATCACATGACTCGAGTGATGATTGGTTATCGCAAGGTGCATGTAGTCTTTTCACCAGCTAAATTTTGGAAGACATTTGGATTGCCAACTTCAGGAATAATATATCGCCGGAAAGCTTGCGAAAATATCTGCAATGATGAAATATCCAAAGATCATTTCATCCACTTTATCATCCTCTTTTAGGGCCTGCGAAAATGCCAACACTTCTGCATGCCCTTTGCCACTTTAAAGCTCCATACTTAGGCAAAAATTTGTCAAAAAATTTAATGTGGCAAAAATGCCAACAAGGGGTAGATGTCTAGGACATCTAGGCTAGACGTCTAGGTGGCAGACGTCTAGGACAATGGGTTAGACGTCTAGGAAATAGATGTCTGGGGTGAACTTAGTAGACGTCTAGGAGGGTAGACGTCTAGGATAGTTAGAATGGACGTCTAGACAATAGACGTCTAGAGGAACCACATTAGACGTCTAGGGGTTAGACGTCTAAGACGGGTTTGTCAGTAAAGCAGACGGCTAGACTTGGATGTGTGACGGGTTGGTTGAAACGGACAAGTCTAGACATCTGCAACCAGGGCGTTCATCATTCAATCTTCAATGCTCCTGTTGGTTATTGCAACTGTTGGTTACGAATCTGCCACTAGGAAAGGTTTTAGGTCTTTGCGCCCTAGATTCACCCAGCAAATTGAAAGGCCGAAAGGAAGAGATGCCTTCCGTGCCAATCTCCGGAGAAGGCCGACTTCCTATGGTTTTTAGTTTAGTTTAGGGTGTTGAAAGAGATTTAAAAATGCAGAAAGAGATGTAAATGTGATGTACTTCGGGTGAAGGAGATAACCAGCATAGTTACTAACCAGATGCTTCTACCAACAACAATCAAAACAATGTATACCTAGAAACATTAGCACTTTCCTACCCTATGTATCCTTTCTATCTTATTCCAAATACACTTAATTGCAAATGCTGAGATCCAGATATGCAGAATGACAGCAATCAGAAAAATAAGCAACATGAAGCAGAAATATTAAAGAAAGGCAGCATACAATATAGACGCAACTAATGAGCCAAGCATACTTTTGTATTAAGAGAAGATGTACAGCTTAGAGAAGTTTCTTAGCAAGATATCCCATTTTCCCCCCTTTTTACAATGAGACGCACTTGCTATTTATAGCATTTTTCCCTCCCAATTACAATGAGAAGCGCAAATTCCCAAACCTGCCAAAAGCTGCAAAAAGGGGAGATATTTGATCTTGGTAGGCCATCCCTGTACTTGCAGTACGCTCTCACTTGATCTCGTACAACTTCTGACAGTCTTGGTCGCTGAAAAAAGGGAGCATCGTCTAGCTTTGGTAGCTGGGGTACAATTATCTTTCAATGCTCAAGTACTCTTTCTCAAAGTCTAATCAGCACGAACTCCAAAATCTGACCTAGAGAAGAGGGGAAAGACATCCCAAACACTTTCTTTGACAGCAGCCGAAAATCGCTGAAAAGGCAAGATGCGCCCAGAATCGCTAAAGAGCGAAGGCGATCTTGGGAATGATGATTCAAGGCAACCTTTGGCCTGAGCTCGAAAGCTCTCACAAAATGAGCGACCTCAGGCTTTTTTGCTTGGCGCTGGCGATTTCAAGCTCGGGGAAACCTCTTTGTTGGATGTCGCTAGGAAAGCCGAGCGATTTCGGGTTTGGGGAAGAGCGACAGCGATTTCGGGCTCAAAACTTTAGCAACCTCACAAGCTCAAAAGCGCTGGAAACTCCTGCGCGCTAGGCAACTTTTCTCTTCGCGACGACGATTTCTAGCCCCCCTACTCCTCTCTGGTGCCCCTTTTCGCTCGAAACGTGCCATAACGACGGGCGGATAGTGCGCGCGACAGTGACTTCGGGTTCAAAGGACTTAGGCAAATCTGCCACCTTGAAACACGACCCTTAGTCGCTCAAAAACCCATCTTCGCAGACTCCTTAGGCCGCTTGGCCTTTTCGCTCCTCTTCCTCTTATTTTCTTCTGGCGCTGCAGCTTGATCAAAGGAGGGATAGGAGGTTGGGGCGGCAGGCTGCGATGTTCCCACGGTAAACTTGTACCTGGGTCTAGACGGGAGGATGCTTGCCGCGGCTGTTCTACTAGCTAGCTGTTCTGGCGCCTTTTCCTCTTGGTGGGCCACCTCAGGAGTTGACTTTTTCGGTTCTTGTACCCTCTCAGGTAAGGCTTCAGGAGCTGGAGGCAACATTGGGCCCGCTTGGCTGCTTGTTTGTGTCACGCTGGAAGTCTCTGGAGTGGGCAATTGCTGAGACGGGGACCTCCTTCTATACCTTTTCCTAGCACATCGGGGAACGCAATCTCGAAATGTGAAAGGCCGCCATGTGTCAGCGTATTGATCATATAAGGCTGAAAACTCATCATCGACTGCCAACGTCTTCCGGGTAGACTTATCATGCTGCGTGCAGCACCTCATCTTCCAGCATTCAATGATTTTGTCCTTTTTCCAGTTGAGGGGCGCCACCTTGGAGAGGAATTTCTTGAAGCCCGCTGAGTCCAACCGGTGATCCGGGTTTCGCTCTGGATCATACGCCACTTCTTCGCAGTAAAAATCATGCCATGGCGACCATGATTGCATCTGCTCAATGTGCCATTCCAGGTCTGCGCTTGTTCTATTGCACCTTTCTTGCATGATCTCTGCTCGGGGGCAGATATGCATAAACTTTCCCCTAACCCCAGTCGGGTCATACTTCCAGCGCTGAGGTAGCTGTATCAGGCCCATGTCGATGAGCTCTTGTTCGAGGTAGACATGCTGTCCAATCTCGCGTATTTGGATGTTCGCCCAGGTAATAGGATATTGGAAAATATGGCCTCTCTTCTTTCCCTGGCCGAATTCCTCCTCGACATAGTCCATCTGGCGTGATAGCTCCATTCCGAACTGATGGTCAGTGCAGAAATAGGGCAGCAGGAATGACTTCCCCTTGAATCCGTAGATTCTGACTACGAGGCCCTGCGTCAGCCGGAAGGTGTCCCCATACTTGTACTTCCTCAGATAGCTCGTCATGGCTTCTGGCGGGCGGGATGCTTCACCGTTGAACAACGCTAGGACCATACCTAGAAATTTGAAGTTGAACTCATAGTATGACCCTTTCCTGTACAGGGCTTCAGTCCATTCATACAGAGGCAGCAACTCTCCTTTTTCATTCACCTTCTTCAAGTCAGGAACTTTGATCCGGTAGTGCGTGTGGTACAGGCACAACCATGTGAGAAACGAGCAGAGCCGAAATTCTGTTGTCTGCTTCTGCTGCAACCTGACCAGGTTTGAATGTATGGCGTACGCTAGCCAATCTGCCCAGTCGAAGAAAATAGGGCGCTTCCCACTCCTTTGCGCCGTGGAGTCGTAAAACTCCCCATGCAGGATGCATTCTGCAAGCGCCAGTTGGTACGGGCGTACCACTCTGTCAGAATCACAGCCGAGTACCCACGCCAGGATGATGTATATGTATTTGTTCTCGAACCTGTCCAGGGGTATAGGGCCTGTCGGCCACTGTCCGGCTGGTAGCGGAGTCTTCAGCTCTGAGTCAAGGAATTCTCTCATCCTCTTGGTCTGGGTGAATCTGCCCGTCTGTTCGTCCAGGTTAATCCTCCTTACAATTGCGTTGGGGTCGTACTGGAGCCCCGGGGCGAAAGCTGGCTAGACGCTTTCCCTGAAGAGTGTGAACAATACTCTTCCTTTGTTGTCACAGACTTGTCGGGCAGCCGGTTTGTAGTATGCCACAATGGATTCAACCAACTCCGGACATTGGTGGACAGGAGGGCACAAGAACCAGTACAGGTTCGATTTGTATGCAGCCCCGACATGGTGTGAGGGCGAAACCTTGTCAGCCCACTTCGCAATATTCGGCCGCAGCTTGGTGACGCTGATAGAGAACTCGCCATCTTTGTACCCGGCCAGGCGATTGATGGGCGGCGGTGGAGCTTGCCCTTGGCCTCTCTTTGACCTGGTTCTCCTTGTTTGCTCACGTGGCTCTTCGCTCTCATGAGCGCTGGATTCTATTTGTTCCTCAGCTTCGCGTTCTTCGTCGCTGGACTGCACCGACATTGGCGCTTTACCCTTGTCCATTTCCTCTCTTTTCTGCTCGAAGTGGCAGAGACGGGGACTCTGGCTACCGATTGCTTAATTCTGGACCTTGCAGCTCAGAGTCAGCTCGACAATTTGGATGTTTTGAGTGTGCCAGGGCCTCCTTTTCTAGGCAAGGAATTCAGCATTAATGGCGCGAGGGGAGGGGTTAAGGTGATTTGCCTGAAGTTGGTGGAAGTGTTATAATTCTTTGGCGGCTGTGCGTGGGTTTATCTTTGGAAAGCGTACCCTGGTTGCGGTTGGTCCTAATGCATCTGCTTTCTTAATGACATCCTTTTTGAAAGTCGCGCAATCATTATTTAAAAAAAAATTCAGACCTCATGCTTCTAGTGACATCATAGCCGCCGCCTGGGCACACGCTTCGAGGGAAAACTTTTGGCCCAGGGTTTTGAGGGGCTCAACCCAACTTCGCATTATGCCACGCTGTGCTGTCTGGGCCCATACTTAGAAACATTTTATCATTTTTCCTCGTTTTTCGCAACAGGTCACCCAAGGTGCGCCCGAAATTGAGGGCGCACTCGGACTTCGCCTAGAAAACGTGCGCACTCTGACTTCGCCCAGACTTTCTTGCGCAGTCAGACTTCGTCCAGAAAAGTTGCGTAGTCTGCCTTCGACACTTAGCTGATTTTTGCTCTGTGTTCCCCGACTGCGCTCCCAAGACGGTGCGCAGTCCGACTTCACTGCGAAGTCGGATTGCGCACCCAACACTTAGTCAAATTTTTGGCCATTTTGTCAGCTGCCTTCTTTCAAACTCCCGATGTCGCACTATCCAAGGAGCGATGCCCGACTTCGCTGCGAAGTCGGGGTTTGCTGTAGGATTTACTTAGACTCTTGAAAACTAAAAGCTGAATGCTGAAATAAATATATACAGTCTGATAAAAATACAGAAAAGAAATATATACAAGGAAGGACCCGCCTGGGGTGCCTTCAGCGGTGGTAAATCTTCAGGTGGAACCCGTTGACGGGAATGGGGAGAAGCTGTCCCTCCATGTCCTGGAGCACGAATGCATTAAACTGGTTCACCCGAGCAATCTGATAGGGACCTTCCCAGAGGGCATCAAATTTACCATAGTTGCCCGGCTTTGCTTTCAGTGAATCCCACTTCAGCACTAGGTCCCCGATTTTGAAAACTCGGGCGGTGGTGCCTTTCACAAACTAGCCTTGGGTCGCTTCAGCATGTTTAGTAAAGGCCTGGTATGCCTTTTATTTTTCTTCTTCTAACTGCAGCAGTTGGCACAGCCTGGCGTCCACTGGATCCCCGTTGCGTCTTTCTTCATCCAGCATCTAGAGTGCAGGTATCTCTACATGGGTAGGCAGAACTACCTCCTTGCCGTACACGAGCGTGTAGGGGGATGTCTTGATAGACTTCTTGAATGATATGCGATCCGCCCACAGCGCCCGATTCAGAAGCAGGTGCCATGTCCTCTTGTTTCTCTCTACTGTCTGTTGAGTGGTATTTTCACCCAGTTGTGAAAGTACAACTCTCCTTTAGGATTTGGGTTCCCAATCCCCTCTTGCAAAGAAGTCAAACAAACAACTTGTCCAAGGTCTCCGTTGTATTAGCATTTGCAACTGTGTATTGGTAATCTCAAATGAAGATAATCAATTTAAATGCTTGGAACACCTTAGTGATTGCAAGTAACTGTAAACAAGGGGCAATGTTGTTTTATTTCACCATGAAACTTTAGTGATTGTTCATTGATTTTTTGGATTTTGTAATTTTTAAATGTTTATTTTAAATAAGTTAAACTTTTTGAAGAAAATAAAATGCAGAGAATGAAAATGCAATGCAGAAAACAAACTGAAAATAAAAATGCACTCAGTATGATGCTATCCTGTTCCGACAAAACCGAAGATGTGAGGTCTCCACGCATGCAACCTAACCTATTTGGACTTGCAAAACATGCACAATCCCCATAGACTAAGTGCTGGTTTCTAGGGTACGAAATAACATTTCAGATTTCAAATATTCGCCTAATGTAACCCAAAAAGATGGCATTTAACATTATCTATAAATTCGAAATCTGAAAAATGAAAGAATAGACATTAAATCCATAGCATGCAAAGAATATCTCCTTCTTTCTTGCCCACAAGATGCAAATTTCTGAACACTTCTGCATTAAATGTATGTCATTTTACAATAGCAGAATCTCTGGTTTTTCCAAACCAGTCTGTGGAAGAGAAACAACTCAAACAGGTCCAGAATGGCTTCCTCGCCTTCAGCTCTGCAACTCTGCTTGCAGCGGTTTCCGACCTCTTCTGGCCTCTTTGAATGGCGTATTTAAACTTCTGAACAAATTGCTTCTCCTTCCACGATGGTTCGTTTCGTTTTCCAGTGGCTGCTCGTTTCACCTTCCTTGACTGCGTGTGCTTTGGTTTCCATTTTGTGGCCCTTCGCTGCGTTTTCTCCTCATTGGCTTGCGTTCGTTTCCCTCCGTGTGTAACGGTCATCTTGAATGATCATGTAACGCTTTGTCTTATTCATTAGATTTTGTCCTTATGTCCACGTCACTATGCAGGTCCGTTACCTTGGCGAAACTGGAACATGTCGCGATATCGCGACACTTCTTGTTTCTCAGCTTGGCTGCCCCTTTTGAATTGCGAAAATGTAACATGTCGCGATATCGCGACACTTTCGTCCCTTTCTGTCTTCTGTTGCTTTTAGCCGCGACAGTGCAACATGTCACGATATCGCGACACTTTTTCCTGTACGGTTGCGAAAATGCAACATGTCGCGATATCGCGACACCTTTTCTCTTTTGGCCTTTCTTTTCTTGTTTGGCAGCGAAAACGCAACATGTCGCGATATCGCGACACTTTTCCTTTCTAGCTCCTTCTCTTTGCTTTGAATCGCGAAAACGCAACATGTCGCGATATCGCGACACTTTTTCTTGTTTGGCAGCGATGACGCAACATGTCGCGATATCGCGACACTTCTTCTCTGCGCTTTTTCTCTTTGCTTTGTACGGTCGCGAAAATGCAACATGTCGCGATATCGCGACACTTTTCTTTTCTTGTTCTTTCTTGTCTTGTACGATCGCGAAAATGCAACATGTCGCGATATCGCGACACTTTTCTTTTCTTGTTCTTTCTTGTCTTGTACGGTCGCGAAAATGCAACATGTCGCGATATCGCGACACTTTTTCTTTTTTTGCCGCAAAACTAAATATGTCGCGATATCGCGACGCTTTTTCTATTTTGGCCGCGATGGTGAAACATGTCGCGATATCGTGACACTTTTTCTATTTTGGCCGCGATGGTGCAACATGTCGCGATATCGCGACACTTTCTATTTTGGCCGCGATGGTGCAACATGTCGCGATATCGCGACACTTTTTCTTCTTTGGCTGCGATGGTGCAACATGTCGCGATATCGCGACACTTTTTCTCCTTGTGGTATTTTGCCTTTTTCCTTGATCTTTAGCCTAGGGGCCACTTCAGTCTTCTTGAAACACATGCAAAAAAGGTGGGTCCCCAATTTTGGGGTACGTTGTGGATCAGCCACAACATGTCCTTTTGACAATCTTCAGTAGATTCTTGTTGGTGGACTCGGCCAGGCCATTCCCCTGCGGGTAGTAGTTAGAAGACATCTTGTGATAGATGTCGTATTTGCTGGTGTACTCCGTGAGTATAGCGCCTACGAACCCCGGACCATTGTCTGTCACTATTGACTCCGGGACCCCGAAACGGGTGATGAGGCTCTCGAGGAACCCGATGACCGTTTCCTGGTCCGCATTCTTAGTGGGGATTGCCTCTGCCCACCGGGTGAAGTAATCGGTGGCGGTAAGGATAAACTTGTGCCCTGCTGCAGAGTTAGGCGTGATGACTCCGATGAAGTCTAAACCCCACTGCTGAAATGGAGTCTCAGCTTGGATTGGCTGGAGGGGCAGGGGTGCTTTTCTGTTTCTGCCAGCAAACCTCTGGCATTTATCACATTTGACACAGACCGCATGTGCGTCTGTGAAGAGAGTGGGCCAATAGTACCCAGCTCTGATGATTTTCAAGGCCGTGGGCCTTCCAGAATGATGTCCCCCAGGCATCCCGGAGTGAAATTCTCCGAGGACCCTGGGTTTGTCTGTATCTCTGACGCACCGCAACAGGATGTCGTCAATGTTTTTGAAATAAAGCCCCTCGGGGCGGAGTACGTATTTCAAGGCGTTTAGCCTAAACCTCCTCCTTTGTGAGGCATTGAGGTGATCTGGGCATTTCCCGGTGCTGAAATACTGCACCAGGTCATTTGTCCAATCACATTCCTCTGATAAGGAGTTGGCTAGGTTAGTGGTTGCTATCGGATCTTCCCACTTGCAGGCGGAGATTTCAGCTGCAGCGCTCCGGGCCAGCTCTTGGCACAAGGCTCGGCCTCTGATCAGCTTTGTTGGCCGTACCTCGATGTCAAACTCTTGGATTTTGGCAATCCATCCTGCCCTCTTGTGGTCGGGCTCTCCCTGTATGATGAAATTCCTGACGTCCGGATGGATCACGAAGACAGTTATCCGGCTCTGGGAGACGAAGTGCTTGAAATTTCGGAGGGATTTCATGACTGCATGAACTTGCCGCTCAATAAAATTGTACTTCTCTTCATGCGGCTGAATCACCTGGCTTAAGAACGCTATGGGGCACTCCTCGCCATCGTCTCCCTTCTGAGTCAGGACCGCGGCGTAACTCTCGGGTTCTCCCACCGCATACAGGATGAAATCCTTGGAATAGTCTGGATTGATCAACACCGGAGCTTGTGCAATTCTAGCCTTGATCTCCTCGAAGGCCTGCCTTCTTTCGTCAGTCCACAAGAATTCGGCATCTTTCTTTAACAGTTCGGCCATGGGCTTAATTACTTGTGTGAAGTCCGGTATGAACTTCCTCACGAAGTTGATCTGGTCGAAGAATGACTATAGCGCCTTCTTGTCGACTGGGATGGGCAAGCGGAGGAGGGATTCTGCTCTGTCAGGATCCACTGCAAGGCATTTCTCTGAGATGACATGTCCCAGCAACTTACCCTCTTTTACCGCGAAGACCAACTTCTTCAGGTTAATGGAAATCCCGAATTCACGACATCTCTCAAATATCTGCCGCAGGTGGGAAGCATGGTCCTCTCTTTTGTGGGAAAATACAGTCATGTCATCCAAGTAGATGACAATGACCTTATTGAGCAGCTCTCGGAAGGCCAAGTCCATGGCTCTCTAGAATGTAGCGCCGACAGTGGACAGACCGAAGGGCATGCATTGATATGCAAACGTTCCCCATTTGGTGGTGAACGTCGTTTTATGCTGATCTTCGTCCTTTACCCATATCTGGTTGTATCCAGAGAATCCGTCCAAGAGAGAGAACCTCTGCACTCCAGCAACTATGTGGAGGATCTGATCGATTTTGGGAAGCGGGTAACGGTCCTTCAGCAAAGCTTGATTTAGATTTCTGAAATGCACACAGAGACAGATGTCTCCATTCTTCTTCCTCACAGGAACCAAATTCGCGACTCGGGATGAATGCTTGATGGGGTAGATGATCTTGGCTTCCAGCATCTTCAAGAGCTCAGCTTTCATCATGGCTTCAATCTTCGGGTTTACAGCCCTTTTCTTCTACCGGAAAGGTTTTGCATTATCTTCTAGCTCTGTGGTATGCTGGATCATTTGTCTGTCATACCCCTTCAAGTCCTGGTAGCACCAGGCTACGATATCGGGGAACTGTTTGCATAATGATCTGATCTGCCCGAGTTCCTCTTCAGTGCAGTCTGTCCCGACCTTGATTGTTTTTCCAGGTTCCAGCTCCAGGTCTACGTACTGCTTGGGGTCTACTTTGATCCTGTGTGATATTGCTCTATAATTCTGGTCAAAGAGACTCTCTAAGGTAATCAGTCCTCTTGGGACATGATTATTCTTCAACTGTATCAACCCCTCGTACTGCTCGTCATTAGGGTCTCTACCTTCCATAGTACATGCTTCGGTAATCAAAAAAGTGACGATATCCTCGTCACAATCAAACACCTGCCAGTGGGTGTCTTTATCAGGCACAGAAGGCCTGTAGATGGTACGAACCGGCTTCGGCTTCTGGACAGTGTCATCAGCCGAAACGTACCTGGCTCCAACAGACGCCAGAATGTCAGCGTGCTTGTTCTTCTCACGTGATATGGCTTTGACATTCAACGAGTCAAATGACTCCATCGGGTCCCAAACACGATTACAATACGCCTTGAGATAATGCTTCTTGGAGGCGCATTTATTCGTAATCTGGTTGCACACCAGCTCTGAGTCGCCAAAGATCTGCAAGTGCTTTATCCCCAGTCTCTCGGATTTTCTCAAACCCAAGCACAGGGCTTCATACTCCGCCGCGTTGTTGGTACAGCTCCAAGCCAGCCTGTAAGTGTAGTCCTTCTGGATCCCGGACGGGGACACTAGGAGTACACCTGCACCGGCACCATTTTTGCATCGGGCGCCATCAAAGAAGAGCTGCCATAGCTTTTTTGGTGCAGGTCCTACCTCTTTCTTGGCTGACTGGTCAATTCTCTCAGGCTGAGTAACGGAGTAGCAGCCTTGCTCAGTCTCGATCATGGCGTTGAAGTCCAGCAAGGAGAACTCATCCTCCACTTGTAACAGCTCAAGAGCTTGCTGTGTCATGTCCACCACCACTAGTTCCTCAGTCACCAGTTGAACCATGCAGTTCTGTGACTCTTCTCCGGGTATCTTCTCTACTAGAAATGTGGAAGGCTTTTCATTGTAGATCTTCAGTCTCCTTCCTTTGAAGGGCACTTCCATGTGTGAGTAATCCAGAGACAGATACCCACCCAGCTTTGCAGTGAACTCCCTGGAGAGGCACATGCCGAAGTAGGGTTCCAAGTCGACAACCACGACTTCCTGTATGACCACTATGTCAAGAGCTTTGTGCAGTCGGATCGGGATATCTTTGATGACACCAACTGTCTTGACAGGGGTGCCGTATAGCTGCAACACACCTTGGCTACTCCTTGTATACTCCATACCGATCTCATCTCAGACAGCTCTCGACATAACAGTTGTGGAGGCACCAAAATCTACCATGCAGTTGTGAACTATATAGCCTTCCATCCGTAATGACAGATAGAAAGGAGGTGGTCTGTTTTTTTCCGGTGGCGGAGACTGTCAGGGGTTGAGCTAAAACAGCAGGCCACGTCGGCTTCCCATCTTTTATGTTCTTCAAAGACTCCTACAGCAGGTCAACTTGCCCGGGGAGCAGAAAAGCCTCGTACATACTTATCTTTGCGGGAGTCCTCTTTAGCTCGTCAACTATGCTGTAGCTTGAAGTGCTGGCTCCTTCCGTTTCTTTCGCCGGCTCATACTTAGTCCGGTATTGCTGCGTGGCCTCGACTCTCTGTCTTTTTGTCAGCGACGGATATCTCAGCTTCTCCTGAGCTTGTTCTTTTGTTTCAGCTGGAGGCTGAGCTGCGGGAGCTTTTACTGCGGGAGCTTTGGGCACCGGAAACTTTTCCTTGGCTGTATGGGGCCAGGTGGTGGCCTAGCAGGTTGCGCATTTTCTCTTCTGGCGTATACCTTCAATGGCTTTGCTTGGGCCGTGGCAGCTTCAACGAGCTTTCTTCCTTCCTTAGGCAGGAGCAACGCAGGATCTTCTTCTGGGACGGCAAAGTTGCCTTCATCGTCCAGGATCATGTATAATTCATCCTCTATGGCGCTGCTCGCCGGGTGCTGGAGGTAATGCTGATGCAGCGTGCACCCTTCCTCTGAGTGTGGATCGTTGCACGTGGAGCACCAGTTAACCTAGTCAGAAGTGTCAGGTTGATCCTCAATGGCAGCATTTCTTACAGGGGATTGCCTTTGAGCTTGTCGTTCTGCGGCTTGGTCTTTCGTTAGCGCCGGAGAAGGATATGGTCTGCTTGGAAGGAACTCCATCTGGGATTGCTTCTTCTTCATTATTGTCATGTCATTTGACATGGTATGATACCCAGATGCCAAAGCCCATACCTCTTGGAGGATTTTATTTTGTATGTCATTGTCTGCAGGCGCCAGCTGAGCCGGCGGAGGTAATGCAGCCAATGGCAGGGGTGTAGAATACGCCGCGTACTGTGGGGGAGCAGGGAGTGCAGGATACTGCGGAGGAGGAGGCGGCAGGTTAGGATAATGTATTTGAGGAGGGCCGTAGGGGTTTACAACTGGTGCCGGACTCCATTGCTGCTGGGGGTGCTGACTTGAAGATGAAGGCATCACACCAGAGGCCGATGGGTACTGGGACTGAGGAAAATCAGGATAGATAGGGGGCTGCACTCTATGCGGGAGTCTGCCTATGGATATTATATCTAACTCTGCTTGTTGGGTAGCTTCGTATAGGGCAGGGAAGGAATCAACTCGGGCTATCTTCAGAAGTAGGCAAATATCTGAGTTGAAAGACCTCAGGTAGTAGTGTGCAGCCTGACTTGCTGAAGGTCGCAGTTCGCGAGGCACTCTTTTCCAAGACCTCGCAAACCTTATGTTGAAGTCTGACACCTCCTCTTGCGGGTGTCGTTGGATGCTTTGGAACTGATGCAACAGCGAAGAGGGATCGGCGGACTCGTTGCATCCTTTTACGAGTCTGCCCGCCAGCTGAGGCCACCCCGTGATAGATCCTTCTGGCAAGGATCTTCACCAATAGAGAAGCTTCCCCCTTAGGGAAAGAGCCAGTAGACGGGTCTTGACACTCTCGTCAGTAATAGAGTGTAGCGCAGCCAAGGCCAGAATGTCCTGGATGTGTTCATACGCCGTTTTGTCGTAGCCATCATAAGTGGGGATGGCCTTCAGGGTAGCGGGGGGTACAGCTTGTTGTCCGACTAGGGCCAAGGGCCCCGTGCAGTCGACCGCCGAGAAGAGATCGTCATCATTCTACTGAGCAGCCATTTCTTCCTCTCCTCCGGTAGTGTACTCGGTATCGGTACCGTCCGAAGATGTAGATTGCTCTTCAACTTCGGCCTCTTCGATTTCAAGCTCGGATTCGTCTATGCGAGCTTGGTAGTTGTTGGTTACGAATCTGCCATGAGGAAAGGATTTTTGGTTAATGCGCCCAGATTCGCCCACCAGCATGAAAGGCCGGAAGGAAGAGATGCCTTCCGGGCCAATCTCCGGAGAAGGCCGACTCCTTTTGGGGGGCTTGATTTAAGCTAAAGGGAACAGGAAAGAAATAAAGGAACGGAAAGAGACAAATGTACAGAAAGAGATACAAATATGTCCAAAGGTTGGTGGGGGGGAACTAACGATGACGGGAACACACCAATCACCGCTACTTACCGCATACAAACACAGAGCATGACAAGGGACTGCAAAACCTAGACGTACTTCCGATACACCGAGCGTATGAAGCTCCCTAGCAAACATTCCCTACAAGGAACTAAGAGCAGGGGATCGTATCAATCACCGGATACGTACACCGACGGGGTAGAAAGTAAACCTAGAGATGTCGAGCCGGGTATATGTTTTAGGTAGAGAGTTTAACCGCACAGCCTTCAATGGCTCCCTAGCAAACATTCCCTACAAGGAACTAACGAGCGGGGATCGCATCAATCACCGGATACGAGCCAGCAACGTCACACACAACCGATGGAACTGCTACCAAATTTATAATGAATGCTTTAAATAATGAAGTACGAAGGTGCTTTAAGCAAACAATGCTAGAGGAACCCGATCGCCAAATGCCAAAGTGAATTAACGAGCAGCGACACAAGTGGGCCTAAGGCATATAATGAAAGACAAGCATAAAAGAATAAAGACAGTAGAACGAGAACCGGGCATACAGATTGTATTCATAAGCGAATCACGGTTACAATAAGCACGGTAGTTCCCTAACAAACATTCCCCTTCCACCCTTTACAATGAATTTCAGATGGGCTTTTATAGCCCGAGTCCCACTGCTACATTAATGGGCACGAGTCCCGATCAAACATGAGTCGACGAAGCGGCGAAAGAGCCGCAAATGCTGACCTTTTGTCGGACTGGGCTGTACCCGCAGCATGGTCTTTCTGGAAGCTGGGTAAATCTTCAAGTCGGCAGACTTGCTAGTAGCTGGAGCAGGTGAAACCTCAGATCAGCTTTGAATGAGGCTATTAGCGCAGGCGGTGCGGGCAGCCCATGCTTATCCCTTTTGGTCGGCGGTCTTGGTTCAAATCCCGAAGGCTGGACACTTGTCCGATGATGGGTTATCTCTGTGTGACACATGCCTGCCTTAGAGGGCAGTCTATCCATCTTTGCTTGGGATCGGGGCTCCTTGGGATGCGTGCAGAAATCAGTGCAGTCGGGGAAGGCCTTCAAGCCTTGGTCAAATTCCGGGTTTGTTCCCCTACCGTACACCTGTCAAGGGCGCATTCCCGCTCCGTTGAGAAGTCGAACTGCGCACAAGCGAACACCGGTGTCCGCCGCCATATGGACTCGCTCCGGCATTTTCTCTTTTTCTCGTATTGAGCTGCCCGGTGCAAGGTGCGCCCAGAAAGTGGGGCGGAGTCGGACTTCGCACCAGAGCTGGGCGAAGTGCGAACTTCGCACCAGAACTGGGCGAAGTGCGAACTTCGCACCAGAACTGGGCGAAGTGCGAACTTCGCACCAAAACTGGGCGAAGTACGCACTTCGCACCCAGACTTAGCCAATTTCAGATAGACCTGCTGGAAAGCTGGAAAATCAACTGGGGAACTCCAAGGAAAAAGGGGGGAAAGAAAGAGAATGGGAAAGGAAAGGAAAGGAAAGGGAGAGAAGGGAGAAAAACGGAAGGAGGAAAAGAAGAGCAGCACTGTTATAAAACAATATTGAAGACATTGCACCCCGTGCCACAGCCTTCTCCTGGGCTGTGTAAGGCCACAGCCGCTTGTACGGTGGCAGCCCATTGGGCTGCGGTCTTTCTCTTCTCGCATATACTTGCAAAGGTTTAGCCGCTTCCGCAAATTTCTTTTCTTCCTTGGCGGGCGTCACTGGGTTCTCTTCTGGCAGGGCAAAATTGGCCTCGCCGTCCAAGATCATGTACAGCTCATCATCTTCTATAGTGCTGCCGGCCAAGGTCTGGATGTAGTGCTGGAGCAAAGTGCACTCTTCCTCCGAATGCGGGTCATTGCACGTAGTGCACTGGCTTGACTCGGTCGGGAGGACCAGGTGGGTCATCTATAGCAAGCATTTCTCGGAGGCGGACGCCTCTGCGGTTGGTTTTCCGGGGCTTTATCTTTTGTCGGCGCCGGTGGCGCATACGGCCTTCTAGGAGCAAAGTCCATTTGGGCTCGCTTCTTTTTCATAGCTGTCATGTCATTGGACATGGAATGATATCCGGAGGCCAAAGCCCGCACTTCTTGTAGAATCGTGTTCTGGATGCTGCTGTCGGGAGGCGGCAACTGTGCCGGTGGAGGCAAAGCGGCCAATGGAGGAGGGTTAGAATAAGACGCATACTGCGGGGGAGCAGGAAGCGCTGGAAAATGCGGAGCGGGAGGAGGCGGATGAGGGTAATGCAACTGAGGCGGGCCGTATTGAGTTACGACCGGCGCCGGATTCCACTGCGGCTGGGGCTGCTGCCCTGAAGTAGACGACACACCACCAGAAGCAGAAGGATACTGCGATCTGGGAAAGTCGGGATGAATCGGCTCCTGCACTCTGGACGGAAGCCTGCCAATGGAGATAATGTCAGCTTCAGCTTGTTGGGCAGCTTCGTACAGTGCAGGGAACTCGTCAATTCGGGCGATCTTCAGCAGCAGGCATATGTCTGAGTTGAAAGACCTCAGATAGTAGTGAGCAGCCATGCCGGCTGAAGGCCGAAGTTCGCGAGGTACCCGTTTCCAGGATCTCGCAAACCTAATGTTAAAATCAGACACCTCCTCTTGAGGATGCCTCTGGATTGCTTGGAACTGATGCGATGAGAGGTAGGATCAGCAAACTCGTTGCATCCTTTTACGAGCCTCCTGGCAAGCTGGGGCCACCCAGTGATAGATCCCTCTGGCAGCGATCTCCACCAGTAGAGAAGCTTTCCCCTCAGGGAAAGGGCCAGCAGACGGGTCTTCACACTTTCATCGGTGATGGTATGTAGTGCGGCCAGGGCAAGGATGTCCTGGATGTGCTCGTACGCCGTCTTACCGTAGCCGTCGTATGTGGGAATAGACTTTAAAGCAGCAGGGGGCACGGCTTGCTGACCGATCAGGGCCAAAGGCCTTGTAGAGTCCACCGCCGGGAAGAGATCATCGTCATTCGGCTGTTGATCAGCCATTTCTTCTTCTTCTCCGTCGTCGGTTGTGTACTCGGTATCGGTACTTTCCGAGGATACAGGATTTTCCTCTTCCTCGGGCTCTTCTACTTCGTAATCGGCTCTTCCGACCTCAGCTTCGGCCTCTTCTTGGATCTCAGCCTCGGCTTCGTCGAAACGAGCTCGCGGATCAGCCAGCCTGGGTATCTCGCCTCGAGCGTGGATGTCTAGTTCGTAGAACTCAGGCGGGCTTCTCGGATTTCTTGTTCGCCACCTTCTCGTGTGCATGAAGGTGACCGGACCGGTCTTCTAGACTCAGAGGATTTGTTCATGCAGAGTCGCCAGGTGTTCAGATTTGGAACAGCAATGAAGCGAACACCGGTGCTTCGATTCTGTCGGGGGTGAGAAACTTCCTTGTCTCACCAAGAGCTCAAGAACTGTCAGCGCCAGGTGGAGACTGATCAGAAAATCTCTCGTCAGATGTGGGACCCGTGTTCCGCCGAGCGGGTCAGAAGAACTGTTGCGCTAGGTGGAAACTAGATGGGTACTCTTTCTTTAAATCGTGGGACAAGAGTCCCACCGGGCGTGCCAGAGAAACTGTTGGTTACGAATCTGCCATGAGGAAAGGATTTTGGGTTAATGCGCCCAGATTCGCCCACCAGATGAAAGGCCGGAAGGAAGAGATGCCTTCCGGGCCAATCTCCGGAGAAGGCCGGCTCCTTTTGGGGGGCTTGATTTAAGCTAAAGGGAACAAGAAAGAAATAAAGGAACGGAAAGAGACAAATGTACAGAAAGAGATACAAATATGTCCAAAGGTTGGTGGGGGGGAACTAACAGTACGGGAACACACCAATCACCGCTACTTACTGCATACAAACACAGAGCATGACAAGGGACTGCAAAACCTAGACGTACTTCCGATACACCAGCAGCGTATAGCTCCCTAGCAAACATTCCCTACAAGGAACTAACAGCAGGGGATCGTATCAATCACCAGATACGTACACTGACAGGGGTAGAAAGTAAACCTAGAGATGTCAGAGCCAGGTATATGTGTTAGGTAGAGAGTTTAACCGCACATATTCAATGGCTCCCTAGCAAACATTCCCTACAAGGAACTAACAGCAAGGGATCGCATCAATCACCAGATACGGGCCAGCAACGTCACACACAACTGATGGAACTGCTACCAAATTTATAATGAATGCTTTAAATAATGAAGTACATAAGGTGCTTTAAGCAAGCAATGCTAGAGGAACCTGATCGCCAAATGCCAAAGTGAATTAACGAGCAGCGACACAGGTGGGCCTAAGGCATATAATGAAAGACAACATAAAAGAATAAAGACAGCAGAACAGAACCAGGCATACAGATTGTATTCATAAGCAGAATCACGGTTACAATAAGCACAGTAGTTCCCTAACAAACATTCCCCTTCCACCCTTTACAATGAATTTCAGATGGGCTTTTATAGCCCGAGTCCCACTTGCTACATTAATGGGCACAGAGTCCCAGTCAAACATGAGCTGACGTAAGCGGCGAAAGAGCCGCAAATGCTGACCTTTTGTCGGACTGGGCTGTACCCGCAGCATGGTCTTTCTGGAAGCTAGACAGCTACGTGGCGGAGTGCTGGGTAAATCTTCAAGTCGGCAGACTTGCTAGTAGCTGGAGTAGGTGAAACCTCAGATCAGCTTTGAATGAGGCTATTAACGCAGGCGGTGCAGGCAGCCCATGCTTATCCCTTTTGGTCGGCAGTCTTGGTTCAAATCCCGAAGCTGGACACTTGTCCGATGATGGGTTATGCCGTATGACACATGCCTGCCTTAGAGGGCAGTCTATCCATCTTTGCTTGGGATCGGGGCTCCTTGGGATGCGTGCAGAAATCAGTGCAGTTGGGAAGGCCTTCAAGCCTTGGTCAAATTCCGGGTTTGTTCCCCTACTGTACACTTGTCAAGGGCGCATTCCCGCTCCGTTGAGAAGTCGAACTGCGCACAAGCGAACACTGGTGTCTGCCGCCATATGGACCTGCTCCGGCATTTTCTCTTTTTTCTGTATTGACCTGCCAGTGCAAGGTGCGCCCAGAAAGTGGGGCGGAGTCGGACTTCGCACCAGAACTGGGCGAAGTGCGAACTTCGCACCAGAACTGGGCAAAGTGCGAACTTCGCACCAGAACTGGGCGAAGTGCGAACTTCGCACCAGAACTGGGCGAAGTACGAACTTCGCACCAAAACTGGGCGAAGTACGCACTTCGCACCCAGACTTAGCCAATTTCAGATAGACCTGCTGGAAAGCTGGAAAATCAACTGGGGAACTCCAAGGAAAAAGGGGGGAAAGAAAGAGAATGGGAAAGAAAAGGAAAGGGAGAGAAGGGAGAAAAACGGAAGGAGGAAAAGAAGAGCAGCACTGTTATAAAACAATATTGAAGACATTGCACCCCGTGCAAAATGTGACAACAGTAGTCAGCCAGCCTGACATGCTCTCCTGGAACGATAATGTCAATTTCGTAAAGATCAGGCTGGTTTCCCGGATTCGTTGCTCTCCACCTTCTTGTATGCATGAAGGCGCTCGGACCAGTCTCAGGGACTTAGAGATTGTTCGGGTACTTGCAGAGTCGCCAGGTGTTCTAATCTTAACAGCAATGAAGCGAACACCAGTGCTTCGATTCTGTTTTGGTTGGGAAACTTTCGTGTCCCACCGAGCGTGCCAGAGAAATTGTTGGTTACGAATCTGCCAGTAGGAAAGGATTTGGTAAAATGCGCCCCAGATTCGCCCACCAGATTGAGTGGCCGGAAGCAAGGGATGCCCCCCATGCCGATCTCCGGAGAAGGCCAGCTTCCTATGGGTTTTCTCAAATGTTTTGAGCTAAGAGTACAAGAAAGGGATTAAAATGCGAAAAGAGATTGAAATGTGATTTGAGTTGGGTGGGGGAGATAAGCAACACGGCAACGATCAATCACCAGTACTAACAACAATTAAATACAGAACACACTACAGAAACTACAGCTATCATACATCCTATGTATCCTCTATCTACGCATTCCAAGAATACTCAATCATCAAATACCGGAATCCAGAATTCAGAATTCAGAATAACAGTAAGCAATGAAATAAGCAACATGAGGCAAAAAATGTCAAGTAAAGGCAGCATAAAGAATGATAACAGCAAAATAGATCCAAGTGTGTGTCTTGCATTCAGAAGCAAACGTATAGCTACAATGGTTCCCTAGCAGGATATCCCCCTTCCACCACTTTACAATGATGTGGTGCGGCTATTTATAGCGCAGTTTCCCCCCAATTACAATCCTGGGCACAAAATCCCAGAGCTGACAAAAGCGGCGAAAGAGCTGCTGATGTTGACTCCTGCAGACAAGGACTGTACTGGCAGCAAGGTCCACCTGAAGACTTGGCAGCTATGTGGCAGTGCGGTTGATGAAACTTCGAGTCAGCATAAATGCAAGTAGCTGCGGTAGATGGGACTTTGTGTCAGCATAAATGGAAGCAGCTGGAGTTGGCAATTTGGCCCATGCTTGTCCTTTTTCCTATCACATCTCGGCTCGGATCCCGAGGCTGGACACTTGTCAACTTCTGACAGGGGGCGCATCTGCCTTGAAAGGCAGTCTCTCTCTTGTGTCCTACTTCGCCTGGAAACGGAGCGCAACTGGGTAGCGCAAGCGGGGAACAACGCAGTTGGGGAGGCCTCCGTGCCTTAGTCTATTTTTGGGCTACTTGAAAGATATTGCCCGACTGCGCACAAGCTAGAGGGCGCAGCCCGACTTCGCTGCGAAGTCGGGTTGCGCACTCCAACACTTAGCCAATTTGTCAGCTGTTCAGACTGCGCACAGGAATCAGGGCGCAGCCCGGCTTCGCTGCGAAGTCGGGTTGCGCTCTGACACTTAGCTGATTTTTTGGATACTGCTTCCCAAGTGCGCACAGGAAGAAGAGCGCAGCCCGACTTCGCTGCGAAGTCGGATTGCGCTCCCATACTTAGCCAAATTATGCTCATTTTCTGCCTTCCTCCGCACTTCGCATTACCGAGTGCGCTTGAACTTAAGGGCGCACCCCGACTTCGCTGCGAAGTCGGGTTGCGCTCTCAGACTTAGGATTTTTCAGGGAATGCTTGCTCTGTTTTGGGAATTCTGACCGAAGAAAGAACAAGGGGAAAAAGGGAGGAATGCAACTGATAGAAGGGAAGAAATGGAACAGTGGAGAAAGGGAAAGGAGATGGAGGGAAGGGAGAGCAGCATACTTACAAAATTTGAAAACATGGCACCCCGTGCAAAATGTGGCAACAGTACCCACAAAACATGCCGACCAGGAAACTGTCATTACATTCCTAGAAGGCTTGATTACCCGGTTCGGCATCCCGGAAGCAATAGTAACGTATAATGGTCCTGGGTTCACAGGTGCCAAGATCAACGAATTCACCGACAAATATGGAATGTACCACAAGGTCGCCTCCAATTATTATCCACAAGGTAATGGATTGGCAGAATCAACAAATAAAACCCTGTTAAGGATGCTGAGAAAGCTCATAGAGAAGAACAGAAGGACTTGGCACCTTCTCCTAGATCGAGCCCTGTGGGCTGATCGAATATCCGTCAAGAAGTCGATCAAAACTTCGCCTTACGCCCTGGTATACGACAAGGAGGCTATCTTACCAACGCATATAGAAATTCCTGCATTACGGTTGTTGAATGAAGAAGAAGAATTCAGTCCCGTGGAGGATAGACTAGCTCATCTGCTACAATTGGAGGAAGATCGTGATAAAGCCTACCAGAACTTCGCAAAACATGCTCAAATCACCCGAAATTGGTTCAAGAAAAAGTCCTCTGCCCGAACATTCAGAGTAGGAGACCTGGTATGGAAGTGGGACTCTTGGAAGGCCAAGCCTGGCAATCATGATAAACTAGATGCTTTCTGGGATGGACCATTCGAGATTGCGAAGGTAAATTCAGCTAACTCCTTTATCCTCAAGGACACAGCTGGCCAGACTTTGCCAATTTCTGTAAATGGTTTTCATTTGAAGACCTTCCATCGTTTAAAAAAAAAAAAAAATTATTATTAAAAAATTCCTTAAAGTTTTTACCTTTGTATATAATACCTTGTTATTTGCGCCTGTATATACTCTGTTTTAAGACTTTCAAAAGGTTAAATAGACAGCCAGAAGAAGATCGCAGCTTCATACCGCCATAGCAATGAGCTCCGGCTTCACCAAGTCTAGTAGAACCTCCTTCGGGAATTTTTTGCGTGAAGTAGCTGATGCAAGTTGGTTCGTTGCGAAGCACCTTGGCGTTGAAACGTGAAAAGGCTCCTCAAAGGCCTAAACAACATCAAAATAAAGACTGAGACCAGAATACAGCGTGTCACCAACAACCAATACCAAGGGGTGGCTCATAATGCTCAAGGCCCAAAGGAGAAAGCGAATATAAACAACTTCGCTCAGCAGCAAGCTTCGCTGGAGAAGCAAACGCAAGTACCTCTCCGAAGCCTCCAATCGCCTAAGGCATGAGAAATGCTTCGCCAAAAGGAGACCGAGCGAAGTAGCCTTGAAGCGAAATTCAGCGAACCATTTCCCTGTCTATAAGCGTGATAGAGACAAAGAGACGCACTTCGCCCAAAAGGCAACTCAATTCCCACTTCGGGGTTGATCTTCTGCGAAACAGGCAATGAGGCAGTAAAATAGCCCAAACCCCGTGAATAAAACAACTTCGGGCCCAAAGTACAAAAATTGGTGGATCGTTGGAGGTCCGCCGCAAAGTGTCCTTTGCACCAAAATCAGCTTCGCCAAACCGTAGAACGCAAAATGAGAAGCATTCAAAATGTGCCTCGAGGTGTGTGCCAATGACAATCTAGGAAAGTGCTCAGGACGTGCGGGTTTAATGCAAAGGTGGCGGGGTGCATCCCAAGAGAATGTCGTTATGATTAAAATTTGTGCCCAGGTACGAGGTGTCAGGGAAGTTTGATTTTCAAATCATGGTCAGGATTTCGAAGTACATAGGCCCGCGTACGCCCGCGCCGCAAAACCAATCCGAGCGCAATGTGATCTCTTCGGCCCGATTTCTAAATTTAATTTTGGCAGGTGCCATAAATGATGGTGGTATCAATCCGCGACTATAAAAGCTGAGCTTCAGAGGCGAAAAGTTGTTCGTCCGCGGATAAATCCAAACGCAAGGAGCCCTGGCCATTACCTTACTCTGCTGCGCCCTCATCATTCTGCGTCAAAATTATGCCGCCTTCTAGAATCCAAGATGGGAAAGAAGAATTCGAAGGAGAAGAGGAAAGAGCCTGAAGTAGCCGGCCCGGAAAAGGTAAAAAGGGGTAAGGAAGAGAGAAGGCATAGACCCAAAAGGGTTGACCTCAACCTTCGCCCTGAAAACTGCAGAACCACCTATTGACGGGCGGGAAAAGATAAGGGACACCGAACTTTCGAAGAGCATTGCCAAACTCCGATATACCATCGATTTCATGAAAAGCCGACTTTCTGCAGAGAACAAAAGCGCCGCCGCTTATTATTCACAAATATACTGGTACCTAACTCCGCCAGCGCACCACTGTCCCGAGTTAGTCTATGCTATCGCGCAAAACTATCAACCATCCACCAGACAGGTTCTGGACGTCGCAGGGAACAAATTGTTCACAATTTTAAAGGAAGATGTACAAGAAGCTTTCGCCCCGCAGCAAGGGCCGCCCAAAGGATATTCTGTTCGTAATCTTATTCTGAGCGAACAAATGGAGAGGTTTACCACTTCTAGCTACATCATAAAATTTCTAAGTGAAAACCTCAAGGACGGGCTTCCTTCAGGCAAGCTGCCTCAAATGCCTCGCCCTCTGAAAGATTTTAAGAGCACGGATATTTTCTCCATCATTGCGTGGGTCGCAGGCCTATCTACCGATGCTTCTGTACACCCCTGGCAAGTGTCACTGGCCGAGTGTATTTCACGAGGGGAGTTTTACGCTCCGGACTCATCAAGGCCAAACACTAACCCGGTCTTCTTTGACTGGGCGGAATGGGTAGCCCGGACCTTACATACGCGGCTGGTTAGCATGAAAAATTCTGGGACGGGCCAGTATTTTGGACCTTGCTCTTTCTTGGTTTGGCTCTTTTTCTATCATACTCAGAAGCATTTTCCCCATATTGCTATTACTCCGAGCGGCAAAGACGGAGCCCCTCTGCCAGTATATCAGTGGACTCCCCTCCTGGCGAGGACGGAGTCATATTATGCTTTCAATCAACAGCTTTTAGGACCTGCCATTCAGCTAATGCAAGGTTCTTGCCCTCGGGTGCCCATAAGCCTTAGAGATAAGGTAGTTAAAGAGGAAAAGGGGGATGTTTTTCAATTGACACAGGGGCTTGTGGTTCGCCTGTTCGGATTTACAGGGAAACCCTTCCTACTACCTGTTCACCCTTTCGAATACCAATTCGCACTGGAGGTTGCTCGCCAGAGCGACGCAACAAACGTTATTTATGGCCACGGCTGGAAATGGGCACCCACGTGTGATTTCCCCTTCAAGATGGGAGTCATTGAGGTTTTTGCCCTCAAACAACATGTTTACTTAGAGGATAAACTTGCCGACTTCGGTTTGCTGCAGATCCCTCAGCGGTGGTGCTACGACCCCTTGGGGGTAATGAGGGACCATCTCCGATTTAAAAACTTCCATGTTTGCCCCCACCCGGAGGTAGTAGAGCAGCGAAACAACCCCACCGGGAGAGATTTGGAGTGGCACCTGGAGAAAATGAAGACATTACCCCCGTGGCATGAGTTTTACACCATAGAGGTTGAATATGACCCGATTCGGCACCCCTTTCCAGGCCTAGACTCCACATTCTGGAGAAAAATGAAGGAGTATTTAAGGGGAGAGTTAAAGGGTTGGAGTGAAGAACAACTGAAGGAATGGTGGGTGATGAGAATCCATCGCCGAAAGCAAAAATCATATGGGCTCTTGGAGATGGATAAGGATTTTGCAATTTTTTATGAAGCTAATGCTGGATCTTGGAAGCCCATCTCCTTCGCTGACTTTGTTCCTCCTAGTGCCCCAGGTTCGGGCGAAAGCCCAAGAAGAATTGACGACGTTTCCGAGCAGGAAGAAGAAGAGGAGGCAACAACGACACAACAAGAGTTGCTTAAAGAACCTATTGGAGGTTATGACACAAATATTGTGGGGTCAACATAACAACAAGAAAAGGAGGAGAAAAAGAAAAGAAAGAGACTTGAACAGGTCCAAATGCCTCCCTCTCATCCGAAGCGACCTCGTACCAGACCTCCAGGTGCTTCTAACGAACAGTCTACAATAGGCTCAGCTGAGGTGGGTGTCGGAGAGACAGCGTCGCAAAGGACTGAGACGGTTTCGGAGGTGGACATCATTAATGTGGAAGAATTCCTCCAAAAAGAAGAGAATCTTGAAGAAGTCAAGGATGTCGGAAGTACAGAGGCCGGGAAAGAACATGAGCCAAACACGCAGGTATTTGCTGCTTCTGCTCTATTGTTAGAGCACGCAGGTACGCATCCCTCACCTTTTACCCTGGTTTCCCAAGTCGTGTCTACGGTAGTCCCGGCCGAAGGTCCCCAAGAGTCTTCCCCTCTTTCAAATAAATCTCCCCAAAATATGTGTCAAACTAAACAGTCGCCCCATTGCATGGTACCCTTTGCTACCACAAATCTGTCTCACAATCCCGCCGGCCTCATAAACGTCTCCACCCCGTTTGAGTCGTCAAGCCGGGACGAGTCCACGAACACCACTTCGCTCACCCACACCACCATCCCCTTAGTATTTGGTCAGATCGAAGGCAATATTCCAACTCCAAACCTCGACTCCCACTCCCCAGTCACACATGCCATCATTTCGCTCACCGAAACCCCCACCACACCTGTCGCCGAACCCACTGGCGATGCGTCACCCATACAGTCATTGTACTTGTTCACCCCCTTGGCTGGTGACCTAGCCTCATTTGAAAACGAATTGGCTATGATCAAAGAGCGTCCTCTAGCAAAGAAGTTGATCCGAGCCCGGATGAATACCGACAAGATGCTCAAGGAGGCAAGGAGAAAGAGGGGGCGTTCTCTAGCGAAGGAAGAAAAGTGCGCTGTATTTGACCTGAAAAGCGGAAAATTACACAAAGTGAAGAAGATACCCAAGGTCCAAAAACCCCTGGACGAGATGACCCCTACTGACTATGACTATCAAGAGAAGGTCAAGGACCTGGAGCACTTGGATGTAGACAATGAATCCGAGTCTATGCATGTGAGGATAGAGACATTCCGCACACATGCGAAGATTGCCAATCAGCGCCGATACGAAGCGGAGAGCGCCAACATTAAGTTAGAGGAAGATCTAGCCAGGACACGCTCAAAATTGGAAGATACAGAAAAGCAGTGCGAGCAAATAAAGAAGGAAGTAGATGCCTTGAAGCAACAGGTAAATCAACTGCAGGGTGCAGCGGAAAATCAAAGCAAGATACAGGCCGAATCCGAAGTGAAGGCCAAGGAGTTCGAAAGTAGAATCTTGCAGATGCAGCAGCAGTTGTATGAGGAGGAGAGTTTAGAGTTGTTTGATAGAGGCGGAATTAAAGAAATCCGCTCGCATTTGCTTAAAAACTTCAAATCTCGGGCCTCCAATGCCTTGTCAATTCTATCCTATATCACTGAAGCCCAGTATGTTGCTGCACAGAAAGGACCAATAGTGGATGAAGTCATACAAGAAATAAGAAGCCGACTCAAATTGGCCTTTGAAGTACAAAGCATCAAATATCAGGACTTGCAGGTTGCCGCCATGAGTCGGACAACAAGGGATTGGTCCACTGTCCAAGCTACATTCCACGCCTTCTCCAAAGTGAGGAAAGCTCAGAAGGCCAAGAACCTCATGGACACGTTTGAACAGGAGCAGCGTACATCGCTGGGATATTTTCAAGACCTTTCAGCATTAGGTTTCCCGAGTTTCACCGATGATGACGGGAACCTTTTAACAAAAGAAGAACTTAAACCAGCTTGGCTCAACTTTGAAAGCGATGTTTTAGAAATAGATGAATGGGAGGAGCCAGTCACAGAGGGGCAAGTCACGGACTTCATCCTTAGATATTACAAAATCGCGGCTTGTTTAAATGATTTGAGCACGAGAGCCAAATATGTCGACATAGGGCAGATTGATCGGTTCCATATTTAGATTAAAGCACTGCAAGATCGGGAACCTTTTCAAAAGGGTGCCTGGGCTCACGTTCGTCGAACCATGGAACGCATCCGTGATCGCCTTCCCCAACCGCAGCAACTCGAAACAACGCTAGAAGAAGAAGAAGAGGAAGAAGAGGTAGCTGCAGAGGCACCCCCAGAAAAACAGAAAGGAGAAGGGTCTGGAGGCAACTCTGGCCCAATGGATCAAGGGTGAGGGTCCTCACACCGAGGCAAGCTCGTTGCCCCGCGAGCCGCCAGGAATGTTGACAATTTCATCACATTGGAGGGGTGGTGAAAATTAATGTCGTGTAAAGGATTTTCTTGTTTTCTTTATTTTTGTTGATAGTAGTATTGCAGCAAGTTTGGTTGTCATTTTTGAATTCCCTTTGTAGATAACCGTGTAAGAGAAAGCTTCGCTTACAGCACTAGCAAGAACAGGCAGCTTCGCAAACAGGAAATAGGGAAAACATAGGCACAAGCCTGAAATCTCCTAAGGCATAGAAAGAGCTTCGCAAGCGAAGCCCCCGCGAGACCTGTTTCGGGCCGAAATCCTGCGAAGCGTAAAATGTGAGATGCAAAAGTTGCTGAAGTATGGAGAAACACTTCGCAGAATTTCCAGCGAAGCACCCGCTTCGACCTCCCTTTTTGGCGAACCTCCCCCAAGGAAAATCTACTTCGCTCAAAACTTTTGCGAAGCACCTGCTTCGGGCGATTTCAGTGCGAAGCTTCCCCATACGAAGGTTGATTGCCCCCGAAAGTTTTCTAATCCCGAAAGGTTTCTAAGGCATGGATGAGCTTCGCCCAAACTCCTCCCGAACGGCCATTTTGAAGAAGGTTCGCAGCGAAGCATTTTTGACAGCCCATCAGCGAAGCATCCACTTCGGGCAAGGAATCTTGCGAAGCAGCCTTTAACCCACCTTTCCAGTGAAGCAATGAAAGATTGAGAGCCATGTTTTGAGAAGGAATATCTGCTTCGGCACTAAGTCCTCGCGAAGCTATTTTTGGAAGTCCCTTCGCGCGAAGTGCCCATCCAAGGAGGTTAGGCCCGCTTCGGCTCACATCCATTGCGAAGTAAGGTCCCGAACTGGAATTTGGCGAAGCTCTTTAAGGGCACACACTCCAAGGCTGGGTATCTTTTCGAGGCAATCGAGTGTTTCATAAATGAATTTTTACTTGCCCGAAAGACCCGGGGCTCATTTTTGGCAATCTGAAAAGAAATATCAGTCGCAGGAGGAGAGCCCGACGGACATAGCAGCCACTCGAGCTCTGCACCCGAAGAAATTCAGGACGAGCCAGGTGGCCCATAAATACAAATTTCCTCGGCTGACGCGGTCGTAGCTGCTAATTGTAGAAAAGGATGTGAGAGCTCGGTCACGGGAGGAGCGAGAACAGATTTCTCAGGTTTTCGAGGGCGTACTTCCCGATTTTGTGCATTGATGGCTCAGAGGGTCGGGTCCTCTATAAAAACCCGTGAATTGTAATGAGAAAAAAAGGGGGAGAACTTTTGCTAGAAAGCTGCTGTAACTTGATTTCTGCGATTAATATCAAGAACTTTGGGCCTCATTTCTCTCTTGTATGCTGCCTTCCGTGATTATTTCTTTTATTCTGTCTTCATTTATGTACTGTAATTCTGAATCCTGGGGAATTCTCTTGAAGGATACATAGGGGGGAAAAATGCCGTGTTAGTCTTCTTGTATGCTGCCTGTGGATAGTGTTTCTGCTATATTCACCTATTTCTTAATTGCTGTAATTCTGAAATCTGGATTTCGGCGTAAGGGATTAGGAGGATCCTGGAACTCGTCCAGAGGATACATAGGAAAGCTAGTGCGGCGTTCATTCATGTTTTATTCTTTGTATTTATTGCTGCTACCTCAAGATATTAGCTAGTAATCGTGCTGCTGGTTCTTTCCCTCTGAAAATCCATTGACATTCTTTCCCTTACTCCCTTTATTTCTTTCCTGCACCCTTACTCTTTTTATCTCTTTCTTGCACTCTTAGCTTAAGACACCAAGTAGTTTAGTAAAGGAGCCGGCCTTTCTCCGGAGATTGGCACGGAGGGCATCTCTTCCCTCCGGCATTTCAATGTTGGTCCAGGTCTAGGGCACGTATACATACCAAAATCCTCTCCTGTGGCAGATTTGTGACCAACAGTGACGTGGTATTGAAGTTTAATGGAAAGCATAAAATCAAGCCAGGAAGATGAAGAAATTATGGCTTGGACCCTTCTAGTTAGTAGAGATGATTGACAATGGTACGGTAAGATTGTAAAATCTAGACAGGACATTGTGTCGTGAGACAATTAATGGTTTGAAACTAAAACCATACAAGGTGAAGGTGTGGGTGAATATGGTTGGTTTTGATCCAAGAGAATAAGAAAATAAAAGTATAGGAAGGCTGAATTCAGCAACAAATCAGTATTTGCAAGCATTTGAAGGAATATTGGTTTAGGAGAAAGAAGAGTCGAGCTAGACCAAAGTAGGAAACAGTGTAGAAGAAAAGGAAGATAGTGATCTACATTTAGATTGGCTGTTTGGGAATGCAAGCGGAGAGCAACCTGTAATTAAACAGGAGTTGGAACCCATTCCCATGGAGCAAAGAAGGTTCTGGGTGCATCTATGATTCTTGAATATAGAGGATGAAAGAAGATTAAGGTCACTCAATGAATATGCCTAGAGGATGATGATAATAGGAGAAGATCCACCAAATCATGAACCTCGACGTGAAGGAAGTGAGTACGATGATATTAATTTTCTGGTGAGAGTTGATTTGCAATAGTAGAGGATGCGTAGAGAAATGCAGCAGTTGCAAGACCAATATGAGTAGCTACAAGAAATAAATGAACAATTGATGGAACAAGTGGAACAGAGGATAGGAAGGCTACGAGACAAACTTCGATATGGAAGGGAAAGAATATTGGGAGTAAATTAAATCCTCTGGAGAGATGTATTTGAAATATCTACATCACCAGAAAGGGAGACAAGGAACTTGAGAATAGACTCCAATAGTGTGTCCTTGACAAGGAGTGATGATTTGAGTAGTGATGACTCAAGAGGGGACACACTAGCATTGCAGCCAAAAAAGAGCAATGAAGCATAGCAAACTACCTCTGAGGGAGAAAGGCAGACAAGAAATATAGGAGGACCACCATTGACTTTGAATGCGTCCTTGGAGAGTCAAAACGATTCGCAAGGATTGTTAGGCAACCCAAGAGGGGTGCAACGAGTAGGTAACTTAGGAAGTTCAAGAGGAATGCTAGGTTCGCTGGGCTGTCTAAGTTTACCTAGTCAAGGGAGAAGGTTCGTGGACCTTCCTCCTGGTAGTTTGAGGAGAAGGATCTACCCCCTGGCTACCCCTAGGCTATGTGGTCAGTGGGTTGGTCCATTTGGATCAACGCTTTATTGTAGATTATACTAGTTTCCACTTAACGATTAGGTTGGCTCATCAGGATTGCTTCTTGTTTATCGTCCAAATAGAAGACGCCATAGCAATAGGCAATGGAGGAGAACTTGAACGGATCTCAAACAATTTGTAGTAAAGAATTAGTAGTCCCAAGTTAGGGAGGATGGCCCAACGGTAGTAAATGAAGAAAGGAATATGTCTAAGCTTGTTGGATTATTGCGAAGGAGAAGGTGACGACAAAAACAGTCATGAAGAAGAGGAGTGCAACAAGACCAACTAGAATAGTTAAGACGACAACAGGATCACAAACCAAACAAAATAATAGTCTGTCATACAAGTGAAAGAAGTAGAGAAGGAACTTGTACGATAGAGTGTCATACAAATGCAAGATGTTGCCATACAAGTGATACTTGTATGTCATATGGTTGTACAAATTGTGATTACTGTACAACTGGGGTCTTCCATATAAGTCAAGGTGGCCATACAAGCCCAAACAGATGTATAGGTGATGTTGGTACAACATATCGTTGTACAAATGATGAACAAAGAGAAAGTTGTTGTTCAAGTGCAAGGAATTGAACGACGAATTGGATGAAAGAAGATCGTCAAGATGAGAGGACCGATTCGCCGACAGAAGACATAGTGGAAGTGGCAGTTTGCGTGGCCTATGGATCATATGACAAAGATAAGCTCGCACTTTCCAAAAAATAAATGAATAAAGAGTAAAAAGGATGAAAAAGCACGTCATTCACTTCATGCAAAGGTGGCGAGGTGGAGATCTGGTAGTTAATGGGTAGTTCTTGTATGAGAATCAAAATTTTCCTTCTACGAGGATTATAAATATTAAATACGCACATTGGGGAGGGCTTGAAAATTCCATTGTCCAGTGCCAATGGAGAGAAGGATAAGCAACTCAATGTGCATGGAGAGGAATACACAAAAACAAGGATAAGAGCCATACAAAAGTGCTTTGGAGGTGTGCAAGTAACTGCGAGTAGAAGGAAGCTGCCAACAAAAGACCAAACAAGCATGTCTTGAAGAGGAAATTGTTGCAGTATCAGAGCAGAGACATCGAAGGAAGGGGTGTTACAAAGGAAGTTAGCAAGAAAATTGCAAGTGTATGGATAATTGTACAATTGTACAAACAGTGGGAGAAGGGAAAATTTCTAGTTGTAGACACATGAGGGTTTGCAGAATTGCTGCATAGGAGTTGTATGGATAGTGTGGTGAAGTTAGTTGACAGAGTGAGCAAGCAACGCGTAGAGGGCATGGAGGCTGCCATACAATTGCAAGTGTCGTATAGATTGTATCATACAAGCAACTAAATTCAATATGTACAAGCAATAGTTGGTCTGTACAAACACTGTTGTACAAGTGCAAGCGTTAGACAATAGTGTCATACAAGTAAGGTTTGGCATACAAGTGAGGCAGATTTATGGTAGCACTGTACAAGCAAGGGTGCATCTACCATACAAGTGAAGGTGTCAGATGGAAGGTGTCGTACAAGCACAAACACAAACTAAATCGGAGTTGTTACAGGCTAAAAGGATGCAAAAGTAGCCGAGTATTGAAGAGAGGATACATCTAGTGGAGCAACAATAGAGGAAAGCTCCACCAAAGTGGATGTTGCAATCAGAATCTTGTTCACAAGGAGAGGGCTTGTAGTAACTACAAGGAGAAGTCTTGCAGAGTGTGTACATGCAAGGGAGAGAAAGCGTGGTCAGGATGCCAAACAGGATAGCATAGGTAAGTGGCATGGTGTATTCCCTAGAGAGAGGCCGAGATCCAACACTCCTAGAGAAAGAGAAGTGGAGGCTGCACCTTAGGAAAAGAAAAGAGCAAGTAATGAGAGGATGTCCATACCCTTACAGGAGATGACCTAGTAATAGCCAGCAAGAGAGTTTTGTTGAATTGGTGGCAGAAACATGCGTATGATCATCCATTTAAGACTGTATTCAAGAGTGCAAGAGTGCACCATATTTTGCAGATTTCGAATTTTGAGAAGGATTTTTTCAAGAAATATTTGCTGCAAATGTTGCAAACATACAATCAGTAGCATCATACAAGTAAAGTCGTGATTGGTGACTTAGAGATGCAAGTAGTATTCTCACCTAGCAACTTTTGGAAGTTGCAGAGTTTGGGCATACTGGTGAGAAAGGAGGCAACTGACTTGGACTAGTGGCAGGAGTTTATGAATAGGGTCACCAATCTTAATCCAGAGGAGGTGGCAAACCTGTTGAAGCATGGGAGCTGCAGATTGAAGATGCAACAATTGAGAACAACAAAACTATAGTGTGTGATGAATGTAGTGATGTCAAAACTCTCCAGAGAGTAGAGATCCTCAAAGATGCCCACTTGGTTTATACCTTATATGGAGGGGATAATGACTGGCGTTGTATACAATTGGACATTGTATTTGTCATATTGCATTAAGAATATTTTGATGCGGTACACAAGGAATTTCTCAATGGCTTTCCATGCCAATTGCCATCATGATGAATCCTATGACATAGGAGAAGTTGTAGTTTATGCCATTGCCATCATGATGAATGTTGGGACATAGGAGAAGTTGGAATTTCCTAGATTGAATCTGCCAAGGATAATTCCAAAGCATCAGCCGACAATTTTTAGGTGGGTACACATGATGCCACTAACTAAGCCAAGTACCCCAATCAAGATAAAGGGTACATTGATCGGGAGGCTTCGGATGAGGAGAGAGCAGAGTCATAGGGAGCTGAGGAGCTGATGTAGAAAGAGAAGAGGCATAGGAGGTTGGAGCAGTAGTCATAGACAGAACCCTCGCAGCAAGCCATAGCAAAAGTGTGTGGCAAGGAGCAGAAAATGATGAAGGGAAGAGGCAAGAAACATGAAATGCCATAGGCAACAGTGCAACAAAAGAAAATTCTTGCACATCAAAAGAGTCAGGTTCTGTAGGAAAGCACTGCAGGTGCACAAATGACAAAAAAAAGGGCTACAATAGGTGAACAATAGCCACAAGATACGGTTGGTGCAAAAAGCATAGTAACCAATCAATATGGATCATTGTTTATGTGGATGCAGATGTCCAAATTGTAGTGGATGTCGCACAAGAAGGTGCAATAAGCATATGGGTTGAGAATCTCCACTCGCCAGATAGTTTTGACAGCTCACCATTGTAGTTTGTACAACAAATAGATCCATGTGGATCACCTCCACTAGATGAGGATGTACAAATTGAAATCACATCTGTAGCACAAGAGGCGGTGCCAACACTAGTTGTGCCAAAATAGGAGAGAAGGGAAAAAGGAAAGCAAACTGCATCAGAATTCAATTGGTGGCAACAAGGGAAAGGGAGCCAACTGTTGGAGAATGATCCAAGAAGAGAGTAGGAAATGGTGGCAACAAATGATGAAGCTCAGCTGATTCAACAAGGCAAGGTAGCCATAATACCAATCAACCTGATAGGTCACAGTGGAGAGGATGTGAAGAAAACAACCACCAATGATGACACAGACATGGAGTTGGTAGGAGAGGAGAGTGAGCATTTCATCATTGAAGTGCCAAATTTGAGAAGACTACCAGTTCTTGGTGAACAAATATAGTGTCCCACCCCAACTGAGACAACTGTAAAACTGCTCCCCTTATGTAATTGTTTGTGTTTGCACTTTAATATTTGTTGAATTGGAATATTCTGAGTTTTTTTGGTGTGAAATACATATAATCATTCAATATAAAAACCCCTACCTTCAAAGGATCTCATTCACTTAAGATTTTCAATAAGTCATTTTGACAAATACTTGTCATGCATACTCAGAAAAGATACTGCAGCAGACTGTAAATGATCCATAACTTACAAACCAATATTCCAAACGCTATGAATTTCGGATACAAGCAAGATACCAACATTAACTACAAACCCAATGAAGGAATAAAGTTGGGAATGAAAATACCCGAATTTATTGGTGACTGATATAAAGCTGGAAACACATATCAGCTACAAAAAATCCAAGTTTTTGCTCATAAATTTTGAAATACAAAGTTCTAAACCTCACATCCTTCCTCAAAGCATACGTTCAGCTTGGTACTGTCCGACCAACATCATATTAACCAGAATCTGCTTCAATGTTCACTCAAATATCTTGGTAATGGTACAGTAGGGCTATAGGAAACCTCCCAAGGTAATGCTCTCCAAATCAAGCAAGTATTCACTGAAGAATCGAGGTCTTTGCACCCCCAAATGGTGTGGCACTATGGTGGAAAGGAGCTGCAAGTAATGTCTTCTGAAAATGGTCTTCAACTCATCACCAAGTCACAAAAACACTGAAAATCTGTATCCCAATGTGCTCAAGTCATTCCCATAGATTGAGAATGCAACTGCCAAAGTGAGGAGGTCTTTCACTCCCGGCAATGGCGTCCTCTGCTGTGGTTTTCGTCACAAGCAAAGCTGGAAATTGAAAGCTCCTGCAAACCTGCAAGCTCTCCTCAAGACAAAGAGAATTCAATAGCCAAAATATGTCTCCTTATGCCTCCTCAACGCCCTTTTATTCTTTCTTCAAGTTGGGCGATCCTCATGTTTGATGAATGTGGGATAAAAGAAATACATTAATTTCATAACTTAAGAGCCAAAATGAGCGTCCCACTTCCCAAGGTGAAAAAAGTAATTAAAATTGATAAAATAATCTTTCCAATCAAATCTTTATTTCTTCCCCTTTAAAACGAGTACTCACAAGGCCCCTTTTAATCAAAAATATAAGCCCAACTTTAATATATTTAAATATTACATTTAAATATAATATTAATTAACTTCGGGCATTAAAAATAATCAGGCTCCCAACATCCAATCACCAATCAAATGATAGAAACGGATACCCTTTTTTCCGTAGATGACAAACGTACCTTTCCCGTTTCCCAAAATGCCAACCCTAACTGACTTACTAAAAATAGTAAGTCTCCTGCTCCAGTGTCCAAACGAACTCAAAATTGACAACTGAAGATACATCTGGATAACCAATTCTGCATAGAACACCAATCCACTATCTGCACGGTCAGAAACCCTAGCCACTGACTTACTAAAAATAGTAAATCCATCATCAAAGTACAAAATGAATTCCGGAAACTGGCATCTAAAAACAATCAGCATCCCTGCAATGTCCAAACAACACCTGAGTGCATCCACACTGCCGAAAAGCCAAAATGGGGACATTACAACAAATCAATGACCAAGTTGATGCATTTTTCGAGAAGTTTATTAGAGTACTAGACAAAGTACGTTGTGAGTTCAAGGTTGGACGCACAGGAGATTGGCGACTATGAAATCTATGGATGAAAAATGGGTTGGGAAAATTGGTGCATTGGGCTTGAGATGATGAGCATATGAAGGAGTTTGCCAAAATTCACCAAACACAACCATGGGAGCTAGAAGGTAGTGTGAAAACAATGTTGGGAATTAGGAACCTACATGGGAGAACTCAAGTACTCTACAAACATCTACCACGGTTGTATATTAATGAAGAGAATATGGCAACTTGTTCGGAGGAGGAAGTAGGTGTCAAGTACATTAAGCTTGCACCAAAAAGGGTTAAGTCGTACACAAGAATGAAATTCTTGGCATACATGAGTCAATGGTTAGACAAGGGGACTAAAAATTTTCTAGGAGAAGAATGTAGAGTAGGCTAACTAGTTGAAGGACATGGAGGTACGACTTTGGCAAGTGTAGGAGGACACCAAAGCAGAGTTGGCAAGGTTGAAGAAAGAAGTTGAGGAAATGATCAAGGCACTGGAGGAGCAAGAGTAGTTGATACGGTAGCTGAAATCAGAGTGCACGGTGAGGGAGCAGTTGCTGGAAGCAAAGATACAGAGGTCACTCACTGCAATCAATTGATAGCGGAGAAGGATGAGTAGTTGGCAATTGCAGCAAGGAGAGAAGCTGAAGCTGCAAAGAGGGAAGCTGAGTTGAAGGTAAAGCTGGCAGAATTTGAACAGAGAGCAAATCGTTATGGTATACAATGCGCATATTATTAGACTTATGCTAAGAGATTGAAGGAAGAAACGAAAGCCTTGAAACTACAAATCTAGGAGTTAGACAGAGTTCATGTTCCTGCACCTCAACATTAGCAAAACCCAAGTCCTCAAGAGCGGAAACAATCGTCGACAAGGACATAGACCAATTTAAAGGGGAAGGTAGATGTAGGAGTTAGTTTTGACCAACCGAAAAGGTTCGATTTTGTACAACAAGCTAGTAATCAGTTGAAATGGTGTTGATTTGATGATGATCTTTTTCCTCTTGGCTGATGTTATCTCCAACCAACTTGTACCACGACAGTAGCACACTAATTGCAAACAAGTGAGCGTTTGGAAATTCATTCACACTCCTCCATTAGTAGGCTTTCTTAAGTGAATGACAATTGATCACTATCACGTGTTTCTTATCTAGTCTCACTACCACCCAAAACATGAACTCTTGCAATGCAATGAGCCACCTGCTAATTTGCCCATGAATTGTCATTTTGTTGATCAAGTACAACAACACCTAATTATCCACATAAAAAGAAAAAGGGTTGGCCAATAGATAATGTTTGAACTTTTAAACTGCATAGACCATTCCTAGAGCTTCTTGTTCCGTTGTGTTGTTCTCCGCTCTAGACAGCAACCAATTGGAAAAATAAATGGGCTGTTCTAGCCCAAACTGCCTCTCCTAAGCCAAACCACATCTAATCACAAAATTGGACGCATCTACATGGACATGAAATTCTTTATCCTAATTTGGAAATACTAGAATGGGTGTGCAAATCCTTCAACTCCTCAAAGGCCTTTTGATGTTCCTCTGTCCATCTAAAAGTTACATTCTTGTGCATTAACATATCCAAGGGATAGGACACTTGTGCAAAATTCTTTATGAACTACTTGTAGTACCCAACATTTCCTAAAAAGGACTTCAACAAACTTACATCGTAATGACTCCTCCATAGTTATCACAACTCAATTCCTGTTGGGATCAGTCTTCAACCCTTCCTTGCATACCACGTGCCCCAACATTTCCCCGTATGGGATCAACGACTTGTATTTCTTTGGATTCAACGACAATTGAGCATTTGTGCATAGTTTCATACATTCTTTGAGGGCTTTCAAGTGCTCGTCCATCCTTCCATATAAAGATCAATCATCCAAGAAGACTTTAAACTTCCTAGTGGAAATTTGCTAAAGAATATACATAATTATTCTTTGGAACGTGTTTGGGGCATTGCATAAACCGAATGGCATTCGATTATATGCATAAATGTCATTTTCCACCACAAAAGTCATCTTCAATTTTTCTTCTCAATGATGCTAATTTGGTTGTAGACAAAGAATCCATCCAAAGATGAATAGATCTCGTGTTTGACAACTTCTTCCAAGATTGAATCAGTGAACGGGATAGGAAAGGGATCTTTTATTATCATAGCATTCAGACTTCAAAAGTCTACACAAATGCAGATTTGGTTCACCTCCTCCAAGCTGATGACAATCGGTGACATCCACTCGCTCACCATGACATTGAAGATTATTCCCGTATCTAACATTTTTTGTATTTCCGCATTTACTAGTTGTGCACCTAGAACCAACTAAATTTAATGCACACACAACTCTGGTGGAATCCCTTTCAGATCCTTGTATGTCCATCTAAAGACATCTTTGTACTGCATAAAGAGCTTAAGTGCTGCTGCCTTCAGCACTATGTCCCAATCATCCTTGCAATGGATTATCGTCTCTTCATCTCCTTTGCGGTTCACCTAAACCATTCTTGGTCCCTCATCCTTGATGGTATCAGGTTCATTTGTTGCTTTTACCACATCCAATGGGTGTGCTGGCTTCTCATTAACCACAGCATCACCAATAGTACATGCTGCAAATTCTTGGGAAATGTCCACTTTACAAGAAAACGATGAGGTGTCTACATTGCACTGCAACTTTGGGCACAAAATTTCTCTTTCATCGTTGTTGTCTCCATGTCTCTATTCCATTAATGATTGTGTCACTTTTGTGCCTTCTCTTTCATCTACAAGTTCTTTGTGTCAATTATCACATGGGCCACCATGCTAGTTGTCTCAGTCATTGCATTGGTTGTTGTGCAGGTTCTCGCTCACCTCTTTGTCATGGTCAGCTCCATGCATCACTACATGTGCTGCCTCACATGTTTTGCATTGTGCAAGTCTTTACAATATTCATGTCAGCTCTTCTCTCGTTCATCCACGTCCACGTTTGTGCATTAGATTATCTGTCATTCACCTTCTGTTTCACTTCAATGTCACTGCAGTCCTTGTAGAAATGAAATTTTACATGCTTACACACAATTCCATTTCTACTTAAATAATTCTACAGATTTGCAGTCATTGTAGTATAGCAATAATAATGCACAGAACCTGTAACAACAATAATAACAGCAGCAATAACAGCAATAGAAGCAGCAATGGTAGATAACTTTAAATACAGACAGTTTTATATTAACAATGGCATTTACAGTACAGCATTAGAGTTTCAGCATTACAATCTGCAGCCTGCAAACCCTAGGCAAAATATCCTTCATGGCTGCATACAAGACTGGACTGCATCATGCCCTACACACATATGCATCAACTCTCACACGTACCAATGTTGTTCTATTAATCCACCAACCTGCATGATTACCTTCAATGCCCTGGCTGAATGAATGAATGAACCCCTGAACCACTTCAATGAATGAACAACTTGAATGAATGAGGGGAGGGCTTATTTATACACCCAAAAAGTAGTTACCCTCCAACTACCTCATAACTTCCCCAAATTATATTTCATATGCATTTGATCTTTGCATTTACATGACATTTCCCACTAGAGGACAAACTAGTTTATAAATTGTAATTTAGCCGACATAATTGACTTACATCACTTTATTATTATGTACAATATTAAATTGCACTTTATAACATAATTAAATATATGTACGCACATTTTGTCAAACACTTTGCGTACAATTACAAAATAACACATAATACCAAAACTGATTCAGCAAATAAAGACATCAATTTGCCTATCTACATCTATCCCCTCCTCTAAACTGGTTGGCGTCCTCGACGACACGAGCTAAACACTGGGAATAGAAGTATTGAACAATGTAACAAAATCTCTTGTCGCGCTCCTTCCGCTTTCTCCTGTTCCATACATATTTGGCAATAGACTTCACTTGAAACTACTCGCAACACCTTATTCTTTGATTGGGCACTCCCCTTGTTGATGAACATGATGGATAGCACCTTGATGACTATCATGAGCACAATGATCAATAGCATCAATATCATCAACATGATCAATATGGCCATTATTCTTTGAATAGGCACTTCACTTTTTGCAATAAGCCATATTATTAGCATGAGCAACATCATCAACATGACGGGCAATGCCCGTTGCCACTTGTATCGGCGGTCAAGGGGGTGGGATCCCACTTGCAGGGTCAAGGGACACCGTCCCTTGCGGGGTCGAGGGGCAGCGTCCCTCGCGCGTCCCCTCCATCACTGTCAAAGTAAAATATTTCTCCTTGTCAACCATTTGGAAGCTTTCACTCAACTCATTAAAACAGCTTCCCCTCAGCTCTAATTCATTGCTTCCTTGATCCAACTGACGTCTTATCATCCTCTGACAGACATCTCCCTTTTCGGATTGTACTTCTGACGATAATTGCTTTGACTGGACTGCCTCAGACGACATCTCTGACGACAATATCCATGATGACAATCCTTGACGACTTAGTCTTTGACAGATTAGGTTTGATGGACTTTGAAGCCTAACGGGTACAATGTCTAGACGTCTAGGACAACAAGTTAGACGTCTAGACAGTAGACGTCTAGGACAACAGGGTAGACGTCTAGACAATAGACGTCTAGGACAAACAGGTTAGACATCTAGATAGTAGACATCTAGGACAACAGGGTAGATGTCTAGACAGTAGACGTCTAGGACAAACAAGTAGACGTCTAGGACAACAGGATAGACATCTAGATAGTAGACGTCTAGGACATGTTGTCACATTTTGCACAGGGTGCAATGTTTTCAGTTTTTGTAAGAGAGCTGCTCTTCCCTTTCCCTCTTCCTCTCTTTCCCTTTCCTCTTCTCCCCCTTTCTCTCTCTTCCCTACATTCTCATTCTTCCCTCTTTCTCTTGAGCCCCTCAGTCAGATCTCAAAAATGACAGCAGTTGCCCTGAAAAATGGCTAAGTGTCAGGGCGCAATCCGACTTCGCTACGAAGTCGGAGTGCGCCCTCCAGTTGGAGCTTTAAAGCGGCAAAGAGCATGCTGAGGTGTTCAGGTTTTCGCGGGCCATAAACAGGGGCGATAAAATGGACAAAATGAGTTCTGGATATTTTATCATTGCAGATCTTCTTGCAAGCTTTCCAACGATATATTATAATAGGCGATCGGGTCAGCGGATCAAAAGTTATGGCCCCGGGAAGCAGAACTAGGAAACCCAGTTTTGGTGCGAAGTCCGACTTCGCCCAGTTTTTGGTGCGAAGTCCGACTTCACCCAGTTTTTGGTGCGAAGTCCGACTGCGCCCTTCTTCCTGGGCGCACCTTGTAGCAGGCTGGAAGGAAAAATGACTAAGTGTTGGGGCGAAGTCCGACTTCACATCGAAATCGGACTGCTCCCCCTTTCTAGGGCGAAGTCCGAACGGCGGCAGAAATCAGCTTTCACCTGTGCGCAACCCGACTTCGCAGTGAAGTCGGAGTGCGCCCTTTGACAGGTGCGCAGTAGGGAAATAAACTCAGAAATGCATCCAAGGCATGAAGGCCTTCCCGACTGCGCTGTTTTCTGCCTGCGCAACCCGATGGCGCTCTGATCCTGGGAGAAGTTGGATAAACTGCCTTTCAAGGCAAGCACGTGTCAAGCAGCATCATCCGACAAGTGTCCAACTTTGGGATCCGAGCCAAGACATGCCGAGCAAAAGGACAAGCATGGGCCGCACTACTTATGCCAGCTGCCTCATTTAAGGCTGATGTGAGTTTCCACCTACCTCAGCTACCCGCATTCCTGTCAATATAAAGTTCTACCCAACGCGCTGCCACGTATCTGTACAGTCTTCAGGGAGACCATGCTGCGGGTACAGTCCAGCCCGACAGAAGTCAGCATCAGCAGTTCCGCTGCTGCTTTTGTCAGCTAATGTTTGACTGGGACTTTGTGCCCATTAATGTATCGGGGGGTTCTCAGGCTATAAATAGCCATCACGTTTTCATTGTAAAGTGGTGGAAGGGGAATGTCTGTTAGGGAACCATTGTAACCGTGCTTCTGCTTATAAATATAAATTATATGCCTGGTTCTGTTTTGCTGCTTTTATTTTTTATGCTGCCTCTCCTTTATATTTTTGCTTTACGTTTTCCTGTGTCACGGCTCGTTGATTTGTTTCAGCATTTGGTGGTTAGGTGCCTGAAGCATTGCTTGTGTCATGGGTTGTTGATTCATTTCGGCATTTGGTGGCCAAGTACTTTTGAACTTCATAGATTAGAGGATACATAGAATAGATGTGGTAGCAGTTCCATCAGTTGTGTGTTACGTTGCTGTCCGTAGTGGTGATTGATGCGTTGTCGTGCTGTTAGTTCTCCTTGTAGGGAGAATGTTTGCTAGGGGACCATTGTAGCTGTGCGTATAAATTCTCTGCATAACACATATACCTGGCTCTGACATCTCTTGGTTGCTTTCTGTTTATGTGACTGTACGTAGTGGTGATTGATGCATTGTCGTGCTGTTAGTTCTCCTTGTAGGGAGAATGTTTGCTAGGGGACCATTGTAGCTGTGCGTACACTGCTTAATACAGAAAGTATACTTAGGTTTTGCAGTTCCTGGTTATGTTTTGTATTTATGATGCAGTAAGTAGTGGTGATTGATGTGTTGCCGTACTGTTAGTTCCCCCCACCCAACTCCAATCACATTTGTAAATTCTTTCCGCATTTTTATCTCTTTCCTGCACTCTTAGCTTAAACTATAAAAACCCCACAGGTAGCCGGCCTTCTCCGGAGATTGGCACGGAAGGCATTCCTTCCTTCCGGCCTTTCAATGTTGGTTTGCGGGTCCAAGGTGCAATAGCAACAAAATCCTTTTCTCATGGCGGATTCGTAACCAACAGGACAAACAAGTAGACGTCTAGGACAACAGGATAGACATCTAGACAGTAGATGTCTTGGAAAAACAAGTAGATGTCTAGGAAAACAGGGTAGACGTCTCAGACGGGTAGATGTCTCGGATGGGTTGCACACAGGTAGACGTCTCAGACGGGTTGCACACAGTTCTAGACGGGTAAGTGTAGACGTTTCAGACGGGTAAGTGCAGACATCACAGACGGGTTTCTGCAGACGGCTAGACGTCTCAGACGGGTAGAATTCCTCATATGGTTATCTTGCCAAATGTCTAACTTCCTCAGACGTGTAACTACCAAATGTGTAGTTGCCAGACATGTATGCCTCAGATGGGTAGCTATTAGACGTGTAAGGTCCAAACAGGTAGGATCTAGATGGGTATGCCTCAGACGTGTAGCCTCCAGACAGTTACGCCTAAGACATGTAGCCTCTAGACGGGTAGCCTTCAAACGTGTACCCTCCAGATGGCTCCTTTTCAGATGGCTTCGCCTCAAACGGTTTCTCCTCAAATGGGTCCTCCTCAGATGGGTCCTTCTCAGATGGATTCGCCTTAGACGTCTTCACCTTAGACGTCTCTTCCTCCGCCATCTGATTGCATTCTTTAGCCATCCTAGTATCATCCATCTGACAAATCTCCTAACAAAGCCCTGTCGTTTGGCTTCCTTCCTGACTGGACTTTGTCGTCTGGTCTTCTTGCTGAAAGTCTCCATCATCAATTGAAATCAGATTCACATGCTCAATTTGAATCAAGCTCATCAAGTTAACCATCTCAAGCAGGTTCACTTCCTCCAATGCAATTGGCTTCACCACCTCTGCTTCCTGGCAAGGGCTATAACTCTCCTTTGATTGTTCAAACTCTTGATGAATCACTAGTTCATCTTGCTTTGCAGTACTTTGACAATCACGTGCAAAATGCCCCCACAATTGGCATTGCCAACATTGCACAATAGGTCTTCCCTCACTATCATATTGAATTCTTCATCTGCGAGTTCTCTGACGGTTGTTATAGACTGGTTCATTAGTGGTATCTCTTCTTTGGACACTCGTTGGTTACGAATCTGCCACTAGGATAGGATTTTAATCTAATTGCGCCCTAGATTCGCCCAACAGATTGAAAGGCCGGAAGGAAGGAATGCCTTCCGTGCCAATCTCCGGAGAAGGCCGACACCTTTGGTTTCTCAACTTGGGTGGTTTAGCTTAGAGTGCAGGAAAGAGATTAGCAAATACGAAAAGAGACATAAACATGCTTGTTTCGGGTGGGGAAGATAAGCAGCACAGTAACGAACCAATCACTACTACTAGCAGCAACCAAAATAATGGGTAAAGCAGAAACTAATGGTGTTGTTCTATCTTATGTATCCTTTACTTTAGTGCTCCAGAGTTACTTAATTACCAATATTGATATCCAGATGCAGAATAACAATAACCAGAAATATAAGCGACATAAAGCAGAAACACTTAGCAAAGGCAGCATACAAGACAAAGACAACCAATAGAGCCAAGTATACTTTATATTTTGGAGACAAATGCATAGCTACAGAAGTTTCTTAGCAGTATACCTTCCTTCCACCCTTATACAATGAAAAGAGACTGCTATATATAGTGTAAAATCCCCCCGATTACATTATGGTCCCAGTGTCCCAGACCTGACAAAACATACAAAAGCTGACAAAAGCGGCTGATGCTTGACCCCTGCAGATAAGAAAGTAATGGCAGTGAGGTCCACTTGAAAACGTGTCAGCTCTGTGATGATACGGTGGGTGAGAAGCCAAATCTGGCTTGAATGGGAGTAGATGAAATAGAACTTGTTAGTTCATACCCATCCAAATAGCACTTGAGTAGCACAACTTCTGTCACACCTTGATCCGAATCCCGAGGTAGGACACCTGTCAGCATCTGAAGCCCGCTGGTGAATGATGGGGGAGGGAAGACACTTAGTCATTTTCTTTGGATTCTGATTCCGCCCGACAGCGCGCAAAAATGAAGCGCAGTCAGACGGCGCAGCTTGGAAATGGCGCAGTCGGGCGGTCCTTGCCTTAGCACTTTTTGTTTTCCCTTGTTCTTTCCGTCCGAAGGCGCATAAGAATGAGTGCGTAGTCAGACGGCGCGGCGCACTTGGACGGGTCCGTGCCTTAGAAACTTTTTGGCACTCTCTTCTCCTTTGGTCTCCCGATGGCGCACAAATGGGTCAGCGCCGCCCGACTTCGCAGCGAAGTTGGGCGGCCCCAACACTTAGCAATTTTTGTATGTTTTCACAACAATGTCGCCCGAGTGCGCACTCTCCTTCTGGGCGCCGTCCGACTTCGCGCGAACTCGGGCGGCGCCAACACTTAGACTTTTTTCTGGGCTATTTCCTCTTAATGCCGCCCAAGTTCGCACTAGAACATGTGCGCCGCCTGGCTGCACAGCGCAGTCGGGCGGCTCAACACTTGGTCAATTTTCGGGCGTCTCCCTTGCTTGTCTGCCCATGTGCGCAAGAGGTGGTGTGCGCAGCCCGACTGCGCAGCGCAGTCGGGCGGAAACCAACACTTAGAGTAATTTCGGGCCAATTTTGCCCACTTGACAGAAACATTTGCAAACATGAATTTAAAAGATGAAAGATATGAAATGGAAGAATAGGGAGCATAAATGGAAAGAAGAACGGGAAAGAAGAAAGGAGGGAGGTGAAGCAACAACCTTACAGTTTTTCAAAATTTAGCACCCCGTGCAAAATGTGGCAACAAGCACTCTCCCATGGTGTTGCATATACTGATAGTGAGGGTCTTGCACTCTTCAAGTCATACTCATCCTCAGAGTCAACATTCTTTTCTTTGGAGTCATTTTCTTCCCTGACTTCTTGACTCCAACACTTCTCTTGTCCAAAATCATCACTCTCATTGTCTAAGTTATCCTCAATATTAGAATCACTTTCCTCTGCAGAGTTACTCTCATATGCATTAACATGATGCCCATTCATCGATGAGGTTTTTGCATCACTTTCCCAAATCAAGGCATAATCCAAAGCCTCTTGGTATGATCTTGGAGGAAATGTTTTCATATTCCTTTTATACATAGGGAGAAGTTCATCTATGAACCACATACTCTTTGATTCCTCTGAGTGGTCTTTCTCCACATGGTCAAACAACCTACTCAACCTTCGATTGTAAGAACAAACAAACTCGTTCTCTCCTTGTATTCTATAAATTTCATCATTATCGTATGATCAAAATTCTTCCACAAATGCATCACGCAATGCTTCCCATGTCTGGAACTTATCTTGTGGTAAGTCTATATACCAGCCTATTGCAAATTCTCGAAACGTTGCAGGAAACAACCACCTCCACTCTGCCTCATTGTTCTTCCTAGTCGCTTTCCACACCATGCGGAAAATTCTCCAATGCCTAATCGGGTCTTCCTTCCCTTCTCCTGTGAAAATTGGACACCTTTGTTTCCCTGCTCTAGTGGCTATGTTAGCCATTGGTGGGGTTCCTTCTTCTTCGTCACTTTGATGAAGAGTCCCTTGGAATCCTTGATTGATGCCTACTTCCTGTGGGTATTCTATTATGCTGCTCGTCATCGGATGTTTCTATCCTAAGTACCTTATTCTCACCAAACAGTCATCTTTCGACTTCCTATGCGTCCTCATTTTGCGAGCTCCTTCGCTGGAATGTTGGTTGTGGCCCTGGTCTTTCTTCTTGAGACCTCACGCGTTATTGCTCTGGTGCCTAACTTCCATCCTCTGCACTCCTCTGCAACCTTCTTGCCGCTTTTTCATGTGTTACCATCCACTCACCATTTCCTCACATAGTTTCTGCGTCAACGTCTTCCCTTACATCAATGTTTTCCTTGACTCTTGGTGGTCCTTGTACCCCTTCTTCCGTTCCTATCAGCAATGTTTCCCCTCTTTCTTGCTCTGCTCTTGGACTCTCGTCTTCCAAAGGGTTCCACACTTGTTCCACCACTGGTCTTGAATTCCCATCCTTTGCACTTCGTCGTAGCGGTATCTAGTTCCTTCCTTGATTGCCTTGTGTCCTCGAATCTGTCATTCACCTCTTTGCCTTATCACATATGCCTCTTGACCGAAAGTTAGTTTAGGCAACGGCGCCAGAATGTAGAAATGAAATTTTACATGCTTACACACAATTCCATTTCTACTTAAATAATTCTACAGATTTGCAGTCATTGTAGTACAGCAATAATAATGCACAGAACCTGTAACAGCAATAATAACAGCAGCAATAACAGCAATAGAAGCAGCAATGGTAGATAACAGTAAATACAGGCAGTTTTATATTAACAATGGCATTTACAGTACAGCATTACAGTTTCAGCATTACAATCTGCAGCCTGCAAACCCTAGGCAGAATATCCTTCATGGCTGCATACAAGACTGGACTGCATCATGCCCTACGCACATATGCATCAACTCTCACACGTACCAATGCTGTTCCATTAATCCACCAACCTGCATGACTGCCTTCAATGCCCTGGCTGAATGAATGAATAAACCCCTGAATTACTTCAATGAATGAACAACTTGAATGAATGAGGGGAGGGCTTATTTATACACCCAAAAAGTAGTTACCCTCCAACTACCTCATAACTTCCCCAAATTACATTTCATATGCATTTGATCTTGCATTTACATGACATTTCCCACTAGAGGACAAACTAGTTTATAACTTGTAATTTAGCCGACATAATTGACTTACATCACTTTATTATTATGTACAATATTAAATTGCACTTTATAACATAATTAAATGTATGTACGCACATTTTGTCAAACACTTTACGTACAATTACAAAATAACACATAATACCAAAACTGATTTAGCAGATAAAGACATATCAATTTGCTTGTCTACAGTCCTTGACTCAAACTCATTGCAACAACGATGGCAATGCAGCACAGTAATTTGGTATTCCCAAATTGAAGGTATAGGTGAGTATCAAAACAACAATGCGACATTAATAAATATTATCCATAACAAGTCTCATTATCCTTTGTGGATCGAGTTTGTTTCCATGAAGGCAGAAATAAGGTGCATGTTGAAAGTTATGGCGCAAAGATTCGGGAAAATTTTGCTGGAACCTTCGGAGCATATGTCTCTAAAACCTAACCCACGTATTTGTGTTGAAGTGGATTTGCAGTGTAAATTGCCAGAACAGCTGAAGATTCTTACTCCTGCTGGGCCTGTTGTTCAGCCAGTCAGATATCTTAACTTGCCTAATGCATGCTTTGGTTGTCAGGAGGTGGGTCATATGATCAGGGATTGCCCGAAGAAGAAGAAGAAAATTTCTGCTGCTAGTGAAGAAGGCAAAAAGGCAGAAACTACTTCTCCTACTTTACAGCAGCAGGATAAGATGGAGACAGAGGAAGCTCCTTAGGGTGAATCCTCTAAGGAAGTGGTTTCCAGTGTTGGCTCTCAGGAATGGAAGGTTGTTCAGAAGAGGAGAGAGTCTAGAGGTTCTCCGTTCAAACCTAATAAAGCGAGGAAGAATTCAGAAGGTTAGGAGGATCATATAGGGGTTTCTGGTGTGGGAGTCTCTAGTTCTAAGATTGTGGTTGGTGGTTCGGTGAGGAAGTCGGCCTCGGATGGAGATGTGCAGCATACAGGTGTGTCTGGAGGAGCAGTTGGCAGCAGATTTGAGGTCCTTCACTCTTTGGGTTCTCAATGAAGCTGGACCTTGCATCTTGGAATGTCAGAGGGATGGTGAGTCCCGAGAGGCGTAGCCTTGTGAGCACTTTTCTCAGGGCTATTTTTGCTGATGTGGTTTTTTTGCAAGAGGTTAAGCTTAGTGGTTTTGAGCTGATGAGCTGCTTGACGAGTTCCTGGCGGGGCACATGGTGGAGCTCCTCTCATAGGCAGGGTTCGGGAGGTGTTGTTCTTGTTGTTCGTCCGTGGTTAGCGGCTCTTCTTTTAGATCATGGGGAAGATCCTGATGGTAGAGCTCTTTGGGCTACTTTTGCCTTCTCTGGTCAGGTTGTGGGGATTTGTTGTATCTATGGTCCCAATACTTCTAATGAAAGGACCAATCTTTGGACTTGGCTTCATGATAATCTACCAGATGCTTGCTGGATTTTTGGTGGGGATTTTAATATGGTTGAATGGGAGGGTGATCGTGAAGGAGGAGTTGGGAGTTGTTTACATGGTCCTGAAAAGGAAGCGTGGTCTTGGTTGAAGGCTCAACTTCAAATTTTTGATGTTAACTTCAAGCAGAAGCACCTTGATAATGGCAGCTAGTTCACTTGGTCCAACAGAAGATCTGGGAGAGGCAAGGTTTATGCTCGTCTGGATAGATTTTATGCTGATAATCTTTTTACTTGTGTTGGCAAGGGGAGGAGATCGGTGGATGTTGATTTGGGTGTTATTGGGTCTGATCATGCCCCCGTTTATACTTGCGCTCATATTGGTTCTTTAGTTGTTGAGAAGCGGGACCTGCCTTTCAAGCTCAATATTTCCCATTTGGACTCTGTAGACTGCCGTGAGCTTATTAGGTGTGTTTGGAACTTGGAGCCGAGGCCTACTTCTTCCGGATGGATTCCTTGGTGGGATGCTGCCATTAGGAGGGTTGTTAAATTTCTCAGAGGTTGGGGCAGATTGATTGCTAGAGGTCGTAGACGCCGAATAAAATGCCTCAAACAGAATCTTGAATATGATAGGAGACAGCTTGAGATGGATCCTTATAATACTTTTTTGCAGGAAAAGGTTGCTGCTAAAGAAGGAGACATTCGCAGTTTTGAGGACTATATAGGTAGAGGAGTCAAAGTCCGTAGTCGGCTTCATTGGTTTCATGAAGGTGATGCCCCTACCTAGTTCTTTTTTAACTACATCAAGAGGAAGAATGCCTCTGAACGCATTTTATCTCTTCAGTGGGCGGATTCCTCTCATACTGAAGATGAGGAGGAGATCAGAGATTTGTTTGAAACTCATTTCAGGACTATTTTTTCTGCTTATGAGCATTCTCCGGAGGTCCAGCAAGCTCGGCGAAGGATATAGTCATGCATCCCGAAAAAAATTACTAGTTATGAGAATGATTGTCTTGCTGCTGATTTTACTAAGGAGGAACTCTTTTATGCCCTGTCACACATGCAAAATGGGAAAGCTCCTGGGCCTGATGGTTTACCGGTTGAGTTCTACAAAGCTATGTGGGATGTAATTGGAGAGGACTATTGGCGTATGATTCAGGAGGTGTTTGGGGGTGCTGGGTTGTTGGAGCGGATGAATCAGGGGGTGATTAAGCTCATTCCCAAGGGTAATAATAAGGATAAAATTGGCGGTTGGAGACCCATTACTTTATTGAATGTATCTTATAAGATTGTTGCTAAAGCAATTGCTTTGAGGCTGGGCAATATTGCTACTCGGGTGGTGAGGGCGGAACAAACCGGGTTTGTGAAAGGAAGATTCATTTTGGATACAGTGTTGTCTGTTTGGGAGGCTATGGAGTGGGCTGAGGAATCTGGTCAGCAAGCTCTTTTTCTCAAAATTGATTTTGATAAGGCTTATGATCGAGTTGATTGGGATTTCGTTCTTCAGATGCTTGGCTCTCTTGGTTTTTCGGCTGCTGCGGTGGCTAAGATTGGTACTCTTTTCTCTGCTGCTTCCGCCCGTGTAAGGATGTCCCGTTGCCCCTCTTCTTTTTGTTCTTTCTACAGATGCTTTGGGGTATCTTCTGGAGGATAATATGAGGCATGGTTTAATTTGGGGAATCTCTCTTCCAGAGGGCCAGTTGACGAATAGCCATTTTGCTGATGATTCTTTCCTTTCAGTGCAGTTGGATTTGAGCTCCATTACTCACATGCAGGACTGTCTTCATCAGTTTTGTGTGGCTTCAGGAGCCATTGTGAGTGAGGCGAAGTCAGATTACTGGTTGGTTGGCGCAGACTCTTTACCCTCTTCTCTTCAGGTAGGGTGGAGGAAGATTTTTGATGGCGAGATTGTTCATTATTTGGGTATTCCTTTTGGCAGACGGGTCTCACCTAAGGCGATGTGGAACTGGTGTATGGCAAAATTTGAAAAGAAAATTCGGGCCTGGAAGTCTCGGCTTCTTTCTTTTGCGGGGAAGCTTACAATGGTGAGCAGAATTCTTCAGGTTTGCCATATGTATTATTCTTCTTGCTGGTTGCCTAATATTTCACATTACAAGAGTTTGGAGATGTGTATCAGGAGCTTTCTGTGGTCCAATGTTGATGGATCTAAAGGAGTCCCGTTGGTAGCTTGGAAATATTGTGTTGCTCCTAAATCTCAGGGGGGTTTGGGTCTGCTGGATATTCTCACTCAAGGCAAAGTGTTGGCTTCTAAATGGGTTGTTCGTTGCTTGGAAGGAGATTTATGTTGGCAACGTCTTCTTAGATATCGTATCCAGTCATCACAACATTCTGATGGTCTTCGAGGACCCTTTTCTTTGGAGGATATCGTGGGTCATCCTGATAAATTCAAAATTCGAGGTGGTATTCTTGTTAGAAGAATTTGGGATGCCTGGAAAGAGGTGTCTCATCTTTTGCAGTGGCATTATTTGGAGAACAGAAGGGGCTGGTCTCTTGCCTCCAAGGCCATTTGTCTTTGGAAGGAGAATGGTGTTTATGCCTCGGATATGCCTGCTCTCCAGTGCAGAAGATTATCCAAGAAAGGTATTTTCTGTTGGGCTGATTTATGGGATGACAAGTTGGAGCAGTGGTTCTCATGGCAGCAGCTAGTGGTTAAGTTTAAGCTCAAGGCCTCGGATAGATTTGTGGTCCAGCAGATTCAGGGTTTACTTCCCGATGAACAGGTACACAAGCTCTCTAATGGTCTTGTTGGTTACGAATCTGCCATGAGGAAAGGATTTGGGGTTAATGCGCCCAGATTCGCCCACCAGCATGAAAGGCCGGAAGGAAGAGATGCCTTCCGTGCCAATCTCCGGAGAAGGCCGGCTCCTTTTGGGGGTTTTCTGATTTAAGCTAAGAGTGCAGGAAAGAGATAAATGAACAGAAAGGAATTTACAAATATACGTGGAGGTTGGTGGGGGGAACTAACAGTACGGGAACACACCAGACACCAATGCTTACTGCATTATAAACACAAAGCATGACTGAGAACTGCAAAATCTATGTGTACTTCCGATACCTAAGCAGTGTACGCACAGCTACAATGATCCCCTAGCAAACATTCTCCCTACAAGGAGAACTAACAGCACGGCAATGCATCAATCACCAGATACGTACACTAACATGAGTAGAAAGCAACCTAGAGATATCAGAGCCAGGTATATGTGTCATGCAGTGATTTTAACTGCACAGCTACAATGGCTCCCTAACAGACATTCCCTACAAGGAACTAACAGTACGGCAGCGCATCAATCACCAGATACAGACGACAACGTAACACACAACTGATGGAACTGCTACCACATCTATTCTATGTATCCTTTAAACTATTAAATACAGAAAGTGCTAAGACAAGCAATGCTAAAGGCACCTGATCACCAAATGCTGAAGTGAATCAACGAGCCGTGACACAGGTTAGCGTTAAGCATATATATAATGAAAGGCAGCATAAAAAATAGAAGCAGCAGAACAGAACCAGGCATACAATTTATATTTATAAACAGAAGCACGGTTACAATGGGCACAGTGGTTCCCTAACAGACATTCCCCTTCCACCCTTTACAATGAATTCATGGTGGGTTTTTATAGCCCGAGTCCCTCCCGTTACATTAATGGGCACAAGGTCCCGATCAAACATAAGCTGACAAAAGCGGCGAAGGAGCTGCAGATGCTCGACCTTTTGTCGGACCGGATCGTACCCGCGGCATGGTCTTCTGGAAGGCTGGACGGCTACGTGGCGGTGTGTTGGGCGAGAACTTCTCTCTAGCGGTGATGCGGGTAGGCTGGAGCGGGTAGAACCTCGGATCGGCTTTAAATGAGGCTACGGCACGAGCGGTGCAGCCCATGCTCGTCCTTTTGCTCGGCACGTCTTGGCTCAAATCCCGAAGCTGGACACTTGTCAGATGATGGATGATGCTGTGTGACACGTGTCTGCCTTGGAAGGCAGTTTGTCCAACTTCGCTTGGGATCGGAGCGTCTCGGGTTGCGCGGGCAGAAAACAGCGCGATCGGGAAGGCCTTCATGCCTTGGTCAAATTCTGGTTTTGTTTCCCCACTGCGCACCTGTCAAGGCGCATCTCGACTTCGCTGCGAAGTCGGACTGCGCTGAGTGAGAACTGGTGTCTGCCGCCGTACGGACTTGCTCCAGCACTTAACACTTTCTTGTCGGCCTGCCAGCCTGCCAGTTACAAGGTGCGCCCAGAAGAGGGGCGAAGTACGCACTTCGCACCAAAACTGGGCGAAGTGCGAACTTCGCACCCACACTTAGCCATTTTTCAGGTAACTTGCTGGAAAGTTTGAAAATCAAGCTGAGGGACTCCGAGAAAGGGGAAAGAAAGAGAATGTGGGAAAGAAAGAGGAAGGGAGAGCAGAAGAAAGGAAAATAGAGGAAGAGGAAAAAGAAGAGCAGCACTGTTACAAACTTGAAAACATTGCACCCCGTGCAAAATGTGACAACATTTTTGGCGGCTCGCGGGGTGTCGAGCTCGCCTCGGCGCAAAGAATCCATGCCTTCATCCATTGGGTGCAGAGGAGCTTGCCTCCCCTGCCTTTTGCTGCTCTAGCTGTTCTCCTTGCGGCAACTGTTCTTCAGATTCATCTTTGTCAGTTGCCCCCTCAGAATCACCTTCCGAAGGCTCTCCAGTTCTTGCTTCTGCCTCGCAGATGCGAGTGTATGCCGCCTGGGCTTGGCGCCAGGCTTCCGCTTCGAACGGCCGGCGGTCAGCAACTTCTTCTAATGCTGCGTGGAAAGCGGCGACCGCGTGCAGGTCGATGGTGTGGTATCTTTTTTCTAGCTCCTGGAAGTAGGAGCTGATCTTGCAATATTTGGACACCATCTGAGTGACCTGACTTTCCTGAATTGGCTCAGTCCAGCTATCAATTTCAGCTGTATCTGCTTCAAAGGACTGCCAATTCCTTTTCACCTGATCTAGGGTGAGAAGCTCGCCATTCTCAACAAAACCTGGGCACCCTAGTTCGGAAAGAGCGCGAAAGGGGGCCATACAGATGTCTCTTTCATGTTCGAATGCATCTAGCATTCGTCTGGCCACTCTCACCTCTTCTAATTTTTTGAAATATTTATGCAAGGTTACCCTTGCATCTGCCCATTCTGCAGCGAATGAGGACACGGGAGAAAATTGGAGGCCATCGCGCTCGCGCTCCTGAAGATTTATCGCCAGGTCCAGCCATTGCTTCGCCTGACGTTCGGCCTCCTCTACCACAGGCTTTCCCTGGGCAGAAACTTCTTGAATTCCGGATGCGAAATCCAGAACTGCCATCGCCTTATAGGTGTGGGGCTTGCATTCCCGCAGCAAACCAGCCCGCATCTCCTTAACTTTCTTCTTTGAAAAGACCGTCGCTTGAGATGTTCTCTCTGCAAGTTGCGACTGCGCCTTCTTCAAAGACTCTTGGAGCTGGGAAATCTGCTCCAAGGATGCTTGCTTTTCGTTTGCGGCCTGTTGCTGGGAAGCGGCCAGCTGGGCTTTGAGTTCATCTATTTCTTGCCGCGCCGCTTCCAGCTGCTCAGTGGACTTGGACAGGTCCTCTTCAAGCTGTCTTGTCTTGTCTTGCAACCCGAAAAGCTCTTCCTGCTCCTCCAGACTTTTGACAAAGAGATTATCAGCTTTGCGCATGATCGACTGAATCTCGTATTGCTTGTTGATGTCGTCAAAGCTCTTCTCCTTTGTCTGGAGCTCGTAGTCCGCCCTGGTCATTTCCCGGAGAGGCTTCTTCACTTTTGGGATTATCTTCTCTGTTGTAAGCACTCTCCTCTCGAAATTGTACTTGGCGCGCTTTACGGGGCGGCTATCTCTTCAGGTCTCCTCCGTTTCAGGTTCTGGAGGAAAGAGACGAGAATATTCTACAGCTCTCGTTGCCAAGGGCAAGTCGTCTGTATTCTGGAGGTCGTCCATGAAATCTGGTTCCCCCAGCCTAGGGTTCTGCTGAGACGTCTCTCCTGCGGGAATGGGATCAGGAGGAACCGGATGGACACTGGAAGGATCGGCCGCTTCTCGGGGCGACCGGGAAATGGAGATGGGGGCGGCTGATACTGCAAGGGTTTGAAGCGGCTGAGATGGTGGATGTGACAGTGAATGAACGGCTTCAGCACTAGCTTCGGGCGAAGGGTTTGGAGTTTGGCTCAGAGATAGAGAAACATTGGGGTTCTGAGCAAACTGATCAAAAGAATGGGGGCCGCTAGAAGGGTGTGGAGACGGGGAGGATGATGCGGCCATGGCTTGCTCGGATTGAGCGGGAGACGGGGTAGGAGTAGGACTGGATGAGACCAAAGAGACGGGGGAAGCAAACGTACCTGCGGGCTCCGCCTGAGCCGATCTTTGGATGGATGTCTGCGCTTTTGGTTCCGGCGGGTGGCTTGGGACTGCCCAGAGAAACTGTCTCTGCGGCGGCAGGACGCGGCTGCGGTTCTGCGACTGGCTGCTGCACTATCAGGCTAGGTCGCCTGATCTTCTCCACTCTCTTCCTTTTCTTTTCTTCTGGAACAATGGTCGGATCCGGGGAAGGAGATGAAGCAGGTGCGGCAGGCGCTGATGCTCCCACGGTAAACTTGTACCGGGGTTTGACTTGCAGAGGGTCTGCCGCAACCGGTCTGCCCTCTGGCGGCGCTGGCGTCTTTCGTGCCTGAGGGATTGCCTCGGGCGTTGCTTTGACCAATTCTTTCGCCTTCTCAGGCGCCGCCTTGGAAGCCACGGGCTGCATTGGTTCGACCTGGATGTCTGCTGGGCCCACGCTGGCAGTTGCCGAAGTGTACAACTGTTGGGAGGAAGACCCTCCTTTATAATCCTCAAAGGGGCCTCGGGGAACGTAACCTTGATATGCGAACGGCCGCCAGCTGTCATGATGTTGGTCATAGAGAACCGAAAAGTCGTCATCTACGGCCAGGTTTCTTCTGGTAGATTTGTCGTGCTGCGTGCGGCATCTCATCTTCCAGCATTCAGTAATCTTTTCTTTAGACCAGTTAAGGCCTGCTATCTTGGATAGAAATTTTCTAAACCCTGGAGATGAGAACTGGTGGTCCGGGTTTCGCTTGGGGTCATATGTCACCTCCTCGCAGTAAAAATCCTGCCAGGGAGGAGAAGCTTCCATCAATTCAATTTCCCAGTCAAGGTCCACATGGACCACATCGCACTTATCTTCAGTTATATCTGCTCGGGGGCAGAGATGTGTGAACTTTCCCCTTATCCCATACGGGTCGTACTTCCAACGCTGCGGCAACAGAACCAGGCCGATCCGGGAAAACTCTTGCTCTAGGTAGACATGCTGTCCTACCTCAAAAATCTCAACATTTGCCCAGGAAAGAGGATATTGAAAAATCTGTCCTCTCTTCTTTCCTAGGCCGAACTCCTCTTCAACGTAGTCCATTTGCCGGGCAACCTCCATCCCGAACAGATGCTCCGAGCACCAGTAGGGCAGCAAATGGGGTTTGCCCTTGAATCCGTAGATTCTGACCACAATTCCCTGCGTCAGCCTGAAAACGTCCCCGAGCTTTTGATTTAGCAAAGCGCTCGTCATTTCTCTCGGGGGACGGGGAATTTCGCTTTCGCTGAAGACTGACATGACCAATCCCAGAAAGTTGAAGTTGAACTTGTAGTAGGACCCTTTCCGGTATAGGTCATCCGTCCAGTTATAGACGGGTCGTGGCTCTCCCTTCTCGTTGACCTTCTTCAGGTTCGGGATAGGCATCCGGGAGTGCAAATGGTACAAACAAAGCCAGGCTAGAACAAAACTGAAACGAAAATCGGTGGACTGCTTCTTCTGGATCTTGACTAGGCTGGAGTGGATGGCGTAAGCCAGCCAGTCTGCCCAGTCGAAAAAGATGGGGCGCTTTCCACTTCTCTGCGCCGCTGGTTCGTAGGATTCTCCGCATAGGAGACATTCTGCCAGCGCTAGTTGGTACGGCTGTACCAGCTCATCGGAGTCGCAGCCGAGAATCCATGCCAAGATGGTATATAGATACTTGCTCTGAAACCCTGCCAAGGGCATGGGGCCGGTTGGCCACTGTCCAGCTGCAAGAGGGGCGTTCAGCTTTGAATTGAGGAAATCCCTCATCCTTTTTGTTTGCGTGAAACGTCCCGCTTGCTCGCCCAAATTTATCTTCCTGAGAATTGTGCTGGAGTCATACTCCAACCCTGGGGCGAAAGCTGGCTGGACAGTCTCTCTGCGCAGCGTGAACAAGGGTTTGCCGCTGGAGCTGCAAATTTGCCGGAGTAGCCAGTGCCGTAGTGTCGACAATGATGTCTACCGGTTCCGGGCATTGATGGACGGGGAGGGCACAAGAATCCGAAAAGGTTGGATTTGTACGCCGCTCCGAAATGATGAGAGGGCGAAACCTTGTCAGCCCAACTCTCCACATTTGCCCGCAGCTTAGTCAGGCTCATAGAAAACGAGCCGTCCACGTATCCCGCCAAGTAATTTAACGGAGGTGGTGGGGCTTGCCCACGCTGCACTTTTTTAGACCGGGACTTTGACTTTGGCTCTGGCGGTGTTTTACTTCTGAAAACACCCGGCTGTGGTAAATCCTTGTGCTCGCTACCTTCGCTGGATTGCGCTGACACCGGCATCTTTCCTCTGTCCATCTCTCCGAATCAGCAATAATTACAAGTTCAGGGCGCCTGCAGAAGATTTCGCTGTCACAGGAAAAATCTGCACAGTTTAAGGAATAATCTGCGCAGTCTGGCATGTTTGAATGCATCTGACCCCCTTTTCTAGATAAAGACAGCGCCATTAATGCCGCGCGGGAGGGGGTAGGTCGGACTGAGTTATGCTTCTTGGGTGGCTGCGCAGGAGAATGTTTGGAAAAAGTGTACTCCGGCAGACGTGCCATGTTCTTTTGCTTGCACTTTTCGTTGAGGAACGTGCAATCATTAATTTTACTTTGGACACTGCGCCATGGCTGACGTCACTGCCACCATCCGGGCACACTGCTCAAGACAGAACCCTTGGTGCGGAAACCCACTTTGGAACGGTTACAATGCGCCTTGGGTCCAGCTTGGGACCTTTTGGATATTTTATTCATTTTTTGGACAACTGTCCAAGCTGGCCCAGAAAACGAGGCGTAGTCGGACTTCGCCCAAGGTTGGGCGCGATCCGACTTCGCCGGCGAAGTCGGACTTCGCCCGAATTTCGGGCGAAGTTCGAACTTCGCGCGAAGTGCGCGTTGAACTGTTCCTTTTTTCTTTTCTTCTTTCTCGCCGCGCCCAGGGGTTGAGCGCGGTCTGGGTCCTTGCAACCTTCGGAGGGGCGAACACTTAGCATTTTCTGCTCCTTTAGGCCGAACCATACGAGCTGTGCAGTGCGACATTGAAGCGAGTTCGGACTTCGCCCGAAGTTCGCGCGAAGTTCGAACTTCGCGCGGAGTTTATGCGCGGTTCGAACTTCGCGCGCAAGCCGGCCGAAGTCGGACTTCGCGTGCGAAGTCGGACTTCGCCCAAAGTTAGGCGCAGTCCGTTCTCCTTTGTGCTTTGCATTTTTCTTTCTTTGTTCAAGCTTCGCACTTGGCTGGCGCGCAGCCCGACTTCGCTGCGAAGTCGGGCTTCGGCCAACACTTAGCCATTTTTTTAGCCTTTTTTCTTTGCTTTGCTTAACCAAGCTGCTGCCCGAACTTCGCCCCTCCTGAGGGGCGACGACAGACTTCGCTGCGAAGTCTGTCTTTCTCTCCCATGCCGTATTTTAAGCTCAAAAAATGAAAAATAAACAATTAAAAGCTGAAAGCTGGAAACTGTACATGCTGGGAAATGAAAATGCATAAGGGAAAATTTTTTACAAAGAAGGGCCACTCGGGCACCTTCAGCATCGGTAAAGTTTTAAGTGGAACCCGTTGACAGGGATAGGCAGGAGCTGACCCTCCATATCCCGAAGTACGTAGGCATTAAACTGGTTCACCCGGGCAATCTGATAAGGGCCCTCCCAGAGGGCATCAAACTTCCCGTGATTAACCGGTTTTGCTTTATATGAGTCCCACTTCAGCACCAGGTCCCCGATTTAGAAAACTCGGGCAGTGGTGCCTTTGGCAAACCAGCCTTGAGTGGCTGCAATGTGATCAGTGAAGGCCTGGTATGCACTTTCTCTGTCTTCTTCCAACTGCAAGAGTTGGCACGGTCTGTCATCCACCGGGTCTCCGCTGCTCCTGTCTTCGTCCAACATCCATAGGGCGGGGATCTCGATGTGTGATGGCATGACAGCCTCTTTGCCATAGACGAGCGCATAAGGGGACGTTCTGATGGATTTCTTGAACGCAACTCTGTCCGCCCACAGCGCCCGGTTCAGGAGTAAGTGCCAAGTCCGCTTGTTTCTTTCAATGGTCCTCCGGATGATTTTCAGGAGGTTCTTGTTAGTAGACTCGGCAAGGCCGTTCCCCTGCGGGTAGTAATTAGAAGACATCTTGTGATAGATGCCAAGTCTGCCGGTGTACTCCGTGAGTACAGCGCCTACAAATCCCGGACCGTTGTCTGTCACAATTGACTCTGGAACCCCGAAGCGGGTAATCAGGCTCTCAATGAACCTGATGACCGTTTCTTGGTCTGCGTTCTTGGTCGGGATTGCCTCTGCCCACCGTGTAAAATAGTCAGTAGCTGTAAGAATAAACTTGTGTCCGGCGAGAGGAGTTAGGAGAAATCACCCCAATGAAGTCTAGACCCCATTCTTTGGAACGGAGTCTCGGCTTTGAATCGGTTGAAGGGGCGGGGGTGCTTTTACGTTTCGGCCAGCAAACCTCGGCATTGATCACATTTAGAGCGAGACCGCATGAGCGTACTGCGAATAGAGTGGGCCAATAGTACCCGGCTCCGATTATTTTTAAGGCCGTTGGCCTTGAAGAATGGTGACCCCCAGGCATCCCGGAATGAAATTCTCCGAGGACCCTATGCTGTTCAGATTTCATGGCGCACCGCAACAGGATGCCGTCGATGTTTTTGAAGTAAAGCCCCTCGGGGCGAAGAGTGTACTTAAGTGCACCTAGCCGAAATCTCCTTCGTTGTGAGGCGTTCGGGTGATCGGGACATCTTCCGGTGCGAGAATATCTCACCGGTTCATCTGTCCAATCACTCCCCTCCGATAAGGAGTTGGCTAGGTAGATGCGTGTCGTTGTGTCCTCCCACTTACGAGGCGGAGATGCCGGCTGCGGCGCTTCGGGCCAATTCACGACACAAGGCTCGGCCTTTGATAAGCTTGGTGGGCCGCACTTCAATGTCAAACTCCTGGATCTTGGCAATCCATCCCGCTCTCTTGTGGCCCGGTTCTCCTTGTAAGATGAAGCTTCGAACATCCGGGTGAATCACAAAGACAGTGGTCTTGCTACGGGAGACAAAATGCCTGAACTTCCGAAGGGACTTCATAACGGCATGAACCTGCCGCTCTATAAAATTGTACTTTTCTTCATGCGGCGAGAATCACTTGGCTCGGGGAACGCTATGGGGCGCTCCTCACCATCGTCTCCCTTCTGAGTTAGGACTGCGGCGTAACTTTCGGGTTCTCCCACTGCATACAGGATGAAGTCCTTGGAGTAGTCCGGGTTTGTCAACACCGGAGCTTGCGCAATTCGAGCCTTGATTTCCTCGAAGGCTTGCTCTCTCTCATCGGTCCATTCATAATTTGTATCTTTTTTCAGCAGTTCGGCCATAGGCTTGATCACTGTGCGAAGTCCGGAATGAACTTCCGCACGAAGTTAATCTGACCGAAGAAGGACTGCAGCCCTTTTTTATCAATGGGGGCTGGCAAGCGAACGAGGGCTTACGCTCTGTCGGGGTCAATGGCGAGGCCTTCCTCGGAGATGACATGTCCCAGCGGCTTTCCTTCCTTTACCGCGAAGACGGACTTCTTCGAGTTTACAGAAATGCCGAACTCTCGACACCTCTCAAATATTTTCCGTAGGTGCGAGACATGATCTCCCCGTTGGTGAGAGAAAATGGTCATGTCATCAAGGTAGATGACAATAATCTTATTGAGCAGCTCTCGGAAGGCCAAGGTCCATGGCCCTTTGGAATGTGGCACCGGCATTGGATAAGCCAAACGGCATGCGGCGATAGGCGAACGTCCCCCACTTGGTGGTAAACGCCGTCTTATTCTGGTCCTCGTCTTTGACCCAAATATGGTTGTAGCCGGAAAATCCATCTAAAAGTGAAAATCTCTGGGCTCCAACAACGATATGTAGAATCTGGTCGATTTGGGGAAGCGGATAGTGGTCCCTGAGGGAAGCCTGATTTAGGTTTCTGAAGTCGACACAGAGACGAATGTCGCCATTCTTTTTCCTCACGGGCACCAAATTCGCGACCCAGGATGAATGTTTGATGGGGTAGATGATCTTGGCCTCCAGCATCTTCAAGAGCTCGGTCTTCATCATGGCCTCAATCTTCGGATTCACGGCCCTACGCTTACGTCGGAATGGCTTGGCGCCATCCTCTAGCTCAATGGTATGCTGGATGACAGTTCTGTCATACCCCCTCAAATCCTCGTAGCACCAGGCCACGATGTCGGGGAACTCCTGGCACAGTGATCTGATCTGCTCAAGTTCCTCCGACGTGCAGTCTGTTCCGACCTTGATAGTTTTACCAGGTTCAAGTTCCAGGGTCGGCATCTCGCCTCGGGTCTACTTTGATCCTGTGGGATATTGCTCTGTCATTCTGATCAAAGAGACTCTCTAATGTAATCAGTCCTTTTGGGACATGATTATTCCGTAACTGTATCAACCCCTCATATTGCTCGTCATCAGGGTCTCTACCTTCGATTACACACACTTCGTTAACCGGGAATGTGACGATCTCCTCGTCTCAGCCGAACACTGCCCGGTGGGTGTCCTTATCAGGCACAGAAGGCCTGTAGATAGTACGAACCGGCTTCGGTTTCTGGACAACGTCTTCAGCCGGAACGTACCTGGCTCCAACAGACGCCAGAATATCTGCGTGTTTGTTTTTCTCACGCGATATTGCTTTGACATTCAATGAATCGAATGACTCCATCAGGTCCCACACCCGGTTGCGGTACGCTCTAAGGTAGTGCTGCTTGGATGCGCACTTCTTCGTAACTTGGTGACACACCAGCTCCGAATCTCCGAAAATCTGCGGGTGTTTGATTCCGAGCCTCTCCGCCTTTCGCAAACCCGGGCACGGGGCTTCGTATTCCGGCGAGTTGTTAGTGCGGCTCCAGGCCAATCTGTAGGTATAGTCTTTACGGATTCCGGTTGGAGAAACCAGAAGTACCCTGCACCGGCGCCATTCTTGCATCGCGCGCCGTCAAAGAAAAGCTTCCACAGCTTCTCAGGTGCAGGTCCTACTTCCTTCGCGGTGACATGTCAAGCCTCTCGGGCTGTACAATGGAGTAACGACCTTGCTCTGTCCCGATTACGGCATTGAAGTCCCGCAACGAGAACTCATCTTCAAGCTGTAGCACTTCGAAGGCTTGCTCAGTCAGCTCCACTGTCACCAGCTCTTCCTCTGACAACTGGACCATGCAGTCCATCTCTCCTCCGGGTATCTTGTCTACTAGGAAGGTGGAAGGCTTCTCATTAAAAATTTTCAGTCTCCTTCCTTTGAAGGGCACTTCCATGTGTGAGTAGTCTAGAGGCAGGTACCCGCCCAACTTCGCGGTGAACTCCCGAGAGAGACACATGCCGAAGTAAGGTTCCAGGTCAACAACCACGACCTCTTGGATGACCACGATGTCGAGGGCCTTGTGCAGTCGGATAGGGATGTCCTTTATGACACCAACTGTCTTAACAGGGGTGCCGTCTAATTGCAGCACGCCTTGGCTGCTTCGTGTGTATTCCATCCCGATCTCGTCACAGACGGCCTTTGGCATCACAGTCGAGGAAGCACCAGAATCCACCATGCAGTTGTGAACTATGTGCCCTTGCATCCGTAAAGACGAGATAAAAGAGTGGCGGTCTGTTCTTCCCAGTGGCTGAGACTGTCAAAGGTTGAACCAGGACAACGGGTTGTATCTTCTTGCAGTTCTTCATGTTCTTCAGGGATTCTTGTAGCAGATCCACCTGGCCTGGGAGCAGAAGAGCATCATACATGCTGATTCTAGTAGGTGTTCTTTTCAACTCGTCTACAATCTTTGTAGCCCGAGGTACTAGCTCCTTCCGCTTGTTTTGCCGGCTCATACTTCGTCCGGTGCTGCTTGGGTGGCCTCAACTCGTTGTCTCTTGGTCGAGAGGCGGGTACTTGACTTCTCCTGGGCTTGTTCTTTGGTTTCGGCTGGAGGCTGAGGTACGGGAGCTTTAGCCGGAGTTGGGGCCTTTGCTGGAGGTTTGGCTGGAACAGCGGCAGCCTTTGCCGGAGAAGGCTTGGCTGGAGCTTTATCTTTGGATGCCTTCTCTTGGGCTGTGTAGGGCCACAGCCGCTTGTACGGTGGCAGCCCTCCGGGCTGCGGTTTTTCTCTTCTTGCGTAAACTTGCAAAGGCTTGGCCGCATCCGCAGCCTTCTTTTCTTCCTTGGCAGGCGGCACTAGATTCTCCTCTGGGAGGGCAAAGTTAGCTTCGCCGTCCAAGATCATGTACAGTTCATCGTCCTCTATGGCGCTGCCGGCAAGGTCCGGATGTAGTCTTGTGCGAGTGCGGTCTTCCTCCGAATGCGGGTCATTGCACGTAGTGCACCGGTTAACCTGGTCGGGAGGACCGGGCGGGTCTTCTATAGCAGCATTTCTCGGAGGCGGACGCCTCTGCGGCTGGTGTTCTGGGGCTTTGTCTTTTGTCAGCGCGGGTGGCGCATATGGCCTCCTAGGAGCGAGGTCCATCTGGGCCTGCTTCTTCTTCAGAGCGGTCATGTCGTTGGACATGGCATGGTATCCTGAGGCCAAAGCCCGCACCTCCTGTAGAATCGTGTTCTGAATGCTGCTGTCGGGAGGCGGCAACTGTGCCGGCGGAGGCAGTGCGGCTAATGGAGGAGGGTTAGAATAAGGTGCGTACTGTGGGGGAGCAGGAAGTGCTTGGAAAATGCGGAGCGGGAGGAGGCGGGTGAGGGTAATGCAATTGAGGCGGGCCGTAAGGAGTTACGACCGGCGCTGGATTCCATCTGCTGCTGGGGTTGCTTGCCCTGATGTGGACGGCGAACCGCCAGAAGCAGAAGGATACTGGGATCTGGGAAAGTCGGGATGAATGGGTTCCTGCACCCTGGACGGGAGTCTGCCGATGGAGATAATGTCAGCTTCAGCTTGTTGGGCAGCCTCGTACGGCGCGGAAACTCATCTATTACGGCGATCTTCGGCGGCGAGCATATGTACGAGTTGAAGGATCTCGAGATAGTAGTGAGCAGCCATGCCGGGTGAAGGCCGAAGTTCGCGAGGTACCCGTTTCCGGGATCTCGCAAACCTGATGTTAAAATCGGACACCTCCTCTTGAGGATGTCTCCGGATAGCTTGGAGCCGATGCGGTAGAGAAGTAGGGTCAGCGGACTCGTTGCATCCTTTCCACGAGCCTTACGGCGAGCCGGGGCCACCCTGTGATGGATCCCTCGGGCAGCGATCTCCACCGGTAGAGAAGCTTTCCCCTCGGGGAAAGGGCCGGCGACGGGTCTTCACACTCTCATCGGTAATAGTATGCAATGCGGCCAGGGCAAGGATGTCCTGGATGTGCTCGTACGCCGTCTTACCGTAGCCGTCGTATGTGGGAATAGACTTTAAAGCGGCGGGGGCACGGCTTGCTATCCGACCAGGGCCAAGGGCCTCGTAGAGTCCACCGTCGGGAAGAGATCATCGTCGTTTGGTGTTGGGCAGCCATTTCTTCTTCTTCTTCTCCGCCGTCGGTTGTGTACTCAGTGTCGGTACTTTCCGAGGATGCAGGATCTTCTTCTTCCTCGGCCTCTTCTACTTCGTACTCGGCTCCTCCGACCTCAGCTTCGGCCTCTTCTTGGATCTCAGCCTCGGCTTCGTCGACACGAGCTCGCGGATCGGCCCGGCTGGGAACTTCGCCTCGGCGTTGATGTCCGGTTCGTAGAACTCGGGCGGGCTTCTCGGATCCCTTGCTTGCCACCTTCTTGTGTGCATGAAGGTCCTTGGGACCGGTCTTTCGGACTCGGAGGATTTGTTCGTGCGAGTCGCCGGGTGTTCGGATTTGGAACAGCAATGAAGCGAACACCGGTGCTTCAGTTCAGTCGGGGGTGAGAAACTTCCTTGTCTCACCGGGTGCTCAGGAACCACTGTCAGCGCCGGGTGGAGACTGATCAGAAAATCTCTCGTCAAATGTGGGACCCGTGTCCCACCGGGCGTGCCAGAGAAACTGTTGGTTACGAATCTGCCATGAGGAAAGGATTTGGGGTTAATGCGCCCAGATTCGCCCACCAGCATGAAAGGCCGGAAGGAAGAGATGCCTTCCGTGCCAATCTCCGGAGAAGGCCGGCTCCTTTTGGGGGTTTTCGATTTAAGCTAAGAGTGCGGGGAAAGAGATAAATGAACGAGAAAGGAATTTACAAATATACGTGGAGGTTGGTGGGGGGAACTAACGGTGCGGGAACACACCGAGACACCAATGCTTACTTGCATTATAAACACAAAGCATGGCTGAGAAGCGCAAAATCTGTGTACTTCCGATACCTAAGCAGTGTACGCACAGCTACAATGATCCCCTAGCAAACATTCTCCCTACAAGGAGAACTAACAGCACGGCAATGCATCAATCACCAGATACGTACACTAACATGAGTAGAAAGCAACCTAGAGATATCAGAGCCAGGTATATGTGTCATGCAGTGATTTTAACCGCACAGCTACAATGGCTCCCTAACAGACATTCCCTACAAGGAACTAACAGTACGGCAGCGCATCAATCACCAGATACAGACAGCAACGTAACACACAACTGATGGAACTGCTACCACATCTATTCTATGTATCCTTTAAACTATTAAATACAGAAAGTGCTCGGACAAGCAATGCTAAAGGCACATGATCACCAAATGCTGAAGTGAATCAACGAGCCGTGACACAGGTTAGCGTTAAGCATATATATAATGAAAGGCAGCATAAAAAATAGAAGCGACGAGAACGAGAACCAGGCATACAATTTATATTTATAAACAGAAGCACGGTTACAATGGGCACGGTGGTTCCCTAACAGACATTCCCCTTCCACCCTTTACAATGAATTCATGGTGGGCTTTTATAGCCCGAGTCCCTCCCGTTACATTAATGGGCACAAGGTCCCGGTCAAACATAAGCTGACAAAAGCGGCGAAAGGGCTGCAAATGCTGACATTTTGCCGGACCGGACTGTACCCGCGGCATGGTCTTCTGGAAGGCTGGACAGCTACGTGGCGGTGTGTTGGGCGGAACTTCTCTCTAGCGGTGATGCGGGTAGGCTGGAGCGGGTAGAACCTCCGATCGGCTTTAAATGAGGCTACGCACGAGCGGTGAAGCCCATGCTCGTCCTTTTGCTCGGCACGTATTGGCTCAAATCCCAAAGCTGGACACTTGTCGGATGATGGATGATCTTTGTGTGACACGTGTCTGCCTTGGAAGGCAGTTGTCCAACTTCGCTTGGGATCGGAGCGTCTCGGGTTGCGCGGGCAGAAAACAGCGCAGTCGGGAAGGCCTTCATGCCTTGGTCAAATTCTGGTTTTGTTTCCCCACTGCGCACCTGTCAAGGGCGCATCCCGACTTCGCTGCGAAGTCGGACTGCGCACAGGTGAGAACTGGTGTCTGCCGCCGTACGGACTTGCTCCAGCACTTAACACTTTCTTGTCGGCCTGCCAGCCTGCCAGTTACAAGGTGCGCCCAGAAGAGGGGCGAAGTGCGCACTTCGCACCAAAACTGGGCGAAGTGCGAACTTCGCACCCAGACTGGGCGAAGTGCGCACTTCGCACCAAGCTGGGCGAAGTGCGAACTTCGCACCCAGACTTAGCCATTTTCAGGGTAACTTGCTGGAAAGTTTGAAAATCAAGCTGGGGACTCCGAGAAAGGGGGAAGAAAGAGACTGTGGGAAAGAAAGAGGAAGGGAGAGCAGAAGAAAGGAAAATAGAGGAAGAGGAAAAAAGAAGAGCAGCACTGTTACAAAGTTGAAAACATTGCACCCCGTGCAAAATGTGACAACAGGTCTTCCTGGCCCTATTTGGTGTGATTGGAGATGGTTTTATAATAAACCAATTTGGTGCAATTGGTGCCTTCGGTAGCTTTCGGAGAGGTGCTCAATACTAGGTGGAAGACCTCTTATTCTGCTAACAAATGGAGGAAGCGACTTTCCAAGGTGTGGCAGTTCAGAGTTTCTATGCAGCTTCGGGTGTTTTCATGGCTTGTGCTTATGCAGGGTCTCCAGAGTAAGGCAAGGCTATCCAAGTGGCTCCTCTCTTCAGATAGTTGCTCGGTTTGCCGGAAGAGTGAGACTATCAAACATATTTTTTGGGACTGCCCAAGAGCTCAACGTGTTTGGAAGAGGATTCAGTCTATCTACTCTGATATTATTATGGATCCTTTATGGTGGCAGCTTGTTATATTTGGAGATGCTCCTAAGTGGGCTCGACATCTCAGGATCTTTTGGCATGTTGTCAGGATTGGTGGGCTTTTTGCTCTGTGGAAGGATAGGTGCCATATGGTTTTTCAGGAGGAGCTGGTTGAGGTTGATCATACTGTTAGTTTAGCTCAAAGGATTATTTTGGATCAGTTACAGGCCTTTAGGGATAGTATCTTAAAAGATTGCCTTAGAATAGATAAAGCTCTAAGATCTGATTGCTTGCTTTTATTTCGCAAGCTTGTGTAATGCTTTGGTCTTTCACGTTGTATTCTTTGATTTTTTATGAATAAGAAGTATTATTTCAATAAAAAAATAAAAAAAAATAATCCATAACATGTGAACTGAAAGGAATCATAGAGATATATTTGTATTACCAGCAAGAACAACTCTTTACATCATTAGCACAATAGTTCCATATATGCAACATGATCAATATAGCACTACACACATAAGGTACAATACCCAAACAACGAATGTAGGGGTCTCTAAATATCAATTTACATCATTAGCACAATAGTTCCATATATGCAACATGATCAATATAGCACTACACACATAAGGTACAATACCCAAACAACGAATGTAGGGGTCTCTAAATATCAATTTTGGTAGGGGATGACAGTTATGCAAATATGCAACCACCTCTCGTAGATGCTCTCTAACAATGGCTACCTCGTACATAACAAAACAGAACATGAACATAACACATTATTGTGCAACTCCATGCAATGTGATTATTTACAAAAATGAATTGAAACTATTTACAATAAAAACATCATTATTTATTGTGTTTGCTTTTCCCATATATGCATCCAACTCAAAGTTCTTGGTGATGCATGTGCTGGCGCCATGTCAAAACTGGCACCCACAAGAATGAAAATGAATAAGGCAATCCTAGATTAATTTCTTTTAAAATATTGATTATAGAATGCATTTTTCTGACTACAGCTTCTTTTGCCGTCTTGTTCAAGAAAAGTAAGTTTGTAGCTGGTGTTATTCTTTCTTTTACAGGCTGGTGATGGGAATTTAGGCCCAAAAGAGTGCATACTTATGTTGGGGTGGCGTCCAGGTGTGGATGAAATGGTCCTTGAATATGACAGTTACGTTGGACCTGATAGCGAATTGGTACACTCTGTGTTTATGTACCTATTTATTAGTGTTAAGTTTGCTAATTATATTTATCAGGTGATATTTTCAAAATAGAATTATGAGGAGGATCAAACATGAAAAAACGTGTTCTTAAACGAGTCGTTGAATTCCTTTGGGACATTGCAGGTAATACTGGCAGAGGCTTCAATTGAGGAGAGGGAACATTCAATGAACGGAATAACTAAAAATCAACTGAAGAATGTTCATTTAACTCATAGGGTATGCCTCTTCTTATTTACACGTCAGAACTCATGGTATTGTTTTTTACTCATATACCATGGAACTTTTGAATTTTTATGCCCAAAAAAAAGAATGGGAGATGATTTAGTTATAAAATATCATTTTAGAATTACCATAAAGCACAATGGTGATATGCATTTGTTATGGTTAACAAAATAGTTTGCAATTGATTTCTCTTTCAGGTTGGGAATCCCAATAACTATTCAGACCTAAAGCATGCCATATTAAACATGAATGCACGTTTCAACAAGGAAGATAAGATACCCTTGTCAATGGTCGTCGTCTCAGACAGAGGATGGGTTTTAGGAGGTAATAGAAGTTCTTCTGGAGAGAAAATAGATTCGTGGATATGAATCTGATTTTTTGCACATTGGATATTAACTCTCTAAATTTTGCAGATCCATCTAAGTCTGACAAGCAATCAGTTTTTGCTCTTCTAATGGCAGAAAAAATTTGCAATGAGAATCACGTTCAGGTATTTTAGTTTCTTAAATGCAATGCTATAGACGTAAATATTTTACAGTGTGTTGTGCCAGGAAAATAAAAGTTTATATATGGATTGCTATTTTCATGTACATATCTCTAGGGTTGTTGTTTGTGATGGTATTCCTATCCCTAAATCGGGTCCTAAAATGTTTTCCTTCTTAGAAGTCTTGAGGTTGTACCTTCCTCATTAATTTATTGTTATCCCTATTTGCTTCACACTTGCATCATATGACAACCATTGGCAGTTGTTTGACAAATATGAAGTCAGCTATTTATTTTGTTGCATTGCATGAATGGATCATTGTTCGTATGCTTAGTTTTCTTTGGACCTGTTGACATTTTTGCCACATTTTGTCTAAGAAATATCACCAGGTATAAAATTTTGAGTTGCTGCTGCTGCAATGCTTTTTTTCTGTCCAAATTTGCTTTTTCTCCCACAGAGCAGTTTTCTCTTCTGCTCCTCTCCAACATTTCCATGGCGCAAGGGCCCAGCTAGCTTTCTTGGAGATAGCTCTCTTTCGCTCGCTTTTGGGAGCACAATACCATTTCGGGTCGTTTGGGCGAAACAAGTATCTTCCTCCTCAGAAGGTGTTGAGATAGATGCTGCCCGAGATTGGTGCAACAGTTCAAGATCGCTCACGAGTCTAAAAGCGAAGGGAGCTTTCGCTTAGGGGGAAGGCAAAAGGCAGTTTCGCTAATATCCAACGGAGAAAACACATTTCGGGGAAACAATTTTGATTAAGGCAAGAGTCAACAGGGTCAAATCCGCTTTCGCCCATAATACTGCCGAAACCCCCTTTCGGGCCCTAACTCCAGTGAAAATCCATTTCGGACTTGACCGAGGCGAAAACTTGTTTTGGGCGCCACCTTCAATGAAAGGCTAAGGCAAAATTCAGCGAGGTCAAACCCATTTTCGCTCACGGGCTACGCAAAAGCCCTTTTCGGGCCTTAGCTAAAGCGAAAGTCCATTCCGGACTTAGCCGGAGCGAAAGTCCATTTTAATCTCTGCCTTGAGCAAGTCTCCAAGGTCAAGGCCCGGATCGCTCACCAGTCGGGCGAAAGCTCATTGCGGGTGCCAACTCCAGCAAAAGTCCATTTCGAGCTCGGTTTCAACGAAAGCTCCTGTCGCGCCTTGCCTAGAGCGAAAGTCCATTTCGGACTTGTTGGTTACTAATCTGCCTCTAGGATAGGATTTTAATCTATATGAGCCCTAGATTCGCCCAGCAGATTGAAAGGGCGGAAGGAAGGAATGCCTTCCGCGCCAATCTCCGAAGGAGGCCAGCTTCCTATGTTTTCTCAATTTGGGTTGTAGCTCAGAGTGCAGGAAAGAGATTACAAATTATTGAAAGAAACATAAATATGCTTGTTTCGGGTGGGGAAGATAAGCAGCACGGAAACTAACCAATCACCACTACTAACAACAATATAGACAAAATATGTAACAGAAACCATTAACATTACTTTATCCTATGTATCCCTCACTTTAAGCATTCCAGGTACACTTAATTGCCAATACAGATATCCAGATAAGCAGAATAAAAGTAATCAAAAATATAAGCAACATGAGGCAGAAACACTTAACGAAGGCAGCATACAAAATAAAGACAATCAATAGAGCCAAGTATATTTTGTATTCAAAAGCAAACGCACAGCTACAGAAGTCTCCTAGCAATATATCTCCCATCCACCCCTGTACAATAATATGGTGCAGCTATTTATAGCGCAATTTTCCCCCTGGATTACAACTTTGGGCACAAAATCCCAGACCTGACAAAAGCTGCAAAAGCTGACAAAAGCGGCTGATGTTGACCTCTGCGGGTAAGGAATGTACTTGCAGCAAGGTCCACCTGAAAACTTGGCAGCTACGTGGCAATCCGGTAGATGAAACCTCGAGTCAGTTTGAATGAGGGCAGATGCGGTACAATATGTCAGTTCACGCTCATCTGTCCGGTACCCTGGCGGCACACTTGTCACATCTTTGACTCGAATCTCGAGGCTGGACACCTGTCAACATCTGATGGGGGGAAGAAATCGCCTTCAAAGCTCATCTTTTATATCCCGCCCGACTTCGCACAAAACTGGAGCGCAGCCGGGCGGCGCAGGGTGGAAGCAGCGCAGTCGGGAGGGCCTTCGTGCCTTAGAAATTTCTCGGCAGCATTATCTCATCTTCCGCCCGAGTGCACACAGACTGGTGAGCGCAGCCCAACTTCGCTGCGAAGTCGGGCGGCTCAACACTTTTGATGTCTTCAAAGCAAGCCCGCCCTACTGCGCACCATCCTCAGGGCGCCGCTCGACTTCACTGCGAAGTCGGGCGGTCCCAACACTTAGCCAGTTTTTTGGCTACCCTTCAATTGATGTCGCCCAGGTGCGCACAAAATTAGGAGCGCAGCCCGACTTCGCTGCGAAGTCGGGTGGCTCCATACTTAGAAATTTTTTGGGCACGGCTCTGTTGATATCGCCCGGGTGCGCCGAAATGGGCAAGCGCAGCCCGACTGCGCTGCGCAGTCGGGCGAAACAACAATACTTAGAAGATCTTTGGGCATATTTGCCCACTCAGAGAAACAGTCAGAAACATGGAAAAGAAGATGGAGAAAGTGAAACTGATGGCAGAAGAGTAGAAGGGACATGGTGAAGAAAGGGAGAGAAGAAAGAGGGAAGGCAAAGCAACATTCTTACAAAATTTCAAGACATGGCACCCCATGCAAAATGTGACTGTTGGTTACGAATCTACCATGAGGAAAGGATTTGGTATAATGCGCCCTAGATTCGCCCACCAGATTGAAAGGTCGGAAGGAAGGAATGCCTTTCGTGCCAATCTCCGGAGAAGGCCGGCTTCCTGTGGGTTTTTAGTGTTTTAAGCTAAAAGTGCAAGAAAAGAGATACACATGCGAAAAGAGAATCCAAATGTGACTTGAGTTGGGCGGGGGGAATAAGCAGCACGGAAACGATCAATCACCACTACTAACAGCATTCCTATACAGAACACATATTGAAACTACAGCTATCATGCATCCTATGTATCCTCTATCTATGCATTCCAGGAATACTTAATCATCAAATACTGGAGTCCAGAGTTCAGTACAACAGTAAGCAATGAAATAAGAAACATGAGGCAGAAATGACAAGGAGAGGCAGCATACAAAATGAAGACAGTAAGCAGAGCCAAGTATGTATCTTGTATTTAGAAGCAAACGCACAGCTACAATGGTTCCCTAGCAGTATATTCCCCTTCCACCACTTTACAATGAAATGATCCGGCTATTTATAGCCCAAGCTCCCCCGATTACAATTGCGGGCACAAAGTCCCAGACCAGACAATAGCTGACAAAAGCGGCAGAAGAGCTGCTGATGCTGACTTCTGTCGGCGAGGACTGTACTTGCAGCAAGGTCTCCCTGAAAGCTGTACAGCTACGTGGCAGTGCACCGGGTCAAACTTCTAGTCGGCAGGAATGCGGGTAGCTGTGGTAGATGAAACTTCACATCAGCCTAAATGGGGGCAGCAGGCGTAGGTAATGCTATCCATGCTTGTCCTTTATCCCGTCTCATCTCGGCTCGGATCCCGAGGCTGGACACTTGTCGAATTCTGATGAGTGACACCTGTCTGCCTTGAAAGGCAGTTTATCCAACTTCGCCCGGGATCAGAGCGCTGTCGGGTGGCGCAGGTGGGAAACAGCGCAGTTGGGGAGGGCCTCCATGCCTTAGCCAAATTCTGGCTTGCTTGATGAATCTTGCCCAACTGTGCACCGGTCAAAGGGCGCACCCCGACTTCACTGCGAAGTCGGGTTGCGCACCGGTACTTGGCTGATTTTCCCGCTGTTCGGACTGCGCACCAAAAGGGGAGCGCACCCCGACTTCGTTGCGAAGTCGGGTTGCGCCCCAGCACTTAGCTGATTTTCTGCACACTGCTTTCCCAAGTGCGCCCAGGAAGAAGGGCGCACCCCGACTTCACTGCGAAGTCGGGTTGCGCCCCCACACTTAGTCAAATTTTGCTCCGTTTCAGCCTGCCTTCGCACTTCGCATCCCCTACTGCGCTCAGACTTGAGGGCGCACCCCGAATTCGCTGTGAAGTCGGGTTGCGCCCTGACACTTAGAATTTTTCAGGGGACACTTGCTCAGTTTTGGGCACTTGACTGGGGGAAGTACAAGGGGAAAAAGGGAGGAATGAAACTGCAGGAAAGGGGAAAAGGAAAGATGGAGAAAGGGAGAAAGAGGAGGGAAGGAAGAGCAGCACACTTACAGATTTTTGAAAACATGGCACCCCGTGCAAAATGTGGCAACAGTGACAACATTCCTTGCGGCTCGCGGGGTGTCAAGCTCGCCTCGATGCAATGAACCAGGCCTTTATCCCTTGGGCGCAAAGGAACTCCCTGCCCCTGCATCCTGCTGTTGCTGCTGCTGAGCTCCCTTCTTGGGTAGCAGTTCTTCTTCGGGTTCGCTCTCAGCAGTATCTTCTTCAGAACCTTCCTCTTCTTCTCTTTCTGAGCCACTACTAACAACAATTAAATACAAAACACACCATAGAAACTACAACTATCATGCATCCTATGTATCCTCTATCTATGCATTCCAGGAATACTTAATCATCAAATACTGGAATCCAGAGTTCAGTATAACAGTAAGCAATGAAATAAGAAACATGAGGCAGAAATGACAAGGAAAGGCAGCATAAAAGATGATGACAGTAAGCAGAGCCAAGTATGTGTCTTGCATTCAGAAGCAAACGTATAGCTACAATGGTTCCCTAGCAGTATATTCCCCTTCCACCCCTTTACAATGAAATGGTGTGGCTATTTATAGCCCAAGTTCCCCCCGATTACAATTACGGGCACAAAGTCCCAGACCGGACAATAGCTGACAAAAGCGGCAGAAGAGCTGCTGATGCTGACTCCTGTCGGCGAGGACTGTACTTGCAGCAAGGTCTCCCTGAAAGTTGTACAGCTACGTGGCAGTGCGTCGGGTGAAACTTCTAGTCAGCAGAAATGCGGGTAGCTATGGTAGATGGAACTTTGCATCATTTTAAATGGAGGTAGCTGGCGTAGGTAGTTCGGCCCATGCTTGTCCTTTTTCCCGTCACATCTCGGCTCGAATCCCGAGGCTGGACACTTGTCGAATTCTGATGAGTGACACATGTCTGCCTTGAAAGGCAGTTTGTCCAACTTCGCCTGGGATCAGAGCGCCATCGGGTAGCGCAGGTGGGGAACAGCGCAGTTGGGGAGGCCTCCGTGCCTTAGCCAATTTCTGGGCTGCTTGATGGATCTTGCCCAACTGCGCACCGGTCAGAGGGCGCAGCCCGACTTCGCTGCGAAGTCGGGTTGCGCACTTCAGCACTTGGTTGTTTCGGTCGCTGTTCGGACTGCGCACAAAGGGGGAGCGCACCCCGACTTCGCTGCGAAGTCGGGTTGCGCTCCGGCACTTAGCTGAATTTTGCAAACACTGTTTCCCAAGTGCGCACAGGAAGAAGAGCGCACCCCGACTTCGCTGCGAAGTCGGGTTGCGCTCTGACACTTAGCCAAATTCTGCTCCTTTTCAGCCTGTTTCCGCACTTCGCATTCCCTAGTGCGCTCCAACTTGAGGGCGCACCCCGGGTTGCGCCCTGACACTTAGAATTTTTCAGGGAATGCTTGCTCTGTTCTGGGGTTTTGACTGGGGGAAGTACAAAGGGGAAAAGGGAGGAATGAAACTGAAGGAAAGGGAAGAAGGGAAAAGTGGAGAAAGGGAAGAAGGATGGAAGGAAGGGAGAGCAGCATACTTACAAAATTTGAAAACATGGCACCCCGTGCAAAATGTGGCAACATTCCTGGCGGCTCGCGGGGTGTCGAGCTCGCCTCGACGCAAAGAACCAGGCCTTCATCCTTTGGGCGCAGAGGAACTCCCTTCCCCTGCCTTCCGCTGCTCTGACTGCTTTTTCTTGGGCAACTGCTCTTCTTCAGATCCGCTTTCGGCAGTTGCTTCTTCTGTTTCTCCTCCTTCTGAACCTGAATGGTTGCCGCTGTCACCTTCTTGCTCGGCCGGCTGTTCCCGCTCAAGGACAAGATTGTATGCGGTCCTGGCCTGGTCCCAGGCTGCTGCCTGAAATGGCCCTAAGTCGCTGACATCTTTCAGCGCTGCTCTGAATGCTGCGACCGCATGCATGTCGATGGTGTGGTATCTTTCTCCCAACTCCTTGAGGGAGGTGTTGATCTTGCAGTACCTAGATACCATCTGGGTGACCTGAGCTTCCTGAATTGGCTCAGCCCAACTGTCAATTTCTGCTGTGTCTGCCTCGAAGGACAGCCAATTCAGTTTCACCTGCTCAAGGGTCAGAAATTCTCCATCCTTGATGAAGCTCGGGCAACCGTGCTCAGAAAGAGCGTTGAAGGGGGCCAGGCAAATGTTCATCTCATGGTCTAATGCGTCCAGCATTTTCCTGGCGGCCCTTATTTTTTCTACTTTTTCAAAATAATTATGCAAGGTTACCCTTGCATCTGCCCATTCTAGGGTAATTCGGGACATAGGGGGAAATCGGAGGCCCTTGCGCTCATACTCCTCAAGTTTCATTGCCAAGTCCAGCCACTGCTTCGCTTGGCGTTCGGCCTCCTCTACCACAGGCTTTCCCTGGGCAGATACTTCTTGGATCCTGGACGTGAAATCCAGGACCGATATGGACCTGACAACGTTGGCCCTGCAACCCTGCAGCAAACCAGCCCGCATCACCTTGATCTTGTTCTTTGAAAAGGCCGCCGTCTGTGATGTTTTCTCCTCAAGCTGTGACAGAGCCTGTTTCAATGAATCCTGGAGCTGAGAGACCTGCTCCAGTGCTGCCTTTTTCTCCTCTGACAGCTGTTCGGCTGTCTGTTTTTGCGCTGCGGCCTCCTGCTGAGAGGCGGCCAGCTGGGCTTTCAGTTCATCGATCTCCTGCTGTGCAGACCCCAGCTGCGCGGTGGCCCTAGCCAGATCTTCCTCTAGCTGCCTTGAAGTATTTTGCAGCTGAAACAACGCCTCCTGATTCTCAAGTCGCTTGACAAGGAGATTATCGGTTCTGCGACGAATGCCGTTGATTTCGTATTCCTCGTTGATGTCATCAAAGCTCTTCTCCTTGACTTGATGCTCATAGTCTGCCTCGGTCATTTCCCGGAGGGGCTTCTTCACTTTTGGAACCAATTTTTCAGTTCTCAGCACCCTCCTGTCCAAGTCATACTTGGTGCGCTTCACCGGGGCAGCTATTTCCTCGGCCCTCCTGCGTTTGACGCCCTGAAGGAAAGAGGCGGAACACCCTGCGGCTCTTGCTGCCAGAGGCTGGTCATCTGCGATCTGCATGAAGTCGAGGTCTTCCAGCATCTGATCTTGCTGCGGCATTTTCCCTGCAAACAGCGAAGTAGGAGGTATTCCAGAAGCCGTGGTCGCTTTTGAGGGCGACCGGGTCCTAGGGGAAGTGAGCGGCTGAGTGGAGGGCGTTGGTGGGGTTTTGAACAATGGAGGTGAACGGCGCGGCGATGTATGCACAGCTTCGGCACTGGCCGCGGGCGAGGGTTCTAGGGTTTGGCTGAGAGACTGGAAAGCGTTCGGGTCTTGGGCGAACTGGTCAAAGGAATGTGGGTTGTGCGAGGGTTGAGTGGTCTGAGATGAAGAAGATGGGACTAGGGCTTGCCCTGATACAATGGGAGATGGCGTTACGGCAGGGCCGACTGGGATTTGGGGGAGCGGGGAAGTGGACGTACCTGCGGGCTCCGCCTGAGCCGCTGCTTGGAGGACGTCTGCAGCCCAAGTTTCTGCTTCTGCTTCAGGGCTGTCCAAAGAGACGATTTCCGGCGCGGCTGCTCCTGTCCGTGCCGCGGCCGGTTGTTGTGCAGACTCCCTAGGCCGCTTGGCCTTTTCGCTCCTCTTCCTTTTCTTTTCTTCTGGCGCTGCGGCTGGTTCAAAGGAGGGAGAGGAGGTTGGGGCGGCAGGCTGCGATGTGCCCACGGTAAACTTGTACCGGGGTCTAGACGGGAGGATGTTCGCCGCGGCCGCTCCACTAGCTGGCTGTTCTGGCGCTTTTTCCACTTGGGGGGCCACCTCTGGAGTTGACTTTTCTGGCCGCTGCGCCCTTTCGGGTAATGCTTCAGGAGCTGGAGGCAACATTGGGCCCACTTGACTGCTTGCTGGCGTTGCGCTGGAAGTTCCGGGAGTAGACAATTGCTGGGAGGAGGACCTCCTTGTATACCTCTTCCTAGCGCCTCGGGGAACGCAATCTCGAAATGCGAAAGGCCGCCACGTGTCAGCGTATTGATCATATAGGGCCGAAAACTCATCATCAACGGCCAGCGTTTTCCGGTTGGATTTGTCGTGCTGCGTGCGGCATCTCATCTTCCAGCATTCGGTGATTTTGTCCTTTTGCCAGTTGAGGGGCGCCACCTTGGAGAGGAATTTCTTGAAGCCCGCTGAATCTAACCGGTGATCCGGGTTTCGCTCTGGGTCATACGTCACCTCTTCGCAGTAAAAATCATGCCATGGAGGCCATGATTGCATCTGCTCAATGTGCCATTCAAGGTCTGCACCTGTTCTGTTGCACCTTTCCTGCATGATCTCTGCTCGCGGGCAGATGTGTGCAAATTTACCCCTGACCCCAATTGGGTCGTACTTCCAGCGCTGCGGCAGCATTATTAGGCCCATGTCGATAAGTTCCCGTTCGAGGTAGACATGCTGTCCAATCTCGCGTACTTGAATATTCGCCCAGGTAATAGGGTATTGGAAAATATGGCCCTTTTTCTTTCCCTGGCCGAACTCTTCCTCGACATAGTCCATTTGTCGTGCAATCTCCATTCCGTACTGATGGTCAGTGCAGAAATAGGGCAGCAGGAACGGCTTCCCCTTGAATCCGTAGATTCTGACTACAATGCCCTGCGTCAGCCGGAAGGTGTCCCCGTACTTGTGCTTCCTCAGATAGCTTGTCATGACCTCTGGCGGGCGGGATGCCTCACCATTGAACAGCCCCAGGACCATGCACAAAAATTTAAAATTAAACTCATAGAATGACCCTTTTCTGTACAGGATCTCGGTCCATTCATACACGGGCAGCGACTCTCCTTTTTCGTTTACCTTCTTCAAGTCGGGAACTCTGATCCGGTAGTGAGTGTGGTATAGGCACAACCATGTTAGAAACGAACAGAGCCGAAATTCTGTCGTCTGCTTCTGCTGCAATTTGACCAGGTTGGAATGCATGGCGTATGCCAGCCAGTCTGCCCAGTCGAAGAAAATAGGGCGCTTCCCACTCCTTTGCGCCGTGGAGTCGTAGAACTCGCCATGCAGGATGCATTCTGCCAGCGCCAGCTGGTACGGGCGTACCACTTTGTCAGAATCGCAGCCGAGTACCCATGCCAGGATGATGTATATGTATTTGTTCTCGAACCTGTCCAGGGGTATGGGGCCTGTCGGCCATTGTCCTGCTGCCAGCGGAGTCTTCAGCTCCGAGTCGAGGAATTCTCTCATCCTCTTTGTCTGCGTGAATCTGCCCGTCTGTTCATCCGGATTAATCCTCCCGACAATCGCGTCGGGGTCGTACTGAAGCCCTGGGGCGAACGCTGGTTGGACGCTCTCCCTGAAGAGTGTGAACAACACTCTTCCCTTGTTGTCGCAGACTTGTCGGGCAGCTGGTTTGTAATATGCCGCAATGGACTCAATCAGCTCCGGGCATTGATGGACGGGAGGGCAGAAGAACCAGTACAGGTTCGACTTGTACGCAGCCCCGACATGATGTGAGGGCGAAACTTTGTCAGCCCACTTCGCAATATTCAGCCGCAGCTTGGTGAGGCTGATAGAAAATTCGCCATCCTTGTACCCGGCCAGGCGGTTGATGGGCGGCGGAATTTGCCCTCGGCTTCTCTTCGTCCGGGTTTTCCTTTTCTGCTCTTGCGGCGCTTCGCTCTCAGGAGCGCTGGACTCTGTCTGCTCCTCAGCTTCAGGTTCTGCATCACTGGACTGCGCCGGCATTGGCGCTTTCCCCTTGTCCATCGTTTCTTTTGCTGGAATTGGCAGAGACAGAGATTCTGGCTATTGATTGCTCAATTCTGGACTTTGCAGCTCAGAGTCGGTTAGACAATTTGGATTTTCTGAGTACGCCAGGGCCCTTTTTCTAGACAAGGATTTCAGCATTAATGGCACCAGGGGGTTAAGGTGATTTGTCGGAAGTTGGTGGGAGCGTTATAATATTTTGGCGGTTGTGCATGGGTTTAACCTTGAAAAGCGTACCCTAGTTGCAGTTGGTCCTAATGCGCCTTGCTTTCTTAATGACATCGTTTTTGAAAGTCGCGCAATCATTAAAACTTCTTCGGACTTCGTGCCTTTGATGACGTCATAGCCGCCGCCTGGGCACACCTTTTGAGGGAGAATTTTTGGCCCAGGACCCAACTTCGCACTGTGTCGTACTGCGCTGTCTGGGCCCACACTTAGAATTTTTCATGTTTCCTGTGATAGGTCATTCAGGGTGCGCCCAAAACTGAGGGCGCACTCGGACTTCGCCCAGAAAATGAGCGCACTCCGACTTCGCCCAGGTTTGCTTGCGCAGTCGGACTTCGCTCAGAAAAGTTGCGCAGTCTGACTTGACACTTAGCCGATTTTCCGCTTCATGTTCCCCGACTGCGCTCCCAAGACGGTGCGCACCCCGACTTCACTGCGCACCCAGCACTTAGTCAAATTCTTGCCCCTTTTGTCGGCTGCCTTCTCTCAAACTTCGCACGATCCAAGGAGCGATACCCGACTTCGCTGCGAAGTCGGGGTTTGCTTTAAGTTTTTCTTGGGCTCTTGAAAACTAACAACTGAAATGCTGAAATAAATATATACATTCTGAAAAACTAAAATGCAGAAAAGAAAACTGTACAAAGGACCCATTGGGTGCCTTCAGCGGTGATAAATTTTGAGGTGGAACCCGTTGACGGGAATGGGGAGAAGTTGTCCCTCCATGTCCCGGAGCACGAATGCATTATACTGGTTCACCCGAGCTATCTGATAGGGACCCTCCCAGAGGGCGTCAAATTTGCCGTGATTGCCCGGCTTTGCCTTTAGTGAGTCCCACTTCAGCACCAGGTCCCCGATTTTGAAAACTCGGGCGGTGGTGCCTTTTGCAAACCAGCCTTGGGTCGCTTCAGCATGCTTGGTGAAGGCCTGGTATGCTTTTTCTCTTTCTTCTTCTAACTGCAGCAGCTGGCACAGTCTGGCGTCCACTGGATCCCCGCTGACTCTCTCTTCATCCAACATCCAGAGTGCGGGAATTTCTATGTGGGTTGGCAGGACTGCCTCCTTGCCATACACGAGCGCGTAGGGGGATGTCTTGATAGATTTCTTGAAGGATATTCGATCCGCCCACAACGCCCGATTCAGGAGTAGGTGCCAAGTCCTCTTGTTCTTCTCTACTGTCCTTTTGACAATTTTCAGTAGATTCTTGTTGGTGGACTCAGCCAGGCCGTTCCCCTGCGGGTAGTAGTTAGAAGACATCTTGTGATAGATGCCGTACTTGCTGGTGTACTCCGTGAGTACAGCGCCTGCGAACCCCGGACCGTTGTCCGTCACTATTGACTCTGGGACCCCGAAACGGGTGATGAGGCTCTCGAGGAACCCAATGACCGTTTCTTGGTCCGCATTCTTCGTGGGGATCGCCTCTGCCCACCGGGTGAAGTAATCGGTGGCGGTAAGAATAAACTTGTGCCCCGCTGCAGAGTTAGGCGTAATGACCCCGATGAAGTCCAGACCCCATTGCTGAAACGGAGTCTCGGCCTGAATTGGTTGGAGGGGCAGGGGTGCTTTTCTGTTTCTGCCAGCAAATCTCTGGCATTTATCACATTTTACACAGACCGCATGTGCGTCTGTGAAGAGAGTGGGCCAATAGTACCCAACTCTGATGATTTTCAAGGCCGTAGGCCTTCCAGAATGGTGTCCTCCAGGCATCCCGGAGTGAAATTCTCCAAGGACCCTGGGTTGGTCGGTTTTCTTGACGCACCGCAACAGGATGCCGTCAATGTTCTTGAAGTAAAGCCCCTCGGGGCGAAGAGTGTATCTCAAGGCATTTAGCCGAAACCTCCTTCTTTGTGAGGCATTGAGGTGATCTGGACATCTCCCGGTGCAGAAATACCTCACCAGGTCATCTGTCCAGTCACTTTCCTCTGATAAGGAGTTGGCTAGGTTGGTGGTTGTTGTCGGATCTTCCCACTTACAGGCAGATATCTCGGCTGCAGCGCTTCGGGCCAGCTCCTGGCACAAGGCTCGGCCTCTGATCAGCTTTGTTGGCCGTACCTCGATGTCGAACTCCTGGATTTTGGCAATCCATCCTGCTCTCTTGTGACCCGGCTCCCCTTGTATGATGAAGTTCCGGACGTCCGGGTGTATCACGAAGACAGCTTGTCCGGCTCGGGAGACGAAGTGCCCGAACTTTCGGAGAGACTTCATGACTGCGTGAACTTGCCGCTCAATAAAATTGTACTTTTCCTCGTGCGGCTGAATCACCTGGCTTAAGAACGCTATGGGGCGCTCTTCGCCATCGTCTCCCTTCTGAGTCAGGATCGCGGCGTAACTCTCGGGTTCTCCCACCGCGTACAGGATGAAGTCCTTGGAATAATCCGGGTTTATCAACACCGGAGCTTGTGCAATTCTGGCCTTGATCTCCTCGAAGGCCTGCCTCCTCTCGTCAGTCCACAGGAATTCGGCATTCTTTTTCAGCAGTTCGGCCATGGGTTTGATCACTTGTGCGAAGTCCGGTATGAACTTCCTTACGAAGTTGATCTGGCCGAAGAAGGACTGTAGCCCCTTCTTGTCGACTAGGGCAGGCAAGCGGAGGAGGGCTTCGGCTCTATCAGGATCCACTGCAAGGCCTTTCTCGGAGATGACATGTCCCAGCAGCTTACCTTCTCTTACCGCGAAGACTGATTTCTTCGGGTTAATGGAAATGCCGAATTCACGACATCTCTCAAATATCTGCCGCAGGTGGGAAGCATGGTCCTCTCTCTTGTGAGAGAATACAATCATGTCATCCAGGTAGATGACAATGATCTTGTTAAGCAACTCTCGGAAGGCCAGGTCCATGGCTCTCTGGAATGTGGCGCCAGCATTGGACAAGCCGAAGGGCATGCGCTGATAGGCGAACGTTCCCCATTTGGTGGTGAACGTTGTCTTATGCTGGTCCTCATCTTTGACCCAGATCTGGTTGTACCCAGAAAATCCGTCTAAGAGGGAGAATCTCTGCGCTCCAACAACTATGTGGAGGATCTGATCGATTTGGGGAAGCGGGTAATGGTCCTTTAGTGAGGCCTGATTTAGATTTCTGAAATCCACGCAGAGGCGAATGTCTCCGTTCTTCTTCCTCACGGGAACCAGATTCGCAACCCAGGATGAATGCTTGATGGGGTAGATTATCTTGGCTTCCAGCATTTTCAGGAGCTCGACTTTCATCATGGCTTCAATCTTCGGGTTTACAGCCCTCTGCTTCTGCCGGAATGGTTTCGCACCATCTTCTAGCTCAATGGTATCTTTGGATTATCTGTCTGTCATACCCCTTCAAGTCCTGGTAGCACCAGGCTACTATATCGGGGAACTCTCTGCATAATGATCTGATTTGCCCGAGTTCCTCTTCAGTGCAGTCCATCCCGACCTTGATTGTTTTTCCAGGTTCAAGCTCCAGGTCGACGTACTGCTTGGGGTCTACTTTGATCCTGTGTGATATCGCTCTGTCATTCTGATCAAAGAGACTTTCTAGTGTAATCAGTCCTTTCGGGACATGATTATTCTTTAACTGTATCAACCCCTCATATTGCTCGTCATCAGGGTCTCTACCTTCGATTGTACATGCTTCGGTAACCAAAAAAGTGACGATCTCCTCGTCACAGTCAAACACCTGCCAGTGGGTGTCTTTATCAGGCACAAAAGGCCTGTAGATGGTACGAACCGGCTTCGGCTTCTGGACAGTGTCATCAGCCGGAACGTACCTGGCTCCAACAGACGCCAGAATGTCAGCGTGCTTGTTTTTCTCACGTGATATGGCTTTGACATTCAATGAGTCGAATGACTCCATCAGGTCCCGAGACCCGATTACGGTACGCCTTGAGGTAGTGCTTCTTGGAGGCGCACTTGTTCGTAATCTGGTTGCACACCAGCTCTGAGTCGCCAAAGATCTGCAGATGCTTTATCCCCAGTCTCTCCGCTTTTCTCAAACCCAAGCACAGGGCTTCGTACTCTGCCGCGTTGTTGGTACAGCTCCAAGCCAGCCTGTAGGTGTAGTCCTTCTGGATCCCGGTCGGGGAAACCAAGAGTACGCCTGCACCGGCGCCATTTTTGCATCGGGCGCCATCAAAGAAGAGCTGCCATAGCTTTTCTGGTGCAGGTCCTACTTCTTTCTTGGCTGACTGGTCAAGCCTCTCAGGCTGAATGACGGTGTAGCAGCCTTGCTCAGTCTCGATCATGGCGTTGAAATCCAGCAAGGAGAACTCATCCTCCACTTGCAACAGCTCAAGAGCTTGCTCTGTCATGTCTACCACCACCAGTTCTTCCGCTGTCAGCTGAACCATGCAGTCCTGCGACTCTTCTCCGGGTATCTTCTCCACTAGAAATGTGGAAGGCTTCTCGTTGTAGATCTTCAGTCTCCTTCCTTTGAAGGGCACTTCCATATGCGAGTAATCCAGAGACAGATACCCACCCAGCTTCGCAGTGAACTCCCTGGAGAGACACATGCCGAAGTAGGGTTCCAAGTCGACAACCACGACTTCTTGAATGACCACTATGTCAAGAGCTTTGTGCAGCCGGATCGGGATATCTTTAATGACACCGACTGTCTTGACAGGGGTGCCGTCTAGTTGCAGCACACCTTGGCTGCTCCTTGTATATTCCATCCCGATTTCGTCGCAGACGGCTCTTGGCATAACAGTCGTGGAGGCACCAGAATCCACCATACAGTTGTGTACGATATACCCTTGCATCCGTAATGACAGATAGAAGGGAGGTGGTCTGTTCTTCCCAGTGGCGGAGACTGTCAGGGGTTGAACCAGAACAACAGGCTGTATCTGCTTGCCATATTTCATGCTCTTCAAAGATTCCTGCAGCAGATCAACTTGCCCTGGGAGCAGAAGAGCGTCATACATGCTTATCCTTGCGGGAGTCCTCTTTAGCTCATCCACTATGCTGTAGCCCGAAGTGCTAGCTCCCTCCGTTTCTTTCGTAGGCTCATACTTGGTCCGGTATTGCTGCGTGGCCTCGACTCTCTGTCTCTTTGTCAGAGACGGATATCTCAGCTTCTCCTGGGCTTGTTCTTTGGTCTCAGCTGGAGGCTGAGCTGCGGGAGCTTTTGCTGCGGGAGGCTTGGCTGCAGGCAATTTTTCCTTGGCCGTGTAAGGCCACAGCCTCTTGTCAGGTGGCAGCCCAGCAGGTTGCGCCTTTTCTCTCCTGGCGTATACCTTCAATGGCTTTGCAGCAGCTTCAACAGGCTTTTTGTCTTCTTTGGCAGGGGGCAACGCCAGATCTTCCTCTGGGACGGCAAAGTTGCCTTCATCGTCCAGGATCATGTAAAGTTCTTCATCTTCTATGGCGCTGCCCGCCAGAGTCTGGAGGTAATGCTGGTGCAGTGTGCAATCTTCTTCTGAATGCGGGTCGTTGCACGTGGAGCACCAGTTAACCTGGTCAGAAGTGCCAGGTTGGTCTTCAATGGCAGCATTTCTTGCAGGGGGCGCCTCTGAACTTGCCGTTCTGCGGCTTGATCTTTTGTCAGTGCCGGAGGAGGATATGGCCTCCTTGGAACAGATTCCATCTGGGCCTGCTTCTTCTTCAGTATAGTCATGTCATTTGACATGGTATGATATCCAGAGGCCAGAGCCCGTACCTCTTGGAGGATTTTGTTCTGAATATCATTGTCTGGAGGCGGCAACTGAGCTGGCGGAGGTAATGCAGCCAATGGAGGAGGTGCAGAATATTGCGCATACTGAGGGGGAGCTGGGAGTGCTGGATAATGCGGAGGAGGAGGCGGCGGGTTAGGATAATGAATTTGTGGCGGGCCGTAGGGATTTACGACCGGCGCCGGATTCCATTGCTGTTGGGGGTGCTGTCCTGAAGATGACGGCATCACACCAGAGGCCGATGGGTACTGGGATTGAGGAAAGTCAGGGTAAATGGGTGGCTGTACCCTATGCGGGAGTCTGCCTATGGAGATTATGTCCATTTCAGCTTGTTGGGCAGCTTCGTACAGGGCAGGGAATGAGTCGACTCGGGCTATCTTCAGCAACAGGCAGATGTCTGAGTTGAAAGACCTCAAGTAGTAGTGCGCAGCCTGACCCGCTGAAGGTCGCAGTTCGCGAGGTACTCGTTTCCAAGACCTCGCAAACCGTATGTTGAAGTCCGACACCTCCTCTTGGGGGTGTCGCTGGATGCTTTGGAACTGATGCAACAAAGAAGAGGGATCAGCAGACTCGTTGCATCCTTTTACGAGCCTGCCAGCCAGCTGGCGCCACCCCGTGATAGATCCCTCTGGCAGAGATCTCCACCAGTAGAGAAGCTTTCCCCTTAGGGAAAGGGCCAGTAGACGGGTCTTGACACTCTCGTCTGTAATGGAATGTAGCGCAGCCAGGGCCAAAATGTCCTGGATGTGTTCGTACGCCGTCTTGTCGTAGCCATCATAGGTAGGGATGGACTTTAAGGCAGCGGGGGGCACAGCTTGTTGTCCGACTAGGGCCAAGGGCCCCGTGGAGTCTACCGTCGGGAAGAGATCATCGTCATTCTGCTGAGCAGCCATTTCTTCTTCTCCTCCGGTAGTGTACTCGGTATCGGTACCGTCCGAGGATGTAGATTGCTCTTCAACCTCGGCCTCTTCGATTTCAGGCTCGGATTCGTCTATGCGAGCTTGGCGGTCAGCCAGCCTGACGCGCTCTCCTGGAGCGGCAATGTCAATTTCGTAAAGATCAGGCTGGTTTCCCGGATTCCTTGCTCTCCACCTTCTCGTTTGCATGAAGGCGTTCGGACCGGTCTTCACGGACTCAGAGAATATTCAGGTACTTGCAGAGTCGCCAGGTGTTCTGATTCTAACAGCAATGAAGCGAACACCAGTGCTTCGATTCTGTTTTGGGGTGGGAAACTTCCATGTCCCACCGGGCGTGCCAGAGAAACTGTTGGTTACGAATCTGCCATTAGGAAAGGATTTGGTATAATGCGCCCCATTCGCCCACCAGATTGAAAGGCCGGAAGGAAGGAATGCCTTCCGTGCCAATCTCCGGAGAAGGCCGGCTTCCTGTGGGTTTTTTTAGTGTTTTAGCTAAGGGTACAGGAAAGAGATAAAGTGCGGAAAGAGATCCAAATGTGATTGGAGTTGGGTGGGGGGAATAAGCAGCACGACAACGATCAATCACCACTACTAACAACAATTAAATACAAAACACACCATAGAAACTACAGCTATCATGCATCCTATGTATCCTCTATCTATGCATTCCAGGAATACTTAATCATCAAATACTTGGAGTCCAGAGTTCAGTATAACAAGAAGCAATGAAATAAGAAACATGAGGCAGAAATGACAAGGAAAGGCAGCATAAAAGATGATGACGAAGAAGCGAGAGCCAAGTATGTGTCTTGCATTCAGAAGCAAACGTATAGCTACAATGGTTCCCTAGCAGTATATTCCCCTTCCACCCCTTTACAATGAAATGGTGTGGCTATTTATAGCCCAAGTTCCCCCCGATTACAATTACGGGCACAAAGTCCCAGACCGGACAATAGCTGACAAAAGCGGCAAAAGAGCTGCTGATGCTGACTTCTGTCGGCGAGGACTGTACTTGCAGCAAGGTCTCCCTGAAAGTTGTACAGCTACGTGGCAGTGCGTCGGGTGAAACTTCTAGTCAGCAGGAATGCGGGTAGCTATGGTAGATGGAACTTTGCATCAGCTTAAATGGAGGTAGCTGGCGTAGGTAGTTCGGCCCATGCTTGTCCTTTTTCCCATCACATCTCGGCTCGAATCCCGAGGCTGGACACTTGTCGAATTCTGATGAGTGACACATGTCTGCCTTGAAAGGCAGTTTGTCCAACTTCGCCTGGGATCAGAGCGCCATCGGGTAGCGCGAGTCTGTTAGGATCTCATCCTAACCCTTAATGTAATAACTTCCTTGATGTAATAATTCCTAGTGAACGTGGGTAGTACCCATGATTAATATTTTGTAATGTTCTAAGTTTTAGCTTAGGTAGTGCCTATGACAAATGGCACCCTTTTTATGTAACACATGGTAGATAGGTGGCATTGTGCATGTAATTCGTGTGGCATTATGCATGTAATTCGAGTGGCATTGTGCATGTAATTCAAAGTGGCACTATGCATGTAATTCGGGTGGCATTATGCATGTAATCCAGGTGGCATTTTGCATGTAAGCCAACCTTGGAAGGAAACTCCTTAAATACCCGAAAAGGCACCAATGTAACCATCTTTTGCAAAATTAATGAAGTATTGAAGGAGGTTGCCCCCTCGAAGAGGCCTGCGATTCTGTCTTATTGTGAGATTGTTCTTTATGCAAATTTCTGTTATATTAATGTGATGTTTATGTGAGTTTATTTCCAAGCAATTGTGTGAGAGTGTGTTATTTGAGTTTATTTTATAGCAGGATCTTAACAAGTGGTATCAGAGCGCTTTCCAGGGCCAAGTTCTATTGCAACTGCAACGATTCTTGCCATCCAATCCGCCTGTTAGGTATAAATTCCGTGTGTTTTTTCCATTCTGTTTTTCCTTATTAAAAAAAATCCAAAAAAAATACAATGTTTTTTTTTTCCAGACCAAAAACAAAAAAATATATTGTTAGTTGAGTAGGTAGAAACCCTGTACCGGGGGTTTTAAAATATCGCGAAGGATCTGTCGTTATTGGCTAAGCTAGATAGCCCATAAAGCGTCTAGTGAAGTGAGGGGCGATCGAGCTCCAATACCCGTGCCTCGTACGTAACTCGCGCACGGACTTGAGCTCCCACGTATCTTCGGGTATATCGGGAGACCATCTAGGATTAAACAAACTTTTAGCCATTAGGAAGCTCTTCGGCCTTGTATTACTCATAGTCTACGGGACACAAAGATCCCGGACGATTACCCTCCCGTATTGTCGTAGAGGCGGTAGTGTGCTCAAGGGTATGTGTGGAATCCTCCTTGAGTAGTGGCCTGAAATATTGGTCCGAGCACTATTGTTCGTCACTGTCGGTATATTAGAGGGCCTATGGGTGGTACATACTCCTATACTTAGCATTCCCTGGTTCTGTTAAAACTTCAACCTGTAAAAAACGCAAAAAATAAAAAATAAAAATAAAAATCCAAACATCCCTGTTCGTAAACCCGCATTTCAAAAGTGAGCATATGAGAAAGGAGTCCTCTACTAAAAAAATAATAGAAGGGACATGCATTCGGGATAAGCCATGAGGGTGACACTTAAGTTGACAGTCTGGAGAATAACAGTAAAATTTACAATGGCGACCACAATCAAGTCGACCAAGTCGAGAGGTCAAGACAATAGGGCAGAATTCACGCTTTCGTGGTCGAACAGAATCGTCATATCGCCACCTGCAAAATACAGAGAATCTTGAGTGTGAAACACGGCCAGCTATAGATAGTGCTCCAGTACCCAACTTTTGCTCAGTAGCTCATAATTAGAAACTGTAAACACCGTTAGACTCAAGAAACAGAGATAAAAAAAAAAAGTCTGGGTGCCAAAAAGTAGTGTTGAGAGATATAGCTCATTGTGACCACCTCCTCCCGCTGATCATTTTGATATATAGCACCCAAGCACTTTTTTGGGCACTTACTAAAAATAGTAAGTCCTAAAAATTCAATTCTATTTTTAGTAATTGGTCACAAAAGGTCTAAAAAATGGCCCAGGGTACCCGTGGACACCATAAAGAACTAGAACACTTGGAATCCCTAACAAAAGCCATTGAGAACTTGAACTCGGCTTTTCACTCCATAAGGGAAGAAGTCCAAGGTCTTCGCCTAGAGCATGAGGCCACTAGCAATCGCTTAGAAGAAGCATTGACAGAAGTAGACAACAAACTGAGAAGAGAACCACCCAAATCAGAATACCAAGCTGAGAGTTCTACAAGGAATCGTGACCATGATCCACCCTTTAGAATGCCCAAATTGGACTTTCCCAAATTCAGTGGGAAGGATGTTGATGGGTGGCTATGTCGGGTTGACCAATTCTTTCGACTTCATAATGTACCCATATTTCATCGAGTCCAGATGGCTTCCTTTAACTTGGAATCTGAGGCTCTACACCGGTTTCAATGGTTGCGTCTTGCCTACCCAAATCTCTCTTGGGAGGATTTTGAATCCCAACTACTCACTCGATTTGGTCCTAGTGAGTTTGAGGACTTTACAGGAGCCTTGACCAAACTGCAACAAACAGGGTCAGTCCGAGAGTACCAAGCTCAATTTGAGAAATTGGCCAATAGGACAAGAGGATTGAGTGAAGGGTTCTTCCAGAGTTGTTATATCAGTGGGTTGAAGGTGGAACTCCAAGCAGAAGTAAAAATGTTGAAACCACGAACTATGATGGAAGCTATCAGTTTGGCCCGTTTGGCCGAATCTAAACTCTCTGCCCAAAGACACCCATCAAAGTTTCCTCAAAATAGACCTTCATTTCCTCCTAGAGCCCAACACCTAGATGATAATAAACCTGCCGCACCCAAGCGCCTCACCACCGAAGAGATGGATGCACGTCGTGCCCAAGGATTATGCTACAATTGTGATGAAAAGTTTTTCAAAGGGCATAAGTGTGCACACAAAAAATTGTTCTTGATAGATGTTGAAGAACCTGATACCGCTGACGAGAGTGATGAGGATGAGGACCCTCCAAAAATGAAACAGGAACCTGAGACAACAATTACAATCCATGCCCTTGCAGACATTACTACTCCTCAAACCATGAAGGTTACAGGATTTTTCAAGGGCCAACGTCTTTCCATCCTTCTGGATTCAGGAAGCACGCACAACTTCATTGACCCTAGAGTTGCTCAACGGGCAAATTGCTATATCCACACTTGTAATTCCTTTGAGGTCATGGTAGCCAATGGGGGAACCTTACCTTGTAAAGGAAAGTGTCGCAATGTTAAAATCAAGATAGGGGACTATGAACTCAAGCGAGACATGTTTGCCCTCCAGCTTGGGTGGATGTGATATTGTTTTGGGATCCCAATGGTTGAGTACGTTGGGCACTATCAGTTGGAACTTTGCTGAACTCTGGATGCAGTTCTCCCAGAACGGACAAACACACATCATCAAGGGCTCCCCGACAAGAACACCTCAAATTATCAGTTCAAACGGCATGGAGAAATTGCTAAAAAAATCATCACGTGGGGTCATTGCACAACTATTCTCCATCCAACCATCCACATCTCCAATGGGTGAAATCCCACAAGACATGCAACAGATTCTCCCCAAACAAGAGGCCATCTTTTCAGAACCAACCACACTACCACCGCATCGCTCTCACGACCATGCCATTCCATTATTGCCGGATAGTACACCTCCCAATATCATACCACCTTATGAGCGACTCAAGCGCACCTTATTTTGGAAAGGTAGGAAACAGGACATTCGCTCTTTGGTGGCAGACTGCGACACAGGTCAAAGGATGAAAGGAGAAACAGTGCGCTCTCTCGGGCACTCTTCCACCATTGCCAATACCGGATCAGGTGTGGACTGACATCTCTAGGGACTTCATAGAAGGGCTACCTAAATCTGGAGGCAAGTCTGTTATTTTCGTGGTAGTGGACCGCCTTTCAAAGTATGCTCACTTTTGTGCCCTAACCCATCCTTACACAACATTCACTATTGCCCAAATTTTTCTTGACTCCATATTTCGCCTTCATGGCATGCCAACCTCCATTGTATCTGATCGTGATCCCACCTTTACTAGCAATTTGTGGCAAGAGTTGTTTAAGTTGCAGGGGACTCAGCTCAAAATGAGTTCAGCCTACCATCCGCAAACGGATGGTCAAACAGAGGTTGTTAATAAATGCTTGGAAACTTACCCTTGTTGCCTTGCCTCCGATCATCCTACTCATTGGGCAAAATGGCTTTCTTTGGCCGAATGGTGGTACAACACTTCCTATCATACCGCCACCAAACTCACACCGTTTGAGGCAGTTTTCGGGCGCCCTCCACTCACGCATTCCTCCTACATTTCGGGCAGCTCCAAGGTACAGGTTCCATCAACACTCCCCGAATTGGATGAAGAAGGCTCCATCTTACTTGCACCAAAGCAGCTGCTGGATCGTCGAACTCGCACTCTGCGCAACCGTACCATTACAGAGGTCCTGGTTCAGTGGCGTGGACTTCAACCTGAGGATGCTACATGGGAGTCTCTCCATCAACTCCAAAGAATAGTTTCTCATTTTCAGCTTTGAGGACAAAGCTTCTTCAAGGAGAAGGGCATGTTAGGATCTCATCCTAACCCTTAATGTAATAACTTCCTTGATGTAATAATTCCTAGTGAACGTGGGTAGTACCCATGATTAATATTTTGTAATGTTCTAAGTTTTAGCTTAGGTAGTGCCTATGACAAATGGCACCCTTTTTATGTAACACATGGTAGATAGGTGGCATTGTGCATGTAATTCGTGTGGCATTATGCATGTAATTCGAGTGGCATTGTGCATGTAATTCAAAGTGGCACTATGCATGTAATTCGGGTGGCATTATGCATGTAATCCAGGTGGCATTTTGCATGTAAGCCAACCTTGGAAGGAAACTCCTTAAATACCCGAAAAGGCACCAATGTAACCATCTTTTGCAAAATTAATGAAGTATTGAAGGAGGTTGCCCCCTCGAAGAGGCCTGCGATTCTGTCTTATTGTGAGATTGTTCTTTATGCAAATTTCTGTTATATTAATGTGATGTTTATGTGAGTTTATTTCCAAGCAATTGTGTGAGAGTGTGTTATTTGAGTTTATTTTATAGCAGGATCTTAACACAGGCGGGGAACAGCGCAGTTGCGGAGGCCTTCGTGCCTTAGCCAATTTCTGGGCTGCTTGATGGATCTTGCCCAACTGCGCACTGGTCGGAGGGCGTAGACCGACTTCGCTACGAAGTTGGGTTGCGCATTTCAACACTTGGTTGTTTCGGCCGTTGTTCGGACTGCACACAAAAGGGGGAGCGCACCCCGACTTCGCTGCGAAGTCAGGTTGCACTCCGGCACTTAGCTGAATTTTGCAAACATTGTTTCCCAAGTGCACACAGGAAGAAGAGCGCACCCCGACTTCGCTGCGAAGTCGGGTTGCGCTCTGACACTTAGCCAAATTCTGCTCCTTTTTAGCCTGTTTTCGCACTTCGCATTCCCTAGTGCGCTCCAACTTGAGGGAGCACCCCGACTTCGCTGTGAATTCAGGTTGCGCCCTGAAACTTAGAATTTTTCTGGGAATGCTTGCTCTGTTCTAGGGTTTTGACTGGGGGAAGTACAAATGGGAAAAGGGAGGAATGAAACTGAAGGAAAGGGAAGAAGGGAAAAGTGGAGAAAGGGAAGAAGGATGGAAGGAAGGGAGAGCAGCATACTTACAAAATTTGAAAACATGGCACCCCGTGCAAAATGTGGCAACAGTAACCCTTGCATCTGCCCAGTCTAGGGCAATTTGTGACATTGGAGGAAATCGGAGGCCCTTGCGTGCATACTCCTCAAGTTTTTTCGCCAAGTCTAGCCACTGCCTCGCTTGGCGTTCGGCCTCCTCTACCGCAGGCTTTCCCTGGGCAGAAACTTCTTGTATTCTGGATACGAAATCCAGGACGGACAGGGACCTGACAACATTAGCCCTGCAGCAAACCAGCTCGCATCTCCTTGATCTTGTCCCTCGAAAAGGCGGCCGCCTGGGACGCTTTCTCTTCCAGCTGCAACTAAGTCTTTTACAGCAGATTCTACAACTGGGCAACATGCTCAAGTGCTGCCTTTTTCTCCTCTGACAGCTGCTCAGCTGTCTTCTTCTGTGTTGCCGCCTCCTGCTGGGACGCAGCAAGCTGGTCCTTTAAATTTTTAATCTCCTCCTGGGCAGATTCCAGCTGCGTGGTGGCCTTGGCCAGATTCTCCTCCAGCTGCCTTGAATCATTTTGAAGCTGAAACAACTTCTCCTGGGCTTCGAGCCGCTTGACAAGGAGATTATCAGTTTTTTGACGAATACCATTAATCTCGTATTCCTCGCTTATATCGTCGAAACTCTTCTCCTTGATTCGGTGCTCATAGTCTGCCTCAGTCATCTCCCGGAGGGGCTTCTTGACTTTTGGGATCAACTTCTCCGTTCGGAGCACCCTTTTGTCCAAGTCATACTTGGTGCGCTTCACAGGTATGGCAACCTCCTCGGCTCTTCTTTTCTTCACGCCCTGGAGGAAAGAGGTAGAACTCCCTGCGGTCTTTACAGCTAGAGGCTGGTCGTCTGTAACTTGCAGTTGTTCCTCGAAATTGAAGAACAGCCTACAACTTCGGACAACACGGATATTGATTATACCACTGATCAGCTTGAAGAAGAGGAAGAAGACATGGCTGCCCAAAATCAGCAAAATTATGATGATCTCTTCCCAGTTGTTGATTCCACAGGGCCCCTAGCTCTAGTTGGACAAGAAGTTGTTCCTCCTGCTGCCTTGAAATCCATTCCTACGTATGATGGCTCCGGGAAGACAGCATATGAGCACATCCAAGACATTCTGGCCTTGGCTGCACTCCACTCTATCACAAATGAGAGTGTTAAGACCCGGCTGTTAGCTCTCTCTCTAAGAGGAAAGCTTCTCTGCTGGTGGAGATCCTTGCCAGAGGGAGCTATCACAGGATGGCCCTAGCTAGCGGGCAGACTAGTGGAGGGATGCAATGAGTCCGTTGATCCCTCCTCACTACTGTACCGGTTTCAAAGTATTCAACGCCATCCACAAGAGGAGATATCGGACTTCAACGTGAGGTTTGCGAGGTCCTGGAAAAGAGTACCCCCTCAGCTGCATCCTTCTGCAGGATAAGCTGCTCACTATTACCTGAGATATTTTAACTCAGACATTTGTCTAATTCTCAAGATAGCCCGGGTCAACACTTTTCCCGCCTTATATGAGGCTGCTCAGCAAGCAGAATTAGACATAATTTCTATAGGCAGACTTCCTCATAAAATGCAGCCTCCCATCTATCCCGATTTCCCTCAGTCACAATATCCGCCCGCGTCTGGTGGGACGTCATCCTCATCCAATCAGTACACCCATCAGCCGTGGAACCCAGCGCCAGTTATTAATCCGTATGGTCCGCCCCAGATCCATTATCCTAATCCGCCACCTCCGCAATATCCAGCACTCCCTGCTCCCCCTCAATACCCGACATATTCTGCTCCTCCACCATTAGCCGCATTGCTTCCGCCGGCCCGGCCAGCGCCTTCTGATAATGATATTCAGAATAAGATCCTTCAGGAAGTGCGGGCTCTTGCCTCCGGTTACCACACAATCTCCAACGACATGACGATCATGAAGAAGAAGCAAGCTCAGATGGAGTTTCTTCCTAGGAGGCCATATCCTCCTCCTGCGCTGACAAAAGATCAAGCTGCTCAAGCGCAAAGGCCTCCAGCAAGGAATGCTGCCAACAATGCTCAACCAGGCACTTCTGACCACGTTAACTGGTGCTCTACTTGCAACGATCCACATGGAGAGGAGGGTTGCATGTTGCATCAGCATTATATTCAGACTCTTGCGGGCAGCGCCGTGGAAGATGAAGCATACATGATCCGTGACGATGAAGGTAACTCTGCAATCCTTGAAGAAGATCCCGTGTCCCTCTTAACCAAGGAGGGCAAAAAGCCGATTGAGGCCACCACGGCCCAGATGAAGCCATTGAAGGTATATGCAAGAAGGGAGAGGACGCAGCCTGCTGTGCCAGCTTCTGATAAGCCGCCTTTACCTCCTACAGCCAAAGAAAAGCTCTCAGCGCTCAAGGCTCCGACGGCCCAACCTCCAACTGAAACAAAAGAACAAGCTCAAGAAAATCTGAGGTACCCATCGTTGACGAAGAGACAGAGGGTTGAAGCCACGCAACAATACCGAACCAGGTACGAACCAATGAAAGTGACAGAGGGAGCCAACACTTTGACTTACAATATAGTCAACGAGCTCAAGAAAACTAGCAAAAATAAGCATGTATGATGCTCTTCTGCTCCCAGGACAGGTAGACCTGTTGCAGGAATCCTTGAAGAATGTGAAAGATGGAAAGCCGACGCAGCCCTCTGTGTTAGCTCAGCCCTTGACAGTTTTTGCTACCGGAAAAAACAGACTGCCACCTTTCTATCTGTCTTTGCGAATGGAAGGCCACATAGTACATAATTGCATGGTGGACTCTGGTGCCTCCACTATTGTCATGCCAAGGGCTGTCTGCGAAGAGATTGGTATGGAATACACAAGGAGCAGCCAAGGTGTGCTGCAGCTAGACGACACTCCTGTGAAGACAGTCAGAGTCATCAAGGACATCCTAATCCGGATGCATAAAGCACTAGACATCGTGGTTATACAAGAAGTCGTAGTGGTGGACTTGGAACCCTACTTCGGCATGTGTCTCTCCAAGGAGTTCACTGCGAAGTTGGGTGGATATCTGTCGCTGGATTATTCACATATGGAGGTGCCTTTCAAAGGAAGGATGTTGAAGATTTATAATGAGAAACCTTCCACTTTTCTGGTCGAAAAGATACCCGGGGAAGAGCAGCAAAATGGCATGGTTCATCTTACGATCGAGGAGCTGGTAGAGGTAGACTTGGAGGGAGAGACCCTGGAACTGTTGCAAGTGGAGGATGAGTTCTCCTTACTGGACTTCAATGCCATGATTGAGACCGAACAAGGTTGCTACTCTGTCACCTAGCCTGAAAGACTTGATCAGTCTTCAAAGAAGGATGTTGGACCTGCCCCAGAAAAGTTGTGGAAGCTGTACTTTGATGGTGCCCGATGCAAGAATGGCGTCGGGGCAGGTGTACTTCTGGTTTCACCATCCGACATTCAAAAGGATTATTGTTATAGGCTGGCCTGGAGTTGCACTAACAATGCGGCAGAGTATGAAGCCCTATGCTTAGGCTTGAGGAAGGCAGAGAGGCTTGGGATAAAACATTTGGAGATCTTTGGCGACTCACAGCTGGTGTGCAACCATATTACCAATAAGTGCGCCTCCAAGAAGCACTACCTCAAGGCGTACCGTAACCATGTCTGGGATTTGATGGAGAAATTTGACTCTTTGAATGTCAAAGCCATCTCTCGTGAAAAGAATAAGCAGTGCTGACATTCTGGCGTTTGTTGGATCCAAGTACATCCCGGCTGATGACACTGTCCAGAAGCCGAATCCGGTTCGTACCATTTATAGGCTTTTTGTGCCTGACAAGGACACCCACTAGCAGGTGTTCGACTGTGACGAAGATATCGTCACCTTTTTGATAAATGAAGCTAGTACAATCGAAGGTAGAGACCCTGATGATGAGCAGTATGAGGGGTTAATACAGTTAAAGAATAATCATGTCCCAAAAGGACTGATTACCCTGGAGAGTCTCTTCGATCAGAATGATAGAGCCATATCCCACAGGATCAAAGTAGACCCCAAGCAGTACATGGACCTGGAACTGGAACCTGGAAAGGTGATCAAGGTCGGAACAGATTGCACCGATGAAGAACTGGAGCAAATCTGGGCCCTGTGCAAAGAGTACCCAGATATTGTAGCCTGGTGCTGCCAAGACCTGAAAGGGTACGACAAAGAGATGATCCAGCACACCATAGAGCTGGAAGATCAGGCAAAGCCCTTCAGACAAAAGCAGAGGGCAGTAAATCCAAAAATTGAAGCCATGGTGAAGGCCGAGCTCATGAAGATGTTGGAAGCAAAAATCATCTATCCTATCAAGCATTCTTCTCGGGTCGCAAATCTGGTTCCCGTAAGGAAGAAGAATGGAGACATCCATCTCTGCGTAGATTTTAGAAATCTTAACCAGGCTTCATTGAAGGATCATTACCCACTCCCTCAGATTGACCAAATTCTTCACGTGGTTGCAGGTGCCCAAAGATTCTCTCTCCTAGATGGATTTTCAGGGTATAATCAGATTTGGGTGAAATATGAAGACCAACACAAGACGGCGTTCACCACCAAATGGGGAACGTTCGCATATCAACGCATGCCTTTCGGTCTTTCAAATGTCGGGGCTACGTTTCAAAGAGCTATGGACTTGGCATTCCGAGAGGTGCTCAACAAGATCATTGTCATCTACTTGGATGACATGACCGTGTTTTCACACAAGAGAGAGGACCATGCCTCCCACTTGCGGCAAGTATTTGAGAGATGTCATGAATTCGGCATTTCCATCAACCCAAAGAAGTCAGTCTTTCTGGTGAAGGCAAACTGCTAGGCCATGTTATTTTTGAAAAAGGCCTTGCAGTTGATCCTGACAAAGCGGAGGCTCTTCTTCGTTTGTCCATCCCAGTTGACAAAAAAGGGCTGCAATCATTTTTTGGCCAAATCAACTTCGTAAGGATGTTTGTGCCAGACTTTGCACAAGTAATTAAGCCCATGGTTGAGGTCTTGAAAAAAGATGCTGAATTTGTTTGGACTGAGGAGAGGAATCAAGCCTTTGAAGAGATCAAGGCCAGAATTGCCCAGGCTCCAGTGTTAATAAATCCACACTACTCCAAGGATTTCATCCTTTACGCGGTGGGAGAGCCCGAAAGCTACGTTGCAGTTCTGACTCAGAAGGGAGATGATGGCGAGGAGCGCCCCATAGCATTTCTAAGCCAGGTGATTCAGCCGCACGAAGAAAGATACAATTTTATTAAGTGGCAAGTGCATGCAGTTATGAGATCCCTGTGTAATGTCCCTTTTTAAGAAACAACAAACCCTTACTACGAAAATGCAGAAATTAAGTACAGCAAGGAAATAACTCAGAAATTGCTCATAAAATAACACAAGTATGAGGAGAAATCAGCCAGTATCATATATTAAATATTGCCAAACCAATACAACAACTCCCCAAGGCTGAACAGATGCAAAAACTCCTCAAAAATGACCCCAAATACAAGCGTAGGGTTTGGGGCTGCCAACAGATCTGAAACACATGACACAAATGCTCCCAAAAATGCCACGAACTCCTCACGGATGCCTCTTTTTGTATTTTTGATATTTTAGGGCAATAACACCTGCAATGATATTGCCAAGACCCCAACCATGCACCTCCAATGCACTATGGGAATGAGCAAGACCCGCAATCTCAACTCATGGAACCTCTAGGGTTTCAATATTCAATTCTGATATCAACATAACATGCCCAAAATGGGACGTCTCACTCCCTTATATAGGGTGAGGTTCTAATTTGGAGTTGACATCTCCCAACCCTAAAATCACTTAAAGTGCTCCCAACCCTAAAATCACTTAAAGTACCTTATTACAACATAAAAACATAAAACATAAATAAACACAACTTATGTATCCTAGTCACATGAACCCCTTTTTCACTTTTATAATTAAGTGTAGGAGACATTTACAAAAAAAATATTTATTTTTGGGACATTACAAGTCCACCCTCCTCAAATTGTTTGTCCTCAAGCAAAGTCAAAGCTGGAGCATCTAAAATTTCTGCACCTTCCCAAGTAGCATCCTCCATAGGCAAGTCCTTCCACTTCACAAGATATTCTTTGACAGTCCTACTCCTAAGCTTTCTCTCCCTTGTCTCAAGGATCAATTCAGGTTCAAGAATGAGCTTTCCTTTATCATCAAGGGGTGGCAAATCTGAAGATGGCTGAATATGTTGGCCCAAGGCCTTCTTCAAACAAGAAACATGGAAGACATTATGTATTTTACTTCCACTTGGAAGTTCCAAAGCATATGCAACCTGTCCAACCTTACTCAACACCTTGTAAGGTCCATAAAATTTGGGTTTGAGTTTTTCTGCTCCACTTCTTTTCAATGTAGACTGTTTGTAGGGCTGCAACCTAACATAAACCAAGTCTCCCACCTCAAATGAGCGCTCACTACGCTGCTGATCTGCATACTTCTTCTGCTGATTTTGTGCCGTAAGAATATTGTCCTCCAAAGCATTAAGAATATCTTGATTTTCTGCTGCAAAGTCTCTAGCTTTTTGGACCCTTGAATCACCAAAAATCAGATCTGAAAAGTGTGGGGCATCATAACCATAAAGTGCCTTGAATGGAGACATTTTTATGGACATACGATAAGTAGAATTGTAGCAGTATTCACCAAGGTGCAGCCATTTAACCCATGCCTTTTGTTGACCTAAAACATAATTTCTCAAATATCCTTCAAGCCATTTGTTAGCAATTTCAGTTTGCCCATCAGTTTGGGGATGGTAGCTAGTACTAGGAGTCAATTTAGTACCACATAGCTTAAACAATTCTTGCCAAAACATGCTCAAAAATCTGCTGTCCCTATCACTCACAATGGATTTAGGCAAACCATGCAATCTGAAAACTTCTATAAAAAACAAATCAGCAACTTGTATGGCTGTACAAGTTGTTGAAATGGCATAGAAATGAGCAAATTTTGTCAATCTATCAACAACAACAAATATGCAATCCTTCATGTATACCTTGGGCAAACCAGTAATGAAGTCCATGGAGATACTTTCCCATTTCTGATTGGGAATAGGAAGTGGCTGAAGTAAACCAGCTGCAAATTCATGTTCCCCCTTGTTTTCTTGGCAAATAACACATTCCTGAACATGCAAGAAGACATCCCTTTTCAAACCCTTCCAATAGAATCTTTCTCTAACTTGTTTATAAGTCTTGTAGAAACCTGGATGGCCTACAAGTGGAGCATCATGCATGGTTGTAATTAAAGCTTGTTTCAGCTTTGATTCAGGTACTAAAAACACTCTTCCCTTGCAAAAAATCAGTCCTTCTTTATGGCTGAACCTGTCATCTCCAACTTGTCCATTTATTAGTTTAGAACAAAAATCATTCTTTGCATATTCAACCATAATTTTCACCTTCCAATCAGCAGAAATAATGGAAAGAGAATGAAAAGTAGGGTGCCTAGAAATTGCATCAGCAGCTGAATTCTTCTTACTCTTTACAAACTCAATTTCAAAATCATATGATTGCAATTTTGTTACCCATTTCTGCTGTTTTTCATTCAGTTCAACTTGCCCCAAGAAGTATTTCAAACTGTTATGATCAGTTTTGACCACAAACTTGCCACACATTAAGTATTGTTTGAATTTGGTCAAGGCATGCATGATAGCTAGCATCTCTTTATCATAGATGCTGAAAGTTTTCTCCACATTTGAGAGCTTTCTACTCTCATAAGCAATGGGGCGTCCTTGTTGCATAAGTACAGCTCCAACTCCAACACCTGAAGCATCACAAGCAATAGTAAAAGCAACAGAAAAATCAGGAATAGCAAGTAAAGGAGTGGAAGTCATTACATCTTTCAGCTTTAGAAAAGCTAAAAGAGCCTCATTGGACCATGAAAAGGCCCCTTTCTTAGTTAATTCAGTAAGGGGGCAGCCAAAGAAGAAAACCCCTTAATGAACCTCCTGTAGTAACCGCATAAACCCACAAAACCCCTCAATTCCGTTAGGTTGGATGGTATAGGCCATCTTTGTACAGCTAAAACTTTAGTTTGATCAACCTTAAGATGTTTTTGTAGTAAACCTTGAATTTGAGGATGATAGGTGGCTGATTTTTTCCCTTCTGAACTGAAAATTACAGCTGCCCACTCAACGTCCTTATACCTTATCATCTTCTCCATTATTTTTTATGAAACCTCCAAAATTTTGCAAGAATCTTTTGACCCATTTTCCTTGATTCCTTGCAACACCACATATTTCCCTTCAAGCACAAATTTCAATTCTAATTTCTAATAATTAGTAACATAATCACCAAGTGAATACAACCATTGCACACCCAAAACCATATGTGGAAAACCTCCTAAGGGAAAAACAAAGAATTGCTCATCTACTTCCATGTTGCCAAAATTAATTTTTATGTTTCTTACCACTTTGTTGCATGTGATAAGATCACCATTGCCAATAGCAACATTAAAACTAGGAATGATAGCTGTAGGAAGATTCTTTCTAGTGGCAAACTTCTCATCAACAAAATTGTAAGTAGCACCACCATCTATTAAAACAATAACCTTTTCATCAAAAGATCTACCTGGTACCTTAATAGTGCGAAACTGATTCAGCCCACTTAAAGTGGCTAGGGAACCTTCAAGAAGTTCCTCATACTCCCTTTGTGCTTCCTCTTCCAAGGGTGTCTCATCTGCCTCATAAAAATCACGATTATCAGAATCAGAATTAGAATGTAATTCAATGATTTTCATACCTCCTTCTCTGCATTTATGACCTCTTTGCCAAGGAGACTTGCAAATGAAACACTTGTTTTGTTTCCTTAGCTCATATTTCTCTTCTTGTGTCAAGCGTGGGCCATTTGGGGGCTTATTAGGTGGCTGAAAACCAGATCTGAAACCTTCTCCATGCGTGGGATTCCTGCCATAAAAATTTCTCTCATTTCCACCTTGCTGCGTGAGGTTTCCTTGCTGCCCATACTGCTGTCCAAAAACTGTTTTTCTAGCTGCAAAAGGTGGTCTAGCAGGTGGATTATGTGCAAAATATTTTTGTCTAGGAGGTAAAACAGATTCTAAGCTTAAAGCTCTCTTAATGCTATCTTCAAGAGTGGCTGGTTCAAAAGCTTTAACTAATCCCTTCACGGGTTCCAACAAACCATCCATAAAAAGAAAAATTACCCTCTTGGGTGAAATATTTTGTACCTGAACTGAAAGTTGTTCAAACTCCTTCACATAGGCATGAATGGATGAAGTTTGCTTCAAAGTGGCAAGCTCTTTGAAATACTCTTCCACATTCCTCCTTTCAAACCTGTTCAAAACCCTGGTACAAAATTCATCAAATGTATCAATATCACCATGCCCTTGGGTTATTAACCCATGATGCCACCATGAGTAAGCACTACCCTTAAGGTGGAGTGTAGCAATATGAACTGCATCAGCTTCAGAAATAGGCTCCAAGGTAAAATATGTCTGCAATTTTTGAAGCCATGCCCTAGCTGTAAGACCATCTTGACCATTAAATGAGGGAATGGTCACCTTTTGATGCAAAAAGGGCTTCTTTTTCCCCTTTTTAGCCTCAACAACAGATTTACCCACAATCTTCAAATATTTATCAAAAGAAACTGCTACCTTAAAACCCTCAGATTTATTACTATAAGCAGCAAACCATTCATCTAATTCATCAGTTACCTCATTTTTCTCCCGTGGAGGTGGTGGAACAAGGAACATAGGCTTGGACGGCCTAGTCAAGGGAGTGTGTGAGTTAGATGATGACTCATGCCCATTGTTGTTGCCTCCCCTTTCTCCTTCCCTCCTTGTGCCATTTGGGTTGCCCAAAGCTGCCCTCAATTCTTGCTGATTTGTCTCTTGTAAGGACACCATTCTTTGCAACATGTCAAGTAGGGCATCGAATTTTTGCTCAGTCCTATCAATTGGCCTTTGGGGCTCCTCAACCTCTTCCCTGTTTGACATTTCCAAAGCGAGTCTGTTTCTCCTAGTAAAATACTGATGAACAAGAGGACGATGCATAAAACCCTATCAAACCCTAAAAAGATGGAAATCTGAAATTCTGAAAATTCTGACCACCAAAAAAAAATTCTGAAACCACAGAACTGCAAATTGGTCAAAAGGGTATCCAAATCTGCAATTTTTATTTTCTGAAAAAAATCCCTAAAAATCCGCGAATCCCCTAAAAATCCGCGATTTTCACTAGGGCACAACTTTTCACCACAGAAACACGCTTATCCCCACGAATAACTGAAAAAACACTGAAAATGTTGAAACTAACCACAGGCTGGCAAGATTCCAGCTCTGATACCCCTTGTAATGTCCCTTTTTAAGAAACAACAAACCCTTACTACGAAAATACAGAAATTAAGTACAGCAAGGAAATAACTCAGAAATTGCTCATAAAATAACACAAGTATGAGGAGAAATCAGCCAGTATCATATATTAAATATTGTCAAACCAATACAACAACTCCCCAAGGCTGAACAGATGCAAAAACTCCTCAAAAATGACCCCAAATACAAGCGTAGGGTTTGGGGCTGCCAACAAATCTGAAACACATGACACAAATGCTCCCAAAAATGCCACGAACTCCTCACGGATGCCTCTTTTTGTATTTTTGATATTTTAGGGCAATAACACCTGCAATGATATTGCCAAGACCCCAACCATGCACCTCCAATGCACTATGGGAATGAGCAAGACCTGCAATCTCAACTCATGGAACCTCTAGGGTTTCAATATTCAATTGATATCAACATAACATGCCCAAAATGAGACGTCTCACTCCCTTATATAGGGTGAGGTTCTAATTTGGAGTTGACATCTCCCAACCCTAAAATCACTTAAAGTGCTCCCAACCCTAAAATCACTTAAAGTACCTTATTACAACATAAAAACATAAAACATAAATAAACACAACTTAAGTTATGTATCCTAGTCACATGAACCCCTTTTTAACTTTTATAATTAAGTGTAGGAGACATTTACAAAAAAAATATTTATTTTTGGGACATTACACCCTGAGAAAGTTCAAGCACTTTGTCTCCCAGAGCCGGATAATTGTCTTCGCGATACACCCGGACGTCAGAAATTTCATCATCCAAGGGGAGCCGGGTCACAAGAGGGCAGGATGGATTGCCAAGATACAAGAGTTTGACATAGAGGTATGACCGACAAAGTTAATCCGAGGTCGGGCTCTATGCCAAGAATTGGCCCGGACTTGCCAGTGGGAGAATCCAGTAACAGAGGCCAACCTTTCCAACTCCTTATTAGAGGAGAATGATTGGACAAATGATCTAGTGTGGTACTTCAGCACAGGGAGATGTCCAGATCATCTCAACGACTCACAAAGGAGGTTTAGGCTGAACGCCTTGAAGTATGTACTGCGCCCCGAGGGGCTGTATTTTAGAAATATTGACGACATCCTATTGTGGTGCGTCAAGGAATCAGACAAGCTAAAGGTCCTCGGAGAGTTCCACTCTAGGATGCCCGGAGGACATCATTCAGGAAGGCCTACGGCCTTAAAAATTATCAGAGCGGGCTATTATTGGCCCATCCTCTTCACAGACGCGCATGCAGTCTGTATAAAATGCGAAAAATGCCAGAGGTTCGCCGGAAAAAATAGGAAGGCTCCCTTGCACCTCCAGCAAATTCAAGCCGAGACTCTGTTTCAGCAGTGGGGCTTGGACTTCATCGGGACAATAACACCCAACTCTTCGGCGGGGCATAAGTTCATCCTAACAGCCACAAATTACTTTACCCGATGGGCTGAGGCAGCGCCTACAAAGCATGCTGACCAAGAGACGGTCATTGGGTTCCTTGAGAGCCTCATTACCCGTTTCGAGATTCCAGAGGTGATCGTCACAGACAATGGTCCAGGATTTGCAGGCGCGGTACTCACTGAGTTTACCAGCAAGTATGGCATTTACCACAAGATGTCTTTAAGTTACTATCCGCAGGGAAACGGCCTGGCCGAGTCCACCAATAAAAACCTCTTCAAGATCATAAATAAGACCGTGGAAAGGAATAAGAGGTCGTGGCACCTGCTTCTGGACCGAGTGTTATGGGCGGACCGTATATCTTTCAAAAAATCCATCAAGACGTCCCCTTACGCGCTTGTATACGGCAAGGAGGCTGTCCTGCCCACCCACATAGAAATGCCCGCACTCTGGTTGTTAGAAGATGAGAAAGGCGATAGGGACCCCGTGGATGCCCGACTTTGTCAGTTGCAGCTGGAAGAGGAAAGGGAGAAGGCGTATCAGGCTTTTACCAAGCACGCCGAAACGACTCAGAGCTGGTTTGCGAAGGGAACCACTGCCCGAGTTTTCAAAATCGAGGACTTAGTGCTCAAATGGGACTCACTTAAGGCGAAGCCGGGCAACCATGACAAGTTTGATGCCTTCTGGGAAGGCCCCTACCAAATCTCCCGAGTAAACAAGTTCAATGCATTTGTGTTAAGAGACATGGAAAGTCAGATCCTCCCTACGTTTTGCAGCTCAGTTGTTTTATTTTTGAATGTAAATATTGCTTCAGTTCAGTATTAGTTAGTTTTCGCTTTAATCCAAGAAAAAGAGAGCCAAGTGTTCCAGAAAAGAAATAAGCGCATGGCAGTTCAAAGACTGACCAAAGCAGGAAAAATCGCCCGACTTCGCAGCGAAGTCGGGCTTCGCCCTTAATTTTGCGTGACGCCGGGAGGTTAAGAAGCAAAGACAAGCGAGAAAGGGCTAAAAAATAAGTGTTGGGGATGCCGCCCGACTTTGCAGTGAAGTCGGGCTGCGCACACAAAATTTTGCGCACTCCGACGGGCGCGTCCTAGAAGCAAGGTGCATGATGGAAATTTTTCTAAGTGTTGGCCTCCCGAGGGCGCACCTTTCATAGCGCGAAGTCGAGCTGCGCTCGTTTTTTGAGCGCACTCGGTCGGGGAAGTTCAAAAAGCAGCACGCTCCCTCAGTTTAGTGCCTCGAGGTGTGTGCCCAGATGGCGGCGGTGACGTCATTAAAGGCACAAAGTTTGAAGATTTTAAGGAATGATTGTGCGAATTTCAAAGCGGATGTCATAAATGAGAGAGCGCACAAGGGGCCAATGGCGTACAAGTTGCGCTTTCCAATAGAAGATCCCACGCGCGGCCGCCGAGGAATAACGACGCTTTTCACCCACTTCGGGCAAATAACTTTAAATTCCCCTCGCGCCATTAATGCTGCTTTTCCCATTCTTAGAAAAGGGCCCCTTACTCAGAGCACCAGAATTACCAAAGTAAATCCAAGCTGCGTAGTGAAAAAGGAGGAAGTGCGAAATTAAACTCAGTAACAGCTGTAATTTCCGTCTCCAGCACCATGAGTGAGGGGCCGAGAGTAGACAAGGGGAAGGCACCCATGCAGGCACAATCCAATGATTCAGAACAGGAATCTAAGGAATAGACGGAATCTAGCGCTTATGAAAGTGAGGCACCGAAGGAACAAAGGGGAAAGTCCAGGGTGAGGCGAGCTAAGAGGCAAGGTCCTATGCCGCTGCCCATCAACCGCTTGGCCGAATACAGGGATGGCGATTACTCCATTAGCATCACAAAGCTGCGCCCTAATGTCGAGAAGTGGGCAGGCAAGGTCTCGTCCTCGCACCACCTCGGGGCCGCCTACAAGTCGAACCTTTACTGGTTCTTGTGCCCTCCTGTCCACCACTGCCCGGAGCTCATCGAATCAATTGTAGCATATTACAAGCCAGCTACCCGGCAGGTCTGTGACTGCCAAGGGAGGGTGTTGTTTTCCCTTTTTAAGGAGAGCGTGCAGCCAGCTTTCGCGCCGAGGCTTGAATACGACCCAAATGCTATTATCAGAAAGATTAATTTGGAAGAGCAGGCGGGCAGGTTCAGCCAGGGCAGAAGGATGAAGGAGTTTCTTGATTCGGAGCTGAAGTGTCCACTACCGGCTACGAAATGGCCGCCAGGCCCTATACCCCTGGAAAAATTTGAGAGCAAGTACATTTATACTATCCTTGCATGGGTTCTTGGCTGCGGCACAGACAGAGTAGTGCACCCGTACCAGCTGGCACTCGCAGAGTGTATCTTGCATGGGGAGTTCTATGACCCCACTGCCCAAAAAAGCGGAAGGCGCCCAATCTTTTTAGATTGGGTGGCGTATGCCATTCACTCCAGCCTGGTAAAGTTGCAACAGAAGCAGTCAACGGAGTTCAGGTACTGCTCATTCCTTGTATGGCTATGCCTGTACCATATGCATTACCGGATGAAGATCCCCGAGCTCAAGAAAGTAGATGAGAAAGGCGCACCGCTGCCTGTATACGAGTGGACGGAGCTGCTGTACAGAAGGGGGTCCTATTATGAATTTAATTTTAAATTCCTGGGTATGACCATGGCGCTTTTTAACGGCAAGGCAAGTCGCCCTCCTCACGTCATGACGAGGTACCTGTCAAGGAACAAATTCGGGGACACTTTCCGATTGACCCAGGGCATTATCATCAGAATTTACGGGTTCAAAGGGAAGCCGTTCTTGCTGCCCTACTTCTGTATCGAATATCACTTTGGCCTTGAAGCCGCGCGCCAAATGGACTGTGTCGAAGAAGAGTTCGGCCAGGGAAAGAAGAGGGGTCACATTTTCAAATATCCCATCACCTGGGGAGGCGTTGAAGTCCACGAAATTGGACAGCATGTCTACCTAGAGCAGACCCTCCTCAAATAAAGAAGGTAAAGCGCTCCTAGTTTATCAGTGGACTCGAAGTTTGTCAAGACGCGAGTCCTACTACAATTTCAATAGAGTGTTCCTCGGCCCAGCCTTGGAGCTCATCTACGGTGTCTGTGAGTGAGTGCCGAGGCAAATGAGAGACAAGGTAGTGCAGGGGAATCTCAACGATGTTTTTCAACTTACCCAGGGCCTTGTCAGAATTTACGGGTTTACTAGAAAACCCTTCCTATTGTCGTACTATACTATGGAGTACCTGTTTGCCTTTGAAGTTTCTCAGCAAAGCAACTTCGCCAATGATACATATGGGCACGGGAGAAGGAAGTCTCACAAATGCGCTTTTCCCTTCCACTTCAGCGACATTAAGGTGACGGCCAATGGGCAGAACACTTTTCCAGGCAGTAACTGTTGGCAATTTTGCCACATTAAATCTTTTGATAAATTTTGGCCTAAGTATGGAGCTTTAAAGCGGTAAAGAGCATGCTGAGGTGTTCGGGTTTTCGCGGGCCATAAAAAGGGGCGATAAAATGGACAAAATGAGCTCTGGATATTTTATCATTGCAGATCTCGCCAGCTTTCCGACGATATATTATAATAGGCGATCGGGTTAGCGGATCAAAATTTATGGTCCCGGGAAGCAGAACCAGGAAACCCAGTTTTTGTGCGAAGTCCGACTGCGCCCAATTTTTTGTGCGAAGTCCGACTGCGCCCTTCTTCCTGAGCGCACTTGGAAACAGTCTGGCAGAGAAATTGACTAAGTGCCGGTGCGCAACCCGACTTCGCAGCGAAGTCGGACTGCGCCCTTTGACCGGTGCGCAGTAGGGAAATAGGCCAACCCGATCATGTTGTTTTCACCTGTGCTACTCGATTGCGCTCTAATCCCGGGCGAAGTTGGATAGACTGCCTTTCAAGGCAGACACATGTCAAGCATTATCATCCGACAAGTGTCTAACTTTGGGATCCGAGCCAAGACATGCCGAGCAAAAGGACAAGCATGGGCCGCACTACTTATGCCAGCTGCCTCATTTAAGGTTGATGTGAGTTTCCACCTGCCTCAGCTACCCGCATTCCTGTCAATGTGAAGTTCTACCTAGCGCGCTGCCACGTAGCTGTTCAACCTTCAGGGAGACCATGCCGAGAGTACAGTCCAGCCCGACAGAAGTCAGCATCAGCAGTTCCGCGGCTGCTTTTGTCAGCTAATGTTTGACTGGGACTTTGTGCCCATTAATGTAACGGGGGGGACTTTGGGCTATAAATACCCACCACATTTTCATTGTAAGGTGGTGGAAGGGGAATGTCTGTTAGGGAACCATTGTAGCTGTGCTTCTGCTTTTTAATATAATACATACACTTGGTGCTGTCCTATTGTTTTTATTTTGTATGCTACCTCTCTTTGACATTTCTGCCTCATGTTTTCTTGTATCATTGCTTGTTGTTGTACTGAACTCTGGACTCCGGCATTTGGTGATCAGGTATTCCTGGGATGTATAAATTAAAGGATACATAGGGTAAACGTTAGTGGCAGTTTTCTGGTTATGTTTTGTGTTATAGTGTTGTTAGTAGTGGTGATTGATGCGTTGCCGTACTGTTAGTTCCTTGGAGGGAATGTCTGTTAGGGAACCATTGTAGCTGTGCTTCTGGCTCTTAATACAAAACATATACCTGACTCTGTTCTACTGGTTAGTGACAGCATCCATAGTGGTGTGTTATGGTTATATTGGTGTTAGTAGTGGTGATTGATGCGTTGCCGTACTGTTAGTTCCCCCCACCCAACTCCAATCTAATTTGGAATCCCTTTCTGCATTTTTATCTCTTTCCCGCACTCTTATCTTGAACCTCAAAACCCCCACGGAAGCCGGCCTTCTCCGGAGATTGGCACGGAAGGCATTCCTTCCTTCCGACCTTTCAATGTTGGTTTGCGGGTCTAGGGCGCAATAACAACAAATCCTTTCCTCATGGCGGATTCGTAACCAACAGTAACATTGTACGACTTTGAACTGATCGATCTCCCCCAGCGTTGGAAGTACGACCCACTGGACATTTTTAGACAAAAGATCGGGGCAAAAAGCTTCCATAGCTGTCCGCGCCCAGACATCGAAGCACAGCGCAACAATTCCTCGGGGTGCGACCTGGAATGACACGTAGAGAGGATGATGTCACTTCCCTCGTGGCACGACTTCTACATGATAGAGGCCAAGTATGACCCTGCGCAAAACTTGGCACATGCCCCTGATGAGCAAGTGTTTCAGGCAATGAAAAACAAAGTGCACGACTGGTCAAATGAAAAAATTGCTAACTGGTGGATCATGAGGGTCCACAATGAAAAGGAGGCATCCGATCAGTTGCTTGTATTGGACGAGAGCTTCTCCGAGACGTATGACGCAAATTGCGACACTTACCAACCCGTCTTGTTTGTTGGCATCGTGCCTAGAAGTACTCAAAGCCCTAGCAGAGTGGAAGACGCAGCGGAAGGACAGGGGCAGCACATTGAACAAGACCCACTTGTCAAGGAGAAGGACGAGCAGCTGCCCCTTAAAGAAGAGGTCACTCCGGGGAAGAGCTGCTGCAGCACTTTCGCTCCCCCATGTTGCAAAGAAGCCTCGGATTGGTGCATCCCGACCTCTCACCACAAACCCTTCTACAACATCGGCAGTCATGAAAGCAAGCGCCCCTGAAGTCTCTGTTCCGGCGCAGCAGGAGCGACAAGAAGTGGAGTTCATTGACCTAGAGGTTGAACCATTAGACAAAGGAGGAGGAAGGAGCCTGATCACGCAGTAGTTCACCGTTTCAGCTCCGGCAGTGTCCGAGCCCGTAGGTGCGTTCTTTCTTTCTACTTATCTTACTTCGGTTCCTTTGGCAACTATCCCTTCCGGCATCGAAACCCTCATTTCCACCCAGCTTGCATTTGGCGTCCCCATGTCTGCCATGCCCTTCCCTGCATCCCAATCATCCTTTCCCTCAACGTTCCCTCTTGTTTCTCAGACGTTTAGTTCCTTCGCGTCTGTCTCTAATGTAGTTGCCTTCCCTGCATCGTACACCCCTGCCCCTCAAGTTTCTGTACATCCAGTCGCTGTGTCTATTGTTGCAGTCAATCCTAGCCTGTTTTCGCCCCCACACACCTCCTCAGTCGCAGCAGCGGCATCCCTTGATATTTCAGCGCCAGATCCTAGTACTTCAGTTGCCATTAATCAAACCCCGGCGTCTCCCAAGGTTGTCGTAGTCGTTGCCCCGGCTGTCCCTGATTCGTCTGCTGAAGCTAACCCACAACGAGCTTTGTTCCCTTTCACGCCACTCTTTGGAGTACAGGAACCGATGGAAATGGAATTGGAAGTTTTGCAGGAGGGTCCAACTGTGGAGAGTATACGCCGGGCGTAACAGAGTTCCTCTAGCTGGCTCAAGGGCCAAAAAAGAAAAAATGTGCAGGCTCCAGCCCAGGTGGAAAAGAGGGCTATCTTTGACCTAGAGAGGATGCAACTCCACAAAATGGAGAAAGTGCCCAAGATTCAAAAGCCCCTAGAGGAGATGACCCCAGCAAATTATGCCTACCATCATACAATTGAAGACATGAGAACAATCGATGCAGCAAAGAATATGGGGAACATCCAGGTTGAAATGGGCTTCATCTATTTTCATGGGGAGCACTACAAATCTCGCTTCTATGAGGCTGAGGCCAAAAACGTGGAGCTTGAGGAGACCTTGGCGCACACAAGGGCGCAGCTCGAAGAGGCTCAAGCTAAATCCGAACAGTTGTAGCAGCGCGTGATCAGCTTGGAGCAGGAGGTGGGTAATTACAAGAAAGAAAATGAACATCACCTCAAAGCGCATGCAAAAGCGGAAATCCAGTTGCAAGCCCTGAATGCCCAGGTCCAGGAACTGCAAGCCTAGTTGACACAGAGGGCGGTGCAATCAAAGGTCTTCACAAAAGACCGTGTTAAGGAGGTTCGCCATCACTTCCTAGCCAACTTTCGGACAAGGGCGCGCAAAGCAATAGCAGTCCTTAGGTTCATTTGGGAGGCCAAGCAGTCAGTCACTTACAGTGCACCTATCGTGGAAGATGCTGAGAAAGACATTGACCGATGGCTGGAACTGGCTATGAAATTGCAAACCCTAGAAAAAATGGACTTGGAGATTACTCCAATGTGCCCACTTGCTCGGTTATGGGCGATTACGAAGGTAACACTGCGGGCTTACTTCGCGAAAATGGAAACAACCCGAGAGGCGAGAAGGCTGATAGAAGTGTTTGAGCGGGAAAGGCGCATTTCTCTGATGTATTTCGAAGCTCTCGTGCAGCTTGGTTTCCCTGGCTTCACTGATGAGGAAGAATCTATTTTGACAAAGGAAGAGCTGAAGCCAGTTTGGGACGCCTTTGAGGTCGATACTTCGGAGATTGACAGTTGGAGTGAGCCTATTGCAGAACACCAGGTAATGGAGTTAATAACCAGGTTCGCACGGATTGAATCCTGTTTGGTAGACCTCATCCAGAGAGCTAACTACGCTGACATAGACCAGCTTGAGACTTTCGGATACCTGGTCAAGGAGCTCCAAGATCATGGCACACTCAAATAATACGCCTGGTCCTTGGTCTAAGCAACCTATGATCGTATCTCTGAGTGTCTCCCACAATCGGAGCCTACCCAACAGCATGAAGATCAAGCACTGGAAGGAGACCAAAGAGAAGGGGATTATGAGCGCAAAGAAGAAGAAGAAGAAGCTGAAAGGGAGAAGTTGGGGGAAGAGTCAACGGCCAGCAGTGAGCACTCAGAAAAGGATAGCGATGATGAATCTGAGCCCAACAGATAAGGCTTGGGATCTTCACATTGAGGCAAGCTCAATTCCCCTGTGAACCGCCAGAGATGTTGGCATCCCTGCAACATTGATCTCCTCTATATACATTTTGCTATTCAGTAATTTCTTCTTCCCTGAAACTCTGTTCTTTTTTTAGACGTATCCTTTGTTTCCTGCGTTTTGTTGTCATAATTTGTTGGTTGTGCCCAAGGGAGTGTGCAGTTTTTCCTGTTCACTCATCATGCAGGCACCTTGTCTTTTCGAGGGCGAGGGTAGTTTCGCACCAAGTCATCAGCCACAAATTAATTTCGGACAAAGAGTGAAGCGCAGGCCCATTTCGGGCCAGAAAACAAAAAAACCCAATTTTGGAGGAGAAAACGTCAGGCTCGCCCAGGCCTTTTCGCCCGTGTGTGGGAGCGCAAAGCAATTTCGGGCCTTGACTGGGCAAAACTCAGTTTCGGAGAGAATGGTGCCAAGTGGGGCCCAAGCACTTTCGCCCCAGCTGAAGAGCGCAATGCCATTTCGGGGCTAACTTATGCGAAAAAGTATTTGTTTTGTTCTAAAAATCAGTGTCAAATCTGCCTTAGATAGTGTGGGGCCCATCCTTTTCGCCCCTGGGAGATAGCGCAATTCCGTTTCGGGCCTTCCCTGGGCGAAACGCACTTTTTGGAGAGAAAATGCTAACGTGGGGCCCAATTCTGTTTCGCCCCAAATCAAGAGCGCAGCCCAGTTTCGGGCTTCTTTTGGGCGAAAGCGCCTTTGACCCGCCCTCAAAGTCAGCGCAACCTTGTTTCAAACTCCCAAGGCAGTGTGGGGCCCAAAGTCTTTTTGCCCAAATCAAGAGCGCAAGCCCATTTCGGGCTAAAGGCTGGGCGAAACGTAGGTGGGGCCCAAGTGATTTCGCACCAATTTGCAAGCGCAATTCCTTTTCGGAGTTAGAAGGGGAGAAATAGCCTTTGACTTTTCCAAGGTGCAACCCAGCTTTCAGAAAAATGCAAGTGGGGCCCGGAGCGTTTCGCTCCAATTTTCCAGTGCAACATCAATTTGGAGTTTGACAAGGCGAAAGCGCCTTTGACTTATCCACCAAAGCGCGGCTCAATTTCAAAGAGAAAGATGCCAGGTGGGGCCCAAACTGTTTCGCCCCAGTTTTCCAACACAAGTCCATTTCGGGCTAGCTAAGGGAGAAAATGCCTTTGACTTTTCTCACTCCGGCGCCACTCCCAAGACAGCAAACATTTTCGCCCCCACTTGGGAGCGCAAGCCCTTTTCGGAGCTTGCATGGGTGAAACCAAGTGGGACCTGCATCCGCAAAGCGCGTGCTTTTAGTCAAACTCTCCTGCCTCAGCCATAATTCCTCAGAAATGCTTCTCAACGACGAAACATGGCGCGCCCTCATCAATTTAATTGCAGTCGGTATAAGAAGCTTCCAATTTGATTTTCCCGGATTTCAGAATCCGATCTTCCATTGAGGCGGTTCCAGAAAGTGAGGAGGTGGCGCTACAGGCGAATCATATGGTCGCATTGAAGTCATGCAACCACTTCTCCATGAGTCATCGGATTCAGGCCATGCCTCATTACTTTTTGATGAGTGCTGAAATCCTATCTTTACTGCCACCGCGATGTTTTGTGGGTGAGCATTTATGTTTTAGAGGCGGAATCCTCTATAATAACTAGCATTTCCAATGTAAGAGGATGGACGTTTTGCTAGAAACTTGTTGTATATGAATTCTACTATGAATGCAAAGAAACCTTGGCTCTAATTCTAGACTTCTCTTTATGTGTATATTTTCTATCCTATATTTCTATCAAATTCTCTGCTTTGTCTGTGGGCTAGAATTCTATGTCTGGATTTAGCTTCTGATAGAGGGTGAACACAAACTCTGGAAATTGCACATATAAGACGTCTGGTTTTAATTTTTGTTACTTTCTTTGTGTGAAGTGCTATTAGTTCAGAGTACAATTAAGTTATCGTGTTGTTTGTTCATCACCCCCGTTCATCTGGCCTAAGGCCATATTTCCCATCCCTTTTAGTTATTTCAAATTTCTTTCCTGTTCCTTAATCTCAAATCCCCAAGTTAGAATAGTAAGGGAACCAGCCCTCTCTGGAGATTGGCACGGGAGGCATTTCTTCCTTTCGGCCTTTCAATGTTGGCCGGGTCTAGGGCGCATGGATGAAACATTCCATACCTAATGTGGATTTTTGAACAACAAGTACCTATTGCAAATGTTGTTAACATATGATCCTGCCAAGCATACCAGTATAGTACAGGTGGGAGAAAGCAATATACATGTGGTTTTTTCAGCTGAAAGTTTCAGAACATTCGGGCTGCCTAAGGACATTGACAAAAACATTTACAAACAACCCTAATCTAAACCTAGTTTCAACCTAGAGAAAAAAAAAAAGAGTTTTCAAAAGTTTTTCTTACCTCAGATGAATCATTTGGGTGGCTGTTGTTGGCTGTCAAATTCCTTCAAACCGCAATCTGCTTGTTGTTAGGATGCCCTAGTGTGTTTGGGTTGGTGTGGTAGCAAGTAGGCAGACTCCTTTCTCCCCTTGCAATAGCAAAATGAAAGACAATGAAAAAAAAAAAAGTTTTTAGCTAAATCGGACGTAGTCACACGCATAGAGGTTGCGGCTATTTTTTTCAAAAAAATAAAGCGATTTTTGGGCATTTTTTTCGAAAAAATCGCCAAGTCAGCAATTCGATGCAAGTTGACTAGGCATTTGGAAAAAATCAGTAAAAATCATGAATCAAGGATTTAAATCGCAATTTCCGTAACAGAGGATGGCATTAAGGCCAATCTTTGTTAAATTCTCTTGAACTTGGGGCTTGGGAAGTTATTGACAAAACAAAGTTGTGTGACCATGGTTGCTACTCGGATTTGTAAACTAAGATACATGATCTTGCCTTCTAACAAATGTTTTTAATCAACCCTCTTCAAACACTAGTGATTTTATTTCAATCTTGATGCCAATCTTTCTAACTTTGCACTATTTATGTTTTCCATCACCAGTTTATTATTTATTCTTACCCAGCGAAAAGTGGCAAGCAACTTATATGCAGTTATTGAGAAGATCAAAGTTCACTTCCTATGGTTGATAGAGGGCTAGGATCTATCCACTAGCATTTAATCTTAAGTATTATGAGAGATTGCAAGTAAATTGATTTGGTTATTATCATGTGATTTTGTTGTGTAAGTTCATGAGGCATCATATGCATTATGTCCATCCCTTTAAACCATAATACCATTCTTGATACAGGTAGCAAGTCTTGTAGCAGAGTTTCTTGACACAAAACTTGGGAAACAAGTAAGTAGACTTTATGAATAATTTTTACTTCCAAGGACTCTAGCCATTTTCTATATTCAATGGACATAAGTTGGGATAACTAGATCCATCCCATTGAAAATTTACTTCATGCATGCAGGTATGCAACACAAGACAAAACCTGACATATATTAACACTGAGGAATTAATGGGTCTTGTGACATCCCAAGGTGTTCATCCTTACCAAGATGTATCTTCCTTCTAACATTTATTTAATTTAATATTCCAATGAATGTTTATACTTGCATTTGCTGGTTATATTTCAGTGGCTGAGCACAACGAGCTGAATGAGGTTTGGACAGATCTTCTGAACTCATGGGGCGATGAAATTTATGTTAAGGTGAACTTTCTTACTTGATGATTCTTGAGTGTAATTGTAGGCTTGGTATCCCGTCTGTTAAACCTTTCAAGGACATCGACATTCTTCAAAAACTAAGGATTTTAGATTAAAAATTAACATTCTGTTATTGCTTATCAGGATATTAGATTTTACTTGAAGGAGGGAGAGAGGCCCTCATTTTATGAACTCTCTGAAAGGGCTGTCTTGCGAGGTGAAGTGGCTATTGGTTATAGATTAGCTGACAAGATGGTATGGAAATCATGTTTATGAATAACAACTCTTTGTGTGTTTTGGCATTGTTATTGATGTCAAAATTGATATTTTCTTTATATGACAGGTTATCAACCCAAAGGACAAACTGGAAGCATTGAGATTTAATGATGGAGACTCTCTTGTTGTCATATGTGAATTTGAGTATGGACAATAACAGGATATTGGCAATTCTGGTCAACAGTTCTGATTTCTTCTTTCAACATGGCAATCCAATTAAATTGTCATATCAAGATCCAATGCCTCTCTTTCCTTTATAAAGGAACAAAGGTCTGTGGATCCCTTTGCCTCATGGTTGTTAAAATTCTGATTCTTTCATACTTTCAAGCCATTGACCTGCATGGGTCATATCCTTATTCGTGGAATGTCATTTCGATGTCTCTGTCTCCTTAGTTTCTCTCTACTTACATCTGCTAAATAAATCTACAGCCTCTTTCAGAGAATGTCGAATGGAATGAAACTCGGTCTGTTATGGCATTGTAAGGTTGGACATCTCAAGAAATCATACAATGGCTCATGTTTCTAGCTAAGAACATTTTGATCTTAACCCATGTTTGTCTCAAGCTAATACCAATTCTAAATGTTACTATATCAAAAAATGCACCGTGAAAACATATATTATAGATTTAAAAGATAAATGAACTTGTCTTCAAAGGTGAAGTGTCATTTGAAAGAACAATATTTAGTTGTATGAAAGCCTTGAAAGATACCTTGTGCTTCTTTGTTAACTTCAAAATGAAGGGTCACTTAAGTAATTCCAAGCTTCTACTTTCTTATCATGGAAAAATGAAGTCAATTGAATTATTTGATAAAAAATAGTGTATCATTAAGATTTTAAACAATAGTAACACATGCCCACTGTACAATAAAAGCATACAAATATTTATTTCTGTAGCCTTTGGGAGTAAGCTCTTTGTTTTTGCACCATATTTGAATTGCATTATCTAGGCCTTATATATGATTGTTTGCTTATCTGTACTTTTATCAGGTAATTTCTAATATGGACCATTCAATGCTAGAACTGTCACCATCTGCATGTGTTGACTTGAGTCATACTTGCTTCATGATTTATATATGACCATTTTTTATGTTTGCTATCTTCATTGTGCACACGTTCAAAAAATATAGTAGAGTCTTTGATTGCTTATTTGTTATCACTATTTGTCCATGTGTTCGTCTATCATTTTGTAATGTGTTTGATATCACTTTTGATTTGTGATTATTTTTTCTTTTCTTTTTCATGATCTCAATTGCACTATAAATAAATAGGTATCTTGTAATTGTCCATTGAAAAGTAGAGTTTTACTTTTGGTGTCTGTTGGCCACGGATCCGCCACCTGGGAAGGACTTGATGTGTCAATGCGCCCTAGATCCGCAAACCAACATTTAAAGGCCGGGAGGAAGGGATGCCTCCCGTGCCGATATCCGGAGAAGTTCGGCTCCTTTCCTAACCTACTTGGGGGTTTTTAGATAAGAGTGCAGGAAAAAGATTAAAAAAGGGGGGGTAAAGGGAACTGGAAAGAGATTGAAAAAGATAATGTTGAGCAAGGTGCAGCAAAAGTATTGTCATTGTTGTCAACACAGACAGGAATTGATGCAGTTGAAGCAGTGGATAAGAATTCAGAGGTCAGTCAGATCAAGTACAGTGAAATTCCGGGAAAACAGAAGTGACCCAGATTCAAAAAATCAAAGAAAAAGACAAGTAAGAAAATTGTCGCGATATCGCGACATGTTTTCTGTCGCGATATCGCGACAGGTTGAGAAGTCCGAAGGCAGAAAGAAAAACGTCGCGATTTCGCGACACAACGGAGGAGAGAGAAAATGCATGCCAAACTGTCGCGATTTCGCGACATAACAGAGGAGAGAGAAGGTGCATGCCAAACTGTCGCGATTTCGCGACATGGCCGAGGAGAGAGAAGGCGCAAGCAAAACTGTCGCGATTTCGCGACATGGCCGAGGAGAGAGAAGGCGCATGCCAAATTGTCGCGATTTCGCGACATGGTCGAGGAGAGAGAAGGCGCAAGCAAAATTGTCGCGATTTCGCGACATGGTGGCAGAAAAGAAGTCAAGTGGAAAAACTGTCGCAATTTCGCGACATGTTCAGAAAGAAGGAGCTCGCAAAGAAAAGTGTCGCGATTTCGCGACAAGTAGCAAGAAGGATGGTACGGACGAAAAAGTGTCGCGATTTCGCGACAAGGTCGAAGAGAAGGCACAAGGAAGAGAAAGATGTCGCGATTTCGTGACATGTCAGGTTTTCGCTGGGGCTTGCCAAGAAGAGTGTACGGATGAGAAAGATGTCGCGATTTCGCGACATGTTCCGTTTTTGCGGGCGGAAGGCAGAAAAGGCACAAGGCAGAGAAAGATGTCGCGATTTCGTGACATGTTTAGTTTTCGCTGGTTGAAGCCAAGAGGAGTGTACGGAAGCGAAAGATGTCGCGATTTCGCGACATGTCAGATTTTCGCTGGAGTTTGCGAAGAAGAGTGTACGGAAGCGAAAGATGTCGCGATTTCGCGACATGTCAAGTTTTTGCTAGTGCAGGCAGAACAGAGTGCAAGGAAGCGTAAGATGTCGCGATTTCGCGACATGTCGAGTTTTCGCTGGGTGAAGCCGAGAAGCGCAGCAAGAGGCGAAAAGTGTCGCGATTTCGCGACATGTCGAGTTTTCGCTGGATGAAGCCGAGAAGCGCAACAAGAGGCGGAAAGTGTCGCGATTTCGCGACATGTTGATTTTTCGCTGGGTGAAGCCGAGAAGCGCAGCAAGAGGCAGAAAGTGTCGCGATTTCACGACCTGTCTGATTTTCGCGGGTAAAAGGCGAGAAGGGCAGAAAAAGACAGAAGTGTCGCGTTTTCGTGACGATGTGGCAATGATATGCTAATCGACGATTAAGCGGAACAAAACTGCAATTAAAGGGCAGTAGTAGAGAAAAAGTAGGGAGCTAAAATTAGAAACGTTAACTAGAGTCAGTGCGACGGTTACTAGTGCAGTGACAGTTAAAAATACATGCACGCATTAAAAGGAAAAATACATGCACGCATTAAAAGAAAAAAAAGATACATGCACGCATTAAAAAAAAAGTATTCGAACAGTTGGATAAGATGAATCGAAAAAATACATGCACGCATTGAAAAAGTATTCGAACAGTCAGATAAGAAGAATCGAAAAAAATACATGCACGCATTGAAAAAGAATTCGAACAGTCGCATAAGTCAGAATCGAAAGATGTATGCACGCACATAAAATAATTCGAACAGTCTGAGAATGTTATTCGACTGCATGCAGGATTCGAAAAGTCATAGAAGACGAGGAGTCTCGATGAGAAAAAGGGGTTATAAAAAGACAATCATACAGAGAATCAAGTTGCTGCTGTAAGAGTGAAATTACTGTGTAAAGAGGGTAAGAAGAGGGCCGAGAGAGAAATAAGCAGAGCCGGGAGAGTGTGCAGTTTTTGATTAATTGCTGACCAGTCAGGGTCGTATAAACAGTGAAGGCATTTTTATGCCATTGTAATAACTCAGAATTGCAGTCCAAGTTGGTGCTTGGTATTAGGGGTTGGTGCTCCTATCTCATTGCGACAGAAAATTAAGGGGTTGGTGCTCCTTCCAGGTGGATGTTTGGTAAAGTGTTTGTAAAATTGGTGTTGTGCACGAAGCTGGATTTGGATTGGAGTCCAAGCGGTCATTTCGAGGAGTAGCCAAATTGGTGAACCTTGTTATATTGTGTGTTGTGGTGTGCTCTCTTGTGAAATTTGCTTTACCTGTTTTCAAGTTCTCTTTGCTTCAGATTTAAGTACTGTAGATTTGAATTTTAATAGCTACACTGATTCACCCCCCCCTCTCAGTGTCATTGTGAGAATATCAGATAAGGGAACAAGAAAGAGATGTAAATATCATGCGTCTCGGGTGGGGGGAGAACAAGCAGCATGATCGCAAATTTGCATCCGAACCAACAACAATTAAAACAGAGCATGTAACAGAAACTGCAGCTATTATTCTACCCTATGTATCCTTCTGTTTAGTATTCCAGATCCAAATAATCACCAATGCCCAAATCTAGAACTCAGAATTCAGACAGACAGGAATATAAATGGACATGAAGCAGAAATACTAGTAGAAGGCAGCATAAAATACAGAGACAAGAAGCAGAGCCAAGGATGCTTTGAAATTAATTAGGTGGTCCGTCACAGCAGAGTCCTCTAGCAATATGTCCCCCCTCCACCCTTGTACAATGAAATGAGGCTGCTATTTATAGCGCAATTTTCCCCCCCGATTACATTTTGGGCATAGAATCCCAGACCTGACAAAAGCTGCAAAAGCTGACAAAAGCGACTGATGTTGACCTCTGCGGGTAAAGAATGTACTTGCAACAAGGTCCTAAAAACGTGGCAGCTGCGTGGAAATCCGGTAGGTGGGAAGTTGAGTAAGTTTGAATGGGGGTAGATGCGGTACAATCTGTCAGTTCATGCTCATCTACCTCCCTTCACATCTCTGACTCGAATCTCGAGGCTGGATACTTGTCGGAATCTGATAAGGGGAAAAATCTGCCTTAGGAGCTCATATTTTCTTTCTTGCCCGACTTCGTCCAAAATCGAAGTGCAACCAGGCAGCACAAAGGGGAAGTGGCACAGTTGGGGAGGCCTCCGTGCCTTAGAAAATTTCTGGGCAGGCTTCGACATTCTTTGCCCGAGTGCACGCAGGTAAGTGAGCGAACCCTGACTTCGTTGCGAAGTCGGGTTTCTCATCCAACACTTAGCCGTTTTTCAAATAAGTTGCCCAACTGCGCATGAACTTGAGGGCGCAACCCGACTTCGCTGCGAAATCGGGTTGCGCACCCAACACTTAGAAAATTTAGGGCTCCACTGATGCCCAGGTGCGCACAAAATTGAGAGCGCAACCCGACTTCACTGCGAAGTCGGGGTTCGCTCAATACTTAGTCAAATTTTGGGCTCAGCTCTCCGCACATCAGCTCCCCAAGTGCGCACAAAATTAAGGGCGCAGCCCGACTTCGCTGCGAAGTCGGGTTGCGGCAACACTAACACTTAAAAAATTTTGGGCCTTCGGATGAGCGCAGTCGGGAGGATGAGCGCAGTCGGGCGGGGCCCGACACTTGGTCAATTTTCTGGCCCGAAATTGAGCTTCCTGGTCCTGCTTCCCGGGGCCATAACTTTTGATCCGCTGACCCGATCGCCTATTATAATATATCGTCGAAAAGCTAGCAAAAAGATCTGCAATGATAAAATATCCAAAGATTATTTCATCCATTTTATCGCCTCCGTTTATGGCCCGCAAAAACCCGAACACCTCCGCATGCTCTTTGCCGCTTTATAGCTCCGTACTTAGGCCAAAGTTTATCAAAAAATTTAATGTGGCAAAATTGCCAACATTCCTGGCGGCTCGCGGGGCATTGAGCTCGCCTCAATGTGAGGACCCGAGCCTTTATCCATTTGGCAACAGAGTCACCCTCGTCGTCCTCTTGATACTCACTGCCGGCAACAACCTCTTTCTCAAACCCTTGGCACCCATGGCCCTCTTGGAACACTAAAAAAAACACTGCACAAACTAAACTAAGAAAACAACTAAAACTTTGCATACTAGCCGGCTTATTTATATTATTTACACAAAAGTTTGCGGCATTATTGGCATGCCGCCAACACAAATCTAGCTTTGGTTGCCTATCCGGTGAACCTGCAGTGTCCGGACCAGATCTGATTGTACTTCAGATGATCTTTGAAGTCCGGCTGGCCTCCCAAAGTTTGCCAGGTCGCGAACATGGTGCAACGTGGCAGGTTATCATTCATGTCGGTACCCATACAATTGATGAACAACGTGGCAAGGAGATTTGTCAGACGGGAGCCCTCTTCGGGTACCGGTTGCGGTGATGGTTGGAGCCAATACCACCACTCTAGAGAGTCCACCACCTGTGGGCTCTCGAGCACAAGTTCCTCCAACTCTTTGATGCGATAGCAGGAGCTTTCCGACAATAGGCCTTTAGCCGGGGTCTCCTCAGGATCAACCTCCTAGTGAGGCATGCTCATTAGGCTTTGGCTGAATGCTTGCGTGTTATGCCCTGGGACACAAAAAGGTGCAAAAATGTGTCCTCTTTGTGTTCAGAATTTGCCACTGGATTTTGTTCCTCCTCTTGGCCCATCTCCCGATGGAAACTGCAAGCAACCATATTATTCATCATTTGGGCGGTGTTTGCATATTCCCACTGGTGACTTTGGACGATATCTGCCTCTCGAGCTCCACACAGCTGCATTCTAGGGCTTTGCATATTATGAGGGATTTGCCATGGTGATTTTGCCAGATGAAGGCAAGCCAAAGATTCACCAACTCGGGCTTCCATATTTCAGCTCAGTCAGAGTTGCCAGGTGATTTTGCCAAATGAAGGCAAGCCAAAGATTCACCAAACTCGGGCTTCCTGAAAATATGGAGACTATAGGTGAACATTCATTTCTCCGCTTGTGAAGTCAAGGCTGCTCACCAAACCTTGATTCCTCCAGGGTGTCTTCTATTAGGTTAAAATAAAGGGCGCCTACGATCAAGAAATCTGGATCTTCAGCTCAGTCAGAGTCGCCAGGTGATTTTGCCAGATGAAGGCAAGCCAGAGATTCACCAAACTCGGGCTTCCTGAAAATATGGAGACTGTTCGTCCCACCGGGCGTGCCAGAAACTGTTGGCCACGGATCCGCCACCTAGGAAGGACTTGGTGTGTCAATGCGCCCTAGACCCGCAGACCAACATTGAAAGGTCGAGAGGAAGGGATGCCCCCCGTGCCGATCTCCGGAGAAGGCCGGCTCCTTTCCTAACCTACTTGGGGGTTTTTAGATAAGAGTGTAGGAAAGATACTAAAAAAGGGGGGTAAAGGGAACTGGAAAGAGATTGAAAAAGATAAGGGAACAAGAAAGAGATGTAAATATCATGCGGGGTGGGGGGAGAACAAGCAGCACGATCGCAAATTTGCATCCGAACCAACAACAATTAAAACAAAGCATGTAATAGAAACTGCAGCTGTTATTCTACCCTATGTATCCTTCTGTTTAGTATTCCAGATCCAAATAATCACCAATGCCCAAATCCAGAATTTAGAATTCAGACAGACAGGAATATAAATGGACATGAAGCAGAAATACTAGCAGAAGGCGGCATAAAAGACAGAGACAAGAAGCAGAGCCAAGGATACTTTGAAATTAATTAGAAGGTGGTCCGTCACAGCAGAGTCCTCTAGCAATATGTCCCCCCTCCACCCTTGTACAATGAAATGAGGGTGCTATTTATAGTGCAATTTTCCCCCCTGATTACATTTTGGCCACAGAATCCCAGACCTGACAAAAGCTGCAAAAGCTAACAAAAGCGACTGATGTTGACCTCTGCGGGTAAAAAATGTACTTGCAGCAAGGTCCTCCTGAAAACGTGGCAGCTCCGTGGAAATCAGGTAGGTGGGAAGTTGAGTCAGTTTGAATGGGGGTAGATGCGGTACAATCTGTCAGTTCACGCTCATCTACCTCCCGTCACATCTCTGACTCGAATCTCGAGGCTGGAAACTTGTCGGAATCTGATAAGGGGAAAAATCTGCCTTAGGAGCTCATATTTTCTTTCTTGCCCGACTTCGCCCAAAATCGGAGCGCAACCAGGAAACGCAGAGGGGAAGTGGCGCAGTTGGGGAGGCCTTCGTGCCTTAGAAAATTTCTGGGCAGGCTTCGACATTCTTTGCCCGAGTGCGCGCAGGTAAGTGAGCGAACCCCGACTTCGCTGCGAAGTCGGGTTGCTCATCCAACACTTAGCCGTTTTTCAAATAAGTTGCCCAACTGAGCATGAACTTGACGGCGCAACCTGACTTCGCTACGAAGTCGGGTTGCGCACCCAACACTTAGAAAATTTAGGGCTCCACTGATGCCCAGGTGCGCACAAAGCGAGAGCGCAACCCGACTTCGCTGCGAAGTCGGGGTTCGCTCAATACTTAGCCAAATTTTGGGCTCAGCTCTCTGCACGTCAGCTCCCCAAGTGCGCACAAAATTAAGGGCGCAGCCCGACTTCGCTGCGAAGTTGGGTTGCGGCAACACTAACACTTAGAAAATTTTGGGCCTTTGTATGAGCGCAGTCGGGAGGATGAGCGCAGTCGGGTGGGGCCCAACACTTAGTCAATTTTTTGGCCCGAAATTGAGCTTCCTGGTCCTGCTTCCCGGGGCCATAACTTTTGATCCGCTGACCCGATCGCCTATTATAATATATCGTCGGAAAGCTAGCAAAAAGATCTGCAATGATAAAATATCCAAATCTTATTTCATCTATTTTATCGCCCCTGTTTATGGCCTGCAAAAACCCGAACACCTCCGCATGCTCTTTGCCGCTTTATAGCTCCATACTTAGGCCAAAGTTTATCAAAATATTTAATGTGGCAAAATTGCCAACAGTGCCTAGGTTACATAGGGATCTGGACAGTTTATTGTTATAGCAGACATTGCAAAGAACTATCTCATTATCACTATGTTGTATTGCTCAAGTCTTATTTAAAACACGCCTTTGCTTGGTTTTAAGAAAATGCTAAATTGAAGAGGCTGAATAGGGTCTCCTAGAAGAAGTAACAGAATACGAGTATCTTAGTGAAGATTTCAATAACATACTTAGTTGGACTACATACAGATTGAAAAGAATAATTGGAGGCTAGAGAGCATTCAATGCATTGTGCAATACATGTAGGGAGGCAGAATTTGGGGATAGGAAGGTCATCTGGGTCTTATTCAGATTGTTTGTAGTGCTAATGGTGCTTTATGGGTGTGAAGTATGGGCCAGCAATGCATCAAGATTGAAATGGAGGCAAATAGAAAGGGTACAGAAGCATTTGATTACAAGCAAATTCAAAATAAAAGATTCAGTTCTGTATGAAATAATCCTGGCAGAAATGGTTAATTTTCCTATAGAGGCAGCAGCAATGATTTGTCTTCTAGGATATCTGAAAAATATTGAACAAACAGATGTGAACAAGTAGCATAAGGTTATAGTAGGAGATGAATTAAAAAAAAAAAAAACACTTGGATGAAAGAAAATGTTAAATGGGTGAATAATTGGGGTGTTGATTCAATAGAATGTCCAAACAACAACATGGATATAAAAGTCTGTTTAAGGGAAAAATTTAGGGCAGCAATGTGGACAAAAGAGCTTGGAAGAAAGAAGGTGCACTACCTTGCCGAATTCAACCCTATATATGAGCATTGTCAAAAAACATATATAGATGCAAATATGAAATGGAGAGCAAAGACAGTTATAGCTTGATTTAGGACTAGCTGACATCAACTCAGATGTGAGATAGGTAGATGGAAGAGACCTAAAGAGAAATGGGAAGAGAGGATATGCACCTATTGCACTTCAAGGGCAGTGGAAGAAACTCTTTATCTTGGAATGCAAGCTTCTAATAATATTTGAAAGAGTTATGTCGATACATTAGTGGTGGATTCTATGCCTATTGTTTGAGAAAACAAGAATAGAGAAGCTAGGAGAATTTATCAGCAAGATAGTAGCAAAAGATCAGTTCTTCAGAAAGAGAGAATGATGATTCAACTTTGATTTTTCACATAAACTTGTTTCCTTTTAAATAATAAGTAGCATAGCATTTTCTGTTTGATAATGAAGCTTTGTTTTTGCATAGGTGGTTTTGGCCTCATGGATGCCAAAAGCTTTATTTTTCTTCTTCTTCATTGAATTATTGTTAGAAGTTTTGACACTTAATGATTGTCCCCATTAAAATCCAAGGGTTTACTTATCTTGTGCTAGTGTTCATTGGCTAAAAACTGTGTAGCTTGTTAGTAACTTTCAAGGGCTTGTCTTGGACAGTTAGAGCATATCACATAATCTAAGTAACGTAACATATTGTGTTTGATATTGAAGCTTTGTTCTCTCGTAGGTGGTTTTGGCCTCCTAGATGCCAAAAACTTTATTTTTCTTCTTCTTCATTGAATTAGTGTTAAGGTTTTAAGCCTTAACCATTGTGCCCAAATAAATCCAAGCGCTTACTTATCTTGTTCTAGGGTTTCAACAACTAAAAACTATGGAGCTTGTTAGTAAGTTTCACAGGCAATACTTGAACAATTTAGAGCATGTCAAACAAGCCCTTCGAATTTTGTATATATTTTTTGTAAAATCAAAATCAAATTCAAACTTATCAAATATTGTTATTAAAGATCTAAAACTCTCACTAGACATTTTTGAAAAGCACAATATAATTCTAGAACACAGTGTTGATATTATTTATTGTTATGTGATTTTGCTATTCCATATCATCAACGTTTACTACAGACTATTTTTTTGAATTTTATTTTACTCAACCATGCAATTCTTTATTACAAAACAAGGCAAGACAAATGTTTATATATTCTCATTTATAGCCCAAAAAGCCCCACCTCAAAGATATAGATGTTTAAAAGCTTGATTATTCATGATAGGTGCTTCCATAATTATTATATTATAGTTATGTAAAATATTTCTATTGTTGTGAGTAGAATATTTCACTTCCATGTACTAGTATCAAATGGGAGGAGCATTTGATTGTTTTGTACTAGATGTAGTAACAATATTACCCTTTTAGTCAAAGTAGAATATAATCCATGATTAAATAATTTTATTACAAATATATAAACAAATGTACACAGTGGGAATGACATATATACATACAAATACACTATGCACATAGCATGTATCCTGTGCAACAGCTATTTGCAATACAATATAGCCCAATCCATCTTACAACATAGAGATTGTCTTGGCCAGCACCAACCAACATGATCCTCATTGAACAACTCCAATCTACAAATATCCATTAGCCAACAACATCCCTTCACCAAGATAAATGCATACATAACAAATATTATGGGACCCATAGGTGGTTGGCAACTACCTAACTACTACCCAACTACTCGTATATGTCAAAACATAAACATACCTCAAACTATTACATTAGATTATTACAAATACTTATATTTCCACATACACATACTATTGTATGTAACAACACTTACATATGTGTTGAACTGGGAAACTGTCTTGAATCCTAATTAAGATTTAAGCCCTGTTGGCCACGGATCCGCCATTAGGAATGGGTTTTAATCTTTTGCGCCCTAGATTTGCCTAGCAGATTGAAATTCCGGAAGGAAGGGATGTCCCCCGTGTCGATCTACGAAGAAGGCCGACTTCTTTCCTAACCTACTTGGGGGGGGGGGGGGTTAGATAAAAGTGCAGGAAAGAGATTGAAAAAAAATGAAGGGAACAGGAAAGAGATTGAAAATAACTGAAAGAAATGTAAATATCATGTATTTTGGGTGGGAAAGAACAAGCAACACGATCACTAACCAATACCCAAACTAACAACAATCAACACAAGGCATGATTCCTTCAGCCAGGATTCCAGATTCACTTACTGTCCAATGCCCTAATCCAGAGTGCAGAATTACAGCAAGCAGAAAGATAAATGAACATGAAGCAGAAATACTTGCAGAAGGCAGCATAAAAGAAAGAGACAAGAGTTAGAGCCAAGGATGCTTTGTATTGATGCAAACGTCTGATTACAGCAGCTCTCTAGCAATATGTTCCCCCCCTTTTACAATGAAGATCTATTGCTATTTATAGCAAAAAGTTCCCCCCAAAATTACAATCAATGCACGGAACTCAAGGCACTGCAAAAGCTGCAAAAAGTGTCGATATTAGACCTTTGCTGTCCGTGAGTGTACCTGTAGCAAGATTCACTTGGAATTGGTACAACTCGACAGATTTGGTAGGTGAGATGTCAGGTTTGATAAATGTGGTAGGTTCGGTACAGTTTGTCATTCAATGTTCACCTACCCTGTCCTTGAAGTACATCTTCATCCTCACCGAGACTGGTCCAAATCTCGAAAATTTCCCTGTTTTCATCTTAAGTATGGGGAGAGTAGCGACCTTGGGAGAGGCACACTCGCTTAGCAGTCACAGAAATGGAGGGGAATCCGGCTTTACTTGCATTAAAACTCCTTACCGATCTCTTCCGGAGGTCGTTGAAAAATGAAGTGACGTCGGAAATATCTCCTCAGCAACAGCGATCGTGGGCGAGCCCATACTTAGCCATTTTTTGCACTCCAAGCCAGCGATCTCTGGCGACCTGACACTTAGTCATTTTTTGAGCAGCGACGCCGGGAATCTCCGAAAAGTTTAGCGACGTCGGGAATCTCTCATCAACGACAGCGATCACTTTTTGAGCTCCAAGCCAGCGACCTCTGGCGACCTGACACTTAGCCATTTTTTGAGCAGCAACGTTGGGAATCTCTCATCAGCGATAGCGATCGCGGGCGAGCTGACACTTAGTCATTTGTTTCACTCCAAGCCAACGATCTCTGGCAAGCACCTGTGCCTTAAATTTTTTTTGCATTTCCTTCCGGACTTCGCCCAAAACTTGCTGGAGTTCGCTGCTGAAGGGGAGTGATTCTGACTTTGCCTTGAGGAATTTTACAGCTCGAAATGGGCTTTCGCTGGCCCTGCCTTCCGGGGTCATAACTTTGAATCCGCTGCCCCAATTGCCTATTATAATATATTTCCGGAAAGCTTGCGAAAATATCTGCAATGATGAAATATCCAAAGCTCATTTCATCCACTTTATCATCCCCGTTTAGACCTGCGAAAATGCCAACACCTTTGCATGCTCTTTGCCGCTTTAAAGCTCCATACTTAGGCAAAATTTTATCAAAAATTTTAATGTGGCAAAAATGCCAACAAGCCCCAATTCGAGTTTCACCAAAGTTGGAAGGGATTGCCAATAACTTATCCCAACCTCCAAATTTAGGTTGATCCTCCACTATTTATTGCAAAATACTCCTACCCAAACCTATACTAACTTGTAATGAAAGTAAAATGCAAAAAGTAAAGCATGGAAATAAAATATATGAAAGTTTAAGGGTGCCAGTGATTTAAACAAATACGAGTTTAAACTACAAGGAAAGTGTCCGATCAATTAACACATGAGAATTTGAATAACATCAATGTCCATCCATTTTTTAGATTATGAAATTGATAAGAAAATGACAAGATGGGCTGAAAGGGCTATGCCATAATTGTTGCACACTTAGCAAACCAAGAGGGTAGTGCCATTGATGGAATACCTAAGGACTACTGATTTCTTACAATCTCATGATGTCAAAGCACAATGTAGCTTTCATAGAGTATAGCTTTGAATTCTCTTGACCAAAATATGATTATGATGAGGGCCCTAGGCCCCTATTTATAGTAAAAGTTTATCCCTAAGTTACCTAGGGTGAGAAACAATTACTCCTAGTAAAAGTAAATATTTGGGGGCATCTTTAGCAAAATGATGCACCACCAAATATTACATGCCTCTAATTATGCCTCTAATAAGCTTAGAAGGTTTCCAAAATGACTTAGTATGCCATTACATGCCAAAATATTGCTTTCTAGAAGATTTGGCTCATGATTTGTGCCTTCAATTTACCCTTGTGACCATATAGCAAGAGAATCACTTGCTTTTTTGCAAGCAAATTGACACCTTTTGTTGAGCAATTGCTCCTTGGAGATAATTAACCTCTTTTGCAAGCAAATTAGTACTTGAAGCCAATCGACCTCTTTTGCAAGCTAATTGGTACCTATTTTATACTTGGTCATATTTTTGGATGTTTTGTGAGGCATTTACTATTTGATTTCTTTGTTGCATGATCCTTAAAAATTTGCAAAATATCAAGGTAGTTTCAAGGTACTACATTTCTAGAAACTTCATTAGGTACCATGCTCAATTGGTGTGAGATCCTAGATCCTACCTATATCCTTGGGCATGAAGTCTACAAAATTGGGACCTCTATGGCAAAATTGTCAAAATTTTGGTTCTCCTTATTTGGTCTTTTGTGTGAGGAATCCTAGCAATTTTTTCCATTTAATGTCACTCAACAATTATACTAATACAAGGCCCTCTACTTCCCCTGGCATGTCTTCAAAAGGATTCTCTGATAATTCCTCTTGTTTTGCAACTAGCTTTTGCAACGTGGCATATATTAGATCTAATTTCTCATAGGTTTCAGTCGTCTTCCCTTGATTGGCTTGGATTTTCTCCTCATCCAACATAGCATTTATGATGCCATGAAGGATATACTTTTGTTCATCAAATATATCAGGCATTCTCGTAACAACTAACCCTTGAATTTCCTTGTCCATTTTCTAAACTTGGGTTTTCAATGATGACAGATTGTCGCTCAAATATAGAGAGGAGGTGAGCCTATTTTTGAAAAGCTCTCTATCCTTGTTTTTGTTTTTAAAAAGAGGGGAGAGAGGGCCCTTTTTTAAAGTGAGCTTATTAATTGAAAAGGAATTCCTCTCCCACCTTTGATGAGGTTTCGCTCAAAATTAAAGTCATATTCGAGTCAATCGTTATAATTTAAAGAGAGATCCTTTATCTAGTTGATACAAGAATTAGGAGTGACGAGAGGGGGATTAGGATATGAAAGGATTCTTTCGGATTGGGCATCGCCTTACCTCTCTATATAAAAGATAAAGGGGGCTTTATAATCACCACGAGGTATTAAGCGAGATTGTATTAAACCGAAAAGAGCCTGCTCTTTCTTTCTGGAAAAACAACTTAAACTATTTAAACCCCTCTCCTCTGCTCCCCCCCTTTTTAAAACAAAACAAAATCCATTTTTGTTAGGATCCCATCTTAACGTTATTTTTTAATTCTCATTGCTTATGTAATGACCCACTTCCAACTTGGGGATCTCATCTATAATGTTATTTTGCAATATTTTGTAATGTATGTGGCAAGTTAGGCACCTAGCCAAGTGGGGTCATTTTATGTAACCGTTATCAATATTGTAACCGATGTTTGGTAGAAGATTCTAGCTCGAGTGGAATTTTGCATGTAAGCCAACTCTTGAGCTTAGGGTTAGGGTTACATGAAGTCTTTCTTTAAAATCTATGAATCCATGTACGAATGTATCTTTTTGCAAGTGAATGAAATATTGAAAGAGTTTTCCCCCTCAAAGAGGTCTGTGATTCAGTGTTTATTTCAGCATTTACTTTCCGCATTGTGATATTGCATGAGTTTATGCTTAATTTTAGTATTATGTGTGAGTTTTCTTATTTTTAATAGTAAGTTCCTAACAAGTGGTATAGAGCGCTTTCCAGGACCGAGTTCTGTTGCGACTGCAAAAATTATTGTCCATCCATTTTGCTTGTTAGTTATAATTTTCATGTGTTTTTCATTTCCATTTTCCTTTATTTAAAAAGCAAAAAAATATGCAAAAACCAGAAAAGCAAAAAAATACAGTTTTTTTACAATAGTTGAGTAGGTTAGAAACCCTATGTCGAGGATTTTAAAATATCGTGAAGGAGTTGTCGTTATTGGCTAAGCTAGATAGCCCATAAAGCATCTAGTGAAGTGAGAGGCGATCAGGCTCCAATACCCAGGCCTCAAACAACACTTGCACACGGAATTGAACTCCCACAAATCTTTGGGTGTATCAGGAGACCATTTAGGCTTAAACAAAATTTTATTTAATAGGAAGCTTTTCGGCCTTGTATTATCCATAGTCCACAGGACAGCATCTCGAACAATTACCCTCCCGTACTGTCAGAGAGACAAATAGTGTGGTCAAGGGTATGTGTGGAATTCTCCTTGGGTAGTGGCTTGAAATATTGGTTCGAGCACTATTGTTTGTCACTGCGGTATAACAGAGGACCTATGGGTATTACATACTCCTCTGCCTAGCATACCCTGGTTTTATCAAAACTTCATCCTGTAAAAACAAAAACCCTCCTATTTTGCTAAACCTGCATTTACGACCCACAAAAGTGAGCATACGAAGGACTTCCTTCTCATTGAAGAACAAATTTTTACATGCAACGAATGGTCAGGACAGAGTCTGTAAGTGTCTATGAGAGTCAACAATATTTCACTACTGTCCAGGTCAGTGGCAGTAATAGTCGATTTAGTGATAGTAACAGTTAGGTTGATAGTGGCATTAACAGTTGTTTGTATCGATCAGATACTACAGGTTGTCAGTGTCATAAACATAACTATTAGTGTTAGTCACCGCACAAAACAGAGAATCCTGAGGTTAGGGAAGTGAACAGTGTCAGTAACTGCAGTACAGGTGATAGGGACAAAGACAGGACAGTGACACGAGGGTCAGTACATAGAACGCACAAGTCAAAAACAGTTGATCCAGTACCCAACTTTTGAACCGTATCTCTAAATCAAAAACTAACCACACCAGTAGACTCGTCAAAATAGAGGATAAAAAAAAATTGGGGTGTCCAAAATATGTGTTGTGGGATATAGCTCATTGTAATCATCTTTTCAAGCTGATCATTTTGATATATAACACCCAAGCACTTTTTCAGACTGTTTACTAAAAATAGTAATTCCTAAAACCACATTTCTATTTTTAGTAATTCAATAAAAGAGATTCAAGACTATCCAAAATGGTTGTTGGCACTCATGGACATCAAAAAGAGATAGATCAAACCACCTCATTGTTGGAATCCCTAAAAAGCACCGTTGATAGCATGCAAATAGCAAATCAAACCATGATGGCAGAGCTTCAAAATTTTAGAGATGATTACGATACCTCCAGAACCTGCCTAGAAGAACAACTTGCAGATGTTGAGTCTGAATTGCAAGGTGGTCCAAGCAAGTCTGAGTACCAATTGAACAATCACATTCTAATTGAGGTAAAGGAAGGGCAACAAATGACTCACCCTCGCTATGATCGTGATACTACCTTTAAGATGCCTAAATTAGACTTTCCTAAGTTTAATGGGAAGGATGTGGATGGGTGGTTATGTCATGTTGCTCAATTTTTTAAAATCCATGATGTCCCTATATATTACCGAGTTCAAATGGCTTCTTTTAACTTGGAATCTAAAGCTTTACAATGGTATCGAGTCTCAATTACTCACTCGCTTTGGCCCTAGTGACTATGATGATTTTACAGGAGCATTGACAAAGTTAAAACAAACTTTGACAATTCGAAATTACCAAATACAATTTGAAAAATTGACCAACAAAACTAAGGGATTGAATGAAGGGTTCTTTATGACTTGTTTCGTTAGCGGTTTGAGGGAAGATCTCCAAGCTGAGGTCATGATCTTTAAACCACAATCCATGATGCAGGCTATCAAGTTGGCTCGTTTGGTTGAATCCAAATTTTCAACTCAGATGTGAATATCTAAATTTTCATAGGCTAGACCCTCCTTGCCCCCTAGATTCCAAAATTAGAATGAACACAAAAATGTTGCGCCCAAACGTCTGACTATCACAGAAATGGATGCATGTTGCACCCAAGGGTTGTGCTACAATTTTGATGACAAGTTTACTCGCGGGCATATGTGCACCCAAAAGAAGTTATTCCTCATAGATGCTAATGAGCTTGACACCAACGACCAAAGTGACGATGACACAAAACCGGTAGAGGAACCATCCCAATCGGAGGAAGAAAGGCAAGAAGAACCATAGGCTAAAATCTATGTTCATGCTCTTACTGGCATTACTACTTCTCAAACCATGAAAGTTGTGGGTTATTTCAGAGGCCTAAGTCTTACCATCCTGATCGATTCTGGCAATACACAACTTTATTGATCTCCACATTGCCAAGTAGACAAATTGTTATGTACATACATTAATTCCTTTGAGGTTATGGTAGCCAATTGTGGGACCTTACCTTACAAAGGTAAATGTCGTAATGTTAAGGTAAAAATTGGGGACTATGAGCTCAAACAAGATATGTTCAAGATATGTTTACGCTTCAAAAAGGGGGATATGATATCGTGTTGGGAGCTCAATGGTTGGGCATATTGGGAACCATATCATGGAACTTTGTCGAGCTTTGGATGCAATTTTCACAGAATGGACATTCCCACACTCTCCATGGCTCAAAAGCAGGGCCCTCACAAATTAAAAATTAAAAATTAAAAATAACTTGCTGAAATTAAATGCTAACTAGAAAAGCTAATAAAATTGGTCCTCAGAAAATGGAACCTGGCAACATTGAGATGAAGACACTTGTTGGAACTTCTTGTGCCACTTTGGCCTGCACGTACGTTGGAATTTCTTGTGCCACTCTGACCGCATAGGTAAGCCTCCCTTCACATGATCCAACAATCTCCAATCAAATATTTTGGCACCATTCTCCCTAGCAATAGTGCCAAAATGTCGAGTTGTAATTTCTCACACTTAATTGTCAATCCAGATAATATTTAAAGAACAATATTCCCATATAGACATCCACAATTCTTGACCATTGACTTTATTCCATTTCCTTAGTTTCATTTGCAGGAAATGAAAGTTTGCAATAAATGAAATTATGCTTAATGCAATTATGATTTAGTCTAATGTGGATCCACTTTATGATTTAATAATGCATTATCTATTTAATATATTTTATAATTTTATATTATGCAATTTAATTAAATCTATATTCTAAGACTATTCTACATTCTAATTCTATCTATCGTGTTTTTGGGGGAAGAGATTTAGGGACTAACCTTTCGGAGTGGGCCTTGCCTCCTCAAGGTTAGTATTAACCTCCTCCTATTTTTACTCTATTTTAACTTTAGTAATTTATATTCATTAAACTAACTTTATGCTACTTAATTCATGCTTGCAGGAAAAAGAAATAAAGTTACAACAAAAAATAAAGCATGAAGAAAATAAAGACTTGTATTACCATACTTGTAGAAAGATAATTGACGCTAAATTACTCTTGGCGCCGGAGGAGGATACGATCTCCTTGATTAAATTAATTAGGTAAGTAATTAATTTATTACATTAGTAATAATATTAGTATTGGGGATGTTAATTAATAATATTAAGAAGATGATTCTTATTATTAGTATTGTGCCTTTTGAATGTTAGAAAGCAAATATTAAATTTATTAAGAAAATGAAAAATCTTTTAAAGATATATACTTAATTCTTTACTAAGATTGTATTATCAAAAATATATATATAAAAAAAAATTCAACTAATATAATCTCCAAATCCATTGAGGTTGGAATTTGGATAATTGGGAAAGGTGGAAATTGTCTTGGTAATGTTATTGGCAATGTAAGCAATCTTCTTGTAACATAGAGACATTACTCTTGCGCTCATCATGATGGTGTGAAAGAAGGAATCACTTTTGCATTGATCTCTTTTGGGTTTCTCCAAAGATTATATTAGGAGGATATTGTCGAGTTTTAGGGTTAGCAAGGACAATGGATTTGCATGGTGGAACAACTTTGGAAAGGAAGGAAGGTTGAGTTGTTGTGGAGAAGGTAAATTCATTTTAAGTTAAGCTCAAATATGACGTGTTTAATGAATCCTTCTTAAGTTGTGTTAATTAGTTGTATCTTGTTCTTTAAAACCATGAGATCTCTGTTCTAAAAGCTTTTATATTGTATTTTCTTGGGTTGTGTTTGAGTGCCAGTTTAGCCAAAAGCCTTTCTTCTAGTTGCTTGAACTCCAACATAGGGTATTTTTGGCTTTTGCTTGAGATTTTTGGGATAGGAAGTTTTTTATGTTCTTTTGGGTTCTATGCTTGCTTTTCTTAGATAGGATGGACAGTGCTTGACATCATATTTGGAACCTGTGGGTCAATTGTAGCATAGACGCCCTATTAACATCGTCCTCATATTTGGCTTTTGATCTTGTGTTGTCTAGAGTTTCCTTCTATAGAAATTTGTAGCGTAAGAAGGAGTAGTCATTTTGGATGCACATTTTGGTTCTCTCTCTACGCTATGGTCAACCTGTAGTAGTTTGTTTCAAAGCCTCTTTTGTGTGATGGTTGAGGTTTGAGGTTGTTTGATTGAGAAATTCTCTAGAATTCTTGGTTGGTTTTGGGGAGGCCATCTTGGGCCATAGCACTCTTTCATCTTGTTATAGTGGCCTAGCTCTTTTAGCGATATGTGTCCCTGGTTGTTGGATGTTTGTTGTTGTTTGATCGGTTATATATATATATATATATATATATATATATATATATATATATATATATAGTTATATATATATATATATATATATATATATATATATATACTAAGCTTTATTTTGTTTATGAATTCTCTATTTATTGTACTGATTATGTAGAGAATAATATTTAGTATCGGGAGATTGCTTATGTGCTTTCTTATTTTTGAAGGATGGAAATCATGCATTACCACTAAGGTTCATTATTAAGCATGTTATATTATTCTATCTTATTAAGGTAGGATTTATCTTTATTATAATGAAGTGCTTGTCCATTGTTGAAGAAAATAAATTAATGTTATATTGGAAGCTTATATTATTGTTGATATTTAAATAATACATTTTAATGGAAAAGGACTTTTGAATATTTAAAGGTCTATGTCTTCTTATGTGTTTTTGGATAGAAGAGTGTGGTTATTATTTATTGTTGCATTGATGAAAAAGTGGAATTTAGGGTTCGTTCATAAAGAAAGAGAAATGCATTAGTATTTTGATAGAGAAGTATTTTTTTTAAATAATGGCATTCCTGAGGCTTGAGTAGATAAGGAAACCATTATTGAGAGAAGTATGAGATTCTCTCCTTGTTTGCATGGAATTATTTTGTATAAATATATGTTTGCATAATTGCATATTTTATTGCTTAGTGCATGTTAGGCTTGCATAAGAAATTTATGAGTTGTCATGATCCCTAAACTTCTATTCAAGTTTGTGGGAAGAATATTTCAAACATAGGACCTCTAAAGAAAATATGGATCTATGGACCATGATTGTTTCTATGTAATATTGTTATTGAAGAAGAGTTTATGATTGAAAAATATTTGTACTAAGATTTTGAGAGAAGAAAGATTGTTTTGTAAGACTTGATCAAAGAAGAAAGATTGTATATTGTTATTATTTTATGTAAAATTCTTGGAATATTGGATGTGTAAAACTAATGGTGAAATATAATTCCTAGATTATGGTTATAATTCTTTTAGATGTTTCATTCTTTCCATTATTAGTAAAGGAATTTCTAAATGCTAGTATTTTTTTTTTTTGAAAAAATTGAAAAAAGCTTGTATTAAAACAAATGACAGTTACAAGAGGGAGAAAGGGCATCCCAACCAAGAGCAAAGAGACCAGAAGAACAAAGGGCGCGAAAACGCGACATGTCGCGAAATCGCGACACCTAACCTAACAACCGCCGCGCCACAACAACGCGACTGTCACGAAATCGCGACATGTCGCGACATCGCGACAAAAAGCGCCGAAGCCACAACACACGAAAAATGTCGCGAAATCGCGACAGCACAGACCAAATCACCCAAACGCCAAAAACGTCACGAAATCGCGACGAGAAAGCCTGAAGGCACCTGCTCCCGAAATTGTCGCGAAATCGCGACGAGTTCTCCTTTAATCAACAACTTTGAGAAAGTGTCGCGATATCGCGACGACTTTTCCTTGGAGCCCCAGTTGGCCGGAAGTGTAGCGAAATCGCGACAAGAAATCCAATGGGCGCCCCATCCGCAAAAGTGTCACGAAATCGCGACATGTTCTCCCCCATGGTGCCCTTTTCTTAAACTAGTCGCGAAATCGCGACGTTTTTCCTTCATGCAGTTTTTCTCCGTAACTGTCGCGAAATCGCTACAGGTTTGCCCCTTTGCTTCCTTTCCATAAACATGTCGCGAAATCGCGACAGGTTATCCATTGGGAGGCTTTTCACAAAAAAGGTCGCGATATCGCGACGGTTTTTCCACTTAACGTAATTTTGCTCAAAACGTCGCGAAATCGCTACAGGTATGCCCCTTTGTGTCCTTTCCTCAAAAAAGGCACGAAATCGCGACAAATTTTCCTTAGAGTAGCTTTTCACAAAAATTGTCGCGATATCGCGACGGTTTTTCCCTTTCACGCAATTTTTCTCAAAGCGTCGCGATATCGCGACACTTTTCCTCCAGAAGAAACCAACCAAAAAGGTCGCGACATCGCGACACCTTCTCATCAAAGACCGCGACGACGCAACAAGTCGCGAAATCGCTACAATTTTCCTCCCAAGGCCGCGGCAACAAAAAGGGTAGCGAAATCGCTACAGTTATCCAGGATAGGTCGCGACAGAGCAACATGTCGCGACAGAGCAACATGTCGCGACAGAGCAACATGTCGCGAAATCGCGACAGATTTCCAAACAAGGTCGCGACGGCGCAATATGTCGCGATATCGCGACAGAAACTAACCTTAGTCATTTTTGAGCTCATGGATGCAGGGATCGTTCCTGCACCACTCCGAATCTCTTCATCTATCATAGGCATATCACTGTGCAACTGAACACCTACCTCTTTCTAAGCACCCATCTTCGCAAGGAAGTCGACTACCGTGTTCGTATTTCTACTCACATACACAGGGATAACATCATCTAACTCCCTCCATAACTCCTTGATTTGGGATATCAACATCCGTAGTCTCCAGGCTTTTAAAGAGAAATTCCGCAAGCAATCTAGAGCGCCGATCAGGACTTGAGAATCATATTCAAGAATTATCCTCCGGTAACCCTGCTTAATGACCTCGTATAGACGCCGACTTAATGGCAAAGGCTTCGGCTTCATTGTTCGTGGCTCGCCCAATCCCCGCAATTCCCAAGAAAGAACCGCACTCGAGTGATCCCGACAAACAACACCAATTCTCGCGTTGCCCGGGTTGCCTTTTGCAGCCCCATCGCATTGATCTTGATCCAGCCTACAGGGGAGGTTTCCAAGGATGCTCGCCTTGCCTCTCATGTCCCTCAACCCCCTCTTCAGGATGCCCAAGAGTAGCCTGATTCTCTTCATTAACAAAAGTAGCAACAGTTTCTGTGACTTTGCTCCAGATGACCTGCCAAACGCCGTCAATCGAGGAGAAAGTGTTTCTAAAGATCCGGGCGTTTCTCTCCAACCAAACTTGCCACCAAATGAAGAGAAAGCCTAACTGCCAACCAGTTCGGAGAGCTATGGAATTGAACCTGCCCCATTTCCATTTTTCCCAAATATTGGTACGGTTGAGAACACCATTAGCCTCGGAGTTTAAATTGAGAGAACCAAGCGTTCCCAAATCTGATGAGTAAAAGGACACTCAAAAAACAAATGATCTACAGCTTCCTCATGTTGGAGGCATAAAGCACATTGAGAGGGGCCATTGAAACCCCTACGTCTGAGATTGTCAAAGGTGAGAAGACCATTATGCATAAGTTGCCAAGCGAAGAAATTCACTTTCGGCCAACCCTTTGAATGCCAAATCCTTCTCCAATGCTGAACCGGAAAAGAGTGTGGGGGAGGCTCAGGGAGGATCTCTTCATATCCAGTCTTAACTGAGTAGACCCCAAGGCTTCCATAGCCCCAGTGCTAATTCATCTTCCTCATCCTTCCCCGTGAGGAACCTTTCTGACAAGATTTTTTGCAGGATAGGCGCCAACTCCGGAGAGACAGTAATTGGCCACTCCTCCCACCGCTTAAACTTTTTAAATTTATACCCCCCAATTGATTGGTAAGAAGATAATTATCAATATGGATCCAGCCCTGGGCTTCTAAGGCGGTCATGATTGGTTGTAGCTCAGGGAACATGACAATAATGGGCGGATGTTGGTCCCAAGAGTCAGTCCGTAAACGAGCCTTGTCTCCTTTCCCCACTTTCCAGAATAATTGATCTTTGATAATCTGGGACCCAAGCTTGAGAGTCTCGCCACACTAAGGAACCGGAACCTTCCAAGGGAAAGCGACCCACCTCATTGGGATGAACATGCCCCAAATATTTACTCGGAAAGAATTCTCGTCGAAGAGGGAGGATGGCCGAGAAATCCACCTCCAATACAGCTTTTCCACCCAAAGCTCGTTATTAAGCATAGAACTTCTCAAGCCCAGCCTCTCCTTTGTCCTTAGGGTTGGGTAACTTTGTCCCACCCAACCAAGGCCCATTTTTTCTTCCCTTTTGCGCCTTCCCATAAAAATCTTCTAGCCATTTTGTCCAGCTCTTTCCAGATGGTATGAGGGGCAGCCAATATTGAGAATTTATAGATCGGCAAAGCCTGAATAACCGACTTCAGGAAGGTTAATCTACCCCCGTAGCTTAGCCATTTATGGGCCCAATGATTCATTCTGTCTTTGATGCCTGCTAACAGATTCTTCCAAATGTCAATATTTAACTTTTTGAAATGAAGGGGAACGCCTGTGTAAACAATTGGAAGAGAAGTCCTTGTGAAGCCCAGGATCTCAATAACGCGCTCCTGAAGCCGTTGGTCAAGATTGAAAAAGACCACTTTGGACTTCCTGACATTTAGAACCTGATTTGAAGCCCTTAGGTAGAAATTCAAAGTATCTCTGATTCCTCTAGCTTCCCGAAGAGTGGCCGCACCAACCAGACCCGTATCATCCACAAATTGCAAGTGAGTCAGAGTTTCCTCCCCAACCTTGATACCATAAAGCAGACCTTGTTGCCTTCTCCTCAAAAATAGTCTGCCCAAACCTTCAGCCAAGAGAAGGAAGAGATAGGGAGAACAAGGGTCTCCCTGGCGGAGACCACGGGTGGCGCCGAAAGGAAGCGAGGGAAGGCCCTTGATGAGAACAGAAAAAGAGGGAGAAGAAACACAACTCATAACCCAATCAATCCATTCCTGAGAAAAGCCAAAGGCAGCCATCATTTTCGACAAGAAGCACCACTCCACCCGGTCATAAGCCTTGGACATATCCAGTTTAATGAACATTCCTTTGTTGCCCGAAGTTTGCATTGAATGGATGGCCTCCTGGGCCAAAACCACCCCATCCAAGATTTGTCTTCCCTCAACAAATCCCCCCTGCTCAGGAGAAATGATGCTATGAAGAAGGGGTTTAAGCCTCTCAGCCATTATCTTAGTGATGATTTTGTAAATCACATTGCATAAAGCAATAGGCCTGAAATCATAGATATGAGTCCCCGCTTCCCCTTTTGGAATTAAAGCAATGAAGGTGTGATTGATCGCCTCGAGCATTCTTCGATTGGATCCGGATTCCTCAAGAATGACCTTAACATCCTCCTCCAAGGTGTCCCGTAAAGCCTCGAAAAATTCAATAGGAAAGCCATCTGGACCAGGAGATTTTCCAAGACTTCATACCAAAGACCACATTTCTCAGCTCATCCCTTTCAATGGGTCTAAGCAGGGCCTGATTGTCCTCTTCAGAGATAATAGGAGGAATAACATTAAGAACTTCGTTCTGAGCCTCAACATCTTGCTGCATACTTTCCTTAAAAAGTTTAGAAAAGTAATCGATAGCATGGGAATGCATGCCAGGAAGAGTATCGAAGACATTTCCATGTTCATCTTTGAGAACTTCCATATTGTTCATCTGTCTCCTAGCACAAGCTGACCGATGAAAAAATTTGGTATTTCTGTCCCCCTCTAATAACCAAGTATTTCTAGCCCTCTCGTTTCCAGAGATATCTCCTCTTGGTTGTCAATGTCCTCAACCGCTTTACGCAGTTCATCATCTTCAAATTTGAGTTGCTCAATAATTGATCCTTCCCTAAAAAGTTTCTGAACCTCCTCCCATCTAGCCACCAAGGGGGCCCTTTGGGACTGGAAATCCGACTTGTTTCCTTTCCTCCACTCGCTTCAATTGAATTTTGACAAATTGAAGTCGTTTATGAAATTTGAACATTGCTGTCCCAAAAGGTGGACGGCCTTCCGTCCACCATTGAGAAATTTTCCGTCGAAGGTCCTCCTTTTGTAACCAAAAATTCTCAAATTTAAAAGGCCTATGGTGCTGCCCTCTCGAAGTCCCTCCCTCAAGCAAAATGGGAAAATGATCCGAAATAGGGCCCTCCAAAATCTGGAACTTAAAAGTCCATTTAACAAAAGCCTCCTCCGAGACCAAAAAGCGATCTAACTTGACCTTCCCCGCTATGTGGCTCCTTTCTCTTGTTTGTCCAAGTGAAAAAAACACTAGGGCCTTGAACGTCCACTAAATTAAAGGCCCGAACTTGGGCAATCGTAAGCCGGTCCCCCGGATCCAAAACAGGGGTGCCACCTTCCCGGTCCCGAACGGATAATTTTGCATTAAAATCCCCTGCAATAATCCAGTCATAACACTCCCTGTATGCTCTCATGTTGTGAACAACGTCCCATTGGAGCCTCTGGCCATCAAGATCTTGGGCCCCATAAAAGTTGGTGATAAGGACCAGCTCATAATTGAAGTTATTTCTGAAGAGAGAAGTAAGTACACCCCTGCAAGCTACATGTTCTAAAGCAGTCCGGACTGCAGGGTTCCAAAGGGTAACAATTCCACCTCGAAGCTCCTTGGGCAGCCACGTCCATATACCCAGCTCCCCGCCAGATTTTAGTAGCAGCTTTACTCATAATATCTAAAGACATTTTGGTCTCCTGAAGAAGCAAAAAGTTCTGTTTTACGGTTTTCTAAGAGTCTTTGAACAACAGATTGATGGGTTCTACTGTTTAAACCCCTAACATTCCAAGATTGAATAATCATTGAAAACCTTGAGAGCAGTAAGAATCAATGGTCCTCACCAATCCTCCATTGATTAGCTTATCTCCTTGCGCTATTAGTAGTTCCTTATTGGATTTTCTTCCCGCTCCTTGAGAGTTATTGTTTCTAGATCTCTTTTCCACCTGGGAAATCCCTAAAGCAGGCCTTTCTCTGTTTTTATCTGCATTTCCCATGGTGACATCTTTTATAGCCGGCTGTGCTGGGGAGTGTATAACCAATGCCCCTGGATTCTCTGACTGCAGGTTCTCAGCTGGCACAGTCACCTGTTCTACTACAGGAGTGAAGGAAGGAGAAACAAGAGGTGGAGTGTTGACATTCTCACCATTCCCAACCACTCCCTCCATAGATTGGTCCTCCGGATCCACTAATGACTTAAAAATTTCATACCGATTGTTTGGCTTGAGCTGTACCTGCTCCTTGCCATTTTTATTTTTGTTTCTCTTTCGTTTCACTTGTTCAAAGCCATCCCGCTGAGCATCAGGACTCGGAGAATTGCTAGAGGGTTCATTGACCGGACTCGGACTTACCCTCTCTAGGGCGGTTTGACATTCCACTCGGAGCCTCCGTTTTTGTGCTCACTACGTTTGGGCAGAACCTTGCCAAATGTCCATGCTTATGGCATACTCGGCACCTGAAAGGTAGGGCCTCATAGTCTAGCTGCTGGATCCAGGGTACTCCCGCAAGCTCAAGTTCCACCTCAGCTGGTAGAGGCTGACTAATGTCCATCTCTACACATATTCTAGCAAAGACAACAGTATTACCCTCTATGGTATCTTTGGAGACTCCCAAAAATCTGCCTAGGGAATTACCTATTAGTTCCAACACCTGCTCACCCCAAAACTCCATCGGGAGAGCGTACAGCCGGATCCAGACCGGGACAGCCGTGGGTTCGATGCGGGCGTCGAAACCCACTCTCCAGGGTTGGACAAATAACCCTGCCGGTCCGTGGTTTCTCTTTTCTGATTCAAATGCTCTGTTTCTATCTCGCTAAAGAAGAGAAACTTATGATGAAATACCCATTGCTTATAGGCCATAAAGAGTACTCACCGTGTGGCTCCCAGTTCTGGCGAACCCAGGTATTCAGTGTGGGCCTGATGCCCATGAATTTGCAGATCAAGTCGTGATTAGCTCGGTAGACGATTGTATCTTCGACCAACATTGGTTCTATTACAATCTTAGGCCTGGAAGTGGATTGCGGGAGGCATCCATTAACGCGGTGAGCATTTGGGCCATTGGCAACATTCTTGAGTATCGATTGAAAAGCATTCCGCTGAGCTCCATCAGTGGAAGGCGAGGGATTATCTTTCAACTTCTCAACATATGAGGTCTTTCTCCCAGCAGGAGAAACTGGAGGAGACCCCATCGGGCCCTCCCGGGACCACTAAAGAACCTTCAGACGAAATCAAAAACAACCCCCCAATGCCCCAGGCAAGATCTTCGGGCCAGAATCCCTCGAGCAACACCAGACGCCGTCACAGAAATTTTCCCGCCAAATCGCCAAATCGCCAGAGCCGAACCTCCGATAGATGGTTATCCTTAATGCTAGTATTTTGAATTGAAAAGTATTTGAATTTATAAATGTTATAGCACTTTATTTCATTAGAGAGAGATGTAATTGTTTTGTTGTTTATGAATCTTGGGTTTTGGGGGCTTGGGCAAGAATTTAGAGCAATATTAGAACCCTGGAGTCAAGAAAATAATCCAATATTGGGAGTTGTGGTGATGCAATAGCCAGGTAGTTGTGAATATTGGGAGGAGTTGTGGTGATGCAATAACTAGGTAGTTGTGAATCCTGGGAGGAGTTGCGGTGATGCAAAAACCAGGTATTTACAAATCTAGGAGTTGTGGTGATGCAATAACCATATAAGTATGAATGATACACATTGAATGGTGAGGCTCATGTGTCCCAAAGTGATAAGGTCATTGGAATCATTCACAAGACAATATAGTGGTGGCACCTTGAATAGTGAGGATTGAGTGATCACGCTCTTTACCAGGTGAGTGGTAATGGCCTTAGTTAGCCCTTCGAGGTATGGTAACTAAGCAATAAGGAATTACACAAATAACCCTACATAGATCGACTCGTGTAGGGTTAGGGAAAATGCATTCCTCTTTAAGTTTTATAGGCATTAAAGGATAATCTCTATGCCATGGTCAAGTTGTCCTATACCATTGAGGGTATAGGAAAGGTGGGGGGACCACTATTGGCTTTTTTTCTAAATAATAAGGTTTAGAAAGGTGAACCCAAAAAATATACGATATTGGCAACTCCTCCACTTGAATGTCGTTTGCAATGACATTGAACCCAAAATATGGTTATGCCTTATAATGCTGAAAAAAAATGGGACTTCTTTGAAAAATTTTCCTTGTAAAAAAATCTCTCTTCCTTGGGTTGATTTGGTGGGTTGTTACACATTTGAATCATACTATAATCAACCTTGTCCTCCTATAGGTTAATTTCCTTATTATGGTTATCTTCTACCTCGACGACCATTCCTATATTTTCTATTCATTTCTTCTTTTCTTCTCTTTGAAGTGCTTAGATTTTATTCTTCAATATCCTTTTGCACCATCAATGCTTGATGTGCTTTTGAGATTGACTAATTAGTCAATAATAGCATGTCCCATAACTTCACATATATTACAAAATGTATTCTTGAGATAATTGACATTGGTTTGTCCTAATTTAAAATTAGAACACCATATGTGATTTTTCTTCTTTTTATCTACCTTTATATCCTCAATCATATGTTATAGGACATTTCTTATGGCCTAGATTGTGGCATTCAAGTTAACGCCCTTGCTATCTAAATCATCATCTTGGAAATGGAATGCGCTTCCTCCCCTTGTAATGGTTATCTTCATTTTGTTCTCTAAATTGAATGCTCTATCAAAAGCCTCTTGATAGATAGTTAGTGGAACTAAATTTATTTTCTTCTTATACCACAACAACAATCCATCCAAGAACCATCGTTCTATAGCCCATCTATTGGATTTGATTCCATTTTGTCAATGAGTTCCTTCAAATGTTGATTATATAGCTTTATGTCTTCATTATTCCTTTGTTTTATTGAATATATTTTAGCAATGATCTCTATATCATCATGAAGCAATCTAAATTTCTTGCTAAATTCAGCCTTTAATTTATCCCATGTTGTTAAGGATTGTGCTCTTTTCAAATTTTAATCCATTGCAATTCTACATAATGTGGCTAGAAATAATCTTAACAATGATCTTTCATCATATACTTTATTTGCTTACCATATTATTTCACAAGTTCTAATATGAAATTCTAGGTCTTCCTTTCAATCATCTAGAAACTTTGGGTATTTTTGTTTGTCCATAGCCATAGCAATATTTTCCATTGGTGGTTGCTTGTCATCACTTGATGATTCTACACTTGCAATTAATCATCAACTACTATTGTATGCATCTACACTTCATGACCTCCTTCATGAATCACAAGCATCAATTATAGTCTCCTAAGCACACTCTCCCATGGTTTTTCTTGTACTTGACTCCCATTATTCTTACCTATAGGCACTCTTCCCTATAATTATGTTGGTGTTATTAGTTATCTTACCTCATCTTCTTGTACACACTCCATGTTTGTTCCTTTTTCACAACTTGCATGAATGTTCTCCTTGCCAAGACCATATTTTCTTGATGCACCTCTAGTTTTGCTTCTTCTTCCATTGCTAAAAATAATGTTTTCCACCTCTTGCTTTCTCTTTTTGAATTATCCTCAAAGTGAGGATTCCAAACTTGTTTGAATTTTGGTACTTCAAACACTATTAGTATTTTGTCTATTTTTAGTCTTTCATCAGCAACATGTAAACCTTCATTTTTCTCAATACTCTCATGTTCTTCTCATGCTTGTTGTGCAATTATATAACTTCTTCTTATTGGATGATCTTTTAATTTTTTGCATCCATGTCTCCTATATCCTCATGGTAATTTATCTATCATTCACCTCTCTCAATTTCACATGGTGCTAGTTCAAACTTTAAAATGGTAGTGGTGCCAAATGTAACATAGTGGTGGTATTACACCCTTGGAGGAACAATTTGAATTCAAAAATTTAATTATTATGTTTTAAATGATGAGGTTATATGGATTGCATAATATTCTTAGTATGACTACTTTGATCTCAATTTTATACAACTGAATCTATAAATAGGACAATCCACCCTTTTCCAAAGTACTAATATTCAGTGTACTATTTGAATTATCTATTGTGTGGCTAGTATTCTCCATTGTCTGACACAACAAATTTGTTGTAAATGATTTGGAAATGCATTGTACAACATTAGACAACTTAATATATGGTATTAACTATATGGCCACTTTATTGTATCTTGCACAACCTTGTGTAATAGAACTTGAAAGAATACAACCAATAGATAAAATCTAAATTATTTTAGCAATCATCAATGATAATAACAAATGATGAATGAATATGAGTAGTGTAGACACCTAAAATGTGTGTTCACGAGGAGACTCTCGAAAAGACCTCCTTCTAACCCATATAACCCACCTAGGGTAGTCTCAGGGATATTTAGTGTATTTTCCTAGAAAAATTGGTACTTGTTCCCCACAAAAAGCAATGCCATCTAAATTGAGATAGTCTTAGAGTTGGGATCATCCCTTGCAATATGACCATGCACTCATAACTTCAAGTAGAATAATTAAGCAATGAGAAAACCTATTAGTGCGATAGTGGATTTTCTGTCGTCCTTGATGACCTGCAGTCGCCCCTAGTGATATACAGTTGTCCTCGCCACCTACAAATTGGAAATCAAGGCTTCCATTGATTGCCACTTGCTCTTTTGGAACCTAGCCAACAAGGCTATAAAATGAGGGGTCCCCTCATGGTCTAAAAATATAAAAAAAAATCAACTTAAGCAACGAAGTGCTACTGAAATCTCACTGTGCATCCTCGCTACCCAAAGCAATATCGTTGCTTCATGATGAGAGCTTTGACATTGCATCCACAAAATTTTATTGATCAACACTATGGTTTTGGTACGCTCGAATCTACATGCTTGTCTATCGATCACCACCAATTTTCTGATAAAACCCACCCTCGAATCATCCCAACATTGCCCTGGCCTGGTTTTAAAAAGTTGCAGGTCCACAACAAAATCTGTCTCTGCTGAGACAGTCCCACAACCAAGATCATCTCGCCTAAGATGACCAGGGTCAAATGTTCATTTTTTAATATTTTCTGCATTTTACTTTAGATTTATACTTGCAGGTCATTTTTAATGGTAGATCATCCATTTTGAGCATTTTACTATCCTATATTAGCTTAGATTTCTAGTTATTTCATAAATGCACTTTATTTTTATCTTATCTCTTGATCGATGCGGGTCCAACCTGGGTGGTCCTTATAGATGCTACTAATATCTTTTGTTGTTTCATTGCACACAGGTGATAGGATTCAAGGTAGAAAAAGAATTTGGATATCACCCTTGCATCATGGTATCAAGGAAACCTGCTTCTAAAGACATTGTTGTGGGCACGAAAACCACTTGGATTGCACCAAGAAAGTTATTGTAAAATTGTATCATGGGTAAAATCCCTAAAGGGGATCATATGTAACACATGTTTTTAAAGAAATCAATGCAATATTAATACAACTGGATTCCATTACCATTTGATCTCTTTTCTTTCATGTCTTGTTGCATCATGTGCTTTCTTTCAACATTTCATTTTATTTACCCTTTATTTATCATTTGCACAATGCACACTATTTTTGCACTTTCAAATGGTGATCATTGTAAGACCCCTTTTGGGTCCCTCTTTTTTCACTTTTTTTTGGTTTATTATACCCATAAAATTGCTAAGTTTTTGCTTGTCTATTGGTTTTTGTGGGTACACAGGCAAGATCATCTCAAGCGATATGGCCCCTATTCCAAAACCATTTGAGATGAGATGATCTCTGTTATGAATCTATCTATGGCAATATGACCTTGAACTAGAGCTAAAAGTGCAAGGATCTATAGGATTGACATCAAATGAAAGGAATCCAAGGTCCCTTTTCACTTCTTAGTGTAGTTTACTTCATGTTTGGTAGGAAAAACTAAGAAAAACAAAAAAAACACATAGCTAGTGTACATACATGTTTATTCCTTCTATATTTCAATCTATAAAACCATGGCCATATTTGATCGAGATGATCTCAAGTTTGTGATCGTCCCCATAAATATGGTCTTACCTATGACACTATTTTCCTTTCTGCATTGTTGTTTACTGAAAGATAAGGCATGATTAAAGAAAATAGATGCATGTTTACTCCATGATTTGCATCATTATAAGCATTGTGTACTCTATGTTTTATTTGTGCAAGTAAAAGGAATCCACACACGCACGTATCACATAAACATTGGTAAGGTTGGCCTTCATCACCAACCCCCAATCGAGACTAGTGACGTTGGATTTCACCTCATTCTACTGGCTCACCCCCTATACACCATAGTAGACCCCACGAGTGGTTTCTTGGACTTCATCATCAAGGAGCCCCCTAATTTTGGGTGCATCCTAAAGTAGGTTAGGATTATATGCCCCTTAGCCATAGGACTTAATAATTTGTGGAATGCAGCTATCATTTATATTTGAGCACGCTCGAGTGTGAAGCGAAAGCTCAACTAGGCAAGTAGTAGGATTTAGACAGCATGACCCCTCCTTGGGGGGTATTTTTCTTTCTATAGTATTTCCAACTACCAAATATCTTTATAGGATGCCACTTTTACCATTTGTGTTGCATTCCTCGATAGAGGATGTGCGCAAACAACATGGATATTTTTCTTGCATCCTTGGGATATGTTGTCACGCTACAAGAAAAACCAATTGCCAATGAGCAATTACAGGCTCTAGTCGACCTACCTCTTTAACCTAGGAATAGAGTTCTATATATTTTCTAGATAGACTAGGTATGGTAAGGAAACCCTTGAGGTGAACTTAAAGTTTTAATATTTTATGTTCATGCTCTTCCAGATTTATGATGGTAAGTAAAAGTTTTATAAAATTGACCAAGATTAAACAATAATAGTTCAATTATACCTTATGTATGACCGGTGCCTTAATCCTTTGGGATATTGTAGCAAGATTTAATAACAACTCAGTGAAATAGAAATAATGAGGAAAAGAAAGGATTGGTGTCATTACATTCATTTGAATATCGTAATAAACATAATTGGTGATCAACGAAAGAAACATTCATTATACATTCAAATAATGTAACCCATAATGAAGACACACACAAGACTAAACAAAAGATATGACAGATAAGAAGCTCAAAATTGTATTAATATCAAGAGTGATTACATGAAGAGTTGGCCTAAAATTGCCATTTTACTCTTGAAATATTAATACAATAAAAATCCTCGTTCAAATAATGTAACAAGGACTTTTCACTCTTCCGTTCCAATATGGTAATAGTTGAGTCTCTAGACCTCTGGCTCAACAAAGGGAAATAATCTTAGTTTCTTGAGCACTTCTCTCTCAGAACCTGCATAGTAATGGGAAGAATAAGAGATGGAAAAATAAGGAAAGACACAAGGGAAAATACAATAGCAAAGAATAGGGCACTCAAGTATACCTCTTAGAAAAAATATGCTATGCAAAAGCTTGATCCTGATTCTGGCTATGGATGTCCTTCTTATAGTTTTGGTGGCTCTATAACTATCAAAACTACTCCAATCTAGACCCTCCACTTGTCACCATCTCCTGCCTTCTTCTAGTTGGGTACATTACAACTTGATATTAACTATCAAAAAGATTGTTAATTTTTCAAAATTGATTTCATCTATCATCCACCTGGTTTTACAGCTTAGCTCTATATCTTTCCTCCCTCTGATATTCTTTACTTATCCTAAAGTGAGCTCCTTTCTAACCGAGTGCAAGTAATTTTACCTTAAAATACTTTATGGTTCTACCTTGAGTGCTATCACGTATACAAAAATATTACTATGGCTTGGTGCTTTGCAATTGATTGTGTTGACCTCTCAGACTAAAAATACTACTAAAATTGACCACGTTGCCTAAGATCCGGGGTATTATTTAACTAAATGGGGACTTAATAGGTATATTAGGTAGGAAGCAAGGGTTCATTACAAAAATTGGATACATTGTATCCTTATAGGCGGACACAAAGAAACAACACTACTATGCTGAGAGGTGGAGGTAGATAAAAAGAGGGAATTGGAGGTACACAAACTAAGAAAACCACTAATAATAGGGTACCTCCATAACTATATTCCATCGAGGTGACATCTCCATAACTATATTCCATCACAACCATATTCCATCGAGGCGCGAGGATCTTTTTGAGGTGATCGTTTGTCTAATTTACGTCTCCATATTTTTCTAACACTATTGAATGTGAACTCCTTGAGTTGTTCATATCTTCTTTCACAACCTCCTACTAGTGTTCTTTGATTCATCTTTTATATTGAACACTCTATTTCGATCTTAGAAAGGGTGTCTTCCCGTATATAAGGCTGAGTTGAAGGGAATATTTTGTCAGCTAATGACTATTAAGTCAGGTTTCGCTAATCTAAAAAATATTTGGTTTTCTTTGAAATGACATCTTAGCATCAACTTGATCCTCTATTAGCATAATTTGGTTCATGGGTTGGTCTCAGCTTTTACAGTTCATGATGGTTCATTTCAATTCATCTATTTTTCCTGTGTGATGAGTGAACTTCCTCGACTCTGGTTTGACTTGATTTTTTAGCTGCATCATGCTTAAGTGTGATTGATTCTGGTTCATTGTGTTCGACAAGGTCATTATTGTATTTACGTTACTCATCTTTCCACCTCATTCCCCATAGTGGTTTGACTTATCATGAATTATTACATTTTTTAGTTAGTTTACATGATCAGTTGTTAGATCAAACACATCCAATTTTAAGTTGTTTGATTAGCTCATGTTGTATTAAAGCATGTGCTTGGATGGATCCGAGGAAAAGCTCATAGTTGGCCTATGTGTATTTTTGATTGGTCCCTAGTTGTGTCAGTGAGATCATCATCAATTCAAGTGCCCTGTTGGATTTTCTCAGATGGGGAACCCATAAGATCTTGCTTTTAATGTGGCACCACTCCGTGTGTGTCATCAACCGATTGATATCTACCATTGGTTATGTGCCACGTGAGCATCTATGACCATCAATTGACTATTAGTCAATTGGTAGAACTTTAATTCATCCTTCCTATGAAAAATTTTGACCAATGGCTCTTCATGGTCACATGTGCATAAGCCAAATTCTTTTCATCCGTTCATCAAGACTCGATCGGTCAATATTTATCATCCATTAATTATTGGATGAATGACCTAGGATGCTCTTATAATTTTGGGGTTTAGGATTAATTCCATGGTTGAACTTTGGGAACTCAACATTGCAACAAAGAAAATAGGCGTTAGTTAAATCAAAGCTTAAAAAATTAAATTTATGTGTACCCTTGACCTTCGCTTAGTTGACTTTGTGTCAATCGGTAAATCTTAGTCATTCATCTTGTTCAATCGAAAATCTTTAGCCACTCAGATTCGATCGACCAATTACTTCATGTCTTTATCCCATTCCTTCTTTGCATGGGTCCTAGGTCATAAATCCTCTTCGGCCAAAACCTATTAGCCATCCATTTTTACAAATATAGCTCAAAACTTTAGTTAGGCTTAGGAAAATTTTGGCCTAGAAAAGGGGGCAAACATATTAATGACCCTCGTGATATTTCATTATGATGGGTTATATGCTTAGGAAATAAGTGAGCACATGAGTTTATTATGTTTTGGGGTTAGGCACAATAGAGGGGTATAACATGTTTAAATATTTCCCTATTCTCCTTCGATCAATGAATCTTAGGCGTTAATCTCTATTGGTAAAAAAGACTTTGATTGCTTTGATGTTTCCATGTCAGATCCTCGTTTGATCGAATGGACTTCACTTCATTAACTTGGTGGGTCAATTGTTGTAGGTCACTATTGCTTTTCGGCCAAATGGCCTTACCTTGTATTTCCACAAATTAAAACTAGGGACTTAGGGGATTTTCTAAAATAAAAGGGGCAACATAACTATGACCCTCATGACCGATCCCAACCTAAGGTAATAGTTTTAATTTATCTTAGGTCTAAAATCTCAAGTATTTATGCCTATAAATCCTTTTATCACCTTTCAGCCGAAAAAGGGGGACCTTAAGGTTTGTAATATTAAGTTGAATAAGACCAAGGACCATGGTTTAGGCTGACTTACTAGGACAAATTATTTCCATACCGTAGGTAACCTTATAATGAAAATTTTGTGTACTCCTAGGCAATGAGTCAGCTTTGATCGAGCGAGTTGATTGGGTTTCAATCGATAGGTTTCTGGCCGATAATTCCTAATCATTGATCTTTGATGTGTTTTGACCAATCGATTTGGGCCTTTGATCTACTTTTGGCTGAATGGCTTCTTTTGTGCCACTTAGGTCAACCGATAGTTTCTTCCTTTCAGATAAAAAGACTTTGCTCTTATTTAACTTTCGAGCATCGAATTTGACCAGGGTCTTCAATTTTGTTTTGGCCGATAGACCTTTTGGGCTGGTGGATTTTTATGTGTTTTCAATTTTTGATCAATTGGGTCAATTTATTTACTTGTGGTGGGCTTAGCTTCGATCGAATGCCCCATGTTTGCATACTTAGGAAACATAAAAATAAACCTATTAGAGCTTAGGCTAAGCTTTATGTAAGATGAATTTCTCTTCTCTTGGGGGCAATTCTTAATCTTATAGCCTTGATAAATTTGATAAATGATTTTTTAAGGCTTAAGGGACTTAAATACTTGGCTTATGATTATTGTAATGGAAAAAGGTGTGGGCTAGTTTAGTGAGAAACAGTGGTACTCTTTAAAATTTATCTCTTCATGGTGAAGGATACTTTTACAGTCTTTGCAGTTTAGGCAGTTTCATGAAGGATGATTAACATGATAGCAAGAATCCTTGAGAATGAGTGATTTGGACCTTTTGAATAATCTTATTAAGACTGAAAAAGAGTCCATTTTGTGATTTTGTGAATTGCTTTACTCCCTCAAAACTCAAGACTAGTTTTGTTCATTAAACCATCATAAAATCTAGGACCTCTAATGACCTTCAAAATTTTAAAATTTAGGGTACTTTCATGTTGGATCATTTTGGGCTCCAACATAGGCTCTGATTGGGACAAGTGGTGAAAACCTGAGGTACTTGAGAACTCCAGACTCTTCGGTTATTAAAACAAGACTTCAAGGATTTGACTTGATAATCTATTTCTAAAGGAAGGTTAAAAAGAAAAACACAACATAAAACAATTTAATAAAAGACTATCTAAAACCTAAAAAAAAATGACATTGCTTTTAATCAATAAAATCAGAGGATCTAATTTAAAATCAAATGAAATTTTGCTTATAAATCCCAGTTGTCTAGCAATATCTTAAGGTGGAGTTAGAAAAAATCAATCAGAGGTTACTGTCACATCATGCCTTGGCTTGGAGTGTGTGTTTGTGTATTCATTTTAATTTCCTGATCAAATAAAATTTCATCATCTTGGGAGGAGTTAGGCCTATTAATGATTTCACTCTTAAAGATATTTGCCTTGGCATTGCTCCACTACCAATCAAGCATTTATAGCTCTGATGGAGATGACCTTGATCCCTTTGGACCTACTCTACTGCCAGTCAGGCATCTATAGCCTCGGTAGAGGTTATCCAGGTAGCCCAAGCACTTGCTCAATTTGCATTATTAATATTTTTCTTCTTAAGAAGAATTTTGATGAATTGCAAAGCATTTTAGAGTGTGCTTTCTGGGTTAAGGATCTGTAAGGCTAAAGAAATGAGTGTAATTGTTTTTGGCCTAACTATTCTACTAGAGTTGACTTCATTCTATGACCCTAAAATAACTTTTAAGATCATGACAAATGTGTAGCTTTGGCCTGATGTGGCAGTATTTCTAATTTCATCTATGTTGATTCCAACCCTATAAGATGATTACTAAGCATCCAACTCTATGAGTTGTCAACACATTTGTCTTTAATCCAAATCCTCCTTTCTTAGGTGACTAAGAACAAGTCTCAATAGGAAAGACAACACAAACATTGGCAAGAAAACTAACAACTCTCTAACACTCTAAGATTATTGAAAATAAAGTGAAAATGTCAGAAATGAAAATTCTCCTAATTAAAAAACTAGAAAATTTTTTTTTATTATTATTATTTTTGTTTATTCTCTTCTAACCCCATAGCAGGGGTAATATAGTTTCAAGTGTTGGCCATTTATTGGAATTTTCATTTGTTCACCTTCCAAGGTCTGTAACCTATAAGTATTCTGACCAACAATCTAAACTATTTGATAGGGGCCTAACCACTTAGGTTCAAGCTTACCTTTCTCTCTGTGTCTTTCATTTTTGGGGTCCCAGTAAATGACTATATCCCCTTCAAAAAATGATGTGCCTTTAGATTTCTTGTTAAAAAGTTGCACTATATTTTGAGTTTGTTCTATCATTTTGTTTAGTGCATTTCTTCTTTCTTCCTGCAAATGTGCAATCTGATCTAACCTCCTTTGTAAAGCATTAGGGCTTTCATGATCTTGGAGTAACAAGGATAGGGCTATTATTTCTATGCGAGGGGGTAACAGAGATTTTTCTCCAAATACCATTTCATATGGAGTTTTACCTATATTCCTCTTAACAGACAATCTATCTGCCCATAGGGAAAATTTCAATTCACTATCCCAACCCTTTTTATTTTTACCCAATGATATTTTAATTCTTGTTATTAAATTTTTATTTGATGACTCAGCTAGACCATTGCCCTAAGGGTAATAGTTCATAGAATGAGAAAGTTCTATGCCATACTTTGCATAAAATTCTATCATTTCAAAGGAGATAAAGTACTTCCCATTATCAGTCACTAATTTCTTTGGGACTCCAAATCTGGTTAGAATGTTTTCCTCTAAAAAATTTATGACTACTTTAGTTGTTGAATTTCTTAGAGGGGTTGCTTCCACCCACTTGGTAAAATAGTTTGTTGTGGTGATGATCCATTTATGTCTACCTGAGGAATTTGGGTTTATTTCACCAATGAGGTCAATTCCCCATTGTGTGAAAGGTGCTTCTATGATTACTGGCTTAAGGGGCATTGCTACTAATTATTTCTTTCCTACAAATACTTGGCAGTTATGACAACTTCTCACATAATGGTGAACATCCTTGAATAAAGAAGGCCAATAATAACCTGCTCTCATAATTTTATTTGTAGTGGCTTTTGGTGCAAAGTGACCTCCACAAAATCCATCATGAAATTCTTTTATTACCTCAAGGGTTTCTTTTTCAAATAGACAGAGCAATAATACTCCATCTGGATGCTTCCAGTAGAGTTTACCTTCTTGTGTGTAATATTTTTGTGCTTGTTGTTTAATTGACCTCATTTTGTTTGTAGACATACCTCTAGAGAAAGATAGGGTTTGAAGATACATCAAGATATCATCATACCATTTGCATTCAACATTGTATATTCTTCTGATCTCGTGCATTTCATCAACTATGGCAATGTTATGCATGTCTTCCCCTTCTTTGTTGGCCAGATATTTTGCTAAACCTTATCCTCTAATGATTTTTATAGCTTTAAATTCCACATCATATTGTAGTAACTTGACCATCCACCTAGCAGGACTACCTATAGGTTTTGATTGGGTGAAAACATCTTTTATAGCTATGAAAGGAATACAACATATAACCTTGTTTGAGCCAAAAATACCTTTAAAATATTCAAGTGCTTGTATTACAACATAAGCTTATTTTTCAATCATCTTGAATCTTAGTTGAGCTCCTTTAAGTCCTGTACTCATGAATGCTATGGGTCTTTCATTATTTTCATCATCCTTTTGGGAAAGGACTACAACAATAGTGTGCTCTAAAGCAAATGAGTATATGTTAAAGCTCTTAGAGTAATCAGGATAGTTTAGCACTAGGGCAGTGGTTATGGCCTCTTTAATTTTTTGGAAAGCTTCAAGGTTTTCCTCTGTCCATTTAATGTCAACATCCTTTTTAATCATGTTATTAATAGGTTTGGCTATTTCAGAAAAATTTGGCACAAACCTTCTTACAAAGTTAATTTTTCCAAAGAATGATCTGACTCCTTTCAGGTTCTTAGGAGGAGGTATCTTAGCAATAGCTTCTACTCTCAAGGGATCAATGCTTATTCCTTTTTCTGACACTATATGTCCTAACAATTTACCTTGTGTTGCTCCAAATATACACTTTTTTGGGTTCAAAGATATCCCATATTCTTTGCATCTAGAAAATACTATGGCTAAATGTTCAAGATGATCTTCTAGGTTTTTTGAAAATACTGTTATGTCATCTAAGTAGACAACAACTATCTTGAACATTAGACCCTTAAAAGCAAAGTCCATGGCCCTCTGAAATGTTGCTCCTACATTCATTAACCCAAATGGCATTCTCAGGTATTCAAAGGTTCCCCAAGGGGTAGTGAAGGTAGTTTTATGTCTATCTTCAGGATTTACCTGAATCTGGTTGTATCCTGAGAATCCATCTAGTAATGACATCCTAGATGAGCCAACTACAGCTTGTAACAATTGTTCCATATTGGGTAGAGGGTAGTTATCTTTGAGTGAAATTTTATTCAAATTTCAAAAGTCAACACAAAGTCTAATTTCTCTATTTTTCTTCCTCACTGGTACTAAATTTGCTATCCAGGAAGAGAATCTTACTTTTCTTACTATTTTTGCATCCAATAGTTTTTGAACTTCTTTTTGCATGACTGGATGCAAAGTGGGGTTGAATTTCCTCTGCTTTTTCCTGAATGGTTTTGCATCTTCTTTGAGAGGGATGATATGAGTCATGACATCAGTTTTGAATGTCTTTAAATCTTCATAACTCCAAGCAAAAGCTTCCTTATTTTTCTTTAGAAATCTAATATATATATATATTTTTTTCTTCCCTTGGCAAGGCTTTATCAATTTTAACCAATACGATCTTCTCTTTTGTTCCAATGTTTATATCATCAACTTTTGTTTCTTTGAGGAGTGGTTTATATGCCTTGTCAAAGTCATCAAATAGGCTTTCTAAAGAAACTAACCCCTTTGGGATTCTATTTGTTTTAAGTTGAATTACTTCTACAGGTTCTCCAATTATATCTTTCAACTTTTCTTCATCCTCCTCTTCACATAGAACATCAACATAATGGTTTTGGAGGGTCATGAAATCTCTAATATCTACATCATCCTAAAACACTTGTAGATAGACAATGTTGTCAAGTAAATAAGGCTTGTAGATAAAAATAGTGAGAAATATTTCCATATATTTTGTGTCAATATCAGGATAATCTGCACCTGACGCATTTATTGCTAATAGATCTGCAATGTGATTTTGTTCTCTAGGAATGTAAGAAATTTTTTATTTTAAATTTTATTTGTTGGGATGAGTTTTAGTTAGCGGATGTTTCTAGTAGAAGATTTGCTTTATTTACGTTTTTTTAATGATATTCCTTTTTATTTGTTTCTACATTGGAGCACAATATCCTCTTTTGGTGTTGTCTTGCTACCTAGATTTTCTACCCTTTTTATCCTCTAGCTGTTTTCCTACCTCCTTAGTGCCCTTTATCGGTTCCCTTTTTTGTTCTCTCCTCTGTTCTTTTTCCTCCTTTCTTTTGAGTCTTCCCTTTGTTCCAGTTCCTTTGCATTGAGCTCCCTTTTTGAGATTGATTTAGATTATCTCTTCTTGTTTTTCCTGTAGATTTTTTAGCTAAGGCTTTTATTTTTTTTCCCTTCCCAGCCTTTCCCATCCTTTCCCTTTTCTCTCTGCTCCCTCGGTTCCTTTCTCCTGTTTTTTTATCCTTCTAGATGTTTCCTACTCTATCTTTTGCTTCCTTTCCTTTTCCTTCCCTTTTTCATTTTTTCCCCCTTTATCTTCTCCAATGCCTCTTGTGTTTTTTTTTTCCCCCCCCTTCCACTTGTTTTCCAGCTCCCTCGCTTTAGATTTATCTCCCCTTTCCTTTTCTTTAATCTTATCTTCTTTTTTATTAACCTCTTTTGTGATGAGTACTCAATATGATACTTTTTATTAGTTCATTGATATGGACTATTTTCATCGATTTAGTATATTCTTATCTGTCTGGCAGTTTACTTCCCTTGGACTACCTTTTTTATCTCCTTTTGGTTAGAGATTTATATATATCTTCTATGTGACCATCCATGCCCGATATTTCCTTTCTTGGATTTTTGAATTTTATGATGGTTTTCCCTATCCTTCTTTCCTTTCCCACTGTTTGAATATTTCTTTGAACCCACCCTGTTCTGGCTTTTTTTTTTTTTTGGATTCTTGTTTCCTTTATCGTCCCCCCTTCCTTTTTTTCCTTGATTCTCTTATTCGCCACTAGGATTTCTCGGAATACCCCTTTTTTTCTCCCCTTTACTTTCTTTGGTTTTTTCTTTTTCACTTTTTTTTTTTCTTCCCCTTTTTTTTTTCTTCTCCCTTTCTTTCTCTTCTTCTTTTACCTTGCCCCTTTCCTTTGATAGAAATTATAGCTTTGTATTTTTGTTTCTACCCCCTAGGTTACCATTTGTGAGACATGATTAATTCTTTCTTATTATGTCCAATATTCCTCCGATATCTTTTTTTTTTTTGGGGACCCGTATACCAATGGGAGAGAGTCCTTGTGAACTCAAGATCTCTAAAATTCTTTCTTTTGTCAGATTGAAAAGCCACTTTGGTTTTTTATCATTGATTACTTGTTTTGTGCCCTAAGGTGATATTAGTGTATTATATCATTCTTGCTTCCTAAAGTTTGCCTCCCACCAATCTTGTCATCCACAACTATAGGTGATTCAAACTTCCTCCCCACCTTGATCATGTTAGAATCTTGTTGTTTCTCCTTGATGAGTCTCCAAGCCTTTGCCAATATCAAATATATGGACGGATATCTTGCGGGCTCGGTAGCTCAACGGTTGGGGGCCTTGATTAACTTGGTTTTGGCTCATCCTTTCTATCATCTTGAGCCGGTGCTCATATTTGACAAGGCTCCCTCCCTATCTGCTTTGACATTCCTTTTTGACTTCCTCTATTCCGGTGTTTGCATTGATGGATTGCTCTGTGACTCATCAAGATCTGCCTACCCTTTATAACCCTTGCTTTGAGGATAATGCTATGTAAGGGTTTTTGCTCACATTACCTTTGTGATTATTTTATATATGACATTGATTGTGGTTTTTGTCCCCTCCTCCTTTTGGTTGGTTGTTTTGTTTTTTTTCTCCTTTGACTCTCTATTACAACTTACATCCTCCACCAGTTTCGGGCTCTTGAATCTTTGGCTTGGTGTTTTTTTCTTCCCTCTTTTGTTCCTCTCTTCATGGGTTTGTGGGTTTTTTTCTTTATGTAAGGGTTGACAAGAACTTTTTGGCTCTTCATAGTGCACATACTTTCCTTAATGTTTGATATCCATTGATGGATGGTCTGATTGTTCGGGTGTCATTCTCATCTTGGGCTTCCATGTTGTTCGTTTCTCCTAGAATGGCACCATGGATTGGTTTTTTCACTTCTAATACAAGTGGTTCTTGCTCTTTATTTGTGGTCTCCTCTTGGTTGTTGTCTCCTTTCTTTCTCTTCTTTGGTCTTGTTTTTCCTTCTCTAGTGTTTTTGACCTCTCCTCCCCCATGGGTCTTTGGCTGGGTCTTCTTGTTAGTCCTCTTGTTTTTTGTTTTGTGGTGTTGTGGTGGTCCATTTGTTGGTTGGCTTTCTTCTTTTTCCTTTTTGTTTTGTTGTTCTTGTCCCTTAAAATGGGGTGTGTCTCCAAATCTAATTTTTTTCATTTTCATGCTCCTCTAACAAATGGTCTAACTTCCTTCCCTTGGCTCCCTCTTTTTAGTCAGTTAGTTGGTTCTGGGCTTTAATATCCAGTGTTGGTTGGTCTGTCGTCTTGTCCTTGGGGTTCCCCTTCTTGATCTCTGGGATAATTTAGTTAATCCCTGTATATCCAATCTGCTCTTCTTGGCTCTCATTTTTGTGTTTCCATTGTCTCCCTCTGGTTTTCACCCCTAAATTTTTTCTTTCATTCTTGTTCCTATGTGGGGGCCCCTCCAAGCTATATGTTCTATTGTGTCCATTCGATGTTTGTTTCCCTTGGCCCTTCCTTGATCCCTCCTCCATTTTTTTTTCTTTCCAAGTTTTTGTCTCCTGTAGGCAAAATCTTTTTTTTTTTAGGTTTCAGGTGATGGTTCTCTTTTCCCCTATATTATGTTGTTATATTGTTCCTTGGAGTCTCTTGTCCGATCCTCTGTGTCGGTTTTCTTCTTGTTATTCCTTTTTTTTTTCTCCACTCCTTGGGTTTTTTTTTCTTTTTCACTGTTTCCTGGTTGGTCTCTTTCTTTTTTTCCATGTGACTCCTTTTTCTGTCTTGGTTTGCTTCTCTCCTCTCTGTTTGGTCTGCTTTTCCTCTTTTAGTGAAGAGGGGTTTGAACATGGCTGTTATTGTATTCATTATTCCCATCCACTCCTTCCATGAATTGTTATTCTTCTTGGTCCATTAGTGTATTAAAGATCTATACCTATTGGAGGACTTGAGTTGGGTTTGCTCTTTACCATTTTTTTCTTTTGCCTTCTCTTCTTTTGGGTTGTTCAAAACCATCTCCCCGTGCTTCTCTACCCTAAGAAATATTGGTTGTTCCTTTATTGATTGTTGACTTACCCTCCTTAGGAAGATTTAACATTCCTAGAGGAGCCCCTATTTTTATGTTCATATTATTTGGGCAAGATCGAGCCAAATGCCCATATTTGTGGTAAACTCTGCATCTGAAGGGCAATGCCTCATAATCCAATTATTGAATCCAAGATAGTCCTACAAGTTTGAGTTCCACCTCTATAGAAAAAGGTTGGATAAGATTCATTTCCACACATAATCTTGCATAAACAATTGTGTTTCCTTCCATTGTGTCTTTGGAAACACCCAAATGTCATCCAAGGGAATTGTTGATGATTTCCAATACCTGATCACTCCAAAATTCCATTGGAAGTGCATAAAAATGGATCCAAACCGGGACATTAGTGGGTTCAATTCGAGGATCAAATACCACTCTCTAGGGTTGAACAATTAAACCTATCGAACCATGATTCTTATTTTTTGATTTTAAAGCCCTATTTCTATCAGTAAGTGAAGAAAAACTAACAATAAAATATCCATTGCTAATAAACCATAAAGAATACTCACCAAGAGGCTCCGTTTTGTCGGACCCGGATGCAAAAATTAGGGTAGGGCAAATACCCATGAATTTACAGATCAAATCATTATTGGCTCTATATAAAACTATTTCTTCGACCATACTTTACTTAATGACAATCTTTGGCCTTGATTCTGACTGTGGTGAGCATCCATTAACTCGTTGAGATGTTGATCTATTTCCAGTAGCCATAAAGAGCATTTTTAATGCAATTTTTTGTGCTTCTCCAGTCTCTAATGGAGATTTATCCTTTAAAAAATATGTAAAATAACTATGTCTCTCGAAAAAAGGATCTAAAGGTGTCCCCATTGGGCCCTCCTATGGTAGCAATCTTGTCTTCAAGTCCACGGTAACCATAAATATCTTTAACTACCCAACTAATGCCCTAGTTTTCTCTTCCACCCTCCCAAAAAAGTCTATGTAACTAATCCAAAGAGACAATTTTTACATTGAATTATAAAACCTCATCCTACAACCATTAATTAGCTCAAGAATGTAAGAAATGTTGAATGCCAAAAATTTATCAATTTTATCCAAGACTGCAGTTTTATACTATTTTAACTTGGGATGTTTAGTTTGATACTTACCTTTGACTTGTTGGATAATCAATTCTACATCACCAGTAATAGTCAAGAAATTTATGCCTAATTATTTTGCTTTTCTTAGTCCTAATAGTAAGGCTTCATATTCGACAACATTGTTGGTGCATGGGAACTCTAGTCTATAAGGGATTCCTAGGTAGTTACCCTTAATGTCTGTTAAATTGATTCCTGCACCTACTCCTATTTGAGACTTTGCCCCATCAAAGGACATGGTCCACATCTCTTGGGTCAAAAATCTAGTAGATTCTGCATCCACTAGTTCTCTAGTTTTAGGATCCATATCCTTTGCATCAAGGACTTCCATTAAAAATGGGTTATGCCAAATTGAATATACCCCCATCTATTTTTCTTCTATAGAGTTTACCAAATTAACCATGGTATCATCTAGTTTTATTAGTTCTACTAAGTACTTGTTAAATGGCTCTCTCTTATGAGTTACATTTTATTTCTTGAAATAAGGATTGTGGCATAAGACCAATCTAATTGTATAGAACCACCCAACTATTTTGCCTAGTTTCTGCTCAAAAGTAATGAGAAGAAAGGATCCACATCTACTACTGCAACATCCATTACTATACCCTTTTTGGGATACTGATCTAGATAGACAAGCAAGCTAGTAATTATTCCTACACAAGGTATCTGCCTACTATCCATTACTAACATAGGTGGAGACTCCCTTGTGCAAATTAGTCCTAGCTGATCTACTATCTATTTAGGCATGATATTATGGGATGCACCACTATCAAGCATACAATTATGGATGACATACCTTTCTCCTTCATCTGAGTTATATCTAAGGGATACATAGAATGGTCTGACAGATGAGGGTGTTCTAGTATCATGAGTTGGTGGGTTTAACTGCATTGGAAGACTGGTTTTTTTTGTTCAACCAAGCCAAAAGCTCTACAAACATGTTCTCTATATTTTTGGATATTCATTAATTCACAAAAATTTATATTAAATTTTTGCTTACTTAATTCTAAACTAGCATCAAATTCTATTTTCTTGACATCAAGTGTTTTTGGACATTCCTCTCTTTGTAATTCTTCTTCTATCTCTATGGTTTCAGGAATAGTTTTGTTTTGATTATTTTCTATTTTTTCTTTGTGTATTTTTATTTACAATAGATTGTCCTCTAGTTTCATTGGTTGAGGCTTTACCAGTCCTATTCGGTATAGTTCTATTTCTCAAATTTAAGGCATGAGTTACCTCTAGCTCTTCTACCTCTTGAGCTGTTGGGATTAATTTCCCTTGTTTCATTTTTTTATACCTAGTTTCCTGTGGTCTTTGTAAGATATTTGTATTTTCAACTACTAGAATTTTAGGATGATGGTTTGAGGCATATAGATCCATATTTTCCTCAAATAGCATCTCTCTAGATTCATCCTCATGAGTCAAGCATTCATTAAATTTTATATCCTCTTCAGATTCATCCTCCAAATCTCTATTATTATGCATACCTAGATATTCCACAATAATCTAGGTTATGAGGAGCATCACAAGATGAATAGTAATAAGGGAATTTTTTTGTAAGATTAACAGAAGGTATAAGATTTGGAACAGAGTATTTATATATTTCAACTTCTCTCTTCCTCCAATTATTTTTGTTACTTTTGTTTCTATTTCCTTCTTCAGAATTGTTGTTACCATATTTTCTATTGAAATTCCTCCTGAATGGAGGCCTATTATCATTTTGTTTTTTATTAGCTTGAGGGTGAGAAGATTCACCATTATTTTATTTATTTCTCTCAATCCTGGCTAACCTATTGTTCATTGTATCAAACATTTTTCATTATTTGATTTGCTAAATTTTCCATAGGATCATGTTAAGTTCTTATTTGTATATTGAATCCTACTTTCTTAGTATTCCTATTAGGTTGACTAACTTCTAGAGAGTATGGTTTCATTTTTCCATTGTATAACATGTTTATTTCAATTTCTATATATTTATCCATACATTCATCTATAGTAGCTACATGTTCCTATCTTAACTCGTAGTTAAATTCTCCTGGAAAGGCATTCTTATAGAAATAGATTGATTGTATATCATTTAGCCTTAGATTAGTGGGGATTTTATTTCTTGTTTTAGAAAATATCCTATTAAAATAACTCACTATCTAATTATATTTATTTTTCATAGTTGCCAAATATGTTAGCAGTGATTGTTCATTTTTTCTTTCCACAAATTTCTTCAAAAAAATTGTTTTCATTTTAGCAAAATTAGCAATGTCATTATTTGGGAGGGTGTTAAACCATTCTCTAGCATATTTCTCTAAGGTCTAAAGAAACAATCTTAAAACTACATCTTCATCCTCAACCTCAAGACTATCCATAGCATACAAGAAAATTTTAATATGATCTTCCCCTGTGACTGCATTATTTCCTTGGAATTTTGGTAAATACTTATGTGCTTTACTAGGGATATCATGTAGAGCTGGAGGTAATTGGAAAGGCTTGTATCTATTTGTTCTCCATAATTGGATATTTTTATTATTTTGAGGAGGATTTTTGGCCATATTAACACATGGAGGAGTTTTAATGGGTTTCACAACGATGACAGTAGGTGGTGTAATATTAGTTTCACTAGAAGTAGCAAAGGGTGTATGAAATATATTCTCTATAGTAACAATATCTATATTTTCTCTAGAATCAAGAATTTTTGGTGATGAACTAGAAGGATTAGTTCTAAAAAATACCTTTGGATTTGAGAATTCTAGATACAACTCTCGAGCGGTTCTTCTTGTTTGTGCTAGCACCTTTTACTTCTTCTTTTGATTTTTTTATTTTTTAGGTTCAACCATTAAGAGTTGCCAACACAAGGGAATGTAGAAGGAAAAAATGTTCTAGTCAAGATTGCTCGACCTATATTACTCTCAATATCACTGGGTATATTTTCTTGGGATGATACCTTTTTCAAGAAATGAAATCAAGATCAAGAAAATCAAGAAATCTTATGACCATTCATTTATTGAAAAAAAATTGGAAACTATGGACGTGGTGGGAAACACTAAAAAATATTCAAAATTGAAGGTTGGGCATTTATGGTTCCCTATAGGCTGATTGTTGCTAATTAAAGATAAAAAAATTGGTTGTTGGAAATAATTTTCAATATTTAAGATTCGGTCCCTAGCAATGACACCATTAAACTGTTGGAGATTTTTCTTGCATTCTTGGAATATGTTGTCATGCTACAAAAAAATTGATTGCCAACGAGTAATTATAGGATCTAGTCGACCTTCCTATTTAACCTAGGAATAGAGTTTTATATATTTTCTAGATAGACCAGGTATGGTAAGGAAACCCTTGAGGTGAACTTAAAGTTTTAACATTTTATGTTCATGCTCTTCCAGATTTATGATGGTAAGTAAAAGTTTTATAAAATTGACCAAGCTTAAATAATAATAGTTCAATTATACCTTATGTATGACCAGTGCCTTAATCCTTTGGGCTATTGTAGCAATATTTTATGACAATTCAATGTAATAGAAAGAACGGGAAAAGAAACAATTGGTGCAATTACATTCATCATAATATTGTAATAAACATAACAGTTGACCAATAAAAGAAGCATCCATACATACGTTCAAATAATATAAAATGTAATGGAGACACACACAAGACCAAACAAAATATATGATAGATAAGAAACCAAGAATTGTATACATAAAGAGTTGGCCTAAAATTGCCATTTTACTCTTGAAAGATTAATACAATAAAAATCCTCATTCAAATAATGTAACAAAGACTTTTCACTCTCCCGTTCCAATTTGGTAATAGTTGAGTCTCTAGACCTCTGGCTCAACAAAGGGAGATAATCTTAGTTTCTTGAGCTCTTATCTCTCAAAACCTGAACAATAATGGGAAGAACTAGAGATAGAAAATAAGGAAAGACACAAGGGAAAATACAACAATAAAGAACAGGGCACTCAAGTATACCTCTTAGAAAAAATATGCTATGCAAAAACTTCATATTTATTTTGATTGTGGATGTCCTTCTTATAGTTTTGATGACTCTATAACTATGAAAACTATTCCAATCTAGACCCTCCACTTATCACCATCTCCTGCCTTCTTATGGTTGGGTACATTACAACTTGATATTAGCTGTCAAAAAGACTATTAATTTCTCAAAATTAATTCCAACTATCATCCACTTGGTTTTACAACTTATCTCTATATATTTTCTCCCTCTAGTCTTCTTTACTTAGCCTGAAGTGACCTCCTTTCTAACCGAGTGCAAGTCATTTCACCTTAAAATAATTTATGGCTTCTACCTTGAGTGCTATCACATATACACAAATGTTACTATGGCTTGATGCTTTGCAACTAATTATGTTAACCTCTCATACTAAAAAGACTACTTAAATCAACCATATCACCTAAGATCCAGGGTATTATTTAACTAAACGAGGATTTAACATGCATATTAGGCAAGTAGCAAGGGTTCATTACAAAAATTGGATACATTGCATTCTTATAAGTAGACACAAAGAAATAACACTATTGTGCTAAGAGGTGGAGGTAGATAAGAAGAGAGAATTGGAGGTATACAAACTAAAAAAACCACCGATAATAGGGTACCTCCATAATTATATTCCATTGGGGTGACATCTCCATATTTATATTCCATCAAGGTGCAAGGATATTTTTGAGGTGATCATTTGTCTGATTTATGTCTTCGGTTTTTTCTAACACTGTTGAACATGAACTCCTTTAGTCATTCATATATTCTTCTATAACCTCCTACTAGCATACTTTGGTTCATCGTTGACATTGAAAACTCTATTTCAATCTTAGAAATGGTGTCTTATTTTATATAAGGCTGAGTTGAAGGGAATATTTCATAAATTGACAACTATTAAGTCAAGTTTCGTTGATCCAAAAAATATTTTGTTTGCTTTGAACTAGTGTCTTAGCATTATTTTGACCCTCTATTAGCGTAATTTGGTTCACAAGATGGTCTTAGCTTGTACAATTCATCATGGTTTATTTCAATTCATTCGTTTCACCCATGTGACGAGTGAATTTCCTTGTCTTTGGTTTGGCTTGATATTTTAGTTACCCCATTCTTAAGTGCAACTGCTTTTGGTTCATTGTGTTTAGAATACCGTCATTGTATTTACCTTACTCATCTCACCACCTAATTCCCTATAATGGTCTGACCTATAATGAATCATTGCTTTTTTAGTTGATTTGCATGATCAACCATAAGATCAAATGCATATCCAATTTTAAGTCATATGATTAGCTCATGTTGTCTTAAAACATGTGCCTAATGAATCTAGGAAAAAATTGTAGATAGCTTCACCGAAGAAATCGCTAAGGATGAAAACTACTTCGGGCCCGAAGTTCCTCAAACAACTACTTCGGGTGAAAACCTTGCGAAGCAGCGTTGCCGAAGCAAAAATTCTAGCAAGGCGTAAAAAAGAGCTTCGCGCCCGAAGTATTTCCAGCAGCTACTTTGGGAAAAAGTTTTGCGAAGCAGAATTCAAGCAGCATTTCGAAAGAACAACTTCATCGAAGAAAGACCGCGGACCGAATTAGCTAAGGCAAGAAAACTACTTCGGGCCCGAAGCATTTCAAGTAGCTACTTCGGGTGAGATTTTTGCGAAGCAGTATTGCCGAAGGAAAAATACGAAGGAAGAAGAATGAAAACTACTTCGCACCCGAAGCATTTCAAAAGGCTACTTCGGGCAAAAGTTTTGCGAAGCGGGATTTGAAGGAGCGCAGCATTGAAAACACTTCGCCGAAAAGCCGCCGAAGCATCCACTTTGGGCCCCTGCACCAGCGAACCATTTTTACTTCACCGAAAGTCATCGTGAAGCATCTGCTTCGGCCATCTTTCATGCGAAGTACTTTCACCCGAAGTAGTAGCGGCCATAAAGAATGCAACATCTTTTGAAGGTAGGAATGCGCTTCGGCCGAAATACCCCCGAACCGTAGTTTTGAAGAAGGTTCACGGTGAAGCATTTTTAAGCTCATCAGCGAAGTATCTACTTCGGGCGAAGGACCTCGCCGAAGCAGTTTTGGCACAACGAAGCAGTGAGAAGTGAAGACCCCATTTTGAGGAAGAAATCTACTTCGACCCTCCTCACCCCCGAAGCTGTTTTGCGAAGCTCCACCAGGCGAAGTGCAAATTAAGGAGAATCTGCTTCGGCACAAGTCTATTGCGAAGCAAAGTTGCGAACGAAGAACTAGCGAAGCACTTCAAGGGCACGCGCTCCAAGCTAGGTGTTTTCTCGAGGTGATCAAGTGCCTCATAAATGCATTTTTACGTGCCCAAAAAACTAGCTACGCATTTTTGGCAATTGGAAATGAAGTATCAGTCCATGATGAAGAGCCCGACGAGCATGGCGGCCACTCGAGCACCGCACCCGGAGACCAAGGACGTCCAGGCGGCTCATTAATGCGACTTTCCCTAGTTGACCCGGTCGCAGCTGCCAGTTTTGGTAACGGAATTGAGAGCTCAGTCACGAGAGCCGCGAAGAGCCGACTTCTCAGCTTTCGAGGATGTACTCCTCCATTTTGTGTAATTATGGCTCAGAGGGTCGGGTCCTCTATAAAAACCCAGGCATTGTAATGAAAAAGGGGGGGAACTTTTTGCTAGAAAGCTGCTGTAACTTGATGTCCTGCGATTAATACTAAAGAGCTTTGGACTCTATTTCTCTCTTGTATGCTGCCTTCTGTGTTTATTTCTTTTGTCTGTCTTCATTTGCATACTGTTACTCTGAATCCTGAATTTCGGTGTGCGATTGGGGACTGTACCCTAAAATTCGCCCGAAGGATACATAGGGGAGGAAAAATGCTATATTGGCTTTCTTTTATGCTGCCTGGTGGGTAGTGGTTTCTGTTATATTCGCTTGTCCTAATCGTCGTTACTTTGAACCCTGAATTTCGATGAAAGGGAGAAGGAGAATCCTGGAACTCGCCCAGAGGATACATAGGAAGGTTAATGTTGCGTTTCTTTCATTTATTCTTGGTGTTCCTTGCTGCTGCTTCAAGTTGTTAGTTAGTGATCATGCTTCCTGTTCTCTCCCACTTTAAATCATTGATCCCTCTTCCCTTACTCCCTTTATTTCTTTCCTGCACCCTTACTCTTTTTATCTCTTTCCTGCACCCTTATCTCAAAACACCAAAGTAGTTTAGCATAGGAGCCGACCTTTCTCCGGAGATTGGCATGAGGGGCATCTCTTCCCTTTGGCCTTTCAATGTTGGTCCAGGTCTAGGGCGCATACACTTACCCAAATCCTTTCCTAGGCAGATTTGATGACCAACAATTTTTGGCACGCCCGGTGGGACCAAGGTCCCATATTTTAAGAACGTGAATCTCAAACCCATCTCCACCGGGGCCAATAGTTCTAACCAGTTCCTGGTGTGACCCGGTCAGTCTCACCTGACTAGTGGTAGTGAGAACCGATGCTCTCATTACCGAAAGACTCTTAGCATCTGGCGACTCTGTTTACCCGAGAATATTTAAGTCGTAAAGACCAGTACCAAATTCTGTGCCTTCATGCAAACAAGATGGAGAGTTAGGAATAGAGGAGAGGAAACCGAGTTCTTTGAGCTAGATATCGATGCCTTTGGGGAGCGATCAAGGTTGGTCACCCCCAAGTCACTGTTACGTGGAACGTCCTCGCAAGAGGCTGTTGTTGATGAACAAGGCCTAACTTCTGATAGCACAACATCTAGTTTTCCTCCCAATCCTCCCAACTCACCGAAGCATCCTAGTGCCTCCATTCCTATTAGTCGTCCTATTAGCAATCAAGGAGGAGCTTCGAGGATTCCTATTTCTCAAAATCTAGGAGCAAGTATGGCACAACAGCAAGCAACAACAACAACAACAAATGCAGCAACAACCGCCACCCAGGTTGTTCCCAGCATGGGATTCTTTGTCGCCACTAAATCTAGCAGGACAAGGGCAAGTGCCACCTGCTGCTATAAAGAAGATCCCAACGTTCGATGGAACTGGGAAGACTGCTCTGGAGCACATCCAGGACATAATCTCTCTGGCGGTGATCCACGACATCACAGAGGAGCGAGTTATGGTAAAGCTTCTGGTTCTTTCCCTTAGAGGAAAACTCCTCTATTGGTATAGATCTTTACCACCCGGTACTATTATGGGATGGGACCAGTTAGCCGGGCAGTTGATGCGAAGCTTCAATGAGTCCTCCGATCCTACCTCTCTCCTGCATCAGTTCACTTCAATCCAGAGACATCCACAAGAAGAGATCACAGACTTCAATGTTAGGTTCGCTCGAACCTGGCAGAGAGTACCAGTTGGACTTCGACCAACCGACGAAGCTGCAACATACTATTTCCTTCGGGCTTTCAACCCCGATATCAGTATCATGGTAAGATATTCTAACATCAATACTTTTCTCGAGTTGTATGAGTTAGCCAAGAGGGCAAAAATGGATTTGATAGTTGTGGGCAAGCTTCCCCAAAGGATGTCGATGCCCATACTTCCCGAATTCCCTCAATCCCAGTATGCGAGCACCGCCGCTTCGCAGATCTCTGTAACCCCTACATACCCGATCTCATCTTGGAACCCGAATCCTATTGTGTCTCAAATCACCACTCCACAAATTCATTTTCCCACATTTTCAACTCCGTAGCCCACTGTCACTTCGGCATTCCCTGTACTGCCAGCACCACCTCAACACCCCGCCCTACCTCCAATATCGACGATGGCTTCATTGCCACTCATTCCAAAAGCCGATGATATGCAAGCTAAAATTTTGCAAGAGATGCAGTCTCTGAACTCCACAGTTCAGACGTTGTCCAACGACATGACCATTGTGAAGAAGAAGCAAGCGCAACAAGAATTTCTATCGAGAAGGTCTTATCCTACGCCTGCGCTTACCAAAGACCAAGCAGTCTAGCAAGGGAAGGCTTCGACGAGAAATGCTACGATTGATGAAGCTCCGAGCACTTTCGATTGTGTATATTGGTGCTCTACGTGCAATGATCCGCATGAAGAGAATACCTGCATGCTGCACCAACACTATGTACAAACGTTGGCGAGCAGTAGTCATGGCGGTCAAGTCAACGTCATCAGGAAAATGAGTCAGAACCTGGCGATTGGCGAAGAAGAGCCGGTTGCAGTGCTTACCAGAGGAGGAAAGAAGGCGATAGAAGTGGATGCTACCCAGATGGCTCCCTTAAAAGTGCATGCTCGACCCGAGAAGGGACAATCATCTTCTTCGACCCCGAACGAAGTTCCTCCGCCTGCACCGATCAAAGAAAAAGCTCAAAAGGCCTCTATCGGACCACCTCAGGCAGAAACTAAAGAGTAGGCTAGGGAAAAGCTCAAGTTTCCTTCACTGACTAAGCGACAAAGAGTTGAAGCTACGGAGCAGTATCACACCAGATATGAGCCGAGAAAGGAACCCGAGGTGCTCAGTTCCCTGGCGTACAACATTGTAGAGGAGTTAAAGAGGATTCCAGCCAAGATCAGCTTGTACGATGCATTGCAACTACCTGGACAAGTGGACCTACTACAAGAATCATTGAAGATGACTAAAGCAAAAAATGTAGCACCGCTTGCTCTTGTGCAGACCCTATCCACATCTATTATGGGGAAAAATAGACCACCTCCGTTCTACCTGTCTCTACAGATGGAAGGGTATATTGTACATAACTATATGATCGACTCTGGGGCCGCGACAACAGTCATGCCGAAAGCAGTCTACGAAGAAATAGGGATGGAATATACGCGAAGTAGCCAAGGCGTACTCCAGTTGGATGGTACCCCAGTGAAGACTATAGGAGTGATCAAAGACATTCCTATTCGACTACATAAGATGCCTCAGATCACGGTCATACAAGAGGTAGTGGTCGTCGACCTGGAGCCATACTTTAGTATGTGCTTGTCAAGGGAATTCATAGCAAAGCTGGGTGGATATCTGTCTATGGATTACTCTCATCTGGAGATTCCATTCAAAGGAAAGAAGGTGAAGATCTACAATGAAAAGCCTTCTTCCTTCCTTGTGCAGAAGATGTCCGAAGAAGAGAGCAGCGATCCAGTGAATGCAATAGTGGAGCAAGTAGAGCAGGTGGACCTGGTCGAGGAATCTCTTGCACAACTAAGTTATGAAGATGAGTTCTCATTGGCAGACTTTAATGCCATGATAGAGACCGAGATAGGATGTTATGCGATCGCCAAGCCTGAGAAACACACCCAACCAGAGAATAGAACAAGTGCCCAAGAAGGACTATGGAAGTTGTTCTTCGATGGTGCCCGATGTAAAAATGGTGTTGGGGCAGGGATTCTTCTAGTTTCGCCATCCGGAGAGCAAAAGGAGTATTGCTACCGGTTGATATGGAGCTGCACCAACAATGCAGCAAAATATGAAGCATTATGCCTAGGACTCAAGAAAGCTGACAAGTTAGGCATAAAGCACCTCCAAATCTTCAGAGATTCTGAACTGGTATGCAACCAGGTCACAAATAGGTGCACTTCAAAGAAACATTATCTAAAGTCATACCACAATAGGGTATGGGACCTGTGTGACCAGTTCGAGTCTCTCAATCTACAGTCTATCCCACGAGAAAAGAATCGACATGCTGATGTTCTAGCATCCATCGCAGCCAAGTACTCTCCAGCAGAAGACATGGTGCACAAGCCCAAAGCTGTGAGGATGATCTATAGACCCTCTGTCCCGGACAGAGACCTACATTGGCAAGTCTTTGACAATGACGAGCAGATTGTAAATTTCATGATCCAAGAAGCCACCACAGTCGAAGACAGAAGCCCTGACGAAGAAGAATATGAAGGGCTGGTTCAATTGAAGAATAACCACGTTCCCAAGGGACTGATCACTCTTGAAAGCCTCTTTGATCAGAATGATCGAGCACTCTCTCACAGGATCAAAGTTAATGAAAAGAAGTATCAAGATTTAGAGCTTGAACCTGGAAAAGCAATAAAAGTTGGAACCGATTGCACTTCGAAAGAGATAGAATAGATCCAGACTCTGTGTAGGAAGTATCCCGACATAGTTGCTTGGTCTTATCAAGACCTCAGGGGATACGATCGGTAGCTGATCCAACATACAATTGAATTGCAGGAAGGGGTCAAACCCTTCCGACAAAAACAAAGGTCGGTTAACCCGAAGATCGAGGTCCTGATGAAGGCCGAACTCCTAAAAATGCTCGAGGCAAAGATAATTTATCCCATCAAGCATTCTTCTTGGGTAGCGAACCTAGTCCCCATCAAAAAAAAGAACGGAGATATACGGTTATGCGTGGACTTTCGCAACCTGAACCAGGATTCTCTCAAGGACCACTATCCTCTTTCGCAAATCGATCAGATCTTGCACTCGATGGCTGGAGCTCAACGCTTCTCCCTGCTCGATGGTTTCTCCGGATACAATCAGATCTGGGTCAAGAATGAAGACCAGCATAAAACAACGTTCACCACCAAGTGGGGGACATTTTCTTACCAGCGAATGCCATTTGGCCTTTCGAATGCTGGTGCCACTTTCCAGAGGGCGATGGATCTAGCTTTTGGTGAGCTTCTGAATAAGGTTATCATCATCTATCTAGATGACATGACCATTTTCTCCCGAAGAAGGGAGGATCACACCGTACACCTACAACAAATTTTTGAAAAATATCGAGAGTTTGGCATCTCAATCAATCCGAAGAAGTCCATATTCATAGTCAGCGAAGGAAAGTTGTTGGGACATGCGATATCAGAAAAGGGCCTCACTGTAGATCTCGACAGAGCCGAGGCTCTAACGAAGCTCCCACTCCCAGCAGACAAGAAAGGACTTCAATATTTCTTCGGCCAGATCAACTTCGTAAGGAAGTTTGTCCCCGATTTTGCCCAAGTCATCAAGCCGATGTCCAAACTTTTGAAGAAGGGCACCGAATTCATCTGGACGGAAGAGAGAAAGGAGGCATTCGAAGAGATTAAGGCCCGAATCGCTCAGGCACCGGTCCTGATCAACCCTGACTACAGTCAGGATTTTATCTTGTATGCCATAGGGGAACCCGAGAGCTATGCTGCGGTCCTGACACAAAAGGGGGAAGACGGTGAAGAGCGTCCCATCACGTTTTTGAGCCAGGTGATCAATCCCCATGAAGAGAAATACAATTTCATAGAACGTCAGGTGCATGCAGTAATGAAATCTCTCAGGAAGTTCAAGCAGTTCATCTCCCAAAGTCGGGTTACGGTCTTTGTCATTCACCCCGACGTGCACAATTTCATCATCCAAGGAGAATTGGGAAGCAAGAGAGCTGGTTGGGTGAACAAGATACAGGAATTTGACATTGAGATCAAGCCCACAAAACTGGTTCGCGGTCGCGCATTATGTCAAGAATTGGCGAAGAGCGTAGCGGCCGAAGCTACAGAATCTCAGTGGGATGACTCGCCAACAGAAGAATGCTTCGCCAACCAAGAAGAGGATGAGAAATATTGGGTTAGTGAAATAGTTGAATACTTCAATACCGGAAGATGTCCTTCACATCTAAATGCTTCACAATGAAGGCATTTCAGGATGCGGTCCACTCGATATACTTTGCGCCCCGAAGGCCTATTTTTTAGAAACATTGATGGTGTCCTTCTCAAGTGCATAAAATATGATGATAAAAGGAAAGTCCTGGGAGAATTTCATTCAGGATTATCTGGAGGCCACTTCGTAGGGAGAACAATGACAATGCTAAAGATCATCAAGGCGGGTTACTATTGGCCCACACTCTTCGCTGATGCCTTCACGGTTTGTCGCAAATGCGAGCAGTGTCAGAAGTTCGCCGGCCAAAGCAGAAATGCTTCGATGCCTCTCCAACCGATACAAGTAGAAATGCCCTTTCAACAATGGGGGTTGGATTTCATAGGGGTCATATCGCCGAACTCCTCCGTTGGGCATAAGTTCATCTTGACCGCGATCGATTACTTTACCAGATGGGCCGAAGCAGTTCCCACGAAGCATGCTGATCAAGAGACTGTCATAGTCTTCCTTGAAGGGTTGATCACCAGGTTCGGCATCCCCGAAGCAATCATCACGGACAATGGTCCTGGCTTCACAGGTGCCAAAATCAATGAATTCCTCTATAGATATGGGATATATCATAAAGTATCCTCCAATTACTATCCACAGGGCAACGACTTGGTGGAATCAACCAACAAGACTCTGTTGAGGGTGCTAAGAAAGCTCATAGAGACGAACAAAAGGACTTGGCATCTCCTTCTAGATCGTGCCTTGTGGGCCGATCGAATTTCCATCAAGAAGTCAATCAAGACATCACCTTATGCCCTGGTGTATGGCAAGGAGGCCATTCTACCTACTCATGTGGAGATCCCTGCATTACAATTGTTAGAAGAAGAAGATGGAGTCAATCCAATGGAAAATAGATTAGCTCAACTGTTGCAGCTAGAGGAAGATCACGAGGAAGCCTACTAGAACTTCGCTAAGCATGCTCAGGTCACCCAAGATTGGTTCAAGAAGAAATCATCCGATCGCACATTCAAAGTGGGAGATCTGGTATGGAAGTGGGACTCTTGGAAGGCCAAGCCTGGGAATCACGACAAGTTGGATGCTTTCTGGGATGGACCGTTCGAAATTGTGAAGGTGAACTCGGCCAACTCTTTCATCCTCAAAGATGCAGATGGCCAGGTATTACCAATTTCTGTTAATGGTCTTCATCTGAAGACTTTTCATCGCTGAGGCAAAAAAAAAAAAAATGTGTATGTACTTTTGTATATAATTTTCATTTGTGTATATACGTCCTGTTCCGAGATTGCAAAAGCCAAGTACTACACTCCAAAATCTCCTTCGGGGACTTTTGATGCGAAGTAGTAGTTGCAAGGAGGTTCGCAACGAAGCACTTTACCCTCAAAAGGGCCGAACCAAAATTCAAACAAAGGCACGAAAAGAGCTTCGCACCCGAAGCATTTTTAGAGGCGACTTCGGGCAAAAGTTTTGCGAAGTAGATTTTAAAAAGAGCCCTTGCAAAGTAGTTTCCAAGAAGGCAAGCTTCGGTAGGCGGTCCTCGCGAAGCAAAGCGGCAGCGCGATGAAGGAAAAGTACTTCGGGCCCGAAGCGTCAAAAGGCAGCCCGCACCAAAGGTTCACCATGAAGCATTTTCAACATTGATTTCAACTTCGCCGAACCAACAATGCGCGAGATGGGAGAATTTAACATGTGCCTCGAAGAACGCACTGACAACAACCTTGAAAAGAGTTCAAAGTGGATGAATTTAAGGCAAAAGTGGCGGAGCACATCCCGAGGCGATTCGGTTAAGAGAAAAGCCCACGTCGAGGTATGAGGTGGCAGTAGTTTGCGCTTCATGATCACCAAAGCGCGTGGCCCCGTGTACTACATTGCTGCAGAGCCAATCAAAGGGCACGACAACTTCCTCCATCCGAAGCATTAATTTAATTTTGGTAGGTGCCATAAATTGAGGTAGTTACCTTTTTTAGGCTATAAAATGCGAAGCTCTAGCAAGGAGAAGGTTATTTATCCATCAGTTCACGCAAAACTAAGAGCCTTCGATTACTTTGCAATTCTCCTGCCCTTTGCATCTAAGCCCTTCACATCAAAGCCTTCTGTATCAAGGACTCTGCCGCCATCATTTTCAACATGGGGAAGAAGAACTCCAAAGAGAAGGGGAAGGAGCCTGAAGTTGTAGGCCCTAAAAAAACAAAGAAGGGCAAGGAAGAGAAAAAGCATACTCCTAAGAAGATCAATCTCACCCCTCGCCCGAAAAAATAGCCGATAGAAGAAGGAGATGACTCTGAGGAGGAGCAGCTTGTAGAACCACCAATCGATGGGTGGGAGAAAATTAGAGACACGGAGCTCTCTAAGGGTGTGTCCGACCTCCGATGCACTATTGAGTTTATGGTGAGCAGACTCACCCCAGAGAATAAAAGGGCTGCTACCTATTATTCTCAGATTTACTGGTACTTGACCCCGTCTGCTCACCACTGTCCAGAGTTAATCTATGCTATCGCACAGAACTACCAGCCTGCATCCAGGCAAGTGTTGGACGCTTCAGGTCATAAATTGTTTTCCATTCTAAAGGAAGATGTACAAGCAGCCTTCGTGCCACAGCAAGGTCCGCCCAAGGGCTATTCCGTTCGCAACGTCATTCTGAGCGAACAGATGGAGAGGTTCACCTCCAACAACTACATATTGAAATTCCTGCATGAGAACCTCAAAAGCGGGCTCCCTTCAAACAAGCTACCCCAGATGCCCTTACCCTTGGCGGCCTTCAAGAACACCGATATTTTCTCCATCATTGCATGGGTAGCGGGCCTATCGACAGATGCTTTGGTGCAACCCTGGCAGGTGTCTTTGGCCGAATGTATTTCAAGAGGGGAATTCTATGCCCCTGATGCTTCAAGACCAAGTACCAACCTAATTTTCTTTGATTGGGTAGAATGGGTGGCTCGAACCTTGCATACGCGGCTCACCAGTATGAAGAATTCGATGATGGGCCAGTACTTTGCACCCTGTTCTTTCCTTGTCTAGTTGTTTTTCTACCAAGTACATAAGCGATTCCCCCATATCACCATTTCTCCAAGCGACGAGGATGGAAATCCTCTGTCGGTGTACTAGTGGACTCCCCTCCTATTGAGGACAGAGTCCTATTATTCTTTTAACCAACAATTTTTGGGACCCGCTATGCATTTGTTGAAGGGTTCTTGCCCTCGGGTCCCCCTCAGTTTGAGAGACAAAGTGGTGCAAGAGAAAAGGGGAGATGTGTTTCAACTAATGTAGGGGCTCGTAATTCGTATGTTCGGCTACATTGGGAAGCCCTTCCTGCTACCAGTCTACCCCTCCGAGTACCAGTTCGCATTGGAGGTCGCTCGACAGAGCGACGCAACCAACACCGTCTACGGCCATGGTCAAAAATGGGCACATACCTATGACTTCCCCTTCAGGATGGGAGTAATTGAAGTATTTGCCTTAAAATAGAACGTTTTCCTAGAGGAAAAGCTTGCCAATTTTGGCCTGCTCCAGATTCCTCAGCAATGGCTCTATGATCCCTTGGGAGTAATGAGGGATCACTTAAAATTCAAGAATTTCCACATCTGCCCCCACCCTAAAATTGTGGAACAAAGGAATAATCCCAATGGGAAGGATCTGGAGTGGCATTTGGAGAGAATGAGGACATTGCCTCCCTGGCATGAGTTCTACCCCATGGAGGTCGAGTTTGACCCTGACCAGTACCCCCTCCCAACTCCAAGCTCCACATTTTGGAGAAAGGCAAAGGATGATTTAAAGGAGGAATTGAAGAATTGGAGTGAGGAAAAATTAAGGGAGTGGTGGATAATGAGAGTCCATCACCAGAAGATGAATTCTTATGGACTCTTGGCAGTAGATAAAGACTTCGCAATTCTTTATGAAGCCAATGTTGAAACTTGGAAGTCCATATCCTTCGCTGACTTTGTTCCTCCAGCTACCCCAGGATCGGGCGAAAGCCCAAAAGGAGCTGACGATGCTTCAGAACAAGAAGAAGAGGAAGAAGCCGAAGCTACACCAAAGGCACTACCATAGGGACCATCAAAAATCCATGACACAAGCACCGAAGAGGCAGAGCAACCATTGGAGAGGAAGAAAAGAAAGAGGCAAGAGCAAATTCAAGTGCCTCCGAGCCACCCAAAGCGACCCCGCACGAAGCTCGCAAGTGCTCCTGTCGAACCACCTACATCAGGCCTAGCCGAAGCAAATGTTGAAGATGCGGGGCCACCAAGTGCCGAGACGGTCCCAGACATAGACGTCATTGATGTGGAGGAACTCCTCCAACAAGAGGGAGACCCCAAAGTAGAAGTTGTGGAGGTCGGGAGTGCCAAAGCCCAAAAGGAGCAGGAGCCTATTACTCAAGAAGTCACCATGGCCACTTTGCCAGAAGGGCATGCAGGTACGCACTCTCCACCCTTTGCCTTGGTCTCTCACATGTCCACTGCAGTCCTGGCCAAAGATTCTCACCAGTCTCCCCTTCCCTCACAAAGTCAGTCGCCTCCTCGCATGTTGCCTCTTGCCACCGATCCCATTAGCCCCACTCCACTCGAGTCACCAGGCCAGGACAAGTCTGTTGCCACCACTTCACCGAACCCCATTCTTCATTCCCCTACATCACAGGGCATTGTCCCACTGGCCGAAGCTTCCGTCACACCTACCGTCGAACCTTCTGGTGAGGCTTCCCCCATCAATTCTTTATATTTGTTTACCCCCTCGGCTGGAGATCCAGCCTTATTTGAATCCGAATTGTCAATAATAAAGGAACGCCCTTTAGCCGAAAAGCTACTCCAAGCCCAAAAAAATACAGAAAAAATGCTGAAGGAGGCTAGGAAGAAGAGAGGGCGCTCTCTGGCACAAGTTGAGAAATGCGCTGTTTTTGATTTAAAAGCCAAAAAGTTACATAAAGTAAAGAAGGTCCCCAAGGTCCAGAAGCCCCTGGATGAAATGACTCCAGCGGACTACGATTATCAGGAGAAGACCAAGGACCTGGAGCACCTGAACATAGACAATGAGTCTGCGTCTATGCATGTCGGGATTGAGACTTTTTGAGTGCACGCAAACATCGCTAATAAGCGTAGGTTCGAAGCAGAGAGTGCCAACATCAAGTTGGAAGAGGAGCTAGCTAGAATCCGCTCCAAGCTGGAGGATTCAGAGGAGCAGTGTAAGCTGATGAAAAAGGAAACGCACGCCCTCAAACAACAAATACTACAACTGCAGTGTTCAGCTGAGCACCAAGCGCAGAGACAGGCCAAAAATGAGTTGAAGGCCAAGGAACTTGAAAGCAAAATCTTGCAGACACAATAGTAGTTGTTCGAAAAGGTAAACCTGGAGCTGTTTGATAGAGGCAGAATCAAGGAGATTCGCTCGCACTTGCTCAAAAATTTTAGGTCTCGGGCCTCCAGTGCCCTATCAATTTTGATCTACACCACCGAAGCACAACATGCCACTACCGAAGGAAGGCCAATCATCGATGAGATTACTCAAAAAGCTAGAGGCCGACTCAAATTAGCTTTCGATGTCCAAAGCGCTAAATATCAGGACTTGCAGGTCCCTGCGATGAGTCGGATAGCTAGAGATTGGTCTACAACTAAGGCCATAGTTCGTGCCTTCTTCTCCAAGGTGAGGAAAGCGCAGAAGGCGAAGGACCTCCTGGATGTGTTCGAGGATGAACAACGTGCATCGATGGGCTATTTCCAAGATCTCTCTTCCTTGGGTTTCCCGAGCTTCACGGATGATGATGGGAACCTTCTGACCAAGGAAGAGATTAAGCCGACATGGCTTCATTTTGAGGGTGACGTCTCAGAAATAGATGAATGGGCAGAGCCTATAACAGAAAAATAGGTCACAAATTTCATTCTGAGATACTGCAAGATCACGGCCTGCCTGAATGATCTGTATACCAGGGCCCAACATGCTGATATCGGGCAGATCGATCGGTTCCACATTTTGGTCAAGGCACTGCAGGATCAAGAGCCTTTTTCGAAGGGTGCCTGGGCTCATGTCCATCGAACCATGAGAAAAATCCGTGATCGCCTTGCCCCATCGCCGCAACATGAAGCCGCGCCAGAGGAAGCCACGCCAACAGAAGAAGCAGAAGAAGAAGGCGAAGAAGAAGAAGAGGGAGAACAAGCTGTGGAAGCACCCTCGGAGGTGGAAAAAGGAGAAGGGTCTGGAGGTAACTCTGGCCCAATGGATTAAAGTTGAGGGTTCTTCCACCGAGACGAGCTCGTTGCCCCGCGAGCCGCCAAGAATGTTGACAATTTTGTCACATTGCACAGAGGGGTAGAAAGATTGAATTTTTTGTAAAGTATTTCCTTTAATTTCATGAATTTGTTCCCTTGTTTTTTTTAGAAACAACATTTTCAAGCATTGCAGCAATTTTGGCTTTCCTGCCACCCCCTTGTACATAAAATGAAGAAGAAAGAGCTTCACTGCCGAACAAGCTAAGGAAGATAGCTTCGTCGAAGAAATCGCTAAGGATGAAAACTACTTCGGGCCCGAAGTTCCTCAAACAACTACTTCGGGTGAAAACCTTGCGAAGCAGCATTGCCAAAGCAGAAATTCTAGCAAGGCGTAAAAAGAGCTTCACACCCGAAGTATTTCCAGCAGCTACTTCGGGCAAAAATTTTGCGAAGCAGAATTCAAGCAGCATTTCGAAAGAACAACTTCATCGAAGAAAGACCGCGGACCGAATTAGCTAAGGCAAGAAAACTACTTCGGGCCCGAAGCATTTCAAGTAGCTACTTCGGGTGAGATTTTTGCGAAGCAGTATTGCCGAAGGAAAAATACGAAGGAAGAAGAATGAAAACTACTTCGCACCCGAAGCATTTCAAAAGGCTACTTCGGGCAAAAGTTTTGTGAAGCGGGATTTGAAGGAGCGCAACATTGAAAACACTTCACCGAAAAGCCGTCGAAGCATCCACTTCGGGCCCCTACGCCAGCGAACCATTTTTACTTCACCGAAAGTCATCGCGAAGCATCTGCTTCGGCCATCTTTCATGCGAAGTACTTTCACCCGAAGTAGTAGCGGCCATAAAGAATGCAACATCTTTTGAAGGCAGGAACGCGCTTCGGCCGAAATACCCCCGAACCGTAGTTTTGAAGAAGGTTCACGACGAAGCATTTTTAAGCTCATCAACGAAGTATCTACTTCGGGCGAAGGACCTCGCCGAAGCAGTTTTGGCACAGCGAAGCAGCGAGAAGTGAAGACCCCATTTTGAGGAAGAAATCTACTTTGGCCCTCCTCACCCCCGAAGCTGTTTTGCGAAGCTCCACCAGGCGAAGTGCAAATTAAGGAGAATCTGCTTCGGCACAAGTCTATTGCGAAGCAAAGTTGCGAACGAAGAACTAGCGAAGCACTTCAAGGGCATGCGCTCCAAGCCGGGTGTTTTCTCGAGGTGATCAAGTGCCTCATAAATGCATTTTTACATGCCCGAAAAACTAGCTGCACATTTTTGGCAATTGGAAATGAAGTATCAGTCCATGATGAAGAGCTCGACGAGCATGGCGGCCACTCGAGCACCGCACCCGGAGACCAAGGACGTCCAGGCGGCTCATTAATGCGACTTTCCCCAGCTGACCCGGTCGCAGCTGCCAGTTTTGGTAACAAAATTGAGAGCTCAGTCACGAGAGCCACGAAGAGCCGACTTCTCAGCTTTCGAGGATGTACTCCTCCATTTTGTGTAATTATGGCTCAGAGGGTCGGGTCCTCTATAAAAACCCAGGCATTGTAATGAAAAAGGGGGGGAACTTTCTGCTAGAAAGTTGTTGTAACTTGATGTCCTGTGATTAATACTAAAGAGCTTTGGGCTCAATTTCTCTCTTGTATGCTGCCTTCTGTGTTTATTTCTTTTGTCTGTCTTCATTTGCATACTGTTACTCTAAATCCTGAATTTCGATGTGCGATTGGGGACTGTACCCTAAAATTCGCTCGAAGGATACATAGGGGAGGAAAAACGCTATATTGGCTTTCTTTTATGCTGCCTGGTGGGTAGTGGTTTCTGTTATATTCGCTTGTCCTAATCGTCGTTACTCTGAACCCTGAATTTTGATGAAAGGGAGAAGGAGAATCCTGGAACTCGCCCAGAGGATACATAGGAAGGTTAATGTTGCGTTTCTTTCATTTATTCTTGGTGTTCCTTGCTACTGCTTCAAGTTATTAGTTAGTGATCGTGCTTCCTGTTCTCTCCCACTTTAAATCATTGATCTCTCTTCCCTTACTCCCTTTATTTCTTTCCTGCACCCTTACTCTTTTTATCTCTTTCCTGCACCCTTATCTCAAAACACCAAAGTAGTTTAGCATAGGAGCCGACCTTTCTCCGGAGATTGGCACGAGGGGCATCTCTTCCCTTTGGCCTTTCAATGTTGGTCCAGGTCTAGGGCGCATACACTTACCCAAATCCTTTCCTGGGCAGATTTGATGACCAATAGTAACAAGCTTCATAAAAAAATGCTTCATCTTGAGGATAGTGATCCTCTCATGCTATGAATATTATCATAATGCTTTTTGGGTGTGCTTTGGAGTGGTATAACCATATACCATGCCATAGTATTCTAACATTTGAATAATTTGCAGATGCTTTTCTAGAATGCTTTGGTTTCAGTGTCAAGAAAAAGGCTAAAATGATTTATTTATGTAATCTTCATCAGTTTGAGGATGAGCTAGTCATGGAATATGGAAATAGATGGAGAGAAATAATAAAAAAACTATCCTTCACCCTACCCATCATAGAGCTCACTCAAATTTTCACTTGAAGTTGCACCAAACAAATTTTGTTATCATTACAACTTCAAAAATACCAAAATTTTGAGAAAGCCTTGGCCTAGACAAAGGTGATAGAAGACATCAAATTCCATGAAGGAGAGATTAAAATCTAGAAAAAGGAGTGGCCTAACAAAAATGTAAAGGGTGGCCAAACTCAACCTAAGGTAGCTCTAGTAAACTAGTTTGTCTTAAGTACCCCTAGACCCTCAAAGCAGGCTCCAACATTGCCAGCCAACTATTAGGTCCAACCTCCACCAACACAATATAATACTCAAGTGATCAATCTATCACAACAAATCCAAATAAAAATTTGTTTACTTCCTCACAAATATACGTCATTTTCATAGTTTTTGAACCCAATCTTCAATTGCTTATGTGAGGTACAAGCAATTACGCTCCTTGAGATCTAACCATTGGATCCTAATCATCCTAAATCTAAATCTTACAGGGAAGATCAATACTACAACTATCATTAAAAAAAAGGGCATGATATCTAGTGCTATGCATTCAAGAATATCATGTAGGATATGATCGAGATGTAAGATATTTATATAGATAACCCTCTTACCTCTAAAAACCAAAACATATGTGTCTTTCAAGACCCTTTACCCCAACACAAAGCCAACATGATACCTATTGTTAAAATAGAATAACCAAAGTAGGTTAATCATGTACAAGATATTCCACCTAAAAAATATTTTGTGGGACTGATTAATATTGTGATGAGAAATAGACAGTATCCAATGCAACCCACACAACCTATAGATCTTGCTAATATATCATCAACATCATAGGCACCACTAGTATCAAATTTGGTTATTCCCACTCTGCCTTGTCCAGTGCTCATGCTAAGAAGCAAAATTACCCAAAGTCTATGAATATCATCAGTGAGGTTCTCCATCTATGAATTGATTTAGCAATTAAATCCATGTCAAGATGCTCTGATGGAGATTTTGATATCCATTGAACTGCAGCCACAAGAACCATTCGTTCATCAATTTTGTGGGTCATGTTCAAACATGTTAAGATCCTATGATTACATTTTAGGATCATAACATTTAGATGATACCCATTGAGATACCTAATCCACCATTGCACATTATCGCTAGCATGGATGGTATCCCCTTCATACATGTCTTTATTGATACGATATCATAAATAAACAACATTACCTCTATCACCCTCCAAAATCTCAACATTTCACCATTAGCCATCGTGACCTCCACTTTCTCCCTTCAAGCTTTTAACGATGCCCTATGCTCCATTATTGGCACAATAGTTCTTCCTATTATGGTGGGATTGATGAGCACCAAAAATACTAATTTTTTGTATGCTTTAATGGGATAATTGTGTGGCATTATTATATTAGAAATGTATTTTTTGTGAGATTATTGTATACATTTAATAGAAAATGATGTATTATGCCTAATGTGTGTTTTTAGTGGAAATTGTGTGTAGATGCAGTACTTTATCACTTTTTTGCACCTTTCAGTTGAGGTCCCATGCAAACCTGGCATTTGATGACTTTCATAATGTGATTAAGGAATGGTTGGTGATCAAACAAAGATAGTGGCATAGGAGCAAGGCATTCTAAATCGCTAAGGTACGATGCCTATCTCCCGATCGTAGGTTGGAAGGTGCCTATCTCCTAGAAAAAGGAAGCACCTATCTCCCAATGAACAGGATAAGCACCTATCTCCTAGCAATAGGTTGGATGATGCCTGACTTTCGATGATAGAGCAAGCACCCATTGTTTGATGACTAAAAAGTGATAACTTTTATTGAACAAAAAAAAATGCTATATACGATGCCTTTATCTCGATGATAGGTTGGAAAGACACCTATATTACAGCGATAGGCTAAATAGTGCTTATACCTGGTAGGATAAAGTGTGTATTGACCATGTAATTAGAAGACCATGCATAAAATTAGATGAATATTTTTATAAAAGCATAGGAAATGCTTTGGTTATCTCAAACTAGTTAATTTTAGTGTGAATTCTATTTTATTAGATGTTTAATTAATTTATGCACGTGCCTACCATAAAAAATCATGTCAAAATGAATAAAATTAGCACAGTCTAAATTTGTAACAGGGGGAGGTCACATTTTGTATAAAATATAGGCCACCCTTGAAGTGAAGGATCCCAAACTTGTTTTGCAATAAAAATTGTATTTTTTTACTACAATAAATAAAAAGTGTGAGTGTTCTATTATTTTTACGTTCAGAGAGTGACTGTGTGAACTAGTCGAGAAAAAAATTGTAGGAGCCTGGGCCCACTCCAAGCAATTTTCCTCTCCTATTTTCTACTATCATTATTTATTTTTTGTTATTTTATTTTTGCAAGTGTGTTTTCTTGCTTTATTTTTTTATGCACAATGTGTTTAGTTTTTTCAAAATCGTACTTTATTCAATTTTGTAAGTGTGTTTAATTTCCTACAATTTACTTTCAGTTGTGTGTTTACTTTTCTGTAACTTTCCTTTTAGTCATGTGTTTGATAATGATAGTTTAGATTTCTTTTCCTGCATTTAAATTTTTTTGGTTTGGATGAACTCCAACTACACGAACAACACACCCCCACCAAACCAAAGTGACACATAGGACTCATCTCTTAGTTTACTATAGGCATATACTTTGCACTAGTACTCAACAAGCTTACGAACTCCCAGATTGATAAAATTAAATGGAAGAAAAATTAACTATTTTCATAAACATATTTTCTCTCACCATTTTGGCATCATTTTTAGGGAGTGCCAACTATAGTATTCAAATCTATAGGTTAGTCAAACCTAAAACTTACAGTTTAGCTTAGCTTACCCATAGATTTTCTACTTGATATTGTATGAGTCCACCATGATTAAGAGGATCAAATGATCATTTTATTAAAAGCAAAGATATCACTCCACAAATACCTAAAAATCCTTTTAAAGTTCCTTCTGAAATATCTGGAACAAATCCCAAAACTAAGATACCATCTCCTCCAGTGGTACATTGGCGTAGTCACCCAATATTTGAATAAAATTCTTCTCACCATTTAAGGCAAACATATTTTGATGGAGGACTAGTTTCAGACCTTGGTTTAGGACATATGTTTGAAAGAACCCAATCTAAGGAGGATTTATTGAATATTCAATAGTGGAAAGTAGTTGAAGATGAAACCATTTCAAACATTGACTTAGGAATACTGTTAGAAGATAAAAGAAATGAGTGTGAAGCTTTGAGAGCTACCCTGAAAGCAATAGGTGTAGAACCTACATCACCTAAAAATATGGCTGAAAATGAAGAAGCTTCAACCAACTTTGACTTTCCAATTGAGGAAGCAAGAGGAGAAACCAAGATGAAACACATATCTCTTGCTCATATTCCCACCTTTAGAGGACTTCCAACTAAGGACCTTGACCTATTCCTTTTTAAATTTGATGTATTATGCAGGTTAGTGGACTACAAATTAGATGCCCAAAAGCTAAAATTATTTCCCTCTACACTAGATGATTCAACACTATGTTGGTTCATCAGTTTGGGGAACAAACACATTGCAACCTAGGAGGATATGAAAAAAATATTCCTAGACCAATACCAAAACTTTGGTAGGGCATGAGATGCCAAGGAAGAAGTCCTAGATATGTCCCAAAAAGAGGAGGAATCATTGGAAGACTATTGGGATATATTTAACTTCAATTTGCAAAGATCACCCCATGCAAAGTTGGGTGAGAAGTCCTTAAGAAGCATATTCTTGAGGGGTCTCACAAATGAGTCCTTAGAAGCTTTGAATTTGATATCGAGAGGGGATATTTACCAACATAAAATGTCAGATATCCGATAATTGTGTCAAAATTATTCACGAAGAAAAGGTAAACCCACCAACCGAGTCACAAAAACCATAGCCTCCATAACTAAGGCAAAAATAGGCAATATGCTGGATGATATGAAGAGTGAGATGTTATCATCTCTCGCACTTCAATTAGATACACTCCTACTTTAAAAATAAGTAGGAAACTAAAGCAACACTAGCCTTCTTTTACCCAAAATGTAGGAGAAAACATCCTAAAAATGAGTGTCCAAAAAATAAAGTAAGAGTGTGTGCTATCTGTCAAAAGGATCATAAAATGAGGTTGTGCCCACAAATAGCAAACATAAAAGAAGAACCTGAAGTAGCAAAAATATATTTTATGGGTAATAGGAGAAACTGACAATAGTTTCCTTCTAGAAATAATATGCTAGGAGGAGTACCACCTTATGGGGGAGTCAATTATATGAACCAAGGTCAGACTCAACCACCCAACATGGGATGGTGGGGTCAGCCTCCTTGGATGAATGCCACCCAAGGGTCTACTCCTTACACCCCTTATCCATGGATGCCTTATCAACAAGTTGGAACACAATGGAGGAATTACAATGCATGGACTTCACCTCCACAAAACACAACTCAAGCCCCACTGCAACCTAGTTTGCCTACACCTCCTACTTCTAGGCCAAATCAACTACCTGCACAACCAACTCCAAATTTGAACAACAAGATAAATCAACCCACCTATCAGGTAGACATAAAGATGTTTCCCATGTATCATATTAGAGTAGATTACAATCTTGTACAACTTAGATCAGGTAGGCAATTAGGAGTAGATCCAACTCCTCCTGTAGTGGAGGAAGAGGATGTAGAATTAGAGGTAGAAGAACAACCACCTTTGATAGAAGAGGTGGAAGAAAATAAAACTGCTGAAAAACACAAAAATGAAGGGGTTCCACCTTTCTCAAAAATATTACAGGAACCCAAGAAGCCACTGCAACCAAAATTTGACATTATGGAAGGCTTAAAAAACCTGACAGTCATGATTCCCCTTTATCAGGCCATTAGAGATATTCCAATCTACATGAAGGCCATAAGAGAGTTATGTCTAAAAAATAGGAAGAAAACCATCAAAAGTAGTTAATATGGTAGGTCAGTTGGTTGATCTCATGTTAGGCAACACCTACCATCCCAAGTACTCTGATCCAGGAAGCCCAATGTTAATAGTTCAAATTGTAGGCTTCCAGTTACCCAACACATTAGTAGATCTAGGAGCTACCATAAATGTCATACCCCAAGAAACCATGCAAAAAATGCAACTCACAAATATGAGGCCAACCAAAACTATTCTCCAATTGGTTGATCGATCTACAGTACTCTCGAAGGGAATGCTGGAAGATGTTGTTGTAATAGTAGATGCATGGGAGTATCCGATAGATTTTCTAGTGTTGCAATCTAGATCTGGATTGGGTGGTTATCCAATTATATTAGAGACCTTGGTTGATCACTGATGCTTATATAAGTTATAGGATAGGACAAATGATGATCTCATATGGATAGAATATTAAAAAATTAATCATTTATCCACCTACACAATCCACTGATTTATTGGGAGAACCAAATTGTGAAGTCTTAAATATTGATGCCTTACCAATGCTTCAACCAATAATGGCTCTAGATGAGATAGAGGATGACACCGATGAAGATCAAGTCATAACACACTTTTTCCAAGGAGAATCCTCACATCCTCCTCTAGAATCCCCACTTGTAGGTAGTAAGGAGAATCATGTCAAACAAATAGAGGTAGCACCTGGTAGATTTTTGAACATTGAAAATGAGTTGTCAATTGTTCAAGAGGACAAATTAAAGGAAATACTAGTCAAACATCAAACTACTTTTGCATGGGATTACAAAGACATGAGGGGGATTGCACCCAAATTTTACATGCAAAAAATATATTTGGAAGATGATGTAAGAATAGTAAGACAACCCCAAAGAAGAATGAATCAAGAAATGAAAGAAATTTTCAAAGTTAAATTACAAAAACTTTTGTCAATTGGATTTATTTATCCTATATTAGATAGTCAATGGGTATCACCTTTAGTGGTGGTGCCTAAGAAAAATGGCAAGTGGTGAATTTGTGTTGATTACAAGATGTTAAATAAAGCCACTAGGAAAGACCATTTCCCCTACCCTTTATTGACCAAGTCCTCGACACCTTGGCAGGATGGAAATATTTTTCATTCCTAGATGGGTTTAGTGGATATAACCAAATTCAAATAGGGGATGAAGACCAGGATAAAACCACGTTTACCTGTCCATGGGGGACTTTTGCTTATCGAGTCTTACCATTTGGGTTATGTAATGCACCTACCACTTTCCAATAGGTGGTGCTTAGTATCTTTTTAGACATGGTTGGAGAAATTGTAGAAGTATATATGGACGATTTCACTATTTATGGTGAAACTTTCGAAGAAGCTACAACCAATCTGGAGAAATTACTCCAACGTTGTTAGGAAATAAACCTGTCCCTTAGTAACAAAAAATGTTTTATGTTAATGCAAGAAGGGATAGTGTTAGGACATCATATCTCTGTGGAGGGGATCAAGGTAGACAAATAAATTGAAGTAATTAAAAATCTACCTACTCCCCAAACTCAAAGATATCCATAGTTTTCTAGGCTCTACTAGGTATTATAGGTGATTTATCCAAGATTTTAGCAATACTGCCAAACCACTGCATACATTGTTGTCTAAAAATATTGAGTTTGTTTGGACTAGTGAGTGTGAGCAAGCATTTTAGATTTTAAATTAAATTTTTACCACTGCTCTTATGTTGAGAGGTCCAAATTGGACCCTCCCCTTTCATATTTATGCTGATGCATCTAACAATGTGATAGGGGAAGCATTAGGATAGAAATATGGAGATGAGTTTTATGACATCTATTATGTCAGTAAACATCTTATAGGTGTTGAGTTCAACTATACTATCATGAAGAAAGAGTTCCTTGCAGTAGTTCACGCTATTAATAAATTCTGCCACTACATTATAGGTTATTAGATTTTTGTGCATACAAATCATACACCCATAAGGTATTTTATGAATAAACCTGTAATAAGTGGTAGAATTATTAGGTGGCTTATACTATTATAGAAATTTGATGTAACCATTATTGACAAACTTGGTAGGGATAATATTTTTGTAAATTTATCTCTAGGTTAATATCTCAAGACCATACAACCATTGAAGATCGATTTTTGGATGAGCATATTTTTTCTTTTGATGAATAGATTCCATGGCACATAGATATGGCTAATTAATTAGCCATCAATAAAGTATCTCCTGCACTCTTACCTCAAGAAGCTTAGAATTCGATAGAGAAGAGTGTAACCTTATCATGGTGTAGCACCCTAAAATTGGCGTAGTTAAACCTTAGTAAAAGATTAAAATTTGAATTTTAACCCAAACCGCTCGTTAAACCACCTGTTACCTACTTTCCTCATTTTCCATGCCATTTTTAGGATTTGTTTTGACCATTGGATGATATCGTCATAGATCAGACGAAATCATCCCAGATCTGATGAATTCATCTAGAACAGAACGTCCAGAAAATTTCATCCCAAAATCAAAATTTCATAATTAGCTTCTATTTCAATAGCTTCTCTAACTTGGGCAGAAAACATGTCTGTGCAGTTAGAGTCTCCCCCGTTGGAGATCTCCCAAATTGGGATGATTTCCAACCTCCTAACCTCTCCCTAATCCTATATAAACTAGGATTTTCTTAGTTTATCCCCCTGAACCCCCATGAACCCCCTAGTTGATAGATTTATCTGTAGAGTTAGATTCTTGTGCATTAGAACATCCTCGTAATCTTGTTTGTATTCAATGTTTTAAGTCTTCTTACAGGAATCTTATTATTTTCAGTCGGAGTAGGCTCGGATCGTCTCTGATGATTCCAAATAATTTTGGATGATCCTATTGCATATCGATGATGATCTCATACGATTGGAGGTGATCTCGACTGCAGTCAAGATTGGGGGAAATCAGAGCCCAAATTTTGCATTTAATTATCGTTTCTCTTCATTTTATTATGCATTAGCTTGGTTTATTTTATTTCTACATCCTAGAGTTCACCTCATTTAGCATAGATGTATGATAAAGTAAAAATAAATTGTCAAATTGATGCATTTCCTTTTAATTGCTATATAGATCTACCATTTAGGTAAATTCATTATTACTTCTATCATTTCCCCTTGCTTTTGTAGTTGCATTTTTGGTATTTTGTATCTATTTTTGTGATTGCAGGTTTTTTACAAATTCTACTGACAAATTCGTCAGATCTCAGATGATCCTGTCTGATCTCAGACGATCGACTGTGATCTAAGATGATTATGTACAATTTGAGATGATTTGGACTGCTACAAACCACAAAATCTTCATTCAGACATCCGAAATCAGATATATTCTGTCTTATTTAGCGCATTCTCTGTGTTCAACATTTATTCATGTTTTCTGTATCCATAAAAAAATTAGCATCGGCATATAGATTAGCTTAGATTCATTTTGGCAAAACCTAGGAATTGAATGATTGAACATAAAATGAACAAATCAAACCTGTCATCAACCTAGGCATGGAAACTACCACTTAAAAGTTTCCTGGTGAACCCACCATCCATCGAAAATTCACCCTTATACCCCTCCCCCGAGAGGTGGGACCTTCAAAGGGCCTCTTAGTCCGAGGTATTGTCCCATCCTTCTCGTATCCCTATTCTAGGCATGGATCCTATAGCCTGAAGGTAAGGATGCAAAAAATTTGGAGCGATACATTTTGGTGAACCCGACGTGAAAACTAAAAACCTTTTGAAAACAATCCAAAAAAAAAAATCAAAAACATAAATGCATTTACAATCAAAGATTGCATATCATATTTAGATGGTAGATTATAATAAAAAAAGAGTTGTCACCATTAATGTTGAGAATCAATTAGAAGCTATAGAGATTACTTCTTTGCTTAGAGTATCTCAAACATATAGAGTCCCACCTTTATGGGATGAGCTTAATAGGAGATTGAATCTCATTTCATCTAGATCAACCGAACTTAGGCAAATCAATAGGTCTGTCCTAGATAGAATCTTGGATCCTGATCAAGTGACCTTGTATCATGAGATTCAGAGAGCTTGCCATAGGTGGTTAGCAGATAAAAGAGCCCTTGTGTCTTCTGAATTGTACACCTTTGAGGAATACCTCGACAATGCAATTGTAGTACATAAATTTCTATCTTGTATAAAGGATCAAGAGGTCATTCTTACGGATAGAAAGAGATGGAATAGAGTTCCTAGAGCTGTGTTATATCGAGAGTATTACCATGAGATCTATTTTTACAAGTCAGAGTTAGAAGTAGATAACATCACCATAGCACACTTTGTTAAGTTCTTGAAAAACCATTTCCAATTTGAAGAGGAGAATTTCATGACTCCTGATGAACTTGATCGTATCAATGACATCTATAAACTATTTATAGAAAACTAAGCCATTATTTTATTATTATTGTTTCTTGCATTTAGTGTGCTATTTTTTGTCTTTATAATCATAAAAACAAAACAAAAAAAAAAAAAAAAACAAAATCATAGCAAAAACAAGAATCAAAACATTTTCTTTTAAGCATCATAGTAGGTATATAATTAAAATATATACCTCCCAAATATGTTGCAAATATATTAATATATATTTGCTAAAAATCTAAATTTAAACATAATGACTAGACTCGGGAATGGAAAACAGACTGAAGTAGAAGAAGATTGGTTAGGAAAAACCGTAAATAAACCAGATGACCTTCCTGAAGACCCAATTCAGGAAGAAGGAACCCTAGACCAACAAGAAGAAGATTTTATTGACGCAAATGAACAAAGAGAAACTGTTAGAGAGGAAGGATCCTCATCTCCTAAAATGTCTCCGGAAGGAACGATTACTTTTGAGAACATGGAACATTTTTGGAAGTTCCTCAATACCAATATTGGCACTCTTAATAGAGCAATCCATATGGACAAGGATCAAATTAGTGACACTCAAGCAACCCTAGAAGACATATATCACACACGCTCTAATTCCTTGTCTTTTTTTGATCAAGAAAGTGATCAAGTTGGACCATCCAATTTGGATATGGCCGCTATAATCCAAAACATGCAACAACAACAGGTTACCCAACCATCTAGAGTACCTGTTACCAAGCCTAGAGTTATTCCCACACAAAAGAAACCATCATTCACTGCTCTATTTTGCCAAGTTATTGATCAAAATACCTCAAATAAACAAAAGCCTAAAACAAAACCAAATATCAATTTCCGACAAACTGGGGTACAACATAATGCTACAACAAATCTTCTTCATAATACTCTTCCTACCAACCATTTGCATAACATCAATATAGCATCTAATCCTTACGTCACGCCATCCTCCGCTCATAAATACCATACTCATGTACCACAAAACTAATATGGTGGACAAACTGGTAATCTGGAAGCCATAGTGAAACAGTTAGTCTCCTGCATGGACCAGATAGATCCCTACCGTCCCTCGTACAATTATCGAGAGATGTGTAGTCAGCCTCTAGATCCTATAGTTGTAGCACAACCATATCCTAAACACTTTCCTATGCCTGTCCTACCAATATACAAAGGAACCGAATATCCCATAGAGCATATTCGTATGTTTAGGATAGCATGTCATGATATATCACATGATGAATTGTTATTACTAAAAATGTTCCCAAAAAGTTTAGGAGGGATGCCATTAGAATGGTATTATCAACTACCCACTCATTCTTTGAGAAATTTCAAAGAAACCACCGAGTTTTTTGTGCATCAATTTAGTGCCTACATTGAAAGGCATGTAACCATTAAATATTTGTACAACCTAAAACAAGAAAAAGATGAATGTTTTGCTGATTTCCTAGCTCGATGGAGACAGTTGATAGGAAAATTGCACTTTGTGTTACCTTACCGAGAAATGCTGGATATTTTTATCAATAATTTACAAGAACAACTATCCTATGAGTTATCAACTGCTACCTTGACCTCCTTCGATCAAGCTATAGATTTAGCTCGAAGGGTGGAATATGCTCTCATTAGGAGAGGTCAACTCAAAAAGAAAGATGATGAGAAAACATCCAGAAATCAATATAAAAATAAACAAGTTGTGGGTGATGGAGTCACTAATAGTAGAAATATCGCTACTGTTAATATTGTGAAAACAACAGAGAAATTTATATTGAAACCTCCTGATAAACCACCCCAAGAATTTACTCGGTTAAATCAACCTTTATCAACCATTCTCCCATAATTAATAGCACGAGGATTGATCCAATTACCAAATATCCGGGAACTTGATCCAACTATACCCGGATACAGAGCTGATTTACACTGTGATTTCCATAGAGGACCTGGACACACTACCAACTCTTGTAAAATATTAAAACATAAAATACAAGACTTGATTGATAACAATGAGATGGAGGTGCAATCCTTTCAACCTAAACAAAATCCTCCTAACAATGCTCAAAAGAACATTCCCCAAAATCAGAATCAGAATGCCAATCAGTCATTGGACATATTTCAACATCCTTTACCAAAGCATGGTAAAGAGGTGGCTAATAAAATTGAGCATCATAATGTTCCCCCTCCTACCCGATATGTAGGAACTATTAGTGGACAATTTCCTGTTCATGATCTACAAATCTTTGACACAACTTTATCCATGGTTACGACCATACCTCTACATAATATTCAGACACTTGATATTAGTGATACCAAATATGAGACTAAAAGTGACATGGAAATCACCTCAAATCAATCGAATAGTTTTGAAGATGAATCAGATGTTGTTCAACCCATCACAAATTCTATGGTTCTAGAAGAACCATTTCCTAGAAGAGTCACTACTCGACCATCTTCTCACCAAATACTTTCTAATGAACAAGTCATAAACACTAGACCAAGACCTATTCATCATCCGTAAAATAATATTGTAGGTACCATCGGAGTTGTTACTCGACAATAGGCTCAAAACTCTCAACAAGATCAAACTCAGAACGATGGATCAACTCCATTTGTTTTGAAAAATCCCAATAAATGGAATCATGCGCCTAATGTTCAACCTAAACCTCCTTATAATATTAATGAACAATTATCAAATACTATAGCTAGAATTTCCCTTTTGGATCTTTTAAGGTCTTATCCTACCCATAGGGATGAATTAATGCTCACATTAAGCCAAATGATGGTACCACAAAATATTCAACCTGATGTCCAATACTATCATAACTCGAGAAGTCGATTGTATTGACTTTTGGGATAAAGATATACCGCAACATAGTCTACATAAGGATAACCCATTATATATTACTGTCCTAATTGGAGATGTAGCAGTTAAACGAGTCTTGATTGATAATGGTTCATATTTAAACATATGCACTTTTGACTTCTACCAAATATTTGGGTTTAGAAGTGACGAAAAAAAAAGAAACTGATATGATTATAAAAGCATTCAATGATGAAACACAAGAAACGTGTGGAGTTATTACTATTCCATTGTAAGTTGGTCCTAAAACCTTAGACACGACCGTGTTTATTGTGCATTTCCTTGCATCGTACAATATACTTTTGGGTCACACTTGGATCAACGTGATGTGAGCTATTCCCTTAACTTTACATCAGTGTGTTAAATTCAAATTTAAAATTAGTTGGTTACCATTCATGTGAAGAATTTCGCGAAGTGATTGTACATTCTCATTGATTTGATTATAAACATTACAAAGCAGTTTGAAGCAGTTGGTTAACCGATGAGTTGGTTAACCAACCTAATTGGAGATTGCCTACGAGCAATATTTTACAATAATGTAATACAACCCCATGCATGATATGCTAACATCCCCCCTTATTACATTATTGGCAAATTCCGATAGTGTCTCGAAATTTTTCATATTTGATACGGCCAAGGGCTTTGGTAAAGATATCTGCAACCTGCTCATCAGTAGGAATGTATTGAAGTTGTATATGGTGCTTTGGAACTTCATCCCGAATAAAATGACATCTGGTATCAACATGTTTGGTACGTTCATGATAAATAGGATTTTTGACAAGATTCAAAACACCTTGATTGTCGCAAAACAAATGAAGTGGAAGATTCTTTGGAAGGCCCATGTTTGTAAGAATGCGACTTAACCACATTATCTCGCAGACTGCTTCACTGGCTGCACGATATTCTGCTTCTGTTGAAGATAGAGCAACCACATGCTGTTTCTTACTGTGCCATGAGATTGGTCCAGACCCGAGATGGAAAACATATCCAGAAGTGGATTTACGATCATCAAGAGATCCAGCATAATCTGAGTCTGTGTATCCAAGTAAGAAAAACTTATTATTCTTTCTGTATTCCAGGCCATAATTTGTACTACCATGAACATAGTGAAGAACTCTTTTTGCTGCTTTCCAGTGACTCATCTTAGGTTCTTGCATGAATCTTGAAAGATATCCCACAACAAAACTGAGATCTGGCCTGGTATTTGTCAGATATAGGAGACTCCCAATCAACTGACGATAGAGAGTTCCATCTACCTGAGGTGACTCATCGTATCGAGATAACTTAAGTCCTTGCTCCATTGGAGTTGCTTTGGACTTACAATTAGTCATCCGATATTTTTCCACTAAAGTCTTGGCATATTTTTTTTGGGTTACTCGAATATGAAATTTTTCTTGAGTAAATTCTAAACCAAGACAATAGTGCAGAAGTCCTAGATCTGTCATTTCAAATGATTGCTTCAAGTCTTTTTTCACTAAGCCAATCATACTTTCTGAGCTTCCTGTAATGATCAGATCATCTACGTAAAGTACAAGAATCACTATATCAGATCCATTTTTTTTGATATAGAGATTTGCATCTGAAGGACTTCTTTCGAATCCATGCTGCACAAGGTGACTATCTATTTTGATGTACCAAGCTCGAGGAGCTTGTTTTAGCCCATACAAGGATTTAATCAATTTGCATACTTTTTGTTCTTTCCCCTTGACCACAAATCCTTCTGGTTGAGTCATGTATACTTCTTCTTGTAAGTCACCATTCAAGAAGGCACTTTTAACATCCATCTGATGTAATTTCCACCCAAACTGAGCTGCCATGGCACAAAGTACACGAATGGTAGTCATTTTTGCAGTAGGGGCAAAAGTCTCTTCATAATCTATGCCTTCTTTCTGAGCATATCCCTTTGCAACAAGCCGGGCTTTATGCTTATCAATAGACCCATCTGCCTTATACTTTACTTTGAACACCCATTTGCAGCCTATGGGTTTCTTCCCTTTTGGCAGATCGACTAATTTCCAAGTATTATTTCTAAGGAGAGATTGATGTTCTACATCCATGGCCTCTTTCCACTGTGGTTCATCAAGTGCAGATTGAACCGTTGTGGGTTCGTTTATATTCAATGTAGACATATAAATTTTTTCTCCATCCTTTTCTTCCTCTCTATCATTATCTGTACCCACTGACAAATCATCAAAGTGTTGACAAAGTTCGTCAACCTCTGAAGTAGATTCTTCTGCTCTCATATTTTGAGTCATACTGCGAGTACATGGCCTATCAAGAGATAGATCTGGAAGAGATTTCAACTTAGCATCTCTCAAAGTGCTAGTATACCATTTTGGAATTTTTTGTTTTTGTTGTGGAAGTTGAACCTCCTTCTTAGGCTCTTCTTCATCTAGGTATACAATTGTAGATGTGTCTTTTGATGTGAGAGTTTCATCAAATATAACATCTCTACTTACATGTGTCTTCTTGGTCTTAGGATCAATCAATCGATAACCTTTTGAGTACTCATCATAGCCAAGAAAGATACACTGCAGGGTTTTCTCATCCAGCTTCCTCCTTTTCTGTTTTGGAATGTGCATGAATGCTTTACATCCAAACACCTTCAGATGAGCAATGGAAGGTTTCTTATCACTCCATGCTTCTTGTGGAGTCTTCCCTTGTAGAGCTCTAGTGGGTGCTCTATTTAGAAGGTATGATGCTGTGTTTACTGCTTCTGCCCAATATTGATCCTCAAGATGTGCTCCTTTTAGCATACATCGAACCATTTCCATAATGGAACGATTTCTTCTCTCTGCAACTCCATTCTGCTGAGGTGTATAGGCTGTAGTCAGTTGCCTTTTGATTCCATGTTTCTTAAGAAACTCTGAAAACTCTCCAGAGGTGTATTCCCCCCCTCGATCTGAGCGGAGGGTCTTGATAAAATATCCCGACTCCTTCTCAACAAGGTTCTTGAACTGTTGAAAGTAGAGAAGTGCTTCTGATTTCAACTGAAGAAAGAAAACCCACATCTTCCATGAGTAATCATCAACGAATAGTTGAAAATACCTTTTCCCACCATAGCTAGTTGACATAGGACCACACAGATCGGTATGTACCAGCTCTAAAGGTTTTGCAGCTCGAGAGGAGCTTGTTTCAAAAGGCACTCGATGTTGCTTCCCTGCTAAGCAATCCGAGCACACTGGTAAGATAGATGAGAGAGGTGGAAGACCTTTAACCATCTCATATTTGTGTAATTCAAGCAGATATCCAGAACTGAGATGCCCATACCGCCGATGCCAGAGAGAGGTGGCCTCCTTTGTAGTTGCAGCCAAAGCAACATGGGGAGTGGAAATAGCATCGAGAATAAACAAGCCATGTTGGTAAGATCCGGTGGCAACATGTTTACCACAATGTGTGATAAAGCATCTCTTCTTGCCATTGACAACTCGAAACACGACTTCCATGTTTCTATCCAACATTTGAGTGACTGAAAGTAGATTATTTGCTAAGCCTGGCACATAGAGAACTTTTTCAATTTGACAATTACCATCAGGAAGAGACACAGAAATATCCCCTTCTCCTTTTACTTGATATACCTGATTATCAGCAATTGTGACTGGCTTACCCTCTTTCTCCACAAAAGTATCAAACCATGATTTATCCCCAGTCATGTGTTTGCTAGCTCCTGAGTCAATATACCATACATCATCTATCTGAGAAGACGAAGTATGAGTCATGAGCACCTTGTGTGCTCTTTCAGAGTCAGAATCTGAATCAGAATCAGGAGAAGGTGATTCTGAGTTGGATTCAACATAAGCTACATGGCCTTTAGATTGTTTATGCTTATTGTATTTTTTCTTATGCTTGCCCTTCTTGTGGGAACCTCTCTCATTTGGTTGCTTGTTTTTGAACCAACACCTGTTGGTGTCATGGTTATTCATGTCACAAATTTTGCAATATTTTGTATCTTTTTGCTGAGATTGCTTCCCTTTTCCTTTGGAAGAAGCACCTCCTTTTTGAAACTGGCCTTGCTGTTTACCACTTTGCTGAGTGGAGAGAGCATTATCTGGCATGTCATCTTTCTGGACCTGAGTTGCCTCCTCAGTCTGAAGCAAGTTTACCAGTTCCACAAATGAGACTTGTCTGCCAGAAACATTGAGAGAGGTGATCAACATCTTGTAGGAACTTGGTAATGCTCTCAAGATAACAGAATTCAAGACATCATCATCCCCAGGTTTTCCCATAGCATTCAATTTTGCTTTCAAATCTGCCACTCTGCATAGGAATATGTCAACTGTTTCTCCAGAACTCATACTGAGATTATGTAGTTGAGTTTGAAGATGAAGAATAGTGGATTGATTCTTCCCTTCATATACTGTGAGCAAAGCATCCCAGGCTATCTTACTAGTTGTGGCATCACAAATATGAGGCTGCACCTCATCTGCGGTAGCAAGTAAGATAAATACAAGACTCTTCTTGTCTTTCTTATCCCAATCATCTTGATCTGTTCCTGTTGTTTGAGGACGTTTTTCAGTGCCAGAAACTACATCCCATAAATCTTCCAACTGAAGTATGGCTTTCATCTTTGTCTTCCATGGAACAAAGTTAGGACCCTTCAGCAATTGAGAATCTGAGAGATACTTATGAATTGTGGCCATTATGAAAGTTCCTTATATCACCAATTGGTCTCCCTTTCTTTATACCTGCCAGATCGTTATATTGTAACCATTCAATATACACCCGCCCTTACGTGAGGGAAACTATAGGTATATAGGAACAGTATACCACTCAATATGTACTCGCCCTTACGAGAGGGAGACTATAAGTACATATGAGAAGCACAATATATTGAACATAGGCGATATTGAAAGAGCATCGTGTTGTTAATGACACCTACCATAGAAAGTTTTATTCCGCATGCGTGGGGCGTAACTTCCCCTAAACACTTTGGAAAAAAGAGCTTTCGTCAGGATTTACGCCTAACAACAATCACGATGTGGGTATGAAATGGGAAAAAACAAAAAACTGGTTTGCCTTATTTCTCCCCGACGATTTATAGAGAACAAGCTCAGACGTCGTTGTTGCAGCTATATTAGGCGGCGAATACAGTAGTCCAAAGCACGACAACATTACCTGTAAGTGTGGACCAGAGGTATCTCAAATACCGAACGCTATTGTGCAATAAATTGCACAAATAGGGTATAAATTTGGGGTCTTATATATATTTTTTAATTTATGATTGATAATGCAAGAAAAAAGAGTATTTAAATGCAAATAAAAATCATAAATGCCCGCAAATTATAGCTCCTATTACAGTTTTCCCCCCTTTGTCTGACAATTTTGCAAGTGAAAAAAAGTGAAATTGATGAACTCCCCCCTTCAAATTGCAAAATAGACAAGAATTTGGAAAAAAATACCTAGAGAAACTTTCAAAATTTGTGCTGGCTAGGCGTCACAGGCGTCAATGGTGCTGTTCGGGCGTCAAACAGCCGCTCAGGGCGTCAAAAAAACTACGCTGGGCGTCAATGGTGTTGTTCGGCCGTCAAACAGTCGCTTAGGGCGTCAACAGTCGCTCAGGGCGTCAAAAAAAACTGCGCTGGGCGTCAACTGCGCTGGGCGTCAAAAAATCATCCCCGAAGGGAGTCGAAACCGAAACCTACTGTCCACCATGCAGCACCCTGACCACGGGAGCCAGACGACCCGACGAAATTACTCCGAAGACAGGATCTATTTAGATCCTCGGGGCCGGAGATAGGCAAATTTTTTTTTATCCCACATGGCCTATGCGGCCATTGTGGGAGGCTTGAAAAGAACGGAAGGCACCATAGCCTTTCGGTTGCCTTCGGGCAACCACCCCCAGTCCAGTCCGCCCTTTTGCCTCAGCCGTCTCCCCGAACCGCCGCAGAGTCTCCCCGCCCTGGTTTGCGTCGTCCCGTCTCGGTTTGCGTTCTGTTGCGTCGTCCCGTCTCGGTTTGCGTTCTGTTTGCGTTGTCTGTCGTCCGCTTCCGTCCAGTCTCCCGTGCCAGGCCCTCGGCCCTGCGTCCTGTCAGCTTTGTCTGTCGTCCGCTTCCGTCCGGTCCGCCAGGCTTTGTCTGTCGCCCGCTTCTGTCCGGTCCGTCGTCCGCTTTCGTCCGCCAGGCTTTGTCTTGTCTGTGTCAGGTCCGTCCGCCAGGCAGGTCTGTCCGCAGCTCTGATGCCATGAAGAATTTCGTGAAGTGATTGTACATTCTCATTGATTTGATTATAAACATTACAAAGCAGTTTGAAGCAGTTGGTTAACCGATGAGTTGGTTAACCAACCTAATTGGAGATTGCCTACGAGCAATATTTTACAATAATGTAATACAACCCCATGCATGATATGCTAACATCATGGTGATCCTAGACCCTTTGATATGTGTGCTTTGGTAGAACCTATTGGAGTTTAATTTTTCCCTGCTCTGTCATCCACACATCCTAATTCTCATCATCCACCCAAACGTGTGAAACACACACTCATAAAATCATCTCCTTTCTCCCAATAAACCACACCTCTACATATAGTTCAACCATATTTCGAACAAACCACATTAGGACCTCAAAAATATTCTAAACCCACAACCAATGCTTCTTGTTTTACTCCTATAACTTCCATACCTTTAGACCCATCCATCGACATCTCTACAATATCTATGCCTATCAAAGGTATGTTTTCCACATCCGAAAACATAGGAAATGATCCTTCTACCTCTTATGCTCTTACTGACGAGCTCTTACCCGATTTATCTAAAATTCTTGTATCAGAAAAAACAAACATTGCTATGCAAGATTCCCATATTTTAAATAAATTGCCACCCTCTCCTCATACCTTGGGCCTCCCACAACCTATGGGAAGTATCTACCAAGTTGGGAGTTGTGCTTTTATTTATAAGGGATATGACTGGGGAAGAATACCTAGAAACATCAAGACTCATTATGACGGGTATGCTCACTGTTATTTTGCTAATGAGTATGTTAAAGCTAAACCTATAATGCTTAGATTGGGCTATAAAGGGAAAGGTTTAGGACCTTCCAAAAATGGTATGAAAGAACCTTTTGAGGTAGAACAATGGCCTGCCCGATGTGGTGTGGGCCTATTTCCTAGTAAAGGTCAGCCCTTCCCATTTTAGGATGATGACCATCTTATATGTTACCAAGATTATTTGGATAAACATGATGCTTTGCGTTTAAGGGATAATCCATTCACATGCAATATGCTATTCATAGCTTACCCTGAGATAATTGCTGAATCCAACGATGAGTTGGAAGGGGATATCTTCCATGATGTCTCCATTGAGGAATTGTTACATAACATATTTTATTTTGATGGCTCTCTACCTAGTATAGCCCAGCTTGAGGCCACAACACCTCAAGACGAATTATCCAAGATAACCTTGGAAGAATTACAAGAATTAGGCGTTTCACCCGCCCATCTAATTTTGAGAGAGATCTACATATGGAAGTTGAAAACGTTATAAAATTCAACATTGGAACCAAAAATAACCCTCACATCATCAACATTGGATCATAATTGAGTCAAGAAAAACAAGATGCATACATTACATTTCTTAAAGAATATGAAGATATTTTTGCTTGGACATATGAAGATATGCTAGGTTTAGACCCTTCTGTAGTTATGCATCACCTAGTAGTCCATCCGGATGCTAAACCTGTTAAAAAGAAACTTAGAAAAATGCATCCTAAAGTGGCATTACTAGTCAAAGGAGAATTAGAAAAACTTTTGAAGGTTATTTTTATACAAGCCATTGATTATGCCGAATGGATCTCAAATGTAGTTCCAATAACTAAGAAAGAAGCTACCAAAATTAGGGTTTGCATAGACTTTAGAGATATTAATGTTGCATGCCCTAAAGATGATTTTCCTCTTCCCAACATGGATCAGATCATTGATTTTACTGTTGGGAGTGGAATGATATCCCTAATGGATGGATTCTCTGGTTATAATCAGATCAAGATAGCTCCTGAAGATTAGGCTAAAATAGCATTTATTACCCCTTGGGGAACCTTTTGTTGGAAAGTGATTCCATTCGGTTTAAAGAATGCAGGTGCAACATATCAACGTGCCATGACTTATATCTTTCACGATATGATGCATGATATTATACATGATTATGTAGATGATCATTTAGATGACTTGAGAAAAGTATTTGATCGATTGAGGGAATATCTTATCCAATTAAATCCAACCAAATGTATATTCGGAGTTAAGTTTGGTAAATTATTGGGGGTTATCGTTTCTTTTTGTGGCATTGAAATTGACCTTCTCAAGATCATGACTATCACTGATATGCCCACACCCACAAATATATCTGAATTACGAAGTTTACAACATAAGCTTCAAGCTATTCGTCGCTTCATCGATAAGTTGGCAGACAAAAATGGACCCTTTCTTAAGCTTCTTAAGAAAGATGTCTCTTTTCATTGGGATGAAGAATTCCAGGAAGCATTTGAAGTCCTTAATCAATATCTCCTTAAACCACCAGTGCTTTACCCACCTAGATCTGCTCATCCATTTATCTTGTACATTTTGGCTTCAGATTTTGCCTTAGGAGCTATGTTAGCTCAACTTGACGATGAGAAGAAAGAACGTGCTAATTATTACATTAGCAAAACCTTAATCAGTTATGAAACTCACTACACAAAATTAGAGAAACTATGTCTAGCAGTCGTATTTTCTACACAGAAACTATGCCATTATATGCTCAGTCAAAAAATGTATGTTATTGCCAAATTTGACCCTTTGCGATATCTCATGAGTCGACCGTACTTATCTGGTCGCATAGCCAAGTGGGTTCTTGTGCTAAGCAAGTTTGAACTCACGTTTATAGGACAAAAGTTTGTTAAAGGTCAAATCATAGCAGATCAATTAGCTGCTGCACCCTTAGAGTCTACCCATCCCCTCATCATTGAGTTTCATAATGAATGCCTTAAATTAGAGGCAGACCATCCTGAGCAATGGTCCCTATAATTTGATGGAGCCCGATGCATGAGTGAGGCTGGTTCAGGTATTATTTTAATATCTTCGTAGAAACATCTTATACCTCTATCCTTCAAACTAACATTTGCTTGCACCAATAACACTACTGAATATGAAGCTCTCATCCTTGGATTACGATCTACATTGGCACTAAAAATTAAAAATTTATTGGTTTTTGTTGATTCTCAACTTGTCATAAATCAAATAAATGATGTTTATAAGACCATAGATGATAAATTATGCCCATATAAAGCATATTTATTACAATTATTATCTTTATTTGATCAAGTTACCTTGGAAGCTATTCCTCAAACTAACAATCATGTGGCTGATGCTATGGCTACAGCTGCATCTCTTTTGCCCTTGGAGTTAGATGACGAATATGCTACCATAATTATTCATAGACTCCAAGAACCCGCTTCAAGAAAATCATGCTTAGAACCTTTGGATGTGTTTCTCATCAATGAAACTACTCTAGAACCATGGTACACTGATATATTTAATTTTATTCAAAATGGGACCTTTCCTAAAGATTGTAATCGCAACCAGCGTCAATTATTACGTAGACGAGCAAGTCACTTCATAATTATTGGTAATACCTTGTATAGGAGATCTTTTGAAGGCATATTACTGAGATGTTTTAATCTAGCAGAATCTAGATCAGCTTTGAGTGAAGCCCACAATGGATCTTGTGGGGGGCATTTTAGTGGTAGCACCATTGCTAAGAAGCTCCTTAGAATAGGATATTTTTGGCCTACCATGGAAAATGATGCACATGATTATGTGCGACATTGTGACAAGTGCCAAAAATGTGTTGACCTTGTACATGTGCATGCACAATAACTGCAGGCTATTTCATCTCCTTGGCCCTTTTCAAAATGGGGCTTAGACATCATTGGAAAAATCAACCCTGTGTCATTCGATGGACACAAATTCATCATAACCGCCATCGAGTATTTCATGAAGTGGGTTGAAGCTATTCCCTTAGCTTCTTGCACTGGAACCCAAGTTTCCAAGTTTATTTTTAATCAAATTATTTGTAGGTTCAGCATTCCTAAAAATATCATCTCAGATAATGGCACTTGTTTCAAAAATAAAGATGTCAAAAAATTATGTCAAAAATATAAAATTCAACATCATTGGTCCACTCCCTATTATCCTCAGGGTAATGGCCAAGCAGAAGCATCTAATAAAACATTAATTAAAATCCTCAAAATACTGGTCAATAAATCTAGTCGAGATTGGCACATCCAATTATATCCGACTTTGTGGGCTTATCGAACTAGCGTTCATACCCCCATAGGCACTTCACCTTTTGTTTTGGTTTATGGTGCTGAAGCCATTTTTCCCTTTGAATTAGAAGTTCCTTCTTTAGCTCTACTACTTCAATATACTGAAGTAGGAGATGAATATCGTGCTGGAAGATTTAGTCAACTGAAACTTCTAGATGAAAAGTACATCAATGCTTTGGAGCATCTTCGTGCCTACCAAAACAAGATTAAGAGAGCATACCTCAAGAAAGTTCATCATTGATCATTTGAGATCGACGACCTTGTCTTAAAAGAAAATAAAAAAAATACTAATGCAACTAAAGACCTTAAAGGTAAATTTGAGCCCAACTGGCTTGGACCATATGTGATCACTATTAAATTTGGATCGGGTGCATATCGATTAGCTACCTTATATGGTAAAGATCTTAAAGAACCTATGAACATTATGCATCTTAAACGTTATTATGCATAAAATTGGGTCATTTCATAATTTGTATATATTGTATTTTGTATATTGTTTCATTTTAGCCATTTATATCAAAATATTTTTCACCAAAAAATAGTAATAGTCTTTATTCTACTCAAAATCAAAATATAAAAACATCAAAATCTTCAAAAACATCTTTTATTTTCGTACTTGTCAATTCTTGAAGTATTGCAGTTATATTTTTAGTTATTTTGGATAAATTAGCATTTATTTGGAATCCCACACTTTCACACTCATGCATAAATGTCTTGATTTTATTTGATATGATTATTAATCTCTCATACATCAAAGTCCACAGTTGAATTAAATAAATTTTTGAGCATAGAGAACTGATCTTGTTATTTACTTGAACCAAGTACATCTCTTCACATTAAAATTATTTCATTGCAAATTCAATATGATGCTACATAGTAGAAGTGGTTTCTTGAGCAAAAAGTTTCCCCTGCTATCCTATCATGCACATGGTCTAGAATCTTTGAGAATTGACAAAAGGACAAGCTCACCCCTACCCAGAATAAAAATCCCTTGCTCTACAGCCAATCCAAGCAAGTATCCCTAGTAGAGGAAGCAAAAGAAAAATTCAAAGCAAAAGAGAAAAAGAAAAATATTATTTTGTATCATCACAAAAATATTTTAGCATTATCTCAATATTAAGCAAAAATACAAAAACAAAAAAAAAAAGAGAAAAAGAGAAAAGCAAAAGCAAAAACAAAAGCAACAAAATCCCTTCCCTACTCCTTGAAAAGAAAAGAAGGGTGAATGAGATTGAATCCCTAGAATTCTCAATTATTCGAAAACTGTGAGGTAAGCCCCATAACAGGTGGTTTGTGCCCAACCCGCTTGGCCTTGGGTAATTCCTAGTGTGGTGATATGTCTGTCACATTAGCAACCTTATTTTGTATAGACCTATGTCGGCTTATGGATTAGCTAGCTCTTGATAACCTGAATTACATAGTAGTCTGGTACGGTTACATGCATATAAATCATGGTCAAGGAACACTCATTTGGTTAAGTCAAAATTACTTGTATCAAATTTTCTTGCTCAAAATTGGTGAATGAACAATACAATTGCACACACATTTGTATTTGAGAGATTCTGTATCATTATGATAAAGCAAGATCGGTAATGAACTCACATTTGCACATGAGGGTTCCTTATAAATCTACATTTGTCTTTGAGATAATGTAAAATATTTTCACAACTATTTTTTTGGAATAATTTTATCTTCTTATTTCAGAACATCTGTTTAGTATAAAAACAATTATTGTTTTCAAAAACCACGAAAATATTTCAAACAACCTATGACACACATATAATCAATAAAGTCATGTTCATATTATTATTTTTTGTTTATCAAAAACCAAAAAATCAATCATGTAATAAAACTAAAATATCAATTTCTTCTTCGGATTTCGCGATGATGGCATAAGTCTATACCTATAATTCTATGCCTAGTGCAAACCATTGTTCTAATTTTATTTTCCATTCATTTTAAACAAATTTATAAAAACATGACTTACATCATTATGTTACACATTTGAGCTTTAAAAACGAACGAACACTTATTCTATTTCATGTCATTATGTCAACATTCAATTTTGCAATGATGGTATAGTTCCTAGGGACTTATTCAAAAAAATTATCACACTTAGGAATTTATGCCTAGAAAAATCATATTTCTTTAAAGATGTCATACATAATATTTTTTATGAAAATCTGAACACAACTCATCAAACCATCATCATTTCCATCATCACAACACAAAAGTCTTAAGACAGTCTCTTAAGCACCCTTTTACTTTTAGCAATATTTCTATACTGGGACTAGCTTGACGACCTAGTGAGCGGTGACTCCATGAAACGGTCTATACCAGTGACAATGTCCTTTGAAATTATTGTTAGAAGTCCTTTTTATTTTCATCCAATCACACCATAAAAACAACCAATTTATGCACATCAGATTATTTCATTTACAATTTTAAGCCATGATAAAAAAATTATAATTATTTCCAACGACATATCTACATGAATCATTAATTAATCACAAAATTCAAAATTAAAGCATCATACAACAAATACATAAGTCATACCATAAAAAAAAAGATAATCTATATATCTCAATCAATTATGTACATCATCTGGATTGGTATGCCATAATAAACACCTTGACATACTCAATCCCCTCATATATATATAATAATACAATATGCCCTTTGTAGCAGCTAGCCTCGAGAAGCCCTCGAGCTCTCAGCCTCATCTCCTCCCCTGCCCTGACATGGAGGAGGTGGTCCCATAGAGGTTTGGGCTATGTCTTGGGTCCTTGTCGTCAATCATGAGGATGTCCTCGATGATCCCATCATGATCGACTCCACAATAGGGGCTGGTAGTGGTACCCTCTGTCCCTTTGGAACCACGTGATAGTATAGCCCTTGGTAGAATGTGGTCTGAGCAATAGACCATGCCAGATCTTGAGTGCTCGCCCCTCCATTCCAAGCCCTGAGCCATGTAGCCTCATCCTGTAGTGTCTGCACCTGAGCTCAGAGGTGGGCAACCTCAGCCTGGAGAGCTGTTGTCTCGTTGCTCTCCCCTACCTCGACACCCTTGCCCTTATCAAGAAATGATGGTCTCTCCACCAGCTAAGAAGAGACTCCCATCTCCCTCCTCCCTGTCTCCTAAGGTCTCTGTGGAGCCTGAACCATCCTCTGGCATATCTCTTATGGAGACCGTCGTTGCTGTCTCCCACCGTGACCTTGCACTACATCAATAGTAGCCTAGCTCCACCTACCCATCCATTGCACCATGGCATGCACTAGACCCTATGACCTCGTCATCCGAGGAGGGCAGATGCCTACGTACTAGGCATCATACCCATCTATGACCCCGACATCATCACCATCCACTAGCTAGATGGGTTCATCGTTCACATCCTGACTCTAGAATTATTGTATGTTTGGTGCCCCGCTCAGCTTGGTACTATCTCAAATAGTCTAAGAGTACTCATAATCCCTAAGAGAAGGGATCCCCTACTGTAGACCGAACTATCATAGAACTCGATCATAGTAGTGGAGCTCTACCTCTCCCCACTCCATCCTTAGCCAATAGACTCGCCTGATGCAAGGCAACTCCTGCCCATCTTCTGCCCACCCGGGGTGCTCTTGCCATGGCCTCCAAGTGATCTGGTCCAAGATGATGTCATCCAGTAACCTCCATGACATTAGCAGATCTATCCATCATTGTGACCCCCTCTGTAACCACCAATAGAAAACTCGGGGCCTCTCTCGGTCAACCCCTATCAGTGGGAGCCCTACTGGCATCCGCATCACGATGTGCTTCCAGCACCAAACCTACAGTAGTGATGTCAAGACCAGAAATTGGCCTTCCTTGTATATGACCCCATGTAGGATCCTATTCAAGTGGAATAGCACAAAATTGCCCCAAGAAAACCTGTAACCGTGGTCTCTCATGTCGTAGACCACATCTGAGAGGAGCCATGGTAGTCTACACCCGCTCTGGTGGCATAGTAGTAAGCCACCTACCACCCCTACCAAAACCCAAGTCATCCTAGATTCCCTAGGCATCTGCATTAGAGACTCGATGTTCACTCTGCCCTTCTCTAGGGCGAATCTCAGGTCCCCGATCAATCTCATCATTGCCTGACCTTGATTGGCCATAGGCATCATCAACCGTCCCTGTATGAGGATCCTCATGATCCTCCATATGTCCTCTAGTGTGGGAGCCATATCCATTGTCGATAATTAAAATTAGGACGACCCCAGATACCATCTCTTTGCTAGGGCTGTCAGCAACCCCATGTCTATCGGTACTTATGGCATCTCTACCACATGTTGTAAACCGACCTGAGTCAGTCGGTCGTGCTCTGCCTGATCAAGCGCGGCTATGTCATCTCATAGCCCGCCATATTTCCATTCTTGACTCTTTAGTAATCCCTTCTGCAAAACAAACAATAAAACAATAAAATTCATTAATAAACCAATCATTAAAATAAAATTAAACACATTTTAATCAAGCTTAATTTCTTAAAAATGATGATATCATCCATCATTGGCTGATATCGTCCCAAATTGGGTAAAATCATCCTTTGTAGGACTAAATCGTCTCTAATTTCGTAACTTGGGGATCGCCCCTTGTTGGACAGGATTGCCCCTAGATCACCTATTTTGCCCTCCGACGAAATCAACGATCTAGGGATGATTTTGACAAAATAGGGACGATTTCATCCCGATGTCGTCGACGGCCTAAAAATGGCCGCGATGCCCCAAAACAATAAAAATTTAAAACAAAAAATTGCATAAATTAAATTCAAACATAATTCACTAGGATTAGATCCTTACCCGTAGCCTGCGCCGGACCTCTGTTGCTCTATGCGCTATCTCAACCATTTCTCTCTCTGCAGAGCTCTAAAAACAGTAAAAATGAATAGTAAAAATGAATTAGGGTTTTACCCTACTTTTCTTAATTTTATTCAAAAACAACATTTTTAATTTTTCTTTTTCGTGTTTTTACCTCAAACGTTCGATTTGGGTAAAAACACGGAGGGGCACCATAGTAATCAGTCATACACTTCGACCTAGAATCATCGTCTAAAAAATTGAGTAAATTTTTGCTTTCTCGTAAAACAAGAAAAACTCGTCTTTAACGCATTTTCTTTGGAAAATTTGCTAAAGAGGGGGTAAAATATAGCACCCTAAAATTGGCGTAGTTAAACCTTAGTAAAAGATTAAAATTTGAATTTTAACCCAAACCGCTCATTAAACCGCCTGTTACCCGCTTTCCTCGTTTTCCATGCCATTTTTAGGATTTGTTTTGACCGTTGGATGATATCGTCATAGATCAGAAGAAATCATCCTAGATCTTATGAATTCATCTGGAATAGAATGTCCAGACGATTTCATCCCAAAATTGAATTTTCATAATTAGCTTATGTTTCAACAACTTCTCTAACTTGGGCAGAAAGCGTGTCTGCACAGTTAGAGTCTCCCCCATTGGAGATCTCCCAAATTGGGATGATTTCCAACCTCCTAACCTCTCCCTAATCCTATATAAACTAGGATTTTCTTAGTTTATCCCCCTGAACCCCCTAGTTGACAGATTTATCTACAGAGTTAGTTCCTTGTGCATTAGAACATCCTCGTACTCTTGTTTGTATTTGGTGTTTTAAGTCTTCTTGTAGGAATCTTATTATTTTTAGTCGGAGCAGGCTTGGATCATCTCTGACGATTCCAGATAATTTTGGACGATCCTGTTGCAGATCGACGACGATATTGTACAATTGGAGGTGATCTCAAATGCAGTCCAGATTGGGGGCAATCAGAGCCCAAAGTTTGCATTTACTTATCATTTCTCTTCATTTTCTTATGCATTAGCTTGGTTTATTTTATTTCTGCATCCTAGAGTTCACCTCATTTAGCATAGATATATGATAAAGTCAAAATAAATTGTCAAATTGATGCATTTATTTGAATTGCTATCTAGATCTACCATTTAGGCAAATTCATTGTTACTTCTATCATTTTCCCTTGCTTTTGCAGTTGCATTTTTGGTATTTTGTATTTGTTTTTATGATTGCAGGTTTTTGATTAATTCGTCTGATGAATTCATCAGATCTCAGATGATCCTGTCTGATCTCAGATGATCGATTGTGATTTGAGATGATTTTGTGCAATTTCAGACGATTATGTACGATTCAAGACAATTTGAATTGCTACAAACCATAGAATCTTCATTCAGACATCTGGAATCCGGTATATTCCATCTTATTTAGCGCATTCTCTATGTTCAACATTTATTCATGTTTTATGTATCCATAAAAAAATCAGCATCGGTATATAGATTAGCTTAGATTCATTTTGGCCAAACATAGGAATTGAATGATTGAACATAAAATGAACAAATTAAACCTGTCATCAACCTAGGCATGGAAAATGCCACTTAAAATTTTCCTGGTGAACCCACCATCCGTAAAAAATTCACCCTTATACCCCTCCCCTGAGATGCGGGACCTTCAAAGGGCCTCTCAGTTCGAGGTATTGTCCCATCCTTCTCGCATCCCCCTTCTAGGCGTGGATCCTATAGCCTGAAGGTAAGGATGCAAAAAATTTGGAGTGATACACATGGATTAATGAATGCTTGTTTAAAATTGGGTCCAATCAAATCATGCAAAGGTGTGTTGAAGAAAATGAAACCACAAAAATTCTCAAGGCTTGCCATGATGAATCGTGTGGTGGTAATTTTACAAGAAGAATGATTATATATAAAGTTTTGCAGGTTGGATATTTTTGGCCTTCTTTATTTAAAGATACAATCAAACATGTTAATCAGTGTGATCAATACCAACAAATGGATAGACCAAATGTCAGATATGATATGCCACTTCAACCCCATGTACACATTGAACCTTTAGATAAGTGGAGAATGGATTTTAGGGACCTATCAATTCGTAGTCATGTAGAAAAAGGTATATTATAGTTTTTACTGACTATGTGACTAAATGGGTTGAAGTGCAAGCACTACGAGATTCGAAAGAAAATATTGTAGCCAATTTTCTATATGAATCCATCTTCACTAGATTTGGTGTTCCTAGAGAAATTACCACTGATCAGGGGGCCTACTTCGTGTCGAATATGATTTAGGAGTTGATGAAAAAATATCAAATTTGGTACAATAAAATTACCCCTATCATCTACAAGCAAATAGGCAAGTGGAATTCATAAATCGAAAGTTGGAAAACATTCTCACTAAAATGGTACAACACAAAAAGGACTAGGCAACTCACCTACCAAAAGCAGTTTGGGCATATATCACCTCTTGGAAAATCACCACAGGATTTACACCATACCAATTGGTATACGAGAAAAATGCCATGATGCCAATTGAGTTTGAGATTAAAACCCTATGCACTGCTATAAAATTAAACTTAAATTTGGATGTTGCACAAAAAGAACGTATTCAATAGCTTAACCAGCTAGATGAGTACTAGTAGGATGCGTTGCAGCGCATGAAGATCATGCAAAATTAGAGGGCTAGGTGGCATGACCACCACATACGCCCAAAATAGTTTAAGGAGGGAGATTGGGAATTGCTTTATGATTCTTGATTCTAGGAGCAAAAATGGAAGCTCATGCAATGATGGATGGGTCCGTATGAAGTGGTCAAAATTATCAATAATGGTGTTATCCACATCAGAACCATAAATGATAACAGTATTGTGTTTATAGTCAATGACCATCGGTTATAATAATATTATGCACCACTAATCCACACGATCAAATCCGAAGCAGGCATGGGGGAGACCCCATTACAATGAAAATTCTTTTCCAACAGTTGAAGAACACGTATGCATCCACAAAAAAAAATATTTTATATTATTATTTTAAAATTAGCATAGGTTTTTTTGTTTTGGTTTTATTTACTATTTTACATGAAAAATGTGCCTTAAATGCAATATGTAGGCAACTTGGGAAACCTAGGCCTATCAATAACAAGCTATGATTCCTATTTTTTGTTTTATGTGTGTGTTTATTTTTGCAAGGCACATGGCCCTAAATGCAATTTGTAGGCAACCGAGTCAAAATAGGCCTATCAAGCATAGGCCCATGATGCCCTATGTTTTTTTTTCTTTCTAGGAGATAGAAAAATAAATGAAGTGCCAACCTCCTTCCAAGAGGATGACACTTACAAATGGATGTGTGTACAGGTGTTTACTTTCTCATGAAAGAAAATACCTATATGTAGGTCAAGACAGTGAATGCTGACTTTATCACCAAGGGGATGTGCCTATTTCAAATCAAATAAAGGCATCTATCTGTAGGTCAACCTAGAAGACATTAGCTTTCCATCAAAGAGAAGGTGCCTATATACCACACATAGCAAAGGCACCTACATCCATAAAATTTTGAAGGTGCATGTATTCACATGAGGTGCCTATCTTCCATATACAATAGGTAATTTTTTTTTGCTTATCTATTAAAAAAACCATCTTTTGTAGGTGCCAGTATCTAAAATGATAGAATACAAGAACATATATTCATAATAATATATGATGCTTGTATCCAGTATGTCGGAGTAAGACTCCTATATCCCAAAAAAAAAGGTTCTTGTATTTGCAACATAGAGAAATGTGCCTATATTCCACACAAATAAAGGTACTTGTATTCCAACGCAACAACGACTCCTATCTTCTACATCGAAGAAGTGAACAGAGCCACGGTGGTGCAAAAATCCATGTGCATCCAAAGTCAAACTTTTTTATGGACCAGAGTATGTTTATTTCTTTTCAACGATGAAACTCATTTGCTTCTTGTTTTTTTTTTTACTATCAAAGTTCACGTCTTCCCATCGATAAGCCATGCATACTCCTGAGACACAAATAAATAAACTTCCAAGGGGGACATGTGTCATCCCATGGTAAAATAAAATATTCATGTTTTCTTTAGTTTTTACATGCAACCTCGAGACTAATAAAATTGTAGTACCCGATGATGTTCATTTGGTGTGATTGCCCCACACAAAAAAAATACACACCATTCATTTGTCTTGGAGACATTGTTGTCATGCATCGACCAATCAAATTGCATCACTCGTATTTGCATATCATAATTCATAAAACACCATCCAAGTATGTATTGATTTTTCTATTATGTGTGTGCATGCTTTTCATAAAGAAAATATTTATGTCTAATGTTTCGGCACATGTCCCATGAAACTCTATCCAATCATACAACCCCCAAATCTACAATATGTCATGTGGTGCCAATAAAATGGAAGGATGCAATTGTAACGGTATTCATCTAAATCTAACATGCAATTTAATAATTAATTACGTAGATTACCTGTAATTTTTTTTTATTACATGAAGATAAGTGCCTTGTATGTACGAATACAGTTGCATGCTTCAGCATATTTAAAAATGGTAATAGTGCCTATTTTGCAATACAAAAAATTCCAAAGAAACAGAGTCGAAAAACGCCATGGGAGGACCTTCAACTAATCATGCTCTAAAGAAGTATGAGCTCCAAGATCTCTTAAGCATAACAAGTGTTGTAAAGGACTAGTTCAAGGTTGTTGGATGGATGGGATATTGCCACCTAGTTAGGCAAGACCAAGATCTTATGATAGCATGTGAATTAATAGCCTTTATGAATGATGATGTCATAAGGATGCATGGACTGGTCATACCAATTACAAAGGTATATATTGCAGATGTGATTGGTCCCACGCATAGGGGACTAGATGTATAATAAGGATAGTGTGGTGTGATGCACACAATGATTTTTTGGGTAACCATCAACATAGATAACATGAGCAGGGTTGCCAAAAAAACATATACAAGACTTATGGAGGAGTGTATTCAAGCAAGTGGCTCAGTTTTTCACTTGCACTAGCAAGTATTCATGGTTGAAAATCAATCACTTCCAATTTATCAATCACCTACTACATGGGGATTACATCAATATCCCTTATTATTTAATGTGTGCCCTAAAATATGAATCCAATCAATATTGAGCAGACATAATAATGGTATTAGTGCATCATGAGCTGATTTAAACCATAATTCACTATGCCAAGGTACATAGGGCTGCACCGATCGATGAAGAACATGAAGAAGAAGTAGCCAGTAAGTAGTAGGAAGATGAAGAGGATGAAGAAGAAGAGGTGCATGTATCCCACCATATTCAAATTGAATAAATAACAGAATAGATAGGCCCTTTTCAAATGATATCATCACCTACCTCTCAGCATAGCCATTCTATAAGGGAGGTAGAGCAAGCTTAATAGAATTCATCACAAGCAACATCATCACTTGTCTCCAAACACTCAATTTGGAAGGTAGAATAGACTGTTGCAAGTCCATTTTGAGCTATATCACCACCAAAAACCAAGAGCAAAGTAGTGATGGAGTCACTGGTCGATTATAGTTTATCCAAGGAAGAAGAAGCCCCCATGACATAAGATGAAATTGCCATCCAGGTGTTGCAGGGCATGGCCTATGACAAAACACCCTATTGTGACACTATGGAGAAGCCAACCACAAAGCATGAAAGAACAAGCCTCCCAATGGAAGAAAAATATAAAAAGTAGAAGGCCAAATTTTAGGAGTCTCGATAGGTTTCTACAACTAAGTAGCATGAAATAAATGACATGCTAAGGTAGTTGAAAGATATGGTGTGGTAGTTGGATAACATGGTCTAGTAGTTGCAAGACACCAAACCAGATAGGGTTGATGTTTTCATACAAACTAACCGAGCCATGGATACAACACTCTCTTCTATGGACTCAGAGGAGAAGATTGCATCCACAAAAGTATTTCACTTCAATGATAGGAGGGCATAAAGTGACCAAAGGACCAAAGTAAGGGACCAATAAAATGCCACTATGACAACTACTTCCTAGAAATAAAGGGGTCCTATTTCATATCAAGATCTCCCTATAATTTAAATTGAATATAGTGAGGTTGAGAAGTTAACCAAAACTTCTACGACTGCCCAATTAGTTAGTCAAATACTAGTTGATCAAGCAGGGACTACCCAATCAGTTGGGGATCCTGTAGCACATATGGATACCACTCAGTCCACTGATAAAATACCTGTACATGACCTTGTTGTCTAATCAGTAGTAGGGAAGGAGAAAGAGCATGACATGGGCCAATTACAAGATCCAATTTCTCCTATGAAGTTTGGTCAACCATCAGTTGACCAAACCATGATTGGTCAGTCTGATGTATAGCCAGCAACTAAACCTCTTGTAAAACACTGATGGACCATAATGCAAAGGAGACAAGATATTCGAATTCTAGGAAATACCACCTCCATGAAAAACAAAGGAGGTTGGTCCATTAGAACCAAAAACTGATGCAAAAGACCTGAGATCAACCAAGTAGTTGTGGCCCAAAGTAAAAGTATAGAGGTCACCATAAAGGAGGCCAAAGACTAGGGCCAAAATGGCACCCAAACAAAAGTAGAAGGTGTGGCTAGACCTAATTTAGATGAAGAATGGGTTGCATCCATGAAAGTGTTTTCCAACCACAAGGATCAGTTCCAAGAGCTTAAGGAGAGTCTAGAAAAGGCTAAGGAGTGAAAGACTCACAAATGAATGGCCAGAGAGCCAGAAATTTTTGTGAATCCTACCCAGCCAAACTAATTTTGGAACTTGTATGGTTCAATTAATTGAAATTCCTCATAGATGTAAGAATACCTATAGAATGTGGGTATTTTTGATAAAAACTAATGATGCCACCACTAGTTTGAGAACCTGAGTCTCTACCACCTGAAAATGTAGAGGATAATGATAGAGTTGATGCAATGCTTGACTCGAAGATAGCAAAATTTTTGAAGGCCCAAGTACATGACACATCTCAATTTTCATCATGGGAAAAGCATGATTTCCCCATTGTAGAATAGCTTCCTCCAAATTATCACTACTGGAAGCAAGATGAACCAACATTCTAGAAGAATGCCACCACATTCACTAGATTCTATATGGAAGAAATTGTAGTTAAAAAGGGTTGGAGTAAAAATAAGCCTGATACATAGGTAGGACCTAGCTAGTCTTTATGATGTAGTCAATAGGGAATAACACCCAAACCAAGAATAGGTCTTGCATATATTGGATAGAATAGCAAGAGGAAGCATGATAAAGAACGAGACAAAGCCACAACCAAGGAGAGAAAATGTAGAAATAGGAAGTACTAGCAAGTCATTGCTAAAATAGAGAATTATCAACATTGGGTGCCACAAGGACGTGGTGAGAATTCGGTATGGGGGGATTATGAGCACCAAAAATACTCATTTTTTTATGCTTTAATGGGATAATTGTGCAGCATTATTATACTAGAAATGTATTTTTTATGAGATTATTTTTGTATACATTTAATAGAAAATTACGTATTATGCTTAATGTGTGTTTTTTAGTGGAAATTATATGTAGATGCATTACTTTATTACTTTTTCTCACCTTTCAGTCGAGGTCCCATGTAGACCTAGCATTTTATGACTTTCATAACGTGATTAAGGAACAATTGGTGATCAAATGAAGATAGTGGCATAGGAGCAAGGCATTATAAATAATTAAGGTACGATGTCTATCTTCCAATCACAGGTTAGAAGGCACCTATCTCCCAACAAAAAGGAAGTGTTTGTCTCCTAGTGAAAAATACAAGTACCTATCTCCTAGTAACAGGCTATATGGTGCCTAAATTTCAACAATAGAGTAAGCACCCATTGTTCGATGACCAAAAAGTCATAACTTTGAGCAAATGGAAAAAAGGCTATATACAACACCTTTATCTTGGTGATAGGCAAGAAAGGTGCCTGTATTCCAGTGACATGTTGAATAGCGCTTATACCTGGCAGAATAAAGTGTGCATTGACCATGTAATTAGAAGATCATACATAAAATTAGGTGAAAATTATTGTAAAAGCATAGGAAACGCTATGGTTATCCCGAACGGGTTAATTTTAGCACAACTTCTCTTTTATTAGACGTTTAATTAATTTATGCACGTGCTCACCATAGAAAATCATATCAAAATGAATAAAATTAGCATAGTCTAAATTAATAATAGGGGACAATCGTATTCTGTATAAAATGTAGGCCACCCTTGAAGTGAAGGATCTTGAAATTGTTATACAATAAGAAATATTTTTTGTACTGCAATAAATAAAAAGCTCGAGTGTTCTATTATTTTCTACGTTCAAAGAGCGACTATGTAAATTAGTTGGGTGAAAATCTGTAGGAGCCTGGGCCCACTCCAAGTAGTATTCCTCTATTTTTCTACTGTCATTATTTAGTTTATGTTACTTTATTTCTACAAGTGTGTTATCCTGCTTTATTTATTTTTGCACACTATGTTTAACTTTTGTAATTTCTTGCTTTATTCAATTATGCAAGTGTGTTTAATTTTCTACAATTTACTTCTAGTTGTGTGTTTGCTTTTTTGTAACTTTCCTTTTAATCATGTGTTTGATAATGATAGTTTAGATTTATTTTCCTGCATTTAAATTTTGTTGGTTTGGATGAACTCCAACTACATGAACAACACACCCCACCAAACCACAAGTGACACATAGGACTCATATCTTAGTTTACTACATGCATATACTTTTTACTGGTACTCAACAAGCTTACGAACTTCTAGATTGATAAAATTAAATGAAAGAAAAATTAACTATTTTCAAAAACATATTTTTTTCTCACCAGGTGTAGACACCTAAAATGCGTCATGTCTAGGAGACTACTCATATGGACACAATCAAAGATCATATGACTGATATTGGAACTTTTCAATAGCTAGCAGTGGTTCTAACCACTCAAAAGAGGCAATTTTTGCCCATTTAGGCTCAGTCGCTATAAATCAGAGTGGTCACCAACACTGGTTGCTGAATCTGAGAGCGGCCACACCTAGTCACTATTTTGGACAATGAATAGTATTGAAACACATTTTGGCTATGAATACAGGCCTAGATCATGCATTATGACTACACTTGCATTATTTACAAGAAGTTTTTGGCATGGATCTCCTAAAGTTCCTCCTGATTTCATCTTCAATGAAAATTTGTGACTGACCCTTTTCCCTTGGATGGTCAATTGCATGCAGATCTAAATCTTGGATTCTCTAGAAAGCCAAGATATGGATCTAAATCTGAATCTAGGATGTTTACATATGTATCCTCCCAAGAAAGATAAAAGATCCTAAATATCATAATTTTTGTGTAGTAAAGCCCTAAAAAATTGGAGAGTGATTCCATACCCCTTTGAGTAGTGAAGCACTATCCAAGTGAGTGAGGATTACAAGGCATCCAAGAATTCATATTAAGAATTTCTTCATCGCCAATCACTGTACGGACATAGAGACAATCCTTGGACATAAATTTAGATGAGGAATCTAGTGCTACAACCCCTGGTTTGTGAGGAATAAGGTTTCAATTTGTGGTCATTGTCCTTGAAAGTGGCCTGCAAGCACAACCTAGGGTTTTAGACATTATTTTCCAAGTTTTAGCATAGATATTTCATTGTTTCTATTTTATCAATTAATATTAGAATATATCTAGTTTCCTTAATGCATTTCCATTGTGATTCCTGAATTATTAACGCATTCTTGCTTAAGTTTTGCTTTATTATACTTTCACATCATTCTTTGCAGATCTACTAATAATGCCTCATATTGAGAGGCATTCGGTGCTATTGATCATTTGCTATTGTTTTCTTGTATGCAGGTTACAAGTTCTCAGGACCAAGTCAAAGCATTCAAAGCATCAGATCCCTCAAGGCAAGAAAAGGATAAGGAGGCTTCAGTAATCATTCATACAAGTTTGTGTGCATGACCGAGAGGCCTATGGAGCGCACCATCCCCTTGTAGGGGACACCATTACTTATGATTTTATTTCATTGTATCAAATTGGGTATCCCTAAGAGGGACCGATATGTATCCAGAATCCACATGAATAAATAAAATATATTTCTTGCATTTTGTTGCTTCCGTGTATAAATGGTGATCATGGTGGGACCCCCATCTGGTTTTCTATTTTTGACTATTTTTTTGATGTTTTTATACTTTTTCTGTGTGCATACCTAGCCTCTTTGGTTGATAATAGCCAGTAGAGATTGATTGATTTTGAAGACATCGACAAAAATCAATCGCTTTGGTTGATAGCGTCTAGTAGAAAAAGTCCAACAGAGTTCAACCTGTGCTTCACTGGATGTGGATTTCAGGTTGGGACAACTCTTTGCTATTTTTACTTTCTTTGTTTGTGTTTTTCTATCAAAATACAATGGGGAAATTCTCATTTAATTAAGAAAATATGGAAAAATACTAAAAGAAAAATGCATTGAAGCTTTTTAGTTTTCTTGGTTTCTTCTAGTTGTTGCTAGGAAAAATGAACCTCTATTTTCAAGGTCTAACCTAGTCTCCAATGGTCTAGATTTTTAGTTTTTAAGCTTACTTGCATGGGACCCAGCCAGTGGAAATTATTTTATAGAGTAGAAATGCATTCTCTGAAAGTCATTGAAATATTTAGACATGCATTTTTTTGAAAATAAAATGTTCTTTTCTTAGGCATGTAGGAGAAAAATCATGAGTGCTTCTTGATGCATTATTTTCCTTTATGCAAAAATCTAAAAAGAACATCCACACACCATGATTCACTTAAATTCTAGTGAGGTGGACTTCATTACCATCCACTAGTAGAGTTCAACGAGGTGGCTTTCATCTCCACCCATTGTCTCAAATCCCATGAACCTTCTATATTGGCCAATACCAATTTCCAATATCCATCATAACCCATGGGATATAACATGTATCTCTCTTCGAAGAGGTATATCGTCGACTGTAAGTGAACTGGGTGAGTACCGAAAGGACCTGTGCTCCTTGATCATGTGTGGACTTCATCACCACATATTATAGGTTGGATAACATGACCAAAACTTCTATGTAGATTATCGAGCTATGAGTATACAAGTGAAATCCAATTGAACAATATGAGTATATCATCAACAAAATATAAAACATGATGAGAGTTAGATTTTATCTATAAACAAATCTAAAAACACACCAAACCAGTCTAGGAACACCAAGAAAACTTAAAAGAGATAAACACTTGTTTACTTTATTTGTGTGTTCTAAAATCTACATAAAAAATAATTCACAATTATCATGGTCTACACATGGAGCAACTGCCCTCGATCTAGCATAGAGGTGGAAACTAATGCTCCACACACTCACAATCACAATGACATTGAGCCACCCACACACCATGTCACTAAACAAAGTTCAATGAGCCTTAGGGGCGATACCTCAACCCATGGGGGGACTCCTTGAGAAATCCCAGCTAGAGAGCCATATCCTGGTTCCTCTCATGGTAGGCATGAGGGGGATTCAAGGCACCATTCTTCAAATAGACATAAGGAGGCCTTTATTCCTCCCTCATTACACATATATGAGGAGACCTCAAGACCTCCATCATCACACAGACATGAGGAGGCCTCAAGACCTCCCTCATTACACATACATGAGGAGGCCTCAAGGCCTCCCTCATCACACAAACATGAGGAGGCTTCAAGACCTCCATCATCACACAAACATGAGGAGGCTTCAAGACCTCCATCATCACATAGACATGAGGGGGCTTCAAGGCCCCAATATTCACATAGATATGAGGAGGCCTCAAGGCCTCAATCATATCATAGGTATGAGGGGGCATCTAGGCCCCAATATTCACATAGGTGTGAGGAGGCTTCAAGGCCCCCATCCTCACACAGACATGAAGGGGCTGCAAGGCCCCAATATTCATAGGATACACTTAGGTTAGATCATCCCACTAAGGGGAAAAACACAAGGGCTATGTCCAATCATAAACCTAGAGCACCTCCTAGCCTCCATGAATATAGGAGGATAACCCTAGATCATGATCTCATTGGGGCTAATGGGAATCCACGGGATCATCCATGGAATACCAAACAACTTGATGAGTTGGATCGAGTTCTCTCGAGACCAGCTCAAAGAAGCATTTCTACTACACATTCTATTTTAGGAAGTTCATGTAGCATAACTACAAGTCACACCAATGAGCCAAGGGAAGCTTCAAAGAATCCCATAGCATATGCACTACCTCTGACCATGGGGGTACAAAATATAGATGACTCTACATAGAGCAAGTCAACCTAATAGACAAGGACAAAAACATAGTAGGAGCCTCTACAAGAGGCCTATCCATTAAGAATCCTTGCACAGAGTTACAAATCCATGAACCTTCAAAGGCAAATTAGTCTGACCACATGTGTAGGCTATATGAGGATACCCAATATTAGAAGAAGCTACTCCAAGATAAGGAGGAGGCACTACGTGAGCATCTAGAAGCCCTTGAGCAAGAGGAATCATTGAAAAATTGTGTTTGTACCTTCATGAATAGTTCTTAAGAGAAGAACAAATAAAGCATGAAGAGCAACCAGATAGGCTAGCTCAAGCCAACTTACACATAGGTGGTGAGCAATACCAACATGATAGACATACCAATTCTTAGCATGAGAGACACACTAGACAAAGAGATGAGCACACTCACCATACCTCACAACATCAATAACACCTAGATCCTAAATAGACACAAATTAATGAAGAATAGGTGGGGATGGAATATCAAGAGAAGACATACCTTAAAAATCCATTCGTGGTCATGGGAGATTAATACATATGCCCTAATTGGGTAGAAACGAGATTACATTCCTGACCATCATGAGTAAGCCTTCAAGAATAGAATATCATTTCTTTGAAGGTATACCAAATACTCACTAAGAGAGTCAAATCTCTCGAGCAATAGGATACGGTTAGACAGAAGCAAACCCTGAGTAAAATACACAACCAACCATTGTGCTCATTAGTATTGAGTCTTGTGTATCCTAGGCACTTTGAGATGCCTAGGTTAGACAAATTTAAAATAGAGGAATACATGCACGAACATATCACAAATTTTATAAATGTGTGCTTCCAACTTGAACATAATGATGTCCTAATGATAAGAATGTTCATCATGAAGTTATCGGGTGTAACAACTGAATGGTTCAACCAACTACCTAAGCACAATATCATCAGTTTTGAGCAATTGGTGAATGTATTTCTTGAACATTTTTCTTTTGGAATCAAGAAGAAAGTAAAATTATCTAATCTGGAAAACCTAAAGAAATATGATTATGAGCAATTTATGGACTATGGGAATAGATGGAGGAAAATAATAGCAAAATTACCATTTGTTGCTCCCATTGCAGAGCTCACCTGAATGTTTACCAAGAGTTTCACAAAGCACATCTCATTGCTACTACAAATACAATAGTATGAAATATTTGAGGAAGCCTTGGCTCAAGCCAAGATAATAGAAGACATCAAGGTTGACGAAGGAGACCTTAAGCTCCAAAAAAAAAAGGACTAGAACAATAACAACCATAACAAGAATCAATAAAAGTAGGCTAAGCCTGCTCAAGTCAACCAGGTTGTGTTAAGCTCACCAAAGTGAGGCAATAGCCAAAAACCATAGAAATATCAAGCTCATCCCCCACCAACCAATTACAACCCCAAGAACAACCAAGGTCAAAATAAGGAACGCTAATTGCCTCGCTATTTCATGCCTTTATCTAAGTTGATGCAATAAATACTCAACCAACTAAGTGAGGCACAAAGAATTAGGCTACATAAGCTACAACTTCTTGAACCTAACTATCCCAAGACTAAGGGATATAGGGAAGACCAATATTGCCATATCATAGAATACAGGGGCATGATATCGAAACATGTATCAGAGTCAAGAATGTTGTGCAAAACATGATTGAAAAGGGTGAGCTAAAAGTTGATAATCCATTAGCACCCGATAATAGAGACATGGGTATATTCAAAAAACCATTGCCTAATCATGAGGCCTCCAGAGATCAGGGTGCTCAAGTGAACCAAGTTCAAGTTGAGCCTCCCACTCAGGGATGCATCAAAATGGTTGAAATAGTCAACATGGTGATAAGAAACCAATGATATAACCAACCAGAGCCTCCAATGGCTCCTATTTGAATCTCAATTGCACCTCAATAGAGAAAATTGTAGAATAATCCTCTAGGTCCACCAACATGACCTGTGGTAACTATCCAAAGTAGACTTGTGGAAAATATCCAAACGACATTGACCAAGTTATCAATCTATGAGCTCATTCAACAATCCCCAAGATAAAAGAAGACTTTACTAGAAATTATAAGATTGATTGAGCTTCAACCTCAGAACCCTGATGCATTCACAAACTTCATGGGGTAGGTCCAACAATGTCAAGACCCGATGATCCATTTCTATGATCATGAAATCAAGGTAGTTCCTACTACCATGGTAGACCCACCTCTGCATATTATCACATCCATCAATGATATACCATTCAAGTGGGTTTTAATTGACATGGACTCATTGATTAACATTATCACAAAAAAAGCTATGGGGCACTTAAAAATCCCTAGGAAAAATATTGTCCCAACCTCCTACACACTGAGAGCTTTCAATGATGCACTTTGCTCTACAGTGGGTACAATCATCTTGCCTATAAAGGTAGGGCATAATCCCATCTCTATGATGTGTCATAGATTGGAGGAGGCAATGCAATACAACATCCTCTAAGGGCATCCTTGGATAAGGTAAATGTAGTGTGTTCCTTCAATCTTGCACCAATGCATCGAGTATGTGCATGAGGGATAAATACATGTGGTTCCATCAGATTAAGAGCTATTTAAATATGTGCATCAGGTTGACTTATCGGGGGACTTCATCCTTCCATCAACACACTTGTACATAAGACCTTCATCTCCTACCACACAACCAAAAATCAAGTCTAAATTAGTGCGAGGTGACCCATCCATATCGGTACCACCTCCTGCATCTAAAGATATTGGTTCTTCTGAGAAAATCACAACATCCAAACCAAAAGACTTCAAAAGCTAAAAGCACCCCTAGTGGAGGAAGGACCTAAATAACTTCCAACTATAGCAGCTACAAAAATTTTGAATCCCATGGAGGAGGAATATTCCCAAGACATAGCCAAGGAGGTACCTCAACCTGCCTCACCTACTTCATCAACAACGTCATATGCACCTTAGGTGATAGTTAACTTAGGCAACATAGGGTTAGGTGAGTATCTTGTGTAGAATGTGACTTTCACACCCATTATCGAGTCTACACAGGACATGGAATGACCAAGAGTCCCAAATTTACCAATAGGGACAGTGGTTCTATTAGGGATCTCCCCTAACCAAAAAAACTTCATCCACACTGGTTTGGATTATACCCATAATTCTTTTGATATTGAAGAATATGAGGATGAACCATTCACCATGGATGTGCATTATTTTTCCAACCCTGATTTTGATCTAAGATACTTTGAATGATGCCATTGGCAGGGCCATGGTTTACGTCTATATGAGCAAGGGCACCAGATTCTATTCCAATTGTAGTACCAATTACCTACTAATAGGTTTGGTCTAGGGTACCATATCAAAAGCCATGATGATTCATTGGTAGCAACCCTAGATAGGTTGAGCTTGGGATTTGGGGAAGATATTGACTGGAATCTCTATCAACCCTAAAATAAAATTTGCTTGAGGGATAGATTGGTGGCTATGGTTAGTATAGGACCACCCGATGAGTATCATACAAATTTATCTCTCGAAGCATGCCCATCAGGAATCATCCTATGGGAGGATGAACCAAGCCATGGTTATGAGTAAGAAAAGAATGAGTATGTCACAAGTTATTCTGAGGACGAAATCAGACTGGTCTATCATAGGCCTTGGTATTTACAACACCTTGCTTGGTCAGGTAACACAAAATGTGAATACATCATAGACAAGAGTGGTTATGAGTCAAAGGACTTAAATGAGATGGCCTACCTTGGGCCTAGACATGCATGCCATATCATGGTGCCAGTGGAAGTAGACAATAGATTCTTCATATATGATAGTGACTATGAATATGAGACCAAAATGGCCTATCTTGGACCTCAAAATTTAGGTCAACGTCCAATTACAATAGGTAGGAATTAGGGGTTCTTCATAGATGACAATGACTATGAGGATGAGACCGAGATGGCTTATATTGGACCTCATCACTTACATCAAGTCAATCAACTTATGGAGATAGACAAGATACTCCACACAATATATCCTAGCCCTCACTTCAGGGGAAGACCACTCACTTAAAATGAAATCTATCACATGGTCAACCCAGATTTGCCTATATTTAGAGAGATTCTTTAGCCTAATAATCTCATAATATTGTCTATCCATAGACTAGATCCTGAGATCCCCATACCTCCAAAGCCGCATATTGGGTATGAAAGGTAAATCATTAATGTAGAGTTTCACCCACATGGTCCTGGATATTTCATCCCATCCATCAACATGATCTCCATTTATTTGATCACTCCACTTCACAACACAACATATAATTTGAAACCATTGTGTCTTAACTTAGATGCTATTGACTAGGATCACACTGAATCATCCCTAGAGCCTGAATATTTCTTCCCTAATGAAGATATGCTACAACCATTTAATTTTGCACCAGGTTGCACACATGTTGTTTATCATGTTGGTTTTGATTATTATTCAGTGGAAACTTTAAACCCAGTAAATGACATCCATTTAATACCCACTCCTCACCAAATTGAGGAGGGGTCACATATGGAAATAAATGAGACTTTCAAAGTGAACATCAATGATGACCCTTCTAATCCAAAGAAAGTCAAGTTTAGAGAAAGCCTATCTCTAGAAGAACAAGCCATCATTATTCATCTATTGAAATAGAGACCTAGTCTCTTTGCTTGGACCTACAAAGACATGTCAGGACTAGATCCAAAATTGGTTGTCCACAGCCTTTCACTAGATCCTGCAAAGAAAATGGTCAAGAAAAATCTTAGAAAGATGCATCCAACCATCTCTTTGATGGTAAAGAATGAGCTAAAGAAATTTTTGGATGTAGCCTTTATTGTTCCCATCGACTATCAAAAATGGGTATCAAACATGGTGCCTGTAGGAAAAATTGATGGAAGAATCCGTATTTGCATAGATTTTAGGGATATCAATAAGGCAACACCCAAGGATTCATTCCCATTTCCTAACATAGATGCTCTTATAGAAGCAATTGTAGGTCATGAGATGCTATCCCTCATGGATGGTTTTTTTGGTTACAATTAGATTCGAATTAAACCTGATGACTAGCATATAACCATGTTCACCACTCCATGGGAGACATTTTGCTACAAAGTAATGCTATTTGGTCTTAAAAATGTTGGTTCCACATATCAACGAACCATGACATACATTTTCCATGACTACATGCACAAGATCTTAGAAGACTATATCGATGACTTATTGGCAAAGTCATTGCTACATGAAGAGCATGCCGAGATCCTCAAAAAGGTCTTCAATCGCTTGATTGAGCATAATGTCAGGTTGAATCCCAAGAAATGCATCTTGGGTGTAACTTCTAGAAAGATCTTGGGATTCATCATTTCTAAACAAGGCATCGAAGTAGACCCACCAAAGGTAAATGCTATCCTAGAAATGGCCCCGCCCACTAACATCAAAGAGCTGAGAAGCTTACAGGGAAAAGTACCATCCATAAAGTGATTCATCATACAATTATCAGATAAATGTTGACCTATGAATCGACTACTACATAAGGGGGTCCCATTCTATTTAGACAAAGAATTTTAGCAAGCCTTTGCTAAAATCAAGATACCTAGAGATGCCACTAGTATTAGCTCCACCAAGGCTAGACATGCCATTACTACTATATATATCCACTACCGATTTTGCTTTGGACACCATGTTAGCTCAAAATAACGTGCAAGATAAAGAACAAGTGATATATTACATCAATCACACCTTGATGAGCTAAAATATAGGATATGTATACGTAGAAAATATATGCTTAGCAGTGGTCTTTATGATAAAAAAATTATGCCACTACATGCTGAGCCATACAACGTATGTGATATCAAAAAAATCCTTTGCAGTAATGATGAGCAAGACATATCATAATACATGTACTACAAAGTGGAACATGTTATTGATATAATTTGACTTGGAATTGATAAGCCAAAATTCTATCAAGGGACAAGTCATAGCTAATCAACTGGTAGAGGTGCCTCTTTAGAATAGTAGACCCCTCACCATAGAACTTCCTGATGATGCAGTATTTGCATTATCAAAAGCACCCAAACTTGAAGAACCTAAAAATAAATCTGACATGACTTTTTTCTTCAACGATTCAAAGTGTGAGCAAGGGGGTGGTGCAGGGATTATGTTTTTCATGCCACAAGGTTCTAAAATGCCCTTGTCATTTAAGCTAGACTCCATTGCATGAATAACAACATCGAATATGAGGCCTTAATCTTGGGTCTCCAAAAAACCATCGCTATGAATATCAAAAGGCTAAACATCTTCAGTGACTCCCTTATCATAGTCAACCAAGTGAAGGGAATATTTTAATGCAGGGATCCAATCTTGAAAGCTTACAAGGAGCTTGTTGACACCTATCTAGACTATCTAGAATGGTATGACATCAAGGTAATCCCTCACATGTCAAACATATTTTTAGACAATATGGCATCTTTGGGATCCTTAATCCCTCAGAATCTATCTACTGATTTCACTACCATTCATGTGAAAATGCTCTCTCAATTAGCGATGCAGCGTGAGGATTTTACAATAAATAATCAGTAAACATGATTCATATAGAACCAGACCATGAATGGTTCTATAAATCCAAATGATTTCTAAATAAGGCACCTTGGGGGTCATTGATCTTGTAGGCTCCTACGGGGAATGGTACCACCATTCACCACAATATTGTTTCTCAATCTACATTTGTGCACATCGAATCATAGAAGAAACAACTCATCTTGTATTTTGAGGTTGTAGCTTATCAGGATTGGCTATCCCAACTACAAAATTTCTTGAAAATTTTAATCATCCCATAAGGATTGTCGTAAGCCACAAAATGAGAATTCAAGCAAAAAGTGACCAGATATGTCTTTCTAGGAGGCATATTGTATTGTCAAAGCTTTGATGGACTACTCCTTCGATGTATTAATCCCCAATAATCAACTTGGGAAATTTTGTAAGATCACATGGTACATGTAATGGACACTTCAGTGGTATGGCCATCATTAAGTGCATCCTTCGAATGGGCTATTACTGGAATACCATGGAGAAGGATTACTATGAGTATGTTAGGAAGTGCATTAAATGTTAGCATCATGCAAATATGATGCACCTACCATCTTAGGCCTTATAGCTCATTCAAGCGGCTTGGCTATTTTCTCAGTGGGATTTTGATCTGATTGGAAATATCTCTCCATATTCAGGCTGACACACATTTATCTTAACGGCTAATAAATACTTCACCAAGTGGGTGGAAGTGGTCCCCTTAATGTCAATTATTGGTCCTCGAATTGTGGAGTTCATACTTCACAATATCATAAGTTGCTTTGGGATCCCCTTCAAGATCATATCAAATAATGGTCCATCATTTAAAAATATAAATATGTGGGCTTTAACATCCAAATATAACATTCAACATAGTTTTGAGACACCATATTATCCATAGGAAAATGGGCAAGCAGAGGCCTCAAAAAATACAATAGTAGCCATATTAAAGAAGACAATAATCATAAGGATTGGCATCTGTAATTACCCCTTGCATTATGGGCTTATAGGACTAGTGTGTAGATGCCCACTGGTACAACACCGTTTTCACTTGTATATGGCATTGAGGCCATTATACCCTTAGATTTGGAAATTCTAACATTGCACATTGCATTTAAATATTTCATTAATGACGATACTGTGCAACAAGCTCAACTTGATCAGTTTACCCTTCTTGATGAATGTCGCATCAATGCGCTTGAGCATATCTACATTTACCAATATTATTTAACACAAGATTATAATAATAAATTCCACCTAAAATACTTTAAGGTTAGGGATATTGTGCTTAAAGAGAACCAACATAACTCAAATCTACCACCGCATCTGTGAGACAAATTTGCCAATGTTTTGAAATTTATTTGAATGATCATAAATTTGTCTTAGATAGATTTGTGTTTGTAATGCATCTGTAAGATAGGTCCTTATATCACATAACATTATTAGAGGGTGTTGAGAATCCAGAGCCTCTCAAAATTATTCATCTGAAGGCATTTTACACATAAGCACAATAAAATACAAAAACATTAAAAAAAAATTCAAAATTACAAAAACAATAAGAAAAATTCAAAATCAAAAGGCTCCAAGGGCATCATAAGCCCTTTGGTCAACTCACAAAATGCCCCAAAGGCATCCCAAGCCCTTTTGTCAACTCACAAAAGGCTCCAAGGGCATGTTAAATCCCTTTGGTCAAATCACAAAAAAGTGCCAGAGGCATCTTAAAGCCCTTTGGTCATAGCACAAAAATCCCCAAAGGCATCTTAAAGCCCTTTGGTCACATCACAAAATGCTCCAAAGGTATCATAAGCCCTTTGGTAGAACCCACAAAAATCCCCAAAGGCATCTTAAAGCCCTTTGGTCAAAACACAAAAGGCTCCAAGGGCATGTTAAAGCCCTTTGGTCAAAACACAAAAGGCTCCAAGGGCATGTTAAAGCCCTTTGGTCAAGTCACAAAAAAAAACCAAAGGCATATTAAAGCCCTTTTGTCACATCACAAAAATATCCAAAGGCATCTTAACGCCCTTTGGTCACATTACAAAAAGATCCAAAGGTATATTAAAGCCCTTTGGTCACTTCACAAAAAACCCCAAAGGCATATTAAAGCCCTTTGGTCAAAAACAAAACACAAAAGCACACAAATAGTTTAAGGTCAAAAATTTCATAAAAAAACATTCAAAATAATCAAAGCTAAAAAAAAAATGAAAACATTAAAAATACAAAAATATTTGCATTTGGAATTTGCATCCATTAGTTGCATTGCATTAGACACATTGCATCCATTGCATTTGCATTAGATATATTTGTGTTTGCAATCTTACAAACAACACCACATTTGTACCTCAATCATGCATCTTCAAAATCCATCATCATCCATAACCCATGCAAGTAACTATGTTTTTTAACACAATCCCACCCGTTGCTATAAGGAATATACTAAGGTTTTCTGGTCACTCAACCATACCTAGTGATTTTATCAAACTTTGTAGGAAACCATATTCACTAGTGGAAGGTGAGGTCTAGTTTTGATAGCACCTAGCATATATCAAAATACTATCACTAATAAAAACACTAAAATCCTAGTTGGAACAAGGGAAATATGAACACTACAAAGTGGTACTAGGCATCCTAAGTGAAAGGTTTTTACTTGCTCACCTTGCGATGCGCATGGTCTAGGATTTTGATCATTGGCAAAAGGACAAGCTCCCCCCTACCCAAAGAAATCCCTTACTTTCATCAAAACAAGAAAAAATCCTAAAACAAAGAAAAATTTAAAAGAAAAATAAATGGTGATTATCATCACTATATAAATCCCTTGCTCGAAAGAAAACAAAAATTAAAAATAAATAATGATTTTCATCACTAATCATGAGCAAGTATCCCAAATAAATGTGAAGAAAAGAAGGGGGTGAAGAGCTTGAATCCCTGGAATGGTCAATATCCAAAAACCATTGAGTGATCCCTAATACATCAATGGGCTACATGAATCCTGCCTGGAATTAGGGTAGTTCTAAGAAAATAGCAAAATAACTAGCTTTAGGTATCATGTATCACCTAATGGTCTAGTCCAACTGATTCCAACTTAGGATCAGGATGAACATTTGAGGATCTCCAATACAACAATGAACTGAATGAATCCTGCCTAGCATCGAGGTATGTTTATGTTTTATCTAATTTATTCATTTGCACACACAAGGATAGTGAATATTTTGGTCTTCATAACAAGTCCTTAATATTTCAAGAGTCCTGTATGGTCAGTATACACCTTTTGATGAAGTAACTAGGATGTTTGAGTCTCATGGAAAACCTCAAAAATCACCTCATAGCAACAAATCATGTCATCAATCAAATCAACAACTTTCTTTAGGAGGTTTTGTTAATTAAAGTGTGTTCATGAATAGGATAGATACCGGATAAATATGAGCAATGTATTTAGATAGCCACTAACTATTTTGTACAAATATTTTAATTTACAAAAGCTTATAAAGAAAGCACATAAATACCACATCATCTCATCTCACATATGGATGCTTAATTGATTAATTCTTATGATAAGAGTTATCAGTTACATTCATGATCGTGTTATATTCAGTGGTATCATCCATTAGATTGTTAACTCATATCACATTCATTCCATATGTTTTAAGTGATTAAGGCATACAATTTTATTTACATTATATTATCCCCATATAATTAATGCATCACATCATCCATCATATCATAGCACATAGATTAAATGCATAAACAATTAAAACAAATTAAACATGCATTTAACATCCATCAGTACATCCATATAAGCATGCATAATAAGTGCATCCACATATCTAGATCACAACATCTAAGCATTCATCCATCATCTAGCTAGAGCATGTCATCAATACATCACATCACATAGCATAAGATCATAGACATTGCATCCATATGCATCTCATAAACATCACATAACAATAAAACCAATCACATGATACACACAATGAGTCTAAAATAGATAACATCATATATATAAATGAGTGTATAATGTGTCAAATAAGTACATGGAGGTACAAAAATTCTCGTAGGCTATAATAGTGTAGGTCCTCAGACCTTACACTCAAAAATAATACTAGAGCCATCATAAACATCAGACTGCGCTTGCACCTCTTGGCTCACCTCCACCCTTGACTCCATTCCTATGAGTATGATGGTAGCTAGTCCTAACGATCCACTCTATTTGTGTCCTGGTCCTATGGCTTAGTCACACCGACAACTACCCTTATGCACTCTATTTTTTGCATTGTGATCCCTCTAATGTATATTGCTCTCAAGGAGTACCATATAACAACCTAATATGGGACCACAGGGAGATAATGTAAGCAAAATCTAAAGACATCTGATCTGCATCCTCCTCTATGATCAATTATAGGCGCCTAACCATAGTCCCTAAGTCCAAACTTGTGGACCCCTGTATAGATGGGATAGTTGGCACAACTTGTCCTCGGGTGGCATCCCTCTTGGTATTAAGATGATCTATCCTGATCTATGCTGAATCAATATATTCCTAGAAAGCAGTCCTCTCCTCATCAAAATACCTAACCCGATACTAGAGATTAGCAATAGTGGAGTCTTGTTGTAAGACCTGAGTGTGAGATACTTGAAGCTCAGTCTCTATATTATGAAACTGAGCCTGAAGAGGAGACTCTTGCTCCTCTAAAAATAACTCCTCCTATAAAGATACCTACTCCACTGCTACCTGCTTCTCCACAGCCTACCTCTAGTCCTCTATTTGGTCCCATACTCGATGCCCCTCTGGATCCTCGATAACTACATAATTCCTATCTTGACCTAAGTTGCTACCACCCTACCATAGCTACATAACCCACCACTGGGTATATGCCTTAGTAACCCTGACATCTGCTATATCGGCATCAACTACAAGAAGGTCCTCCTCTAAAATTGCTACAATGTGGGGCAGTGGAAGATCCCTCTCTATAGTGACTTACCTATACAAAATTAGCTACAAGGGTACATCCTATTGAATACCAAACTATCGAAGCAGTCAGGAGTAATAAAAAACTCTCTAATGCCTCCCTTATGATCGATCACCCATTAGTCATGCCTGGTCCAAGATGTAAAGCTATCTATCTCTGGTCATGTAGGGCACTCATGATAAGGCCTCGAGATGATATATCCTGGTTGTAGGCTATTCAGGGTAGATACATAGTGGATCAGGTCCCCTACGTGATGTTGGCTCTATCACTCCTCTCGCTCTCAAGGCCACCTACATTTGTAATACAGGGCCACCTCTGTAATGGTAGTAATATTAATGGGAAATCCTCTTGGGAGGTCCACCCTGATATGCTCTTAGCTCTAGATCTATAGAAGTAGGCTACAAGCAATGCTAGCTCATCCTCATCACTAAATTCTATAGAGCTTGTCATAACACTAAGCTAGCAGTGTGCTCCCACAAGCCATAATGATAGGCACCTCACTATCCATCAAGTCTTGAACCATAGCTAGGAGGTTCCATGGGAACCTTGATCTAGAGAAATCAGGTAAAATCATGTTACATATAACATATATCAAGATGGCTTGCCACTATGGAAAGACATACTATCGATATCACCGATCCATGAAGATCCCACCATGATGAAAGTCACCAAATACTACGGCTGCATGATCTCAAAAAACTTGCATGAAGATAACATCTCTAGAATCTATGGGAGAGGACACAATAAGGACTCCATCAAAAGGAACCTGAAAGATCCTCTATACGTCCTTTGGAGTGATAGTCATATCACTAGTAGGGAGATGAAAGGTGTTAGTCTAGGAATCCCACCTATGTGCCAAGGCTGTAAGATAGGCCTGGTCTGATATGATCATCGGTAGCCTCGTGATGTACTGGAGTTCATGGGCATCAAGCCAATCCTAATCAGTATCATCCATCTGGGGCATATGTCGCATGACCAAAGTAGGGTCTCGAGCCTGTGTGGATAAGAGCTAAAAGTGCAAAGTAATACCTAAATTAAATGCACTCAAAAACTAAAAAGAGCAATAAAATGCAAAACGGTGCAAAATTAACCTGTTACCCTAAAGCTTTGAAAGCAATGAGCAGATGCACCTAAAAATAAAAAAATCAAAATATGCACTTATAAAAATTAAAAAATCAATTAATCACACAAAAAAATAAAAAAATTTGGAAAATTTCCCTAAGGTTGCATGGCCGCTCATGCCAGGAGCGGCCATGCAGTGGTCACTGAAGCCGACAGTGACCATCTGCCAATGGTAAAAAAATTGATCGTTGGCATTCAAACTGGTCGTTTCCGGCTATAGTGGCCCCCAAATTATAAATTAGGGGCCACTCTGAGTGATAGCTATGAGGCAACATGCCAACAACATCCACCCTCACCCAAAAACACCAAAAAATAGAAAGAAATGCAAAAACTAAGAAAAAACCACTAAAATTAAACCTAAACTAAGCCTATCTATGGTTTTGGTTCATTGCCAATGGGTTTAGTTTGGTTCATTTTCCAAATTTTTAATGAGGTTCATTTTACCCAATAAAATAGATAACAAGCTAGGGTTTGAGAGAAATACCCGTGAAGCTCTGGCTCCTCCACTCGTGGATGCCTTGCCCAGGTTTGCCATCACATATGGTAGTCTCTTTAGCGTTCGGTGTCACTTTCACTCTTTCTCTCTGAAAGCTCACAAACAAAATTGATAGCTGGAAATAATAAAGGCAAAACCCTAATTTTCTCTTTTATATTTTTCAATTATACCTAGGCTATTGTTGGCATCGGTGACCCATTATTTCTAGCCTCTGACACTAATAACGATCATGAAGCTATAATGGGGTCGCTCCAGTTGATAGTGAATTCAGAGCAAAAATAAAAAAACACAATTTCTCACCATGAAAAGCCTCAAAATGGACAAATTTCTATCGGTCTAGGACAATCAAAAATTGCATAAATAAAAAAAATCACATAAAAAAAAAACATGCAAAATCCAAAAAAAAAAAAAATCAAATATATTTTAAATATGCCTTATATCCAGTTACTTAATCTATATACTTGGTGGTTGCAGCGATCGATGCTCCATGCAATTCGATAAGATGAGTAAATTACCATAAGGTCATTTAGGGTAATATAGTCATTGCTCGAATTTAGGTGCTTCACTTCAATCCCAAAGAAGGCCATGGTGGTTGGACTGCCCCACGAGAACGAGGATTCATCTCATTTCTTCTATAAAATTTTTAGCAAATGATTGAAAATAGTGATGTAACACAAGCTTGAATGGAATTGTTATCATCTTCACTCCCTAAGAAGGTCATTTGCATCTGGACCGCTCTGTGGGATAAAGAGGTACAATAACTATAAATGGTTGAAATCACACCTAAAATGGGACCTGCCATAATAACAAAGCAAACCTCTTGAAGATATCCAAATCATTCATAATGGTCAAGCAACTCATTGTTTTATTCATTGTCCTTCCCTCATCGACTCGTCGTTTAAGGGGGTAGTCATAATATAAACAATTATAATCAAAATCAACAAAGGATCACTCGATCATGTCAAACTACGTTCATATTACGAATCATTGCCAAAAAATATCATAATATTACCCTTTGCTGGAAAAAAAAAATATGACAGTTAAGCTTGTAGCTCTCCTTGAAGAACACAAGCTTATATTGAGAGGGAGGGTGAACAGTATAAGATCACTTTTTACTTTTCTTTACAAATCAATATTATGTAATGTATCAATATCAATATCAACAATAGTAATCAAAGCAATGCATAAATCACCACACACAATAGAGACATCAATTTAACGTGGTTCACCCAATGTGGGCTACTCCATGGAGAAAATATTTCACTAAAATTTTCTCAACAAATATCTTGGTAATCCTTTCACTATTACAATGTTTATGGACCTATGTCCAAAGGAGACACCAATCCTCTAATCAATTTCATGGATATCTATCCAAAAGATAACTCTTTCTCCTTAGCTCTAGTTGGTGATATTTTAGAAGAATTGATACCTCCACTACACTAGCTTATGGATCTCTATCCACTGAAGACTCTTACCCTCACACATAAGACCTATCTTCACTAACCTAGCTAACATACCTCTATCCACTGGAAACTATTGTCCTCTATACTCTATCACCTCCAAAGCTTACTCTCAGCTCTATCACAAATCTATACTAAACACAGTCCTTTGGTCTAGCACAAATCTTCTCAATCTCTATCCTTTGATTTGCACTAAACACAGTCCTTCAATATAGCATAAATTTACTCAATCTATATCATCTGATATAAACTAAAAAAAATCCTTTGGTCTAGCACAAATCTTCTAAATCTCTATCCTCTGATATATACTAAACACAATCCCTAAGTCTAGCACAAATTTTCTTGATATCTATCCTCTGATCTATACTAAACACAGTCCTTTGATCTAGCACAAATCTGCTCAATATCTATCCTCTAATTTGCACTAAACATAGTCCTTTGGTCTAGTACAAATCTACTCAATATCTATCCTCAAATCTATTCTCAAGTCTTAACACAAAGCTTGACTCAATCACAAATCAAATCTGTTAGATCTACCCCAAACCTTAATCTAAGGTTTGAACAAATCAATCAACTTTGCTCTCAAGTATTCTCAAGAATTATCTCAAATATGTCTTGTGAGCTTCCACAAAATATCACACTAATCTATCCACAAGTCCTCTTTAGAACTTATCCAATCTACTCAACAAGTATTCACCAGAACTTGTCCAATCTCCTCAACAAGTCTTCACTAGAACTTGTCCAATATGATCAACAAGTCTTCACCAAGACTTACCTCAAATCTGTATTGTAAGCTTCCACACAATCTTACTCAACTCAACTCAATCTAACATAAAATCCTCTTCATTCACACAAAAAATATTCACATAAAATCTTGTTCAATCTCAAAAAACATATAGAGAATTTTTAGAGACTCAATATGCTTCACACTCATCACAATGCTTAACCACTTTTAATATCTTTCTCAAATCAAATAAGAATATACAAAAAATTGTTTCATAAATTTAGAACTATCACTTCAACACTTCCACTTGACTATGCTCAATCAACTCCACTCAATTAATTACTCAATTAAATAATCCTTGCTTACAAACCCTAGTCCAAGCATATGAACACTCACTCAATTATTTCCAAAAATGCTTATCAACCAATCTCACATAACAATGATACTCATGTTCTTTTAAAAACCCTAGTTCAAGATAGTTCACAACTTCACATAACAATGATACTCATATTATTTCACAAAACCTAGTTCAATATAGTTCACAACTTCACCTAAGTATGATAATCATGTTCTTGCACAAACCCTAATCATGCATATGAAGGTTTATTCAATGTTTCCAACAATGCTTATCAAACAAGGTTTCTATCTTCAACCTTTATTCCAAAAAAATCTTTAACAATCAAACTCAACAATGCTTAATTAACATTATTTGAAGTAAGCCTTCCTATGTACTTTCCTTATTGCATGTGTTTTAGGAGTCCTGATTCGGAGAGAATTCAATGTTAGACTCAAGAAAAAGCAACATCAGGAATGAGTGAGTTGAGGTTTAGTGGGTGCGGTGGGAGTGAGGGTTTGAATTTTTTGGGCAGGAATCTCAGCCAAGGTGACATAGGTAGAGTAGGTATAGAATGGGTGGGTGGGAACATTGAGCATGGATCAAGTGAGGATCTCGAGGAATGCAGTCAGGTTGTGATATATTTGGATGTGGACATCACATGGGGGCTCGAACCTCCTCAGAAAACCCCAAAAGAAAATATACGAAGGACAATACGGGACCCAAGAAGTGGTTGTCTTTTACTGAGACTCTTAGAGAAAAAATAAAGGAGGTTCTCTCTCTTCCACCCTTAGTTCTAGTAAATAATAAAATTTTAGCCTCGACAAGTTCCATGAGCCCTTTTCTTTCAATGGAAAAATTCTCCCTGGTAGGCAAGTTTTTGGGAGGTAGGCCGGACATGGAGACTATTAGGGCTTGGGCAACATGTAAATGACAACAGCTTGGAGTTGGTAGCTCTAACTATAGGGTTCTTCATTATCCATTTTAACAATATGGAGGATGCTAACCGCATTTTAACAGGAGGTCCTTGGTTTTTGGGCAAAAGGAGCCTTTTTCTCAAATGATGGGGTGAATATTTTGACATTAAAAAGCAAAATATTAACATTACCCCTATTTGGGTTCGTCTCCCGAGTCTACCTGCCCAATTATTCAATGAATATTGGTTGTAGGGCATAGCCAGAACTATAGGGGACCTGATATCCATTGACCATGCGACCTTGGCCAGGATAAGGATGACTCATGCATGAATATACGTAAATGCTAATTTGGATAATGAATTGCCAAGGTTTGTGGAGCTAGAGTATGGAGAATACTATCAAAAACAATTGGTAGAATACGAGAACAGACTAAAATTCTATTAAGAATGCAAAAATCAAGGACATCTATGCAATCAATGCCCTAACCTAGCAGTGAATAGATAAAAGTAGAAGCAAGAAATGCTGGATAGAGGAAATTTGAGGAGTTTCCCTGGCAGAGGCGATTTCAATCAGACAAACTATGTCTACAAAAAAAAGAAAAGAGAGGGTGCAGGGTCCCAATAAGACAAAGGAAAACAACAAGTTTTTGGTAACCAAAATACTTAGGTAAGTTCCAATATTCTAGTTTCAAATGAATTTTCAATTCTATCCAATATGGGAGTAGAAGTATTATCAAAATACATGGAAGCCCAAAACCTTTAGTCTAACCTTTATGACTCTCTAGAATACCCATCCAAGTCAGGATCCTCAAAACCTAATTCTAAAATTACTGTAAGCCCCATGGGCATCACAAATCCAAACCCTAATGCTTGATCTCTAGAATCCCCATCCAAGTCGGGATCCTTAAACCCCAATGCTAAAAATAATTCAAGCCCAGTGGCCATCCCAAAGCCAAACCCTAATGTTGAAGAACTTAGGAAGAAAGTCGAGGCATTGGAAAATAAAAAATCTCATCTCCCTAACATCATCACTAGGATCCAGGTGAATCCTACTGAGGGGCCCTCTTGCAGACCAGGGGAATATAAGAAAAAAGGGGAAGATTTGGATGTAGGGATGGAGATATGTAAAACTCTTCAAACCAAGGAATATGGTAGTCTGGTTCTGCAACAAATTGCCTCCCCCCAATTTAGTGAAGTCTCCTATATATTTTGGCAGTGAAAAAGAAGAGGGAGAATATCAAATGTTGAGCATCAAAAAATTAAAATTGATAATGACATTTCCAATGGAAAATAGATAATCTTGTTTCAATAGGTTATTTTGGGTTCTGAAGACAACAAATTAGGAAAACCCCCTCAAGGGAGGGGGATAGGAAGAAATCCTAAACAATCTAAATGAATTTCCTCTCATGGAACATGAGAGGCCTCAATGGCTTGCCCAAACATAGGGAAGTCAGTGCAATAAGAAATCAAGTGAATCCAACTATTATCATGTTGTAAGAAACAAAAACTGATGAGATTCAATCAAAAAAGTAGCAAAAAAAATCTGGAATCAAGGGGATATGGTTTGCAAATTATCCAGAGGAGCATCTGGAGGCTTTATGACTTTGTGGGATCCCCGGATAGTAGAAGGCACCATTATTTAGAAAGATGATAGGGTTCTTAGTGTTTTATTTAAGGAAATAAACAACAATAGGTCATGGATCCTTTCAAATATTTATGCCTCGACTTCAATTCAAGGGAGAGCTCTACTGTGGGAGTACTTAGGCAATCTGAGTGAAATCTTCCATAATGTCCCCTAGATTTTGGTTGGGGATTTTAACACTCTATTTACCCTTCAAATGAAATGGGTGGAAATGGACCACCTATCAAGAGCATGGATGAGTTCAATGACTTTATGAACTCCAACATGTTGATGTATGTAAAAATTAGAGGAGCGAATTGTACCTGGAGCAATCGACGGATAGGGTGTCATCTCATTCAAGAAAGGCTTGACAAGTTTTTATATCAAAGGAGGCTACAACTCTATTCGGTGATTCTACCCTGCAAGCCCTTCCTAAAATTACCTCTGATCATAATCCTATTTTGTTGGAGATCCCTAACTCTCTGTCCTTCAAGAAACCTTTCATATTTCAATCTATGTGGATCAAACATTTTAGTTTCAGAGATAACTTAATTTAGTTGTGGCAGCAGTCTGTCAGAGGTAGTGCAGCTTTTAAACTTGTTTGAAAATTAAAGTTTGTTAAGGAAAAGCTTCAAAATTGGAACAAAGAGGTCTTTGGGAATATCTTTGAAAATAAAAAATAGGTTGTTGAAAGTTTGAAGATAATTGACTAGAGGATTCAACATGGTGATGCTGATGAAACTACTAGGCAGGAGGAACGGATAAAACTAGCAGAGTTTCATAACATTTTGGCCTGTGAGGAAATCTATTAGAGGAAAAAATCAAGGGCTCTTTGGTTGAAATATGAAGATTCAAATTCTAAGTTTTTTCACGGCACCACGCTTAAAAACAGAAGCAATAAAAAGATAATTTTTTTTTAAAAAGTAGATGGTTCTATTACTCAAGACTTAATAGAAATCAGAAAGGAGGCAGTAAATTATTTCAATTCTATCTTTGGTAAGGAATCACAGTGCAATGAGGAGGCCAAAGATATTCTCTTGCAATCCATTCCTAGCATAATAAATGAGGATATCAAACTTAAGCTTCTAGCTCCATTTTATGATGAGGAAATTAAGGAAGCCTTGTTTAGCATGGAGCCAGACAAAGCCCCGGGACCCAATGGCTTTCCCCCTCATTTCTATAAATATTTTTGGGACATCGTAAGTGAGGATGTAATTTTTTCTATTAGAGAATTCCAAGCAAGCAATCATATCCCAAAATGTCTCAACTCTACTTTTATTTCTCTAATTCCTAAGAAGCAAAGCCTTGAATATATGGCTGACTTCAGGTCAATCCTAACTAAAGCCATTGCAAATAGAATGGGATATGTTCTGCCCCGCATCATATCCATGCCAAGGAAGCCTGTCCAGGGCAGTTCAATCTTGGATGGAGTTATCATAATTCATGAATCTCTTCACTCTGCTCATAAGACTAACAGGTTTGTTTTTGCCCTCAAGCTTGATATGGACAAAGCATTTGACAGGCTAAATTGGGACTTTCTGATTGCTATCCTCAAGTTTTGTTTTCACCACAAATGGGTTAATTTGATCAAGTAATACATTTCTAAAGCATGGTTCTCAATTTTGGTTACTGGAACAACTGCTGGTTACTTTCAAAGTCGTAGAGAAATTTGGCAGGGGGATACTATCAGCCTCATGTTATTCATCATTGTGGTAGAAGCTTTAGGCAGAACCATAAAAAATACTTGTAGTTAAAGGCTAATATCAGGAATCAAGGCAACATATCTCACTAGGGTTGTTTCTCACCAAAAATTCATCGATGATACCCTTATATTGACTAAGGCATCGGTGGTTGAGGCCAAAATAATTAAATACATCTTGCAACTCTACGAGGACACTGCTGGTTAGAAAGTTAATTTTAGTAAAAGCAAGTTATATTTCTTGAACACCCCCATTCAGAGGTAAGGAAGGACTATATAAATTTTAGGGTGTGATATAGCAAACCTCCCCACTTCGTATCTTGGTCTCCCTCTTTTCATTGGTTCTTCGAGAGAGTCAATGTGGGATAGGGTTATTGAAAGAATTAAAAAAAAACTTGCTAGATGGAAAGGTCATCTTCTATCTCAAGAAAAAAATTTGACCCTCACTAAGGCCTCTCTTCAGAGCATTCTAGTCTATTTCCTCTTTGTTTTCAAAGCCCCTGTGAAGGTTTTCTAGAAAATTGAGAAACTCCAAAAAGAATTTTTATGGACTAGATCAGAGGAGAAAAAAAGGATACACCTTGTAGGATGGACCAAAGTGTGCAGACCCAGGGAAAATTGGGGCTTAGGTCTAAGGAGAATTGCTCATATGAATTTAGCTTTACTAGCTAAGCAGGTGTGGTGCCTCATTTTCGGTGAATAAAATGAATGGACAACTATCATAAAATAAAATTATCTTCAAAATATGGAATTTCTAAGTGACTCAGTTCCAATTAGAGGTTCTGCTTTTTGGAAAGCAATTCTCAATTGTAAGGAAATCATAAAAAAAGGTTTAAGATGGGTTTTAGGCAATTGTGAGAGGATAAATTTCTAGAATGATAGGTGGGATAAGGATGAACCACTAATGCAATATCCTAACTTAGCCTGAATCAGAGATATCACGGAAGAACTCATTGGTAGAAAAGTCTCCGATTATATAGTTGAGGATAAAGGCAGAATGAAGTGGAAACAAATAAGGATTCAGGGATTTCAAGTAGAATAAAATGATCTTTGTAACATTCTCAGACAATAGTTTATCCCCATGAGACACAAGGAAGATCAAGTGACCTGGGCTCCTATGAAAAATGGGCAGATCACTGTTAAATCATCTTACAAGCTTATGCTTGATGACGAGGATTTTATCCTCCAAAAGAACTTAGTTTGGATAACAAAATTAATTCCAAAAATTGTAGTCTTTTCATGGTTGGTTATCCAAGGAAGAATTCTAACCATTGATAATATGATGCATAAAGGTATTTGTATCACTAATCGTTGTTGTCTGTGTAGGGCTAATTGGGATACCGTTTATCACATTTTACTTGAGTGCCCTTTTTCCTTGACTGTCCTAAGTGGGGTTTTTCAGGCCTTTAATATTTCTTGGGTTAAACCAGCCACCATTCTTAATTTGTTCGTCCAGTGGCCTTGCCCCTTTTCAAGCCAAATACTTAGATACATGTGGAAAATTTGTCTCAATAACTATCTTTGGTAGGTGTGGTTAGAAAGGAACCATAGAGTCTTTAATGAGTCTATCCATGATCATAAAACTATCATTGCCAGGATCCTATCCTTTGCCAATGAGAATGTGAAACTTATCCCTTTTGATAGTCGTAAATATCATCTACAGGAGACCACAATTGCTCAATATTTAAGCTTAACCTTGTTATATGAGTCTATGCCTAGGGTAGTCAACCCCAAAGCCAATGTTAAGTGGTCCCCACATCCTACGGGTTGGTTTAAGCTTAATTTTTATGGAGTGGCTAAGGAAAATCTTGGCAGAGAAGGCATTGGTAGTATTGTGGGAGATCATAATGGGAATATGATGCTTGCATTTTCCCAATATTTGAGAACAAGGACGAAAAACGAAGTTGAAGCTAGAGCTATGTGGAGAGGCCTTCAAATGACTCAAGACTTAGAAGGCAATTTGATAGTAGAAGGAGACTCTATGCATGTTTTAAATCTCCTCAATAATTAGAAAACACCTCCTTGGAGGATTAAAACAATTGTTGAAGAGGCTAGGATCCTTTTCCAGGGAAGACATGATAGAAAAGCCCAACATGTCTTTCGAGAAACTAACAAATTTGTTGATAAGCTATCCAATTTGGGTGTCGATGGTGACATACTTGTCAAATGGGAACACAGTGTCCCGACCGAAGTAGAGGAGCTTATTCAACAAGAATGCCAAGAATGATAGTCTAATTTACCAACAAGGAAGGCACTATAAGTTCGAAGGCTATGAGTATTTTCGTATCTTTTTTGAAATGGACTCACAATAAAAATTATCGGAGCTATCAATCTTGGTGGATGCTACTTGGAAATATCACAAAGACTAATGGGGATAGTCACATGTCAAATAACATGGCTTCTAGTTGTCTTAGTCATTTGAGGTTGGTTGATAATCATAGGGTAGGAAAGAAATGGCAATATAAGACTTCGAATCAGAGCCATGTGGACCACCAGATAGGCACCACCATAAATCTAGCCAGCAGGTTCACTTCTCCAAGGCTGATTGGCCAAGATGGGATATGGTCTCAAAGCATGTCATAAATGGAAGAAAGCAATTACCAAAGAATTATTAAGAGTAACTGTCAATACAAATCTTGTGGGAGTTTTTTTCAATACTCTGCTATGTGTGTCTACAAATTTTTGTTTCTCCACTATTTCAAGGAAGGGATTTGTGTCTGTTTCTTTTTTTGTAATTATGATGCAGGTGTGTTTTCTCGGGGTATACCCAAAATGTTTTATGGGAAATTTCTTTTTGATAACAGGCTATGTGCCTTACCGGATGTAATGGCTTTGGCGGCATGTAGATTTTACATATATAGAATCCTTAGTAAGGACATGTTCATCAACATCCCTGGGCTTATTTTTGTTAAAGGTTTTGGGTCAACTTGTAAAACCCGGTATTAATGCTATAGTATCTTATCTACTAAAAAAAAAACTCAACAATGCTTATCAAACAACCCTTTTCACTCCAACTTAGCATTCACAACATCCAACAATCACTCACAAGGAAGATGTGCCCATACCTTTTTGTTTGATGAAGAAGTGCCCTTAAAAACCTGTCTCAATCACAATTATTCTCTTTGCCAATTTTAAGGGTTAGGTAGTAAAAACCTTCTCAGAATTTAATCAATAATTTCCTCACAAATTATTTTCACCATTCACAACATGAGAACTCAATTAACCTTATTACTCCTTTCAAATATTAAACAAAATAAAACTTTATTTTGAAATAACATTCAAAACCATCTAATGCCTTATCACTCCATTCAATATTCTAATCACCAAAAATCACAATATAAAAATCAACTTTCACAGCCCTTATATCTCCCTAAAAACCTTATGCCAAAACAACCTTAGGATAAAAATTAAATTTGAAAAATTTAAATACCTTTTGCCCTTGGTGGGAATCGAACCCACGCTGTGCTTCCACCAGCACCCTAGCCGTGGCTCCAACCATCGTGTGAGCTAGGCGCTCACCTTGGGAGAAAAGAGCACCACGTGCTCTATATCCTCCCCTCTTGGCACCTAAACAAAAATATTGCTGCTTCCTTTGGCGCCCAAACAAAACACTCATGAACACTACCATCGAGATTCGATCATGGGTCCTCCCACTTACCAAAGCACTAAGTCACAACCATTTGCCACCAGGCCAACCCATCGGATGGATATGAGGCTTAGAGCCTCACCAAATTTATTCCTTCACTGGCGCACACAAGACAAAAATTTGTCTTCTTCCTCGCATGAAATCACATAAATCACATTAATCATAGGCCTTTTAGTAATTCGAATGAAGGTAAGTTTTTTGCCACTAAGGCATATGGTATTTATACCATTATGCCACCATAGTTTTTAGACATCGATGGAGGGATTTTATTTATGACGTCGACACATTTATTTTTGCCTTGCAACCCTAACTTTAGGGTTAATTAAATTATATTATAATTTAATTAATAATAAAATTATTATAATTAACTTATAATTAATTTAATAACCATAGGGTTAATTAAATTAAATTACAAATTAATTTATAATGAAATTATTATAATTAATTTAATTTCCTTAGGTCTTTCCATTAGACCTTTAATATTATAATAAAATATTATAATATTATTTTTCTTGGGCCTTCTAACTTCTCTTGTAGACCTTATCTGATCACCTTCTTATTTCTGAAACTGACTCTTGAAGTCCTTCCTCTTGCACTGCTCACTAAAACTGACTTTTGACATCAATGACAACAAATCTTGCTCATATTTCCAACAATCTCCCCCTTTGTCATTGATGGCAACCCATTTTCCTTTTACCATTCCTTTTACCTTTTTTTGCTCCCCCTGAGAAACTGCTCCCCTTGACTGAATGCTCTCCCCCTAACTCAAATCTCTCCCCCTTTGTCATCAATGGCAAAGGGTCACCTTTGGGGCTCGGGGCTAAGAATGAGACTCTTAGCTTAGCCCCTCCCCCACCTCCTCTTGAGGTGGTTAATTCTGGGGTGGGAGTATTTCTACTCCCAGCATGCACTACTCTTTTCCTTTGTCCACTTTCCTCCTCATCTGATCCTTCTGATTCCTCTGACTATTTTTGTTCCTGCTTGTCTCTGGAATTTTTGCTCTACACCACTTTGTTGTATGTCCATCATTATTGCACTTATAACACTTAATGTTATTATTCCTTGGAGGTGCAAATATCTTGGGATTTCTCCTGGTGAAGCCATATCTATTCCTATCATGAACCCTGCAATTCATTGCCTTGTGACCAAACTGATTACAAGAGTAGCAATACCCTTGAAATAGCTGCCTATTTTTGAAGTTCCCATATTCCTATCTTTCATGTGTCCTACACTGAGAAGCTTTGTGCCCAAACCTATGACATGAGAAGCATCATCCATTGAAATTACCTTGCCTTGACCCCATTGGTCTTTTAGTCTCTTTTACCCTATGTTGGTTCATGTTCCATCTGTTCCTCTTTTGTGCATTGTTCCTTTCCTTGTTGAACTTTCTGTTGTCCAACTCATCCTCAGAAGTCTCACTTTCTCTTACACTCTCTTCTTCTGAAGTTTCTTCTTCTTCAGAACTTGAGATTGACTCCTCTCCTTGTTTCTTTTGTACTTGTTCAAAACCAAGTCCTATTTTGCTTGTTGTAGGTTTTTGTGTCTTGATAATCTTATCCAAATTCTTTGAGCTTCTCCCAAACCTGTGTAACCTATCCTTAGACTCTTTTACTTCCTTCCTTAGTGAAGCTACTTCATGCTCCAACCTTTCACATTCTAAGACCTTTGCTTCTAACCTATCTTTGAACTTCCTTGTCTTAGCCATTGACTTATTTAGATCCTCTATAAGCTTTCCTTTCTCTTCATCACATTCTTGAAACTGAAGCTTAAGTTGGGAGTTTTGCTTTCTTACCTTCTTTAATGCATCAAGAGCATGAATAAGCTCTCCCTCAAGATCAACTTCTCCCTTCTCTGATTCTTCCTCTATTTTTTTACCTTTGAAAACATCTTCATTCTTTTCTGACTTGTCTTCTTTAGGATCACCTCCTTCTTCTTCTAGTGCCATAAGAAGATTCTCTTCTGGTCCTTCAAATGTATCTTCATATTCATCATCACTAAAATTGAAACCACTCTTTGTACAACTATCCTCAAGATGACCAAAGTTACCACATCTAAAATATTTGAGGATTATTGGTGTTCTTTTCCTAACCACTTCTTTTTCTTTTTCTAGAAATAGAACTTCATCTCTATCATTATCTGAGGAACTATCATCACTATCAGTTGAGTACTTACTTGCCTTATCTGCATAGAAACTCTTCTTATGCCTCTGGAAAAACTTCTTCCCTTGTGTACCTTGTCCATCCCTATTTTTCTTTTGGTACCTGTGCCTTCCTGCATCCTTGTTCTTATGATCTTGTTTCTCATCACCACTGCTATTTCTAGCTTCTAGACAATCAGATGCATAGTGACCATATTTTCCACATTTAAAACATCTAACTAATTTTGTACCTTTATATTTTCTTGAGTCCTTGTTCCTTCTACCATAATTGGCTTCTTCATCACTGGATAGCTCATTGCTTGAATCTGACTTCTTACCCTTAGTCTTCTTAGTGGCTTTAAATGTTGCTTCTTTCTAGGGAATAGGTTCCTCTTTTATTCTTATCTCAAATATTGTGAGAATGCCATGTAATTCATCTCTTGTCAAAAGATCAATATCTTTCGACTCTTCTATAGCTGAAATATTTTCACTAAACCTTTTTGGAAGTGACCTTAGAATCTTATCACACACATCAGGTTCTGAAACTTCAAGCCCAAGTCCTTGCATGGAGCTAACAACCTCATCCACATGAAGTAGATATCCCACAATATTTTCTTCATCCTTCATTTTTAGATCTTCAAATGCTCTCTTGAAATTTTGCAACTTTGCCCTTTTGACCTTTTTATCTCCTTCATATATGCCTTGCAACTTATCCCAAATATCCTTTGCTGATTTGCAATGCATAATATTTATAAACTCTATTTCATGTAAGCCCTTTTGAATTGCATTCATTGCTCTTGAATTATAATGATGTAGAAGCTTACCATATTTATCTGTAGGTGGAGTTGTTGGTGGTGTGTATCCATTTTCAACTGCTTCCCATACTTCATTTCCAAGTGCCATTAGATGAAACTTCATCCTTGTGCTCCATAGTGTATAATTGTTCCCATCGAACAATGGTGCTGAATTTCCTGAGGATCCACTCTGAGAATCCATCTGTGTTCTTGTAAGCTTTTCCTTCAAGTTGTTAAACTCTTTCGAAGGAACCCGCTCTGATACCAATTGAAGAACACAAGCTTATACTGAGAGGGGGGTGAACAGTATAAGACCACTTTTTACTTTTCTTTCCAAATCAATATTATGCAATGTATCAATAGCAATATCAACAATAGTAATCAAAGCAATGCACAAATCACCACACACAATAGAGACACCAATTTAACATGGTTCACCCAATGTGGGCTACTCCACGGAGAAAATATTTCACTAAAATTTTCTCAACAAATCTCTTGGGAATCCTTTCCCTATTACAATGTTTATGGACCTCTATCCAAAGGAGACACCAATCCCCTAATCAAGTTCATGGATCTCTATCCATAGGAGAACTCTTTCTCCTTAGCTCTGGCTGGTGATCTTCTAGAAGAACTACTACCTCCACTACACTGGCTTATGGATCTCTATCCACTGAAGACTCTTGCCCTCACACAGAAGACCTATCTTCACTACCCTAGCTAATGGACCTCTATCCCCCCCCCCAAAACCCCCAAAACCCACCCCCCCCCCTCCACAAAATCCCCAATCTCCCCCCCCAATATGCACTAAACACATCCTTCGATCTAGCACAAATATGCTCAATATTTGTCCTTAAATTTATCCTCAAGCCTTAACACAAAGCTTGAATCAATCACAAATCAACTCTGCTAGATCTATCCCAAATCTTAACTCAAGGTTTGAACAAATCAATCAACTCTGCTCTCAAGTCTTCTCAAAGACTTATCTCAAATCTCCATTGTAAGCTTCCACAAAATCTCACACTAATCTATCCACAAGTCCTCACTAGAACTTGTCCAATCTTCTCAACAAGTCTTCACCAAGACTTACCTCAAATCTGTATTGTAAGCTTCCACAAAAGCTTACTCACCTCAACTCAATCTAACACAAAATCCTCTTCAATCACACAAACAAGCTTCACATAGAACTTGTTCAATCTCACATAAACATATAGAGAATTGTTAGAGACTCAATATGCTTCACACTCATCACAATGCTTAACCACTTTCAATCTCTTTCTCAAATCAAATTAGAATATAGAACAATTTGTTTCACATAATTAGAACTATCACTTCAACACTTCCACTTGACTAGGCTCAATCAACTCCACTCAATCAATCACTCAATGAAATACTCCTTGCTTACAAACCCTAGTCCAAGCATATGAACACTCACTCAATTATTTCCAACAATGCTTATCAACCAATCTCACATAACAATGATACTCATGTTCTTTCACAAACCCTAGTTCAAGATAGTTCACAACTTCACATAACAATGATACTCATGTTCTTTCACAAACCCTAATCATGCATATGAAGGTTCATTCAATATTTCCAACAATGCTTATCAAACAAGGTTTCTATCTTCAACCTTTATTCCAGAAAAACCTTTAACAATCAAACTCAACAATGCTTATCAAACAACCCTTTTCACTCCAACTTAGCATTCACAACATCCAACAATCACTCACAAGGAAGATGTGCCCATACCTTTTTGTTTGATGAAGAAGTGCCCTTAAAAACCTATCTCAATCACAATTATTCTCTTTGCCAATTTTAAGGGTTAGGTAGTAAAAACCTTCTCAAAATTTAATCAATAATTTCCTCACAAATTATTTTCACCATTCACAACATGAGAACTCAATTAACCTTATTACTCCTTTCAAATATTAAACAAAATAAAACTTTATTTTGAAATAACATTCAAAACCATCTAATGCCTTATCACTCCATTCAATATTCTAATCACCAAAAATCACAATATAAAAATCAACTTTCACAACCCTTATATCTCCCTAAAAACCTTATGCCAAAACAACCTTAGGACAAAAATTAAATTTGAAAAATTTAAATACCTTTTGCCCTTGGTGGGAATCGAACCCACGTTGCGCTTCCACCAGTGCCCTAGCCATGGCTCCAACCACCACGTGAGCTAGGCGCTCACCTTGGGAGCAAAGAGCACCACGTGCTCTATATCCTCCCCTCTTGGCGCCTAAACAAAAAAGTGTACTGCTTCCTTTGGCGCCCAAACAAAACTCTCATAAACACTACCATCGAGATTCGATCATGGGTCCTCCCACTTCCAAAGCCTTAGCTCACAACCGTTTGCCACTAGGCCAACCCATCGGATGGATATGAGGCTTAGAGCCTCACCAAATTTATTCCTTCATTGGTGCACACAAGACAAAAATTTTTGTCTTCTTCCTCGCATGAAATCGCATAAATCACATTAATCGTAGGCCTTTTAGTAATTCGAATGAAGGGTAAGTTTTTTGCCACTAAGGCATATGGTATTTATACCATTATGCCACCATAGTTTTTAGATGTCGATGGAGGGATTTTATTTATGACGTCGACGCATTTCTTTTTGCCTTGCAACCCTAACTTTAGGGTTAATTAAATTATATTATAATTTAATTAATAATAAAATTATTATAATTAACTTATAATTAATTTAATAACCATAGGGTTAATTAAATTAAATTACAAATTAATTTATAATGAAATTATTATAATTAATTTAATTACTTTAGGTCTTTCCATTAGACCTTTAATATTATAATAAAATATTATAATATTATTTTTCTTGGGCCTTCTAACTTCTCCTGTAGACCTTATCTGATCACCTTCTTATTTCTGAAACTGACTCTTGAAGTCCTTCCTCTTGCACTGCTCACTGAAACTGACTTTTGACATCAATGACAACAAATCTTGCTCATATTTCCAACACTCCTCCTTTTAGACCTATAGTAGCACTGAAGCTACCCGATCGCCTGATGGACGTGTGCAAGCTTTTTCAAATTTAAGCCTTCCATCCTGTTGGAAACAATGATTTTAGAATTTATGCTTTTTTTCATGATTGGGGCATCCAATGCTGATCATATCAATGATCATCACACACCCTATAATGTGGCCCTAGGTGGTCTATTTTTGCTCAGTTCTGTATTTTCCCACAATTCATCCCAAAAAGGGGTATCCATAGACACCTAAAATATGTCATGTTTAGGAGACTACTCATATGGACACAATCGGATAGCATATGACCGATATTGGACATTTACAAGAGCTAGAAGTAGTCCTAACCACTCAAAAGAGGCAGTTTTGGCCCATTTAGGCTCACCCGCTATCAATCATAGCAGCTGCTAACACTGACCGCTAAAGCATAGAGTGGTCACACCTAGCCACTGCTCTAGATAATAACTAGCACTAAAACATAGTATGGCCATGAATACGGGCCCAGATCATGCAGTCTGACTGCACTTGCATTATTTGTGAGCAATTTTTGACATGGATCTCCCAAAGTTACTCTTGACTGCCTCTTCAATGCAAATATGTGATTGATCCTTCCTCCTTGGATGGTCAGTTGCATGCAGATTTGAATCTTGGATTCTCTAGGAAGCCAAGATCTAGATCTAGATCTAAATACGTGAGGTCTACATATGCAGTCTCCTAAGAAAGATAAAAGATCTTGCCTATCATTATTTTTGTGTAATAGAGCCCTAGCAAATTGGAGAGTGATTCCATACCCCTTTCAGGAGTAGCAAAGTGATGTCCAAGTGAGCAAGGATTACAAGGCATTCAAGCATTCATATCAAGAAGTTATTCATTTCCAATCAGTGTACAAACATAGAGGTGACCCTTGGACATCAATTTAGATAAGGAATCTAGTGCTATAGCCCTTGGTTCGTGAGGAAGAAGGTTTCATTTCATGGTCGTTGTCCTTGATAGTGACCTGCAGGCACATCCTATTGGACATTTTGAGTCAAAGTTGTCATTGATGTCAAGGAATGAATTTGTCATTGATGTTAAGGAATAAGCTACCGTTGATTTCAAAAGGTCAAAAGGAACAATGCAAAGGTTAATGACAAAAGAGATTCATAATATTTATTTTCAATATTATGTGAAGCATAAGTAGAAGGGTTTTTATTAAAACCATGGAAGAGAAAAAATAAAAGGATTTTCATAAAAACCCAAGGAGGCTTTTAAATTCATATTAAAAATCCCAAGGAAGTTTAAATAAATATTATTTATACAAAGTGGTAAAACCTAAGAAGGCTTTAAACCTTTAAAAATCCAAAAGGATTTAAATATTAATTTATAATATTTAAATTCTAAAGAATTTAAATAATTTATAAATTAAATATTTAAAATTTAAAGTGTCAACGTTTAATTTCAAGGTGGCATATTGGTATAAAAACCATATGCCTAAGTGGAAAAATAATTATCCCTTGTTCTGTTGGCAATTTTGGGTACCTTGGGTACATTGCCTTTGCTCAAGTATAGTAGTTGTCATTGATGTCAAAGAAGTTCTTGAAGCAATATGATTTGATGTCAAGGAATTTGTTCTGTTGAAGATTATCCAGAGCATGTTCAGTAAGTTTCCAAGAAGTCCTTAGTAGCCCAGTTGCAAAAGATCAAGAAAAAGGCAAGTAAGAAAGAGTATGCAGGTGGCTAGAAAAACTGTCACGATTTTGCAACATGTTGGAAGACAAAGACGTGGCTGGAAAAACTGTCATGATTTTGCGACATGTTTGAGGAGAGAGAATTTTTGGCAAAACTGTCACGATTTCGTGACATGTTGGCAGAGAAGCAGAACAAGATGGAAAGTGTCGCGATTTCGTGGCATGTCGCATTTTCGTGACTTGGAAAGTGTAGGTAGGCAGAGAAGGAAAAGTGTCACGATTTTACGACATTCTACAAAGATGGTTGTACAGACAAAAAAGTGTCACAATTTCGTGACATGATGCTGAAGAGAGAGTCCGCAGGGTTAGCTATCGTGATTTCATGACAAGTTTGAAGAGAGAGAAAGCTATTCAAGGACTGTCACGATTTCGCGACATGATGCAAAATTCCAAGGACTGTTGCAATTTTGTGACATGCTACAAAAGTTGAAGTAAGGACTGTCATGATTTCACGACATGCTGAAAAGCTTGAAGAGAGAACTGTCATGATTTCATGACATGTAGCTAAGGGAAGAGTTTGGAACAAGAAGCATCGCGATTTCGCGACAGGCTACAAAGAAGTTGTACGGATACAAAAAGTGTCATGATTTCGTGACAGGATGAAAGAAAAGCTTGTTAATGCAGAAAGTGTCACGATTTCATGACAGGTTGAGATGGCAGCATTCAGTTGGAGAAAGTGTCACGATTTCACAACAAAAACTTTTAGCAAGTCTTCATCAGAAGAAGCGTCGCGATTTCACAATAATTTCAAGAAGGGAGAGCTCGAAGGAAAAAGCGTCACGATTTTGCGACATGTTCCATTTTCGCTGGTGCAAGCCAAGAAAAAGTTGAAGAAGCAAGAAGGGTCACGATTTCACGACAGAGTTGCAGACGACGTCAACAGAAGATGTGTCACAATTTCGTGACAAAAGCGAAGAAGAAGGCATTGAAGTCTAAAGCATCGCGATTTCATGACATAAGTGAAGATGTCGTAAGCAAAAGTCATAAGTGTCATGATTTTGTGACAAGCACGTTGTCAAGGCATACAAAGGCAAACAGTGTCGCGATTTCGCGACAATAGGCAATAGAAGGTGTACGGCAGGCAAAGGTGTCACGATATCGCAACATGTTGAAGTTTCGCACCAGAAGATACAGGGAGGCAGTGGAGCCGACAGAGTTAAATCTGGGCCGACGCAGCGTAGGGTTTTGTGCCAACATTATTTTAGGGATGTGCAGCCAACTAAGATCAAGGTTCTAATCTTGAGATTATGAGTATAAAAGGAGGGCTACTTGAAGAGTTTGGCATCGATCATGTGTGCGTTCGAAGTGCGATTTGCATAGATAGAGTGCGGGGAGAAGTTCGATCACAGAGGTGCATAAGTGGAATTCTGATCGACTATTGTGTTTGCACAGAGTGTGTGACGACTATGCTACGGTGTTTGCGCAGAGTGTGCGATGACTATGCTACGATGTTTGCATAGAGTGTGCAACGACTATGCTATGATGTTTGTGTAAAGTGTGCGACAACTGTGCTACTATGTTTACACAGAGTGTGCGAAGACTGTGCTACAATGTTTGAGCAAAGAGTGTGAAAATTGTGTTGTTGTGTTTGCGTTGAATGTGCGAAGACTGTGCTGCTATGGTTTTGTAGAAGAGCATAAGTTGATCGAGTGCTACTGTGTTTGCACAGACAATGAAAAGTTGGTTTCGACCAAGTGCGACTGTAACAGAAAAGAACAGAGGAAGAGGATAGATTTTTACCAGACCGAAGGACTATGTTTGGTGTGAATTTGAGGAATGACTTTACAGTGATAGAGTTGAGGATAGAGATCTCCAGCCAGAGCAGGGAAGATAGGTGTCTTCTATGGATAGAGTTCCACTTGCTAAGGGTAGAGGAGGTAGAGGTCTTCTAGAGGATCACCACTAAGAGCAAAGCTAGGGGAAGGTGTCTCCTTTGGGTTGGTGCCCATAAACTTTGTAATTGGGAAGGTTTCCCAAAGAACTATGATATAACTTTTAGAGAAAAGTTTTATCCGTGGAGTAGCCCACATTGGGTGAACCACGTAAATTGTTGTGTCACTTTGTGGATGGTGTGTTGTGCATTGTTTTGATTACTGCTATTATTACTGTTATCTTTATACTGCATAATTTTGGATTGAAAGATATTTAAAAAAAAAAGTGAAAAGTGGTCTTATACTGTTCACCCCCCCCTCTTAGTATAAGCTTGTGTTCTTCAATTGGTATCAGAGCGGGTTCCTTCAAAAAGGTTTATCTGCTGAAAGGAAGAACTGGTTAAGAACATAATGGATTTTTTAGGTGGCAATGCAACACCTATTATTGATGGATCAAATTTCGATCTGTGGAGTGCAAGAATGAGAGTTTATCTAATGGCACTTGGTAATGAGATATGGGAAGTGATTGAAGATGAGTAAACTATTCCTGAACATGGTCCTTATACTAAAGAAGACAGGCTCATGCTTCACAATAATTCAAAAGCCATGAATGCAATCCTGAAAGGCCTATAGAAAGCAGATCTCACCAAAGTTATTCATTGCAAGACAACTAGTGAAATGTGGAAACAATTACAGGTGGTTCATACAGGTGATGCAAATGTTCGAAAGGCCAAATTGAGACATTTTAAAGGTATGTTTGAACAACTCAAAATGAATGATGATGAAAATATTAGTGATTACATGCTTCGTATGGATGAGGTTGTTAACTCCATGAAAGACCTTGGTCTTGAGCTTGCTAAAAATGATGTGTGTGATAAGATTTTAAGATCTCTTCCTAATAGATTTAGTGAAAATATTTTTGCTATTGAGGAAGCTAAAGATTTAGATAAATTGAAAAAGGATGAGCTCCATAGTATACTTGCAGCATTTGAGCTGAGAACTCAAGTGAAAGTTGATGTCAAGAAAGAGGTAGCTTTCAAAGTTACCAAGAAATCAAAGGGCAAACAAATTCAAGAGAGTGATGAGTCTTCTAGTGATGAAGAGGCATATTACAGCAAGAAAGGCAAGTTCTCTAGAAAACACAAAAGCAAGAAAAACATAAGATGTTTCAACTGTGGAAAATTTGGTCATTATGCTACTGACTATACTATTTCAAAGAATGAAAGTGATGAAGATATACAGGATGTTAAGAGCAAGGATTCTGAAAAGCACAGGTATTACAGAAAGAACAAAGATGAGCACAACAATCAAGGAAAGAGGCATTCACACAAGAACAAGAAGAGCTTCTACCTAGAAAAAGCAAGTAAGTGTTCTAGCAGTGATAGTGAAAGTTCTAGTGATAATGAAAATGAGATGCTGTTCATTTCAAAAAAGGAGGAAGAATCAAAACATAAATTCATTGTCATGAAATGTTTTAGATGTGAAAATTTTGGGCACCTTGAGGATAATTGCACAAATAATGAATTAGTTGCTAGTATGTATGAGGATGCTTCAGAAAATGATAAGGAAGATGCATGTATGGTTTTTGAAAAGGGTAGCACCTCTAGTGATAAAAAATTTGAAAAAGGCCTTGATAATTCAAAATGCAATCAAATAGAGGATCTTGAATGTGAACTTACTAATACTCTTAGTGTTTTGAAAATGGAAAGAAAGAAGAATGCTAGACTCAAGGATAGGTTAAATGAATGTTGTATGGAGAGAGATGAACTCATAGAAAGTCTTGACATCTCTATGGCTAAGACACAAGAACTCAAGAATGAGTTAGAATCTAAGATGCTTGAGTATAGTGAATTAGAACAGAAAATGGCTGCCATGAAAGAGGAAAATAAAGAATACAAGGATAAGTTGTACAGGTTTCAAGATAGCTCCAAAAGGGTTAAGTCTCTCATCCAAGGTTAAAGAAATCCAACAGATAAAATAGGTTTGGGTTTTGTTAAACCGAACAAAGAACAGGTTGGTGAATATAGTAAGAGATTTTGAAGAGAAGAGAGTTCTGATGAAGAAAATATCTCAGAGAAAAATTTCGTGAGTGATAAATGCGCAGAAACAAAAAACAGAATTTTGAATGCAAAGAAGAAGTTTTTGGGACCCAAAAAGTTTATTAAAAGAATATTTCACGGCAGATGTTTTGCGTGTCACAGATTTTGTCACACGGCTGCACATTGCATGTCTCAAATGAAGAAGGTTAACAACAATTTCAAAAGTGCTAATTTCTTCCAAGGGTATTGCTACTCTTGTAATCAGTTTGGGCATAAGGCATTTGTCTGCAAGGCTAATAACAGGTTCACGGTTAGTTATAATAGGTGGATTCAAAGAACAGATATGTCTAAAAGAAATTATAGTATTACTTGTTATAAATGCAACAATGCAGGTCACACAGCTAGACAGTGCAGAACTGAACTGCCAAAGTATAGGAACAGGAAAAGTAATATGAACAGGTCCATGGATCAAGGCGTGGACAAAAACAGGGATGAGAACAAGAACAAGAAAAGTGACAAAAATAGAAATATGGACAAAGAGTTCAAGAGAAGGCCCGGCAAAGAAATTGTAGACACTGATGATGATGAGTGCCTAATGGGAGTTTTACTCCCACCCCTGTTTTAATCACCTCTTCAGGAGGTGGGGGAGGGACTAAGCTAAGAGGCTTATTCTTAGTCCCGAGCCCCAAAGGTGACCCTTTGCCATTGATGACAAAGGGGGAGAGATTTGAGTAAGGGGGAGAGATATGAGTAAGGGGGAGAGCTTCTATGTGAAGAGGAAAGCTTCAAGTCAGGGGGAGCAAAACTTCAAAGAAAGATTCTCAGTTGTCAGCTCAGTCTATTTTCAGTTTTGGCTCTTGAATATGTGCTTTTAGTAAAGGGTTGCCATCAATGACAAAGGGGGATATTGTTGGCAATTTTGGGTACCTTGGGTACATTGCCTTTGCTTAAGTATAATAGTTGTCATTGATGTCAAAGAAGTTCTTGAAGCAATAGGATTTGATGTCAAGGAATTTATTCTATTGAAGATTATCCAGAGCATGTTCAGTAAGTTTCCAAGAAGTCCTTAGTAGCCCAGTTGCAAAAGATCAAGAAAAAGGCAAGTAAGAAAGAGTATGCAGGTGGCTGGAAAAACTGTCATGATTTCACGACATGTTTGAGGAGAGAGAAAGTTTTGGCAAAACTGTCACGATTTCACGACATGTTGGAAGACAGAGACGTGGCTGGAAAAACTGTCATGATTTCATGACATGTTTGAGGAGAGAGAAAGTTCTAGCAAAACTGTCATGATTTCGTGACATGTTGGCAGAGAAGCAGAGCAAGATGGAAAGTGTCACGATTTCGTGACATGTCGCATTTTTGTGACTTGGAAAGTGCTGGTAGGCAGAGAAGGAAAAGTGTCACGATTTTGTGACATTCTACAAAGATGGTTGTATGGACAAAAAAGTGTCATGATTTCATGACATGATGCTGAAGAGAGAGTCTACAGGGTTAGCTGTCGCGATTTCACGACAAGTTCGAAGAGAGAGAAAGTTATTCAGGGACTGTCACGATTTTGCGACATGATGCAAAATTCCAAGTAAGGACTGTTGCGATTTTGCGACATGCTACAAAAGTCAAAGTAAGGACTATCATGATTTCACGACATGCTGAAAAGCTTGAAGAGAGAACTGTCACGATTTCGTGACATGCAGTTAAGGGAAGAGTTTGGAACAAGAAGTGCCGCGATTTTGTGACAGGCTACAAAGAAGTATGAATGCAGAAAGTGTCACGATTTCATGACAAGATGAAGGAAAAGCTTGTGAATGCAGAAAGTGTCACGATTTCACAATAGGTTGAGATGGCAGCATTCAGTTGGAGAAAGTGTCACGATTTCATGACAGAAACTATTAGCAAGTCTTCATCAGAAGAAGCGTCACGATTTCATGACAATTTCAAGAAGGGAGAGCTTGAAGGGAAAAGCGTTGTGATTTTGCGACATGTTCTGTTTTCGCTGGTGCAAGCTGAGAAAATTTTGAAGAAGCAAGAAGGGTCACGATTTCACGACAGAGTTGTAGATGACATCAGCAAAAGCAGATGTGTCATGATTTCATGACAAAATCAAAGAAGAAGGCATTGAAGTCTAAAGTGTCATGATTTCATGACATAAGTGAAGATGACGTAAGCAAAAGTTAGAAGTGTCACGATTTTGTGACAAGCATGTTGTCAAGGCAGACAAAGGAAAACAGTGTCATGATTTTGTGACAGCAAGCAATAGAAGGTGTATGGCAGGCAAAGGTGTCGCGATATCGCGACATGTTGAAGTTTCGTGCCAAAAGCTACAGGGAGGCAGTGGAGTCGACAGGGTTAAATCTAGGTCGACACAGCATAGAGTTTTGCACCGACATTGTTTTAGGGATGAGTAGCCAACTACGATCAAGGTTCTAATCTTGAGATTGTGAGTATAAAAGGAGGGTTGCTTGAAGAGTTTGGCATCGATTATGTGTGCGTTCGAAGTGTGATTTGCATAGATAGAGTGTGGGGAGAAGTTCGATTGTAGAGGTGCATAAGTGGAAGTCTGATCGACTGCTGTGTTTGTGTAGAGTGTGCGACGACTGTGCTATGGTGTTTGCATAGAGTGTGCGATGACTATGCTACGGTGTTTGCACAGAGTGTGCAACGACTGTGCTACGGTGTTTGCATAGAGTGTGCGATGACTGTGCTACTGTTTTTACATAGAGTGTGTGAAGACTATGCTATAGTGTTTGAGCAAAGAGTGCAAAAACTATGCTACTATGTTTGCGTTGAATGTGCGAAGACTGTGCTGCTATGGTTTTGTAGAAGAGCATAAGTTGATCGAGTGCTGCTGAGTTTGCATAGACAGTGAAAAGTTGGTTTCGACCAAGTGTGACTATAACAAAAAAGAACATAGGAAGAGGACAAATTTGTACCAGACTGAAGGACTATGTTTGGTGCGAATTTGAGGAATGACTTTGCAGTGATAGAGTTGATGACAGAGATCTCCAGCCATAGCAGGGAAGACAAGTGTCTTCTGTGGATAGAGTTCCACTTTCTAAGGGCAGAGGAGGTAGAGGTCTTCTATAGGATCACCACTAAGAGTAGAGCTAGGGGAAGGTGTCTCCTTTGCTTTGGTGCCCATAAAATTTGTAATTGGGAAGGTTTCTCAAAGAACTATGATATAACGTTTAGAGAAAATTTTTATCCGTGGAGTATCCCACATTGGGTGAACCACGTAAATTGTTGTGTCACTTTGTGGATGGTGTGTTGTGCATTGTTTTGATTACTGCTGTTATTACTGTTATCTTTATACTACATAATTTTGGGTTGAAAGTTGTTTTGAAAGAAAAAGTGAAAATGGGTCTTATACTGTTCACCCCCCTCTTAGTATAAGCTTGTGTTCTTCATGTTCGATTTACAAAAGGCCTACGAGTTGAGTGTTTCATGAGATTTCGTGCAAGGAAGAAGACAAAGTTTTGTCTTAAGTGCACCGGTGAAGAAATAACGTGAAAGAAGCCCTAAACCTCATAACCATCCATCGTGGTGGTCTGGTGGCAAGTTGGAGTGAGCTAAGGTGCTTGTGAGCGGGAGGACCCACATTCGAATCTCGGTAGGCAAAGTTTTGAGTGGACTTGGTTAGCATTTTGAGTGGACTTGGTTAGGCACAAAAGGAAACAATGCAAATCCTTTTTGGGTGAGGTGCCAAGAGGGAGAATATAGAGCACGTGGTGCTCTTCCCTCCCAAGGTGAGTGCCTAGCTCACATGGCAGTTAGAGCCATGGCTAGGGCACTGGTAGAGGTGGCATCGTGAGTTTGAGTCCCACCAAGGCAAAGGTAATAAATTTTTAATATATTTTATGATGCCTAAGGTTTTGACATAAGGTCCTAGGGAGTTAAAAGGGGTAGATAAAAAGTATTTTTAATTGGTCAATATTTTGGAATAAGGAGTTAAGCTTTATTTTTAATAGTCTTTTTGACATATTGGCTGATTGGAGAAATAAATGGATTAAAGTATTGGTTAAATTTTTAGAGGACTTATTGCCATTGAGTTGTTTTGAGAAGGTGATTTTATTGACATTATTTATGGTATTGGATATTATTTTAACTAGGAGATTATAAGTTGTATTTGATCAATTATTTTTATATATGTTGAAGGATGCTTTCTTCAAGATGGAGTGATAAGGTGTATGTATGTTTTGATATTTACATTGTACTTTTGAGAGATTTTATCATAATATAACTTCTTTGAGCTTGGCAAAGAAGTGTTTGTGGTTGTGGTAGATTTTTGAGGTTTCTTCATCATCAAGAAAAATGTATGGGCATATTCTTCCATAGTTGAGTTTTTTGGTTGGTTTTCTGAAAAACAAAATTGGAGTGAAAAGGACTTAATTAGGTTTCCTTTTTGGGTGTGTTGAGTTAATGCTTCAAGGTTTTCTAGAATAAAAAGTTGTTGTTAAAACCTTGTTTGATAAGCATTGTTGTTGAAGCCATTGGTTAAGTGAAGAACTTGAACTAGGGTTTTAAAATAACATGAGTATCATTGTTATGTGAGATTGGTTGATAAGAATTCTTGAAATTTTTTTGAGTGAGTGTTCATATGATTGGACTAGGTTTTGTGAGCAAGGATTATTTCATTGAGTGATTGGTTGAGTAGAGTTGGTTGAGCCTAGTCAAGTGGATGTGTGAAGTGATTTTTCAAGTTCTATAAAATAAATTATTCTATATTCTAAATTGTTTTGAGAAAGAGGTTGAGTATTGATGAGTATGAAGCATATTGAGTCTCTAACAATTCTCTATATGTTTCTAAAAAAGTGATTGAAAGTGATTGAGCATTGAGGTGAATGTGAAGCATATTGAGTCTCTAAAAATTGTATGTATGTTTCTAAAAGAGTGCTTGAAAGGGATTGAGCATTGTTATGAGTATAGAACATATTGAGTCTCTAACAATTTTTTTTTATGTTTCTATGAGATTGGAAAATTTCAAGTGTGGACTTGAGTAGATTTGAGGCAAGTATTTGATAAGACTTGTGGACAAATTTGGGTAAGCTTTTATGGAAGCTTACAATACATATTGAGAGCATATTTGGATAAGTTCTAGTGAGGACTTATTGAGCAGATTTGGATAAGTTCTAAAGAGGACTTGTAGATAGACTAGAGTGAGATTTTATGGAAGCTTGCAATGCAGATTTGAGATAAGTTTTTCAGAAGATTTGAGAGCAAAATTGATTTATTTTTTCAAACCTTGAGTTAAGGTTTGGGGAAAATCCAGCAAAGTTAATTTGAGATTGAGTCAAGCTTTGAGTTAAGGCTTGAGGATAGATATTGAGGACATATTTGTGCTAGACCGAAGGACTGTGTTTAGTACATATTAGAGGATAGATTTTGGTGCAGATTTAAGGACAAGTTTGTGCTAGACCAGAGACAGAGATTGAGGATAGATTTGTGCTAGACCCAAGGACTATGTTTACTCAATATTTGAGACAGAGCTTTGGAGGTGACAGAGTTGAGGACAAAGGTCTCTAGTTAGAGTAGGAAGGACAAGTGTCTTCTATGGATAGAGTTACATTTTCTAAGGGCAATAGAGGTAGAGGTCTTCTAGAGGATCACCAACCAAAGTAATATTAGGATATTGGTGTCTCCTGTGGATAGAGATCCACAAACTTCATTATGGGATTGGTGTCTCCTTTGGATAGAGATCCACAAACTTCATTAGGGGATTGGTGTCTCCTTTGGATAGAGATCCATAAACATTGTAATAGGTAAAGAATTCCCAAGATACTAATTGAGAAAGTTTTTAGAAAAATATTTTCTTTGTGGAGTAGCCCACATTGGGTGAACCATGTAAATTTAGTGTCTCTATTGTGTGTGGTGATTTTTGCATTGATTTTATTACTACTATTGATTTTACATTGCTTTTATTACTACTATTGATTTTGCTATCTATAAATTACATAATATTTGTTGGAAAATAAAAGTAAAAAGTGGTCTTATAATTTTCACCCCCCTCTCAATATAATCTTGTGTTCTTCAATTGGTATCAGAGCGGGTTTCTTCATAAGAGTTTAACAACTTGAAATAAAATCCTACAAGAACACAATGGATTCTAAGAATGGATCATCAGATAATTCAACACCAATATTTTATGGAAGTGATTATATATATTGTAGTACAAGAATGAAGATTTACTTGATGGCACTTGGCAATAAGATTTGGAAAGCAGTTGAAAATGGATACGTACACCAGTTGATCCAACTACAGATAAGGTAAAATTATACAACATTACAATAAAAGCAATGAATGTAATTTTGAGAGGTTTGCATAGAATAGAGTCCATAAAAGTTATGCATTGTCAAGATGTAAAAGGAATGTGGAATAAGTTGCAAATCATATATGAAGGAGATAAAGGTGTCAAGAAGGCAAAAATACAAAATCTCAAAGGACAATTTGAAGAGTTAAGAATGAAGGATGAGGATAAAATTAGTACTTATCTACTTCAAGTCAATGAGGTTGTTAATGCTATGCAAGGACTTGGAATTAAGGTTTAAGAATCCGATGTTTGTGATAAGGTCTTAAGATCTCTTCCAAAAATATTTAGTGAAAATATTTTTGCTATAGAAGAATCAAAGGATGGTGATTCCTTGATAAGAGATATGTTTCTTGGTATTCTTACAACTTTTGAGTTGAGAACAAAAGAACCTAATGCCCAAAAGGAAGTAGCCTTCAAAGCAATTAAAAAGTCAAAAGGTAAGAAGTCAGAATAAAGCAATGATTCATCCATTAATGAAGAAGCTAATTATGGCAGAAGTAATAAGGACTCAAGAAGATCTAGAGATGCAAAATCTATTAAATGTTTCAATTGTGGAAAGTATGGTCATTATGCAACTGATTTTCAAGAAGCTAAAAATAACAATGATGAAGAAAAATAGGATCACAGGAACAGGGAATCAAAAAGATACATGCACCAAAATAAAGGAAAAGATGGACAAAATAGACAAGGGAAGAAGTTCTTCCAAAGACAAAAGAGGAGCTACTATGCAAACAAGGCAAGTAAGTACTCAAGTGATAGTGATGCTAGTTTTTTAGATAATGATAAAGATGAAGTCCTATTTATGATTGAAGAAAAATAAGTCAAGAAAAGGTCACCAATAATTCTCAAGTGTTTAGATGTGAAAATTTTGGTCATCTTGAAGATAGTTGTATAAGGAATGGTTTCAGTTTTAGTGATGATGAATATGAAGATACACTTGAAGGAACAGAAGATAATATTCTAATGGATCTAGAGGAAGAATAAAGTAATCCTATAGAATACAAGTCAAAAGAAGATGTAGACAAAGGCAAACAAATAGAGGAGGAATCAGATAAAGAAGGATATGATCTTAAGGTAGAACTTATTTATGCTCTTAACATAGTAAAGAAGTTAAGAAAGCAAAACTCTAAACTTGAGTTTCAGTTTCAAGAATGTGATGAAGAGAGAAGAATGCTTATAGAGGATATAGACAAATCAAAGGCTAAGACAAATAAGTTCAAGGATAAGTTAGAAATAAATGTCTTAGAATGTGAAAGGTTAGAACAAGAAGTAGCCCTACTAAGGGAAGATTGAGAAAATTCCAAGAGTAAGCTACAAAAGTTTGGAAAGAGATCAAATATTGTGGATAAGATGATCAAGGTACAAAGAAGGTCAACAAAAAAAATAGATCTTGGTTTTGAACAAGCTCAAAAGAAACAAGAAGAGAAGTCAACCTCAAGTTTTGAAGGAGAAGAAACTTCATAAGAATACAATATAATAGAAAGTGAGACATGTGAGGATGAGTTACAATAGAAAGTTCAACAAGGACATGAAAAATGCACAAATAAGAAATATATGGAACAAAAATCAAAATACGTTAAGAGAGAGCAAGAGACCAATGAGGTCAAGACAAGGAAATTTCAATGGAATATGTTTCTCATGTCATAGGTTTGGACATATGGCTTCATAGTGTAGGACACATGAAAGACAGGAAAATAGAAATTTTAGAAACAGACAACTTTTCCATGGGTATTGCTACTCATGTAATCAGTTTGGTCACAAAGAAACAAATTATAGGGTTTATGACATAAAAGGATATGGATTTACAAGGAGAAATACCAAGATATTTGCACCTCCAAGAAATAATAACATTAAGTGTTATAAGTGAAATAATAATGGGCACATAACAAAGTGGTGTAGAGAAGACATTCTAGAATCAAGTATGAATAGGAACATGAACAGGAATAGGAAAAGGGATATGGATATGAATAGGAATAGGAACAGGAACATGGATATGAACACAAAAAAGAACAAGAATATGGACATAGATAGGAACATGAACATGGACATGGAAAGGAACAGTGAAAGGAATCAAAAGGATCAGATAAGAATAAAAGAGGATAAAGGTAAAGACCAGTGCTTTATGGGAGTAGAAATACTCCTACCCCATAATTAAACACCTCAAGAGGATGTGGGGGAGGGGCTACGCTAAGAGACTCGTTCTTAGCCTTGATCCCCAAAGGTGACCCTTTTCCATTGATGTCAAAGGGGGAGATATTTGAGTAAAAAGGAGAGATTTGAAGAGAGCATTGATCTAGGGGGAGATATGTCCCAGGGGGAGCAGAACAAATAAAAGGTTAAGTTTTTGGTAAAAATAATTTGTGTTGCCATCAATGAAAAAGGGGAGAGATTGTTGGACATTTTGAGTCAAAGTTATCATTGATGTCAAGGAATGAAGTTGTCATTGATGTCAAGGAATAAGATACCATTTATGTCAAAATGTCAAAAGGAGCAATGCAAAGGTTAATGGCAAAAGAGCATCATAATATTTATTTTTAATATTATGTAAAGCATAAGTAGAAGGGTTTTTATTAAAACCATGGAAGAGCAAAAATAAAAGGTTTTTCATAAAAACCCAAGAAGGCTTTTAAATTCATATTAAAAAGCCCAAGGAAGTTTAAATAAATATTATTTATACAAAGTGGTAAAACCTAATAATGCTTTAATCCTTAATAAATCCAAAATGATTTAAATATTAATTTATAATATTTAAATTCTAAAGAATTTAAATAATTTATAAATTAAATATTTAAAAGTTAAAGCACCGAAATTTAATTTCAAGGTGGCATATTGGTATAAAAATCATATGCCTAAGTGGCAAAAGAATCATCCCTTGTTCAATTTACTAAAGGCCTACGAGTTGAGTGTTTCATGCGATTTCGTGCAAGGAAGAAGACAAAGTTTTGTATTAAGTGCATCGACAAAGAAATAATGTGAAAGAAGCCCTAAACCTCAAAACCATCCAGTGTGGTGGTCTGGTGGTAAGTTGGAGTGAGCTAAGGTGCTTGTGAGTGGGAGGACCCACGTTCGAATATCGATAGACAACATTTTTAGTGGACTTGGTTAGGCGCTAAAGGAAGCAGCACAAATCCTTTTTGGGTGAGGTGCCAAGAGGGAGAAGATAGAGCACGTGGTGCTCTTCCCTCCTAAGGTGAGCATCTAGCTCACATGATGGTTGGAGCCACAGCTAGGGCACTGGTAGAGGTGACATCATGAGTTTGAGTCCCCACCAAGGCAAAGGTAATCAATTTTTAATATATTTTATGATGCCTAAGGTTTTGACATAAGGTCCTGTTGAGTGGTATTTTCACACACTTATGAAAGTACACTCTCCTTTAGGATTTGGGTTCCAAATCCCCTCTTGCAAAGAAGTCAAACAAACAACTTCTCTAAGGTCTCTGCTGTATTAGCATTTGCAACTATGTATTAGTAATCTCAAATGAAGATAATCAATTTAAATTCTTGGAACACCTTAGTGATTGCAAGTAACTGTAAACAAGGGGCAATGTTGGTTTATTTTACCATGAAATTTTAGTGATTATTCATTATTTTACTTTTTTTTAGATTTTATAATTTTTAAATGTTCATTTTAAATAAATTAAACCTTCTGGAAAATAAAATAAAATGAACAAAGAAATACAGAAAATTAAAAATAGAACCCATTCAGTCTGATGCTATCCTACTCTGAAAAAACCGAATATATGAGGTTTCCATGCATGCAACCTAACCTATTGGACCTGCAAAACATGCACAATCCTGATAAGCTAAGTGCTGGCTCCTAAGGATTTGAATGAGGTTTTCAGATTTAAGCATTCGCATTGCAGCAACCAAGACAAACTCGCATCAACTACATTTACAAGCCTAAAATCTGAAAAGGGAAAATAGACATTTAATCTTGCATGCAGAAAATGACTCCTTCTTTCTTGCCCATAAAATGCAAATTTTTGAACAATTCTGCATTAAAAATATGTCCTGTTACAATAGCAGAATCCTTGGTTTTTCTCAAAACCAGCAAAAGGTGGAAGAAAAACACTCCACAGCAGGCCCAAAATGGCTAATCACCATCAACTCTACAACCCCGCTCGCAGTGGTTTTCGACCCCCGTACCTGTCCTATGCTTCTACTTTTAAAGCTTTGGTAAATTGCTTCTCCTTCCACAACGGTTCGTTTCGTCTTCCAGATTGTTTTGTTTCACCTTCCCTGCCTTTCCATTGCTTTTGATTTTATGCTCGAGATCTTCTCTGTGAACTGTAACGCCTCTGCAGCCCTTACACATATACGCCACGTGTTCCGCACTTTTCTACATGTTCTGTAATGGCCCATGTAAATCGTGACAAAAAATAGCATATAGCTTTGCTCCTTTACTTTCATCATGAAAACGCGACATGTCGTGATATCGTGACATTTTCCTGCCAACAGCCTTGTCTGCCTTCATGCACAGCGAAAATGAGACATGTCGCGATATCGTGACATTTTCCGTCAGCAGCTTTGTTTCTCCTCATGCATCGCGAAAATGATACATGTCACGATATCGTGACATTTTTCTACTTTGGGCTGCGTGGATGCAACCTGTCGCAAAATTGCAATGCTTTTCTCTTTTGGGCTGTCTCGCTGCTTTCTGTGGTGAAATCACGATGCTTTTCTCTTTCGGGCTGTGCAAATGCAATCTATTATAAAATCGTGACGATTTTCTGTTTCGGGCTATCTTGCTGCATTTGGCCACGAAAACGTGACATGTCACGAAATCGTGACATATTTTCCTTCCATACCACTTCGTTGCTTGGAGCCATGAAAACGCGACCTGTCGCGAAATCACGATGTTTTCTGCTTCGTACCCCTTTGTTGCTTCCTATCGCGAAATCACGACGCTTTTAGTGCCTTGCCCTGTTTGATTGGTTTGACCGTGATTTTGTGACATGTCGTGATTTTGCGACAATTTTCCATTTTGTCTTTCTCTCTCCTATCTGGACCGCGATTTCACAACACGTCATGAAATCGTGACAATTTTTGATCAATGCCTCTTCCTGCTTGCCTGGGCCGCGAAAGCTTGACATGTCATGATATCACGATGTTTTTTCATTTTTGGCCACGACGGAGCAACATGTCACGATATCGTGACAACTTTTCTTTTTCGGTCACGACGGAGCGACATGTCGCGATATCGCGACAACTTTTTATTTTCGGCTGCGACGGAGAAAAATGTCGCGATATCGTGACAACTTTTTATTTTCGGCCGCGACAGAGCGACATGTCGCGATATCGCGACACTTTTTCTCCTTTGTGAAATTTTTTGCTTTTTCATGATTTTTAGCATCTGGGCTACTGCAGTCTTCTTTGAAAGCATGCAAAAAAGGTGGGTTCCCAATTATGGGGTGTGTTGTGGATCAGCCACAACAGGTCCTAGGGAGTTATATGGGGTAGATAAAAAGTATTTTTAATTGGTCAATATTTTGGAATAAAGAGTTAAGCTTTATTTTTAATAAAGTCTTTTTGACATATTGGTTGATTGGAGAAATAAGTGGATTAAAGTGTTGGTTAAATTTTGAGAGGACTTATTGCCATTGAGTTGTTTTGAGAAGGTGATTTTATTGACATTATTTCTGGTATTGGATATTATTTTAACTGGGAGATTATAAGGTGTATTTGGTCAATTATTTTTGTATATGTTGACGGATACTTTCTTCAAGATGGATTGATAAGGTGTATGTATGTTTTGATATTTGCATTGTACTTTTGAGAGAGTTTATCATATTATAACTTCTTTGAGCTTAGCAAAGAAGTGTTTGTGGTTGTGGGAGATTTTTGAGGTTTCTTCATCAACAAGAAAAAGGTATGGGCATTTGTTGAGTTGATTGGTTGGTTTTCTGGAAAACAACTTTGGAGTGAAAAGGACTTAATTAGGTTTTATTTTTGAGTGTGTTGAGTTAATGCTTCAAGGTTTTCTAGAATAAAGAGTTTTTGTTAAAAACTTGTTTGATAAGCATTGTTGTTGAAGCCATTGGTTATGTGAAGAACTTGAACTAGGGTTTGAAAATAACATGAGTATCATAGTTATGTGTGATTGGTTGATAAGAATTGTTGAAAATATTCTGAGTGAGTGTTCATATGCTTGGACTAGGGTTTGTGAGCAAGGATTTTATTGAGTGATTGGTTGAGTAGAGTTGGTTGAGCCTTGTCAAGTGGATGTGTGAAGTGATTGTTCAAGTTATATAAGACAAATTATTCTATATTATGAATTGATTTGAGAAAGAGGTTGAGTATTGATGAGTGTGAAGCATATTGAGTCTCTAAAATTTTTTTGTATGTTTCTGAAAGAGTGATTGAAAGTGATTGAGCATTGAGGTGAATGTGAAGCATATTGAGTCTCTAACAATTCTTTGTATGTTTCTAAAAGAGTGATTGAAAGTGATTGAGCATTGTCATGAGTATAGAGAATATTGAGTCTCTAACAATTCTCTTTATATTTATATGATATTGGACAAGTTCAAGTGTGGACTTGTTGAGTAGATTTGAGGTAAGTCTTTGAGAAGACTTGTGGATAGATTTGGGTAAGATTTTGTGGAGGCTTACAATACATATTGAGAGCATATTTGGATAAGTTCTATTGAGGATTTATTGAGCATATTTGAACAAGTTCTAGAGAGGACTTGTGAAAAGACTAGTGTGAGCTTTTGTGGAAGATTGCAAGACAGATTTGAGACAAGTCTTTGATAAGACTTGAGAGTAGAATTGATTGATTTATTCAAAAATTGAGTTAAGGTTTGGGGCAGATCCAGTAGAGTTGATTTGAGATTGAGTCAAGATTTGAGTTAAGGCTTGAGGATAGATATTGAGGACATATTTGTGCTAGACCAAAGGAATATTTTTAGTATAGATTAGAGGATAGATTTTGGTGCATATTTAAGAATAAATTTGTGGTAGACCAAATAAAGAGATTGAGGACATATTTGTGCTAGACCGAAGGACTATGTTTAGTGTATATTTGAGACAGATATTTGGAGGTGATAGAGTTGAGGATAGAGGTCTCCAGCCAGAGTAGGGAGGACATGTTTCTTCTATGGATAGAGTTCCATTTTCTAAGGGTAGTGCATTTAGAGGTCTTCTAGAGTATCACCAGCTAGAGCAAGATTAGGAGATTGGTGTCTCCTATGGATAGAGATCCATAAAATTCATTAGGGGATTGGTTTCTCCTTTGGATAGAGATCCATTAAAATTTATAATAGGGAAAGGATTCCCAAGAGATTGATTGATAAAGTTTTTAGTAAAATATATTCTCTGTGGAGTAGCCCACATTGGGTGAACCACGTAAATTTGGTGTCTCTATTGTGTGTGATGATTTATGCATTGCTTTTATTACTGCTATTGATATTTGTATCTATACATTGTATAATATTGATTGGGAAAGAAATTAAAAAGTGGTCTTATAATTTTTCACCCCCCTCTCAGTATAAGCTTGTGTTCTTCACATCCTAGGATTCTAGACATTATTTTCCAAGTTTTAGCATAGATCTTTCATTATTTCTATTTTATCAATTAATATTAGAATAGATCTGCTTTTCCTTAAAGTATTTTCATGGTGATTCTTGAATTATTAACACATTCTTGATTAATATTTGCTTCATTATGATTTTATTATGCTTTCACTTCATTATTTGTAGATCTACTAATAACGCCTCATATTTAGAGGCAGCCAGTGCTATTGATCATTTGCTATTGTTTTCTTGTATGCAGGTTACAGGTTCTTAGGACCAAGACAAAGCATTCAAATTTCTAGATACCTCCAGGCAAGAAAAGAAGAAGGAGGCTTTATTAAGCCCTCATACAATTTCATGTGCAATATCAGGAGGCCTACAGAGTGCACCATCCCCTTGCAGGGAACACCATTACTTATGCTTGTATTTCATTGTATCAAATTGGGTATCCTTAAGAGGGATCGATATGTAACTAAAATCCACATGAATAAATAAAATATATTTCTTGCAATTGTTGCTTTCATGTTATTTGCATATTTATGGTATTTTATTTTGATGTGATGATGCAATTAGAATAGGTGTGTTGCTTCCTAAGATTGTACACCAGGGATACAAGACCATTCATGTATTGTGTCACATATTGGAAGGCACCATGCAATACAACAAATTGCTTGGTAGGCCTTGAATATGAGACATGAAATGCATACCTTCTATATTGCATTAGTGCATAAAGTACATACATAAAGACCAAGTTCATTGCATCCCTAAAAACTTGGAGCCTTTCAAATATTGTAATATCGTTGTGCATACCTAGGAGTCCACCTTGCCTTCCACACTTTTGGAAATTAAACCTAAAAACCCCATAAAACCCATAAAAGCCACACCATCATCATCCATCACTCCCTCACCATCACCTCCATCAAAACATCCACCATCAATTTCATCAAATATGCCTTCATAATCATTTGATCCTCTACCTCACAATCCATAGAAGGCACCTATGACATCACCTTTAGCTCCATATTTTCCAACAAACCTCCTACACCTTCAATTTTAACCATTTATTCCACTTCCTCTCATGATTTTACCACAAAGGAGGAACCACCCATCATCACACCATTTTCCTCACAACCTTCATCTCCTTCATCATATCCCATAGCTAAGTCACCATTAGCATGATGAATTTGAACATGGACGAATATCGAGTGAAAGGTATCACATTCATCCCACTCATTGAGTTAATCATAAAATTTGGTTGACCACGTAGCATACTATTGCTCATAGGTACCATAGTACCTCTTGGGTCTTACCCAAGACAAACCAATTTTATCTACAGTGATATTGATATCACCATAGAAACACCACCCATACCAAAGGATGAAGAGCCATTCCAAGAAAATACTGATTATATTTCAAATTTATCCTTTGCTACATGGAATTTCCATCACCATCATTGACATGGGAATGGCTTGGGGTGATATGAGCAAGGTCATAAGATTCCTCTAGAACCACAATATCGACTACCAACAGATAAATTAGGTTTAGGCTATAGTACATGCATGCCTGATGAGCTTCTTGTTGATTCTAATGCCTTAACCTAGTCTTAGGGATAGATATTAATGGCAATGAGTATACCAATCCTAGTAATACTCATCTACTGATTTATCATATACATATTGCTACCCTAGATATTATTGATAATGACTCACCAGAAGAAGAAATCAAATAAGATCAAGAGTCAACATATGACTAGGGACTGAAAGCTAGTTGGGAAATCTTATCCCTTCCCTCTTTCAACTCAAAATAGGAGTCTACCCCTATTGAGCCTCCTATGGATCTAGAAAAATTCTATCTTCATATTTTCTAATATTACCCCTATACCTCTAGTGCCAACTCATTTTGCCTATGGATCTTGTCATCTCCACTCCCCATAGAGCTCCCCAAATCATCTCAACTCCACATCAACCACCCTTAATATATTTGCATCCTCCCATATTCAATCATCTCTTCCTACAATATGGAGATCATCCACCATCCATCAATATAATATCCATTGATCTCACCACTCCACTCTATTATCTCAGTAATCCTTCTCTATCATTACTTATCAATTATAAGACTACTAATTTTGATTGCACTACCTTTCCATCCTCGTTATTCGAGTTTCTCCCTTCTAAGGACATGCTACAAACATACCATATACCGTCACATACGATATTATCTATCCTCCAAGATGAGATAGAGTCCAATAACGTATCTAACTATCTTAATTTGGTTGATGATATTCACTTGATTCCTACTCACCAACTAGATGAGGGATCACATATGTTAATAGAAGAGACAATTGATATTGATGTCAAAAACGATCCCAAACACCCCCAAATTCTCAAACTAGGGAAGGGTCTATCATATGAATAATGCGATATATTCTTCACACTTCTAAAGAAGTATAAAAAGGTTTTTTCTTGGTAATATAAATATATTCTTAGTTTAGATCCAAATCTAGCTGTCCATAATTTGACACTAAATACAACAATTAAATTCATCAAGCAAAAAATATACAAGATGCATCTAACAATCACTATTATGATAAAATATGAAATACAAAAATTATTGGATGCAAGATTCATCCAACCAATTGACTACCTCGACTGGATGTCCAATATGGTTCCTATTAAAAAAATGAATGGGGAGTGCATCTATGCACAAAATTTTGAGAGGATGAATTTTTTCTCCCAAACATCAATACACTAGTAGATGTAACTGTAGGTCACAAAATGATCTCTCTCTGGATGGCTTCTTTGGATACAATCAAATTCGATTCAATCCTAAATATCAATCCAAAACATCCTTCACTACACCATGGGGGACCTTTTGCTATAAGTTTATGCCATTTGACTTAAAGAATGTAGGTGCTACCTATCAACAGGTAATGACATACATTTTTTATGATTACATGCACAAGATCATCAAAGATTATGTCAATGATATTGTGGCTAAATTTTTATTGTGTCAAAGACCATATTGGTGTTCTCAAAAAGACCTTTGATTGCATCCTAGAGCATAATGTATGCTTAAACCCTAAAAAGTGTATATTTAGAGTAATATTTGGATAAATTTTTAGGCTTCATTGTTTCTAAATAGGGCATCAAAGTCAACCCTAAAAATATTGAAGCAATCACAAGGTATGCCACCCTCCACTAACCTCAAGTAGCTTCATAGCTTGAAAGGGAAGATACAAGCTATCTAATGGTTCATCGTGTAACTATTGAACAAGTGTCAACCATTTAATCATATTCTCCAGAAAGGGGTGACCTTTAACTAGAACACAATTTTGTCAAGCAATATTTTAAGATATCAAGCAATACTTGGCTTCCATATTGGTATCATCTCCATCAAGCAATATTTGTAGTATCTATCTCAAAAGAGCTATAAGAACCATAGAACAAAGAATATCTCACATTTTTCTTTGATGATTCAAAATACGTGCAAATGGGTGATGTAGGAATTATATTTTCACATCGTAAGGGTCTCCTATTTCCATTTCATTCAAACTAAATTTCCCTTGCACCAGAAACAACATTGAATACAAAGCCCTCCTTTTAGGCCTTCAGACATCTATCACCATGAATGTTAAGAGACTCAAAATATTTGGTGAATCCTTACTCATAGTTAATCAAGTAAAATAAATCTACCAATGAAAATGCTTATTCTTGAAGCATACAAGACCTTTGTATACAAGTTACAAATTTTGAATGGTATGATATTGAGGCCATCCCATGGTCCTCTAGTCATTTTGTAAATACAATGGATTCCTTAGGATCCTTAATTCTATAAAAACCATAAGACAATATCACTACTATTCAAGTAAAAACACTTGCACAATCTACAATCTCATGAGACACTTCTATAGAAGAGAAAAGCATCCACATGGTAGACATTGAACCACACCAATATTGATTCCTACACATTCAAGACTTCTTGAAAATTGCTTCCTAGGGATCCTTAATCTCATAGAGCCCTTATGATAATGTCACAACCATATCTTAAGGTTCTCTCATAATATACATTTGTACGAGATGAGACAAGGGAAAAGCGAAGCATTCATCTAATCCAAGTCGATTAATATCAAGACTGATTCCCCCATATAAAATATTTATTAAAACTCGGTAGACCTCCTACGAGATTTTTGCATGCCATAAAATAAACATTCTATTAGAAAGTGACTAAATATGTCTTACTAGGAGATATACTATACCATCGAGGTTATGATGGTATTCTTATTTGATGTCTAGAGTCCCAAGAATCTACTTGGATCATTTCACAAGCTCAAAATGGTACATGTGATGGCCATTTTAGTGGTATAACTATTGTGAAGTGCATTCTTCGAATGGGCTACTACTGGCCTACAATGGAGTGATATTATTGTGCGTATGTTAAAAGGTGCATCAAATGTTAACATCATGCTAACTTATCACACGTACCATCACAAGAGCTACAACCAACTCCTTATGGCATTTTTATTAATGGGGATTTGATATAATTGAAAAAATATCACTCCCATATTCAGGTCGATAATTGTTCATTATAATAGCCATTGAGTACTTTACAAAGTGGGTTGAGCTATCCAACTTACCACTGTAATAGATCCACACATTGTGGAGTTCTCACTTCATAATATCATCTATCACTTTGGTATACCATCCAAATTAATATCAGATAATGAGCCATCATTCAAGAATAAGGATGTTCATGCTTTGTACAAAAAGTATCATATCCAGCATAGCTTTTCAACCCCTTATTATCTATAGACTAACAAATAAGTGAAGGTTTTGAATAAAATAATTATTATCATCCTCAATACAATAGTTAAAAATCATCACAAGGACTGGTATACTCTACCACTATCATTTTGGACGTACAGGATGAGCATTCGAACACCAACAAGGGCAACTTCATTCTCACTAGTATATAGCACTAAGGTCATTATGCCCTTGGAACTTGAAATCCCTTTGTTGTGCATATCATTGCAAGAGTTCATTATTGATGATGATGTGTGATAGGCTCACCTCAATCAACTTATGCTTCTTGATGAAAGATGAGTTAATGCTCTTGAGCATCTTCATGTTTATCAAGATCATATTAAACGAGCCTATGATATAAAATTTCACACAAGGAAGTTCCAAGTTGGTGACCTTGTGCTCAAAGAAAATTAGTATAACTCCAACCTACCTAGCCATCTATGCGATATATTTGATAAAAACTAGTTAGGCCCATTCATGATAAAGTAGAAAGTATGATAGAGAATATATTGGTTAGCTTCACTTGAAGGTGTTGAGGAGCTTGAACCCCTCAATATTCTCCACCTGATTCCATGCATAAACAAAAAAAACAAACAAACAAAAACAACAAAAAATAAAAAAATATAGAATATTCTCATGTCACTATACATTACATCTCATTGCACATCATCATTTATTGCACCATGCATTTAGAAGTCTTCATTGCTGCATTTCACAAGTGTTTAGCTACACTTGTCATCATATTGCATTAGGCACTTGTAACACTGCACTTACATTAGTCTTTTCTTGTAAGCACTAAGAATAGCACCATGTTTGTATGACTATTATTTGTCTTTGATCAAACTCTTTCTCTTGTCATCATTTACATATTTTCTTATGACATTTTGATTATTAAGTAGTTTACGTGAGATAGGATAGATACCGTATGATCACCAGCAATGGTGCTCATCCGACCACTGACTATTTTACACACACCTATTAATTTTTGAAATTTCATAAGTAAATCACTCACTATTAGTTATCATCGTGTACACCCCTTTATTTATGGTTTTTTTATTATTAAGAAGTCTCCATAAGATAGGATAGATATCGTATGACCATCAGCAATGATGTTCATCCAACCATTGACTTGATGGTTTTAGCATCATTCCATCATATCAAGAGAAAGAGAGAAAAGAGAAAAGAAACTTCTTATTATTGAGAATAGAGAGTGATACATTCGGATGGAGTTGTGAGGCTCTTTATATAGGAAGATAGATTCCTTGGCCAACACTCTACCTAGTTGTACAAGGAGACACCTTGCACATTACAACTTGCACATTGACACTTGTGCATTTATTACATTGCTTGAAGTAACTAGCTAACTTCCTCCTAAAGTAATCTCCTATTCTAGTGATAACCAAATAATGTAATATACTCTAACTCTAACACCCCCTGTATTACATTATTTGGTATGAAGTTCTCTTGAATTGCATAGATGATTTTTGAATGTTTGAAACTTGGTTTTTCCAAGTGCTTTTGTAAAAATATCTGCTAGTTGATCTTCTATAGAGACATGCTTGAGGATGATATGATGGTTCTAAAAATGTTCTCTAATGAAATGACATTGAGCTTCAATGTGTTTGGTTCTTTCATGTATAATTGGATTTTTGATCAGGTTGAGTGCTCCTTGATTATCATAGAATATCATGGTTGGAGTTCATCTGATCCCCATATCTGATAATATGTATTGTAACCATAAGGCTTCATAGGTTGTATCTCTTGTTGCTCGATATTCTGCTTCTGTTGATGATTGTGCCACTGTATGTTGTTTCTTATTGTGCCAAGATATGGGTCCTGATCCAAGATAGAAGACATATCTTGAGGTAGATTTTCTATCATCAATAGATCCTGCATAATCTGAATCTGAGTATCCCTGTAGGCAAAAATCTTTGTCATTCTTTATATAAGTTAGTCCATAATCAGTAGTTTTTTTGATATATTACAATATTCTTTTTGTAGCTTTCCAATGACTTTCTCTTGGTTCTTGCATGAATCGTGAAAGATAATTTACTACAAATGCTATGTCTGGTCGACTATTCGTTAGGTATAGAAGACTTCCAATTAACTGGTGATACATAGTTGCTGAGACCAATGGTGTTTCATCATTTTTGGATAATTGGATCCCTTGTTCCATTGGTGTATCTTTAGACTTACATTCTTTCATTCTATACTTTTTGAGCAAGGCTTCTGCATACTTTGATTGAGTGATAGTTATCTTATCCTTTTCTTGATGAATCTCTAGACCAAGACAATAGTTCATTAGACCTAGATCTATCATTTCAAATGCTTTTTCTAGATCCCCTTTGATATCACTTATTAATTTTTTAGAACTTCCAGTAATTACTATATCATCTACATATACTATGAGAATGAGTATATCATTTCCAATCTTCTTGGTATATAAACTAGGGTCTGACGTGCTTCTTTTGAAGTTATGTTGTAATAAGTGATTGTTGATCTTTATATTCCATGCTCTAGGGGCTTGTTTTAAACCATACAGATATTTTTTCAATTTGCATACCTTATTTTCCTATCCCTTGATGATGAATCCTTCTGGTTGTGACATGTAGACTTCCTTCTAAGTCACCATTAAGGAAGGCACTTTTTACATCCATCTGATGAAGTTTCCAACCCTGATGAGCTGCTAGTGCACAAACTATTCTGATGGTAGTCATTCTGGCTGTTGGTGCAAATGTTTCTTCATAATCGATTCCCTCTATTTGAGTGTATCCTTTGGCTACTAGTCGAGCTTTGTATTTGTCAAGTGTTCCATCTGCTTTGTATTTGATCTTGTAAACCCATTTGCAACCTACTATTTTCTTCCCTGGAGGTAGTTCTACTAGATCCCATGTCTTATTCTTTTGAAGTGAAGTATATTCTGATTCCATAGCTGCTTTCCAGTGTGAGTCATTTAGTGCCTGAAGTGTCGATGTTGGTTCCATTGTATTACTTAGCATTCCTCTATTTATTCTGGTCAAACTTCGAGTTTGAGGTCTAGTAGTGGTAAGATCTAGCATTCTTTCTAGATTTGATTCTCTGAGAGTATCTCTGAGCCATATTGGTTCTTTCCTAGAAGGGATTGTAGATGCATTTGTATCTTGTTCTTGAGATTCTGATTTTGACTCCTCACTTGTTGTGTCTTCATTAGAGAGATTTAGAAGAATTTTTGTATCATTACTGGTCTTTTCTGTATCGATCTTGACATTTTCATCAAATATTACATCTCTACTAATGTAAAATTTCTTTGTGTATGGATCTAGTATTCTATACCCTATAGATTCATTGTCATAACCGATAAATATTCCTACCATGGTTTTGTCATCTAATTTTGTTCTCTTTTGTTTTGGAATATGCATGTAAGATTTACACCCAAAAATATTTAGTTTTCCTATATTTGGATTTTGTCCTGACCATGCTTCTTCTGGTGTAATATGTTTGAGTACTCTTGTTGGTAATCTATTTTGTATGTAGACTATTGTTTGTACTACTTCTACCCAATATTGATGATCAAGTTGAGCCTCTTTCAACATACATCTTACCATTTCCATTATTGATCTATTCCTTCTTTCTGCAATTCCATTTTGTTGAGGTGAATATGTTGTAGTAAGTTATCTTTTAATTCCATTTTCTTCTAAGAATGAATCAAATTATTTTGAAACAAATTCTCCTCCTCTATCTGAATGAAGTGCTTTTATAGTCTTTCCTGATTCCTTCTCCACTTGAAGTTTGAACTGCTTGAAATGACTAAATGCTTCTGATTTGTACTTCATGAAATACACCCACATTTTTTTGGTGTGATCATCAACGAATAATTGAAAGTACTTATGTCCTCCAATACTATCAATTTTCATTGGTCCACACAAATCTGTATATATTATTTCCAAGGGTTGTTGAGCCCTATGTTGATGGAGTTCGAAAGGAACTCTATGTTGTTTTCCTGCTAAGCATTCTGGACATACAGTAGCTTCTAGAGAAAAATTAGGTATTCCTTCAACCATTTGATACTTGAATAATTATTTCATTGAGGAATCACTAGTATGTCCTAGTCACTTATGCCATAGATCTGATGTTTTGACTGAAAAAGTTGAGTGTGTAGCAGTATCTAGAACAAATAGACCATTTCTATAAGACCTTGATGCTATCCTTTTTCCTTGTTTAGAAATGTGACATTGTTTTCTTTTAGTGAGGACTTTAAACTCAATAGTTATGTTTTGATCCATGAGTTGAGAGATAGAAAGAAGATTAGTAGTTAATCCAGGGACATACAATACATTTTTTATTATCCCTTTTCCTTCTTTTAGGTTCACTGAGATGTTCCCAATTCCCTTCACCTCATATGTTTTACTATCTGCTACAACAACTGGTTTCTCATTTACCTTTTTTAGGGAATTGAACCAATGAATATTTCCAATCATGTGCTTACTTGCTCCTGAGTCTATATACCAATAATCCATGATATCTCTTGATAAAGGGTTTAAGAACTAGGACTTTGTTGAATCCCTTATGTCTCCCTAGTGATTTTGAGTATGCTAAATGATTGATAAAGTGCTTTTGAGAAGAGTAGTTCAATTTTGGATTGATTTTGTAAAGTTTTGTAAATAGAAAAAATCAACTTCTACTATACCTTATTACTCCTATTGAACTTAAGCACTTTTTTAATTTGATGAGGTTCTAATGGTTGGATTTCTTTTGTCCCTTTAATGTAGTTTTGAGACAAGTATACCAATTAATTTCCAACTCTTGATAATTCTTAATGAACCTCCTTTTTATAGCTTTTGATATTTGATATTTAATGTTTCTAAATTCCAATATCCTACTTTGGTGTAGTATTCCTTATAACTCCCTAATTTGGAATATTAGAAAACAATAATATTTGCAATAATGGAATTTTAATTTTCCAGGTAGAAATCCTTATTTCTCCTAAGTTTAATTTGCAAATATTTAGCTATAAATTTCCTTTAATTTTTGCTTTCAAATATGGTTGATTTCCCTATAGTTTTCAACCTTATATTATACCCTTATAACTCCTATTAATGAAAGCAAATTAGAATAAGGTAAATTCTTACCTTTGTAATGTTGCAAACCTAAAATATTTGGTGTTGAATTTGATCGTAGATGATAACAAGCTTTATGTCCTTTCTTTGGGTGCTATAGCCAATGGAATGCTTTGATTCTTCCTTGGCTTCAATTCTTGGATGGTGGTACCTCAATTCTAGAGTCTTTGACCTCCCTTGACCAGAGCCTTTAATTCTCTTCACCTTTCTTCCATACTGCAATTCAATATGCTATGAATGTGGTTTAATGAATGTTGTTATGAATTTGGCTATGAATGTTGACCTCCTTGGTCTTTGGCACCTTTTAATAGAAGAAGAATCTTGAAATGTGTGACAAGTGTCATGATGGTTATCTTTGAGTGCTTGAGGGATGAGAAGATGCTTATTACCACTTGTAAATTTTTTCCTAGTAAAGGATGAGCATTACAGTCTTGGATGAGCGCTCATTATTTTTGATGACATGTGTCTTCTTCCTTCTAACACACCAAACTTCTTCCCTATAATATTTTCTTGGTCAAACTTGCAACAGATGGGTGCTCATGTGGGAAACGTTAGGATTTACTTCTAGGTGACAAGTGTTACCTTCCCTTTGTGCATGAGCTTTCTATGTAATACCTCTTCAATGTATCTTTGCAATACCCTTATTAACAATGCAACATGACCAACTCTTCCTTTGTTCGATGGTGCTTGGTATGAGTTGGTTCTAGTTGGAGTGGAGAGCAATACCTTTGGAGACTTGGAGCTAGGATTTGAGCAATGATCTTGAAGGCTTCAAGCAATGCTATGGTGGAGTTTGAAATACTCCAATGATGCTCCTTGGACGTACATCTAGTGTAATATTTTGTGCTTTGTTTCCTTTTTTTCAACCTGTTATGAAATCCCTTTTGTAGATAATATTTCCCTTGAATATAATGCTTCTCCTTTCTTTGTATTGTGCTTTGTTTACTTGCAGGTTTGACTATCCAAATCATAGAAGATATGAGCCTTTTGAGAGACTCTTCTACCTTGCTTGGAGAATGCTCTTTACACGACCGCTTTGAGCTGATTTTCCTTTAGAAGAATGTGCCTTTGAGGCACTTTAAACTTTATCCTTTTTCTTATGTAGGATAGATTATTATGGTGCAAGATAATGTAAATAAACTTGTAAATATAATACCTTCTTTTTGCACCTCCTTTTGCACTCTATTCTACTAGTTTTAATGGTAACTTTCTTGTAGGCAAGGGTTGATTTGATGTTGTCTCTTTTTCTAGACAACTCTCTCCTTTGCTTGGTTACTTTGGTAATAAACCCAAGCTAATAACCACGTAGATAGAAGCTTTTTGTAGAAGTAATTTTTGCACTATTTTTTCTATAAATATCCTTTAGTGCACTTTGAATCTGAGACTCACCAAGTCTCGATTTGAAGCTTCTTTTGCTGATTTGATGGTGGCTTTCTTCTCCACTCCTTGGAGGAATCTGATCTAATTTTTGGTGGCTTCTTTGGGCCATGAAATGTTGCAGGTTCTATGCACCAAATAGTGTCTCTAGACACTTTGATAATCTATTGGTTTTGTGTCCTTTGATCTTTAACAATCAATAAACACAAACTAATCCTTTTGAGAGTAACTAGTTAAAGATTAACTAGTATAGTGCTAATGGATTAATAATGCACTTTAATGGTAAAAATAATCTCTCCTTATTGCTCCAATAAAATCTCAAAATAATTTTTAAATGCACTTAATAATCTTCTGCAACTTTTCAAGAGTAATCTGTAATGAACCCTTAATGAATATTCTATAATTTTTCACTACAATCAATATTGTAGGATATAGTCTTCTTGCTTTCTAAATAAATAGGTAGGTGATAATTTTATTTCTTTCAAAAAATATCTAAATCCTATTTAATGTGCAAATATATCTTAAAATGAATTCTCCTTTTTGCACTTTCTTGAAGACTATAATATGGGTTCTTCTTGCAACTTTTAATCCAAATATGGTGCCTTAATAGAAGTTTGATAATGAACCCTAAAATTTGAAGTTAATCAAAACTAATTGCACCCAAGTTGCTTACCTTTTTTATGGCTTCTGAAGTAGATGTAGATCTTGGTGTTTTGATTCACCAAGTTGCTATTTAAATGGAGGTTGTTCAAAACTATGAGCCTTTCTAGTATTTTGTTGTAGAATCGAATAGTCTTCCTTTTTATATTTGGGCTTGTTGTCGGATGGCGACAATTGTCCCAAGTCCTTCACTATCAGGAGCTTTTCCTTGGTAGTGGATTCCTCCAATGAGTTCTCCTAGGAACTCTTTTGATGATGCTTCTACGAGCTCTGCAACAAGGCTCTCCGAGGTCTTCTATCTTGCAACTTCTCTGGTCCTTCTACTTTTGGGAGTGTTTGCAAGGGGTGGCGCACAAGGCAGATCTGGTTTGCAAAAAAATACATGCAACTAGTAGCAATGGTGGCTTTCCCTATTCCTCTCTAGATTCACCATGGCTCTGATACCACTGATGGTTTTAGCATCATTCCATCATATCAAGAGAAAGAGAGAAAAGAGAAAAGCAACTTCTTATTATTGAGAATAGAGAGTGATACATTTGGATGGAGCTGTGAGGCTCTTTATATAGGAAGATAGATTCCTTGGCCAACACTCTACCTAGTTGTACAAGGGGACACCTTGCACATTACAACTTGCACATTGACACTTGTGCATTTATTACATTGCTTGAAGTAACTAGCTAACTTCCCCCTAAAGTAATCTCCTATTCTAGTGATATACCAAATAATGTAATATACTCTAACTCTAACATGACTATTTTATGCACACTTCTTAATTTTTATAAGTCCACACAAAAATCATTTTATCATATTGTTCACTACCATCCACATCTACCTTTCTTGGTTTTTGTAATTTTCCCAAGTAAGTGGTCAAAAGGTGTCCAATAAGGTCTTTCTATCATTCAACCATACCTAGTTTTCTCTTTAGATTTTATAGAAAATCATCTTGATTTTTGATAGGTAGAATCTTGCTTTGATTGTACCTTGCTTATCTCAAAATTCCAACACAAATTTACAGTCTTAATCATGATTTTGAATAAGTAAATATGAGACTATAAAGTAGTTCTCACCCATTAAGCAAAAGGTTTCCCATGCTATCCTATCATGCATATGGTCTATAAGGCTAAGAATTGACAAAATTTCAAGCTATTCCTCTCCCCCCCAAACCAAGCAATCCCATTGCTCCTCAATCAAGTTCCCAAAAATTAATAAAATCCCTTTTGCTCCTCTCCAAATGAGAAAAACCCTTAAAAAAAGAGGGAAAAGAGCTTGAATCCATGGAATTCTTAGTTTTTCAAAAACCATGGGGTAATTTCCATCGCCAGCAATGAACTATAGATACTAGCCTGGTAGTGGAGTAGCCTTATACATGGTGACATGTCTTTCATATTATTGACCTCTTGTACAGACCAATATCAACTTGTGGATGAGCTAGCTTTTGATGGCTTGCATTACATAATAGTCTAGTCTAACTATGTACAAATCTAGGGTAATGATGACCATAGGATGATCTCCATTATAGAAATAGGCTATAAATTCTAACCTAGAAATGGGGTAGTCTTATACATCATATTAATGAACTTCACCATGCACACACAAGGATATTGAATATCTTGGTCTTCCTAGCATATTTTTATCTCTCAAGCCCTCGCATGGTCAGTATACGACTTTTACTAGTCAACTAGGGTGTTTGAATATCATGAAATTCTTATTTTTCCCTTATGAATTCTCACTACTCACCATCCATTACATTCACATTTTTTCATTTCACATTGTTCGTCTGATTTATTTTTAAGTGTATACCTCAAGTGAAATTGTTTTAACTTTGATTCCTGACTTTTATACATTATATGGTGCATATACTTAGTTAGTTAGTGCATCTTAGATTAATTTAATTTATCATACATTCACATTTTATAATCATTTAAATCATCACATATCATTATTATATCGCACACATCTAGATCTATGCATAAATAAATTATATATCTAGGCATCCATATCACATCTATCCATCATCACATATATTAAATCTATGCATAAATACATAATAATCCATAATCTCATAATAATAATTAGCACATCCATAAGTTCATAATAAACACATGATAACAATCAATAAAAATCATGACATATATATATATCAAAGTCATAAAATACATTCTAATACAAAAATACCCGCAGGCTACAATCATAAGTGGGTCCTCAGATATCACATCAAAAAATGAAGCTCATACAATATCCCTGATTAGTGTGGCCCTATACCATGGCTCTCATTATTTTTCTTAGCCTCATATCTATGAGGCTACCTAGATCCACTAGCCCTTAAATTTTACGAGGTCCTTAGTGTTGTGAAAATAGGCACTCAAGGTCTCAAGGATGGCTCTCTCATGGTATCAGTTTGATGACTCTAATTTGAATGAGACTGAGATGACCCTGATCATTGTGAGGAAAATCAACCACTAAGTCTATCCATATCATCCTCTAGGTTGTGAACATAGGCTCACTCAGCTTGGTACCTAGCATGCTCCTCAACCAACCTAACCCTCAACTAGGCCATCTCTACAGCCTATCCTACTAGCATCCCTCCACCCTAAATCCATAGAGCATATTGCTCTACCATAACATTTTCCAAAACCTCCTATAAGATCACCATCCAAGCCTCTTGTATCTCCATATCCTCTACCCAAATCTGTCATCTCTGCCTATTGGTATCATACTAGCTCTATATAGTGGCATGAGCTATGTTCTTGTAATTGAGTTGATGCTAGAGGATCTAAATTTTCTCCCTAAATGCACCCATATACTCCTAAGGGTTATATATATTTTATCCTTGAATCTCTTAGGTGTCTCAATATTTTCTATACCTCCCTGTGAGGTGCCTTCCTCTCTATATATCTAGTGGTACACTTGTTGTCATGTAGGATCTACGGTTGCAGCTCCTCCCCCCTTTGCTATCCCTATCTTGTCTAGTTGAGCAGTCCACCATGCATCATAATCCATTATGGTCCTTGAATTGACCATATATAGGTTGTCTAGTGGCGCATTACCCTCATCTCCTAATAGATCAACCTGTATTACTGATAGTTGAGCCTCTTTGGTCCTCCACTTGTAAACCACTAGGTCCTTAGGTACATCCTATATAACTCCTAGCTGGTGGGTCACTTTGTAGTACTATAAGTACTCATGCTCTATCCTATGGTGTCCTATTGGCTTTTTGGTGTGTCTCACTCACCTTAGGTACACCCCATCCTCATCACTATTCAAATCCCCTAGCCATGATCACCATCACATCCTCTGGTTGTAATCCATCAAAACTCTCTATGTAGTGCCATAGTGTACCCTACCATGAATGGCTCCTACCTCACTCTCTGTCATAGATCTAGCGCATGGCATAAAGAATCTCCTTATCTATCATGTCATTCCTATAAACCTAGGGTAGACCAAGAGGTTTGTCGATGCTAAAAGACTCCTAATCTTAAACCTATAGAAGGAAGTTGCATCCCAAGCCTAATATCCTATGCTCATACATCTCGTATAGCTCTTTATGGAGTTGTGCTAGTTATGAGGGGCCCCATACCATAACCTATGGCTACTCCACTAGATTTTGAACAATATCCAATAGTTTCCAAGGGAACTTGTAGCTAGAGGAGTCAGGTAGAATAAATTTTAACATCAGTGTCATCAACACCACATGTCTAGCTATCAAAATATGGGTGTTTTATCCTATCTCGACCCACACCCTGGAACTAGCAACATTGTAGTCTATCACATCCCATTGATATTTGTATACTCACCATAGCATTATCTCTCTCTCGATCATGGTAGATGTAGTGATGAGAATCCCCTCGATAGGGATCAGTAAGATCCAGTAGATATCCTCAAGAGTAACTGTGACCTCTCTAGTGGGCATATAAAAAGTGTTGGTCTGAGCATCTCATCGGTTAGTTAGGACCATCAGGTAGACCTAATAAACATGAATTGACTGTAACCGCACTATATTTTGAAGGCTCAAAGACTTCAACCACTTCCATTCATCATTATCATTGAGAATTGTAGCATGTGCTTCCTTATAATGGTATGGGAAGAAACATCATGCTCTAATAAGCTAGTAAGGTACACAAAATAAAAATAAAAATTAAAGTAAAAAATTTGCACACACGATCGTCTCACTCTAGAAAACCATGGTACAAGGCCATCTCGATTAATATGGCCATATCACAAAGCCGTCTCGATCGAGATCACCATGATACAAAACCATATTGATCAAGATGGCCACGATACAAAACTATCTTGATTGAGACAACCATAAAATAGGGTCTTCTCGATTCAAGATGGTCCCCAAATCAAACATAAAATAAAATAAAACAAAAAAAGCTAAAAAAAATAACAAATACAAACATCATTACTATCCCATCGTTCATTTATTTTACCTTAAAATTTATCATTTTACCCATCCCATTCATTTTATTTATTTAATTTAATTACAATTTGTTTTGCACTAAATAATGAAAAGTTAGTATTTTTCATCCTTACCTTTCTCTCTTCAGCTCCTCCACTAGTGAAAGTGGAACATGGGTCCATTGTGCTGGTCGATCCTTGGTTAGGTAGGAATTTTTTGCACACAACTAACTCCTCTCCTCATCTCCTCCTCTCCTCATTTCACATGACACACAAATGAGGCTCTCCTCATGAATTTTTATATTTATAGAAAAAATCATGGTGATGCCATCTCGGATGAGCGCACCACGTGGTATGAACATCCGAGATGACTGATATTTTGACCATCCATGATAATCTCATCAACCGTTTGAGATGGTCTCATGCATAAAATAATAAACAACCACAAAAAAATTAATTAATTAAATAAATAGAACTTTTTCAAAAGATAGTCATACTAACAAGAGTCATTCTTGTTGAGCCACTCATCACTATCATCACTTTTCATCTCCTTCATCGACTCGTAACTTGAGGGGGTAGTCAATAACTACAATAATTCAAAAATGAATACCAAGTCAACAATAAAACACTCAAAAGTAAAAACCATGTTTTTTCAAGGATCATTGCCAAAAGCTATCATACGTCCTTTTTTTTGGGAAAAACAACAAGCAAAAGAATAAATAAATCAAATATTTGGTATATCTAAAGTCATCACCTATAGACTCCTAGCTTATCACTTGAGCTAGTCTACCCATGGCTGAAAGGTATACCCAAATTAAAAGTTCATCAATGTGTTGGAAGCAATGATTCAAAGACATGCACCATTTTTATGATTGGGGTATCTCACATTGACCTTTTCAAAATAACATCATCCATCATCAATTCAAACATTTTAGGTCATTTATTTTTTCTCTACATTATGCTTAGTCACAAATCATCCCAAAAATGGGCATCTATAGACACATAAAATTTGTTTTCATAAGGAGACTCTCCAAAAGACCTCCTTCTAACTCATCTAACCCACCTAGGGTAGCCTTAAGGCTATTTAGCATATTTTCCCATATAAAGGGGAACTTTTTCCCCATAGAAAGCAAGGTCATATTTACCAATATAGTCTTAGAGTTGGGGTCATCTCCTGCGAGACGGTCATGCACCCATAAGTACAAAAATAATAATTAGGTAGTGGGAATGTCTATCAGTGTTGCGGTAAACTTCCTACTACCCCTAATGACCTACAGTCACCCTTAGTGACTTGCAGTTATCCACACGACATAAAAATTGGCAATCAAGTCTACCCTTGATTTCCACTTGCTCTTTTTGCACCTAGCCAAGAAAGCTATAAAAGGAGGGATCCCCTCCTAGTTTAAAATTCTGATTTTTTTCAACTTAAGCAATGAAGTGCTACTAAAATCTGATTGTGCATCCTCATTGCCCAAACCAATGTCACTGCTTCACAATGTAAACTTTGACATTGCATCCATAAAATTTGATTTATCAACACTACATTTTGATACGCTCAAATCTACGTGCTCGTCTACCAATCACCACCAATTCATTGACAAAACACACCCTCATATCATCCCAACATTTCCTCGACCTAGTTTCAAAAAGTTATAGGTCTACGGTAGAGACCATATCTGCTGATATGGTCCCACAAAAAGATAATATTTCTCAAGACGGCTAGGGTTAGGTGATCATTTTTCAATATTTTATGCATTTTCCTTTAGATTTATACTCGCAGGTTAGTTTTAATGGTAGATCATCCATTTTGAGAATTTTAGTTTCCCATATTAGCTTAGATTTCTTATTATTTCATACATGCAAATACTTTTTTTTTAGCTAATCTCTTTATTGATATGGGCCCAAATTATGTGGACCTTGCAGATGCTACTGATATCTTTTGTTGTTTCATTGTACATAGGTGATAGGATTCAAGGTAGTGAAAGGATTTGGACCTCACCCTCACATTGTGGTATCAAGGAAACCTGATTCTGAAGATATTATTGTGGGTACAAAAACTACTTAGATTACACCAAGAAAGCTATTGTAAAATTTGTATCACGGGTAAAATCCTTGAAGGTGATCATATGTAACACATGTTTTAAAAAAAATCAATGTAATATTAATACAGTCAGACTCCATTGCCATTTGATATCTTTTCTTTTATGTCTTGTTGCATTGTGTGCTTCATTTTAGCATTTTATTTCACTTACCCTTTATTTATCATTTGCAAGGTGCATGTTGTTTTCATGCTTTCAAGTAGATATTGCATTAATCCCCCTCAATGCAATGCTTGTGCAAATGTATGTACTCTCTCACATATGTGTTTGTATCCACTACCATATTGCACCTACCATGTATATCATATCATATTAATTAGGAAAGGTAATATTTAATCTTAGTATGGTATTTAATAGACACCTCACCTATAACTAGGTGATCATTATCCTTACATGACAACATTCACACATAACCCAACTTAACTCATTATTACATCCATTACAATGTATGATTTTATTGAAATTTATAAGAATTTGGAATATAAAAACTATTACATTTAAACTTATCATATCAAAACCTATGATGCCAAAATTATATTGAGTAGGTACTTGTATTCCAACACATTTATTGACTTATCTATTTCTTTAGCTAAGTTGGCATGTCAAAACTAGCGCCTACATAAGAGATCAAATTAAACTACATGGCAATAAAATATTATTACAACCATGGAAAGCAAAGTATTTTATCAATAAACACACCATAAAATGAAATAACAATAATGTATTCCCATGTGTATAAAATAGAAATGTTAGGAGGACAAGGAGGTAGTTCCATAATTATCACACATCCCACAATCAAAATGAGTAGTGCCATAATTGTAAATCGAAGCCTTGCACAATCTCTTACTATTTAAAAATTATCTCAATTACAATGTGGGACTCACAAAGTGTATATCCGATTCTCTCAAGTACAAAAAGATATTTAAAATAATCCCGTGGTTACTATTTATAAAATTCACCCTATCTTACCTTGGGTGAAAAATTCTTACTCTAATAAAATTAATCATTTGGGGTATCTTTATCAAAATTATGCACCTCTAAATGTTACATACCTCTAATTACGCCTCTAAATGACTTATAAGTCTTATATAATGAGTTATAGGCCACTCCAAAACAAAAATTATTTTACAAAAAATCATCCTTAGCATCCATGCTTTCTTGTCCCGCTTTACCTTTCAATGAGTCATTTGCTCTCATTTAGATAGTGATTCAATACTATTGATATAATTACATCTCTATTGTGGATCATATCTTTGGATTTGACTCTACAAAATTGAATTTCTAGAGTCTACTCAATCCTTGGTTTTGCAAGTCTTTTAAATATCAGGAACCCCAACATAGTAACTAAGGTTACAACATGATGATGGCCTCAAATTAGTTAGAGATGTCTCAAGTGCTTTCCATTCACTAAATGGGTAACAATTGGCCATCTATAATAGAAAACCTATAATAATTAATACCTCACATGCTAATAATATAATGTAAGCCACTCTAAAGAAAATCAAACTTGACATAATTACCTAGCTTAGTTCAATTTTCATCCCACTTCAACAAAATATCACCTATCTTGAATTTAGTATTTTTTGCCTTATTATCAACCCATCACTTAAATAATTCTTGATGTTGGACAAAATTCTCAAATGCCTTTTCATATTCTTATTCAAGGAAAAAAAATGCGTCTAGCCTTGCATGAATTAGTATCATTTTAATATCCTCATGATCTAGTTTTTATTTTCATTTGGAACAAAGGGAGATCTAGATTGATTAGCAACATTACTTCCTTATTAAACACAAGTTTATATGGTGAATTAACTATGAAATCCTTAGGAGATGCCCTATATAATCATAATTTTATTTTCAACTAGGCATATAAATCTCTCTATGATTAAACAATTATCCTTTTCAATCTGGACCATGTGTTTGTTTGTTGATTATGCTAGACCATTTTCCTTAGGATAGTAATTTGATGTGTTTTTAATACAAACCCATATTTTAGCATAAAATGAGTCACCTTCATTCTCATGAATACGTTAGACTTATTAATAATTACTATTAAAGGTACACTATATGGTAATAATGTCTTCCATCAATTGTATCATTATCTCTTGATTGATGATCTTAACATGGATTACTTCTATCAACCTATAAATATAATCTATCATCATCATAATCATACTATGAACTATAGTTGACAATGGATTGATCTAGTAGTAGAATCTAATCTCCACTACTCAAATGGTTTAGAAATAATTATTAGTTGTAATGACAATAAGTCTATTCTTTGCTTCTTGATGAACAAGTAACATGACTTGTATTGCTTAACCCATTGGAATGAATACAAGATGATGATTGGCCAATAATAACCTACTCTTTATAGTTTTTTTTGTTGTATAGTTGAGTAGTGATCACCCTCATCATGATATTCATGCAGTAGATCATTCCATCTTTCCTCTTTAATGCATATTAGATATATGCCATCATACCCCTTATAAAATATTATTCTATTGAGTAGTGCATAATCCATTATCTTCTATCATAATTACTTCATTTGCTTTAGTGTTGACCCTTCAAAAGTATGCTAGTTCAGATGTATTTTGTGACTTCTCATATCCATTTAATTTATCCCTATTTGTGTACTTTCTCCTCTAGTTGTTCTAGTTCATCCAAAAATCTAGCTTTATCATCTATATGATGCATAGCCAAGTTATTGCATAGTTTTCTATCTCTTACCAAATTTGTGGGTCTAATTTTGATGTTAAAACTCTAGATTTTATTTATCCAACTAGTTGTATCACCTAATTTTTCATGTAGCATGAGAATTTTAACATCATGCTACACTATGAATACTATAGCTTTGCTCTATCATATGTAATGTCTAAATTTCCTTAATGATATTATTATAGACACCAAAAATATATCATTTTTGTAACACCTTAAAAACCATTTTTTGACCAATTTTACAAATTATCTTAATTTCCTCCAAACCTATTGATTCCCTCTTAATTTCCCTCTAAGTCCTTTTAATTTCTTCCTAATTCATCTAATTTCCCCTAATTTTCCCTAGATACTTCTAATTTCCTCTAATCCCCCTTTAATTCATCTAATCTCTCTTAATTCCCCTAATATCCCAATAAATGCCCCAAAACCTCAATTAGCCTCTAATCCATAATTAACTCCTCTAATAACAACCCTAATAACTCCTTAACCCCAAGTCAAAATTCATAATAAATGCACATTAAATTCTCAGGTCCCTTTCACACTCTTCCTTCCAATTTATTTTAACTAAAAACCACTCCTTAACCCCAAGTAAAAATTCATAATAAACACATATTAAATTCCTAAAACCCTTTTCACACTTGGAAATTCTACCACCTCACATCTTGGGCACCCTCCCTCTCTCTCTCTCGTAAATTCCTATAAATACCCCATACTTTTCCTCATTCACAAGAACACATGATTTTCATATAAAAACTTTGTCATAATCCCCACTTAGCCATCACTCATAGCCAACCCCCCTATTTTTCCCATTACCAATGAGCCATTAAGATGAATTTAACCCTCACCATGGCGATTGTTATTTAACTGTGTGAAGGAGCTTAATGGAGCACATGAAATATAGGATGGTCCGACCCTTCATCGAGGCTAGAAACTATTGGTAGTTTTGCCACTTTACCACATTAAAATTTTTGTTGAGCTTCAATTGTAAAATTTTCAAAATTATTGATGGAAGATGTCATAATTTTACCGTTTTAATATGTTGTAATTATGTTTGTTTCTTTACTCTTCTTTTTTTACTTTAAAAATTACATTGTGATGAAATTAATGAAACTCATAAGTTTTATGGAGGAGCGCGGTAGCATCATCAAAAAAAAATAAAATTGAGTTTCTCTCTAGTTGAGGGGTGAAACTCAGTATCACCCCTATTTGGGATGAAATGCAGTAAAAAAACATTTCACTTAAAATACAGTAAAAGAAATGAAGAAACACCCCATTTTATATTGATGGACAGGGACAAAGTTGAAGTAAAATGGTTGAAAGAAAAATGGTTTCACCCCAGAGGAGGGTGAAAGTTGTGTGGCTTTTGAAGAAGAAATTACAGGGGAAAACCAAATAGTTTTATCCCAATAGAGGGGTGAAAGTCGCTATCGCCCCTCTTGGAGGTGAAACCTAGTGAAAAAGGTAGTTTCACTCTTTTAATAGGTGAGGGTTGCAGGTCATGTGAAGGTTGTAGAAAAGAAGTTTGAAAAGGTTGTAAAAGGAGTTTCATCCCAATTGAGGGAAGAAAATACCTTTCACCCCTCTTGGAGGTGAAACAAAGTAAAAGAATTCCACAATGCCCAAATAAAAATGAGAGGTGAAATTCATAAGGAAAATAAAGAAGATTTTAAAATGGAGCATAATGCTTTCACCCCAAGTAAGGGGCAAACCTCTTGTCGCCCCTCTTTGGGATGAAAGCCAATATTTTATAAATTTTTTGGAGCAAAGTCTAAGCCAAAACGTGGGGCCCTCCTTAGTCTCCTTAGTGAGTTCGATCATGGTGAGGTGAAGATAGAAGAAGATATGTTTGGTAGAGTCAAATTCAAAGGCACCCCTGGGTAGAGGCACCAGGTAATTTTACCTCTCCAATGGGTGCAACAGGGATTGTCCAATCAGATTCAAGCAAAAAGAAAATAATGTTGAACGTAAAGTGAATTCTTGAGTTAAAGTCGAAAGTGCCCCTATTGAGAGGCACTAGGTACCTTTGTTTCTCAGGGGGGGTGAATTAAAAATGACAAATAAATATCGAATGAAATTAAATCATGGCATGTGCCACTTTCTAGCAAAATATTTAAAAATTTGAAGTTACCTCTCAAAAGAGGTGAAAGTCACTGTCACCTCCAAAAAGGGTGACATTAATAAAAACTTTGTCAAATTAAAAATTAAAAGCTTCCCTTGGAGTGAAGACACTAGAACTTAGTCACCCATCAGTGCTTCGAAATAGCTTTTAGCCTCATTCCTGGGTGAAATATTTTTACTCCCAGAGACACTGTTTTCTAAGGCACCATTATTGCATATTCTCTTAGGAAAGGTCAAGGGATCATGAGATTTAATTTTAAAATCAATGTGGGCTACATTTCCTAAATTTTTGCTCCAAAGGTATAAGATTAAATGCTATTCTGGCTCATTTCCAATGCACCGCCACATGAATGTGTTATTTTTTCAAAAGGGCATTAATACATGGTAGACTATCTTGACGCAAGTTGATTTCCAAGGTGCAAGGGCAAAGTGAATTCAAAGATCAAATTTTAGATTTTTAGGTGATTTCATTGCATCTCGATGCACCGTACCTAAATCTAAATTCAAGAATTTAATCCTATGGATTTCCCAAGAGATTATCCCATCAAAGCAAGATTGTTGTATCCATGAAGAATGTTTTGACTAAAGATATCACTGATGCCGAGGAGGAAAATATACACGCTGATTTTTGATTTACCAGAATTTTGTTGTATATGCATTGAATGATAGAAGCAAATTTCCTCTATAAATACTAATAATTTTTCCATGTAAAAGGAGGATAGACACTTTGCAGAAAAATATATCAATTTTTATGCATCAATAGAAACACTTTGGATTTTGTTGAGCAAGGTGCAGCAACAGTATTGTCATTGTTGTCAACACAGTCAGACAAATCAGTTGATGAAGTGGACAGGAGTTCTGCAACAGTATTGTCATTATTGTCAACACAGTCAGAAAGATTAGTTGATGAAGTGGACAGGAGTTAAGAGGTTCTTCAGAGTATGTACAGTGATTATCCAAAATATCGAAGTGGCCCATATGCTAAAAATCAAAAGAAAATCACAAGGAAGAAAATTGTCACGATATCGCGACATGTTGAGAAGAAAGAAAACTATCGCGATATCACGACATGTTGAGAGAAAGAAAAATTGTCACGATTTCACGACATGTTCGAAGAGAAAGCGCAAGCAAGCAAAACTGTCACGATTTCACGACATGTTCGGAGAGAAAGCGCAAGCAAGCAAAACTATCATGATTTCCCGACATGTTCGGGAGAAGGCGCAAGCAAGAAAAACTGTCGCGATTTTGCGACATGTTCGAAGAGAAAAAGGCAAGTAGAAAAAGTGTCACGATTTCGTGACATATTGCAAGAGAGATAGTACGGAAGAAAAAGTGTCGTGATTTCGTGACATGTTGGAAGAGAGAAAGTCAAGTAGAAAAAGTGTCACGATTTTGTGACATATTGCAAGAGAGATAGTATGGAAGAAAAAGTGTCACGATTTCGTGACATGTTGGAAGAGAAAATGCAAGTAGAAAAAGTGTCACGATTTTGACATATTGCAAGAAGAGAAAATGCAAGGAGGAAAAAGTGTCACGATTTCACGACATGTTGCATTTTCGCAAGGAAGAGAAAGTGCAAAGAAGGAAAAGTGTCACGATTTCGTGACATGTTGCATTTTCATCGCCGTAAACGAGGAGAAAGTGCAAGAAGGAAAAGTGTCACGATATCGCGACATGTCGCATTTTCGCGACTGAAAAGAAGCAGAAGGTAGAGAAGGAAAAGTGTCACGATATCGCGACATGTCGCATTTTCGCGACTTGAAAAGAGCAGGAAGGCAAAGAAGGAAAAGTGTCGTGATATCGTGACATGTCGCATTTTCGCGACTTGAAAAGGGCAAGAAGGAAGAGAATGAAAAAGTGTCACGATATCGTGACATGTCACGTTTTCACGACTCGAAGGTAAGAGAAAGTGCAAAGGAGAAAAAGTGTCATGATATGTCACATTTTCGTGACTCTAGGAGGAGAGAGAAAGTAAGAAGGCAGAAGTGTCACGATATCGTGACAAAAGTAAAGAGGAAGAGTACGGAGGGAAAGTGTCGCGATATCGTGACATGTGTTTTCGTGGGTACAAGCAAATAGAAGAAGCAAGGAGGCGAAAGTGTCACGATATCGTGACATGTTGTGTTTTCATGGGTACAAGCAAACAGAAGAAGCAAGGAGGCGAAAGTGTCGCGATATCATGACATGTTGTGTTTTCACGGGTACAAGCAAACAGAAGAAGTAAGGAGGCAAAAGTGTCACGATATCACGACATGTGTTTTTGTGAAGAAGAGAAAGGAGGCGAAGTGTCATGATATGTGAATTGTTTTTGCAAGCTAAGAAGAGAACCTAGCTAAAAGAAGATATGTGACAGTTAACTGAAGTCGTTACGAAGTATAGGGTAGTTAAAGAAGTCGATGATGGTAGAAGAAAATCATGTAGCTAAAATAAGAAGAGTTAACTGAAGTTGGTATGACAGTTACAGGTGTTGTTATAGAAGAATATCATGCAGCTAAAATAAGAATAGTGAACTAAAGTCAGTACGACAGTTAAGGCGATTATGGGTTGCATGCGAAAATATGGAAGTTAAAAATAGAGTCAGAACTTTGTTATAAAAGGAGGTCTGCATGGAGAATTAAAGTGATGCTGAAATAGAGTGAAAGCGCTTGGGATTAACGTGAGGTGGATTTAATCTTGCGAAGAGAGCAAGAGGAGAGCGAGAGAGGTGTGTAGTATGTGAAGCACGAGGAGAGTGTGCAGGAGCCGAGCGAGCAAGGTGTGTGTTGTGTGAAGAGTGGGAAATGTTGAGAAAGCAATAGACCAGTCAGGGTCTTGTAAAAGTGAAGGCATCTTTATGTCAATCTTCTAGTTTCAGAATAGAAGTCCAAGTTGGTGCTTGGCATCGGGGGTTGGTGCTCCTTCCAGTTGGTGTTGGTAAATCAGGGGTTGGTGCTCCTTCCAGTTGGTGCTGGTAAATCAAGGGTTGGTGCTCCTTTCTGTTGTTGCAGATAAATCATGGGTTGGTGCTCCTTCCAGTGGGTGCTGGTAAATTGATTGTAAAATTGGTATTTTGCAAAGGCTGGATTTGGATGGGAGTCCAAACAGTCAATTTTGAGGAGTAGCCAAAATTGGTGAACCTCGGTACATCTTGTGTTGTGTGATGCTCTTTTGGTATATTTGCTTTATTGAGTTTTAAGCTTTCATTGTTTAGGCATTAAGAATTGAAGATTTAAGTTTTTAAGAGCTACACTGATTCACCCCCCTCTCAGTGTCATTGTGAGACTAACAATTGGTATCAGAGCCAGTTTCCCTTGTCAAGCTAAATCAGCTAGGGTTGATCTTGGATTAGTACGCAATGGGTAAGAAGAATAGATCCTCCTCAAATAAGGCATCTCAGTCAGTTTTAGTTCCTGTGGAAGAGAAAATTGAACTAGAAAAGATAGGAGTGAATTCTGAAAAGATAGGAGTGAACTCTGAAGCATGTGATGAAAACCTTGAGGGTGAAGTATATCTAGAAGGTGAGTTGATCGCTGCACTTGAAGAGTTGAATATAGAAAGGAAAAAGAACAGAAGACTGTCCAAGAAGTTGGAAGAATATGGGGATAAGATCGAAGATCTCTTCTTACAAATTCATAAAGCCAAGAAAATAGAAGAAGCCTTGAAGTCACACCTGGATGATAAAGTCGATGTATGTAGCAAACGTGAAGAGGAATCTAACAAAGTTTTTAGTGATCTAAAGTTGCAAGTAGAAGAGTCCAAAAGGATTGAAGAAACTCTCAGGTCACAGATCAATAAGAAAGAGATTGTTTGCTGCAAACAAGAAGAGGAGATTGTTTTATTGAAGAAACAACTAGAAGAGGCCAATACAAATCTCAAATTTGAGAAGAGCACAGAGTTGCTAGATGAAATGATAAGGCAACAAAGAAGCCCCATGTCTAAGCTTGGTCTTGGATGTAAAGTTGAACAACCTTCATCTTCCAAATATGCAGAGAAGAAGAAGTTCACTGTTGAAGGATCAAAGCAAGAAAAGTCTGAAGCTGAATCTTCAAAAGGAAGAAAATATCAAAGGAGATCTACAACAAAGCAACCACAACAAAAGAGGTTCTATCACTCTCACTCTATTCATAATAATGCTTTTAATGGCTATTGTTTTAGATGCAACCATTATGGTCACAAGGCAATTTATTGTGGATTGAATAATAGATCAAAGAGTTATGATGATAGAAATACATCTGATTTTCGATTGAACACCATGTGCAATGTTTTAAATGTAATGGTCATGGGCACATAGCAAGGTTTTGTCCAAGAACTTTTGTATCTAATCTAAGGCAAGACAACAGATTTCATCAGTCACAAAGAGTGAAACACAGACAGGGAAGAAATCATGTGCATCAAAGAAAGGAAAATAATCATCCATCAAGGATGCACAAGAGACAACCACCCAAGAGAAATGTTCAAGTTCACGAAAAGGTTCAAAATAGGGATGCAGTTGAAAAACTCAAGCCCAAGTTCAAGAAAGGTTGGAGAAAGAAAGAAGAGAGGAAATCGTGTCTCCTTGGACTGAAGGAGATTACTCCTCTATTGCACTAAGCAACTCCAGGTAGCACATCCTCAGGGGGAGCAATCTTAAAGTTTTATTTTAATGCTCCTATGTTGTTTGGTTATCTAAGGATGAAAGGCAAGTAGTCGGGGGAGTTGTCGTATAGTTGTCAAAATGTGTTTCAGTTCATGTAGTTGTTTGTGGAGGTAATAAGTAGGAGCATGAGACGTTGGCTTGACAGAGCCAGTTTTTTATTATTGTGAAATCTCTCTGGTGATGGCGGTTACAATAGCAGATAGTGTCAAACTGATGTGCTTCAGCAGAACAACATGGTGAACAGCTAGGTTTTCGATGCAACAGCTGATAGGCGTTATCTGAGATAGAACATGCAGCACAGGTCATCGTGTCATGGAAGCATAAGTCGGCAGTGCTGGTTTTGAAGCCTGTAACATTCCCAATCTGTAGATAACATAGAATCCATGTTGTGAGTATGTCTCGATTTATCTACCAATATCGAGGGAGGACTATGGTAAAGCTCTTCATGATCATTATGAAAATTACTGCCAACGTGTAGCTGGGAAGGCGTGCGTTTCTTAACCAAAAATACAACACTTCATTTGGTATAAGAGAGCATCAATTTTCTCTAAAGAAGTAGCCATTATCAAAGAGATGCCAGAGTCAAAGCAAACAGTAGCACTAGCACCCAGTTCGTCAAGAGTGCCAAGTGGCACATGCAAGGCAGAGACGTTGAGAGAATAGCGCCCAGGTGGTGAAGCACCAAGGAGGACAAGATGCCTATGCACCTAAGAAAGTCTTGCATTATTTGAGGAATGCGAGATATTGCCCGAGGAATCCCTTGATCGCAGCGAGGAGAAATGCTCCCTGGAATCACGTGAAGAACGTTCGCCTAAGACATTGAGTAGCCCTGACATATGCCCTAGCAGGAAGCAGAATACCGAGAGTTGATGACTGCACGTAGATTGAGGTTCCAACGCTAGAGGTAACGGTCCAAAAGTATGAGTTTGAGTAAGGTGCACTATAGTTGGCCATGAAGCGTTTAACAAAATATTGTCTCCTGATTCGAACAGTTGAAAGTAAGGTGTGACCAACGGTGACTGTAGAAAACATAGACCAAGTTGAAAATGTAAGAAGGGATTTGGTTGGTGTTGTGGTACTATGTTTGATGCTTGCATAGAGTTGGCAGTAAAATTGCAGTGTTGGTATAGTGTTGGACAAAAATTGGTACAAGTGTGAGTCACTTGTCAATTTTGTTGACAGATGTGAAATCAACATTTTTGAATGGGAAGCTTGAAGAAGAGGTTTATATTGAGCAGCCAGATGGTTTCCAGCTTGGTGATGATTGGTTGAGTTGATTTGATTAAGCCTAGTCAAGTTATGTGTGAAGTGATTTTTAAAGTTCTCTGAAATAAATTATTCCATCATTCTATGTTGAGTTGAGATTGAGGTTAGAAGATATTAAGTCTCTAACAATTCTCTTTATGCTTCTATGAAGTGGATTTGATTTGAGATTGTCATTCATTGTTGAGTTCATTTTGAATACTACTTGAGCATGATTGATTGAGCCTTTGAGAAGGCCTTTGGGAAATATTTGAGGACAGTGTTGGGACAGACTTCTAGAGCAGATTTCGGACAGGTTCTTAGTGAGCTTGTTGGAGCAGATTTGGACAGGTTTTGTATGAGCTTGTTATTCAACATTGGACAAGTTCTATGTGAGCTTGTTAAGCAGGTTCTGTGTGAGCCTATTGATAGAGTACAGAGAATAGAGTCTCAATGGATAGAGATCCAGCAGCCAACACAGTTGAAGATAGATCTGAGTGAGGATTCTTCAAGTGGAGAGAGGTCCACCAGTCAGTGCAGCAGAGAGACAGAGTCTTCTATAATATAACAATTGGAGAGAGGTCCACCAGTCAGTAGTGGATACCTTCGTAATAAATTGGGAGTGGTCATGCTTCCCAAGAACTGACTAGCTATCGAGACCACATTCTCAGGGGGAGCATTTATATATTTGATTATCTTTTTGCTCATGTTTGTAATTTTTGCTAACTGTAATAATTTGTGCCTGAGAATGTTGTGCATGGACTCAGGGGGAGTCTGCAGTAGCCCTTTGGTATTATTGTCAAAGGGGGAGAATATTTATAGGAAATTGCACGTGTGTTGCCAACAATTCCAAAGGGGGAGATTGTTGAGCAAGGTGCAACAATAGTATTGTCATTGTTGTCAACACATTCAGACAAATCAGTTGATGAAGTGGACAGGAGTTTTTGGTACAGTTGATGAAGTGGATAAGAGTTAAGAGGTTCTTCAGAGTATGTATAGTGATTATCCAAAAGATCGAAGTGGCCCATATGCTAAAAATCAAAAGAAAATCACAAGGAAGAAAACTGTCACGATATCATGACATGTTGAGAAGAAAGAAAACTATCGCGATATCGCGACATGTTGAGAGAAAGAAAAACTGTCACGATATCGTGACATGTTGAGAAAGCGCAAGCAAGCAAAACTATCATGATTTCGTGACATGTTCGAAGAGAAAGCGCAAGCAAGCAAAACTATCATGATTTCATGACATGTTCGAGGAGAAAGCGCAAGCAAGAAAAACTGTCATGATTTCGTGACATGTTCGAAGAGAAAAGGCAAGTAGAAAAAGTGTCATGATTTCATGACATATTGCAAGAGAGATAGTACGGAAGAAAAAGTGTCACGATTTCGCGACATGTTGGAAGAGAAAAAGGCAAGTAGAAAAAGTGTCACGATTTCGTGACATATTGCAAGAGAGATAGTACGGAAGAAAAAGTGTCACGATTTCACGACATGTTGGAAGAGAAAAAGGCAAGTAGAAAAAGTGTCACGATTTCGTGACATATTGCAAGAGAGATTGTACGGAAGAAAAAGTGTCACGATTTCATGACATGTTGCAAGAGAGAGAGTAAAGAAAAAGTGTCACGATTTCGACATGTTAAGAGAAAGGAGAAAAAGTGTCCGGATTTCGTGACATGTAGAGAGAAAAGGAGAAAAAGTGTCACGATTTCAGACATGTTGCATTTTCGTGGTCCGAAGCAAAGAGAAAATAAGGAAGAAAAAGGTGTGCGATATCGCGACATGTCGCATTTTCGCGGTCCGAAGCGAAGAGAAAAGCAAGGAGGAAAAGTGTCGCGATATCATGACATGTCGCATTTTCTTGAAAAGAGAAGAAGGGAAAGTGTCGGATTCGGACATGTTGATTTTCGACTTGAAGAGGAAGAGAGAAGGAAAAGTGTCCGGATATCGCGACATGTCGCATTTTCGACTTAAAAGAGTAGGAAGGAGAAGGAAAAGTGTCACGATTGCGACATGTCGATTTCGATTAAGGGGAAGTTGAATTCTTTGTGGTCGATATCGGACATGTCACAGAGAAAGAAGGAGAAAAGTGTCACGATATCGCGACATGTCACATTTTTACGACTCTAGGAGGAGAGAGAAAGTAAGAAGGCAGAAGTGTCACGATATCGTGACAAAAGTAAAAAGGAAGAGTACGGAGGTGAAAGTGTCACGATATCGTGACATGTGTTTTCATGGGTACAAGCAAACAGAAGCAAGGAGGAGGTGATATCTGAGAGGAGGGAAAGTGTCATGATATCATGTGTTTGCGGAAAAGAAAAGGAGGCGAAAGTGTCACGATATCACGACATGTGTTTTTACGAGCTAAGAAGAGAACCCAACCAAAATAAGATATGTGATAGTTAACTGAAGTATATGATAGTTACAGGTGGTTACAAAAGAAAATCATGCAGCTAAAATAAGAAGAGTTAACTAAAGTCGGTATGACAGTTACAGGTGTCGTTATAGAAGAATATCATGCAGCTAAAATAAGAACAGTGAACTAAAGTCAGTACGATAGTTACAGGGGCAGTTACGGGTTGCATGCAAAAATATGGAAGTTAAAAATAGAGTCAGAACTTTGTTATAAAAGGAGGTCTATGTGGAGAATTAAATTGATGCTGAAATAGAGTGAAAGCGCTTGGGATTAACGTGAGGCGGATTTAATCTTGCGAAGAGAGCAAGAGGAGAGCGAGAGAGGTGTGCGGTATGTGAAGCACGAGGAGAGTGTGCTGGAGCCGAGCGAGCATAGTGTGTGTTGTGTGAAGAGTGGGAAATGTTGAGAAAGCAATAGACCAGTCAGGGTCTTGTAAAAGTGAAGGCATCTTTATGTCAATCTTCTAGTTTCAGAACAGAAGTCCAAGTTGGTGCTTGGCATCAGGGGTTGGTGCTCCTTCCAGTTGGTGCTGGTAAATCAAGGGTTGGTGCTCCTTCCAGTTGGTGCTGGTAAATCAGGGGTTGGTGCTCCTTTCTGTTGTTGCAGATAAATCAGGGGTTGGTGCTCCTTCCAGTGGGTGCTGGTAAATTGATTGTAAAATTGGTATTTTGCAAAGGCTGGATTTGGATGGGAGTCCAAACAGTCAATTTTGAGGAGTAGCCAAAACCGGTGAACCTCGGTACATCTTGTGTTGTGTGATGCTCTTTTGGTATATTTGCTTTATTGAGTTTTAAGCTTTCATTGTTTAGGCATTAAGAATTGAAGATTTAAGTTTTTAAGAGCTACACTGATTCACCCCCCCTCTCAGTGTCATTATGAGACTAACAGATTTTGGTTCTTTGAGTGATTTTGCATTTGATAATTTTCTATGTGTAATTTGTGAAGGCTTTCATTTCTATTATTTTCTATGAGTAAATTATGCTTCTGAATTTGGTATTTTCTAGTGAGGGAGTGAACACTGAAATGCTGTGTGAGGTTATCTTTGTATAATTTCAAGAAATTTTTGTACTTGTTTTTCTCTTGTATCCTACTAATCGCTTGGTGAAACTTTGGCTGTTAGTCTATCCTCATCCTGTAATGATGGCTTATAGCCATATTTACCTATTTATTTCATGTTACCCTAAGATTTTAAACAAATTAGATTAGGAAGGGAACCAACCCTCTATATATTGGCTCAGAGGACATCTCTTTCCTTAGACCTTTCAATGTTGGTCGGGTCTAGGGTGCACAAGGCATTAACTTTGTTACTAGGCATATTCGTGACCAATAGTTTTTGGCATGCCCAATGGAAATTTTAAAAGGTTCTACTTTCAATTGTATTAAGGTTTAATTTTCAGCTGGTACTGTATGATTAGAACATTTGGTGACTCATATCTACCCATAAGCCTTTGAACATGAAGTGAGTGAAAGCTTTCTTCATGATCACAAGATCGAATGCCAAATATTCCAAAGAGCCTGTTGAGTTTTATGCACTTGACATCCAAGAGCTAGGAGAACACCCTAGGTTAGTTACTCTAGTTGTCCCATTAAGTACAACATCTTCTTAGTTAGCTGGTGTGTTTTCATTCCTTCTAGTTCGGCTAGTATAGCCACTAGTTATCCACCTCCTCAACCACACACACCAGTCCACATGGCTCAAAATATGCCACCACATTAGCTACCAACAAGGTAGTTTCCAACATGGAATCATTTTGGACCTCTAAATTTGCAATCCCATAACCCAATCCCATAAGTGGCAATGAAGGCTTTGCTAACCTATGATGGTACGAGAAAGATAACCTATGGGTATGTTCAAGATGTAGCTGATTTGGTGACAATTCATGGTATTACAGAAGAGGGTATAATGGTAAGATTACTTGTTCTCTCTCTCAGGAAAATTGCTTTACTAGTATTGATCATTACAACCTGCAACCATCACTACCTAGGACCAATTGGCTAAACTATTTATTAAAGGGTTCAATGAATAAGCAGATCCATTTTTCTTGCTGAATCAATTCACTACTATTCAAAGGCATCCATAAGAAGAAATCATGGAATTTAATGTCAGGTTTTCCTAAAATTGGCATAGAGTTCTCGATGATCTTTGATTGAATCTTGAACAAGCCACCTTTTACTATATTTGAGCCTTCAACTTAGATATCAGTATGGCCATTCGATGGTCCAATGCCAATACATTCCCTGATTTGTATACTACAACACAAAAGGTTGAAGCTGATTTGATCGCTATCAGTAAGCTTCCACTAAAAATGGCCATGCATATTTTTATTTATCTTACGTAGTATTTTATGCCAACACATCTTCTCAACATTTGTCCATGTCACCTATGTATCCAATTTTATCATGGAATCTGAGTACATCCCAATCTAAAACAACAATTTTTGCTTCACAATTACCTACTCTAATCATTCCATAATTACCCGCTCCTCCTTCTATCCTAGGATTTCCTTCTATGCCAATACCTTTACCTTTTATAGAACCTCCAATACCCTCAAATCTTAATCCCCAATTGAAATTATTACAGGAGATGAATCACTTAATTCAATAGTGAGGACAATGTTGAATGAAATCACATCCATAAAGAAGAAGCAAGCTGAGGCTAAATTTCTATCAATAAGGTTTCAAAAATTGTCGATTACTAGAGAGCAAGCAACTTCAACTAACAAAGGTGCTAACAAAAATACATGGTGCTCTACTTGTAATTACCCTCATGGCAAAGATACCTACATGGTTTATTTGAACTATGTGTAAACATTGGCAAAAAACACTTCTAGTGGTCAAGTCAACATGATCATGAAGATTAATTACAACTTCATGGTTCCATCTATCGAGCAAGTATCAATTCTCACAAGATCTAGGAAGAATCCTATCACTATTGATCTGGTAGAGATGGAGCCATTGAAAGTACCCATTGAGCAGAAGGTGTATAATGAAAGGAAGTAGTATCAAGTGAAACCACTTGCACCAACATCTAAAGCATATGAACCTATATTTTTGAAGGATTTTTTGCCTACCCACTACACAAGTGCAAACAAAAATGAGAGAACAAGAAAAGGAGAATCTCAAGTACCCGTATTTGACTAAGTATTAGAGGGTGGAAGCTATACAATAGTACTAGAAAAAATATGAAGCTGCTAGAGAATCAAGGAAGCCTAACACATAATCATATAATATCATCGAAGAATTGAAGAAGATTCCCTCTAAGGTGAGTCTCTATGATGCGCTACAACTTCTTGGACAAGTAGATTTGTTGCAGGAATCATTGAAATTCATGAAGGATAAGAAGAAAAACCTTACATAGACAGTGTTGGATCAGACACTACCCACTTCAACCATGGGAAAAAATAGACCTCCCCCATTCTATCTCTCTTAGGATGGAGGGGTGGATCATACACAATTGCATGATAGAATCGAGTGCGACAACCATTGTCATGCCAAAGGAAGTATGCAAAATAATGGGTATGGAGTATACAAGAAGTAGCCAAGGCATCTTACAGCTGGATGGCACTCCTATCAAAATTATGGGGGTGATCAAATACATACCAATTGTTTTACATATCATACCTCATATTACTATGATTCAAGAAGTTGTAGTAGTAGACTTGGAGCCATACTTCAGTATGTGTCTATCTAGAGAGTTCATAGCCAATTTGGAAGGTTACCTATATTTGGACTATTCTCACCTAGAGATTCCATTCAAAGGGAGGAGAATAAAAATTTATAATAAGAAGACCTCCACATATCATATCAAAAATATTTAAGATGAAGAAAAAGTTGTAGACTTAGTGAACATGGTAACTGAAGAGCTAGAGGATATGGATATGATGGAAGAAGCTTTGGATGAGCTTCGATTAGAGGATGAGTTTTCCAATGCAATGATGGAGATCAAGATCAACTATTACACTATCACAAATCCTAAAAAGGATGAAGAGAAGGTACCTGATGATCTAGGCTCTACCCCTAACCAATTATGAAAGATGTACTTCAATGGTGCCATATGCAAGAATGGTGTTAGAGCTAGAGAATTATCCATCTCTCCTTCAGGAATTCAAAAAACATAGTCGTACCGATTGACCTAAAGATATAAAAATAATGTTACCGAGTAGGAACGCTATGCTTGGACCTGAAGAAAGTGAAAAAGCTTAGGATAAAAAAATTGCAAATTTTTGGATATTTTGAGTTGATTGTCAACCATGTGACCAACAAGTATATTTTAAGTAGTGACCAACAAGTATATTTTAAGTAGCACTACCTGAAGGTGTACTGCAACAAGGTATGGGATTTATTCGAATCATTTGATGCATTAAATGTTCAAGTGATTTTATGAGAATTAAATAAGCATGCATATCTCCTAGCATCCCTTGGTGCAAATTTCTCTCCTATTGAAAGTGTGGTACAAAATCCCAAGAATATAAAGATGATTTATAGACCTTCAGTCCTAGATAAGAACATATGCTGGCAATTTTTTGATAATTATGACCAAATTGTAAACTTTTTGATTAAAGAATCTAGTAGTATGGAAGGAAGGACACTTTTCAAAGATGAATTGGGGGGTTTGATCCAGATCAGGAATAATCACATCTTGAAATGATTGATTACCTTAGAGAGCCTCTTTGATTAGAACAACATAGCAGAAAAGCACAGGATCAAGGTGAACAAAAAAGAGTATACTGATATGAAATTGGGACCTGAAAAGATTATCAAAGTTGGGACATATTGCTCTCCAGAAGATCTCGAGGACATTAAGAATCTATGCTTTGAATTCCCTGATATTATTGCATGGATTTATCATGATTTGAAAGGGTATGACAAAAACATGATTCAATATACCATTGAATTGCAATAAGGGGTGAAACCTTTTTGACAAAAGCAACATCCTGTTAATTCGAATATTGAAGTGCTTATCAAATTAGAACTATTAAAAATACTGGAGGCAAAAATTATTTATCCCATTAAACACTCAACTTGGGTGGCGAATCTAGTTCCAATACAAAATAAGAATGGAGATATTCGCCTATCTGTATATTTTTACAATTTGAACCAGGCATCTTTGAAAGACCATTATCCCTTACGGTAGATTGACAAGATCCTACACATTATCGCTGGAGCACAAATATTTTAAGTGCTTAATAGTTTCTCTGGCTATAACCAAATTTGGGTAAAGGATGAGGACCTTTATAAAATGACATTTACTACCAAGTGGGGTAAATTTGCTTATCAAAGAATACCTTTTAGTCTTTCTAATGCTGGTGCCACTTTTCAAAGAATAATGGATATCACTTTTGGTAAGTTGTTGAACTGAATAATTGTAATATATCTTGATGATATGACTATTTTCTCACATTGCAGGTAAGAGCATGGATCTCATTTGAGATAGGTGTTTAAAAATTATCGAGAGTTTGGTATCTCCATCAACCCAAAGAAATCCATCTTTGCTATAAATGAGGGAAAGCTCTTGGGTCATGTGATCTCAAAAGAAGGGTTAGCTATTGATCCTGTGAGATTTGAAGCTCTTCTAAAATTGCCACTACCAACCAATAAGAAGGATATATAGTCCTTTTTTGGCCAAATAAATTTTGTTCAAAAATTTATCACCGACTTCACTCAAGTAGTGAAGTCGATGACTAAACTCCTGCAGAAAAATGCAAATTTTAAATGGAAAGATAAGAGGAAGCAGAAATTTCAAGATATTAAATAGATAATAGTTCAAGCACCAGTATTGATTAATCCAGACTATTCTAAGGATTTTATCCTTTATGCAATAGGCGAGCAGGAAAGTTATGTCATCGTGCTTACACAAAATCAAGAGAATGGAGATGAACAACCAATCACTTTTCTAAGCCAAGTTATTTAGTTGCACTAGGAGAAATACAATTTTAATAAAAATTAGGTCTATATGATGATGAAGTCCCTGAAGAAATTTCAACTTTTTATTTCACAAAGCAAGACAATTGTCTATGTTATTCATCCAAACGTTAGGAATTTTATCATATAGGGAGAACTTGGGGATAAAAGAGCAAGCTAGATCTCTAAAATTTAAGAGTACAATGTAGATATTCTACCAACCAAATTGATTCATGGTCGGGAAATCTATCAAGAGTTGGCTAAAAGTGCAACTTCTTAGTCATCGGTGCCATTACATAAAAAATTTATCAACGAGAGTAATATTGCTAACCAAGTAGCAGGTGATCATTACTGGACAAAGGGCCTTGTCAAAATATTCACATCTGGAAGGTGTCTCCATCACCTCAATTCCTCACAAAGAAGATTTAGGATACAAGACCTCATATATGTTTTTCTACCGAGTGGTTTATACCACAATAATATAGATGGAGTACTCCTCAGGTGCATGAAGGAGTTCAAAAAGAAAAATATTTTGGAGGAGTTTTACTCTGGCTTATATGGTGGACACTATGCAGGGAGGCCTATGGCTTTGAAAATCATTTGGGCTGGATACTTTTGGCCCACTCTTTTTGTAGATACACATAAAGTAAGTCAAAGCTATGATAACTATCAATGATATATCGATAGGAGTAAGAAGGCATTCTTGCCTCTACATCTGATCTAGGTAGAAGCTTTATTTCAACAGTGGGGCTTAGAATTTATTGGGGTCATTGATCCTCATTATTATACTAAAAATAAATATATTTTGATAACTGACTATTTTACTCGATGGGTCGAAGCCATCCCAACGAAGAAAGCAGACCAAGCAATAGTCATTTATTTTCTTGAGGGGTTGATTACCCATTTTGATGTGCCAGATGCCATTATGACTGATAATGGGAATCCCTTTATTAGAGCAAATATTACCAAGTTTGCAAGAAGGTATGGTATTTACCTCAAAATATCTTCTACTTATTACCCAAAGGGAAATGATTTGGCTAAGTCCACAAACAAGAACTTGGTTCAAATTTTGAAGAGAATACTTGGGAGAAATAAACGAAATTGGCATCTATTGCTAGACTAAGCTCTATGGAAATATTCCTTATTAGTCAAGAAGTACATCAAAACTTCCCCCTATTCCCTAGTGTATGGCAAGGAAGCATTTTTGCCTACCCATATTGAAATTTTGATCCTCCAGACTTTGCATTTGCTTAGTTATGAAGGCGATGCAATTAACCCTATGAGCATGAGGCTAGTGCAGATCTTGTAGCTCAAATAAGAAAGAGAGAAATCCTATGTTGCATTTACCGAACATGCCAATATGAAACAAAAGTGGTTCAGTAGGAAGACGTCCGAAAGGGCATTCAAAGTCGGAGACTTGGTGTTGAAGTGGAACTCAACTAAAGTGAAACCTAGAAAGCACCATAAATTTAAGGCGGTATGGGAGGGTCCATTCCAAATTTCAGGATCAAATTTGGTTAATGCTTAGTATCTTCAGAAAATGGATGTTCGAGAGCTACCAATTTCATTAAATGGTCTTCATCTAAAGGCTTACCACCACTAAATTTTTTAGAGATCAAGTATGTATATATGTACAATTTTTTTCCTTTTATTTTTCAGATATATTATGGTCATATGTATGTAAAAAAAGAGGAAGAAAATGGTTTTATTTTATCCCAAGCAAATAGATTCGCTCGAAAGCACTTCTGCAAGGATAAAAATTTATTTTGCTTCGAAAAAAAGTTTTCATGATTTTGATTTTTAATTTCGGGCAAAAATCAATAATAAATTTGAAAAAAGTAGCTTCAGTGAATTTGTTTTAATGATGCAGTTAAGGGAAAAATAGACAAGAAGAAAAAAATAATATATAATATATAAAAAAAAGAGGAAACACTTTCACCCCAATTGAGGGGTGAAAGCCATATTTACCCCTTTTCAAGGTGAAAAAGAAAAAAAACATGCAACAATTTTATTTTATATTTTGTCTAAAGCTTTGTACCTTGTAGTTTTATTTAAAGGAAAGGCGAAAATATATTTTTAAATGAAAACAAAAACACAGCTCCAAAAAAAGAAAGGAAAATCTCATGCAAGGGAGAAGTTTCAGTTAAAAAAAAAATATATTTATTTATGGAAAGAGGGCGAAATTGATTTAATTTGCTTTTTTCTAGAAAAGCAATTCAATGAAAACCTTGATTTTTCTAAAGAAAGCATTTTTCAAAGCTAAATAAATGAGGAAAAATATTTTAAAAGGGCATTCAAGCTATTAGTTTTGCAAAGCAATAGGAAGCATGACTTCGGGAGTGTGGGTGGCCGGAGAAAGAGCAAAGTGTAGACTATTTTCACCCAAAGAAAATTTTTATGAAGCAAGGTGTGCCCTTTAGAAGTTTTTTCTAGCAAGGGACAATTTCAGAAGTGTAGATTGATTTTGGAAGCACAAGTTGCATATTATTTTTTCCCAAGGAGAATTTCCAAAAGCAAAATGCACCGGTTGAAGGTATTTTTTGCCAAGGACTAATTTTAGAGCATTTTGACATTGTTTAAAAATTAAAGTGCACCTGAGAAAGGTGGAGTTTTGTTCATTTTGCCCTAGAATGAACTTTTGAAGATTTACAGCAACGGAGTTGATTTTTTTTCATCTTGAGGTGTGCATTTCATTGAAACTTGGTATTTCTCATTCCTAGAGCTACCCATTGCGATTCATGGGATGTTTTGCAAGATTGGAGGTGGTTGAAGCACGACAATCAAGAAATATTTTGAGCAAGAGGAGATTGAAGGTAGTTAAAAAATCATTAAAAATCATGATCGATGCAAGATAAAAACATAAATTTACCCAAATTCTTCAAAAATTAGCATCTGCATTTAATCTGGTTGGTGAAAGCATAGTTATAAATTTAGTGCACCCATGGAGAGGAGGTAAAAGTTTTTATTTATTTTATAAAGTATTGCTGCATCGGGTTGAATTAATTGTAGGAATTATAGGTGCTTGAACACTAGATAATATGGGTAAAATATCCGCTGCATCAAAAAGCACTGATGAACCAAAGAAGGTGAAGAAAATTGAGGGAGGAAAGAAATCCAAGAAATCCAGACACCATGAAAATGTAGACTTAGATCCATATTTTGACATATTGGTGCAGGTGGGAGACTGCATTATTACAAATAAGGACATTGATAAATTGCGCTAGGATGTAGATGTTACAGTTCAACAGGGGTTAACATCGGAGAGTCCTCTCACCATAACTTATCATATCCATCTCTTCTGGTACTTGTGAACACCAGTTCACTATTTTCTAGAATTGGTGGAGGCTATCTCAAAATTCTATAATACTAAAATCAGGACAATAGAGAATGCAAAAGGGGATGTGTTGTTCACCATCTCAAATGAAGACATCTGATAGGCGTTCGTTGGTGGAATTACAACACCCTCAAACTTAATTTTTAAGAAATTATACATTGGCGAGTAGGAAGAAAGATATCATTCGATAGTGACACTGCATTGGTTCATGGAGACATAGTTGATTAAAACACCCCAACATGATGAACTACCAGCATTACTAAAGTCATTAATAGATTTCAAGAGTTTGGATTTGCTCTCTATTATGTCTTGGATCATGGGTCTTTCGATGGATTCAATGGTGCACAAGTGGTAAGAAAAATTGGTGTAGTGCATCTCATAGGTTAAATTTTATGCCTCTGTTGTGATTATTGGAAGGATGAATTCAATTTTATTTAACTGGACCGACCACAATTCTAGAATAATGCATTCCCAACTAGAGGATATGTAGAGTGATGTAACGATGGTATTTATGCACACGTCCTTTTTTATCTGGTATGTTTCTTCCATCTGTACAAGAAATTTTCTTTCATTGCAGTTAGGCAGGTTGATAAAGAAAATAAGAAATTTCCAGTATATTTGTGGACCTCTAGTTTGAAGAACACAAGCTTATACTGAGAGGAGGGGTGAAAAGTATAAGACCACTTTTTACTTTTCTTTCAAAATCAATATTAAGCAATGTGTAGATAGCAATATCAATAGCAATAATAAAATCAATTTACAAATCACCACACACAATAGAGACACCACAATTTACATGGTTCACCCAATGTGGACTACTCCACGGAGAAAATATTTTACTAAAATTTTCTCAATCAATCTCTTTGGAATCCTTCCAAATTACAATGTTTATGGACCTTTGTCCAAAGGAGACACCAATCCCCTAAATCAAGTTCATGGATCTCTATCAACTGGAGAACTCCTCCTCTACGTTTGCTGGTGATCCTCTAGAAGACTACTGCATCCACTGCACTAGCTTGTGGATCTCTCTACACTGAATACTCTTTTACCCACTCAGAAGACTTGTCCTCACTGCCCTGGCTGATGGATCTCTATCCAATGGATACTACTATCCTCTCTGATCTGTCACCTCCAAATCTCTATCTCAAATCTGCACTAAACACAGTCCGTTCGTTCTAGCATAAATCTGCTCAACAAGTCCACTCAAAACTTGATCAAATTTGCTCAATAGGTCCACTCAGATTCTTCTAAAACCTGCTCAACAAGTCCACTCATAACTTGCTCAAATCTTCTCAACAAGTCCACATAGAACTTGCTCAAATATGTTAGCGTACTTATTTGTCTCTATTCATTGTTTAGTTCACTGTTACAACTGTGTAATAGTTCTCTGTTTACGTCGTTCAGCCGATGTGCTATTCACGACATTGTAGAATGTATTTAAACATTGCTGCTCAATAAAATACTAGTTCCTGATTTTACATGGCATCAGAGCTGTTATGATTTTGTGGGCGAGGTGCAGCTGAGGATTTTCTGGGCATGATTTTTTATTCTCAGCCTGTGCGCTATTCCCCCTGCTGCGCAGCCAAGCGAAGACCTATTTTTGTCGCACGTCAGTCATCGTGCAGTAAAGAGGGCAGAAGCCCTGGTTGAACGTATCTGTGTCATGACGTCCGCGACAGAGCGTGGACGCGTGACGGTCGCGGAGCACGACTGGCTTGGGAGGAAGCCAGGAGGGAGGGCGCGGCCGACGGGAGTTTTAAATTTTAAAATTCCCGCCTGTGGGGGTATAAACGCCCCCCCCGCGTGCAGCACGAAATGCGTTGTCGCCCTCCCCCCCGCACGTAGCATGAAACACGCCGTCGCGCTCTCGGCCCCCCCCCCCGATTTAAAAAAAAAAAACCCAACCCCCCCCCCACCCCCCCGCGTGATGCGATTCGGTGCGCGCTCCCAACCTGGAAAGGTGCGACGGAAATCCGATGCGGACGGGGAACAAGCAGCGGGGACTGCATTTTTTTTTAAACGCGACAGTAGCAGAGGAGGCTCGGGAAGCGGGAAGCAGCCACAGAGGACGGGATAAAAGAGAGGGGCTCAACTGATCCTTTCGGATCAGCCCGCTGGCTCACGTGGTCGTGAGCCGTGCGGTAAGGCTCAGGGAGCCTGCAGGTCGGGGGTTCAAATCCCGCCGACTCCCCCTAAGGTATAATTTTTTTTCAAAAGTTGTTTTTTTTTAATTATTATTATTTTTAATTAAAATTTTTAATTTTAATTTTTTTAATATAGTTTTAAACTTTATAAATTAAAATTTAATTTTAATTTATTTTTTCTAAAGTTTTAAAACTATATAAATTAAAATTATTTATTTTAATTTTAAATATATAATAATTATTAAAAATGCTTTGTTAAAGGAATTTTTTTTAGGGGGGATATTTTTTCAAAAAATCAAAGGGGGATTGTGAGTAATTTTTTGAAAAGGCAATTTGGCGAATTGTAAAAGGTGCATTTTCGGCTGTGACCGACACCTTGTGGGTTATTCTTGTGGGCATTTTTTTATGTTGTATGTTGCATATTTCATTTTTGCACTATAACATTAAAAACTTAAAAGCAAATTCACTCCCTAAGTCCCCATAATAATTAAAACCCATCCGTGCAATTTATTGCACTGCAGCGTTCGGTATTTGTGATACCTTCCGCCAGCACTTACGTGGTAAAGCTGTCGTGATTTTGCTACTGTATCCGCCGCCTAATATAGCTGCTACAACAACGTCTGAGCTTGTTCTCTATAAATCGTTGGGGAGAGATAAGTTAGCCATTTTTTGCATTTTTTACTCCATCCACTACCCTTTATCGCACTTGTGTTTAGGCATAAATCCTAACGAAGTATTCTTCATAGTGTTTAGGGGAAGTTACGCCCCACGCATGAGAAGAATATTCTATGGTAGGTGCCATCAACAAGGCGATTCCATTTCAGTACCGCTTATGTTCCACGTATCGTATGATCTCTAAAACTCACCTATAGTCTCCCTCACATAAGGGCGGGTGATTTTTTGTTGATCTTTCTAAATACCTATAGTTTCCCTCACGTAAGGGCGGGTATTTTGTATGGTATATTGGCCTAGAAAAAGGTATATCGAAATGGGGACCAATTGGTGATATAAGGAACCTTCACTATGGCAGCTGTTGCAAAGTTAATGACTGATCCGCATCAGTTATTGAAAGGTCCAAATTATACACCATGGAAACATAAGATGAAGGCAATTCTCCAAATGGAAGATTTGTGGGATATTGTTACTGGAGTAGCAACTAGGCCTTCACCAACAGTAGGATCCACAGGTCCTTTCGCAGATTAGATAGCTTTTGACAAGAAAGACAGTCGAGCAAAGGTGCTCATTTTGTTTGCTATTTTAGATGAAGTGCAACCTCATATAGCTAAAAAAGCAAGTGGTAAAGAGGCATGGGATGCCCTTAAAACCATCTATGAGGGAAAGAATGATTCCACCATTCTTCATCTTCAACAACAACTTCATAACCTAAGTTTGAGGCAGGGTGAAACAGTCTTTCTGTGCAGAGTGTCTGAATTAAAAGAGAAATTGAGTTCTTTGGGAGATACTATGGACGAAAAGCTTCTCATTTCACTTGTGATGAGAGCTTTGCCTTCTTCATTTGATATGTTGATAACCTCCATCCAGGTGTCTCAACGAAAAATTACCTACATCGAGTTGGTCAATCTGCTTCAACAACAGGAGGCACACCAACTTCACAAGGATGATTCTTCCAATACAGCCCTATACACCAACAGGCAAGGTTCTAGGAATAAAGGTAATGGGAAAAAAGGAAGCAACTTTCAGAAAGGAGGAAATTCTCAATAGGATACGAAAGGAAAAGGCAAACAACCTCAACAAAAGAAGAGGTGGTGCAAGATCTGTGAGAAAGACAACCATGACACCAACAAGTGTTGGCATAAGAACAAGCAGAAAGGCCAAAACAAACCACAAAATAAAAACAAGCAACCCCGGGTGAATGTTGTCTGTTGAAGAATCCGACTCGGATTCCGAATGGGCACACAAGGTGCTCATGACTACCACGATTCCACACGGAGGGATCATATTTGGTATGTCAATTCCGGAGCTAGCAAACATATGACTAGCGACGGATCGTGGTTTGAATCATTTGTGGCCAAAGAGGGCAAACATGTCACCATTGTCGATGATAAAACCTACAGGGGTTCGGGGAGAGGGTACGGTTTCGAGTCACTCTTCCTGATGGCAAGTGTCAGATTGACAAAGTCCTCTATGTTCCGAGATTGGCCAACAATTTGTTGTTAGTGACACAAATCCTGGATAGAAATATGGTTGTCAACTTTCGTGTTGAGAATGGAAAGAAGTGTTGTACTATTACTAGGAAGGGTAAGCATATTGCAACAGCTTCATATAAGCATAGCTTATTTGCACTAGATGCTATCTCTACTCCACATGTTGTCATGATTGTCTCTACCAAGGAGGCAACTTCCCTATGGTACAATAGATATGGGCATCTTAGTTCTCGCTACTTACTTGAGCTCAGCAAGTATGAGATGGTAAAGGGTCTTCCTTCCCTTTCTGCCACATTGCCAGTTGTGCTCGATCGCTGGCAGAAAGCAAAGATAGAGTACCATTTGAGAAGAGCTCAACAAGAGCACAAAAACCTCCGGAGTTAATTCACACCGATCTCGTGCAGTCCTTTCACACCCAACAGCTTGTGGAGGAAAGAGGTGCTTTCGATTATTTGTAGATGACTACTCACGAAAGATGTGGGTTTTCTTTCTCCAACTGAAATCTGAAGCTTTCGCATTCTTCCTGCAGTTCAAGAAATCCATTGAGAAGGAGTCAGGGGCTTCTATCAAAACCCTCCGCTCAGATCGAGGGGGAGAGTTTACCTCTAATGAATTTTTTGCATTCCTAGATAAGCATGGAATCAAGAGACAGTTAACAACTACCTATACTCCTCAACAAAATGGAGTTGCTGAGAGAAGGAACCGTTCTATCATGGAAATGGTTCGTTGTATGCTCACAGGAGCTACTCTTGGGCAACAATATTGGGCAGAAGCTGTCACCACTGCAGCTGTATCCATTGAATAGGGCACCCACAAAGGCCCTAAAAGGAATGACTCCACAGGAAGCATGGAGTGGTCGAAAACCCTCCATATCTCATCTACGTATTTTCGGATGTCAAGCTTTCATGCACATACCGAAATAGAAAAGGAAGAAGCTAGATGAGAAAACACTGAGATGTATTTTTCTTGGTTATTCTGAGCACTCTAAAGGATATCGGTTGATAGATCCTTTGACCAAGAAAATTCATATCAGCAGAGATGTCTTTGATGAAGCTTTCACATCACAGAGCACATCTAAAGTACACCAAGATATTGTGGAACCTAAGGAAGAGAATATTCCTTCGTCGACACAGACATGAGGTCCTTCTACATCTTCTTCAACTCCACCGAAGAAGAATCCTAAATGGTGTACCAATAAAATCAGAGACACAAATTTATCCACTCCTCCCAATTTGAATTTGGATAGACCTCGTACACGCAGTATGGCTCAAAAGGAAAGAGAAGCCAGAGAAACTGGTGAGGTTGATGATCTTTGTCAATATTTTGAGGAACTTTTCGTGACTCCAAGTACAGAAGTAGAGGATATGGATATTGATGATGACAGGGCATTCATGTCTACCATAGATGATCTTGAACCTACATCAGTGCAATATGCTCTTAGTGAGCCTCAGTGGAAGGCCGCTATGGATACAGAGTATGAGTCTTTGATGAAGAATAAAACTTGGAAGCTTGTTGATTTTCCGCATGGAAAGAAACCCATTGGCTACAAATGGGTATATAAAGTCAAGTACAAGGCAGATGGAACAATTGATAAGCATAAGGCCCGTTTTGTTGCAAAGGGCTATGCTCAAAAAGAAGGCATTGACTACGAGGAAACTTTTGCACCTACTGCTCGGATGACCACAATTCAGGTTATGTGTGCTATGGCAGCACAATATGGGTGGAAAGTTCACCAGATGGATGTCAAAAGTGCCTTTCTAAATGGTGATCTCCAAGAAGAAGTCTACATGACTCAGCCTAAAGGATTTGAAGTGGAAGGCCAAGAGCAGAAAGTTTGCAAATTGGTCAAATCCTTATATGGTCTGAAACAAGCTCCTCGAGCTTGGTATATAAAAATGGACAATCACCTTATGCAGCATGGATTTAAGAGATGTCCGTCAGATGCAAACCTCTATTTCAAGAAACAGGGTTTCGAGATAGTGTTGCTTGTACTCTATGTGGATGATCTGCTCATTATAGGGAGTTCAGAAACTATGATCTCTACTGTCAAAAGAAACTTGTGCAAATCTTTTGAGATGACAGATCTCGGACTTCTCCATTACTGTCTTGGTCTGGAATTCAGCCAGAAGGATCACACCATCAAAGTGTCTCAGAAAAAATATGCCAAGACATTGCTTGGAAAAATATTGCATGATTGATTGCAAGCCAATGGCAACTCCGATGGAGAATGGACTTCAATTATCGTGATATGATGATTCACCTCAGGTAGATGGTACTCTCTATCGAAAGTTGATTGGGAGTCTCATATATCTGACCAATACTAGGCCAGATCTCGTATTTGTTGTCAACTATCTTTCGAGGTTCATGCAGGAGCCTAAGACCACTCATTGGAAAGTAGCAAAACGTGTTCTTCACTATGTCCATGGTACTATGGAATATGGCCTAGAATACAAGAGGAACAACAAATTCTTCTTGCAAGGATACACGAGATCTGACTATGCCGGATCATTTGATGATCGCAAGTCAACTTCTGGATACATTTTTCATCTGGGATCCGGTCCTGTCTCTTGGAATAGCAAGAAGCAACAGGTGGTTGCTATTTCATCAACAGAGGTAGAATATCATGCCGCACGTGAAGCTGTGTGCAAAGTGATATGGTTACATCGCATTCTGACAAGTATGGGCCATCCATAAAAATCTCCAATACGCCTGTTTTACGACAATCAGGTTGTTCTGAACCTCATCAAGAATCCAGTCGATCATGAAAGAACAAAGCACATTGACACACAATGTCATTTCATTCGAGATGAAGTTCCAAAGCACCGAATTCAACTTCAGCACATTCCCACCGATGCTCAAGTTGCAGACATTTTCACTAAGGCACTTGGATGTGTCAAATTTGAATTGTTTCGCAGCTCACTCTGTATTGCAAAATAATGTAAGGGGATGTTAGTATAGCTATTAGTTATTACATTACCCAAATAATGTAATAAAGGGGGATGTTAGTGTACTTATTTGTCTCTATTCATTGTTTAGTTCACTGTTACAACTGTGTAACAGTTCTCTGTTTTCTATTCATTGTAGAATGTATTTAAACATTGTTGCTCAATAAAATACTAGTTCCTGATTTTACAAAATCTGCTCAACAAGTCCACTCAAAAATTGCTCAACTTTGTTCAACAAGTCCACACAAAACTTGCTCAAATCTACTCAACAAGTCCACACAAAACTTACTTTTTTCTTGACAAGGATTTGATATCACAAATATGCCATACTCACCCTCACTTCTTTGCCAATCTCAATAAGGGTTAGAAGATGATAATTTTCTCAAAAAAACAATACAAAATGATATCAAAATTACACCTTATCACTCCAACTTAAAATAATATTCAACACCTTCACAATAATCTTCTTTAACACAAAAACCCCTTATTAAAATTAAAACAATACTCAAAAGTCTTAATCCTCCAATATGCCAATATAGTAATTTAAGACTATTAAAAATTAAAACCAAAAACCTCCTTATTACTCCAAGTGATAATTTTCAACTACCACCACTATCCAATAAGAAACCTTTCTAAACAATTCCACTAACAACCCTTATACCTCCCAACTTAGGCAAATAATAAAAATTTAATGTAAAATATTTACCTCACCTTTGGAGGGATTCGAACCTTCAACAATGCCCGTGATGAATGACTTAGTCATAGCTTCAATCGCCACATGAGCTACACGCTCATTTGAGATTAACAAAGCACCATGTGCTTCAAGTTGTGCCTCCCTTCTTACCCTTTGCAAAAACATGCACCTTTGGCACCTTCAACCAACACGACTGATAAGCACATTACCATGTTTCAAACGCTGGCTCTCTTGCCAAAAAATGCTTTCACACCTGCTCACTCACCACTAGGCCAAGATGCCTAGTTGGCATTTGAATGATCTATGCTTTCTATTTTGAATTGTTTGCCGCACATGAAATTCGCAAAATTCTCACGAGCTCTTCTTTCACTTTGCATCCAAAAAAATAATCAATCGAGCAAGGATAAGGTTTAATGCCCTTTGAGAATAGGTATATATATTAATTTCCTCCATGCTTGTAAAATGTTGGCGCTTCGAATGCTTTCACCACCATGTAACGTCGATGAAGGTTAAGACCTTGATAAAGGTGCTTTGAATATTTTTAACTCCAAACCCATATTTGGGTATTGTAAAATATTATAATGAATATTATAAATATTTTACTTTGGGATTTTAACCATATCACTTAATATTATAATAACAAATATTATAATATTATATCCTTTCAAGTTTATTACTTCATTCTCATTGCATACCATGGTGTAAATAATATTTATTTATAAAATTTAAATTCTCATTGAATTTAAATAATTTATAAAAAATATTATATCTCCTTTTTAACTTTGCACAAGCCTCCTTGAGATTTTATGAAAAACCTTTTTAACTTATGCTTCCATATACTATTAAGATATTATGGAGCCCTTTTTCTTTTAAAATTTGCATTGATTCTCTTGACCTTTGGCCTTCTTATGGGATATAAAATAACAAACTTGACACCTTTGTTTCTTGACGAAGTCCTTGATATTAATGATGACTTCATCTGGTGACATCAATGACAAATTTTACGTAGGGACTCAAAATATCCAACATAGTTTGTCGAGGCAGGAGTCTTTTTATAACTTCAACCGTGTGTTTGTGGATCCTACCCTTGATTTGATTTTCTACAAAAGTGAGAGGGTACTAATGGAAATGAGAGAAGAAATTATCTCAATGTAAATAGACAATATATTTTTATTGACACAAGGCGTTGTGCTATGCAATTTTGATTATACTGGCAAGCCAGTTCTACTCCTATGCATTTTCTATTTGGAGGTATTGAAGTGAGTCAATTGGGCCATAATCAGTTAATAACCGAGATCTTCTATGACATTGGAATGGTAGAGTTACCATAGTGATGGAAATATGATCCTCTGAGTCGCTTCATTGAGCAAATCAAGGTCAAAAGCTTTCATTGTTGTCTGAGGCTAGATATTGAGAACATCAAAACAATTTGAAGGGGCATGACTTAGAGTGGCATGTGGAGAATATGATGTCACTCCAACCTTGGCACAGTTTCTATGAGATGGAGACTAAATATAATCATGTAGTATATAAGGATCATATTCCTCCACCAGGGTTATTTAATCAAATGAAAGAGCAGCTTTTAGATTGATCAGTAGAAAAAATTACAAACTAGTGGATTATGAGGGCTCATCGAGAAAAAACCAGGTTGTCATATGTCCTGGTGATGCATGAAGTATTTTTGACAACTTATGATGAGTTCTACACTAGTTATCATCCAATCACCTTCACAGGCATTGTACCTTGAAGTTTGCAAAAGTCTGGTAGTGAGGAAAACATGGTCGAAGAAGAGCATATTATGGCCATGAAAGTGCCACTTGTAGAATAATAATAAGTACAAGGGCCACATAAGCCACTGCAGTGTAAGGTAAAAACCAGGTGGGAAAAGTTACTAGTTATAAAAATTTCAAAGAGGTGAAAAATCAAAACAGTTTTGTCAAACTCTCCTACGATTTCAGTTGAATGAACATAATTATTAGAAGCCATTCCTTTGGTATAGGTAGAGTCATTGTTTTAGAGTGTTGATATTATTAATATTAAGGAAGACGTTGCAGTAGAACCAAAGGATTAGGTAGAGAATGATCCGATGTCACAACTTCCTACATCCTCGCTAGCTCAAAAGGTGTTAGAACTTGAAGGTACATTCTCTTCCATTTCTCCTCTCTCGAAGCGCTTGGTGACTATTTTTTCCCTTCCTCTGGTTTCATCTTCTATATCCCCTTCATTTGGCATACCCTCAACTTTAGTTTCATTTTCCCTTTCTCAACCATCAATCACCACTGCTCCCGCTTCTTCTATTCCTAGTTCTTCTACTTTTCTTTCTTTCAGTTCTTTCACCTCCACTATGAATCTATTTTCACTTCCCATATCATCCGTTCAAGTAATATTCATTACCAATGTAAGACACAAGATCCTAAAGTGAGTGTGACTATGGTCGAACCCCTTACCTCCATTTTTGCCACCATTTCTATTCTCGTCATCATTTCCACTATGCTAGTTTCCACTTCCCTCGAGCCAAATCCACATTCGTATTGTTTCCATTTTACCCCATTTTTGGAGTTGTAGGTTCTACCTAAGTCAGATATAATGATTATACAAGAATAGCCCATTGCAAAAAATATCATCCACGCTCGCCTGAGTTCATCATAGTGGTTGAAGAGTTAGAAAAGAAGAGAGGCTTTGGAACCCAAAAAACCATTGAAGAAGGTTTCCTTTGATCCCAATGCCATGGAGGCCCATACAATGAAGATGTTTCCCCAGGTCCAGAAGCCTCATGGTGAGATGACTCTGAACTATTATACTTATGAGATCACCACCAAGGATCTCACAAAGCTCAACACTATGAATATGGTGGAAAAAGTTCAAGCAAATATGAGCTCCTTGTTCCTATATGGTGAGCACTATAAGAATCACTTCTTTCAGGTTGAGACCAAGATCACCGACTTGGAGGAGTCTTTGATAAAAAGTTAAGCATAGTTGCAATATACACAGTTAGAGGAAACTCAATAGAAAAAAATAGTAGAAGAGTTGGAGAAGATGCTCCAAAAGCACTAGCAAGCCAAAGGAGAAGCAAAATAGTAGGTTGAGGCATTGAAAATCCAACTCCAAAATTTGCAGGATCAGTTGGCTATGAAAGCAACATAGGCCATAGTCATAACGAAAGAAAAGGTCAAGGAGGCATGCAACGAGTTTATTGTTCATTGTAAGACCCAGGCAGCAAAGGTGACATAGGTCCTCATGTACCTTTAGAAAATATAGACTATCGTATCATATGGTAAATACATAGTAGAGCATGGCAAAGATCACCTGGAACCTCTTTTGGTAAAGGCCATGCAGATGCAGGCACTGGCTAGATCAGATCTCCAATTTTACCCTATGAGTGATATGGACTAAGCTTGGGCAAGCACTAAAGTTGTACTACACCAATATTTTTTTAGGCTGAACCAGGTTAAGGAGGCCTACAAGCTACTCGACATGTTTGATCAGGAGAGAAAAATTTCAACAACTTATTTTAATGCAGTAGTTGATAATGGTTTTCCTAACTTCATTGATGATCACGAGAACATACTATCGAAGGAGGACTTGGAGGTAACTTGGGTGATGATGCCTCCAAAATTAATGATTGGGATGAGCCTCTCACTGAATATCATGTATTGCCTCTTATGTAGAAGTTCACACGCATCAATTATGGTTTATTGGAGCTCAGTCAGTAGGTGAATTATATTGAATTGGGATAGGTGGATATTTTTAGGTATTTGGTATATTTGTTTAACAAAATAGAGATAATCACTAGAGATGCTTGGTCCAACATTGTTTTCATGTATGAGGATACAGTTGCATTTATCTTAGAGGAAGAATCTATAGAAAAGGATACAGAGATGCAGAATATCAAAGCAAGAAATAAGCAACCTAGTGTACCAAGCGGAGTTGACTCATGAACCCAATGGATGAAGGCCTAGGATCAATTACATCCATATGATTTGGATACCTTGAAAGCCACCAAAAATATTGGTAGTTTTGTCACTTTGCTACATTGACATTTTTTTTGAGCTTCAATTGTAAAATTTTCAAAATTATTGATGGAATATGCCATAATTTTATCATTTTAATATGTTGTAATTATGTTTGTTTCTTTACTCTTCTTTTTCAAATTTTCAAATTACATTGTAATGAAATTAATAAAATTCATAAGTTAATTTTTATGGAGGAGCGTGGTAGCATCATCGATAATAAAGAAAATTGACCTTTGCTCCAATTGAGGGGCGAAACTCAGTATCACACCTCTTTGGGGTGAAATGCAGTAAAAGGACATTTCGCTCGAAATGTAGCAAAAAAATGAAGAAATACCCCAATTTATATTGGCGAATAGGGACAAAGTTGAAGTACAATGGTTGAAATAAAAATGGTTTCACCCCAAAGGAAGGTGAAAGTCATGTGGCTTTTGAAGAAGAAATTAAAATGGAAAACCAAAGAGTTTCACCCCAATAGAGGGGTGAAAGTTGCTATCACCCCTCTTGGAGGTAAAACCTAGTTAAAAAGGTAGTTTCACTCTTTTAAGAGGTGAGGGTTGGAGGCCGCATGAAGGTTGTATAAAATAAGTTTAGAAAGGTTGTAAAATGAGTTTCATCCCAATTGAGGGGCAAAAATCTCTTTCACTCCTCGTAGAGGTGAAACAAAGTAAAAGAATGCCATGATGCCCAAATAAAAATGAGAGGTAAAATTCATAAGGAAAACAAAGAAGATTTTAAAATGAACCATAATACTTTTACCCCAAGTGAGGGGCGAAACTCCTTATTGTCCCTCTTTGGGGTGAAAGCCAATAGTTTATAAATTTTTTCAAGTAAATTCTAAGCCAAGATGTGGGGCCCTCCTTAGTCGCCTTAGTGAGTTCAATTGTGGTGAGGAAAATAAAGAAGGAGATATGTTTGGTAGAGTTAAAGTCAAAGGTACCCCTGGGTAGAGGCGCCATGCAATTTTACCTCTCCAATGGGTGCAATAGGGATTATCCAATTAGATTCGAGTGAAAATAAAATAGTGTCAAATGCAAAGTGAATTCTTGGGTTAAAGTCGAAGGTGCCCCTATTGAGAGGTTCCAGGTAGCTTCGCCTCTCCAAGGGGTAAATTCAAAATGACAAATGAAGATTGAGCAAAAGTAAATTGTGACACGCACCACTTTACAACAAAATATTTAAAAATTTGAAATCATCTCTCAAAAGAGGTGGAGGACCCTTTCACCTCCAAAAAGGGTGACATTAATAAAAAAAAATTTGAATTCAAAATTAAAATCTTATCTTGGAGCAAAGATGCTAGAATTTAGTCACCCATCAATTCTATGAAAGAGCTTTTAGCCAGGTGAAATTTCATTACTCCCAAAGATGATGCTTTCCAAGGTGCCATTATTGTAGATTATCTCAATAAAGGTCAAGGGATCATGGAATTTAATTTTTGAAGCAATGTGGGCTACATTTCCAAAAATTTTGCTTCAAAGTTGCAAGATTAAATGCTATTCTAGCTCATTTCCAATGCACCGCCACCCAACTACATTTTTTTTTTCAAAAGGGCATTAATACATGGTAGACTATCTTGACAAAAGTTGATTTCCAATGTGCAAGGGTGAAATGAATTCAAATATTAAATTTCATATTTTTAGGTGATTTCATTACGTCCTGATGCACCGTTGCTAAAGTTGACTTCAAGAATTTAATCCTGTAGATATCCCAATAGATTATCCCATCAAAGCAAGATCGCTGTCTCCATGAAGAATGTTTTAACTGAAGATGTCACTGATGCCGAGGAGGAAAATATGCATTCTAGTTTTTTATTTACTAGCATTTTGTTGTATATGCATTGAATGATAGAGGTGAAATCCCTCTATAAATACTAATCATTTTTCTATGTAAAAGGAGGATGGAAACTCTGCAAAAAAACACCTCAAGTTTTTTGCATCAATAGAAATGCTTCGGCTTTTGGTTCTTCGATTATTTTGCATTTGATAATTTTCTGTGTAATTTATGAAGGCTTTCATTTCCATTATTTGTTGATTAAATTCTACTTCTGAATTTAGTCTTTTCTAGTGAGGAAGTGAACACTGAAATGCTTTGTGAGGTTATCTTTGTATAACTGCAAGAAGTTTCTGTGCTTGTTTTTCAATTGTATGCTGCTAATTACTTGGTGAAACTTTGGATGTTAGTCTATCCTCATCTTGTAATGCTGACTTAAATCCATATTTACCTATTTATTTCCTATTACCCTAAGCTTTTAACCAAAGTAGATTAGGAAGGGAACTAGGACTCTCTAGAGATTGGCCCGGAGGACATCTCTTTCCTTTGGCCTTTCAATGTTGGTCGGGTATAGGGCACACAAGGCATAGAATTTTTTACTAGGAAGATTCGTGACCAACAGAAACCCATCTACGATATAAGGTGGTGTGAAGAACATTGAGGTAACATGAAACATTATTTTATAAAGAGAGTTCCTTTTCCTTTTCAAAAATCCCCAATTTGTAATCCCAAAAGGGGTATATTATAAAAAGATCGTAATATTGTAATTGATATTTTATATGCAATGAAATTATGGATTTTTTACATCATAATTCTCATAGTAAATATATGTTTCTCAATGAAGTCGTACTTCTCTTTGTAGTTAGAAAAGGCTTCCTCAAAAAGTCTATTAGATATTTTTATCTTATTTATTCTTTTGGTTGAGTATTGTGCCAATGATATCATCTATTCTAAACATGTAAAGCCTAAAATATCTCTCAAAATCAAGAATGTAAAACATAGGTGCTTTAGATATTGCATATTTGACATTTTGGAAGGCTTGTTTACCATATTTTATCCATGTAAAATCAAAATCTTGATTTAGCATTCTTATAATTGGTATAACAAATTCAATCAATTTGGTTTAAAACTTTTTAATAAATTTTATTTGACCTATATAAGATTGGATTCATTTCTTTGATGAAGGAATTCATAGGTCTTGGGTTATTGTGATATATCTGAGTTTGTGACAATATAATTCCTAGAAATCTCCCTTTCTACACATAAAAAATGGACTTTAGATTTATTAATATTTCAATATTTAAATGTTGATTGAAAATTATCCATATGTCTACTCCAATACTTTGAGAATATTATAAGTATTCCAAATATATCAATATTATCTCATTAGTCAACCCACAAATATTATATCCATTACATGTTGGAAGGTTATGAAAATATTAGAAAGCCCAAATCACATCCTTTGGTAAGCAAATTTATGTCATTTTCTAGTAAAAGTAAATTTATGTTGGTATTCATGTCTAACCTAGATTAATTATATTTTGAAAACTTATCTAGCACTACAACATTCTGGATTCCATAATAGTATTTAGTATCTAATTTATTGGTGATATTTGGTAGTTATTTTTTAATGAAGGCTTGCTCAAATTTCTAAAATCAATGCATATTTAGAAGTCACCATTTGCTTTCCTTAGAGGCACAAAATTTGTAATCCATTTTGAGTGTTTGATTAGGAATATGTTATATCTTTCAAGAAATTTAAGCAATTTATGCCTCATATTTTCTTTAATTTTTTGGTTCACATGTTCTTATCTTTATTTGAATGACCTAGCCCCATGTACCAAGTTAATTGTATGTTTAGTCATATTCCTATTGTATACCTTCACATTATCATAACTTTAGGTAATGATGTCAACATATTTTGAATATAGATATTGTAATTGAGTAGTTTCTTTTTCATTACACTCATTCCATAACAATAAAAATTTACTATTAGCAATTTAAATCAACGATGAAAAATAACGTGTGGTTATGTCAATCTATTTTTTATTTGTTAATTTAGATTGTATTCAACTTTCTATTATGTTTATTTTTATTTTAAGTTGTTTGTTGTAACTACATAGACCATGGGCTTCTATTGTATATATTTGTGAATACCTAGATTGGTACGTGTAAGCCTTTTTAAAGGCCTCCTTCATTAATGAAATCTCAAGTTGGATTTGGAGCCACACCAGCTAGTATCAAAGTAGCTTTTTTGGCCTATGGATGAGGAATTTTATCTTTGGAAATTCCCCCTCCTTCCATTGCATTTTATTGTATAAATTAGTCCCAATGAATAGATAGCTATCTACTTACTTTGGAAATCATGGCAAACCTTTTTGTAAGTTCCTTTACCTATAATTTCATTAATTATTTGTACTTTGATAGTCATTCTATTACATTAGTAGATGTTGGTCATCAAATCTGCCCAGGAAAGGATTTGGGTGAGTGTATGCGCCCTAGACCTGGACCAACATTGAAAGGCCGAAGGGAAGAGATGCCCCTCGTGCCAATCTCCGGAGAAAGGCCGGCTCCTATGCTAAACTACTTTGGTGTTTTGAGATAAGGGTGCAGGAAAGAGATAAAAAGAGTAAGGGTGCAGGAAAGAAATAAAGGGAGTAAGGGAAGAGAGATCAATGATTTAAAGTGGGAAAGAATAGGAAGCACGATCACTAATTAATAACTTGAAGCAGCAGCAAGGAACACCAAGAATAAATGAAAGAAATGCAACATTAACCTTCCTATGTATCCTCTAGGCGAGTTCCAGGATTCTCCTTCTCCCTTTCATCAAAATTCAGGGTTCATAATAATGACGATTAGGACAAGCGAATATAACAGAAACCACTACCCACCAGGCAGCATAAAAGAAAACCAATATAGCATTTTTCCTCCCCTATGTATCCTTCGAGCGAATTTCAGGGTTCAGTCCCCAATCACACACCGAAATTCAGGATTCAGAGTAACAGTATGCAAATGAAGACAGACAAAAGAAATAAACATGGAAGGCAGCATACAAGAGAGAAATCGAGCCCAAAGCTCTTTAGTATTAATCATAGGACTTCAAGTTACAACAACTTTCTAGCAGAAATTTCCCCCCTTTTACATTACAATGTCTGGGTTTTTATAGAGGACCCGACCCTCTGAGCCATAATTACACAAAATGGAGGAGTACATCCTCGAAAGCTGAGAAGTCGGCTCTTGCGGCTCTCGTGACTGAGCTCTCAATTCTATTACCAAAACTAGCAGCTACGACCGGGTCAACCAGGGAAAGACGCATTAATGAGCCGCCTGGATGTCCTTGGTCTTCGGGTGCGGTGTTCGAGTGGCCGCCATGCTCGTCGAGCTCTTCATCATGGACTGATACTTCATTTCCAATTGCTAAAAATGAACAGTGGGCTTACCGGGCACGAAAAAATGTATTTATGAGGCACTTGATCACCTCGAGAAAATACCCGACTTGGAGCGCGTGCCCTTGAAGCGCTTCGCTAGATGTTTGTTTGCAACTTCACTTCGTAATGGACTTGAGCCAAAGCAATAACTCCTCCTTGATTTGTACTTCGCAAAATGGAGCTTCACAAAATAGCTTCGAGGGTGATGAGGGCCAAAGCAGATCTCCTTCGCAAGATGGGCTCTTCACTTCTCGCTGCTTCGCTGGAGAGATGTGTCAAAACTGCTTCGGCGAGGCCCTTCGCTCGAAGTAGATACTTCGCTGGTGAGCTTGAAAAATGCTTCACCGTGAACCTTCTTCAAAACTACGGTTCGGGGGTATTTCGGCCGAAGCGCATTCTTGCCTTCAAAATTGCTTTGACTGCTTCTACTTCGGGTGAAAGTACTTCGCATGAAAGATGGCCGAAGCAGATGCTTCGCAACGACTTTCGATGAAGTAGAAATGGTTCGCTAGCATGGGGGCCCGAAGTGGGTGCTTCGACGGATTTTTAGCGAAGTGTTTTCAATGTTGCGCTCCTTCAAATCCCACTTCACAAGTTTCTTGCCCGAAGTAGCCTTTTGAAGTGCTTCGGGTGCGAAGTATTTTTCATTCTTCCTCCTTTACTTTTTTCCTTCGACAACACCGCTTCACAAAACTTTCGCCCGAAGTAGCTACTTGAAGTGCTTCGGGCCCGAAGTAGTTTTCTTGCCTTAGCTAATTCGGACCGTGATCTTCCTTCGATGAAGCTGTTCTTTTGAAATGCCGCTTGAATTCCACTTTGCAAAACTTTTGCCCGAAGTAGCTGCTGGAAATACTTCGGGTGCGAAGCTCTTTTTACGCCTTGCTAGAATTTCTTCTTCGGCAATGCTGCTTCACAAGGTTTTCGCTCGAAGTAGTTGTTTGAGGGACTTCGGGCCCGAAGTAGTTTTCATCCTTAGTGATTTCTTCGGTGAAGCTATCTTCCTTAGCTTGTTCGGTAGCGAAGCTCTTTCTTCTTCATTTTATGTACAAGGGGGTGGCAAGGAAAGCCAAAATTGCTGCAATGCTTGAAAATGTTGCTTCTAAAAAAAACAAGGGAACAAATTCATGAAATTAAAAGAAATACTTTACAAAAAATTTGATTTTTCCACCCCTCTATGCAATGTGACAAAATTGTCAACATTCTTGGTGGCTCATGGGGCAACGAGCTCGTCTCGGTGGAAGAACCCTCAGCTTTGATCCATTGGGCCAGAGTTACCTCTAGACCCTTCTCCTTTTTCCATCTCTGGGGGCGCTTCCACAACTTGTTCTCCTTCTTCTTCTTCTTCCCTTCTTCTGCTTCTTCTGCTGGCGCGGCTTCGTGCGGCGGTGATGGGGCAAGGCGATCATGGATCTTTTTCATGGTTCGGCGGACATGAGCCCAGGCACCCTTTGAGAAAGGCTCTTGATCTTGCAATGCCTTAACCAAAACATGAAAGCGATCAATCTGCCCGATATCAGCATGTTTGGCTCTGGTGTACAGATCATTCAGGCAGGCTACAATCTTGCAGTATCTCAGAATGAAATCTATGATCTGCCCTTCTGTTATCGGCTCTGCCCATTCATCTATCTCTGAGACGTCACCTTCAAAATGAAGCCATGCTGGCTTAAGCTCTTCCTTGGTCAGAAGGTTCCCATCATCATCCGTGAAGCTCGGGAAACCTAAGGAAGAGAGATCCTAGAAATAGCCTAGCGATGCGTGTTGCTCATTCTCAAACATGTCCAGGAGGTCTTTCGCCTTTTGTGCCTTCCTCACCTTGGAAAAGAAGGCACGAACTATGGCTTGGGCCGTGGACCAATCTCTAGCCGTCCGACTCATTGCAACAACCTGCAAGTCTTGATATTTCATGCTTTGGACATCAAAGGCTAATTTGAGTCGGCCTCTAGCCTTTTGAGTGACCTCTTCTATGATTGGCCCTCCTTCGCCAGTGGCACATTGTGCTTCAGTAATATAGGTCAAAATTGATAGGGCACTGGAGGCCCGAGATCTAAAATTTTTAAGCAAGTGTGAGCGGATTTCTTTGATCCTGCCTCTATCAAACAGCTCCAAGCTTTCCTTTTCGTGCAACTGTTGCTGCAACTGCAAGATCTTGCTTTCAACTTCCTTGGCCTTCAAATCATTCTCGGCCTATCTCTGTGCTTGGTTCTGAGCTGTACACTGTAGTTGTAGTATTTGCTGTTTCAGGGTGTGTGTTTCCTTCTTCATCAGCTTGCATTGCTCCTCTGAATCCTCCAGCTTGGAGCGGATTCTAGCTAGCTCTTCCTCCAACTTGATGTTGGCATTTTCTGCTTCAAATCTATGCTGATTAGCGATGTTTGCATGCGCACGGAAAGTTTCAATCCTGACGTGCATAGATGCAGATTCATTATCCACATTCAAATGTTCCAGGTCCTTGGATTTGTCTTGATAATCATAGTCCATTGGAGTCATTTCATCCAGGGGCTTTTGGACCTTCGGGATCTTTTTTACTTTGTGCAACTTTCCGACCTTCAAATCGAAGACAACACACTTTTCCACCTAAGCTACGGAGCGCCCTCTCTTCTTCCTCGCCTCCTTCAACATTTTTTTTGTATTTTTTCGAGCTAGGAGTAGCTTCTCAGCTAGAGGGCATTCCTTCATCATGGACAATTCGGATTCAAATAAGGCTGGATCTCCAGCCGAAGGGGTAAATAAATATAAAGAATGAATGGGGGATGCCTCACCAGAAGGTTCGACGATAGGTGTACTAGGAGTCCCAGCAAGTGCAACAATGCCATGTGAGGCAGGGGAATGAAGAACAGGGTCCGACGTTGGGGCACTGCCTTCGCCTTGGCTAAGGTCCAAAGGATTGGTGGCATGGGAAGGTGAAGTGGTAGCAATAGACTTGTCTCGGCCTGATGACTCAAGTGGAGTGGGGCTAACGGGATCGATGGCAAGAGGCAACGCGTGAGGAGGCGACTGACTTTGTGAGGGAGGGAGAGACTGATGGGGAGACTCGGCCGAGACCACGGTAGACACGTGAGAGACTAAGGCAAAGGGTGGAGAATGCTTACCTACGTGCCCTTCAGGCAGAGCGGCCGTAGTGACTTCTTGCATGATAGGCTCTTGCTCCTTTTGGGCTTCGGCACTCCCGACCTCCACAACTTCTACTTTGGGGTCTCCCTCTTGTTGGAGGAGTTCCTCCACATCAATGACGTCTATGTCTGGGACCGTCTCGGCACTTGGTGGCCCCGCATCTTCAACATTTGCTTCGGTCGGGCCTGATGCAGGTTGTTCAGTAGGAGCACTTGGGAGCTTTGTGCGGGGTCACTTTGGGTGGCTCGGAGGCACTTGAATTTGTTGCCTCTTTCTTTTCTTTCTCTCCAGTGGTTGCTTCGACTCTTCGGCACTTGTGTCATGGATTTTCGATGGTCCCTGTGGTAGTGCCTTTGGTGTAGCTTCGGCTTCTTCCTCTTCTTCTTGCTCCGAAGCATCGTCAGCTCCTCTTGGGCTTTCGCCCGATCCTGGGGTAGCTGGAGGAACAAAGTCAGCGAAGGATATGGACTTCCAAGTTTCAACATTGGCTTCATAAAGAATTGCGAAGTCTTTATCTATTGTCAAGAGTCCATAAGAATTCATCTTCTGGCGATGGACTCTCATTATCCACCACTCCCTTAATTTTTCCTCGCTCCAATTCTTCAATTCCTCCTTTAAATCATCCTTTGCCTTTCTCCAAAACGTGGAGCTTGGAGTTGGGAGGGGGTACTGGTCAGGGTCAAACTCGACCTCCATGGGGTAGAACTCATGCCAGGGAGGCAATGTCCTCATTCTCTCCAAATGCCACTCCAGATCCTTCCCATTGGGATTATTCCTTTGTTCCACAATTTTAGGGTGGGGGCAGATGTGGAAATTCTTGAATTTTAAGTGATCCCTCATTACTCCCAAGGGATCATAGAGCCATTGTTGAGGAATCTGGAGCAGGCCAAAATTGGCAAGCTTTTCCTCCAGGAAAACGTTCTGTTTTAAGGCAAATACTTCAATTACTCCCATCCTGAAGGGGAAGTCACAGGTATGTGCCCATTTTTGACCATGGTCGTAGATGGCGTTGGTTGCGTCGCTCTGTCGAGCGACCTCCAATGCGAACTGGTACTCGAAGGGGTAGACTGGTAGCAGGAAGGGCTTCCCAATGTAGCCGAACATACGAATTACGAGCCCCTGCGTCAGTTGAAACACATCTCCCCTTTTCTCTTGCACCACTTTGTCTCTCAAACTGAGGGGGACCCGAGGGCAAGAACCCTTCAACAAATGCATAGCGGGTCCCAAAAATTGTTGGTTAAAAGAATAATAGGACTCTGTCCTCAATAGGAGGGGAGTCCACTGGTACACCGACAGAGGATTTCCATCCTCGCCGCTTGGAGAAATGGCGATATGGGGGAATCGCTTATGTACTTGGTAGAAAAACAACCAGACAAGGAAAGAACAGGGTGCGAAGTACTGGCCCATCGTCGAATTCTTCATACTGGTGAGCCGCGTATGCAAGGTTCGGGCCACCCATTCTACCCAATCAAAGAAAACTGGGTTGGTACTTGGTCTTGAAGCATCAGGGGCATAGAATTCCCCTCTTGAAATACATTCGGCCAAAGACACCTACCAGGGTTGCACCGAAGCATCTATCGACAGGCCCGCTACCCATGCAATGATGGAGAAAATATCGATGTTCTTGAAGGCCGCCAAGGGTAAGGGCATCTAGGGTAGCTTGTTTGAAGGGAGCCCGCTTTTGAGGTTCTCGCATAGGAATTTCAATATGTAGTTGTTGGAGGTGAACCTCTCCATCTGTTCGCTCAGAATGACGTTGCGAACGAAATAGCCCTTGGGCGGACCTTGCTATGGCACGAAGGTTGCTTGTACATCTTCCTTTAGAATGGAAAACAATTTATGACCTGAAGCATCCAACACTTGCCTGGATGTAGGCTGGTAGTTCTGCGCGATAGCATAGATTAACTCTGGATAGTGGTGAGCAGACGGGGTCAAGTACCAGTAAATCTGAGAATAATAGGCAACAGCCCTTTTATTCTCTGGGGTGAGTCTGCTCACCATAAACTCAATAGTGCATCGGAGGTCGGACACACCCTTAGAGAGCTCCGTGTCTCTAATTTTCTCCCACCCATCAATTGGTGGTTCTACAAGCTGCTCCTCCTCAGAGTCATCTCCTTCTTCTATCAACTATTTTTTTGGGTGAGGGGTGAGATTGATCTTCTTAGGAGTATGCTTTTTCTCTTCCTTGCCCTTCTTTGTTTTTTTAGGGCCTGCAACTTCAGGCTCCTTCCCCTTCTCTTTGGAGTTCTTCTTCCCCATGTTGAAAATGATGGTGGCAGAGTCCTTGATACAGAGGGCTTTGATGTGAAGGGCTTAGATGCAAAGGGCAGGAGAATTGCAGAGTAACCGAAGGCTCTTAGTTTTGCATGAACTGATGGATAAATAACCTTCTCCTTGCTAGAGCTTCACGTTTTATAGCCTAAAAAAGGTAACTACCTCAATTTATGGCACCTACCAAAATTAAATTAATGCTTCGAATGGAGGAAGTTGTCGTGCCCTTTGATTGGCTCTGCAGTAGCATAGTACACAGGGCCACACACTTTGGTAATCATGAAATACAAACTACTGCCACCTTGTACCTCGAAGTGGGCTTTTACCTTAATCGAATCACCTCGGGATGTGCTCCACCACTTTTGCCTTAAATTCATCCACTTCGAACTCTTTTCAAGGTTGTTGTCAGCATGTTCTTCGAGGCACATTTTAAATTCTCCCATCTCGCGCATTGTTGGTTCGGCAAAGTTGAAATCAGTGTTGAAAATGCTTCACGGTGAACCTTTGGTGCGGGCTGCCTTTTGACGCTTCGGGCCCAAAGTACTTCTCCTTCGTCGCACTGCCGCTTTGCTTCGTGAGGACCGCCTACCGAAGCTTGCCTTCTTGGAAACTGCTTTGCAAGGGCTCTTTTTAAAATCTACTTCACAAAACTTCTGCCCGAAGTCGCCTCTTAAAATGCTTCGGGTGCGAAGCTCTTTTCGTGCCTTTGTTTGAATTTTGGTTCGGCCCTTTTGAGGGTAAAGTGCTTCACTGCGAACCTCCTTGCAACTGCTACTTCGCATCAAAAGTCCCCGAAGGAGATTTTGGAGTGTAGTACTTGGCTTTTGCAATCTCGAAACAGGATGTATATACACAAATGAAAATTATATACAAAAGTACATACACATTTTTTTTTTTTACAAGAGAAATAGTGTTTTACCTCAACGATGAAAAGTCTTCAGATGAAGACCATTAACAGAAATTGGTAATACCTGGCCATCTGCATCTTTGAGGATGAAAGAGTTGGCCGAATTCACCTTCATGATTTCGAATGGTCCATCCCAGAAAGCATCCAGCTTGTCATGATTTCCAGGCTTGGCCTTCCAGGAGTCCCACTTCCATACTAGATCTCCCACCTTGAATGTGCGATCGGATGATTTTCTCTTGAACCAATCTCGGGTGACCTGAGCATGTTTAGCGAAGCTCTGGTAAGCCCTCTCGTGATCTTCCTCCAGCTGTAGCAGCTGAACCAGTCTATTTTCCAAAGGATTGACTCCTTCTTCTAACAACCGTAATGCAGGGATCTCTATATGGGTAGGTAAGATGGCCTCCTTGTCGTAGACCAGGGCATAAGGTGAAGTCTTGATTGACTTCTTGATAGAAATTCGATCGGCCCACAAGGCACGATCTAGAAGGAGATGCCAAGTCCTTTTGTTCGTCTCTATGAGCTTTCTTAGCACCCTCAACAGAGTCTTGTTGGTTGATTCCACCAAGCCGTTGCCCTGTGGATAGTAATTGGAGGATACTTTATGATATATCCCATATCTGTAGAGGAATTCATTGATTTTGGTGCCTGTGAAGCTAGGACCATTGTCCATTATGATTGCTTCGGGGATGCCGAACCGGGTGATCAACCCTTCAAGGAAGGCTATGACAGTCTCCTGATCAGCATGCTTCGTGGGAACTGCTTTGGCCCATCTGGTAAAGTAATCGGTCGCGGTCAAGATGAACTTATGCCCAGTGGAGGAGTTTGGCGATATGACCCCTATGAAATCCAACCCCCATTGTTGAAAGGGCATTTCTACTTGTATCGGTTGGAGAGGCATCGAAGCATTTCTGCTTCGACCGGCGAACTTCTGACACTGCTCGCATTTGCGACAAACCGCGAAGGCATCAACGAAGAGTGTGGGCCAATAGTAACCCGCCTTGATGATCTTCAACGCCATTGTTCTCCCTATGAAGTGGCCTCTAGATAATCCTGAATGAAATTCTCCCAGGACTCTCCTTTTATCATCATATTTTATGCACCTGAGAAGGACGCCATCAATGTTTCTAAAAAATAGGCCTTCGGGGTGCAAAGTATATCGGGTGGACCGCATCCTGAAATGCCTTCGCTGTGAAGCATTTAGACGTGAAGGACATCTACCAGTATTGAAGTATTCAACTATTTCACTAACCCAATATTTCTCGTCCTCTTCTTGGTTTGCGAAGCATTCTTCTGCTGGCGAGTCATCCCCCTGAGATTCTGTAGCTTCGGCCGCTACACTCTTCGCCAGTTCTTGACATAATGCACGACCACGAACCAGTTTTGTGGGTTTGATCTCGATGTCGAACTCTTGTATCTTGCTGACCCAACCGGCTCTTTTACTACCCAATTCTCCTTGGATGATGAAATTGCGCACATCAGGGTGGATGACAAAGACTGTAACCCGACTTTGGGAGATGAATTGCTTGAACTTCCTAAGAGACTTCATTACTGCATGCACCTGCCTTTCTATGAAATTATATTTTTCTTCATGAGGGTTTATCACTTGGCTTAGAAACGCGATGGGGCGCTCTTCGCCATCTTCCCCCTTTTGTGTCAGGACCGCAACATAGCTCTCAGGTTCTCCTATAGCATATAGGATGAAGTCCCGATTATAGTCAGGGTTGGTCAGGACCGGTGCTTGAGCAATTCAGGCTTTTATTTCTTCGAATGCTTCTTTTCTCTCCTTTGTCCAGATGAATTCTGCACCTTTCTTCAAAAGTTCGGACATCGGCTTGATGACCTAGGCAAAATCTGGGACAAACTTCCTCACGAAGTTGATCTGGCCGAAGAAAGATTGAAGTCCTTTCTTGTCTACTAGGAGTGGGAGCTTCATTAGAGCCTCAGCTCTGTCAGGATCTACAGCGAGACCCTTCTCTGATATCGCATGTCCCAGCAACTTCCCTTCGCTGACTGCGAATATGGACTTCTTCGGATTGATTGAAATGCCAAATTCTCGACACTTTTCGAAAATCTGTTGTAAGTGTAAGGGGTGATCCTCCCTTCTTCGGGAGAAGATGGTCATGTCATCTAGATAGATAACAATGACCTTATTCAAGAGCTCACCAAAAGCTAGATCCATTGCCCTCTAAAAAGTGGCACCCGCATTCGAAAGGCCGAATGGCATTCGCTGGTAAGCAAATGTGCCCCACTTGGTAGTGAATGCGGTTTTATGTTGGTCTTCATCCCTGACCCATATTTGATTGTATCCTAGAGAAACCATCGAGTAGGGAGAAGCGTTGAGCCCCAACCATCGAATGCAAGATCCGATCGATCTATGGGAGAGGGTAGTGATCTCTGAGAGAAGCTTGGTTCAGGTTGCGAAAGTCCATGCACAATCGTATATCTCCATTCTTCTTTCTGACTGGGACTAGATTCGCTACCCAAGAAGAATGTTTGATGGGATAAATTATCTTCGCCTCGAGCATTTTTAGGAGTTCGGCCTTCATCAAGACTTCGATCTTCGGATTGATGGGCCTTTGCTTCTATCGAAAAGGTTTGATCCCTTCCTGCAACTCAATTGTATGCTGGATCATTTTCCGATCGTATCCCCTTAAGTCTTGATAAGACCAGGCCACTGTGTCGGGATACTTTTTGCACAGAGATCGGATCTGCTCTAGCTCTTCCGAAGTGCAATCTGTTCCAACTTTTATTGCTTTTCTAGGCTCAAGCTCTAAATCTTGATACTGCTTTGCATTAACTTTGATCCTGTGAGAAACTGCTCGATCATTCTGATCAAAGAGGCTTTCAAGAGTAATTAATCCTTTGGGAACGTGGTTATTCTTCAACTGAACTAGCCCTTCATATTCTTCTTCATCAGGGCTTCTGCTCTCAACTGTGGCTGCTTCTTGAATCATGAAATTCACAATCTGCTCATCACTGTCAAAAACTTGCCAATGCAGATCTCTGTCTGGGATAGAGGGCCTATAAATCATCCTCACAGCTTTGGGCTTATGCACCATGTCTTCTACTGGAGAATACTTGGCTGCGATGGATGCTAGAACATCGGCATGTCGATTCTTTTCTCTTGGAATAGACTGTAGATTGAGAGATTCGAACTGGTCGAGCAAGTCCCATACCCTATTTCGGTATGACTTGAGATAGTGCTTCTTTGAAGTGCACTTGTTTGTGACTTGATTGCATACCAATTCGGAATCTCCAAAGATTTGGAGATGCTTTATGCCCAACTTTTCTGCTTTCTTGAGTCCTAGGCATAATGCTTCGTATTCTGCTGCATTGTTGGTGCAACTCCACACCAATCGGTAACAATATTCCTTCTGCTCTCTAGAAGGTGATACTAAAAGAATCCCCACCCCGATGCCATTTTTGCATCGGGCGCCATCGAAGAATAACTTCCATAGTCCTTCGATGAAGACCTTATCTTCTGACTTGATGTGTTTCTCAGGCTTGGCGATGGCATAACATCCCATCTCAGTTTCTATCATGGCATTGAAATCTGCCAATGAAAACTCATCTTCACAACTTAACTATGTGAGAGACTCCTCGACCAGGTCCACCTGCTCTATCTCTTCCACTATCGCATGCACAGGATCGCTGCTCCCTCCTTCGGACATCTTCTCTACGAGGAAGGTAGAAGGCTTCTCGTTGTAGATTTTCACCTTCTTCCCTTTGAATGGAATCTCCAAGTGCGAGTAATCCATAGATAGATACCCTCCCAGCTTCATCGTAAATTCTCTCGACAAGCACATACTGAAGTAGGGCTCCAGGTCAACGACTACCACCTCTTGTATAACTATGATCTGAGGCATCTTGTGTAGTCGAATAGGAATATCCTTGATCACTCCTACGGTCTTCATAGGGGTACCATCCAGCTGGAGCACGCCATGGCTGCTTCACGTATATTCCATCCCTATCTCTTCGCACACTGCCTTCGGCATGACTATCGTCATGGCTCCAGAGTCAATCATACAGTTATGTACAACATACCCTTCCATCTGTAGAGATAGGTAGAATGATGGTGGCTGATTCTTCCCTATAATGGATGTGGACAAGGTCTGCACTAGGGCAAGTGGTGCTGCTTTCCTTGCTTTGGTTATCTTTAATGATTCTTGCAACAGGTCCACTTGTCCAGGTAATTGCAGTGCATCATACAGACTGATTTTGGTTGGGATCCTCTTCATCTCATCTACAATGTTGTACGCCAGGGAATTGGGCACCTCAGGTTCCTTTCTCGGCTCATATCTGGTGTGATACTATTTCGTAGCTTCGACCCTTTGCCGCTTAGTCAACGAAGGAAGCTTGAGTTTTTCTCTAGCTTGTTCTTTGGTTTCCACCTGAGGTGGATTTGCAGGGGCCTGTTGGGCCTTCTCTTTGACTGGTGTAGGCTGAGGAGCTTCGCTCGAGGCCGGAGGAGGTTGTTGTCCTTTCTCATGATGAGCATGCACCTTTAAGGGAGCCATTTGAGTAGCATCCACCTCTATCGACTTCTTTCCTCCTCTAGTAAGGACTGCAACTGGCTCTTCTTCACCAATTACCAAGTTCTGATTCATTTGCTTGATGACATTGACTTGACCGCCATGACTACTACTCGCTAGTGTTTGTACATAGTGTTGGTGCAGCATGCAAGTATTCTCTTCATGAGGATCATTACACGTGGAGCACCAATGTATATAATCGGAAGTGCTCGGGGCTTCGTCTATCGCAACATTTCTTGCCGAAGCTCTTCCTTGTTGGGCCGCTTGATCTTTAGTAAGCGCAGGTGTAGGATAAGATCTTCTAGGTAGAAACTCTTGTTGCGCTTGCTTCTTCTTCATAATGGTCATGTCATTAGACAGGGTCTGCACTGTGGAGTTCAAGGACTGAACTTCTTGCAGTATTTTGGCTTGCATGTCATCGGCTTTTGGAATCGGTGGCAATGGAGCCATTGTTGGTATTGGAGGTAGGGCAGGGGGTTGAAATGGTGCTGGCAGTACAGGGAATGCCGAAGTGACTGTGGGCTGCGAAGTCGAAAAAGTGGGAAAATGAATTTGTGGAGCAGTGATTTGGGATACAATGGGATTCGGATTCCAAGATGAGATCGAGAGTGCAGGGGTTGTAGAGATCTATGAAGCGGTTGCGCTTGCATACTGGGATTGATAGAAATCAAGAAGTATAGGCATCGGCATCCTTTGGGGAAGCTTACCCATAGCTATTAGATCCATTTCCGCTTTTTGGGCTAACTCATATAACTCTGGGAAGGTATTGATATTTGAATACCTTACCATGACGTTGATATCAGGATTGAACGCCCGAAGAAAATAGTATGTTGCAGCTTCATCAGATGGTCGAAGTCCAACTGGTATTCTTTGCCAGGTTCGAGTGAACCTAACATTGAAGTCTATGATCTCTTCTTGTGGATGTCTCTGGATCATTGTGAACTGGTGTAGGAGAGAGGTTGGATCGACGGACTCATTGAAGCTTCGCATCAACTATCCAGCTAACTGGTCCCATCCCGTAATGGTACCGGGTGGTAAAGATCTATACCAGTAGAGGAGTTTTCCTCTAAGAGACAGAACCAGAAGCTTCACCATAACGCGCTCTTCCATGATGTCATGGATTGCAGCCAGAGAAACTATGTCCTGGATGTGCTCCAGAGCAGTCTTCCCAGTTCCATCGAACGTTGGGATCTTCTTTATAGTAGCAGGTGGCACTTGCCCTTGTCCCGCTAGATTTAGCGGTCTCGAAGAATTCCATGCTGGGAACAATCTGGGTGGCGGTTGCTGTTTTGTTGTTGTTGTTGTTGTTGTTGTTGTTGTTGTTGTGCCATACTTGCTCCTGGATTTTGAGAAACAGGAATTCCTGAAGCTCCTCCTTGATGGCTAACAGGACGACCAATAGAAATGGAGGCACTAGGATGCTTCGGTGAGTTGGGAGGATTAGGAGGAAAGCTAGCCATTGTGCTATCGAAAGTAAGGCCTTGTTCATCAACAACGGCCTCTTGCGAGGATGTTCCACGTAATAGAGACTCGGGGGTGACTAACCTAGATCGTTCCCCAAAGGCGTCAATATCTAGCTCAAAGAACTCAGTTTCCTCTCCTCTATTCCTAACTCTCCATCTTGTTTGCATGAAGGCACAGACTTTGGTACCGGTCTTTATGACTTAAATATTCTTGGGTAAGACAGAGTCGCCAGATGCTAAGAGTCTTTTGGTAATGAGAGCATCGGTTCTCACTACTACTCACAAGGTGAGACTGACCGGGTCCCACCGGGAACTGTTAGAATCATTGGCCCCGGTGGAGACGGGTTAGAGATTCACGTTCTTAAAATATGGGACCTTGGTCCCACCGGGCGTGCCAAAAACTGTTGGTCATCAAATCTACCCAAGAAAGGATTTGGGTGAGTGTATGCGCCCTAGACCTGGACCAACATTGAAAGGCCGAAGGGAAGAGATGCCCCTCGTGCCAATCTCCGAGAGAAAGGCCGGCTCCTATGCTAAACTACTTTGGTGTTTTGAGATAAGGGTGCAGGAAAGAGATAAAAAGAGTAAGGGTGCAGGAAAGAAATAAAGGGAGTAAGGGAAGAGAGATCAATGATTTAAAGTGGGAAAGAACAGGAAGCACGATCACTAATTAATAACTTGAAGCAACAACAAGGAACACCAAGAATAAATGAAAGAAACGCAACATTAACCTTCCTATGTATCCTCTGGGCGAGTTCCAGGATTCTCCTTCTCCCTTTCATCAAAATTTAGGGTTCAAAATAACGACGATTAGGACAAGCGAATATAACAGAAACCACTACCCACCAGGCAGCATAAAAGAAAACCAATATAGCATTTTTCCTCCCCTATGTATCCTTCGGGCGAATTTCAGGGTTCAGTCCCCAATCGCACACCGAAATTCAGGATTCAGAGTAACAGTATGCAAATGAAGACAGACAAAAGAAATAAACACGGAAGGCAGCATACAAGAGAGAAATCGAGCCCAAAGCTCTTTAGTATTAATCGCAGGACTTCAAGTTACAACAGCTTTCTAGCAGAAAGTTCCCCCCCTTTTACATTACAATGTCTGGGTTTTTATAGAGGACCCGACCCTCTGAGCCATAATTACACAAAATGGAGGAGTACATCCTCGAAAGCTGAGAAGTCGGCTCTTGCGGCTCTCGTGACTGAGCTCTCAATTCTGTTACCAAAACTAGCAGCTGCGGTCGGGTCAACCGGGGAAAGATGCATTAATGAGCCGCCTGGATGTCCTTGGTCTCTGGGTGCGGTGTTCGAGTGGCCGCCATGCTCGCCGAGCTCTTCATCATGGACTGATACTTCATTTCCAATTGCTAAAAATGAACAGCGGGCTTATCGGGCACGAAAAAATGTATTTATGAGGCACTTGATCACCTCGAGAAAATACCCGGCTTGGAGCGCGTGCCCCTGAAGCGCTTCGCTAGATGTTTGTTTGCAACTTCGCTTCGTAATGGACTTGAGCCGAAGCAATAACTCCTCCTTGATTTGTACTTTGCAAAATGGAGCTTCGCAAAATAGCTTCGGGGGTGATGAGGGCCGAAGCAGATCTCCTTCGCAAGATGGGCTCTTCACTTCTCGCTGCTTCGCTGGAGAGATGTGTCAAAACTACTTCGGCGAGGCCCTTCGCCCGAAGTAGATACTTCACTGGTGAGCTTGAAAAATGCTTCACCGTGAACCTTCTTCAAAACTATGGTTCGGGGGTATTTCGGCCGAAGCACATTCTTGCCTTCAAAAATTTCTTTGACTGGCGCTTCTACTTCGGGCGAAAGTACTTCACATGAAATATGGCCAAAGCAGATGCTTCGCAACGACTTTCGACGAAGTAGAAATGGTTCGCTGGCACAGGGGCCCGAAGTGGGTGCTTCGACGGCTTTTCGATGAAGTGTTTTCAATGTTGCGCTCCTTCAAATCCCGCTTCACAATTTCCTTTCCCGAAGTAGCCTTTTGAAGTGCTTCGGGCGCGAAGTAGTTTTCATTCTTCTTCCTTCGCATTTTTCCTTCGACAACACCGCTTCGCAAAATTCTCGCCCGAAGTAGCTACTTGAGGTGCTTCGGGCCCGAAGTAGTTTTCTTGCCTTAGCTAATTCGGACCGCGGTCTTCCTTCGGCGAAGTTGTTCTTTTGAAATGCCGCTTGAATTCCGCTTCGCAAAACTTTTGCCCGAAGTAGCTGCTGGAAATACTTCGGGTGCGAAGCTCTTTTTTACGCCTTGCTAGAATTTCTTCTTCGGCAACGCTGCTTCGCAAGGTTTTCGCCCGAAGTAGTTGTTTGAGGGACTTCGGGCCCGAAGTAGTTTTCATCCTTAGCGATTTCTTTCGCAAAGCTATCTTCCTTAGCTTGTTCGGCAGTGAAGCTCTTTCTTCTTCATTTTATGTACAAGGGGGTGGCAGGGAAAGCCAAAATTGCTGCAATGCTTGAAAATGTTGTTTCTAAAAAAAACAAAGGAACAAATTCATGAAATTAAAAGAAATACTTTACAAAAAATTTGATTTTTCCACCCCTCTGTGCAATGTGACAAAATTGTCAACATTCAACAGTAGCATATCTTCCTATGTATAATAATTTCATCAAGTCACACCAATTGACCCATATCATAAATTATCTAAAAAAAACTTTGCAACCATCAAATATACAAAATTTCTAGGACTTGAATTTGCAATAGAAGTGACAGACATCAAATATAAAATATTTATCAATGGGTTCTCCTATTAGAATCTAGGAAACATAATACCATAATAATTCAAGACCCCAATTTGAAAAATGAAAAATAATGCAATTGACAACCCTTTCAACTCCCATATGATCATGATGATGTCATAGAACCTATTAAGGGCTAACATGTAGTGACTCATGTTTCAAAACATTTGGATGTATATACATAAATATTCTACAATATTCATTCTTTATTATTCTCATTATTTTAAAAATCTCTTGGGCATTTTCTTTCATTAGTAAAATCCTTGAAGAGGAGGTATTAAGATTAAATCATGAAAAAGGCTTATCATCAAGGACTTGTGGGAATTAATTCTTTATTGACCATTGGATAAGTGCTATAAATGAATATTTTGGTCAAGTAAAGGAACTATTTAATGCATGGATGAAAAATAATCCTAACACTAAGTGCACATCATCCAATGCAGTTCCCAACCTAGTTTAAGATTCATGGTTGTTGTGTTTCTTTGTAAGAAAATTGGTATATAGACCAAGCTTAATGAATCCTCACTCCATGTAATCAAGGTATAAATATTAATTAATTTATTAAATATTAATTTATTTATAGGATAAAACAAGCATTTTACTAAAGAAATTATGTGTTACAATGGTTGAGTTACCAACAAGCATTTCAAGTGAAGATAATTGGCCAAAATTGTTAAGTTCTCTCTTTCAAAGCATAAAATCTAAAGTTTTATGTCTAAAAAGATTTCTCTTCTTGTTCTTGGAAATATTGCATAGTTTATGGGGTTGTAGCTTCATCCTCATGTTCCTACACTCCATGGTATATCTTGACAAAATATTTCACAAAGCATTTCAGGTGATATATGCTTGGTTGCACTTCATGCAACTACAAGTTTGGGATAATAATTAGAGACTTCGCAAGATAGATATTTACTTCAATATTTATTCCTAACAATTATAGAGACATTGACAAGGGCTCTTGAGACTCATAAATATGTTATCTCAAAGAGGCACTTGAATTACTTAAAGAAGTTCCTAAAACAAACCCATAATTTCTTTGAAAGTAGCTACATAACGATTTGAGTAGCATGCTTAAATTATTTTAATGTTAGTATTTAGAAGAGGGGATGTGATATCTAGCTTTATAGTTCTTAATTACACTTGATAAGACTAAAGACCATATTCCTAGAATGATGAGAAAATTACCATGATTTATTGGACAATTATTTTTTATATGTTAATATGTTTCTTGGGGATTGGGGTCTATCACTCTCTTTGATCCATTTGTTAATTATTTTTTGGGAATGGTATTTCTTATTTATATATTTTTGGAACCCATTTTTTTATTTGCTTGCTTTATTGGTATACTATGAGGCATATAAGATGTCTTCAAGTGAAATGAATAATCAGGCCAAAGATAATGTCAAATAAAATCATTGTCCATTGTTTTATTTGCCTATTATATTATTATTAATATTTAATTTTATATGCTTTCTTAAATCTTAATGTAAAATATTCCATCCTTATTCATTTTATCAATAATAGTTCAATATTTTCCCTTCTCTCTCCTTATATATATAAAGTAAATCCAAAAAAATAAGGGTATTACTTGAAATGACCAGAAGTTGACATTTGATCTAACAACAAGTAATAACACAAGTCATTCAGAAACATATGCTTTATTCATTATCAATTTTGTATAGGTTACAAATAGGGAGAGTTTCCCCTTTTCTTTTCATGAATAAGCAATATAGGCCTGATGCCTCCTTCTGATGTCCCTTAGTGTAGGTGGGCTTCTTTGTATGCGGGCCACCACTGGGTTGCTATTTGTTGGTGTTCCTCTCCTTCAAATCTGTTGAATAACCTGAAAGAAACTTGCAAGAAAGGGTCAATACGTTGGGGGGCTTGCCTTAGTCAGGCCCCATATTTATGAAGATGAAATGACTATAAAACTATAACATAAACTAAAATAAAATATGTAGAAGGTAATAATATGCTAAAATAGAGCTTACCTCCCAAATTTGGGGTGATTTGGGGCTTGCAGACACACTTCACGACCCGGGTCGCTAATTGAGGCCGGATTCATAGGGCAGGTTGCGAATTGAGTTGTGATGCTCCTCTGGTAAAATCTCTTTGGTAGATCGATCCTAAGGTAGCTGGGGTGCCTCTGTATGCTATCAGAATCCATCTGTGTGCATCGAGAATGGACTGTGTACTATTGGCTTTCCATTTTTGTAGAGTAATTATACTTTGTTGAATATGGGAATCAGACTTAATTAGGGGTTTGGGACCCATTATTTATAGGCAAATGCAAGGTGCAGGGGGGGTTAGATAGACTAAACCTAGGTTTGATTCGAACTAGGGTTAGGTTAAGAAATGCTATGTGGCAACATCACATTCCTTAAGTAGAAAATATCTCATCCTCACACATGTGTGAGGATGGATTAGGGCTAATCTTGATTAGGAGGTGCTTAAGCCAATTTAAACATGATTAAAGAAATATCTCAAAAAACCCTAATCTCACACATGTGGGAGGATTTGATTAAGGCTAATCAAGATTAAAGAGTTATTTTAATCAAATTTACCCTAAAAAGTGACTTAAGTGAAGTCAACATTAAATTAGAATTTGATAATTGACTTATTAATTAATTTGGCCAATTAATACCCCATGGGGGCCTTAATTGCATGTGAATAGACCGTCGAATGATATTTTGATGTGTATAATGTAATTTGGAAGGCTTATGAGGGTTTAGGACTTGAAATCCGGTGAAGTAGTATATGGGAGTCTACACGATGCTATGACGATCTATGCATGACTACGCATGACTACAGTTATCTACGTATGACTACGCATGACTACAAATCTACGCATGTCTAGGATGATCTACAATAGTCTATGTTGGTCTATGATAGCCTAGGGGTATCTAGGATGGCCTATGTAAACCTATAAGTGTCTAGAAGGATCTACAAGTATGTAGGTATAGCAGTGTGTGACTTTTGGGTGTCTACATTTGCCCCTTTTTGTACTATACTATGTAGAACACAGTTTAATACAAAAATATGAAGGGTTTGTGTAGAAGGAAAAGGGATAGAAGGGGAATGGAATCCAATCAAAGGGTATGTAGCCGCTCGAAGCGTGACCATACAAATCAATCGGGTATCCAGGGAAAATAAGAGAAAGAATGGAATCTAATCGAAGGTATGTAGCCACTCGAAGCATGACCATACAACATCAACTTGATGTCCATAGGGGAAGAAGAGAGGAAGGAAATAAGGAAAAGAGGAAAGAGATAAAAACAATGCTAGTAAGGGAAAATGAATGATTATGAATGCAATGATGTGATTTTGTTGAGTCCGTATGACATTTACGATGCCATACCAGTTGCTTGAGAATGACAACTTTTGACTGCTTTGCTTTTGCGACCAGATCAACATGGTCCAAAAGTATGATTAGGACAAAAGCCTAACTAAATATTTGTTGTTGATTGATTGATGAGAACATGGCGACAAGTGTCAAACCATTTGAGTTAGTTTAACATTTGGATCATCAACTCATGACCATATCAGCGTGGTCGCGAAGTCCATTTCCAAATGTTGCGCTAGGATTGATCAAACGTATCATCCATTGTGTACTCGATGTACATGAATGCTAGATTGACTTCTCCATGGTGACGCGTAACTCTCTTGATGTAACCCATGTCTGTTTGGGATTGAGATTATAATCGTATGATAATATTCAGCAAAAATTTCGTAGACAAATGTGCTAACCACGCTTTTGGATTTTTGATGTTGTGGTTGCATGCAAAGCTGACTTTGGATATGAATACCCCCTCAAACGAGGAATCAACAATGAGGTGAATGGAATGTGGTGATTTGATGATGCAACGATTGATAAAGATACCAATGCATGATGAATATGATTGCTAGTAAGAAGAGAAAATAATGGGATCTAATCAAAGGTATGTAGCCGCTCGAAGCGTGACCATACAACATTGACTGGATAACCTAGGGGGAGAAGAGAAGAAGGAAAGAAGAAGAAGAGGAAAGAAATAAAAAGCAATGCTGGTAAAATGAAATGGATGATTGCGAATGCAATGTTGTGATTTTGTTGAGTTCGTATGACATTTACGATGCCATACTAGTTGCTTGAGAATGACAACTTTTGACTGCTTTGCTTTTGCGACCAGATCAACGTGGTCCAAAAGTATGAATAGGACAAGTTTATCGGTAAAATGAAATGTGTGTTTGCAAATGGTGTTAAAAGGTAAGTTTTGGAGGCTCCTAGGGTTTTAGAGGGCATTTCCCTACTTTCCTAGGGTTTTGGGGATGTTTTGAGGTATTCTGGCTCAATTCATGACCTGGGTAGCGATTTTGACCTAACTCACGACCCGGGTCATGAATCGGGGTTTAAAGCATATTTAAGCCCAAATTTGCATGGGGGGGCTCATTTGAACGATGCGTGACTTTGGAAAGTGGTTTGGGAGAGCATTTGATAGCATGAAAGGAGCGCGTTGATGATTGTGAGAGTGATAATGATGAAAGGACGTAGATCAGCTGGCATCAGGCGCGGGGACCCATCGGTAAGTGATCGTCTGCCTTGTTTTATTTGTTTTTTTTTGGGAAAATGTGAATGAGGGGGGAGGTTTTCATCCCGATTTAAAAAAATTTTGTAACTTTTAAGTAAAATTTGAATACATAGTGATAAACGGGCCAAATGGGTACCCAAAAGTGCGGTCGGTTTTTCAATTGGGTTTGTTTTGTCGCCAATTTGACCGGGTAATGGGTAGAGTAGGTGTGAAGTTTGACTATCAGTTTTTGAGGTAACGATGTACTGACATTGATATGTTTTTGCACTTTGTCTGCTAAAGTAGGAAATGGGTATTCCGTTATGTGACTATTTTATTTTTTGATTTCGTTTGATGTGATTTCAGAATTTGATGGTTTGAGGTGTAATGTGTGAACTCTAGGGCATTAGATCTGCCATGTTAGAGGTAGAATCTCTAAAAACTAATGAAACTTTCACCATAGAAGGGCAAAATGGGTGTCCAAAAATATTGGTTGTTTTGGTAGTTGACTTCATTTGACATGCCTTTGATTTGCGTGCCACGGTGTAGATAGTATTAAACTAAAAATGAGCTATAGGGAGCCCGATGTAGACTGTACTCGATGTCAGTTTGAACTTCCACCACTAAATGGGCAAATGGGTATCTAAAAATGTGACTGTTATTTTTAGATTGTGTCCTGGATGTGTGTTCGGTTTTGGTGTTTTTAGGACAGATTTGATTGTTAGATCTGTGTTGATTGGTGCTTTGTTTCTGAATTTTGTCGACACATTTACCATTAAGTGGGCAAATGGGTATCCAAAAATGTGATTTGTTTTTGTATGTCATATTAATTGATCAAGTTTTGGATTGCGTGCCATAGTAGTTGTATAGTTGAGTTTGTTATTGGTTGTTGGGTGACCAATGTGTACTGTTTGTCGTATGTGCTTGGAATTTTGCCATGAAATGACAAAATGGGTATCCAAATATGTGACTGTGTTGTTGATGTGTTTTGTCATTTTGTTTGTACATTAATTTGTCTCGGGATGTGTGCCAAATTAAATATTTTCAATTTGTAAATTTTGCGTGATGAAGTTGAATTTTGATTGATTTGTTATGTGGGTTACTGATGCATGTTGTGTTATGTGTTGAACAGGTGAAGGCGCTTGAGCCCCGTCATCGGGTGAGGAAGTTTAAGAAGGGTTTTGAGAGGTTGATGAAGACTGAGGAGGAGCTACAGTGGTTGGATGACATACACTTCCATGGTGTGTGGGAGTGTAAGAGCATCTTCACTAATAGGGCATATGTGTCTGCCTTATGTGAGCGGTGGGATGCAGATAGGAACACATTTCATTTTCCTATGGGGAAATGACCATGATGTTGGAAGACGTTTATCGTATCTACCGACTATCGATTGAGGGTGTTCCTATGAGGGCAACTGAATATGGGAGGAAGGACATGGTTTTGGAGAGATTATTTGGGGTTGGGTGGAGAGAGATCGATATCTCCAAGATGGATTATGAGTGGTTGTGGCTACAAAAGAAGATCTCGGATAGGCAGTGTGTGGTGATGATGATGATCTCTACATATGCCCTTCCTAATAGTTTTGGGGTGTTGTTTACCTGGAACATGTTGGATATAGTTAGTGATCTGGTGGAGCACAAGGTTGTGTTTGCATGGGTGCCTGCACTATTGGCCCAAGTATACCATGAGTTGCATGATGTGGTTCAGGGTAGGCGGACATGATTGAGTGTGATTCCCTTGCTGCAGGTATGGGCATGGGAGCACATAGCCATTGAGAGGCCCTCTTTGTTACCTCACCCTATACATGTGGAGGGTAAGGAGTATCCTTATGGCTTGAGGTGGAGTACGAAGGTGAAGCAGGGTATGAAGAGGCCTCATGAGGGTGATCTAGTTTTGTGGAGGATTAAGTTTGGGGAGCTGATGTCGGATGACATAAAGTGGAGACCATGGTTGGGTGGGGTGAGTTGGAAGGAGGATGATGAGCAGCTGTGGGCTATACGATGGGGTAGATGGTTGGTGGGGAGATATACTCGATAGACTGAGTACTTTCAGTTTGATCGGGTAAAGTGCTAGTTTGGTTTGTGATAGGATGTTCCAGGGACTCCTATTATTTATTTTAGGTGATAGGGAGATAGAGGAGAGCACCCTATTGTACCACCTTGGGTTGGGGAGATGGACCCTCCTATGGATATCCTAGATGTAGGGGATGTAGGGATGACATTAGAGTTTGATGCATGGTGGGTGCTATAGTATTGGGAGCTTGGGAGAGGTGTGGTGGATCGGTGGGTGGCACCTACTGGGGCACCTCTACTAGAGAGGAGAGTGAGTAGGAGGACTCGGGCTAGGGTAGTGAGTATGATTGTTATTGAGGAGGAGGTTCCTCTATGATGGTCATGATGTCATGTAGGTGCTTTGGTGAGTACCCAAGATGTGAGGGTAGAGGAGGTGGATGTGGGTGTAGATGTTGGGGTAGAGTAGACTATTGGAGCTTAGGCTGAGGGAGGTGGGGTGGTCGGTATGGGTGGTATCGATGATACCATTGATATTGGGGTATTTTTTGATATAGCACAGTAGATTCCTAATGATATTTTGGAGAGGCTAGCTGTAGAGGATGTATAGGGATTGCATGATCGGATTCAGTAGTTGGAGGTAGACATGGTGGAGATGAGGGCTGCTATGTCTAGGCAGGAGCAGATGATCGATACTTTGACTAGTCAGTTGGTGGTTGAGGCTACTAAGAAGATGATGTGCGAGACTACTTTGTTGGTGCAGGAGATTCCTCTACCCGATTATGGTAGGATTGTGGTGTAGTCTGGATCACAGTCATAGGTGCGGGTGCCATCACATCAGAGTCAGTGTAGTGCTGCTATGGTGGGATAGAGAGGTGCTAGGGTTGAGGTGCAGGATCAGCCTACTGTGGATCTGGTTCTAGGTTTAGGGCGAGTCGAGCTAGGCTGTAGGGATGCGAGTGAGCCGTGAGGGCCACGGGAGACTCCTAGTGGGAGTTAGGATATCTGTTGCTGATTGTAGCCTATGGGCATTTTGTTTTGATGATATATGATGATGGGCATGATCCCAGGTTGTAGCCTTCGGGCATTTTGTATGGATGATATATATATATACCTTGTTGATTTTGGCTATTATATATACATGTGTTATTTTGATGGTTTGAAATGTGTTCTTGTTTATGTTTGCATGGATTAGCGTAACATAATTTGTAGATATGTCTGATGAATAGATATACATGTATGACATGGTTTAGATCTATTATCGTGTTGTGGTATAAATGGATTGTAGAATAGTGTTATGATTGCATTTCCAATGCGATATGATGTGATATCAAATATGATTTCGTAATGAATGTATGTAGAGTAATTGTGATACTATGACTCAATTTTGAAATGCATATGGGATGAATGCAATAAATGTAATTTGATATGAAATGCATGTAGGATGAATGCATAACTATAATGTGTATCAAATGTATCTAACATAGATGCATGTATGCATGTATGGACTTACTGAAATGCACCAAGGAAGCACTTGTATCATTGCATTTACCTGTATGGATGCTATCCATTCCATGATTTTAGGGTCGGTGGATAATGTAAGGCATGTGTAATGGTTTTGACTAACATAGTTATGACAATCAAATCTCAAACCCTTAGCTATACAAGTTTTGTGGCAACTTATAACATGATCAGGCTGGTTCAAAATCTATCTTGGACCTATGTGTGTGAATGTGTAATGTTCATTTATCCATTTTGAGGGAGGTAGGATTAACCCATTGTAGATGCTACCGTACTAGCTAGCTCATCCATCCACAATAGTGATTTCTACAAAAGCGAGATGCTAATGTAAGAGATGTGTTGTCACCTGTAAGATTATTCCACTGGTAGGTAGGTTTTTGGAATTATCCCATAGTGTTATGTTGAACCTAAGGACCAAAGGTGATAAGCATAACATGTGTGATATCAAGAGGCATTTCCTTTTGTTTTCTGCCCCTGTTCTAGTGTTGACCTATCTGATTGTGGTAGTGCTCTTTTCATTTTCTTTTTTTTTTTTTGTATGGGCGATGAAGTTTGTTTTCTACCTAGTTATTTAATTTTTCTTATGCTTGATCCCTTTGTTTATCCCTAGGTCATATGTTGACCATGCAGGTGATAGGATGAGCAGGGGATACCATTCTCTAGATGGCGATATCTACTCAAGATGTCCTCTTTCCTAGGCTCAAAATTGTTAATGTGTAACCTGTTGTGAGCGATTCATGAGAGAAGTTGAACCAGCCTAAAAGACCATAAGAAGAATGTACAAGACTCAGTAGCTATGGGTGACACTTGATTGCCTAAACTATAGAGTAGTCAAAATTAAACATGACACCTATGTATACCCTGATCCTAAAAAGGGGGAATGGACATCCAGGTGGTGATGCTAACAAGTGCATGTATTATTCCTGCTGAGGCACATTTTGGGGAAGAATGTACAAACATGAATTAAAATTTTAACTATAAAGCATATGAATATGTGCAATGAATGTAACTGTAAGTGATGCAAGTGGATGAATGTGATATTTACAAGAAGAAAGTTATGTTGTTTAGAAGGAGAATTTTAGAAGAACCTATTTATAGATGAGTAAAGTGTGTAATGATGACAAAAAGTGTGATGCTATGATCATGGTTGCCCCAACGTGTGGGGTGTGTGTGTAGTAGATGTATAAGTTGTGAGTTGTATAAGTGTATGTAATAGTCACCAAGAAGAAGGAAGATGTGAGAGTAGAATGTACAAGTGGAAGAAGTGAGAAGAAATAGGCTTTGGTAACCAATCAAGGAAAGGGGATCACCAACGGTTAACAATGATAGAAGAGAAGAAATGAATCAACGTATGTAAGAAGTAGAAGAATGAGATAGAAGAAGATGAGTAACTAACACTACTATCGGGCGAAATGGCATAGATCCAGGTGGGAGTGGGATGGTGAAGTGATGACATGGCTAGAATTGTGGCTGGAGCCATAGTTGGAAATATTATGAATATAGTGGGTGGGCATTGTTAGGGTACTATGGGGTGGTAAAGTCTTGGGAGTGGTGCGGTATGGAGGACTGACAAGTCGGCTAAATGGAAAAGAATGCTCTGGTGATGGGGTACGCTCATCATGCAACATGTTGTGCACTAGGGTTTTGAATGATCTGCACTCTTCGATATCATGACCTGGTTGGTGATGGTAGATGCAAAATTGATTCTCATTGTAATTGCATGGTTTAGGATGTGAGGGATCAGTAGGTCGAATCTCGGGTAGGTCAATAAGACCCTGGTGCATGAGATGATGGAACATTTTGGAAAGGGGTGTATGTGGAATAGGCATAGGATAGACGTATGGCTCTGCTGGAGGTGAGCGAGGTCTGGGTGAAAGATGATCTGGTAATGGAGGCATGGGTCTAGGTTCTGGCATGGGTCGAGTCTGGGGTCGAGGAAGGGATCTACATGGTGGTGAGGATGGATGGGTCATGGGAGACTATCGTGGGTGAACGTGGCAATGGTAGTGGCTCATCTACAACTCTAGAGCTTTGATATGGGAGATGAGATGTTGTATCTCATGGTGTGGTGGTGATGGTATTGGGGAAGGGGGTGATCGAGATTCCAAGGTGAATGGAATGGCTCGATGTATGGTAGAAAAAGGATAAGGCTACGATGAGGAAGCAATGGAGTGAAATGACTATGGTGATTGTAAGATTGGTTGGGGTGATAAGCCTCGTAGTGGTGAAGGTGGTGTCTTGAGGACCGATGGCATAGGTGATGGCCCTGGGCGATGACGTGAATGAGAAGGAGGGATGTTTGTATGACCAGCTTGAGTAGCTTGGGCCATGTGGGCTTGCAAAGCTTGGGCATAGGTAGACTCACCATTGGGAAGGGGAGTGGGTAGAAATGTAGGGTGAGGTTGATGAGGTGTGTATTCCCTATTAGGTGGGTGGTAAGATCCTATGGGATGTTGTGGATGACTTGGAGGTGAATAGTGATGTCTGAGATCATCAGATGGATGGGAGGATGATCCTTGTGCTTGCGGTTGGGTGGATTCCTCTTTATCATCGAAAGAGGACATGGTGATCTGGCTATCGCTAGAGTGTGGTGAATAGGATGAACCTCATTGGCGAGGGGAATGGTGTCGAGGTGAAGTGTGGTGACCTAAATGGGATGAGTGTGAGGAGCACTTGGTATGAAGGGTGGTTGGTGGTTGAGCGAGATCGACCGATGTAATGGGTTTTTGTTGTGGCTGTAGATGGTCCTGCATGGTGGTAGGTGAGGCCATTGTAGAGCTCTCCTACTGATGATGTGAGTCCTGCAAAAGGAAAAACAAATACCCCAAGCATAAAAATGGTAGAAAGGTGAAATGTACATGTATAGAGAAATAATAAAGTAGAAATAATAGATTCATATGGTGATGTGCTTGGTGATTTATTTCTAATACTATGTGACACTCGTGATGGTGACTGTGTTTATGAATCATGCATTGAAAGCATGAAGGTGCAAGATGTTGATGGGTTTAGGATCATTAAGGCCTTCAATATTTTCCAGATGATATGCTCTTGAACCATATTTGTGTGTGATAATAAATGGACCCAACCAGTTTGGGGTGAATTTATCACGTTGTTGGTGAGGTTGACTTGTGATTTGTTGGTTCTCCTTGAGAACCAAGTCACCAATCTGGTATTCATATTGATGTACCTTACTATTGTAGGCATGGTGAAGGTGATCTTGATATACTCATGTGTGCTCGATGGCATGGATGCGACGTTCATCGAGGAGTGTTAGTTGATCTAGACGAGCTTGGCGAGCAGTGTCATCATCAATGAAATATTTCATGGATATCCATAAAGAGGGTATCTCCAGCTCAAGGGGCATGATAGCTTCTGCCCCATAGACAAGTGAAAAAGGTGTTGCCCTAGTAGGAGTATGAATGCTCATATGATATGCCCACAAGGCTAGGGGTATTTGATTATGCCAGTTTTGATGAGATTCTGCTATAGTTTTATGGAGAATAGAATATATGGTTTTGTTAGTGGCTTCTGCCTGGCCATTTCCTTGAGGGTAATATGGGGTTGAAAAGCTATGATGTATGTGAAATCTATTGCACAGGGCTCGAAAGTTTTGTTTTTGAAATATTTCCCATTATCTAAAATAATTTGGGAGGGAATTCCAAAGCGGCATATGATATGCTCCATGATGAATGTTGCAATTTTGGCTCCTGTAGTTTGGACCAGTGGGATGGCTTCGACCCACTTTGTAAAATATTCTGTTGTTGTAATGATAAATTTATGATTGCTAGAGGATGCAGGTGTAATTTTTCCAATTAGATCCAGGCCCCATTGGGAGAAGGGCCACATGGACTGGATTGGTTGAAGTGCTTGGGATGGTAAATGTGTTAAGTTGGCATGTTGTTGGCATTTGATGCAATGTTTGACATACTCACAGTAGTCTTGCTCCATTTTAGGCTAGTAGTAGCCCATACGGAGAATGCATTTGGTAATCACCATGCCACTAAAATGGCCACCACAAGTGCCATCATGGGTTTCTTGTACAACCCGTTGTGATTCTTGTGGTTCTAGGCAATGCAAGAGTATACCATCATAGCTATGGTGGTAAAGGATGTCCCCCAACAAGGTGTAGTGGATCACTCTTTGTTTAAAGGTTTGGTATTGGGCATGGGGTAAATCACATGGTAGGAAACCTAGTTTGATGTATTCCTTGATCTGTGAGAACCATGGGTCGTGAGGTTCGATGTTTACCACATATACACCACCATCATCTATGGGAGGTGTGGGTGATATAGCAGATTGTGTAAGTGTATGAATGGATACAGATGTTGTGCTAGACATTGGATTTTGTGGGATAAGGGACCCTAAGGAGGCCATGGTGTCTGCAAAATGATTTGATGAGCATGGTGCGACTTCGAGGTAATACCATTCAAATTGGGATAGGAGTTGTTGGGTGATCTTCTTGTATTGTTGGAGAACTGGGCAATTGCATAGCCAAAGTTCCTGCACTTGATTGACTATCAAAAGTGAATCACCTATGATGTGGAGGCATTTGATGTGCATAGAGTGTGCTTGTTTCAGTCCTAGGATTAGGGCTTCGTACTCTGCATTGTTATTGGTACAAGGAAAATCAAGTTTGAATGAAAATGGGAGTGGTTCTCCTTCAGGTGTAAAGAAAACAATGCCTGCACCCCCAACGTGGAGACACCTGGACCCATCAAAGAACATGGTGAGGTCAGCCATGAATTCTGGTTCGACGTATTCCTCATCTTCGGTTATGTGAAAGATAGAGTCATCGAGAAGTTGAATGAGTAGGGGTTGATTGTCAGTTATAGGGGCTTCAGCTAGTTGGTCAGCAATGACTTGCCCTTTGATAGACTTTTGAGATATGAATTCTAGGTCGAACTCAGTTAGGAGCATAATCCATTTGGTTGTGCGTGAGTTGTGATAACTTTTGTTCATCATATACCGTAGGGGATTGTCTCGGGTGATGACAAAAGTTGTGTGGTTTAACATATAGTGTCTTAGCTTCTGGGTGGTGAATACTACTGCTAGGCATAGCTTCTCCATGTATCCGTATCTCATTTCGTAACTAACTAGTGTGCGGCTGATGTAGTAGATAGCCTGCTCTTTGTCGAGAGCATTCTTTTGAGCTAGGAGTGTACCTAGCGCAAGCTCTATGGCTGAGATGTATAGAGTCAGTGGTAATTGTGGGTGCGGTGGTGACATGACCGATGCGATGTAAGGTAAGTTTTGATAGCATCGAATGCGGCTTGACAGTTTTCATCCCATTTAAAGTGTACTCCTTTTTGTAGGAGATGATTGAATGGTTGGCATTTGTCTGATAATTGTGCTATAAATCTATGAATAGAGGTAATCTTGCCCTGGAGGCTATGCAATTGCTTTAAGGTGGTAGGAGGAGGCATCTCGATGATGGCTTTCACTTTACTAGGATCTACTTCAATGCCTCATTGGGAGACAATGAATCCTAGTATTTTTCTTGATGTAACACCGAACACACACTTTTTTGGATTGAGGCACACGTTGTGTTCTAGTAGTCGATCAAAAATCTGACGGAGATCTTCGAGATGGTCAACACATTTCTTTGATTTGGCTATGAGGTCATCTACATAGTCTTCCACATTTTTGTGCATTAGGTCATGAAAGATGTAGGTCATGGCTCGTTGATAGGTTGCCCCAACATTTTTAAGGCCAAAGGGCATGACCTTGTAGCAAAAGGTCCCCTAGGGTGTTGTGAAGGAAGTTTTGTGTTGATCAGCTAGGTTGATCCTAATTTGATTATATCCAAAAAATCCATCCATGAGGGAAATCATTTCGTGACCTATGATGGAGTCAATGAGGGAATCAATGTTGGGTAAAGGGAAGTTGTCTTTGGGACAAGCTTTGTTTAGGTCATGAAAGTCTGTGCAAATATGAACATCACCGGATGGTTTAGGGATAGGGACCATGCTGGATACCCACTCGGGATAGTCGATGGGTATTATGAAATCAACGTCTAGGAGCTTTTGGAGCTCAGATTTTACTATCAATGCGATAGTTGGATGCATGCATCACAACTTTTGTCTTACTGGTTTGGCATTGGGATCTAGTATAAGATTATGCACTACTACGATAGGGTCAAGTCTCGACATGTCTTTGTAAGACCATGCGAACACTTTTATATACTTGCATAGGAAGTTCATGAAGGTGATGCGCTCCTCGGGTGAGAGGCTAGCGGCTAATTTGAGGATGTGTGGATTTTTTGGATCATCATCGATGTCTACATCGATCGTGTCCTCGATGAGCATGCGAGATCCATCACACAACTATTTAGGGATAGGAATGAGATTGAAGTCATCGATGGCCTCACTGAACTCGAATTCATCATCTATGTAAATGCCTATGTGATAGACTTGAGGGGTTTGGGAAGACATGGATGAGGAAGGGGCATTTTCTACCCACAAGATGTGAGGAGAGAGAAGAAAGTCTCCAGGTGCTGGTATGTGTGAGATGTGTGCTAGATCGATAAAGTTTGGGTTTGGGGTATCGTCTCGAATCTACTGGTGGCTGTAATGGAGGGGAGAATGTAAATCTACCTCAACCATGTTAATCGATGTTGTAGGTGAAGTAGGTGGGGTAGAATCTGGTGATGGAGGTTGGATAGGTTGTGCACATCCTAAGAGGCTCAAGGGAGGTCATAGGATGACTGGTGGTGAATGAGGATGAGAGGCTGCTCTCTGTAACTATCTATGTATAGGTAGGAATACAGGTAGGCGTATCGGTGGTGGGTCAGGTGGAACCAGGTCTGGATCTATAGGTGGTGGATCATATGGGAGTGCATCCGACTCTATTGGTGGTGTAGCTAGAGATAAGGTAGCAAAGTGTTCTACCAATCTCTGAACATCATAGAACAAGGAGGTATCGGGCATAGAAGATTCTTGGAAGAAATCATAGGGGATGGTGATGGTTGATGTGGGTGAAGGTGTGTCTTCTAGCATGTCCATGTCAATGTACTCTTCCAAGGTGTGTGTTGGGCATGGAGGAGGATGTAAGGATAGATCTTGGATCTCATATTCTAATGTATAGATGGTGGTTGGGTGATAACCTAGACCAGTTTTGTTGGTAGGTGATCGGACACGAGGGTTAATGGGTGTACGTAGCCCTTGCTCATAATGACCTAACCCAAACCCATGCCAATGAAAGTGTTGTAGGTAGCGCAAGGCAAATTGAGGGTTGGCTAGGTGTGTAATTGCATCACCAGAGCTAGATTGTGGTGGTGAAGAAGTTGGTGAGGGGATCGAAGAGTCTACTCCTGCATACACAAAGTTGGTATGGTTTTTGGGACTTCCTAACTGTATGACGGTTCCAATAGTCAACATCGAGGCTGAGGGATGACCAAAATATTGGGTAGATTGGATAGGGGTGTCACATACATGGGTATCATGTATGTTATAGTCTCCTAGGCCATTGTTTTTCATGAATATGGATATGCATGGTGTGGCATGCTCTGGCGACTGGGGTGGCGTATCCGAGTCAGATGAGGAAGGAGAAAGTTAGGATTCCCTGATGGTGGTAGCTGAAGGGTGTGAAGGTTCATCCGAGTTGGGTGTTGGTTGTTTGGGTTCATGATGTTTGGTTGTTGTGGCTTGAACAGGCTATTTGTTCTACGTAGGGGATGGCATCGGTGCAGGTGCAGGGATGCATGGAGATGTGAATGTCTTAGGTTTTGGTCAGAAGGGAAGAGGTGGTGTCTATGGTGTAGGAAGGATAGGGGCTTCCATATGCAAGGGTGAAGGAGGTAATGTAGTTGGTTGTGTGATGGGTGGCAATGGTGGTTGCGACACCATGGGTGGAAATTGGAATGGTAGAGGTTGAGAGGATTGTGGAGGCCATGAGAATGGTGGTGAGGAAGGCATGGTATCAGTTTTAGGTCCCCTAATAGATGATGCTAATGGTGCAGATATCGAGGCTTGTGTTGTTGATGAACACTGGGGTGTTGGGGTGGAAATTGGAGAGGATATCGATGCTCCTATTGATTGGTGAGAAGATACAGGGAATAGTTGGGAAGATGAGAATGAAGGCACAGGGGGAAGGTCTATGACATTACAAAACTTAAAGGGGTCTCCATCAGCTGGGACACAATGAACAAGTCCATTGTGGACATACTTGAGGCAATGATGCAATGTGGATGGGACACACTGCATGTCTCTGATCCAAGGGTGACCAAGGAGAATATTGTATTGCATTTCTCCTTGAATGATGTGGAAGAGGATGGGGATCGTACGGATGCCTACATGAATGGGCAGAACTATGGATCCTATGGTAGGTCTCATGGAACCATCAAAAGCATGTAGGTCTAGGGAAGGTGTGGTAAAATGTGTTGGAGGGAGGTGTAGGTGATGTAGGGCTACTGTTGATATGATACTGATGGATGAGCCCATGTCAATGAGTACCCACTTGTAGGTAATATCATTGATATTAGCTTGTATGTGGAGGGGAGGGTCAGCTCCTTCACCAACGAGTTTCGTTATCTCATGGTCATGGAAGCTAATTGAAGGTTGAAGGCATCATGGGATGTTCCCTATAAAATTGACAAAAGTATTTGTGTCATGTGTCTCTAAGTCAATGGAATGTAGGATGTCATTCAATGCCTCATGATGGGGTTGAGATTGTTGTAGGAGGTCAAATATGGATAGCCGTATGGGGGCATTGCGTAGTTGATGGGTTAGACTACCATGGATGGTAATCACATTTTGAGGTGGTGGTGGTATGGTGTTAGGCCTTTGGGGTGTTTGTGGGGATGTAAACTAGATAGGGGGAGAAATAATAGGTGTTGTCTGGTGTGATGGGTACCATTGGTTTCTCGTAGTAAGGTTGATCATGCCTACTACTCCACGTGATGGAGGATCATGCTGGACATTGTTGACTTGGTGAGGGGGTACTGGAGGATTGTTTGGAGGTCTAGGGGGATTGGGTCCTCTATGATCTGGTAGAGGGTTTTGGAAAATTCCTAGGTTTTGGTTCTGTGGGGCTAAAGGGTTTGCTACCTGAATAGTGCCCCTATCGATTAGGTCTTGAACTTGCCCCTAAAAGGAGTGACATGAATCGATATTATGGCCATGCTGCCTATGAAAGGGATAAAAGAGCTGCTCATTGTAGTCATGAGATTTAGGTGAATTTGGATCCAATGGGTGGATATCGGGTAGAACGAGATGGTTGCCCTCATACAATCTATGGAATAGGGTTGGTAATGGTTCAGATAAGGGTGTAAAGTTGCATGGTGGACCCTATGGGTGCATGCCATGGTATTGTTGTGGTCGAGGTGGGGTAGGCGCATTAGCTTGGAGCGCTTGTGGTTGTGGTGTATAGGGTGGAGGAGTCGGTACTAGTGCTAGGGTAGCAGCTACGACTTGGTTGGTTTGTTGTGGTCATGGGTAAGGTTGATTCGGTGTGGGTCTATTGAAGTGAAAGTTGGAGTTATAGTTGGTTTTAGCTCTCAACTTAATCTTCCCAGATTGCACCTTAATATCTTTGATCACTTTTGCTTGTGATATAGCATCTTCAAAAGTATGACTTTGGTGAAGTTGGAGGGATGTGGAAATGTGTTTGTGGTAGCTCTTGGAAAAGAGTGTCACAAGCTCCGAGGTGGGGAGGCTATGGGTGAGATCATGAATAATCACTCTCCATATGGCAACAAACTTAGTAATGGGTTCATCGTCCACCTATCGTAAGGCGTAGACATCAAAAAATGTGGTCTTTTTCTTGATGTTGATGGAAAAGTGCTCTAAGAAGGAATTGGCTAGTTGTTCAAAGGTGTACAGGCTATGGCATGGTAACATGTTGTACCAATCCAATGCTGGCCTAGTGAGGGATAGGGAGAAGGTACGCAACATAAGAGGGTTACTACTATGAAGCTGGTAACAGGATGAGCGGTAGTTGCTCACATGTTCTCTAGGATCTTCCTTACCTCTATACTTGTCAAATTTTGGTATTTCGAAGTGATAGGGATAAGGAGGGATAGGGACTGATGGATGTACTGGCTCATTGCATAGTTCATCATAGCAAGGCTTTTGTGGCCCATAGCTAGAGGTGCGTAGGTTCAACATTTTGACTTCATCTCACAAGAGTTGAAGTTCGGGTGTCATAGGAGTTGAAGGTTGGGCTATGATAGGCTGACCTTGTGGATGTGGTGGATATTGGTATTGTTGTTCTTCACAATACTATGGGGAATACTATTGTGCCTGATCATGATAAGGTGGGTATTGGGTGACATGTGTTGTCATGTCTATGGGCACACTAGGTTGTGGGGTAGGTGTCTATTGAGGATAATAGTACTGTGACTGGGCAACATGCGGTTGTGGCATGGGTACTTGTTGGTTTGGAGCCTACTGTACTGGTTGGACCATGGGTGGTGATGACCAAACTGGAGGAGGCATAAAGAAGCTAGGTGTAGCTGGTGGTAGTGTAGGTGTCGGTGCTACTAGTGCTAGGGGTGGTCGAGATGAGGTATCAAAATATGGGATCTGTCTCTGCCCTGGAGGGTAGGAAGTAGGGAAGCTAAACTATGTGGAATAATTTGGTTGAGTAGGTGCATAAGCTGCTGGTGTCGATCCATAGGTAGGATGGATATGGGTAGTGGGAGCCTAAAAAGGAATAGGTGGTGGTATCCTAAAGGTCATCGTAGGCAATGGTGGCTCCAAGGGTTGGGCATCATGCACTCCGGATACCTAGGAGATAGGCAAGAAAGCTGCTAAAAAGGTGGGATAAGCTATCGAGGTAGGAGCTTGGGTTGAGGGGAAAGTGTAAGTGTACACTCCCACTTGGGTTTGCATCTCTTGCTCCTAAAGAGGCTATTGGGAGGTACCCTCAGATATGGTGAAGAATGGCTCTTGGGAAGAGGATGGTTGGTACTCTTGTGAAGAGTACGGGTGTGAGGTTTGAGGGAATGCTTGCGGTTCCTATTGGGTAGGGATCTATTGTGCAGTTTGGAAGGATGGATTCTGGCTTCCTATAGTGGATGAGGATGGGTCCGACACCATTCCTATGGTAGGGGTGAATGATGCGACCTCGGGATGGGTACGGTTTAGAAGGGAGGAATCATTCTCAAATAGGGATTGAGATAGATTCTAGAAGAAGGGGTGTGCAAAGGTGGGTGACGTAGGCATGACCTCCTCATCTATGGTGAAGGCTGGAGGAGATTGTCCTGGTGTTGTGTAGATCACATGGTCATAGAATGTGGTCGGGGGATTAGGTGAGGATGGGGCTGAAAAGAGTGGGTAATCCTCTGCGAGTGAAGTAGCAAGAATTTCACTCAAAGTTGACGTCTTCTCATGAGGCATCATGTGTGTGAATTGTGCATCGGATTCTATGCATGAATCAGATGTGTCTATAATCCTCTCCTTCATGATCGAAGGAGTAAGAGTGGACTGACTAGAGGAAGGGGGAGGCCATTCCTCCATAGAGCATGATTTCTCACGCGCTCTACTACGGGTGACCACAGGCATAGTAGCATGTGTAAAAGGGGATTTTAGGAATAAACCCTATGTGATGTAGACTCAACTGTGTCTACTGTGAGTGTGAAGTAAGTGACATGTTGTGTGTAGCAAAATAATATATAGTGTGGTGTGTTGAGACTGGTCTGTGATCATGCAAACAATGGTAGACCGGAATCAATTCTAAATGCTGAGAAAATAAAAGTGTTATGTTCATTTTGTGTGTTGTAATGTTGATACTCCCTATGTAGAATCATGGGTAATGGAGTGAATACTCTAGAAAATTAGGAATGTCATCAATAACAAACCTCCTACAACACCCAAAGATGCATAGGATAGAATGGTACCGCAACGTGCGAATGGTGACCTGTATGGAAGGTGCAGTAAAATGGTATCCTAAAGGGGTGGAACTCACTATGCTGAAGTGAGTTCACAATATCCTCTCACGAGAAGAGGTGGCACTATCTGAGACCTACTACCGACATACCCATGCTTTCGCTTCACCCTCGGGTGGGCTTAGTCAAGAATGACAGTTACCAATTCCACAAATTATACAAGCCTTGTGGATGAAGGTGCTAATCCTATCCCACTCTGCAGGTAACCATTGGTGATGAAATCCAGGGCCCAATCACAAAAGTGGGGGATTTTCTAGTGATGAAATCTAGAAAACTGCTCTTGTGGGGCTACTAGGTGTCTAGGGGGTGAGCTGATGGAGAGTGAAACTCGATCCACACCAGTCTCGAGCGATGGATTGGGGATGAAGTCCAATCTCACCACTTGTTTAAGGTACCACGTGAGTGTGTGTGGGTTTGCATTTTGCTAATGATGTATGCAAGATAAGAAACTAACTACTTGCCTTTTCAAAAGAAAACTAATCCTAATGCCTTTTTGAAAGCAAATGATTAGATAGCTTACAATATTTGTAAATAAATGGTCTAGCCTAAATGCCTTTGTGAAGCAAACTAATCTACTTTGCAAAACATAGAAACATGCAATCCAAATGTGTGTGGAGTAAAGGGGATTATGAAACCCTAACTTGAACTTTTAGAATGTAAAATTCTTTCAAAAATGTAAGAGGGGATTAGAAACCCTGATTTCACTTTAGAATGTAAAGTTCCTTTTAGCAATGGAAGCTATGAATGAAGGAAGAACAACTTAGGCTTATGCCATATGCAAAAATAAAAGACAAATGCAAATTTATTTGAGAAATAAATTTTATACACTTGTTGGAAAGTTGCAGGTCCTAAAAATTTTAGAAACCCTAATTCTTTAACCACTTTGCAATGAACCCAAAACTAGGCCTAGTAATGGTCATTCAACTAGTCAATGTATTTCTACTTCCAAAACTTGCAACAGAGGTAGAAAAAATGAAAATACCTACATTCTGATGCTAAGGGGGGGTTTTCTTGGCCCCTGAAAATATCACCCTAGCTGATTTGGGGGTTTTTGAGGTGTTTGTGCTCAAATCATGACTCGGGTCATGAATTTGACCTAAATCATAGGGTGGGTCATGAATCAGGTTTAGAGGCTTCAAATCAGAGATCTGATGGCCTAGGATGATTCCTAGGGCTTTGGAGGCTTTAGTGAAACATAGTTTTGGTACCTACAAGACATAAAAATAGAGGATAATGTCAGATTTATAAGAAAAATGAATCTAGCACTATCCGTTGTGGGGGTCCCACCGGGCATGCCAGAATGAAATGACCAGAAGTTGACATTTGATCTAACAACAAGTAATAACACAAGTCATTCAAAAATATAATGCTTTATTCATTATAAATTTTGTATAGGTTACAAATAGGGAGAGTTTCCCCTTTTCTTTTCATGAATAAGCAATATAGGCCTGATGCCTCCTTCTGATGTCCCTCAGTGTAGGTGGGCTTCTTTGTATGCGGGCCACCACTGGGTTGCTATTTTTTGGTGTTCCTCTCCTTCAAATCTATTGAATAACCTAAAAGAAACTTGCAAGAAAGGGTCAATACGTTGGGGGGCTTGCCTTAGTCAGGCCCCATATTTAAGAAGATGAAATGACTATAAAACCATAACATAAACTAAAATAAAATGTGCAGAAGGTAATAATATGCTAAAATAGAGCTTACCTCCCAAATTTGGGGTGATTTGGGGCTTGCAGATGCACTTCATGACCCGGGTCACTAATTGGGGCCGAATTCATAGGGCAGGTTGCGAATTGAGTTGTGATGCTCCTCTGGTAAAATCTCTTCGGTAGATCGGTCCTAAGGCAGTTAGGGTGCCTCTGTATGCTGTCAGAATCCATCTGTGTGCATCGAGAATGGACTATGTACTATTGGCTTTCCATTTCTGTAGAGTAACTGTACTTTGTTGAATATGGGAATCAGACTTAATTAGGGGTTTGGGACCCATTATTTATAGGCAAATGCAAGGTGCAGGGGGGGGTTAGATAGACTAAACCTAGGTTTGATTCTGACTAGGGTTAGGTTAAGAAATGCTATGTGGCAACATCACATTCCTTATGGGAAATATCTCATCCTCACACATGTGTGAGGATGGATTAGGGCTAATCCTGATTAGGAGGTGCTTAAGCCAATTTAAACATGATTAAAGAAATATCTCAACAAACCCTAATCTCACACATGTGGGAGGATTTGATTAAGGCTAATCAAGATTAAAGGTTATTTTAATCAAATTTACCCTAAAAAGTGACTTAAGTGAAGTCAACATTAAATTAGAATTTGATAATTGACTTATTAATTAATTTGGCCAACTAATACCCCATGGGGGCCTCAATTGCGTGTGAATAGACCGTCGAATGATATTTTGATGTGCCGGATGTAATTTGGAAGGCTTATGAGGGTTTAGGACCTGAAAGCCAGTGAAGTAGTATATGGGAGTCTACACGATGCTATGACAATCTATGGTGATCTACGCATGACTACAGCCGTCTACGTATGACTACGCATGACTACAACAATCTACGCATGTCTAGGATGATCTACAATAGTCTACGCTGGTCTACGATAGCCTAGGGGTACCTAGGATGGCCTATGTAAACCTACAAGTGTCCAGAAGGATCTACAAGTACGTAGGTATAGCAAGTGTGCAACTTTTGGGTGTCTACAATTACTACAAACTCTACCATTATTTGGCCAATATTTTCTCCTTCAAAAGATTATTTTTAAGGTGAGCTATAATAACAATGTAGACTTGTTATATTATTATAGAGTTTTAATTTATTACCATGGCCCTTGAAGCTTACCTCACTCCATTTAATGGCCTCATCTGTATTTCAATTATTTTGGGATTTTAGATTTGAATTTAGATGTTGTATTCTAATCAATTGAAAATAATTATTTTTATGTTTTTAAGTACTCCCTCATTAGTATTTGTAGTTGATTCTCCAAAAAATTCCATGTCTAAATTAATTCTAGAGCAGTTTCAATCCATGTTAGGATTTGGGTATATAATAGTATCAATCCATTTTGGGATTTTGGATTGTAAAGATCTTGAAATTTATTTCAATTTATACCATCAAAAAATATCTTGGTTGAAATAACCATGGGTTTGTATCTCTTTCTTCTAATACTTTGTGGGATATTGTAACACTATATTAGTGCTATATTTTTCTTAATCACTTTTATTATTAGTAACTCAATTATCCAATGGATTTATTAACATAAAATATCTCAACTATTCCCCTCTATTTTATGAGCATTAGAGTCTAGTGCTTCTATTATTGTGAGGGATAATGTATGGTTATGCTAGTTTATTTTTTTGTATATTGCTCCAAGTTATTTGTAAATTCCTATTATGTTTGTTTTCCTTCTAAGTGGTTTATTGTAACTACACAAACTATGATCTCTTGTCATGTCTATTTATTAATCCCTAAATTGGATTATATAAACCTTTTTAAAGGTTAAGAAAATTATTTTACCTAAGTACTTGATTTTTGGCATTATCACTAGGGTGGAAGAGGCTTTACAATGTGATTAAATATTTGAGAAATTGATTTGTCCCTATATGTATGACTCCATCCTTAATACATACGATAATTCATTGCATTTCTTGGAATTTTGAGCCTCTTAGACTAGGAACTCTATAATGTATTTATCACTATAAAAACTTGCCAATGAACCCTGTTATCTGGTATAGCAGGTCTAAAAATTTCCTTCAATTATTTTGGCTTATTCAACATATTATTTTCTAGATAAAATTACATATCCAAGGTATCTAACTCATTTACTCTTTGATTTTACTTATACGATATTGTGAATATATTGAGGATGTTGAATATTTCTAGTAAGTCCCAAACCTTGTGCTTATATAAGTTCAATAGTTTATCCTTGGCAACACAACTAATTAGACTTGGTTAACTATTATTATAGTATCACCAAATATCTTTAGATGCTTTATACTAAGCCTTTTTGCCTTCTAGTACCTATACTTAGTGCTTCATATTTAGCAACATTGTTTATGCAATTGAACAATAATTAACAAGCATAATCAAATTGTTCCCCTTGAGGATTTGTAAGTTTGATTCCAATTACTACATTATTTATCATTCAATATTAATTGAAATTCATGGTCTACACATCATTATTTGCTTTAACTAGTTCCTTTATTAGGGTTGTGTTTATCTGGAAAATTGTCCTAACTTTTGAATTAAGTGTTGTCCCCAAATCCACGTTTTAACAAGTTTGGATGAGACTGTCAAAGGTTTATCCTAGATTAAATATTGTTTCTTATTTTCCTTATTTTTATCTCTAATATACAATAACTACTTTGTATGGAAAATAAATTCTTTGAATAAAATAAATGAAAGTGAATTATAGAAATAAAATCTAGAAAGTAAGGTACAAAAAGTAAATTCATGAAGTTTAGAGTGTGATAAATGAAATAAAATATTACTATTACATTGTACCAAGGATAACATGCAATCAATAAACACATGAGAACTCAATTAACATCAATATCCACCCATTTTTTTTATTATAAAATTGATAAAAAATAATAATATGGGCTAGAAGGGTCATACCCAACCATCATGCACTTAGCAAACCAATAAGACAGTGCCACTGATGGGATGCATAATTAATTGCTAAATTATTATAACCTCATTATTATAAATCACAATCTGGTATTAATAGAGTATAGATCTAAATTATTATGGTAAAAGGATAAATACAATTTTGGCCACAGGCTATTCTCTATAGTAATACTTTACCCCCGAGTTACGTGGGATGAAAAAATTAATCCTAGTAAAAATAAATATTTAGGGGCTACATTAGAAAATATTGTACCTCCAAATATTACATACTTCTAATTATGTGTATAATAGGATTAGAAGGCTCAAAAAATGCTTAATGTGCCATAAAATAGCAAAAATATTGCTTTCCAAAACATTTCCTCATGATCCACATTGATTTTTAATTGTGTGTTTGTTTGAGTGATTTGATCACAGTTGTGGGTAATTTTCTCATATTTGTGAGCAATTTTCTCATATTTTACAAGTAAATATACACTTTTTATTGAGTAAATTGGAACTTTTTTATAAAGGGGTTTTTCAAGAGTCCCAAATAATTTTACAAAGTGAACAATGAAAACCAAACAGAGAGAGCTCAATAACCCATGGAGATCATCACTAAATAAAGCAAGAGACACCTACCAAGAATAACTCAAGAAGGATATGGTAAGTAGACCCAAGCTAAGAAACCCATGATAGAAATAAATGAGAAGGGTATGTTGACCCCAAACCAAAAAACTAAGCAACAACAAAAATGGGGAGGGTACGCAAACCCAAAGCCAAAAGGAGCTAATAGTAACTTCAAACAGAAAGGGTATGCATACCCAAAACAAAAACCAGCACAAAATATAAATCAATGAAATATACCACAAGGTCAAAACAATTGTTTGGCTTCACCCATGGTAGGATATGAAGGGTTGTCACCCTAATAAGAAATCTTGAATTCATTGAGGATGACCTCAGCCTACATAAGGAGATAAGAGGTCATCCTAGCTACTCTAATTAAGACTGATAGAATAGTGTTGAAGTCTTGGAGGTGATTGGATCCAGTAGTGAAGAATATGCCAAGCTTCTCATTGAAGATGGATCTCCTGCTTTGACCAAAAAAATTCAAAGGATGGCTTAGCAGAAGACTCTTCCTTATTTCTTACTTTCAAGGGAGAGGACACATCTTTGAAAAACTCCCTCTCATTCTTAATGTAGATTGAGGCCTTACCTATTATTTCTTGAACCTTAGTTCTAGATGAGCAATGATGCAACTCAATTTTGATAGCACTCAAACCATCCATAGTAGGAGACTCAAAATTGAGCATCTAGTTGGTGGTTGGAGAAGGCTCTGGTAGGATGCTCTCCTTAGAGATGCATCTATGGGAACTACCACTCGCACATGACTCATAAGGCTAACTGAAGAAGAGGCATTAGTAGGGATGGTAGGGATCCTTGGAGACTCCTTATGGACCATATGCTTGAACAATATTAAATGAATTCCTTGGTGAATAGGGTAGGATTATCCCTTTTGGATATTGAGGATTGCTCTCTCAATCAACATGAACATGTATTCATGAATTTTGATTACCTTATTGCCCCATATGTGATTGAGGAAAGTGATATGGAAAGACCATTATCATCACCTTGTTCCATGTCTTAGGGAGGGACTCCTAAATAATACCCCCTTTATCTCAGCTTAGAATTTTACCTTTGTCTCTAAACTGGTTCAACTCAACCATCAATGAGTTTTTTCAAGTAAAATGAGTTTACCATGATCGAGGATGCCAATAAATTCTACAACAAGACTGCTATTGATCTAAAATCTAAGCTCATTTATGACCACATTTTCTTAATTCCAACTCTAGATGAACTTGGTCAATAGATATTTGTCATGTCCAACAAATTTTTTGAGAATGGGTAGAAGCCCATGGTCTACAAATATGTCCTCTTCTAAAGCATCAAGTTAGAGGGACTCAAGATAAAATCTATAATCACTATCATCCATGGGATCTAGAAAAGTTTAAGCATAAAGATAATTATAAAGTTGAAAATCATGCAAGGGCCAACAATCAAGGCTCGAAGGATAATTTTTGAACCATATGGTGAGGTTGAAATTTAAGAGTACATTGATGTTTCTTTGGGCCATAGCATTGGAAATAATCAACCACCTAATCTATGAGGAAAGAAGCCTATGCCATATGGAAATATGGTAGGTAGTGCCATACCACAAAATTATCATTGAGAGGAGCAAAATCGTGGAAATATAATGGTGTTCGCTAATGGGAGCAAAATTGCATGAGGTTACAGTCGTCATAATCTATGTAGGAAAAAATACAAAAATGGATAAATTAAGACATGGGTTGGTAGCACACTTGGAGTGGATAGAATATATGATATAATGCCAATAGGATGAAACATAAAATAGACTAGGGATTACAATGGTGTGCCAAGTCGAAAGGTACAAACAATGGGTTTTGACAATAGGAAAGATGGCACAAAGAAAATAAGGGCATGAAACTTTAGACTAAATATTGGAATAGGCCCAGAGGGCCTTAGATTGAAAAATCCATGGGTGACTAGATGGATCACAATGAATAACACTCTTGGTACCAAGACAGGGCCCACGCATGCCCACGTCAAAAGGATCATATGCATCAGTGGCACTAATATGCATGATAGAACATGAGTTTTAAAAAAAAACCAAAGTATATGGTTTACATGGCATGAAGTAGGTTTTTAAAATACCTACTGATGTGGTTCATACTGTGTTAAAAGGGTGTTTAAAAACACCAAAGGATATGGTCTGTGTGGCATGAAAAGGGTGTTTAAAAATACTAATAATGAATGTCAATGAATTGATGACCACATGTTTAAAAAAACCATTAGAAAGGGTCCTTAAGAGGTGGACGTTAAGGCAAGAGTGTTTAAAAACACTAATTTTATTAGCTTAGATTATGATGTTGGAGAACCTAGAAACACCCAAAAAAAAACTATGAAGGTCCACATGGTTCGAAGCATATCCAGTTGGAAATAGATGGTGGGACTAATGTGGGCATATAATCTACTTGCCGCCTTGCTCAATGGAGGAGGATCATCTAAAGTAAGTCTGGTAGAATTATCCTGAATTTGAATGGGATAAACAAGAACTTCCAATATAGGATTGCTCAGGATTTTCTCATAGAAGATTCCATCATCTTTATGACCAACCTTGCTATGGTAATTGGACTGTTGAGCAAGGTGCATCAACAATATTGTCATTGTTGTCAACACAGTCAAATAGATTTGGTGTTTTATTGGATAGGAAGTTCAAAGGCTAGTCAGATGCAGAAGACACGAGTCCAAAGGTTATTCAGAGTATGGACAGTGAGTTTCCAAGAAGACTGAAGTAGCCCATTTGCAAAAAGATCAAAGAAAAATACAAGCAAGAAAAGTGTCGTGATATCGCAACATATACAACAGGCAAGAAAAACTGTCATGATTTCATGACATGTTGGAAGAGAGAAAAATTTGGAAAAACTATCGCGATTTCCCGACATGTTGGAAGAGAGAGAAGAAGTAGGAAAAATTGTCACGATTTCACGACATGTTGGCAGAGAAAAATGCAAGTGGAAAAACTATCGCGATTTCGTGACATGTTGGCAGACAAAAAGGCAAGTGGAAAAACTATCGTGATTTCATGACATGTTGGAAGAAAAAGAGAAAGAAAGAAAAAGTGTCACAATTTTGCAACAAGTTCAAAAAAAGATAACAAGTTGGAAAAGTGTCACGATTTCGCGACATGTCGCATTATTGCGACTCAAAAAGTGCAGGAAGGCAAAGAAAGAAAAGTGTCACGATTTCGTGACAAGTTCGAAGAAATATAACAAGTTGGAAAAGTGTCACGATTTCACGACATGTCGCATTATCACGACTCGGAAAGTGCAGGAAGGCAAAGAAAGAAAAGTGTCACAATTTCGTGACATGTCACATTTTTGTGACTTGACGAGAGCAAGAAGGTAGAGAAGGAAAAGTGTCATGATTTCATGACATGTCGCATTTTCGCGACTTGACGAGAGCAGGAAGGCAGAGAAGGAAAAGTGTCACAATTTCGCGACATGTCACATTTTCACAACTTGAAGAGAGCAGGAAGGCAGAGAAGGAAAAGTGTCGTGATTTTGTGACATAATGCAAGGAAGGTTGTACGGATGAAAAAAAATGTCACGATTTTGCGACATATTGCAAAGAAGGTTGTACGGACGAAAAAGTGTTGTGATTTCGTGACATATTGCAAGGAAGGTTGTACGGACGAAAAAGTGTCACGATTTCACGACATATTGCAAGGAAGGTTGTACGGACGAAAAAGTGTCACGATTTCATGACATGTTGCAGGAGAGAGAGTCCGAAAGAAAAAGTGTCACGATTTCACAACATAATGCAAGAGAGAGAGAGTCCGAAAGAAAAAGTGTCACGATTTTGTGACATGTTGCAGATGAGAGAGTCCGAGAGAAAAAGTGTCATGATTTCATGACATAATGCAAGAGAGAGAGTTCGATAGAAAAAGTGTCACGATATCGTGACATGTCGGGTTTTCATGACCCAAAGGCAAAGAGAAAGCACAAGGAGAAAAAGTGTCATGATATCATGACATGTTAGGTTTTTGTGACCCAAAGGCAAGAGAAAGCGCTAAAGAGAAAAAGTGTCACGATATCGCGACATGTCATGTTTTCACAACTAAAGGAGGAGAGAGAAAGTAAGAAGGCAAAAGTGTCGTGATATCGCGACATGTTGTGTTTTAGCGGCAACAACAACATAAGAGTTACAAAGGCAGTTGAAGCCAATGAAGACCGATGTTAGCCGATGAAGATTAGGGTTTGCAGCCGACAAAGATTAGGGTTTATAGCCAACAAATATTAGGGTTTGCAACCGACTAAGATTAGGGTTTATAGCCAACAAAGATTAGGGTTTGCAGTCGACTAATATTAGGGTTACAATCGACTAAGATTAGGTTTTTGATCTTAAAAATATTGTTATAAAAGGAAGGTTGTTTTGAAGAGTTCGGTGTGTTAAGAAGTGTGATGTTCGAAGACAGTGCGAAGAGTGCAAAGTTCGGTCATAGTGTGCAGAGTGCAATTCATCGAATCATTCTAAGTGTAAATATTGCAAAGGAAGCAGAGTGCGCAAAGGGGAGAATATGAACATTCGACAGTTAAGTAGCAGATTATGCAAAGTGATGACGAACATTCGACAGTTAAGCAGTAGATTATGCGAAGTGATAGCGCAGAGAGAGCAAAGTGCACACAGGACAAAAAAGTGAAGTAGACCAGTCATGGTATTATTAAAGGCAAAGGTATCTTACTATCATTCTTCTAAGTTTTAGATTTGAAGTCCAAGTTTGTGCTTGGCATAAGGGGTTGATGCTCCTTCCAATTGGTGCTGGTAAATCAGGGGTTGGTGCTCCTTTCTATTGGTACAGATAAATCAGGGGTTGGTGCTCCTTCTAGTGGGTGCTAGTAAACTATTTGTAAAATTTGTTGCTTTGCAAAGGCTGGATTTGGATGGTAGTCCAAGCAGTCATTTTTGAGGAGTAGCCACATTGGTGAACCTTGTTAAAATCTTGTGTTGTGTGATGTTCTCTTACTGTACTTGCTATATCTATTTATAAGTTTTAACTGTTGTTGTTTTTAGAGTTGTTAATTCATGATTAAAGAGCTACACTGATTCACCCCCCCTCTCAGTGCCATTGTAAGTATAACAATTGGTATCATAGCTAAGTCCCTGTACAAGCTTAACCAACTAGGGTGATCTTGGAAATAACACAATGGCAGGTGGTGAAGGTTTCTCATCAAACAAAGCACCATTGTTTGATGGATCTAATTATGTGTTCTAGAGAGTCAGGATGTAGACATATCTCTGTGCTTTAGGATATGACATCTGGGATTCAGTAGTGAGTGGATACACGATTCCCATCATTCCTCCAAAATAAGTGGAGGAAAAGAAACTGTTTGAAAACAATTCTAAAGCAAAGAATGCCATCTTGTGTGGATTAGGAGACAGTGAACTAGTAAAGGTCATGAACTGTAAATCGGCAAAAGAAATATGGGACAAATTGAAGAGTGTTCATGAAAGAGATGATAAGATCAAATAATCCAAGTTACAGACACATCGAGCTTAGTTCGAAGCATTGAAAATAAATGACAATGAAAACATTGAGGCATTCATGTTGAGAGTTAATGGAATCATCAATGCAATCAGAGGACTCGTTGAGAATATTGATGACTCTGCTGCCTTGAAAAAGGTATTAAGATCTCTTCCTCAAAGGTTTGATTCCAAAGTCTCATCAATAGAAGAAGCTAAAAATCTAAATTATTTCAGTATAGATGAAATGCATGGTTCTTTAACTGCATATGAGATGAGGATAGGAAGATCTAAACCCACTGACAAAGAAGTAACTTTCAAAGCCCTTAAAAATAAAAACACAAAACAAGAGTCCAAGGAAGAAGAGACATCAGATGAAATGGAAGCAAACTTTTTTAGAAAATTGAAAAAGGGGAAAGGAAAATATAGAAGGAAGCTTCCATTCAAATGTTTCAACTGTGGAGGCATTGGGCATTTTGCAACTAAATTTCCACTAAAAGAGAAGAAACAAAAATGATGAAGGATCCCACAAAGAAAGAAGTGACTGGAATATGAAAGCAAATTTTAGAAAAGGCAACTTCAAAAAGAAAAGTTTCATCTCCAAGAATGTTAGTTCATCAGAAAACAGCTTCGATGAAGAGTTTGAAGAAGAAAGAGATGAAGCTCTTTTTATGGCATTTGAAGAAGTTAAATCAGAAAAAGGAGTGACCTCTAAAGTTTGTGGTGAAAATCTTGAGGCTGAAGTAGACTTAGAAGGTGAGTTGATATCTGCACTTGAAGAGTGGGAGATAGAAAAGAAAAAGAATAAGAAACTATCAAGAAAGCTTGAGGATGCAAATGGAATCATAACTAGCTTAAAATTTCAGATAGAAGAATCTAAGAAAATCTTCGAAGATCTCGAAGTTCAAATAACCATGAGAATAGACTATTGCAACAAGCTAGAGGAAGAGACTATTGTTCTAAGAATGCAACTAGAAGAGATGAACAAGAAAATCAGTTGTTATCACAAACGTGAAGAAAGTTCTATGAAACTGGATAAGATCATAAATGACCAAAGACCTACAGGCATCAGGTTTGGTTTGGGTTTTATCGAAGGAGAATCATCAAATGGATCAAAGTCCAAAAATGTAGAATCCACAAAGAATGAAGATAATAAATAGGTTGATCAAGGGAAATTGCCTCATGCAAAAGAAAGCAATAATGCCAGGCACAAAAGGAGAACTAACAATAATGGATTCACCAATGTCACACATCAAAGAAGAAGAAGACCTATGGCTCCTACGGCAACATGGCAAAGACCATCTCCCAGGTTCAATTATCCCTTCTCTGGTTTCTATTTTAAATGCAATGGCTATGGACATAAAATATCAGACTGCAAGTGATGAGGCCTGGATAAGCCTCATTTATAGCATGTTTTAAATAGTTAAAATTGCCTAAAACTCTTGTGAATTATCTTATATGCTAGTTAAGTTGATTTAATATGCTCTGTATTAACTGTTTGCATGATTGCGGTGTTAAGGACATTATATTCTGATTTTTAACGGTTTTTGTATAGTTTTATGTTATATTTTCATGCTTAGGTTGACAGCAGCATTTTAGTAGTCTTATTTTGATGATCATTAAGCATTAGTTTCTCTAAATTCAGCAAATAGTACAAAGACTTATTATTGTGCAGTAGAAAACTGGTTTTTCCATATAAATTCCAGCAAGCTACCAATGAATGGCAAGGCATGGAATTCACATCCAAGGAAGAATGAAGACTATTGCAATCTGATCCTGAGGTCTAATACACTTGAGAAATGCAGCCAAAACCATTTGGAGTCAACATAGTTGGTCATTCTAAAGATCTTCGGAATGAACACAGTGTCTTCGGAATGAGCAGATCTTCGGAATGAGAATTGCAGTATCTTCGAAATGAGCGGATCTTCGAAATGAGAATTGCAGTATCTTCGAAATGAGCGGATCTTCGGAATGAGAATTGCAGTATCTTCGAAATGAGCGGATCTTCGGAATGAGAATTGCAGTATCTTCGGAATGAGCCACTTATCTTCGGAATGAAAACATAATTTACTTTTTGACCCGTTGACCGATTTTTGAAGCCGAAAAAAGGGAAATAAAGGTTGGAAAAGGTAAAGGGAAATATTTTCCATCTGTCTTTGCCGTCATTGCCGACCAAAGCCATCATTAAGGGAAAGATCAAATTTGATCCTATTCTAGGATAAACGCAGGAAATTCTGCAGGATATCAGGACAACATATTTTATGTTTGTAATTAGATTTTAGGCATCTATAAAAGATAGCTCCCGTAAAGGTTGAGCTATTAGGAAGAAGAATATTAGATATTAGAAATATTAGATTAGAGATTAGACATATTAGAGATAATAGACCCGTAACAGATTGCAGATCTGTAACAGATTTTAGCAGAATTGTAATTATGTTTCTGAAGCAATAAAAGTGCAGTTTCATTCCATTTAATTTGTTATGTCTGAGTGTGAGTAAGACTTAGAGAAGAAATTATACCTTCTTCTGGAAAAGGAGGCCGGCCACTTTCAGATCTAGGAGAAGGACTAACAGACAGGTTTTCAGTCCTGATTTTGCTGCAGTAGAATAAGTAGTGGAACTTGTCAACTTCAGCATTTTGTGGTATTTGATTTCTGTTTTAGTTTTTATCCATCTATTTTACATTTGTGATGTAATCAGCAATAGATATAATCAGTTTCTTTATTTTTTAGTAATTTTCCAATTCCCTGCAATTTACATTTCCAGCAATTTACAAGTTTTCTATAATTTCTTGCATTCTTGTTTTTGCTGTCAAACACTGCACAGAAGATTGACGACCTTCTGTTTCAGAGTATTGACAGAAGTTGATTACTTGTTTTATCTCATCATTGCAAAAGTAAATAGGTTTCTCATTTAGCAACTGTAATTAGGATTTTCCTTCTGCAAATCAATTAAGTCTCAATTTAGCAATTGTAATTAGGACTTTATTTCTGCAGACAGCAATTAGTTTTTCATTCTTGCAAATAGATTAAAGTTAAATTTATGCAATTTAGGGATAGAAGTGACACAAATCCCCCACACAATCAATCCTACCAATAAAGACCTGTTGCTCCTAAATGAGCTGAAATGCAACTCTGTTTGAACTTTCTATCGTAAATAGCCTTGGACACCACCCCGGATTGATAAGATCTTTGAGATTTAATGATGGTATAACGACTACCCATCATTTTGGCACCGTTGTCGGGGAACACGGTGTTGTTAGAAGGTGAAAAGCAGTCCAATAATTATTAAATATGCTAAGTTGTGAATTTTAGAGTAAAATCTGAATGTAATGACTGGTATAAGTAATTGTTATTGGTAAATTGTATTTCAGTCCATTTAGGAAATAAGCAAGAAACCACAAGAAGAAAAATTTCACAAGAGGTTGAAATTATGTCAAAAATGTCTAAATTTTTTATTTCCAAAAATGTTGGAATTTTCAAAGAATCCCAATCATCCACTTCCAGCACTGCAAGATCCTTTGAGAAATCATTACAAGGAGGAAAATTAAGTAGTTCAACACCATTTTCTCTTGACAAATCCATACAATCAGGAAAATTTGACAAGATTTATAATTGTTTTTGGGAACCTACAATGGAAGGCTCACAAGAGAATCAAGGTAGAGCCAACAATGTGCTCCACCCTAGTGCAACTAGTGCACCTGCCAAAACTTTTCAAAATCCCATCCAACTAGATCTTAATCAAAATGCTCCCATGAAGGTCATTTCACCTACAGTATTACCAACTTTCAAGGGAATTACATCCGAAGATCCTGATATGTTTTTGTTTGAGTTTAAAATTGTATGTCAAGCTCATGATTACACTAATGACAATCAAAAGCTCAAACTATTTCCTTCCACTCTTAAAGAGTTAGCTCTACGATGGTTTATCACCTTAGCACCTGACTCAATTAGAACTTGGGATGAGATGGAAAACATATTCTTGGAGAGATACCAAGAATATTGTCAAGTCAAGAATCAAAATGATGAAATTCTTACAATGAAACAAGAGGAAAATGAAATCTTAGAAGATTATATAGACAGATTTTCTTTTGTTCATAAGAGATGTGGAAGTGTTGAACCCGAAATTTGCAAAGTCATATTCTTAAGGGGACTACAAGATGAATCTAGGGATGCATTGGATATCTTGGGAAGAGGAGATACAAATGCACTTAAATTTGAGGAAATTATTAAACTCTGTAAAAATTACTCTCATTCAAGGCATAGAAAACACAGAATTGGTAATGAAAAACATGATTTGAAAGAATGCATAAAAGAGGCTGATGTTTTAGTACATGATAGAACATTAGATGAAAAAAATGAATCTATTGAATCTTCAGCCATCTATTGTTCAGAATGTAAAAAGCAACACTCTCTTCATGATTGTCCTTTGAACAAAATATTTATACCTGCTACATGTAGCATTTGTCAATTAGGACACCCCACGGATCAGTGTAGTTTATTGCCAGAACTTAAAAGTGTCTTTGAAAAACAGTCTCAACCTATGAAAAAAATCAATTTTGTAGGGCAAGGACAAGGGAATAATTTTCATAAATTTCCATATCAGAATGCTTCTCAATTTCCTGCACATTGGGGAAATAATCCTTGGTATATGCCATGGTCTGCTTCAGGTCCACTTCAACAATGTTGGAGTCAACCACCATGGGCATACTCCCAAGCATGGTCTCAACATGGATGGATGCAACAACAATGGAATCAACAACATCCACCATGGTTGCAGCCAAAATTACAGGGATATCAATGGGTACAACATCAAAATTAGTACAAAGGGCAGCAACATTGTCAAAAACAAAAATCAAATTTGTTGCCTAATCATATCCATAATTTCTATCATGGACAACAACAACAAAAATTAAAACAACCTCTATTTTCAACTCAACCTGTGGTCAGTCCAAATCATGTTAAACAGGTAACCCCTGTCTCTGTGGTTGAATCAAAAAATACAGCCCTAATAAATGTTAGTGACTGTGTTAAAACTCAGTTGTGTTCAGGTGAACCACTGCTTGAACCTATTCCACTTATCAGTGTAGAAAGTGAAGTTAAAAAGAATGAACATGAAAACAAATCCACACTAAAACAACATCAAGAAGAACAAGATACCTCATCAAATAAAGTATCATATTTTGAACAGTCTGAGATATCAAAAGTAACATCTTCACAATCAGATTTGATGAAGGAATTAGAACATTTAACTGTTACAATCCCTTTACCTCAATTTGTACCAATCATTAATAGGATTGTTCAAGAAATGTGTTTTAGAAAACCAAGAAAAAAGAAGAAAGTATATCCTAAAACCATACAAAAAGGTGGAAAATTAGTTAACTTGCTTTCAGGTAAACTTATTACACCTAAGTATGATTGTATAGAAAGCCCACGGTTTCTTAGAACACATAAGGAAAATGAAAAGAATACTTTAGTTTTGGCCTCCATTGGTGTAAATAAAAATGTTTCTCCAAGAACCAATTCAAATAAGCCTGGTACAAAACAAAGCTGAAACACAACCAAAACAACCTTTGAACAACAATAGTTGGTTGACTAAAAACCAGGGAGCAAATTTGTTTGATATATTGGTGCAACATCCTAATGCTTTACTAACATTTTATGCATCTTTAGAAGTTGGCATTGAGTTGTTGCAGGTACGAAAAAAACAAATTTTGCAGTTGAATGCATTTGATGAACTTTGGTTGGAAGCACTTCACCAAATAGAGTTCACTCAACAAAAATGGAAAATGTGGCATGATGATCACATTAAGAGCAGCAAGGATGAACCAGGGGAGTCTGAGAATGAAGTTGTTCAACTTTCTTTAGTTGATGATGTAAGGAGGATATTAGTGGTGAATGGACATCTTTTACAGTTGTACCATAAACCACTAACAAAAGTGGAATTTGCTCGGTATCTCACACAGTTACATTTGACAGAAGAGGCTTCTTCTTCTGATGAAGATTCCAAATGATCATATCTTTGAATCTTAAAAATAAAAAGAAAAAAAAATTAGAAAAAAATAGAAAACAAAAAGATGAATAAATTTTGGTTGTGAATTCCTTCATGGGCATGATTTCAGGGAAGTCATGAATTCCTTCACGGGCACAATCAGAATCAAAAAGACAAAGAAAAAAAAAAGAGAGAAAAGGAGAGGTTAAAGAGAAAAAAAAAAAAGAGAGAAAAATGAATAGCTCAGCAGTGAAAACCTTTTTCTAAGGCGCTACTGAGTTGGTATGCATGAAAACCAGTTTTTTGGCATGCATAACCTTGAAATTTCTGAGTCACCATTGTACAAATTCACCAACTGCACTTGTTTTTGAAGTGTTGCAGGAAGCCTCGACAGAATATCAACGAAGCAGTCATCTTTCAAAACTTGCATTAACTTGTTTTAACCAGGTATATATGTTTCTTGCACTTTTCTCATTGTAAATATTTGATATATAGTATATGACAATTAACCATTAGTATAAAAGTGTTCATAAGAGTTGGCATAAACAAAACATGCTTGGAGAAAGAGAAAAATGTTGGTTTCTGCTATGTCTTCAGAATGACTGCTGTATCTTCAAATAACCGTGGTATCTTCAGAATGAAGGTTTGTCTTCAGAATGAAGGTGTGTCTTCAGAATGAAGGTTTATCTTTGGAATGATGTTATCTTCAAATTAAATGCCTAGCTTAATCTTCAGAATGAATATTTAACAGTCTGTTTCCATGTGGCATCCAAGGAGGGAGAAAAAGACATAGTCAACAGAATTGTTTTACTCCATGTGATCATTGACACATGTCATCTGGCTTGCGGTTAGATTCATCTCATATTTTGCACCCATCAAGGAAGTATGAGAATCACAGGGAAAATAACCAACAAACATGCCACCACCATTCATTGCTAATAACCACTCATGTGGGAAAATTTGCATGCAGAATGGATGAGCTAAAAATAGTAAAGAAAATTTGATGGCAAGGATGTCCAATGATTGATGGCCAGGTGTTCAGAGCATAGAATAAGGAAGTGTGCCATATTTTCTTTTTGAAGACATATTTGCTAATGATTACAAGGAAAAGTAAAAAATTATTCTTTCTGAAGAAGAACAAGAGCAAACCCTGTAGCAACTAGAAATCAGTGACCTAACGGATGATTGTAGCGAGTAGAAGAGAGCAGCCTTCTCAAGCTATCAGAAGAGAGAAATGAAGTGAAAAATGAAAAAAATAAATAATGCTAGCTTACAAGAACCACTGGAATAACGTAACCACATGGGTTACCGGAATCATCAAACTCATGAAGGGTACTAAGAAGAGAAGAGCTGAAACTGACAACGAGAAAAATAAAATAGAAGAGGGTTCATTTTTCTAAATATGTTATTTAACAATATAAGAGTGAAGGTGTCACAGTGAAGAGCTTGAAGCTATCCCTACACCCCTGTTACCACAAGAAAATAGGGCAAGAAGAGAAAATATACATTAAGGACTAGGAGGGCTACAAGACTCCAACAAAAAGAGAAAAGAACAAATGATTGAAGAGAGGACCAGACAGGATAGCCCTGATGTCATAGAAGTGCAACAAGCCACTGATAAATTGGATGTAATAATAAGATAATTTCATGGAACCTCCTGTACAGGAGTAGGGGTCTGAAGCAGAGGATGAGATCATTGTTGAGCAGCAAACTGCAGTTGATTTGTCAGTATTAGGTTCTGAGTCAAATGAAGAAGAGGAGGTGGACATCACAAAACAACTGACAGCAGCCAAGAGTGTTATAAAAATACAAATGAGATGGATTGAGGAAAGAAAAGATGTTATTGAAAAACATGAAAAGAAAATTTGAGAATTATAGCAAAAAGTGGAGAAACTAAAAAGCAGTCTGTCACAAGTTGACTTTTGAAGAGGATTCCCAACCAGATGATCAGTTTGAATAATGAATCAGAAATCTTCATGAGAAATTACACAGGCATTAAATTGTTCTATGAAACATGGAATATGAGTATGGACATCTGTGACTCCATATCCCACTGCAATGCATGAGGGCATGCATTAATATAAGTTGGGGGGGATGATGAGGCCTGGATAAGCCTCATTTATAGCATGTTTTAAATAGTTAAAATTGCCTAAAACTCTTGTGAATTATCTTATATGCTAGTTAAGTTGATTTAATATGCTCTGTATTAACTGTTTGCATGATTGCAGTGTTAAGGACATTATATTCTGATTTTTAACAGTTTTTGTATAGTTTTATGTTATATTTTCATGCTTAGGTTGACAGCAGCATTTTAGTAGTCTTATTTTGATGATCATTAAGCATTAGTTTCTCTAAATTCAGCAAATAGTACAAAGACTTATTACTGTGCAGCAGAAAACTGGTTTTTCCATATAAATTCCAGCAAGCTACCAATGAATGGCAAGGCATGGAATTCACATCCAAGGAAGAATGAAGACTATTGCAATCTGATCCTGAGGTCTAATACACTTGAGAAATGCAGCCAAAACCATTTGGAGTCAACATAGTTGGTCATTCTAAAGATCTTCGGAATGAACACAGTGTCTTCGAAATGAGCAGATCTTCGAAATGAGAATTGCAGTATCTTCGAAATGAGCGGATCTTCGAAATGAGAATTGCAGTATCTTCGAAATGAGTGGATCTTCGAAATGAGAATTGCAGTATCTTCGAAATGAGCGGATCTTCGGAATGAGAATTGCAGTATCTTCGGAATGAGCCACTTATCTTCGGAATGAAAACATAATGTACTTTTTGACTTGTTGACCGATTTTTGAAGCCAAAAAAAGGGAAATAAAGGTTGAAAAAGGTAAAGGGAAATATTTTCCATCTATCTTTGCCGTCATTGCCGACCAAATTCATCATTAAGGGAAAGATCAAATTTGATCCTATTCTAGGATAAAGCCAGGAAATTCTGCAGGATATCAGGACAACATATTTTATGTTTGTAATTAGATTTTAGGCATCTATAAAAGATAGCTCCCATAAAGGTTGAGCTATTAGGAAGAAGAATATTAGATATTAGAAATATTATATTAGAGATTAGACATATTAGAGATAATAGACCTGTAACAGATTGCAGATCTGTAACAGATTTCAGCAGAATTGTAATTATGTTTCTGAAGCAATAAAAGTGCAGTTTCATTCCATTTAATTTGTTATGTCTGAGTGTGAGTAAGACTTAGAGAAGAAATTATACCTTCTTCTGGAAAAGGAGGCCGGCCACTTTCAGATCTAGGAGAAGGACTAACAGACAGGTTTTCAGTCCTGATTTTGCTGCAGCAGAATAAGTAGTGGAACTTGTCAACTTCAGCATTTTGTGGTATTTGATTTCTGTTTTAGTTTTTATCCATCTATTTTACATTTGTGATGTAATCAGCAATAGATATAATCAGTTTCTTTATTTTTTAGTAATTTTCCAATTCCCTGCAATTTACATTTCCAACAATTTACAAGTTTTCTATAATTTCCTGCATTCTTGTTTTTGCTGTCAAACACTGCATAGAAGATTGACGACCTTCTGTTTTAGAGTATTGACAGAAGTTGATTACTTGTTTTATCTCATCATTGCAAAAGTAAATAGGTTTCTCATTTAGCAACTGTAATTAGGATTTTCCTTCTGCAAATCAATTAAGTCTCAATTTAGCAATTGTAATTAGGACTTTATTTCTGCAGACAACTAATTAGTTTTTCATTCTTGCAAATAGATTAAAGTTAAATTTATGCAATTTAGGGATAGAAGTGACACAAATCCCCCACACAATCAATCCTACCAATAAAGACCTGCTGCTCCTAAATGAGCTGAAATGCAACTCTGTTTGAACTTTCTATCGTAAATAGCCTTGGACACCACCCCGGATTGATAAGATCTTTGAGATTTAATGATGGTATAACGACTACTCATCAGCAAGTACAATGTTAGACCAAGGAATTTCACCAGTAGAAATTTTTTTTCTCCTTTGATGAATTACATAGTAGAATGTTATAACTGTCACAATTTTGGGCACATTGCAAGAAACTGTAGAAGCACATTTTCATCAAATCAGTTTCAGGGAAGAAAATTTCAACCAAACAGGATGAGACAAAATAGGAAACTTCTTGTAAAACATGCACAAGCTTTTGATAAGGGAAAAACAAAACAAGAGCCCAAAACTACTATCAAAATAATGTGGAAAGGGAAAGAAGGACTGAAGGAAGAAAAGGAATCCTTAATCGTTCAAACTACTTTCAAAGCATAGAATAAATATGTACCATGGATACTAGATAGTGGATGCTCCAGTCATATGACAGGTGACAAACAAAAATTTGATAAGTTACAGAAATATGAAGGAGGATCAGTAAAATTTGGAAATAATGATGGATCCAACATAGTCGGCAAAGGCTTAGTCAAAATTAGTGATGGAAGGATTAAATCAGAAGAAGTCTTATTTGTGGATGGATTGAAACATAATTTATTGAGTGTAAGTCAGATTTGTGATAAAGGTCATGAAGTAGTCTTTATGAAGTAGGGTTGTGAAGTCAAAAAAACCAACAGTGGAAAATTGATAGCAACAAGGTCAAGAACTTCTGGTAACCTGTATACGCTCTCAGAGACTTCAAAAGGAGCTTGCTTTATTGGACAGGAAGAAGAAAATTGGCTATGGCACAAGAGACTTGGTCATATTAGTTTTGATAATCTAGTTAAAATCACCTCAAAAGGGGCTTTAAGAGATATTCCCACCATCAGCAAACCTACAAACAACATTTGTGCTTCATGCCAAAAGGGAAAGCAAACTAGAGTCACATTCAAAACTAAAGAATACTACACAAGCAAACCATTGGAACTAATACACACTGATTTATGTGGACCCATGAGAACACAAAGCATAAATGGTGACAAATATTTTATGTTGTGCATTGATGACTATTCCAGAATGACATGGATATTCTTCTTAAAGCATAAATCAGAATCTTTTGATATGTTCAAGATCTTCAAAAACCAGGTTGAGAATGAAATAGGAAAGAGAATCAAATGCTTAAGATCAAACAGAGGTGGAGAATTCATTTTAGAGGAGTTTGCAGAATACTATGAAAAATACGGTATTAGGAGACAGTTCTCAGCAGCAAGGACACCTCAACAAAATGGGGTGGTAGAAAGAAAGAACAGAACTATGCAGGAAATGGCACAAACTATGTTGGCTGAAAGCAGAGTAGCAGATAGATTTTGGAAAGAAGTAGTCCATACTGCAGTGTATATCCAAAATAGGTACATGCTAAGAACACATGAAAGCAAAACTCCTTATGAATTGTGGTTCGATAAAAGGGCAATAGCAAAATACCTTAGAGTGTTTGGCAACAAGTGCTATATCAAAAGAACTGAAGACAATCTTGGCAAGTTTGAAGATAGAGCAGATGAAGGTATTTTTGTTGGTTACTCACCAAGAAGCAAAGCTTACAAATGCTACAACAAGAGGCTAAAGAAAATTGTGGATAGTGCTGATGTTAAGTTTGATGAAGGTAAAGAACGAGTAATTAGCCATGAAATGAACTACCCAATTTATGAAGAGGTTATTGAAGGAGATGAGGAAAACGAAATTGAAAAGATACAAAAAATTGACTCAGATGATGTAAGTTGTGATTCAGAACAAAAGAGAATAATAAATTCAAAACAGGCAGCTGTCAAAAAAATCATCCTAGAGATCAAATAATTGGAGACCCCAAAGTTGGTGTTCAAACAAGAAGAAGAGTAGCAAGTAACTACTCTTTATTATCCAACATTGAGCCCAAGAATGTTACTGAAGCAAGCAAATATGAAGGTTGGATGAAGGCTATAAATGAAGAATTAGACCAGATTGAGAAAAACAAAACCTGGGAGTTAGTACCTAGACCTGTGAACAAAAACATAATCAAGACTAAATGGATCTTTCGTAACAAATTGAATGAAGACAGATAGGTAGTCAAAAATAAAGCAAGATTGGTATGCAAGGGGTATGCACAAGTTGAAGGCATTGACTTTGAGGAAACATTTGCACCAGTAGCTAGACTAGAGGCAATTAGAATGTTTCTGGCTTTAGTTGTCTACAAGAATTTCAAAGTTTATCAAATGGATGTGAAATTAGCATTTTTGAATGGGAAACTTGAAGAAGAGGTTTATATTGAGCAACCAAATGGGTTCCAACTTGGTGATAATCCAAACTTTTTCTGCAAGTTGAAGAAAGCTTTATATGGCTTAAAACAGGCACCCCGAGCATGGTATGCAAGACTAGACAACTATCTCACTCAACAAGGGTTTAAGAAAAGTATGGTGGATAGTAACCTGTATGTCAAAACAAAAAATGGGCATATTATTGTTCTTGTTGTATATGTAGATGATATCATATTTGGCAGTAGCAAAGATGAGTCATGTCAAGATTTAGCAAATAAGATGCAAAAAGAATTTGAAATGTCAATGATTGGTGAACTGTCATATTTCCTCAGTTTGCAAGTTAATCAAAGTAAGAAGGGAATATTTATTTCTCAAGTTAAATATGTAAAATAGATGTTAAATAAATTCACAATGAAGGATTGTAAGCCAGTTAGCACTCCCATGACGATAGGCTACAAGTTGAGCAAAGATGACAAATCTCCACCTGTTGATCAAACCATGTACAGATCTATGATTGGAAGCCTACTGTACCTGACAGCTACCAAACCAGATATTTTGTAGGCAGTATGCATGGTAGCATGCTTTCAGGCCAATCCCAAAGAGACTCATGTGATAGCAATAAAGAGGATTCTTCGGTATCTCAAGGGTACTATGGAGTATGGGTTGTGGTATCCAAAAGGTAAAGACTTCACCCTTATATCATATTCAGATGCAGATTGGGCTGGATGTGTAGATGACAGAAAGAGTACCAGTGGAGGTGCATTCTATCTTGGAGATAGATTGGTTGCATGGCACAAAGAAGAAGCAAGAGTCAGTTTATTTATCAATAGCAGAGGTAGAATATATTGCAGCAACATGTTGTACGCAGGTTTTGTGGATGAAACAAACCCTGAAAGATCTTGGTATCTGCTTCAGTGAACCAATATTAGTTAAGTGTGATAACACCAGTGCCATTAACATCTCCAAGAATCCAATTATGCATTCACGCACAAAGCACATTGCCATCAGGTATCGCTTTTTGAAGGAGAAAGTTGCAAAAGGTGAGGTTAAATTGGATTTTGTTTCAACCACAGAACAAGTAGTAGATATCTTCACAAAACCATTTCCCAAGGAAGTGTTTGAGTACCTTCAAAATAAATTTGGAGTGGTCACACTTCCCAAGAATTGACTAGCTATAGGGATCACATTATTAGGGGGAGCATCTAGGTATTTAATTATCTTTTTGCTCCTGATCATAATTTGTGCTAAGTGTAACAAATTGTATCTGAGAATGTTGTGCATGGACTTAGGGGGAGTCTGCAGTAGCCCTTTGGTATTATTGTCAAAGGGGGAGAAGAATAACAGAAAATTTCATAAGAATAATAGGAAATTGCACGTGTTGCCAACAATTCCAAAGTGGGAGATTGTTGACCAAGGTGCAGCAACAGTATTGTCATTGTTGTCAACACAGTCAGATAGATCTGGTGTTTTATTGGACAAGAAGTTCAAAGGCTAGTCAGATGCAGAAGACAGGAGTCCAAAGGTTATTCAGAGTATGGACAATGAGTTTCCAAGAAGACCGAAGTAGCCCATTTGCAAAAAGATCAAAGAAAAAGACAAGTAAGAAAAGTGTCGCGATATCGTGACATATACAACAGGCAAAAAAAATTGTCATGATTTCACGACATGTTGGAAGAGAGAAAATGCTAGAAAAACTGTCGCGATTTCGCGACATGTTGGAAGAGAGAAGAAGCAAGAAAAACTGTCACGATTTCACGACATGTTGGCAGAGAAAAATGCAAGTGGAAAAACTGTCGTGATTTTGCGACATGTTTGCAGAAAAAAAGGCAAGTGGAAAAACTGTCATGATTTTGCGACATGTTGGAAGAAAAAGAGAAAGCAGGAAGAAGTGTAGCGATTTCATGACAAGTTCGAAGAAAGATAACAAGTTGGAAAAGTGTCACAATTTCACAACATGTCACATTATCGCGACTCAGAAAGTGCAGGAAGGCAAATAAAGAAAAGTGTCACGATTTCGTGACATGTCACATTTTCATGACTTGAAGAGAGCAGGAAGGCAGAGAAGGAAAAGTGTCACGATTTCATGACATGTCGCATTTTTGCGACTTGACAAGAGCAAGAAGGCAGAGAAGGAAAAGTGTCACGATTTCACGACATGTTGCATTTTTGTGACTTGAAGAGAGCAGGAAGATAGAGAAGGAAAAGTGTCACGATTTCGTGACATATTGCAAGGAAGGTTGTACGGACGAAAAAAAATGTCACGATTTTGCGACATATTGCAAAGAAGGTTGTACGGATGAAAAAGTGTCACGATTTCGCGACATATTGCAAGGAAGGTTGTACGAACAAAAAAGTGTCGTGATTTTGCGACATATTGCAAGGAAGGTTGTATGGACGAAAAAGTGTCACGATTTTGCGACATGTTGTAGGAGAGAGAGTCCGAAAGAAAAAGTGTCACGATTTCACGACATAATGTAGGAGAGAGAGTCCGAAAGAAAAAGTGTCACGATTTCGTGACATGATGCAGAAGAGAGAGTCCGAGAGAAAAAGTGTCACGATTTCATGACATAATGCAGGAGAGAGAGTCCGATAGAAAAAGTGTCACGATATTACGACATGTCAGGTTTTCGTGACCCAAAGGAAAAGAGAAAGCGCAAGGAGAAAAAGTGTCGTGATATCGTGACATGTCGAGTTTTCACAACCTGAAGGTAAGAGAAAGCGCTAAAGAGAAAAAGTGTCACGATATCGCGACATGTTGCGTTTTCATGACTAAAGGAGGAGAGACTAAAGTAATAAGGCAAAAGTGTCACAATATTGTGACATGTGTTTTTGCGGCAACAGCAACAGAAGAGTTACAGAGGCAGTTGAAGCCGACAAAGACTGATGTTAGCCGATGAAGATTAGGGTTTGTAGCCAACAAATATTAGGGTTTGCAATTGACAAAGATTAGGGTTTGTAGCCGACTAAGATTAGGGTTACAGCTGACTAAGATTAGGTTTTTGATCTTGAAAAGATTGTTATAAAAGGAAGGCTTTTTTGAAGAGTTCAGTGTGTTAAGAAGTGCGACGTTCAGAGACAGTGCAAAGAGTGTGAAGTTCAGTCATAGTGTGCAGAGTGCAATTCATTGAATCATTCTAAGTGTGAAGATCACAAAGGAAGTAGAGTGCACAAAGGGGAGAAGACGAACATTTGATAGTTAAGCAGTAGATTATGCAAAGTGATGATGAACATTCGACAATTAAGTAGCAGATTGTGTGAAGTGATAGCATAGAGAGAGCAGAGTGCACACAGGATGAAAAAGTGAAGCAGACCAGTTAGGGTCTTGTTAAAGGCAAAGGTATACTATAATTCTTCTAAGTTTTATATTTGAAGTCCAAGTTGGTGCTTGGCATAAGGGGTTGGTTCTCCTTCCAGTTAGTGCTGGAAAATCAAGGGTTGGTGCTCCTTTCTGTTGGTACAGATAAATCAGGGGTTGGTGCTCCTTCCAATGGGTGCTGGTAAACTATTTGTAAAAGTTGTTGCTTTGTAAAGGCTAGATTTGGATGGTAGTCCAAGCAGTAATTTTTGAGGAGTAGCCACATTGGTGAACCTCGTTAAAATCTTGTGTTGTGTGATGTTCTCTTGTTGTACTTGCTATATCTATTTATAAGTTTTAACTGTTGCTATTTTTAGAGCTGTTAACTCATGATTAAAGAGCTACACTGATTCACCCCCTCTCTCAGTGCCATTGTAAGTATAACATGGACATGATCTAGAAATATATGGAGAAGTTCGTTTGAGAGTATCTAGAATACCAAAGAGAAAATGTAGAGCTTTTTAATTTCCTCAAAGACTTGATAGGCCAAAGGATAACTTCACATTATTTGAAAATAAGGTAAAGGGACCAAAATAAGAAAATAAAAGGCCAAAAGTCAACAATAATGAGAACAATATTGGGTGAGGACATGGGGAAAATTGTTATGCCATATTGAGAGGACTTCTTGGTTCAGACCCAGATTGGTGAGAGCATCGATTTCTTGGTTCCCTTCATGATAAACATACTGGATATTGATGTTGTTGAATTTGTGAAGGCAGATTTTAGTTTCATCAATAATATTATGGATACTCCAAGGAGACTTTTCATTTTAAGGCATTTGATTATATTCATAGATTCTTCTTCTATGATGATATTTTCTATGGTAAGGTCATCACTAAAATAAGGGCCTTGGAAAAGGGATTTGTCTTTAGCAAAATTGTTGGTTTGGGTTCTAATGTTTTTTGTGTAGGCTAGGAGGATACCACCATTGCAATCTCTAAAAACTTTTCCAGCTTCGGCTTGACCAGGATTATCCTTTGCAATGCCATAAAAGTTGAGTTTTGTCCATCTAACTATGGGAGGAGCCTATCGAACTTGAGTTATATCACTAGGAGGATTCAAATTGGTTACAAAAGGAAATTCCAAATAATTAGCAAGGATAGATTCAGTGGGAGGTTCAAAGGCTCCAAATTGGGGACTAAGGGAGGCATTTTCTTTGGTAGAAAAGATAATTTGGGCATTATGGAGTCTTTGGATTTGTTGCGGAATGCTATAGAGTTTCTTTCATGCCATATGCTCCATAAGGAGTAGGGAAGAAAAAAGGCCCATAAGGGCTTAAGATGGTTGCCAATGAAGGGAGTGGACCACAAAACACATAGGTCCATGAAATAATTGGGGGAACCCAAGCAATGTTAAACTCAAAGAGGATCCTAGAAGAAAAAGGATAATCTAAGAAGATATGATAAGTAGACTCTAAGTTGGACTTGTAGAGGTAATGACAATTAGGAATATGCATACCTCTATATATAATATTTCAATAGTTAGGACTTTATTTTGGACAACCAAGAGTAAATTAAAACTCTTTTGAGAAAATTGATATCTTTTTTGTGCAAATTGACACTTTTTTCCTAAGCAAATCAACACGTTTTCATTAGCCAATTAGAACCTTTTGCTAATTTAATTGCTCTATTTTGCAAGTGGATTACTCCCCTAAGAAAATTGTTCCATTTTACAAGTGAATTGCTCTTTTGATACAAACAATTCATTTTTTGAGTATATATCTCCTTTTAGCCACTTCATCCATTTTGGAGATAATCAAATTTCATCAATTTTACAAATTTTGTTGTTTGTATTGTCCTTGGGTTTGCAAAATTTATTTTCTATGGCTAATTCCTCTAACTTAAAAGATAATAGCTTAAATACTATATTTATGAAAACTTAACATGTGCCAAGCTCAATTGGAAAAGATATCCTAGATATTGCCTTTATCCTTGGGCATGTAGTCTTCAAAATTAGATTTCTTGCTACAAAATTATAAAATTAAGGGTCACCTTTGTTTAGCTCTAGGGTAATAGGTTCATAACTACCTACCAATTTGTGCACAAGTATGTACCTTGATCATCTACATTTTGGTATTTGATACCAACTCCTCATATTAATACTATAAGGGGATATTTACTTGATCCTATTCAAATTCTTGATATCTATAATTGGTTTTATAGTTTATTGATCTCCTTTGGTGCATCATGCAATACTATCTATGGAAACCTCCCTTTCGATTTTCTCTACAATATCTTATTTAGTAGTTCTTACATATCCTTTCTCAATTCTTAAACTATCATTTTAAGATCATCATATGAAGCTTATATCATTGGAATCATCCTTGTATGTAGGATATGTCTTTCAATAATGTGATTAGCATATTCTTATTAGACCTAGCCAACTACTTCATTTATTTCAACGAACAAGAAATTATTCAGTCTACCTTGACTTAGATGTTAGCTCCTCCATTTTCTTGATTGTCTTTAAATAGCATGGTCTCTCACTTATTATGATATGTGAGGTATGCCTCAGAATGAAGGAAATTTATCTAAGAAATATTAGGTTTACCTTAGCATGCATGGTCACTCATCTGGTTCCACCACTAAGATATTGATATTCATATTCTACATGGAAATTCACCTTGTGACTAATAGATCCCCTCTTGTTTGCATCAATCAAAATTGGTGAATCATTTATGGTGGTATAAAAATTATCACTGGTGTTGTCTTCATCAACCTACTTTCTTGTCCATCTCATAGTACATGATATTTACTCTCAAAGTATATATTTTCAAAAAGTGAGGATAGGTATAATAGACATCAAGGATCAGGTGATTTTCATTATGTGAATTACCTAAGAAAAAATTTTATGTTATATGTGGAGGAGTATCATTGTACTTATGAGAACCAATGGACTAATAAAGATAAGGATATCGGTTCAACACAACATGGATGATGGTGTGGACTATGTAGTGATGAACAATGAGAATGATTAAAATGATAACACATGGAGATACAAAATGACACTTGCAATGTGGGGGACCAAAGGATAGGTCTAATGTGGGTGGAATAATATGTGACAACATGGATAATGATAAGAAAAATTGGAGTGGAAAGAACATATGAAATGACCTTATATTTCAACTAGGAAAACCTATTAGTGATCTTATGAATAAGGCTATGCTTATTTGAGGATGGGATGGGCATAACAAAAGTTAGAGGATTGGAGAAGTGAGAGTAGAAGGAATAAGAGGTAAAGATAAAAATAGAGAGAAGGAAGTAGAAGATATGGGGGTGGAAGTAAAATAAATATTTTTTTGATAAAGATGGTAGATTTATATTTCTATATTAGTGAATTCCATTCCTACCACTATTTTCCTTATTTATTTATAAAACTTCTTTTTTGGGGATCTTGTCTTTAGTATTATCTATAATTTATCTTTATCCTTTTATCCTTCCTTTACCTAACTCATCAAAGTATTGTGTATTAAGCTATTTTTACCATCCTTTATGTCAACAATGATTTCTAAGCCTAGACTATTAACAAGGTTTGTCCTATACTCTTCCCTACCAATTGGGTTATAGGGTTAGAAGGAATAAATATCCTACTTATCCTAAAATAGTCTAGATCTCATACTTTGTATCACTATCATTGTATTTCAAGATTGAAATCTTATCTTATTATCTTTGTGGAAGAAACCACTAGTCTTATAAATATCTTCAACCAATATTAGAAGAAAGGGTTGTAAATAAATGAGGACTCAAGTGTCTTTTTTAAGATTTTCACCCAAGTGATATGGGGTTTTCTCTTTATTATACTTCCTTTTTTGAGGGAATTTATAGAAATAAATAACCATATATCAAATTTAAAAATAATCCAATTCATTGGCTCAAGAAAATAACGACCAACCTTTTGATGTCAACATTATAAATTAGGAATTTCTAACACCTATGTAAACATAGTAAGTCAAATATTTTTTTTTCTAAGTTAATAAATTTAATTAAAACAGGGCATTTCAAAGGCACCCTAACGCCTTGTACATCAAAAAAGTAAAATTTGACTAGAGGAATCTAGCTGAAACTAAGAAAAGATGCAGTAAAGGAAAAAAATGCATCCTAAAACAAACAATAGAAGTAACATAACAAAACGATAAAAAGTAGAAGAGATGAGGCCTAAAATATCAAAGGCCCCCACAAGCAAAAACATCAGTTAGATACATCAATCTACATTGGAGATGCAATAACAATCTCCAAATCAGCATCCTTGGCTTCATCCTTGAACACATCCTTGGGAACTTCCTTAAAAATATCCTTTGCGATCTCAACAATATCCTCATCCTTGGTGGTTTCCTTAGTGTTAGAACTATCACTAGCATCAGAAATGGTAGGGTATTCATAAAACGGATAACTAAAGAACAACAAGCTGAGAGCATTTCATTGTTCCTTAAGCTGAGCTATACCTTTACCAAGTGCAACATGAGCGGTTTCCAAGTGGCCAATGGTGGCAGAGGTGGACTGAATAGCAATATTTTGGAGATACTTTTCAACAAATTCAGGGGAATCAATGTCATATTTGGGCTCTTTTATGGTTTTTCCAGAGGAAGGAGTAGGAGTATCAGTAGTTTCCTTGAACTTAAGTCTTTGGGAGCATCGGACAGGAGTTTTCTCAATCTTGACTTTCTTTTTGATATTCGAAATAGGCTAGGGTTTGTCTAATTTGTTTTTCCTTTTGTATTTGGTGGCTTTAGGGCTGGGAGTGGCGGATGAAACTGCTTCCTCAGAATTCAGGGGCAGGAAGGTTTCCTTTTGGGAAACCTTCCTACCCCTAACTTTGAGGAAGTGAATTCATCCTCCACTCCCAGCCCTAAAGCCACCAAATCCAAAAGGAAAAATAAATTGGACAAACCCTAGCCTGTTTCGAATATAAAAAAGAAAGTCAAGATTGAGAAAACTCCAGTTTAATGCTCCCAGAAACTTAAGTTCAAGGAAACTATTGATACTCCTACTCCTTCCTTTGGTAGAACCATAAAATATCCCAAATATGACACTAATTATCCTGAATTTGTTGAAAATTATTAATGGTGTATATGGAAGGCCTTTGCCAAGGTATCTTCCCCAATTTATAACCTCATAGGGATAATGTAGGAGATAGTAGATTTATTCACCAAAATAATCAAAACCTTGAGTTGGTGTCATGGTTTGAAAATCTAAAATAAAATTTTCTCTTCTCATTTCCTCATGATATACCTATTGAAGCTATCTTGGAACTAATACTTCACTTCTTAAGTGGTGGAAATTATAAGCCTCTTCCTCTTTAGCCTCATTCTATGATTGAATTTTATGGTGATCGTTAGTTTGGATAATTGACTTTATGCCATCACTCAACAACAATAGTTCATTTGTCATTTTTCTCAAACTAATTCAATGTCATCATTCACACCATCCATCTATTTTACCCTAGTTATACTTCCTAGGATTGTAGGAAAATACCCCATTGTTAGTATCATGAATTTTTTGTTACTCAATAGAGAATTCCTATCTAGAACCACTTTAGCAATCTCAAGAGTCATAGGTGAATTCTTATTTGTTTATCATTTAGGATCTACTTCTATGATTATTTTCTTAAAGAGGAATGATTCTTCAAAAAAGGTTCCTACAAGGTTTCTCTAGATCCTACACTCTTAGCTTTCTCCAAGACAAAATTACTTCTCATTTTTTAGATTAGCTTCTTCTTCTATTTTTTAATCCACTTGTATAAATATCTCATATTCTAGTTGTAGGATCTCTTTTGCTTTCACTGCAAGATTCTATTTAAAAATAAATCAAGTATTATATTCTAGGAGATTAAATACTTCACCATGTTTTGATGATTTGTGAGAATCACAAGTAGTGACATCCTAGATAGGAAAATAAATTTTAGAAACCTTAGGTGTTGTAGGTGCCCTATTGAATTGAACCTCACATGGATTATCAAGAACTTGGTATTCTCCTTCTAAAATTTCATCATCATGAATGTAAAATAATTTAAATAAAGGTGATTCATATGTCAACTCCTTAAAATTTTTAGTGACTCCTTCATATTCTATCCCAAATCCTATTTCTATTGATTTTGTATGCTCAAATTTATCATTTGAGAAAGTTATTGATGCTTGATGATATGATTACATATTTCCCTTGATATCTCCATAGGTAGGACATCCTCATAATGGGACTCAAACCACTTGTATAATTATTTAATTTCTACTTTCATCATAGACTCTTCTCCTTCCCATGGAAAAGTAAACACTTCATATCATTCTATGAACTTTGATTCTGTATCTAAGTAAGGATAAATTGATTAACTATTTTCTTCATCCTTTACTCACTTTTTTACATTATCCTTTTTTCTATGATAGGTCCTTCATCCTTGACATGCAAATATGACCTTTCCATTTTGAAGACTATTGTATACTTCCTAGTTTTGGCTTTCTTAGCAGAATGCTTTTCAAAATATTTCCTCTTATATATAGTTTCAACCCTTTGTTTATTAATACATATGGTGTCATCTATTTCTATAGCACGAAAATTTGCTAGGATTGTATTGTTGAGATTGGGTAAGGTAATGATGGGGGAGCTTGTGGTTATTGGTGCATGGTTAAATTAATTGGGGGAATAATTTAACCTATGATGGTAGCCTATTGAGCCTAACATTTTTTATTATATTGAATAGCCTAAGAAGACCTGATGTATCCAATGCATTCTATGGGATCATGTCTATCATCATAAGGAAAACATCATGTTGAGTCCATCTCTATATTGGTGTTAATCACGTGATTGTGAGATTGATTTTTTCCTTGATTACTGCCTTGTTGAGGTAGGTAATATTTTTTCAAGTACGCAGTCTTTTGGGGATTCTAATTTTGTGATTATTGTTATTGTTGCTTTGCAATATTATTTTTATTTACCAAAGCCTTGATTACCTCCATCATTTTGGTTATTATAAAATTATTGTTGGACTTATTGCATGAGTTGGATGGAGTAGGGAGGGCTTGAAGTTGTAAGTGAAAGGATCAATTAGAGGATGATTTTTGTCTAGGATGAGTAATGATGTATGGTGATGTAAAATAATGAGAAGAAGTATTTGGTTGATGATCATAAATAGGTAAATTATGGGTGTGGAGTTAGGTATAGGCATATTCTAGAAAAATTGGGTTGCATAGGCCATTAGCAAAGTAGGGGTATTTTTCCTACCTGAATGATAACATTCTCTACTCTAGCCACTTCTTCAAATATTGCAACTAGTGTATAGTGATTATAATTATAAACCCCTAAAGATAAGCCATATTGTAAACTTTTCATGTGATATAAAAATGTTTATTATACAATTGGGATTAAGTTCAAGTTCCTCAATAATCTAGTATTGAAATCATGTATATCTTTGGATGTCTTTGGATTGCACTTAATTGAAATTAAATTGAGCAACCATTTCCCATGTTATCAAATATTTACATGAATGGTTCTACTATTGACACATAATTAGTATCTAGATTATCTAGTAATCCCCTATACCACAAGGCAACTTTATCACCAAAAGAGTAGATTAACAAGCATATCATTATGTTTTATTTTTGGATATAGTGAATTTACTAATATGGTTCAATGTCATTTTTTCACCATTATCATTTAATGTGGGTAGTGATTTCATAGTTGTTGAGGAAATAGAAGAATAGGCCATCAAATTTAGCAATCCCTGGTAGATCCAATCAAGGAATTGGTATTTTCACCTAGGATGCACTCCTTTATTATTCTATTGAATAAGGGGTTGGCCATACTATTGGAGGAAGGGGGTACATTGTATAGTCATGAGGAAAATACAGAGGGTATGCATATGGAGGATAATCAGGTGGTAGACAATGGTAAACCCACTATTGGTTTGGAGGTGATTGAATTTTTTTTTGTTATTTCTAACTTTGGGGAATATGTAGGTATTGAGGTGTTTGAGAACTTTGAGGATATGATATATTTTATAATATTTTAGTATCTCCCCATGTTTTAACTAGCATAACATTATTTAAAGCCCAAACATATCAAATATAGGAGCAAATATTGCTACCCCACCAAAAAAAATGGATTTTTTTGGGAGCAAATTGCTCACTTGATTTTATTAAAGTTCATAATTAAAATAATCATATTACATCATAAAATTTATGTACCTACACAAATAAATTTTTTAGGTTAACATATATAAAAAATTCTTGAAAATTTATGAATTTACTAATTGAGTGATTTTCTCATAATTTCATGTGATTCTTTTATAATTTTGGCAATCCACTCAATGTATGCAAGTTTTTAGTAAACTAAAAACTGAGCAATCCACACTCAAAGTCAAATGATTCATATACTTTATTGAGCAGTTTGCTTGTCCATCTGAACATGAAATTTTTTGTAGAAAGAAGGCATATTCCAAGTGGATCACTTACAGTGAATCGCTTGTGAGATTGGAGTGAATCACCTTCCCATAAGGAAGGGAGAAAACTTATCTTTTTCAACAAATATCTTCCTATTCCTTGAGTGAGTTACTTACTAGATCTAACTTGGAAAGTTTTCATCATTTTTGGAGTGAATTGCTCACTTTATTGAGAAAATTGTGTGGTGTCTTGTAATTGTATAAAAATTGACTCAAAATATTCCTTAAGTGCTTATGCCCCTGAAAAATGCACATACAAGGTTATATTTGCATTTTTTTAGCTTTCTAGGTAGATTAATTTGCATAAATCTTTATCCAAGATCAAGTATAAATCAAGTATACATCACTAATAAAATAACAATGAATCTCAATATTTGAAATATAATAATATCTCAAAAATATAACTCGAATGAACACAATATCAAAATATTACATGAATGGTACAAATAGATTACATTGCATGGAGCTTTACCTCCAATCTATAATTCTACTTGAAATCTCAGTACTTTAACTATTTCTCTCAAACATCCAGGAGATGCAACCTTTCATATTCCTCTCATAAAGACAAAACTCTCATCTTGCCACATATCATGTGACTCTTCATTCTCTCTTGACACTTTGAAATTTCTCTCATATTGACACATATATTATATAAAATATAAATCATCTACCAAACTAATATTACAAAGGGGCTAAATAATGTAATATCTCCAACACCCCTTGTATTACATTAATTGGTAGGAATAATTTTTTTCTTCTACCTTTGTTTCTTCTTTATTATTAATTATTTAGCTTTGACTCTGCCATGGTTGGATATATGCAATCTTCATTTGGTATTCCTTTATAAACCATATGTGCTTACCTTTGAATCAAGGTATCTAAGTCACCTCTAGGTCTTTGTCTTTAGGTCACTAACACTATATCGACCTCTAAGTCACTGCCTCTAGGTCTTTACCTCTGGGTCACTGCCACTTGATCACTACCTCTAGAAATCTACCTCTGCATTACCTCTATATTATCATTATCTCTAGGTCATCCACTAGAAAATTCATAAGATCATCATATATGTAGGATAATCACTACAGGCCATCTTCCAAGCTATGCTTGGGTCATAATGCTCTTAGCAAATTTTGATCATACTTGGTTTCCTTTTATAGAAACCATACAAAATTCCTTTTATATTATCCCATTCATTCATGTTTATCCATCCACAATCTATTTTTAATTTGTAGTCTTTCTTTTCTTTTTGTAGATAAAATATTTGTGAATGATTATGTCCACCACAAATTTCACAACTATGGAGATTCCAAAACTTCTCTAACTTGTGTCCATATCTACCATAATGACTACATATATTCTCTATTACAAAATTGCTTTCCATTTTGTTCTTCATTATTATTGATTCTATTTGTCATAGATTTGATGTCACAATTTCCTATCATAAATTTAGTTCCTGATTTCTTGTTGCTCGTTTGTCCTGTATATCCAAGACCTTCACATTTTGGTCTTATTTTTGGTACAATTGGATCTTTTATTCCTTGTCCATATTTTCCCAAACTTGTGTCTTTATATCCCATTTTACTTAACAATTTTAAACCAATTCCTTTAGTATACCTTTCAAAATAACCAAAAATATCATCAGATTGATCCCTATCAATATCAATATAACTATTAGCATCACTATCTTTGTCATCATTTGAATCCATATCATCATCAATTTTGATAGCATAAGATTTTTCTAAACAATCATGAACTATATTCAAATCATTTGTATCACATGTAACATCTATTTTTGTAATAGGTTCTATCTTTGTCATGAATTCTAAGTCACAAGTATCATTGCTTGCATCACAATTTTCCTTTTCATTTTGATGAGGATCACAACATGAATATTTATATTTTTTATGAATATCATTAGTGTCACAATATGCATCTATCATCGTGGCCTTAAATCATTTTTTATCACAAGAAACATATTTCACAATTGTCTTATTCCCTCATTATTCAACCTTTTTCTTGGTTTCTTATCTTAGAAACATTTAGAGTAATTATTCCCTTGTATATTGTTTTCCATAGACTAACAGGTATAGTAACAAAGTTTTCATAACAATCATTAGCATCATTAAGAACACTTTACATGTATTTTTGAAGCATTAGAAATTCTCCCTATTCTACTTCACTAGTAATATCAACAAGCTTATTTTCCAAATTTGTAGTCATTTCCTCTTGCTTTCTATTCTTACCTATGAGGATTTCATTAGAAAGTAATGTCATATACATTATATTTCCTATATCATAAGGTAATGTAAAAATATCTTTAGATTTTTCTTCTACTTCATCAAGTTTTGAATTTAGATAATTTTCTAGCATTGCAAAACTTTCATTTTTGGCTTCTCTCATGATTGATTGCAAAACTCTTTTTTCCTTCATTGATGTATTCTCTTGAATTTCAATTTTTGTTATCATTTTTTGAGTCCAACATTTTAATTTTTGCAATATTTCCTTAGTTTCTTCTAATGAGTCATCTAGAATGTATATTTGTTCTTGAAAATATAAGTTTTCTTCTTCAACTAATTTTGACAATTCATATAGATATGGTTGTTGTGTTTTTTTTTTATCATTTGTTTTCTTTTTCATTTGCTTTTTCTTGCCATGTTCCTTAAATTTGAAAACCTTATAACTCCTTAGGATATGAATTATAGATTCTAAGTTTCTAAATTACAAAACCTTTCAGGTTGAATTCCTTTTTTTTCCTAAATTGTCAGAAACTAGGTTTTGCAAATTTGATTTCCTAAGTTTGAGGTTGAAACCTTTTTGTCTTCCAAATTTTATTTTTCATATAATTAAATTGAATCTCAAAAAATCTAAAGTTTAAATTTTTTAAATAAAATTTAAAAAACTAAATAATCATTAATAAATTACTTCTATCAATAATTAACCTTTAATTAAACTATTACTAGTCTTATCTCTCCTATAACCTTAGTAAAAATAAAAAATCAACTTATCAAATTAAATATATCTCCCTTAATGGTACACTCCATGTGGTGACTTGAGTTCTATAATTTTTAGAAGCATTTCATTGTGCTCTCTTGGATCAAACATGTGAGAATCAATGTGTTGGAAAGATCATGCAATGACCACTATTTGTAACTCTCCAAAACTAACATTATTCACTCTACCTTTTTTCCTTTATAGCCTCAATGTGTCAACCTAGCTATTCACATGATACTTTGGTTGGACCTTATTATCTCAATGTTCATAACATCCAAGCATTTCACTACCTTGGGCACATGAACTATCTTCTTGATGCTTGAATCAAATCATTGTCTTTGGCACTTGAATGTGGCGTTAGGTTTCCCAACACTTAATTTCTACCTTCAACATACAAGTGACTCTTGGTTTGACCTAGCTCTTGCACTTATTTTAATTTCCAAAATACACTGGATTTTACACTCTTCCATCATTCTAATTGCTTTTGGATTTTATACTTGTATCTAATCATTTCTCTCATTAGTGCTTCTCTCAAACTGCAAGGGCAAAATTTCAATGTACTTTTTGAACTGTAAGGATGATGTTTGGATACTAGTTTCAAATCTAATTTCTATATAAAAATGGTGATGCTTCACTATCCCTTATCAGCTATAAATGGTGATACTACATTTTTCCTTATCAGATACAAATGGTGATGTATATTTCCAATATGTAGGATTTCACTGTACTTTGGTTTGAAGGATGACTCTTCAATCAGCTCTAAAACTCTGTTTTTGGCTTAGAGGACTGCAATTTTCTTTCTTTATATCCTCCTATCAAATGTTGCAGTCTTCCATGTTATTATTACATAACATGCTTTCTTTTCTTAACCTTGTTACTGCAGGTGCATACGTCTAGTTGTCTCACTGAGGTGCATAATATTTCTATCCTCTTAAACACAAATATTTCTTCCTTCAAAGGAACACATAAATATTTTAATAAATAACTAATTTTCACTTTTTCATTTTTTGCCTCTAGATGTTCTTTGTTATGCCTAAAATAAGAATGATTTGTATTCAAATTTTTTGCTCTAATGACATCTGCTTTGTGTGCTTTTCAATGCACTTTTCTTTATTTAAATATATATTGAATCTGCAAGCCTTTTTTACCAATATCTCAAGCAATGTGTTATCTTGGATGATGTATAATTCTTTTTAAAGTATTAAACTTGTTACTAGGTCTTTCTTGACATTTTTTCTCTATCCTCAAATCTTATTGTCCTCAAGACTTTTTGTTGTCTTGAATTCTTTCTTATTACTTTTCAAAACTTGTTGCCCATGTGGTCTTTTACAATGCTTTGTACTAATATTCAATTTTGTCTTCTATAACTTGCAATATGGTTGCCTTATTATATTTTTGTCCTTAATCTACTACTTCTAGTTTGTATGCTACAGACCACTTTCACAATTTCGAAGAATCTTCTCCTTAATTTGGGTTTGTCATTGGATAGCGACGATTATCCTAGATCCTATGCAAGCAATATTGTTATGGCTCTGATACCACTATTAGCTTTCTTAATATATTAACTCACAATAAGATTCAACCAAGATCAAGAATAAATCAAATATATGCTACTAATCAGAAATAACAATGAAACTTAATATTGGAATAACAACAATATCTCACAAATATAATTTGAATATACACAATATCATAGGATTACAAGAATGATTCAGATTGATTACATTGCATGGAGCTTTACCTCCAATATATAAATTTACATGACTTTTCAGTACTCTAACTATTGCTCTCCTCTTTCATCTAGGAGATGCAACCTTTCATATTCCTATCATAAAGATAAAACTCTCATATTGCAACATATCATGTGTTTGTTCATTATCTATCCTGACACCTTGCACTTTCTCTAATATTGTCACGTATATTATACAAATATAAATCATCTACCAAACTAATATTACAAGGGAAAAAAATAATGTAATATCTCCAAAATGAATGGGATAAGATAAAATGAATGTTGTATGGTTTCTACAGAAGGAAACCAAGTATGATCAAAGTTTACTCAGAATATTGTTAGTCTTATCATAAAGAAATAAATGATTATGACCCAAGCATAGCTTAGAATATGGCCTATAGTGAAAGCATATGTAGTGATGATCCTATAGATATGATAGTATTATGAATATTCTAGTGGATGACACAGATATAATTATAATCTAGAGGTAAACCAAAGGTAAAGTTCCAGAGGTAGTGACCCAAAGGCAGTAATCTAGTGGAAGTGACCTAGAGGCAGTGACCCAAAGATAGAGATCCAAAGGCAGTAACCCAAAGGTAGATCCAACGGAAAATACCTAGAGGTGACTTAGATACATTGATCTAGAGGTAGACACAAATAATTTATAAAGAAATATCTAATGAAGGTTGCATATATCCACCCATGCCAAAGTCAGAGCTGAATAATGAAGAGAAAGAAGAATTAGAGAATGAAAGTAAAGAGTCTTAAATATTAGTTTGGTATTTGATTTATATAATATATGTTTCAATATGAGAGAAAGTGAAAGTTGTCAAGATAGAGAATGAAGAGTCACATTTATATGTGGTAAGATGAGTGTTTTGTCTTTATGAGAGGAATATGAAAGGATTCATCTCCCATATGTTTGAGAAAAGCAATTGTTAGAGTATTAAAAATTCGTATAAAATTATATATTGGAGAAAAATATCCATGCAATGTAATCAATCAGTATCATTCTTGTAATCCTATAATATAGAATATATTAGAAATATATATTTGTGATATATTCCATTTCTATAATTCATTGTTATTTTATGTGAGGTATTTATGTGATTTATTCTTGATATGAGATAAGATTCATGTGAGAAAATAGTCTTGGGAAGCTAATAGTGGTATCAAATCTTGGTTTCGATCATTTGAAAAAGGAATAAAGAAAGATGTACAAGATCTTGAGAAATATACATCAATATTGAGATAGATATATAGTTCTTGAAGCAATATAAGGAAATCTAAGCATTGATATCTACATTGATAAGAGCAACAAGAGATATAAAAGAGAAGATATTGATTTTTGGAGTAGATACTGATAAAAAATAAAAGTCTATATAATTAAGAGAATGGAAGGCCATTATAAGTAAATTGAAAAGAGTTATTATAAAGGGAAAAGAAGTCTATTTTAAAGCATAATACAATCCTAAGATAAAGGAAAGCAAGTAATCAAAAAACGATCATTAGAATAAATAATAGAAGCTTAAGGTACCAAATTGGAAAAGGTGCTTAAGGTGTAAAGGATAAAGTTTATATATGCCCAAGGATAGAGTTTTAGGGCAACCCTATTCTACCTACATCAATGTGATAGAGTGAACAGAATGTAGAGCCAATGCTAAATGAATAATGCATCTTTAAAAATTCATCCATTAAATGTATTCTTGAGGAGAACATAGAGCATCCACCACCAAATGAAGATCTAACATGACCATGAACATCACTTGACCTACAAAAATGAAGTAGCATAAGCATAATCAATATGGTGCATCAATAAAACATGAGAAGAAGAAATACAATAAGAACACAACAATGATGTAGTCTCCATGAGCTAAGCCATTGTTGGAAGATGAAATCTACATTCAAGCCAAAATAAGAAGAGAAATCATCGTAGTCTATCTCCAAGAGACATTTCTAGAAGAGGAAAATATGTAGTCGAGTCAATATAGGAAGAAGGAAATATCAAGAGGTAACGCATGAAAAAGAAGCACCAAGGGATGAGAAAACACTTTTTACATGATACAAAAAGGAGAATAAAGGAACAAAGTGTTGGTAGGAAATATCATTGGTAGGATGAAGTGTAACACTCAAAATTTTAAGGAGTTAGAATCACCAATAAGAAATGCTCCATACATAACCACCTACAGACGTAACATTCTCAATGCAATGGAACATTAAGATCTCCAAATATTTTATTTTTTTGCCCATCTAAAGTAAAACATCCATTCATAGGAATGTTGCATTCAAGGGAGTTGAATAAAGTTTGTTTGCATGAGGAAGCACAGTTCAAAGTATTCATAACATTCGAAGAAGATAAGGTGTGCTATGCAATATTTTGAAGGTAATTTTTTATTTTAGGGTTTTCTAAGTTAATAAAGGAGTGATAAGGTAGGAGTAATAAATTTAATTTTTATTAATTTTTTGAAAAGGTAAAAGTTAAATTTTTAATAGGTTATATGTGGCTTCTATTGGGGGCCACTCCCATCATAATACCAAAATTTTACATTTGTTGTGGTATACATTTTTATCAAAAAAAAATCATTTCTTTTTTCTCTTAAATATATTCTTCAACTTCCTTAAAGTGTTGTTTTCACAATCAACTCCTTGATATCATTTTTATTAAGACATAAAATCTCACTTGGCCAGTTGCCTTCTAAAATTTGAATTTCACCAGGATGAAGATCAACACCATAATTTGTTAATTTATCTGCTACTCGATTTTCTTCTCTATAAAAATGCTCACACTACTAGGAGATTGCCTCTAGTAATAGACAATGAACATTAGCAATAATACTATTTTTTATCCAATCTCCACACCCATTTTTGTTATAGCATTGATGGTAATTTTATATTCCTTCTCAATTGAAATATATTTTCATCCTTTTTCTATTATAATTTTAATCCCTTTAAGAAGTGCCCTAGCCTCTACATAGTTGTTAGTTGAAGTTCCATATGACTCTGAATAAGTGAGGAGAATTTTGCCTTCACTATTTCTGAAAACACCACCTCCACCAACTTTTCCTAGATTTCCTTTAGAATCACCATCAAAATAAATTTTGATAAACCCAATTTTTGGACATTTCCATTTTACCATAGATCGAAGTAGATCCTTTGTTTTAATTTCGTTGTCACATATGACTCTTCCATGTATGTTCAAATCCTATAGCCGAGTTATTAGCACCTCTTTTTCTTTGTTTGGAATTGAGACTTCCCATGATGAGCACCATATTTTTAAATATTCTGCAAGAGAGGCACTAATACGATTCCAAACTTGAGCATGATTTTGATATTAATTTTTAAAAATTCTATTATTCCTTTCAATCCATAAATTCCAAAAAATAATGGTAGGGCCAATCCTCCAAATAATACATAATTCTTTAGCTTTATTATAATTTATCCAATATTTTATCAACTCTTTCAATGTTGATGGAGCTACCCAATATAATTTCATATTTTTTAAAAAATAACCCCAAATGGTGTGAGCAAATGGATAATGAAGAAGTAAATGGTCTGAATTTTCTAAATATTTCTTACACAAGGCACATATGAAGGGTCCATAATATCCTCTTCTTTATATACTCTTTCCAATAAGAATCTTACATTGAACTACTAACCAAAGAAATGTTGAGGCCTTAGGGAGAGCCTCTAATGACCAAACGTTCTTCCAAGAAAAATCATTGGGAGAAGAAAATTTTGATTGTTCTAAATCCTCATATCCCAACTTGACTGAGTATCCCCCATCCTTTGATAAATTCTAAACCAACTCATCCTTTCATGTAAAAATTGGCAAATAAAACTCTCAAAGCATATTTTTAAGTTTATCTGCAATTTGTTTGAGTTCCTCTCCTTCAACCAGGTTACTAAAATAAATTCAGGTTCTAGATTTTTTGCTTATAATAATATAATATTTGACCTTTGGACCTTTACATGCTATGCACACTTGAGCCAATGGTTTCTATTTTGAGTCAAATATAAGAGGATAAGGCTTCAACCAAGCATCAAACCAAAATTTTACATAACTTCCCTCATTGACTAACCATCTAATATGTTTATTTATCAAATGCAAACTCTTTGATATGAAGTTCCATGTTGATTATCTTTTGGGTAGAGTTATTTTTCTAAAAAAAATCATTGCATCAAGAGAACCTATATACTTTTGAAGACCCAATTATTTCTTTGATCTTTGAATAGTCTCCACCCAAGCTTTGCTCCTAATGCCAAATTCATAAGTCTACAATTTTGCTATCTTGCTCCTCCAATATTATTTCCTTTCCAAAACCCTATCCCACTTACAAAGAAAAAACCTAAAATTTTCCTCACAACCTTTCCATAGAAATTCTCTTTGAATTTTATCCATTTCTGATGTAATACCAATTGGCAATCTTGAAAGTGACATCATATAAATAGGAATGGATTGAAAAGTAGTCTTTATGAGTTGTAGCCTTCATGCCATAGTTAAGAACTTACCTTTCCAACCTACCAATAGAACTTTCATTCTATCCAAAAAAGATATCCAAAGATCATTTTTATTCTCTTTATCAGACAAAGGAATACCCAAGTAGGTTGATGGAAAATTTTCAATTTTGAACCCTAAAATATTCACAATAATTTGTTGTAAATCTAGGGCATTATTAATGAAAAAGATCTTGTATTTTGAAGTATTTACCAACTATTCAGTGGAAATATCATAACATGATAATATGTATTTGAACTCCATGGCCTCACTGACTGAGGGATGGCCCAAAAGAAAAGTATCATCAATAAATTGGAGATGAGATTCGCATGGACCATTTTTTGCAACTTGAATACCCTTGATTTTTTCTTCCATTTTTGCCGTTGAAAAGGCTCTCCCTAATGCTTCTACCAGAATAATGATAGATAAGGAGAAATATGATCACCTTTACAAAGTCCACAAGATGACTTGAAGTACCCAACAGGAGAACCATTGACCAAAATAGAAATATTTGCAGTGCTATAAAAACATTTAACTCACTCACACCAACTATTATCAAATCCAAACTTTCTAAGAATAGTATGTAGAAAATTCTAGGAAATCCTATCATATGCTTTGCTCATATCTAATTTCAAAAACATACTTGGTGTTTTCATAGAATGAAGAGAATGTATGGCCTCTTGTGCAATAATTATACCATCAAGAATTTGTTTACCCTGAACAAAGCCAACTTGTTCCACTAAGATAAGAAACCCTAGAATACCCTTTAACCTGTTTGCCATAATTTTTGAAATGATCTTATAAATCATATTACAAAGGCTTATTGGACAAAATTTATCAAAATATTTTGTGTCATATTTCTTGGGAAACAAGGTAATAAAAGTAGCATTGATATCACTTATTATAGCATTTCTTTTTTGAGCCTATTCAACTACATCTAACATATCACTCTTCAATAAATCCCAAAAATTTTGAAAGAAAATTGCAAGAAATCCATCGGGGCCAGGTGCCTTGTTAGGATGAAAAGAGAAAATTGCTTCATGAAGCAATCCTCTTCATCAAGCTTTCATTTTGTCCTTGAGTGATAAGTGATGAAATATTTTGTAAAAAAAATTCTTGTGCCTCCTTATCTTTCCTAGAATCTGATAAAATATTTTTGAAATAATTTATTGTTTCCTTCATTATATCTTCTTCATCCTCAATATTTCTTCCATCTAGAGTTATAATATTTTTAATATGATGAACATAAAATTTTGTTTTTGTTGTAACATGAAATTTTTTGTATTTCTATCTCCTTCCTTGAGCCATTTCTCTCTAGATTTTTGTAACCAATATGACTCCTACTTCTTTAATGCATTATAATAATCATAAAGTATTTTTTTTTCTTTCACATAAGAATCCTAGTCCATTCTATTAATTTCTACTATCTCTTGTAAAATTTTGAGCTTGGATTCAATTTCTTTTTCTTTAAAAATGTTACCAAAATATTTGACATTCCATATCTTCATTTGCTCCTTTAAATATTTCAACTTTTGAACAAACCTGTAAATACATGATCCTTCAAATTTTGATTCATCCCACCATAACATAACCATCTAGAAAAAATCAAGGTCTTGGAATCACATAAACTGGAAGCAAAAGAGGTAAAAATTAATTAACTAATAAGGTTTAATTTAATATTTTTGATATGGAGTGATAAGTAGGTTTATAAATTGAATTCTTATAAAGTTGGAGTCATAAGGTTTTTTTTTAGTTAGATAAATTTGAATTTGATTTGCTTTATTAATTTTTGAAATAATAGATTATTGAATTTTTGCAAATTAATTAATTTGGGAGATAAAAGGGTTTCAACCTCAAACCTTAGGAAAATATAAATTTACAAAAAAAAAAAAAAATTAGTTTCTAAAATTAGGGAGATATAAGGTTTTCCACCTCATAGGATTTAATTTAGAAACTTTGATTTATTTAAAACTAGGGAGACATAAGGTTGTCAAATTCAAAGGAACATGGCAAAGAAAAAGAAAGTAAAAATAAAAATAAATGATTAAAAATTAAAAATACAAAAATATGAGTTTTCAAAAACAATTGAAGAAGAAAACTTATGTTTTCAAGAAGAACAAATATACATTCAATATGACTCACTAGAAGAGACTAAGGAAATGTTGCAAAATTTAAAATTTTGTACTCAATACATGATAGAAAAATTTGAAGGACAAAAAGATACATCAATGAAGGAAAAAAGAGTCTTACAATCAATCACAAGAGAAGCCAAATATGAAATAGTTTCAATGCTTGAAAATTATCTAAATTAAAATCTTGATGAAGTTTTTGAATACTCTAAAGGTGTTTTCACATTACCTAATGATATAGGAAATATAATGTATATGGCATTATTTTTCAAGCATTAATAAACTTTCATCTTTGGCTTCTCTCATGATTGATTGTAAGATTCTCTTTTCCTTTATTGATGTATTCTCTTGATTTTCAATTTTTGCTATCATGTTTTGAGTACAACATTTTAATTTTTGCAACATTTTATTAGTCTTTTCTAGTGAGTCATATTGAATGTATATATGTTCTTCTTGAAAACACAAGTTTCCTATTTCAATTATTTTTGATAAATCATGTTTTTGTATTTTCAATTTTTGATCATTTACTTTTCTTTTCATTTGTTTTTTCTTTGCCATGTTCCTTTCAATTTGACAACCTTATAACTCCCTAGATTTAGAAACTAAATAAAGGAAGAATTTTTGCAAATTTAATTATTCCAATATTTGAAGTAGACTTCCTTATCTCTCCAAAATTAAATAATTTACAAATATTCTATGTATCTTTAACTTTCAAGAAATATTAAAATAAACCTTTAAAATATTTAAATAACCTTTAAAACTTTGTATTAAACATTCTCTATTTCTACTTATCACTCCAAAAGTTAAATATTCTTATTTCTCCTAAAAATAAGCTTTAAACAAAAATAAACCCTAACACTACTTATCACTCCAAGATAATCAAGAGTTTGATTATACAATAATAAACCTTAGCACTCCTAATTAATCTCAATAATAACCTTATAGAATGATTAATTTAAAAAATTAATCCTTATCCCTCAATTTAATAGCTTAAATAAAACCTTAAAAACTTATTGTTCCTAAAATAAATTTTATAATAAATGAAACCCTAAATAATTTACCTTCGACCTTTGCACTTACTTTCCATGATTTTGCACTTCCTAATTTGGTACTTTGTACTTTAAAAATTCTTATAAGGTTTAAAATCCCAACTTTGGTATGTTTTTCTCTTTTAAACTTGGCACCTCACATGACCTTTCACTATTCACCTCAGCACTTCAAACTTGATGAAATTATTAGAGAAAACTTTTCCACCCCACTTATGCCTAGATGATCCTCGTTCTATCACATGTCATGGAATTAATAGAGGGAGGTCGTGCATCATTATTTTTCGATCTATATTGAATTAAACCTTAGGAAAGAGAAAAAAAATTAATTCCTCCATTCACTTGCATTGTTATGTGTTTACGCAATGCTACTCCTATGTGACTTTGGAGCTAGAAAATTTAATAATGTCTTATTGTGCTTCCTTGACTCAAGTGTGTGAGAGGGTGTGGGGAAGGTCATGCATGGACCAATATTTAAAACCTTTGAGAATGGGTATTACTAACTCTACTCTTTGCCTTACTTGATTCAATGTGTCAACTAGATATTTTGCATGGTGTTGGCACTCAATAATACATTGCTTCCAACCATTTCATATTCCTTGGTGCTTGAATCATTTAACTTTTTATGTTCTTAAATAATTTTATTGGCACTTGCATGTGGAGTTTGATTTTCCAATGCTTGGCTTCTTCCAATGCTGAGTTTATCTCTTGACTCTTGCAATTCCCTTTGGCCATTTTTGTATGATGATTCAATGCTTTTTTAGGACTACAAGGACGATGTTTGAATGCTCTTTTCCAAACCATAAGTGTGATTCTTGGATGCTAGTTTTCCACTCTTATTTTTGCTTGCAAATAGCGATATTTTAATGTTCCTTGTAAACGTTCTTGTTGGCTACGATGATGATGCTTCTCTACTAGTGTTTCACTAGGGTTATGTAGGATTCCTATGCATTGAAACTCATTTTTCTTAGCTTGAAGTATGATCCTATATTTGGCTCGGAGGACATATTTATTTCACTCCAATGTTCTCCTATAAACATTGCATTACTTCATGACTAATATGCTTGTTTTTCTAACCTTATTTTCTCCCTTATTATTGTAGGTGTAGACTTCTAGATTTTTCACTATAGTGCAGGAGATTTAAATCTTTCTAAAGATGTTTTTTTCTCCTTGCAAGGACATCGCTCTAATAATAGATTAATCATTGATTTCTTATTTTTCCAATACTTCCATTAGACTTCCTTTGGTATGCTCATACTAATATTGATTTACTTTCAACCTTGCTACTTCAATAACATCTACTTTTAGTGCTCTTTTTCTAGCTTGAATCTACAAGCTTTAATTACTGTTATGTTGTCTTCTTCAATTCTAAAGTCATTTTCAAGTCATAAACTTGTTGCCTTACCAAATATATTCTACTAACGTAGCTCTATCCTTGATTGAAGCTACTTCTTCAATATTTATCTATGCTTATATTTTACCTCGACCTTATTGCTTGATTTCTCTTCTAGAATAAGTCTCTTTCACTAAGAACCAATATTATTCCTTATGATGTACCTCTTTTAAATAAACTTTGATAGGACCATATCCAATGGGTCTCCTTAATTTTTACTTTTAATGAGACTTATTCTAATGAGTATCCTTTCTCTGCATTCAATGAGACCTCTTCTAATGGGTCTCCTTTATCTAATTTTAATTTCAATATCAAGATTAGTCTTCAAGACCTGAATCATATGGGCCTATTGTTGGATGATGATGATTGTCCCAATACCTTCATTCAGATTATCTCTTCATAGTTTTGATACCATTGTTAGCTTTCCAAGTAGATCAATTTATAGAAATATTTATCTAGGATCAAGTATAAATCAAATATACATCACTAATTAAAAATAACAATGAATCTGAACATTGAAATTACAACAATATCTCACAATTATAAATTGAATGAACACAATATCAAAATATTACATGAATGGTATAGATATATTAAATTGCATGGAGATTTACCTCTAATATATAATTTTATATGACTTTTTAGTACTTTAACTATTGCTCTCCTCAAATATCTGGGATATGCAACCTTTCATATTCCTCTCATAAAGAAAAAAATATCATCTTGCCACATATCATGTGACTCTTAATTCACTCTTGAAACTTTGTAATTTCTCTCTATTGACACATACATTATATGAAATATAAATCATCTACCAAACTAATATTACAAGGGGGCTAAATAATGTAATATCTCCAATAGATTTATAGTGTCATTTAAATGCAACTAGAATTATCTTTACAAAACAAAAATTAAGTTTGAGTTGGCATCATCATTCTCAAAGTACTTATAAAATCTAATCATGAAATTTGATAATTTTGGTAAAATTTCAAGAAAAACTAGGCTTGGGACTAAAAAATTTGGGCTAATTCCTTTGAAATCGACCTATGAAAATGCAAGTCAAATTAAGAAATTTGCTTGCTAAGTCAAGCAAATTGCTCAATTCTTGCAAAATTCTAAACTTGCTCAAAATAAACAAATCTCTTACAAAATCAGACCTGGTGAACAAAATTCTATTTTAATCTAGTTGCTCCATTTATGACAAATGCATTTTGAGCACAAAATTTGAGAAAATTTAGTAAAAAATGGGGGTTTTTCCTACTAGGCATGCCAAAAACTATGTTGATCCAATAATCATTCTTACTTCTTATTGAAGTGTTGCACCCCCAAATCCAAGTTTCAACAAGGTTGGATAGGTTTTCTAAAGGCTTTCCCTGGCCTCTAGATTAATGTTAGCTCCTTGTTGTCCTTGTATTTCTATCTAATCCACACTAACTACTTTGCATGGAAAATAAATGTGTGATTTAAATACATGAAAGTAAATTATAGAAATAAAATGCATAAATAAATGTGCAAACAATAAATTCATGAAATTTAGAGTGCAAGAGATGACAACAAATTCAATTGTTACTCCATAGTGAGGATAGCATATTATTGATCAACACATAAGAAATATAATAACATCAATTTATTTGATTATGAAATTGATAAGTGAATTACAAGATGGGCTAGAAGACTCATACCCAATTATCATGCACTTAACATACTTAAGATGGTAGTGTCACTAATTTTATGTATAACAACTTACCAATTTATTACAACCTCATTAGTGCAAAGCACAATTTTGGTTTTCCAGATTCTAGATCTAAATTATCATGGACAAAATTTTAATATAATAAGGGCCATAGGTCCCTATATAGTAATATTTTACCCCTAAGTTACTTGGGTAAAAATAATTACTCCTAGTAAAAGTAAAGATTTGACAACTATTATGAAACATCTTCAATAAGTATAGCAATAGCAGTAGTAATCCAATAATGCAAAATTAACAAATACCTAATGATATCAATAAATTAGATCCAATTGCCAACAAATCCAATATGCATATATAAAATCTAGATTTAAATCAATGTAAATCCCTTAGCCACTTAGAGAGGGCAAAGTCTCATATGTGTAGTAGACACAATTAAAAATTGAATATGAAAGATGATCTCAACTACCACCTAAATATTTCTATTTATATACTAAAATGATATTACCCCAACCCTAATGCTCAAGGTATGACTAAATAAACCTAGGCCCCAAGATAAATAAAAATAAAGATATATAATGTGGCTATAATATAGTCATTACATGGATCTCCATCTCAAAAATATTTGTCCTCAAAGCTAGAAAATACTAAAGAATGCTCTCAGGATCCCACATAGAATCTTATTTTGGAAGGTCCTACCACTTGATGAGAAACTCTTGAATTTTATGAGACTAAAGGTGATGAACTTAGGAACACAATACTACTTTGGGCTAGAAAGTGATTCGACCTTCTTTATTGAGTATCGGAAGCTCTATCTAGGACTACACCTTCTAGCCAAGAACCTATTTGAGATAAGATACATGAAAGATATGATGGATGTAGGATGAGGGAGGAAGCTCTAGCTAATATATCACTTCATTGATTCAATGAACCACCTTATAGGGATCATAAAATCAAGGAGCCAACTTTTTACTAGACTTCATCTTTAAGGATGATTGTTTGTAGGGTTATAGGTGCAAAAAGACCACATTTTCTATGATAAATTGTCATTCAAATTGATGTGAATCTGACTAATGCATCATGTGATTCTATTTTAGGGTCAAATTATCCTTAAGAATTTGAAGGATAAGGCATCCTTCGCATAGCAAATCATCTACCTAGACAATCTTGAAGTAGTGTTATGCATAAAGGGTCAGCCCTAAAATGTATTTATAAAAATGGGGTAAATCAGTTTTGAAGTCCAGGTGAATTTTGTCCAAACTCATGTAGAAGATATAGCAAATTATGTTTTTTCCACAAAAAATATAAAAATTGGGTGAATTAGTTTTGAAATCCTGCTACCGCTTGTCTATCATCTATTCTTGAAGAAACACATGCTTATACTGATAGGGGGACGAACATTATAAGATAAAACTTTTCCTTCCAAAATAGTAACCAATAACATAAATACAATAATGAATCAAGGCACAAAATACCACACACACACGAGACAAGGATTTTACGTGGAAACATTATTTTGGGAGAAAACCATGGCAAAATATTTCTTTTATTATTTCAAAATATTTATAGGCACCAACCCATAGGAGACACCCCTTATACAAAATGTAGGCACCAACCTACATGAGACACCAATCTCCTTTTTCAAATTTGTAGGCACCAACCTATGGGAGACACCACTCTCCTTACAAAATCATAGGCACCAACCTACAGGAGACACCACTCTCCTTACAAAATCATAGGCACCAACCTACGGGAGACACCAATATCCTTACAAAATCATAGGCACCAACCTACGGGAGACACCAATATCCTTACAAAATCATAGGCACCAACCTACGAGAGACACCAATATCATTGAGGCAACAACCTCAAATATGAAGGCACCAACCTTCAAGTACTTCACAAAACTGCTCCACAAATTTGGTATAAATCTTGCTCAGGTCTACTCCAAAATGGCATCCAAAAATATTCATAATTTTATCACAAGGTCTTCTTGGATCTACACTCTAATCTTTGCTCATCAGGATATTATAATCCTTGTTGTACCTTACTTTTGCTCTCTTATAAGCTCCAATCCATCAACAAGAATTTATTCCTTCGATCACCAAACTTTGACCCCACTCAGCCCCTTTAGTTGCACATCATTAACTATGCTTTATTCCCATATAATGACTTCATAGGATCTCACATACATCGAGAAACATTGCTCAAAAAATGAATAATATTTATTGTCCTATCACCTGGTAGTTTTCCAATGATTTCTATCCATGAGAGCCTAAATTTCCTTTTTTGGTGAGCTGCTCCCTCAAAACGTCCTCCCTTGAACTATATTTGTTGGTAAGAGGCCTTTCCTCATGGTCTATGTCAATTGACGTTACGCTATACTATAAATAGGGGCGCACCAACCTGTCACACTTTATCTACACTTTGAGAAATATATTGCTTTATACAATAGTGAGTGGCTCCCCTTTTTGGATCATAGGATTGTTGTGTTTGACTCTGTCCGCACTGTGTATCAGTAGGGACAACTTCTATTATTTTTTTGTTGGCATCGTATCTTTGAAAGGAGCTTTGAGTTTTTGCTTGATATTTCTTTATTGATCTATGCATCCTGGATGGTGTACCCCACTCCTATTCACTTAAATAGAAGCTTTGTTGCTCGATATTTATTTATTGGTCAGTACCTCCTGGATGGTGTACCCCACTGTGCTCAACTCTTTCTTATTAGCATGTTGTGGTTTGATAAATGTTCTAAATTGCAGTCTTCCTTTTGAGTGTTATAACAATACTATAACAGGACTTTAGCTTGATTAACATTTTGATGATGTGCCTCCTATTAAATGTTCCTTTTGCATGTGTGAACAATTCAACAGTGCTTCATTGATATCAACGGTTAAATTTACACGTCAATTGATGACCATTTGGTCCAAAAAAAATATGAAGTCACATCCCTTCATTTAACACTGAAAGTGTTTCACTTCGACACAGTACCACACATCCAATCACGGTATGCCTTGATGGTCTAACAGGGTGGATTCAACATCATTGGCTGAAAGCTTCAAATTGCCAGTAAACGTTTACTTGAACATATTTTTCCAACTAACCTGGGCAATGGTTTCTTCAATTTCCAAATAAAAAACACATCAAAAATTATGTGGATGAACAAAAAAAAATAATCACAGACTACAAAATTTATCCTCCACATAATGGTATCCAATCTCTGTTCTTTTCCTTATTGAACTGTAATGGATTTGTTTCCACCCTAATGCCTTCTAATTTTCTCTCTCACATCTTCTATCATCCCCTAAGCCAAGATACTCAAGGTCTCAACTACCGCATGTATGCACATAGACATCTTACATCAGGTCCTCGATGTGTGAGCCTATTCCTATGTGCAATACTCTGTCTCCTTTCAAAATATGCGAAGACACCGATCAAACTTTATTCTCTCCTCGAATATAAATGGAAGGATGTCTCCTACTTATGTAACTTCAACCAGTGCTTCCCTTAATTGGTTCTAATTCTCTATAGTGCCATCTCCTTTGCACTGCTGCTACATCCTATCACCACGGCTCGACTTAGGTTCGACTCTTGCTCTTCGACTCTGGTGCTACACATTTATATCAATTATATTCACTCTCGGTACCTACCGCTATCACCAAAACTTAACTATGTGCTCCTTATTATTTGTATTCACCACTCTCATATCCATCAAATATATTCAATGAAAACATAATTGCCAAAATGAACTTTACCTTATATTTATATAAACCTTTTCTCTTCCTTGCTTTTGGCACCCTAAGTGGTTGGCCCACTCAATTTAATATTAATATTTAAATCTATAATTTAAATATATCCACCTTTGGCTTTTTCAATATTTACATTAATATTTAAATATTAATGTTAAATATTTATTTTAAATTTGAAACTTCTCCTTTATTTACTTAATAAAGGTCAGCTTTTATACACTTATAATAAATGTATATGATATAATTTGCAAGGCACATACACACATCACACTACCTTGAATAATTTTCCCAAGCATGCCACGCAACCAATTCAGCCTTTGACATCAATGACAACTCAATAATTATAACAATCTCCCCCTTTTTCATTGATGGCAACCTTGCAAAGAACCTTTCCTTTACTGCAATAGGATCACAAGATGCTCCCCCTGACAAGCTGCTCCCCCTTACTAAAATTACACGTTGCTCCCCTTTACTTAAATTCTTCCCCTTTGAAATCAATGGCAAAGGCTTCTCGGGGCTAAAATATAAGGCACTTGACAACTCCCCCTTACTAACTGCTCTAATTGAGATGTTCAATGATGATATGGGAGTGAAACTACTCCCAACTTACTATGCTCCTTTTCTTGTTCTATTTTATTTTTCCAAACTTTTTGAGGACATTCTTTTGAACATATTGACAATCCTCCTTACTTAATTTTGGAATTTTAGGAAACACCATTCTACACCATTTAGTTGTATGCCTAAAATCATTACATTTGTAACAAATGATGTTGTAGTCCATGAGAGGTGCAAATGAATTGAAATTCCTCTTGGTGAAGCCAAAATAATTTTTAGCACAGACCCTACAATGTACAACTTTATGACCAAATTGGTGACATGAAAAGTAATAACCATGGAAGAAATTTATGAAACCTATTTGATTGCCTTGAAGGATATGGTCGCATGGTTCTCTCATTGTTATTTTTGTGATGGAACTTGGTCCATGATGATGCTTTGTTTTCTTCCATATTGATGCTTTCACTTCTCAACACATCAGCATAGATCTTAGGATCTTCTTTAATTATTTTCTTTGATGCCTCTATTCCTTTTGATATTGACTCCTCATTTTTTTTCTTTTGACTTTCTTCAAAACCAAGTCTAGATTTTATAATCAAAGATATTTGTGCTTTGATAATATCATCCAAGATTTTTGTGCTTTTATCAAACCTACTATTTTACTGTAGCTTATCATTAGATTTTTCAACTTCCTTCCTTAGAGAGACAACATCATGTTCTAGTTTTTCACATTCCAACTCTTTTGCCTTTAACAGCTCAACCATACCTTCTTCAATTTGTTTTACCTCTTCAGTTTTCACTTTTAAGTTGGTGAGATCTTGTGAAAGCTTTGCCTTTGTCTTTTCATCCTCTTGTACTTGAGTCTTCAATATTGAGTTTTTCTTTCTAATCATTTTCAACTCTTCAAGCGCAAAAACAAGTTCCTCTTCTATGTCAACTATGGCTTCCTCTTCATATTCTAGAACTTTCTCTTTTTCTTGGTTTTTGAAAACGGGAGAACTTCTTTCTCCTCCATGGCTAAAAAAATGCTTTCTTCTCTTTCACTATCGGAGAGACTTTCATTATTTTTTTTGGAAGAAGTACTTGCTTCCTCAACATAAATACTCTTCCTGTACCTTTGAAACATCTTCTTCTCATGCTTGCTTTGACCGTGCCTCTATTTATTTTCATGATAAAATTTTCTTTCCTTATTTTTTTTTGTATTCCTCTTCTTCTTCACTACCACTACTTCCAGCTTGTGGGAACTGAATTGCATAGTGACCAATGTTACCACAATTAAAACATTTTATAGTATGCTTAATTTTATTTTTTTCTTGGTCCCTTCTTATTTATTCGCACAAAGTTAGCTTCTTCTTCATTGCTCATTTCTTTACTTGACTCCGGTTATTTATTCTTTGTCTTCTTTGAAGCTTAAAATGCAGCCTTTCATTTGGATGTTTGATCTTTTTTAGTCCTCACCTCATAGGCTATAAGAATTTTGTGTAGTTCATCCATGCTTAAGGTTTTAAGATCCTTCATTTCTTTGTATCAAATCTCATGGGAAGTGACCTTAATATTTTCTAAACAATCTTAGAGTCATCAATATTTTCTTCAAGTCCATGAATGGTGTTGACAATTTCATCAATGCAGAGTAGATATTTGGCAATATCTTCCTCATATTTCATCTTTAAGTCTTCAAACTTCCTCCTATGGGTTTGAAGTTTTGTCATTTTAACCTTGTCGTATCCTTCATATGTTCTTTGTAACTTGTCTCATAATTATTTTGCTATGGTGCATTGCATGACTTTCACAAACTCTTATTCACATAACCCATTCAATATTACATTCATTACCTTGGTATTATTTTCAAATGGTCTCTTACCATATTTATCCATGGGAGAGGTTGTAAGTGGTGTGAACCCATCCAAAATTGATTGTCATATATTGTAGTCATGTACCATCAAATAGGTTCACATCCTCACACTCCAAAAATCATAATTAGTCCCATCAAAAAATGGAGCCTAATTTTATGAAAAACCTTCTTGGTAAGCCATGTGTGTTCCTATAAGATCTTCCTTAAATCTGTTAGGCTTTCACAAAGAAACCTGCTCTGATACCAATTGAAGAAACACATGCTTATACTAAGAGGGGGGTGAACAATATAAGATAAAAATTTTCCTTCCAAAATAGTAACCAATAACATGAATACAATAATGAATCAAGGCATAAAATACCACACACACAAGAGACAAGGATTTTACATAGAAACACCCTTTTGGAAGAAAACCACAATAATATATTACTTTTATTATTTCAAAATATTTGTAGGCACCAACCCATAGGAGACACCAATCCCCTTATACAAAATGTAGGCACCACCCTACAGGAGACACCAATATTCTTTTTGAAATTCGTAGGCACCTACCTACTGGAGACACCATTCTCCTTACAAAATAATAGGCACCAACCTACGGGAGACACCAATATCCTTAAGGCACCAAACTCAAATTTGAAGGTACCAACCTTTGAGTACTTCAAAAAATTGGTCCATAAATTTGGTATAAATCTTGCTCAGGTCTGATCCAAAATGGCATCTAAAACTCTTCACGATTTCATCATAAGGTCTTCTTTGATCTGCACTCTAATATCTGCTTATCAGGATATTATAATCCCTATTGTACCTTACTTTTAATCTCTTATAAGTTCTAATCCATAAAAAATAATTGATTCCTTCAATCATCAAACTTTGATCCCACTCAACCCATTTAGTTGCACACCATTAACTATGATTTGTTCCCATCTAACGACTTCATAGGATCTCACATACATCGATAAACATTGCTCATAAAATAAATAAGATTTATTGTCCTATCACCTGGTAGTTTTCCAATGATTTCTATCCACAAGAGTCTAAATTTTCTATTTTGGTGAGTGACTCCTTCAAAACATCCTCCCTTGACCTATATTTGCTAGTAAGAGGTCTTTCATCACAGTAACCATCAACTAACATTATGTTGTGTTGTTAATGGGGGCACACCAGCCTGCCACACTTTATCTGCACTCTAAGAAAGATGTTGCTTTGTACAATAGTGAGTGGCTCCAATTTTTGGATCATAGGATTGCTATGTTTGAATTTGTACGCATTGCGTGTCAGTAGGGATGTCTTCTACTGTTGTTGGATGGCATCGTATCTCCAAAATAAGCTTCGATTTATTGCTCAATATTTCTTTATTGGCTATCACCTCTTAGAAGGTTTATCCCACTCCTCTTCACTAAGATAGAAGCTTTATTACTTGATATTTATTTATTGGTCGATGCCTCTTGGATGGTGCATCCCACTGTGCTCAACTCTTCCTTATTGGAATGCTATGGTTTGATAAAATTTCTTGAATTGTAGTCTTCCTTTTGAGCATTACAACAAGACTATAATATAACTTTAGCTTTATGAACATTTTGATGATGTGCCTCCTATTTGATGCTCCTTCTATGTGCATGAATGATTCAACAATGCTTCACTGATATCAACGATTAAATTTATGCATATCAATCGATGACCATTTGGCTCAAAAAAATATGAATACGCATCCCTTCATTTACCATCAAAAGTGTTTCACTCTAACACAGTACCACACATCCAATCATGATATGCCTTGTTTTTTTGATAGGGTAGATTTAATATCGTTGGATGAAAGCTTCAAAATGCCAACAAACGTCTGCTCAAACATATTTTCACCAACTAACTTGGGCAATGGTTTCTTAAATTTCCAAATAAAAATGAATCAAATATTATGTGGATGAAAAAAAATAATAATCACAAACTACAAAATTTATCCTCCACAAAATGGTATCCAATATTTGTTCTTTTCCTTATTGCACTGTCATGGCTTTGTTTCCACCCTAACGCCTAGTAATTCACTCTCTCATAGATTCTATCATATTCTAAGACAAGCTACTCAAAGTCTCCACTATCGCATGCAAGCACATAGACATCTTACAACATGTCCTCAATGTGTGATCCTCTTCTTATGCACAATACTCTATCTCCTTTCAAAACATGTGAAGGCACTGGTCAAACTTTATTCTCTCCTCGAAGATGAATGGAAGGACCTATTGCCTCTGTAGATTCAACCAGTGCTGCCCTTGATCGATTTTAATTCTCTATAATGCCATCTCCTTTGCATCGTTGTTGCATCCTACCATTGTGGCCTCAATATGATCATGGATTAATTTAAAGTGTAGATCCCATCGAGCTAGGTGGTTTTAAAAAATTTAAAAATAAAGCAGTGGATCAAAAGTTATGCATCCTAGAAGGTTCCTTGCTTCAAAATTAAAAGAAAAACTCTTCAAAAGTAAAAATGCTACCAATCATCAATTGTCAGTCATCCTACCATTCTGCTAGGTGGTTCCCTACTACTGGTCATCATTCACCATTCATCCCACACTTTTGCTATAGGTTATAATTCATCATTCATCCTACCCTTTTGCTATCAATCATCATTCACAAGTCGTCCCACCCTTCTGCTATAGGTTATCAATCACCAGTCATCCCACCCTTCTACTATTGATTGTCATTCACCAGTTGTTCTTTCCTTCTACTATAGATCATCATTCACCAGTCATCCCACCCTCCTACTACTAGTCATCAATCACCAATCATCATACCCTTCTACTACCAATCATCATTCACCAGTCGTCCCACCCTTCTGCTATCATTTATCATTGACCAGTCTTCCCACCATTTTGCTATCAATAATTAGTCACCAGTTTAGTTTCATGTTAGAAAAATAAAATAATATTGAAAAATAATAATAATTCTATAAATTCTATAAGAGACATCATGGTCTTCTACCTATCACTGATTGTCATCTTTACTTATTCTAGCGAGCATATTTGTTTATGCTATCAGGCATATTTTATTATGCTACAGTTCATCTTAATTTATGCTACCAGTCATTTTTTCTCTACAGCTAAGCATCGTTCATTTGTAGTATTTTATCTACGATCAGGCATCTTTCATTTGTAGTATATTCTCTACAATCAAGCATATTTCATTTGTGGTTTATTCTCTTCAATCAGGTATATTTTATTTATTATGTTATCCACCATTCACAATTTATGATTTGCTACACATTTTTTATGTTATCAGCCCTCTCATTTATTCTTTGCTACTGGTCATTCAAATTTTATTTTGCTTTCGTTCTCTACTACCGCTTGTTTTTTAGCTTCTCTTTTTTTGGTCAAGAAGAACTAATGTTTAGTGTGTATGATTGTCGCTATCACATTAGGTATATATAATAGGGGTATAATAGATGAATTTGTCGATGTTAATAAAATTATATATAATTTTAAGGTGAAAAGACTAAAATTTAGGTGGGAAGGCTGGCAATTTAAAATTTAAATGGTAAAATTATTATAATTTTGGGGCGAACCGACCCTAAAAAAAATTCCCCCAAAACTTTTGGGCAAATGGGTTGATGTCCAGGGTCCCCATATTCACCAATTTTAATTTTTTAAAATCCTAATATTCGTTAATTTACGATAATTCATTGTTATGCATCACCCTGCCTTGGAGGATCCTAGAAAATAGTTTACCACTAATTGAAATTTTTTAACTATATAATACTTCAAAAGGGGACATTTTAAGGGATGTATAGTATGAAGTATTGTACCACAATTCAAATAATGGGATCCATTGAACCCAGTGACACTACTTATCTTGAGAAAAATAATGGGTGTAAATACCCAAATATTTATTGTCAATCTCTAACCATTCGATTAAGAGTGATAAGAAGAGGACATACTCAACTTTGCACTATTAAGATGAAACAATTATTTTCAAAAGTTACTAGTAAAATAGGGTCATGGTAACTCACAATGGTTTTGGATATACCATATACTTTAACAAAAAAATAAAGAAATACCTTAGTCACCCTACTTATTGAATAAAGATATAATGCACAAAAATGAGTGTACTTGAAAGTTCAATTACTACAACAAATATCATAATTCTACCCTCATATTTGGGAAGGCCCTTAATGAAATCCATGGATATTTTCCCCCAATTGTGGTTAGGGATAGGCAAGGGTTGCAACAATCTAGGAGAATTAACTATTTCTCCTTGTTGCACTAACACACTTCACTTAGCCAAAAATCATACCCCAAGATCTTATTCGTTCATTTATTCTATTTAGGTCATAAGAGACACTACTCTAAGAAATGCTTAATGTTGCTATGATCACCCTTGATGATGATGCAATGCCCCAATAAATAAGGCCTCCATTTATTTGCAGTATGCATAATAGCTAATATTTCCTTCTCATAATTATATTGTCTTATATTCCTAACTAAAATTTACTTACTTTCAAATGTCAATGGGTGTCCATCTTACATCAAAATAGCTCCAATACCTATGCCAAAATCATCACACTCAATGATAAAAGGTTTTCTAAAATCAAGAGTGGTCAAAATAGGGTTGGTACACATAGATTCTTTGGAGGACCTAGCTTTAGACCAAACAAAGGTGTCCCTTTTAGTGAGAGTAGTTAGAGGAGTAGCAATTTTGAAATAGTTGCAAATAATTTTTTGTAGTAGCTTATGAGTCCTAAAGATCTATGATGTTGTTTAAGGCATTTAAGCAAGGGCTAATCTTGCATAGACTTGATCTTGTTAGGATATACCTTAACTTCTTATTGAGATACTATATATCCCAAGTATTTTATCTCCTTGACCTAAAGGAAACTTTAGATCATTTGACAAAATATTTTTCCATTTGTAGGAAAACTTTATGAACATGAACTAGATGATCCACCCATGACTTGCTATAAATTAAGATATCATCAAAAAAACAAGATGAATTTTCGTAGGATAAAAATCAAATTTTATTAGACTTTGGAAAGTAGAAGGGGTATTAATGAGACCAAAAGGCATGACTAAAAATTCATAATGAACCTCATGTTTATGAAAAATAGTTTTAGGAATGTCCTCTAACTCTAATTTTATGAAACCCATAATGTAAGTCTAATGTTGTAAAGTATCTAGCACCATGAAATCCATCCAATAAATCATCTATATTAGGGATAGGAAACATATATTTGATAGTGATATTGTTGAGAGGATGAAAATTAAGATACTTGCACCATAATTTATACCATCACCACTAAGAGGAGTATAGACCAATGCATGGATAAATGATTCCTTGCTCCAATATTTCTTAAACTAGCTTCTCAATTTCTATATTTTGAGGATGGGGATATCAGTAAGAACACACATTAGGAGGTTATTTTTCCAAAACAACATGGATTTCATGACCATCTATGCACTTAGGAGGAAGAACTATGGGCTCATCAAAGACCTCCTTATGTCGATCCATGATGTTCTATAAATTTGAAGTAATATCTGGAAGAAGTGGATTTGAAGACTGAACCTCCATGTAATTGAATTGAGTAAAGAATCCATAACCACCTTTCTTCAATATATTTTCCATGCTATGTGAACTAAACACCTTGAAAAAATGGGGTTGGATTTCTTGGAGACAAATGACTTTTACATTCTCTATCCATTTGATGTATAATTGTTGTATATTAATAGTAATGTCTCCAAGCTAAGATACCAATTATGCTACCAAGACGACACCTAAACTACCTATGTTTATAGAAAAAAGATTACTTGACCAAGTATAGTTTCCCATTTGGATGTTAACTTTAGTCATTCAACTCAGACACTAAGTAATACCATCATTAGCAATTAAGAATTAAAATTTATCATTATTTGAAGTATTTATATGCAAGCCCAATGACTTAGTTGTCTTATTATCTATAAAGATATGTGTGTTACCTAAATCAATCTGAAATATGCAAAATGCAACACACAGACAATGCTTTGAACAAAAGTAAAATACAAGGTAACACAAGTTTACACAATAGAATACATTCTTTACTGATGAGGGAAACCTAGAAACTCCATTATTTACAAGCTTGGATCCTTGAATCCTTTTGATACAATATTACAATAATTTAGGGTTCTAAAAAACCCTAAGAAACAAGTTTGTGGTGTCTTCAAGCGTGTATTTATCCCTATATCCAAGTTTGATCCACTCCAGATGTTGATGTACTGCTCTAGATTTGCACACAATGACACAAAAAATAGTTATTAGTATATGTGAGGGCTCCACAATGTGAGACCCTCTATATGCAATAATGAAACCCTAACTAGATGTTGCCAATAAAGTGAACATAAATAAAAACACATGCATAAAATAAATAAATATAGGGTTGATATGTTTTACCTTCTTATTGTCTTCTAATGCATGATGTCTAATGCAGGTGGTTGGTACAACGATACCCTAGCATCTCTTAGAGGCTAGATGGACTTCAGGAATGGGAGTGTAAAATGCTCGCGAGCACTTGGCGACTGCAAGAAATGCTTATGGGAACCTGGGGCTGATGAGGATGCACCCATGGACCTAGCATTGATGGGAAAAGTATTTTAAGGTGTCTAGCAATTGATGGGGAATTCTATAGAAGCATATCGAACGAGGATGCAGGTTGCAACGATGGATATGGCCAGTGAGGGGAGTGAAATGCAATGAATGAAATGGGGTTAGGGCAAAAAAGGCTTGATATAAAACTCAAGCACTTAGGGAACTCATGGAACTTAGAATAAAAAAATCAGGAACTCAAGCATAGAAAAATCTAGGGGTTGAGCCATCAAAATGGCTCTTATTTATAATCTACCCTAAGACATACTAGGGTTTCAATGACACTAATCATGTGGTTGAGATTAAAGCATATCCAAGGGTTGACAATAAATCTAGGGTGTGGCATGTATTGATGTAAATGGATGGTCGAGATTAAATAAAATTGGATGGCTAGGATTAATTCACTTAAATAATTTTATATATATATAAATGTGAATAATGATCGAAAATGATAGGAAAAGAGGAATAGTAGGCAAATGGGCTAGGATTTGGTGGTGGAAATGGTGGGAAGGTAAATATGGAATGCAAATGGCTATGATTTGGTGTCTATAGATGCCCCTTTTTGTAAAAATATGAGACACCTATTTTGGCCAAGTGCAGAAGCAACTTCTCTCTCTTGTTGGAATACAAGCTTGAAGACAAAAGAATAAAAGAATTCGGAGTTTTGTGTAGCTTACCCCCTCAATTGGCGAATGATATTACGAATGAATCTCACGAGCCAATTGAAAAATCTATGCAAATCAATGATGGATAATGTGGTATCATTTTTTCTCCAATGGTGGGAAGGGGTTTGGTGGAAAATGTGATATGATGTGTCTATTTTTGCCCCAATAGATGAAGGGTTTTGTGTAAATGTGAGGTGATGAGGACAATATAAATGATGTAAAATTTTATACCATTTTTGCCCTAACAGTGGGAAGGGGGTTTTTCCAAGTGTAAATTCCATGATCATGTAAGATGTATCCCGTTGTGGGAAAGTCACAACCAGAAATAGTTGTCCCCAAATTTGAGGTGATTCGATATTGTTGAATTACTTTACCTTTTCAATGTCATTGATATGCAAAATAATGATGTAAAAGAAAAAGTATCAACCTTGGATGGCCTTCTAGTGACTATTTGGATAATTCCTACAATTGGAACTAATCATCCTAGCTAGTACCTATCTCTAAGGTGTTAAGGATATTATGAATGATGAAATCTGAGTTTTAAGCCTCATGAACTAGGCCATCAATGACATCAGTTGTACAAATTATTCTTGGTAATGTTTCACTCTATATATGAGGAAATAGCAAATATGATTGTAATTTCAAGCAAGAAGGTAAGTGATGATGATCATGGTCAAGTGTCCTTATTGTAAGCTAGTCATCTTACTGAATTGCACGGACCCAAATCACTGCAATCGCCAAGTGTGTAAAATAACCCACTAGATACAATATTCACTTGCTTGTTATGTGAACTTGGTAAATATGTAAATGATGATGTGAAATGATGTGGAGATGATGTATGAATGATGATGGTCGTTTTGTGAAGATTTGGGCTGTTTTAGGTGCTTTTGGAATTGGTTTGGTGAATTGTGGTCAATGTGGTCACAAATGAGATTTATGCGTCCAAATCAGTTATAATCTTCACAAAACTTGATAAAATGATGGAATGCACTGGTGAGTGAAATTTGGAGTGATTTGGTTGGGTGCAACTAACATTTTGTGTTGATTTAGCTTTTTTCAATTCTAACGCAAAACACCCACGAGTTCCTGCAGTCTCAAGAAATGCAGGTGGGTGCTTTAGCGTGCCAGGAAACACCCATTGGTGCTTCAAAGCACTTGAAGCAGCTATAAATAGATTTTTGGTCAATATTGAAGCTCATTTGTGCATCTACAAAGTTTGAGAAGTTGTGTCTAAGGAGTGGATAGTGAGTAAGGAGAAGTGAGGTGAGGCGTTTGAAGCGCGAAAGCTATGGTGGCAGAGGAAGCTAGTGCGGAGGCCGAGGCTACTATTGGAGCATGGATTACTAAGGTAAGGTATTGCTTTATTATGTATTGTGCAAATTTTTTGTTGTTGGTTTTTTATGAATTATTAAAAAATGTTTTGTTTTGTGTTGTAGCTTAGAGTTTTGGATGCTTGGAACCATTTTTTGCCTTACTTCCCTAGGATGAGAAAGGTGATTATGGGGGATGAGTGGGAGTTTCTCAGGGATGTGGGACTAGCAAATCTAGCTTGGATGGATGTGGTTAGGGTGAATGATGGGTACATCTCCACCTTGGTAGAGAGGTGGGATGTAGACAAGGGGACATTTTAGCTCCCCATGGGTGAGGTGACTGTGATCTTGGAGGATGCGTATCACATCCTCAAGGTGTCGATGGAGGATCTTTGGATTGAGGTTAACCTCAACAAGAATATGGAGATTAGGAGGATGTTTGGGTATACCTAGGAGGGGGTGATGGTGGCGAGTGGAGGTATACCCTATTTATCCATGTATATGGACAAGGAGTTAGATCCTCTCTGGGATTTGGTGATGTTCGTGTTGGCCAACATTGTGGCCCCGAACAACACTGGGCGTAGGTTACCTTGGAACCTGATAGGGGTGGTGAGCAATATGCTCACCATGAGGTAGGTGTATGCATGGGATTCCACCTTATTGGTGTAAGTGTACCAAGAGTTTTATAATATTACAAGGTGGGGGTAGAAAGGATTGGGTTGCAACCTACTACTACAATGTTGGGAATAGTAGCACTTCAAAGTTGCTTGACCCGAGGGGTTACCTATGGAGGATTTTGGTAGGGAGAAACCCTACGCTTCATGATGGGTGTTGGTAGAAGAGGTGTATCCAAGTCATGCCATGAGGATGAGTCAGTGGTATAGGGATTTATGGATGAGATTGACATCTGCCCAAGTGGTATGGATGCCATGGCTGGGTGCCCAGTGGAATGGGGATGGGGATAATTTGTGTTGAGTGTGTTAGGGTAGGTAAGTGATTAGGAGATACAGGAGTGAGATGGAGTACTTCCAGTTGTACTCTGCCAATTTGGATTGAGGTAGGATATTTTTGATGAGTCAGTGCAGTATAGGAGGTATCGAGAGGAGGTGGGACTACCATGTGTAGAGCCATGAAGGGTAGCCTTGGAGGATGATGAGGATGTGGACATACTGGATGTGGAGGATGTGGGGATGACTACAGAGTATGATGCATGGTTTGCGGTGCATCCACCATGGGTACCACCTCAAGGAGTGGTTGATGCAGGTGGCATTCGAGAGGCTAGGGATGAAGGTACCCAGAAAACTTAGGATTACGGTGCCCCAAAGACACAGGGTGAGGGGACCCAAGATGCTTGAAATAGGCAATAGTACCTTTGATCTATCAGTTAGAGGTGGAATGCAGGTGGTGTGACACAATAGGCACCTAAGGTTGGGGGAGATGGTAGAGATAGGGAGGAGATTGAGGAGGTTCCAGATGTACCCTCAAGTCAAAGCAAGGAGGAGTGGGTATATCTAGAGAAGCGGGTGGCAGAGCAAGATGCAAGGATTGTGACTCTCTAGGTAGAGCTAGCGGAGAGATAGAAATAACATGATGTATATATACAATGTTTTCTTTTTGGCATAGATACATTAAGGAATTGGAGGATAGGTTGATGGAACATCATATTCCACTACCAAATCCTCCAACCTCATCTACATATGAGGGTGCTATGCATAGTCAGTCTAGGTCTATTGGCAATTTTGGGTACTTTGGGTACATTGCCTTTGCTCAAGTGTATAAGTTGTCATTGATGTCAAGAAGTTTTTGAAGGAATTTGATTTGATGTCAAAAGAATCTAAGTTCAAGGAAGGGTTTTTGTGAAAACCAAGGTAGACAAAATAAAAGGTTTTATTTAAAACCATGGACAACAGATTTGAAATGGGTTTTTCTTAAAACCCAAGTTGGCTTTTCGTTTCATTGAAAAAGGTGCCCGATGATGGAGATATTTAATTTTAAATATTTAGTTTAAATTTTATTTATTTAAAATTTAAATTAAAATTTTAAAATTAAATTAAAATATTTTCCACCAACGAAAATCATGTTAAAAAGGGCCGACGCCTTTATTAAAACATATACCTTATATATAAAGGGAGCAAATCAAATTTTGGTTGTTGAGCCATTGTTTTAATATTTGAAAAATGCTAATGATGCGATCGGAAATTTGATATGACATTGGAAGGTGCAGTTAAAGAAGGGACGAACAATATCATTTTTCGAGCAAGTATAGAGCATGTGATTCAAAATTTTTAACGACGTGGCAATAAGTGAGGGTTACATAATTTATGAAAGGATAAAAAGAAAATAAGGCTGCTATTCGTGTTTTTTGTTTCCATCCGATAGTGTGGAGGAGTCAGTTGCTTGTTCAAATGAAGGTTCTACGATCTGGGAGGTCCTAAGGTCAAGTCGTAGCGGCGTTAATTTTTTATTGTTGGAAGAGGACGAAGGAGTTAAATAGGTTTTTTTCCATTGTATTCTCATCCAAGTGGATAGCACAGGTGGCCGCAGACAGTTTTGAGTTGATGAAGGTTGGAGGGTCAAAACCCATCCACACCAATGTTTTATTTTCAAAGGTATGACTCAAAGTTTCTTTTGTGATTAAAGTTTAGAGAAATAAGTTTTACAAAGAGGGAGTCATAAGGCTTTGTTTAAACTTTAATTTAAAGCTTTCAATTGGGAGTTATAAGAGTTTAGATATTTGTGAAATTAAAAGGTATTCTATGTTAAAATTAATTGGATAGGTATAATAAGTTGAGTGAGAGGAGTAATAAGGTGTAATTGTGGATTTACATTACATTGTGAGAAAGATTTTTTTTCTAACCTTCTTGAGATTGGCATAGAAGTTTGTTGTGGTTGTGGCAGATGTATGAGACCCCTTCATCATCAAGAAAAAGGTATGGGCACATTCTTCTTATGAGTATGATTAGTGTATGTTTTCTGAAATAAGGTTGGAGTGAAAAGGTGTTCTACTAGGTATCCTAATAGCTAGGTGTAAATCCTATTTTCTGGTTTGTTGAAGACTCTTATGCATTTTTATCCTTGATGAGAGTTTTGGTGAATGCATAATTCTGGTTTGAGGTAGTGGAAGCATTGTGCACTAGGGTTTATGTTTGTGAGTCTTGCTACTTGCTTTGAGTCGGTGAAACCCTTGGTTGGCTGTTTTGAGGTTGATGGTTGAGTTGCTTCCATAGAGGTTGTTTTATCAAGTTATTGCTTTTACTTGATACATGATATTGGGCTTACTCCATTGAGTTGATTTGAGCAAGTTATTCTTTGCATTTGGTGATATTATGTTGGTGGCTGTTTTGTTCAAATATCCTTGGAGGGAAAAGGATTTCTACTTGTTTCCTTTTCTTGTGATGATTGGTTGAATGCTTCAAGGTTGATGTTGAGTTGAATGGTGTTGGTTGACTAAACCTTGTTTGATGAGCATTGTTGTTGAAACCCTAATTGTTGGTAAAAATAATATGAGTATCATTGTTATATGAGATATTGCATGGTTGGCAATTTTTGGGTTGTGTTTCATATTCTTGAGAAAAGCATACTATATCTATCTTATTCTTTTGAGATTGAGATTGAGTTGAGATTGACATTGGGAGTTAAGTATAGAACATATTGGGTCTCTAACAATTCTTTTTATGTTTCTATGAGATTTGAGATTGAGATTGGGAGTTAAGTATAGAACATATTGAGTCTCTAACAATTCTCTTTATGCTTCTATGAGGTTTATGAATCACATTGGGTCTCTAACAATTCTCTTTGTAGGTTCATGCTAAGAAAGTTTTTATTGGTAAGCTTGCTGAGGTTTGGATAGGTTCTGATGGGGACTTGTGAGCAGGTTTTGGACAGGTTCCGGTGGGGACTTGTGAGCAGATTTGGACAGGTTCTAGCAGAGGACTTGTGAGCAGATTTGGACAGGTCCTAGCAGAGGACTTGTGAGTTGAGTTTGATAGTTCTATTAGATAACTTGAGGACAGAGGTGCATTGGTTCTTTGAGAAGAACCTGAGGATAGATTTGGCAAGTCTTTGAGAAGGCTTGTGTGCAGAGGATTGATTTGTTCAAGAGTTGGACAGATTTGATAGACAGAGGAAGAATTGTACTAGATCGACTGACTATTTTTGGTACAGGTTGCTAATCTTATGTGGACGTGATCATAGAAGGCAGAGGTCTCTTAGGCTAAGCATTAAGGACAGGAGGTCTTTGGTGGAAAGGAGTTCCACGTGCTGGCAAGAGGTAGAGGCAGTTGATCTTCTGAGGGATCATTTCTAGAGCAGAGGGTAAGGTATCTCCTTTGAGTAGAGGCTCATAAATTCAGATTGGGGGAAGGTATCTCCTTTGAGCAGAGGCTCATAAATTCATATTGGGGGAAGGTGTCTCCTTTGGGCTGAGGCTCATAAATATTGTAATTGGGAAGGTTTCCCAAAGAACTTTGAGATAAATTTTAGATAAAAGTTTTGTGGACGTAGCCCAAGCATTCTGGGTGAACCACGTTAAAATTGGTGTCACTTTGTGGATGATATTGTGCATTGTTTTGATATTGCTTTGGGTATATTGCTTTACTATTTTGAAGTATAAAAGAAAAAGGAAAAGAGGTCTTATACTATTCACCCCCCTCTTAGTATAAGCTTGTGTTCTTCAATTGGTATCAGAGCGGGTGCCTTCGAAAAGTTTAACAGCTTGAAGGAAAATCTAGTAAAGAACACAATGGATTACTCAAGTAGCAATGCAACACCTATTCTTGATGGATCATATTTTGGTCTTTGGAGTGCAAGGATGAAGATTCATCTAATGGCAGTTGGGAATGAGGTTTGGGAAGTGATTGAGATGAGTACACTATTCCTAAACATGGTCCTTATACTAAAGAATAAAGTCTCCTTCATCACAGCAATTCAAAAGCAATGAATGAAATCCTGAAAGGCTTATAGAAAGCAGATCTCACCAAAGTGATTTGCTGCAAGACAGCTAGCGAAATGTGGAAACAGTTGAAGGTGGTTCATACAGGTGATACAAATGTCAGAAAGGCCAAGTTGAGACACTTCAAAGGTATTTTTGAACAACTCAAGATGAATGATGATGAAAATATTAGTGACTACATGCTTCGTATGGATGAGGTTGTTAACTCCATGAAAGATTTAGGTCTTGAGCTTGCTGAAAATGATGTTTGTGATAATATTTTAAGATCTCTTCCTAATATATTTAGTGAAAAGATTTCTGCTATTGAGGAAGCTAAATATTTGGATAAGTTGAAAAAGGATGAGCTCCATAGTATACTTGCAGCATTTGAGTTGAGAACTCAAGTGAAGGTTGATGTCAAGAAAGAGGCGACTTTCAAGGCTACCAAGGAATCCAAGGGTAAACAACTTCAAGAGAGTGATGAGTCTTCTAGTGATGAAGGGCATATTACAGCAAGAAAGGCAAGTTCTCTAGAAAGCACAAAAGTATAAAAAATGTAAGATGTTTCAATTGTGGAAAGTTTGGTCATTATGCTACTGACTGTACTATTCCCAAGGATGAAAGTGATGAAGATAAACATGATTGTAAGAGCAAGGATTCTGAAAGGCATAGGCATCAAAGGAAGAATAAAGATGAGCAAAGCAATCAAGGAAAGAGGTACTCTCACAAACACAAGAAGAGCTTCTACCTAGACAAGGCAAGTAAGTGTTCTAGTAGTGATAGTGAAAGTTCTTCAAGTGATAATGAAAATGAGATGTTGTTCATATCAGAAAAAGAGGAAGAACCAAAACATAGATTCATTATCATGAAATGTCTTAGATGTGGAAATTTTGGTCACCTTGAGGATGATTGCACAAATAATGATTTGGTTTCTAGTATGTATGAGGATGCTTCAAAAAACTATGAGGAAGATGCATGTATGGTTTTTGAAAAGGGTAGCACCTCTAGTGATAAGAAATCTGAAAAAGGCTTTGATGATTCAAAAAGCAAACATATAGAGGAATGTGAAGTAGATCTTAAAGGTGAACTTATTAGTGCTCTTAGTGCTTTGAAAAAGGAAAGAAAGAAGAATGCTAGACTCAAGGATAAGTTAGATGAATTTTGTATGGAGAGAGATGATCTTATAGAAAGTCTTGACTTCTCTATAGCTAAGACACAAGAACTCAAGGATGAGTTAGAGTCTAAGGTTCTTGAGTATAGTGAGTTAGAATAGAAAATGGCTTCTTTGAAAGAGGAAACTAAAGAGTACAAGGATAAGCTTCACAGGTTTCAAGATAGCTCCAAAAAGGTTAAGTCACTCATCAAAGGTAAAAAAAATACAACAGATAAAATAGGCCTTGGTTTTGTTAAGCCTCACAAGGAACAAGTTGGAGAGTCTAGTAAGAGACTCCAAAAGGAAGAGAGTTCTTATGAGGAAATTATTTTAGAAAATGAGTCCTTGAGTGATAGATGCGCAGAAAAAGAAAACAGAATTCAAAATAAGAAGAAGTTTTTGGGACCCAAGAGGTCAAATAAAGGAAAATTTCAAGGCAGATGTTTTGCGTGTCACAGGTTTGGTCACATGGCTTCACATTGCATGGCTCAAGTGAAGAAGGTAAATGAAAGTTTCAAAAGTGCTAGTTACTTTCAAGGGTATTGCTACTCTTGTCAATAGTTTGGGCACAAGGCAATTTATTGCAAGGCAAATAACAGGAACATGTTTGATCAGAACAGGTTTGGTCAGAACAGGTTTGGTCAGAACAGGTTTGGTTAGAACAGGTTTAGTCAGAATAGGTGGATTCAAAGAACAGGTATGCCTAAAAGAAATAACATTGTTACTTGTTATAAGTGCAACAATGAAGGTCACATAGCTAGACAGTGTAGAGCTGAACTTCCAAGGTACAGGAATAGGAACAGTGGTATGAACAGGTCCAAGGATCAAGGCATGGCTAAGAACAGGGATGAGAACAAGAACAAGAACAGTGACAAGAACAGGAATATGGACAAAGAGTTCAATAGAAGGCCCAGCAAGGAAGTTATAGATGCTGATGATGATCAGTGCCTAATGGGAGTTTTACTCCCACACAAAAATTAATCACCTCATCAGGAGGTGGGGAAGGGGCTAAGCTAAGAGGCTCATTCTTAGTCCTGAGCCCCAAAGGTGACCCTTTGCCATTGATGACAAAGGGGGAGAGATATGAGTAAGGGGGAGAGCTTCAAAGTGAAGAGGAAAGCTTCAAGTTCGGGGGAGCAAAACTTCAAAGGAAGATTCTTAGTTGTGGGCACAGTTGGTCAGTTGTTAGCACAATTGGTTTTAGTTTTGGCTCTTGAGAAGTGTTTTCAGTAAAGGTTTGCCATCAATGACAAAGGGGGAGATTTTTGGCAATTTTGGGTACTTTGGGTACATTGCCTTTGCTCAAGTGTATAAGTTGTCATTGATGTCAAGAAGCTTTTGAAGGAATTTGATTTGATGTCAAAAGAATCTAAGTTCAAGGAAGGGTTTTTGTGAAAACAAAGGCAGACAAAATAAAAGGTTTTATTTAAAACCATGGACAACAGATTTGAAATGGGTTTTTCTTAAAACCCAAGTTGGCTTTTCGTTTCATTGAAAAAGGTGCCCCGGTGATGGAGATATTTAATTTTAAATATTTAGTTTAAATTTTATTTATTTAAAATTTAAATTAAAATTTTAAAATTAAATTAAAATATTTTCCACCGACGGAAATCATGTTAAAAAGGGCTGACGCCTTTATTAAAACACATACCTTATATATAAAGGGAGCAAATCAAATGTTGGTTGTTGAGCCATTGTTTTAATATTTGAAAAATGCTAATGATGCGATCGAAAATTTGATATGACATTGGAAGGTGTAGTTAAATAAGGGACGAACAATATCTTTTTTTGAGAAAGTATAGAGCATGTGATTCAAAATTTTCAGCAATGTGGTAGTAAGTGAGGGTTACATAATTTATGAAAGGATAAAAAGAAAATAAGGCTGCTATTCGTGTTTTTCGTTTCCATCCGATAGTGTGGAGGAGTCGGTTGCTTGTTCGAATGAAGGTGCTATGATCTGGGAGGTCCTAAGGTCAAGTCGCAGCGGCGTTAATTTTTTATTGTTGGAAGAGGACGAAGGAGTTAAATAGGTTTTTGTCCATTGTATTCTCATCCAAGTGGATAGTGCAGATGGCTACGGACAGTTTTGAGTTGATGAAGGTTGGAGGGTCAAAACCCATCCGCACCAATGTTTTATTTTCAAAGGTATGACTCAAAGTTTCTTTTGTGATTAAAGTTTAGAGAAATAAGTTTTACAAAGGGGGAGTCATAAGGCTTTGTTTAAACTTTAATTTAAAGCTTTCAATTGGGAGTTATAAGAGTTTAGATATTTGTGAAATTAAAAGGTATTCTATGTTAAAATTAATTGGAGAGGTATAATAAGTTTAGTGAGAGGAGTAATAAGGTGTAATTGTGGATTTACATTACATTGTGAGAAATATTTATTTTCTAACCTTCTTGATATTGGCATAGAAGTTTGTTGTGGTTGTGGCAGATGTATGAGACCCCTTCATCATCAAGAAAAAGGTATGGGAACATTCTTCTTATGAGTATGATTGGTGTATGTTTTCTGAAATAAGGTTGGAGTGAAAAGGTATTCTACTAGGTATCCTAATAGCTAGGTGTAAATCCTATTTTCTGGTTTGTTGAAGACTCTTATGCATTGTTATCCTTGATGAGAGTTTTTGGTGAATGCATAATTCTGGTTTGAGGTAGTGGAAGCATTGTGCACTAGGGTTTATGTTTGTGAGTCTTGCTACTTTCTTTGAGTCGGTGAAACCCTTGGTTGGCTATTTTGAGGTTGATGGTTGAGTTTCTTCCATAGAGGTTGTTTTATCAAGTTATTGCTTTTACTTGATACATGATATTGGGCTTACTCCATTAAGTTGATTTGAGCAAGTTATTCTTTGCATTTGGTGATATTGTGTTGGTGGCTGTTTTGTTCAAATATCCTTGGAGGGAAAAGGATTTCTACTTGTTTCCTTTTCTTGTGATGATTGGTTAAATGCTTCAAGGTTGATGTTGAGTTGAATGGTGTTGGTTGACTAAACCTTGTTTGATGAGCATTGTTGTTGAAACCCTAATTGTTGGTAAAAATAATATGAGTATCATTGTTATATGAGATATTGCATGGTTGGCAATTGTTGGGTTGTGTTTCATATTCTTGAGAAAAGCATACTACATCTATCTTATTCTTTTGAGATTGAGATTGAGTTGAGATTGATATTGGGAGTTAAGTATAGAACATATTGGGTCTCTAAAAATTCTCTTTATGTTTCTATGAGATTTGAGATTGAGATTGGGAGTTAAGTATAGAACATATTGAGTCTCTAACAATTCTCTTTATGATTCTATGAGTTTTATGAATCACATTGGGTCTCTAACAATTCTCTTTGTGGGTTCATGCTAAGCAAGTTTTTCTTGGTGAGCTTGTTGAGGTTTGGATAGGTTCCGGTGGGGACTTGTGAGCAGGTTTTGGAGGTTTTGATGGGGATTTGTGAGTAGATTTAGACAGGTTCTAGCAAAGGACTTGTGAGTAGATTTGGACAGGTCCTAGCAGAGGACTTGTGAGCTGAGTTTGATAGTTCTATCAGATAACTTGAGGACAAAGGTGCATTGGTTCTTTGAGAAGAACCTAAGGACAAATTTGGAAAGTCTTTGAGAAGGATTGTGTGCAAAGGATTGATTTATTCAAGAGTTGGATAGATCTGATAGACAGAGGAAGACTTGTACTAGACCTACTGACTATGTTTGGTACAGGTTGCTAAGGTACTATGGACGTGATCATAGAAGGCAGAGGTCTCTTAGGCTAAGCATTGAGGACAGGAGGTCTTCGATGGAAAGGAGTTCCACATGCTGGCAAGAGGTAGAGGTAGCTGATCTTCTGAGGGATCATTTCCAGAGCAGATGGGAAGGTATCTCCTTTGAGAAGAGGCTCATAAATTTAGATTGGGGGAAGGTATCTCCTTTGAGCAAAGGCTCATAAATTCAGATTGGGGGAAGGCATCTCATTTGGGCCGAGGCTCATAAATATTGTAATTGGGAAGGTTTCCCAAAGAACTTTGAGATAACTTTTAGAGAAAATTTTTGTGGACGTAGCCCAGGAATTCTGGGTGAACCACATTAAAATTGGTGTCACTTTATGGATGATATTGTGCATTGTTTTGTTATTGCTTTGGGTATATTGCTTTACTTTTTTGAAGTATAAAAGAAAAAGGAAAAGAGGTCTTATACTTTTCACCCCCCCTCTTAGTATAAGCTTGTGTTCTTCAAGGTCTAGGCATCCTACTAGGTCTGAGGCTCTTGCTAGGTCACAAAATACTCCTAGGTCATAGGGCAACATCTTTCCATGGGGCAACAAATCCATTAGGTAATTCAGGGTTTCCACATTCCTAAGGAAGACCCTCAAATTAAGGCCATGCAAAAAAAAATAGATCAAGTGATGCAATTTACTCTTGGATTTTCAAATTAGAAACTAAATTTATGCCAATTGATCAAACAACCAATTCATCCTTCGATACCAACCTTGCAATATTCGATAGACTTTATGATACCCAAGTTTGACAATTTTAAGGAACTGAGGATCCCAAAGAACATGTGAGCACCTTTGTACATCCATGCTTCAAAATTCAATATGATAATGCTCTCATGCTTCAAACTTTTTCTCAAACATTAGGAGGGTATGACATGGAATAGTATAATCAATTGCAAAGCCATAGTATCAATACTTTTGACTAATTTATTGAGAAATTCTTTGACTGCTTCATCCTAAATGTTAAAAAGAGGATCTCATTATCCGATATCTATACCTTAAGATAATAGGATTATAAATCTATCTATGATTTTGAAAATCGTTGGAGGGTTATCATCACAAAATTGCCATTCACTCTACCAATGGATGAGCTAGTTAAGTTATTCACCAATAGTTGCTTAAAACTCATATCTTGGATGCTCCAACTAAGAAATTATCAAACTTTTGAAGAAGATTTAGCTCAGGCTAGTGTTATTGAGGATATCAAAATCCAAGAAGGCATAATTAAGCCCAAGAAGAAATAATGGCAAAACAAGGGCCAATACAAAAGTAATTATTCAAGCCAACAAAAATCTACACAGGCCACCCCAGCCACCCAATCCAATCAAGTCAATCAAGTGTTCATGAGCCATTCAATAATAGATAAACAATAAAAACCTATGCAACAAGTACCACAACAAATTTCCTATCATTCAGTACCTTCAACAACGCAAACTCCAACAGTTCAAAACATAGTACCACGTATGGAAAACTGGCCCTGACGATAGTCTGTCTGACAAAATCACCAATATAACCCACTATATGAGTCATATGCCTCTCTTTTTATAAGGTTGTAAGAAACAAACAAACTTGATTTATCCAAAATTAGACTGGATGATCCCACTAAGCATGGTAAAAATTACTGAAATACTTATTTTACCCCTATCACATGCAAAATAGGCATGACATCATCAATTACCATATGTTTAAAAATTTAGTCCAAGACCTCATTGACTTAGGGGCAATTAAAGTTAATAGTCCCCTTTCTCAAAAAAAACAAGACCTTGGTATATTTTAGACACCACTTCCTCATCACAAGGAGGTGCAACCAAACATAGAGGGATCTAACACAAAAACTTCCCCTAACCAAGTAAACCATATTCAACAATACCAAGGGTTTGTAGGGGCCATTCATGTGGTCACTAGAGGTCAACAGAATAACCAACAAAGGCAACAACCTCAAGCAAGTGTCTCACAACCTTCTACATTTCCACCCATCCAAGTGTCCCCTAATCCATCATCACCCATTCATATACCTAGTCAATCAAATCCATCAAATCCACCCATAAATCATCCATCCTGACCAATCATCTCATTGAGTAGCTGGTTAACCACATGTTTGAAAATGGCATCCACCAAATTGTTAATATATAATCTAATCCAAAAATATTCCCCACATTAGGAGGCATTAATGGAAATCTTGAAATCCATCGAATTGCAATCGCAAGATCCTAATGCCTTCACTAAATTTATGGGAAACATTCAAACATACATGGAGCCTTCCATAACATTCTATGACTTTGAGATTAAGCCAATCTCATTAGGATTAGTAGATCCTCCATTGCACATCATGGCTCTAATTGATAAGAAACCTTTCAAGAGAGTCCTCATTGATACCGGTTCCTCTATCAACATTATCACAACATCCGCTCTTGATCACTTGAACCTTCCTCCATCTCACATTACCAAATAATCCTTCACCCTAAAAGCATTCAATGATGCTTTATGCTCCATAGCTGGCACTATTATTTTGCCCATCAAAGTAGGGGGTAAAACATTGTACACAGTGTTCCACATCTTATAAGTATCCATGGCATACAATGTATTCCTTGGAAGACCTTGGATGAGGGAAATGAGATGTGTCCCCTCTATTTTACGTCTTGAAATACGTCCATGAGGGATAGGTACATTGCATACCAATGGACATCAAGCTATTTAAGTATTGCAATCTCATCTCAAAACCTTATGATTCCATGCTCCCTTCCACTCATATTTTCCTATTATCATCATCCAATCCATCCTCCACTAACATCTTCATAAAAGGATCCCATTCTTGAAGAGCTCCCCATCACCAAGCCTCAACCAACCACCATACTATCATCATCATGATCAATAAATACATGCACATGTGGTCATAGCCTATCCACATCATCATCAACCATTATGCATCCTTTCCAATCTAATCCATCTCCTTCACCTAATTTCTCACAAGTCAAATTGATTTATTGTGAGATAATTCAATTTCCACCCTTTCCTGATCCATCACCTGACCATTATCCCCCCATATCATCCCAAGTCAAATTCCATCTCACCAATCCTGGTATTGGTGAATACATGGTCAATGACATCACCATAACACCCCTCATCATCCCTATTTATAAGGATTTAGATCACCCATGTGACCAACCTTTAGCAATAGGAGAAGTTTACAATATGGGTTTAGTTCCAAATAACATTAACTTTGTATATGGGGGAATTGAATCTTCGTTGAGTCCAACACCCATAGAAGAACCCAAAGAACCAAAACTTACCAATATTTCAAACATGTCAAAATTTCCATCTTGATATTTTCACATTGTCAATTGGTAATGCCATGGCCTAGGATTGCATGAACAAGGCATGCATTAACCTATCGATGTTCCATATCAAGAGGTGCACGACCGTTTAGGTCTAGGTTTACACCCACTTCCTACCATATATTCTTTTGAACAAGCCTTCCAAAGGCTTAACCTCAATTCATCATAACTTATCTCTGTACAATAGGACACTTGACCATGATCATCATCACTTATCTCCTTGTTCGAAATTACAATAATATTTGGTATTTCCTCATATTTAGAGTGAAACATTGCCAAGAATAATTTGCACAACCACTATCATTGATGGCCTAGTTAGTGAGGCTTAAAACATGGACAAAACTCAAATTTCATCATTCACAATATCCTTAACACCTTAGAGATAGTTACTAGCTAGGATGATTGGTTCCAATTGTGGTAATTATCTGAACAGTCACTAGCAGGCCATCCAAGGTTGATACTTTTTCTTTTGCATCATCAATTTGCATATCAATGACGTCGAAAAGGTAAAGTGTTTCAACAACATCGAATCACCCCAAATTTTGGGACAACCATTTTTGGTTATTACTTTCCCACAATAGGATACATCTTACATGACCATGGCATCTACATTTGGCAAAAAATCCCTTCCCACCATTGGGAAAAAAATGGTATTAAATTTTACATTATTCATATAGTCCTCATCACCTCACATTTGCATAAAATCCTTCATCTATTGGGGAAAAAAAAAACACATCATATCACATTTTACACCCCCCTTCCTACCATTGGGAAAAAAATGGTATCAAATTTTACATCATTCATATCATCCTGATCACCTCACATTTGCATAAAACCCTTCATTTGTTGGGGCAAAAATAGACACATCATATCACATTTTACACCCCCCCTTCCCACTATTGGGGCAAAAATAGCATTAAATTTTATATCATTCATATCGTCCTGATAACCTCACATTTGCACAAAACCCTTCATTTGTTGGGGTAAAAATAGACACATCATATCACATTTTCCACCAACCCCCTTCCCACCATTGGGGCAAAAATGGTATCACATTATCCATCATTCATTTGCACAGATTTTTCAATTGGCTCATGAGATTCATCCATAACCTCATTCACCAATCGATGGGGCAAGATACACAAAACTCTGAATTCTTTTATTCTTTTATATTCAAGCTCGTATTACAACAAGAGAGAGAAGTTGCTTCTGAACCTGGCCAAAACAGGTGTCTCGTATTTTTGCACTGCATTGTGTTTCATGCAACACAGTACAAAAAGGGGCATTTGTAGACACCAAATACTAACCATTTTCCTTCCATATTTGCCTTCCCACCATTTCCACCACCAAATCCTAGCTAATTTACCCACTATTCCTATTTTCCTGCCATTTTCGATCATTATTCACATTTATTTATATTTATTTATTCTATATATATTTATATATAATATTTTATTTTATATTTTAATATATATTTATTTAAGTGAATTAATCCTAGCCATCCAATTTTATTTAATCCTAACCATCCATTTACATCAATCCATGCCACACCCTAGATTTATTGTCAACCCTTGGATATGCTTTAATCTCAACCACATGATTAGTGTCGTTGAAACCCTAGTATGTCTTAGGATAGATTATAAATAAGAGCCATTTTGATGGCTCAAACCTTGGATTTTCTAGGCTTGAGTTCCTAATTTTCTAATTCTAAGTTCCCTTAGTTCCCTAAGTGCTTGATTCTTATATCAAGAATTTTATGCCCTAACCCATTCCATTCATCACATTTCACTCCCCTCACTCGCCATATCCAACACCGCAACCTGTGTCCTCACCTCATCTACTTCTGTAAAATTTACCATCAACCACCAAGTGCCTTCGAGTGCTTTTCTCATAAATGCCAGGCACCCACAAGTGTCTCCTCATCAGCCCTAGGTACCCATAGGCATTTCTTGCAATTTCTAGATGCTCACGGGTGTTTTACGCTCTCATTCATGAAGTCCCCCTAGTCTCCAGGTAATGCTAGGGTATCGTTGCACCAACCACCTGTATTAGACATCACACATTAGAAGATAATAAGAAGGTAATTTTTTTTAAGAAAAAAACCCCTTGTGGGGCCGCCTTGGTCTGAGAGACCACGAACAGGGGGTTCTACACCATCAAAATCACCCGGGAGTCGCACCCGACCCTGCCCGCACCAACATTATCAATTGGATTTTGGATGCCCAATTTAGCTTTTTGGTAGGGTGGAGATTTGAACCTAGGACCTCCTTTGGAGGATTGCCCTATCTTCTCCAACTCACCTACAACACCTGGGTAATAAGAAGGTAAAATAGATCAACTCTATATTTGTTTATTTTATGCATGTGTCTTTATTTTTATTCACAAAGCACTCGGAGGCGCCTAGTGGATGATGGGGAATTTTGCAAAAGCAGATCAGGAAAGGATGCAAGTTGTGGCAGTGGATATAGTGAGTGAGGGGAGTGAAATGTGATGAATGGAATGGGGTAAGAGCACAAAAGGCTTGATATAAGACTCAAGCAATTAAGGAACTCAATGAACTTAGAATCAGGAAATTAGGAACTCAAGCATAGAAAAATACAGGTTTTGAGCCATCAAAATGGCTCTTATTTATAATCTACCCTAATACATACTAGGGTTTCAATAACACTAATCATGTGGTTGAGATTAAAGCATATCCAAGGGTTGAAAATAAATCTAGGGTGTGGCACGGATTGATGTAAATGGATGATCAAGATTAAATGAATTTGGATGGTTGGGATTAATTCACTTAAATAAGTACATATTTATTAATTTATATTAAAATATAATATAAAATATTATATATAAATAAATGTGAATAATGATCTAAAATGGCAGGAAAACAGGAATAGTGGGCAAATTGGATAGGATTTAGTGGTGGAATTGGTGGGAAGGCAAATATGGAAGGCAAATGGCTAGGAATTGGTGTCTATACAATCAACACATTAATGCATTATCATTTAACAAGTCCTTGTAACTTTATGGTATGGTGATCTTGGAGACCCATAAGAGCATGAGTAGAGAAATATGGTATCATCTTCATGTTTCACTTTATTTACTTATATTTGATGCTCCTACTACAATGAGTCTTCATATTTATATAATATTTTATCTTCATCTTTCACTTGAAAGTTACAACATTCTTCACAAGCATAATCACAGGGATGGTGAGAATGATATTTGAAAAATAAAAATCCTTGGGAATGCTCATTATTATGGTAAGAATTATGAGAGTTAAAGTCATGTCTATGTGGGGGACTAAAATATTGGAGCTTTGTTTTGGTTACCAAAGGTACACATGGAGCATCATTAAGAACATAGGGATTGAGCATGTTGACTTCCTTCTAAATTTTATCCTTAATATCATAGCAAAATGTTGAGATCACCACCACTAGATTTAATTGGTTGGTATAGGTGAGAAGACTTGTGAACATGAAGCAATACTCCTCTATTATTCATGTTTTCTTTGTTTGCATAAGATAGAGCATATATGATGTGAAATATCCTTTGTCAAATATTTCAAGAAATTGTTCTTTAAATTTAGACCACAAATATGACCCTCATGTTGGTGTAGTTTCCACAAAAACTATTTTTAAGTTGTGTTTTCAACTTAGAAACTACTAATGCAACACAACCTACTTCAATAATATGGTACAAGTAGGTAAGGATTTCCATTTTGGCCAACCATTCTTGAAGATCGACACCTTCAAAGGAGGTCATGTTGGTGCAAGGAATAGTAATTTAATGAGGTCATTCAAGAAAATTAGAAGCACCTCCTATCAAGAAATATATAGTAGAAGATAATTCTAGGTTGTAGGCACATCCATAGGAATTTGGAGGACTATGACTAGGTGCAAGTTGTGGAAGAATACATGTGGTGCTAGATGAATTATTAGATGTTGTTACCCTATGGTTTTTGGTGACCATTAGACAAGGGTAGGGGAAGTTATAGGTATTTGTTGGTCTTTTTGAATTGTTTCTATGGTTTTGGCAATGTAAAAAACATATTTAATTTATTATCCAAGGACTTGGCAATCGAAGAAGATATTTATTTTTGATGCAATAGATAAGAACATAGATGGAAGTATAATACCAATTAGAGGGGTAGTAGGAGGATTGGTAAAGTTATTATAGTGACAAGAGGAGGGTTTTTGGGAAGAGTTACTAGATGAGGATTATTGGGAGGAGGAGAGGAAAAACACAAGATATTAGGAGGAGCCAAAGCCACGATATCTAAGGAAGAAAGAATATGCTAGTCAAAACTATTGATATTTAGGGGAATGTTATGATGCTTATAAATATTTTTGGATTTGCACTTCTTTCTATTCATACACACATCCTCAAATTGAATAGTGTGCTATAATTGATCATTGAATTACAACAAACCAATAGTGACAACATGTTCATTCATACACTAGTGGCATTTGATCAAAATCCAAAAAATATATGGAATGTTACTAAAAAATGAATCGTAAAAATTACCTCTTACTTTCATCATCTCAAAGAGATGATCGTAATGGGATAGGTCTCCTACTAGGGTCTCAAGACACTTGCCTTTCAAAAAAGTATTGTTGGAGATACCCCTTACTTTTATTGTATCAAAGAGACAATTGCAATGGAGATACCTCTTATTTTTTATTATTTTTATCCATCTTCTGGTGCAATTATCTTCTATAATATTATGATTTTTCTATTGTTACTTTTTTTCTAAAATTAATTACAAAAAACTTGTGAGAAAGGCACAGGTAGTAGTGATTTTTGATAAAGGTTTAAGAATGGTTCATACACCCTTATACTATAAATTTACACCCACAAGGAACCAAGATCAAAGTTGCGATACCACTTGTTATGGAAGAAGTTAAATAATTAAAAGAATAGCAATAGCAATACAAAAATATAAAATTAACAATACCCAATGATATCAATAAATCAGATCCAATTGCTAGCAAATACAAAATGTAAATATCAAATCTAGATTCAAATCAATGCAAATCCATTAGCCAGTTAGAGAGGGTGAAGTATCATTTGCACAATAGATGAAATTAAGAATCAAATATAAAATATGATCTCAACTACCACTTAAATCTTCCTATTTATAGACTAAATCAATGATTACCCTAACTCTAAATCTCAAGGGCCAATTATCTAAACCTAGGGCCCAAACTAAATAAAAATAAAGATAGTCGATGTGGCTTTATTGGAGATATCATAGCAAATTTAACAAAATGTTGCATCTCCAAATGTTGCATGCCTCTAATAGGCTTAGAAGGCTCTAAAAATACTTAGTGCACACCAAAATTCTAGAAAAAGTTGCTTTGAAAAATATTTTCTTTATAGTTTGTGTTGATTTTACTTTTGCACCTGTTTGAGCATTTTGCTTGTATTTGTGAGCATTTTACTTGTAATTTATAATCAAATTTGTGCCATTTGCTGATCAAATTGGCACCCTTTGCTAAGCAAATTGACACCCTTTTCTAAGTGAATTGGCACCTTTTTTGAGTGAATCATCACCTTTTTCTAAGTAAATCATCATTTTTTTCTTAGCGAATCAACACATTTTGTTGAGCACATCACTCTATTTTGCAAGAGAATCACTCCCTTGAGCTAATCAGTCCATTTTGTGAATGACACTCTTTTGAGTCAAATGGTCAATTTTGTGAATAAATCACTTTATTTTTCAAGCAAATCACTCCTTTGAGCCAATTGGTCCATTTTGGAGACAACCAGATTTTGTCAATTTTCAAAAAAAAACTTTTTTTCAATGTTGTCCCTAGGTTTGCAAAATTATTATCTCTAGATAATTCCTCAAAATTAGAAGGTAGTAGCTAAGATATTATAATTTGGTATTACTTTTGGCATTTCAAGAACTAAATAATTTCATAACTCTGTTTCCTTTAAATAATCATCAATCGATATCATATTCTTGCAAACTACCTATGGTCATATCCAAAAATTTCCTAGGTGAGTCAAAAATAGAATGCACCCTCAAGACCTCGACCAAGAGATTATATGGCTCAAAAATAGAGTTATCTGATTCAACCTTCATAGAAGACCGATTTTTATGCCTAGCTAATCTAACTAAATGGGGGATTGCAAACTAAAGTAATAAATGCAAAGGGTTAGAAAGATGAGCTAAAAGTGGTATGAATTTAGCAACATCAAGAGATAGTGTAGAGAGTCTCACAATCTAAATTTAAATTAAACCACCTAATAGAACAACCTACTTTTCTTATGCATTCAAAACATTAATCATTAAAAACTTTGAGCGATGCTAAGTCATTATAGAACTATAATAGAAAATACAGGTAGAAATCCATAATGTGGAATAACTATAGTAGAATTATCCATTCCTAGATTTAACAAAAAATCCCTAGCTACTCAATAAGACATACATACATATTTTGCACAAGAAGTTAGCAAGATTCTAGAAAGTAATCCAATATTCATTCAAGAAGGCGTATAGCCTTAACCAGTATAATTATGTCAATTTTAAACACCAAAGAGCTAACCATTAGAACATTTCACATTCTAGTATTTATACAAATTTACAATGTGTTTAGTTATCTAAGAATAATTTTTGTTAGAGCATATTGTAGGTTTTAGGGTAGGCATAGAGAATGGTTGTCATATTTATCTTATGCTTAATTTATTTAGGCATGCTCTACTAATGTGTGCAATGTAAATTTGATTATGAGGTTGGCTTGCATGCTACATCATTGGATTATAACCATATATTGATGGTCCACTCCTTTCTATTATGCATAGCCAACTAAGCATGGGTAGTTGTATGGTGAAGAAAGCTTTGATCATTAGGATATTATAATAATATTTATGCCTAGTGGCTAATTAGCATGCACACTTCTACTAATGTGGACTATTTTGGATCACTTGTGTAGTGGTTGATAGCGTGAAAGCATGTTTTTTGCTATCATGGAATTGCCATGACCAAGTATAGCTTCCATTGGCTTTCTTTGGGTTTTTGGACTTCCTCTCTTGGTGATGGGTAACTTAATCCATTTTAATGATATCATTATATAAATATTCTAACTTATTGTATTTGCTCATGTTTGATATTGGGCATTGAGTGATTATTCTGAACCTTGATTTTTTATCTCCAAGTTGTCATACTTAGAATTATCTTGCATTTGATGTTCTGCTTGGCTTGTCAGGTTTTTAATTTTGTAATGTTGACATCATCATATTTAAAGTCTAACACATTTGAAACCATAATTTTAAACTTTGGATCTCAAAGTCAATGCCTTGGGATATTTCTTGCTTGGTATTGTTATTCATTGCATCAAACATTTCATGCCATCCTACTGAAATTAGCATTGTAGTTTGTCTGGCTAGCCTGATTCATTTGGCTTCAATGTTGAACTATTGGATGATAGGAAATGGATGTTGGATATTATGCCTTTGATTTTCCTTCTTGGAGAATGATAGATGCCATACTTTTGTTATTTTGTTGTTGATATCAATATTTTAAATATTCGGCTAGCTCTTATAGCTAGATTTAATATTTTGCTCTACTTAGTTGGATTTCGGGTTTCATGCCTTAGAAATTTTTACCATTCGAAAACATTCCTTGTGTAGCTTTGTCATCCATACATGTTGTATGCTTCTACATTTTGCATCTCTCTACAATATTTCAGCTTGGTTAATTTCTATAGGAACGTAATCCATGGCTACTCCATTGTCCTCTAGGTTGTTGCATGTTGATTACTAGATCATTGTCTTAGCAAAATACCTATATGATCTAGACTATACAACATAGTGGATGTGGGTGATAAAATTAACCTACATGATTGGTGACTTTTGAGGATTTTTGCTTACAAATTTGACAACCTAGTGTCCCTTATCTATGGGATAACAAATATTTGAGAGGAAAATGAGCTTGAAGATAAGATGATCATATATAGGAATAAACAAACAAAAGAAAAATGGTTTTAGAGAAGGGATTTTATGGAGTTGAGATGGTGATGCAAGAGAGGTTGATGAATTTTACAACTACAATGAGGATTCTAAAACACACTTGGAGATAGATCCGTATGTTGATTTGATCCCATTTACCTATAAAGTGCATGATGCATTACAAAACACAGAGGAAGAGAAAGTTGGAATTTTTGGTAAACTACAAATGAAGCGTATGACTAGGGAGGCAAGGATTGAAAGAAAATGAAAATAAAATGATTAAATGCAAGTAAAAATAATTTGGGCATTGGAATATTGGAGTTTTGTGGTGGGATATTCAGGAAAATAGGGTTAGGATTCATGAAGGAAAGGTGAATACTGGGAAGAGAATAATAAGAAGAGAAGATGAAGATACCTGTGTGTAAGTACCTCCAACAAAATTGAAAACTTCTTGAGCATATTCACTATAACTAGGTATTGCTTCAGATAGGTGGATGTTCACCCATGCAAACCTTCTTAGTGCTCATAAGCCTTCTTTTTTCCCTACCTTTTTCTTTACAACATTACATAGGAAGACCTCTTCTTTGTTGGAAGGCTTCATTGACTTCTTCACTATTTCGATAGAATGCATGACTGCATAAAATGATGGTAAAATTACATGCATTAGATGATAATACATTTATACTTTATAGCCAATTTTGAAGTTTATGATAGATAGATTCTCAATTGAACTAATATTTTTATAGTGCTTGCATGATTTATTCATATTTTGTTGTCCATATGACTACCCCAGTTTTTTATTTTTCTCTTCTATTCAACTATTCATAGCTTTGTATCGACGTATTTTTTAATGCAATATATGCTTACTTTCATCATCTTGATACGATAGCATACAAATCTACTTGACATTATGTGTATGTCATCAGATTTTTCCACCAATCATCATATGTATCCAGCTTGCACATGCCAATATGCTCTATGACATCATCTTGATGGTCCTTTTACTCCTGCCTTCATCATGAGTATTCTCAAAGAATTACTTTAACACATTATCATAGTCATGGGAAATTACTATAGTAACTTGCTTAAGCCAAATTTTCCATTGGGATATAGATTCAAAAGGGTGGAAGGAAGAAAAGGAAAATGAGTGTATGGAGGAAAGGATTTTATAAGGATATGTGTATGAGCATGAAGTGAAGAAGAAAAGTGAGAGATAAGATATTCACACCTAAGGGATAAGAGGCCTCTCCTCCTATCTTCCTCTTAGATTTTATCTTATTACGTTCCTATTTTTTATCCATGTCTTAGGGTTTGAATTTTTTCTAGGAGTAGGATGCAAAAAAATCAAGGGGAAAACAACACAATGTATCCTTGAGCTAATCTAAATTTAACTCGTGTTTTTACCTTCTTCCTTTTATATCCCAATAGCATTTTCTAGAAATGGTACTTATATAAGCCCTTTCTCTTATGAAGGAGTTACCCCTAAGCTTAGACTGTCAACCCTCTTAATATTAAGCTTGATTATTTTTTGTTCTTGAGGAACAACATTTATCGTGACATCCTATAGTTGTTCCATGATGTGATATACCTTTTATAATTATAAAGCTCTTTGTTATCCCTCTTGACAACTGAACTATTATATGAGCTTATATACAACTTGTATTTACTTTTCAATCTATTTACACAAAATTATGTACTTGTGTACATCAGCTACACCTAGTTATTCAACCTTTGCATCTGAATCTATAGTAGCTTGACCAGATAATGCTAAATTTTCACTTTTAACTTTGGTATATGATTTGGAATTTTTAGCTCATTCTGACAATATTCTACCACTAGCTTAATTTTAAGCCTATGTCAACTCCCTAGGGTAATTGAAAATCTAGATAAAAATCGATACTAATGGCTTTTCTTTGTCAATCAGATAACCAATTGAATTTTTGATGCACATAGGTCAGTGTATTACATCCCACATTAGAAACATGTTTTTGAGTTGGAACCTAATTTATACTTTGGGATGTTATCTAGGATGTTTTTGAGGAGAATTCCATCTCTCTTACATTTGTCTCATAACCATGTGTATTGGTTGTTGGAACAAGTAGTTGGCCAATTGATGCAATGAATGATAATTTCTTGATGCATTGTACCACTTTTCTATGGTGACAATGAAAGGGCTTGAGGGTCCATTAGGACAAAATATTCACTAATCGATTGTTGCTTCTCTTATGACCAATCCGTTATTTCTATTTCAACCACATGCATGTTGTTTTATTATTGATAACTCCCACTGTGATAGGTCCAAAGATATTTAGTTTGAAACCAAACCATATTTTTAATACAAGTAATAATCATTTGACCCTATGCCAAATGTCCTCCTATTTTTTCTAAAAAATCCCTAGAAAAATTTACCTCGAATGTTAGTGGAAAAACAATGATCATCACATCTTGGATTATTTCTAGGTCTACCAATCTACACAACAGAATTGGGGTTTTCTTGATGAATCCTACCTTTTGGACCACTACTCCTTTAACATGTAGCATTTCATAATCAATGCTAGTGAATTTTATGACCATAGCATCATGAATTGCTCAGTGAATTATTGAAACATTAGTTGTCGGATCAATTGTATAGTTGCACAAGACGCACACTTCTAAGCATACTAACATGTAGAAAGGTTCAAAATCCATGTTGATTGCTCCTAAGAAAAGCTATATGTTGGTTAATTTGATATGATTTAAGCCAACCTTTAAGCCTTGTAAGGCTATTTTTACCTATAGACACCAAATTACAGCCACTAATCCTCCATCCTAACCATCCCACCACCCACTTGTCCACCATACACCTTTCTTACCTTTAAAAGGCCCACTTTAGCCCTTTCCCGCCATTTCCTAGCCCAATTGGGATTATTTTAATATTATTTTATATTTAATATAATATTTTATATTATATTATAATATATTTATTATAAAATATATATTTATAAACTCAATTAACCACAGTTTTCTGATCCAATCTAATCTCCACCATCCATCTTCATTAATCCACGCCACGTTTAAAAAGTAATATCAACCTTAGGATCTAATTTAATCTTAGCCACACGATTAAAAGTGCAAGGCTAAAACCCTAAGAAAACCCTAGGTTGGATTATAAATAAGGGTATTTTGCAAATTCCCAAACCCTAGAACTTGGAGATTAGACATTGCACCCTGGAGGAATTATTGGTGAAGCCCTAGCATAGAATCCTAAAAATCTAAAGCTTTAACTCGTCGATAAGACTTCTACTGTTCTAGCCATCACCCATTCATCCTCCATTGCCATCACAACCCCCCTCCATCCACCACATTCATCGCCATCCCCTCGATCTGCTTCTAAAAAAATTTCCCTAACCCATAAGCGCCATTCTGAGCTTGTGAGGCTCACTACAAAGCCTACGAAGTTCTCGCCAGAGCCTACTACATTCTGTAGGCACCCTCTAGAGCCTGCTACATTTTGTAGGTGCACACCAGAGCATACGAAGCTCACATCTGAGCCTTCCAAGTGTGCATCTGAGCCTACCGCAACACAAAAATGCAAATCATAACCTGCTGCACCATGCCATCAACAACAACAAAATGAAATCAAGGTATATCTCATTTGAATGTATTTTATCTCATAATTTGTTGATCTGGAATACTTGCTGACTTCATTTTTAAATAGGGTTTTATTGATGTCTAAGGGTCTCACACTATGAAGCCCTCATAGGTATTAATAACCCCCTTGTTCTATTTTTATGTATGCAGATCTGCAAGTTCTACACATTTTTGAATGACTGTTGAAGCTGGAGTGGCCCCACGCTGGATACTCAAAGCCCACTCAACCTGTTAGAATCAAGGACACACAAAATCTAAAGACACTTTGTTATTATTGCTAGGGTTTTGGAGAACCCTAGTGCCATTGTAAATAATTGTATCACATACTCACATTGAGTACTGATTGTAATAAAGGAGTTCATTGGCTCCCCCCATTTTATTGAATATATCCATTTATGCAATCTTTGTATTTCCTTGTGTTATTTGATTTCCTCCTATTATTTAAGTGTCGTGTTCTTGTCTTCACAAATGGCGATCACGGTGGGACCCCACAAGGGTTTCATTATTTAAATTGATCTACCTTTCTAACTTGATTTTATTTCTGTTTGTTACAATATTTTCAGAAGTGCAGAAGTCATCGATTTTATTGTTAGGATTTCTGAAGTAGTCTGCAGGATTTTCAAAGATTACGTAGGTGTTCAGGAGCATCCACAGAGCGTTCGAAAGCGTCTGCAAAAAATTGTAGGTACCCTCCCATGCCTATAAGGTGCCCTGTTGTGCCTACGTAGGCGCCCAACCGTGCCTAGTAGTAATTTGGAGTAGAGCTAAGGCTTCCAAGTAAGCTTCATAATCCTAGGTTGTCATTTAGCAATTTACGTATTCTTGTTTCTATTACTATTTTTTGTTGTTTCTAGGTTTAACACTACGTAATCTGGAAAATAATTAGTAGCAAGTTGCATCTAGGGTTTGTGTGTGTTTCATTATATCAAATTCATTGCTTGTCCTAAAATTTGTAGATCTAGGTGATTGTTTGTATTTTTGAGTGCATATGAAACAGAAACGCATCCTAGATTTTGCATTTTAGGGTTAAAGATCACTTTAATTTTCCATATCTAAATAGGAACAACATCTTGATGCATAAAGTAATCCTGCCCTAGGTTGGACCCTTTGGTAGAGAGGTGGACGAACCCTTTGGTTGCTCTTGTGATTTTAATCACTTGTAGGTAGGGGATTTTAAGGGTGTACTCTGCACTCTTTAGGTGAAATTTACGTCTTTGTGTTGGCTTCTGATTTAGATTAGTGAAGTTAGTAATCTTTAATATTGTTTTCAAACCATAGAGAATGAGAAATCTAGTAAAATAAATCACACACACACACTTGCACGATTCACATTTTTAATAGTAGTGGTTGGATTTCATCACCAGCCATTGCTTGAGATTTGGTGATGGTGGTTGTGATTTCCATCCACCAATCTCTACCCTTGAAACCATAGGACTACCCTCAAGAAAACTTTTTGGAGGTTGTAGACACCAAAATAGCACCAATCCGATTATGTGACTGCAAACACTGATCGCATTAACACACACAGCCCCCAGGGCAGCCCCAGAGGTTAAAACAGTGGTTCTAACCACTCACACAATAGTTTTAAAAGTCAAAGATCAATTTGGCACCTTTTAGGCACTCTACTACTTATTCGCTCCACCCAGGGACGAGTGCAGACTGGTACTCGTTCCACCCAGGGACGATTACCAGCGCTCGCTCCGGGGTGGGACGAATGCCGGGTTTGACCTGCAAAAAGTCAAACCTCGGCACATGACAACTCAGAACTGCCACTTAGCTCTCCCTTCATGGCATAGGAGTGCGAGTGAGTTCTTTTGACAACTCATATCTGCCAATTGACTCTCCATTCACTGCATGGGAATGAGAGTGAGCTTTTTAGGACAACTCAGATATGCCACTTGACTCTCCCTTCATTGCATGGGAGTGAGAGTGGGCTTTTTCATGATAACTCAAATTAGCTACTTAACTCTCCCTTCATTGCATGGGAGTGCGAGTGAGTTCTTTTGGGCATGCAACAGCAGTTACAGAAGCAGTTATGGAGCCCTTGATCAGGGAGAAGTCTTCTCTTCCCTGAAAAAGCATTCATGCTAAGTAGCACTTTTGCATGCTAATTCAAAGAGACCCCGTGGGTCTATAAAATGGTGAGTTTTCCTCACCCAAAGATATACAGAGAAGGAGCATTTTGAGCGATGAAGTGCTGCTAGTTTACTTACTTACGATTTGTGCTTTTACATCCATAATCTCTTAATCGAAAGGGAGGTTATTGGGTGACTTTTGAAGGCACGAATCAAGAACCAAAAACCCAATTTTTTTGACCACAATATCCTACCAATTTGTCGACAACACATCACAACAGGTTTCGGACCCATCCCAAGCGGATTGGTGTCGAAACAAAGTTTCAACCCGTGGGTGGTTTGCCTTCGGGCACCCCTTGCCTTATTGCAGGTTTTCTCGTCTCACCCCGAAACGAGTACCAAACTATCACAGGTTTTCTCGTCTCACCCCGAAACGAGTACCAAACTATTGCAGGTTTACTCGTCCGACCCCGGGACGAATACGGATCTGTATCGAATTTGGTGACTGTTTCTTTTGCAGTATTTTGCTAGTTACATGATTACGCTTCTGTCAAATTTTTAGTCTATTTGGATTCATTTTAATCATCGTTATATTCATCTTTTACATTCATTAACAGTACTCTTTCAGATTTGCGAGTTTCATTATCATACACAGGTGCTACTGACGATTTGTTGTTTCTTTGAACGCAGGAGGAGCAGCAAGGATTAAAGACTTATCAATACCAATGACGGCAACACTTTGGCTCGCCCATTTCACATGTGGGCACGCGGAAGGAGGAACACTAAATCCATGATTGTAATTGAAACTATGTTAACGCTCCTACCCCTTAAAAGGGAGGAGACGTCTTTGTAACCGAATTGGAAGAGTATAAATAAAAAGGGTTGTGCTTTCTGTACTTCTTTTTATCTCATTTAAATTCATCTCTTTTCTTTCATTTCATGCATTTCATTTTATAGGACCTTAAGCGTTAATTTTGGTTTTGAATACATCGCATTAGTTTTCTTTTCAATCTTTCGGAATCTCGTGCTTTCAATGGCGATCACGGTGGGACCTTCTGTCCTCTATTTTTTTTTAGGTTAGATTTCTGATCTGAAATTGCTTGTTTTGATTACAGGTACCTATTTTTTAGTCATCATACTGTTATTCGTTTCTATCAGTGACGATTACAGAATTGGGATTCGTCTCACCCAGGGACGAATAGGCATTCGTCCTACCCTAGAACGAATATTGTTCTGATATTCGTCTCACCCAGGGACGAATAGCTTTCTGTGCATTTTTCAGAGCAGCAAATCAGAAACATCCTTTTGGGCAGAGAAGAGGTAGGGGTTTTTAACAAGCTTCTATCAAATTTTTGTTTTCTGTTTTCTGGTTTTCAGTTTTTGTATGGCTTAGGGAAAGTTTCCTTTTTGTTTGCCTGTTTCAAATTTTTGCAAATTAAAATGAACCCCACACACATCACGTGGTTACTTAAACCAAGGAGCTGGTCGTAAAACCCCAGCCCTTGAGCAAGACCAACAGTGGATTTCATCACCACGTTGGCTTGGATATTTGCATTCATTTACCCCGATTGTCACTGTTGCTCGACGTAAATCCTGATGAAAGCTGACCGAGTGTCGTTGGGGTGATTCCCGACGCATGGAGGATAAGTCTTCTATGGTAGGTGTCATAAACAGGACAATCCCCCTTCCGTACCACCTATGTTCCACGTATCATCTGCTCTCACGTACCTATAGTCTCCCTCACGTAAGGGCGGGTATATAGAGAGGTTGGTATATCGGTCCGGCAATGGTATATTGAAGGGGCGACCATTTTGGGAGTTATAAGAGCCTTCATAATTGCATTTAAACGGTTTTCATAAAAAGCTTTCAAAAAAACAAAAACAAACAACAAAAACACACTAAACCAGATTTAGGGCACACTATTAATCTTTAAAAGAGATAATCATTGCTTGTGTGTGTATGCTATTTTCTGTTTAAAAAAAAAAAATCATAAAAAGAATTTCTGCATCTTTAGGTTAACATCACCATGGTGTATACTCGTAGCCAAGCCCAATCACGGGCAGAAGCTGCAGAGAATGCACCAAGGGGGACAAGTCGCCCCCGATATAGCCCTAAAGACTTGGCCATCCCGCCTTGGCGGCAGGGTACACAAGTTAGTCCACACCATGCAATTATAGAACATGACTTTAGAGGCACCTCCTTGAGGGGCACTCCAACTCATGCCATCACTAGACAAGACTATAGAGGCACCTCCTTAGGGGGTACTCCCATGCAACAAAGATCCTTTCAAGAAAACAACCAACATGTAGCACTTGACCTAGATATAAGGCCTCCCTTGGAAGTTCGTTATGGGTGGCCTAGTGATGAAGTGCTTGTATTTCTCTAGAACAACAAAGGGTCCACAAGGAGGAACCATATGATTTTGTTACTCCTAATTTACCCCTGATTAATGTCAGACACACTAGACCATATCCAGAATATCAGGTTCTCCCGACAGGGCAAGACAATTCTGCCCGCACCTTTTGTGCATATAACAGAGAATGTGAGGAAGATCACTACGTTCCTCAAGGACAGTACATAGCATGGGAATGATGCACGTCTGCACCCGCTTTATATCCAGATCGCTCATTGAGACCAGAGCTTCAAGTCAATGTTGCTAACCTCGACAGAGGGAAGCAACATATAGGGGTCTCAGAGCACCATGATCGAGAAAGATATGTAGGGGAGGCATCTAGGCCTCCTAAACAAGAGACGGCGGAACAAAATGACTTGGCATTTGCCAAACTAGCCACCCGCCAAGCGCAAATCACGCGGCTTAGGCAAGACCAACAACAATTAGAACATTTGTGTCACCTTAATCAAGAGCGCATTCAACGTCAGACAGCTGAATTGCTTCACAACAATGCGCCTGAGAAGGCCCCAGTCCCTCGCACATAGAAATCTGAGATGTATGTGAGGCACAACCCCCTAGTGCGAGATAGGTCTCCGCGACTTCATCAAGCACTACCTCTAAGACCTCCTAGACCTGAGCGGGAGGCCACTCCCCGCAACCGTGATGGGCATCCTCCGCGGGCACCCATCAATGTTTACAGGCCTAGGCCAGACACTCCTCAAGAAGCTTATGAGGATTATGACCAAGAAGAAGAGCGGGCTGAAATGCCCTATCAAGGTAGAAGGGATGCTACCCAGTTATCCCTCCAAAGGCCTCAAGTTCCCCGCAACCCACAGCGGGAGCAAACCAAGGAGGAGGAGATTAAGTCCTCCGATGCATACAAAGTGTTGTTAGAATGCTTAGAGACTATGGAACTCAAGACTGCTGGGCCCCAAAAGCCTACCTTACGCCAACTCCGTAGTCATCCTGTGCATCCATCAGTGCCAACACCTCCATACCCCGAACATTTTAAGCTGCCCTAGTTGGCACTCTTTAGAGGGGATGAAGATGCTCAAGAGCATGTGACTCGATTTTTGAGCCAATGCTTCGGTATACAAGATAATGATGCATTGCTATTAAGAACATTTATAACCACATTCGTAGGACCTACCTCGGATTGGTTTACCCATCTACCAAAGCATAGCATCTACAACTTGGATCAGCTAGTGGACGCGTTCCTAGAACGTTTTGCTTTCAACACAAAGAAAAAGGCGTCACTAAGTGATCTAGCTAGCCTCAAGCAGTATGAGGAGGAATCTATGGTGGCATATGGGAATCGGTGGAGGACATTGCTTTCAAAGCTATCCTACCTCCCTCCTATGTCCGACCTAACTCAAATGTTCGCAAAGAGCTATTTGCGATCGATCTCTATGCTATTGCAGCTGCAGCAATACGCCACTTTAGAAGAAGCTCTGGCGCAAGCTAGAATTATCGAAGAGATCAAGATACAGGATGGCAAAATTGCCAAGCCTAAGAAAAAAGAGTGGAACAAGAGCACCAAAATAGGGAATACGCAACAGAAACCCGTCGTGGTCAATCAAGTTGCTATCAATGCCCCTAAGCCTGCCCAAGCAACACAACCTCCAAAGGCTAATTATCAGGCGGTGCCTCACAATAACTATGAGAAAGATAATAAAAAATAGGATCACAATCAGCAACGTCACCCTAGGCAGCAATTTACACCATACACCGAGTCTAGGGACTCCTTGTTTGACCATTTGTCAACGGCAAACTTGATTAATCTGCCAGAGATTCAAACAATCGATCCTAATGCGCCAAAGCCTAAGGGCTACAGAGAGGATCTTTACTTGTAGATTCCATAGAAGGAAAGGGCATGACCTTAACGCCTGTTGGAAATTCAAAGGTTTAGTGCAAGACCTCATTGACAATAACACATTGGTAGTGGATAACCCCATCGCACCCAACAACCAACAAATGGGTGTTTTCAGAGATCCTTTACCCACACATGATGCACAAGCAAAACCTCTTCATGTCAATGAAGTGCAATAGAATTGCCCCATGGAGGGGTATGTTGGGATGATCAGCATTGTGACAAGGAACAAGAGATACCCAGGAGCTGCCCCCGTGACAGCCACAAGGGAAGTTCCATCCATGTCACAACCTCAATCGAATCCTACACAGCTTCCCCCGCCTAGACCAGTGGCCACGATTCGAACTAGACTTACTCAAAGTCTAAGGACCACATCGGCTAGGCTCTCCATCTATGAGCTTATTCAACAATCGATGCCCCATCGGGAAGCTCTCATGGAGATATTAAAGGCAATTGAGCTGCAACCCCACGAAGCGAATTCGTTCAACAATTTTGTGGGGCATGTCAAACAGTGTACCGAACCAGTCATCACCTTTAGGGAAGATGAATTAAAAATGGTGACTGGGGATGTAGCGGATCCACCCCTACACGTTATTGCATGGGTCAATGGGACTCCGTACAAGCGGGTGTTGGTAGACACTGGTTCGTCCAGTAACATTATTACAACCGTTGCACTGAAACATTTGAAGCTGCCAGCCTCTCACATTGTACCTTCCACTTATACTCTTCGAGCATTTAATGATGCGATATGCTCGATAGTTGGCACAATTGTCCTACCCATACAAGTGGGACAAAAGACCATTCATACATTGTGCCACATTTTAGAAGGTGAGATGGCTTACAATATCTTGCTTGGGCGGCCTTGGATCCGGGATATGAAGTGTGTCCCTTCAATTGCTCATCAATGTTTAAAGTACACATTTGAAGGACAAGTGCACGTGGTCCCCATAGATTTAGAACCTTTTAAATACTACAATTCAGTGCAACTAATGCCACAGTCGACCCTCCCTTCAACGCATGTGGATTTCCAGTTAAATCCATCTAAAAGGGGTCCGATTAAGCAAGAATCTCCATTACCAAATCAATCAAATTCCCAGGCGGGTTCATCTTCTTCATCCGGTCCTCCCACAATGATGCCACCTACGGTGGCCACACCAACGGACAAAGGAAAGAAGCCCCTGGAAGCGGAACCACCCTTAGTCTCCAACATCTCGACAGAAGAGATGCCTAATAGAATGGAAGTTGAGATGCCTAGTTCACCCCACATGGAGTGGACTCAAGGAGAACTCCCATTCGCTTCCTCTCAATCACCAATGATTACTTGTTGAGATGTCTAACACAGGCATGGGGGAGTATATAGTGCGCAATGTTGTTGCAACGCCCACACTTCAGTCTATGCAAGACATGGGAAGACCTCGACTCCCCATAGGCTCCGTGGTTCCTTTAGGCTACCCACCTAATCAGACAAACTTTATTTTTGGGGGCCTGGATCATGGCGTTGAACCTTCCCGACGAGAAGAGGAAGATGAAGAGCCCTTTGTGGAAGATGTCAATTATCTGTCTAACCCAGACTTCGCATTACGATATCTTAGCCAATGCAATTGGCATGGATACGGGTTAGGCAGGTATGAACAAGGAGTGCGTGTTTTGTGCCAACCAAGATACCAAATGCCTTATGACAAGTCAGGAGTAGGGTTTAATCACCCTTTGCCCCTCGACATCTTGGTCGAAAACATGCAAGGCCTAGGGATAGGCAACAAGGATGGGTTGGCATCAGATCCATATGCCAATCCAAATACAACTTATACATTGGGGGATTATTTCCCATTACAAACAAACAACCTTGTTGACCTCAACAACCCTTTCCCTTCGGCCGAACAAGGAGAAACCTCACAGACTCACCCACAAGGGGAAGATGGACAAGACCAAGAAGGGTCTTTCGAAGATGAGTCGGAGTACGATCATTCGCACGAATATCCAATGAATGATGATCAGGAAAGCTTCCTGACGATGTTCCCATTGAATGATCCCATTGAGCATAGGCTACCTCAAGAAAATCAGGTCCCCCCGTAGAGGGCGGGACAACCTAGATGGGACCACATAAATCTGCTTGAACAAGGTGAGCCCCATGTGTCGCAAGCAACCATTGGAGTTAACGAAGGCCTGTGGTTCTCCGACAGTGATTCGAAAGATGAAACTGAGATGGCCTATCTCAACCACATGCGACAAATGCAACAAAGGCAACAAATGCAACAACGATATCCCTTGGACATAGATGACATGTTTGAACACTTACACATAGGTCCAAGACATAGGTGGCACCTCAACCCGGCGTAGTTATAGCAATTACTGCACCCGCCACTCTAGGTATACAGAGAGCATCTTCCGCTCGGAGACCCTATCAAACCATCGGTGCCTAGGGCAGACCCTGTTTGCATGTCCATGCATAGGGCTGATCCCTTTGTGCCAGTGCCTACAGAGCCAGATCCAATGCATCAAGAACATCCCGAATGTCAGAGTTATCACACCTGTGGTAATGGAGGTTACAATCATCTCATAAACATGATCTCCATTGACTTGACCGCCCCCATCCATGATCCAGCCAATCCAACATGATCATTGCATCTAGACATAGAGGCTATAGATTGGGATCATGCTGACACACCACCATCCCCATCAGAGTATTGGCCTTGCGGTGGGATGTTTCATTTCACTCCAGGACAGACTCAGGATGTCTTCCATGCTGAAGAGGAACTTGACGTTCCTAATGATGATCTTAATTCAGCAAACGATATCCATCTGATCCCAACTCCACACCAGTTGGAGGACGGATCCCACATGTCGGTCGAGGCAACGACTGATGTAGACATCGACACAGATCCAATGAATCCATGGATTCTCAAGTCGGGGGTAAGTCTTTCCCCCGAAGAGCAAGCCGATTATGTTGCCCTTCTTAAGGAAAAGAAGGAGGTTTTTGCATGGTCATACAAGGATATGCCGGGACTAGACCCACAGCTAGTCACGCATAATTTAACGCTTGATCCGACAATCAAGCCGGTAAAGCAAAAACTACGCAAGATGCACCCAACAGTGGCCTTAATGGTAAAAGATGAGTTACAAAAGTTGTTGGATGCCCAGTTTGTCATCTGTGTGGATTATCCTCCATGGTTGTCTAACATGGTTCCCGTCAAGAAGCCCGACGGGAGGATTCGCATATGCACCGATTTTTGAGATCTTAACAAAGCGAGTCCTAAGGATGATTTTCCCTTGCCAAGCATCGACGCGTTGGTAGACGCCACAGCGGGCCACGAAATGCTTTCCCTTATGGATGGTTTCTCAGGATACAATCAGATTCGTATCAATCCCGAGGACCAACTAAAAATGGCATTCACAACGCCTTGGGGGACATTTTGCTATAAGGTCATGCCTTTTGGCCTTAAAAATGTTGGCGCCACTTACCAACGTGCCATGACGTACATCTTTCATGATTACATGCACAAGACTTTGGAAGATTACATGGATGATTTGTTGGCCAAATCTCTTTTGCGCCCAGATCACCTCGGTGACTTGAGCAAGGTCCTTGATCGCCTCATTGAACATAAAGTCAGACTAAACCCCAAGAAGTGCATCTTTGGCGTCACCTCTGGAAAGCTCTTGGGTTTCATAGTCTCCAAACGAGGAATCGAGGTAGACCCAAACAAAGTCAAGGCAATCCTTGAAATGCTTCCCCCAACCACCATCAAGCAGCTCAGGAGTCTGTAGGGAAAGGTTGCGTCGATCAAGCGCTTCATAGCGCAGTTATCTGACAAATGCCGACCCATGAATAAATTATTGCATAAGGGGGTCACATTTCATTGGGATGACGAGTGCCAGTCAGCCTTTGACGACATTAAATAGTACTTGGCTTCACCGCCAGTATTGGCACCACCTAGACCAGGAGTGTCGTTCTATTTATACATCTCAGCTACTGAGGTGGCACTGGGCGCCATGCTGTCCCAGAAAAATGAACTTCACAAAGAACAGGCTACATACTATCTTAGCCGCACCCTAGTCAGTTATGAACTTAACTATGCATACGTTGAAAAGCTCTACTTGGCAGTGGTGTTTGCTACCAAAAAGCTATGCCACTACATGCTCAGTAATAAGATGTATGTTGTGTCTAAGGAGAATCCATTGCGATACATGATGAGTCATACTTATCATAGTAGCCGCACGGCGAAATGGATCATGTTGTTGATGGAGTTTGACATAGAGTTCATTGGACAAAAATCCATAAAAGGTCAAGTCATCGCCGATCAACTAGCTGAGGCTCCTCTTGAAGACGATCAGCCTCTGACTTTTGAACTACCTGATGATGGGGTCTTCCATGTTTCAGAATCGCCAGATTCTGATGAGCCTGAGTCACAGGCTGACATAACCCTATTCTTCGATGGTTCTAAATGTGAGCAAGGGGGTGGCACGGGAATTGTATTCTTCACTCCGCAAGGCGCTCCAATGCCTTTGTCATTTAAATTAGACTTCCCGTGCACCAACAACAATGCAGAATACGAAGCCTTGCTCATAGGTCTTCAAACAACAATCACCATGAACATTAAACGTCTAAACATCTTTGGTGATTCGTTGTTGATTGTCAATCAAGTGAAGGGGATTTTTCAATGTAAATGTCCAGTTCTGTAGGCCTACAAAGCCCTTGTGGACAAATTCCTGGCACAACTTGAATGGTATGACATCGAGGCACTCCCTCGATCATCAAATCATTTTGCGGATACTATGGCCTCCTTGGGGTCACTAATCCCGCAAGACCCTTCTGGTGAAATGACAACCATTCAGGTTAAAACATTATCGCAATCTACGATGGAGCGTGCAAGCTCTGATCTGACGCCAGGAATCCACCTGATCCAGATTGAACCATCTCCGGATAAGTTCTCTCGAATCCATGATTGTTTGACTCGAGCCAACTAGGGGTCCTTGTTCTCCCCGACCCCTCTTAATAGCAACACCACGTTGTTTTTACAAGTTCTTTCCCGCTCAACTTTTGTTAGGGATGGACTTCAAGAGGGATTGGCCGTTCATACTATCGAGGTTTCTGATCAGCAGGATTGGTACACACCCATTCGGGATTACCTCAAGCTAGGTAACCTCCCACTTGGATTGACACAAGCCATGAAAAGATCATTCAAATAGAAAGCGGCAAAGCATGTCTTGTTAGGAGACATTTTGTATCGTCAAAATTATGAAGGAATCCTCCTTCGTTGTTTGGACCAACAAGAGTCCGCTTGGGCGATCACCCAAGCTCACGATGGTACATGTGGTGGCCACTTCAGCGGTATGGCCATCGCAAAGCGCATTCTTCGCATGGGTTATTATTGGCCATCTTTAGAGCGAGATTGTTGCGCATATGTGAAGAAGTGCGTGAAGTGTCAACACCATGCTAATTTGACACACGTACCTTCTCAGGCCTTGCAGCCGATCCAATCGGTTTGGCCTTTTTTATAGTGGGGCTTTGACCTAATTGGAAAGATCTCCCCTACGTCGTCTGGTCGTCACACATTCATTTTAACGGCCACAGAGTACTTTACCAAGTGGGTGGAAGCAATTCCGCTAACCACTACGATTGGATCCCGCATTGCGGAGTTTATTTTGCATAACATCATATGTCATTTTGGTATTCCATCCAAGATCCTGTCAGATAATGGGACACCATTCAAGAACAAAGATGTGCGTGCTTTGACCACAAAGTACAAAATTCAGCATAGTTTTTCAACACCCTATTATCCGTAGGCAAATGGGCAAGCAGAGGCGTCAAACAAAATGCTAGTCGCCATTCTCAAAAAGATAGTTGCAGACAATCATAAGGACTGGCACATTCAGATCCCGCTTGCCCTATGGGCTTATCGCACCAGCATTCGGATGCCCACTGGGGCAACTCCATTTTCTTTGGTGTATGGCTCCGAGGCAATCATGCCTTTTGAGTTGGAAATCCCTTCCCTGCGCATTTCAATGCAAGAGTTCATCGATGATGACACTACGCGATAGGCCCGGTTAGATCAACTGATGTTGCTCGATGAACGACATGTTAATGCTCTCGAGCATTTGCGTATCTATCAAGAGCGACTTAAGAGAGCATACAACATGAAAGTCCACCTCAGGGAATTTTAGGTTGGTGACTTGGTCTTAAAAGAGAACCAACAGAATTCTAATTTGTCGTCCCATCTACGGGACAAGTTCACGGCAAACTGGTTAGGTCCTTATATCATTGACAGTAGAATAGGACCTGGAACATACCGGCTTGCCTCTCTTGAAGGAATCAAGGAAACAGAACCCTTGAACATCATTCATTTGAGGCCATTCCACATCTAGAGAGCCATAGTCCAACTAAAAGCTCCAAGGATTCTCATAATCGCTTGGTCAACCCTAAATGCCCCAAAGGTATCTATAAACCCTTTGGTCAAGCCAAAAGCTCCAAGGATTCTCATAATCGCTTGGTCAACCCTAAATGCCCCAAAGGTATCTATAAACCCTTTGGTCAAGCCAAAAGCTCCAAGGATTTTCATAATCGCTTGTACCCTAAATGTCCAAGTTTATAACTTAAAAAGGTATCTATAAACCCTTTGGTCAAGCCAAAAGCTCCAAGGATTCTCATAATCGCTTGGTCACCCCAAAATGCTCCAAAGGTATCCATAAACCCTTTGGTCAACACCAAATGCTCCAAGCGTTACCATAACTACTTGGTCAAAATAAATATTCAAAAATAAACAAAAACAATACAATCATCAAAAATCACAAAAAAATTGCATTTCAATTCCATGCATACTAAAAAAATCAAAATCACAAAAACAATTGCATTTCAATTCCATGCATACTCATAAAAAAATCAAAAATCACAAAAACAATTGCATTTCAATTCCATGCATTCTCATAAAAATCAAAATACAAAAATATAGGTTGCATTAGGCATCGCATCCATACATTGCATACTTTGCTAGGTCATACAAGTCAAAAGCACCATAGACTGTCATTACTTGGCAATTCCATCATTTTCCACATCAAATCCATTTTCATAAATGCATACATCTAGAATAGCACCATCGCCATTTTTTAGCATCGTCAGTTGTCTCCTAATGTATATAGGGTTTTCGTCATTCAGTTGTCTTTAAATTTCTAGCCAAAACTGTACATAGTTAAACAGATTTTACACGGGAAAGTTTTACTTGGATCACACCTTGTTACGTAGCATCCCAACACAAATTAACACACATAAAATAATTCCTAAGTTGTGTGAATGCAAGAGAAACCTACAAAGCAGTCTAGGGTACCATAGGTGAAAGATTAGCTTGTTCATCCCCCTGTGCGAATGGTTCTAGAATGCTGAGAATTGACAAAAGGACGAGTTCTTCCCTATCCATTCCCCATCATAAATAGTGGTTTTCACCACTCCCACAAATCCCAATCATAGTTGGTCCCCAAAGTTGTAAGGATTCGTACTACACGTCCCTGCCAAGGATGGGTAGTCATCCCCAAGACCTAAAAGGATCAACGCCATTCAAAAACAAAATTCCAACAAACCATCATCCCAACCCTTTCCATTCACCTTTGGTCTCAAAGTTGTAAGGATTCATACTATCCGCCCCTAACCAGGATGGGTAGTCATCCCCAAGGCCTAAAAGATCAATGCCCTTACTTCATAATCTCCATTATCCCCTTGGTTCCCAACGTCGTAAGGATTCGTACTACACGTCCCTAAACAGGATGGGTAGTCATCCCCAAGACCAATAGGATCAAGGCCATTCACAAGCTCAAACTTACAAAGTTCAAAATACAAAATCAAATAACAGTGGTTATCACCACTATTCAAAATCCTTGCTCAAAAAAAAAAAAAAAAACAAAGAGAAAAATAAACAGTGATTTTCATCACTATATAGACGAGCAAGTCTCCCAAATCATTCAGCCACCAAACAACCTGAACTTGAATCCTTGGAAATTCTCAGCATTCGAAAACCATCTAGGTGATCCTCATTACAGGTTTGGTTGATAGCCTACCTGGCAATGGTGGTATCCTACCCGCATGACGATATGTCTGTCACATTAGCTTTGCGTGTGCGCAGACCAATGTTTGCATGTGGATGAGCTAGCTTATGGTACCTTAGATTGTCCCGTGGATTAATCTTGCTAAATACAACAATGGAGTTAGTGGAGCTAATTAGGTGATCCTCAGTACAGGTTTGGTTGATAGCCTATCTGGCACTGGCGGTATCCTGATGAATACCACATAAACGAACTCAATTGCACACACAAGGATGTGAAATAACTTGGTTAAATTCAAGTCGGATTTAGACCTTGTTCAAAAGTCTTGCGAGATAAATGTACAGTCTTGGCTAGTTAGTTAAAATATCTGCATCTCAGAAAAGCTTAACTACATTTTCAAACAATCGGTACATTTCATTCCGTACATCACCATCAAAAAATAGACAAAATACAAAAACAAAGTTTTCACATGCACACGCATTCCACAAAGTTATCCCATTAATATAGCAAGTCAGTCAAATCTTGTACAGTCTATGGTGCATCGACAAATCATCAACAACTCATTTCATTCATTCCATATGCATACATCATACAAATTAGACCCATCGCATTCATAATCGCATATGCATACATCAATGTAAAAACATGTACATAAAAATAAATCATGAAAAATGTATAAACACCAAAAAGAGTCATCTGTATATATATATCATAACAAAATTGCTCGTAAGCTACAAAGAACCGGTCCTCGAACCTCGCTCCCATAACAAAATCAAAATCCCCAAGTCTAGGGCATCGTCCACCATGATCACGCAGGATCGGTGCGACGGGAACTACCCCCCGTGGTGCGGGTCCTCTGAGACCTCTCAGGGCGGCTACTGCTCGCCCCTGCACCATGCCCACTAGCCTCTCCCTCATCTCGTCGCCTCTATTGAGAGGATGCTGTCTGCTCCATGTCGCTCCCTCTCGAGCGTCGTGATGATCCACCTCCCGAGAATGCAGGCACTTGCCCACCAAGGCGGATAATCTCATCCTCCATCTCTTGTCCCGCTATCGCTTCCAAGCTCCACTCGCCTCCATTTGATGGTATGTCGCAAGGTTAGCCTCATGCTGCCCCAACTGCGCCCATAGGAGATCCCTCTCCTGTAGTGCATCTCCCAAGCTCTCCATATCGCCTCCGTAGCACCTCCGTCAATCGTGCTACCTCCATGTGCAACCCCGCCTCTGTATCCCTCGGCACGGCCGGTTGCGTCGGCCTCTCTGGAGCATCGGCCTGCTCCGGAGCATCCTGCATCTCTGGCTGCTCCTCCTCACCAAAGTCCTCTCCCGCATCTGCCACCTCCACCATGTCCACATCAACAGGAGCTCCCCAACCCTCTCCTGGTGCCTCTGCACCCTCTCCGCCTCTCGCTGCCTCATCCCCTCCCAATGGCCCCTCACCTCGCCATCGTCGGAGCGTCCACCACTCCTGGTACTCGATAGTAACTCCGACATCATCCACGTCCAGAGTGTCTAGTACTGTATCCGCCTCCTCCCCTAGTGGCTCGAGGATCGGTGCAGCTAGAGTCCTCTCATCGCTCCGATGTCGATAGACTAAGGGCTCCCTAGGCAACCCTTGGCGTACCCCAAACTATCGTGTCACTCGGAGATAATGGAAGTATTCTTGCTCTGTCCCGTGTCGTCCAATGACCCACCTCCCCCTTCGGACCCGCCGAAGCCACTCATCAGCCTCCGGCCATGCGGGACAATCCCGATATGGCCTCCACACCACATCTCCTGGAGTTAGTCATGCCAATGCATCTACGTAATGGTCCACGTCTCCCGCAAACCGTCGACTCTGCCCCCGCTCCTCAGATCGATACCATAAAGCCCCATAACCAATGTCTCTATCCACCATGTCAACCCGTGTAGTCCAGGGTAGCCCTCGTGGTCGCTCCACGGCTATATGCTGCCAGGCCCAACACTGCAACAAGTAACTGCAGCCAATCCCCTTTCGCTTTCGACAGCGGACCTCATACAACTCATCATATAGTTGAGCCAAGAGCGTCTGGCCCCATCTCATGATCACCGGCTCTGTCACAGGACAATCCACTAACTGCCACACCACCTCCAGTAGGTTCCATGGGAACCTCGCCCCCGAAGAGTTTGGCAACAGCATGTTGGAAATGAGGCTCATGAGTAGTGTATGCCTCACTCCCAACACCCTCCTCTCGTACCACCACCGCACTAAGATCCCACCCACCTGACAATCATCCTCCGCTCTCTACACCGCGTCCTCCACACCCAAGTCCTCCCCATGTCCAAAACATCGGGTCAGTACAGCCGTCCTCTGGCCTCGTGGCGTCGTCCGGATGGGAACCCCGTCTATCGAAATCCGAAGAATCCGATACACATCCTCCAAGGTAACTGTCATCTCCCCTGTCGAGAGATGGAAGGTGTTCATCCGAACATCCCATAGACTGATCAAAGCTATCAAGTATGCCCGATCCCCAACAACCGCCTCCAATCGAGCCACATGCTTGAGCCCCAAGGCATCAAGCCACTCCCGATCCTCCGCACTCAACGCCTCGCGGGCACTAGAAAAAATAGTCGGTACCCGATACCGACTCTTCACCACCTGCATATCACAAAACATAAACACATCAAAAACATGCATCAAATCACCATCACATATACAAAAATGCATCAATATACAGTAACATCATTCATTCACATGTACATCTGTTACAATTTACAAACATACAAACAAAAAAAAAAATTTGATATGGTTTATCTACGGTTTTGACCTAAGTTTACCATTTACAAAAAATTCATCAATTTTTCATCTTTAATTTCATAAAAAACAAAAATTTGACATGGTTTACCTATGGTTTCGACCTAAGTTTACCATTTCAACAAAAAAATTCATCAATTTTTCATCTTTAATTTCATACAAAAAATAACAAAAATTTGACATGGTTTACCTACGGTTTTGACCTAAGTTTACCATTTAAACAAAAAAAATTCATCAATTTTTCATCTTTAATTTCATAAAAAATAACAAAAATTTGACATGGTTTACCTACGGTTTCGACCTAAGTTTACCATTTAAACAAAAAATTCATCAATTTTTCATCTTTAATTTCCTACAAACAAAACAAAAAATTGATATGGTTTATCTACGGTTTCAACCTAAGTTTACCATTCAAACAAAAAACTTCATCCATTTTTTTAATCTAGGGTTTCATTTTAAAAACAGACAAAAATGGACATGGTTTACCTACGGTTTCGACCTAAGTTTTACCATTCACATAAAAAAAACATTTTTATAACCGTGGTTACCCTAAGGTGTTACTCTAAGTTTCATTTGGGTTTATCCTACGGTTTTCCATCTAGGTTTCCATCGGTTTGCATACACGTTTCATTTTGTTTCATGGTCTTTAAATCAAATTCATTCACCTTTTAAATTAATTAATTAGGGTTCCATGTCTTACACAAAAGAAAAACACAATAAAAACACATTTGCACTTTTTCAAATTAAAACTCGAGGAGATAGTTCACTTACTGGTCTCGCTTCGGCTCCGCCGCTTGACGACCCGGTTTGTGCACTCATGGTAGCTGGAAAATTCGACAGCGCTTCGCGTCAGAAAATCTCCCTCCTCCTCCTCAGAGCTCCAAATCGCTCGCGATGAACAGTGCAAATGAGCCAAATCCGTCATTTTCGCATATTTATATTTTTTGCTTGCTGGTATTCGTTCCTGCCTGGAACGAGCACTTTTTCCTCGGAGGAGCGCTCGTCCCACCCCCGGACGAGTACCATCATGGAGTTCGTCCCCCAGAAACGAATACCAAAAAAAAAAAAAAATATAAAAATGACAAATGCCAACAAAACCACTAAAAATTGCCGGACAAAAGTGCTCTTGTACTTAATCTCTTGGCATCAAAAAAACAAATGTCGGGGTTTACATTGTCCTTATCTGTCTCCCAAAGAAGGCTACCATGGCCGGACCGCTCCATGAGAGATCAGATTTTTGCCAATGTTAACCCCAAATGGCATCCCAAAATGGGTTCACACCCACCAAAAATAGGTCAAAAAAATCGGGAAACTGCTCGAGCATTCACCGGATAACATCTGAAGGCACCCTCACTTAAGTCATCTTGGGTCAAGCGACTCGTCGCTTTTCTCATGTCGGTCATTCCCTCATCGATTCGTCGCTTGAGGGGGTAGTCACACTTAGTTGCCAATCAACAACAATATACCCAATCTTGGAAATGACATGCATTCAAAGGATCATTGCAAAAGACAATCGTGCCCTTGCTTGGGGCAGCAAACAAGCAATTATCACAAGCTGATCAAATACTTGGCATTCATGAATCATGAACTCAAGGTTCCCATAGACAAAAGGTTGCGCCCTTTGCCTATTCATGACTGATCAATGTCCAAGTTCAAGTAATACCTCACCGAACCAGGTTAATGCTTGATTTAAGTTCCTTAGCTCGTCAGAAGCAAGGATTCAAGAATGCGTGCCCTTTTCCATACTTGGGGCATCAAGAGTTGGTTAGGTTACTAAAAAATCTTAATCATTAGTGCTTTGGTTATCTATTTTTGCTCAGCACTGCACCATGTGCAGCGCTTTCCAAAAAGGGGCATCTGTAGACACCAAAACAGCACCAATCCGATTATGTGACTGCAAACACTGATCGCATTAACACACACAGCCCCTAGGGCAGCCCCAGAGGTTAAAACAGTGGTTCTAACCACTCACACAACAATTTTAAAAGTCAGAGATCAATTTGGCACCTTTTAGGCACTCTGCTACTTACTCGCTCCACCCGGGGATGAGTGCGGACTGGTACTCGTTCCACCCAGGGACGATTACCAGCGCTCGCTCCTGGGTGGGACGAATGCCGGGTTTGACCTACAAAAAGTCAAACCTCGGCACATGACAACTCAGAACTGCCACTTAGCTCTCCCTTCATGGCATAGGGGTGCGAGTGAGTTCTTTTGACAACTCATATCTACCAATTGACTCTCCATTCACTGCATGGGAATGAGAGTGAGCTTTTTAGGACAACTCAGATATGCCACTTGACTCTCCCTTCATTGCATGGGAGTGAGAGTGGGCTTTTTCATGACAACTCAAATTAGCTACTTAACTCTCCCTTCATTGCATGGGAGTGCGAGTGAGTTCTTTTGAGCATGCAACGAACGATTATGAAGCAGTTATGGAGCCCTTGATCAGGGAGAAGTCTTCTCTTCCCTGAAAAAGCATTCATGCTAAGTAGCACTTTTGCATGCTAATTCAAAGAGACCCCTTGGGTCTATAAAATGGTGAGTTTTCCTCACCCAAAGATATACAGAGAAGGAGCATTTTGAGCGACGAAGTGCTGCCAGTTTACTTACTTACGATTTGTGCTTTTACATCCATAATCTCTTAATCGAAAGAGAGGTTATTGGGTGACTTTTGAAGGCACGAATCAAGACCAAAAACCCGATTTTTTGACCACAATATCCTACCAATTTGCCGACAACACATCACAACAGGTTTCGGACCCATCCCAAGCGGATTGGTGTCGAAACAAAGTTTCAACCCGTGGGTGGTTTGCCTTCGGGCACCCCCTGCCTTATTGCAGGTTTTCTCGTCTCACCCCAAAACGAGTACCAAACTATCGCAGGTTTTCTCGTCTCACCCCGAAACGAGTACCAAACTATTGCAGGTTTACTCGTCCGACCCAGGGACGAATACGGATCTGTATCGAATTTGGTGACTGTTTCTTTTGCAGTATTTTGCTAGTTACATGATTACGCTTCTGTCAAATTTTTAGTCTATTTGGATTCATTTTAATCATCGTTATATTCATCTTTTACATTCATTAACAGTACTCTTTCAGATTTGCGAGTTTCATTATCATACACAGGTGCTACTGACGATTTGTTGTTTCTTTGAACGCAGGAGGAGCAACAAGGATTAAAGACTTATCAATACCAGCGACGGCAACACTTTGGCTCGCCCATTTCACATGTGGGCACGCGGAAGGAGGAACACTAAATCCATGATTGTAATTGAAACTATGTTAACGCTCCTACCCCTTAAAAGGGAGGAGACGTCTTTGTAACCGAATTGGAAGAGTATAAATAAAAAGGGCTGTGCTTTCTATACTTCTTTTTATCTCATTTAAATTCGTCTCTTTTCTTTCATTTCATGCATTTCATTTTATAGGACCTTAAGCGTTAATTTTGGGTTTTGAATACATCGCATTAGTTTTCTTTTCAATCTTTCGAAATCTCGTGCTCTCAGAGGTCATTACCAAAAATAATCTCGTTGCCCTGGCCAACCTTAGTTTTTACCTTTGTTTTTCATTAAAAAATATTAAGTTACATCAAAACACACAAGCCAACAATTCTAAAAGGAACTTCACATTAATGAAAGAAAATAATTAATGAACAAGGTAAGCCACACACGGTGAAACCTAGGACTGATTGTTTTCTTTGCTTTAAATTTTGGAAAAGTTGTTAATTTGTGTGATTTAGATAAGCTTTGAATCTTTGGTTTAACTACTTTATGGTGCTAACACGACAACAAAAGAAAATAATAAACCAAAGTAGTTTAATGGAAAATAGTTCCCATGAGCCCACTACTTCGGTAGCCCCATCCAATATGGTTCAGACTACTTTGGTTGGATCATCCCATCCACCCCACTCTCAAGTAGAGACACATTCACACAATGTGGAGACAACCACCACCTACATAGACATGGATAGAGTGCAGGCCCTTTACAAGGCTTCTAACTATGTCTTAGAGCCCCTTAGCCAAGAGGGTTTTGAAGAATCCGAATTGGCTACCACCTACCTTGCCCAAGGATATCCTAATTCGAGTTATGAATATGGTATGCCTTCCTCCATGAGCCAACCACCACAAAGCCCAAGTGTTCCAAACACTTATCTCACATCCACCTATACCAACCCCTTGTATGAGGAGTATGTCAATGTTGCCTCACAAGTCCCTAGCCTCCAAGTTGTAACATCAAACGCAACTTGCACCATACCCATGTCCTCTCATCCATCATCATCCACACCTCCATCATCTCACTTAGCCAACATGACCATGACTAATCATCCATCATCATCGACCTATCCATCGTCTCACCCAACCACCACCCCATAATTTGACACATGGTCAAATCAGGAACTTACGGATACATTAGGGCTCATCAACATATTGCTTTCACAATGAACAAAAGGAAAATAGTCAGCTTACATAGACCCTATGACCCAAGGAGTTCCAAATCAACCTCCGCTCACCAATAAAAATTCAGCATGGGTCCCTCAATCTTCCATAGTGTCCATCCCCAATCCACCACCACTCCACACATCCACCATACCAATCAACATTGCCACTAACCAACAACACAATCCATTTCTCCATCATCATCTTCATCAATCATCCCCATATTTCAACCATCAATCTTCTCCACATACCCAACCCAATTCATTCCACAACACCATGTTGGTCACACCCCAACATCTACCATCCAACCCATCAACCAACCATCACATAATCCAAGGTCCTCATATTCCAGTAGAAGATCTTAGATTCCAGGCAATGCAAAAGCAAATCGATCAGTTGATGCAAAACTCACCAGGGATAACGAGCCAAAAGCTCACATTAAGCCAACTGATCCATCAACCAATCCATCCATCGGTACCATCACCGCCATATCCGATAGATTTTACGGTACCAAAATTTGACAAGTTTAGGGGAACCGAGGATCCTAAGGAGCATGTGAGTTCATTTGTCCATGTATGTTTTTGGATTAGCGATGATAATGCTCTTATGCTCCGAACATTTCCTCAAACATTAGGGGGAGATGCCATTGAATGGTACAATCAATTGCCCACACATAGTATTTATACTTTTGATCAATTGATAGATCTATTCTTGGAATGCTTCACCCTCAACATTAAGAAGAAGGTGTCCTTATCGGATATATATTACTTGAAACAATGGGATGAGGAACCTATCTATGATTTTGGAAACCGTTGGAGGGCAGTCATAACAAAGTTGCCATTCTCCCTCCCAATGGAAGAAATTATCAAACTTTTTACCAAGAGTTGCTTAAAACCCATCTCTTGGATGCTTCAGCTCAATACTTATAGAACATTTGAGGAGGCTTTAGCACAGGCTAGTGTCATTGAGGAGATAAAAATCCAAGAGGGTGTCATTAAGCCTAAGAAGAAAGAATGGCAAAATAGGGGCCAATACCGAAATAATCAATCTGGCCAAACCAAATCCACACAAGCCTCAATGGCTAACACAGCTAATCAAGTCAATCAAGTGGTCATGAGCCAGCCCGTAATGGCTCAAAAACTAGTGCAACAACAAATTTCCTATCATGCGGTCCCATCAGTAACCCAAGCACCAACGGTACAAAACACAATGCCAACTATGGAACAACCTACCCATCGCCAATTCAATCGACCCCAACGTCAATACACTCCCTTAGCGAAATCATATTCATCCATATTTTGAAGGTTGTATGAGACCAACAAATTAGCCTTGCCGGACATTAGGCCCGATGATCCCACCAAAAGACCTAAAAGTTATAGAGAGCACTTGTTTTGCCCATACCATCGACAAAATGGGCATGATATCAATTCCTGCCATGTGTTCAAAAACATAGTGCAAGACCTCATAGACTTAGGGGCCATTAATGTGGATAACCCCTTAGCTCCACAAAATCAAAATTTGGGCATATATCAGACACCTCTACCTAACCATGGGGAGGTCCAACATAATATAGGAGGTAACAATCAACAACCACCTCCTAATCAAGTAAATCATGTCCAACAATACCAAAACTTTGTAGGAGCAGTCCATGTGGTCACTAGAGGGCAAAGACAAAATCAAAAAAATGCTCAACAACCTTCAAACCCACCTCCCATCCAAACATCACCAAATCCATCTCCGCCAATCAATCTATCCAACCCATCCAATCCGCCCATCCTTCGTCCAATAAGGCCAACGGTAACCTTAACCAGTCGGTTAACCACTAGTTTGAAAATGGCATCAGCCAAGATTTCTGTGTATGAGCTCATCCAACAATCCCCTAGGCATAGAGAAGCTTTAATGGAAATACTCAAGTCAATTGAGTTAGAATCCCAAGACTCTAATGCCTTCAACAACTTTGTAGGGAGTGTTAGAACATGCATGGAGCCATCAATTACCTTCTATGACTTTGAGGTAAAATCAATGAGTTCAGAATCGGTGGACCCTCCATTGCACATAATGGCATTAATAGATAGAAAGCCATTCAAAAGAGTATTAATTGATATCGGCTCGTCAATCAATATCATTACTACCGCTGCCCTTATCCACCTCAAATTACCTCCATCCCACATTTCCAAATCATCATTCACCCTCAAAGCATTTAACGATGCTTTGTGTACCACAGTTGGCATTGTTGTTTTACCTATAGAAGTAGGGGCCAGAATGTTGCACACCATGTTTCACATCTTGGAAGGAGCCATGGCGTATAATATACTCCTCGATAGACCTTGGATGAGGGAAATGAAATGTGTTCCTTCAATTCTCCACCAATGCTTGAAATATGTTCATGATGGACAAGTCCATTGCATCCCCATGGATGTCGAACCTTTTAAGTATTGTAATTTCATTTCAAATCCTTATGAATCCATGTTACCTTCCACCCATCTATTCTTGGTGCCATCATCAAATCCACCCACATCATATTTCAATCCGCCTTCTTCTAATCCATCTCCATCTTCTTCTAAGGCTCCCATCATAGAGGAACTACCCATCACATCACCTCCTCAAACATCCATTTCTTCTTGTACATGTGGTCATAGTAAGTCTACTGTTAGCACATCGTACATCACATCTACCCCTTCTTCTACAACCACTTCTTCTATTTCATCATTATCCCATCCTCCATCTTCTAATTCCACACCACCATCCAATCCCACTCCATCAGCCGATGTGTCACAAGTCGAACTCTCATATTGTGACATATTTAACTCACCACCATCCACAACCAATCTAGAGCCACCTGAGCCTTCACCATCCACCTCATCAACCCAAGTCATAGTCCACATCACTAATCCGAGCATTGGTGAGTACGTGGTCCAAGACGTCACCATTACACCCCTAGCCATTCCCATAGCTAAGGATTTTGGACGTCCCCGAGACCGTTCTTTATCCATAGGCATTGTTTACGACATGAGTGCCACTCCAAATAGCATTAAATTTGTTTATGGAGGGTTGGATTGCTCAACCAGGGCAAACCCACCCGAAGAACCACACGAGCCTAGGCGTGCCAACATACCTAACATAGAGGAGTTTCCAGCTCGATACTTTAATATGTTCCATTGGCAAGGTCAAGGTCTAGGTTCCCATGAGCAAGGGATGCATGATATCTTAGAGGTCCCATATAGAGGTGCCCATGATCATTCCGGTTTAGGCTATACCCCATTGTCTTCCACCGCTTCTCTTGAGCAAGCCTTTAAAAATATTACACTCAATGATGAAGATCACCCCATCCACCCACTACCCTCAACATCTTCTCTTGAACAAGCCCTTCAAGAACTTTGCATGGATGAAGTAAACGAAGATGATCCCATCAACTTTTCATATCCTATATTTGATTTCGATGATGAAAGTTATGAAGAATTTGAGGTCATGTCAAATGCTTCTGACGATTCTAAAGAGGAGTCACAACCCATTGTCCCCATCACCCAACAGGAAGAGTTTTACCTCCGAATGTTCCCCATCCATCATCCCATATTCCGCTTGCTTCTTCCATAAGAACAAGATGATCCACCTAGTAATCTGCCTTGAGCCACCCACATAAGCCAAGAATTGTAACATATGTACATATTTAAAAAAAAATCAAAATCAACAAAACATTTCAAAAAAAAAATGTTGCTCTGATGTTTTCACGTTCACTATTACAGGGATACCATGCCTCGACATCGGTTCCGATTCAATTGTTCCATCTGCCCATTCGGCCAAACCATCCTACCTTCCGCTAGGTCAATATGAATCCTATTGACTTATTTACCCCACTCCGTAATCCATACGATTTGGCTAGGCCAATTCCAATTGACATTAGCCTTATTGACTTGAACCGAATTTCCTCCACACCCTCCTCTTCGAAGTTCACCCTATCCAAGGAATTGCTAAAGGCTTCGGCCCACTACATTCCTCCTTCACCGCCACCTTCACCTCCATCACTTTTTACCAATGGTCCCAAGGTCTTTCAGGTAGAGTTAGGCAATGATAAGCAAGAAGAATTAGATGACACCCTAGACTATCTTGACTGGCTCTCAGGACTAGTACCCATTCGTAAGATTAATGGAGCAATACATATTTGCATTGATTTTTGAGACCGGTCTTAGCTCTTCCTTGTCTGGGGGTCCTCTTCTATGCATGACTATATATATGTATATATACATGGCTTTTAAAAAAAAATCATCATCCACATAGGCATATCTACATTGCATACATTCCATTTACATTTAGGCATTTAAAATACATCTTCACTCTTTGCATTCATGCATTGTTTCATTAAATCATACATATTCCATTGCATTGTACACTTTCCATTTGCATATCAACACTCCATTGCATTAGGCATATACATTTGCATTCATCCCATCCCATGTTCAATGATCTGGCAAAGTAATGATGATATGACCATAAAACAAAGAGTCAAGTTATAACGATTGGGGGTACCTAGTTTGAAACATTCATGCAACTTTAAGTCATATGTCAACCACATCACGTGTCACAAAAAAAAACCTAGATTTTCAGTCACTCAGCCATTACTAGGGTAGCAAACAACCTCCAAATGGATGTCCAATTTTCTTTAGGACCAAAAACACACTTTACACACTAAGAAAGTCTTGAGCATTACCGATTGATCCCAAATACAATCTTGAACCAATCACATTCCATCACATTTTAAAAAAACATTATGAGCCAAAGAGGGTTAGTACCATACTTGGGTAGTACCTCGAAGTGAAAAGGGATAATCCTCGCTTGTCCCATCATGCAACATAGTCCAAAATAGTGGTTTTCACCACTACCAACATTGCTCCAAACATAAACATAAAAACATAGAGTAGTAAGGATAGGGTCAAAATTCTCATCATACTTCGGTTGAGAATCTGATTCCCCAAAACTCTATACAAAATTAACGAACAAAATCCCAAATACCCCTGATCCCTAAAGTTGTAAGGATCGTACTACACATCCCTGAGAAGGATGGGTAGTCATCCCCAAGGCCCAAAAGATCAATCCCAATTGGACTATGGAGTGAATCTCCACCGAGGCTATAGACGCTTGACTGGCAGTGGAGTAAGCTCATGCGGGGCGACATGTCTACTTGGCAAACAAGGAGACCTCTGACCGCACATAAGGACAGGCTAGCTTCAGGGTCATCTCCATAATAGGTCATGCCCAATTTACTCATAATGGGTCAATGAACTTCACATGCACACACATTGGTTCATGATTGGATAGGGTCATTGTCACACTCAAGATTTGGTATATGAACCTCACTTGCACACACATTGGTCCTAAAGAAAGTTAGACAACCCAAGTGAGTTTGCTTGATAATACTAGTATGATTGAGTCTTTGAAAATTTTGCAATATCTCCTTCCATATCAACATCCATATCTTCTTCCATATCAACATCCATATCTTCTTCCATATCAACATCCATATCTTCTTCCATATCAACATCCATATCTTCCTCCATAAAAACAACCATGTCTTCATAGTGAGTCAAGTTGCAGAACACCACCAAATTCGGTACCCCCGATTGCCAAACAATGGACAACAAAATTGGTCAATAAAATTTTTGAACTATAAAAGATCATGTGAACAACATGCATTCCTCTCATATAGTTTAGATTCATTTACCTGCATACATCATTCATATAAACATCCATAGCGCATCATATAGCTTGCATACATCATCCATACAAACCTTAGGCATACACATCATGGTTAGCTTGCATTCATCATCAAAACATAAAATAGGAATTGCATAAAACATAAAAGCATCCACACAAGAGATAACACACATATATGAAAAAGCCATGTATATATATATATATATCACATATACAATCAATTCCAAAAGGCTACAATGGAGCACCAAGGCTCATATATACAAAATAGTGCATCTAAGCACTAAGTCTATTGTCCATGAGAAGACTCCTGAGACCTAGTAGGAGCCCTCGACCTAGTACTCTGCCTAGACTCCGTATGCCTAGATGACTCGACCATAGAAGAAGGAGGATCCGGTAATGTAATATGGTGTTGCATACACACATCCTCCAAAGAATGTACGTATGCCTCACTAGCCCATAGATACCACAAATCCATCTGATGTCATCGCTCCTTCACCAAAATATCTGCCTGAAGCCTTGTGACCATCGCCTGATCACTAGCCACAGCCGCTTCCCACTCTACCTCTAGCCGTGCTATAGTAGCCCTTGACTCCCTATGAGTCTCAAGCATAGTCTCACGCTCCTCGTGAAGCTGCTCCAACTCTGCCCACAACCTTACCACCTCGGAGATCTCACCCATCCCCTCATCCTCCTCCCTCTCCTCATCCGCCAACCCCACCTCTAGAGCTTTTTGAGCTACTTCCCTCGACTACCTCTGACTCATCGATCATTGAGGCCTCGTCCTCTTTGGAGTCATCCTCAACCTCAACGTTGTTGCATCATCCCCAACCACCTTTGGTACCCATACTAGTTGGGCACCAAACCATGCTACATATTCAGGAGTCACCCCGACATCATCCACATCGAGGACCTCCAGCTGCTCATCATCCTCCATCTGCACCCACCATGGCTCCACACATGGAAGTGCCTCCTCACCTCGCTGACACCGATATAACACCGGCTCATCCGGCACACCCTGAGGTAAGCCAAACTACCTCAATACATACGAGTACTAGAAGTACTCCACCTCCTCATCTCTCCATCCAACCAACCATCGAGCCTGTCTCACCTGACGATGCCTCCTATCCCCATCCCATCAAGCTCCTCGCCATGGCCTCCATACAACATTAGCTCGAGACAACCCTGACCACATATCTCTATACCATTGGCCGCTATGAACCTCTCAGGTTGGCTACACCTCCTCCACCACCGCCCATCACCTAGCATAGGGCTCCCCCATCTTCCATGACTCGCATGGCAACCCTTCGGGCGAGCTGACCACAAAATGCTCCCATGCCCAACACTATAGGAGGAAGCTACATCCAATCCCCTTCCTCTCCCGCCGATTCACCTCATATAGCTCCGATACATCTGTTCCAATAAGGCAGGCCCATGCATACTCCTTTGGGTTGATGAGTAGATCACTCACCAACCCCAATAGGTTCCAAGGGAACCTACAACTAGTGCTATTAGGTAGCACTATGTTCGCTAACATGAACATAATCAAATCTGGGAGTGCATCCAACTCCTTTGCCTTGTACATGCTCAAGTAACATATCCCTCCATCCCCCATCTGGGCCTCCCGCCATCGATCTCCAAACATCTCCCCCATACAATCTACATCCAATCTAGCCACTCCCTCCAAACCCACTCTACCCAATAACCCCCACTCCTCCTCTGAAAGCTTCTTCCTCATCCCTAGAACAAGAGGAGAGAAGCGATGTCGAGGCTCAATATCCCTTAGCTACAAGCAACAAATAATTTCATTAATATTTGTACAAAATAAAAAAAAAATAATAAAATAAATGCACAAGTGACAAAAGTGTTTTTAAACATTATCAGGGCAAATGGTGCCTCAACTCCACCAATTAGCACTCAAGGCCCTCCTCCACCATAGCTTTCGTGCAGTTGACTTACCTCACTAAGCTCTCAAAGTCACTCCACCCCTCAGACACAGCTTCTCAAAGTCCCAAATGCAAGAATGAGCCTCAAGATTCACTCAGAAAGCTATTTATAGCTTTCCTTAGTGCATTCAGGCATAAGCCTGCACCTGTAGTCAACAGGCACACCTGGGCACTTGCAGGCACACCCAGGCGCATTGGAACACCTGTGAGACACCACAAGCGCAACCGTGCGCCTAGCGACAAAATGGCACAAAGAAAAAATCAATAAAAATAGTAGCTTACCTCCTCCAAATTTCATCCACACATCATGCACATCATAAAATTTGTTTTTGTGAAAACAAAAATTGTTTTGCATGCATAATTTTCAAGAACGATGCCAAATCTTCCAAAACCACATATCACGGCACAAAAGGTAGAAAAACAAGGTCCAAATTTTCACAAAACTCAACATTCCATAATTCTACATCATAACTCATCACCAATTTTGCAAAAATTGGAGTTCATTCAATCAATAAATCACTCATTTATGCGACAAAATGAACAACTCAAAGAAGCACAAACTGCTAAAGCACACATCAACTAACACCACATTCTGCGAAAGCATAACTACCATCCATCAAGCATTCTTCCATCATCATCTTTCATTTTCATAAACTCATCTCATAGCATAATCTGTCTTGTTAAGTCAATATTCAAGTGAACCTTGTACCTAGTGGGTTATCCTATCAACTTGGCGATTGCAGTGATATTAATCCATGCAAATTCGGTAAGATGAATAATCTACAATAAGGACACTTCACCATGATCATCATAAATTATCTCATCATCAAATATCACAATCAAATTGGGCACCTCAAATTTTAGGAATACAACCTTGCCAAGAACAATTTGCTAAAAGGTAGTCATTGATGTCCTCTTCCATGGGGCATGAAAACATGGATAACCAAAATCTCAAACACTCATTCACTTGACAACAGTCAAAATACAGGACATCGGTAAGCTTGATTGGTTCCATCATGGAATTGGCGAAGAAATTTATACAGTCAATACCCAACCCCTGTGTTGACTTAGTCAACATGCATCTTCATACCTTGCATACTCAATGATGCCATGGCAACAACTTATTCAACAAGCATCAAATCATCCCAAAGTTTGGGGCAACCACATTACATTATGATTTTCCCATGACGGGATACATCTCACATGATCATAACATCTACACTGGAAAAAATCCCCTCTCCACCATTGGGGCAAAAATGGTATCACATTTTACATCATTCATATCGTCCACAATCACATGGTACTATACACCAACCCCCATCCCACCGTTGGGACAAAAACGGTATCACATTTACATTTCACATCATTCATTCATCAATTGCACAAATTCACTACATCATTCATTTTTCAATTGGCTTGTGAGATACATTCGTAACTCATTCGCCAATTGAGGGGGTAAGCTACAAAAATTCCAAAAATTCTTTATTCTTTTGTCTTCAACATCAGTGCTCAAATCCAACGACAGAGAGAAGCTGCTTCTGTGCCCATAGCCCAAGCAGGTGTCTCGTGTTTTTGCACCATATTGTGTTTCACACAACATGGTACAAAAAGGGGCATCTGTAGACACCAAATTACAGCCACTAATCCTCCATCCTAACCATCCCACCACCCACTTGTCCACCATACACCTTTCTCGCCTTCAAAAGGCCCACTTTAGCCATTTCCCACCATTTCCTAGCCCAATTGGGATTATTTTAATATTATTTTATATTTAATATAATATTTTATATTATATTATAATATATTTATTATAAAATATATATTTATAAACTCAATTAACCACAATCGTCCGATCCAATTTAATCTCCACCCTCCATCTTCATTAATCCATGCCACACTCAAAAAGTAATCTCAACCTTAGGATCTAATTTAATCTTAGCCACACGATTAAAAGTGCAAGGCTAAAACCCTAAGAAAACCCTAGGTTGGATTATAAAATAAGGGCATTTGCAAATGCTCAAACCCTGGAACCTAGAGATTAGACATTGCACCCTGGAGGAGTTATTGGTGAAGCCCTAGCATAGAATACTAAAAATCTGAAGCCCTAGCTCATCGATAAGACTTCTGTTGTTCCAGCCATCACCCATTCATCCTCCATCACCATCACAGCCCCCCTCCATCCATCGCATTCATCGCCATCCCCTAGATCCACTTCTGCAGATTCTTCCCTAACCCGTAGGTGCCCTTCTGAGCTTGTGAGGCTCATTGCAGAGCCTGCGAAGCGCTCGCTAGAGCCTACTGCATTCTACAGGCGCCCTCCAGAGCCTGCTATATTCTGTAGGTGCACACCAGAGCCTGCGAAGCTCACATCCAAGCCTACCAAGTGCGCGTCCGAGCCTACTGTAACCATAGAAATGTGAATCAAAACCTATTGCACCATGCCATCTACAACAATGAAACGAAAGCAAGGTATATCTCATTTGAATGTATTTTATCTCATAATTTGTTGATCTTGCATACTTTTTGACTTCATTGTTAACTAGGGTTTTATTGATGTATGAGGGTCTCACACTATGGAGCCCTCATAGGTATTACTAACCCCCTTGTTCTGTTTTTATGTATGCAGATCTGCAAGTTCTACATATTGTTGAATGGTTGTTGAAGCTAGAGTGGCCCCACATTGGATACTCAAAGCCCACTCAACCTGTTGGAAGCAAGGACACACCAAATCTGAAGACACTTTGTTGTTATTGCTAGGGTTTTGGAGAACCCTAGTGCCATTGTAAATCATTGTATCAAATACTCACATTGAGTATTGATTGTAACAAAGGAGTTTATTGGCTCCCCCTATTTTATTGAATATATCCATTTGTGCAATCTTTGTATTTCCTTGTGTTATTTGATTTCCTATTATTATTTAAGTGTCGTGTTCTTGTCTTCACATTACCAAATTTGCACATGTATATATAAATAGATTATCCCGCAGTTCTCTGCTATTTTCCTATAAGTTCTAACAATGTCTTCCCTTTAAGTTCTTGTCATGGCCAGATAATATAGTTTTTATAAAATTGTTTACTTTGGCAATGTAGGCATAGTGCTTCTATTCTACATTGTTTTCCACATGTCTTTGGCTCTTTAGCTCTTCTATTTGGTCCAACTTCCTTCTACTATGCTTCATCCTCAATGTTCTTTGTAATATGAGCATCAAGTTGCCTATGGCCATTGCCTATGGCCATCCCCTTTTGAATCTAAGCCATCTATATTCCTTACGACAAATTCCCTTTTGGAAAGTGACTAATCTAGGTGTATTATGAGAGCTATGAATTTATCAAAATGTAAAATTACCCTTATAATTGGATTCAACTAATGGTTGGCTTTGTCACAATCTTTAGCTATTGAACTTTCAAGCTCACTCTAACTGAAATTTTTCTCTACTTGTTCCCTGTTGGTGCATTCAAAAAAATTTACACAGATTTCATTTGCATCCTCAATTTGATTTCCAAAGGATATTTCATTTTGAGCATCCTTGTTGTTTTACATCTCATGGGATTGGTTCTCAATTTTTTCTAGCTCTCTTGTAATTTTTTGGATAACATTCATAATTTCCTAAGTTGCTTGGGATGTTAATAGTATTTTTGTATCTAGATAGCAATATGTAAACACTGTACTTATAGGATTTGGTTGTTGTGAAAACCATGGGCTCATTAGAGGTTTTTGTGGCTTTGTTTGATATGAGATCAGAGAATCTATTCCACTATCTCTAGGAGAAATCTTTCCTACAGAGATTAACAGGTTCTCAGCTTTGATGGCTACCTAAAAAATTTGGAGAGATTTTCTTTCATTGTACTATTGGATTTATAGGCTCAAATATGGGTTTAGGGATCAAATATAGTACATGTATACCCGTGATTGAGATGGTCTTGCCTCCCTAGGAACCTTACCATGTATCCTTTTAAACCTAATGTTGAAATCCAGGAGCTTCTCTAGAGGATTTATTTTGATATATGAAAATTGTGTGAGCAATCCAAAGACATCACTTAGATCATAAACCACTAATATGAGAGGTTCAGTCAATTCTACCCAATTATTTATGTTATTATCTTCCAAAGATATATATCGTTGCAATGCCTTTCCTTAGAAATATTGAGTCAAAATTCTAACCATAACTTCTTCAAAAGAGATGTTATAGATGATAGCCAGTGTTTCAACATCTTGGTAGTGCTCATAAGCAGTCTTGCTAGTGCCATCATAGGTAGGCAAATTTTTCAATGTGTTGGTTGGGATATCATAAAAAATAGGTAGGTCAAGCAGTACAACATTATTCTAGATCAAACAAATTTGTCCAACCATAGCCTTGAAAATCCTGCTAACATATTGACAAACTCATTTGGTTGGTGCCTAGTGCACTATATAGTCTTTTCAATTTTTTCACCATTTGAATTTGAGTGTGCATCTGCAAGTGGAGGTACCAATTTCTAAGGATTATTTGGTAAATGAAGTCACCAAGTGAACATGCAATATTTGAAAATTATGTCAATACTATTCACTAATATCTTGAGTCCTCCAGGTATTTAAAATAATATTTTCAAGATCAGATAGCTCCTAAGATAGGTGTTCAATATTTACTATCAGAGGAAAGCTACCTAATCAAATAAAGTGGGGCCCTTGAGTCCCACCAAGCATGCCATAAATACTCTTAGTTCCAAAATTCATCTAGATGACTCAATGAGTGGAATGTGCCCTCAAGGCCTCAACCAAGAGATTGGATGGCTCAAAAAAAGGTATTTTTTAGTCAACCTCCGAAGAATTTTGGTTCCTATACCTAGAAAATCTAACTAAATGGGATATTGTAAACTAAAGTAAAAAATGCAAGGGTTATAAATATAAGCTAAAAGTGATACAAATTCAGCAACATCAAGAGACATAGTGTAGACATTCGTAATATGAATTTAAATTAAACCATATAATAGAACAACCTACTTTTTTTATGCATTCAAAACATTAATCATTAAGAGATTTGAGTGATGCTAAGTCATTCCATAACTATAATAGCAAATCTAGGTAGAAATTCATCATGTAGAATAACTGTAGCAAAATTACCCATTCCTAGATTTAACAAAAAATCCTTAGCTACTCAATAAGACATACATACATGTTTTGCACAAGAAGTTAGCAGGAGTCCAAAAAGCAATACAATATTCATTCAAGAACGTGTATGGCCTCAATAAATATAATATGTCAATTGTAAATATCAAAGATATGATCGTTAGAATATTTCACATTCTAGTATATATAGAGATCTACGATGTGTTTAGTTATATAAGAATGATGTTGTCAGAGCATATTGTAGGTTTCAAGGTAGGTACAAATAATGGTTGTCACATTCATCTCAACTATGCTTAACTACTTCCCTATTGATGTGTGTGATGCAAATTTTATGGTGAGACTGGATTACATGCTACATTGTTGGGTTATAGCCATCTCTTAATGGACCAATCTTTTCTATTATGAATAACCAGCTGATTAGGGGTAGGTGTATGATGAAAAATATTTTATTTTTAAGATCTTTTAACAATATTGATGCTTGGTGATTGATATGCATACACACTCCTGCTTATGTGGACTATTTTTTATCACTTGTGTAATAATTGACAGTGTGAAAGCATGTTTTTTGTTGCAGGGAAAATGTCATGACCAATTATAGCTTCCTTTGGCTTTCTTCAAGCTATTGAACTTCCTATGTTAGGTGATGGGTAATTTATTTCCTCTTGATGATGTCATTGCATAAAGAGTCCAACTATTGTATTTGCTCATGTATGATGTCGAACACTAGGTGACTATTTTAAACCTTGATGTTTTGTCTCTGGGTCACCATACTTAGAATTATCTTGCATCTGGTGTTCTTCTTGGCTTGTCAAGATTTTAAGTCTATAGTGTTGACATCATCATATTTTAAATTCCAACACCTCTAGTGCCATAATGCCAAACATCTGGTATCAAAGTCTGTTAGATTTTAATGGGAAATAGTATGACCACAAGATGTAAACTAACTAATATGATATAAGTATGAACTAATGGCACATTAATATACAAGAAAATAATAATATGAACATCTGCAAATAACTAAAAAATATGTCGTTAATGGAAGTGATGAAAATAGTATAATGCTATATAATGGAGTACATGAACACTCCATGAATAGATATAAAAGAACTACATTGTACCATACTCCTAAACTATAACACACTCTCTGTGTTCACTTCCCCACTATATTTACTTCATATCTATATTTTCTTCCTCTCAAAATCACTCATTATGAGGATTTTATATAGGAAGATAGATTCCTTGGCCCTTAATCTACCTATGACTCATGTACATGTGGACTACATGCACATTTACAACTTGCACATTGGCACTTGTACATTTACTACAATACTTGAAGTAACTAGCTTACTTCACTCTAAAGTAAATACTTTTTTTATTTATGTATCAAATATGGTAAATTTACATAACCTAAATGGTGTAATATACTCTAAAACCCTCCTGTATTACATTATTTAGTATTCAATATGGATATTTGATCTTCACGTGTTCTTCAATTTGATCTGGTCCTTTATATTATCTTTAGTTCACCTGGAATTGTATGCTTCCTTGACCTTGTCTTTATTTGTCTGCTTCTTTGTCTTTCCTTTTGGATCTAATTTTTGCACTTTTATAAGTGGTATTACTTTCACCTGATTCATGTAAAAGTATTTTCTCTATGTCTTTGTCCTCTTCATTATAATTCTTATTGTATACATAGGCCTCTAAAAAACACTTAGGGCATCATGATAAGATCTTGAGTTACTAGAACTTGATGTACCAATACTGGATTGAAATTCATTTTCTAAGTATGGTTCATTCAAATTTATTTTTTGTAATCCTTTTTGTTCTACATTGTCATCCCTGTAATATTTGTATGTAAGTAATGTCATATACAATATGCTACCAAAATATGAAGGAAGTAGAATATTACTCTTTCCATTATTAATTGCTTTAGTGAGTCGAGTATGTAGATAATGCTCCATGGTATCAAAGTTGTCTTCTACAACAAAGTTATCTTCTAAAGCTTCACTATGAATCACTCTTGAAGTAAGGTCTAGATTTGCTTCAAATTTTATAAGTAGGGTCATGATTATGATTTTTATGAAACTTGCTCTTTCTTTTCTAATAGTGTTGTTCATATCATTGTTCACCATATTCCTTGAGGTAGACATCTTTTCTTAGTTTTATGTTTTAAGAATACTTTTGATAGATCCTTTGTAGTAGTCTACCTTATGACTCCCTATTTTATAGTATGTGAACTAATTTGATAAAACCTTTTCAGACATAGGTCTTGTAGGATCCTTATGTCTCCCTAGTGATTAGAATCAACTATCATCTTAATAAAGTTCTTAGTAATTAATAGTTCACTTTTTTAGTTGATTTTGTAAATAAAAATAATCAAATTCTATTTCACCTTATCTCTTCTAAAGAACTATACACTTAATTTGAAGTTCTCAATGGTTGGATTTATTTTTTCCCTTTAGTATGATTATGAGATAAGTTTAAGTATATAATTCCAACTCCTTTAAGTAAATTAAGAACTTCCTTTTATAGCCCTTGATATTCAATAGTTTAATGTTTCTAAATTCCAATAATCTATTTTGGTGTAGTATTACTTATAACTCCTTAATTTGTAATATTAGAAAACAATAATATTTGCAATAATAGAGTTTTAATTTTCCAAGTAGAAACCCTTATATCTCCTATGGTTTTAAATTACAAATATTAAAATATTTAAGTATATAAGTCTCATTTTAACTTTCAATTGTATGGTTGATTTTGCTATAGTTTCAACCTTATATTATACTCCTTATAAGTCCTTAATGAAAGCAACTTGATTAATATAAAACCCTTACCTTTATAATGCTCTAACTCCTAAATAGTGAACGTTGAACACTATCTTGTTGTGCATTGCTCTCCTTCAATGACAGACATATGATAATGGCAGCTATACTTTAATGCTGCTTTGATCCTTTTGGTAACCTTGACCTCAATATTTTATGTTGTTTGTTCCTCTTTCACTGTGTATGGACACTCCCTTTTGCTTGTTACGGATCTGTTGCTCTCCTCATTGAGTTTAGGTGCTTTAAATAGCATGAATGTCTCTTGATGTTGGACAAGTGTCTCTCAGGAGTTATATTCAATTCTCAATCCTCCTTGTAATACATTGATGCTATACGAAACTTGGTATATTCATCCCTCAAATGACAAGTACACATTAAATTATCTTTGAGCATTGGTTTAATGAGTCTTCAATGCTCTTGGTCAAATGAAATGATTATTATGCATTTCACTCCTTTGAAATATGTATTTAATGCTTCCAAGATGAGCGTTATGTTCTGGATGCTCTCTCCCTATGTAGGCATAATGAAACACTCTCTTTTATTTTTCCAAGTGGCACTTGCATGTGAGGATGTCTTCAATGTCTACTTTCCTTTAATATTTCTTCTCTAGTAGGTGCAAGATGTTAATATTGGCTTCAACGTTTTTCTCCTTCTTCCTAGTAAGTGCTAGCTTGTGCATTTTCTAGTGAATGATAACTATTCTCCTTAGGGTTGGATCCAGCTATAGAATTTATATGATGCTCCAACACTGCTCATTTGGCAGATGATATAGCTTCCATCAATGGTTGCTTTGAACACTCTTTTCCTAGCTAGTGATTCATATTCAATAGATGATAGCTTTAGCTGGTAGTTTCTCCAAGTGATTAGTTGTGTAATGTATCCCTTATCCACCTCTTGTATTTTGTTCCTGGTTATCTTTAGAGCTATCTACCTTACAATGGATGCTATGCCTCCTTTTATGTTTTGTAGGCTCTTATTATATAGGCATTGATTTGGCATTTCTCTAGACCTTTGGAAATCAACTTATGAGTCATTTTTATGGCTTGATATCACTACCTTGATATCTTCCTCCATTGACATTGATGTTGTGGTCACTTGATGATTGTATAATGTTGGTCTATTGTAATGCATTTTAGTGGCATTAACTTTGTCCTTCTAATGTTGTTTAAAGGACAAGAATGATGCTCCTTTTTCCACTATAAATATAGTTGTAATAGTTAAGATAGTGTACCTTAACTTGCACCATGTTTTTGGATTGAAAGTCTCTTTTAAAAGCTCTCTAAATTTTTTGATAAGATAACTTCTTGAGAGAAAAATACTAACCCTTTATTTATGCACTTGGATAAATTAGTAAGAATGAATCCAATTTTTCAATCATGCAACTAATATGCTATTCAAGAGGTTTAACTTTGCACTACTGCTCTCCTTAACTAAAATATAGTGCAGTAATAATGAAATCTCAAGGTAAATCAAAGTATGTAATTGAATTGAGTAAAGAATCCATAACCACCTTTCTTTAATATATTTTCCATGCTATGTGAACTAACCACCTTGAAAGGAGGGGGTTGGATTCCTTGAATACAAATGACTTTTACATTCTCTATCCATTATATGTATAATTGTTGTATATTAATAGTAATGTCTCCAAGCTAAGATAGCAATTGTGCTACCAAGATGACACCTAAACTACCTATGTTTGAAGAAAATAAATTACTTGACCAAGTATAGTTTCCCAATTGGATGTTAACTTTAGTCAATCAACTCAAACACTAAGTAGTACCATCATTAGAAAGTAAGATTTAAAATTTATCATTATTTGAAGTATTTATATGCAATCCCAATGACTTAGTTGTCTTATTATATATAAAGCTGTGTGTGTTACCTAAATCAATCAACACATTAAGGCATTATTATTTAATAAGTCCTTGTAACTTGATGGTATGGTGATCTTGGAGACCCATAAGAGCATGAGTAGAGAAATATATGGTATCATCTTCATGTTTCACCTTATTTACTTATATTTGATGCTCCTACTACAATGAATATTCATATTTATATAATGTTTTATCTTCATATTTCACTTGAAAGTTACAAGATTATTCACAAGCCTAATCACGGGGATGGTGAGAATGATATTTGAAATAGAAGAATCCTTGGGAATGCTTATTATTATGATAAGAATTCAGAGAGTTAAAGTCATGTCTATGTGGGGGACTAAAATCTTGGAGCTTTTATTTTGTTACCAAAGGTACACATGGAGCATCATTAAGAATATAGGGATTGAGCATGTCAACTTCCTTCTAAATTTTATCCTTAAGACCATAGCAAAATGTTGAGATCACCACCACTAGATTTAATTTGTTGTTATAGGTGATAAGACTTGTGAACATGACGAAATACTCCCTGATTATTCATGTTTTCTTTGTTTGCATAAGATAGAGCATATATGATGTGAAATATCCTTTGTAAAATATTTCAAGAAATTGTTCTTTAAAGTTAGGCCACAAAATATGACCCCCTTGTTGGTGTAGTTACCACGAAAAATTTTTATAAGTTGGGTTTACAACTTAAAACTGCTAATGCAACACAACCTACTTCAATAACATGGTACAAATAGGTAAGAATTTCCATTTTGGCCAACCATTCTTGAAGATAGACACCTTCAAATGAGGGCATGTTGATGCAAGGAATAGTAATTTAATGATGTTGGAAATATAAGCAAGTTTTGTTGTCATTGATGTCAAGAGGTTGATGTCCTAGTTTCAACATCATTAATGTCATCAGGTGGTTTTTCCAAAAGGCAAGGAAGAAGTTTAAAGGAATAGGATATAATATTTATTTTAATATTATATGCCTAAAAGGCCTAAAAATATTGAAGACCCAAGGAAGGAGAAGCAAGTTTAAAATAAAATAATAATATTATAATATTTCGGGTTAAAGGTTGAGTTGAAGAAAAACAAGGTCCAAGGAGTTATTAAATTATAAATCCTCAAAAAAACACATTTGGTATATTTTAAGGTTATTATTTAATTTATTTAAATTTAAATAAATAATAAAGGTGTCAAAAGTTTAATGTTAAATTCGAATTAAAAAATCAAATTTCTTGAATCCAAGGAAGAGATGGAGGAGAGGAGCAGTGAAAGCGGTCAAAGCGGTGGAGGAAATTCGAAAGCTTTGGGTGGGAACCTCAGTCAAGGCAGCAGAGAAGGTACGCAGGATGCGGGCGGGAACCTCGAGCAGGAGTCAGGTGAGGAACCAGAGGAAGGCAGGCCTTCTGTGACAGGAGAGGTTGTCCAAAGAGGGCCCGATCCTCCTCAAAAATATCCCGACAAAAGGTCACAGAAGGGCGACGCGGGTCCCAGAAGAGGCCCAACCTTCGCGGAAACCCTAAAGGGTAGAAAGAGCGACTTTCTTTCACTCCCACCTCTCATACCGGTAAATAATAGGATAATGGCACCTGTAAACTCTATGGGTCCTTTCCTATCCATGGAAGAGTTTTCGTTAGTGGGCAAGTTCCTCGGTGGAAGGCCGGATATAGAGACCATACGGTCCTGGGCACTATCTAAGTGGAGAACGGTGGGGAGTATGGAGGTTGTTGCCCTATCCAGGGGTTTCTTCATTATAAGATTCAATAACAAGGAGGATGTGAATCGCGTTCTAACTGGAGGACCCTGGTTTTTAGGAAAACGTAGCCTTTTCCTCAGATAGTGGGGGGAGGATTTCGACCCTAAAAAATAGAATATCAATATAGCCCCTATTTGGGTTCGCCTTCCTAACCTACCAGCTTAGTTTTTCAATGAGTATTGGCTGCAAGGTATAGCCAGAGCTATTGGGGAGCTGGTAACCATAGATCATGCAACCTTGGCTAGGACAAGGATGACGCATGCAAGAATATGTGTCAACGCTGATTTAGAATCTGAGCTGCCAAATTTTGTCGAACTAGGGTACGGTGACTACCTGAGAAAATAGGTGGTGGAGTATGAAAATAGGCCAACATTTTTCTCAGAATGTAAAACCCAAGGCCATCTACGAAGTCAGTGCCCTAATCTAGCAGCTAGTAGAGAAAACCAGAGGACGGAAGGTAAACGACCAAATGATAAAGGTTACCCCAGGAATTTCCCTCCGAGAGGGGGCCCAGCTGGCAAAGGAGGGTTCAGGCCGGGTAAAAATAACTATGCCTATCAGGAGAAATCAAAGGAGGGTGAAGGGCAACCTCAGAATAAAGGCAAGCAACAAATCACCGATGGACAGGAAAATCAGGTAAGCCCTAAAATTCTGAACTCAAATCAGTTTGAAATTTTAGCTAATCTAGAGGTAGAAGGGGAGATTGAGGTTTTAGAAGAAGGAAACCTTCAAGTCGAACTACCTAAAACCCTAGAATCCCCGTCGAAGTTGGGTCCTTCTAATCCCATAATCAAGAGTCCCTCAAACTGCCAGGTAGGCATAAATCAAAACCCTGAAGAATACAGGAAACGTGTGGAGGGGTTAGAATCAAAGGAAATAGTCCTTCCCAACATCATAACCAGAAGCCCATCAAATCATCCAGAAGACTCAGTGCAAAAACTAGGAGAGTACAGGAAAAATATGGAGGAGTTAGAATCAAGGATTGATGTGGTAGAAACGAATGAGATTGAGGAATTTTTTAGTCCGGTTCTTCAGCAGATCGTTCCTCCACATTTTAGCCCCAAGCAGACCAGGAGCACTACCAAGTCGCCTGACTACGACGGTGAGAAAAAGAGGGGGAGGATGTCAAATGTTGAACACAACAAAATGAGGACTGACAATGAAATTGCTAGCGACAAACAGAAAACACTGATACAACAAGTTATCCCAGGACAGGAAGATAACAAATCAGGGAAACCTCCTCAAGGGAGGGGGAAAGCAAAAAACTCTAAACAATCTAAATGAAGGTTCTCTCATGGAATGTGAGAGGCCTCAATGGCCTACCCAAACAGAGGGTGGTTAGTTCAATAAGAAGGCAATATAACCCAACAATTTTGATGTTGCAAGAAACAAAAATAGACGAAGCTCAATAAAAAATAATAGCAAAAAAAATGTGGAGTCAAGGGGATATGGTATGCAAACCGGCAAGAGGAGCTTCAGGGGGGCTTATGGTTCTTTGGGATCCCCGGGTGGTGGAAGGGAACATTATCCAGGATGATGATAGGGTGTTGAGTGTTTTTTTCCATGACATTGACAACAATAGATCGTGGATTTTCTCAAATGTTTATGCCCCCAATTCAGTTCAAGGGAGAGCGTCTTTGTGGGAGTACCTGGGAAAATTGGGTGATGCTTTCAATGACATTCCATGGGTGGTGGCAGGCGACTTCAACACTCCCTTATACCCCTCAGACAAAAAGGGTGGAGCAGGGCTCCCAACCAAAAGTATGGAAGAGTTTAATCAATTTGTAAACTCAAATCAATTAATGGATGTGAGGCTAAGAGGAGCAAAGTACACTTGGAGTAATATGCGAATAGGAAATCAACTTATCCAGGAAAGACTTGACAGGTTTTTCTTATCAAAGGAGGCTATTGCGGAATTTGGAGATTCTATTCTGCAAACTCTTCCCAAAATTGCATCAGATCACAATCCCATTCTTCTGGAGGTCCCAAAATCAAACTCCTTCAAAAAACCTTTTCGCTTCTAGTCAATGTGGATTAGGCACCCGAAATTAAAGGAAAACATCTCCAGATGGTGGCAGCAACCTTTTCAGGGAAGTTCGGCTTTCAAACTTGCTCAAAAATTGAAATTAGTCAAGGAAAACCTTAGAATCTGGAACAAGGAAGTTTTTGGGAACCTGTTTGAGAACAAGAAACAAGTGGGGGATAGGCTGAAGGCCATTGACAACATGATTCAAAATGGTACCTACGACGAAGCTACCAGGAAGGAGGAGCAAATCAAGCTCTCAGAATATCATAATATCCTGGCTTGTGAAGAGACTTACTGGAGACAAAAATCCAGGGCTTTATGGTTAAAGGATGGCGACTCGAATTCAAAGTTCTTCCACGTCACAACATTGAGGAACAGAAGCAATAACAAGATTAAAGAGTTAACCAAAGCTGACGGGTCCAAAACCCAGGATCTGATTGAGATCAGAGAAGAAGCGGTTGCTTATTTTAGCTCCCTCCTCGGGGAAGAATCACAGTGTAAAGAGGAAGCTAAGGACTCTCTCCTTCAGTTCATTCCTAATATGGTCGATGAGGCCATTAATGGCAGGCTTCTTGCTCCTTTTACTGATGAGGAAATCAAAAATGCTTTATTTAGCATGGAACCCGATAAGGCTCCTGGCCCTGACGGGTTCCCTCCTCGGTTCTATCAGACTTTCTGGGATATAGTGGGAGGGGATGTCATTTCAGCTATCAAGGAGTTTCAGGCTTCAAAACATATCCCGAGAGGGTTTAACTCCACCTTTATTGCCCTGATTCCTAAGGGCCCAACCCCTGAGACAATGGCAGATTTTAGACCTATCAGTTTATGTAACGTGTCCTACAAGATATTGACAAAAGCCATTGCTAATAGGATGAAAGAAATCTTGCCCCTCATTATTGACCAGTGTCAGGGGAGCTCGGTTCAGGGGAGATCAATCCTGGATGGGGTGATCACGGTCCATGAAGCTCTGCACTCCGCTAGGCAAACCAAAAAGGCAGTCTTCGCCCTAAAGCTTGACATGAACAAAGCGTTCGACCGCATTAACTGGGACTTTCTGTCAGCTGTCCTTCTAAAATTTGGCTTTCATCCTCAATGGGTCAGACTGATAAAAGAGTGCATATCCAATCCCTGGTTCTCAATCCTGGTCAACGACACGACAACTGGGTATTTCCAAAGTCACAGAGGACTCAGGCAAGGAGATCCGATCAGCCCAATGTTGTTCATTATAGTGGCAGAGGCTCTAGGCAGAACTATAAAAGCAGCATGCAATGCAGGATTAATCTCGGGGATCAAAGCCACCTCCCTCACCAACCCAGTAAGTCATCAACAATTTGTCGATGACACTCTAATGTTGACCCAGTCGTCAGTGGTTGAAGCCAGAAGGATCAAACATATTCTCCAACTCTACGAGGATGCGACGGGTCAGAAAGTGAATTTTAACAAGAGTAAGCTTTACTTCCTTAACACCCCAATCCAGAGACAAGTCAGAATAGCGGGGATTTTGGGATGTTCTGTAGCGACTCTTCCTACCTCCTATTTAGGCCTTCCCCTTTTCTCTGGCTCTCCGGGTGATTCTATGTGGGATAGAGTGGTAGAAAGAATCCAAAAAAAATTGGCTGGCTGGAAAGGACACTTTTTGTCTCAGGCAGGGAAACTTACTCTTACTATGGCATCTTTACAGAGTATTCCGGTGTATTTCTTATCCATTTTTAAGGCCCCAACCAAGGTATACCAAAAAATTAAAAAGCTCCAAAAGAATTTTCTATGGTCCGGGTCGGAGGAAAAATAGAGGATCCACCTGGTGGGGTGGAGCAAGGTGTGCAGGCCGAAAGAAAATGGGGGGCTAGGATTGCGAAGAATTGCTCACTTGAATACAGTCTTAATAGCCAAACAAGCTTGGCGTCTCATAACAAATGAGGAGAATGAATGGACCACCATCATTAAAAGAAAATATCTCCAAGGCATTGATTTCCTAAATGACAGTATTCACAGTAGAGGATCGGCTTTCTGGAAAGCAATCTTGACCAGCAGGGAGGTCATAAAGAAAGGGATGAGATGGGTTATTGGGAACGGGCAAAATATTAGGTTTTGGGATGACAGGTGGGCTAAGGAGGAGGCTCTATCTCAGGTGCCTAACTTAGTTAGGATCAAAAGAACCACAGATGAACTCATCGGAAGGAGAGTAGCTAATTTTATGAGACAGGACAGAGGAAGACTTAAATGGAAACATATAATGATTCAAGGATTTGAAGCCGAATCAGAAGAGATCCAAAGCATTCTGCATCAACAATTCATACCTATGAGACCAGGACAGGATCAAGTAATCTGGGCAGCCACAGAAAATGGGCAGTTCTCAGTCAAATCTGCATACAAACTAATGTTAGATCCTGAGGAGCCCATACTTCAGACTCAGTTGGTGTGGGTCAAAAAACTAATTCCTAAAGTTGCAATGTTCTCGTGGCTGGTAATCCAAGGAAGGATACTTACGATGGACAACATGATAAGGAAAGGTATGATAGTTGCTAACCGTTGTTTTTTGTGCAGGGCAAATTGGGAGTCTACCCGTCATATTTTCCTTGAATGCCCTTTTTCCTTGAATATTCTCAATGGGGTATTCCAAGCATTTAGCATCTCCTGGGTCAGTCCAGCCACCATCATTGACCTGTTCCACCAATGGCCAAATCCCTTTGTCAGCCTTAGGCTTAGGTTTATGTGGAAAATATGTCTTCATCATTTTCTGTGGCAGGTCTGGCTAGAAAGAAATCATAGAGCGTTCCATGAGTCGAGCCATGATGTCACCTCCATTACCACTAAGATTCTTGCCTTTGCCCATGAAAACGTCAGCCTTATCCCTCATGATAGCCGAAATCCTTCCCCTATGGAAAATCAGATCGCTCGTTCCTTAAACATTACCTTGGTAGAGGATCCTGGGTCTATTAAGGCCAATCCCAGAATAGGTGTCAGGTGGATCCCACCCCCGGTTGGATGGCTCAAGCTCAACTTTGATGGGGCTGCTAAAGATAATCCTGGCAGAGCAGGGGCTGGAGGAATAGTGAGAGACCATGAAGGAAACCTGGTGATGGCCTTTTCTGAGCATTTGGGAATAAGGACAAATAATGAGGCAGAAGCAAGAGCATTATGGAGAGGTCTTCAGATGGCTCAGGAGATTGAAGGTAAATTAATAATTGAAGGAGATTCACTGCATATCATAAATCTCTTCAGCAATGGGAAAAATCCTCCATGGTGGGTTAAGACAGTCATTGAAGAGGCAAGGATCCTATTCCAGGCTAGGAATGACCGGCTAGCCCAACATGTGTTTCGGGAAGCCAATAAAATAGCTGATAGATTGGCCAATATAGGGGTGGAAGCAGATGGGCTTGTCACTTGGGAAAATGGGGTCCCAAGTGACGTGGATGAAATTATTCAAAATAAAATCGAGGATGAAGATGAAGAAGAATAGGGTCCTCATTGGAGGCTCCCAGTACAGAAGAATGTTGGTTTGTCAGCTCTGCTCTGCTCCATCTGGTGACAGTTTTTGTTTTTCTATGTACTGGGGAAGGGGTTTCCTTTTGGGCATAGGTCTTGAATAGCTATGTTGATGTTATGAATATGGTCTGGGAGATATGCAGTATAGCTTGTTTTTACTGTCAGTGGCTTTTTGTGTATGTAAATATTGGTAAGGGGCGGTGTGCTCCCTCGGACGTATGTTCTAAGAAGGCTACTAGTAGCGGTGGACAAACTGTCCCTAATAAGGCTTTGATCCGTAACAACATAATGCTGATTTTTGTAATAGGTTTTGGGTTAACCTGTAAAACCCGGTATTAATGATAATATATCTTAACTACCAAAAAAAATTGAATTTCTTAAATCGTCGACGTGTTGGAATGCATAGCATATGGTATAAAAGGGGCAAAGGTTTTAATTAAAAATTATCCATGTGAATTATATGCCCAAAGTCTAAGGAATTCGTGCATTGCATTCGTTAAAGGAGAAAGGAAAATTCACATGTGCTAAGTGTTAGAGGACAGACATGGTGATAAATCAAAGTGGAGCGCCAAACAAATCTCAAGGTGCTTGGTAGCGTAGGTGGCAGCCAAGGGCTGCGTTAAGGCATTCGTGAAGCAAGATCATGGGTTCGATTCACGCGATCGTCTTTTGCAAAGGGGAAAGTGTTTTCGTTTGCGCTAAGTGGGAGAAGAGACAAGGAACATAGAGGAAGTCGTGCACCTTTTAATTTTGTGAGGGCACGTAGCCCAAGTGGTGGACGTGCTTTGTGCTAAGGTGTTTGGAAAGGCGAGGTCGTGTGTTCAAATTTCATCGAAGTCATTTTGTTGGGCAGAATAAATTAAAGGTATGCTTTTCACATTTTAATTTGTCCAAAGGTTTTGATATTTAAAAATTGCATTAAAGGGTTGTGAGATTTAAAAGGTGGTTTGTGAGTTTGTTGAGGGAGATATAAGGTATAAGAAAATTAAAATATTTTATTTTAATTTTTGGTGGTTAGAATTTATTTTATAAAGTAGGAGTGATAAGGTATGCAAGGAAAATTATATTTTGTATTTTGAAATAAAGCTACATTGTGATAATTATTTTGAGAGGAGAAATAAGGTGCATAAAGGAAATTATTGTGAAAGTGAATTATTTGAATCTTTGCTAATTATATTTTGAAAGTTTGGAGATTATAAGGTGTACTTGAGATTTAATATTTTTGTATGGTGAAATAATTTTTGAGGGAAATATTTGAGTGAAGTTTTTGAGATAGATTGTTGCTATCTAACCTTGAAATTGGCAAAGAGGATTTGATTGTGATTGAGACAGGTTTTGAAGACATATCTCCATCAAAACAAAAGGTATGGGCACATCTTCCTTGTGAGTGAAATATTGTTTGTTGAATGTTGTGAAATGCAAAGTTGGAGTGAAAAGGATTGTTGGAAATGTTTGAGTGACTTTTCATATGCATGATTGGTGAATGTTTATGAGTATCATTGTTATGTGAATTTGGAATTATCTTGAGTCAAGGTTTTGAGTTTGAGATATAGTGAAACACTTGGTTAGGGTTTGTAAGCAAGTTGTGTTTCATTGAGTGGATGGTTGAGTGAAGTTGATGAGCATTATTGATTGAAAGTATTGGAGTGATAGTTCAAGTTTTGTGAAACAAATTGTTCTTTATTTCTAAATTGATTTGAAAGAGAGTTTGAAAGTGATTGAGTGTTTTGAGTGTGAAACATATTGAGTCTCTAATCATTCTCTATATGTTTCTATGGTTAAACAAGATTCTGAGTGAAACTTGTTTGTGGTATTGAAGAGGTTTTTTAAAGAGATTAAGTTGAGTTTTGTATAATTGATTTGAATAAGCTTTTGTGAAAGTTAAGGGTTTAGAGGTAAGTCTTTGTGAAGACTTGAAAAAGAAGATAAGTTGTGCTAGGCTTGAGGATATATTTGAGGATAATTTAGGATAGATTTGAGAGATTTGAAGAGATAGATATTAGAGTAGATTTGATGATAGAGTAGAGGATAATGTTTAGTATAGATCTGAGATAGAGATTGAGTAGAGTTTAGAGTAGGCTTTGGAGGTGATAAAGTAGAGGATAGTAGTCTCTAGTGGATAGAGATCCATTAGCTAGGGTAGTGAGGATAAAGATCTTCTGAGTGAGGATAGAGGTCTTCAGTGGAGAGAGATCCACAAGCTAGTGTAGTGGAGGTAGTAGTCTTCTAGAAGATCACCAACCAGAGTAGAGGAGAAGGAGTTCTCCTATGGATAGGTATCCATGAACTTGATTAGGGGATTGGTGTCTCCTTTGGATAGAGGTCCATAAACATTGTAATAGGGAAGGATTCCCAAGAAATTTGTTGAGAAAATTTTAGTGAAATATTTTCTCCATGGAGTAGCCCACATTGGGTGAACCACGTTAAATCATGTCTCTCATGTGTGTGATGCTTTGTGTAATGTTTACTACTTTAATATTGTTGATGTTATCATATGGATTGAAAAGTAAAAATTTTTATCTTATATTGTTCACCCCCTCTCAGTATAAGCACATGTTCTTCAATTGGTATCAGAGTAGGTCTCTCCATGAAAAGACTAACATCTTGGAGGAAGATCCATCAGGAACACACATGACTTCAGAGAATGAAGAAGAGACCATGTTTGACATAAAAGAGGAATTCTTTGCTGCTCTCAGGAACTTGGAAAAGGTTAGAAAGAAGAACTCAAGTTTGAAGGATCAAATTCAAGAGGATGAAGAAGCAAATATGGAACTTCTACAGAGTCTCATAGAACTCAAGATAAAGGTAGAAGAAGGAAAGAAAATTGAATAAGATATGATAGATCTATTAAGAGCAAGGGAAATAGAGTGTGAAATATTGGAAGCAAAAATTGTTTCTCTAAGGAATGAAGTTGAAAAGACCAAGTTACAACAAGATATAAAGTTAGGGAAATAGAAAGAGGAGTCAAGCTTTCAAGAAGTAGAGACATCAAACAAAGATAAGCTCGTGACTCATACTCTGGAAGGAAAAGACATCAAGAAATAAGAAGGCAAAGAAGAACCATGGACAAGAGTTAATCACAACAAAAGGAGGAGCACTCGACCATATTTTCCAAGGCATTCAAATAGGTTACATAATCTCTTCCATGGCTATTGCTTTTCATGTAACAAATATGGTCATAGAGTTGTACATTGCACTGGTTATGTTAAAAAGGATGTTAATAGAAATTTTAATTCTTTTGCACCTCTTATGAATAATGATGTCATATGTTATAAGTGCAATAATTTTGGGCACAAGGCTAGATGGTGTAAAATGGTATTTCCTGAGTCAAGTAAAAATAATACAACTTCAACAATTAGGAAAGAGAGAAAAGGGCATGAGAAAGTTAGATCAATGTTAGTACAAATAACTCTTCATGTTCAGGATAAGGGAAAACAATGGTTTCTTGATAGTGGATGTTCTAGTCACATGATAGGAGATAAAAGTAAATTTCTTGTACTCAAAGAAATTGATGGAGGATCAGTAAGATTTGGTGATAATGGATCAACAAAAATTTGTGGGAAAGGAACTTTGAGTTTAGATAATGGGAAAACAAAAATAGAGAATGTATTGTATGTCAAGGGGTTGAGGCACAATCTACTAAGTGTGAGCCAACTTTGTGATCAAGGGCACATGGTTACTTTTCATCCAAGTAGGTGTGAGATTAGAAAGTCTAAAACTGGAAAACTTATTGCAAATGCAAATAGAACTACAAACAACCTCTACATGTTAAGTGAGATTAAAGGAGAAAAGTGTTTTCTATCACAAGAAGATGAGAGTTGGTTGTGGCATAGAAGAATGGGTCATTTGAACTTTGACAACATAGTAAACATAAGCAACAAGCAGGCTGTCAGAGATTTACCAAAGCTAAAAAGGCCATAAAACACAATTTGTTCACAATGTCAACATGGGAAGCAAACTAGAACAAGTTTCAAGTCAAAAGGATTTATGTCATCTGAGCCATTGAAACTAGTGCACACTGACCTATGTGGTCCTACAAGGACAAATAGTTTACAAGGTGAAAGTTACTTTATATTATTTATAGATGATTATTCTAGAATGATTTGGGTAGCTTTCCTGAAAGAAAAGTCAGAAGCTCTTGAGAAGTTTAAAGATTTTAAAGAGTTAGTGGAAAATGAAATAGGTAAAAGGATTAAGAGTTTAAGGTCAGATAGAGGAGGAGAATTTACCTCAAATGAATTTGTAGACTTTTGTGAACAACATGGGATCAAAAGAGAATATTCAGTAGCAAGAACTCCTCAACAAAATGGGGTAGTTGAAAGGAAAAATAGGATAGTTGAGAATATGGCTAGAGCCATGTTAAATGAGTCTAAGATTTCAGATGGTTTTTGGAAAGAGGTAGTACATACAACAACATATATCATCAATAGAGCTCAAGTAAGAGTAAACCATCACAAAACTCCATATGAGCTTTGGAAAGGAAGACCAACTACTGTAAAGTACTTTAAAATTTTTGGAAGCAAATGTTACATAAGATGGGAAGAGAAAAATTTGGGTAAGTTTGACCCAAGATGTGATGAGGGTATTTTTCTTGGCTATTCCACTAAGAGCAAGGCCTATAGATGCTATAACAAAAGGACACGTACTATTATAGAAAGTATAAATGTAACAATTGATGAGAAGATAGGATCAAGAGAACCAGTTCAAGAAATTGTGTATCAGGAAGATGAAAGTTGTCAAGAAGAGTTACGTGAAGAATCAGAAGAAGAAGAAGAAGAAACACAAAGACTTTTTCCTAAGACTCCATCCAGGTATGTACAGAAAAATCATCCAAGGGATCTAATCATTGGGAATCCAGATGAGAGACAGACAAGGAGAAGGGTAATAGCATCAAATCAGCAAGAAAATTTCTCTTTGTTATCTAAAATTGAGCCAAAAGACTTCAATGAGGCAAGTGAAGATGAGTTTTGGATTAAGGCAATGAATGAGGAACTAGATCAGATAGAGAAAAGTAAGACTTGGGAACTTGTCCCATGACCAAAAGGTAAGAATGTGATTGGCACTAAATGGGTATTCATAAACAAGTTAAATGAAGATGGTCAGGTAGTCAGAAACAAAGCAAGGTTAGTATGCAAAGGTTATGCACAGGTTGAAGGAATTGATTTTGATGAGACATTTGCTCCAGTTGCATGACTTGAAGCTATAAGAATGTTCTTAGCCTTCTCAAGTTTCAAAAACTTCAAAGTATATCAGATGGATGTTAAATCAACCTTTCTAAATGGTGTCTTGGAAGAAGAGGTTTATATTGAGCAGCCAAGAGGATTCAACTTAACTGATAAACTAGACTATGTATGCAGATTGAAGAAGGCACTTTATGGACTAAAACAAGCTCCTAGAGCTTGGTACTCAAGATTGGATAAGTACCTTCAGGAATAGGGTTTCAGGAAAGGAATAGTGGATAGTAACTTATACATCAAAAATGAAGGGAATGACTTACTAATTGTGGTTGTTTATGTGGATGATATCATTTTTGGAGGCAACAATGATAAGATGTGTCAAAAATTTGCAAAGAGCATGCAGAATGAATTTGAGATGTCAATGCTTGGTGAGTTGTCCTTCTTTCTTGGACTTCAGATTTCACAATCAGAGAAAGGAGTATTTCTTTCACAAACCAAGTATATAAAAGAGATGCTAAAGAAATTCAAGTTAGAAGATTGCAAACCAGTGAGTACCCCCATGGTTACAGGATGCAAGTTAAGTAAAGATGATGAATCTCTAGAGGTAAATCAAAAATTGTATAGATCTATGATTGGCAGCTTATTGTATGTCACAACTACAAGACCAGATATCATGCAAGCAGTGGGATTAGTGGTAAGGTTTCAAGCAGCACCCAAGGAGACACATGTAGTAGCAGTAAAGAGGATTCTCAGGTATCTAAAAGGGACTATGGATTTTGGGCTCTGGTATCCCAAAAGTGATAGTTTCACTCTCACAGCTTATACAGATGCAGATTGGGCTGGCAACATTGATGATAGAAAAAGCACAAGTGGAGGAGCATTCTTTCTTGGAGACTGTTTAGTCTCTTGGCTAAGTAAGAAATAGGCATCAGTATCCTTATCCATAGTAGAGGTAGAGTATATTGCAGTAGTTGCTTGTTGTACACAGGTATTATGGATGAAGTAAACTTTAGAGGACTTCAAGATAAAGCATGATCACCCTATTCCCATATTGTGTGATAATACAAGTGCTATAAATATCTCAAAGAATCTGGTGATGCACTCTAGGACAAAGCACATTTCGATCAAATATCATTTTTTGAGAGAGCAGGTGATAGATAAGCAAGTCAGGTTGGAATATGTTACTACAAAGGAGCAGATTGTGGATATTTTCACTAAGCCACTTTCGAAAGAGACTTTTGAGTATCTTCGAGGAAATTTGGGAGTAGTTCTACTCCCACCCCAAAATTAACCACCTCAAGAGAGGAGGTGGGGGAGGGGCTAAGCTAAGAGTCTCATCTTTAGCCCCAAGCCCCAAAGGTGGCCCTTTGCCATTGATGTCAAAGGGGAGAGATTTGAGTTAGGGGAGAGCATTCAGTCAGGGGGAGTAGAACTGAAAAAGGTAAAAGAAATGGTTAAAGGAAAATGGGTTGCCATCAATGACAAAGGGGGAGATTGTTGGAAATATGAGCAAGTTTTGTTGTCATTGATGTCAAGAGGTTGATGTCCAAGTTTCGTCATCATTAATGTCATCAAGTGGTTTTTCCAAAAGGCAAGGAAGAAGTTAAAGGAATAGGATATAATATTTATTTTATTTTTTTTAAAAGGAAGGAGAAGCAGTTTAAAGGAAATAATAATATTATAATATTTAATATTATATGGGTTAAAGGTTGAGTTGAAGAAAAATGAGGTCCAAGGAGTTATTAAATTATAAATCCTCAAAAAACCCATTTGGCATATTTTAAGGTTATTATTTAATTTATTTAAATTTAAATATTTTAACCATAGGTTAAAATTTAAATTTAAATAAATAATAAAGGTGCAAAAGTTTAAATGTTAAATTCAAATTAAAAATTGAATTTCAATCGACGTGTTGGAGTGCATAGCATATGGTATAAAAAGGGTAAACATTTTAATTAAAACTTATCCATGCGATTTATGCCCAAAGTCTAAAAGAATTTGTGCAAAAGGAAAATTTGCATGTGTTAAGTTTAAGGGAGACATGGTGTTAAGTCAAAGTGGAGTGCCAAAAAAATCTCAAGGTGCTTGGTAGCGCAAGTGGATCTGAGGGTTGCGTTAAGGCATTTGTGAGCGCAAGATCATGGGTTCGATTCACGCGATTGTCTTTTGCAAAGAGGAAATTGTTTTGTTTGTGCTAAGTGGGAGAAGAGACAAGGAATATAGAGGAAGTGATGCACTTTTAATTTTGTGAGGGCATGTAGCCCAAGTGGTGGATGTGCTTTGTGCTAAGGTGTTGGAAAGGCGAGGTCGTGTGTTCGAATTTCATCGAAGTCATTTTGTTGGGCAAAATAAATTAAAGGTATGTTTTTCACATTTTAATTTTCAAAGGTTTTGATAATTTAGAAATTGCATTAAAGGGATGAATTTAAAAGGTGGTTTGTGAGTTTGTTGAGGGAGATATAAGGTATAATAAAATTAAAATATTTTATTTTAATTTTGATGATTAGAATTTATAAAGTAGGAGTGATAAGGTATGCAAGGAAAATTATATTTTGTATTTTGAAATAAAGCTAAAATTGTGATAATTATTTTGAGAGGAGAAATAAGGTGTATAAAGGAAATTATTGTGAAAGTGAGTTATTTGAATCATTGCTAATTATTTTGAAGTTTGGAGATTATAAGGTGTACTTGAGATTTAATATTTTTGTATGGTGAAATAATTTTTGAGGGAAATATTTGAGTGAAGATTTTGAGATAAATTGTTGCTATCTAACCTTGAAATTGGCAAAGAGGATTTGATTGTGATTGAGATAGGTTTTGAAGATATATCTCCATCAAAATAAAAGGTATGGGCATATCTTCCTTGTGAGTGAAATATTGTTTGGTTGAATGTTGTGAAATGCAAAGTTGGAGTGAAAAGGATTGTTGGAAATGTTTGAGTGAGTTTTCATATGCATGATTGGTGAATGTTTGTGAGAACATTTGAGTGTGAGATTGAGAACTATCTTGAACTAGGGTTTGTGAAAGAACATGAGTATCATTGTTATGTGAATTTGGAATCATCTTGAGTCAAGGTTTGAGTTCCATAGTGTGAGTTGTTGGAAGTATAGTGAAACACTTGGTTAGGGTTTGTAAGCAAGTTGTGTTTCATTGAGTGAATGGTTGAGTGAAGTTGGATGAGCATTATTGATTGAAAGCATTGGAGTGATAGTTCAAGTTTTGTGAAACAAATTGTTCTTTATTTCTAAATTGATTTGAAAGAGAGTTTGAAAGTGATTGAGTGTTTTGTGAGTGTGAAACATATTGAGTCTCTAACCATTCTCTATATGTTTCTATGGTTAAACAAGATTCTGAGTGAAACTTGTTTGTGTGATTGAAGAGGTTTTCTAAAAGAGATTAAGTTGAGTTTTGTATGCAAGTTTTGCAATTGATTTGAATAAGCTTTTGTGAAAGCTAGTGAGAATATTTGAGTAAGTCCTAGAGGGGACTTAAGGACAGAGTTGAGTAAGCTTTTGTGAAAGCTTGGTAGCAGATTGAGCAAGTCCTGGTGAAGACTTGTGGATAGATTTGAGAAAGTCTTGGTGAAGACTTGAGATCAAAGTTAATTCATTTGTTCAATCCTTGTGTTTAGGTTAGCAAGATTCTAGATAGTAATTCAATATTCATTCAAGAAGGTGTATAGCCTCAATCAGTATAATTATACCAATTGTAAAAACCAAAGAGCTGACCATTAGAACATTTCACATTCTATTATTTATATATATTTACAATATGTTTAGTTATCTAAGAATGATTGTTGTTAGAGCATATTGTAGGTTTCAGGGTAGGCATAGAGAATGGTTGTCGTATTTATCTTATGGTTAATTTATTTATGCATGTTATGCTAATGTGTGCAATGTAAATTTGATGATGAGGTTGGCTTGCATGCTACATCGTTGGATTATAGCCATCTATTGATGGTCCACTTCTTTCTATTATGCATAGGCAAATAAGCAGGGGTAGCTTAGCTGTATAGTGAAGAAATCTTTGATCGCTAGGATATTCTAATAATATTGATGCATAGTGGCTAATCAGCATGCACACTTCTACTTATGTGGACTATTTTGGATCACTTGTGTAGTGGTTGATAGCGTAAAAATATGTTTCTTTCTATCAGGAAATTGTCATGACCAATTAAAGCTTACTTTGGCTTTCTTTGCGATTTTGGACTTCCTCTCTTGGTGATGGGTAACTTACTCCCTTTTTATGATGCCATTATCTAAATATTCTAACTATTGTATTTGCTCATGTTTGATATTGGACATTGAGTTATTGTTATGAACCTTGATTTTTTATCTCCAAGTTACTATACTTAGAATTATTTTGCATCTGATGTTCTGCTTGGCTTGTCGAGTTTTTAAGTTTGTAGTGTTGACATCATCATCTTCATTTGAAACCATAATGTCAAATGTTGGATCTCAAACTCAATACCTTGGGATATTTCTTTCTTGGTATTGTTATTCATTGCATCAAACTTTTCATGCCACCCTACTGACATCAACATTGTAGTTTATCTAGATAGCCTTATTCGTTTGGCTTCAATGCTGAACTATTGGATGCTAGAAAATGGATGTTGGATGTTATACCTTTTATTTTCCTTTTAGGAGTGATAGATGCCATACTTTTGTTATTTTGTTGTTGATTTCAATATTTTAAATATTCGGCTAGCTCTTATAATTAGATTTTTTCTTTTGCTCTACTTAGTTGGATTTTTTGTTTCATGCCTTAGAATTTTTTATTATTCGATAACCTTCCTTGTGTAGCTTTTTCATCCATACATGTATTCTTCTACATTTTGCATCTCTCTACAATCTTTCAACTTGGTTAATTTCAATAGGAACATCATCCAGGGATACTCCATTGTCCTCTAGGTTGTTGCATGTTGATCACAAGACCATTAACTTAGCAAAATACCTATATGATCTAAACTATACAACATAGTGGATGTGGGTGATAAAATTAACCTACATGATTGGAGACTTTTGAGGATTTTTGCTTGTAAAATTAAGAACATAGTGTGCCTTATCTATGGGATAATAAATCTTTGAGAGGAAAAGGAGTTGAAGATAAGATGATCCTATATAGGAATTAAAAAATAAAATCAAAATGGTTTTACAGAAGGGAGTTTATGGAGTTGAGATGGCAATGCAAGAGAGGTTGATGAATTTTACAGCTACAATGAGGCTTCTAAAAAACAATTGGAAATAGATCCATATGTTGATTTGATCCCATTTACCTATAAAGGGCATGATGCATTATAGCATACAGAGGAAGAGAAATTTGATATCTTTGGTAATCTACAAATGAAGCATATGACTAGGGAGGCGAGAATTGCAAGGAAATGAAAAGCAAATGATTAAATGCAAGGAGTGAAAAGAAGTTGGGTATTGGAATGTTGGATTTTGGTGGTGGGATATTCAAGAAAATAGGGTTAGGATTCATGAAGGAAAGGTGAATATTGGGAAGAGAAGAATAAGAAGAGAAGATGAAGATACCTCTGTGTAAGTACCTCCAACAAAATTGAAATTTTTTTTATCATATTCTACTACAGTTGGGTATTGCTTCAAATCCAGAATAATTGCATTAGGTGGATTTTCACCCGTGCAAACCTTCTTAGTGCTCATAAGCCTTCTTTCTTCCCTACCTTTTTCTTTGCAACATTACGTACATAGACCTCTTCTTTGCTGGAAGGCTTCATTGACTTCTTCATTATTTTGATAGAATGCATGACTACATAAAATGATCGCAAAATTACATGCATTAGATGATAATACATTTATACTTTATAGCCAATTTTGAAGTTGATGATAGTTGGATTCTCATTTGAACTAATATGTTGCTAGTGCTAGAATGATTTATTCATATTTGGTTGTCCATGTGACTACCTGAGTTTGTTCTTTTTCTCTTCTATTCAGTTATTCATAGCTTTGTACTGAGGTATTTTTTAATGCAATATATGCTTGCTTTCATCATATTGATACGATAGCATACAAATATACTTGACATGATGTGTATGTCATCATATTTTTTCCACCAATCATCATATGTATCCAGCTTGCACATGCCAATGTGCTCTATGGAATCATATTGATGGTCCTTTTACCCATGCCTTCATCATGAGGGTTCTCAAGGCATTACTTTCACACATTATCATAGTCATGGGAAATGACAATAGTAACTTGCTTAAGCCAACTTTTCCATTGGGATACAAATTCAAAAGGGTGGAAGGAAGAAAATAAAAATGAGTGTATGGAGGAAAGGAATTTAGAAGGATATGTGGATGAGCATGAAGTGAAGAAGAAAAAAGAGAGATAAGAGATTCACACCTAATGGATAAGAGGCATATCCTACTAGCTTCCTCATATATTTTGTCTTATTACCTTCCTATTTTTATCCATGTCTTAGGGTTTGAATTTTCTCTACGAGTAGGATGCAAAAAAATCAAGGGGAAAACAATGCAATACATCCTTGAGCTAATATAAATTTAACTCATGCTTTTACCTTCTTCCTTATATCTCGTAATAGCATTTTCTAGCAATGGTATAATAAGGCAAAGTACTTGCACCCTTATATAGGCCCTTTCTATTAGGAAGGAGTTACCCCTAAGCTTAGACTATCAACCCTCTTAATCTCAAGCTTGATTATTTTTTGTTCTTGAGGAACAATATTTATCGTGACATCCTATAGTTGTTCCACTGATGTGATATACCTTTTATAATTTTGAATCTCTTTGTTATCCCTCTTGACCAACTGACCTATTATATGAGCTTATATACAACTTGTATTTACTTGTCGACCTATTTACACAAAAGTATGTACTTGTATACACCAACTACATCTGGTTCTTCAACATTTGCATCTGAATCTATATTGGGTCGACCAGATAATACTAAATTTGCACTTTTGCCTTTTGTATATGCTTTAGAAGTTGTAGCTCATTCTAAAAATATTCTACTACTAGCTTGACTTTAAGCCTGTGTCAACTCCCCAGAGTAATTGAAAATCTAGATAAAAATTGGTACTAATAGCTTTTCTTTGTCAATCAGATAACCAATTATTTTCTCGATGCACATAGGTCAGTGTATTACATCCCACATTAAAAAAATATTTTTAATTTGGAGCCTAATTTCTACTTTGGGATGTTATCAAGGGTGTTTTTGAGGAAAATTCCCTCTCTTTTGCATTTGTCTCGTAACCATGGGCATTAATTGTTGGAACAAGTAGCTGGCCAATTCATACAATGAATGATAATTTATTGATGCATTGTACCACTTTTCTATGGTGACAACCAAAGGGCTTGAGGTCCCATTAGGAAAAACTCTTCACTAATCGATTGTTTCTCCTCTTCTAACAAATCAGTTATTTCTATTTTAGCCACATGCATGTTGCTTTATTATTGATAACTCCTAATGTGATAGGTCCAAAGCTCTATAGTTTGAACCCAAACCATATTTTGAATATAAGGAATAATTATTTGACCCTATGCAAAATGTCCTATTTTTTCTAAAAATCCCCTAGAAAAACTCATCCTGAATTTTAGTGAAAAAATAATGATCGCCACATCTTGCATTGTTGCTAGGTCTAGCAATCTACACAATAGAATTGGGGCTTTTTTTATGACTCCTAATTTTTGGACCACTACTCCTTTAACATGTAGCATTTCATAATCAATACTAGTGAATTTTATGCCCATAGCATCACAAATTGCTCAAGGAATTATTGAAACATTATTTTTCGGATCAATTGTACAGTTGCACAACACACACCCTTCTAAACATACTAACATGTAGAAAGGTTCAAAGTCCATGTGGCTTGCTCCTAAGGAAAGCTATATTTTGGTTTATTTGCTATGTTTCAAGCCCACCTTTAAGCATTGTAAGGCTATTTTGACCAAATTCACACATGTATATATCAATAGATCATCCCGTAGTTCTATGCTATTTTCCTATAAATTCTTACAATGTCTTCCCTTTAAGATTTTATCATATCCAGATAATACAGTTTTTTTTTAAATTATCTACTTTGGCAATGTAGGTATAGTGCTTCTATTCTACATTATTTTCCACATGTCTTTGGCTCTTAAGTTCTTATATCTGGTCCAAATTCCTTCTACTATGCTTCATCCTCAATGTTCTTTGTAATCTAAGCATCAAATTGCCTATGTCCATCCCCTTTTGAATATGATCCATATAGATTCCTTATGACAAATTTCCTTTTGGAAATTCACTAATCTAGGTGTATTATGAGAGCTATGAATTTCTCAAAATGTAAACTTACCCTTGTAATTGTATTCAACTAATGGTTGGCTTTGTCACAATATTTAGCTATTGAACTTTCAAGCTCACTCTAACTGAAATTCTCCTCTACTTGTTCCCTGTTGGTGCATTCAAAAAAATTTACGCAAATTTCATTTGCATCCTCAATTTGATTTCCAAAGGATATTTCATTTTGAGCATCCTTGTTTTTTTATATCATGGGATTGGTTCTCAAATTTTTCTAGTTCTCTTGTAAGTTTTTTGATAACATTCATAATATTCCTAAGTTTCTTGGGATGTTAATAATCTCTTTGTATCTAGATAACAACATGTAAACACTATACTTACAGGATTTGGTTGTTGTGAAAACCATGGGCTTATTAGAGGTGCTTGTGGATTTTTTTGATATGAGATCAGAGAATCTATTCCACTAGCTCTGGGAGAATGTTTTCCTACAAAGATCAATATGTTATTAGCTTTTATGGCTACCTAAAAAATTTGGAGAGATTTTCTTTCATTGTACTATTGGATTTATAGGCTCAAATATGGGTTTAGGGATCAGATATAGTACATGTATGTCTATGCTTGAGATGGTCTTACCTCCCTAGTAACCTTACCCCATATCCTTTTGAACCTGATGTTGAAATCCAAGAGCTTCTCTAGAGGTTTTCTTTTTATATATGAAAATGGTGTGAGCAATCCAAAGACATCACTTAGATCATCACCCACTAATATGAGAGGTTTAGTCAAGTCTATACAATCCTTTATTTTATTATCTTCCAAATATCTCTACCATTGAAATACCTTTTATTAGAAATATTGAGCCAAAATTCTAACCATAACATCTTCAAAAGAGATGTTATATATGATAGCCAGTGCTACAACATCTTGGTAGTGCTCGTAAGCAGTCTTGCTAGTGCCATCATAGGTAGGCAGATTTTTCAATTCATTGGTTGGGATGTCATGAAAAATAGGAAGGTCAATTAGTCCAACATTATTCTATATCAAACAAATTTGTCCAACCATAGCCTTGAAAATATTGCTAACCTATTGACAGGCTCATTTGGTTGGTGCCTAGTGCACTATCTAGGATTTTCAAAAAATTTCACCATTTTATTTTAAGTGTGCATCTGCCAGTGGAGTTGCTAATTTCTAAGGATTATCTGGTAAATTAAGTCACCAAGTGAACATACAATCTTTGAAAATTAGGTCAATACTATTCAATAAGATCTTGAGTCCTCCAGGTATTTAAAATAATATCTGCAAGATAAGATAGCTCCTAAAATAGGTGTTTAATATTTTCTATCAGAGGAAAGCTACCTAATCAAATAAAGTGGGACCCTTGAGTCCCACCAAGCATGTCATAAATACTCTTAGTTCCAAAAATTCATCTAGATGACTCAATGAGTGGAATGCACCCTCAAGGCCTCAACCAAGAGATTGGATGGCTCAAAAATAGGAATTTTTGATTCAACCTACGGAGAAGGTCGGTTCCTATGCCTAGCTAATCTAACTAATTGTAAAATTAAGTAAAAAAATGCAAGGGTTATAAATATAAGCTAAAAGTGGTACAAATTTAGCAACATCAAGAGACATAGTGTAGACAGTTGTAATATGAATTTAAATTAAACCATCTAATAGAATAACCTACTTTTTTATGCATTCAAAATATTAATCATTAAGAACTCTGAGTGATGCTAAGTCATTCCAAAACTATAATAACAAATCCAGGTAGAAATCCATAATGTAAAATAACTATAGCAAAATTACCCATTCCTAGCTTTAATAAAAAATACTTAGCTACTCAATAAGACATACATACATGTTTTGCACAAGAAGTTAGCAGGAGTCCAAAAAACAATACAATATTCATTCAAGAAGGCGTATAGCCTCAATCAATACAATATGTCAATGTAAACATCAAAGAGCTGACAATTAGAATGTTTTACATTCTAGTGTATATAGAGATCTATGATGTGTTTAGTTATCTAAGAATTATTGTTGTTGGAGAATATTGTAGGTTTCAAGGTAGGTACAAAGAATGGTTGTCACATTCAGCTCAACTATGCTTAACTACTTTAGGTATTCCCTTTTGATGTGTGTGATGTAAATTTGATGGTGAGGTTGGCTTACATGCTACATTATTGGATTATAGCCATCTCTTGATGGTCCACTCTTTTCTATTATGAATAACCAGTTGAGTAGGGGTAGGTGTATGATGAAGAAAGCTTTGATTGTTAAGATATTTTAACAATATTGATGCTTTAATATTGATCTGCATGCACACTCCTACTGATGTGGACTATTTTTTATTACTTGTATAATAATTTATAGCGTGAAAGCATATTTCTTGTTGCAAGGTAAATGTCATGACCAATTATAGCTTCCTTTGGCTTCCTCCAAGTTATTGAACTTCCTTTGTTAGGTGATGATTATTTTATTCCCTTATGATGATGTCATTGTATAAAGAGTTCAACTATTGTATTTTCTCATGTATGATATCAAACACTAGGTGACTATTCTGAACCTTGATGTTTTGTCTTTGGGTCACCATACTTAGAATTATCTTGCATCTGGTGTTCTGCTTGGCTTGTCAATATTTTAAGTCTATAGTTTTGACATCATCATATTTTAAATTCCAACACCTCTAGTGCCTGATAGGGAGCTAAAATTTCAAGAGCCAACAAACCCAATTCTCATTCAACAACTTGGAAAAGATTTTACAGCAATGGTAGTAGTCTGCCAAATAAAATGGAAGTAACTCTGTCTCTATAGTTTTTCGACCCCCCTGCATGTCTTTGCTTCCCCCTTTTAAAATATCTGGCGTGACTCTCTGTTTCCCTTTTGCGGCCCTTCATTTCATTTCTCGTGCCTCCTCGTTGTCTTGGCCTTCGAAACGTTTTCTTCCGACTCTTGGTCTTCGTCTGCTTTCATTGCACCTTGGTGCCACGTGCTGTTCAGTGCTGCCACTGTAGACTCTGTCCACCTGTCAACTAATGGTGACGTTCAGTATACCCACCATTCGATAATTTCCTCTGTAACCGCCTACCCTTTTCTTTGGTCATAAAAATGCGACATGTCGTGATATCGCGACACTTTTGCTCCCTTGCACCTTCTCTCGTCCTTTGAGTCGTGAAAATGTGACATGTCGCGATATCACGACACTTTTCTCCCTTGCTCCTTCTCTCGTCCTTTGGTCATGAAAATGCGACATGTCACGATATCGTGACACTTTTCCTCCCTTGCGCCTTCTCTCGTCCTTTGGTCATGAAAATGCGACATGTCACGATATCGCGACACTTTTCTCTCTCGCGCCTTCTCTCGTCTTTTGGTCGCAAAAATGCGACATGTCACGATATCGCGACACTTTTTCTCTCTTGCGCCTCCTCTCATCTTTTGGTCACGAAAATGCGACATGTCACGATATCGCGACACTTTTTCTCTCTTGCGCCTCCTCTCGTCTTTTGGTCACGAAAATGCGACATGTCGCGATATCACGACACTTTTTCTCTCTTGCGCCTTCTCTCGTCTTTTGGTCATGAAAATGCGACATGTCGCGATATCACGACACTTTTTCCCTCTTGAGCCTTCTCTCCTCTTTGGTCATGAAAATGCGACATGTCGCGATATCGCGACACTTTTTCTCTCGTGAGCCTTCTCTCGTCTTTTGGTCACGAAAATGTGACATGTCACGATATCGTGACACTTTTTCCCTCGTGAGCCTTCTCTCGCTTTTGGTCACGAAAACGTGACATGTCGCGATATCGTGACACTTTTTCCCTCGTGAGCCTTCTCTCGCTTTTGGTCATGAAAATGCGACATGTCGCGATATCGCGACACTTTTTCCCTCGTGAGCCTTCTCTCGCTTTTGGTCATGAAAACGCGACATGTCGCGATATCGCGACACTTTTTCTTCTTTGCTCTGATATCGCGCTTTTATGTCGCGATATCATGACACTTTTTCTTCTTTGCCGAAGTGTCGCGATATCGTGACACTTTTCTTCTTTGCAGTATTTTGCTTTTTGTTGGGTGCTCCTGCATCAGACACCCGGGTGGATTGAGAAGTGACCTTCACTTCTGTACTGTTAGAGGAAAACCCAAGCGGTCAACCTCTATTTTTGACAACCAAGTTGCATCTTCTACAGGTCTGCCTTTCCACTTGACCAAATATTCTGAATACTGCCTGTTCCTGGTACTTCTGCCTTCTCGAGTGTCTAGTATTTCCTCTATCTCATCTGTGGATGGCGTAGACGCTGGAATACTCCACAAATCTGTTCTTGGTGTCTCACTACTACCTCCTTCATGGTATTCTACCAAGTCTAAAATATTAAAAATAGGTGATATATTCAGCTCACTTGGCAGTTCCACTTCGTAGGCATTTCTTGAATCTCTTTTACCTATGATCCTGCATGGTCCAAACCTCTTCATCTTCAGCTTGTTGTAGGTTTTTCTAGGAAACCTTTCCTTTCTCAAGTGAACCATGACCTCATCTCCCACTTGGAACTCCTTGAAACGCCTCTTCTGATCTACTTTGGCCTTGTACTGAGTATTCATCTTACTGATATGTTGTTTTACCTCTTCATGTAAACTCTTTATGTGCTCTACAAAATCTTCAGCCTCAGCACTGCTCTTTTCTCCTTTACCCATCGTTCTCAACTCAGAAGCATTCCTTGGGTTGTTCCCATACACAATCTGGAATGGTGATTTACCAGTACTTCTGTTGATAGAATTGTTGTAAGCAAATTCTGCCTATGGCAAAATCAAATCCCATCCCTTGGGCTTATCTCCTACCAGGCATCTTAGAAGATTACCCAAACTTCTGTTCACCACCTCTGTTTGTCCATCAACTACGGGTGGTATGCAGAACCGAACTTCAAATCCATTTTCAGCTTCTTCCACAAAGTCCTCCAAAAATAACCCACAAATTTGGTATCTCTCGTCAGATACTATACTCTTGGGTAGACCATGAAGGCGTACCACCTCCTTGAAAAACAAGCCTGCAACATGAACTGCATCACTCATTTTTTGACATGGAATAAAATGAGCCATCTTCGAAAACCTGTCAACCACAACAAAAATGGAGTCACTCCCTCGTTGTGTCCTTGGTAGGCCAAGAACAAAATCCATACTGATGTCCTCCCATGGTCTCTCTGGTACAGGTAATGGCTGATACAATCTTGTATTCTATCTCACTCCCTTAGCCATCTGACACACTCTGCAACCCTGCACAAATTTCGTCACATCTTGCTGCAACTGTGGCCAATGGTAGTTTTCACTAACAAGGGCAATGGTCTTATCTCGACCAAAATGTCCAGCTAGTCCTCCACTATGCTTCTCCTTTATCAGATTCTCCCTCATTGAACTTCTAGGAATGCACAATTGGTTCCTTCTGAATAGCATCCCATCTTGGATTATAAAATCCAACCACTTAGTTCTATCCAAAGTAATAGGAGACAAACATGCCTTCCAAGCCTCTGCAAAATCTGGATCCTCTGGATACAAACTCTTGAGTTCTTCAAACCCAACGACTTCCACTTTCATCTCTATCAACAAATTTTGCCTTCTACTCAAGGCATCTGCAACTCTATTAGACTTCCCACTCCTATGCTTCAAAACAAAGGTATAACTCTATAGGAATTCAACCCACTTCAAATGTCTCTGATTCAGTTTTCCCTGACTATTAATATACTGCAAAGCTTGATGATCAGTATATAAAACAAACTCTTTTGTTAACAAATAGTGTCTCCATTTCTTAAGAGCCTGAACTATAGCATAAAATTCCTGATCATAAACAGAGTATTTCTTCCTAGCATCATTTAACTTCTCACTAAAATATGCAACAGGTTTACCTTCCTGACTCAACACAGCTCCAATGGCACTGCCACTAGCATCACAATCAACCTGAAATACTTTATTAAAATCTGGAAGTATCAAAATGGGTTGTTCTATCACCTTCTTTTTCAACATCTCAAAACTTGCACCTGCCTTTGTAGTCCACTTAAACTCCTTCTTATCCCCTCTCATGGTTTCTGTCAGGGGTGCACAAATACTGCTAAAGTTTCTAATGAACTTTCTGTAGAAACTTGCAAGACCATGGAATGATCTTACCTCCGTTATGTTCCTTGGAGTAGGCCACTCAATGATAGCCTTCACCTTCTTCGGATCCATTTTTAGACCCTCATCCGAGATGACAAATCCCAGATACACCAACTCCTTCTTCACAAAACTGCACTTCTTCAAATTAATCAGCAATCGCTCCTCCCTCAACTTTTCAAAAACTATCCGAACTTGCATCAAATGCTCTTCCAATGTCTTACTAAAAATCAGAATATCATCCAAATAAACAATAACAAACTTCTCTAGGAATTCTCTCAACACCTCATTCATTAACCTCATGAATGTACTAGGTGCATTGGTTAGACCAAACGGCATAACCAACCACTCATACAAACCCTCTTTGGTTTTGAAGGCAGTCTTCCACTCATCACCCTCTCTGATGCGAATCTGATGATACCCACTCTTTAAATCAATCTTTGTGAAGTATTTAGCTCCACTCAAATAGTCCATTATATCGTCCATTCTAGGTAATGGAAATCTATACTTAATGGTAATCTTATTTATGGCTCTGGAATCAGTACACATTCTCCATTCTCCATCCTTCTTCGGTGCTAGTACTGCAGGTACCGCATAGGGACTCAAACTCTCTCTAATCAACCCCTTCCTCAACAACTCTTGAACCTCGTCTGTTCAACTCCTCATTCTCCACGGGAGACATTCTATGGGCTGCCTTATTGGGTAAACTAGCTCCTGGAATCAAATCAATTTGATGGCTAATCTTTCTCACTGGTGGCAAACCCTCAGGCACATTATCTGACACAATATCAAGAAACTCTTCTAACAGACTTTCAACCTCTACTGGAATATCCATACATTGTTCCTTCTTAACAGTAGGAATTAATGCATAACACATAGAATCCCTCTTCAGGCCATCCAAAAATTTTCTACCATCTACCAAACAGATTCTAGCACTACTGCATACCTTTTCATCCACTTCCTTCAATGGCTTCAACTTGTGGCGCACTCCACCTTTCGTCAGAGAGTAAGTATTCGCATGCCCATCATACACCGCACGTCTATCAAATTGCCATGGCCTCCCCAACAACAAATGGCAAGCATCCATAGGCAAAACATCACACAGAACCTCATCTTGATAATTTCCAATATGAAATTTAACTAAACACTGCTCACTGACTAATGCTCTATGATCTTTCTGCAACCACGCAATCCGATATGGATGCGGGTGCTCCCTCTTCTCCAATTTCAACTTAGCAACCATTTCTCCTGAAACCAAATTATCTGTGCTACCATTATCTATGATAACATTACAGGCCTTACCTGCACATTTGCATCTCGTGCGAAATAAGCTCTTCCTCTGATCCACATCTTTCCCTCCATTCATCAATGCTCTTCTTGTCATCAACACTTCTCCTTCTGCTTCTTCAGAATGTTCTGATTCAGCACCTTCATCTGCTATAGTAGCTTTGGCATGACCCTCAGGTCTCTTATTCGTCCTCTCTTGGTGTTGGGGACACTCATATGCCCGATGTCCCTCTTCCCCACAATGGAAATAGGTTCCACGAAATCCTCCTCTTCCATACCCACGTCCAGATCTACCTCTTCCTCTTTGGTAACCATTGTTCTGATCACGGGGGCGGTAGGTATTCTCCTCTTTTTGATCCTGGTTATTACTTGTTTCACCAGTCTTCTTCTGATCTTCATATTTTCCTCCACCGGTTCTTCCACCAGTTCTTCCACCATGACCTCTTCCTCTTTGTTTGCTTTCAAATCTTCTGTTCAGCTTCTCTTCAACCTTCAAGGCAAACTGATATGTATCCTCAATGGTGGTTATTCTGACCAAACTGAGTTCTTCTTGGATATTCATTCTTAACCCATTTATGTAACGAGCTACTTTCTCCTTACTATCCTCTCGAATGTCTAGTTCTTATTAAAATCTGGTAAAACTCCTCTGTATATTCTTTGATAGATTTGCTTGACTGTCTCAAGCTCTGCATTTTCCTCAATAGATCCAATTCGTAATCTGCAGGAATAAACTGCCTCTTCAACTTCTCTACCATTCGATCCCATCTGGTTATCTTTTCCTTTCCTCTCCTATTTCTTTCTAGCTGCACTTCTTTCCACCATATGCTAGCATGGCCTTTCAACTTTGTTTTTGCCAATTTGATCCGATCTGGATCTACAACCTCCTCATACTCAAAATACTCCTCCATATCATTGATCCAATCAATCAACTCCTCTGGATTGAGATTCCCAGAATACGTGGAGACATCAAACTTTGGCTTCTTCCCGATCCGAGATATGGCCTTAATTAATCTGGCTTCTACAGGATCCATTGCTTCTTCTTCAATCGATGGATCATCAACCTCCCAAGCTTCATCTTCACTATGGTCTTCTCTCCTTGGCTCAACCCCTCTTCGCAACTCCTCTTGCAGGGCTTGCACTTGCCTCTGCAAAGCTCTGAAATCTTCTTCAGGTACCACATTCCTCCCACCACCACGGTTTCTTCATGGAGGCATTCTTCCTCACTCTCTTCTCACAACCCTTCCATAGATCCTGGTGCAAACTACCTCACTTTCGACGATCTGCTCACACACTCAGGAACTCCTACTCTGATACCACTTGATAGGGAGCCAAAATTTCAAGAACCAACAAACCCAATTCTCATTCAACAACTTGGAAAATATTTTACAGAAATGGCAGTAGTCTGCCAAATAAAATGGAAGTAACTCTGTCTCTACAGTTTTCTGACCCCTCTGCATGTCTTTGCTTCCCCCTTTTAAAATCTCTGGCATGACTCTCTGTTTCCCTTTTGCGGCCCTTCATTTCATTTCTCGTGCCTCCTCGTTGTCTTGGCCTTCGAAACATTTTCTCCCGACTCTTGGTCTTCCTCTGCTTTCATTGCACCTTGGTGCCACATGTTGTTCAGTGCTACCACTGTAGACTCTGTCCACCTGTCAACCAATGGTGACGTTCGGTATACCCACCATTCGATAATTTCCTCTGTAATGGCCCTTGTAACCGCTTGCCCTTTTCTTTGGTCGTAAAAATGTGACATGTCGCGATATCGCGACACTTTTGCTTCTTTGTGCCTTCTCTCGTCCTTTGGTCATGAAAATGTGACATGTCGCGATATCGCGACACTTTTTCTCCCTTGCGCCTTCTCTCGTCCTTTGGTCACGAAAATGCGACATGTCACGATATCGTGACACTTTTTCTCTCTTGCACCTTCTCTCGTCTTTTGGTCATGAAAATGCGACATGTCACGATATCGCGACACTTTTTCTCTCTTGCGCCTTCTCTCGTCTTTTGGTCACGAAAATGCGACATGTCGCGATATCGCGACACTTTTCTCTCTTGCGCCTTCTCTCGTCTTTTGGTCACGAAAATGCGACATGTCACGATATCGCGACACTTTTTCTCCCTTGCGCCTTCTCTCGTCTTTTGGTCACGAAAATGCGACATGTCACGATATCGCGACACTTTTTCCCTCTGCGCCTTCTCTCGTCTTTTGGTCATGAAAATGCGACATGTCGCGATATCGCGACACTTTTTCTCTCTTGAGCCTTCTCTCGTCTTTTGGTCATGAAAATGCGACATGTCACGATATCGCGACACTTTTTCCCTCGTGAGCCTTCTCTCGGCTTTTGGTCATGAAAACGCGACATGTCGCGATATCGCGACACTTTTTCTCTCGTGAGCCTTCTCTCGGCTTTTGGTCGCGAAAACGTGACATGTCGCGATATCGCGACACTTTTTCCCTCGTGAGCCTTCTCTCGGCTTTTGGTCACAAAAACGCGACATGTCACGATATCGCGACACTTTTTCTTCTTTTTCGAAGTGTCGCGATATCGTGACACTTTTCCTTCTTTTCCAAAGTGTCGCGATATCACGACACTTTTTCTTCTTTGTCGAAGTGTCGCAATATCATGACACTTTTCCTTCTTTGTAGTATTTTCCTTCTTTGGGTGCTCCTACATCAGTGCCATAATGTCAAACATATTGTATCAAACTCTGCTAGCTTTTAATGGGAGATAGTGTGACCACAAGATGTAAACTAACTAATCTGATATAAGTATGAATTAATGGCACATTAATATGCAGGACAATAATAATATGAACATCTACAAATAACTCAAAAATATGTCATTAATGGAAGTGATGAAAATAGTATAATTCTATATAATGGAGTACATGGACACTCCATGAATAGATATAAAATAACTAAATTGTACCATACTCCTAATTTATAACACACTCTTTGTGTTCACTTCCTCACTATATTTACTTCATCTCTATATTTTCTTCCTCTCCAAATCAATCATTATGAGGCTTTTATATAGGAAGATAGATTCCTTGGCCCTTACTCTACCTAGTACTCATGTACATGTGGACTACATGCACATTTACAACTTCCACATTAGCACTTGTACATTTATTACAATACTTGAAGTAACTAGCTTACTTCACTCTAAAGTAAACTCCTATTCTAGTTATGTACCAAAGGTGGTACATTTACATAACCCAAATGATGTAATATACTCTAACACCCCTTGTATTACATTATTTAGTATTCAGTATGGATCTTTGATCTTCACGTGTTCTTAAATTTGATCTGGTCCTTTGTATTATCTTTAGTTCACCTTGCATTGTATGCTTCCTTAACCTTGTCTTTCTTTGTCTGCTTCTTTGTCTTTCCTTTTGGATCCAATTTCTGCACTTTTATAAGTGGTATTACTTTCACCTGATTCATGCAGAAGTATTTTCTCTTTGTCTTTTTCCTCTTCATTATAATTCTTATTGTGTAAAGAGGCCTTTGAACAAACACTTAGTGCATCATGATAAGATCTTGAGTTAGTAGAACTTGATGTACCAATACTACATGAGGATTGAAATTCCTTTTAGATATGGTTCATTCAACTTTATTTTTTGTAATCCTTTTTGTTCTACATTCTCATCCCTATAATATTTGTATGTAAGTAATGCCATATACAATATGCTACCAAAATATGAAGGAAGTAGAATATTACTATCTCTATTATTAATCGCTTTAGTGAGTCGAGCATGTAGATAATGTTCCATGGTATCAAAGTTGTCTTCTAAAGCTTCACTATGAATCACTCTTGAAGTAAGGTCTAAATTTGCTTTAGATTTTATAAGTAGGTTCATGATTCCAATTTTTATGAAACATGTTCTTTCTTTTCTAATAGTGTTGTTCATATCATTGTTCACCATATTCCTTGAGGTAGACATATTTTCTTAGTTTTATGTTTTAAGAATATTTTTGATAGATCCTTTGTAGTAGTCTATCTTATTTCTCCCTAGTTTATAGTATGTGAACTAATTTGATAAAAAAAATTCAGATTTAGGTCTTGTAGGATCCTTATGTCTCCCTAGTGATTAGAATCAACTATCAGCTTAATAAAGTGCTTAGTAATTAATAGTTCACTTTTTGAGTTGATTTTGTAAATAACAATAATCAACTTCTATTTCAACTTATCTCTCCTAATGAACTATACACTTAATTTGAAGTTCTCTATGGTTGGATTTATTTTGTCCCTTTAGTATGATTATGATATGAGTTTGAGTATATAATTCCAACTCCTTTAAGTAAATGAAGAAACTCCTTTTATAGCCCTTGATATTCAATAGTTTAATGTTTCTAAATTCCAATAATCTATTTTGGTGTAGTATTCCTTATAACTCCCTAATTTGGAATATTAGAAAACAATAATATTTGCAATAATAGAGTTTTAATTTTCCAAGTAGAAACTCTTATATCTCCTACGGTTTTAAATTGCAAATATTAAAATATTTAAGCATATACGTCTCCTTTTAATTTTGCTTTCAATTGTATAGTTGATTTTGCTATAGTTTCAACCTTATATTATACTCCTTATAAGTCCTTATATCAATTTGATTAAGTTAAAACCCTTACCTTTTTAATGCTCCAACTCCTAAATAGTGAACGTTGAACACTATCTTGTTGTTCATTTCTCTCCTTCAATGGCAGACATGATAATGGCAGCTATACTTTAATGATGATTTGACCCTTTTGGTAACCTTGACCTTAGTCTTTAATGTTGCTCATTCCTCTTTCACTATGTATGGACACTCCCTTTTGCTCATTACAGATCCGTTGCTCTCCTCCTTTAGTTTACGTGCTTTAAATAGCATGAAAATCTCTTGATGCTAGATAAGTGTCACTCGGGAGTTATATTTAATGCTCAATACTCCTTATAATACATTGATGTTATTCGACACTCAATATATTCGTTGCTCAAATGGTAGTTATACGTTAAAGTATCTTCAAGCATTGGTTTAATGAGTCTTCAATGCTGGATGAAATGATTATTATGTATTTCACTTCTTTGAAAGATGCCTTTAATTCTTCCAAGATGAGCATTATGTTTTGGATGCTCATTCTCCCTACGCAGGTGTTATGAAACACTCTCTTTTATTCTTCCAAGTGGAACTTGCATGTGAGGATGTCTTCTACATCTACATTCCTTCAATATTTCTTCTCTAGCATGTGCAAGATCTTAATCTTGGCTTCAACATTTTTCTCCTTCTTCCCAGTGAGTGCTAACTTGTGCGTTTTCTAACGAATGATGACTATTCTTCTCAGGATTAGCTCTAGCTATGGAATTTCTAGGATGCTCCAACACCTGTCATTTGATAGATGATATGGCTTCAATCGATGGTTTCTTTGAACACTCTTTTCCTAGATAGTGATTCATCTCCAATAGATGATAGCTTTAGCTGGTAGTTTGTCCAAGTGATCAGTTGGGTAATGTATCCCTTATCCACCTCTTGTATTTTATGATTGGTTATCCTTAGAGTTATCTACCTGAAAATGGATTCTATGTCTCCTTTTATGTGTTGTAGGATATTATTATATAGGTATTGATCTAGAATTTCTCTAGACCTTTGGAAATCAACTTATGAGTCATTTTGATGGCTCGATCTCACTACCTTGATATCTTTCACCCTTGACATTGATGTTGTGGGCACTTGATGATTGTATAATGTTGGTCGATTGTAATACCTTTTAGTGGCATTAAATTTTTCCTTCTAATGTTGTTTAAAGGACAAGAATGGTGCTCCTTTTTCCACTGTAAATACAGTTGTAATAGTTAAGATAGTGTACCTTAACTTTCACCAAGTTTTTGGACTGAAAGGCTTTTTTAAAAGCTCTCTAACATTTTTGATAATATAACTTCTTGAGAGAAAAATGCTAACCTTTGATTTTTTCACTTGGATAACTTAGTAAGAATGAATCCAAGTTCTCAATCATGCAACTAATGTGCTATTCAAGAGGTTTAACTTTGCACTATTACTCACCTTAACTAAAATATAGTGTAGTAATAATGAACTCTCAAGGTAATTCAAAGTATGCAATTAACTTGAATAAATAATCCATAACCACCTTTATTCAATATCTTTTCCATGCTATGTGAACTAACCACCTTGAAATGATGGGGTTGGATTCTTTGGAGACAAATGACTTTTATATTCTCTATCCATTTGATATATAATTTTTGTATATTAATAGTAATGTCTCCAAGCTAAGATAGCAATTGTGCTACCAAGACGACACCTAAACTACCTATGTTTATAGAAAAGAGATTACTTGACCAAGTATAGTTTCCCATTTGGATGTTAACTTGATTCGTTCAACTTAGACACTAAGTGGTACCATCATTAGCAATTAAGAATTAAAATTTATCATTATTTGAAGTATTTATATGCAATCCCAATGACTTAGTTGTCTTATTATCTATAAAGCTACGTGTGTTACCTAAATCAATCAACACATTAATGCATTATCATTTAAAAAGTCCTTGTAACTTGATGGTATGGTGATCTTGAAGACCCATAAGAGCATGAGTAGAGAAATATATGGTATCATCTTCATGTTTTACCTTATTTACTTATATTTTATGCTCCTACCACAATGAATCTTCATCTTTATGTAATATTTTATCTTCATTTTTACTTGAAAGTTACAACATTCTTCAGAAGCCTAATCACAGGGATGGTGAGAATGATATTTAAAATAGAAGAATCCTTAGAAATGCTTATTATTATGGTAAGGATTAAGAGAGTTAAAGTCATGTCTATGTGGGGGACTAAAATCTTGGAGCTTTTATTTTTTTACCAAAGGTACACATGGAGCATCATTAAGAATATAGGGATTGAGCATATCAAAAGACCATAGCAAAAGGTTGATATCACCACCACTAGATTTAATTGGTTGGTATAGGTGAGAATACTTGTGAACATGAAGAAATACTCCTCGATTATTCGTGTTTTCTTTTTTTGCATAAGATAGAGCATATATGATGTGAAATATCCTTTGTCAAATATTTCAAGAAATTGTTCTTTAAAGTTAGGCCAAAAAATGTGACTCCCATGTTGGTGTAGTGTTGGCATTTTGCCACATTGTTTTTGTTGTTACTGTTCATGTAAAAGAATACAAATTGTAGAGATACTAATTCTTCTATTTGTCCCTCCAAGCACTTTGAAAGGGAAAATGTAAAAATCTCTGCAAGTTTTGTGTTAGAGCAAAGTAAATGAAACTATCGCGACCTGTTGCAGTTTCGTGGTGTCAAATGCAGAAATCATCTAAGTACAGAAAATGTTGTGATATTGTGACATGTCGCATTTTTGTGACCTATCGCATTTTTGTGATCAAAATAGTCAAGGGAAGCAAGGAAGTCAAACTATCGCGATATCGTGACATGTCACGTTTTCACGACTTGCGATGGCCACAGAGGAGAGTGATAGAAAATGTCGTGATATCGCGACATACAGCAGCAAAGGGGAGCGCAAATGAAAAAAGTCATGATATCATGACAGAAAAGCAAGAAGGGAGCAGATGTTACGAAATGGCACGATATCGCGACATGTCACATTTTTGCGAAAGTGCTGAAGGATAAACACAAGGCAGAGAAAGATGTCACGATTTCGTGACATTTTTGAGGATGAAGCCAAGCAAAAGGAACTTGTCACAATTTTGCGACAAGAAGCGACAACGAAGGCGAATGCAAAAAAGTGTTGTGATTTTGTGACATATTGGGGTGAAAGAATCAAGTGCGGAGAATTGTCGCGATTTCACAACATGTCACGATTTCACGATGGGAAAGCAAAGAAGCAGCAAAGTACAAGGAGATAAACAATGTCGCGATTTCGTGACATATTGTGGAGATCAAGCCAAATGGAGAAACATGTCACAATTTCGCGACTTGTTGAAGATGAAAGAACCAAACTCGAAAAACGTCGCGATATCGCGACATGTCACATTTTCGTGACATGTCGCATTTTTGCGAAATGATTGCTGAGAAGTACAAAGCAGTGAGAAATTGTCGCAATATCGCGACATGTCACATTTTCGTAGACAAGACAGCATTGAGTGAAATATGTCACGATTTCATGACATGTTTCATTTTTGCGATAAGGAGTAACGAAGAAGCCAAGAAAAAGGAGAATTTCACAATTTCGTGACATATCATGAGGACGAAGCTGAGTTAAGAGGAAGATGTCATGATTTTGTGACATGTCACATTTTCATGACTAGTGGCAGAAACAGAAGACAGTAAGGTAAAAGTGTCACGATTTCGCGACATGTCGCATTTTTGTGACCTGTCACATTTTCGCAACCGAAGCAATAACAAAGGCCCGATATAGTTCTGTTTGCATTTTCCTTCATAATTGCATAGGAGAATGTGAAGAGAAGATAAGGATCAAGTAAAAGTTCTCCAACTGATTTTGAGATCATGGTCGAAGATGCCAAGATTAAATGTTGCTGATTATCGATGTGCGCTAGATAGAAGAACATGAAGCAGTTTTCGAAGCCACCAAAATTAAAGATGCATCCAACATTAAAATTTCTTATTTGTGATCTCTTAACAACTTTCGGCTTGCCCTGATAATGGTCATTTAATGAAGAAATATGGTCCCTTGTTTCTGTTTATTTTCAGTTGTAATCCATTAAAAATAGGGACTGTCATTTCTCCGAGGCAGATTAAGGGGATCGTTTCTTCAAAATCTGTTTCATGTATTAAATTTTGTAATACGAAAGAAAGAGGTAGGCACCTCTATAAATGCCAATGTAAAATCTCAAGCAAGAGAGGAAGACCTTTTTGCAAAAATTGAAGCAGAGATCCTAGATGCATTTTGCTCTATTCTTAGTGTCTTTTGGAGTTGGTGATCCAAACTATTGTCCATGTGATGCTTTCTGTGTGAATCACTTCTGTTAGTCTAGTGTTAATATAAGTTGAATTTTGCTATTTTGGATTTGGCTGTATTTGCATTTGAATGTTTGGAGTGTAATTGGAAGCAAACTGACGGCTAAGGCTTGATCCAATTTTTGTTTATGCATTCTAAGAATTGGTTGTTGTTTAGCTTCAGGATCTAGTGGAGGTTATTTGTTGTGTGAGGTTGTTCTCCCCATCAACTACCGACTTCGGCCATATTTCCATCTCTTTCTATTATTTCCCATTTCTTTTCGCATTTTCCCATTTCTTTCCTGCATCCTTATCTTCAAAACCAGTTTAGAGTAGTTTGGGAGCCAACCCTCTCTGGAGATTGGCCCGGGAGACTTCTCTTTCTCTTAGCCTTTCAATGTTGGCCAAGTCTAGGGCGCGTATACATACAAAATCCTTTCCTATGGCAGATTTGTGACCAACAATTTTTGGCACGCCCGGTGGGACTCACAAGTCCCATATTTAACAAACCCACCTGTGCCAACAGTTTTTGGCATGCCCGATGGGACTCACAAGTCCCATATTTAACAAACCCACCTGTGCCAACAGTTTTTGGCATGCCCAGTGGGACAGACTATTTCTGTCTCAGAAAGATCCATAATCAGTGGGACAGACAGTTCCATTTTTTTTAACACCCGGAGGAATCAAGATTTTGATGAACTGTCTTGACCTCAAAAGCGGCGATTATAAGTTCATATGGTCACTCTGCTAAAGGTGACTGTATAGTACCTGGAAATATCTAATCCTAAATCTGGTGAGAATCTTCACTTCATGATCACGATATCAAGTGCCAAAGAATCAAAATATCCAGTTGAATTATTCGAGATTGATGTTCAGAACTGGAGGGAGCGCTCAAGATTGGTAAGTCATGTAAACCCGTCGTTTGTTGTTTCTTCGCAGGCAACAAATCAGTTTGTGCCATCTTTGACTCCTCCCAATACTACTATGAGTTTGTGAGTATATCCAAATCTTGCAGTCCAAATGGTTGGTCATCCTCCACCACAGTGAGTTACTGCTTGGAACTATTTGGGAGCGTTGGACCTACCTTTTTAGAATCTAGTTCCTGCTGCAACAATAAAAGCCTTGCCTACATACGATGGGACTGGAAAGACAATGTACAAGCATGTGTTATATGTGGCAACCTTGGCTTCAATTCACAATATCACAGATGAAGATGTCATGATCAAATTGCTCGTCCTATCACTTTGAGGTAAGTTGTTGTGCTGGTATAGATCCTTGCCTCCCAACTCCATAACTTCATGGGATCAATTAGTAGAGATGTTAATCCAAGGGTTCAATGAGCAAGCAGATCCATTTTCTTTAGTGCATCAATTTAATAATATCAAGAGGCATCCTCAAGAGGAGATAGTGGTTTCAATGTTAGGTTTGCCCGAACTTGGCAGATAGTTCCCGAAGGTCTTCGCCCTACTCATGAACAAGCAATATTGTACTTTCTTAGGGCTTTTCATTTAGATATTGGTATGAATATTAGGATGTCCGATGTTCAAACCATTCTTGCACTGTATGCCCAGGCATAGAATGCTGAGGCCGATCTGATTATCATTGGTAAATTGCCTCCGAAGATGACTATGCCTATTTTTCTTGAGCTTCCACAATATCAGCCTACAGGTGCAACCCCTACATATTACACTGCTCCATCCATGTATCCTTTATCTTCATGGAATCATTCCATACCTTCAATACCTATGATTCCCATTCCACAAATAACCTCTCCACTTCCAACTCTTGCATTACCTTCTCCACAAGTTCTATTACCTCTACCTGCACCACCTGTGTCCTCAAGCCCAAATCCTCAATTGGCTATTTTGCAAGAAATTTAGTTGGCCATGAGAGCTCTCACTAACAAGGTGACATCTATTAAGCGGAGAGAGGTGGAAAGGAACTATCATCCACAAATATTCTTTTCGACAGTAACAAGAGATCAAGTTGCTCCTAGCAAGGTTATGGATAAAGTACCTGAGAGGAACTCAACAATCCTAGTAAGTGAAGAGGTTGGCCCTTCTGAAGTTTCACATGAGCCTTCTTACTGGTGTTCTTCATGCAATGATCCACATGACGAGTCCACTTGCATGGTCCACCAAAATTATTTGCAATTTCTTTCGGGAAGCCATGTAAACATGATTCAAGAGGTGGATCTTAATTTCGTGAAGTCTCCTGAGGAACACATAGCAGTCTTGACACGCAGTGGCAAGAAACCAATGTTGGTATATCGGGCTAAGATGGAGCCATTGAAAGTGCCTCCTGCACAAGCAACAAAGCAACAAATTCCTCCAAAGACTCATGATTCTCTAGCTCCATAACAACCACCTATTTTTTCGAAGGATCCGCTTCCACCACAAGCAAAAGAGAAGGAACAAGCTTCTGTCTCTCAGTCGCAAGCAGAAACGAAAGAACAAGCCAGAGAGACGTTGCGGTATCCATCATTGACTAAATGGCAATGAGTGGAGGCCACCCAACAATATAAAAGAAAATTTGAATCTGCCAGTGGAGGGAAAGAGCATATCTCCATGGAGTACAACATTGTTGAAGAACTCAAACGGATACTAGCTAAGGTAAGTCTGTATGACACATTGCAGCTGCTCGGATAGGTAAATATCTTACAGGAATCCCTGAAGACCATACAAAACAAGGGGAAGGCTCTAGCCCAGGTATTTATGTCTCAACCTATGACCTCTTCAGTCACTAGAAAGAATAGACCACCTCCATTTTATTTGTCACTCAGGATGGAGGGTTAGATTGTGCACAACTGTATGATTGATTCTGGTGCTACGAAAACTGTCATGCCAAAGGTAGTTTGTGAAGTCATGGGTATGGAGTATACAAGAAGTAGCCCTGGTGTATTGCAGTTGGACGGGACTCCCGTGAAAATAGTGGGTGTAATTAAGGATGTTCATATTGCTCTGCATAGTATGCCTCAAATTACAGTAATTCAGGAGATAGTTGTGGTTGATTTGGAACCATATTTCAGTATGTGTTTTTCGAGAGAATTCACTGCCAAGCTAGGAGGTTACATTTCTCTGGATTATTTTCATTTGGATATTCCTTTCAAAGGAAGAAGAGTCTGTATTGACAATCAGAAGCCTTCTAATTTTCATATAGAGAAGATAGAAGAAGAAGAAAAGTCCAAACATTCTGTCAATATGGTAACTGAGGAATTGGAAAAACCTGATTTGATGGAGGAAGTCCTGGATGAGCTTTGCTTGGAGGATGAGTTTTCAATGCTCAATTTTAATGCCATGATAGAAATTGACTTAGGGTGTTATTCTATTCTCAAGACTGAAAAGGCTCAAGAATAGAATGATGGAAGTCAAGATCAGCTTTATTTCGATGAAGCACGATGCAGAAATGACACTGACACTGGGACTGTTCTAGTATTACCTTCTAGCATTCCATGATCCTATTCATACCAGTTGACCTGGAGCTGCACAACTAATACCGCAGAGTATGAGGCTTTATGCCTAGGTCTCAAGAAGGCTGAGATACTTGGAGCATGACAGTTGCAAATATTTGGTGACATCGAGCTGACTATCAATCAGGAGATCAATGAGTTTTTGTTCAAGGTCTGGGATCCAGGAGATCATAAAGCCATGTTCTGGTATGTGTCTCTCCTGAGAGTTCACAACTAAATTCAGGGTTACCGTGTACATAGTAAAAACAAAACAAAAAAGATGAAAAAAGGAAAAAAAAAATTAACTTCAACTCATTTTGCATGCGAGCCTGCAGGTATGTTCATTTCTCTTTCTTTTTCTTTTCCTTCCCAGCAGATAGTGGCTTTTCCTCTACTTCTTTCTTCCACTTCCTTACTTCATTCCCTTCCTCTCCTATTCCTTCTTCTTCTGCAACTAATCAAGCCACTACTGTTGTTTCTACTCCCCTCTCTGATGTTCCCGTTTCTTCTTTCCCTTTCTTCTAATTCTTTGTCTTTTACACACTTTTTCACAGTTCCCACCACCTTCTCCATTCCATCCACTTCCATTTCATTATCTATTTTATAGTAGCTGATAGCACAGTAGTACCCTATTGTTGTATCTATCAGTTCTACTCCATTTTCCACCATTCCATCATTCCCCATCTCCGTTCCACGGCCTGCGCATCCACTGGTCATTATTCCATTCATTTCCATTTTTGCAATTTAGGTGCTTTTCACTACTACCATGGAGATCCTTGCACAACACCTGGTGATTACCCAGCTCAACCGAGCTAGGCAAAGTGTAGTAGTTCTAAAGAAATAAAGGAATTTTTGCTCTTCTATAAATTTCTGTTGCAGGTCCTATTTTGAGTGTCGAGTGCCAGCAAAAGCTTATTGCAGCAGCCTGCAGAGACGTCCAACACTTACTTCTTCTACCCCTCCAGCTTCTTGACTCTGTCGCCCAATGGATAAAGGCTTGAGATTCGTGCATACAGAAGAACTGTATACCCCACGAGTCGCCAAGAATGTTGGCATTTTGCCACATTATTTTTGTTGTTACTGTTCATGTAAAAGAATACAAATTGTAGAGATACTAATTCTTCTGTTTGTCCCTCCAAGCACTTTGAAAGGGAAAATGTAAAAATTTCTACAAGTTTTGTGTTAGAGCAAAGTAAATGAAACTATCGCGATATCGCGACCTATTGCAGTTTTGCGAAGTCAAATGCAGAAATCAGCTAAGTACAGAAAATGTCACAATATCGTGACATGTCGCATTTTCATGACCTATCACGTTTTCACGATCAAAACAGTCAAGGGAAGCAAGGAAGTCAAACTATCACGATATCGTGACATGTCATGTTTTCATGACTTGCGATGGCCATAGAGCAGAGTGATAGAAAATGTTGCGATATCGCGATATATAGCAGCAAATGGGAGCGCAAATGAAAAATGTTGTGATATCACGACAGAAAAGTAAGAAAGGAGCAGATGGTACGGAATGGCACGATATCACGACATGTCATGTTTTTGCGGAAGTGCTGAAGGATAAACACAAGGCAGAGAAAGATGTCATGATTTTGTGACATTTTTGAGGACGAAGCCAAGCAGAAGGAACTTGTCGCGATTTCGTGACAAGAAGTGGCAACGAAGACGAAGGTAGGAAAGTGTCATGATTTTGCGACATATTGGGGCGAAAGGACCAAGTGCGGAGAATTATCGCGATTTCACAACATGTCACGATTTTGCAAGGGGAAAGCAAAGAAGCAGCAAAGTACAAGGAGACAGACAATGTCGCGATTTCATGACATATTGTGGAGATCAAGCCAAATGGAGAAACATGTCGCGATTTCACGAATTGTTGAAGATGAAAGATCCAAACGCAAAAAATGTCGCGATATCGCTCCATGTCACATTTTCGTGACATGTGTTTTCATGGAATGAAAGCTGAGAAGTACAAAGTAGTGAGAAATTGTCGCGATATCGCGACTTCACATTTTCGCGACATGTCGCATTTTCACGGGTATAAAGCAGACAAGACAGCGCTAAGTGAAAGATGTCGCGATTTCATGACATGTTTCATTTTTGCGATAAGGAGTAACGAAGAAGCCAAGAAAAAGGAGAATGTCGCGATTTCATAACATATCATGAGGACGAAGCTGAATTAAGAGGAAGATGTCACGATTTCGTGACTGGTGGCAAAAACAGAAGACAGTAAGGTAAAAGTGTTACGATTTCGTGACATGTCGCATTTTTGCGACCTGTTACATTTTTGTGACCAAAGCAATAACAAAGGCCCGATACAGTTCTGTTTGCATTTTCCTTCAGAATTGCATAGGAGAATGTGAAGAGAAGATAAGGATCAAGTAAAATTTCTCCAACTAATTTTGATATCGTGGTCGAAGAAGCCAATATTAAATGTTGCTGATTACCGATGTGCGCTAAATAGAAGAACATGAAGCAATTTTTGAAGCTACCAAAATTAAAGACGCCTCTAGCATTAAAAGTTCTTGTTCGTGATCTCTTAACAACTTCCAACTTGCCCTGATAACGGTCATTTAATGAAGAAATATGGTCCCTTGTTTCTGTTTATTTTCAGTTGTAATCCATTAAAAACAGGGACTGTCATTTCTTCGAGGCAGATTAAGGGGATCGTTTCTTCAAAATTTGTTTCATGTATTAAATGTTGTAATACGAAAGAAAGAGGCAGGCACCTCTATAAATACCAATGTAAAATCTCAAGCAAGAGAGGAAGACCTTTTTGTAGAAATTGAAGCAGAGATCCTAGATGCATTTTGCTCTATTCTTAGTGTCTTTTGGAGTTGGTGATCCAAACTGTTGTCCATGTGATGCTTTCTGTGTGAATCACTTCTGTTAGTCTAGTGTTAATATAAGTTGAATTCTGCTATTTTGGATTTGGCTGTATTTGCATTTGAACATTTGGAGTGTAATTGGAAGCAAACTGACGGCTAAGGCTTGATCCAATTTTTGTTTATGCATTCTAAGAGTTGGTTGTTGTTTAGCTTCAGGATCTAGTGGAGGTTATTTGTTGTGTGAGGTTGTTCTCCCCATAAACTATCGGCTTTGGCCATATTTCCATCTCTTTTCGTTATTTCCCATTTCTTTTCGTAGTTTCCTATTTCTTTCCTGCATCCTTATCTTCAAAACCAGTTTAGAGTAGTTTGGGAGCCAGCCCTCTCTGGAGATTGGCCCAGGAGACTTCTCTTTCTCTCGACATTTCAATGTTGGCCAAGTCTAGGGTGCATATACGTACAAAATCCTTTCCTATGGCAGATTTGTGACCAACATGTAGTTGCCACAAAAACTTTATAAGTTGGATTTCCAACTTATAAACTGCTAATGCAACACAACCTACTTCAAGAACGTGGTACAAATAGGTAAGGCTTTCCATTTTAGCCAACCATTATTGAAGATCGATACCTTCAAATAAGGGCATTTTGGTGCAAGGAATAGTAATTTAATGAGGTCATTCAAGAAAACTAGAAGCATCTCCTATCAATAAATACATAGTAGACGTGAATCCTAGGTTGTAGGCACTTCCATAGGAATTTGGAGGACTATGACTAGGTGCAGGTTGTGGAAGAATACATGCAATGCTAGATGAATGATTAGATGTTATTACCGTATGCTTTCTGGTGACACTTAGACAAGGGAAGGGTAGTGATAAGTATTTGTTGATCTTTTTAGATTGTGTCTATGATTTTGGAAATGTAAAAAACATCTTTAATTTATTATCCAAGGACTTGGCAATGGAAGAAGATATTTATTTTTTATGTAATAGATAAGAACATGGAGGGAAGTATAATACCAATTAAAGGTATAGTAGGAGGATTTATCAAGTTATTATAGGAGTGGCAAGAGGAAAGTTGTTGGGAGGAGTTACTAGAGGAGGAAAGGAAAAACTCAACATGTTAGGAGGAGCCAAAGCCATGACATCTACGGAAGAAAGAAGATGGTAGTCAAAACTATTGATATTTAGGGGAGTGTTATGATGCTTATAAATATTTTTGGGTTGGCACTTCTTTCTAGTCATACACACATCCTCCAATTGAATAGTGTGCTATAATTGATCACAGACTCACAAACAACCAATAGTGACAACATGTTCATTCATACACTAGTGGCATTTGATAAAAACCCAAAAAAAAAATGGAATGTTACTAAAAAATGAATTGTAAAAAATACCTCTTACTTTCATCATCTCAAAGAGATGATCGCAATAGGATAGGTCTCCTACTAGGGTCTCAAGACACTTGCATTTCAAAAAATTATTGATGGAGATACCCCTTATTTTGATTGTATCAAAGAGAAAATTGCAATGGAGATACCCCTTATTTTTTATTATTTTTTTATTCATCTTCTGGTGCAATTATCTTCTATAATATTATGATTTTTCTATTGTTACCTTTTTTCTAAACTTAATTACAAAAAAACTTGTGAGAAAGGCATAGGTAGTAGTGATGTTTGATAAAGGTTTAGGAATGGTTCATACATCCTTCTACTATAAATTTGCACCCACAAGGAACCAAGATCAAAGTTGTGATACCACTTGTTATGGAAGAACTTCAATAATTAAAATAATAGCAATAACAATCCAAAAATGTAAAATAAAAAATACCCAATGATATCAATAAATCAGATCCAATTGCTAGAAAATACAATATGCAAATCCCTTAGCCAGTTAGAGAGGGTGAAGTATCATTTGCACAATAGATGCAATTAAGAATCAAATATAAAATATTATCTCAACCACCACTTAACTCTTCTTATTTATAGACTAAATCAATGATTACCCAAAACCTAAATCTCAAGGGCCAATTATATAAACCTAGGGCCCAAACTAAATAAAAATAAAGATAGTCAATGTGACTTTATTGGAGATATTATAGCAACTTTAACAAAATGTTGCATCTCCAAATGTTGCATGCCTCTAATAGGCTTAGAAGGCTCCAAAAATTCTTAGTGCACACCAAAATTCTAGAAAAAGTTGCTTTGAAAAATATTTTCTTTATGGTTTGTGTTGATTTTACTTTTGCACCTGTTTGAGAATTTTGCTTGTATTTGTGAGCATTTTACTTGTAATTTATAATTAAATCTGCACCATTTGCTGATCAAAATTGCACCCTTTGCTAAGTAAATTGACACCCTTTTCTAAGTAAATTGGAGCCTTTTTTGAGTGAATCATCACCTTTTTCTAAGTAAATCATCATTTTTTTCTTAGTGAATCGACACATTTTGTTGAGCACATCACTCTATTTTGCAAGAGAATCACTCCCTTGAGTTAATCAATCCATTTTGTGAGTGACACTCTTTTGATTCAAATGGTCAATTTTGTGAATAAATCACTTTATTTTCAAGCGAATCACTCCTTTGAGCCAATTGGTTCATTTTGCAGACAACCAAATTTTGTCAATTTTCAAAAAAAAAAAATTGCAATGTTGTGCCTAGGTTTGCAAAATTATTTTCTATGGATAATTCCTCAAAATTAGAAGGTATCAGCTAAGATATTAGAATTTGGTATTAATTTTGGCCTTTCAAGCACTAAATCATTTCATAACTCTATTTCCTTTAAATAATCATCAATCGCTATCATATTCTTGCAAACTACCTATGGTCATATCCAAAATTTTCCTAGGTGAGTCAATGAGTGGAATGCACCCTCAAGACCTCGACCAAGAGATTGGATGGCTCAAAAATAGAGGTTTCTAAGTCAACCTTCATAGAAGGTTGGTTCCTATGCCTAGCTAATCTAACTAAATGAGGGGTTGCAAACTAAAGTAAGAAATGCAAAGGGTTAGAAAGATGAGCTAAAAGTGGTATGAATTTAGCAACATCAAGAGACAGTGTAGAGAGTCTCACAATCTATATTTAAATTAAACCACCTAATAGAACAAAATACTTTTCTTATGCATTCAAAATATTAATAATTAAGAACTTTGAGTGATGCTAAGTCATTCTAGAACTATGATAGAAAATCCAAGTAGAAATCCATAATGCGGAATAAAAATAGTAGAATTATCTATTCCCAGCTTTAACAAACATACATACATATTTTGCACAATAATTTAGCAAGATTCTAGACAGTAATCCAATATTAATTCAAGAAGGCATATAGCCTCAATCAGTATAATTATGCCAATTGTAAACACCAAAGAGCTAACCATTAGAACATTTCACATTCTAGTATTTATAGATATTTACAATGTGTTTAGTTATCTAAGAATGATTGTTGTTAGAGCATATTGTAGGTTTTAGGGTAGGCATAGAGAATGATTGTCGTTTTTAGCTTATGACTAATTTCTTTAGGCATGCTCTGCTAATGTGTGTAATGTAAATTTGATGATGATGTTGGCTTGCATGCTACATCATTGGATTATAATCATCTATTTATGGTCCACTCCTTTCTATTATGCATAGCCAACTAAGTAGGGGTAGTTGTATGGTGAAGAAATATTTGATCGCTAGGATATTCTAATAATATTGATGCCTAGTGACTAATTAGCATGCACACTTCTACTGATGTGGACTATTTTGGATCAGTTGTGTAGTGGTTGATAGCATGAAAGCATGTTTCTTGCTATCAGGCAATTGTCATGACCAAGTATAGCTTCCTTTGGCTTTATTTGGGTTTTTGGACTTCCTCTCTTGGTGATGGGTAACTTAATCCCTTTTGATGATGTCATTATCTAAATATTATAATTGTTGTATTTGCTCATGTTTGATTTTGGACATTGAGTGATATTTCTTAACCTTGATGTTTTATCTCCAAGTTGCCATACTTAGAATTATCTTGCATCCGATATTATGCTAGGCTTGTTGAGTTTTTAAGTTTGTAGTTCTGACATCATCATATTTAAAGTTTAACACATTTGAAACCATAATATCAAGCGTTGAATATCAAACTCAATGCCTTGGGATATTTCTTGCTTGGTATTGCTATTCATTGCATCAAACATTTCATGCCACCCTACTGACATCAGCATTGTAGTTTTTCTGGCTAGCCTTATTCATTTGGCTTCAATGTTGAACTATTGGATGCTAGGAAATGGATGTTGGATCTTATGACTTTGATTTTCCTTTCAGGAGAATGATATATGCCATACTTTTGTTATTTTGTTGTTGATATCAACATTTTAAATATTTGGCTAACTGTTATAGCTAGATTTATTCTTTTACTCTACTTAATTGGATGTCGATTTTCATGCCTTAGTACTTTTTACCATTCGACAACCTTCCTTGTGTAGCTTTGTCATCCATACATGTTGTATTCTTCTACATTTTACATCTCTCTACAATATTTCAACTTGGTTAATTTCTACAGGAACGTCATCCAGGGCTACTACATTATCCTCTAGGTTATTGCATGTTGATTACTAGGCTATTGTCTTAGAAAAATACTTATATGGTCTAAACTATACAACATAGTGGATGTGGGTGATAAAATTAACCTACATTATTGGCAAATTTTGAGGATTTTTGCTTGTAAAATTGAGAACATACTGTGCCTTATCTATGGGATAACAAAGCTTTGAGAGGAAAAGAAGCTTGAATATAAGATGATCATATATAGGAATAAATAAACAAAAGCAAAATGGTTTTAGAGAAGGGAGTTTATGGAGTTGAGATGACGATGCAAGAGAGGTTGATGAATTTTACAGCTACAATGAGGCTTCTAAAACACACTTGGAGATAGATCCATATGCTAATTTGATCTCATTTACCTATAAAGTGCATGATGCATTACAAAATATAGATGAAGAGAAAGTTGATATTTTTGGTAATCTACAAATGAAGGGCATGACTAGGGAGGTGAGGATTGCAAGGAAATGAAAAGCAAATGATTAAATGCAAGGAATGAAAAGAAGTTGGGTATTGGAATTTTGGAGTTTGGTGGTGGGATATTAAGGAAAATAGGGTTAGGATTCGTGAAGGAAAGGTGAATACTAGGAAGAGAAGAATAAAAAGAGAAGAAGATACTTGTGTATAAGTACCTCCAACAAAATTGAAAACTTCTTGAGCATATTCCACTACAATTGGGTACTACTTTAGATCCATAATAATTGCCTTAGGTGGATGTTCACCCGTGCAAACCTTCTTAGTGCTCATAAGTATTCTTTCTTACCTACCTTTTTCTTTACAACATTACGTAGGCAGACATCTTCTTTGCTGGAAGGCTTGATTGACTTCTTCACTATTTCGATAGAATGCATGACTACATAAAATGATGGTAAAATTACATGCTTTAGATGATAATACATTTCTAATTTATAGCAAATTTTGAAGTTGATGATAGTTGGATTCTAAATTGAACAAATATTTTGCTAGTGCTAGCATGATTTATTCAGATTTTGTTTTCCATGTGACTACCCCAGTTTTTTCTTTTTCTCTTCTATTCAGCTATTCATAGCTTTGTACCGAGGTATTTTTTAATGCAACATATTCTTGCTTTCATCATCTTGTTACGATAGCATAAAAATCTACTTGACATGATGTGTATCTCATAAGATTTTTCCACCAATCATCATATGTATCCATCTTGCACATGCTAATGTGCTCTATGACATCATCTTGATGGTCCTTTTACCCCTACCTTCATCATGAGGGTTCTCAAAGCATTACTTTCACACATTATCATAGTCATTGAAAATGACTATAGTAACTTGCTTAAGCAAACTTTTCCATTGGGATACAGATTCAAAAGGGTGGAAGGAAGAAAAGGAAAATGAGTGTATGGAGGAAAGAAATTTAGAAGGATATGTGGATGAGCATTAAGTGAAAAAGAAAATTGAGAGATAAGATATTCACACCTAAGCGAGGAGAGGCCTCTCGTCCTAGATTCCTCCTAGATTTTGTCTTATTACCTTCCTATTTTTTATCCATGTCTTAGGGTTTGAATTTTCTCTAGGATTAGGATGCAAGCAAGGGGAAAACAATGCAATGCATCTTTGAGCTAATATAAATTTAACTCATGCTTTTCCCTTCTTCCTTATATCTCCCAATAGCCTTTTCTAGCAATGGTATAATAAGACAAAGGACTTGCACCCTTATAGGATCCTTCTTTTAGGAAGGAGTTACCCCTAACCTTATACTATCAACCCTCTTAATCTTAAGCTTGATTATTGTTTGTTCTTGAGGAACAATATTTATCGTGACATCCTATAGTTGTTCCACTAATGTGATATACCTTTCATAAATCTGAAGTTCTTTGTTATCCCTCTTGACCAACAGGCCTATTCTATGAGCTTATCATGGTTATGCATAAGGGGTAGTACCGAAAAAGTATTTATCAAATCGAGGCGAATCAACGTGAAAAGTGTATAAACTTTGGGGCAAATTTTTCATATTTTCAAAGAAATTTTTTCAAAACATGGCGATTTTTTCTTTTTTTACCACTAAAATTATCAATAAAATTATCATAAGGCAAGTGGCAGAAGGCGAGTGGCATAAGGCGAGTGGTAGAAGGTGAGTTGCAAAAGGCGAGTTGCAGAAGGTGAGTGGTAGAAGGCGAGTGGCAGAAGGTGAATGGCAGAAGGCGACTGACATAAGGTGACTGGCATAAGGTGACTAACATAAGGCGACTAGCATAAGGCAAGAGGTAGAAGGTGAATGGCATAAGGCGAGTGGCATAAGGTGACTGATAGAAGGCGAGTGGTAGAAGGCAACTGGAAGATGGCGAGTGGTAGAAGGTGACTAGCAGAAGGTGATTGGTAGAAGACGACTGGCCGAAGGTGACTGGTAGAAGGCGAGTGGCACAAGGTGACTGGCAGATGGCATGTGGCATGTGGCGACTGGTAGATGGCGAGTGGCACAAGGCGACCACCATAATTCATCAATTAGATGATGCCACGTGTCCTCCCTTCTGCCATGTGTCATTCATCTGTTAACTTTCGCCATGCAAAAATCTATAAATTCATTTGCAGGGTCATTTTTTCCTCTTCCACAACATTTTCCAGAGCAATTTTAAACCTTTTTCCAGTATTTTTAGGGCATTTTCCACAGCGGTTTCCAAGCATTTTTAGAGCATTTTGGAGTGTTTTGGCAGCATTTTCAAAGCGTTTTGATAGCATTTTGGCACCATTTTGGCAGCATTTTCAGAGCATTCTAGAAGCATTTTTAGAAGGTTTTGGCAGCATTTCCAGAAGGTTTTGGCAGTGTTTTTTAGAGCATTTCTGAGTGTTTTCCTGCTTCTTTTCAGAGATGGCTAGTTGTTCCTCTCCTCTTCCCTCTAAAGTGCATTTCAAGTACATCTTCTGCCCCAATCTCAAGAGCATTTTCAACACTCCTGATAGAGATTCCCAATGGGTTTACACCGCTGGACTTGTTGGTGTGTTGAAGATGCCACAGTTGAACATTAACGTTCAGTTGATGCAACGAATCGTTTCTTGTTACAACCATGACGTGTCCACTATTTTGATGCGTTTGGATAACAAGGACATTGTTTTTTTGGTTAAACCCTTCGATGTGCAACGACTAACAGGGCTGCCATTTTTGGATGGTGTACTGGTGAACAACCAGTACGCCTTAACCGACGATGATAAATCCACCCTAGGAACCGTTTACTCTGTTCATTCTGACAATCTGAAAGGTATAATTTGAAAATTTATTTTTTATTTAACATTAAATATTGTTCTGTTGTAGTTTCATTTCTCTAAAAATGTTCTCCTTGTTGTACTTTTTGTTTTCTAATAATGTTGTCTCTTTTTTTAGTTAATTCTTCTAAGTCCAAAAGGGGCTTAAACATTTCGAATGTTGGAGACAAATTTCTACATGCTTGCATTGAATTTTTTCAGGCAAGGCTTATTTTGCAGGGGCGACCTACAAAAATGCCTTTTTGGGCACTTTCTTTATTGCTTCGTTGTATTGGTGGTGGTAGATTTGACTGGTCCACGCACATTTCCAACCGCCTGAAACACGACCTTTTGAGTGCCCAAAAAATTCAATCTTCTGCTTATACAATGACTACCAACAATTTTATTCTTTGTTTATTTCAGGAAGCTTATTTCAACCTTCAACAAAGCAGTCCTCCCACTGCATTGCACCCCAATTTGTTGTCTATTGGCATGTCTGATGATGAGATACAGGTAAACATATTTGTTGAAATATCTTTGTTTTCTTTTTTCATTCTATCTTTTTATTCTCTAATTTTGTTTTATTCTCTAATTTTGTTTTGAAAATAGAGAAGAGCATCTCAGTCTTCAAGTAAAAGGGATGCCGCATTTAGGATTCAGGAAGTATCGACTGATTCTGACACGCAGTCGCAGTCATCACCAATAACTCCCACCAAACGTGCGAGGTCTCATGGTGATCGGATTCAGCATACACCTGCGACACCTTTTACTGGAGAAACAATTACTATCGACATCGAAGAGGTTACCTCCAACCCACAAGGTAACCTTACTCTTCATTGTTCAAAAATATATTTTTAAATGATTTATTTTAATGACTTAAAATTATGTTTTTTAATGTGTTTTACGTATTTTTTAGACAAAGGGAAAATGGTTGAAACATCAATGGCTGTAGAGTCTGGGTCTGGTATGTATGGTTTAAATAAATATTTTTTAATGCTATTGTTATTTACACAAGATTAATTTTATGTTTTTGTGTGAAATTTAACAAAGGGACCTGCTAGATTCAAAAGGCTAAAAAAAGGATGGCTCCACCATCTGATCAGCCACGACCACGACCATAGCCACAACCACAGCCACAGCTAGTTCCTATCCATCCACAGCAGGTTCCACTATCTATCCATTCAATGCAAGTTCTTGTCCATCCACAGCAGGTTCCACCTATGAGGAACCAATCACGCATGCATGGTAAAGTGTTCCTCACACCGCCACCTCATCAAGCAAGAAGTGCTACAGAGACACAAAATGTGTCATCATCTAATGTTTCTATTGTACCGATATTAACCTTGGAGAATTTTTCAAATGTTGAGAGTGCATCTCAAATGCCCTTGGGAACTCTAGAATGTGACTTTCTTTATCAGGGTATGAATCCTAAAAATTACCCTTTAAAGGCAAGTGATATTCTTGAGGATGAAGAGGGCATTTATGGAGAAGAGGATGTCAATGTAGATGCCACTGAAGTTTCCCCCTCCGCCCCACAACAAGTCACCGCCCGTAGTGTTACAGAAGATGATATCCTAAACTTTTTTGAAAATGTGTTATTAGCCGATAGATGTAAAGTTGTAGTTCATAATACTCTTCTTTCGAATATTGATAAATTGAAAGAATGGGAATATCGGGCCAAGGTTTTGATTAAATCCATCAATGGCCGATATAAGAATTTTTCAAAAAGAAAAGAGTTGTTTTTAAAGATTGAGAATGAGCCCCAAAAGCTCGATGCCTTGCTACATAAAGCTGAATCTGGCACTATGGAGGCCGAGTCTACATACAAAGATGAAATTCTGGCCGTTGTTTTGAATCGTTTGGAAAACCTCAATGCAGAAGCCCAAGCATATTTCAATGAATGGGCACTAGATCAGAACAAAGTAGCAGTTGCAGAAACAACATGACTTACAATTGATGTAAGTTTTACATCTAACTAATTTTTTTTTGTTAAATATGTTTTGTTTATAAATATTAACCTTTTTTCATTTCTGTTTTGTAGTCTAATTTCCAGCACCTAAAGCAACAAGTCGGTGCCATGAAAATTTTGATCAAGATTGCAAAAATTAGCATTAATAATGCTATTGAATTGAAGAAGAGGTTACAACAGACGGTTAGAGAAAATAATTTGCTGAAGAGGATTATCAAATATGGGGGCCTGGATGTCGAGGCTAAACTGAAAGAAAATGAGAAGGATCTGAATGCACCTTTCAAAGAAGATCCAGTGAAGGAAGAGGGTGCCTTGTTATCGGGGATCAACACTACAATAGAAAGTTTGGTTAGGGCTAGGGAATTAGAAGAAAAGGATATTGAGGTAGATGTGGGTGGACCTTCAGGAAACATTGGAAAAGAATAGAAGTTTGTTGTGTTGCATTTGAAGTGAAACAAAAACTCTTTATATTTTTATAAATTATTTAAGACTCGGTATTTTTTTTAAATTGAAATCAATGATAGAGGCAATTTTTGAAAAATTCGTATTATCATTTTGAAATTTTGTTTTTAATTATTGTTATGTTTTAATTTGAAGTGGAAGAAATAATGTTTGATATGTTTTGTAAATTGCGAATGAATGGTATCCTTTTTGAAAATTGAAATCAATGAATGAGACTATTTTCGAAAAATGTGTTATCTATTGGAAATTTTGTTTTGAATGTTGTTATGTTATTATTATATGTTTTAATGTATTAAGTAACTTGAAGTGGAAGAAATAATGTTTGATAGTTTTTGTAAATTGCGAATGAATGGTATCTTCTTTAAAAATTGAATTCAATGAAAGAGACTATTTTTTTTAATTATTACTATGTTTTGATTATTTATGATGATGTAGAAGTTTGTTGTTTTTAATTTGAAGTGGAAGAAATAATGTTTGATATGTTTTGTAAATTGTGAATGAATGGTAAATTTTTTGAAAGAGAACATTTCCAAAAAATGTGTTATCTCTAGGAAACTTTGTTTTGAATGTTGTTATGTTTTGATTGTTTTTGTTGATATATTAAGTAATTTTGAAGTATGTGGATGCAGTAAGATGTTCTTTTATGTTATATGAATTAATTTGAAATGACATAAAATGCAGTATAGACATTTACTTTCACAAGTTGCCTATAACGATTTATACATTACAAATCTACAAGAAAAATAGAAACTTTAGACTAATACTTCAATAACAAGGCTATTGTAAAATGATATATAAAATATCCAATAACACATTTCAGATAATCCAATAATCAAATCATGTGTAATCAAAGAATATGTGTAACACATGTGTAATCAAATAATACATAATCAAATCAGAGGGCTATGCTATACAGAGTATCCAATGGCATCCATTCATTTTGATATGTGAAATCAAATCAAATGATAATATGTGAAATCAAATCAAATAATAATATGTGAACTCAAATCAAATCAAATGAAAGCATCCTTTCATTCTGATATGTGAAATCAAATCAAATGATAATATGTGAAATCAAATCAAATGATAATATGTGAAATCAAATCAAATAATAATATGTGAACTCAAATCAAATCAAATGAAAGCATCCTTTCATTCTGATATGTGAAATCAAATCAAATGATAATATGTGAAATCAAATCAAATATATGTATATGTGAACTCAAATCAAATCAAATGAATGCATCCTTGCATCATAGTGCTGGAAGCTGGAACAAACTCTTTTCAGATTGTACAAAATGTTCTGCACTCATTCCCAAAAATTTTGTCATCACAATCTGACCAGTGTTACTATCATCCTCATCATCATCAATATTCGTTACACCTCTTCTCTCTTCCAAAGAATTCCAATGTGACATTGCTCTTTCATAAGGAAACTCCTCCACCTCATAGGTCGACACATATAATCTCAAACAATTCTTCAAATTTTTGTCCAACCTATTTCGAACTTTAGATTTTACATATGATAGTGCATTGAACACCCTTTCATCTTCCACGGATCCCAAAATCATCGTTTGACATAATTCATATAAATGAAAATATTCACTCATAGTATGTTGTAAGATAGTACTTGGTTGTAATAATCTCCACAAACGTGAAATAGAACCTGCTTCATGACGGTTAGAGAGCTGTGAAACTTGAGTAGACATTGTTGTTCCAAAACAGTTTGATTGTTTCATCAAAAGATCTCTGTTGAGAATGCCATTGATTTCAATACCATTGACTACAACACTTTTACTGAAATGGCCAGCAAGACTACCCATGTATTTGAGAAACAAAGAATTTATATTCTGGTATTCATTACAAGGATCCCAAAACATCGGATTAACCACACCCATAGCCTCTAGCAATTCATCTCTTTGAAAATGGTCTCTTATTTCTTTTGTCAATGATTCTGCTATTTGTTTCAGTTTAAGTTTTGTATCGTCTACAACTACATGAAATCTGTTGTAGGTTATGGGCATTTTCTCAACTTCATTTGTAGCTATATCCATTTGCACACCATAACAATATAAAGGTATTTCCTTTCCGCGGACATTAATACATAGATGATCATTTATATTGAACTTCAGAAAACTTTGAGGACCATTCACATTTGTTAATGCTCTCCAACTCTCAAACATGGGATCCATAAAATTTTGACCAGATGCGTACATCATATCAATATGCATGCAAATTTGTATTCTCGCCTTGATGAAATCCACAATATAAATTGATCTTTCTTGTGCAATTTTGATCAAAGTATTCATTTTTTCCAACATTGGAAGAATTCCACACAATGTGAGAAGAGTTTCAAAGTCACTCATTCAAAAAAGTAAATCTTTTGCCTTATCAACTGCCCTACGATTTGCATACATAAACCCTATCAAGGATTGATATTCTTTGAAAACTCTTAATGTCGGTTGATACATCGAAATCCACCTAGTATCCACATCTTTCAACAGTTTTTTACCTTCGGTAACTCCTAGTGCAAACTAGTTGAAACTCTGAAAAATATTTTTGGACTACGTGAAAAATATTCATGAATTTCATGGACAAGCTCTTCCACTCTCGCAACATTTGTAAATGTATCCACAATTTTGTATGCAAGATTCATTCTATGAGCCATGCAATGAATAGGGATCAAATATGGGGCAACCGATGTTTGTAGTCTAACACAAAGACCATTCCTGTGTCCTTGCATTGTAGCAGCACCATCATCTCCTACACATATTAACTTAGTGGCTATTTCAATTTCATTCATTCTTGCTTCTTCTTTTAAACTAGTTACAACAACATTGTAAATGTTTTTTGCATTACAATTTTCCACCATTTTGCGTATTCCAAGTAAATGAGGTTGCCTTAAATGATTTTCCAATGTGTAAACATGCATGCAAATCCAAGATGTATTGTCAACAATAGTCACCTCATCAATTGAAAGTGAAATGAATTTTGCCTTTTTTACTTTCTCTCTGAGGTCATCCTGCTCAACCAATGAGAGACATTTTACCATTTCCCAACCACTTCGATCTGACCAATGGGCATTGGGTAAGTTCTGCACATCAGCTAGTCGAAATAGAGATTTATAATTCATGAAATCAGACATAGGTCTACCCATCTTAAGAATAGAGAACACAACAACAAACTACAAACTTTTTGAAGCTAAAGTTAACTTATTCATTTTTTGAAATTGGGCTTGAATCGTTGCACCTTTCTCAACCAATGTTTGCTTTTGTTTCATTTCTTTATCATATTCTTGCACATTTCTTATATGTGCACACTCTGATGCATCCTTCCACCTATAATTTTTTGGTGTTGGTGGATCACCTTCTTTTGTTTTGATATAAACCTTTCCACAATGTTTTTCTACTGTATCTTTCTTAAGTTGTAATCTATGCTCCTTTTCGTGTTTCCAACTGCAAATTACGCATCTCAATTTTGTTATAGCATCACTACTATTCTCTGGCAGCACTGGCTCAATAAATGGAAATTTTGATATCCAATCAAGCTGAAATGATCTGTTAATTGTCCACCTAGATAACCTTGCACGTTTATTTTTTTTGATGAAGATTCTTCGAAAGTAGGGACTGCATAAGAACTATTAGTTTCTTTTCCACTTGGCGTGTTAGATTCAGGAATCTCTTCATGTTGTTGTTCGATTTTATTGAGAATATTTTCATCTATGGACTGTTCATTAACTTGGATATGTGGAAGTGGAGGCATACCAGGGTTAATAGTGTTTTCTATAGAGATAATACTAGTGTCAATAGTAGGTTCATTATCACTATGGCATTTAAAAGCATACCTTCTACAGATAAAAATGGACAAATCCATCAACCAAAAAGCACACTTCTTTATGAATGAAGACATTATATTTAAAATTAACAAAGTAAAAAAATTAACTGGTGAGTAAAGGTGTTCATACCTTCAGTTTGTGTAGATGTTGATGGCTGATCGGGTTTAGAAATATTATGAAAGTATTTGAGGATACTCCTTTTATTGGAAGACTGGCCTCCCTTCTTTCCACTGCCTGTAGTTGACATTTTACCTGTATGAACAGAAGAATAACATGAACAAAGAACATCATTATTAAAAATGAAAATAATTGGTATAAAAAAGACTACTACTAGAGACAGTAGAATATCTATCCCAAGAATATCGTTCGCAAGCAGAATAAACCTCCTTATTGAGTGTCCATGAATAAAATGTTAAATGAAATTTAATGGTAAAAGAAACATACCCGGTAAATTGAGTCACCTTATGCCACTCGCCTTTGCCAGTCGCCTTATGCCACTCACCTTATGCCACTCGCCTTATGCCACTCACCTTCTGCCAGTCACCTTCTATTAGTCGCCTTATGCCAGTCACCTTATGCCACTCGCCTTATGTCAGTCGCCTTCTGCCACTCACCTTATGACACTCACCTTATGCCACTCGCCTTATGACACTCACCTTATGCCACTCGCCTTATGTCAGTCACCTTCTACCACTCGCCTTATGCTAGTCGTCTTATGTCGGTCGCCTTATGTCAATCGCCTTATGTCGGTCACCTTATGCCAGTCGCCTACTGCCAGTCGCCTTATGCCAGTCGCCTTATGTCGGTCACCTTATGTCGGTCACCTTATGCCAGTTGCCTTCTACCAGTCACCTTATGCCACTCACCTCATGCCTATCACCTTATGTTGGTCGCCTTCTACCAGTCACCTTCATCCAATCGCCTTATTCCAGTCGCCTTCTGCCAATCACCTTTTGCTAGTCGCCTTATGTTAGTCACCTTATGCCACTCGCCTTATGCCACTCGCCTTATGTCGGTCACCTTCTGCCAGTCGCATTCTACTTTGTATCGCTCGCTATCCAAAAAAAATGTTGTAATTGTATGGGAGTCGTTGTTAGGGTTAGCTATATATAGGGGTACAAGGGGCGATTTGGGTGGGATATTTCTTATTTTTAATAAATTTAGGGCAAAAATTAGGCGGGAAACCTTATGAAAATGGGGTGAATTTACCCTTAAAAAAATTAGATCCCAAAATTTTTGGGTGAACGGGCCGACGTCTATGGCCCCAAAATTCGCAAAATTAACATTTTGAAAATCCCAATATTCGCGCTAAATTGCAAAATTCACCACTATGCAAAACCCTGGAGCTTATATACAACTTGTATTTACTTGTCGACATATTTACACAAAATTGTGTGCTTGTGTACACCAGCTACACTTGGTTCTTCAACCTTTGCATATGAATCTATAGTGGCCTGACTAGATAATGATAAATTTGCACTTTTGCCTTTGGTAAATTATTTGGAAGTTGTAGCTCATTCTGACAATATTCTACCACTAGCTTGACTTTAAGCCTATGTCAACTCCCTAGAGTAATTGAAAATCTGGATAAAAATTTATACTAATGGATTTTCTTTGTTAATCATATAACCAATTGTTTTCTCAATGCACATAGGTCAGTGTATTACATCCCTCATTAGAAAAATATTTTTGATTTGGAGCCTAATTTCTACTTTGGGATGTTATCTAGGATGTTTTTTAGGATAATTTCCTCTCTCTTGCATTTGTCTCGTAACCATGGGCATTGGTTGTTGGAACAAGTAGTTGGCCAAATGGTGCAACGAATGATAATTTCTTAATGCATTGTACCACTTTTCTATGGTGACAACCAGATGTCTTGAGCGCCCATTAGGACAAACTCTTCACTAATCGATTGTTGTTCCTCTTCTAACCAATCAGTTATTTCTATTTCAGCCACATGCATGTTTCTTTCTTAATGATAACTCCCAATGTGATAGGTCCAAAGCTCTTTAGTTTGAACCCAAACCATATTTTGAATACAAGGAATAATCATTTGAACCTATCCCAAATTTCCTCTTATTTTTTGTAAAAATTCCCTAGAAAAACTCATCCTAAATGTTAGTGGAAAAACAATGATCGCCACATCTTGGATTGTTGCTAGGTCTAGCAATCTACACAACATAATTTGGGCTTTCTTAATGACTCCTACCTTTTGGACCACTACTCCTTTAACATGTAGTATTTCATAATCAATGCTAGTGAATTTTTTAAAGCATTTCTTAATGACTCCTACCTTTTGGACCACTACTCCTTTTGGACTCCTACCTTAATGACTCCTACCTTTTGGACCACTACTCTTTATATCTAGAAAGCATTATGTAAACATTGTACTTATAGGATTTGGTTGTTGTGACAACCATGAGCTCATTAGAGGTGCTTGTGGATTTTTTTGATATGAGATCAGGGAATCTATTCCACTAGCTCTGGGAGAAATATTTCCTACAGAGATTAACAGGTTCTCAGCTTTTATGGCTACCTAAAAAATTGGAGAGATTTTCTTTCATTGTACTATTGGATTTATAGGCTCAAATATGGGTTTAGGGATCAGATATAGAACATGTATGCATGTGCTTGAGATGGTCTTGCCTCCCTAGGAACCTTAACCCATATCCTTTTGAACCTGATGTTGAAATCTAGGAGCTTCTCTAGAGGAATTCTTTTGATATATAAAAATTGTGGGAGCAATCCAAAGACATCACTTAGATCATCAACCACTAATATGAGAGGTTCAGTATAGTCTACCCAATTATTTATGTTATTATCTTCCAAATATCTATACCATTGCAATGCCTTTCCTTTAAACGATTGAGCCAAAATTCTAACCATAATATCTTCAAAAGATATGTTATAGATGATAGCTAGTGCTGCAACATCTTGGTAGTGCTTGTAAGCAGTCTTGCTAGTGCCATCATAGGTAGGCAAATTTTTCAATGTGTTCGTTGGGATATCATGAAAAATAGGGAGGTAAAGTGGTCCAACATTATTCTATATCAAACAAATTTTTCCAACCATAGCCCTTGAAAATCTTGCTAACATGTTGACAGACTCATTTGGTTGGTGCCTAGTGCACTATCTAGGCTTTTCAATTTTTTCACCATTTGATTTTGAGTGTGCATCTGCCTGTGGAGTTGCTAATTTCTAAGGATTATTTGGTAAATGAAGTCTCCAAGTGAAAATACAATATTTGAAAATCAGGTCAAGACTATTCACTAAGATCTTGAGTCCTCCAGTATTTAAAACAATATTTGCAAGATCAAATAGCTCTTAAGATAGGTGTTCAATATTTGCTATCAGAGGAAAGGTACCTAATCAAATAAAGTGGGGCCATTGAATCCCACCAGGCATGTCATAAATACTATTAGTTCCAAAATTCATCTAGATGACTCAATGAGTGGAATGCGCCCTCAAGGTCTCAACCAAGAGATTGGATGGATCGAAAATAGGGATTTTTGAGTCAACCTCCAGAGAAGGTCAGTTCCTATGCCTAGCTAATCTAACTAAATGGGAAATTGTAAACTAAATTTAAAAATTTAAGGGTTATAAATATAAGCTAAAAGTGGTACAAATTCAACAACATCAAGAGACAGTGTAGACAGTCGTAATATAAATTTAAATTAAACCATCTAATAGAACAACCTATTTTTTTATGCATTCAAAACATTAATCATTAAGAGATTTGAGTGATGCTAAGTCATTCCATAACTATAATAGCAAATCCAGGTATAAATCCATAATGTAGAATAACTGTAGCAATATTACCCATTCCTAGCTTTAACAAAAAATCCTTAGCTACTCAATAAGACATACATACATGTTTTGCACAAGAAGTTAGCAGGAGTCCAAAAAACAATCCAATCTTCATTCAAGAAGGTGTATAGCCTCAATCAATACAATTATATCAATTGTAAACACCAAAGAGCTGACCATTAGAATGTTTCACATTCTAGTATATATAGAGATCTACGATGTGTTTAGTTATATAAGAATGATTGTTGTTGAAGCATATTGTAGATTTCAAGGTAGGTACAAAGAATGGTTATCACATTCAGTTCAACTGTGCTTAACTGCTTCAGGTATTTCCTATTGATGTGTGTGATACAAATTTTATGGTGAGGTTGGCTTACATGCTACATTGTTGGATTATAGACATCTCTTGATGGTCCACTCTTTTCTATTATGAATAACTAGTTGAGTAGGGGTAGGTGTATGATGAATAAGCTTTGATTGTTAAGATATTTTAACAATATTGATGCTTGGTGATTGATCTGCATGCACACTCCTGCTAATGTGGACACTTTTTGATCACTTGTGTAATGATTGATAGTGTGAAATCATGTTTCTTGTTGCAGGGCAAATGTCATGACCAATTATAGCTTCCTTTGGCTTTCTCCAGGTTATTGAACTTCCTCTGTTAGGTGATGGGTAATTTATTCCCTTCTGATATTATCATTGTATAAAGAATCCAACTATTGTATTTGCTCGTGTATGATATCAAACACTAGGTGACTATTCTTAACCTTGATGTTTTGTCTCTAGGTCACCATACTTAGAATTATCTTGCATCTAGTGTTCTGCTTGGTTTGTCAAGATTTTGATTCTATAGTGTTAACATCATCATATTTTAAAGTCCAACACCTCTAGTGCCATAATTCCAAACATCTGGTATCAAACTCCATTAGATTTTAATGGGAGATAGTATGACCACAAGATGTAAACTAACTAATTAGATATAAGTATGAACTAATGGCACAATAATATGCAATAAAATAATAAGATGAACATATGCAAACAACTCAAAAATATGTCATTAATGGAAGTGATGAAAATAGTATAATGCTTTATAATGGGGGACATGAACACTCCATGAATAGATATAAAAGAACTAATTTGTACCATACTCCTAAATTATAACACACACTCTTTGTGTTCACTTCCCCACTATATTTACTTAATCTCTATATTTTCTTCCTCTCCAAAACACTCATTATGAGATATTTATATAGGAAGATAGATTCCTTGGCCCTTACTCTACCTAGAACTCATGTACATGTGGACTACATGTACATTTACAACTTGCACATTGGCACTTGTACATTTATTACAATACTTGAAGAAACTAGCTTACTTCACTCTAAAGTAAACTCTTATTCTAGTTGGTACATTTAAATAACCCAAATTATGTAATATACTCTAACACCCCTTGTATTACATTATTTAGTATTCAATATGGATCTTTGATCTTCACGTGTTCTTCAGTTTGATCTGGTTCTTTGTATTATATTTAGTTCACCTGGAATTGTATGCTTCCTTGATCTTGTCTTTCTTTGTCTGTTTCTTTGTCTTTCCTTTTGGATCCAATTTTTGCACTTTTATAAGTGGTATTACTTTCACCTAATTCATGCAAAAGTATTTTCTCTTTGTCTTTGTCCTCTTCATTATAATTCTTATTGTGTACAGAGGCCTCTGAACAAACACTTAGGACATCATGATAAGATATTGAGTTAGTAGAACTTGATGTACCAATACTACATGAGGATTGAAATTCCTTTTCTAAGTATGGTTCATTCAACTTTATTTTTTGTAGTCCCTTTTGTTCTACATTCTCATCCCTGTAATATTTGTATTTAAGTAATGTCATATACAATATGCTACCAAAATATGAAGTAGAATATTACTCTTTCCACTATTAATTGCTTTAGTGAGTCGAGCATATAGATAATGCTCCATGGTATAAAATTTGTATTCTAAAGCAAATTTATCTTCTAAAGCTTCACTATGAATCACTTTTGAAGTAAGGTCTAGATTTGCTTCAGATTTTATAAGTAGGTTCATGATTCCAATTTTTATGAAACTTGCTCTTTCCTTTCTAATAGTGTTGTTCATATCATTGTTCACCATATTCCTTGAGGTAGACATATTTTCTTAGTTTTATGCTTTAAGAATACTTTTGATAGATCCTTTGTAGTAGTCTACCTTATGACTCCCTAGTTTATAGTATGTGAACTAATTTGATAAAACTTTTTCAGAATTAGATATTGTAGGATCCTTGTCTCCCTAGTGAATAGAATCAACTATCAACTTAATAAAGTTCTTATTAATTAATAGTTCACTTTTTGTGTTGATTTTTTAAATAACAATAATCAACTTCTATTTCACCTTATCTCTCCTAATAAACTATACACTTAATTTGAAGTTCTCTATGGTTGGAGCTATTTTGTCCCTTTAGTATGATTATGAGACACGTTTAAGTATATAATTCCAACTCCTTTAAGTAAATGAAGAACTTCCTTTTATAGCCCTTGATATTCAATAGTTTAATGTTTCTAAATTCCAATAATCTATTTTGGTGTAGTATTCCTTATAACTCCCTAATTTGGAATATTAAAAAAAAATAATATTTGCAATAATAGAGTTTTAATTTTCCAAGTAGAAACCCTTATATCTCCTATGGTTTTAAATTACAAATATTAAACTATTTAAGTATATAAGTCTTATTTTAATTTTGCTTTCAAATGTATGGTTGATTTTGCTATAGTTTCAACCTTATATTATACTCCTTATAAGTCCTTAATGAAAGCAATTTGATTAAGGTAAAACACTTACCTTTATAATGCTCCAACTCCTAAGTAGTGAACATTGAACACTATCTTGTTGTGCATTGCTCTCCTGTAATGGCAAACGTATGATAATGGTAGCTATAATTTAATGTTGCTTTGACCCTTTTGGTAACCTTGACCTCAGTCTTTAATGTTGTTCGTTCCTCTTTCACTACGTATGGACACTCCCTTTTGCTCATTACATATCCATTGCTCTCCTCCTTGAGTTTAGGCGCTTTAAATAGCACGAACATCTCTTTATGCTGGACAAGTGTCACTCGAGAGTTATATTCAATGCTCAATCCTCCTTGTAATACATTGATTCTATTTAAAACTTGGTATATTCATTGCTCATATGATAGGTAGACATTAAAGTATCTTCGAGCATTGATTTAATGAGTCTTCAATGCTCTTGGCTGGATGAAATAATTATTATGCATTTCACTCCTTTGAAAGATGCCTTTAATGCTTCCAAGATGAGTGTTATGTTCTGGATGCTCTCTCTCCTTGCACGAGTGTTATTAAACACTCTCTTTTATTCTGCCAAGTGGCACTTGCATGTGAGGATGTCTTCAACGTCTACTTTCCTTCAATATTTATTCTTTAGCAGGTGCAAGATGTTAATAATGGCTTCAACACTTTTCTTCTTCTTCCTACTGAGTGTTAGCTTATGTGTTTTCCAATGAATGATGACTATGCTCCTCAAGGTTGGCTCCAACTATGGAATTTCTAGGGTGGTCCAACACTTCTCATTTGGTATATGATATGGCTTCAATCGATGGTTGCTTTAAACACTCTTTTCCTAGCTAGTGATTCATCTCCAATCGATGATAGATTTAGTTGGCAGTTTGTCCAAGTGATCATTTGGGTAATGTATCCCTTATACACCTCTTGTATTTTGTGCTTGGTTATCCTTAGAGATATCTACTTTACAATGGATGTTATACCTTCTTTTATGTGTTGTAGGCTCTTATTATATAGGCATTGATCTGGAATTTCTCTAGACCTTTGGAAATAAACTTATGAATCATTTTTATGACTCGATCTCACTATATTGATATCTTCCCCCCTTGACATTGATGTTGTGGTCACTTGATGATTGTATAATGATGGTCAATTGTAATGCCTTTTAGTGGCATTAATATTGTCCTTCTAATTTTTTTTAAAGGACAAGAATGGTGCTCTTTTTTCCATTGTAAATACAGTTGTAATAATTAATATAGTGTACCTTAATTTGCACCAATTTTTTGGACTGAAAGTCTCTTTTAAAAGCTCTCTAACTTTTTTGATAAGATAACTTCTTGGGAGAAAAACACTAACCTTTGATTTTTGCACTTGCATAACTCAATAAGAATGAATCCAATTTTTAAATCATGCAACTAATGTTCTATTCAAGAGGTTTAACTTTGCACTATTGCTCACCTTAACTAAAATATAGTGCAGTAATAATGAACTCTCAAGGTAAATCAAAGTATGCACTTGATTTTCATTGAAATTTAAAAGTATTTAGTGCATCTAAAGAACAAGTAGTTTAGTGCAATATTAATATCACCTTATTACTCCTTCAAATAAACTTAAAATATGCACTTAGTAATTGCTCCTTGTAGAGAACTATAAATTTTTTAAATATATGTAGTCGTCTCTATTGTAGCTATAGGAAGATGATAATTTTATTTCTGTCAAAATATATCTAACTCTTATTTTAATGTGCAGGTATTGACTTGAATTTTGCACTCCCTTTAGAGACTTTTAAAATAAATCCACTCCTTACAACTTTCACTTTAATATGGTGCTTAATGAATCTCTAAATAAGCCATAGTTTTAAATTTCAACCGATGAACCTTTTGCACCCAAGTTGCTTACCTTTAATAACTCCTAAAGATGGTAGATATTCTAGGTGATCTAATTCACCAAATTGCTGCATTTGACTTGATGATCTTGCAATTTTTCTTGGCTATCCGCAACAACTCCTTAACTCACCAATTCGTAACTTAGTAACTCCTTTATATTGCTGCTTTGAAATTGTAGTATGGTGGTTTTGATTTTCCTTCAGAATGCTCTTTATCAATCTGAAGTTTTGTAGCTATTAATATTGTCCTGATTACTACTCTAATAGTCAATTTTTGTACTGAAATGGTGTCCTTGAAACTCAAAAATTTGGTAGGAAATTCCCCCAAATTGTAACTGAGTTTTCCCTTCAAGAACCCTTCAGTATTCTATTGAAGATTTAGCAAACCCCTATATTCGAATGAGCCTTTTATCCTTCAATGGTAAACTTCAAACCTTTCAGGTTTGGTAGTAAAGTTAGGCTCCTATCTCCTTCAACCTCCTTGTCAAATTTTTATTTTAATCTAGTTCTTCTCAAGAATCTAAATATCTTGAGGTCTTCATCAATCTCCTCAGAAATATAGCACTCCTTTCCAAATTCTTCTCCTTTTGGGCTTGTTGTCGGATGACGATAATTGTCCAAAAATCTCCTTTCCTTGCTGGTATATTTATCCTAAGAGTTATATTAGGAACTCCTTTAATGGTCTTCTATAAATTCTAAACTAAGGCTCTCCAGACCTTCTCCTTGTCTCTCCTTGAGACCTCACCTAGGTCTTTAATCTCACAGCTTCTCTAGTATTCCAAATAAAATTTTTCCTTCAACCTTGTTGGTAATGAGATCTTCCTCTCGGATATCTAAAATCTATTATTATTGGTAGTACCTATAGGATAATTTTATCACCCACATCCAATATGTGGTATAGTTCAAATCATATAGGCATTTAGCTAAGGTAGTGGTCTAGTAATTAGCATGCAACAACACAAAGTACAATGGAGTAGCCCCAAATGAAGTTCCTGTAGCAATTAACCAAGCCGAAATATTGCAAAGAGATGCAAAATGCAAAAGCATACAACAAGTACGAATGACAAAGCTATAAGAAGGTTGCTAGATGGTAAAAAACACTAAGGCATGATACTTAACATTTGACTAAGTAGAGCAAAATAATAAATTTGGCTAAAAGAGCTAGCTAAACATTTAAGATGTTGATGTCAAAAAAACGACAACATAATTTTGGCATTCATAATTCTTCAAAAAGGAAAATCAAAGGTACAATACCTGACATCCATCGCCTGACATCCAATAGTTCAACTAGCCAGACATAGTATCCAAACATACTACAATTTTGATATCAACATGGTGGCATGAAATATCGGACATAATGAATAACAATGACAAGCAATAAATATCTCAAGGTATTGAGTTTGTTAGAGTATAGTACATCACTTGGGTTATATAAATGTGCCACCTTTGGTACATAACTAGAATAGACGTTTACTTTAGAGTGAACTAAGCTAGTTACTTCAAATATTGTATTAAATACACAAGTGTCAATGTGCAAGTTGTAAATGTGCATGTAGTCCACATGTACATGAGTCCTAGGTAGAGTAAGGGCAAAGGAATCTATCTTCCTATATAAAGGCCTCATGGTGATTTTTTTGGAGAGGAAGAAAATATAGAGATTAATTAATATAGTGGGGAAGTGAACATGGAGAGTGTGTGTTATAGTTTAGGAGTATGGTACAATGTAGTTCTTTTATATTTGTTCATCGATTGTTCATGTCCTCCATTATATAACATTGTAATATTTTTGTCACTTATATTACTAACATATTTTCGAGTTATTTGCATATGTTCAACTTATTATTTCCTGTTTATTATTGTGCCATTAATTCATACTTATCTTATATTAGTTAATTTACATCTTATGGTCATACTATCTCCCATAAAAATCTAATAGTGGTATTAGAGCACATCGTAGATCAGATTAAAAATAGGGTTAGCCACAAGTGAAATCTAGATTACATTTGGCTATAGTCTTTCCACAAGGTTATAGGAAAAATTGTGAAGACTAGGACTCTATGTGTATTCCACTAGATTGACAAATCAACTAGTGAATATTAGGCATCTCTAGATTTAATATTTTCATACATTTTAGCTTCTAACATATTTTTATAGGAAAAGGATATTCAAGAGAGTCAAGAAGATTCCTACATAGAGCTAGGAAGAACATATTTGTTAGAATCATTCTAGCACTTGCAACAACAAGTAAAATATTGAATATTTTAGAGACCTGAGAAAATATCTCATTACTAGAGACTGTAGACCTACAGATAGTAGAAGAATAAAATGCCATAGTAACCTTACAACTAATTCAAAAGACTCCAGAGAAGAGTCTAAAAAAATATTGGAGATTGGTGATCTCCCTTAAAGACTGCAGATAGCAAGTTAAATAAATCAGCTTGAAGAAGTTGAAGAGATCCTTAGAAGGTCCAGTTACAAAATTTACAATTATAGAAGATCGAAGGTTTTTGATATCCATTAAAACCTACAAATTATAGAATTGAATAAGGACCAACGACCTTAACTAAAATAAAAATATAGTGCAGTAGTAATGAACTCTCAAGATAAATGCCTATATGATTTGAACTATACCACATATTGGATGAGGGTGATAAAATTCTCCTATAGGTACTACCTACTAGTTGACCATTGACTAATTAACAATTGGTTAATTGACCACTTGTTGGTTAACCATATATTTTGATTAACTATAGAAGAATGATTCATAGTCAATTGATTCACCATTGTAGCTTGTGGATATGCCTACCATTGTTGATTGTATATCATTGTTTGAGATTTATGGGTCACAATAACACAATTTTTTGGATTATGTCCTTCATTGTAAGCAAAACACCAAGGGGTAATTGGTTCATAATTTGCATTCACTACTTTTACCATGATATTTTCTACATGATTCGTCATTTGCTTATTCATCTATTTGGAAACCTACACCTTAGATATATACGACGTCCTCCTTTTCCACCCACCCCCATTATTTATTTTAATCTTCCATTGATTATTAACTTAATGGACATATCCCTCATTAACAAAAATAGTTTTCTTATACATCTCATCATCTAGTTTAGACACATGGAGTGTGCCATGAAGGTTATGATGTATGGAGTTATAGAAGATTGTTTATACACAAGTGTATATGATGGTAATGACATGACCTAAGGATGTGGATATGAAGTAGTTATTGTTGATAAGTTTACATATTCTAGGTATGAAGCATTTGCAATTGGGGTAATCTATTACTGAGTTGGATATGAGATTTTTTGGGGTTGAAGCTTGGACCACGTGAGTTGCATATGCCATTTATGGTGTGTATGTTAACTTCCCAACTTAAACTAGTACTTCCTTAGTATTCGTTTCTTCTTCAAATGCTCTTGGTAATGTAACATATTTTGTGTTTCTAAGCATCATTGACAAATTAGATTACAAAGCTACTATATAATATATCAGTGCCCATTTGTCAGATGGTCAAATATTTAGAGGAATTAGGTGCAATGTATGCATAAAATTTACATTAAAATCATGAATGTTCTCATTTGGATGTCTCATGATAACATTTAACTAGAATAATATTGAATTAATTTTTTTCTAGGTTCTCAATTTTTTTTATAAATGGTTCTATAATTGAAGCCCAATTAGTGACTAATACATCTTATAAGCTCATATGCCACATCATAGCCTTGTCCCTTAACAAAAACATCAATAAATATGCCATCACATCTTCCTCTTAAATTTGATGGATTAACTTTAGAATCAACAGTTTGTTATGATTTTTTATTTCTATTCCCATAAAATATTGGCAAAGCTTTCGTAGTTATACATGATATTGGTGTATATATTGGTATATTTAATGAACCTTAATAGTGCCAATGGGAAAATTTATTCTAAGGTTGCACTTGCATTTGCAACTAAAAAAATGGAGACCATTTGTCATACTATATTTGTTGTCCATAATGTATTTTGTAAATTTGTTGCCTAATGAACACTTATTGTTTTTCAATGAGTTTACATACGTTTTCATGAGGGGTATTGGCCCCCCCATACTGAGTAGGGTTTGAACCTTGAACCTCTCAAAGAGAGGCCAAAGCCCTTACCACTGCAGTTAGCTTGCAACTTAATGAATACTTGTTGTTAAGGAATCTAAAGTTATGACTAGTTTGCACAATTGGTTGAATTTAAACATGAAGGTTTTGAATAGATTTTTTATTTGGCATAGCCTAATGTTGTTGTTGTAGATTATGTTATTATTGTTGATCATTTATTGTTGGTTTTGTATGTCCTATTGTTTTTTTTTTAATTTACATGGTGGAATCGGTAGCTGCCATGAATCCAGATAGGTTGTTCAGCTTTTATGGCCTCCACAGTATTTTGCGTTGTTCACCCTGAAAGTAGCACATAGTTCTTCGTGTAGTCCGCCCCTATAACCACCATGCCATAATCATTTTAAACATTTTACATTGTTGAAAGCACCAGGAAAGGGACAAGCATTCAGTCCGACGAGATCCAAGATTTGAACCTTGGACCTCCACCTCCTTATGGGGTTTGTTCGAACTAATTGGTCTACACCTCGAATATTTGTATGTCCTATTGTTGGTTCAACATAGCTTCCTACTAATTGTGGGTAAATTATTGTTGGTTTTGAGCAACTGATTGTTGTGGTTGTTGTAAGGGAACCTATTGTTGTGCAATCATTTGTGATTGGGCATACATTAGCATATTTAATAAAATTTGTGACTGCTCATTTGGTTGTAATTGTTGAATTAAAGATGTGAATTAAATAAATAGATCAAGATGAGTAATGGTTTAATTGGGTTGAGTCATTCATAATTGGATCATTAGAGGGCAGGATTGATTTCATTCCTCTATCAAAACTGTCTTAGGAATATTGCAAGTCTCTTGTATTTCCTCTAGTCTATATACACAAACAAGAATAATGGAATCTTTGCTTTTTGAACCTTTCCTTTAATATGGAATCAACTTAATAGAATTAGTATCCTCGTATGCATAAGACCTAACCTATCATTCATAGAAACCATGGAATCTTTTTTTCTCATTTGAATCACGTTAGATTACAAGTATTGATAAGTTGGAAGGTGAATTTGTATCTCTAATTGTTATTTCTAAAAAAAATAAATCTCAAATGATCAATTTCAAAGACCAAATTTTGAGAAAACTAAGCTTGCTTATACTTAGTGAATCACACTCAAGGGTTGTTGAGTGAATCACACTTATGTCTTAGGAATAAATAACATAAATAATTAGGCAAATTTTCAACCGCATGAAATTTTCAAATGTTTACTATTCTATAGCAAATTGTATCCTCACTCAAATACTGAATCACACTCATGGATGCTTAGTCAATTTTTGAGTGGAAACAAAAAATGTTATAAAGCAAATTGTTGGGGTTGTGATTCACAACTTTTGACTGTTAGGCAAATTTCATTCTTAGATGAAGAATAAGATTGCCAATTCTTGCAAAACCCATAAAAATATTAGATTTAATGAGAATATGAAAATTTGTTCAAGAATTTGATGAGATTTTTGGATCAAAGCAAAAGTACTGGGTTCATTCAAAAATAAAGTTGCCATACATGAAATTTAACAATTTGAAACAAATACGAAATATAATGCAATAAAAGTACTGCATAATAATGTGAAATTGTCACATCAAAGCCAACGCAAGCAACTCTAAAAGTCTAATTCCATATTATGTCAGATTCAATATGCTTCACAAACCTTTTTAGATCTAATGAGATTATGAATGGATTTGTGTAGATCTAAAATACAAGCCCTTATATGATGAGATCTAATCAATGGAGGTGGTTATACAAAATTGATTTCATAGCAAAATTCACCTGATAGTCCCATTAAGCATGCCAAATAATATTGATTGGTGAGAGCATTTGTTCTTGTGTGCCCACACAACCACATTTCAACATTGAAATATAGGTTTCAATCTTCTCACTTTTCAAAAAAGGTCAATTCCTTGGTAATATGACAATAAAATATACCTATACGAGGGAAAAGGGATGCAGGAAGGAAAGTAAAATGCATGAAATTAAATACAATTAGATGACTATAATGGAATTAACGTGTTTAAATTGAGTACTAAGGAATACAAGTATCTTTAGTGCATCAAATCTCAAATTTGTTCTACAATGAGATGACTAGAAAGAAATAATAGATGATACACAGGTAGATTTATAAATATCATACAACTATGAACAAAAAGGTCAAAGGACATAGTCAATCCATGAATGCCTTGTTCAATCTATCCAGTCATTATAGTTTGAATTGTAAATCGAGATATGATTCAAAGAGTAGCCAAAAAGATTGTTACAAATGAGCATTAAGGTCTTATTTATAGCAAAAGTAAACTAACTCTACTTCTATGCACAATAAAGTAAATGTCAATCCTAGTTACATTATTTTAGTAGAATCTTAATAATTAGATGAAAAAAGGCTATGTTGTCATTCAAATTTAGCACTAAAATCAATTCTTATGCACTTTATTAGCTTCACTCTTCCACTAACATCATTTGGAGAAGAAACCTTAGTTTTATGTCTAAGGATTTATGCGAAACATGACCTTTATTGAGATTTTGTCTCAAGGTGCAATTTGCCCTCCTAAAAACATGGTAAATCTCTTCTTGATCTACAATGCAAATTTTAGTTCATCTTATTATGCAAATTGCTTCCAAATATTTTGTGTATATTGCACCCTTCCAAACAAGTACAATTTCCTCCAATTTTTTAGGAATTTGTGTCTTATACCCCTAAAACCAAGAAATTCAAATTCCATGGGGTGTTTTGCAACTGTTTCTTATGGTTTTATGATCCTAGTTGTTTGGATTTCAATTTTACCTCTTACCTACATGATAGATTTCACCTTCAAAGTGTAATGGTAGTAGTAAAATTGCTATAGTACCTATTGTTGATGGTGTAATCATTGCACAAGTCATGCATTATATTCACTTAATAATAAGCTAGGCATAATTATAACATTAGATATGAACAAACCATATGATAGGGCTTACTAGAGTTTCCTACATGATATTATAAAAAAATAGTTTTGATCAAGGGTGGAGATTAGTCAAACATGGAGTAAAGAGTTTGAAAAAAATGTTGCTTCAAAAAAGATATATGTTTTGTTAATACAAAGAAATTGTTCAAGTACTTACAGGATTGAAATCATGGAACTTCATCCCATATAAGTTGCAATTGATCGAGTAACATATTATATTGTTAGTGAATTAGGGTGATTCTACAAATTTTCTTTTTGATGCTTGGTTGAAACTTTATCCTCTTATTTTTTATGCAAAATGATAATAGTTGGCTCGATAATGTTAGCTTATAAAGCTTCAAAGGTCAAAATTTTTATTAATGTAAGCAACAACTTCAAATCATGGATTTCTATTAACTTGGTTGAAGAAGATATCCTCAAATAAAGAGTGAATGAGCTTTAAAGGATGCAACAATAGTTCTATTTGCCTATTTTTACATGGAAGGATGATATGGTTTGAAATATATCAAAAGGTGGTTGGTAGTCTGTCAAGTTGGGATATAAGAAATTAGAGCAATTAAAATCTCCTACTTCTAATATTTCCATTTGAAGAATGTTTAGTCCACTTGATGCCCTCCCTAAGGCCTTAATATTCCTTTGGCTAATAATCCAAAGGAAGATTTCTATAGGAGAGGGTTAGTAAAGAAAAGGATATTATGGATCCTCACGAGCATTGATCCAACCATTACTTATTGAAATTTAGGACTTGAAATGAATAATAGAATAATTTAAAACAAATCTCAAAATCATACCCATTTTTAGAATCATATTATTACCTATCTAGAATAATGTTTACACACATAGTGCTCATCATTGGAAGTGTAAGTGTGCAAAAAGAGGTACTCATTTCTTGATTATTGGATTTAAATACACATGGAAAGGTCATTTATGGTAATGGAGTTAACACAAAGGATTTTATTTCAATCTATGGTAAAAGGAAAATGTCCAAATGTTGGGTTTATCAAAAGTAATTTTGATGGTGCTTCCAAAGGAAATCTAGGAAAAGTTGATGGAGGTGATATTTAATCAATTATTAAAGGTAAAATTCTCCTCACTTACTTAGAATATGTAGGAGAGTAAGAGTCATGTAGAAGTGTGCAAGTGCCATAGGTTCAAGTATGCATGTAAGAAGAGAGTCAAGAGTCTAGTATACAAGTGGCAAGATAACAAGCCAAAGGTCATTACATTGTCATATGAAGAGCAATAGTCAAGTACACGAAAAGTCATTTTTTATGTCTATATTGTGGAGACAAAGATCCATAGAATGTATTGGAAAAATGGTCTATAATGATCACCATATAGCAAGCATTGATAATAAAGCTTGTATACAGATTTTGAGCAAATAATATAAGTATTCTTCATGCATGTACATAAATGATTTTGGCCATTTACATTCATATTTGATATTATAAGTGAATGTTATTTTCTTATTATATTGGCCTTGATATATATTATATTGCTCATATATATAATTCTACTCTTCATTATTGATATTTCAACCTTTAATATTGTGGCTTATTTACTTTTAGACCTATGATATTTTGAGATATTTAGACTTAAAAGCCAATAGAATCATATGGAACTTCAACTAACTATGCAAAAGTGAAGGCACTTCTTGTAGGGATCAAACTTGTCGTTTAATAAAGGATGGAATATAGTTCAATTGAGGAGGATTCATAGATTATTATTAATGTTATCAAGAAAAATGGATGTCGGAATTGTTAAAAACATTATTTCTAATGTCCAACCATTGTTGCAAGCAGTATCTTGGAAGTTTCTCATATCTATAAGGAAGGAAACTAGATAGAAAACAATTTAACCAATTGTGATGTTGATCTTCATATTGAATTTTTCAAAATTCAAAAGGCAACTTGTTGAATGAGAATTTATTTTTAACAAAACTGATATGATTATAAAAACATAGTTGTTTAAGGAAGATGATGACTATCCTTAATATAAAGGCAAATTTAAAATATCTTTGATAAAAATGCAAGTCAATTATGGTTTAATTGACTCGACAATAACATAATGACTCTAATGTAGTGGTTTGTTATTTTAATCAATAGCCCTAATAAAAGCCACATAGAGCTCTCTTACTTTTAAAAGAAAAAACCTTTATTAAAGTTAAAATATTTATGTTTATTCATTCTTACAAACTAATAAAAAATCAAACTTCATACATTAAATACTATCTCAAGCATTCCTTGTTTAAGTTAAAAAAATTTAATTGATACATTGATACAAAATAATTATAAAAAACTACTTCAATTAGTTTAAATATTATCTCAAGCATGGTCCCTACATAACTCCTTTTCCATAATTCTTATTTACAATTTATGATTATTTTTTATTGTTATAAATATTCTTTTTAAATAGTTTACCTTTGTAGCGCAAGTGGAGAAGGTGAGCTTGGCCCCGTTGAACTAGAGGTCCACGATTCAAACCTCTATGGTGCGAAGGGGGACACAAAAATCTCTCATGGATTCCCTCTAGATAGTGGTATACCTAGATGGGATGACATTGTCGACCACCTAAGAGCAATTCTTGAGGTTTCTTTTTAACCTAAAATGTTTGATCCCCAAAGGCTATGTGGATTTGTAATTGTTTGTATGACTAGGTACTTACCAAGAAGAGACCTAGGTTCAAATCTCGAGGGCACGCCTATTTAGTAGGTAGTAGTCTAATATGAATCCTATGAGTTCATACCAGACTGACAACAACACTACAAATCCCAAGCAATCGATGGTCCCCCTCACACCGAATCAATAATAACAAGGTGGTATAGGCTTGTTGGCATCAACTCCTGTGGTTTGAACCCTACACGTGACAATTACTAAAAATAGTGTAGATGTAACCAACTCCCCTATGTATCAAAAAATATATATATTTAAATAATGTGAACTAAAGTTCAATTATTAAATTCATTATACAATTTGGAGCTTTTCAACAATATAAAGAGGACTAAATGTAATCATTATCCCTCAAATTGTCAAAGACAGTTTAAATGGAAGTACATATGATACATCCAATTTTTTTATGGTTTTATATAAAAACAAGCACTATGTAGAAAAACGAAAAAGGCTTATAAAAAAAAAAGACTTGTTTACATAATGCAAAACTAAACCAAAAAATATAGACCTCATTTATGCACCTAAAAGTTTTCGCCTCCAAAGGCTAGGTGGATTTGTAATTGTTTGTCTGACCAGGTACTTACCAAGAAGAAACCTAGGTTCAAACCTCGAGGGCATGCCTATTGCAAAGGTAGTAGTCTAATCTGAATCCTATGAATACGCACCAGACTGACAACAACAACAATACAAATCTAATGCAATCGGTGGTCCCTCTCACATCGGATCAACAATAACGAGGCGGTATAAGCTTGTTGGGAGCAACTCCTTTGGTTTGAACCCTGCACTTGACAATTACTAAAAATAGTGTAGATGTAATCAACTCCCTTATGTATCAAAAAAATATATTTTTAAATAGTGTAAACTAAAGTTCAATTACTAAAGTCATTATACAATTTGGAGTTTTTCAACAATATAAAGAGGATTAAATGTAAATCATTATCCCTCAAATTGTCAAAGACCGTTTAAATGAAAGTACATATGATACATCCAATTTTTTTTTATGGTTTTTATATAAAAACAAACACTATGTAGAAAAACGAAAAAGGCCTTTTAAAAAAATTACATAATGCAAAACCAAACCAAGAAAGATAGACCTCATTTGTGCATCAAGATAGACTTCATTTGTGCACCTTTGAGCAAGAACAACTTTGATTCCTATATATTACCAAAAGATATAACTAAAAAAATAGGCCTACAAAGCTTACACATCTCAAAGATGTAAATTTGCATATTTTCTAGTTTTCTCACCTAATCACAAACCCTCATTTAAAAAAAAACCAATAGAATAGCCAAAAAATTTATGCCCCATCAAAGTTAATATGCTATAATTTAAATTGATATAAATTAGGTAAAAATTCAAACAATTTTAACTTGTAAACCTAACCAAGTACTCCTAATGGGATTATGCAACCCTTCTAAGGGATGCACCCATCAAACACAAGATTCAAATAATTGGTGAAACCGAATTTTTAAGTTGGCCTAAAAAACTTGAATACACCCACAAGTAACTAATTACTTTTTTAAAGGTCCTCTTACTTGTTAAGACTATGCATAAAGAAGGCTCTTGAATCACTTTTATTTCATTTTTAAATTTTAAATTGCAAATTTGAACATATTTGATATATTATGACATCTTTGAAGTTTTAAAGTGATTAATTGTTGGGTCAATTAATATAAAAACTTCCTTTCTTTGAAATACATATTTGAGAGCTTTCTTTGCTCTTCCTAAGATATCTATCAATATAAATATTGAAACAAGTGTATCAATTGACATGACCTGGTTCTATATGTTGATGTATTTCATTCATTTAAATCTAACATTAATTTCATTCTAGAGCCTGGAAATATCTATTTATTGAGTTAAATGACAAATGAGCTTCCTCCCATTCAAGTACTTCTTTTTTCACTCTTCCTATAAGGTCACATGATTTGGTTTTGTCCATTGTTAAATTTTGTTAAAGCATTCTACCATCTAGATTGGCATCTCATTCATTTTAGTATAGATTTTTAAAGCATCTAAGTGTGGGCCAATCAAAACATTCTTCTATATAAATACATATCTAATCACTTTCTACAATTTTCATGTAAGCTTGGTCAACAACTTTCAATATACTGTGTGGATGGATACATAATGTAAACTCTATGTATTATTATGCTTTGTTGAAGCATTCTATTATGGTAATAACATCTTATTCAATTTATTTTGACACTTATTCTATTTTGAGAATGATATTGAAGCATTTACTATGTTGTTTGATATCTAATTCATTTTATAATATTGATCAATATAGTATGTAATATTTCGTGTATTGGATTGATTAACAATATTTTATCTTGAATATTCATATTTTATGTTAGTAGACACGTACTTAACATAATAGAAGTGTATATTAATTATAAATATTTAAAGAATTTAATAATGATTTGTACAAGATTATCCACTAAAAATAAAATAGTTGACAATAAATTTTCTTTAAATAATGAAAATTTTAAATTCCCATAAACAAAGACAAAAAATTCAATAATGGTCTTTTGGGTCATTACCTTTTGACAACCCAGGGTGAGTGAGATAGATCCTAGATTGAAAAATCAGTCTAAAAAGCATGATTGGATTTGGATCATTTATCCTCCCTAATAAGCAATGCCCTTCATAAAGCATGACAAACATGCAGAATTAATTCACCTCTAGGACTCCCATGTAATTTATATTAATTGACAAAAACTTATAGAAAAAAAATTGTGATTCATCAATTTTTATGATTTTTAATAAAAGCCTAATTTGCCAACTGTGTTAAGTTGATTTCTTTACATAATCGTCAATAAAATTATGCAACTGCATAGTAAATTCACCATAAATTCATTGTAGGGATGATTTCTAAAATTTTCCCTGCCGTCAAATATCCTTCACACCTGGTACTCCCATGAAAATAATCCACCATTTCATGCATGCCTTCAATAGACTTCTCTTTCTTCGATGTCATTTTTATCACATACTCTATTGCTTGAGCCATAACTACCCAAAGACTCCTCTCCATACCATTAGATCGCATTTTTTTTTTGTTGTGATTCAATACATTCTATAAGCTCAAATGATAAGCCCTCATTTCTTCCCCATAAATGTCTAGACAGGCTAGGCAGCAAGCATGCCTATGCCAGAGCTGAACAACTCCTTTGTATGTTACCTTGAGTTCGTTCAGCTCAATGGCATTTCAAACTGCTGAACCTTAAATTTGATCCTCAAACCATGCATTTGAAGAAGAGAAAGCAACACCAAAGTGAGCCACTACAAAAGAGTTTGAGTAGTCTGGCTATGAGCCTTGCTCTCTACCAATTTCATGCTTTCTTTCCACCCAGTGGCATTTCCAACCAATCTTGGGACTGTGAGACAGGTCAAATCCTGTTGCATCTCTTCATCCTCACATGGAAGGGGAACTGGAGGATTAATTACCCCCTTTCCACAATCAGGATTCCCTTGAAACTCAAAAAAAGCCCTCCTGTTCCTCCCCAGAAACAATTAAATTGAGTTATAAAGGAAAGTAGCTAACATTGGTTGGACGCCAAATAGGTGAAATATATATATATATATATATATATATATATATATATATATATATATATATATCAAGAAAAACTTAATAGAAGTTAAAAAAAATGACACTGATTTCACCCTTAAACATTTATCCTGCATTCTGATTATTCTCATTTTTTTACGAAGAAATCTCTTATTCTGGAAGAAAAATGAAACATTCAGTATCAATTACAATCTTCTCCATTCAAAAATTAAAACCTACATCATTCTACATCCCTTCTTGCATTTCTTTTATTTGATGCACAAATGATATTATGCCCTCTTGGATGGCTTCCTTCAAAGGAAAATCCTCAACATGTTTGGAACAATCTTTCCAATCTTCCAAAATTGGAAGTTTAGAATGAGCAAGCAAGTCGTATGTGTCACAAGATGTATCCTACACAAAACAATTAACATCACTAAGATATTTGTTTCCTCCTGGAAGGAGTTTGGGCTTGAGACTCAATAAAGGAAAAGATTATTATCCTGCAAAATAAATCTTACCAAGCGAAAAGTAAATAATTCCCTCAACTCCTCCCGACTAAAGTGTTGACCACCCTTTTTGCTTGCAAACCCAGCTTCATTATGTCCCTCAATAGTGGCTGCAACTTCACCTTTCATAACTTGTCGTTGGTATATTTTCTCTTCAATGCTATAAGAAATAAACTGAAACTGTGAGCATTAAAAGCGGTAGTATTCACCTACAACAAGTATCTTTAATGAAACTAAAGATGTGCAGTACCATGACCAAGAGAACTCTATAAGATCTAGGTTAGGCACAAGCTTTAAAAAACACCAGTTGCTAATTTTGTTTAAAATGACACTGATAAAACATGATTTCATGAATAATAAATATTCATCTGGTACATTAATGCTTTTTATCTCAAACTGTTACTGATGTAGAAAATGGTAGGCATTTTGTTGTTACCTAGTATCTTGCTGTTGTTTTTAAACTCTTTATTTATCTGTAGCATATACTTTTAAAAACAAAAGTTAGAAAAAACCATCAGCAACGGTTAACTGGTTAGAATTTAATTTTGGAACACTGCCATCAGCATTTCTAGGTAATCCTTTGTTTGATAAAGGAAAGGAACTTTGAGACCCAATTTTGGATAGAATCAATCTTGTCTGGCAGGTTCAAAAGGTAAGTTCTTAAACATGGCTGGAAGCTACAATTCATGAAGACAACATTGCAATCTATCTCTATATATATGATGTAACTTTCAAGATTGCCAGTAGGTATAGCATCCAAATTTAACAAAATTCAAAGAGATTTTCTTTGGAATCAATATGAGGAAACATTTAGGTTTCCTCTTTGTTACGGTTTGAAAAGTAAAGAATATTAGAGGGGCCAGCTTGCCAAACTACATACTTTTGAGTTTGGCATTAGGGGCAAACTTAGTTGGAGATTATTCAAATATCAAGGAAAGAGTTGGACAACAATGTTACTTCAAAAATGTATAGGTTCTATGGATGCAATAAAATTGTCAAGGAAATAAACCCCACCCACAATTCCACAACATGAAACTTCATATGAAAGAGTTTGCAACTTAACAAATATCATATTAGGTGGTTAGTCAATGAGGAGGATTTTGCAAATTTTTGGTTTGATGCTTGGTTGAAGCCTTATCATCTTAATTCTGATCCAAAGTGAAAACATCCGGATTGAGGTTGTTTAGCTTGTATAGATTCAAAGGTCAAAAATTAGATAAATATAAGCAACAATTCCAGATCATGGATTTCCATTAACAACCTGGTTGATAAAGAGAGCCTCAAACAATAAGTAGATGAGCTTCAAAAGATGCTACAGAGTTCAATCTGCACATTTTTACACAAAAGGATGAGTTGGTTTGGAATCTATTACAAGATGATGGATACTTGGTTAAGTTGGGATATAAGACTTTCGAGCAATTAAAATTTTCTACTTCCAACGATTTCCCTCAAAAAAATGTTTGGTCACTTGAGACCCTCCCTAAGGCCTCAACATTCCTTTGGTTAGCAATCCAAAGCAAAATTCTTACAAGTGAGTTTGCAAAAAAGAGGATATCATGGACCTTTTAGGTGTGCCTTTTGTTAGAAGGATCAGAAATATTAGACCGTTTACTTCTTCATTGTCACTTTGCTTATACTTTTCCCAAATGAAAAAAGGGAAATAATATATATATATATATATATTTGGTAGCTCCATCAACATTGAAAACTTGATGAAACGATGGATCGTAGTTGGAAAAACTGAAAAGGCAAATTTTGCTCAGAACTCAGCATCTCAAGAAAAACTTGCCCAAAACAAAGTCATAACATAAATATTATAAACACACCAAAAAAAAAAAATCAAAGAGACAAAAAATCGATTTTCAAATAGATTTTCATACAATAAGTACAATTACATTTCATGATACTAAATGATCAATAAAAACAAACAAAACACAACATAATCAAGCAATTTTAAACTGCCTTATGCTTTCCCTTCCTTGCCCTTGAATTGGGTGCCTAGATAGGGACATGAACAAGTGGTTGAGGCTCCTCAAGTAACTCTTTCTCTAATGTTGTGGGTTTTGCTACTATCCACTTGAAAGTGGATCCACAACATTATCGATCCTATTTGAAAGTGGATCCAATTATCCAAGTCAATTGTGTCATATGATTCAATTCCCTCCACTTGTTTGACGCAAGGCCAAAGGTTGCAATACACAAAGACAAGGTCATTGAGGTGCTCCTAGGTCAACCTGTTGCACTTCTTGGTGTGTATGATCTCAAATATAGATCAATTGCACTCACCTAAAAGTGCTACAAGGCTGACTCAAAATACAAATTGCTATATTTTGAAGATTTAGTGTTCTTGCACCATAATCTTCCCACTATAACTATGCAAAGGAAGAATTTTTGTAAATTATAAATTTATACGTTTGTAAATTGTAAGTTAAAACTAAAAAAGTTTTAAAGTTTTACTTGGGCACTAGGTCGTCCTTGATTGAATACAAAAGTTTGATGAAAACACCCTCAACTTGTTTGTAGACCTGCAACTCAATGGGGACTAGGCATCTTTTCTCCAGGTCAGTTATAAACTTCCTGATGTGGGTATACAAGTCGCCCGCGACCTCTTCATAATGATTAAAATTTGGGGTTCAAGTAGTACCCGACTACATATAAAGGTCAATGTAGTTGCCTTGTCCATCTCCAATCAATAATTTGCCAAATGAGATCAAATTTGTGGTTGATTTTCAATGGCCTCTTTTGCCCTACTTATGGCCTCATACAAATATCCCATTGGCAATATCTCCATGCACAAGACCAAAAATCTTGACCAAATGTTCGCTCACTTGAAGTTGAACAATGATTTTTTTTTAATTTTTTATTAAAGTTAGAGAAGGGGTTTTGAAAGGGACCCCGAACCTTTTTAACAGAGATGAGGGTGTTGGAAGGTCCCACAACCTTGTACATAACCAAACTACAAAAAAACAAGGTTTTGGAGCCCAAAATGGAACAAATCTGAAACAAAGTCAGCAAACTGACAACACTAAAACAACTTTTGACAGCAAAACAACAATCAGCTTACATTGTTGTCTTTTCTTTTTGGCTTCTAGCTATGCTTAAATCCAAATTTATTTGATTCCCATCACAGACCTCCTTCTCAATCTCTTTGTTTTCAGATTTCTTTGAGGTTAGGTCTTCCTCTTCTTGCTACCACTCCTACATCTGTTTTTTTCTTGGTACTTCTGGTTATTCTCAGGCATGAAGCAACAAACCGTTTTTTAACAAGGAAAGAAGAAATCCTTCCCTTCTTATCTTTCTGCGTGATCTCATATGGAGCCTCAACTAAGAACATCCACAGATGGGGGCTCATTTTCCATTTCACTAGAAATCTGATGGGCTTTAGCCGGACTTCGAGGAACCAACACTAATTGTTGTTCCTTCCACTTTTCTTCTTCCTCTCCAAAGACCTCCCCTTCTTCTTCTTCACTTGCCAAAGCACTAAAACTGCTCTTATCTGCTCTTTGTCTTTTTGAGGAATCTCCTTCTTCATTTTGTTTCTTGCTGGTGAATTTGTTCAACATTTCCACCTCTTTTTTTTGTTGTTCGGACTCTTTTCTTTGCCAAATTTTACCCTCTTTTGCTTGGGCAGACAATTTTCAAGGAAATGGTTGAACAAAGAAAAATTAATCACCATAAATAAATTTAATTTAAAATATTCAATTTTTATTAAAATTCAATAAATTAAAATTAAAATTAAAAATGTAGATTCTAGAAAGCCAAATAATTTCATAAAAATATAAATTATATTACCTTGAGCTTTTCTTATATGCTCTTTCAAGAATCATAACCAAACACTTGGTTGACAATCCTCTATGCCTCCTTCAGATGATATGGCAAGCCAAACCATCGCTCACTCCCAAAAATATTCTTAAGAGGAGCACATGCAACTAGAAGGCTATGTAGGGCAAAGAAGTTGGAGGCAAACCAGGTGTCACCTAGGTAAACGATGTCCCTCCCATCATTGTGCTCTCTCATCAAGCTGAGCACCCATGTGTGGTTGTAAATGTATCTAGTGATGTTCTTTGCCTCCTCAACCACACTCTTCACCCATGATAAAAATGTCCTTAAGAATGAGTCAACGTAATGGGCAATCTGGTTTGCACCAAAAAATAATGGGGAACTTATCGACGTATTGGCTCTAAAACAATAATGCAGTGGGTGACACATGGACTCTTAAAAAATAATCTTTTGTGTAATTCATCACCACATGGACAACATTCTCCACACCCACATCATCTACCACCTCCAACAAAGTGAACTATGCTCTTAACATTTTGAAAGGCATCAACTGACTTCAATAAGACCATCAATCCAACTGAAGCTACTAAAAATTTGATGAGGGTGTAGTTCCTTGCATCTATCCACCCATCGAATAAAATTTTACGGCTTCTTTTGGTCCATAAATTTTTTAACCTTCTACAAGAACATGTATGTTTGTAACACACTCTTTCAATAAGGTCTTGCTGAAATATTTTGCAATATGAGGTTGCATCCCTCCACCAACTACACCCACTACCCTCACCAAATCATTCTAATAAGGGCTTCTTGTGACATTAAAAGAAATGTTGTGGTAATACAAAAAATTCGTCATAGTCATTAAGACTTCCTTAATATTCTCCTTTCCCAAAGTTGTACTCTGGAGGAAAACCTATGTATTTGTGTGAGGAAACAAAAGTCTCCTTTGTTGGTTTACTTTGACTCTCCTCAAAAGAGTGCCAAATGCAAGGACCAAGGATTGACTCTGATGCAATGGTAGGGCAACTGTAACCTTAGTTCTTTTTATTTTCTATCTTCTTTTGTTTTTTGGTGGCAACCCAAGCCCGTAGTTGCTTTTTGATGCCATCCTCCAAAACTTGCCACACCTCTACAATTTGATCTAAAACCCCAATAAGATGTAATATTAGTCGATTGATTCTTCCTCTCACATATTTGCAGCAATATTAACAAAAAGCTTGATTCATCAAAAAACCCTTTATGCCACGTATCAAGCCCAATCCCTTCCTGGACCTGGAGTATGAGTGCCAACCACACCACCACTATTAGTTCTCTGACTAGATACAAGTCTTAAGATATGGCCTTAGATTCCTTAGAGTCATTAGGACTACAAAGGTATAAATAAAAAAAAAGGAGAAAACCATAAAAAAAATAAATAAATAAAAAAACTTTAAAAAATGCTTAAAAAATCACAAAATTGCTACCTCCAAAATCTTTTCTCAAATTGTGAAATCTTAAAAAACCATGATTAGATCCATCAAATGTTACTTGAAACACATTGGATAGTGTCCAATTAGCCTTCAAAAATATAAAGCCAAGAGTCATAGAGAGGAATCTATGGCAAGTTTCCCGATGACTTTCTTGCCAACCAAAAAAAACTTGCAAGTTCTCGCGATTTTTCAACTAGTTTTTCAACTATGTGCTAGTTTAAATGTTTAAAAGCTAAAGCATTATGCATTCTATGGAGGATTAGTCCTTCCATTATTTGTTGGAATCTATGGCTTGAAAGGAAAAATAGAATTTTCGAAAATAAATCTTTGAGTCATGTCCAAGTTTGAAATTATTTATTGCCTCTATTGCAAAGTGTTTACAATCATAGTGCTCATCAAGGGAAGTCTCAAAGCAAGATTTGAATATACAAAAGGTCATCTGCAATGATGATATTGACACAAAGGAGCTATGTCAATCTATGGTAAAATGAAAACATCCAAAAAGGACGATTCATCAAAATTTATTTTGATGGTCATTCCAAAGGAAATTAGGGGAGTGTTGGCAAAATTCTCCTCGCTTACTTAGATTTATACGGAACTTCAATTAACAACAATGCAAATGCTATGGCATTTCTTACAAGGATCAAGCCTTCTGTTGAAAAAGGATGAATATATATTTCAATTGAGGGGGAATCACAAATTATTATTAATGTTGTCAAGAAAAATGGATGTGGGGATTGGATCAACAATAACATTATTTTTTATGTCCATCAACTATTGTTCAAGGTAATATCTTGGAAATGTCAACATATCTATTGAGAAGGAAACAAGATAGAAGATAATTTAGCCAATTGCAATGTTGATTTTTATCTTGGCAAAATTTAAATCAAAATTTAAATTTTGTACGGTAATTGGTCAAGGAAGATTTTATATCTTAATAAAAATGATATCAAGGAGCTGGTAGAGGATATATAGCAATTTGAGGAAGACAGAGAATATCATTGATAAAAAGGGAAGTTGGATATGGTCTAATTGACCTAACCATCAAATGTAATCATTTAATATTTTGATGCGAGAGCCCTCCAATAGAAAGCCACAAATATGTATTAAGAAAAAATGCCAACTAATTTGTATAGGTAAAAGGCAAATTTGTGTCAGGCATGCTATGCATTTTAAATAGTATATTTGACAATATGGTTCACTGACACAATTTTGAATTCTTTTTTCAATCTGGTTTTTGGTTCACTAGCTTTTGCAGTATTTGGAAGCTCCTCAATTACAAAAGAATCTCCATAAATATGGGGAAAACTATATACTTGTTTTATTTTTTCTTTTTTTTTAGGTCATTTTCACATTTTATAAGCAATTAGTAAGATTCTAATATGGCAATAATATTTTTTTTTTCCTAAAAGAAAGGATTTATATTAATTTTCAGATACCCAATTACATGCCTTGCTATTTTGGTCCTAGCCAACAGATGTGCTCTAGCTGGAATTGATACAAAATTCTAAGAGAATATATTTGCTATGCTAAACCAAATTCTTAACAAATTTGAACAAAAACTAAATGAACTTGTACAAAAACTAAATATGTTGTCCCAAAAACTTAACAGACTTGAACCTTGGAGGTTCCATAAAAAAGAGCAGGATACATTACATTGGACATGCTGGCTTTGATTTTGATGTCATTGGTTTCCAAGAGATCTTGGAGATCCAACTTTTTCAATAATTTTGTTTCTTTGTCAATCAGGCTCCTGATGCTCTATCTCTTAAAAAAGATTGAGTTAATTACTTCCAGCTCAGAGTATTTCTAGATTTTATATTATTTGGTGTTGATTGTCTACTCTAACAATTTTGTCTCTTGTATGCAAACTACATATGGCTTTTGCTGATCTATTAAAGATCTTAGGTAGTTTTTCTTCAGGGGACTACCTAATCCCCTAATAAGGCAATAAAATAAGGCAATAATATTACTATGTAAGTAATTATCATTATTTAATTAAAACATAGCGATTATATATGCCATATAGCATTACTGATTTTATGAAGAAACAAACTATCATAAGACCGTAAGATAAACATTCTATTTCAAATACAAAGGAACAAAGGAAAAGGTTACCATTATCCTCACTATTAAAAAAGTTGTGCAGGCAATGCAATATTGAACAAGACAATATGGTCCACCCTCAATAACAAACACACATATCATAACCTTGAGGAGAGACTTCAAAAATCATGGGATTACATCAATAAGGAGATGGATTTCAAATTTACAACATCAAACAGACTAATAAACAGACATTTTCCCCCTATGTAGACTTGCCTCCCTCTTTAGATAGTCTTATCAATTACTATCTATACATTTGGAGAAATAACAAAAATCAAGTTCATACACTGATTGTCTTGCTAACCAAATATTGAAGCTAAAATTTTGGAAGCTCTATTAGAAGTTATCATATTTCTGATGCATGCAGTCAACTTACGCACTTCCCATAGATGTTGATTATGACCAGTCAATCATAATTGCATTTGGCAAAGCAATTGCCTCTGTTCACAAAAAAACAGTTCAATGGTCTGGTCTTCCATGTCACTAGTTCCTTTCTAGTTTCAGTTGTTGGAAGCAATGTTTGGTTGTTGATTCAAGGAAAAAAGGTAGCAAAATAGAGACAATAATAGATTTTTTGTTTTCATTCCATAAAAAAGCTTAGATAAAAGATTATTTATTTTATTTGAATGCAAAAGAAAAGAAGATGTTTGATGATACAGTCTAACAAAAATAACAAAAGTAAACAAGAGGAGGGTGTGGAGGAAACACTAATGGATAAACAACATAGGATCACAAAGTTTGCATTATACTCAATAATGGTGGCTGTTGTGCCGATGGGAACAATTACATGCTAAAGATACTCTGGAAATGCAAAACTAGACATGTTGGGTTTTTGTTTACTAATGTGTAATTTGTGTCTGTGAGTTGATTTATTACAAACATTATTAACATAAATATGCGCATAATTGAGAAGAGTTTATTGAACAGTAAAATTGGAGGTAGCAATATTTTCACTGATAGCATTCCCAACCCTACAACGAGAGGGGTCGCTCCAAAATGCTATAGGGAAGACAGAAGTCTATATCCAAATAGGAATAACAATGGACAAATCCTATATAACATGAATCAAATAGTCGAACCTTTGATAGAATGACAACCCCTATTCAGAGATGAAATGAATCCTCAGAATATTGCATCTTTCTTTTCTTTTACTACTTGAACATATCATCAGGACAATCCACGAAACAGAGGTCAGAGTCCACTCCAAATGCATGTCCACCTTTGGGACATGCTCTGTCCATTTATAACAGCCATGACACAATAGCAAATTAGTTGCAGGCATTAATTATTTTTCTCCATGTCTGCTTCGTCTGAAATTCCAATAGTTTCCCTCAAGGAGCAATGGACATAAGCTTCTGCATACTCGAAAGGCAGAAGATGATAGGGTAGTCTGATAAGTCAAAATACTTGCAGACTAGTTACTGTTTGAAGATGCGGTCATTACTTTACAACAAATAAAGAATCTCCATAGAAAGCTTAACATGTCCATGCAAAAGATTAAGAAAGACTCAAACAAAAGCACAGAAAAAAAGAATAAGAACAAGCTACAATAGCTTTGAGCCCACAAACAATTATGGCACATTTTACTTGGTAGGGGTGTATGAACCTTTTTTTCATTAGCATGTATTATATTTGAGCAGATATACTAATATTGTGTAGTCTGTCAAGATTGCAAGAGACCATATGTCTTTTCTTTTGTCCATTACATGATGTAATCTGCATTTTCTTCACAAAAGGAACAATATATGAGAAATGGATAACCATGGGAGAAAGGCACACTTGGAAAAATAATAAATTATGAGAGAACTGATTCTTTAGAGAATTTTGGTTTATCAATGTGTGACATTGCACAGTTTTATTTACTATAGGATTACGCTTGTGTGTGATGAGATATCATTTTTGACACAAACCTCAAATGCTGCACAAGAAAACAGAATCACTTGAATCACCAGTTGCCAGACAAGAGCCTGTGAAAGAACTTTGTCCTCAATGAAATTTGCCAACTCCAACAAACTGCATATTATTGGCCACTGAGTAACTAATAAGTAATTAGAAGCAATGGCTATGTAGGAAAAGGATGAGAATAAAAAAAATTGTTGGGCACAAGTTACACTAGGGTGTCATTTTCTTATTCAAAAATAGACTTTTGTTGCCACACCATGCCTTATTATTTTTTGAAAAAGAAAGTTTATCTTCATGTTTCAGATAAAAACAACTATGAAAGTTGACTGAGGTCAAACAGATTGAATTCCCTCCATTAATAAAATAAAGATTATAAATATTTGGCCAAAATAATACCTTCCAGTTGTTAGAAGTCTATATATAATAACAGGTTTTTGCTGCCCCTCCCTCCATATTCGAGCCATGGCCTTCAAATAGCAACCATTTTCTCACAGAAGTTAAACATGTTTCATGTTTGAACATACAGATCTTATATTTCTCTGAAAAATCAGAAAGTCATAATGCTTTGTTGCATATCAAAAAAGAACATGGGAAGTAATCCTCAAGTTTTATCATTAGCTACCTGAGCATCAGTGGCTGGATTCCAGTCAGGGTCAAAAAGAACCAATCTGAAAATGTCATAGAGTATTAGCAAAGTGAGAAATCAAAAGTGCAGAATGTGCCAAAACCAGCCTTTTAACTATTCTAAAACGGATAATGTAATAACTATAAGCATGAAAAAGAGAAGTTACTGTTGACAATTTCGTCACATTGGAGGGGTAGTGAAAATTAATGTTGTGTAAAGGATTTTCTTGTTCTGGTTTTCTTTATTTTTGTTGATAGTGGCATTGCAGCAATTTTGGTTGTCATTTTTTGAATCCCCTTTGTAGATAACTATGTAAGAAAAAGCTTCGCTTACGGCATTAGCAGGAACAGGCAGCTTCGCAAGCGAAGCTCCTAAGGCATAGAAAGAGATTCGCAAGCGAAGCTCCTGCAAGACTTGTTTCGGGCCGAAATTCTACGAAGCATAAAATGTGAAATGCAAAAGTTTCTAAAGTGTGGAGAAACACTTCGCAAAAATTCCACCGAAGCACCCGCTTCAGCCTTCCTTTTTGGCGAACCGCCCCCAAGAAAAATCTACTTCGCTCAAAACATTTGTGAAGCACCTGCTTCGGGCGATTTCAGTGCGAAGCTCCCCCATCCGAAGGCTGATTATCCCTGAAAATTTTCTAAGGCATGGATGAGCTTCGCCCAAATTCCTCCCGAGCGGTTGTTTTTGAAGAGGTTAGCAGCGAAGCATTGTTGTAGTTCACTTCGGACGGAGTTGTTGGCGAAGTAGTATATGGCTCGTATCCTCGGCAAAGTAGTAGGTAGTTAAGAGTCGTGTTTTCTGCAAGATATAGGAGCTTCGGCATCTGGTCCTCGCGAAGCAGTTTTTGAGAGCCCCTTCGCGTGAAGCATTTTTACGGGTTCATCATTCCTACTTTGGCTCATGATTGTTGTGAAGCATAGCTCCGACTGAGAACCTAGCGAAGCTCTTCCTAGGGCACCTTCCCCAATGACACACATATCAAGAACAGGTATTTCCACGAGGCATTCAAGTGTTTCATAAATGCATTTTTACTTGCCCGAAAGACCCGGGGCCTATTTGTGGCAATGGAAAAGGAGATATCAATTGCAGACTGGAAGGCAGAGCCACTTGAAGGTCGCTCGAGCATCGCATCCGAAGAAATTCAGGACAAGTTGGACGGCTCATCAATGCGTGTTTCCCTGGTTGACGCGGTCATACTTGCTAATAAAGGAAAAGGATGTGAAAGCTCATTCTCAGAAGGAGCGGGCGAAAATTTTGTAGTCTGCCGAGGGCGTACTTCCAAATTCAAAGCATTGATGGCTCAGAGGATCGGGTCCTCTATAAAAACCCATGAATTGTAATGAGAAAAGGAGGGGGAACTTTTGCTAGAGAATTGTTGTATCTTGATTTCTGCAATAGATATTGAAGACTTTGAGCTCCATTTCTCTCATGAATGTTATCTTCTATGTCAATTTTTGTTATTCTTTTTCTTCATTTGCATACTGTAATTCTGCGTTCTGGATTTAGGTGTGTAATGAGAGATTGAACCTTGGAATCATTCAGAGGGTTACATAAGAGATTTACTATTGCGTTAAATTCTTTTTATGCTGTCTGTGGATAGTGGTTTCTGTCAAGTTCTTGTGTTTCCTAATTGTTGTAATTCTGAATTCTGGATTTAGGCATAGGAAGATACTTGAACCCTGGAACTCTTCCAGAGGATACATAGGGGAGATAGCACAATGTTTATTTTAGTTTCGTTCTTCATATTTATTGCTGCTGTTTCAAGGTATTTGTTGATAATCATGCTGCTGGTTCTTTCCCACCAAAATCGTTCTCACTTCTTACCCTATCCCCTTTTATTTCTTTCTTGCACTCTTGTCTTAAAAATACCGAGTAGTTTAGTTCAAGAGTCGGCCTTTCTCCGGAGATTGGCACGGAGGACATCTCTTCCCTCCGGCCTTTCAATGTTGGTCCAGGTCTAGGGTGCGTATACATACAAAATCCTTTCCTCTGGCAGATTTGTGACCAACAATTACTTTTTATTAGTACCGTCACACATCATCTCTATGATAAATATCAAAAGTTGAACTGTAATAAATATAAAATGTTACAGATGTTGTCATACTATTTGTTCAATTGAATGGGGCCAGCTAGGAACAGTGACTTCCTATATACCACTGGCATGCACCTTATGGCAAGAAGCAAAATAATATGATAGGATATCCAGATTGCTCCTAGTTAATAGATCGGACAAAAAACACAAATCGTAAACCAGAAAAGAATTAAGCACTAACATAATAGTCCAAGGCATTGAGCAACAGTAGTTGGAATGCAATTGTATGGATGCAACTCGAATTCAGATGCAACTCGAATTCAGATGCAACCCGAATTCAGATCCTTTTACAGTCACAGACACTCCCATGATAATGCAGCCCATAATAATGCAGTTTGTTGTAAATACCGCAATAATGAAGTTCATTGAAATACCAACATAATGCAGCCATAATATAAAGAGGGTGGGGTCAATTTTAACATCATATAATCAATTTACACACACAAACACACATGCACGTCCGGACATGCACACACAGGCACGCATGCATGTCAATAGATCTGAGTCAACATTTGGAGTTTTCTCTCTAATACCTGTCTTACATTTGTATTATGTTTTTGGTAGTGGATATCCTATCATAGTTTGACCCATAGTAGAGAAACTCGGACTCTGTGTAGACTCAGGAAAGCCAATTTTTGGCTCAAACTTGGACTTGGCAAAAACACGCCCAAAGAAAAAAAGGAAGAAAATTCAAATTTTCATTAGAAAAAAGTATTTCTTTTCATGCATATCACAAATAATTAATATTATACAAATCCAAAATTAATACAACCATAGTTGAGAAACTTGGACATGGCAAGGCCCACTTGGGAGTCAGGAGTTGGAACTCAACAGAAAACTTGGAAAAACTCGGCAAAAGAAAAAACCGAAGAAAATGCAAAAAAAAAACTCAAAAAAACTTGGCAAAAAAAAAACTCACCGTTTCAAGCCCAAGTGACTTGGCAAGGCTGACTTGGATTCGGCAACACTTGTCAAGTTTTTCCAAGTTTCACTACTATGGATACAACCTTAAACTACGCATGAATGTGACAAAACACACATCAATGGAACTGCTGGGTGGCTGTTAGATTCAGCCGTGGAGCATCTGCAAGTCCTTTTGTTGCCATTTAATGTGCTGTTTATTTGTATTTTTTTTCCCCCATATGATAATGTAGTGTTTGCTAATATTTCATTTCGAGTCAAAGTCCAAAGAGAGTACATAAGGCTGGTACACATACCTTCTAATTTCCATGGTTCTCAGATTGTGGCTGTACTAGGGGATGCCTCCCATAGACGAAAGGTTATATATGGACTAGTGGCAACTGTTAGAAATCCTTCAAGTCATGTTATCTCCCATTCTAGTTTTGTGGCCATACATAGGTGCAATGCTCAAACAAACACTAAATATAGTTGATGCTATTTTCTAGCAAAGTATGGATAGTATATTATCCTCCAAAGGGTATAACTACATATAACAATTATTAGTCAACTTGTCTTCCTCAGAAAGAAACCTCTAGGACATTTTGTGCTTCTTCAAATGACCCATGCACTATACAATTCCAATCTTTTGTGTCTAATTCTTGACACCTTTGAGTTGCCTCAAACATGGTGAATGTTTCCTGTGTTGGTTAGGATTTTGGAAGCATTTGTTTGTTCCTACGCCCCGTGGTTAGATGAATGTTCTAAAGAATGTATATTACAAGGAAGTGCAAAGAAATTTTGCTCTTGATTATTAAAGGTGTTACACTTTGCATGGGGTGGGACATATTGCCATGGAACTCCATACAAGATTGGTTTAGATTCCTCTTAATGTTGTCTACCCTTTTGGTCTCAACTGCCATTGTTGATCTTCTTTGACCTTATCCCTATATTTTGCTGACTAATTTTTCTTTTCCTTGTGTCTTTGGTCTGTTGGTTACGAATCTGCCATGAGGAAAGGATTTTTGGTTAATGCGCCCAGATTCGCCCACCAACATGAAAGGCCGGAAGGAAGAGATGCCTTCCGAGCCAATCTCCGGAGAAGGCCGGCTCCTTTTGGGGGGGACTTGATTTAAGCTAAAGGGAACAGGAAAGAAATAAAGGAACGGAAAGAGACAAATGTACGTAAAGAGATACAAATATGTCCAAAGGTTGGTGGGGGGAACTAACAGTACGGGAACACACCAATCACCGCTACTTACCGCATACAAACACAGAGCATGACAAGGAACCGCAAAACCTAGGCGTACTTCCGATACACCAGCAGCCGTATGCACAGCTTCAATAGCTCCCTAGCAAACATTCCCTACAAGGAACTAACAAAGAGGGATCGTATCAATCACCGGATACGTACACCGACAGGGGTAGAAAGTAAACCTAGAGATGTCGTGAGCTGTGTATATGTGTTAGGTAGAGAGTTTAACCGCACGACTTCAATGGCTCCCTAGCAAACATTCCCTACAAGGAACTAACAGCTAGGGATCGCATCAATCACCGTGATACGGGCCAACAACGTCACACATAACTGATGGAACTGCTACCAAATTTATAATGAATGCTTTAAATAATGAAGTACAGAAGGTGCTTTAAGCAAGCAATGCTAGAGGAACCTGATCGCCAAATGCCAAAGTGAATCAACGAGCAGCGACACAGGTGGGCCTAAGGCATATAATGAAAGACAGAGATAAAAGAATAAAGACAAGAGAATGGAACCGGGCATACAGATTGTATTCATAAGCGAAGCACGGTTACGATAAGCACGGTAGTTCCCTAACAAACATTCCCCTTCCACCCTTTACAATGAATTTCAGATGGGCTTTTATAGCCCGAGTCCCACCCGTTACATTAATGGGCACAGTAGTCCCGACCAAACATGAGCCGACGTGAAGCGGCGAAAGAGCCGCAAATGCCGACCTTTTGTCGGATCGGGCTGTACCCGCAGAGATGGTCTTCCCGGAAGCCGGACAGCTACGTGGCGGAGTGCGGGTAATTCTTCAAGTCGGCGAGGCTTGCTAGTAGCCTGGAGCAGGTGAAACCTCAGATCAGCTTTGAATGAGGCTATTAACGCAGGCGGTGCAGGCAGCCCATGCTTATCCCTTTTGGTCGGCAGCCTTGGTTCAAATCCCGAAGCCGGACACTTGTCCGATGATGGGTTATGTCAGTGTGACACATGCCCGCCTTAGAGGGCGGTCTATCCATCTTTGCTTGGGATCGGGGCTCCTTGGGATGCGTGCAGAAATCGGTGCGATCGGGGAAGGCCTTCAAGCCTTGGTCAAATTCCGGGTTTGTTCCCCTACCGTACACTCGTCAAGGGCGCATTCCGGCTCCGTTGAGAAGTCGAATCGCGCACGAGCGAACACCGGTGTCCGCCGCCATATGGACCTGCTCCGGCATTTTCCCTTTTTTCTGCATTGACCTGCCGACCGCACAGTGCAAGGTGCGCCCAGAAAGTGGGGCGGAGTCGGACTTCGCACCAGAACTGGGCGAAGTGCGCACTTCGCACCAAAACTGGGCGAAGTGCGAACTTCGCACCCAGACTTAGCCAATTTCGTATAGACCCGCCGGAAAGCCGGAAAATCAACTGGGAACTCCAAGGAAAAAGGGGGGAGAGAAAGAGAATGGGAAAGAAAAGGAAAGGGAGAGAAGGGAGAAAAACGGAAGGAGGAAAAGAAGAGCAAAGACTGTTACAAAACAATATTGAAGACATTGCACCCCGTGCAAAATGTGACAACATTTCCGGCGGCTCGCGGGGTGTCGAGCTCGCCTCGGCGCAAAGAATCCATGCCTTCATCCTTTGGGTGCGAGAGGAACTTGCCTCCCCCGCCTTTTGCTGCTCTAATCGTTCTCCTTGCGGCAACCGTTCTTCGATTCATCTTTGTCGCTTGCCTCATCGCTATCTCCTTCTGAAAGGTCTCCATTTCCTGCTTCTGCCTCGCACATGCGAGTGTACGCCTCTTGGGCTGAACGCCTGGCTTCCGCTTCGAATGGCTTGCGGTCAGCTATGTCTTCTAATGCTCCGTGAAAAGCAGCGACCGCGTGCAGGTCGATGGTGAGGTATCTTTTCTCTAACTCCTGAAAATAGGAGCGGATCCCGGAATATCCGGACACCATCCGAGTGACTCGACCGTCTTGAATTGGCTCGACCCAGCTATCAATTTCAGCTGTATCTGCTTCAAAGGACTGCCAATTCTTCTTTACCCGATCTAGGGTGAGGAGCTCGCCATTCTCAACAAAACCTGGACACCCAAGTTCTGAAAGAGCGTGAAAGGGGGCCAGACAGATATCTCTTTCATGTCCGAATGCGTCAAGCATTCGTCTGGCCACTCTCACCTCTTCAACTTTTCTGAAATATTTGTGCAAGGTCACCCTTGCACCTGCCCATTCTGCAGCGAATGAGGACACGGGGGAAAAAAGGACGCCGTCGCGCTCGCGCTCCTGAAGGTTTATCGCCGTGGTCCAGCCATTGCTTTGCCTGGCGCTCGGCCTCCTCTACCACAGGCTTTCCCTGGGCGTAAACTTCTTGAATCCTCGGATGCGAAGTCCAGGACCGCCATTGCCTTAAAGGTATGGGGCTTGCATTCCCTCAAGGAAACCAGCCCTCATTTCCTTAACTTTTGTCTTTGAAAAGACAACCGCTTGAGATGTTTTCTCCGCAAGCCGCGATCGTGTCTCGCTTCAAAGACTCCCCGGAGCTGAAAAATCTGCTCCGAGGCTGATTTCTTTTCGGTTGCGGCTCGTTGTCGAGAAGCGGCCAGCCGGGCTTTGAATTCATCTCGTTTCTCGCCGCGCCGCTTCCAGCTGCTCCGTGGACCTAGATAGGTCCTCTTCAAGTTGCCTTACTTTGTCCCGCAACGCGAAAAGTTCTTCCCCGCTCCTCCGCACTCTTGACAAAGAGATTGTCGCCTTTGCGCATGATCGTCTCGAATCTCATACTCGTTTATCAATGTCGTCAAAGCTTTTCTCCTTTGTCCGGAGCACGTAGTCCGCCTTAGTCATTTCTGGAGAGGCTTCTTCACTATTGGGATTATTTTCTCCGTTGTAATCACTCTCCTTCCGAAATCATACTTTGCGCGTTTTGCCGGGGCGGCTATCTCTTCATGTCTCCTCCGCTTCGGGTCTTGGCGGAAAGAGACGTAATACTCTACGGCTCTCGCTGCCGTGGGCAAGTCATCCGAGTTCGGAGGTCGTCCATAAAATCTGGTTCCCCCGACCTAGGGATCTCGCCGAGACGTCTCTCCTGCGGGAATGGGATCAGGAGGAACCGGACAGACTTTGGAAGAATCGGCCGCTTGTGGGGGCGACCGGGAAATGGAAATGGGAGCGGCTGACACTGTGAGGGTTTGAAGCGGCTGAGGCGGAGGATGTGATGGTGAACGGACAGCCTCGAGACCGACCTCGGGCGAAGGGTTTGGAGTTGTGCTCAGAGAAAGAGAGACGTTAGGGTTCTGAGCAAACTGGTCGAAAGAATGGGGGCCGCTAGAAGGACGCGGAGACGGGGAGGAGGATGTGGTCATGGCTCGCCCAGATTGAGCGGGGGACTGAGTGGAAGTAGAACTGGGTGAGACTAGAGAGACAGGGACAGCAAACGTACCTGCGGGCTCCGCCTGAGCCGATGCCGGGTGAATGTCTTCGCTTCTTGTCTCGGCGGCTGGCTTGGGGCTGCCCAAAGGAATTGCCTCTGCGGCGGCAGGACGCGGCTGCGGCTCTGCGATCGGTCGCTGCACTATCGTGCTAGGGTCGCCCGATTTTCTCAACTCTCCTCCGCTTCTTCTCTTCCGGGAACAACCGTCGGATCGTGGGAAGGAGACGGCGAGTGCAGCGAGCACCGATGCTCCCACGGTAAACTTGTACCGGGGTTTGACTTGCGTAAGGTCCGCCGCGACCGGTCCGCTTTCCGGCGGCGCCGGCGCTTTTCTTGCCTCGAGGAAGTGCCTCGGCGCCGCCTTGACTAACTTTTTTCGCCTTTTCGTGCGCCGCCTTAGGAGCCACGAACCGCATCGGATCGGCCCGGGTACTTGCCGGGCCGGCGCCGCGCTTGCCGAAGTGTACAATCTGTTTGGGAGGAGACCCACTTTTATAATCCTCAAAGGGGCCTTGGGGAACGTAACCTTGATATGCGAACGGCCGCCACCTGTCATGATGCCGGTCATAGAGAACCGAGAAGTCGTCATCTACGGCCGGGTTTCTCCTTGTGGATTTATCGTGTCGCGTGCGGCATCTCATTTTCCAAAGATTCAATAATCTTCTCTTTAGACCGGCTTAAGGCCTCGCAATCTTGGACAGAAATTTTTTGAACCCCGGAGATGAGAAGTGATGGTCCGGGTTTCTCTTGGGGTCATATGTCACCTCCTCGCAGTAGAAATCCCCGCCAAGGGGGAGAAGCTTCCATTAATTCAATCTCCCACCCAAGGTCCACATGGACCACGTCGCATCTATCTTCGGTTATGTCCCGGGGGCACAAATGTGCAAACTTTCCCCTTATCCCATGAGGGTCATACTTCCAGCGCTGCGGCAGCAAAACCAGGCCAATCCGGGACAGCGCTTGCTCTAGGTAGACATGTTGTCCTACCTCAGTAATCTCAACGTTGGCCCAGGAAAGAGGGTATTGAAAAATCTGTCCTCTTTTCTTCCCTAGGCCAAACTCTTCTTCCACATAGTCCATCTGTCGGGCAACCTCCATCCCGAACAGATGCTCTGAGCACCAATAGGGCAGCAAATAGGGTTTGCCCTTGAATCCGTAGATTCTGATCACAATCCCCGCGTCGCTCTGAAAACGTCCCCGAGCTTCTGATTTATCAAAGCACTCGTCATTTCTCTCGGGGACGGGGGATTTCACTTTCGGTGAAGACTGACATGACGAATCCCGTAAAGTTGAAGTTGAACTTGTAGTAGGACCCTTTCCGGTATAAGTCATCCGTCCAGTTATAGACGGGCTGGGGTTCTCCCTTCTCGTTAACCTTCTTCATGTTCAGGATCGGCATTTGGGGGTGCAGATGGTACAAACAAAGCCAGACCAGAACGGAACCGAAACGAAAATTGGTTGATCGGCGCTTCGAATTTTCAGCAGATCGGAATGAATGGCGTAAGCCGACCGGTCTGCCCGACCGAAAGAGATGGGGCGTTTTCCGCTCCGCCGCGCCGCCGGTTCGTAAGATTCTCCACACAGAGGCATTCTCGCGCGCCACTGGTACGGGTGCACCAACTCATCGGAGTCGCAGCCGAGGATCCATGCCAAGATGGTATATAGATACTTGCTCCGAAATTTCGCCAAAGGCATGGGGCCGCTCGGCCATTGTCCGGTCGGAAGCGGGCGCTCAGCTCCGAATTGAGGAAATCCCTCATTCGCTTGGTGTGCGTGGAAACGTCCCGCTTGTTCGCCCAAACTGATTTTTTCGAGGATGGTGCCGGAGTCATACTCCAGCCCCGGGGCGAAAGTCGGCTGCACGATCTCCCTGCGCAGTGCGAACAAGGGTTTGCCAACGGAACTGCAGATTTGCCGGGAAGCTGGTTTATAATGTCTAACAATTAAATCTATCAGCTCCGGGCACTGGTGGACAGGAGGGCACATGAATCTGAAGAGATTTGATTTGTACGCCGCTCCAAAATGATGGGAGGGCGAAACTTTGTCGACCCAGCCTCTCCACATTCGCTCTCACCTGAGTTAGGCTCATGGAAAACGAGCCGTCCACATATCCTGCCTGGTAATTCACCGGAGGTGGTGGGGATTGCCCACGCCGTACCTTCTTCGTCCGGGCCTTTGACTTTTTCTCTGGCGGAGGATCGCCTTTGAAAACTCCCCGGCCGCGGCAAATCCCCCGGTTCGTTGCTTCACTGGATCGCGCCGACACGGGCATTTTTCCCTTGTCCATCTCTCCGAGTCAGCAATAATGACGAGTTCAGCCGTCTCGCAACAAATTTCGCTATCGTAGGAATAATTAGCACTCGTCCGAGGAATAATCTCTCGCAACTGGAATGTTGGCATGATTCTGACCCCCTTTTCTAGATAAAAACAGCGCCATTAATGCAACGCAGGAGGGGTAGGTCGGCTGAGTTAAATCCCTTGGTGGCCGCGCAGGAGAACGTTTAGGAAAAGACGCGCCCCGGCAGCCGTGCCTTGCTTTTTCTTAGTTGCGTTTTTGCTTGAAAAACGCGCAATCATTAATTCAGCGTTGGGGACTGCACCATGGCTGACGTTGCTGCCACCATTTGGGCACACTGCTCAAGACAAAAACCCTTGGCGCGGAAACCCAGATTAAAACAGTTACAAACGCGCCTTGGGCCCAGCTGGGACTTTTTGAGTTTTTTATTCATTTTATTGAATGCTGCCCCCTCTGGCCCGGAAAACTAGGCGCAGCCGGGCTTCGCCCGAAGTTGGGCGCGGCCCGACCTCGCCGGCGAAGTCGGACTTCGGCCGAAGCTTGGGGCGAAGTACGAACTTCGCGCGAAGTTCGCACTTCGCACAAGCGTTGAGCGCAGCGCGCACTTCGCACGGGCGCTGGCCGAAGTCGGACTTCGCTGCGAAGTTCGCACTTCGCACAAACTTTGCGCGCAGTGCGTACTTCGCACGAAGGGTTGCGCAGTGCGGACTTTGGTCTGCTTCAGCTTTTCTCGGACAAACTTCGCAATTCGGCTGGGCCGAAGTCAGGCTTCGCTGCGAAGTCGGGCTTCGGCCAACACTTAGTCGATTTTTTGCTCTTTTTTCTCCTTTCTTTCTCTGCATAGCCGAACTTCGCCCTCCTCGCGGGCAACGACGCACTTCGCCGCGAAGTCCTGTCTTTCTCTCCCATGCCGCATTTAAGCTCAAAGAAGGAAAAATAAACCGAAAGCTAAAACTGGAAACTATACATGCGGGGAAAAATAAAAGCACAAGGCAAAATTTTTACAAGGAAGGGCCACTCGGGCGCCTTCAACAGCGATAAAGCTTCAAGTGGAACCCGTTGACGGGGATGGGGAGGAGCTGACCCTCCATATCCGAAAGTATGTAGGCATTGAACTGATTCACCCGGGCAATCTGATAAGGGCCCTCCCAGAGAGCATCAAATTTTCCGTGATTACCCGGTTTTGCCTTGTATGAGTCCCACTTCAGCACCAGGTCCCCGACTTCGAAAACTCGGGCAGTGGTGCCTTTGGCAAACCAGCCTTTAGTGGCTGCAATGTGATCCGCGAAGGCCTGGTATGCACTTTCTCTGTCTTCTTCCAACTGCAGGAGTTGGCACAACCTGTCGTCTACCGGGTCTCCGCTGCTCCTGTCTTCGTCAATCATCCACAGGGCGGGAATTTCAATGTGTGATGGCATAACAGCTTGCTTGCCATAGACGAGCGCGTAGGGGGACGTCCTGAGGGATTTCTTGAACGCAACTCTGTCCGCCCATAGCGCCCGGTTCAGGAGCAAGTGCCAAGTCCGCTTATTCTTTTCAATGGTCCTCCGGAGAATTTTCAGGAGGTTCTTGTTAGTAGACTCGGCAAGGCCATTCCCCTGCGGGTAGTAATTAGAAGACATCTTGTGATAGATGCCAAGTCTGCCGGTGTACTCCGTGAGTACAGCGCCTACAAATCCCGGACCGTTGTCTGTCACAATTGACTCGGAACCCCGAACGGGTAATCGTGCTCTCAATGAACCTGATGACCGTTTCTTGGTCGGCGTTCTTGGTCGGGATTGCCTCCGTCCACCGCGTGAAATAGTCGCTAGTCGTGAGAATAAACTTGTGGCCGGCGGAGGAGTTAGGAGAAATCACCCCAATGAAGTCTAGACCCCATTGCTCGGAACGGAGCTTCGGCTTGAATCGGTTGAAGGGGCAGGGTGCTTTTCTGTTTCGGCCAGCATACCTCTGGCATTGATCACATTTGGCGCAGACCGCATACGCGTCTACGAACATAGTGGGCCAATAGTACCCAGCCCTTATTATTTTTAAGGCCGTTGGCCTTGAAGAATGGTGACCCCCATGCATCCCGGAATGAAAATCTCCGAGGATCCTAGGCTGGTCGGATTTTATGACGCACCGCAACAGGATGCCGTCAATGTTTTTGAAGTAAAGCCCCTCGGGGCGAAGAGTGTACCTTAATGCACCTAACCGAAATCTCCTTCGTTGTGAGGCGTTCAGTGATCGGGACATCTTCCGGTGCGTAAGTATCTCACCAGCTCATCTCGTCCAATCACTCCCCTCCGATAAGGAGTTGGTTAGGTAGACGCGTGTCGCCGTGTCCTCCCACTTACAGCGGAGATGCCGGCTACGGCGCTTCGGGCCAATTCCCGACACAAGGCTCGGCCTCCGATAAGCTTGGTGGGCCGTACTTCGATGTCAAACTCCCGGATCTTGGCAATCCATCCCGCTCTCTTGTGACCCGGTTCCCCTTGCAAGATGAAACTGCGAACATCGGGGTGAATCACAAAGACAGTGGTCTTACTCTGGGAGACAAAGTGCCTGAACTTTCGAAGGGACTTCATGACCGCATGGACCTGCCGCTCTATAAAATTGTACTTCTCTTCGTGCGGCAGAATCACTTGACTTAGGAACGCAATGGGGCGCTCCTCACCGTCGTCTCCCTTCTGAGTCAGGACTGCAGCGTAACTTTCGGGTTCTCCCACCGCATACGTGATGAAGTCCTTGGAGTAGTCCGGGTTTGTCAACACCGGAGCTTGCGCAATCCGAGCCTTGATTTCCTCGAAAGCTTGTTCTCTCTCATCAGTCCATTCATAAGGTGTATCTTTCTTCAACAGTTCGGCCATAGGCTTGATCACCCGTGCGAAGTCCGGAATGAACTTCCGCACGGGTTAATCCGACCGAAGAAGGACCGCAGCCCTTTTTTATCAGTGGGGTGGCAAGCGTAACGAGGGCTTCGCTCTCGTCAGTGGTCAATGGCGAGGCCTTCCTCGGAGATGACATGTCCCAACAGCCTTTCCTTCCTTTACCGCGAAGACAGACTTCTTCGGGTTTATAGAGATGCCGAATTCTCGACAACTTTCAAATATCTGCCGCAGGTGCGAAACATGATCTTCTCGTTGGTGAGAGAAAACAGTCATGTCATCAAGGTAGATGACAATAATCTTGTTGAGCAGCTCTCGGAAGGCCAAGTCCATGGCCCTTTGGAACGTGGCACCAGCATTGGATAAGCCAAACGGCATGCGCTGATAGGCGAACGTCCCCCACTTCGTGGTAAACGCCGTCTTATGCTGGTCTTCGTCTTTGACCCAAATCTGGTTGTAGCCGGAAAATCCATCTAAAAGTGAAAATCTCTGGGCTCCAGCAACGATATGCAAAATTTGGTCAATTTGGGGAAGCGGATAGTGGTCCCGGAGGGAAGCCTGATTTAGGTTTCTGAAGTCGACACAGAGACGTATGTCGCCATTCTTTTTCCTCACGGGCACCAGATTCGCGACCCAGGATGAATGTTTGATGGGGTAGATGATCTTGGCCTCCAACATCTTCAAGAGCTCGGTCTTCATCATGGCCTCAATCTTTGGATTTACGGCCCTTTGCTTTTGTCGGAACGGCTTGGCGCCATCCTCTAGCTCGATGGTATGCTGGATGACAGATCTGTCATACCCCTCAAATCCTCGTAGCACAAGGCCACGATGTCGGGGAACTCCCGGCACAGTTGATCTAATCTGCACCAGCCTCCTCCGACGTGCGATCTGTTCCGACCTTGATGGTTTTACCAGGTTCGAGCTCCAGTGTCAGGATACCGCCTCGGGTCTACTTTGATCCCGTGGGATATTGCTCGTCATTTCGATCAAAGAGACTTTCTAATGTAATCAGTCCTTTTGGGACGTGATTATTCCGTAACTGTATCAACCCCTCATATTGCTCGTCATCAGGGTCTCTACCTTCGATTACACACACTTCGTTAATCAGGAATGTGACGATCTCCTCGTCACAACTGAATACCTGCTGTAAGGTATCCCTATCGTGCACGTAAGGCCCGTAAATGGTGCGGACCGGCTTCGCTTCGGACGACGTCTTCAACTCGAACGCACTGGCTCCAACAGACGCCGTAATATCCGCGTGCTTGTTTCTCTCACGCGATATTGCCTTAACGTTCAATGAGTCAAACGATTCCATCGAGTCCCGCACCCGATTGCGGTACGCTCTAAGATAGTGATGCTTAGACGCGCATTTATTCGTAACTTGATGACACACTAACTCCGAATCTCCGAAAATTTGGAGATGCTTGATTCCGAGCCTTTCCGCCTTTCGCCGACCCAAGCACAGGGCTTCGTATTCCGCCGAATTGTTAGTACAGCTCCAGGCCAGCCTGTAGGCATAGTCCCTCTGGACTCCGGTTGGAGAAACCAGGAGGACCCCTGCACCGGCGCCATTCTTGCAACGCGCGCCGTCAAAGAAAAGCTTCCACAGCTCTTCGGGTGCAGGTCCTACTTCCTTCGCAACGGACACGTCAAGCTCCTCGGGCTGCTTAATGGAATAACAGCCATGCTCTGTCCCGATTACGGCATTAAAGTCCCGCAACGAGAACTCGTCTTCAAGCTGTAGCACTTCGAGAGCTTGCTCGGTCGGCTCTATCGTCACCGCTTCTTCTTCCGACAACCGGACCATGCAGCCATCTCTCCGCCGGGTATCTTGTCTACTAGAAAAGGGGAAGGCTTCTCATTGAAAATTTTCAGTCTCCTTCCTTTGAAGGGCACTTCCATGTGCGAGTAGTCTAGAGACAGTACCCGCCCAACTTCGCAGTGAACTCCCGAGAGAGACACATGCCGAAGTAAGGCTCCAGTTCAACAATCACGACCTCTTGGATGACCACAATGTCGAGAGCTTTGTGCAGCCGGATAGGGATGTCCTTTATGACACCAACTGTCTTGACAGGGGTGCCGTCTAATTGCAAGCACACCTTGGCTGCTCCGTGTGTATTCCATCCCGATCTCATCGCAGACGGCCTTCGGCATCACAGTCGAGGAAGCACCGTAATCCACCATGCAGCTAGTGAACTATGTGCCCTTGCATCCGTAAAGACGGATAAAAGGGTGGCGGTCCTGGTTCTTCCCAGTGGCGGAGACTGTCAAAGGTTGAACCAGGACAGCAGGCTGCATCTGCTTGCCGTTCTTCATGTTCTTCAGTGATTCTTGCAGACAGATCTACCTGGCCTGGAAGCGTAAGAGCATCGTACATGCTGATTCTGGCAGGAGTCTTCTTTAACTCGTCTACAATGTCGTAGCCCGAGGTACTAGCTCCTTCTGCCGGTTTAGCCGGTTCATACTTGGTCCGGCATCGTTGGGTGGCCTCAACTCGCTGTCTCTTGGTCAGAGACGGGTACTTCAGCTTCTCCTGGGCTTGTTCTTTGGTTTCGGCTGGGGGCTGAAGTACAGGAAGCTTAGCGGGAGTTGGGGCCTTTGCTGGAGGCTTAGCTGGAACATCAGCGGCCTTTGCTGGAGAAGGTTTAGCGGGAGCTTTATCTTTGGATGCCTTCTCCTGGGCTGTGTAAGGCCACAGCCGCTTATACGGTGGCAGCCCATTGGGCTGCGGTTTTTCTCGTCTCGCGTATACCTGCAAAGGTTTAGCCGCGTCCGCAGCTTTCTTTTCTTCCTTGGCGGGCGTCACTGGGTTCTCTTCTGGCAGGGCAAAATTGGCCTCGCCGTCCAAGATCATGTACAGCTCATCATCTTCTATAGTGCTGCCGGCCAAGGTCCGGATGTAGTGCCGGTGCAAAGTGCGCCTTCCTCCGAATGCGGGTCATTGCACGTAGTGCACTCGCTTGACTCCGGTCGGGAGGACCAGGTGGGTCATCTATAGCAAGATTTCTGGAGGCGGACGCCTCTCGCGGTTGGTTCTCTCGGGGCTTTATCTTTTGTCGCGCCGGTGGCGCATACGGCCTTCTAGGAGCGAGGTCCATTTGGGCCTACTTCTTTTTCAAAGCAATCATGTCATTGGACATGGCATGATATCCGGAGGCCAAAGCCCGCACTTCTTGTAGAATCGTGTTCTGGATGCTGCTGTCGGGAGGCGGCAACTGTGCCGGTGGAGGCAAAGCGGCCAATGGAGGAGGGTTAGAATAAGACGTATACTGCGGGGGAGCAGGAAGCGCCGGAAAATGCGGAGCGGGAGGAGGCGGATGAGGGTAATGCAACTGAGGCGGGCCGTATTGAGTTACGACCGGCGCCGGATTCCACTGCGGCTGGGGCTGCTGCCCTGAAGTAGACGGCACACCACCGTAGCGTAAGGATACTGCGATCTGGGAAAGTCGGGATGAATCGGCTCCTGCACTCTGGACGGAAGCCTGCCGATGGAGATAATGTCAGCTTCAGCTTGCTGGGCAGCTTCGTACAGTGCAGGGAACTCGTCAATTCGGGCGATCTTCAGCAGCAGGCATATGTCTGAGTTGAAAGACCTCAGATAGTAGTGAGCAGCCATGCCGGCTGAAGGCCGAAGTTCGCGAGGTACCCGTTTCCAGGATCTCGCAAACCTAATGTTAAAATCAGACACCTCCTCTTGAGGATGCCTCTGGATTGCTTGGAACTGATGCAGTAGAGAGGTAGGATCAGCAGACTCGTTGCATCCTTTTACGAGCCTCCTGGCAAGCTGGGGCCACCCAGTGATGGATCCCTCTGGCAGCGATCTCCACCAGTAGAGAAGCTTTCCCCTCAGGGAAAGGGCCAGCAGACGGGTCTTCACACTTTCATCGGTGATGGTATGCAGTGCGGCCAGGGCAAGGATGTCCTGGATGTGCTCGTACGCCGTCTTACCGTAGCCGTCGTATGTGGGAATAGACTTTAAAGCAGCAGGGGGCACAGCTTGCTGACCGATCAGGGCCAAAGGCCCTGTAGAGTCCACCGCCGGGAAGAGATCATCGTCATTCGGCTGTTGATCAGCCATTTCTTCCTCTTCTCCGCCGTCGGTTGTGTACTCGGTATCGGTACTTTCCGAGGATGCAGGATTTTCCTCTTCCTCGGCCTCTTCCACTTCGTACTCGGCTCTTCCGACCTCAGCTTCGGCCTCTTCTTGGATCTCAGCCTCGGCTTCGTCGAAACGAGCTCGCGGATCAGCCAACCTGGGTATCTCGCCTTGAGCGTGGATGTCTAGTTCGTAGAACTCAAGCGGGCTTCTCGGATTTCTTGTTCGCCACCTTCTCGTGTGCATGAAGGTGACCGGACCGGTCTTCTAGACTCGGAGGATTTGTTCGTGCAGTAGTCGCCAGTGTTCGGATTTGGAACAAGCAATGAAGCGAACACCGGTGCTTCGATTCCGTCGAGGGTGAGAAACTTCCTTGTCTCACCAAGAGCTCAGGAACTGTCAGCGCCAGGTGGAGACTGATCAGAAAATCTCTCGTCAGATGTGGGACCCGTGTTCCGCCGAGCGGGTCAGAAGAACTGTTGCGCTAGGTGGAAACTGGACGGGTACTCTTTCTTTAAAACGTGGGACAAGCGTCCCACCGGGCGTGCCAGAGAAACTGTTGGTTACGAATCTGCCATGAGGAAAGGATTTTTGGTTAATGCGCCCAGATTCGCCCACCAGCATGAAAGGCCGGAAGGAAGAGATGCCTTCCGAGCCAATCTCCGGAGAAGGCCGGCTCCTTTTGGGGGGCTTGATTTAAGCTAAAGGGAACAGAAAGAAATAAAGGAACGGAAAGAGACAAATGTACGTAAAGAGATACAAATATGTCCAAAGGTTGGTGGGGGGAACTAACAAGGACGGGAACACACCAATCACCGCTACTTACCGCATACAAACACAGAGCATGACAAGGAACCGCAAAACCTAGGCGTACTTCCGATACACCAGCAGCCGTATGCACAGCCTTCAATAGCTCCCTAGCAAACATTCCCTACAAGGAACTAACAGCTAGGGATCGTATCAATCACCGGATACGTACACTCGACAGGGGTAGAAAGTAAACCTAGAGATGTCGTGAGCTGTGTATATGTGTTAGGTAGAGAGTTTAACCGCACAGCTTCAATGGCTCCCTAGCAAACATTCCCTACAAGGAACTAACAGCAAGGGATCGCATCAATCACTGAGATACGGGCCAGCAACGTCACACATAACTGATGGAACTGCTACCAAATTTATAATGAATGCTTTAAATAATGAAGTACAGAAGGTGCTTTAAGCAAGCAATGCTAGAGGAACCTGATCGCCAAATGCCAAAGTGAATCAACGAGCAGCGACACTGGTGGGCCTAAGGCATATAATGAAAGACAACGATAAAAGAATAAAGACAAGAGAATGTAACCGTGCATACAGATTGTATTCATAAGCGTAAGCACGGTTACAAGAAGCTACGTAGTTCCCTAACAAACATTCCCCTTCCACCCTTTACAATGAATTTCAGATGGGCTTTTATAGCCCGAGTCCCACCCGTTACATTAATGGGCACGGAGTCCCGCCAAACATGAGCCGACGTAAGCGGCGAAAGAGCCGCAAATGCCGACCTTTTGTCGGATCGGGCCGTACCCGCAGCATGGTCTTCCCGGAAGCCGGACAGCCTACGTGGCGGAGTGCCGGGTAATTCTTCAAGTCGGCAGGCTTGCTAGTAGCCGGAGCAGGTGAAACCTCGCATCAGCTTTGAATGAGGCTATTAACGCAGCGTGTGCAGCAGCCCATGCTTATCCCTTTTGGTCGGCAGCCTTGGTTCAAATCCCGAAGCCGGACACTTGTCCGATGATGGGTTATGTCATGTGACACATGCCTCGCCTTAGAGGGCAGTCTATCCATCTTTGCTTGGGATCGGGGCTCCTTGGGATGCGTGCAGAAATCGGTGCGCTCGGGAAGGCCTTCAAGCCTTGGTCAAATTCCGGGTTTGTTCCCCTACCGTACACCCGTCAAGGGCGCATTCCGGCTCCGTTGAGAAGTCGAATCGCGCACATGCGAACACCGGTGTCCGCCGCCATATGGACTCGCTCCGGCATTTTACCTCTTTTTCTGCATTGACTCGCCACCGCTGCAAGGTGCAAGGTGCGCCCTGAAAGTGGGGCGGAGTCGGACTTCGCACCAAAACTGGGCGAAGTGCGAACTTCGCACCAAAATCGGGCGAAGTGCGAACTTCGCACCCGCACTTAGCCAATTTCGTATAGACTCGCCGGAAAGCCGGAAAATCAACTGGGGAACTCCAAGGAAAAAGGGGGGAGAGAAAGAGAATGGGAAAGAAAAGGAAAGGGAGAGAAGGGAGAAAAACGGAAGGAGGAAAAGAAGAGCAGCACTGTTACAAAACAATATTGAAGACATTGCACCCCGTGCAAAATGTGACAACAGGTCCTTCATAATCAGGTGGGAGTTGTGGCATTAGCCTTCCTTTTGGTTCTTGTTTTTTTACCTCAAATGTAACTGTTGGGTGGATGTTAGATTCTTGAAAACTAGGAAAAAAATTAGGTTTAGGATGCTAACGAGTATTTGTTTAAGTCTGATTTCACCTTCTCTCTACTCCCTTTACATGTGGAAACAACAAAAATAAGGCCATTTTAGGGAAAAAAAATTGATTCCGTTTTCCTATGTTTTTGTCGCCGCAAATAATTTCTTTTCTTGGACTCACAAGTTCAAAAAAAACTAGCGAGTCAAAATCCCAAGAGGGCCGACTTAAGCACGGACTCAGCAAGCATTTCAAAAACTCGTCGTGTTTCATAGCTATGATTTCAGCTCCCATTGCATCAATCTTCCATTATGCCTATATTATGCCTATACTATATTATAGGTGTATATCTTCCATACGATGCCATTATACACATGCTATGCTCATTCTGGCTTGGCATTTGTAATATCATACTTCGTAATTTTGAATTCCTTGGATAACTATCTTTGGCTTCCTTCTTGCTAATATAACCAAGGGTAACTGTTGTCCACAGATCCGCCACCTGGGAAGGACTTGGTGTGTCAATGCGCCCTAGACCCGCAGACCAACATTGAAAGGACGGGAGGAAGGGTGCCCCCCGTGCCGATCTCCGGAGAAGGTCGGCTCCTTTCCTAACCTACTTGGGGGTTTTTAGATAAGAGTGCAAGAAAGAGATTAAAAAAGGGGGTAAAGAGAACTGGAAAGAGATTGAAAAAGATAAGGGAACAGGAAAGACATGTAAATGTCATGCGTTTCGGGTGGGGGAAGAACAAGAAGCACAATCGCAAATTTGCATCCGAACCAACAACAATTAAAACAAAGCATGTAAAAAAAACTGCAACTGTTATTCTACCCTATGTATCCTTCTGTTTAGTATTCCAGATCCAAATAATCACCAATGCCCAAATCCAGAATTCAGAATTCAGACAGACAGAAATATAAATGGACATGACGCAAAAATAGTAGCAGAAGCCAGCATAAAAGACAGAGACAAGAAGCAGAGCCAAGGATGCTTTGAATTAATTAGAAGGTGGTCCGTCATAGCAAAGTCCTCTAGCAATATGTCCCCCCTCCACCCTTGTACAATGAAATGAGGCTGCTATTTATAGCGCAATTCCCCCCCCGATTACATTTTGGGCATAGAATCCCAGACCTGACAAAAGCTGTAAAACTGACAAAAGCGGCTGCTATTGACCTCTGCGGGTAAAGAATGTACTTGCAACAAGGTCCTCTTGAAAACGTGGCAGCTCCGTGGAAATCCGGTAGGTGGGAAGTTGAGTCAGTTTGAATGGGGGCAGATGCGGTACAATCTGTCAGTTCACGCTCATCTGTCCGGTACCCTGGCGACACACCTTCTGTCACATCTTTGACTCGAATCTCGAGGCTGGACACCTGTCAGCATCTGATGGAGGGGGAAGAAATCGTCTTTAAGCTCAGCCTTTGTATGAGCGCAGTCGGGCGGGGCCCGACACTTAGAATATTTTATGGCCCAAAATTAAGCTTCCTAGTCCTGCTTCCCGGGGCCATAACTTATGATCCGCTGACCCGGTCGCCTATTATAATATATCGCCGGAAAGCTTGCGAAAAGATCTGCAATGGTAAAATATCGAAAGCCTATTTCATCCATTCTATCGCCCTTGTTTATGGCCCACGAAAACCTAACACCTCTGCATGCTCCTTGCCGCTTTAAAGCTCCATACTTAGGCCAAAGTTTATCAAAAAATAATGTGGCAAAAATGCCAACAGTAACAATTTGAGTCCCATTGACCAACTTTGGTTGCTTGTAGAAACTATTATCATTATTTCTAATAGTTATTGAATTCCTTTTTGAGAAAAATAATGCATTTTATGCTTCAACAATTCAAAATGTGTAGTGTAAATTAATACCGATTAGCTCCAATAAGATTCAGGCCTGTGCCTCCTGCCTTAGATGAAAGTAGGAATACTGATTCATCACCCAAACCCTTGTTGAAACTATCAACCAATTGCTGCCTGGAAGAAGTGTCTGTTGTTCCATCAAGACGCAGCCATTTCCAACATCGATTGTCACAGAGTCCCTAGAATCTTTCAAAATAGGGATTAGTGAAACAACTTTGTAAAAGAATTAGTCTGCAAATGATTTAGGGTTTTAAAGAAAAACTAACTGAGTATTCCAACCTGAATCATATCAAGGGTCTGAGTGAAATTGGAAACTATGACAACCCTATCCTTTGTATTAGAAGATAGTTTAAAAACACCAGAAAGCAAGGAATCTAAACACTGAAGCTTTCCTGACAATCTACTATCTCCAGGTTCAAACCTACATTGAAACAAACAGTTTACGGAATGCATAAATATTGGAAAAATAAGAATAAATGTCAGCACAAGGAAAACTATATCTGTAAGAAAAAAGCATAGTAAAACTTGTAACAAATCACCAGGCAGGAGAGGGCAGGTTGTGCGGATAGAGTTCCAGAAGCCTTACCTGTATTGCAATTGCTGCTTCTGACTTCCTTTACCAGTTGTGTCTGCCAGATTTTCCACACTACTAGAAGCATGCACTCTATCCATTCCTTGAAAGAAAGCATTATCTACAAGTTTAGGATGATTGGACAACTTCCTCAACACACAAATTACTCGCAGAATGTTGGCAGAGTCATTAGCTGATTTCAATACATTTGTTACAATCTGCAATAAGATGTTTTGGGCACCTTTGTAAATTGTTTATCTAATGGGTTTATAATACAAAAATGAAGCATTCAAAACAAACACAATTCTGAAGAAGTATGGTAAAATAAAATAGCCTCATAGTGGGTGATAACATGCTAAAATCAGGAATCATGGGTTGGGTAGCGGTACAGATACACAATACCCATTATAAACCCCTCCGAACTTGAGCAGATGTGCACATGTCCACACACAATTCAGACATATATGTGGTACAGATGCAACTACAGAATTTAAATAGTTAAATTCGAAATTGGTTATATATAGAAATGCTTGTTATGTCTACAAGAGATCATGTGTGTTAAGTGAAGAGTTGTCACCCTAGGATCAGGATCAGGATCTTAAAATGGATGACTACTACTATGACAATGACAATGACAATGATAACGATTACTATTGTTATTAGGAGGGAGATGCTTTGTCTTCAAAGTGCAATCAAGGCAGGATATTAGTTTCACAAAGACTTAATTCCCTAACAAGCTTTTTTAGTGGCAGGTTACTTAATGGTAAATTCATCATTAATGATCCATTCACATAATGAGAATTAATTTAGACTCTGAAACAGCTTATCCTTCATCAACCATTGTTTTGTTTTCTAACTTCTTTAGCATTTGAAGCATGGAAAACATGAGCAAGGCATCCTTGCTAGGTGAGTCTAACTCACAAACAAGTTTTGCAACCTTAATTTGCATTGTAAAACATAGTTCAAAAAATCACAGATTAATCATGAGAAATTGTAGATGTTGAGAGATTTCCCTGCCAATGAGATAATCACTCAAACATTGGTGCTGCTAATTGAGGATAAAATCACCCAAAAGTCACAAGAAAACACAAAAATACGAAAACACAACCATAGACTAGAAATCACAAAACATAACATAAATACATAAAATGTCCCCACCCCTTCAATTCCTGGCTTCTTCACTTCAGCTCTAGTTGCTTGAATGAGTAAATAAGAGCTCTTGGTACCTATTTATAAGATGAAGGTAGAGGAACACTTGGCTTGCATGCGACAACCCCCCCTTAACTACCACTTCATCTTCCATAACTGATTTGCAAGTAAATACACCTTTTGCATGTTTCTTTCGTCATTTTTTGGTTGCTCAATTTCTTACACTTTGCAAATGGTGGACCCACTAGAAAGGAGTGCGCACCTATGTCCAAAATTCTCCTCTTGTTCAACCCAAATTGCCTAGGTGGCCAAAGGGCCTACTGGCTATACAAACAGTTTACTTGTTTTCCTGTCTAGGCGGCCTAGGGGTAAGAAAACATGCCTGTTGGCCCAGACATTTACTTGTGCAACCCCGAACCGACCAATCTACCAAACATCCTGACGACCTAAATCTTGTCTCGCAAAACAGCCTAGGTGGCCAAACAACCTACCTCAACATTCTGACGATCCTCTCTGTCTCATGCCTTGCTTCGACGGCCTCCTATGTTTAATTACATTACCATTTACAACCCAATCCTCTAGCAACTCGTCAACCTCTTCTTCGGGCGACCCGACATAAATTTCATCCAAGTGTGCCTGATTGTCAAATGAACCTCCCCTCTCTACTAACTAAGTTGATGTTTTTGATGGCCCAAGCATAGTCTGCACTTCAGACAATCTCCTAGACAACCTTTGAAAACCCAAATGGCCTTACCCTGGGTCCTAACAACCCAAGGGTTGTTAGGGAACCTATTGTCCCTATCGTACAGACCGAGGATTGCCCAAATAGCTCACCCTATTGGCTAGACAGCCTATGGGCTGTCTGGGACAGATTGCTGCCCTCATATGGCCTCCCCCCGCAGGGAGACTGTCCTAGACAGCCTAAGGGTCCTAACAAGCCATCCCAACTACTTGAGCAATCTCTTTCGCATGCAGATCTTGGGTCATCAAGTGGACCACTCTAACTTCCCAAGGAACCATTAAAATTGTTTGGGAGATGACTACAACCAACATTTTGGCTTTCTCCTCTTCATCTCTAGCTTGGACTCGTAAATTTAGCTACATTACCTTGCCTTCTGTTCATTTGCCACCTTCCTACAATTTCTTCATCCTCTAAACTGATTTGAACTTTTGTTCGAGGTACCTACTACAAAATAGCATTTGGCAATGGATTGACATTATTTGGTTGTTGGCCAACTCGTTGCCCCCTCCTCGATGTTCCCCATCTATTTGTTCTTTCGAGTTGCAAGCTTTGACTGATATTGCTTCAATCTTACTTCGAGTTGCCAGCACCTATCACTTGACATGATAATGTTTGCCTTGGTACTTTATGTATATCTCGTCATTCAAATTCTAACACTCTTTGACCTAGCAAGGTTTTGTTTGTTGTATTGGTACTTCTCTTCCAAAATCTCAATTTTCTTTGCTCGATCATTAGCAACTCCAAATAATTGCTTGTATGTCATGCTCTTCCTAGAGTGACTTCCGCGCTTGTTCCTTCGTCGGAAAAACTCCTTCCACCAATTGCTTGAATATGTTGTCACAACCCTATCAACTCGTGTGCACATTGTCTCTCCAATTCGCCTATTTGGATATTTAATTATTCACTCCTTTCATAAATTGCTACGTTTTCTGTTTGCATCCCTGCCACATTCATTTTCTTTGTAAAAGTTTGTTGTGCAGTAATCTCTTCTTCCTTGAAACTCTGCTTTTTCTTCAAAATGTGTTCTTTCTTTTCTACGTTTTACTGTCTGAGTTTTTTTGGCTGCGCTCAAGGAAGCGTGCAGTTTTTTTTCCTGTTCGCTCATCATGCAGGGTTTTTGTCCTTTTATGAGTGAGAATAGCTTCGCGCCATACTTCAACGCAAATCAATTTCGGAGCAAGTTTGAAGCGCAGGCCCGTTTCGGGCCTAAAAACAGCGAAATGCCAAGTGGGGCCCATACTTTTTGCCCCTAGGAGATAGCGCAATTCTGTTTCGGGCCTTCTCTGGGCGAAACACACTTTTGGGAGAGAAAATGCTAAAGTGGGGCCCAAGTGTTTTCGCCCCAGCTGGACAGCGCAATGCCTTTTCGGGGCTAACTTGGGCGAAAGTATCTTCATGTTGCTCTCAAAATCAGCGCCATCTGCTTTAAACCAGTGTGGGGCCCAGTCCTTCTCGCCCCTATGTGAGAGCGCAAATCAATTTCGAAACAAGGAGGGGCGAAAGGCCTTTTTAGTTTTTCTCTAAGGCGGGAGCAGTTCAGTTTCGAAAAGTGTTGCAAGTGGGGTCCAATTCCATTTCGCCCCAAATCATGAGCGCTGCCCAGTTTCGGAGCTCTTTTGGGCGAAAGCACCTTTGACCTTCCCTCAAAGTCAACGCAAGTTTGTTTCAAACTCTCAAGGCAGTGTGGGGCCCAGACGTTTTCGCCTTAACTTGGAGCGCAAGACCATTTCGATCTATAAGCTGGTCGAAGCTGAGTGGGGCCCAATTTATTTTGCCCCAGCTCAGGAGCGCAACTTGATTTCAGGTTTGAAAAAGGCAAAAGCGCTTCCTAAAAATACGTGCGACTTCATTCCAAACAAAAAACGTAAGTGGGGTCCAAAGTGTTTCACCCAACTTTGTTAGCGCAATCCCTTTTCGAAGTTTGACAAGGCGAAAGCGCCTTTGACTTTTCCACCAAGGCACAACTCAATTTCCAAGAAAAAGATGCTAAGTTGAGCGTAAAGTGTTTCGCCCCAGTTTTTCAGCGCAATTCTATTTCAGGCCTGTTAAGGGAGAAAGCACCTTTGAATTTTCTCGCGCCGGCGCCACTCCCAAGACAGCAAACGTTTTTGCCTCAGTTCTGGAGCGCAAGCCCATTTTGGGCCAAAAAACAGCGAAACTTGGTGGGGCCCAAGCGCTTTCGCTCCCACTTAGGAGCGCAAGCCCTTTTCAGGGCTTGCATGGGCGAAACCAAGTGGGACCTGCATCCACGAAGTGCCTATTTCCAGTCAAACTCTCTTGTCTCAGCCAGAATTCCTCATAAACGCTTCTCAACAACGAAACAAGGCGCGCCCTCACCAGTATAATTGCAATCGGTCTGAGAAGCTTCCAGATTTGATTTTCCCGGATCTCAGAATCCGATTTTCCGTTGAGGCGGTTCCAGCAAGTGAGGAGGCGGCACTACAAGCGAATCATATGGTCGCATTGAAGCCATGCAGCCACTTCTCCATGAGTCATCGAATTCAGGCCATGCCTCATTACTTTTTGATGAGTGCTCAAATCCAATCTTTGTTGCCACCGCGATGTTTTGTGGGTGAGCATTTATGTCTCAGAGGCAGAATCCTCTATAAAAACTAGCAATTCTAACGTAAGATGATGGACGTTTTGCTGGAGACTTGTTGTACATGAATTCTCCTATGAATACAAAGAAACCTTGGCTCCAATTCTGGACTTCTCTTTGTGTGTATGTTTTCTATCCTATATTTCTATCAAATTCTCTTCTTTGTCTGTGGGCTATAATTCTATGTCTGGATTTAGTTTCCGATAAAGGGTGAACACTGGAAGAAATCTGGAGATTGCACATATAGGATATCTAGTTTTAATTTCTGTTACTTTCTTTGTGTGAAGTGCTATTGCTTCAGAGTGCAATCAAGTTATCGTGTTGTTTGTTCATCACCCCTGTTCATCTGGCTTGAGGCCATATTTCCCATTACTTTCAGTCATTTCCAATCACTTTCCAGTTTCCTTAATCTCCAATCCCCAAATTAGAATAGTAAGGGAACCAGCCCTCTCTGGATATTTGCACGAGAGGCATCTCTTCCTTTCAGCCTTTCAATGTTGGTCGGGTCTAGCGCGCATGGACGAAACATTCCATACCTAAGGCGAATTTTGACCAACAGTTTCTGGCACGCCCGGTGGGACACAAACGTTCCACATTAAGCAGTATTTAAGAGTTGATGCTCATCTTGTTTATGTTAAATAAGAACATTTGGCGACTCAGCTAAACTCAGAAGCCTCCGAATCTTGAAATCGGTTAAAAGCCCTCACCTTCATGATCACAAGATCGAAGGCTAAAAATCCAGAAGAAACAGTCAAGTTCTTCGAGCTCAACATCGACGCTTTGGGAGAACATCCTAGAGTAGTCCCCTCGACTATCCCGTTGGTTCCAACACCCTCGCAAGTAGCTATTATAGTTTCGCAGACTCCAAGTCCTTATAGCATTGCAACTAGCTTGCCCCCTCAACCAAACGTTCCAGTCCAAATGGCGCAAGCTCCGCATGGAATCACTCGGGACCTCTTAATCTACAGGCTCAAAACCTAGTCCCAACAATAACGTTAAAGGCTTTGCCCACGTATGACGGTACAGGAAGGACGGCCTATGAGCATGTCCAAGATTTCACTGCACTGGCAACCATCCAGCACATCACGAAAGAAGATATCATGGTAAGGCTACTAGTACTCTCGCTTAGAGGTAAGCTCCTCTACTGGTACCTGTTGGCAATTTTGCCACATTAAATTTTTTGATAACTTTGGCCTAAGTATGGAGCTTTAAAGCGACAAGGAGCATGCGGAGGTGTTAGGTTTCACGGGCCATAAACGAGGGCGATAAAATGGATGAAATGAGATTTGGATATTTTATAATTGCAGATCTTCTCGCTAGCTTTCCGACGATATATTATAATAAATGATCAGGTCAACAGATCCAAAGTTATGGCCCCGGGAAGCAGGTCCAGGAAGCTCAATTTCAGGCCAGAAAATTGACTAAGTGTCGAGCCCCGCCCAACTACGCTCATCCTCCTGAATGTTCTCATACAAAGGCCCAAAATTTTCTAAGTGTTAGTGTTGCCGCAACCCGACTTCGCAGCGAAGTCGGGCTGCGCCCTTAATTTTGTGCGCACTTGGGGAGCTGACGTGTAGAGAGCTGAGCCCAAAATTTGACTAAGTATTGAGCGAACCACGACTTCGCAACGAAGTCGGGTTGCTCTCTCAGTTTTGTCCGCACCTGGACATTGTCAGTGAAGGACATCCCAAAAAAGTCTAAGTGTTGGGTGTGCAACCCGACTTCGCAGCAAAGTCGGGCTGCGCCCTCAAATTCGTGCGCAGTTGGGCAGCTCACTTAAAGAAAACGGCTAAGTGTTGTGACTGCTCGACTTTGCAGTGAAGTAGAGGGTTGCACCCTGGAAGAAGAGCGCAGTTGGGCAGCCCATCATGGTATCTCTAAAAAAACGACTGAGTGTTGAGCTGCCCGACTTCTCAACGATGTCGGGCTTCGCTCATTGACCTGTGCACACTCGGGCAAAGAACGTTGAAACCTACCCAAAAATTTTCAAAGGCACGGAGGCCTTCCCGACTACGCTCATCCGCCCGACTGCGCTCATACAAAGGCTGAGCTTAAAGACGATTTCTTCCCCCTCCATCAAATGCTGACAGGTGTCCAACCTCGAGATTCGAGTCAAAGATGTGACAAAAGGTGTGCCGCCAGGGTACCGAACATATGAGCGTGAACTGACAGATTGTACCGCACCTACCCCCATTCAAACTGACTCAACTTCCCACCGACCGGATTTCCACGAAGCTGCCATGTTTTCAGGAGGACCTTGCTGCAAGTACATTCTTTACCCGCAAAGGTCAACATCAGCCGCTTTTGTCAGCTTTTACAGCTTTTGTCAGGTCTGGGATTTTGTGCCCAAAATGTAATCGGGGGGAAAATTGCGCTATAAATAGCAGCCTCATTTCATTGTACAAGGGTGGAGGGGGGACATATTGCTAGAGGACTCTGCTGTGACGGACCACCTTCTAATTAATTCAAAGCATCCTCGGCTTTGCTTCTTGTCTCTGTCTTTTATGCTGGCTTCTGCTAGTATTTCTGCGTCATGTCCATTTATATTTCTGTCTGTCTGAATTCTGAATTCTGGATTTGGGCATTGGTGATTATTTGGATCTGGAATACTAAACAGAAGGATACATAGGGTAGAATAACAGTGTTACATGCTTTGTTTTAATTGTTGTTGGTTCGGATGCAAATTTACAATCGTGCTTCTTGTTCTTCCCCCACCCGAAACGCATGACATTTACATCTCTTTCCTGTTCCCTTATCGTTTTCAATCTCTTTCCAGTTCCCTTTACCCCCTTTTTTAATCTCTTTCCTGCACTCTTTCCCATCCTTTCATTGTTGGTCTGCGGGTCTAGGGCACATTGACACACCAAGTCCTTCCCAGGTGGCGGATCTGTGGCCAACAGCTTCTGGCACGCCCGGTGGGACGAACACTCTCCATAATTTCAGGAAGCCTGAGTTTGGTGAATCTCTGGCTTGCGTTCATCTGGCAAAATCACTGGCGACTCTGACTGAGTTGAAGATCCAGATTTCTTGATCGCAGGCGCCTTTTTTATAAGCTAATAGAAGACACCCCGGAGAAACCAAGGTTTGGTGAGCAACCTTGATCTCACAAGCGGAGAAATGAATGTTCACCTACAGTCTCCATATTTTAAGGAAGCCCGAGTTTGGTGAATCTCTGGCTTGCCTTCATCTGGCCAAAATCACCTGGCGACTCTGATTGAGCTGAAATAAGGAAGACCGAGTTTGGTGAATCTTTGGCTTGCCTTCATCTGGCAAAATCACCATGGCAAATCCCTCATACTATGCAAAGCCCTAGAATAGAGCTGTGTGGAGCTCAAGAGGCAGATCTCGTCCAAGGCCAACGGTGGGAATATGCAAACACAACCCAAGCGATGAACAATTTGGTTGCTTGCAGTTTCTATCGGGAGACGGGCAACACAAAGAGGGCACTTTTTTGCACCCTTTTTGTGTCCCAGGACATAGCACGCAAGCATTCAGCCAAAGCCCGATAAGCATGCCTCACCAAGAGGTTGATCTTGAGGAAACCACGGAAAAGGCCTATCGCCGAAAAGCTCCTGCTATCGCATCAAGGAGTTGGAGGAACTCGTGCTCGAGAGCCCACAGGTGGTGGACTCTCTAGAGTGGTGGTATTGGCTCCAACCATCACCGCAACCGGTACTCTAAGAGGGCACCTGTATGGCAAATCTCTTTGCCACATTGTTCATCAATTGTATGGGTACCGGCATGAATGATAACCTGCCACTTTGCACAATGTTCGCGACTTGGCAAACTTTGGAAGGCCAGCCGGACTTCAACGATCAACTGAAGTACAATCAGATTTGGTCTGGACACTGCAAGTTCACCGGATAGGCAACCAAAGCTCGATTTGTGTTGGCGGCATGACAATCATGCCGCAAACTTTTGTGTAAATAATATAAATAAGCCGGCTAGTATGCAAAGTTTTAGTTATTTTCTTAGTTTAGTTTGGGCAGTGAGTATCAAGAGGACGGCAAGGGTGACTATGTTGCCCAATGGATAAAGGCATGGGTCCTCACATTGAGGCGAGCTCAATGCCCCGCAAACCGCCAGGAATGTTGGCAATTTTGCCACATTAAATTTTTTGATAACTTTGGCCTACGTATGGCGTTTTAAAGCGGTTAGGAGCATGCGGAGGTGTTAGGTTTTCGCGGGCCATAAACGGGCACGATAAAAGGGATGAAATGAGCTTTGGATATTTTATCATTGCAGATCTTCTTGCTAGCTTTCCAACAATATATTATAATAGGTGATCGGGTCAGCGGATCCAAAGTTATGGCCCCGAGAAGCAAGACCAGGAAGCTCAAATTCGGGCCAGAAAACTGACTAAGTATCGGGCCCCGCCCGACTGGGCTCATCCTCCCGATTGCGCTCATACAAAGGGCAAAAATTTTCCAAGTGTTAATGTTGCCGCAACCCGACTTCATAGCGAATTCGGTCTGCGCCCTTAATTTTGTGTGCACTTGGGGAGCTGACGTGCAGAGAGCAAAGCCCAAAAATTGACTAAGTATTGAGCAAACCCCGTCTTCGCAGCGAAGTCGAGTTGCGCTCTTAGTTTTGTGCACACCTGGACATTGTCAGTGAAGGACATCCCAAAAAATTCTAAGTGTTGGGTGTACCCGACTTCGCAGCGAAGTCGGGCTACGCCCTCAAATTTGTGCGCAGTTGGGCAGCTCACTTAAAGAAAACGGCTAAGTGATGGGACTGCCCAACTTCGCAGCAAAGTCGGGTTGCGCCCTAGCAGAAGGGCGCAGTTGGGCAGCCCATCATGGTATCTCCAGAAAAACGACTAAGTGTTGAGCTGCTCGACTTCGCAGCGAAGTCGGGCTTCGCTCACTGACCTATGCGCACTCGGGCACAGAACGTTGAAACCTGCCCAGAAATTTTCTAAGGCACGGAGGCCTTCCCGACTACGCTCATCCACCCGACTACGCTCATACAAAGGCTGAGCTTAAAGATGATTTCTTCCCCCTCCATCAAATGCTGATAGGTGTCCAGCCTCGATATTCGAGTCAAAGATGTGACAAAATGTGTGCCCCAGGGTACCGGACAGATGAGCGTGAACTGACAGATTGTACTGCATCTGCCTCCATTCAAACTGACTCAACTTCCCACCTATCGGATTTCCACGGAGCTGCCACGTTTTCAAGAGGACCTTGCTACAAGTACATTCTTTACCCGCAGAGGTCAACAGCAGCCGCTTTTGTCAGCTTTTGCAGCTTTTGTCAGGTCTGGGATTATATGCCCAAAATGTAATCGGGGGGGGAAAAATTGCGCTATAAATAGCAGCCTCATTTCATTGCACAAGGGTCGAGGGGGGACATATTGCTAGAGGACTCTACTGTGACGGACCACCTTCTAATTAATTCAAAGCATCCTTGGCTCTGCTTCTTGTCTCTGTCTTTTATGCTGGCTTCTGCTACTATTTTTGCGTCATGTCCATTTATATTTCTGTCTGTCTGAATTTTGAATTCTGGATTTGGGCATTGGTGATTATTTAGATTGGAATACTAAACAGAATGATATTTAGGATAGAATAACAGCTGCAATTTCTGTTACATGTCTTGTTTTAATTGTTGTTGGTTCGGATGCAAATTTGCGATCGTGCTGCTTGTTCTCCCCCCACCCGAAACTCTTGATATTTACATCTCTTTCCTGTTCCCTTATCTTTTTCAATCTCTTTCCAGTTCCCTTTACCCCTTTTTTATTCTCTTTCCCGCACCCTTATCTAAAACCCCCCAAGTAGGTTAGGAAAGGAGTCGGCCTTCTCCGGAGATCGGCACGGAGGGCATCCCTTCCTCCCGACCTTTCAATGTTGGTCTGCGGGTCTAGGGCGCATTGACACACCAAGTCCTTCCTAGGTGGCGGATCCGTCGCCAACAATACCGATCGCTATTGCCTAGTACCATCACTACATGGGACCAATTAGCGGAACAATTGATAAGGGGTTTCAATTTTCAACAAACAGGCAAACCCTTTCTCCTTGTTGCAGCAGTTCACCACCATCCAAAGATACCCTCAAGAAGAAGCGGCGGATTTTAACATCAGGTTCGCTCAAACCTGGCCGAGAGTCACTGTCGGCCTTCGGCCCACTCCGAAGCAAGCGACGTTTTATTACCTAAGAGCTCTCCATTCCGACATCAGCATGAGCATCCGGCATGCTAATGTCAATACGTTTCCGGCCTTGTATGAGCAAGCGCAGAAATCCTAGGTTGGCTTGGTCGCTATCAGAAAGTTAACTCCGAAAATGACTATGCCAATTTATCCGGACTTTCCTCAGAATTTGTATCCTAGTGCATCTTCTCAGTCACTACCTACATCCCCAATGTACCCCAATCAATCGTGGAATCCCAATCCTCAGAACTAGGCGATATCCACCCAACAGTTTCAAGCACCCGTTGTTCTTCAGCTTCCAGCTCCTGTCACAAATTTGGCATTACCTGCACCATTGGCGCCATTGCCATTACACGCGCCTCCGGCAACTGCAAACTTGGATCAGGCTAGAGAATTGCAAGATCTGCGATTGTCAATGAAGACAATGGCGAATGAGATCACCGTCTTAAGGAGGAGTGTAATGATCTAATTCCGAAAATTTGACAATGCCAAATATTTTCCCAAAACAAATAATATTTTTTTTTTTTTTACAATAAAATAGCAGAATAACAAAGAACTTGCTAACAACACCAAACAACACGATTTTTCTTTTATTTCTGAAATACTGGAGACAAATACATCAATATATCTGAATATTAATCATGAGAACAACTCACAGGACAAAATCTGGATTACAATGCTGTAGATAAGTCCCCAAAATGGGACGTTGGACTCCAGGGTGAGAAGCTGGCTGGAATAGATGTCAAAATATGCTCAATGGTCCTCCAGAATTGCAACGCACCTCCTAAAGGACTGAAATGCCAACTCCAAGGTGGGACGTGGGTAGTATAAGACCCCTAGAATGCAGAAAATGGCCCAAAAATGGGACGTTGGGCTTCCTGGATGATATTTTCTGATTTTACTTGCCAATTCTGACCCCCAAAGTGGGACGTCCTTCTCCTGCAACCTTCAAATGTCAATTTTGATATCAAAATCTGCTACAATCTGAACAATAACTGATATTTCCAATTCCTGCTCTGAAAATTCTGATCAATGGAGCTCTCTTGCAAACCCAGGATGGATTTACCTCTTGGAGATCAAGGGTTTTCGTCCTCAATCTCTAAACCTGGAGGGTTTTCGTCCTCAAGGCTTAACTCCTGCAGGTTTCCGTCTACAAGAGCTCAACTTCTGCGGGGTTTCGTCCTCAGAAGGTTTGCAAATGACCTTTCAGCCACATACAATAGAAGGAGATAAAATTCAATAACCATCGATGAGAGAAATGAAGCCCAAGTCTCCTTATATTAGCCAAAACCCTAATTCTCCATTGAGAATTATTTATTATTTTCTTTTAATAAAATATCTAAAATATCCTTATAACTCCTAATGTGGCGTTACCCTTATTTCTCCCTTTTTTTTAATTTTATTTATTATTTTTACTTACCTAAGCCACATAACATTATTATACTATAATTTATGTACAAAAGACCATTATGAAAAATTGGGTCATTACAAGGAGACAAGCAGATCAAAGCTTCCAGCCAAGGAGATTCGCTCCTCCTCAAGCTGCTTCCACTAGTAGGGCTCCTGAGAGAAATGCGGCGATGTTGGAAAATGAACAAGTTGGTTCATCTTGCAAAGCTTATTGGTGCTCCATCTGCAATGACCCGCACGCCGAAGAGACTTGCATTGTTCATTTGAATTATGTACAGAACCTTGTGGACAACACCCCTGGTGGGCAAGTGAACATGATCAGGAAGCAGATCGCAACTTTATGATTCCCCCTGTCGAGCAGGTCTCCGTTCTTATGAGGACGAGTAAGAAACCCATCGAAGTTGATCCGGTTCAAATGGAACCGTTGAAGGTGCCTGCCAGTTCCAAACTGCGAAGCGAGAAGGCACTGTCGCTAGAAAAAGAGCCTATCCAGGTGTCAGAACCAAGGGATTCCGTCTTATTAAAGGATTTCTTGCCTCCGAGAGCAAAAGGGAGAATTCCTCAACCACATGCTTCGCCCTCTCAACCCCAAACTGAGACGAGGGACAAAGCGAGAGAAAAGCTCAGATATTCCTCGCTAACCAACTGTCAGAGGGTAGAAGTGACGCAACAGTATCGGAGTAGATACGAGATTGCGAAGGAGGGAGGTGAGTCTAGTACAGGAGCGTACAACATCCTCGAAGAGCTAAAGAAGACTCCAGTTAAGGTAAGTGTTGACAATTTTGTCACATTGCACAAGGGGTAGAAAAAAATCAAAAAATTTCCTTTTGCAAGAGTATTTCTTTTCATTTGTAAGTGTTGCAGCAATTTTGGCTTTCCATGCCACTCCCTTGTATACAGAATGAAGAAGAAAAAGCTTCGCTACCAAGCAGGCCAAAGAAAATAGCTCCAAAGCGCAATAAGGAAAAAGTGTCGCGATATCGCGACATGTCGCAAAATTGCGGCCGACAGCGAGGGAAAAGCGCCAGCAAGAAGCAACACTGAGCAAAAAACAAAAAGTGTCGCGATATCGCGACATGTCGCGTTTTCGCGGCTCAAAGCGACAAGGGAGAGCAAAGGACAAAAACTGTCGCGATATCGCGACACGTCGCACTTTCGCGACCTGGAAGCAAGAAGATGAGCCGGAATGAAAAGTGTCGCGATATCGCGACATGTCGCATTTTCGCGGCCGACAGCGACAAAGAAGCGCAAACAAAGAAAAGTGTCGCGATATCGCGACACGTCGCATTTTCGAGACCGAAGGCAGAGAGAAAGCGCCAGGAGAGAAAAGCGTCGCGATATCGCGACGTGTTGCGTTTTCGCGATGCAAGAGGAACCAAGCTGAAGGCATAAAAGTGTCAAGATATCGCGACATGTCTTACTTTTGCGACCGACAACAAGGAGGAAGGGCATAAACAGAAAGTGTTGCGATATCGCGACGTGTTACAGTGTCGCGGCCGAGAGCATGAAGGAAGATCAAAAGAGAAATGTGTCGCGATATCGTGACATGTCGCATTTTCGCGACCAACAGCGAGGAGAAAGCGCAGCAAAGAAAAACTGTCGCAATATCGTGACATGTCGCAAAATCGCAGCTCAAAGCGACAAAGAAGACCAAATGAAGAAAAGTGTCGCGATATCGCGACATGTCGCGTTTTCGCGACTAACAACAAGGCAAGAGCGCATGAAGAAAAAAGTGTCGCGATATCGCGATAGGTCGCATTTTCGCGACCGACAGCAAGGAGAAAGCGCAGCAAAGAAAAACTGTCGCGATATCGCGACATGTCGCAAAATCGCAGCTCAAAGCGACAAAGAAGACCAAAGACATAGACATGTCGCGATTTCGCGACATGTCATATTTTCGCGATGCAACAAGAAGGACCAAGCTAAAGGCGTAGAAATGTCGCGATATCGCAACATGTTGCTTTTTCACGAGGGGCACGCACTCCAAGCCGGGTATTCTCCCGAGACCATCAAAGTGCCTCGTAAATGCATCTTTGCTTGCCCGATAAGCTCGCTGCTCATTTTTGGCAATTGGAAGCGAAGTGTCAGTCAAGCATGGCGGCCCCTCGAGCACTACACCCAGAAACCGAGGACACTCAGACGGCTCATCATTGCACATTTCTGCGGTTGACCCGGTTACAGTTGCCATTTCTGGTAATGGATTTGAAAGCTCGGTCTCGAGGGCCGCGAGGAGCCGACTTCTCAGATATCAAGAACATACTTCGCCATTCTGTGTAATAATGACTCAGAGGGTCGGGTCCTCTATAAAAACCCAGATTTTATAATGTAAAAGGGGGGAACTTTCTGCTAGAAAGCTGCTGTAACTTGATGTCCTATGTTTAATACTAAAGATCTTTTGTGCTCTATTTCTCTCTTTTATGCTGCCTTCTGTGCTTAATTCTTTTGTCTTTTCTCGTTCGGGTACTAAGACTCTGAATCCTGAATCCGGTGTGCGATCGGGGATTGAACCCCTGAAATTCTCCCTGAAGGATACATAGGAGAGGAAAAACGCCTTGTCGCTTTCCTTTATGCTGCCTGGTGGATTGAGGTTTCTGTTATTCCCTTATCTCAATTGCTGTTACTCTAAACCCTGAATTCCAGCGAGAGAGAAAGGAGAACCCTGCGAACTCGTCCAGAGGATACATAGGAAGTTCGGCATTTCGTTTCTTTCGTATTATTCTTGGTATTTCCTGCTGCTATTCGAGTTGTTAGCGAGTAATCGTGCTTCCTGTTCTCTCCCACCTTAAATCATCATCTTCTAACCCTTACTCTTTTTATTTCTTTTTCTAACCCTTACCTTTTTTTATTTCTTTTCCTAACCCTTACTCTTTTATTTCTTTCCTGCACTCTTGTCTCAAACCCCAAAAGTAGATTAGTATAGGAGCCGGCCTTTCTCCGGAGATTGGCACGAGGGGCATCTCTTCCCCTTGGCCTTTCAATGTTGGTCGCAGGTCCAGGGCGCGCAAACCCACCGAAAGTCCTTTCCTGTGCGGATTTGATGACCAACAATAAGCTTCTTTGATGCGCATCAACTACCCGGTCAAGTCGACCTATTGCAGGAATTGCTGAAGTCTGCTAAAGGCAAGGGAAAGCTGACTCAGACTATCTTGACGCTGTCACTGACTACCTCAGCCATTGGAAAGAACAGGCCACCGCCATTCTACCTATCCCTCAGGATGGAGGGGTGGTTCGTGCATAACTGCATGATCGATTCTGGCACTGCTAGTACTGTGATGCCCAAGGTTGTTTACGAGATTATGGGGATGGAGTACACGAGTAGTCCTGCAGTGCTTCAACTGCACGGAAATCCGGTCAAGACAGTAGGGGTGATAAAGGATATCCCGATCGTATTGCACAAAATGCCGCAGATCACCGTAATACAAGTTGTTGTGGTGGATTTAGAGCCCTATTTTAGTATGTGCCTATCAAGGGAATTCACCGCCAAACTCGGAGGCTACTTGTCTCTAGATTATTCGCACCTGGAAATCCCCTTCAAAAGAAGGAGGATTAAATTTTTTAATGAAAAGCCCTCTACCTTTCACAGTGAAAGGATCCAAGATGTAGAGAAACAATTGGACTTAGTCAATATGACTGAGGAAGTACAAGAAGAAGGGGGAATAGAGCTAATGGAAGAAGCTCTAGACGAGCTCCGCATAGAAGATAAATATTCTATGCGCGACTATAATGCCATGATGAAATCTGAGATAGGGTGTTACTCGATCACCAAGCCCGATAAGGCTAAGGTACCAAGTGATCAAAACCCCATCGCCGATCGCCTATGGAAGCTCTTCTTTGACGGCGCCCGATGTAAGAATGGCGTCGAGGCAAGAGTTGTCCTTGTCTCTCATTCGGGAAATCAGAAGACATACTCTTACAAACTCGCATGGAGTTGTACAAATAACGCTGCTAAATTTAAAGCCCTGTGTTTAGGGTTGCGAAAGGCATAAGAACTTGGAATTAAGTAGTTGCAGATCTTTGAAGACTCGGAGTTGATCTGCAACCAAGAAACTGTTGGTTACGAATCTGCCATGGGGAAAGGATTTTGTGTTGATGCGCCCAGATTCGCCCACCAGATTGAAAGGCCGGAAGGAAGGGATGCCTTCCGTGCCAATCTCCGGAGAAGGCCGGCTTCCTGTGGGGTTTTTATAGTTCAGACAAGAGTGCAGGGAAAGAGATTAAAAATACGGAAAGAAATTCAAATAAGATTGGAGTTGGGTGGGGGGAACTAACAGTATGGCAATACATCAATCACCACTACTAACGACAATATTAACATAACATATAAACATAAGAACCGATCCCAACAGCCAAGTAAATGCTTTGCATAAATAACCAGAAGCACAGCTACAATGGTTCCCTAGCAGACATTCCTCACGGGAACTAACAGCACGACAACACATCCATCACCACTACTAACAGCAATATTAGTACAAAGCACAACCTATAACTGCAACTAGCTTTTATCTTATGTATCCTCTAATTAGTGCATTTCAGTAATTCCCGACTACCAAATGCCGGAGTCCAGAGTTCAGTACAACAACAAGCAATAGTACAGGAAAGACGGGACAAAAATGATAAAGAGAGGCAGCATAGAAAATAAAAGAAGTTAGAACAGCACCAAGTATATATCTGTATTATGCAAAAGCCAGAAGCACAATTACAATGATTCCCTAACAGACATTCCCCTTCCACCCTTTTACAATGAGAATGTCAAAGATATTTATAGACTGAATCCCCTCCCGTTTACAATTCATGGGCACAAGGTCCCAGACAAACATGGGCTGACAAGAGCGGCGGTGGAGCTGCTCAGGCTGACCTTTGTCGGACGGAACTGTACCCGCAGCATGGGCTCCCTGAAGGCTGTACAGATATGTGTCAGTGCGCTGAGTAGAACTCCACTAACAGCAGAACTGCAGGTAGCTGAAACAGGTAGGGTTTTTAATTATCTTCAAAAGTGGCATCTGGTATAAAATAGTGCGTCCCATGCTTGTCCATGTGCTTGGCATGTTTTGGCACGGATCTCGAAGTTGGACACCTGTCGGATGATGCTGCCTGACGCGTGTTTGCCCTGAAAGGTAATCTGTCCAACTTCGCCCAGAATCAGGGCGCAGTCCGACTTCGCCCTGAAAAAGGGGCGCAGTCCGACTTCGCCCTGAAAGGGGGCGCAGTCCGACTTCGCCCTGACACTTAGAATTTTTTCGGGGTAACTGCTGTCATTTTGGAGATCTGTCTGAAGGGCTTAAGGAAAAGAGGGAAGAATAGAAATGGAGGGAAGAGAGAGGAAGGACGAATGGTGTTTATTGCTGATTACAAAACAGCCTACACCAATGTGACCACTAATGCAAAATCAAATGATGAGCATGCTGAAAGTGATGCATACTTTAATTCAGCACCTAGTAATATTCATTTATTACATTCCAATGAAGACAGTACAGGAGAATTTTGGTCTAGTACCCAAATCCAATCATTGGTAAAAAATGTAACTGATGAGTCTCTTGCTGACTGTCATACATTCTCAGATTCAGTGCGGGTTGGCTTTGATGGTATAGGTGAACAGGCAGCAATTTTTATAACAGCTTCTATGGAGGTGACATTTAATCATCGTGATGATGATTATTCAGACCATGAGCAGAATATTCCTCTTCAGATTTCACCTGGAATTGATTTACAGGATAGTCGGGAAAATGTGGTGAAGCATGATGTTTGGATTGAGCCTGCTGAAATTATCAGACCAACAATTAAAGGTAAGAAACTCATTCATCCTTTGGCTCATAATTCTATGCATATCAATAGGAGATGGATGTTTGGTACTATGGCATTTCATCATGGTTTTCATAAAGCAATACACATCTATCTTCAACCAAGAATATGGGATCCTGGAACTCTTCTTGAGCATTGGGCAATAACAATCAAAGGTTGTCCTCCATATAAGAAGCACAATTTCCAGGATAAGACAGTAGCTATTACCTGTTGTCATGGTGTTGAGAGTGCTTGTGATCAGCCTTTCAAGAGGTGTGATGATACCTTGAGGCATATATATGTATTCCTAGACATCAAAGATGATGGGAGAAGAATACCCTGGATGTTTGCTGACCGAACTTTATATGATCCTTCTTTTGAGTTGCATGATGTTAGGTTGGGAGAAGAGCACGATTTAGATGCCGAATTGATACTCATAACTAATGATGAAGGATCACTCTTAGCAAGCTTGAGGGCTGATTGGTATAATTTATCACATGGAGACAAGGGTTGTTGTATTGTTGGACAGCAGCATGGTGGAGCTATGTCAGCATTGAGTAACACAACCCAGGATCGTGTGCATATGATGTTAGTCGCTATGGATGATGGGTTGCATTCTTCATTGGGAGACGAGTTGTATTTTTCTTCAGGAGAGGAGACAGATTTCTGCCGGATTGATTGTATGTTTCATCAGGATGGAATTTATATAGGGATACGTTGGCACCAAACTTTTCAGGACATAGAGCTTGACCACTACAGTTATTCTAGTTCAGACTGGGAGGATGAGCAGATATTGCAGCATCCAGCTCTCCAATTGCTTGTGGGCAAGCAATTTCAGGGAGGGAGGACTGTAATGTCCCCATCCTAGTCAGCATCATGATGCAGTGTGAGACTTGCCTACTCACGGGTTCCCGTAGGCAGGAGGGAGTTGTGTGGGGACCCACATGGACAGTTTGGATGATGTCAAGGCGGGTGGAGCTCTTGATTGCCAGTCTTCTGGACCGTTTTGGGCATCTTTGCAGGGACTTACTATTTTTAGTAAGTCAATTCTCTGGAGGTTTCAGTGGAAGCGGATGTTACGGATGGACAGTAGAGCTTAATGGGTATCCGTTTCCGTATTTTGTTTGGTGGTTGGGTGTTAGGAGAGCAATAATTTTAATGCCCGAAGATTTATAAGGTTATATTTAAATATAAAAGTTAATTATTTTAATGTTGGGCATATTTTATTGATAAAGGGGGCCTTATGACCACTTGATTTAAAGGTCATATTATAAAGACTTGATTAAAAGTTATTTTAAATATGTTTTTCCTCCCTAGGAAAGTGGGACGACCCCCTCAAGGGGTTCTTTTGAGTAAAGTGAAAACAAATTATCCCACATTGCTCATGGAAATGGATTGACCAGCTTGAGAGAAGAATAAATAGAGCTTGTGAGAGCATTTGAAGACATCTTTGGCAATTGTATTCTCTTGGAGTCTTTGAAGGAGAGCTTGCATTGTGCAGGAGTTTCTCATTGCTGCTTTGTTGTGACGAAAACCACAGCAGAGGACACCATTGCTGGGAGTGAAAGATCTCCTTACTTTGGTTAGTTGCATTCTCAATCCTTGGGAGTGACTTTGAGCAGAATTGGAGGCATACTTCAGTATCAAATTGATGTTTCTTGTGAGAGTTTGAAGACATTATCAGCTGTACATTATTTGTACTTCAACCCACAAGGAGGCCGTACCATTTTGAGGTGAAATCAGCTTGTGCAAGGGGAAAATTCAGCTAGGGTTTGATTGTATTGTAACCATACTTCCTCATACAGCCCAGCCGCTTCATATAGGAGTGAATTTAGTCAAGTTCGTGGCAGATTGGAAGAGTCCTTGGCAGCCGTACAACTTCCCAGCCTGGCCGTACAACTCAGAGAGGGACGTGGGACTTGGGTGTTGAGACGCCTTGTTTTTTGGAGCTTTCCAAGCTTGCATTGTCATTGTCTCAATAGAGGGTGTTTAAAACTGCCACTAGTTTGATGGAGAAGTTTGTAATTTGAAAGTTATGAGCAAAACAATGAGTTTTCTGTAGCTGACATGCAATTTCCAGTTTATATCAGACCTTCATATTTCCGGGTATTCTCATTTTAATGCAGTTTCCTTCATTGGGTTTGTTTATCTATATTAGAGGAAGCTTGTGTACAAATTTGGTAGCATCCGGAGTTGTAGAAACAAAGTTAGAAGCATTTCTTTATTTCAGCAGTGTGTGTTTCTTTTTTCTTTCATATATTGCAAAATACACAAAACCCAAACCAAAACACCAAACCGGAGTGATAAGTGGCAATCTCAGTTGGGGGTTTGCATATTATAGCATCATTGTGATTTATCTACATGACGTGATCTACCTAGAAGTGTCGAGAGTTCGAAATCTTCATAAACCCGAAAAAGTCCATTTTCACGGTAAAAGAAGGCAAACTCCTGGGCCATGTAATCTCGGAGAAAGGACTAGCTGTTGATCCCGCTAGGGTTGAAGCCCTCCTCAAGCTACTGTTGACAATTTTGTCACATTGCTTGGAGGGGAATTCAAATTTTTGAAATGGTTTCTTGGTTTGTTTTCTTTCTTGTTATTGTTGTAAACAACATCTTAGCAATTTTGGCTATCATTTTTGCCCCCTTTGTAAATACGCCACATATGTAGAAGCTTCGCCTACAGCACCAGCAGGAGTTATAGGCTTCGCAGGGAGAAAACAAGAACATGAAAATGCATACCCAAAAGTTTCTAAGGCCTAGAGAGAGCTTCGCAAGCGAAGATTCCAAGATACTCGCTTCCGACCCAGTTTTTGCAAAGCGGTAGAGCAGCGATGAAGAAATCTCTAAGTGTGAAAAATGCTTCGTCGAAACATAAGCGAAGCATCCGCTTCGGACCCTTTCCCTAGCGAACCACTTCTCCCAGCAAGATTTGCTTCGCCCCGAAACGTTGCGAAATACCCGCTTCGGCCAACTTTTGTACGAAGCTCCGTCACTAGAAGCCTAGTTGCCGTTTGAAAATCGGAAAAATATTCTAAGGAAAATTTGTACTTCGGCCGAAAACCCCCCGAACGGCCATTTTGAACAAGGTTTGCAACGAAGCATTTTTGCAGCCCATCAACGAAGCATCCACTTCGGGCAAAGACTCTTGCAAAGACTCTTGAGAGCCATGTTTTGAGAAGGAATATCTGCTTCGGCACAAGGTCTTCACGAAGCTGTTTTTGGAAGATCCTTCGCGCAAAGTATCCATCTAATGAGGTCAGACCCGCTTCAGCTCACATCCTTTGCGAAGTAAGGTCCTGAACTGGAATTCAGCGAAGCTCTTCATGGGCGCCCTCTTCAAGGGCACACACACCAAGGCTAGGTATCTTTTTGAGGTAATCAAGTGTTTCATAAATGAAGTTTTACTTGCCCGAAAGACCCGGGGCCCTTTTTTGGCAATCATAAAAGAGATATCAATCGCAGGAGGAAAGCCTAACGGACCTAGCAACAACTCGAGCACCGCACCTGAAGAAGTCCAGACGAGTCAGGCGGCCCATAAATGCAAATTTCTCCGGTTGATGCGGCCATAGTGTAATGTCCTAGCCCTTTCGAAGACAAAGAAAAAAAAAAAAAAAATTGCCACCAAAAGAGCCCGGTTCCGATCTTGGGTTCCAAACTGAAAACTTGAGTGTCTTGTTTGCTGATTTGGGTTATTCAGTGTTTTGTAAGTTTGGAGATCATATGAACATTCAATGTACTAACTCCAATTTTCAAATATCATATTAACTCATGAATTTTCAACAAGACATTTTAACAAACATTTGTCATGCATACTCAGAAATAACAGGGCAACTCTCAAGAATGGATCACAACTTGAAAACTATCTATCCAAATGCTACCAAATTCGAACACTAGCTTGTTCCAATATCGATAAACAAACCCAATAAAGGAAATTGCATTAAAAGGAGTATACCCGGAATTGTGAAGGTCTGATACAAATCTGGAAATGTTCATCAGCACACAGAAATCTTCATTTTTTATCATAAAATCCAATTTACAAACTTCTCCAGCATACAACTTATGTTTTTGAATACCCTTTTTGGAGACAATAACAAAGCATGTAAGAAATCCTCCAAATACTAGGCGTTTGGACCTAGGCAAGCAACTTGTCCCCCAAGAAATGTACGGCCATGCCAAGAGCAGGTACGGCTGCTAATAAACACTACAAAAATCCAATGAAAGTCTCCAAAACCTGCATAAAAGGTGGCGGCTAGGTCTGTAGTTGCAAGTAGATCTCAAACTACAACAAACCATTGCTGAGTGTGCATCCAAATCGCTCTATTTTGGCCCTAGATGGTACGACCATTTGAAGGAGTGAAGTGCAAAGGAAGTGGAATTGTTGTTAACTTCAAACCCTCTCCAATCTGCTCAACAATATCTGAAAATATCACCTTTATCAGCTCAATTGCATCCACTGAGTATGGATGCTCATTAACCAGTCTAAAGGTATCTTTCAACCTCAAGATATGGTGTCCTTGTATGTGGTTTTCGTCACAATACAAGCCTGGAATGACTGAAATCTTGCAACCTGTAAGTCTCACACAATAAGCTTCAAGAATAATAGTCAAATATGTCCAATCAACTCTTTCAATGCCACTTTTATCCTTTCCCAATGCTAGTTGATCCATTAACTTCTTGAATGTGGGATAATTTGTCTTTCCAAATGCTACATTGCGCTTTGAAGGCATTCTTTTTAACATAAATTGTAATATATTTCACTTATTACTTTCCAAGGAGACCATACCACTTTTATGACATTAGAAATATGAACTTTATAAAATCCCCTTTAATTCAAGTGGTTACATGACCCCTTTTAAGATTAAATTAATGCCCAACATTAATATATTTAACTTTTATATTTAAATATAACATTATAAATCTTCGGGCATTAAAATTATTGCTCTCCCAACATCCAACCACCAAACAACTTACGAAAACGGATACCCATTAAGCCGAAGATGTCAATCGTACTTTCCGTTTCCCGAGAATCCAACCCTAACTGACTTACTAAAAATAGTAAGTCTCTGAAAATACTGCCAAAAACGGTCCTGAAAGCTAACAACTGTGAATGCAGATCGTCCAACAATATCTCCATAGCACCTAGTGGTTCCTAAACACTCGACATTGCCTACGGAACCTTATGAATAGGCAAGTCCATATTACGCTCTATTAGTTGACTAGGATGGGGACATTACACGTAGCTGCTAATTGTAGAAAAGGATGTGAGAGCTCGGTCACAAGAGGAGCAAGAGCAGATTTCTCAAGTATTTGAGGGCGTATTTCCAGATTTTGTGCATTGATGGCGTACTCCCAGATTTTGTACTTCCTCTACAAAAGCCCTTGAATTGTAATGAGAAAAGGAGGGGAACTCTTGCTAGAAAATTGCTGTAACTTGTTTCCAGCAATTGATATTAAAGACTTTGGGCTTATTTCTCTCTTGTATGCTGCCTTTTGTGATTATTTCTGCTATTCTGACTTTGTTTGTATACCGTAATTCTGAATTCTGAATTTAGATGTGTAATTGGGGACAAAACCCTAGAATTCTTCTGAAGGATACATAGGGGAGATAATATTGCTTTTAACTCCTTTTATGCCGCCTGTGGTTAGTGGTTTCTGTTACGTTCATTTATTTTCTCAATCGCTGTAATTCTGAAATCTGGATTTAGGCGTGGGAAAATAGATGAATTCTGGAACTCTTCCAGAGGATACATAGGGAACTTTGCGTGATGTTCATTTATGCATTATTCTTGATATTTGTTGGTGCTTTTCCAAGTTATTAGTTGATAATCGTGTTGTTGGTTCTTTCCCACCAAATTGTTAACACTTTTTACCCTATCCTTTTATTTCTTTCCTGCACTCTTATCTTAAAACATCAAGTAGTTTAGTATAGGAGTCGGCCTTTCTCCGGAGATTGGCACGAAGGGCATCTCTTCCCTCCGACCTTTCAATGGTTGTCCAGGTCTAGGGCGCGCATATATGCAAAATCCTTTCCTGTGGCAGATTTGTGACCAACAGTTTTTGGCACGCCCGGTTGGACCCGGTCAGTCTCATCTTGTGAGTGGTAGTGAGAGTTGATGCTTATCTCGTTACCAGAAGTCTCTAGCATCTGGCGACTCTGTTCAACCTAGTAATCTCAAAGTCGTAGAGACCGATACTAAAATATCCGTGCCTTCATGCAAACGAGATGGAGAGTTAGTAATAGTGGAGAAGAAACCGAGTTCTTTGAACATGATATTGACGCCTTCGGAGAACGCTCCAGACTAGTCACCCCTGAATCACTTTTACGTGGAACGTCCTCGCAAGAGGCTGCCTTTAACGAACAAGGTCCAACTCCAGATAGTACAGTAGCTAGTCTTCCTCCAAACCCTCCTAACTCCCCCAATCATCCAAGTGCCTCCGTTTCAGTTTGCCATCAACAACGAACTTCGGGAACTCCGGTGTTTCTAAATCTAGGCACCAGCATGGCACAACAACAGCAACAGCTTCCGCCACAGCAACAACCGCCCAAATTGTTCCCGGCATGGAACTCTTCCGGACCATTAAACTTAGCGGGACAAAGGCAGGTTCCGCCTACTGCAATGAAGAATATCCCTACCTTTGATGGCACGAGGAAAACAACTCTAGAACATATCCAAGATATAGTTTCTCATGAAGCGATACACGACATCACATAAGAAGGGGTAATGGTAAAGCTTAGGAAAGCTCCTCTATTGGTATAGGTCCTTACCTCCGGGCACTATAACGAGTTGGGACCAATTAGCTGGACAACTGATGAGAGGTTTCAATGAGTCTGCCGACCCATCCTCCCTCTTGCACCACTTCACAACAATTCAGAGACACCCGCAGGAGGAGATTGCGGATTTCAATGTGAGGTTCGCTCGGACTTGGCAAAGAGTACCTATTGGACTTCGGCCAACCAACGAAGTTGCAGCATACTATTACCTTAGGGCCCTCAACCCTGACATCAGTGTAATGGTAAGGTATTCGAATGTGAATACTGTCCCTAAACTATATGAACTGGCCTAGAAAGCGGAAATGGATTTGATAGCCGTGGGGAAGCTTCCTCAAAGAATGTCGATGCCTATATTTCCGGAATTTCTGCAGACACAATACCTAGGTGCAGCTACTCCACAAACCTCCACAACCCCTGTATATCCCATCTCATCATGGAACCCCCACCCCGTTGTAACCTAGATCGTTACTCCACAAGTGCATTTTCAGACATTTTCAGCACCACAACCCACCGTCCCTTCGACATTACCCACGTTACCGGCCCCGCCTCAATACCCTGCCTTGCCTCCGATACCTACGATGGCTCCATTGCCACCAGCCCCCAAAGCTGAAGATATGTAGGCGAAAATACTGCAGGAAGTTCAATCTTTGAATTCCACTGTGCAGACCTTGTCCAACGACATGATTATCGTGAAAAAGAAGCAAGCACAGCAAAAATTTCTTCCCAAAATGTCTTATCCCCCCAGCGCTCACCAAAGATCAAGTGGTTCAACTAGGGAATTCATCAGCAAGGAATGTCGTGATTGACGAAGGGACAAGCACTTCGGATTATGTGCATTGGTGTTCCACATGTAATGACCCACATGAGGAAAATACTTGTATGTTGCATCAGCATTATGTGCAGACACTATCACGGAGCATCCCTAGCGGACAAGTTAATATAATATGACAATGGGATCAGGACCTGGTCTTTGATGAAGAAGAACAAGTTTCAATTCTTACTAGAGAGCGAAAAAGACCAATGGAGGTGGATGCAGCTCAAATGGTTCCTGTTGTCACATTTTGCACGGGGTGCAATGTCTTCGGTATTGTAACAGTGCTGCTCTTCTTTTCCCCTCTTCCTCTATTTTCCTTCCTTCTTCTCTCCTTTCCTTTTCTTTCCCGCATTCTCTTTCTTTCCCCCCTTTCTCGGAGTCCCCCAGTTGGTTTTTTAACTTTCCAACAAGTTACCTGAAAAATGGCTAAGTGTTGGTGCGAAGTACGCATTTCGCCCAGTTTTGGTGCGAAGTTCGCACTTCGCCCAGTGCTGGTGCGAAGTGCGCACTTCGCCCAGTCTGGGTGCGAAGTTCGCACTTCGCCCAGTTTTGGTGCGAAGTGCGCACTTCGCCCAGTTTTGGTGCGAAGTCTGACTTCGCCCCACTTTCTGGGCGCACCTTGCAACTGGCAGACTGGCAGGCTGACAGAAGAAAGATCAAGTGCTGGAGCAAGTCCGTACGGCGGCAGACACCAGTTTTCACCTGTGCGCAGTCCGACTTCGCAGCAAAGTCGGAGTGCGCCCTTGACAGGTGCGCAGTAGGGAAACAAACTCAGAAAAACATCTAAGGCATGAAGGCCTTCCCGATTGCACTGCGTTCTGCCCGCGCATCCCGAGACGCTCCGATCCCAAGCAGAGATGGATAGACTGCCCTCCAAGGCAGACACGTGTCAAACAGCATCACCCATCTTCTGACAAGTGTCCAGCTTCGGGATTAGAGCCGAAACGTGCCGAGCAAAAGGACGAGCATGGGCTGCACTGCCTGTGCCAGTAGCCTCATTCAAAGCTGATCTGAGGTTCTACCTGCTCCAGCTACCCGCATCACTGCCAGATTGAAGTTTTGCCCAACACACCGCCACGTAGCCATCCAGCTTCCAGGAAGACCATGCTGCGGGTACAGTCCGGTCCGACAAAAGGTCAGCATTTGCAGCTCTTTCGCCGCTTTTGTCAGCTTATGTTTGACTGGGACCATGTGCCCATTAATGTAACGGGAGGGACTCGAGCTATAAAAGCCCACCATGAATTCATTGTAAAGGGTGGATGGGGAATGTCTGTTAGGGAACCAATGTAACCGTGCTTCTGCTTACATAGGGAACCTGGTTTTGTTCTGCTGCTTCTGTTTTTTATGCTGCCTTTCTTTATATTCATGCCTTAGGCTAACCTGTCACGGCTCGCTGATTCATTTCAGCATTTGGTGAGCAGGTGCCTCTAGCATTGCTTGTTTAAAGCACCCTCTGTACTTCATTAATTAAAAGGATACATAGAATGGATGTAGTAGCAGTTTCATCAGTTGTGTGTTAAGTTGTTTGGTCCGTATCTGGTGATTGGTGCGCTGCCGTACTGTTAGTTCCTTGTAGGGAATGTCTGTTAGGGAGCCATTGAAGCTATGCGGTTAAATTCTCTACACGACACATATACCTGGCTCTGATATCTCTATGATTGCTTTCTACCTATGTTCGTGTCCGTAGGTGGTGATTGACGTGTTGCCGTACTGTTAGTTCCTTGTAGGGAATGTCTGTTAGGGAGCCGTTGTAGCCATGCGTACACTACTTAGGTATCGGAAGTATACGTTAGATTCTGCAGTTCTCAGTCGTGCTTTATATTTATAATGCAGTGAGTATTGGTGATTGCTGGTTGTCGTACTGTTAGTTCCCCCCCACCAACCTCTAAGTATATTTGTATATTCTTTCTCGTACATTTATCTCTTTCCCCGCACTCTTAGCTTAAATCAGAAAACCCCCAAAAGGAGCCGGCCTTCTCCGGAGATTGGCCCGGAAGGCATCTCTTCCTTCCGGCCTTTCATGCTGGTGGGCGAATCTGGGCGCATTAACCCGAAATCCTTTCCTCATGGCAGATTCGTAACCAACAGTTCCCTTGAAGGTGTATACTCGCCGCGAAAAGAAACAGCAACCTGTTAAGGCCCCAGACAAGGTTTCGCATACTGTGCCAGAAAAAGAGAAGACCCAGCAGGCCTCCGCAGCCCCGCCTCAGGCCGAAACCAAAGAACAGGCCAGGGAAAAGATTAAGTTCCCTTCATTGACTAAACGGCAAAGAGTCGAAGCCACGGAGCAATATCGTACAAGGTACGAAGCTAAAAGGGAGCCCGAAGTACATGCCTTCATAGGGTATAACATCGTAGATGAACTGAAGAAAACCCCTGCCAAGATTAGTCTATACGACACTTTACAGCTGCCAAGACAAGTGGACCTATTGCAGGATTCCTTGAAGTCCGCGAAAGTTGGGAAATCAGTGCCGCCTGCACAAGTGCAAACCTTATCCACGTCAATAACAGGAAAGAACAGGCCTCCCCCATTCTACCTGTCCTTACAAATGGAAGGGCATATTGTCCACAACTGTAAGATTGATTCAAGGGCCGCAACAGTCGTCATTCCTAAAGCGGTCTGTGAAGAAATAGGAATGGAGTACATGCGAAGCAGCCACGGTGTGCTCCAACTGGACAGTACTGCTGTGAAAACGATCAGCGTAATCAAAGATATACCTATTCGACTGCACAAAACGCTCCAGATTGTGGTAATACAGGAGGTGGTAGTTGTAGATCTAGAGCCCTATTTTAGCATGTGCCTTTCGAGAGAGTTCACAGCAAAGCTAGGTGGATATCTATCCATGGACTTTTCACATTTAGAGGTCCCGTTAAAGGGAAACAAGGTCAAAATTTACAACGAGAAACCTTCTACATTTCTCGTAGAAAAGATGTTTGAAGAAGAAAACAATGGTCCTGTACACGCTATCACCGAAGAAAGAGAACAAGTGGACTTAGTGGAAGAAACGCTTGCACAGCTGAATTCTGAAGATGAATTTTCATTAACAGATTTCAATGCCATGATAGAGACAAAAATGGGTTGTTATACCATCACAAAACCAGAGAAACACATTAAGCCAAAGAATAAGGTATCTGCCCAAGGGGAATTATGGAAACTATTCTTTGATGGTGCTTGATGCAAAAATGGCGTCGGGGCAAGAATACTTTTAGTATCACCATCTGGAGAGCAAAAAGAATACTGCTACCGGTTGGTTTGGAGCTGCACCAACAACGCAGCAGAGTATCAAGCCTTATGCCTAGGACTGAAGAAAGCAAAGAAATTAGGCATAAAACATCTCCAAGTCTTCGGAGATTCAGAATTGGTATGTAATCAAGTCACCAACAAGTGCATCTCCAAAAAGCATTATCTTAAAGCATATCGCAACAGAGTATGGAACTTGTTTGAACAGTTTCAGTCACTCAATCTGCAGTCCATCCCACTAGAGAAAAATAGACACGCTGACATCTTGGCCTCCATCACGGCTAGATATTCTCCGACCGACGACATTGTACACAAGCCCAAGGCCGTGAGGATGATTTATAGGCCCTTTGTGTCGGATGGGGATATGCATTGGCAAGTTTTCAACAATGATGAACAGATCATTAATTTCTTGGTCCAAGAAACAGCCACTGTTGAAGAAAGGAACCTGAAGGACGAGGAGTATGAAGGACTGGTCCAGTTGAAAAATAACCATGTTCCAAGAGGATTGATCACTCTAGACAACCTGGTCGATCAGAACGACAGAGCGGTTTCTCACAGAATCAAAGTTGACGCTAAGCAATATCAAAATCTAGAGCTTGAATCCGGGAAAGTGATAAAAGTTGGAACAGATTGTACCATGGTTGAATTAGAACAAATCCGATCTTTGTGCGGAATGTACCCCGATATAGTGGCATGGACTTATCAAGATTTGAAAGGCTACGACCAGCGATTGGTTCAACATACAATCGAGTTGCAAGGAGTCAAACCTTTCAAACAAAGGCAAAGACCTGTCAACCCGAAGATCGAAGCCCTGATGAAAGCCGAACTTCTGAAATTGCTTGAAGCTAAGATCATATATCCCATAAAGCATTCTTCCTGGGTAACCAATCTAGTCCCCGTCAGGAAGAAAAATGGTGACATTCGGCTATGTGTAGACTTTCGCAACGTAAATCAGGCTTCGCTAAAAGATCACTACCCTCTCCCGCAAATTGATCAAATCTTGCACTCAGTAGCTGGAGCCCAACGTTTTTCCCTACTCGATGGTTTTTCAGGCTATAACCAAATTTGGGTTAGAGATGGGGATCAACATAAAACAGCATTTACTACTAAGTGGGGGACATTCGCTTACCAGCGAAAGTCGTTCGGCCTTTCAAACGCAGGAGCTACCTTCCAAAGGGCTATGGACCTATCATTCAGCGAACTGCTGAATAAGGTTATCGTCATTTATTTAGATGACATGACTGTCTTTTCCCGGAAAAGAGAAGACCATCCCTCACACTTATAGCAAATATTTGAAAAATGCCGAGAATTTGGTATCTCAATCAATCCGAAGAAGTCCATATTTGCAATAAATGAAGGGAAATTACTGGGACATCTTATATCAGAGAAAGGGCTCGCAATAGACCCCGATAGAGCTGAGGCTCTTTTAAAGCTCCCGCTACCGATGAATAAGAAAGGGCTTCACTCTCAAAGTAAATTCGGCTTCATTCTCAAAGACGCAACTGGCCAGACTCTGCCGATTCCTGTAAACGTTCTTCACTTGAAGACCTTCCATCGGTAAAAGGTTCTCTAAAAATTTCTATCCCTGTATATACTTTTGTTCATACTTGTACATACCTTGTTTTAAGACTTTCTAGAAGCTAAGTATGTAGTTAGATAGAGACTGTATTCTCATGCCGTTGTAACGATGAGGTTTCACCTCACGACTAAAATTTCGGCTTTATCAAGTCAAAAGGAAACCTCCTTCGGAATTTTTTCACACGAAGTGGCCGATGTAAGTCAATTCGCTGTGAAGCACTTTCGATGCCAAAACGTAAAAAACAAAACAAAAAAACGCCCGAATACAATGTGCCATCAACAACAAGGAATGGCTCATAGTACCCGAATCCTAAGGAAGAAACCCGACATAAACTGCTACGGTTGGCATCAAGCTTCGCTGAAGGAGAAAGAGGAAATATTTTCCCAAAGTCCCTAATCGATAAAGGCATGGAAAATGCTTCGCAAAAGGAAGCTAAGCGAAACAACTTCAAAAGGAAAAATTTGCGAACCATTGCTTTGCTTGAGTAATAGAAACAAAGGGACGCGCTTCACTCCCAAGGTAGCTCAATCCCCACTTCGGGCCTAGTCCTTCGAGAAGTGGCCGATGAGGCAGCAAGGTAGCCTGGATCCCATGAGAAAACAGTTTCGGGTCCGAAGTGAGAAGACCGGGGGTGGTTTGAGGTTCGCTGCGAAGTATTTTGTGCCAGAATCAACTTCGCCAAACCATAAGTCGCAAAACAAGAAGCATTTAAAACATTCCTTGAGACATGTGTCGGCGACAGCCTAGGAGAACATCCAAAACGTGCAGGATTAATGCAAAGGTGGCGGAGCGCATCCCAAAAGAATGTAGTTACGATTAAAAGTCGTGCCCAAGTACGAGGTGGCAGGGAGATTAGATTTTCTAAGCCAGGCTAGGTTCTCAAACTACTCGGCTCGAGTGCACCCGCGCCGCAAAGCCAATCAAAAAACAAGGCAATCTCTTCGGTGCAATTTTTGAATTTAATTTTGGCAGGTGCCATAAATGGTGGTGGGTTTAACTCGCAGCTATAGAACCCAGGCTTTAGCAACAAAAAAAATTGTTTACCCGCCGATAGGCATAGTGTAGGAGACTCGCCAGAATTTTGCGTTTTTCACATTCTCCGCTTCGAATTTTTGCTACTCTTGAGAATCAAAAATGGGAAAGAAGAATTCGAAGGAGAAAAGGAAGGAGCCCGAAGTAGTCGGCCCTGAGAAGGTTAAAAAGAGTAAGGAAGAGAAAAAGCATAGACCAAAGAAAGTTGATCTTAACCTGCGTCCTGAGAAACAACCCATGGAAGGAGAGGAGTCAGAGGAGGAGCACCTTGCAGAACCGCCCAGTGACTTATGGGAGAGGATAAAGGACAATGAACTTTCAACGAGTATCGCGGACCTGCGATATACCATCGACTACATGAGGAGTCGATTGTCTGCAAAAAACAAGAGGGTTGCCGCATATTACTCACAGATATACTGGTACCTGACTCCGCCGATGCATCACTGTCCTGAGTTGATCCGTGCTATCGCCAAAAATTATCAACCCTCCACCAGACAAGTCCTGGATGCTGCGGGTAATAAATTATTCACAATTTTTAAGGAGGATGTCATTCGCTCCATTGCAAGGGCCGCCTAAGGGTTATTCTGTTAGCAATGTCATTCTAAGCGAACAAATGGACAGATTCAACACTTCCAGCCACATGGTAAAATTCCTAAGTGAAAGTCTCAAAGATGTGCTCCCTTCAGGCAAGCTACCGCAAATGCCTCGCCCTCTAAAGGATTTTAAGAGTACGGACATCTTTTCGATCATTGCGTGGGTCGCGGGCCTGTCTACAGATGCTGATGTGTATCCCCGGCAAGTGTCACTGGCCGAATGCATTTCACGAGTAGAGTTATTTGCTCCAAACCCATCAAGGCCAAACACGAACCCGGTCTTTTTTGATTAGGCAAAATAGGTGGCCCGGACTTTGCATACGCGACTGGCTAGTATTAAAAATGCTGGAACGGGCCAATATTTTTGACCTTGCTCTTTCTTGGTTTGGCTCTTTTTCTATCATAACCATAGGCATTTTGCTCATATTGCTATTACTCCGAGCGGCAAGGATGGATTACCACTGCCGGTTTATCAGTGGACTCCCCTCCTAGCGAGGACAGAGTCGTATTATGCGTTTAACCAACAATTTTTAGGACCCGCTCTTCAATTATTGCAGGGTTCTTGCCCTCGAGTACCTGTGGACCTTAGAGATAAGGTAGTTAATGAAAGGAAGGGAGATGTTTTTCAATTGACCCAAGGGCTTGTCGTCCGCCTATTTGGATTCACGAGGAAACCCTTCCTGCTACCAATATTTCCCTTTGAATACCAGTTCGCTTTGGAGGTTGCTCATCAGAGCGACGCAACAAACGTCATCTATGGCCACGGCCGAAAGTGGGCTCCGACTTGTGATTTCCCCTTCAAAATGGGAGTCATAGAAGTCTTTGCCCTTAAATGACATGTCTACCTGGAGGATAAACTTGCCGAATTCGCTCTGTTGCAGATGCCGCAACGATGGTGCTATGACCCCTTGGGGGTAATGAGAGACCATCTTAGATTCCAAAAGTTTCATGTTTGCCCTCGACCGGAGATAGTGGAACAGAGGAATAATCCCACCGGCAGATATTTAGAGTGGCACTTAGAAAGGATGAAGACATTGCCCCCATGGCATGAGTTTTACACTATAGAAGTTGAGTATGATCCCGTTCGGCACCCCTTCCCGAGTCCAAATTCTATGTTTTGGAGGAAAATAAAAGATGATTTAAGGGGAGAAATAAGAAGTTGGGGCAAAGCACAACTGAAATAATGGTGGGTGATGAGGGTTCATCGCTAGAAGCAAAGGTCATATGGACTCTTGAAAATGGTTAAGGACTTTGCTATTTTCTATGTAGCTAATGCTAGATCTTGGCAACCGCTCTCCTTCGCTGATTTCATTCCTCCCAGTGCCCCAGGTTCGGGCGAAAGCCCAAGGAGAATCACTGATGATTCTGAACAGGAAGAAGAAGATGAAGCAATAGCGACACACCAGGAGCCGCCTAAGGAGCCTGTTGGAGGTTCCAATGTTGATGTTGGAAGGCCATTGCAACAGCAGGAGAGAGAGGAGAAAAAGAAGAGAAAGAGACTTGAACAGGTCTAGATGCCTCCTCCTCATCCAAAGCGGCCTCGCACCAGACCTTCTGGTGCTTCCAATGAACAGTCCACAGTAGGCTCGGTGGAAGTCGATGTTGGAAAAACAGTGTCACAAAGGACAGAGGAGAGTGCCGAGGTAGACATTGTTAATGTCGATGAATTCCTCCAAGACGAAGGAAACGTTGGTGGAGAAGTTGAAAATGTTGAGAATGTAGAAGCTGAGAAAGGTAGTGAACCCAGCACGCAAGAATTCGCTGCTTCTGCTCTATCACTAGAGCATGCAAGTACGCATTCATCTTCTTCCACTCTGGTTTCTCAAGTTGTGTCAACAATAGTCCCGACCGAAGTTCCCTCGGGACCTTCTCCCAAAAATACTTGTCTAGTTGAACAATCGCCCTCTCGTGTTTCCTTTGTTGTCACCGATTTTTCTCATGATTCCGCCAATCCCATGGGTGTTTCCCTTCCATATGAGTCGTCAGCATGGGACGTGACAGCAGCCACCACTTCGCTCGCCCACGCCACCATCTCATTAATACTTGGTCAGACCGGAGGTGACACCTCACCTCCGAACCCCAACTCCCACTCCACAGCCACTCATGCCATCGCTTTGCTAGCCGAAACTCCCACCACACCCGCCGCCGAATCCACTGACGACGTTTCACACATACAGTCATTATACTTGTTTACCCCTTTGGTTGTTAACCCAGCCTCATTAGAAAATGAATTAGCTATGATCAAGGAGAGCCCTCTAGCAGAGAAATTGATCAGAGCTTGGCAAAACACCGACAAGAAGCTCAAGGAGGCGAGGAGAAAGAGGGGACGTTCCTTGGCGAAAGAAGAGAAGTGCGCGGTATTCGATTTGAAAAGTGGAAAATTGATTAAAGTGAAGAAGATTCCCAAGAACCAAAAACCCCTAGATGAAATGATCTCTGTTGATTATGAGTATCAAGAAAAGGTCAAGGACCTGGAATGTATGGACGTTGATAATGAGTCTGAGTCCATGCATGTAAGGATAGAAACATTCCGCGCACATGCAAGAATTGCCAACCAGCGCCACTGTGAGGCAGAAAACGCAAATGTAAAGCTGGAAAAAGATCTAGCTAGAACCCGCACATTGTTAGAAGATGCTCAAAAGCAATGCAAGCAAATGAAGCAGGAAAGGGATGCCTTGAAACAACAGATGGAACAACTACAGAAAGAAGTAGAAAATCTTGCCGAAGCTGAAGTAAGGGCCAAAGGGTTTGAAGAGAGAATCTTGTAGATGCAACTACAGTAGCATGAGAAAGAAAGTTTAGAGTTGTTTGACAGAAACATAATCAAAGACATCCGCTCCCATTTGCTCAAAAATTTCAGATCACGAGCCTCCAGTGCCCTCCCAATATTGTCGTACATCACGGAAGCCCAAAACGCTGCTGTGCAAAAGGGACCAATAGTGGACGAGGTAAACCAAGAGATAAGAAGCCGGCTCGATTTAGCTTTTGAGGTACAAAGCATTAAGTACCAAGATTTGCAGCTTACAGCTATGAGTCGGACAGCCCGAGATTGGTCCATTGCCCAAGCCACGGTTCGCGCCTTCTTCTCCAATGTGAGGAAAACTCAGAAGGCAAAGCAAATTTTGGATGTGTTTGAGTAGTAGCAACGTAACTCTCTGGGATATTTCCAAAACCTTTCAGAATTGGGTTTCCCGAGTTTCACCGACGATGACGGAAATCTTTTGGCAAAAGAAGAATTGAAACCAGCCTGGCTCAACTTTGAAAGTGATGTTTCTGAAATTGATGAATGGAAGGATCTAGTCACGGAAGGGCAGGTTACGGATTTTATTCTCAGGTATTGCAAGATCGCGGTTTGTTTGAACGACCTAAGCGCAACAGCCAAGTATGTTGATATTGGGCAGATTGATCCGTTACATGTTCTGGTTAAGGCACTACAAGACCGAGAACCTTTTCAGAAGGGAGCATGGGCCCATGTTCTCCCAACCATGGAGAGAATCCGTGATCGCCTTCCACCGCCGCCACTTGAACAGACACACGGTGAAGAGGAGGAAAGAGGAAAAGAGGTAGTTGATGAGGCATTCTCAGAATAGGAGAAGCAAAAAGGAGAAGGGTCTGAAGGTAACTCTGGCCCAATGGATGAAAGCTGAAGGGTCCTCACATTGAGGCGAGCTCGTTACCCCGCGAGCCGCCAGGAATGTTCACAATTTTGTCACATTGCTTGGAGGGGTAGTAAAATTCAAATTTTTGTAATGGTTTCTTGGTTTGTTTTCTTTCTTGTTATTGTTGTAAACAACATCTTAGCAATTTTGGCTATCATTTTTAGCCCCTTTTTAAATAAGCCACATATGTAGAAGCTTCGCCCACAGCATCAGCAAGAGTTATAGGCTTCGCAGGGAGAAAACAAGAACATGAAAATGCATTCCCAAAAGTTTTTAAGGCCTAGAGAGAGCTTCGCAAGCAAAGCTTCCAAGATACTCGCTTCGGGCCCAGTTTTTGCGAAGCGGCAGAGCAACAATGAAGAAATCTCTAAGTGTGAAAAATGCTTCGCCAAAACATAAGCGAAGCACCTGCTTCGGCCCCTTTCCCTGGCAAACCGCTTCTCCCAACAAGATTTGCTTCGCCCCGAAACGCTGTGAAGTACCCACTTCGGCCAACTTTTCTGCGAAGCTCCCTCACTAGAAGCCTAGTTGCCCTTTGAAAATCGGAGAAATATTCTAAGGCAAAATTGTACTTTGGCCGAAAAACCCCCAAACGGCCATTTTGAATAAGGTTCGCAGCGAAGCATTTTTGCAGCCCATCAGCGAAGCATCCACTTCGGGCAAAGACTCTTGCGAAGTAGCCTTCAACCCATTTTTCCGGCGAAGCAATGAAAGATTGAGAGCCATGTTTTGAGAAGGAATATCTGCTTTGGCACAAGGTCTTCGTGAAGCTGTTTCTGGAAGATCCTTCGCGCGAAGTATCCATCTAAGGAGGTCAGACCCGCTTCGGCTCACATCCATTGCGAATTAAGGTCTCGAGTGGAATTCAATGAAGCTCTTCAAGAGCGCCCTATTCAAGGGCACACACACCAAGGCTGGGTATCTTTTCGAGGCAATCAAGTGTTTCAGAAATGAAGTTTTACTTGCTTGAAAGACTCGGGGCCCATTTTTGGCAATCAGAAAAGAGATATCAGTCACAGGAGGAGAGCCCGACGGACCTAGCAGCAACTCGAGCACCGCACCCGGAGAAGTCAGGACGAGTCAGGCGGCGCATAAATGCAAATTTCTCCGGTTGATGCGGCCGTAGCTGCTAATTGTAGAAAAGGATGTGAGAGCTCGGTCAGGAGAGAAGCAAGAACAGATTTCTCAGGTTTTCGAGGGCGTACTTCCAACTAACAAGTGCGTCTCATTGTAAAGGGGGGAAAAAGGGGGATATCTTGCTAAGAAGCTTCTCTAGCTGTACATCTGCTCTTAATTCAAAAGTATATTTGGCTTATTAGTTGCGTCTATCTTGTATGCTGCCTTTCTTTAGTATTTCTGCTTCATGTTGCTTATTTTTCTGATTGCTGTCATTCTGCATATCTGGATCTCAGCATTGGCAATTAAGTATATCTAGAATAAAATAGAAAGGATACATAGGATAGGAAAGTGCTAAAGGTTTCTAAGTATACATTGTTTTGATTGTTGTTGGTAAAATTGTCTGGTTAGTAACTGTGCTGCTTATCTCCCTCACCCGAAGTAAACCACATTTATATCCCTTTCTGCACCATTTAAATCACTTTCAGCACTCTAAACTAAATTGAAAAACATAGGAAGCCGGCCTTCTCCGGAGATTGGCCTGAAAGGCATTCCTTCCTTCTGGCCTTTCAATCTACTGGGCAAATCTAGGGCGCAAAGACCTAAAACCTTTCCTATTGGTAGATTCGTAACCAACAGTTACTTGGAGTAGAAATTAATTACTTTCAATAACTCCTTAGAATAATCTTTTCCTATAAATACGATCTAGGGGCTCCATTGTAATTTCTTTTGGCCATTTTAGAAATCAGAGCTACACTCTATGGACTCCACATTGTACTCTCAAACCTGTTTTAGAATAATAAAAAAATTGTGTGTGACATTTGATTTTCAACAATGGTACTGCCCTTTTGATTTGTGGAATGTATAGCAAATGTGACATCGCCCTTTCACTTTTTGTAAGCCCTTTCCTTCTATTATTACTAAATCCGCACATATTGGAGCACATTGATGTTATTCGGTTTCCTCACATGTTGACTAATCACACACTTGCCTTGCTCAGCCACAAACGTATTTTATTTTTAATCTCTCACACCCTTACCTTCTCACATTTCCTTTCTGCATTTAGATTAATTTAGGAGGTTTAGATCCTTCTTCCAACTGTTGAAACGAAATTGTTGCCGCAATTAAAAGTTAGACCCTTACACAATTCAACACTACCATAGCTCAGGTTATAGCTTCAAAAATTGGAGATAAATTACAATAATAGATGACGAAACAATAACGAAGGAAAATATTCTCTTGCAAAGAAAATATGCAAGAGAAAAAGAGGTCCAAATGAATTTTATCAAATTTATCAAAAGAGACAACTGCCCAACAAAGCTAAATGGTATTTAGTAACAAAACGAAAGAGAAAATGTTCTCATCTTTACTAGTGATGAGTTTTTGGAAACACAAAGTTTCCTAAGTTCATAGATATTTATTATCTATGATGTTTGCTCCCTTCCATAGTGATTCGCAAAGATCTGGATATAACCAAATTGCTACCCATCAAGTATGTCATCTTGCCCCACTATATGACTGTTCCTTTTTTGAGGCTATTAAATACATCATAATAATTGTTGGCATTTTTGCCACATTAAATTTTTTGATAAAATTTTTCCTAAGTATAGAGCTTTAAAGCGGCAAGGGGCATGCAGAAGGGCTGGCATTTTCGCAGGCCCTAAACGGGGATGATAAAGTGGATGAAATGATCTTTGGATATTTCGTCATTGCAGATATTTTCGCAAGCTTTTTGACGATATATTTTAATAGGCGATCGGGGTGGTGGATCAAAAGTTATTGCCTCGGGAAGCAGAACTAGAAAGCTCAATTTCGGGCCAGAAAATTGGCTAAGGCACAACCAGATGCTCAAGTTTGCTTGGATGCTCAAGTTCGCTCGGAAGCTCAAGTTCGCCCGGAAGCTCAAGTTCGCCCGGAAGCTCAAGTTTGCTTGATGCTCAAGTTCGCTTGGAAGCTCAAGTTCGCCCGGAAGCCGAAGTTCGCTTGAAAGCTCAAGTTTGCCCGAAAGCTCAAGTTCACCCGATGCTCAAGTTCGCTCGGAAGCTCAAGTTCGCTCAGATGATCCAACGACCCCCAATTTCGCCCTGATTTCCAGTGATCGCTAGCAGGTTCAACAGTATAAAAAAAAAATTCTAAGGCATCATGGCAGCTCCCAGGTTCGCTCCTTCTCTTAGGCGACTCCCGAGTTCGCTCCCTAATCAAGCGATTCTCGGCGTCATTTTACAGCGAACCCCGGTTTTGGAATTAGCAAGAAAAATCTAAGGTGTAGAGGTCCTCCCAAGTTCGCCCCTCCCCCGGGGCGATTCCCGTCATCGCTCCCATCCTGTGGCGAATCCCAAACTTGAGCTAAGAGCGGGCGATTTCCGGGTTTGGTCCAGACTTGACAGGATTTCAGGTTAGCATCGAGGAGCAGGGTAGGTGGGCATTTAAGGCACATTGATGTGCACGGATTCAGGTTTCGGCCCATTCTGGCGGGACACCCTGTCAGGTCCCTTAAGCACTCCAAGGGGTAAACTGCACCTACCACATTGATGAGGCATGCCTTCGCAACTGCAGGAGTAGTTCGGAGCCGTATTCCAGGTACACTGCCAGCCGATAAGGGTCAAATCTCAACTGCTTTGGCAGTTTTGGGGATTTGAGCATCAATGTAATGGGGTTAAACTCCTCTATAAAAGGCCACTCAATGTAATGTAAAAAGGGGGGGAACATATTGCTAGAAAGCCGCTGTATTTGAACTCTTTGCATCAATACTAAGAATCCTTGGCTCTGATTCTGTCTCTTCTTTTTATGTTGCCTTCTGTGATTATTTTTGCTAATGTCATTTATTTTTCTGATTGTTGTAATTTTGATATCTGGATTTAAGCATTAGAGGATAAGTGATTCTGGAATCTTCCTGAAGGATACATAGGGAAGTAAATGCAGTGTTAGTTTCTGTTACATTCTTCGTGTTGATAGCTGTTGGTTAAAATATAGATGGGTGATTGTGCTGCTTGTTCTTCCCCACTGTTACCACTATGCATTTTACATTTCTTTCTGTAATTTTTCAATCTCTTTCCAGTTCTCTTATCTCAAACCCCCAAGTAGTGTAGTATAGGAGCCGGCCTTCTCCGGAGATTGGCACGGGAGGCATCTCTTCCTCTTGCCCTTTCAAGGTTGGTCCGGGTCTAGGGCGCGTATGCATACTAAATCCTTTCCTAGGGCAGATTCGTGACCAACAATAATAATAATAATAATAATAGCAGCGTTAATAGCAGTAGTAAGACGAATAATAATATCAATCATCTATTTCAAGTCCACGTAATTAGCCAATAACTATAGTTAGTCAATGCAACAACAATGCCTATACAATTAAGTTGTATATGAATGTATCTATGTCATATTTACCAATACTGGCCTCTATCATGTTTGTGCAAGCATGCAAATAAGTTTTGGAGGTCATAAAAATAGTAAACAGTGTTGCTATTTTGATGTAAGAATATTGAATTCCATAACGGCCTTCTAAAATGAGCAGTCTATACATGTAATTGCAAATGAGTTGCATGATACGTATGTATCCACACCATATTTACTGATACTGGCTTCTACCATATTTTTTTAGTTAGTTATATGGGATTGAAACCAACCCCACCTGTATTACATCATCACCACATTACCATGGCATTTCAACCAACCATATCGTGGTCTTAATACAATAACACTTTGGCAATTATGCACATATCATCTCGCCAGATTCGAACCTTGGTCTCCACCTTGAAAGTCAACATTTTTAACCACTTGAGCCCACACCATTTGACTGGCCTCTACCATGCTTATGAATATATGCAAATAAGTTTTACAGTTGGTCATGAAACTAGTAATCGGTGTTGATGTTTTTATGTGAGCATGTTGAAAGTCCATATTTTAAGCATTTGAACTCACACCATTTGATTGGCCTATGCAAATGAGTTTTATAGTTGGCCACAAAATTAGTAATCAGTGTTGCTGTTTTTAAGTAAGCATGTTACTGAATTTTGTAATGGCCTCCGATAATGTACAGCCTATACAAGTAATTGCTAGGAAAATGTGAGCTGAAAGCTTACTACAGTGGTAAGGCCTTTGGCCTTTCTTTGAGAGGTCCAAGGTTCAAACCCCACTCAGTATCAGGGGACCGGGACCCCTCATAACAAACTGTGTTAGCTCATTGAAAATAATTGCTAGGAAAATGTGCACCACAATTTAAGTATCATGTCTACCTTACTTTTCTAGATATATTATTCAGGTTTAAATTGCTAAATTTGGATTAAGCAGCTTACTGCATGATATACCATATAAAGTTCTTGCCTTTACAGAAGAAATATCTCAACAAAGGATAAGAGAAACCCCACTTCAATTACAATGTTTAAACAATGAGCAATTTAACAAAAAACAAAACAACGAACTCTTCTTTTTTAAACATTTGCTACCTTAGACTTGAGAACTTCCGAATAAAGAGAAATTTGGGATGGTTGAGGTCTGCAAAAGAGAATGTACCTGCACATTCAATCATAATTGATAAAATGGATATAGTATTATTTAACTTCACTTTAATCATGCAAGGAAAACAGATCCTTAAGGCATAACCTATACTGAAAAAAATGACAAGAATTTTAAACTTTATTTTATAAAGCAAGCAAAAATCAATGCATACTCTGTTTTAGATGGTAGATATTTCTGGTTTATTGAGGCATTACGGCGTAGAATACAAAATTGTGTCCTTGCTTGCAAATCCAATGATCTTGCCTGCCCAATCTCCTTTTCTTCCATACTGGCAAATATAGATGGCACATGAACCATAAATAGACAAGACATAAGCTAACATGAAGATGCATTCTAAATGCTGCGTTCAGTAATCAAAGCAATATTGACAAACGCTTTGACAAAATAAGGGTTAAAAAACATTCAAAAAATGATAAACCTGATAATGTAATTAGATATCAAAAGGCGAAATCAGATAAATCTTTCTAAATCCAAGACATAAGACTGTTGGTTACGAATCTGCCATGAGGAAAGGATTTTGGGTTAACGCGCCCAAATTCGCCCACCAGCATGAAAGGCCGGAAGGAAGGGATGCCTTCCGTGCCAATCTCCGGAGAAGGCCGGCTCCTTTTGGGGGGGTTTTTATGTTCAAGCTAAGAGTGCAGGAAAGAGATAAATGAACAGAAAGAATATACAAATATACTTGGAGTTGGTGGGGGGGAACTAACAGTACGGCAACCAGCAATCACCAATACTTACTGCATTATAAATACAAAGCATGACTGAGAACTGCAAAATCTAAAGATACTTTCTATACTAAGCAATATACGCACAGCTACAATGGTCCCCTAGCAAACATTCTCCCTACAAGGAGAACTAACGAACACGGCAATGCATCAATCACCGGATACGTACGAAAACTCAAAACAGAAAGTAAATAAGAGATGTCAGAACCAGGTATATGTGTCATGCAGAGATTTTAACCGCACAGCTACAATGGCCCCCTAGCAAACATTCTCCCTACAAGGAGAACTAACAGCACGGCAGCGCATCAATCACCAGATACGGACAGCAACGTAACACACAACTGATGGAACTGCTACCACATCTAGTCTATGAAGTACAGAAGTGCTTGACCACCAAATGCTAAAATAAATTAACAAGCCATGGCACAAACAATGCTAAAGGCGCCTGATCATCAAATGCTGAAATGAATCAATGAGCCATGACACAAGGAAGCGTAAAGCATAAGCATAAAGAAATAGAAGCAGCAGAACAGAACCAGGCATACAAATTATATTTATAAGCAGAAGCACGGTTACATTGGTTCCCTAACAGACATTCCCCTTCCACCCTTTACAATGAATTCATGGTGGGTTTTTATAGCCCGAGTCCCTCCCGTTACATTAATGGGCACAAAGTCCCAGCCAAACATAAGCTGACAAAAGCGGCGAAGGAGCTGCAAATGCTAACCTTTGTCGGACCGGACTGTACCCGCAGCATGGTCTTCCTGGAAGCTGGACAGCTACGTGGCAGTGTGTTGGGCAGAACTTCTCCTTGGCAGGAATGCGGGTAGCTGGAGCAGGTAGAACCTCCAATCGGCTTTAAATGAGGCCACTGGCACAGGTAGTGCAGCCCATGCTCGTCCTTTTGCTCGGCACGTCTTGGCTCAAATCCCGAAGCTGGACACTTGTCAGATGATGGATGATGCTGTTTGACACGTGTCGGCCTTGAAAGGCAGTTTGTCCAACTTCGCTTGGGATCAGAGCGTCTCGGGTTGCGCGGGCAGAAAACAGCGCAGTCGGGAAGGCCTCCATGCCTTAGGAGTATTTCCGAGTTGTTCCCCTACTGCGCACCTGTCAAGGGCGCACTCCAACTTCGCTGCGAATTTGGACTGCACACAGGTGAAAACTGGTCTCTGCCGCCGTACGGACTTTGCCCCAGCACTTATCACTCTTTTGTCAGCCTGCCAACCTGCCAGTTACAAGGTGCGCCCAGAAGAGGGGCGAAGTCGGACTTCGCACCAAAACTGGGCGAAGTGCGCACTTCGCACCAAAACTGGGCGAAGTGCGCACTTCGCACCAAAACTGGGCGAAGTGCGAACTTCGCACCAACACTGTGCGAAGTACGCACTTCGCACCAAAACTGAGCGAAGTGCGAACTTCTCACCAACACTTAGCCATTTTTCAGGTAACTTGCTGGAAAGTTTAAAATTCAACTGAGGGGCTCCGAGAAAAGGGGGGAAGAAAGAGAATGTGGGAAAGAAAGAGGAAGGGAGAGAAGAGGGAAGGAAAATAGAGGAAGAGGGGAAAAGAAGAGCAGCACTGTTACAAAATTGAAAACATTGCACCCCGTGCAAAATGTGACAACATTTCTGGCGGCTCGCGGGGTGTCGAGCTCGCCTCGGCGCAAAGAATCCATGCCTTCATCCATTGGGTGCAGAGGAACTTGCTTCCCCTGTCTTTTGCTGCTCTAGTTGTTCTCCTCGCGGCAACTGTTCTTCAGATTCACTTTTGTCAGTTGCCCCCTCAGAATCACCTTCCGAAGGCTCTCCAGCTTTTGCTTCTGCTTCACAGATGTGGTCGTATGCAACCTGGGCTTGGCCCCAGGCTTCTGCTTCGAATGGCCGGCGGTCAGCAACTTCTTCTAATGCTGCGTGGAAAGCAGAGACCGCGTGCAGGTCGATGGTGTAGTATCTTTTTCCTAGCTCCTGGAAATAGGAGCTGATCTTGCAACATTTGGACACCATCTGAGTGACCTGACTTTCTTGAATTGGCTCAGTCCAGCTATCAATGTCAGCTGTGTTTGCTTCAAAGGACTGCCAATTCTTTTTCACCTGATCTAGGGTGAGAAACTCGCCATTCTTAACAAAACTGGGGCACCCTAGTTCAGAAAGAGCGCGAAAGGGAGCCATACAGATGTCTCTTTCATGTTCGAATGCATCTAACATTCGTCTGGCAACTCTCACCTCTTCTAATTTTTTGAAATATTTATGCAAGGTTACCCTTGCATCTACCCATTCTGCAGCGAATGAGGACATGGGGGAGAATTGGAGGCCATCGCGCTCGCGCTCCTAAAGATTTATTGCCAGGTCCAGCCATTGCTTCGCCTGGCGTTCGGCCTCCTCTACCATAGGCTTTCCCCGGCGTAAACTTCTTGAATTCTGGATGCGAAATCTAGAACTGACATCGCCTTATAAGTGTGGGGCTTGCATCCCCGCAGCAAACCAGCCCGCATCTCCTTAACTTTCTTCTTCGAAAAGACCATCGCTTGAGATGCTCTCTCTGCAGATTGCGACTGCGCCTGTTTCAAAGACTCTTGGAGCTGAGAAATCTGCTCCAAGGCTGCTTGCTTTCGGTTGCGGCTTGTTCGTCGAGAAGTGGCCAGCTGGGCTTTAAGTTCATCTATTTCTCGCCGCGCCGCTTCCAGCTGCTCAGTGGACCTGGACAGGTCCTCTTCAAGCTGTCTTGTCTTATCCTGCAACCCGAAAAGCTCTTCCTGCTCCTCTAGACTTTTGACAAGGAGATTGTCAGCTTTACGAATGATTCCCTGAATCTCGTATCGCTTGTCAATGTCATCAAAGCTCTTCTCCTTTGTCTGGAGCTCGTAGTCCGCCCTGGTCATTTCCCGGAGAGGCTTCTTCACTTTTGGGATTATCTTCTCTGTTGTAAGCACTCTCCTCTCGAAATTATACTTGGTGCGCTTCACCGGGGCGGCTATCTCTTCAGGTCTCCTCCGCTTCAGGTTCTGGAGGAAAGAGATAGAGTATTCTACAGCTCTTGTTGCCAGAGGCAAGTCGTCTGTATTCTGGAGGTCGTCCATAAAATCTGGTTCCCCCAGCCTAGGGTTCTGCTGAGACGTCTCTCCTGCGGGAATGGGATCAGGAGGAACCGGATGGACCTTGGAAGGATCGGCCGCTTCTGGGGGCGACCGGGAAGTGGAGATGGGAGCGGCTGACGCTGGAAGGGTTTGAAGCGGCTGAGGCGGTGGATGTAACGGTGAATGCGTGGCTTCAGCACTAACTTCAGGCGAAGGGTTTGGGGTTTGACTCAGAGATAGGGAAACGTTGGGGTTCTGAGCAAACTGGTCAAAAGAATGGGGGCCGCTAGAAGGGCGTGGAGACGGGGAGGAAGTTGCGGCCATCACTTGCTCGGATTGAGCGGGAGATGGAGTGGGAGTAGGACTCGATGAGACCAAAGAGACAGGGGCAGAAAACGTACCTACGGGCTCCGCTTGAGCCGATGCTGGGTGGATGTCTGCGCTTCTGATTTCGGCGGCTGGCTTGGGACTGTCCAAAGAAACTGTCCCTGGAGCGGCTGAACGCGGTTGCGGCTCTGCGACTGGTTGCTGCACCGTCAGGCTAGGTCGCCTAATTTTCTCAACTCTCTTCCTTTTCTTCTCTTCTGGAACAATGGTCGGATCCGGGGAAGGAGATGAAGCAGGTGCAGCAGGCGCTGATGCTCCCACGGTAAACTTGTACCGGGGTTTGACTTGCAGAAGGTCTGCCGCAACCGGTCTGCCCTCTGGCGGCGCTGGCGTCTTTTGTGCCCGAGGGATCGCCTCGGGCGTTGCCTTGACTAATTTCTTCGCTTTCTCAGGCGCCGCCTTGGAAGCCACGGGCTGCATAGGATTGACCTGGATGTCTGTTGGGCCCACGCTGGCAGTTGCCGAAGTGTACAACTGTTGGGAGGAAGACCCTCCTTTATAATCCTCAAAGGGACCTCGGGGAACGTAACCTTGATATGCGAACGGCCGCCAGCTGTCATGATGCTGGTCATAGAGAACCGAAAAGTCGTCATCTACGGCCAGGTTTCTTCTGGTGGATTTGTCGTGCTGCGTGCGGCATCTCATCTTCCAGCATTCAGTAATCTTTTCTTTTGACCAGTTAAGGCCTGCTATCTTGGATAGGAATTTTTTGAACCCTGGAGATGAGAAGTGGTGGTCCGGGTTTCGCTTGGGGTCATATGTCACCTCCTCGCAGTAAAAATCCTGCCAGGGAGGAGAAGCTTCCATCAATTCAATTTCCCAGTCAAGGTCCACATGGACCACATCGCATCTATCTTCAGTTATATCTGCCCGGGGGCAGAGATGTGTGAACTTTCCCCTTATCCCGTACGGGTCGTACTTCCAGCGCTGCGGCAACAAAACCAGGCCAATCCGGGAAAACTCCTGCTCGAGGTAGACATGCTGTCCTACCTCAAAAATCTCAACGTTTGCCCAGGAAAGAGGATATTGAAAAATCTGTCCTCTCTTCTTTCCTAGGCCGAACTCCTCTTCAACATAGTCCATCTGCCGGGCAACCTCCATCCCGAACAGATGCTCCGAGCACCAGTAGGGCAGCAAACGGGGTTTGCCCTTGAATCCGTAGATTCTGACCACAATTCCCTGCGTCAGTCTAAAAACATCCCCGAGCTTCTGATTCAGCAAAGAGTTCGTCATTTCTCTCGGGGACGGGGAATTTCGCTTTCGCTGAAGACTGACATGACCAATCCCAGAAAGTTGAAGTTGAACTTGTAGTAGGACCCTTTCCGGTATAGGTCATCCGTCCAGTTATAGACGGGCTGTGGCTCTCCCTTCTCGTTGACCTTCTTCAGGTTCGGGATCGGCATCAGGGAGTGCAAATGGTACAAACAAAGCCAGGCTAGAACAAAACTGAAAGGAAAATAGTTGGACTGCTTTTTCTGGATCTTGACTAGGTCGGAGTGGATGGCGTATGCCGACCGATCCGCCGATCGAAAAATATGGGACGCTTTCCACTTTTCTGCGCTGCCGGTTCGTAGGATTCTCCACACAGGAGACATTCTGCCAGCGCTAGCTGGTACGGCTGTACCAGCTCATCGGAGTCGCAACCGAGAATCCATGCCAAAATGGTGTACAAATATTTGCTCTGAAACCTCGCCAAGGGCATGGGGCCGGTTGGCCACTGTCCTGCTGCAAGAGGGGCGTTCAGCTCTGAATTGAGGAAATCCCTCATCCTTTTTGTTTGCGTGAAACGTCCCGCTTGCTCGCCCAGATTTATCTTCCTGACAATTGTGCTGGAGTCATACTCCAACCCTGGGGCGAAAGCTGGCTGGACAGTCTCCCTGCGCAGCGCGAACAAGGGTTTACCACTGGAGCTGCAAATCTGCTGGGTAACTGGTCTGTAGTGTCTGACAATGATGTCTACCAGCTCCGGGCATTGATGGACAGGAGGGCACAAGAATCTGAAAAGGTTGGACTTGTACGCCGCTCCGAAATGGTGAGAGGGCGAAACCTTGTCAGCCCAGCTCTCCACATTTGTCCGCAGCTTAGTCAGGCTCATAGAAAATGAGCCGTCCACGTATCCCGCCAGGTAATTTACCGGAGGTGGTGGGGCTTGCCCACGCTGTACTTTTTTAGGCCGGGACTTTGACTTTGGCTCTGGCGGTGTTTCACTTCTGAAAACACCCGGCCGTGGTAAATCCTTGTGCTCGCTACTTTCACTGGATTGCGCTGACACTGGCATCTTTCCTCTGTCCATCTCTCCGAATCAGCAATAATTACAAGTTCAGGGCGTCTGCAGCTGATTTCGCTGTCACAGGAATAATCTGCACAGTTCAAGGAATAATCTGCGCAGTCTGGCATGTTTGAATGCATCTGACCCCCTTTTCTAGATAATGACAGCGTCATTAATGCCGCGCAGGAGGGGGTAGGTCGGCTGGAGTTAAGTTTCTTGGGTGGCTGCGCAGGAGAATGCTTGAAAAAGGTACCCCGGCAGACGTGCCATGTTCTTTTTATTGCACTTTTCCTTGAAGACTGTGCAATCATTAATTTTACCTTGAACGCTGCGCCATGGCTGACGTCACTGCCGCAATCCGGCCCTGCTCAGAAAACCTCTCGACCCACTTTAGAACGGTTAAAATGCGCCTTGGGCATGTTGGTTACGAATCTGCCATGAGGAAAGGATTTTTGGTTAATGCGCCCAGATTCGCCCACCAGATGAAAGGCCGGAAGGAAGAGATGCCTTCCGAGCCAATCTCCTGAGAAGGCCGGCTCCTTTTGGGGGGCTTGATTTAAGCTAAAGGGAACAGGAAAGAAATAAAGGAACGGAAAGAGACAAATGTACAGAAAGAGATACAAATATGTCCAAAAGTTGGTGGGGGGGAACTAACAAGCACGGGAACACACCAATCACCGCTACTTACCGCATACAAACACGAGAGCATGACAAGGAACCGCAAAACCTAGGCGTACTTCCGATACACCAGCAGCCGTATGCACAGCCTTCAATAGCTCCCTAGCAAACATTCCCTACAAGGAACTAACAAGCAGGGATCGTATCAATCACCGTGATACGTACACTGACAGGGGTAGAAAGTAAACCTAGAGATGTCAGAGCCATGTATATGTGTTAGGTAGAGAGTTTAACCGCACAGCTTCAATGGCTCCCTAGCAAACATTCCCTACAAGGAACTAACAGCAGGGGATCGCATCAATCACCTGATACGGGCCAGCAACGTCACACACAACTGATGGAACTGCTACCAAATTTATAATGAATGCTTTAAATAATGAAGTACATAAGGTGCTTTAAGCAAGCAATGCTAGAGGAACCCGATCGCCAAATGCCAAAGTGAATTAACGAGCAACGACACATGTGGGCCTAAGGCATATAATGAAAGACAAGGATAAAAGAATAAAGATAGTAGAATAGTAACCAGTGCATACAGATTGTATTCATAAGCATAAGCACGGTTACAGTAAGCACAGTAGTTCCCTAACAAACATTCCCCTTCCACCCCTTACAATGAATTTCAGATGGGCTTTTATAGCCCGAGTCCCACCCGTTACATTAATGGGCACAGAGTCCCGCCAAACATGAGCCGACGTAAGCGGCGAAAGAGCCGCAAATGCCGACCTTTTGTCGGATCGGGCTGTACCCGCAGCATGGTCTTCCCGGAATCCGGACAGCTACGTGGCGGAGTGCCGGGTAATTCTTCAAGTCGGCAGGCTTGCTAGTAGCCGGAGCAGTGAAACCTCGCATCAGCTTTGAATGAGGCTATTAACGCAGCGGTGCAGTGCAGCCCATGCTTATCCCTTTTGGTCGGCAGTCTTGGTTCAAATCCCGAAGCTGGACACTTGTCTGATGATGGGTTATGCCGTGTGACACATGCCTGCCTTAGAGGGCAGTCTATCCATCTTTGCTTGGGATCGGGGCTCCTTGGGATGCGTGCAAAAATCAGTGCAGTCGGGGAAGGCCTTCAAGCCTTGGTCAAATTCCGGGTTTGTTCCCCTACTGTACACCTGTCAAGGGCGCATTCCCGCTCCGTTGAGAAGTCGAACTGCGCACAAGCGAACACTGGTGTCTGCCGCCATATGGACCCGCTCCGGCATTTTACCTTTTTTCTCGCATTGACTCGCCGCCGCCGATGCAAGGTGCGCTCAGAGGTGGGGCGAAGTACGAACTTCGCACCAAAATCGGGCGAAGTGCGCACTTCGCACCAAAACTGGGCGAGTGCGACTCGCACCAAATCGGGCGAAGTGCGAACTTCGCACCCGCACTTAGCCAATTTCGTATAGACCCGCCGGAAAGCCGGAAAATCAACTGGGGAACTCCAAGGAAAAAGGGGGGAGAGAAAGAGAATGGGAAAGAAAAGGAAAGGGAGAGAAGGGAGAAAAACGGAAGGAGGAAAAGAAGAGCAACACTGTTACAAAACAACATTGAAGACATTGCACCCCGTGCAAAAATGTGACAACATTTCTGGCGGCTCGCGGGGTGTCGAGCTCGCCTCGGCGCAAAGAATCCATGCCTTCATCCTTTGGGTGCAGAGGAACTTGCCTCCCCTGCCTTTTTCTGCTCTAACCGTTCTCCTTGCGGCAACCGTTCTTCGTATTCATCTTTGTCGCCGCCTCACCGCATCTCCTTCCGAAAGGTCTCCATTTCCTCGCTTCGCCTCGCACATGCGAGTGTACGCCTCTTGGGCTGAGTGCCATGCTTCCGCTTCGAATGGCTTGCGGTCGCCTATGTCTTCTAATGCTCCGTGAAAAGCAGCGACCGCGTGCATGTCGATGGTGAGGTATCTTTTCTCTAACTCCCGAAAATAGGAGCGGATCCCGGAATATCCGGACACCATCCGAGTGACTCGACCGTCTTGAATTGGCTCAGTCCAGCCTATCAATTTCAGTCGTATCCGCTTCAAAGGACTGCCAATTCTTCTTTACCCGATCTAGGGTAAGGAGCTCGCCATTCTCAACAAAACCCGGACACCCAAGTTCTCGAAAGAGCGTGAAAGGGGGCCGCACAGATATCTTTTTCATGTCCGAATGCGTCAAGCATTCGTCCGGCCACTCTCACCTCTTCAACTTTTCTAAAATATTTGTGCAAGGTCACCCTTGCACCTGCCCATTCTCGCAGCCGAATGAGGACACGGGGGAAAAAGGACGCCGTCGCGCTCGCGCTCCCGAAGGTTTATCGCCGTGTCCAGCCATTGCTTTGCCTCGGCGCTCGGCCTCCTCTACCACAGGCTTTCCCGGGCGTAAACTTCTTGAATCCCGGATGCGAAGTCCAGGACCGCCATCGCCTTAAAGGTATGGGGCTTGCATTCCCTAAGCAAACCAGCCCTCATTTCCTTAACTTTTGTCTTTGAAAAGACAGCCGCTTGAGATGTTTTTTCCGCAAGCCGCGATCGTGCTCGCTTCAAAGACTCCCGGAGCCGAGAAATCTGCTCCGAGGCCGCTTTCTTTCGGTTGCGGCTCGTTGCCGAGAAGCGGCTAGCCGGGCTTTGAATTCATCTCTGCTTCTCGCCGCGCCGCTTCCAGCCTGCTCGTGGACCTAGATAGGTCCTCTTCAAGTTGCCTTACTTTGTCCCGCAACGCGAAAAGTTCTTCCCCGCTCCTCCGCACTCTTGACAAAGAGATTGTCGCCTTTGCGCATGATCGTCCGAATCTCATATCGTTTATCAATGTCGTCAAAGCTTTTCTCCTTTGTCCGGAGCACGTAGTCCGCCTTAGTCATTTCTGGAGAGGCTTCTTCACTATTGGGATTATTTTCTCCGTTGTAATCACTCTCCTTCCGAAATCATACTTTGCGCGTTTTGCCGGGGCGGCTATCTCTTCATGTCTCCTCCGCTTCTGTGTCTTGGCGGAAAGAGACAGAATACTCTACGGCTCTTGCTGCCGTGGGCAAGTCATCCGAGTTCCGGAGGTCGTCCATAAAATCTGGTTCCCCCAGCCCTAGGGATCCGCCGAGACGTCTCTCCCCGCGGGGATGGGATCGGGAGGAACCGGACAGACCTTGGAAGAATCGGCCGCTTGTGGGGGCGACCGGGAAATGGAAATGGGAGAGGCCGACACCGTGAGGGTTTGAAGCGGCCGAGGCGGAGGATGTGATGGTGAACGGACAGCCTCAAGCACTAACCTCGGGCGAAGGGTTTGGAGTTGTGCTCAGAGAAAGAGAGACGTTAGGGTTCTGAGCAAACTGATCGAAAGAATGGGGACCGCTAGAAGGACGCGGAGACGGGGAGGAGGATGTGGTCATGGCTCGCCCAGATTGAGCGGGGGACTGAGTGGAAGTAGAACTGGGTGAGACTAGAGAGACAGTGGACAGCAGAACGTACCCGCGGGCTCCGCCCCGAGCCGATGCCGGGTGAATGTCTTCGCTTCTTGTCTCGGCGGCCGGCTTGGGACCGCCCAAAGGAATCGCCTCTCGCGGCGGCGGACGCGGCCGCGGCTCCGCGACCGGTCGCCGCACTATCGTGCTAGGGTCGCCTGATTTTCTCAACTCTCCTCCGCTTCTTTTCTTCTGGAACAACTGTCGGATCAGGGGAAGGAGACGAAGCAGGTGCAGCAGGCGTTGATGCTCCCACGGTAAACTTGTACCGGGGTTTGACTTGCAGAAGGTCTGCCGCAACCGGTCTGCGTTCTGGCGGTGCTGGTGCTTTTCTTGCTCGAGGAAGTGCCTCGGCGCCGCCTCGGCTAACTTTTTCGCCTTTTCATGCGCCGCCTTAGGAGCCACGAACTGCATTGGATCGGCCCGGGTACTTGTCGGGCCGGCGCCGGCGCTGCCGAAGTGTACAACTCGTTTGGGAGGAGACCCACTTTTATAATCCTCAAAGGGGCCTCTGGGAACGTAACCTTGATATGCGAACGGCCGCCACCGTCATGATGCCGGTCATAGAGAACCGAGAAGTCGTCATCTACGGCCGGGTTTCTCCTTGTGGATTTATCGTGTCGCGTGCGGCATCTCATTTTCCAAAGATTCAATAATCTTTTCTTTAGACCAGCTTAAGGCCTCGCAATCTTGGACAGAAATTTTTTGAACCCCGGAGATGAGAAGTGATGGTCCCGGTTTCTCTTGGGGTCATATGTCACCTCCTCGCAATAGAAATCCCGCCAAGGGGGAGAAGCTTCCATTAATTCAATCTCCCAGTCAAGGTCCACATGGACCACGTCGCATCTATCTTCGGTTATGTCCCGGGGGCACAGATGTGCAAACTTTCCCCTTATCCCATGAGGGTCATACTTCCAGCGCTGCGGCAAAAAAACCAGGCCAATCCGGGGACAGCGCTTGCTCTAGGTAGACATGTTGTCCTACCTCGATAATCTCAACATTGGCCCAGGAAAGAGGGTATTGAAAAATCTGTCCTCTTTTCTTCCCTAGGCCAAACTCTTCTTCCACATAGTCCATCTGTCGGGCAACTTCCATCCCGAACAGATGCTCTGAGCACCAATAGGGCAGCAAATAGGGTTTGCCCTTGAATCCGTAGATTCTGATCACAATCCCCTGCGTCGGCTCGAAAACGTCCCCGAGCTTCCGATTTATCAAAGCACTCGTCATTTCTCTCGGGGACGGGGGATTTCACTTTCGGTGAAGACCGACATGACGAATCCCGTAAAGTTGAAGTTGAACTTGTAGTAGGACCCTTTCCGGTATAAGTCATCCGTCCGGGCTTATAGACGGGCCGGGGTTCTCCCTTCTCGTTAACCTTCTTCAGTGTTCGTGGATCGGCATTTGGGGGTGCAGATGGTACAAACAAAGCCGGACTCGTAACGGAACCGAAACGAAAATTGGTTGATCGGCGCTTCGGATTTTCAGCAGATCGGAATGAATGGCGTAAGCCAGCCGCCTGCCCGACCGAAAGAGATGGGGCGTTTCCGCTCCGCCGCGCCGCCGGTTCGTAAGATTCTCCACACAGAGGCATTCTCGCGCGCCACCTGGTACGGGTGCACCACTCATCGGAGTCGCAGCCGAGGATCCATGCCAAGATGGTATATAGATACTTGCTCGAAATTTTACCAAAGGCATGGGGCCGCCGGCCATTGTCCGGCCGGAAGCGGGCGCTCAGCTCCGAATTGAGGAAATCCCTCATTCGCTTGGTGTGCGTGGAAACGTCCCGCTTGTTCGCCCAAATTGATTTTTTCGAGGATGGTGCCGGAGTCATACTCCAGCCCCGGGGCGAAAGCCGGCCGCACAGCCTCCTCGCGCAGAGGCGAACAAGGGTTTGCCGCCGGAACTCGCAGATTTGCCGGAAGCCGGTTTATAGTGTCCGACAATTAAGTCTATCACCTCCGGGCATTGGTGGACAGGAGGGCACATGAATCTGAAGAGGTTTGATTTGTACGCCGCTCCAAAATGATGGGAGGGCGAAACCTTGTCAGCCCAGCCTCTCCACATTCGCTCTCACCTGAGTTAGGCTCATGGAAAACGAGCCGTCCACATATCCTGCCTGGTAATTCACCGGAGGTGGTGGGGATTGCCCACGCCGTACCTTCTTCGTCCGGGCCTTTGACTTTTTCTCTGGCGGAGGATCGCCTTTGAAAACTCCCCGGCCGCGGCAAATCGCCCGGTTCATCGCTTCGCTGGATCGCGCCGACACGTGCATTTTTCCCTTGTCCATCTCTCCGAGTCAGCAATAATGACAGGTTCAGCCGTCTCGCAACAAATTTCGCTATCGTAGGAATAATTAGCACTCGTCCGAGGAATAATCTCTCGCAACTGGAATGTTGGCATGATTCTCGACCCCCTTTTCTAGATAAAAACAGCGCCATTAATGCAACGCAAGAGGGGTAGGTCGGCTGAGTTAAAACCCTTGGTGGCCGCGCAAGAGAACGTTTAGGAAAAGACGCGCCCTGCAGCCGTGCCTTGCTTTTTTAGTTGCGTTTCGCTTGAAAACGCGCAATCATTAACTCAGCGTTGGGGACCGCACCATGGCCGACGTTGCCGCCACCACTTGGGCACACCGATCAAGACAAAACCTTCGGCGCGGAAACCCACATTAAAACAAGGACAAGCGCGCCTTGGGCCCAGCTTTGGGGTTTTTGAATTTTTTTTTATTATTCTTTAAACCGCGTCCCAATACTGGCCCGGAAAACTAGGCGCAGCCGGACTTCGCCCGGGTTGGGCACGGCCCGACCTCGCCGGCGAGTCGGACTTCGCCCGACTTCGGCGATACGAACTTCCACCAAATCGGGCGAAGTACGAACTTCGCGCGAAGCGCGTGCTTGAACTGTTCTACCTCTGTTTTTAGCCGCGCCCAAGGTTTGGGCGCGATCCGGGTCTTTGCCGCCTTTCATCTTTAGATGGACTTCGCACGGCGCCGGCCGCTTTGTTCGGACTTCGCCGAAGCTTGATGCGAGTGCGAACTTCGCGCGAAGTTCGCACTTCGCCCAAGCGTTGAGCGCAGCGCGCACTTCGCACGGCGCTGGTCGAAGTCGGACTGTTGCGAAGTTCGTACTTCGCACAAACTTTGCGCGTAGTGCGTATTTCGCACGAAGGGTTGCGCAAAGTGCGGACTTTAGTCTCGCTTCAGCTTTTCTCGACAAACTTCGCAACTCCGGCCGGGCCGAAGTCTGCGTCTGCGAAGTCGGACTTCGATCAACACTTAGTCGATTTTTGCTCTTTTTCTCCTTTCTTTCTCTCGCATAGCCGAACTTCGCCCTCCTCGCGGGCAACGACAGACTTCGCTGCGAAGTCTTTCTCTCCCATGCCGCATTTAAGCTCAAAGAAGGAAAAAATAAACTGAATGCTAAAACTGGAAACTATACATGCGGGGAAAAATAAAAACACAAGGCAAAATTTTTACAGGGAAGGGCCACTCTGGCGCCTTCAACAGCCGATAAAGCTTCAAGTGGAACCCGTTGACGGGGATGGGGAGGAGCCGACCCTCCATATCCGAAAGTATGTAGGCATTGAACCGATTCACCCGGCAATCCGATAAGGGCCCTCCCGCAGAGCGTCAAATTTTCCGTGATTACCCGGTTTTGCCTTGTATGAGTCCCACTTCAGCACTGTGTCCCCGACTTCGAAAACTCGGGCAGTGGTGCCTTTGGCAAACCAGCCTTTTGTGGCTGCAATGTGATCGGCGAAGGCCTCGGTATGCACTTTCTCTCGTCTTCTTCCAACCGCAGGAGTTGGCACAACCCGTCGTCTACCGGGTCTCCGCCGCTCCCGTCTTCGTCAATCATCCACATGGCGGGGATTTCAATGTGTGATGGCATAACAGCCTTGCTTGCCATAGACGAGCGCATAGGGGGACGTCTTGAGGGATTTCTTGAACGCAACTCGTCCGCCCATAGCGCCCGGTTCAGAGCAAGTGCCAAGTCCGCTTATTTTTTTCAATGGTCCTCCGGAGAATTTTCAGGAGGTTCTTGTTAGTAGACTCGGCAAGGCCATTCCCCCGCGGGTAGTAATTAGAAGACATCTTGTGATAGATGCCAAGGCCGCTGGTGTACTCCGTGAGTACAGCGCCTACAAATCCCGGACCGTTGTCCGTCACAATCGACTCGGAACCCCGAAGCGGGTAATCATGCTCTCAATGAACCTGATGACCGTTTCTTGGTCGGCGTTCTTGGTCGGGATCGCCTCCGTCCACCGTGTGAAATAGTCAGTAGCTGTGAGAATAAACTTGTGGCCGGCGGAGGAGTTAGGAGAAATCACCCCAATGAAGTCCAGACCCCATTGCTGGAACGGAGCTTCGGCTTGAATCGATTGAAGGGGCAGGGGTGCTTTTCTGTTTCGGCCAGCATACCTCTGGCATTGATCACACTTGGCACAGACCGCATACGCGTCTGCGAACAGAGTGGGCCAATAGTATCCAGCCCTTATTATTTTTAAGGCCGTTGGCCTTGAAGAATGGTGACCCCCATGCATCCCGGAATGAAAATCTCCGAGGATCCTAGGCTGGTCGGATTTTATGACGCACCGCAACAGGATGCCGTCAATGTTTTTGAAGTAAAGCCCCTCGGGGCGAAGAGTGTACCTTAATGCACCTAACCGAAATCTCCTTCGTTGTGAGGCGTTCAGGTGATCGGGACATCTTCCGGTGCATAAGTATCTCACCAGTTCATCTGTCCAATCACTCCCCTCCGATAAGGAGTTGGCTAGGTAGACGCGTGTCGCCGTGTCCTCCCACTTACAAAGCGGAGATGCCGGCTACGCCGCTTCGGGCCAATTCCCGACACAAGGCTCGGCCTCCGATAAGCTTGGTGGGCCGTACTTCGATGTCAAACTCCCGGATCTTGGCAATCCATCCCGCTCTCTTGTGACCCGGTTCCCCTTGCAAGATGAAACCGCGAACATCGGGGTGAATCACAAAGACAAGTGGTCTTACTCTGGGAGACAAAGTGCCCGAGCTTTCGAAGGGACTTCATGACCGCATGGACTCGCCGCTCTATAAAATTGTATTTCTCTTCGTGTGGCAAAATCACTTGGCTTAGGAACGCAATGGGGCGCTCCTCACCGTCGTCTCCCTTCTGAGTCAGGACTGCAGCGTAACTTTCGGGTTCTCCCACTGCATACAGGATGAAGTCCTTGGAGTAGTCCGGGTTTGTCAACACCGGAGCTTGCGCAATTCGAGCCTTGATTTCCTCGAAAGCTTGCTCTCTCTCATCAGTCCATTCGTAAGGTGTATCTTTCTTCAACAGTTCGGCCATAGGCTTGATCACCCGTGCGAAGTCCGGAATGAACTTCCGCACGGAGTTAATCCGACCGAAGAAGGACTCGCAGACCTTTTTTATCGAATGGGGCGGCAAGCGAACGAGGGCTTCTGCTCTGTCAGGGTCAATGGCGAGGCCTTCCTCGGAGATGACATGTCCCAACAGCCTTTCCTTCCTTTACCGCGAAGACAGTACTTCTTCGGGTTTATAGAGATGCCGAATTCTCGACAACTTTCAAATATCCGCCGCAGTGCGAAACATGATCTTCTCGTCGGTGAGAGAAAACAGTCATGTCATCAAGATAGATGACAATAATCTTGTTGAGCAGCTCTCGTAAGGCCAGGTCCATGGCCCTTTGGAACGTGGCACCAGCATTGGATAAGCCAAACGGCATGCGCTGATAGGCGAACGTCCCCACTTCGTGGTAAACGCCGTCTTATGCCGGTCTTCGTCTTTGACCCAAATCTGGTTGTAGCCGGAAAATCCATCTAAAAGTGAAAATCTCTGGGCTCCAGCAACGATATGCAAAATTTGGTCGATTTGGGGAAGCGGATAGTGGTCCCTGAGGGAAGCCCGATTTAGGTTTCTGAAGTCGACACATAGACGTATGTCGCCATTCTTTTTCCTCACGGGCACCGGATTCGCGACCCAGGATGAATGTTTGATGGGGTAGATGATCTTGGCCTCCAAAGATCTTCAAGAGCTCGGTCTTCATCATGGCCTCAACCTTTGGATTTACGGCCCTTTGCTTTTGTCGGAACGGCTTGGCGCCATCCTCTAGCTCGATGGTATGCTGGATGACAGATCTGTCATACCCCCTCAAATCTTCGTAGCACCAGGCCACGATGTCGGGGAACTCCTGGCACAGTGATCTAATCTGCACCAGCTCCTCCGACGTGCAGTCTGTTCCGACCTTGATGGTTTTACCATGTTCGAGCTCCAGTGTCAGGATACCGCCTCGGGTCTACTTTGATCCCGTGGGATATTGCTCGTCATTCCGATCAAAGAGACTTTCTAATGTAATCACTTTTGGGACGTGATTATTCCGTAACTGTATCAACCCCTCATATTGCTCGTCATCAGGGTCTCTACCTTCGATTACACACACTTCGTTAACCAGGAATGTGACGATCTCCTCGTCACACCTGAATACCTGCCAGAAGGTATCCCTATCAGGCACAGTAAGGCCTGTAAATGGTGCGGACCGGCTTCAGTTTCTGGACGACGTCTTCAGCCGGAACGTAACTGGCTCCAACAGACGCCAGAATATCCGCGTGCTTGTTTCTCTCACGCGATATTGCCTTAACGTTCAATGAGTCAAACGATTCCATCAGGTCCCAGACCCGATTGCGGTACGCTCTAAGATAGTGATGCTTAGACGCGCATTTATTCGTAACTTGATGACACACTAACTCTGAATCTCCGAAAATTTGGAGATGCTTGATTCCGAGCCTTTCCGCCTTTCGCAGCCAAGCACAGTGGCTTCGTATTCCGCCGAATTGTTAGTACAGCTCCAGGCCAGCTTGTAGGCATAGTCCCTCTGGACTCCGGTTGGAGAAACCAGGAGGACCCCTGCACCGGCGCCATTCTTGCAACGGGCGCCGTCAAAGAAAAGCTTCCACAGCTCTTCGGGTGCAGGTCCTACTTCCTTCGCAACGGACACGTCAAGCTCCTCGGGCCGCTTAATGGAATAACAGCCCTCGTCGTCCCGATTACGGCATTAAAATCCCGCAACGAGAACTCGTCTTCTAGCCGTAGCACTTCGAGAGCTTGCTCGGCCGGCTCTATCGTCACCGCTTCTTCTTCTCGACAACCGGACCATGCAGCCATCTCTCCGCCGGGTATCTTGTCTACTAGAAAAGGGGAAGGCTTCTCATTGAAAATTTTCAGCCTCCTTCCTTTGAAGGGCACTTCCATGTGCGAGTAGTCTAGAGACAGTACTCCGCCCAACTTCGCAGTGAACTCCCGAGAGAGACACATGCCGAAGTAAGGCTCCAGGTCAACAATCACGACCTCTTGGATGACCACAATGTCGAGAGCTTTGTGCAGCCGGATAGGGATGTCCTTTATGACACCAACTGTCTTGACAGGGGTGCCGTCTAATTGCAGCACACCTTGGCTGCTCCGCGTGTATTCCATCCCGATCTCATCGCAGACGGCCTTCGGCATCACAGTCGAGGAAGCACCAGAATCCACCATGCAGTTGTGAACTATGTGCCCTTGCATCCGCAAAGACAGATAAAAGGGTGGCGGTCTGTTCTTCCCAGTGGCGGAGACTGTCAAAGGTTGAACCAGGACAGCAGGCTGCATCTGCTTGCCGTTCTTCATGTTTTTCAGTGATTCTTGCAGCAGATCTACCTGGCCTGGAAGCAGAAGGGCATCGTACATGCTGATTCTGGCAGGAGTCTTCTTTAACTCGTCTACAATGTCGTAGCCCGAGGTACTAGCTCCTTCTGCCGGTTTAGCCGGTTCATACTTGGTCCGGTATCGTTGGGTGGCCTCAACTCGCCGTCTCTTGGTCAGAGACGGGTACTTCAGCTTCTCCTGGGCTTGTTCTTTGGTTTCGGCTGGGGGCTGAAGTACAGGAAGCTTAGCGGGAGTTGGGGCCTTTGCTGGAGGCTTAGCTGGAACAACAGCGGTCTTTGCTAGAGAAGGTTTAGCGGGAGCTTTATCTTTGGATGCCTTCTCCCGGGCTGTGTAAGGCCACAGCCGCTTGTACGGTGGCAGCCCATTGGGCTGCGGTCTTTCTCTTCTCGCATATACCTGCAAAGGTTTAGCCGCGTCCGCAGCTTTCTTTTCTTCCTTGGCGGGCGTCACTGGGTTCTCTTCTGGCAGGGCAAAATTGGCCTCACCGTCCAAGATCATGTACAACTCATCATCTTCTATAGTGCTGCCGGCCAAGGTCTGGATGTAGTGCTGGTGCAAAGTGCAGTCTTCCTCCGAATGCGGGTCATTGCACGTAGTGCACTAGTTGACCTGGTCAGGAGGACCATGTGGGTCATCTATAGCAAAGATTTCTGGAGGCGGACGCCTCGCGGTTGGTTTTCTCGGGGCTTTATCTTTTGTCGATGCCGGCGGCGCATACGGCCTTCTAGGAGCAAAGTCCATTTGGGCCTCGCTTCTTTTTCATAGCCGTCATGTCATTGGACATGGCATGATATCCGGAGGCCAAAGCCCGCACTTCTTGTAGAATCGTGTTCGGATGCCGTCTGCCGGGAGGCGGCAACTGTGCCGGTGGAGGCAAAGCGGCCAATGGAGGAGGGTTAGAATAAGACGCATACTGCGGGGGAGAAAGAAGCGCTGGAAAATGCGGAGCGGGAGGAGGCGGATGAGGGTAATGCAACTGAGGCGGGCCGTATTGAGTTACGACCGGCGCCGGATTCCACCGCGGGCCGGGGCTGCTGCCCCGAAGTAGACGGCACACCACCGGTGCGTAAGGATACCGCGATCTTGGAAAGTCGGGATGAATCGGCTCCCGCACTCGGACGGAAGCCCGCCGATGGAGATAATGTCGCCTTCAGCTTGCCGGGCAGCTTCGTACAGTGCGTGGAACTCATCAATTCGGGCGATCTTCAGAGAAGAGGCATATGTCCGAGTTGAAAGACCTCGTATAGTAGTGAGCAGCCATGCCGGCCGAAGGCCGAAGTTCGCGAGGTACCCGTTTCCAGGATCTCGCAAACCTAATGTTAAAATCGTACACCTCCTCTTGAGGATGCCTCCGGATTGCTTGGAACCGATGCAAGAGAGAGGTAGGATCAGCGGACTCGTTGCATCCTTTTACGAGCCTCCCGGCAAGCCGGGCCACCCAAGTGATGGATCCCTCTGGCAGCGATCTCCACCAGTAGAGAAGCTTTCCCCTCAGGGAAAGGGCCAGCAGACGGGTCTTCACACTTTCATCGGTGATGGTATGCAGTGCGGCCAGGGCAAGGATGTCCTGGATGTGCTCGTACGCCGTCTTACCGTAGCCGTCGTATGTGGGAATAGACTTTAAAGCAGCAGGGGGCACAGCTTGCTGACCGATCAGGGCCAAAGGCCCTGTAGAGTCCACCGCCGGGAAGAGATCATCGTCATTCGGCTGTTGATCAGCCATTTCTTCTTCTTCTCCGCCGTCGGTTGTGTACTCGGTATCGGTACTTTCCGAGGATACAGGATTTTCCTCTTCCTCGGCCTCTTCTACTTCGTACTCGGCTCTTCCGACCTCGCCTTCGGCCTCTTCTTGGATCTCAGCCTCGGCTTCGTCGAAATGAGCTCGCGGATCAGCCCACTGGGTATCTCGCCTCGAGCGTGGATGTCTAGTTCGTAGAACTCAAGCGGGCTTCTCGGATTTCTTGTTCGCCACCTTCTCGTGTGCATGAAGGTGACCGGACCGGTCTTCTAGACTCAGAGGATTTGTTCGTGCAGAGTCGCCAGGTGTTCAGATTTGGAACAGCAATGAAGCGAACACCGGTGCTTCGATTCTGTCGGGGGTGAGAAACTTCCTTGTCTCACCAAGAGCTCAGGAACTGTCAGCGCCAGGTGGAGACTGATCGGAAAATCTCTCGTCAGATGTGGGACCCGTGTTCCGCCGAGCGGGTCAGAAGAACTGTTGCGCTAGGTGGAAACTGGACGGGTACTCTTTCTTTAAATCGTGGGACAAGCGTCCCACCGGCGTGCCAGAGAAACCGTTGGTTACGAATCTGCCATGAGGAAAGGATTTTTGGTTAATGCGCCCAGATTCGCCCACAAGCATGAAAGGCCGGAAGGAAGAGATGCCTTCCGAGCCAATCTCCGGAGAAGGCCGGCTCCTTTTGGGGGGCTTGATTTAAGCTAAAGGGAACAGGAAAGAAATAAAGGAACGGAAAGAGACAAATGTACAGAAAGAGATACAAATATGTCCAAAGGTTGGTGGGGGGAACTAACAGTACGGGAACACACCAATCACCGCTACTTACTGCATACAAACACAGAGCATGACAAGGAACCGCAAAACCTAGGCGTACTGCCGATACACAAGCAGTGTATGCACAACTTCAATAGCTCCCTAGCAAACATTCCCTACAAGGAACTAACAAGCTAGGGATCGTATCAATCACCGGATACGTACACCGACAGGGGTAGAAAGTAAACCTAGAGATGTCGGAGCTGTGTATATGTGTTAGGTAGAGAGTTTAACCGCACAGCCTTCAATGGCTCCCTAGCAAACATTCCCTACAAGGAACTAACAGCTAGGGATCGCATCAATCACTGTGATACGGGCCAGCAACGTCACACACAACCGATGGAACTGCTACCAAATTTATAATGAATGCTTTAAATAATGAAGTACATAAGGTGCTTTAAGCAAGCAATGCTAGAGGAACCTGATCGCCAAATGCCAAAGTGAATTAACGAGCAACGACACATGTGGGCCTAAGGCATATAATGAAAGACAAGGATAAAAGAATAAAGATAGTAGAATAGTAACCGGGCATACAGATTGTATTCATAAGCGTAAGCACGGTTACAGTAAGCACAGTAGTTCCCTAACAAACATTCCCCTTCCACCCTTTACAATGAATTTCGGATGGGCTTTTATAGCCCGAGTCCCACCCGTTACATTAATGGGCACGGAGTCCCGCCAAACATGAGCCGACGTAAGCGGCGAAAGAGCCGCAAATGCCGACCTTTTGTCGGATCGGGCTGTACCCGCAAGCATGGTCTTCCCGGAAGTCCGGACAGCTACGTGGCGGAGTGCTCGGGTAATTCTTCAAGTCGGCAGGCTTGCTAGTAGCTGGAGCAGGTGAAACCTCGCATCAGCTTTGAATGAGGCTATTAACGCAAGCGGTGCAGGCAGCCCATGCTTATCCCTTTTGGTCGGCAGCCTTGGTTCAAATCCCGAAGCCGGACACTTGTCCGATGATGGGTTATGTCGTTGACACATGCCTGCCTTAGAGGGCAGTCTATCCATCTTTGCTTGGGATCGGGGCTCCTTGGGATGCGTGCAAAAATCAGTGCAGTCGGGGAAGGCCTTCAAGCCTTGGTCAAATTCCGGGTTTGTTCCCCTACTGTACACCTGTCAAGGGCGCATTCCCGCTCCGTTGAGAAGTCGAATCGCGCACAGGCGAACACTGGTGTCCGCCGCCATATGGACCTCGCTCCGGCATTTTACCTTTTTTCTCGCATTGACTCGCCGACCCCAGTGCAAGGTGCGCCCAGGAGGTGGGGCGAAGTACGAACTTCGCACCAAAACTGGGCGAAGTGCGCACTTCGCACCAAAACTGGGCGAAGTGCGAACTTCGCACCCAGACTTAGCCAATTTCAGATAGACCTGCTGGAAAGCTGGAAAATCAACCGGGGAACTCCAAGGAAAAAGGGGGGAGAGAAAGAGAATGGGAAAGAAAAGGAAAGGGAGAGAAGTGAGAAAAACGGAAGGAGGAAAAGAAGAGCAGCACTGTTACAAAACAACATTGAAGACATTGCACCTCGTGCAAAAATGTGACAACAGGGCCCAGCTTGGAACTTTTTGAATATTTTATTCATTTTTTAAACCATTGTCCAAACTGGCCCAGAAAACGAGGCGCAGTCGGACTTCGCCCGAAGTTGGGCGCGATCCGACTTCGCCGACGAAGTCGGACTTCGCCCGAATTTCGGGCGAAGTTCGAACTTCGCGCGAAGTTCGCATTGAGACTGTTCCCTTTTCTTTTCTTCTTTCTCGCCGCGCCCAAGGATTGAGCGCAGTCTGGTTCGTTTGCAACCTTCGGAGATGGCGAACACTTAGCATTTTACTGCTCCTTTAGACCGAACTGTACGAGCTGCGCTTTGGCAATGCAGCGCGTTCGGACTTCGCCCGAAGTTCGGGCGAAGTTCGCACTTCGCGCGGAGGCTATGCGCAGTTCGAACTTCGCGCGCAAGCCGGCCGAAGTCGGACTTCGCGCGCGAAGCCGGACTTCGCCCAAAGTTGGGCGCAGTCCGTTCTCCTTTGTGCCTTGCATTCTTCGTTCAAGCTTCGCACTTCGGCTGGCGCGCAGCCCGACTTCGCTGCGAAGTCGGGCTTCAGCCAACACTTACACATTTTTTTTTTTTTTTTTTTGCCTTTTTCTTTGCTTTCTCCTTCCTCCGCGCAGCCCGAACTTCGCCCCTCCTGAGGGGCGACGACAGACTTCGCTGCGAAGTCTGTTTTTCTCTCCCATGCCGTAGTTAAGCTCAACAAAATTAAAAAAACTGAAAGCTGGAAACTGTACATGCTGGAAAACAAAAATGCATAAGGGAAATTTTTACAAAGAAGGGCCACTCGGGCACCTTCAGCAGCGGTAAATTTTTAAGTGGAACCCGTTAACGGGGATAGGCAGGAGCTGACCCTCCATATCCCGAAGTACATAGGCATTAAACTGGTTCACCCGGGCAATCTGATAAGGGCCCTCCCAGAGGGCATCGAACTTCCCGTGATTTTTGCTATCCATCCTGCTCTCTTGTGACCCGGTTCTCCCTGTAAGTTGAAGCTTCGAACGTCCGGGTGGATCACAAAGACAGTCGTTTTGCTCTGGGAGACAAAGTGCCTGAACTTTCGAAGGGATTTCATAACAACATGAACCTGCCGCTCTATAAAATTGTACTTTTCTTCATGCGGCAGAATCACCTGGCTCAGGAACGCTATGGGACGCTCCTCACCATTGTCTCCCTTCTGAGTCAGGACTGCAGCGTAACTTTCGGGTTCTCCCACTGCATACAGGATGAAGTCCTTGGAGTTGTCCGGATTTGTCAACACCGGAGCTTGCGCAATTCTAGCCTTGATTTCCTCGAAGGCTTGCTCTCTCTCATCAGTCCATTCGTAATTTGTATCTTTTTTCAGCAGTTCAGCCATAGGCTTGATCACCTGTGCGAAGTCCGGAATGAACTTCCGCACGAAGTTAATCTGACCGAAGGACTACAGCCCTTTTTTATCGATGGGGGCTGGCAAGCGAACGAGGGCTTCTGCTCTGTTAGGGTCAATGGCGAGGCCTTCCTCGGAGATGACATGTCCCAGCAGCTTTCCTTCCTTTACCGCGAAGACAGACTTCTTTGGGTTTATAGAAATGCCGAACTCTCGACACCTCTCAAATATTTGCCGTAGGTGCGAGACATGATCCCCTCGTTGGTGAGAGAAAACAGTCATGTCATCAAGGTAGATGACAATAATCTTATTGAGCAGCTCTCGGAAGGCCAGGTCCATGGCCCTTTGGAATGTGGCACCAGCATTGGATAAGCCAAACGGCATGCGCTGATAGGCGAACGTCCCCCACTTGGTGGTAAACGCCGTCTTATGCTGGTCCTCGTCTTTGACCCAAATCTGGTTGTAGCCGAAAAATCCATCTAAAAGTGAAAATCTCTGGGCTCCAGCAACGATATGTAGAATCTGGTCGATTTGGGGAAGCGGATAGTGGTCCCTGAGGGAAGCCTGATTTAGGTTTCTGAAGTCGACACAGAGACGAATGTCGCCATTCTTTTTCCTCATGGGCACCAAATTCGCGACCCAGGACGAATGTTTGATGGGGTAGATGATCTTGGCCTCCAGCATCTTCAAGAGCTCGGCCTTCATCATGGCCTCAATCTTCGGATTCACGGCCCTTTGCTTCTGTCGGAATGGCTTGGCGCCATCCTCTAGCTCAATGGTATCTTTGGATGACGATTCAGTCATACCCCTTCAAATCCTCGTAGCACCAGGCCACGATGTCGGGGAACTCCTGGCACAGTGATCTAATCTGCTCAAGTTCCTCCGACGTGCAGTCTGTTCCGACCTTGATAGTTTTACCAGGTTCAAGTTCCAGGTCAACATACTGCCTCGGGTCTACTTTGATCCTGTGAGATATTGCTCTGTCTTTCTGATCAAAGAGACTCTCTAATGTAATCAGTCCTTTTGGGACATGATTATTCCTTAACTGTATCAACCCTTCATATTGCTCGTCATCAGGGTCTCTACCTTCGATTACTCACACTTCGTTAACCAGGAATGTGACGATCTCCTCGTCACAACTGAACACCTGCCAGTGGGTGTCCTTATCAGGCACAGAAGGCCTGTAGATATTGCAAACCGGCTTCGGTTTCTGGACAACGTCGTTAGCCGGAACGTACCTGGCTCCAACAGACGCCAGAATATCAGCGTGCTTGTTTTTCTCACGCGATATTGCCTTGACATTCAATGAATAGAATGACTCCATCAGGTCCCACACCCGATTGCGGTATGCTCTAAGATAATGTTGTTTGGATGCGCACTTCTTCGTAACTTGGTGACAAACTAGCTCTGAATCTCCGAAAATCTACAAGTGTTTGAGTCCGAGCCTCTCCGCCTTTCGCAAACCCAAGCACAGGGCTTCGTATTCCGCCGAGTTGTTAGTGCAGCTCCAGGCCAACCTGTAGGTATAGTCCTTCTAGATTCCGGTTGGAGAAACCAGAAGTACTCCTGCACCGGCGCCATTCTTGCATCGCGCGCCGTCAAAGAAAAGCTTCCACAGCTTCTTGGGTGCAGGTCCTACTTCTTTCGCAGCTGACATGTCAAGCCTTTCGGGTTGTACAATGGAGTAACAGACCTTGCTCTGTCCCAATTACGGCATTGAAGTCCCGCAACGAGAACTCATCTTCAAGCTGTAGCACTTCGAAGGCTTGCTCAATCAGCTCCACTGTCACCAGCTCTTCCTCTGACAACTGGACCATACAGTCCATCTCTCCTCCGGGTATCCTCTCTACCAGGAAGGTGGAAGGCTTCTCATTGAAAATTTTCAGTCTCCTTCCTTTGAAGGGCACTTCCATGTGTGAGTAGTCTAGAGACAGGTACCCGCCCAACTTCGCACTTCCAGGTCAACAACCACGACCTCTTGGATGACCACGATGTCGAGGGCCTTGTGAAGTTGGATAGGGATGTCCTTTATGACACCAACTGTCTTGACAGGGGTGCCGTCTAATTGCAGCACGCCTTGGCTGCTCCGTGTGTATTCCATCCCGATCTCGTCGCAGACGGCCTTCGGCATCACAGTCGAGGAAGCACCAGAATCCACCATGCAGTTGTGAACTATGTGCCCTTGCATCCGTAAAGACAGATAAAAGGGTGGCGGTCTGTTCTTCCCGATGGTCGAGACTGTCAAAGGTTGAACCAGGACAGCGGGCTGTATCTGCTTGCCGCTCTTCATGTTCTTCAGTGATTCTTGCAGCAGATCCACCTGGCCTGGGAGCAGAAGAGCATCGTACATGCTGATTCTAGCAGGTGTTCTTTTCAACTCGTCTACAATGCTGTAGCCCGAGGTACTAGCTCCTTCTGCTTGTTTTGCCGGCTCATACTTCGTCCGGTACTGCTGGGTAGCCTCAACTCGCTGTCTCTTGGTCAGAGACGGGTACTTCAGCTTCTCCTGGGCTTGTTCTTTGGTTTCAGCTGGAGGCTGAGGTACGGGAGCTTTAGCCGGAGTTGGGGCCCTTGCTGGAGGTTTGGCTGGAACAGGGGCAGCCTTTGCCGGAGAAGGCTTGGCTGGAGCTTTATCTTTGGATGCCTTCTCCTGGGCTGTGTAGGGCCACAGCCGCTTGTACGGTGGCAGCCCACCGGGCTGCGGTTTTTCTCTTCTTGCATAGACTTGCAAAGGCTTGGCCGCATCTGCAGCTTTCTTTTCTTCCTTGGCGGGCGGCACTAGATTCTCTTCTGGGAGGGCAAAGTTGGCTTCGCCGTCCAAGATCATGTACAGTTCATCGTCCTCTATGGCGCTGCCGGCCAAGGTCTGGATGTAGTGCTGGTGCAAAGTGCAGTCTTCCTCCGAATGCGGGTCATTGCACGTAGTGCACCAGTTAACCTGGTCGAGAGGACCAGGCGGGTCTTCTATAGCAGCATTTCTCGGAGGTGGACGCCTCTGCGGCTGGTGCTCCGGGGGCTTGTCTTTTGTTAGCGCCGGGGGCGCATATGGCCTCCTAGGAGCAAGGTCCATCTGGGCCTGCTTCTTCAGAGCGGTCATGTCATTGGACATGGCATGATATCCCGAGGCCAAAGCCCGCACCTCCTGGAGAATCGTGTTCTGAATGCTACTGTCAGGAGGCGGCAACTGTGCCGGTGGAGGCAATGCGGCTAATGGAGGAGGGTTAGAATAAGGTGCTTACTGCGGGGGAGCAGCAAGCGCTGGAAAATGCGGAGCAGGAGTAGGCGGGTAAGGGTAATGCAATTGAGGCGGGCCGTAAGGAGTTACGACCGACGCTGGATTCCACTGTTGCTGGGGTTGCTGCCCTGATGTGGACGGCGCACCACCAGAAGCAGAAGGATACTGGGATCTGGGGAAGTCGGGATGAATGGGTTCCTGCACCCTGGACGGGAGTCTGCCGATGGAAATAATGTCAGCTTCAGCTTGCTGGGCAGCCTCGTACAGCGCAGGAAACTCATCTATTCTGGCAATCTTCAGCAGCAGGCATATGTCTGAGTTGAAGGATCTCAAATAGTAGTGAGCAGCAATGCCAGCTAAAGGCCGAAGTTCGCGAGGTACCGTTTCCAGTATCTCGCAAACCTGATGTTAAAATCAGACACCTCCTCTTGAGGATGTCTCTGGATAGCTTGGAACTGATGCAGTAAAGAAGTAGGGTCAGCAGACTCGTTGCATCCTTTCACGAGCCTTCTGGCAAGCTGGGGCCACCCTGTGATGGATCCCTCTGGCAACGATCTCCACTAGTAGAGAAGCTTTCCCCTCAGGGAAAGGGCCAGCAGACGGGTCTTCACACTCTCATCGGTAATAGTATGCAATGCGGCCAGGGCAAGGATGTCCTGGATGTGCTCGTACGTCGTCTTACCGTAGTCGTCGTATGTGGGAATAGACTTTAAAGCAGTAGGGGGCACAGCTTGCTGTCCAACCAAGGCCAAGGGCACCGTAGAGTCCACCGCCGGGAAGAGATCATCGTCATTCTGCTGTTGGGCAGCCATTTCTTCTTCTTCTCCTCCGTCGGTTGTGTACTCGGTGTCGGTACTTTCCGACGATGCAGGTGCTTCTTCTTCCTCGGCCTCTTCTATTTCGTACTCAGCTCCGCCGACTTCAGCTTCGGCTTCTTCTTGTATTTCAGCCTCGGATTCGTCGACACGAGCTCGCGGATCAGCCAGCCTGGGAACTTCGCCTCGAGCGTTGATGTCCAGTTCGTAGAACTCAGGCAGGCTTCTAGGAACCCTTGCTTGCCACCTTCTTCTGTGCATGAAGGTGCTGGGACCGGTCTTTCGGACTCAAAAGATTTGTTCGTGCAGAGTCGCCAGGTGTTCAGATTTGGAACAGCAATGAAGCGAACACCGGTGCTTCAATTCTGTTGGGGGTGAGAAACTTCCTTGTCTCACCAAGTGCTCAGAAACCACTGTCAGCGCCAGGTGGAGACTGATCAGAAAATCTCTCTTCAAATGTGGGACCCGTGTCCCACCAAGCGTGCCAGAGAAACTGTTGGTTACGAATCTGCCATGAGGAAAGGATTTTGGGTTAACGCGCCCAGATTCGCCCACCAGCATGAAAGGCCGAAAGGAAGGGATGCCTTCCGTGCCAATCTCCGAAGAAGGCCGGCTCCTTTTGGGGGAATTTTTATGTTCAAGCCAAGAGTGCAGGAAAGAGATAAATGAACAGAAAGAATATACAAATATACTTGGAGTTGGTGTGGGGGACCTAACAGTATGGCAACCAGCAATCACCAATACTTACTGCATTATAAATACAAAGCATGACTGAGAACTGTAAAATCCATATGTACTTTTTGTACTAAGCAATATACGCACAGCTACAATGGTCCCCTAGCAAACATTCTCCCTACAAGGAGAACTAACAGCACGGCAATGCATCAATCACCAGATACGTACGAAAACTCAAAACAGAAAGTAAATAAGAGATGTCAGAACCAGGTATATGTGTCATGCAGAGATTTTAACCGCACAGCTACAATGGCCCCCTAGCAAACATTCTCCCTACAAGGAGAACTAACAACGACGGCAACGCATCAATCACCAGGATACGGACAACAACGTAACACACAACTGATGGAACTGCTACCACATCTAGTCTATGAAGTACAGAAGTGCTTGACCACCAAATGCTAAAATAAATTAACAAGCCATGGCACAAACAATGCTAAAGGCGCCTGATCATCAAATGCTGAAATGAATCAACGAGCCATGACACAGGGAAGCGTAAAGCATAAGCATAAAGAAATAGAAGCAGTAGAACAGAACCAGGCATACAAATTATATTTATAAGCAGAAGCACGGTTACATTGGTTCCCTAACAGACATTCCCCTTCCACCCTTTACAATGAATTCATGGTGGGTTTTTATAGCCCGAGTCCCTTCCGTTACATTAATGGGCACAAAGTCCCAGCCAAACATTAGCTGACAAAAGCGGCGAAGGAGCTGCAAATGCTAACCTTTGTCGGGCCGAACTATACCCGCAGCATGGTCTTCCTGGAAGCTGGACAGCTACGTGGCAGTGTTGGGCAGAACTTCTCCTTGGCAGGAATGCGGGTAGCTGGAGCAGGTAGAACCTCCAATCGGCTTTAAATGAGGCCACTGGCACAGGTAATGCAGCCCATGCTCGTCCTTTTGCTCGGCACGTCTTGGCTCAAATCCCGAAGTTGGACACTTGTCAGATGATGGATGATGCTGTTTGACACGTGTCGGCCTTGAAAGGCAGTTTGTCCAACTTCGCTTGGGATCAGAGCGTCTCGGGTTGCGCGGGCAGAAAACAGCGCAGTTGGGAAGGCCTCCATGCCTTAGGAGTATTTCCGAGTTGTTCCCCTACTGCGCACCTGTCAAGGGCGCACTCCGACTTCGCTACGAAGTCGGACTGCGCATAGGTGAAAACTGTTCTCTGCCGCCGTACGGACTTTGCCCCAGCACTTATCACTTTTTTGTCAGCCTGCAAACCTGCCAGTTACAAGGTGCACCCAGAAGAGGGGCGAAGTGCGCACTTCGCACCAACACTTAGCCATTTTTCAGGTAACTTGCTGGAAAGTTTAAAATTCAACTGAGGGGCTCCGAGAAAGGGGGGAAGAAAGAGAATGTGGGAAAGAAAGAGGAAGGGAGAGAAGAGGGAAGGAAAATAGAGGAAGAGGGGAAAAGAAGAGCAGCACTGTTACAAAATTGAAAACATTGCACCCCGTGCAAAATGTGACAACAATGACCAAACAACCATGTTTCCCATTAGTTTGAGATGCTATGAAGCAAGTAATCTTACTGTTGCAAAAGATTTTTGCACTGCAGCAGTTAATAACTATGTCAATATAATTGAAATTATTTGATATGGCTGACAACAAAATGATGATTGTGGTCTTGCTAGGAACCTATTCAGCTTCTCCTAAATGCTCGAAATTGAGTATTCTTTTCAGTATCCATGTCTCTTTGGCTTAGCAGTGAAGATGGATTCTAGGCACATATAAAAACAATTGCAGCATTGGAATAACTATGACCTTCTACTTGATGGGAAGTTCACAATTATTGATAAAATTTTAGCAACTTGATAATTATTTTATCCCATTTCCTATTCCATTTATTGGCGGCATCTGTCTCTCTCGGGAGTTCACTGCGAAGTTGGGCGGGTACCTGTCTCTAGACTACTCACACATGGAAGTGCCCTTCAAAGGAAGGAGACTGAAAATTTTCAATGAGAAGCCTTCCACCTTCCTGGTAGAGAGGATACCCGGAGGAGAGATGGACTGTATGGTCCAGTTGTCAGAGGAAGAGCTGGTGACAGTGGAGCTGACTGAGCAAGCCTTCGAAGTGCTACAGCTTGAAGATGAGTTCTCGTTGCGGGACTTCAATGCCGTAATTGGGACAGAGCAGGGCTGTTACTCCATTGTACAGCCCGAAAGGCTTGACATGTCAGCTGCGAAAGAAGTAGGACCTGCACCCGAGAAGCTGTGGAAGCTTTTCTTTGACGGCGCGCGATGCAAGAATGGCGCCGGTGCAGGAGTACTTCTGGTTTCTCCAACCGGAATCCTGAAGGACTATACCTACAAATTGGCCTGGAGCTGCACTAACAACTAGACGAAGTACGAAGCCCTGTGCTTGGGTTTGCGAAATGCGGAGAGGCTGGGGATTAAACACCTGCAGATCTTTGGAGATTCAGAGCTGGTGTGTCACCAGGTTACGAACAAGTGCGCCTCCAAAAAGCACTATCTCAAGGCGTAACGCAACCGGGTGTGGGACCTGATGGAGTAGTTTGACTCGTTGAATGTCAAGGCGATATCGCGTGAGAAAAACAAACACGCTGACATTCTGGCGTCTGTTGGAGCCAGGTACGTTCCGGCTGACGACGTTGTCTAGAAACCGAAGCTGGTTCGCACTATTTACAGGCCTTCTGTGCCTGATAAGGACACCCACTGGCAGGTGTTTGATTGTGACGAGGAGATCGTCACATTTTTGGTAAATGAAGCATGTTCAATCGAGAGTAGAAACCCTGATGACGAGCAATATGAGGGGTTGATACAGTTGAAAAATTATCATGTCCCAAAAGGACTGATTACATTGGAGAGTCTATTTGATCAGAATGACAGAGCTATATCTCATAGGATCAAGGTAGACCCGAAGCAGTATGCTGACCTGGAACATGAACCTGGTAAAACTATCAAGGTCGGGATAGACTGCACTTCGGAGGAACTTGAGCAGATCAGATCACTGTGCCGAGAGTTCCCCAACATCGTGGCCTGGTGCTACGAGGATTTGAAGGGTTATGACAGAAATGTAATCCAGCATACTATTGAGCTAGAGGATGGCGCCAAGCCATTCCTACAGAAGCAGAGGGCCGTAAATCCGAAAATTGAGGCCATGATGAAAACCGAGCTCTTGAAGATGCTGGAGGCCAAAATCATCTACCCCATCAAACATTCATCCTGGGTCGCGAATTTGGTGCCTGTGAGGAAGAAGAATGGTGACATTCGTCTCTGTGTCGACTTCAGAAACTTGAATCAGGCCTCGCTCAAGGACAACTATCCGCTTCCCCAAATTGATCAAATTCTACACATCGTTGCTGGAGCCCAGAGACTCTCACTTCTAGATGGATTTTCCGGCTACAACCAGATTTGGGTCAGGGATGAAGACCAGCATAAAACGGCGTTCACCACCAAATGGGGGACGTTCGCCTATCAGCGCATGCCTCTCGGCTTATCCAATGCTAGTGCCACATTCCAAAGGGCCACGGATCTGGCCTTCCGAGAGCTGCTCAATAAGATTATTGTCATCTACCTTGATGACATGACTGTTTTCTCTCACCAAAGAGGGGATCATGTTTCCCACCTGCGGCAAATATTTGAGAGGTGTCGAGAATTCGGCATTTCTATAAACCCGAAGAAGTCTGTCTTTGCGGTAAAAGAAGGTAAGCTGCTGGGACATGTCATCTCCGAGAAAGGCCTCGCCATTGACCCTGATAGAGCAGAAGCCCTCCTTCACTTGCCAACCCCAATAGATAAAAAAGGGCTGCAGTCCTTCTTCAGCCAAATTAACTTCGTGCGGAAGTTCATCCCGGACTTCGCACAGTTGATCAAGCCTATGGTCGAACTGCTGAAAAAAGATACAACTTACGAATGGACTGATGAGAGAGAGCAAGCCTTCGAGGAAATCAAGGCTCGAATTGCGCAAGCTCCGGTGTTCATATACCCGGACTACTCCAAGGACTTCATCCGCTACGCGGGGGGAGAACCGGAAAGTTACGCCGCAGTCCTAACTCAGAAGGGAGACGATGGCGAGGAGCACCCCATAGCGTTCCTGAGCGAAGTGATTCAGCCGCTTGAAGAAAAGTACAACTTTATAGAGCGGCAGGTTCACGCGGTCATGAAGTCCCTCCGAAAGTTCAGGCATTTTGTCTCCCAGAGCAAAACAACTGTCTTTGTCATTCACCCGGACGTTCGAAGCTTCATCATACAAGGATAGCCGAGTCACAAGAGAGCAGGATGGATTGCAAAAATCCAGGAGTTTGACATCGAAGTGCGGCCCACCAAGCTTATCAGAGGCCGAGCCTTGTGTCAGGAGCTGGCCCGAAGCGCTGCAGCCGGCATCTCCGCCTGTAAGTGGGAGGACACAGCAACAAGCATCAACCTAGCCAACTCCTTATCGGAGGAGAGTGATTGGACAGATGAACTGGTGAGATATTTCTGCACCGGAAGATGTCCAGATCACCTGAATGCCTCACAACGAAGGAGGTTTCGGCTAGGTGCACTCAAGTACACTCTTCGCCCCGAGGGGCTTTACTTGAAAAATATTGACGGCATCCTGTTGCGGTGCATCATGAAATCAGACCAGCCCAAGGTCCTCGGATATTTTCATTCCGGGATGCCTGGATGTCATCATTCTGCAAGGCCTACGACCTTGAAAATAATTAGAGCCGGGTACTATTGGCTCACTTTATTTACAGACGCTTATGCGGTTTGTTCCAAGTGTGACCAATGCCAAAGGTTTGCAGGCAAAAACAGAAAAGCACCCCTGCCCCTTCAACCGATTCAGGCCAAGACTCCGTTCCAGCAATGGGGTCTAGACTTCATCGGGGTGATTTCGCCTAATTCCTCTGCCGGACACAAGTTTATTCTTACAGCCACCGATTACTTCACACGGTGGGCAGAGGCGATCCCAACCAAAAACGCGGACCAATAAACGGTCATCGGGTTCCTTGAAAGCCTGATTACCCGCTTCGGGGTTCCAGAGTCAATTGTAACGGACAATGGTCCGGGGTTCGCAGGCGCTGTACTCACGGAGTACACTGGCAAACTTGGCATTTATCACAAAATGTCTTCTAATTACTACCCGCAGGGGAATGGCCTTGCTGAGTCTACTAACAAAAACCTCCTGAAGATCATCAGAAGGACCATTGTCTGGAACAAGCGGACTTGGCATTCACTTCTGAACCGGGCGCTGTGGGCGGACAAAGTTTCATTCAAGAAATCCATCAGAACGTCCCCTTATGCGCTCGTCTATGGTAAAGAGGTTGTCATGCCAGCCCACATCGAAATCCCTGCCCTATGGATGTTGGACGAAGACAGGAGCAGTGGAGACCCGATGGATGACAGACTGTGCCAACTTCTGCAGTTGGAAGAAGACAGAGAGAAAGCATACCAGGCCTTCACCAAGCATGTTGAAGCCACTCAAGGCTGGTTTGCGAAAGGCACCGCTGCCCGAGTTTTTAAAATCGGGGACCTGGTGCTGAAGTGGGACTCATTCAAGGCGAAACCGGGTAACCACGGGATGTTCGATGCCCTCTGGGAGGGCCCTTATCAGATTGCCCGGGTGAACCAGTTCAACACTTACATACTTCGGGATATGGAGGGTCAGCTCCTACCTATTCCCGTTAACGGGTTCCACTTAAAAATTTACCGCTGTTGAAGGTGCCCAATGGGCCCTTCCTTGTACAAATTTCCCTTATGCATTTTACTTTTCAGCATGTACAGTTTTCCAGCTTTCAGTTTTTCCATTTGTTGAAAGCCCAAGTAGGAAAAAAAGGAGAAGACACAGACTTCGTAGCGAAGCCTGGTGTCACCCCTCAGAAAGAGCGATGTTCGTAAAGCAAAGCTGCCAAAGGCAGAGCTCAAAACGGCTAAGTGGCGGTGCGCTACCCGACTTCGCAGGGAAGTCGGGCTGCGCACCGGCCAAAGGGCGCGGTTGGAGAGCTGAAGCTGCGAAGGGAGTTAAGTGTTCGGACTGCGCTCGATTTTGGAGCGAAGTCCGACTTTCGCGCGAAGTGCGAAGTGCGCCCGATCTTCGGGCGAAGTCCGAGCGCGCCCCGTTTTCCGGGCGCAGCTCGAGTGGCCCATCACGAAAAAGGCAAATAATCCTAAGTGGGCCCAAAGCCTCGTCCCAAAAATTGCGAAGTCCGGTTGCGCCCAGCCAAAGGGCGCAGTTGGGAAGTGAAGGCAGCAACAGAAAAAAAGCAAGTGTCGGTTCGGACTGCGCCCGATTTTGGGGCGAAGTCCGATTGCGCCCTGTTTCCTTGGCGCAGCTTGGATGGTTTATAAAAAATAAATAAAAAATTTAATACTCCAAGCGTGGGCCCAGGGCGCATTGCGGCAGTGAAGGTTGGGTTTCCGAACCAAAAGGGTTTTTCTTGAGCAGTGTGCCCAGATTGTGGCAGTGACGTCAGCCATGGCGCAGCGTTCAAAGTCAAATTTAATGATTGCGCAACCTTCAAGGAAAACGCAATCAAGGAAGCATGGCGCGGTAACCAGGGTACATCTTTCAAGACGTTCTCCTGTGCGGCCACCAAAAAACATAACGGCTTCACTAGCCGGTCGACCTACCCCCTCCTGCGCACCATTAATGACGCTGTCATTATCTAGAAAAGGGGGTCTAGTGCACCCAGACATGCCAAATCGTGCAGATTATTCCTGTGACTGCGAAATCTGGTGCAAACGTCCAGAGGTCATAATTATTGTTGTTTCGAAGGAATGGACAAAGGAAAGTTGCCAATGCCAGCGCAATCCAGCGAAGGGCGCGAACTGGGAGATTTACCGCAGTCAAGTGCTTTCAGGAGTGAGACGCCGCAGGATCAAAAGTCAAAATCCCAGCCAAAGAAAGTACAGCATGGGCAAGCCCCACCACCACCGGTTAATTACCTATCTGGGTACAAGGACGGCTCGTTTTCCATGAGCCTTACTAAACTGCGGATAAATGTGGAGAAATGGGCAGATAAAGTTTCGCCCTCTCACCATTTCGAGGCTACGTACAAGTCGAACCTTTATCGGTTCTTGTGCCCTCCTGTCCATCAATGCTCGGAGCTGGTCGACCTAATTGTCAGACATTACAGACCAGCTACCCGAAAAATTTGCAACTCCAGGGCTGCAGTATGACTCCAGCACGATTGTCAGAAAGATAAATCTTGGCGAGCAAGCGGGACGCTTTACGCATACAAAAAGGATGAGGGATTTCCTCAACTCAGAGCTGAACGCCCCGCTCGCAGCTGGACAATGGCCAACCGGCCCCATACCCCTGGAAAGGTTTCAAAGTAAATACATATACACCATCCTGGCGTGGGTCCTCGGCTGCGACTCTGACGAGCTTGTACGGCCGTACCAGCTAGCGCTGGCAGAATGTCTCCTATGCGGAGAATCTTATAAAACAGCAGCGCAGAAAAGTGGGAAGCGCCCTATCTTCTTTGACTGGGCGGACTGGCTTGCATACGCCATTCACTCCAGCCTGGTGAAACTACAGAAAAAGTAGTCAACTGAATTTCGATTCAGTTCCTCCTTGGCTTGGCTATGTTTGCACCACTTGCACTCCCAGATGCCGATCCCTAACCTGAAGAAGGTAAATGAGAAGGGAGAGCCACAGCCCGTCTATGAATGGACGGATGACCTATACCGAAAATGGTCTTATTACAAGTTCAACTTCAGCTATCTAGGCTTGGTCATGTCAATCTTTAGCGATGGCGAGATCCCTCGCCCCCCGCAGGAAATGACAAATTATTTGTTGAATCACAAGCTCGGGGACGTTTTTAGACTGACGCAGGGAATCGTGGTCAGAATCTACAGATTCAAGGGCAAGCCTCATCTGCTGCCCTACTGGTGCACGGATCATCAGTTTGGGATGGAGGTTGCGCTGCAGATGGATTACGTTGAAGAGGAGTTCGTCCAGGGAAAGAAAAAGGGCCATGTCTTTCAATATCCTCTTTCCTGGGCGAACGTCGAAATATCAGAGATAGGACAGCATGTCTATCTCGAGTGGGAGCTCTTTGACATTGGCCTGATTCTGCTGCCGCAGCGCTGGAAGTACGACCCATTCGGGATAACGGGCGGATATAATCGAAGACAGATGCGATGTGGTCCATGTTGACCTCGACTGGGAGATTGACTCGATGGAAGCATGGCCTCCGTGGCAAGAGTTTTACTGCGAGGAGGTAGCATATGACCTCGAGCGAAACCCGGACCACAAGTTCTCTTCTCCGCGATTTAAGAAACTCATCACCAAGCTAGCAGGCCTTAACTGGCCAAAAGAAAAAGTTGTTGAATGCTGGAAGATGAGATGCCGCACGCAGCACGATAAATCCATCAGGAGGAATCTGGCCGTTGATGATGATTTTTCAGCTCTATATGACCAGCACATTGACAGCTGGCGGCCTTTCGCATTCCGAGATTACGTTCCCCGAGGTCCCTTCGAGGGTTATAAGGGGGGATCTTCCTCCCAGCAGTTGTACACTTTTGCAACTGCTGGTGCGGGCCCAACAGATATCCAAGTGGACCCAATGCAGCCTGTTGCTTCCAAGGTGGCGCCCGAAAAGGCGAAAAAATCAGTCAAGTCAATGCCCGAGGTGACTCCTCAGGCACAAAAGACGCCAACGCCGCCAGCGAGCGGACCGACCGCGGCAGGTCTTCTGCAAGTCAAACCCCGGTACAAGTTTACCGTGGGAACATCAACGCCCGCTGCACCTACTTCATCTCCTTCTTTCGAACTAGAAATTGCTCCTGAAAAGAAAAGGAGGAAGAGAGTTGAAAGGGTCAGGCGACCTAGCCTGACGGTGCAGCAGTCAGTCGCAGACCCGCAACCGCGTCCAGCCGCTCCAGAGATTGTTTCTCTGGATAGTCCTGAGCCAGCCATCGGAACCAGAAAAGCAAACATTAATCCAGCATCGGCTCAGGAGGAGCCTGCAGGTACGTTCGCGGCCCCGCTCCCTCTGATCTCATCTGGCCCTACTCCGACTCTATCTCCCGGTCAATCCGAGCAAGCTATGGCCGCATCTTCCTCCCCATCTCCATCTCCCGCTCAATCCGAGCAAGCTATGGCCGCATCTTCCTCCCCATCTCCATAGCCTTTTAGCGGCCATCTCCTAAAATGCCTCCAATCTAGATACAAACCACTGTATCAAGTGGGCCAAGAAATTCATTTTGGCATATGCTAATTCCAATTCCAGTGCCAGCTTGATTTTCTTTATGGCCTATGATACAAGATAGTCATCAAACCTATCCTTGTCAACATAGACACGAGGTGGGTGTTATACAACATTGCAGTCCCCTCTGATAGCATTGTCACTCCAATCGTTGTCTACATGTTGCTGCCTACACCAAGCTTCCATGGCTGAATTTAGTGGATCTCCTCAAATCTCTTCATGTGCTCCTCATCTTAGGCCTAATTTCTCAGGCTAGGGTTGTAGATGTCGATCCATTTGTTGCCACTAGTAGTCCAACTACTTTTGCCTCTTCTCCTCTCTCTCCATCTCCCTGCTCATCGCTCCTGTCAATCTTAGATTCCTCTTCAACCAATGCATTTGTGTCATCTCCCTTGTCTTCCTCTTTCGAGGATTCAACTATTTGCATTATTGGCGCCTTCCTTTTCTTCTTCGTCGTGGCCTACTACTTCTATCCTCTTGAATCCCTTATTGTTTTTTCTTGTTGGTCCTGTTGCCACATTTTGCACGGGGTGCAATGTTTTCAGTTTTTGTAAGAGAGCTGCTCTTCCCTTTCCCTCTTCCTCTTCTCCCCCTTTCTCTCTCTTCCCTACATTCTCATTCTTCCCTCTTTCTCTTGAGCCCCTCAGTCAAATCTCAAAAATGACAGAAGTTGCCCTGAAAAATGGCTAAGTGTCAGGGCGCAATCCGACTTCGCAGCGAAGTCGGAGTGCGCCCTCCAGTTGGAGCGCAGCAGGAGTGCAAAGTGCGCAGTGCGACAGAATCAACCAGAAGAACAAGTGTTCTGGGCGCAACCCGACTTCGCAGCGAAGTCGGAGTGCGCCCTGCTTTCTGGGCGCACTTGGTAGCAGGTTGGCAGGAAAAATGACTAAGTGTTGGGGCGCAATCCGACTTCGCAGTGAAGTCGGAGTGCGCCCCCTTTCTAGGGCGTAGTCCGTACGGCGGCAGAAATCATCTTTCACCTGTGCGCAATCCGACTTCGCAGCGAAGTCGGAGTGCGCCCTTTGACAAAGTGCGCGATGAGGAAACGAACTCGAAATGCACCCAAGGCATGAAGGCCTTCCCGATCAGCTGTTTTCTGCCAGCGCAATCCGACAGCGCTCTGATCCTGGGCGAAGTTGGATAAACTGCCTTTCAAGGCAGACACGTGTCAAGCAGCATCATCCGACAAGTGTCCAACTTTGGGATCCGAGTCAAGACGTGCCGAGCAAAAGGACAAGCATGGGCTTATCTACTTATGCCAACTGCCTCATTTAAAGCTTATTAGAGGTTCTATCTGCTTCAGCTACCCGCATTCCTGCCGATGAGAAGTTCTACCTAACACGCTGCCACGTATCTGTACAGCCTCCAGGGAGACCATGCTGCAGGTACAGTCCTGCCCGACAAAGGTCAGCATCAACAGCTTCATCGCCGCTTTTGTAAGCTAATGTTTGACTGGGACTTTGTGCCCATAAATGTATCGGGAGGACTCGGGCTATAAATAGCCACCACGTTTTCATTGTAAGTGGTGGAAGGGGAATGTCTGTTAGGGAACCATTGTAGCTGTGCTTCTGCTTCTTAATATAAAGTATATACCTGGCTCTGTTCTACTACTTTTATTTTTTATGCTGCCTCTCTTTTGTCATATTTCTTGTGTCATTGCTCGTTGTTGTGCTGAACTCTGAACTCCAGCATTTGATGGCCAAGTACTCTTGAACTTCATAGATCAGAGGATACATAGAAAAAATTAGGTAGCAGTTCCTTCAGTTGTGTGTTATGTTTATGTTGTTGTCCGTAGTGGTGATTGATGCGTTGCCGTCTGTTAGTTCCTTGGAGGGAATGTCTGTTAGGGGACCATTGTAGCTGTGCGTACAAATTCTCTACATAACACATATACTTGGATCTGACATTTCTTGGTTACTTTTTGTATTTATGTTGCTGTCCGTAGTGGTGATTGATGCGTTGTCGTACTGTTAGTTCCTTGTAGGGAATGTCTGTTAGGGAGCCATTGTAGCTCTGCGTACACTTCTTTATATAAAAAGTATACTTAGATTTGGCAGTTTTTGGTTATGCTTTGTATTTATGATGCAATAAGTAGTGGTGATTGATGTGTTGTTGTACTGTTAGTTCCCCCCACCCAACTCCAATCACATCTGTAAATTCTTTCCGCATTTTTATCTCTTTCCTGCACTCTCATCTTAAACCATAAAACCCCACAGGAAGCCGGCCTTCTCCGGAGATTGGCACGGAAGGCATTCCTTCCTTCCGGCCTTTCAATCTGGTGGGCGAATCTGGGCGCGTTAACACAAAATCCTTTCCTCATGGCAGATTCGTAACCAACAGGTCCCATTTTCATCAATGGGCCACATAGATCCAACAAAAAATGGTAGGTGCTCCTTCTGGCCCTTGTTGAGGTGGGCCCAACCATGTTTGACCTTCTCATATGTTTTTGCATCTAGAAGTAGAAAAATGGAATGGAAAGCCATAAAAAAAATTCATAAACACCAATAGAAACTTTCTATACGATCAAACAATAATGATGCCTAGTCAAATTTTACACCAGTCGTGATTCCTTCCATGTATGGTACAAGCCAAGTGGACATATCCAAGGGTCGTTGTTCTCGTGAGAATTTGGACATAATCACTTTCTTGGCACAATGCAACTCTTTTGACTTCAACTTATGCATCTTCAATATACGGCAACCACGCTTCATTAGTTTCCCAACCTCTCTTGAATTGGCAAACTTGTGCACAAACACTTGCAAATTATACGACTCTATTCCCCCCATTTTTCACCAATCTATTGTTGTTCGTAGCAAGTAGACCAAACACTCTTCGGAAATTATTGGGAGAAAAGGACACACATACCTTCTTGTGCTAAGCTAGATTTTACTCCTTTTCTTCTTTGAATCATACTTCTCCAACATCAGCAACAAATATGGCTTGAAGATGTCCTTGTCGAAGCCAATTACTTAGATAATATGGTGGACACCCACGTTTTGAAAAGTTGCCTCAACGAATGGTTTGCAAGAGCATCATTCCACCAAGTCTAGTAAAATTCTCCTCCAAGTGTTGTCTAAGTTATCTCATGGAGGGGGGTCGCCCTCTTCTAGAACAATGCCCTGCTCTGAGGCAAAACATTGCCCCACTCTTCTAGGACAGTGCCCTATTCTTCTAGGACAATGCACCACTCTAATCCAGGACCAGTTTTCACTCCAAGTTAGAATAGTGCCTTGACCTAAGTCAAGATTGTGCCCCTCCCTTTAGGTTGTGCTTAGTCCTCAAGGAACAAAGATCGGCTCTATTACTTGGAGATGATTGCTACATTTTTGTCTTTCAATGCCAAGTTATGTAACTAGGCATTATTTTTTTCTTTATTGTACTTAGAATTAGAGTAGGCTAGCCTTTTCTTATAAATAAAAGATTTATAATCATTGTAAGGGTCCTTTGGCAATTTGAAGAAAACTAGAGCTACTCTTTGCAATCAGCTGTCATTTTGTACTCCGTTTCTATAATTAATGACAAACTGAGCATGGTGTTCATGGATCAACTTTGCTATGCGACCTCTTTATTCATGGGTGTTTGGTGTCAATAGTTCTACTCTTTCTCTTCTTTTTAGTCTTTTTTCTCATTCAATGTAGGTAATTCAAATCTGATTCATTGAAGTTATTTGGCCACTACTTGAGATCCTTAGTGGATCATGCTTATCTTGCTATAGTTTTAGGAAAGCTAGAGCTACTCTTTGTAATCTGTCGTGATTTTGTACTCCAATTCTACAATTAATGAGAAACTGCGCATGGCGTTCATGGATGAACTATGCTATGCAACCCCTTTATTCATGGGTGTTTGGCATCAATGGCTCTATTCTTTCTCTTCCTATGAGTCCTTTATCTCATTTATTGTAGGTATTTCAAATCTTATTTATTGAAGTTATTTGAAGTTACTTTCTCACACATTTTATTTAATCAGATATATGGGATTGAAATGGGCCCCACCTGTATTGCATCATGACCACATAGTGGTATTCAGATTGGCAATATTCGAACTTGGGTCTCCTCCTTGAAAGTTGAGGAATACAACCAGTGCAGCTAATTCCATTTGAATACTTTCTCACACCTTTTATTCACACAAGTAGATTAAATTTGTTTTATTTCAGATATAAGAGTGGGGAACAGGCCTGAATCAAGAGGTTCAGAAGAGTAAATCCCTTCTCTTCCCTTTGTTGAACTATAGTTTCACAAGCGCAATCATATGGACGATTTCATAATTCAATAGAATCAAAGATTAACAAATAAATGGAGCAGATACGATGAACATATAGATCAGGTGGCACTATTATCATGGACAGGTGGATAGATATTACCTGTCAACCACCCATCAAAAAAAATTGCTACATCTTTAGCAAGCCTAATTTACCTTAAAGTGAATGATTGTCCTAGACATATAGAGCTTCCAAGTTTCAATATGATTATTCAAATTGTATAATGAAATTGGGCCCTCTAATATAGTGTAAATGGTCACAAATAATGCACAAGTTTGCAAATCAGTAGGGATACAAATACAAAGCAATTACAAGCATATGTTTAGATTCCATCTATGCAGATGCACTAAACAATGGCTTAAAGGACATTGCAAATCTTTATTGTATATCAGAGTTGGTAAAAGGTCCTGGAGATTTTTCAATGTTTACTTATAATCACCATACCTCCTAGGCTATTTAGGATGTTATAGATCTCTGAAGGAAACATGCCAAACTATGTGAGGCCCCTTTAGAAGCATGGGTAATAGCTAGCGCATGTGACTTTATGCAGGATATGTCATGCCATATATGGGAAGCAAGTGCAAGGGTTGGTCCTTTCATGAGATGTGCGGCTATGATGGGAAGTGGCTTTAGCAGCAAAGACAAGAAAAGCCCCCTGATTTGCCTGCTTTTATCTGCACTTATGATGACAGGTGACAGGAGGAATATAAAGACCCATCATGTTTGAAACTCCTAGCTGCTATCTTGTTTTTGTGTTTGGATAATAGGTATGTGTTTGGCCTGCAGATGTTGCCTTTAACAACAGACAAGGTTCAATAATGGAGAAATCAGAGGCCTATCAGAAATGGAAGTTGTGAAGATGACACTAGAAGGAGGCCACTCGTACAGTTGTTTTTTGGCATGTTGTACTTTTTATGCTGAATAAATGAAAGGCCCATCAAAGAATGTCTTAGAAAGTTAGGAAATTTTTCATTTCAAAAGTTGGGAATTCTCATTCAAAGGAGATGAATGAGCCAAAGACAAGAAGCAATATTTGGCCAAGGAAGCAGCAAGAAATGCAGCTAAAAAGAAGATAAGGAAGCATGGAATGGTGCATTGTGCCCATGAAATATGTTTTATATTCCCTACAAGTTGGGTAAATGGAACAAGGCAGGGAAGCACTATTGTCTTATCCTTAGATAGATTAGCATGGTCAGCAAGTCATGCATCATCTTGACTGGTACAAGGTAATGTCATTGTTATATGCTATGGATAAGCTAGTCAAAGTTAAGAATTATAACAGAATTAGTTGTTATATATTTATGATAAGTTTTGATTTTGTACTCTCCAGGGAGGAGTTACTTTAGAATAGTTGCGTCTTTTTTAATTTATTTATTTTGCTTTGTTTGTCTTAGGACGATTTTTGGGAAAATCTTGTAGGAGTCGGTTCGGTTGGGATCATCTTCTGAAGATAAAGAAGGCTTTTGTATATGCTTCTAGCATAACCAGCTTATGTAAATGTTTAAAAATGTCAATATACATACTTTGTTTTTACCTATTCCAAATTAGGTTAAAAACAGCCTTAAGAGCACATTCTTAGAACTTCACCACAAATGACTTCAGAAAAGAGAATACTCCTCTAAATTGGATAGCACTCTCAAGTATTACATGTCAATTACTCTTCCTTCTTAATTCACTGCTAACAATTAAATGACCTTTCAAGATCTCTCTCTAATGCATATTACTATGAAGGCCATATTATTAAGCATTGTACTTGTATCACAACTTTTCCCTATATCATTATTCTTATATTAGTAGTTCACACTGATTGCTTTTTAGTACACGATAAAAGTAGCAATAATTATTTCAAATGAGTGAAGCATCTGTATGAAATTATTACAGCTTAAATTACATATCAAGTAGGAACTGCAGGATTATCAACCTTGTGCTTCTGTCACGACTCCTTTCAATGGGTTCGGTGTACAATCTTTTGAATGCAGATAGAGGACCAAGAAGGTTTGGATTGGCAAATTCCATCATTGCAAAGAACTCATTTAGATTATTTTGCACAGGAGTCCCTGTCTGTCATAAACAAAACAAAAAAACATAAATTACTCCAAGAAGCAATTTTATAATATATTTAACAACAGATTTTAGTCTATAGAACAATTCCCTTCCACAAGCATAAATGAAGCTATACAAAGGCTAGAATCATGGCAGAGGTACCATTTTTCTCCTCAAAGTAAATAAGTTCTAGAGTGTACAAAGATCTATTAGACAACATAATTTCAAATCAATTATGAAAGCAAATAAGATGTTTAGAAGAAAGATATTGAGAATCCTAAACATTGAAATGCAACTATGATTCACAATTTAGCTGTATTAGGATAAGGCTTTCCAGCATATCAAGATCTAATAGCAAAGTTAATTTTAAATCAGTTATGCAAAGCAATTAAGACTTTTAGAAGCAAGATACTGAGAATACCAAAAATTAAAACACAACTATGATTCACAATTTAGCATTAATAGGACAAGGATTTCCATGTAACTAAGACATCTAGCTGACATAACTCTTCATGTTTTGTGCTATAACAGAAGATGCATTTATTTCAAAATAATTTCTTTTTTTGACAGCTGAAGTTCAAGTGAAATTTTTGTTTGTACAGGTTGTGCTGTATATTAACTTATGAAAATGAAGCATCCAATGCTAATAGGAGAATTCTAGCAAAGCATGTTTTAAGGATTCTACTAGAGAAAGAAAGCAATGCGGCTAAACATTAATCAGCATGACAGGGAACTAAAAAGAACAAAATTAGAAGAAATTCGAAGGCAAGAGATATTCCCAATATATAGTTATAACCAAATGACAAGTTCAAAAACTCCACAGGATAGATGGAAGTTGCCTACATTCAGAAGCAATAGAAATTTACTGTCCAAACAATCTAATCTCTAAGAGACAATACGAACTGCTAATGAATAGTAGAAGAAAGGCAATAGATATAGACCTCCCGTGCCAGTAGATGGAGCATGTAAAATGATCAATACAAACTGATCCGTACTGGAAAGTACTTATGTCAAGATGAGAAAAAGAATACTAGAAATAAAGAGGCAATGAGACTGTAGATGAATTTTACATTCTCGAGATAAGGATAGACTGGATGGTTGAACAATAGATAAGTGAAGGTGTTAATGTGGAAGCTATAAATTTCTAGGATTATATATGGGTTCATCAAAAGGATACAGTCAAAGCATATGGAAAAAATGAAAGCGATCACATCCACCTTTAATGAGGAAGCTTTGGAAATGGTATCAAATTGGAGAAAAGAGACAACACAAGTAGCCTTATGAAGGCACAACACCTTGAGTGATGGTGGGAAAAAAAAACTTATGTAGCAAAATTGGGAGATGTGTGAGATTTACAAGCAATTGAACACTTTAAAGGGGAAAAAAAGCTGCATCTAGTGCATAAAAACTGAAGGAGCAAAGATCATAAGGCACAAACTATTAGCAAAGAACATTCTATAAAATTTATAGAATTTCATAATAAGTAAATAAACTGAGACAATGTTCACTTGCAGATTTTTTATTAAGTTTCAGAATATAATCATGTCACATCTTAATAAATCTAACAATTTAATAAAAAGGAGAGTGTCTTTAGCTTTTGTATTAAATACTTATTTAAGCGGAAGTTATCTATACAATTGATGTCAACTGCCATCACTCTCCCAAAGATTGTTGCTATATACGGTGGCTTACACTACAATGTTATAGCCATTTTGCTTTGGAGTTTGCATCATTTTTGCATCATGCATATAACTTAAATTAAATCCAAACAAGAAAAATTAAAATTAAATCATATTAAATTAAATCAGTGCAGTCGAGTGGGCTTGCCAACATGAAGAAAAAGTAAGAGTAACTTGAAAGCACTAAATTGCACTTAATGCAAATTTTTTAAAAATAATTAAAAATACGAAAAATAGATTAACTAAAATAACATAAAATATCTAGTACATGTCACAATAACATTCGCCTCAGCCTACAAGGACTCTAACGTGAATTCAAATGTGGAACATAATTTGTATGGACAGTCCAACGTGAACAACATTGTCAACCCATAGAATTAGAGTATGCACCTTTTTTTGTACTCCATCTAGCTTGTACCGCTCAATTCAATCGATACAAGTTTTACATATCTCTTGCTAGGTAATACCATGTTCATTTACATGCAACCCCATCTTTTTCATCATTTCAATGAAACCCCACCCTCACCCAATTCTATCTTCAAGATACCAATAATGATTATTCACAAATATATTTTCATTCTTCCATGTAAAAAATTATAGCACTATAGTTTTTTTCCACTTTTGACATGGTCAATAAAGCTCAAATGACATTAAGGAGTTTGACGCACAAAAATCCAAACCATTAAGTGAATCTAGAGAATTGAGTGGTCATCAAAGGAATACAAATTGTGACATTTTTCCCTCTTCAAGTGATGAATAGATAGTCCAGATCTGTTTATGTTATGAAGTGCAGGTGCCCAAGTTGTAATTGTGGGGAATGTGTTGAGAAATATTACATTATTTGGTACATGCTAGTGTACCCGCATGGTAGCTCCATGATACAATCGTAAATATGTAATAGACTAGAGTTGAGTCTATAGTTTAGAAGTGTGATTTATATTTCCCCTTTTATGTAAGTGTTAATGTGCATGTAAGAGTGAAATGTGCAAGAAATGCACAAGTGTCATGTAAGAGTGAAATGTGCAAGAAATGCACAAGTGTCATGTAAAAGTGTAATGTGCAAGAAATGCACAAGTGTCATGTAAGAGTGAAATGTGCAAGAAATGCACAAGTGTCATGTAAGTTAGAGTGCAATGTGCATGAAATGCACAAGTGTCATGTAAGTTAGAGTGCAAATGTAGATTGAGAGAATGTGCACAAGTGTCATGTATGTAAGAGTGAAAATATGTAATGTGAGGATGTGCACAAGTGTCTTAGATTAAGAGTGCATGTAGAAGTGTAAGAGTCATGTAGATGTGTGCAAGTGTCTTAGAGTCAAGTGTCCATGAAGAGTCTTGTATGCAAGTGGCAAAATGATAAGCCAAGAGTCATGAGACTTGTCATATGGAGAGCAATAGTCAAGTACTTGAAGAGTCACATTACTACGGTTATATTATGGAGACAATACTCCATGAGAAGGTAATCCAAGAAGAAGGAGAATTCTATTATCTAAAAAGATCCAGTTTGGAATAAAGCTTGTATATATTTTTGAGCAATTAATATTGTAAGTTTTCTTCATGCATAGTTCATGAATGACATAGGCCATTTACATTCATATTTGATTATTATGTAGGCCTTGTTGTACATATTAATTAGCTCATATATTATTCTACTCATTATATTATTATTTTGACCTTTAATATTGTGGCTATTTTATATTGAGACCTGTGATATTTTGTGGTAGCAAGGCTTAAAAACCCAACAGAATAATGACACCTAAATCGAAAACCCTAAATCAATTTAATTTTGGTGTTTCATGAGTGGATGACAAATGGCTAGGGTTTACCTGCTTTAGGTTTAATTCATCTCTTTTTGTTCACATTCATTTAGTTTAACAATTTTAGTGGTTAATAATCTTTCCAGCTCGTATGTATTTTTTTTTGCCTAGCACTTTCGTTTTGTAACTAGGTATACTTTCTAGTCCCACTGACCTACTTTGTTAATTTTGAACATCAATATAAATTCTTTCCTTCTTCATTTTTTCCTTTCTTAATGCTCAAATCTTTTTGTTCCTTGTCAAATTAGAGGAAAAACTTACTTTGGACTTGTTTTTACAATTTGTTTCTTTGTCTTCTTTTTTCCCATATTGCTTTGACATCTACTTGTCAACTAAATGCTCGTAAAAAAAGAATATGGAAACTTTGCATTGTTATTATCACTCATCATGTATACTTCCTTTCTATGAATACTGCCACAAACTAAAATCCACTAATATCAAAAATAGAATGTAATTTGTTGTCTATGATTCTATTTATGTTCATAATGAGTTCATGCAATTAATCATTTGACCATTGCCTTTTTATGCCACAATGCCTTTCTAAGTAAGGTTTATAGACTATAATGGACCAATAGTATATTATGTGAAATCCATAAAGGATTCAATATACAATATTGTACATAAAAGAGACATGAATAGGTAGATGGATACCCTCTCCACCAAATGGTATATATATATTTAATCCAAGAGATATAATATAAAGAGTCATAACACCTCATACCTATCTCTTAATAAATAACCATTTAGTATGTTATCAATAACGTAGGCTATATATATTAGAATAACATAAGGGACAAAACTAATAGGAAGGTATTTTAAAGAATATAAGAAGGTAATGGTTAGGTCCAATACATATCACCCCTTTTTAAAAAAAATCGACGTCAAAGCATCATTGTAATCTTCAAATAGCAATGAATATCTTATTTTTTTAAGTTGACTTTGTTCATGTTCCCTTCAAAACATTGCTCGAAAGAGATTGGTTCTTCCCTGGAGCACAAGAATATATATGATGACATCTATGTTGCAAATACTAAGAATATCACCTCACCGAATTGGGACTAATCCATCTAACATCAACCTTGAGAGGTTGAATAGGAATCCTATGAGAATTTGCTTTGATCTTGAATCCGTGAGTGTCTTTCAAAATTTTGAATAAATAATCGTTTTTAATATGAACCAAAACTTATTTGTTAAATAACCTGAATTTCAATGATGATAGATGCCATGATTAGGATGTCTAGAAGGTTCGATTCTGAGATTCTTTGTAGGGATAAATTGAGAATTCAAGCTTATTTTAGGTGTATTATAAAGGTTCTTCATAATAGTTGTAATTGCAACGTTACTAACAACAAACTTGTCAACATGCTTCATATTACTCATAGAAATTTCTTTATCAATAGAATATAAATGTTGGTAGAATGTCACTTTCTATCATTCTTTAGATATTTTATTTCTTTGAGCAAAACTTAATAATGATTTTTCAATTGATCAATTTCTTTATCCTTATCAACCAAAATCTTATACAAATCTTGTGGTGGCCTCGTACGAATTTCACTTTCTTTCATAGAACTTTTACTTTGCCTTGATAAGGTTTTATTTTGATCGTTTAGTCTATGGATCTCATCAGTTTTTCCTTTCAATTTGTCCTGAAATCAATTTCCTGTTTTGGTCTTCCTTTCTCTAAGACTTTCTTAAACAATTTACCTAAGGAAATCTTATCGAATTTATCCTGATCTAAATCTTCTTTTTTTTAAGTTAACTATCAAGTTTGTTCCACCATTTGGTAGCCTCATATGTAAAGTCACAATCTATTAAAATTTCTAACAAATAATTTATTTTCCTTATAGTTATTCCACCAAACTTCTACATCCTTCTTTCCCCGAAGTTCTGGTTTTCAAGTCATAATGATTTTCTCTTTCATCTATCTTACTTCACATAGCTCATCTAATAAATAATCAATAAGAAGAATAGAAAACTTTTAGACTAAGCATTCCATGGTATACATCATGAATTTATCTCTCAATCCTTTAAAATATCAAAATTGGCAGCAACACAAAAAGGCTAACCACAATAGCTCAAACAAAATGTGCATGAAGAAGATGTCCCTCATCCTTGAGATCAAATGTGGCCATGGAAATATTCATCTTGAGAATTTTGGAATCCAAAAACTACCTTTTCGTTTGTGATCTTATGTGTTCTTTTTCGTTTCTTCATTTTCCTTTTTTTTTTTTGTTAAATAAGATACAAAAAAAAAATAGAATGAAAAAACTAGAGTCTTCTTCTTTTTTAATTCCATCCTATTTCAGTTCTAAGTCATAATTTTTTGGTTTTTTCTTACCATCTTAGTGTCTTTTCAACATGGATATGTCTTTTTAATTAAAGAGTGTTAAGGGTGTTGCATGTGGATCCTGTGTAAGGCCCATGCAACCCCTCTAAAACCCCAAAGTTAGAATTATCTATTCTAGAGACACTAGGTAACACAAGGAAAAACCCATGGAAACACTAGATTACACAAATTAAAAAATTTGGAAACATGAAAAGTGTAGATGACAAGTTTTCAAGAATTTTTGTCTTTGAAAAGTTTTTGACATAGGGAAATGGGAACACCCTTGGAGCTTCCCGCAACATAGCTTTCTATATAAAACTTTTCAACTTTCATTAATTCAGAATTTCAAAAACATGCACTGCAAGAAAACCTTGCAGACCATGACCACTTGTGTAAAGAAAGAGCTTCAATTGGGCTGGATGTCTCCTGCATCTAGCATTTTCTACATCACCTGCTCAACCTCAGTCTTTTGAGAATAAGCATAATTATATTGCTCCATGTTGGGTTTTTGGATGCCTGAAATTAATTTAATGATATGATTATGTTCACTGACTAACAAAAGACCTTGGAACGTTTTTCCTCAATGTGCTTACTTTTGTTGTACTTCCAAGGAGAAAAGTTGAGCAACAGCTCCCTTAGATCCCTTCTTTAGCATCTCCCTATAATCAAAACTAATCACCTTTTTTTTTCTTCCCTTTTTTAAGGTAGAACATAAATTCCATCGGTTTGATACTTCTTCACATCTATCCAAATCTGATATTGTTCCTGTTGGCATTTTTGCCACATTAAATTTTTACAAAATTTTGCCCAAGTAACACATGCAGAAGCGTTGGCATTTTCGTTGGCCCTAAAAGAGGATGATAAATTGGATGAAATGATCTTTAGATGTTTCATTGTTGTAGATCTTCTCTTAAGCTTTCCAGCGATATATTATAATAGGCGATCGGGTCAGCGGATCAAAAGTTATGGCCCCGGGAAGCAGAACCAACGAAAGTCATTTTCGGGCCCAGAATGGAGCGAAAATCAATTTCGGGCACTTTTCTGGCGAAGGTGCATTTTCGGGCAAAACTCTGGCAAAAGTGCATTTTTGGGCGAATGTCTAACAAATGTCTAGCAAAAGTCTGGCGAATGTCTATGTCTGGCAAATGTCCATTTCGGGCGAATGTCTGGCGAAAGTGCATTATCGGGCAAAAGTCTGGCGAAAGTCTGTCAAAAGTCTGGCGAATGTCTGGCAAAAGTTTGGCGAATGTCCATTTCGGGCGAATGTCTGGCGAAAGTGCATTTTTCAGACGAATGTCAAGCGAAAGTGCATTTTTCAAACGAATGTCTGGCGAAAGTCTGGTGAAACCGTGAAAGTCTGGCAACTGTCTATGTCTGGTGAAAGTCCATTTTCGGGCAAAAGTTGAGCGAAAGTCCATTTTGGACTTATTAGCAACATTCACCCAGGTTTCTAGCGAATCTCCTCCGGAGCATTTTCAAGCGCTAAGGCTGCTTTCGGAAGGCGCGTTTCCAGAGACAGGGGACGGTAGGTGTAAATTTAAGGAGCCTTCATGGCGCACGGGTTTTGGTCTCCCACCTATCCCATCAAGATGACGCTGTCAGGTTCGAGGAAGCCTTCGGAGGCAAACTTCACCAACTGTTGTAAAGATACAAGCAATCCCAACGATAAATCTTGTCCGACACCATACCTCATAACTGCTGATGCGAGGTCCCAGCGATAATCTCGAAATGAGCCACGTTCCATAAATGCGTTGTTGCCTGACAAGGGTCAAATCTCAACTGACCCTAACGGTTTTAGGGTTTGACATTAATATTCCAAAGGCGAAATCCTCTATAAAAACTAGCTCAATGCAATGTAAAAAGGGGGGAACGTTCTGCTAGAGAACTGTTGTACTTAAGCTTTGCATTAATACTAAAGGCTTTTGGCTCTGATTTTGGATTTCTTCTGTGTATGATGCCTTCTTTTGCCATTTCTGTTAATTTCGTCTCTTTATGTGATTGTTGTAATTTTGCAAATTTGGATTTAAGCGTCTGGTAAAGAACAAAAGCTGGAATTATTCTGAAGGATACATGTCAGAGAAATTTTAGTGTTAGTTCCTGTTTCATTCTTGGAATTGATTGTTGCTGGTTCAAGTAGAGATAAGTGATTGTGTTGCATGTTCTTCCCCTTTGGACTCCATCTGCCTGCGGCCATATTTCCCATCCCTTTCAGTTATTTTCATTTCTTTCAGCAATTTCCTAATTTTTTCCAATTCCTTAATCTGAAGCCCCAGTTTAGCGTAGTAAGGGAGCCAACCCTCTCTGGAGATTGGCACGGAAGGCATTCCTTCCTTCCAGCCTTTCAAGTGTTGGCCGGGTCTAGGGTGCATAAACAAACCAAATCCTTTCCTAGGGCAGATTCGTGACCAACAGTTTTTCTGGCACGCCCGGTGGGACCCAAACGTTCCACGTCAAAAGCAGTATTAAGAGTTGATGTTCATCTTGTTACTGTTAAATCCGAACATCTGGCGACTCTGTTGAGCTGAAGATCCAGATTTCTTGATCGTAGGCGCCTTTTAAGCTGAAATAAGACACCTCGGAGGAATCAAGGTTTGGTGAGCAGCCTTGACCTCACAAGCGAAGAAAAGAATGTTCACCTGGAGACTCCGACTTAGTGGCAAGGAGATCTTTGCAGACCACTGCTATAATGGTAAAGGTATGCTATCCCTGCTGTGATGATCCTGGCCCTCTGAATCTCCAAATTTGGCACGAGATTCCCAAAAATACCCTGAAAACCCTAACAAAATAAAATGGCACTAAGGGAATGGTCCCAGAGCACCTTGAAGATGTCACTGCTCTAGTGACCCTCCATGACATAACCCACGAAGATGTCATGATCAGACTTCTGGTCTTGTCTTTGGAAGGAAGGGCATTGCAATGGTACAAAATACTCGGGCATTAGAGCATCTGTTCATTTGGCGGACTTGGCAGGAGCCCACAGTTGTTTAGAGCGCAAGAGGTGGATATCTCCCAGCACCGACAGAAGGAGTATGCAGGCATTATCCCAGTAATGAACAATATGGTAGCTTGCAACTTTTTTTCGAAGGAGGACCGGGAGGAAGAGAAGGGTCTAACGGCAAGCTTTGAGTGCGAAGAGGGCGCAATTTTGCACCCTTTTTGTATCCCTGAGCATAGCACGCAAGTACTCGGCCGAGACTCAATAAGCATACCTCCTCAGGAGGCTGGTCCTGGGGAGATTCTGACAGTAGGGCTATCGCCGGAAAAATCCTGCTGTCACATCAAGGAGTTAGAGGAGCACGTACCCAAGATCCCGCAACCGGTACCCGAAGAAGGCCCCCATGTGGCAAATCTCTTTGCCACATTATTCATTAACTGTATGGGTACTGGCATGCATGATAACTTGCCACGTTGCACCCTGTTCGCAACCTGGAGAACTTTGGGAAGAGGCCAGCCGGACTTCAAAGATCAACTCAAGTACAATCAGATCTGGTCCGGACACTGCAGATTCATTGGGTAGGCGCCCAACGCCAATTTTGTGGTGGCGGCATGCCAATCATGTCGCAAAATTTTGTGTAAATAATGTAAATAGGTCGACTGATAAATAAGGTGGGGAGAGCAAAATGGTGCGATTTGGCATCATCAGATCTGGCCGACTCAGAGTGGAAGGTACTTTTTTTTTATATTTTCCTGTGTCTGCGTTTTGTTGTGACTCTGTTGCCCAATGGATAAAGGCCCTGGGGTCGATTTGCATTCAGACAAGCTAAATACCCCGCGAGCCGCCATAAATGTTGGCATTTTTGCCACATTAAATTTTTACAAAATTTTGCCTAAGTAACACATGCAAAAGTGTTGGCATTTTCGCAGGCCCTAAAAGAGGATGATAAATTGGATGAAATGATCTTTAGATGTTTCATTGTTGTAGATCTTCTCTTAAGCTTTCCAACGATATATTATAATAGGCGATCGGGTCAGCGGATCAAAAGTTATGGCCCCGAGAAGCAGACCCAACGAAAGTCATTTTCGGGCCCATAATGGAACAAAAATCAATTTCGAGCACTTTTCTGGGGAAGGTGCATTTTCGGGTGAAACTCTGGCGAAAGTGCATTTTCGGACGAATGTCTGTCAAATGCCTAGCGAAAGTCTGGCGAATGTCTATGTCTAGCAAATGTGTGGCGAATGTCCATTTCGGACGAATGTCTGGCAAAAGTCTGGCGAATGTCTATGTCTGGCAAAAGTCTGGCGAATGTCTATGTCTGGCAAAAGTCTGGCGAATATCTATGTCTGGCAAAAGTCTAGCGAAAGTCCATTTTCAGGCGAAAGTTGAGCGAAAGTCCATTTCGGACTTATTAGCAGCGTTCACCCAGGTTTCTAGCAAATCTCCTCCGGAGCATTTTCAAGCGCTAAGGCTACTTTCGGAAGGCGCATTTCCAGAGACAAGGGACGGTAGGTGTAAATTTAAGGAGCCTTCATGGCGCACGGGTTTTGGTCTCCCACCTATCCCATCAAGACGGTGTTGTCAGGTCCGAGGAAGCCTCCGGAGGCAAACTTCACCAACTGCAGTAATGAGACAAGCAATCCCAGCGATAAATCCTGTCCGACACCATACCTCATAACTGCTGATGCGAGGTCCCAGCGATAATCTCAAAATGAGCCATGTTCTATAAATGCGTTGTTGCCTGACAGGGTTCAAATCTCAGCGACCCTAGCGGTTTTAGGGTTTGACATTAATATTCCAGAGGCGAAATCCTCTATAAAAGCTAGCTCAATGCAATGTAAAAAGGGGGAACATTCTGCTAGAGAATTGTTGTACTTAAGCTCTGCATCAATACTAAAGGCTTTTGGCTCTAATTCTGGATTTCTTCTGTGTATGATGCCTTCTATTGCCATTTCTGTTAATTTTGTTTCTTTATGTGATTGTTGTAATTCTGTAATCTGGATTTAAGCGTCTGGTAAAGAACGAAAGCTGGAATTATTCTGAAGGATACATGTCAGAGAAATTTTAGTGTTAGTTTTTGTTTCATTCTTGGTATTGATTGTTGCTGGTTCAAGTAGAGATAAGTGATTGTGCTGCCTGTTCTTCCCCTTTGGACTCCACTGGCCTGCGGCCATATTTCCCATCCCTTTCAGTTATTTTCATTTCTTTCAGCAATTTCCTAATTTCTTTCCAGTTCCTTAATCTGAAACCCCAGTTTAGTGTAGTAAGGGAGCCAGCCCTCTCTGGAGATTGGCACGGAAGGCATTCCTTCCTTCCGGCCTTTCAAGTGTTGGTCGGGTCTAGGGTGCGTAAACAAACCAAATCCTTTCCTAGGGCAGATCCGTGTCCAACAGTTCCTAGAAGGTCATAGATATCACACCTAACATCTTCAATGATGGAATCCCCATTACCACATCAGCACCTCCAATAGGAATAACAAACATGAACTAGCTATCTATCAACTTCCACTTGTCAGTTTGCTATGATGGCATCTTCGTTAAGAAACTAATAGTATCTCCATCAACTGCCATCAATTGAAAAATCTATAGTAGGACAAGCAAAGCAATTGATCAACTCAAAAAACTGTTTATCTATAAAGCTGTGCATACTAAAATCTTTCAACATCTCCACTCATTTTCTTTTGATGAAACCTTCCAACTTCAGGGTCTAAGACGTTTTAATATATATGGCAAGAGATGGTAGCTATAATCTCCTAAAGATTGGATGCACTTTAATTAGGTTTGTGTTATCCTTAACTTTTGACTATTACTTATCAGCTTCTTGTGTATAGTCCATATGAAAAAGTTTACTCTTCACACAATCATGTTTCTTCCTCCAATGATTATTGTAGTTGAATCGTAATCCCCTTTGCCTTTCTTTTCATCAATTGTTGAGGCGTCAAACTTACCAGTCCAAACTAGCCTAATGGAGTGACACCAAAATGCCATGTTTTCAACCTCAATCTCTCAATCTAAACTCATTACCTCTTGAAAGACTTTGGTCTTGTAAACTGTGACTTAAATGTTGGATAAACCTCCTCCATTCCACGAACAAATAACAATCTTTTGAAATTAGAGTGATATAACCCTTAAATAATCCCATTTAATTGAGTTTGGACAACTGGTTGAAGAATTGTTTATTTCATCATCTATCATATTGTGTGACAGTCATTCAAAAATCTTCATAATGAGTTAAAGGTAATCATCTTCCCTTTTTATATCAATTGTTAATATTGATATTGCTCTCCTGCCAAGTAGAAAGATGCTAATAGCACAGTCATCCACAAGAAGTTTGTTTTAGCTCAAAGAACTGTTCTACATGAATGACCCATGATGAGAGATCATTGTCATCAAATCCATGAATATCCAGCTTAAAGTATGACTTTGTGCCTTGAGATTACCATTGTTGTTGAACTCAAACTTCCAATGTTCTCCATGACAGGATGATAATGAGCCATGTATCTAAGTTATTGGATTAGTTTTGTTCAACAATGTTCCATGCATCAGTTATGATTGTGGCATGTTTTCATTGCCCGCATTGTGTTTCAATCTTTATATTGTCACTGATGTACTGGACCTGTGCCTTGCCCTATTTTGCTATGGTTAGACAGTTTAGCATAATGGAATCTAAGTATCATGGTTAGACAGTTTAACAGTTTAGCATAAAAGACATCATTCCAGGCACAATAACAAATGGAACAGATCATTGTGGAGCAAAGGTATTAGGATGAACTTGTACGAGCACAATCAGAATTCAAATTCCCACATTGTGATGGACACACCCGCAATAAGGTGGCCCATGATCACACGGTTTGTTGCAGTACCACACCAATGATGCCAATGATAATATAGTTTGCTGTAATACCATGATAATGTGCTTTGTTGAAATACCGTAATAATTTGATTAAGATGTAATAAAGGTGGAGAGAATTTCGACTCTATACGTCCAATTTGAAAAATACATTCATACATAGTACATACATACATATATATATAAGAGAATCAAGGACATTTGAAGAAGCATTATGCTCTAGAAAATACTTCCGCTCACTTCAACTTAGTTCATTCCATGTTTTAGCAGAAGGCTTCCTTGCATCTTACCAGTAAAATTCTCCTAGGACATTTTAATGCCAGTAGAGCATCGATAGTCTTGTTTCCTTCACTGCACCCACAAGAATGATGTTCACTGTTTAAAATGCATTCCACTAAAATTATTAAATTGAAGGAATATCAAAGTCAAGAAATGAGCTTAGTACAAACCAGTTTTTAAGTCTATGTGCCTCATCACATACAAGAAGGCCAGGTTTTGTTGACCCTATTATATCAGCATATTTTCGCAATAGTTCGTAAGATGTAATTAAGAGAGGATGCACATTGCTACTTTTGAAATCAAAGAATTGCTGTTTTGCCTGCAACTTCAACATTACCTGAGTTAGAGATTTTAAAATCCTAATCGCATTTTTTTAAATAGCAGAACTAAAGTACAAAATCAAAAGTTTCCACCTTTTTTTCCACTAAAGAGAATCATCACCTCACTTGCTGATGATCCTCCGTGTACAACTATGGGTCTGAGCCTTTCCACTCCAAGCCACTTACGAACCTGATAAAATTAATATATAGTCTGAGACACAATACACCAGAAGGAACACTCTTTTCTGAATATTTTTCCTATGAAGTACCTCATTCCCCCAGTTCTGCACCAATGATGTTGGGCATACAACTAAAGCCCGCTTAAAGTCTGGTCTAACCTTTGATACCTAACAAACAGTTAACATATCATAAGCAATGCATACATCATATCATATGCACCGAATATGGAAAACAAAAACTTGCTGCCTCATTTTATCACCTGTTGGAATAATGTCCAAATCAAAGCTATCACCTGTATAGTTTTACCAAGGCCTAACCTTAATTTAAAACAAAAAAGAACAATTTTATATTAGAAAGAAATGATAATTTAAAACAATAATAATCAATGGCATATAACCTTATAGATCCTTTATGGAGTGGATAACTTACCCATCTCATCGGCTAGAAGGCATCCTGTAAATGTCTGTGACCTCAAACCCATTACACACTCAAAAAGAAACTGCACACCCTCCCTTTGATGTGGTCGAAGCTTCATATTTACATACTGCAGCAAACAAGCAAAACACAAAAACATATCAATAAAGGATTTGAAAATGTTTTGATGCCTATGTGGTCATATTACAACCCATACAATAAATACAAAACTTATATAATGCATTGCTATTTTCTAATGCTCTAAAACATGTAGCTTATCCATTACAAAGCCCAAGGGAAAATAAGCCCGTGACATACTTCATATATGAATATTTAATTTATAATATGCCATAGCCCAACAGCAAACGAAAATACTAAAAACCAAGGAAACCTGCTTACAGGGTCAATAAAAATGGGTACCCCTCCTTCCTGTACATGTCCCATGTTGAGAATAAATGCATCCTGAAAAAAGAAGAGGGAAAATGAAATTTCAAACTAGTAACATAACAATTTCCAATTACATTAAAGTGAACAGAGAAGCAGCAAAAAATGTCAACAGCTGCCTGATATTATTACTTAACACAACCCAAGCACAAAATAACCAATATAGTCGATTCCATCCCAGAAAAAATGGAGGAAAAAGAAAAAAGAGAGACTTTAAAACATTACGAACAGGAGTTCAAGTCCTGATATTACTTTTGATATAGTCTCATCTTTCAAGATTGATCTTGTGAGGAAGACAGCTGCTATGTTCTCAGTCCAATTTCAAGTACATGTATACACAAATTCAGGGGTTACAAACTGAATTTATGTGATGAAAAAAAAAACTCCTCATGTTGTTTGAAAAAATCTGTCTTGTAGCTTATCTGGCTTACATATTTATTCTTCAAACATATGTTGCCTAATTTATAGTCATAATTGGATCCAATAATTCTGCTGAGGAAGTTATTTACCATGAAGAGGAAGTAGTTTATCCCATGCTTAAATAGAACACCTTGTCACGTGATCAAAATTTTGCAATTTTTGAACTGCAGGTCATAAATGAAAAAGCAGCTTATTGCTCTCTTAAACAATCTTTCTAAAATCCTTTTCAAAACCTTTATAAGGAACCTATCCCAAGAGGATAATGAAAGGACGATAGGAATGAAATATGTCGAATGCAGAGGTAACCATATCAAGAAGAATCATCCTCAAATTTAGAATATTATCAATAATCATAACATGCAAGCTTATATCAAATCCTTCCAAATACTGTTTAAGTGAAACAGCGTTTCTAATACAGGGTACATTCTAATATACCTCTTTGTCTAACAGAAATAAAGAAGTAATTAAAAATTATTTATATTAAATGTACTCTTTGTTTCCAATATTATAATAAACATCACAATTTTGACATGTGGAAATTAAACAGTGAAAAGTTGCAATGAGACAGGATTAGTTTTAGATGTGGAGTATACAACTTCTTCCCTCCAATCTCGCACTTGATTTTTGGAAAATAAAGAACTGAAGTTATAAAGATAAAGAAATATATCAAATATCTTTTGCTTAGAAATGGAAGTTGTCATAGACTGCCTCCCTTAAATCTGGATGTTACCACGTACCCATATAGTGTGTAGGCAGGCAAATCGATATGTCTGCGTTTAATGAATAAGTTTTGGTATTTTGTGTTAATTTATAGTTCATATGCAAAGTGTTTGATGAAATGTGCGTACATATATTTAATAAAGTTATAAAGTAATAATGTAATAATATGATAATGTGCAATGTTAAGTCATGTATGGACAAGTCATAAAGTGACTTATGAAATGAAATGTAAATGTAAGTTAATGCAAGTCAAATGTAATTTAGGAAAATGATGAGGTGTTGGGTAGTTGGAGGGTGCAACTAATTTCTAGTTGTATAAGTAAGACCCTTGCCTCATTCATTCATTAGCATGATGTGAGGGTATGGTATGGAGAAATGTATGTTGATAGTGGTGAAGTTGACTGTCACGTATGTGTGTATTGATGGTTGTGATCGCTGGTTGCTATTGGCTGTAAATGATAGTTGACACCAAAAGGAGAGTGCATTGCCGATAATACAAATCTGCTCATTCATTGATCATCTGCCATTGCTGTTGTTATTGTATGTTGCCTGTGTATTGTTATTATTAATTGTTGCAGATCTGTAGATTTATTAAGTAGAAATGGAATTGAGTTTCAGCGTGTTAAATTCCATTTCTACATTCTGGCGCTATTGCCTCTATGACATTGGCTCCAACCTCGTGACTTTTGGTTACGAATCTGCCATGAGGAAAGGATTTGTTGTTATTGCGCCCAGATTCGCCCACCAAATTGAAAGGCCGGGGGAAGAAATGCCTCCCGTGCCAATCTCCGGAGAAGGCCGGCTTCCTGTGGGGTGTGTTAAGATAAGAGTGCAGGGAAAGAGATAAAAATGCGGAAAGAGATAAAAGTGCAGAAAGGGATTCCAAATGTGATTGGAGTTGGGTGGGGGGAATAAGCAGCACGGCAACGAATCAATCACCACTACTAACAGCATTCATCTACAAACATACATTGAAACTACAGCTATCAGCGATCCCATGTATCCTCTATCTATGCATTCCAAGAATACTTGGCCACCAAATGCTGGAGTCCAGAGTTCAGTACAACAGCAAGCAATGACACAAGAAACATGAGGCAGAAATGACAAGGAGAGGCAACATGCAAGATAAAAGACAGTAAGCAGAACCAAGTGTATGCTTATATTTGAGGCAAACGCACAACTACAATTGTTCCCTAGTAATATATTCCCCTTCCACCACCTACAATCAAAACGTGGTGGGTATTTATAGCCCAAAATTCCCCCTAATTACATTCATGGGCACGGAGTCCCAGACAAGACAGTAGCTGACATGAGCGGCTGAGGAGCTGCTGATGCTGACTTCTGTCGGGCCGGACTGTCCTTGCAGCATGGTGTCCCTGACGATGGTACAGCTACGTGTCAACGCATTGGGTCGTCTCTGGTCAACAGGAATGCGGGTAGCTGCGGCAGATGGCACTTCACATCAGCTTAAATGGTGACAGATGGTGCCGGTAGTGTAGCCCATGCTTTCTCCTTGCGCGGTCAAGTCTTGGCTCGAATACCGGAGATGGATACTTGTCGGATGTTGAAGTGTGACACGTGTTTGCCTTGAAAGGCAGTTTATCCAACTTCGCCAGGAATTCGGGCGCTATCGGGTTGCGCAGGATGAAGACAGCGCAGTTGGAAGGCCTTCATGCCTTAGCATTTTCTGAGTTGACTTTACCCAACTGCGCACCGGTCAAAGGGCGCACTCCAACTTCGTTGCGAAGTCGGGTGTCGCACCGGTGCTTGTCTTCTTCCGCTTTTTGGACTTCGCACGGAAAAGGGCGCACTCCGACTTCGCTGCGAAGTCGGGTGTCTCCCCAACACTTAGCTGATTTTTTGACAGACCGTTCCCCTAGTGCGCCTAGGAAGAAGGGCGCACCCCGACTTGGCAGCAAAGTCGGATGTCGCCCTTGACACTTAGTCAAATTTTCAATTATTTCCTGTCCTGCTGCGCACTTCAGGTTCCCTACTGCGCTCCAATTGAGGGGCGCACCCCCGACTTCGCTGCGAAGTCGGGTGTCGCCCCAACACTTAGAAATTTTTCAAGGAACACCTGCTGAAGTTTTACTGGGGAAGAAAAGGGGAAAAGAAGAAGAGGGACTGAAACTGCGAGGAAGAGGGAGAAAGGGAGAAATGAAGAGAGGGGAAAATGAGGAGAAGGGGAGGGAAGGAGCAGCATACATGCAGAAACTAAAAACATGGCACCCTTGTGCAAAATGTGGCAACATTCCTGGCGGCTCGCGAGGTGTCGAGCTCGCCTGGACGCAATGAACCATGCCTTTATCCTTCGGGTGCAGACGAACTTCCTTCCCCTGTCCTTTGCTGCTCTGGTCACTTCCCTTGCGGTAACTGTTCTTCTTCAGGTTTGCTTTCACCGGTTGCCTCCTCAATCTCGCCTTCTGAATCTGAAGGCTCTCCACTTTCGGCTTCTTGCTTGCTTATGCGTTCGACCACAGCCTTAGATTGATCCCAGACTGCGGCTTGGAAAGGAGAGGGGTCACTGATTTCTCTGAGTGCTGCATGGAATGCAGCGACCGCGTGCAGGTCAATGGTGTTATATCTTTTTCCCAACTCTTCGAGATAAGAGTTGATCTTGCAGTACTTAGCCACCATTTGAGCGACCTGCGCTTCTTGAACTGGTTCTGTCCAGCTATCGATTTCAGCTGTATCTGCCTCGAAGGACAGCCAGTTCTTCTTTACCTGTTCAAGGGTGAGGAACTCGTCATTTCTGACATAGCTCGGACACCCATGCTCGGACAGAATGTGGAAGGGCGCCAGGAGAATATGCCTTTCATGCTCTAAGGCGTCCAGCGCCTTCCTGGCCATTCTGATCCTTTCTGTCCTCGCAAAATAAGTGTGCAAGGTTACCCTTGCATTTGCCCACTCTGAGGCAAATTGTGACATGGGGGCGATTTGGAAGCCATCGCGCTCTAGTTCCTCAAGTTTCATAGCCAGGTCTAGCCGTTGCCTTGCCTGGCGTTCGGCTTCCTCCACCACAGGCTTTCCCTGGGCAGATACCTCTTCGATCCTAGATACGAAATCCAGAACTGACAAGGATTTGACAAGGTGGGGCTTGCAACCTTGTAGCAGACTTGCGCGCATTTCCTTCGCCTTGCTCTTGGAAAAGGCCGTCGCTTGTGATGCTTTCTCTGCGAGCTGCGCCTGCGCCTGTTTCAGCGAATTCTGCAATTGTGAAATCTGCTCTAGCGCTGCCTTTCTCTCTTGCTCGGCTGTCTGCTGGGAGGCGGCCAGCTGAGCCTTAAGATCTTCAACTTTTTGCTGTGCTGATCCCAACTGCGCGGTAGCCCTAGCCAAGTCTTCTTCGAGCTACCTTGTGGTATTCTGCAACTGGAAAAGAGCTTCCTGGGTCTTGAGATGCTTGACAAGGAGGTTGTCTGTTTTACGACGAATACCGCGGATATCGTATTCTTCGTTGATATCATCAAAGTTCTTCTCCTTTGTCTGAAGCTCGTAGTCAGCCTCGGTCATGTCGCGGAGAGGCTTCTTCACCTTAGGGATCAGCTTTTCTGTCGTAAGCACCCTCCGATCTAGGTCAAACTTTGTGCGCTTGACCGAGGCGGCTATCTCTTCGGCCCTTCTGCACTTAACGCCTTGAAGAAAGGAGGCTGACCCTCCCACTGCTCTTACTGCCAGAGGCTGGTCCTCGATGATACTCATGAAATCGAGGTCTTCCAGCTCCTGGGCTTGTTGCGGCATTTTCCCTGCGAACAGTGAAGTAGGAGGGATACCAGAGGGGGTAGCAACCTTTGAGGGCGACTGGGTCCTAGGAGTGACAGGAGTCTGCGTGGATGGCGCTGGTAGGGTTTCGAGCTGCTGGGGCAAAGGATGCGGAGATGAGGGAGCAGCTTCAGCACTAACTGCGGGTGAGGGCTCTAGGGTTTGGCTCAGGGATTGAAAAGCGTTGGGATCCTGAGCAAACTGGTCAAACGAGTGCAGGCCGCTAGACGGCGAGGTGGCTTGAGAAACAGGAGACACGGCTACGGCTTGCCCTGATGAAGTGGAAGCTGGGGTTTTTGCAGGGCCGACACGGACTTGGGCGATAGGAATAGAGGACGTACCTGCGGGCTCCGCCTGAGCCGACGCTGGAGGGATGATTGCGGCCTGTTCAGGGCTGTCTAAAGAGACAACCTCCGGCGCTGCTGCTTGCGGCTGCTCTACGGCTGGTTGCTGCACTGGCTCCTTAGGGCGTTTGGTCCTCTCGACCTTCTTTTTCTTTTTTACTGACGCTGGTCCAGAAGGAAGCGGCAATAAAGGGGCGGCGGGCGCTGATGTCCCCACGGTAAACTTGTATCGGGGTCGTGCTGGAAGAATGCCTGCTGCACTCGGGCTACTGGCTGGCAGCGCAGACGTCCTTTCTGCTGGAGGGGCCAGGTCAGGAGTTGACCTTTCTGAGCTTTGCGCCACTTTGGGCACTACCTTGGGAGCTACGGTTTGCATCGGTCCCACTTGGCTGCTAGCTGGAGTTGCGCTGGAAGTCGTTGGAGTTGACAATGACTGAGAGGTGGCCCTTCTTTTATACCTTATTTTTGCGCCTCGGGGAACGCAATTGCCAAATTCGAAGGGCTGCCTCGGGGAACGCAATTGCCAAAACTCATCATCAACGGCAAGGTTCTTCCGGCTTGATTTGTCGTGCTGGGTGCGACACCTCATCTTCCAGCATTTGAGGATTTTGTCCTTATGCCAGTTGAGCGGCGCCACCTTAGCGAGGAACCTTTTGAAACCAGCTGACTCCATCCGATGGTCCGGGTTTCGCTTAGGATCAAAAGTGACCTCCTCACAGTAAAATTCATGCAATGGTGGCCATGATTGCATTAAGTGAAAGCGCCAGTGGAGATCTGCACCTGTCCTGTTTCTCCTTTCTAGCATGATTTCAAGTCTAGGAGAGATGTGTGTGAACTTTCCCCGGACCCCGATTGGGTCGTACTTCCAACGCTGTGGCAGCATAATAAGGCCCATATCAATGAGTTCTTGTTCAAGATAAACTTGCTGCCCTATTTCGAAGACTTGAATATTGGCCCAGGTCATTGGATATTGAAATATGTGACCTTTTTTTTTTCCCTGGCCCAATTCTTCTTCGACGTAGTCCATTTGCCGCGCCACCTCCATCCCGAACTGGTGGTCAGTGCAGAAGTAGGGCAGCAAGCACGACTTCCCCTTGAACTCATAGATTCGAACAACGATGCCCTGAGTTAGCCTGAAAGTATCCCCGAACTCATTGCTCCACAGATACTTCGTCATAGCCGCGATGGGCGAGTCGCGCCGCGGTTGAACAATCCCATGGCCTGGCCCAAAAATTGGATGTTAAAATCGTAAAATGAGCCCTTCCAGTATAGGACCTCAGTCCACTCGTACACGAGGAGCGGCTCTCCTTGTTCATTCGCTTTCCTCAAGTTGGGGACGTTCATCCGGTAATGCATATGGTACAGGCATAGCCATGTGAGGAATGAGCAAAACCGGAAATCCATCGACTGTTTCTGCTGCTATCTAACCAGGCTCGCATGAATTGCGTAGGCCAACCACTCCACCCAGTCGTAGAAGATTGGGCGCTTCCCGCTTTTCTACGCCGTAGAGTCGTAGAACTCCCCGTGCAGGATACACTCGGCCATTGCCAGCTGGTATGGTCGTACCACTCTGTCTGAGTCGCAACCGAGGACCCATGCCAAGATGATGTAGATATACTTGTTTTCGAAACGGTCCAGTGGTATGGGGCCAGTCGGCCACTGTCCGGCTTTTAGCGGAGTCTTCAGCTCTGAATCCAGGAACTCTCTCATCCGCTTCGTCTGAGAAAACCTGTCGATCTACTCTTCGATGTTCACCCTCCTGATAATTGCGTCTGGGCTGTACTGAAGCCCTGGGGCGAACGCTGGCTGGACGCTCTCTCGGAAAAGAGTGAACAGCACCCTTCCTTTGTTATCGCATACCTGTCCTGTAATGTCCCCATTTTTCATATTTTTATTATACATAGTTGTGGAGTGGAGTCTTGATGTGTTTTGGTGTGTTAAGAGTATTTTTGGTGAAATTTGGCAATTAAATAATAAAAAGGGGGAAATGAGGGTGTATGCCCCATTAATAAATATCATTTTATTATTATTTTCTAAGGTATTATTAAGTGAAATCAAAAAGTGCAACCTCAATAAAGAATTAAAAAAATGACTATATAAAGAGGAGTAGGGGGCTCATTTGGGGGAGCTTGGATCATTTTATCTCTTCTACATTGTTGTATTTGGCTTTGCAGCTAATACACTTTTCTCTTGTGGACGAAACCCTACAAGAGAATTCTCTCTTGCGGACGAAACCTTGCAAGGTATAGCTTTGAGGACGAAAACCCTATTGGCTAGAAACCTAGGACGAAAACCCTAGAGTTTCTTTGAGGTAAATCCAACCAGGGTTTACAATTGGGTTTATTGAGACATTCTGCATCATTTATTGAGGATTTCTTCGGCAGCATTCATATCAGATTTGGGGAGATGAGCATTTGCTATTTTTTCCTGTATAAGAGTTCTTGCTGTGAGCAGGAGTTCGAAGCTTCAGCTTGTTGGTGACGTAGCCCACCCTCAAGGACAGTGTTGTTGTGGTTGGAAGACACCATCACAATGCTTGGATTTTCAGTTTACAGGTGAAGAAGACATTGAAGGCACTTTTCTAATAAATCTGTGAAGTTATCTCAGATCATATGCAGAGTTATTATCAAGTTTCCAGCTTCAATCTCTATTGGGCATTTTCCCCAGCTGGCCGAAAAGTTTTGGAAGGGTTTTGGTGAGTTCGAGCTGCATATCACAAGAAAGACATTGGCATTGCTTACCAGCAGTTTTGCAGACTGTAATGAGGGTTCTAAGTCAGTTTTGAGAAGCATTTTAAGAGCAGCAAATAACCTACAGGGCAGCCGTGCCTCTGCAACATTGGGTCGTACATTTGCAGCCCCACGTGGGTGTTTGGGTCCATTTCTCATCGATTGCACCGGAGATACTTAGTGGAATTTGTTAAGCAGCAAAAAGGGGTATTTGTAACTATTTTCCAATCAATGGAGAAGTCAGTATTTTATAAGTTATAAGCAAAACATGTTTTTCTGTAGCTGATACAAATTTCCAGTTTAATATCAGACCAGAGATTTTTACGAGTAAACTTATCTTTCTACATTTTCCTTCATTGGGTTTATGTATTATGATAAAAAGAAGTTTGTACCAAAATTTCATTGTATTTGGTTACGTAGTTTGAAAGTTACGATAGTATTCATTTCCAGCTATGTGTTATCATTCTCAAAAGAAAAAAAAAACATATATTGAAAAAAACTACAAAAAATTACAAAATACCAAGCATTACCAAAAACAAAGTAGAGTATCAGTTCTCTCAGATTGGGGTTAGTCATTACACTGTCGCGCAGCTGGTTTGTAGTATTCAGCAATCACTTCAACCAGCTCCGGGCACCAGTGGGTCGGAGGGCACAGGAACCGGTAAAGATTTGAATTATATGCGGCTCCGAGGTGGTGGGAAGGCGAAACCTTACCCACCCACTTTGCGATAGTCAGACGTAGCTTCGTGAGACTGATAGAGAACGCACCATCTTTGTACCCGGACAGACGATTGATTGGTGGCGGCGGAGTCTGGCCAGCTACGCGCCTCTTTGTTCTGGATTTCGCTTTCTTGCCCTTCTGAGGTGCTGCGCTTTCATGGTCGCTAGACTCTGGAGACTTGTCAGCTTCGCGCGGATCTTCGCTAGATTGCGCCTGTACGGGCGCTTTCCCCTTATCCATCCTTGTTGAAACAATCAGAGACAGGAACAACAGCTTCAGAGCTTGTCAGGTTTATTCTTTGCAGTCCGAGAGTCAGCTTCGAACACTATGAATTTTCTGGCCGTGCCAGGGTCCTTTTGTAGACAGCGACTGCAATCATTAATGGCGCGAGGGAGGGAGTTAGGGCAGTTTGCTTTGGGTTGGTGGAGGCGTTATGATCTTGGCGGCTGTGCATGGGCCTTTTTTGAAAAACGTGCTTTATTAGTCGTTGGCCCAAATGCACCTTACCCTTTAAATGTATCTTCATGGGTAATTGCGCAATCATTTAAACTCTCTTGAACCATGTGCCGTAGCTGACGTCACTGCCATCAATTGGGCACACTTTCCAAAGGACCTTGCAATTAATTAACCCAACTTTGCCATGTGTCGGACTTTCCATCGGGCCCATACTTACAAACGTTTGGCGCTCTCCATGATGAGTCGTTTGGGCTTCGCCCGGAATTGGGGGCGTGGTCCGACTTCGCCCAAAATAGGGGCGCACTCGGACTTCGCCCAAAATCTGGGCGAACTTCGGACTTCGCCCCACAAACGGGCGCAATCCGAACTTCGCCCGGAAAACGGGCGCAATTTGGATTTTACGTTTTTGCACGCCAGCTTACCCAGGGTGCGCCCGAGAATGGGGGCGCACTCGGACTTCGCCCGAAAAATGGGCGCGATCCGACTTCGCCCACCAACATGGGCGCAGTTCGACATTAGGCGTTTCTTTGTAGTCTGCCACCCGACTGCGCCCTTTGGAGAAGGCGCAGCCCGACTTCGCCGCGAAGTCGGGTGGGCAGCCGAACTTAGGCATTTCAGGCATTTCAGCTTTCTTTTAACTGCTCTCTTCCCCTCTTCGCACCATTTGATGGGCGCTACCCGACTTCGCTGCGAAGTCGGGTTTTTGCCTCAGACTTGGGCTACTGAAACTATAAACAAACAACTGAAATATTTACATGCTGAAAACTGGAAATACAAAAAGGGAAATCTGTACAAGGAAGGACCCTTTCGGGCGCCTTCAGCGGTGGTACATCTTCAGGTGGAACCCGTTGACGGGAATGGGGAGAGGATGTCCCTCCATGTCCCGAAGCACATATGCGTTGAACTGATTAACCCGGGCAATCTGATAGGGGCCCTCCCAGAGGGCATCAAACTTTCCGTGGTTGCCGGGTTTCGCCTTCAACGAGTCCCATTTCAGCACCAGGTCCCCGATTTTGAAAACTCGGGCGGTGGTGCCTTTTGCGAACCAGCCTTGGGTTGCTTCAGCGTGTTTGGTGAAGGCCTGGTACGCTTTTTCTCTGTCTTCCTCCAACTGCAGCAGTTGGCAAAGTCTGTCTTCCACCGGATCCCCGCTGCCTCTTTCTTCGTCAAGCATCCAGAGAGCGGGTATTTCAATGTGCGTTGGCAAGACAGCTTCTTTGCCATACACGAGCGCATAAGGGGACGTTTTGATGGACTTCTTGAATGAAACTTTGTCCGCCCATAGCGCCCGATCCAGGAGCAGGTGCCAAGTCCTCTTGTTTTTCTCTATTGTCCTTCGAATGATCTTCAGTAGATTCTTATTGGTGGACTCGGCGAGACCGTTTCCCTGCGGGTAGTAGTTGGAAGACATCTTGTGATAGATGCCAAATTTGTTGGTGTACTCCGTGAGTACTGCGCCTGCGAACCCCGGACCATTGTCCGTCACTATTGATTCTGGGACCCCGAAACGGGTAACCAGGCTTTCAAGGAACCTGATGACCGTCTCTTGGTCGGCGTTCTTTGTGGGGATCGCCTCTGCCCACCGCGTGAAGTAGTCGGTGGCGGTTAAGATAAACTTGTGGCCCGCTGCAGAGTTCGGCGAAATCACCCCGATGAAATCCAGACCCCATTGCTTGAAACGGAGTCTCGGCTTGGATCGGTTGAAGGGGCAGGGGTGCTTTTCTGTTCTCGCCAGCAAATCTCCGGCATTGATCACACTTGGAACAGACCGCATGAGCGTCACGCAAACGAGTGGGCTAGTAGTACCCAGCTCTGATTATTTTCAAGGCCGTAGGCCTTGCAGAATGATGACCCCCAGGCATCCCGGAGTGAAATTCTCCGAGGACCCTAGACTGGTCTGATTTTCTGACGCACCGCAACAGGATGCCGTCAATGTTTTTAAAGTAAAGCCCCTCGGGGCGAAGAGTGTACTTCAAAGCACCTAGCCGAAACCTCCTTCTTTGTGAGGCGTTCATGTGGTCTGGACATCTTCCGGTGCAGAAGTATCTCACCAGTTCATCTGTCCAGTCGCACTCCTCGGGTAAGGAGTTGGCTAGGTTGATGCGTGTTCTTTGGATCCTCCCACTCGCAGGCGGATATCTCGGCTGCCGCGCTTCGGGCTAGCTCCTGGCACAAGGCTCGGCCTCTGATAAGCTTGGTTGGCCGCACTTCGATGTCGAACTCCTGGATTTTAGCAATCCATCCTGCTCTCTTGTGACCCGGCTCTCCTTGTATGATGAAGCTTCGAACGTCCGGGTGGATCACAAAGACAGTGATCTTGCTCTGGGAGACAAAGTGCCTGAACTTTCGGAGAGATTTCATGACAGCGTGAACCTGCCGCTCTATAAAGTTGTACTTTTCTTCGTGTGGCTGGATTACTTGGCTCAGGAACGCAATGGGGCGCTCCTCGCCGTCATCTCCCTTTTGGGTCAGGACTGCGGCGTAACTCTCTGGTTCTCCCACCGCGTACAGGATGAAATCCTTGGAGTAGTCCGGGTTTATCAACACCGGTGCTTGTGCAATTCGAGCTTTGATCTCCTCGAAGGCTTGCCCCCTTTCTTCAGTCCATAAGAATTCTGTATTCTTTTTCAGCAACTCGGCCATGGGCTTGATTACTGTGCGAAGTCCGGTATGAACTTCCGCACGAAGTTGATTTGGCCGAAGAAGGACTGCAGCCCTTTCTTGTCGATTGGGGCGGGCAAGCGGAGGAGGGCCTCTGCTCTGTCAGGGTCTATAGCTAGGCCTTTCTCTGAGATGACATGCCCCAACAATTTTCCTTCTTTCACCGCGAAGACAGACTTCTTCGGGTTTATGGAGATGCCGAATTCACGACACCTTTCGAATATTTGCCGCAGGTGGGGAACATGATCTTCTCGCTTGTGAGAGAAAACAGTCATGTCATCCAAGTAGATGACAATCACTTTGTTGAGCAGCTCTCGGAAGGCCAGGTCCATGGCTCTTTGGAATGTGGCGCCGGCATTGGATAAGCCGAAAGGCATGCGCTGATAGGCGAACGTTCCCCATTTGGTGGTGAACGCCGTCTTGTGCTGGTCCTCATCCTTGACCCATATCTGGTTGTAGCCGGAAAAACCGTCTAAGAGGGAAAATCTTTGGGCTCCAGCAACTATATGGAGGATCTGATCAATTTGGGGCAGCGGATAATGGTCCTTGAGGGAGGCCTGATTCAGATTTCTAAAGTCCACACAGAGACGAATGTCTCCGTTCTTCTTCCTCACAGGAACCAAGTTCGCAACCCAGGATGAATGCTTGATGGGGTAGATGATCTTGGCCTCCAGCATCTTCAAGAGCTCGGCCTTCATCATGGCCTCGATTTTTGGATTGACGGCCCTCTGTTTTTGCCGGAATGGCTTGGCGCCATCTTCTAGCTCAATGGTATGCTGGATTATTTCTCTGTCATACCCCTTCAAGTCCTGGTAGCTCCAGGCTACTATGTCAGGGAACTCTCGACACAATGCTCTGATCTGCTCGAGTTCCTCTGAGGTGCAGTCTGTCCCAACCTTGATTGATTTTCCAGGTTCCAGCTCCAGGTCGGCGTACTGCTTCGGGTCTACTTTGATCCGGTGAGATATGGCTCGGTCATTTTGATCAAATAGACTCTCAAGAGTAATCAGTCCTTTTGGGACATGATTATTTTTTAACTGTATTAACCCCTCATATTGCTCGTCATCAGGGTCTCTACCTTCGATTGAACAGGCTTCATTTACCAAAAATGTGACGATCTCCTCGTCACAGTCAAACACCTGCCAGTGGGTGTCCTTATCAGGCACAGAAGGCCTGTAAATAGTACGAACCGGCTTCGGCTTCTGGACAGTGTCATCAGCCGGAACGTACCTGGCTCCAACAGACGCCAGAATGTCAGCATGCTTGTTTTTCTCTCGTGAAATAGCCTTGACATTCAACGAGTCAAAAGACTCCATCAGATCCCAGACCCGATTTCGGTACGCCTTGAGATAGTGCTTTTTGGAGGCGCACTTATTCGTAATCTGGTGGCACACCAACTCTGAGTCTCCGTAGATCTGCAGATGTTTAATCCCTAGTCTCTCCGCCTTTCGCAAACCCAAGCACAGGGCTTCGTACTCCGCCGCATTGTTGGTACAGCTCCAGGCCAGCCTGTAGGTGTAATCCTTCTGGATCCCGGTTGGGGAAACCAAAAGTACTCCAGCACCGGCGCCATTTTTGCATCGTGCGCCGTCAAAGAAAAGCTTCCACAGCTTTTCAGGTGCTGGTCCCACTTCTCTCCTGGCTGACTTGTCAAGCCTCTCAGGCTGAACAATGGTGTAGCAGCCTTGCTCAGTTTCAATTACAGCGTTGAAGTCCCGCAAGGAGAATTCGTCTTCTACTTGCAGCTGTTCGAGAGCTTGCTCTGTCATATCCACTGTCACCAGTTCTTCCTCCGTCAGCTGAACCATGCAGTCCTCAGGCTCTTCTCCGGGTATCTTCTCTACTAAGTAGGTGGAAGGCTTCTCATTGAAAATCTTCAGTCTCCTTCCTTTGAAGGGCACTTCCATGTGTGAGTAGTCCAGAGAGAGATACCCTCCCAACTTCGCAGTGAACTCCCTGGAGAGACACATGCCGAAGTAGGGTTCCAAGTCAACGACCACAACCTCCTGGATGACCACGATGTCGAGAGCTTTGTGCAGCCGAATGGGGATGTCTTTTATGACACCGACTGTCTTGACAGGGGTGCCGTCTAGTTGCAGCACGCCTTGGCTGCTCCTTGTGTACTCCATCCCGATTTCATCGCAGACGGCTCTCGGCATTACGGTCGTAGAAGCACCAGAGTCCACCATGCGGTTGTGTACTATGTACCCTTGCATCCGTAATGACAGATAGAAGGGAGGTGGTCTGTTCTTCCCAGTGGCTGAGACTGTCAGGGGTTGCACCAGGACAGCGGGCTGTATCTGCTTGCCATTCTTCATGGTCTTCAGGGATTCTTGCAGCAGATCAACCTGGCCTGGGAGTTGAAGAGCATCATACATGCTGATTCTTGCGGGAGTTCTCTTCAGCTCGTCTACTATGCTGTAGCCCGAAGTGCTCGCTCCTTCCGCTTCTTTCGTCGGCTCATACTTCGTCCGGTACTGTTGAGTGGCCTCAACTCTCTGTCTCTTGGTTAGAGACGGATATCTCAGCCTCTCCTGAGCTTGTTCTTTTGTTTCAGCTGGAGGCTGAGCAGCGGGAGCTTTAGCCGGAAGAGGTTTGGCTACGGGAGGCTTGACTGCGGGAGTCTTCGCCGGAGGAGCCTTGTCTTTGGCTGTGTAGGGCCACAGCCTCTTGTAGGGCGGTAGCTCCTCAGGTTGCGCCTTATCTCTTCTGGCGTACACCTTTAAAGGTTTGGCTGCAGCTTCGGCAGACTTCTTGTTTTCCTTGGCAGGAGGCGGCATCGGAACTTCATCTGAGACGGCGAAATTGCTTTCGTCGCCCAGGATCATGTAGAGCTCTTCGTCCTCAATGGCGCTGCCGGCCAAAGTCTGGAGGTAGTGTTGATGCAGTGTACAGTCATCCTCGTCATGCGGGTCGTTGCACGTGGTGCACCAGTTGACCTGGTCAGAAGTACCAAGTTCATCTTCAATGGCAGCATTCCTCGGAGGGGGCCGCCGTTGCAAATGTTGCTCAGGGGGCCGATCTTTTGTCAACGTCGGAGGCGGATATGGCCTCCTTGGAGCCAGGTCCATTTGGGCCTGCTTCTTTTTCAGAACAGTCATGTCGTTAGACATGGTATGATAGCCAGAGGCCAGAGCCCGTACCTCCTGAAGGATTTGATTCTGAATATCATGATCGGGAGGCGGCGGCAACTGAGCTGGGGGAGGCAATGCAGCCAATGGAGGAGGAGTTGAATATTGTGCATGCTGCGGAGGAGCAGGAAGTGCTGGAAAACGTGGAGGACGAGGAGGCGGATAATGAATCTGCGGCGGGCCGTAAGGGTTCACGACCGGCGCCGGGTTCCATTGTTGTTGGGGTTGCTGTCCTGAAGTGGACGGCTCCGAACCAGAAGCTGACGGATACTGTGATCGGGGAAAATCAGGGTAGATGGGCGGTTGTACTCTGTGTGGAAGCCTGCCGATGGAAATGATATCCATTTCAGCTTGTTGGGCAGCCTCGTATAGAGCGGGGAACGTGTTGATTCTGGCAACCTTCAGCAGCAGGCAAATGTCTGAGTTGAAGGATCTCAGGTAGTAGTAGGCGGCCTGACCTGCTGACGGTCGGAGTTCGCGAGGTACTCGTTTCCAAGACCTCGCAAACCTAATGTTAAAGTCTGACACCTCCTCTTGGGGGTGTCTCTGAATACTTTGGAATTGATGCAGCAAAGAAGAGGGATCAGCAGACTCGTTGCATCCTTTCACGAGTCTGCCGGCTAACTGTCGCCACCCTGTGATGGATCCCTCTGGCAGTGATCTCCACCAGTAGAGAAGCTTTCCCCTAAGGGAAAGGGCCAGCAGACGGGTCTTCACACTTTCATCAGTAATGGAGTGTAGCGCAGCCAGGGCGAGAATGTCCTGGATGTGTTCATACGTCGTCTTGCCATAGCCGTCGTACGTAGGGATAGACTTTAAGGCAGCAGGGGGCACAGCTTGCTGTCCGGCTAGGGCCAAGGGCCCCGTAGAGTCCACTCGTGGGAAGAGGTCATCATCATCTTGCTGAGCAGCCATGTCTGCTTCTGACCCGGTAGTGTACTCGGTATCGGAACTGTCCGAAGATGTGGATTCTTCTTCGGCCTCAACTTCTTCAATTTCAGCTTCGGCTTCTTCGATTTCAGCCTCGGCTTCTTCTTGGATTTCTTCTTCGCGAGCTTGGTAATCAGCCAGCCTGACGCGCTCTCCTGGAGCGGCAATGTCGATTTCGTAAAGGTCAGACTGATCTCCCGGATTCCTTGCTCGCCACCTTCTTGTTTGCATGAAGGCGTTAGGACCGGTCTTCACGGACTCAGAGAATGTTCAGATATTTGCAGTCGCCAGGTGCTCTGATTTTGAACAGCAATGAAGCGAGCACTAGTACTTCGATTCTGTTTGGGGGTGGGAAACTACCATGTCCCACCGGGCGTGCCAGAGAAACTGTTGGTTACGAATCTGCCATGAGGAAAGGATTTGTTGTTATTGCGCCCAGATTCGCCCACCAGATTGAAAGGCCGGAAGGAAGGAATGCCTTCCGTGCCAATCTCCGGAGAAGGCCGGCTTCCTGTGGGGTTTTGTTAAGATAAGAGTGCAGGGAAAGAGATAAAAATGCGGAAAGAGATAAAAGTGCAGAAAGGGATTCCAAATGTGATTGGAGTTGGGTGGGGGGAATAAGCAACACGGCAACGAATCAATCACCACTACTAACAACATTCATCTACAAACATACATTGAAACTACAGCTATCAGCGATCCCATGTATCCTCTATCTATGCATTCCAGGAATACCTGGCCACCAAATGTTGGAGTCCAGAGTTCAGTACAACAGCAAGCAATGACACAAGAAACATGAGGCAGAAATGACAAGGAGAGGCAACATGCAAGATAAAAGACAGTAAGCAGAGCCAAGTGTATGCTTATATTTGAGGCAAACGCACAGCTACAATTGTTCCCTAGCAATATATTCCCCTTCCACCACCTTACAATCAAAACGTGGTGGGTATTTATAGCCCAAAATTCCCCCGATTACATTCATGGGCACGAAGTCCCAGACAAGACGATAGGCCGACACGAGCGGGCTGAGGAGGCTGCTGATGCTGACTTCTGTCGGGCTGGACTGTCCTTGCAGCATGGTGTCCCCGAAGGTGGTACAGCTACGTGGCGGCGCGTTGGGTCAAGTCTCCGGTCCAACGGGAATGCGGGTAGGTGCGGCAGATGGCACTTCACATCGGCTTAAATGGTGACAGATGGCGCCGGTAGTGTAGCCCATGCTTTGTCCTTGCGCGGTCAAGTCTTGGCTCGAATCCCGGAGATGGATACTTGTCGGATGCTGAAGTGTGACACGTGTCTGCCTTGAAAGGCAGTTTATCCAACTTCGCCAGGAATTCGGGCGCTATCGGGTTGCGCAGGATGAAAACAGCGCAGTTGGAAGGCCTTCTTGCCTTAGCAATTTTCTGAGTTGACTTTACCCAACTGCGCACCGGTCAAAGGGCGCACTCCGACTTCGCTGCGAAGTCGGGTGTCGCACCGGTGCTTGTCTTCTTCCGCTGTTCGGACTTCGCACTGGAAAAGGGGCGCACTCCGACTTCGCTGCGAAGTCGGGTGTCGCCCCAGCACTTAGCTGATTTTCTGACAGACCGCTCCCCTAGTGCGCCCAGGAAGAAGGGCGCACCCCGACTTCGCTGCGAAGTCGGGTGTCGCCCTTGACACTTAGTCAAATTTTCAATTATTTCCTGTCCTGCTGCGCACTTCGGGTTCCCTACTGCGCTCCAACTGAGGGGCGCACTCCGACTTCGCTGCGAAGTCGGGTGTCGCCCCAACACTTAGAAACTTTTCAAGGAACACCTGCTGAAGTTTTACTGGGGGAAGAAAGGGGGAAAGAAGAAGAGGGAATGAAACTGCGAGGAAGAGGGAGAAAGGGAGAAATGAAGAAAGGGGAAAATGAGGAGAAGGAAAGGAAAAGAGCAGCATACATGCAGAAACTAAAAACATGGCACCCTTGTGCAAAATGTGGCAACAGTGACATGGAGTTGTGAGAAGCAAATCCCTTGAGAAGGAGCCCAACGACTGCGATCAAATGCAGCCAATGACACCAAAGGCACAGATGAAGAAGCATATTTATTCGCTAATGCTGATGAAGTGTCATACAACAGGACGTGTACAACAAACACGCAATAGGGAGGAGAACGGTAGGCTACAGAGGGTTTGTTCAGTCAAACGACAAATGACATATTCCATACAAATGACAGGTGTCATTCAAGTGACTATCGTTCAAATGAATTGTTTAGTTGTTCCTAAAATGCATTGTTGAGTTGTCACTATCGTTTAGTCAATTGTCGGATTAGCAACTAATATGTGAGTGTATAGTTGTCGTTCTAGTGTTATGCGTCATACAAATATAGTTTGTCATATGAATGGAATCTGACGTACAAAAATAATATGCCATACAAATAGAACCTATTATACAAGTCAGTCAGTTGTATCGCAGTGTCATACAAGCCATATTGCCTTTGTCGTACAAGTGAAGGTGTCAAACGACAAATGTTGTACAAGTGCAATTAGTCGTACATACAAGTTGAAGAATCGTACAAGCCAAGTTCAGCAATAGTTGCTGGAAGGGTTCATTGAGGAGTTGCATGCTGATGAAGAATGTTTGTTGCCGAAGCAATTGCAACTTGTGGTGCACAATGGTAAGAGGGACAAGAGTCCGAAATTGGTGCAAATACAATATGGTGTGTCAAACAGTGTGCAAGACAAGAGTTTGACACCAAGCAAATTGCAGATTAGTGTGCTTGATGGTGAGTAAGACAAGAGTCCAACATCAAAGCAACTACAAATTAGAATATTTCATAGTGAGAAGGATAAGAGTCCAATGGAAGAGCAATTAGGGTGTGTTGCGCCTGATACTGTGCGTGAAGAAGAGATACAACCACTGCCAAGGTTAAGTCAACTTATCAAACCGAAAGCCAATTTGGGCATATTGTGTAAATGTTCATTGTTTCATGGAGAATCAACAAAAAACCCAATTAGGCATTAAAGAATTTGCATGATGTGGAGAACGAAAGGGTAGAACAATAAGGAAAACTAGAGGAGGTTGTTTCCTAGGACATTTCGTGGAGTCACAATAGACCGATATATGAAATCACCAAAGGACAAGTACCTGTTGCCACATTAAATTTTTTGACAAAATTTTGCTGAAGTATGGAGCTTTAAAGCGACAAAGCACATGCAAAAGTGTTGGCATTTTCGCAGGCCCTAAACGGGGATGATAAAGTGGATGAAATGATCTTGGGATATTTCATCATTGCAGATCTTTTCGCAAGCTTTTCGAAGATATATTATAATAGGCGATCGGGGCAATGGATCAAAAGTTATGGCCTCGAGAAGCAGAACCAAAAAGCTCCATTTCGGGCTTCAAAAATTGGCTAAGGCGCGGCCAAAATGCTCAAGTTCGCCCGATGCTCAAGTTTGCCAAATGCTCAGGTTCGCTCCAAAAATCAGCGAGCCCCAACTTCGCTCGAGTTTTCAAGCGAAGTACAGCCTGGACGGTGTAAAATTAACTAGGGAATGAAGTGTCCCAAGTTCGCTCAAATAGAGGGCCGAACCCCAGCCTCACTTGCAACCGGAACGAAAAAACCACTCTGAAAACCCAAAAATCGACTAAGGCATAGGAAGTCTCCGGTTCGCTCCGAGAGTCACCGAATCCCAGCTTCGCTCGGCTTTTCGAGCGAACTACAGCCTAAGCGAGGAAGGGAATGGCTAAGGTTTGAAAGATTTAAGGCACGGAGACCTCAACTTCGCTCTATTTTCGAGCGACTCTCAACCTCGCTCCCCTTCTCCAACGAACCCCGACGTCGGCCAAAATGTTCTATGTCGGCCAGCAGCGAACGTCGACCACCTCCAGCAATTCCCGGTTTTGGGCTCCTTGCGCGGCGAATGTCGGCCAAATTGCGAACATCGACCAAAAGGCGAATGTCAGCAAAATGCCTATGTCGACCAAAATGATCTCAAGTTCGCTCAAACCTCCAGCGATCCCCGGTTTCGGGTTCCTTGCGCAACAAATGTCGGCCAAGAGCGAACGCCGACCAAAATGTTGGCCTAAAATCTCAAGTTCGCTCAAACCTCAAACGATTCCCGATTTCCGGCTCCTTGCGAAGCAAACATTGGCCAAAGTGCCTATGTCGGCCAGAATGCTCCCGACTTCGCCAGAATGCTCAACTTCAGCCAGAAAACTGGAGCCCAAGGAAACGAAAGAGACTAAGTACCCCCCCAATATCGCTTTAGGGACCAGCGAATCCCGGAATCGCTCAGGTTCTCGAGCGAACGGCAGCACGAAAGGTGGAAAATGGGGCTAAGGGACGAATCAGCCCGAGTTCGCTCCGGTGTTGGGCGAACCCCGATCTCACTCCGATCTCCGAGCGAACTGTAGCATGAAACTGTGAAGAGGCAGAGCGAGGCGCAACTAAAGCGGAAAACCCATAAGGCACCAAGACCCCAACTTCGCTCCGTTTTCAAGCGACTCTCGGCATCGCTCCCTTTCGACTGCGAACGCCGATGTCGGCACCACTTCGAGCGAGCAAGCGCTAAGGCAGCCCCCCCCAAGTTTGCTCCATTTCCAAGCGACTCTCAAACCCGCTCCCCCCCTTGTGCGACTCCCGGCTTCGCTCCATTTTTTAGCGATTCTCAGCGTCGCCCAAGTTCTCCAGCAACTCCCGACTTCGCTCCATTTCTGAGCGATTCCCAGCTCATTGTAATGTAATAAGGGGGGAACATATTGCTAGAGAGTTGTTGTACTCATAACTCTTGCATCAATATAAAGAATCCTTGGCTCTGACTCTGTCTCTTTCTTGTATGCTGCCTTCTGTGACTATTTCTGCTTATGTCATTTATTTTTCTGATTGTTGTAATTCTGCTATCTGGATTTAGGCATTGGAAATTAAGTGAACCTGGAATTCAGGATACATAGGGAAGAATCACAGTGTTAGTTTCTGTTTCATTCTTTGTTTTGATTGCTGCTGGTTTTGAATATAAGTTAGTAATTGTGTTGCTTGTTCTTCCCCATTGTTACTGCTATGCAATTTACATTTCTTTCCGCAATTTATCAATCTCTTTCCAAGTTCCCTAATCTAAAAATCCACGATAATATAGAGTAGGAGTCGGCCTTCTTCGGAGATTGGCATGGAAGGCATCTCTTCCTTTCGGCATTTCAAGGTTGGTCCGCGTCTAGGGCGCATACGCAAATCAAACCCTTTCCTAGGGCGGATTCGCTGACCAACATAACCAAACATGGGAAGAGTTGCACAATACATTTGTGCAAGAATTTCAATTGTACAACAATGACGATGTAGTCATTGCTGAAATTTATAGAATGAAATACGGTGAGAACGAGTCTATTCGTTCATACAACTAGAAGTTGAGTGGGTTGTTTAACCATTTGGAGGAAGACAGATCAAACTCATTGAAGAGGAGATGGTTCATAGATGGACTTCCTCCTACGTATAGGACAAAGATCAGGATGTTCCTGTTGGTTACGAATCTACCACTAGGATAGGATTTTAATCTTATTGAAAGGCTGAAAGGCTAGAAGGAAGGGATGCCTTCCGTGCCAATCTCCGAAGAAGGCCAGCTCCTATGCTTTCTTAGTTGGGGGCTTTTGCTCAGAGTGCAGGAAAGAAATTATAAAATGCAGAAAGAAACATAAATATTCTTGTTTCGGGTGGGGAAGATAAGCAGCACAGCAACTAACTGTTGACAATTTCGTCACATTGGAGGGGTGGTGAAAATTAATGTCGTGTAAAGGATTTTCTTGTTTTCTTTATTTTTGTTGATAGTGGTATTGCAGCAAGTTTGGTTGTCATTTTTGAATTCCCTTTGTAGATAACTGTGTAAGAGAAAGCTTCGCTTACAGCACTAGCAGGAACAGGCAGCTTCGCAAACAGGAAATAGGGAAAACATAGGCGCAGGCCTGAAATCTCCTAAGGCATAGAAAGAGCTTCGCAAGCGAAGCCCCCGCGAGACCTGCTTCGGGCCGAAATCCTGCGAAGCGTAAAATGTGAGATGCGAAAGTTTCTAAAGTATGGAGAAACACTTCGCAAAATTTCCAGCGAAGCACCCGCTTCGACCTTCCTTTTTGGCGAACCTCCCCCAAGAAAAATCTACTTCGCTCAAAACTTTTGCGAAGCACCTGCTTCGGGCGATTTCAGTGCGAAGCTTCCCCATACGAAGGTTGATTGCCCCCCGAAAATTTTCTAAGGCATGGATGAGCTTCGCCCAAACTCCTTCCGAACGGCCATTTTGAAGAAGGTTCGCAGCGAAGCATTTTTGACAGCCCATCAGCGAAGCATCCACTTCGGGCAAGGACTCTTGCGAAGCAGCCTTCAACCCATTTTTCCAGCGAAGCAATGAAAGATTGAGAGCCATGTTTTGAGAAGGAATATCTGCTTCGGCACTAAGTCCTCGCGAAGCTATTTTTGGAAGTCCCTTCGCGCGAAGTACCCATCCAAGGAAGTCAGACCCGCTTCGGCTCACATCCATTGCGAAGTAAGGTCCCGAACTGGAATTTGGCGAAGCTCTTTAAGGGCACACACTCCAAGGCTGGGTATCTTTTCGAGGCAATCGAGTGTTTCATAAATGAATTTTTACTTGCCCGAGAGACCCGGGGCTCATTTTTGGCAATCCGAAAAGAGATATCAGTCGCAGGAGGAGAGCCCGACGGACATAGCAGCCACTCGAGCTCCGCACCCGGAGAAATTCAGGACGAGTCAGGCGGCCCATAAATGCAAATTTCCCCGGCTGACGCGGCCGTAGCTGCTAATTGTAGAAAAGGATGTGAGAGCTCGGTCACGGGAGGAGCGAGAACAGATTTCTCAGGTTTTCGAGGGCGTACTTCCAGATTTTGTGCATTGATGGCTCAGAGGGTCGGGTCCTCTATAAAAACCCATGAATTGTAATGAGAAAAGGGGGGAACTTCTGCTAGAAAGCTGCTGTAACTTGATTTTTTGCAATCGATATAAAAGACTTTGGGCTCAATTTCTCTTTTGTATGCTGCCTTCTGCGATAATTTCTGTTATTCCATTTCTTCATTCGCATACTGTAATTCTGCATCCTGGATTTAGGTGTGTGATTGGGGGGTTGGACCCTGGAATTCTCCTGAAGGATACATAGGGGGGAAAGTACTACGTTAAATTCTTTGTATGCTGCCTCTGGTTAGTGGTTTCTGCTACGTTCATTTATTTTCCTAATTGCTGTAATTCGGATTTAGGCGTAGGAAAGTGGTTGAATCCTGGAACTCTTCCAAAGGATACATAGGGAAGTTAGCGTGGTATTCATTCATGTTTTATTCTTTGTATTTATTGCTGCTACTTCAAGATATTAGTTAGTGATCGTGTTGTCGGTTCTTTCCCTCTGAAAATCCATTGACATTCTTTCCCTCACTCCCTTTATTTCTTTCCTGCATCCTTACTCTTTTTATCTCTTTCCTGCACTCTTATCTTAAAACCCCAAGTAGTTTAGTAAAGGAGCCGGCCTTTCTCCGGAGATTGGTACGGAGGGCATCTCTTCCCTCCGGCCTTTCAATGTTGGTCCAGGTCTAGGGCGCGTATACATACCAAAATCCTTTCCTGTGGCAGATTTGTGACCAACAGTTTCTGGCACGCCCGGTGGGACCCGGTCAGTCTCACCTTGTGAGTGGTAGTGAGAACCGATGCTTATCTCATTGCCAAAAGACTCTAGCATCTGGCGGCTCTGTTCAACCTGAGAATCTTAAAGTCGTAGAGACCGGTACTAAAGTATCCGTGCCTTCATGCAAACAAGATGGAGAGTTAGGAATAGTGGAGAAGAGACTGAGTTCTTTGAACTCGATATTGACGCCTTCGGGGAACGCTCCAGGTTGGTCACCCCTGAATCACTGTTACGTGGAACGTCCTCGCAAGAGGCTGCCTTTGACGGACAAGGGCCAACTTCGGATAGCACAGCGGCTAGTCTTCCTCCTAATCCTCCTAACTCGCCAGATCATCCAAGTGCCTCTGTTCCAGTTAGTAATCCAGTTAGCAATCAACAAGGAACTTCGGGAATTCCTGTTTTTCGGAATCTCGGCGCAAACATGGCACACCAACAACATCAACAACAAATGCAGCAGCAGCAACAACAACCGCCGCCCAGATTGTTCCCGGCATGGAATTCTTCCGGACCATTAAATCTAGCGGGACAAGGGCAGGTTCCGCCTGCTGCTATGAAGAAAATCCCCACATTCGATGGAACAGGGAAGACAGCTCTGGAACATATCCAAGACATTGTTTCTCTGGCAGCAATTCACGACATCACAGAAGAAAGAGTTATGGTAAAGCTTCTGGTTCTGTCTCTCAGAGGAAAGCTCCTCTACTGGTATAGATCCCTACCACCTGGCACTATAACGGGATGGGACCAGTTAGCCGGACAATTAATGAGGGGTTTCAATGAATCTGCCGATCCATCCTCTCTCTTGCACCAGTTTACGACGATTCAGAGACACCCGCAGGAGGAGATTGCTGATTTCAACGTAAGGTTCGCTCGAACTTGGCAAAGGGTACCAGCTGGACTCCGACCAACCAACGAAGCTGCGGCGTATTATTACCTTAGGGCCTTTAACCCTGACATCAGCGTGATGGTAAGATATTCGAATATTAATACCTTCCCTGAACTGTATGAATTGGCCCAGAAAGCGGAAATGGATTTGATAGCCGTGGGTAAACTTCCTCAAAGGATGTCGATGCCCATACTTCCAGAATTCCCTCAGTCCCAGTATACAAGTGCGGCTACTTCGCAAATCTCCGCAACCCCTGCGTATCCAATCTCATCATGGAACCCGAACCCCATTGTGTCTCAGGTCACTACTCCACAAATACATTTTCCTACATTTTCAGCACCACCGCCCACTGTCCCTTCGGCATTTCCCGTGTTACCAGCACCACCCCAATACCCTGCCCTACCCCCAATACCAACGATGGCCCCATTGCCACCTGCCCCCAAAGCTGAAGATATGCAGGCTAAAATACTACAGGAGGTTCAATCCCTAAACTCCACGGTACAGACCTTGTCTAATGACATGACCATCATGAAGAAGAAGCAGGCACAACAGGAGTTCCTGCCAAGGAGGTCTTATCCCCCACCAGCGCTCACTAAAGACCAAGTGGTACAGCAAGGGAGGTCATCGGCAAGAAATGCCGTGATTGACGAAGTCCCAAGCACTTCTGACTACATACATTGGTGCTCCACGTGTAACGACCCACATGAAGAAAATACCTGCATGCTGCATCAACATTACGTGCAAACGTTGTCGGGTAGTAGCCCTGGTGGTCAAGTCAATATAATCAGGCAAACAGATCAGAACCTAGTAATTGATGAAGAAGAGCAAGTTTCAGTCCTTACTAGGGAAGGAAAAAGACCAATGGAGGTAGATGCGGCTCAAATGGCCCCCCTAAAGGTGTATACTCGCCGCGAGAAGGGACAACAACCTTCCAAGGCCCCGGACGAAGTTTCTCATCCTGCGCTAGCAAAAGAGAAGACCCAACAGGCCTCCGCAACCCCGCCTCAGGCGGAAACCAAAGAACAGGCTAGGGAAAAGCTTAAACTCCCTTCGCTGACCAAACGACAAAGAGTCGAAGCCACGGAGCAGTATCGCACGAAGTATGAGGCTAAAAAAGAACCCGAGATACACAACTCCCTAATATACAACATCGTAGACGAGCTAAAGAAAACACCTGCCAAGATTAGTCTGTACGACGCATTACAGCTACCTGGACAAGTGGACTTGTTGCAGGAATCCTTGAAGACAACTAAGGCAAGAAAGTTAGCACCACTTGCCCTAGTGCAAACCTTATCCACGTCCATTACAGGAAAAAACAGGCCTCCTCCGTTCTACCTGTCCTTACAAATGGAAGGGTATATCGTCCACAATTGTATGATTGATTCCGGGGCCGCAACGACAGTCATGCCTAAGGCGGTTTGCGAGGAAATAGGAATGGAGTACACGCGAAGCAGCCACGGCGTACTCCAACTGGATGGTACTCCTGTAAAGACTGTCGGCGTAATTAAAGATATACCTATTCGACTGCACAAAGTGCCTCAAATTATGGTAATACAGGAGGTGGTAGTCGTTGACCTGGAGCCATATTTTAGTATGTGCCTGTCAAGGGAATTCACAGCAAAGTTAGGAGGATACCTGTCCATGGACTACTCACATTTAGAAGTTCCATTCAAGGGAAAGAAGGTTAAAATCTACAATGAGAAACCTTCTACATTCCTCGTACAGAAGATGTCCGAGGAGGAAAGTGGTGATCTCATACATGCAATAGCGGAGGGGATAGAGCAGGTGGACCTAGTTGAAGAATCCCTTGCGCAGTTGAATTCTGAAGACGAGTTTTCACTGACAGATTTCAATGCCATGATAGAAACAGAAATAGGATGCTATACTATCACCGAACCAGAGAAGCACACTAAGCTGGAGAATAAGATGTGTGCCCAGAGGGAATTATGGAGATTGTTCTTTGATGGCGCCCGATGCAAAAATGGCGCCGGGGCAGGAATACTTTTAGTATCACCGTCTGGCGAGCAAAGAGAATATTGCTACCGGTTGGTTTGGAGCTGCACCAACAACGCAACAGAGTATGAAGCCTTATGCCTAGGACTGAAGAAAGCAGAGAAATTAGGCATAAAACATCTCCAAGTCTTCGGAGATTCAGAATTGGTATGTAATCAGGTCACCAACAAGTGCATCTCAAAAAAGCATTATCTTAAAGCATACCGTAACAGAGTATGGGACTTGTTTGACCAGTTCGAGTCACTCAATCTGCAGTCCATCCCACGAGAGAAGAATAGACACGCCGATGTCTTGGCTTCCATCGCAGCTAGATATTCTCCAGCTGACGACATGGTACACAAGCCCAAGGCCGTGAGGATGATTTATAGGCCCTCTGTGCCGGATAGAGACATGCATTGGCAAGTTTTCGACAATGATGAACAGATCATCAATTTCTTGGTCCAAGAAGCAGCCACTGTTGAAGAAAGGAGTATGAAGGGCGAGGAGTATGAGGGACTGGTCCAGTTAAAAAACAACCATGTTCCAAAAGGGTTGATTACTCTAGAAAGCCTTTTTGATCAAAATGATCGAGCGGTTTCCCACAGAATCAAAGTCAACGCTAAGCAATATCAGGATCTGGAGCTCGAATCTGGGAAAGTGATAAAAGTCGGGACAGATTGCACCTCAACAGAGCTAGAACAGATCCGATCTTTGTGCAGAAGGTATCCTGACATAGTGGCATGGTCTTATCAAGACCTGAAGGGATATGATCGACAATTGGTTCAACATACAATTGAGTTGCAGGAAGGGGTCAAACCTTTCCGGCAGAGGCAAAGGCCTGTTAACCCAAAGATCGAAGTCATGATGAAAGCTGAACTCCTGAAGATGCTTGAGGCTAAGATAATTTACCCCATAAAGCATTCCTCTTGGGTAGCGAATCTAGTCCCCGTCAGGAAGAAAAATGGAGACATTCGACTATGTGTAGACTTTCGCAATCTAAATCAGGCTTCGCTAAAAGACCATTACCCTCTCCCGCAGATTGATCAAATCTTGCACTCAGTAGCTGGGGCCCAGCGTTTCTCCCTACTTGATGGTTTTTCAGGATATAACCAGATTTGGGTTAGGGATGAGGACCAACACAAAACGACATTCACTACTAAATGGGGAACATTTGCTTATCAGCGAATGCCATTCGGCCTTTCAAACGCAGGAGCCACTTTCCAGAGGGCTATGGATTTAGCATTCGGCGAACTATTGAATAAGGTCATTGTCATCTATTTGGATGACATGACCGTCTTCTCCCGGAAAAGGGAAGACCATCCTTTGCACTTACAGCAAATATTTGAAAAATGCCGAGAATTTGGCATCTCAATTAACCCGAAGAAGTCCATATTCGCAGTAAATGAAGGAAAATTACTGGGACATGTTATATCAGAGAAGGGCCTCGCCGTAGATCCTGACAGAGCTGAGGCTCTCTTAAAGCTCCCACTCCCGGCGAATAAGAAAGGGCTGCAGTCGTTTTTCGGCCAGATTAATTTCGTAAGGAAGTTTGTTCCAGACTTCGCTCAAGTCATTAAGCCGATGTCTGAGCTCTTGAAGAAGGACGCTGAATTCACCTGGACGGATGAAAGAAGGGAGGCATTTGAAGAAATCAAGGCCCGAATCGCTCAGGCACCCGTCCTGACTAATCCTGACTACAGTAGGGATTTCATCCTATATGCTGTAGGAGAACCCGAGAGTTACGCCGCAGTCCTGACACAAAAGGGAGAAGATGGCGAAGAGCGCCCCATTGCGTTTCTAAGCCAGGTAATACACCCCCACGAGGAGAAGTACAACTTCATAGAAAGACAGGTGCATGCTGTTATGAAATCCCTAAGGAAATTCAAACATTTCGTCTCCCAAAGTCGGGTTACGGTATTCGTCATTCATCCTGATGTACGCAACTTCATTATCCAAGGAGAGTTGGGCAGCAAAAGGGCTGGTTGGGTCAACAAAATACAGGAGTTTGACATTGAAATTAGACCTACAAAGTTGGTTCGCGGTCGCACGCTATGCCAGGAACTTGCGAAGAGCGTAGCAGCCGAAGTAACAGCTTGTCAGTGGGATGACTTGGCGGTAGAAGAGTGCTTCGCGAATCAAGAAGAAGATGAAAAAGACTGGGTCAGTGAAATAGTTGAATATTTCAACACTGGGAGATGTCCTCCACATTTGAATGCTTCGCAGCGAAGACACTTCAGGATGCGGTCCCTCCGATACATATTACGTCCCGAAGGCCTATTCTTCAGAAATATTGATGGTGTTCTTCTCAGATGCATAAAAGAAGATGATAAGAAAAGGGTCCTAGGTGAATTCCACTCAGGTTTCTCAGGGGGCCACTTCGCAGGAAGAACAACAGCTTTAAAAATAATTAAGGCGGGCTACTATTGGCCTACGCTCTTCGCCGACGCCTTTGCAGTCTGCCGAAAATGTGAACAATGTCAGAAGTTCGCCGGCCGAGGCAAAAATGCTCCCATGCCCCTCCAACCAATACAGGTAGAAGCACCCTTCCAACAGTGGGGATTAGATTTCATAGGAGTTATTTCGCCGAACTCCTCTGCAGGACATAAGTTCATCTTGACTGCAACTGACTATTTCACTAGATGGGCCGAAGCAGTGCCCACAAAAAACGCCGACCAGGAAACAGTCATTACATTCCTAGAGGGCTTGATCACCCGGTTCGGCATCCCGGAAGCAATAGTAACAGATAATGGTCCTGGGTTCACAGGTGCCAAGATCAATGAATTCACCTACAAATATGGGATGTACCGCAAGGTTACCTCCAATTATTATCCACAAGGTAATGGATTGGCAGAATCAACAAATAAGACCCTGTTAAGGATGCTGAGGAAGCTCATAGAGAAGAACAGAAGAACTTGGCACCTTCTCCTGGATCGAGCCCTGTGGGCTGATCGGATATCTGTCAAGAAGTCGATCAAAACTTCGCCTTACGCCCTGGTATACGGCAAGGAGGCTATCTTACCAACCCATATAGAAATTCCTGCGTTACAGTCGTTGAACGACGAAGAAGAAGAATTCAGTCCCATGGAGGATAGACTAGCTCAACTGCTACAATTGGAGGAAGATCGTGATAAGGCCTACCAGAACTTCGCAAAACATGCTCAAATCACCCGAAATTGGTTCAAGAAGAAGTCCTCTGCCCGAACATTCAGAGTAGGAGACCTGGTATGGAAGTGGGACTCTTGGAAGGCCAAGCCTGGCAATCATGATAAACTAGACGCTTTCTGGGATGGGCCATTCGAGATTGCGAAGGTAAATTCAGCTAACTCCTTTATCCTCAAGGACACAGCTGGCCAGACTTTGCCAATTTCTGTAAATGGTTTTCATTTGAAGACCTTCCATCGTTAAAAAATAAATAAAAAAAAAAATTATTATTAAAAAATTCCTTAAAGTTTTTACCTTTGTATATAATACCTTGTTATTTGCGCTTGTATATACTTTGTTTTAAGACTTTCAAAAGGTTAAATAGACAGCCAGAAGAAGACCGCAGCTTCATACCGCCATAGCAATGAGCTCCGACTTCACCAAGTCTAGTAGAACCTCCTTCGGGAATTTTTCGCGCGAAGTAGCTGATGCAAGTTGGTTCGCTGCGAAGCACCTTGGCGTTGAAACGTGAAAAGGCTCCTCGAAGGCCAAAACAACATCAAAATAAAGACTGAGACCAGAATACGGCGTGTCGCCGACAACCAATACCAAGGGGTGGCTCATAATGCTCAAGTCCCAAAGGAGAAAGCGAATATAAACAACTTCGCTCAGCAGCAAGCTTCGCTGGAGAAGCAAACGCAAGTACCTCTCCGAAGCCTCCAATCGCCTAAGGCATGAGAAATGCTTCGCGAAAAGGAGACCGAGCGAAGTGGCTTTCAAGAGAAATTCAGCGAACCATTTCCCTGTCTATAAGCGCGATAGAGACAAAGAGACGCACTTCGCTCAAAAGGCAACTCAATTCCCACTTCGGGGTTGATCTTCCGCGAAGCAGGCAATGAGGCAGTAAAGTAGCCCGAATCCCGTGAGTAAAACAACTTCGGGCCCGAAGTATGAAAATTGGTGGATCGCTGGAGGTTTGCCGCGAAGTGTCCTTTGCGCCAAAATCAGCTTCGCCAAGCCGTAGAACGCAAAATGAGAAGCGTTTAAAATGTGCCTTGAGGTGTGTGCCAACGACAATCTAGGAAAGTGCTCAGGACGTGCGGGTTTAATGCAAAGGTGGCGGGGCGCATCCCAAGAGAATGTCGTTATGATTAAAAATTGTGCCCAGGTACGAGGTGGCAGGGGAGTTTGATTTTCAAAGCATGGTCAGGATTTCGAAGTACATAGGCCCGCGTACGCCCGCGCCGCAAAACCAATCCGAGCGCAATGTGATCTCTTCGGCCCGATTTCTAAATTTAATTTTGGCAGGTGCCATAAATGGTGGTAGTATCAATCCACAACTATAAAAGCTGAGCTTCAGAGGCGAAAAGTTGTTCGTCCGCGGATAAATCCAAACGCAAGGAGCCCTGGCCATTACGTTACTCTGCTGCACCCTCATCATTCTGCGTCAAAATTCCGCCGCCTTCTAGAAACCAAGATGGGAAAGAAGAATTCGAAGGAGAAGAGGAAAGAGCCTGAGTCAGCCGGTCCAGAGAAAACCAAAAGGGGAAAGGAAGAGAAAAGGCATAAGACCAAGAGGGTAAACCTCAATCTTCGCCCTGACAAACAGATTGTGGAGGAAGGGGAAGATTCCGAAGAAGAACAGCTTGGAGAACCGCCCATCGACGGGTGGGAGAACATAAGGGACACTAAGCTCACAAAGAGCATAGCCGAACTCCGGTACACTATTGATTACATGAAGAGTCGGCTGTCTGCGGAAAACAAGAGGGCTGCCGCATACTACTCCCAGATATATTGGTACCTGACTCCACCAACGCACCCCTGTCCCGAGTTAATCCATGCCATTGCACAAAATTACCAACCCTCCACCCGGCAGGTTCTGGACGCGGCAGGAAACAAATTATTTGCAATTTTTAAGGAAGATGTGCAGGAGGCTTTCGCTCCTCAGCAAGGGCCACCCAAGGGGTATACTGTCCGCAACGTGGTTCTGAGTGAACAAGTGGATAGGTTCTCCACATCCGAGTATATTATCAAGTTCTTAAAAGAGAATATGAAAGACGGACTTCCTTCGGGTAAGCGACCACAGATGCCTCGTCCTCTCACCGATTTTAAGAATACTGACATCTTCTCTATTATAGCATGGGTTGCGGGATTGTCTACGGATGTGTCTGTGTATCCCTGGCAAGTATCGCTGGCTGAATGTATCTCACGAGGGGAGTTTTATGCCCCCGACTCATCGAGGCCAGGCATTAACCCGGTCTTTTTCGACTGGGCAGAATGGGTGGCCCGGACCCTGCATACGCGGTTGGTCAGCGTGAAGAATTCTGGAACAGGTCAGTATTTTGGGCCTTGCTCCTTCCTAGTGTGGCTCTTTTTCTACCATACTTATAAGTGTTTTCCCCACATCGCCATTACTCCGAGCGGCAAGGATGGAGCTCCTTTGCCAGTATATCAGTGGACTCCTCTCCTGGCAAGGACGGGGTCATACTATGTTTTCAACCAGCAGTTCTCAGGACCTGCTATGCAGCTTGTACAGGGTTCCTGCCCTCGGGTGCCCGTGGCTCTCAGAGATAGGGTTGTTAATGAGAAAATGGGCGATGTTTTTCAACTGACACAGGGGCTTGTTGTTCGCCTGTTTGGGTTTACGGGAAAACCCTTCCTGCTGCCACTCTATCCTTCTGAGTATCAATTCGCTTTGGAGGTTGCTCGACAGAGCGATGTGACGAATGTTGTCTACGGCCATGGCCGGAAGTGGGCACCAACCTGTGATTTCCCTTTCAAAATGGGAGTCATTGAGGTTTTTGCCCTTAAACAAAATATTTATCTGGAGGAAAAGCTTGCTGACTTCGGTTTGCTGCAGATCCCGCAGCGATGGTATTATGATCCCTTGGGGATAAGGAGAGATCATCTCAGGTTCAAAAACTTCCATATTTGCCCCCGCCCGGAGATCGTAGAACAGCGGAACAACCCTACGGGGAGAGACTTGGAATGGCACCTGGAGAGAATGAAGACAATGCCTCCATGGCATGAATTTTACGCTATTGAAGCTGAATATGATCCCATTCGGTATCCCTTCCCAGAGGCGGATTCCCCCTTCTGGAAAAGGATGAAAGATGATCTGAGGGAAGAAATTAAAAAATGGCGCGAAGATCAGCTGAAAGAATGGTGGGTGATGAGAGTCCACCGCCGAAAACAAAGATCATATGGTCTCTTAGAGATGGATAAAGACTTCGACATTTACTACGAAGCCCATGTCGGGTCCTGGCAACCCATCTCATTCGCTGACTTCATCCCCCCTAGCGCCCCGGGTTCGGGCGAAAGCCCAAGGCGAATCGAGGAAGTTTCTGAACAGGAGGAAGAAGAAGAGATAGCGGTGACACAGCAAGAGATACTAGATAAGCCAGTTGAGGATGTTGAGGCAAAGGTTGAGAAGCCGCTGCAGCAGCAGGAGAAAGGGAAAAGGAAAAGGCTCGAACCAATCCACATGCCCCTTCCTCACCCGAAACGACCTCGCAGCAGAACTTCAAGTGTTCCTAGCGAATCGGTTGCGGCAGGCTCAATTGGTGCAGGTGTTGGAGAGGTAGTGCTCGAACCACCGCTGCAGGGGACGGAAGGAGGTACCGATATGGGGACCATCGATGTGGAGGAATACTTCCAGGAGACCGAAAATATCGAGGAAACAGAAGCTGAAGGCGGACCCAGACCTGAAACGCAAGGCTTCGACACTTCTGCTCTATCACTGGAGCACGCAGGTACGCACCCCTTATCCTCTACTCCCCTAGTCACGTCGATAGCCGTCCCAGCCGAAGGTTCTCCTGGATCCTCTATCTTAGATAAATCTCCCCATAATATCATCCATGTTAAACGGTCATCCGTGGCATAGCAAATGGTGGGAGGACAAAGCAAGACGTGTGGATTACCATAGGAGGCAGTGCAAAAGGAAGTTCTTGCATAGCTAGGAAGATAGTCTGTGCAAGGAGGCACTGCAGGTACAAGTTTGAGTACCAAGAGGATGACTTCAGAGAAGGCTAAAATGGGTGAACAACAGCCAAGCAAGTCTATTGCACGAGAAGTGGAGAGGAGAACACAATAGTTGTTGAAGAGGATTGTGCAACAGAAAGTGCAAGAACCAGTAATTGTAGATGTCGAGGAGATCCAAACTACAGTGGTTATGGTTCAAGCATATGGAGAGTTTCAAAGAGGTGTGCAGGTAGTGAATGTCAACACACAAAACAACTTTGATAATCCGCAAATGCAATTTGTGCAGCAAGTGGATCCATGCAGATCACCTTCATTGGATGAGGATGCACACATTGAGATCACATCCGCAACAAAAGAAATGGCACCAAGATCAATTGTGCCAAAATATAGCAGAGATAAGAGAAAACAGAATGCATTACAGTTTAGCTGGCAATAGAAAGGCGAGAGAAGCTAATCGTTGGAAAACGAACCAAAAAGGAAATAGGAAACAGTGGCAGATGTACAAACTACTGGAGCAAACCAGATGATACAGGAGGGTAAGGCATCCAAACGACCAATCAACCTGAAAGGCAATGATGGGGAGGACAAGGAGGAAACTACAACTGAAGATGGAAATGATACAAAAATGGTTGAGGAGACAAGTGAGCATTTCATTTTCAAAGTGCGAAATTTGAGTATCTAGTTTTGGGAGAGAGCATCAATGAGCAGGTTGACACCTTTGATATGTTGACTGGAGCATTCTAGAGAGTGTGCACTAAGTTCCGACTTGGGTGCATAGGAGATTGTAGGCTATGGCAACTAAAGATAATGAACTAGGCAAGTTGGTGCAATGGGCTCGAAACGAAGAGCAGATGAAAAAGCTTGTTGAATATCATTAGACACGGCCATGGGAGTTGGACATTGGTAATGTGAAAACAATGTTGGCAGTGAAGAACCTGCTAGAAGGAACTCGGGCATTATATTGGCTTCCAACACAAGTATACATAGATGAAGGAATATTGGCAGCCCACCTTAAGGAGGAATCAGGTGTTAAGTATGTCAAAATTGCACCTGAGTAGGTAAAATCGTATGCCAAAATGAATTTCTTGGTATACCTAATTCAATGGTTAGCTATTTGATTGGAAACATTTCAGCAAACGGTTTATACCATGAAATTGAAGGAAGAGGAGTAGGCTAACCAATTGCAAACAATGTAGGTACAACTTCGGCAAGTGCAAGAAGATGCCAAAGCAAAACTAGCAGCATTTAATAAGGAGATTGAGGAAAAGATGAAGGCATAGGAGGAACAAGATCAATTGATTGGATAGTTGAAGTCGGAACATACAATGAGGGAGAAACTATTGGAAGTGAAAAATCATTTAGTCACTCATCGAGAGCAACTAATAGCAAAGAGGGATGAGCAATTACCAATCGTAGCAAGGAGAGAAGCAAAAGTTGTGAAGAGAGAGGCCAAATTAAAAGCGAGGCTCGTAAAAATCGAGTAAAGGGCAAATCATAATGGCCTAAAATGGGCTTGATAACAAGCCTACGACAAATAGTTGAAAGGAGAGATTGAGACCTTGAAACTGCAAATCCAAGAGCTTGGAGGTGTACCTATGCCCACACCTCAACATTAACAAAACCTGAGTCCCTAGGAGCAAAGACAATCGTTGACGAGGACGTAAACCAATTTAAAGGGAAGGGCAGATGTAGGAGCTAGTTCTAAATAGCCTCAAACAAAATAGTGTAAATAGTAAAATAAGTGCAATAGGCACAAATGTAAATGAAATGTAATTTTGTAATGTAATTACGTCAAGGATGATGACGTAAGCATTTGATAATGTAAGATTGAAATGTACGGTATTAAGCATGTAATTAGTGTATGCGAATGGAGGGTAGTTAGATGAGGTGTCTTAGGCGGCAGTTGTTGTTAACTGCCAGCCATCAAGGATAAATAGGACCCCCCATTCATTTGTGCAAGTATTGGAGGGATCCATCGAGTATCACCCATGATTCTATAATAAAAAAATCGTACAACCAAGAGAAATCCAATACAATTCATCCTGCATCTGTGTGTGTGATGTCATTACTATAGCAAATAGATTTGTATGTGTTCCTCCTAAGTTCTGTGTGCAGGTTGGATCTGAGTTGTACTCAAGGATTGTTGTACGAGGAAGTGTCGTCAAGGAGTGTCATAAGAGAGATATTTAGACAAGGAGTGTCATACAAGCACAAAGACTATCGTACAAGTGATAGTCATTCAAGTGCTTGCCATACAAGTGTGTCATATAAGTACTTGTCACACAAGTGTGTGCTGTACAAGTGGGGTAACAAAGCACTTGTTGTTCAAGTGAGATTGTCAATCATTGTTGTACAAATGGGAGATTTTGATTACATTCTCGATTGCTTGCTAAATCTGTTATATCAAATTGTTCCTTCAAGTTTTGGAGTACTCACCACCATGCTACAGAACCTTAATGAGTCAAGCATGTATTCACGAACTCTACATTAGAAAATGCTTATTATGAATATGTAGAACAATATATCACACACGAGGACTTCACAATTATAGACACAAGAAAATAGAATTGCAAGCAAAGAAGAGAAATAAGAATGCTTTCACTATTTGTGAATGCAACGTACATGTTCTCTAAGCACATCATTGAAGAGATAAGTATAGACCGAACATGATAGATACACCAGGTATGCAACCACCCTTGCATAATCATACCATGACTAACACCAATCTTAACAATTAAAAAGCAGTCTAAGTATACACTTTGTTAAACATTTCCTTTACTTATATAATGTGCTTTTATTTGTTAATCATTTCCTTTACTTATACAATGTGCTTTTATTTGTTAATCATTTCCTTTACTTCTACATTGATACCCCATAAATAGGTTGATTCCTTGCTAAAACCAATAAAATGATGATGTAGAGTTGGATGTAGGAAGAGACTCAACAAGAACTGCATATGAGATGATTAAGTCCGAGCAGTTAATATGGTAGAAGTCGATATCACAAGCTGTGAAGATGGTCCAGGTCACCCCAGTGAATAACAATCAGAGGCTTAAGGCTTTGATTGAAAGTGAAGTGGATGGGCATGCAAGTCAAACTGAAGAAGTTGTTCTAATGAACTTCTAAACATGTTTGTAGTCCTATTTAACTATCTTCTGACCTCTTTGGACCTGTTCTACTGCTTCTAGAGTTTTCCTTGTAATCTCTTTCTTGTCCACAAGTTTACCTTCACACTCAGTCCAAATTTTGATCACATGGACTTCCAAGCCATACTTCTCCTCCTCTATTTATTCAAATTTCTCTTATTTTGTGCCATTCTTCTAACTTACATTTTGCCTTACCGAATTAATTCCAATTGCAGGGTCTTGTGCTTCGACTCATCATTCACGAAGTCACATTTCATCCATATTCTCCTGGAAGTGATCTATTTCCTGGTGCAACTTTCTTTCCAATTAATTTGCTTTAAGTACAATCCGTTAGCAAGCGTACTTAGATTTATCTGGTAATGCTTCATGGACTCTCAACCCACCTCCACATGTGCAATATTTTGTTGGAATTTACCACCAATATCCTTATCTAATTTGGCCAAAATGACACTAAAACTTTCTGTTTACACCACAGTCTTTGTGTAAATTGGCCAAGTTGTAATTGTTTTGGCTAACTTATTCATTTTTGTTAACATACATCCATGTGTGCACATGCACATAAACCTATCCATTTTTAGTTACAATCAAGAATCCTGAACATCTATGACTGCTCTTCTTCAAGACTCTGTCTTTTCAAACAGAAGTCTGTCTAGATTTAGTCAAATGCACTTTTTCAAAATGCCCCTGCCTTTTAAAACTTGCAGAAATGCTGCTTTGTTTGGTTTTTCCATCTACCTTTGCTGTATGTTCTTCTTATCTTATCAACTCTTATCTAACCAAGTTGTTGTGACATAAGAGTAAGAAACTGAATTAGCTAGGTACGGATGGCCTTAACCTGATGAATGGATTGATTTCAGTGTTTGCTTCCCAACCACAGTCCCCCACCCAAAACAATAATATCAAAAATCCAAATCAAAAGCAAAATCTGTCTGTCATCATCAATTAGACTGAACCATCTTGGCTGCTTCTCACACTAGTTACCTAAGCCCAAAACTAAGACCATCAGAGAAATTGACTGTGACACTGGAACAAATATCGATTGTAACTTTTGTTGGGGAGCTCACTGGTGGCAGTACAATGGATGTTCCTCTAGGCTCTTGCGACTGCTGAGGATGCGCCTCTGACTACTTGAATTGCCCAAAGTTCCAAATTATTTGTTACTTCAACTCGCATAGAATGCAAATAGGATAATTGTGCATCACCTACCATGTGAAGTTAGTCTATGGCAAAATAGTATGGAAAATATCAGATTGTCATTATGTCATGAAAAGGAAAAGACCAAGAATTTTCTGAATTTAAAGCTAGGATGATAGCAGCATAACAACTTAATCAATTTGTTCACATAACGAAGCCAATAGTTGATCATGCATTGTTAAATAAAGTGAAAATAATATGGAAGTAAAATATTGCATGGCACATGAAACACATAAAACCATACCTTATGCAAAACTTTAGATGGAGCTGGCAAGGCATCATATCTGGGAATCAAAAAGCAAAACACAGAAATTTCTTAGTACCTCTCTTTCAACAGCAATTCCTGTAGTTATATTTAAAAAGGAATAGTTTGAAGAAAGCATGTGAAGATCTATTTAATTTACAATGCTAATTCTCATGGAACCTAATGAAACTAGGAGGACTTTGTATTTCGGAAAATCACCCCAGCAATCCTAGAGTCTAAAACATTTAATTTTTCTTCATAATTATCCTAAATTGTTACAATCTCAAATATAAAGCTTTCTACACTCATGACCTATTCAGCAAAGGCTCCTGTGATTACTTCAAAAAGAAATGTGGCCGAGATTCTGATTTCGCTCTAAGCCAATTGAAGGTTATGCCCACTAACCATGTCAGCAAGTTATGTACCATATGCAATCTAACAGCTTTTACAAGGTTGGGTTTATTTCTTCCAACACAAATGGTATCTTGCAATCTCTACAGACATTTTGAAGCTGTAAAAACATTTTCTCTATGTTATGCCCTTACGCATGAGTATGCTTGCCACCAATGATTGTTAACACCTTGAAAAGTACAGTGCAACTCTTTATTTTTATGACAATATTAATCCCTAAAATGATACAAAGATAAGTCATGGATTTTCACACTAAACACTCCAAAACATGAAAAACATCTTCATAGATGATCTTGAAAACTTGAACGAGCATAAAAGTGTTAACTTACCTGGCATATTCTAGAAGCACCAGCACACACTTCACTTAACTAGAAGTTATTGTTTTACTTTCGCTACTACATCAATGTCATGTCCCCTTTTTGAGCTCGTCAGCATTGGCACAGTGCATAGCCTATTCACGCGATCCTGTAGGCTATGGGAGCAGTTTAAGGATCTTGGAAGTCAGTTGGAGCAGTTTCCTATTTTTTAGGGCCGTGCTTTTTTCAGAACAGTTTCTATATTTGGACAGTTCGACCAAAAGGGTATCCAAAAATGCTATCAGATGTTGGCTTGGGTCTTCTGGTGCAATTATTTTAATACTCGTAATTATTTAATTATAAAGTCGTATTTAATTAAATAGACTTTATATTATGTGTGCACATAAGTTACTTAAGTGAATTATTAATTATTTGATAAAGTGACTTAGGGAGACAAGGATTTATTAAAAAGGGGGTTTTTTATCCCACATTGGTTATGTTATGATACAACCAGGCCCGAGTCAATAATAAATAAAGTGGTCGGGCTCTCATTCCAACATCCTTGAACATTGAATATATTGCTTGATGCATTCCGGAGAATTTGCTTGCAGATTCGAGCTTGTTGAGAACGGAAACTCTCGGCAAGGACATCCACTACGGCTGTGAAAGATCAGCTCTATTGGATTTTGATTGTCTTCATTCAGAGGGCAAATTGGAGATCAAAGAGAATTTCTGGTTCGTCATTGATATCTTGTGTGTTGGGAGATAGCAGCGATTTATACCTGTAGACGGTACTTATTTGGAGGCTGTAGCAGTTTACTATTCATGCGGTACTGTAGCAGTTTACTATTCACGTGGTACTGTAGCAGTTTACAATTCAAGCGGCACTGTAGCAGTTACTATTCACGTGGCACTGTAGCAAATTACTATTCACGCGGCGCTGTAGCAAATTACTATTCACGGCACTATTCACAAACTATTTCCAGAACGTGGATTGCTGCAATTTGTTTTCAGACTTGAGGAAAATCGGGTATTTTCAGTGTTGTTCATCATTGTAATTTCCCTTGCAATTAAGTTGTTCTAGTTTGTGAAGCTTTCTTTCAGCAGTATACTGTATGTTTAAATCCCATAAAAATACCAAAAAAAAAAGAGCATATATTTGAATAAAAAGAGCAAAAATTTGTGTTTTTTTTTACTAGTCAAAATAGATAGGAAACAATCCAGAATAGGGTGGGTTGTTACAATCAAGTTCACCAATGATAACCTCTTTAAAAGGAAAGAGTACTTGTGAGTCTAAAAACATAAATAGACTTCCATACACACTTGTGTACAATGATGTTAGACCACAAAACACTATTTATATTAAGTAAATGAAAAGATGCAAGAGGGTCAAAATATTTCATCATAACTATTGGCATCCCTGCCACACTGTTTTCCTCTGTGCGAAATTTTGCTATGCAGTAATGTTTTCTTCCCTGAAACTCTTCTTTTGCAGAATGTGTTTCCTTGTTTTTTAGGCGTTAGATACAGTAGTCCAAGCACGACAGCTTCACCTGTAAGTGTGGACCAGAGGTTCTGTATATACCGAACGCTGCTATGCAATAAATTGCGCACAAATGTTTAAAATTTGGGGTCTTATGTGCTTTTGAATTTTAACTTATGATGTAAGTGCAAAAAACAGGAAATTAAATGCAGCATACAATCAAAAGTGCCCACAAATTTTAAATATAGGTGTCGGATTCCACCGACAATGCACCTATAATGCCAATTTTAAGGTGTCGAATGCAATCGAAAATGCACCTTTTTACAATAATTTTTGCAAGAAATTTTGTTTTGTGCTTGCAAAAAAATTGATATTCACAATTCCCCCCCTTGTGTTATAATTTTGCAAAAAAACATACTGTTTTATCACCCTTTTTGCTTGCAAAATAAACAAGGTTTGGGTGGAATTTGGAGAACCCTTTCAGTGTGGAAAAAAACAATGTGCAAATCTTGTTTTGTATCCCTCCATGTGGAAAACAAATGCACTAGTTGTCTTTGTAGTTTGCAAAAAAAAAAATGGGGCTCCAATAATTTGGTTTTGGTGGTTTTGTTTGCTTGTTTGGCAAAAAATTTGAAGAAATATTTGCAAGAAAACAAAAAAATACATTAGCCAAAGGTAATATGGAGCAAAAATTGCTTTTGATGGCGTGCGCGGGGTTTGAAACCGCGACCTCTCGCAAAGTGCTTTAGCGCGGGTACGACCAGCCAGTCGGGCTACCGCGGTCAACAAGAGTAGAAGGCCACCATCTTCTATTTATCTCCTCCTTTGCGGTACAGCAAAAAAAAAGAACCTTTGTGCGCGCGAGTGGGGTTTGAACCCCCAACCTCCTATCGCGCACAGTCTTAGCACCCGCCTTCCAACCGGATGGGCTACAGCGCCCATTGCGATGAGAAGGGCTGCAGACGATTCTTATTTCCTTGTCCGATGGAATGTCGGAAAAAAAAATTATTCCGAGACTTTAGTCCGACATGCACCCCACTCAGGCTTTGTGGAGTGTTTAAGAACAATTGCTCTCACATAAGACTTTGATTGCCCGCGGTCAATCAGAGATCCACCGCCCTTTTGCCGAAGATGACGGCCAACAAGGATGAGCGACGTCAGCAATTCAGCCGTGCAGATCGCCACGTCACCGAGTGGATGCTGTTAGCATATAGATTATTTTATTTCTTTATTTTGCTTCGCCGACATTATTGTTAGGCTATTATTTTATGTCCGTATCCTTTTTACTATATCTTAGCACATAATTGTTTGTTTGCGCTTATAAGGGGATATTAGTTTTAAGGCTATCTTTAGCCTTAAGCAACTTGTATTTAATCTTTAGAATATCAATTCAATATCTAATTTTTTAGGCACATTCGCTTACAGATGTGCCATGTCAGCACTCCAAGCGGATCGCCATGTCATTCGATGAGTTTGACTGCAACGTCACCGCCTCGGTCTGCGTGCCCGCCACATGTCTGCCTTGATCTGTGTGTCGTCTAAGTCAGCTCTGCCACGTCACATCGTCTAGTGGATCAGTTCACGGTCTGCCTCGGGGTTTGTGTCGAGCGTCCAGTCAAGTCAATCCAAGGGTCCCGCTTGGAATTTGTGCCTTGTCTCAAGAAAACCGCCTATGCCTAGAAAATCGCCTACCTCGAAAAACGTGCCTAGAGACCTGCTCTAATACCATAGAGGAATGAGATGAGCATTAGCTTTGTATTAGAATGGTGGAAATATATAATACATGCGTTGTAACGAACTTGAATCCCTAACTTCCTTAACCACCTATGTAACCACTATGCGCTTAACAATAACAATTAATGTTAAGCGAATAACTAATGTAATAATATGCTAACATGTTAAAGTTCTGTTGTTCATGACTGCACTTCTTAGTTGGCAGTATTTTGATTACATGACCATGTTGGGCAATTCTCCTTCTCACCAGATGATCCTAACTTCTTTTGTAGTTATGTCTCCCACATCCTCGTAGCATGTAATCTGTCATCCACCTCTCCAAACTTCATGCCTGTTGGTTCAAACTTTAGACGACAACGATGCCAAATGTAGCACATTGTTGAGTATTTCGATGGTTGGTGGAACGATTGGAATGACAAATTTTATGAGCCAACTAAGATTGCAATCATTGCTGATCCAAACGCAATTGACATGGGCAAATTGTATGGCAGGTCTACTTGTACAACAAATATAAACTCGCACTTGTACAACAAAGTCTCCACATGCACTTGTACAATACACTCACAATCCACTTGAACGACAAACTCCAACAACTATCACACTTGTCAACAATGACTTGTACAACAACAATTTCGTAAACACTCCTTATATGGCAACCTTCCTCATGAGGCACTTCGTGACAACCCTTGTACGACATTCAAATGGCAATACTTGTATGGTGATTGTTGTATAGTTATTCTGGATTGCAATTTCTGACTGCAACCATGTACACACAGAACTTGGCACACACAACCTAGCAATTTGCCGCAATATTAGTCTCAAACAAACATATACATACACAAATGGAAATGGAAGGTCATTGCATTATTACTGCCTGTACGACACTTGCAATACACAAATCACATAGATGCTCTCACATCACAATGCACTCCTCGAATCCTCGTACTCCCCGATGCACAATGCTTCTCTCTCGTACCATGATCATCGAACATATGTATGGAGGGGTCCTTTTATGCTTGTGGGTCGGCAATTAGAAAGAACTATCGCCCTAGACATCTCACCACTTAACTACCCTCATTCCTATTATGCAACCATTACATTAGTCATACATATCGCAAATTCAATATATTAACCTATGATGTCACCATGCCTAACGTCACCTTACCAAAATGACAATTCACTTTTATTTCATTTCATTTACATTACAATTTTGTGCACATTTTCACTTATTTTCCTATGTACAGTATTTACTTCAGTTGCTTCAGTTGTTGTCCAAAATTAGTTCCTACAACTATGAGCTCTACGAAGTCAAAGCATCCATACCATTGTCTATGAAGCAATCAACTACGCACCATCTCATTCTCCAAATCAAACATGATGTCACACCATGTGCAATCTCATCTTTGATCTTCAGCATAAATAGTTTGACCTCATCCTTTGCTTGACCAATGACATTACTCTTTTTCCAAGCAAGGAGACCAATGTCATATGCAAAAACACAGTGGACAACAGAATTTAATTTCTCAACTTTCAAGGAGGAAACCCAGTTTCAAATCTTGCCAAGCAATACAAGCATAATAGCCAAGCTGTTGTAATACCAATACGCAGTGATAATGTAATACGAGTGGGGACTGTTTCAATCCCATATATCTGTTGCCACATTTTGCTAAGGGGTATAAATTCTAAAAACTTAAAAAATTGTTGCTGCCCCCCTCCTTCCTTCCTTTCCAAGCTTCGCTCATGCAAGTTCCAGTTTCTAGGGTTTCAGTTTTTAGCATTGTTTTCTCAGCATTCCAATGAATTCGGCAAGTTCGGGAAAAGCCTCAAATTCCTAAGTGTTCGGCACTCCCGCGGTCGCTCCATTTTGGAGCGATTCTGGGAGTCGCTCCTCCTTACGGGCGATTCCCAGCTTCACCCCTCTCCAGCGACCGACGGCGTTCTGAGCAATAAGATAGACGAGGAGCAGATTGAAAAATATTCTAAGTGTTAAAACTCGAGCGACTCCCGTCGTCGCTCCAAGCGCTGCCCATCGTCGCTACGGCCTCGAGCGAATCTCGACAGGGAAGTAAAAATTGCGAAATTCTTCTAAGTGTCCACTTGGGAGCGACTCCCGTCATCGCTCCCCTTTTCGAGCGACCATGGGCGGAGGAAAAAAAGGAGAATGAAAAATGTTCTAAGTATAGCACGACTCCCGTCATCACTCAAGGTTGCCAGCACCTCCCATCGTCACACAGGTTCGCCAGCGCTGCCCGTCGTCGCCCGTCGCCACCGAGCATAATCCAGTTGAGGCAGCATTCAAAGATAGACATCGGTCGCTCAATTTCGGAGCGACGTCGAGCATCGCTACCCTTTTTCAGCGACAGAGGGCGAGGAAGGTCAAAAATTGTCTTAAGGCATCAAGGGAGCGACCGACGTCGGTCGCTCATTTTCGAGCGTCGCTCGTCGTCGCTGCCTTTTTCCAACGACCATCGTCGCCTCTCCCCTAATTAGCGAATGTAAGGAAGAGAACCAAGTTGCCGAAATATCTGAGTTAAGGTGTGTCCCGGGTTCGCTCCATTCTAGAGCGACTCCCGAGGTCGCTCTCTTCAGCAAGTGACTTTGGTCAGACCCCCCTTTCGTCAGCAAACTTCAGACTTGGGCCAAGCTACACACGGATCCTGAGATTCGGGCCTATCAGAATGAGACAAAAGGTGCGTTGCGAAGGTACAGGGTAGGTCAACATTGAATGTCAAATTGTACTCAACCTACCACCTTAATTGGACCTGACTTCTCATCTACCATATCTGTACGGATCTGTACCAACTTCAGAAGAATCTTGCTGCAAGTACACTCACGGTCAACTGGGGTCTAATCCTGGCAACTTTTGGCAACTGTTCTCAGCTTTGGCAGGTTTTGAGTTTCGTGCATGTTTGTAATTTTGGGGGAAAATTCTTGCTATAAATAGCAAAAGAACTTCATTGTAAAAGGGTGGAGGGGGAACATATTGCTAGAGAGCAGTTGTAATCAGACGTTTGCCTCAATACAAAGCATCCTTGGCTCTGACTCTTGTCTCTTTCTTTTATGCTGCCTTCTGCAAGTATTTCTGCTTCATATTCATTTATCTTTTTTCTTGTTGTAATTCTGAATCCTGGATTAGGGCATTGGACAGTAAGTGAATCTAGAATCCTGGCTGAAGGATACATAGGAAGGAATCGTAGGTTGGTTTCTGTTACATGCTTTGTTTTGATTGTTGTTAGTTTGGTTATTAGTTAGTAATCGTGCTGCTTGTTCTTTCCCACCATTAAATCACACATTTCCATCTCTTTCTGCATTTCCAATCCCTTTCCGGTTCCCTTAACTTCTTAATCTCTTTCCTGTTCCCTAATCTAAAAATCAAAGTAGTGTAGCATAGGAGCCGGCCTTCTCCGAAGATTGGCACTGAAGGCATCCCTTCCTTCCGGCCTTTCAATCTGCTGGGCGAATCTAGGGCACAAAAGACTTAAATCCTTTCCTAGTGGCAGATTCATAACCAACAGTTTTTCTGGCACGCCCGGGGGGACGAACAGTCTCCATATTTTAAGGAAGCCTGAGTTTGGAGAATCTCTGGCTCGCCTTCATCTGGCAAAATCACCTGGTGACTCTGACTGAGCTGAAGATCCATATTTCTCGATCGTAGGCGCCTTTTAAAGCTGAAAGAAAATACCTCGGAGGAATCAAGGTTTGGTGAGCAGCCTTGACCTCACATGCGGAGAAAAGAATGTTCACCTGGTGACTCCGACTTAGTGGCAAGAATCGTGATCTCTGCAGACAACTGCTATAATGGCAAGATCAGGCGACTTAGCGAGAGCGCTCATCAAAACATTTGACGGCCCTCAGGATCCCTTCTAGCTCTTGATGCACCTCTCCACCATCACAAAACCACCTCTAGAGAGCATCACAGACTTCAATATCCTATTTTGCGAGAAGAGAATTCCAAGGGACATCCAGCCGACACCTGCCCAGGCCCACCTCTTCTATGTTCGGGCTTTCCACCCGGACATAAGCCTCCTCCTACTGCAATCAAGGGAATAGAGATTCCCTCAAATATTTGAGGAAGCAGTACAAGCGGAGCACCACTGATGCCCGGGTGCGCACAGAACTGAGAGCGCACCCCGACTTCGCTGCGAGGTCGGGGTTCGCTCTATACTTAGAAAAACTGGGTTCAGCTCTCCGCACATTGGCTCCCCAAGTGCGCTCAAGATCAAGGGCGCAACCCGACTTCGCTGCAAAGTCGGGTTGCGCAATACCAACACTTAGTCAAATTTAGGGCTTTTTGCCCTCTTGGAGAAACTGTCAGAAGAAGGAGAACGGGGGGAATAAGAGAATGAAACTGATGGCAGGGAAGAAAGGGGATAGTGAGGAAAGGGAGCGAAGGAAGAGGGAAGGGAGAGCAGCATCCTTACAAAAAAATCGAAGACATGGCACCCCGTGCAAAATGTGGCAACATTCCTGGCGGCTCGCGGGGTGTCGAGCTCGCCTCGATGCAACGAACCAGGCCTTTATCCTTTGGGCGCAGAGGAACTCCCTTCCCCTACATACTGCTGCTCCTGCTGCTGCTGAGTCCCCTTGTTGGGTAACTATTCTTCTTCGGACTCACTCTCAACAGTCTCTTCTTTTGATTCTTCTTCTTCTCTCTCTGAATCTGAATGCTCACCACCGTCGCCCTTTCGCTCGGCAGGTTTCTCCCGCTCGCAAACGTGATTGTATGTAGTCTTGGCCTGATCCCAAGCCGCTGCCTGGAAGGGCTCTAAATCGCTGACATCATTCAGCGCTGCTCTAAATGCCGGAACCATGTGCACATCAATGGTGTCATACCTTTCTCCCAGTTCCTGAAGGGCGGTGTTAATCTTGCAAAACCTTGACACCATTTGGGTCACCTGCGCCTCCTGGACTGGCTCAGTCCAGCCATCAATTTTTGATGTATCTGCTTCAAAAGACAGCCAATCTAGCTTTACTTGTTCAAGGGGCAGAAACTCCCCGTCTTTGACAAAGCTCGGAAATCCGAGCGCAAAAAGAGTGTTAAAGGGGGCCAGGCAAATATTCATTTCAATGTTCAGCACGTCCAGCATCTTCCTGGTGGCCCTGATCTTCTCCGTTTTTTCAAAATAATTATGCAAGGTTACCCTTGCATCCGCCCAATCTAGGGCAATCTAGGACATAGGGGGGAATTGGAGGCCCTTGCGTGCAAACTCTTCAAGTTTTATCGCCAAGTCCAGCCACTACTTCGCTTGGCGTTCGGCCTCCTCTACCGCAGGCTTTCCTTGGGCAGATACTTCTTGGATCCTGGATGCGAAATCCAGGACGGACAGGGACCTGACCACATTAGCCCTGCATCCCTGCAACAAACCAGCCCGCATCTCCTTGATCTTGTTTTTCGAAAAGGCAACCGCCTGGGACGCCTTCTCCTTCAACTGATATTGGGCCTGCTTCAGCAAATCCTGCAGCTGGGAAATATGTTCCAACGCTGCCTTCTTTTCTTCCGATAGCTGTTCGGCCGTCTTCCTTTGTGTTGTAGCCTCCTACTGGGACATGGCGAGCTGAGCTTTCAAGTCTTCAATCTCTTTTTGGGCAGACTCCAACCGCGTGGTGGCCTTGGCCAGATCTTCCTCCAGCTGTCTCGAGTTGTTCTGAAGCTGAAACAGCTTCTCTTGATTCTCGAGTCACTTAACAAGGAGATTGTCAGTCCTGCGACGAATACCATTGATTTCGTATTCTTCGCTTATATCATCGAAATTCTTCTCCTTGATCCGGTGTTCATAATCGGCCTCGGTAATCTCCCGGAGAGGTTTCTTAACTTTAGGGATCAATTTCTCGGTTCGCAGCACCCTCCTGTCCAAGTCGAACTTGGTGCGTTTCACCGAGGCGGCTATCTCCTCGGTTCTTCTTCGTTTGACGCCCTGGACGAAAGAGGCGGAACACCCTACGGCCTTCGCGGCTAGGGGTTGATCGTCTGTAATTTTCAGCTGCTCTCCCATGAGGTCAAGTTCTGCCAACATAGGGTACGCCGAGGCTAAATCCTGCTGCGGCATCCTTCCTGCAAACAATGAAGCAAGAGATATTCCAGAAGATGAGGCCGCTTTCAAGGGCGACTGGGTCCTAGGGGAAACAGGCGGCTGAGTAGGAGGTGGAGACGGGGTCTTGAATGATGTGTGTGAGCAGCACGGCGATGTAGGTACGGCTTCAGCACTGGTCGCGTATGAGGGGTCTAGGGTTTGACCCAGGGTTTGGAAAACGTTCAAGTCCTGGGCAAACTGTTCGAAAGAATGGGGATTGTAGAAGGACTGGGAGATAGGCGACAGGGATGATGCGACTAAGGCTTGCCCTAATACAGAGGGTGACAGTGTTACGGCAGGGCCAACTGGGATTTGGGTAATCGGGGAAGAGGACGTACCTACGGGCTTCGCCTGAACCGATGCTTGGAGGACGCCTGCTGCCCAGACCTCTGCTTCTTTCCCTGGGCTATCCAAAGAGATGATTTCTGGCGCGGCTGCTTCTGTTCGTGGAGCCGCAGCTGTCTGCTGCGCAGCCTCTTTTTTCGGCCGCTTTGTCTTGGTCTTCTCGCTCCTTTTTCTCTTCTTTTCTCCTGGAGCGGTAGTTTGCTCGGAGGAGTTAGAGGCGGTTGATGCGGCGGGCAATGGCGCTCCCACGATAAATTTGTACTTGGGCTTTGACGGAGGGACGCCTACTGCCGCTGGCCCACCGGTTGACCCTTTTGCCGCCTTTTCTTTTTGAGGCATTGCTTCACCGGTTGACTTTTCTGGCTCCTATTCCTTTTGAGGCGACGCTTCGGGAGCTGGAGACAACATTGGGCCCACCTGACTGCTTGTTGGCGTCTTGCTGGGAGGTTTTCGAATGGACAATTGCTGGGGGTGGGGGTTTCCTTTTATATCTCTTCTTGGCGCCCAGGGGAACGCAATCTCGAAACGCGAACGGCTCCCATTTGTCGGCGTATTTATCATATAATGCCGAAAACTCATCATCTACGGCCAATGTCTTCCGGTTAGACTTATCGTGTTGCGTGCAACACCTCATCTTCCAGCATTCAATGATTTTGTCCTTTTCCCAGCTGAGGGGCATCACCTTTGAGAGGAATTTTTTGAAGCCCGCCAAGTCTAACCTGTGATCTGGATTGCGCTCCGGATCATATTCCACCTTCACACAATAAAAGTCCTACCATGGTGGCCATGATTGCATCCGCTCAATGTGCCATTCCAAGTCTGCGCCTGTTTTATTGCACCTCTCCTCAATGATTTCTGCTCGAGGGCAAATATGCACAAATTTTCCCTTGACCCCAATCGGGTTGTATTTCCAACGCTACGGTAGCTGTATCCAACCCATGTTGAGGAGTTCCTGTTCTAGGTAGATGTGCTACCCAAATTCATGCACTTGAATGTTTGCCCAGGTAATAGGATACTTGAAAATATGGCCTATCTTCTTTCCCTGGCCGAATTCCTCTTCAACATAGTCCATTTGGCGCGATGTCTCCATACTGAACTGATGCTCAGTGCAAAAATAGGGCAGCAAGAACGGCTTCCCTTTGAATCCGTAGATTCTGATAACAATGCCCTGAGTCAACCGGAAGGTATCTCCGCATTTGTACTTCCTCAGGTAGTTCGTCATGGCCAGAGGAGGGCGAGATGCCTTGTCGTTGAACAGTGCCAGGGTCATACCTAAAAATTTGAAATTGAAGTCGTATTAAGACCCTCTTCTGTATAGGGCTTTCGTCCACTCGTACACCAGCAACGGCGCTCCCTTCTCATGTACCCTCTTTAGACCAAGCACTTTGATTCGGTAGTGCGTATGGTAAAGGCACAACCATGTGAGGAATGAGCAATGTCGAAACTCGGTTGTCTGCTTCTGCTGTATCCTGACCATGTTTGAATGTATGGCATACGCCACCCAATCTACCCAATCAAAGAAAATCGAGCGCCTTCTGCTTCTTTGTATAGTGGAGTCATAAAACTCTCCATGTAAGATACACTCCACAAGTATCAGCTGATACAGTTGCACCATTATTTCCGTGTTGTAGTTGAGGACCCATGCAAGGATAATATAAATGTACTTGTTTTCGAACCTCTCCAGGGGTATGGGGCCTAATAGCCATTGTCCTGCTGGCAGTGGGGACTTCAGCTCTGAATTGAGAAACTCTCTCATCCTTCTGCTCTAAATGAATCTGCCCGCCTGCTCATCCAAGTTAATTCTTCTGACAATGGCATCGAGGTCATACTGGAGCCCCGAGGCGAAGGCTAGTTGGACGCTTTCTTTGAAGAGGGTGAACAACACCTTTCCTTGGTAGTCGCAGACTTGTCGGGTAGTTGGTTTGTAATATGTCACAATAGACTCAACCAGCTCCGGGCAGTGGTGGACGGGAGGGCACAAGAACCAGTATAGGTTCGACTTATACGTAGCTCCAACATGGTGCGAGGGCGAGACTTTGCGTGCCCACTTTGCAATATTGGGTCGCAGCTTGGTGAAGCTAATGGAGTACTCGCCATATTTATACCCGGTCAGGCGATTGACGAGCGAAGGGGGAGGACCTTGCCCTTTGCTTCGCCTCGACTTGGATTTTCTTGTCTGCTCTTGTGGCACTTCGCTCTCATGAGCGCTGGACTCCGTGCATTCCTCGGCCTCCTGTTCTATATCGCTGGACTGCGGCTGCATTGGCGCTTTCCCCTTGTCCATTTTCTGTTCTTTGCTCATGGTGGCAAAGACAGGAATTTCAGTCGCCACAGACCTTAATTTTGCACCTTTCTTCCTCTTAACCGCGCAGCTCAAATTTACACTAATAATTTAGATGTTCCGAGTACGCCAGGGCCCTTTTCTAGGAATGGAAACACAACATTAATGGCGCGAGGATGGGTTTAAAGTGATTTGCCCGAAGTAGGTAGAAAGCGTCGTTATTCTTCGATAGCCGCGCGTGGGATTTTTCATTGGAAGGCGCACCTCGTACGCAGTTGGTCCTAATGCGCTCACTTCTTAATGACATCTGCTTCGAAATCCGCGCAATCATTCCTTAAAAATTTTGAACCTCGTGCTTCAAATGACGTCACAACCGTCGCTTGGGCACAGACTTCAAGGGAGACTTTGGCCCAGGGCTCAAGAAGGAACGCAGTCTAACTTCGCGCTATACACATTGCGCCTTTTGGGGCCCACACTTAGAAACTTTTCGTCATGCCCCTTGTTCTCCCTGACAGGTCGTTCGAAGTGCGCCCAAAACCAAGAGCACAACCGGGCTTCGCTCAAAAAATGTGCGCAATCCGACTTCGCCCGAAAAACGTTGCGCAGTAAGGATTCGATACTTAGGCGATTTTTTCCTTTTCCTGCTGCCCGACTGTGCAGCCCGACTTCGCTGCGAAGTCGGGTTGCGCACCCACCACTTAGAAAATTTGAGGCTTTTTTGTTTGCTCTTTTCTCTCAAACTCCCGACATCGCACAATTTATAGAGCGACGCCCGACTTCGCTACGAAGTCGGGCGATTTTCTGCCTTGGTCAAACTTTTAAGCAGCGCAAAATTTTGCTCCTTTTCTCACACTTAGCCCTTTTCGGATTCAAAAGCTGAAAACTGAATAACTGAAAGAAATATTTACATTCTGAAATAAACTGAACTGCAGGAAATAAAAGGAGAAAAGTATGTACAAGGAACGACCTTTCTGCAACCTTCAGTGGTGATAGGCCTTCAGGTGGAAGCCATTAACAAGGATCGGGAGAAGTTGTCCCTCCATGTCCCTAAGCACGAACGCGTTGAATTGGTTTACCCGAGCGATCTGATAGGGGCCTTCCCAGAGGGCATAAAATTTGTCATGGTTGCCCGGCTTCGCTTTGAGTGAATCCCACTTGAGCACTAAGTCCCCGATTCTGAAAACTCGAATGGTGGTCCCTTTTGCAAACCAGCTCTGAGTTGCCTCGGCATGTTTGGTAAAGGCCTGATATGCCTTCTCCCTTTCCTCTTCTAACTGCAACAGTTGAGAAAGTCTGACATCCACTGTATCCCCGTCGCCTTTCTCTTCATCTAACAACCAGAGTGCGGCCATTTCTATGTCGGTAGGCAAAACTGCCTCCTTGTCATATACAAGCGTGTAGGGGGACGTCTTGATAGATTTCTTGAAAGATATGCGATCCACCCATAACGCCTGGTCCAAAAGTAGGTGCCACGACCTCTTGTTCCTTTCTACTGTCTTTTTTATAATCTTCAACAGATTCTTGTTAGTGGACTCGGCCAGGCCATTCCCTTGCGGATAGTAGTTTGAGGACATCTTGTGATAGATGTCGTATTTGCTGGTGAACTCTATGAGTACAGCACCTGCGAACCCTGGACCGTTGTCTGTAACTATTGCCTCTGGGACCCCGAAACAGGTAATGAGGCTCTCAAGGAACCCAATGTCCGTTTCTTGGTTTGCATGCTTAGTAGGAATAGCTTTAGCCCACCTGGTGAAATAATCAATGGTTGTAGGGATGAACTTATGTCCCACCGAAGAGTTGGGCGTGATGGTCCCGACGAAGTCCAGAACCCAATGCTGAAACGGAGTCTCTGCTTGAATTGGCTGGAGGGGCAAGGGTGCCTTCCTATTTCTGCCGGCCAACCTCTGACATTTTTCACATTTTTCACAGACTACATGTGCGTCTGTGCAGAGGGTGGGCCAATCATAGCCGGCTCTGATAATCTTCAAGGTCGTAGGCCTTCCTGAATGATGTCCCCCAGGCATCAAAGATTGGAACTCTCCGAGAACCTTTGACTTGTTTGATTCCTTGACGCACCGCAACAGGATGCCGTCAATATTTTTAAAATACAGCCCCTCAGGGCGCAGTACATATCTCAAGGCATTCAGCCTAAACCTCCTTCTTTGTGAGGCGTTGAGATGATCTGGACATCTCCTTGTGCTAAAATACCACACTAGGTCATTCGTCCAGTCACTCTCCTCTGATAAGGAGTTGGCAAGGTTAATTTCCGTCATTGGATCCTCCCACTGGCAGGCAAAGATTTCAGCTGCAGCACTTCGCGCCAACTCTTGGCACAGAGCCCAACCTCAGATTAGCTTTGTTGGTCGTACCTCTATGTCAAACTCTTGGATTTTAGCTATCCATCCTGCCCTCTTGTGACCTGGCTCCCCTTGGATAATGAAATTTCTAACATCCGGATGTATCACAAAGATAGTTATCCGGCTCTGGGAGACAAAGTGCTTGAACTTCCTAAGAGATCTCATGACTGCGTGCACTTGCCGCTCAATAAAATTGTACTTTTCTTCGTGGGGCTAAATCACCTGGCTTAGGAACGCTATGGGGCGCTCCTCGCCATCTTCTCCCTTCTGAGTCAAGACTACGGCGTAGCTCTCGGGCTCTCCCACCGCGTACAAGATGAAATCCTTGGAGTAGTCTGGATAGGTTAATACTGGAGCTTGCGCGATTCTGGCCTTGATTTCTTCGAAGGCTTGCTTTATTTCGTCAGTCCACAAGAATTCAGCATTCTTTTTTAGGAGCTCGGCCATAGGCTTGATCACTTGTGCGAAGTCTGGTACAAACTTCCTCAAGAAGTTGATTTGGCCAAAAAATGATTGTAGCCCCTTCTTGTCAACTGGGATGGATAAGCGAAGAAGAGCTTCTGCTCTGTCAGGATCAACTGCAGGGCCCTTCTCAGAAATAATATGTCCTAGCAGCTTGCCTTCCTTTACCGCGAAGACTGACTTCTTCGGGTTGATGGAAATGTCGAACTCACGACATCTCTCAAATATTTGCCATAAGTAGGAGGCATGGTCCTCTCTCTTATGTGAAAACACAGTCATGTTGTCCAAATAGATAACAATGACCTTGTTGAGCAGCTCCCGAAACGCCAAGTCCATAGCCCTTTGAAATGTAACGTCGGCTTTAGAAAGGCCGAAGGGCATGCGCTGATATGCAAACGTTCCCCATTTGGTGGTGAACGTTGTCTTGTGTTGATCTTCGTCCTTTACCCATATTTGGTTATATCCAGAGAACCCGTCCAAGAGAGAGAACCTCTGAGCTCAAGCAACCATGTGGAGGATTTGATCAATTTCGGGGAGAGGATAATGATCCTTTAGTGAAGCCTAATTGAGGTTTCTGAAATCCACGTAGAGGCGGATGTCTCCATTCTTTTTTCTCACAGGGACCAAATTCGCGACCCAAGATGAGTGTTTAATGGGGTAGATGATCTTGGCCTCCAGCATTTTCAAGAGTTTCGCTTTCATCATGGCTTCAATTTTCGGGTTCACCGCCCTTTGCTTCTGCCGGAAAGGTTTTGCATTATCTGTTAGTCTCACACTGAGAGGGGGGTTGAATCAGTGTAGCTCTTTTAAAACTTAAATCTTCAACTCTTAAAGCCGAAACAATGAAAACTTGAAACCAAATAAAGCAAGTATAACAAGAGAACATCACACAACACAAGATGTACCGAGGTTCACCGATTTGGCTACATCCTCAAAATGACTGTTTGGACTCCCATCCAAATCCAGCCTTTGCAAAGCACCAACTTTACAATCAATTTACCAACACCCACTGGAAGGAGCACCAACCCCTGATTTATCTGCACCAACAGAAAGGAGCACCAACCCCTGATTTATCTGCACCAACAGAAAGGAGCACCAACCCCTCTACCAAGCACCCACTTGATTTTGATATTGATAATAAAATGACATATATGAATCTTCTCTTCTCACATAAAAATTGACCGTTCTCTTAGCTCGTTTTGTCAATTGCTAAACGCTTTCTGGGTATTGTGCAAAACTCTGTCTATGACCTCCTCTCAAAATTTCAGCCAAAACTGATATCGTATGAGAAAGTTATGCCCAAAATACTAAAGTGATGTTTTTCACCTTTTTTCCAAAAACACGGATTTTCACTCTTTATTTTTCTCCACACACTCTTCTCTCCGCACAAAATAAAATCACACTCTTCAATAAAAAAACTTCTGACTTAAATGCACACACTTGCATTCCTTTTCACTTTTCACTTTCTCCAAAGATCTTTATTTAATGAAACTTCTTAAAATAATATAACTCCCTTTTTTTATATTGAGAAGGCATTTCGTCAAACACGTCACATGCAAAGAATTGACACCTTACTCGTTCTCATACTTCGGAGCCACGTGACAACTCAAACCAAAAACAAAATATGATCTATTTGATGCCTTGAAGGTGTAACAACACTGAAACTGAAACTCTAGCGACTCTTCAAGGTCGAAACGGCCAACTAAAGGATTTTGCCCAAGTGGCACAAATTGACATAAAAGAGACCTGTAACGTTTTTGCAAAAATCATAACTCTCACCTCGTAACTCGATTTTCTCTTAAATTTGAAACGTAGAATCTTTGCAACATTGACTATGTCCAAACCAAAACTCACTGCCTAACTCCTTACGGTTCGCCTGTACCACTTCCACAAAAATAGCTACTGACACACTTTTTCAAAAAAGAGCGTTTTTGTGACAGTCTTGCAACGCTTGTAAAATTCGCCTCGTTTCTCCGTTTTCGTTGAAATTTGGAACACATGTTCTTGAGGATAACGACCACCTCCAGTTCAAATTTTGTTGCATAACTCCTTACGGTTTGTTCGCAGTGCTTCTGACAAAACCTGCACTTTTTCAGCCTGTACAACCACTTGCCAAATCATCCGCCAAGATACCGGAAACACCACCGATCACTCCAAACACTGTGCTGACATCTCCAATGTTGTTATGGACTATTTCCTGACATGCTGGCATGTTCCAAACTGATCCATCCTGTCCAACTGTGCCCGTGGCGACTTTTGCAACTTTTTGACTATTTTGCTGCTTTGACAACTTTCTGACGATTTTTTCAACTTTTGCAAATTTGCACAAACAACCTATAACAACTTCACCCAAACATCAAAAACATCCTCATAAGCATTTAACATCACTGTACATACTCTGAATAACCTCTGAACTCCTGTCCACTGCATCAACCGATCTATCTGACCGTGTTGACAACAATGACAATACTGTCGCTGCACCTTGCTCAACAATCTCCCCCTTTGGAATTGTTGGCAACACACGTGCAATTTCCTGTAACTCTTCTCCCCCCTTTGACAACAATACCAAAGGGCTGCTGCAAACTCCCCCTGAGTCCATGCACAACATTCTCAAGCAAAAATTATTACACTTAGCAAAAATCACAAACATGAGCAAAAAGATAAACAAATACACAAATGCTCCCCTTGAGAATGTGGTCCAGATAGTTAGTCAATTCTTGGGAAGCGTGACCACTCCCAATTTACTGCGAACGTACTCAAATACTTCCTTGGGCAACGGTTTTGTGAAGATATCCGCTACTTGCTCTGTTGTTGGAACAAAATCCAACTTAACCTCACCTTCCGCAACTTTCTCCTTCAAAAAGTGATATCGGATAGCAATATGTTTTGTGCGAGAATGCATAACCGGATTCTTTGAGATGTTAATGGCACTGGTGTTATCACATTTAACTGAAATTGGCTCACTGAAGTTAATACCAAGATCTTTCAGGGTTTGTTTCATCCATAAAACCCGCGTACAACACGTTGTCGCCGCAATATATTCTCGCCTCCGTCGTGGATAAGGAGACTGACTCATGTTTCATACTATGCCACACGACCAACCTGCATCTAATATAGAATGCACCTCCACTGTTACTCTTTCGTCATCTACACATCCTGCCCAATATGCATCTAAATACGCAATAAAGGTGAAGTCCTTACCTTTCGGATCCATAACCCATACTCCATAGTACCCTTGAGGTACCGAAGAATCCTCTTCACCGCTCGTCACATGAGTCTCCTTAGGACTAGCCTGAAATCGTGCTACCATGCATACTGCCTGCAAAATATTTGGTCTGGTATCTATCAAGTACAGTAAGCTTCCAATCATAGATTTGTACATGGTTTGATCAACATGTGGAGATTTGTCATTCTTGCTCAACTTGCAACCTATCGTCATGGGAGTGCTAACTGGCTTACAATCCTCCATTGTGAACTTTTTTAGCATCTCTTTCACATATTTAATTTGAGAAATAAATATGCCCTTCTCATTTTGATTAACTTGCAACCCGAGGAAATACGAAAGTTCACCAATCATTGACATTTCAAATTTTTTCTCCATCTTACTTGCTAAATCTTTACACGACTCATCTTTGCTACTGCCAAATATGATATCATCTACATATACAACAAGAACAATAAGATGGCCATTTTCTGTTTTGACATACAAATTACTATCCATCAGGTCCCAAACACGGTTACGGTACGCCTTGAGGTAATGCTTCTTGGAGGTGCACTTATTCGTAATCTGGTTGCACACCAGCTCTGAGTCGCCAAAGATCTGCAAATGTCTTATCAACAGTCTCTCCGCATTTCTCAAACCCAAACACAAAGCTGTTGGTTACGAATCTGCCATGAGGAAAGGATTTTGTGTTAACGCGCCCAGATTCGCCCACCAGATTGAAAGGCCGGAAGGAAGGAATGCCTTCCGTGCCAATCTCCGGAGAAGGCCGGCTTCCTGTGGGGTTTTGAGGTTCAAGATAAGAGTGCAGGGAAAGAGATAAAAATGCAGAAAGGGATTCCAAATTAGATTGGAGTTGGGTGGGGGGAACTAACAGTACGGCAACGCATCAATCACCACTACTAACACCAATATAACCATAACACACCACTATGGATGCTGTCACTAACCAGTAGAACAGAGTCAGGTATATGTTTTGTATTAAGAGCCATAAGCACAGCTACAATGGTTCCCTAACAGACATTCCCTCCAAGGAACTAACAGTACGGCAACGCATCAATCACCACTACTAACAACACTATAACACAAAACATAACCAGAAAACTGCCACTAACGTTTACCCTATGTATCCTTTAATTTATGCATCCCAGGAATACCTGATCACCAAATGCCGGAGTCCGTAGTTCAAGACAACAACAAGCAATGATACAGAAAACATGAGGCAGAAATGTCAAAGAGAGGTAGCATACAAAATAAAAACAATAGGACAGCACCAAGTGTATGTATTATATTAAAAGGCAGAAGCACAGCTACAATGGTTCCCTAACAGACATTCCCCTTCCACCACTTTACAATGAAAACGTGGTGGCTATTTATAGCCCGAGTCCCTCCCGATTACATTCATGGGCACAAAGTCCCAGTCAAACATTAGCTTACAAAAGCGGCCATGGAGCTGCTGATGCTGACCTTTGTCGGGCAGGACTGTACCCGCAGCATGGTCTCCCTGAAGGCTGTACAGATACGTGGCAGCGCGTTAGGTAGAACTTCTCATCGGCAGGAATGCGGGTAGCTGAAGCAGGTAGAACCTCCAATCAGCTTTAAAGGAGGCAGCTGGCATAAGTAGTGCATCCCATGCTTGTCCTTGTGCTCGGCACGTCTTGGCTCGGATCCCAAAGTTGGACACTTGTCGGATGATGCTGCTTGACACGTGCTTGCCTTGAAAGGCAGTTTATCCAACTTCGCCCAGGATCAGAGCGCCGTCGGGTTGCGCAGGTAGAAAACAACGCAGTCGGGAAGGCCTTCATGCCTTGGGTACTTTTCTGAGTTTATTCCCCTACTGCGCACCTGTCGAAGGGCGCACTCCGACTTCGCTGCGAAGTCGGGTTGCGCACAGGTGAAAGCTGATTTCTACCGCCGTACGGACTTCGCCTGGAAAGGGGCGCACCCGACTTCGCCGCGAAGTCGGGTTGCGCCCAAAGACTTAGTCATTTTTCCCGCCACCCGCTACCAAGTGCGCCTGAGTAGGGGCGCACCCGACTTCGCCGCGAAGTCGGGTTGCGCCTGCAACACTTGTTCTTCCGGTTGATTCTGTCGCACCGCGCACTTTGCACTCCCGCTGCGCTCCAATCGGAGGGCGCACCCGACTTCGCCGCGAAGTCGGATTGCGCCCGACACTTAGCCATTTTTCTGGCAACTCGCTGTCATTTTTGAGATTTGACTCGAGGGGCTCAAGAGAAAGAGGGAAGAATGAGAATGTAGGGAAGAGAGAGAAAGGGGGAGAAGAGGAAGGGGAAAGAGAGGAAGAGGGAAAGGGAAGAGCAGCTCTCTTACAAAAATTGAAAACATTGCACCCCGTGCAAAATGTGGCAACATTTCTGGCGGCTCGCGGGTGTCGAGCTCGCCTCGGCGCAAAGAATCCATGCCTTCATCCATTGGGTGCAGAGGAACTTACTTCCCCTGCCTTCTGCTGCTCTGGCCGTTTCCCTCGCGGCAACTGTTCTTCAGATCCACTTCCGGCAGCTGCCTCCTCGGATTCGCCTTCCGAATGCTCTCCAACGTCGGCTTCTGCCTCGCAGATGCGCTTGTATGCGGCCTGGGCTTGGCCCCAGGCTTCTGCTTCGAAGGGTCGGCGGTCAACAACTTCTTCTAACGCTGCGTGGAATGCAGCGACCGTGTGCAAGTCGATGGTGAGGTATCTCTTTCCCACCTCCCCGGAAGTAGGAGCTGATCTTGCAAAGACTTGGACACCATCTCGGGTGACTCGACTTTCTTGAATTGGCTCGGTCCAGCCTATCGATTTCAGCCGTATCCGCCTCAAAGGACAGCCAATTCTCTTTCACCCGCTCATGGGTGAGAAACTCACCATTCTCAACATAGCCCGGCACCCTAGTTCGTAGAGAGCGTGAAGGGGAGCCGTACAAATGTCTCTTTCATGTTCGAATGCATCCAAGCATTCGTCCTGGCAACTCTCACCTCTTCTCGTTTTCTTAAAATACTTATGCAAGGTTACCCTTGCATCCGCCCATTCTGCAGCGAATGAGGACATGGGGGAGAATTGGAGGCCATCGCGCTCGTGTTCTTGAAGTTTTATCGCTAGGTCCAGCCATTGCTTCGCTTGGCGTTCGGCCTCCTCTACCACAGGCTTTCCCTGGGCAGAAACTTCTTGGATCCTGGATGCGAAATCCAGGACCGACATGGCTTTATACATGTGGGGCTTGCATCCCCGCAGCAGATCAGCCCGCATCTCCTTAACTTTGCTCTTTGAAAAGACCGTCGCTTGAGATGCTTTCTCTGCAGATTGCGATTGCGCTTGTTTCAAAGACTCCTGGAGCTGAGAAATCTGCTCCAGGGCTGCCTGCTTTTCCGTTGCGGCTTCTTGCTGAGAAGCGGCCAGCCGGGCTTTTAATTCATCTATTTCTCGCTGCGCCGATTCCAGCTGCTCAGTGGACCTAGACAGGTCCTCTTCAAGCTGTCTTGTTTTGTCCTGCAACCGGAAAAGCTCTTCCCCGTTCCTCCGGATTTTTGACAAGGAGATTATCCGCTTTACGAAGGATTCCATGAATCTCGTATTGCCGGTGGATATCGTCAAAGCTCTTCTCCTTTCTCTCGAAGCTCGTAGTCCGCCCCCGGTCATTTCCCGGAGAGGCTTCTTCACTTTTGGAGTTATCTTTTCTGTCGTGAGCACTCTCCTCTCGAAGTCAAACTTGGTGCGCTTTACAGGGCGGCAATCTCCTCAGGTCTCCTCCGCTTCAAGTTTTGGATAAAAGAGATAGGATATTCTACGGCTCTTGTTGCCAGAGGCAAATCGTCCGTGTTCTTGAGATCGTCCATGAAGTCCGGTTCCCCCAGCCTAGGGTTCTGCTGTGACATCTCTCCTGCGAACAGGGAAATAGGAGAAACCGGAAGGACTTCGGAAGGAGCGGCCGCTTTTGAGGGCGACCGGGGAGCGGAGAGCGGAGCGGTTGATGCTGGAAGGGTTTCAAGCGGCTGAGGCGATGGATGCAGCGGTGAACGCGCAGCCTTCAGCACTAACCACGGGTGAAGGGTTTGGGGTTTGACTCAGGGATAGGAAGGCGTTGGGGTCCCGAGCAAACCGGTCGAAAGAATGGTGGCCGCTAGAAGGCCGTGGAGATGGGGAGGAAGATGCGGCCACGGCTTGCTCGGATTGAGCGGGAGATGGAGTCGGAGTAGGGCCAGATGAGATCAGAGGGAGCGGGGCAGCGGACGTACCTGCGGGCTCCGCCTGAGCCGATGCTGGATGAATGTCTGCGGTTCTGGTTCCGGCGGCTGGCTCAGGACTATCCAGAGAAACAACCTCTGGAGCGGCTGGACGCGGCTGCGGCTCTGCGACTGACTGCTGCACCGTCAGGCTAGGTCGCCTGACCCTCTCAACTCTCTTCCTCCTTTTCTCTTCTAGAGCAATGGCTGGTTCGGAAGAAGGAGATGAAGTAGGTGCAGCGGGCGCTGATGTTCCCACGGTAAACTTGTACCGGGGTTTGACTTGCGTAAGACCTGCCGCGGCCGGTCCGCTCGTCGGCGGCGCCGGCGTCTTTTGTGCCTCGAGGAGCCACCTCGGGCGTTGACTTGGCTGATTTTTGTGCCTTTTTGGGCACCACCTTGGAAGCAACAGGCTGCATTGGGTCCACTTGGATATCTGCTGGGCCCGCACTGGCAGTTGTAAAAGTGTACAACTGCTGGGAGGAAGATCCCCTTTTATAACCCTCGAAGGGACCTCGGGGAACGTAATCTCGACATGCGAAAGGCCGCCAGCTGCCAATGTGCTGGTCATATAAGGCCGAAAACTCATCGTCAACGGCCAAATTCCTTCTGACGGATTTGTCGTGTTGCGTGCGACACCTCATCTTCCAAGGATTCAACAACTTTTTCTCTTGGCCGCTTAAGGCCTCGCCAGCCTTGGTGATGAGTTTCTTAAATCCCGGAGAAGTGAACTTGTGGTCCGGGTTTCGCTCGGGGTCATATGCTGCCTCCTCGCAATAAAACTCCTGCCACGGAGGCCATGCTTCCATCAAGTCAATCTCCCAGCCGAGGTCAACATGGACCACATCGCATCTGTCTTCGATTATATCCGCCCGGGGCGTATATGTGCAAACTTTCCCCTTATCCCGTATGGGTCGTACTTCCAGCGCTGCGGCAGCAGAATCAGGCCAATGTCATAGAGCTCCCGCTCGAGATAGACATGCTGTCCTATCTCTGATATTTCGACGTTCGCCCAGGAAAGAGGATATTGAAAGATATGGCCCTTTTTCTTTCCCTCGCCGAACTCCTCTTCAACGTAATCCATCTGCCGCGCAACCTCCATCCCAAACTGATGATCCGTGCACCAGTAGGGCAGCAGATGAGGCTTGCCCTTGAATCCGTAGATTCTAACCACGATCCCCTGCGTCAGTCTAAAAACGTCCCCGAGCTTGTGATTCAACAAATAGTTTGTCATTTCCTCGCGGGGGCGAGGGATCTCACCATCGCCGAAGACCGACATGACCAAGCCCGTAAAGTTGAAGTTGAACTTGTAATAAGACCCTTTCCGGTATAGGTCATCCGTCCACTCATAGACGGGCCGTGGCTCTCCCTTCTCATTTACCTTCTTCAGGTTAGGGATCGGCATACGGGAGTGCAAGTGATACAAACATAGCCAAGCCAAGAAGGAACTGAATCGAAATTCAGTTGACTGCTTTTTCTGTAGCTTCACCAGGCTGGAGTGAATGGCGTATGCAAGCCAGTCCGCCCAGTCGAAGAAGATCGGGCGCTTCCCACTTTTTTGCGCTGCTGGTTCATAAGATTCTCCGCATAGGAGACATTCTGCCAACGCTAGCTGGTACGGCCGTACCAGCTCGTCAAAGTCGCAGCCGAGGACCCACGCCAGGATGGTGTATATGTATTTATTTTGAAACTTTTTCATGGGTATGGGGCCAGTCGGCCACTGTCCAACCGCGAGCGGGGCGTTCAGCTCTGAGTTGAGGAAATCCCTCATCCTTTTTGTATGCGTAAAGCGCCCCGCTTGCTCGCCAAGATTTATCCTTTTAACAATCGCGCTGGAGTCATATTGCAACCCCGGGGCGAAGGCCGGCTGGACGGTCTCTCTGCGGAGTGCGAACAAGGGTTTTCCGCTGCAGTTGCAAATTTGCCCGGTAGCTGGCCTGTAATGTCTGACAATGATGTCGACCAGCTCCGGGCATAGGTGGACAGGAGGGCACAAGAACCGATGAAGGTTCGACTTGTACGCAGCCCCGAAATGGTGAGAGGGCGAAACTTTATCAGCCCAATTTTCCACATTTATCCGCAGTTTAGTAAGGCTCATGGAAAACAAGCCGTCCTTGTACCCGCACATGTAATTAACCGGTGGTGGTGGGGCTTGCCCACGCTATACTTTCTTTGTCCGGGATTTTGACTTTTGATCCCGCGGCGTCTCACTCCCCGAAAGCATTTGACTGCGGGAAATCTCCACTTTCGCGCCCTTCGCCGGATTGAGCTTGCACCCGGCATTTTTCCTTTTTCCATTCCTTCGAAAAGGCAAGAAATACGGCTTTTGGATGTCAGACAGATTTCGCCGTTACGTAGTCGGCTCGCACAATTCGAATTGTCTGGGCGCGCCAGACCTCCTTTTCTAGGCAATGACTGCGTCATTAATGGTGCGAAAGGGGAAGTAGGTCGGCCGGTCGGTGGCAGTGTTATGTTTTTCGGCGGCCGTGCAAGGAATGTCCTTTGAAAAACGCACCCTGGCCGCCGCGCCTTGCTTTCTTAATTGCATTTTCATTGAAAGCCGTGCAACGCTTGAAACTGCCTTTGGACGTCGTGCCTTCGCTGACGTCACCGCCGCTACCTGGGCACACTCCTCAAGATAAAACTTTCTGGCCCATAACCCAACTTCGCACTTTTCGGACGGCGCCCTGGGCCCACACTTAGAATATTTCGCGTTTTCCGCGATGGACCATTCGAGCCGCGCCCGAAAAACGGGGCGCACTCGGACTTCGCAACCGAGACTTCGCCTTAAAATCTGCGCACTCGAATCGACACTTAGCTTTTTTACTTGTTTTTGCCTTCTTTCCAATTGCGCGCTTCGGATGGTGCGCAGCCCGACTTCGCGAAGTCGGGTTGCGCACCCGCACTTAACCATTTTGCCCCTCTTGTCAGCAGGCTCTTTACAGACTGCGCTCTTTCTCAGGGCCGACACCCGACTTCGCTGCGAAGTCTGTGTCTTCAGTTTTGTCCTACTTGGGCTCTTTTAAAATAAAAAACTAAAAGCGGAAAACTGTACATGCTTGAAAAATAAAATACAGAAGGGAAATTTGTACAAGGAAGGGCCCGATCAGGGCACCTTCAACAACGGTAGATTTTCAAGTGGAACCCGTTAACGGGGATAGGTAGGAGCCGACCCTCCATATCCCGAAGTATGTAAGCGTTGAGCTGGTTCACCCGGCAATTCGATAAGGGCCCTCCCGCAGGGCATCGAACTTCCCGTGGTTGCCCGGCTTCGCCTTCAATGAGTCCCACTTCAGCACTAGTGTCCCCGATTTCAAAAACTCGGCAATGGTGCCTTTCGCAAACCAGCCTTGAGTGGCTTCAACATGCTTGGTGAAGGCCTCGGTATGCTTTTTCCCTCGTCTTCCTCCAACCGCGAAGTTGGCACAGCCGTCATCCACCGGGTCTCCACCGCTCCCGTCTTCGTCCAACATCCATAGGGCAGGGATTTCGATGTGGGCCGGCATGACAGCCTCTTTACCATAGACGAGCGCATAAGGGGACGTTTTGATGGATTTCTTGAATGAAACTCTGTCCGCCCACAGCGCCCGGTTCAAAAGTGAATGCCAAGTCCGCTTGTTCCTTTCAATGGTCCTTCTGATGATCTTCTGGAGGTTCTTGTTAGTAGACTCAAGAAGGCCATTCCCTCGCGGGTAGTAATTAGAAGACATCTTGTGATAAATGCCAAGTTTGCCACTGGTACTCCGTGAGTACAAGCTCGCGAACCCCGGACCATTGTCCGTTACAATTGACTCGGAACCCCGAAGCGGGTAATCGAGCTTTCAAGGAACCCGATGACCATTTCTTGGTCCGCGTTTTTGGTTGGGATCGCCTCTGCCCACCGTGTGAAGTAATCGGTGGTCGTAAGAATAAACTTGTGTCCGACAGAGGAATTAGGCGAAATCACCCCAATGAAGTCTAGACCCCATTGCTGGAACGGAGTCTCGGCCTGAATCGGTTGAAGGGGCAGGGGTGCTTTTCTCGCTTCCGCCAAAGAAACCTCCGGCATTGATCACACTTGGAACAGACCGCATAAGCGTTCGTAAATAGAGTGGGCCAATAGTACCCGGCTCTAATTATTTTCAAGGCCGTAGGCCTTGCGTAATGATGACCTCCGTGCATCCCGGAATGAAAATCTCCGAGGACCCTGGACTGGTCTGATTTCCTGACGCAACGCAACAGGATGCCGTCAATGTTTTTGAAGTAAAGCCCCTCGGGGCGAAGAGTGTACTTGAGTGCACCTAGCCGAAATCTCCTTCGTTGTGAGGCGTTCAGGTGATCCGGACATCTTCCGGTGCAGAAATATCTCACCAGCTCATCCGTCCGACCACTCCCTCCGATAAGGAGTTGGCCATGTTGATGCTTGTTGCTGTGTCCTCCCACTTACAGGCGGAGATGCCGGCTACAGCGCTTCGGGCCAGCTCCTGACACAAGGCTCGGCCTCTGATAAGCTTGGTGGGCCGCACTTCGATGTCGAACTCCTGGATTTTTGCAATCCATCCTGCCCTCTTGTGACCCGGCTCCCCTTGTATGATGAAGCTTCGAACGTCCGGTGAATCACAAAGACAGTCGTTCGGCTCGGGAGACAAAATGCCTGAACTTCCGGAGGGATTTCATGACCGCGTGAACCTGCCGCTCTATAAAGTTGTACTTTTCTTCATGCGGCTGAATCACTTGGCTCAGGAACGCTATGGGGCGCTCCTCGCCATCGTCTCCCTTTTGTGTTAGGACTGCGGCGTAACTTTCCGGTTCTCCCACCGCGTAGAGGATGAAGTCCTTGGAGTAGTCCGGGTTTATCAACACCGGAGCTTGCGCAATTCGAGCCTTGATTTCCTCGAAGGCTTGCTCTCTCTCATCAGTCCATTCGTAAGTTGTATCTTTTTTCAGCAGTTCGGCCATAGGCTTGATCACTCGTGCGAAGTCCGGGATGAACTTCCGCACGAAGTTAATCTGTCGAAGAAGGACTGCAGCCCTTTTTTATCAATTGGGGCTGGCAAGCGAAGGAGGGCTTCTGCTCTGTCAGGGTCAATGGCGAGGCCTCTCTCGGAGATGACATGTCCCAACAGCTTACCTTCTTTTACCGCGAAGACAGACTTCTTCGGGTTTATGGAAATGCCGAATTCTCGACACCTCTCAAATATTTGCCGCAGGTGGGAAACATGATCCCCTCTTTGGTGAGAGAAAATAGTCATGTCATCAAGGTAGATGACAATGATCTTGTTGAGCAGCTCTGGGAAGGCCAGGTCCATGGCCCTTTGGAATGTGGCACCAGCATTGGATAAGCCGAAAGGCATGCGCTGATAGGCGAACGTCCCCCATTTGGTGGTGAACGCCGTTTTATGCTGGTCCTCATCCCTGACCCAAATCTGGTTGTAGCCGGAAAATCCATCTAGAAGTGAGAATCTCTGGGCTCCAAAGAACGATGTGTAGAATTTGATCAATTTGGGGAAGCGGATAGTGGTCCTTGAGGGAGGCCTCGATTCAAGTTTCGAAATCGACACAGAGACGGATGTCGCCATTCTTCTTCCTCACAGGCACCAAATTCGCAACCCAGGATGAATGTTTGATGGGGTAGATGATTTTGGCCTCCAGCATCTTCAGGAGCTCGGCTTTCATCATGGCCTCAATTTTCGGATTTACGGCCCTCTCGTTTCGTCGGAATGGCTTGGCGCCATCCTCTAGCTCAATGGTATGCTGGATTACATCTCTGTCATACCCCTTCAAATCCTCGTAGCACCGAGGCCACGATGTCGTGGAACTCTCGGCACAGTGATCTGATCTCGCTCAAGTTCCTCCGAAGTGCAGTCGTCCCGACCTTGATGGTTTTACCAGGTTCGAGTTCCAGGTCGGCATACTGCTTCGGGTCTACTTTGATCCTATGAGATATAGCTCTGTCATTCTGATCAAATAGACTCTCCAATGTAATCAGTCCTTTTGGGACATGATTATTTTTCAACTGTATCAACCCCTCATATTGCTCGTCATCGTGGTCTCTACTCTCGATTGAACATGCTTCATTTACCAAAAATGTGACGATCTCCTCGTCACAATCGAACACCTGCTGCAGGTGTCCTTATCGTGCACGTAAGGCTCGTAAATAGTGCGAACCGGCTTCGGCTTCGGACAACGTCGTCAGCCGAAACGTACCTGGCTCCAACAAATGCCAGAATGTCAACGTGCTTGTTTTTCTCGCGTGATATCGCCTTTACATTCAACGAGTCAAACGACTCCATCAAGTCCCACACCCGGTTGCGGTATGCCTTGAGATAGTGCTTTTTGGAGGCGCACTTGTTCGTAACCCGGTGACACACCAGCTCTGAATCTCCAAATATCTGCAGGTGTTTAATCCCCAGCCTCTCTACCTTTCGCAATCCCAAGCACAGGGCTTCGTACTCCGCCGAGTTGTTAGTGCAACTCCGTGCCAACCTCGTAGGTATAGTCCTTCTGGATCCCGGTCGGAGAAACCAGAAGCACCCCTGCACCGGCGCCATTTTTGCATCGCGCGCCGTCAAAGAAAAGCTTCCACAGCCTTCTCAGGTGCAGGTCCCACTTCCTTTTCAGCTGACTTGTCAAACCTCTCTGGCTGTACAACGGTGTAACAGCTCCCGCTCCGTCTCAATTACGGCATTGAAATCCCGCAAAGAGAACTCATCTTCGAGCTGTAGCACTTCGAGGGCTTGCTCCGTCAGCTCTACCGTCACCAGTTCTTCCTCCGTCAGCTGGACCATGCAGTCCAACTCTTCTCCGGGTATCTTCTCTACTAGGAAGGTGGAAGGCTTCTCATTGAAGATTTTCAGTCTCCTTCCTTTGAAGGGCACTTCCATGTGTGAGTAGTCTAGAGACAGGTACCCGCCCAGCTTCGCAGTGAACTCCCGGGAGAGACACATGCCGAAGTAGGGAGCCAAGTCAACAACCACGACCTCTTGAATGACCACGATGTCGAGAGCCTTATGCAGCCGAATAGGGATGTCCTTTATGACACCAACTGTCTTGACAGGGGTGCCGTCCAGTTGCAGCACGCCTTGGCTGCTCCTTGTGTACTCCATCCCGATCTCGTCGCAGACGGCTTTCGGCATAACAGTCGTGGAAGCGCCACAGTCCACCATGCAGTTGTGTACTATGTGCCCTTGCATCCGTAAAGACAGATAGAAGGGAGGCGGTCTGTTCTTCCCAATGGCTGAGACTGTCAGAGGTTGAACCAGGACAGCAGGCTGTATCTGCTTGCCGTTCTTCATGTTTTTCAGAGATTCCTGCAGCAGATCCACCTGGCCTGGGAGCAGAAGAGCATCGTACATGCTGATTCTAGCGGGTGTTCTTTTTAACTCGTCTACTATGTCGTAGCCCGAGGTGCTAGCTCCTTCCGCTTCTTTTGCCGGCTCATACTTCGTCCGGTACTGCTGGGTGGCCTCAACTCTCTCGTCTCTTGGTCAGAGACGGGTACTTCAGCTTCTCCTGGGCTTGTTCTTTGGTTTCAGCTGGAGGCTGAGGTTCTGGAGCTTTAGCCGGAACTGGAGCTTTTGCTATAGGAGGCTTGGCCGGAATAGGGGCTGCCTTTACCGGAGGAGGCTTGGCCGGAGCTTTGTCTTTGGATGCCTTCTCCCGGGCTGTGTAGGGCCACAGCCGCTTGTATGGTGGCAGCCCACCGGCCGCGCCTTTTCTCTTCTCGGCATACACTCGCAAGGGCTTGGCAAGGATCTCGCAGCTTTCTTTTCTTCCTTGGCGGGCGGCACTAGATTTTCCTCTGGGAGGGCAAAGTTGGCTTCGCCGTCCAGGATCATGTAGAGTTCATCGTCCTCTATGGCGCTGCCGGCCAAAGTCTGGATGTAGTGCTGGTGCAGGGTGCAGTCCTCCTCCGAATGCGGGTCGTTGCACGTAGTGCACCGGCTTAACTCGGTCGAAGGACCAGGTTGGTCTTCGATAGCAACATTTCTTGGAGGCGGACGCCTCTGCAGCTGTTGTTCTGGAGGCCTGTCTTTTGTCAGCGCCGGGGCGGATATGGCCTCCTAGGAGCGAGGTCCATCTGGGCCTGCTTCTTAAGAGTGGTCATGTCATTGGACATGGCATGATAACCTGAGGCCAAAGCCCGTACCTCCTGGAGGATTGTGTTCTGAATGTTATTGTCAGGAGGCGGCAATTGTGCCGGTGGAGGCAATGCGGCTAATGGAGGAGGATTGGAATAAGGTGCATACTGCGGGGGAGCAGGGAGTGCTGGAAAATGCGGAGGAGGAGGCGGGTGAGGATAATGCATTTGCGGCGGGCCGTAAGGAGTTACGACCGGCGCCGGATTCCATTGCTGCTGGGGTTGCTGCCCTGATGTGGACGGCGCACCACCGTAAGCTGACGGATACTGGGATCTGGGGAAGTCGGGATGAATGGGTTCCCGCACCCCGGACGGGAGTCTCGCCGATGGAAATGATATCCGCTTCAGCTTGTCGGGCAGCATCGTACGGAGCAGGAAACGAGTCTATTCTCGGCAATCTTCAGCAGCAGTGCATATGTCCGAGTTGAAGGATCTCGTAGTAGTGAGCAGCCATGCCACCCGAAGGCCGAAGTTCACGAGGTACCCGTTTCCAGGATCTCGCAAACCCGATAGTTAAAGTCGACACCTCCTCTTGGGGGTGTCTCTCGGATACTTTGGAACCGATGCAAGGAAAGAAGTGGGGTCAGCAGACTCGTTGCATCCTTTCACGAGCCTTCCGGCGAGCCGGGCCACCCCCGTGATAGATCCCTCTCGGCAGCGATCTCCACCCAGAGAGAAGCTTTCCCCTTAGGGAAAGGGCCAACAGACGGGTCTTCACACTTTCGTCAGTAATGGAGTGCAATGCAGCCAGGGCAAGGATGTCCTGGATGTGCTCGTACGCCGTCTTGCCGTAGCCGTCGTATGTAGGGATGGACTTTAAGGCAGCAGGGGGCACAGCTTGTTGTCCGACCAGGGCCAAGGGCCCCGTAGAGTCCACCGCCGGGAAGAGATCATCATCATTCTGCTGCTGGGCAGCCATTTCTTCTTCTTCTCCTCCGTCGGTTGTATACTCAGTGTCGGTACCTTCCGAGGATGTAGATTCCTCTTCTTCCTCGGCCTCTTCTATTTCGTTCTCAGCTCCTTCGACCTCGGCTTCGGCTTCTTCTTGGATTTCAGCCTCGGCTTCGTCGACACGAGCTTGTTGATCAGCCAGCTTGACAATTTCGCCTCGAGCGTTGATGTCTAGTTCGTAAAAGGCAGGCGGGTTTCTCGGATCCCTTGCTCGCCACCTTCTCGTTTGCATGAAGGTGCTAGGACCGGTCTTTCGGACTCAGAGGATATGTTCGTGCAGAGTCGCCAAGTGTTCTGATTTTGAACAGCAATGAAGCGAACACCGGTGCTTCGATTCTGTTTGGGGGTGGGAAACTTCCTTGTCCCACCGGGCGTGCCGCAGAAACCGTTGGTTACGAATCTGCCATGAGGAAAGGATTTTGTGTTAACGCGCCCGCATTCGCCCACCAGATTGAAAGGCCGGAAGGAAGGAATGCCTTCCGTGCCAATCTCCGGAGAAGGCCGGCTTCCTGTGGGGTTTTGAGGTTCAAGATAAGAGTGCAGGGAAAGAGATAAAAATGCAGAAAGGGATTCCAAATTAGATTGGAGTTGGGTGGGGGAACAGTACGACAACGCATCAATCACCACTACTAACACCAATATAACCATAACACACCACTATGGATGTCGTCACTAACCAAGCAGAATGTAGTCGGTATATGTTTTGTATTAAGAGCCGTAAGCACAACTACAATGGTTCCCTAACAGACATTCCCTCCAAGGAACTAACAGTACGGCAACGCATCAATCACCACTACTAACAACACTATAACACAAAACATAACCAGAAAACTGCCACTAACGTTTACCCTATGTATCCTTTAATTTATGCATCCCAGGAATACCTGATCACCAAATGCCGGAGTCCAGAGTTCAAGACAACAACAAGCAATGATACAGAAAACATGAGGCAGAAATGTCAAAGAGAGGTAGCATACAAAATAAAAACAATAGGACAGCACCAAGTGTATGTATTATATTAGAAGGCGTAAGCACAACTACAATGGTTCCCTAACAGACATTCCCCTTCCACCACTTTACAATGAAAACGTGGTGGCTATTTATAGCCCGAGTCCCTCCCGATTACATTTATGGGCACAAAGTCCCAGTCAAACATTAGCTGACAAAAGCGGCCATGGAGCTGCTGATGCCGACCTTTGTCTGGCAGATCGTACCCGCAAAGATGGTCTCCCTGAAGGCTGTACAGATACGTGGCAGCGCGTTAGGTAGAACTTCTCATCGGCAGAATGCGGGTAGCCGAGCAGGTAGAACCTCCAATCAGCTTTAAATGAGGCAGCTGGCATAAGTAGTGCATCCCATGCTTGTCCTTGTGCTCGGCACGTCTTGGCTCGTATCCCAAAGTTGGACACTTGTTGGATGATGCTGCTTGACACGTGCTTGCCTTGAAAGGCAGTTTATCCAACTTCGCCCAGGATCAGAGCGCTGTCGGGTTGCGCAGGTAGAAAACAACGCAGTCGGGAAGGCCTTCATGCCTTGGGTACTTTTTTGAGTTTATTCCCCATCGCGCACCTGTCGAAGGGCGCACTCCGACTTCGCTGCGAAGTCGGGTTGCGCACAGGTGAAAGCTGATTTCTACCGCCGTACGGACTTCGCCTCGGAAAGGGGCGCACCCGACTTCGCTGCAAAGTCGGGTTGCGCCCCAGCACTTAGTCATTTTTCCTGCCAGCCTGCTACCAAGTGCGCCTAGAAAGCAGGGCGCACTCCGACTTCGCTGCGAAGTCGGGTTGCGCCCAGAACACTTGTTCTTCTGGTTGATTCTGTCGCACTGCGCACTTTGCACTCCTGCTGCGCTCCAACTGGAGGGCGCACTCCGACTTCGCTGCGAAGTCGGATTGCGCCCTGACACTTAGCCATTTTTCAGGGCAACTGCTGTCATTTTTGAGATTTGACTGAGGGGCTCAAGAGAAAGAGGGAAGAATGAGAATGTAGGGAAGAGAGAGAAAGGGGGAGAAGAGGAAGGGGAAAGAGAGGAAGAGGGAAAGGGAAGAGCAGCTCTCTTACAAAAATTGAAAACATTGCACCCCGTGCAAAATGTGGCAACAAAAGCCTCATACTCCGCCGCGTTGTTAGTGCAACTCCAAGCCAGCCTGTAAGTGTAGTCCTTTTAGATTCCGGATGGGGAAACCAGAAGTACACCTGCACCGGCATCATTTTTGCATCAGGCGCCATGAAAGTACAGCTTCCATAGCTTTTCTGGTGCAAGTCCAACATCTTTCTTTACTGACTGGTCAAATATTTCAGGCTGGGTGACGAAGTAACAGCCTTGCTCGGTCTCAATCATGGCATTGAAGTCTAGCAAGGAGAACTCATCCTCCACTTGTAACAGCTCGAGGGCCTGTTCTGCCATATCCACCTCTACCAGTTCTTCGGTTGTCAACTGAATTATGTCATTCTGCTGCTCCTCCCCAGGTATCTTCTCTACCAGAAATGTGGAAGGCTTTTCATTATAGATCTTCAATCTTCTTCCTTTGAAGGGCACTTCCATATGTGAATAATCCAAAGACAGATATCCACCCAGCTTCGCAGTGAACTCCCTAGAGAGACACATGCCGAAATAGGGTTCCAATTCGACCACAACGACCTCTTGGATGACCACTATGTCGAAGGCTTTATGCACTCAGATCGGGATATCCTTGATGACACCAACTGTCTTGACAGGAGTGTTGTCTAGCTGCAGCACACCTTGGCTGCTCCTTGTATATTCCATACCAATCTCCTCGCAGACGGCCCTCGGCATAACAGTAGTGGAAGCACCAGAATCCACCATGCAGTTGTGTACTATATAGCCCTCCATCCGCAACGACAGATAGAAGGTGGCGGCCTGTTTTTCCCAATAGCAGATACTGTCAAGGGCTGAGCTAACACAGCAGGCTGCGTCGACTTTCCATATTTCACGCTCTTCAAGGATTCTTGCAATAGGTCTACTTGCCCTGGAAGCAGATGAGCCTCGTACATACTTATCTTTGTCGGGGTCTTTTTGAACTCATCAACTATATTGTAGGTTGAAGTGTCGGTTCCCTCTATCTCTTTCGACTCTGTCTCTTCGTCAACGATGGATACCTCAGCTTCTCTTGAGCTTGTTCTTTTGTTTCGGCTAGAGGTTGGGCTGCGGGAGCCTTCATCGCGGGAGCCTTGAGCGTCGGGAACCTCTCTTTGGCTGTAGGAGGTAAAGGTGACTTGTCAGGTGGTAGCTCAGCAGGCTACGTCCTCTCTCTTTTGGCGTATACTTTCAACGGATTTGTTTGGGCAGTGGCAGCCTCAATGGGCCTTCTGCCTTCCTTGGTCAAGAGCGACACAGGATCTTCTTCTGGGACTGCAAAGTTGCCTTCATTGTCCAGGATCATGTATGCTTCGTCCTCCATGGCGCTGCCCGCAAGAGTCTGAAGATAATGTTGATGCAGCATGCAACCCTCCTCCCCATGTGGATCATTGCATGTGGAGCACCAGTTAACCTGGTCAGAAGTGCCAGGTTGAACCTCATTGGCAGCATTCCTTGCCGAGGGCCTTTGCGCTTGTGCAACTTCATCTTTTGTTAGCACAGGGGGAGGATATGGTCTGCTCGAAAGAAACTCCATCTGGGCTTGCTTCTTCTTCATTATTGTCATATCATTGGAAATAGTATGATAACCAGAGGCCAGATCTTGTACCTCCTAAAGGATTTTATTCTGAATGTCATTATCAGCAGGCGCCGACCGAGCCGACGGAGGTATTGCAGCTAATGGGGAGGTGCAGAATATGCCGCGTAATGACGGGGAGCTGGGAGTGCAAGATACTGCGGAGGTGGAGGTGGCGGATTAGGATAATGGATCTGAGGCTGACCATAGGGGTTTATAACCGACACTGGATTCCATGGCTGCTAGGGGTACTGATTTGATGAGGATGGCATTACACCAGACGCCGATGGGTATTGGGACTGAGGGAAATCAGGGTAAATGGGAAGTTGCATTCTATGTGGAAGTCTGCCTATAGAGATTATGTCTAATTCTACTTGCTGGGCAGCTTCATATAGGGCAAGGAAAGTTTCATCCCCGGCTATCTTGAGATGTAGGCAAATATCGGAATTGAAAGACCTCAGGTAATAGTGCACAGCTTGTCCCGTCGGAGGTCGCAGTTCGCGAGGTACTCTCTTCCAGGACCTCGCAAACCTCACGTTAAAGTCTGATATCTCCTCTTGCGGGTGGCGTTGAATACTCTGAAACTGATGCAGCAATGAAGAAGGATCAGCAGACTCGTTGCATCCCTTTACGAGCCTGCCTGCTAACTGGGGCCATCCCGTGATAACTCCTTCTAGCAAAGATCTCCACCAGTAGAGAAGCTTCCCTCTCAAGGAAAGGGCCAATAGACGGGTCTTAACACTCTCACTCGTGATAGAGTGCAGTGCAAACAAGGCTAGAATGTCCTGGATGTGCTCGTATGTTGTTTTCCCGTAGCCATCGTAAGTAGGAATGGATTTCAAGGCAGCGGGGGGCACAGCCTCTTGTCCAACTAGAGACAAGGGCCATGTGGAGTCAACTGTTGGAAAGAGGTCGTCATCGTTTTGTTGGGCAGCCATGTCTTCTTCCTCTTCGGTCGTATACTCGGTATCAGTGTTGTCTGAAGATGTAGGTTGTTCTTCAATTTCGGCCTCTCCGACTTCAACTTCTTCGATCTCGGCTTCTTCAATTTCAGCTTCGAGTTCATTTATGTGATCTTGGTAGTCAGCCAGCCTTACACGCTCTCCAAGAGCGTTGATGTCGATTTCATAGAGATCAGGCTGGTTTCCCGAGTTCCTTGCTCTCCACATTCTCGTATGCATGAAGGCGCTTGGACTAGCCTCGCGGACTCAAAGAATATTCAAGTACTTGCAGAGTCGCTAGGTGTTCTGATTTGACAGCAATGAAGCGAACACCAATGCTTCGATTCTGTTTTGGTGTGGGGAAACTCCCGTGTCCCACCGGGCGTGCCAGAGAAACTGTTGGTTACGAATCTGCCACTAGGATAGGATTTAGTGTAATGCGCCCTAGATTCGCCCAACAGATTGAAAGGCCGGAAGGAAGGAATGCCTTCCGTGCCAATCTCCGGAGGAGGTCGGCTTCCTATGTTTTCTCAATTGTTTATAAGCTCAGAGTGCAGGAAAGAAATTATAAATGCAGAAAGAAATGTAAATGTGTTTGTTATGGGTGGGGAGGATAAGCAACACAACAACAACCAATCACCACTACTAACAACAATTAACCACAAAATACTTTACAGAAACTATCAATGCCATTCATCCTATGTATCCTCTACCTTTGCATTCCAGGAATACTTAACTATTAAATACCGATATCCAGAAAGCAGAATAACAGTAAGCAATAACATAAGCAACATGAGGCAGAAATGCTAAGTAAAGGCAGCATACAAGATGAGAACAATCAATAGAGCCAAGTGTATTTTGTATTTAGAAGCAAACGCACGACTACAGTGGTTCCCTAGAAATATATCCCCCTTCCACCCTTTTACAATGATATTGCCGAGCTATTTATAGCGTAAATTTCCCCTCATTACATCGTTGGGCACAGGATCCCAGACCTGACAATAACTGAAAAAGCTACCAAAGCTAACAAAAGCGGCAAAAAGCGGCTGATGTTGACCTCTGCCGGTATGGAACGTGCTTGCGCTAAGGTCCACCTGAAATATTGGCAGCTACGTGGCAGTCTGGGGATGATGCTCCGAGTCAGCTTGACTAAGGGTAGCTTAAGTACAATAATTCAGTTCACGCTCGCACACCACCCGTCACATCTCTGACTCGAATCCCGAGGCTAGACGCCTGTCAGAATCTGATAAGGGGAAAAATCTGCCTTAGGATCTCGTATTTCCTTTCTTGCCCGACTTCGCCCAGAATTGGAGCGCAACCAGACAACGCAAGGGGGAAGTAGCACAGTTGGGGAGGCCTCCGTGCCTTAGAAAATTCCTGGGCTGGCTTCAACATTTTGTGCCCGAGTGCGCATAAGTAAGTGGGTGAACCCCGACTTCGCTGCGAAGTCGGGTTGCGCAACACTTTGCCGTTTTGGAGGTACCATGATGGGCTGCTCAACTGCGCTCTTCTTCCGGGTCGAACCCCGACATCGCAACGACGTCGAGTTGCGCACCCAACATTTAGCCGCTTCTTCATATGAATCGCCCAACTGCACATGAACTTGAGGGCGCAACCCGACTTCGCTGCGAAGTCGGGTTGCGCTCCCAACACTTAGAATTTTTTAGGGCTCCACTGATGCCCGGGTGCGCACAGAACTGAGAGCGCACCCCGACTTCGCTGCGAGGTCGGGGTTCGCTCTATACTTAGAAAAACTGGGTTCAGCTCTCCGCACGTTGGCTCCCCAAGTGCGCTCAAGATCAAGGGCGCAACCCGACTTCGCTGCAAAGTCGGGTTACGCAATACCAACACTTAGTCAAATTTAGGGCTTTTTGCCCTCTTGGAGAAACTGTCATAAGAAGGAGAACGGGGGGGAATAAGAGAATGAAACTGATGGCAGGGAAGAAAGGGGATAGCGGAGAAAGGGAGAGAAGGAAGAGGGAAGGGAGAGCAGCATCCTTACAAAAAAACTGAAGACATGGCACCCCGTGAAAAATGTGGCAACACCTACCACCTTAATTGGACCTGACTTCTCATCTACCATATCTGTACGGATCTGTACCAACTTCAGAAGAATCTTGCTGCAAGTACACTCACGGTCAGCTGGGGTCTAATCCTGGCAACTTTTGGCAGCTTTTGTCAGCTTTGGCAGGTTTTGAGTTTCATGCATGATTGTAATTTTGGGGGGAAATTCCTGCTATAAATAGCAAAAGAACTTCATTGTAAAAGGGTGGAGGGGGAACATATTGCTAGAGAGCTGCTGTAATCAGACGTTTGCCTCAATACAAAGCATCCTTGGCTCTGACTCTTGTCTCTTTCTTTTATGCTGCCTTCTGCAAGTATTTCTGCTTCATGTTCATTTATCTTTCTGCTTGCTGTAATTCTGAATCCTAGATTAGGGCATTGGACAGTAAGTGAATCTGGAATCCTGGCTGAAGGATACATAGGAAGGAATCGCAGTGTTGGTTTCTGTTACATGCTTTGTTTTGATTGTTGTTAGTTTGGTTATTAGTTAGTAATCGTGCTGCTTGTTCTTTCCCACCATTAAATCACACATTTCCATCTCTTTCTGCATTTTCAATCCCTTTCCAGTTCCCTTAACTTTTTAATCTCTTTCCTGTTCCCTAATCTAAAAATCAAAGTAGTGTAGCATAGGAGTCGGCCTTCTCCGGAGATTGGCACGGAAGGCATCCCTTCCTTCCGGCATTTCAATCTGTTGGGCGAATCTAGGGCGCAAAAGACTTAAATCCTTTCCTAGTGGCAGATTCGTAACCAACAATAACCATTTAAAAAAACATACCTAGGATCATAGCTGGCATCCTGAAACATACACTATAATAAGCAATAAAACTTACAGTTCATGAAGAGGCTTTCTATAAACAAAGCATATATTCATAACTTACTACTAAATCAGAAAAGAATGTTTGTCTAGTTGACTTGACTATATATTAATAAGAGATTATAGCATTTGATTAATTCATCTTGAACTTGTGTATGCTTGCCTACTTTGCCTGGGAGATGAAAACCTTGTTTTCTGACTGTAAATCTTCTATCTCAAGAAATTAAGATTTTAGATTTGAACAAAAACTAAACTAAATCTGGAGAAGCTGTTTTTTGTTTCTAATTATTATTTCTGAGTGAAAATAATAAACTTCTAGGGATGTCCATAGTATTTGAGTAACAAGCAAACATACCAAAAGTAGAACTGAACATGAATCTGAAACCAATCATAAATTTGTTTTATTTAAATCAATATTCAAAACAGTACATAAAATACTTTCATGAAAAGGTACAGATATCTACTTAAGCCCACATCCAAGGACAATGTAAACACTGCCTCGGCCAAAAACACAGCCTTTAACCCACCCATGCACGAGAACTTTCTTTATTCTACCCAGAACCTTCTCTAGTAATTGCAACCTATTTTTAGGCATTTCCTCTCTCTCTCTCTCCTTTTTTTTCTATAGAATGGGATTATTGGCTTACATTGAAAATGTATATGTATTTACAAATAATTCAATTGGGCCCCATAAACCCACAAAACATTTTTTTTAACAAAAAAGTGGACCTTCTAATCAAATAGTGGGTTAAGGACCCACTATCCAGTGAAAAATAAATGATAATTTAATAGAAAAAAAGGGTTCACAAAAAAGATAGCACATGGCTTCTCCTTCCATATGGCTTTTGGGGATTGTTGGAGGTCAATCCTCACTTTGGAAAATGCTTGTCCCAAAAGGGTCAGTAGCTCAGTGGTAGAGCACCTATAGCACTTCCTAGGAGGTTGTCAGTCAAAGTCCTAGTTGGTCCATGATTTCAACACTAAGATTATATCAAAATGGTATGTTATTACTAGCAGATAGAAGCAAGAAACTATATTGGCTGAATAACAAATCAGCCATATTCTGCAATAAAAACCTATCAGTGTTTATGTTTTGCTACTTGTTTGTTACTCATAATATTGAAGGAATAAAATTCTAGAAAAAAAGAAAAAGCAGATGGCATGAATGGCTATGTTTCATATCAAATGAAAAACTACAATACAAAATTTAATTACACCTTTCAGTCTTGAGCAGAGAATGTTGAAAGGATGGTCTTTTATTCACTCTTTGTTTTGACTCCACACAATGAGAACTTGGAGACTTATTCATCATAAAAAGAGCCCCACTACTATATTCATCATGTGATGCTTCCCTAGCCACTTCCAAATGAAACCTGCCTATCTGAAACCAAAAGAAATCATTCATTACACATGTATACCACACAACATCATATATTAATCAATGAAGGCAATAATTAAATGACACTACAAAAAGTGTAAAATGAGTGAAAGATTAAAGGGCATTTCCAAAAGCAAACCGATTAGTACATGTCATAACATCATAGCTTCATAACAAGCAATGTAACATTAATTCTTTTCAGTCTAAACCAAAAAACAGACACATTGACAGACGTACATAAGGATATGACAGAAAGCACAAAAAATACCCATTAATGATTTTTTGATGGATCATAAAGTGACAGCCAAAAATTTTAAACAATAGATTAAAGATGTACTTTTAAAACTATTGCAACTATCTTCAAGTTGTCCAATGTAATAATATGTCTAATATTTTTTTTTTGGTTCACTTGATGTGCTGACCATTTGTAATTTTGGGATGCCACATGATCTGTCACAAAATTATAAACTGATCAAACTCAGGCACTAGAAAAACTCTAGCAAGATCAGACATATATCTAAAAAAGACAGGATTTTCTAAATAAATTGAATCTTCCAACAATTCTCTTTTTTTTAATAAGCTATATGTGGCTTTTATTGGGGGCCATTCCTATCAAAATACCATAATATTACATTTGTTGTCAAGTCAAATAAACCATGTCCAACTTGCTCTTTTATTAGAGATATTCTTCAGTGCGTATAGGTGGAGGTAATAAAGTTGAAAGGAGGTTTGAGCCATGGTGACAGCTGAAGATCCATCTACAATTTTTCTGTGCATGTGAACAACAGTTTGAAGAAGTTTGTTTGGCTAGAATCGTGGAGTGCACGCAGCAAAGCTAGGGTTTGCAAAGTTACAGTAATTTATTTTTTTGGAGAAATATTTTATTTGTTGGAGGAGGAACGAATTTGGGGGAAGACAAAAAACCCTAGAGAGATCGTGAGTATCAGTTCAGGTATGGTACTTCTTTGGCTTTAGCTTTGAAAATATTTCATTGGCTAGGGCTTTAAAAATAGGGACCTCTTCTTTGGGAAGAGATTTATGGCAGTCTGTTGGTTCCAATGATGACTGCAGCCTCACTTTTCAAACAAGCAGGCAATGAGGCCTTCTCCATGTTTTCACAACAGTTTCCCTTTGATGAGGAGAAGTTGGATCATATGCGTCAAGTGCTTAAAGCGAGAAAAGCACCCCATCCAAAACCACCTGCTCGCTCTAACAATGGTACCTTTGTGCCCAAGTTAGATGAGTCTCCTGTGATTGAGGTGCCTCCAGCTTACATCCAGCAGCCTTTGCTCACGCTTTCCACCCAAGCCCTTGCATGCAAATTTGTGGGAATATGGCCTAGTCCAATCACAATCCAGAAATGGATTAACACACATTGGGGGAGTAAAGTCTCCTCTTATGAATTCATGATGATAGGTAGGGGATACTTTGTCGTTACATTTACCTCTGTGGAGGACAAGAGCACTATCTTTCATGGAGGTCCTTGGTTTCTGGGATCCAACCCACTTTACATGACCCCGTGGAGCACGACATTTGATCCTCAAGAGGAGGAGCCTGAAGAAGTTTCTGTTTGGGTGAGGTTACCATTTTTGCCACTGCACCTATGGAACAAACCTTCGATGGAATTAATAGGAAATGCTATTGGAACATTCATTGACTGGGCTCCTCCAAAGGCCAATAATGCTATATGCGCACGCATCTGTGTGCAAGTTAATCTAAAAAAGGGTTTGCCTGAACATATTGGAATAAAGGTGTTTGATTGGATACATAACCAACCCCTGGACTATGAGCATATACCATTCAAGTGTATAACATGCCATGAGCATGGGCATTTCTCCCGAAACTGCCCAATTAAACAAGCACAGGAAACAAAAAAGGAAGAACTAGGATTCCAGGAAGTCAAAAGGAGACCGCGCAGATCAAGAAGCAAGAATCGACAACCTCAACCACAGGATCAAAAAATCTTCCAGACACAAAAATAAATTTGCAAGTCTTAATGAAGGAGAAAAGGAAATCACCTCTCTAGATGTGATGGCTCCTAAAGATAAAGAGAAGATACCTACAACTGAAGTTGACAAGTCACCAAAGATCTTAGGAGATACACTAGAGAACACAACAGCTGGAGAAGAAACTGATGGGAACTCGAAGGAAGAGGTAGAAGAAACACAAGTGGAGGAAATAGTGATTCTCGGGGGCTTGCCGACCACACGATCTGCAGCTAAGGGAAGAAAATCGAACCAACAACTCAAAAATGAGCAAGCACAGAAAGACTTGCAATCCAAAACGCAGGTCAGAATTGAGGAGAGCTTCGTAAAAAATAAGAAGCAATCCAAAAAATGAAGATTATGTCATGGAACTGTAGGGGATTGGGAAGTCCTCTGAAAAAAAACTATCTCAAAGTTCTAATACAGGAGCAAAAGCCAACAATAGTTTGTATTCAGGAAACAAAAATAGTAGAGGCAACACTGATTACAGAATGGCAGAAGATATGGGCACAATCAGAACTGATAACTGTTGATTCTGTGGGAGCTTCAAGGGGACTAGCTTTGGCTTGGGACCCACAACAATTAGTTTGTAGCTTACAACATAAGCATAATAACTGGATAGGTACAAAATTTGTCTTACCAGATGGAACTAGTGTAGCAGTAATAAATTTTTATGGTCCAAATCATCCTATCCAGAAAAGAGAAGCATGGCAAAACTTAGCACAATGGCTAGACAATGAGAAGTTTGACAACATAATACTGGGAGGAGATCTCAACATGATTCTCTACCATTGGGAGAAGGTTGGGGGAAGTTTAGCAAGGGATCCAAATAGAGATATACTCAATCAAATTATGGCAGATGAAAGCTTACAAGACATTCGACCGACCAAAGGAAAGTACACTTGGAGCAATAGAAGAGCGGGGGTAAACTATATTGCAGAAAGATTGGATAGATTTTTTATCAGTGAAAATCTCCTAACACACTTTCCCCTCACTTCCAGTCACATCATTCAGAACTCTATCTCATATCATAAGCCAATTCTCTTGGATAGCGGCCAAAGCCTACAACCCCGAAAAATTCCTTTTAAATACAACTCTGAATGGGCAGCAGAAGAAGATTTCAGTGAACTTGTGGAAAGCACTTGGAACCAACAGGTCCAATCCACCAACCCCCAAGAAAAGTGGAAAATCAAAATTCAAAAATTGAAGCACATGATAAAAAAATGGTTGGCAGAAAAAGCGAGAGTCAAACCAGACAAGAAGCAGTTGATGCAACAACTAGAGCAGCTAGAAACAGAAATTGGGGATCATCCTCCTCAACCATGGCAAGAAGATGCAAGAAATGACCTGATTCAGAAGCTCAATAAATTAAGCACTGAAGAAGAAACACATTGGAGGCTTAGATCCCGAATGGTTTGGCTAAGCAAGGGGGATAGAAACACCAAATATTTTCATCTAAAAACCATGCAACGCTACCAAAGGAACACAATCAAGGAGATAGAGCATGAAGGAACCACTTATACAGACAGGGAGAAAATTAAGGAACTTGCCAATCAACATTACTCAGCTTTGCTCTCCAGAGAAAATGGTAACCCTCATTCCCAGGAAATACTACTGCAGCATATACCAACAGTATTAAGTTTGGAAGACAAATAGGATCTCAGTCAACCAATCACTATGGAGGAACTTAAGGAGATTATAGCAGCTCTACCAAAGGATAAAGCTCCTGGACCTGATGGATTCACAAACAACTTTTACCAGCAATACTTACACATCATCGGAGAAGATTTGCTACGCATGATTGAGGATGTTAGGGTGAAAGGTAAGCTTCTTGGAGCCATCAACTCCACCTTTCTAGCATTAATTCCTAAAGAAAAAAATGCCACTACTTTCTCTAGATTCAGACCAATTTCTCTATGTAACTCTTCCTATAAAATTATTACCAAGTTGTTGGCAAATAGAATAAAGAAAAAACTTGACAAACTAATATCAGAAGAGCAAGGAGGGTTCATGCCTGGAAAACAAATATATGATAATATCATAACAGTGCATGAAGCCCTCCACAGTAGTAGAAAATAAAAAAAGAAACAAATTGTTATAAAACTTGATATGGCAAACGCCTTTGATCGAGTTAATATACAATTTGTAGAACAGGTCCTTCAAAAGTTTGGATTCCCACATCAGGTCATCAAGTGGATCGGAGCATGCATAAAAAACCCATGGATAGCCCCCTTAATAAATGGAGAACCAACAAATTTCTTTCAGGCTACAAGGGGAATTAGACAAGGGTGTCCACTATCACCATACCTTTACATCATTTTAGTTGAGACTCTTGGAAGATTAATCAACCATCTTCGAAGAGAAAGAAAAATAACAGGGATAGAGGCTGCAACAGGATGCAAAGTTGTAACACATGCCCAATTTGCAGATGATATCATTCTTCTAGGTGAAGCCACCAAGCAAAATGTTAGACAATTCAAGCAATGTCTGGATTGGTTCACACAAGCTACCGGGGCTCATATAAACACTCAAAAGAGTCAGTTCTATACACAAAATGTTGCAGCAATAAGAGTCAAACTCTTTTGCACTATCCTAGGATTTCGGTCTGGCACAAAAAAATACTTCAGATATCTAGGAGTGCCCATGAGCTTCCACCTCAAAGCCTCAGACTGTTGGACCCCAATATTGGACAAGATGGTTAGGAGGATACAAAGTTACAGTAATAGTTGGCTCAGTCTTGCAGGAAGGGTAGTATTGATCAAATCAGTGTTAGCTTCTCTTCCAGTCTACCAACTATTAGTATATCATGCTCCCAAGTTTATTTTGCAAAAGGTAGATGGAATCATACGCAACTTCCTATGGCAAGGAGGTAGGCAATCAGAAAGAAAAAAGTTCCACTTGGTCAATTGGGAGATGGTCACCAAAAGTAAAATTCAAGGAGGACTGGGAATAAAAAAAATGGAGATAGTTTCGAAAGCACTAGGAGCAAAACTTCTCTGGAACATGCTTAAACACAATCGAGCATGGCAACACATACTAGTCAGCAAGTATGTAAATAATCAAACAAGTATTCAAATGCTCAAACATATAGACAAACTTCCCAGAGCCTCGTTGGTTTGGAAACATATAGTGGTTGCAAAGAGCATAATAGAGGATAAAATTTCTTGGCTACCGGGAGATGGTAAGTCAATTAATCTATGGGAGGACCCGATCCTAGGAAATCCACCATTAAGAGAGAGAACTCCAATCGAATTGCAGAATCACTTGGAAAGCCAAAGAATACTCAAATTAAGTGACTTGTTTTATTGGACCTCAGAAACTTTGAACTGGATCTCCCCTCCCATTCCATCTCAGCTTCAAGGAGATTGGGATTATTTTAAGTCCCACGTGGTGAGCATTAGACCTCTTCATCCCACGATGCCAGACAAACTTATTTGGGGTAGCATCAATAGTAATGGGGAATACTCAGTGCATCTAGGAGTCCAACATCAGCAAATTGGGCCTGCCAACAAAAAACTATCGATATTGTGGAAAACTAGAGCACCACCTAAACTGCAAGTATTCAGCTGGCTAGTTTCTCAAAATAAAATCTTAACAGGTGATAATCTGCAAAAGAGGAGTATAGCAAGGCCTCATGTTTGTTACAGGTGCAAGCAAAACAGTGAAACAGTTTTCCATATTTTGTTTGAATGCCCAAAGGCAATTTCAATTTGGTTAGGAATAACCAAAATTCTTGGCATTTCCTACTCTGGAAGGTTAACCATAGACACATGTTTTACCAAGTGGAACAAAGAATATAAAGGTAAACTTGCAGGTAAGCCCCTCCTAAAATATCTGTGGAGCTCTATACCATATTTTGTCATCTGGCACATCTGGTTGGATAGAAACCAGAGGATTTTTGAAGGAAAAGGTAAGGACAATAAAACTCTAATACGAAGGATAAAAGAAGAATTAGTCCTAAATGTCAAATCTAGTTTCTGTCAACAACAGTATGAAGAAGATCTGTCACCCACAGAAAGAAGAATGATCTACCAACTTAATCTCCAAGCTTTCCTGACATAGGGAGGATGCAAAGCAAACAATTCTTTGCCTGACATATGTTTTCCGGCACTCTTCTTTGATGGTGCCTCCAAGTCCAACCCTGGTCAAGCAACGACAGGGGGACTGATTCTTACAGGACCTCGTGAGATCCTACTCAAATACATGATCAACTTGGGAACAACATCTAACAATGTGGCAGAGGCTATTGGATGTGAAATCGGCTTAAAATTGGTGGCAAAGCAAGGAATCACTCAGGTCACAGTTTACGGGGATTCTAAACTGATAATAACAGCTCTTGCCAAAAATAAAGATTTTAGATCTTTACAATTGAAGATTATTCAAGACAGGATTAGACAACTAGGCACGATCATTGGCAAAATATCCTATCAACACATAAGGCGGGAATTCAACAAAGAGGTTGACACACTAGCGAATCAGGCAATAAATATAGCCCCTGGTTATTGCCGCCAAATCATCAAGAAGCAGAAGGGCAGGGGTGGTATGCGAGGATGACAAAGACTCCAATAATGAGGTTCTTTTTTGTCTTCATGTTCTGTTTTTTAGAATGCTCTGTTCACTTTGATCTCTGATTAAAGAGTTTTGTACTTTTTTGTTAAGTAAATAAATATTTTCTTTTCTTTTCTTTTTTTTTAAAAAGATATTCTTCATTTTGCACTAAGTGTTATGTTTCCCCAATCAGCTCCTTAAAATTATTTTCATTAAGAGTTAAATCTCACTTGTCCAGTTGCCTTCTAAACTCTGAATGTCACCAAAACAAAGATACACTGCAATTGGCTAAATTATCTACTACCCAATATCCTTCTTTATAGAGATGCTTACATTTCCAAGAGATTGCCTCCAACAATGATTGATGAACATCAACAATAATGTTAGTTTTTATCCAATCACACATCCATTTTTGTTTTTAGCATTAATGATAATTTGTGAATCCCCCTAAATTGAAATATATTTCCATCCTTTTTCAACTTCAATTTTAATCCTTGTAAGAAGTGCCCCACCCTGTACATAGTTGTTAATTGGAGTTCCAAATGATTCTAAGTGAGGAGAATTTGCCTTCATTATTTCAAAAAACACCACCTTGACCAACTTTTCTCAGATTTCCTTTAAAAGTACCATCAAAATTAATTTTGATAAACCCAATTTCTGGACAATTCCATTTTACCATAGATCAAAGCAAATCATTTGTTTTAATGTCATCGTTACATACGATCCTTCCATGTATATTCAAATCCTGTAACCAAGTGGCTAGCACCTCTTTTTTGCAGTTGAGACTTCCCATCATAAGCACTATATCTGTAAACATTCTACAAGCGAGGCAAATAATATGATTCCAAACTTGGGCATGATTTTGAGATTTATTTTTAAAAATTAAATTATTCTTTTCAAGCCATAAATTTGAAACAATAATGGCAAGACTAGTCCCCCACAAAATACATAATGCTTTAGCTTTGAAATAATTAATCCAATATTTCATCAACTCTTTAAATGTCCATGGAGCTTCCCAATATATTCTCATATTTTTGAAAAAGCAGCTCCTAATGGATTGAGCAAAGGGACAATGAAGAAGTAAATGGTCTCATATTTCTAAAGCTTTCTCAAACAAGGCACATATGAAAGGTCCATGATATCCTCTTCTTTGTAGACTATCTCCTATAAGAATGTTACTTTGAATTGCTAACCAAAGGAACATTGAGGCCTTAGGGAGAGCCCCTAGTGACCAAATATTATTTCAAGGGAAATCTTTCATCCCCATTATTTCAAATGACCCAATAACCAAGCTAATGATTTACTTTCCTATCTTTCATCCCCATTGAATCATTTGCAGAGGATTTGGATTTAACTATAAACCTATTTTGTAATTTGTACCTTTTTTATATTATAAGCAATACAAGAATATTTGAATTTTGGACGCATTAAAATTTCTTTATTTAAGATGTGTTTTGTCATTTTCATGTGTAGTTTAAGGCTTCAAGCTTGTATCACTTGCCACTTTTGTAACGATTTACTTTCCTATCTTTCATCCCCATTGAGTCATTTACAAAGGATTTGGATTTAACTATAAACCTATCTTTAATCTGTCCTCTTTTTAGAGGTATATGGTGCACCAATGTAATATGAATAAGAGACTTTTATTTTGCACCAAAGTTTAGTGAGTTCCTTGTCTCTTTTTGATGTTATTTCCTCCTTTGATATGACGGCTCCTCGTTGTATGGCTTGAGGACTAATGTAGATTGATCTTAAGCTTTTCCTTTGCTTCTTAGATATGGTCGTTGCTTGCTCTACTCTTTGAGAGCAATGTATTGTTGCCTTTCTTATTAGACAACACTAGTATCTAATTCCTTCACTTGGATAATTTAGTAACAATGAATCCAAGCTTATAATCACATAACCAATATGCTAAAGACATTAATCTTTGCATTAACTTTCACCTTAACTGTAACACTTAGTGCACTTCTAATAAGCTTTAAGAGAAACTAATATAGTGCAACTGCAATCTCCTTATCACTCCTTAAAAGTAACTTGTAATATGCACTAATGATAACTCTTAAAGAACTCTTAAATGTTTCTATAATCTCTGCAACTTAATATAGTCTTCTTTTCTGTAACTAGATAATAGGAAGATGATATTTTCCATTCTTTCAAAATATATCTAACTCCTATTTTAATGTGCAAGTAATAACCGTTAACAAAAACTATCTTTTGCACTTCCTTTGAAGACTTTAAAATGCAACCTTCTCCTTGCAACTTCTAGATTCTAATAAGGTGCTTAATGAAGCTAAGTAATGAACTGAATATAAGTGTACAAATAATAAACCCTTTGCACCTAAGTTGCTTACCTTTAACGATCTCTAAAGATGATGTAGATCTTGATGAATAGATTCACCAATTTGCTGTCTGGAATGGTAGTAAATCACAGCTATGAAACCTTCAGTATTTTGTTGTAGATTCAACAAACCCCTATCTCCAAAATGTGCCTTTATTTGGCTATGAAAGGCATGTTGAGAAATGTAGCTCGAACAGGAACTTCTTGCACAGGCTTTAGTATGAAATGCTAGAAGTGGTTCGAGACATTTCTAATTCTATTTTGAATTTCACTTAAGTGATTTTCTATTTTTAAGTTCACTTAAGTAATTCTATTTTGTAATTCACTTAAATGATCCTATTTTGAAATTCACTTAAGTGATTTTCTATTTTTAAGTTCACTTAAGTGATTCTATTTTGTGCTTCACTTAAGTGATTCTATTTTGATATTCACTTAAGTGATTTTCTATTTTTAACCTTACATCTCAAGATGAGATGAGATCTAATCTTAGGGTTAGAGAGATTAGGGTTACCTTTTTCAAGGATAAAAGGAGAAGATCAAGAGTGTTTTAGATACACGGACAAAGACAAGAAAAGAATGGGAGGAGAACAGATTGTTGAAGGAAAAATACAAGCTTAGGAGGAGAAGAACAGTGCTTGCTGGCTAGAAAAGCAGCAAGAGAGCAGAAGTGTTCTACTGTAGCTGTAGCCTCTTTTATTTGTAATATTTCAGGTTCAGAAATATATTTAACTTCCGCTGTTCACGCTGTTTATTTTTCCAGCCATCTATGTGATTGTTGCATGTTTGAATAAATTATTCTCAAATCTGATTTATTTTAAAATAACATAGGACAACAGTTATCTAGGGCTGGAAAATTTACATGGTATCAGAGCTAGGTTCTGTGATTGAGATCCTCAAGGGTTTACAGCAGTAGATCATTGTTGGATATTAACAAAAGAAAAAAATAAAAACAACAGTTAGGGTTTCAAGGGGAAAAAAAAAACAGCAGTTAGGGTTTCATTTTTTTTTGGCTTGAAGGACTAAGCTTATTTGCAAGACTGTTTTTTTTGAGTCATTAATATTTCAAGAGTTAGGGTTTCAAGCAAATAAAAAAAAAAAACAGTTAGGGTTTCAAGCAAATAATAAAAAATAAAACAGTTAGGGTTTTTTATTTTTTTTGGCTTGAAGGACTAAGCTTATTTGCAGGACTGTTTTTTTTCAGTCATTAATATTTCAGCAGATCTCAGAAATGGCAGCAGCTAGCCTCATATTTGAGGATAGATTGGAAGGTGCCTCCAATTTTTTGCCTTGGAAAATTAGGGTAATGTTCTTATTGGAAGAGAATGATCTCTGGGATATTGTCAAGGCTGATGTGACTTTGCCTATAGATCTGCAAGAATTGACAGCTCACAACAAGAAGGAAGTGAAGGCCAAGTGGATGATCTTGGATGCAGTGAAGGATCACCTGATTCCTCACATACCCGAGAAGACTAAGGCAAAGGAGATGTTCGATGCCCTGGTTAGCCTCTAGCAGAGCAAGAACATAAACAAGAAGATTGCGGAACAAACTCAGATCTATGGAGATGACCAGATCTGACACCGTTACCAGTTACCTAATGAAGATCACACAGATTCGTGATCAATTGGCAGCAGTAGGGGAGAGGTTTGAAGACAAAAAGTTGGTGAATGTGGCACTCAATGGTTTCTCAACTTCATGGGAACCATTTGTCAAAGGCATTTGTGCTCGTGAGAACCTTCCCAAATTTGAGAAACTTTGGGATGATTTCATCCAGGAGGAGACTTGGATGGAAGCAGCAGCCATTATGCATCACAGTGTCCAAACAAGAAGGGCAAAGGGAAGCAGCAGCAGATGCAAGTAGCAGCCTCTGCAGAAACTCAAATGAGTGAGTTTGCTGCCAAATTCAAGAAGGATTTCTCATTGGTCTCTTGCCTTTCTACCAACACGGTTCTAAGGAATGCTTGGTATGTGGATAGTGGGGCATCTCGGCACATGACATCAGCCCGACAATGTTTTACCAGTCTACAAGAGCAAGACTCAAGGGTTCAGGTTGAGCTTGGTGATGATACCAAATATCCAATTGTAGGAATTGGTACCATTCCTTTTCGACTCCAGTCAGAGAAATCTTTAGACTTTGATGATGTTTTGTTTGTTCTAGGTCTCAAGAAGAACTTGCTTTCAGTTTCGGTTATGGAGGATAAGGGTTATGCAATGGAGTTCAAGAACCAACATGTCCATATTAGACCAAAAGAATCTCGCCCGAAAACAGCACAAGTAATAGGGGTTAGAGAAGGCAGTTTATACAGGTTGCAGGGTGAACCTGTTCGAGCCCTAGTTCATAGCAGTAACAACTTGTGTGATTTGTGGCACAAGAGGATGGGGCACCTGCATCATAGAGTGTTTCCTATTCTGAGGGAGATAGTCACAGGTCTTCCAGAGTTCAGCATTGAGCAACAGGGAGTATGCAAAGGGTGCACGCTTGGCAAGCACGCCAAGGCTGTTTTCCCAAACAGTGAGCATAGGTCTAAGAAGATACTAGATCTAGTACATTCAAATGTTTGTGGACCGATGTCAGTAGCATCAATTTTAGGTAGCATGTACTATGTTTCCTTTATTGATGATTTCTCTCGCAAGACATGGATATATTTTTTAAAGACCAAGGATGAAGTCTTTAGCAGGTTTCAGGAGTTCAAAGCTCTAGTTGAGAACCAAACAGAGAAGAAGATCAAGATCTTGAGATCAAACAATGGGGGTGAATATACCTCCAAGGAGTTCGATGGTTTCTGCAAGAAGGCAGGAATCAAGAGGGAGCTGACTGTTCCATACAACCCACAGCAGAATGGGGTTGCAGAGCGAAAGAATCGATCCATCATAGGGGCTGCTAGGGCCATGATTCATGACCAAGGCTTGTCGATGTTTCTTTGGGCAAAAGCATGCAACACAACAGTCTACATCCAAAACAGGTGTCCTCACAAGATCTTGGAGGACAAGACACCAGAGGAGGCATTCACTGGTGTGAAACTAGAGGTGAGTCATTTCCGCATCTTTGGATGTCCAGTTTATATCCATGTTCCAGTAGAGAAAAGGACCAAGTTAGAGCCCTCCAGTAGGAAGGGTTTATTTGTAGGATACAGTGAGACTTCAAAAGCTTATAGGGTTTATATTCCAAAGAAGAGGAAGACAGTAGTGAGCAGGGATGTAAAGTTTGAGGAGGACGTTGCATCCAAGTAGTCCCATGAGCATATTCCAATGATAGAGAATGAGGAGCAAGAAGCTTCGAAGGTTGAGCCAGGGTCACCAAAGGCACCAGTGGTTTCCAGTTCAGAACAACAACCTTCAAGTGAGGAGGTGGAGACATTAGCCCCTTCCAGTTCTATTAGAAGACCTCAATGGCTTACACAGACATTGAGGGATGTTGAGGAGTATGTTGAGGCTCCTAGCAGCATGATTAGGGAGAGCAGACCTCCAAGGAAGTTTTCAAGCTACATGGCATTGATGAGTAACATCATAAATTCAAAGCCTACCAATTTTTAGGAGGCAACAGACCAGCAAGTTTGGCGGGATGCCATGGTGGAGTACACCTCCATCATGAAGAATGATGTTTGGGACATAGTGCCAAGACCGGAGGGGAAGTCAGTTGTGAGTTCTAAGTGGCTCTACAAAATTAAGCATGTTGCAGATGGCAACATCGAGAAGTTCAAGGCAAGGTTTGTGGCGAGAGGGTTCTCCCAAAAAGAGGGAGTGGACTATGAGGAGACATTTGCTCCAGTCGCCAAATACACTTCCATTAGAGAAGTTATGTCTTTAACTTCATCTATGGGATGGCATATTCAAAAGGGAGCCGTAAAGCTCCAGTATATTCCCACAAATCAGCAGGTAGCTGATATTCTGACCAAGCCCTTAGTGAAAGGGAAGTTTGAAGCATTCAGAGACAAACTTGGATTGGTGCAGAATTCCTTCCCCGCTAAGAGGGAGTGTTGAGAAATGTAGCTAGGACAGGAACTTCTTGCACAAGGCTTCAGTATGAACGTGCTAGAAGTGGTTCGAGACATTTCTAATTCTATTTTGAATTTCACTTAAGTGATTTTCTATTTTTAAGTTCACTTAAGTGATTCTATTTTGTAATTCACTTAAGTGGTTCTATTTTGAAATTCACTTAAGTGATTTTCTATTTTTAAGTTCACTTAAGTGATTCTATTTTGAAATTCACTTAAGTGATTTTCTATTTTTAACCATACATCTCAAGATGAGATGAGATCTAATCTTAGGGTTAGAGAGATTAGGGTTACCTTTTTCAAGGATAAAAGGAGAAGATCAAGAGTGTTTTAGATACACAGACCAAGACACAAAAAAGAATGGGAGGAGAACATATTTTTGAAGGAAAAATACAAACTTAGGAGGAGAAGAACAGTGCTTGCTGGCTAGAAAAGCAGCAAGAGAGCAAAAGTGTTCTGCTGTAGCTGTAGCCTCTTTTATTTGTAATATTTTAGGTTCAGAAATATATTTAACTTCCGATGTTCACGCTGTTTATTTATCCAGCCATCTGTGTGACTGTTGCATGTTTGAATAAATTATTCTCAAATCTGATTTATTTTAAAATAACATAGGACAACAATTATCTAGGGCTGGAAAATTTAAAAGGCAATCTCCAAATCTCTTGGATTTGGTAGGCTTCTTTTGTTTGAGTTCTCCTTTGATCTCCTTATTGAATTCTAGCTTCAATCTGGGCCTTCTTCTCAAGAATCTGTAAGTTTTGAGGTCGTCACTGGTCTTCTCCGAAATTTGACAAATTTGTCAAATCCTTCTCCTTTGGGCTTGTTGTCGGATGGCGAAAATTATCACAATTCCTTCACTATGAGGAGCTTCTCCTTGGTGGTGAATTTTTCCAATGATTTCTTCTAGGAACTCCTTTAATGGCTTCTTCAAACTCTGCAATAAGGCTCTCCAAGCCTTCTCTTTGTTTCTCCTTGAGACCTCTCCAAGGTCTTCAATCTCGCAACTTCTCTGGTCTTCTCAATGAGACCTTTCCTTCCACCTTCTACAGTGGAAGTGTTGGCAATGAGAACTCTCGGATCTCTAGAATTTGTTTCTAGAATCTGGAACAAGACCTTGTTTCTAGTTCTTTAATGGGACCTGTTGCCACATTTTGCACGGGGTGCCATGTCTTCATTTTTATTGTAAGTATGCTGCTCTCCCTTCCCTCCTCCTCCTTTCCCTTTCTCCACTATCCCCTTTCTCCCCTTCTGTCAGTTTCATTCCCGTCATTTCCCCTTTTTCCTCTTGTACTTTCTTCGGTCAATTTCCCAAAAAAGAGCAAAATGCCCCTAAAAATTCTAAGTACAAGAGCGCAACCCGACTTCGCAGCGAAGTCGGGGTGCGCCCTTAAGTTTGAGCGCACTCGGGGATGCGAAGTGCGGAAAATGACCGAAATTTGGCTAAGTGCAAGAGCGCAACCCGACTTCGCAGCGAAGTCGGGGTGCGCTCTCATTTCTGTGCGCACTTGGGAAGCAGCGGATCCTGAAATTTCTAAGTACCAGAGCGCAACCCGACTTCGCAGCGAAGTCGGGGTGCGCTCTCATTTCGTGCGCACTTGGGGCACGGATCTGAATTTCTAGTCGCCTAGAGCGCAACCCGACTTCGCTGCGAAGTCGGGGTGCGCTCTCATCTTTGTGCGCAGTCGGAGCGGTAAGCAAAATTAGCTAAGTGTTGAGTGCGCAACCCGACTTCGCAGCGAAGTCGGGCTGCGCCCTCTTACTTGTGCGCACTCGGGCAGGATGTTGCAAGCAGCCCAAAAACTGTCTAAGGCACGGAGGCCTCCCCAACTGCGCTGATTCCCCCTTGCGCTGTTTAATTGCGCTCCAATTCCGGGCAAAGTCGGACATGAAAGAGAGACTGCCTTTCAAGGCAGATTCGTCCCTTATCAGATTTTGACAAGTGTCCAGCCTCGGGATTCGAGTCGGAGATGTGACAGGGAAAGGGCAGGCGTGAGCCAAATTATTATACCGCAGCTACCCTCATTTAAGCTGACTCAAAGTTTCATCTACCGCAGCTACCCGCATTCAAGCTGACTCAAAGTTTCATCTACCGCACTGCCACGTAGCCGCCAAGTTTTCGGTGGACCTTGTCGCAAGTACAGTCCCTATCTGCAGAGGTCAACATCAGCAGCTTCTTTTGCCGCTTTTGTCAGCTATTGTCAGGTCTGGGATCCTGTGCCCGGAGGTGTAATTGGGGGGAAATTGCGCTATAAATAGCTGCGCCATATCATTGTAAAAGGGTGGAAGGGGGATATACTGCTAGGGAACCATTGTAGCTGTACGTTTGCTTCTGAATACAAGATACACTTGGCTCTATTGACTGTTCTTGTTCTTTATGCTGCCTTTATTTAGCATTTCTGCCTCATGTTGCTTATGTTATTGCTTACTGTTATTCTGCTATCTGGATACCGGTATTTGATGATTAAGTATTCCTGGAATGCATAGTTAGAGGATACATAGAATGAATGACATTGGTAGTTTCTGTAATGTATTCTGTATTTAGTTGTTGTTAGTAGTGGTGATTGATAGTTGTTGTGCTGCTTATCCTCCCCACCCAACACAAATCACATTTATATTTCTTTCTGCATTTCTAATTTCTTTCCTGCACTCTGAGCTTAAAACCACTTGAGAAAACATATAGGAAGTCGGCCTTCTCCGAAGATTGGCACGGAAGGCATTCCTTCCTTCCGGCCTTTCAATCTGCTGGGCGAATCTAGGGCGCATTGCACTAAATCCTATCCTAGTGGCAGATTCGTAACCAACAGTTTCTCTGGCACGCCCGGTGGGACCCGAAAGTTTCCCACCCAAAACAGAATCGAAGCATCGGTGTTCGCTTCATTGCTGTTAAAATCGGAACACCTGGCGACTCTGCAAGTACCCGAATATTCTCTCGAGTCCGTGAGACCGGTCCAAGCGCCTTCATGCATACAAGAAGGTGGAGAGCAAGGAATCCGGGAAACCAGCCTGATCTCTACGAAATTGACATCAACGCTCCTGGAGAGCGCGTAAGGCTGGCTGACTACCAAGCCCGCATAGACGAATCCAAAACCGAAATCGAAGAGGCCGAAGTTGAAGAGCAACCTACATCTTCGGACGACACCGATACCGAGTACACGACCGGAGGGGAAGAAGACATGGCTGCTCAGCAAAATGATGACGACCTCTTCCCAGCGGTTGACTCCACGGGGCCCTTGGCCCTAGTCGGACAAGAGGTTGTACCCCCCGCTGCCTTGAAGGCCATCCCTACTTACGATGGCTACGGCAAAACGGCATATGAACACATCCAGGACATTCTGGCCTTGGCTGCGCTACACTCTATTACAAATGAGAGTGTCAAGACCCGTCTACTGGCTCTTTCTCTGAGGGGGAAGCTTCTCTATTGGTGGAGATCCTTGCCAGAAGGATCTATCACAGGGTGGCCTCAGTTGGCAGGCAGACTCGTAAAAGGATGCAACGAGTCTGCCGACCCCTCTTCATTATTGCATCAGTTTCAGAGTATCCAACGTCACCCACAAGAGGAGGTATCAGACTTCAACATAAGGTTTGCGAGGTCTTGGAAAAGAGTACCTCGCGAACTGCGACCTTCGGCGGGTCAAGCTGCACACTATTACTTGAGGTCTTTCAATTCGGATATCTGTCTACTTCTTAAGATAGCCCGAGTCGATACCTTCCCTGCCCTATACGAAGCTGCCCAACAAGCAGAATTAGATATAATCTCCATAGGCAGACTTCCACATAGAGTGCAGCCCCCCATTTATCCTGATTTTCCTCAGTCCCAGTATCCATCGGCCTCTGGTGTGATGCCATCATCCTCAAGTCAGCACCCCCAGCAGCCATGGAATCCAAAGACCAGCTATAAACCCCTACGGCCCGCCTCAGATTCATTATCCTAACCCACCACCTCCGCCTCCGCAGTATCCCGCACTCCCAGCTCCCCCTCATTACGCGGCGTATTCTGCACCTCCGCCATTAGCTGCAATACCTCCGCCGGCCCGGTTGGCGCCTGCAGATAATGATATTCAGAATAAAATCCTCCAAGAGGTACGGGCTCTGGCCTCTGGGTATCATACTATTTCCAACGATATGACGATAATGAAGAAGAAGCAAGCCCAGATGGAGTTCCTTCCAAGGAGATCATATCCTCCTCCGGCGCTAACAAAAGATCAAGCTGCACAAGCTCAAAGACACCCCCCGGCAAGGAATGCTGCCAATGAGGATCAACCTGGCACTTCTGACCAGGTTAACTGGTGCTCCACGTGCAACGATCCACACTCAGAAGAAGGTTGCACGCTGCATCAGCATTATCTTCAGACCCTTGCGGGCAGCGCCATAGAGGATGAAGCATACATGATCCTGGACGATGAAGGCAACTTTGCGGTCCCAAAAGAAGATCCTGCGTTGCTCCTGACCAAGGAAGGCAGAAAGCCCATTGAGGCTGCCACGGCCCAAGCAAAGCCGTTGAAGGTATACGCCAGAAGAGAGAAGGCGCAACCTGCTGGGCTACCACCTGACAAGTCACTGTGGCCTCCTACAGCCAAAGAAAGGTTTCCTACGCTCAAGGCTCCCGCGGTGAAAGCTCCCGCAGCTCAACCTCTAGCCGAAACAAAAGAACAAGCTCAAGAGAAGCTGAGATATCCGTCGCTGACGAAGAGACAGAGAGTCGAAGCCACGCAACAATACCGGACCAAGTATGAGCCTGCGAAAGAAATAGAGGGAGCCAACACTTCAACCTACAGTATAGTTGATGAGCTAAAGAGGACCCCTGCGAAGATAAGTATGTACGAGGCTCTTCTGCTCCCAGGGCAAGTTGATCTGCTGCAGGAATCCTTGAAAAGCATAAAAGACGGAAAGCCGACGCAGCCTACTGTGTTAGCTCAGCCCTTGACAGTTTTCGCCACCGGAAAAAACAGGCCACCTCCTTTCTATCTGTCATTGCGGATGGAAGGCTATATAGTACACAACTGCATGGTGGATTCTGGTGCTTCCACGACTGTCATGCCGAGAGCCGTCTGCGAAGAGATCGGTATGGAATATACAAGGAGCAGCCAAGGTGTGTTGTAGCCTAGACGACACCCTCGTCAAGACAGCTTGGTGTCATCAAGGATATCCCGATCCGACCGCATAAAGCCCTCGACATAGTGGTCATACAGGAAGTCGTTGTGGTCGACTTGGAACCCTACTTCGGCATGTGTCTCTCCAGGGAGTTCACTGCAAAGCTGGGTGGATATCTGTCTCTGGATTACTCACATATGGAAGTGCCCTTCAAAGGAAGGAGACTAAAGATCTATAATGAAAAGCCTTCCACATTTTTAGTAGAGAAGATACCCGGAGAAGAGCCACAGAACGGCATGGTTCAGCTGACAACTGAAGAACTGGTAGTGGTTGATATGACAAAAGAGGCCCTTGAGCTGTTACAAGTAGAGGATGAGTTCTCCTTGTTGGACTTCAACGCCATGATTGAGACCGAGCAAGGTTGTTACTCCGTCACCCAGCCTGAAAGACTTGACCAGTCATCAAGGAAAGAGGTTGGACCCGCACCAAAAAAGCTATGGAAGTTGTTCTTTGATGGCGCCCGATGCAAAAATGGCGCCGGTGCGGGTGTACTTCTGGTTTCCCCGTCCGGAATCCAGAAGGACTACACTTACAGGCTGGCTTGGAGCTGTACTAATAACGCGACGGAGTATGAGGCTTTGTGCTTGGGTTTGAGAAAGGCAGAGAGACTGGGGGTGAGACATTTGCAGATCTTTGGCGACTCAGAGCTGGTGTGCAACCAGATTACGAATAAGTGCGCCTCCAAGAAGCATTACCTCAAGGCGTACCGTAATCGTGTCTGGGACCTGATGGAGTCATTCGACTCTTTGAATGTCAAAGCCATATCACGTGAGAAGAATAAACATGCCGACATTCTCGGCGTCCGTTGGAGCCAGGTACGTTCCGGCTGATGACACTGTCCAAAAGCCGAAGCCGGCTTGTACCATCTACAGGCCTTCAGTGCCTGATAAAGACACCCACTGGCAGGTGTTTGACTGTGACGAGGATATCGTCACTTTTTTTATTAACGAAGCAAGTACTATAGAAGGTAGAGACCCTGATGACGAGCAGTACGAGGGGTTGATACAGTTAAAAAACAATCATGTCCCGAAAGGACTGATTACCCTAGAGAGTCTCTTTGATCAGAACGATAGGGCAATATCCCACAGAATCAAAGTGGACCCCAAGCAGTACGTGGACCTGGAACTGGAACCTGGAAAAACAATCAAGGTCGGGACGGACTGCACTGAAAAGGAACTAGAGCAGATCAGATCTTTATGCGGAGAGTTCCCTGATATTGTGGCCTGGTGCTACCAGGACTTGAAGGGGTATGATAGAGAGATGATCCAGCATACTATAGAGCTGGAAGATAATGCAAGACCTTTCCGGCAGAAGCAAAGGGCAGTGAACCCAAAAATTGAAGCTATGATGAAAGCAGAGCTCCTAAAGATGCTGGAGGCCAAAATCATCTACCCCATCAAGCACTCATCTTGGGTCGCGAATTTGGTCCCTGTGAGGAAAAAGAATGGAGACATCCGCCTCTGCGTGGATTTCAAAAACCTCAATCAAGCTTCACTGAAGGATCATTATCCGCTTCCCCAAATTGATCAGATCCTCCACATCGTTGTCGGAGCACAGAGGTTCTCTCTCTTGGACGGATTCTCTGGATACAACCAAATATGGGTAAAGGACGAAGATCAGCACAAGACAACGTTCACCACCAAATGGGGAACGTTTGCATATCAGCGCATGCCCTTCGGCCTGTCTAATGCCGGCGCTACGTTTCAAAGAGCTATGGACTTGGCGTTCCGAGAGCTGCTCAACAAGGTCATTGTCATCTACTTGGACGATATGACTGTATTTTCTCACAAGAGAGAGGACCATGCTTCCCACTTGCGGCAAATATTTGAGAGATGTCGTGAATTCGGCATTTCCATCAACCCGAAGAAGTCAGTCTTCGCGGTAAAGGAAGGTAAGCTGCTAGGACATGTCATTTCTGAGAAAGGCCTTGCAGTGGATCCTGACAGAGCATAAGCCCTTCTTCGCTTACCCATCCCAGTCGACAAGAAGGGGCTACAATCATTCTTCGGCCAAATCAACTTCGTGAGGAAGTTCATACCGGACTTCGCACAAGTAATTAAGCCCATGGCCGAACTCCTAAAAAAGAATGCCGAATTCTTGTGGACTGACGAAAGAAAGCAGGCCTTCGAAGAGATCAAGGCCAGAATCGCGCAAGCTCCGGTGTTGATAAATCCAGATTATTCCAAGGATTTCATCCTGTACGCGGTGGGAGAACCCGAGAGTTACGCCGCAGTCCTGACTCAGAAGGGAGATGATGGCGAGGAACGCCCCATAGCGTTCTTAAGCCAGGTGATTCAGCCGCATGAAGAAAAGTATAATTTTATTGAGCGGCAGGTGCACGCAGTCATGAGATCCCTCAGGAAGTTCAGGCACTTCGTCTCCCAGAGCCGGATAACTGTCTTCGTGATACATCCGGACGTCAGGAATTTCATCGTACAAGGGGAGCCAGGTCACAAGAGGGCAGGATGGATAGCCAAAATCCAAGAATTTGACATCGAGGTACGGCCAACGAAGCTAATCAGAGGCCGAGCCCTGTGCCAAGAGCTGGCCCGAAGTGCTGCAGCTGAAATCTCTGCTGCCAGTGGGAAGATCCGATAGCAGAAACTAACCTTGCCAACTCCTTATCAGAGGAAAGTGATTGGACGAATGACCTGGTGCGGTATTTTAGCACAGGGAGATGTCCAGATCATCTCAATGCCTCACAAAGAAGGAGGTTTAGGCTAAACGCCTTGAGATATGTACTACGCCCCGAGGGGCTGTATTTCAAAAACATTGACGGCATCCTGTTGCGATGCGTCAGAGAAACAGATAAACCAAAGGTCCTCGGAGAATTCCACTCCGGGATGCCTGGGGGACATCATTCTGGGAGGCCTACGGCCTTAAAAATTATCAGAGCCGGGTATTATTGGCCCACTCTCTTCACAGACGCACATGCGGTCTGTGTTAAATGTGAAAAATGCCAAAGGTTCGCTGGCAAGAACAGAAAGGCACCCTTGCCCCTCCAGCCAATTCAAGCCGAGACTCCGTTTCAGCAGTGGGGTCTAGACTTCATCGGGGCCATCACGCCTAACTCTGCAGCGGGACATAAGTTCATCCTTACAGCCACCGATTATTTCACTCGGTGGGCAGAGGCGATCCCCACTAAGCACGCAGACCAAGAAACGGTCATTGGGTTCCTTGAGAGCCTCATCACCCGTTTCGGGGTCCCGGAGGCAATAGTTACAGACAATGGTCCGGGGTTCGCAGGTGCTGTACTCACGGAGTTCACCAAAAAATACGACATCTATCACAAGATGTCCTCGAACTACTACCCGCAGGGGAATGGCCTGGCCGAGTCCACTAACAAGAATCTACTGAAGATTGTTAAAAAAATAGTAGAGAGGAACAAGAGGACGTGGCACCTACTCCTGAATCGGGCGTTGTGGGCGGATCGCATATCGTTCAAGAAGTCTATCAAGACATCCCCCTACGCGCTCGTGTATGGCAAGGAGGCAGTTCTGCCTACCCACATAGAGATGCCCGCACTCTGGATGTTAGATGAAGAAAAGGGCGACGGGGATCCAGTGGACGCCAGACTTTGCCAACTATTGCGGTTAGAAGAAGAAAGGGAGAAGGCATACCAGGCCTTTACTAAACATGCCGAGGTGACCCAGAGCTGGTTTGCGAAAGGCACCACCACCCGAGTTTTCAAAATCGGGGACCTAGTGTTAAAGTGGGACTCACTTAAAGCAAAGTCGGGCAACCATGACAAATTTGATGCCCTCTGGGAAGGTCCCTATCAAATTGCTCGGGTAAACCAATTCAATGCATTCGTGCTTCGGGACATGGCGGGACAGCTTCTCCCCATTCCTGTCAACGGTTTCCACCTAAAAATTTACCACCACTGAAGGCACCCAAGGGGTCCTTCCTTGTACATATTCCTTTCCTGCATTTTAGTTTATGACAGAATGTACATATTTCTTTCAGTATTCAGCTTTTAGTTTTCAGAGCCGAAGTGAAGCATAGAGAAAACCCCGACTTCGCAGCGAAGTCGGGCATCGCTCCTTGAATTGTGCGACATCGGGAGTTTGAGAGAAAACAACTAACAAAAAGCCTCGAAAAATGACTAAGTGTTGGGTGCGCAACCCGACTTCGCAGCGAAGTCGGACTGCGCACCATCTTGGGAGCGCAGTCGGGCAGCAGAGAGCGAAAATTGGCTAAGTGTTGAAGTCGGACTGCGCAACAAATTCCGGGCGAAGTCGGATTGCGCACGTTTTCTGGGCGAAGCCTGAGTGCGCTCTCAATTTCGAGCGCACCTTGAACGACTTGTCAGGGAAAACAAGGGACATAATGGCGAAAAAATTCCTAAGTATGGGCCCAGGCTGCGCAATGGGCATAGCGCGAAGTTAGGCTGCGTCCCTCCTTAAAACCCTGGGCCAAAATCTCCCTCGAAGTGTGTGCCCAAGCGGCGGCTGTGACGTCATTGGAAGCACGAGGTCCAAAAAAATTTTAAAAGAATGATTGCGCGTCTTTCAAAGCAGATGTCATTAAAAAAGCAAGCGCATTAGGACCAACCGCAACCAAGGTACGCCTTCCAAAGAAAAAGCCCACGCACGGCCGCCAAAGAATAACAGCGTTTCCCACCTACTTCGGGCAAATCACTTTAACCCCCTCCCTTGCGCCATTAATGCTGTATTTTTCCTAGAAAAGGGGCCCTGGCATACTCAGAACATTCGAATTATCAAGCCAAGTCTGAGCTGCAAGGCGCAGAATTGAAGAACTAGTAACCAGAATCCCCGTCTCTACCACCACGAGCAGAAAACAGAAAATGGACAAGGGAAAAGCGCCAATGCAGACGCAGTCCAGCGATACAGAGCGCGAGGCTGAAGAGCACACAGAATCCAGCGCTCATGAGAGCGAAGCGCCACGGGAGCGGACAAGGAGATCCAGGTCAAAGAGAAGCCAAGGGCAAGCTCCACCGCCGCCCATCAACCGCCTGGCCGGGTATAGGGACGGCGAGTACTCCATTAGCCTCACCAAGCTGCGGCCAAATATAGCAAAGTGGGCAGGCAAAGTCTCACCCTCGCACCATGTCGAGGCTGCATACAAGTCGAACCTGTACTGGTTCTTGTGCCCTCCCGTCCACCATTGCCCGGAGCTGGTTGAGTCTATTGTGACATATTACAAACCAGCTACCCGACAAGTCTGTGACAACCAAGGAAGGGTGTTGTTCACCCTCTTCAAAGAGAGCGTCCAGCCAGCCTTCGCCCTGGGGCTCCAGTACGACCCCAACGCCATTGTCAGAAGAATTAACTTGGATGAGCAGGCGGGCAGATTCGCTCAGAGCAGAAGGATGAGAGAGTTTCTCGACTCAGAGCTGAAAACCCCGCTAACAGCCGGACAGTGGCCAACAGGCCCTATACCCCTGGAGAGGTTCGAGAATAAATATATATATATATATTTTTTATCCTGGCATGGGTACTCGGCTGCGACACGGATAGAATGGTGCGCCCGTACCAGCTGGCGCTCGCGGAATGCATCTTGCATGGAGAGTTTTATGACTCCACTGCGCAAAGGAGCGGAAGACGCCCTATTTTCTTTGATTGGGCAGATTGGGTGGCGTACGCCATACATTCGAATCTGGTCAGGATACAGCAAAAGCAGACAACAGAGTTCCGGCTCTGCTCGTTCCTCACATGGTTGTGCCTGTACCACACGCACTACCGGATTAAAGTACCTGACCTAAAAAAGGTAAATGAGAAGGGAGAGCCGCTGCCTGTGTATGAGTGGACAGAAGCCCTGTACAGGAGAGGGTCGTACTACGATTTCAACTTCAAATTTCTAGGTATGACCCTGGCGCTGTTCAACGGCAAGGCATCTCGCCCTCCACTGGCCATGACGAACTACCTGAGGAAGTACAAATGCGGAGATACCTTCCGGTTGACTCAGGGCATTGTGATCAGAATCTACGGATTCAAAGGGAAGCCGTTCCTGCTGCCCTATTTTTGCACTGAGCATCAGTTCGGTATGGAGATATCGCGCCAGATGGACTATGTCGAAGAGGAATTCGGCCAGGGAAAGAAGAGGGGCCATATTTTCAAGTATCCTATTACCTGGGCGAACATTCAAGTGCATGAGATTGGGCAACATATCTACCTCGAACAAGAACTCCTCAACATGGGCCTGATACAGCTACCTCAGCGCTGGAAATACGACCCAATTGGGGTCAGGGGAAAGTTTGTACATATCTGCCCCCGAGCAGAAATCATGGAGGAAAGGTGCAATAAAACAGGTGCAGACCTGGAATGGCACATCGAGCGGATGCAATCATCGCCACCATGGCAGGACTTTTACTGTGAAGAAGTGGAGTATGATCCGGAGCGCAATCCAGACCACAGGTTAGACTCAGCAGGCTTCAAAAAATTCCTCTCAAAGGTGACGCCCCTCAGCTGGGAAAAGGACAAAATTATTGAATGCTGGAAAATGAGGTGTCGCACGCAACACGATAAGTCTAACCGGAAAACATTGGCCGTAGATGATGAATTTTCGGCCTTATATGATAAATACGCCGACAAATGGGAGTCGTTCGCGTTTCGAGATTGCGTTCCCCTAGGCGCCAGGAAGAGATATAAAAGGAAGCCCCCCTCCCAGCAATTACCCATTCAAGGAACTCCCAGCGCGACACCAACAAGCAGTCAGGTGGGCCCGATGTTGCCTCCAGCTCCTGAAGCGTCACCTCAAAAGGTACAAGAGCTAGAAAAGTCAACTAGTGAAGCGGCCTCCCAAAAAGAAAAGGCGCCAGAAGAGTCAACCGGTGGGCCGTCGGCAGCAAACATTCTTCCGTCAAAACCCAGGTACAAGTTCACCGTGGGAACACCGCTGCCAGCCGCGCCAACCTCCTCCGCCTCCTTCGAGCAAACTGCAGCTCCGGAAGAAAAGAAGAGGAAAAGGAGCGAAAAGACCAAGTGGCCTAAGAAGGAGTCTACTCAGCAAACGGCTGCAGCACGAACAAAGACAGCCGCGCCGGAAATCATCTCTTTGGACAGCCCAGGGAAAGAAGCAGAAGTTTGGGCAGCAGGCGTCCTTCAATCAACGGCTCAGGCGGAGCCCGCAGGTACGTCCTCTTCCCCGGTTCCCCAGATCCCAGTTGGCCCTACCGTAACACCGTCCCCCACTGTATCAGGGCAAGCCTTAGTTGCATCTTCCTTGTCGCATATCTCCCAATCCTTCCACAATCCCCATTCTTTCGAACAATTTGCCCAGGACCCGAACGTTTTCCAAACCCTGAGTCAAACCCTAGACCCCTCGCCTGCGGCCAGTGCCGAAGCCGTACCTACATCGTCGCGCCGCTCACCTTCATTATTCAAGACCCCGCCCTCACCTCCCACTCAATCGCCCGCTTCCCCTAGGACCCAGTCGCCCTTGAAAGCGACCACACCTAGAATATCTCCTGCTTCGTTGTTTGCGGGAAGGATGCCGCAGCAGGATTTAGCCTCGGCGTATCCTATGCTGGCAGAGCTTGACTTCATGGGGGAGCAGCTGCAGATTACAGATGATCAGCCTCTGGCAACGAAGGCCGTAGGGTGTTCCGCCTCTTTCCTCCAGGGCGTCAAACGAAGAAGAGCCGAGGAGATAGCTGCCCCGGTGAAGCGCACCAAGTTCGACTTGGACAGGAGAGTGTTGCGAACTGAAAAATTGATCCCTAAGGTAAAGAAGCCTCTCCGAGAAATGACCGAGGCTGACTATGAACACCGGGTCAAGGAGAAGAATTTTGACGACATAAACGAAGAATACGAAATCAACGGTATTCGCCGCAGAACTGACAATCTCCTTGTTAAGCGACTCGAGAATCAAGAGAAGTTGTTTCAGCTTCAAAATGACTCGAGGCAGCTGGAGGAAGATCTGGCCAAGGCCACCACGCGGTTGGAGTCTGCCCAGCAGGAGATCAAGGACTTGAAAGCACAGCTCACCGCCGCTCAGCAGGAGGCTACAACACAAAGAAGAACGGTCGAACAGCTGTCAGAAGAGAAGAGGGCGGCATTGGAACATGTCTCTCAGCTGCAGGATTCGTTAAGGCAGGCCCAATCTCAGCTGAAGGAGAAGGCGTCCCAGAAGGCAAGCCCAATCTCAGCTAAAGGTACACAATCCAAGTCGGCACATGTCTCACAATCGGTAAAAAAAAGGAAATAGTTGATCCTGCAACTGAAACTGCCAACAATGAGGCTCCTTAGTCTCAACAAAGGGATGTAGTAGTGCTTGCTTCAGAGTCCTCCAATACATTTCCCCCAACTAACACCAGGTGCTCCCGCAACCCGAGAAGGGGATCTACAGAAGAAGATGTTGCTCCAAAGAAGCGACTTCATATGACCAATGTTCAGTTGGGCAACAACTACAGTGTGTTGGAGTATCTTAACGGCGGTGAGGATATGTCGTTGGATGCAGAGCCATCATCGATGAAATTGACAATTCCTCCAAAGGAAGCAAAATCTAAAGTTCCCTCCCCTTTTGTGCGGTTTCGACGTTCTCGTAGTCCTCGACAAGGGAAAGAAGATGAAGACACTTTACCTGAAAAATGGTTTCACCCATCTGGCCCAAAAGTTCCAATAAAATTGCGTTGGGAAGACGTAATTCTACCTGGGAAGACGTAATTCTACCTAGTTCCTAGAGTTACAATTCTATAGTTTAGGGTTTCTAGTTTATTTTGCTATGCCTAATTATGTTGTGTATTCACCCTTTTAGGGGTTGGTTTCGTTCTGTAAGGGGGTGTTGAATAACTGTAATTTGTTTGCTTGGGTTCCCACTCTATTGACGAGGATGTTTTTTTGGTTGATGGCGTTAGCCACGTGGCATGTTTATCCACCTCTTTTTTTGTTTGTAAAAATGTATTTTGTTCTTTAATATAATGCTTTTTACATCAAAAAAAATACTAAACATAAAAATATATTAACACACTTAATTTAAATATATATTAATTTAATTTACTAATAAAAAACATATAATAATTTAATAACTTTAGACTCCATTTTTATCCGATTTTAAATCTTAAATTATTAAACGCATACTTAAACATGCCAATTAAATAAAAATAAAAAATTATGGGTATCGGTTAAAATTTTAGGAGGTTAATAATTACCTAAGAACTGCTATATCTACCGTATAAGAATTGCTATATATACCGTATAAGAACTGCTATATCTACCATATAGATAACTTTAGACTCCATGTTTAACCGATTCTAAACCAAAATTATTAAACGCATACTTAGACATGCTGGTGTTTAAATAAAAATTAAAAAATATGGGTATCGGTTAAAAATTTAGGGAGTTTAATAATTACCCTAAGAATTGCTATATCTACCACATATAACAGTCCACTTTAGGTAAGTGCACCATCACCGCATTCGTACGGAATGACTTGGCGAGTTAAAAAATTAGAAAAACGTATTTTTTAGGAAAAGCCCATCAACAATCAACATATGCAGGCCGACCATTCAAGTTTACTTATTCCAGTCAGATATCGTCTGGACTATGCCGAGGCTAATCCATTTCGTCTGCTGCCCCTTCTATATCTTCTGCTGCCCTTCATTTGCTGGTCCCTCACTATCGTCTACGCACCCTTCTTTATCGTCAACTAGCTCTCGGATATCTTGCCCTTCGAACCCACTATCACTGAACAATTATTTTGTGGTATCATTGCACTTGCACTCCCCTTTATAGTGGGGAGCTTAATTCAGCTGTTTGGTGAGCTATTGTTCATATTCACATATGGGATACCCATCGGCCCTTTAATCTACATAGTCATTGTCCACTGCATCAAACAATCGGTCTACTACGACAAATGCATCGAAGGAGCGATCGCCAGACTCAAAGGTGGCTCCAGAACACCGTTGCACCCGACCGTTAACGTGGAGATGTTGTTTAACTACAAGCAATGCGATGACGCCGCCCTCCAAGATGGCACTCGGGAACAGTGCGTGATTTGTTTGGGTGAGTACCAAGAGGGGGAGGAGGCTGCCGTCTCACTGCCATCGTGTCGGCATAATTTCCACGTGGATTGCATACAAAAGTGGTTGTTGTGCCACGAAAGATGCCCCATCTGCAACGCGAGGCCTCTTCCACAACTGAGGTCATAGCCTGTGTCGAATAACCACACAGATGTTGTGTGTCTCTCAGTTATAGTTGAATCTTCGCCAAATTAATAGCAGAGAACAAGTGAGAATACGACCAGGAAATCCCAATTCACGATTCTCCTCAGGTTCGTCCAAGGTTTTGCCTGAGGAACCTGGATAAGGAACCTAGACGTATCCGGGTCCTCCAGTCAGAACTCTGGACGGACCCACAAGAGTACCAAACCCGATTCCGGACCGGTACGTCCCGTACCATGATCCGAGGGTCCTAGGATGCCAAACTGGTAACATTGCTAAGTTGATGTAGAAGGGAAAGGGCAACCCTTTCAAAACCCTACTTTTTAAAGAAAAAAATCATGTACTTGTACCTTTGGATGTTTATATTCCACTTGCACTTATGCGTGTTCATATAATTTTTTACATGTATACTTGCATGCTTGAGCATGCTTCTACTTATATGTGTGTATGCTTTGTGGAATCTTATGCTTATATTCTGCATTCTTTGTTTATATATTGATAGCTCTTGCTCTCATAAAGCAACTCTTGTATTCATGTATTGTAACATATGCCCTTGTGGATAGTTGATTATTTGGATACAATTGGAATCACCTTATTTCAGATGTCATCTTTGTGTACCTATGGTAATTATCTCTTTGTGTTCTTTCACTTTATTACTGTTAGCACTTTATTTTCAGACTCTCAAACACAATTACTGCCTTTGACCCCTTATTCCATTATGTGATTTGCACTTTAACTCCAATTCAATGACTTACTATTTATTCACAAACTAATTTTATACAGTCACCACCCTATTCCCTCCCCTACACAGTCGCCACTGCTGCAAAATCAAGGTAATACTTACATAGCTTGATGCCTATCAAGATGGTGGTCTTACGTAGATGGAATACACTCATGAAATATGCATCAAACTCGGAAGAACATGCAGAAGAACAAACAAGACTCTGTGTCTCCCTTCACCTCAGTGAGGAGCCCCCTCCCAAAACCCAATCAGAAGATGGCTCAATTAAAATATGGATTTCCTTGTCCAAAAAAGTATAGAATTAATAATATAGAGCTACAATTAACCTATGCTAATGCCTCCATTTCCTGCAACTTGACCAATTCCTACTAAGTGTATGATCATGGATAAAAATGATTAAGAAAAGAAAAACCAACAATAAGGGCAAACAATTTTAAACTGGCCAAGTGAGATTTTATCTCTTTAACAAAATGATGTCAAGGAGTTGATTGTGTTAACATAGCCCTTTGAGAAAGTTGAAGAATATATTTAATAGAAAAAGAAATGAAAAAGATTTGTGGTAAAAAGGCATGCTGGATATGGTTTAATTGACCTGACAGCAACTGTAATATGGGAGTGGCCCCCAATAGAAGCCACATATAACTTATTAAACACATAAAAAATTAAATAAGAGCAAACAATTCATTTATTAAAATTGGAGTTGAAATACCTCAAGAATAGCTCCTTCACTCATGTTTGTGTGCGCTTGACAATCAACTTTTGTTATGACCTTGCCATCAATGCTCTGTAATATGCATTTGCGACCACGTACTAAAAGGACGCCATCTGACCAAGGACCTTTTGGCTTTGTATTTTTCTTTCTCTTAGAGTATAGAACACTATAATATTGAGCCTCCTTCGCATCCACACTATTTTCTGTCTTCTCTTGACATTTGCTATGTGAAGGTTTTGCCGGATTTATTGGGCCTCTAGAAACGAAGGGCTTTCTCATGGCAGATTCATAGATTTTGACAGATTGAACATCCACTTTCTTCATGGGTTTCTCCTCATCAGGTGTTGATACAGACACTGAAGCATTTTGATTGGCATGTTCAGGATTTTGAAGAGAATGATTCAATTTACTGGGTGACAATAAAGACTTGTTCTTATCCATTTGATACAGTTGACCAGGAAACTTGAACTTGGTATTTGAAAAAACAGTACCAAAAGAATTTGTTGATTCGATTCCCAGGCTAAGACCAGGTCTTTCCTTACAAACAGATTCCAAAATGTTTTCATGGTTTGGAAACACAAAAGGATTGATGTTTTGAGTTAAAGTTCCCGTATCTGTCCCCAGGTTTTCCCTCCCCTGTTTCTTTGCAGTAGGGATGCGCAACACCCCGTCATTTGGCACTCTAACTATTTCGGTAAATTTGTAGCGGCCATTAACAGTTGTGTTCTGCTTAGACTCTGGTGTATCATTCAGCAGTAAATTTTGATACTTCAGTTTTGCACTGTCGACCATATTCTCCTTAAGCCTTGCAAATGGGGGCCTGAACGGATGTTTCTTGAACTTAGGCTCCCCAGTGCTTGGATTATGAGTTAACTCTGCAGAATTTTGATCATCCAATGATGGAACCTTACGTTTAAATCCAAGATATCTACCCATGCTTTTGTGCTCTTTGCTTGAATAACAGTCTGCAAAAGGAAAGTAAAAAAAAAGACATTACTAGAAGATACATTCCCAGGTAGGTCCAATACAAGAAAACATACCAGTACTATACATACATAAACTTTTTTGTCCTTGTTATGTACAACTCAAGTGAGTCTAACTGCGAAAACTTTGGCACTCCAAACAGGTGGTTCAAAGTTCAAATTTGTAAGGAGGCAGGTTTATTCACCAAACCTTGGGAGTTGGAGTTTGGATGGTTTAACATATATTAGATAGGCATCATGCCATATGACCTAGGGCCTCATAAATGTTAAAAACTATTTTCTCTTCCTTTTTTCTTTTCTATTTGATATTTGTTTAAGCATCTAGTCAACTGAAAATAATTAGTAAAATGACCAAAAGATCAAGAGTTAAGAAATGTGGAATGTCTGGGTTTGCAGTCCAAAGACAAATCACAAAATATGTTCATAAAATTTACGTTAAAGTTGAAGTTCCTATGCATTTTGCAATATTCCTGATCCAACAACTATATTTGCCACTAGATAAACATCGTTCTATAATTAAACATCCTGAAGACAAGCATTTCAGTAAAAAAATTTATGTCTATAAATTTGCCATATAAATTATACATTTTAGTTGATCCCTCTATATTCTCGATTGAATTATCAAGTTCTTAATTTTCCAAATTTTTGGATTTATTCAAGTTTTTTAAAGTTTCTGACAAAAATCAGAAGACTTAGATCAAAACTCTGTATTACACTCCACAGCTTTATAAGTACGAATGAAACAGACAGTGGCCTGCAGGTGCATCTAATTAATTAAAAGAAATATAGAGAGATAAATAGATAAAGACGATAGGTGTTGAAAAAGTTTTTTGCTCTGCTAGGGTTTGATGAGGAAAGCTGCTTTGCTGGAATTTTTTTGAGACCTATCTGGTGGGCTCTGCGGGGATGGCAGCAGTTTCTGGAGGAGGTATGAACAACTGGAGGAATGTAGTGATGGCATCAGGTCCGTCACAGAGCGTGCATGCTAGGGCTGGTATTTCTTTTAAAAATGATTGGAAGGAACAGGATTTCCCATTGCATGCCAGGAATCGCTTGTTAAAGAACAATGGATGTTTGGAACGATGTGAAGCCGGGCCGGTTCTAGTGGTTCAACCAGACTCGGTGGCAGAAGATGTGGAGTATTTAACCAAACATGCGCTTATTGGTAAATTTATGGGCATCCGAATTTCTCTTCCCTTTGTGGAGGCTTGGGTTAGGAAGACTTGGAACCTTGAAGGTGATGTGGAGGTGATGTTGAGTGCAAACAGCTATTTTATGGTGGTTTTTTCTTGTCTTGCGGATCGTAACAAAGCATTTGAAGGAGGTCCCTATTTATGTAACCAAGCGGGACTCTTTCTTAAACCCTGGCATGTGGGTTTCAACCCATCAGAGGAGCGGCCGTCACGGGTTCCGGTGTGGGTTCGGCTTCCGTGGCTCCCCTTGGAATTTTGGAGAAATGACATCTTGCATATGATTGCCCTTCTACTTGGGAAGCCGGTTGGGCCGTCAGGACAGACGCTGGATAAAAAGGTAATCTCTGTTGCCCGTATCTGTGTTGAAATTGATTTAAACAATCCTATTCCAGATTCTATTGAAATACAATTCGGATCAACCACATGGGTTCAAAAACTTGACTATGAAGCTCTTCCATTTCGTTGCCGGATTTGCCATGAATATGGCCACTTACAAAGAAAATGCCCTAAGTTTGTCCTACTCGTGGCTTCAAATCCTAGGCCCTCTCAATCTGTACAAAATATGGATAAAGGAAAAGCCCCGATAAAGGAGGGGGATCGGGATAAGGAAGGCTTTGTTACGGTAAAACCTCGAAACAAAGGAAGAAAGGCAAAAAGAGACATTAAGGATAACCAGCCAGATGCTCGGCTCAATCGTTTTGAAATTCTAGAGAATCTTGATCGGTGCGTGGAGATACCGAAACATCGCTACTGTTATAGATATAACAGGACCAAATCAATTGTCTCTTCATGAGGTGGAACCAAGGGAACGAGATACAGGGGGTTTAAATGAAGAACAAAGGGCTTTGGTTTCGAGTATAGGTGATATGGTTGGCCCTAGCCCTGGAAGTGAAGTTATCTTAGAAAATGGCACAGATTTAGATGTGCCCTCTCCTACCCGAGCATCGATGCAGTCATCCATGGACTGTAAAACTCCTACGGTTCTGGGATTGCAGCATAAAATAATTAAAAAAAATGCTTCAGATAAGAATATGAAGGTGGGTCGGAAGAAAGACCAGGATAAAATTAAGTTAATGGGGGAGACTTTGGTAGAGTCAGGTTTGGTGAGAACATTGGACTCCCATTTTTATAACCCCCAAAAATGATTATACTTTCATGGAATGTAAGGGGGTTGAACAGCATCCCCAGACAAAAAGTTGTTCGTGATTTGATTCGTGTTCATTCTCCGGATGTGGTTTTTATTCAGGACAGAGTATTGATAACTGGGAGAGTCTCCCGTCTGGGGATTCTCAACACCTACGGGAGTTGATCCATAAGGATGTTCAGACTTAATGTGGTTTGTTTTTTTTTTTGGTTTTCTTTGGGAGTTGACCTTGTCTGGTGATTTAGTTTGTCTTGTTGCTTATTTGAGTCCTGGGTGGGGGCTCAGCTGTACTTTGTAATCCAGACTTTTTATCAATAAATTTTTACCCCTTTATTTAAAAAAAAAAAAAGATAGATAAAGACACACCTAATGAAATGATCAAAAGATGTTAATGGTACTTGAGTCTCCTGACAAGTATAACAAATTAATAGCAAGGAAACTCGACGATGTGCTAAGTGTGTATTAAAAAAATAAAAAAAACAAATTTCCAAGCGGTGACAACCCAGCAAAGACAATGCAACAAAATAGCTATGTGGAACAAAGAATCTTTGGCGAAAATAATAACAATAATAGCAGCGTAGCTTATGTATGTGGGAAAAATAAAAAAAAAAAAAGGAATGTTAAAAGGAAACTAGGAACGCATGCAAATAAAACTTTTTTTAAGAAATTGGAAAATCCCACTATACCTGGAATCCTGTCTCCTATGTTAACCATACTTGTTAATCAATATCAGGGCCTTGACTCACTAAACAATATCATAGATTTTATCTGAATGCCAGCCCTTCTCCGTGAGAAACCAACAGTATACTTCAACTAAACTCAACTAAAATCTTCGTTACGTTCAATTTTATCAAACTATCCGATACTTCGCTTCAACGTTTTTACAAGTAACTACAATTGACGGCAAATATTTAAAACTTGTGTTAACTAACAATAGTAATACTAGAAAATCACTACACTGTCCTGAATTTGCAAAGAACAAAATTCCGCTTCATGTTTCTCAATTTACAAATAATGATGTTCCAGCCATATTTTCTCAATTTATAAATAACAATCATTGAGATTCAACTTCGTTCTGCTGAATTTGTAAAGAAAAGATAAAGAAACCCTCGTCCTTTGCTCATTTATGCATTTTACAGTCAAAATAAAAAGAGGAATAAATAAAGCCGAAGAATACTGTGAAGAAGGAATGAAATCAATTTGACCTGACATTATGTTTGTCCAAGCTTTAAACGAGTCTCTTTTAATCTCCTCCTAAGCACAGAACTGCTCAACTTTAAATCCAATGCCAGATTTATACTGCTTTTGCGTGAGAACTTAAATTGAGAACTCAAGATGTAAGATCTGGTTCCGTCAGGGCCCCTTGCAGTTCAGCTTTCTTTTGTATTAAAATTTTCATGCAGTTAAAACAGAAGAATCCCTTAGCAATCCTCGGAAGTAAAATGCTATGGCATGCCCTCCTCGCCGAAATTTTCCCGTGTCGACTTTTTTAAATTATTCATTCCCGCCAACGTATGGACTTCTTTAAATCATTCGTTCCCCGTTTCAAAATTCCATTGCTACGCACTCAAACATTCATTGTGCTCGCAGCTTTGTTCTTTTATGTATACTTTTCTTGTAATCACAAGTGAAAGTGTACATATAACCAACCTTTATTTATTCCAGGTTAAAGGCATATTTTCAATAAATTTTAAAGTTTAATTTTCTTAATTGGTTGTAGAAAAACAAGAAGCTCTTAAGCCCACGAGACAACGACAAGAGTAAAGTTTTGATATTAAATATAACGTATTATATTATTTGTTCAGAAAAGGAAAGTGAAAAAATAAAGTGAAGGTAAGGGTCATTTAAGTTTTTAGTTTTGACTCGGTTAAATTTCCAACAGCCTGTGTTTAAAAAATAAACAATGATAATGCAAGCGAAGTTTTTGTCGGTAGTATTGATTAAATAAATAAATAGAGGTAAGGGAATGAAAGATGGAATTAAAATTATAAAAAATATATATATAGCAGTAGCAACGTTAGGGTGTGATTAGTTGAGTTATTAAATGCGATTGAATTTTTTTTATTTGGTTAGTGTAAGAAATATTTACGATTAACGTATAGGGTTGAATAAGCTTCTCCAACCATGATTTCTTTTAAAACCGAGAGCTATGCTTATCAATAGGGAATTTAACACACATCCACCCTCCTATACTCGTCCACGTCGCGGTTTGAACCTTGGACTTTTGGAAGAAAATAAGAGCCAAAGCCCAAATCGTTACGCTATTCCCTTTGTCCCCTTTGGAACAATAATAATGAGATTGTAGCCCCCGAGGGTTACGTGGATTGGTAAGTGTTTGTTTGGCTAGGCACTTACCAAGAAGATACCCAGGTTCAAACCTCAAGGGCAGCCTGTTTGCAAAGGTAGTAGTTTGATCTTAACCCTTTGAGTGTGCGTTAGACTGATGATGATGGTACGAATCTCGAACGACCAGTCAATGATAACAAGGCGGACTGGCTAGGCACTTACCAAGAAGATACCCAGGTTCAAACCTCAAGGACAGCTTGTTTGCAAAGGTAGTAGTTTGATCTTTATCTTCTGAGTGTGCGCTAAACCAGTGATGATGATACGAATCTCGAGCGACCAATGATCCCCTTTACACCCGATCAACAATAACAAGGTGGAATAGGTTTGGTGGGAGCAGCCCTTGTGGTTTGGACTCTTACCTATACTTATCAAGGTGAGGTTCTCCATGTCTCTTGCTTTATGTCCTCTTTATAATTGCCTATTTAGAAAATTGTATCAAAGATAGTACCTAGTGTACATTTCTAGCAAATTGTAGGGATGTCAACCTTGGTTGATGACGAATTCCATAATAGCCTTCATCCATTGGATGATGAAGCCATCAAAACTAGTCAAAATTGTAATTTTTTTTGTGAAAGTCCATATTTTTTCTTTATTTTTGTGGCAAAAAATGTAAGACATTCCACTATTCATTAGAAGGGATCTTCACACTATCTAGTTGCACCATAACTACAACTAGGTCATCAAATTACTCTCGTGATAAGTCCTCCTCTATATTGGAAACTACCCTAGCCCCTTCCATCAATGGTTGTAAGTGTGAGATGATATTTGGGGTATTCGCTACTACATTTGTGGGGAAAGCAAATCAAGTTAAGAAAAATAATTCATTTAATGAAGAAAAGGGTATTATTTATAAAGAAGAAGCAAAATAGTAAGGTTTCTTCATCCAAATATTGATTTGTGTGCTTCTACTTCAAATAAAAGGATCATATAGTGATGAACTACATTCAATGAGCCAAGAAACTAATATATGGAAAGTTGAAAACAAACAAGGCAATGGTTGCAAATGAAGACAATGATAAAGAATATGGTCTTGCACCTCATGATAAAGACCCTCCCCATGAGGACAGTGAGGATGAATATATTTAGTGTATTGATTCAAGATTGATCCTTATGAATAGTTATGTCCCTATTCACAAGGGGATGTTTGGTGTGGTCATAATTCCCACTAAAATTGTGTTTAATGTATTAAATTAAGGCCCATAACACACCTAAGGTGAATGTTTGAGTTTATCCCTATCCATAAGATGATGTAAATCAATAAGGCCCAACCAACTAATTATTTTTAATTGGTTGTGTGTGTCCCCTATCAAAAAAATTTATGAATAGTGGTGTATTCATATTTGCAACTATGATGTTGGATAGAGAGTGTGTCCTTATCTAATTACGTTGTATGACCATGGATAGAATATTTTGTTCCTATCCTTGGTTAAGTGTTCAATGAGGTAATTTTCACTAAAGAAGCATAGTGAGGTCATTCATAATATTGCTTGTTGTGAATAGTCGAGTGTGTCCATAGTTTGTAAGGAACCTACTATTGAAATAAAGCTCACACACACAAAATACTAAAAGATAACTGAAATACATGCAATAACAGAATAACACTATGCAAAAAGTAATTGTAGAATTGAAACAATCTCACAAATAACTCAGAATCGTAGGCCTCTTCGAGGGGGCAACCTCCTTCAATATTTCATTAGCTTGCAAAAAGATACATTCGTATATGGCTTCATGCCTTTTAAAGAGAAAGCTACATGCAATCCTACCTAAAGGCTCAAGAGTTGGCTTACATGCAAAATGCCACTTGGCTTACATGCGAAATGCCACTCGAGCTAGAATCTTCTACCAAACATCGGTTACAATCTTGATAACGGTTATATGCAATGGCACCATCGGTTACAATCTTGATAATGGTTACATGCGATGGCACCACTTGGCTAGGTGCCTTATTTGCCACATACATTACGAGGAATTACAAAATAACATTATAATAGAATCCCCCCACGTTGGAAGTGGGTCATTACATAATAATGAGAATTACAAAGTAACGTTAGGATGGGATCCTAACATGTCCTTCCCCTTCAAAAAGCTTTGTCCTCAAAGTTGAAGGTGAGGAAACTGGTTCTGGAGCTGATGGAGAGACTCCCATGTAGCATCTTCTAGCTGGAGTCCATGCCACTAAACAAGGACTTCAGTAATGGTGCGGTTGCGAAGAGTGCGAGTTCGATGATCCAACAACTATTCGGGTTCAAGCAAGATAGAACCTTCTTCATCTAACTCTGGAAGTGCATATTGAACCTGTACCTGATTTCCCACCACCTTTTTGAGAGAGGAAACATGAAAAACAGGATGGAGCTTGGATGTAGGTGGAAGGGCCAACTTGTAGGTTGTGGCACCAATCCGTTGTAACACCTGGTAGGGCCCATAGTATTTCGTGGTAAGTTTCTGGCATCTACGAAGTTGGAGGGACAACTGTTTGTACGATTGCAAGCGAAGGAAAACCATATCACCCACATCAAAACTACGCTCAGAATGGTGTTGGTCAGCCTATTGGTGCATCCGATTTTGGGCCGCATCCAAATTCATCTTCAGTTGATGGAGGACATCAACATGCTGACTGAGAGTAGTGTCGACTGCATGGACCTTGGAGCTACCTGGAATGTAGGAGGAAGGCATGGGTGGAGGGCGCCCATAAACTACCTCAAAAGGGGTAACCTTGGTTGCGGTGTGATAGGAAGTGTTGTACCACCACTCGGCCAAGGGAAGCCATTTCACCCAGTGCGTAGGATGATCCGAGGTAAAGCAATGAAGGTAGGTTTCCAAACATTTGTTGACAATCTTCGTCTGGCCATCCGTTTGTGGATGATAAGCTGAACTCATTTTGAGTTGAGTTCCCTACAACTTAAACAATTCTTGCCAAAAGTGACTAGTAAAGGTTGGGTCACGATCGGACACAATGGAGGAGGGCAGACCATGAAGGCGAAAGATAGAATCAAGGAAAATTTGGGCAATGGTGGATGTTGTGTAAGGATGGGATAGGGAACAAAAGTGAGCATATTTTGAAAGATGATCCACTACCACGAAGATAACATATTTGCCTCCAGACTTAGGTAATCCTTCAATAAAATCCATAGAAATATCCATCCAAACCTGGTCAGGAATGGGCAAGGGTTGAAGAGTGCCTGGAGAATGCACCATTTCACCTTTCATCCATTGATAGGTATCACAAGCTGCCACAAAATCTTGAATGTCCTTTTTCATACCCTTCCAAAAAAAGTGTGCTTAAGTCGTTCATATGTTTTGAGAAATCTTGAATGGCCAGCAGATGGGGCAGCATGCAGTTCTTTCATGAGAAGTTCCCGTAGTGGGGACTTGTGGGGAACAACAAGGCATTGGTGGTAATGCAAATCTTGGCCATCCCAAGTGTAGCCTGGACATGAAGTAGGCTCAGTGTGTAGGGAAGCAACCAAAGTCTACAATTCAGAATCCTGAAGTACCTCCTGGCATAAGGAATCGATCCATTGGGGAACCGACAATGAAATGGCACACAACATACTGAGAGCCTCAAATTGATGAGAGAGAGCATCGGCCACAACATTCTCCTTGCCCTTCTTATAGGTGATATCATAATCATAGCCCATGAGTTTAGAGACCCATTTTTGTTGTTCAGGGGTGGCAACCCGTTGCTCCAAAAAGTATTTGAGACTTTGATGGTCTGTTTTAATGGAGAAATGATGCCCGATGAGATACGGTCGCCAATGGGTTACTGCATGCAAAATTGCCATCATCTCCTTGGCATAAGTGGATTTTCCCAAATTATGGCTGGAGAGAGCTTTACTAGTGAAGGCCAAGGGTCTCCCTTCTTGCATCAACACTGCACCAATACCACGACCTGAAGCGTCGCTTTCAATGACAAACGGTTTGGAGAAATCTGGCATGGCCAAAATAGGCGTAGTGGTCATAGCATGCTTCAATTCTAGGAAAGCTTGTTCAGTGGGTCCCGTCCAAGTAAAAGAGTCCTTCTTCAACATGGAAGTGAGAGGAGCTACAATTTTACCATAGTTACGAATAAATTTACGGTAATAACCTGTAAGCCCTAAAAATCCCCTAAGACCTTTTAGAGTGTGAGGTTTCGGCCATTCTTGAACCGCTTCGATCTTCTTGGGGTCAACTTTGATGCCCTCCTTAGTGACAATGTGTCCCAAATATTCCACTTCTGTCAACCCAAAAGAACACTTGGAACGCTTAGCATAGAGTTGATGTTGTGCCAACAACTGGAGAGTCTGATTCACATGAATAAGATGCTCTTCCCATGAGCGACTATACACCAGAATGTCATAAAAGAAGACTAGGATGAACTTTCGAAGGAATGGATGAAAAATGTTGTTCATGAGGCTTTGGAAAGTGGAAGGGGCATTAGTCAAGCCGAATGGCATTACCAAAAACTCATAGTGACCTTCATGAGTACGAAAAGTAGTCTTGGGAATATCCTCATCCTTGAGCCGGATTTGATGGTACCCGAGCGAAGGTCAAGTTTGGAAAAATACATAGTCCCATGAAGTTCATCCAATAATTCATCCACCACCGGAATAGGAAACTTATCCTTGATGGTGAGTTTATTGAGCTCTCGATAATCGATACACAACCACCAGGACCCATCTTTCTTATGCACCAGTAAAACTGGAGAAGAGTAAGGACTGTTGCTTGGTCGAATGACACCGACTTGTAACAATTCTTGTACTAACTTCTCAATTTTTGACTTAAGAGCATGAGGGTACCGGTATGGTCGAATGTTGGGCGGTGCATTGCCAGGTAACAAGGGAATAGCATGGTCATGAGAGCGACGAGGCGGTAATTCTGTTGGTTCAGTGAAAACAGAGTTGTGCTTGGTCAAAATGAGTTGCAAATCTTCAGGAACAACATCCACCTCTGAAGGATGAGGTTGGATCGCAAAAATCTGAGCTATGACACCCCGAGATGATTTTTTTAACAACTTCTCCATCCGATTGGAGCTGATAATCTATGAAGGCCCTACTTTTAAGCCATGGAGAGTGTAGGACTGTCCATTCTATGAAAATTGCATCCAAAGTTTGGCAAAGTGCCATGAGATGACTCCCAATGTGCCCAACCATTGTGCTCCCAACACGATATCACATCCCCCTAGTTGAAGTGCAAACATATCTTGTTTGAGCTCATAGTCCCCAATATTGACCTTAACATTATGACATTTACCTTTGCAAGGTAAGGTCCCACCATTTGCTACCATCACCTCAAAGGAATTACATGAATGTACGTAACAATTTTCCTGTTGGGCAATGCGGGGATCAATAAAATTATGTGTACTACCAGAATCAATCAAGATGGTAAGACGCAGGCCCTTGAAATACCCCACAACTTTCATGGTTTGGGGAGTAGTAATGCCATCAAGAGCATGAATAGAAATCTCAGCCTATGGTTCATCTTGGTTGTCTTTCACCGTATTGGATGGTTCCTCAACTGATTCTGTGTCATCATCACTGTGGTCATTGGTGTCAGGCTCATCAACATCTATGAGGAACAACTTCTTTTGGGTGCACCTATGCCCATGAGAAAACTTTTCATCACAATTGTAACACAACCCCTGGGTGCATCGCGCATCCATTTCAGCAGTGGTTAGACGTTTGGGTGCAACAGTGGTTGCAACAGGTTTTTGTTCATTCTGATTTTGGAATCTAGGAGTAAAAGAGGTTTTAGCCTATGGAAATTTAGATATCCACCTCTGAGCTGCAAATTTGGATTCGGCCAAATGAGCCAACTTGATAGCCTCCATCATGGATTGTGGTTTGAACATAGTAACCTCAACTTGGAGATCCTCCCTCAAACCACTAACAAAACAACTCATAAAGAACCCTTCATTCATTCCCATGGTTTTGTTGGCCAATTTCTCAAATTGTATTTGATAATCTCTAACTATCGAAGTTTGTTTCAACTTTGTCAACTGTCTTGTAAAATCATCATACTCACTAGGGCCAAAGCGAGTGAGTAATTGAGACTCAAATTCTTCCCATGAAGGATTAGGGTGAGTTTTTTGCAACCATTGGTACCACTGCAAAGCTTCAGATTCCAAGTTGAAAGAAGCCATTTGAACTTGGTGCCATATGGGTACATCATGGAGGCTAAAGTATTGAGCAACACGACATAACCACCCATCCACATCCTTTCCATTGAACTTAGGAAAGTCTAATTTGGGCATCTTATAGGTAGAATCACGATCATAGGGAAAATGAGAGTCATCTGGTGCTCAGTCTTGCTGGGACCACCGACCAATTTGGACTCAACTTCTGCAAGTTTTTCTTCTAGGCGGTCTCTGGAGTTAGCATGATCAGTTCTAAGATTTTGAAGCTCTGTCATCATATCTTGACTTGATTGTTTCATGTCAGCAAGGGTGCTTTCAAAGTTTGCAATCATTGAGGTGATCGAATCTACCTCTTTCTATTGTCCCCGAGTGCCACTAGCCATTTTGGATAGTCTTGAACCTCTGTAACTGAATTACTAAAAATAGAAGTGTGGGTTTCAGGGGTTACTATTTTTAGTAAGGAGGCCAAAAAAGTGCTTGGGTGTGATATATCAAAATGATCAGTGCGACGAGCTGAACACAATGGGCTAGGACTCAAAAAATTGTTTTCGGGATCAAATTTTGTATTTGTGGAATATTTGGCCAAAGAGGAGTCGTGGAAAATGATAAATTTGAGGAATTTTGAGAAAAAAGGGAGCTAAGACTCAAAAATTCTGTGAGAGGTGCAGGAGGGGCTAACTAAGATAACATAACAAATTTGAGGATTTTTGGGGTGTCTAGGGCTTTTTATGACTATTTTAGGGCTATTTTTCTCCATTTTTGGTTTTAAAAATACTCAAAATAGAGTAAAGATAAAACCACTATAACTTCATTATAGCTCCGATTTGCACGATTTTTGATTTTTTGAGTGCAGAATCAAAAAGTAGCAAAATATTTTTTTTACTGGGGCTACAGTTCAAAGTTGGAAACTGGATCAACTGTCTCTGATCTATGCGTTCTGTCAACTGACCACCCTGTCACTGTCCTGTCACCTATACTATAGTTACTGACACTGATGGTTCTATTTCTGACCCTGACCACCTGTATTTTTTAATTGTTATAGTCGACTATTATTGTTACTATTGTTGACCCGGTTGTTATTGTCATTGACCTGACTAGTACTAGAATATTTCAGACACTTACAAACTCGGTCCTCACTATTGGTGCATGCAAAGTGTGTTCTTCTATGATAGGGAAGTCTTTCTCCGTATGCTCACTTTTGGGGATCGTGAAAGTAGGTTCAGCAGAACAGGGATAGGTGAGTATTTTGCAGGTTGAAGTTTTTTAACAGAACCAGGGTATACTAGGTAGAGGAGTATGTAACACCCATAGGCCCTCTGTTATACCGTAGTGACGAACAATAGTGCTCGGACCAATATTTCAGGCCACTACTCAAGGAGGATTCCACACATACCCTTGAGCACACTATCTGCCTCTCTGACAGTACGAGAGGGTAATCGTCCAGGATGTTGTGTCCCGTGGACTATGGATGATACAAGGCCGAAAAACTTCCTACTGGATAAAATTTTGTTCACCCTAGAATGGTCTCCCGATACACCCGAAGATGCGTGGGAGCTCAATTTCATGTGCGAGTGTTGTCTAAGGCCTAGGTATTGGAGCCTGATCGCCCCTCACTTCACTAGATGCTTTATGGGCTATCTAGCTTAGCCAATAACGACAACTCCTTCACGATATTTTAAAACCCCCGGTACAGGGTTTCTAGCCTACTCAACTACGAAAAAAAGACTATTTTTTTGGGTTTTTGTAGATTTTTTTTTGGCTTTTGAATAAAGGAAGACAAAATGAAAACACATAGGAAAATTATACCTTAACAAGTGAAAATGGTTGAGCAAGAATTATCGCAGTCGTAGTAGAACTCGACCCTAGAAAGCGCTCTGATACCACTTGTAAGGAACCTACTATTGAAATAAAGCTCACACACACACAATACTAAAAGATAACTGAAATACATGCAATAAAAGAATAACACTATGCAAAAAGTAATTGCAGAATTGAAACAATCTCACAAATAACTCGGAATCGTAGGCCTCTTCGAGGGGGCAACCTCCTTCAATATTTCATTAGCTTGCAAAAAGATACATTCGTATATGGCTTCATGCCTTTTAAAGAGAAAGCTACATGCAATCCTACCTAAAGGCTCAAGAGTTGGCTTACATACAAAATGCCACTTGTCTTACATGTGAAATGCCACTCGAGCTAGAATCTTCTACCAAAATCGGTTACAATCTTGATAACAGTTATATGTGATAGCATTTTTGTGGGATGTGAACCTTATGTCTCGAATTTAGAGGAGGGACGTTTTTCGTAGGACTGCCCAAACTATCGAACTTGTTTCGGCCATATCTCACTCATCCGGACTCAGATTGAGCTAAAATTTTGAGGGTAGATGCCTGAAAAACCCTAGAACGTCTCCACCAATTTTCATATCATTTGGAGCAACACAGATCCTAGCGCATCCCTATGTGTGAACGAGATTTTTGGCAAGCGACTATGCGAGGGTTTCATCTGGGTTGAGTGCAAGCAGCTCCAGAGGTTGGTTTTTAGGGCCTTCGGGCCCTAGCGGCCAATATTTTTGTGGTTTATGCTCAATATTTTAGCAGGAAATGTTGCAGGGGATCCAATATGGGTTAGAAATTTATCTTTCAATAGATCATACTCTGAACTTGAGTGACAACGACTTCCAATTTGCTGCACAAAAGAAAAGTGAAAACCATACCTTTCCACGACGTCTAGGGCAAGGATTAAAGAGATCACGAAACAAGTTTCAAGCAGTTGATCAAAAAATGGCTCATATCTCAAGTGAATCTGGTGCTAAGGTGCACCCACAAAATAATTCTACTATGAAAACCCCTGTCAAGGGTAAGAATTTTGAAAACTCAGCCCCAAAAATGAATTTTAGGGATGCCCTCCATGGTGGACAGCCTCAGCCCAATGCTAATATCAATCTTAGGGCTTCCCATAAACCTCTAAGAATGCCTAAGATTGATCCCAAGAAAATGGAGTCAGGATGTCTTAAAGCAGCTGATGGAACTCCTATTGTTAAGCTTGATATGGGTAACATTCAGACTCGCATTGAAGATTTGGAAAAAAGAGGACTAATTTGTCGGTTCATGGGTTTTCGTCCGAGCCTATCTGCTTTCAAAGTCTGGGCTGCAAAAATCTGGAAAACTAAAGGTGAGTTACAAATCTCTATTTATCCAAATGGTTATTTTCTTGTTTTATTTGCTAATAATGAAGATAGAGAGAAAACTTTTCAAGGGGGTCCTTGGTTTTTTGGAAGGGCAGGGCTTTTCATGAAGCCCTGGCATACTAAATTTAAAGCCGAAGAAGAGATGCCTTCTATAGCTCCCGTGTGGGTTAGACTCTTTGGCCTCCCTATTGAATTTTGGAATCCTACTATTTTTTCTTCAATTGGAAACTCTTTAGGAACTTTTATGATGACTATTGATTGTACTCAAAATTTTGAACATATTATTTATGCTCGGATTTGTGTTTTAATGGATTTTGACAAACCCCTACCTAAAAATATCACATTACAATTTGGGGAAGACACTTGGGAGCAAGTAGTGGACTATGAGAACATTCCTTTTCATTGTAGAATTTGCCATGAATATGGTCATTTGGCCAATGCTTGCCCAAATAAAATTCCTGATCAAAAGAAAGAAGATATAAACTCAACAGGTTTCCAAATGCCTAAGAAGAAGAACACTAAAAAAAACCAGTTATGAAGGATCAATCAAAGTCATCTGCTAATATGTTTGAAATCCTTTCCACAAATGATGTCCCAAGTGAGGAAGAGGAAATAATGGAAACAAAAATCTTAGAAACACAATTTAAATATGAAGGGAAGAACTCAGAGACAAACCAACAAATCAAAGGTTTTCAACAAAAAAAAGGGAGAAAATTTACACAAGAAAAACAATCTTTTAAATGTCAAAACTTCAAATAATACAGGTCCCAATATAGACTCCGTTGAACCCTCTAGTAAAATTTTGGCTGTGTACGAGCATTCTTCAAGGTTAGAAGCCATCTCAGATTCAATTGGAATAAGTCAAGAAATAGGGAAAAAAATTGAAGATGGATTCTAATCAAAAAGCAGGTCGCAAGACCAATCAATATCATATGGTAAAAGAAGGTGAAAAGCTTGTAGAGGAAGGTAAGATTAATGCCCTTCCCAACTTTTTTAGCCCTGGTATTAATGAAGATCATCACTTGGAATATTAGAGGACTCAAAGGGAGTCTTTCAAAACAAAATGAAATTAGAAGAATGATTCAGATAAATCATCCACATCTTGTTTTCCTTCAAGAAACAAAGATGTCAATGGAGGATATGGACTCAATTGCCAGTAAAATTTGGCCAACTGGAAAAGTGGTTTCCCTCGTTCCCAGGGGACTTCTGGTGGCATTGCTTGTCTTTGGGACCCAAAAGAGGTAGTTATTCACCATATGGTTGGCAGTTGGGGTCTGTTGGCTATAGCTATTCAAAGTAGACATTCCAACCAAATTATGCTCTGCATTACTATTTATGCTCCAACTGCTTTGGAGGAAAAAAGAAGACAGTGGAAGGATATAACTCATATTATCTCTCATTTTCCTGAAGCTTGGATCTTGATCGGAGGAGATTTCAATACCATCCTCTCTCTGGATGAGAAAATGGGGGAAATAGAAATTTGGACAAAAGCACCGACCTCATGAGCGAATATATTGCAAACCTCCATCTTGTGGACATCCAACTGGATAATGGCCTTATGACTTGGTCTAACAGAAGGCAAGGCTTAGCTTGTATAATGGAGAGATTGGATAGGTTTTTGCTCTCTAAAAATTTCTTAATCCATGGTCACATTCCTAAAGTGAAGACTCTTAATAATGTTGGTTCGGATCATTGGCCACTCATGGTGGAAATGTGGAAAACCAATGTGAGTTTCTCTCCTTTTCATTTTCAATTAATGTGGCTTAGAGACATTTCCTTTAGACCTCGTGTGCAACAATGGTGGAAGGAAGGTAAACCTAGGCATGGGACTAAGATGTTCTATTTTGCCAAAATACTGCAATACATTAAATCCAAAATCAAGACTTGGAACTGGAAAGAGTTTGGGGATGTTCATAAAAAAACATGAAGTTATTGCTCATCTTGAAAATTTGAATAAGAAAATCCATTTAGATGGCCTCACAGAGAAGAGAAGTGCAGATGAAATTAAACTCACAACTCAGCTTAGAGGAATGGGAAAAAAGAGAAGAAATCTTATGGAAGCAAAAATCTAGAATTCAATGGCTCAAAGAAGGAGATCGAAACACAAATTTCTTCCACAAATATCTTCTAGCTCGAAGATCTCACAACTTTATTTCTTCCTCGAAATCAGATTCTGGAGATGTTGTTTATACTTGGGATGGCATGAACTCTATTGTTGTTGATTACTTTTCCAATATTTTTGTTGCTACTCCTCTTGACTCAACTTCTCAACAAAATGTTCTTCAAGCAATCCCTTCTCTTATCACTTCTGAGGAGAACTCTATTTTGACTGCTCCTGTTACTATCAATGAGCTTCAACAGGTAGTTTTTAAAATGCAAAAAGGGAAAACCCCAGGTCCCGATGGTTTTCCCATTGAGTTCTACCAAGAGTTCTGGGATATCCTTCATGTTGATTTATTAGAGGTGGTGGAAGAAGCCAGGAAAGCCAAAGAAATTTTGAAGGTTATCAATAAAACTTATATTACTCTTGTTCCAAAAGCTCAAGAGGTTGATCATATCTCAGCTTTTAGACCTATTGCTTTATGTAATGTTCTTCTCAAAATCATTACTAAAATCATGGCAGTAAAGGTTGAAGCCTCTTTTGCATAAGATTATTTCCCCAGAGCAAGGGGGTTATGTGGAAGGGCATCAAATAGTAGATGAGATAGTTCTTGCTCAGGAAGCCATCCATTCCATGGATATGCAAAAATCTCCTTCCATGTTCATTCGGTTAGACTTATCCAAAGCTTATGATAGAGTGGATTGGCACTTCCTTATCAAAGTTTTGAGGCAATTTGGTTTCTCTAAGGATTGGATGGATTGGATTATGGGATGTATCTCTTCAGTTTCCTACTTAGTTCTTATCAATGGCAGGCCTTCTCAGTCGTTCCCAGCTTCCAGAGGTATTAGGCAAGGTGACCCGCTATCCCCTTATTTATTCATCATTCTTGTTGAATGCTTGGGTAGGACTATAACCAAAAAGAGGGAAAACAAAACCCTTGAGGGAGTTACCATTGCTCATGGAGCTAGACCTATCTCTCATCTTCAATTTGTGGATGACTCTACTCTTTTAGGTAAAGCTACAGTTAAGGAAGCTTCTAATATTAAGCAAATCATTAGCTATTTTTCTAAGGCTATCGGGCAATTGATCAATGAAGACAAATCTAAAGTTATTTTCTTTCATTGCTCTGCTAGACAGGAATCCATGGTCTTGGATAAATTAAGATATAATAAGACCTCCCTTCCAATCACTTATTTAGGTATTCCCATAAATATTCAAAGGCAAAAAAATAAATATTGGAATTGGTTGTTGGACAAAGTCAAGAAGAAAATTGGAAAGTGGACCAACAGGTGGCTTTCTTCTGGGGGTAGAATCACCTTGGTAAAATCAGTCCTTCAAGCTATTCCTATTTATGTATCTTCCATGTTGAATATTCCAAAGGTTGTTCTTCGAGAACTGGATCAAATCAGTCATCGTTTCCTTTGGAGTGGTACTAAGGAGAAAAGAAAATGGGCCTTGGTGAAATGGGACACTTTATGTCTTCCTAAGAATTAAAGGGGGTTAGGATTCCGGTCTTCTATTAATAACAACAAAGCTTTAGCTGCTAAATTATATTGGAGGATGTTGCATAACCCCAATGCTCTTTGGGCCAATAATCTCCGTGCTAAATATGCTGAGAACAAAAGTCCTGAAGACCTTGTTCGCTATCAACTTCCTACCAAAGGTTCTCCCATTTTAGCAGTTCTTAAGACTGGTGAGGATTTGATAAAGAAAAATTTATTTTGGATCATTCATAATGGTCAATAGGCAAATTTTTGGATAGATTCTTGGGATGGTCACAAGCCTTTGATAACTCAGTTTCCCGATTGGAGGCCTTGGATGGAGGAGCTTCACCGAGCTAACTGGATAAAGGTGGCTAATTACTGTCGGTACCATACTGGTAATTCAAAGGTTGGTAGATATTGGATCCCTATTGAGGACTGGCCTATTCAAATCCTAGAAAGGCAAAGACAAGATATCCAAGGCATCCTTCATATGAGATCTCTCTCTTGGTCCCATGAAAAAGATTGTTTTGGATGGAACAACACTACTAAGGGTGAGTATTCAGTTGCTCAAGGTTATTTGACCTTATGCCATAATAATCCCAACCATTCTTCTGACATATTTTCTCAATTGTGGGCTCAAAAGCTCTGGCCTAAGGTGAGGTTCTTTAATTGGCTTTTATTGCATCGTAGGGTGCTTACTGGTGAGCAACTTATGAAGCGTGGTTTTCATGGCCCTTTTAGATGTGAGATGTGTGAAGAGAATGTAGAAACTCTCAACCATATTTTTATTGAGTGTACTTTAGCCTCTGAGCTATGGAGGAGAATGGCCACTTTACTTGGCTTACAGTGGTCCAATTTTTTTACTTTTGAACAACTTTGGAGGGATTGGCCTAATCAAGAGGGTGTTGATCATTTTATTAGGCAATTAGTTTGGATGGGTTCTACCATTCTTCTTTGGAATATTTGGATTGAAAGGAACAACCAAATTTTTAATCAAGATAGGAAGGATATTCACTATATTTGGCAAAATACCATAGCCAACTTAGTTGAATCAGTCCATCAACTCCTTAATCACCCCCAAAACTCCCACCAAAGATGGGATCAAGTGATGCAAAGATTGAAGATTAAATCTTCTAAGGGCAACCAACTTAAAGGGAATGTGAGTATTAGTAAGATGGATAGGACAAGAAATTGGCAACCTCCTCCTAAGGATTTTGGAAAAGTCAATACTGATGGAGCCTCTAGAGGGAACCCTGGAAAAGCCAGTGTGGGAGGAATTGGTAGACTTTCAGATGGCTCCCTGGTTTTTACTTTTGCTGAGAATTTGGGTATTCTTTCCAATAACCTTGCTGAGGGGTATGGTATCCTCAGAGGCCTTCAGGAGGCTACTAAGGTTGGATGGGAAAAGGTGTTAGTTGAGTCTCGACTCTCAACTTATGATTAATATTTTGAAGACTCCTTCCAAGAATCATAAGGTTGATTGGAGAATAAAAAGAATTATTGAGAAGATTCAATTAATCCAGATGGGATTTTTGAAAGTTGATTACAATCATGTGGTCAGAGATCAAAACAAGAGTGTTGATGCTTTAGCTAATTGGGCTTTGGACAAAGGTGATCTTACTTGTTATGGCCACCCTCCTAGATGGTGGGCTTCACAAATTAGGGAAGCTCTTCTTTCTATCATTTCTTTGGATGGCTCTAGTTCTGAAGGTACCTAGTTTCTTCTTGTTTTTTTGCTTCTCTTTGGTTCATTCAGGTTTTTTTAGTTCCCTAGCTCACTCTTTTCTTTCTTTTGTTTCCTTTGTTGTTTCTTGCCTTAATAGTCTTCTGGTCTAGATAGGTCATTGTTATGTTCAATTTTTTTTTCTTTTTTTTTTTTTGTTTAGTTTTTTAAGGTGTGTGTGTTCTTTTGTTTTGTTTTGTTTTTTTTGTGTTGTTTTTTGTTGTTCTTGTGTTTTTGTTGTTTTGTGTTTTTTTATGTTTTTTGTTATTGTTCTTGTGTTTTTGTCGTTCTTGTTCTTGTGTTTCTCTTTGTTTGTGTTAATTCGTGTTTTTTTGTGTGAGTGTTTTCTATGTTTTTTGTTTTTGTTTATTGTCTTGTTGTTGGTTGTTTTTTATTTTTATTTTTTTTTTAATATTTTAGGTTTTGGTTGTGTTTATTTTTCATGTTTTTTTTGGGTTATGTCTTTGTAGTGTTCTGTTGTTTTTGTCTTGTTTGTGTTTTGTTATGTGGTTCTTGTGTTTTTCTATGTGGTTCGTGTTGTGGTTTCTTTTATCTTATTGTGTGTGTGTTTGGTTGTGCTTTTGTTTTTGACACACTCAAGGAGCATGTTTTTTATTTTATTTTATTATTTTTGTTGTTATTTACTTATTTATTTACTTATTTTTAAATTGGTTTTGTGTGTTTGTTTGCTCCTTGAGTATGTCAAAGGTGGTAGGCCAGGTCCGAGTCCCGGGCATTTTTGGCGGAATGGATACCCCTGCCTCCTTGGGTCTTACCCGAAAGTGGCATCCCTTTTGGGATGTTTTCCACAAAAAAAAAAGTTATATGCAAATGGCACCATTGGTTACAATCTTGATAACGATTACAAGCAATGGCACCACTTGGCTAGGTGTTTTATTTACCACATACATTACGAGGAATTACAAAATAACATGATAATAGAATCCCCCCACATTGGAAGTGGGTCACTACATAATAATGAGAATTACAAAGTAACGTTAGGATGGGATCCTAACATATTCATACTCTAAGTATACTTGATGAACTATTGAGTGTGTCTTAGTTCATCATATGATCATTTGTAATATTGTTAGTATCCCTAACCACATTGTTAGTGTTGTTTCTCTAGATTGGATAATATAATTTGTATTTGAATAAAGCTCTCGATCAATAAAAATCATAGAAGCATTTTCTATTAATTTTATTTTTCTCTTCCCTCCATTCCCTAAGATGTCAAAATCCCTTCCACATCCTTTTATAAATCTATATTTTCTAAAAACGACCATCATGTCTTAAATCTACTTCAAGTCATCTCCCTCATCATGTTACTTAATAGTGCTAGTGTTATTGAAGTAGCAGTTGTGAGTGAGATAGGAAGATTCAACAGGGTACCCACTTAGGTTTTTTTTACCTTTTTGTCACATCCCTCTTCTCATGATCTTGAGAAGACTTTAATAAATAACCTTCGGAATACCACATGCCTTGTAGTATTAGTCTCATATCTCATTTTACTCTATACCATTATATTTTATAGCAACCAATTGTGCTTTTACAAGGTATTTATGATATGGTGGTTGGCTTTAGTATTAGGATTAAAATAAGTTTATATCCTCATGTTTTCATATAAGGTAAACCATGAGGGAGGATTAGTATATTGTTGTACCTTGTGCTCATATTCATGAGGGACATCTAGTTTAGCTATGGTCATATATTAGATTTTTCTCTTTTTGCACAGTAAGCCTGCTCTCATGAATGTATAATGTCTCAATGTCTTTTCTAATTAGTATGCTAAAAAAAGTTGCCTCATGATTGTAAGATAAAAAATCTCATAGTACTTTCCTTTGCATGCTTTCTAATATATTATTGATGGCTTCACTACACCCTCCCATTAGTGGGGTGTAAGACATGGTCTTCTTTTGGATCTTGAAGTATTTTTCCTCTGTGTAATAGAGCTACTATACATACTCCAACTTGAATAGGTAATTAGGAATGATTGAAGGCAACTCATAGGGCCTAGTTGAGAATGTAGAGACTCTAAAAAAGGACGTGTTTTCCCCTACTCTTAGTAGATTACTGCATTCATTGGAGAGTCGAGGTAGTTTACCCTTTAAGCCATTCATGATGGGGTGATACACCATGTTACAACAATCATAAGATGTTTTGTTCTCAACCTTGCATGGTATGTTTGTATAGACATAAATAGGTAGAAACTTCCCTTTAGGTCCCACTTGGTTTAGCTACAACCTAGGGAACCAATGGTTCTTTTGATTCAATAAAAACTAGATGAGATATGCATTATAATTGAATTTTTGGACTTTCCAAAATTTCTCAATTAGTGATTGATGCATCCCACAATATACAAAATACAATCTAGCATCTACAAGTGTTCTAGATATTGTTCAAGGACAACAACATCGTGATACGTTCTTCTATCACTAATTCATGTGTAATCCCCCCTAAAACTAAAGTTATCCCAAATAATACCATCTATACATTAAAATTGAATTATCAAATTCTAAGTGGCAATTCAAATTCTTGGAACTTTTTTGTCAAAATTCACAATATTTTTAAAAAATATTCCAAAACATGTATTCACCATGATCATATCAAAATAGATGTAGGAGCAAATTAAAGATCACGTCAAAGAGATGAGAGGAATTAAGAGATAGAGGGTGGGTTCTCTTGGCCAACCTAATATATCATATTTTATTCACACTTATGATACAAAAGGATTCTCATTGAGAGGTATTTATAATGATACTAAATTAGGCTGACATCAACTTAACCTCAAGTCTAACCTTACAATAAAAGAATAATAAACTACCCTTTTTAGCAAGGCTATCCATAAATGTGGATTAACCAATACCTTAAAGGGTGAAATATGAAAGGGGCCCATAGGCTTACATGAACATGCTCATAGGCTTACATAAATGATGAGTGGCCATAGACTTACATAATCATATGCCCATATGCTACATAAGTTATACTTATAAGAACTTCTTCACACTATTGGCATTGGAGTAAACAAGATCATATTACATAAATTTCAACATTCTTAGGGTCCCTCAAGTTGCTTAGCCAATAATTTCCTCCATCTATATTCACATAATTTATTATGGTAGTTGATCGGGGCATAAGGGTTTCAAGTGACCTAATGAGTTGGATCATCCATTGTGCACATAATTTTAAATATTGCCAATGGTCATAAATTTGTATGCATCGTCCTAGGTCTATGTGTAGACTGCATGATGACTTATGTTATATCTTTGTGTGTAGGTCTCCATAATTTTTGGACAATTCCACACCTATGGAACCAAAGTCATTACAATTCCAAGGTTTAGATATGGTTTATGCTCTAGGAATATATGTCTAGGCCCATTGCAAAATGTTGCATTGCTTCCTTATGAACTCCAATAGGTATGTGCTTGAATTTTCCTTTCTCCACCTTATAGTTTTTTTTGGTATAAGGTAGAGGTGGTTATAAGGTCCACAAACCTTTTACAAAGTCAAAATGGGCTGGTTCTAGCATCAAGCCCGTATAATCAAAATACAAAATGGATCTTTCTAAGACTCACATTAAGCCATACTTAGAGTCCAAAATCCTATACTTGTCGCTTGACTATTCAGGATAAAACAAAAACCAAACAACACCTAGCACTTACTAACACTAGGTTTCTGTACTGTACACTTGTCACCTCCCAGGCCCCAGCAAATGGGATGCCTTTTCTGCCTAATTCCATCTGTCGGATTACTCATCATCAGCCCCTCTCGATCTCCCCGATGCTCTAACAGGTTTGATCTTAGCTCTTCTCTAGCAACCAACACCAATAGTTCTTGAGGGAAGTTATCCTTCCAAATTTGCATCTCCCCAACGTAAACCGCAATATTTGCCATTAGATCCGCCGCTCGGTTCCCTTCTCTGAAGGTGTGTTGGATTCGGGCATTAACCAAATGAGATTTATGAATCTTTGCTTCTAGGATAAGCTCCAATATGGTCCAACTGGGGTCTTTATCCTCCTTAATTGCCTTGATTATATTAAGCTAATCCCCTTCAAAGATAACTTCCTTATAACCCTCAAGTCTGGCAATTCTCATTGCCTGCATGCATGCTCGGGCTTCTGCAAAATGATTTGTTTGAGTTCCCAAAGGCTTCGCAAAGGCAAGGACCACTTTTCCTTCCTCATTTCTCAGAACTCCTCCTCGCTCCCGCAGCCCCGGATTTCCTTTTAGCCGCCCCATCAAAATTAAACTTAACCCACTTTTGTGTGGGGGGTATCCACTTGACACCATCCCGTGGGTTGGTTGTAATGTCTAGGTCTGGAAGTTCCTCTCCCCAGTTCCGCAAAATCCTCCTTTCCCTTAGAGACATGGTCTCATTTTTGAAGAAGAAAGTTTTCCAGCTTTTCTTTCAAAGCTCGATTATTTTATTACCACATAACCCGGGATCTTTCTTACGTCCTTTAAATACTCTCTTATTTCTCTCATTCCATATCCCCCATAAAAAATGGGGTAAGCCGAGCTTCCAGCAGCCAAGTCAAAAGCTTTGCCCGGAAGGGGGAAGCCCACCGTATGCGTAAGTCGACATGCTATTTGGACAGACTCCAATCTATATGAAATTTGGACAGATCATTTGGAAGATCGTACAAGAAAAATCACAAGTTAGAAATATATGACTTACGGATTCTATTGCTTTCTCACACAAGATACATCGATTGATGAATTGGAAACCTCTCCTTTGCAGATTATCTCGTTGTCGGGATCTTATTTTGAACTCGCCAACCAAAAGAAGAAAGCTATTTTTGGGGTTAAATTATTTAACCAAATAACGAAGTCGGAGTCCACCCATTGAATCCCGAGTGGATTAACTTATAGGCAGCTTTTACTGAATAGATCCCACTTGTAGTTTTGCCCCAAATCGCCTTGTCTCTTCCTCCCCCAGGAATGATCGGGAACACCCTTAAAGCATCATTGAGTTTGGTTAGGGCCACCTTCTCTTGCTCTGACAGATTATGAACCGTGATTTTCTTCCAAGAAGAAGTTTCCTGTGCTACAGCAATAAAATCCCCTACTTTTCCTCCCATTTCCTTCGAAAGTTTATGTTGGAGGACCTGAAGGTCTAAGTTATCTTTCATAGGGGCCTCTTCCAACCACGGGTCTTTCCAAAAGTCCACTTGTCTTCCATTACCAATTCTCCATCTGATGCCTTTCCTGACTACCTCCCGACATTCAAGCAAACAATTCCAAAAATAGGATCCTCTAGGGAGATTATCGACTTTCAGGAAGTCCCGATTATTTCCGATATATTTTGCCTTAAGAAGTTTTACCCATCCCAATTGATCATTATTGATAAATCTCCATACCTGTTTGCCAATCATAGCTTGATTCATTTCTTTCATTCTCTTTAACCCCAGGCCCCCCTGATCCTTGCTTGCACACACCTGATTCCATGCTACCAACGAAATTCTCTTTCTCTCCTCTGAACCTGACCACAAGAAGTTGCGTTGAATTAGCTCCAATGTAGCTCGGACCTTTGCAGGCATTCTAAATAGAGACATGCAGTAAATTGGAATGCTCTGTAAAGTAGTTTGAACTAATAAGGCTTTTCCTGCGGAGCTGAGAAGGCCGCCCTTCCACCCTGCTAACTTTTTGGAGATCCCGTCAATGACCGAGTTCCACAAAGTAGCCTTCATTCTTCCTTCGAACATAGGCATGCCTAGATAAGTTGCCGGTAGAAGCTCCTTTCCACAACCGAAGAGGTTAGCTATTCTTTCCTCCCTCCCACCAGGCGTGTTAAAGAAATAGATGCTACTCTTCTTATAGTTTATGTACTGTCCTGCTTCTGTCTCATACTTGGTTAGAATTCTCTTCAACTTCCTAGCTTGAGGCACCGAGGCTTTGGACACAATGATTGTATCATCCACAAACTGTTGGTGAGACACTGGCTCACTGTTGAGGCTGGTTTAAAACCTTCCAAATGACCATCCGCCACCGCTCGCTGAAATGTTCCTACCCAATGCTTCCGCTAAAATAATAAACAAGTATGGAGACAAAGGATCTCCTTGTCGCAACCCCCTTTCACTCTTAAAGTAACCGGAGGGTGACCCATTCACCATGACATAAAATCTTGTAGTAGAGATACAACTAAAAATCAACTTAATCCACAGGGGACAGAAACCAAACTTACCCAAAATCTTGGTGAGGAACCGCCATGAGACCCGGTCGTAGGCTTTATTCATATCAAGCTTTAGTAACATACCTGCTTCCTTACTAGTCACCATTGAATGAATAACCTCATGAATTGTGATGATACCATCCAATATTTGTCGCCCTTTCACAAAGCCACCTTGGTTCATATCAATGATGAAAGGAAGGATAACCTTCAGCCTATTGGCGATTGTTTTTGTGAGAATCTTCATCAGAGTGTTACATAAACTGATAGGGCGAAAACAGGAAAATTCCATTGCTCCCACTAGTTTAGGGATGAGGACTAAAAAAGTAGCATTAACTCCTTCTGGGATTTCCATGTCCTTTTGAGCCTCAATTATAGCTTCCACTACATCATTGCCTAGGATATCCCAAAACTTCTGGAAGAAAGCCGCAGGGAAGCCATCCGGTCCCGGGGAGCTGTTACCATCCATGTCAAAAATGACCTTCTTGATTTCCTCCTTTGTGAAAGGACTAAGTAAGAATCCATTAAGATTATCAGTTACGAGGGGTGGAATGGCTGCCAACAGAGAGTCCTCTTCTTCAATAGTCGGATTTACATCTTCTAGCAACGATTTAAAGTACTCAACCGCTTCCCTCCTTATGTCTTCCATATCTTTGGTGTTAGACCCATCGGCCATCTTGATCTCCTTAATTTTGTTAGTACTCCTGTGGCGAAGAGTAGAGACATGGAAGAACTTTGTATTTCTGTCACCCTCCTTTAACCAATGCAGCCTGGATTTCTGCCTCCAAAAGGTTTCTTCAAATCCTAGCATCGTGTGGTATTCGGCTAACAGCTCCCTCTCCCGGTTTCTCGTATCCTCTCGTAAGTCGCTCCGACTTCAGCTTCTCCCGTAGTTCATTGATCTTGTCTTTTAGTTCTGCCTTTTTAACAAAAATATTGCCAAAGGAAGTTTTGTTCCACTCTCTAATGTTAGCCTTCACATTCCTTAGTTTACATGCCACTTGGGCCAGCTTTCGAACCATTATACTTTTTGTCCCACCATTGGGCAACCGGATCCTTGAGATCCCGATGTTGGAACCACATAAGTTCGAATCGAAAGGGTCTGATGTATCTTTTCTTAGAGTCCTCCCCTCGTTTCCCACAGAATTGGGTTGTGATCAGACCCGATTCTTGGGAGTGCCGTTAATGAAGAGTCCCCAAACCTCTCCAGGCATTCTTGAGAAAGAAGAAACCTATCTAATCTTATCTCGAATTTGGTTTTCCTTCAATCTTTTGTTAGACCATGTATAGGAGAATCTACGCAGTCCACATCCATCGCTCATGTTGCTCAACAAAATCTCTAAACTCGTAGATATCAGCAGTTATTCTTTGAGAGCCCCCCAATTTATCTACAGGATTAAGGTAGCAATTGAAATCCCCCGCCACAATCCAAGGGTAGTTGGGGACCGTCTCCCTCAATTCAGCTAGCTGACTCCAAAGAACCCTTCTCAATCCCTGTCTAACCGGAGCATATACATTCGTTAAGATCCACTCTTCCCGCGTGGTTTTATCCACACATAAGAGACAAATAAACCAACTAGACATTCGAATCACTCTACTATCAATCACATTTTTGTTCCACATAACCAACAACCCTCCTGCTGTTCCAAGTGGCCTCTTGGCCTACTACTTCAGCTTCTCGCCAAGTCCTATTCTTAAAAGGAATAACTCTACTCTCCTCCATTTTAGTTTCTTGCAGTAAAATCATATCCGGTTTGTGTTCTTGTCTAAGAGCATACAAAGCTCTTATTTTTGCAGGATTACTCCCACGAATATTCCATGAAAGAATCTTCATTTATGGGCTTTGGATCCTCGAGCCTTCGCCCCAAAGAGCAATACCGCTTGAGTGCCATCACCCACTCCTCGCTCTCGCTTCTTTCTCGCCTTAAGGCAAGCATTGCTAGGTTTCCCTCTTCCTACCGAACCATATCCCCATACATCCGCTCTAGGTTGAAGTTCCTTGGGATTCACTTGGCTTCTAGTAACCATCTTGGATAGGTCAGCCTTGGTCTTTGGGGTAACAATCTGGCTTTCCAGGTTAACTGGTCTTTTTGATAGTGGAGATGATTCCGTGCTCTTAGCTTCTTGATTAGTAGATTCTTTTTTCCCCGCTTTGGGGTTACACCGATCTTGGTGGTTCACCTCTTCCTCCCCGAGTATCCTTGCCTCGTATTATTAGTTTCCTCGCTCCTTCCTCTCGATTTTTCTCCTCTAAATCCTTCTCTTGAGTCTCCTCTACCTCGCATTCCACTTCTTGGTCTGTCCATCTGATCTCCCTTCAAATGATTTAATGCATCAAAACTGTTCTCCACTGGGATGTTGATCTCCTTGGAATTTCTTCCCATAAATTCCTCTACAGGACATGGGACCACTTCCACCGAGCCTCCATAGGCCTCCCGTATCACCCAATCAAACTTACTTGCCCTGTGGCGTTGATCTATGGGGTTCTTTCCTTTGTGATTTGGCTCGAGGCTTGTCGTATCATCTTAGGAGCAAAGTTGAGCTTGAGGGTTCCCATCAAAGGGACCAGCTCCCCCGTGAGAGGGTTTCGGGGCATAGGAATTTTTGGGAGGAGGGTTAAAACGTTGCCTCTTGCTTACAATAGGGCGAACAGGGTCTCTGATATTCGGATTTCGAGCTCCACGTCCTTGAGGCCCAGTGTTGGGTAGGAATGGAGATCTGCAGGGGAGGGATATTATTCTGGGTTTGAGGATCAGCATTTTGGAGTGGGGGCTGGTTCTTGGAAATGCACAGTGGATACCCTGGTGCCCTACCTTCCCACAAACACTACACTTAAAAGACATATTTTCATATTCAAAGACCTGAGTATGAAGGCCAAACATAGACGACAAAATAATGGATTTAGGGAGCTCTTTACTCAGGTCCGCCAACACACACATGCGAGCAGACAGGAGTCTTGTTTTGCTCAAGGTTGCAGGATCAATAGCTATTAGTTCTCCAATCTCTGTAGCTATCCCACCCAAGATTTGTTCGTTCCAAAAAAGCAGAGGTAATCCTGGCATCTTAACCCAAATAGGAGCCAAATCCAAAGACTCCGAGTCCGGGGGTTGAAATCGGGGACCAACGCTTCGTATACAAGCCCCTTTTCCCAAAAAACCAAGGACCTCCTTGGAGAGTCCTTTCCATGTCCCGTTCACATTGAAATGTCACCAAAAGAAAACTCTTGGGTAAAGCCTTAATCATCATACCGGCCCTTGGCCGCCATTTTTGGATGGCCCATCTCCTTATGACTTCCATGTCCGGCCTCACCCCCATAAATTTAGCCACCAGAGATGTTTCGCCCTCCATAGCCACATGCCGAGCTAAGGAATCCGGGACGTGCAACCTACCATTGACAGATTTTAGATTAAAACAAGAGTCGGATAATTTTTGCTTACCGCGAAGAGCATTAAGATATGAAGGTCTCCAGTTGCCATGTTTCTCTTTGTCTCCTTCTTGGGTCTTCCTTTGATCCCGACGCATAGAGTCCTCGGTCCCCCTCGTAGAAATCTTCAACCGCATCCGCCCAACGCCCTTGGACCGGTTCCAATAGAACTTCCTTGTCCACATCCTCCGCCTCGGGGGCCTGCTATCTCGCCGTAGCCCCCACCCGCCGCGTCTCGCCGATCTGCCCTCTGAAGTCCCACACCTAGGGTTTGATGCCCCTAGACCTCTCGCTCCTCCTCCTTGCTGCTCCATCCGTCACAACTTGTTGCCTCCAAAATCTGCCATTTTTTTTTTTTTTTTTTTTAGGGCCAAAATTTTTGTGACCGCTACCGTGCACGGACTGCTAAAGTGGCGGCTGCTACAGTATGCAGGCTTCTACAGTGTCGGCTGCTACAATGGCGAATTTGATGGGAGACTGCTGCTCCCCTCTCCGACTGATAAGAAAAATTTTACTATTTTTCTCCACCTTATAGTTTGGGTCCTTTTACATTTTCTCTATTGTTTTTCTCTTATTTGTCTTCTTTATGTCAAATGGTTCTACTTATTCTATTGATTTATTGGTGTCTAATGACCTTACCTCAATTTACATAATTACAGTAGTAATTTGAGGGTCTACTTCGATGCCTCACTGTTGGTATCGCTATTGGAAGCATTGTTTGTCTTTATTTCTAGTTTATGAGGAAATTTCTATTTTGATCTTATATTTTTTCCTAATTTAGGGAAAGGTGTGATTTATATTTTTTTTGTATGCTTAAGAAAGTGTGATTTACCTTTTCCCTAGTTGAGATTCACTAATTTTTAATTTTGAAAATATTTTCTTTTGTCACAACTAAAAATAAAATTATCTTTTTCCATAGAGTGAATCACTCTTTAGGCACTTTGGAAAATTCTATGCCTTCCTGGGGTAGTTTTACCTCTTTTGTGGGCAATTTACTCTCTTTCAAGTACAAATCATAAAATTAGGATTTTGCTTCATTTTTTAATGTCTTTAGTGGCCCATCTCGAGGGTCAATCTTCATCTAAGAGTGGGGTAAAGAAATCACTATATGAAGATCTTACTAAAATAGTGAGGGCTTTGTTGATTTAGGGAATTGTGGTATGGAGTGAGTTTAATCTTGATGGCTATAATGGTTTTTGAAAATTAATGGCCATTTAGCTAGATTAAATTATATGTCCACTTTTTTAGGATCTAGTATAAATCATATAAAGACCCACTCTCAAAATAATATCAATATCAATAAATCACATTCATAGAATAACAACAATATTTCATAATAAAAAATCACTCAAATATTATTCATAAATCAAGTTTGAGTTACATGAGATCAAATTGTATTACAATGCATGGAGCTTTGCCTCCATAATATAACCTTACAATATGACTCTTCAATACTTTGACTATTGCTCTCCTCAAACATTCGAGAGATACATCCTTTCCTATTCCTCACATATGAAAAAAATTTCATGTCTCTTCACTTTATATCTTGCCAAATATCATGTAATTCTTAAATTGCATATTTGATACCCAAATATATGACTCTTGAATTACTTCACACTTTTCACTCTCTCACACTTTGCACACTTGCACACTTTATTACATGACACTTGGACTCTTATCACACATTGACACATACTTTAGAGAAATATAACTCACACTCCCTAATCTAATATTTACAAATATACAAATGTACCATGGGGGTACTTTAACATTTTTTAAATAATGTAGTATCTCCAACAAAATTAGGGTCTTGTTAAACATCAACTTTACCACTATTAGTCCTAAGGTTTTTGATTCTTATGTGGGTCTTGAAGATAACCTTTTTCTGCAACATTAGTTCAAGGGTTTGTATATGAATTTATACAGGTGCTACTAACCCGTGTGTTCTTTTTCATGTGTGCAGGAGACAGGTACTTAGAGAAATATTGAATCTAGAGTGGTCCCATTACTGGATATCATAAGCCCACTCATATTTGGAGCTGTAGTAGAGGAGCGAAGAACACATTGCAGATTGTTGAAGAGTTGGAAGACCCCCCCTTTTTTATCAAATCATTGTATTTAGAAGAGAGAAATCATTGTAACATTACCCCTAAGACATTGGGGTAAATCAAAAGTATTATAAAATCGAGATATTCATGCTCCCTTGTATCACTATTAATGCAAAAGATCATTTTTTGTAAATCTTCTCTCTTTCTATTTCGTATACATTGTGGTGTTCAGTTCTTTTGGTTATAATTACCAATGGAAAACATTAAAGTAAATCTTAATCATTATTTGATTCAGGCATTCAACATTTTCTTGTCAGCTTTAGCTAAAATTACAACTTCCTTTGACCATGAAAAGGAGAATTTAACTTCATGATCATTAATCAAAATCCCTCTACTGGGTAGCCTATCTGCACATTTGTTTCCTTCCATTTATGTTTGTGTAAACCTGATTTCTTCAAACTCTTTAGCAAGATCTTGAATTTCCACAATTATCTCTTGTATGTTCTATGGAACCTTTGCTTTTCTCAAAATTATATTTATTACTACGAGAGAATCACCTTCCATACATACTCTATTCCATTTCATTTGTTTGCATATTTTTAACCCTTCTAAAGCCGTCCAAGATTCAACCTCATTATTTGTCTCAAATCCATTATTGAAAGCATAATGAGACAAAATATCTCCTCTATTATTTACAATTATTCCTCCTCATCTTGTTGGTCCTGGATTTTCTTTAAATTCAATTTAACCAGCTCCACATTTGGTGGTTTTCATTTTAAAATTTTTTCCTTCTTTTTTCTTCTCTTGTACCCAACATCATAATTTAATTTAATGACTTGAATCCATCTATCAAGGCTTTCTACTTCTAGATTAGGGACTAAGTCAGTTGATAGGGTTGGTTTAGACTCCTCTATGGATAATCATATCTTCATTTTCATTGCCTATATTCTGCTTTCCTTTCCTTTAAATATTCTTCTATTCGTTTCTAGCCATATAGTCCAAAGTATTGTGTCTTTTGATATATCCTATATTGTCTGTAAAGCCTCACTTTTATAAGTGCTCTACCATTGCTTTAACCATTCTTCAATTTTTCTATTAATCACCATACATTTACCAAACATATTAAGAATCCATTGCCATAGTTTCTAGACTATTAAACAATGTCCCAAGAGATGGTCTATACTCTCCTCCTCCTTTTTACAAAGAACACATTTAGAGGGGCCATGAAACCCCCTTTTCAGAAGGTTATCCTAGGATAAAATTCTTCTATGACCTACTAGCCAAACAAACATTTTAACTTTAGGAATGCTTGGGCTATCCCAAATATCTCTCCATATTCTAGTGATATTACTATTTTATTGGTGCTTTACATTATATCCACTTCTTGTTGTGTATTATCCTGAGCTATTCAACTCCCAAATCAATTTATCCTTGGCTTACCTCAGAAAAATCATAGTTGTTATCATTCTACTCGATTGCTACTCATAGCATCAATGTCTTGTATACTTGTAAAAAAATCTTCTTTCCATTTGTACCTTCCTTCCCTATCCTTGTACAAAATGTTTGAAACCATATCACCATATTTGCCTTGAAGTAATCTCATCCAAGGTACCAAAATTGGATCTAAATTGAGTGGTTTTTTATCACACCAAGTATTCATCCAAATAAAAGTTTTTTCTCCAGTTTCCACCACCCATCTTAAACCTTTAATCATTAGATCAATAGAATTTTTAAACCATTCCAAAGAGCATAACCATTTGATAGAGAGAATGCAGTAAATATTAAACTTGGATCATTGGGCTCAACATACTTAGAAGAATTTGTGCCCATTGTATTTGAATCTCTTTGTACAATCTCCATATTACTTTTTCCCTATGAGCTAAGTTTACATTTGTAAGAACTCTTAAACCAAGACCTCCCATAGTTTTATCATCACACACCTTGCTCCATTTCACCAAAGAAAAATTACTTTTATCATGTAAAGTTGACCATAAAAAGGATTGCATAATATAGATTAAACTTTTTTCAACTAATTTTGGCATAGTATACAATGGTATATAATATGTCAGAATGGCTTGTAATACTGACTTAATTAGCCGCACTTTTCCTTCTAACGATAACCATATACCTTTCCAAGTTGATAGTTTATTTTGAACTTTACTAATAACTAGATTCTATAATTCTATTATCATTCCCCCCTCAAATAAAGACAACCTTGGATAAGTTGCTGGCAAATTATCCTCCTTCATTTGAAGTAATATGTAAATTATTGCTTTGATATTAGTTGGAGTGTTAAGGAAGTAAATTTTGGGTTCTCTCCTATTAAATTTTTGCCCTGATGCTCTTTCGTATTCCTTTAAAAAGTTATTCAAAGCTTTAGCCTCATTTATCCTTGCCCTTCCAAAAAGGGTTGTATCATCTATAGAATGTTGATGGGTGATGTTGTTGATGTTATTACTAACCTTAAGTTCACTTATAAGTCCATATTTGTAATCCTTTTTTAAGTTTCTACTCAAAACCTCTACCATAATAATGACCAAATAATGAGATAGAGGATCTCCTTATCTAAGGACTCTCTTAGCTTTAAAAGATTTTGCTACTAACCTATTGACCAACACTAAATAAGAAACTATAGAGACATAAGCTTTAATCCATCTAACCCATTTATTCCCAAATCTAAACTTTTCTAAAACTACAAAAAAAAATTCCATTTAATCCTATCATAGGCTTTACTCATATCAAGTTTTAAGATCGTTGCTTTCTCTTTTATTGAAGTTGTTAAATGTATAATTGCATGAGCTACTATGATCCCATCCAGAATTTTCCTCCCTTTCACAAATCCTCCTTGCTCTTCTAGAATAATTTTTTTTAACAATGGCCTTAATCTATTTGCCATCACTTTGGAAATAATATTATATTCCATATTACATAGGCTTATGGGTCTAAAAGAATCAAACAATTCGACATCCTTATTTTTTGGAATTAGGGAAAGATATGTTGCATTTATTTTATAAGGTGTGTATTGTTTTACCCTAGACTGTTCCACTAGCACTAGTAAATAATCCTTCATTATATCCCAATTATGTTGGTAAAAAGTTGTAGAGAGCCCATCTATACCTGGGGATTTATTTTTATTAAAAGAGAAAAGAGCTAAATGAACTTCTTCTAGAGTAATAGGCTTCTTTAGTTTCCTATTGTCTTCATTCGTTATAACTAAAGGTACATCTTGAAGTTTATCATTAAGAACTTCAGTCTTCTCTAATCCTAAAATATTTTGATAAAAATAATTTACCTCTCTTCTAATTTCACTCCGATCTTCAATCCAAACCTCTTATATTGATTTAATTCTACTAATTTATGTTGATCTCTGTACTATAGCCATCCTATGAAAATATTTGTATTTTTATCTCCTTTTAACCAAGTTTGTCTTGATTTTAATCTCCATAATTTATCTTCCTTACTCAAAATATTATGATATTAACTAAGCAAATCCCTTTCCTATGAGCTTGGATTATTATGATCACCTTTTTGGAATTTTTAAAGTTTATCTTTTAGTTATTTCTTCTCAAAAATGTTTCCAAAAGTGTTCTTGTTCCATTCTTTTAATCTAGATATCATAGATTTAATTTGTTTTGGAAGAGCATACAACCCACCATTTCTTGAAGAATTCCACATTTGTGCTATCATATCAACAAATTGAGGATGGTTTTCCCACATCTACTCATATTTTTTCAATGAGTTTACACAAGTTTTTATGAGGGGTATCGATCCCCTCATATTGAGTGGGGTTTGAACCTTGGACCTCTCAAAGAGAGGCCAAATCCCTTACCACTATAGTAAGCTTGTAGCTCCCATATAATCATATTTAAAATATGATATTTTTTTATTTACTTACCACCATTTTAACTCTTATTGGTTGTTGATCTGAACCAATCCTTGTTAAGGTATTAATTTTGGCACATTTTTTTTTTTGTTAAGTTGGAAAAGTGCATTTTTGAAAGGAATGCTAACCTTTTACATCAACATATATGGCCAATAACTATACATTTCACCAAGAAGGATTTCCCACTAGAAAAAAAGCCTATACCAACCATGTAACAACAAGCACACTTTACTAACCACATCCAAAAATATAAAATCAACATACACCTTACATATCTAAATATCATATACTTTATGCTTTCCTAGAAGCCTCTTCCTATTGATCCCCATTGTCAATTCTTGTGGCATTATCATTGTCAACTAAATTATTTATGTGCATTGGGATATCATTCCCAAATTCCTTTTTGGCATATGCCATAACTCCTTCATTAGCAAAACCATCTGCTACCCTATTGGCTTCTCTATAAATATGATTGATAGACACATTCTCAAGTCTATACAAGTGATATTACACCATGATTAAATCAGTAGTCCAGGCATCTGGTTGTTCTCCCTTTAAAATAGTTACAATATTTTGTGTCTCGTTAAACTATGATCTTATCTAGATTGCAATTGATAGCCAAAGAAATTCCTACATAAGTTGCTCTTGCTTTAGTAAAATAACTTGTATGTTCACCCAATGGTTCAACAAAGGCTTTGATTACCTTACCCAAATGATTCTAGATCACCCCTGCTAGCCCGAGATTACCTTTTGAGGTCCCATCAAAATTTAATTTGAACCATCCAACCAGCGACGATATCCATTTTGCATGAGTTATAGGATGAACTCGAGGTATTGGTAATTTCTCTCTGACTCCCTAGCATTCCAATATCCACCTTTCTTGCTCTGATTCCCATCCCTCCTTGAAGCGGATAGTGTTAAAATTCTCCATTAAGAGACTTCTTGCTCGGTTCCAAACCATTTCCCAGTCCATCTTCAAGTCCTCAAATATTTTGTAGTTTCTTTCATTCCAGACTCTCCACCAGATATGTGGAATGCTTATAAGCCACAACTTCCTGATTCTTCTACCTTTAAAAGGAGGCTTCCATTGCAATTTCAAATTTGAGATAGTTCTAGGGAAAACCCACTGAACTTGGAATTCACTACAAATCTTATCAAACAAGTTTTTGGTAAAGGAGCACTTAAGAAGAAGATGATCAATGCTTTCCTCCTCTTTTTCATACAAAACACATTTATTTGGTAAGGAGAAACCACATTTTTTCACATTATCCTGGGTCATAATTTTATTATACATAAACAACCACTGGAAAATAGTAAGCTTAGGGATGATATATTTGTCCCAAACCTTTACATGGGGCCACACTACCCCTACACCTTCAACCAAGTTATAACCAGATTTCATAGAATAATATCCATTCTTCATTTTCATCCAAATAAATATATCATTCGATCACCAATGGTTGAGGATGTAGGCATTAAGAATTCTATTAAGACTTTCCAGGTGTGGACACAAGTCCTCATTGATGTTATCAGCATAAAGCCACTTCCACTTCTTGATGCCATTTTCTTCTGCAATATAATTCTAAACCAGCAGTCCATAAATAAGAGTCGATATTGTTCTTAAGTTTGCAAACCTTGGGATCTCACAAAGGTGAGAGTTAAAGAGCCAACTATCCTACCAAAATTTCATGTTAGCACCATCTCCAATCTGCCATCTACAACCCTACTAGATTAGAGGTCTTACCTGTTGAAGGCTTTTCCAGAAACTAGACCCCTTAGGGGGGTTGAGGTTTTCCAGAAAGGAGGAATAATGTAAATACTTAGATTTTACAATTTTGGCCCATGGAGTGTCTTCTTCCTTCACCAAATTCTAACCCAACTTTCCTGTTAGATCTTTGTTCATTTTGGGAAGAGTTATCAGTCCCAATCCCCCATATTGTTTAGAGGTACAAAATTTGTTCCAAGCAAGTAAAGATATCCTCTTATTTTCCTCAGCCCCAGACCACAGAAAAATCCTTTGGATCTGTTCAATATTTTTTGTAGACCGATATTGGCATTTTAAAAATTTACATGAAGAAAATAGGTATACCTTGAAGGTAATATTTCACAAGCTGGTCCTTTCTTGCCTGACTAAGAAGAGAGCCTTTCCAGGAAGACTTTTTTTTTGTAACACATTCAATAACCGAATCCCACAAGGCTTCCTTCATAATCCCACACCCTAGATAGGTTATTGGCAAATCACCTATGCCATAGTTGAATATTCTTGCTATCTACAATTGGAGAGCTCTAGAGGTATTCAAGAAAAAAATTACTTTTATTAAAATTTACCTTTTGGCCTACTGCACACTCATAGAAATGCAAAATCATCTTAATATGTCTTGCTTGTGGAAGATATGATCTTGTCAAAATTAAAGTATCATCCACAAACTGTTGAAAAGAGACTAGTTCCAGAGTGGAAGTTGTCTTGATACCTTTTATGTATCCTCTATTTATGGCTACTGCAAAGGCTCTACCCATAGCTTTAGTTAAATTATAAATAGATAAGGGTATAGGGGGTCCCCTTGTCTTAACCCCATCTTGCTAGGAAAATAACCCATTGCAGAACCATTAACTAAGATTGATATCATCACTGTGGAGATGCAATACTTCATCATAAAGATCCAATCCTCATGAAAACCAAAATGTTGGAGCACTTTGATCAGGAAATCCCAAGAAACTCTATCATATGCTTTATTCATATCCAATTTAAGAAACATACCTTCCTTTTTTTATTTAGAGATAAAGTGTAGGATCTCATGGATCAAAATGATCCCATCAAGAATTTGTTATCCCTCAAAAAAACCCTTTTGGTGTTTATCAATGACAAAAGGAAGATCCATCTTCAGTCGGTTTACGAGGACTTTGGACACAATTTTATAGAGAGTATTACACAAGCTAATTGGGTGGTAATCTGTAACAGAATTTGCACCTGCAATCTTCATAATGAGGGCTAAGAACATACAGTTCACTTTAGAAGAGATCCTTTTAGAGGTTTGAAACTCCTTAATTGCCAAGATGACATCATTGCCAATGATGTGCCAAAAATTGTGATAGAAGAGTGTTAGAAACCCATATGGACCTAGAGATTTGTCTCCCTTCATGGAGAAGACCGCATCTTTATTTTTCTCATCCGTAAAGGGGCTGATGAGATAGTCATTTATACAGTTTGTAATATTTAAGGGAATATTGCCTAACAACAGGTTCATCGCCTCTTGATTCAACTTTGAATCCACTCTTAACATGTCTTGGAAAAATCAAACAAATTCCCCTCTAATTTGGAAAGGATCCCTTGTAGAAGAACCATAAAAAATATTGATCTATTGGATTTTATTAAAACTTTTGTGCCTGAGATTTTAAGCATGAAAAACCTCGTATTCATGTCCCCTTCCTTTAACCACAAAGATATTATTTTTTACCTCTAGAAAGCCTCCTCACACGCCAGAGTTTTGTGTCAATCACATAGAAGATTCTTTTCTCTAGTCCGAACTTCCTCTGAATGCTCCTCCAAACATAAAGAGTTTTCTAACTCCATGATATATTGTTGTAAAGCTACCTTTTTAACCATAATGTTCCAAACACCTCTTTATTCCACAGTTTTATGTTCCACCTAACAAATCTTAGTTTCTTTGTTATTTGAGTCAATCTATCCCCAGAAAAATATTACTACCACCAAGATTGAATCCTACTCTCTAAATCAGAATGAAGGATCCACATATTTTCAAACTGAAAGGGGTAGCAAAGAGCCTTCTCATGTTCATTATTTCCCAAATCAAAGGATTATGGTCTGAGCCAATTTTTGGGAGGGTCGTGAGAGTAGTGTTCCTAAACAACACTAAGCTCTCCTAAGAAATAAATACCCTATCCATTCTGATCTGAATCAATTGACTCCCCAACTGCCTATTAGTCCAAGTAAACTTTGCTTGTCTAAGCTCCAATTCCATCAAAGCATTTGAATTTATAAAATCACCAAAATCAGTCATACTATTTGAATATCCTTCAACACCTCCCTTCTTATCAGATGGATACAAAGGGGTATTGAAGTCCCCTGCAATGATCCATGGGATACCTACAAAGACATGTTCAAGTTCACTCAATTCCCTCCATAATATTCATGTTCCAACCATAGTAGTGGGTGCAAAAACATTTGTAATGATCCAGTGGGAATTATCCTCCTTCGAAAATAAGTGGATAGCACAAAATCTATCATTTGAGTTAATTTTTTGTCCTTACAATTTATTTGGGTCCCAAATACACATCATTCCTCCTGAGGAGCTCATTGAAGGTTGAGCAACAAAGTCTGCTCCTCTCCAAATCTTGTCTTTAACCATTGATAAGTTTACTTGTACCACCTTTATCTCTTGTAATAGCAAAATGTCTAGGTGATTATCTCTTCTCAATGTTTATACTGATCTATGTATTCTAGTCTCGTTGAGACCTCGTACATTCCATGAAAAAACCTTCATTTTTAGATTTAGCTAATTTCTTCCCTCCCCCACCTAGATTTATTATTATTTGTGTTCCTCTAGCTATCTATACTGATGTTTCCCTCTTCCTTACGTTTGTTAAAGGGGCCTACCTACAGTGTATTCCTTACTAACATCCAAGGGAGTTCTCTTTTATTGATTCCTAGTCACCCTTGAGGGTGTCATAGGAACCTAATTTGAACTGGAATCCTCCCATATTGGAGCTATATACTTCACCTCTATCTTTTTTAGGATCTGCTTATCTTCCTTTAATGCTTTTCTAGCTTCATCTTGCCTATCCTTATTTGTAAGAATTGTGTCAATAGGATTAACCTCGACATCTGCTTCTAGAGGTTTTAGAATCTCCTATTATACCCCTCATGATTCACCCATTGTGTTTCCTCCACAACTTCCATAACTTCAGCTAGGTCTCCCATTTTTCCTCTTCAACTCCTCTCAAGAAAGCAAAATAGTTAGGGTACAAAGTCATGGGGTTCCACAACTCCAAGGGGTATGGACTACCACAACTCCATAAGAGGAATCTTATGTGTTCCTCATTAGCCACCATAGATGACCGGTGTGAGGTGTTTACTTCCTTCTAATTATCCACCATGAGATCCATACCTTTATTCTGCTCTACATATTTACTCTCCTTCCTCTACCAAACTTTCTTATTGGAAGCTTTCTTCTTCTTCAAGCAGAAGCTTGAGATATGACCTCTCCCTTTACAAAGATCACAAAGGGGTAAAATATTTTCATACTCCAAAATTTGAGTCCATGTATCCATTGGGGACATTAGGTCTACTATTTTTAGAATCTTGCTATCTAGACAAACGTTAACACAAATTCGGGTAAACACCATACAGGACTTCAGCTTGGTTACCCTATCAATTGTAACAAAGGTACCAATACCATTTGCAATAGCCATTAAAAATTCATAATGCTAATATTGAAAGGGAAGGTGAGGTAATCTTACCCAAATAGCAGTTGTGTTGAGACTTTGGGTGTGAGGATTAAAATCCACATCCCATTTTTTGAGAAACAGACTATTCTTCCCCATCAACCATGGCCCTCCATCTAAATTTTTTTGCATGTCACTTACCTCAGTAAGTTTAATCATGAAGAACCTATTTTGGAGCACCATAATATCCATGCAGCCCACTGGTTTCCATCTAGCAAAGGCCCACCTTAAAATAGTATATATATTTGGCCTACCCCAAAAAACTTGCCCACCAAATTGTGTTCCCCTTTCACCTTCATGTTCAAAATTATCTCTAAGGGAATTTTGAGAATACTATCTTTAAATATCAAGTTTAAGTGGATTACCAACAGAGGAAGAGTAGTAGCAGTTTTAGAACCATGTACCAGCTGGGCCCAAGAGCATTTTTGTCCCACTTTTGGGGCCCGATTCTCCTAACCGTTATCTACCTCTAATTCATCCTATCTCTTCTCTAGGATCACTTTTTTGGGAGGTTATTGGAGTTTTCTTCCCATAAAGTAATTCTTTATATCTTCATCTAAGACCCCATCTATTAACATACCTTACAAGACCCCATTCTGGCCTTGCCCTACTCTAATTCCTATGTTAGCTGCTCCCCATCTGTCTCTGGTCACTCCAAACCCTGGACCGTTCACTCCTTTTCTTGTTTGTTCCATTTTTTAACTCAAACATCCATTTGTGGGTTGAAAATAATTGATAAACCTATTTTTTGGGTTTTCTTTTTTTTCCCTATTCAAGTTTTGACCCCTTGCTAGTTATTCACCCTGCTTGCTACTCCTGTCAACTAGGTTTGAGCAAAATTTTTTGCCACTGCTGTTGCTCGTCGCCACCGCTGCTTCTAGCTTCATTTGTTGTTTTTTCTACCCATTGTGTGCAAGGGTTTTCATTGTGCAACCCACTACACATATGCTTCCTGCATCTGCATCCTGTGTATATTGAGACTTGAATTTTAAACCTCTTAAATAAAATTTTATCTTGCCTAATCAAACCAATTGGGACAATATGTGATAACTTAAAAACTCAACAAAATCAATTTTAGCACAAGTTTATTCATCTAGCCAATGATATAAGAGTATGCATCCGTCTAAATTTTTTGCTATTAGGTTTTGGCCTCTCCTATTTTTGGTCCATGTATAGTTGTCTTCTTCAAACTCAACCTCCCATAGATTATTATTTTGAATAAAAGTTGAGAAATATCTCATACTTTAGGTTAATTTCCTAATTCCCCCCAAAATTTCATCTAGTTTGGTTATGGAATTAAAATCTCCTATGATCATAAATTGGGTTTCTTGGTCTTTACTTCTCTTAAAGGCTTCAATCCCACTCCAAATGTCTAATCTACTTGACTGAGTTATGGATCTATAGACATTGATAATGATGAAACAAATATTTGCAAAGTAGCAAGTGACTAAAGAGGCTATCTTATTCCTAGTTTTATGAATGGTTATATAGGATGTTCTAGAAGGATTCCAACAAGTTAGAATCCCCCCTAACGCTTCTTTAGAATCCATAGCATCCCATTCACATCTGGCCCATACTAATTTCATAGTTTTTGAAACTTCTTATTTTGTCATTTTAGTTTCTTGGATACAAAGAATATTAGACTTATTACTTAAATAGAGATCCTTGATACACCTCTTCTTTTAGGGGGTATTAGCACTCATTATATTCCATGATATGATAATCATATCTCATTAGGGGCTATTGGAATTGCCTATGTATTACTAATATCATTTTGTTGTTTGGAAGTTTGACTTGTTTCTTTATAAGAGTAAAAGACATTTTTCCTTTAAGAGAGTTACATTTTCTTGAATTATGGATGATTTTTCAAAATTTTCATCAATTTCTTAAAAAATTTGAGTTCTGTCTTCAAGAAAAGGAAAAAAAAGAGGGATTTCTAGGTGCCTTTTCCAAGGTTTTCACATGTGGAAGGGGAATTTTCTTCTTCTTATTATTTTTAAATAAGCTATGTGCGGCTTATATTTGTGGCCACTCCCATTACAAAAATAGAAAATTACACTGCTCTCATTACATTTCTAACAAGTTAATCGAAGCATATCCAAATTTTCCCTTTGATCAAATATATTACTCATTTGCCTTTCTATCAATCTCCATATTCTTCAAATTGCTAAGTTTCCATAATCAACTCCTTTTATTTCAAATGCCTTCTAAAATTTAATTCTACCAAGATGAAATTCAACACCACTAATGGCTAAAATACTTTCTGCCCAAACTTATATATCTAGAAATATCTTGTCTATAACAACTTAACAATTTTTTAATACACTTTTTTAGGGTTCTTATCCGTTCCCTAATATTTCAAGGTATTATTTTTGTTGTTAGCTTTTTTATATTATTTGCCCCACTTCTTGTTAGCACTTGTGACATTTTATTTTGTTTTGGGTTTCTTTTTCTCTTTGCTTTTGCTTCTTGGGTCTTCCTATATTTTTTCATTCCCAAAAATACTTTCATATTTATCGATCTCTTCAATCTTCTCACTCTACTTATAGTAAGATTTATTATCTATAGGTTTGCCTTGTTTGGAAGGATTTGAAGTGCAAGGAATAAAATCAAAAGCATAATCTTATTTATGTTTCCCTATAAATCCTAAAGTGCAAGGATACTCTTCTATAGCAATTACCTTCTTATTATGATCGAAAAATCCTAAATTTTTATGAGTTTCCTCCATTTTTTCTTTATTATGTTGCTCTTGAAACCTTAAAGTGCAAGGGATAACATATTCATTCCTTTCACTCTTATTACTTGGAGAGGATTCTACACTACTTGAAGAAAATAAATATGATTTACCTAGAATAAAATTGACCTCTTTTGTTGTCTTTGTTTTAGGATTTCTCTATACATCTTCTTTTGCACCTTTAATTTCTTCTAAACTTTCCAAATGAAACTGTAGATAGACTTTCTTTATCTCTTCTTTTAGAGTGGAATATCTTTGATCTGATCTAGATTCTATTACTATATGATTTCCTTGATTTATCTTGAAGTTTATCTCATGGCTATAATTTTTTGTCTCTTTATTCATAGTTTTCACTTTGCAAACTCTTACCATGTGTCCAATATCATAACAATTGTGGCAAAAAATATGATATTTTCATAATCTACTTGTTGATCCCATTCTCTTGATTCATATTTTATCTTAATGGATTGTGGCAAAGGTTTTAAAATATCTATAGAAACACATATTCGAGTATATATAGCATCCTTTCACTCCTTAGTAGTTAGTCCTTCCTTGATGAATTTCCATATGACGTTTCCAATAATCTTCAAAACATTCTTATTTATAATTTGATATGGAAGTCCAAAAATCCTAACCCATACTAGAAGCTTTTTAATAGTTTCTGTCTCAACAGAAATAATTTCATCCCATGGTCTCAAATAAAGTGCATTTCTCCCCTAAATCATGGACCACCAATCATTATTTTATCCTTACTGAACTCAAAAAGATGACGAGAAAAAACCTTTAGGAAGAAAAATCATAAAGTAATTTTAATTTAATCCCCACTTCCACTTGATCCAATTTTGAATATCCAAAAACCCTGGTCATGATCTATGGAACTTACATATTAACCTTTTACTTTAATAACCATTATATCATGCTCAATAATCTCATCCTTGATACTCACTTCTGGTGTAACATCTTCTACCTAGATTGAATTTGCCATGTATTCACTCTTCTAGCTTGCACTCCCTCTTGTCTCACCATCCATATCAGCTTACACTCACTCCCAACTTGCACTCTATCCTACCTCGCACTCACTCCTAGATTTCTCTCCCTCTTGGCTCGTAATAGCTCTTATCTCTTCTTTTTCTTGGAATTCCTTCACTTCAACATTTTTTGGGAAATAATGTTCCACATATTCATGGTAAGGGTTTGAAGCATTTATGCACTCTATATGAACACCCTACTCTTCTGCCATGAATAAACCTTGGCTAGCAATTCCTCTTAGATCGTACTTCATCTTGGCTCACATTGGATTTTATTCAACTAGATCACACTTTGTTGTCTACTTTTTTATTATACTTTCTCCTCACTCCCAACTCACACTCACACTCTCTTCTTGCTACACTCAGTCATGGCTCATGCTTGCACTCGCTTCTAGCTACACTCACTCCCACCTCATATTCATACTCGTTGCTACACTCACTCCCAACTCATGCTCGCACTCATTGTTGTACTCACTCCCAACTTGCACTCACACTTGTTGTTGCAATCACTCCTGGATCGTGCTCATGCTCATGTTTGCACTCATTGTTGCACTCCGTCCTAGCTTGTAGTCACTGTTGATGAATTTTTTTATTATATTCTTTATTTTTGTTTTTTTGTGTATTTGTATTTTTTTCTTGAAAGTTGAGATAGAAAGCAATAATTTTAGAAAAGTAAAGAGGTTAAAATAAACAATTTGTACATATTTACAAAATTTTCACCTTCTAGGCTCTTAGGGGTCTCAAATATTGCCCATTCACTAAAATAGGCAATGACCTCCCTTCTAAAAGTATCAACCTATAAGCATTAGCTCCTTTTACCTTGTTGATTTGATAAGGCCCACTCCATAACAAATCAAAATTTTCATGTATACCTGAATTTGCTCTATATTTATCCCACTTGAGTATAAGGTCTCCTTAAATTCCACATCTTTCATCCTTTTATTAAACCACTTCTTCTACAACCATTTGATGATAAGCACAACTCTTGAATGCTTTATCCCTTTATTATTCTAAGGACAACAAGGCATTTATCCTAACTTGCATTAGGGTAATATTTGTATCTTCTATCTGTACAAAAACCAACTAAATTACCATTGATAACCATTACTTAAATAATACAATCGAGCCTTAGAATAGCTCAAAGGTTACAAAACTACCAAGGCGTTGAATAGCGGTGGTTACAAGTCTAAAAAAAGACTAATAATGTAATAACTAACCAAAGCTACACAAATATCCCCCCTTATTACATTATTTGGGTAATAATATAACTACTAACTATGCTAACATCCCCCCATATAACAATATTAGGGTAAAGTATATAACTGCCCCAATACAGTGAAGAAGATATTGATATGTTGGCTCTTGCTCTTGCTCGAGCTCTGTCACAGTGCTCTGGCTGCTCCTAAGCAAAAAGTGGATCATTCCTCACTTTTTATTCACATCAACGAATGTCCTTATTGTAATCTTGTCATCCCATCGGATTGCATGGGTAACCAGCCGCTGCAACCGCTAGGTGTAGTAGAGTAGATCACTTCATATGAGGTTCATTCGGTTACAATATGATTTTGAAAAAAGTGTTGATAAGGTAGCTAAGGTGTCGGTCGCTGTCGAACATGCAACCTTATAAGTTCCCCCCCTTTGTTGCAAAACATGTAATATCTGCAAGAAGTGTGACTAAGGTGTCAGTCTTGTAAAAAATGCACCCTTATAAGTCGTCCTTCCTTTTTAGAAAAAAATAGTGTGAAGTAAGAAATGTTTTCCCCCCCTTAAGTACAAAAGATGTGCAACTATTAAGCCCAAAAAAAAACTCTTACAAAGCTTGCCTCGTAGGCAGATGTGCACAATATGTTACCAAAAACAAATCCTCCTGTGTGAAGTACTTCAAATAAAAGAAGTTTGCTATTTATGAAACCTAAAAAGAGGTAAGCCCCCCATTTTATAAGGACTTCAAACAAACAATTTGCTATTTATGAAGCCTAAAAAAATAGGTTTGAGTTTTGATGATTTTATGCCTTGTTTATTGCCTTTGCAAGTGTTAGCTTCATAAAAGGTGTACTTGTTGTCAATCTTGACACACCTTGTAAAAAAGATACATAGTTAATTCTGTTTTTGAAAGCGCTCATTGTAAAATTCCTTTTTCACAAAAAATAGTCAAAGGCGTTGCGATTCTAAAGATTGCCCTCATATGGGTCTGCTCCTTCTTAATCTTTTCTACATTTTTCTTTTCTTTATCCTGTTCTTCTGAAGTTTTTAAATTTGGTATGTTGCATGTAAAATTGTATATATTTTACCATGGGCAATCAAATGTTAAATTTTCATCTCCAAATCTTCCGTTTTTAGTTCTATTCCTCACTTAGCTAGAGGATTATTTGCAAGATGATTGAAGTATTAAGGAAGCTAGATAAAGTTGCTAAGTGCAGATAGAATTTAAGCTTATTCAAAAGAGAAGCCTCTAAATAATTTTCCAAGTCTATTGCTTAAAGCAGAAAGCACTCCACTTGGGAGCGCTTTGCTAAAAGGCGCTCCACTTGGGAGCACTTTGCTAAAAAAGGCTCCACTTAGGAGTGTTTTGCTGAGAAGCTCTCCACAAGGGAGCGCTTTCCTCAAGAAGACTTTGCTAAGAAGTGCTCCATAAGGGAGCGCTTTCCTAAAAAGAGCCAGAGGGATATTGTTAAAAGGAGTCAATGAAAAAAAGGATAGGTCCATAGTGCATTTAATATTTCACCATATTTAATCTATTTTTGAGACCGTCTGATTGATGATCGTCATTAGAAACTTCTAACTTCAATTTCAAGTTACTTGTAATTCTGGCCTGACTGTTCCATGTCTTCATCAGAACCTTCCAATTTTAATGCTAAATTGGGATAAGTTCAACCATTTTTGGTTGTCACTGAATTTGAATCATCCCATCATAAAAGTTGTTGAATACCAATTCATCGAGCGATAGTTTTTCTCCTATATAACCCCTCATTTCTCTGTAAATGGAGGGATAACTTCTGCTAGAAAAGCATTTCTATACTTTGGATCTCGCTGTCAAAATAAAAGCTTTTATCTCTAGTGTTGAGACTTCTAATTCGTGTATGACTTCTACTCTGATATTTCTATTAAGTTAGTTTCTTTATGGTCGGTTTAATTTTGTTTTTTGGATTTCACTGTTGGTAGAGGGCTTACCCCTGGAATACTTGCTAGAGTTTGTATAGTTAAGAGGTTTTTCATACTAGTTTGTGTTAAAGGTTTATTGTTTTGATTTTTGTTGGTTCAAATATATAAGCTACCTATCATGCTTCCAGTTCATCACCCCACACTTCCAGCTTGTAGCCATTTCCCATTTCTTTTAGTCATTTCATCCCTTTTTGTACTTTCCTTACCCTTAACCCAAATTCCCCATTTTTACTTTTTGTAGTAGCTCTATACTTGAAACCTACTCTTAAAATAAAGGCTTCTAGCTACGGTTTAAGTCCCCAATCTCTGTGTAAGTTTTCTACTTTGTGATTTCTATTAAACTATATTCTTTAGTTTAATTATGTTTTCTGGATTTTGTTGTTGATAGAATACTGGTCCCTGGATACCTTGCTGGAGTTTACATAGGTTCTAAGGATTTTATACTTCTTTCTGTTATAAGTCATTGCTTTGATTATTGTTGGTAAAAGTAGATAGGCTATCTATCATGTTCTTGGTCCATAATCCCAAGTTGCTGACCTTCGACCATATCTTCTTCCTTTTCGTAATATCCCATCTCTTTCAGTATCTTTCTATCCCTTATCTCCAATCACCCATTTAATTTTTGGAACCAACCCTACTAGAGATTGCCATGGAGGACATCCCTTTCCTTCAGGAATTCAATGCTTGGCATTGGGCCTAGGGTGCTATAGACTTAGAAAACCTGTATCTAGGTCACAAGACATCATCACAAGAAGTTGTTCAAGATTCATAAAATCCAACTCCTGATAGCATAGCTACCAGCTTACCTCTGAATTTGTCAAATTCTCCAGATCATCACTATACTCTAGCTCCACCAAACGTTCAACCAGGTGCTCTAATTATTCTGACTATTTTGACTCAGCAAGTTCTACCAACTCCACCACTCCTCACCAATCCACCTCTCCAAATGGCCCAACCAGCTCCGCCCAGGCAGTTCACAGCTTGGAACCATACGGGACCGCTTGCCTTGCAGGCCCAACACACGGTCCCGCTTGCATCTTTGAAAGCTCTACCAACTTACGATGACATAGGAAAGACGATGCAAGAGCACATACAAGACATCATAGGATTAGTGACCATCCATAAAATCACTAATGAAGACATCATGGTGAAGTTGCTGGTTCTTTCACTAAGAGTTAAGCTTCTTTATTGGTATCGATCGCTCCCGCCCGACACCATTACTAAATGGGACAAGTTGGTTGGGCAGTTGATAAGGGGTTTCAATGAACAAGCAGACCCCTTCTCTTTGTTACACCAGTTTACTACTATTTAAAGGCATCCTCAAGAAGAAATAACTAACTTTAACGTTAGATTCGTAAGAACCCGATAAAGAGTCACAGATGGTCTTTGACCCACACCTGAGCAGGCTGTATTTTATTACCTAATATATTTCCACTCAGATATAAGCATCAACATCTGCCATGCTAATATCAATACATTCCCCACTCTCTACGAGCAGGTCTAAAAAGCCTAGGCTGACCTAATAGCTATCAAGAAGTTACCTCCCAAGGCAACGATCCCTATTTATCCATATTTCCCCCAGAATATGTATCCAAGCGCATCCACTCCTCCTGCATCCCAAACACACCTTAACCAATATTGGAATCCACATTCCCAGTATCTACCTATGCCTATGCCTCAATACCAAGCACCCACTGTTCCCCAGTTACCTGCTCCAATGCAATACCTAGCTTTGCCAGCACAACCAACTTTGGCCCCATTACATCCAAGTCAATTAGCTGCTAACCAAGCGACTGTAATCGAAGCTCAAGCTAAAGAGCTATCGAAAGTTAAGGCTTACATGAAGACGATGGCAAACTAGATGAGAGCCATAAGGAAAATACAATATGATCAAGGATTTCACCATAGGAGATTCTCTCCTCCCCCGATCACGAAAGAGCAAGCAACCACTGGTGCTCAAACGTACGAGAAAAATTTAGCAGTGATGAACATCGAAGAGGTCGATACCTTTGATTCCTTCTATTGGTGTACCATGTGCAATGATCCACACAATGAAGAAGACTGTATGGTACATCTAAATTATGTGCAGACACTGGCTAGTGGACCCTATGAGCAAGTTAATATGATCAAGGAATTTGGTCAAAATCTTATGACATCGTCAGCTGAGCAAGTTTTTGTTCTTACCAGGTCAAGAAAGAAACCTATTGAGGTAGATCCAGTTCAAATGGATCCATTGAAAGTGCCTCCGACACCTAAACCCATAACTAAATCATGTACTGGAGCTCAGTCGTAGACAAAAGCTCTCGATCCAATGACAACTGCTCACCAATCCGATCGATTGAAGGACCACCTTCTACCTTGTGTTAGAGAAAGGATCTCGCAGCCTAAAGCTACAACTCCTCAGCCATAAACAAAAAAATGGGAATAGGCAAGAGAAAAGCTCTAATACCCCTTAATAACTAAATGACAACGGGTATAAACAATGTAATAATATCGAAATATCTATGAACCTACAAGGGGAGCAGTGGAGCACGCCGCTTCAACATACAACATAGTCAAAGAAATGAAAAAGGCCCCCGCTAAGGTAAGCCTATATGATGCCCTTCAGATTTTACATCAAGTTGAACTATTACAAGAATCTCTCAAATTCATACATGACAAGAAAAGCAGGCCAACTCAGACTGTGTATTCTCAGCCATTAACAGCTTCAGCCACATATAAAAATAGGCCCCTGCCATTCTACCTATCCCTTCAAATGGAGATATGGGTCGTGCATAACTGCATGATCGATTCAGGCACCACTACAACTGTCATACCCAAAGCATTATGTGAAATCATGGGTATGGAATACACCCGTAGCAGCCCTGGGGTGCTGCAATTAGACAAAAATCCAGTGAAAATAATGGGAGTGATTAAATATGTGACCATCCAACTCCATAAAATACCACAAGTCACTATCATATAGGAGATCATGGTGGTCGATTTGGAGCCATTTTTTAGTATGTGCCTCTCACGAGAATTCACGACAAATATGGGAGGCTACCTCTCCCTTGACTACACCCACCTAGAGATCCCCTTCAAAGGAAGAAGATTCAAGCTCTTCAATGAGAAACCTACTGGTTTTCATGTTGAGAAGCTTGAAGATGAAGAAAAGGGCTCAGTATCTATCAACTTGATGGCAGAAGAAATACAAATCATATTTATGGAAGAAGCTCTTGTTGAACTCCAATTGGAGTATGACTTCTCTGTAACTGATTTCAACGCAATCAATGGTACGAACTTAGAATGCTACACGTTCACTAAGCCTAAAAAAGAAAAGCAAGCTCACCCAACAATGCCCTCAACCTCAGACCAGCTTTGGAAGCTGTACTTTGACAGTGCATGATGTAAAAATAGAGTTGGCATAAGAATTGCTCTCATATCCCCAACTGGCAAATAGAAGACTTACTCATACAGACTAGCTTGGAGTTGTACAAATAATGTGGCTGAGTACGAGGCTTTGTGCCTCGGACTCAAGAAAGCTAAGAAGCTAGGCATCAAGCAACTACAAATTTTTAGGGACTCCTAGCTAATCTGTAATCAAGTTACCAACAAGTGTATCAGCAAGCAACACTACCTAAAGGTGTATCACAACAAAGTGTGGGATTTGTTTGATACCTTCGATGCACTAAACATCAAGTCCATTTCAAGGGAAAAAATAAGCTAGCCGATGTCCTAGCTTCCATTGGCACCCGCTTTTCACTATCGATGGCATGATGCACAAACCAAAGATGATAAGATCAATTTATCGACCTTCCATTCCCAATAAAAAGCTTCATTGGTAAGTATTTGATAATGATGAACAACTTGTTAACTTCTTGGTCAATGAAGCATCAACCATCGAAGGGTGGGCTCTAAATGAAGAAGACCATGAAGGTTTGATTCAGTTGAAAAACAATCATATCCCGAAAGGCCTGATCACATTGGAAAGTCTCTTTGATAGAAATGATAGGCCTATCGACCATAAGATCAAGGTCGACCAGAAGGAGTTCATCAACTTGGAGTTAGAATCAGGGAAAGTCATCATGGTAGGTATCGACTACACAATCAAGGAGCTCCAATAGATCTGAGTTTTGTGTAAATAATACCCTGACATCATCACTTGGTGTTATCAAGACTTAAAAGGGTATGACAAGAATGTCATCTAGCATGCCAGTTATAAGAGGGTGTCAGACCCTTTAGACAGAAGCAACGACCTGTAAATCCAAAGGTCGAAACTCTTATGAGGGTCGAGTTGTTGAAGATGCTCAAAGTTAAGAACATATATCCGATTAAGCATTCTTCCTGGGTGGCTAACCTAGTTCCAGTGCAGAAGAAAAATGGCTATATTTGGTTGTGTATAGAATTCCAAAATTTGAATCAAGTGTCGCTCAAAGATCACTATCCACTACCTCAGATTGATCAAATCCTTCATGTAGTGGTAGTGGCACAAAGTTTCTCCTTACTGGATGGGTTCTCAAGCTATAACCAGATATGGGTTAAAGATGAAGATCAGCACAAGACCACATTCATGACCAAGTGGGGCACTTTCGCTTATCAACAGATGCCCTTCGGCCTTTCCAATGTCGAAGCTACCTTTCAAAGGGTAATGGACCTCGCTTTTGGCGAATTACTCAATAATGTCATCGTAATTTATTTAGATGACATGATGGTCTTCTCTCATGAAAGGGAAGAACATGGCTCACATTTACGACAAGTTTTTGTAAAATATCGAGAGTTCGGGATCTCCATCAACCCCAAAAAGTCAATCTTTGTAGTAAAAGAAGGAAAGCTTCTCGGGCATATTATATTTGAAAAGGGATTAACAATTGATCTAGCTCGAGCAAAAGCGCTTCTCCGAATTTCACCTCCCACAAATAAAAAGGCCTTGTAGTCCTTTTTTGGATAGATAAACTTCATTAGGAAGTTCATAGCCGATTTTTCCCAGGTGATAAAACCAATGGCCCAACTCTTGAAAAAGGGTGCCGAATTCAAGTGTACTAATGAGAGGAGGTAAGCTTTTCAAGAGATTAAAGAGTGGATTTCTCAAGCTCCCATCCTTATCAACCCTAACTACTCACGAGATTTCATCTTATACGTGGTTAGAGAGCCCGAGAGTTATGTTGCGATACTAACCTAGAAGGGCGAATACGGAGATGAACGTCTGATTGTGTTTCTTAGCCAGATCATTCAGCCTCATGAGGAGAAGTTCAATTTCATTTAACGATAGGTTCATGTAGTGATGAGGTCCCTCCAAAAGTTTAGGCACTTTGTATCTCAAAGCAAAACCATCGTATATGTCATACACCCTGACGTTCGAAGCTTCATCATCCAAGGTGAGTTAGGGAATAAAAGGGTAGGTTGGGTTACCAAAATCCAAGAGTTTGATATTGAGATACACCCTACCAAGTTGGTTTGAGGTAAAGCACTCTGCCAAGAGTTAGCTAAAAATTTGTGATCAAAGCTATGATTCTAGAATCAGATAGCCTAAATTTTGAAAACAACTTGGCTATCCCACCCACTAGTGAATCAGACTGGACTACTTCACTAGATGGTCAAAATTAATTGAAATTCTTCTATCGACCATAAATATATCTTGAATGTTACGGACTACTTCACTAGATGATCAAAATTAATTCCAACAAAAGAGGTGAGCCAGGAGGTGGTCATCTCCTTCCTTGAAGGTCTGATCACTCGGTTTGGAATCCCGGAATCCATCGTCTCGGACAACGGTTCTCCTTTCACTGGTGTAAAAATTTGTGAATTTGTGATCAGATATGGAATTTAATTAAAGTTTTCATCCAACTATTATCTGCAGGGAAATGGGTTAGCTAAATCCACGAACAAAAACCTATTGTAAATTCTCAAGAAGTCTTTGCAAAAGAATAAAAAGAGCTGGCACCTAATTTTAAATCAGTCCCTATGGGTTGATCAAATTTCCATCAAGCGGTCTATCCAGACTTCGACCTATTCATTGGTGTATGGCAAAGATGAGGTATTACCTACACATATTGAATTACCAGCCTTACAACTTCTTAAGTTGCTCGACATTGAAGGAATCCAGCTTAGCCCAATGGATGCAAGGCTGGCATAGTTGATAGAATTAGAAGAAGAAAGAGAAAAGGCATACGAAGTCTTCACCAAGAATTTTGAAACCACCAAGAGCTGGTTTAGTAAGAGAACTTTCGATCAAATTTTCAATGTTGGGGATTTAGTTTTGAAGTGGAACGTCAAGAAATCAAAGTCGAGAAACCATGCAAAATTTGATGCCTTTTGGGAGGGTCCATTCCAGGTCTGGCATTCATAAGATAAATTCATTCACGCTCAGAGACATGGAAGGCTATGAGCTCCCTATTCCAGTTAACAGTTTCCTACTGAAACCTTACTACCCGCCAAAGCCCGATGCTCTTCTCTAGTTGATCAGGTATTCCTCATGTATAGTCCCTTTTGTTTGTATAGTAGGGTAGTCTTGTCTTACTCTAGGCTTAGTCGGGAAAATGGAAGAAATAAGTTCCTTCAAAAATACCTTCACCAAAGCTTTTGGCAGCTAGGATGAGGTATTTAGTGAAGAAATTGCATTTGGTAGGCCGAGATGTTTTTTTCGAAGGTTGGAAGAAGCTTTTTTAAGAACAACTTTGCTAAGCTTTTTGCAGCTAGAATGATATTCTTAGTAAAGAAATTACACCCGACAGGGCAAGAGACTTCTCCAAAGGTGAAGCGCTCCACAAGGGATCACTTTGCCTAAAGTCAGAGTGCTCCAACAAGTGGAGAGTGCTCCAAAGGCAAAGCACTCCACAAGGGAGCACTTTGACCGAAGTTGGAGCGCTCCAAAGGTGAAGCGCTCCACAAGGGAGCGCTTTGCCCAAAGCTGAAGTGCTCCAAAAATGGAGGGCACTCCACCCAAAAGGAATAAACAAGCAATTAAATTTTTGGAGGCGCTCCATTGGGAATTGCTCCTATTTCTTTTAATCGTTTTAATTTTTTGTGCTTTAGCTATAACCATATTTTCCTTGTTGTCATACCCTTTTTAAATGCTTTAAGTTTTAGTCGCCCGCTCTGATTTTGCCAAGTGTTTAGAAATATTTTATGCATCATTTGGGGTCATTTTTCAAAACCCTAGGTTGGCACGATTTTTAAAAGAAAATCAAGTCGTACGATTATCAAATCGAAACATTCTTCAGCCTCTGTTAGCAAAAATTGACCATTTTTCCAAATCTATCAACACCCTTCCTGAACAATAATGGTGCGCCTCGTAGGAGCGTACTTGTCCACCGTCAATATTTAGTTTTCCAAGAGAAATCCACCCACATGAAGAACTCTGAAAATGCCCGATTGCATGCACGTTCACCCTGGAATTAATAAGGGGTGGTCTGTGTTAGAGGTGGTGGTTCCAAGCAATGAAATTATAAAATGAAATATTCTCTGGCCAAGTTCAAAATCACTCCCAAAGTTTTTTTCTACAACTCTTGAACTATAAATCCTTCGAAGTATTCAACCACCATGGGTAAGAAAGGAAAGCAAGTAGCCGAAGAATCAGTAATTGAAGGAACTTTGAAAGAAAAGAAGCCAAGAGAAAAGGTCTCGAAAATTAAAAAACCAAACAATGAAGCTACCTCGATGGCGATTTCAGATTCGAAGAAGCTTCAAAAGAAGAAGAATAAGAAGGACATCAAAGAACTGGTTCTCTTACAGCACCCTTTCCTCCGCTACAAGGACTGTCTGGTAACAAACGAAGATATAGAGCAACTACGTCGAGATGTTGAAGAGGCGACCAAGGACAATCTAGTTGAAGACCAGTTAGCAGGAATAATCTAATCACACTTGTATTTTTACATGTGCACTTCGGTCTATGCCTGTCCAGATTTTATTCATGTAGTGGCCCAAAATTATGACCCTATGATACGGATAGTTTGAAATGCTCAAGGAGCTTCGATGTTCGTAATTACCATATAATTAGTCCAGGAAGCTTTCACCAAGGGAGAGAAGTACCCTGTCGGGGTTGTTCCACAAAGGTTGTATACAAATGAGGAAGCTGCCAGATATCAGCCAACTTCCTGGATGAAAGATTTTACGGTGACCTAGTTGCAGGATGCGACGGTGGCTGGTAACCTACTTGCACTCCCAAGGCATTTGACTTAGTTCTCACAGCCTAAAATATACTCCATCCTAGCATGTGTGGTAGGATTGGCCACTGATGAGTGGGTCATCGACTAGTAGGTTGTCATGGCTAAGGCTATTTTAGACAACCCAATTTATTTCCCCTCTAAGATGAGGCCAGGTTCTAGCCTAGTTTTTTATGATTGGACCGAATTTATCGCATGGTAGCTGTATGCCTCTTTGGCTTTCCTTCACGATGACCAGAGCCACCAATTCATATTATCTTCCATAATGGTGTGGTTATTTTTTCTGGAACCTGCACGAGAATTTTTTCTTCATCCACAAGCATCAAACCAACAACGAGGGGAAGCCACTGCCAGTTTACCTATGGATTGAAAGTTTCACTGTAAGTAAGTTGTGTTATGTTTTTAATCAGCTTTTTTTGGGTTCGGCTTTGGCTTTGATTTGTGGTCAATGTGAGCACTTCCTGGCAGAGTTGAGGGAGTAGTTGGTGGAGCAACGGTTGGGGGATAATTTTTTCCTGATGCAAGGTTACGTCATTAGGATATACGATTTTTTTGAAAAGCCTTTTTTTATTACCCTTTTACACCACTCCATTTCTATTCGCTATGGAGGTAGCCCATCAACTGTATCACACTAACCAAGAGTATGGAAAGGTTCATGGAAGAAAGGTTATAATCTCCACCCCTTTCGAGTTCGAAGGGGTCAAAATAGCACAATGCGGTCAAAATGCAGTTTTAACCATGGTACTAGCCCAGTTCGGATTAATTGAGCTCCCCCATCGATGGAAATAGAATCCGCTGGATATAATATAGAAAAATATTAAGGTATAAGCTTTTCACAGTTGGCCACAGTCAGACATGGAAAACCAACACAACAATCCACTTGGATTGGAGCTTGAGTGGCATGTGGATGAGATGGATCTGGTCCCACCTTGGTTGGATTTTTATACTATAGAGTTTGAGTACAATCTCGATGTGAATCCAGAGTAGAAGCTGACTAGGTCTGTCATATCAAGTATAAAGGTCAGGTATCCAAAATGGTCAAATCACAAAGTAGAACAATGGTGGATCATGAGGGTACACCAGGGCAAACCCTCAGCTAATACACTTGCAATCGATGACCAATTTTTTGACATTTATGAAAATAACTTTCGTATTTTTCAACCATTTTTCTTTGCTACTATTGTGCTTGTTGGTCATCAAATCTGCCCAGGAAAGGATTTGGGTAAGTGTATGCGCCCTAGACCTGGACCAACATTGAAAGGCCGAAGGGAAGAGATGCCCCTCGTGCCAATATCCGGAGAAAGGCCGGCTCCTATACTAAACTACTTTGGTGTTTTAAGATAAGGGTGCAGGAAAGAGATAAACAGAGTAAGGGTGCAGGAAAGAAATAAAAGAGTAAGGGAAGAAATTTTAGTAGTTTAATGGTGGGAAAGAACCAGAAGCACGATTGCTAGCCAATAGCTTGAAACAACAGCAAAGAACACCAAGAATAAATGAAATGAACGCAATATTAATCCTCCTATGTATCCTCTGGACGAGTTCCAGGATTACCCTTCCCTCTCATCGAAATTCAGAGTTCAAAGTTACGACGATGAAGGAGTGAATATGACAGAAACACTATCCACAGGCAGCATAAAAGAAAACTAATACAACGTTTTCCTCCCCTATGTATCCTTCGAGAAAATCTCAGGGTTCCACTCCAATCACACACCTAAATCCAGAGTTCAGAATTACAGTATGCAAATGAAGAAAAGATAAAAGAAATAATCATAGAAGGCAGCATAAAAGAGAGAAATAGAGTCCAAAGCTCTTTAGTATTAATCGCAGGAATCTAAGTTACAACAGCTTTCTAGCAGAAATTTCCCCCCCTTTTTACATTACAATGCCTAGGTTTTTATAGAGGACCCGACCCTCTGAGCCATTAATGCACAAAATGGAGGAGTACACCCTCGAAACCTGAGAAGTCGGCTCTTCGCGGCTCTCGTGACTGAGCTCTCAAATCTATTACCAAAACTGGCAACTACGACCGGGTCAACCGTGGAAACATGCATTAATGAGCCATCTGAGCGTCCTTGGCTTCTGGGTGCAGTGCTCGAGTGGCCGCCATGCTCGTCGGGCTCTTCTTCAGGGACTGATACTTCATTTCCAATTGCTAAAAATGAGCAACGAGCTTATCGGGCACGTAAAAATGCATTTATGAGGCACTTGATCACCTCGGGAAAATACCCGGCTTGGAGCGCGTGCCCTTGAAGCGCTTCGCTAGATCTTTATTCGCAACTTCGCTTCGCAATGGACTTGAGCCGAAGCAGATCCTCCTTCTCGGTTTGCCCTTCGCATGGTGGAGCTTCGCAAAACTGCTTCGGGAGTGGTGAGTGCCGAAGCAGATTTCCTTCGCAAAATGGGGCTCTTCATTCCTCGCCGCTTCGTTGTCAAAATTGCTTCGCTGATGCATTGTAGAAATGCTTCACCGTGATCTTCTTCTAAAACTACGGTTCGGGAGGGTTTCGGCCGAAGCACATACTTGCCTTCAAAAATGATTCGTTCTTCATGACCTTCGCTACTTCGGGTGAAAGTACTTCGCACGAAAGCTAGCCGAAGCAGATGCTTCGCAACAACTTTTAGCGAAGTAGAAATGGTTTGCTGGTGGAGAGTCTCGAAGTGGATGCTTCGACAATTTTTTGGCGAAGTACTTCTCGATGTTGTGCTTCTTCAACTTCCGCTTCACAAGTTTTTGCCGAAGTAGTTGTTTGAAGTGCTTGGGCCCGAAGTAGTTTTCTTTGCCTTAGCCTTGTATTCTTTCTTTGAAACACCGCTTCGCAAAATTTCACCAAGTAGCTGGAAATGCTTGTGAAGTTTCCTTCTTTTCTTTGAAATGCCGCTTGCAAAATTTTGCCGAAGTAGTTTTGAAGGACTTGGTCGAAGTATTTTTCATCCTTCATTTCTTTTCGATGAAGCTATCTTCCTTAGCTTGTTTGGTAGTGAAGCTCTTTCATCTTCATTTTATGTACAAGGGGGATGGCAGGGAAAGCCCAAAATTGCTGCAACTTACAAATATTCTCAAAAACAACAAAAGAAATACTTTACAAAAAGAAACACTGTATAAAATTTTGATTTTTCTACCCCATTGTGCAATGTGACAAAATTGTCAACATTCTTGGCGGCTCGTGGGGCAACGAGCTCGTCTCGGTGGGAGAACCCTTAGCCTTGATCCGTTGGGCCAGAGTTACCTCCAGACCCTTCTCCTTTTTCTATCTTCGGGGGCGCTTCCATAGCTTGTTCTTCTTCTTCTTCTTCTTCTTCTTCTTCCTCTAGCATGGCTTCCTACTGCGGCAATGGGGCAAGGCGATCGCAGATGTGCTTCATGGTTTGGTGGACATGAGCCCAGGCACCCTTCGAGAAAGGTTCTTGATCTTGCAATGCCTTAACCAAAATGTGGAACCGATCAATCTGCCCGATATCAGCATGTTTGGCTCTGGTGTATAGATCGTTCAGGCAGGCTACAATCTTGCAGTGTCTCAGAATGAAATCTATGACCTGCCTTTCTATTATCGGCTCCGCCCACTCGTCTACCTCCGAGACGTCACTCTCAAAATGAAGCCATGCCGGCTTAAGCTCTTCCTTGGTCAAAAGGTTCCCATCATCATCCGTGAAGCTCGGGAAACCTAAGGAAGAGAGATCTTGGAAATAGCCTAGCGATGCGCGCTACTCATTCTCAAACACATCCAGGAGGTCCTTCACCTTCTGTGCTTTCCTCACCTTGGAGAAGAAGGCACGAACTGTGGCTTGGGCTGTAGACCAATCCCTAGCCATCCGACTCATCGCAGTGACCTGCAAGTCCTGATATTTAGTGCTTTGGACATCAAAGGCTAATTTGAGTCGGCCTCTAGCTTTCTGGGTGACCTCATCTATGATTGGCCCTTCTTCGACAGTGGCACGCTGTGCTTCGGTGATGTAAGTTAAAATTGATAGGGCACTGGAGGCCCGAGATCTAAAATTCTTTAGCAAATGTGAGCGAATCTCTTTGATTCTACCTCTGTCAAACAGCTCCAGGTTCTCCTTCTCATACAACTGCTGTTGCATCTGCAAGATCCTACTTTCAAGCTCTTTGGCCCTTAGATCAGCTTCGGCCTGTATTTGGCTTTGACTTTTGGTTGCATTCTGTAGTTGTCTTATTTGCCATTTCAGAGCGTCTGCTTCTTTCTTTATCTGCTCACATTGCTTTTTCGAGTCTTCCAGCTTGGAGCGGACCCTAGCTAGCTCTTCTTCCAACTTGATGTTGGCGTTCTCAGCCTCAAACCTGCGCTGATTGGCGATGTTTGCATGTGCTCGAAAAGTTTCGATCCTGACGTGCATGGATGCAGATTCATTATCTACATTTAAATGCTCCAGGTCCTTGGATTTATCTTGGTAATCGTAGTCCACTGGAGTCATTTCATCCAGGGGCTTCTGGACCTTGGGGATCTTTTTTACCTTATGCAACTTCCCGGCCTTCAAATCGAAGACAACGCATTTTTCAACCTGGGCCAAAGAGCGCCCTCTCTTCTTCCTCGCCTCCTTCAACATTTTTTCTATGTTTTGTCGGGCTTGGAGTAGCTTTTCAGCTAGAGGGCATTCCTTTATCATGGACAATTCTGATTCAAATAAGGTTGGATCTCCAGTCGAAGGGGTAAACAAATATAAAGAATGAATGGGGGATGCCTCACCAGTAGGTTCGACGACAGGTGTACTAGGAGTTTCGACGAGTGAAACAATGCCATGTGAGATAGGGGAATGAGGAACGGGGTTCGACGTTGGGGTACTATCTTCGCCCTGACTAAGGACCAAAGGAATGGTTGCATGGGGAGGCAAAGTAGTATCAACAGACTTGTCCCGGCCAGATGACTCGAGTGGAGTGGGGCTAGCGGGATCACGAGGCAGAGTTGGAATAGCAACGGGTAACACACGAGGAGGTGATTGACTTTGCATGGGTGGGAGAGACTGATGAGAACCTTCGGTCGAGACCACGATGGACATGTGAGAGACCAAGGCAAAGGGTGGAGAGTGCGTACCTACGTGCCCTCCAGGCAGAGCGGCCGTGGTGACTTCTTGTGTAATCGGCTCCTGCTCTTTTTTGGCTTCGGCACTCTCGACTTCCATGACTTCTACTTCGGGGCCTCCCTCTTGTTGGAGGAGTTCCTCTACATCAATGATGTCTATATCTGGGGCTGCCTCGGTACTTTGTGCCACCGCACCCTCAACATTTGCTTCGACTGGGCCTGATGCAGGTTGTCCGACAGGAGCACTTGAAAGCTTCGTGCGGGGTCGCTTTGGGTGGCTCGGAGGCACTTGAACTTGCTCTTGCCTCTTCCTTTTCTTCTCTGCTTGTTGTGCCGACCCCTCGACACTTACGTCATGGCCTTTCGATGGTCCCTGTGGTAGTGCCTCTGGTGTAACTTTGGCTTCTTCCTCCTCTTCCTGCTTCGAGGCATCGTCAGCTCTTCTTGGGCTTTCGCCCGATCCTAGGGTAGCTGGAGGAACAAAGTCGGCGAAGGATATGGGCTTCCAAGTCCCAGCATTGGCTTCATAAACAATTGCGAAGTCCTTATCCATTGCCAAGAGTCCATAGGAATTCATATTTTGGCGATGGACTCTCATTATCCACCACTCCCTTAGTTGTTCCTCGCCCCAATTCTTCAATTCCTCCTTCAAATCATCTTTCGCCTTTCTCCAAAATATAGAGTCTGGAGTTGGGAAGGGATGTTGGTCAGGGTCAAACTCGACCTCCATAGGGTAAAATTCATGCCAGGGAGGCAATGTCCTCATCCTTTCCAAATGCCATTCCAAATCCTTCCCATTGGGATTGTTCCTCTGATCCACTATTTCTGGATGAGGGCAGACATGAAAGTTCTTGAACCGGAGGTGGTCCCTCATCACTCCCAAAGGATCATAGCACCATTGTTGAGGAATCTGGAGCAAACCAAAATTGGCAAGCTTCTCCTCCAAGAAAACATTTTGCTTCAGGGCAAACACTTCAATTACCCCCATTTTGAAGGGGAAGTCGCAAGTGTGCGCCCATTTTCGACCGTGGTCGTACACGACGTTTGTTACGTCGCTCTGTCGAGCGACCTCCAATGCGAACTGGTACTCGAAGGGGTAGACTGGTAGCAGGAAGGGCTTCCCTATGAAGCCGAATAGGCGAATCACAAGCCCCTGCATCAGTTGAAACACATCTCCCTTCTTCTCCTGCACCACTCTGTCTCTCAAACTAAGGGGGACCCGAGGGCAAGACCCTGTTAACAAATGCATAGCGGGTCCCAAGAATTGTTGATTAAAGGAATAATAAGACTCTGCCCTCAATAGGAGGGGAGTCCACTGGTACACAGGCAGAGGATTTCCATCCTTGCCGCTTGATGAAATGGCGATATGGGGAAAACTTTTATGTACATGGTAGAAAAATAGCCAAACAAGGAAAGAGCAGGGCCCGAAGTACTGGCCCGTTCCAGAGTTCTTCATGCTGGTAAGCCGCGTGTGCAAGGTTCGGGCCACCCATTCTGCCCAGTCGAAGAAGACTGGGTTGGTGTTCGGCCTCGAAGCATCGGGGGCATAAAACTCCCCTCTGGAAATACACTCGGCCAAAGACACCTGCCAGGGGTGCACCGAAGCATCGGTTGATAGGCCCGCCACCCATGCAATGATGGAGAAAATATCAGTGTTCTTGAAGGTTGCCAAAGGTAGGGGCATTTGAGGCAGCTTGCCTGAAGGGAGCCCACTCTTGAGGTTCTCATTCAAAAACTTCACAATGTAGTTGGAGGAGGTGAACCTCTCCATTTGCTCACTCAAGATGACGTTGCGAACTGAGTATCCCTTAGGTGGCCCCTGCTGTGGCGCGAAGGCTGCTTGCACATCCTCTTTCAAGATTGAAAATAGTTTATGCCCAGTGGCGTCTAACACTTTTCTGGAGGAGGGCTGGTAGTTCTGCGCAATGGCAGAGATTAGCTCGGGACAATGATGCGCGGGCGGGGTCAGATACCAGTATATCTGAGAATAGTATGCGACGACCCTTTTATTTTCTATCGAGAGCCTACTCCTCATGAACTCGATAGTGTATCTGAGTTCTGCCACGCTCTTGGAGAGTTCTGTGTCCCTAATCTTATCCCACCCATCAATTGGTGGTTCTATGGGTTGTTCATCTTCAGAATCTTCTTTCTCCTCCATGACTTGCTTTTTTGGGCGGAGGTTCAGGTCGACCCTCTTGGGTCTCTGTTTCTTCTCCTCCTGACCCTTCTTTGTTTTTTTGGGGCCGTGACTTCTGGCTCCTTCTTCTTTTCCTTGGAGTTTTTCTTCCCCATGGTGAATATTTACAGAAGCAAACTTACAGCATAGAGGATTTTGACACAAGGATTTTGATGCGAAGGTGGGAGAATTATAGGCTAAGCATCGGAGCTCTTAATCTTGCATGCACCAATAGGCAAATAACCTTCTTGCTACCAAGGATTGCGTTTTATAGCCTTAGAAGGCAACTACCTATATTTATGGCTCCTGCCATAATTAAATTTACATTTTTGACCTGGGAGATCGCTGCAGCATTTGATTGGCTATCCGACGGCGTAGTACGCGGGGCCATGTGGTTCGATGATTATCCCTTGCATTGGGAACTTGACCTTCTGCCACCTCGTACCTCGGTGCGAGCTTTTCTCCTAACCGAATCCTCTCGGGATGTGCTCCGCCACCTTGGCATTAAAGTCGTTTGCTTCGAACACTTTCCAAGGTGGCTGTCGACACATTCTTCTAGGCACATTTTAAATGCCTTCGCCTTGCGTGCTTTTGGATTGGCGAAGTCAAAATCGGTGCTGAAAATGCTTCATGGTGAACCTTTGGTGGGAGACTATTTTCTATGCTTCGGGCCCGAAGTAATTCTTCCTCGCTGCGTCACTTTTTTGCTTCGTGGAATGCTGGCCCCCGAAGCTCGTCTTCTTTGGAAAATGCTTCGCTAGGCTTCTTTTGAAAACTGCTTCGCAAAACTTCTCCCGAAGTAGCTGCTTGAAATGCTTCGGGTGCGAAGCTCTTTTCATGACTCCTACTTCTTTCTTTTGATGACTCTTTCGGTTTTCCGAGGACCTTTTGGAAGCCAAAGTGCTTCGCTGCGAAGCATCTCGCGTTAGTTGCTTCGCACTAAAATTTCCTGAAGGAGATTTTCATCGTGTTCAGCGAAGCTAGAGTTTATCTCTGTAACACTTAGCCTCTCGAGATCTCGAAGCAGAGAATATATACAGGAATGAAAAACTATGTACAAAGTAACATTTTTTTTTTTACATCTTCAGTGATGAAAAGTCTTCAAGTGAAGACCATTGACAGAAATTGGCAATACCTGGCCATCTGCATCCTTGAGGATGAAAGAGTTGGCCGAGTTCACCTTCACAACTTCGAACGGTCCACCCTAGAAAGCATCCAGCTTGTCGTGATTCCCAGGCTTGGCCTTCCAGGAGTCCCACTTCCATACCAGATCTCCCACTTTGAATGTGCGATCGGATGATTTTTTCTTGAACCAATCTCGGGTGACTTGAGCATGCTTAGCGAAGCTCTGGTAGGCTTTCTCACGATCTTCTTCTAGCTGTAGTAGCTGAGCCAGTCTTTTTTCCATAGGATTGACTCCATTTTCCTTGTCTAACAACTGCAATGCAGGGATCTCTACATGGGTAGGTAAGATGGCCTCCTTGCCGTAGACCAGGGCATAAGGTGAAGTCTTGATTGACTTCTTGATAGAAATTCGATCGGCCCACAAGGCACGATCTAGAAGGAGATGCCAAGTCCTTTTGTTCATCTCTATGAGCTTTCTTAGCACCCTTAACAAGGTCTTGTTGGTGGATTCTACCAATCCGTTGCCCTGTGGATAGTAGTTGGAGGAGACTTTATGATATATCCCATATTTGTAAAGGAATTCATTGATTTTGGCGCCTACGAAGCCAGGACCATTGTCCGTGATGATTGCTTCTGGAATGCCGAACCGGGTGATCAATCCTTCTAGGAAGGTGATGACGGTCTCCTGATCAGCATGCTTCGTGGGAATTGCTTCGGCCCATCTGGTGAAGTAGTCGGTCGCGGTCAGGATGAACTTATGCCCGACGGAGGAGTTCGGCGATATGACCCCTATGAAATCCAACCCCCATTGTTGAAAGGGCATTTCTACTTGTATCGGTCGGAGAGGCATTGAAGCATTTCTGCTTCGGTCGGTGAACTTCTGACACTGCTCGCATTTGCGACAAACTGCGAAGGCATCGACGAAGAGTGTGGGCCAATAATAACCCGCCTTGATGATTTTTAATGTCGTCGTTCTTCCCGTGAAGTGACCTCCAGATAATCCTGAATGGAATTCTCCCAGGACTCTCCTTTTATCATCATCTTTTATGCACCTAAGAAGGACGCCATCAATGTTTCTAAAAAATAGGCCTTCGGGGCGCAAAGTATATCGGGAGGACCGCATCCTAAAATGCCTTCACTGTGAAGCATTTAGATGTGAAGGACATCTATCGGTGTTGAAGTATTCGACTATTTCACTGACCCAGTATTTCTCGTCCTCTTCTTGGTTTGTGAAGCATCCTTCTACTGCTGAGTCATCCCACTGAGATTCTGTAGCTTCGGCCGCTACGCTCTTCGCCAATTCTTGACATAATGCGTGACCGCGAACCAGTTTTGTGGGTCTGATCTCGATGTCGAACTCTTGTATCTTGCTGACCCAACCGGCTCTTTTGCTTCCCAATTCTCCTTGGATGATGAAATTGCGCACATCGGGGTGAATGACAAAGACCGTAACCCGACTTTGGGAAATGAATTGCTTGAATTTCCTAAGAGACTTCATTACTGCATGCACCTACCTTTCTATGAAATTATATTTTTCTTCATGAGGGTTTATCACTTGGCTTAGAAACGCGATGGGGCGCTCTTCGCCATCTTCCCCCTTTTGTGTCAGGACCGCAACATAGCTCTCAGGTTCTCCTATGGCATATAGGATGAAGTCCTGATTATAATCAGGGTTGGTCAGGACCGGTGCTTGAGCAATTCGGGCTTTTATTTCTTTGAATGCTTCTTTTCTCTCCTTCATCCAGATGAATTCTACACCCTTCTTCAAAAGTTTGGACATCGGCTTGATGACCTGGGCAAAATCTGGGACAAACTTCCTCACGAAGTTGATCTGGCCGAAGAAATATTGAAGTCCTTTCTTGTCCACTGGGAGTGGGAGCTTCATTAGAGCCTCAGCTCTATCAGGATCTACAGTGAGACCCTTCTCTGATATCACATGTCCCAGCAACTTCCCTTCGCTGACCGCGAATATGGACTTCTTCGGATTGATTGAAATGCCAAACTCTCGACATTTTTTGAATACCTGTTGTAGATGAAAAGAATGATCCTCCCTTCTTCGGGAGAAGATGGTCATGTCATCCAAATAGATAACAATAACCTTATTCAAGAGCTCACCAAAAGCTAGATCCATGGCCCTCTGAAAAGTGGCCCCCGCATTCGAAAGGCCGAATGGCATTCGCTGGTAAGCAAATGTTCCCCACTTGGTAGTGAATGCGGTTTTATGCTGGTCTTCATCCCTAACCCAGATCTGATTATATCCGAAGAAGCCATCTAGTAGGGAGAAGCGTTGAGCCCCAACTACTGAATGCAAGATCTGATCTATCTGTGGGAGAGGGTAGTGATCTTTAAGCGAAGCCTGGTTCAGGTTGCGAAAGTCCACGCATAATCTTATATCTCCATTCTTCTTTCTCACTGGGACTAGATTCGCTACCCAAGAAGAATGCTTGATGGGATAAATTATCTTTACCTCGAGCATTTTTAGGAGTTCGGCCTTCATCAAGACTTCGATCTTCGGATTGACAGGCCTTTGCTTCTGTCGAAAAGGTTTGATCCCCTCCTGCAACTCAATTGTATGCTGGATCAGTTGTCGATCGTATCCCTTTAGGTCTTGATAAGACCAAGCCACTGTGTCGGGATACCTTCTGCACAGAGATCGGATCTGCTCTAGCTCTTTCGAAGTGCAATCTGTTCCAACTTTTATTGTCTTTCCAGGTTCAAGCTCCAAATCCTGATACTGCTTTGCATTAACTTTGATCCTATGAGAAATTGCTCGATCATTTTGATCAAAGAGGCTTTCAAGAGTAATTAATCCCTTGGGAACATGGTTATTCTTTAATTGAACTAGCCCTTCATATTCCTCATCGTCAGGGCTTCTCTTCTCAACTGTGGCTGCTTCTTGAATCATAAAATTCACAATCTGCTCATCGTTGTCAAAAACTTGCCAATGCAGATCTCTGTCTGGGACAGAGGGCCTGTAAATCATCCTCACAGCTTTAGGCTTATGCACCATGTCTTCTACTGGAGAATACTTGGCTGCGATGGATGCTAGAACATCGGCATGTCGGTTCTTTTCTCTTGGAATAGACTACAGATTGAGAGATTCGAACTGGTCGAACAAGTCCCATACCCTATTTTGGTATGACTTGAGATAGTGCTTCTTTGAAGTGCACTTGTTTGTGACTTGATTGCATACCAATTCTGAGTCTCCAAATATTTGGAGATGCTTTATGCCTAACTTTTTTGCTTTTTTGAGTCCTAGGCATAATGCTTCATATTCTGTTGCATTGTTGGTGCAACTCCACACCAACCGGTAACAATATTCCTTCTGCTCTCCAGAAGGTGATACTAAAAGAATGCCCGCCCCGACGCCATTTTTGCATCGGGCGCCATCGAAGAATAATTTCCATAATTCGCCTTGGGCGGAGACCTTATCTTCTGTCTTGATGTGTTTCTCAGGCTTGGCGATGGCATAACATCCCATCTCGGTTTCTATCATGGCATTAAAGTCTGCCAATGAAAACTCATCTTCACAACTTAACTGTGCAAGGGATTCCTCGACCAGGTCCACCTGCTCTATCCCTTCCACTATCGCATGCACAGGATCGTTGCTCTCTCCTTCGGACATCTTCTCTACAAGGAAGGTAGAAGGCTTTTCATTGTAGATCTTTACCTTCTTCCCTTTGAATGGAATCTCCAAGTGAGAGTAATCCATAGATAGATATCCTCCCAGCTTCATCGTGAACTCTCTTGACAAGCACATACTAAAATATGGCTCAAGGTCGACGACCACCACCTCTTGTATAACTGTGATCTGAGGCATCTTGTGTAGTCGAATAGGAATATCTTTGATCACTCCTACAGTCTTCATGGGAGTACCATCCAACTGGAGCACGCCATGACTGCTTCACGTATATTCCATCCCTATCTCTTCGCACACTGCCTTGGGCATGACTGTTGTCGCGGCCCCAGAGTCAATCATACAGTTATGTACAATATACCCTTCCATCTATAGAGATAGGTAGAACGGAGGTGGTCGATTCTTCCCTGTAATGGATGTGGATAGGGTCTGCACTAGGGCAAGTGGTGTTGCTTTTCTTGCTTTGGTCATCTTCAATGATTCTTGCAGCAAGTCCACTTGTTCGGGTAGTTGCAGTGCATCATACAGACTGATTTTGGCTGGAATCCTCTTCAGCTCATCTACAATATTGTATGCTAGGGAATTGGGCACCTCAGGTTCCTTTCTCGGCTCATATCTAGTGTGATACTATTTCGTAGCTTCGACCCTTTGTCGCTTGGTCAGCGAAGGAAGCTTGAGCTTCTCTCTAGCTTGTTCTTTGGTTTCCACCTGAGGTGGATTTGCAAGGGCCTGTTGGGCCTTCTCTTTGACTGGTGCAGGCTGAGGAGCTTCGCTCAGGGCTTGAGAAGGTTGTTGTCCCTTCTCATGATGAGCATGCACCTTTAAGGGAGCCATTTGAGTAGCATCCACCTCTATCGACCTTTTTCCTCCTCTGGTAAGGACTGCAACTGGCTCTTCTTCACCAATTACCAGGTTTTGATCCAATTGCCTGATGACGTTGACTTGACCGCCATGACTACTGCTCGCCAACGTTTGTACATAGTGTTGGTGCAACATGCAGGTATTCTCTTCGTGAGGGTCATTACACGTGGAGCACCAATGTATATAATCGAAAGTGCTCGGGGCTTCGTCTATTGCAACATTTCTTGCCGAAGCTCTTCCTTGCTGGACCGCTTGATCTTTAGTAAGCGCAGGTGTAGGATAAGATCTTCTCGATAGAAACTCTTGTTGCACTTGCTTCTTCTTCATAATGGTCATGTCATTAGACAGGGTCTGCACTATGGAGTTCAGGGACTGAACTTCTTGCAATATTTTGGCTTGCATATCATCGATTTTAGGAATAGGTGGCAATGGAGCCATTGTTGGTATTGGAGGTAGGGCGGGGTGTTGAAGTGGTGCTGGCAGTACAGGGAATGCCGAAGTGACCGTGGGCTATGAGAGCAAAAAATGTGGGAAAATGAATTTGTGGAGCGGTGATTTGGGATACAATGGGATTCGGGTTCCAAGATGAGATCGGGTATGCAGGGGTTGCAGAGATCTGCGAAGCGGCTGCGCTCGCATACTGGGATTGATGGAAATCAGGAAGTATGGGCATCGACATCCTTTGGGGAAGCTTACCCATAGCTATTAGATCCATCTCCGCTCTCTGGGCTAACTCATATAACTCGAGGAAGGTATTGATATTCGAATACCTCACCATGACACTGATATCAGGATTGAAATCTCGAAGGAAATAGTATGCTATAGCTTCATCAGATGGTCAAAGTCCAACTGGTATTCTTTGCCAGGTTCGAGCGAACCTAACATTGAAGTCTACGATCTCTTCTTGTGGATGTCTCTGGATCGTTGTGAACTGATGCAAGAGAGAGGTCGGATCGACGGACTCATTGAAGCTTCACATCAACTGTTCGGCTAACTGGTCCCATCCCGTAATGGTACCGGGTGGTAAAGATCTATACCAGTAGAGGAGTTTTCCTCTAAGAGATAGAACCAGAAGCTTTACCATAACTCGCTCTTCTGTGATGTCATGGATCATCGCCAGAGAAACTATGTCCTGGATGTGCTCCAGAGCAGTCTTCCCAGTTCCATCGAACGTTGGGATCTTCTTTATAGTAGCAGGCGACACTTGCCCTTGTCCCGCTAGATTTAGCGGTCCTAAAGAATTCCATGCTGGGAATAATCTGGGCGGTGGTTGCTGCTGCATTTGTTGTTGTTGTTGTTGTGCCATATTTACTCTTGGATTTTGAGAAATAGGAATTCTCGAAGCTCCTCCTTGATTGCTAATAGGATGACCAATAGGAATGGAGGCACTAGGATGCTTCGGTGAGTTGGGAGGATTAGGAGGAAAGCTAGCCATTGTGCTATCAGAAGTTAGGCCTTGTTCATCAACAACGGCCTCTTGCGAGGATGTTCCATGTAATAGAGACTCGGGGGTGACCAACCTAGATCGTTCCCCAAAGGCATCAATATCTAGCTCAAAGAACTCAGTTTCCTCTCCTCTATTCCTAACTCTCCATCTTGTTTGCATGAAGGCACAGATTTCGGTACCGGTCTTTACGACTTAAATATTCTTGGGTAAATAGAGTCGCCAGATGCTAAGAGTCTTTCGGTAATGAGAGCATCGGTTCTCACTACCACTCACAAGGTGAGACTGACCGGGTCCCACCGGGCGTGCCAAAAATTGTTGGTCATCAAATCTGCCCAGGAAAGGATTTGGGTAAGTGTATGCGCCCTAGACCTGGACCAACATTGAAAGGCCGAAGGGAAGAGATGCCCCTCATGCCAATCTCCGGAGAAAGGCCGGCTCCTATACTAAACTACTTTGGTGTTTTAAGATAAGGGTGCAGGAAAGAGATAAACAGAGTAAAGGTGCAGGAAAGAAATAAAAGAGTAAGGGAAGAAATTTTAGTAGTTTAATGGTGGGAAAGAACTAGAAGCATGATTACTAGCCAATAGCTTGAAACAACAACAAAGAACACCAAGAATAAATGAAATGAACGCAATATTAATCCTCCTATGTATCCTCTGGATGAGTTCCAGGATTACCCTTCCCTCTCATCAAAATTTAGAGTTCAGAGTTACGACGATGAAGAAGGAGTGAATATGATAGAAACACTATCCACAGGCAGCATAAAAGAAAACTAATACAACGTTTTCCTCCCCTATGTATCCTTCGAGAAAATCTCAGGGTTCCACTCCAATCACACACCTAAATCCAGAGTTCAAAATTACAGTATGCAAATGAAGAAAAGATAAAAGAAATAATCGTAGAAGGCAAGCATAAAAGAGAGAAATAGAGTCCAAAGCTCTTTAGTATTAATCGTAGGAATCTAAGTTACAACAACTTTCTAGCAGAAAGTTCCCCCCTTTTTACATTACAATGCCTAGGTTTTTATAGAGGACCCGACCCTCTGAGCCATTAATGCACAAAATGGAGGAGTACACCCTCGAAACCTGAGAAGTCGGCTCTTCGCGGCTCTCGTGACTGAGCTCTCAAATCTATTACCAAAACTGGCAACTACGACCGGGTCAGCCATGGAAACATGCATTAATGAGCCGTCTGAGCGTCCTTGGCTTCTGGGTGCAGTGCTCGAGTGGCCGCCATGCTCATCGAGCTCTTCTTCAGGGACTGATACTTCATTTCCAATTGCTAAAAATGAGCAACGAGCTTATCGGGCACGTAAAAATGCATTTATGAGGCACTTGATCACCTCGAGAAAATACCCGGCTTGGAGCGCGTGCCCTTGAAGCGCTTCGCTAGATTTTCATTCGCAACTTCGCTTCGCAATGGATTTGAGCCGAAGCAGATCCTCCTTCTTGATTTGTACTTCGCATGGTGGAGCTTCGCAAAACTGCTTCGGGGGTGGTGAGTGCCAAAGCAGATTTCCTCCTCAAAATGGGGCTCTTCATTCCTTGTCGCTTCGTTGTCAAAATTGCTTCGCTGATGCATTGTAGAAATGCTTCATCGTGATCTTCTTCTAAAACTACGGTTCGGGAGGGTTTCGGCCGAAGCACATACTTGCCTTCAAAAATGATTCGTTCTTCACGACCTCCGCCACTTCGGGTGAAAGTACTTCGCACGAAAGCTAGCCGAAGCAGATGCTTCGCAACAACTTTCGGCGAAGTAGAAATGGTTCGCTGGTGGAGAGTCCCGAAGTGGGTGCTTCGACGATTTTTTGGCGAAGTACTTTTGGCCAGGTAGCTAAGTAAGTAGCTATACCTAAATCACCCAAAGCAGCTGTGACTAAGCATATTGAAGACAAAGTAGTCACATAACAAATCAGAGAACAAAAGGGTGAAGTTGAAGTGTCTGTCCCAGGAGTGCCAACCATAAAATTAGTCGAAGAATAGAAGGGCGAAGACGGAGGATAGGTGACCTTCCCAAAGCTTATAGAGGCTAAAAAGGTGGGAGAGGAGGACAAATCCAATGTTTCATATGAGAAAGGAGATAGAACACAGTCACTGGAAGAATCTCTCATGACCTCTTCCTCTATGAGGCTCGAAGGTATGTCCTCATCTCATATTATTTTCATTTCCTCCTCGACCTTAAATTTTGCACCTTTCTTTCAATCTTGTTCAACCCCTGATGTAGCTATGATAATTCCAGTACCCTAAGCCTCTACAGTGGTATTTTCAACAGTCCCCAGCATTCCTATTTCAGTAGCCCCTGCATTGAGTGCATCCCCTGTTCTAGAGCTAAGCAGCCTGGGCCTTCGAGTTTTCCAAGAAGATTTCCTATCTCCCACTAAAGCGCCTGTGCCCTTAGTACCCCCATTTGCTTCTTATGTAAAAACCCCTAATCCTTTTACAATATCCGCTTCTACTATCTCTTTCCCTGGAATTTTAGAGGTTCCCTTTTCCCGCTTATTTGGTGCTTCTAACTCAAGCGTTTCATCCTCTCCTCCCACTCCCCCCACATATTTTAATTCATTCGCTTTTATAACGTCCAAGCCCACTATTGCAGCCATGCAAACTCAAGTGCCTCTGAGGTTTAGCTCGATCGCTTCCCTCTCAGCTTCCTCTATAGCTCAAAGCCTACAATCCAACTCCTTTTTCTTTCCATCAACACCTATTCTTGGATTAGCGGTCCCTGAGACTTTGGAGTCAGAGCTAGAGTTGTCACAATAGTTAGCTACAACTGAAAGCGTCCGTAGAGCTAGGAAAAATTCTACTAAGTGGCTCAGAGATCGCAGTGAGAGGGAGGCTTTAGCTTTGGCTCATACACACAAAGCTTATATTCTGGATTTTGAGTCTATGGAACTACACATGGTTGAAAAGATACCTTTGGTGAGCAAACCTTTGGGGGAGATGATCCCAGCCAATTATGCTCTCAGACATACAAGTTTCAACGTGGCTAGGATGAATACTCAAGAAAAAATGGAGGAGGTTCAGGTAGGCGTTGGCTCTATCTACGCACATGGAGAGCATTATAGGTTTTAATATTTTAAAACCCAGTCCGAGGTTGATCAACTATAGGAAGAATTGGCAGCAACAAGAAGGAAGAATGAAGAGCTAGAACATGATCATCAGGGTCAAATCAAAAGGCTTAATTCTAAGGTTGAGGAGCTAGAAAAGAAAATACAGGAGCTTGATGCCTATGGCGCTGACCTCAAAACGGTGAATGCTCGCCATATCCGAGAATTAGCTAAAGCGAATCAGGTCAACCAATGACTTACTATTCAGATCAAAGAACTAGAATCCAAGCAAGAGCCTGAAGCACAACCTCCTGACTTACCTTTTAGAGAGCGCTTGCAAGAGATGCACTTGTATTTCTTGAGGGATTTCCCTTAAAGGGATGCAAAAAGAATCAAAGCTCTTCAATTTTATAAAGAAGCGCATGAGGCCATTCTTGTTGGGGGTCCAATTCTGGAGTCAGACCAAGCAGATGTTAATTGCTGGCTGGACTTGGCGGTGCAACTTACAAAGATAGAGGATGTGCCTATTCACTTTGAATCTATGAGTGACTTAGCCCGATCATGGGATAATTCTAAAACTACCTTGCATTATTATTACATGAAAGTTGAGCTTTCCAAAAAAGCTTGTTCAGCTTTAGATGCTCTTCTGCAGGAACACGAGATTGCATTGCGGTACTTGGAGGCCCTCATTGACATTAAGGTCCCCGATTTCACTGATCCAGATCATCCTCCTCTATCAATAAAATAATTGGAACCTATGTGAGCAAATTTTGTTGAAAACCCTACTGACATAGACACTTTGAATACCTCTAGCTCAGACGCATAGATCATTATGCTCATGAAAAAATATTCTTAGATTGAATCTTGTTTAAAAAAATTCAATAGGATGATGATGTTTGTTAATCTGGAGTGAATTAATGCCTATCACTATCTTATTTTTGAGCTTAAGAAATACCCCCCATATTCTTATGATTGTTGGAGTGATGCTACAGCTATATATGAGCATGTTTATAAAAAATCATTGGATAAGCTTCTTCCTAAGCTCTCCATGCCTAGTGAGGAAGATAAGACTGAAGGTGAATCTAGTTCAAAATATGAATGTTCTGATGAACAAGAAGACGAAGGGGATGAAGGATTTGAAAGCAACGAGCAGCAGGAAGATAAAGAGCCCAGTGAAGACGACACAAAAGAAAAAGATCAAGAGAGAGAGAATGACTCTGCTACCCAAGGATGAAGGCCTGGGATCTTTGCATTGAGACCGCCTCAATACCCCTGCAAGCTGCCACATGTGTTGTCAATCTTGACACACCTTGTAAAAAATATGCATAGTTAATTCTATTTTTGAAAGCGCTCATTGTAAAATTCCTTTTTTCATGGAAAATGGTCAAAGGAGTTGCGTTTCTAAAGCTTTCCCTCATATGGGTCTGCTCCTTCTTAAGATTTTCTACATTTTTCTTTTCTTTATCCTGTTCTTATGAAGTTTTTAAATTTGGTATTTTGCATGTAAAATTGTATATATTTTAGCATGGGTAATCAAATGTTAAATTTTCATCTCCAGCTCTTCCATTTTTGGTTCTATTCCTCGCTTAGCTAGAGGATTATTTGCAATATGATTGAAGGATTAAGGAAGAAAAGTAGGTAAAAATGCTAAGTGCAAATAAAATTTAAGCTTATTCAAAAGATAAGCCTCTAAAGAATTTTCCAAGTCTGTTTCTTAAAGTAGAAAGCGCTCCACTTGGGAGCGCTTTGCTGAGAAGCACTCCACTTGGGAGCGCTTTGCTAAAAAGCGCTTCACAAGGGAGTGCTTTATTGAGAAGCACTCCACAAGGGAGCGTTTTCCTAAAAAAAGCAAGAGGGATATTATTAAAAGGAGCCAACGAACAAAAGGAGAGGCCCACAGTGCATTTCCTATTTCACCGCCCTGAAACTATTTTTGAGATCGTCTGATTGATGATCGTCATCAGAAACTTCTAACTTTAATATCAAGTTACTTGTAATTCCGACCTGATTGTTCCAAGTCTTCATCGAAACCTTCCAATTTTAATGCTAAATTGGGATAAGGTAGACCGTTTCTGGTTGTCACTGAATTTGAATCAGCCCATCATGAAAGTGGTTGAATACCAATTCGTCGAGCGGTAGTTTTTCTCCTATATAAACCCCCCCTTTCTCTGTAAATGGAGGGATAACTTCTGCTATAAAAGCAATTATGTACTTTGGATCCCGCTATCAAAATAAAAGCTTCTGGCTCTAGTGTTGAGACTTCTAATCCGTGTATGACTTCTACTCTGTTATTTCTATTAAGTTAGTTTCTTTATGGTCAATTTAATTCTGTTTTTTGGATTTCACTGTCGGTAGAGGGCTTGCCCCTGGAATACTTGCTAGAGTTTGCATAGTTAAGAGGTTTTTCATACTAGTTTCTATTAAAGGTTTATTGTTTTGATTGTTGTTGGTTCAAATATATAAGCTTCCTATCGTGCTTCCGGTCCATCACCCCACACTTCCGGCTTGTAGCCATTTCCCATTTCTTTTAGTCATTTCATCCCTTTCTGTACATTCCTTACCCTTAACCTAAAGTCCCCATTTTTACTTTCTAAAGTAGCTGTATACTTGAAATCTACTCTCAAAATAAAGGCTTTTGGATATGGTTTAAGTCCCCAATCTCTATGTAATATTTCTACTCTGTGATTTCTATTAAACTAGTCTTTCTATTCTTCAGTTTAATTCTGTTCTTTGGATTTTGCTGTTGATAGAATACTCGTCCTTGGAATCCTTGTTGGAGTTTACATAGGTTCTGAGGATTTTATACTGCTTTTTGTTATAAGTCATTGCTTTGATTGCTATTGGTAAAAGTAGATAAGTTGTCTATCGTGTTCTTGGTCCATCATCCCAAATTGCCGACCTTCGACCATCTCCCCTTCCTTTCCGTAATCTCCCATCTCTTTCAGTATTTTTCTATCCCTTATCTCCAATCACCCATTTAATTTTTGGAACCGACCCTACTAGAGATTCCCACGAAGGACATCCCTTTCCTTTAGGCATTCAATGCTTGGCAGCGGGCCTAGAGCGCTGCAGACTTAGAAAACCTGTATCTAAGCCGGTTCGATTGCCAACATGTACCAAAAAAATGGTCTCCTTAATTTATGTTTCTTTGCAATATTAAATTTTATCAATAGTACTTAATTAATAATAAAAAATTGGTTGCTAATCAATAAAAAATTGAATAGGAAAAGCAATTATTAAATTATTATTAAAAAAATATATTGAAAAAATTATAAATAATTGCAAAAGAAAACATAAAAAAATTTATACCTCAATTTGACCCCACGATCTTCCTATCGGCGAGAGTTTTAACGCAGGCGGGTCTACCACACCAGCTATAGCGCTGGTTGGAATATTAAGGGAACAATCCCTAATTTGAATACCTACGACTCTCGAGGGGGCAGATCGCGCGTTGCTGGTAGGCATTTTTGGTAGGCGACGGCTCCTCCGCTCCTCCTCCACAATAGCGACAACGTATTACTTAGACATTGGCTCAAATGGGGTAGTGCAATCAACGAGAAACATGCTGTAGATTCGTCGAATCAGAGTGAAACAGGCTATCGGTGATCGTCCGTCAAATTTGCCACACTTTTGCTGCGTTATAATTGCTCACGTCTGCGCTGCCGGGAACCATACCTCCATGGTCATTTCCGTCTATCTCCAAGTCTGATCAGATCTACCCCTGCTGTGCAACTTGGAGACTACGAATCGCTTGCTTCTGCTATTACTTGCGAGCGTTGTTTTCTGCAACACTGCATCTTTTTGATCGCCTAGAATTCTGCTGCAAGAATTCATAAACTGTATGGAGAAGATATGATTGCCTGGAACGTCGATTGTCTCCTACAATGCCAAATTAGAGGAATCGTCAACAGATTGACGCGATCACCCATTAAAAAAAAGAAATCAAAATTTTGCACTGTGAATTCGATTTTCTTTTCCACTAGGCGATGGTGGCAGATGGGGCTGCTTCGATGGCGCACTTTCACGCGGCTGCTAATCAACTTCCACGGTAGTGCCACCTCTCTGCTATCACCAGCGGTGCTCCTCCTGCGTTGCCTCCTGGTGTATTTCTGGATCTGTGGCGTAATGGCCTACAGCAGCAACAGTCAAGATCTGCACCTTCATTGGTTATTTTCCTCTTTCGTCTGCAACAAACTCAAAAAATCGAAGCCTCCACGGGTTATTTTCCACCGGGGCTCTCCGCTTGCTCGAACGATGTCACCTCACGTTGTCTCCTATTGAAAAAACTACAATCGCCTACGCCGGAGCAGAAGGGTGGTTTGTCATCGTGCGTTTCTGATGGATCAGATCGCCTGCGTAGCATATCTGGTAGTCGTGGCTGAAGTTACCTCTGCTAGAATCCCGCATGCTACTGTTCTTCAATTTGGGGTACAAGCAACGCAAGCTGGCTGCAGGCGGTGTCTGGTGGAACTCAATCACCACGATCATCCAAATATTTTTGTTTAGGACTTTTAGTCCCACATGGAACGTGAGGGCATTCCTGCGAGGTGTAAAAGAACAAAGGCGCCAATACAGAGATAGCCACCTTACGGTGGTCTAGTTGCAATCCATTTTTGCCCGCCACCGTCCACTCACGTTCGCTACGCTAGGCTTAGGAGTCCTCTGTCGTCACGCGACCCTCCTTTCCTACTAGGATAGAGGGGGGTAGATTCCCCACTCTGGCCGTCGTGTCGTTCACTTCAAATTTCCATCTAGGGTCATGAGTTTTAGAGCCTCCAAAATCGTCGGGGGTCCTGCGCCTACTGCAAAGAGAGTCTGCGCCTACTAGGGAGTCTTGGGTCATGAGTTTTAGAGCCTCCAAAATCGTCGGGGGTCCTGCGCCTACTGCAAAGAGAGTCTGCGCCTACTAGGAAGTCTTATCTCCCTAGTAGCAAAGAGAGTCCGCACCAAAATAGGTCTTCAGCCTCCACGTGCTCTTGGGCACACGAATCCCAGAGCTACAGAGCTCTGATACCATGTATGAATAACCCATTTCTTTACAATAAGTCTAAAAGTCTAACAAATGTATGAAAACCAACTAAATTATCATTGATAGTCTAACAAATGTATGAAAACCAACTAAATTACCATTGATAACCCATTTCTAAAAGTCTAACAAATGTATGAAAACCAACTAAATTATCATTGATAGTCTAACAAATGTATGAAAACCAACTAAATTACCATTGATAACCCATTTCTTTACAACAAGTCTAAAAGTTTAACAAAAGACTAATAATGTAATAACTAACATTAGCTCTAACTATTAGAATAATTAGATCAAAGGGAGCTTAGGATTCATTAACAATACTTAGCTTGGTGTGCTAGTCTCTTCGAGATTCAATAATTGTTTTTTTTTTTTAGCTAATATTCTTAGTTTTGGACTCAACCAAACCATTATTGAAGGAAGTTTTCATAATGAAACCCTGTATAAGTGCAATCCATATTAGTTTCACCCTAGTGATTATTATGTCATTGTCCATAATTTTATGAATAAGACCCAACCTTGCAATAATATTTACCAGTAATTGAATAATTATCTTTTAATTTGTTCTTTTTACTAGAATAATATCATTCCATCTAGTGAAAACATTTATTGCAGTTAGGATCCAACCATGTCCTACCTTGAATAGTGAGCTAATTATTTAAGTCCAAAACCCATTACTAAGAGGCGCAATCACAACTTAGGCTATAATAGTAGGGGTGCTTTCCCCTTTGTCCTATAAATATGCAATAAGCCTTGCATTATTTCATCCACTAGAGAGTCTAAATATATGGTGGGCCAATAATATATTATCCTTAATATTTTATGTGCTATTATCTAAGTAATATAATGGTCATATTGTTATAATACTCCTACAACAAATCTTTCACTATTCATTCTTGACTGCATCTCTGGAGCATGCTATTATACCCTTTTTAGAAAAGAAAACCATCAAGCAAATTAGAGCAAATGAAAATTTTCCTATAATTTGTTGTTTCTTTGGGCTTTAGATTTTGTGGCACCTCTCCTATTACCATGTATCTTTAGATGTCTCTCATCTAACTAGTCTATTTATCCAAATAATTTTCTTCTACTTGGTATGTCACTTAGCCCTAAGAAGTCCATTTTCATCATGCAATAAATCAAACTATGAGGACATGTGGTGTTAAAAGGTGGCCTAACCATAGATCTTAATAGGATAAAAATTATCCAAGACCACCTTCTACCCATGTTCATAAAAGAGATTTGGTCCTTTCTATATCAAGTCTAATTTGTAGCTAAATTCATAACCATTTTTGCACATTTGGTTAACCTAATCACTAAAATTAAAAAAAATATGTAACCTTGGTGTGAACCAAACAATGTAAGATGGATTTCTAAAATATAAAACATGCCATCACCAAAGCCCCATTCCTCATCAATCTTGGTTTCTCCAAAAAATTCAAGCTATATGTTTTTATTTATACAAAGGTGTTATTGTTGTATTGATTGAGAAGAATAAGAAAGATGAGGAACACCCCCTCTTTTTCATGATCCATATGCTTAAAAACTATAAAGAAATGTATATGTTCATCAATAAATGGGTGTTTTCCATTATTAAAGCCTTAATAAAACTTAAATATTATCTATCTTAGAGCAAGATCATTGTTTTCGTAGTTCATCTCGATGTCTAAGCTATAGTGCTTCATGGTTAACTAGGATAGAATAGAGCAGGGTGGATAAACAAAATCTAAGATTTTGATATAGAGATGAAACCCACTAAGCTCATCCAGGGTATAATTCTATGTAAGAACCTTGTAGTGTCAATCCTAAAAGACACACTAATAGAAAAAATGGGGTAGGATGATCAACTAGGATGGATGGGAGTCATTGAGAGATAAATGATATTTGAATAGGTCTTAAATGGGTTGATGTATAAAGATATATCTCTATTAGGTAGAATACAATGCACTATACATGGCTAGATGGTGTAATTTTTTGAAAAGGATACAACAATGTCCTACTAAGATGCATAGATGAAGACAGAAAAGGAACCCTAATGAAGGAATATAATTACAAAGGAGGGCATTATTCTTCACCAACCGTAGCACATGAGATCATTAGAGTGGATGTTATTGGCCCACAATCTTCTTTGATTGATTTCAATTGGTCAAAAATTATATAGCCCATTACATGTTCATGGGAAGAAGGAAAAATGTGCCAATGCCTTTGAAGTCATTTATAGTTATTGAGCCATTCTAGTAATGAGGTATTGACTTCATTGGAATTTTTTTATTTAAAAAAAGATAACTAAAAACTGAATTTGTAGGTGGTGTAGACTCTTATCCTCTTACATATGGGACACAGGTGGACAAAATTTGTTAGTCCTTGGGTAGGACAAAGGTGATCCATGTTGGTTGGTGGATTTAGTTCTCTTTCTCCATCCAGTTGTTACCTTTCTACCATCATTCTTTTTATTTTTTCTTGTTAAATTTCCCAAAACCTTGAATTAAGGATAGAATCGCAATTAAGGGATATATTTACATGTGTTCCCCAAAGCGCATGTTCTTAAGATTGAAGGTGTCATGATCAACACTTTAAGTGATAATCATGATTATTGGTTGAATTTTAGGGTTTTGAATATATGATCATTATCCTAGCATGTTTTTATACCTAGGGTTAAGATGACATGTCATTTGGACTATCAATTATGATTTTATGGCTATTAAAAGGATGAAATTTAGTCATCGGTATTATAAGGGAATGTAATTCTTTTCATTTTATATAAATACCCATATGATCTCCTTATTTTCTCACCATTTATTCACTTGATTTTGACTATTGCTAACATGACTCTCCAACTCTCTCTCTCTCTCTCATACGCACACACACACACACCCTTATAGATACAACCAAAGCCATTGACTGTTAGCTTGTTGCCTTCCACAAAGGAGAAATAAGATGCTCAATCGATATTTGCAACCAAATATCAAATGTTGTCACTTGAGGATAAGTTTCCAAGGTACACCAAATAATTTGCGTTAATTTTAAGTGTTATATCTCCTTTTATAATGGTAACATTGTAAGAAAGATAAAATAGAAGTGAGTGTTTTTACTATGCTTATTTGTGGATAGTATATTTCTTGATGCCTTGGGTATCGAGTTTTTTATCTTACTATATTAGGATGTCCTTGACATATGCATTTTGTGGATGATCATAGTGTACTATGCTCTTGAATGCTCTCTTACTTATTACGTAGATTAGGATAGTTCTAGCTTTAATTCCATAATTATGGCTTTGTTGTCTTAGTTTAAGTATTGTGATACATGTCACAGTAATTCATGTAAATGTATGAGATATCTCCATTTTATTGTAAATATTTTGGTGAACCCCATATGAACTTATCCTTTTGAGGCTTTATTTGCTTTTATTTAGTCCCTAGGGTTTAGTAGATTTGTTGTCATAGGTTCTATGTTGGTTGTTGCTTTTTGCCAAAATCTTAGTCCCATGGTGGCTTTACTATTTCTCTTAAGGTTTCTTTTAAAATATATTTTGTTTTGTTATAAGAATTTTTGGTAGTTAGTTTACTTGAGAAATAATTTTTTTTAAAACCCTAGATTCCCTTGAGTAGCCTTTATGATTTCACTTATGCTCATATTACTTCTTCTAAGGGCTTTAGAATGACTACCAGGTCTAAGAAGAAGAAAATTCTATAATTCTAAAATGCAGAAGAGGATCTAACTCATGCCATTGATCATAAAAATTTTACTGTTCATCCCCTAGATTCTAATCATAATCATGAACATTGAATTAGGGTCTAGACAAATAGAGATTATGATTTTGAAGAAAAAAAGATCCAACTAAAGACTATGATGAACCCTATAGGTTTATCATAGGATCCCAAATGGACTAGAAGCTTCCACATTTGGTGGTGATGATGAAATATAACACAACAATGAGAATTTTCAGGGATGAGGGGATGCCAATTATTAGACCAAAAAGTTGTAGTATTTGGGATAAGACCTTATTTTAGACGACATAATATTCATGATGATATTTGAGCTTTATTCAACATGTGTATCTTTAGACAACACAACTTAGATGACAATTATATTATATGATATCATTATGATATAACAACATTCAATATGATGACACACTATTGAAAACTCTTAGAGATGATAATATTTTCCTTAAACATGATGGCAATGATTATTCAGTAGACTCTATGACAACATGATAGCCTCCTAACAACATGACTAGCTCCCATGTTGGTGATATTATGTCTTGATGACATCAATAAGCCTTGATGATGTTTGCTCCTTCTATCGACGTTGGGATTTTCTAATAGTGTCTATAGCTTCACCCTAGCTACACTCCAAATGACATATGTAATGCTTCTATGTCTAAGCCCGCCAACCTACAACAACATCAATACTTGCACAACATCCTAACATTTTATCATGGTATTCATCATCATGCATGATACATAATTGAAGAACAATATGGTTACACCTGCATTATCAAAATTGAACAATATACAAAAGTTACTATAGGATGCCAAAAAGGGCATACAGTTGGGATGTTGGTCTCAGGTGTATTTTATTTCAGCTTCATCCATACTTGGGTAAGAGAGCTCTGTTGCTAACCCATCATTTTATGGTGATTGTGCTTTTGAATGAATCATTATATCTTTGGTGGGAGATTCAAGTTCACCAAGGGATTTATAGATTTCCTAATTTAGTTTGATATATTTGATTTAGCAAGCACCTAGGTTTTGTAGTCTATCCTATAATATAATGTAAAATATGATAGTGCAATGCAATGTAATATTAAAAAAATGGTGCAAAATACAAAGTATTATTCTATATGCAAGTTTGAGTCGATGACTATTAATTGAGATACAAGTTATAAGAGACACTTTTTCTTTTTCTTTATTTTAGAGCAAAGGTGCAAGATAGATGAAATCACACAAACTAACCTAATGCAAGACTACATGCAATATATGTTTTGAATACCTAAGAAAGCAAAATAAAATGTTATCTAAACTAAATATTCTTTTGATTTTTATTTTTTAAATTATTCTAAAGGAAGAAACAACAAAACATAATAGATAAAAAAATCTATACTATGAACTAGGAAACTGGAGGATTAGGAGTACTTACATCTTATAATGTCTAGTTTAAACACATTGTTTGGAATCAAATATTCTTCATATGTGAATACATTGACTAAAATTATTTCAGATGACGGATTCATGAATACTTGTAAAATAGACCAAAAATATTGAGATTATGATTCTAGGGCTTGCTAAACAACAAAAAAGGTTTTCCTCATTCTGTCAATGAAGCGACAAATCAAATTGTGGGATAGCTATGAATATACTCTATTGGTGTGATAAGGGATTTGGTGGATGTTTTTATCATGTAAGAGCTTCCTAATACACTTTTGGAATCAACGAAAGAGAATTCTCGATAAAAGCTACAATGATTAGATTTGAAGATAAAGAGCATAAGCATACATTCTAAATATTCTAATCCCAAAGCATAAATTATGGTTAGAATTAAATTTTCTAATAAACAATAGAAGAATATCAATGAGGTTTTGATCATGAATGCTTCATTTCCTTCCTTTGGGTTCAAATCATTCAATGAATTCATGAGGGAATTTTGGTAGCACTTCATTATTTGTTTAATTTGATTGCAATTTTGGAAAAACTTCATTGCGCTAATTTTTTTATTCTTGAATGCTATCCAAGGGGTCAAATTATAGAAATTGGTCCTCCTAAGGTTTTCCAAGTAGGAGGGGAAAGGTGGATGGTATTCTAGCTAGTCTGATTGGCTTGGTAGGGTGGATTGGCTATTGATTGCATCTTGCAACTAGTTGCCCTCTAATTTGCATCTATTTTGGGAAATTAAGGAGGTGGAAGGGAAACCATATCCCTAATTATCTATCTAATGATTGCTTGCACTTGTAGAGAGGTACTCAAATAATATTTGTGCCCTAGTAGACCTGTATAGGTGCAACTTAGAGTTTTGTTTTTCAAAAGCGAATACATTGTCTAAATGAATATGTCAATAGGTATATTCACAATTGGGCATAGTTGCACACTTGACCATTAGAATCAAGTCTGGAAAAGGATAGGGGGATTCTTAATTGTTCATGAATACATCGAGCTAAAAACATATTTGACATAGGGTAGATTCACTCAGAGTCAACGAATTTGTCAATGTTGGATTTTGTCTACAGTACTTGGGGTTGGGTTAATTGTAATAGTTAACTTGATTGTTTTATTGGTTTGCTTTGAGGATTGATGTAAAACAAGTGATTTATTTTAGGTATACATATTCTCTCCCTTTTTAATGCATTTTAAATTTTAATAAATTCATCAAAAATACTTATAAATGCCTACATTCTTTAGAGAAATCATAATGGCTAGGCTTCGATTAATAAATACGAGGTAAAATATATTGAGAAATTTTTTTTAGTGAAAGAAAAAATTATAAGCTTTTAGTAGATAATTTTATTATTATGACTAACGAAGGGTTTTTAAACTATATTTTTTCCCTAGCGTAGGTGCCACCTCATGTTTTTGAGGAATCAATTATAGTCATGAAGGAAATCAAATAAGTTGGATGAGAGACAAACAAAAGAAAAATTGATCAAATTCGAGGTAAATAGGATAATAGCCTACAATTAAATATCATTTTTATTGTGCATGGAAGAGAGAAAGAGTTTTCGAGAAAATCTAGGATTTGTAGAATGGCACAATAGAGACATCCAATCCATAAGTTGGACAAAGTACAAGGAGTAGGTCCAGTTGGGGCCCCATTTGAGGTATGAGTTTTTTTCGTCAGTTACTTTTGTTGTTTTTTGTCATTTTTTTATTTGGGATACCGATATCGGCCTATTCACCCCACAAGCATGAATATATCATCTCAATTACACTAAGAAGATGGTATATTCATGATTTTTACAAGTCAGTAGACTTATATTTTTCGATAAATTCACCACTTGACAAATTTTCTCTTAGCTAGTGTATTCACTAAAATTTTAAGTATTTTAAATCTTGACTAAATTTTTATATTTATTACTATTTTTTCTTCACTATAGGTGTTAGATGTATTAGAGTGCCATAAGCAATGACCTTGCACTTTACGATCTATAGTGGTATCTATAACATTGGTAGATTAGAATGTGTTAGATGTAGTGTTGCTAGTGCACTTGGCAATGATGCCTACTATCAAGCTAGACTATTTTATTTTGACTGCTCTTGTAGAGTGGTGGCATTTAGAGTGTGGTATGTTCCTATAGCTGACTAAAGAGATGATGATGATATTGGAGTACGTGTAGAGGATCCTATGAGTTTCTATTCAAGATGTTGATATATGAGTGAGTCATAATAAGGATTGAGCCATATTTAAGCTAACTCATAGGTGCCATTTTAAGTTGATATGCTCTAGCATTGACATCAATTCCATGTTCCAGGAAATATTACTAGATCAATTGATAACATTGCTATACATTGTAGTTTTAGACTTGCTAGTTGGAGATACGAACAAGAGGTTTATACACTAGGGGTTGTTTGAGATCATTGCTTAGATTAGAGATGACCATGTACAATTTTTCTAGGGACCATTTATCTTATACAAACTCTATCAGATTATCCATCTTATGGATTCCAAGAAGGGGAAGAGCCTAATTTGTTGCACCCTTCTATAGATATGGGCATGAGAGCACATAGTTGTCAAGTGACTTGTTAGGTTATTTATAGTTTCAATATATCTAGACACGACTGTAGGTTTTATATGGAATCATTCCCATAATATAGACAAGATAGCCTTCGAGGGAGTTATGATGGTAGCTCAGAGGGTGATTGATGGCCTCCAACTTGACCAAATAGTTTGGTACCCTTGGAGGGATCATGCAAGGTGTTAGCTTTTGAGGATATATATAATGGAAGAGATCTAACAAAAATCCTAATAATATGCCATAAATATAAAATAAGTGAGTCTACAATATGACTAAAATATACTATAAATAGAAATGATAAAATTACAATGCAATATGGAAGAAATGGTCACTCCATTAATATTATTTAAAGAGCTACATTGTGCTCCATACAGGAGCACTACTATCTACTACACTACACTAGATAATAACTTGACTTGATACTTCCTTGATCTATGATCTACCACTTTGAGGCCCTTTATATAGGAAAATAAATTCCTTGGCCAACACTCTACCTAGTTGTACAAGGGGACACCTTGCACATTACAACTTGCACATTTCCATTTGTGCATTTATTACATTGCTTGAAGTAACTAGCTAAATTTCCCCTAAAGTAATCTCCTAATCTTTTTTTTTTGTGGAAAACATCCCAGAAGGGATGCCACTTTTGGGTAAGACCCAAGGAGGCAGGGGTATCTCTTCCACCAAAATCACCCAGGGCTCGCACCTGGCCTACCACCTTTGACATACTCAAGGAGCAAACCTGAAACAACAAAAAACAAGAACACACAAACACAAACACAAACACACAAAAATATTAAAAAATAAAAAATAAAAAAACATGCTCCTTGAGTGTGTCAAAAAGATAAAGCACAACCAAACACACACACAATAAGATAAAAAAACACAACACGAACCACACAAAAAAAACACAAGAACAACATAACAAAACACAAACATAACAAAAAATAATAGAATGCTACAAAGACACAACCAACAAAAACATGAAAAATAAAAACAACCAAAACCTAAAAAAATAAAAAATAAAATAAAATAAAAAACAACCAACAATAGACAATAAAGAAAAATAAAAACATAGAAAACACTCACACACCAAAACACAAAAACACCAATTAACACAAACATACATAAACACAAGCACAAGAACATCAAAAACACAAGAACAACAACAAAAAACACAAAACAATAAAAACACAAGAACAACAAAAAAACACAAAAAACACAAAAATAAAACAAAACAAAAAAACACACACATAAATAGAAAAGAAAAAAAAAAAAATAGAACACAACAATGACCTTTCTAGACCAAAAGACTATTAAGGCAAGAATCAACAGAGGAAACAAAAGAAATATTAGTTTGAGCTAGGGAACTAAAATACCTTGATCGAACTAAAGAGAAGCAAAAATAAAGCAAGAAGAAACTAGGTACCTTCAGAACTGGAGCCATCCAAAGAAATGATAGAAAGAAGAGCTTCCCTTATTTGTGAAGCCCACCATCTAGGAGGGTGGTCATAGCAAGTAAGATCACCTTTGTCCAAAGCCCAATTAGCTAAAGCATCAACACTCTTGTTCTGATCTCTGACCACATGATTGTAATCAACTTTCAAAAATCCCATCTAGATTAACTGAATCTTCTCAATAATTATTTTTATTCTCCAATCAACCTTATGATTCTTAGAAGGAGTCTTCAAAATATTAATCATGAGTTGAGAGTCAGACTCAACTAGTACCTTTTCCCATCCAACCTTAGTAGCCTCTTGAAGGCCTCTAAGGATACCATACCCCTCAACAAGGTTATTGGATAGAATACCCAAATTCTCAGCAAAAGTAAAAACTAGGGAGCCATCTGAAAGTCTACCAATTCCTCCCACACTAGCTTTTCCAGGGTTCCCTCTAGAGGCTCCATCAGTATTGACTTTTCCAAAATCCTTAGGAGGAGGTTGCCAATTCCTTGTTCTATCCATCTTGCAATTACTCACATTCCCTTTAAGTTGGTTTCTCTTAGAAGAGTTAATATTCAATATTTGCATCACTTGATCCCATATTTGGTGGGAGTTTTGGGGGTGATTAAGGAGTTGATGGACTGATTCAACTAAGTTGGCAATGGTATTTTTCCAGATATAGTGAATATCCTTCCTTTCTTGATTAAAAATTTGGTTGTTCCTTTCATTCCATATATTCCAAAGAAGAATGGTAGAACCCATCCAAACTAACTACCTAATAAAATGATCAACACCCTCTTGATTAGGCCAATCCCTCCAAAGTTGTTCAAAAGTAAAAAAATTGGACCATTGTAAGCCAAGTAAAGTGGCCATTCTCCTCCAAATCTCAGAGGCTAAAGTACACTCAATAAAAATATGGCTGAGAGTTTCCACATTCTCTCCACACATTTCACATCTAAAAGGGCCATGAAAACCATGCTTCATAAGATGCTCCCTAGTAAGCACCCTACGATGCAATAAAATCCAAGTAAAGAACCTCACCTTAGGCTAGAGATTTTGAGCCCACAATTGAGAAAATATGTCAGATGATTGGTTGGGATTATTATGGCATAAGGCCAAATAACCTTGAGCAATTGAATACTCACCCTTAGTAGTGTTGTTCCATCCAAAATAATCTTTATCATGGGACCAAGAGAGAGATCTCATATGAAGGATGCATTGGATATCTTGTCTTTGCCTTTCTAGGATTTGAATAGGCTAGTCCTCAATAGGGATCCAATATCTACCAACCTCTGAATTACCAGTATGGTATCGATAATAATTAGCCACCTTTATCCAGTTAGCTCGGTGAAGCTCCTCCATCCAAGGCCTCCAATCGGGAAACTGAGTTATCAAAGGCTTGTGACCATCCCAAGAATCTATCCAAAAATTTACTTGTTGACCATTATGAATGATCCAAAATAATTTTTTCTTTATCAAATCCTCACCAGTATTAAGAATTGCTAAAATGGGAGAACCTTTGGAAGGCAATTGATAGCGAACAAGGTCTTCAGGACTTTTGTTCTCAACATATTTAGCATGAAGATTCTTGGCCCAAAGAGCATTGGGGTTATGCAAAATCCTCCAATATAATTTAGCAGCTAAAGCTTTGTTGTTATTAATAGCAGACCAGAATCCTAACCCCCTTCATTCTTAGGAAGACATAAAGTGTCCCATTTCACCAAGGCCCATTTTATTTTCTCCTTAGTACCACTCCAGAGGAACCGATGACTGATTTGATCCAGTTCTCGAAGAACAACCTTTGGGATATTCAACATGGTAGAAACATAAATAGGAATAGCTTGAAGGACTGATTTTACCAAGGTGATTCTACCCCCAAAAGAAAGCCACCTATTGGTCCACTTTCCAATTTTCTTCTTGACTTTGTCCAACAACCAATTCCAATATTTTTTTTGTCTTCGAATATTGATGGGAATACCTAAATAAGTGATTGGAAGGGAGGTCTTCTTATATCTTAATTTATCCAAGACCATGGATTCCTGTCTGGTAGAGTAATGAAAGAAAATGACTTTAGATTTATCTTCATTGATCAATTGCCTAGTAGCCTTAGAAAAATAGCTAATGATTTGCTTAATAGTAGAAGCTTCCTTAACTGTAGCTTTACCTAAAAGAGTAGAGTCATCAAAAAATTGAATATGAGAGATAGGTCTAGCTCCATGAGCAATGGTAACTCCCTCAAGGGTTTTGTCTTCTCTCTTTTTGGTTATAGCCCTACCTAAGCATTCAACAATAATGATGAATAAATAAGGGGATAGGGGGTCACCTTGCCTAATACCTCTGGAAGCTGGGAACAACTGAGAAGGCCTGCCATTGATAAGAACTAAGTAGGAAACTAAAGAGATACATCCCATAATCCAATCCATCCAATCTTGAGAGAAACCAAATTGCCTCAAAACTTTGATAAGGAAGTGCCAATCCACTCTATCATAAGCTTTGGATAAGTCTAATCGAATGAACATGGAAGGAGATTTTTGCATATCCATGGAATGGATGGCTTCCTGAGCAAGAACTATCTCATCAACTATTTGATGCCCTTCCACATAACCCCCTTGTTCAGGGGAAATAATCTTATGCAAAAGAGGCTTCAACCTTTCCGCCATGATCTTAGTAATGATTTTGAGAAGAACATTACATAAAGCAATAGGTCTAAAAGTTGAGATATGTTCAACCTCTTGAGCTTTTGGAACAAGAGTAATATAAGTTTTATTGATAACCTTCAAAATTTCTTTGGCTTTCCTAGCTTCTTCCACCACCTCTAATAAATCAACATGAAGGATATCCCAAAACTCTTGGTAGAACTCAATGGGAAAACCATCAGGACCTGGGGTTTTCCCTTTTTGCATTTTAAAAACTACCTATTGAAGCTCATTGATAGTAACAGGAGCAGTCAAAATAGAGTTCTCCTCAGAAGTGATAAGAGAAGGGATTGCTTGAAGAACATTTTGTTGAGAAGCCGAGTCAAGAGGAGTAGCAATAAAAATATTGGAAAAGTAATTGACAACAATAGAGTTCATGCCATCCCAAGTGTAGACAACATCTCCAGAATCTGATTTCAGGGAAGAAATAAAGTTGTGAGATCTTCGAGCTAGAAGAGATTTGTGGAAGAAATTTGTGTTTCGATCACCTTCTTTGAGCCATTGAATTCTAGATTTTTGCTTCCATAAGAGTTCTTCTCTTTTTTCCCATTCCTCTAACTGAGTTGTGAGTTTAATTTCATCTACACTTGTACTCTCTGTGAGGCCATCTAAATGGATTTTCTTATTCAAATTTTCAAGTTGAGCAATAACTTCATATTTTTTTATGAACATCCCCAAACTCCTTCCAGTTCCAAGTCTTGATTTTGGATTTAATGTATTGCAATATTTTGGCAAAATAGAACATCTTAGTCCCATACCTAGGTTTACCTTCCTTCCACCATTGTTGCACTCGAGGTTTAAAGGAACTATCTCTAAGCCACATTAACTAAAATTAAAAAGGAGAGAAACTCACATTGGTTTTCCACATTTCCACCATGATAGGCTAATGATCCGAACCAACATTGTTAAGAGTCTTCACTTTAGGAATGTGACCATGGATTAAGAAATTGTCAGAGAGCAAGAACCTATCCAATCTCTCCATTATACAAGCTAAGCCTTGCCTTCTGTTAGACCAAGTCATAAGGCCATTATCTAGTTGGATGTCCACAAGATGGAGGTTTGTAATATATTCACTCATGAGGTCAGTGCTCCTATCCAAATTTCTATTTCCCCCATTTTCTCATCTAGAGAGAGGATGGTATTGAAATATCCTCCGATCAAGATCCAAGCTTCAGGAAAATGAGAGATAATATAAGTAATATTCTTCCACTGTCTTCTTTTTTCCTCCAAATTAGTTGGAGCATAAATAATAATGCAGAGCATAATTTGGTTGGAATGTCTGCTTTGAATAGCTATAGCCAAAAGACCCCAACTACCAACCATATGGTGAATAACTACCTCTTTTGGGTCCCAAAGGTAAGCAATGCCACCAGAAGTCCCCTGGGAACTGAGGGAAACCACTTTTCCAGCTAGCCAAATTTTACTAGCAATTGATTCCATATCCTCTATTGACATCTTCATTTCTTGAAGGAAAACAAGATGTGGATGATTTATCTGAATCATTCTTCTAATTTCATTTTGTTTTGAAAGACTCCCTTTGAGTCCTCTAATATTCCAAGTGATGATCTTCATTAATACTAGGGCTAAAAAATTTGGGAAGGGCATTAATATTACCTTCCTCTACAAGCTTTTCACCTTCTTTTACCATATGATATTGATTAGTCTTGCGACCTACCTTTTGATTAGAATCCATCTTCAATTTTTTTTCCCTATTTCTTGACTTACTCCAATTGAATCTGAGATGGCTTCTAGCCTTGAAGAATGCTTGTACATAGTCAAAATGTTACCATAAGGTTCAACAGAGTCTATATTGGGACCTGTATTATTTGAAGTTTTAACATTTAAAATATTGTTTTTCTTGTGAATATTTTCTCCCTTTTTTTTGTTGAAAACCTTTGATTTGTTGGTTTATCTCTGAGTTCTTCCCTTTATCTTTAAATTGTGTTTCTAAGATTTATGTTTCCATTATTTCCTCTTCCTCACTTGGGACCTCATTTGTGGAAAGAATTTCAAACATATTAGCAGATAACTTTGATTGATCCTTCATAACTAGTTTTTTCTGAGTGTTCTTCTTCTTAGGCATTTGGAAACCTATTGAATTTATATCTTCTTTCTTTTGATCTAGAATTTTATTTGGGAAAACACTAGCCAAATGACCATATTCATGGCAAATTCTACAATGAAAAGGAATGTTCTCATAGTCCACTACTTGCTCCCAAGTGTCCTCCCCAAATTGTAAAGTGATATTTTTAGGTAGGGGTTTGTCAAAATCCATTAAAACACAAATCCGAGCATAAATAATATGTTCAAATTTTTTAGTACAATCAACAATCATCATAAATGTTCCTAAAGAGTTTCCAATTGAAGAAAAAATAGTCGGATTCTAGAATTCAATTGGGAGGCCAAAGAGTCTAACCCACACAGGACCTGTAGAAGGCATCTCTTCTTCGAATTTAAATTTAGTATGCCAGGGCTTCATGAAAAGCCCTACCCTTCCAAAGAACTAGGGACCCCCTTGAAAATTTTCTCTCTATCTTCATTATTAGCAAATAAAACAAGAAAATAACCATTTGGATAAATAGATATTTGTAACTCACCTTTAGTTTTCTAGATTTTTGTAGCCTAAACTTTGAAAGTAGATAGGCTCGGATGAAAACCCATGAAATGACAAATTAGTCCTCTTTTTTCCAGATCTTCAATGCTAGTCTGAATGTTGCCCATATCAAGCTTAACAATAGGAGTTCCATCAGCTGCTTTAAGACATCCTGACTCCATTTTCCTGGGATCAATCTTAGGCATTCTTAGAGGTTTACGGGAAGCCCTAAGATTAATATTAGCATTAGGTTGAGGTTGTCCACCATGGAGGGCATCCCTAAAATTCATTTTTGGGGCTGATTCTTCGAAATTCTTACCCTTGACAGGGGTTTCCATAGTAGATTTATTTTGTGGGTGCACCTTAGCACCAGATTCACTTGAGATCTGAGCCATTTTTTGATCAGCTGCTTGAAACTTGTTTCGTGATCTCTTTAATCCATGCCCTAGATGTCGTGGAAAGGTATGATTTTCACTTTTCTTTTGTGCAACAAATTGGAAGCCATTGTCACTCAAGTTCACAGCATGAAGATCTATTGAAAGATAGATTTCTAACCCATATTGGATCCCCTGCAACATTTCCTGCTAAAATATTGAGTAGAAACCACAAAAATATTGGCCGCTAGGGCCCGAAGGCCCCGAAAACCAACCTCTGGAGCTGCTTGCACTTAACCCAGATGAAACCCTCGCACAGTCGCTTGCCAAAAATCTTGTTCACACATAGGGATGCGCTAGGATCTGTGTTGCTCCAAATGATCTAAAAATTGGTGGAGATGTTCTAGGGTTTGTCAGGCATCTACCCTCAAAATTTTAGCTCAATCCGAGTCCGGATGAGTGAAATATGGCCAAAACAAGTTTGGCGATTTGGTTCGAATGCAAGATTTTAACCCTATAGTAATATCCTACTCTAACTATGTACCTAAGGTGGTATATTTACATGACCCAAATGATGTAATATACTCTAACTCTAACACCCCCTATATTACATTATTTAGGTGTTGAAGATTTCAATCTTCAATATGGATCTTCTTCTTGAGGATGGTCTTTGACTTGATGAGGTTCTTTCATCAATTGACTTTTATTATGGAGTCCTTTATTTGGACCATATTCTTCTTCTTCTTCTTTAGATTTTACTTTGAGTTTGATTTTTGCATTCCTGTAGGTGGTAGTACTACTGCTCGATCTTGGAAAGGATGTTTCTCCTTCTTTGTTCTTACTCTGTACAAAAACTTCTTTCAAGATATCAAGATAATATCTTGGGGTAGTGGATCTTGAGGTATCAATGTTGCATGGGGATTGAAATATCCTTTCTAAGTATGATTCACTTAGTTTAGATTTCCTTTTATGAGCTTCTGTTGAACTTTTTAGTTTTGCATTCTCATTCTTGTAGTATTTGTATGTAAGTAATGCCATATACAATATTCTTACAAAATCTAAGGGAAGTGGAATGCCATCCCTTCCATTCTCAATTGCTTCTTTGAGTTGAGCTTGTAGATATTGTTCCATGGTATCAAAGTCATCATCTAAGGCTTCACTATGAATCACTTTTGAAATAAGGTCTAAATATGCTTCACCTTTTATAAGTAGATTCATGATCCCAATTTTTATGACACTTGCTTTTTACTTTTGAGAGATATTATTCATGTGTTTGTTTGTTGTATTCCTTGGGGTAGACATATTATAGCTTCTTTGAAAAAGTGCTTTGATAGGAATATAATATTATGAGATAGAATATACTAAGTGGTCTACCTTATAACTCCCTAGTTATGAGCTTTATTTTATGGAACCTTTTAGAGATTTAGGCTTTTTAGGATTCCTTATATCTCCCTAGTTAAGAGATGTGAATTAGTAGAATCCTTGTAGACTTTGTAGAAACCTTATGAATCCCAAATGGATTGAGTACTTGATAAATTTGAAATGAATGCTATTATTATCAAGTTGTAGAATGCCTTATTGCTCCCTAGTAATTTTGGATATGTTGTATGATAGATAAAGTGCTTTTGAGAATAGTAGTTCAATTTTTGAGTTGATTTTGTAATGTTTTGTGGATAAAAAATATCAACTTCTTTTACACCTTATTTCTCCTATTGAACTTAAGCACTTTCTATTTTGATGAGGTTCTATTTGTTGGAATTATTTTGTCCCTTTAATGTAAGTTTGAGATAAGTATAGTAATTAGTTTCCAACTCTTGATTTTCCTTATATAACCTTCTTTTATAGCCTTTGATAATTTGGTATTTAATGTTAATTCCAACTACCTATTTTGGTGTAGTATTCCTTATAACTCCCTAATATGGAATTTTAGAAAACAATGATATTTAAAATGTTAGATAATTAATCTATCTAGGCAGGAATCCTTATTTATTCTATGCTTTAGATTGCAAATATTAGGCTATATATTCCTTTTTAATATTACTTTCAAATATGGTTGATTTCTCTTAATTATATTATACCCTATATCTTCCTATTAATGAAAGCAAATTGGAATAAGATATAGTCTTACCTTTGTGATACCCCCAAATATCTACATATCTGACAATTATTCTTAGACATATATGATAACACTCTTTAGTGCTCTTTTGACCCCTTATCTCCAACATATGGGTGTAGGCTTTAGCTTCTCTTTAACTTGGATGAAGGTTGGTTTCTTGATACCTCTAACGACACTACTTGGACAATGGATGCCTCATGTCTAAATGATTTGAATAGGAGTATTCAATACTCTCTTCCTATTATTGCTATGACATCAATGCTACTATGTAATTCTGCCATGAGCTCAACTTCTAATGTTGCTACGAACCCAACCTTCAATGTTGTTGTTCATTGGTCTTTGACACCTCAAGTAGGAGTTGAATATTGGGGTGAGTGATAAGTATCACTTCCATTTCTTTTAACACTTGGTAATGAGCATTATAGTCTTGAATGGGAGATCATGCTTCTTGGTGACAAGTGTTGTGCACCAACCTTTTTCCTTGTAATGCCTTCTTGGTCAAGCTTGCAATGGATGGGCGCTCACGTGGAAATGTTTAGGGTTTCCTTCTAGGTGACAAGTGCCACCTCATTTTGTGTATGGGATTTCTACATAACACCTCTTAATGTATCTTTGTAATACATTTATTATCAATACAACATGACCAACTCCTACTTTGTTGTATGCATTCGATGGCATTTTGAGTGAGTTGTTCCTAGCTGGAATGGTGAGAAACTCTATCATGACACTCCCTAGCTGACTTTATGGCACAAGAAAATAATGTATTAACCTAAGATGTGGTGATACTTAGTTTGAATAATTGAACCAGCTATTTGATGTTTAGTTGAATTATAAGGGCATATTATCGCTACCATATTGCCAACTATGTAGGATCAGGTACACTCATAGGTGGAATAGGTAGAGTTACCCACGAAAAATGAGGGTACCAAATATTAGGGGAAATGATGATTAAGGAACTTGAAGGTAACATGGATAGATACCTTCATATAGGCATGCATTGAAGGAAGGGATAATCATCGATAGTTGATCATCCTGAGCTTTAGTTGATAGCCTAGATGCTATCGTAAAATCTCTGGCTAAGATGGGTGATTGGATTGATGGAAATACTCCCTCTTTGGTTAATTGTATAAATGTGTTTACTTTCTACTGCATCATAGCTTGAGTAGTTTGATGATTTAGTTTCTATATAGGAACCACTGCAAGATGATTATAGATGCATAAGGCTAATTGTCATATTGAAAATGAAAACAAAGCATCCTCCTTGTGAAAGAGAATAAATTAAGTCATATGCTGAATTTAGATGCTTTTAAATTAATTAATGAAGTTTAAGAAAATAATGATTGGCTCATTAGAGCTCATTTGTAAACTTCATTTGCAATTAATTAAGGAGTTTTCATTTAAATTAATTAAAAATGGTTATTTTAATTAATAGGGTTTATTTTAATTAAAAGTGGTTATTTTAATTAAAAGTGGTTATGATTCATTTGAGTTAATTAAAAGTGATTATTTTAATGATAAGAGAGAATTCATTAAAAGGTTTTAATTAATTAATAATAAATGAAAGAGGATATTTCATTTAAACAAAATAATATATTATAAATATATTTTATTATTAAAAAAAAAAAGGAAATAAAATAATATGTCATGATCCCTTTCCTACATGGTGCAACCTATGGAAAAGCCTATGATGCTATTAATTTTCCAAAGATGGAAAATCTGGGAAGAATGCACAAAGGATAGGGAACAAGCATTGAAGGAAAAGCAGTTGTGCAGGCTTCGAGAGGGAAACAGACGGACCACCTAGGTGAGGGGGCACCTAAGGGAGAAGGAAGAGAGCATAAGGGGGAAGAAAAAGGAATGTAAGGAGGGAGGAATAGAGGAAGTGGGGAAAAAGGAAAGGAAACACACCAAGAGTGGGAAGGGAGGCAACAAACTTCACCGGACTTCCATCTCAGTGAAAACCTACAGGTTGGGTTATTCTAAGCTGAACTATGGTTTTTATTTAAATGTGTTTTAGCTTGAAACTACTCTACTTTGGAAGCGCTCTACATCATGTTTTTAATTGAAACCACCCTACCTTGGAAGTGCTCTGCATTGTGCTTAAGTTGGAAACCACCTTGCATTGGGAGAGTTGTGTTTTTAGTTTGAAACCACCCTACCTTGGAAGCGCTCTACGTTGTGTTTAAGTTGGAAACCACCTTGTGTTGGGAGAGTTGTATTTTTAGTTTGAAACCACCCTGCCTTGGAAGCGCTCTACGTTGTGTTTAAGTTGGAAACCACCTTGCATTGGGAGAGTTGTGTTTTTAGTTGAAACCACCCTGCCTTGGAAGCAATATGCACTATGTTTAATTTGGAAATCACCTTGTGCCATGAGAGAGCGTCGTGCTTGTCTAGAGCTATTAAAAGTGACATCAAGTGCTTTGTTTGTATTTGGAACAACGTTATCCAAGTGGAATGTAGTGTTCGACAAAGGAAACCCCATAGGTTTTAGGGAGTGCAGATTTGAGAAATCAGTTAGCATCAACAAAATGTTCCTAGCTCTAGTGGATGCTGGGTTCGCCATGGTTGCTCAACATACCTTGGATGGTGTTAGCACTAACTGTAGATTTTACAATACGTAAGGGGCCGGATAGTAGGTTTTAATTAAAAGAGCCTTTAAATTATGTGAAAGGTTTTAATTAAAAGAGCCTTTGATTTATGTGAAACATATATTATGGTTTAATTAAAAGAGCCTTTGATTTATGTGAAACATATATTATGGTTTAATTAAAAGAGCCTTTAAATTATGTGAAAGGTTTTAATTAAAAGAGCCTTTGGTTTATATGAAGTCATATATTAGGTTTTAATTAAAAGATCTTTGATTTATGTGAAACATATATTATGGTTTAATTAAAGAACCTTTGATTTATATGTGACATATATTAGGTTTTAATTAAAAGGACCTTTGATTTATGTGAAACATATATTAGGTTTTAATTAAAAGGACCTTTGATTTATATGAGGCATATATTAGGGTTTTATTAAAAGAACCTTTGATTAATATGAGGTTTAAATTATGGTTTTAATTGAAGGAACCTTTGATTTATATGGGATATGTAAATGTTAGGTTTTTATTAAAAGGAACCTTTGATCTTAGGGAAAGATATTGAAGGTTTTAATTTAAAGAGAACCCCTTGGATTAATGTTGATTATCTTAGGAGTTTTTAAATAAAATGAAATGTGGATTTATTATTTAAATTGAAGTTATGGGGCTTTGGTTTAGGGAATGAAGGAATGATTGTTCTAAAGGTTAAGGGTATGATACTTCAATGCTTTAGGACATGAATGAAATTAAATTAAGTTAAACCTTAATCTAAGTGATATCATGATTGGATGACTCTCCAAGGGGATTTGGGGAGGTGAAAATAAAAGTAAGGTTTCTTTTATGATGTCCATTATGCATTAGATGGTTAGAGACTTAATGGAATATTGTATAGTTGCAATTTGACAAAGTAGATGAATAGATGCATTTAAAGGTATGCCTATCCTAAACCATGAGTATCTTGATCCCATACTACCCTCAAGGAACCAAAGGGAAACAAGGAGAAACAAGGAATCAAATGGAAACAAAGAATAGCTATTTGCATCTTACGTTGATTTAATTATGTTCCATAGACTAAAATTGTGGGGAGATATCCCCAATGTAATTAATGTGATACATTTTGAGTAGGAAAATCATATTATGCAAGTGATGATGAGGTAATTGTTATTGGGTTAATGAAAGTAATTTTACTATATTTCTATATTTGGTTATGTCATGTAGTAGATTCTATTATAGATAAAAGCTTACTTCATTTTCTCTATTATTGTTTGATTGCTTTCTGATGTGGTAGAATCTAGACGTAGTATTGTTTGATTGCTTGATGATAGAGAATCTAGTGTAGAGTTCTAGGGTGAACTCAGAGGTAACCTAAGGGAATTGAGAACCCCTTAGGGTGAACGTAGGTGACATAAGGGAATTGAGACCCCTTTAGGGAGATAGAGGACTAAGTGGGAAGAGATTACATCTGAGTTAAGATAACTTAACTCATGGTACTCATAGCATACCTACACATAAGGATTTGTGTATGGTATGGAGATGCATGTACATATTTTATGGACTAAGGGTGATAGGTATAGCTCATCAAGGATGATGAAATATATGGAATTATCCATAGTAACACATTATATTCCTACACAGATGGATTTGTGTTAGGTTACTTCATGAGATGTAAATTCTAGGGAAACTTAGGAGATTGAAAATTTAGGATATTCTAGTAGGTTAGGGGTTCATGTACCTCTATCCTTAGTAAAACAAAGTTTTTCTATTTTTGTATTTTTCTGTTTGTGTGTTTTTGGGTCATTACATTCGGTATCAGAGCTCTAGGTACGAGGGTATAGAGCTTCTATGTGTGTTAAAGGGGAATTAGATTCATCCAATGAAGTTTTGCTTATGGTATAGGATAAAGCTGGGATGATCTAGGATAACCCAATTGCTAGAATCTAATAGGAATTAGCACAAGGGAGTGTGGAGTGTCAGGATGCCTTAGTATGGGCTTTGGTATCGATGATGGATCCCAAATCGGGGTATTTACCTAGTTATATTGTTTATGAAAATAGCAAGAGAACTCTATATTATGGATTTATTAGAGATACAACTTAAGATGAAACTATAATCTAATCCCCTTGCTTGGATGGAATCAGGTTAATATGCCACCTAAGACCAAAAGAGAGAGGCCTACATCTAGATAAACTTGACAAAGTAATGTTGAAGAAGAAAACTAGGATGAAGAACCAACAAACCCCAATAGGGAGGTAGAAGACCTCACTGCTACAATCCCTCATATGATGGATTAGATAAGATAGTTTTTTAAAATGACTACAAATAAAAATTTACAAGTTTGAGGCTCAGAGGTTAGCCTAGATAATGGACTAATTGTAGAACAAGTAAAAAATAGAGCCTTAGAAAAAATGAAACAACTAGGGATATAAAAAATATCAGTATCTCAAAGTTTGATGGAGAAGGTGATGGGGATGCAGTGAAAGCATGGTTGAGAGAGGTAGAGGTTCATTTTATGGTAAAAGGCTGCTCATCTCGAACCTAGACACTTTGGGCTATGATTAACCTAGAAGGGGCTGCTCTAGAGTGGTAAGCAAACCACTATGAGGAAACCAAGATTGAACCCATTGATACTCCATGGGAATAATTTATAAACATCTTCAAAAAGATATTTCTAACAGAGCATTTCTATGCCCTAAAATTTGAAAAATTTGCTAGTCTTAGACAAGGAACCAACATAGTAGAAGTGTACTATAAGAACTTGGTAAGACTATTCAAATATATACCTATTTATAATGAGAAAATATGAGTTCATAAGTTCATCCTTGGATTGGAATCTAGGTTAAGGCACGATGTGGAGATGCAAGAGCCCAAATCATTGCAAAAGGCATATGACCTAGCAAAGAAAGCAGAGTCACACTTCTATTATAAGTATGAAACTCTACCCGAGAAAGCGCGACAAGAACTAAAGAAGAGGAATAGTAATGGGTTTGTAAAATGGGAGGCTGAGCAAGAGTGAAAGGCCAAGAATGACCAAAATCATGAGAATAAACCTTATGGGAATTAGAATAAGTTAAAGAAGAAATTTTGTAAGAATGATAACAAGCCCAACAATATGAAACCTCAGCCACAAAAGTTGCATGCTCCAAATCCAATAGTTAAGAATGAGAATGATAAAATTGAGAAACAACAAGGACCCAAGGAAGGGTGGTAAAATTGTTGAGGACCTCATTACTATAATCAATGTACATATCGATTAGGAACTAGCTCAACAAGTGCAAAAGGGAAGGAACCAGAACATCGAATTTATGCTGCAATCGAGAAGCAGAAGCTAGAGGGACAAGCCACCCCATTACTTGTGAAAGGCAAGGTTTTCAATAAGCAAGTAAACATTTTAATAGATAGTGGAGCCACTAACAGTTTTATTTCATCTAGTCTAGCAAGGACTATGTCATAAAGTCCTGGGTATTTGTCTCAAGGGTGGAAGGTTGAGTACGGTTTTGGGTAAACCTACTCGGTAAACTAGTGTTATCCTATGGCAAAAGTTACTCTACCTGAAGGGACTATAGAATGTTGTTTATATGTAGCTCCCCTACATGTCTTTGATGTGTTTCTTTGGATGGATTGGCTACAAGCTCATAAAGCCTTAATAAATTTCCAAGACCATTGGATTGAGTATTCAGATAAAGACGAAGAAATCCTAAGAGTTCATAGTGATCAAGGGGCTTTTGAACCTCAAATGTTATCTGCTATGCAATTGAAAAAGGCCTTAAAGAGAGGAGGGATAGTGTATTTGGTCAAAATCAATGAGGTGGAGGACCAAGAGAAATAAAAAATACTAGGACAACATCCAATCCTACAGGATTTTTAGGACGTATTTCAAGAGGACCTACCTGGGTTATCTCCTATATGGGAATTTGATTTTACAATTGAACTTATGATGGGAGTTGAACCTATTCATAGATCACCATATAGAATGAATCCTATTGAAATGCGTGAATTGAAAATGGTTTGATAAAACCAAGTGTGTCATTGTGGGGTGCACCAATTATGTTCATGAAAAAGAAGGATGGTTCACTAAGAATGTGTATTGATTATAGAATGTTAAATAAGGCTACAATCAAGAATCAATATCCTTTACCTAGGATTGAATATTTATTTGATCAACTGAAGGATGCCAAGGTGTTTACCAAGATCGATATGAGGTCAGGGTATCACCAATTTAGAATTCGTGAGGAAGATACTCGCAAAATGATATTTAAGACTAGGTATGGGAATTATGAGTTTACAATTCTACCATTTGTAGTGATTAATATTCAAACCTTTGCATGATAAAATATGTGACATTGGTGAACATGCGGGAAAAATATTTTATTTAATTTTAAAATTAAAATTAAAACTAAACCTTTAAAATTAAATTTCTCCATCACCGGGGCACCTTTTTCGATGATACAAAAATCCAACTTGGGTTTTAAGAAAAAATAATTTCAAATTTTCCATCCATGGTTTTAAATAAAACCTTTCCTTGCCTTCTTTGGTTTTCATAAAAATATTTTGCTAAGCTTCCCTTGAAGCTCCTTTTGAAACCAAATGCCATGCATACCTTCTTGAACCTTTGATCAAAACCTTTGCTTCTCATGAAGCTCTTTGTGGAGCAAAATCATAGTGCTTACTTACATAGGTAATTTTGAAATCAATGACAACTTTTATCTTAGGGACTCAAAATATCCAAAAATCTCTCGCTTTGTCATTGATGGCAACCCATATTCATTTTATTGAAACATGACCTTCTTTTCTGCTCCCCCTGGGTATTTGCTCCCCCTGGCTCAATGCTCTCTCAAATATCAAATCTCTCCTCATATCAAATATCTACCCAATACACAAATCTCTCCCCCTTTGACATCAATGGCAAAGGGTCACCTTTGGGGCTTGGGGCTAAGAATGAGCCTCTTAGCTTAGCCCCTCCCCCACCTCCACATGAGGTGGTTAATTCTAGGGTGGGAGTATTTCTACTCCTCGAAAGCATAGATCTGTACCTTTATATTTATCTCTTATTCTATGAGTTTTTTGAATCCTCTCAATGTTTATTTCCATGTTATCATCTTTGTTCCTGTCATCACTTTTGTTCTTGTTACTGTTCTTGTTCTCATCCATGTTCCCATTCATGTTTTGATTCTCATCCTTGTTCATGTTTCTGTTCATACCTCTGTTCCTGTTCATATTTTTGTTCCTATTCACATTCCTGTTCTTGTTCATATTCTTGTTCCTGTTCATGCATATTTTTAAAATATTTTCTCTACACCATCTTGCTATATGACCATCATTATTTCACTTATAACACTTAATGTTGTTATTCCTTGGAGGTGCAACTATCTTAGGACTTTTCTTAGTGAAGCTATATCCTCTTCTGTCATGAACCCTGTAATTCATTACATTGTGATCAAAATGATTACATGAGTAGCAATACCCATGGAAATGTTGTCCTTTCCCATATTCCTGTCTTTCATGCGTCTTGCATTGTGAAGCCATGTGCCCAAACCTGTGACATGAAAAACATCTTTCATTGAAGAAACCTTGCCTAGACCCCATTAGTCTCTTAGTATCTTCTACCTGTTTCCTATTCCATCTATTCCTAACTTGTGCATTGCTCCTTTCCTTGTTGAACTTTCTATTGCCCAACTTATCCTTAGAGGTCTCACTCTCTGTTTTACTTACTTCTTTTGACTCTTCTTTTTCTGCTTCTTGTTTCCCTTTTTCTTTTTTAAAACTAAGTCCTGTTATGGTGACTGATGACTTTTGTGCATTGATAGTCCTTTTAAAGGTCTTTGAATTTTCCTCAAACTTGTGAAACTTTTTATTGGAACCTTTCACTTCCAACCTTCGTAAAACTATCTCATGCTCTAATATTTCACACTCTAGATCTTTTGTTTTTAATTTTTTGGTCATACCTTCTTCAATTTTTCTTGTCTCTTCAACTTTGATTTTGAAGTTAGTGAGTTCTTGTAGACACATTGCTTTTTATTTCTCATCTTCTTGAGATTGAACTCTTAATTCTGAGTTCTCCCTTTTTAGTTCTTCAAGAGTAATCATAAGCCTTTCATATTCTCTCTTTTACCTTTGATTGTTTAATCATACCTTCTTCAACTCTTCTTACTTTTTCAACCTTATCTCTCAAGTCAGAGATATCCTATAGAAGCTTTGTCTTACATTTCTCATCTTCTTGTATTTAAGCCTTCAATTCTAAATTCTCTCTTTTCAATTCAATAAGCTCCTTAAGAGTGGCTTTCCATTTTTCTTTTTTTGAAGCATCTTATTTTTCTTCTATTATTGAAAGTAGAAATTCTTCTTCATACCTGTTTTGATTATCCCTGTTATCCTTTCTTGAACCAATCTCTAGGATTTCATTTTCGAGAATATCATCTTCATCTTCACTGCTACTAAACCCATTACAATATCTTACATCATGGCCAAGTTGACCACAAACAAAACATTATTGTGGACAATAATCTGCATGGTGACCTGTGTTCCCACACCCGGTACATAACTTTATTAGTTTAGATATTTATCCATTACTTGATTCATATCTTGAATCCATTTCCATGTGTCCTCCCAACACAACAATATTAAACTCATATTCCTTTTCTTTCATGACAATAGGTGTTCTTTTCTTCTTGTGTCTCATGCTTCTACTCTTGCCTTTCTTTACCATTTGTGTTATATTAGGATCTTCCTTCAAGCTATCTTTTCTTTCCCAAATAGTATTAATAAATATAATCAATGATAGTATTAATAGAAATAACCAAAGCAATGCACAAATCATCACACAAAATAGAGACACCAATTTTAACGTGGTTCACCCAATGTGGGCTACCTCCATAGAGAAAATATTTCTTCTAAATATTTCTCAAATAATCTCATGGGAATCCTTTCCAATTACAATATTTATGGACCTCTGTCCAAAGGAGATGGTGATCCCCTAAATCTCAAGTTTGTGGATCTCTTCCATAGGAGAACTCTTTCTCCTTTTGCTCTGGCTAGTGATCTTCTAGAAGACTCTATCTCTCTGCTGCAATGACTGGTGGATCTCTCTCCAATTGAAGACTCCTCACTCAGATCTATATTCAATTATCTTGGCTACTGGATCTCTATCCACTGAGACATTATCCTCTATACTATGTCACCTCCAAAGCTTTGTCTCAATATTGTACTAAACATAGTCCAATTAGTCTAGCACAACTCTACTCAATATCTTGCACTAAACACAATACATTTGGTCTAGTACAATTTTGCTCAATAGGTCCACACATAACCTACTCAAATCTGCTCAATAGGTCCACACAAAACTTGCTCAAATCTACTCAATAGGTCCACACATAACCTACTTAAATCTTCTCAACAAGCTCACTCAGAACTTGTCCAAATATGCTCAACAAGCTCACTCAGAACTTGTCCAAATCTACTCAACAAGCTCACTCAGAACTTGTCCAAATATACTCAACAAGCTCACTCAAAACTTGTCCAAATCTGCTCAACAAGCTCACTCAAAACTTGTCCAAATCTGCTCAATAAGTCCTCTCTAGGACTTGCTCAAATCTATATAGCAAGCTTCCACAAAAGCTTACTCAAAATCAGTCCACAAGCCTTCTCAAAGACTTGTCTCAAATATGCTTAACAAGTTCACACAAAACTTGTCCAATCTCATAGAATCATAAAGAGAATTTTTAGAGACTCAATATGTTCTATACTTAATGCTCAATAAATATCTCAATTCAATCTCATAGAAGAATAAAGAGAATTTTTAGAGACTCAATATGTTCTATACTCAAATCCCAATCTCAACTCAAATCAATCTCATAGAAGCATAAAGAGAATTGTTAGAGACTCAATATGTTCTATACTCAAATCCCAATCTCAACTCAAATCAATCTCATAGAAGCATAAAGAGAATTTTTAGAGACTCAATATTTTCTATACTCAAATACCAATCTCAACTCAAATCAATCTCATAGAAGCATAAAGAGAATTGTTAGAGACTCAATATGTTCTATACTCAAATCTCATTCTCAACTCAATTTAGATGTAGAATAGTTTGTTTCATGGAACTTGAACAATCACATGCATCCACTTGACTAGGCTCAATCAACTCAACTCAACCAATCACCTCAATGAACAACCCTTTCTCACAACCCCTAGTCCAAGCATGTATCATAAACTCAAAATTATTTCCAACAATGCTCAAACACAAATCTCACATAACAATGATACTCATGTTCTTTTCTAACTCAAGTTCAAGTTCTTTGCATAACCAATTGGCTTCAACAACAATGCTATAAAACAAGGTTGAATCATAACTCTCAAACCAAAAAATCTTAAAGCATTTAACCAATCACTTTCGAAAAGGAAACCACAATCAATCATTTTCACTCCAAAGGTATTTTATAATCAACCACCATAATCAATCAATAGGAGAATGTGCCCATACCTTTTATGAATATGAAGAAGCCTCTTTGGAAATCTTCCACAATCACAATATTCTTTTGCCAATCCTCACAAGGGTTAGAAGATCACAAAATAAACAACATTACTCCACTTCACAATAATATTCACCAAGGCTTTTAATTAGAAAATCTTTTTAAGAATTAATGCACAACTTCATTATCACTCCTAAAACCACTTGTACCATAAAATAAAATAAATCAAAACATTGCATAACCTTGTCACTCCAAAAACCACTTATACCATAAAATAACTCAAATATTTTATATCCTTCCTTTCAAAACTTTTGCACTTAAAAAAAATAATCACAAAGCCTTCTTAGGCAATATCCCACATTAATCGAATATCAAACCTTAGCCATATGAAAAAATTAAATCCACTATTCTCTCTGTGAAAATCGACGCTTAACAAAACCTTAGCAAATTCAAAATATTTCATGCACGTAAAAATTTTGGTGATCGAATTATGGCATACCTTGCAAAATGGCTTCGGGTGGTTTCAATCATGTGTTCCTCCTCGTCATGTGCCTTAGCACACTCTCCGCCCACCATGTGGGCTAGGCCTCCCACATGGAGGATTTAAGCCTTTGAGACTTATATTTTTGTCCTCTCCACCTATGCCTTGAAACTTGCTCCCTTGTTCCACGTGCAGTGCACAAACAAAATTGGAAGGGGAAAATCGACGATTGCGAAGGAGGGGATAATCGAATGTGAACAATATTTCTTGTCTCCTACTTGGTTGATAAAATAAACCCCTTTAAATATTCAAACCTTTGCATGATAAAATATATGACATTGGTGGACATGGCGGGAAAACTCTTTTATTTAATTTTAAAATTAAAATTTAAACTAAACCTTTAAAATTAAATTTCTCCATCACCGGGGCACCTTTTTCGATGAAACGAAAAGCCAACTTGGGTTTTAAGAAAAATCTATTTCAAATCTGCCATCCATGGTTTTAAATAAAACCTTTCCTTTCCTTCCTTGGTTTTCATAAAAATATTTTGCTAAGCTTCCCTTGAAGCTCCTTTTGGAACCAAATGCCATGCATCCCTTCTTGAACCTTTGATCAAAACCTTTGCTTCTCATGAAGCTCTTTGTAGAGCAAAATAATAGTTCTTAATTACATAGGTCCTTTTGACATCAATGACAACTTTTAGCTTAGGGACTCAAAATTTCCAACACATGTTCCAGAGATACTTGGACTAGTTTGTCCTAGTATTCTTATATGATATCCTTATATACTCTAGAGATAAAGAAGAACATGATAAGCATCTTAGGATCATGTTAGAATTATTGAGAAATAATCAACTTTACGGAAATATGGCTAAGAGTGAATTCTATGTTTTAGAGGTAAGATACCTCAGTCACGTTATATCGGTAAAGGGGATTTCTGTGGATCTAGAAAAGATAGAGGCTATTCTGAATTGGCCACCCCTGACCAATATCATTGAAGTGCGAAGTTTAATGGGGTTAACAAGATATTATAGATGTTATATAAAGGACTATTCCAATATTGCTGGACCCATAATGAACCTTTAGAAGAAAGATAAATAATTCAAGTGGTCAGAGAAGTGTGAAGTTACCTTTGAACTATTAAAGCATAAGCTTACTACTGCACCAGTAGTAAAGGTCCCTGGTCCTCAAGGGGACTTTTTAGTGTGCACTGATGCATCAATAGATGGGTTGGATGGGGTAATCTCACAAGAGGATTCAATAGTGGCATATACTTCAAGGAAGCTTAAAAAGCATGAAGTTAATTATGCTATGCATTATTTGGAGTTGGCTACAGTGGTGCATGCTCTAAAGGTTTGGTGCCACTACTTGGTGGGAAGGTCCTTTGAATTAAAAATAAACCATCAAAGTCTATGGTATATATTCACCCAACCAATACTTAATGCAAGGTAGAGAAGATGGATATAATTCCTTGCTGAGTATGATTTCGAGATTTAGTAAATAAAAGGAAAAGAGAATAAAGTAGCTAATGCTTTAAGTAGAAGGAGATATATAACAACCATCACTAGAGCTCACATGGATATTATGGATCAAGTGAGATAGAGGTAATCTCAGGATGAGTATTGCTAGGGAATTTGAGTCAATATGGATAGATATCCTGAAGGAAATAAGAAATTTAGTGTGAAATATGACTTTTTATGCTAGAAGGGAAGGGTCATCATACCAAAGATAGACGATTTGAGGAACTTGATAATGCAATAAGCTCATAGATATCCTTATTCTACTCATCTGAGGTGAACCAAAATACGAGAAAACATGAAAAGATCCTTATTTTGGGTAGGAATGAAGAAGGATATCACATATTTTTTTGCTCGATGCCTCGAATGTCAGAAGGTAAGGGCAGAACACCAACATCTAGTAGGAAAAATTCATTTGCATGAGGTACCTACACAAAAATGGTAGGTTATATCCATGGATTTTATTATGGGTTTACCCAAGACTTGGTACTAACATGATGCCATCTTTGTAGTGGTCAACAAGTTGACTAAGGTTGCCCAATTCATACCAAGAAATACCAAGGATGATGCTCAAGTAGTATCTAGAATATTCGTCAAATAGGTATTCCGATTACATGGGTTTCCTAAGGTAATCATCTCAGATAGAGACTCCAAATTCACTTCTAAATTTTAGAAATTCCTTCATAGTGCAGTTGTTACAAAATTGAATATGAGTTTAGCATACCATCCCGAAATTGATGGACAAAAGAACGGGTAAACCAAGTTTTGGAAGACATGCTCCACATGTACTGCATGGATCATAAATATCAATGGGAAGATTGTCTACATTTGGTAGAGTTTACTTGCAATAATGGATATCACTCCTCGCTAGGAATGACACATTTCGATGCCTTATATGGGCAAAAGTACAAAACACCATTGTCATGGGACAACCTAGAGGATCGAGTTGTGATTGGGCTAGAAATGGTCAGGGTAATGGAAGAGCAGCTAAAAGAAATTAGGCAAAGGCTTAAGGAAGATACGGATAGGTAGAAGAGTTATGTAGATCTAAAAAAGACTCCCAGAGAGTATTCTATTGAAGATAAGGTGTTATTAAGGGTTAATCCAAAGAAAAGTGCTATCGAATCCATGAAGTTGGATCCACATTTTGTGGGGCCCTTTGAGATCATAGGAAAGATCAGTCCAGTTGCATACCGACTTGAATTACCACCTAATCTATCCAAAATCGATGAAACCTTCCACATATCCTTGTTTAGATAATATGTTTCTAACCCTAAACATGTGTGGGATGTTTCTAAATTATAGATGACAAATTCAGAGGATATTGAAGTACTACCAGTGAAGATTCTTGAGTTTCATTCCAAATATCTATAAAATTAGACTCTCAATCAGTGTAAGATCCAGTGGGACCAGTTCTTTGAGAAGAATGCCACTTGGGAGAAAGTAGAGGTTATGCAAAAATATTTTCCTTTTTTGTTTGAAGCTCTATGATGTAATAATTTTATTTTTTGTTGAATAGCAAAAGGAAAACTGGAAACATCGAGGACGATGTTTAATCCTAGTGGGGGAGGATGTCATGACCCTCTCTAGCTGACTTTATGGTACAAGAAAACAATGTATTAACCTAAGATGTGGTGATACTTAGTTTGAAAAATTGAACCAACTATGTGATATTTAGTTGATTTATAAGGGTATGTTATCATTAACATATTGCCAAGTGTGCAAGATCAGGTAAACTCGTAGGTGGAATGGGCAAAGTTACCCACCAAAAATGAGGGTACCAAAGATCAGGGGAAATTATCATTAAGGTACTCGGAGGTAATATGGATAGATACCTTCATATAGGTATGCATTTATGGAAGGGATAATCATCTATAGTTGACCACCTTGAGCTTTAGTTGATAGCCTAGAAGCTATCATAAAATCTCTGGCTAAGATGGGTGATTGGATTAATGGAAAGACTCCTTTGGTTAATTGTATAAATGTGTTCGCTTTCTAATGCATCATAGCTTGAGTAGTTTGATGATTTAGTTTCTATATAGGAACCACTGCAATATGATTATAGATGCATAAGGCTAATTGTCATATTGAAAATGAAAACAAAGCATCTTCCTTTTGAAAGAGAACAAATTAAGTCATATGATGAATTTAGATCCTTTTAAATTAATTAATGAAGTTTAAGAAAATAGTGATTGGCTCATTAGAGGTCATTTGTAAAATTCTTTTGAAATTAATTAAGGTGTTTTCATTTAAATTAATTAAAAATGGTTATTTTAATTAATAGGGTTTATTTTAATCAAAAGCGGTTATTTTAATTATAAGTTGTTATGATTCATTTGAGTTAATTAAAAGTGATTATTTTAATGATAAGAGAGAATTCATTAAAAGGTTTTAATTAATTAATAATAAATGAAAGAGGATATTTCATTTAAACAAAAGAATATATAGATATATTATAAATATCTTTTATTATTAAAAAAAAGGAAATAAAATAATATGTCATGATCCCTTTCATGATCTTTTATAGTTGCAATTTGGCACAGTAGATGAGTAGATGCATTTAAAGGCATGCCTATCCTGAACCATGAGTATCCTGATCCCCTACTACCCTCAAGGAACCAAAGGGAAGCAAGGAATCAAATGGAAATAAAGAATAGATATTTGCATATTATGTTGATTTACTTATGTTCCATAGACTAAAATTATGGGGAGATATCCCCAATGCAATTAATGTGATACCTTTTGAGTAGGAAAGGCTTATTATGCAAGTGACGATGAGGTAATTGTTATTGGGTTAATGAAAGTAATTTTACTATATTTTTGTATTTGGTTATATCATGTAGTAGATTCTATTATAGAGTTAAGCTTGCTTCATTTTATCTATTATTTTTTGATTGATTTCTGATGTGGTAGCATCTAGACGTAGTATTATTTGATTGCTTTATGATAGTGAATCTAGTGTAGAGTTCTAGGGTGAACTCAGAGGTAACCTAAGGAAATTGAGAACCCCTTAGGGTGAACATAGGTGACCTAAGGGAATTGAGAACCTCTTAGGGAGATAGAGGACTAAGTGGAAAGATATTACATTTGAGTTAAGTTAGCTCATTGTAGAGACGAGTTAGATAGCTTAACTCATGGTAATCATAGCATACCTACACATAAGGATTTGTGTATGGTGTGGATATGCGTGTACACATTCGATAGACTGAGGGTGACAGGTCTAGCTCATTAAGGATGATGAAACATAAGGAATTATCTGCAGTAACACATTATATGCCTACATAGATGGATTTGTGTTAGGGTACTTCGTTAGATGTAACTTCCAGCAAAACTTAGGAGATTGAAAATTTAGGATATTCTAGTAGGTTAGGGATTCATGAAGGGTTCATGTACCTCTCTCCTTAGTAAAAAAAAAACTTTTCTATTTTTTTTATTTTTTGTTTGTGTGTTTTTGGATCATTAAAAACACATTGGGAACTTGGAGCTAGGATCTGAGCTATGATATTGAAGGCTTCAAGTGATGATTTTATGGAGTTTGAGCTACTCCAAAGGTGCTCCTTAGATGTACATTTGCCTCTTTTTCCTATTATGTACTCTTTGTAGATAGTATTACCTTTGAATAACGTTTCTCCTTTATTTGTGCTTTGTTTTCTTATAGATTTGACTATCCAAAATGTAAAATATGTGAGCCTTTTCGAAGACCTTTTCAGCCTACTTGGAGAACGATTTTACATGGTTGCCTTAGAATTTTTTTTCTCCTTGTGAAGAGTGTGCCCTTTTGGCAAAAAAACCCGTTCTTCCTACGTAGGGTAGATTAGAGTATTGCAATATAATGTAAGTATTTTTGAGAATATAATACCTCTTTGCACCACTTTTTACAGTCTCTAATTTTTTTGGTTTTAAGGCAACTTTTGAAGTAGGCAATGGCTGATTTGATGTTGTATCTTTTACTAGACAAATCTCTCCATTGCTTGGTGACTTTGATAATAAAACCAATCTAATAACCACTTATATAAAAACTTTTCTTTGTGGAAGTAATTTCTGCACTATTTTTATAAATAGACTTTAGTGCACTTTGAATATGAGAATCACCAAGTCTTGATTTGAAGCTTCTATTGTTATTTTGATGGTGGCTTTCTCCACTCCTTGGAGGAATCTGATCTAATTTTTATGTCTTATTTGGTCCATGAATGGTTGCAATATCTATGCACCAAATAGTGTCTCTAGACACTTTGATAATCTATTGGTTTTGTGTCCTTGATATTTAATCAACAAACATAAATTAACCCTTTTGAGAGTAACTAGTTAGAGATCAACTAGTATAGTGCCAATGCACTTTTAATGGTAACAATAATATCACCTTATTGCTCCAGTAAATGAACTCTCAAAATAATTTTAGATGCACTTAATAATATTTGCAACTTTTAAGAGTAATTTGTAATTTACCCTTAATGAATATTCTGCAATTTTTTACTACAATCAATATTGTAGGATATAGTCTTCTTGCTTTCTAGATAGAAAATAGGTAGATGATAATTTTATTTCTTTCAAAAATATCTAACTCCTATTTAATGTGCAAATAATCCTTAAAATGAGTTTTCATTTTTTGCGCTTGAAGACTATATTGTAGTCTATCTTTCTACAACTTTAAATCCAAATATGGTGCTTAATAGAATTTTATAATGAACTCTAATTTGAAGTTCAACTAATTACACCCTAGTTGCTTACCTCTTTGAATGATTCTAAAGTAGATGTAGATCTTGGTGTTTTTGATTCACCAAGTTGCTACCTTGCAATGGTTGAATTTGCAGCTTCTTGTTAGCTATCCAAAACAACTTATTGCTTCACAAAACTGTAGCCTTGAAATTTCTATCTTGAGCCTTGGATTTGGTGGCTTGATACTTCTTGTGACATTTTTTTTCTATTGTAGATTTAGAGAACTCCTTTCTCTAAACTGTACCTCCTTACTGTGAGAGATAATATCCAAATATTTTGGATTTGGTAGGCTTATTCTGTTTGAATATTCCTTCAATATTCTTGTCAAATTCTAAATTCAAAAAGGATATTCTTCTTCTAAATATTTTGAATATCTTGAGGTCTTCAATGGATTATTCTTTTGGGATTTGACACTCCTTGCCAAATTCTTCTTCTCTTGGGCTTGTTGTTAGATGGTAATAATTGTCCCAAGTTATTCACTATTAGGAACTTCTCCTTGGTAGTGGAATTATCTAATGAGTTATCCTAGGAACTCTTTTGATGATGCTTCTTTGAGCTCTACAACAAGGCTCTCCAAGCCTTCTTATTTTTCCTCATCGAGACCTCTCTAAGATCTTCTATTTTGCAAATTATTTGGCCTTCAAATTGATACCTTTTTTGAAACCTTCTATTTATGGAAGTTTTAGTGATGATATCTTCTTCTAGGATATCTGAAATATGCTGCTTCTCTGATTAAGAATAGGGCTTTGTTAATTCATTTCTATCTCTACCAAGATTGGAAGTTTTCCAATGAGATCTACTTTGGATCTCTTCAGATTTTTTTTAAAGAAATATTTAATTAGTAAAGGAGATCATTAATCTCCTATTTATTGGACTCTTCTCTGGAGTCTTCTTCAGGAACTCCTTTCCAGAGTTTTCTTCTAAATCAAGAATTTTTCCAAATCAGAAATCTAACTTATGAATCAAGAATTTCTTCTGGAATTTTCTTTAGAGATCTCTTCTTTGGAGTCTTCTTCTAAATCAAGAATTTATCTTCTGAATCAGGAAATTTTCTTTAGAAACTCTTCTTTGGAGTTTACTTTTGAATCAAGAATTCTTCTCTAAAGTTTTCTTTAGAATTAAGGCTTCTATGACCTTCTTCTTGATCAAGGATTCTATGGACTTTTCTACTTCTACAATCTATAGGTATTAATCTTGAATGGAGATCACCAATCTCCTATATCCTCCTTGAATCAACTTTTGGAGTCTCTTATTCCTTGAATCTATTATAAGGTTTCTATGGCCTTTTGTTTACTTCTGTAATTTGTAGGATTGCAGCTCTTGTAATAAGACCTTTCTTGAGGTCTTTGAAATTTTTAGTCTTCTTACTTGTTATTGTAAGTGCTGGAATTATTCTAAGAAGATATTATTCCTAACTCTCTTGTAGTAAGCTTCTCAGCCTTTTCTTTAATCTCCTTTTCCTACAACAAGCTGTTAGAAACTAGAATTGAAGATTTTGTAATTTTGGAGATAATCTTCACTAGTTGATTTGTCAATCTAGTGGTATGAATGTTGAGTCCTAGTATTCACGAGTTTTTCTACAACTTTGTGGAAAGACTCTAGCCAAATATAATCTCAAAAATTTTACAACTGAGATTTATTTTAGTCCTCACTTTTCTAATCCTATTGATTAATGTGGTTTTTTCTATTAATTGATTCCTAATAGAAACTTTCACATGTAGCAACACACAATGACATATCTGATTTGTGAAGATGTAGGTCAACAATAGTAATGGTGAATCTCCCTATTACTATTGACCTACTATACTTCTATTATGATGGATGTAGGTTCTCCTATCTTGATTCACCGTGGCTCTGATACCATTATTAGCTTTTGAGGATATATGCAATGAAAGAAATCTAATACAGGTCCTAATAAGATGCAATAAATATGAAAGAAAATGAGTTTACAATATGATTGAAATATACTATAAATAGAAATGATGAAATTACAATGCAATATGGAGGAAATGGTCTTTCCATTAATATGGGCTAAAGAGCTACATTGTGCTCCATACATGAGCATTGCTATCTACTACACTGCACTAGATAAGAAATTGACTTGATACTTTCTTGATCTATGATCTACCACTATGAGGCCCTTTATATAGGAAAATAGATTCTTTGGCCAACACTCTATCTAGTTGTACAAGGGGAAACCTTGCACATTACAACTTGCACATTGCCACTTGTGTATTTATTACATTGCTTGAAGTAACTCGCTAACTTTCCCCTAAATTAATATCCTAATCTAACAATGTACCTAAGGTGGTACATATACATGATCCAAATGATGTAATATACTCTAACTCTAACACAAGATGGCCCAAGGATGGTATCAAGTTAGCTAGGGTGTAGATAATCATATGGCTATGAGTACCATGTGAGGATTTTGAACTCTATAATCCTAATAGGGTTAAGAGGTATTTTAGCCTACTTTAGGAGATTCTCGTGCTAAGGGAACAATGGTTCCAATGGGTCATGTAGGAAAGATAAAGAGGTTTCATTGACCTTCCTATTTTCAAAGGTTTTACTGAGAAGGATGTGGATGATTCTCCTATTACAAATCCTAGATGATGTGGGGGTTGCTCCAAGGTACCTTCAATGGTACCTCCAAATTTGTCTTGCATGGGTCACACCAATTTCTATATAGCCTCAGATGGGCCTTGGATTGAGCAAGATGGATTATCGTCATGTCCAAATGGTATAAGAGCAATTTTAGTAGAGATCAAGGGATGGATAGATGCCATATCAAGCATTTATTATACCCATTTTTCTAAAACTCATGATGTCAGGGTAGGGACTAGTAGGACCATTAAGGAGGTATCCCAATAAAAGAGGGAGGCAATGATGAGGAGGATTGAGTGGCTAGAAATGTAGCTAGCATATGCATTAATAGATTAGGACAAGATCATTTTTGAAAGAGATTAGTCCCTAATAGAGGGAGAGTAGATGCGGACCGAGTGAGATGACACTTAGAAAAAACAACTATAGTTAGGATTGGGAGTAGTAATATAGTTAGAGTTTTGTTTGATCAAATAGCTACCATATAGGATCAATATACTATAAAGGTGGTGAGAAGCACCCACTAGAAGTTGATGTACTATGAAGTTGTTCCTTCAAAGTTGAGGCAACCCTCTCTCTTGACGAATCATCTCGTTCTTGCTCTAGGATGATATTAGTGACACGACCATCATAAAAATTAGTCTAATTTCCTTCCTAACCAATTGAGAGTGGGTCAAAGACCTAACGCTAGCTATGTGATATTTTTGGTTTTTTGGTTTTATGAGTGGTGCAAGAGCATCAATTTTGTATAAGATGCTTTAGCCAATTGACATGATATGAGTGTATCATTTTGGTAGATTGTGGTACACTAGGTTGATATATATATCGATTATTGATTGGATCATGATTGTGTTTGTGTGATGTTGAATTGATGTGATACAAAAAATTGTCTAAATTGAACTGATAAGAAAACTAATAACATGATATATTGATGATGTTAAGATGATAAATGTTATATGTCTATATTTAGAGCAATTTCATATTAGAGTTATTTTAGATTTTTTACACAATTAATTTTGGTTTTAAAAATTTCACACATTTAAAAAACATGATAGAAAATTGATATAATTTCACAAGCGAATTTACTATCAATTGACGATTTTAAAAAGTAGGTACGATATGGTGTATGTTAATTGATGAAGAGAAGTAAAGTTGAATTAAAGAAGAGTAAATATGTGAAATTGGGATTTGTAAGAAATTCTAAGTAATTGCATTGATGTTACGATAGAATTTCAAAATAAAATTATTTAAAATTTAAAGGTGACTTAATTATTAAGTTTCAAGATGGTATTCATGTTAAATGATGTTAAAAAATACTATTGGTGTGGTTTTTCATAGGTTAGAGAAGGAATATTGATTTTTCACTTTATTTAGTTTGTGAAAAAATAAGGGTTAGAAACCAACATTCAATCATGGGTGAACATGAAAGTGCTTTCAGCCACTATATATTATATTAATTTGAAAGGATAATTTAATAATGCCTTGTAAATTAATTTTATGTTGTCAATAGACCCTAAGGGGTGACCTCTTCGCTTGATAACTAGACAAGCACTTAGTTGACTATGATTAATAACATTTTTAGGCAGTCCATGCCATAGGAAAGTTGATTCCCTATAAAATATCTTACTACTAAGTGGTGGCTCTTCTAGATTGATTAATAGACAAGCACTTAAATAAATTATTGCATTGTATAGGCAGTTAATGCCCTTTTCAATATTTAGATAGTCAATATCCTGATATGGTATAATGCTTGCAGATAGTTAATCTCCACATGATATGCTGCTAAGGATAATCAATGTCCATATAATACAATGCTAGAGAAAATTAATGTCCATATAATACATGTTATGGTACTTTTTATTTCTTGGATAGTTTATGTCCATATGATACATTGCTAAGGACAGCCAATGTCCATATGATATAGTACTTTATTTTTGCTGGATCAAGGTAGTTTATGTCCTTATTACTAGAATTTTTAATGCCTCAAGTGTTGGGGTTTATTTAGATGATTAGAGACTGATATATGTTTAATAGGATATTTTACCATTAGTAATATTGACAATGTAGGAATTTTATCATTTAACATGATTTTTGGACTATGTTGATATTTTATGGAGATAAATTGATCTTGTCCATACTTCTATAAGTTAATTGGATACAAATGTCTTAAGTTTACTTGCTTTAGGCCTTTATTAGAAATCTTGAGAAAATGAAATGTGCCTCATTCATCACCTAAAGGGCACTAACAAGAGACCTAAAATTACGTATTTTTAGAATTTATCATCGATTTAGAGGAATGTAAAATCTATCCATTCCTATGCCTTAGAGAATGAAATCATTTGGCAAGTAGGGGGATGTTTTGAATTGAACTAATTTATCATTCTTTTATTTTTTGGTGTATATATGAACCAAAGCATGAAACAAACAACTATTTCAAGTAAGAAATCATGATAACCATTGTGTACTTTGTTAATTTATCTCTAGCATTTAGGATCCAAAGTCTATAATGGTCTGTATATCTTGGGTTCTTTATTGCATCCCAATGAATTTGTATCCAATGTTCAACCATAGAATAACTTTTTGTCATAATAAAAAGGTTGCGTTATCTTGGAAAAACGTGCCATTATCACAAAAAGAGTGCATACATAATATTGAGTGATTTAGTTTAACTTTTTTAACCCACAACCACATAAAAAATAACACCCTATATGTGTTAAGCTCTATTAAAGTTGTTGTAGGGGATAAATACAATGAAATAAATTGATGTGTAATGCTAAGATGTTCTAAATACAACAATCATACCATGCTAGATGAAATACATGATCCTAGGAGTAGGGGTTTGATAGCATCAAATAATGCAAGCGAATTTTATCCTAACTAGTGGTCATCATCATCTCATTGCAAGATCCCTTGATTTCTACATGTACACACAATAAATACATAAGTGCAGGTATACAATCATGATAGTAATGATAAGATGATGGACAATAAATTACCAATGACTCAATGCTTCTTAGTGAAGGAGGAGAAACAAAAATTATTCCTTGTAGAATATTTTAGAAGCTATGAAATTTAAATAGGAAATAATCCTTGTTCTTTTCTTCCTTAAAATCTGTGAGCTTATGCCTCTTTAGGAAAGGAAAATGATGAGAAGGTAACTCTATGTTGATGCTATTTCAAACATGGAATTACCTTCGCTACTCCCTCCTCAAAAATAATATGCTATGTAGTAAAACTAGCATTCGATGCCTAATATAATATGAAGAAGGTGATCAATGCATCTAAGCAAAGTAAGGTAATCAATGAGTCAAGACATGTACTTTATGCATATGTGCAATTGTGTAATTATGCAAATTCAACAAAAGATGCACCATGTGTATGAAATTAAGTGATGATTAAAAATATTTAGAGCCAATTTGTGTTATATCTATATTAATAAGATTGATGATATAGGGTTGTCAATAATTACACTTCATCATAGTGCCCTAATTTAAAAAGAGAAGGTGGTTATATGATAATCGTGATGGAGGTTTACACCAAGATAGGATTTTTTATTTTAATTATCCAATATCATTAGGTGTTTTAAACACTTTATCGGATGTTGGGTAATTGTATTTCATTCATCCATGTTAGGTATAATGATAAATTTGATAATTGATAAAGTTGAATTTGTGATAGACCCTTATATCGAGGAAGAAGGTTTATATGAATAATCTATCATTTGTTGGGCATGTAGAAATTGCTAATGCTTACCAAATGTTAAATCATTTTATCCCACCTTTTATCTGGATATAAGAGTAAATCATAAATTGACCATAGGTTGGTATGTCGATACCATTATGTTTATTATTATTTCTAATGTATGATAGACCCTTATATCGAAGAATAATGTTTAACATTATCATTCATCACTCATTGGGTATATAGGAATTGCTAATGCTTACCAAGTGGTGAATGATTCTACCAAACTTTCTACTTGATGAAAATGATGTTTGGAGAGAAATGCTTGAAGCGATGTTGATGAGATAAATTTTTTGATAGATTCCTATACAAACAAAATATGTTTGATAGGATTACTAAATTTAGATGAATGCTTTTGATTCTCAAATATTCGCTAGGCATTGAATAGTCCAATCACCCATTTTTCCTTGATGTAGGGTTGAGTCTAAAAATATGTTGATAAAGAGATGAGAAAAATATTAGCTGATAACATGACTTGTTAGCTCAGAATTACCATTTTATATGCCACTCTCATGTTGGAATTGTGGTATCAATATCATCATATATTACTAACAAGTATAGAGGAAGCATTTGATGAAACGAGATGAGATAGAGATGATTGAAATTACGAGTTTTCCATATGAAATGAGTAATCAAAGATATTTTCTATCTTAGGTACCTAACTAAGATGCAATTCTATAATGCAATCTATTCTGACTAGGATCATCATTGTTCATGGTGAATTGTCTTGATCCCATATGCAAATAAAAAGCATATGAACATAGGAAAGTGAAATTATCATTTGATTATGAAATAGGTAAACATATGATCAAGCAAGCCAATGCAAATAAGTTATTTAGAAATTTTATATTATGGAAAGAGAAGCCAAGGCATCAAGCTATGGTCAGGTCATAACTGATGATCTCTATATGTTGTCAAGACCTTAGTTTCATTTACAAAGTTCAAAAGATCAAAAGGACTAGAGAGGATTTTGGAAAATTCATCAAGGGATCCCATTAGCTCAGTGACCTACTACAATTGCAATGTAAGTGACACTATTCACTAACTAGGATCATCATTGCTTCATTATAGGATACCCCCTCTTGAATTTATGGGATGAACAGAAAAATGCAAGCAAACATGCAATTCAAGTATATGAAAAAAATCACAAATGTATTACAAGACAATCATGCATACAACCAATCTTACAATCAGGCACATGACCAAACAAACATGTAAATTCAAACATATATTTTTAAATATATTATATTGATAGGTTATATATGTTCATTACTATATAAGGTGGCTAGGCGATATGCACCTAACCCATATTTAGCTGTTATTATGAAGGGACCTAACCAATTGGGTTTAAATTTACCCTTATGGTATTCCTTAGAATTAGTGTTTTCTTAGTTTTTTTTAAAGAACCAAGTCTCTTAGTTCGAAGGAATAAGGTCAAATTCACTTACCATAGGCTTTCTTAAGTCTTTGATGATACACATGTAAGTGCTCCAAGGCACGACTCTATATTTTGTCAAGCAACTCGAGTTCGCTAAGTCACGCATGGTGATACTCATCACCAAATACTACATCCTTTAGAAGCATTCTAAGAGATGCCGCTTCTAATTTAAAGGGAAAGTTACCCTCGATCCTATAAACCAAGGCATAAGGTGTAACTCTAGTTAGAATTCGAACACTAGTGTAATATGCCCATAAAGTAAGATATAGTTGTAAATGTCAATCCTTATCGATTTTGATTATAAGCTTCTTTAATATTTTGACTAATGTTTTGTTAGAAGGCTCAACCTACCCATTACCTTATAGATAATATGACATTGACCACTTATGCTAAATTTTTAATTTAGCATAGAGTTTGACTACATATTTATTTTTTAAAAGAAGTGCCATTATCGCATATAAGTATGCTAGGAATGTCATACCATTATAAAATTTTATTTAGGATAAATTTGGAGACCTAGACATTGGTACAAGAGGATAAAATCATGGTATTTACATACTTGGTAAAGTATTTAGTTGTCGTGATGATGAATGTTACAATACAAATATTATGAGCAGTCGGCCATAATATTTAAAATCATCTTAATGCTTATTTAGATAGTTTCCAAGCGTAGGGTTTAATTATCTTTTTATCTTATTCAATTTATCATCTGCGTTATTCGCATAAGCCTTTACGACGGGGACGAGCCCACCTTGAGTGGCGAACTATACTTATTTGTTTTATCAGCAATTTATTGGATTTGAAATATATTTATCGTGTTCCTACTGTGTGTGTTATCGATTCTCGAGTTTGCATTGTACATTCTAAATATTGAGTTAATTTAATAATTAAAGGAGTAGCTATTACGCTCCAAGTGGTATCAGTTTCCAGGAAAGCAGGTGAAGCAGGCTTCACTTCCCTTCACGCTGTGCATCAAAATAACCTACATAGAGACGTTCCACCGTAGCGAGGAGCGGACGTCAGATCAGTATCACGGTTTCAGCGTTGGCAACCACAGAGTTAAAAAAAAAAAAAAACACAGCAACCAGAGTGCCATATCGATTATGACAATTGTTTCAGAGAACATATCAGTGTCACCGTGAATAAATTTATTACTCTTGGCAAGGGAAAACAATGATTCATCGAATGAGACTCTACGATTCATCTGTAATGGAACAGTGACCCAGATACCGAATTATAACACAGACAATGCAAATACCAAGCCGCAGTCCATCCCAAACACATTTCATAGGCGGCAGCAAATTCAGTTAGCATTTTGAAGGATATAACCATGCACCCAGCCGTTCAAAAATCAATGTCGTGTGATAGAAATCGCTGCCTGATAGCGCATGCAGAGGTTTTTTCCTCACGACCATCGTCGACCAATCAAATCGCACGAAAAAGAATTATTACACGCCTAAGCTAAGGTACTAAATTTTAATTAAATCTTGTTCGGGATATTTATCCCACACACAGGGTAGATTGGCGAAAAATGCATTTATAACTAAACCGTATTCATTAAGTAATTTGTGACTTACGTCACATAAGCCGTCTCCTTGTTTGCGTGAGTGCATCCACTTGGGTCTTGTTCGTTGTCCGTCCTTACTGTCCATGTCGTGTCCGTGTGTCGAGTGGTTTTCCATGTTCGTCGTGTCCTCGAGCTGTCCGTGCTGTCCATGTCATGTCCGTGTGTCGAGTGGTTTTTCGTGTTCGTCATGTCCTCGAGCTGTCCGTGCTGTCCGCGTCGTGTCCGTGCTGTCCGTGTGTCCTCGAGCGGTCCTTGTCGCGTCATTCGGTGCTATCATCGCCATCCAGTTGTCGTTTCATCTTCCGTCCAGTTGTTCGTTTCGTCTTCTGCATCCGTTTCGGGTTCATCGTTGTTCGGTCGTAGCAGTACAATTGCTGTCAAAGTTGCTGAAATAGTCCAGTCAGTCCAAGTTGCTGAAATTGTCCAAATTAAAAATTGTTGAAAGTTGTGGTCAAGGAGGCCATCCAAATTCAATTCCATGTCATAGTGGGAGCGACAGTTGAAGCGGAAAACAAAATTTTTGCCAAATTCAACCGAATTGTCGCAGAAATCGAAGCTCAAGGATTACTAAGCAGGAAGTTTTGAACAGTGCATGAGTAGAAGTTGGACCAAGGGACCTGACGGTCGACTATCAAGTTCAGAGATTCCCAATACAAGCGCAAGAAGACCTAATCGAAGCCCAGGTACAAAAAATTCTCCTTCTCCTTTCAAAATTGGCAGTTATAATCCACATCATCCACTGGTAGACACTATGGCTACTAACCCTCCCCCAACTCACGACAACATCACACAAGGAGACTCAAGTAACTCGGCCATTTCCAACGATGAAACTCTTCGACTCTTAATAGATGGTATGCACGAAATTAGTGCCAACCTAAAAACCCTAGTGAGCGCACAAAACCAGCTTAATCCCAATACTAATCCCCAAAATCACTCCCATGCCCAAAGGAATGAAGAAAATGACACTCAGGATGACGATTGGGAACAACAAAGAGGCAATTCGGATAATTACAGGGATCGCTATCATAGACAATGGTATAACCAAGATCAGGAAAGGGATATGGGTTATCACCAACCGAGAGGCCCTAATAATTTTCCACGCATTGATATGCCCACTTTTGAGGGTCATGATCCTCGTGGTTGGATAGCCAAAATGGAAGGCATTCTCGACTTATACCAAATTAAGGAATTTGATAAAGTCCCTTTCGCCGCATCAAAATTAGGCACTGAGGCCTACCAATGGTTCGTATGGCTTAAGCGAGAGAAAGGAGCTACTATTAACTGGAAAAAATTCACTACTTACTTTTTAGAAAGATTTGATGAAGGAGCTACATCGTCATACACAGTAAGACTGTTATCTCTTAAACAAGAAGGTTCGGTTAGCGAGTTTGTTTCGGAATTCACCAGCTTTACTACCATATACATTAGACCTCAGCCCCGACACAGTGGTGGGAGCTTTTCGCAATGGATTGAAAGAAAATATTAGGGTGGAGGTGGACATTCAAAATCCAACCGCACTGAACGATTGTATAAGAATAGCCAAGCTGGCTGAGAAGAGAATTCAGTTGTATGCACGGCGTGAAACTTATAGTCGTCCTTCATATCGCAACAATTCCTTTCATAGAAATGATCAACCATCAAGATACTTTTGCTATAAATGTCGCACTCATCATCCCAGGGAACAAGCATGTGCCCAAAAACAAAACTTTCATATTGAATGCGATCAATATGAAGGAGAAGAGGACGAAACTTACCAACAAGAAGAACCTATGCAAGAAGAACTACCAATTACTCTAGAAGAGAAGGAAGAGGATACAATGGCGATCTCCGTCCATGCCCTCATGGGGTTAACCGCCCACCATACCATCAAGGTACCAGGATTTCTCTGCCAAAAAATGGTGAATGTGCTAATTGATTCCGGCAGTACCCACAATTTTATCGACATCAAAACAACAAAAGCTTTGAATTTATTCATTAACTCTTCCAACAAAGACAAATTCCAGGTTCTAGTGGCCAACGGGGTGAACGCGCAATGTGTTGGTCGAACATCTCAAGTTTCCATAAAAATGGGTACTTATACCTGGTTTGGATCCCTTTTCGTCATGAATTTAGGGAACTCGATGTCATTTTGGGAGTTGAATGGTTGGAAACATTAGACACGGTTAGCTTCAATTTCAAAAAATTATTTGTGGAATGGAAGGAAAACGGACGAGTCATTCGCTTACAAGGCATTACTACTCCTCCATCACAAATGGTGAGCTCTCATAGTATGGAGAAGATGTTAAAAAAGGGTGGATATGGATTTATAGCTCAAATTAATTGTTTGGAAAAACAATCTCGAGTAACTTCGGATATTACTGCTCCAGATTTACGAGACATCGTAACAAAGTATGAAGAGGTTTTCCAAGAACCTAAAGGATTACCACCTAAACGATCTCATGACCATGCCATCCATTTGGTTCCAGGGAGTGTCCCTCCTAACAACTGTCCTTACCGCTATCCTCAACCACAAAAGACAGAAATCGAACAGATCGTTCAGGATCTGCTAGATCATGGAGTCATTCGTCACAACACTAGCCCTTATTCCTCACCCGTAGTTCTGGCTCGAAGAAAAGATAACTCTTGGCGTATGTGTCCCGATTTTCGTTCTCTCAATAAACTCACTATCAAGGACAAATTTCCTATCCCCGTCATAGATGACCTACTTGATGAGCTGCATGGTGCAAATTTTTTTACAAAATTAGACCTTCGCTCAGGATTTCACCAAATCCGTGTCCGAGAAGAAGATATTCCCAAAATGGCTTTTCGTACTCATGAAGGTCATTACGAATTTTTGGTCATGCCTTTTGGTCTCACCAATGCACCATCCACTTTCCAAAGTCTCATGAACCAAGTGTTTCGTCCATTCCTCCGTAAGTTTGTGTTAGTTTTTTTTGATGACATTCTCATATATAGCCAAACATGGAAGGATCATTTACATCATGTGGATAAAGCCCTTCACATTTTACACAAAGAAAAGTTATTTGTCAAACGTTCCAAATGTTCATTTGGTGTCCAAGAAGTCGAGTATCTTGGTCATATAGTTTCACACGAGGGCGTCAAAGTGGATCCCAATAAGATTAAGGCAATTCAAGAGTGGCCTTTACCTAAAACCATCAAGAAACTTCATGGTTTTTTGGGTCTCACGGGCTACTATCGCAAGTTTGTACAAAATTATGGTAAGATTGCAGCACCTCTCACAACACTCACAAAGAAGGATGCTTTTCGTTGGTCGAAAGAGGCTACTCAAGCCTTCGAAGCTCTTAAGGAGGCCATGTGTACAACTCCAGTATTAGCAACTCCCAATTTTCACAAACCATTTATTATCGAATGTGATGCGTCAAGAACTGGAATTGGGGCTATATTAATGCAAGAAGGTCATCCGTTGGCATTTGAAAGTAAACAACTCTCGGGAAAAATTTGGGAAGATCAACATACGAAAAAGAAATGTTGGCTATTCTTCATGCAGTAGAAAAATGGAGACACTACCTAATCAGTAGCCGCTTCATTATCAAAACAGATCATAGTAGTCTCAAACATTTTCTTGAGCAGAGGTTTTCTTATCCGAAACAAAATAAGTGGTTAACCAAACTATTGGGTTATGATTTTGTTATCGAATACAAGAAAGGGAAGGAAAATGTAGCCGTCGATGCGCTATCCAAGAAATATGAAGACGAAGTAATCATTAACGCTATTTCAGGTCCTTGCTCCCAATGGGTGACTCAATTACAAGATGAATGGTTATCCAATAGCGAAACTGCTCAGATAATTCAAGAATTGTCTATCGGGTCCTCTAAACACCCTTTGTTCTCTTATGAAGATAAAATCCTCCGGAAGAAGAACCGCATTTACATTCCACACAATTCAGAACTCAAATCAAAGATCCTCGATGAATCACACGCTTCTCCATCAGCAGGACATTCAAGATTTTTGAAAACATATTTAAGGGTGAAACAATCATTTTGTTGGAAAGGATTAAAAGCAGAAGTCAAACAATGGGTAGCAGAATGCGAAGTTTGCCAGCGCAATAAAGGAGAAACAATCAAATCACCAGGGTTGTTACAACCATTACCCATCCCTGACCGACAGTGGGAACATATATCCATGGATTTTATTGAAGGTCTTCCAAAATCAGAAGGCAGGACAGTAATTTTCGTAGTCGTAGACCGGTTATCCAAATACGCTCACTTTCAGGCTTTACAACATCCATTTTCCACAAGCAAGGTGGCAAAGGTATTTATGGATTCAATTTTCAAATTACATGGTATGCCCAAAAATATTGTAAGTGATAGAGACCCCATATTCACTAGTAACTTTTGGCGGGAATTATTTCGACTTAGTGGTACCAAATTGAACATGTCCTCAGCTTACCATCCACAGACAGATGGTCAAACATAAGTAGTTAACAAATGTTTGGGTACGTACTTAAGATGTTTTGCTCAAGATAAACAATACCAATGGAGCCAATGGTTATCATTGGCAGAATGGTGGTACAACACTTCTTACCATTACTCAATTAAGATGTCTCCCTTTGAAGCATTGTATGGCACCAAGCCTCCAACCGTCGCAGATTACGTACAAGGATCTTCCAAAGTAGCCAAAGTGGATGATTGGTTCCAACAAAGGCAGTCTACACTCACCATCCTCAAAGAGAATTTAGTCCAAGCACAAAATCGTATGAAACAACAAACAGACTTGCACCGATCAGAGAGAACTTTTAATATAGGTGATTGGGTTTTCCTAAGGTTGCAACCTTACAAACAAGCATCGTTAAGGATAAAGTCCAGCCAAAAGTTGGCCCCACGATTCTACGGTCCTTACAAAATTGTGCGCCGCATTGGAGAAGTAGCCTATCAGTTAGAGCTACCTACATCATCACGAATACACCCGGTATTTCATGTTTCATGTCTCAAAAAAGTAATTGGTCATAAAGTGCAAAGTCAATCAGAATTACCAGTGCTCGATGAGGAAGGACGCATACATCTCCAACCCGAAGATATACTACAACACAGAATACGAAGACTAAGATCACGCCGCATTCAAGAATTTCTCATCAAATGGCAAGACCTACCAGAGGAAGATGCCACATGGGAACATGAAAGTATTTTCCAGACATTTCCAGCTTTGAGGACAAAGCTTCCCGAGGAGGGGAGTCATGTTACAATACAAATATTATGAGCAGTCGGCCATAATATTTAAAATCATCTTAATGCTTATTTAGATAGTTTCCAAGCGTAGGGTTTAATTATCTTTTTATCTTATTCAATTTATCATCTGCGTTATTCGCATAAGCCTTTACGACGGGGACGAGCCCACCCTGAGTGGCGAACTGCACTTCATTTGTTTTATCGACAATTATTGGATTTGAAATATATTCATCGTGTTCCTACTGTGTGATATCGATTCTCGAGTATGCATTGTAAATTCTAAGTATTGAGTTAATTTAATAATTAAAGGAGTAGTTGTTACGCTCCAATGAACTTATGTCCATCTAACAATATTAGATTTATTTTTTCAATAATATCTAGCCTCCAATTAGAGAAGGGCTAGGATGACATAATTTATTGGAGCTCTTGAGATGGTGCATGAATTAAGTTATCATGCTTTTGATACTTATCTCATTTGTGTATGTGGTTACAAGCATCTCTCTCCATGGTCAACCAATAATAGCCCATAAAAATGAGCTTCTTAGCAATGGCATTTCCATTGAAGTGTCCACCACATGCCCCTTCATGGGCATCTTGAATGACTATTTTGGCCTCATCTCTATTAAGATATCTTAAGAGAATACCATCAAAAATTTTCTTATAGAGGATGTATCCCATTATCAGAAATTAGCAAGCATGTTGCTTGAGATTATTTTGTTTGTTGTGATTTAATCCCTCAAGCAAAATACCACTTTTAAGGAAATCATATATTTCCTTATACCAAGTCAAGGACTAGCATTTTTTCAATGGTAAAAATATCCAATGGCTCTTGGATGGATTGTATGGTTGTTGGTTACCTAATCTAATGGGTGATAATGATTGCTTGTTCATATTTTGATTCTAAGGGTATAAGAAATGCAATGTCAGCCATTGCATATGCTTGACGATTACTAGAGCATGGAATCATATCGATGGTTACTCTTTTAAAAAAAACTATCAAGTTATCCATAATTTCTTTGTATAGTTTTAGTTTATCATATTTAGTTTGATAAACTCCATTAATTTGATTAATTATCAATTAGTGTAACAACCTAGATCTAATACACTTGGTTGTATAATCCAATCAAACTTATTGGAATCATAAAGAGAAAATTTTGATCAAAAACAAGGTTTTCACCATAGAAAGTCTATTGCACACCCAACATTTAACTAGTACATAGGCATAGAATTACTCACTTCGAGAATACTAACCGTTGCAGACAATCTCTCGAGTGGTTGATATTGGCCAGATCCCACAAAAGGTATCATCTTATAAACACATTCTTCCTTACTAGAGGTCTAAGTTTAAGACTGGTGTTGTCCTTATAGGGCCCATTTCACCTAGAAGGATGGACACATAATTCTTTGCCCCATAACATGGGGACTTAGGTTCCTTTGACCTAAATTCTATCCTTAGTTTAGTATTGTTACTCTTTTAAGATATGCTAGGGTATAGCGTAAATATGCCTAATGCCTAATTGTGAGCCCATCATCCTATGGAGTCAATTAGGGCCCACCAATACACCAGATCGAGATTAGGTTTCTTTGGTCATGTTATGATTGATGAGGAGTTGTCCCATTCCAACTTGTCACCGAACCTTCTAGAACCAGTATCTAATAACTTCTAGAACTAGTATTCTGCTAGCAATTCCCTAATCGAACGATGAGCATGATATCCATCATTGTACTATTCATATAACAACCTAGAGGTGACACCCCATCCTACCCCTCGTTACTTGTTCTTGGCAAAAGGACCACTTATCCTAGACAAGTTTGCTAGAAAGTAGTTGTTATCAAATCACAATAATTGCCTACCTATAATTATCGGTGTTGGGTGGATGTTCATCTGACTTAATGGAACATCTACAATATTCTAGTTTTTCATCCTTATTAATGTATAATTATCCTTCTTGATGAGTTTGAATAAATAGATGAATTCAAAGATAGTTTCTAAAGGACTTCAAGCTAAATATAGGTCCTTTACCGATGGTCTTCAACTCTATATTTAAATATTTCACAATGGTTTCACAATCAAGTCAAATCATATAAGATTTAATAAAACATTTAATTCTTTCTAAAAGGATCAGTGAAAATCAATTATAACTTCATTTTTTTTTATCTATTCCCTCTTTTAACTAATATTATTTTTTTTGCATAATATTTTTCAAAAGGAATAGCTATTCTAGCTATTATTCCCATGATATCAATTAAAAGAATTGAGTCTTTAAAAAAGGTATAAACTATTACAATAAACATTATTTAAACTTTAAAAGATAAAATTTTACAATATTTAAATAACAAGAATAATTCATTTACTAGATTTTTCTAAGGTGACCATAGAAACACCAAAGGATACATATTTATCTAAAGTTTCCTTTGTAAATTATCTATTCATTTGAGCCTAAGTGTAACCCACCCTTATAAAAATTAACTAAAATAAAGCTCAACCAATCTTTACATAAAGTCAATCATCTTTTGCACCTAAGTAAGAGACTCTAACTATTATATAATTCAAAAGTAAACTAAGTAACTAATATATACGAGTAATGGAAAGTGCATCTATATATATATTTATATAGAAAAATCATGAGCATAAAAGTATTATATTAAGATATTTTATATTAATAATAAGACTAAAGTTTACTTAACTTATCTACCGCTAATAAATTCTTTTTTGATCATATAGTTTCTTTATTAAAGTACAACCATTTAAAAATAAATTATTAAATAATTTAACACTTTATTCTACTCTAAGAAGTATGAATTCAAGTACCTTTAAAATAATAGTGATTCTTATAAAGGTTCTAGTTTTGCAATTTTTATTCATATCATATCAAATAGTTCAAACGAATTCCTAATATCCTTAGTAAAATGATAAGGCAGATTTCATTTACAACAAAGAAAGTGTACACATAATTTTTTTGATTACTCTATCAAATAATTATGGATATATTAAAAACCCTAAATAAATTAAATTAGATTAATCACTAATTACCATATATATAACTTTTTTTTTGGTAGATAAGATACTATAGCATTAATATCGGGTTTTATAGGTTGACCCAAAACCTTTTACAAAAATCAGCCTAGGGATGTTGATGAACATGTCCTTACTATAGATACTATATATGTAAAATCTACATGCCGCCAAAGCCATTACATCCGATAAGGTACATAGTCTGTTATCAAAAAGAAACTTCCCATACAACATTTTGGGTATACCCCGAGAAAACACACCTGCATCATAATTACAAAAAAAGAAACAGACACAGATCCCTTCCTTGAAACAGTGGAGAAACAAAAATTTGTAGTCACACATAGTAGAGTATTGAAAAAACTCCCACAAGCTCTGTATTGACAATTACTCTTAATAATTATTTGGTAATTTCTTTCTTCCGTATATGACATCTTTGGGACCACATCCCGCATTAGACAATCAGCCTTAGAGAAGTGAACCCATTGGCTATATTTATGGTGGTGGCTATCTGGTGGTCCACGTGGCTCTAGTTCGAAGTATTATATTATCGTTTCTTTCCTGCCTTGTGATTATCAACCAACCTCAAATTTCTAATATGACTAGGAGCCATGCTATCTGACATGTGATTGTCCCTATTAGTCTTTGTGGTATTTCTAAGCAGCATCCACCAAGACTGATAGCTCGAATAATTTTTATTGTGAGTCCATTTCAAAAAGAGACGAGAATACTCATAGCCTTCAAACTTATAGTGCCTTCCCTGTTGGTAAATTCGATTATCATTCTTGGAATTCTTGTTTAATAAGCTCCTCTACTTCATTTGGGACATCGTGTTCCCATTTGAAAAGTCTATCACCATCGACACCCAAATTGTACAGCTTATCAACAACTTTGTTAGCTTCCCAAAAGACATGTTGGGCTTTTCTGTCCTGTCTTCCCTAGAAAAGGATCCTAGCCTCTTCAACAATTGTTTTAATCCTCCAAGGAGGTGTTTTCCAATTATTGAGGAGATTTATAACATGCATAGATTCTCCTTCTACGATCAAATTTCCTTCTAAGTCTTGAGTCATTTGATGGCATATCCACATAGCTCTAGCTTCAGATTCGTTGTTCGTCCTTGTTTCCAAATATTCAAAAAATACAAGCATCATATTCCCATTATGATCTCACATAATGCTGCCAGTGCCTACTCTACTAGGATTATACTTAGTCGCTCCATAAAAATTAAGCTTAAACCAACCCGTAGGACGTGGGGACCACTTAACATTGGCTCTGGGGTTGACTACCCTAGGAACATACTCATATAACAAGGTTAAGCTTAAATATTGAGCAATCATGGTCTCCTACAGATAAGATTTATGGCTATCAAAAGGGATAAGGTTCACATTCTCGTTGGATCCAGGCAATGATAGTTTTATGATCATGGATAGACTTATTAAAGACTCTATGGTTCCTTTCTAACCACATCTGCCAAAGATAGTGATTGAGACAAATTTTCCACATGTATCTAAGTATTTGGATTGAAAAGGGGTAAGGTCATTAGATGAACAAATCAAGTACGATGGTTGGTTTAACCCAAGAAATATTAAAGGTATGAAAAACCCCACTTAGGACAGTCAAGGAAAAAGGGCACTCAAGGAAAATGTGATAAATGGTCTCCCAATTAGCCCTGCACAAATAACAACGATTAGTGATACAAATACCTTTACACATCATATTATCAATGGTTAGAATTCTTCCTTGGATAACCATCCATGAAAAGACTACAATTTTTGAAATTAATTTTTTTATCCAAACTAAGTCCTTTTGAAGGATAAAATCCTCGTCATAAAGCAGAAGCTTGTAAGTTGATTTAATAGTGAACTGCCCGTTTTATGTAGGAGCCCAAGTCACTTGATCTTCCTTGGGTCTCATGGGGATAAAATGTTGCCCAAGAATATTATAAATATCATTTGATTCTGCTTGAAATCCCTAAATCCTTATTTGTTTCCACTTCATTCTGCCTCTGTCCTCAACCATATAATCGAGAGATTTTTATGCCAATGAGTTCTTCCGTGATATCTCTGATTCAGGCTAAGTTAGGATATTGCGTCAGTGGTTCATCCTTAGCCCACCACTAATTCTAGCAATTTATCCTCTCACCATTTCCTAAAACCCATCTTAAACATTTTTTGATGATTTCTTTACAATTGAGAATTGCTTTCCAAAAATGAGAACCTCTGATTGGAACTGAGTCACTTAATAATTTCATATTTTGAAGATACTTTCGTTTGATGATAGCTGTCCATTCATTTTCTTCACCAGAAATGAGGTGCCATGCCTGCTTAGCTAGTAAAGCTAAATTCATATAACACTCTTTTAATAAGAGCTTCATACGTTTTGAACTTTAAACTTGTGGTTCAAAATTTCACACTCAAGGAGTATAGAAACATGTATGCTTAAAATCTCAACCCAGTTTACAAGTTAATATTTTTTATTGGTTTTCAACACGCTCCATACTTTACACTGCCTTCTTCCAATTTTTCCAGCATCAAAGAAACATTAACATTCATAACTCAATTACCGAAGTAGAATTCATTATTAAAAATTTCTCCTTCATTCTTAATAATTTCATTTTTTGAATGATTTGTTTTAATTTTTTTTTCAATACTTTTATAAGGTCAAATAAGAACCTATTTAAAGATTACGTCTAAAGATAATAAATTAGATGCTATATTTCTCATCAATTCTAAACCATAAAATCTCTAAAATATTTTAAATCTTTATTTCGATCGGAAATACAATAAGCTTTTCAATTCAAAAACATTTGTTCCAGCAACTAAAACTAAAATAGGTTAATATATCATTAAAGTTTTGTTGAAACATCTTTGATTTAGAAAGGAGAACATAGGCGGTCATGTCGTCTACATAATAATTCAAAATCTAGCCATTTAATTGACTAAAAGTCCTAATTATATTAAATACATAACTTTAACAAATAAGAGTCTATCCTTTCAAACAACACCTTGCCCTAGCTAAGGAACTGATCAGAATGGCTAGGATACAACTACATTTCCATCATCTGGATAAAGCCCATGATAGTGTTGACTACTGACATTAATTCATATCCGCCAACTCCACTTTGTCAACACACAACTCATTCAGAATGGGAAAAAAGATAAAAGGTGTGGCATGCTATGGGTTAGAATGGTCCCTTAATAAAATATAGTCCATTCCTATATGAATTTTCTTGAAGAAAAGCAACAACATTTATGCAATACCTTTACTCTAGATGCATTCTGAAAAGACACAACTTTCTAATGTGTATATATATCTACCTTTGTAATAAATTGAAACCAACAAACACAAAAAATACACATTACATCAATAATTTATTTTAATAAAGAAGACTCTCATATTCATATTAGTTTTTCATTCTTCTGTATATTTATATGAACACCCAAAATAACTACTTTTAAACCATTATCAGAGAATAATATAGATGCAATATTTTTTTTTGTTTGTGGAAAACATCCCAAATGGGATGCCACTTTTGGGTAAGTCCCAAGGAGGCAGAGGTATCTATTCCACCAAAAACGCCCAAGGCTCGCACTTGGCCTGCCCCCTTCTGCACCCTGAACAAACATACCTAAAACAACAAAAACAATAACAAACAAACACAAAACACAAACAAACAAACAAACACAAAACACAAAAAAAATAAAAACCACAAAACAAACAAAAACAACATAAAAGCATAAAAACAACAAAAAACAAACAAACAAACAAATAAATAAAAAATTATATAAAATAAAATAAAAATAACAACAAAAAACAACACAAAATACATAAGAAAACAATAAAAACAAAAACACAACACACAAACACTTTAAAAAACAAAAAACACAAAACCCAAAAAATAAAAACATGAAAACAATAAAAACACACAAAAAAAGAAAAAACACAAAAACATAAAAAACAAAAAAAAACAACTAAAAGAACACAAAAATAAAACAATACAAAAAACATACACACCTCGAAAAACTAAAAAAAAGAAAACAAAAAATCAAAACACAACTACGACATTTTTATGCTAAAAGACTATTAAGGCAAGATTCAATAGAGGAAACATAGGAAAGATATGTCAAATCTAGGGAACTAAAATACCCTGACCGAACCAAAGAGAAAAAAAAAAATAAAGCAAAGAGGAACTAGGTACCTCTAGTACTGGAGCCATCCAAATAAAGGATAAAAAGCAGAGCTTCCCTTATTTGTGAAGCCCCCCATATGGGAGGGTGGTCATAGCAAGTAAGACCACCTTTGTCCAATGCCTAATTAGCTAAAGTATCAACACTCTTATTCTGTTATCTAACCACATCAATGTAATTCACTTTTAAAAAGCCCATCTGGATTAATTGAATCTTCTCAACAATTCTTTTTATTCTCAAATCAACCTTATGATTCTTAGGAGTTTTCAAAAGATTAATCATGAGTTGGGAGTCAGATTCAACCAACACCTTTTCCCATTCAAACTTAGAAGCCTCTTGAAGGTCACTAAGGATACCATACCCCTCAACAAGGTTATTGGAAAGGATACCCAAATTCTTAGCAAAAGTGAAAACCACAAAGCCATCTGAAAGTCTACCGATTCCTCCTACACTAGCTTTTCTAGGGTTCCCCCTAGAGGTTCCATTAGTATTGAATTTTCCATAATCCTTTGGAGGAGGCTACCAATTCCTTGTTCTTTTCATCTTGCAATTACTCACATTCTCTTTAAGTCAATTGCCCTTATAAGAGTTAATATTCAATATTTGCATCACTTGATCCCATTTATGGTGGGAGATTTAGGAGTTATTAAGGAGCTATTGGACTGATTCAACTAAGTTGACAATGGTATTTTTCCAGATATAGTAAATATCCTTTATTTCTTCATTGAATGTCCAGTTATTATTTCATTCAAGATATTCCAAGGTAGAATGCTTGAACCCATCCAAACTAACTACTTAATGAAATGATCAACACCCTCCTATTTAGGTCAATCCCTATGAAGTTGAAAAGTAGAAAAAATGGACCACTGTAAGCCAAGTAAGATGGCCATTCTCCTCCATAGCTTAGAGGCTAAGGTACACTCAATAAAAATATGGCTAAGAATTTCCACATTATTTCCACACATTTCACATCTAAAAGGGCCATGAAAACCATGTTTCATAAGTTGCTCATCAGTTAGCACCCTATGATGCAATAAAATCCAAATAAAGAACTCACCTTAGGCTTGAGATTTTGAGCCCAAAACTGAGAAAATATGTCATAAAATTGGTTGGGATTATTATGGCATAAGGTCAAATAACCTTGAGCAACTGAATACTCACCCTTAGTAGTGTTGTTCCATCCAAAAAAATATTTATCATGGGATCAAGAGAGAGATATCATATGCAGGATGTGTTGGATGTCTTGTCTTTGAATTCCTATAATTTGAATAGGCCAATCCTCAATAGGGATCCAATATCTATCAAATTCTGAATTACCAGTATGGTATCAACAATAATTAGTCACCTTTATCTAATTAGACCAGTGAAGCTGCTCCATCCAAGGCATCCAATCAAGAAACTAAGTTATTACAGGCTAGTGACCATTCCAAGAATCTATCCAAAAATTTATCTACTAACCATTATGAATGATCCAAAATAAAATTTCTTAATCAAATCCTCACCAGAATTAAGAACCGCTAAAATGGGAGAACCTTTGGTAGGCAATTGATAGCGAACAAGGTCTTCAGGACTTTTGTTATCAACATATTTAGCACATAGATTATTGGCCTAAAGGGCATTGGGGTTATGTAAAATCCTCCATGTCATGACCCTCACAGATAGACCTTTGGATGTGGGAAAAATAAGATATTAACTGATGATGCTTTAATACTTGATTTTGTGCAATTAAGAAGCTATGCAATATTATAGATATAGAAGAGTATGATACTGCTAACAAATTACCAATATGTAGGATCAGCTGCACTTGTGTACTTGAGGTTGAGGAAGTGATGATAAGGAAACTAAGAGGTAACAAGGATTGATACCTTCATATAAGAATGCATTCGGTTAAGGGATAATCATTAATAGCTAGCTACCTTGAGCCCTATATTGATAGCCTAGTAGTTATCATAAGTTCTAGAGGCTGAGACAGGTGACTATATTGATGGAAATATTCCCTCTTTGTTTGTTACATATGCATGATTGTATTTTACTTCAACACTATTTGCCTTAATAATTTGTGAGCTATGAATGAATATGTTATCTACATAACTCCTTGTATGCCTTGGTAAATAGTATAAGAAAAACATATAATTTTAAATAAATTGTTGATTTATTTAAATAGTAAAAGATATCATTTTAAGGGGGCTCTTCCTTTGGCAGGAGGAAGGAGGAGGGGCTCTGCAGGTGACTTCCTATGAAAATTATTTTTTGCTTTCCTGCATCCCTTCCTCTACCCTGTCCCAGGTCCTTGATCCTTTTCTAGTTTTCTTGACACCTCCTTTTCCCATCCTTTTTGGTTGGAAAGGTGTTGCAGATGATCTCCTTTGGGGTGGGAGATCACTGTTCCATTGTTCTGCCCCTTTCCTTGCCCTTCAATGGGAAAACCTGTGTTCCACCTTTGCTCCATTGTCCTACTTTTTCCTCTGGTGTTAGGGTTCTGGGTTGGGTTTAGGTTTTTCTTCTTGGGACTCTTCCTAGGTTTTCTTAGGTTGTTTTTGGAAGTCTTCTTCACATCTGCTCATTGAGGATCTTCAGTGGTGAATGGTTGGGTCTGAGAAATTCTGGCTTCTTGAGCAGTTTTGCATAGCATCCTTTTGGTCAGAGGAGGGACCACATGCTTGATACTATGACTCTGATATTTGGATTTGAGGTGGTGGGTTTTATAGGATTTTAGTTCCTTTCGAGGCTTTGCAGCCTCTGGTCGTTTTGTTGCTAAATCCTTGCAGGTTCTCCTCCTTGTTTCCTTGAAGCTGCTTTTGGTGGGTCTGAGGAATTTTGGCTTCTTGAGCAGTTTTGCACAACATCCTTTTGGGTTTGTGGGGTTGCCCATGTGCTTTCTACTATGACTCTACTCTTTGGGTTTGAAGTGGTAGTTCCTATGGGTATTAGTTTTTTTGTGGCCTCTAGGGGCCTCTAGTTTTATAACTACCGATTCCTTAAGGGACTTCCTTTTCTTTGTAGCTGAAGCTATTGTTGAAGGTTGTATGGGATGTATGGTTGTTGTTTTCTAGTTTGAGCTCTAACGTCTGCATTCATGCCTTTTTGTGCTCCCTTCTTAGTGAATTCATGTGGCACTCTCCCATCCTTTCCTTCAGAAGTGCTATTCTACTACTGCTACTTCCTTTACTGAGTAGATGTTCTTGAAGGCTTCCTTTTCACATAAGGACCCTATGGCCTAGGGTGTTCCTTTTGCTATTGCACCACTTCAGTACCATATTCAGGCTATTATTCCATTTTTCTTCATTTCGATCTCCCCTACGTGGGATGTTGGTTTTCTACAAAGCCTTATTACCCAAGGGTGGTTTCTGGTTAACCTACCCTTGGGATGTTTCAAATTTTAAATCCTTGGCTCTGTTTTCTTTTCCCGCCCATGGGAAAATTTCAAAAGGATTTTTGTGGTTAGGATAGTTTGGCACTTTCTCCCGGCATTTTTCAATGCCTTGTGTTTCAAATTTGGGTTTCTGGCGGGATTTCCCTTCCTGCCCATTTTTCCTTTGGCTCAAAGGAAGACGTCTTCCTCTGGCACAAAGGATTGCATGTTCCTTATTTTGTTCCTTTGGGCTGACCTTGCCTAACTTTTTGTCCATCCTTGGACAAATTCCTTTTGTTTCATTATGATGTTTCGTGTTGTATTATGATCCTTTGTAATCAGGTTTTGGGATCCTTGACAAAAACCCACTTTTAATCTAACAAAAAAAAGATATCATTTTAAATAAATAGTTGATTTATTTAAATATTAAAAGATATCATTTTAAATAAATAGTTGATTCATTTAAATAGTAAACATATATCGTTTTAAATAAATAATTGATTTATTTAAATAATAAGGAAATATCATTCTTAAATAAATAGTTGATCTAATTGGAATGGTAAGGGAATCTCATTTTAAATAAATAGTTAATTTATTTTAAATAATAAAGAGATCTCATTTAAAATAAATGGATGATATATATTATGGTTATAAAGAGTTTTCATTTTAAATAAAATGTGATTTATTGCAGTTTGATAAAGAAAACTTTGGTTGTTAAGAAAATGGCTTATCTATTTGAAATGATAAATGTAATTCATTGAACTCATAGAGAATAGACTTTAACTAACTTGAATTGATGCAGGATTTGCTTAATCAAAATGACCAATCAATATTGGTTTTAAATATGATAAGACACTTTAAAATAATTGGATAGACCAACTTCAAAGATTCAATCAAACCAGCTGTGTGAAGCTCCCTCTAACGTAAAGATATGGCTCCTTAATGGCAAGCACCTTGGGTAGAGGGGAGAAGATGAATGTTCACCCCTATCGCCTGATGAATGTAGATGAAGAGTTATGGCGGGTAGGCGGGGGATGATAGTCGAGGAGAAGGATAGGAGAGGAAGGTGAGAGAGGATGCAGTTAGATAGAGGGTATGTTGTTGTAAAGAGGAGCGTGAAGTGAGTGGGAGAGCAGCACAAAGTGGAAGGAGAAACCCAATAGGAAGGAGAAGTGGGCGATGGGTATTTTTGTGAGCAACCTAGGAATCCAATGACTATTATCCTAGGTTGGACTCAAGATAACATTATAGAATAAAGAGGTGTATTATGTTTTCATTTTGTTGGTTTAAACTATCACTAGGCTATGGGATTTTGCCTATTTACATCAACTCCTTTAAAGCTATGGCAAGCCCTTCCTTAAATCTTGTAGTGCTACATTTAGAGAGGTGGTCCTTTGATCACCCTCCTGTTGGTGATATGAAACCATTAGGAGTCTGTGACCATGTTTAATATTCTTGACCAAGCATTAGTATTGCACCTCTGTTATTTTATTATTGCATGTAGTCAAATGGTTTATGGTAGCACCCATGTGTGTAGTCAATTGTTTTATGGTAGTACTTGTGTGTGTAGTTAATTGGTTGTGACACTCCATGCTCATTGCCATGATCGTTACTCTAAAGAATGGTATGTTACTGGTAGGATGGATAACACTAAAAGTAGGAGTGCATCAAGGTAAGTCATTCGCTTATTCATAGGGACAACCTCCCCCTCCTTGATGTTCATAGCCATGCTAGATTTGTATAGTAGGATATCAACCACCCTCGGTAGTTGCCTACGAGCTTAGACAATGTATCCCTATTGGCTACATCGATGCTAGAATAATTTGTCCACGTCATGGATGACGTTGACACCATGGAGACCCCCCCTCCTGAATACTCCACCTACATCCTATTTTTTTGTGGGATAAATATGTCTATGTAGCATTTGTTCTCCATTCACAAGAGCTGGTCACTGGTTAATATTTGCGTAGGAAGGCGAATAAATTATGCCAGGTTGGAATGATCTTTTAATGTTATTTCATTATCTAAAATGGTAATTTTAGGGTAAGTAAAGGAAATAAGCTTTAATGTTATTTCATTATCTAAAATGTAGATTTTAGGGAAATGAAAGGAAATAATATTTAATGTTATTTCATTATCTAAAATGGTAATGAAAGAAAAGAATATTTAATGTTATTTCATTATCTAAAGTGTAGATTTTAGGGTAATGAAAATAAATAATATTTAATGTTATTTCATTATCTAAAATGGTAATTTTAGGGGAATGAAAGAAAACAATATTTAATGTTATTTCATTATCTAAAATGGTAATTTTAGGGTAATGAAAGGAAAGAATCATTAATGTTATTTCATTATCTAAAATTTAGATTTTAGGGTAATGAAAGGAAAGAATATTTAATGTTATTTCATTATCTAAAATGGTAAATTTTTTTGGTAGGTAAACAAAAAATTATTTACTGATCAGGTTGAAGGGTCCCGTCCCTATTACATAGGGCATAAATAGTGCCAATAATACAAAAATAAACTAGTTTTGGACACAAAATCTAGGGGTCCACCCCTTCCAACCTAGGCAAAATAAAAAAGCAATCAACCAGTATAGAGCTAAACAAAAACTAATACAATCATTGACATTCCACCTACCTAAGACTATCTTCTACTGGGATGCCTCTTTTCCATCATGGTGGTCAACTTCTTTATGGATAGAGCCAAGGAGGGCCTTAAGTACATAAAGGGAGATCTTGAAATTTGTTGATGGCATTGGATAGGCTGGTGCCAGCCTCCTTGATGATGTTGGTTGCTGACTTTAGGAGGTTCACAGTTCTATTGATGCGAGAAAGGGTGTCCACATGTAGCACATCTTCGAAAGTTTTGGATGCTTCTTCATCCTCGTCGATATTGACCTCAGGTATATGATCCAAAGTGCTCACATTATTTATCTGCAATCGATAGGATTTCCTACTTTTTTAGAGGGGTGGACTAATTTTCACTTGTTTCTCAGGGGTTTTCCAGAGGGGCGATGATCAGATGAAGTAGAGGTCTTGGGAGTGGGAGTCAGGGGTTAGATCTTCTTGCTGATGGAACAAGTTAGAGTAGGGGAGATTAGGGGAATTGGAGGGGGAAACCTACTACTAAGGGGTATCTGTAAAGGTGAGGGATTGGGGGGAGCTTTCCTTGTCCTTACAAAGGGATGCAGAGGAAGGCTCAGGGCTAGGAGAGCTATCAGGGATGCCACCAGAGACCTAGTGCATGAGGGTGTGCTTGTAAAGGATAAGGAATAGGCCCTAGTTGTGAGGGAGCTTAAAGGACATGCTAATTATAATATTGGTTATGGTGATACGAATAGACCAAAGTAGGAAGTTGAGGAAATTCATTGGTTTGACATCACGAAGGTGGTTCACAAAAGCTAGGTGGTAAGCACACAAAGGATGGTTGGGATTGTCGATAATGATGTGTTGAATGACAAGGATAATGACATCATCCCAAGGCCTGGGTAGAGATGAGCAAAACACACCCTTATTCTCCCACTCCAAGTCTTTCCCCTTATCAGGGAAGTGCTATAATTCTTCTTTGAAATTATGCATGTCTTTTCGAACACTTCTGCCACTCGAAGATAAATAAAAAATTTCAATGATAGACTGGAAACTTACCTCAACCTAAGGCCACAGACATAAAATTCACCTTCATTTCAAGTACTGACAAAATCCTTGGTCACTTGCTCTTCCATTCCAATGAGAACCTTGAAGAAAGGGGTGAATTTTTTAGCTTAGAGTAAAGCTTTGACCCTTGCCTCAAGCTGGAGGTTAGTGGACTCCATGTTGATCTTCGTAATGGAGGATATGGGATTGGAAAAACTACTACGATGTCTACTTCCATGTAGAGTGGAGTTTCTAAAGTGAATGCACAAAGAAAAACCTAGGCTTGGGTTAAAAAGCCTAAACTTAATACGAGCATGATAGTCTATCACTCCAAAAAAACCGAATAGGAAAAGGGAGCACAAGGTACAAAAAGTGAAGGTGAAAGAGAACAATGGGGGAGACAACTAGACCTAAAAGAAGAGGGGGGGTGAGTGGAGGAGGTGGTGCAAGAAGCGGGTATGGGAAGAAAATAATATGGGTGGCGAGTGGTCACCGCAGGGAGGGGGAAAATGAGGAGGGAATGAAGGCACGATGAAAGCGAAGGTGGTGGGTGGTGACTGGTCAAGATGACATGAGCTGAGAAAACCACATGGGTGATCGTACAGGTGAAACATCGAGAAGTTATGGAGAATAGTGGGTTATCTATGCTCATAGTGTTAAGAGAACACCTTTATAGCATTGAAGGAATGCCTTTGTGGCTGCTAAAGCTGCCATTTGTGACATTCCTTAGATGTGTTCTGGTGTTTAGAAAAAACACCTTAGGTGTTAATGAAACACCATTGTGGCAACTAGTGCTGCTCCTTACAAATGCACTTTACATCATGATTTTCTATCGTGCAAAATTCCTAAGGGAATAAATCTTCCCAAATTATCAGGCTATCTTGATTGGTCACTATGTTGGCCAAGAGATCTGCCACCTTATTAGCTTCTCTGAAAATGTGAGTGGTCACGTTTTAAGGACGCTACCAGAGGGAAGTCTGATAGTCTTGGATTATGTTGTGGATGTTCCAACCCTTGTTGCTTTTGTTATCGATATGATTAACCATAATGAGTGAGTCACGCTCAAAGATGATTGGGTTGGCCATGTTTTTACTGATCTAGATACACCTCCAGAGAGCCTGAGCTTTCACGTAGTTTTTAGTTTGTATCCGCACATTTTCCATGAAGGCCAAAATAATGTTTCCCTCATGGTCCCTGATAACTCCTCTGGCCCTTGCATCTCTCGAATTATATTTGGAAGACCCATCAAAATTGACCTTGAGCCAATCAGGAGAGGGGGAATCCATTTGACATTACTCCTAGAGATGGGTGGGTTCTAAGGTCTGGAAGACTTAGTGGAAATCCCCAAGATATTTATCACTACAAACTCCCTTCCACACAAAGGGGATTTGTGCATAGGATGATGTTGGAATTTTCTAAAGCAAAAGTCAAGGATTTGTTGGCAAAAAATTCAGGGATCCTGGGCTTGTCATTGAAGATGCGATTGTTTTGCTCCAACCAAATTTTCTAGAAGACATGGTGCAACAAGGTTTTTAGAGAAACCTGAGTCTTGGGTTTTTGAAGACGTTGGGCCACTGGGTGACCAAGTCAAGGATGAACTTGGGCTAGGCCTAGCTCACTTGGAACCTACTCGTTAGGGAGGAAAAAACCTCAATGGTGAAGGGACAGTCAATGAATAAGTGTTGAGTGGACTCCCAGGCCTGGGTGAATAGGTAGCATCTGTTGGGGACTATGAACCCTCTCTTGATCAAGTTATCTATGGTAAGAATTATGTTGTGGACCATAATACAACAAAAGTGAACGATTTTCAAGAACAGATGTTTAAGCCAAATGGACTTGGAAATGGTAGGGTTGTTGATGGAGCTGGATCATTTGGGAGGGGTGTCAGCCATATGGTAGGCTAACTTTACATAGAACTGTTGGTCATCAAATCTTCCCAGGAAAGGATTTTGGGTAGTGTACGTGCCCTAGACCTGGACCAACATTGAAAGGTCGAGAGGAAGAGATACCCCTCATGCAAATATCCAGAGAAAGGCCCACTCATTTTCTAAACTACTTCGGTATTTTAAGACAAGAGTGCAGGAAAGAAATAAAAAAGAGTGAGAGTGCAGGAAAGAAATAAATAGGGTAAGGGAAGAAATGTCAATAATTTAAAGTGGGAAAGAACCAAAAGCATGATCGCTGGCTAATAGCTCAAAATAGTAGCAATAAATACCAAGAATAAAATGAAATGAACACGATATTAGCCCCCCTATGTATCTTCCGGATGAGTTCCAAGATTACCCTCCCCATTACGTCAAAATCCAGAGTTCAAAATTATGGCAACCAGGAAATACGTGAATATAAAATAAACACTATCCATAGGAAACATACAAGAGAACTATTATAACGTTTTTCTCCCCTATGTATCATTTAATAAAATTCTAGGGGTTCTATCCCCAATCGCACACCTAAATCTAGAATGCAGAATTACAATATGCAAATGAAAGAAGAAATAACAAAAATAATCATAGAAGGCAGCATACAAGAGAGAAATAAAGCCCAAAGATCTTTAGTATTAATCGCAGGGATTCAAGTTACAACAAATTTCTAGCAAAAAGTTCCCCTCCTTTTACATTACAATGCCTGGGTTTTTATAGAGGACCCGATCATTTGAGCCATCAATGCACAAAATGGAGTACATCCTCAAAAACCTAAGAAGTCGACTCCCATAGCTCTCGTGACTGAGCTCTCAAATATTTTCCCATAATTGGCAACTGCGATCGGGTCAGTCGAGGAAACATGCATTTATGAGCTATTTGAACGTCCTTGGTCTTTGGGTGTGGAGCTCGAGTGGCCGCCATGTTCATCAGGCTCCTCTTCAAGGACTGATACTTCCTTTCCAATTGCCAAAAATGAGCAACGAGTTCATCGGGAACGTAAAAACTCATTTATGAGGCACTTGATTGCCTCAAAAAGATACCAGGCTTGGAGTTTGTGCCCTTGAAGTGCTTCGTCAAATTTTAGTTTGCAACTCTACTTTGCGATGGACTTGAGCTGAAGCAGATCTTACTTCTTGGTTATGCACTTCGCACTTATGAGCTTTGCGAGACAACTTCGGGGATGTGAAATGCCAAAGTAAGTATTCCTCCTCGAGATGGCTCTCAATTTCTTTTGCTGCTTCGCTGGAAAGGCGTGTCAAAATTGCTTCGTTGATGTTCTTCACCCAAAGTGGATGCTTCGCTAATGGGCTGTCAAAATGCTTTGTTGTGATCCTCCCTCAAAACTACGGTTCAAGATTTCTTGGGCCAAAGTGCATTCTTGCCTTTAAAAAATGTGTTGCTTTTTACGGGCTAATACTGCTTTGGGTGAAAGTGCTTCACACAAAGGCTATCCAAAGCAGATGCTTCACAATAAATTTTGGCAAAGTAGAAATGGTTCTCTAGTAGGGAGGCCAGAAGTGGGTGCTTCGATGATTTTTTGGCGAAGTAGTTTTCAATGTTTGCACTCCTTCAAATTTTGCTTCCCCAAATTTTTGCTTGAAGCAACTGCTTGAAATGCTTCAGGTGCGAAGCTCTTTTCTCGCCTTAGCAATTGAGCCACGATATAATATTTTATTTCCTTATTTAGTGAATATGTTCTTATATGATTAAATTTGTTTGAATTCCACTTCGTAAAACTTTCACCCGAAGCAACTGCTTGAAATGCTTCACGTGCGCAGCTCTTTTCATTCTCTACTTCTTTCTTTTAGCAAAGCTATCTTCTTTCTTGCGAAGCTCTTTTTCTTAACTTGTTCAGTGGTGAAGCATTTGCATCTCCATTCTATATACAAAGGGGGTGGCAATAGAAGCCAAAATTGCTACAATACTTTCAAATAACAAAAAGAAATACTTTACAAAAATAAACACTTTACAAAAATTTGATTTTACTACCCATCTAAGACAATGTGACAAAATTGTCAACATTCTTGGTGGCTCACAGGGCAACGAGCTTGCCTCGGTGTACGAACCCTCAGCCTTGATCTATTGGGCCAGAGTTACCTCCAAAAATTTCTCCTTTTTCTCCCTCTGTGGGTGCTTCCCTGGATGCTTCTTCTTCTTATGGCTCTTCTTCTTCTTCTCCCTCTGGCGTGGCCTCCGACCGCAGGGGTGGGGAAAGGTGATCGCGGATGCGTTCCATGGTTTGACGAACATGACCCCAGGTGCATTTCAAGAAAGGCTCTCGGTCTTGTAGTGATTTTACTAGAACATGGAACCGATCTATTTGCCCTATGTCGGCATGCTTGGTTATTGTGCTTAGATCATTGAGGTAGGCCACGATCTTGCAATGTATCAGAATGAAATCTGTGACTTGTCCTTATATAATTGGATCTTCCCAACCATCTATCTCTGAGACGTCACATTCAAAATGAAGCCATGTCGGCTTGAGTTCTTCCTTGGTCAAAAGGTTCCCATCATCATCAGTGAAACTAGGGAAACCTAATGAAGAGATATCCTAAAAGTAGCCCAGAGATGCACGCTGCTCATGCTCAAATACATCTAGGAGGTCTTTCACCTTTTGGGCTTTCCTCACCTTAGAGAAGAAGGCGCGGACCGTGGCTTGGGCTATACACCAATCCCTGGTCGTTCGAATCATAGCAACAACCTGCAAGTCCTGATATTTGGTACTTTGGACCTCAAAAGCTAGTTTGAGTCGGCCTCTGATTTTTTGGAAGATTTCATCTACGATTGGCCCTTCTTAAGAAGCGGCATTCTGGGCTTCGATGATGTATGTCAAGATTGACAGGGTGCTGGAGGCCCGATATCTAAAGTTTTTGAGCAAGTGTGAGCAGATTTATTTTATTTAGCCCCTATCAAAAAGCTCCAGGTTTTCATTTTCGTACAACTACTACTACATCTGCAAGATCTTGCTTTCAAATTATTTGGACTTTAACTCAGCTTCAACCAGTATCTGGCTCTGATATTTAGTTGCACTCTGTAGTTGTATTACTTGCTATTTCAAGGCGACTACTTCCTTTTTCATCTGCTCACACTGCTTCTCTGTGTCCTCTAGCTTGGAGTGAGTCCTGGCTAGCTCCTCTTCCAACTTGATGTTGGCGCTCTCTGCTTCAAATCTATGTTGATTGGCAATGTTTGCATGTGCACAAAAAGTTTCAATTCTTACATGCATGGATGCAGATTCATTATATACATTTAAGTGCTCTAGGTCCTTAGTCTTCTCCTGATAGTCATAATCTATTGGAGTCATCTCGTCCAGAGGTTTTTGGACCTTAGGGAACTTTCACCTTATGCAACTTTTCGCCCTTCAAGTCAAAAATGGCACATTTTTCTACTTTGGCCAGAGAGCACCCTCTCTTTTTCCTCGCCTCCTTCAACATCTTATCTATGTTCTACCGGGCTTGGAGTAGCTTCTATGCTAGAGGGTGTTCCTTAATCATGGATAACTCAGTTTCAAATGAGGCTGGATCTCCAGCCAAAGGGGTGAACAAATACAATGATTGTACAGGGAGTGCCTCACTAGTAGGTTCGACGATGGGTGTGGTAGGGGTTTCAGTGAGAGTGACTATGCCATGTGTGACAAGGGAGTGGGAGATAGGGTTCGGCATTGGAGTACTACCTTCACCTTAACTGAGAACCAAGGGAATGGTGGCATGGGTGGGTGAAGTAGTATCGATGGACTTGTACAGGCCTGATGACTCGATTGGGTTAGATACGCTTGTGGGGCTAACGGGATCACAAGGCAGACTCGAGGTGGCAAGGGGTAAGTGATGGGGTGACCAAAATTCTAAAGTGGAGGGATACTGATGGGGATTCATGACTAGGACCATTGTGGACATGACTTGAATAACCAAGGGGATGGGTGAGGAGTGCATACCTGCTTGCCCTCCTGGCATAGCAGAAGTGGTGGTTTCTTGCGTGATTGGATCTTACTCCTTTCCAGCTTCGACACTCCCAACTTCCATGACCTCTCCTTTAGGGTCCCCTTCTTGTTGGAGTTCCTCCACATCAATGATATCTACGTCTAAGGCTACTTTGGCCCTTTATGATGTCGTCCCTTCAATATTTGCCTTGGTTGGGCTTGTCATAGGTTTTCCACCAGGAGCACCTGGAATCTTTGTACGTGGTCACTTCGGGTGGGTTGGAGGCACTTGATATTGCTCTTGCCTCTTTCTTTTCTTCTTCTCCTCCTTCTCTGATTGTTGCATCGATCCTGTGGCACTGGTGTCATGGCTTTCCATAGGTTCCTGAGGCAGTTCTTCTGGTACAACTTTTGCCTCCTCTTCTTCTTCTTCTGAAGCATCATTAGCTCTCCTTGGGATTTCGCCCGAACCTGGGGCACTTGGAGGAATGAAGTCATTGAAGGAGGTGGGCTTCCAAGTCCCAAAATTGGCTTCATAAACAACCGTGAAGTCCTTATCTGTCTCCAAGAGGCCGTGTGATTTCATCTTTTGTCGATGAAATCTCATTTTCCACCATTCCTTTAATTGTTCTATGCCCCAATACTTCAATTCCTCCCTCAAATTGTCTTTCATATTTCTCCAAAAAATGGAGCTTGAGCTTGGGAAAGGATGCTGAATAGGATCAAACTCAACTTCCATAGGGTAGAATTCATGCCAGGGAGGCAAGGTCTTTATCCTTTCTAAATGCCACTCCAGATCCCTCCCATTGGGGTTATTTCTTTTCTCCATGATTTCTAGGTGGGGGTAGACATGAAAATTCTTGAATCTGAGGTGGTCCCTCATCACCCCCAAGGGACCGTAGAGCCATATTTGAGGAATTTGGAGCAGACCAAAGTTGGCAATCTTCTCCTCTAGGAATACGTGTTGCTTTAGGGCAAACACTTCAATTACCCCCATTTTGAAGGGGAAGTCAGAAGTGTGCACCCATTTACGACTGTGGCCGTAGAAAAAAAATGTTGCGTCGCTCTACCGAGCGACCTCCAATGCGAACTGGTATTCCGAGGGGTAGACGGGCAGCAGGAAGGGTTTCCTCATGAATCTGAACAAGTGAATCACAAGTCCTTGCGTTAGTTGAAATATGTCTCCCTTCTTCTCCTTCACCACTTTGTCTCTTAAACTGAGGGGCACTTGAGGGCAAGAACCCTTCAAAAAATGAATGGAAGGTCCAAAGAATTGTTGATTAAATGAATAACATGACTCTGTCCTCTCCAGGAGGGGAGTCCACTAGTACACAGGTAGAGGAGCTCTATCCTTACCACTCAAAGAAATGGAAATGTGGGGAAAATTATTATGTACATGGTAGAAAAATAACCAGACCAGGAAAGAGCAAGGTGTGAAGTACTAGCCCGCCCTAGAATTATTCATACTGGTCAGCCACATGTGCAAGGTTCGAGCCACCCATTCTACCCAGTCAAAAAATATCGGGTTCATGTTTGGCCTTAAAGCATCTAGGGCATAAAACTCCCCTCGTGAAATACATTTGGCCAAAGACACTTGCCAAGGGTGCACCGAAGCATCAGTTGACAACCCTACAACCCATGCAATGATGGAGAAGATGTCCATGCTCTTGAAATATGTCAATGGGCGAGGCATCTAAGGAAGATTACCTGAAGGGAGCCCATCCTTGAGGTTCTCTCTTAGAAATTTCAAAATATAGGTGGAGGAGGTGAACCTCTCCATTTGTTTGATCAGGATGACATTACAAACGAAATAGCCCTTGAGCAGCCCCTGCTGCGTCGCAAAGGCTGCTTGCACATCTTCTTTCAAAATTGAAAATAATTTATGGCCAGCGATGTCTAGCACTTTTTTGGAGGATGGCTAGTAGTTCTGTGTGATGGCACAGGTTAAATAAGGAAAATGATGTATGGGTGGGGTCAGATACCAGTAAATCTATGAATAATACGCAGCGGCCCTCTTGTTCCGAGGAGAGTCTGCTTGTCATAAAATCGATAGTGTATCGGAGCTCAGCCATGCTCTTTGAGAGTTAAGTGTCCCTTATTTTCTCCCACCCATAAATTGGTGGTTCTTCAAGTTGATCTTATTCATAATCCTCTCTTTCCTCCATCGACTGCTTTTTTGGGCGAGGGTTGAGGTTGACCTTCTTAGGTCCATGTTTTTTCTCTTCTTTGCCCTTTTGTGTTTTCTTTGGGTCTGCTACCTCAGGCTCCTTCCACTTCTCCTTATAGTTCTTCTTCCCCATTGTGGATATTCATGGCGATAGATATTTCAGTGCAAAAGACTTTGATGCAAAGGATTTTGATGCGAAGGACAGAAGAATTGCAGGGTAACAACAGGGCTCTTAATCTTGCATGAACCAGTAGGCGAATAACCTTATTTATCACTGAGCCTTGCATTTTATAGCCTTAAAAGGCAACTACCTCAATTTATGGCACCTAAAAAAATTAAATTTGCAACTCGAACGGAGGAGGTCATTTTGCCATTTGATTGGCTTTACGACGACGTGGTATGTGGGCCCATGTGGTTTGATGATTTGATTTGCATTGGGAGTTTAAATTCCTACCACCTCGTACCTAGGTGTGAGCTTTTGTCGCAATAGAATATTCTTGGGATGCACTCCACAACCTTGGCATTAAAATCATTCACCCTGAACATTCCCCTAGGTTGTCGTTGGTGCGTCTCCCAAGGCACATTTTAAATACTTCTCATATCACGCACCATAGGTTTGGCAAAGTGGAAACTGGTGCTGAAGATGCTTCGCTGCGAACCTTCGATGCGAGCTGATCTTCTATACTTTGGGCCCGAAGTAATTTTACTTCATTGCGTCGCCACTTTGTTTCATGGAAGGTTGCCTTCGAAGCTCGTTCCTTATGAAAAATGACTCGCTAGCTTCCCTTCAAAAACTGCTTCGCTCAAACTTCTTTTGCGAAGCATTTCTCAAGCCTTTGTTTCTTTTGAGGACTCCTTCCAAGCCAAAGTGCTTCGCTGCGAAGCATATCACGTTAGTTACTTCGCACTCTAGCGAAGATGGGGCTCGTTGCTATGGTAGTCTGGGGTTGAGCCTTCTGACAATCATGGAATAGGGTATATACAAAAATAAAATTTTACGTACAAAAGTAAAACTTGAAACACATCTTTTTTTTTTGTGTTTGTTTGTTTCGTATCAACGATGAAAAGTCTACAGATGAAGACCATTGATCGAGATCAACAAGATCTGACCATCGGCATCCTTGAGGATGAAAGAGTTGGCCGAGTTTACATTCAAAATTTTGAATGGTCCATCCTAGAAAGCATCCAATTTGTCATGATTCCTAGGATTGGCCTTCTAAGAATCCCACTTCCATACTAGATCTCCCAATCTAAAAGTGTGATCGAAGGATTTTTTCTTGAACCAGTCTCGGGTGATCTGAGCATACTTAGTAAAGCTTTGATAGGCATTCTCATGATCTTCGTCTAGCTGCAGTAGTTGAGCCAACCTATTTTTCATAGGATTAACTTCTTCTTCCTCATCTAACAGCTGCAACGCAGGGATCTCTACATGGGTAGGTAATATGGCCTCTTTGCCATACATTAGGGCATAAGGTGACGTCTTGATTGACTTCTTGATAGAAATATGATCGTCCCACAAGGCCCGATCTAAGAGGAGGTGCCAAGTTATTTTGTTATTCTCTATGAATTTTTTTAGCACCCTTAATAGAGTCTTGTTAGTTGATTCTGCCAAGCCATTACCCTGTGGATAGTAATTAGAGGAAACTTTATGGTATATCCCATATTTGTAGAGGAAATCGTTGATTTTTGTGCTTGAAAACCTAAAACCATTGTTCATAATGATTGCTTCTGGGATGCCGAACAGGTTGATCAATCCCTCTAGGAAGGCGACAATGATCTCCTGATCAACATGCTTCGTGGGTACTTCTTCGGCCCATCTGGTGAAGTAGTCAGTTGCGGTCAGTATGAACTTATTCCATACGGAGGAGTTTGGCGATATAACCCCTATGAAATACAACCCCCATTGTTGAAAGGACATTTCTACTTATATTGGTCGAAGAGGCATCAGAGCACTTCTGCTTCGATCGGTGAATCTTTGACATTGCTTGCATCTTCGACAGATCATAAAGGTATTGGCAAAGAGTGTAGGCTAATAATAACCTACCTTAATTATCTTCAATCCCATTGTTCTTCCTGCAAAGTGACCTCCAGATAACCCTGAATGAAATTCTCCTAGGAATCTCTTCTTATCATTTTCTTTTATGCACCTGAGAAGAATGCCATCTAAGTTTATAAAAAATAGGCCTTCGGGGCACAACGTATATCAGAGGGACCGCATCTTGAAGTGCCTTCGTTGTGAAGCATTTAAATGCGAAGGACATCTATCGATGTTGAAATATTCAACTATCTCACTGACCCAGTACTTCTTGTCCTCTTCCTAGTTTGCAAAGCATCCTTCTATTGTTGATTCGTCCCACTCACAAGTTGTCACTTCGGCCACTATGATCTTCGCAAGCTCTTGACATAGTGCACGACTGTGAACCAATTTTGTGGGTCTGATCTCAACGTCGAACTCTTGTATCTTGCTGACCCAACTGGCTCTTTTGCTTCCCAAATATCCTTGGATAATGAAGTTGCACACATCAAGGTGTATGATAAAGACTGTAACCCAAATTTGGAAAATGAATTATTTGAATTTCCTAAGAGATTTCATTACTGCATGCACTTGCCTTTCTATGAAATTGTATTTTTCTTCATGGGGGTGTATCACATAGCTTAGAAATGCGGTGGGGTGCTCTTCACCATATTCCCCCTTCTGTGTTAGGACTACAGCATAGCTCTCAGGTTCTCCTATGGCATATAGGATGAAATCTAGGTTGTAATCAGGGTTGGTTAGAATTGGTGCCTGAGCAATTCGGGCCTTGATCTCTTAAAATGTCTCTTTTCTCTACTTCGTCCAGACGAATTCAACGCCCTTATTTAAAATACCTTGATATTCTATACAAGAAAGGTAGAAGGTTTCTCATTGTATATTTTTACCTTATTCCCTTTGAATGGAATATCTAAGTGTGAGTAATCCATAGATAGATATCCTCCTAGCTTTGTCGTAAACTCTCTTTACAAGCACATACTAAAATACGGCTCAAGGTCAACGACCACCACCTCTTGTATAACTATGATTTGAGGCATCTTATGTAGTCGAATGGTATATCTTTAATCACTCCTATAGTCTTCACGGGAGTACCATCCAACTGGAGCACATCATGGCTACTTCGCGTATACTCCATACCTATCTCTTCACACACTACTTTGGGCATGACTATCATCATGACCCTGAAGTCTATCATACAATTGTGTACAACATACCCTTCCATCTGTAAAGATAGGTAGAATGGAGGTGGCCGATTCTTCCCTGTAATGGATGTGGATAGGGTATGCACTAGGGCAAGCGGTGCTGAATTTTTCACCTTAGTTGTCTTCAATGATTCTTGCAGCAAGTCTACTTGATAAGGAAACTGCAATGCATCATATAGGCTAATCTTGGCCGAAATCTTATTCAACTCATCTATAATATTGTATGCTAGGGAGTTAGGCATCTCAGATTCCATATTTTCCTCATACCTGGTGTGATACTGCTCCGTGGCTTCGACCCTTTATCACTTGGTCAGCGAAGGAAGTTTGAGATTCTCTCTAGCTTGTTCTTTAGTTTCCACCTGAGGTGGATTTGTAGGGGCCTGTTGGGTCTTCTCCTTGATTGGTGGAAGTTGAGAAGCTTTGATTGGGGCCTAGGGAAGTTTTTGTCCCTTCTCATGGTGAGAAAGAACCTTTAAAGGAGCCATTTGATCAACAAATACCTCTATTGACATTTTCCCTCCTTTGGTAAGGACTGCAACTTGCTCTTCTTTGCTAATTACCAGGTTCTGATCCATCTGCTTGATAATGTTGACCTGACCACCATGACTACTGTTCGCCATCATTTGTACATAATGTTGGTGTAGCATGCAGACATTCTCCTCATGAGGATCATTACACGTGGAGCACCAATGTATGTAATTGAAAGTGCTCGAAGCTTCGTCAATTATGATATTTCTTGCCAATGCTCTCCCTTGTTGGACTGCTTGATCTTTAGTAAGTGCGAGTGTAGGATACGACCTTATCGATAGAAACTCGTACTGTGCTTGCTTCTTCTTCATAATGGTCATATCATTGGACAGTATGCACTGTGGAGTTCAAGGACTGAACCTCCTATAGTATTTTAGCTTGCATATCATCGATATTAGGAATAAGTGGCAATGGAGCCATCATTGGTATTGGAGGTAGGGCGAGGTGTTGAGGTGGTGCTGGCAATACAGGGAATGCCAATGAGACAATGGGATGTGAAGCTGAGAACATAAGAAAATGGATTTATGGAGTAGCAATCCGTGATACAATGGGATTTGGGTTCCAAGACGAGATTGGGTATGCAGGGGTTATAGAGATCTACGAAGCAGCTGCACTCACATACTAGGATTGAGGGAAATTGGGAAGTATGGGAATCAACATCCTTTGGGGAAGCTTGCCCATAGCTATTAGATCCATCTCCGCTCTCTAGGCTAACTCGTATAACTTAGGGAAGGTATTGATATTTGAATACCTTACCATTACTTTGATATTAGGGTTGAAATCCCAAAGGAAATAGCATGCTATAGTTTCATTAGTTGGACGAAGTCCAACTGGTATCCTCTGCCAGGTTTGAGCGAACCTAACATTGAAATCGGTGATATCTTCTTGCGGATGTCTCTGAATTGTTGTGAACTGATGCAAAAGAGAATATGGATCGGTAGACTCATTGAAGATTTGCATCAATTGTTTGGCTAACTGATCCCATCTCGTTATAGTATCGGGTGGTAAAGATCTATACCAGTAGAGGAGCTTCCCTCTAAGAGATAGAACCAAAAGCTTTACCATAACTCGCTCTTCTGTGATGTCATGAATTGTTGCCAGAGAAACTATGTCCTGGATGTGCTCCAGAGCGGTCTTCCAGGTTCCATTGAACGTAGGGATCTTCTTCATAGCAGCAGGCAGAACTTACCCTTGTCCTGCTAGATTTAGCGGTCCCGAAGAATTCCATGTTGGGAATAGTCTGGGCAGCGATTGCTGCTACTGCTACTGCATTTGTTGTTGTTGTTGCTGCTGTGCCATATTTGTGCCTGGATTTTGAGAAATAGGAATTCTCGAAGCTCCTCCTTGGTTGCTAACAGGATGACTAATGTGAATGGAGGTACTAGGATGCTTCGGTGAGTTGGGAGGATTATGAGGAAATCTAGCTACTGTGATGTTCAAAGTTAGTCCTTGTTATTCAATAGCAGCCTCTTACAAGGATGTTCCACGTAACAATGACTCAGGGGTGACCAACCTAGAGTGTTCCCCAAAGGTGTTAATATCGAGCTCAAAGAACTCGGTTTCCTCTCCTCTATTCCTAACTCTCCATCTTATTTGCATGAAGGCACAGACTTAGGTACCAGTCTCTTACGACTTAAAGATTCTCAGGTGAGACAAAGTTTCCAGATTCTAAGAGTATTTCGACAATGAGACGAGCATCGATTCTCACTACCACTCATAAGGTGAGATTGACCGGGTCCCACTGGGCGTGCTAGAAACTGTTGGTCATAAAATCTGCCTAGGAAAGGATTTTGGGTAGTGTACACACCCTAGACCTGGACCAACATTGAAAGTCTGAGAGGAAGAGATGCCACTCATGCCAATATCTGAAGAATGGCTGGCTCCTTTGCTAAACTACTTTGGTGTTTTAAGACAAGAGTGTGGGAAAGAATTAAAAAAGAGTGAGAGTGCAAGAAAGAAATAAACAAGGTAAGGGAAGGAATGTCAATAATTTAAAGTGGGAAAGAACCAGAAGCACGATCGCTAGCTAATAGCTCAAAATAGCAGTAATAAATACCAAGAATAAAATGAAATGAAAATGATATTAGCCCCCCTATGTATCCTTCGGATGAGTTCCAAGATTACCCTCCCCCTTATGTCGAAATCCAGAGTTCAGAATTACGATGACTAGGACATAGGTGAATATAACAGAAACACTATCCACAGGTAGCATACAAGAGAACTATTATAACGTTTTTCTCCCCTATGTATCCTTCAAGAAAATTCTAGGGTTCTATCCCCAATCGCACACCTAAATCCAAAATGCAAAATTATAGTATGCAAATGAAGGAAGAAATAACAAAAATAATCACAGAAGGCAGCATACAAGAGAGAAATAAAGCCCAAAGCTCTTTAGTATTAATTGTAGGGATTCAAGTTATAGTAGCTTTCTAGCAGAAATTTCCCCCCTTTTACATTACAATGCCTGGGTTTTTATAGAGGACTCGATCCTTTGAGCCATAAATACACAAAATGGAGGAGTACATCCTCGAAAACCTGAGAAATTGGCTCCCGCAGCTCTCATGACTGAGCTCTCAAATATTTTCCCATAATTGGCAACTACGACCGGGTCAACCGAGGAAAATGCATTTATGAGTCATTTGAATGTCCTCGGTCTCTGGGTGTGGAGCTCGAGTGGCCGCCATGTCTGTCGGGTTCCTCTTCAGGGACTGATACTTCCTTTCCAATTGCCAAAAATGAGTAACGAGTTCATCGGGCACGTAAAAACTCATTTATGAGGCACTTGATTGCATCAAAAAGATACTCGGCTTGGAGTGCATGCCCTTGAAGTGCTTCACCAAATTTTAGTTCGTAACTCCGCTTCATGATGGAATTGATCTAAAGCAGATATTCCTTCTTGGTTATGCACTTCGCATGAATGAGCTTCATGAGACAGCTTCAGGGATGTGAAATGTCGAAGTAAGTATTCCTCCTCGGGATGGCTCTCAATTTCTTTTGTTGCTTCGCTGGACAGGCGTGTCAAAACTGCTTCGCTGAGGTTCTCCACCCGAAGTGGATGCTTTGCTAATGGGCCATAAAAATGCTTTGCCACCATACTCCCTCAAAATTGTGGTTCGGGGTTTCTTGGGCCGAAGTGCATTCTTTCCTTGAAAAAATGTCTTGCTTTATAGGCTAATACCGCTTCGGATGAAAGTGCTTCATGCGAAGGCTATTTGAAGTAGATGCTTCGTAAAAAATTTCGTCAAAGTAGAAATGGTTCGCCAGTAGGGAGGCCCGAAGTGGGTGCTTCGATGATTTTTTGGTGAAGTAGTTTTCAATGTTTGCACTCCTTCAAATTCCGCTTCGCCAGAGTTTTGCTCGAAGCAACTGCTTGAAATGCTTCGGGTGCGAAGCTATTTTCTTGCCTTAGCAATTGAGCAACGATATAATCTTTGCTTTCCTTCTTCGATGAAGCTGTTCTTCTATGCTTAAATTTTTTTGAATGCCGCTTCGCAAAACTTTTGCCCGAAGCAACTACTTGAAATGCTTCGGGTGCGAAGTTCTTTTCATTCTATACTTCTTTCTTTTGGTGAAGCTATCTTATTTCCTGCGAAGCTCTTTTCCTTAACTTGTTCAGTGGTGAAGCCTTTGCATATCCATTATATATACAAAGGGGGTGGCAATAGAAGCCAAAATTGCTACAATAATTTCAAATAACAAAAAGAAATACTTTACAAAAAGAAACACTTTACAAAAATTTGATTTTACTACCCCTCTAAGGCAATGTGACAAAATTGTCAACAAGAACTACCTGTCATTGGTACCTTTCCAACAAAGCTTGTTAGCCATCTGAGTCTGAGGGAAAAAATTCACTTTGAGAATAGACTGAAGGGAAGACTTGGCTCTACCTAAAATAGTATTCCTAACCCTGAACTGAATCACCTTCCACCTGTGGCTATCTTGAGTGGTTATGATATCAACGATCCTATGACCAAATATGCTATCAGTGAGGAGTTTAATTACTATAATGTTGGGGTCTCTGATGAGAGGCTCATCCCTGGCCCACGGATCATGCAAAAATTTGATGTCCATTCCATTTCCAAGCTACCACCTTGTTCCCTATAGGATGAGATGCTTTATTTTGGATATGGATTGCCAAAAGTGGGACCCAATGCTAGGAGTCCCTTCATGCTTGAAAGAGTGTTGTTGGAGGTATTTCATTTGAATGATAGAGACCTAGTCCAAATTGGCATTGGTGGCCACCTTCCACGCTTGTTTGGCCAGGAGGGCCTAGTTCATGAGGTTGATTCTATGCAAGTTGAGACCTTTATCTTTCAAGGTGTAAAATTTATCCTAGGCCATCAGGTGAAACTTTCATTGATTATCCATCCCTACCCAAAAAAAGTGCTTCTAGATATTTTCTATGCTTTCTCCCACAACATTTGGAATTTTAAAGATAGAAAGAAAAAACATCGGGATACGTTGGAGAACAACCTTAACTAAAGTGGCTTTAACTACTTGAGACAGGAGAGCCCCTTTCCATCCTGCCAGTTTCTTATGGATTCTCTCAGTGACACTTTTCCACATGGTCTTGGATGACCTCCCTTGAAACATTTGGAGCCCAAGATAGGTGGTTGGGAGATCAACGATTGTGCACCCCAAAATGCCTATAATTTTTACTTGCCTCCTTGTAGGGGTGTTGATGAAGTAGAGCTTGCTTTTTTTGTAAATAACCTTTTGGAGAACAACTTCCTCGTATAGATTAAGGATAGACTTGATGACCTTGGCTTCATATATAGAGGCTAATATGGCCAGTAGGGTGTCATACACAAATTGCTGGTGGGTCAAGGGTTGAATGTTGGAAGCAGCCTTGATACCATAAATCAATCTTCTTGAGTAGGTGGATTTGATAGCTCTTCCCAAGATTTCTACCAAGATGATGAAGAGGATGGGGGAAAGGGGGTCCCCTTGTCTCAATCCTCTGGAACTAGGGAAGTGCCCTATAGCTGAACCATTGACCATGACAGAGAACCAGGGAGAGGAGATGTAATTAGAGATCAGATTGACCCAATTCTCATGGAATCCAAACTTGAGGAGGATTCTGGTCAGAAACTCTTGATCCACTCTATCGAAAGCCTTGTTCATGTCAATATTAAGGAAGAAGGCTGACTTGTTGGACATTTGGGCCGAATGGATGAGCTCGTGGATAGTGATGACTCCATAAATGATATTTTGACCTTTGATAGTACTACCTTGGCAGGGATCAATGATGGATAGGAGAATGTTGGTTAGTCTATTAGCCATGGATTTAGATAGGATTTTGTAAATAAAATTACACATAATGATGGGGTGGTAATCAAACAGGGACTGGGAATTGGGCCCCTTAATAATGAGAGCTAGGAAAGTGGAATTGACATCCCTGGGAATGAATCTGGTAGCTTGCATTTTAGAAATGGCTAGGCAAAGTTCAGGCCCTATGATGTCCCAATAGGTTTGGAAGAACCTGGGAGAAAACCCATTAGGACCAGGAGTATTGTCTTGTTGTATAGAGAAGAGGACATGATGGATATCTTTAGGGGTAAGAGGGCTGAGAAGGTGGGTATTCATGACCTCAGGGATGGATCTAGTAATGTTTTCAAGGAGAGAGTCCATAGCCTAGTTGGGGGGATGAGGGGACACCGAGGAGGGATTTTAAGTGGTTAAAAGCTTCATCCTAGATCTGGTGGATATCAGTGGTGTAGGAACCATCTTGTTTGGTGAGGGTTTTTATCCTGTTGGCTCCTCTATGCTTAAGGGTGGAGATGTGGAAAAATTTGGAGTTGGAATCTCCTTCCTTGAGCCACAACTATCTTGATTTTTGGCACCATAACATTTCTTCCTTCCATAGAGTGTTATGATATTCTAATAGCAAAATCCTCTCCTATATTATAATATTGTCGCCCCTACCCCTATTGGAACCTATCCTCAATCTGATTGAGTCTATTTTTGATGATGTTTTTGTTTTCAAAGATGTTCCTGAAAGTATATTTTTTCCACACCCTTAGCTTACCATTAATTGATTAGAGTTTCTATATTACCTGGTTTATGGCCATCCCAGGGACCTTTTCCCCCCACCATTCAACAATATGATTTTTGAGGTTTGGGTGTTGTGTCCACATAGATTCAAATTGAAAAGGGGTTTTAAACTGAGGTCTGTTGGTAGTTTCAAACATCAGGGAGTTTTGATCAACCCCAATTTTTGGAAGATCCTATAGGTTGGCATCCCCAAAGAGAGGAAGCACTTCTTGGGATAGAAAAAAATAATCTAGTCTCTCTTAAATAAGGTTTTTTCCTACCCTTCTGTTACTCCAGGTGAACTGAGCCCCTTTCAGTTGGACATCCATAAGATCACTTGAGTCTACAAAGTGAGCAAAGTCCTTTGTGTCTCTAGAAGTAATGGCATTCCCACCTCTATTTTTAGAAGGATGTAAGGGATTATTGAATTCCCCTGCTAAGATCCAAGGGACGTCACTAAATGCTTGTATCATATGGGACAAGCTTTTCCACAAGATTATTCTGCACTGCGGGGTGTTAGGAGAATACACATTGATTAAGACATAGGAGATTTGGGTGTTAGAATCATGAAAGAGGATGTTGGCCAGGCGCCCATCACCTAAAATAACTCATCATTCAAATTTTGCTGGATTCCAAAGATAAAGGAGTCTGCTTGAGGTACCTTGCACTGGGGTATAGACAAACTCAAACTTCCTCCAGATAGTTTTGGCAACTCTTGGTGACGAATGCTCACCTAATTTATTTTCATGGATGAGGAAAATAGTAGGATTTGTTTCCTTCTGCATAGCATCAACCAATATTTATTTGAATACCCCATTTAGCCCTCTCGCATTCCAGGAGAGGACTTTCATTTGGAAATTTTGGAGGGCTTTCTACCCCCTTTTGAATATTTTAGTTTCTTTCTTGCTTGATATCCCTATGTCCTAGAGCAGAGTTTTTTGGGTGCCATTAGCTATATCTTCAGCTGCATCTCTATATATGAGGTCTACCCTCGAGGGCATTCCCTTATTTCTATCACCTCCCACATCAATCTGGGTCTTTCTATAACTTTAGGTCTATTTTGGGCTCCATGGTTTTGGGGACTCTTGGGAAGAATCGTCATTGTCAACTTTGGATTCGAGGGATCTGGATGGGGAATGAGGTGACCTAGTCTTACTAGGTGGGGAAGACGAAGGTGGGGGAATGGGGGGCTAGGGGGTCTTGGGGGTTTTGGGGAATCAAAAATGTTGACGAGAGTTGGGGAAGGGCATCAAGGTGGGGATGGGAGGGGGATTTTTTGAGGAATGGCCTCAATAGCATTAGGTTGAACGATAGGGTTTGAGTCAGGGGCTTCCTCATAGAGGATTTCCACAAATTAGAATTTATAATTATGACTAGAGTTGCTCAGTAAATAAAATTTGTTGGAGTTGGTGAACATATTACTTACATTTTTTTTGTTGTCGCTTAGAGGGGGAAAATCCTACTGCTTGCCCTTATGGTTCTGGTTCTATCCATTTCACCCTTCATATTTGGATTTTCCCCTGGACTAGATGGGCCACAGTTTGTGATTTTGTCTATGAGTTTTTATGATTTAGGCACTGAGACGAAAGGTTCCCTTGTAGCCGACACTCGAAGCAAAAAAAATAGGTTATTTTCAAACTCCAATAGTTGGCTTCACCTGTAATTTTCATAAATTAGGTTAACCTAGCTAGGGAACTACGTTTCAAGGTTGACATTGACACATATGCATGCTTGCATCAGGTGAGTCCAAGCACGAGTTACTGGATCAATAGCTACCAGTTCTCCTATTTCTTAGGCTATCACTTGGAGTTCATATTCATAGAAGAAGTGCGATGGATAGTTCATGAGCTGCACCCAAATGTTTTTATAATTTATGCTCTGTGACTCAAGATCAAAATATTCTCCCCACATTCAAAGGAAGAGACTTCTCCTCTAAAAAAACCATGGGCCTCTTGATAATATGTGATCTACGTCTTCCTGTGTGTTGAGGTAGACCATGAAAAACCCTCGAGATATGGTTGAAAACTCTAGGTGCCCTCTAGTTTTCCACTTGATCATCACCCAATTCCGTAGTGAGTCCATGTCCGGTCTCCCTCCAAAAAATTTCTCTACCAGGGAAAATACATCTTGATTGGCGTATTCCATCATGACTTGCTCAGGATAGAGGACATTATAGCCTTGGGTTATGAAGGTTTTCATTGTCGTAGACATAGATTTAGGTTTTCTTTGAAGAAATTCTATGAAAGAAGATTTATTGGTCTTCTTGTTGGTTGTTTCATGTTTATCTGGTGGGTATTTTCCTCTACATCCTTCTTTCTCGTCTTCTCTCGCACCTGTATTAGCTTCACTTGCTGGTTCATCCTCTACCTGATGGGAGTTATATTCATCATTCAATTGTGAGCTATTCCCAGGGTTTCTATTTCTGCATTTCTGCTTCCCAGTCATCGACGCGACACTCCCTGAGTGTTTAATTTTAATTATGTCCCTCTACCTCCCGCCCACCGATGACTCGATCGCCACATGTTCGCTCGCTTCTGCCTGCCTGTTTCTCACCATCACTCCATCCATTCCCTTATGGAAACTTATACATTAACTCTAGCACTTGTTCCACACTTTTTGATTCAAGGATATTTTTTTGATAAAAAATGGTAATTTTAGGGTAATGAAAGGAAAAAACATTTAATGTTATTTCATTATCTAAAATGGTAATTTTAGGGTAATGAAAGGAAAGAATATTTAATGTTATTTCATTATCTAAAGTGTAGATTTTAAGGTAATGAAAGGAAAGAATCTTTAATTTTATTTCATTATCTAAAATGGTAATTTTAGGGTAATGAAAGGAAAGAATATTTAATGTTATTTGATTATCTAAAATGGTAATTTTAGGGTAATGAAGGAAAGAATCATTAATGTTATTTCATTATCTAAAATGTATATTCTAGGGTAATGAAAGGAACGAATATTTAATGTTATTTCATTATATAAAATGATAATTTTAGGGTAATGAAAGGAAAATAATATTTAATGTTATTTCATTATTTAAATAGAATAGAATTTGGATAATGAATGGAAAAAATGGTTTGTTTTATAAATTAAGGGTATGTGACTTTAATATTTTTTAAGTGAAAAACCCCTTGCGGGGCCGCCTTGGTTTGAGAGACCATGACCAAGGGGTTCTACACCGTCAAAGTCACTCGGAAGTCACACCCAACCCTACCCGCACCAACATTATCAATTGGATTTTGGGTACCCAATTCAAATTTTTGGTAGGGTGGAGATTCGAACTTGGGACCTCCCTTGGAGGATTGCCCTCTCCTCTCCAAATCACCCACAACACCTAGGTATGGGACTTTAATTTATAAAATGAAGAAAAATATTTATTTGAAGATTGAAGTAGATGGATTTAATTGGATAATGAATGTAAAATATGGTTTGTTTTATAAAATAAGGGTATGGGACTTTAATTTATGAAATGAAGAAAAATGTTTATTTGAAGATTAAAGTAGACGACTTTAATTGGATAATGAATGTGAAATCTGGGTTGTTTTGTAAATTAAGGGTATGGGACTTTAATTTATGAAATTAAGAAAAAGGTTTATTTGAAGATTAAAGTAGATGGCTTTAATTGGATAATGAATGCGAAATATGGTTTGTTTTGTAAATTAAGGGTAAGTGAATTTAATTTATGAAATGAATAAAAAGATTTATTTGAAGATTAAAGTAGGTAGATTTAATTGGATAATGAATGTGAAATATGGTTTGTTTTGTAAATTAAGGGTATGGGACTTTAATTTATGAAATGAAGAAAAATGTTTATTTGAATATTAAAGTAGTTGGCTTTAATTGGATGATAAGTGTGAACCTATATTATTTAGAAATTAAGGGTATGAGACTTTGATTGTTAAATATGGATTAGATCATTTATTGCAAATAGAGCATGTGACTTGATGCATGGTTGAATAGCTCTCATGAGGAGATGAGAGGGGAAATAGAAAGAGTGGTTTTATATAATATCAACTATGCATAAGAAATTTGAATTGCTTGGGTTAGTTGTATAGATGCAATTTGACAATAAAATGAACAAATGCATTTAGAAGAATGTCTATCCTTATCTATGAGTGTCATGATCCCCTACTATCCTCACTTGATTGATGGAAGAGTGGGAGGACCACAATAATAAGATGGACCAATACACAAGTTTACTCTCTACCTTACTCTTGCTTATTTATGTAAATAGATTATATTTGTGGGGAGGTTTCCCTGATGAAACTGATGTAATGTATTGTTTGAAGGTATGGGGTTTACCATACATACTTATGTAATAAATGAATGGTATGGTTGATGCACCTTGCATTCCATTAATTGAATGCAGTTATATTTAAATCCTTTCTATTACATTTTTATCCTTTAATTATTGCTTATTCTTTAGTCCTACTTTGCTTTTTGATGATTCATGTTTTTTTAGATTTAGTATCTAGATCTATTTTTATTTATTCTTGTTTTAATATTTGTTATAAAAAAATTGTAAGTTCTAGGTGAACTTAGAGGATGACCTAAGGGCTTGAGATCCCCTTAGAGATATTGGTAACTAGGTTTAGAAGATCATACCAGAGTTAAGATAGCTTGTTAGGGGATAGGATTAATAACTTAACTTGTAGTACACGTAGCATACCCACACATAATTACTTGTGTGGAATATGGAGATGTGTGTACACCTTCTAATTATTGAAGGTGGTAAGTCTAGCTCATCAAGACTAATAAGATGGATGCACTTATGTGCATAATATGAGACATGCCTATATAGAAGGGACTTGCAAAAGGGGAATCTTGTGTGGTATAGTTCTTGATAAACTTAGGGGTTGTTAAACATTAAGTCAATCTAATGTTGGTTAGAGGTTTATAAATCCCTCTCCTTAGTCAAAAAAATTCTTTCTTTTTTTATATATTTTATTTCTTTATTTTTGGGTTGTTACATTTGGTATCAGATCTCTAGGTACGAGGGTATGGAGCTTCTTATGTGTAGAAAGAGATTCAAGAACCTCCAATGAAGGCTTGGGTAAGTTTAAGCTAGAAGTTGGGATGACCTAGAGTCTCTACTTATTATAATCTAATGGAATTGATCCCAAGGTAAGATAAATGTTATGATACCTCAGTATGGGTTTTGGTATTAATGATACATCATATTCTTGGAACATTATCCTAGTTAGATTTCTAATGATTCGATAAGAAGAACTATGTAATGTGGTTTGAGTTAGTGAATTAGTTTAAGATGAAGCTACAATCTAATTCTTTTATTGGTTGAAATCATATCAAGATGCCACCTAAGGATAGGAGATAAAGGCCTCCACCTAGACAAACTCGATAAAGTAATGTCAAAGAAGGGATCCAAAAACTCCCAATAAAAAAATGGAAGATATCACTACCATAATTACTGCATTGCAAGATCAGTTAAGGTAAGTGTTAGAAACTATTGCAAACCAAAATTTGCAAGCTAGAGGTTCAGAAGTTAACCAAGTTGTTAATTGCAGAGGGGATGCAAGCTAGAACCCTATTGGAGAAGAAAATAGTAAAAGATCTAAAGAATGTCTATATATACAAGTTCTATGGGAAAGGAAATGGAGATGCATCTGAGGCTTGGTTAAGGAAACTGGAAGTTTTCTTCACAAGAAAGGGATATTATTCAGGAACCCAATCTGTTTGGGCTACTATCTACCTTGATGGAGCTGTCCTAGATTGGTGGAAAAATTATTATGAGGAAACTAAGATTGAACCAGTAGATATTTCATGGATGGAATTTATAGTCATCTTCAAGAAAAGGTTTCTCACTGAGCATTTTTATGCTTACCAGTTTAAGGCAAGGAACCAACTTAGTGGAGATATACTACAAGAAGTTGGTAAAATTATTGAAGTATGTACCCACATACAATGAGAAATTGTAGATTCATAAGTTTACTCATGGATTGTAATCTAGGATAAAGCCTGATGTAGAGATGCATTAACCTAAGTCATTACAAAAGGCATATGACCTAGCAAAGAAAGTAGAGTCGCACTTCCGTTATAAATATGAAACCTTGTATGAGCAAGGTTGACAGGAACTAAAGAAGAGGAATAGTAATGGAATTGTAAAGTGGGAGGCTGAAAAAGATAAGAAGTCTAAGAACCTCAAAATATAGAGAAGAAATCTAATGGAAGCCAAAAAATTTCAAGAAAAACTTCTATAAGAAAGGCAAAAACCCAATAACGTTAAGCCTCAACAATAAAAACTACAAGAATAAGTTCCAATGATTAAGGGCGAGGAGCAGAAACCAAAAAATTGAAAAGGGCCCAAGGATGGGTGTTACCATTGTAGAGGCCCATATTTTTCTAACCAGTGCCCATACCGACCAAGGCCAAGTACATCCAACATTAAAAGAAAGAAACCTATGCATAAGATCTACGCTGCCACTAGGAGTCAAAAGCTTGAGGGAAAAACCACCCCATTAATCATAAAAGGTAAGATTTTTGATAAGCAAGTAAATATCTTAACAAGTAAATATATTAATTAATAATGGAGCCACTGATAGCTTCATTTATTGTAAGTTAGCAAAATATATGTTGGAAAGGCCAGGGTATTTGGCTCATGGATGGAAGGTTGAGTATGATTCTAGATAGACCTACTCTATAAACCAATGTTTCCCAATGATGAAAATTACTTTAGCTAATGGAAATGAAGTAGGGAAAAATGATGGACCAAATTAATATAAAAAATATGTGTATCTATGACCTATCACTTATGAGCGTCAAGCGAAAGCATGCAAGTAAATATGGAAAAGATAACAAATAACAAGAAATGATGCGAAGCAAGTAGATTTATTACTAATAGAATTGATAAAATTCTAGGTTACAATGTGTCCCCTTGAGGGATCAAAATGGGTGATACAAATATTTACAACTCGGGTGCCCAAGGATCGAAATCCTTCAAGAAATTCGGGTGCACATCCAATGCCTTTCCTCGTACCCACAATCAAGGTGGGCGGGCCAACATTGCCGCTACTTGTGTCTTTGATCCAAATGTCTTATGCTCCATCCCAATGCACTATAATGACCTGCACCTGCACACAAGGAAACCAAAAATGTCAAATAACGAGTGTGTGTGATAACAAACATGCAATCCCCATAGGAGCAAAATGGCTAATAATGAGAAAATGTATCAAATCAACTCCAAATGACATGAAATTGTAGAGAGATGTAAAAAAGAAGGTTTTGGGAAGATATCACCAAAAATTGCACCAAAATTGTATCCTATGGGGCTTCAAAACTCGAATGACTATTGGCAACCTACAAAACCCAAAGCAAGCAATTTTTGACCCTACACATATCCAAAATGCATGAAAATTGGAAAGAATACATGGAATGGTATTCTAAGAAAACAATTTTATCAGATTTACAAGATCAGTCATGGTTTGGGTGTTCTCTCAAATGACCATCAGATACCTGCAAGAGACCCTACAAAAAACTAAAAATACAATATCTCGGCCAATATAGCTCAAAAAAACCTAAAATTTGAATTGAAACATAGTAATAGCATATAGGAAATAAATAATTAAAAAAAGTAACAAAATAATGTACATATTTCTATTCATCAGAGGGCGGGATGAATAGGACTATCACAAATTAGGGGGTGCCCATGGTGGGACGCCCATCGTTTCTACCTAAATTTTACCACCAATTCCACTAATAATTGATGCAAAACACTCTAAGGGGTATTGTCATCAAATTTAATGTGGGAATAACTCATATGGTTCAATTTTGTAACAAATTGCGCCTCCTAGTTCACTCGCAAACCTCATTCGCTAGGTAGAGACTCTGAGGGAAAAATGGGCACAAAAGGGTGGAAGGAAATATTGGCAGCACTCTATTGATTTTTCCTTAAAATATCATCTCTAATTTTGTGGAAAATGCATCCACTTTATAGCCCAAGGAGGCTTCATGGGTCAAAAGGCATGCGAGGCATGAGGCACCACTTGGCCACCAGGGTGACATGCATTGGAGGGGAAGAGAATCTCTCAATATGGTCTCCATCATGGGCTGGAGCATTAAGATACTACGTGATCTAACTTCCTAGGTATTGGAAAACAAAAAAGTAACCGTTTCCAGATGCCATTTGTCCAAATTTGATTTTTTGCTAGTCAAACCTACTATTCGTTCCCCCTAGAATGAATACTGCTATTCATCCCAGGGTGGGATGAATAGGTTTTGTATTTGTACTAGGGTGGAAAAAATAGTAGCAAGGTGTCCAAAAGGTGCTAAAAGTGGCCTAGAACATTTCAAAACCTTGTACAAAGTGGTTAGAACCACTGTATGCCTCCTGAGGGCTGCCCAAGGGGCCTTGGTATGTCATGAAGCCGTTGATTATGGTAGCATAATCATATTGACAAGATTTTAGTGTCTACAGATGCCCCATTTTGGGATGTGTTGTGTGCAGCACAGTGCTGAGCAAAAATAGATGACTAAAATATTCAATGATCAAGTTTACTCAATACCCTAACCAACTTTAGATGCCCCAATCTTGGAAAGAGCATGCATTATTGAATCCTTGCTTTTGATGAGCTAAGGAACTTGATTTATCTTGGATGTTTTTCGATCATGATGTAGGGATTCCCGATGTTACCTATACTTACTAAATGCCAAGAATTTTAATTTTGTGCTTTGTGCTTGTATTTTCCGCAAGCAAGAATGCGATTGTCTCTACCAATGATTCGTTGAATGAACACAATTTGCATGATTGAGTGCATGTTTGTTGATTGTGATACTGAGTATGACTACCCCATCAAGTGATGAGTTGATGAGGGAATGAATCATGAGAAAAGTGATGAGTCACTTGACCTAGATGACTTTTGGTGAGGTTGCCCTAAGTTGTACACATTGAAAAATGGCACAGTTTTGAAGGGATTTGAATGATGCTATGGGGGTTTCCTGGAAACAAGGAGTTGAAAACTTCATTCCCATGGGGCAGTACAGACACAATGTCCTTATTAGGGAGGAAATTAGTAACTTGTCCATGCATCCATGAGAAATTTGTGTTCCATATTAATCCTGAGTGAATTCCATAAGATTTGACATGTTTCTGGTGGGTTTTGAACCCTTTTCTGTGGTGCTTCTTGGAGGAAAGGAACGAAAAACCTCTTTCTCATGGGGTGGTCTGGCCATAGTGGCATTCTTAGGGATTGAATTAAGGTTTCTTCTAAGCATCCAAGAGTGCTATTATTTGCCTCTGGACTGATACAAAATTTTTTACAAAAATAGAGCTATTTTTGTGGGTTTTTTGACCCGTTTGGTGCATTTGAATCTGTTTTGACCTATGAATCCTATATTCATCCTAGGGTGGAATGAATATAAATTTGGTATTCATACCAGGGTGGGATGAACTATCAAAAGTGTGTTCATACCACCATAAGATGAATAAGACTGTTGTAGGCCTATATAAACCCCAAATGTAGGTTTTGGGCTCATTATTGCATGTTTTCTTTTGTGGTTTGAGAGGTGAGGAGGAGAGTGATTTTGCATAGTGAAGCACTGTCAAAATCATCCTGCTATCATCATGAGTCAATAGGCAGAGGCATCCAATGAAGGGGTCGATGTGAGGAGTGTAAATAATAACTCAAATGACCTCATTTATTGAAAGTGTACTACCTATTTATTTATATATATTTTTTGGTTTGTGTTTTTGATGTTTTATTTGTTTTTGTAATTTTTTAGGTGGTGAAGAGTCAGTATCAAAAACTAAGATCTTTGAGACTACATGAGATGCCTTGACTGAGGCTATCTGGGAATGGATTGATGCCCTTGGGCTCAAGAAAGTTATTTGGTTGGAGCCTGTGGTAGGCGACCGGGCTTATCTGACGGCTTTGATTAGCTTATGGGACCCATGCACCAACACATTCCATATGTCGATGGGGGAGGTGACAGTGATGTTGGAGGACCTCTATCAGATTCTAAGGATTTTTATAGAGGGGTGACCTATCTAGTCATCGTACCATGACCAGAGGGGTGCAGTGCTGACGAGTTACTTTCGGGAAGATGCAGAGGTGGCAGAGATGTACTGCCATAATGGAGGTATATTGGTGGGGTATTGGCACGAGGAGGGGGTGTTGGAGGTGAGGCATGCACTACTAATGAATCTCATCTCCAATATGCTCCTCCCTGAGTCATCAAGAGCTAGGTTCCTTGGAACCTATTAGAGCTGGTGTATGCCTTGGTGGGGTGATCCAAGGAGGAGCCATTGGTGATGGTATGGGGGACTACCTTATTGGCATAGCTCTATAATGAGCTATACAAGATCCACTATCATAAGTAGAAGGGTTTAGGTTGTAGCTTATTATTGCAATGTTGGAGGTGGCATCACATAGCTATGGGGTGACCACATGACTTACCCTGGATGACCCAGGTGTAGCTAGCGAACAGGGAGATAAGATATGGTATCCTATGGTAGATAGCATAGGAGATATGGTAGAGTTGGTAGTTTTTGAGTGATGTGGATCACTACGCTGATATATTCTCTCACTTGGCACCAGGGCAGGTGTTATGGTGACCATACATGGATTGTTTGATCTGGGAAGATGTTGGGGAGCATCTTTGATGGGTTAGGTGGGGAAGGTGGTTGATTGCATGACATGGGACTGAGAGGGAGTACTTCCCATTTGGTCATGTCATGCGGTAGTTTGGTTTGCTATAGGGATTTCTCGAGGAGCCAATGGTGTACCATCGCTGCGAGGATGAGAGGATGTTGCTATGGCCTACTATGGAGGAGGTGGGTGAGGAGTTAGATCGTATCGTAGTTGTTCCTGACATGAATAATGCTAGGACTATAGAGGAGTATGGCTCATGGTGGGTGGTGCACCAGTGGTGAGGTGCAGGGGTCCTAGGGGGTGAGGCAGTTGGGGTGGTAGATGAGATGATACTAGATGTTCTAGAGGAGGACCGGGTGAAGGACGATGAGCAGGGAGATCTCCAAGATTTAGGAGATTAGGGTGATGACATGGATGTAGATGCTCTTGTGGCATAGGTACTGTAAGGCACATAGGGTGATCAATATGCAAAGTTATAGGCTGAGTTGTATAGGGTTAGGTTGGATAGAGATCTCTTGTAGGTACAAACACAAGAGGACCAAGCCGAGATATCCTACCTGTGGGTGATGCTGAGAGCTCAGGGTCCAAGGCAGGATGTATCCAAAAATGAGAAGATGGAGAAGCTATGGGTAGAGGTCTTATGGTTGTAGTCAGTGGTGTATACCTATCAGGTGCAGGTACAATGGAGGTAGGCATATGTGGATTGGTTGGAGATGGAGGTGGTGCGCCTTGGGGGGTGGCTATCAGATGATGGGGAGAGTAGTAGATCACACTGGTATTATCAAAGCAAGACACTACAATCCTCTACTAGGTGGAGGGAGGATAGGTCTGGTGGCCATAGGCATGGGGGGTCTCAGCGGACCCAGACTACTGGTGGCAGTGTTAGTCGTAGCACCTATCCTGCATGATCATGGTGATGGAGACTCATGTAATTATTTTTGGGTTTTTTTTGGATGTTCAGCATTGTGAGGTCTAAGGACCCACTTTATTGTAGCCTACAGGTATTTTAGAAACTTTGATGTACGTTTTTTACCCACATATATATATATATATATATATATATATATATATATATATATATATATATATATATATATATATATATATATGATATTTTGTTGTGATCATCATGTGTTTCATTTATTGCTTTATTGTATGAATGCAATGTGTGTATGGATTTATGATTATGTGTTAAATGCTTAGTATATTATGCATATGGATGAAATGGAATGATGATAGGTAGATATCATGTATGCATGTGTATTTTGATTTTTATTTGATTTGCAACTATCTATATGCGTGGATGCACAGTGAGACGTGATATTTGATTTATTGATAAAAATGAACTATGGCTAATGATTTGACATACTATGTGAACACTATAGACTGTACAAAATACATTAACACTATTTTTTATTCCTTTTTTGTTTTTGTATTGTTTTTGTGTAATGGAAATGTGGAAATGTATTATTGCAGTGTGGTAGAAATGGAATAATTGATATGAGATGTTAGAGAATGTAGATGAGGTTTTTGATGAGACTCAAACACTCTAGCTAACTTGATCAAAGGTTGTATACTGACTCTACAAGAATTTTTGACAAGGTATGAATCTTATAGGATGACCTAGGTACTTTATATCCCTATGTGTGCCAGTGATTTTATTCTTGTGAAATGCATAAACATACCGCCATTTACAGATAGGCTATCCACCAAACCTAGAATGAGGATCACCCTATGAATGTCACAATCTTAGGTTTTGTACTTAGTGGGACTAAAAAAATAGGCAATCTAGGTTACCAAAAGCTAGCTCATCCACATGAAAACATTGGTATGCACACACGCCAAAAGCTAATGTGACAGACATATCGTCATGCGGGAGGCTACCGCCATTGACAAGCAGGCTATCCACCAAACCTATAATGAGGATCACCTGATGGTTTTTCAAATGCTGAGAATTATAGGGATTCAAGTTCAACTCCTTTATTTTATTCAATTTTATTAGGATACTTGCTCATATGTAGTGATAAGAATCACTGTTTATTTTGTATTTTGTTTTCTTTGAGCAAGGGATTTGGAAAGAGGTGATGACCACTATTGATTTTGCTTGTGATTTTGACTTTGAATTTGAAATTTTGATTTCTTTAATTTTTTGAGGGATTGGGATTTGTGGGAATTGGGGATTTTTGATAGTGGTTAAAACCACTATTTATTTTGGGAAATTGGGTAGAGAAGAGCTTGCTCTTTTGCCAAATCTCAATATTCTTGAACCATTCGCACAGGAGGATGAGAAGGATTACCTTTTCACTTTAGGTAACCTAGACCACTTCATGGATTTCATCTTTCTTTGTGAAAAAATTGGATTTATTAATGTGTAAATGTGTTTGGGATCTGATGTACACAAGGCATAATCTAAGCAAGACTCTACCTCCTAAAAATCAAGATAGCTTTCTACAAGATCTGAAAAGAAAACTAGATATGGTTGAGTGACCAAAAACCCTAATGACATTCTAAAAAAAATGACTAGGTGAAGGGGTGGACACAAATGTGGAAAATGGAAAATATGGGTGGAAATGATAAGTGAAATGATAGCTCTTCATAATCTGGGCTAGGTATCTCCTCTATGGATATGGTGGATATGGTTGACTGGACCTAATCAATAGGCTTCTTCCCTAGGTTTTTAAACAAAGGATCCACTAACCCAATGGGCATCAGAGGAGGTGCTAATGATGAGGAAGGTATATCATATGATGATGAGGGGGTCAAACCTTGGCTAGATTTATTTTATTGGGAATCCAGGTGTGTTTATGGAAAGGTCGACTCAGGGAGCTGTTGCACCATGTTACAATACTTGTAGGTCTCTAGGTCCATAGGGATGACATGAACTTACCATTCATGAGTGTACTTGAGGCACTGGTGAGCAATGGAAGGGATGCACTTCATGTACCTAATCCATTGTCTTCCTAACAAGATATTGTATGCCATATCTCCCTCTAGTATGTGGCATAGCATCGGGATGGTCTTTTCTCCTACCTGGATCAGTAGGACAATCGTACCAACTATTGAGCATATGACATCATTAAATGCTTGGAGGGTGTATATAGATGCAATAATATGAGATACCGAGAGCTTCAAGTGCTTGAGAGCTATCATGGTGATGATATTTCTAGAATACCCAGTGTCTATAAACACTCTCTTGTATGGTTTCCTATTTACACATGCAACAATGTGCAAGGGAGGGTCCACCGTATCATTTGGAAGTGGTTTAAGCTCATCCTCTCGAAAGGTGATTACTAGTTTAGAGCACTATATTACATGCCCCAATTTTTTTTTGTAGGAGTTAGAATACTAGGGTGGAAGCTCTATGGCCTTAAGGATCTCCATAAAAGCCTCTCTGTGAGGTTGCAATTATTGAATTAGCTCGTAGATGGAGATCCAAGCAGATGTTGTTCTTAAGCTCTAAGTGAGCTTACTATTAATGGTTACCACGGGCCTAGGTGGAAGGCTCGACGGAGGAGGTGATGGTTACTGTGACATTGAAGGGACATCAATATGAGCTGCAGGTGGTGCGACTAGTCTTGGGTATTGCCTGTTCCTCATAACAATGCTGATCATGCTGACATACCCCTGATTAGGAGGGGTATGGTGAACCTTATTCACTTGGGGCACTGGATTGGCCTACTTCACATGGGCAGGCAGGGGATATTTAAAGATCTCCATATGTTGGTTGTTTTGCATGATAGGGTTGTATACCTAAAGGATCTTCCTATCAATCCAGTCTTGTACCAATTTTTTAAACTAGTAGCACATGTTCACATCATGCCCATTTTGCTTATGAAATTTTCAATATAGGTCTTCTCTGTACCATTTGGGCCTAGGTGCATTCGGGTTGATAGGTCGACTCTCAAGAATATTGATCGAATTTTCTACTAATATGTGCTAAGTCCATGGAATCTGCAATGGGTGTGAAATATCTCTTGGGGTGACACTGTTGATTCTGCCCTTGACTATTCTGATTTTCCTTGGCATAGTCCGAGGGTGTGGCTTGATAATTGGGATTTTGAGGTGGCACAACTTGCGCTGCCCCTAGGATGCTAATGGCAACCTGATTCACTACTATTGGCTTAGACTACACTATGGTGCTCTTAGTGTTCTTGCTCCACTCCTTCTTATGAGGTTTCATAATTTCCACTTCTTAAATATTGATTTCTTCGATGGTCCTAGCTTGTGCTAGGGAATCTTTAAGAGTTGGATACTATTGCAGTTGCAACAACAAGGAGATTGGCTTCAGGTATCTCTTGGAGAACATCTGAGTTAGCTCCAAAATAGGGAGGAGATAAGGTAGTTTGGTAAGCAAGGTTAGCCATATATTGCCATAATTTGTTATTGACTCATCATCATATTGTTTTAAACCAGCTATGTCGGCCAGTTTCACCTTCCTCTTGGTATTGAAGGTGAAGCGTTCTAGGAATGCATATGCAAGTTGATCCAAAGTAGGAATGCTATGCTTAGGGAGATGGTAAAACCACTCTAAGGTAGGTACCAAAAGGGTAGTCATAAACATCCACAAAAGCAAAGCATCATCATCATGAATGTTGAAGCACTAGCCCAAAAAACTGGTGACATGCTCCTACGCATCCTCTTCTCCCTTAAACATAACCAACTGAGGCAACTTGAATTGCTCTAGATAGGGAGGCATAGGTACTAAAGGATGGATAGGCTAACTATGTAGTTGGTGCATAATGGGATTTAGAGATCCAGACCCAGAGGTATTGTGCTCTATTGACTCTAGGCGCTCTAGCAACTCTTTGTATAGATTTGAGGACTTGATATCCTCATTCTTACTCACATCCTACGATGGAGGTTTAGGATCCTCAAACCTATTACGGGATGGTGGCCTATCACCCCCCTACATTGAGAAGACATCTCCAAATACTCTAATTCTAGCTCATGCTCATTGTAGACCCTGTAGGGCGTATCTCGAGCCGGTATATAAGGAGGGGTATCCATCCGTTGTGGGCACACTATATGTAGCCTATGAGATAAGTCTTGATCCGACCTAGCAGGATGCATAGGCAATGCTAGATAAGATCTAGGAGACCTATCTTGAATGAGTGTGGGTTGCCTCAGGGGGACTTCCTACCTATGGGTCTTAGGGGTAGGGACCCTCTCCCATAGAGTCTGCTGGAACAACTCGTTGGTCTATCGTTCAATCCTCTATTTCTCAAGTTGATGCAAGCGTTCTAGTTGTTATTTGTCCTACCAAAGCTACTTGAACTGAGCTTGGAATTCTACATACTTTGCAACTACTTACTTTATTTGTTCCACTGTGTGAGTCCTAGGGGGTCTAGGGGCCTTGCTTTGGGGCTAACCTCATTCAAGATAATCTATGATATCTATAGGGTGCTTGCATCTTTCAAGGTTCACCGTATTGACTTGAGGTTTGAGCTGGAAAATATGATCATTATACTCTATAGGTGAAGAGGCACATTGAAAATACACAAAATACTACTCTTGAGGAAAATATAGGATTTCCTCATGCCTTACTTCTTGGACGAGGAAGGGTAGGGTAGAATTGGCTTACCCCGAGCGACGAGTGTCATACCCATCGGGTTGCCTAAGTTGCTATATCTTATCAAGGTGACGTGTAGGAAAAGTCATATTGACTTGAGCTACCCAGTGTGTGAAGTCATGCTCTTGCCTATGAATAGGCATGTCAGACCTTATGGGTACGTGGATGCATGGCACCACTTTTTCTATTAGCGCCTTAGTGCATTGTTGCCTTTCATCAAGGAAGACCTGTGATGCATCTACATACAAGGAAAACTCTCCCAAGTAATATCCATCATCCCTCGGAGTGTCCCACAGAGGGTCTCCTCAGAGGTGTGGCTCATGCCCTATTATCTTGGGGCTATGTGGAGTGGAGGCTCATCAGGGAGGTATAACCAAGTCCCTAGAGCTAAAGCGGAGACAACTCATGTCTCCTAACCCACTCTCCATGGCTTCTGCCCATGATTGTTCTTGGTTGCGAGTGTATACCATCATGCATCTCTATAAAACCATGGATTATTATCTCCTTTACAAATTTCTAATGAAACAATAAACAAGAAAGGAAACACTCAATAAGACAAATGATTATCTCTTTTAAGTTTTAGATGTGAATCCCTAAAATGTTTCGTGTGTTTCATATGTGTTGTTTTGCTCTTGATTTCTTGTTCTTGTTTTGGAATTAGATTGAGGGAACTCAACCAAAGTGTGGACTAGGAACACTAGTTCCAAACATGATTTCTCAAAAGATTCTAGGGTACACCGCTTAAAACCTAGTGGGGGGTTCGCCTAGCTCTTCCACTCTGAAACAATGTTTCCAAAAGTGGGAGGCAGTTTGAACATTAGTGACCTATTCCATCTTGAGAGAGTACTCTATTCTATCTGAGGTATATAAGGGGTAAGATGGCGGAAGGAGGTGAAATCCAATGTCACCAGCATGAATTTGGGGTTGGTGATAAAATCAAACCTTACCAATGTTATTGTGATACGTGCAAGTGTGTGGTTCTTTTTAACTTAAAAGAAAGAAAACAAGGAAGCACTCGATGATCCTTCACTAAATGCAAGGAAAGGTACATTTTAATTTCAAAAAGTTAGTATAAAAATAACTCACAAAGGTATCTAGAAATTCAAAACCCTAAATGTTAGCCTACACATTAGGTAGGCTACAAGCATGCAAACCATAGAGATGCATTCCTACTTCTGATTTTGTTTTTATTTTTCTTGTTTTAAATATTTTTGTTATTTTATGTTTAAAAAAGGAAAGCTAACTTTTAACCTTTCTAAATAAGCAAAAGATGTGATAAAACCCAAATAAAACAACTTCTAAAAATTAAAAATAGATATAGAAGGTTCAGGGACCTACCTCATCACTGCCAAAACTTGCTATTGCTAGAATTATGCTCTAAAAACCCTCTGGTTTCTATTAGCTCTAGGGTGGGATGAATAACAGGTATGTATTCATCCCAGGGTGGGATGAAATTGTGTTTATCTAGGGTGGGATGAATAGCAAGTATGTATTCATCCTAGGGTGGGATGAACTCGCATTCATCCCAAGGTGGCACGAATAGCAGGTCAAGGTTCGTTTCAGCTCAGAACAAATAGAACCTGCAACATAAAAGGATGAAGAATGAGTTCCAAAATTCACCTAAAAAAAAAGGGACTAGGTCCCACCATGATTACCACTAAATTAGGAAAAAATGGTGCTCCAAATGAAGATAAAAAATATGCGTATCTATGCCCTATCGCTTATGATCGTCAAGCGGAAGCATGCAAGTAAAGATGGAAAAGATAAAAAATAACAAGAAATGATGCAAAGCAAGTAGATTTCTTATTAATAAAATAGATAAAATTCTAGGTTACAATGCATCCCCTTGAGGTCTCAAAATGGGTGATACAAATTTTTACAACTCGGGTGCCCAAGGATTGAAATCCTTCAAGAAATTCGGGTGCACATCCAATGTCTTTCCTTGTACCCACAATCGAGGTGGGCGGTCCAAAGTTTCTGCCACTTGTTTCTTTGATACAAATATATTATGATACTTACAAATTAAATATATTGACCTGCACCTACACACAATGAAACCAAAAATGTCAAATAGCAAGTGCGTGTGATAAAAAGCATGCAATCCCCATAGGGGCAAAATGACTAATAATGAGAAAATGTATCAAATCAACTCCAAATGACATGAAATTGTAGAGAGGTGTAAAAAAGAAGGTTTTGGGAAGATATAACCAAAAATTTCACCAAAATTTCATCCGATGGGTCTCCGAAACTCGAATGATCATTCGCAACCTACAAAACCCAAAGCAAGTAATTTTTGATCCTACGCATATCCAAAATGCATGAAAATTGGAAAGAATACATGGAATTTTATTCTAAGAAATTTTTTTTTATCATATTTGCAAAATAAGTCATGGTTTGGGTGTTTTCTCAAATGACCACCAGATACCTGCAAGAGACCCTGCAAAACACTAAAAATATAATATCTCGGCCAATATAGCGCAGAAAGACCTGAAATTTTAACTAAAGCATAGTAATAGAATATAGGAAATAAATAATTAAAAATAGTAACAAAATAATAAACATATTTATATTTTTCATAGGGTGGGACGATTAGGACTATCATAAATTGGGGGTGCCTCGGGGTGGGATGCCCATTGTTTTTGTCTAAATTTTACCACCAATTCCATTGAGAATTAATGCAAAACACTTTAAGTGGTATTTTAATCAAATTTGGTGTGGGAATAACTCATATGGTTCAATTTTGTAACAAATTGCACCTCCTAGTTCACTCGCAAACCTATACATCCATTGATGGAAAAATGGGCACAAAAGGGTGGAAGGAAATATTGGCAGCACTCCATTGATTTTTCCTCAAAATATCCTCTTTATTTATGTGGAAAATGCATCCAATTTATAGCCCAATGAGGCTTCATGGGTCAAAATGCATGCGAGGGCATGCGAGGCACGAGGTACCAGTTGGCCACCAGGGTGACATGCGTTGGAGGGGGAAGATAATATCCCAATTTGGCCTCCCTCATGGGTTGGAGAATTAAGATGCTGTGTGATCTAACTTCCTAGGAATTGGAAAATAGAAAAGTAATCGTTTCCAGGCACCATTTGTCTAGATTTGAATTTTTTCCAATCAAACCTGCTATTTGCTCCCCCTTGGGATGAATACTACTATTCATCCTAGGGTGGGATGAATAGGTTTTGTATTCATCCCAAGGTGGAACGAATAGTAGCAAGGTTTCCAAAAGGTGCCAAAAGTGGCCTAGAAACTTTCAAAACCATGTACAAAGTGGTTAGAACCATTGTATGCCTCCTGAGGCCTGCCCTAGGGGCCTTGGTGTGTCATGAAGCCATTGCTTATGGTAGCATAATCAGATTGACTAGATTTTAGTGTCTACAGGAACCACGAAAGGTTACTTATATGTAGCTCCACTTAATGCCTTCGATGTGATCCTAGGGATGAATTCATTTATAGACATGAAAAATTGACCCACTTTTAGTGGGCAATATTCCTTAGAGCCCCTAAGAGGTCCCTAACCCTTGCCCTAGGCAAGGGTAAGCCTCTTTTCCCCCTCCCTTGCTTTTCTTTAGCCTTTTAGCGAAATTGCACCTGGTTACGATGGGGCGCAACTTCATAGAAGCGATATCACACCCCATCGACATGGGGCATGACTTCACTATTTTTAGGGTTTTAATTTATTAAAACCTGGGTTTAACCTTTTTAGCATGTTTGGCATCGGCTTGTGTTTGTTTTCCCACTTCTTTCACCCCGATTTTCATCTATAAAAGGAGGGGTTAATCCCACTCTTAAAGATGATATACAAGCGATCGATCTTGGAAATTAATTAAGCTCAAAATTCTTATGATTAATTAGTGCTCGCATTCTTACTTTCGCTTTGCTTCCTATTTCTTCTACAAGCTAACCCCGAAGTGCAAATTTTGGATTTGATCTTCTGCTACATTGATTTGGATTGTTGTGTGGTTTGGTGGATTCGTGTTGTAGTTTGAAAGGAAAGAGAGTGCCCATTTGGATACCTCGATCTCTTCTGCCTGCTTCTACGTCATCCATCAGGTTGTGCGCACTTTGTTTCCTACATTTATTTATGCTCTACATTTATATTTTATTTTTCATGTCTCTGAAGCGAAATCATGCCCTATCCCGATGAGGCGCGACTTCGCTAACCCTAATTTAGGGTTTTTGCTCACAGAAGCGAGATCGCACCCCATTCTGATGGAGCATGACTTCACCTATAGCGTTATCACGCCCACCATCTATGAGGTATGATTTTTCCTAGGACTGAACTGGGGGTATCTGTCATATTTTGATTGCATGAGTAGTTTCTAAATTGCATTTAGGGCATGATAGCATAATCTATTTTCTGCTTCTCTACTGTTGCATTGTTGTTTTATGATTAATTATCCAAAGGTCAATTTTTGCTTTTGTTTTCAAAGGTCATCTAAAAGGACCTAGGGGGCTTGACTATTGCACCTCCAAGCATTGTTGTACAATGGCCTAAGCAGGCCCCCTAATGCTAATCCCATTTTCAAGTGTTTCATAAGTTATCTTGCAGAAACAGGTATTTCTGATATCATTGGACAAGAGGCAGAAAAAGCTAAGTCAACCACCGATCAAGATAAGTGTTCTAATTATTGGTTGAAGATCTGATCTGAGTATTGGTTCTTAGGCATCTGAAAGTGAAAAGCATATAGTGTGCATCTAGGGTTAATATTGTGCATTTATCTTGTGCCCTTGCTTTAAAGGTTTTCTGGATAAAACCCTAGGTTAGCAAGCATTCAAAAGAAAGAATCATATTAGGTTAGCTCTTGTATTCTTGCATTCTAATTTTTGCATTGTCCTTTATCTTTCATAGCATAGATCTAGAAAGGCCAAACTTAGGTGATTTCTTGAAACTGAATACATCAAACTATCCCAAAATTCTGAGGACTTGGAGCGAGTCCTAAAACCATTCTTGGTGAACCCTTCCCCCTAGCATCGAGTGTAGAGAATAACATACCCCCATGGTTCACCCCATAAGGCTTTCTATCTCTTGTGGATCTAACATTTTTGGGAATTGTACGTGGTAGGGTAGTTTTCCCCCTCTACATATTTGGTGAACCCGATGTGAACACCTCCTTTATTTTAAACTTTAAACAAGATCATTAATTCTATTTGAAAATTCTTAAAAGAAATTAAAATCTGTGTGTTAGTGTTTTCCCCTAACTATTTTCACTACTTCTAAATGGCTCCTTTCCTTAGAAGTCAGAGGAAACAATTAGAATCTGATTATGTTCCTTTGGAAGATGACCATATTGATAGGGAAGACCCTAATGTAGGTCTAGAAGAGCAAGAAGAGGTAGATATGGAAACTAAAACTAATCTTGATCCTTATGTTGGACCCAATGGTAGCTTTGTCTTCTCATCATTTGATCATATTTGGGAATTCATGAAAGCTCATAAGGAGAAGCTATTGGAATATGTAGAATGAGAAGCTCATCTTGAAAAAGAGGATGCTACTCCTTCTCCTCCCATTAGATCTCCTATGCTTAATCATGATAATCCCACATCTCAACCTATGCATCTTAGTAATCTGAAGAACCAAGTGACTTGTGCTACTACTAATACCACCAACATTGGATGGAATCCACCCATTCCTCCAACTAGTAGTGGCACCCAAAATTACTTTCAATTTCCTCCTTTATCTTCTAATGTCAACACTATTGCTTCTGTTCCACCACAAGTTAATCTTCCATTCTCACAAGGCACCACATATAACAATAACCTTCTCATGTCCAACTTAAGTCAAGGGAATATGGGAAACACTCATAATTCAAAAATGCAAAATTTGGCAAATATAGTGAATCAGTTGGTTTCAAGGATGGATATGATTCAGCCTTCAGGATTTACATACAATTATAAGGAAATGTGTAGTCAGCCATTGGATCCTATTGTTGTTGCTAGACCTTATCCCAAGCATTTTCCTATGCCAGTTTTACCAATCTATAAAGGGATAGAAGATCCAATAGAGCATCTAAGGGGATTCAGAATAGCTTGCCATGATCTTGTTTATGATGATATGCTTCTATTGAAAACATTTCCAAAGAGTCTTGTTGGAGTTGCATTGGAATGGTATTATCGGTTGCCCAACTATTCTTTAAAGAGCTTTGAAAAGACTGCAAAAATGTTTGTTCATCAATTTAGTGCTTATATTGAAAAGGAAGTGACAATGAGAGACCTATATGACCTCAAGCAAAGTAAAGAAGAAAGTTTTTCAGAATTCTTAGCTCGTTGGAGAAGTTTAGTTGGCCGATTAAGATAACCTATGTCTCAGAAAGATATGCTTGATATATTCATTAGTAATTTACAAGAACAGATATCGTATGCACTAGAAACTACTACTATTACCTCTCTTGATCAAGCAATTGAGTTAGCTAAAAAAGTGGAACAAGCTCTCATTAGGAGAGGTCAACTTAAGAATAAATAAGAAAAGTCTACTAAGTCTCAACATAAGAATAAGCATATAGGAGGTAATAATGATAGTAGGCCTGTTAATAATGTCACCAATAGCCTACAAAATATTGTACTTTAGAAACCTCCTCAAAGGAATTTTACCAGACTTAATATACCTATGGAAGCAGTTTTGAAGCAATTGCTAGAAGCTAAGGCAATTGAATTACCTCCTATAAGACAACCATATACTACAACTCATTGGTATAAGGTAGGTCAATATTGCACATATCACAGAGTAGAAGGACACTGGACAAATTCTTGTAAGAAGTTGAAGCATGTGGTTCAAGATTTGATTGATGCAGGATGCATTGATTTAAGAAATTCCTAAACTTCAAGTAATCAGGCTCCTATTCAACAAACCCCAACAACAAATCAAGATATGGGGATATTCAAGGATCCATTACCAAAGCATGATCAACAAGCCACCAACCAAGTGGCTCATCAAGGTGATTCCCTACGTCATAGTAATGTGGTTGGTATGGTTGGGGTAACTACAAGGAAACAAGCTCAAAATCAGCAAGGATAGAGTTCAACACCACAACCTAGTTCAATTTTAAAGGAGAATCAGAGAAAATATTCAACTACAAGAATTCCACCTATAGTGTTGAGACCACAGTCACAGATTTCATATGATCTTCAGAAGCAGTTAGCTAATACTCCAACAAAAATATCAGTCTTAGAGCTTTTGCAGACTTCTCCTGATCATCGAAATGCTTTAATGGAATTTTTAAAACAACAATCTATTTCTCCAGATGTCGCCCCTGATGCCATAGTTGATGCCATAGGTTCTTTTGGGATACATCATGTCTCATTCTCAGATGATGATAAACCTTCCTCAAACTTACATGGAGATTCATCACTTTACATCACTACACTTATTGGGGATACCCTTATCAAATGAGTTTTGATTGATAATGGCTCATCCCTCAATTTGTGTACATATCAATTCTTTCAAAAATTTGGATTAAAAGAGGAAGATTTAACAAAATTTGATATCCTTATTAAAGCTTTCAACAATAAGTCCCAAGAGGCTTGTGGTGTCATATCTCTTCCATTAAAAGTGGGGCCTCGAATATTGGATACTTTGTTTTACATGGTGTCTTGTCCTACATATTTTAATCTTCTTCTTGGATGACCTTGGATTCATGCAATGAAGGTCATCCCTTCTACTTTTCATCAATGTCTCAAATTTGAATTCAAGAATCAAGTTATCACCATTCTGGGTGATCCTCGACCATTTGAATTCTATTCAAATATAGAGTTAGCTCAATCTGAATCTTACTCTTGTCCTTCTATTTCTTCAGCCAATTCTCCATGTTCCTCATCTCAAATTTTAGAGCATCTTCAAAATTTAAAACTGAGTGAGGAACGTCAACCCTATTCTTCATCCTTGGATCATGATAATCAGTTTCTTCAAGAGCCTCTTCTAGATCTCACCAAGCTACCACCGTCACCTCGAACTATGGGTTTACCCCATAAGAAGGGTGATGTTGTACACGTTGGCATGTGTACCTTTGTCTTTGGAGGGACTACCTTCGAAGAAAATATTCATGGTAGCAACCCATCTCCTAGTGAGCACTCTTTCGCTCAATGTTATCTCACTAATGATTATCCCCTTCCTAAGCAGATCCTATCTAGTATGGGATATGCAGGTAAAGGATTGGGACCACAACAGAAAGGTATTCAAGAACCTTTGGATGTTGAGATTTGGCTTGGGAGATGTGGTATAGGTTTTATACCTAATAAAAATCAACCTTTGCCTTTTGAGGATGATGATCATCTTGTGACTTATGCAGAATATATAGAATATCAAAAGATGATAATGGATGAAAATAAAAGCATTAATTATGTTTCTCCTCCAAATATAATGTCTTGCAATATGATTGATTCTATTTGTTTTAAATATGACATTGCTTCTATGCAAGAGAATGGTGGATCTTTATATAATGTTTGTTTTACTAAAAAGAATGGTGTTGTTAGAAGATGTATTGATTATCATGCCATGGATGTCAAAATAAGGGCCTTGGAAGAACTTTCCCATGATTTTTATCATCGATAAAATGCACTCCTTGGGGATATCTTCGATCCGACACCTCATGGCATATTAATTTATTTTAATAAGATGAATGGTGCATTTAGGTTTTGCATTGATTTCAATTCTATATAAAAAAAAAAAAATATTTCATGTAGTTGCATTTGCATTCCCATTGCATCCACTTACTTGCTCATATTGCATTGTTGCTTGTCATCCTTGCATGATTTCTTGACATCTAAAGAACACCTTGCATGATTGCCTATCATAATTGCATTGTTGCTTGTTCATGACTACTTGCTCATATAGATTTTTGAGGATTTTATGACAATGGCATGTGATGATACCTAGTTAGGTCATAGCTCACATGCATTGCACTTCTCACTAGGACTCTAATGCCTAGCAAGATCCCCCTAGGGATTTCTCCCTTCTTTCTTCTTATAATTGCTTCTTCTCCTTCTCTCAATTTCTTTATCATGATAATGCTTTCAAAGTCTTCTTAAGATCCCTATCTGGGATAGCACTTGCATATCATTTATTTACATATTACACCCCACATGGGATACTTATACATCCTAGCGGGTATTACATCATCTATGATCTTCTATCGGGTCATACTCTCTTTTGACTCAGTAGGCTCAAACACCCCATTATAGGATAAGCTCCTTGGTCAATTTTAGTAGACCTCGACATACATCCTAGCGGGTAAACACCTCATAGCAGTCAATAAGGGAGCAACCACCCATAGTGGGTCAGACTCCACACCATATTTTTAACACTCCAAGTGCTAAACCTATAGCGGGTCTAGCTCTCTTTCTGAAATGATCTATGGTATCTAACTACATTGGTTCCTTGCAACCTACGCTAGTTCCATGCTATGGGTCATCAGTTCTTCTCCTTTTCAGATGGTTGACCTTTGGATTTTTCTTCTTCTTCTTCTTCTTCTTTTTCTCTCTCCTTTTCTCTCTTCTTCTTTCTTCTCCTCTTTCTTTTGTTTCCTTCCTTTCTATTGTCTTCTTCGTCTTCCTTCTTCTTTTGCATCCATCCATTTTCATATAGTTTGCATTAAGATAGTTTGCATACATGAAAACATGAATTAAATAAAAACACATTAAACACAAATAAAGCAATAAAAGTAGCTATATATTACTCGAGAGAAAAAGAGTGCATAGTCCTCATGTCAGGTTGGTGTACCATAATCTAGACTCGGTACACTCAACCTAGGGATGTACACCACAATATAAAAATTGGTGCATCATCTCGATCCTTAGTCCTCTCTCTCTCCTAGCTATGAGAACCAGCTCCCTCTGGTCCATCCTGAGGAGGAGGTAACCTAGGCTATGACATGAACTATCATGATACCGATGTCATTCATGATCGAGATCATGATCTACTCACTGATTGTAGGGATGGAGGAAGTGGTATCCTCTGACCTAGTGGGATAGCTATGTAGTAAACTATCTCATAAAATATAGCCCATTGAAGGGCTATCTCCAACCTCTCTCCCATCCATCATAGCTCTACCTAAAGAAGTTGCACCGCACTCCCACTTGGCTGCTCTCAATGATAGCCATCCCCTCTACCCTGGCTCTCTAGTGCTCTCCATCTATATGAGCCATCTCTCCCTAGAGCTTATCGATATCTACCGAGTTGAGTCCCTCTCAGCCTCTATGGTGCTCAATGACCTTTATAGCTCCTCTAGCCTCCTGGCCCTATCCACCTGGACTTGGGCCATCTGGATCTATAGAGAGGCTACCTGTGCTCATAGCTCCTCTATCTCCCTCCTCTCTTGGCTCTCACTAACTATTATTGTAGATGTGGAAGCCTCTCTAAGATCTCTGATCTATGGCCTCCCTACCTATGGGGGTATACCTCACCCCCCATATCTGGTCCCTACCACTTGGATGGCCTCCTCTACCACCAGGATCTAAACATGAGCTGGTCTCTATCTTAGAGTGGTAGGAGTATATTGTGCCCTCTCTATGGCTTGGTGAGCTACCTCTTAGAATGCTCACTACATGCTCGGGTCCATCACCTAGCACCTCTGTATCGATACTAGTAGGGAGATCCTTTGGGGCATAACTCCTCTATACCATCACCTGTACTTGATAACCACTCCTACATCATCTACCCTTGGGTCAATATAAGGAGGATCATCCATATCCTCCTCGGCCCACCTAGTGAGGTCTGGCTCACCTCCTACCCCTACTGGGTCTCGGGTCACCCTTTGGTACTAGTAGTCCCCTAGGTTTAGGACTCCTTGTAAGATCTCATGCTATCGGAGGACTCGATCAAATCTGAAGACCTTTGGCTCTCCCTTCTCTGACCTCAGCCACCTGATCCTTCGTATCCTGGCTAGCTCTATCCTATCCTCCACCCACCTAGGGTGAAGCTACCATGGCCTCTAGATGATCTTCACCTCTCGAAGCTCATCAATCACCCACCTCGCTAGTGGTAGGTTCCCTACATAGGCCCTCGTGGTCCTCTCTAGGGACCTCGACCACTGTATGTTATTGGCCACTCTAGGCTGGGTAGTGGGCCTAGTAGTGCCTTCGATATTTATACCATGATGTGCTCCTAACACCACACCTAGAGCAATGTCATACACACCAATCTTGTATGTCACTTATACATGATGTTGTACAATATCCTGTATAGGTAGGCCAACACATATGGGCCCCATGCGAATCAAACCCTCTGATCATGCATGTCTACCACTACTCCTACCATCACCCATGGTAAGTGTCACTTACTGGTATGGCACATCAGTAGCCCAACCATAACCCCATAGAGCATGGTGGTCAAAGGATCTACCCCATAGTGGCCCACTAGATCATCGATTGATATGGTGCTCTCTCACACCTGGTGGGTAAACCCTATTGAGAATCATTGTAGTGTGGCTACCTATCCTCATACTCTATAAACTATTATCCCTCTGATAGGGATCTACAAAATCTACCACACATCCTCTAGTGTGATGGTGAGCTCTCCTATGGGTAACCAAAAAGTAGAGGACTCTAGGTACCACCTCTCTGCTAGGGCTATCAACATAGCCCTATCTATCTCAATCTGAGGTATCCTCGCTAGGTGGTCTAGCCCCACTACCTCTAGTCGAGCCATCTCCACTGGCCCTAGTGCATCCAACTCTACTAGAGCCCCTGCCCTCCACTCTCGACTCTCGAGAATACCTAGCTGCATCCACAAACAAATAAAATTAAATTAGTTTCATGAATAAAAATAAATAATAAAATCCATAGTTTCAAATCAAAACACAAATATTGATCATAATTTTGTAATTCGCACTTCGTAGTTGCTTGTTTTCCCTCTTTTTCCTCCTATGTTTGTTTTTTGCTTTTCCTTTTTTCTTTTTCTAGCTTTTGGTGAAATCATGCCCTCCATTTTGGGAGGCATGATTTCATGAAGTCACGCAATTTTTACTCAGGTGTGATTTCATTGCGCTTCATTTGGAGCGAAATCATGATCGAGCCATGAAATCATGCCCTAGTCGAGCACAAAAATCATCATCTAAAATGGAAAATTTTCCAAATTCTACCCTAAAATCCATGAAAAATAGAAGAAAAGGTACATTAGGAGGGAGGAATTTGGTACTTACCCACTCTCGTGCCCCAGCTTCACCCCTCATGATCGTTGCTCGATGAACTGGTAATACCATTTCTTTTTCTCCCTAGAGCCCTTTCTCTACCAATGCATGGTGAAAATGAATTAGGGTTTTACCCTTTTTCACCCTTTTAAGCTTTGTTTGTTACCCTTGTTTTCTTTGGTTTTTATTCTTTCTCTCTCTTTCTTCTTCTGCATCAGTTCTTTCAAGTTTTTATGAGATATGTCATCTTCATAAAAACTCGAGGGGGCACCCTAGCCTATAGAGGCATTAATGTCCCTAATGCCTCGATTTACATGTAAAACAAGAAAGTGTCTAGAATGACACTATTTTTGCACCACCCCTTTCTTCTAAACTAGCCATCCCATTTTTTCTTGTTGTCCTCTTCCAGTGAGTGTGCCTACATCCTTTCTTTGATGCATTTACTTGGCCTTAAATGCATCAAAGAGGGGGTAAAATGTAGACACGAAAAATTGACCCACTTTTAGTGGGAAATCTTCCTTAGAGCCCCTAAGAGGTCCCTAACCCTTGCCCTAGGCAAGGGTAAGCCTCTTTGCCCCCTACCTTGCTTTTCTTTAGCCTTTTAGCGAAATCATGCCCGGTTACGATGGGGTGCGACTTCGTAGAAGTGATATCGCACCCCATCGGCATGGGGTGTGACTTCACTATTTTTAGGGTTTTAATTTATTAAAACCTGGGTTTAACCTTTTTAGCATGTTTGGCATCGACTTGTGTTTGTTTTCCCACTTCTTTCACCTTAATTTTCATCTATAAAAGGAGGGGTTAATCTCACTCTTAAAGAGATATACAAGCGATCGATCTTGGAAATTAATTAAGCTCAAAATTCTTATGATTAATTAGTGCTCACATTCTTACTTTCGCTCTGCTTCCTATTTCTTCTACAAGCTAACCTTAAAGTGTGAATTTTGGATTTGATCTTCTGTTGCATTGATTTGGATTGTTGTGTGGTTTGGTGGATTCATGTTGTAGTTCGAAAGGAAAGAGAGTGCCCATTTGGATACCTCGATCTCTTCTACCTGCTTCTACATCATCCATCAGGTTGTGCACACTTTGTTTCCTACATTTATTTATGCTCTACATATTTATTTTATTTTTTATGTCTCTAAAGCGAAATCATGCCCTATCTTGATGAGGTATGACTTTGCTAACCCTAATTTAGGTTTTTCTCTCATAGAAGTGAGATCATACCTCATTCTGATGGAGCATGACTTTACCTATAGCGTTATCATGCCCACCATCTATGAGGTATGATTTTTCCCAGGATTGAACTAGGGGTATCTATCAGATTCTGATTGCATGAGTAGTTTCTAAATTGCATTTAGGGCATGATAGCATAATCTATTTTCTGCTTCTCTATTGTTGCATTGTTGTTTTATGATTAATTATCCAAAGGTCAATTTTCACTTTTGTTTTCAAAGGTCATCTAAAAGGACCTAGGGGGCTTGACTGTTGCACCTCCAAGCATTGTTGTACAATGGCCTAAGCAGGACCCCTAATGCTAATCCCATTTTCAAGTGTTTCATAAGTTATCTTGTAGAAACAGGTATTTTTGATATCATTGGACAAGAGGCAGAAAAGCTAAGTCAACCACCGGTCAAGATAAGTGTTCTAATTATTGGTTGAAGATCTGATCTGATTATTGATTCTTAGGCATCTGAAAGTGAAAAGCATATAGTGTGCATCTAGGGTTAATATTGTGCATTTATCTTGTGCCCTTGCTTTAAAGGTTTTTTGGATAAAACCCTAGGTTAGCAAGCATTCAAAAGAAAGAATCATATTAGGTTAGCTCTTGTATTCTTGCATTCTGATTTCTGCATTGTCCTTTATCTTTCATAGCATAGATCTAGAAAGGCCAAACTTAGGTGATTGCTTGAAACTGAATACATCAAACTATCCCAAAATTCTTGAGGACTTGGAGCGAGTCCTAAAACCATTCCTGGTGAACCCTTCCCCCTAGCACCGAGTGTAGAGAACAACATACCCCCATGGTTCACCCCATAAGGCTTTCTATCTCTTGTGGATCCAACCTTTTTGGGAATTGTACGCAGTAGGGCAGTTTTACCCCTCTACATATTTACCCTACCCTATAGAGGCATTAATGTACCTAATACCTCAATTTACGTATAAAACAATAAAGTTTATGGAATGACACTATTTTTGCACCACCCTTTTATTCTAAACTAGACATATAAAATTGACCCACTTTTAGTGGAAATATTTCTTAGAGCCCCTAAGAGGTCCCTAACCCTTACCCTAGGCAAGGGTAAGCCTCTTTGTCCCCTGCATTGCTTTTCTTTAGCCTTTTAGAAAAATTACACCTAGTTACGATGGGGCGCAACTTCGTAGAAGCGATATTGCACCTTGTCAGCATGGGGTATGACTTCACTATTTTTAGGGTTTTAATTTATTAAAAGCTAAGTTCAACCTTTTTAGCATGTTTGGCATCGAATTGTGTTTGTTTTCACGCTTCTTTCACCCTAATTTTCATATATAAAAGGAGGGGTCAATATCAGTATTTGGATCACGATAATTTTGATATACAAGCACTCAATATGGAAAATTGATTAAGCTTGAAATTCTTATGATATTTAGTGCTCGCATTCTTACTTTCACTCTACTTCTTGTTTCCTATACAAGCTAACCCTTAAGTGCAAATTTTAGATTTGATCTTCTGCTGTATTGATTTGGATTGTTGTGTGGTTGGGTGGATTCATGGTGTAGTTCGAAAGGAAAGAGAGTGCCCATTTGAATACCTCGATCTCTTTTGCTTGCTTCTGTGTCCTCCATCAGGTTGTGCACATTTTCTTTCTGTATTTATTTATTTTCTACATATTTATTTTATTTTTCATGTCTCTGAAGTGAAATCGTACCCTGCCCCGATGAGGTACGACTTCACTAACCCTAATTTAGGATTTTCGCTCATAGAAGTGAAATTGTGCCCCATTTCGATAGAGTGTGACGTCACCTATAGCATTATCATGTCCACTATCTGTGAGGTAAGATTTTTCATAGGACTAAACTGAGGGTATTTGTCAGATTTTGATTGCATGAGTAGTTTCTAAACTACATTTAGGGCATGATAACATAATCTATTTTTTGCTTCTTTGTTTTTGCATTTTTGTTTTATGATTCATTATCCAAAGGTTAATTTTTGCTTTTGTTTTCAAAGGTCATCTAAAAGGACCTAGGGGGCTTGACTGCTGCGTCTCTAAGCATTGTTTTACAATGACCTAAGCAAGACTCCTAATGCTAATACCATTTTCAAGTGTTTCATAAGTTATCTTACAAAAATAGGTATTTTTGATATCATTGGACAAGAGACAAAAAAATCTAAGTCAACCATCGATCAAGATAAGTATTCTAATTATTGGTTGAAAATATAATCTAAGTATTGGTTCTTAGGCACCTCAAAGTGAAAAGCATATAGTGTGCATCTAGGGTTAATATTGTGCATTTATATTGTACCCTTGCTTTAAAGGTTTTCTAGATAAAACACTAGGTTAGCAAGCATTCAAAAGAAAGAATCATATTAGATTAGCTCTTGTATTCTTGTATTCTGATTTTGTATTATCCTTTATATTTCATAGCATAGATATAGAAATGCTAAATTTAGGTGATTGCTTTTAATTGAATACATCAAACTATCCCAAAAATCCTAAGGACTTGGAGTGAGTCCTAAAACCATTCTTGGTGAACCCTTCCCCCTAGAACCAAGTGTAGAGAACAACATACCCCTGTGGTTCACCCCATAAGGCTTATCTCTTGCAAGTCCAACATTTTTGGGAATTGTATGCAGTAGGGAAATTTTCCCCCTCTACATCTTTACCCTGGCCTATAGAGGTATTAATGTCCCTAATGCCTCGATTTACATATAAAATAAGAAAGTATCTGGAATGACACTATTTTTGCACCACCCCTTTCTTCTAAACTAGCCATACAATTTTTGGTTGTTGTCCTCTTCTAGTGAGTGTGCCTACATCCTTTATTTGATGCATTTACTTGGCCATAAATGAATCAAAGTGGGGGAAAAATGTAGACACAAAAAATTGACCCACTTTTAGTAGGTAATCTTTCGTAGATCCCCTAAGAGATCCCTAACCCTTGCCCTAGGAATGGGTAAGCCTATTTTCCCCCTGCCTTGCTTTTATTTATCCTTTTAGCAAAATCATGCCTGATTATGATGGGGTGCGACTTCACAGAAGCGATATCACACCCCATCAACATGAGGTGCGACTTTGCTATTTTTAGGGTTTTAATTTATCAAAACTTGGGTTTAACTTTTTTAGCATTTTTGGTGTCATCTTGTGTTTGTTTTCCTACTTCTTTCACCATGATTTTTATCTATAAAAGGAGGGTTCAATCTCACTTTTTGGATCATGATGATTTTGATATACAAGAACTCAATTTGGGAAATTGATTAAGCTCAAAATTCTTATGATATTTAGTGTTCACATTCTTACTTTCGCTCTGCTTCTTGTTTTTCTACAAGCTAACCCCAAAGTGCAATTGTTGTGTGATTTGGTGGATTCGTGGTGTAGTTTGGAAGGAAAGAGAGTGCTTGTTTGGATACCTCGATCTCTTTTTCCTGCTTTTGCATCATCCATCAAGTTGTGTGCACTTTTTTTATGTATTTATTTATGTTTTTCATCTTTATTTTATTTTTTCATCTCTAAAGCAAAATCATGCCCTATCACGATGAGGCACGACTTTGCTAACCCTAATTTAGGATTTTCACTCATAGAAGCGAAATCATGTCCCGTTATGGCTGAGAGTGACTTTGCCTATAGCATTATCATGCTTGCTATCTATGAGGCATGATTTTTCACAAGACTAAATTGGAGGTACTTATCAGATTTTGATTGCATGAGGAGTTTCTAAACTGCATTTAAGGTATGACAGCATAATCTATTTTCTACTTCTCCATTATTGCATTGTTGTTTTAAGATTAATTATCCAAAGGTCAATTTTCACTTTTGTTTTCAAAGGTTATATAAAAGGACCCAAGTGGCTTGATTGTTGTGGCTCCAAGCATTGTTGTATAGTGGCCTAAGCAGGCCCCCTAATGCTAATCCTATTTTAAAGTATTTTATAAGTTATCTTGCAGAAATAGGTATTTATGATAACATTCAACAAGAGGCAAAAAAATCTAAGTCAACCACCCATCAAGATATGTGTTCTAATTATTGGTTGAAGATCTGATCTGAGTATTGGTTCTTAGGTATCTGAAAGTGAAAAGCATATAGTGTGCATCTAGGGTTTATATTGTCCATTTATCTTATTCCATTGCTTTAAAGGTTTTCTGCATAAAACACTAGGTTAGAAATCATTCAAAATAAAGAATCATATTAGGTTAGCTCTTGTATTCTGATTTTTGCATTGTAATTTATCTTTCATAGCATAGATCTAGAAAGGCCAAACTTAGGTGATTGATTTTAATTGAATACATCAACCTATCCCAAAAATCGTAAGGACTTGGAGCGAGTCCTAAAATTGTTCTTGGTGAATCCTTCCCCCTAGCATTGAGTGTAGAGAAAAACATACCCACGGGGTTCACCCTATAAGGCTTTTATCTTGCAGATCCATCCTTTTTGGGAATTATATGCGGTAGGGCAATTTTCCCCCTTTACATGGTTACAAGCCCATAAATCCGTAATCAATTTTCAAGATAGGTGGATCAAATATTTGGAAGGATGCAAGGAAAGACTATGAATCCATAGGAAACAAGGGGTATTCAAACCCAAAATGTTGTTAGCTATGTAGTTGAATAAAGCCCTCAGAAGAGGAGGAATACTCTATGTAATCAAGCTAAATGAAGTTGGAGAAGAATGAAATAAGGAAGTGTTGGAGATATCCAAATTTTCAAATTTTCAAGGATGTATTTTCTGAGGATTTACTTGGGCTTCCTCTTGTGCAATAATTTCATTTCACTATTTATCTTATGCCATAAGTGAAACCAATTCACAAATCTTCGTATAGGATGTCACCCATCAAAATGCAAGAATTAAAGATACAATTACAAGGTTTATTAGAGAAAGGGTTGATAAAACCAAGTGTGTAACCTTGGGATGCACCTTTTTATTTGTGAAAAATAAAGATGGTTGTTTTACATTGTGTATTGACTACAAAATGTTGAACAAAGCTATAATCAAGAACAAGTATCCTCTTCCTAGGATCAAATATTTATTCGATCATTTGAGAAATGCCATGGTGTTTAACAAGATATATTTAATGTTAGGGTATCACAAGTTGAGAATACATGAGGAGGATACTCACAATATGATATTTAAGACTAGGTATGGGCATTATGAGTTCACAATCCTACCTTTTGGACTGACTAATGTCCCAATAACCATCATGAATTTAATGAATAGTGTGTTTATAAGGCACTTGGACTAGTTTGTCCTTGTATTTCTAGATGATATCCTAATATAATCGTAGAACAAGGAAGAGAACAATAAGCATCTAAAGATCATGTTAGAGTTATTAAGGAAAAAACAACTCTACAAAAATCTAGCCAAGAGTGATTTCTATGTTTCAAAGGTGCAGTATTTAGGGTATATCATATCAGTAGAAGGAATTATTATAGATCTGGAGAAGATCAAAGCCATATTAAATTGGTCATCACCTACTAATTTTATTGAAGTAAGGAGCTTCATAGGGTTAACAGGCTATTATAGATGTTATATAAAGGATTTCTCAAAGATTGGCTTGGTAATAACCAACCTTTAGAAGAAAGAGAAGGAGTTCAAATGGACAAAAAAATGTGAGACTACTTTTACTTTTTTGAAGCAAAAACTCACTACCGCACCAATATTGAAGATTCTAGATCCTCAAGGAGATTTTTTTGTATGCACTAATGTATCACTAGAAGGGTTAGGAGGAGTACTCATGCAAGAAGAGTTAGTCGTAGCTTATACTTCAAGGAAGCTTAAATATATGAGGTCAATTATGCTACTCATGATCTAGAGCTAGCCACTGTAGTGCACACTCTAAAGGTCTGGCATCATTACCCGGTAGGAAGACCTTTCAAGTTAAAATTAGATCATCAAAGTCTAAGGTACATATTTACCCAACCAATACTCAATGCAATATAAAGAAGGTGGATCAAGTTTCTCGCTGAGTATGACTTTGAAATTGAGTACATAAAGGGGAAAAAGAATAACGTTATGGATGCCTTAAGTATAAGGAGACACATAACAACCATAACAAAAAGTTACATAAAGGTCATGGAACAAGTAAGGTAGGAGTAAAATCAGGATGAATATTACCAAGAAATTCGAGCTAAAATAGATAAAAATTCTAAGAGCAACAAGGAGTTTGGGATGATAGATAAACTTTTGTGCTACAAAGGTAGAATCATAATAACAAAATCAAGGGATTCAAGGAGGTTAATAATGCATTAATCCCATAGATATCCTTATACAACTCACCCTGGAGGGGTAAAGATGAGGGAAAATATGAAAAGAACCTTCTTCTGGGTAGGAATGAAGAAGGACATTACCAATTTTATCACGCGATGCTTGGAATATCAGAATTTTAAGGTGGAATGCAAGTATCCCATATGATGGTTGTATCCACATAGTATACCTACATAGAAATGGTAGGTCATATATATATATATATTTTATGGTAGAGTTACCTACAATAATGGGTATCACTCATCTTTGGGAGTGGCACCTTTATATGCCTTTTATGGGCGAAGGTGTAGAACCAGAAATGGTCAGAGAAATGTGATCGAACCATTAATGGTCAGAGAAATGGAAGAGCAAATAAAGGTAATCAGGAAAAAAACTCAAGGAAGCTACTGATAGGCATAAAAGTTATGCAGATTTAAAGAGAAATTTGAGGGAGTACTCGATGGGAGATAAAGTGTTCCTAAGGGTCAAACCAATAAAAAGTGTGATCAAGTCCATAAAGATAGATTCACAATTTGTAGGACCCTTTGAGATCACTAAAAAGATCAGTTTGGTTGCATACCAACTTGCTTTACCTCCTAATATGCCAAAAATCCATGATACTTTCCACATATCTTTGCTTAGAAAATATATTGCTGACCCTAAACATGTGTGGGATGTTTCTAATTTGTAGATGGTAAATCCAAAGGCAATTGAAGTGATGCCAGTAAGGATTCTTGAATTCTGCTTTAAGACTATGTGGAATCAGACCCTTGAGCAATGTAAGGTCCAATGGGACCGTTTACCTGAAAGGAATACCACTTGGGAGAAACTGGTGGATATACAAAAATAATTTCCTTTTTTGTTTGATGATCTCTAAAAGTTGTAATAATTTGCTTTTCATTATGTATGATTATGTAAAACTAAGAAACACCTAGGATGATGTTTAGTCCTAGTGGGGGAGGATGTCATGACCCTCCTAGATGGACCTTTGGATGTGGGAAAAATAATGTATTAACTGATGATGCTTTAATACTCAAATTTGTGCAATTAAGTAGCTATGAGATATTATAGATATTGAAGAGTATTATATTGCTAACAAATTAACAATATGTAGGATCACATGCACTCGTAAGTGGAAGAAGTTGAGTCATTCACCGAAGACACGGGTACTTGAGGTTGGGGAAGTGATGATAAGGCAACTTGAAGGTAACAAGGATGGATACCTTTAGATAGGCATTCATTCGATTAAGGGATAATAATCAATAACTACCCACCTTGAGCCCCAAATTGATAGCCTAGTAGCTATCATAAGTTCTAGAGACTGAGATAGGTGACTAAATTGATGGAAATATTCCCTCTTTATTTTTTGCACATGCATGATTGTATTTTACTTCAACACTATTACCTTAATAATTTATGAGCTATGAATGAATAGGTTGTCTTCATAACTCCTTATATGCCTTGGTAAATAGATTAAGAAAAATATATCATCATTTTAAATAAATAGTTGATTTATTTAAATAGTAAAATGTCATTTTAATTATATAGTTGATTTATTTAAATAATAAGGAAATATCATTTGTAAATAAATAGTTGATCTAATTAGAATGGTAAGGGAATCTCATTTTAAATAAATAGTTAATTTATTTAAAATAATAGAGATCTCATTTAAAATAAATGGATGATTTATATTATTGTTATAAAGAGTTTTTATTTTGAATAAAATGTGATTTATTGTAGATTGATAAAGAAAATTTGATTATTTTATATTAAGAAATAAAACAACTCCATTAAGAAAATGAATTATCTATTTGAAATGATAAACGTAATTCATTGAAATCATAGAGAATAGAATTTAACAAGTTGAATTGATGCGGAATTTGCTTAATCAAAATGACCTGTCAATATTGGTTTTAAATATGATAAGACCCCTTCTGAGAATCAGATGGACCACCTTCAAAGATATGATCAGAACATCTGTGTGAAGCTCCCTCTGATGTAAAGGGATGGCTACTTAATGGAAATCACCTTGGGTAGAGGGGAGAAGAGGAATGTTCACCTCTACCGCCTGATATATGTAGATGGAGAGTTATGGTAGGTAGGCGGGGGATGGTATCCAAGGAGAAGGGTGAGAGAGGAAAGTGAAAAAGGAAGTGATTGGATAGGGAGGGTATATTATTGTAAAGGAGAGCACAAAGTGAGTGGGAGAGCAACACGAAGTAGAAGGAGAAGCTCAGTGGTAAGAAGGAGAAGTGGGCAACAAGAATTTTCATGAGCAACCTAGGTAGCCAATAACTAATATACTAGGTTGGACTCATGATAACATTAGAATAAAAAGGTGTATTAAGTTTTTATTTTGCTAGTTTAAACTGTCACTGCATTGTAGAATTTTTCCTGTTTACATCAACTCTTTAAAGCTATGACAAGCCCTTCCTTAAATCTTGTAGTGCTAAGTTTAGAGAGGTGGTCCTCTAATCACCCTCTTGTTGGTGATATGAAACCATTAGGAGCCTATGACCATGTTTAACCTTCTCAACCAAGAATTAGTGTTGCACCTATAATATTCTATTATCGCATGTAATTAATTGGATTATGGTAGCACCTGTGTGTGTAGTCGGCTGGTTGTGACAATTGATGCTCATCGTCATGATCGTTGCTCCAAAGAACGGTCTGTTACTGGTAGTATGGACAACACTAAGAGTAGGAGTGCATCAAGGTAAGTAATTAATTTGTTTTTAAGGACAAATTCCCCTCTCCTTGAAATTCAAACCATATTGCATTTGCATAGTAGGATCTCAACCACCCTCGATAGCCACCTTTAGGATTAGATAGCATAGTGTTGTTTGCTACATCAGCACTAGAATGATTTATCCACACCATGACTGATATTGACACCATGGAGACCCCCATCCTGAATAATCCACTTGCACCCTAGTTTGTTGTAGGATGAAGTCGTCTCTATAGTGTTCGTCTTCCTCTATACCATATACCTCTTCTTGGTGTTTTATTCTCTCTTTGCGAGAGTCAGTCATTGGTTATTATTCTTGTAAGAAGGCAAATAAATTATGCCAGGTTGGACTAAGCCTTTAATTTTAATTCATTATCTAAAATTGTAATTTTAGGGTAATGAAAGGAAAGAAGCTTTAATGTTATTTCATTATCAAAAATGTAGATTTTAGGGTAATGAAAGGAAAGAATCTTTAATGTTATTTCATTATCTAAAATGGTAATTTTAGGGTAATGAAAGGAAATAATCTTTAATGTTATTTCATTATCTAAAGTGTAGATTTTAGGTTAATGAAAAGAAATAATCTTTAATGTTATTTCATTATCTAAAATGGTAATTTTAAGATAATGAGAAAAAAATATTTAAAGTTATTTCATGATCTAATATGTAGATTTTAGGGTAATGAAAGGAAAGAATATCTCATTGTTTTTTTTGTTTAGACATTGTGATGGCAGAATTAAGGTTTTTATTAAAACCATGGTGGCAGAATAATATTCATCAAATAAATGGAGTACAAATTAAAGGTTTAAATTTTATCCCAAGGAAGGCTTTAATTTTTATTAAAGTCAAAGGTTTATAAATATAATTTATAAAATTTAAATTCTTTTAGAATTTAAATAATTTATAAATTATAAAAGGTTTTAAAAAGTGTCGACGTCATCAAAATTCGTGGAGCGCCGACGTCTATGGAAAAAGGGGAAATCATGTATAAATACCATGCCAAAGAACATTAGAACTTACCTTCTTCGATTAAATTTTATGCGACCAAAGAGAAAGATAATTTATGCAATCGTTGAGGAAGAAGACAAACTCGTGTTGTCTTTTAGTGCTAGGGAAAAAGATGAAAATGGGAGGAGAAGGCCTCACTCCCATTGGAAAGGGTGGTCCATTGGCAGCACGCATTTCGTGAGAGCGTTGGGAGTGGAAGTGACCATGATCGATTCGCATGGTGGTTAGTTTACGTGTTCGTCTTGAGCGCCAAGGGAAGAGCCTTTTGGCACGTGCTCATTTTGAGCGCCAGACTTAGGAGAAAGAGCACAAAGTGCTCCTAAGATTTCAAGCGTGCGTCTAGTGCACGCGGTGGTCAAGCCCATGGCTAGAGCACTCATGGAGGCAGAGATTGTGGGTTCGAATCCCACTAGTGGCAAAGGTATTTTTAATTAAATTTTATTTGCCTAAGGTTTTCTATAAAGTGTTATTTGGAGTTATAAGGGTTTATGAAAGGTTGTTTTATTGATAAGTGATTTATGTTATTGGAGTTATAAGGAAAGTAGATTTGATTTTTGCCAAAGTTATTTTTGCCATTAAATCTGAGTAAAGAGGTTTTGAGTTAATTTTGGTGGATGTTGAATTTATTTTTAATTGGGAGATTATAAGGTGTTATTGGATAAATATTTTATGTATGTTGATGGTTGTTTTGAAAGATGGAGTGATAAGGTGTAATTGAGTTTTTACATTACATTGTGAGAAAGATTTATCTTCTAACCTCTTTGAGCTTGGCATAGAAGTGTTTGTGGTTGTGACAGATTTATGAGATCCCTTCATCATCAAGAAAAAGGTATGAGCACATTCTTCCATAGTTGAGTTGATTGATTGGTTTTCTGGAAAATAAGTTTGGAGTGAAAAGGACTTGATTAGGGTTTCCTATTGAGTGTGTTGAGTTAATGCTTCAAGGTTTTCTGGAATAAAGAATTGTTGTTAAACCTTGTTTGATAAGCATTGTTGTTGAAGCCATTTGTTGTGAGAAGAACTTGAATTAGGGTTTGAGTATCATTGCTATGGGAAGATTGTTTTATAAGCATTGTTGTTGAAGTGAGTTGTTGAGCAAAGAACTTGAACTAGGGTTTGAAGAGAACATGAGTATCATTGTTATGTGAGAGTTGTTTTATAAGCATTGTTGTTGAAGTGAGTTATTGAGTGAAGAACTTGAACTAGGGTTTGCAAATATCATGAGTATCATTGTTATGTGAGACTTGTTGTTGAGCATTGTTGGAAATATTTTGAGTTGGTGTTTATATGCTTGGACTAGGGTTTGAGAGAGAGGATTATTTCATTGAGTGATTGGTTGAGTGATTGGTTGAGCCTAGTCAAGTGGATGTGTGAAGTGATTGTTCAAGTTCCATAAAACAAACTATTCTATATTCTAAATTGAGTTGAGAAAGTGATTGAGCATTGAGTTGAATTTGAAGCATATTGAGTCTCTAACAATTCTCCTTATGTTTCTAAGAGAGTGATTGAAAGTAATTGAGCATTGTGATTAGTATAGAACATATTGAGTCTCTAACAATTCTCTTTATGTTTCTATGAGATTGGACAAGTTCTGTGTGGACTTGTTGAGCAGATTTGAGGTAAGTCTTTGAGGAGACTTGTGGACTGATTTTGTGTGAGCTTTTGTGAAAGCTTACAATACAGATTTGGATAAGTTCTTGAGAGGACTTATTGAGAAGATTTGGACAAGTTCTAGAGAGGACTTGTAGAGCAGATTTGAGCAAGTTCTAGAGAGGACTTGTGGAGCAGATTGAGCAAGTTCTAGAGAGGACTTGTAGAGCAGATTTGAGCAAGTTATAGAGAGGACTTGTAGAGCAGATTTGAGCAAGTTCTAGAGAGGACTTGTAGAGTAGATTTGAGCAAGTTTTAGAGAGGAATTGTAGAGCATATTTGAGCAAGTTCTTGAGAGGACTTATTGAGCAGATTTGGACAAGTTCTAGAGAGGACTTGTAGAGAAGATTTGAGCAAGTTCTAGAGAGGACTTGTGGATATATTTGTGCTAGACCGAAGGACTATATTTAGTGCAAATTTGAGAGCATATTTTGGTGCAGATTTTGAGGATAATTTTGTGCCAGACCAAGAGATAGATATTGAGTAGAGTTGTACTAGACTGAAGGACTATGTTTAGTGTAGATTTGAGATAGAGCTTTGGAGGTGATAGAGCATAGAGGATAGTAGTCTCTAGTGGATAGATATCCATTAGCCAGGGCAGTGAGGATAGGTATTCTGAGTGGGGATAAGAGTCTTTAGTGGAGAGAGATCCACAAGCCAGTGCAGTGGAGGTAGTAGTCTTCTAGAGGATCACCAACCAGAGTAGAGGAGAAGGAGTTCTCCTATGGATAGAGATCCATGAACTTGATTTAGGGGATTGGTGTCTCCTTTGGATAGAGGTCCATAAACATTGTAATAGGGAAAGGATTCCCAAGAGATTGATTGAGAAAATTTTAGTGAAATATTTTCTCCGTGGAGTAGCCCACATTGGGTGAACCACGTTAAATTATGGTGTCTCTATTGTGTGTGATGATTTGTGCATTGCTTTGATTACTACTATTGATATTGCTATCTATACATTGCATAATATTGATTTGGAAAGAAAAGTAAAAAGTCGTCTTATATTGTTCACCCCCCTCTCAGTATAAGCTTGTGTTCTTCAATTGGTATCAGAGTCGGTTCCTTCAAAAAAGTTTAACAACTTGAAGGAAAAGCTAACAAGAACACAATGGATTTTAAGAATGTATCCTCAGATAATTCAACACCAGTATTTGATGGAAGTAACTATATGTATTGGAGTATGAGAATGAAGATCTACTTGATGGCACTTGGCAATGAAATTTGGGAAGCAGTTGAATTTGGATATGATCCCTTAATTAATCCTCCTATATATAAGGAAGGTAAGCTCCTACAACATTACAATTCAAAAGCAATGAATGCACTTTTGAGAGGTTTGCATAGAACAAAGTCTATGAAAGTTATGCATTGTCAAACTTCAAAAGAAATGTGGGATAAATTGCAAAATATATATGAAGGAGATAAATGTGTCAAGAAAGAAAATATGCAAAATCTCAAAGGATAATTTGAAGAATTAAGAATGAAGGATGAGGAAAACATTAGTACTTATCTACTTTAAATTGATGAGGTTGTTAATGCTATGCAAGGACTTGGAATGAAGATTGATGAATCAAATGTTTGTGATAAAGTCTTAAGAACTCTTCCAAAAAGATTCAGTGAAAATGTTTCTGCTATAGAAGTGTCAATGGATGGTGATACTTTGAAAAGAGATATGTTTCTTGGTATTATTATAGTACATGAGATAAGAACAAAGGAGGAACCAAATCCTTAGAAATAAACAACATTCAAAGCAGTCAAGAGAGACTAAGAGACCAATGAGGTCAAGATAAGGAAGCTTCAATGGAAGATGTTTTTCATGTCACAGGTTTGGGCATATGGCTTCATAGTGCAGGACACATGAAAGACAGGAATATGGGAACAAATAGCCTTTCCATGGGTATTGCTACTCATGTAATCAGTTTGGTCACAAAGCAATGAATTGCAAGGTTCATGACAGAAGAGGATATGGATTCACTAGGATAAACCCTAAGACATTTGCACCTCTAAGGAATAATAACGTTAAGTGTTATAAGTGCAATAATGATGGTCACACAACAAAGTGGCATAGAGTAGACATTCCAGAATCAAGCAGGAACAAAAATAGGAATAGGAACATGGATATGAATAGGAACAGGAACATGAATATGGATATGAATAGGAACAATAACAAGAACAGGAACATGGATAGGAATGTAGACATGGACATGAACATGGATATGGAAAGGAACAATTTAGAGGAATCAGAAGGATCAAATAAGAAGAAGAGAGGATAAAGGTAAAGAACAGTGCTTTTTGGGAGTAGAAATACTCCCACCCCAGAATTAACCACCTCAAGAGGAGGTGGGGGAGGGGCTAAGATAAGAGGCTCATTCTTAGCCCCGAGCCCCAAAGGTGACCCTTTGCCATTGATGTCAAAGGGGGAGATATTTGAGTAAGGGGGAGAGATTTGGTATTTGAGAGAGCATTGAGCCAAGGGGAGCAATGTCCCAGAGGGAGCAGAACAAAGGAAAGGTCAAGTTTTTAGTAAAAATAATTTGGGTTGCCATCAATGACAAAGGGGGAGATTGTTGGACATTTTGAGCTCATTTAGTTGTCATTGATGTCAAGGTGAGAAGTCATCATTGATGTCAAGGTGAACACATGAAGCTATCATTAATACCATGGAGTACACCATTACTGTCACCAGGAACAATGCAAAGAGTTGAAGAAAAGTTGTCAAAATATTGTTTTATAAGGGTTTTTTGTTTAGACATTGTGATGGCAGAATTAAGGTTTTTATTAAAACCATGGTGGAAGAATAATATTCATCAAATAAATGGAGTACAAATTAAAGGTTTAAATTTTATCCCAAGGAAGGCTTTAATTTTTATTAAAGTCAAAGGTTTATAAATATAATTTATAAAATTTAAATTCTTTTAGAATTTAAATAATTTATAAATTATAAAAGGTTTTAAAAAGTGTTGACGTCATCAAAATTCATGGAGCACCGACGTCTATGGAAAAAGGGGAAATCGTGTATAAATACCATGCCAAAGAACATTAGAACTTACCTTCTTCGATTAAATTTTATGCGACCAAAGAGAAAGATAATTCGTGCAATCATTGAGGAAGAAGACAAACTCGTGTTGTCTTTTAGCACCAGGGAAAAAGATGAAAAGGGGAGGAGAAGGCCTCACTCCCATTGGATAGGGTGGTCCATTGGCAGCACGCATTTTGTGAGAGCGTTGGGAGTGGAAGTGACCATGATCGATTCATGTGGTGGTTAGTTTACGTGTTCGTCTTGAGCGCCAAGGGAAGAGCCTTTTGGCACACGCTCATTTTGAGTGCCAAACTTAGGAGAAAGAGCACGAAGTGCTCCTAAGATTTCAAGCGTGCATCTAGCACACGCGGTGGTCAAGCCCATGGCTAGAGCGCTCGTGGAGGCAGATATTGTGGGTTCGAATCCCACTAGTGGCAAAGGTATTTTTAATTAAAATTTTATTTGCCTAAGGTTTTCTATAAAGTGTTATTTGGAGTTATAAGGGTTTATGAAAGGTTGTTTTATTGATAAGTGATTTATGTTATTGGAGTTATAAGGAAAGTAGATTTGATTTTTGCCAAAGTTCTTTTTGCCATTAAATCCGAGTAAAGAGGTTTTGAGTTAATTTTGGTGGATGTTGAATTTATTTTTAATTGGGAGATTATAAGGTGTTATTGGATAAATATTTTATGTATGTTGATGGTTGTTTTGAAAGATGGAGTGATAAGGTGTAATTGAGTTTTTACATTACATTGTGAGAAAGATTTATCTTCTAACCTCTTTGAGCTTGGCATAGAAGTGTTTGTGGTTGTGACAGATTTATGAGATCCCTTCATCATCAAGAAAAATGTATGAGCACATTCTTCCATAGTTGAGTTGATTGATTGGTTTTATAGAAAATAAGTTTGGAGTGAAAAGGACTTGATTAGGGTTTCCTATTGAGTGTGTTGAGTTAATGCTTCAAGGTTTTTTGGAATAAAGAATTGTTGTTAAACCTTGTTTGATAAGCATTTTTGTTGAAGCCATTTGTTGTGAGAACTTGAATTAGGGTTTGAGTATCATTGCTATGGGAAGATTGTTTTATAAGCATTGTTGTTGAAGTGAGTTGTTGAGCAAAGAACTTGAACTAGGGTTTGAAGAGAACATGAGTATCATTGTTATGTGAGAGTTGTTTTATAAGCATTGTTTTTGAAGTGAGTTATTGAGTGAAGAACTTGAACTAGGGTTTGCAAATATCATGAGTATCATTGTTATGTGAGACTTGTTGTTGAGCATTGTTGGAAATATTTTGAGTTGGTATGCTTGGACTAGGGTTTGAGAGAGAGGATTATTTCATTGAGTGATTGGTTGAGTAGAGTTGGTTGAGCCTAGTCAAGTGGATGTGTGAAGTGATTGTTCAAGTTCCATAAAACAAACTATTCTATATTCTGAATTGAGTTGAGAAAGTGATTGAGCATTGAGTTGAATTTGAAGCATATTGAGTCTCTAACAATTCTCCTTATGTTTCTAAGAGAGTGATTGAAAGTAATTGAGCATTGTGATTAGTATAGAACATATTGAGTCTCTAACAATTCTCTTTATGTTTCTATGAGATTGGACAAGTTCTGTGTGGACTTGTTGAGCAGATTTGAGGTAAGTCTTTGAGGAGACTTGTGGACTGATTTTGTGTGAGCTTTTGTGAAAGCTTACAATACAGATTTGGATAAGTTCTTGAGAGAACTTATTGAGCAGATTTGGACAATTTCTAGAGAGGACTTGTAGAGCATATTTGAGCAAGTTCTAGAGAGGACTTGTGGAGCAGATTGAGCAAGTTCTAGAGAGGACTTGTAGAGCAGATTTGAGCAAGTTCTAGAGAGGACTTGTAGAGCAATTTGAGCAAGTTCTAGAGAGGACTTGTAGAGAATATTTGAGCAAGTTCTAAAGAGGACTTGTAGAGCAGATTTGGGCAAGTTCTTGAGAGGACTTATTGAGAAGATTTGGACAAGTTCTTGAGAGGAATTGTAGAGCAAATTTGAGCAAGTTCTAGATAGGACTTGTGGACAAATTTGTGCTAGACCGAAGGACTGTGTTTAGTGCAGATTTGAGAGCAGATTTTGGTGCAGATTTGAGGATAGGTTTGTGCTAGACCAGAGATAGATATTGAGCATATTTGTACTAGATCGAAAGGACTGTGTTTAGTGCAGATTTGAGATAGAGCTTTGGAGGTGATAGAGCAGAGAGGATAGTAGTCTCTAGTGGATAGAGATCCATTAGCCAGGGTAGTGAGGACAGGTCTTCTGAGTGGGGACAAGAGTCTTCAGTGGAGAGAGATCCACAAGCCAGTGTAGTGGAGGTAGTAGTCTTCTAGAGGATCACCAACCAGAGTAGAGGAGAAGGAGTTCTCCTATGGATAGAGATCCATGAACTTGATTTAGGGGATTGGTGTCTCCTTTGGATAGAGGTCCATAAACATTGTAATAGGGAAAGGATTCCCAAGAGATTGATTGAGAAAATTTTAGTGAAATATTTTCTCTATGGAGTAGCCCACATTGGGTGAACCACGTAAATTGTGGTGTCTCTATTATGTGTGGTGATTTGTGCATTTATTTGATTACTATTGTTGATATTGCTATCTATACATTGCATAATATTGATTTGGAAAGAAAAGTAAAAAATGGTCTTATATTGTTCACCCCCCTCTCAGTATAAGCTTGTGTTCTTCAATCTAAAGTGTAGATTTTAGGGTAATAAAAGAAAAGAATATTTAATGTTATTTCATTATCTAAAATGGTAATTTTAGGGTAATGAAAGTAAATAACCTTTAATATTGATTCATTATCTAAAGTGATAATTTTAGGGTAATGAAAGGAAATAATATTTAATGTTATTTCATTATCTAAAATATATACAAATTGGCACAAGATAAAAGCAACATGAAATATGGTAATCTCTTTATTGATACGCTTTGTAAATTGTGTTACAATACGTCTCCTTCATTTTTAGGGGATAGGAGCGTCAAATATGTTTCTCGTCACAACATCCATAGATGACAATCCTTCTTTCGCGTGCCCACATGTAAGTTGGGCGGACCAAAACGTTGCTATCGCTTTAGGCATGTGATTATTTGATCTTTCTTGCTCCTCTGCTGTCAGAAACTTGCATTCAGAAAAACAAAAAATATTAGTAGCACCTGCAGACAGAATGAAACATGTATTTCCCAAGGCCTACTGTCAGTGTATGCATGAAAATAATAAAACGACTATCAAATGACCTTTGATTGACCTAAAATTTTTACAGAAGCATAAAAATACTATCAGAATACCACTACAAAAAGAATAGTCTGAAAATTCCTCACATATTTGTATTCACTCTAGGGTGGGACGAATAGGTCTGCAAAAATTTATCAGAAAGAACCCTGTTCAATATCTTGCTTAGGAAGCTCCAAAAGACCTGCAAAGTTGGGGTTAGCTAATTGGGGGTTTTTTTAGAAGACCCAGATGGTCAGATTTCTCCAATTTTGCCTCTAGGATCCAAATTTTGCTGGTGCCATCTGCAAGTTAGTGAAGGTGGGAAATAACAAAAACCTGGTCAAAATTGCTCAAAATGAAATGAAATTTGAACTGTAACCTATTTAACCTATCTATAATCAAATGCAGAAAAACTAGAGAAATCTATCATATATTTCTAATCATCCCGGGGTGGGGCGAATAGGACTGTGACAGTTTGGGGAGCGCCCGGGGGCAGGACGCCCACCGTTTGGGACACTGTTTTGGCACCAATCCACTTGGGATGGGTCCAAAACTGATTATGGGGTGTTTTCGACAAATTTTGTAAATAGTTGTGGCCAAAAATTGGGTTTTGGGTCCGGATTCGCGCTTCCAATAGTCACCCAATAACCTCCCTTTCGAATGAGAGATTAAGGATGTGAAGGCACAAATTGCAAGTAGGTATGTAAATTGGCAGCACTTCGTTGCTCAAATGCTCCTTCTCTGTATATCTTTTGGGTGAGAAAACTCACCAATTTATAGACCTTAGGGTCTCCTTGTTTGAATTGTGCATGCGAGGGCGCCACTTGAGTTAACTATCCTATTTTCAGAGAAAAGCTAACTCCCTGATTAAAAATCTTCTTGCATGAGGTTTCTAAAATAAAGACACTCACCACTGAGGTCTCTCTTCTTGAATAAAAGCTATTCCTCACAATTGCATGACCTAAAGCCTCAGTTAACTGGAAGAGTTATCGAGGTTTGACTTTTTGCCATTCAAACTTGCTATTCGCCTCACCCTGGGGCAAATGCTGCTATTCGTCCCTGGGTGGGATGAATGCCAGTTTGTATGTCCTTGGGTGGAATGAATGCCAGTTTGTATTCGTCCCTGGGTGGGACGAGCAAAGAGCAAGGTGCCAAAAAGGTGCCAAATTGACCTCTGACCTCTAAAACTACTTTTGGAAGTGGTTAGGACCATTGTTTAACCTCTGGGGGCTACCCTAGGGGCTATGTGTGTCAATGCGATCAGCGCTTATTGTCACATAATCAGATTGGTGCTATTTTGGTGTCTATGGATGCCCCTTTTTAGGAAGCGCTATGCAAGGCACAGCACCAAGAAAAAATAGATAACCAAAGCACTAATGATTAGGGTTTCTCAGTAACCTAACCAACTCTTGATGCCCCAAGTATGGAAAGGGCACGCATTCTTGAATCCTTGCTTCTGACGAGCTAAGGAACTAAAGTCAAGTGTTAACCTGGTTTGGTGAGGTGTTACTTGAGCTTGGACATTGATCAGTCATGAATAGGCAAAGGGCACAACCTTTTGTCTATGGGAACCTTGAGTTCATGATTCAAGAATGCCAAGTGTTTGATTAGCTTGTGATAATTGCTTGTTTGCTACCCCAAGCAGGGGCACGATTGTCTTTGTCAATGATCCTTTGAATGCGTGTCATTTCCATGATTGGGTATTTTGTTGTTGATTGGCGACTAAGTGTGACTACCCCCTCAAGTGACGAATCGATGAGGGAATGACTAACATGAGAAAAGTGACGAGTCGGTTGACCCAAGATGACTTAGGTAAGGGTGCCTTCAGTTGTTTACCATTGAATGTGAAAGCAGTTTCCAAACATTCTGACCTATTTTTGGTGGGTTGTAACCCTTTTTGTGATGCATTTCGGAGCTAAAATTGGCAAAAATCCGTCCTCCCGTGGAGCAGTACGGCTATGGTAGCCTTATTAGGGAGTAGGATAGTGACAATTTATAACCCCAACATCTATTTTGGATGCCAAGAATGTCAGGCACAAAAGCACCTTCGTTCGACAATGTTATTGCTATTTTTGGATGGGTTTTGACCCATTTTGGTGACGCCGTTTGGGGATGAAATTATCAAAAATCCATCTTCCCGTGGAGCGGTCCGGCTATGGTAACCTTCTTAAGGAGTAGGATAGTGAGGATTTGTAACCCTGACATCTATTTTGAATGCACAAAATGTCCAGTGCAAAAGCACTCTTATCGGACATTGTTAGGGCTTGTTTTGGTGCATTTTTGTGCATTTTTTTGCTGTTTTTGAAATTTTTGCTCTGTATTCATCCCTGGGTGGGATGAATTCCTATTTAGTATTCATACCAGGGTGGGATGAGCGCTAACCAGAGTGCTCATCCCAGGGTGGAACGAGTATAGGCTCAAAAATCCTATTTAAAGGCCAAAACTGAGTTTGGGGCTCATTTGCATTTGTTTTTCTTGGCAATTTGGAGCTGTGAGGAGGAGGAGGTCAATTTTGCGAAGCGAAGAACTGCCAAATTTTCTTGCAACCATGAGTGCACACACCGGGTCGAGCGGCAGAGCTGAAGTGATACCAGTGAGTACTCTTCCTCTTTATTACTTTGTGTTGCAATTGGAAAATCGCATTTTGCTTATTTCTTATGTTTTTTGTTTTTGTTGTTATTAATGGTAAAAAATGAAAACCCTAGTCGATGAACACTTAATTGAGAACTTAATTTAACCCTAGTTAAACATAGATCAAAATTTTAATTAAAAACTAAACTTAGAAACTTAGTTTATAATAGAACTTAAAACTGCGTCGAACATGAATGAAACCAAAATCTAAACTGTAGGTTAAAAAACGTAGGGTACAACTAAGCAGAAAGCATAGCGTGAACCCTAGTTGACTATTTTTTTTCTTGTTTTTTTTTTTTTATTATCAGTTAGAATGAAAAACCCTAGATCGGACAAATTATTGTGTTTTTGTTGTTAATTAATCAGTTAGAGTTGAAAAACCCTAGGGCTGACAAATTAATAATTTTTTTTTTTTGAATTGTTGTTTTGTTTTTGAATTTATCAGTTAGGATTAGAAACCCTAAGACTAACAATTGATATTTTCATTTTGTTGTTTTTTAATTGTTTTTGTTGTTAATTAATCAGTTAGAGTTTAAAAACCCTAGGGCTGACAAATTAATTTTTTATGAATTTTTGTTTTGTTTTTGGCTGTACAGTTTTAATGCAATACTGTATATACATGTTAGGATTGTATAGTTTTTCATTGTTTTTAATGTTTTTGTGTTGTTTTCTTTTGCAGGTTGTGAAGAGTCGATACCGGGTGCCTACTATTTTTATTGAAGCACGTGCGACACTGACCTTGGCTAACTAGGACTGGCTTGACGCCTTTGGGCTCAAGCAGGTGACTCGATTGGAACCGATGGTCGGGGATCGGGCCTATATGACGGTCCTGATCAACCTGTGGGATCCTTGGACCAATACCTTCCATATCCCAATAGGGGATTCTTAAAATTCCAATAGACAGATTGTCGATCCGAACGATGCCACAGGATCGGAGGACAGCAGTATTGATACGCTGTTTCAGGCATGGAGAGGAGTTGGGTGTAGAGAGCCCAGTGGAGAGGGCAGAGAGCGATTGCTAGATTGGTGTCATACTGGTGCGATGGTGGCTAGAGAGGGGTGTGTTGGGAATGAGGCATGCATTACTCATGGGCCTTATTTCCAACATGCTGCTTCCTGACACTTCTGGCACGAGGTTCCCATGGAACCTGCTAGAGGTGGTGTTTAGGTTGGTGGAGTGTCCGATAGATGCTCCAATGATTATGAGATGGGGATAGGCTCTACTGGAATAGCTCTACGATGAGTTGTACGAGGTCCGCTATCAAAAGTGGAAGGGGATCAGTTGTAGCTACTTGTTGCAGTGCTGGGATTGGCAGCACATAGCAGTGGAGAGGCCGACGGGGTTGCCCTGGACGACGCGGGTGGAGATGACAGACTGGGAGATTGGATATGGGGTACTTTGGTGAAGGTCGAAGGAGCAGGGATAGAGTTGGTGATGGGCAGGTGTCATAGGGCACTATGCCAATGCCTTTGCTCGACTTACTCCTGGAGAGGTGTTCTGGCACCTCTATCAGGATTGTTCAGCCTGGCTTGAGGCTAGAGAGTGGCTCCGATGGGTACGGAGGGGGCAGTGGCTGATTGGACGACATGGGATGGAGTAGGAGTTCTTCCCATATGATCGAGTGACCCGACAGTTCAAGGTGCACCAGGGATGTCTGGTGAGCCCGTGGTCTATCGACGTTGGGGTGATGAGAGGACTCTGGACCGACCAGTCGTTGTGCCACTTGGGGAGGATTTAGATACGGTGATTGATATCCTCGATGTGGATGACATTGGGGTTACAGCCGAGTATGAGCAGTGGTGGACTCTACGACAATGGTGAGGTGAGGGGTCTCTAGGGGGTGTAGAAGTAGCAACAACAGGGGATGAGGGTGCATAGGTACCAGATGAGGGTTGGGGTGCTCCGCATGATGATGCAGACATGATAGAGGTTGAGGATGCTGGAGGGGAGTTTGGGGTACCAGACCAACCAAAGATGCAGGACGTCCCGGAGCAGTGGGAGCCAGAGCAGGCTGCTACCTATGCATCTGGTAGGTTTGGAGGATGTGGAGGTGAGACATAGTGCTAATATAGAACGATTGGAGGACCTGCTATGAAGATGAGATGAGGAGCTGGGAGAGGCTTTGCAGGAGAGAGATCTCCTACGGACTCAGCTGGCAGAGCAGGAGAATGCATGGGCTATGTCTCATCAATATTAGGGGGATACCGATGCTGCACAGGAGAGCGATCTCCTACGGCCGTAGCTAGCACAGCGCGATGATGTAGTAGCTTACTACCGTCAGCGGGATGCAGAGTGGGGTTGAAGGGAGGCAGATTGGCATTGGCATAAGCTGGATATGGAGGGAGAGATTATCCGCCTTGGTGGGTGAATACCTGAGCTTCATGGAGGTGGCTCGTCACACCAGACAAGAGATAGTGATACGGAGCAGTCAACATCGCCCCATCACAGGTAGTTAGATGAGGGAGGCGCTAGTGGGTGTGATGCAGGGGCGAGCAGCAGTCGCCTTGAGATTTCCCATAGGACCCACACTACGTGGGGTAGTTCTCATCGCACCGATCCTATGTGATCATGGTGGGCGACGCCCTAGGCTTGGGGGTGTTTGAGTTTTTGGATTTTTTTGTGGGGTCAGAGGACCAGTTCATTGTAGCCTATGGGCATTTTTGTTATGATATATATACATATGACTCATTTTGGTGTTTATGCACTTTTCATGGTTTGTTTTGTATGTACATGTTGTTACATTGATGTATGCATATGCTATTATGAATGCAATGTTTCTAATTTGTTTGATGTATGCATATGGAATGAATGACATGAGTTGTTGATAACTTGTCGATGCACCATAAACTATGCAAGAGTTGACTGGATTGCTGTACTAATGGGATAACTTTATGGAATGACTTTGTATGTGAAAACTTTGTTTTTGTATTTTGCATATTTTCTAATGGTGATGTACGGAATGAAATGTGACAGTTGTTTCAAAATGTAGTTAAGCTTTTCTGAGATTCAGATATTTTAACTAACTAGCTGAGACTGTACATTTATCTCACAAGACTTTTGAACATGGTATAAATCTGACTTGAATTTAACCAAGTTATTTCACATCCCTGTGTGTGCAATTGAGTTCATTTATGTGGTATTAGTCAGGATATCGCCAGTGCCAGATAGGCTATCAACCAAACATTTACTGAGGATCACCTAATTATCTCCACTAACTTTGTTGTTGTATTTAGTAAGATTAATCCATGAGACAATCTAAGGTACCATAAGCTAGCTCATCCACATGCAAACATTGGTCTATGCACACGCAAAGCTAATGTGATAGACATCGTCATGCGGTTAGGATACCACCATTGCTAGGTAGGCTGTCCACCAAACCTGTAATGAGGATCACCTAGATGGTTTTTCGAATGCTGAGAATTCCAGGGATTCAATTTCAGGTTATGTGTTTGCTCGATGGTTTGGGATACTTGCTCGTCTATATAGTGATGAAAATCACTATTTATTTTTTGCTTTGTTTTTCTTTTTGAGCAAGGTTTTTGAATAGTGGTGATAACCACTGTTATTTGATTTTGTATTTTGAGCTTTGTAAGGTTGAGCCTGTGAATGGCCTTGATCCTGTTGGCCTTAGGGATGACTACCCATCCTATTTAGGGACGTGTAGTACGAATCCTTACGACTTTGGGAACCAAGGGCGGTGATGGAGACTATGAAGTAAGGGCATTAATATTTTAGGCCTTGGGGATGACTACCCATCCTGGTCAGGGGCATGTAGTACGAATCCTTACAACTTTTAGACCAAAGGTGAGTGAAGATGGTTGTGATGATGGTTTGTTGGAATTTTATTATTGAATGGCGTTGATCCTTTTAGGTCTTGGGGATGACTACCCATCCTTGGCAGGAACGTATAGTACGAATCCTTACAACTTTGGGGACCAACTATGATTGGGATTTGTGGGAGTGGTGAAAAACACTATTTATTATGTGGAATGGATAAGGAAGAGCTCGTCCTTTTGTCAATTCTCAGCATTATGGAACCATGCGCACAAGGGGATGAACAGGCTAATCTTTCACCTATGGTACCCTAGACTGCTTTGTAGGTTGCTCTTACGTTCACACAACTTAAGAATTATTTTATGTGTTTTAATTTTGTGTTGGGATGCTACGTAACAAGGCATGATCCAAGTAAAACTTTCCCATGTAAAATCCGTTTAACTATGTGCAATTTTTGGCTAGAAATGTAAAGACATCTGAATGACGAAAACCCTATATACATTAGGAGACAACTGACTAATGCTAAAAATGGTGATGGTGTTATTCTGGATGTATGCGTTTATGAAAATGGATTTGATGTGGAAAATGAGGGAATTTGCCAAGTAATGACAGTCTATGGTGCTTTTGACGTGTATGACCAGCAAATATGCAATGTATGGATGTGATGCCTAATGCAACCTATATTTTTGTATTTTGATTTTTATGAGTATGCGTGGAATTGAAATGCAATTTGTTTTTGTTATTTTTGATGATTTTATTGTTTTTGTTTGTTTTTGAATATTTATTTTAACCAAGCAGTTATGGTAACGCTTGGAGCTTTTGGTGTTGACCAAAGGGTTTATGGATACCTTTGGAGCATTTTTGGGGTTGACTAAGCGATTGTGGGAATCCTTGGAGCTTTTGGTTTGACCAAAGGGTTTATAGATACCTTTGGGGCATTTTGGGGTTGACCAAGCGATTGCGGGAATCCTTGGAGCTTTTTAGGTTGACCAAGAGATTACAAAAATCCTTGGAGTTTTTTAGGTTGACCAAGAGATTACGGAAATCCTTGGAGATTTTTAGGTTGACCAAGAGATTACAAAAATCCTTGGAGCTTTTTAGGTTGACTAAGAGATTACGGAAATCCTTGGAGCTTTTTAGGTTGACCAAGAGATTACAAAAATCCTTGGAGATTTTTAGGTTGACCAAGAGCTTACAGAAATCCTTGGAGCTTTTTAGGTTGACCAAGAGATTACAAAAATCCTTGGAGCTTTTTAGGTTGACCAAGAGATTACGAAAATCCTTGGAGCTTTTTGGTTGACCAAGAGGTTACAGAAATCCTTGGAGCTTTTTGGTTTGACCAAGATATTACGAAAATCCTTGGAGCTTTTTGGTTTGACCAAGAGATTATGAAAATCCTTGGAGATTTTTAGTTTGACCAAGAGATTAAGGAAATCCTTGGAGCTTTTTAGGTTGACCAAGAGATTACAGAAATCCTTAGAGCTTTTTAGGTTGACCAAGAGCTTACAGAAATCCTTGGAGCTTTTTAGGTTGACCAAGAGATTACAGAAATACTTGGAGCTTTTTAGGTTGACCAAGAGATTATGAAAATACTTGGAGCTTTTTAGATTGACCAAGATATTACAAAAATCCTTGGAGCTTCTTAGGTTGACCAAGAGATTACAGAAATCCTTGGAGCCTTTTGGTTAATGTAGTCGGCTTGCTCTTCGGGGGATAGAATTACCCCCAACTTGATAATCTGTAGATTCATTAGATCCAAGCCGATGTCTGCGTCAGTCGCCTCCTAGACCGACATGTGGGATTCGTCCTGTTTTGGCTGATCCACAACACACCCCAAAATTGGGGACCCACCTTTTCATTTTGATATCTGGGTGTTGGCATTTCATTTTTAGTGTCTAATCCTTCGTGTTGTCGTAGGTTTTGCAATTGTTGTCGGTTTTTGTTGGCAGTATTTTCTTGTCGATGATATTTTATTGTCGACAACTTTTATTGTCGACAATATTTTCTTGTTGACGATATTTTCTTGTCGACAACTTTGTCTTGTCGACGATATTTTATTGTCGACAACTTTTTTCTTGTCGACGACTTTTGTCGTCATTTTCTTGTTAACGACTTTGTGGGAATTTTCTCGTCGACGTTTCCGTTTTATCGTCAGTTTGTGTGACGACAAGTTTTTTTTGTCAGTATTACCGTTTGAAAGTTTGAGGTCCACTTGTTAGGTTTTATTTCATTTGTTCGGGTCAAAGAATAGAAGATGAAAATAACAAATGAATTTAAGTATATACATCTCACATATATATATCGTGTTGTGGTCTACCGGCAAGGGCACCACTTGCATGCTAGGTGATTGTGACCCGAGTTCACTTCCCACGGCAGACATGTATATGTATAAGAAGTATTTACTCAATAAAAAATAAAAAAAATAAAAAAATAATAAAAAAATAAAATATATAATAATGAAATAGGTTAAAGCTTAATGTTTTTAATATATGTTTTTATGTGTCTTGTAGGTTTTCCGACCAACCAACAGTAGCGGCATCAGAGAGAACGGGACGGCGAGTTTCAGGGAAACGCCGAGAAGGATGTGGTGATTGGAGTCCATGTCGGGGACCTTCGCAGATGAATTCGCCAAGTTTGACGAGGCATTTGAGAGGGCTATTATAAGGTCTTTGCCATGTGTGCGGGATAACACAGTGCCGTATCAAAATTCAATACCAAGTTAACAGTTGACGTGGATAGACATTGAGCACATAGGCAGTTTCAAGGAATACGTACACGGGGTAATAAGACAGCGGGACCCACACGCATAGGTGGACCAATGGATGTTTGACATGGATGACTACAGTTGGCGACGTCGGTGACATTCTGTGACAACGATGACAGTGGAGTAAATTTTGGGCTGGCTTGACGATTTTGATGTGAAGCGAAGGTCGTCGGATGTGTGGAAACGCCGAGCTTTGGCAGGTAATGACAATGCCAGACACTGTTACTATTAAGAAATTGTGGTTACAAAATCCAGCACGCGAAGGGAGACGAGATGGAGGTCGAGGGCGTCTAGGCGGGCCAGCTTCGTAGTGGACCCACCAAGTGACATGGCGTATGCTGCAACCATACCTCAAAACTCGCCTATTATGGCAACGACAGGTCTGTCAAAGAGGGCGCCTGTGGATACGGTTCGTTTGCGGCAAAACTCAACGGCGGCAACGTTGCAGCTGCCACACCTACCTTATACGGAAATGGTGTCGGATGTGGCGCTTGCTATCAGATAAGATGTTTGGATCCAAAACTATGCAGCAACTCAGGGACGAAGATCGTGGTCACAGACCTCACCCAAAATAACCAGACCGACTTTGTAGTACCAAAGAGCACGTTCTCAAGCTTGGCACTCCCAGAGATGGCTCCTCAGCTTCTCAAAGCCGGCATTGTGGATATCGAATATACAAGGATCTCTTGCGAGTATGAAGGACACAATCTGACGGTGAAGGTAGACGACAGCAGTTATAATCCCTACTATCTTGCTGTGCAATTCTTGTACCAAGGAGGCCCCGAATGTTTTATAAAGAACAGTGGATAGGCATGGTCATGATATTAGGCAATCCCCATGCGGACAATGGAGGCTTAAATAAAAATTAAAAAATAAAATAATATCATCACTATCTATCGTGACTTGAAACCACCACGCTGTAGCCGCTGTGCTTTATTAATTCTGGACAATCCATCTGGAAGTGCAGGTGTCTCCCGATATATTTTGGACATCAATATTGGCAGAAACCCAAGCTACGCATCTCCACAGGCTTCCACAGTATTTAACATCCGTTACCTTACTGTTGTATGACAAATTATCCGTTGAAGACTGACATCCTCTATTTGTAAGCACGCCGCATCCACATTTCATCAACGTGTGTAAAAGCCTGCAAATTTTGGCAGTAAGGCAAAGTTTTGAAGATTACCACCTGCGTGTGAGCTAGATAGGGCGACGACGTATTTCGAGTGGGAAGTCGAGATAAACGCATTGGAAGGTGGCCTCAAATCAACAAACTCAAAGCGTTATAATATGTCTACGGGGGAAGTATTTTAATTATTTTGTCTTTTATTTTGTCATCCTTTATTATAAGGAGACCATTACAATGAATGTTGGTAAAACCTTACCAAATAAAACAAGGAACTTCACGTTTCTATTGTGAAAGAATGAAAACATGCGTTGGAAAAGCCACACAGACAGAAACGAAGAGTCAAAGGGGAAATGAAAGGGTTTTGCGAAAATATTAAAACTGCCATTGAAACACAGAAAGACGGACTGGAACATGGCCAGATGGCCGCATTTGTAAAACCTGGATTTTAATTGGAATGTTAAAGCTTCTCTTCAGAAATTTCAGGCCTTGTTAGCAAGAAAGAATGAGAAATTTTCTGCATGCTCTATTTTAATTGTTTTATGTTTCTCCTTCCAAATTTCAGATTTGTATGTGAAATTTATGCCATTGTTTTGGGTTATTTCATGTGAATGTCTGCAATCTGGAAATTATTTTAAACCCTAGGAGCCAACACCTAGTTTGCTTTGATTGTGTTTGTTTTGCAGGTCAAATAGGCTAGGTTGCATGTACGAAACTCTCACGTATTCGGTTTTGCAGGATGGGGTGCTATCAAACTGAAGGAGCTTTTGCATTGCTGCATTTTCAGCAATTATTTTGATGCAAACTTTTAATTTTCTGTTTCAAAGATTTTAATTTCAGAACTTTTCCTTATTTTCAGGCATTAAAATAAACATTAAAAAATTTCAAAATCTAAAAATAATTTCACCATTGCGTAGGTTATAATTCAGACTTCCAATACGCACTTTGAAATTTCATTTTCGGAGTTGTTTAGTATTTTTAAAAATTCATCGAAGTTGTTGTTTTGTCACAGATTTTAAAAATCCGAAAATAGAAAATTTCTATTTTAAGGTCAAATTTCATTTTTCCAGTTTTTATTTTGCACTCATGAGCCTATGATGACATTCCCTTCATGGAAATTCCAATTTCATTGAAGGAGTTATGTTTTATGGCATTTTCACAAATTCCCATTTTGGGCCTAAAATTACCCTTTCTTCATAAAAATTCTAATTTTGCGAAAGAGGGGTAATTTGAGTATTATATTGAAGGTCTTTGCCTTAAAGCACTTAATTGTTCATCTTGATGAAAATTTGATTTCATTTAAGAGGGATAAGTTAAAGTGACATTTTGAAGCTACATGTGAAGACTCTATTCATCATTGAGGATTTAATGCAAGATAAAAAACTATTTTAAAACCATCAAGATAAAAGGAATTAAAGCACTACATCATGGTCATATGAGGGCCAACTCACATTTGATTTATTTTGGTTCAATGAACAATCACTAAAGTTTCATGGTAAAATAAACCAACATTGCCCCTTGTTTACAATTACTTGCAATCACTAAGGTGTTCCAAGCATTTAAATTGAATATCTTTATTTGAGATTACTAATGCACATATGCAAATGCTAATATAACGGAGACCTTGGAGAAGTTGTTTGTTTAACTTCTTTGCAAGAGAGGATTTGGAATCCAAATCCTAAGGGAGAGTGTACTTTCATAATTGGGTGAAAATACCACTCAACACGTCCTCCATCTGGTGTGGAGTTGGGATCAAGTGGATATCGTTTGCTGAGTTTAGATCATTGTTTGAAATGTCAGGTTCCTCTTCAGCATGGAAGACATCCTGAGTCTGTCCTGGGGTGAAATGGAACATTCTTCCACAAGGCCAGTACTTTTATGGGGATGGTGGTGTGTTAGCATGATCCCAGTCAATAGCATCTAGATCTAGATACAATGAGCTGGATCATGGATGGGGGTGATTAAATCAATGGAGATCATGTTGATGAAATGAGTGTGGTCTCCATTACCATGGGTGTTATAACTCAAACATCCTAGACAATCTGTGTGCTCTAGATCTAGCTCTGTGGGCACTGACATAAATGGATCAGTCCTATGCACAAAGACAAAGACAGGGTCCACCCTAGGCATTGATGATCTGATAGGGTATCCAGGCGAAAGCTTCTCTCTGTGTACCTAGAGTGGCAGGTGCAGTAATTGCTATAACTACGTTGGGTTGAGATGCCACCTATGTCTTGGACCTATGTGCAAATGTTCAAACATGTCATCTATGTCCAAAGGGTATCGTTGTTGCAACTGTCGTATGTGGTTGAGATAGGCCATCTCAGTTTCATCTTTTGAATCACTATCAAAGATCCAAAAGCCTTCGTTAGCTCCAACATCTACTTGCGACACATGAGGCTCATCTTGTTCAAGCAAATTGATGTGGTCCCATCGAGGTTGTTTCGCTCTCTATGGGGGGACCTGATTCTATTGAAGTGGCAGGTGCTCAAATGGAGTAGCCAATGGGAACATTGTCAGGAAGCTTTCCTGATCATCATTCATGGGATATACTTGTGAATGATTGCTATCAGACTCGAAAGGATCCCAAGGGGCTACCTCGTACTCTGACTCATCCTTTGAAGACCCTTATTGGTCTTGTCCATATCCCTCGTGTGGGTGAGTCCTTTAATTTTCTTCTTATTCGACCGAAGGGAAATGGTTGTTATGGTCAACAAGGTTGGTTGTTAGCAATGGGAGATAATCTCCCAATATATAGTTTGTGTTAAGATTGGCATACAGATCTAATGCCAACCCATCCTTGTTGCCTATCCCTAGGCCTTGCATGTTCTCCACCAAGATGTCTAGGGGCAAGGGGTGGTTGAACCCCACTCCTGACTTGTCATACGACATTTGATATCTCGGTTGGCAAAAAACACACACTCCTTGCTCATAGCTACCCAACCCATATCCATGCCAATTGCATTGGCCTAGATATCTTAAAGCAAAATCAGGGTTGGATAGATAGTTGACATCCTCACAAAGGGCTCTTCGTCTTCATATTCTTGCATACAAATCTCAACGCCATTATCTAGGCCCCCATAAAAAAAGTTTGTCTGATTTGGTGGGTAGCCTAAAGGAACCACTGAGCCGATGGGGAGTCGAGGCCTCCCTATGTCTTGCATGGACTCAAGTGTGGGCGTTGCTATAATGTTCCTCACTAGATACTCCCCCAGGCCCATGCTGGCCATTTCAACGGTGACCATTGGTGGTTGAGGGGAAGAGAATGGGAGTCCTTCCTGAGTCCACTCCATGTGGGGTGAACTAGGTGTCTCGACTTCCATTCTGCTAGGCATCTCTTCTGTCGAGATGGTTGAGACTATAGGTGGTTCTTCTTCTAAGGGTTTCTTTCCCTTGTCCTTGGATGTGGCCACCGTAGGTGGCATCATTGCGAAAGGACTAGCGAAAGAAGATGGACATAGCTGAGGACTCGATGGACTAATCATTGGAAATGCCTACGAAATTAGACCCTGTTGAGAGGGATTCAATTGAAAATCCAAATGTGTTGACGAAAGGGTCGATTGCGGCATGAATTGCACTGTATTGCAGTATTTGAAAGGCTCCAAGTCTGCTGGGACTACATGCACATGTCCTTCAAATGTGTACTTCAGGCACTGAAGAGCTATTGAAGGGACACACTTCATGTCCCAAATCCAAGGTCGACCCAACAGGATATTATAAGCCATCTCGCCTTCCAAGATATGGCACAATGTATGAATGGTCTTTTGTCCCACTTGGATAGGTAGGACAATTGTGCCAACTGTCGAGCAGATTGCATCATTGAATGCTCACAGTGTGTAAGTGGAAGCCACGATATGAGATGCTAGCAACTTCAAATGCTTCAGAGCTGCTGTAGTGATGATATTACTAGACGAGCCAGTGTCCACCAACACTCTTATACGAAATCCCATTGACCCATGTGATAACGTGCAGGGGTGGATCCTCCACATCACCAGTCACTATTTTTAATTCATCTTCTCTAAAGGTGATGACTGGTTCTGTACACTATTTTACATGCCCCACAAAATTGTTGAAAGAGTTTGCTTCATGGGGCGGCAGCTCGATTGCTTTTAAAATCTCCATTAAAGCCTCCCGATGGGGCGTCGATTGTTGAATTAGCTCGTATATGGAGAGCCTAGCCGATGTGGTCCTTAGACTTTGGGTAAGTCTAGTTCAAATTGTGGCCACTGGTCTAGGCGAGGGAAGTTGCGTGGGGTGTTGTTGAGCTTGTGATGTTGACGAAACCTCTCTTGTGGCTGTCGCAGGAGCAGCTCCTGGGTACTTCTTGTTCCTAGTCACTATGCTTATCATCCCCACATATCTTTGCATAGGGCAATTTTGTTGCACCTCATTAAATTGAAGGGGTTTTTCTGGTGCCTCATGGGCAGGCAAGGGATCTTTGAATACTCCCATATGTTGGTTGTTTGGCGCTACGAGGTTGTCCACTGCCAATGTCTTGTTGTCAATGAGATCTTGTATCAAACCTTTGAACTTCTAGCATGCGTTAAGATCATGTCCTTTACGCATGTGAAACCTACAATACAAGTCTTCTCTATACCCTTTAGGCTTTGGTGCATTGGGATCTATAGTTTGAATATTTGGAAGGTTGATCAAATTCATCGCTGACAAGCGGTCAAACAAAGAGTCCCTGGACTTTGTGTAAGGAGTAAACTGTCACCTAGGGTGACGCTACTGATTTTGCTCCTGCCTTTGATTTTATCTCTCATAGTTGTTGGGAGGCACCACCTAATAATTAGCCTTTTGACGCTGTGTTGCTTGTGCATGCTTAGGGACGTTGATGGCAACCTGATTAACCATAGCAGATTTTGATTGCATGGTGCCTGGTTTAGTGTTCTTTGTCCATTCTTTCTTCTTAGGTTGGGCAATCTCTCCATCCTGTATCTTAATCTCCTCAATGATCCTGGCTTGCGCTAGAGCTTATTCTAAGCTGGCATATTGCTGCAACTACAATAGCATGGAGATTGATCTCAAACAGCTTCTCGAGAACATTTGGGTTAGATTTGACATGGGAGGGAGGTAAGGCAACTTCAAAAGCAACGTCCTCCACCGATTATTGTATGCCACCATGGTCTCTTCCTCATACTACTTGAGGCTATCTAGGTCACTCAATGATGCATTTTTCTTAGTGTTGAAGGTGAAGAGTTTGAGGAACGCATCCACTAGCTGATCCGAATTACTGATGCTATGTTTTGGTAATTAGGTGAACCAATCTGAGGCAGGGCCTACGAATGTGGTTATAAATGTTCTTAACAACAAAGCATTGTTATCTTGAATACCAAAGCACTGGCTCAAGAACCTGGTCACATGCTCTTGGGCATCCTCCTCCCCTCTAAAGAGTGCAAACTAGGGCAGCTTAAAGTGTTTCGGGTATGGAGGTGCCGACACTGATGGATGCACAGGATGACTATGGAGTTGGCATAAAGTGGGCTTTTGGGGCCCAGAAGTCTTGATCTCCATAGACTCTAAGCACTCTAACAACACTTTATATGCATCAGAGGATTTAATTTCATCCTCCTTAGTTTGCTCCCATTGTGGGTTGTGAGGAGCTTGAGGCCTATTGAGAGGTAGCTAGATAGCACCCCCTTTGCCTTAATAGAGCATTTTAGCCCTCTCTTCTTCTTGTTCATATTCCTCATAAGCTTCCTAAGGAGTGGCTGGCCGAGTCCTATGCACATGGGTAGGTGCCCGCGGAGGGTGCCCATCATTATTTTTGGGAGTGGCCTCCCGCTCAGGTCTAGGAGGTCTCGGAGGCAATACTTGATAAGGTCAGGTGGACCTCTCTCGTACCAAAGGGTTATGCCTCTCATACACATTTACTTTGTGTGCACGAGGGTTTGGAACCTTCGCAGGCACATTATTATGAAGCAACTCGACTGTCTGACGCTGCATTCACTCTTTGTTAAGATGACAAAGATGCTCTAACTGTTCTTGATCTTGCCTAAGCTATGTTATTTGTGATTGGCAAGCGACTTGTTTGGCAAACACCAAGTCACTTTGTTCCTCCGTCTCTTGTTTAGGAAGCCTAGATGCCTCTACTATATGTCTACTTCGGTTGTGGTGATCCGAGACCTCTATGGGCTGCTTTCCTCTATCAAGGTTAGCTACATTAACTTGAGGCTATAGCCTCAATGGGTGATCTTGATACATGGCAGGCACGGAGGTACATCACTCCCATGCTGTGTACTACTCTTGAGGAACATGGTAATCTTCCTCGTCCTCTCTTTCATATGCATAAAAGGTGCGAGCAGAATTGTCTTACCCTGCCTGGAAAGCTTGATACTCTAGAAACTGTCTGGTGTTTCTAATATCAATGCAAGGTAGAGGAGGGATGATGAAATCCTATGGCCCCTCCATTTGGACAATCTGTTTCTCTAGCACTTCATCACTAGGCCACCCATAACGAACCTCTAAGGGAGGTATCTTGTCTATGTTAAGTGCTACATGTAGGTTATCCTATTAAAAGGGCCTATACTGAGTAGGGGTGCCCCTCAAAGAGGTGCCTCTATAGTCTTGTTATGTTATGGCATGATGTGGACTCTCTTGTGTGTTAGGCCGCCAAGGCAGGATGACCAGGTCCTCAAGACTATATCGGAGGTGACTTGTCCCCCTTGGTGCACTTTCTGCAGCACTTGCCCGTGATTGGGCTCGGCTACGAGTGAACACCATGGTGATGTGCTCCTAAAGACGAGTATATTTTTATCTCTTTTAGGATTTTTTATGCTACACTTAATCAGAAAGGAAACACACAATCAATGCAGTGGTTATCTCGTTTAAAGATTTAAAAGTGTGCCCTAAAATCTGGTTTTAGTGTGTTTTGATGTTGTTTTGAAAGCTTTGTGAAAGAACGTTTAAATGCAAAAATGAGGGCTCTTATGACTCCCAAAAAATGGTCACCCCTTCGATATACCATTGCCAGACCGATATACCAACCTCTCTATATACCCACCCTTATGTGAGGGAAACTATTGGTACGTGAGAGCAGATGGTACGTGGAACATAGGCGGTACTGAAGGGGGATTGCTCTGTTTATGACACCTACCATAGAAGACTTATCCTCATGTGCTGGGAATCACCCCCACTACACTTGGTCAGATTTCATCAGGATTTATGTCTAGCAATAGTCGCGATCGGGGTAATGGATGCAATACCTCAAGTCAAAGTGATGATGGAATCCACTTTTGGCCTTGCTCAAGGGTTGGGGTTTTACGACCAATGCCTTGTTGTTTCAGTTACCACGTGGTGTGTGGGGTTATTTTTAAGTTGCATAAATGAAGCATGCAAGCATTCAAACTCTCCTATGCAAGCAAATAACCAGAGAACATAAAGCAAAGAATTGACAAAAGGTGTTTAAGACCTCTACCTCTTCTCTGTCTAAGTCGAAAGTCTCTGAATTTTTGCTCTGAAATTGTCCAGTGTTGGAAAAATTGGTACCTGTAGGCAAAAGAACAAGCAACTTTAATCAGAATTTTAATCTTAAAAATCAAGGGACAAAGGTCCCACTGTGATCGCCACTGAAAGCACGAGGATACGAAAACAAAAAGGAATATGCCACAAGAAAGGACAAGAAAGAACATATATAAATTGGCACAAGATAAAAGAAATATGAAATATGGTAATCTATTTATTGATATGATTTGTAAATTGTGTTACAATACGTCTCCTTCATTTTTATGGGATAGGAGCGTCAAATATGTTTCTCGTCACAACATCCATGGATGACAATCCTTCTTCCGCGTGCCCACATGTAAGTTGGGCAGACCAAAATGTCACTGTTACTTTAGGTATGTGATTCTTTGATCTTTCCTGCTCCTCTGATATCGGAAACATGTGTTTAAAGAAATAGAAAATATTAGTAGCACCTGCAGATAGAATGAAACATGTATTTCCTAAGGCCTACTGTCAGTGTATGCATGAAAATAATAAAACAACTATCAAATGACCTCTTATTGACCTGAAATTTTGAAAAAAGCATAAAAATACTATTAGAAGACCACTGCAAAAATAATAGTCTAAAAATTCCTCACAGATTTGTATTCGCTCCAGGGTGGGACGAATAGGCCTGCAAGAATTTGTCAGAAAGCACCCTATTCAATGTCCTACTTAGGAATATCCAAAAGACCTACAGATTTATGGTTAGCTAATTGGGGGTGTTTTGGGAAGACCCAAATGGTCATATTTCTCCAATTTTGCCTCTAGGATCCAAATTTTGGTGGTGCCATCTGCAAGTTAGTGAAGGCGAGAAATAACAAAAACCTGGTCAAAATTGCTCAGAATGAAATGAAATTTGAACTGTAACCTATTTAACCTATCTAGAATAAAATGCAAAAGAAAAAATAGAGAAATCTATCACAAATTTCTAATCGTCCTGGGGTGGGGCGAATAGGACTGTGACAGTTTGGGGAGCTCCCGGGGGCAGGACGCCCACCATTTGGGACACTATTTTGGCACCAATCCACTTGGGATGGGTCCAAAACTGATTATGGGGTGTTGTCGACAAATTTTGTAAATAGTTGTGGCCAAAAATCAGGTTTTGGGTCCGGATTCACGCTTCCAATAGTCACCCAATAACCTCCCTTTTGAATGAGAGATTAAGGATGTGAAGGCACAAATCACAAGTAGGTATGTAAATTGGCAGCACTTCATTGCTCAAATGCTCCTTCTCTGTATATCTTTTGGGTGAGAAAACTCACCAATTTATAGACCTTAGGGTCTCCTTGTTTGAATTGCGCATGCGAGGGCGCCACTTGATTTAACTATCCTATTTTAAGAGAAAAGCTAACTCCCTGATTAAAAATCTTCTTGCATGAGGTTTCTAAAATAAATACACTCATCATTGAAGTCTCTCTTCTTGAATAAAAGCTATTCCTTGCAATTGCATGACCTGAAGCCTCAGTTAACTAGTGGAGTTGCCAAGGTTTGACTTTTTGCCAGTCAAACTTGCTATTCGCCTCACCTTGGGGTGAATGCTGCTATTTGTACCTAGGTGGGACGAATGCCAGTTTGTATTCGTCCATGAGTGGGACGAGCAGAGAGTAAGGTGCCAAAAAGGTGCCAAATTGACCTCTGACCTCTAAAACTGCTTTTGGAAGTGGTTAGGACCACTGTTTAACCTCTAGGGGCTGCCCTAGGGGCTGTGTGTGTCAATGCGATCAGCGCTTGTTGTCACATAATCGGATTGGTGCTGTTTTGGTGTCTACAGATATTGCTATCTATACATTACATAATATTGATTTGGAAATAAAAGTAAAAAATGGTCTTATATTGTTCACCCCCCTCTCAGTATAAGCTTGTGTTCTTCAATCTAAAGTGTAGATTTTAGGGTAATAAAAGAAAAGAATATTTAATGTTATTTCATTATCTAAAATAGTAATTTTAGGGTAATGAAAGGAAAGAACCTTTAATATTGATTCATTATCTAAAATGATAATTTTAGGGTAATGAAAGGAAATAATATTTAATGTTATTTCATTATCTAAAATATATATTTTAGGGTAATGAAAGGAAAAAATCTTTAGTGTTATTTCATTATCTAAAATAGTAATTTTAGGGTAATGAAAGGAAAGAATATTTAATGTTATTTCATTATTTAAAAGAATAGGATTTGGATAATGAATGGGAAAAATGGTTTGTTTTGTAAATTAAGGGTATGGGACTTTAATTTATGAAATGAAGAAAAAGGTTTATTTGAAGATTGAAGTAGATGGATTTAATTGGATAATGAATGTGAAATATGGTAGTTTTTGTAAATTAAGGATATGAGATTTTAATTTATGAAATGAAGAAAAAGGTTTATTTGAATATTAAAGTAGATGGCTTTAATTGGATAATGAATGTGAAATATGGTTTGTTTTGTAAATTAAGGGTATGGGACTTTAATTTATGAAATGAAGAAAAAGGTTTATTTGAAGATTAAAGTAGATGGCTTTAATTGGATAATGAATGTGAAATTGGTTTTTTTTTGTATATTAAGGGTATGGGATTAAAAAAAAGGTTTATTTGAAGATTAAAGTAGATGGCTTTAATTGGATAATGAATATGAAATATGGTTTGTTTTGTAAAGTAAGGGTACGATACTTTAATTTATGAAATAAAGAAAATTTTTTATTTGAAGTTTAAAATAGTTATCTTTAAGTGGATGATAAGTGTGAACCTAGATTATTTAGCAATTAAGGGTATGAGACTTGATTGTTAAATATGGGTTAGATCATTTATTGCAAATAGAGCATGTGACTTGATGCATGGTTTAGTAGCTCTCCTGAGGAGATGAGAGGGGAAATAGAAAGAGTGGTTTTCTATGATATCAACTATGCATTAGAAAGTTGAATTGCTTGGGTTAGTTGTATAGTTGCAAATTGGCAATAAAATGAACAAATGCATTTAGAAGCATGTTTGTCGTAATCTATCAGTGTCTTGATCCCCTACTAATCTTACTTGATCGATGGAAGAGTGGTACGATGACAGTCATGAGATGGACCAATGCATAAGTTTGCTCTCTACCTTACATATTGCTTATTTATGCAAATAGATTAGATTTGTGGGGAGATTTCCCCAATGAAATTGATGTAATGTTTTGTTTGAAGGTATGGGGTTTACCATACATACTTGTGTAATAAATGAATGATATGGTTAATGCACCTTGTATTTATTTAATTGAATGTAGTTGTATTTAAATCCTTTCTATTGCATGTTTATCCTTTAATTATTACTTATGCTTTAGTCTTCCTTTGCTTGTTGATGATTCATGTTTTGTTAGATTTAGTATCTAGATTTATTTATTAAATTTATTATTGTTTTAATATTTGTTATAAAATAATGGTAAGTTCTAGGTGAACTTAGAGGATGACCTAAAGTCTTGAGACCCCCTTGTTTAGAAGATCATACCAGATTTAATATAGCTTTTCAGAGGATAATATAGATATCTTAACTCATAGTACATGTAGCATACCCACACATAATGTCTTGTGTGGAATATGGAGATGTGTGTACACCTTCTAATTATTAAAGGTGGTAAGTATATCTCATCAAGAGTGATGAGATGGATGGAATTATGTGCATAACAAGAGACATGCCTACGCAGAAGGGAATTATGTAAGTAAAATCTTGTGTGGTATAGTTCTTGAGAAAATGAGGGGTTGTTAAACATTAAGTCGATCTAAGGTTTGTTAGGGGTTTATGAATCCCTCTCCTTAGTCAAAAAAAATTCTTTCTTTTTATCTATGTTTTATTTCTTAATTTTTGTATTGTTATACTCCAATACAAATTAGTAGCTAAAGATTTGTTGTTATTAATAGTAGATCAAAATCCTAACCCCCCTTCATTCTTAGGAAGACAAAGTGTCCCATTTCACTAAGGATCATTTTATTTTCTCCTTAGTACCACTCTAGAGGAACAACTGATTAATTTGATCCAATTCTTGAAGAACAACCTTTGGGATATTCAACACAGTAAAAACATAAATAGGTATAGCTTGAAGGATAGACTTTACCAAGGTAATTCTACCCCCAAAAGAAATCCACCTATTGGTCCACTTTCCAATTTTCTTCTTAACTTTATCCAAAAACCAATTCTAGTATTTATTTTTCTGTCTTTGAGTATTGATAGGGATGCCTAAATAAGTGATCAAAATGGAGGTCTTCTTATATCTTAATTTATCCAAGACCATGGAATCCAGTTTGGTAGAGCAGTGAAAGAAAATAACTTTAGACTGATCTTCATTGATCAATTACCTGATAGTTTTAGAAAAACAACTAATGATTTGCTTAATTTTAGAAGCTTCCTTAACTGTAGCTTTACCTAACAAATTAGAGTCATCAAAAAATTGAAGATGAGAGATATGCCTAGCTTCATGAGGAATGGTAACTCCCTTAATGGTTTTCTTGTATCTATTTTTGGTTATAGTTCTACATAAGCATTTAGCAAGAATGATGAATAAATAATGGGAGAGGGGGTCACCTTACCTAATACCTCTAGAAGCTAGGAATAATTGTGAAGGCCTACCATTGATAAGAACCGAGTAGGATACTAAAGAGATACAACCCATAATCCAGTTTATCCAATATTGAGAGAAACCAAATTGCCTCAAAACTTTGATAAGTGCCAATCCACTCTATCATAAGCTTTAGATAAGTATAATTGAATGAACATAGAAGGATATTTTTGCATTTCCATGGAATGGATGGCTTCTTAAGCAAGAACTATATCATCCACTATTTGATGCCCTTTCACATAACCTCATTGTTCAAGGGAAATAATCTTATGCAAAAGAGGCTTCAACCTTTCTACCATGATCATAGTAATGATTCTAAGAAGAGCATTACACAAGGCAATAGGTCTAAAAGCTAAGATATGATAAGCCTATTGAGCTTTTAGGATAAGAGTTATATAAGTTTTATTAATAACCTTCAAAATATCTTTGGATTTCCTGGCTTCTTCCACCACCTCTAATAAATTAGCATGAAGGATATCCCAGAACTCTTGGTAGAACTCAATGGGAAAACCATCAGGACCTGGGCTTTTCCATTTTTGGATTTTAAAAACCACTTGTTGAAACTCATTAACAGTAACAAGAGCTATCAAAATAGAGTTTTCCTCAGAAGTCATAAGGTAAGGGATCGCTTGAAGAAATTTTTGTTGAGAATCTAAGTCAAGAGGAGTAGTAGCAAAAATATTGGAAAAATAATTCACAACAATAGAGTTCATGCCATCCCAAGTGTAGAAAACCTCTCCAGAATATGAATTTAGGGAAGAAATAAAGTTGTGATATCTTTGAGCTAGAAGAGATTTGTGTTTCCATCTCCTTCTTTGAGCCATTGAATTCTAGATTTTTGCTTCCATAAGAGTTATTTTTTTTTCCATTCCTCTAACTGAGCTATGAGTCTAATTTCATATATACTTCTACTCTCTGTGAGGCCATCTAAATGGATTTTATTATTCAAATTTTCAAGTTGAACAATAAATTTGTATTTTTTTGTTGAACATCCCTAAACTCCTTCCAGTTCCAAGTCTTGATTTTGGATTTAATATTACAACCTTTTGGCAAAATAGTACATATTAGTCCCATATCTTTGTTTACATTCCTTCCACCATTATTGCACTCTAGGTTTGAAGGAACTATATCTAAGCCAAATTAACTGAAAATGAAAAGGAAAGAAACTCACATTGGTTTTCCAAATTTCCACCATGATTGACCAGTGATTTGAACCAGCATTGTTAAGAGTCTTCTCTTTAGGAATATGACCATGAATTAAGAAATGATCAGAGAGTAGGAACCTATCCAATCTCTCCATGATACAAGCTAAGCCTTGCATTTTTTTAGACCAAGTCATAAGGCCATTTTCTGGCTTGATGTCCATAGGATGCAGGTTTACAATATATTCATTCATGAGGTTAGTGATCCTATCCAAATTTTTATTTCCTCTCATTTTCTCATCCAAAGAGAGGATGGTATTGAAATATCCTCCTATCAAGATCCAATATTCAAGAAAATGAGAGATAATATAAGTTATAGCCTTCCACTGTCTTCTCGTTTCCTCCAAAGATGCCAGAGCATAAACAGTTATGCAAAGCATAATTTGATTGGAATGCCTACTTTGAATAGCAATAGTCAAAAGACCCAAAATGCCAACCATATGGTGAATAACTATCTCTTTAGGGTCTTTAAGGTAAGTAATGCCACTAGAAGTCCCCTGGGAACTAAGAGAAACAACTTTTCCAATTGGCTAGATTTTACTAGCAATTGAATCAATTTCCCCTATTGACATATTCTAATTTCATTCTTCTAAGGAAAATAAGATGAGGATGGTTTATTTGAATCATTCTTCTAATTTAATTTTGTTTTGAAAGACTCCCTTTGAGTCCTCTAATATTCCAAGTGATGATCTTCTTAATTAATCTTACCTTCCTCTACAAGATTTTCACTTTCTTTTACCATATATTGTTGATTGGTCTTGTGACCTACCTTTTGATTAGAATCCATCTTCAGTTTTTTCCTTGTTTCTTGACTTACTTCAATTGAATTTGAGAGGTCTTATAACCTTGAAGAATGTGTGTACAAAGTCAAACTATTATTGGAATGTTCAATAGAGTTTATCTTGGGACCTGTGTTATTTTAAGTCTCACCATTTAAAATATTGTTTTTCTTGTGTATATTTTCTCCTTTTTTTTTGTTGAAATTTTATAATTTGTTGGTTTGTATTTGAATTATTCCTTTCATCTCTAAATTGTGTTTCTAAGATTTTTGTTTCCATTATTTCCTCTTCCTCACCTAGGACATCATTGGTGGAAAAAATTTTAAACATATTAGCTGATAACTTTGATTGATCCTTGATAAATGTTTTTTTTAGTGTTCTTCTTAGGCATTTGGAAACTTGTTGAATTTGTATATTTTTTCTTTTGATTTGGAATTTTGTTTTGGAAAAAACTAGCCAAATGACCATATTCATGGCAAATTATATAATGAAAAGGAATGTTTTCATAGCCCACTACTTGCTCCCAAGTGTCCTCCTCAAATTGTAAAGTGATATTTTTAGGTAGGGGTTTGTCAAAATCCATTAAAACACAAATTCGAGCATAAATAATATGTTCAAATTTTTGAGTACAAAGTTCCCAAAGAGTTTTCAATTGAAGAAAAAATAGCTAAATTCCAGAATTCAATTGGGCCAAAGACTCTAACCCACATGGGACCTGTAGAAGGCATATCTTCTTCAACTTTAAATTTAGTATGCCAAGGCTTCATAAAAATCCTTGCCCTTCCAAAGAACCAAGGACCCTCTTGAAATGTTTTCTCTCTATATTTATTATTAGAAAATAAAATAAGAAAATAACCATTTGGATAAATAGAGATTTTTAACTTACCTTTAGTTTTTTAGCATTTTGCAGCCCAAAATTTGAAAGCAGATAGGCTCAGACGATAACCCAAGAAATGACAAATTAGTCCTCTTTTTCTAGATTTTCAATGCTACTATGAATGTTTCATATATCAAGCTTAACAATAGGAGTTCCATCAGCTGCTTTACGACATCCTAACTCAGTTTTTCTCAGATCGATCTTAGGCATTCTTAGAGGTTTACAAGAATCCCTAATATTAATGTTAGCATTAGGCTGAGGCTATCCACCATGGAGGACATCCCTAAAATTTATTTTTGGGGTCGAGTCTTGGGAATCCTTGCCCTTGATAGGGGTTTCCATTGTGGATTTATTTTGGGGTGCATCTTAGCACTAGATTCGCTTGATATATGAATTGTTTTTTGATCAGTTAATTGAAACTTATTTCATGATCTCTTTAATCAATGCCCTAGATGTCGACGAAAGGTATGCTTTTAAATTTTGTTTTGTGTAGCAAATTGGAAGCCATTATCAATTAAGTTCATCACATGATCTATTTAAAGATAAATTTATAACCCATATTGGGTTCCCTGCAAAACATACTTCTAAAATATTGAGCAAAAACAATAAATATGTTGGCCACTAGAGCTCAAAGGCCTTGAAAATTAGCCTTTGGAGCTGCTTGCACTCAACCCAGATGAAACCCTCGCACAGTAACTTGTCAAAAATATTGTTCACACATAGGGATGGGATAGGATTTGTGTTGCTCCAAATTATGTGAAAATCTATGGAGAAGTTCTAGGGTTTTTCATGTATCTACCCTTAAAATTTTAGCTTAATCTGAGTTCATATGAGTGAAATATGGCTAAAACAAGTTCGATAGTTTAAGCAGTCCTTCGAAAAATGTCTCTTCAATTTTTACCTCTGCAAGAAATCTTAGGATAAAGAACACAACATTTAAAAGCTTTGAAATTATCCATACAAAATCATCGCTAAAAATGGCTGAAATTCCAACCTAGAGAAAGTGCTATCCAATCAACCTTATACTCAACTCCTTCTCCAAAACTGAAGAGTGTCAATGCTATATGTTTTTCTAACATTTTTCTCCCAATTTATAGATGCAAAAGGCTTTCTAATTTTCAACAAGTGGATATCTTCATGCAATAGTCCATTTCAACGAATGCCAAATGGTATTTCACATTTTATTTGTATATTTATGTATATGTATAATGCATTATATCTTTTTATCTAATATTTCATTTTATTTCCATATATATATTATTTATATGTTTTTATTTAAATTTAGAATTAATTTTTTAAACGACATACATGAGTATATAAATTTTATAAACAACCATATAATAATAATAATTATATATTAGTATATTAGTATATATATATAAAAATTATTTATATATTTATATTTAATTTTAAATTTAATTTATTTATTAATAGACTATATAATATAATTAAATATATTATACGAGATATTTATTCTCAACAACCAACAAACATAGAATGCAAGACATGCAAGAATGAATGCAACTACATGGATGCATTTTATTTTTGTGAGCTTCCATGTACTCAAAAACTATGGTGTTGCTTACACCTCCCATCATATCCCACCTTACCTCATGCAGACCATCTCATATTTTTGCTAGAAGGTGGCAATAGGTTCAACTGATCTCCTTGTTTAGATATGAATACATGTTCTTGCACTCACAAAATGTATCAACAGTATCTCATTCTAATGACGAAAGTAAGTAGATTAATAGCAAGATTTTGAGGGATGTTACAATTGGGAATATTTGAAAATAGTAAGGCTAGTGAATTTTAGGGCTAGAGCTATATGTAGCCCAAGGATGAGAGCTTCATATTCGATCATGTTATTAGTACACAAGAATTGAAGCTTAAAAGATAAAGAAATTATGATTTGTTGTGGTGATACTAGGATGATTCCTACCCCTACTCCCTTAACACATATTACACCATCAAAGAAAAGAGTCCAAGAATCTTGTTGTGATGCCTCAAGAGTGCACACCATCTCATCGGGGTACTCAATCTCTAGGGGATGACTGGCTAGTAAAGGGGCTATTGCTAGCTAATTAGCTATCACTTGTCCCTTAACCAATTTTTGACTAATGAATTCAAGATCAAATTCATTAGTGTCATAACCCATTTTGCTATCCTACCCAAAAGGTAGGGTTTAGACATAAGGTATTGCAGTGGATCAACCTTAGCTATAATGTATGTTTTGTGACTTAACATGTAATATCTCAACTTTTGAGAAGCAAAGACCATTGCTAAGCACATCTTTTCCAAAGGGGTATACCTAGTTTCATAACTTATGAGGGTTTTACTAATATAGTAAATGGCTCATTCTCTATGTTGCTCATCATATTGTGCCAACATGGCACCTAAAGCATGAATTATCATTGCAATATACAACAATAATGGCTTGAGGGGATCAGGTGGAACAAGGACTAGAGGAGATAGTAGGTATGTTTTTAAAGCATCAAAAGCTTTTTGACATTCCTCATCCCAATTGAACTCAATCTCTTTCTATAATAGCCTTGAAAAGGGTTGGCATTTGTTTGCTAATTAGGATATAAATCTCCTAATTGCTTGGAGTTTACCTTGCAAGCTTCTAAGCTATTTTAAGTTTTGAGGAGGTGGCATGTTGTTTATTACTAATATTTTATCAAAATCTATCTCAATGCCTCATCTAGACATCACAAAGCCTGATAAATTGCCAAATATTACCCCAAATATACATTTGGAGGGTTTTAGATGAACCTTGTACTCTCTAAGTCATTCAAAAATTTGTCTCAAGTCCTTGATATGATCTTCTTTTTTCATTGATCATTCGAGAAGATCATCAACATAATCTTCAATAATATTATGCATCATATCATGAAAAATATATGTCATGGCATGTTGATAAGTTGCACCAACATTCTTCAACCCAAAGGAAGAACTTCATAATAGAAGGTTCCCTAGGGAGTAGTGAACATTTTTTTGGCTTGATCTTCTAGTGTTATGCAAATTTGATTGTAACCAAAAAATCCATCCATTAAGGATAACATTCCACAACCAACAGATAAATTGACTATCATGTCTATGTTTGGCAAAGGAAAATCATCCTTAGGATAGGCTTTGTTGATGTCTCAAAATTCTATGCATACTCACATGATACCTTCTTTCTTGGCAACTAGGACTATGTTCGAGATCCAATCAAAATAGTCGATAGCTTTAATAAACTTGACTTCCAAAAGCTTTTGGAGCTCCTCTTTCACTAGTAGAGCAACTTTAGGGTGCATCTTTCATAATTTTTGTTTCATTGGCTTAGCATTAAGCTTGACTACTAAGTGATGAACTACCAAAGATGGATCTAATCTAGGCATGTCCATGTAAGACCATGCAAATATATCATAATACTCGATTAAGAGATTTGTATACTCTTATCTTTCTTCCAAAGTTAGGATCTTTCCTAATTTTATCATCCTTGGATTATCATTTGACCCTATGTTTACGTCTATGGTTTCTTCTATTAGGATGTTGGATTCATCTTCATAATATGGAGGAGTAGGTATAACCCCTAGACTTTGAAGCTCATTGGCCTCTAAAGTCTATTGCTCCATGTTAAATGATTGTGAGGGATGTGTATCTAAAGAAATAGTTCCTTCAATAGGAATATCACCAAAAGGAGAAATATCATTATTGTTATCCCTAAGAGGAGAGTGAGGTAAAATTTTCACCTCACAATCATTTATGTGTAATGTTGATACAAGATTAGCCATCGAGTGAGATGTGATATCTTTATCTTCATGCACTAAATATGGTCTATGCTCATTGTCAAGGCTATCATTGGAGTCTTGCCTAATCTCTTCAATACTTATGGTATTGATTTACACATATTGTGAAAATAGATTAGTAGGCAAAGGGAGAGGTTCAACTTCCTCATATTCATCCTAGTCTAGACTTGTTGTCGAAGTTGCTTCTATTGGAGGTTCAAATGAGGACAACCAAGCATCATCATCATCACTTTTAGAAGAAGAAATGTTACTTTATTATGGTTATGAAAATACCCCAATCCACAATGCTTAGGCCAGGTTTTGGTTTCTAAAGGCTCTTTGATTCCTTGTCCTCAAAGTCCTAGGCCTTTTCTTATGTAGCTAAAGTTACAAAGGATTTATTTTGGGGATAGGGTAAAGATTGGAAAGAAAACATGAGGTGTATCTTCACTCTATTGGTCATGGGTTAGTTCCATGTATTCTTTCCTCATTTGTCATTCCTATGGATACAAAGGTGCAAGTTCCTATTTGTATGATTATTCCTCGCCTAGAAGGTAATCCAAAAGCATGAGGTGATGAATGTAACCTAACCAAGTCTAAGGCTAACAGCTCATGGTATTGGTTATTAAGGTTTATGTTGTGTATATCTTCTATATTTTCTTTACCTTTTGTCATAACTTGACTATTGGTTCCTTCTTCTTGGTGGATGCTTGTTTCCTTAGGTGAATCATACCTTAAGGTATCATCAATGAAGGGACGAGAAGCATTCAATAAAGGATAAAGTCAAGCTTTTGGGTTTTTTGACTGGATGTTCTAGCAATAGGTAAAAGGATCATGGTTAGCTACTATGCTATATAACTTACCTTGATATTTAAACTTGACACATTGATGATAAGTTGAGGGAACATCTTGCATCACATGGATCCAAGATCACCCTAAAAGAAGGTTATAGTTCAACTCACATGGTAACACGTAAAATAATATGTTTAAAATGTGAGGTCCTACTTTTACTAGTAGAACTATAGTCCTTGTAGCTTCCCATTCTTTGTTGTCATAAGATTTTATGATAATATCTAATTTTTCTAAATCTTGCTTGTTGAGCCCTATTTTATGAATAAATCTAAGGCTACAAACATTGATTGATGACCCATTATTAATGAGAACCCTTTTGATGGATTTCTCACCAATATTACAAGTGATATACAAGGGTATCTCTCCAAGCATAGAGGTAGGTGGAATGTCATCCCTAAAGAAGGATATAGTTGCATGGTTCATGCTAAGTGACCCCACCAAATTAGCCAAATCATTAGGAGTGATATTTTTAGGTACTATTTATTCACTTAAAATCTTGAACAAATTCTCTCTATGACTTGGGGAGGTTCACAACAACTTGAGTATGGAGATCTTAGTTGGTGTGTCCTCTAATTGTTGTTGAAGGTTAAAAGATTTTTTTTCTTGTGGTTTTAGAACCAAAGGTGGTTCCTTAGGAGCATTCACACATCTAATCACAAAACTAGGGGAGGTTCAAGAGGTGGTTCAAAGGCTTGACCCTTCTCTCTTGCCTATTGCCTAGTCATAGTACAAACATGAATCATCCCTACCATATTTTGATCTGGTGGAGGGATATTCTTATATTGCACTTGGTTGAAAATATTTTGTCCATGTTTAGGTAGGGGGTCCTAGAATATCCCCAAATATTGGTTGGAAGATGTTGCTTGTTCAGGACCATCGACCACTAGATGACCTTGATCAACAAGGTCTTGTACCACATTCTTGAGGGTGATACACTTGTTCGTGTTGTGGCCATTAGTGTGATGGAAAGCACATTGTTGGTCAACCTTGAACCAAGAAAGCTTCTCCCTTTTAGGGTCATGCTGTCTTATAGGGGGTAGCTCTATCATCTTAGCATCTAGTAGTTGTGTTAGCATAGAAGATAGAGACTAATTTAACTTAGTAAACTTTCTAGGAGGTTTTTCCTAAGTTTTAGCTAAGATTAACTTGCTTAATATTGCAATAGTACTAGCATTACCTATTTTTGGGTTAGTGTTGGTGTGAGAGTTAGTCACGCCATCACCCACAACATGTTTATTTTTATATTATCCTTTAGTGTTGGGAGGAGATGGTTTCTCCTCTTCCTTCTTGATTTTTAGTTGCCCTCTTTATTGAAGGGTAACTTCCATTTGTTTTGCAAGATCAATCACATCGTCAAAGGACACAACATGAGTCATCTCTAAAGGATATGATAAATGTTCTTGTAAATTACGTATGAAAATACACAATAATTCCCTAGGTGGTAGAGCAAAAGGTAGTTTTCTAACTAGCTTTCACCATCGAGGCAAGAATTCATTGATAGATTCATTTTTCCCTTGCTTAAGTTGATATAAATAATCAACTATATACTTTTCTATGATATAAGCGATGAAATGTTGGATGAACATTTTGGCTAGATCAAAAAATTTCTTGATCGAGTGATGGGGTAATTGATAAAACCATTCCAAGGCCTCACCACCAAGACTCATGGGAAAAAGCTTTAACAACAACATTTCATCATACTTGATGTCATGGCTTGCTGCTCTAAAAATTCAAAGGTGTTCTATAGGGTCACCTTCTCCCTTATATAACCAAAACTTTGGTAACACAAAGGTTGGAGGATAAGATCTATTTGTTAAATTGGGATCTATAGGTTCATTACAACAATATTTGTAAGAATACTTCTTAGGTGCACCTCCTTGAATAGAGGCTAACTATTGTTTGAATTCATAATTTTCTTTTGCTAATTGTTCTAACCTAGCATTTACATCCTGGAATCCAGGATAAGGTGCTAATGGTACTATAGACTAAGACTGAGGGTTAACTAAAGGGTAATACTGAGCACTTGGATGGGATGATCCAAAAGGGATTATTGTGTTATTAACTCTAGGATTACCTTGAAAAGGCATGTTAGTAGGAGGAATGTTAGTAAATGGGATGTTAGCCAACATAGGCATGCTATAGAATGGGTTAGAAGCAACCACATTCAAAGCATGAGGTATACTAGGAAGAACATCCACATGTTGGACTTGTGGATAGCTTAGGTGTGGAGAGACTAGAGGGTTTAGCTTAAGTGGCTCCATGTTAGGGGGTATAGGCCCCAAATTCCTTGAAGAGGATGGGATACTTGGTGATCTCCCTCCTAAAGTTGTGGTGACAATCGAGTCTCATTGTTGAGCACTCATGAGGTTTGATCTTGGTTGATGCGGAAGTTCTAGAAAAGGTTCTTCCATGGCAGAGTGAAGCCTTTCTTCTGCTTTAAAGGTAGCTTCCATGGTTTCTTTGTTTCCTCATAGGAAAGTAGCAAGATGATCCATGGATTTGAAGACTACCTCTCCTTGTTCATTATGAACAGGAGAGAGTTTTGAAAGGAGGAGCTTCTTCCTCTTCTTCCTCATAGGTAGGGTTTTCAATCAAAGGTTGCTTCTCTAGAAGTTTAGATGAAGCACTCAAATTTTGTGCCATTTGTCATACAATATTTCAAGTGATATAGGGAGGTTCAGACATGGCAAAGGAGTTTAATTTATTAATTTTTGTTTTGAGAGTACTTATAGCAAAGAAGAATATGTTTGATATCCTTATGTCACCTTGAAAAACAACCCTCCTTGTGACTCTCGCTAGTCCATTGTAATATACTAGCCAAGAAGGATTTCTCCCCAAGGTTTGTATGTCGGTTTGCTCAAGGGGTTGTTAACCTTCCCCTAGTAGGACTAACAATTGGTTATGTTCTTATTATCTTGATTTAATCTGATTTATCTAAGCAAACAATATTAAGTGATCTTGATTAAAGTGTAATAACTTTTATCTTGATTAAGGATAAGGTGTTAAGTCAAAAGGTTTTTGGATAGGGGACCCAAGTGATGTGTTTCATGTTAGGTTCACCAAAGATATGGGATGCCAAAAAGGGAACATAGTTGAGGCATTGGCCTCAAGTGTATTTTCTTCTAGCTTCATCCACACTCGGGTAGGAGAGTACTATTGCTAACCAATCATTTATGGTGACTATGCTTTTTAATGCAATGTTATATCTTTGGTGGGAGATTCAGGTTCACCAAAGGATTTATAGATTCCCTAATCTAGTTTGAAATATTTGTTTTAGCAAGCACCTAGGTTTTGTAGTTTGTCCTAGGATCTAATGTAAGAGATTATAGTGAAATGCAATACAATATGAAAACAATGATGCAAAATACAAAGTATTATTCTATATGTAAGTTTGATTCGATGGCTATTAACTGAGATACAAGTTACAAAAGAGAAAAAATTTATTTATTTTTTGTTAAGAGAAAAGGCACAAGATGGATGAAATCACACAAATTAACCTAATGCAAGGCTACATGCAATATATTTTTTGAATGCCTAAGAAATCAAGATAAAATGTTAACTAAACTAAATATTTTTTTGATTTTTTATGCTAGGAGAAACAATAAAACAAACCAAACAAAAAAAAATCTATACTATGAACTAGAAAATTGGAGGATCGGGAGTACTTAGATGTTCTAATGCCTAGTGTAAATATACCATATAGAATTGGATACTATTCCTATGTGAATACACAGACTGAAATTATTTTAGCTGGTGGATTCATGAATACCTACCAAAAACATAGAAAAAGATAGGGATTATGATTCGAGGGCCTACCAAACACTAAGAAGAATATTTCTTCATTATTGGCAAAATCAGGCCCTCTATATATACAAATATCAAGGTGCCTTACCTTAGATATAGATGTTGTTCACATGACACTAAGGGAGGAGAGTTGGGGGGGGGGAAGAGAGAAGAGAATGGAAAGGATTTTGGAGAGCGAGCATGCATTGGATTAGCTGGAAAATAATTATTTTGAGCTAGAAAAATTTACAGGTAGACTCATTTTGAATACCTTTTAGTTCTTTGGGTGATGTTGAGTAGCTTTTGGTGCATGTTATGTGTATATATTTTAGTGGAAATAAAATATCACTTCACTTAAAGAGAAAAATACACAAAATGGTATTCTTTGATATGCAAATATTCCCCATCGAGGGTAGCAAAGGCAAGTGCAACAGTGCTAGGGTAGTGAAGTAAAAATATATTAATAGTGCCACAACAATGCTAGGGTAGTGAAGTAAAAATATTTTAACAGCACCACAATAGCTCTAGGGCAGCGAAGGTGAGTGCAGTAGTGCTAGGACAATGAAGTAAAAATATTTTTATAGTGCCACAATAGTGCTAGGGTAGCGAAGGCGAGTGCAGCAATGCTAGGGTAGTGAAGTAAAAATATTTTAATAGTGTTGCAACAGTACTAGGGCAACAAAGTAAAAATATTTTAATAGTGATGCAATAGTGCTAGGGCAGCGAAGGCGAGTGAAGCAATGCTAGGGTAATGAAGTAATTTTTTAACAATGTCACAGCAATGCTAGGGCAGCGAAGGCAAGTGTAGCAGTGCTAGGGTAGCAAAGTAAAAATATTTTAATAGTGCCACAATAGTGCTAGGGCAACGAAGGTGAGTGCAGCAGTGCTAGGGTAGCAAAGTAAAAATATTTTAACAGTGTCACAGTAGTGCTAGGGTAGCGAAGGCTAGTACAACAATGCTAGGGCAACGAAGTAAAAATATTTTTTATTTGGTATTTTTAAAATGGTAGTATAATTTGGAAATTGGTTTCTTGTTTTTGATGGAGAATGAAGAGGAACATTTGGACTTCTTAGAGGACCCCTTTGAGGGGCAACACATATTTTCAACTCCAAGGGCCAAGGGTCCCATTTTTGGATAAGATTTAGAAGTTGAGAACTGGGGGTCCTTGGGTTTTTTGAGTGACCAGAATAATACTACAGGTTATCAGACTTTAGTGGATAGAGGAGAGTCTATGTCAAAAGGTTCAGATCAAGTCAGTTGTCCTATTGACTGCTCACTCTCAGGTGTCTCAGAACACTCTACTCAAGTGATGGGTCTAATGAATGAGCAAGCATTTCATTGTGGGGAAGAAAAACTTGAGCAGGCTCCAAACAATCCAAACTCACTTTGTCTGACAAAGTTTCCTTTGTTTGGTTCTGGTTTTATTGGTAAAAGTCTTGATTTAGAGGCCCTAAGTGGAGTGGGTCCAAACTTACAATCAACATAGTCTACAACTCTGGTTACTAAAGTGCATAAGGCACATAAAGTGGTTAAAAAGAGAAGGTCGAAGATCATAATGGTACTTGGGGAAGACTTGAGGATGGAACAAGTTTTGGAGTTTTTGGGGAAGGCCCTTATTGGAAAGTTTCATGGACGTCAAATAGTTGATAATACACTAAATGAGTGGTTGCAGAAGGTATGGGTCCCAATCTTAGGATATGGGCCAATTTTTCACTTACTTGCTAGAGGATGGATAGGTTTCCTTTTTCAATTTGAGGAAGATGCACAAAAAATTCTGGGAGGTCATTGGTATTGGGGGTCTTCTTTTTTGGCTTTGAAGGCTTGGATGACTTGCTTTGATCCTAGGATTGAAGTTGCTAGGAGAATCCCAATCTGGGTAAAACTTCTAGGTCTACCAATGGAGTTATGGTCAGAAAGAGATTTGAAAGCGATTGGAGATTCATTAGGTAAAACCTTGGATATAGATATTTCTTTCAAATCTAGTGTTTTTTGGTCTGTAGCTCGAGTTTTGGTTGAGATGGATATCAGTGAAGGCTTACCGAAATGTATGGAGATAGTTGTGGGGAATACAATTCATACTCAAATCTTGGATTATTTGAAGATTCCTTTTAGATGTGTTCATTGTCATGTTTATGGACATATTTCTAAGGAATGTTCTCAAGCTTTCACATAGAAAGTATGGAGGAGAAAAAAATGACTAGTGGGGATTTCAAGTCAGCTAACAACAATCAAGAGATACCTATTTTTTAGAGCTCAATAGTGCTCCCTGATTTGGCACAAACAAGCAAAAAGAATATTGTTGAACCTAGAACCAAAACTCTGGAGAAGGAGGAAGAAATTTTGGGCCTAGCTTTATCTCCATTTCACTATTCACAAGTTGTTAGAGAAGGAGACAAAGTCATAAAGAAAACTATGAAAGGATTGGAACCCGATACTATTAAGTTTGTTGGTCAGACATCTAAGCCTTATGACAATTATTATCCAATACATGAGAATAATATGGACTTAGGTAATAAAGAAATTTGTACACTTCCTTATGAATGTTCGAAGAGAAGTCCCAGGGACAAGGAATTTTCTAAGATTTTGGACAATGGACCGACAACCTCAAACACATTGAATAGGGATTGTGATCCAAATATTTCTACTATTGGGGGAAGTCTTTGTGACCTATCAGGTGAATCTTCTAGGGAGGTATCTATTTTAGGGGATGGTTTGGAGATAGGTTCCTCTTGCAAATATTTGTTATGTTCTAGGAAAAGGGAATTCGAGCTGAGAACTTGTGCAGTTGTTGGAAGGTTAGGGTTAGGTCTGGACCATATAAAGGAATCTTCCACTACTTCAGCAAGTAGGAAATCATTTTTTTTTCATGCATAGGAGAAGGCTTTGAGGGAAATTTAGCAGGGTAAACAAAAATCTATCAAAGGGGTCCTTAGAGCGGGATAAAACCCCTCTAAGATGTTTAAATGATCTTGTTATCCCTTAATATCCGAGGTCTTGGTAGTCCCTCTAAAAGACTTGCCTTAGCTAGGCTGGTGGAAATTCATAATCTAGATGTTATCCTTCTACAAGAAACCATGGGGGCAAGTACAAAAGTCATTGAAGGGTTAAGTAAATTGCTTAGGGACTGGGAGTTCTTGGCTCTAGATGCTACCAAAAATTTAGGGGGTGTTTTGATTGGCTAGAAGAACTCAGTATCCTTAATTAATTCTTCCTTTATGGTTTTAGGCTTGTGGATAGAATTATTTTTTAAAGACTTGGGTTTGAGGTTATCAGTTATTAATTGTTATGGTCCCTATGAAGATAGGTAGGTCTTTTGGGATGATTTTTTCTCCCAAAGGTGTGTTAGGGATGAAAGAGTTATCATTGGTGGGGACTTAAATTTTACTATGAATAGAAGTGAGGTCTAGGGAGAATCTACAAGACTTGATAGACTTGCAGATTACTTCAAGCATAATATTGAAGAAGCTGGTTTAATTGATTTGGAACCAATAAAATTAATGCCTACGTGGAGAAATAATAGAGTTGGGGAAGTTGGGATCTCAAAGAGGTTGGACAGATTTTTGATCTCAAAGACATTATACAATGAAATAGATAGAAAATGGTCATGGGTTGAGATTGGAGGTGGCTCAAATCATTCTCCCATTTTTCTTCAATTAGAAAGTCAAGAGGCAAAACCTGCCAATCCTTTTAAGCTCAATCCAATTTGGTTGGAGGAAGAATATTTTCAACAACTGATTAAAAAATAATGGATTGGTTATGACCAAAGTTCCAGGTCATCAATGAGTTTTCAATTTGCTGCTACTCTAAAAAAATTAAAAGGAGTTGTGTCATCTTGGATTGCAGTTAAAAAGGAGAGTATGGATAGAGATCTTAAGTTGGTGGAGAAGGAAATTTTAGAAATTCATAAAAATAATGAGGCTGGTTTGTTTAAAGAGGAGGAGAAAACAAGACTGGTTGAACTAGAAATTAAGAAGAACAAATTCTTGGAGTGGAGGGAAGCTGAATGGAGAATGAAAAGTAGAGTTGTATGGTTAAAAAAAGGGGATGAAAATACTAAGTTTTTTCATAATTTTTCTAATCACAGGAAGAAGGTTAACACTATCTAGGAGATGCAGAATGAAGAAGGGGTCCTCGTTAGGAGTTTTTCTGAGTTAGTAGATTTGGGAGTAAAACATTTTCAATCTATCTATAAAGAACCTGATAGAGTCAATATTGGGGAAATTTTAAAGTTAACTACTTTCTTCCCCAATTTTGTGATAGAGGAGGACAATTAGTTACTTATGAAGGAGGTCACAAAGGAAGAATTGAAAGTTGTCCTGACTTCTTTCAAAAAGGATAAAAGTCCAGGGCCTGATGGATGGCCTGTGGAGTTTTTCCTAGTTTTCTATGATCTGGTTGAGGAGGATCTTCTTAGAGTAATGGAGGAATTTAGGTTGAGTGGTCAGGTTTTGGGGGCTTTTAACTCCACTTTTTTAGCTTTGATTCCAAAAAAGGAGAAGCCTAAAATATTTGATGAATTTAGACCTATTTCATTGTGTAATTGTATCTATAAAATCATTGCAAAGATTTTGGTTGTTAGATTGAAGAAGATTTTCTCTAAAGTTATTTCCCAGGAGCAGTTTGGGTTTTTAGTAGGTAGACAGATTTTTGAAGCCATAGGAGCTGCACAAGAGGGCCTTCACTCTATTAAAACCAAAAATCTTCCTACAATGGTCCTTAAACTAGATCTATCTAAAGCTTATGATAGAACTAGCTGGTTGTATCTCAGATTGATGCTCTTACATGTGGGTTTTAGCTATCCGATAGTAAAGTGGATTATGGGATGTATTTCTTCTGTATATTTTGTTATTCTTATCAATGGATCAACTTCCAAATTCTTTAGACCCTCGAGAGGACTGAGATAAGGATGTCCTTTATCTCCTTTACTTTTTTTGTTGGTTGTTGAAGGATTGAGTAGAGCTATTTTGGATGCAAAGAGGGTAGGATCCTTGTTTGGGATCAAAGTGGGGGTCCTTTATTTATCTCATTTATTATTTGCTAATGATGTATTGTTGTTCACAAATGGCAGTTTAAGGGAAGCTAGAAAGTTGAAGGAAATCTTGGACACTTACAGTATTGCTACCGACATGGAGATAAATTTTCAAAAATCCTCTATTTGCTTTAATGGTCTAGAGTAGGAGACTAAACAGGATCTAATCAAAAATTTTCCTTTTAATCTCTTAGATTTCCAGGAAGGCTTTAAGTATCTGGGGTTTGTATTGAAGCCAAATACTTACAAGAAGAGAGATTGGGGATGGCTTTTAGAGAAGATTGAATTTAGTATTAACCATTGGTGTAATAGATGGTTGTCTATTGGTGGGAGATTAACACTTGTAAAGTTGGTTCTTGAGGCAATTCCTATGTTTTGGCACTCCTTGGCCTTCATTCCCAAAGGAGTTCTAGAGAAAATAAGAAAACTCTACTTCAAATTTCTTTGGACTGGATGCAAGGAACATGAAGGTATTCCTTTAGTTAAGTGGTAGAGTATTGCTAGGCCAAAGGAGGAAGGTGGCTGGGGCCTTAAAAATATCCATATTTTTGGTTCTTCTTTGGCAGAAAAAATTTTATGGAGGATTTTGACTAGAGAAGGATTATGGAAGAAGATTATTGAACAAAAGTATATTTGTCCAGGGACCTTTATGGATTGGATCAGAAGTCCACAAAAAAACATTAAAAATATTTCCATTCAATGGAAGGCACTAGTACAAGCCTTTCCTATGATTGGAAAATATTTGGCTTGGAAAGTGGGCAATAGTGAACAAGTTAGAATAGGGGCTGATTCTATTTTGGGTTGTGGAGAAAACATTTTGTTGTCGGAAGCTATGATAAGTTCTTTACAAGACAAGGGCTTATACTTTCTTCATCAGGTGGGGGAATTAGATTCTTCTAGTCTTTGGACCCAAGGTTGGAAGCAGGCTCAGGTCTTGGGTTTTTTTGATGAGCAGGCTGTTTTATGGAAGGCTTACACTGATAGTCTTAATAAGAGTCATATCAAGTTGAGAGCTGAACCAAATACTATTGCTTGGGCATACAAAAAATATGGGGGTCAATATATGACTAGACTTGGTTACAAAGCAAGTTTTGACCCTCATCCTCAAGGGCCTACTTGGTGGTGGAAGCAGATTTGGAAATTATCTGCCCCAAAAAAGATAATTATTTTCATGTGGTTAGCTTTGAGAAATAAGGCTTTGACTTGGGAAGTTTTACAAAGGAGAAGCATACAAGGTCCAAGTATTTGTATGTTGTGTCAGTCAGAGGAGGAAAACATCACACATTTGTTAATCAAATGCCCTTTTTCTCAATAGGTTTGGTTAGAAGCTAAACAGATAACTAGAGTACAAAATATTTGGGAAGGAGAAACAATGGAGGTATGCTTAAGACAATGGTTTTTGAAAAAAGAGTTGAAACAATTTCTTTCTTTACCATGTCTTATATGTTGGGGTATATGGTTGGCACAGAATGCAGCTATTTTTGAAGGGAAGTTAATTCCCCCATTTCAAGTCATATTTTAGGTGAGGAATTTGGTCTCAATCAACAAAGGGCTTGACAAACATAAGAAACCTCGACAAGTAGACAATTTGTTCATTGAAAAGTCTCAACCATGGGGTTTTTTGATGGGGCTAGTCAGAGACAATCATATTTTAGTAGCATGGGAGGCATTCTGTACTTCTCGGATACCCACTATATCAAATTTAAAGTAGGTCTTGGGATAGGTTCCAACAATTTTGCTGAGTTTCAAGCGTTGAGATTGCTAATGAAGTGTGTTGTGGAGAGAAATGTGAAAAAATTACAATTTTTTGGAGATTCCACTCTAGTCATCAATTGGATGAATAGATCTACTCAATTAAAAAATAATCTGCTTAGACCAGTGGGAGATGAACTACTGGAGGTGATTTCCCTTTTTGAAAATATCTCTTTTACACATGTTTATAGGGAATTAAATCAAGAAGCATATAGGTTATCAAAAGAAGGTCAACAGGTTCCAGAAGGTTTCTTGCAAATGGAAGAGAACAAGGATGGAGTTTCTTCTTTCACCCACATATCATATCCCTAGTTTCTATGCTAGCTCTAGGTTTTTTATTGTGGGCCTGTTTCATTTGATTAGAGCTTTATGGCAGTTTCTAACTGTTTCTTTTCTATTCTGCTAGTTTCTTTTTCACTGATTTCTATCCAGGTTTTGGTCATGGAGGTTGTTTGGATGATTAAGTATTGATATATAAGGATATTTATCCTTATTATCCCCATGCTATTTCGAAGATGGGATTTTTTCCTCTCTGATCTGCCCGACTATAATTATATCTTGAATCCCAGTAATCTTCTTTTATCTAGGTTTCTGTTTGTGCTAAGGCACTTGAGAAGTGTAATTTTCTTTCACTCTTGAAATAAAATTATGATTTTTTTCTTGTAAAACAATATAGATATTGAGTGACCTATAAAAAATATGTTGATTGGAAATCCTGTAGCTAGAATATTCATTATTATGATAAAATTAAATTGATAAGAGATAAATTGAAGCATAAATTTCTTATACTATCAACATGATACATAAGGAAGGGTTTTGATTGAACCAAATGCTGAGATTACTGGGAATCTAATGTTTCTCAAATATATGGTGAATACACCACCTATAATAGTTATAGTGGTGTATTCACTCTCAATATTTAAATAGACAATGATTATTAATTTGATAGAATAAGGGTGTGCCCATGCTATGCAAATACATCATCTAGAATTATTTTGGCTAGCGGATTTGCTCAATCCATCAATAGACTAACAAATACGACATGGGGTATCTATGAATATCCTCTATTGGTGTGATATGTATTTTGGTGATTGTTTTTGTCTTGCAAGAGCTTCCTAAGATACCTATGGAATCAAAAAAATGAAAATCTCTATAAAAATAAAAATGATTAGATTTGAAGGTAGAGAGCATAAGAATATGTTCTAAAGATTCTAATACCAAAGCATAAATTATAGTTAGAACTAAATTTTTTGATAAAAAATAGGAGAATATCATCAAGTTTTTTTTATCATGAATGCTCCCTTTCCTTCCTTTGGGGTTGAATCATTCAATGAATCGACGAGAATTTTGGTGACACTTCATTATTTGTTCAATTTGATTAAGATTTTGGTAGAACTTCATTGCGATCAAAGTTCAATCCTTGAATATTACCCAAGGAGAGAATTTATAGAAATTGGTCCTCCTAATCCCAAGTGGGAGAGGCAAGGTGGATGACATGCTAGTTGGTCTGATTTGCTTGGTAGAGTGGATTTTTTTTTTGTGGAAAAAATCCCAGAAGGGATGCCACTTTCGGGTAAGACCCAAGGAGGCAAGGGTATCTCTTTCACCAAAATCACCCAGGGCTTGCATTTGGCCTACCACCTTTGACATACTCAAGGAGCAAACCTGAAACAATAAAAAACAAGAACACACAAACACTAACACACAAAAGATTAAAAAAACCTGCTCCTTGAGTGTTTCTAAAAGATAAAGCACAACCAAACACACACACAATAATATTAAAAAAATATAACACGAACCACATAGAAAAAACACAATAACAACATAAAAAAACACAACAAAGACACAAAAAAAAAACATAAAAAACAAAAACAACCAAAACCTAAAAAATAAAAAAAAACAACCAAAAACAAACAAAAATAAAAACAAAAACATAGAAAAAACTCACACACCAAAACACAAAAGCACCAATTAACACAAACATTAAGAAACACAAGAGCAAGAACAACAACAAAAACACAACAACAACAAAAAAACACAAAAACAAAACAAAACAAAAAAACATACACAAACACCTCAAAAAACTAAACAAAAAAAAAAGAAAAAAGAAAAAAAAGAACACAATAATGACCTTTCTAGACCAAAGAATTTTAAGGCATGAATCAACAAAGGAAATAAAAGAAATATTAGTTTGATCTAGGGAACTAAAATAGATTGACCAAACCAAAGAGAAGAAAAAATAAAGCAAGAAGAAATTAGGTACCTCCAAAACTAGAGCCATACAAAGAAATGATAGAAATAAGAGCTTCCCTTATTTGTGAAGCCCACCATCTAGGAGGGTGGTCGTAGCAAGTAAGATCCTCTTTATCTAAAGCCAAATTAGCTAAAGCATCAACACTCTTGTTCTAATTTCTTACCACATTATTGTAATCATCTTTCAAAAATCCCATATGGATTAAATGAATCTTCTCAATAATTCTTTTTATTCTCCAATCAACCTTATAATTATTAGGAGTCTTCAAAATATTAATCATGAGTTGAGAGTTAGACTCAACTAGCATAATTTCCCATCCAAACTTAGTAGCCTCTTGAAGGTCTCTAAGCATACCATACCCCTCAATAAGGTTATTGGATATAATACCCAAATTCTCAACAAAAGTAAAAACCAGGAAGCCATATGAAAGTCTACCAATTCCTCCCACACTAGCTTTTCTAGGGTTCCCTCTAGAGGATCCATCGGTATTGAATTTTCCAAAATTCTTAGGAGGAGGTTGCCAATTCCTTGTTCTATCCATATTGTAATTAATCACATTCCCTTTAAGCTAGTTGTCCCTAGAAGAGTTAATCTTCAATATTTGTATCACTTGATCCCATCTTTGGTGGGAGTTTTGGGGATGATTAAGGAGCTGTTGGACTGATTCAACTAAGTTGGGAATGGTATTTTTCTAGATATAGTAAATATGCTTCCTTTCTTTATTAAAAATTTGATTGTTCCTTTTATTCAAGATATTCCAAAGAATAATGGTAGAACCCATCCAAACTAACTGCCTAATAAAATGATCAACACCCTCTTGTTTAGGCCAATCCCTCCAAAGTTGTTCAAAAGTAAAAAAAAATGGACCACTATAAGCCAAGTAAAGTGGCCATTCTCCTCCATAGCTCAGAGGCTAAAGTACACTCAATAAAAATATGGCTAAGATTTTCCACATTCTCTCCACATATTTCATATCTAAAAGGGCCATAAAAACCATGTTTCATAAGATGCTCCCCAGTAAGCACCCTACAATGAAATAAAAGCCAAGTAAAGAACCTCACCTTAGGCCAAATATTTTGAGCCCACAACTAAGAAAATTTTTCAGAATATTGGTTGGGATTATTATGGCATAAGGCCAAATAACCTTAAGCAACTGAATACTCACCCTTAGGAGTGTTGTTCCATCCAAAAATATCTTTATCATGGGACCAAGAGAGAGATCTCATATGAAGAATGCATTGGATATCTTGTATTTACCTTTATAGGATTTGAATATGCCAGTCCCACATAGGGATCCAATATCTACCAACCTCTAAATTGCTAGTATGGTATTGATAATAATTAGCCACCTTTATTCGATTAGCTCAGTGAAGCTCCTCCATCTAGGGCCTCCAATTGAGAAACTGAGTTATCAAAGGCTTGTGACCATCCCAAGAATTTGTCCAAAAATTTACCTGTTGACCATTATGAATGATCTAAAATAATTTTTTCTTTATCAAATCCTCACCAGTCTGAAGAATTGCTAAAAGTGGAGTACATTTGGAAGGCAATTGATAGCGAACAAGGTCTTCAAGACTTTTGTTCTCAACATATTTAGCACAAATATTTTTGGCCCAAAGAGCATTGGGGTTATGCAAAATCTTCCAATATAATTTAGCAGCTAAAGCTTTGTTTTTATTAATAGTAGACTAGAATCCTAACTCCCCTTCATTCTTAGGAAGACATAAAGTGTCTCATTTTACCAAGGCCCATTTTCTTTTCTCCTTAGTACCACTCCAGAGGAACTGATGACTGATTTGATCCAGTTCTCAAAGAACAACCTTTGGGATATTCAACACGCTAGAAACATAAATAGGAATAACTTGAAGGACTGATTTTACCAAGGTGATTCTACTTTTAGAAGAAAGCCACCTATTGGTCCACTTTCCAATTTTATTCTTGACTTTGTCCAACAACCAATTCCAATATATTTTTTTGTCTTTGAATATTGATGGGAATACCTAAATAAGTGATCAGAAGGGACGTATTCTTAAATATTAATTTATCCAAGATCATGGTTTCTTGTTTGGAAGAGCAATGAAATAAAATGACTATAGATTTGTCTTCATTGATCAATCTTGGTAGAGTGGATTGGCTGCTGATTATAGATTGCAATTATTTACCCTTTGATTTGTATTCATTTTGGAAAAATAAGGAGGTGGAATGAAATTCATATCCCTCCTTCCATATATGATAATCACCTATGCTTATATATGGGCAATTAGGTAATATTTGTGTCCTAGAAATACTTTGCAAGTACAACTAAGAGTTTCATTTGTTAGATGCAAATATGTTGCCTAAACAAGTATGTCAATAGGATTATTCATAATTGAGCATATTCATGCACCTGAATGTTAGAAGTCAAGTCGGGTGGGGGGTGGAGGAATTTTAAAGTGCTCACAAATACATCAGGCTAAAAGCATATTTGATATAGGGAAAATTCACTTTGAATTGATGGATTTGCCACTACTAGATTTATTTGTAATACTTGGGGTTAGGTTAATTGTTATGGTTAACTTGATATTTTTGTTCATTTGCTTTGAGGATTTATGTAAAATAGGTGATCTTATTTTAGGTATCTACAGTTATATTTCTATGATTGTACAAACTTATCAACCCAAACTTATTCTACTATGCTTTGCACTACATGTCTTTAGCATGGAAAAATTATCAAAATGAAATATGGGGGCTATTTAGAGCATTGTATTGGTGGTTTCCATAACTAATTCCAAGACATCGTTACTCAACTACCAAAAATTTATGCTTAATTATAAACCTTAGTAACCTTAGTAGCTTTGTCCTCCCCTATACATTGGTAAATGTCTTTAGTGACTTTCTTTGATGTTCCATCAAGGTCTCTATTGTAATCTATGTTGGAGCATGTAGTCTTGCCAAATCAACAACTTGCAACTTTAAGGCTTCCATATCATCCTTGAGTATCTTGGCATCATTATAGTATTTGGGCCATTTTATGCATTGTCCTAATGGTTGCCATAACTAATTCCAAGACATCGTTACTCAACTACCAAAAATTTCTACTTAATTATAAACCTTAGTAACCTTAGCGAATGATATTATTTATTAAGGTTTTAGAATAACGAATGCATTTGCATTTCATTTAAACATATTTTCCTACTTCATTGTATTAAATTACATTTGACTACATTTTATTCATTGCATGTGGTGTTTAGTAATTTTTTCAAACACCTATATTTCTATTTCTTAGACTATTGTCTACATGTGTCCTCCCCTTTACATTGGTCATTGTCTTCAGTGACTTTCTTTGTTTTTCCATCAAGATCTTTGTTGTAATCTATGCTGAAGCGTGCAGTCTTGCCAAATCAACAACTTGCAACTTTAAGGTTTCCCTCTCATCCTTGAGTCTCTTGGCATCATTATAGTATTTGGCCCATTTTATGCCATATTGATTGGATTTTCTTCCACCACTACCAATTTTTTCAAGATCTCCTCCTCCCTCTTTGCAAAAGCCTCATGTGTAGTCCCTTGCATAAATGCTAAAATGTGTTGGTTCTTTTGCTCTAATTCTTTCAGTAGTACCTCTTGTTGATTTTTTTGCTTCAAATATTTTTTACAATTGGTTATTGGGATTGAAATGGGTCCCACCCATATTACATCATCATCACATAGTAGTATTACAACAAAGCTTGGATATGATCCATGTATCGCTTGGGAAGATTTAAACCTTGGTCTCCTATTTAAACATTGATGAATCTAACTGATTGAGCTAATGCCACTTTTGCTTCAACTCTTTTAGCAATGCTTCCAATTATTCTATTCTAGCTCCTTCAGCAAAGCTTCTTCTTCTTATTTTTTTTTCCAATTCTTTCTACAATTTCTTCACCTGTTTTTGAAGTGTGTTTGTCAATTTTATTTGTATAACTCTTATTCCATATTCACAATTATATTTTTCTACTATTTTAGTTGCTCATTCATTTTGTGTACTTCACTTTGAACTGCCCTCATCCTTTGGAGTTATTCAATTAGAGCTATATTTTCTTCTATTTATTGTTTTGCTCTATAATATTTTGCTTTAAAAATTTATAGTTCTTGTTCAACACTTCGTTTCACAATATGCAACTGATTTATCCCCTTAACTATCCATTGTACCAAAATTACCAAAAAAATAATCTGAGCCACATTATGAATAATTCAAGTACCAATTCAACTTGTTGTACCATATCCTTAATGGATGAAGTTGAAAAACTATGATTTCCATAGCCACATACATATATACATGATAGTCTCAAGTATAGTGTTGGCACTCCGTTTGGCAGTTTTTTCACTCCTTCCATGGTTTTGATGCTTCCTATCGTTAGATCATATGGCTTCTCTTGATAGATGTTAAAATTTTTAGTCCTCCACTATCCTTTCCAAACCCATTTTACCAACTTTTTGAGTTCTTATTCTACCAATAACTGCCACTATTTCCATTGTCCTACCTAACCTACCTCAAAACCTACCCTTATTCTATCAATAAATTGGGTCAAATTAGAAAACAAGTAAGAAGTTGCTTATTAATGCATACCCCAAGTTGTGGTGATAGCAAAAACTTTGGTACATCTATCAGCAATGTTCACTTAAGCCATCTTCTCTCTCCTCTTCAATTTTATCGGCTAGTATATGCTTATTTATTTTTCTTGAGAGATCAATTTGTCTCTTAGCCTCTTTTACCTCAGTAACTATTTTCTTAGCTTTTTCAGTTAGTCTATGACTACTTTATCCTTGAGTTGTGTATTACTAAATATTTCACCCTCTTATGGGTTTATATTTTGCTACTCTGATCATCTATGTTGTTTTGACTATTACCCTTATTTCAATTCAAATAGGTTCTACCTAGTTACCAACTTTGTATCTTCATCTATAACCTTTTCTTCTTCCACCACTTTCTCTTTTTCCTATTCAATTGGGTTTTTCCTTTTAGGTACTTCAACATATATAGTCATTTGTTGAGTCTCACAACTCCTTCATGATCTATGTTTTCTAAAAATGAAATTCATATTACACTATTGGTGATGCCATTGGATCTCTATGGTGTACTTCTACCAAAACTTTAGTAGGTCCAATTTGAATATCCCCATATCCATTATTTTCTTCTATATCTATGGGCTCTTTTATATCAAAGTCATCATCTTGTGGCTCATTAGCCATAGTTTTTGTTGCCATATCTATTGCTTCTTCACCTACTTGGTGGTGTGCTTGTTCTAGATTTTATTATGTTTCTCATATTACAACATGACTCAATTCAATTTATTTTGTTGCTATCTATAGAATTGAGCCTCATGATTGAAATTGAGATGGTCATAATGGCACAAACTTCCTTGTTTTATTCAAAAGTGATTATTATTTGGCTACTAATTTTTCTAAATCATCCAAAGATTCATATAAGAGTGAATCCTTGCTAAATATTTATTTCACCCATGGTTGCTTCTTTGGAGTAATCTTATTTTGTTGAGGTTTCATGTTCATTCACCTCAATACTATTGGTGCCAACTCTGATAGTTTTTTGGGAGGATACAATTCAAAAAATTTCACACCTTCTTGAGATGTTGCATAAAAAAAAACCAATAGCATGGAATACCATTGAGAAGTTATTTGTTTTATGGATCAATAAATTCTAAATGCATTATGACAAATAAGTCGCTCAATCATAGGCTATACCATCTTGTATACCTTGCAAGTATAGTATCATCCAAATAGGTAATTCTAAGGCCGCCTATTCTGTGGATAATCTTACCATGAGTACATTCATGATGGATTATAGTTCTACATCCTTCAACTGGACCTGCTTGACCCCTTGACTTCCATGAGATATTAGGGTGTCCACTTCTTCCTCTAGATTAGTTACAATTTGGATCAATTATCTACTCCTATTGGAATCTATTACTTCTTTCATAATGGCCCCCCCTTTCATTGGAAACTCAAACATCCTTCTAAATATTTCTATAAAAAACAATGGTGGGTTACCTCTCGCTCACCTGTACTATGGTTGCATTCTTGGTGGAATCATAAGTCTGTAACATTTACAAGTATTCCTTATAGAAATCCTTGTTATAATTTGACACTTGCAAGATAAAATATACTCTTGTCTCCATCAATATTTGCCACAATACATGCTCCTTGGGTGTATTTTTCTATTATTATTAACAATAATATCTTATGGGATGAATCCATGTGAAATATTTTAGAGGTATTTAGTCTAGCTTATTCTACCTAACCTCATTTCCTTTTCTTTATGGAATAACTTCTTCCTAGCACTGTGCCTGCCTTCCTTGAGCACATCACATCCTAAGGTTGTATTCCCATTCTACTACTCCATTGGATTGGGAATTTTCTTGTTGATGTCTTAATCACTTTTTATATACATACTCTAACGACATTTATAACAATCCAAAAATACCAACCCAATTTTTTTGAAGAGCACTTACAAGGTAATGGATCTCAAGGGATAACACCCTTTGACATACAAGGCTTAACCAAATTTGAGTTTCAAATCACTATAGATGACACTTAGTGGATAAGAGAGACAAAATCCTATAACTTTTGGGGTTCACCTTACTAAACCTACATATTTAGAAGGATGATATAGGTGGTCCCACCACCTTTTCTATACCCTCCTTAGTATAAGACCATATGACCACAATGTAGGGATTACCCTTTAAGGCCCATAACACTTAAAGGAGAACGTTAATTCCATAACCTGGCTCTAGCTCCTCCTAGATAGGTTATTTCATGTAGAGCCTTGGTGCTTAGTTACCATACCTCCATGGGCTAACTAAGATTATTTTAAATCAATAACAACTAATATTATATCCAGATTTTACACGACCAAGGAGTCACCACTGATGTCTTATGAATAAGGTTTTCCACACACTCGATCCTACTCGATCAATATGTGACTACTCACAAATACCTTAGCTATTGTATACACACAAATCCTTCTAGGTTCATGAGGTCCTAGCTATTGCATACTCACAACTCCTTCTAGGACTCTCGACTACCTGGCTATTGCATTTGTGTAACTCCTAGAATTGTATTTCATGGTCAACAAGAGGAAAATTCTACCCACCCCAAGGATAGATAACAACAACATTAACTACCAAGCTAAACTAAAGCATTAAGCATAAAATAAAATTGCAATATTCATCCCAAATGAATAAGTACAAAACAAAGGATTCCTCTTAACCATAACCAAATTAAGCTCTTATCAAAACTTGAATCTCAAAAGCTCTTCAATATCATTCATGCATTAGTAATATAACCTATATCTCTAACAAAAGCATGCATTAAAATAGATAATGAAACACATTTAAAATAAACCATTTCAATATATTACTCAAGGGTGCAACTCCAAGTTAACATTAAACAACATAATCATAAGTTGCACAATAATTAACTTTTAAAGATTAACTTAATCAATCCAAGACTTCAAATATCCACATAATAAAGCAACTCCATTCAACAATATATAAAGCCACTCTTAATTACATAAAGAATCATCATGAACTATCTTTAGAAACAAGAGTCAAGATTACAATTCTTCAAAGCAATACAAGTCTTTGCTTACTTACAAAAATATCCTCCTTTTATTTCTTTTGAGGAACTTATGAACATCATCCAAGATCTCGAGTCATCTAAGTCCACAAGCCTCTTTTATAGTGCAAACCATCCACCATTTAAGAATTTTACTTAGGGATCAAAACAACTTTATGCAATGCATTTAATTCATGACATAATCTATTATGCAACAACCATGCACATTTCAAGCAAGCTATAAGAGAAACCTTCCCTTTTTTCTTTAATAAATAACCAAATATTCTTTTAATAAATAAAAATATATAAGCATTCAATAGCAATACAATAGAAGCCCATAATTCTCTTTATAATGATCCCTTAACCCACACAAATCTCAGGAATCATTATAAACAATTATCTTTCAACTAATTCAAGGCACTCCAAAGCAATCCAATAGAAACCCACTTCTCTTTATAATAAAAGAACTCAAGAATCAATGCAAATATATTTCTTTTCATACCAAAATAAAATCATTTCAAAAAAACCTAGGAGAAGCCTATACTTCTCTTTACAATGATACCTTAATCCACATAGTTACTAGAAATCATTATAACTAGATTTTACTTTCTATCAATCCATATATTAGTATTTCAAAAACATCTAAACTCTTTAATACACTTAAAAATAACCAAGGCATTTAATCAATAGATGACTCATTAAGCTAATCAAAGTGCACCAAAATAATCTAACTCTTCATTAACTTAAGAACCAAATTAAGTACTCCTCAACAAGATACTTTAACACGCCTTACTAAAATATAATTATTATTTCACTAGAGCAATTTAATAAACTAGATTAAATCAAGATGCACAATAATTTAACACCCAAATATTAGAATAATAATTTAAGAAAACCTCCACCAGATAAAAATATTGCACTCTCAAAAACACAAAAGAGAGAACAAGAGAACAAGACAAACCCCTCTCTCATCAAAATCTCAAAGGAGATCAAGCCAATGTGGGATACACTTTTAAAAGCATCCACACAAGGAAACAAGTGACACTCTACAACATGCAAAGAAAAAGAATTGAGCAACCCTAAAGAAAAACCTCTCAAGGAGCTAGTTGGTTGAGGTGAACAAAAAATAATAAGCGACCAATGAATTGCAAAGTCAAGACACACTTGAGGTAATGCTAGAACAACAACAAGCACCACCATGCTATAACATCCATGCTAAAATGAAAAAGCAATGAACAAAATAATCATGTGACAGACTTGAGATGGAATTATATAGGAACCAATATCACAACTGAAGACACAAGGAAACAAAGTAAAACAATGCTAGGGTAGCACACAAAAACCTATGCTCTAGGGTGCCCAAAAAAACAAAGGAAAGACAAAATTTGAAAAATCTTAACTGAATCAAAGCAATGCAAAAAAGAGAGGTGTAAACAAAACTACACAAAGCATTGCAAGGTAGTAATAGAAGTGGAGAAACACCTGCTCAAACTCCACTCCCACCAACTTCTGCACCAAGCACTACCGTGATCACTCCACTATTTTCTCTAAGATGCCCCTAATTCTCCTCTTTCTTCCTCCCCAAATCATAACTTCCCTCCTTTCTTGGCTTAACACTTACCAAAGGGAGAGCAATCCTCCATGATCACAAAGGTGGTCATCCTTGAAAATGCCCAAAAAGGTATTTTCCTAAAGGCATATGCCACCTTGGGTGAAACTATCTCTAAGAGCCATAAATGCCCTTAAGCTAAAGTGGCCTCAAAAAGAATTTATTTCCCATTAATAGAATTACATTAACTATGAAAATATATTAATTAACTTCTTCCAAGATTAAATATTAACACTTCATTATTCTAAAGTATTGATTAATACTTCACTTCTCTAAAGTATTTATTTAATTATTAATACTTTACTTCTCTAAAACATTAAAAGATAAAGCAAGCAATTCAAAACAAAGTTTAACAAAGCTTACATAAATAAATATTTGTACTCAAGGATGCTTCACACCATTGTTTTATCTATAAATGGATTACTTCTTATAATGCTACCGTCGACCAATTTAAGGAGGCTCATTGCAAGCAACTTCTTGGTCCAATGGTGTGAATCAAGAGAATAAACAAAATGCAATGCACCTACATGAAGAGTAATTTTCCTGGTTACTCTAAGCTATTGATGAGCGAGCCATCATCATTTCCCTATATATACTTCATGGTAGGTGGTTTACCCATAGCTCCACCAAGGAAAAGATATATGATCCTACACTCATAGATACATCAACAGTACCATATTTCATGCTTAAAGAAAGTAATTAATCCATTATTTAATCAATATACAAGAAACTATTCGATTACACAATCACATAAAAACATAGTTTATTTTCCACAATAGTTCTCCCAAGGATGGGTGTTACATACTTCCCCTCTTGGACTAAACACAATCCTCTATGTTTCCTAAAAAAGTAGCATACATACATTTATTTAAATAAAAATGGAAATTGTTGTCTTATCTCATCAGCATTTTCTCATGTAGCATAATTATTTGAATATTGGTCCCACTGGACCTTACATTGATCTAGGGTTCATTTCCTTAGCACCTTGGAATGAAACTCTAGAATCTTAACTGGCCACACCTCAATGGTTGTGAATTTGTTTCAATAAGTTTACACATATTGTTTTAGGGTTCATGGTCCCCTCATACTGAGTGGGGTTTGAACCTTGGACCTCTCAAAGAGAAGTTGAATCCCTTACCACTGCAGTAAGCTTACAACTCAAGATAAGGCTTCATATTTTTTCAATGAGTGTACATATGTTTTATGAGGGGTCATGATCCTCTAATACTGAGTGGGATTTGAACCTTAGACCTCTCAAAGAGAAACCAAATCCCTTACCACTATAGTAAGTTTACAACTATCAATGGCTATGAAATTTATCATCTACAATTTAGAAACATTCCACACATGAGTTTGACCAACAACGTACTTCTTAAGCATGGATATGTGAAAAGTTTCATGGATCTCTGATAGGTTGGGCATCAAAGTGAGCCTATAAGCTACTAGGATAACCTTCCTAATGATCTCAAAGGACCCAACATAGTGAGGATCCAACTTTATTGACTTGATGGCACTTTTCATGGGTCTAACCCTTAATAAGACTCTGTCTCCCACATATAATTTCATTAGAGATATTTTTAGATCCACATAGCTCTTTTGGAAATCGATCGCTTCCTTGAGCCTAACTTGGATTGCTCTAAGTTGTTCCTCCATCTCTTAAACAATATTGGGTCTGATCGTTACCCGATATTTTGGATTATCCCAGGATAGAGGGGTTTTATATCTTCTGCCATACAAGGTTTCAAAGGGAGCCATCCCTAATGATGCATGGTATCCATTATTATAAGCAAAATCCATGAGATGCAAGAAGTCTTCCAATTTTAACTTTTGGTCAATGTAGTACATACATAACATATCTTCCAAAACTTGATTTACCCTCTCAATTTGGCCATCCATTTTAGGATGATATGCAGAACTAATTTTTAGCTTAGTACCCACTACATGATGTAGAGCTTACCAAAATTATGATGTGAATCTTGAATCCTTATTAAATATTATTACTTTTGGAAACCCATGTAATTTAAAAACTTCTTTGGTGAACTTATGTGCCACCATTAGTGTATCATCCTTAATGTTCCCTGGTATAAAGTGTGCAACCTTGGTCAACTTATCAACCACTACCAATATGACATCATGTTAGAACCTATTCTTAGATAACCCCACAAAAAATTCCATGGAGATCACCTATTATTTTTGCATAGGTATCTCATGTGGGTACAATTTTCCAGTTGGATGATGATGTTCAGCCTTAACTTTCTAGTATTCCAAACATGTTGCTAAGAATTTGATGATATCTTTCTTCATCCCATCCCAATAGAAGGTATTTTCATGCTTTCCCTCATTTTTGACCCTCTTGGATGAGTGAAGTAGGGCACATTATGTGCCTTTTGCAATATATTTCTTCTTAGATTGCTGGTTTTGGGCATGACTACTCGATCTCTAAAGTATAAAATCCCATATTTTATGTTGAAACCCTTGCTTTCTTCTGACGTTTCTTCTATTTTCTTTCAAAATTCTAGGAAATAAGGGTCCTAAAGTTGTATTTTTTAACCCTATCCATTAAATCTACATGGTTTTGGGTTAAGGTAGTTATGTACCTTCTCCTACTCAAGGCACCAAACACCTTATTTTCTTTCCCTTTTATGTAATCAATGTTGAAATCATATTCCGCTAAGAAATCTACCCATATTCTCTATCTCGCATTCAAAAAGGATTGGGTAATAATCTACCTTAGACTTTTATGGTCTGTCCTTAGCTCAAAATTTTTATCCAACAGGTAGTGTCTCCAAAAATTTAGGTCATGCACAACTTCTACCAACTCTATATCATGAGTGACATAGTTTACCTCATGCTTCTTGAGTTTTCTAAACACGTATGCCACTGTGGCTTCTCCTTGAGACAAAACTCCACCCAAACCTTCTAGAGAAGTATCTATACAAACAGTGAAATTTCCAAGAGGGTCTAGAATATTTAGAATTGGAGCCATTGTCAACTTATTTTTTAAATTCTCAAATGTGACCTCACACTTATCCATCCACTTGAATTCTTTTCCTTTTTTTTGAAGGTTGGTGATTAGATAAGCAATTTTAGGTAATTTTCGAGTAATTACTCACAAAATTCCTATAATAACTTGCGAGTACCATGAAACTCCTGACATATATCACATTTATAGATGTAGTCCGATTTAGTATAGCCTCAATATTCTATGGATCCACAATAATACCTTCTATTGAGATAATGTGCCCTCAATACCATGCTTGCAAAATATAGAACTCGCATTTGTATAGTTTCCCAAAAAGTTGATTCTTCCTTAACACTTCCAAAACTAATATAATATGTTTATCATTCTCTTTCCTTGTTTGAGAATAGATTAGTATATCATCTAAGAATACCAAAACAAATTGATTTAGGTACTTCTTGAACACACTATTCATTATATTCATGAAGTCAATGCATTTGCTAATCCAAATGGTAACACTGTGAACTCATTGTGTTCATACCAAGTTTTAAAGACTATCTTATGGGTATTTTCTTCTTTAATTCTTAGCTAATGAGAATCCAATCTTAGGTATATTTTTAAAAATATGGTAGCACCCTTCAATTGATGAAAGAGATCACCTATCTATGGCAAAGGATACCTATTTTGAATTGTTACCTTATTTAACTTCTATAATCTATACATAGTATTAAGGAACAATCATTGTTCACAAATAACATTGGAGCACCCTAAGGTGACACAGTTGTTCTGATAAAACCTTTTTTTAACAAGTCCTAAAGTTAAACTTTTAACTCCTGTAACACAATAGGATTAATTCTATAAGGTGTTCTATTAATGGGTTTGACTCCTGATATTAACTCAATAGTGAAATTAAATTTCCTTCGAGGGGGTAGACCTAAAAGGTCCTTAGGAAGAATATCCCAAAACTCATGGAAAATTGAATGCTTCTTAAAAACTTCCTCATTTCTTATTTCTCCAGTCCCATTATCGATATTCACTATGTAGAGCAAGCTACCTCTTTTGATATCTTTCTTTAGTTGCATAACTAAAAGCAAGTGGGGTTGGAAAGAACCTCGTCCACTTTGAAATTTTACTATCCTATTATTCTAATTGGTAAAATCCATCCATCTATCTTGAAAATTGATTAAGGTTCCATATGCCTTTAATCAATCCATCCCTAAGATAATATCAAAGATATGAAGGGTTACCACATACAAATTCTAGATAGTAGACCGCTCAGGTAAAGTTATATCCACTGTAGGTAGAAATTGATCCACTAAGTATGTTTATATAGAACCATACTCAACTTTCCATCCCTATGCCAAAAATCTAGGTCTTTTCAGCATATCCCTGATAATACTAGTGGAAATAAAACTATTTGTGACTCCACTATCTATCAAAATTTTTACGTTTCTAGAGAACAAATTACCATTTACCAAAATTAGTGTTGCTTGGCCATCTAAAGTCTGGTTTCTAGTGGCAGCATAAATTTGGTGTGATGGCTCCTTAGCTCTATGAATTCTCTTTGAGGGTATTTTTGGGCATAGTGAGGACCCCCATAGATGGAACATCCTACCTTATGTGCCTAGGATTTATCCATTTTTATTTCCCCTATATCTTCTTTTTGTGCTGACTCACGCTATTTTGGGGCATTGGCATTGGATTTGTCCTTATAAAAAAAAAATTGACCCAAATTTCCATTGTTCCTACTATCAAATTTTAGATTGTTTTTATTTCTTTTATTTTGATCCGTATCCAATTTCATGAATCCCACACTCTTTCTTTTCCTTAGGTATTGCATTTCATTAATTGTTGTTCCTAAATAATTGAAGACAATCCTTCTGGTTTGAAGGTTAGTTTTTTTTTGCCTAGCTAGGTCGTATACCTCTTGAAATATTTTTGGTTTGAGCTGATTAATTATTGCTTATTTTAGGGTCCAACCCTAAAATAAACTTATGCACCTTAAGACGCTCATTTTTCTTGTATTCTAAAACATATTTCAAAAGTTTCACATATTTATGCTAATATACTTCCAAAGATAATGAACCTTACTGGAGGGTAGAGAACTTTTCAAATTTCTCAATGTAGAACTAGTCTTTGAGAAACCTCTACTTAAAATCCTCAATGAAATATTTCCATTTAATATCTATGGATTGATTTTTTCTTACGAATTTGTATGTGTCCCACCACTCTAGGGCCACCTCTAAGAGATGTATAGTAGCCCACATTGTCTTAGTCTTAGATGAGTAATTTTTCAAGGAGAAGAAGGTTTTTAACTCTTTGAACCATACCTCGACTGCATATCCCTATGTCCTTCCATTAAATTATGTTATCTTAATAACCTTAATGTCTCTTGCTAGCTCAACCTCGATTCACTCTTGGCTCCTTTGGATAGGATTTTCTTCTTGTCTACCCTCTTTATTTTTGGCCTCTTTAGTGACCAAAGGGTCTATTAACTTTTCTTTTTATTTTAATCGCTCCTAGAGTAATTTTATGAAGGAGGAGAGATATTCTATCCCTCTACCTAAATATGTTGTTCCTCCAATGTTCCTTTATGGGTTCCTTGTCATCTTAGACCCCTTACTCAGAGTTGTTGACTTCCTAGTCTTCTTGCTAGTGTCTAGCATTCATCCTACCTCTGTATAATATTACCCTGTAGTGCAACTATTTTGGTTTTCTCTGATGGACTTCCCTTTTGAGCATGTGTCATTGACTATTCACACAAGGAAACTAGGTAAGCTATAATCTTCCTATAAGTGCATTTAATTTTGTTAGCTTCATTCTATTCATGAATTAACAATATCAAATATCATTCTAGGGTTGCCCTTGCCTTCTTGCAAGGGTATAACCTAAAGTTGCACAACAAGTCAAGGCTCACCCTAAGCACACTCCATGAAAGCTTTTAGATATACAACCTAGCTCTAATAACAACTGTAACAACCCAAAACTAGAAATCCAATTTTTTTTGAAGAGCACTTACAGTGAAATGGCTCTCAAGGGATAACACCCTTTGACATACAAGTCTTCACTATATTTGAGTTCCAAGTCACTATATATAACACTAAATGGATAGGATAAGCCAAATCATGTAACTTATAGGGTTCACCTTACTTAACCTTCACATTTAGAAGGATACCATAGGTGGTCCCCCCACCTTTCCTATATCCTCCTTAGTATAGTACCATGTGACCACAACATAGGGACTACCCTCTAAGGCCCATAATACTTAAAGAAGAATTTCAATTCCCTAACTTGAATCTAGCTCCATGTAGATAGATTATTTGATGTAGAGCCTTGGTGCTTAGTTACCATACCTCCATAGGTTAACTACGGTTACTTCCACTCAACGGAAACTAACATGATATTTGGATCCTAGATGATAAAGGAGTCACTACTGAAATATTGTAAATATGTTTTACCACACACTCGATCCTACTCGATCAAGGTATGACTACTCATAAATACCATGGCTATTGTAAGCTTACAACTCCTTCTAGGTTCATGAGGTCCTAGCTATTGCATACTTGCAACTCCTTCTAGGGCTCTCGAGTACTTGGCTATTTCATTCATGTATCTCCTTTCGGGATTGGATTTCATGGTCAACAAGAGGAAAATTTTACCCACCCCAAGGATAGATAACAGCAACATTAACTACCAAGATAAATCAAAGCTTTAAGCATAAATCAAATTGCAATATTCATCCCAAATTAAGTACAAAATAAAGGACTCTTCTTAACCATAATCAAACTAAGCTCTTATCAAAACTTGAATCTCAAGATATCTTCAATATACACATGCAAAAGTAAGATAACCTATATCTCTAACATAAGCATGCATTAAAATAGATAATGAAACACATTTAAAACAAACCATTTCAAGATATTACTCGGGGGTACAACTCCAAGTTAACATTAAACAACATAATCATAAGTTTCATAATAATCAAATCTTAAATATTAACTTAATCAATCCAAGACTTCAAATATCCACATAATAAAGCAAATTCATTAAACAAGATATAAATCCACTCTTCATTACATAAAGAATCATCATAAACTATCTTTAGAAACAAGAGTCGAGAATACAATTCTTCAAAGCAATACAAGTATTTGCTTATTTACAATAATATCCTCATTTTATTTCTTTTGAGGAAATTATGAACATCCTCCAATGTCTCTACCCATATAAGTTTGCAAGCCTCTTTTATGGTTCAAACCATCCACCATTTAAGAAGTTTGCTTAGGGATCTGAATAGCTTTATGCAATGCACTTAACTCATACCCTCATCTATTATGAAACAACCATGCACATTTCAAGAAAGTTATAAGAAGAGAAACCTTCATTTTTTTCTTTAATAAAGAACCAGATATTTTTTTAATAAATCAAAATATATAAACATTCAATATCAATCTAAGAGAAGCCCATAATTCTCTTTATAATGATCCCTTAACCCACATAGATCTCAGGAATCATTATAAACAATTATCTTTCAACTAATGCTTGACACTCCAAAGCAATCTAAGAGAAACCCACTTCTCTTTATAATAAAATAACTCAAGAATCAATTCAAAAAGAAAAAATCAAACCAAATTAAAACAATTCCATAAAAACCAAGGAGAATCCCATACTTCTCTTTATAATGATCCCTTAATCCACATAGATCTCAAGAATCATTATAATTAGATTTTATTTTCCATCAATCCATATATTAGTATTTCAAAAATATCTAAACTCTTTAATACACTTAAAAATAACCAAGGTATTAATCAACAGATGATTCATTAAGTAAATCAAAGTGCATCAAAATAATCTCTCTTCATTAGCTTAAAAACTAAAGTAAGTATTCCTCAGCAAGATACTTTAACACACCTTACTAAAATTTAATTATTATTTCATAAAAACACTTTAATAAAATAGATTAAAATAAGATGCACAATAATTTAACATCTAAATATTAGAATAATAACTTAATAAAACCTCCAACAGATAAAAATATTGTGTTTTTAGCAACACAAAAGAGTGAACATGAGAACAAAATAATCCTCTCTCTTTTTTTGGTTTGGTTAGTGTGAGAAATCCCTATGACCAACGCACAGGGCTGAGCAGTCTCCTCCCAACCATGACCTCTCATAAAGCCAATAGATATACTTATCAATAGGGAATTTAACACATAGCCACCACACATCCAACCCCTCACACACTCACCCACATCGTGGTTTGAACCTTGGACCTCCCGAAGAAGAGCCAAAGCCCAAACCATTGCGTTATACCCCTGGAACTAAGACAAGCCCCTCTCTCACCAAAACTTGAAGGAGATCAAGCTAATGTAGGATATGCTTTCTAAAGTATTCACACAAGGAAACAAGTGACACTCTACAACATGTAGAGAAAAAAATCAAGCAACCCTAAAGAAAAAATTCTCAAAGAGCTAGTTGGCTGAGGTGCATAGAGAACAACCAATGACCAAAGGATTACAAAGGTCAAGACACACTCAAGGTAAAGCTAGAACAACAAGCAATACCAGGATAGAACATCCATGTTGAAAGGAAAAGGTAGTGAAAAAAAGACTCACACGATTGACTCAGAATGGAATTACACAAGAACCAAGCTCATAATCAAAGGCATTCGAAAACTAGGTAAAAATAATTCTAGGGTAGCACATGAAAACCCACACTCTAGGGAACCCAAAACCAACAAGGGAAAGATAAAATTTGGTAGAGCTTAACTGAAGCAAAGCAAAGTAGAAAATAGAGGTACAAATAAAACTACATAAAGTATTTGCAAAGCAATAAGAGAAATGGAGAAACACCTGCTCAAACTCCATGCCCATAAACATCTCCACAAATCAGTGTCATGATCACTCCACTATTTCCTCCAAATATTCCTAGTTCTCCTCTTTCTTCCTCCCCAAATCATAACTTCCCTCATTCTTGGCTTAAAAATTACCAAAGGGATATCAATCCTCCATGATCACGAAGGTGATTGTCCTTGAAAATTATTGAAAAGGTGTTTCTCGAAAGACATCTATCATCCTAGAAGAAACTATGCTCTAAGAGCCATAAATGCCCTTAACCTAAAGTGGCCTCAACAAGAATTTATTTACCATTAATAGAATTCCATAACACTTCATTGTTCTAAAGTATTTATTAATACTTTACTTCTATAAAGTATTTATTTAATCAATAATATTTTACTTCTCTTAGGCATTTTATTTAATTATTAATACTTTCATTCTCTAAAATTTAAAAGATAAAGCAAGCAATTCAAAATAAATTTTAATAGAGCTTATGCAAACAAATTTTCGTACTCAAGAATGCTTCACACCATTATTTTTTTTGGTAATGGGTAGAGGTGGTTATAAGGTCCACAAACCTTTTACATAGTTAAAATGGGTTGGTTCTAGCTCCAAGCCCCGTATAATCAAAATACAAAATGGATCTTCCCAAGACCCACATTAAAACATACTTAGAGTCCGCAGTCTTATACTTGTTGCTGGACTATTCAGGATAAAACAAAAACCAGACAACAGCTAGCACTTACTAAACATAACACTAGGTTGTTGTACCGTACACTTGTCACTTCCCAAGCCCCAACAAATGGGTTTCATTTTGTTCCTCTGCCTAATTCCATCTGCAATATTACTCCTCATCAACCACTCTGATCTCTTGCTGCTCTAACAGGTTTGATCTTAGATCTTCTTTAGAAGCCAACACCAGTAATTCTTGAGGGAAGTTATCCTTCCAAATTTACATCTCCCTAATAGAAACTATAATATTTACCATTAGAGTCATCGCCTGGTTCCCTTATCTGAAGGTTTGTTGGATTCAGGCACTAACCAAATGGGATTTATGAATATTTTCTTCTAGTATGAGCTCCGAGATGGTCCAGATGGGGTATTTATCCTCCTTAATTGCCTTTATTATATTAAGAGAATCTCCTTCAAAGATTACTTCATTATAACCCTCTAGTCTGGAAATTCTCATTGCCTGCATGCAAGCTCGAGCTTCTGCAAAATGATTTTTTTGAGTTCCCAAAGGCTCTGCAAAGGCAAGGACCACTTTTCCTTCCTCATTTCTTAGAACTCCTCCTGCTCCTGCAGCCCCCAGATTTCCTTTGGCTGCCTCGTTAAAATTGAAATTAACCCACTTTTGTGTGGGGGGTATCCACTTGACACCATCCCATGGGTTGGTTGTAATTATTGGGTCTGGAGGTTCCTCTCCCTAGTTTTGCACAATCCTCCTTTCTCTAGGAGACATAGTCTCATTTTTGAAGTAAAATATTTTCCAATTTTCTTTCAGAGATCTGATTATTTTATTACCACATAACCTGGGATATTTATTCCGTCCTTTAAATAATCTCTTATTTCTATCATTCCATATCCCCCATAAATAATGGGGTAATTTGAGCTTCTAGAGCCAAGTCAAAAGTTTCACCCGAAATGGGGAAGCCCACTGTATGCATAAGCCAAACATGCTATTTGGGTGGACCCAATCTATATAAAATTTGGACATAATCATTTGGAAGATTGCACAAGAAAATTTACAAGTTAGAAAGATATGACTTACAGATTTTGTCTCTTTCTCGCACAGAATACATCGATTGATGAATTGGAAACCTCTCCTCTGTAGATTATCTATTGTCAAAATCTTATTTTGAACTACCAGCCAAAAGATAGCTATTTTTGGGGATAAATTCTTTAACAAAATAATAGAATTTGGAGTCCAACCATTAAATCCTAGTGGATTAGTTTATAGATAATTTTTACTAAATAGATCCCACTTGTAGTTTTGCCCCAAATAATATTGTCTCTTCCTCTCCTTGGAATGATCGGGAACACCCTTAAAGCATCATTATGTTTGGTTAGGGCCACCTTCTCTTGCTCTAAATAATTTTGAATTGTGAGTTTCTTCCAATAGGAAGTTTCTTGTGCAACAGCAAGAAAATCCCCTACTTTTCCTCCCATTTCCTCTAAAATTTTGTGTTGGAGGACTCGAAGGTCTAAGTTATCTTGCAGAGGGCCTTCTTCCAACCATGGATCTTGCCAAAATTCCACTTGTCTCCCATTAGCAATTCTCCATTTGATGCCTTTCCTGACTACCTCATGACATTCGATCAAATAATCCACACCATTATTTTATCCATAAATTGATGACTTATTTTTAATACAGACTAATGCTATTATCAATAAATTTAAGGAGGTTCATTGCAAGCAACTTCCTGGCCCAATGGTGTGAATCAAGAGAATAAACAAAATACAATGCATCTACATGAAGAGTAATTTTCCTTGTTATTCTAAGCTATTGATGAGTGATCCATCATCATCATTTCCCTAGATATCCTTCATGGTAGGTGGTTTACCCATAGCCCCACCAAGGAGAAGGTACTTGATCCTACACCCATAGATACATCAACAATACCATGTTCCATGCTTAAAGAAAGTAATCAATCCATTATTTAATCAATATGAAATAAACTATGCCATTATATAATCACATCAAAATATAGTTCATTTTCCACAACAATTCTACCAAGGAGGGATGTTACAATATTCTCATTTTTTTTTGTTTCAGATATATGATCCTTTTGTGGATTGGATGACTTCTACTCATATTTTTCATTTGCAACTAACATCACATATTATATTTCCTATCACTTTATCCTTCAATGGCACATATATGATGTTGCAATGAACTATCTACTCAAGAATAGTGATTTCTTATCTATTATGATGATTTGAATATGGTTTAGAATACCCCTTTTCCAATGACTATGATGACACTCTTTTGACTGTGATGAAACCTATTTATTGATGATTATGATGATATCTTGTTGTCCAATGTTTGTGATGATACTTTCTTAGTTAGTGGTAATTTTTTAATAGATGACAATGGTGATAGTTTCTCTTGTAATTGATAATGACAACTTATTTTAAATGACAACATTTTTTAGACTTTGTGCAATTCTTGAGATTTATTTCTTGGTAGTGCTTCTGACTTATTTTGTTGTAGATAACACTACATAGACAATAACACTTTTTCCTCTGATGGTAGTTCCTTTGACCTTTGGTTTCTATCAGTATTGACAATAGCCTCCAACTTGGCTTTATCTGACTACGAATGCGTTAGCAATAATTACCCGTCTTGCATAAATGTTTCTATAAATTTTATGAAACCCTTAAACTTCTATCATTTATTTAACATCTTTGGTTAGGGTATCCTTTTTTGGTTCAACAATTATTTGGTGCATAGGTATATTATGTTGGTTGAGTCTTCAAACCTTTAACATTGTCTATTCCTTGCAACTCTACAAACATAGTGAAGCATCTCAACTTTGGATCTCTTCTACAACCTTGTCTATATTATGCATGTCCTCCTCCTACACCTCTATTTGTACTCTTCACCTCATACTATTGTTGCCCATGCAAATCATTGCCCAACTACCACTACATGTTCTAATTGTTGCATGTTGCCACCTCATCACCTTACATGCATTTATCACCCTCTTTCTATTTTTTTATTTATTTTGTTTTTATTATTTATTATTTTATAACTTATTTACAATATATACAACATGACCCTTGCTACGTGTCATCTTTATCTTGTAAACTACATAGCTACACCAATGTAAATTTCTAGCATGTCTATTGACGATGAATCCTCCTACCTATGATGCTGGATCCTTTCATTTGTTTATCCATCATCATCATACATTAATTTTATTTTTTGTCTACTATGATGTTTTCCTTAGCTTCAAGGTGTTTTTGACTATCATTTTGCTTAATGACCATCTCTCAAAATATTTCTAGTTTTCCTTATTCTTTGCCATTTTTACATTTATTCGTCTTACTATTTGCATCTCATATCTTCTTTGACTCATGTATCTCTTTTCATTTAGTCATTAGCTTGACTACATCTAACATTTCTATCTTCCTATCATCCTTGATTCTATTGACAATTATATGTTATACTGTTTGGTTGATAGTCACTCCTCTTGTCATCATGTTAGTGGTTATCATCATTGTTATCTTCATGACAACTATTGTTCATGTTGTCATATTTATGACCTATACTTCTATAATATTATTGATGAATTGTTAGGCTATCATCTTCTTAATGACCTATTCTAACAACTTGACAACCCCTTTTGTGTCTGTCATCATTCTAACTACACTAATATTTCTTTGATAAATGTTTGGCATGTCAAACTTGTAGTTGAAATTCTTGGTGGCACCTAATTTTTGTTCCAAAAAGTGTGTCTCTCTTGAAACCTTTTCATATTTCTTCCCCTTATTCTTTTTCAAATCTCTTTTATTTGGAACTACCTTACTCCTAACTGTTCAAGGATTATCTGATTCCTCATCCACTCAAGGTGACCTCTTCAAATTCCATGGGTCACATGAGGTGGTCCCGATGTACCATCATTGTGATCTCATGGATGTTGGTTGTTTTGTATTGGATGTACGAATACTCCTTATGGCCTATTTTATTGATCAGTTTGCCTTTGGGTAACAGGAAGGGAATTTTAGGTATAAGCTTACTGCAGTGGTAAGGGCTTTGGCCTCTCTATGAGAGGTCTAAGATTAAAACCCCACTCAGTATGAGGGGGCCATGACCCCTCATAAAAACCTATGTAAAATCATTGAAAAAATAAGAAAGGAATTTCTTCCACTTGAGCCATCAGGAGGGAGATGAACCAAACTCCCCCTTGGATAGGTATACTTGGATTACCAAGAAGACATGCCAATACTCTTACATTACCCAAGTTACTTCCACTTTGTTCTCTCTCTCTCTTATAGTTTTGCTCTTGTTGCTTGTCTTTCTTTGTTTTGAGTACCTAGTGACATTTGCCTTAAGTTCATCAATCTTCTATTTACTCACAACAATCATGTATGTCATATGTACTCCTTAAACTATCATTGTTGTTCACAATCTACCAATGTTTCCCTATATCAACTTGAGAAATTAGAGTTAGTTCTTGAGTCATTCCTTCTATTTTTGTGTGCATAGACCACCCAGATATTTCTTGTACTCGTCTTTGCAACCTTCTCACTTCACTTCTCTGCCTTATCAATTATCTGGTTGTAATTCAGTACTTTTATACCTTTTATGAACCCTATTGTTCTCTTATTGGATCATTATTTCCACTTCATATATTCCCCACACTTTCTTCCTTCTTGTGAGGGAATATTGGTTCACTCTTGAACCATTTCAAGGAATATTACACCTATGTGTTGGATTTGATTTTTTTCCCTTTATCTCCTTATAGGATTGGGACTGTGATATGGAGTATTAGGATCTCATTGATTGGGAATATTTTCATCACTACTTGAATTTTAAATCCAATTTCCTCCATTTCTTGGTTGTGTTGGTACTTCACTAATATCTCCATAATAGTTTAGTATTTTATTATTTTATTAGTTGATATTTTATTGAATCAATCGGTTCTTCCTAATCTTGTCATGGTCTTTCCTCAATTCTCTTATGTTGTTCAATAATTTCCTCTTATCCTTATCTTTAAGGATTTTGTGGACCAAGGTTTATATTCCTTCTTGACCTTCTTATTAGTAGAGAACTTGAAGTAGTGCTACTAATATTGTTCAATCAAATTCTTAATGTGTTCAAAGATGAGCTACTTGAACTTAAGAAAAAAAAACTACTTTCTAAAGGTGATCCTTTATGCCATCCCTAACTCCTATATTTTCCTTTCTATCCCTTGTTAAAGTTCATATATTTTTGCTCGTCTTAGTTCTTTCATTTCATTATTTATTCCAATTGTTGAACCACTTGTTCTCTCAATCTTGTACTATAAATTCTCAAAGTTTCATAGTCATCTTGTAATTGCTACATTTCTTTGATCAACTGTTGCAAAACTCTAGATTTTTTTGGTTGGCATGAATTATCTCCATTTTCTATATTATGAGTTTCATCCTCTAACTTCCTCATGCTTGAATATCTTTCTTACAATGCTACATTAGTTAGAGTGTAGAGTCTCATTTCTTCCTCATTATCCAAGAATCTTGTGGAACTACAACCTTCTCCATTGTATTGGACTGGATTCAAACTCCTTTTTTTCAATCATAGGTTATTTTCTTGTCTTGAATAACCATTCTAAATTCATTTCCTCATCTTCATAAGCTACACCTAGATTGGTAGTTCCACTAGGTTACCCTTAATCATAGAACTATATCCCTTATTGTGGTACTTCCTTTGATCTCCTAAAAATTTCCCCTTGCGATGATTATAAGTTGATAATATTTACACATACCTTTCCCTTATACACCTTCAACGTAAAACTATTCATTATCTAAAGGTAACTATCCCATCCCAATTTCTTAAGCTAAATAGCCCCATTATTCATCACTTCTTCTACTTGGAAGGGTCTAAGCCATAAGGTCTTCAACTTACCTAGTTTTACTTCTCTTTTGCCATTAAACTTAAGCACTAAGTCAACTTTCTTCAAGTTCAACTTCCATATGTGCTTATCATGCCATAGCTTCCTTCGATGTTGGGAAATCTATGTCATCCATTGTGACCTAAACCAATTTTATTCTAGTTGTACCAGTATTGTGAGCCTCTCTTCTAGGATTTCTTCATTGCTTACACAATTCTCCATTGCGACCCTTAGATAAGGTACCAAGAATTCAACTAGCACTACGACCTTATCCATACATTATCTAGAAGGGTATATAGTTCATTGTTGGCTTGAAGGTTGTCTTGTATGCCCATATGATTTCTATTAATATTTCTTCCCAATCAGTTCCTTCCATGCCATATGTTTTGTATAATATATAAACCATAGCCTTGTTCATTTCCTTATCATGTCTATTATCTTTAGAATAATATAGACTGTACAAGGAATAAAAGATCCTAAATTCTATGGTCAAGTTTTGAATGATCTCATTGATAAAATATCTTTCCTTATCACTTGTAAATTGTAGAGGAATTCCAAACCTTGTAATAACTTGTTTGTACAAGAAATGGGAAATAATACTTATAGAGTTATCTAGTAGATTCCTTGCTTCTACCCATTTTATCTGGTATTCAGTAGCTATCATGATGTATCGACATCTCATCTTCCTGCTTGTTCTGATGGTCCCACAAAGTCCAAACCCCATATTTCCTATTCTTTGGAATGTATCACATACCTTAACATATTCTTTGACATTAGGATAAAGGGTATGCCACCATAATCCTACCAATAATACCTTCCTTGTTGTTGCATCTGGCCCCATATGTCCCCTAGCTAATCCTTCATATGCTTATTTCAACGTTGCTTATACTTCCTTCTCCATAAAACATCTTCTTAGGATTTTGTTAGATCACAATTTATACAAGCATGCAATCAGTGAAAATAGCATTGCTTTTGCAATGATTTTACATTTTGTAGTTATCAACATCTCCTTTCGAACCTCTCATGTTGATAAATATTCTCTTATTTTTTCATATCAAGTTGGTACTAAACTTATCATGAACAACCGTGTATCTGAGAATTTATATAGTATTCTTTACATAGGTTATCCTAAGCGAATCCTTGATAATTGGTCCACTATTATGTGTTTCTTTCCTAGTTTTACTACCACTCAAAATATAAATTATTTCAATATGACAGTCCACCTTATCACTTGCCCATATATCATATGTTTGTTGATTAGATACAACAATGCCTAATATTCTACATAGAAAGAAAATAGATTGGCTAGAAAGTTGTGTCAAACAATTTGTACTGCATATACCATCCCCAAGGCTTCTCATTATATAGTGTTGTAATTTTTCTCCACCCTTGACAAAAATTAACTTGTAAAATAAATAGGCTAGTCTAGCATAATCTACCTCCTCTAGACCAAGGTGCATCCATTAGCAAAATTTGATGCATCAACATGGATGCAAAATTTCTTCTTCTAATTTTAAAATACCAAAATTGATATTCTTACCAAATTTACCTTCAATCCTTCAAAGGCCTTCTAGTGTTCCTCTTCCCATTTGGAAGGAACACTCTTGTATGTGAGAGCATCTATCAGATAAGTAATATGTGCATAGTTCCTTATAAACCTTCTATAGTATCCCTTTGTTCCTAAGAGAGTCTCCACAAAACTTACATCATATGGTTCATTCATTAAAAATATGACACGTATATTATTCGGATAAGGATTTATTCATTTCTTATAGATAATATGCCCTAACAGCTTTCCATAAAGTACCATCAATACACATTTTCCAAGATCCAATGCTATTCGGATTTTTTGGTACAATCCCATGCATTCTTCTAATACCTATAAATGTTCAATAGTTTTTCCATACAAAGACCAATCATCAATGAAAGCTTAGAAGTTTCCTATGGATAGTTGACCAAAGATGTACAAAATGATTATCTTAAAGGTAGCAAGCACATTACATAACCAAAATAATATCTGATTATATGTGTATATGCCATTCTCTACTATGAAAGTAGTCTTTAGATTATCCTCCTTCCCAATGTTGATTTGATTATTACCTGAGAATCCATCAAAAAATGAATAGATCTCATGTTTAGCTACCCATTCTAGTATGGAGTCTATAAATAGGATTGGGAAGAGATATTTTATAATTACGATGTTGATACTCTAGAAATATAAACAAATCTAATTTTTTTTTGCATTTTTCTTCAAGGTGATCACTATTGGTGACACCCATTTAGTCGTCATAACTTTGAAAATAATTCAAGCTTTCATCATTTTCTCAATTTTGATATTCACCAAAGCTTTGTATTTTGGGTTCATTCTATATGGTCATCTTCTCACTGACTGCACACTTTCAATCAAAGGTATCTAATGTATGCACAGTTATAGTGGTATTTCATTCATATATTTATAAGTCCATGCAAACACATATTTGTACTTCATAAAAATATTAATAATTTTTGCTTTTAGTAGAGGATCCCAATCATCTCCATATTGTACCATATTTGCTTTCCCATATTCACCAATATTCATATGTACCATCCTTGCTCCTTTGTGCTTTACTGTATAGCTCTTCTACTACTTTGAGTACATCAACTGGGTGGGTTGGTTTATCTTCAATAACTACATCACTTATTTTTTACTCTACAAATTTTTCTAGGAATATCCACTTCTCACTTTATTGGTCTTTCTTTATTGCATATCTTCTTCAACTAATTTGGTCATTTTTTTATTTTTTATTTTTCTTCATCCTAGTTTTTTTCTATTGCATGGATGCACAAACATTGTGGTGTGAACACTTTATAATATTTTATTTTCCAATGGATAATTCCTTTATCGTCATCATGTTCATATTCTGTGTAAAAATCAAGTTGCAACACTCCATCATGCTCATATCCTATTTCATCATCTGATGATGAGCTTCTTGATTTACCCAAAGTTTCAATGTCTTGACTTATGGAATAATTACTCGTATTTATCATATACTTATGTTGGTCCTTCTTAAATATAAGGTGTTCCTTCTCCCAATTATGGTTCAAATTTTTTATCCAAAGCCATCCACATCCCAACAATGCATCATTAACATATTTTTACATTGTGATTATCACAAAATCCAAGACAAAATCTTGATATACTATTTGGAATTTTTGGTTTGTTAGTATACCTTTTGTTTGTATCTTGTACTAATCCACTCCATACAATTAATATTTTGAGGACCATAAATATGGTGCCCTAATATCCTTCCATGTCTTTTTAGGTATGGCATTTATGCTTTATCCTCCATCTCAATGACCTGAGTCAACTTATGATCCAATATCTCCATGTGCACTAGAGTTGGCTTTTTCCCTACTTCAATCATCAATATTATAGGGTCAATAAATTGTTATGGTGGAAACCTCTCATGTTTCTTCTACTTTCTTGGTCTTCATAATCTCTCCTATTATGGCATATAACTCTAGTATTGCACCAAGCAATATAGATATTTTTACTTTGACCATCGTACTCAGTACTTGTGATACCAACCATTCCATTTATGATTGTATGCTTAATATTGCTACTTTTTTAAAGTTTTCTTTTGGATTAATATTCCTTGCTTTGCTTTCTTGAGATATTTCTTCACCATGTAATGGCATTCCTGATATCATTCCTTCTCTTTGCTAAGGTTTGGGTATTGATCAATCTTCCTAGCTTGAGCTCTTGTTACCCCTAACACTCATTTCTTATTTTCTTTATGGTCAATCACTTTACCAATGTTGATTAAATTTACATTATGTTTCCCATTGGTACTTACTTTTTTTAGGTAATTTACCTCCTTATGGTTGCTTAGTCCATACCATATACACATGTGAGTGCTATTATTTCTATTTGTTCATCGAGTCTATGGTTTGGGACAATTCTTAGCAAAATACCCATATTCTTGGCAATTTTGGCATTGGATGATCGATCTCTCTTCCAAATCATACTGTAATAAACTCAACCCTCCTTGTAAATTACTTTGATATTGCCTACACCATGGTAGTTATTCCTATAGCCACCACTTATTGCTCCTTGTTCATTTTGTTGGATTTTTAAGCCTTACTACCACAAAATATCATAAGTCCCAATATAAAATAACCATAATATTAAAGGTTAAAATAATAATATAATGATTAGAATGAAAAAATTAATATGTATATCAAGGCCTATATAATAAATAAAATAACATTCGTATAGATAATATTAAATATGAGTGTAAATGGCCTATATCAATCATGAACTATGCATGAAGAAAACTTACAGTATTAATTGCTCAAAATGTATACAAGCTTTGTTTCAAACTAGAATTCTTACAAATAGAATTCTTCTTCTTTATTATTAGATGCTTATTTAATTGATTATCATGGAGTACTGTCTCTATAATATAGCTATAGTAATATGACTCTTCAATTACTTGACTACTGCTCTTCATATGACAAGTCTCATGACCTTTGGCTTGTCACACACCACTTGCATATAATAATCTTCATATATACTTGACTCTAAGACACGTGTACACATCTACATGACTCTTGCATTTATACATGCACTCCTAATATAGGAAACTTATGCACATCCTAACATTATATATTTGCACTCTTACATACAAGACACTTGTGCACATTCTCTCAAACTATACTTGGACTCTAACTTCCATGACACTTGTGCATTTCCAGCACAATGACACTTACATAAAAGGATAAATATAAATCACACTTCTAAACTATAGACTCATCCCTAATCTATTACATATTTACAATTATACCATAAATGTACCATGGGGGTATATTAGTATGTACCAAATAATGTAATATACCTCAATACCCATTGTATTACATTATTTGGTTATTGAAGACTTTAGTCTTCAATATTGGTCTTCATATTTGTCTTCAATATTCAAATGACCTTGCATTGTTCATAAAACTTTACTTCATATTCAACTTCTTTGAGTTCAACTCAGAGTTCATCTTATTTCTTTGACTCTTTAGGTTTTACATATTCATGATCTGAATATTGGGTTCATCCATTGCTTATATTTGTAGGAAATCTTTGGACTATGCAAGATAAAATTCCCTATATTCTATATTTTTGAAAACTCAAGAAATTTATTATTAACTTAATCTTGAGATAGATATTCTACAATATCTTGAGAAAATACAATTGAATCTAAGGTATATATTCCATTCTTGATTGAACATGTAGCTTCAACTTTGTTTTGATACTTGATGATGCATTTGCTATGTTCATTTATATGTTTAAATTCAACTGATTTTCCTTTTTCAATCAATTTAGCAACTAAAATAAGATTTTTTTACAGTCCAAGAACTTATAAAAAAAATCTCTAGCACCAAATCTAAAAAAAACATGTTAGGTATTGCTCTATCAGTTCCTTGAACTTGATATATCTTATCATCTGTAATTTTTAGAGAGATATTTTCCATGACTTTTGAACATTCACTTACAACATCATATAAATTTCTTGAATTAGATGAACTTAGAATGCCAATATTACATGTAGAATTAAACATCATTTTTAGAGATGAATCACTTGATTCAATTGTACCAATCTCTGCTTTTATTTTTAGAGTTTCAATCAACTTTTTTTTTTAAATTTTAATATCTATAAATTTCAAGTGAAAGTAATGCCATATATATTATGCTACCTATATCAAGAGGTATCATAATATCATCCTTTGAATTATCAATTGCTTCAACAAGTTTTGAATGTAAATAGTATTCAAATGTTTCAAAACTTTCATCCATAGCTTCTCTATAGATGAATTGTAGTGTCATATCTAGCTTACCCTTAGATCTCTTAATCAATTTTCCAATGCCATATATTATAACTTCTAATCTTTTTTTTTTTTTTTTCTAAGTTAAGTTTATATACAAATTGGGTTTTTTAAGAGGATCTCAAAACCTTATAACAAAAAGGGTCGTAGCACCAATATTTTAGGCAATGCCTTAGTACATGGAAATAAACATAAACCGAAAGGGAAGGAACCAGAAAAAACCCTTGATCCAGCAGAAATACCAGATTCTAGTACCAACTAGTGAGACCAACTTTGCCAAAACACCATTTCCCTGGTGCTGTCATTTTGGGATCCTCCCGAGGGAGGATACAATGCACCTACCCAGACCTGAGTAGGGAGAGCGGGAAGGCCAAGAATATCCTGGAACCAGATATCTTGCTCAAAAACTAGAAGTAGGAAATTTTAGAAATTTGGAGAGGATCCTTGTCTAGGGATGACTCAGGATGCATCCCATGGTGTAGCAGAGAAGCAAGCAGCCACATGAGAAAAGTAGCAAGCAACAACCAGATACAATCTAGGGAAAAAAAGTGGGACAACCTAGGAAATGGCATCAGTATCCTTAGATAAAAACAATGAGAAGCCTTTGCTTGAGCTTGTAAAATAGAACAACACTACTGGGGATATCTATAGGCCAAGGTATTCCCATGCATAGCAAGGATAATTATGAGGAAGCTGAAAGGATCTAGGGAAATCACAATAAGCACAAAGAAACGATCCCTAAAGCCAAAATTGAAAGAGGAAGGAAGGACCACAACTATAAATGCACTAATCTCTAGCTCCAAACTAGAAAATACAGAAGAAATCCCCCACCACTCCAATAGAAAGGCCCAAGAACCCACCATCCTTGCTCATGAATAGATCCATGGAACCAGAACTAGGACTGGGAACAACTCAGGAATAGGAGGTCCACCACCAAGACCAAGAACATGATCTGAGAGTCCATCGAGAAGTAAGACCAGAAGGTAGAAGACTCCCGAACAAGAACCAACCAAAAATACTATGGATCCCAGGTGAAAGTGGTAGCAAGCACAAATATGGGATCCTTAGAAGCCTAACCTAGGGGATCCAGGGTCTGCATGCATTGATCATGGGTCCCCTCCCCAAGATCAAGATATGCAACAAAAACCCTAAGAACCCTAGCAAAAAGGACCAGGAACCCCCCATCCTTGCTCATGAACAACTTTAGGGAACTAGGACTGGGACTGGGAACAACCCAAGCATAGGAAGAGGCCCACCCCCAAGGCCAAAAAATGCCCTGGGCATCCACCAAGTAGTATATCCAGCAAGAAGAAGCCTCCAAACAAAAAATTGAAAAGGGCCCTACCCAAAGGGACGGGACCAACAACAACCAAAGGCATCCCAGAGAGGAGTCATAGGCAAAAGAGGAAACTGGCCCCCCTAGACCAACCCCGAAGCCATGAGGACCTCACAGGATGCACCAGGAAGCAGTTGAAAACCCAACCTGCAACCACCACCGATCGAGGAGGCCTTGGGAACCGAATCCAAGCAAAAAACCTACAAAAAACCCGAGGGGAAAGCTTGAGGGATATTAGGGAAGGGATCCTGGAAACATGCAAGAAACCCTAGAAGAACCTTGGGATGCACCAAGCCAAGGACTCAAGTAGGGAAACCCTAAAACTACTAGGAAAGAAGCAAAAAGTGGGGAAGGATCTCCCCCCAAGGAGATCATCTACTACAAAGCATTCCCAGAGTGGGATGACCTAGGATGAGCTAGGGATTGGGAAAAAACTAGGGGATGGGGAGCAGGGATAGGGAGCAGGACCCTCCCCCTCTCCCCCCTAATATTTCCTTTTTGACTATGAACATATTTTCTACTATAATTATCAGCTCACAATTCAATATTTATGAAGTACTAAACATTATATCTCCCAAATTAAAAAAATAAAAAATAACTCAAATATGAAATTTAAAAATTTAAAATTTTCTAATATTTGAAGTAGAAAACCTTTTAAATCTCACATATTAAATTTGCAAAATTTCAATAAATAAAATTCTCATAAAATTTTAAATAAAAAAAATCTCTAATTTCAAAAACTTTAAAAATCTTAAATCATTTCAAACTAGAACTTCACTTCTTAATAAACTTAAAAAATCTTCAAAGGCTTTAAAGATAATCCCACTCTTAAAAAATTTCAAAAAACTTAAAAAACCTTTTAACTCCAATTAATCTTCTAATTTTCTAATATTTAACCTTTGAAAAATTATTGAGCTCCTTCAAACCTTAACACTCCATTATAAATTAAGATTTATTTTTGACGAACCTAATTAGTAATTCCTAACCTTTATTACTCCACCTAAGGTTTTCAAAAAATTACTTTAGCATCTATTTCCATCCAACTCTTAATTAAGTGTTGTGTAACAACCCACCAACTCAACCCAAGAGAAATTTTTTTAAAACACAAGGGTTCTCAAGATTCCCAAATATTTCTTTTTAGTGTTCAAGGATTCATCACATTTGAGTTCGGTGTTGTTACAGATGACACTCAATGGACAAGAGTTGACAACATCTCATAGTTTTTTGTGTTCACCTTACTAAACCTCATCGTTTAGAAGGATTTCAAAGTGGTTCCCCCCATATTTTCTATAACCTCAGCAGTATAGGATAATGTGACCACAATGTAGGGGTTATCCTTAAAGGTCCACAACACTTAAAGGGGAAAACCTATTCCCTAACCTTAACCTAAGTTCGTCTAGGTAGGTTAATCAGTAATAAAGCCTTGGTGCTTAGTTACCACCCCTCTATAGGCTAACTAAGGTCATTACCTCTCTTGGTAATGAACATGATCATCCAAACCTACATGTTTAAGGGACCACTACTGTTGTCTTGTTAATGATTCCAATAAATTGCTAGTTATGGAACACCTGATCATCATCGTTGAATGTGTATCAAATCACAAGAATATAGCTATTGCATCATCATAACTTCTTCCAGATCTATGAGTGCCTAGCTATTACATTCTTGCAACTCCTTCTAGGACTTACTTCTACTTGGTTATTGCATCATCACAACTCCTCATAATATTAGTTTATTTCTTTGAATCAGGTCCTAAAAGAAGTTCTAGATCCATCTCAAGAGCCCCTTTTTTAAACCTAAAATAGCAATTTACAATAAATAATAACTCTCTCTAAATTCAAATGCTTAACATTATTATGCTATAGCACCATATCAAACTTAGGAATATAGATTGATATATTACATTCTCAAATAAATATAATTTCAACATAAATCTACCAAACCCAAAGTTAAATTGATCTATGTGCTATTATGAAGCTATGTAAAAGGAAGTATTTCAATAGAACACCATCAAATATTCATAATACTATCACATTCCACTTAGATATAATATAACATCCCATCAAAGATAGATCACAAGATCATTTGTTTATTTAAGACAATAGGAACACTTGACAAGATAAATATCATATTCCAAAACCTCTTTTGCTATTGTTCAAAAATCAAACTATCTCCATTTTATAAATTGTCGTTCTTTAAATAAAATTGAAATTTTTCAACTAAGCAATACAAAGAAAATTCTCATTTACATATCCACTTTTCATTCCAAGGTACATCAAAGTCATTCCACCTAAGTGGTCCTTGCACCATATTCTTTCCACGATCCTCTTCATGCAAGGAATTACCCATAATATTGAGGAACACTTAGGGATCAAGACAACTCATTATGCAATGCAACTAACATGCTCTATGTATTTACAAGCAACCATGCATAATATATTTTCAAAAAACAAGAGAGGATCCCATGCTTCTCTACTTAACATGTACTATGTAATTGCAAGCCAAACATGCACATTACATTTTAAAATAAAATCAACTAATAATAGAATCCCATACTTCTCTCTATAATATTTTCCCTACCTACTCAAGTCTCAGGAAACCATTATAATTATTTTCCTTCTAAACCAAAAGCCTTTCCCAAATTTAATCAACAAGAAAAAAATTATAACTTTTCTCTACGAGCATTCCATACAAAATAACATCAACAAGATGAGTTACTTATAAATAAGATCTCATTAAAATGACTATCTCTTCTTTTGGGAACAATAAAAATAACACTATTTTTCTTATTCTAATTACCAAAGAAAGTTTCTTTAAGCCATCTAGTTTTCTTTCAAATAAAAAATATTCCTTTACTTCGATCGGATCCACCAATGGTGATCTAGAGAGGGGTGGGAGATCAGGGGCTATAGCTAGTAGTACCACCCTTAGACCTAATGCTAGATGAGGTGATAGCTATCTTAGATGTGGATAACATAGGCATTATAGCAAAATATTATGTGTAGTGGGCTATGCAAAGATGGTAGCTAGGGATTGGTGTGGTGGATGGGTGGGGAGAGGTGGCAGGTGGATTATCAAGGGGGTGATAGTGGTAGACTCACTAGGGCATGGCGGGTCACTAGGGGCATCGGTATCACTAAAGCCTAGCAAGGAGGAGGTGGAGTTGGATGAGCTACTACGATAGGTGCAACCACAAAGAGAGGTAGATGGGATTTTGTTACATGGAGACACATCAGGGGGGTAGGAGAGGAGTGAGGGATAGTTGATAGAGGAGGAAGTGCCAATGGAGGAGGTAGTTTCAATAGAGGAGGCAATACTGATGGAGGAGGTACTAGTGATGGATGAGATGGTATCGATGGAGAAGGTGTTTATGATGGATGAGATATCGTCAGTGAGGGGGGATGTGGGAGCACCACAACTAGCCTTTGATTTTATGATAATGTTGCAAGAGATGATAGAGGCTCGGGAGGAGGCAATGCGACTACAAGATTTTGAGGGTAGGCTGACGAAGAGTGAGCTATATTGGGCAACGGATCAAGCCACATTGATTGAGGAGAGGTTGAGGATTGAGGAGAGGCTAGAGGTAGTCCTGAGACACTCAAGGTAGTTGATTGATAAGAGGGATGCTCTATTGTAAGAGTGGTATGATGCCCTAGCATAGGTAGAGCAAGTAGCCCTAGGGTGAGAGGCTCTAATTCGAGCAGAAGATGAGGCTTGAGAGGGGAGGAATAAGATGATTGATGAGATGTATCAGTTAGGATAGGAGAGAAAAAAGGTAGGAGAGAGCTTGTAGCTGAGAGGACTATCTAGAAGGAGAGGATCAAGCAACTAGAGCAATATTTGAAGGTATATATCATTGATATGGGGTGATTGACCATGGAGAGGGATGCTCTAGTGGCAGAGCATGATGGTAGGGCAAGTGGAGGAGAGGGAATGGAAGATGGGATAGGTCACCTACAGTAAGAGGTGGATGAGGTGAGGGCTATGAGGGATCTATTGGACATTTTGAGTCCCTAAGCCAAATTTTTCATTGATGTCAAGATGCCAGTGATAGTTCTTCTTTAGTTCGAGTGCAAATTTTAAAGAAAGTTTATAATGGGTTAAAATATTTTTATTTTACACCCAAAAGAATGGGTCAGAAAGTGGTTTCATTTCTCCTTTGGAAGCAAATATATCCGAAGCAATGGAAGGATATAATATTATAATATTTATCCAAGGTGGTGAAAAACCCAAATAAATTATTATAATTTTAATTATAATATTATTTGGTTTACAAAGGACAATTAATTATTTTTTATAAAACCCTAAGGTTGGGTTTTGGAGGAAAAAATATTTCAAGCACAAAGTTTAAAGTAAATTAAACCCAAAGGTTGGGTTTAATAAAAGGCATTCGAAGCCTTTACCATCGACGTCATGGAAGGAATCACGTGAGCGCCGATGTCGTTAATGCAATGAAGGAGCATATAAATATGCCCAACAAACCTAAGTTTTATTTACCCTTGCTCGAATTAATAATCGATGGCATGCGAAAAGAGAGCTTGTGCATTTACGAAAATGTGGCAGTGAAGGGAATAAAGGAGGAAGTTTTCATCCTCAAGTTTCATTGGGCAAGCGTGGCCTAGTGGTAGTTGGGAAAGTGCAAAGGCGCTGGTAGCAAGGTGGTTGACGTTTCGAATCCTCGCGTGCATTATTTGGTGTGTTGATTGAGGCGCCCAAGGTGCACGACCTTTTGCCCTTGGTGGAAGGTGATGTGATATTAAGAAGCATGTGGTGCTTCTTTAATCTTGAATGAGCGCTTGGATCATGCGATGACTTTGGTCGTGGTTAAGGCGCTTGTGGTGAGACGAGGTTGAGGGTTCGATTCCCTTCGAAGACAAGGTATTTAATTTTTTATTTAAATTTTGTTAGTTGCCTAATGTTGGAGGAATAAGGGTGCATAATTGATTATTATTTTTATACATTAAGGCATGAAGTTTATGGTGAATGTTTGTTGAGGATTATTGTGGAAGGTTTGATATTTGAAGTTTATGGTGAATGTTTGTTGAGGATTATAGTGGAAGGATTGATATTTGAAATTAATGGTGAATGATTGTTGAGGATTATTTTGGAAGGATTGATATTTGAGATTTATTATTTTAGGAGTAATAAGGAGTTTTAGTAAAGTCTTAATTAATTTCTTATTAAGACTTTTGAGCATTATTTTTTGTATAAGGGTTTTTCTATTAAAAGAAGACTATGGTGAATGTTATTTTTGAGTTGGAGTAATAAGGTGTATTTTGGGTCATTATTTTGTATTGTGATTTGATTGAAGTCTTCTAACCCTTATTGAGATTGGAAAAGAGAAATTTGTGAGTGTGGAAGATTTGTGAGATCAACTCCTAGTCAAGCAAAAAGGTATGGGCAAATTCTTCTTTGGTTGAGTTGGTTGATTGGCTTACTTGAAAATTAAGTTTGGAGTGAAAAGGATTTGATTAGGGTTTCCTTTTCAAAAGTGTTTGAGTTAATGCTTCAAGGTTTTCTGAATTGAGAGTTGTGATTAAACCTTGTTTGATAAGCATTGTTGTTGAGACCATTGGTTGAGTGGAGTGTTTTGAGTTAATGCTTCAAGGTTTTCTAAATTGAGAGTTGTGATTAAAACCTTGTTTTATAAGCATTGTTGTTGAAGCCATTGGTTGTGTGAAAAACCTGAGTTAGGGTTTGAAAAGATCATGAGTATCATTGTTATGTGAAGAATGTTTTATAAGCATGGTTTTTGAAGTGAGTTGTTATGCAAAGAACTTGAACTTGAGTTAGAAAAGAACATGAGTATCATTGTTATGTGAGATTTGTTGTTGAGCATTGTTGGAAACATTTTGAGTGGGAGTATACATGCTTGGACTAGGGTTTGTGAGAAAGAGTTGTTTCTTGAAGTGATTGGTTGAGTAGAGTTGATTGAGCCTAGTCAAGTGGATGTATGAAGTGATTGTTCAAGTTCCATAAAACAAACCATTCTATATTCTGATTTGAGTTGAGATTGAGCTTTGAGTATAGAACATATTGAGTCTCTAACAATTCTCTTTATGCTTCTATGATATTGAGTTGTGAAAGTGATTGAGTCTTGAGAATAGAACATATTGAGTCTCTAACAATTCTCTTTATGCTTCTATGAGATTGAGTTAAGAAAGTGATTGAGCTTTGAGTATAGAACATATTGAGTCTCTAACAATTCTCTTTATGCTTCTATGAGATTGAGTTGAGAAAGTGATTGAGCATTGAGTAAAGAACATATTGAGTCTCTAACAATTCTCTTTATGTTTCTATGAGATTGGACAAGTTCTGTGTGGACTTGTTAAGCAGATTTGAGGTAAGTCTTTGAGAAGACTTGTGGACTGATTTTGTGTGAGATTTTGTGGAAGCTTACAATACATATTTGAGCAAGTCCTAGAGAGGACTTATTGAGCAAATTTGGACAAGTTCTATGTGAGCTTGTTGAGCAGATTTGGATAGGTTCTGTGTGGACTTGTTGAGCAGATTTGGATAGGTTCTGAGTGGACCTGTTGAGCAAATTTGGACAAGTTTTGTGTGGACCTGTTGAGCAGATTTTGAGCAAGTTCTATGTGGACCTGTTGAGCAGATTTGAGAAGGTTCTAAGTGGACTTGTTGAGCAGATTTGAGTAGGTTCTAAGTGGACCTATTGAGAAGATTTGTACTAGACCGATTGGATTGTGTTTAGTGCAGATTTGAGTGGACTTGTGCTAGACTAACTGGACTGTGTTTAGTGTAAGAGTTGAGCAGATTTGTGCTAGACCGAATGGACTATGTTTAGTGTAGATTTGAGTGAGCTTATTGAGAAGACTTGTGCTAGACCGAATGGATTGTGTTTAGTGCAAGAGATTGAGAAGAGTTGTGCTAGACCGATTGGACTATGTTTAGTACAAAATTGAGACAAAGCTTTGGAGGTGATAGAGTAGAGAGGATAGAGTCTCTAGTGGATAGAGATCCATCAACTAGGGTAGTGAGGATAGGTCTTCTGAGTGGGGACAAGAGTCTTCAGTGGAGAGAGATCCACAAGCCAGTGTAGTGGAGGCAGTAGTCTTCTAGAGGATCACCAGCCATAGCAGAGGAGGAGTTCTCTTGTGGATAGAGATCCACAAACCAGATTTAGGGGATGAGCATCTCCTTTGGATAGAGGTCCATAAACATTGTAATTGGGAAGGATTCCCAAGAGATTATTTGAGAAATATTTAGAAGAAATATTTTCTCCGTGGAGGTAGCCATATTTGGGTGAACCACGTTAAATCTGTGTCTCTATTGTGTATGGTGTTTTGTGCATTGATTTTATTATTGCTATTGATATTGCTATCTATACATTGCATAATATTTATTTGAAAAGAAAAGTAAAAAGTGCTCTTATATTGTTCCCCCTCTCTCAGTATAATCTTGTGTTCTTTAGGATCAAGAGATTGCTGAGATGGCCAGTCAGGTAGAGAGAATGTAGCACCTACATGAGGAGTTATGGGAAGCAAGGAAATAGGTTGAGTTGAGAGGGAAAATCGAGTGGAGAGTGTGGAGAGACTACAGGGATAAGTGGATGACATGAGGCTTATAGAGGGGTGAGTCCATGCTAATATTGAGGGCCTATGAGATATAGTGTAGCATATGCAGTAGTTGCAAGTGGATGTGGAGTTAGTGAGAAAAGTGGAGGAGTAGACCAGAGCCAAGATGGTAGGTTTGTGATAGGAGGCAGAGCATTTGCAGCAAGTAAATGTAGATTTGATAGGGGCTTATTCACAGGAGTTAATGAAGAGGATGTTGTATGAGGGGCAGTTGATCATTCATAAATGCACAGTACCTATGTATTTAGAGTCGTGATCAATATCACATACACATTCATAGTAGAGTCAACAGATTACTTCCTCAATAGTTTGGATGAGTAAGAGGATGGTAGATTTAGCAACCTCACAAGTAGGGGGCGTGCCCTAGAGACAATTAGAGTGGTCATGGAGCAAGGTGCGAAGTAGGCACCAATTATGCATGAAAGATATGGGGATACTCCTAGCGAGCAACAAAGTTGATGGATATTTTTGTCAGTGGTTGAGTGGCCATCACTTTTTGTATGTGGTATATACATGCTATGTACATGCGATGAAGTATCCAAAAGGGTACATATTTTTTGTAGCCTAATGATATTTTTGAGATATATATACAGATATACATGACATTCTATGGTGTTATGTTTTATTGTATTTTTTTGTATGTTATTATGCTTTTGTGTATGTGTTTCAGAATAATGTGAATGTATGAATGTAGTGTAGATGTACGTAAAATGAGCAATAGCAAATATGTAGATGAATGTAGGAATATAGAATAAATGTGGTATCCTTATGATTAGAATAATCATAAATTATAGAAAAAATATGCAAATGAGTGATCAAGAAATACATGAGGCATAAGAGGAAGCAAACATGCAATGTGTGATATGCATGGGGAGTATGAATGTCTATGCTATGTATGCATGTTCTGAAGTAAAATGCAACATATGATATATGAAAATTTAAATATGCTATGAATTATGATGCAGATGAATGCAAATGGTATTAAATAAAAGCACTTGTATTTTTGCAAAACAAGTGATGGTGTGATGTCAGATGAATGCAAACGGTACTAAATAAAACCACTTCCATTATTGTCAAAGATGTCGGATGTAAAAATTTCTTTGAAGAGAGTCAAACATGACAGTTTGAGAAATCAAATCCATTGAATAACTAAGCAAGATTCTTTGAAATCTTGTTGTGGCCATTGCACAACTTGCCCTAAATTTAGGGACCCACCTTAAACTTTGAGTTTTTTTGGAGAATTTTGGTTGTCTTTGAGTGATAATTTTGTTGGTTAATTTACACCAAGCATTTTTGTAAGGTTGATTGCAGAGTTTAAATACTCATCAAGGCATCGCCCTCTTTAGGTAGAATTTTGGTGTAAAATGTCACGAGGAAGGCAATAAAAGTTCAAGGGTTTTATTTGTCATTCTATTATCACTGGATCGATCCTAGTGATTTTATATATTCATCCTCCCAATTTTACTATGAAAAATGATCTATTTATTTCGAATACCATATGCCCATGCATCTAAAAATGAAATAAAATAAAATAAATTTAAAATTTAAAAAAATGACGAATAAAGTAAAAAAGCAAAATAGCTTTTATTTTTTACCCTAATGTTTTTTTTTATATTATTGTTGTTTTTGAATTTAAATGAATATATTTTTTCATTATTATTATTTTTTGAATTTAGCAAAAAATACCTTGTTGGAACGCCATGGTCTGAGAAACCACGACCAAGGGTTTTACACCATCAAAATCACCAAGGATTCGCACCCGACCATGACCACACTAGCATTATCAACTGGATTTTGGGTACCCGATGTGCATTTGGTAGGGTGGAGATTCAAACTAGGGACCTCCCTTGGAGGATTACCCTACCCTCTCCAACTCAACTATAACATGGTATATTTTTGCATTATATTTGTATGTTTGAATTTAAATTAATATATTTTTGCTTTATATTTTTACGTGATGATTTTTATGGTTTTAATAAAGTTAATATCGGATTTTAAAAAGTGGTTTAATATCTATAGTTTTGAATGCAGAGGCATGATGTTCGAGGTATGAATTCCAAGGTATCTATTAGTGACATATGGCATGATTTTTAAGGTGAAGGATGAGCTGGACTAGCGGATGTAGTGTCGAAGCACGATCGATGTCATGATTTCCAAGGACAACATGGGCACGAGTTCTGAGAGGCCACCCAAGGACCATACTAAGTCATATGGATAGGCATGTGTTTTTATTCATACACATCCCTATGTGCTATCATCGAATGAATGTGGGACTTTAAACTTCGTCATCCTTGATCATACTAATGATGAGCCTCCAACTACCAATGAACACAATATCACTACGTATTTTAGTCAGGTGATGGTTGTCGATAAAAAAATTACTAATGGACTAGGTGATGTGGTGGTAAATGTCTACATCAACCAGAATAAGTGGTGATGGGGGTGACATCAATATCTTGCAGAATTTGAATACCTCATTGTTAGCATAGTTGGAAAAGTGACTTGTTATAATTATTTATAGTGCTGAATTTAAGGATCCAATATATGATATTTGATTAGGAGTTTTCAAACATCTAAGCAAACATGACCATGGGTATGAGGAGGTAGACGTGAGAAGGTTAATCATAACTTTGAAGTTGTAAACAAAGACGTGCAGGACAAGATGGCCTGTGATAGGAGAGCATTTTATTCTTCTAATTCATAATGAAGAGTGAGTATGAATCTGCTAATTCTATAGCTACCATGATTGCTACTACTTCTTGTACTCACCTCATAAATTTTATAGATGATTGATCAGTAGGAATTTTGATGATCAAAATGAATGCAAGTTATGACCTACCTGCAAGTCTTTCTCGATTTTGGAATTGATTGAGGAGAATGAGGATGAAGAGGGTTCAAATGATTCAGTCCACTTGGGAGAAAGTCAAATAAACTCAAACGTGATAATAAAATCATGTTGGAAAGGGATCTAAGTCTTTATCCAAGGTAAATTGTTGTGTGGTTCCAAAATAGATGGAGAAGGAGCAGTATAAATTCTTGAATATGATAATGATGTTGCAATTGTTTGAACACATTTCACGGTGGTATTTTTAACTTTGATTCTCCTGATAAGTTATCCATAGTTGTTAGTGACATAAAAAATTACATAGGATGTCTTTAGATGATATTAGGAATGAGGTGAATCATGCGTGTGTTAGTGATTTATCATACGGTAGGTACACAGTAATACTGATATGATGGTTTTGTTTCCATGATGCATCGAACAGTGTTGGACGCTATAATTCATTGAACCACAGATAATATCATGATGATTTTAATGAATCCAAATAATTTTTTGGGTGACAATAGTAGCCATGAAGGTATATTATTGAGCCATTCAATATCGTTTAATTGGACTCATAGTTCAAGTTTTCAAATTGGGCACCAATGTGCTTGGTGATGATGATTAAATAAATTTATGTTTGCTAGGTATGGTAGCATTGGTTTGTTTTTCCAGGTGGACATGAGGCATATGTTAGAATTACAATATCATAGGGAGTAATAAATGGATTCATAAAGTAATTTAAATCATAAAATAGAACTGGTACAACGTCTTCTCATGAATACTAGCTACTGTCCAAATATTTTTCACATGATCGCTTGCAAGAGCACTGGAAAGAACTGAAGATAGAATTAAAGACTTACATTCACCAAGAAATGGGAGTCCTTCAATTTTTGATGATGCAAAATTAATTATAATCAATGATAAGGCCAGTTCATCGAGTCATTTAAATAAAATACATCTCGCACGTGGCTCCAAGTGCAGCATCTTACAAGAGCAACAAGAGTGAGGTAGGATTATATTTGTCATGGAAAACCTACAAACAATCAATGACATAGATTTCAACATGTTTAACATGATGAAAAGCCACAACAATAGCCTATACATGCGCTATATGTGAGAGGTATGATGTTAAGATCCTACTATAAAATATACTAAACAACACACTCTCAACTCAAATAAACACACTCTCACACATTTTCTTGGAAATAAACTCACAGAAACATTATAACAGTATTCAGAATTAAATGCATATGATAACAAAAATTACTTAAAAGGAACAATCTCACAATAGATAGAATCGCAGGCCTCTTCGAGGGGGCAACCTCCTTCAACACTTCATTAATTTGCAAAAATATGATTACATTGGTGCCTTTTCGGGTATTTAAAGAGTTTCCTTCCAAGGTTGGCTTACATGCAAAATGCCACCTGGATTACATGCATAATGCCACCCGAATTACATGCATAGTGCCACTTTGAATTACATGCACAATGCCACTCGAATTACATGCATAATGCCACACGAATTACATGCACAATGCCACTCGAATTACATGCACAAGGCCACCTTACCTAACCTATCTACCATGTGTTACATAGAAAAGGGTGCCATTTGTCATAGGCACTACCTAAGCTAAAACTTAGAACATTACAAAATATTAATCATGGGTACTACCCACGTTCACTAGGAATTATTACATCAAGGAAGTTATTACATTAAGGGTTAGGATGAGATCCTAACATGCCCTTCTCCTTGAAGAAGCTTTGTCCTCAAAGCTGAAAATGAGGAAACTATTGTTGGAGTTGATGGAGAGACTCCCATGTAGCATCCTCAGGTTGAAGCCCATGCCACTGAACAAGGACCTCTGTAATGGTACGGTTGCGTAGAGTGCGAGTTCGACGATCCAACAGCTGCTCAGGTGCAAGTAAGATGGAGCCTTCTTCATCCAATTCGGGGAGTGTTGATTGAACCTGTACCTTTGTGCCCACAACTTTCTTGAGAAGGGAAACATGAAAAATAGGGTGGAGCTTGGAAGTGGGGGGAAGAGCCAATTTGTAAGTTGTAGGGCCAATCCATTGTAGAACCTGATAAGGACCATAGAATTTTGGAGCGAGCTTCTGACACCTACGAAGTTGTAGGGAAGATTGTTTGTATGGCTGCAAGCGAAGGAAGACCATATCACCCACATCAAAACTATGCTCAGAACGATGTTGATCAGCTTGTTGGCGCATCCGATTCTGGGCCATGTTCAAATTTTGCTTGAGTTGGTGGAGGACCTCGGTGTGTTGACTCAGAGCATTGTCAACGGCCTGGACCTTGGAGCTGCCCAAAATGTAGGAGGAAGGCGTGAGTGGAGGGCACCCGTAAACTACCTCAAACGGTGTGAGTTTGGTGGTGGTATGATAGGAAGTGTTGTACCACCATTCGGCCAAGGAAAGCCATTTTTCCCAATGAGTAGGATGATCGGAGGCAAAGCAACGAAGGTAGGTTTCCAAGCATTTATTAACAACCTCTGTTTGACCATCCATTTGTGGATGGTAGGCTGAACTCATTTTGAGCTGAGTCCCCTGCAACTTAAACAACTCTTGCCAAAAATTGCTAGTAAAGGTGGGATCACGATCAGATACAATGGAGGTTGGCATGCCATGAAGGTAAAAGATGGAGTCAAGAAAAATTTGGGCAATAGTGGATGCTGTGTAAGGATGGGTTAGGGCACAAAAGTGAGCATACTTTGAAAGGCGGTCCACTACCACAAAAATAATTGACTTGCCTCCAGATTTAGGTAGCCCTTCTATGAAGTCCATGGAGATGTCAGTCCACACCTGCTCTGGGATCGACAATGGTTGAAGAGTGCCCGAAGAGCGCACTGTTTCCCCTTTCATCCTTTGACATGTGTCACAGTCAGCTACAAAAGAGTGAATGTCCTATTTCATACCTTTCCAAAAGAAGGTGCGCTTGAGTCGCTCATAAGTTTTTAGGAACCCTGAATGGCCAGCAGATGGAGTAGCATGTGATTCCTTCATGAGGAGCTCTCAAAGTGGGGACTTAGGAGGAAGAACTAGGCATTGATGGTAACGTAGATCCTGGCCATCCCAACTATATCCTGGTGTAGACTCTGGATCATCCATAAGTGAAGCAACCAAGTCTTTCAAATCTGCATCCTGAAGTATTTCTTGATGTAAGGGCTCAATCCATTGGGGCAATGGTGCATAAATGGCACACAACATACTAAGGGTCTCAAATTGGCGAGAGAGAGCATCCGCCACAAGATTCTCCTTTCCTTTTTTGTACGTGATGTCATAATCATAGCCCATGAGTTTTGATACCCACTTTTGTTGCTCGAGGGTGGCAACCCATTGTTCTAGAAAGTATTTCAGACTCTGGTGGTCAGTTTTGATGGAGAAATGGTGCCCAATGAGGTAAGGTCACCAATGCAGGACTGCATGCAATATTGCCAACATTTCCTTGGCATATGTGGATTTCCCTAAATTGTGATCAGATAGGGCTTTGCTGGTGAAAGCCAAAGGGCATCCTTCTTGCATCAATACCACCCCAATACCATGACCAAAGCATCACTTTCAATGACAATTTTTTTAGAGAAGTCTGGCATGGCTAAAACTGGAGTGGTGGTCATGGCATGCTTGAGTTCTAGGAATGCTTGCTCAGTCGGCCCTGTCCAAGTAAAAGAATCCTTCTTCAACATGGAGGTGAGGGGGGCGGCTATCTTTCCATAATTATAGACAAATTTATGGTAATAGCCTGTAAGCCCTAAAAATCCTCGAAGTCCCTTGAGAGTGCGAGGTTTCGGCCATTCTTGGACTGCTTGGATCTTCTTAGGGTCAACCTTGACACCATCCTTTGAGACAATGTGTCCCAGATACTCCACTTCAGTCAAACCAAAGGAACACTTGGACCTTTTTGCAAATAGTTGATGGTCGGCCAATAGTTGTAGGGTTTGATCTACATGCTTGAGATGCTCTTCCCATGTGTGACTGTAAATCAAGATGTCATCGAAGAACACAAGGATGAACTTCCACAAAAAAGGGTGAAAGATGTTGTTCATCAGGCTTTGAAATGTGGAAGGAGCATTTGTGAGACCAAATGGCATTACCAAGAATTCATAATGACCTTCATGAGTGCGAAAAGTAGTTTTAGGAATATCTTCATCCCTGAGCCGGATCTGATGGTACCCAGAGCGAAGGTCTAGCTTGGTGAAGTACATGGTCCCATGTAATTCATCTAGTAATTCATCAACCACAGGGATAGGAAATTTATCCTTGATAGTTATCTTGTTGAGTTCTCGGTAGTCAATACACAGTCGCTAGGAGCCATCCTTCTTGAGGACCAGTAAGACTGGTGCAGAGTAGGGACTAGTACTAGGCCGAATGATACCCACCTTGAGTAATTCCTGTATCATTGTCTCAATCTCTGACTTCATGGCATGAGGGTACCTGTATGGTCTGATATTGGGAGGTGCACTATCCAACAATAATGGAATGGCATGGTCGTGAGAGCGATGCGGTGGTAGTGTAGTTGGTTCCACAAAGATGGCCTCATGTTTGTGGAGAATCTATTGTAGGTCTGATGGGGTTTCACCCATTTGAGAGGTGGATGGTTGGATGGAGAATAGTTGTGCAATGACCCCACGTGATGATTTCTTTAGCAATTTCTCCATGCCATTTGAACTAATAATTTGAGGTGTTCCTACTGGGGAGCCCTTGATGATGTGTGTTTGTCCATTTTGGGAGAACTGCATCCAGAGTTCGGCAAAGTTCCAATTGATAGTGCCCAACGTACTCAACCATTGAGATCCCAAAACAATATCACATCCACCCAACTGGAGGGCAAACATGTCCTGCTTGAGTTCATAGTCCCCTATCTTGATTTTAACATTGCGACATTTTCCTTTACAAGGTAAGGTTCCCCCATTGGCTACCATGACCTCAAAGGAATTACAAGTGTGGATATAGCAATTTTCCCACTGAGCAACTCTAGGGTCAATGAAGTTGTGCGTGCTTCCCGAATCCATAAGGATGGAAAGACGTTGGCCCTTGAAAAATCCCGCAACCTTCATGGTTTGTGGAGTAGTAATGCCTGCAAGAGCATGGACTGTAATTGTTGTCTCAGGTTCCTGTTTCACTTCTTCTTGTGGAGAAGGTGTTTTCAGAGGGTCCTCATCCTCATCACTCTGGTCAGAGTTATCAGGTTCTTCAACATCTATCAAGAACAATTTTTTGTGTGCACACTTATGCCCTTTAAAAAACTTTTCATCACAATTGTAGCATAATCCTTGGGCACGACGTGCATCCATCTCTTCTGTGGTTAGGCGCTTGGGTGCAGCAGGTTTATTATCAACTGGGTGTTGGGATCGAGAAGGAAATGAAGGTCTATTTTGAGGAAACTTTGATGGGCGCCTTTGGGCAGAGAGTTTAGATTCGGCCAAACGGGCCAAACTGATAGCTTCCATCATAGTTTGTGGTTTCAACATTCTTACTTCCGCTTGGAGTTCCCCCTTCAACCCACTGATATAACAACTCTGGAAGAACCCTTCATTCAATCCTCTTGTCTTATTGGCCAATTTTTCAAATTGAGCTTGGTATTCATGGACTGACCCTATTTGTTGTAGTTTGGTCAAGGCCCCTGTAAAGTCCTCATACTCACTAGGACCAAATCGAGTGAGTAGTTGGGATTCAAAATTCTCCCAAGAGAGATTTGGGTTGGCAATACGTAACCATTGAAACCAGTGTAGAGCCTCAGATTCCAAGTTAAAGGAAGCCATCTGGACTCGATGAAATATGGGGACATTATGAAGTCTAAAGAATTGATCAACCCTACATAGCCACCCATCAACATCCTTCCCACTAAATTTGGGAAAGTCCAATTTGGGCATTTTAAAGGATGGATCATGGTCATGATTCCTTGTAGAACCCTCAGCTTGGTGTTCTATTTTGGGTGGTCCTCTTTTTAGTTTGTTGTCTACTTCTGTTAGTGCTTCTTCTAAGCGGTTACTAGTGGCCTCATGCTCTAGGCGAAGACCTTGGACTTCTTCCCTTATGGAGTGAAAAGTCGAGTGCAAGTTCTCAATGGATTTTGTTAAGGATTCCAAGTGGTCTAGTTCTTTTTGATGTCCATGGGTACCCTGGGCCATTTTGAAACCTTTTGTGACTAGTTACTAAAAATAGAATTGAGTTTTTAGGACTTACTATTTTTAGTAAGTGCCCAAAAAAGTGCTTGGGTGCTATATATCAAAATGATCAGCTCAAAGAGGTGGTCACAATGAGCTATATCTCTCAACACTACTTTTTGGCACCCCAGATTTTTTTTTATCTCCTATTTTGTTGAGTCTAACGATGTTTACAGTTTTTGATTCTGAGCTACAGAGCAAAAGTTGGGTACTGGAGCACTATCTATAACTGGCCTCGTGTCATGCTCTCACTGGTTGGCCCAGTCCTGATAGTCTCTCTCCAAGATTCTCTATATTTTGTAGGTGACTATTATGACAGTTCTGTTCTGACCCTGAAAACTATAAATTTTGACTTGACTGTGCTGACCTCTCTGACCTGACTGTCCTGACTATGACTGCTACTGTAAATTTGACTATTATTCTCTAGACTATCAGCTTAAGTGTCACCCTCATGGTCTATCCCGAATGCATGTACTTTCTATTATTTTTTTAGTAGAGGACTCCTTTCTCATATGCTCACTTTTGGGGATTTGAAATGCAGGTTTACGAATAGGGAGGTTTGGTTTTTTTTTTTTTTTTTTATAGGTTGAAGTTTTAATAGAACTAGGGAATGCTAGGTAGAGGAGTATGTACCACCCATAGGCCCTCTATTATACCGACAGTGATGAACAATAGTGCTCGGACCAATATTTCAGGCCACTACTCAAGGAGGATTCCACACATACCCTTGAGCACACTACCTGCCTCTCTAACAATACGGGAGGGTAATCATCCAGGATGTTGTGTCCCATAGACTATGAGTAATACAAGGCCAAAAAGCTTCCTAATGGCTAAAAGTTTGTTTAAACCTAGATGGTCTCCCGATATACCCGAAGATACGTGGGAGCTCAAGTCCGTGCGCGAGTTCTGTCTGAGGCCTGGGTATTGGAGCCTGATCGCCCCTCACTTCACTAGACGCTTTATGGGCTATCTAGCTTAGCCAATAATGATAGATCCTTCATGATATTTTAAAACCCCCGACACAGGGTTTCTACCTACTCAACTAAAAAGATTTTTTTTTGGTCTGGAAAAAAATGCACTGTATTTTTTGGATTTTTTTTTATAAAGAAAAATAGGAACGGAAAAAACACAGAATTTATACCTAACAGGTGGATTGGATGGCAAGAATCATTGCAGTTGCAGCAGAACTTGGCCCTGGAAAGCGCTCTGATACCACTTGTTAAGATCCTACTATAAAATATACTAAACAACACACTCTCAACTCAAATAAACACACTCTCACACATTTGCTTGGAAATAAACTCATAGAAACATTATAACAGTATTCATAATTAAATGCATATGATAACAAAAATTACTTAAAAGGAACAATCTCACAATAGATAGAATCGCAGGCCTCTTCGAGGGGGCAACCTCCTTCAACACTTCATTAATTTGCAAAAAGATGATTACATTGGTGCCTTTTCGGGTATTTAAAGAGTTTCCTTCCAAGGTTGGCTTACATGCAAAATGCCACCTGGATTACATGCATAATGCCACCCGAATTACATGCATAGTGCCACTTTGAATTACATGCACAATGCCACTCGAATTACATGCATAATGCCACACGAATTACATGCACAATGCCACTCGAATTACATGCACAAGGCCACCTTACCTAACCTATCTACCATGTGTTACATAGAAAAGGGTGCCATTTGTCATAGGCACTACCTAAGCTAAAACTTAGAACATTACAAAATATTAATCATGGGTACTACCCACGTTCACTAGGAATTATTACATCAAGGAAGTTATTACATTAAGGGTTAGGATGAGATCCTAACATATGAAGAAGTTGGAGATGAAATTCAAGGAACGACTCAAGGAGAACCCAGAGCTTGTGCAATTCAACACCATCCCATCCATTATTTATTTCTTTGCACACAAAAATTTGGATATTGTTGTCCATATTGTGGGTCTTCTCCATGATGACATCGACAAAGACGTTATCAAATATTTGGATAGCATGCTCGGTATCTATTGATTACATTGGTAGTTTTAAGAATCAAAAGAAATATTGAGTAAGGTTGTAACACCATGGTGAATTCACACCAAGTGGAGTTTTTTTTTTTATTGGTCCTCCTATGATACGATGGTGAGAAGCATTTGTAGGAATGTGAAGCGTTACGAATTGAAACAAGAGGAAGAAAATATGAAATGAAGCAACTTAGATTTCCTCATTAAATATCCTTTCAAACCACGAAAGTGGGATCAAAGAATTTTTGTAGGAAGTGCATGTTGGAAACCAGATTTATGTGGAAGATATTTCTCCTCCCAAGTTGTTGGACTACACCATTTCACCATTGGAAGCCATTTAAGCATGGTATTCTGCATATGTAGTTGATTTTGAAAATCTTTCTTTTGCCAATATATTGGAAATTTAGTGAGTTTTTATGCATGTTAATGGTAGACTCGTCTATTATTTTTAATATATTGCACCATTTTTCCTTAGAATATTGCACCTCATTAAATGTTGGACTACGTGAATACGGGTCACACTAATGCTAGTTTGATGTAGGATATTAATGTTAGCAGGGTTAGTGTGAAATTTTAGAGTTACATTGACTTGCTTTTTTTAATTCATTTCTCCCTATCCTTTTTTATTTTTTTAACTTCATTAAATAAAATAAAAAATATGAAAAAATTAAAATCCCAAAAAGAGATACGTGGATTCCAATATTAAGCTTCAAATTCTCATTTTAAGCAATTTCACTTTTATTTCAAAGGAAATTTAAAATTCCAAAAATGGTGCACAAATTCACATTTTAAAGGGAAAATCAAAATTTCAAGTTTTACATGATTTCACATTTTAAAGGAGAGTCAAAATTTCAAGCTTTGCACTTTTGTTTTCAAGCAATAAATTAGCTTCACTTTATGAAAATTAAAATTCCAATAAATTTCAAATTTTCACTAAAGGGGGGTAATTTATATGACATTCCAAAGGCTACTACATTGCAAAGTTATATTTTAGTCATTTTCCTTCTATGCTCAAACAAAGCTTAACAAAGCAAGATAAAATCCATTCACAAAGAAAGATAAAATGAATCCAATCATCACTCAAGATTCAAGTTTCAGAGGTAGATTTTAGTCTTTTATTTTGTACTCAAAATAAAATTTAACAAAGAAGATAAAATTTGTTAAAATCTGCTTAACAAAAGAAGATAAAATATACCTAAAACACTTCAAGATAAAATGAATTAAATCACCATCACATTTTATTTTCTTTCAAATTTCAGGAACAATAAAAGGTATGTCAAATCTAAGTAATACCAAAATGCAGGCCCCTTGTTAACAGTTACTTGCACCTCTAAGGTATTTCAACATTTATTTTGACACATTTTCACAAGCATACAAGCACACATTAAGTAAAAGGAACCTTGGAGAAATTTCAATTTCTTTGCAAGAGGGTTTTTCTAACAAAATCTTGATTGTGAGTATGATTTTGCAATTGGGTAAAATTATCACTCAGTAAATCTCAACTTGCTTGACTAACGAGAAGTCAATCATGGACCAATGTGTGTGAAGTGATGTTCATTTAACCATTTTGAGAGAGGATGGTTTCAACTGATTGTTAACTTAGCCTGTAAGCTAGCTCATCCACAAGTGCGTAGTGGTCTGTTCAAAATAAAGTTGCTAATGCAACAGACATGTCACCACTTGTAAGGCATACTCCATTTCTAGGTAGGCATCTATAGCCTATCGATGGAGATCTACCCCATGATTTTAATATGGACCTAAGGACCTCAAGGATTCAAGCTTTTTGATAGTACTCTTTTTCTTTGCTTTTCTCTCTTTTTGTAGTGCTCTTTTTGGGATTTTGCTTTTGTTTTCTACCCTTCTTCCTTATTTTTTGTAGCTTGTCCTTTTGTCGATCCTCAGGTTTTATTTAGATCATGCAAATGATAGGATGAGTGAGGTGACTTTCTCTAGGTGGCCAGTATACGCACAATATTGCCTATCCTATTCTCAAAATTTTCTTAATGTGTAAGATGTGCAATTTGATCCATGAAAGAACTTAAGTCAGCCAAGGAAAGATTTGAAGTGCTTTAGAATTTTCCAACTTTAGATGGTGGTTGATTGAATTAACTGTAAATGGTTGAATCACACAAAGCTTTCAATGATCTAGTCTCATGAAAATGGGATTGGACACCAAAACTATCGTGCTAGCAAGTGTGTATTTAATTCTTTAGATGTGTTATTTACAATGAATATGTACAGATGTGGATATGGACACAATCTATATGCATGTAAATATGTATGAAGAATGAGAGATGTAACGTATAATGACAATGCAATGAGTAATGACCGAGTGGTGAAAATGTGTGAACATGTAGTGAATGATGCAATGAATGACATGATTTTGCTATGCATGGAGTATGCAAATACTATACAATATTGCCCTAGGATAATGTCCAAATGGAAGGGGCGATGGAGAGAATGGAGAAATTTGATACAAGGATATGAGTGCAAGATGAAATGGTAAATATTTTATGGTATCAACGTGATTGATGAAACGAGATGGTGATGCCATAAATGAGTGTGAAAATGGATGTGATGTAAGAAAATAGAAGAAGAAGGAGAAAGAATGAAGAAAATGAAAGAAAGAAATAAAATGAAACTTATCAAAGGTATGTAGCCGCTCGAAGCGTGACCATACAACATTGACAAGTAACAAGAAGAAAGGGGAGAGAGAAATAAGAGAAGAATAAATCAAAGGTATGTAGCTACTCGAAGCATGACCATACAATATTGATCAAAGAGGAAGGAGATAAAAAATAGGAGAAAGAAGTAGAATAGATATGAATGATGCAATTTGGACATATATCGTGGATGGATGGTTTTGTGTTGCTTTTCATTTTTTTGTATTTGTACAATAGTTGTGAGGGTATGCACAAAGAATGATGATTCGTAGTGAAAGCACATTAAGCGTAAAACACTCAAAGATGAATGATTTTTATGGGTTCAAGGTCAACAAGACCTTCAATATTGGCAAGATGATATATCCCAGAGCTGAATTTATGTGTAATAATGTAAGGACCTAGCCAATTAGGCATAAATTTATCATGAAGATGGTATGGTTGGCTAGTGATCTATTGGTTCTCTTTGAGGACTAGATCTTCGACTTGAAATTCTCATTGATGTACCTTACTATTATAGGCATATTAAAGATGATCTTGGTAAATGTGTGTGTGTTCAATGGCATGAATGCAATGCTCATCCAAGAGTGTTAACTGGTCTAATCTTGCTTGATGAGTAGTATCATCATCGATAAATTCTTGCATGGATATGTGTAATGATGGAATTTCAAGCTCCAAGGGCATGATGGCCTTGGTACCATAGACTAGGGAAAATGGGGTTGCCCTAGTTGGAGTATGAATGCTCGTTCGATATGCCCATAAGGCCAATGGCATTTGATTGTGCCAATCACAATGGGATTTCACAATGGTTTTGTGAAGAATGGTGCATATGGTTTTGTTAGTAGCTTTAGCTTGACCATTACCTTATGGGTAGTATGGGGTAGAGAAGCTATGTTGGATGTTGAATTTCTCACATAATGCATGAATATTCTTATTCTTGAAGGGTGTACCATTATCAAAAATGATCTTGGAAGGAATTCCAAATTGATAGATGATGTGTTGAGTAATGAAGTCGATAATTTTGGGACCTATCATTTGGACAAGTGGGATTGCTTCAACCCATTTTGTAAAGTACTCCATAGTAGTAATGATGAATTTATGATTGTTGGATGAGGTTGGTGTGATTTTTTCAATAATATCCAAACCCCATTGAGAAAAAGACCACATCGATTGAATTGGTTGGAGAGCTTAAGATGGTAAGTGTGTGAGATTGGCATGTTGTTGACATTTGATACACTTTTTGATGTATTCACAACAATCATGCTCCATTATGGGCCAATAGTAACCCATTCATAAGATTCACTTGGTAATGGCCATGCCACTAAAATGGCCACCACAAGTACCATCATGGGCCTCCTTAATGACATGTTGGGATTTATGTGGTTCGAGACAACGTAGAAGGATGCCATCATGGCTACGTTTATAGAGAATATCTCCTAACAATGTGTAGCAGATTTCCTCATTGTTTGAAGGTATGTTTATGAGCATGGGGTAAATCCAAAGGAAGAATGCCTAACTTTATGAAATATTTGACCTGGTAAAACCAAGGGTCATGAGGTTCAACTTGTACAATATGGATACCACCATCATGAGAAGGTGGGGAAGTGGAGATAGTGGATTGGAACAATGTGTGGATGGACACATGAGTTGTGTCAGAATGTGGATTTTATGGGATGAGTGATCCAAGAGAAGCCATGGTGTCAGTAAAATGATTGGTGGAATATGGAGTAGTAGTAATGTCATACCACTTGAGTTGGGTGAGTAACTAGTTCAACAACTTGCTTGTACTTTTGAAGGATGGGGTATTGAAATTGCCATGTTCCCTTAATTTGGTTGACAATTAAAAGGGAATCACCAAAGATATCAAGATGTTTAATGTGCATTGCAAGTGCTTGTTTGAGGCTGAGGATAAGAGCTTCGTATTTGGCATTATTGTTTGTACAAGGAAAGCCTAACTTGAAATAAAATGGGAGTGGTTCCCCTTGTAGTGTAAAGAAGATAATTCCTGCACCCTCTCATGTTCATAGTGAGAGCCATCGAAGAAGAGGGTTAAGTCAGTTGATGGCTCGGGTTCCATGTATTCTTCACATTCAGTAGTATGGAACACAAAATCATCAGGAAGCTAGATGAGAAGTGGTTTATCATCAGGTAAAGGTGCTTCAGCTAACTGATCAACAATGACTTGGCCTTTAATGGACTTTTGGCTGATAAATTCAAGGTCAAATTCAGTGAGAAGCATAATCCATTTGGTCATGCGACTATTATGGTAACTCTTACCCATCATGTAATGAAGTGGATTGTCTCGAGCGACCACATAAGTTGTATGATTTATCATGTAGTGTCACAACTTTTGTGTGGTGAAGACAATGATAAGGTAAAGTTTTTCCATGTAAGCATACTGTGTCTCGTAACTAACCAATGTTCGACTGATATAGTACATGACTTGTTCTTGGTTCATCTTATTTTTTGGGCCAATAATGTGCCCAACGTAAAATCGGTAGTGGATATATACAAATGAAAAGGCCAGCTTGGATGAGGTAGAGATAAAATTGGTGGAGAGGTGAGGTAGGATTTGATCACATCAAAAGAAATTTGACATTGATTGTCCCATTTGAAAGCGACCCCTTTTGTAAGATATGGTTAAATGACTTACACTTGTTAGAGAGTTGAGTGATAAATCGATGAATGGATTGTATTTTTCCCTGTAAGTTGTATAGTTGTTTGAGATTTGAAGGGGGAGGCATATCGATGATAGCCTTGAATTTTTGAGGATCAACCTCGATGCCTCATTGTGATACAATAAAACCTAATATTTTGCTTGAGGTAACACCAAAGACATATTTTTTGGGTTCAATCGTACGTTATGTTCTAGGAGGTGATCAAATATTTGATGAAGGTCATCAAGATGTTGATTGTACTTTTTGGATTTTGCAATGAGATCGTCGACATAATATTCTATAGTTTTGTGCATGTAGTCATGGAAGATATATGTCATTGTATGTTGATAGGTTACCCCAACATTTTTAAGGCCAAAGGGCATGACCTTGTAATAAAATATCCCCCAAGGGGTTGTGAAAGATATTTTGTGTTGGTCAATAGGGTTGATCCAAATTTGATTATAGCTAAAAAATCCATCCATGAGAGATAATATTTCATGGCCCATTGTAGCATTGACCAATGTATCGATATTAGGGAGTGGAAAATTGTCCTTGGGACAAGCTTTGTTAAGATCCCTAAAATTGGTACATATGCGGATACCCCCCTTGGATTTTGTGATGGGGACCATGTTTGAAACCCACTCAGGGTAATCGATTGGTTGTATGAACCCCACATCGAGGAGCTTCTGTAATTCCTCTTTCACCATCAAAGCAATTGTAGGATGCATTCGATGCAATTTTTTCTTGATGGGTTTAGCACTATCATCCAATGTTAGATTATGGATAACTAATGATGGATCAAGATCGGGCATGTCCATGTAAGACCATGCAAAGACCTTTATGTATTCCCTAAGGAAAGTGGTGAAAAGGGTGCATTCATATTTAGAAATACTAGCGATGAGTTTGACGATGTGGGGATTGTCGAGATCATCATCGATGTCAACATCAATGGTGTCCTCCACAAGCATGTGGGAGCCATCATGGAGTTGAGCGAGAGTTGGGATGAGGTGAAGGTCATCGATGACATCAGGAAGAGGATACTCATCATCTAGATAAATATTTGTATGATGGATCCAAGGAAGATGGGGTGGAATGGAAGGCAAAGGTGCATTAGTAAAATGTAGCAATTGTGGTGATAAGAGAAAATTGCTAGGCAATGGTGTGGATGGAATGTAGTCAAAATAAAAAAAATCTAGAATGGTGGGTGGAACATAATCAGGATGAGTGGTATAATAGAGTGGAGTGAATAAATCAATAGAGATCATGTTGATTGAAGTACTTGAAGTTATCGAAGAAGGAGAATGTGGTGGAGAAGATTCAAAGGATGATGATGAAGGGTATGGTTGGTTCAAGAGTGGGAGCAAGACCATGGGTGGAGAGTGAGAATGAGAGTGTGAATATGCCAAACCTATTATCAAGTGCGTAAAGGTATGAATGGAGTTTTTGGTGGGAAATATTGGATGATGACATCTGGTGTAGGTGGAGTGAGTGAAAGATCAACAAAGTGATGGGTGAGGTCTTCGACCTCACAAGGAGAAGTATCCTCATGAGGGGAGATGCATGAAAGAAAGTGAATGGGATGTCAACCATGGAATGAGGAGATAAATAGTCAATAGGAAAGTTAGGCTCAAGCTCCTCATCAAAGATATCCTCTGAGATGATCAAGATTGAGATGGTGAAGTTCATCCTCGAGTGTATTGATTGTATCTCGATGATAGCCTAACCTAGACTTATCTGTTGGTTGTCGAATGAAGAGGATTGATAAAGGTACAAAACCCTTGTTCATATTTTCCCAATCTAAAGCCATGACAGTGATAACATCAAAGATAGCATAGGGAAAAGTCAGGGTTTGACATATGATCAAGATTACCATAAAACTTGTTTTACAGTGGTGGAGGTGTAGGAGGTTCAGTGGATGAATCAAGTCCCCCATATATGAAATTGGTACAATTGTTGAGTGGACCAAGAGGAACAACAACCCCGATAGTCAAGGGTGCATTGTGTGGGTGATCAAAGTTATGAATGGATTGAATTGTGGGTGGAATTATCTCGAGCATTTTGTATGTCATACTCACCAAGACCAGGTGTGGTCATGAGTATAGAGATGTGGGTAGTATCGTGATGCTCAGGTTGAGGTGATGGTCCTCAGGATGGGGAATATGATGATGGAATTGATGCATGTGAAAGCGAGGTGGGAGATGAAGAAGTGGATGGATTGGATTGATCTAGTTGTTCATCAAGGTGAGTAGCTCATTGTGTCCACTCATGACATTTGATAAGTGTACCTAATATGGGATGGTTTGCATGGGTGAACTAAGATGTAGGAAGAGAAGAATTCTCAGTAGTTGGAAATATGACTTGTGATGTGTAGGGAATGGAAGATGAATGAATTGGAGGTGTAGGTGGAGTGGGAAGAAGAGGATGAATGGTAGAAGAGGAACCTAATCATGAAGAAGTGAATGTGAATGGGGGTTGAAATGGATTAGAAGAGGATGGAGAAGAGGAGGATGATGGAAGATGTGAAGATAAGAGAGTAGTTTGGGTGCATGGAGTAAGTGGAGGATGTGAAGATGAGGAGGGTATGTCACCCAAATTTGTGGTGTGATGAGGAAGTGGGGATGATGTGGATGTAGTGGCGAGAGAGCATCATGGAGTGGGAGTAAATTGCATAGAAGATAGAGGTGGACCAGGTGGAAGAGCTATGATGTTGCAAAACTTAAATGGGTCATTATCAGGAGGATGCAATGGACCAGTCCATTGTGAATGTATTTGAGACAATGATGTAACGTGGAAGGGACACATTGCATGTCCCTAATCCATGGACATCCAAGAAGAATATTGTACTACATCTCACCTTCAATGACATGGAAGAGGGTGGAAATTATCTTAGCACCTGCCTTAATAGGTAAGATGATGGAGCCTATGGTAGGATGCATAGAGCCATCAAAGGCTTGAAGGTCAAGAGAAGGGGTGGTGAGATGAGTAGGTAAAATATGGAGATGATGAAGAGTAATGATAGAAATGATGTTGATTGAAGATCCAGTATCAATGAGTACATGTTTATAAGTGACAACATTGATAGAATCTTAGATATGCAAAGGGGGATCGACCCCCTCTCCCATAATTTTGGTGATCTCATGGTCATGGAAACTAATGGAAGGTTGCATACATCTCTGCACATTGCCAAAAAAGTTGGCAAAGGCATTAGTATCATTGGTCTCAAGATCGAGAGAGTGAAGAATAGAATTGAGAGCCTCATGATGAGGTTGAGATTGTTGTAGAAGGTCATAAATGGATAACCTTGCAGGAGTGGTGCGGAGTTGATGAGAAAGGCTACCACGAATAGTGATGATATTACATGGTATTATGGGAGGAACATGTGGAGGTATAGGTGGATTGGAAGAAGATGGTGGAGGAGAAGGTGAAGTTCTTTGTGCTTCTGTACGTAATGGATAACATTGATTGTGGGTAGCGATGTTGATCATACCCACAAAACCTTGTTGTGATGGACCACGATTGACATGATTGACTTGTTGTGGATCAGATTGAGCATTACTACCCCCATGTTTAGGTAATGGATTTTGATATATACCCAAATTTTGATTTTACAATGTGAGGGGGTTAGACACATGGATGGTTCCATGGTCGATAAGATCTTGAACGATGTGGTGAAAGATATGGTAAGAATTGAGGTCATGGCCATGCTGGTGATGAAACTCATAGAATGCCTATTCATTATAGCCTCGGGGTCAAGGATGATTAGGCTCATCAGGTCTTACATCGGGCAAAGAGATATGCCCTGCATCAAACAACCATTGGAATAGAGTTGGCATGGGTTCCAAAGGTATCCAATTGCATGGTGGATGAGGAGGTCGTATGTTATGACCCTAGTAATAGATTTGATGGAGGGAGGAATTGGTTTGGAATGTGCACTATTATGGCTAATATTGTGAATGTGGGAGAGGAGAATATGGAGGAGTGAGCATCACCTGATTGGTTTGAGGTGGTTTGGAAGTGGGTGGAGTGTAAGCATTTTGATTGTATCAAAATTTGGATGGATAGGGTGCTTTTTGGTGAAGCTTGATCTTTCCTGATTGGACCTTGATATCCTCGATGACTTTGGCTTGAGAAATAGCCTCGTTGAAAGTACGACTCTGATGGATTTGTAAAGTTTGAGAGATTTATTTGTTGCAACTTTTAGTGAATAGTTTGACAAGTTTTGTAGGTGGAAGGGTGAAAGTTAGATCATGAATGATCACTCTCCATCTAGAAACAAATTTGGTAATTGGTTCTTCATAAAACTATCATAAACTATACAAATCTGACAAGATCATTTTTTTTGATATTGATTGAAAAATGTTCGAGGAATAGATTGGCTAATTACTCAAATGTGAAGAGACTATGCCAAGGCAAATGATTGTACCAATCTAAGGCTTGTCCCCCAAGTGAAAGTGGAAATATGTGAAGCATGAGGGGATCACTACCATTAAGTTGGTAACAGGTAAAGCGATAGTTGGAAGGGATGAAGAGAATAACATGGAATTGGTAGGTGGAAGGGATGAATATGTGGGTAAGAAAGTGATGTTGGAATATTGGGATGATGGAGGGGGAAAGTTGATAGCAAACTGTGGATGGAATGGAATTTGTTGTTGTGATGGCATAAATTATTGTTGTTGGAATTGTTGTGGTGGAATAATTTGCTACTACTATGGCACTTGCTGGTATTGAGGTGGAATTTGTGAATATTGTGGTGGAAGTTGTTGATATTGTTGTGGTGGAGGTTGTGTAACCTACAAAAATTGTTGTTGTAGAATTTGAGATGAAGAAGATGAAGGAGGTGAGGCAGATGAGGAAGGAACTAAAATCATGCCTACTATTTGAACAGTAGTTACAACATCAAGGATGATTTAGGAGATAATAATATAGTCACCTCCTAGGAGCGGGTGAGATGGATTTTGTAGAAAGGGATGATTAGCAAATGGTAATGGAGGTGAGGTCGGCCCATCGTAGGTGATGGTCAGTAGAGGAAGACTAGATGCAGTGTAGATGACATGCTGGTAATAGGTGGATGGCAGATTGTAGGAGGAAATATCATCTGGAAGAGTGGTATCCTCATAGGTCTTGACCTTCATTTGGGGTGGAATGGAGGATGCAACATACGAGTTGTCATGTGCATTACGTTCTTGTGAGCAAGTTAGCAAGTTATGTGGAACAACGAATGCAACCTCCTTAGACTTAGGAGGTGGATTATTGGTCTAAGAGGAGGAGATGCTAGTGACCTCTATAGCAATATGGGTAGTCTCAATAGTAATACAAGTAGCCTTGCATGCCTGACTACGAGTGGTAGGCATCATGATATTTCAAGTGTGAAGAAATAGCCAAAAATGTGAAATTTTGAGCTTCTATGTACCCTATGGCTAGTTTTGGACCTTTTTATTCTAGAAAATACATGTTTGCACGTCAGGGTGCAATTTTATTTGTATCTGAGAATTTGCACGTGGGGGTGCAAATTTGGAGAAAATAGACAAAATGGAGTGTTTTGAATGTTTTGGAGCCTTTGTGTGTTTTTTGACTATTTCTGTAACTTTTTGTAGCCTGAAAACTAGATTCACACGTCGGGGTGTAAACTTTTTTGTATCTAAAAATTTACATGTGGGGGTGCAAATTTTTTTGTATCTATAAATTTGCATGTGGGGGTGCAAACTTGGAGAAAACAAATAGAGTGAAGTAGACTCTGAAGTTACAGACTGTGGAAAACCAACAACTGAGTTTTGAGTAGTTTTGGATGCTGTTGTAACCACTTTTATGAATAAAATAATATGAATGGGTGGATGCTAAAATAAATAAGTATGTTGTAGCATAGAACCTTCTACAACACCTAGAAGTGTGCAATAGAGAACTATGTGATCGATGGGTGAATGGTGATCTAAATGAAAAGGTATAGAAAAATGATATCCAAAATGGGAGAGACTCAAAATGCTTTGATGAGTCAAATCCTCTTATGAAAAGAGGTGGTACTGTCTAAGACCTGCTATTGGCACAACAATGCTTTCACTTCACCCTTAGGCAGGCTCGATCAATAATGACAGTTACCAACTCATAAATTATACAAAGCCCTATGAGCAAGGACATCTAATCCTAACCCACTTTGAAGATCCCTTTTGATGATGAAATTTGAAAAACCAATCTCAAGAGTAGGGGATCTTCTAGTGATGAAGGTCGAAAAACCACTCCTAGGGGGCTACTATGGTGACTAAGGGGGTGAGCTGGTGGAAGGAGATGAAATACAATGTCACCAATCTCGAGTGGGGATTGGTGATGAAGTCCAATCTTACCATTGTGAATGAAATGTGAGTGTGTGGGTGTGAGTTTGACTATGAATAATTTTGAAAGCAAATCTACTCTAAGTGCCTTTTTGAAACAAATCTAACCTAGAATGCTTTTGAAATGAATCTAAGCTAAGATGTTTTTGGAATGGAATCTAATGCCTAGGAAATAAAACTAGATTAATTACTTCCTCACAAAACCAAATTTAATCCTAATGCTTTTGAAACAAATACCGAAATAAAAGTGCTTTGAAGGAAAATCTAGGCTAGGATGCATTTGAAATGAATCTAGGCTATGATGCATCCTCACAAAAACAAATCTAACCCTAATGCTTTTGAAACAAAGACTAAAATGAAAGTGCTTTGAAGGAAAATCTAGGCTAGGATGCGTTTGAAATGAATCTAAGCTATGATACGTCCTCACAAAAAAAAATCTAGCCCTAACAATGAATCAACCTTGAAAAGACAAAAATAATTAGTGCCTAAGCAAAATACCTACATCCAAGTAGTTGCAGAGGTCTCTGGCTATCTCTATGTACCCAAATTTTGCAATTTTGGGAAGTTTGCACCTCAGGTGCAAATTCTTTTGCTCATGGAAATTTGTGCATGGGAGTGCCAATCTGCATTTTTGAATTGGTTTGAGCAGTTTTGTGGTGCTTGAGGTTGTTTCTACATTGTTTGTTGGTTCTGGAAAGGTTTTCTGCACAAAAACAACCAAAAAGATAAATTTCTATGTTAACAACCTATCACAAACCCCTAGAATGATAAGTGCAAAGTTGAATCAAATAGAAACAAGAAAGCATAAATGCTACTATGGCACCAAAAATACAAGGAATGATTTCACCTTGCATACACCGTGGTGAGAGGTGGTTTGAGGTCTAGGTATGAGGGATAGCAATCCCAATGGAAAAAGAGGCTCTTAACCCCCTCGACTTACCTTGTCATTGATGTGGGTGTACAAAATTAGCATCTTGCATTCCAGGGACCAATTTTTGAGGCATATTATGAAATTCGCACACCTAGGTGCAAATTGTTTGGACCTAAAAAATTTACAAGTGCCCCTACAAACTTTGCATTGTGGCCTAAAATTTTTTAGGGTTGGACTTGAAGTGCTTCTCAAGGCTTTGGTAGAGTCTATTCTAGGTTTTCAACACCTGAAATACAGAAAAATAGGCCATATGATGTGTTAGATAGCGATCAAGCTAATGCTTGGTGGGGGTCCCATCGGGCGTGCCAGAATGAAACCATTCAAAAGACCACAATTCATAATATGAAGAATCACTACTTTATATTGAATATAAAAGGGGGTTACAAGATGAATCCTTTTACAACTTTTGCCCTTAGGGCTACAAATGGGTCTTCCCTAAGGAAGCCCTCTTCAATATGGCTACAAGTAGTTGGATCCACCTTTTGTATGTTCCTCAATGCAGGTGGGCTTCTTGCACATGGGCCACCACTAGTTTGATTTATCCTTTGTACCTGTTGGACCTACAAAATGGGGTTAGAGCATGTTTGGGGGCTTGCCTTGGTCAAACCCCATATTTATGAAGACAAAAAGACTCTAAAATAAGCTCAAAACATGACTAAAACTTTACAAAACCATGAAAAACCATAAAAGAGATCATACTTACCTGTCCGGTGACCTCAGAATTATTGTAGCAAAAATTTGCATGGGTGGGTGCATATTTTTTTGGGCCTAAAAATTTGCAAGTGTGGGTGTGAACCTTTCTATTTTCAGACTAACTTGCCAAATATGCAATATGTGATGTCCTGATGTTATTGCATCTTTGATCTCTCATCGGGTCACCTTCAAAAGTCACCTCCTTTATCGATAACCTATCTAAATCACAAAGAGCATAGTAGATCTAATGGAGATTCTAATACTAAATGGATGTGATTGATGTATGATGGATGTTGGATGGCTAGAGTGATTTTTGCAGAGTTTCTGTAAGCTAAATTGAATCTCTCTAAAATGGTGAAAATGGTCTTCTACTTATAAACTTGGTATTAAATTGAATCATTCATCTTAAAAAATATATATTGATATTATTTATAAAATAAGTAATTAAATTAAAATGCATTTGTAGATATATATATATGACATATAATATATTTTATGGATGTGGATATATATATATATATATATATATATATATATATATATATATATATATATATATATATATAATATAAACTAAGGAATAATATGTATTTCACAACAATCAAAGGTGTGTGTTGTAAAGTCTCCTCTTCCATCGGAGTGAAACCTAAAGCCTTGTAGTATGGCCACTTGGCTCAATATGGCTTCAATGAGTGGCCACCCCACACTCTCTAATCTATATAATAATCAACCCGAGAGATCGAGGGATCATTCAACGATGTATGTGGTCTTGGTTACTCTCTTCGGTGTAAACGTCTGTGGCATTGAATTCAGAGACGAAGGTGCAACAACGAGTAGTAGTGGAGCTTAAATCAAGTCTTCTTCCCTTTTAAACATCTGCAGTATCATAGGCTCGGCTCATTTAATGAATTTTATTGTTTAGTCTATTTTATTGTAATAGGCATCAAGTAGATGCAGATTGGAAGCTTGGCTCATTTAATGAATTTTTATTGTTTAGTTTATTTTCTTTTAATAGGTATCAAGTAGATGTAGATTGGAAATTCAGTAATTTAATTGTGTTTTTTGGGTTGTTTGTTAGTCTCACGGACTTGGTTGGATTGTGCAACATTTCTTCCAGGTTCGGTAGTTTTGGTAGTTTCGAATTTTTTCTAAATTTTCAAGGAGAGGAAAGGGCCATCTACCGACCCAAACCTGTTGAGGTGAGCTTGGTATGGTGTTTGGTTGTAGAAATATGATGGTGTTCCCTTGGCTGGCTTCGGCTTTGATGGCTTGGATGCTCTCGTTGAATGGTGCTTGGATGTCTCTATTGCTAGGGTTCTCTACCAGTTATTGTATTTGGCTATTTCGGGGAGAGAATGCCAAATACCGACCCAGACCAGTTGTGGTGAAAGTGGGTTGTTATGTTGCGGTGGTTTTCAGATTTTGGCTCCACGTCTTTGGTGGGTTTCCTGACTTCTATGGTTTGTAAATATCTCTTTCTCCAGTTTCAAAAGTGATGGTGTATTTGATCCCAAAGTTCTAAGGTTTGTGCGAAATTTTACTATCTCCTTTTTCTTGTACCTGAGAGTGGTTTTTCTTGTACCTGAGAGCGATTATTCTTGAAACTTTTTTGGTTGGCTCCACCGGGATTTGCGGGTTTCATGGAATTTCTTGTGCAAATATCCTGGATGGTTTTTATGTTGTGGATTTTTTTGGCTGGTATTTCTAGTGTTATTTTCTTAAACCGGTTATTCTCATGAAGGATTCTCCTGTTATGTGCTTTGTTGGATAGATTTATTGATTGTGATGATAGGATTCCTATGTTCTCCTTTAATGTTAGGTGGCAAATGCTTCGGTTTGGGCAGTTTTTATTTGTAAATTTATTTTTAACCGATAGCATTTTCATTATTCTACTGTTTTTTTCTCCGTTGCTTTAGATTTAGAGCACACGGTGGTTTGACCATGAGACAATCTCTTGTATTTTCTTGATAAAAATCTACAACTTATTTGCTAAAAATTTGTTTCATTGTATTTTTTAGTTTGATTCGTGGAATTCAGCTCAGTCTTTCTTGATGTCTTATTTGCTAAATCTAAGGTTTGGGAGTACCTTTCAAAATCCTACTTAAAACCCTTTTAAAACCCTTTATATTATCAATCAAAAAAATAGCTAGTCACACAAACTATCTCTACCGAAAAACTTTTCCAACCGATAACTTATAGATAGAATTTGGTATTAAATATCCTAACTTAACATAAATAAATTTTGGTTGAAACCACCCTAGGAATATCGTGTGTGTGTGTTTTTTGAGAATTTGCTTTCTTCCTTTATAATTGTGTATGTGTTTTGAGAATTTGTTTTCCTTTCCTTTATGATTGCAGAAGAATAAAGTCATGTTGGATTATGAATGTAAAGGGTTTATGAAGACTGAATTGTGTAAGATATGCAAATTTCTACGTATTGTGTGTTTGACAAGCACATGCTATGAGATGGTATTATGTGCCTTATATGCTTTGTCCATGCTTTGTCCAGGGTAGTGTGGCCTAGTAATTAGAATATGTAAAATTGTGTGCCTTATATGCTTTGATATGCTTTGTCCACGGTGCCCTATTTTCTAGACTTAATTGCTACGAAATGATAGATTTGCATGCTGAGTAAGATGGTTATTGTACCTATTGCTACGAAATGATAAAATTGTATGTTGAGTAAGAGGGTTATTGTGCCTGTTTCTAGACATAATTGTTACGAAATAATAATATGTGTGATGAATGTTTGATAAGTAATAATAATATGTGTGATGAATGTTTGATAAGTACATCTGTGTGCTGAGTGTTTGATAAGCACGCTCTATGAGATAATTGTTATGCCTGTTTCTGCACACAACTATTATGAAATGGTAACCTGTGTTGCACCATAGTCGGTTGCCAGTGAATCCCAGAGTGTAAAGACTGTAAAAAATCTCATTTTCCTTACATAGTTGCTGATTTAAATCTGCCCTCGAACACTGTGTTAGTTGTGCTCTCTTTAACATTATGTATTAGTGGTTATCTTGAAATAGAAATATATTCATTCTAATAACTGTGATGCTCAGTCTTGTTTTGGGCATCACACAAAAACATATAGTGCTTTAATTCAGGCATAATGAAACCTTGCTAAAATTGAAATGTGTAGTAGATTATCGCCAGATTACAATCGTCATATCTAAGTTTTATCTGCAAGATTTATATAAAGAGGGTGCAATTAGAAATTGATTAATTCAAAGCCTTAATAATTAGTTATTAACTCTCTTTTGGAACATAGTGAATTTGCATACGTTAAGAATCTCATCTCAGTGATAGAATTGTATCTTCCAAGTACATTTATTGCTTCTAGCATACTGTTAATTATTGGTCTTGAAAATTGAGATATTCGATGAAGAGATATGCTAATCAATTCACTCGCGGAATATGGATCCTTGTCTTAACCATCCTTTTTGGTAGTTGCGTAGAAAAATTTCACTCAATAATTACAATGATTGTAGCGGGCATTTAAAGTTTTTCAATGACACATTTCATTTAAGAGCAAATCTTAATTATAAAAGAAATTATTTATGTTTATCCCATATGATTGCGGGTGAAAAGTATTATGATTGCAATTGAATGCTGCTTTTTCTTCGAAGTGTCGCCATTGTATTTGCTGTTGTCTCATGTCTGTGTCGAACACTGCAATGTGTTAAAAGTATTCCGAAGCATCTCCTATGTGTCTCATAACCAATAGTTATCTGCTCTTAACATTTAGAAAGTTTTTAATGATTGCATTATTATTTGTGCTATGAACATGATGCAAATCATGTGTTGAAATATGTATTGCACCATATGGTTTCATGATAGTTCAGATAAGAAATTATTTTGCAAACATTTTAGGGTAAATTATGCTTGTGTTATTTCATAGTCTTATAACCTATTTCATTGTATGAAACGTGTGTTTATGCTTCAATCTTGAAACACCGAATTAATGAAAAAAAAAGGGTAAACATGAAGATAACTATAAACCTTTTGTTATTACATTATTAATTAATGAGAACCTTGCTACACGAATGTTAGAAAAAATCAGTAATAAAGTTTCCAAGCTCATCCATAGAATCTAAAATCTTGGCTATTCCTCCTCTCTTCTCTTCTAGCTTGAGGGAAATATTGAAGTCTCTTATTATCATCTATATAATGTCCTCTATCCTGTTACTAAAAATAAGCAACGCTTCCCATAAATCCTTTGTGAGGTTTTTCAAGTTGGAAGCATAGACATTAGTAACAATACATATGGCATTGGAAGCTAAGTGTATGAACTCCACTAAGATGAACCTACCATCCTAAACTAACATGGTTCCCTCAAAAACATCTAGATTTCAAAAAACCTAAACTTCTTGTAGATCCTACAGTTGCAACCAAAAATATTATACTATTGTTCCAGCAAAAGCCTTAATTTCTCCAAATTCTAACTAAAAGTTTTATTTCCTAGAGGAGGAAAATATTTGGTTGATTACTTATAATTATATTATGAAAAACTCTTCTCTTATTAGAGGTATTCAATCTCCTGATTCCAAAAAAGGATCTTCATTTATGTGCCTTTCTAGAGGGCTTAACCCCTCTTGAATATAAATCCAATTTTTTTTGTTATTTATAACATGTTATCTCTTTCTTTATCTCTCTAGCTCTTGTTATAAACTCAAGGATCTACCCTTTTGTTTAGTATCTACTCCTAAGTTTAGGTGCACTCCTTTAGTCTTATTTTTATTACTATAGAGAGCTAAAAAAATACCTTTCTCCTTTGGTCCCCCTCTTTGATAAACAAGGGAAATGAAGAAGGAACAAAATTGAAATTTGATTCACTTACCTCATTAGTCAAAGAATCTACCAAGGTTGGGTCTACTACCTAGTAATTGATCAGTTTCTCCTCATTTTCTAGTGCATCCTCCTTTGCCTATACCTATTTACCTTCTAGCTAATGAGCCTCTATAACTCTTAGCTGCTATTATGGAGCATCTGGAAGGACTTTAGGGTTCTGATCCTAAAAATTCCTAGAGCTTGACTCCCTTTGATCTCCCATATAGGAAGGGCCACCCTCCCTCCAATTTCCTTGCTCAACCTGCTTACTAAGAGAGACTCTATGGGAGTAGTCCCAATCCAAATGACTATACTCACGATAAACCCTACAATGAAAGGGCAAGTTCTCATAATCAACTTCCTAAACATATGCTCATAAATTTGAAGAGAGGGTAATGGATTTTAGGAGTGATTTTGTCAAGTCCACATTAATGCAAAACATACCATATACTCTAGTGATTACTTAGTCTTAGATAATGAAAAAGCTAGGAACTCACCAAGGTAATTTCCAATCATTTCAAAGATCTCTTAGGACTAGAGCCCTAAAGGTAAACCATATAGTCACACCCATATTGGCACCTTATTTATTTATTTTTTATTAGGGTCTAAATTGAGCTCCTATGGATTGAAAAAAAACCTTACTACTCGTAGGGACCAGGGCCATCCAACAAAGCCTTTTGATATAGGTAAAGGCAGCTACAAGAAAATATTTTGATAGGATTTTAAAGATATTTTTCCATTTTTGTTCCCACTTTGTCTTAATACAATTCCATTAAACTAACAAACCTAGTCAGATCCTAGGAATTGAAGAACACAAGCTTATACTGAGAGGGGGGTGAACAGTATAAGACCACTTTTTCAATTTGCTTTAAAATCAACTTTCAAAATAGTATAATGCAGTGAATAGACAATAGTAATAACAGCAGTAATCAAAGCAAAGCACAACACACCATCCACAAAGTGACACAACAATTTACGTGGTTCACCCAATGTGGGCTACTCCACGGATAAAACTTTTCTCTAAAAGTTATATCACGGTTCTTTGGGAAACCTTCCCAATTACAAAGTTTATGGGCACCAACCCAAAGGAGACACCTTCCCCTAGCTCTGCTCTTAGTGGTGATCCTCTAGAAGACCTCTACCTCCTCTGCCCTTAGCAAGTGGAACTCTATCCACAGAAGACACCTATCTTCCCTGCTCTGGCTGGAGATCTCTGTCCTCAACTCTATCACTGCAAAGCCGTTCCTCAAATTCACACCAAACACAGTCCTTCGGTCTAGCACAAATCTGTCCTCTTCCTCTGTTCTTTTCTGTTATAGCCGCACTTGGTCGAAACCAACTTTTCACTATCTACGCAAACACAGAAGCACAGTCTTTGCACTTTGCACAAACATAGTAGCACAGTATTTGCACTCTGTGCAAACATAGCAGTCGATCAGACTTCCACTTATGCACCTCTACGATCGAACTTCTCCCCGCACTCTATCTACTCAAATCGCACTTCGAACGCACACTTGATCGATTCGACTCGACTCGCTCTCTTGCGCATAGCAGAATTCACTTGCACAAATTCGACACACACATTCGATACATTGAAACTCAAAAATAGTCCTCCTTTTATAGCATTAATTCATGATCAAAAACTTAATCTTTAGTCGACTGTTACCCTAAAGATCGTCGGCTGCAAAACCCTAAACTTCGTCGGCCCAGATTTAACTCTATCGGCTCAAAGTTAACTCTGTCCTTCAACCGCCTCTGGAACTCACCTGTAGCTTCTGTCATGAAACTACAACATGTCACGATATCGTGACATTTTTACAGCCGTACACCTTCTATAGCCTATTGTCGCGAAATCATGACACCTTGGCCTTTGTCGACTTCCTTTGTGCTTCTGTCGTGAAATCGTGACACCTTTGCCTCTTGTTGACGTCATCTCACTTCTGTCATGAAATCGTGACACTTTAGTCTTCATGGCCTTCCTCTCAGCTTTTGTCATGAAATCGTGACACTTATGATTTTTGCTGACGTCATCTTCACTCTGTCGTGAAATCGTGACGCTTTAGTCTACAAAGCCTTCTTCTCTGCTTTTGTCGTGAAATCATGACACATCTACTTCTGCTGACGTCATCTGCAACTCTGTCACGAAATCATGATGCTTTCGTTGCCTTAAGCTCTTTTTTGCCATATGCCCGCGAAACTGGAACATGTCACGAAATCGCGATGCTTTCGCCTTCGAGCTCTTCCTTCTTCAATTCGTCGTGAAATCGTGACGCTTCTTCTATTTAAGACTTGCTAACTATTTTTGTCATGAAATCATGACACCTTCTCCAACTGCAAGCTGCCATCTCAACCTGTCGCGAAATCGTGACACTTTCTGCATCCGTACAACTTCTTTGTAGCCTGTCGTGAAATCATGATGCTTTCAGCTTTCGAAAGCTTTCCTTGCAACCTATCGTGAAATCGCGACGCTTCTCCTTTCAGACTCTTCCCTTTTGTTGCATGTCACGAAATCGTGACAGTTCTCACTTCGAGCTTTTTAGTATGTCGTGAAATCATGACAGTCCTCAACTTGACCTCTGCAGCATGTCACGAAATCGTGACATTTTACATGTAACTTTCTCTCTCTTCGAACTTGTCACGAAATCGTGACAGTTCTTTTTGTGGACTCTCTCTTCAGCATCATGTCGTGAAATCGTGACACTTTTTCGTCCGTACAACTTACTTTGCAGAATGTCATGAAATCGTGACACTTTTCCTTCTCTGCCTTCCTACACTTTTCGAGTCGCGAAAATGCGACATGTCATGAAATCGTGACACTTTCCATCTTGCTCTCCTTCCTTGCCAACATGTCGCGAAATCGTGACAGTTTTGCCTACTTCGTCTCTACCTTCCCGCATGTCGCGAAATCGTGACACTTTTGCCCAAACTTTCTCTCTCCTCAAACATGTCACGAAATCATGACAGTTTTTCCAACCGCCTGCATACTTTTTCTTACTTGTCTTTTTCTTGATCTTTTGCAACTGGGCTACTCTGATCTACTTGGAAACTCACTGTCCAAACTGAGACCTTCATCAAAACACATTCTTTGACATCAAACCAAAATGCTTCAAGACCTTCTTGACATCAATGACAACATCTACACTTAGAGCAAAGGCAATGTACCCAAGGTACCCAAAATTGCCAACAATCTCCCCCTTTGTCATTGATGGCAACCCTTAACTGAAAACACAACTCAAGAGCCAAAACTGAACCCTACTGATCCAACAACTGAGAATCTGCATTTGAAGTTTTTGCTCCCCCTGACTTGAAGCTTTCTTCTTCACTATGAAGCTCTCCCCCTTACTCATATCTCTCCCCCTTTGTCATCAATGGCAAAGGGTCACCTTTGGGGCTTGGGACTAAGAATGAGCTTCTTAGCTTAGTCCCTCCCCCACCTCCCGATGAGGTGATTTAAAACAAGGGTGGGAGTGAAACTCCCATTAGGCACTCATCATCATCAGTGTCTACAATTTCTTTGTCGGGCCTTCTCTTGAACTCTTTGTCAGTGTTTCTGTTCTTGTCACTTTTCTTGTTCTTGTTCTCATCTCTTTTCTTGTCCATACCTTGATCCTTGGACTTGTTTATACCACTGTTCCTGTTCTTGTACCTTGGAAGATCAGCTCTGCACTGTCTGGTTGTGTGACCTGCATTGTTGCACTTATAGCAAGTAACAATATTATTTCTTTTGGGCATAGTTGTTCTTTGAATCCGCCTATTCTGACTAACCCAGTTCCTGTTATTTGCCTTGCAAAAAATTGCCTTGTGCCCGAACTGTTGACAAGAGTAGCAATACCCTTGAAAGAAACTAAAACTTCTGAAATTGTTGTTTACCCTCTTTATTTGATCTATGCACTGTGAAGCCGTGTGACCAAACCTGTGACACGCAAAACATCTATCGTAAAATATTCTTTTAATCGACCTTTTGGGTCCCGAAAACTTCTTCTTCGCATTCAAAATTCTGTTTTCTATTTCTGCGCATTTATCACTCACGGACTCTTTCTCTGAGATACTCTCTTCATCAGAACTCTCTTCTCTTTGAAATATTTTACTAGATTCCCCAACCTGTTCCTTGTGTGGTTTAACAAAACCAAGACTTGTTTTATCTGTTGTCTTTCTTTGACCTTTGATAAGAGATTTAACCTTTTTGGAGCTTTCTTGAAACCTGTACAGTTTATCCTTGTATTCTTTATTTTCCTCTTTCAAGGCAGCCATTTTCTGTTCTAATTCACTATACTCAAGCATCTTAGATTCTAACTCATTCTTGAGTTCTTGTGTCTTAGCCATAGAGATGTCAAGACTTTCTATGAGTTCATCTCTCTCCATACAACATTCATCTAATTTATCCTTGAGTCTAGCATTCTTCTTTCTTTCCTTTTTCAAAACACTAAGAGCATTAGTAAGTTCACATTCAAGATCCTCTATTTTATTGCATTTTGAATCATCAAGGCCTTTTTCAGATTTCTTATCACTAGAGGTGCTACCCTTTTCAAAAACCATACAAGCATCTTCCTTATCATTTTCTGAAGCATCCTCATACATACTAGCAACCAATTCATTATTTGTGCAATCATCCTCAAGGTGCCCAAAATTTCCACATCTAAAACATTTCATGACAATGAATTTATGTTTCGGTTCTTCCTCTTTTTTTGAAATGAACAACATCTCATTTTCATCATCACTAGAAGAACTTTCACTATCACTTGCTAGAACACTTACTTGCTTTGTCTAGGTAGAAGCTCTTCTTATTCTTGTGTGAATGCCTCTTTCCTTGATTGTTGTGCTCATCTTTGTTCTTTTTGTGCTTTTTAGAATCCTTGCTCTTAACATCCTGTATATCTTCATCACTTTCATTCTTGGAAACAATACAATCAGTAGCATAATGACCAAACTTTCCACAGTTGAAACATCTTATGTTTTTCTTGCTTTTGTGTTTTCTAGAGAACTTGCCTTTCTTGTTGTAATATGCCTCTTCATCACTAGAAGACTCATCACTCTCTTGAATCTGTTTGCCCTTTGATTTCTTGGTAGCTTTGAAAGCTGCCTCTTTCTTGACATCAACTTTCACTTGAGTTCTCAGCTCAAATGCTTGCAAGAATACTATGGAGCTCATCCTTTTTCAATTTATCTAAATCTTTAGCTTCCTCAATAGCAGAAATATTTTCACTAAATCTATTAGGAAGAGATCTTAAAATCTTATCACACACATCATTTTCAGCAACCTCAAGACCTAGGTCTTTCATGGAGTTAACAACCTCATCCATACGAAGCATGTAGTCACTAATATTTTCATCATCATTCATTTTGAGTTGTTCAAACATACCTTTAAAATGTCTCAATTTGGCCTTTCGGACATTTGCATCACCTGTATGAACCACCTGCAATTGTTTCCACATTTCACTAGTTGTCTTGCAGTGAATAACTTTGGTGAGATCTGCTTTCTGTAAGCCTCTCAGGATTGCATTCATGGCTTTTGAATTGTTGTGAAGCATGAGCTTGTCTTCTTTGGTATAAGGACCATGTTCAGGAATAGTGTATTCGTCTTCAATCACTTCCCATACCTCATTACCAAGTGCCATTAGATAAACTCTCATTCTTGCACTCCACAGACCGAAATCTGATCCATCAAGAATAGGTGCTGCATTGCCACCTAAAAAATCCATTGTGTTCTTAACCAGTTCTTCCTTCCGACTGTTAAACCTTTTCGAAGGAACCTGCTCTGATACCAATTGAAGAACACAAGCTTATACTGAGAGGGGGGGGTGAACAGTATAAGACCACTTTTTAATTTGCTTTAAAATCAACTTTCAAAATAGTATAATGCAGTGAATAGATAGCAGTAATAATAGTAGTAATCAAAGCAAAGCACAACACACCATCCACAAAGTGACACAACAATTTACGTGGTTCACCCAATGTGGGCTACTCCACGGATAAAACTTTTCTCTAAAAGTTATATCACAGTTCTTTGGGAAACCTTCCCAATTACAAAGTTTATGGGCACCAACCCAAAGGAGACACCTTCCCCTAGCTCTGCTCTTAGTGGTGATCCTCTAGAAGACCTCTACCTCCTCTGCCCTTAGCAAGTGGAACTCTATCCATAGAAGACACCTGTCTTCCCTGCTCTGGCTGGAGATCTCTGTCCTCAACTCTATCATTGCAAAGCCGTTCCTCAAATTCGCACCAAACATAGTCCTTCGGTCTAGCACAAATCTGTCCTCTTCCTCTGTTCTTTTCTGTTACAGCCGCACTTGGTCAAAACCAACTTTTCATGTCTAGCAAACAAAAAGTACTTGCACAAACATAGTAGTCTTCGCACTTTGTGCAAACACAGCAGTCGATCAGACTTCCACTTATGCACCTCTATGATCGAACTTCTCCCCACACTCTATCTATGCAAATCGCACTTCGAACGCACACTTGATCGATTCGACTCGACTCGCTCTCTTGCGCATAACAGAATTCACTTGCACAAATTCGACACACACATTCGATACATTGAAACTCAAAAATAGTCCTCCTTTTATAGCATTAATTCATGATCAAAAACTTAATCTTTAGTCGGCTGTTACCCTAAAGATCGTCGGCTACAAAACCCTAAACTACGTCGGCCTAGATTTAACTCTGTCGGCTCAAAGTTAACTCTGTCCTTCAACCACCTTTGGAACTCACCTGTAGCTTCTATCATGAAACTACAACATGTCACGATATCATGACATTTTTACAGCCGTACACCTTCTATAGCCTGCTGTCGTGAAATCGTGACACCTTGGCCTTTGTCGACTTCCTTTGTGCTTCTATCGTGAAATCGTGACACTTTAGTCTTCATGGCCTTCCTCTCAACTTTTGTCATGAAATCGTGACACTTATGATTTTTGCTGACATCATCTTCACTCTGTCACGAAATCGTGACGCTTTAGTCTACAAAGCCTTCTTCTCTACTTTTGTCACGAAATCATGACACATCTACTTTTGTTGACATCATCTACAACTCTGTCATGAAATCGCGAATGCTTTCATCCTTAAGCTCTTTCTGCCATATGCCCAAAGAAACATGTCACGAAATCGCACGCTTTCGCATTCGAGCTCTTCCTTCTTCAATTCATCACAAAATCGTGACGCTTCTTCTATTTAAGACTTACTAACTATTTTTGTCGTGAAATCATGACACCTTCTCCAACTACAAGCTGACATCTCAACTTGTCATGAAATCATGACACTTTCTGCATCCGTACAACTTCTTTGTAGCTCTGTCGCGAAATCGCGACGCTTTCAGCTTTCGAAAGCTTTCCTTGCAACCTGTCATGAAATCGCGACGCTTCTCCTTTCAGACTCTTCCCTTTTGCTGCATGTCACGAAATCATGACAGTTCTCACTTCGAGCTTTTCAGTATGCCATGAAATCATGACAGTCCTCAACTTGACCTCTGCAGCATGTCATGAAATCGTGACATTTTACATGTAACTTTCTCTCTCTTCGAACTTGTCGTGAAATCATGACAGTTCTTTTTGCGGACTCTCTCTTCAGCATCATGTCGCGAAATCATGACACTTTTTCGTCCGTACAACTTACTTTGCAGAATGTCACGAAATCGTGACACTTTTCCTTCTCTGCCTTCCTCTACTTTTCGAGTCGCGAAAATGCGACATGTCGTGAAATCATGACACTTTCCATCTGCTCTTCTTCCCTGCCAACATGTCACGAAATCGCGACAGTTTTGCCTGCTTCGTCTCTACCTTCCCGCATGTCACGAAATCGTGACACATTTGCCCAAACTTTCTCTCTCCTCAAACATGTCGTGAAATCACGACAGTTTTTCTAGCGCCTGCATACTTTTTCTTACTTGTCTTTTTCTTGATCTTTTGCAACTAGGCTACTCTGATCTACTTGGAAACTCATTGTCCAAACTGAAACCTTCATCAAAACACATTCTTTGACATCAAACCAAAATGCTTCAAGACCTTCTTGACATCAATGACAACATCTACACTTAGAGCAAAGGCAATGTACCCAAGGTACCCAAAATTGCCAACAGGAATTTGAAAATAAGATAGTTTGACAAATTTCCTTAGTTTTTATCAACTATAGCATTTAAGATGCTTAACACATGCTCTCTTGGCTCTACAAGGTGGATTTTGGCAATCAACACATTCCTCATAAAATGAGGGGATTTTTCATACATATTTGTGAAAGAGGCCTTGCTTTTACCAAGGGAAGTCAAGCCCACAACTTTCTCCTTCCTTTTCCTATCTGCCAGAGTCTAGTCAGCATCCTAGAATGGGTATCCATCCATTCCTAATTGAAAATACATAGATCCCTACCCCTAGTTCAAATTCAAAAAAGATACTGCCTTACTACCATCTTTACTCTCTCCCATCTCTCTTCCTTATTTGGCAAAAAAAATATGAATTTTATGCAATATTCTAATTTCATTGTTATCTCTACAAGGTCAATTGATTATGTACAATGCTTTGAATTTGTTGGAATTATTGTTTTTGCCCCGTAAGCTTATTTTGTATGTTATATTAGATAATATCCTAGGTTGGTTTTATACATTTTTTTGGTTTGTGACACTTTTCTATTGGTTTCTCCCAATCTGTTGTTGATCAATATAGGCTTTTTAATTTGATCCTACCTATAGATTTTTCCTAGTTGGTTGTTGACTAGTTAAGACTTATTACTAATTAATTATAGCTTGTTGTAGAATTCATAGTTGGGTAACTACTTGTTATGAAAGTGTAGTAATTATTTAATCCATTTATTACATAAGTTTTTTTAGCATGATTATTATCCCATCTATATGTAAAGGTTGGATTAACATATGAAAGGCCATTAAAATTGACCAAGGAAACAAAATCCTCTATTTATCTAAACCATTTAGGACTAACATCTTGCTTTTTAAAGTATATGGAACTATTTTGAAGTACACTCCATGAATTTAGAGATTGTAATTCATCATTGAATTTGACATTTATAATTGAGGTCCTTCTAATATTTATCTTGAATAGTGGGCGTATGTTCAGCATATACATTTATGACTCTAGTTTTTATAATATCCTCTTTATATAAAATACCAACCCAATTGCTTCTTGCTCCTAGTAATTGTCAATCTCATTTATAATCATCCCATATTGTTGTAATACGTCCCAAATTTTCTATGGTTAAAACTGCTTGACAATATCCCATCTTTCAAGTTATTTTAAAGGATTCCATACATTTACTATTACCTATTTTTGTTTCCTACATTAATACAAATTTAGGACTATAACAACTTATTATATGGGATTGAAATGGATCCCACCTATATTACATCATCACCACATAGTGGTATTATAACAAAGCTTGGATATTATCCATTTATCGCTTGGCAAGATTTGAACCTTGATCTCCTCCTTAAATGTTGAGACATTTAATCGGATGAGCTAATGTCACTTTATAGAATTATAACAACTTATTAATTCCTGGATGACTCTATTTTTTTAAGTTCATATTCATACCCCAATTTTTAGAGATAACATTTGTCTTTGTTTGTTATACTTATATGTGGGATTATCCTCACTTCATGATAATACTTTTAATATTTATTTTTTGTTTCCCAAATCAATTATGCCATTGAGTTTTCTCAAAGAGTATTTTATGTATACAAGGCATGTTATTAACTATTTATCCATCAATTATACAAGTGAAATAACTATATCTAAGGTGAAATTTCAATTTTTTATCTAATCTACTCCATCATTCAAGCACATTAAGCAATTCCAATTAAAATATGTTTATTTTCCATCCACATCAATTCATTATCAACAAGTTTAAGATCATAGTAAATAAAATAAATTATTAATAACAAGTATCATGTAGTTTTTTTTTTGGATAACAAGGGGTTGTACTCAGGTCCCCCACCCTTGACAAATCACAACTCTCTTCTTTAGATCTTTGATATTTTACAAATAGATTCACTTCTCATCTCAATTGAGATGCTATAGCTAGAAATCTACATCATTTACATAAAATATCTAAATTCTTGATTTTGATTTTCTAGATTTTTCAACTTTTTGTGTGAATACAAATATTCCAAAATTCAGCATCCTTCTTGATAATTTTTCTATAGCATCCTTCACAATACCAAAACTTCACCTCTACTATCTATGCATTGCATCTTAGTAGAGTAATATTTCCTAAACATCGCACTATCATAGTCCACTTTACCAGATCTAGATTGTTATTTTTCTTCCTGAAGCATAAGTGCAACCACAAAAATTATAATAAATAGTTTATATGAAAATGCATTTATGTTATAAAATAAAGAAAATATTATCGTGGAAAACATTAAAGTAACTCTTAATCATTATTTGATTCAAGCAATCAACATTTTCTTGTTAGCTTCAATTAAACTTACTACTTCCTCTAACCATGAAAAAGAGAATTTAACTTTACGATCCTCAATTAAAACCCCTCTATTGGCTAGCCTATTTAAACATTTGTTTCCTTCCCTTCATGTATATGTAAACCTGATTTCTTCAAAATCTTTAGCAAGATCTTTAATTTCCACAATTATCTTTTATATGTTCCATGGAGCCTTTGCTTTCCTCAAAAGTGTATTTATTACTATGAGTGAATCACCTTCCATCAATACTTTATTCCATTTCATTTGTTTGCATATTTTTATCCCTTCTAAAGCCACCCAAGCTTCAAATTCATTACTTGTCTTAAATCCACTATTGAAAACATAATGAGATAAAATCTCTCCTCTATTATTTCTAATTATTCCTCCTCCTACTAGTCCTATATTTCCTTTAGATGCTCCATCAAAATGTAATTTGATATACTCTACATCTGGTGGTCTCCACTTTATAATCTTTACCTTTCTTTATTTCTCATGTACCCAACATCATAATTCTATTTGATGATTTGAATCCATCTATCAAGGCTCTTTTCTTCCATATTAGGGATTGGGTGAGTTAATAGGGTTGGATTGAACTCCTCTATGGCTAAAAAAATCTTCCTTTTTATTACCTCTAAATTGCTTTCCTTTCCTTTAAATATTTTTTATTCATTTCTATCCAAATAGTACAAAGTATTGTATCTTTTGATATATCCTATATTATGTATAAATCATCACCTTTAAAAGTGTTATACCATTTCTTTAGCCATTCCTCAATTCTGTCATTCATCGCCATGCAGATACCAAACATATTGAGAATATATTGCCATTGTTTTTAGACTATTGAGTAGTGTCCCAAGATATGGTCTATACTCTCCTCTTTTTTACAAAGAACACATTATGAGGGGCCATGAAAACCCCTTTTTATAAGGTTATCCCAAGATAAAATTATTCTATGACCTACTAGCCAAATAAACATTTTAATTTTAGGAATGCTTGGGCTATCCCAAATATCTCTCCATATTCTTGTGATATTCCTATTTTTATTGTGCTTTATATTATATCCACTTCTTATTGTGTCTCCTCCTAAGCTATTCAACTCCCAAGTCAGTTTATAATTGGCTCTCCTCGGAATAATCATTGTTGTTATCTTTCTACTCAACTACCTCCTAGCATCAATGTCTTGTATACTTATAAAAAAATCTTCTTTGCATTTGTATCTTCCTTCATGATCCTTGTACAAAATGTTTGAAACCCTATCACCATATTTTTCTTGAAGTAATCTCATCCAAGGTTTAAAAATTTGATCTATATTGACTGTTTTTTTATCACACCAAGTATCCATCCAAATAGAATTTTTTTCTCCAAATTCCACTACCTATCTTAAACCTTTAATCACTAGATCAATTGATTTTTTCAACCTTTTCAAAGTGCATAACCATTTGGTAAAGAGAATATAGTAAAAATCAATCTTGGATCATTGGGCTCAACATACTTAGAAAAATTCTTTCCCATTGTATTTTACTCTCTTTGTATAATCTCTAGATTACTTTTCCCCTAAGAGCTAATTTTACATATATAAGAACTCTTAAACCAAGATCTCCCCTAGTTTTATCATCACACACCTTGCTCCATTTCACCAAAGGAAATTTCCTTTTATCATGTAATATTAACCACAAAAATGATCGCATAATATAGATTAAACTTTTTTCTATTGATTTTGGCATAGTATATAAAGACATATAATAAGTTGGAATGGCGTATAATATTGATTTAGTTAGTTGCACTCTTCTTGTTAACAATAACCATCTACCTTTCCATGTCGGTAGTTTATTCTAAACTTTACTTATAACTAGATTCCATAATTCTATTCTCATTCTCCCCTCAAATAAGGTCATCCCTAGATAAGTTGGTAAATTTACCTCCTCCATTTGAAGTAACCCGCATATCCCTACTTTGATTTTAGCTGGATTTTTTAAAAAGTAAATTTTGGATTATCCTATTAACTTTTTGCCTTGATGTTTTTCGTATTCCTTAGAAAAGTTATTCAAAGCTTTGGTCTTGTTTATCCGTTTCCTCCCAAAAATGGTTGTATCATCTACAAACTATTGATAGGTGATGTTGTTGATGTTATTACTAGCATTAATTCCACTTATAAGCCCATATTTGCTAGCCTTATTTAAATTCCGACCCAAAACCTTTGCCATAATAATGAATAGATATGGTGATAGAGGATTTTCCTGTCTAAGACCTCTCTTGGATTTAAATATTTTGTTACTAACCCATTGACCAACACTGAATATGAAATTATAGAGACACAAGCTTTAATCCATCTAACCAATTTCTTTACAAAACCAAACTTTTCTAATAATGCAAAAATAAAATCCCATTTAACCCTATCATAGGATTTACTCATATCAAGTTTTAATATCATTGCTTTCTATTTTCTTGAAGCTATTGAATGTATAACTTCATGATCTACTATGATCTTGTCTAAAATATATCTTCCTTTCACAAATCCTCCTTGCTCTTCTAAAATAATTTTGTCTAATAGTGGTCTTAACCGATTTGCCATAACTTTAGATATAATCTCATATGCCATATTACGTAAGTATCATGTAGTTATATAGAAAATGATTCTCATATTTAATCCATCTAGCAAGATATTTTTATATAGTGACATCTTATAAGTCCATTTATAAAAAAATTAATTATTAGATGCATAATGCATATTTTAATAGCATAGATATATCTAACGTTAAAATGAAGATGTGCGTATCTCATGTCAAATCTAACAACAAATGAAAAATGCATATATTCCATGTTAAACATGTTGGTAAATAAAAATGTATGTATATCATAAGAATTGGATAAAAAATGAGGTATACCATTCTTTCATTCTAATCAAATGGCAATAGCTCAACTGGTTAGATCCCTCAACATTGAAGGACGAGCCCCATGTTCAAACCTTGTCAAGCAATACATGGATAATATCAAGCTTTGTTGTAATACCACTATATGGTGATGATGTAATGCAGGGGGGCCCATGTCAATATCATATAACTAATTGAAAAAATATATTCTTTCACTCTATCCTTTAAAAGAATAAGCTAGATTTAAAATTTGAGTGAGAAATTAAATCTAGGCCTATTGTAGATGTAAGAAGATGAAACTCTAATTAAATTCAATAATAAAAATTTTTCTTCAAATGCTAGGATATGATTAAGGATTGAAACAATGAATAAGTTGAGCTAATACGAGGAGGAGTGATATCGAGCATTTTCTCTCAGGTAAGTTCTGGCGGGAATGTATCGGGTGCGACAGCGATGGGGAACTTCGAACCAGGTGAGATTCCCAACTCTGCTACAGGGGAGGGCACTGATGAGTCAGATGTTGATGCTAAAATGAACCTTTCCACTAGGCGGGAGAAAGACCCGAGGAAGGACCCCCGAACAAGAACGAGGGCTATCCCAAAGTAGGTGGAACCGACGTTGGGCCCTTCGGGTCTGCATCTTATCTCGAAAAGGTCACGGGTACCAAATCATAGAAATCTACCAAGGACCGAAGCCCTTTGACAGCGGTCGAAGAAGACTTAGTGATTCCAGAAACCCTAATGGCCAAATATCTTTCCCTAGAAGAACACTCTTTGATTGGGAAGTTCGTTGGTGGCAGACTGGACATGGAATCCATTAGGTGGTGGGCCACTACCAGGTGGAAAGTTTTAAGGAATCTTGAGATTGTAGCTCTCCCTAGAGGGTTCTTTCAAATCCGCCTAAACAATCCCAAAGATGCAACCCGCATTCTAATAGGGGGGTCATGGTTCTACGGGAAGAAGAGTTTGTTCATTCGTAGATGGGGGGAATATTTTAATGTCAAAACTCAGAGCATTAATTTTTCTCCAGTGTGGGTTCGTCTTTCGGGACTCCCTAGCCAATTTTGGCATGAAGATATCCTGCAAGGAATAGGCAGATACATAGGGGAAATGGTGGCCATGGATTCAACCACCAAAGCTCGCACCAGGTTGACCCAAGCTAGAATATGCATCAACGCAAATATTGATTCCCAGCTCCCAACTCGAATCAACCTAGTCTATGGTTCTTTTCATCACTGCCAGGCCATAGAGTACGAAAACAAACCAGCATTCTGCATCGAATGTCGAACCCAAGGACACCTCAAGTCCCACTACCCCTCGCTCAGACCTTAGAAGGAGGTAGATTATGGCAACCATCTCTATAGGAACCAAGGTTTTTGCTCCCCTAGGAAGCCCCCTATGCAAAAGACCAGGCAAATCTACAGCAGAAACCCTTTCCAGCAAGCACCAGGGCAAAACCCTATGGCAAACAAAGGGAAGCAAAAAGTGTAGCCAGAACAATAAGAAGACCAAGCTCAGGTAAGCTCCCTATTCGCTCATCCCAATCGATTTGATATTTTGGGTAATCTCACCCACTCTTATTTAGAAATAAATGAAGGGTTTTTCACTCAGCAAGAAAATGATAGGTCAGACCTAAATGTCGACCTCCAAATCCCCACCACTGAAGAAGTTTTGTAGTATCCCCTTCCCACCAGCAACCCTATTTTATCTCCAGTCAAACTAGGTTCCCCTGATCCCCCTCCTAAAAATATTCTTTCCCAAGAGGCTATCGAGAAAACAAGAGTAGATTTCAGTCCCAAAAACACTCGAAGCTCCAAAAAATCCTGTGTGGATGTTGGAAATGACAAGAAAAGGGGAAGGCCTAATATCCAAGAGCAAATAAGAAGCCAAACTATTGAGGACATAGCCAATGGCATCCAAACAACCCTTGTTCCAAAAATGTTTACCCACCCGAAGGAAGATCCCAAATTATCCAAACCCCCTATGCAGCAGTCAAAAGGGGGCAAGAAATCATCCAAAGTTTCCATATGAGGATACTCTCATGGAATGTGAGGGGCCTCAACAGCGCGGCCAAGCAGAGGTTGGTTAGCACTGTTAGAAAAGAAATCAAACCAACAATCCTCATTATTCAAGAGACTAAGTTAGATCAGTCAAAAGCATGCAAGGCGGGCAACGCCATTTGGAAAAATAGTGGAAGCATTTTCAGTCCCAACCAAGGCCCATCTGGGGGTCTCTTGTGCCTTTGGGATCCAGAGAAAGTAGATGGTAGAGTAATCTCGTCCTCAGATAGAGTTATAAACATCATGTTTTTTTGCAAAGACAAGGATCAATGTTGGATCCTGTCTAATATCTATGCTCCAAACAATCCCCTCAACAGGAGCTCCTTTTGGGACCAATTAAGTCAAATGAGGCAGGCTTTCAAAAATTTCCCTTGGGTTTTGGTCGGGGATTTCAACTCCCCCCTTTACCCGTCAGATAAGGCAGGAGGAAATGACATCCCTACCAAAAGTATTCAGGACTTCCATGGTTTTGTCACTGAAAATAACCTAATGGACATCCAGATTCGGGGAGCTCAATTCACATGGAATAACAGAAGAATAGGGAACAATCTGATCCAAGTTAAGCTAGACAGATTCTTCTTATCTCAAGAAGCCATACCTCTGTTTGGTGATGCCTCCCTCATTTCCCTGCCCAGAATCGGCTCGGATCACAACCCTCTTTTGTTCGAAGCTAACAAGCCTCCAATTTTTAGGACCCCTTTCAGATTCGAGGCAATGTGGGTTCTCCATCCATATTTACGTAATCAAATTGCAGGGTGGTGGCAACAATAGGTGGTTGGATCACCCATCGCTCAAGTCACCCAAAAACTCAAAATAATCAAAGACCACATCAAAATATGGAACAAGGAAGTGTTTGGTAATATTTTTGAAAACAAAGAGCAAATCATCAGCAAGCTCAAATCTATAGAAGATCAAATTCAGAAAGGGCATATGAGCATACAAATAAGGAATGAAGAGAAAAAGCTCCTTGCCGATTACCACAACATTCTAGCCAAGGAAGAAATGTACTAGAGACAAAAGTCTAGAGCCTTGTGGCTCAAGGACGGGGACTCAAACACGAAATTCTTCCATGCTTCCACTCTTCGCCATAGAAGCTCCAACAAGATCAGGGAGTTAACAAACAGTGATGGTACAAGTGTGAGAGACATCCACCTCATCAGAGATGAAGCAGTCACTTTCTTTGAAAAAATGTTGGGGACTAATTCCACTGTGTTCAAACAGGCACAAGATCAGCTTCTTCAGCATATTCCAAATCTGGTATCCCCTGAAATGAATGACATGCTCATCAAGGACCTTACCAATGAAGAAATAAAGTAGGCTCTTTTCTCCATGGCCCCTGATAAAGCTCCGAGGCCTGATGGCTTCTCCCCCAGGTTTTTTCAAACTTACTGGGATATCATAGGGGCTGACATATGCAAAGCTATTATTCACATGCAGAAATCCAAAGCCATCCCCAGAAGCACCAACTCCACTTTCATTGCCCTAATCCCTAAAGGGCCTGAGTGCAAATCCATGAATGACTACAGACCCATCAGTCTATGTAATGTCATATACAAGATTTTTGCCAAAGCCCTGACAACAAGACTCAAAGAAATTCTCCCGCTCATTATAGATCCTTGTTAGGGCAGCTCGGTCAAAGGAAGGTCCATTCATGATGGCATAATCACCCTACATGAAGTCCTCCACTCAACTTCCCAAAACAAGAAAGCAACCCTTTTTCTCAAATTAGATATCAGTAAGGCTTTTGATCGAGTAAACAAGGATTTCCTTTTGGTTGTTCTTCAAAAATTTGGTTTCCATAGGGAATGGATAAATGTAATCAGAGGTTGCATCTCCAACCCGTATTTCTTAGTCTTGGTTAACGGATCACCTGCAGGTTATTTCCCTAGTGGCAGAGGCATCAGGTAGGGAGATCCCTTGTCACCCTTTCTTTTCATCATACTTGTCGAATCTCTAGGAAGAGCACTTAAGAGTGTTGTCAGTGAGAAAAATATCACAGGGATCAGGGCTGCCTCGAGTCTAAACCCGCTATCACACCAACAATTTGTGGATGACACAATACTCGCTACCCATGCTTCAGTAGTGGAGGCCAAGATGATCAAAAAAATCCTTGATTTATATGAGAAAGCGGTTGGGCAAGAAATCAACTATACCAAAAGCAAAAGCTTTTTTATCAATACCCCCCTTTCCAGGCAGATTAAAATTGGGCGTATTCTTCAATGTAGCATTGGTGAGTTCCCTACTCGCTATCTGGGGCTTCCTCTTTTCTACAGTCATCCCAAATTGTCCATGTGGAGTCATGTGGTGGAAATGATAAACAAAAAGTTAGCAGGATGGAAAGGGGCATTCCTAACCCAAGCTGGTAAAATCACTCTCACCGCAGCATGCCTTCAAAGCATCCCAACCTATTTCCTCTCAGTCTTCAAAGCCCCTGCTTCAGTCTACGCCCAAATCGAACAAATACAAAAAATATTCCTGTGGGGCGGCACAGAGGAGAAACAAAAAATTCATTTGGTTGGATGGGAAAAGGTCTATCGATCAAAAAACCAAGGGGGTCTGGGACTTAGAAGAATCAAGCATATAAACACTGCTCTACTGGCTAAGCAAGCCTGGAAAATTCACACAAGTTTCAATGCAGAATGGGTGTCAATAATATAGAGGAAATACCTTCAGCACAAAGAATTCACTGATGAAGATATCCCCAAAGAAGGATCAACTTTTTGGAAGTCAATCATTCAAATTAGGGAAGTTATTCAGAAAGGTTCAAGGTGGCAGCTGGGAACAGGTACCGCCATAAAATTTTGGACAGACAGGTGGGTCAGTGATCAGCCCCTAGTTGAAGATGATGAGATATTTGTGCTAAAACCCATCCTTGATGGCACCATAGGCAGTAAAGTAGCAGACTTCATCCAAAACATCAATGGGTCTAAAAGCTGGAAAGACCTCAACATTAACTCAAATGATGGGCACATAACCAGGGCAACGAGGGCTTTGGCTCTTATGTTGAATACTACAGTGATCCCAACAGATGGAAGAGAAGACCATCTAATTTGGAAAGAAACGGATAGTGGTTGTTTCTCTATCAAATCTGCCTACCAACTTCTCCTCAATCCACAACAAGCTCCCTTTTCCCCTAGCCAAATCTGGATCAAGCACCTCATCCCTAAAGTGGTAGTTTTTTCTTGGTTGGCAATTCAAAACAAGATTCTATCCACTGATAATCTCATCAAGAGGGGGATGATGGTACCCAACAGATGCCACTTGTGCTATAAGGCTTGGGAATCCATCAACCATATTTTCACTAAATGCGAATTCTCATATGTTGTGATGAGCAACCTACTGTCCAGTTTCCATATCAACTGGGTCCAACCCAACTCCCTGACAAAGTTTTTCACTCAGTGGCCCAATCCCTTCAAAAATCCTCGACTGAAATCTTTGTGGAAAATGTGCACTCACCATTTCTTATGGCAGGTATGGCTAGAAAGAAACAACAGGGTTTTCTCTAACACTCCCAAGGACCCTACCTCTATTGCTAGCAAAATCATCAGCTTTACCATAGAGAACTCCCGGCTCATCCCTTGCACAGAACCCCCTGATGTGGGATTGGAGGTTTTTCTGTTCAGTAGTCTTAATATACCCAGGGAAGATAATCCTCGTGTTACTCATCCCCACCCAAGGCACACTTCTTCATGGAAACCCCCCCCGATAGGATGGCTTAAGCTCAATTTTGATGGAGCTTCTAAAGGAAACCTAGGAATGGTAGGGGCAGGAGGACTGGTCAGAGATAGCAATGACAAGATTGTGGTCGCTTTTGCGAAGAACCTAGGCATTCAAACTAATCACGTAGCAGAAGCCCATGCCCTATGGAGAGGTCTCAGCATCATCCAAAAGCACAAAGGGAACTACGAAATAGAAGGGGACTCTCTAAACATAATAAATTATATCAACAACAGCTCCAATCCTTCGTGGAAGGTCATGAATGCCATCAGGGAAGCCAGAAACATGATCAGAAGATAGGGCAGCATAATATGCAGACATGTGTACAGGGAGGCAAACAAATCGGCTGACCTCTTAGCAAACATGGGAATCAGTCAAAATTCCTTATCTGTATGGGATAACAATCCGCCCTCAGACATTGTCAATGAAGCCAATCAAGAGTGGGCAAATCATGGGTCAAACTGACCAGTGCAAGTTCGAAGATCAGTGGGTTTGGCTCACATTTTAGATGATAACAACAAAGCTCCGGAGCAGGAGATTCATCATCAGTTTGCCAACATCTTCATCAGCAGCCTTATCAGTACTCTTGACAACATTTGCAGGAAGCTAAAGCAGCTCATAAAGACTGAGGAAAGCACTGCGAAGAAGAAGGTGGTTGACGCATGATGGAGGGTCGTGGGTCTTTTTTTGTGTATGTTTCTCTGGGTTCTTACTGGGTTTTGTTTTTCATGAGGGATATTTCAACTTTACATATATTATATGCATCAATGTTGGTTTGGGTGTCTGTTGTCCATATATTATCTGCATCAATACTGTTTGGGGTGTTGCTATTAGGCTTACCGACTTTTAATCATTGTATGGTGAACAGTGTTTATCCATTTGCGAAAACACTTTTTTTAAAATTTTAGTCTTCTAAGATGCCAACCTCCTTTGAGGTTTTGTAACTATTGGTTTTGGGAGCCAGGAAAAAACCCTTTAATATAAGCTACACTATTTACCAAAAAAAATGATATGATTAAGGATTTAATAATTATCAAGCCATATAGTCCCAGGGGGGATAGCTCTATGGTTTAGGGTTTGGCTCTTCTTTGGGAGGTCCAAGGTTCAAACTCTGGCATGTGTGTGTGTGGTTGTGTGTTAATCCTCTATTGATAAATTTAGCTCTCAGCATTACGAGGGGTCATGGCTAGGATGGGAATGCTTATCCCTAAGTGTTGGACATAGGAGTTTCTCACACTAACCAAATAAAAAATATCAAGCCATAAAGATTAGATTCAAATATTAATGTCTTAAATGGAATAACTATTAGCAATTTATCACTTATGCAGATTATAATTTAAATTTTTTCATATGTATCTATGATTATTTGATGTTAAAGTGTTGTAATTTTGTACGAAATAAAAATTGTGGATGCAAAATCCTAAAAATGCTTGTTTGCAAATTTTAAACTTCAATGACCTTAAACTAATATTCAAAGAAAATTAATGTATAAAATTAATAGAAATGCTAGAACTAAATATTACAAAATAAATTTTCAAAATAAGATCTATTATTCAGTATCTAATGTAGCCACCTAAAATTTATCATATTAACATTTGTCTAAGGTCAACAATAAATAATTTTGCAAAGGTCCCAAATTATTTAAATATTTCGTATGTAACCTTAGAAACATCAAATCATCCCTTTTAGCCCCTTTTTCCCACTAAGCCCCATCCTACACCTAGCCCATGGTCACCATGTGACTATCCCACTTCCCCTAGCCTATGTGCACATTCCCCTAGTCTACCCTTTGACCCTAGCTTAGGTCCATCTCACCCTAGCCTAACCTACCCCTACTCTCCATATCCCCATGCACCCACACAACCTCTCATGCTCTTTAATGCATATGGGTGGGGTGAGGACTCTCCCCATCCAAGAGAATTAATGAGGCATGGTGTGCACATACCACTTGAGTGGGGTGAGGACTCTCCCCACCCAAGAATGTTAATGAGGTATGGTGCACACATGCCCCTTTGACCATCCAAGTGGGAAATCCTAGATTTTCCTCCCCTCACCCAAGCCACTTGGTTGCCATGTCATATCCACCTCACCTCCCTCTCACTACCCCTAACCTTTCCAAAATTCTGTAAATAGATTCTCATTTCCTTCATTTGTATGAGAGTGTGAGATTACATACCAAAACTCTACCAAATTTTAGTTAGAATCCTCTTGTGTGCATAATACTTGCTTGCATATCAGCCATGGATAACATTGTAGACCTCCATTTGCATGCATCTATTTTATAAAACTGCTCACATGTGGAAGCTCATACAGACTCCAAACTTAGACCAAATCCACCTAACAAGCAACAGAATATCTCTTGCAAATTTTATCAAATTTTGGGCAGTCTAGAGTGAACCATATACCCTCATATGGTTCATAGTTATAATCATCCACCCCTGGATGGTTGACCATCCTAGACTAGACATAGTCAAATATCCAATCACAGATAGTTGACAGAGGTGAGCAAGGTAAGATTTTGATGTTTTGATCTCATTTTGAGGTTGTTTAATGCATTAATTCAACTTGTCATTGTTTTCTCCTTTCATAAACTTGGGTCCAACTTAGGTGGACCCAAGAGGTGCTACTAACTATTATTTTGGTTGTATGTAGGGCTTTTGGAGACTCATTCAACCAAGGGTGGTCATCAAGCACAAAAACCCACCCACACTTTGAGGTGGTCTAAAATACTTTTTGTGCCATTACATTTACATTTGTAAAGGGGATGTTCCATCTTGGAAACCCTTCTTGTAGCCCATGAGGCATTGTAAAAGCATGTATTGTAACATATTTTGTAATAAATAAAATGGTGTATTTTTTATTCCATATTTTGGTGACCACGGTGGGACTCATTCAATAGAGACCCCCAATAATGGGGTGCATTCATCTTCCCCAACCTCCAACATCCCACACTATGACCCTAATTCCTTTCATGATTATTCTACCCATCTCATCCAACCTTCACCCCTTATTTTCCCTAGTTCACGTCATCCCCTCTTAACCCCACATATTCCACCTGAATCAACTTGAGTCTCCCTATCACCACTCTATATTCTTGAATGCTCCTTTCCCTGAATTTCCTAAGATCAAACCCACACTTACACCTCTTATATCTCATTCATTTCTACCTTGCATGTTTTTACCCAAATTGTAGGTACTGTATCAAACACCACTGATCCCAATCATCCTTCCTCATATAATTTTGCTTCTTCTTCATAAAATCCCTCCTCTAATGCCACCTTCCTATGCTTTCTTCAATTTTAATGCCTTCCCTAATCCATGAGAAATTGTTATTTCTCATCCTACTTCATCCATTCCTCAAATCCCCTTTCACCTTCCCACTCCACCTTAGGAGTCCACGCCAACCAATCCAACTCCTTATTTTGCACACTTCTCTTCATACATCAATCCTCCTACAATTGGTGTGCATACTATTTCTTCTTCTATTCATTCCATCATTTTCATCCTACTTCTTATCTTCAACCTCCTTCCTATCATTATTCTTATCCTTCTCTCTAATATTATTCTCTTATACAACCCCCTTAATCTTACTCTTCTTCATAGCATGCTCATGCCAACACTTCTCAGCAACCTCCACATCTCAACTTTCACATTGCTTCTTCACCCTATTCTCAACCACCTCTATCTATTCTCCTTCTAAATCCTCCCCCTTCTGATCATCCTTCATTCTTAACTCAACCTCCTTTGTGGAATCCCACTCCAATTACCTCTCCTTCACCACCACATCCTCCACCCTCTTTCTATTAGTGGCCACTTCATAGTTCCAAGCTTCTCATCAGCCTTCACCAATCCAAAATTGACCTCCACCCACCAATACCAACCTAATGGTGATGCCACCACCTTATCAACCCCCACCATATTATCATCATACCCAATCCTCTCCATGAATTTTATACCCCTCTACCTCCTCATCCATACTATTCTCATATTCTCCTTTATCCTTACTATTATCCATATTCATACCCTCCTAAGCCATCCCACTTCGCTTACCCTGTTAACCCTTCATAGGCACCTCAATCCCCTCAACTTGAGATTCAACGTCTAATAGACTAACTCAACAATCTAAAGTTACACTCAACTAGATATGGGTATCAAAAACCCACATATAGCCAAATGTACAATGATCCCATTCACCCGTTAATCCTAGACCATCGATATCCTTTCCAATTTGAGATGCTAAAATTTGAGAAAATCAAGGGGAAAGAAAACCCCAAAGAGCACTTGAGGAACTCCAATTCTTTATGCTACGAACTTTGTGGTAGTAATCCCCTCATTCTCAAAACCTTCCCCATGTCCCTTGGGGACCAAGCCTTAGACTGGTTCAATAATCTGCCTCAACATAGCATGTTTACTTTTGAGCAACTGGCCAACCTCTTCCTATAGCACTTCTCGATCAATATCCAAAAGAATATTTCATTATCAAATTTATACAGTCTTCACCAATTTGATGATGAGTTGATTAATGATTTTGTCTCTAGGTAGTGAGGGGTTATCCATGATTTGACATTATCTATCCCCCTGTCGATCTGGTGAAGATGTTCAACAAAAGCTATGCTAAACATATATCTTCTACACTACAAATTAAATAGCACTACTCTTTTTAGGATGCCATTGCCCAAGCAAAATTCATTGAAGAAATTAAGATTCAAGAAGTAAAAATTAAGCTTCGAAAGAAAACTAAGCACCCTAGTAAGTTCAAAAAGGGCAACAAAAAAAACAACCAAACCAAAGCTTCCCAAGTCAACTAAGTGGTCTTGAGTATGAGAACCATCCCCAACAGTCGAGTACTCAACTACAACAATAGAAATTCTAACCATAATCCACCCTTATGTAGCTAATAACCTTATTCTTTTTGGAAAGAAACTAATTCTAGGTCGTTCACTATTAAATATGCTCATGATTTGACTATTGATTATAAAGTGGTCCATATCCCTTATGATCGAGTGTGGATTAAATACCTCATTTTAAAAGTTGCTCATTTCAGTTGGTTAGCCATTCAAAATAAGATTCTAATGATTGATAATATTATGAAAATGGATATGTTTATCCCCAACAAATACTATTTATGCATGAATGCTTGGAAATATACCAATAACCTCCTTTTGGAGTGCCCTTTCTCCAAGATAAATTTAGATCACCTTATGTCTACTTTTTATATCTCTTGGGTTCCTCCTAATTCATTGAGTCACCTTTTCACCCAATGGCCTTCTCCATTCAAAATTTTTAGATTATCTTCTTTATGGAAATTGAGCCTTCATCGTATCTTATGGTAATTTTGGCTTGAAAGAAATAGCAGAGTTTTCTCTTCCTCCTCTAAATATTCCATATCTATAGCTAATAATGCTATTGCCTTTGCTGTCAAGAATTCCCAACTCTTCCCTTATCCCAAACTACCTGATTCTAGATTGGAGTCTATTATGTTCTCTTCTTTAAATATTCCCTGCAACTCCAGTTCTATTTTATTATCCCCCCATCCCAGAGTGGGTGCCCATAGGATTCCTCCCCAAAGTGAGTGATTGAAACTTAATTTTGACAGTGCATCCAAAGGAAGCCCGGGGGATGTTGGTGCAGGTGGCCTAGTCAAAGATAGCAGTGGTCAAGTTATTATGGCTTATGTTGAGTATTTTGGGTGCCAAACAAATAATTTTATTGAAGGTCATGCACTATGGAGAGGGCTAGATCTTCTCAAGTATTATAAAGGTAACATTTTTATTGAGGGATATTCTTTGAACATTATAAATGCTCTTAAAAATAATAGGGTGTCCTCTTGGAATGTCAAAACTATTGTTCAGGAAGCTAAGAATTTGTTCCAAAATTTCAATGATATCTCTATCAACCATGTGTACCACGAAGCTAACAGACCTACAAATATTCTTGCCAATTGGGGAGTTACCCATAAATCTCTGTCCATTTGGAAATAAAGCTTTCCCCAAGAATTTTTAAATGCTACTAATCATGATTTGGTTTGAAATTTGTGGTCATGGGTTTGGGCATGTTAGCTTCTCCAATGTTGACTCTACCCTTTTTAGCATGATGTGTTTCTTTGGTTCCAATTATTATACTGGAAGTATTCTAATTAGTGTGACTCTTCACCTTGCTATCATTTTTGGAATTTGGTTCTCTTGTTTTCCTTATGTGAAGTATACAATACCCCAAGATAGGCCCTGTCAGTGGGTTTACCTCATGGTTGTCTTCTCAAATCATGTCAAGTCCCTGAGTAGGTCTAGGTTGTGCAATTGGATGTTATCAAACAATGTCAATATGCATCAAGTCTTGAGATGCTTAATTTTATGTCTTGTGAACTTTGAGATTCATTATTTAAATTATTTGGCACTCCCAATATTATCCTAGCCCTATCATGTGCAAATTTTTTCCTGTGCCATTTCTATTTTTTTTGGTGTCGGTTCTCTATGGATAATTATTACGTGGTTTGCCAATCACACCAACTCAGCTTTTGAAAAGGGCATCTATTGTACCAAAAATTTCTATATTTACATCCTTGGTCTATGTCAATCCATTTTCATCTAGTTTTATTTGTCGTTGTTTGTCCTAGGTAGTAGGAAGCTTATGTGATCTTCCTTTCTCCTCAGTTTTTCCAATATAGCCTTGTTTGAGCCATCTACCCTTTAGCTTGATCCCCTATCTCACACCTTTCTAGAAGCTCATGGTCTCATTCCATTTCTAAGGAAGTTCAAAGAGGTTGAGCAATATATCACTGAATCCTTTGTCATTTCATGGAATAATGGTTATGTTGTTGTGTGTAACCTCCATTTCAAATTTATTGTTAAGCTTATGGATGAGGTGACAAAACTATCGATGAAAGGGCGAGCGGTGCAAAGAGATCATCATAATTGGGAACTTGAGCTCTAGGGTTTCCCAAATCATTCAAATATTTTCAATTGGAAGGGTGTTGTTTTTTATCATGAGTCACTACCTACGCCTTGGCCCATGGTGTCTATTATAGTTTTTATGGATGCGAGCTTCCCTTGCATGGGTTTTTGTCATAGCTTCTTTAGAGATTTTTCATATAGTTACTTCTCTTAAGCAACCCCTCTGTGGGTATTGTTTGGACTGCTTTTTTTTTCTAACATCAGACGTCCATCCAGCCTTCTCTACTATTGTTTAGACCTTTTTTCTTTAGGTTGTTGTTGGCTAATATGTAGGCCTATGTCATCTTATGCTATTAGTTTAGCTACTAGTTTATGTACTTAGGTTTGTGACCCATTTAAACCCTGCACTTAATCAATTTTACCTACCAAAAAAAACCTCCAATCAAAACCAATACTTGTCTCATCCATCTCACAAAATTGACCGATGGGAGATAACATTTGATAACCCCTTGGCCCCTTCTAACCAAATCCTTGGAATTTATCATTATTACCTACATCAACATGGGATTCCCTAATAGCAAAAAAGTGTATTGACCTCTACAACTATGCTTAATCAAATCAACCATGTCAATGGCATCCCATCCTACCAAGGTTTTGTTGGAATGATCAACATTATCACCAAAAATCAATGGTACCCTAGTCGATAACCTCCATAATGTGACCTCATAAATGCACCTACACAATTGATTGTATCACCCACATTAGGCATACCTCCTATAACATGACATGTTGTCACATTAAAAAGTTGTCTTACCCATAGCCTAAATATGGCTTTAACAAAATTATCCATCTATGACCTCATCCAAAAATCCCCCCAATATTGAGAAGCTTTGAATGATATACTAAGGTCTATAGATATATAGAGACATGATCCCAATGTATTTTCTAGCTTTATAGGTAATGTGAGGACTTGCATGTCACCCTCAATCGTATTCTATGATTATAATATAAATACTCTTAAGGAAGTAGGGTTTGATCCCCCTATGCATATCATGGCATGCATCGATAGGAATATGTTCAAATGCATTCTCATAGACATTGGATCTTCCATAAATATCATCTCAATAATCATCCTCCAGCACCTCAACCTTTCATCCATCCATATGGATACCCCTACCATCACCTTACAAGCTTTCAATGACACTCTTTTTTCAATTCTAGGTATGGTATACCTTCCTATCTAGGTGGGTGTGAAGACCATCCCTACCCTTTTCTATGTTATTGAAGGCTAAATGCAATATAGTTTTATTTTTGGGTGACCATGGATCCAAGAAATAAAATGTGTCCCCTCTACTCTGCACCATTGCTTAAAATACATCCATGAGGTATGGATGCACTGCATTCCCACTGATGAAAAACAATTCAAATACTACAACATGGTCTCTCTTTCACAATGTCCTACTCTACCATCCACCCATATTTCTCCTACTAGTGTACAGTCTACTCCCCCTATCTAATCAATAGCCCAACCTCCTACACCACCAGTTTCTATAGTCACTAATTGTCCTCTTATTCATCCAACTAATCCCTCACCTCAACCATCCCATCAATCGTGACCTATCTTCTATCTGCCCTTGCATGGTTGTCCTTCTCCTTCATCTATATATCCTTCATTTATCCCTTCTACTTGATCCCATCCTCTATAATTTTCTACTATTCCACCTAGGTTCCCTCCTCCTATGGCACATATTCACACCTCTTCACATATCTCTCCCCTTCTTCCTACACCTCATCTTGCACCTCACCCACTTCCTATACCTCACTTGCCCAATATACGTCTCCTCACCTTGGATATGTTGTCTCCTCCTATGTTGCCTCTCCCTCCTACTTCTTTATTCCCCTACCTAATCCTTGATAGCACCACTCTTGGGAGCATTGTCGCTAGATTCGATTCTCAAATAACAAATCCCCTCCATCAACTTCCTTTTCATCTAGTGAATAGTCTACTAGGTCTTCCCCACTATCATCCTCATCTTTCCCTTCCATATCATCCTCCTAAGATACCCCTTCATCCACCTCCATTGATCCACCTACACCTCCACATCCATAAGGTCTGGGGTCTCCCTCTTGACAAACAAGTCAGGGGTCACCTCATGTGTCTATCCATTTGTTTAGTTTTGGTCCACGAGAGTACCTTGTACATAATGTTATATTTTTCCCTCCTTACATAGAGTCAATCAAGAATTTTTGTCACCCTCACAATATTCCATTGACTATATGTGCTATTATTTCCATCGGCTCTTCATCTAACCATACCAATTTTATATATGGGGTATTTGATACCTCTTTCAAGAAGCCTATACCTAAAGAGCCCAAAGAGCCATTTTTTAGGAGAACAAACATTAGCTACATATCTAAATCATCCTTCATCATTCAATACTTTGAATATTTTCAATGGAAAGGATTTGATCTAGGTCAATATGAGTAGGGTTCACGGTATCTTGTTGAACCCCCCTACAAATAACCTAAAGACAAATCTGGTTTGGGCTATAAAAAGAACTATTCAACCACACTCCTTGAGGAAGGTCTCAAATATCTTAATATTGACCTCATAAAGGATGATTTTGATGAGTAAATAAACCCTTAGTACACCCACTTAATCAAGAATCTCTCCCCATAATTTGTGGTTGATATTCTTGTAGATTTTTTCCAAGTTATGACGAACCATGTCTCCCCGTTTGACAATTTTTAGGACAAGCTTGAAGAGCAGTTTGATACTCTCTCAATTGCTTCCAATTTTTTTGATGAAGTATCATTTTGCGTCATGCCTATGTTCAATACTCCATATGATGGTACCTTTTACCTTCACATTTTTCCCCTCCCACTCTGTATCCTTCCTACACTCCTTCCACCAAAGCATCTTGTTGATTATCTTGTCCCACTTCCTTTCCCCCCTTTATCACAACATCCATTGTTTCTACTTGATCCTCATCCATCCATATTTCATAAACTTCTCCCTCTTCCACAAGAGCATGTAGTTCCAAACCTATCCTCTAGTAATCACATCCACCCACATCATGATTTACCCATAATTAACATGATATCTATCAACCTTTTCACTCTGCTTTGCTATGCATCTAATCCTCCTTGTCTCCTTAGTATTTATCTAAGTACCATTGAATTTGAGTAGATTTCTTCTAATCCTTCTCCTCTAGACTTCCTTACAATAAAGTAATTAATCTAATAGTCAGATGTCTATCTTCCCCCATCTTCCATTTTTCCTTCTTCTTTTGTCTATCAAGCTGAATTTGATAGTATTGATACTATATTTGCTCAAAATATGGTTGAAAATCTACATCTCATTCCTACTCCCACATAGCTAGAATATGGTTCCCACATCCTTATGGAGGAAACCATCGACATCAACCTCAGTTCTGATCCCTCCAACTTTTGCATCATCCAACTCAAAAATACTTTATCCCCTGAAGAGAGCACTTTACGACACTCCTGAGTGAGTATAAAAATATTTTTGCATGGTCCTATAGTGATATGTTAGACCTCGATCCAAACCTAGTGGTCTAGTAATTCCAAGCCAATCAATCAAAAGCTATAGAAGCTACATCCCACTATTGCATTGATGGTAAAAGAAGAGCTAAAAAATATCTTAGATGTAGGCTTTATTCAACCCATAGTCTATCTAAAATTGGTGTCAAACATGATACCCATAAAAAATTCCAAAGGGGGATACACATTTCTACGAACTTTCAAGATCTAAAAAAAGTGTCCTAAAGATAATTTTCTCCTTCCGAACATCGACACTTTGTTTGATTCCATAAAATGTCATGAAAGGATCTCCTTGGTGGATGATTCTCGGGATATAATAAAATTCTAGTTAATATCGATGATGAACACAAGATATCTTTCACCACACTATGGGGGATGTTTTGCTACAAAGTTATGTCATTTGATCTAAAACATGTAGGTGTTATGTATCAGTGTGCTATGACATACATATTTCATGACTAAATGCATCACATTGTAAAGGATTATGTGGATGACATATTGGCAAAATATAAATGGATTGATTAGCATGTCAATATTTTATGTAAAATCTTTGATCGGCTTCTTGAGCACAATGTGAGACTAAACCCCAAGAAATGTATCTTTGGTGATACCTCAAGTAATTTTTTTGTATTTATCATTTCTCAATAGGGTATTGAAGTGGACCCAAAAAAATTAAAGGTCATTCTTGACATGCCATCCCCTACAAATATCAAATAATTGTGTAGCTTGCAAGAAAAAATTCAAGCAATTCATTGTTTCGTCACGTAACTATCATATAAGTGCAAGCCATTCAATCATCTGTTACAAAATGAGGTAGCCTTCAATTGGACCAAGGAATTTCATGATGATTTTGATACCATAAAAAAATACCTTGCATCCCTACCACTTTTATCCCTACCTAGACTAGGTTTTCCATTCTACTGGTACATTTTTGCCATCGACTTTGCCCTAGGCACCACACTAGCCTAGAACAATAAGGCTAATTGAGAGCAATCCATATACTATATTAGTCACACTTAGGTGATTTATGAGATAAGATATGCTTATTTTGAGAATTTATGTTTAGCAGTAGTTTTTGCTACTAAGAAACTTTACCATTATATGATCAATCATACCACCTATGTCATTTTTAGGAAAAACCCATTACGATATATGATGGATCGATCCTACAATAATAGTCAAACCACCAAATTAATGCTTTTAATAGAATTTGATCTTAAATTTATTAGCCAAAAATCCATTAAAGGTCAAGTCATCATAAATTAACTCGTAGAAGCATTGATCATAAACCTCTTGTCATAGAGCTTCCTAATAACTCTATCTTCAACATCACTAAGCAAGAAGAATATGTCAAACCTGAAGATAATATTGACCTCATGTTATACTTTGATAGTTCCAAGTGCGAGTAAGGAGGATGTATTGGATTTGTTTTCTTCATTCCATAAGGGGCTTCCATCCCCTTTTCATTCAAACTTGACTTCTCTTGCACCAACAACAATACCGAATAAGAATCTCTCATCCTCGACCTCAAAATTATAATTGCTATAAACATCAAATGCATCAAAATCATTGGCAATTTCCTCCTCATTTTTAATCAATTAAAGGATATTTATCAGTGCAAATGTGTAGTCTTCAAGCAATAAAAGCAAGTTACAAACAAGTTATTATTGTACTTCAATTACTACAATATCAAGGCCTCTCCAAGGTATGCCAATAACTTTGCTTATATGATAGATTTTCTCGATTCCATCATCCCTAAAAACCTGCATGACAAGGTCACCCACATCCATGTCACCACTATCCATAAATTGGTTATTTACAATAAGAATTCCTTGGATAAACTGGACGTCCATCTTTTGCAAGAAGAACCTTACAATGCTTGGTTTTCTTAGGTCAAGGACTACCTTAAGCTTGGTTTTCTTCCCTCTAATTTTCCTTAGGCTAGGAAGTAAAATTTTAAATAGAAAACCATGAGGTATACCCTCTTAAGGTATGTCCTCTATCATAGAATCTATTATGGTATTCTTCTCTGGTATGTTGAACCATGTGAAGCTTGTTGGGTCATATCTGCAACTCATGATGGCACTTGTGGTGGCTATTTTAGTGGAATCACCATCAAAAAGTTCATTTTGTGCATGTATTATTATTGGACCACCATGGAACATGATTTTTGTGCATACGTAAAGAAATATATCAAATTCCTATATGATGCCAACTTAACCCACGTGCCCTCATAAGCCTTGCAACCAATCTAGGAATTATGGCCCTTTTTATAATGGGGTTTTGACCTTGTGGTAAAAATCTCCCTAGCCTCATTTTGACAACATACTTTCATCATCATGACTATAGGATATTTCACCAAGTGGATACAAGTTATTCCTCTTGTCAAAATGACTAGTCCTCAAATTACATAATTTATCCTGCATCACATCATTTGTCATTTTGGCATCCCTTCCAATATCATTCCTAGATAATGGTCCACCCTTCAATAATAAGGATGTTTGAGTGTTATGTGATAAATACCAAATTAAACATAGCTTCTTGACTCCTTACTATCATCAAGGTAACAACCAAGCCAAATCCACCAACAAGACCATTTACACGATCTTGTGTAAGACTGTTAAAGAATCCCATAGATATTAGCATACCCAAATTTCTTTAGCACTATGGGCCTATTGAATGAGTGATCACACACCTACTGAGGTAAATTCATTCTCATTGGTTTATGGTGTTGAGGCCATTATTCCCCTTGAACTTGAAATTTCATTATTGCAAATCTCACTCCAAGAGTTCATCGATGATAAAACTACACGCCAAGCTTGGCTATATCAACTTACCCTTCTTGATGAGCATTGAATCAATGCTCTTGATCATATTTATGTTTATAAATATCAAATCAAATGTGTATATGACAACAAGTTCCATGAGTGTTAGTTTCAATTCAATGACCTCATGCTAAAAATGAATCAACAGAACTCAAACCTACCTAGCCATTTGCAGGACAAATTTACTCCCAATTGGCTCGGTCCTTTCATTTTCAAACATGAGTTTGGTTATGGTGCTTACAAGCTTACCACTCTCAAATGTAATAAGGAACCCAAAACCATTAGTAACCTTTTCCTTAAACGTTTCTATGCCTAATAGCATTTGGTAGGTTTTTTCTTCTTGTGCATCTTTTGTAAAACAAAAACAACACACAAAATAAAAACAAACAAACATTGACAACAACATCAAAAAATATGCATCACATTCAACATCCTCTTTCCTCCCTCCATTCACCTATTTTTTTACCTCATTCTCATGTTATCTCTGCTTTTTATCCCTTTTCCTTCTCCTCATCCTCTTTTTATCTCTTCATTCACAAGTTCCATATCATTGTTGTATGATCACGCATGAGCAGCTATGTACCCATAACTAGTCCTTCTTTATTATTTTATCTCTTTTTCTCCCACTTTCTCTTCATGTACTTTATTTTCTTCCTTCATATATTCTATGTTATTTTTGTACAATCATGCACAAGCAGTTGCGTACCTATGGTTGGTTCCTTTCTCTCTTCATTCTCCTTTTCTTCTTTCTCCACTTGCTTCTATTTCTCACCACTATGTTCCTCTTCCTTTCCTCCCTTGTACTCCTTTCCATTATAATTTTTCTCATCTCCATGTTGTCCATCATTCCAAATATTCTCTCATCATTCATCACCTTTCATTCACCACATCCATCCATACATCAATAAATATGGTAACTCATCATGTACTAATTTGATCATTGTTTGGTTGTATGTGTATGCACTTTCTAACCCTAATTGGTGTAATCAATCAATGGCATATAATAGTTGTACTTGTTGTTTTCATATGTGTGTCTCTCATTTATCTGTCTCCCACCTTCTTGTAAATGGTCTAAACATCTTGTTTTATCGCATGTCATGGTATATCTTGTTTTGTCACATTTGTTGCATGTCATGGTTCCAACCATGTCCTATATTTAATATTTATTTGGTAAACATGCATTAGTCACCACCTCTATCATGATATCTTATTCAATTATTTTTTAGTGTTTCATTCAACCTTAATCACAAGTCATCATTTTCTAAGGATATTTTGGCCTCCCCTAGCTAACTCAAGTTCCTTATTGGACCAAAAACATGTCACACATTAATAAAATTTTGAGATTATAAAATATGGCACCCTATGTGTTCTTTCCATAAAGCGAAAGTTTTTTTGCTCATCCTATCATTCGTATTATCCAAACCTAAGGGTCCAAAATGAAAGTTTCAAAAAAAAGAGCAAATATATCCAAATATTGATCCCCTTAGGTACTTTAGATACCTCCATTGGGGATATAGACGCATGGCTTACAGTGGAGCTACGTTAAAGGATTATGAGGCTAACCTCCATGGGGCTATAAATACCTAACTAACAGCGGCGTATGCCCTTTGAGTGGTGACATGTCTATCATATTAATGACCTTATTTTGTATATACCCTTGAACACTTGTGGATGAGCTAGCCTATATTTGCTTGAGTCACATTTTGTTAGTCCAACCTCACACATGATGGAAAATGAACCTCACTACACATACATTGGTTCATGAGTGACTTGATTTTTTCAAGATGGTCTAGGTTTCTAAATGATATTGGTTGACCACTAGATGATTTTGATTGTTGCATCTAAGATTTTTGAGTTTCCTAAAATACTTCTAGGATCTAAAAACCCTAATGTATTGGGTGACAAGCACATTGGCTTGTCGTTATTCACTGTATTTACATCACGAGTCTCCATTTGTGTCATCAATCATTAGTCAGTATCTAGTGTTCATATAATGTGTACATTGTCCATTTCATATCACAATATTTTTTTGGTAAGTTAAGGAATTTCATTAGAGAGGGCATTTGAAAGGCACCCTAATGCCTTAGTACAATAGAAAAGAAAAGGATGCAAGGATTACCAAAAGTGCATCCTAGAGGACCAGACTGAAAAGAAAAGGATGCCAGTATTAGCAAAATGCATCCTAGAGGAACAAACTGAAACACAAAAGGACAAACAAGATTAAGACAAAAATATGGAGAAGCCCCAATGGGCCAACAACAACAACATAGAAGCCAATCAATCAATGATAGGCACCTCAGTAATTTTCTTTTCACCTTCCTTGGTCTCATCCTTAGGGACATCCTTGAATGCTTCCTTGGCGATCTCTACAACCTCATCCTCTTTCACCTTGGATTTGCCAACAACAACAAAATTAGCAGGGGCCTCCTCATCGAAGGTGTCATAGAAGAACAATAGATTGAGTGTGTTCCTTTGGTCTTTCAACTATGTGATAGCTCTCCCTGTAGCATCCCAGGCGGTTTCCAAATGAGCTATAATAGCAGACATAGTCTTGATAACAAATTTTTGTAGATACTTTTCAATAGGGTCATTGAGGTCATCCACATCCTCTTCCTTTGCCTTATCAGGACACTAAATTTCTTTATTCTTGAGTCGTTGGGAACTCCTCGTGGGAGTAACTTCCACTTTTACCTTCTTCCTAGCACTGTGAGGGCCTTCATGTTTATCCTCTTTTCCTTTTATTTTGGCTCCTCTCACCTTTGAAACTGGTGTGGAAGAAGTGTCATATTTTGTATTGTCCTGAATGGTGATGTTACCCTTGGGAAACTTTTACAATAGAAATGCATATAGGACCTTGAAAAGGCCTTGGTGAGAAGGCCAATCTTCTTCCTTCTTGGCATGGGTTGAGGTTATAGTGTAATCCATAGATAAAAATAAAAATTTAAGAATATTAAGTAATTTTGAATCCCTGAAATGATTTACAAAAGAAAGGTGAAAGCTACAGAGCTAGGAATCAGGGTCATCAACTGTTATGTATTCCATGATAGGTTTCATTACTTCCTTCCATGGTGTGGGAAGATCCTTGCAGTATAACCCCTTCTTAATGAGCTTCCTAATTGGTGACACAGGTTCAAATTGACTTACCTCCACTTCCCAATTGTGTTTGTCTCTTCTCACCGTGCGGCCAGTAGCAGGTTGTCCGGTCAGCTCCACCAAGATGTCCACATCCACCAGGAAATCAACACCATGGATGATGACCACTCCCTTATCCCAGGTTGAAGCAAATTCCATATTGATGTCCCAGTCAATTCCTAAAAATAGCTTGAAAAGGGAATGAATCCCTTATCACTGAGGATTACTTTAGCAATGGGCTCAATGGATAAAGTGTCATGCTCAATATAATTCATCCTAGTGGCTCTCAGAGGAAGGGGATAGAAGCTCTCAAAAGTTGTGTAGAGGAGAAGAAGATAAAGTGAGGAAGGACAGAGCACTTTCTAAGCCAAGATTAAAAAGAACCAAAGAGAATCTAGATGTTTCTGAAGACCCTTCACATATCTTCTCACAATAATCTTGTATCTGGGAAAGCTCACATGCCAGAAATGATAGGCCAATGGGCACAAAACATCACATAGAGATATTTTCCAATGAAAAGGATCAGTCATGATAATAGAGAGGTGTGCCTAGAAATGGAAAGGTTGACCAATTGGGAAACATGGGAAACTAAACATGGAAAGAACAAAGATCAATTCAAAAGCCCAAGATATTAAAATACGAGAAAGAACAGGGATGAAAATGGATCTTGGAACCATGCCACTGGAGCAAGAAATAAGAAAAGTCCAAAAACAAGAGGAGAAAGCCCACATGTAGAAGAAAATTCAGCAATTATGCAAAAATATGGAGGAAAAAATCTTTAACACAATATGAATCAAAACCCCGATAAAAAGAAGTAGGAATCAGGTGGTGACACAAATGTTTTGCATAGGGATTATGTGTTGCTCAAGGGAAATGTGCCAAGGTATTATTTCCAAGATGAAGCTCCAAAAATGGGAATGCCTAGGGAAAACAATGGTCATTATGGAAAATATTTTAGTAATGAATATGATTATGATAATAGTCGCAATACAAGATACACCAGGGCCTAAGGTATTCCCTCTTCTCAATTTTGAGGGCAAAAAAAGGTGAAAATTATGTATTAAATGATAAGGATTCATTTTTTTGAGTTTGAATTATATCCAACCTAGCTAATTTAGTAACATCATGTGGAAGAGCATCTGTCTAGGTCAACATTCCAGGGGCAAATGTGTCGATATTGGCCAACTTTTCAGCAACAATATTATCTTCCCGAAATGTGTATTGAACTATGACTTCCTGTTGGAGCAGCAATAAGCTTCTAGCATCCTCAATGAGATTTCTGATTTTCCATCTTGGTGTTTTGGAATTTTTGAGGTAGTTAATGATATTTAATGAATCCCCTTCAATGATGACTTTTCCTGGGACTTGTTTAATGAATTGTAATCCTCTCCATAGAGCTCTTGCTTCTACAATGTGGTTAGATTGATCCCCTATGGGTTCTGCAAAGGCAAAGATAGAATTTCCAAGATGATCCCTAAGGATACCATCGACACCATATCTCCCTGGATTCCCTTTGGCAGCTCCATCAAAATTGAGCTTAACCCATCCCAGAGGAGGAGGATTCCATTTGATGTTATTTTTGGAAGTTTGGGAGTTGCAAGGATGAGGATTTTCCAAGGAAATGTGAAATGAATGGAGTAAATAAGCTTCAAACTAGGAAATAGGTGAAGGATCAAAAGGTGCAATCAGTGCATTTTCTTTGGCAAAAAAGATAATTCTATTAGTTATAAAATCAATATCCCTAGCTAACTTAGATAAAATGCGCCTATTGCACTCAAGCCAAATCTACCATAGATAGTGATGAAGGCAAAAACTCCAAAGGCCTTTGAGACAAGGATTTCTGAAAGGATTGGGCCATTGGGAGAAAATATCAACTAGAGATGGAGGAGAAGCCCAACTGATTTTGAACTTGAGGAAAAGGTTATATAGGATGGATCTGGAGTAGGAGAAAAAAATAAAGAGATGGCTAGTGGATTCCCAATCATAAATACAAAGGAAAAATTTGTTAGGGAGGGGAATACCTCGATTGATAATATTTTCAACGGATAAAATTCTATCTTGAATGGCTAGCCATGAGAAAAAGGCAACCTTTGGAGTCAAATGTTTTAGCCACACAATATTGAAAGGAATGAGAACATCTATAGGAGTTAAGAAAATATGATAAGCAGACTTAACAGAGAATTCTCCTGAATCAGTGGGTTCCCATATGGGATGATCACAAGAGGCCTTAGAAGGGATAGGAAAGGAAGATAATCTGGCTTCAAGAGATGATATTTTAGCTACCAGATTGGGATTTTGGATCCTTTTCCAAGATCTGATGCCATTGAAAGTAGTGAGGAAGTCCACCACTTTAGGACCAAAGAGGGGATCAGTAAAAACTTTTAGCAATCTAAATCCTGGGGATTGTAAGAGGGGGAGGTTGCCTAACCACCTGTCTTCCCAAAAATTCACTGAGTTTCCATTATCGACCTATCACCTTAATCCCTTTTTTAGAAGTTGTTTCATGGAGCAGATGGATTTCTAGGTGGAACCAATATAGGGGACCTCTCCATATAAAAAATCATAATTTTTTAGGTATTTCCTGTGAAACTTAACACATATATATCTGCACTCCGAATACAAGAATATATAGATCTTGGACACACCCAAGATAACTACAAGTTGTTTTATGAAATGCTATTAACTTTCAAACCTATTCTAATCTAAGCTATAGATGTTGTAAACAAGCTATCCATACTTAGAGCTAAATGCTATGAAATAAGAGAAGTTACAACTGTAAACTAAAATGAAAAATCTGCTCATAGTTGACCAAACATAAGATTTACTAAGCATATAATCCTACTTTCCCTTAAATTTGAGAGGGCTAACCAAACAGTCTCTTAGTTTTAAATACTGAGCCTTAGCAACTCCTTTGGTGAAGATATCCACTATGTTGTCCAAAGTGTTGCAATATTTTAGCTCAACCACCTTTTTCTCCACCATGTCTCTAATGAAGTGATACTTCATGTCGAAGTGCTTTGACCTACTATGGTGGATAGGATTATGTGCCAATTGGATGGCACTCATATTGTCACAATACAATATGGTAGGACCACTTTTCCTTTCACCTATTTCTTCAAGTAGTTTTCTCAACCATAAGGCTTGGGCACTAGCATTTGTGATTGTTATGTACTCAGCCTCAGTAGATGATAGTGCAACAATAGTTTACTTTTTAGAACTCCAAGTAATTAGTCCTGACCCAAGACTAAAACAATTCCCTGAAGTGGATTTTCTATCATCTATGTTGCTTCCCCAATCACTATCACTAAATCCAACTAATTTTACATCATCATTTTTGTGGTAATGGATCCCATAATCCATTGTACCCTTTACATATCTCAAAATTATTTTAGTTGCTTGTAGATGAAGTTCAGATGGATCATCCATATACCTTGATACTAGAGAGACAACATATTGAATATCTAGCCGTGTGTTGGTGAGGAACATTAGACTCCCAACCATGCTCCTGTAAGTGGTCTTATCAACTTTTGGTGCTCCATCTTCTTTGCATAATTGTATCCCATGACCTGTTGGAGTTGCAACTGACTTGCACTTCTCCATAGAAAATTTCTTGATCATGTCATGAGCATATTTATGTTGACATATGAAGATCCCATTTCCTATTTGATGTACCTCCATTCCTAGAAAGTAATGCATCAAATCTAGATCCTTCATTTCAAACTCTTTCATCATGGAGTTTTTGAACTCCTCATTCATTTTAGCACTACTACCCATGAATATTAGATCATCCACATATAAGCACACAATAAGGATGTCTTTACCTTGTTTCATGTAGTAGAGAGTAGGTTCACTTTTGCTCCTAGTGAATCCATAGTTTTTAAAGTAGCCATCAATGCATGAGTACCATGCCCTTGGTGCTTGCTTTAGTCCATACAATTCTTTCTTCAATTTGTAGATAAGGTTCTCCTTACCTTGTTCTTCAAATCCTTGAGGTTGTTGCACAAAAACATCTTCTTTCAAGTACCCATTAAGGAAGTTACTCTTAACATCCATGTGTTGAATGTTCCACCCTTTGTGGGCAGCCAAGGAAAGTACTAGTCTGATGGTCTCTTGTCTAGCAACTTGAGCAAAGGTTTCCTCATAGTCAATCCCATACTTTTGAGTAAACCCTTTTGCTACTAGACTTACCTTGTGTCTTTCAATACTCCCATTAGCATTGAACTTGGTCTTATAGACCCATTTACATCCAATACATTTATTTCCCTTAGGAAGCTCCACTAGCTCCCATGTGTCATTCTTTTTATAGAGGTCATTTCCTCTTTCATGGCTTGTTGCCATACATCATGAGTACATGCTTTTTCATAACTAGATGGCTCTAGCTCTACACTAATCATTAAAGCATATTTTACAACATCTCCCTTAGGCTCTTGGGAGTCTTCATCACCATACATGTGCAAATTTTCAAGTCTTTTCAAGACTTCATTCATCTCACTAGCTTGACTTCTAGTGTACCTTCTTTGAAAATTCTTGTCCATCATTTGAAAATAAGGATGGTACTGAAGTGTTCTCTTACCTCTTGATGGTGGATCTACTTCCATTGGAGAAGAACTTGATGATCTTTGTGGAGAAGAACTTGGAGTAGCACTTGTTGTACTTGGAGTAGAACTCTTTCTTGGACTTGGAGGACTTCCATGGTTGTTCTTGTTAATGGGCTGCACTTGAGAGGAGCTTGCATCTTGAGATCCATCATCAAAAAAAAGTTTTTGATGATCCCATACTCCCCCTTCATAAAAAATTACATCTCTTGAGATTACAAATTTGTGTGTTTTTGGATTGTAGAGCCTATATGCTTTTGAAGACTCACAATACCCAATGAAAATACATGCTTGAATTTTGGGATCAAGTTTCTTTCTTGTCTCATCAGGAATGTGTGCATATGCAAGACAACCAAAAACTTTGAAGTGCTTTACATTTGGATTTTTGCCATACCATCCCTCATATGGAGTTATCCCATATAAACTAGAAGTGGGACTCCTATTCAAAATGTAAACACTTGTCCTAACAACATCATCCCAATACATGTTATTGAGTTTCTTTGTTTGAAGCATTGATCTAGCCATTTCTACAATAGTGTGGTTCTTCCTTTTAGCCACACCATTTTATTGTGGGGTGTAGGTAGTAGTGAATTACCTTTTGATCCCACAATCCTTACAATATTTGAGAAATGCATTTGAGCAAAACTCCCCTCCTCTATCAGTCCTTAATATTTTTACAACATACTCACTTTGATTCTCTACATTATTTTTGAAATCCTTGAAACATTCAAAAGCTTCATATTTAGTTTTCAAAAAATAAATCCAACACATTCTAGAGAAATCATCAATGAAAGTGAGAAAGTAAGAATTGTTACCCAAGATTTTGGTATGCATTGGACCACAAATGTCCGAATGTACCAATTGTAGTGGATGGCTTGCTCTCCATGCTTGACCTCTTGGAAAATTTATTCTTGAGTGCTTTCCCAAAGCACATCCTTCACACACCTCCTTGTGCTCTTCAAATTTTGGTAATCCACACACCATAGCTTGTGAAGTCAACAACTTCAAGCTTAAAAAATTAAGATGACCATATCTCAAGTGCCAAAGCACACTTGGATTTTCTATGGCCACACTAGCAAGTTGAGCACCTCCTTGTTCCCCAAAATTAAGAGGAAATAACCTATTCTTTGTCATAGGTACATTTGTGACAATTCTATTACAATTGTTTTTGTCAAAAATTACACATTTTCCATCTTCAAAAACAAGTTTATAGTTATTTTCCATGATTTGTCCAACACTAAGCAAATTATGTTGGATTTTAGGAGTGTAATAGATATTGTTCACCTTCTTTGTACCTTCTTTTGTTGGAACCTCCATGGCTCCCATGCCTTCAACTTGTAGTGCCTTGTCATCTCCCAATTTGATCTTGGACTTGTATGTGGAATCCATTGTAGAAAATAACTCTTCTTTGCCACTCATATGATTTGAGCAACTAGTATCCAAAATCCAAGTTTCATTAAGATTTTGATCTGATTTTCCATATGTGAGGAACAAATTTTAAGAAGTTCCTTCCTCTTCTCCATAGTTTCCATAATTATTACTTCTCCCTTCTTGAGAAGCCTTGAGTCTACAATCTCTAGCAAAGTGACCAAGCTTGCCACAATGATAACAAGACTTGTTTGATTTGTCACCTCCTCTTCCTCTTCCTTTTCCTTGGTATCCACCTCTTCCTCTTGAAGATTGTCCTCTCCTTTGTCCTCTTACTTTTCCTCTTCCTTGTGTATTGCCATGAGTCTCACCTTCCTTGGATGAGAATGCTTTGTCATCACCTCCAAAGCTTGATGATGTAGAACCCTGGAGTCTCTCTTCATGGGATATCAAAGAACCAATTAGTGCATCAAATGTTAGAGTAGAAATATATTTAGATTCTTCAATAATAATAGTAATATGATTCCACTTATGAAGAAGTGTTCTCAACACTTTCTTCACAACCACTTCAGTTTTTATATCTTCTCCAAGTGTCTCCATTTTGTTTACAATTGCTTTCACTCTCACACAATAATCACCTACTCTTTCATCTTCTTGCATTTTGAGATTCTCAAAATCTCTCTTCAAAGTTTGAAGCCTCACTTGCTTCACTTGATTGCTCCCTTGATAGCTATCTCTCAAGGCACCCCATGCTTCTAGGGCTATTGAACAAGAAGCAATCCTCGGAAAGATACTTTTCTCCAAAGCTGCTTGGAGATGGTAGAGAGCAAATGAATTTTTATTTTGGGCATCCTTCTTATTAGTTCTATCAGCTACACTCAAGGTGGTCCAATCTTCTGGTTCAATGTAGCCTTCTTCTACAATATCCCATAACCCTTTGCCTATGAGTAATATCTTCATCTTGATAGACCAATACTCATAGTCTAATCCATTAAATTCAAGAATGGGCAGGTTTTTATTTGTATCCATTAATACTTATGAGCAAAAAACTTGGAAAATAGATGAACAATACCTCTTTACCTGCTATTCTTCAATAGATCTACAACTCACCAAGTAGTGTCTCCTCCTTTGAGTAGTAATGTGACTCACTAAACAATGGTTCTCCTTGTCATGATGGTGTCACAACTCTTGGTGAATCCTTGTGAAACTTACACCTAACAATAACCAACTCTACAACAATCAAACTCAGCAGCAATAGCAGTCTTATCCTCCACTCTAAACTGGCTGCATGACCACGCAGGTTGTCTCTCTCAACACAGGTCTTATATTGGATGATTTTTAGCACATTCAAGTCTTAAACATAGGTGTTATTTAAACAATAACACATAATAGCCAATTACCATCTACTATACCAATAATATGCAGCGTCCACTACATCCACGCTACCAATTACCATCCATGACGTCCATGCTACATGCTACTTTAGAACATTCCCAGTGAGGTCTCATAATTTTACGTAGCATCCTCATGTGTCAAGTCATAGTAAATAATTTTCATGATATCCATGACATCCACGTTAAACACAACAAATCAAAGTATTCCTAAAACACGTTCCAGTGTCACAATGCAACAATCATTGATCATTCTTCTTTGTGTGTTCTTCACAATGTTTACAGAGATGAGTAGTATGATTTTACAGTCTCCAATCAGCAACATACACCAAACACAATTTTCAAATACGTGCTGGCTATTTTAATTTACTCCATTCACAATTAGTTACACAAAGTTGTAGTGGATGGGTCAAACACATCCACCGTTGACTCACAACAATACATCTTCTTATTCACATAATTCTCCTCACCGTCATTAGATAAAATGAGCATATGTTGTATGCCTTCCTTATGCGCACCTTACAACAAATCAAATCAAATGCTTATTTACGTGATGCACCTTACGCACTCTTTGAGCTATGTGCATTTGATGTGAACACAACATGCACACTATCACACACAATGGAAGTCAATGAACTCACCTTTCTCCCTCTCCTCCAATGAACTAAACTCATGAATACATGATGGGCAATCCACTGGATCTGATACCAAAATGAGAAACTTAACACATATATATATGCACTTTGTTGGACATTTTGAGTCAAAGTTGTCATTGATGTCAAGGAACGAAGTTGTCATTGATGTCAAGGAATAAGCTACCGTTGATGTCAAAAGGTCAAAAGGAACAATGCAAAGGTTAATGGTAAAAAATATTCATAATATTTATTTTTAATATTATGTGAAGCATAAGTAGAAGGGTTTTTATTAAAACCATGGAAGAGCAAAAATAAAAGGTTTTTCATAAAAACCCAAGGAGGCTTTTAAATTCATGTTAGAAATCCCAAGGAAGTTTTAATATTTATTTTATAAAATATTTAAATTCAAACTGAATTTAAATTTTATAAATAAATATTATTTATACAAAGTGGTAAAACTTAGGAAGGCTTTAATCTATAATAAATCCAAAAGGGAGGACCCGCGTTCGAATCTCGGTAGGCAACATTTTGAGTGGACTTGGTCAGCGTTTTGAGTGGACTTGGTTAGGCGCCAAAGGAAGCAACGCAAATCCCTTTTTGGGTGAGGCACCAAGAGGGAGAAGATAGAGCACGTGGTGCTCTTCCCTCCCAAGGTGAGCGCCTAGCTCACGCGGTGGTTGGAGCCGCGGCTAGGGCGCTGGTAGAGGCGGTGTCATGAGTTCGAGTCTCACCAAGGCAAAGGTAATAAATTTTTTAATATATTTTGTGATGCCTAAGGTTTTGACATAAGGTCCTAGGGAGTTAAAAGGGGTAGATAAAAAGTATTTTTAATTGGTCATTATTTTGGAATAAGGAGTTAAGCTTTATTTTTAATAAAGTCTTTTTGACATATTGGCTGATTGGAGAAATAAGTGGATTAAAGTGTTGGTTAAATTTTGAGAGGACTTATTGCCATTGAGTTGTTTTGAGAAGGTGATTTTATTGACATTATTTTTGGTATTGGATATTATTTTAACTGGGAGATTATAAGGTGTATTTGGTCAATTATTTTTGTATATGTTGATGGATGCTTTCTTCAAGATGGAGTGACAAGGTGTATGTATGTTTTGATATGTGCATTGTACTTTTGAGAGAGTTTATCATCTTCTAAAATTCCTTGAGATTGGTAAAGAAGTGTTTGTGGTTGTGGCAGATTTTTGAGGTTCCTTCATCATCAAGAAAAAGGTATGGGCACATTCTTCCATAGTTGAGTTGATTGATTGGTTTTCTGGAAAACAAGTTTGGAGTGAAAAGGACTTAATTAGGTTTCCTTATTGAGTTGTTGAGCTATATGTGAGATTGGTTTATAAGCATTGTTGTTGAAGTCATTGGTTGAGTGAAGAACTTGAACTAGGGTTTGAAAAGAACATGAGTATCATTGTTATGTGAGATTGGTTGATAAGCATTGTTGGAAATATTTTGAGTGAGTGTTCATATGCTTGGACTAGGGTTTGTGAGCAAGGATTATTTCATTGAGTGATTGGTTGAGTAGAGTTGGTTGAGCCTAGTCAAGTGGATGTGTGAAGTGATTGTTCAAGTTCTATAAAATAAATTATTCTATATTCTGAATTGATTTGAGAAAGAGGTTGAGTATTGATGAGTGTGAAACATATTGAGTCTCTAACAATTCTCTATATGTTTCTAAAAGAGTGATTGAAAGTGATTGAGCATTGTAAATGTGAAGCATATTGAGTCTCTAACAATTCTCTATATGTTTCTAAAAGAGTGATTGAAAGTGATTGAGCATTGAGGTGAATGTGAAGCATATTGAGTCTCTAACAATTCTCTGTATGTTTCTAAAAGAGTGATTGAAAGTGATTGAGCATTGTGATGAGTATAGAGCATATTGAGTCTCTAACAATTCTCTTTATGTTTCTATGAGATTGGACAAGTTCTAGTGTGGACTTGTTGAGTAGATTTGAGGTAAGTCTTTGAGAAGACTTGTGGATAGATTTGGGTAAGCTTTTGTGGAAGCTTACAATACATATTGAGAGTAGATTTGGATAAGTTCTAGTGAGGACTTATTGAGCAGATTTGGACAAGTTCTAGAGAGGACTTGTGGATAGATTAGTGTGAGCTTTTGTGGAAGCTTGCAAGGCAGATTTGAGACAAGTCTTTGAGAAGACTTGAGAGCAGAATTGATTGATTTGTTCAAACCTTGAGTTAAGGTTTGGGGCAGATCCAACAGAGTTGATTTGAGATTGAGTCAAGCTTTGAGTTAAGGCTTGAGGATAGATATTGAGGATAGATTTGTGCTAGATCGAAGGACTATGTTTAGTATAGATTAGAGGATAGAGTTTGGTGCATATTTGAGGATAGGTTTGTGCTAGACTAGAGATAGATATTGAGGATAGATTTGTGCTAGATCAAAGGACTATGTTTAGTGCAGATTTGAGATAGAGCTTTGGAGGTGATAGAGTTGAGGATAGAGGTCTCCAGCCAGAGCAGGGAGGACAGGTGTCTTCTATGGATAGAGTTCCATTTTCTAAGGGTAGTGGAGGTAGAGGTCTTCTAGAGGATCACCAGCTAGAGTAGAGTTAGGAGATTGGTGTCTCCTATGGATAGAGATCCACAAACTTGATTAGGGGATTGGTGTCTCCTTTGGATAGAGATCCATAAACATTGTAATAGGGAAAGGATTCCCAAGAGATTGATTGAGAAAATTTTAGTGAAATATTTTCTCCATGGAGTAGCCCACATTGGGTGAACCACGTAAATTTGGTGTCTCTATTGTGTGTGGTGATTTGTGCATTGCTTTGATTATTGTTATTGATATTGCTATCTATACATTGCATAATATTGATTGGGAAAGAAAAGTAAAAAGTGGTCTTATACTGTTCACCCCCCTCTTAGTATAAGCTTGTGTTCTTCAATTGGTATCAGAGCGGGTTCCTTCGAAAGAGTTTAATAGCTTGAAGGAAAAGCCTACAAGAACACAATGGATTCTAAGAATGGATCATCAGATAATTCAGCACTAGTATTTTATGGAAGTGATTATATATATTGGAGTATGAGAATGAAGATTTACCTGATGGCACTTGGCAATGAAATTTGGGAAGTAGTTGAAAATGGATACGTACCACCAGTTGATCCACCTACAGATAAGGAAGGTAAGCTTCTACAACATTACAATTCAAAAGCAATGAATGCAATTTTGAGAGGTTTGCATAGAATAGAGTCCATAAAAGTTATGCATTGTCAAGATGCAAAAGGAATGTGGGATAAGTTGCAAAGCATATATGAAGGAGATAAAGGTGTCAAGAAGGCAAAAATATGAAATCTCAAAGGACAATTTGAAGAGTTAAGAATGAAGGATGAGGAAAACATTAGTACTTATCTACTTCGAGTCGATGAAGTTGTTAATGCTATGCAAGGACTTGGACTTAAGGTTGAAGAATCAGATGTTTGTGATAAGGTCTTAAGATCTCTTCCAAAAATATTTAGTGAAAATATTTCTGCTATAGAAGAATCAAAGGATGGTGATTCCTTGACAAGAGATATGTTGCTTGGTATTCTTACAACTTTTGAGTTGAGAACAAAAGAACCTAATCCCCAAAAGGAAGCAACCTTCAAAGCAATTAAAAAGACAAAGGGTAAGAAGTCAAAATCAAGCAATGAGTCATCCAGTGATGAAGAAGCTAATTATGGTAGAAGGAATAAGGATTCAAGAAGATCTAGAGATGCAAAATCTGTTAGATGTTTCAATTGTGGAAAGTATGGTCATTATGCAACTGATTGTCAAGAAGCTAAAAATAACAATGATGAAGAAAAATAGGATCACAAGAACAGGGAATCAGAAAGATACAGGCACCAAAAGAAAGGGAAGGATGGACAAAATAGACAAGGGAAGAAGTTCTTCCAAAGACAAAAGAGGAGCTACTATGCAGACAAGGCAAGTAAGTACTCAAGTGATAGTGATGCTAGTTTTTCAGATAATGATAGAGATGAAGTCCTATTTATGATTGAAGAAAAAGAAGTCAAGAAAAGGTCACCAATAATTCTCAAGTGTTTTAGATGTGGTAATTTTGGTCATCTTGAAGATAGTTGTACAAGGAATGGTTTCAGTTTTAGTGATGATGAATATGAAGATACACTTGAAGGACCATAAGAGAATATTCTAATGGCTCTAGAGGAAGAAGAAAGTGATCCTATAGAAGACAAGTCAAAAGAAAATGAAGATGTTGACAAAGGCAAACAAATAGAGGAAGAATCAGATAAAGAAGGATATGATCTTAAGGCAGAACTTATTTATGCTCTTGACATAGTAAAGAAGGTAAGAAAGCAAAACTCTAAACTTGAGTTTCAGTTTCAAGAATGTGATGAAGAGAGAAGAATGCTTATAGAGGATCTAGACAAATCAAAGGCTAAGACAAAGAAGTTCAAGGATAAGTTAGAAGCAAAGGTCTTAGAATGTGAAAGGTTAGAACAAGAAGTAGCTCTACTAAGGGAAGATTTAGAAAAGTCCAAGAGTAAGCTACACAAGTTTGGAAAGAGTTCAAATATTGTGGATAAGATGATCAAGGTACAAAGAAGGTCAACAAACAAAATAGGTCTTGGTTTTGAACAAGCTCAAAAGAAACAAGAAGAGAAGTCAACCTCAAGTTTTGAAGGAGAAGAAACTTCAGAAGAAGACAATGTAAGAGAAAGTGAGACATCTGAGGATGAGTTGGACAATAGAAATTTCAACAAGGACAGGAACAATGCACAAAGAAGAAATAGATGGAACAACAATCAAAATAGGTTAAGAGAGACTAAGAGACCAATGAGGTCAAGACAAGGAAACTTCAATGGAAGATGTTTTTCATGTCACAGATTTGGGCACATGGCTTCACAGTGCAGGACACATGAAAGATAGGAATATGGAAACAGATAACTTTTCCATGGGTATTGCTACTCATGCAATCAGTTTGGTCACAAGGCAATGAATTGTAGGGTTCATGATAGAAAAGGATATGGCTTCACTAGGAGAAATCCCAAGATATTTGCACCTCCAAGGAATAATAACATTAAGTGTTATAAGTGCAATAATGATGGACACACAACAAAGTGGTGTAGAGCAGACATTCCAGAATCAAGTATGAATAGGAACATGAATAGGAATAGGAAAAGGGATATGGATATGAACAGGAACAAGAATATGAACATGGATATGAACATGAACAAGAACAGGAATATGGACATGGACAGGAACAGGAACATGGACATGGAAAGGAACAGTCAAAGGAATCAGAAGGATCAGATAAGAAGAAAAGAGGATAAAGGTAAAGACCAGTGCTTGCTTGGGAGTAGAAATACTCCCACCCCAGAATTAACCACCTCAAGAGGAGGTGGGGGAGGGGCTAAGCTAAGAGACTCATTCTTAGCCCCGAGCCCCAAAGGTGACCCTTTGCCATTGATGTCAAAGGGGGAGAGATTTGAGTAAGGGGGAGAGATTTAGTATTTGAGTAAAGAGGAGAGATTTGAAGAGAGCATTGAGCTAGGGGGAGCAATGTCCTAGGGGGAGTAGAACAAAGAAAAGGTTAAGTTTTTGGTAAAAATAATTTGGGTTGCCATCAATGACAAAGGGGGAGATTGTTGGACATTTTGAGTCAAAGTTGTCATTGATGTCAAGGAATAAGCTACCATTGATGTCAAAAGGTCAAAAGGAACAATGCAAAGGTTAATGGCAAAAGAGCTTCATAATATTTATTTTTAATATTATGTGAAGCATAAGTAGAAGGGTTTTTATTAAAACCATGGAAGAGCAAAAATAAAAGGTTTTTCATAAAAACCCAAGGAGGCTTTTAAATTCATATTAGAAAGCCCAAGGAAGTTTTAATATTTATTTTATAAAATATTTAAATTCAAATTGAATTTAAATTTTATAAATAAATATTATTTATACAAAGTGGTAAAACCTAAGAAGGCTTTAATCCTTAATAAAGCCAAAAGGATTTAAATATTAATTTATAATATTTAAATTCTAAAGAATTTAAATAATTTATAAATTAAATATTTAAAAGTTAAAGCGTCGACGTTTAATTTCAAGGTGGCATATTGGTATAAAAACCATATGCCTAAGTGGAAAAAGAATCATCCCTTGTTCGATTTACTAAAGGCCTGCGAGTTGTGTGTTTCGTGCGATTTCGTGCAAGGAAGAAGACAAAGTTTTGTCTTAAGTGCGTCGACGAAGAAATAACGTGAAAGAAGCCCTAAACCTCATAACCATCCAGCGTGGTGGTCTGGTGGCAAGTTGGAGTGAGCTAGGGTGCTTGTGAGCGGGAGGACCCACGTTCGAATCTCGGTAGGTAGCGTTTTGAGTGGACTTGGTCAGCGTTTTGAGTGGACTTGGTTAGGCGCCAAAGGAAGCAGTGCAAATCCTTTTTGGGTGAGGCGCCAAGAGGGAGAAGATAGAGCACGTGGTGCTCTTCCCTCCCAAGGTGAGCGCCTAGCTCACGCGGCGGTTGGAGCCGTGGCTAGGGCGTTGGTAGAGGCGGCGTCGTGAGTTCGAGTCTCACCAAGGCAAAGGTAATAAATTTTTTAATATATTTTGTGATGCCTAAGGTTTTGACATAAGGTCCTAGGGAGTTAAAAGGGGTAGATAAAAAGTATTTTAATTGGTCATTATTTTGGAATAAGGAGTTAAGCTTTATTTTTAATAAAGTCTTTTTGACATATTGGTTGATTGGAGAAATAAGTGGATTAAAGTGTTGGTTAAATTTTGAGAGGACTTATTGCCATTGAGTTGTTTTGAGAAGGTGATTTTATTGACATTATTTCTGGTATTGGATATTATTTTAACTGGGAGATTATAAGGTGTATTTGGTCAATTATTTTTGTATATGTTGATGGATGCTTTCTTCAAGATGGAGTGATAAGGTGTATGTATGTTTTGATATTTGCATTGTACTTTTGAGAGAGTTTATCATCTTCTAACTTCCTTGAGCTTGGCAAAGAAGTGTTTGTGGTTGTGGCAGATTTTTGAGGTTCCTTCATCATCAAGAAAAAGGTATGGGCACATTCTTCCATAGTTGAGTTGATTGATTGTTTTCTGGAAAACAACGTTTGGAGTGAAAAGGACTTAATTAGGTTTCCTTATTGAGTTGTTGAGCTATATGTGAGATTGTTTGATAAGCATTGTTGTTGAAGCCATTGGTTAAGTGAAGAACTTGAACTAGGGTTTGAAAAGAACATGAGTATCATTGTTATGTGAGATTGGTTGATAAGCATTGTTGGAAATATTTTGAGTGAGTGTTCATATGCTTGGACTAGGGTTTGTGAGCAAGGATTATTTCATTGAGTGATTGGTTGAGTAGAGTTGGTTGAGCCTAGTCAAGTGGATGTGTGAAGTGATTGTTCAAGTTCTATGAAACAAATTATTCTATATTCTAAATTGATTTGAGAAAGAGGTTGAGTATTGATGAGTGTGAAACATATTGAGTCTCTAACAATTCTCCATATGTTTCTATAAAAGAGATTGAAAGTGATTGAGATTTTGGTGAATGTGAAGCATATTGAGTCTCTAACAATTCTCTATATGTTTCTAAAAGAGTGATTGAAAGTGATTGAGCATTGAGGTGAATGTGAAGCATATTGAGTCTCTAACAATTCTCTGTATGTTTCTGAAAGAGTGATTGAAAGTGATTGAGCATTGTGATGAGTATAGAGCATATTGAGTCTCTAACAATTCTCTTTATGTTTCTATGAGATTGGACAAGTTCTAGTGTGGACTTGTTGAGCAGATTTGAGGTAAGTCTTTGAGAAGACTTGTGGACAGATTTGGGTAAGCTTTTGTGGAAGCTTACAATACATATTGAGAGCAGATTTGGATAAGTTCTAGTGAGGACTTATTGAGCAGATTTGGACAAGTTCTAGAGAGGACTTGCGGACAGATTAGTGTGAGCTTTTGTGGAAGCTTGCAAGGCAGATTTGAGACAAGTCTTTGAGAAGACTTGAGAGCAGAATTGATTGATTTGTTCAAACCTTGAGTTAAGGTTTGGGGCAGATCCAATAGAGTTGATTTGAGATTGAGTCAAGCTTTGAGTTAAGGCTTGAGGATAGATTTGTGCTAGACCGAAGGACTATGTTTAGTACATATTAGAGGATAGAGTTTGGTGCAGATTTGAGGATAGGTTTGTGCCAGACCAGAGACAGATATTGAGGATAGATTTGTGCTAGACCAAAGGACTGTGTTTAGTGCAGATTTGAGATAGAGCTTTGGAGGTGATAGAGTTGAGGATAGAGGTCTCCAGCCATAGTAGGGAGGATAGGTGTCTTCTGTGGATAGAGTTCCATTTGCTAAGGGTAGTGGAGGTAGAGGTCTTCTAGAGGATCACCAGCCAGAGCAGAGTTAGGAGATTGGTGTCTCCTGTGGATAGAGATCCACAAACTTGATTAGGGGATTGGTGTCTCCTTTGGATAGAGATCCATAAACATTGTAATAGGGAAAGGATTCCCAAGAGATTGATTGAGAAAATTTTAGTGAAATATTTTCTCCATGGAGTAGCCCACATTGGGTGAACCACGTAAATTTGGTGTCTCTATTGTGTGTGGTGATTTGTGCATTGCTTTGATTACTGCTATTGATATTGCTATCTTTACATTGCATAATATTGATTGGGAAAGAAAAGTAAAAAGTGGTCTTATACTGTTCACCCCCCTCTCAGTATAAGCTTGTGTTCTTTACACTCCAAATACAAGAATATATAGATCTTGGACACACCCAAGATAACTACAAGTTGTTTTATGAAAGGCTATTAACTTGCAAACCTATTCTAATCTAAGATATAGATGTTGTAAACAAGCTATCCATACTTAGAGCTAAATCCTATGAAATAAGAGAAGTTACAACTACAAACTAAAATAGAGAAATTTGCTCATAGTTGACCAAACATAAGATTTACTAAGCATATAATCCAACATTTCCTTCTTATAATTTTGACCCACTATGCATGGTCTCCCAAAATCAAATGCTAGGCTTGTTTTTCAAGGAGAGCATAATTTAACAAATTGATTCTTCTAAGACCAATTCCCCCTTGATCTTTAGGCTTACACACTTTTTCCCAAGCAACCAGGTGGAATCTATTTTTATTTTTAACTCCTATCCATAGGAAATGCTTTTGGATTTGTTCAATTTTTTGATAAACTTTGACTGGTGCTTTAAATATTGAAAGGAAGTAGATGGGTATGCTTTGTAAATAGGCCATTGTCAGAATAGCTTTTCCAGCTTGGGATAAAATATTACCTTTCCATTCGGAAATATTTTTTGAGATATTTCAATGATATTGTCCCACAAATATTTAGAAGCATTACCCATGAACAGAGGCATCCCTAGATAAATAGCAGGCAAGGAGGAGATGGCACATCCAAGGATGTTGGTAATTTTGAGTTATCTTCTCAAAGGAGTGCTAAGAAAGAATAGCTTGCTTTTTTGGAAGTTTACCTTTTGGCCTGTTGCTTCCTCATAAAGGAGAATATGCTTTATGACTTTAGCTTCAACCACTGATGCAAATGTGGATAAAAGAGTATCATCAACAAATTGTTGATGGGTGACAGGAGGGGTTTGAGAAGTCACCTTAATACCAAAAATTAAGCTTGATTGTCTGGCCACATGAATGGATCTCCCAAGATCTTCTACATAAATGATAAATAGGAGAGGGGAAAGAGGATCTCCTTGCCTTAAACCTCTATTGCTAGGAAAATAATCGGTCGGTGAACCATTAATTAAAACTAAAAATCTACCAGAAGATATACATCCACTAATCAAGTTGATCCACTCTTGATGAAAGCTAAATTTTGTTAAAACCACCAGGAGGAAGTCCCAATTCAACCTGTCATAGGCTTTATTCATATCCAATTTTAAAAGGAAAGCAACTTTCTTAGTGAAAGAAGTTGAATGGAGAGCTTCATGAACAAAAATAATTCCATCCAAGATGGATCTACCTTGAACTAAACTTCCTTGGCAATGGTCAATTATAAGGGGCATGACATATCTCATTCGATTAGCTAAGGCCTTGGTTAAAATTTTATAGACTACATTACAGAGACTAATGGGCCTGAAATCATTGAAATATTTTGCATTAGGACTTTTTGGAATAAGGGCAATAAAGGTAGAATTGAAACTTCAAGGAATGACTTTAGAGTTCTGAATCTCCTTGATAGCTTCGCACACATCAGGACCCACAAAATCCCAAAAGGCCTGGAAAAATCTGGGAGAGAAACCATCAGGGCTAGGGGCTTTATCTGGTTTCATGGAGAACAGAGCTTGCTTGATTTCCTCGTTAGACAAGTAAGAAATTAACTTAGAATTGATGTCTTCAAGAATAGAAGAAATGAATTAGAGAAATAAATACTTGGCCTCACTTGAGCTGACAACATAAGGGTTTTCAAGAAGCTGCATAAAATGAGAAATGGCTTTAGATCTAATATCCTTTATATCAGAAGTAATTCATCCATTCTGGCATTAAATTTTTTATTATGTTGTTGCTCCTATTCCTCATGGTAGAAACATGAAACAAATTAGTGTTGGAATCACCTTCCTCTAGCCAAATAGCTCGGGACTTCTACCTCCAAAAGGTTTCTTCACACTGAAGGATGTTATGAAACTGGGATAGAATATTTGTTTCTTCACTTCTTTGTTCAACACTACAACTTTGGCCTTCCTGGATATCTTTCTCAATAGTGGCAAGACGGTTTTTAATTTCTTGTTTGTTCTAAAAAATATTTCCAAAGATATCCCTGTTCCAAATTTTGAGATTATCTTTAATCAATTTGAGTTTTTTCCCAAGTCTATAAGAAGGTGATCCTTGAAAATCTGTTTACCACCACTGGATAATTATGTCCCTAAAGTCAGGATGTTGCATCCACATTGCTTCGAATCTGAAAGGGATTCTAAATTTTTTAGGATTATTGGTATCTAGGAGAACAAGACTGTGGTCAGACCCAATTTTAAGAAGATATTGAAGATTGGCATACCCCCAAAAAGTAGTAGCTTTCTGAGAAAAAAGGACTCTGTCAAGTTTCACCTGAATCAATTGGCTGTTGCTTCTTCTATTAGACCAAGTAAACTGATTTCCTTTTAGGTTTACGTCCATCAAGTTATTATGGTTAATAAAATATTGAAAATCATCCATGCTTTTTGTAAAGGATCCCACCCCTCCTCTTTTATCAGAAGGAAATAATGGAGTATTAAAATCCCCCACAAGGACCCAAGGAAGGTTTGTGAAAGCTTTTCTAACAGATGATAAAATTTCCCATAGTTTGGATCTACCAGGGATGGAATTTGGGGCATAAACATTGGTGAGAACCCAAGGAGAGTTGGAATATTTATAAAAAAAAAGAATACTAGCATATTCCTCATTAGAATGGATCAATATGCCCTCAAGGAATGTGGGATTCCAAAGACAAATGAGACCCCCTGAAGCCCCTCTTGCATTACAGAAAATAGATTCACTATTCTTCCATATTTTATTGCAAACAGACTTAGCAATAGAATCTCCAACTTTGGTTTCTTGCATTAGAAAGATAGAAGGACTGATTTATTTTCTCAATGACTTGGCTAACCTTTGTTTAGCCATGCCATTAAGACCTCTCACATTCCATGAGAGGATTTTCATTTGGAATATTTGAAAGTTCTTTTGCCTCCCTTTCCCTAGGGTTGGGGAGGTTTGATGCATTTTGTGTCATCTTTGCTCTGGTTTATTCCTGTGGAAAATAGGGTTTTTTGAATTCCATTAGCAATTTCATCTTCTAATCCCTACTTCCAGTGATCAACATTTGAAGTTCTGCCCTTATTTTTTTCACCTCCATAATCAATTGGAGATTTTTTGTGACTTCTAGTTTGCTTTGGGCTAAAGTTATTAATTCTTTGAATCACAGGGCTTGAGGATTCGAGGAGAGAGGTAGGAAAAGCAACTTCCTTGATATGGTCTTGAGCACAATGATCAGAAGAGTTTCAAGAAAAACTCAATAGAAGGATGTGGGGAACCAGTGCCTGTAACCCCACACTTAGGATAATTTTTAGGAATACCATTAAGAGAGGAAGGAATAGGGAAATTTTCCCACCTTTTTTATTGAAGAGGGGATGAATATGGATTAGAGATAAGACTAGGGCACTGAGAAATCCCTTCATTTTTGGCATCCCTAGATGGTAAATCAAAAATAATTTGAAACTTATTTGGGAGGGCAAAGAAGGAACTTACCTCTTCCTTGTTCTAATCATGAATAGAAGTGGGGATCATCTTGCCCTTATCATCAGCCCGAAGGGGAAGTTACAGCCCATGAGAGATGCCTCCCTGAATAAAATTAATTTTGTTGATGTGAGACTTTTGGTTCCTGATCGGACAAAAAAAAGACCCTTTAGAGGAAGTATATTTCCTTTTCTCAACTTTGGAGAAGGGAGCATTGTCTTTTTTATTTTTAGTAGGAATTTCAACCTGAGCCTTTAAGGAAGAGCATTGGGTCCTAATATGTCCCTGTGTTTGACATTCAATGTATAATGGAGGTTTTTTTTCATATTAAATGGCCTACTTCTTGTAGAAGGACTCATATTCCAATTCCACAAAAGTAGGGAGAGCAAAGTCTAAATTTGCATTGACACAAATGCGAGCATCAGTCATTCTTGTTCTGGCCAGAGTAGCATGGTCAGTGGCCACTAAATCCCCAATGGTTTTAGCAATAGCACTAAGGATGTCTTCGTGCCAAATTTTCTAGGGGAGATTTGTAAGTCAAACCCAAATCATAGCATAATTGATGCTTTCGGAGTCAAGGTCAAAATCAGGAGACCATTTTCTGAGAAAAAAACTTTTCTTGCCTAGGAACCAGGGACCACCGATAAGGATTTGGTTCGTGTCCTCATTGTTGTTGGGTCTGATTCCAAAGAAGCCATTAGAAAGCCCAAATATTTCCAAACACCCTTTGGATTTCTATAAAAGCCCATCTTCTGATTGTATCTAAATCAGGCCTTCCACCCACAATTTTATCGACAAGAGAAAATTTTTGAGTGATAGATAATTGGAAGCTAGGCTTGTAGGAATTTTTACTTTTTTCCTCACTATTTCCAAGGGGGACGAAGAATAATTGGATCCAGAAGCATTTCCATCAATAATTTTAGAAAATTAAGGCTTTGAAACCATGGGTCCCTTGACCAAGGGGGACCCAGGTGTAGTTCCCTTGTCAGGTGGAACATCACCCCAAAAGCTAGCAACATCTTCAACAACCTTATTATAAGACTGACTATCTTTAATAAAATCCATAGGAATCATAGCCTGGTCATCCTCGTAATCATCCTTACATGCTTTGGAAATTTGAAAATGATCCTTCCCGCCTTTCGTATTTTGAATTTTTGAGCTCCCGCTTAAACAGTGCTTACAGCCACCAGCCATCCTCCCTATTTTATTACCCACTATAATTATATCATTATCATTATCATTTCATATCATAATATCATCCATGTCCTAAGTCTTGAATTCATTGTGGTTATCTTATCTTATGTGGTGTTAATGTGTTATTATGACCTTAACTTATCATTGATTAATTAGCCTAATTTTGATTGTGAAATGCATAAGCGTATTTTTAAAAAGTGATTGAACACACAATTATGAGTCTAAACCATGCAGATAATTAAACACATCATCATCTATCACATATTGATATTGTATTCATAACATCTAGCATATCATCCCTATCTAATCACAAATATTCATCAATAATAAACATCAAAATCATGTACACACATGCATCACATCACATCATAATCAATATACACTCATCCGCATATATATAATCAATAGTACATAAACAATACATCATCATCAATGCTTGCAGGCTACATCAAAATTTCCCCTTGAGCTACATCATTGCATATTATCCTTGTAAAATAAGGCTCTAGAAAATTGTGGTCACTCAACCACACCAAAAACATTAATCATTGCTCCTACCTCCCTAGAGTCTCCCCACTCTCCTCTTGCCCTGTTGATTTTCCACCCTGCTCCTTTTTTGCCTCTCACCACCCTACATTAGAGCTAATACCAACAACTACGATGTTTTTGGCTCTATAAAATGAGGTATTGTTAGGACTATTTATAGTGTACTCTTATGGCTTTGTTAAGAATAGGATGCTAATTATGACATAATAGACATACCCTATCCCACCAACACATTCTCACATGCTAACACCTATCCCTCTCTTGCTTGCCATATTGTAACTGAGTAATCTTGACCTGTGCATCCACCATATCTCCACCACCCTTCAACTGCTCTATCTTTTGCTAAAGTCTATCCCTCTCTACTATCATAGCATCCAATCACTTCTACAATTCAATTTGCTCTATATATAGTGTATCTTTCTTTGTGAGGATTGTGTCTCACTCTATGATCTTTGTGTCTTGCATTATGATCACTATCTCATGTTGTAGGCATTGTATCTCACTCTATGATCATCGTGTATCTCTCATTCTATAGCATAGCCCTATGTTCCTATAGTCCATATCTCTCCTCCCATAGCCTATCCCTCTATGCCTATAACTCAACCCTCTATTCCTATAGTCTATCTCTCTCTACTTGCCATCCATATCTCTCATATCATAATCCATATCTCTCCTATAGACTATCCCTCTCATCCTACAACATGACCCTCTCTAGTACCCCTACTGATGCATATTGAGTCAATTGTATCTCTAGCCATTATACTCACACCTCAGCACCTTAGCCTCCTTCACTACATCCATCACCCCACCAACCTCCATGTTGTCATCAAAATTTAGTCCCTCTCCATCCCCAAAATCTATTGTTGATACCCCCTCAATCATTACCCCTTATGGGCCTACCCCCTCACCTACTCGATAATGTACATGTCGTCTAAGTGGCTTCTCCTCCTCCTCTCTCTTGCACATTGTCTCTCCTCTTTCAGTTATCTCTACTCTCTCATCAACTACCTCTTCATCATCCTTTGTATCAACATCCTCTACAACTTTCCCTATGTATCACTACTATGTGGTCCACCACCTTTCAAACTCAAGTATCATGCTAGCATCATCCATGTCTAACACTAATATAGGCTCATCAGGCTTCATGTCCAATGGGTCTATCAATGGTGTAGTTGTCGCATCATCCCACCTCCTAAATGCCATAGGTGGATGGGGTATTGTTGTGGCTAATCCACAACACACCCCAAAATTGGGGGCCCACCTTTTTGCATGCTTTCAAAGAAGAAAACAATGACCCAGATGCTAAGAAAATCAAAGAAAAAGGCAAAAATTTCACTAAGGAGAAAAGTTGTCGCGATATCGCGACATGTCGCTCTGTCGCGGCCGAAAGTTGTCACGATATCGCGACATGTCGCTCCGTCACTGCCGAAATGAAAAAGTGTCGCGATATCGCGACATGTTGCTCCGTCGCGGCCCAGAGAGGAGAGAGAAAGGCAGAATGGAAAATTGTAGCGAAATCGCGACATGTCGCAAAATCGTGGTCAAGACAGTCAAATGGGGCATGAAGCAGAAAAGCGTAGCGAAATCGTGACATGTCGCAAAATCATGGTCAACGTAGTCAGTGACAACAGGTGGGCGGAACCGTCGTGAAATCGTGACGTGTTTGATTTTCGCGGCTTGCAAATGGGCGAAAGGCATAAAATATAAAATGGTCACGAAATCATGACAAAACCGAGCCAAAGGCGATAAGGCCCAACAGTGTAGCGAAATCGTGATGAGAACTGAGACAAAGTGCATAAGTCAAAAGGCGTCGCGAAATCGTGACGCGTCACGTTTTCGAGATGCAGGGTGGATTAAAAGGCCTAAGTGGTAAAATGGTAGCGATTTCGCTAGAAAAATGAAGCCAAACAAAGAAAGAGCGTAGGAAATCTTGAATGAAAAGAGTCTAAGGCACAAAGGCGTAGCGATATCGCGCAACTTTTGAGGAAACGTTCCAGCCAGACAAAGACGTCGCGAAATCATGACAGAAAGTGAAGACCATGCAGAGGGCAAAAAATGGTAGCGATTTCGCGACACTTTATTGAAAAGAGACTAAGTGCGGAAAACTTGTAGCGAAATCGCGACATGTCGGATTTTTGCTGTGCATGAAGGCAAGAAAGGCTGCTGACAAAAACGTCGCGATATCGCGACATGTCTCATTTTTGCTGTGCATGAAAGCGGATAGGGTTATTGGCAGGAAAATGTCGCGATATCGCGACATGTCACGTTTTCGCGATGAAAGCAAGGAAGCAAAGTTGCATGCATAAAAACGTCATGATTTACATGGGGCCATTACAGAACGTGCAGAAAAGCGTTGAACACATGGCACAAAGGCATGAGGGTCATGATAACGCTTCAGATCGACAGTTACAGTTAGCAGAGAAGACCAAACGTTTCAGGCTCGAGCAAAAGGTCAAAACATCAAAGAAGCGGGAAAATGAAACGAAGCGATATGGGAAGTGAAACGAAGCGTCGCAGAGGGAAACCAAGAGCCGCAACAGAAAGTTTAAAAGCAGAAGCGAATGTAGATACAGGGGCTGGAAATTGTAAGAAGAAAAGCATTATTTTTGTGAATAAAAAGGAGTTTATTTGGCAAGAGTAACTTTTGTGTGTGAAACCAAAAGGAGATTGAAGGCTAAGACTACTGTTATTTTTGTAGATCTTTCCCTTGCATTATTCTTTCTTGTATCTATTCGTTTACACCATAATCTGGGTTACGATAGGTGAATGATAGAATGTTGCAATTATTTATTTCCTTAGAGTCTTGCATCTGATCTGATTCGACTATGTTTTATTGCAGGTCTGTTAGGTCAAGTTGTTTTAGAGCTTCATCTCATAACTTGGGGTTTTGCAGGGAGGAGATTGCTAACCAAATTAACGTCCTGTTTCAGTTTTTCCAGCTGATTCTCATAAAGAATCTTTCTGTTTTAGGTTCTAATTTTATTTTCACATTTTTTATTCAAATATTGGCATTTCGGATTCTGGTGCATTCCAGAATACGTTTTCAATTTTACTAACTCCAAAAGCTAACATAGAAATAGCAGAACAATTAAATAAAAGATAAAATGAACCAGTTAACGATAAAATGAACCTCATGCTAAAGGCACGGAGCTTAAAATGAAGTGGCCTATACCACGCATTTTCTCATTTAAAATATTTCTTTAAGCCAAAAGATAAAAGAGGTTACTAATTTATTTTCGGGAGGGTTTCATTAATTTCAAGAGCATAAAAGAAGAAAGGGATTTTTGTGTTCTTTCTTTTGTTTTACGCGGTTGGTTATTTTAACAGATTAGGGTTACAAAGTTTGTTGTGAATCATTAAAGGCCCCTTGTTAACAGTTACTTGCAGGATTTGAGTTATTCTAGGATACATTCATTTATTTGCATTAAGTCTTAATTGGTTATATGCATATGAATGTTTGTTCACAAGAACCTTGGAGAAATTAAAAATAACAAATTTTCTTTGCAAGAAAGAGTTTCCTGTCTGAGACTCTAGTTGCGTGATCATTTTGTTATAGGACAAAATATTCACTCAACATTTTGGCGCTAGAAGGAGGGCCTTCTTTATTGCTTTGTGATTATGATTTGTTCTAACAATTAACGTGGGTAGTTTTGTTTCCACCTATTGTGCTTGCAGGTATAACATTTAGATATTGTATTTTGCAAGTAAGTTGAGAGAAGTCTTTTAGAGTTCTAGAGTTTCCAAGCTGGCCCAACCTAAGTACATAGCTACTAGGTCCAAGACCACAGGGGAAACTATTTTCCAAAGCCTTTCTCCCATTGCTAGGAAGCCAAAAAACAAAACATTAGAGATCGAAATACCACCCAAAGATACTTGAGTTAGGGATTTCTTTAGACTCAAGTACGTCTAGCGGGCCTGAGCCCTTAATTTCAAGTGCGACAAGAACACCAGGTGTATCTGTCTCCACAGTTCCAAGCGTTTCCATTGTTCCCACAGGGTTAACACCTTTGAACAACATGGCCCAACAACAACAACAACAACCACCTGCCCTTTGGTATGGTGCGCAAAGTTCCCCCTTAGATATTCCTGGGGCAGTCCATGACTTGCCTAGAAACATTGAAAGGGGATTACCCAAATTCTTGCACGATGGTCCCACAACAATGGAAGATCATGTCCAAATCTACAAGGATTATATGTTTAGGCAAGGGGTTACTCACGAGGATGTTGCTTGCCGAGTTTTCCCTGCTAGTCTAGACCCCACGGCCAATGAATGGTATCGGAATCTTCCAGTAGGGTCCATCACTTCATGGGCCCAATTAGAAACCGCCTTCATTAGCCAATTTAGAATGTTATTGGATCCCTCCATAATCTACAATTTGTTCGTATCATGCAAAATATTACCTAATGAGCCCATACGAACATTCAATCAGAGGTTCCAAAAACTATACACGAATCTGACTCGTCACTTTGCGGTAGATCCTGCGGTCACCTTGCAATTATATTTCGGAGCCTTAGATCCTTTAACGTCTTTGTTGACTAGAAGGAATCCTCAGGTTACGATGCTTCCTTTAGCCTATGCAGAGACAATGACTCTCGAACAACAAATGAACTTGCCAGGAGCAGGATTGTCTCAATTGACTGGGATGGGACAATATGGTCCATACAGTCAATTTGCCATGATGAACCAGTTAATGGCACCACAGGTTCCTATGATGAACAATTTCCAAACACCCACCCAAGTGGCATCATTTCCAAGTTATCCTAATGCCTCCGTTCAAACGCAGGGATTAATTCAAAATAGCTCGATGGGTTTGCCTGGGTTCGGCATGGGCAGTAATTTGTTGACCATGCCGGGGTTTGCTCCGATTAGCATGCCAAGCCCAATGACTTATCCAACAATCACTCCGATTCAAAGTGTGAATCCAGGATGGAATCCAACTGCCCAGACCCAAGCCATTGTACCTATTCCAGAGGTGGCTAATGCAGCAAACACAACTGGACCCAAAATTACCATGCCTCAACCACAAGGGTCCGAATCCGCCATAGAAAACATGAAGGAAACCTTGGCCAAAGTTTTGGTTACGGTGGGAAATGTCAATAAAAAGGTGGACCAAGCCATGGGTCATAACCGACCTCATAACCATAGAGGAAAAGGAACATACAACACGCAACCGAATAATGGGCGAGTACCCAATCCCGTAGCCAATCAGGCAGATGTCTCGAAAGATTTTGGAGAATCAGGACCTTGTGACAACGATTGCATGCACTGTGGCCACGGGAAGCATGAGTCTATATTGACTGAGGTTATACATTCCCAAGAAAGTGAAGAAGAGGAGGATGTGGAATTTTTTGGAAACGAAGATGAAGAAACATTGGAAGTTCATGCCAACAAACGTTTTGGGAAAGGAAATCACAAGTATTACACTAGGAGTTCTAAGGAGCCCAAAACTTCCTCTACTCCTCCAAACAACCAATTACTCCCTCCTGATTTCAAAGGAGATGTCAATCCCTCTCCTCCATCCATGGTGGAAAAGTCTAAGATGGTGCAAAACATGTCAAATTCAGAAAAACCCACTTATGACTTGGTGGAAGACATGAAGAAAACTAAGGCCAATGTCTCAATGTATGATATGTCCCGATTATTAGGCCAAGAAGTAAGTCCACCAAAAAGTTTAGATCCACCTGCCCAAGTTCATGAAGCTAAAAGTGTTGAGTCCCGATTGGTTTTGAAAAAGGAAAAATGAGATATACCTCCTTTTCTGATAACCATTAGAATTGCAGGTAAAAACCTGCACAATTGCTTAATAGATTCAGGGGCCTCGGCTACCATTATGCCCCTAGAAATCTGTAAAAAATTGGGACTTACACCAAAACCTTCTAGAAGCAGGGTGGTGCAGCTGGATAGATCAACCATGGAGGCAGTGGGAGAATTGGGTGATGTGCTTATTCAAGTCAATTCGGAACCTAGGGTTCAACATCACATAGACATATTGGTGCTCGACATTCCTATCAAATATGGCATGGTTTTGGGAAGAGATTGGAGTAAAAACCTAAACGGTTACATTGTGATAGATTCTTCACATATGTGGTTGCCTTGGAGGGGAGTGGCCAACCAAATTCGGATTGATAGTGAACCTAGGCTCAAGGAGATGATCACGGAATACAACAAACCTAATGAGATCCAATACATTGAAGCTGAATTAGGAGCATATTGTTTGGACATAGAAACACCTAAAAATTCCCAAAATGAAAGGATTGGATGCAACGTTACTGAAGGACATCAGGACATTTGGACTTTAAGATTTGATGGATCCAAGTCCAGACAAGGAGCAGGAGCCGGTATTGAATTATCATGTTCAGACAGAGAGCCTATGTTCGCTGCATATAGACTACAGTTCCCTGCCACCAACAATATGGCAGAATATGAGGCCTTGATTCTCGGACTTCAATTGGCCCTTCGAAAGAAAGTTAAGTGTATCAAGGTCCTTGGTGATTCGGAGCTGGTGGTAAAACAAGTGAAGGGACAATACGTATGTAAGAACAAGCGGCTCAGACTTTACCGAACCAGGGTTAGAGATTTAATAGATGAGTTTGATGCCTTTAACATATCTCTGATCTCTAGAAAAGGCAATCGTCTGGCAGACTCTCTAGCCGTAGCTGCGAGTATGTTGAAACCAGTGGATCATAAGAAATGTAAGAAATTCTCCATAGAACTGGTCCCTTGTCCCTCGATACCGGATAATGTCACGAATTTCCAAGTGTTTGATAGTGACAGGCACATATTCCATTTTGTCACTAATTCTGGTATATTTGAAAAGCAAGTTATAGATGAAGATGAGAGGGATCTAGAGGAGGCAGATTTGGAAGAAAAGATTATTGGAAAATGTAATAAGATGCCAAATGAGATGGCTTCATTAGAAAAAACTTTCGATATCGGATACCAACCAAGAGAAGGTAGAAAGGTTCCACCTCCCAGAGAAGCCTGTGACTTGGTTAATATTGGAAGTGCAGAAAGCCCTCGAGAAGTATTCATAGCAAAAGCATGCACCAAACAGGAGAAGGATTCCATTGCCAATACATTAAAGGAATACATAGACTGCATAGCTTGGAGTTATAAGGAGCTGAAAACCTATGATCAGAATGTCATAACGCATACGATTCCTTTGAAGCCAGACTCCAAACCCTTCAGGCAGAGACAGAGGCCAGTCAATCCATTATTAGAACCCTTGATAGAGAAAGAGGTAAAGTGACTGTTAGAAGCTAAGATCATCTTTCCTGTTAGGCACTCCACATGGGTTGCTAACCTGGTCCCCGTGAGGAAAAAGAATGGAGAAATAAGGTTATGTATCGATTTTAGAAATCTTAATAAAGCCTCACAAAAGGACAATTACCCGTTACCCACCATTGATGAAATACTTCAAAAGGTAAATGGGTCGGAGATGATGTCATTCCTGGATGGTTATTCGGGATATAATCAGGTCCTTATCCATCCTAGTGATAGGATGAAAACTGCCTTCACCACAAAGTGGGGCACCTTTGCATACAGGAGAATGCCTTTCGGACTATTGAACGCAGGTGCCACATTCCAACGAGCTATGGACTTTGCTTTTAAGGGGCTCATAGGTAAGTGCATTATCATCTATGTAGATGACATTCCTATCTTTTCTAAGAACAGGGAAAACCACGTCAGGGATCTAAAGAAAGTCTTTCAAAGATGCAGGGAACATGGCATTTCTCTCAACCCAAAGAAGTGCATTTTTGGGGTAACGGAAGGAAAGTTATTGGGACATGTAATATCTAAGGATGGAATTTCCATTGACCCTGAAAGAATAGAGGCCATACAATAGATTCCTTGTCCCAACAGCAAAAAGGGGTTGAGATCATTTTTTGGGAAGATCAATTTCGTCAAAAAATTTATTGCAGATTTTGCAGAAATAGCAAAGCCTTTGAACGACATGTTAAAGAAAGAGGTCCAGATCAAGTGGACAGATGAAAATAGAGATGCTTTCAAAAATATCAAGGACGCGATTTCTAAAGCCCCGGTTTTAGTGAGTCCCGATTATACGAAGCCTTTCTATATTTACACATTTGCTTCAGATCACTCCTTTGCGAGTGTTTTAACTCAGAAGAGTGAAGGCAACATTGAAAATCCTATTGCCTTCTTGAGTAGTCCTCTCAAAGATGCGAAGCTGAGATACTCCATCTTGGACAAGCAAATGTATGCTCTAGTCAAGACCGTTAAAAAATTCAGGCATTATATAGTCCACAGTAGGGTGTTTGCTATAGTCCCGGATCCTGCAGTCAAAGCCATGTTTATACAGAATGAACTAGGTGAAAGACGAGGGAAGTGGATTTCAACTTTGCAAGAGTTTGATCTTGAGATTCAATCCATGAAGATAGTGCGGGGACAAGGGTTGGTTAAGGCTATAGCAGAAAAGGATCTCGCAATTTCATGTCAACATTATGAAATCGCAGATATAACCAAAGATGAGTGGTATGCAGATGTGGTGTATTTTCTACTAAATGGTAAATGTCCACCGCATTTGAATTCTACTCAACGAAGAGCCTTGCACTTGAAGTCTGCTAATTTCCTAATTAGATCCGGCACGTTATACAAGAAAAACCATGAAGGTATTTACCTTCGTTGTGTTGATCAAAAAGAGGCAGTGCAAATACTCGAGGAATTTCATGGTAAACATGGGACAGGACATGGGTCCGCTAATGCCACAGCCCATCAAATCCTTAGAGCCGATTATTATTGGCCTCGACTATTCAAAGATGCCCATACTCATGTGAGGTCATGTCATACATGTCAAACTGCAGCCAATAGAGACAGGGGTGCTTCCATGCCTTTACAATCCGTAATTGAGTCTAGACCTTTTGCGCAATGGGGCCTGGATTTTGTTGGGATTATCAGTCCCAATTCATCCGATTCCCACAAATACATTCTGACAGCTACGGATTATTGCACAAGGTGGACTGAAGCTATCCCCACAAAGAATGCTACTTCGGAGGTTGTTATTAAATTCTTAGAGGATAATATTGTCACTCGGTTTGGGATGCCTAACTCCATTGTAAGTGATAATGGTTCAGCTTTTTCCTCTTTGGAATTTGCTAATTGGGCATTTGACAACAGTGTGAGTTTAAAATTCTCTTCCAATTATTATCCGCAAGGCAATGGATTGGTTGAATCTTCTAACAAGAATTTGTTATGCGTCATAAAAAAATTGTTGGAAAGAAATCCTAGAGATTGGCATAACAAACTTAAGTTGGCTCTTTGGGCTGACAGAATCAGAGTCAAAGAATCAATAGGAACATCTCCTTACCATCTGGTTTATGGACAAGATCCCATTTTTCCTACAAATCTCAAGTTACAAACACTGCATTTCATGAAAGATTATTTCGAAACTGATGATAAACTTGAGTCTAGACTAACACAATTAATGCATCTGGATGAAAAAAGGGATGAGGCTATGCTTCATTTTAGTAAACACCAGGATGTAGTAAAAATATGGTTTGACAAAAAGTCTAGAGCCAAGGCTTTTAAAATATCTGATCTAGTGTTGTTATGGGATAAAAGACATGAGAAGAAAGGGGATCATGATAAGTTTGACTACTTATGGTTGGGTCCGTACCAGATTTCAGAAGTCCTAGGGGAAAATAGTTTTAGACTAAGAACCTTGGATGGAAAGGATTTGGCATTACCTGTCAATGGGTTGCACTTGAAACACTATTTCCAGGCTTGAAGCGGCTGGGTTTTGTATTATATGTAATTATGCCATGCTTTGTTTCTTTTGTGTGTGCAGATTTGATATTTAAGTTGTGTGTTTGTTTGACATGTTTAGGTTTTGTATTATATGTAATGATGTCGTGCTTTGTTTCTTTTGTGTGTGCAGGTTTGCCGTTTAGGTGGTGTGTTTATTTGACATTATTTATTTAAAAAAAAAAAAAAGAATAAAAGTTTGAAATGTTAACTCATGCCTAAGATCGGGAAAATATGAAACATTGGAATTATGTTGTAAAAGCTCCACATGTAACACAAACAGTTAAATAATATCGTTTGAGGCTTGTGATGCATGAAGTAGTCAGTTTTACAAATTATGGCAATACTTCATCTTGCAATTCAAAGGGCAATGCATTCATATTACATCTCACTTTGCATATACATGCCATCTTAGTTGCATATGCATTTCAGATACAAATCATTAAAGTGTGTCAAATCCTCTTAGGGTTATGCTATAACATAAATAAATAAAAAAATCCTAAGGTTGGAAACTGAGCCCCGAGATATCTAGAACCAAGCACATTTTATACACATTAAAAAGGATCTTGAGCAAAATGATCAAAACCTTGCTTGGAAGAAAAGGTCAAGCGAAAGAAGTATTTCATGTCTATCCTATTATGCAACATGATCCTTAAAACAAGTGGTTTTTACCACTTCCATAAAGCTTAAAGCCTAAAATCAGAGTAGTAAGGATAGGGTTAAGTCCTCATCGAACTTAGGTTGAGGATCCAACTCCCCAAAACTTTGATTTGACCTACATGGAGTAGTAAGGATAGGGCATAATTCTCATCTCGCCTAGGTTGAGAATCCGATTCCGCAAAGCTCCTATGTCTCATTTCATGATAAAGCTTGGATTGGAAGGATCGTACTACTTGTCCTCTGCAAAGGATGGGTAGTCATCCCCAAGGTCCAAGCAATAAAATTAATATTCTCCATTTTCATCTAAAGCTTGGATTGGAAGGATCGTACTACATGTCCCTAGCAAGGATGGGTAGTCATCCCCAAGATCCAAGAAGTAAAAATTAATTTTTCCCATCTCATCTTTATATTGGATTGGAAGGATCGTACTACTTGTCCTCTGCAAAGGATGGGTAGTCATCCCCAAGGTCCAAAGAAATGAAGTTAAGTCATGGATTATGGGGTTAGGTATGCCCATGCATGACAAGCATGTCTTGTCTAAAAAAACATGACCATTGACCGTTCAAAGGGTTAGACTAGCATGACCATTTCTTCCATAATTGGTTAAATTATTTTGCTCAAAGTGAGGTAATGAATTCCAAATCGGAGTAGTAAGAATAGGGTTAAACTCTCATCTCGATTAGGTTGGGAGTCTGATTTCCCAAAGCTCGATTTCACTTTCACTTACACATGGGTTCAAGATAGTAGTGACTCATAACCAACTTTGGGATCTAATAAAACAATTCATTATACACATGGTTGATCCTAAGAGGGTTTGATAATCTTGAATATTTGTGTATGATATTAGAAGGTCTATGCATTTGTAAAAGCAAAATCTCTAAGCATATTTATTAGGTTACACAAATCATGCACAGTCTCACATATGCATGCATGTAAAACTGACAATGGAATGTTGATCAAGTTCAAGCGATATGGAATGAAAACAAATAGCACACACCGAGCTAATACTAATGATTCTGATGTTTCATGTACTTCTGATCTGTCGGTATTTGTTTATCTTTTATGTGCTGACGCCTGTATCTAAGCTTGTATATTTCAGGTTGGGTTCTCACCAAAATGCTCTGGAGCATTTGACAGCAGAGTCGCCATTTGTTGTGGCTAATCCACAACACACCCCAAAATTGGGGGCCCACCTTTTTGCATGCTTTCAAAGAAGAAAAAAGTGACCCAGATGCTAAGAAAATCAAAGAAAAAGGCAAAAATTTCACTAAGGAGAAAAGTTGTCGCGATATCGCGACATGTCGCTCTGTCGCGGGAAAGTTGTCGCGATATCGCGACATGTCGCTCCGTCGTGCAAATGAAAAAGTGTCGCGATATCGTGACATGTTGCTCCGTCGCGGCCCAGAGAGGAGAGAGAAAGGTAGAATGGAAAATTGTAGCGAAATCGTGACATGTCGCAAAATCGCGGTCAAGACAGTCAAATGGGGCACGAAGCAGAAAAGCGTAGCGAAATCGTGACATGTCGCAAAATCATGGTCAACGTAGTCAACGACAGCAGGTGGGCGAAACCGTCATGAAATCATGACGTGTTTGATTTTCACGGCTTGCAAATGGGCAGAAGGCATAAAATATAAAATGGTCGCGAAATCATGACAAAATCGAGCCAAAGGCGATAAGGCCTAGTAGTGTAGCGAAATCGTGACAAAATCGAGCCAAAGGCGATAAGTCAAAAGGCGTCGTGAAATCATGACATGTCGCGCATGGGTGGATTAAAAGGCCTAAGTGGTAAAATGGTAGCGATTTCGTAAAAAAATGAAGCCAAACAAAGAAAGAGCGTAGAAAATGAAAAAGAGTCTAAGGCACAAAGGCGTAGCGATATCGTGCAACTTTTGAGGAAACGTTCCAGCCAGACAAAGACGTCACGAAATCATGATAGAAAGTGAAGACCATGCAGAGGGCAGAAAATGGTAGCGATTTCGTGACACTTTATTGAAAAGAGACTAAGTGCGGAAAACTTGTAGCGAAATCGTGACATGTCGGATTTTTGCTGTGCATGAAGGCAAGAAAGGCTGCTGATAGAAAAATGTCACGATATCGCGACATGTCTCATTTTCACTGTGCATGAAAGCGGATAGGGTTATTGGCAGGAAAATGTCGCGATATCGTGACATGTCACGTTTTTGCGATGAAAGCAAGGAAGCAAAGTTGCATGCATAAAAACGTCATGATTTACATGGGGCCATTACAGAACATGCAGAAAAGCGCTGAACACATGGCACAAAGGCATGAGGGTCATGATAACGCTTCAGATCGACAGTTACAGTTAGCAGAGAAGACCAAACGTTTCAGGCTCGAGCAAAAGGTCAAAACACCAAAGAAGCGGGAAAATGAAACGAAGCGATATGGGAAGTGAAACGAAGCGTCGCAGAGGGAAACCAAGAGCCGCAACAGAAAGTTTAAAAGCAGAAGCGAATGTAGATACAGGGGCTGGAAATTGTAAGAAGAAAAGCATTATTTTTGTGAATAAAAAAGGAGTTTATTTGGCAAGAGTAACTTTTGTGTGTGAAACCAAAAGGAGATTGAAGGCTAAGACTACTGTTATTTTTGTAGATCTTTCCCTTGCATTATTCTTTCTTGTATCTATTCGTTTACACCATAATGTGGGTTACGATAGGTGAATGATAGAATGTTGCAATTATTTATTTCCTTAGAGTCTTGCATCTGATCTGATTCGACTGTGTTTTATTGCAGGTCTGTTAGGTCAGGTTGTTTTAGAGCTTCATCTCATAACTTGGGGTTTTGCAGGGAGGAGATTGCTAACCAAATTAACATCCTGTTTCAGTTTTTCCAGCTGATTCTCATAAAGAATCTATCTGTTTTAGGTTCTAATTTTATTTTCACATTTTTTTATTCAAAGATTGGCATTTCGGATTCTGGTGCATTCCAGAATACGTTTTCTAACTCCAAAAGCTAACATAGAAATAGCAGAACAGTTAAATAAAAGATAAAATGAACCAGTTAACGATAAAATGAACCTCATGCTAAAGGCACGGAGCTTAAAATGAAGTGGCCTATACCACGCATTTTCTCATTTAAAATCTTTCTTTAAGCCAAAAGATAAAAGAGGTTACTAATTTATTTTCGGGAGGGTTTCATTAATTTCAAGAGCATAAAAGAAGAAAGGGATTTTTTGTTCTTTCTTTTGTTTTACACGGTTGGTTATTTTAACGGATTAGGGTTACAAAGTTTGTTGTGAATCATTAAAGGCCCCTTGTTAACAGTTACTTGCAGGATTTGAGTTATTCTAGGATACATTCATTTATTTGCATTAAGTCTTAATTGGTTATATGCATATGAATGTTTGTTCACAAGAACCTTGGAGAAATTAAAAATAACAAATTTTCTTTGCAAGAAAGAGTTTCCTGTCTGAGACTCTAGTTGCGTGATCATTTTGTTACAGGACAAAATATTCACTCAACAAGTATCCCCTACCTCAACCCAAATTGGTGCAAACCTTGAGTATACTAAAAATACTTGACCTATATGCTTCATCATCCAATCACTCATCGCCTACATCACACATGATCTAGTTGCACCCCATCATCCCTCCATATTGACCCCCCTTTCTATGGCTTCCATATCACATCCTATGACCTCAAACTCAGCCAAGCATATTGGTAGTGGTATTTGTCTCCTGCATAAGGTCTGCTCACTCATGCCTCTATATTTGTTCACCATCTCAATGCATATGACACCTCCTATGTTACGAACTATATTTTCATTAACAAAAATCATTCATCAAAATGCAAAAATATCAAATCATTCATCCACAAATAATTATCCATAATAACAATCCATAAATGAGACAAATATAGATAATACATTTAAGGTAGGGAAACACCATTAATACTCCTTAAGGAAGGAATAACTCCACAAGATCTCCCAAGATGAGAGTGCCACTTAAGGAGGGAAAATTCCCATAAGCCACTTCATGGGTAAATATGATTACATATGATTTATCTCCATGATGATTACAATGACAAATATCTCTTCTTTATATATCCATCTTCTAATTCTACTTTGGGGAGCCGACTACTAATATAATATTATAATACAATCAACCTTGGATTATGTGTGGCCCATGCCAACCCTTATACAATATAATAATATATCCTCAAGTATCTATTCCTAGGTACCCTAACATCCTACCCCATCAACCTATGGGTATTGTATGGTAGACCTTAGGGTCTCTCCACCGTCATATGCTCCCACACCCATATTTACACCAACAAGCTATAACTCAATCCTATCCACTTTGGCCTCCTCACCTTGTACAGCTCCTTGTACATCTATGCCAATAAATTTGGAGCCCATGCAAAAACCACTAAATTGTCCACCAAGCCTACCACAATCCCTAGCTATTCTATGGAAATCATACCCCTGATGAATCTAGCAAAACATAGTTAAATATTAGCATCATCGTTAAGGTGTATCTCAGCGATAGCACCCTCACCTCATAATAAAGCTCATACAAAATCCCACCACTGTCTATGTTCACCTGAGCCCACTTTACACCAAATAGCCTTTCCATCACCAATCCTTTCTATGACTCACTCATTACTATAATGGTACAACCCATACTAATAATTGATAAATTTGATAGACACCCTCCATATTCAAAGTCATTTCCCTCACAGGGAAATGAAATGTACCCCTATATAGGTCCCATCACTCACATAACACTTATAGATACAATTTGTCAATGTGCATCATCTCTAATCAGGCCACCCCATCAAACCCTATCACCTTCAACCACCTCAAGTCCTCAACATTCAACAACCTCCTCAGATTGACAAACAATGGCTAAAATTGATGTTGAAGCCACAATACCTTCAACTACAACCAATTTTCCTAGTCAAATTAACCACCCCATCAATCTCATAAAAAAATGATCATACAACCTCGTATGATTGACCCAATATTACGACCTCATACGATTCACAAAAAAAGTAAAAAAACATTTAAAAAAATCAATCGTATTGATCTATATGGTCCACCCAACCATACGATCCCATGTGATTGCCAAACTAAAAGAAAATTGAGATACCCTTTACCTCAAAATGTCCAAATATATGAAAAATCACAAAACCATCATCCTACAAATGCAAAAACATCAAATTAACTCACTTGCACACACCTGCACTGAAAACTACACAAAAAAACAATGCATGCAAACCTCTCAACCCAAAAACATAAAACCACACACTTTTTGTATATTACCCTACTCTTCTATGGTTTTATTTCACTAAAAATAAGCCCTAGAGTATATTTTATCCTAAAAATACAAAAATAGAAGAAAAGGAGTAAAAAGTTGACTAATCGGACCTCCACACCCTCCACTCAATTTTGCACCACTACCCGCCATCTCATCCAATTGCATCTCTAATCTAACAACATTCCACGTCAAATCCTTCACATAACCCCTCTCTCTCACTCCCTCTTCTCCTGGCATGCATAGTGAAAATGAACCCTCATGCCTCGCAATTGGGATTATATAGCCAAGCATCCATTGATCATATTGTACAGTACTCGACTGTACGATCCTGTATAGTCAATTATCGCCCAACCCCATATGGTTACCATTTGCCCAAAATTTTCACCCAAAAACCATAAAATCTCAACATTTTTTGTAATCATTTCAATTTCTTGGTTTCACAAAGATATTTTGGCAAGTGCTTCATTGTTGTCTTCCACTTATCCATCCATCAACTCATCACATGTATATATTACACATCAAATGTTGCCTTGAATAGGTCCAATACCCAAACACTAAATCTTGGAATCACGTTTATCCAAGAATATTTTCTTAATAGTATCACTAACCCCCTTTTGATGGGGTAAAAAGAAGAAATTTTCTTCTCAAAATAAACTTTAAGCCAATCCATTTGGCATGCTCCATGCCAATATTTGTATGATTACTCACATACTTGCTTTATTGAGGTGGTAACATTAAGTTCACTTATCTAATTGATCGAAGCATCATGAGGACCCATACCAATGGTTGGTTAGCTTACCAATTCAAAATGATCTCAACAATCTGTCAAAGGCAAAGTTTCAAGGATATTTACCCCTTCCATAATTGGGGCATTCTACATTGTTCTTGATTCAAGAAAACCCTACATATTCTTCCTCAATTATCATTTCAATTTGCCAAAAGTCATGGTCAATCATCGTCATCCATGGTCATCCTCATCAATCCAATAATTTTTGTGTCATGTGTTTTTACATTGCATCATGTTTTCACATGATGCAATACAAAAAGAGGCAAATGTAGACACCTAAAATTTGTCATATTAACATTTTTCTAAGGTCAATAATCAATAATTCTCCAAAGGTCCCAATTAATTTAAATATTTGGCATATAACCTTAGAAACATAAAATCAGCCCTTCTAGCCCCTTTTGCCCACTAAGCCCCATCCTACACCTAGCCCATGGTCACCATGTGACTATCCCACTTCCCCCTAGCCTATGTGCACATTCCCCTAGTCTACCCTTTGACCCTAGCTTAGGTCCACCTCACCCTAGCCTAACCTACCCCCTACTCTCCATATCCCCATGCACCCACACAACCTCCCATGCTCTTTAATGCATATGGGTGGGGTGAGGACTCTCCCCACCCAAGGGCATTAATGAGGCATGGTGTGCACATACCACTTGAGTGGGGTGAGGACTCTCCCCACCTAAGAATATTAATGAGGTATGGTGCACACATGCCCCTTTGACCATCCAAGTGGGAAATCCTATATTTTCCTCCCCTCACCCAAGCCACTTGGTTGTCATGTCATATCCACCTCACTACCCCTAACCTTCCCAAAATTCTATAAATATGTCCTCGTTTCCTTAATTTGTATGATAGTGTGATATTACAAACCAAAAATCTGCCAAAATTTAGTTAGAATCCTCTTATGTGCATAAGACTCATTTGCATATCATCCATGGATAACATTTTAGATCTACATTTGCATGCATCTATTTTATAAGACTGCATGCGAATGGAAGTTCCAATAGGCTCTAGACTTGGACCAGAGACACCTAACAACTGATAGAAGATCTCCTATGAATTTCATCAAATTATAGTTAGTCCAAAGTGAACCATCTACCCCATATGGTTCATAGTCAGAACCTTCCACCCCTATATGGTTGACCATCCTAGACCAAACATGGTTAGATATCCAATCATAGACAGTCGACAAAGGTGATCAAGGTAAAATTTTGATGTTTTGATCTCATTTTGAGGTTGTTTAATGCATTAATTCAACTTGTCATTGTTTTATCCTTTCATAAACTTGGGTCCAACTTAGGTGGACCTAAGAGGTGCTACTAACTATTATTTTGGTTGTATGTAGGGATTTTGGAGACTCATTCAACCAAGGGTGGTCATCAAGCACAAAAACCCACCCACACTTTGAGGTGGTCTAGAAGAATTTTGGTGCCATTACATTTGCATTTGTAAAGGGGATAATCCACCTTGGAAACCCTTCTTGTAGCCCATGGGGCATTGTAAAAGCATGTATTGTAACATCTTTTGTAATGAATAAAATGACATATTTTCTATTCCACATGTTAGATTTTGATGCTATAAACTTAAAGGAAATGCAACCACAAGTAATGAAATAAGCATGCAATGTTATATCTATGATAATGGCTAACTAATAAGCATGAAAATATGATGAGAAACTTCTAAAAATACTCAAGAAATAGCCATTAATGAAAGCTCACAAAAATGTACAATGCTATGCAATGGAGGTCTCTAACACTCCATATTGCAAAAATGCTCTACATTGTATCTACTACTACTCTACCTTATGCACTCCAAAATCCTCTCTCTCTTCTACTCTAAGAAGGCCTATTTATAGTGAGACATGACTCTTGGCCTTCCATATTCCTATGACACCTCACTATTCTATTCTTAGGACTCATGTACATGTGGACTACATGCACATTTACATCATTGCACATTCTAATGATACTTGTGCATTTATTACATTGCTTTAAGCAAATACTTAAATCCTAATCTAAGATAAAATCCTAATCTAAACATGTACCCATGATGGTACATTAGCAAGCACCAAATAATGTAATATATTCCAACACCCCCCTATATTACATTATTTGGGTATTGAAGGCTTTAGTCTTCAATATGGATCTTCATATTTCAAGTACTCTTTAGTTTGAACTGGTCCTTCTTCTTCTACTTCAGTCTTCATGTTGTCTTTATCTTTTAGATGTTCTTCAACTTGGTTTGGTCCTTCTTCTTCATTTGGTTCGGTCTTTGTGCTTTCTTCATTATATTCTCTGTTTGTATCTTAATGAGTATCTTTGTCTTGTTCCTTCCTATCATGCTTCCTCTTCCTCCTTCTTCTTCTCCATTTTTCATTTTTACTAGAGGAATATTTCCTTCATGATGAGTTAGTATATCATCACAATAATATTGACTAGGATTGCTAGTTCGTTTCATGTTTTGAAAATTTCAAAAACAATTAATGATAGATATGTCATCAAGCATTCTTCTGATGTGAATACAACTATATTTTGAGTGTTCCACCAAGATCTGAAAAGTACTTCATGAAGATAACCAATTAATGTTGTAAAATTTTCTTCCTTTGCTTCTTTGAGGAATGATGAGAATCTTTCCTTTTTACTAGTGGACAAGTATTTGTACCCATCAAAAGTATCTATTAAATTTTGAGAGTAAAATTCCACCTCATGAAATAGTTCCTCATTATTGAATGCATTCCTTACTATTTCATCCATGTTTCTTCTAGATTATCCTTTGAAGTAGAATTCCTTATAGCTCTTTAGTGTTTTGAGAATGCCTTGTGAGTCTTAATGTTCAATCTATGGTTTTGATAAGACTTTACTTTTCCCAAATCTCTAGTTAGAATACCTTTTAATTCTCAAGTATTTAGGATAATTTTGATGGAAATTTTGTATTTCAAAAACTTTTGAAGTTGTCTACCTTATGAATCCCTAGTTTGAGTTTATGATCAAACTTGATAAGAACTTTTCAATTTACAAATTTTGTAAAATACCTTCTATCTTGCAAGTGTTTGAATGTACTATGAACTTGATAGTATGCTTAGCTTTCTAGGTTTTGCTTTGAGTTGAATCCCTTTTGTCTCCCTAGTGTTTAGATGACAATTTTAATATAATGTTCAACTCCTATCACTTTAAATCAATGTTTTATTTCCCCTTGTAGAAAGCTTAAAGATGCAATTTCAATGGATAAGATTCTCAATATATTTAAGATATTTAAGTTGGATTCTCTATGTCTCTTCAATTTGTATATGAGACTAATAAAAATAATCTTCCAACTTTTAAGCAATTTTAGAGTTTGGCTTCCTTCAACCTTTGTATAATGTAGTTTCTAAATTTCTATAATTTCAATTTGATGTAGGATTCCTTATATCTCCCTAGTTTAGAAATTTAGAAAAACTATGTATTTGCAAATTAAACTTCACTTCAATTTGTAAGGAACCTTATGTATCCTTGTTTAATGATTTGCAAATATTCAAAGCAATAATAGTAATGGTTTTAATGCTTCTATTTTCTACTCCTTTCTTAAGGCATTCAATATACTTTCTAGGGTATATTTTTAACACCTTATTACTCCTACTATTAAATAACCCTAGAGTATAAAACTTGGTTGATATCAACTTTAATATATATGCCTTAATTTCACCTTTGAACTTTACAATGATTATGAGGATAAATCTTACCTTCCAAGTGCCAACTATTACATGCAATGTCATTGTATTCTACCTTGGGATAGACCTGCAATCAACGTGGTTTCTTGTGCATTAATGGTGGTTGATTGCATTAATTCCTTCTTATCAATGCGCTCTGGTATTTGACTCCTTTCTCCTCTATGTAAACACTTTATGTGCTCCTTTTTTCTTTGACTTACATGCTACCTTACTCTCCTTTAATTTTTTATGTTTTCTCAAACTCATGTACTATATATGCGCTTCTTTGACATGCTTCTCCTCTTGATTCTAACTGATATGCAAGGTAGATAGTGCCAAGTGGAACTTAGGGTCTTCAACCTCTTTGATAACATCTTTGCAACACCTTTCTCTTCCAATACCTATGCCAAGTGGCACCAAGAATATTACTTCTTTCTTCAACATATTTGAGGTATTCTCTAATGCTTCCTAAGAGCATTATATGCTTGAGTGTATGAATAATGGATTATGCTCAACATAACCTCTTTACTATTAATGATGATACACTTGAGGCATTTTCAAACATAAGGTATCTTCTTCTTTTACTTACCCCAATGACATGAGGTATTTTCTCCATGTGGTGGATGCTCTTCAACCACTGTGCCCTAATATTGTTCCAACCTTTTCCTTAGAAGCTATTCAATGCTCGCTCACTGCACTTCTTGAAGCTACTCAATGCTTTGAGAATATTTTCTCCTTCCTCATGGTAGAGGTTTCAACTAATATGATGAAAATCCTTCCAACTTCTAGATGGTGTTATGAGGGTGTAAATATTCCTTATTCTCCAATGCTTCTTTCAAGTGCCAACTAAGTATACATTGTGGCTTGTAGGGTAAATTCAAGAAGTTAATAACTTCTCCTTCTCCTTATGAAACTAGTGCACTCTTGATGACTCATTATTGCAATACTATGTGTCTTCTCATCTCTTTTGTGGTGCAAGCTTGTTGGATTTTCCTTACACCTTGTAAAGGTTTTCAATGTTGTTTACATGGCTTGAACAAGAATGCTTGCCTTTATGCAAGTCAATGTTGTTGTGAGGGCAAAATGGAGACTAAGTCTTAGTTCCAATGATGCTTTCTCCAATGCATCAATGTTGTTACATGGGTAAAATAGAAACTATACCCAATAATGCTCTTTGTTGGAAGATGCACCTTTCAATTACGTTGCTTGGGGTAGACTTCACTGTACCTCTTTATCTTACCTTCACCAAAGGCTCTTGAATGCTGGACTTACCTACTTTGATGACTTTAGTTTTGCTATTGAGTTCTCTTACCTTTAGCTCAATAGTCCTTAGATGAATACGTAACTTGAGAAGTCTTAAAATCAATCTTCTACTTTCACCTTTTTTATTGACTTCTTCTCCAAGCAATATCTGATTTGCTTGATTGTAAATGTGCAAGTTTGATGATGTCCAAGATGTCTCCTTTTCACCTTGGAGATACTAAACCTTAGATATCTATTTGATGGCTCTAATGTGGTGCTCTTGAAATCATATTATGCACTAATTTAAGTACTTACCCCCTAGTACTTTAAACTAACACCCTTCCTTTCACTAAAAATGGGTTTCAATGTTGCCTTCTTCTCCTTGGCAAATTTCTACTATTTCTCCTAGCTTGGTTAAATTTCAATGATGATTCCAAGCCTTTTAATTAGGTTGATAGTATACCTTTTGAATGACACTACTTTGCACTATAGGATGTGCAATCTATAGTAGGACGTTGATATTTTCTTTTTTTCTTGAAATATATCTAACTCCTATTTTTTATGTGCAGGTTTGAACCTTGTGGAAATCAAATTTTGCACTACCTTTAAGACTTTAAATTCAAAAAAATTTCATGCAACTTTTAAACCTCAAAATTTTTGCTTAATAAACTTAATAATGAGACAAATATTAGAGTTCAAATAATGAACCTTTTGCACCTAAGTTGTTGAAGAACACAAGCTTATACTAAGAGGGGGGGTGAACAGTATAACACCCACTTTTTAATTTCTTTCCAAACCAATATTAATTAGTTTCCTTAATTGCAATATCCAAATATAGTAATGTGCATTAATGACATAAATAGCAATAGTAAGCAAGAGCACAAATCACCACACATAATTGAGACACAAGATTTAATGTGGTTCCCCCAATGTGGGGTACTCCACAATATAATCTCCTTATAATATTTCACAAAGAAATAGGGATCCTTATCCCATTACAAATGATTACTTTGATCAGCTCAAAGCTAGGCTATCCACTGATCTGCTCAGTAAGGCAATTCATTGATTTGCTCAGCTAGGTAATCCACTGATCTACTTAGCAAGTTAATTCACTGATCTACTCAGCTAGGCAATTCACTAATCTACTCAGGTAGGAAATCTTGGTCTACTTAGGTAGACAATCCACTGATTTTCTCAACAAGGCAATCCTGATCTACTCAGGTAGGCAATCCACTGATCTGCTCAGCAAGGCAATTCCCTGATCTTCTCAGCTAGGCAATCCACTGATATACTCAACTAGGTAATCCATTTATCTTCTTTAGCAATCTCACCAATAACTTGCTTAAATATGTTCTAGAAAGCTCACCAAGAACTTGCTCAAATCTGCTCTAGCAAGCTCACCAAGAACATGCTCAAATATGCTCAGCAATCTCACCAAGAACTTGCTCAAATTCTATCCACAAATCTATCCAAAAACCTTATCAAAGGCTCAATCAATAATGCACAAAAGTTGCCACAAATATGTCCAAAAATCTATCCAAAAGCCTTCTCAAAGGCTCAATCAATCATGCACAAAATATGCCATAAATCTATCCAGAAATCTATCTCAAAATCCTTCTCAAAGGCTCTATCAATCATGCACAAAATCTACCACAAATCTTTCCAAAAATATATCCCAAAGGCCTTCTCAAAGGATCAATCAATCATGCTCAAGTAGCACTCAAATCTCATCCACAAATCTATGAAGGTAGGGCTCAATGATGAACTCAACAATGAATGGCAATGCACTCTACAATGGATGACAACAATGATCCATAATTATCTCAACTCAAATCAGAATATAGAATAGTTTTTTTCATGGAACTTTAACAACCACTTCACACAATCACTTGACTAGGCTCAAACAACTCTACTCCACTAATCACCACAAGGAACAACTCTTTCTCACAAACCCTAGTCCAAACAAGTATCAACCAACTCAAATATTTCCAACAATGCTCAACCACAAATCTCACATAACAATGATACTCATGTTGTTCTCTAACTCAATTTCAATTTCTTTGTACAATCAATGGGCTTCAACAACAATGCTTATAAAACATTCTTCACATAACAATGATACTCATGTTCTTCTCAAACCCTATCTCATATTTTTCACACAACTAATGGCTTCAACAATAATGCTTATAAAATAAGGTTTAAACACAACTCTCAAACTAGAAAACCTTGAAGCATTCAACCAACCACTTTCGAAAAGGAAACCACAATCAATCATTTTCTCTCCAATGATATTTCAGAAATCAACCACCATAAACAAATTCAATGGAGAATATTGCTCATACCTTTTGTTGCCTTATTAGTTTTCCACTATATCTGCCACACTCAACAAACTTTCTTTTCAAATTTCAATAAGGGTTAGGGATCATGATTAATAACACAACAATAATATCCAAATAACACCTTATTACTCCTACTCAATAAAATACATCATGTCCCCTCATGAAATAATTAATCATCTTTGAAAAAGAACAAAGCAACCTTCACTTTTGAACTTCTTTACAAAATCAGAAATATCTCTTTACACACACATTATTTCTCCCTCTAAGCAAGTTAATAAAATAGCCCTCGAAATAAGCTTTCCAACGATATATAATATGATATACTTCCAAAAAGAAAATATCACCAGAAATCTCTCTTTTTCCTAAGGTGCATCATAACCCTTATTTCTCCTAGCACAACTTTAGAAAAATAAAATATTAAAAAATATTAACTTGCCTCTGTCCCTAACGGGATTCGATCCCTTGAAGCTTCCTCGCTTAGCGCCTTAACCGTGACCAAGCCATCGTTGGGCTACGCACCCTCACATTTTCAAAGGGGCACGAACCAAAACAAATACCTCAATATTCTATGCCCTTCAAAAACTCAAAAATGCTTCGAGCGTTTCAACACAACAAGCGTCCCTGACGAGACTCGATCGCAGGACCTCCTGCTTCTTACACAATGCACAAACCACTAGGCCAAATGTGCCTACACATTTTGTTATCCTCCATGAATGATTCTTCAATGAACCCAAATTTTGTAAACCCTTCACACACCTATTTACACATGCTTCAACACACAGGCTCTTTTTGCATTATATTATCAATTCGAATGCATTCGAAAATCGAGGACAAAGATTTATCGAAACTTTTGGTGGCATATATATATATATGCCTTTCCTCCTTTCTTTAGATGTCGACGCTATTATTTTTAATATATGCCTTTCCTCCTTTCTTTAGACATCGACACTATAATTTTATTTTTAATTTTAAATAATTTAAAATTTAAACTAAATATTTAAAATTAAATATCTCCATCATCGGGGCACCTTTTTCGATGAAACGAAAAGCCAACCTAGGTTTTAAGAAAAACCCATTTCAAATTTGCCATCCATAGTTTTAAATAAACCTTTTATTTTGCCTACCTTGGTTTTCACAAAAACCCTGTATATATCCATGCTCTCCAAAATATCATAAATGATTATTTATGAAGTGTTGTTACCACCAAAACTCAAATGTGATCCATATGACATCAATGATCCATGTGACATCAATGACAACATAAAATAACTCAAATTACCAACAATATCCCCCTTTGTCATTGATGGCAACACCTCTAATGCAAATCATCAGAATCACAGTAAAAACCATCTCTGAGAATCAAAGATGTTCCCCCTGACTCAATACTCTCTATGGAGGCTGCTCCCCCTAACTCAATACTCTCTTTGGAGGTTTTTCCCCCTAACTCAATGCTCTCTTTGGAGGCTGCTCCCCCTAACTCAAATCTCTCCCCCTTTGACATCAATGGCAAAAGGGACACCTATGGGGCTAAAATATATGACTCTTAATCATAGCCCCCTCACCACCTTCTCTCTTGAGGTGATTAATTTTGGGGTGGGAGTACTTTTACTCCCATATTACATTGTTTCTTTCCTTTTTCAAATTCCTTCCATATTTTTTTGATATCCTTCTCTTGATGAATTACTTGATCTTCTTGTCTTGAACCTATTTGACCTTCTTGCCTTGAAACTGTTTGACCTTCTTGTCTTAAACTTGTTTGGAATTGAGTCCTACACAATTTTGCAATATGTCCAAAGTTATTGCAATTAAAACACTTGATATTGTAGACTTTGTATGGTGCCCATATCCTAAATTATTTCTTGAAATAATTTTCATATCCATTCCTTTCCTGAACCTTGTATTGTGAAGTTTTATTTTCATAATCATTATGACCATGACTTCTAAATTGTGTAGCTCTAAATCCAAAACCATGTTGCTCATTTTCTTTACACTGAGAAGCTCTATGACCAATATTTTTGCATGAGAAGCAATTTCCCTAAAAACCATACCTTCTTCCTTTGAATTTCCTTCTAGAAAAATCAAACTTATTTGATCCATAAACCCTGCAGTGTATAGCCCTGTGTCCAAATCCATTACAAGAAAAACAATGTCCTTGAAAAGCCCTTTGTTCATGCCTTGGTTCCTCATACCTTTCTTGACCATTATCCTTGTGATCCTTTTTTACTTGTGCATTGTATCCTTGAACCTTCTTTGTAGTATCTAAATCCTCTTCCTTAATTTCTTCTTTGCTTTCCTTTTCAATAATTTATTTTCCTTTTGAACTTGATTCACCTATCTCAAAACAAGATTCAAACTAGATGTTTGAAGCCATAGGAACTTTGGAACTTTTTTTATAACACTTAGGTGCTTCCTTGATTTCATCTTTTAGAACTTCATTTCCTTTTGAGTGTGATTCCCCAAACCTGAAATATGAGACCTTTGGTGCTTTGGAACCTTCCTCTTATTTCTCTTCATTTGTGTCAAATAGCAAATTGGCATCCATCTTTATTTTCTCTGAAATACATGTTTCCTTCTTAGTGAAAATATCTTGACCTTTTGAGTCATGTGATGGATCAAACTTCTAAGGTATGGAACATCTCAATTATTTTAGATTCTCCTTAACCTCTTGTAGTTGCTCATGGATATCATTGAAGTCTTCCTTTAGATCAACTGAGACATCTATATTTCTTACAATATTCTCTTGTTTAACTTCTTCTGTTTGGAGTGAATGTTCTTCTTCTACTTCTTTTATCCCATAGAAAAACCCTTCTTCATCTTCACTATCACTAAGATCATTATAATCTTCTATAGCAAACAAAATTTCATGATTTCTTTGACCATGCCTATTTCCTTGATGTTTCATCTCAACTTCACTATCATTGAATTCATTGCAATATCCTGATCTGTGATCTCTTTGACCACACACAAAGCATTGTTCTCTTTCACCTTCTATTCCTAGGAATAGATGTTCTTCCTTTTCATCATTGACTTGTCTCTATCACTGTGATATGAGCTATCACTTGCTTCTTCAATGTAGAAAGTTTTATTTGTCCTACAAAAACTTTTACCTGCTTTGCTTGTATCTGTCATCTTTGTCATGCTTATGCTTTCCATTTTCTTTTCTTTTGTGACCCTATTTTTCATCATCATTGTTTTCTTCATGTGGACACTTGTTTGCATAGTGACCAAAATCACCACACTTGTAGCATTTGAATTTCTTTATATCTTTGTAATTCCTTGAGTCCTTTTTCATTTTTATGAAGTTAGCTTCCTCATCATTATCTGAATCTCTTTCTGTCTCTGGAATTTTCTCTTTATTTTTCTTTGAAGCCTTGAATGCAATTTCTTTTATTGGAACCTGATGCTTACTTATCCTCATCTCATAAGTTTTGAGAGTTCCTTGTAGTTCTTCCATTGTTAGCTTGTTGATATCCATTGTTTCTTCTATTGCTAAAACCTTTGCATCATACTTCATGGGAAGTGATCTCAAAACCTTTTGAGTAAATTTTGATTCTTTCATCTCAAATCCTAGACCTCTCATGGTGTTAGTAATCTCATCAACTCAAAGTAAAAACTTTGCTATATCTCTAGAATATTCCATTTTCAATTCCTCAAATATTTTTCTCTGAGTTTGTAGTTTTGCCAACTTTACCTTGGAACTCCTTCATAGGTATTCTACAACTTGGTCCACATTTCATTAGCTGAATTACATACCATTACCTTTGCAAAATTTGTCTCATGTAGCCCACTCAAAATACAATTCATTACCCTTGCATTGATCTCAACCAATTTTTTGATAGTCTTATTTGCCTCAGGATCACCTTCAACCTTATACTATTTTTCAACCATCTACCATACCTCATATCCTTGTGATATCAAGTAGTTATTCATTCTCATGCTCCAGAAAGCATAATTGTTATTGTCAAACAGTGGAGCCTTATTTGTAGATGATCCATTCTATGAAGCCATCTATGTTCTTGTAGAATCTTCCCTCAAGTTGTTAGCCTTTCTGAAGAAAAGACTCTGATACCAATTAAAGAACATAAGCTTATACTAAGAGGGGGGTGAACAGTATAGCACCCACTTTTTACTTTCTTTCCAAACCAATATTAATTAGTGTCCTTAATTGCAATATCCAAATATAGCAATGTGCATTAATGACTTAGATACCAATAGTAAGCAAGAGCACAAATAACCACAACACAATTGAGACACAAGAATTAATATGGTTCCCCTAATGTGGGGTACTCCACAAGATAATATCCTTATAGTATTTCATAAAGAAATAGGGATCCTTATCCCAATACAAATGATTGATCTACTCAAATCTAGGCTATCCACTAATCTGCTTAGTAAGGCAATCCATTGATCTGCTCAGTAAGGTAATTCACTGATCTGCTCAACTAGGCAATCTACTGATCTACTCAGGTAGGCAATCCACTGATCTGCTTAGGTAGGCAATCCTGATCTACTCAGGTAGGCAATACACTGATCTGTTCAACAAGGCAATTCACTGATCTGCTCATCTAGGAAATCCACTAATTTGCTTAGGTAGGCAATGTTGATCTGCTCAGGTAGGCAATCCACTGATCTGCTTAGCAAGGCAATCCTGATCTACTCAAGTAGGCAATCCACTGATCTGCTCAGCAAGGCAATTCATTGATCTGCTCATCTAGGTAATCCACTGATCTACTCAACTAGGTAATCCACTTATCTGCTTCAACAATCTCACCAAGAGCTTGCTTAAATCTAATCTAGCAAGATCACTAAGAACCTACTCAAATCTGCTCCAGCAAGCTCACCAAGAACTTGCCCAAATCTGCTCACCAAGCTCACCAAGAACTTACTCAAACTCTATCCACAAATTTGTCCATAAATCTATCCAAAAACCTTCTCAAAGGCTCAATAAATCATGCACAAAAGCTGCCACAAATATGTCCAAAAATCTATCCAAAAGCCTTATCAAAGGCTCAATAAATCATACACAAAACCTACCATAAATCTATCCAAAAATCTATCCCAAAAGCCTTCTCAAAGGCTTAATCAATCATGCACAAAAGCTGCCACAAATTTATCCAAAAATCTATCCCAAAGGCCTTCTAAAATGCTCAATCAATCATGCTCAAGTAGCACTCAAATATCATCCACAAATCTATAAAGGCAATACTAAATGATGAACTCAACAATGAATGGCAATGCACTCTACAATGGATGACAACAATGATCCACAATTATCTCAACTCAAATCATAATATAGAATAGTTTGTTTCATGGAACTTGAAAAACCACTTCACACAATCACTTGACTAGGCTCAAACAACTCTACTCAACCAATCACCACAAGGAACAACTCTTTCTCACAAACCCTAGTCTAAGTAAGTATCAACCAACTCAAATGTTTCCAACAATGCTCAACCACAAATCTCACATAACAATGATACTTATGTTGTTCTCTAACTCAATTTCAAGTTCTTTGTACAATCAATGGGCTTCAACAACAATGCTTATAAAACATTCTTCACATAACAATGATACTCATGTTCTTCTCAAACCATATCTCAGGTTTTTCACACAACTAATGGCTTCAACAACAATGCTTATAAAACAAGGTTTAAACACAACTCTCAAACCCGAAAACCTTGAAGCATTCAACCAACCACTTTTGAAAAGGAAACCACAATCAATCATTTTCTCTCTAATGATATTTCAGAAATCAACCACCATAAACAAAGTCAATGGAGAATATTGCTCATACCTTTTGATGTCGTATTAGTTGTACACTATATCTGCCACACTCAACAAACTTTATTTTTCAACTTTAAATAAGGGTTAGGGATCATGATTAATAACACAACAATAATATCCAAATAACACCTTATTACTCCTACTCAATAAAATACATCATGTCCCCTCATGAAATAATTAATCCTCTTTGAAAAAGAACAAAGCAACCTTCACTTTTGAACCTCTTTAAAAAATCAGAAATATATCTTTACACACACCTTATTTCTCCCTCTAAGCAAGTTAATCAAATAGCCCTTGAAATAATATTTCCAACGATATATAATATGATATACTTCCAAAAATAAAATCACCAAAAATCTCTCTTTTTTCTAAGGTGCATCATAACCCTTATTTCTCCTAGGGCAACTTTAGAAAAATAAAATATTAAAAAATATTAACTTTCCTCTGTCCCTGACGGGATTTGATCCTTTGATGCTTCCTCGCTCAGTGCCTTAACTGCAGCTAAGCCGTTGTTGGGCCACACACCCTCATGTGTACAAAGGGGCATGAACCAAAACAAATACCTCAATATTTTGCGCCTTTTGAAAACTCAAAAATGCTTCGGGCGTTTCAACACAGCAAGCATCCCCAGCGAGACTCGATCGCAGGACCTCCTGCTTCTTACATAGCGCACAAACCACTAGTCCAAAGGTGCTTATGCGTTTGGTTATCCTACATGAATGATTCTTCAATGGACCCAAATTTCGTAAACCCTTTACATGCCTCTTTACACACACTTCAACACACAGGCTCTTTTCGCATTACATTATCAATTCGAATGCATTCGAAAATCGAGGACCAAAATTTATCGAAACTTTTGGTGGCATATATATATATGCCTTTCCTCCTTTCTTTAGATTTCGGCACTATTATTTTTAATATATGCCTTTCCTCCTTTCTTTAGACGTCGGCGCTATAATTTTATTTTTAATTTTAAAATTTAAATTTTAATTTTAAATAATTTAAAATTTAAATTTTAATTTTAAATAATTTAAAATTTAAATTTTAATTTTAAATAATTTAAAATTTAAACTAAATATTTAAAATTAAATATATCCATCATCGGGGCACATTTTTCGATGAAACAAAAATCCAACCTAGGTTTTAATAAAAACCCATTTCAAATCTGCCATCCATGGTTTTAAATAAAACCTTTTATTTTGCCTACCTTGGTTTTCACAAAAACCCTGTACATATCCATGCTCTTCAAAATATCATATATGATTATTTATGAAGTGTTGTTACCATCAAAACTCAAATGTGATCCATATGACATCAATGATCCATGTGACATCAATGACAACATAAAATAACTCAAATCGCCAATAATTGCTTACCTTTTCAACCTTGATTTGATGATGATGTTCTTGGTGATTTGGATCACCTAAAAACTGCCCTATTCTTGATGAAATTGCAGCTCTTCCTTGCTGTCCAAAAACAACTCTTTCACTCACCAATTTGCAGCTTTAATTGATATCCTTTGCTGCCCTAAAACTTGTTTATTTTATAGCTTTGAAATTCCTCTAACTTGCTGCCAGAAACTATAGTTTGGTGGCTTCAACTCTCCTTCAAGATACACCTTGAAAATCCTTCAACTCTCCAAATCGTTGCTTTCTTGTTGTCCTCAAGTCTGAAATTTTTAGATTGTAAAGCAGTCAATTTCTCCTCTGAATTGTTGTCTTCAAATCTCCCAAATTTGATAGGAGACTCCTCCAAATCGTAGCTAATATTTTTCTTCAAGAAACCTTCAATTTTATATTGTAAAATCAGCAGACTCCTTTCCAACAAGTCTATCTCCTTGGTGGTTGTTCTTAAAAACTTATGAATATGGGGGCTTCTTATAGCTCCTTTATCCTTCAAATTTCTTGTTGAATTCTTACTTCGATCTTGGCCTATTTTTTGGTATTCTTCTCAAGAATTTGAATGCCTTGAGGTATTTGGAAATCCTTTCCAGAATTTGGCAAACTTCTTTCCAAATCTATCTTTCTTTTGGGATTATTTTCGGATGGTGATATTTGTTCCAAATTCTTCTTTATCAGGAACTTCTCCAAGCATCCTTCAATGAGGCTTTCCTAGCCTTCTCCTTGTTTCTCCTTTCAATTAGATTAAAATATCCTAGGGTTTTCAAATTCTATAGCTTCTCTTCTAGTATTTAAAACTTCAATGAGACCTTTCTTGATCTCTTCTACCTTCAACTATGGAAGTTTTGCAATGAGATCTCTTTCTTGGATCTTTGAAATCTGTTGCTTTTGAAATCTACAATAGGACCTTTGTTATTTCTTCTCTATCTTCAATCTTCCAAATATGGAAGTTCTTCAATGAGACCTCCTTTGGATATTCTTCTTCAATCTGAAATCTTTAATCTTCAATGGAGAACTCCAATCTCCAATCTTCTTCAGGACTCTTCTTCTTGAGTATATTCTTCCTTCAATGGGTCTTATTTCTAGGACCTCCTTGATTTGCAGTCTTAAATGTGGCTTCTTTGGCCTCTAGATATTTTCTCAATATCCAACTTGGAGTTTTCAATCTGTAAATCCTGCAATGGGACATTTTTCCTTAGGCCTACAAATATTTAATGTCCAATTTGTTGCTTCAGGTACTACATTTATTCAAAAGAAGATATTATTCCTAGATCTTGTAGGAAGCTTCCCAACTTTATTTGAATCTTCTTCTTTTTCTACGAAAACGTATTAAGAAATAATACTAGAAATTTATTTGAGAATGAAATAACCTTCACTTGTTGATTTGTCAATCTAGTGGAATCATTGTTGAGTCCTAGTCTTCACAAGTTTTTCTACAACTCCGTGGAAAGACTCTAGCCAAATGCAAAATCAAGAATTTTGAAAATGAGATTTATTATCTACTCTCAATATGTCTTGTGGCTCTCTCTATTTCCTATCAATCTACCTAGTTCTCTGATACCACTATTAGATTTTGATGTTATAAACTTAAAGGAAATGCAACCACAAGTAATGAAATAAGCATGCAATATTATATCTATGATAATGGCTAACTAATAAGCATGAAAATATGATGATAAACTTATGAAAATACTCAAGAAATAGCCATTAATGAAAGCTCACGAAAATGTACAATGCTATGCAATGGAGATCTCTAACACTCCATATTACAAAAATGCTCTACATTGTATCTACTACTACTCTACCTTATGCACTCCAAAATCCTCTCTCTCTTCTACTCTAAGAAGACCTATTTATAGTGATACATGACTCTTGGCATTCCATATTCCTATGACACCTCACTATTCTATTCTTAGGACTCATGTACATGTGGACTACATGCACATTTACATCATTGCACATTCTAATGATACTTGTGCATTTATTACATTGCTTTAAGAAAATACTTAAATCCTAATCTAAGATAAACTCCTAATCTAAAAATGTACCCATGATGGTATATTAGCAAGAACCAAATAATGTAATATATTCCAACAACACAACTAAATTCTTTGGACTAAATTTGGTAATCAAGCATTTAAATGAAAAAATTATAGATTAGTTTGTCACTTATGTAAATTATGGTCTCTCTTTTTATTTTTTAGTTCTTATTGGTATGTTACCATGATGATATCACACTAGGATGTTATATTTGAATGGAAAATAAACATTGTGGACCTATTTGAAAATTTAAATGAATAGTTAAATTACTTTTTTTCCCATTGTGCATATAGGATGAATCTATTTCATGCTAACTAGCTACACACATGCCTTTCCTCCTTGTAAATTTAAAAGTGGGCCTTCTATATGGAGCACACAAGTCCACACCATTACGACTACTCAAGTTAAGCATAAACCAATATATATAAGATAAAATGATTGCTTACTTGAGGAGGATCTTAGGTGCTTATAAATTATTCCCAAGACATATTATTGTTCAAACTAAAATATTTTAATATTTTGTAGTCATTAAAAAGGGATTGAATGAATATTTCTTGATTACATAACCATTATCTTATAATAAAAAATTAAAAGAATATAAAATTTAGGTACAAACTTTCAAGAAAACAACTATCTTTTAAATAATTTTGTCTTATTTAAAACCAAAATTCGTTCTATAAATCTAATAACTAAGGCCATTTAAAAAAAAAGGGCAAGTACATTACTATATCCAAATAAATTATATATTTTAATTGGTTATATGGGATTCGAATAGGCCTTACATACGTTGCACCATGACAACATTGGTATTGCAACAACTAGGTCATTATGAATGTATTGCTTGGCAAAAAACAATATTGAATCTCTCTAAAAGTTGATGAAATTAATTGGTTGAGTTAATATTGATTTATCCTAATAAAACAATAACATACTAAATGAGTATGTTATTAGAGGCAGTCAATAACTATCTAATCACAAACGAATTGAGGAAGTGAGGATACATGCATTGAGATAAGACATTTTTTAAATATATTAAAAATTAGAGCAAAAATACAGGAATGAGAGAGTTCAAAGGTCCTTCATATAAAAAATTTAACATTAAGATTTATAGTGCTTATCAAGGAAACATGTTCACAATTATAATATATGACCTCGCTAAGCATTCAATCAAATGTCAAAGCCTAAGGCCTTCTTAATGGAACATAGGGAACAATCTCTTTGTCAAATTATGCCCATTTTTTATGTCCCAATCACTTACATGTTATCCAAAGCAATTATAAAAATAATATGCATATATGCATAAATTTCAGATAGAAAATAATTGTATGCCCCTAAGGGGACATTGTCATATAAAAACACACATTATCATTTATAATTTATATAGGATCCCCTAAATTAGGGATGAAACTACTAAATCAACTTAACGTTAATATGATTAACAACATGAATTAAAACATAGAATCTAGAGTTTTCAATACCAATCTAGTCATGTTTCTTAGATATCTTAACCAAATGATCTTCAATAAAATAAATATGTTGGATCTTCTCTTATATCAATAATTAGGACATATATTGCAATGATATTATTTAGGAAAAGAACTCTACCCAAAGGATCATCAACATGGAACTTCATATCATAGAGTTTGCAATGGCTAAGCATCCATTCCATGGCTAAGCATCCATTCCATGGCTAGGTGTTATGTTGGTTTTGGATCAGGCCAATTGGTATCACCTTGTTGAAACTCCAAAGTATAGAACGTTTCTAATTCCACACTACACATATTGGTATTGAGGTACCCTTGAAGCTCCTTTAGCATCACCTTGGACTTTATGTGCATAAATTGAAATGTTGGAGAAAGGTGCAACCTTAAGTGTTTCATAGAGTTTCATGGAAGGAACCTTACCTTCAAAACATCAAAAATTATGATTTTTGGAAAAAGGCTTCAAGGTTTTGAATCTCAAAATGCTATACCAATCAGCCACAACTGATTGAGGTAGACATTATTATTCAATAAGGAAAGAGTATAGGGTAATAGAACAAGAATTATCTTGAAAGGAGATCTTGTGTATCAATGCATTCTCCTTGGTACCATATGACTTTTGATGAAATCATCCTTAACACATTATTACCTCACATAACCAAATTATAGAAAGATAATATGTGTTTGTACAAAGTGGATTGGGTTTATTTACCTTAGAGATAAAAGTGATTAGCCAAAAGGAGAGTGTGTCATCACTCCCAACCTCACACTCGACCATTCCTTAGAGTGCTTTCACAGACACATGATCGTAATCATAGTCTAATTCAATCGCATGAAGGGTCAAGGTGAGGTTGAAAGAGTGTGGGTGTGTTTGTTCCCCATGGGAGTGCATGAGATCTCCACAACAATCCTACTATTGAATACTATGTTTATCTTGATGAGACAAAAATATCCTTCTTATGGATAGTATTTTCATAGAGAATGCAATTTTTTATTGAATGGACATCTAAGACTTAACGTTATTGATAAAAACAAGGGATAGAACTAGGATCGACGAATATTAATGATCCTATAAAATATGAGGTAGACATATTTCATCACCTTCCCTTCATCGCCAAAGGCCTAAGATTTTGCAAAATTCATTCTTAGGGTTGTTTTTTTTGTGGTGTCTGGTGTGTTGAGGTTCTACAAGCACAATACAAAGTAGCCACATATTTGGAATCATCCACTATCACATTTGTGATAATGTGAAGGCAAAACGATTGTTATCGAGAACAAGAGGATGATTTCACCTAGGGCAATGGCCTGTGAGCATCCCTACATATATCTTTTGGTTGGATATGGCCTATAAATATCCTAGGGCAGATCAAATCTCAATCCAACTTACCAATTTTTTTCACACACATGGCAAGTTGAACATTGTTTTGGGTGTTTTAGGTATTGTTCTAAATATGGTTTTTAGTCCCACATCCACCAAAGGAAGGCACCCTCAATGGTTTAAAATGGAAAGACACTCCCCATTTGAATTGACCACTGATGGTGGTGGTCACAAAGCCTTACACACATGAAGCGAGGTTGCCTTAGGCATGTGTTCACGTGTAGAGGTGGGCTCTGTTGACCTTAGAATTGGCTTGTATGGAGGTGGGCTTGGTTGAACTTAGATTTGACCTAGTGCTAGATAGTTGGAAGTCCATGATTTATCAAATTACTAACCATTGGCAATTATCATTGAAATTTAAATTCATCGCCAACCCAATTTTTTTTGCTATCATTGATTCAAGTTTTCCTATCATAATTCAAATTTTGGTGCAAAATATCAAACAAAGAAGGAGGTGACCTTTTTGGCAAGTGAAATTTTTTCTTTGTAATTCCAAGGGGCAAAATTATCAAAAATAGTGTTACTTTTTTACCTTTTCACTCAAATTTTATATTTGAAGGGTAAAAATATTTGTAATTTGTGTAAAATCATTTTGTAAAATTGCATGGAAGGTACTAAAGACAAAAAATTTTAACACCAACTCTAGGCAATGTTTGCAATTTAGGAACTCTCCAATTGTTCCTAATAGGTGCCTAGAGACAAAATTTTGTAAACCCTTTAATTGTCATGTTAACCTAGCTTACACTAGTTTAGAAATGGATTTTGACCTAAGAAAATAAATGATAATCCTAGCTCATATAGTTGTATATTTGGATAGCAAAGTGCAGGAAATCATAGTAAAAAATACTCCTAGTGATGTAAAAATATATAACAATGAATTTTATAATAAGACAAAATGTGAGGTAAAGCCTTATGACGAATTTAGGAATATTAGTGTCATGTCGAGTTGGATCTTAGATATGGAGAATTGGTTCTCTTATTTAGAAACTCCTATCGATGAACATGTTTCCTTCACTAAAATTAAGCTTATGGGTTTTGCAAAAGTCTTGACTATGAAGAGGCAACAAAGCCAAAATCCAATCAAGAAATAGAGGACCTTGTCAAAGCTTTGAGAAATACCTTCTACCCACCTTACTACCAATGATCTCAAACTAAAATGGTATAGTCTGAGACAAACTCATAATATGTCAGTCCAAGACTATATTTTTTAGTTTAATAGGTTAAGGATTCTTCTCGAAGTAAAAGATCCAGTAGAAGCACTAATCACCAAATTTTTAAGTGGTTTCCAAGAAAAGATATTAAGGGAGTTGAAATTCACTCCCTTGGCTACTTTGGATTTTGCATTTAATCATGTACTTTTAGTAGAGGAGAAATTTGTTGCACATTCCAAATATAGGTCTTCTTCACTAGAAAGCACCTCTAAGGAGATAATTCAACACTATAATAAGGCAAAGAAATCCCCCCCTTCTTCCTATTCTTCTACTCCTCCCTCTTCATCCAACTCCCATTATTCATCTTCTTCTAAAAATTTCTATTTATATTATAATTTTTATAAGAAACCTAGACATAGAAAGAACAAATGTTATAAATTTAGGAATTTGAAGAAGAAATCCCTAATTATAAAGCCTACAAATAAGGAACCAAAAGACGGTCCTATTGTGACTACTAGGAAAAAGGTTGCATATCTAGAATTGAATGGTAGACTAAACAAAATAACCCTTATGTCTCATAGTTCCTTAAAAGGTGGTCATGAAAACTTGTTCATTACTAGAGCTCATCTAACACATGACTTTTTTTTCAACTGTATAATCAACAACAACTTGCAAAAAAATGTAATTGCAAGGTCCATTGTTGACAAATTGAAGCTTCCTTTGAGACCACATCCTCACCCGTATGCACTTGGATGGAAGGATAATGGGTCAACTTCCAAAATCACACACACATGCATCATGTCATTTTATTTGGTAGTAAATTTCTGGTGGAAGGATAATGAGTCAACTTCCAACATCACACACACATAATGTATAAATGGAAAATTGACCCACTATGGTGAGTTATTTTCCTTGAATCCTTAGTTTTACTCGTAGAAAATTAAGGTTATATTTGAGCTAACTTTTCTATAAACAAATCATCTCCATTCTTCCCAAAATTTATACCATTAATTTCAGCTCGAAAAGAGCTTTCCAATGGTATAATATTTATCCCATTCTAACATCGTTTGATCCCCCAAAGTGTCAAAGAATTACACATGGGTATAGCTATTACGAATCCACGGCTAGGGCGAAGGGTGAATCCACACCTGTGGATTTTCCACCCATGAATTTGCTAAAAAAAAAATAATTCATTCAACCATTTGGATGCCATTGCGATTTGCTCCAATTTTAGCCAAATCCCACACCATCCACGAATTCGTGCTTGGAAAAATCCTACCTATAGATTCGCCTAGATTTCAAATTTTCCCAATCTGGCTAACAACTTCAAAACTACTCACCTAATTGTGTAACTTCTAATTGCTCTTAAGATTATAAAACCAACAATTTGCCCCTCAATCAGGGTTAATGGCCATTTTGCATTTTTGAGTTATCTTTCTTGTAGGTTTAGGATTGATCTTGGATCTTGAACCTACTTTGCAAATATTGTTGCTTTAGCCATTAGTAGTTAATAAACGTAATCTGCACTATGAGCACATTAATTTTTGCAATCATCTTTGCATACCCTTTTGTTTTACATTTGCATTTAGGTTTCTTGTGAATCTGCACCACCTCAAATGCAGATTTGTGATGCGGATTCACCTCCAGACATGGATCCACACTATCATGATCTTGGGGATAATTTATTGTTTCCTAATTCATCCTTGCATCATGGAATATTGTGTATTTATCATTTTGCACTTTGTAGCATTCGTATTTCTACATATATCAATTACTTTCTTTCAATTTTACATCAATTATCAAGCAAGATTACAATTTATATTTTTGCCCATGATTTGTTAAAGAGACCGAGAGGATTTGACTTCCACACTGTTGAGATTAATTACATAGTGGCCTAAGAAAATCCCCCAATGCTAATCATAATTTTTAGTGTCTCTATCTGATTGATTGTAGGTTTCTTGTGAATTCGTGTCATCCGAGATGCAGATTCGTGATGCCAATTCATATCAAACATAGATTCATGACGTGGATTCATATAAAACGTAGATTCTTGACATGGATTTACTTCTAGATGTAGATCTTCTTTGTTTAGTCATCTAGATATAGGTAGGTTATCTATTAGATTTTTTTTAATCTCATTTTCTATTTTCTCTTTGTTCTATGTCGTTTTATTCTTAGATCATTTTAAAAATGTAAATACAAAAAAAAAAAATAAGATTGCATTGTAGTTAATTTAGAAGATGAAATGCTCAAAAACTAGTGCACAATAACTTGAAAATGTATGATTGCAATAAATGAACACAAGAAGCATGCAATGTAACAAACTATGATAAAACAAGTAAATGATAAATTGGGTCCTTTATATTAAAAATAACTTGTTTTGATCAAAATGGGTTACAAATACATTCCCTTTAGGGATTTCAATAATGTGATACAATAAGTACACAATCCAAGAGGTTTAACCCTCTCTAAAATAGTTTGGTGCACTATGCAGCCTTCTTGCATCCACAAACCATCCTACAAAGGGTTTCTTCATGACCTATACAAGAGGTGATGATGTTAAACTCTTGTGCTTCTCTTTCCTTGCATAAAACTTGTAATATGCACACAAGGAACACAAAAGTGTTAATAGCATGTGCAGATGAAAAAGATAAGAAAAAGTGATAAATGACTTAAACATGATGAGCAAATGCATAAAAAAATATGCACTTATGCTAAAATTATGAAGAATACAAACAACTCGAGGATATGTGGTTCAATTCTAGCAGCACTTCATTGCTTGCAAACTCTAAAACTTGGGCCCTTTTCAAATGAGGGTGAATGCCAATTTATAGATCCCTCGAAAGGAACCTATTATTGGCAAATAATATTCACATGGGATAGGTGGCCTATATGCTCTTTCCAAAATCCCATGCAATACCACTTGGATCTTCTAACCTACATAGCACTATTCTAAGACAAGTGTACATGCTAAATTAGGCTCGAGCATGCATGAAATCAGCACCACCAACCCACACGTGGATTCTCTTTTTTTGTTCCACTTTTGGCACGACCGCCTTAGGGTAGGACTACCTTGATTGGGGGTCACTCTAGGGTAGGATGACCTTGATTTGGGGGCTGCTCTGGGGTAGGACAACCTTAATTTGGGGGTCACTCTGGGGTAGGACAACCTCAATTTGGAGGCCACTGCGGGGTAGGATGGCCTCTGGAGGCCATCCCTAGGACGGACGACCAGGGTTGCAAAGGGAAATTTCCTTTGCTTGAGTGGTGAAAATAAATATTTAAGCCCTAGGGTGACCCAAGGTGGGTCACATGGTCTTTAGGAAGTGTAAATAGGTAGCCTCCTCAACATGACATATTTTAGGTTTTTACAGAAGAATCATGTTTGTTGTATGTTGTCTTCAAGGAAATCAAAATTGCATGTAGTTCAGGTCTAGTTGCATTTTATCCTAAACATAGGTGCTTGTTAAGTAAAGAACACATCAAACACTTCTCATTACATAGACGTAGAAATAGTCTTTAAATATTTCTTGGTGAACCCACCCAATTTATTGACAATCACCAAAGGAGGTATGACACCAGGTACCCCTCACATCGAGGTGTGGGCTTCTAATTTTCCATCCCCCTTCTAGGCATGGATCCATTAGCCTGAGAGAAAGGGGTGCAAAATTTTTAGCCTACATTCTTTGGTGAACCCAATGTGAAAGATCATGTATTAAGGGTTTAAATTTATCACACTTCTCTTATTTTCACCTTCCCCCTTTCAAGTTTTTCCATTGATAGTCCATACTGACATCATTCTAGTTTCATCCCACCATTGGCATCAAGTGGTGTCAAGCTTCGGTGTGGGTTTGAGGTCGAACCCTCCAACTTGCATAAGTTGGGTATTAAGTGGTGTACACCTCCTACTCTTGGGATAGCTAGAGGTGACTAAGATTAGACCACTTTGGAGTAACTTGAAGAGAGGATTTTGGTTAGAAGGGACATATTTATTTTCACCACCTATCTTTCTTTTCAACTAAGTCAAGATCACATTAAAGAAAAACTAGTTGGTGAAGTGAAGAAAATATTTTGTGTGGTATTTTCTTTGAGTGATTTTTGTTCATTCTTTCCAAAAATATGATCCCATACAAACCTGTTTATGTTACTTCCCCGATCAACAATGTCAAGGGAACTTCACAAAATACATGGATTGGTTATGGTCAACCCTCTCAACAGTTTCATCCATATTCAACATCATATTTATCACAACCTTCTCATCTTTCATCCTTTTCCACTCAAATAATTCCTCCACAACTTTCCATTTCATATGCTTCTCCATCATTATTGCAATCTCAACCATTTCCTCATACTTCTTTCAACACAACACATCCATATCAACAAGGAAACACTTCTTTTTCCAATCCTACCATGCACCCACATTATACTTCACAATCTACTCACTATCATTCCACCTACAATTATGAAAAACAAGTAATCAACCGTTAAATCCTACTATTGCTAATACCTTGAGAAAAATATTCAAGGTTCCTCAAAAACCTTCACCATGTAAGTTTACAAAGCTCAAACAACCATTGACCATAATCCTCAAACATTTGCTAGATACAAACATGATTGAGTTACCACCCATAAGGCAACCTGATACCATAGTAGATTGGTATGAGCCTGAGCAACATTGTGAATACCATAGAGTGGATGGACACATGACACAAACATGTAAGAAGTTGAGATATGTGGTTCAAGACTTGATTGATGTGGGTATTTTCATTATGGAGGATTTGCAACTCACTATTGGTTACAATTCTCCAGTAAACAATCAACCTCTTACACAACAAATATCCACAACCAATCAAGACATGGGGATCTCCCAAAATCCCCTATCCAATCATCAACAATAGGAAACCAATCAAGTGTCATACCCTAATGTGTCTCATCACAATGATATTATTGATATCATAGCAAAGACTACAAGAAAGCAAGCTCAAGCTCAACAAACTCAACTTGACAAGCAGGAAATAAGTTCTTCATCCAACCAACCTTCAAGACTTCCTTTAGTTTTGAAGAATAATCAAAAAGGGAATACAAGCATAGAAAGCCCACCTTTAGTGTTGAAACCTCAACCTAAAGTCCACCTCGACACTCAACAATAGTTGGCTAACCCTTCAGACAAGATACCACTTTTAGAACTTTTGCTAACTTCTCCTACTCATATGGAAGCTTTGTGGAAGATTCTAAGCCAACAATTTGTTCCTCGAGATATTCTCCCTAGAGATATTGCTAGTGTTATAAGCTCTCTTGGGATTGATCATATTTCATTTTATGATGATGATATTCCTTCCTCAAACTTACAAGAAGATTCATCCCTTTACATCACAGGATTTATTGGAGAAATATTTATCAAAAGTGTCTTGATAGATAATGGTTCCTCACTTAATCTATGCACTTATCAATTCTTTCAAGAACTGGGATTAAAGGAGGAAGATCTCATCGAACCTGATATCATCATAAAAGCTTTCAATGATGAGTCCCAAGAAACTTGGGGCACTATAGTCCTTCCCCTTGAGATAGGACCTGAGATCTTAGATACCTTGTTTTATGTGGTGTCTTGCCCTACGACTTATAATCTGCTACTTGGACATCCTTGGATTCATGAGATGAGGGTTATCCCTTCCACTCTTCATCAATACTTGAAGTTTAAATTCAAGAATCAAATTGTCACCATTCGTGGTGACCCATAAGCATTCAAGCATTGTGCAATGGTGGAGCCACCTAATTCTCCATCCTATCCTACCCTGTCATCATCATCACCCATTATCCATCACACTCTTTCATCTACACCTGATCATCCTTCTTCACCATGCAATATCCATTCAAATCCACTTAATTCATCTTCCACAATCGACTCATTATCATCCACACCTCATTCTCCTATGGACCATCAAGGCTTGGAGAAGACTAAAGAAGACGAGGGACCTCCTTATCCCTCTGATATTTTATTTTGTAATATGATAAATTTTGCACATTTTAATGGTAAATATTTTGCTTCTCGAGAGGACCCTTTTTTGCTATCTTACAAAGATCTTGCAAAATTAGGGATCACCCCTCCCTATGTCAAGAAAAATGGTTTTGTTCAAGAATGCATAGATTTTCGTGCAATGGCTACTCAAGAGAAAGCTACAAAGGAGCTTCTTTGTGATTCTAATCATCAAGAAAAACCTCCTTTGGTTTTGAAGCCACCTTAGAAAATATTATGTATAAATCACCTTGTACAATGTATATAGATCATCTTGTATATATCACCAATTCCACCATGTAAATCAAAGAATAAAAAAATTAAAAAATCAAAAATAAAATAAAACAAAAATTGTGCATGATATTGCATTTTCATCTAGTTTGCATTTCCATCATTGCATTCACTCATGCCATTTTACATCCCTTGACCTTGAAAATTTAATTTTATTGATTACATCTCCCCAAGGTAAGGGATGTAGTTCTAGCTTTTCTCCATTGACCTTGTCCATACACTTTGGTGCACACCCCTATTGAGTAGTATTCGCTTTGGCAATATCATTCCCAACACCCCATAGTGGATAGCTTCATGGTCACCAGTGAGGGGCAACCTCCATTCGACCATTTGTGAGCATACATCCCAATGGGTATATCTCTATTTTTCTTTGGCCATTAGCAAGCACTACACCCATAGTGGGTTCAACACCTCTTATCATTTGTCTTTGGTCTTTTGGAGTTTTTGCTTTCATCCACCTATACATTTCATTTATACTTGTACATAACTTATCTTGCACAATCATTATTTCTATATTACATTGCATCATCATCATCATGCATCTTATAGTTTGCATTAGGCATCCTACAATTTTAGTTTACACCTTGCATTTTGATTAGCCCATTTGCTTGCGTCATATAGTCATACTTATCCATCATTCTTTTCTAGACAAGTGCTGACATGTTCATAGTTTATCTTGATTTTCTCAAGTGATTAAGACCCCATCTTGAACCAATCACATGATTCATATTTTAATAAAATTTTGATCCTTGATATTGATTAAAAATATTTCTTGAACCAAAATGCACTTTTTCACTAAGAAAAAATTTTGAGTTTTGGGACTTGACCATGCCATTTTTGAACCAAGCACTTATCACATTTATTAATAAAATCTTACATCTAGGAAGATGATGCCATGATTGGATAGAACCTTGAAGCGAACAATTATTCTTGCTTGTCCCATTATGCATATAGTCCAACAATCAAAATAAAAATAAATAAATATATACATGCTCTTTGCAAAAATTCACAAAAATAAAAAGAGCGAGTAGTAAGGATAGGGTAAAATTCTCATCAAGACTCGATTCGAGTGGTTGAGAATTTGATTCCCCAAAGCCCTAAATATTTTCACAAAAACATATAATAATAAAGTGGGTAGTAAGGATAGGGTAAAATTCTCATCAGGACTCGATTCGAGTGGTTGAGAATCCAATTCCCCAAAGCCCTAAATATTATTTACAAACACATAATACTAATAAAGCCTCCAAGTAGTAAGGATAGGGTAAAATTCTCATCAGGACTCGATTTGAGTGGTTGAGAATCCGATTCCCCAAAGCTTGGAGACCCTAATATTGGACTATAATCATGCGTGGCGACACGTCTCTCTTGAAGAGACCTCTGAATGCACATAAGGACAAGCTAGCTTCTTGGTTCTCTCTATGACTGGTTTAATCCTACCTTGCTCAAGGTTGGTCAATGAATTCACTTGCACACATATTGGTTCTTGATTGGCTTGTGTCATTACCTTACTTAAAATTGGTAAATGAACTCCACAACCACACACATTGGTTCTTGAAATATTTGCATCACATTCAAGATCAAGATAGGAAAAGAACTCACGAATCACACACTAGTTCTTGATACAATCTGACCTCACTTCAAGAAACATCCAAGATTTTCGATGAGCTTGAATAGCCAATGTCATGATATATTCATGGGCATGTATGACCATTATCACAAGCATTTATCACCAAATCAATCATTAGTCTCACATTTCATACCCATATCCTCATCATACAAGAAAAATTGCATCTGTCATAACTAGTCTTTTTGCATCACTTTCATATTATTTTTCAACAAGAATTTGTTTCTTATATATGAAAAGGATATGACCCATTTTTTATTTCTTTCATCAATTCAATCATATTCAATTTTCACACCTACAACTTCAATATGACAATATACCCCACACAGGATTCGCTTCATGACCACATACGAGGGGTAACCTCCATTTCTATCATATACAAGCACACATCCTCATGGATTATTACCTATAAACTATTGTTATGAATACATGCTCATAGCAGACATCACATATCAATCACTTTTGATCATTTCATTTTAACCATCTATCATTCGCACCACATACCTATTGGGGTCATATACTTGAAACTCTAGCATGAGAATATTCCACATACAGGATTTGTTTTATGACTGCACGCGAGGGGCAGCCTCCATATCGATTATATACAAGCATACATACTCATTGGATATAATTTGAAACCTATCATTGTAAGGACAAACCCAACTCATTTTGCTCATACTTTTTGCACACAACTTCCTACTTCTTGTCCATCATCATTTTCCATCACACTTAATATCTCTTTTTACAAACCATATTTGGACTAGCATGACAAGTATGCATCAAAATCAACAAGATCATATGCATTACCATACATCATCATTTAGATCATTCACCACATGCATTAACAAAAAAAAATATTGGTACACACAAAGCAATTTCGTACTTACCTGGATCCTCCTAGCTACTTCATCATTGTCTTTGTGCACAAATCCCACTCTATAAGTAGTAAGTGCCATTTTTCTCTAGAGCTCCAAACCAAAAAACTAAACAGTAAAAATGAGTTGGTTTTTACACCCACCCTCCATCATAACCCATCATTATTTTATATTTCCTTTATTTTTCATCTGTAGACACCAAAACAGCACCAATCCGATTATGTGACAACAAGAACTGATCGCACTAACACACACACTCCCTGTGGCAGCCCTCGTAGGTTAAACAGTGGTTCTAACCACTCACACAGCAGTTTTGCAAGTCAAAAATCAATTTGGCACCTTTTAGACACTTTATTTCTTATTCGTCCCACCCAGGGACGAGTGCGGATTGATACTCGTCTCACCCAGAGATGATTACCAGCGCTCGCTTCGGGGTGGGACGAATGTCAGGTTTGACCGGCAAAAAGTCAGATCTCGGCATATGACAACTCATAACTGCCACTTAGCTTTTCCTACATGACATAGGAGTGCGAGTGAGTTCTTTTGACAACTCATATCTGCCAATTGACTCTCCCTTCACCGCATGGGAATGAGAGTGAGCTTTTTAAGACAACTCAGATTTGCCACTTAGCTATCCCTTCATTGCATGGGAGTGCAAGTGAGCTTTTCTAAAACATACAAAGACATGCACAGAGGCACTTAAGAAGCCCTTGATCAAGAAGAAGTCTTCTCTTCACACAAAAGCATTCATGCAAAGAAACACTTTTGCATGTTAATTCAAAGAGACCCCTTGGGTCTATAAAATGGTGAGTTTCCTCACCCAAAAGATATACCGAGAAGGAGCATTTTGAGCGACGAAGTGCTGCTAATTCATTTACTTGCGATTTGTGTTTTCAACATCCATAATCTCTTAATCGAAAGAGAGGTTATTGGGTGACTTTTGAAGGCACGAATCAAGAACCAACACCGATTTTTTGACCACAATATTCTACCAATTTGCCGACAACACATCACATCAGGTTTCGGACCCATCCTAAGCGGATTGGTGTCGAAGCAAAGTTTCACCCGCGGGTGGTTTGCCTTCGGGCACCCCCCGCTTTATTTCTTTTATAGTATTTAGCTAGTTTCATGTTTATGCTTTTGTCAAGTCTTCATTTCATTTAGATTCATTTTAATCATAGTTAGATTTATCTTTTATTTTTCATACACAAGTGCTACTGATTCTTTGTTTGTTTCTTTGAACGCAGATTTGCAGCATTAGAGGAGCAGCGAGGAATCTACCTTTACCAACGCAAGCGGCGACGACATTTTGGTTCGCCCATCTTATATGTGGGCACGCGGAAGAAGGAATTCTGAAACAAGTTGTAAAAGAGCAATATTTAACGCTCCTATCCCCTAAAAAGGAAGGAGACGCATTGTAACACGAATTTGCAAAGCATATCAATAAAAGGGCCGATTTTTATATTGCTTTAATATCTTGTGTTCATGTTCTTTCTTTTTATGCAATTTTCAATAACATAGGGTTTAAGCGTTATTTTAGTTTCATTTACATTGCAATTTTAGTTTATCCTTTTTGTTTTCGAAATCTCGTGTTTTCAATGGCGATCACGGTGGGACCTCTGTCCTCTATTTTTTTTAGGTTAAATTACTGATCTAAAATTGCTTGTTTTTTTATATGTACCTATTTTTCAACATCGGATCGTTATTCGTCTCTCGCAAGTGACGATTACATAATTGGTATTCGTTTCACCCCGGACGAATAAACTATTCGTCTCACCCTGTGACGATTACGGTTCTGATATTCGCCTCACCCAGGGACGAGTATAGTTCTGTGCATTTTTCAGAGCAAATCAGAAACATCCGATTAGGCAGAGAAGAGGTAGGGGTTTTTATAGCTTCTGTCAAATTTTTGTTTTTCTGTTTTCTGGTTTTCGATTTTGTATGGCTTAGGGAAAGATTTCTTTTTCGTTTGCCTGTTTCAATTTTGCAAAATTAAAATGAACCCCACACATCACGTGGTATTTTAAACCAAGGCGTTGGTCGTAAAACCCCAACCCTTGAGCAAGACCAAAGGTGGATTCCATTATCACTTTGGCTTGAGATATTGCATCCATTACCTCGATCGCGACTGTTGCTAGACGTAAATCCCGACGAAAGCTGACCGAGTGTAGCTTGGGGTGATTCCCAAGCACGCGAGGATAAGTCTTCTATGGTAGGTGTCATAAACAGAGTGATTCCCCTTCCGTACCGCCTATGTTCCACGTATCATCTCGCTCTCACGTACCTATAGTCTCCCTCACGTAAGGGCGGGTATATAGAGAGGTTGGTATATCGGTCCGGCAATGGTATATTGAAGGGGCGACCATTTTGGGAGTCATAAGAGCCTTCATAATTGCATTTAAACGTTTCACAAAAATTTTCAAAAACAAAACAAACAACAAAAACACACTAAACCAGATTTAGGGCACACTATTAATCTTTAAAAGAGATAATCATTGCTTGTGTGTGTGTATGCTATTTTCTGTTTAGACAAAAAAAATCATAAAAAGAAAATCATAAAAAGAATTTTTGCATTTTTAGGTTAGCATTACCATGGTGAATACTCGTAGCCAAGCCCAATCACAGGCAGAAGCTGCAGAAAATGCACCAAGAGAGACAAATCGTCTCCGATATAGCTCTGAAGACTTGTTCATCCTGCCTCGGCGGCAGAGTTCACAAGTTAGTTCACACCATGCAGAACATGGCTCTAGAGGCCCATCATTGAGGGGCACTCCAACCCATACAGTCATAGAACATGGTTCTAGAGGTGCCTCAAGGAGTGGCTCTCCAAGTCAGGCCATCAATAGACGAGACTTTAGAACCCCCTCCCTAAGGGGAACTCATGAGCAACAAGAATCTTTTCAAGAAAATAACCTATATATACCACCTGGTCTAAGCACGAGGCCTCCTTTGGAAGTTCATTATGGATGGCCTAGTGATGAAGCATTGTGTAATGCTATGGAACAACAAAGGGTCCAAAAGGAAGAACCATATGATTTTGTGGTTCCTAATTTACCCCCAATTAATGTCGAACACAGTAGACCATATCCAGAACATCAGGTTCTCCCGACAGGGCAAGACAATTCTGCCCGCACTTTTTATGCATATCATAGAGAGAGAGAGGAGGATCACTACATTCCTCCAAGTCAGTATCCAGTGCCAAAACGATGCACGTCTGCACCTGCTTTATATCCAGATCGCTTATTGAGACCAGAGTTTCAAGTTAATGCGGCCAACCTCGACAGAGGGAAGCAACATATAGGGGTCTCAGAGCACCATGATCGAAACAGATATGTAGGAGAGACATCTAGGCCTATTAAACAAGAGACGATAGAACAAAATGACTTGGCATTTGCACAACTAGCCGCCCGCCAAGCACAAATCACGCGGCTTAGGCAAGAACAACAAGAATTAGAACATTTGTGTCGCCTTGATCAAGAGCGCATTCAGCGTCAGACTGCTGAAAGGTTTCACAACCATGCGCCTGAGAGGGCCCCAGCCCTCGCGCACAACAATCTGAGATGTATGTGAGGCACAACCCCTTAGTGCGAGACAGGTCTCCGTGACTTCAGCAAGCACCGCCTCCAAGACCTCTTAGACCTGAGCGGGAGGCCATTCCCCGTGACCATGATGGGCATCCTCCGCGGGCACCCGTCCATGTTTACAGGCCTAGGCCAAACACTCCTCAAGAAGATTATGAGGATTATGACCAAGAAGAAGAGCGGGCTGAAATGCCCTATCAAGGCAGAAGGGAGGCTACCCATTTAACCATCCAAAGGCCTCAAGTTCCCCGCAACCCACAGAGGGAACAAACCAAGGAGGAGGAAATTATATCCTTCGATGCATACAAAGTGTTGTTAGAACGCTTGGAGACTATGGAACTTAAGACTGGTGGGCCTCAAAAGCCTACCTTACGCCAACTTCGTAGTCATCCGATACATCCATCAGTGCCAGCACCTCCATACCCCGAACATTTCAAGCTGCCCCAGTTGGCACTCTTTAAAGGGGATGAAGATGCTCAAGAACATGTGACTCGATTTTTGAGTCAATGCTTTGGTATACAAGACAATGATGCATTGTTATTGAGAACATTCATAACCACATTCGTAGGATCTGCCTCGGATTGGTTTACCCATCTACCGAAGCATAGCATCTACAACTTGGATCAACTAGTGGACGCGTTCCTAGAACGTTTTGCTTTCAATACAAAGAAAAAGGCGTCACTCAGTGATCTAGCTAGCCTCAAACAATATGAGGAGGAGTCTATGGTAGCATATGGGAATCGATGGAGGACGGTGCTTTCAAAGTTGTCCTACCTCCCTCCTATGTCCGACCTAACTCAAATGTTCGCAAAGAGCTGTTTGCGATCGATCTCTGTGCTATTGCAGCTGCAAAAATACGCCACTTTAGAAGAAGCTCTAGCGCAAGCTAGACGTATCGAAGAGATCAAGATACAGGATGGCAAAATTGCCAAGCCTAAGAAAAAAGAGTGGAACAAGAGCACCAAAATAGGGAATACGCAACAAAAACCCGCCGCGGTCAATCAAGTTGCTATTAATGCCCCTACGCCTGCCCAAGCAACACAACCTCCAAAGGCTAATTATCAGGCGGTGCCTCACAATAATTATGAGAAAGATAACAAAAAGCAGGATCAAAATCAGCAACGTCGCCCCAAGCGACAATTTACACCATACACTGAGTCTAGGGATTCCTTGTTTGACCGTTTGTCAACGGCAAACTTGATTAATCTGCCAGATATTCCAACAATTGATCCTAATGCGCCAAAGCCTAAGGGCTACAGAGAGGATCTTTTCTGTAGATTCCATAGAAGGAAAGGGCATGACCTTAATGTCTATTGGACGTTTAAAGGTTTAGTGCAAGATCTCATTGATAATCACACATTGGTAGTGGATAACCCCATCGCACCCAACAACCAACAAATGGGTGTTTTCAAAGATCCTTTACCCACACATGATGCACAAACAAAACCTCTGCATGTCAATGAAGTGCAACAGAGTTGCCCCATGGAGGGGTATGTTGGAATGATTAGCATTGTGACAAGAAACAAGAGACACCCAGGAGTTGTCCCCGCGATAGCCACTAGGGAAGCTCCATCCACGTCACAACATCAACCGAATCCTACACAGTTGCCCCCGCCTAGACCAAGTGGCCACGATTCGAACTAGACTTACTCAAAGTCTATGGACCACATCGGCTAGGCTCTCCATTTATGAGCTTATTCAACAATCGACGCCCCATCGGGAAGCTCTTATGGAGATATTAAAGGCAATTGAATTGCAACCCCACGAAGCGGATTCGTTCAACAATTTTGTGGGGCATGTCAAATAGTGTACTGAACCAGTCATTACCTTCAGGGAAGATGAGCTAAAAATGGTGACTGGAGATGTAGCGGATCCACCCCTGCACGTTATTGCACGGGTCAACGGGACTCCATACAAACGGGTGTTGATAGACACTGGTTCGTCCAATAACCTTATTACAACCGCTGCACTGAAACATTTGAAACTACCAGCCTCTCACATTGCACCTTCCACTTATACCCTTCGAGCATTTAATGATGCGATATGCTCGATAGCTTGGCACAATTGTCCTGCCCATACAAGTGGGACAAAAGACCATTCATACGTTGTGCCACATTTTAGAAGGTGAGATGGCTTACAATATCTTGCTTGGGCGGCCTTGGATCCGGGATATGAAGTGTGTCCCTTCAATTGCTCATCAATGTTTGAAATATACATTTGAAGGACAAGTGCACGTGGTCCCCGTAGATTTGGAACCTTTTAAGTATTGCAACTCAGTGCAAATCATGCCGCAGTCGACCCTTCCTTCAACGCATGTGGATTTCCAGTTAAATCCATCTAAACGAGGTCCGACTAAGCAAGAATCTCCATCACCAAATCAATCAAATTCTCAAGCGGGATCATCTTCTTCATCCAGTCCTCCCACAACGACGCCACCTACGGTGGCCACTCCAACGGACAAAGGAAAGAAGCCCCTGGAAGCGGAACCACCTTTAGTCTCCAACATCTCTACAGAAGAGACGCCTAATAGAATGGAAGTTGAGACGCCTAGTTCACCCCACATGGAGTGGACTCAAGGAGAACTCCCATTCGCTTCCCCTCAATCGCCAACGATTACTGTTGAGATGTCTAACACAGGCATGGGGGAGTATATAGTGCGCAATGTTGTTGCAACGCCCACACTTCAGTCTATGCAAGACATGGGAAGACCTCGACTCCCCATAGGCTCCGTGGTTCCTTTAGGCTACCCACCTAATCAGACAAACTTTATTTTTGGGGGCCTGGATCATGGCGTTGAACCTTCCCGAAAAGAAGAGGAAGATGAAGATCCCTTTGTGGAAGATGTTAACTATCTGGCTAACCCCGACTTCGCATTACGATATCTTAGCCAATGCAATTGGCATGGATACGGGTTAGGCAGGTATGAACAAGGAATGCGTGTTTTGTGTCAACCAAGATACCAAATGCCTTATGACAAGTCAGGAGTAGGGTTTAATCACCCTTTGCCCCTCGACATCTTGGTCGAAAACATGCAAGGCCTAGGGATAGGCAACAAGGATGGGTTGGCATCAGATCCATATGCCAATCCAAATACAACTTATACATTGGGGGATTATTTCCCATTACAAACAAATAACCTTGTTGACCTCAACAACCCTTTCCCTATGGCCGAACAAGGAGAAACCTCATGGACTCACCCACAAGGGGAAGATGGACAAGACCACGAAGGGTCTTCTGAAGATGAGTCGGAGTATGATCATTCGCCCGAATATCCACTGAATAACGATCAGGAGGACTTCTTGATGATGTTCCCATTGAATGATCCCAGTGAGCATAGGCTACCTCAACAACAACAAAATCCTTTGGACATAGATGACATGTTTGAACACTTACACATAGATCCAAGACCTAGGAGGCATTTCAACTTGGCGCAGTTATAGCAATTACTGCACCCGCCCCTCCAGGAATACATAGAACATCTTCCGCCTGGAGACCCTATCAAACCATCAGTGCCTAGGGCCGACCCTGTTTGCATGTCCATGCATAGGGCTGATCCCTTTGTGCCAGTGCCTACAGAGCCAGATCCAAAGCACCAAGAACATCCTGAATGTCAGAGTTGTCACATTTGCGGTAATGGAGATTACAATCATTTCATCAACATGGTCTCCATTGACTTGACCGCCCCCATCCATGATCCAGCCAATCCAACATGATTATTGCATCTAGACATAGAGGCTATTGATTGGGATCGCACTGACACACCACCATCTCCATCGTAGTATTGGCCTTGCGGTGGGATGTTTCATTTCACTCCGGGACAGACTCAGGATGTCTTCCATGCTGAAGAGGAACTTGACGTTCCTAATGATGATCTTAATTCAGCAAACGATATCCATCTGATCCCAATTCCACACCAGTTGGAAGACGGATCCCATATGTCGCTTGAAGCAACGACTGATGTAGACATCGACACAGATCCAATGAATCCATGGATTCTCAAGTTGGGGGTAAGTCTTTCCCCCGAAGAGCGAGCCGATTATGTTGCCCTTCTTAAGGAAAAGAAGGAGGTTTTTGCATGGTCATACAAGGATATGCCGGGACTAGACCCACAACTAGTCACGCACAATTTAACGCTTGATCCGACAATCAAGCCACTAAAGCAAAAACTACGCAAGATGCATCCAACAATGGCCTTAATGGTAAAATATGAGTTACAAAAGTTGTTGGATGCCCAGTTTGTCATCTGTGTGGATTATCCGCCATGGTTGTCTAACATGGTTCCCGTCAAGAAGCCCGACGGGAGGATTCGCATATGCACCGATTTTTGAGATCTTAACAAAGCGAGTCCTAAGGATGATTTTCCCTTGCCGAGCATCGACGCGTTGGTAGACGCTACAATGGGCCACGAAATGCTTTCCCTTATGGATGGTTTCTCAGGATACAATCAGATTCGTATCAATCCCGAGGACCAACTAAAAATGGCATTCACAACGCCTTGGGGGACATTTTGCTATAAGGTCATGCCTTTTGGCCTTAAAAATGCCGGAGCTACCTACCAACGTGCCATGACGTACATCTTTCATGATTACATGCACAAAACTTTGGAAGATTACATGGATGATTTGTTGGCCAAATCTCTTTTGCGCCCAAATCACATCGGTGACTTGAGCAAGGTCCTTGATCGCCTCATTGAGCATAAAGTCAGACTAAACCCCAAGAAGTGCGTCTTTGGCGTCACCTCTGGAAAGCTCTTGGGTTTCATAGTCTCCAAACGAGGAATTGAGGTTGATCCAAACAAAGTCAAGGCAATCCTTGAAATGCGTCCCCCAACCACCATCAAGCAGCTCAAGAGTCTGCAGGGAAAGGTTGCGTCGATCAAGCGCTTCATAGCGTAGTTATCTGACAAATGCCGACCCATGAATAAATTATTGCATAAAGGGGTCACATTTCATTGGGATGACGAGTGCCAGTCAGCCTTTGACGACATTAAATAAGTACTTGGCTTCGCCGCCGTATTGGCACCACCTAGACCAGGAGTGCCATTCTATTTATACATCTCAACCACTGAGGTGGCACTGGGCGCCATGCTGTCCCAAAAAAATGAACTTCACAAAGAACAGAGCTACATACTATCTTAGCCGCACCCCGGTCGCTTATGAACTTAACTATGCATATGTTGAAAAGCTCGCTTGGCAGTGGTGTTTGCTACCAAAAAGCTATGCCACTACATGCTTAGTAATAAGACGTATGTTGTGTCTAAGGAGAATCCATTGCGATACATGATGAGTCGTACTTATCATAGTAGCCGCACGGCGAAATGGATCATGTTGTTGACGGAGTTTGACATAGAGTTCATTGGACAAAAATCTATAAAAGGTCAAGTCATCGCCGATCAACTAGCCGAGGCTCCTCTTGAAGACGATCAGCCTCCGACTTTTGAACTACCCGATGATGGGGTCTTCCATGTTTCGTAGTCGCCAGATTCTCGATGAGCCCGAGTCACAGTCGACATAACCCTATTCTTCGATGGTTCTAAATGTGAGCAAGGGGGTGGTGCGGGAATTGTATTCTTCACTCCACAAGGTGCTCCAATGCCCTTGTCATTTAAATTAGACTTCCCGTGCACCAACAACAATGCAGAATACGAAGCCTTGCTCATAGGTCTTCAGACAGCAATCACCATGAACATTAAACGATTGAACATCTTTGGTGATTCGCTGTTAATTGTCAATCAAGTAAAGGGGATATACCAATGTAAATGTCCAGTTTTGAAGTCTTATAAAGCCCTTGTGGATAAATTCTTGGCACAACTTGAATGGTATGACATCGAGGCACTCCCTCGATCATCAAATCATTTTGCGGATACTATGGCCTCCTTGGGGTCACTTATTCCGCAAGACCCTTCTGGTGAAATGACAACCATTCAGGTTAAAACATTATCGCAATCTGCGATGGAGCGTGCAAGCTCTGATCTGACGCCAGGAATCCACATGATCCAGATTGAACCATCTCCGGATAAGTTCTCTCGAATTCGAGATTGTTTGACTAAAGCCAACTGGGGGTCCTTGTTCTCCCCGACTCCTCTTACTAGCAACACCACGTTGTTTTTACAAGTTCTTTCCTGCTCAGCTTTTGTTCGGGATAGACTTCAAGAGGGATTGGCCGTTCATACTATCGAGGTTTCTGATCAGCAAGACTGGTATACACCCATTCGGGATTACCTCAAGCTAGGTACTCTCCCACTTGGATTGACACAAGCCACGAAAAGATCATTCAAACAGAAAGCGGCAAAGCATGTCTTGTTAGGAGACATTTTGTATCATCAAAATTATGAAGGAATCCTCCTTCGTTGTTTGGACCAGCAAGAGTCCGCTTGGGCGATCACCCAAGCTCACGATGGTACATGTGGTGGCCACTTCAGCGGTATGGCCATCGCAAAGCGCATTCTTCGCATGGGTTATTATTGGCCATCTTTAGAGCGAGATTGTTGCGCATATGTGAAGAAGTGCGTGAAGTGTCAGCACCATGCTAATTTGACACACGTACCTTCTTAGGCCTTGCAACCGATTCAATCGGTTTGGCCTTTTTCATAGTGGGGCTTTGATCTAATTGGAAAGATCTCCCCTGCGTCGTCGGGTCGTCACACGTTCATTTTAACGGCCACAGAGTACTTTACCAAATGGGTGGAAGCAATTCCGCTGACCACTACGACTGGAGCCCGCATTGCGGAGTTTATTTTGCATAACATCATATGTCGTTTTGGTATTCCATCCAAAATAGTCTCGGATAATGGGACACCATTCAAGAATAAAGATGTGCGTGCTTTGACCACAAAGTACAAGATTCAAGCATAGCTTTTCAACACCCTATTATCCGCAGGCAAATGGGCAAGCAGAGGCGTCAAACAAAATGCTAGTCGCCATTCTCAAAAAGATAGTTGCAGTATAATCATAAAGACCGGCACATTCAGATCCCGCTTGCCCTATGGGCTTATCGCACCAGCATTCGAACGCCCACTGGGGCAACTCCATTTTCGTTGGTGTATGGCTCCGAGGCAGTCATGCCTTTTGAGTTGGAAATTCCTTCCCTGCGCATTTCAATGCAAGAGTTCATCGATGATGACACTGCGTAGCAGGCCCGGTTAGATCAACTGACGTTGCTTGACGAACGACGCGTTAATGCTCTCGAGCATTTGCGTATCTATCAAGAGCGACTTAAGAAAGCATACAACATGAAAGTCCACTTCAGGGAATTTTAGGTTGGTGACTTGGTCTTAAAAGAGAACCAAGAGAATTCTAATTTGCCGTCCCATCTACGGGACAAGTTTGCAGCAAACTGGTTAGGTCCTTACATCATTGACAGTAAAATAGGACCCAGAACATACCGGCTTGCCTCTCTTGAAGGAATCAAGGAAACAGAACCCTTGAACATCATTCATTTGAGGCCATTCCACAGCTAGAGAGCCATAGTCCAACAAAAAGCTCCAAGGATTACCACAATCGCTTGGTCAACCCAAAAAGCTCCAAGGATTATCACAATCGCTTGGTCAACCCAAAAGCTCCAAGGATTATCATAATCGCGTACCAAAGCTCCAAGTATCTATAAACCTTTGGCAACCAAAAGCTCCAAGCGTTACCATAACTGCTTGGTCAACATAAATATTCAAAAATCAACAAAAACAACACAAAAATCAAAATTACAAAAACATTTGCATTTCAATTCCATGCATTCTCATAAAAATCAAAATCACAAAAACAATTGCATTCCAATTCCATGCATTCTCATAAAAATCAAAATCACAAAAACATTTGCATTCAATTCTCATAAAAATCAAAATCACAAAAACAATTGCATTCCAATTCCATGCATTCTCATAAAAATCAAAATACAAAAATATAGGTTGCATTAAGCATTGCATCCATACATTGCATACTTCGATAGGTCATACAAGTCAAAAGCACCATAGGCCGTCATTACTTGGCAATTCCATCATTTCCACCTCAGATCCATTTTCATAAACGCTTACATCCAAGCATATCACCCTTTTATTTTAGCATCGTCAGTTGTCGCCTAATGTATATAGGGTTTTCGTCATTCAGATGTCTTTAAATTTCTAGCCAATAACTGTACATAGTTAAGCAGATTTTACACGGGAAAGTTTTACTTGGATCCCACCTTGGTACGTAGCATCCCAACACAAATTAACACACATAAAATAATTCCTAAGTTGTGTGAACGAAAGATGAAACCTGCACCGTAATCCCGGTTACCATAAGCGAAACGGCTATCTTGCTTATCCCCCCGTGCGAATGACCCTAGGAATGCCGAGAGTTGGCAAAAGGACAAGCATCCTCCCTACCCAATTCCCCATGAATCCCAAGTTCTCAAAAGTTGCAAAAACATCAAAAATTTGCAAAACGTCAAAACACTAAAATTTGACATCCTACAAAGGCACACATCAAAAGGCACAAACAATAGTGATTCTCATCACTCCATATTCAAATCCCTTGCTCAAAAAAAAAAAAAAACAAAACGAGTACTATCATAAAAATAAATAGTGATTTTATCACTATAAAGAGCAAGTATCCCAATACCCTTGAAGAAAAGAAGGGAGTCGAACTTGAATCCCTGGAACTCTCAGTATTTCGACAGGTCATGAGGCAAGCTTCAATATCGATTTGGTTGATAGCCTATTGGTCACTGGCGGTAAACCTCCCGCATGACGATATATCCGTCACATTAACTTGTGTGCAGATCAATGTTTGCATGTGGATGATCTAGCTTATGGTATCCTAGATAACATCGCAGATAAATCCGACTAAATACAATAAAGGAGTTAGTGGAGCTAATTAGGTGATCCTCGCATACGGGTTCGGTTGAAAGCCCATCTGCACTGGCGGTATCCTGATGAATAACACATAAATGAACTCAATTGCACACACAGGGATGTGAAATAACTTGGTTAAATTCAAGTCGGATTTATACCTGGTTCAAAAAGTCTTGCGACATAAATGTACAGTCTTGGCTAGTTAGTTAAAAATATCTGCATCTCTGAAAAGCTTAACTACATTTTCAAACAACCGATACATTTTGTTCCATACATCACCATCCAAAAATAGACAAAATACAAAAACAAAGTTTCCACATGCACAAGCATTCCACAAAGTTATCCCATTACTATAGCAAGTCCAATCCAAATTTTGTACAATCTATGGTGCATCGACAAATCATCAACAAATTCATTTCATTCATTCCATATGCATACATCATACAAATTAGAACCATCGCATTCATAATCGCATATGCATACATCAATGTAAAAACATGTACATAAAAATAAATCATGAAAAATGATAAACACCAAAAAGAATCATCTGTATATATATCATAACAAAAATTGCCCGCAGGCTACAATGCACTGGTCCTCGGACCTCCCTCCCATCATCCAAAATCTCAAAAACCCCTAGCCTAGGGCATCGACCACCATGATCACGCAGGATCGGTGCGACGAGAGCTACCCCCTATGATATCCGTCCTCTAAGACCTCTCAAGGCGACTGCTCGCCCCTGCATCCCGACCACTCGCACCTCCCTCCTCTCGCCGCCTGCGTCGGGATGATGCCGACTGCTTCGTCCCGCTGTCTCTCGTCCTATACGACGAGCCACTAGCCGAAGGCTCTGGTATTCGCCCACCCAGGCGGATAATCTCACCCTCCATCTCCCATCGATGCCGACTCCACTCGGCCTCTCGCCTACGGTAGTACGTGATGGCATCATCACGCTGTGCTAGCTGCACCCGTAGGAGATCCCTCTCCCGTGCAGCATCCGTATCCCCCGCCTGCTGGTGAGACGCAGCCCCTGCGCTCCCCCGCCCTGCCAACTATGTCCGTAGGAGATCCCTCTCTTGCGTCATCTCTGCAAGCTCTCCATCCCGCCTCCGTAGCAACCCCGTCAGCCGTGCTACCTCAACGCGCAACCCCGCCTCTGTCTCCCCCGACCCAGCCTCGCCTCGGAGCATCCCGCATCTCCGATCGCTCCTCCTCCTCAAAGTCATCTCCTACCTCTGCCACCTCCACCATCTCCACATCCGCAGGAGCTCCCCAACCCTCTCCCCGGTGCCTCTGCACCCTCTCCGCCTCCCGCTGCCTCCTCTCCTCCCAATGGCCCCTCACCTCGCCACTGTCGCAGCGTCCACCACTCCTGATACTCGACCGTCACTCCGACGTCATCTACGTCCGGAATGTCCAAAACTGTATCAGACTCCTCCCCCAATGGCTCGAGGATCGGCGCAGCTAGGGTCCTCTCATCACTCCGATGTCGATAGACTATGGGTTCCCCAGGAAACCCCTGGCGTACCCCAAACTGTCGCGTCACTCGAAGGTAATGGAAGTACTCCCGCTCTGTCCCATGCCGCCCAATCACCCATCTCCCCTCCGAACCCACCGAAGCCACTCATCAGCCTCTGGCCATGCGGGACAATCCCGATATGGCCTCCATACCACATCTCCTGGAGTCAGTCGTGCCAATGCATCTCTGTAATGGTCCACGTCTCCCGCGAACCGCCGACTCTGCCCCCGCTCCTCCGATCGATACCATAGAGCACCATACCCAATATCCCTGTCCACCATGTCGCCGTGTAGTCCAGGGCAGCCCTCGTGGTCGCTCTACGGCTATATGCTGCCATGCCCAAGACTGCAACAAGAAACTACACCCAATCCCCTTTCGCCTCCGACAACGGACCTCATACAACTCATCATACAACTGCGCCAAAAGCGTCTGACCCCATCTCATAATCACCGGCTCTGTCACCGGGCAATCCACCAACTGCCACACCACCTCCAATAGGTTCCATGGGAACCTCGCTCCTGACGAGTCTGGCAGGAGCATGTTGGAAATGAGGCTCATGAGTAGTGCATGCCTCACTCCCAACATTCCCCTCGCATACCAATATCGTACCAAAATCCCCCCAATATGGCAATCCAGCTCCGCCCTCTCCAACGAGGTCATCCCATCATCATCCTCTCCATATCCAAAATACCGCGTCAATACAACCGTCCTCTGGCCCCGTGGAGTCGTCCGAATGGGGACCCCGTCTATCGAAATCCGAAGAATCCGATACACGTCCTCTAAGGTGACCGTCATCTCCCCTGTCGAAAGATGGAAGGTGTTCGTCCGAACATCCCATAGGTCGATCAATGCTGTAAGGTACGCCCGATCCGCCACAACTGCATCCAACCGAGCCACATGCTTGAGCCCTAGGGCATCAAGCCAATCCCAATCATCATCACTCAACGCCTCGCGGGCATTAGAAAAAATCGTCGGCACCCGATGTCGACTCTTCACCACCTGCACATCACAGAAAACAACAAACATCAAAAACATGCATCAAATTACCATCACATGTACAAAAATGCATAACTGTACAACAACATCTTTCATTCACATGTACAAAAAAAAAAATTCATTCAGTTTTCATTTTACATTTCATCAAAAACAATAAAAATTTGACATGGTTTACCTACGGTTTTACCTAAGTTTACCATTTCAACAAAAAAAAATTCATCAATTTTTCATCTTTAATTTCATCAAAAACGACAAAAATTTGACATGGTTTACCTACGGTTTTACCTAAGTTTACCATTTCAAAAAAAAATCATAAATTTTCATCTTTCATTTCATCAAAAACGATAAAAATTTGACATGGTTTACCTACGGTTTTACCTAAGTTTACCATTTCAAACAAAAAAATTCATCCATTTTTCATCTTTAATTTCATCAAAAAACGACAAAAATTTGACATGGTTTACCTACGGTTTTACCTAAGTTTACCATTTCAAAAAAAAATTCATCAATTTTTCATCTTTAATTTCATCAAAACGACAAAAATTTGACATGGTTTACCTACGGTTTTACCTAAGTTTACCATTTCAAACAAAAAATTCATCAATTTTTCATCTTTAATTTCATCAAAAACAATAAAAATTTGACATGGTTTACCTACGGTTTTACCTAAGTTTACCATTTCAACCAAAAAAATTCATCTTTCATTTCATAAAACACGAAAAAAAATTTGACATGGTTTACCTACGGTTTTACCTAAGTTTACCATTTCAACCAAAAAATTTCATTTTTAATTTCATCAAAAAAAAAAAATTTGACATGGTTTACCTACGGTTTTACCTAAGTTTACCATTTCAACCAAAAAATTATTCATTTTCCATTTTTAATTTCATAAAAATAACACAAAAATTTGACATGGTTTACCTACGGTTTTACCTAAGTTTACCATTTCAAACAAAAAAAATTCATCCATTTTCCATTTTTAATTCCATAAAAATAACACAAAAATATGGGCATGGTTTACTTATGGTTTCGACCTAAGTTTTACCATTCACATAGAAAAACATTTTTAACCATGGTTACCCTAAAGTGTTACTCTAAGTTTCATTTTGGGTTTATCCTATGGTTTTCCATCTAAGTTTCCATCGGTTTGCATCCATGTTTCATTTGGTTTCATTCATTTACCTTTTAATTTAATTAATTAGGGTTTCATGTTTAAACACAAGAAAAACACCATAAAAACACATTTGCATTTTTCAAATTCACAATCGAGGAGATAGTGCACTTATTGGTCTCGCCTCGGCTCCGCCGCTCGACGACCCGGTCTGTGCACTCATGGTGGCTGGAAAATCCGGCAGCGCTTCGCATCAGAAAATCTACCTCCTCCTCCCAGAGCTCCAAATCGCAATCGATGAATAGTGCAAATGAGCCAAATCCGTCATTTTTGCATATTTATACTTTTTGTCAGCTGGTAATCGTCCTCGACCGGGACGAGCGCTTTTCGGCGCGCTCGTCCCACCCCAGGACGAGTACCATCGTGGCGCACTCGTCTCACCCCAGGACGAGTACCATCCTGGCACTCGTCCCCCCCCCGGGACGAATATAAAAAAAAAAATAAAATAAAAATAACCAAACATAAAAATGACAAATGCCAACAAAACCACTAAAAATTTCCGGACAAAAGTGCTCTTGCACTTAACCTCTTGGCATAAGAAAACTGATGTCGGGTCTACCTTGTCGTTATCCTACTCCCTAAGAAGGCTACCATAGCCGGACCGCTCCACGGGAAGACGGATTTTCGCCAATGTTAACCCCAAATGGCATCCCAAAATGGGTTCACACCCACCAAAAATAGGTCAAAACAGATAGAGAACTGCTCGAGCATGCTTAGCGGTAAACCATCTAAAGGCACCCTTGCACAAGTCATCTTGGGTCAAGCGACTCGCCGCTTTTCTCATGTCGGTCATTCCCTCATCGATTCGTCGCTTGAGGGGGTAGTCACACTTAGTTGCCAATCAACACCAATATACCCAGTCTTGGAAATGACACGCATTCAAAGGATCATTGCAAAAGACAATCGCGCCCCGCTTGGGGCAGCAAACAAGCAATCATCACAAACTGATCATATACTTTGCATTCGTGAATCATGAACTCAAGGTTCCCACAACAAAAGGTTGCGCCCTTTGCCTATTCATGACTCGATCAATGTCTAAGTTCAAGTAATACCTCACCGAACCAGGTTAATGCTTGATTTAAGTTCCTTAGCTCGTCAGAAGCAAGGATTCAAGAATGCGTGCCCTTTCCATACTTGGGGCATCAAGAGTTGGTTAGGTTACTGAGAAACCCTAATCATTAGTGCTTTGGTTATATATTTTTGCTCAGCACTGCACCATGTGCAACGCTTCCCAAAAAGGGGCATCTGTAGACACCAAAATAGCACCAATCCGATTATGTGACAACAAGCACTGATCGCACTAACACACAGCCCCCAGGGCAGCCCTCAGAGGTTAAACAGTGGTTCTAACCACTCACACAGCAGTTTTGCAAGTCAAAAATCAATTTGGCACCTTTTAGACACTTAGCTTCTTATTCGTCCCACCCAGGGACGAGTGCAGATTGATACTCGTCTCACCCAGAGACGATTACCAGCGCTCCTTCGGGTGGGACGAATGTCGTGTTTGACCGGCAAAAAGTCAAATCTCGGCTTATAACAACTCATAACTGCCACTTAGCTTTTCCTGCATGACATAGGAGTGCGAGTGAGTTCTTTTGACAACTCATATCTGCCAATTGACTCTCCCTTCAATGCATGGGAATGAGAGTAAGCTTTTTAAGACAACTCGTATTTGCCACTTAGCTATCCCTTCATTGCATGGGAGTGCAAGTGAGCTTTTCTAAAACATACAAAGACATGCACAGAGGCACTTAAGAAGCCCTTGATCAAGAAGAAGTCTTCTCTTCACACAAAAGCATTCATGCAAAGAAACACTTTTGCATGTTAATTCAAAGAGACCCCTTGGGTCTATAAAATGGTGAGTTTCCTCACCCAAAAGATATACCGAGAAGGAGCATTTTGAGCGACGAAGTGCCGCTAATTCATTTACTTGCGATTTGTGTTTTCAACATCCATAATCTCTTAATCGAAAGAGAGGTTATTGGGTGACTTTTGAAGGCACGAATCAAGAACCAACACCGATTTTTCTGACCACAATATTCTACCAATTTGCCGACAACACATCACATCAGGTTTCGGACCCATCCTAAGCGGATTGGTGTCGAGCTAAAGTTTCACCCGCGGGTGGTTTGCCTTCGGGCACCCCCCGCTTTATTTCTTTTATAGTATTTAGCTAGTTTCATGTTTATGCTTTTGTCAAGTCTTCATTTCATTTAGATTCATTTTAATCATAGTTAGATTTATCTTTTATTTTTCATACACAGGTGCTACTGATTCTTTGTTTGTTTCTTTGAACGCAGATTTGCAGCATTAGAGGAGCAGCGAGGAATCTACCTTTACCAACGCAAGCGGCGACGACGTTTTGGTTCGCCCATCTTATATGTGGGCACGCGGAAGAAGGAATTCTGAAACAAGTTGTAAAAGAGCAATATTTAACGCTCCTATCCCCTAAAAAGGAAGGAGACGCATTGTAACACGAATTTGCAAAGCATATCAATAAAAGGGCCGATTTTTATATTGCTTTAATATCTTGTGTTCATGTTCTTTCTTTTTATGCAATTTTCAATAACATAGGGTTTAAGCGTTATTTTAGTTTCATTTACATTGCAATTTTAGTTTATCCTTTTTGTTTTTGGAATCTCGTGTTTAAACTAAACAGTAAAAATGAGTTGGTTTTTACACCCACCCTCCATTATAACCCATCATTATTTTATATTTCCTTTATTTTTCACATCTTTCTTTTTCGTCAGCCATTTTTAGTTAAAGTAGGGATATTTTATTCCTCCCAAAACTTGAGGGGGCACCCCTATCCTTAGAGGTATTAATGGTAGTAATGCCTCATCTCGTGTGCAAGTTTACAATGTTCAGGCTAGCACCTCATTTTGCACTGCCATCTGTCCAAAATCATTCCCTTTTTTTTTTCCCATGCCATCCATTTATCATTTTTGCCCAAGTGTCTACATATTTTTTTGATGCATTTATTGCTCATAAATGCACTAAAGAGGGGGTAGAATGTAGACATGGAAAATTGACCCACTAAGGTGAGTTATTTTGCTTAAATCCTCGGTTTTCCTCTTAGAAAAGTAAGGTCATATTTGTGCTAATTTTTCCCTAACAAAATACCCTTTTTTCTTCCCAAAATCTATACCATTGTATCAATATCAAAAAGAGCTTTCCAACGGTATAATATTTATCCCATTCTAACATAATTTGGTCCTCCAAAGTGTCGAAAAACTGTACATGGGTCTAGTTGTTACGAATCTTCGACTAGGACGAAGGGTGAATCGGCACCTGCAGATTTGCCACCCACAATTTTTCTAAAAAATGGTAAGCCATTCAACCGTCTAGATGTTGTTACGATTTGATCCAAATTTAGTCAAATCTCACACCATCTACGAATCCGCGCCTTGAAAAATCCTACCCATAGATTCGCCTAGATTGAAATTTTAACCAATTTGGCTAACAACTTCAAAACTACCTCCTAATTGCACAACTCCTATTTGCTTAGAAGGTTATAAAATCAATATTTTACCCCTCAATCAGGTTTAATGGTCCTTTTGTATTTTTGAGCTATCTTTCTTGCAGTTTTAAGATTGATCTTGGAGCTTGAACCTACTTTGTAAATATTGTTGCTTCAACCATTAGCAGTCAATCAACATAATCCACACTATGAGCACATTGATTTTTACAATCATCTTTGCATACCCTTTTATTTTTCATTTGCATTTTTTACTCTTAGTAGGTTTCTCGCAAAATCATGCCACTCAAAACATGGATTTGTGACACAGATTCGTCTTTAGATGCGGATTCGCACTGTCATGAGCTTGGGGGTATTTTCTTGCCTCTTGATTCATCCTTGCATCTTGGCATATTGTGTATTGATAATTTTGCACTTTATAGCATTCTTATTTTTGCATATTTCAATTAATTTATTTCGATTTTGCATTAGTTCTCAAGAAATCTTACAATTTACATTTTTACCCACAGTTTGTTAAAGAAACTGAGGGCATTTGATTGCCACGCTACTGAAATTCATTATACAATGGCCTAAGAAAATCCTCCAATGCTAATCATAATTTTTAGTGTTTCTATCTAATTTATTGTAGGTTTCTCGTGAATTTGTGCCATTCCAGATGCAGATTCATGATGGGGATTTGTATCAAACATAGATTCGTGATGTGGATTCACTTCCATATGTGGATGTGCTTTGTTCAAACATTTGTATCTAGGTAGGTGATCTATTAGATAGGTTTTAATCCCATTTTATGTTTTTTCTCTATTCTATTTTTGTTTATTCTTAGATCATTTTAAAAATATAAATACAAAAAAAAGAATAAGATTGCATTATAGTTAATTTAGAAGAATCATGTTTGTTGTATGTTGTCTTCAAGGAAATCAAAATTGCACGTAGTTCAGGTCTAGTTGCATTCTATCCTAAACATAGGTGCTTGTTAAGTAAAGAACACATCAAACACTTCTCATTACATAGATGTAGAAACAAACTTTAAATGTTTCATGGTGAACCCATCTAATTTATTGACAATCACCAAAGGAGGTACGACACCAGGTACCCCTCACATCGAGGTGTGGGCTTCGATTTCCCATCCTCCTTCTAGGAACAGATCCATTAGCTTAAGGGAAAGGGTACAAAATTTTTAGGCCATACATGAATCATGTCCTTTTTATTTGGTAGAAAATTTATGAATAAAGTGATATGTGATGTAATAGATATGGATTGTTGTGGTTTGATGCTTGAAAAACCCTATCAATATGATAGAAAAGCTACATATAATACCTATGAAAACATATACACCTTGTAATTGCACTATAAATTGAAATCAAACAACACCAATACAAAATATAAAGTAATAAAAATCACAATAATAACACAATATTGCACAAGATGAATAAGATTTTTATTAACATGAGTGGATCTCAAAATGATACAATCAATGTACCCCAATATGGGGTTTTACAATGCTTTTGTGATACAAATTTACAAATACTAGGGTTCTCTAAAACCCTAGGTCAATACACTATTGGTGTCTTCATGCTCATCTTCGATCCAAACGAGGTTGCAGGTGGGCTTGTGTATCCTTAGAGGGCCACCCTAGCTTCAACAGCTTCTAGATAGATGATTCATGTACCTACAAACAGAGACAACAACAAAAGATATTAGAAGCACCTATAAGGGCTCCACTGTGTGAGGCCCTCAGAAAGATAAAACAACTAAAACCCTAGATGTTGCAATGTAATACTAAAAATAAAAGTGCAAGAATATAAAATAAATACACAAAATATTCTTACCTTGTCAAAATGCTAATTTATGTCTTTGCTCCTATCGATGATGGTCGTGAGGATGCCCGAACGGTGCTCGAGGGTTGGAGGACTGTAGATCTACTATGGGAAACACCTAGGGGCATTCTGTGAAGGTTGTAGATGCACCAGAGAGTTCTAAAAATACCTAGAGGTACTCAAGTGGCTCTGGGGGGCATTTGGAGGCTGAGGGAAGTGTCGCATAACCATATTTGGTTTCCCACGGGTTTGGCGATGATGGAAAAGGGCGAGGGGATGGTGAACGATGAAATTTATGAAGTGGTTAGGGTAGAAGGGCTTGAATATTTGTCAGGCACTTTATATTATTAGATTCTAAGATATTTCTAAGGGTATTAAGGATCCAGCCCCTAATTTGTTGATTCTCAAAATGACTCCTCTTTTATAATCTTCCCTTGAACATGTTAGGGTTTTGATGACACAAAATGAGCGATCAAGATTAAAACATGAGGAAGGGTGGAGATTAAGTTTGGATAAGTGGCATGGATTGAGATGGATGGATGGATGAGATTAAAATGTGGTGGATGGCTAGGATTAATTTATATAAATACACATATATTTATTAAATATATATAAATATAATATAAAATATTTATATTTATATATATATATATATATATATATATATATATATATATAAATAATGGGTGGTTGTGATTGGAGGACACGTATGGATGACAAGTGGCTAGATTTTGGTGTCTATAGATGCCCCTTTTTGTACCACGTTGTGTGAAACACAATGCGGTGCAAAAATATGAGACACCTGGTTTGGCATGATGAAGAAGCAACTTTCTTTCATTGGAGCGCAAAGATGATTTTGAAGATAAAATAATTTGTATGTGTAGCTTACCCCCTCAATTGGTGAATGAGTGAAGAATGAGTCTCACAAGCCAATTGACATAATTGTGCAATGAAAAATGTAGTTGAATGGTGTAAGTGCAAATGTATGATGTAAATGTCGAATGATATGAATGATGTAAAATGATTCTGTTTTTGCCCCAACGGAGAAAGGGATTTTTTGCCAAGTGTAGATGCCATGATCATGTAAGATGTATCCCGCTATGGGAAATCAAAATCAAATTTGTTTACCCCAAGTTTGGGGTGATTCCATGCTGTTGAAGAAAGTGCCTTTTGGCGTCATTGAAATGCAAAGTGATGAAAATGCAAAAAGAAAAAGAGTCAACTCGTGGAGGGCCATCAAGTTACTGTATGATAATTCCCTCAATTAAAACCAATCAACCTAGGCAAGGCCTATCTCTATGATGACTATCAATGTAAAATAAATGATGAGATATGATTTTGTCCATGTTTCAAGCCCCACGAACAAGGCCATCAATGACAACTTTTGAGCAAATTAATCTGAGCATAGTTGCACATAAAAATGAGGGAGAAAATGTAATTTGATTTCAAACGAAGATATATTGAATGATGATAATGGCCAAGTATCCTTATGGTGATTTATCCATCTTACCGAATTGCATGGACAACCAATCGCTGCAATCGCCAAGGAGATAGAATAGACCACTAGATACGAGGTTCACTTGAAATTGTATGTGAACTTGGAAAATGTGCAAATGTAATGATTGATGGATGAAAATGATGTTGAAATGGAGGTGTGATGATGATAAATGCATTGATGATTGAATTGCATGATTTTGTGAAATTTTGCATTGGTTTGGAGCGTTTTGAAGCAATTTTGGACAATTTTATGACTTTTGGTTGCAAACAAAAGTTAACCACCCAAATCAATCCATGTTATCACAAAGATGAATGAAATGATGGAGTGGATGATTGGAATGATGAATATGGTCATTTTGTGAAAATTTGGACCGTTTTGGTGCGTTTTGAGAGTTGTAAAGTGATTTTACGACTTTTGGTCGCAAGCAAAAATTAAGCGTCCAAATCAATTTTTGTTTTCACAAAACATGATATGATGATGAAATGAATGTATGGATGCAATTTGGAGTGATTTTGTGGAGGTAAGCTACCTTTTTGGATCATTTTAGTCTTTCTACCAATTTTGATACCAAACACCGACTAGAGTCTTGAGCATCCTCAAACACCCGCAAGCATATGGTATTCTGTAGACTTTGGTCAGTGTTTCAATGCACTTGTGAATACCCATGGGCATTCCAGTGCACCAAAAATAGCTATAAATATTTTGTAGAGGTGAAATCAATTTCATTCTTTGCATTCACGAATTCCAAAAGTTGCGTCTGAAGGAGTGAGTGAGGAAGTGAGGTGGAGTGAAGAAGTTTGGTGGTGTGGAAGCTATGGTGATGGAGGGTGTGGATGTGGAGGTAGGAGAAGAGGTACATGTTGCTAAGGTAAGTGCCCTTGGCACTCTTTTTTTGGACTTGTGCAAAAATATATTTTTTAATTATGTAATGCATGTGACATTAATGTGTTTGCCTTGTGTATGTGTTGTGTTGCAGCTAAAGATCTTGGAGGCTCGACATCGGTTCTCGCCTCTCATCCTAGGGGTGAGAAAGGCGCTACGGGATGAGCAGTGGAAGTGGTTGGAGGATGTGGGGTTAGCTGGGGTAGCTAAGATCGATGTGGTGAGGGTAGATGAGGGGTATCTCTCTACCTTGGTGGAGAGATGGGATCTAGATAGGGGACCTTTCAGCTCCCTATTGGAGAGGTGATAGTCACACTTGAGGATGTATATCGCATCCTCAAGGTACCAGTGGAGGGTTTACGTGTCGAGGTTGGACATGATAATGGGTATGATATGGGCCAAATCTTTGGAGATCGATGGTGGGGTGAGAGTGTGAAGGGTGGAGGGATAAGGTACTTGGCTATGTATCTGGATAAGAATTTGGATGCACTACCTACCTTAGTCATGTTTATGTTGGCCAACATAGTGGCCTTGAACAATATTGGTTGTTGGTTCCCATGGAACATGATCGAGCTAGTGTATGACATGATCGATGACTCCTTGGTGTATGCATGGGCACTTACTCTGCTAGCTCATCTATACCATGAGTTGTATGAGGTTAGGAGGTAGGGGTGGAAGAGGTTGGGATGCAGTTTGCTACTATAGTGTTGGGTCTGGGAGCACTTCAGTGTGGCTCAATCGATGGTCTTACCTATATAGGCATGGGATAGGGAGTAGCCCTATGCTATGAGATGGTCGATGGTAGAGGAGGTGCAGTCGATTCATTCTGTTCAGACTAGCTATGAGTACAAGGATCTATGGTTTGGACTAACATCAACTCATGTGCATTGGAAACCATGGTGAGGCACTACTTGGACTGGTGATGGGAAGAAACTACAGAGGATACAACAGGCAAGATGGGTGGTTGGACGACATAAGAATGAGGAGGAGCTTATCCAGTGCTCATGGGTTATATGGTAGTTTGGACTGAGATAGAGGGTTTTGTAGGTGTCAGTGTTGTACAGGCATCATTAGGATGAGATGGGTCGACCTTGTGCTAAGGTATGGAGGGTGACCTATGAGGATGACTAGGAGATAGATCTCATGTGGATGATGTAAGGACTACTACAGAGTACGATGCATGGTTTTTTGTACAACCCATTGTATATAGCCTTCGGGCATTCATTGTACATGTGATATATATATATATATATATATATATATATATATATATATATATATATATATACATGGATTTTACTTTTGTGTTATGCTTTTGTGTGAATGCTTGTGTATATGTGTGATGGATGATAATGCAATGATAATGTGTATGAATGCAAATGAATTAATGCTCTAATGATCATTCATAGTTTAGATTTTTCTTGACCATGTTATAGCATTGTTGTTTAATCAGGGGCACCAAAATGGTGGCATGTGAAATGGAAGACTCATGTAATGATATGGATGTTGATATGGAAGAAGATATGGATGTTGATATGGAAAATTGATTGTTTTGTAGAGACTCAGACATACTAGTGATATCAAACAAACTCACTAAATATTGTCTAATTTCTCTAAGACCAAATGTGTGTGCAGTGAATTCATTTACCGAATCATGAGTATGGTAATGACTCAAGGCAATCAAGAACCAATGTGTGTGCAAGTGAGTTCATTAACCCATCTTGAGTAAATTGAGATGAAACTTATTATGGAGAAGACCAAGAAGCTAGTTTGTCCTTATGTGTGGTCAGAGGTCTCTTCAAGAGAGACGTGTCACCATGCATGAGTGTACTCCATTCCAGTCAAGCATCTATAGCTCCGATGGAGATTAGCTCCATAGTCCAAGAATATGATCTCTAAGCTTTGGGGATTCAGACTACCTAACCGTCTGACTGGAAATGTAGTTCTATCCTTACAACTTGAGGATCTGTGGTGTGTGATGTGTAAAATATTTAGAGCTTTGGGGAATCAAATTCTCAACCGAAGTGTGATGAGAATTTTACCCTATCCTTACTACTCTATCTTTTATTTGGAAATGATTGTGATAGTGGTGAAAACCATTATTTTTTATTTTTGGACTATGTGCATGATGGGACAAGCAAGGAATACCCTTTTCACTTCGAGGTTCAACCCAATCATGGTGTTATCCCTCTTTGACACAAGATGTTTTTAAGATGTGTGATTGTGTTTGGTTCAAGAGTGTTAGAGTCAATTCCCAGAACTCAAGATTTTCTTAGTGAAAATGTGTCTTGGTCCTAAAGAAAACTTGACATGTATTGGAGGTTGCTAGAAACACTAGGAGTGGTTGAGTGATCGAAAACACCTAGGGATTATGGAAATGTGGTTTGCAAATGATAATTTGACTTTATGGAATGGTGCAATGAAATGGATGATGATTTTGAAGGTGCCCTTGATTAAGGCAACATGACTTTATTGGATCAATTATTATCTAAATTGAATAAATGACCCCTAAAATGTGTGAAGATGGTTGTGAATGCAATGTATGAAATGCAATTTGTGAAATGAAATGTGTGCAATGTAATGTGTGAAATGCAAAGTGTAAAATGTAATGTGTGAAATGCAATGTTGTTTTTGTGTATTAGCCATGTATATATACATATATATAAATCACATTAAGCATAGAATGCTCTCAAGTGGATGATGTTAAGTGGTTCAGGCTCTTCAACTCCCTCTAGACTGGCAAGCCTATAAGTTCCTTTACCCACTTTTTGAGTGACAATGTATGGACCTAACCAATTAGCCATGAATTTATCATGAAGATGTGATAATGCATTGGTGTTTTGTTGATTCTCTTTAAGAACAAGATCTCCTACTTGGAATTCATGTAGATGAACTTTGGCATTGTAAGCATGCTTTAGGTGGTCTTGATAAACTCGTAAATGCTCTAAAGCATTGACCCACCTTTCATCAAGAAGCGTGAGTTGGTCAAAACGTGCTTGTCTAGCAGTATCATCATCTATGAATTCCTGCAATGAAATTCGCAATGAGGGGATCTCAAGCTCAAGAGGTATAATTGCTTTGGCTCCATAGACCAATGAAAATGGTGTTGCCTCCAGTAGGCATGTGGATGCTTGTTCGATAAGCCCATAATGCCAAGGGGATTTGAGTATGCCAATCTCTATGATTTTCTTTGACTAGTTTCTTGAGAATAGCAATTAAGGTCTTGTTGGTAGCCTCAACTTGTCCATTTGCTTGTGGGTAGTAAGGAGTCAAGAAACTATGTTGGATATTATATTTCTTGCAAAGTGCTCGAACATCCTTGTTCTTGAAAGACTTATCATTTTCAGAGATGATTTTTGAGGGAATACCAAAATGATAGATGATATGATGAAGTATAAACTCCACAATTCGAGGTCCTATCATATTGGTTAGAGGAATTACCTCAACCCACTTTGTGAAGTATTCAGTGGTTGTGATGATGAATGTATGTTATCCCGAGGAAGGAGGTAAGATTTTTCCAATCAAATCAAGACCCCATTATGAAAAGGGCCAAAGGCTTTGAATAGGTTGTAATGCTTGTGATGGCACATGAGTTAAATTAGCATGCTCTTGACATTGCTTACAATGCTTGACATAAGTGCAATAGTCACATTCCATGGTGGGCCAATAGTAACCCATGCATAGAATATACTTTGCAATGGCCATTCCACTAAAATGACCACCACAAGTACCATCATGAGCTTCAACTATGGCTCTTTGTGCCTCTATAGGCTTGAGATAATGAAGGAGGACTCCATCATAACCACGTCTATACAACACATCCCCCAAGAGAGTAAAATGAGCTACCTTTTTCTTGAAAGTGCATTTAGCAGTCTATGACATATCTAATGGGAGTGTTCCAAACTTGAGGAAGGCTATTATTTGGTTTGACCAAGGCTCATATGGCTTCGAATGGATAAAGCAAACATCCTTCTCATCCTTAGATTCAGCATGGACAATTGTAGATTTAGAGATCATTGTAACAATGAGTGGTTGTACCTCTCCTTCGGAGTTCTTTGGAATCAATGATCCTAGAGAGGCCATCACATCTACAAATCTATTAGTCGAACATGGTAAACTATCGATTTCATACCAATCAAATTTGGTGAGCAATTTCATTGCTACTTCATGGTAAAGCTTTATGGTAGGTTCTTTGCATTGGTATTCTCCATTGATTTGTCTAACAACAAGTTGAGAATCACCAAATATCTTGATACGCTTTATGCCCATAGCTATGGCTGCTTGAAGACCTAAGATTAAGGCTTCATACTCTACATTGTTGTTTGTGCATTGGAAGTCAAGTTTGAATGATAAGGGAATAGGTATCCCCTGTGGTGTATGAAACATGACTCCAACACCTTGACCTTTTTTGCACTTAGAACCATCAAAGAATAGTGTGATATCGACATCTTCCTCTAGAATGACATCTTCTTCTTGTTTAGTGATAGTGAATACTGAATCATCTGGGAGCTCAATAATCAAGGGTTGATCACTAGGAAGTGGAGCTTCCACAAGTTGATCGGCTATGACCTGACCTTTAATGGATTTTTGGCTAATGAACTCAAGATCAAATTCAGTGAGAAGCATTATCCATTTTGCGGTGTGGGTGTTATTGTAAGTGCGAGACATCATATAACGTAGAGGATTTTCGTGAGCTATGACATATGTGGTGTGACTAAGCATGTAATGTCTGAGTTTCTTAGTGGTAAAAACCATTGCTAAGCACAATTTTTCCATGTAAGCATATCTGGTTTCATAGCTTACCAATGTTCGACTAATGTAATAGACAACTTGCTCTCGATTGTTTTCATTCTTTTGTGCAAGCATTGTCCCTAATGCAAAGTCCATTGCTGAAACATAAATATGGAAGGGGACCCCTGAACGAGGAGGAGTTAAGACTGGTGGAGAAGCCAGGTATTGCTTGATGTCATCAAAAGCTTTTTGGCATTCATCTATCCATGAAAATGTCACCCCCTTTTGTAGCAGGTGATTGAATGGCCTGCATTTGTCAAAAAGTTGCGCAATGAAATGATGGATCGATTGAATATTTCCTTGTAAACTATGCAATTCCTTCAAGTTTTTTGGGGGAGGCATCTCCATGATGGCCTTGACTTTGTTTGGGTCCACCTCAATGCCTCTTTTGGAGATAATGAATCCTAATAGTTTTCTTGAGGTAACACCAAAGACACACTTTTTGGGGTTCAACCTTACATTATGCTCTAGAAGTCGATCAAAGACTTTTTCCAAGACACCAATGTGCTCTTGTCGAGTTTTAGATTTTTCCAAGAGATCATCCACATAATCTTCGATGATCTTATGCATGTAATCATGGAAGATGTATGTCATGGCACGTTGATAAGTGGCACCTACATTTTTGAGGCCAAAGGGCATCACCTTGTAACAAAAATTCCCCCAAGGTGTAGTGAATGTTGTTTTGTGTTGGTCATCAAGATTGATTCAAATCTGGTTGTATCCTGAAAAACCATCCATTAAAGAAAGCATTTCATGGCCAGCACAAGTGTCGACAAGAGTATCAATGTTTGGTAGAGGAAAGTCATCCTTAGGACACACTTTGTTAAGATCTCGAAAGTTAGTGCAAATGTGTATCACCCTATTAGGCTTACAAATGGGTACCATGTTTGAAAGCCACTCAGGATAGTCAATGGGGATAATGAAACCCACATCTAATAGCTTTTGAAGCTCTTATTTGACCATGAGGGCAATGGTAGGATGCATCCTTCTCAATTTTTGTTTGATCAACTTAGCATCAGAGTGCAAGGTGAGATTATGGACAACCAAGTTAGGGTCAAGACCAGGCATGTCTTTGTAGGACCATGCAAAAATGCCCTTCTTCTTCTTGAGGAGAGCAATTAATTGCTCTTGTTCATCAGTGGATAAAATTTTACCAAGTTTGACAATTTGGGGATTGTCTACGTCTGAACTAAGGTTCACATCGATGGTATCTTCAATAGACATGTGAGAACCTTCCTCAAGTTGATGGGGCATTGGGATCATATGAATGTCATCTATGACATTATCAAACTCTTCTGACTCAACCTCTTCTATGTCTACCTAGAAAACCTCAGGATCTAAAGGTGAAGGTGAAGGTGGGATGGAGGAATGTAGTTGGTTGAAGCCCTTAACAATTCCTCGAAAAGGATAAATTTGGAAAAGGATGGAGGTGAGGAAATCTGGTCCATATCAATAAGGCTCATGTCAATTGGAATTGGCTTTGCCAAATCGTATGGATTATGGAGTGGGGTGAATAAGTCAATAGGATTCATGTTGACTTAAAGGGAAAATGGTGGTTGGCAATGTGGAGGATGGATAGATCCTTTCTGCTAGAATCGATGCTAGAGCTCTTGGAACCTGAACAACAATGAGCAACACAAATAAATGCAATAGGCAAAAAGCCATGTACATGCAATGCAATGATTTTTTTTTAATTTTTTTTTTTTTTTTTATGTTATGTACATATATTACAAGAAAAATGGTTAGTGAGATGGATTAATGAAATGGAGGTGGTGGTTCACCGGTTGGTTTGGCTCACTCTTGTGGAAGAAGCAAGTGAAGGATGGGCTGATGGATGGGGAACATTCTGAGGTAATACTCATCTTGTTTGGTGAATGGAATGATGGGTGTTGATTCCTCATCAGATTCATCAGAAGCAATTGATATAACATCATATTCTTCATAGATTTCATCTTCAGATTCATCGATGTGATGGATATCTTCTTCTGAATTCAAATGTAAACTTTGAAAAGCTTGTTCAAAAGAAGAGGTGGAAGAAAGTGGATGATAGCCTAAACTTGAATGGTCATGCGCTTCTCGATATGAAATATCGATGATCTCATGCATTCCCTATTCATGTCATCCTAGGCCATGTCCTTACCAATTAACTATATGAAAATATCGGGATGGAAAACCCGACATGTGTTGTATATTGGTAGGAGTTGGTTGTTTGGGTTCATCTAGGGAAGATAGATTGGATGATGAATCAATCCCCCCATACATAAAATTAATGCTATTGGGCATTGAACCCATGTTGTACACCACTCCTATAGATAAGGGTGGGTCACATGGGTGACCATAATCCTTAGTAGTTTGGATGTTGAGTGGTGTGACTATGATGTCTTGGACCACGTATTCACCAATACCAGGATTAGTGAGGTGGACCTCAACTTGGGATGATGTGGATGTGGAGTGGATGTGGAAGACTCAAGATTGGATTGGGGTATGGATTGGAATGGCATCTCACAATCTATTAATTTGACTTGTGAGACATCAGCTGATGTGGATGGAGGTGGATTTGGCTGAGGTGGTTGTTGAATGGGTGATGATGTGGAAGGAATGATGATGGAGGATGTTGATGTTGATGATGTGGTTGATGTGGATTGGGTTTGACCACATGTGCATGTAGTCAAAGGTGATGAAGATGGGGGCATGGAGGTGGAGGCTTGATGTGAAGTGGTGATGGGGAGCTCCTTAGGAATAGGAGCTTTTGATGAAGAGGTGGATTGTGTGGTTGATGATGTGGTTGATGATGTCAAGAATATATGAGTGGAAGGAAGCATGGATTCATAAGGATTTGAAATAAAATTGCAATACTTAAATGGTTCAACATCCATCGGTATGCAATGAACTTGTCCCTCATGTACATATTTTAAGCATTGATGAAGTATAGAAGGGACACATCTCATTTCCCTCATCCAAGGATGTCCAAGGAGTACATTGTATGCCATGGAACCTTCCAAGATGTGAAACATTGTGTGCAACATTTTTACCCCCACTTTGATGGGTAAAATGATAGTGCCAACTATGGAGCAGAGAGCATCATTAAATGCTTTCAGGGTGAAGGTGGATTTGGTGATGTGGGATGGTAGAAATATTGAGGTGTTGGAGAGTGGATGTGGTGATGATATTGATAGAGGAGCCAATATCAATCAAAACTCATTTGAATGGCTTCCTATCAATTTGAGCCATGATGTGCAATGGAGGGTCCATCGATTCTGATGATATTGGTTTGATTTCAAAATCATAGAATGTAATGGAAGGCTCCATACATGTTTGGATGCTCCCCACAAAATTGCTAAAGGTATTAGCATCTTGAGATTGAAGTTCAATGGATTTTAAAATATCCATTAATACCTCACGATGTGGGGGAGATTGTTGTATAAGCTCATAAATAGATAGTTTAGTTGAAGCCATTTTAAGGCTAGTGGTTAACCAGCTACTCAGAGAGATGATTGGTCTTTGATGGATGATTGGGAAGATGAATGGGTGGATATGGATGACTTGGAATATGAATGGGTTGCGAAGGATTTGTGGAGAACTGGATGGGAGATGATGAAGTGGTAGGTTGAGACACACTTGCCTATGGTGCTATGGGTGATTGAACAGGTTACTATTGTGCATTTTGTTGATTTGTGCACTGTTGACCTCGGGTGACTACATGAATAGCACCCACAAAACCTTGGTACTATTGAACATGGTTAACTTGATTAGGAGGAGTCTTGGTATTTGACCCTCCTATTGTTGGTTGCACCTCCTCATGATGAGGAAGTGGTGTTTTATAGATGCCAAGGTTTTGGTTTTGTTGAGCTAAGGGACTATCAAGCTTGATGGCCCCTAAGTCAATGAGATCTTGCACTATATCTTTGAAGTTATAGCAACTATTTATATCATGCCCATTCTACCTATGATAAGGGTAAAATAAATGTTCCCTATAGTGTTTACTATGCTTGGTAGGGTCATCTAGTTTAACCTCAGGTAAGGCAAGTTGGTTTGTGTCATACAACCTATGGAAGATGGAAGCATATGATTCAGATAATGGAGTGTATTGGTGATTTTGTCGAATAGATTGTCGATGTTGGCAATTTTCCATAGTTGGTACTGTGTTTTGAACTAGTTGTGATGGTGGAGGAACCACTTGATATGCAATTTGTTGTGGTTGTTGTTGCATAGGTTGTTGTTGTTGAGCCATTACTGATTGGCTCATGACCACTTGATTGACTTGATTTGCTTGATTGGCTAGATTGGCCTGGTTTGGCTTGGATTGGTTGGAGTAACTACCTTTGTATTGGCCCTTATTCTACCATTCTTTCTTTTTGGGCTTTAGCACACCTTCTTGGATTTTGATCTCCTCAATTATGCTAGCCTGGGCAAGAGCTTCCTCAAATGATCTATATTGTTGTAATTGTAATAACCAGGAGATGGGTTTTAGGCAACTCTTGGTAAACAATCGGGTTAGCTCCTCCATTGGTAGGGAGAATGGTAGTTTTGTGATAACAACCCTCCAATGGTTACCAAAATCATATACTGACTCATATCAAATTATTTTAAGCCATACAAGTTAGACAATGATACTTTCTTTCTAACATTGAGGGAAAACCTTTCGAGAAATTGGTCAACCAACTGTTCAAAAGTATAAATACTATGATGAGGTAAATGGTTGTACCACTCTACGACATCTCCCCCAATGTTTGGAAATTGGAGCATTAAAGCATCATTACTTTGAATTCTAAAACATGAGTGGATGAATGTGCTCACATGCTCTCTAGGGTCCTCAGTCCCCTTGAATTTGTCAAATTTTGGCATTATAAAATCTATCGGATATGGTGGTGATGGTACCAAAAAGTGAATTGGTTGATTGATAAGTTGTCTTAATGTTGGCTTCTGGTTCATCATACCAGGAGTATGTTGCATCATACTATCAATCTGTTGTTGCATTGCTTGAATTTGAGGGTCTTCCCCAGGTATGTGGAAGCCTTGAATCACTTGATGATTTTGTGGAGATGAAGTGGTGAAATGTTGAGGTGTGATGAGATTTTGATGATTTGATGGACTGGATTGAATTTGGTGATGTTGATGATTGAATGATTGCAAATGATGGAATGGAGATGATGTTTGAGGACTATGAATGGGTTGACTCATTGGAATGGAATAGGTGTGGATTGATGGAGGTGTGGGAATGGAAATCATAGAAGGTTGCGATATCCATGATGGATTTGATGAAAATAATGTAGGCTGAGTGGAAGTGGGTTGAGGCTTAAGATTTTCCACTTGTACTTGTTGTTGGGGACAAGACTGAACGTTCTGTCGCTCCTTAAGCAATTTATTAAGGTGTTGCCATGCATCTTGTATGGCCATATCTGAAGCAGATGGTGTGGATGTGGTTGGAATGGATGAAGTGGGTGGAGGATAAGTTGCAATAGGGATTGCAACTGAATGTGGGGTAATGGATGCAGTGGAAGCTGGCATTTGTGAAGCAACATTGACATGTGCTTCATACAATGGATTGCCATAGGTGGTGGTGTATGAAGATGGAATGGAAGTGCTTTGAGCACATGACTATTGTGGAATGGACCAATGTTGGGAAGGTGCAGATGATGCCTCAAAAAGAGGGTTAGTATACACCTAGGTGAAGTTGGAAGGCTAGGAATGGGTAAGTTCCTACTGAAAATAAGGATCATGCCTGGGTGGACTATTGATTTGTTCTATAACATAGTTAGAGAATCTTTGAAAAGCTTCCACTTTGGCCATGTCTATGTGGGTGATGTTATAATCTATGGGAGATGATGACTCAATTTTTGGAATGGGAATGTTGGTGGCTCTGTGTAACACATCAATGTTTGAAGTGTACACAATGTGTGATGGACCCATAGATAAACCATAATAACTTGTATGTATCACACTGATAGGGTTAACCATATAAGTGGTGGGTGAAGAAGTGGAACACTCCATGGATGAAGTGATTTGGTTGGCAAGGGCTTGACTTAGAATATTTGCTTGGCTTTGGGTTGAAACCATAAGCTAATGAGTCATATGGGGTGGTGAAGTGTGTGGAATGTGTAGAAAGAAAATGCAAATGAAGAACACATAATCAAACAAGCAATTTTAATCCTATGCTTTGCAACAGATTTTTTTATCTCTTTTATATTTTTTATTTTTTTTTGTGGGGTTTGTGTGTTGTAAATGTGCTAATCTAAATTATGCAAGGTGAAATCTATGGTTGGATGGCAAATGAGATTCTTCCTAGTGATGAAATCTAAAAAGTTTGCTCATGGGTGACTATGGTTGCTAAGGGTAGAGATTGATGGATGGAGATGAAGCCCACCATCGCCAATTCTCAAACAATGGTTGGTGATGAAATCCAACTCACTATTGTTTATTGTGAAACATGCAATGTGTGTGATTCATTTTAAAATTTATGTTATCTATTGTGTTCACTCAATGTTGAAAACACACCTATTTCACTCGTCTAATATAGAAGCCAAGAACATCAACACTAAGCTCCTCAAAAGAACTTAGGGGTACACCACTTAAGACCCACCTTGAATCATCAAGTGATTCCAACAGTGGAGGGTTCACCCAGTTCTTCTACCCTGAATCATCAAGTGATTCCAATAGTAGGAGTATACTTAAGTATTGTGGTCTTGTTCCAACTTAGAAAAGTAAAAATAGAAATTTTCAACTCTATGATGCAACTAGTAATGCTTTTGTAATTTCAAATGCAAACAACATACAAAAATAGTGAATGAATACACCAAAAAGCAACATAAATCTAAAATAAATGTGATTTACTATGAATGCATGAATGCAATGATGTAAATGCCTAAGATGCAAATAAAAATGTAAATGCTTTGAATAGAAAAATAAATGATTTTCTTTTTGTTAATTTTACTATAAAAAGCAAGAAAATGAAGACAAAAATGGGTTAGGGTTTGAAGCAGGCTTACTAGGAAGCCTATGTATTTCTTCCCCACTCTGTGAAATGCACCCTAGAGCCACTAGAATATTGTAGGGCATTCTTTGAATGCTGTAAGGCATCCCTCAAACGCTGTAGGGCATCCGTGCAACCTCTGATCAAATTTTGCAACTTTCTAGAAACCCTAGTTTTTCATGAAAATCGTGCGATCAAATTTTTGGAACCTACAAAATGAAAATAAAAATAAAATTAGTGACAAAGTAAATTAGCATGAAGAACCCTTTGGGGGTCCCACCGTGATCACCATTTTGTAAATTAAAATCGAACAACACCAATACAATAGATAAAGTAATAAAAAGCATAATAATAACACAAGATTGCACAAGATGAATAAGCTTTTATTAATATGGGTGGATCTCAAAATGATACAATCAATGTGCCCCAATATGGGGTTTTACAATGCTTTTGTGATACAAATTTACAAATACTAGGGTTCTTTGAAACCCTAGGTCAATACACTATTGGTGTCTTCACGTTCGTCTTCGATCCAAATGAGGTTGCGGGTGGGCTTGTGTATCCTAAAAGGGCCACCCTAGCTTCAATAGCTTCTAGATATATGATCCATGTACCTACAAATAAAAACAACAATAAAAGATATTAGAAGCACCTATGAGGGCTCCACTGTGTGAGGCCCTCAGAAAGATAAAATAACTAAAACCCTAGATGTTGTAATGTAATACTAAAAATAGAAGTGCAAGAATGTAAAATAAATACATAAAATATTATTACCTTGTCAAAATACTAATTTTTATCTCTGCTCTTGTTGATGATGGTCGCGAGGATTCTCGAATGATGCTCGAGGGTTGGAGGATTGCATATCTATAGAAGGAAATACCTAGGGGCATTCTGTGAAGGTTGTGGATGCACCATAGAGTTCCAAAAATACCTAGAGGTGCTCTAATAGCTCTGGGGGGCATTTGGGGGCTGAGGAGAAGTGTCACAGAACCAGATCTGGTTCTGCATGGGTTTGGCGACGATGGAAAAGGACCAATGAAAGTGATGGCAAAGTGGCTAGGGCAAAAGGGCTTGAGGATTTCTCAGGCGCTTAAGATTCTCAGAGACTAAGGGATTTATAAGGGTATTAAGGGTTTGATTCATCAAAATGACTCCTCTTTTATAATCTTCCCTTGAACATGTTAGGGTTTCGATGACACAAAATGAGCGGTCGAGATTAAAACATGAGGAAGGGTGGAGATTAAGTTTGGGTAAGTGGCATGGATTGAGGTGGATGGATGGCTGAGATTAAAACGTGGTGGATGGCTAGGATTAATTTATATAAATACACATATATTTATTAAATATATATAAATATAATATAAAATATTAATATATATATATAATATAATGGGTGGTTGTGATTGGAGGACACGGATGGATGACAAGTGGCTAGATTTTGGTGTCTACATGCACAATAAATTATACCTAGTGGAATGCACTAAACCAACCACAAATTTGGTTCTAAGTTGCAAATAATATTGCAAGGCAGTTAATCAGGCACAAGAATTGGCTCTCATCTTCATAAGGCCAAAAGATAAGGAAGACCAAGCACCACCTAAAAATCACAAGGTTCACTTCAAAAAAATCAGCAATCATATGAGCTTGTGTTCAAAGAACCCACCAATCTAGCTCTAGAGAGTGATATAAATCATAGCATAGAAATCAATCCAAGTGCCTCTCTCTTAAATTCACCTATATATAGATAGTCATCCCTATAGGTCGATGAAATCAAGAGATATATTCAAGATTTATTGACAAAAGGGTTCATCAAACCAAACACTTCTTCTTGTGCATCTCTCATACTTTTGGTGATCAAGAAAGATGGTTATTGGTGACTATGTATTTATTTCCATGATTTTAATAAGATCACCATAAAAAACAAATATCCTCTTCCAAGGATTGATAACTTGTTGGATCAATTACAGGGAGTAAAGTTTTTCTTGAAAATTGACCTCAAGAGTGGATACCATCAAGTTTGGGTTTAAGTAGAGGATACTTGGAAGACAACATTCAAGACTAAGTTTAGACTTTTTGGATGGTTGGTCATGCCCTTTAGTCTCACAAATTCTTCGACAACCTTCATGAGGTTGATGAACAAATTGTTTAGGGACAGCTTGGACAAGTTCGTTATCATATATTTGGATGACATACTTATATATTCACCTACTTGGAAGGTAGATCTAGGACACCTACATTAGGTTCTCAACACCCTATGGAAGAACCAAATTTACACCAACCTTCCAAAGTGCTCATTTGCTTAAACCTCCATATCTTATCTTGGTTTTATTATAAATCAACAAAGTGTCCATGTAGATACTACTAAGATAAAATTCCTTCAACACTAGTCAACTCCTTCTACAGTCATTGAACTTAGGAGTTCCCTTGGACTTGTGAAATTCTATCACAAGTTTATTCATAGCTACTCCACCATAGCAACACCTTTGCATCATCTCACTAAAGCCAAAGTAGAGTTTCATTAGACAAGGACCATGCTTACACCTTTTATTCATTAAAACACAAATTGTGCACTGCCCTTATCCTTGTCCTTCTAGACCTCTCTCAACCATTTGAGATAGAGACAGATGCATCACAATTTTCACTTGGAGTGAAATTAAATAAAAATGGTCATCCTATGACATATCATTCAGAGATATTTTTAGTTTCTAAAAGGAACTACTTCATATATGATAAAAAGTTGAATGCTTTGGTGCAAACAATCAAGTATTGGAGGCATTACCTTTTGGATAAGGAAACAATTGTCCATACAAATCATATGCCTCTTAAGTTTCTACAATCCCAAAACAATATTGAAAAAGCTAAGCATTTGAAATGGGCACCATACTTGTAAAAATTCAATTTGGTGATCAAATATAAGATATAAGAAGGGAGCAAGCAACTCAAGCCTTGATAGTTGTGACCACCTCACATGTTGTCCACCAACAACTCAAGCCTTTGATAGTTGTGACCACCTCACATGGTCATCCACCAACAACTCAAGCCTTGATGGTTGTGACCACCTCACATGTTGGATTCCAGACTTGGCCTACACTATATGCTCTTGATCCGAACTTTGGCAAAGTTTATCATCATCTTATCTACCCCTTGTCAAATTTAATTTCTTTTTTAGTATTTTCACATGAAATATGGACTCTTGTATGTACCATAATAGCATAGGGTTTCTCTCCTCAAATAAGCCTATTCGAAACTCTATGGATGACATTTTGGAAAATAAAAACACTTTGGCTCTTCTACTAGCCTCACATGTAGAGGGATGTGTTGCGGTTTTTGAGACAATTTATCATTTGTTGTCACTCTGAATAAAAAAATAGGAAATTGGGACTAAGTGTTCCTTTGTTCATTCATTCTCATCCTTGAGAAAGCATCTCGATGGACTTGGTGAGTGGTTTCCCCATGACAATTCAACTACATGATTGTGTATTTATGATTATGGACTGGTTCAACAAAATGGCTAAGTTTAGTCCTTTCAAAAAGATCAGCACTGCACCGAACTTACCATAACTTTTCTTCAAGATGGTATGGCACTCCTTTGGTCTACCAACCAAATTTTTTTTTGATAGGGATCCATGGTTTGTGGGAATTTTTTGGAGATCCTTGTGGAATATTTTGGGAGTTTCTCTTAATTTCTCCATGGCTTTCCATCCATAGTTAGATGGGCAGATTGAAGTTTTCAATTACATACTTGTTCAAATCTTGAGGATCTGTCACCACTCTTCTCTAGCAAAGTGGGATTTGAGCCTCATACACATTGAGCATACCTACAATCAAGCAATTCACAACTCTACAACACATTCATCCTTTAAGGTTTGTCTCGACTTCTAGCTACTAGTCCCATTTGAGTTACCCTTAGCCTTGCCATCTCCAACTACTACATACATGGAGAAGTAACAAGATAAGGTAACTTATTTCATTCAATATTTATAGATCCTTTAGCCCAAGGTAACACAGATCTTGTAGAAGACTCAACAACAACAGAAGCGAACAATGGATAAACATTACATTTCTCATCCATTTTAGGTTGGCTATAAAGTATGGCTTTATTTGGACAAACGACACTTTTCAAAGAACACAACAAGATCAGTTCTCTTTGCTATGGACCATATACCATCATTCAACATGTCTCTGAAGATACCTGTCACTTGGACTTTCCAACACATCTTGGCATACATGATGTCATTAATGTTGACCTTCTAAAGCCATATCAGGATTCTACTTTGGATACTGAGCCTATCATCAACTACCCAACATAAATGGTACCTAAATTTCAGGTTTCACTTAATACAAATAGAGTATTTCAAACACAACAAGGTTCTTCCACATCATATCTTGTCACCTATTGCGATCAACTTCCACACTAGGCTCGCTAGATCTCTCACCACTAGATGGCTCATAAATTTCTTGATTTGTTGGAAGCATTAGGGTCCAATGCTTCTATGGTGGGGAAGAATGACAAGAATATCCTTGACCTTAAGCTTATTATTTTTAAGACAAAGTTATTATGCTTTGTATTTCACGTGCAACTTTTCATGCTCATGTTCAATTTGATTGTTAATTTGTTAGGGTGCTTATATTTTTTTGTTGAGATTGTTTTTGTCTCTTGCATGATTGTTTTGTTTGCACTCCATGATATTTACAAGTTGTTATCCTAGTATAACAATTAGTTGTAACCCCTTTGATTATGTTTTGTGCTATTTAAGCACTACTCATAATACATTTTGTAGCTTCATTCTTCATTTCAATATCAATAGATCCTTTAAATATGCTTTGTGTGAGAAGGATTTAGAAACATCTGATCATTTACTTCTTCATTATTTGTTTGCTCACACCATTTGGGGTTACTTGTGAATAAATATAAAATTATATTGGGTAGCTCCATCAACATTGAAAGAGTTGATGAAATGTTGGATTAATTATTCCAAAGCTAAAGCATTATGTATTCTTTGAAGGATTGGTCGTACCATTATTTGTTGGAACTTATGCTTGAAAGGAATTTTTTTTTTTTAATAAATCTCAAAATCATGCCCAAGTTTGGAACCGTATTATTACCTCTATTTTAGAATGTCTACAAATATGGTGCTCATCATGGGAAGTCTCAATTACAAAAAAAGAGGTGCTAATAACTTAGCTATAGAATTTGAACATACATGGAAGATTCATTTGTGATAATAAAATTAAAAAAAAAAGATCATCTTCGATCTACACTAAAATATAAATGTCAAAAATTTGAATTTATCAAAATTAATTTTGATGGTGCTTTTGAAGGAAATCTAGGAAAAGCTTGTGGAGGTGGTGTTTTTAGAAATAGTGAAGGCAAATTTCTCCTCACTTATTCAAAATCATACGGAGCTTCAACCAACAACTATGTAGAGGCTAGGGCACTTCTTATAGGGATTAAAATTACAGTAGAAAATTGATGGAAATATATTTCAATTGATAGGATTCACAAATTATCATCAATATTATCAACAAAAATAGACGTGGATATTGGATAAATAATAATATTATTGTTGATGTTCATCATCTATTATTAGAGGTAATTTCTTGGAAGTGTGAGAATATTTATAAAGAATGAAATCGGGTAGGAGATAAATTAGCAAATTGCAATGTTGATCTTCATCCCAATGAAATTTAAATTTTAGAAGGCATCTAGTTAGGCCAAGTGAGATTTTATCTCTTAATCAAAATGATATCAATGAGCTAATTGTGGAAACATAACACTTAGAATAAGTTGAAAATTATATTTAAAAGGCAAAGAAATAAAAAAAAATTGTAATAAAAAAGTATGCTACAATAAATATAATATTTTGATGGAAGTGATCATAATAAAAATCAAATATAATTTATTAAAATTAAAACATATTTTAAATTCTAAAATAATAGTAATAAGGATCCTAAAATAGCCACACCCCCGAGGGCTAGGTGGATTGGTCAATGCTTGTTTGTCTAGGCACTTACCAAGAAGACATCCAGGTTTAAACCTCGAGGGCAGCATGTTTGCAAAGGTAGTATTTTGATCTGAATCCTTTGAGTGTGCGCCAAACTGACAATGATGGTACGAATCTAGATCAACAATAACAAAACATAATAAGTTTGATGGGAACAACCACTTACTAAAAATAATGTGGTTGTGACCAACTCTCCTAGGTAACAAAAAAACCACCTTTAACATCTACAATTTCAAGTTGCTTTCCCACCACGTAGGAACTAGGGATAGGTACATTATTCTTATACACGTCTTATTATTAAATGACTACCTATCCCACACTAACACTACTAGTGTTGAACTATCAAACAAAATCCAATAACTCTAAGGGGAAATGTTTCATATCTAATTCATATGTTTCTAAAATTGAAGCATTGTCTACCTTTAGAAGCTTACTAAATATTTATTAAAATTCCGTTGTTGCTATATAAGTATGAAGATGTTATTTAAGTAGTATAATGATGTTGAAATTCATCCTTCCTTTGATCTCTTTCTTTGAACTACATGCTATAGAGCAATTGAATATGGGTAACCACTTGTATAATCATAAAAAGCAACATCCTTTTCCTAGAGAAGACCTTAAAAATTCTCTTAATCCCTTTAAAATAATGATTATTACAATGAATTAACGCTCAAATAAATAAAATTAGCCATAGAATAAAGGAAAGCTTATAAGTTTAATTTTATGTAATATAATATTTTAAATGATAATCTTAAATATGCTTTTATTTATAATTATAATTGGTTATATAGAATTGAGACGAGTCCACTTGTATTACATCATCACCACATAGTAGTATTACAATATAGCTCAGATATTATTATTTTTTGTTAGTGTGAGAAACCCATACGACCAATGCACAAGGTTGGGCAGGCTCTCCCAACCATGACCCCTCCTAAAGTTGGGAGCTATGCTATTAATAGGGAATTTAACACACACTCACCCCCTCACACACTCATCCACACCGTAGTTTGAACCTTGGACCTCCTGAAGAAGAGCCAAAGCCCGAATCATTGCACTGTTCCCCCTGGGACTAACAAAGCTTGGATATTATTCATGTACTATTTGGCAAGATTTGAACTTTAGTATCCTCCTTAAATGTTGAGGAATATAACCAGTTGAGTTAATGCTACTTAATTTTTTTCAATGAGTTTACACACGTATTTATAAGGGATCATGGCCCCCTCATACTAAGTTGGGTTTGAACCTTGGACCTCTCAAAGAGAGGCCAAAACCCTTAACATTGCAGTAAACTTGCAATTATTTTTTATCAAATTAATTATATCATATCCAACCTATCTTTCTGTAAAATATATTCTTCATCTGCCCTTTTTAATCAAAGAGATTTGTCATATTCATGTCTACTAAGTTTCCACAATCAACTCCTTTTTATCAATTCATACAAATGTCTTCCGAAATTGAAATTTTATCAAGATAAAATTCAATACCATGAATGGCTAAAATATTTGTTACCATTTTTTTTTTTATAAGTAACGATGTATTTACAGTGGGTTTTTTAGAAAAGGATCCCAAAACCTTAGTTACATCAGAAGCCGAGGCTGAAAAAATGAATAAAAATCGGGGCTGCACCCAAGGGCAAAGAACCGGGGCCCGGGGCCCTGGTGACTACAAAAAAATAGACTAGGATGCATAATGTCAAAACTTGGCGTGAAGCCACCAAAAACCAAAAATCGTCGTTGTCAACTATGTTGAAACTGAAAGCCATTGCTTTGGTGGGCCCAATGCTCGGTCCTGGCCGGAACGGGGCCCCTGGAAAGCCAACCTTACTCCCTATCAGGGCCATCTCCCAGCCTACGTCGAAGTTTGGCCAGGGCATTGGCAGTGGAGGAGGCCACTTGGGCTGCCGCATTCAGGGATCCAATTATCGTGTCGAGCAGGGCCTTGATAGCTAAATTTTGCATTCTTTTGTCAGAGTCAGAACTCACCTCAGTGGGCTCCGGGACCTCCGTTTTGGCCTTTTTGGAACTGTCAGCAGCCCTGCTGCTACTAGGGAAGGGGCCTTTACAAGCGCCACCTAGATTCGGGGCCCTACCAGGGCCCTTGGCTAAAGTCTTACACTTTTGAGTGGGCCTGCGACGCTTCGGGGTAGGGGAGCCTTTGAGAGAGGGGGTCTCTTTGGAAATGGAAGTAGTAGGGGAGGCTGCGGGAGAGTTAACCGAGGTAGGGGGAGGAATAGAAGATAGGGGAAGGATGCGGTGGAGCTGTGGCTGATTGGCAAGGTCATGCCTGTACAGAATGGCCATGAGGCCTTGGTGGGAGGTTTGGGAGTGGCTTTTGTGAGCATGGTCAATGGAGAGACCTAGGGAATACAGTAGGAATCGGGGGGTGTTGACCACCGTGGCCCCTCGAAGGTGGTTGAAGTAGCTCATGTGGAAGCTAAACATTCGCTGGTCTGAGTCATCATAGGTGATGTACTGCATCACCGAAATGATGGCCTCATCGAAGGGGGTTGGGAGGTGGGAGCGAAACAGATTCACCTTGTCCCACTGCTGGTCCGGGAAGCGGGACAGCTCCTCCTCCCAATTATGCTTGTCCCGTCTGACTACTCTACCCTTTTCCTCATGGTGCAGGCCTGTAACTTTCATCAAGAATTCTTTAGTAACTTTGAAGTGGAGGCCCTTCACCGTGACCTCACCGTCATTCCATGAATCCAGAAAGCTTTGGGTAATGTCGTCATCAGCTCCTGCAAATTTACTAAAAAAAGGGGTGAATTTTTTTGCATTGGAGAATATTCTGGCCGACTCGCTTAAATCGAGCGAGGACGGCTCGAGGAAGACATATTTTCCATCCATGGGGATCGAACTGATGGCCTAGGGACAGAAGAAACAGGGGATATCAGGCCAAAAATGCTGGGATCGGGGACGAGGGAAGCAGACAAGACTATTGGAAACCTCCATTTGCGATAGCTTAAGAACCTTGCAGGGTGCTGCGGAGGGGGGAAGTCACCAAAATCAATAATGAGCGCTCGGGGCCGGGTGCGACACAAGGGGGGAGGGGCTGAGGGGGCACAGATGCAGGTTGCCATGCGGGGTAAGGGAGAGGGGCCACTGCCAGTGCGCTAGGTGGCGCAAACTGAGTGAGGGATTGCCTTGAGGGTACTGCACAGGATAGAGTCGCGGGCGAGCTGACATAGCCTAGGGATACGACGACGCAGTGTCTAAGGGGAAATGGTCGAGGAGGGTCAATGTGTTCTTTATCTTGGAACTGCTAGACCTTCCAACAGAGCAACGCAAATCAAGGGTAGGAGTCGATCTGCTGATGTGGCCTAAGACAATTGCCATCGCGAGGGAGATCTAGATGACCGACTCATAGGCTGGAGATGAACATGGATCAGACGACGTGGCACCATCGAGGGGAATCCTCTGTCCTTAGGAAACCGTGCTAATGAAACTTTGGGGCCCCAAATCAGGGTAGGCTAAACACTAGAGTCCTCATTGATGTTGGAATAATCTTGCGTAGTAATATGGACCAGAGCTTCAGGAAAGTTCATTGTCTAGGTGGTGAATTCTTCAGCTGAGATGGCTTGGTTTACCATGAAATTGACTGCCTTGTTGCCTTCCCTATACACATGTCGAAAGGCATGGTTGGGGAATCCCTGAAGGACATAGAGGGCTTCACTGATGGAGTTATGAATGCGCCAAAAACAATTTCTTGGGTTGCGGGCGACTTTGATAATAACTTGGGAATCGCCCTCAATGATGACTTTTGAGGGTGACTCCTTGAGGGCGGTCAGCCTGTTGAGCAGAGCTACTGCTTTGGTGAAATTGTTATTCTGGATGCCGAGCGGAGTAGCAAACGCCATGATCAGGGCCCCGTGGCAGTCTCAGATGACCTCGCCTGCCCTAAAGGGCTCGAAATTACCTTTAAAAGCACCATCAAAGTTGAGCTTGACCCAGCCGGGGGGGGTGCAGTCCATCTTGTCAAAGATCTACAGGAGGGGTCGGGGGGGGCCTGGGGGGGAAGCTGAATGCTGAGAAAGGATAGGAGGTTGGCCTCGCCCAGTCGTCGGGGTGCCTCAGTCAAGGGGATGGAGCGAGAATTCTCGAGGGCAAAGGTCACCGTCTTGGTCGCTATCCACTAAGGGGAATGGGCCAGGGAGGAGAAGGCTCTACTATTGTGCTCCAACCATATTTGCCAAAGCATATGAGGAAGGTAGAGGCCCCAGAGGAAGTGGATGAAGGGATGGGAAAAGGGGTTGGGCCACTGAGACAGGAGGTCAGATATGGAGTTGGGGGCCACCCACTAGATAGAGAATTGGGAAAGAATGAGGCCCAAGACTTCAGATGAAAAGGGATAGTTGATAAAGAGGTGATTAGTGGACTCCCAGGCAGCATCACAGAGGAAGCATCTATTCAAGATCTAAAAGCCCCTCCTGATCAGATTCTCGATCATCAAGATCTTGTTTTGGACAGTCGCCCAAACAAAGTGACAGATTTTGGGGATCAGCTTCTTGGCCCACACTTGTCGAGTTGGAAAGGGAGCCTCGTCAGGGACTCTTCGGAGATTGTAAGAAGATTTGACAAAGAAGACTCCACTAGGAGTACCATGCCAAATGCATTTGTCGTTTCCTACAGAGGACAGGATGACAGTCACCTTGAGGAGGCGCTGAAGCCTGGCAGCTTGGAGCGGGTGCCTAGGATTCAGGATGGGTTTCCAAGTAGCTCACCCCTGGTTCTGGGACAGATAGTCTGACACTCTGGGCCCTTTGTCTGCAAGCCCTAGTTTGAGGACGAGAAGCTCTCTATCAGCAGTCAGGGCCTCATCATGAATCCATCTGTCTTCCCAGAAGTTGATCCTGGATCCGTCCTCAAGGATCCACCTGGTCCCTTTTTGAATTATGTCTTTGGTTGAGATCAGGGACTTTCGAAAGGCTGATCCATCTCGAGGCTGAGAATCACTAAGGAAGGGGTGGTTATGACAGTATTTTCAGTGCACGATGCTAACCCATTCATCAGGGGTATTGGTATGCACCTTCTAGGCATGCTTGGATAAGAGGGACTTGTTCATGAGAACCACCCGCCTGAGCTCAATCCCTCCCTCACCTTTGGGGCGGTAGACCAGGGGCCAGGAGACTAGGGGAATCCTCTTCTTATCTTCGTTGCCTGACCAAAGAAATAGTTTTTGAATTTTTTCAATGTGAGCTACAATGGAGGTCGGGATTCTGAAGACCGACATGAAATAAACAGGAATGCTTTGCAGGACTGTCGCCAAAAGGATGGCTCTGTCGACCTGCGATAGGATGTGACCTTTCCAGGGGGCCATCTTCCTCTGAATTTGCTCAATCACCCCACCCCACAAGGCCTTGGAGGATGCACCTAGGAACAGGGGAAGCCCGAGGTAAGAGGAGGGAAGGGAACCAGGGGTGTAGCCCAAAATCTGCCCGATTCTGATCTGCCTAGACAAGGGAGTATGGATGAAGAAAATCTTACTTTTTTGGAGGTTTATTTTTTGATCGATCGCCTCCTCATACAAGTTCAAGATATGCTTGAGGGCCTTGGCTTAAGGGATTAAGGCAAAGGTGGCGAGGATGGTGTCATCCACGAACTGCTGGTGGGACACAGAGGGAAGGCCCGACACAGGCCTGATGCCCGATATGAGGCCATGGGTCACAGCGCCTGATATGGTATGCACCAGGGCCTCAACTAGGATGATGAAGAGGATCAGAGATAGGGGTTCACCTTGGCGGAGGCCTCTAGAACTAGGGAAGAACCCGACAGGGGACCCGTTGACAAGGATAGAGAACTAAGGGGAGGACACGTAGTTGCTGATGAGCCTGACCCAGGAGGGGTAGAACCCGAACTTAAGGAGGACCTTGGACAGAAAGGCCCAGTCGACCCTATCAAGGCCTTGTTCATATCCAGCTTGAGCAAAAATGAGGCCTTTTTGAATAGGACAGTCGAGTGAATGGCCTCATGCATTATTATGACACCATTTGTGATCAGTCTGCCTTTGATCGAGCTGTCCTGACAAGGGGCAATAATCAGGGGAAGGATATCCTTGAGGCGGGAGGCCATGGATTTAGTAAGGATTTTATATAGGACATTGCACAAGTTGATGGGATGAAAATCTAAGAGGGATCTGGCTGCTTGGGTCTTGGGGATCAGGGCTATGAAAGTGGAATTGATACCTCTGGGGATGGAGTTGGTAGTCTGCAGGTCTCAGATGGCTGTGCACACTTCTTGCTTGATGATGTCCCAAAAATATTGAAAAAATTAGGGGGGAATCCGTCCAGGCTCGGGGTTGCCTCAGCCTTCATGGAAAAATGTGAATGGTGAGTGATTTAGTAAAATAGGAAATATTGCATTAACCTTCAAACTTAGGTTACATAGTTTAAATAGGCGGTAAATAACCTATTCGAGAAAGAAATGGGGAAAGGAGAAATTGGGGGAAAAGAAGGATGAAGGGAATTCTCTTGTCGCCCAAATTGTTGTCGTCCACTGCCGTCCAGGTAAGGTAAAAGGTAAGTTACCTTTACCCCTAGTAAAATCAAATTTTTAACTTTTACTGATGGTAATTTCCAACATTCTCCCCCTTAAAGTTGAGAGGACTAACTATATAGTCTCTCAGCTTTATAAATTGAGCTTTAGCCATGCCTTTGGTGAAGATGTCTACTAGATTATCCAAAGTGCTACAATATTGAAGCTCAACTGTCATTGTTCCACCATATCTCTTATGAAGTGATACTTCATATCAAAATGTTTTGACCTTTTGTGGTGGATTAGATTATATGCCAACTGTATGGCACTTATATTATCACAATTCAGCTTTGGTTGGACCAATTTTTTTTTCGCCAATCTCTTCAAGGATTTTCCTCAACCGGAGGATCTGAGTACTTGCATGAGTGATGGCTATGTACTCAACTTCTATAGATGATAATGCTACAACAGATTGCTTTTTGGAACTCCAAGTTATTAGTCCTGAACCTAGACTAAAACAGCTTCCTCGATGTAGATTTTCTGTCATCTATATTATCGCCCCAATCGCTGTCACTATAACCAAATAACTTCATAGAGTTAGACTTGTGGTAATGGATTCCAAAATCCAATGTACCTTTTACATATCGTAAAATTCGTTTGGTTGCTTGAAGATGCAGCTCGGATGGGCATGCCATAAATCGTGATACAAGAGAAACAACATACTGTATATCTGGCCTAGTGTTGGTGAGAAACATTAAACTCCCAACCATGCTTCGTAATTGGTCAAGTCAACATTTGGTGCTCCATCTTCTTTGCTTAGTCGGATTCCATGTCCAGCTTGGTGTTTCAGCTGATTTGCACTGTCGCATAGCAAATTTCTTGATCATGTCATGAGCATATTTCTGTTGACATATGAAGATCCCATTCTTTGATTGATGTACTTCCATTCCTAGAAAGTATCTCATTAATCCGAGATCCTTCATCTCAAATTGATTCATCATGGAGTTTTTGAACTCCATATTCATTTTATCATTACTACCCATGAATATTAGATCATCCACATATAAACAAACTATGAGGATATCTACTCCATTTTTCAGGTAGTATAATGTTGGTTCACTCTTGCTTTTTGTGAAACCATATTTGCTGAAATAGCCGTCAATTCGTGAGTACCATGCTCTTGGTGCTTGCTTGAGGCCATATAGTGCTTTTTTCAATTTATAAACAAGGTTCTCTTTTCCTGGTTCTTGGAAACCTTGAGGTTGTTGAACATACACCTCTTCTGTCGTGTATCCATTTAAAAATGCACTTTTCACATCCATGTGTTGTATTTTCCATCCTTTATGGGCTGCCAAGGAAAGAACAGTTCTGATTGTTTCTTGTCGAGCAACTGGAGCAAAGGTTTCCTCATAATCTATTCCATATTTCTGAGTAAAACCTTTGGCTACTAATCTCGCCTTGTGCCTTTCAATGCTTCCATCAGCATTGAATTTGGTCTTATAGACCCATTTACATCCAACACATTTTTTTCCCTTGGGAAGCTTCACAAGCTCCCAAGTATCATTCTTTTTAATTGAGGATATTTCCTCTTCCATGGCATCTTGCCATATATTTTCAGTGCATGCTTTTTCATAGCTAGATGGTTCTAGCTGTGCAGCAGCCAACAAAGCATAATTGACTACATCACCCCTTGGTTCATGAGACTCATCATCTCCTAACATTTGAAGATTTTCAAGTCTTGACAAAATGTCATCCATCTCACTAGCTTGACTCCTAGTGTATCTTTGTTGAAAATTCCTATCCAACATTTGAGAAGATGGATGACTCTGTAGTATGCGCTTTCCTCTATTTGTCTCTTTCCTTTGAGAAACCGAATCAATATCCATCGGACTTGGAGCGCTTACAGATCTTTGAAATCGTTTTGGAGAATTTGGGGGTGCCAAAAAATTCCTTCTTGGACTTGGTGTACCACTTGATGTACTTGATGAAGTTTCCTGATGTGGAGTTTGTGGAGGAGGACTGCTTTTCTTGGGTTGTACCATTATGGGAGGTACTGGTGTGGTATTGTCCGAATTAGAGTCAAAATCAACAAATTTTTTATGACCCCATTCTCCCCCTTCATCAAAAATTACATCCCTGGAGATAATGATTTTATGTGTCGTGGGATTGTACAATCTATATCCTTTGGTTGAATCACAATACCCTACAAAAACACATGCTTGGCTCTTTGGATCAAGCTTCTTTCGCTTCTCTTCAGGAATGTGTGCATAAGCTAAAGAACCAAATACTCTGAAATGTTTGACATTTGGTTTCTTACCGTACCATCCTTCATAAGGAGTGATACCATCTAAACTAGAAGTCGGACTTCTATTTAGAATATATGCACTTGTTCTCACTGCATCTGCCCAATAGTCGTTTGTGAGATGTTTTGCTTGAAGCATTGTTCGTGCCATTTCAACAAGGGTGCGGTTCTTTCTCTCAGCCACACCGTTCTGTTGTGGGGTGTAGGCAGTAGTGAATTGCCTCTTTATCCCATTTTGCTTACAATAATGAAGAAATTCATTTGAGGAGTACTCTCCTCCTTTATCAGTGCGAAGACATTTGACATAGTAGTCACTTTGCTTTTCTACATTATTTCTGAAGTCTATGAAGCAATCAAATGCTTCATCTTTGTGTTTCAGAAAATACAACCAACACATTCTAGAATAATCATCTATGAATGTTAGAAAATAAGAATTGTTTCCAAGGCTCTTTGTTTGCATTGGACCACGGATGTCCGAATGTACTAGCCGAAGAGGATAACTTGATCTCCACACTCGGCCTCTTGGAAACTTCTTTCTGGAGTGCTTTCCCAAAGCACATGCTTCGCATACCTTTTTATGTTCTGGAATTTTTGGTAGTCCTCGTCACCATAGCTTGTGATGTTAACATTTTCAAGCTAGCGGAATTGAGGTGACCATATCTCAAGTGCCACAATTCACTTGGATTTGAAATAGCAATGTTTGCAAGTTGAGCTCCCCCTGGCTCACCAAACTTTAGAGGGAACAACCTATTCTTTGTCATAGGTACTTCTGTGATGACCCGGTTACAATTGTTTTTATCAAAGATTGTACATTTTCTTTCATCAAAAACTAATTTGTAATGCTTCTCCATCATTTGGCCAACACTTAACAAATTGTGTTGTAGCTATGGAGTATAGTATATGTCATTCACATTTTTAAGGCCTTCTTTTGTGGGAACTTCCATAGCTCCTATGCCTTCAACTTGCAAGGATTTATTATCCCCTAACTTAACTTGAGATTTGTAATTTGAATCTAATGTAGCAAAGAGATTTTCTTTGCCACTCATGTGGTTGGAGCAACCAGTATCCAAAATCCATGTATCATTTAGATTTTGATCTGGTTGTCCATAAGAGAGAAAAATATTTGGTGGACCTTCTTCTTCTCCGTAGAATGAGCCATATTGACTACTTTGATCTTTTGAAGATTTTGACCAGCAGTCACGAGCGTAAGTGGCCTTGTTTCCCACAATTGAAACAAGTTGTTTTGGTCTTATTACTTCCTCGTCCTTGATTTCCACGGCTCGCATTGCCGCTTTGGTTCCGATTGGCTCCTCTCGTTTTGATTTCCACCTCTGTTTTGATTACCTCCTCTCGTAGGAGTTGCTTTGTCTCTTGCCTCTTTGTTGTTGTCCTCTCGCCTCTACCTCTTCCTTGTCCTCGTCTTACACTTTCATTCGAAGTGAAGGCTTTATCATCACCTCCATAGCTTGTTGAAGGTGCACCTTGAAGTCGCTCTTCATGTGATGTTAATGATCCAATCAAACTATCAAATGTAAGAGTAGAAAGATCTTTGGATTCTTCAATTATGATTGCAATGTGATTCCACTTAGGAAGAAGAGTTCGCAACACTTTCTTCACAATTGTTTCATTTTTTGTGTCTTCACCTAAAGTTTGCATCATATCAACTACTGCTTTAACACGAACACAATAGTCTCCAACTCTTTCATTGTCCTTCATTCTGAGATTTTCAAAATCTCTTTTCAAGGTCTGAAGCCTGACTTGCTTTACTTTATCACTTCCTTGGAATCCTTCTTTCAAGGCATTCCATGCATCTGTAGCAGTTAAATAAGATGCAATTCTTGGAAAGATACTAGGATCTAGTGCTGATTGAAGATGGTATAAGGCAAATGAATTATTTTTCTGTGCATCTTTGTAGATCTTCTTATCATTTGCACTTAAGGTAGTCCAATCTATTGGAGCAATGTAACCGTCTTCAATAATATCCCATAGTCCTTTTCCGATGAGTAATGTCCTCATCTTGATGGACCAATACTCATAATTATCCCCTCTGAATTCGGGAATAGGTAGATTATTATGTGAACCCATTTTTTAATCTACTAAAACAAGAAACCTCTCTTTTATAGTCTTATTGGAAAAAGACTTTACAAACTATCAAGCCCTGCTTGATTTACAATAAAAAACAACTCAAATTTGTTCAGAAATTACAAAATTGTCAGCCGACTTGTTCATCATCGTCACTGATCAATATTATTTCAGGAGAAGGAGGTTGTAGGATTTCAACTGAATTACTATAATGAGTATATTCGGATCCTTGTGCAGCAATTGCAACTGTGTCAGATTGTTCAAACTTGTTGCCGAAGGAGTTATCCTCTGAATTTGTGTCGTATCCTTGATCAGGATTTCTCTGGTGTGCAATAACCGCGTTTTGCAACTGTGAAAAAACTGTATTCAGACTTAGTGTTTTCACGTGCCTATCAAAGTCTTCAGGTGTTGTTCTCAGTAACACCTTGCAGAGAGCATGATAACAACCTTCCGATCTTATCATTTAAGAAAATTTCCCAGAAATTTTCTTTTACAAGAATTTCCTCTTAGGAAATAGTAAAAAAATTAAACTTTCTAAGTTAAAAAAAAAATTTAACTTTCTAAGTTTTTTTTTAACTTTTACATATATTTCCTCTTAGGAAATTTCAAGAAATAAAAAGCTTTCACATATATTTCCTCTTAGGAAATTTCAAGCAATTTAAAATTTTTTTTATAAAAGCAAAGGAACAGTTAAAAAACTAAAAAAAATATATATTTTTTTAATTTTAAACTTATTCCTTTAGTTTTGCTTTTGATTAAAAAAATTTGATTTTCTATCGACCCCGCCGAGAGTCGATCCTGCGACCTCGCGGGTCACAAGGCTGAGGGTAGCCGCTGTGCTACCCGGGCTGATCCGGGAGCAGCTAGCGCTCCCTGCCCTATAGCCTTCGCAAAATCACGCGAGGCTAAAAAATTTGATCCCACCGAGGATCGAACATTCGACCTCGCGGGAGTCAAGGCTTAGGGTAGCCGCTATGCTACCGGGCTGATCCGGAAGCTAAGCTGGCGGCTCCCAGCCTTCTAGCTTGCACGTCGAGCGCGAAGCTTTTAATTGGCTTCGCGCTTCGGCGCGAAGCTTATTTTATTTCTGGGACTTTAGTCCCACATCGCCTGTGAGGCGATGTTAAAGCTTCTTAAAAGAAGCAAAGCACGTATAGTGCTTTGATTGCCTGCGGGCAATCGCCAACTATGCAGATCCTTTTGCCTCGGTTCACGAGCGAAGGTTGCCACGTCGCTGCACCTCGGGCCACGTGCCAGTCACTCCACGTCATGCCACGTCACGCCATAAGTGCCTCGGGCCGCGTGCAGGTCGCCAGCCACATCAGTAGTGCTGCCTCGGGAATCATGCCAATCTGCTGCTCCTACGGGTCGCCTCGGGATCCATGCCACCTTGGACTGCGGGCCCCATCGCCTCGGGAATCGTGCCGCTCTGATACCAAATGTGAATGGTGAGTGATTTAGTAAAATAGGAAATATTGCATTAACCTTCAAACTTAGGTTACATAGTTTAAATAGGCGGTAAATAACCTATTCGAGAAAGAAAGGGGGAAAGGAGAAATTGGGGGAAAAGAAGGATGAAGGGAATTCTCTTGCCGCCCAAATTGCTGCCGTCCACTGCCATCCAGGTAAGGTAAAAGGTAAGTTACCTTTACCCCTAGTAAAATCAAATTTTTAACTTTTACTGATGGTAATTTCCAACAAAAAAGTGGTAGTATGGATTTTGAAGTCAGACAAGGACTGCACCAGCATTTCATTTGCCATGGTCGAGACAGAATAAGGGATATGCTCTAGAAGGGATTCAGTTGCTTCTAGGGACATGGGGGTGCTGTCACCCAGGAGCTCCTGGAAGAAGTGGGTGGCTTCAGCCTGAATGTCCTCCTCTTCCTTGATGATTCTGACGTCGCTACCACCAACTCAGTAATTCTATTGGAGCCCCTATTTTTGAGAGTTGACGCATGGAAGAACTTAGTGTTTGCATCACCATCTTGGAGCCACAGGGCTCTCGAATTCTGCCTCCAAAAGGTTTCTTCCCTGGCCAGAATATTGTGATACTCACTGAGAGCAAGGCGTTCCTCTTCCCTGAGCCCCGGGTCTTGGGAGCCTGCTTGAAATCTAGACTCGGGGTCTTCGAGCTTATCTTTAAGTATTACTTTGTTTTCAAAGATATTACCTAACACCTCCTTATTCCATATCTTGAGTTGCTCTTTGAGGCGTCTCAGCTTGTGAAAAACTTGTTCGATGGGGCATCTAGGGACTAGGGGAGCCCACCAACAGCCAACCTGGGCCTAAAATTCAGGGTGATGCAGCCACATGGACTCGAACCAGAAAGGCATCTTAGGGGAAGGGCGATGATCAGTTTCGAGGAGGAGGGGGTTGTGATCAGACCCAATTTTGGGGAGGGCCAACAGGGTGGCATCGGCAAACATGGGAAGGGCTTCCTTGGACAAGAAAACTCTATCTAGTCTGACCTGAATGTGATTTGCTCCCATTCTTCTATTAGAGCAAGTGAACCTGGCTCCTTTCAAGATAACATCCATGAGCTCATTGAGGGCGGTGAAGGCTCCAAAGTCCTCCATGCTCTTACCCTGAACTGCTGAGTCCCCGCTTTTATCAGAGAGGAACAAGGGACTGTTGAAGTCCTCGGCCAGGATCCAGGGTAGGGGGCAAAGGCTTCTCTCATCGAGCTAATTTCCTTCCATAATGTTGCTTTCTCGATGGGGTTGTTAGGAGCGTAGACGTTGGACAAAATCCACGAGCGTCTTGACTTCACGTAATGGACCAAAATGTTGATTATTTTGGGAGACAAAGATATGAGTCTTCCCTCAAAATATCGGGGGTCCCACATGCACAACAAACCCCTGACTGAGCCGGCCGCAAGGGTAGACAGGGACTCACAATTGTGCCAGGTAGCTTGGGCTACACTACGAGCAACAGCGTCATCTATTTTGGTCTCCTAAAGAAGGAGGAAGGACGGTCGGTGATCCCTATGAAGTTGCTCGAGGATCCTTTTCTTGGGGGCCCCATTGAGCCCCCTGATATTCCAGGTGATGAGCTTCATTTGGCACCCTTGTGGGGTCACTTGCCCCCCTTCCTGGCCTGAGCGAGGGGTTTGAGTCAGATGGTGTTCGTCTTGGAGAAGCTTGCGCTAACGTCAGAGAGAGTTGCCTAGGAGCCATTGGCTATGTCATCTTCAGTGAACCTTGTCCGCTGATCACCCAGGGTGGGCCGCCCTCTTTTGAATTTACTACCAAATTCTATGGCAAAAGTCCTGCTCCGAGTCATCTTGGGGCTGACTTCATCGGGCCCGGATGGAGAACTAGCTTCGATCTCTTCATCTGACCTCTCGGATCCACACTCCAAGGGGGGAAGCCCAACAGGGATCACAGGGAGGGGCGAGGGGGGTTGAGGGGGGGATAACAGGAATGGGAGGGGAGAAGGGTGCCCCGATAGAGATGGGAGCCGATGAGGAAAGGAGCCCAAGAGGCTCGCATGTCTGGGGGGACGCAAGCAGGGGCTTGCGGGGAGGGATTCGAAACAGGCAGGGAAGGAGAACCTAGGATCGGGGCCCCATAATGCGACCTAGGGGAGGGAGCAGCGAAAGCGAAAACCTGGGGAAGACCATCCTCCAGACCAGGGTCCACATGCAAGTCCTTTGGGGCAGAAGGGGGAGCCTCCTTACTGGTCTTGGCCTGGGATCTGGGGTCGTCACGAGGGGGCCCTCGAGACAGGGCCTGGCCTGATCAAGAAGGGAGTTTGGGGGTAGGGCCATCAGCCTTTCTAAAAACTGGGCATTGGTTGGAGAGGTGGCCCTGAGTGCAGCAGGTGGGGCAAAAATCAGGTTTATTTTCGTAGATCAGGGATTGGCGCCACAAGAAGGACCCAGATGATATGGTCACCGAAGAAGGGAGTTCAGATTCGAGATTGGCATTGATGCAAAATCTGGCATGCACCATTCGAGATCTTGCCTTGGTAGTGGGGTTGAAGGCCACCAGGTCCTCGACGGACTGAGTAATGAGTCTAAGGACGTCTTTGTGCCACAGGTGGAAGGGAAGGTCTGGGAGACGAACCCAAACTGGGGTGAAGTTGATGCTTTGGGTGCTGGGGTGGAAGTCAGCTCCATATCTCCTGAGGAAGAGGCTTTTGCACCCCAGAAACTAGGGCCCGCCCGATAGGATATTTTCAACATCCTCGCTGTTATTTAGCTTGATGATGAGGAAGCCCTTGGTCAGGGCAACCAGCTAAATATGCCCGAAAACCTTCCATTTGGTAGCCGCCCATCTGTGAACGGTTTCCATGTCTGGACGCCCTCCCAGGAATTTCCCTACCAGGGAGGTAGAGGAACCAGCTACAAAGGAAGCGTAGACCTCCTCCTAAATATAAATGTGGGTGCCCTCGAGGGAAAGCCCTAGCCCCAGGGCCTGGGAAAGGGCCCTGGTGCCCGCCAAGATCTATTAATAGGAGGGTTTGGGCCCGCCTGAGGCAAAGCCCTGCCCAGGATTAGGGGCTTTTTCCCTAGGCCTACGCTCACATCGAGGCTGGCCTAGGGGCGAGGGCCTAGGATATCATCCCTACCCTAGTCGCCAATCAGATCAGTCGCAGAGCCATCCTCTGGGCCCGTCGAGGGACCTGCTAGCCCGAGAACGGGCCCGGACGTGCCTGACCCCGATCCCGACCAGAAACCTGCACCAATCTCTGAGCTTGACCCTAGCCCTACGTCCGTACCTGCTCCTGCTCCTGCTCCCGCCATCGCCCCTTTCCTCATTTTCCAAAAACTATTTGTTACCATTTTTTATATCTATGAATATAAATATTTAATCTATAACAATCTAAAAGTTTCTCAATACATTTTTTAAGGTTCTTATTCATGCCCCTAATATTCCAAGATATTATTTTCATTATTATTTTTTGTTTTTATTTGTGGGTTTAGCCCCACTTCTTGTTAATACTTGTGATATTTGATTTTGTTTTCCCATATCAATATCCCTTTGGGTTTCTTTTTCTCTTTTTGTTTTGTTTCTTAGGTTTTCTTCTCTTTTTTCATTTCCACCAATACTTTCATCTTCATCCATCTCTTCTATCTTCTCACATTGCTTAAAGTAAGACTTATCATCTATAGGTTTGTTTTGTTGTGCAGGATTTGAAGAGCAAGGAATAATCTCAAAAGCATATATATTTTTTTATATTGCCCTAGAAACATAAAGTGCAAGGACACTCTTCCAAAGCAATTACCTTCTTATTTTGCCCTAAAAACCTTAAATTGTTATAGACTTCATTCTTGTTTCTTTATTTTTTGTTCTTGAAACCTTAAAGTACAAAGGATAACCTCTATACCACTTTCACTTTTATTACCAGTTGAGGATTTTATACTACTTGAGTAAAATGAAGATGATTTACCTGGACAGATCTTGACCTCTTCTGTTGCCTTTGTGTTTGGATTTTCCTCCACATTTAATTTATTCTAAAATTAAACTTACATATTTTACTTTCTCATCCCTTATATCCTCCTTTGTTTTTTCTAAATGTTGATCCAAGTGAGTTATGGTGGCATTTTTCATAAGATATTGTAGATAGGATTTATTTGCCCCTTCTTTAGGAGTGGAATATCCTTGATCTGATCTACCTTCTATTAATGTATGATTTCCTTGCTTTACCTTGAAGTTTATCTTATGACCAAAATTTTTGTCTCTTTCTTCATAGTTTTCACTTTGCAAAATCTTACCAAGTGGCCAGTATCATAACAATTACGACAACAAAATGCGATTTTTTCATAATCCACTTGTTGATTTCATTCTCTTGATTCAAATTTAATCTTAATGGATTGTGTCAAAGGTTTTGAAATATCTATAGCAACATGTATTTTGGTATATATAGCATGCTTTCGCTATTTAATATTTAGTCCTTCCTTGATGAATTCTCCTAGGGTGTTTCTAGTATTCTTCAAAACATCCTTATTGATAAGTTGATATGGAAGTCCAAAAAGCCTAATCCAAATTGGAAGCTTTTTAATAGTTTTTGTCTCAATAGAAAAAATTTAATTCCATGGTCTTAAATAAAGGGTATCTCTCCCTCTAAACCATGGGCCACCACTCAATATTTTATCCCTGGTTTATGAATTAGAAGAGATGACAAGGAAAAAACTTATAGGAAGAAAACTCGTAGAGTAATTTGAATTCAATCCCCACTTCCACTTGATCCAATATTGAATATCCAAAAACCTTGCATAGGATCTATGGAACTTACATATTAACTCACTACTTTTAAAACCACCATGTCATGCACAATCATCGCATCCTCGATGGTATCTTCTAGTGCAACATCTGCTACTTGAATTGAACTTTCCAAATGTTTGCTCTTCCACTTATATTCAACTTGGGCATCCATACTTCCAGCTAGGGCATCCTCATTTCCCATTAGGGCTTTCAAATATGACTTTCCTTCCAAACTAACTATTGGGTTTGGGGTTGGTGATCGCTCCTAGCTCACACTTGCTCTCGAATCACACTCCCTATTGGCTTGCACTTGCTCCCAACTCACACTTCCTCCTAGCTTGCACTCCGTCCCAAATTGCACTCACTCCTATCTCTTCTTTCTCTTGAATTTCCTTTGCTTCAATAAATTTTTGGAAATAATATTCATCTCATTCATGGTAAGGGTTTGAAGCATTGATACACTCTGAATGAATTTTTTATTCTTTCGCCATATCTAAAGATCTCAAGATTAGCTTGCACTCCCTCTCCACTCACACTTACTCCTAGATTGCACTTGCTCCTAGCTTGCACTTGCTCCTAGATTGCAATTGCACTTACTCCTAGCTCACACTCCCTTCCAACTTACACTCCCTCCTAGCTCACACTCACTCTTGTCTCTTCTTTCTCTCAATGTTCCTTTGCTTTGGTAATTTTCTGAAGACAATATTCGCTGCATTCATTGTAAGGATTTGAACCATTGATACACTATGAACAAATATGTTGCTCTTATGTCATATCTAAAGATATCAAGATTGGATCCCGACTCACACTCCTCCCAGCTCACAAGCACATGTTATCCCCTTATGTATATTGAGTCTACTTATAAATAAATATCATCATATTTAAGTTTTAAACCAATTTTTTTTGGCAAAAGGATGAAAAGAAAACTATTGAAATCATTACATTTTATATTGCTAGAAGAGTCTATACCACATTTTAACAAAGTGTTATTTATGATTCACCTTGCCATATAAGTTGTCATTTGAATTATGCTTTTTTGGGTTTAAAACACTACGTAATAACAAGTTAAACATTTAGAGGCTTAAACAATAGGGCTCATCAAATTATTGTCCATGGTTTAGTTGAAAGACATCATTCAAATTGTATTCTTCTTCAAGAGATGAAATCTTAATTATAGGTAATGGATAAAATAGCCAAGAAAATATGGAGATAGGCAGAGCATATGGTTGTAGCATCCCAGTGTGCTTTAGGGGGTATATTGACTTTGTAAAATCCTTTAAACTGGACAACAATTGATCATTGTTGCAAGAATGAGGGTTCTCACATATCTCTTCAAGAGTAAGAGTTTAGGAGAACTTTTGTTGATTTCAAATTTCTACAGTTCAAAATATTTTTGGGAGCAATGCCTCCGATGGAAATTTTTAGAAGCAAGTAGGATAGAAAAGGCAGAGGTAAATTGGATAGTGGTTGGTGACTTCGATGCTAAGCTTTCAACTAGGGATCAGGAATTTGGCATCCCATATTTGGATTAGGGTGGCAAATGTATGATCTCTAAAGTAAATCAACTTAATTTGATTGATGTTCAATGTGATGGGCCTTCTCATACTTGGACAAACAAACAAGTTCGATTGAAAAATAGGAAGGTAGAACTATATAAATTCTTTGTGTCTGAAGAGGTTTTTTTGCGATGGTCACTCAAGTTGAAAATTGTTAATCATACAAAATTAGATCACTTTTTAATTCGTTTGGAATGGGATATGGGCCATAAATATTTCTCTAGACCATTTTATTTTGAGATTTTTGGCTAGAAAATGAGGAGATTAGAGATAAAATCCCAATTTGGTGGGAGGAGGGGCACCCTACCCATGGGACAATATTGTTTGGAGTCTTTAAACGACTGTAGCATGTAAAAGCTCAAATTAAAATTTGTAAAAGAAATAATAAATTAAACTTTAAAATTTGGAGATTTCCACTAGTTGCAAGGATGGAGGAGATAGCCACACTCTTATGAACTAAAACAAACATAGAATATTTGAAATAGGAAAATGAGTTGATTAAAAAAATTTGAGTATAGATAAATAGGAGGAGATATATTGGAAACAAAGAGCTAAAACTTATTGGCTACTAGAGGGGGACAAAAATACTAAGTTCTTCCATTGCTCAGCCTCAACAAGAAGATACTCCAACACACTTTCCAACCTAAAAGGCTTATATGGTAATGTGATGGGCATTATCCCAAGTATGCAATAAGCTACAAATTTCTACTTTGAAAATATTTTCTCTGCTTTTGCCTACCCTAATCTTGCAATGCAACAAGAGATACTTAACTGTATCCCACATATTGTAACTGGTGAACAAAAGCAGGCCCTCTTTAGAACTATGGATCTAGAAGAGGTGAGACAAATTGTTTTCAATATGAGAACTAGAAAGTCCCCAGGCCTTGATGGGTTCTTGATTGAATTTTTACAGGCTTTTTGGGATGATAGAGAGGAGGATGTAACTAGGGCAATAGAAGAATCTCATGCAAATAAAAACATGTTACGGGCTATGAACCACACTTTCCTTTCTTTGATTCCTAAAGTGGGAGAGCCTTCCAACCTTGGAGACTTTTATCCGATTACACTTTGCAATGTAGTCTACAAGATCATTACTAAACTAATGGTTGAAAGGCTTAGGAAGGTATTGGATAGTATTATCTCTTTGGAGCAAGGAGGATTTGTGGAGGGCCAACAAATTCTAGATGGAGTAATCTTGGCACAAGAAGCAATTCACACATTGCATCAAAAAGGTCGAAGAGGCATGTTTATCAAATTAAACATGTCTAAGGCCTATGATAGAGTCCTTAGGAAATTTTTGGATCGAATGTTAGAAAAATTTGGTTTCGCTTATGGTTGGAGAAAGTGGATCTTGAGTTGTGTCTCTTCGACCTCCTTCTCAATCCTCATCAATGGTATTCCCTCGATTCTCTTTCATGCCTCTAGGAAAATTCAATAAGATCCCCATACCTATTTATTATTCTTGTTGAAGAATTGGATAGATTTCTTCGAGGGAATATACAAGGAGTTATCTCAAGAGTGTAAGTGGGAGTGGTGAATCTGACCCATTTACAATTTGTGGATGACATAGGGTTGCTTGGGGTGACCAATGTCAAGGAGGCAAGAGTGCTCAAGGCTACCTTAAATACCTATTTTGACGCCATAGGTCAGTAAGTGAATGCATTCAAGTCCAAGGTAGTGTTATTTAATATCGAAAGAGGGATCCAAGATCAAATTCTAAACATCTTAAGTTTCTCTCAAGGCTCCCTCTCGCTAGACTACCTAGGAATTCCACTCGATTTTAAGAAGTCGAAGGTGGCGAAATAGAAAACACTAGTGGACAAAATTGGGGGGATATGAAATCATTGGACACATCATTGGTTTTCTTTTGGATGAAGGGTGACTCTTCTTCAATCAGTGATTCAAGCAATGCTAGTTTACAAGTTCTCTATCCTTACAACTTTGATTGGAATCCTGAGGGAGCTAGATTCGCTCATGCAAAAATTCCTTTGGGATGGTCCAAGGATGGGTAAGCAATGGGCTCTAGTAAGTTGGGACAAAATTTTCCAGCCTAAAGCAAGCAAAGGATTAGGAATTCAAAAAACAACATTGAATAACTAAGCTCTAGAAAATAAGCTTTATTGGAGATGGATATCTAATCAGGAAGTGTTGTTTAGCAAAGTTATTACTAGTAAGTATTTGGATAACATTTCCCATGAAGAAGTAGATCACATCCCTATGAGTGGCCAGGGTTCTATTGTTTGGAAGGTGCTAAAATTAAGAGAGAAAGTGGTAAAACCAAAACTATTTTGGAAAGTGGGTAGGGGGGATAAAGCAACATTTTAGATTGAGTCTTGGGCTCAGTAACCCTTGTTAATTTTAGAATTTCCAGAGTTGCAACCCCTTAAATAGAGCTTATAGGTTAGAGGTTGGATCAAGACAACATGTTATCTACATACAAGGCAAATTGGGACCTTCTCTATTATGCAACTAAAGTAGTTGGAAGAGTGGCCAGTATCAATATCTCACAATGTGTTGTTGCTTTTAGATGGGACACTGAAGTAATACCACATTACAAGAAAAGAGGAAGAGGATAAGATAGCTTGGGATCATGGGAATTTAGGCATCTATATAGTCTAGGATGGTTATAATGAATTGCTTCCTCCCTCTCCGCTACGATTGGATGTTTCATGGGATAAAGTATGGTTGGCAAAGGGTTGGTCAAAAATCAATTTCTTTGCCTAGTAGGTTATGCATTGGAGCTTTCTCACCTATGATAACTTACAAAAGAGAGGTTTTCGTGGCATATCTAAATGTATCATGTGCAATACCCAAGAGGAGACAACAGATCATTTATTGTTTTAGTGTGACTTTACCCTGAAGTTGTGGAGTTGATGGTTTGATCTCTTAAAGGCTCGTTTTGACCAACAATTAACATATACTAATATATGGGAGGTTTGGAAACAAAGAAGGGTAAAAAATAAATAGTTTAGTTCATTTGGTCTCTGGGTCCAAGCTTTATTTGATGGTACATATGGTTGGAAAGAAATGCCAAGATTTTTAGAGAGGAATACACTCCAATAGAGCTAGTTTGGCAAAATATAGTAAACAAGGTTATAGAAATAGTAAAAGCTCATGTGTGGGAAAAAACAAAAATAAGAGAATGTTGCCATAAAGCAAACTCATAGGGCTTGGCAACCCCCACACCTAGGCTAGAAAAAACAACATAGATGGAGCAACCAAGAATAACCTAGGGACAACAAGCATTGGTTTCCTCAAAAGAGACTACAAAGGAAAGGTTATTTATTGGGAATTGGAAGACCTAGAAGTAGCAACAAATAATGAAGTAGAGGCTTTGACAATCAAACAAGGCTCTCTCAATGCTTGGGAGAATGGGGTTTTATAGATCATAGTGGAGTTTGACTCTCAAATTTTTGTGGGATCACTAGATGAGATTAGGAATTTTAGATCGAGTGCATGGTGGATCAAAAATATAATGAGTCAAATTAGAGCCATTTGGATGCAGTTTGATAATATCGTTCCAGTTTATGTAGATAGAGGAAAGAATGCAATGACTTCCTTTTTGGCTAAAAAGGGAAGTGAGAATCTTGCTCGATATCAATTGAAATCTAATAAAAATAGGGATATTGTAGATTGGATGGAGGTGAACAAACAAGTTTTATTACTATCCAACAATGATTTAGGTAACAAAGTATGTAGGAACATGATAGATTTTTATGATGATTATTCTTTGGTCTAACATCACATTGTTGTTTGTAGCACTCTTAGTTCTAATTTGGGATAGCTCCTAAATTTATGGTAAGATAGAGACGCAAATTCGGGTTCTTTGGAATAATATTAATAAATATTGTAATCAAGATAGGAGTTTCTGCTCTTTGGATCACACTAAAAAAGTTGTGGTACAAGGAGATGTTGTAGTAAGTTTTATTAGGATATTGGGGCTGACTAAAAGTGATAAGATAATTATTGTAACTTTGAATCTATCTTCTTAATACATTTTCACCTTAAAAAAACACATTAAACATTAATGTTCAAAATTTAGTTAACTCATAGTGTTTTTTTTTAAATAACTTATATAGGATTGAAATCATTTTCATACTAGACCATGAGCACATAATGGTATTTATAACTTAATAAGATTTAAATTTGGGTCACCTCATTGATAATTGAAGTATTTACCTAATTGAACTCGTGTTATTTTATCTATTCATATTATAAATTATTCAAACTAAACTCAAGGAAAAACAAAAAAGAAAACAATAAGACTAACATCTTTACTATTTCCTTACTATTATTTGTAAGAAAATAATAATTATATGATAAAATATTTGAGGATAGTACACGGTTCAAGCTTTAGCTCTTCTTGGGGAGGTCCAAGGTTCAAATCACGGTTTATGTGTGGTTATGTATTAAATTCCCTACATAAGTTAAACTCTTATCCTTATGAGAGGTCCTGGTGGGATGGGGATGTCCACCCTAAGCGATGTCAATCATAGGGTTTCTCACACTAACCAAATAATATATAAATAAAACCTTGAGTTAAAAAAAAATAATGCAACAATTTGGGGTTTGGCTCTTCTTCGGAAGGTCCAATGTTCAAATTGTTGTGTGTATGTGGGTGTGTATTAATCCTCTATTGATATGTAACAACCCAAGTCTACTCACCTGGTTGTACCACATAAAAACTCACCAAGCAATTTTCAAGATAAATTTTTATTTATTTAAGTTCATTGTTTATCCTAGAAAGAGGTTTCATGTTCATATCAATTAAGGTTCACCCAATGATTCAATATAATAAAATTCAATTAGTACAAGACATATCAACCACTTTTGGGAATTAGAACTACTATAGATAGTCACTCAAGTGGACGATATTGACCAAGTCCCGTAAAGATGCCACTTTGTGGATTCAACTTTTCTCATTTGACTTCCTCTTATTCTAGCATGAGGATCGAACCATGAATGATGTTATTCTCTAGGGACCATAACACCTAGAGAGTGGACTCATACTCTCCCCATCATTTAGCATGTTGAACCTCAACCCAATTGGTCAACATTTTCAAAACTTGTATACAAGGGGTTAGCGTACATATGCCTAGTGTCTAGTTGATTTCCCTCTTTCTTGGGGTCAACTAGAGCCATGTCATTACCCTAACCTTGGTCTTGATCCAATTGTCCATTGTGACTCACGACCATTTATCCCATACCAAACATCGTGACAGAACTAGTTTATTTGTTATACTAGCTTGTTATTAATCAAATGGTATAGGGACTTATCATTGTACTCCTGGGCAACGACCTAGAGAAAGTGTCCTATACCGCCTCTCATTACAAGTTCTGATAGGATCCGACCTCACTCTTGTTAGAAAATGATCGCTCTCGAGTCATGTTGCATGCTTACCCGCATCTCAATGACATTGGGTGTATAATTTCAATTGTTTCCTTGAGTTGATCTATTTTTAGAAATGTTAACTATTTTATTCATACATTACCAAAATTGGAATGAAGAAAATTACCTTTACAAATTTTACTAAACACATCTCAAGTTACCATTATTACTCTTACTAAAGTACTTCTTTAAGATCCCACTTAAGTGTGTATAGTGTAAGGTCATTTATTTAGTACATACCTATAACAAACTATAAAAACTCTATATACATTCTTTAACCTCAAGCAATCAGTCAAACTACAATGTCAAACTTTGAATAAAAAAGATGAATATCCACTATGTTTTAATGCTCATATAGAACTTCAAATTATACATTTTTCTTAAAGATATAAATGTGGCCTTTATATTCATAACATGTAATTTAAATATAATTTTCAAACTGGGCAAAAATCTATAATACAAGCCCGAACCGGTTACAAACCTAAAGTTAGGCTTTTTCCCTTCATCATACTTGGCTTACCAGACCAAAGGAAAATGAATCATCGACAATAACTCATAAGCTTTCATATCATAGCCTATAGTAGCCTATAGTTTTACTTATGGTAAACTTATTTTATTTAGAACTCATGGTTCAGATTCTCTAGTCTCTTATACACCTACGCTACTCTTATATGGTAGTTTCATTTTGCCAACGCCAATAGCTAATTAATTTTTTAAAATAAAAACAACCTTGGTCTAACCTTACCCGAAGGTAATCCTGTAGTACATAACGACTTAACAATGGGTTGCAAGTGATCGAGTAACTACATGACCAATCCTCCATTACAAATTTTTATATACACACAACTACTTTTTAAAACTCGAACAAACCATCAAAATTTGATTTCACATGTGCAAAAGTCAACAAATTTATAAACTAATTGTTCATTTCCTTCAAGTACACAATAGCTAATTACATAGTGATTTTATACAATAGAGTGCATTAACGAATTAACTAACACTTATTTCCAATCAAGACAAATCAATGAATCATTTTTAAAAGTAAACTTCATACAATAAATCACCGGTAGCCAGGTTTTTCTTTTAACACTAAATCTTCATATAAATAGTCAAATTGATTTCTCTTTCAACAAATATACTCAAATTTTCTATTTGTTAAGATGCTTTAAATACAAAAGATCCTGAACCTAACATTCGTATTTCAGTTTATCCAGCAATGAAAAACTACTTATATACAATAAGTTATCTTTTGTAACTTCGTAAAATAGAATCTCAGAGTACACAATTTAAGGAACGGTTTGACTAAAAACAGAGGACAACACATTTCATGCATTTGCTGAAAAAGACTGCGCCTCTCTACAAGCAAATTACTGCAACCTAGAATAATAGTTTACTCTAAATGGGTTCAATTGGTTTTCCCATGAAATACAAGAGTGGTTTTGAGATTGAACGCGCTCTTAATGCCTCCATTGACACTACAATTTTAACTTGCTTCCACTGGAATAGTTATATCTGGAAACACTGTCCTATTTCTCCCTATAACCCTTCCTATTCACGAACTCTGAAGTGTTTCTCAGCGCTTGAGCTTCTTGTCTTATATATGGGATCAGATACAACTCAAAATAATTTAATATGCCTACTTCTTTCATTTTTAGATGCAGGTTTACATCATTCACTAACATGCATTCCATTCATGATTCAAACCTCACGTAGAAATAATACAGGCATTACTTTACTCATACGCAGCCAAACCACACTCCACAAATAATTCACACATTTGCTAATCACAATAACACCAGAATTTACACAGACAATAACATCTTTCTAGGTCCGACGTTATCTCATCTTTGCAAATGCCCATTTATTTCCAATTTACTACTACGTGCAAGATATGGTTTCCGTTCATTTGCAGTTGCTTAAGACAACAAACAAATTCCAATTTTCAAGCATTTGTTTTTATCACATAACCAAATAGAAAAAAACATTTTCTATTTCATTCACACCAAGCACATGTTGGCCATACCGTTGCCGTCCGAGAAATACAAGGTTAACCTATGTCCGCTGCTTCTATAGTCTTTCCTCAAGAGTTTCAAATAATAAATTTTTGATTTACACAGACAGACTCAAGAAGCAATTCAAAACAAAATCAAAACATTCTGGCAACATTTAACAAACTATTTCCATCATTCATTAATACAATGCAAAATAAAACATGCATACTTGTAGCAGTTGTTCGAAGCCGAGTTCATATTAAAACTTCTATCAGTCAGAAACGAATCCAAAAAAAAACATAGAAAACTTTGAAAAATGCTAGATGATTTTTTTTACGTACTAAACACAGAATGAATAGTCACTTCCTTCAACCAACTTCCCTCACTTTCGCTTTGGAAATCATGGGAGTAGTTTTCAAAACATAATCATTACCACTACCAGCAATTACCAAATCACTCCGCCGTCACTCAATCACCAGATCCCTAAGATCGTGGCCAGCGAAGTTTATGCCATTTAGATTTCATTTATTTTCCATTTTTTTTTACATTGTTTATAATATTTGCCTATGCTATCTATACACATAAAACATAGAGAACATAAATAATAATACTTGCATATTTCTTTTTATTATATTTATTTATATTAATAAATGTATATATTTTCTTCTACTTTTCAAACTTAATGGTAAGCATACAAACAATCTTCATTTCCCAAATATTTGGTAAAGGAAGGCCCTAGGCATTTACATTGCCATCCAAATATTTATGAATGCATTGCTTTTCATCAATCAACAATCATATTTTCAAAGCAAAACACACCTTCCACAAGTCATTAGATTTACATGATATGTATATGCGTAAGCTTCCATGTATTTACAGATCGAATCATCACTTCTCTCTTATCTTTTCTGTCGAATATCCGAAGGCATATTCCTAGTCTTACATACAAGATAACCATCAACAATACCACACTCTAAATAAAAAGCAAGAATAAACCATCAATTCATCTAAGAAAAAAAGATCGTTATATAATAAATTTAGCTCTCAACCTTACAAAAAATTATGATTCAAAAATAATAAAAAGGTTATAATGTAATAAAAAACTAATATAAATTAACAAACTAATTAACACTTTAACTTAAATATAAATTAATAAATGCTCTTAATATATAATTTAAGAAATTGGAAATTTTCCAAACTAAAAGTTTAAGCACTCTTGAAACTTAAGGCTCCTCAAAAGAAATTTCGTAGATGAAGCTTATATTACAAAATCTGCATGTTAAAAACAGAGTCGTCTCATCCTTCCCAAAAGTGCTATTCTAACATTCTCTAGGGTACATAATCATGGGAATAACAACACAGTATTAGTTGGATCCTATACAGATCGAGGTAGTTCTTCCATGGTCTTTCAAACCCCGTCCCTTAAGGAGGTGAAACCAACACGTTTTGCCTGTAATTACTCTGCACTAGATAATTCATCTCATCGTTACAAAGACTACCTTTCTTCCAATAATATTTATTTAAAATTCGCGCCACAAAATTTTGGCCTCTGGACATTTCGTGCCGCCCAGGGATCGAATCTCTATCAGCTCAATAACAGAATTGCAGATGACACTGAATTTTTACTAATTTTGTGCTATTCGAGTTTGATTGCTAATTTTTAACAGTCAAGTCAATATGGTAGGTTTTTAATGTGGCAGTTAAATTTTACTGGGGTAGAGTTGATTAAAAGATTTCGATGCTGACAGAAATTGGCGTGTGATGACAGTTTTCAATCGCTGCGATCAATGACCCGGACTCGGAGAAGCAATGGGAGCCTCTGGCACCCACAAAAGAAGCTCAGGTAAATTTGTAGGGTTTGTGTTTGCTTTTGTTTATTAATTGGTAAAATCTGAGCGAGGTTAAGGACTGCTTTTGATATGGCTTGCGCGTTTTACATTTTAAGCCTTGTTATGCGCCAGAGAGCATATAATCCAATATGAATTACCCTCAATTTTACCCCATTTTCGTTAGACAGCAACCTTGGCATGTCTCAATTAAAACTACTCCCAAAACCCTTTTTTTAGATGAAATGTTTACATTAAATCATCTGGAATGTCCAGCAGCAGTTTAAAAAAATAAAAATAAAGTGTCTTTGATGTCCACGAACATTAAGCATATCAAACCACAATACTTTGCATGAGAGTAGGCACTGGCTATCCACTTGAGATATGTACATACCTTACCTACAGACGTTATATTTTGAGTACCAAACCTTCACTGTTGGGCCCACATGGACTTTACAAAAATTAATAACCATTCTCATATTATATCATGAATATGTATTGCACAGCAAGTTTTGAACGTGGGTAGCAAGCAGCATGCAAACTCTTCCTTTGGTGTCCCTTGATTTTAAAATGAAGGCGGTTTATGCTTTTTTATGTTTTCAAATTAAACGCATTTCATGTTTTTAAACCATCGATGTTTAGCCACGATGCCACAAGAAGGTATGCTACAATGTCAAAGAGATCTGAGGGGCTTGCATCTGGCCCCAGCCGGTGCCTTGAGAGAGTCTTGCCTTGGTGGGTTGCTTGATGCTCTTTGTCTCACCAGTTTGATTATGACCCTTCAGCTTGGTTGTTTCTGGGTATGTGGCATCTATATATGAACTGATCTTTAGTTTTAGGGGTTTCTGTTTTGGGAATATTAACATAATGTCATAACCAATGCATAAAGAGACCATTGCATTTTGACCTTGCTGGTTGGTTGACACACCTTCACTGAAGGGGGGCGGGGGTCTCTAAGCTTTTTGAGAGGGCACTGCTGAGTAAATTTAAGAGTTTTTTGCAGCGACATGATCCTATGGTGTTTGAAAATCTCTGCTGCACTACCGGACTCCAGCTTTTAAGAAGGTTCAATCCAAAACTCTAGGGAAATATTTGATGGGGAATTATTTGAAAATTTAGACAAGACATAGGATGCTATTTTGTGACAGAGCTGTTAAGTGGATGTAGGAAACATTCAGCCCCTCTCTCCATCAGCTGTTGAAAACCTTGTTGACATTCTGGTAAGTTGGAGGCTACATCTATTTTATGTTCTTCTGACTTTATGATAGAAACATTTAATTTGAAAGAAGAGTGTGTTTCAGGTTGGAAATCAACCCAAATTATCACAAGTGGAGATAGGATAGTGGTCTGAGTTGGTAATGGTATTTTCCACATACATGGATCTGTTATTATTCATGAAAGCATGATGGCAAGTGAGATTGCATAAAAGCGGTCAAGCCTAGCTTGTAACTTCTCATTTCCTACTTGGTGGTTGGACCAAGTGCACCATCTTCTAGAGTCAAAATTCTTTTGGCCTTTGGCACTATACAAGATGCCAAATTTTCAGTTGTAGTTAGTCTTTTTTTTTATTAGGGTAAAATCTGGGTTTTTGAAAGGGCCCAAACCCTTTTACAATCCTAGACTGGTCTGTCCAGTCTTACCAACCAAAAAGCCTCGTCTCCGAAGGCTACAAGACAATCAAAACATTGAACTACCTTGTTTCAAAACTCTACAGATTTACATTCATTACCAGCCTATTTACATTTATATCTTTGAAGAGTCTCCAGAAAATGGAACCCTCAGCAGACAAGTTCATAGATCTCCAGAAAATGGAACCCTCAGCAGACAAATCCATAGATCTTTAGAAAATGGAACCCTAAGCAGACAAATCCACAGATCTCCAGAAAATGGAACCCTCAGCAGGAAAATCCCATGAAAACCCAAATCGGCAGATTTCTCACTTGGAACCTCACAATGCATCTAGAAAGTCACAAATCCACAAATCTCCAGAAAATGGGACCCTCAGTAGACAAGTCCATAGATAATGGAACCCTCAGCAGACAAGTCCATAGATCTCCAGAATATGGAACCCTCAATAGACAAATCCATAGATCTCTAGAAAATGGAACCCTTAATATACAAATCCATAGATCTCCAAAAAATGGAACCCTCAACAGACAAATCCCTTAGAAACCCAAATCGACAGATTTCTCAACTTCTTATGGTTGAAAGTAGACAAATCCCATAGATCTCCAAAAAAAGGAACCCTTAGTAGACAAGTCCATAGATCTCCATAAAATAATTTTACTATGGATATTCTAAAAATTGGAACTTTCACCCAGTGAATTGACTTTCTATATTTCCTCCCTCCTTCGCCACTAATTGGAGTACATCTGGATGGATCCCATCTGGTGGTATCCATCTTTTATCTTCCTCTCTAAGAGCTCCCCAATTGGCTAGCCAATCGGCCACCCCATTTCCTTCTCTATACACATGTACCACCTAAAATTCTTCTAGTGAATTTAGGGATCTTAGTGTATCTGTTACTATGTCTGCTACTCTCCAGCTCACCACCACCCTTTTATTGAGGCAATTAACAATATTTAATGAATCTCCCTCAATTATTAATTTCTTAGCCCCCAACTGAACCACCATCTTTACTCCTGCCAAGACCGCTCTAGCTTCAGCCTGATGATTGGTCATAATGCCCAAGTACTCACTCATCGCTTCGATCACCATTCCTTGGCTATCCCTTAGCACTGCTCCTCCTCTAGCCTTCCCTGGGTTGCCTTTAGAAGCCCCATCAAAATTTAGCTTCAGCCATCCTTGTTTGGGTGGCTGCCACTTAGTCATGCTCCTCAAGTCTCCTCGGGGATTGTCATTCACCCCAACTAGACTTAGGTTCCAATGTTCACTTAATTTTGCCTCCTCCAATGACTCTGGACTCTCATGCACTTTCAATGCTTTAACATTCTCCACTATGGCTGCTATGATGTGCTCTCTATTCCTAGTTGTAGATCTCTTCTCTCCCTTTTAAAATCCTTCTATTTCTCTCCAACCAAACTCCCCATGCATAATGAAAGGGAATCAGATTCTAAATCTGATTCAGTCTTGGGCTCTTAAATGGCTTCTCCCACTATTCTATCCAACCTGCCATGTTATTAGGCAACACCCACACCACCCCCATCTTCTTTATTATATCATACAATATTTTGAGGGAGTATTTACATTCTAGAATGATGTGACTCACTGATTCCTCATGAGCTTCACAAAGGTAACATCTATTAGGGAATTGAAAACCCCTCTTATGCAAGTTATCTACTATTAAAATCTTATTTTGGACTACCAACCATAGGAAAATTGTTAACTTTGGTATTGCTTTCCTTCCCCATAATCGATCCCATTGAAAGCCCCCCAAGGTACTACAAGTGAAAGATCATAGGCTGATTTAACAATGAATGACCCTTCTTGAGTAGCTCCCCATACTATTGTATCCTCAGCCAAATTGGGGCTTACATAATAAGCTTTCAGTTTAGTTGTTAGCTTTTGTAGCTCTTCCTCATACTGATTATGGATTCTTAGCTCCTTCCATCTTACCTCTCCTCCTTCTATAACCAAATAATCACTCACCATATTCCCATAATTATGTTCCAGCTCTACTTTGATTCTTGCTAACTCCTCATCCTTCACTAATGGGTACTTCTCCAGCCATGCATCTTCCTAGAAGTGGATAGACCTACCATTCCCTACCTTCCATTGGATGCCTTTCCATAGCATCTCTCTACCCTTTACTATGTGGTTCCACATTGAAGATCCCTGATAGGGCTCTAGTGTGGTCAAAAATCTACTATCCTCTTGGTTGTCAAGGTATTTGTCTCTTAGAATTCTTGCCCATAAGGCATGACCCTCCTTCACTAGCCTCCATCCTACCTTTGTTGCCAAAGCCTTGTTCATATCCCTTATTCTTCTAAGCCCAAGTCCTCCACTTGATTTATCATTGCATACTCTCTCCCATGCTACAAGTAGAATTCTGCTCTTCTCCTCTAGTCTTGACCATAGGAATCTTCTCTGAATACTTTCTATTGTATTAGCTACTTTAAGTGGGATCTTAAACATTGATAATAAATATATAGGGATTGCTTGGAGAGTACTCTTAAGAAGTTGTAACTTACCTACCTGACTCAGCAAATTCTCCCTTCCATCCAACTAATTTACTCTGGACCCTATCAATCAACACATTCCACATCTGATCCTTGCATTCCCCCATGAACATTGGCATTCCCAAGTAAATAGAAGGGAGAGTTGAAACACTACATCCAAGCTCTGTTGCTATTCTTCTCTACCGATTCTCTATAGTGTTTATAAAAAACACCTTACTCTTGTCCATATTTATCATTTTTTGGGATGCTTTTTCATAGAGATTTAATATCCTCCTAAATTCCTTTGCCTCAGCTATAGACAGTCTCCCCAACAAAATTGTGTCATCCACAAATTGTTGGTGAGTAATACCTTCTATGGATATAGATGGTTTCAACCCACTTAATGTTCCCACTTGTTTTGTTGATCCAATGCACCTTCCCAATGCTTCTGCCATTATTATGAAGAGATACAAGGACAATGGGTCCCCTTGCCTTAAGCCCCTACTACTTCCAAAGAATCCAGCTGAAGAATTGTTCACTATAATCAAGAATTTAGGTCCTCCATAGCAGCTATTCACCCACCTTCTCCAACGTTCTGAAGCCAAACTTCTCTAGGACTCTATCCAGGAAACGCCATGAGACCCGGTCATAGGCTTTGTTCATGTCAAGCTTTAACACCATTCCCTCCCTTTTACTAATTTTAACTGAATGCATGGTCTCATGGAGTGTGATTACTCCATCCAAAATCTACCTACCCTTCACAAAGCCCCCTTGCTGCTCTGCAATGATCTCTGGGAGAACAGACTTTAGTCTTAATGCAATCACTTTTGATATTATCTTATAAATGGCATTACATAGACTAATTGGCCTGAAGTCTTTAAATCCCTTCAGCCCAAGCTTCTTTGGAATGAGCACTAGGAAAGTATTATTGTATTCTCTTAACACTTTGCCTGAGTGGTGTGACTCTCTTACTACTGCTACTACATCCTTACTCACTATGTTCTAGAAATCTTGGAAGAAACCCACTTGAAATCCATCAGGCCTTGGAGCTTTATCTTTTCCTAATGAGAAGACTGCTTCCCTGACCTCCTCCTCACTCACCTCTTTGATAAGTTCTGCATTCATGTCTCTAGATAGAATCCTTGGGATATGTTGAATTATTTCCTCCATAGCTTCTTGATCATCCTCCCTGTCCTTTGTTAGCAACAATCTAAAGAAGTCCATCACCCCTTGTCTAATTTGATCTTCCTCTCTTATTACTTCTCCATCCTCTTTTTGAATTTTAGTTATCCTTGCTGCACTTTTATGTCTTATGGTAGAGACATGAAAGAATCTTGTGTTCCTATCTCCTTCCATTAACCATTGGTTCCTTGAATTTTATCTCTAGTATGTCTCCTCCCTTGCCATTATTGTATGCAATTTTGCCTGGATAACTTTCTCTCTACTATAAAGGACCTGGTCCATCCTGTTTCTACTTATTTCCTCTTCAAGACTACTCAATTCTTGCCTTAACTACTCCTTTTGCAAGAAGATGTTTCCAAAGACCTCCTTGTTCCACTTTTTTACTTCCCTCTTCACATGTTTCAATTTCCCAGCAACCACATACATCTTGGATCCTTGGATTGGATGCATCCACCATCTTTCCATTTCCTCATAAATGCTTGGGTGCTATAACCACATGAATTCAAATTTGAAGGGGCTATTTTTCTTTCTATCCTCTAGACTACACCAAAAGACAAGAGGGTTATGGTCTGATCCTATTCTTGGCAATGGTGCCAATGTATGCTCATAATTTTCCTCAAACCACTCCAAGGATAGCAAAACCTTATCCAATCTCACCTGGATCAAGTCCTCCCCTAACCTCCTGTTAGTCCACGTGAATGCATTGCCACTCAAATCAACATCATAAATACTTGATGTTGATATGAAATTGCTAAGGTCCTCCATACTCTCGATGAATCCTTGGGACCCCCCTTTCTTCTCACCTGGCCTTAATGGAGTGTTGAAGTCTCCTACCACTATCCATCTTATCCCCCTGACCTATTGTCCCATCTATTCCAACTCTTTCCAAAACTCCTTTCTCAATCTACTTACATTTGGAGCATAGACATTTGTAACAAGGAAAGCCAACTTTGAAGACTTGGCCGAGATAAGAACAGTCAACTGATTTTCACTTCTAGAGATGACTTCTCCCTCATAGAGGTCAGAGTTCCATAGAGTTAACAAACCTCCTGAAGCTCCCTTGGCTCCCACCTGACAACTCTTACCCTTCTTCCATATTCCACTCTGAATACTTTCCCACCTTGCACAAGTTAATTTAGTTTCTTGCAATAATACTATTTCAGGTTGGTGGTCCTTCATCATGGATCTCACCAATCTATGTTTGTTAGGGGCATTCATTCCCCTAACATTCCATGATATGACTTTCATTTTTTACTTCTTGTAGTGGGCTTCTGCCCACTCAAGACTATGGTCATCTACTTCCCATATTTCAAATCCTTCTCTGTTTCCTTTAAGTATTTTTCCTTCAAAGATGGCCTGCCCACCTTCTTTCCCTCCTCTACTCCTACATCTAGGAGCTTCTTAGCACTCCTCGACATCCTTAGGTATGGTACTTTCCCTGAAGTCCCTGCATCCACTTCTTGATTAACTATACACGACACAACTTCTGGATCTAATTCTCCATGGGCCTCCATCTCCCTTACCATTTCTTTCTCCTTTTCTTCCATTTGATCCATCTTTTCTTCATCCTTTTTAGTCACCTCATCTCATGGTATTGGAGAGCTTATCCTTTGAGGAGTGTCTTGGCTTTCTACATTTTTAGATTCCTCTCTTAGAATCAGTATTTCACCTTCTTCCATCTCCATTTCCTTCTGTGAGTTTTCCTTACCTTCACCAATACCATCTTCCTTTATTTCTTCCTTATTCTATTCTGGCTCCCTCCTCTCCTCAACTTCCTGTCTTTGAATCTCTTTACCCTTCTCCTCAGATATCTACTCCTTTTTCTTCCATATTAGTCCTTTTTTCCTTTCTTCATTCTTACTCTAGCTTTCTCTATAATTCCTCCTCTGTCTATTTGGGAAATCCTTTGCTAGATGACCCATTTTGGCATAGATTCTATAGCTAAAGGGGTCGTTCTCATATATTATGCTTTGATTCCACACCCCCATCTCGAGACTAGTTTGATCTCCTTAGGTAGTTTCTATCCTGATTCAACCATGACACACATTCTAGCAAAAAAAACCCTTTTTCTTTCTTTGGTAACAAAATCCACCATGAGAAAGCACCCAAAGGAGTTTGCTATGCTTTCAAAAACTTCCTCCTCCCAGAATTCTAGAGGTAAAGCAGGGAGCCTTACCCATACTAGGGCCACATCTATCCTCTCTGTGTTAGGGTTAAAGCTAGGAGCCCATTTCTTGAGATATAGGCCAGATCTACCCATAAACCATGGGCCTCCTAGTAGAGCCGTATGGCAATCTTCCTCGTGATTAAAGGAGGTGAGGAAAAACCTTTTGGCAGAAAGGAGAATTCCACGTCCTCCAACTTTCCAGCGATTAGCCACCCACTTCCTGATATGATCACCTGTTGGTCTTGAGCCTATGAACTTTCCTATTAGAGTATTATTAAGTCTGTTTTGTGCTCTTTCATAGATTTTATTAGGAATATTCAGATATATTCCTCCCTCCTTAGTTTCAGAGGAGATCAGTATCCATTGTTCCTTGTTTTCCTCCCCACTTCTCTTCCCCTTCAACTATTCTGCCCATGTTCTATTGTCCTTGACTTGGTTTCTACTCTCTTGTGATGGTTTTGGGTTCTTCTCCTTTAGTATCAGAGATGGATTTGATGGAGCTCGAGCATCATCAACTCCACATTCACAATCCTTAGCATCAATAGGCTTTCCTATTTCTTTTTGAATTCTTGCCAGTGCTACAAATGCTTCAGCCATGCGTTGTTCCAACTCCGCTTCTCTCTCCATTTTCTTGTGAAAATATTCACTCTGTTGCATGGGAGGTATGCCCTCTGGGCTGCTACTCTATAGACTGTTTTTTTTTTAAATTTTAAACGAACTGTTTGGTAGACTGCAACTAGGTATTTTTTGCACTCACTTGCAACTGTCTGCTCTGCTGAAGCTGTTGCTGATGGCCAAATGGCACTTCTAAGGAAATCTTGGCAATAAACTGGCCCCCAAACTGTGGCTTCCTAGTGGCTTAAGGAAAATCTCACCGACCACAAAGGTTGTCTAAGCGAGTACTACTCTCTGATTACCAACAGTATTCCCACCAGGAAATACTTGCTGAGAAACTAGCCATGGGTTTACCTCCAAATGACAACTCTTTGTATACTCTCTCAGGGTAAAAAACTACTAAACAGGGTGTGGGGTCATTGACCCTTTTCACTGGCGACACACTCAAACCAGTTACTCTGGGGTTCTTGGGGTACTCCTTAGAATGAGTTTTAGGGCAGATGTTAGCCCAAGTACTTCCCCTAGTTAAGCGGTCAGGACTTGCACCCAATCCTGCAAGAGGTTATTAGCCTAATGTAGGCACTTATTAAGCACCCAAAAAAGGATCCTGCAAAACAAAAAATGAGAGATCTTTTTCCCATTTTTTCTTCTTTTTTTGTCTTTTGTTTTTTATTATTTTTCCCCTTTTTAAAAAAAATGGAAACCGTCTTTGTAAACCTGCTTTGCACACCTGCTTTGCAAACCCTAGGCTGCGAAAATATTTTTATTTTTAATTTTTAAAATGTTCTGCAAGCTCTTTGGCTCTTGGTCATTGCTCTACAAACCTGCTTTATAAATCCGCTTTGCCCTCAATATTCTTTAGCGGCTTTTTTTTCCCTCTTTTTTTCCCTTTTTTTTAAATAGAAACCCTCTTTGTTAAACTTCTTAGCACACCCGCTTTGCAAACCCTAGGCTGTGTTTTTTTTTTTTTAAATGCTTTGCAAACCCTCTGGCTCTCGGACATCGCTCTACAAACTTGCTTTGCAATTTCGCTCTACCCTTAGTATTCTTCAGTCGCTTTTTTTTTTTTCTAAATGGAAACCCACTTTGCAAGCTCGCTCTACAAACTCTAGGCTGCAAATATATTTTTATTTTTAAAATGCTCTGCAAATCCTTTGGCTCTTGGTCACCACTCTACAAACCTGTTGTGCAAATCCGCTTTGCCCTGAGTATTCTTCAGTGTCACAATCGCTCACTGCTTTGCAATAGCACCGTTCTCCAGAAATCTCCATGTAGACTACTCCATCCCTTACTGAATATAACTATCAACATTCTTAACAGATGTTTGAGTAAAACCATGCAGAATAGTACTCCTGAAGAAGCCTGGAGGCTCTCGGTCTCTGCTTTACAAACCTGCTTTGCCAATCTGCTTTGCCCTCAGTATTCTTCAGTGGCTTTTTTCTCTCTCTTTTTTTGTTTCCTGTTTTTTCCCTCTTTTTCCCCCTTTTTTTAAAAAATGGAAACCTTATTTGCAAACTCTCTCTGTAAACCTGCTCTGCAAACCCTAGGTTGTGATTTGTTTTTTTAAATCTCTTCCAACCCTTTGGCTCTTGGATGCCTCTCTACAAACCTGCTTTGCAAATCTGCTCTGCCCTTAGTATTCATCAGCGGCTTTTTCTCTCCTAGATAGATTTTTTGTTATATGGTTGTTTTGATTCAAATAGTATGGCATCATAAAAATATGTAATTCAAATGCTGCTAGGCGGGTAGGGGCTTTGATAAATCATAATTATAGTTAGTGTTGGAACAATTTTTTGTATCCATAGGATTCGATTGTCACGCTACAAGAAATCGTTTGGAACCAACGAGCTATTACAGGCTCGGGTCAACCTGTCTCTTTATTCTGATAAAAGATATATTGCTAACTAAAAAGACCAGAATGGGTAAGGAAACCCCAGTGATAAACTTAAGATATTGCAATTTTAAACACTCCAGATTTTAGTTATACACTACTTATAATATAGTGACCAAGCAAAGACAACAACTCTTATTATGCCTTATGTAGACCGGTGCCTAGATTCATTGGGCTGTTATAGCAATTTAACAACGCTTAAAATATGGACAGAGAGAATGGAGGAAAGAGAAATTGGCTCTATTAAACTCGTTCAAATATCGTAACAAATTTAAAAATTTGACCAACGAAAGAAACGTTCATAACACATTCAAATAATGTAACCTGCTATGAAGTAACACACAGAACTGAAGACAAAAATGACAGATGTGAACCCTAGAATTGTATTAACTTTTCAAAGAATTTACATGCAGAGTTGGCAGAATGCCATTGAACTCTGTTACAGCTTTTAATACAATGAGAAAATCTTGTTCAAATAATGTAACAAGACTTCTTCAATTCTCCTATTCCAATTTGGTAACAGGAAGAATCTCTGGACTTTAGGCTCAAAAAGAACTGGAAATATTCTCAGCTTCTCAAGCACAGTTCTACCAAAACCTGCATAGCAAAGGGGAAGAATGTGGGGTGAACAGAAAAAAAGACACAAAGGATACAACAACACAACTCAGTGGGCACTCAAGTATACCTCTTAGCGAAATTTGCTATCTCTAATGCTTAATGCAGATTCTAACCGTAGCTGGTGTCTTTGTAGCTCCAGGTTCTTGAATCTGTTATTTTTGGCCTCATCTGGGCCTTACAGTTGTCACCATCTGGTTGGATCCTTAAGATATATAGTACAACTGTACTCCACTACTTCCTTTTGTTGGTATTGTATACTCTGCCACGACTTTTTAATTTGATTGTTTCCATTAACCAATTATCTCAGTTCCTGATAAGTGTTCTCCTTCTATATCTTCTTCATCCTTTGGTTGACCTCCTGCTTTTGAACTTTGCCCTATTTCAGTGCTTTTTATTTCTTCTCCTGGAGGTGTGTTTATCTTTAGCTGAGACCCCGTACTACGGTTGCTTTCATTTTTTTATTCTATTGAAGTTCTTTGATTTGTCTCTCAGTGAGCCTCCAGCTGTTTTGAACTGCTTAGAACTAGGCTTCGTATCACTAGAAATCAGTTGATGCTTGTTGTCCGCAACTTAGTTCCTGTGGCTTTCGGGTATCAGATTTGTTACTTGAGTAGCTTGCTTTTACTAATCTCGGTACAGTCCGTGGTATTCAGTTTGATCATCTAAACATTCCTTTCCTCGGCTACTGTCTGAATTTGCAGTATTTCTATTATTGAGCTTTCGATTGTACTTTGGTCTGATTTGGTATCAATGTTGTTGTTGACTGTGTGTCTGTGAGGATAAAAATAGTTCATCTTGTGACGCACGTGTCATCGGATTTACTTCGAATGAAGCACTTCCATTAGATCATTTAAACCTGTAGAAAGTTAGCTGGGGACAAAACTTTCAATGTATAATAAATAAATGTATTCGACGTTATTTTGACCTTAGAGAACACATTTTAAATAAACACTCTTATTTTCCTTGAAGTTTTGAACATGCACATCCGTAGATTTTTCTTTGAGGTGAGTGCTTCCTTTAGATCACGTGAACCTGCATGAGGGTTAGTTCAAAGTATACTGCACATATATATGAAAATTAATGTTCAGACTTTAGGCTCAGTTAATTCATTTAAATCTTCCGTAACTTAGGCCCTCGACGAAAGTCAAATTAAAACAATCATTAATTCAATAATTCATGTTCAAACCTTAGACAAATTAAATGGCATCGTGTAAAAAAAAAATTATTTATCCCTTAAAAGCTGGTTTCCATTATCTTCGTGGATAACATATTAGAAGCAATTTAATCGTCGAATAATATTTTAAATCTTTTAATTTTTATTAAATCTGACTTAGGCCATACAAGGCTCAAAACTATATTCATAATGTTTACAAAAACATATATCATTAAAAACCGATCACCTCTCTGGGCGCTTGTCGTTAGATCTGCTCAAGAAGGTGCGTGCCCGTCAAGATTTATCAAATTGCATGTTGATTAGTCCGAAAGGGGGAAAATTTACAATGTATTAGACCCTTGCCTAAACTTGATTATCTTAAAATTAATCAATGGTTAATCAAGAATTAAGGCGTTTAGGCGGGACATTTATCAGTTAAAATCTGAGCACTTAAGAGAGCGCTTACCGTTAGATCCAGTTTACATTGCACACTGCCGTTGAGATCCCGAAACCTGCATGGTCGTTAGTCCAATGGTATATATACACGCCCAATTAATTAACTTCGAGCATTAGGCCGAAAACCTTAGGTTAACAACAAATTGATTAAAAGCACTTAGGCCCAAGTTTTATAACTCTCGGCGTGCTCATTTTTTAATTAATGTATCAAACCCACATATAATCCAGATTTATTAAAATTAACCGGTGATTAAAACCTTTAATAGCTTTCGACTAAACCGCAAGCACTTTATAGTCCGATCATCTCCCTACGCGCTCACCGTTAGATCAAGTAACGGATATGTGCGTCTGTTGAATCATTTAGATATGCATGCGGGTTAATCGGAAAGAAGGGGGATCATTATCAATGTTTTAGACCCTTATTAATCCTGATTATAGGGAATTAACACGGTTTAATTAAAAATTATTATTGGGCGCTTAACACCTTCCAACGCTAATGATTGGTTACTCTGAGTGAAGCGCAGCCGTCGGATCTCATCAAAGTTAAGCGCTGTCGTCCAGATCTTGGGAGGCGTTTGCTTTTTAACCATTTAGCTTTTATAATGCGGATAACCTTAAACTCGCGTTTAATCACTTGATTATTAGCATTTAAGCTTTGGATTATTTATTAATAAACCCTCATGATTAACTTTTATCATCTTTAGTAGGCGCGCATCCGTTGGATCGAGATGGAATGAGAGCTGCCTTTGGATTTGTTAAATCTGCTTGATGTTTAAATTGAAAGGGGCGCATGACCCTTGATTAAATTTTCATTTAAACTTAGATATGATCGATGTCAACTTTGAGCTTTTAAAGGTTGGTTTAATTAAAGAGCGTGTGTCTGTCGGATTAATCATGGACAAAGTGCTGCCGTTCAGATCTTTAAAGTTGCTCGATTTTTAACCAAAGGGGGCGCATACCCTTACTTTGATTTAATTAATTTGATTGCCTTTATACCTTATATTATAATCTTTTTGACCATGGCATTGTTTAATTTGAACATTGATTTTACCTTCGGGTTGATTGCGAAAGCGCGTCCATTGAGATCTTAGAGGATGAAGCGCTATCGTCCAGATCTTTGGTCTTGCATGACTTTTACCACGAAGGGGGCGCATCCCACGTGATTAAATTCAATCCTTAGACTTTATTTTTTGTAACTTAGGACCTTATGCTCCGATATATTTTCTTACAAGGACCAAGGACTTAGGGGGACTTTTAATGAACGTTTTATTTACCATTCAAGAAATATAAGCCCTTTGGTTAACGGACAAGGTCAACGGTTACTATATTAACGGCTAATGGCGATTAATCGACCGATTAAGACTATGGCTTTAATTTTTGATTTAAGATGAACGTTTTTTTTTTTTTTTTGAGTAAATACTTCTTATACACATCCACCATGGGGATTGAACCCGGGTAACATAACTGATAATGCAATTGGCATCCTTGCCGGTAGACCACACTCACGGGGATAAAGATGAACGTTTTAAAACGACTAATAAGAGTCAACAATTAAAAACCAATTTTACAAAAGCGAATGCAACAGAGACCAACAAATTTAGACGAAGGCTTTAGAAATCAAAAATTTAAATTTGGGGTGTCTGATGTTGAGTCAAATTTGGCTCCAACAATTAGTCTTTCCACGATTTTTTTTTTTTTTTTTCAATACAATTTGATTCCACTGAACTTTATTGAAGTCTCTTCCAAGAATCTGCTTACTGGTAGGAAGATTGTGCAACATCTAACTCCAACATTGTGTCTTTCCTGTTGGGTCATTAGGAGCATGTAGTAAGCAAAATTTCATTTCCAGCTAGCATTATTGTCATCCAATACCATCAATCCATGGGTTCCTTCATTTTATGTAATACACTGGGCAATGGACAAAAGTTTCAGTGAGTTATGAAGCTAGAAACCTGTGTTCTATAAGAACCTCTTCCCAGTATAAAGTACATCAGGAGGTGCATACCCTTAAGGCGTATAAGGATGGATGATGAGTGATGACTTGGCATCACGTTTTAAAGATTCCACTTAGGATTCAATTTTCTTTAAAAAATACATCTAAGAAAAAAGATAGAAGTAGTAAACATTGTATGTACTACTATTAACCAGGAAACAGACAATTGCTTCAAATTTGTCTACAAGTAAATTTAGTTGTGTGTGTGCATATGTGTTTTCAAATAATATTTTCTTTTATGTATATATACATATATTTTTTTTGCACAGCTATCCCCTGTCCTCCCAAAAGGGGATTGTGTGGAACATACTAAAACAGTGCAGCAAGAATTTTGTAGCGCATTATTAGAACTTGCAAAGTGCATAAAACTTATATGGAGAAAGAACATTTCTGTCTCCAATGCTTTATGATTAATTGTGTGTTTTCCCATGAGTTTTTGGTCAGTATTTGTGAATTTCGCAGCAAGTTTTCCAGCAAGTACTTGCCAAAACTTGGTGCCATGTTTTTCGGCAATTTTCTCACTAGGCATAAAAAAATCATGTTTCTTGCATTTTCTTGGCGAATTTTCCAACATTGATTAGAACTAACAAGGTTCGTGAAACTTATACATGGAGAGAACAATTTTTTTTGTCTTTAATACTTTGTTTCTCCTGATACACCTTCAGGAGAGATAGTCCTTCCCAAATTGGAACCCAAGAACTTTCTCAAATTAGACATTTTCAACTAGTAAAAGCAGAAGTACTCCTATTTTTTGTAAATTACAGAGAATTGGGGGTGAACCATGTCACCAAAATTGTTCAACAAACAACATCCCGAGACTCAGAATCTTGCACCCTTGCATCTCTTGGATTCGACAAAAAGGAATACTTAGTCTTGGCAGCATTTTAGCGATTGTCTGCTTTTAATCAGGAGTTGTAAACTGGCTATAGCATATTTTCGACCAACCTTCAAAGGCATTGACATATACTTTTTGCTATCCTTATGTCCTTGTAAGTGTTTGCTTTGCCATCATAGATTGCCCCTCCATCAAACTGGCACAGTCTACCCAATGAAGAATAGCAGTTACCCATAGGTACAACATCACATAGCGCATTATACGGTCTACCATTGAAATTTACATAACAGGACATTTAAAATGACATTATGGTCCCTTTTCAACCTTGGAATCTTATAACTCATTGAAAAAAAAAACCTTGGAATCTTATAAGGTTTGTATTTAAAAATACATGCTATTTGCAATTGCTCTACTGTCTCTATTCTTGGTTAATGAAAAAGCAATGATTATAACTTTGCATGCTTTGGCTTTACACTTGCACTAAATTCTGAAGATGCTGCTTCTCTTTTAATCAATTTCTTGAGTCTTTGAATTGCCAATTTCTTAGTTCTTTGTCTTACCAAATCCACTTGTTTTTTGAGGGCAATCTAAGGCTTTATGAGCTCATTTGGAAGTATACCACATTAATTACCTCCAATAGCAAAAGCCTTGTTGACCTCTTCCTCTGGATCTGAAATCTCTTCTTCCTGAAAAAGGTAGATTTTTCATCTTTGCCCGACTTAATACCCTTTCTCTCTGAAGTCATGTTTCTCCTTGTCTTTGCAAGGACCTCTTTTTTCAACAGATTTAGAAGAATTTGCTGTGTCATTCAATGGAACTCTACTGCCTACTTTGCTAATATTATTTTCTTGTCTATTTGGTCCATGGCCATGGATGCCAGAAGAGTCTTGAGGATTTGAATTCCATATCCTTCTATGATCATCCGACCATGACCTCTTTGTCTCAACTATTTTCTTCGGAGGATGATTAGATCCTGTGTTGGCCCTTTTGGGATGGTTGGTGATGAAGACGATTGCATTTCTACTTTACATCCCACATTACATATTAGTGTTGGCGCTTGGGCCCACTGGTCTGTTTTCCATCTCTTTCTTACCTTGACTGCTGGCTCTCTCTTCATCATTATTTTTAGCATGTTAGGGTTTACTCATTTTGGGTCCAACCCTCAAGGCTGTAATTTATTACCATACAGTCGGTCCCCATAAACCGAGAATAGCTTATTTTCATGTTACTTTTTGGTTACTACATTGCATTTTAAGAGTCTTTTTGACGAGTCCCATTGGCCTACTTTGGTCATCTGTGCATATTAAAAGAATTATCTTATCTTTTTGCTTTTTTAGCTTCCTATTTCTGTGCCTTCGCTGTCTACTAAGCAGTTGTTTGTATCTTGCTGTTGATTTGAATACAAACATCGAGCAAAGTGTCATCCATCGTGTTGCTGAAAATCTAGAAATGGATCTTGAGGATGAGTAATAGAAACCTCCTCCAAGTAACATGGCTTGTATCGCTTTAGCCAGCTCACATTGACAACTTTATGAATGGCAAGTTGAGTTGGGAGATCCATTTGAAAAGCATTCGGTCCCACTACTTGAAGAATTGTATAAGGCCATATCTAATGGGATTCAGGGGTGTTGATTGTGAAACCTTTGCTTGTCCTAGTGAAGCCAAACACAATCACCAAAAATTGAAGTGCTAGATGATTGTCATGGAGTGCCCTTGAAATTAGCTTTCGTTTGTTGAAAAAGGATCTTGAACTTTGGCGTGAATCTTAGCGACATGCTGCATGAAGGTAGAAGTTATGTCTTGCTTCTTCTACTCAACGAATGTATGTGAAACTGGAAGAGAAATGTGAATCTCATATGGGGACAAGTGTTGGAAGCCATAAAAAACTTAAAAAGCCATAAAAAACTTCAAAATCACAATGCTCTATACAGACATGAGTAGCCTGATAGTGTCTATGCTGAAGAATGTGCAAATAATTGTCCCATTACTTGTTCTATTGATGATACATGGATAAAGAATGGACGAAGGTGCAATTACCTCCATCTAGCCTTTACTTTACGAATGAAATGAAGTGGAGAAGTGCTACTGACAACCGAGAGGTTTCCACAATGATTTCCAAAAGTGACTCAAGAAATGGGAGCCAGGATTAGAAATAATAGTAAGTGGTAGCCCAAAACTGTTCCAAACATGTTCGAAAAGCTAGTGGGCTGTCAGATATCACCAAGTTCTTGAGGAACCTCATCATGTCTGGAAAACAGCCTTCAAGACAAAGTTCAGGCTTTATGAGTGGATTGTCATGCCTGAACTTTGTCATGAAGTACTTAGCTCCTTGAAGCTGATCTAGAAGATCATCAATCCAAGGAAGTGGGTAAATGTTCTTCATTGTGATTTTGTTGAGGCTGATAATCCATGAATAACTGCCACTCCTTATGCTCTTTCCTTGGCACCATAAGGGTAGGCAATTTTCAAGAACTGCTGGGCTGAATATTTCCATGCTCTAGTGCACTTATAATAAGCACAAAAGTTCTTCTTTTCATTACCAAAATCCTTAGCAGATTGACCCTGGAAAAAACTGCTATGCTTGGATAGGGGAGCAGGGTTTGAGATGTTGGCTAAGGTAGAAGTGCTTTTTTTAGAGGTGCAAGAGACAGTGTGGTCTTCTTCTTTTACAGCCTCTCTTCCACTTTTAGAGCAAGTTGGTCATCATGCTTTAGGGTGTGATGGTGATGAGCTTTATTTCCTCTCAAAGATGAGAAACTATACAGAGAAAACTTTGATGCGAAAGACATTGTTGGATTTAACCATGTCCAACATAATAGAGAGACGATTGAACTTCTCAACGTATTCCTTGATTAACTGGCCAGATTTTTGACAAAGATAAAGCAAGACAACCAATATCTATTTTGCATATCCAAGGGGATAAAAGCATGTCTGAAGAGTTAATGTGAACTCTTACCACATAGCAATTGCCAGTTGCTCTGTTGCTTGCAGAAACTTGACGTGGGATTGCCAGCAAGTGAGGGCTTGATCATCCAGTCACCATGATCTTTACTGCTTCCATGGACTGGGGTTGCCTCTTAAAATCTGCTAGGCTGTGAAGTCAAGCATCCACTTTATCCCTATCGATTGTTCCATCAAAATGTGGAATGGATATCTTGGTGTCCAACTTGGATGCAGGTTGGGCAATAGGAACTATTGAAGATGAAGAACTGACAGATTGTTTTTCCATGAGAATTTGGAACATATTGGCCATTTGATCCATGAGTTTCAGCTGGAACTTATTCTGTTGCTGTTGCTGGTTATTTAGATCTTGGCTCAGAAACTGAATCAAATCGAAATTTGATGTAGAGCTGCTTGAACTAGCCACCCCAATTTTTTTTATTGGGGATATAATAAGAGAAGTTAAGGGAAAAAAACCACAACAAAGACCAGAAAAAGTAAAGACTCCAAAAAACAGTAGTTTTTAGTAGAATCATAACAGCAGCATGCACTAACCTTTTGCATGTAATTTACATGGATAGAAAATATGCTACAAAGTAGTTTTTAGTAGAATCATAACAGCATTTACATGAAGGATGCTAATTTACATGGATAGAAAATATGCTACAAAGCATAAAAACATTCTATATACAAGTATAGAAATTAAAACACTCCAATCTCATCATTTTCTTCCTACTTAATGGAAGTTGTCTCCAACTTCTACAATAGATGAGGACACTTCTCTGCAAAAGTTGACTTGGAGAACCACTTAGCCTGCATAGAACCAAGTGTCTTTATAATTTTGGAGAGTGAACCTGTGAAGTCAGCCCAGGCGTTTCCTCTAGGTACATTTTGGATCCACACCATTCCATATAGCGCAAGTTTGTGTTCTGCTAGTTTGTGCCATGACTTTCATTTCGTTTTTTGATTACATGGGTGTTCCAAAATCTTATGCGTATATTTTTTTAATTTCTACTTGTATGCACATCTTAAAATATGTAACTAGCCAATACACAAATCCTAAGTTTGGCACAACTGCCACACCCACCCTTATACAGATCTACACCTTGTTGTACCCCTTTTCAACTATGGCCTTTTTCCTCCACATGAATATTTTTCATTAGCATCAATTTATTGTAGTTCTTACAACTGGCTTGGACAATAGCCTTTTTAATTTACACATTTTAAACAATGTAATGTCCCCCCCTGTTCTGATATTTTAATATTTGGGACACTATACTGTTTCTTAAAATAAAAAAATACAACTCCAAGAAACAGGAAATAACTAACAATTTTATTTTTCAAATTTCTTTCAAAATAGGGTTCAGATTACAATATTTTAAAAATATAATCTTTCCACAATGTTTGCAAACCCTTGAAATATACTAAATCAGCAAATACCAAAGTACCTCTGAAATCGTTGAAGCTCCAAGTGTGAATCCTGTGTGAATTCACCAACAGAGAATTGGGGTTTCGTCCAGCTCCAAAAATCTGAGGGGTTTCGTCCTCAGCCACACCGTTGGGGTTTCCGTCCCTTCGGAGAAGAAGTCTCAGCCATTGGCCTCAAACTCTAGAGGAAATAACTAAAATCCAACATATCTAAAATGAGACCAAGTCACTGAATAAATAGGCTCCTCCTTGGCAAACTCTCTTTTTCGCGCTCAATGTGGGATAAACATATTTCTTCCCCTTTAATTATAATATAAAGTTTTAACTTTGTAAAATGAATTTAATAATTCACTTAATAAAGCCAAGCTTTGCGCTTTAAAAACTCTGCCTTATGAAACTCCGAATGACCAACTGAAACCTGTTTCGGATACCCATTTCGTTGTAGAACAACATCCCCCTGTCCGCTCGGCAAGAAACCCTAAAACCCGACATTGCTAAAAATAGCAATTCCAGCATCCTAGCTGCGTTTGACCCTGAACGACCACCAAAACTGAGCTCTAAGAATTCAAAAGTTGTCTCAAATATCTCCAAAGGCTCTCATCCATATGACATAGCCTACGAGAACCCGTGTATAGGCTAGTCTCTATGTGCTCCCACTAGCTGATTAGAAGGGGACATTACAGTCCGCCCTTCCCAAATATTGCTTGTCCTCAAGCAATATGATCTGTATGCCAGGATCCCAAATAAATCTGAAGAATGTCTCATGATGAAGACACTGCCTTGAACTGTCATCCCAGAAACTGAAAACACTGTTAAGCTCTGTCACCACACTGATATCACTGAAGATGGCAACACTAACAAACTCTGTCATCGATCCGATACAACCGGCCCTGGTAACTCTGTCGAGCTTTGCCACTCTATACAACAATCCATCCCTCAGAGGAATTCCTGGATCCCATAGCCAAATAGTGATTTTGTCATTCCCGAAATTTGATAATTTCTGCTGTGCCACTCTGACTACAACTGAATTATTCTGCAGCTCAACGGAGAACCCATTCTGGACTAACAAACGAGGAACCCAACAAGAAACTGATTCTGCAACTATAGGGAAGAGCACCTCATGCCATGGTGATACATATAACTCCTTATACCAACCCTTCTTCCCATTCATGTATGATATGGTCAAATCATCAACATGTGGACTGAAAAAAAAACTACGAGCATACCTCACTATACAGTCCATCTGAACTTCACCAACTGGTTCCATGGAAGGGTCTATACAATCACCTGTGCTACAACTCTCAACATTCTGCACACAGAAGTTAGGAGATGTTTCGCCAATCATAACACAAGGAAATGAACCTGCATCAACATCATACTCGGGCTGTTCCTTCTGAGTGGTTGTAACAGTTGACCAATTTTCTTCTTTGTGAACAAAACTTAACTCAAGGTTAAGTTTGTTAATTATCTTCTCCTTTTTGGTGAGTTCTTGGTACATCTTTTCTGCAGTTTGGATAGCCAAATCCCTATCAGATAACAATTGCAAGTAATCAGATTTTATTTTCTCCAAAGCATGCTTGATAGTTTCTACCTTAATAGTTTGCACGCTTTCAGCAGAGGAGACATCAATCAACTCTATCTGCCTATCTTTGAGCTGAGCTGTCCACAGAAGATATTCAACAAAGTTGTGTGTGCTATCCAAATGGGTTAATGTTTGGACAATCATCTCTTCTGTAACCTGCAACTTATCCTTCCAACTTTGCATTGTATCAAGTTCTGGATTGTGATCAGCAGCACATAATAAAGTTTCTGATTTACCATCTTTGGCATAATGATCATAATCAGCATTCCTTTTGACACTACACTCTCCAACTTCGTGCACTGAAGTTAGGATTGACTCATGCTCAACCCAAGAATTATCAACTGCATGCACATCCTCACCAGCTGCTGATTTAACAATGTCAAAATCAGCTTGCTCTATGATCTCACCACTATCACGAAATTCATTATGCCCCTCACCAAAATGAGATCCACAAGATGAATTAACTTCATCTTCATCAATTTTGCCCTCCTGTACTTCCACACAAGTTTCTTGAAGAGGTGGCATGTTTATATTTTGAATTTCAGCAGTCTGAATGTTCAGGTCAGCACCCCGATCAAAAGGAAATTTGTCTCTATCAATCTTCTCATTTACTTCATCAGCATAACTCTCCAACTCATCAGGAAAGCCACCATCCAACCACTTGCTGGTCTGTTCTGTTTCTAACTTTAACCAGGAGACATCTTCATCGACATCGATCTCCTCATCAAATTTGGAGTCTTCACCATGAAAAAAAACACCATGCAACAATGAACTGTTGCCAGGAAAAATGCAAGGCTCATCATACCTTATGTCCAAGGTCTCACAGACCTCACTGGATTGCTCTGGAAGCAATTCCACAACTGTTGTCTTGTCATTACCCTCGGTACTATAGTTGTCCTGGGACTTGTGGGTTATGGGCCCACATATATGTCCAAGTGACCACTCTTCTTGGCAAGTGAAGCAACGCTGTTCTCTTCTCAACTGAGAGGTAGTCCTAGCATCTGTAAGTCACTCGGTCTCTTTTCCTTCTCTTGTTCCTCTTGTACCAAGAGAGGTTTCAGCTTCTTCTCACACTGCTTGGAAACATTGTCAACTAATTTACATGCAGCTGAAGAGGTAATCTGTCCTTGCCTCAAAACAGCCATCAACTTGGGCAAGATGGGCTCGGTAAAGTCATCACTTTCCTCAATGATGCGTACCATGATGGTTTGCATGTAAGAGGATATAAGGTCTTCATGATCTTCACTGATAGAAGCCATAAAATGTCGAAACATCTGGAGACTAAGATCAGCACAATCTAAATCAAGCAAAAAGACATATATTCTAATTTTTGCCATCACTTCCAAAATTCTAGCCTTCTTACCATAGGATCGGTCCCCGATGTTATTCAAACCATGAAAACCGTCAACCATCAGCTGTAATCCCTCCTTCATGATGTCGTCATTGTAGGGTGCTTCCGGAGCTGTAATCCTTATGATCTCACTGAGACAAGAGGTGACTGCAAGTCTCACGTCCCTATCTGCATGTCTCATAATCCAATGCTGGCCTAATGCAATTATAGGTACTTTCGCTGCCCAATTCAAAACCTCACGATTAGATTGATCTAGTTCAACTAGACATGTATCCATTTCCTTTAGACTGTCAAGAAGAACATCTTTTGACAATTTCTGGGACTCAAGTTGTTTCCCCAAAGCGTAGAGCTTACAACTTACATCCATTCTTTTACTGAAATGTTCTGTAGATTGAATTTGTTTTCTGTTATTGGATGTGTGATGCTCAACCTTAGCCTTAGAGGGAACCATAGGTGCTGACTTAGGTGACATAGCTACTTTCAACTGCTTTTTCAACTTTTCTGGGACAACGAGCTCAACTTTATTAGCCTCAATATTAGCTGCAATTTTAGTATCTTGTAAAGTATTTTGTTCAACTCCAACTTTCTTCGGCAACTTTATGAATGAAAAATCAACCTTATCCTGAGGAAAACTTGAAGGTAGAGAAATTTGCATCATTGCAGTTAATTGACTGATGGATTTTTGTATCTCACTCTGAGTCCTATCCCAATCACGTTGTCTCCTAGAACAATCATTATAAGACTCCATGAATCTGAAATTTAATTAGGCTTCCACAGGCTGGCAGAATAGACTGAGTTCTAAATTAACAATATCCAAAACTCTTAAAGCCCAAATCAACCAAATCGGTATTCAAATCACCAATACCCAGAAACTGGAAACCCTAGATTTGAAACGACAACCAAACCCTAACTTCCAAGTCTGAAAAATACTCACGGCTGCTACAATTTTTTTTTTCACACAATACTGAAATCATTTCTGAAATTTTCATCAAACCCTGAACAGGCTAGCAAAAAAAACCAGCTCTGATACCACTGTAATGTCCCCCCCTGTTCTGATATTTTAATATTTGGGACACTATACTGTTTCTTAAAATCAAAAAATACAACTCCAAGAAACAGGAAATAACTAACAATTTTATTTTTCAAATTTCTTTCAAAATAGGGTTCAGATTACAATATTTTAAAAATATAATCTTTCCACAATATGTCTGCAAACCCTTGAAATATACTAAATCAGCAAATACCAAAGTACCTCTGAAATCGTTGAAGCTCCAAATGTGAATCCTGTGTGAATTCACCAACAGAGAACTGGGGTTTCGTCCAGCTCCAAAAATCTGAGGGGTTTCGTCCTCAGCCACACCGTTGGGGTTTCCGTCCCTTCGGAGAAGAAGTCTCAGCCACTAGCCTCAAACTCTAGAGGAAATAACTAAAATCCAGAATATCTAAAATGAGACCAAGTCACTGAATAAATAGGCTCCTCCTTGGCAAACTCTCTTTTTCGCGCTCAATGTGGGATAAACATATTTCTTCCCCTTTAATTATAATATAAAGTTTTAACTTTATAAAATGAATTTAATAATTCACTTAATAAAGCCAAGCTTTGCGCTTTAAAAACTATGCCTTATGAAACTCCGAATGACCAACTGAAACCTGTTCCGGATACCCATTTCGTTGTAGAACAACATCCCCTTGTCCGCTCGGCAAGAAACCCTAAAACCCGACACTGCTAAAAATAGCAATTCCAGCATCCTAGCTGCGTTTGACCCCGAACGACCACCAAAACTGAGCTCTAAGAATTCAAAAGTTGTCTCAAATATCTCCAAAGGCTCTCATCCATATGACATAGCCTACGAGAACCCGTGTATAGGCTAGTCTCTATGTGCTCCCACTAGCTGATTAGAAGGGGACATTACAAACAACAAACCTCTTTTTGTTTTGGGTGGAGGCATTCCATGTCTCTTCTTACTGTCATGAGCAGTGGCATCTTGTATTTTTTCACCCAGGGGCAAGGTTATTGCCTCTAACATCACTTGCAAACGTTACTTATGAAGCATTATATAGTATTATTGTTTTGAACCCTTTATTTTATGATATTTTAATTGACTATATGGGACTGAAGCGAGTCCCACCTGTATTGCAACATGACCTTGTTACCATGGTATTTTAACAAATATTGCCTGGCAAGATTTGATCATGGGTCTCCACACTAGGAGCCCACATTTTTAACTGTGTGGGCTTATGCCATTGTTCCCTTTATTCTAACCTTTATTTTCTTAATAAGAGTATATTTACAGGTCACTAACGATTCTAAGTTTGTGAATTAGAACAATTATTATACACCCATTGTTTTGCAGGAGTTCCGACTCAAACAAATGTATCAGGAAGGTCTTATGCACTTCCAAGCTGGGGAGTATTTGAAAGCTCAGAATCTGTTTGAAGACATAATACAGGACCCTCTCATAGCAGGTGCAGAGGTATGAAGTTTTCTTCATTATATATACCATACATTTTTTTTAATGGTCATCCACTATGCTTGGCTTCTTTCTCTTATTTCTATTATTTTCTGGTACTTCACAGTTGGAGCACAATGCAAGTGACAGTCATATGGTCCATCTCAGGTTCGTGATTTGTCCCTCTAATTCAATATGTAAAGTAAGGGGAAAGGAAGTTTGTGGGTTTTAATAATAACAACTTACCTTTTCTTGTTATGATATCTGATTGCAATAATTTTTGAAATGGTCGCTTCTTTTTGTTGCATCTCCATTTTGCTTGATTGTGCTACAAAGCAGTGGCTAAAAATGTCTTCTTCAGAAACCTAGTGGTCTAATATTGTGGAACACTAGGCTTTGGAAGATTACGAAATTCTCGAGGGAAAATAATTTCATTATCTTTTCATCCAAGTAAATGACAAGAGAGTGCATAAGAGGTCTCTGTGGGAGAAAACAGTCTTTTGAATTATTAATTGTTTAATTCATCTAAAAACAAAAATATCCCAACTTACAACATCCGTTTGAATGAAAGAAAATAAAATTTCTAGATCTATTGTTTTTGTGAGAATATATATTCCAAGAACCCACAAGTTAAAATGGAAGATCTTCAATTTTGATATCATGTTGACATTAATTAGTAATTATTTTTAATTGGTTATATGGGATTGAAATGGGCTCCGCCTTTATTACATCATGACCATATAATGGTATTATAACAATTTGACAATTATGCATGTATTGCCTGACAAGATTTGAACCTGGGTCTTGTCCGTGAAAGTTGAGGAATATAACTGGTTGAGCTAATTCCATTTGATAGCTTAATTAGTAATTTTACTCTGCTATTAAAAGGGTTTTTTCTGTTATATCATCCCTTTCAGAAAGAGTGTATAAATATTCATTAGTTAGCATACCATAGCATTAGAAACCAGTCTAAAAATGGTTTTTTATTTGAAAAGGACTATTTATCTGTGATATTTGCTTTTAGTCATGTAATGAACAAACCTGTTTTCAATCTTCTGGCACCAGGTTCTTGACTTTGAAGAATCTGGGCAATGCATTTGCCCAACAAGGCTTTATGTACTATGAGAAAGCTGTTCAGTACTATCTTCAAGCAGTGGAAATTGATAGAAAGGATTTTGTTGTCTGGAATCGTTTGGGGACATTGTCATGTGCCTTGGGGTTGTGGAATATAGCTCGCAGGGCTTTTGAAGAAGGCCTTAATTGCAGTCCTAACAATTGTAAGCACACACTTTTGTACCCATGATTGTGTCATTCTCGAGTAATCTTCCTCTTGCTCAGAATCATGTTCTTTTGCTTTTTCAAATAAAATTTGTTTGCTTGAAAATTAAGAGCTTTTTAGTACCTAGTCTATTCTTTGAAGTTCTTATTTGGTTATAAGTTATATTTGTAGTAAAGAAATTAAAATTATGTTGCACAATATATTAGGCGATGTTCGTTTTTATATGTTTCTTGTTACTTGTGTCCTTTTCATCAAATGTGGCATCCATCTAGATAAAAAGACTCTTGTTTGAAGTTAAGAAAAAAAAATGGACTTTACATATAATATTATGATTAGTCTGCTATGATTCACACATGATTTATAATCCAGGTATTAACCTCTGAATACAGGGAATTGTATGGAGAAGCTTTTGGAGGTTCTTATTGGAATTAAAGATGAAGTTGCTTGCCTTGCTGTTGCAAAAACTCTCCTGAAAAAATGGCCTTCGCATTCACGTGCTTCCCTTGTTAGAAGTTTGATTGAGAAATCACCATCAGCTCCTTTTGAAATACGCGGAATAGATAAACTGGAGCCGGAACATATTGGTTTATCTTTTTGTAAGAAGAGGCAAAGGGTAGATACTGGAGATGATGGTAACTATCCAAAGAGAAGAAAAATTGAACAGGTGAATTTGCATTTGCGGGAGGCATCATGGGGTGCACTTATAGATGCAGTATTAAATTCCTTAAAGCCGATGAAGCCAAGCAATTATGACTATGGTATTGAAACTGAGGAAGAAGGCTGTCATAGTGATTACCAAAGGTTTGTAAATGGTAATGTCAAGCTTATGGTGAGGAACAGGGAGATAAATGATATTGATTTAAGGTCATATTCTTTAAGAGTGCCACAGTGTCTCTCAGGGAACGGGACAAATGAAAGTATGGATGTGAATGCACCTTTAGACAGTTGTTCAGAGGTTTGTGGAGATCCTTGTAAAGACAAAGGAACAGGTATACCTGTTATTGAAAACATTAATGAGAGGACTTCTATTATGAAAGAAAGAGAAGTTTCAACTGACGAAGAACCTCATCAGGAAAGGCGTAGCACTCGACTAGAGAGGCTTAGGACTCGAAAAAGTGAGCGTGAAGAATCAGATCTGGAAAAAGGGAAGGACCAAGCCAAACTTTTAAGGCTAATGCTCAATCCCTATATTGTTTGTGAGGCGAGCAAGGTAAACTTATCCAATTCTTTTGATATTTCTGCCATGAAATATCCGTCAAAGGTGGACAGAAACTCAAATCCTTTAGATTATAATGACTCTGATGTTATCAAATTCCTTGTCGAAAACAGCAGTAGTCATGGCATCTATCAAATAGGGGAAAAGCTCTTAGAAAAATTATCGGTAAGCAATTTGCCATATGAGGACAACCTATGTCACTTGCTGGAACTTGAGAAATTGACAAGGCATTGGAACTATGATAGGACTCCTCACTGTAGTCTTTTTCTAGCAGAACTTTATTCTGATTTTGCAACATCTTGTACTGAAGAATCTAAAGTCACTGATTTGTCTAATGAATCAATGTATCATCTTTGTAAAGTTGTAGAGTTGGTCGCTTTAAACATGCAATTTCACAATTTTGTAAGTTCTGAGAGTGCTGGAGATGTACAGAAAAAGTTCATGCAACTGACAGACTCATTTGAGGTAGGTTCTCATTTTAATAGTGGTTTTCAAGAAAAGAACATTGGTGACTCTTGCAGTTTTTTTATGGGAGGAAGTATGGTTTCAAATGACTTAATGAGGGCAGAGTATGCTACAGTGCATATCAAAGATGGTCAGAAGTCTGGAAAAGATGAGTCAGTCTTAACACTCGACTGGTCTTTTTGGGTTCGTTTTCATTGGTTAAGTGGCCGTTTGTGGACCTTTTCTGGTGATAGAGAAAAAGGCTCTAAAGATTTTCAGAGGTGTTTTTCTCTCCTCAATGATACCCTGTGTGTAAATAAAACGGGGGGCAGTGTTGTGCTTCCTTATTGTAAGGTTGACAAGGAAATTTCTCTGCAAAGAGTTCAGCATGAGCTTCGGCTTTTGGAAGTTGAAGATTTGCTGAAGGGGTATTGTGCCAAAATGCTTGAGACTGAGAAATATTCAGAGCTGATTAAGTTGCTTTCTCCGGTTATACTTCCCAGCAACGAGAAATATTTTGTCCAGACATGGGGTGTGAACGAAGATTACACTTTGGATACTAATGTTGAGTTAAATGGTTTGAATACATTGATTTTATCATGTGAGAAAGCTAATCCAAAGGACCTTGTAACTTTGTTGAAGTGCCGCAAGCGAAGGTTAGAAATTGTTTGTCTTGCTGCAGGCATGGTAGAAATGCCAACATCAGGTCACGTGAGTGAGAAATGCTCCGTGTTTAATTCAAGTGACATTACATTTGAAATAGAGCAGGAAGAGGTTAGGAAAGGTCAGAAACTGGTTGCAGATGAAATAAAGTCCATATCAAGATGTGCGTCTCAGATAAAAGAAGAGATTGATGAGAATGAAACTTCAGTAAGTTATTTCATTTACTTTTTGACATTTTGAAATAATATGAAAGGCTTAGTTGGGTACTTATGCAATATGCAAAGAGCAGAATGGGTTCTGCAGTTGTAATACACAGGCCAGATATTTGTGTGGTATATATTTTTTGTTGTTGAGATTAATCTATTGTAATTTCTCTGTGCATGAGGTGAAGTCTGACAAAACTTTAATGCAGGCATCCTTTGATATCCCCACAAAATTATTGGGCGAGATGCAGTGCTTGCTTTTGTCAATTATGTGCAATATTATCCAAGCACTTCCTTCTCTCAAGTCATCTGGTTTGGCAGGTGCTGATCTCAGTGAACAAGTAGAAAGCACTTGTTTTGTTGATGCTGCTGTTGCATTTTGCAAGCTTCAACATTTGGACTTGGGGATCCCTGTGAGAAAGCAAGTCAGTGCTTTGCATTTTTTCGGTCTACAACTGGTTTTATCATAGATTTTTTAATCCTCTAAGACTTGGGTGTTGGGTTCTGGAAACATATTGAATAATGACTTTGTTTTGGATGTATTAACAGGTTGAACTGCTCACTGTAGTGCATGAATTACTTGCTGAACATGGACTTTGCTGTGCGGGAAAAGATTGTGAGGGTGGTGAAGGCACCTTTCTCAAATTAGCCATTAAGCATCTTCTGGCTGTGGAGTTAAAACTTAAGATGGGTGTTACTTCTACAACTTGCCATGATACTGTAAAGCGGAATTTGAAAGAAGTTTCTGAGAATATCTGTCTTATGGAAAAGTTTCCCAAGGCTTCAAGTGGAAAACCTATTTTTGATGGGCAGGATTGCCCCTTGAAAGAAGGGGAGGGCCATAATGTTGAGAGCAGATTTCCCAAGGAAGCTGGGGCAGGCACTTCTAAAAAAGCTGTGGATGTTCTTGATAGCATGAAGAGTTCTGATATTTCAAAAGTTTCTTGCTATGAGGGAAAGAAGACGAACATTGGAAGAGATGTTGCAGACTCTATTGGTGACGTTGAAAGAACAAAGGTGGATTTGGGCATAGATAATGCATTGGATCAGAGTTTCTTCTGCTTGTATGGTTTGAATCTTAAATGTGGTTTGGATGCATCAAGTGAAGATGATCTAGCAGTTCACAGAAATACAAGTCTTGGAGACTATCAAACAAAGGAGCAGTGTGCTGATGTCTTCAAATATCTGTTGCCATATGCGAAGGCCTCTTCGGTATGTAATGTTGATATGTGGTTACTCCTCATTCTGCTCATTTCTGCTTTTGATACAAATGTTTCTTTTATCTTGGCAAAATCTGAAGACCATGTAATACCTCTTTTTTTCCCTTTTCTTTTAATCTGTTTATATTCTGCAGAGAGCAGGCTTGCTTAAGCTCCGAAAGGTGTTGAGAGCTATTCGTAAACAGTTTCCACAACCACCTGATGAGGATTTGAATGGGAACACTCTGGATATATTCCTTGAAGATTCTGATTTTAGTGAAGAAAAACTTCGTCATATGGTCATGTCTGGAGAAAATATAAAGCATATAGTTGAATATGCTTTTTCATCTGCAGGATTTTGTAACATTGATCAAGTCCCATTAACCGGAAGGTATGCTAGCACTACCCATCTGTCTTTGTAATAAAAGTAATGTTTAAAGGATTAACAATTTAACACTCATGTTTCCTTTAATGCTGAAAGAGGAGTTATTATTGCCAGGGAACTGGAGATATATGTTAGAAGCATGATATGTGGGAAGAATATCAATGCCAGCACTGAGCCTTATTTGGAGGTTTATGAGAATCTGTACTACATACTTGCCCAAGTGGAAGAGATGAGTGCAACAGACAAATTTCCTTCCTTTGTTCTGACAAAGGAAGGGGAAGAATTTGTTCAACAAAATGCTAATCTTTTCAAGTTTGATCTATTATATAATCCTTTGCATTTTGAGAGCTGGCAGAAACTTGCAAATATTTATGATGAGGTAAGAAAATATATGTATGGTTTTTTACACGTTTGGTATGAAAATAAGTAGATTCATTTTACACAGGTTGTGCATGTATTCACATACTTAAAAAAAATATAAAAAAATAGAATGTATGCTGAAAATCTTCTTGAGATAATCTGGTTGCCATTTCATGTTATTTACAGGAGGTAGACCTCATGTTAAATGATGGAAGCAAGCACATAAATGTAGTGGAGTGGAAGAAGCAGAATAACTGGACCCAGAGGGTGGAAATTAGTCGAAGAAGAAGTCGACGTTGTTCATTAATTAGTTTGGCTTTAGCAAAAACTCCTGAGCAGCAGGTAATTATGTTTTCTTGTTTTGGTGATCATGGGGTGTTTAGTATTTCATGTATTTTTGTGAGAAATAGTTTATTTATTTCAAATTTAGAGCACTGCTTAAAAGGTTATAGCAGGACATATAGCTGAAGCATAGTAGAAGGTGATAGGTGCTTCAAATCCATCCATTGTTCTCATTTGATACCTTATTTGAATTTTATACAGAGTCAAGTACATGAATTATTGGCCCTTGTATACTATGATAGCATTCAGAATGTTGTGCCATTATATGATCAGCGGCATTATGTACCAACAAGGGATTCGGCATGGACAAATTTCTGTCAAAACTCTCTAAAACACTTCGAGAAAGCATTTACATACAAGTAATCACATAACAGCTTTTGAATGTCTAATGAATGTGTTTATTATCCACCACTGTTTTTCATGTTTGGACTCCTCATAAAATGGCACCAAGCTGTTCTATATTAATTTTCTCTATTTTATTGCAGACCAGAATGGTCACATCCATTTTATTTGGGTAAGCTATCTGAAAAACTGGGTCACCCGTATGAGAAAGCACTTTCATATTATAGCAAAGCTGCAAGCATGAACCCTTCTGCTGTTGATCCTGTTTACAGAATTCATGCGTCGCGCATGAAGTTACTTTATACTATTGGTAGACACAATTCACGTGCTATTGAGGTGAGCACGGAACTGAATTATCTGGACAAACTTTATCATTGATTTCATGTCAACTGACTTCTTCTAGCCCATACCAGGTTGTGGCAAGTTATTGTTATGACCATGCAACAAAAGAGAAAGTGTCGGGTCTTTTGGAAGGGGCATGCAAGGATGCTTCACAGAGTGATATGCTAACTGAGGCACTGAAAGGGGAATGCCCACCAGAGACATCAGGGCCTTTGGAGGAGGCATGGAGATTGCTTTTTGATGACTGTATTGCAGCTTTAGAAGTTTGTGTGGAAGGAGAGCTTAAACACTTCCATAAAGCTAGATACATGTTGGCCCAAGGATTATATTATAGAGGGGAGGGAAATGATTTAGAAAGAGCAAAGGAAGAATTATCCTTCTGTTTCAAGTCCAATCGATCAGTTTTCACAATCAATATGTGGGAAATTGATGGTGCTGTTAAAAAGGGAAGGTAAATACTTGGCTTCTTTGATTGAATGTAATTTTGGCATTCTGTTAATTTTAATCCCTTTTGATGATAAATACTGTGTTGCTGCTTTCATACTTTGCTTAAGGCTATTTTAGCACATTAAGTTTCTATTTATGTGGCCAACATTAAATTGCAGACGGAAAGCTCCTGGTCCTGGTGGTGCAAAGAAGGGTTTAGAGTTGGGGATGCCAGAAAGCTCTCGAAAGTTTATTACATGCATACGGAAGTATATTTTGCTTTATCTAATATTATGTGAGAGAACAGGCGATTTTTATACGCTTGAGCGGGCTTATTCTTCTATTCGAACAGATAAGAAAGTAAGCTTAAGCATGACAAAATCACAATCTTCTCGAGTTACATAAGGAGAAGTTTTTTTTTTTTTTTTCGAAATGGTTAGGTTAATCATGCTTTTAGAAGATTATTTATGTAGTTTCACATTTGCGTCATCTTCAAGTGTAAAATGCAGATTTCTCCTTGTTAATCTGGCTTGACCCATCTATTAACGTACTTCATTTAATTTAGCAGTTCTCGACTTGCTTGGAAGATATAATACCTGTGGCACTTGGGAAGTATATACAAGCTCTTGGTACAGCAATTTCTAATGCAGAGGTCCATGGTTCTAGCAACAATAACACCTTTGAGCAGTTGTTAGAGAAAATGTTTATCCTATTCATGGAGCAGGGAAACATGTGGTCTGATTTGGCTGGATTATCTGAACTGAGAAGTACAACTACTCCTGAGTTCTCTGAAAGCACTGTTTATAGGTGGGATGGACATGTCCACACTTTTGCCTTCTATCAGTTTTTTGACATTGTAATCCCAAAAACTAGATCCTAAGAGACTTATTTCTTGTCTGCAATTATGTGCAGTTTCATTCACAGGTACTTACATGCTCTGGAGATTGAGAGTAGAGTGGATGTTCTTGAAGGAGTAAATGAGAAGATAAGAAAACGATTTAAAAATCCCAAGTTGTCTAATGTCAACTGTGCCAGAGTTTGCAAGCATGCGGCATTGGCTTGGTGCCGCTCTATCCTGTCAAACTTGGCTTCAATTACACCTTTGCCCTTGGAAATTAACACCAGTCCTGTTACACAAGCTGGGGGGAGCATGGACTATGGACTTCGGCTAATTGTAGATCTTCAAACAGATGATTTGGTGAGCATTTCCTATGATAATTCCAATTTGCAAAAAAAATTGGAGGGAAAACTACGTACTCTCTTATCTCGCATGAGGAATGTGCCAGTCAAGCAAGCCACTTCTGAGAATAAGGATATGGCTGTAACCATGTTACGTTATGCATTCAATTTTTATCGGGACAGTTCTTGCGGTACACTTCCTACTGGGATAAATCTGTATGCGGTACCATCTCGCTTGCTTTCTCAGGGCACTTTTGCACTAACCGCTAACAATGAGCATGCTTCTAGTGTTGAGGTTCTTGATCTAAGCACACCCAGAAAATTACTACTTTGGGCATACACATTGGTTCATGGCCGTTATTGCAACATTCAGGCTGTTGTCAAGCATTGTGAAGATAGTGCTAAGGTTGTCAACCCAATGCTTAATAATGCTTCTTAACTTCGAAACTTATTTTCTAAAGAATATGAAGACCATAGTTTATCTGGCATTCAAATATGGAAAATATTTGGCATATGCTAAGGAGCGATATATAAATATTTCCAACACGCTTATTTATAAGGAGTTAACTCGATCAGGGGAACATTTTTATGTCACTTGCCGTATATTATGGGAATGGGGTTAAGAAAGGCCTTCCTATAGTTTCAGCTGGTGCTCGGGCATTTGCAGTATCTTTCTGCTTATTCTACAGGTTTGTCTTGTAATTAGTGAATTATAAGAATTTTACATTCAGTTCTAATAAGGTACATTTGTCTGTTTGCACTTATAGGACAGGTTACTAGATGCTCCTTAAATCTAACATTTAGTAAACGGTTTCCTTTGCATTCGTTTTGACAGTTGCAGGTTGAAAAGAGAGATCATTTTGAAGAATACAAGAGATTTGAAGAAAAACTTCTGTATGTTACCACACATCAAATCTAACCTAAGAGTGCTGGCTCATATGCTTCACTTACTAATGTTAAGTCTTTTTTTGTATCCAAAGCACTATTTGCTCCATTTCGTTATTGCAGTATGCGTGACAATCTTTCTAAATCTTCTATTGGAGAGGGATTTGAGCATTTTACAAAGTTTGCATTTCTAGCAAGCTTTTATTTTAAATTATTCATGAATGTGATGGTACCTGTATGCTTGTGTGTTCTTTTGAAGCAGTATAGATGATCTTTTATTGAAGTACAAAAAGTAATGTAAAGTTTTGTTAATGAACTCTTTCTATTTGTAAAATTTTACAGTTATTTCACATTTTACACAGTTGCTTATGTTTCTCGCTAGTATTTTTCCGGAACACTAAGCATTCCCACAAGGTCAAGGGAAGTTCAGGACAACCATACGGATCTCTGCCTCGATTTGTAAATTGATATGGGTGTAGGCATAGAAGTTGCATAATGTATGTTTGGTTTTGTGAGTATAAATTAAATGAAGAAATAAGATTTACAACATTATTATTATTTTATCAAGTTATATGTGGTTTCTATTGAGGGCCATTCCCATCAAAATACCAAAATAGTACATTTGTTTTTAGGTCAATTAAACCTTATCCAACATGTCTTTTTATCACAAATATTTTTCATCTTCTTCAAAGTGCAATGTTTCCAGTCAGCTCCTTGACATCATTTTCATTAAACGATAAAATCTTACTTGACCAATTGCCTTTTAAAATTTGAATGTCACAAAGATGAAGATCAACACCGCAATTGGTTAAACTATCTGCTACCAATTTCCTTCTTTATAGATATGCCCACATTTCCAAGAGATTGCCTCCAATAATAGATGATGAATATCAACAATAAATTTCTAGACATGTCAATTTTACCTTGGATCAAAGTAGATCCTTTTTTTTTATGCCATTATTGTAGATGATTTTTCTATGTATGTTCAAATCCTATAACCAAGTTGTTATTGCTTCTTTTCCTGCACTTGCGACTTCGCATGGGGAGCATCATATATGTAAACATTTTGCAAGAGAGGCAATAATATGGTTCCAAACATGGGCATGATTTTGAGATTTATTTTTAAAAGTTCTATTATTTCTTTCAAGCCATAAATTCATAATGGCAAGACCACTTCTCCATGGAATAATAATGCTTTAGCATTGAAATAATTATTCTAATATTTCCACCAACTCTAATGTTGGTGGAGCTGTTCAATATATTTTCATTTTCAAAAAAGTAATTCCAAATGGTGTGAGCAAAGAGACAATATAGAAACAAATGTTTTGATGTTTCTAAATCCTACTACACAAGACATGCTTGAAAGGTCTGTGGCATCATCTTTTTTGTGGACTCTCTTTTGTAAGAATCTTACCTTGAACTACTAAGCAAAGAATGTCGAGGCCTTAGGGAGAGCCTCTAGTGACTAAACATTCTTCCAAGGAAAATATTTGGGAGTAGAGAATTTTTATTGCTCTAAATTCTCATATTCCAACTTGATCGAGTATCCACTATCTTCTGATAGATTCCAAATTGGCTCATCCTTTCATGTAAAAATCGACATAAAATCTTGAAGCATCTTTTGAAGTTCATATGCAATTTGTTTAAGTGCCTTTACTTCAAAAAGGTTACTAGTAGAAATGATTATTTGGAGTTGGTCATATTAATAGTCATTGACCTTTGGACCTTTACAAGCTAGGCATGCCCGAGCCAATGGTTGCTATTTTGAGTTAGAGATAAGAGGATAAGGCTTCAACCAAGCATCAATCCAAAAATTTGCGTAATTCTTATCATTGGTTGACCATCTAATATGAAGTTTCATGTTGATGATCATTTAGGTAGGGTTCTTTTTCTAAATAATTTGATTGCATCAAGAGAACCTATATATTTGAAGTAACATTTTTGCTCAATTATTTTCTTAATCTTTGAATAATCCATACCCATGTTTTGCCCCTAAGGCCAAACTCATAAGTTCACAATTTTGTAGGTTTGCCCATCCAATATTCTTTCCTTTGCAAACCCTATTCCACATAAAGAAGAACGCTAAAGTTTTCCTTTCATCTTTTCCAAAGAAAGTCTTTTGAATTTTATCAATTTATGATGCTATACTTATTGGTAATCTGGATAAAGATATCATATGAATAGGGATGGATTGCAATGAAGTCTTTATGAGTTATTGCTTTACTGTCATGGTTAAGTACTTAACACTCCAATCTACCAAACAAACTTTCATTCTATCCAAAAAAGAGACCTAAAGCTCCTTTTTATTTCCTTTCAAACAAAGGAATATCCAAGTGGGTAGATAGAAAAATTTCAGTTTTAAACTCTAAAATATTCACAATAATTCCTTGTAAATCTACGGTTGTGTTAATGAAAAAAATCTTAGATTTTATAGTATTAATCAATTCTCTGGTAACCTACTCCTAGCATGATAATATTGATTTGAACTCCATGGCCTCACTAACTGAAGGATAACTTAAAAGAAAAGTATCATCAACAAATTGGAGATGAGATTGGAAGGGACCATTTTTTGGAAACTAGATACCTTTGATTATTGTTGCTATTTTTTTTCTTTGAGAAAGCTCTCCTTAATGCCTTCGCAAGAATAATGAATTGATAAGGAGATAATGCGTCACCTTGGTGGAGTCCAAAAGATGACTTAAAAAGTAACCAATAGGAAAAGCATTAATCAGTGCTATAACAACATTAAATCTATTCACACCAATTGTAATCAAAACCAAACTTCTTGAAAATATCATATAGAAAAATCCAGCAAACCCTATCATATGCTTTGTTCATATCTAATTTCATAAGCATACCTAGTTTTTAACCCTATCATATGCTTTGTTCATATCTAATTTCATAAGAATACCTAGTTTTTTAATGGAATGAAGAGAATGTATAACCTCTTATGTAATGATCATACCGTTACGAATTTGTTTATCACAAACAAAACCACCTTGTTCCTTTGAGATGACAATCTAGAATGCCTTTCAACCTGTTTCATTACAAAGGCTTATTTGAGATAAAATATCAAAATATTTTCTATTCTTTTTTGGGAACCAATGTAATAAAAGTGACATTAATCTCACTTATTGTAGCCTTCATTTTTTGGGCCATTTCAACCACAACCAACATATCAATGTTCAATAATCCCAAAATTTTTGGAAGAAAATTACAAGAAATCCATCACAACCAAGTGCCTTATTAGAATGGAAAGAGGAAACAATGTCATGTAGCTCCTCTATAGATTTCTTCTTCATCAAACTTTCATTTTGTCTCTATGATAATTGATGGAATATTTTGCAATAGCTTATCTTGACCTCATTTTCTTGCCCAGTATTTGAAAAGATAATTTTGAAATAACTATTTACTTCCTTCCTTGAATCTTATTTCTCAATATTTTTTCCATTTGGAGTCAATATTTTGATGTGAGAGAAAATTTTGTTTTTGGTTCTAACATGAAAAGGTTTGTATTTCTATCCCCTCGAGCCTTTTCTCTCTAGATTTTTGGAACCAATACTCCTTTTCCAATGCATTATGATAATTAGAAAGTAATTGTTTTTCTTTCACATAAGAAGCGTGATCCATTCCATTGATTTCTACTCTCTTGTAAAATTTTGAGCTTCGATTCAATTTCTTTCTTTTCTTTAAAAATGTTATCAAAAGATTTGGCATTCCAAATCTTCATTTGCTTCTTTAAAAACTTTATCTTTTGAACAAACTTGTACATATATGATCCTTTAAAGTTTACTTCATCCCACCCTAACATAACCATTTGGAAGAAATCGGGGTCGTGTAGTCACATAGATTGGAAGTGAAATGGTTTTGGATGACCATTAATGGGTAAATCAAAAGAATAGGTATGTGATCCGATCATGCTTGCAATAAAATATTTGAAGAGATTGCATATTCTGTTTGCAACCATGTGTTAGATAACAAGAATCTTTCCAATCTTTCTGTTATGAGTTTTCCTAATGCGTCTATTATCCCATGTATATTGAAAAATTCAAGGACTAAAGTCTCAAAGTCCATTTGAATTTACAAATGAAGCAAAATATTGCATTGATTTTTACCATCCTAGATTACCATCATTATTTTCCAAAGGAGATAGAATTGTGTTGAAATCATTGCCAAAAATCCATAGATAACAATTATGAATCATCAAGCCAAAAAAAAAAAAACAATTATGAATCATCATTGTGTTTGACAAGAATATGCCATGGTCCTTCCAACATCTTTCATGAGGAGTGACTATTGTTGGAGCATACACATTTATAAATTTCATGTTTTCCTTTTTCCTACAAAATAGTCCATCAACCCAATTACTTTTTGCTTGTAACAATTGTCAATTTGATTTTTTTTTCCCAATTGTTGCAATACTGCCTAAAGCTCCTATGAAAGGAACTGCTAGACCATCACCCATCTTCCAAATATTTTTAGAAGCATCTTTACATTCCTCACTAAATTTTGTTTTTTCTATTAAAATAAACTCAGACTATAACAATGTATTAATTTCTTAATAGCTCTTTTTTTAGGAGTCTTATTCATACTCCTAATATTCCATGATATCATTTTTTGAATCATCACTTTTTATTTTTATTAGTGGGCTTAGCCCCATTTCTCATTAAAAACTATGATATTTTTATTTGACTTCCCAAATCAATATCCTTTTGAGTTTCTTTTTCTCTTTTTTCATGCTTTGATGGCCTTCCTCTCATTTTTCCATTCCCACCAACACTTTCATCTTCATTAATCTCTTCTATTGTTCACAATGAGACTTATATTTTAAAGGTGTATGCTGCCCTAAAGAATTTGAAATGCAAGGAATAGCCTTATGAATACTTTCTTCTTTATGTTGCCTCAAAGACCCTAAAGTGCATGGGTGATCCTCCATAGTTATTAATTCTCCACATGCTTTTCTTTATTGTGTTGCTCTTAAAACCCTAAAGTGCAATGAATACACATTGTACTATTTTCATTTTTATTGCAAGGAGAATATTTTATGCTACTTGAGGAAAATGAAGATGAATTACTTGGATTAACCTTGACCACCACCTTATTCACATTAAAATTTGTCTCTTCATCTTCCTTTACTTAATTTTTTTTTCCTTATCTTCCTTCACACCTTTAACTCCTTTTTAATTTGATTGCCCATTGTAATTCCTCATCCCTTGTGTTATTTTTTTCTTCTATTGGTTGGTTTAAGTGAGCTATAGTGGTTTTTGCTATTTGATGATGCAGAGGGGTTTTTCTTGTCACTTTCTTAATAGTGGAAAATCCTTGACTTGACTTATCTTCTCCTATGATATATTCTCCTTGTTTCATATTGAAGTTTACCTCATGCCTAAAATTTTTCGTCTCTTTCTCCATACTATTTACTTTACAATCTCTTGCCATTTGTCTGATTTCATGACATTTGTGACATTGAAATGCAATGTTTCATAATCCAGTTGTCGATCCCATTCTCTTGATTCTGAGTTAATCCTAACGAACTCTAGTAAAGATTTTGAAATATCCATGGCAACACATTCAAGTGTATACAATATGCCTTCTCTTCTTAGTACTTAGTCCCTCCTAGATGAAGTTGCCTAGAGTATTGCCAACATTCTTCAAAATATCTTTATTAATGAGTTGATAAGGAAGTCCAAAATACCTAATCCATATCAAAAGTCTTTTAATAGTCTCTATCTCCATAGAAAAATTCTCACTCCATGATTTTAAGTATAATGCATCTTGGCTCCTAAACCAAGGGCCTCCATCCATTATTTTCTCGCTTATTTCTGAACTAGAGAAGATAAAGAGAAAAAATTTCTTTCGAAAGAAAATTCACAGAGTAATTTGAATTTGGTCCCCACTTCCACTTGATCCAATTTTGAATTTAAGAACTTGGCTAGTATCTATGGAACATATATATTATCCTTTTGGTTTCAAGAACCATTATATCATGTTTGATCATCTCATCCTTGATAATCACTTTTGGTGTTGTATCAACTACCTAGGTAGAGTTTTCCATAGATTCACTCTTCCTGTTATCGTGCCCTAATTAGGGCATCCATACTTATAACTAGGGCATCCTTACTTCTAGTAAGAACTTTAAAAAATGACCTTCCTTTCATGTTACCTAGATTTTCTTCACATGAATCCTTTAGTTTTTGAATTTATCTTAGATTTGAAACTATAAGTGTTGCTTCTTGGTTGCACTTTGTTTCCTTTTTCTTGCTAATGCTTATTGCTTCTTGCTTACACTTTTCTTCCTTCTTCCTAGCTTACCCTCTATATATTAATTATTTTAAATTATAAATGTTAAGGTTCACCCATAATATTTGAACCTTAGCTTAATATGTGAAACTCTTCACTCCCAACCAATCACTCTAAACCTCATGGACCCTTTGTGACAATGTTATTATTATTAATCTAGTAGTTGTGCCTGTTGGTGCAATATACCCTATAAGGAACAATCTATTTTAAAAAAAAGATCATTTAATTTAAATTTAATTATGTTTTATGAATATTATGTTAATGTGTTTTTTAAATTATCTCATAAATTTTGAGAGAATACCTTGCAATGTATTCATTCATTTCATGTATTCTTGGATTTTTATAAGTTTATAAAAACATAATAGCAAATACACATTAGGAAGAATAATGATTATCATTCACTTCCTTTGCTTGATTAGTATTGCATAGAAGGGCCTACAAAACCTCATTCCCTATGGTTTAAGTAGAGTAGTATGTAATTTCAAGAGCGAGATATAATAAACTTCAACTTCTAATATTTTTCATCTTCCTTTGATTTCATCTTTTGTGAACTCCCAATGCTAATAATCAAAAGACCTTTTCACCTTATTGTGTGGAAAGAGTTCTCAAGGCCACCTTGAGGTGATTTAAATCTTTAGGACGATTCCATCTGGAATCTCTTCCACAAAATGCTAACCTTTTACGACTCATGCATAAAAATTGATGATAATTATTCCATAAAAGATCATCATAAGATATATCAAGGTTTATAAAAAATGTCACGCTATACTATGTATTTGGCAATAATATCATTCAATCAAAAAATCTCCACACAGTCAAGAATTGAGTGCTTGAGACTTGGTCCTCTAATACTTCTTTCTCAAATATAAATACAATACATTGAGATTATTCTAAAACAAAAAAAACTTAAAAAAAATATGAAAACTAAAACTAAAGAGAATATTTACTTAAGCCTGGAGGAGTCCTTCAACTTCAGTATTGGTTATGGCAGTGACCCCCATTCTCCAAAATAAAAAAATATTTTGTTGATAACTTTTGATAATTTTTTGCAATAGATTATATTGAAACCTAAGAAGATAAAGGGAAAAAGTAGAGATGCTTAGAAGAATAGCCCACTAGAAAAATGGTTTGGGCAAGAATTTGATAATATTGAGAAGGAAGACATGTTTGAAAAAAATTGCAATTTTCAAAGAAGGTTGTAGATGTGATGCATTTAGAGGTAATTGCATGTACTTAAATAAATTCAAAAAATACAACATTAATTATTCAATAATATACAAAAGTAATCATTCACGGGAACAATAAATTAGATTCAATGCTAGAAAATTAGTAATGCAAGTAACAAAATCCTAGATTTTAAATCAATACAAATCCCAACCACTCAGAGAGGACAAAGTCTCATAGCCAGGTGGAGAGGAAGAAGTCCCATATGTGCAATAGAGGCGACTAAAATTCAAGTATGAAGGATGATTTCAACTACCAACTCTTCTTATTTATAGACTAAATCAATAATAACCCTAACCCTAATTCTTAAGATCTTATTACATTTTCGTAGGGCCTAAGCTAATAATAATAATGATAGTTGATGTGGTTATATTGGATCTATTACATGGATCCCTATCAAAAAGCTTTATCTTCAAGTTGAAAATGATTGGAAAATGATCTCAGGCTCCCATGCTGCATCTTCTTTGGAAAGATACTACCACTTGATGAGGAACTTATAAATTTGGTGAGACTATAGATTACAAATATGGGGTTGCAACATCACTTTTGGCTAGAGAATGATTCGTCCTTCATTGAGTATCGGAGACTCCATCCGAGATTGCAATTTAAGACAAGAAACATGAAAGTCATGGTGGATATATGAAGACAATGGAAGCTTCAATTAATATGCCACTTTACCATTACAATGAACCACGTTGTAGGGTCTATAAAAGTGAGGAGTGAACTTCCAATTGGACTTGGTATTTAAGGACAATTGCTTATAATACTAGAAGTGCAAAAAGACCATTTGCCTCATGATAAATTTCCACTAAGAGCAACACAAGTCATGTTACTACTTCAAGCAGTGATTGGCATAAGAAAAATTCTTTGAGTTGTAGCACAAGCTGACACTACTACAACCATTCATCTACCTGGGCCACCTTGGAGGATCTTGGAACATAGTTAGTCATTGATGGAGGTTTTTGACCATACAATGCCTTAAATGAGGCATCTTGATGGAATAATGGTAAGAAGCGATACATTTTGTCTTAGGAGAAATAATGAAGGTGAGTACCCAAAACTTTTGTTTACAATCTCTATCAGGCCATCTGACTGAGGGTGATAAGAAGAAGACATATTCAATCGAGTGCCACTAATATGAACTCCTTCCAAAAACTTCTAGTAAATGGTTAGGATTGCTGACAGTGGACTTAGGCATGGCATGCAATTTAGAAACATAATTTAGGAACACCTTGGCAATCTTACTAGTTTTCAAGGGATGCTATACGACACAAAAATGAACATACTTTGAAAGAGAATCCACTACCATAGAGCACTATTTTACCCTCAGATTTGGAAAGGCCCTCAGTGAAATCCATGGAGTGTTGGAATATATTACATTATTTGGTACATACCAATGTACCACCTTGGGTACATCTTTAGATTAGGAGTTTGTCTTAGATTAGGATTTGAGTATTTACTTTATGCAATGTAATAAATGCACAAGTGTTAGAATGTGAAAAGTACTTGATGTAAATGTGCATGTAGTCCATATGTACATCAGTTAGAATAAGAATATGAAGATTCATAGGTAGGTGAAAGTCCAAGAGACATATCTCTTTATATATAGGCCTTTGATAGAGTGACAAAAGTGAGAGGGTGAGAATATAGAACCATAGATAATAGAGATGAGAAGAGAAAGTAGATACAATGTAGAGCATGTATGAAATATGGAGTGTTTGAGACCTCCATTATACACATTGTACTATTTTCATGATATTTCATTAATGACCATTTTATGAGTTATTGCAGAAGTTTCTTATTAGTTTTTCCTTCATATTATATTGCCATTATCATCTAGTTAATACTGCTTGCTCATTTTAGTTCTTGTGGTTGCATTTCCTTTAATATATAACATTAAAAGCTAACATGGAGATGTGTTCCATTGATGATCAAGAATATGTAAGGGTTGCAGCAAACTAGGAGATTTAACCATAAATACCTTTACATATGTTTTTTATCCCTTTCAAGAAAAGGATTGCTTTACCTATTGGTATATTTTCAAGAATCCACAATGACTAATCTAGTGAGATGCATGCAATTCTTCGAGAATACTAATCCTAGCATTTTTAGGATGGGGGAAGATAAATGCAATCCTTGATGTGGAGCACCCCAATAGAATATAATATAAGAAAGGTGGAAAAGAGCTAACCACATGAATGATGTGAGTAGTCTCTACATAAAAAATTCACTCCTTCCAAAGTTGGGACAACCATTACATTGTGGAAGAGGACTAGAGATTGTGTTAACAAAAACATCCTCATGTTTGCAAGACATGATTGACCACCACATTCTCCTTCTATTTATTTTACCAATGACAAAATCATATCCTAAGAGCTTTGTCAACTAATTATTTTATTTGGGTATTGAGAAATGTTGTTCTAGAAATCTTCCTTGGGATCCTTGCACCCCTTGCCCATTTTTACCTATCAATGAGTGATTCACTTTGGATAAGGGAGCAATTCGCTCCTCCTTAGGAGTGCTTTACTGCATTCTATCAAACACTTCTCTCCATTGGAACCAATTACATCACTTAGAGTAGATCACACCTCTAAATTTGAATTTACAAAAATAATAATTAGATAATTGAATTGCTTGGTTATTTGGTTTTATTTCACGTCTTAAAAATGTTAGGAATCCCAAGCTAGTAACCTAGTTACTATAATTCCATATTTAGCATTCTCTCATCCTCCTATCTTAAAGGCACACTGACTTAAGATATGTGATTAATCAATAACATAGGCTTCAAAGATGACATAATATATAATATGTACAAACGAAAATATGAGAGATAGAGTCATGTGGTAGTTGACATGGCTAATAATATCACTATATCAAGTTAAACACACCATAGGATGAGATTCATACCTTTTCTAAATATGATCAATTTTTAATGACGTTTCATATAAAATAAAACAATATCTCTTATAGAGGAATTTATTATAGTTTGGGCTATATTATCATCTCTTTTATTGATGTGAATCCTCTAGTATTTGAAATATCAATCCTACTTTCTAATCATATTCTACTAATATTTTTAGGCAAACAAGACTCCTATCATATAGCTGATTTTAAGTTGTAATGTTATGATACAATATTTTATGTCATCCCGATTAAATAGTTAAAAGGTAAATATAGTGATGACTCACTAAACCCTTTTACTTGGCAAGGATAAGCGAAAGTTTATGCCATGGACAACCGCAAAAGAAACCTTTATTAAAAGATCCAACAATCGGAGGGCAAGTTTTGAAAATAGTGTAAAAACTTGGAAGTTTACTAGTCCAGATTAGAAGATAAGGAGCAAACATTTTGACATAAGATCATGAGGAAAAAATTCTTGAGGCCTTGATGTTAACCAACCTTGATTTTAAAGAAAACTTCCAAATATAAAAGCATCAACACCCAAAAGTTAAAAATATGTGCACAGTCTTCGAGAAGTATCGTCCTTCCTGCAAAAGAATCTCATATCTCTATGAAAGGACAACAACAACATGGGAGTCACAACGAAAGCAACTCAAATATCCAAAACATTAAATGAAGAGATATTTTGCACCTAAGTGATGATAATTTATAGAAATGGACAGATGGTAATAAAGATGGTAGATACTCATCAAAGGGTCTAAGGCCATTTGACATTCATGAATTCAGATCTAGAGAACTTTAAAGGGATCAACAGTTCATACGAGACATGGCCCGACATCAGAGGTGATATCCACCTTGAAATCTCTACATGAGTTTTGGAGGGTAACCCTCCTCTTGTAATAAATAAATAATAGTATTAGCTTTTTAAAGAATCAACAAGTTTGTAATTGTATTCTCTTGTAGGATTTCTTTTCATTTATTTTTATAAAAACAATCTACTACTGACCAACTTGTGGGTAATTTTGAACCCTTCTTTCGACACAATATTTGTAAACATTTGCTTGCATATAAATATATATAGAAGTCTACATCAATTTTTGGTTTAGCCATCTATGACTCTCTATGGACCCATTTATGTGTGGATGTGTATATTATTTTACCCGCTTTAGGTTTTATTAGTGTGTGTGTGTGAGGGGCCTGCATCTTTTTTTGGACCACCCATCTATGGCTCTCCTACGAGACCCGCATCTTTATGCATGCCTATATTGATGACTCTCATATATGATTAATTGTGTCAAGGAGAGGAAGTGTTCACAACTAGCACATAGCATTTAGGTTTATTTTTGCAGATCTTAGAAGATATTTTGGCACATCACCACCTTTTTATTTTGTTGAGTTATTTTTATTTTATCTCTTGCACCCTTCTTTTTCTTTTGTTGAGTGTAAGTGAACCTGAAATATTACATTTTAATAAGTAGCTGACCTTGTTAAAAATATCAGAGGCCTATGATTAAACTAAACTCCATGCTCTTGATCACAAACTTGTTGTATTTCTCCTCGCGAGATATGATTGCCTCGCAAGGGAGAATCAGAGATGACAAAAATAAATTCTAGAAATGATAATTAATTTACTCATTTTTAATATTTTTTAATTGGTTATATGGGATTGAAATGAGACCCATCTATATTAGATAATGATCACATAGTGGTATTATAACAACTTAACAATTATGCATGTATCATTTGCACAACTGGTTTATTGGAGACATGAATTACTTGGTTCTTTGGTTTTGTAAGTCTTCACATGTCAGGGACCCCAAGATAGTAATTGAATTTCTAAATTTATGGTGACTTGATGTGGTGCTAAACTCAATTGGTGAGAGATCCCAATTCCTGGCTTAGACAACAAGTCTATAAATTTGGATTCATTTTACCATAAAATTATAAAATTATGGTTCTCTTTTGCCTTCTCATGGCAACAACTTTAGCAATTTCTACTACTCCTCATCTATAGCAAATCTAAGTTCTATTAGATTATCCATGTATCACAAGATCTTCATAAGGGTTTTTAAACAAACCATCTTGTTGGTCCACCATATTTTGTAGTTGACCCAAAAATGCATTCAATTATTGAATTTGCTTTGGTGCCACTTCAACATTAGCCTTCATTTTTTCTCTTTAAACATTGTTTACACAAAATCGTCATTGAGGAGCCTTTTTGATTGTCATACACAAGATAAATCGACATTCACTAACCCCTATATTTTAGCTATCATTTATTGCACTTGGGTCTTAAAAGTAGCCATTGTGTCTTTACATGTTTATAGGTCTGTTTGCACGTCAGGAATTATTTCCAATTTCCTAACCATTTCTTTCCTACCTAGACTTGATTGCTGTACTTGTGATGTTGACATCATTGTCAATTATTTTAATACCTCATAGTATCTTGTTTTCGCAATTAGTTCATTCGTAGTTTGTTGAATGATATTTGTTGTCTAGTTGAGGATTATTTTTACATTGACTATAAAATCAAATTACCTTTTGGTATTTGCTAACTTGGTTTTAATATTATCCTATATGAACTAAACTTGCTCAATTTTTGAGGTGGAACCATGTCTGTTGTTATTTCTTTTAGTTTTTCCATCTCTTCATGGATTTCAACAATTTCTTAACCTATATTTTGTTGAACAACTTGCATCTACTCAACTTATTGTACCAACTCCCGTTTCTCTTCTTTGAACTATAGTTTTAGCTAGTTTTGGGTTTAGGTGAGCTATTTTCAAAGATCCTCCAAATGCTTTGTTTTTTACTCTAAAAAAATTTGCTTCTAATTATTTCACTTGTGATAGATTGAACATATTTCCTAAGGGATTCAAATTTTTATTGAAGCTATAGGTTTTTAACTGTAAGTTGGGCTACTACCAAAACATTATTTTCATCCTTCTTGTTTGCTTTATTCTCCTTAGCCAATAGACCATATTGCATAGTTGCTCCAATTGACAACTGATTTGAGAGATATATCATTTGGTATGGATCCATTCTTGATAGATCTAGCTTTGAGACTTTAACAATGAATCTAGTAGAAGAGGTGGATGGTCCAGATGGTTCACTTTGAAGGTATTTCATGATCAAGATCTTATATTCACATGTAGTTAACTCTGATTGCATGATCAATAGTGACCTCGAGGATTGGTCTTTCTAGAAATTTTACTCCTTTCTAGTTTTTATTTCTTCTGCTTAGAATAAGTCTAATTCTTCTTATGCAACTATGACTCCAAAGGCATCAATAGCATGCCAAACGTAAGCTTGACTAGGTCTTGTTACTAATTGTTGTTATTGGATGGTTTTGGTAGAGTTGGTTGTATGAAATTTCATTGGTGATACCATTGTTCCAAGAAATAATTGTTGACTATAGGAACTTGGAGGATGTGGAGGGTAGGAGGATGTAGTGGATGAGGTGAATTGGGTGGTTACAAAAGTGAATGGTGATGTGATGTTGACATGTCAGTTTCCATCTATGCTAGTGTTTTCGCTAGTAACAAGATTAGTTGTGATGGACTCTTGGTATATGATACTAATGAGCATGTGGTGGTGACATCTATGGTGGGAGATGGAAAGGGGGTGATGGATTTTGTGCCTCTTGTAGAACCAAAAGTTAAACTTATTACGGGAGAGATAAGTATAACAAAAGTAAGTGGGATTGAAGAAATAGGTGGAAAGGAAGAAGCAAGAATAAAAGAATTGAAAGGAATTAGAAGTGCAACAATAAAATATCTAGTTGCAACAACCTCCAAGATGACCATTTTTATTATCTTATTTTTATTATGTGGGTTCATAGAGGCTTTAATAGTTTCTTGTCTTGAATCCTTTTCTTCCTTCAAGATTCATCAAGTGCTTTATATTGTTCATCACTTGCACTCTTAGCAAAAGTAGACAATACACTCAATTGTTCTTTGGTCGCCTCTACTTAGGAAGGGGAAATTCTTAAGGATTTTCCTATCATTAAAGTGAGGGCAAATATTGTCTAGAATATTCTTATAGATCTACTTGTATTTCTTGAACTTGGCTTGTGCTCGATGCTTCTTCAACCTATATGACCACTTTATTGGAAAATAGTATATGAGGATCTCATTATTGTATTTATAACCATTCCCTACATGTTTCTTATACCATATCATTGACTATTTCTTGGTGTGACAACACCATAAAATATATTTTCAAGGGTAGTGATAGGATATATTTTGATTTATAGGCTTCTAGTAAGGAATTTCTCTATGATCCCTAGCATTTTTATCAACCTCTTATGTTTCCCATCCCAGATGGATGAGAAGTGATCATCAAATGGGCCCTAATGCATTGGAATCTTAATTGTACCCATTTTATACTACATATTTTTCTAGGCTAGGATATTTCTTCTAGAATAGCCTAGAACTTCTAAGGCCTTCATTGGCTAATGATTAATATTGTAATATGGTACAAAGTCATGTTTGAATTTGGTCTCTACATACAAGAACCACTTTGGTGGTGTGGCCTGTGTACCATTGTTGAATCTTGTGTTTATCCTTGTGCACTTCCCATAGCTTGGAAATGATTACTTCTCAATCCCATATCTCTTTTTATACATGTGAAAGATGTGCAATCCCTTGTTCTCCAACTACTTCCTAAAATACCCTTCTAGATCATATGACCACACATCCCTTAGCTACTTAAAATCCATTCTCCTTAGCTTCTCCATGATTTGGTTAAACTCTCATAGCTTAGGAGTTATATACATTATCTATTGATTTATGGTGTATAATATTATATTCTTGTGACCTTTGAAGTATTTCAAGTCCACACCATACATATTCCAAATTGAAGTGATTGTTAGGCACAAATATAGGTAGATTAAAGTGCATGACAAATAAACAAAAGAGGGAGATGAGGAATTAGTTTTTCCCTAGGTAGAAGTCTCTATTTAGACACTCTTTTGTTTATAGAAAATTCTTACTCTTCAGAAAACCATGGTACCCTCTCCTTTAACTTCAATATGATTGGGTGGTATAAGATATCATAGAAGTTGTATGAAGTCTCTCCCTCTTATTGATAATGCATGTCCATATCCATGATGTAGAGAGGTTTTTTATTTAATCCTATTTGGTTTAGTTGTAGTGAGGAGAACCACTTTTTCCTTTGGTATAAAATCAACCACACCATATAGGATGTGTACGTGATATTATTTGTTTCCTTGAAGTCCTCAACTATTTATTCATCTGGTCAACTATGTATTTTGTGCAATCTATAATATAAGAATGACCATGATAGTTTTCAACTACATGTAGGAGTGCAACATGTTCTTCATCTAACCTTGCATCTATTTTATCTCCCAACATTATGACTATCTTAGAGATAATCAACTAGACACCATCTTTAAATAATTCTAACTCCAATAGAATGATAAAATCTAAGGTTTTATTTGGGTCTTCTAGATGCAATATAAGAAAATATCTCTAGTAGTGGTAGTCATCCTTGTAATAATAGTCTTTTTGAGCCTTATAATTATGTGTTATTTATATAGCTAAACCATCCATTGAGTTTAACATACACCTAATATCCTACTTATTGATATAGAAGGATTATTCCTCCATTTGTGGTGGCCTTTTGATCCTTCCCCCAAAATTGTACCTTATGGAACATACCTCAACTAGATCTAGGAAATGCCAAACTTGGGGTATTAAATTCATCACCAAGCTTGACATATAGACTTGAATAATACTTTAGGAATCTATGATTAGTTAAATCTCCTCAATGCTTATTTTCTCACTTCTATTGGAAAATGTTTGAATTTCCCTTCTCCAATTGCCTATATGGTTCATAATTGTTTTCAAGCCTCTTTGGTGGAGGGGGAAGATTCTTCTTCTTAGCCCTTTTCTTACATTTTCTCTTAGATAAGTTGGCTTGTGAAGCTTGTAGTTGGAACTATATCGGTTTAATGGGGGTAGTAACGAGTGAAGTGGCAGTGATAACAAACAACATTATAAGGATTGCTTCAGGTATTGAAGGGTATGCAAATATGGAGGTGGTATCTATGATGCCATTGAGAATGTAGTTTATTTTGGGGGAAATAATATTTTTTGTTGAATTAGGAAAGGGAAAGCAATTTGCTTAATGAAGTCGAGCAAATTGCCTAGCAAGAATGAGCAAATCATTAGCTTGTAATGACTTAGGTAATTTTTTTTTGTTTTGAATTGGATAAATTGACTTCCTTGGAAGCAAAAAATAACTTGACAAGGACTTTGATAAAAATTTTAAGCTTTGGTTGAATTAGGCAGATCACCTAACCTCAAGGAATCAATCACACTTCAATAACTTAGATGGATTTCCAATTTAGGTAAAGGGTGATTCATTCAACTTGGAAGTAATTGCTACCCAAGGTAGAACTTGGTAAAACTTTACCCCTTTTTATGAAGTCTCAGCATGATCCACTCGATAGGAGCATGGGGAGTGACAATTTACTAATATAAATAGGATGGGTTATTGAGATTGATGTGGAAATGGACAATGAGATCTAGACTAGGATTGTGAGGATTTGAAAACATAGGCATCTTAATGAACACAAACTTGTTAGGGTACAACTTAGCCATTACAAGGTTTGCACCCAACTTGAAAATCCATATTTTAAGTACTCAAAGAGTGGTTTTCTACTTGAGGTCAGGTGATCCGCATAATTCAACCAAAGCTTAGAAAATTTACTGAATTCCTCCTTGTCAAGTTATTTACTCCTAAGGAAAGCAATTTGCCCAATTTAAGATAATTTTTTTTATCGAGTGGCCTAATAGTGGAGAGTTTGGAACTTTGAATAGAGGTCCAAGGTTCAAATCCTATGGGGTGTAAGGGTTGTACACCATGATTAAGTAACTAGAGTTATATCATATGGTCTACGACTTCATAAATATTAATGCTTTTATTAAATTTACTATCATGGAGGAAGGTTTCTTACTACATAATTCTAATGATATGGATTGGACCATGGTTTATGCTAAAACTTATGGAGGCTAAAGAATCATTTTATGGTATTAGACTAGAAAGGGAGGGGAGGAATGGAGGAGAGGAGCAGCGAAGGAAGTTTGAAAGTTTCGGGTGGGAACAACAGAGAAGGCACGGAGGGTTTGGGAAGGAACCTCGAGAAGGAATCAGGCGAGGATCCAGAGGAAGGGAGGCCTTCGACGACAGGTGGGGCTGCCCAAAGAGGGCTCGACCCTCCTCAAAAAGATCCGGACAAAGGGACCCAGAAGGGCGATGCGGGTCCCAGAGGAGGCCGGTCCTTTGCAAAACTGTTAAGGGGAGAAAGAGTGATTTCCTTTCACTCCCGCCCCTCATTCCGGTGAATAATAGGATAATGGCTCCTACCGCTTCGATGGGTTCTTTTTTATCCATGGAAGAGTTTTCTTTAGTGGGTAAGTTTTTGGGTGGAAGGCCGGATTTAGAGACTATACGATCCTGGGCTCTATCCAAATGGAGAACGGTGGGGAGTATGGAGGTTGTTGCCCTGTCTAGGGGGTTTTTCATCATAATATTTAATAACAAGGAGGATGCGAACCACGTTCTAACTGGAGGACCCTGGTTTTTAGGGAAACACAGTCTATTCCTCAGGAAGTGGGGGGAGGATTTCGACCCTAAAAAATAGAATATCAATACTGCCCCTATTTGGGTTCGACTTCCTAACCTACCAGCTCAGTTTTTCAATGAGTATTGGCTGCAAGGCATCGCCAGAGCGATTGGAGAACTGGTTTCCATAGATCATGCAACCTTGGCGAGGACAAGGATGACACATGCAAGGATATGCATCAACGCTAATTTAGACTCTGAGCTACCAAATATTGTGGAGCTAGGGTACGACAACTACCTAAGAAAATAGGTGGTGGAATATGAAAATAGGCCAGCTTTTTGCCCTGAGTGCAAAACCCAAGGCCATTTGCAAAATCAGTGCCCTAATCTAGCAGCTAGCAGAGAAAACCAAAGGTCGAAAGGCAAACGAGCAAATGAGAAAGGGTTTCCTAGGAACCTCCCTCTAAAAGGAGGCCCTATGGGCAAAGGAGGCTTTAGGCCATCTAAAAATAACCACATTTATCAGGAGAAGACAAAACAGGGGGCAGGGCAAGGTCAGAGCAAAGACAAGCAACATCTCACCGACGAACAGGAAAATCAGGTAAGCCCTAAAATTCCAAGCTCAAATAAGTTCAAAATTTTAGATGATCTAATGGTAGAAGGGGAGAGTGAGGAATTAGAGGAAGGAAACCTGCAAGGTGAAATCCCTGAAACCCTAGAATCCCCATCAAGGGCGGGTCCTACAAACCCCATAACCAAGAACCCCTCAAGCCCCCAGGGAGGGGTAAGGCAAAATCCTAGAGAATATAGAAAATGGGTGGAGGAGATAGAGTCTTCAAAAATAGACCTTCCCAACATCATAGCCAGAAGCCCGTCAAACCATCTAGAAGGTTCAATACAAAAATTAGGAGAATACAGGAAACAGATGGAGGAGTTAGAATCAAGGATTGAGGTGGTAGAAATGAATGATGTTGAGGAATGCGTTAGTCCGGTTCTACAATAGATAGTTCATCCACATTTTAGCCCCAAGCAGACCAGGAGTACTACTAAGTCACCTATTGACTATGGCAGTGAGAGAAAGAAGGGGAGGATGTCAAATGCAGAGCACAACAGAATGAGGACTGACAATGAGATTGCCAGTGGCAAACAGAAAACACTGATACAACAAGTTATCCCAGGGCATGAAGATAACAAATCAGGAAAACCTCCTCAAGGGAGGGGGAAGGGGAAAAACTCTAAACAATCTAAATGAAGGTTCTCTCATGGAATGTGAGAGGCCTCAATGGCCGACCCACTCAGAGGGTGGTTAGCTCGTTAAGAAGGCAATACAATCCAACAATTTTGATGCTGCAAGAAACAAAATTAGATGAAGCCCAATCAAAAACAATAGCAAAAAATATATGGAGTCAAGGGGACATGGTGTACAAACCGGCTAGAGGAACTTTAGGGGGGCTCATGGTTCTTTGGGATCCTCGGGTGGTGGAAGGCAGCATTATCCAAGATGATGACAGGGTGCTGAGCATTTTTTTCCATGATATTGACAACAATAGATCGTGGATCTTCTCAAATGTCTATGCTCCCAATTCTGTTCAAGGGAGAGCTTCTTTGTGGGAGTACCTGGGTAAACTGGGTGATGCTTTCCATGACATCCCTTGGGTGGTGGCAGGCGACTTCAACACGCCATTATACCCCTCGAAAAAAAAGGGTGGAATAGGGCTCCCAACCAGAAGTATGGAAGACTTCAATGACTTCGTAAACTCGAACCAACTGATGGATGTGAGGCTAAGAGGAGCCAAGTATACTTGGAGCAACAGGCGAACAGGAAGCCAACTTATCCAGGAAAGACTTGACAGGTTTTTCTTATCAAAGGAGGCAATTGCTGGGTTTGGAGACTCTACTCTGCAAACTCTTCCCAAAATTTCCTCTGATCACAATCCCATCCTTTTGGAGGTTCCAAAGTCAAACTCCTTCAAAAAACCTTTTCGATTCCAGTCAATGTGGATCAGGCACCCGGAGTTAAAAGAAAATATTTCCAGATGGTGGCAAGCAACCCTTTCAGGGAAGTTCAGGTTTCAAACTTGCTCAAAAGCTGAAATTAGTAAAGGATAATCTTAGAACTTGGAATAAGGAGGTTTTTGGGAACCTGTTTGAGAACAAGAAACAAGTGGGAGAAAGGTTGCAGGTCATTGAAAAATCGATACAAAATGGTATCGGTGATGAAGCTACTAGGAAGGAGGAGCAAGCCAAGCTTTCAGAATATCACAATATTTTGGCTTGTGAAGAGATATACTGGAGACAAAAATCCAGGGCATTATGGCTAAAGGATGGTGACTTGAACTCAAAGTTCTTTCATGTCACAACCTTGAGGAACAAAAGTAATAACAAGATCAGAGAGTTGACCAAAGCTGATGGATCCAAAACCCAGGATTTGATTGAGATCAGAGAGGAAGCAATTGCTTATTTTAGCTCCCTTCTCGGGGATGAATCCCAGTGTATAGAGGAAGCCAAGGACACTCTCCTCCAGTTCATTCCTAGCTTGGTTGATGAGGCCATTAATGGTAAGCTTCTTGCTCCCTTCACTGATGAAGAAATCAGAAATGCTTTGTTTAGTATGGAACCTGAGAAGGCCCCTGGCCCTGATGGGTTCCCTCCTCGGTTCTTCCAAGTTTTTTGGGATATTGTGGGAGAGGATGTCATTTCTGCTATCAAAGAGTTTTAGGCTTCAAAACATATCCCGAGAGGGTTCAAGTCCACCTTTATAGCCCTGATTCCTAAGGGCCCAACATCGGAGACAATGGCAGATTTTAGACCGGTTAGTTTATGTAACGTATCCTACAAGATCTTAACAAAAGCCATTGCTAACAGGATGAAAGAAATATTGCCCCTCATTATTGACCCTGGTCAAGGAAGCTCTGTTCAGGGGAGATCAATTGTGGATGGTGCGATCACAGTCCATGAAGCTCTGCACTCGGCTAGGCAAACCAACAAGGAGGTCTTTGCCCTAAAGCTTGATATGAATAAAGCTTTTGACCGCATTAACTGGGATTTTTTGATGGCTATTCTTCTGAAGTTTGGCTTTCATCCTCAATGGGTCAGGCTGATAAAAGAGTGCATATCCGAACCTTGGTTCTCAGTTTTGGTCAATGGCACGACAACTGGGTATTTCAAGAGCCATAGGGGGCTCAAACAAGGAGATCCGATTAGCCCAATGTTGTTCATTATAGTAGCAGAGGCATTAGGTAGAACTATTAAAGCAGCATGCACTGCTGGATTAATTTCGGGGATTAAAGCCACCTCTCTCACCAACCCAGTTACTCACCAACAATTTGTTGATGACACTCTGATGTTGACCCAGCTCGTCGGTGGTTGAAGCCAGAAGGATTAAGCACATTCTCCAACTCTACGAGGATGCGGCGGGACAGAAGGTGAACTTCAACAAGAGTAAGCTTTACTTCCTCAACACCCCAATTCAGAGACAAGCCAGAATAGCAGAGATTTTGGGATGTTCGATAGCGACTCTTCCTACCTCTTATTTAGGCCTTCCCCTTTTCTATGGTTCTCCGAGAGAATCTATGTGGGATAGAGTGGTAGAAAGAATCCAAAAGAAACCGGTCTGGCTGGAAAGGACATTTTTTATCTCAAGCCGAGAAACTTACTCTCACTAAGGCATCCTTACAGAGCATTCCGATTTATTTTCTATCTGTGTTTAAGGCCCCAACCAGAGTATACCAAAAAATTGAATAGCTCCAAAAGAATTTTCTCTAGTCTAGGTCAGAGGAAAAATAGAGGATCCACCTTGTGGGTTGGGGCAAGGTTTGCAGGCCGAAAGAAAATCGGGGGCTAGGACTGAGAAGAGTTGCTCACCTAAACACAACCTTGCTAGCCAAACAAGCTTGGCGTCTCATTAACAATGAGGAGAATGAGTGGACTGCCATAATTAAAAGAAAATATCTTCAAGATATCGAATTCCTAAATGACACGGTGCACAGTAGAGGTTCGGCATTCTGGAATGCAATCTTAACAAGCAGAGAGGTCATAAAGAAAGGCCTAAGATGGGTTCTAGGTAACGGGCAGAAGATCAGGTTTTGGGATGACAGGTGGGCCAAGGATGAAGCTTTATCTCAGTTTCCTCACCTAGCGAGGATCAAAAGAATCACAGAGGATCTCATAGGAAGGAAAGTAGCTGATTTCATGAGACAGGACAGAGGAAGGCTTATTTGGAAATAGATAAGGATTCAAGGATTTGAAGCTGAATCAAAAGAAATCCAAAGCATCCTGCATCAACAATTCATTTCTATGAGACCTGAGCAGGATCATGTAATATGGGCAGCTACCAAAAATGGGTAGTTCTCAGTCAAATATGCATACATGCTAATGTTAGATACTGAGGACCCCACACTCCAGACACAACTGGTGTGGGTCAAAAATCTTATTCCTAAAGTTGCAATGTTCTCGTGGCTGGTGATCCAAGGCAGGATTCTTACTATTGACAACTTGATAAGGAAAGGTGTGATAGTTGCTAACCACTATTTTTTGTGCAGGGCCAATTGGGAGTCCACCCTCCATATTTTCCTTGAATGCCCGGTCTCTCTGAGTATCCTCAATGGGTTATTTCAAGCCTTTAGCATTTGCTGGGTCAGACCAGCCACCATCATTGACCTCTTCCACCAATGGCCAAATCCCTTTGTTAGCCTTAGGTTGAGGTTTTTTTGGAAGATTTGTCTCCATCATTTTCTTTGGCAGGTTTGGCTAGAAAGAAACCATAGAGCTTTCCATGAGTCGAGCCATGATGTCACCTCCATCACCAATAAGATTCTTACCTTCGCCCATGAAAACGTCAGCCTTATTCCTCATGAAGCTCGAAATCCTTCCCCCTGGGAGAGGCTGATCGCTCAATCCTTAAATATTACTCTGGGCGAGAAACCTGTGTCTACCAAGGTCAATCCCAGATTAGATGTCAAGTGGAAACCACCCCTGGTTGGTTGGTTCAAGCTCAACTTCGATGGGGCCTCTAAAGGTAACCCTGGCAAAGCAGGGGCTGGAGGAGCAGTGAGAGACCATCAAGGCAAGCTGGTGATGGCCTTTTCTAAGCAGCTGGGAACAAGGACTAACAACGAGGTGGAAGCAAGAGCATTATGGAGGGGTCTTCAGTTGGCTCAGGAGATTGAAGGTAAACTAATTATCGAAGGAGATTCGATGCATGTCATAAACCTTCTCAGCAATGGGAAAAATCCTCCGTGGTGGATTAAGACTGTCATCGAAGAGGCTAGGATCCTCTACCAAGCCAGGAATGATCGGAAGGCCCAGCACGTGTTTAGGGAAGCAAATAAAACAGCTGATATATTGGCCAATATAGGGGTGGAAGCCGATGGGTTGGTCACTTGGGAACATGGGGTCCCAAGTGATGTGGACAAAATTATTCAAAATGATCGCCAATGATGATGAAACTGTGGGGTTCAAAAAAAGGGAGAGGAGTTTCATTTTTGTTTTGTCAGTATTGCTTCGGTCCTTCTTGTGACGGCTTTAGTTTTCTTTGCAATGGGGGAAGGATCCAGGTGGCATGGTGGCCTCATGTTATGGGGTTAGGGGCAAAGGCAGCTGCCAAGGACCGATGTCATGATTTCGTGACATGTCGTAGTTTAAGGAAAAGCAAAATACAACAAGAAAGAAAAAGTGTCGCGATATCGCGACATGTTGAGCAAGAAAGAAAAAGTGTCACGATATCGCGACATGTTGAGCAAGAAGGAAAAAGGGTCACGATTTCGTGACATGTTGAGCAAGAAAGAAAAAGGGTCACGATTTCGTGACATGTAGAGCAAGAAAGGAAAAGTGTCGCGATATCGCGACATGTTGAGCAAGAAAGAAAAAGTGTCGCGATATCGCGACATGTTGAGCAAGAAGGAAAAAGTGTCACGTTTTGGCGACATGTTGAGCAAGACGAAAAAAGTGTCGCGATATCGCGACATGTCGCAGTTTCACGACCAAAAGAGAAGAGAAAGAGCAAGAAGGAAAAAGTGTCGCGATATCGCGACATGTCGCATTTTCGCGACCAAAAGAGAAGAGAAAGAGTAAGAAGGAAAAATGTCGCGATATCGCGACATGTTGAGCAAGAAGGAAAAAGTGTCGCGTTTTGGCGACATGTTGAGCAAGACGGAAAAAGTGTCACGATATCGCGACATGTCGCAGTTTCGCGACCAAAAGAGAAGAGAAAGAGCAAGAGGGAAAAAGTGTCGCGATATCGTGACATGTCGCATTTTCACGACCAAAAGAGAAGAGAAAGAGTAAGAAGGAAAAATGTCGCGATATCGCGACATGTCACATTTTCACGACCAAAAGAGAAGAGAAAGAGTAGGAAGGAAAAAGTGTCGCGATATCGCGACATGTCGCATTTTCGTGACCAAAAGAGAAGAGAAAGAGTAAGGAGGCGAAAGTGTCGCGATATCGTGACATGTTGGATTTTCGCGGGCAAAAGCCAAGAAAAGGAGCAAGGAGGCGAATGTGTCGCGATATCGCGACATGTTGCTTTTTCATGTCCAAAAGCAACAAAAGAGGACAAAGAGGCAGAAGTGTCACGATATCGCGACATGTCGCATTTTTGACATGTCGCAGTTTTGCGACGATCCAGAGCAAATGAAGGAAAAGACTCAAGGACGACGCGATTTCGTGACTTGTCGATTCTTCGCGGATGGAAGCGGCAAGAGAACAAAACGGGAAATGAATGTCGTGATTTCGTGACATGTCTCAGTTTCATGACAGGCAGTGGCAAAGGAGCAGAATGAAGGCAGATTGTCGTGATTTCATGACAGGTCTCATTGTCACGACATGTCGCATTTTCACGACTATCCAGAGCAAATGAAGGAAAAGACTTAAGGACGTCGCGATTTCGTGACATGTCGCACTTTCACGGATGGAAGCGGCAAGAGTGCAAAATGGGAGACGAATGTCACGATTTCACGACATGTCTCATTGTCACGACATGTCGCATTTTCACGACATGCTCGCGACATGTCGCATTTTCATGACTATCCAGAGCAAATGAAGGAAAAGACTTAAGGACGTCGTGATTTCGTGACATGTCGCACTTTCGCGGATGGAAGCGGCAAGAGTGCAAAATGGGAGATGAATGTCATGATTTCGCGACATGTCTCATTGTCGCGACATGTCGCATTTTCGCGACATGCAGCGACAAAGGAGCGGAACGAAGGCAGAATGTCGCGATTTCGTGACATGTCTCTTTTTCGCGACAGGTCGCATTTTCATGACTATCCAAAGTAAAATATGGAAACGACTTAAGGACGTCGCGATTTCGTGACATGTCGCATTTTCGTGGCTGGAAGCAGAAAGAGTGCAAAATGGGAGACGAATGTCGCGATTTCGCGACATGGCTCATTTTCGTGACATGTCGCATTTACGCGACTTATAGCGGCAAAGGAGCAGAACGAAGGCAGAATGTCATGATTTCGTGACATGTCTCATTTTCGTGACATGTCACCGTTTCGTGACTCTCCAGAGCAAATGAAGGAGAAGACTTAAGGACGTCACGATTTCGTGATAGGTCGCATTTTTACGGTTGGGGTAGCAAGAAAGCAATGCGGTGGGCCGCTGCCTGTGTTCTAAGGTGTTTGTAAATATGTGTAAGGGGCTGTGCTCTTTCTTGGCAGGGTGGCCTCAGAAGGGTACTAGTAGCGAAGGATAGACTGTCCCTATTGAGGTTTTGATCCGTAATAGCATAGTGCTGATTTTTGTAAAAGGTTTTGGGTCAACCTGGAAAACCCGGATGTAATGAAATTGTACCTTAATTACCAAAAAAAATAATCATTTTATGGTGGTGTGAGTCATAAAAATACTACTTTAGCAACTTTTCACTCTTCTATTACCCTCTACGTACTTATCATTAATGCATTAGGTAGGCAATTAGCTCTAGAAACAAGTTGATTTGATCCCTCTTTTAATTTTTACCATATTTTCTTTAGAAAGAGATTCACTTCATACTATGGAACAATTTTCTTGTCACATTGGAGCAATTTACTCCTTACGAAGCAAATTACTTCAAATTTAGAAAAGCAATTTACAAGGTAAATTCTAAGAAATAAGAGGAAAAGGAAAGAGGGAAGAGGAACATTCAAGCACCCGTTCTCTCATTTTTTCTTTTTCTTTTTCTTAAATTTTTATTTCTATTTTTTATCTTTTTATTGGAGAAAAGGAAAAATAGAAGAGAAAATAATAGCCAATAAAATAAAAATAATGCAAAAGCTATAATAATAGTTGGGGAAAACATTAAAATATTATGAAGATATTTACATTTTATTTTATTTTAAATATTTTTTAATAAATGGGACTTAAGTGCTACCCATTAAGTGAAATTTGTAGTAGTCTCCCATGCATATTCATAAGTTTGTATGCATTTGGACCTACAAATTGAAGGATATGATATTGCCAACTATAAAATAAATTAAATTTTCTATGATTTCTAGACTTGGATCTGTCCTCATATCACTTGAACATTAAGTCATCTTCTTTGTAGTCCATTTTAGTATCCCTCTTGTCAAACTCTCTTTATACAACCATATGATGTTGTACCAACTATGTAAAGGCATTATTCCTTTATTTATCTATAACTAGTAGGGTATTTAGTTAGGTTTGCATTGGCTTGATATTGGTATACTCAAGATTTAATTATTGAATATTTAGTGAGAAGAGAGTTCTAGGTTAATAGGAAGATTACTTCCTTTCCAAAGACAAGTTTATAGAGTGATTATTCCATTGAAGCCTTAGGTTTTATCATATATTTTCATAACAACTTTTCTAGTTTGGTGTATGAATCCTTTTGTGACTCAACTATTGTTCTTTTTAAGATACAATATTTTTGTTTGTTGATAAAACCAAGCCATTTCCCTAAGGTAGTAATTGGATGCTATTTTTAGCACAAAACCGTACTCCAACACAAAATTTAGTACATTTAACCATGTGAATATCATGGTATTATTGGTGATCAATACGGAAGGAGTCCCAAATCTAGTGATCATGTCCTCCAAAAGTTGGATAACTAGATTCACAAATTTGATTGGTTTTTCTTATATTCACCTAGTAAATTAATCTATCGTAGTTAGAATCCATCCATATCCTACACTTAATAAGGTATTGGTTTACCAATAATGATATAGGCCCTACTATTGAAAGGATTCAATAATTATGATGGGTTTTAAGGGCATTATGCTCTTTGTCTTCTATCCATGAAAGTGTAATAATATTTGCATTCCTTAAACCATTGAAAACAATTATAAAACATGGTAGGCTGATAATATCATATCCTTAGAATTTTATAAGTTATGGTTTGGGTAAAATAATTCTCTCCATCATGATACTCTTTTATTATGGATTTTATCCCTTCCTCTTCAACACATCACAACAAAACTTTTTTATACTCTTTTAAAAAAGTACATTTTCTAGCTAGGTATAATGCATTATATTTTACCTGAATATAGACCTGTTTAGGAATTAGTCCATAAAAAAATTATCTTGATATCATGAATCTCTTGATGTCACCTATCAATAGTTGATCATCAGGTTTGATTTCTTCCACCAATGCCACTTGATCATTAGGAGTCAACATATTTTTATATAAATATCTACATCTAACTAGTTTAGGGGGTTTTAACTCTATGTTAAATTCTTGGATCTTATTTATATATCATGCCATCTTTTCCTCCAATTCACCATTTAATATGGTGTATTTGACATTAGGGTGCACTTTGAAGATAATGGTATTACTTTAAGATAAATAATACCTAAATTTCCTTAGGCCTTTCATCATTGGGAATACCTATTTTTTTATGAAGTTATACCTCTTCTCATAAATATGGGCCACCTAAATAATGAATGAGATTAGATGTTCTACTTTATTATCCTTTTAGGTTAATACAATTATGCTAATTTCATCTATACCAAACACATACAAATTGAAATATTTAGAGAAATCAAGGTTGATTAGGACCAGGACCTTTGTAAAAACATATTTTATATCATGGAAATATTTCTTTCCTTATTTGGTCTATACAAGGGCGACATATTTCTTTAACATCTTAGTTATTGGTTTAACTAATTATACAAAATTGGTTATTATTTTAGCTACAAATTAGATTTGACCTAAAAACAACCTAATCTCTTTGATGGATATGGGTAGAGATAAATCTTGGATTGTTATTATTCTATTAGGGTCTATCACTAGGCCATTTTTAGATACTACATACCCAACTATTATTCCTTCCTAAACTATAAGAATATAATTTTTTAGATTTAATGAAATGAAAAATCCCTACACCTCTTGAAGATGGATTTTAAATGTTTAATATTGTGTTGCTCTGTTTATAAAAAATAGTTAAATCCTATAGGTATATGAGTATGATTTCATCTATCAAACATATAAAGGTAATATCCATAGCCCTCTGGAATATAGATCCAATATTTTACAGGCCCAATGGTATACTTTGGTATGAAAAAGTTACCCATTTTATAATGAGCATTACTTTTTTTTTATCATCATCCTTTACACATAAATGGATATACCTTAAGAAACCTTCTTGTAGTGAGGACTTGTAAGGTCTTGCCATATTTTATAAAATCTAATCTATGGATGGTAGTGGATAATGATACTCTACTCAATATTTAGAAATTGATGCATAACAATATATTCCAAATATTATTGTGGATGGGAACAAGATTAGAAACCCATTTGGAATACTTAATATGAAATATAATATAGGCTTTTAGAAGGCTAAAGATTATCTTCTTCTTTACAACTTCGATATTAGGATTGATAGTTCTATATTTTTGTTGAAAATGCTTTGCTCCATGACCTATCCTTATGGCATTTGAATTAATGCTTCTATATTAAACCTTTGAATATTCATAAGACTAAGCAATTACATCATTTATGCTCTTTAAATAGTTACATAGCACATTATTTACCCAACAACATATTTTTTCCTAGGTTGTAATATGATGCTTTGACTTTGATGTTGGATTCCTTAGCATTTTCATCAACATTGAATAAGCTTTCCAACATGATTCATCCTTTTGGTAGCCCATTAATTTTCAATCAGATTACTCCATATTTTATATTATCTTGGTACTCATTTTTAATTTCAGCTTGTTAAGTTTCTTTTATTAGAAATTCTATAATTTGATCACCATTATTAAATACCCACCAATGAATAGAGTTATTAAGGATAGTAGGATCGAAGGCTACTTCTAGTCCTTTTGGATTATACATGAAGTCAAATTAAAATTTATCACTATTGAACCTTAATTCATTTGCCTTGACATTTAATTTAGGAGGAATTGCCTTTATCTCATATGTATTAAATATTTTGACAAGTCCCAAACTCTATGTCTAAAGGATTTTAAGTGTTTATTTTTAGTTTCACACTATGAATTGATTTGGTTTACAACCAACTCAAAATTGCTAAATATTTGTATGTTCTTGACTTCCATATTTTTTACTTTCCTTATACTTGTGCAAAGTGATTCATATTCAAAAATATTATGGGTGCAATTTAATAGAAACCTATACACAATTCATTTGGACACCTAGAAATCAATGAAATGAGTATCATGACCAACATTTTTGGTTCTTATATTAATAAAATGCATAGTAGGTCCCATCAGGTCCTTGGGATTGTTAACTAGTTAGGGTTAGAATACTAACAAGTTCTTTAGATATTAGGTAATTACCAAACCTAATTTATTCAAAAATTATCTTTGAGTCCTCATCATCCTAGAGCACATTGATGATCATGTTGATTTCTAACATGTAGTCACATTCAATAACCTTGTTATCCAAGAATTCAAGCAAATTATTCCAATTCAGTAGGTCATCATCTTCAAGCTTGTGTAATAAGTATTTATATGGAGGTTCATTTTCTATTGTAGTCATATTTCTATCCTAGGTTACTTTCATATGCATGTATTCCATAGATGAGTTCCCATTTATTAATAATTTTTGTGTTCATTCCCTTAAAAGCAACATCCCAAAATTAAGGTGGAGATCGACAACTATGACTTATTGGAAAACTTCCAACTCAAGATGTTTTGCCATAGTCTAATCAACTCCTTGAGAATCCTTATTGTATTCACCCTAGTGTCATCCCATTTATGATCATTTTAGTGTATGGTAAGTGCATTTCTTCATAGACTTAGGCATTACTATCCACGTAGTTCCTGAATCTCCTATGGAAATTTTTCAAAAATAATTCTCAATTTTAAAATGGTTGTTGTTTTAGGGTTTTTATATTTGGTAAATTTAGAATGTCTATTGCATTTATTTATTTTTATAAGTTAGTTTTTCATTCAAAACAGGTTTTGATAGGAAACCCCAAAACCTGCTTACAACCACAACTTAAGGATGCTGAAAAAATAAAAATAGAAGAAAAGAGGGGGACACAGCCCCAAATAGGAAAGAGCAACAGTAACATAGCACCAAAGAAAAAGGCCCCATGCAGGGAAGCCCCAAAACCAATAACTAACAAAGAAAGGAAGACTTTAGTCCTCCTCACCTGCTTTGACACCTCCATCCTTTGTGTCATCCTTTGCCTCATCCTTGACCTCATCCTCGATGTTGACCTCAGATGCCTTTGTGTCCTCTAGAGTTACCTCAATGAAATTTTCATGAAAAAATAGGAGATGTAAGGCATTGCAAAGATCTGTGAGAGTGTTCACCAGATCTTTCAATTGGGAAATGCCATTTTTTAGTTGATAAATACCATTGGAGGTAGTTTTGATGATGAAATACTATAGAATTGGAGATGTAATTTCACGATCATCCTCATCAGATTTAATTTCTAGAATTTATTGCTTGTCATGAATACAAATTTTTCTCAAGCAAGGTGAAATCCTTACAGTGCCACCACACTTGATTTTCTTCTTCACAAGAAACTCTCTGACTGTCTCCACAATCGCTCTCTTCTTGGTAGACATGGTCGGGGAATAGGTAGAGGATAAGGGTGGGCTTGATTTAACCTGGGTAGGGCTAGGTTTTCCTTTAGGAGCAATATTTTGGGTAGCGGGAAGGGTTATGCCATTAGGGCAATGGACCAGCCAGTGATTGTAGAAAACTTTAAATAGGCCTTGGTGGGAAGGGAGGTCATATCCCTTCTTCTTCATGCAAGCCTCTATGGAATAACTAATATAATTCAACAAGAATTGGGGGATGCTAATGGGGTTGACGTCCCTAAAATGGTTTACAAAGGCAAAATGGAAGCTACATAAAATTTTCTTAGGGTCATCTACGATTATGTACTCCATGATGGGCTTCATTACCTTGTTCCACAGGGTGGGGAGATCAGCACGGTGTATTATTACCTTCACCTGCTTGTAGAGATTGCTTTGGTCCTTGAATTCCTTTAACTTGACTTCCCAATTATTCTTTTAATGATATATTGATCACCCTTTAGTAGGTTTCCCAGTGAGCTCAACCAACAGTTTAATGTCAATTATATAATCCTTGCCACAAATATTGACCTTGCCCCATCCCAAATTTCCAAAATTGTCGTAGTAATGTCGGTCTCATCTCCTAAAAATTTCTTAAAAATGGGATAAAACCTCTCTCAACAAGAATGGTCTCTGCAATGGTTTCCAACTCCAAGGCGTTTGGTTCAATAAAACTCATTTTAGGCTGAAATAAGGGGCGCTTATTGAAGGAAATGATGGAAGATCAGAGGAATTGTTCAGGAAGATTGATACTGCAGTGACCATATGGGTTCTTAAAATTAAGAATTTGCACTTGATTAGGGAAACTAAATTCTCAAAGAAGGAGCCAAAACTTCTGGAGAATACCTTGGAGATTACATCTATCGACTTGGGGTTTTCCACATTTCTTAAAAATTGCCGTAAGAACAAAGGTAATTTTGAATTTTGAGGTTCTCCAAACCGCCAAGAGGGACCATGTGAACTGGAATTTGGGTTGGCGAAAGTGGGAAGCGGAAGAGACAGACTGGAGGACTATTGCATTAAATTTTGTATATGAAGGATATTCTATAATTAAAATTTTTATTCTATCAAGCTAAGCTATATTTATTTTGATTTCCCATTCTCAACATAACTCTTTATTTATTTTTGAGGAATTGTAGGAGTAAATCCCTTTAATCTAACAGGGCTAGGGATTTTGGCATGCTCACTTTAGTTGGTACCTTTTTCATTGCCTCTATAGGGTTAAACTTGAATTCAATGGTTGTTTTACACAACATGAACTCCCTATATTACCTTATAGCGATCGCACATATCTCACTAATTAGGAAAGGATATTTGAAATAAGTTTTAGCCTCCCTCTAGAGCTTATATATTTATTCTTCATCTTGCTTACCTTTGGTTTTGTAATAAAAAAATTCCAAGGATAAGCAGTAATAATTTAACATTGCATAAAAATCCCAATGTAATAGTACATCAAATTTAATACCAAAAAATAAATAATGCAAGTAAGACAATTCTAGATTCTAAATTAATACATATACTATCCACTTAGAAAATACAAAGTCTCATAGCCACTTGGAGAGGATGAAGTCTTATATGTGCAATATAGGCGACTAAGATTCAAATATGAAATATGATTCTAGCTACAATATAACTCTTCATATTTATATATTAAATTATTAATAACCCTAACCCTAATGCTAAAGAACTGACTACCTTGACCTAGGGATCAAGCTAACAATAATAAAAATAGTCAACATGGCTATATTAAATTTTTTCCTCAAAGTTAGAAATAACTAGAAATTATTCTCAATATCCCAAGTTGCATCTTCTTCTAGAACATCTTACCACTTGATGAGGAACTCTTGAATTTGGTGAGACTATATATTGTGAACTTTGGAATACAACATTGACTGTGGCTTTGGCATCTAGGATTGTACCTTTCAGCAAGAAACCATTTAAGATAATAAAAATGAAAGATAAGGTGGATGCAAAAAGACATTAGAATCTCCAATTGATATGCCACTTCACCAATGTGATGAACCAATTTATAGGGGCTATAAACACAAGGAACCAAACTTTAACTAGAATTGGTTTTCAACAACAATTGCTTATAAGGATAAATATGTATAAAGACCATATCCCCCACTAAAAATTGCTTTCTAGAGTGATTCAAGTCCAATTGCTACTTCATGCAATTCTAGGCATGGGAAAAATATATTTAAGGAGTTATAACACAAGTCAATGTTGCTATAAAAATCATCCACTTAGATCACCTTGGAGGATTGTAGAACTTAGTCTTCTAGTGATGGAGGTTTCTATGCATATAATTCCTCAATGGGAACATATTATAGAAAGAATAGTAAGAAGCATTATAACATAATTTGGCTAAAGAAAGCCAATGAATCCAATGATACCATTTGTATTATGTGAAATAGTGAAGGTAAGTGCCTAAAAATTTATTTATAATCTCTACCTAGAAATCCAACTGAGGGTGATAAGAAGATGATATATTCAATTGAGTGACATTCAGATAGAAAAATTCCTTTCAATAATTTCTAGTGAATATAGTATCATGATCATTGATAATGGACTTGGGCATGCATACAATCTAAAAATAAAATGAAGGAACCCCTTGGTGACCTTGATGGTTGTGAAGGGATGCTATAGATGATAAAATGATTATACTTTAGAAGTTGATCCATTATTACAAATATAATTATTTTCCCCTTGTATTTGGGAAGAGACTCAATGTAATGCATGAAAATATTCTCCCATTGATGATAAGGAATAGGTAAGTGTTCCAACAAATTAGGAAGTTTTTTTCCTTGTTCTATTGATATACCTCACATTCATCCACAAAAACATTGAAATCCACTTTTAATTATTTATAAGAAAATTTTTGCTTCACCCATTGGTATGTTACTAATAGTATAAAATGTCTAGGCAAAGATGATGCAGGAGCATCCGGTGACAGTGTGGGCAATCTCGCATCCTTCAAAATTTTCTTCAAGTACTTGTATTTTGAATTACATTAATTCATTCCCGAGAGGGGAAGTTGTGCGAAGCAGAAGGGGGAAGTTTGTAAAGTTTGTGCGTAAATTGAGTTGGGGTCGCAAAATCGCGACCTCAAAAGGCTTGGCGGGGCTTGAGCCAGTTTTGTCGCGATATCGCGATGTCGCGATATCGCGACCGTAGTCCAAAGCAGAGGAAGAGAGCGTAAGTCGTCGCGATATCGCGACGTCACGATATCGTGACCGGTTTGCACGGCAGAAGAGAGGGTCTTCAATCGTCGCGATATCGCGACGGTAATGCAAGGCGAAGGGAAGGAGTTTCGAACGTCGCGATATCGCGACGTCGCGATATCGCGGCGGTCTATGAAGAATGGCAGGAAGTTAGAGCTTTGTCGCGATATCGCGGCCAGTTAAGGGCCGACACGTGGCCGGTCTTCCGACAGTCGCGAAAGGTAAAAGGAGATAGAGAACCAGACCAGGGAGGAATAGCGAACGGCCGGCAAGGCCAAACTGAACACATGGCAGTTGTGAAGGACACGTGGGTCAAAGATGTTACAACAAAGAGGAGGCTTGGAGAGATGTGCACGCAGACGGTTACGCGTATGCAAATCAAGTGGAAGGTCACGTAAATTGTGAAGGGAGGTGTCGGCCGCGAATTCTTGTTTGTTATTATTCGAGTTTAATAACATTTACAGGTGTTGGCTTTATGAAGGGGGATAGCAGTACGGAGGACAGGGAGAACGAAGCGGCCGATGCAGGGAGGCCATCAATGCAAGCTCTGTAGGAGATCGGGCAGATGGCATTTATGACAGAATTTTGAAAATCGGGAAGGAGGGAAAATTTGAACTGGGAAATCTTGTTTGGTGGGGGCATTGATTGCCGGGAGGACCGGGGGGCCTCGTGAAAAGACCCAAAATTTTGTTTTGGAAAGGGGGGAACCGGAGCCAGGGAAAGAACAGAGTAGAGAAAGAAAATACCAGAGCATCTCTGGTCTTGTAAGCCTGCGGGCATTTTGCTTTTGTGAAATGTAATTATTTTCTCGAAGCTTTTAATGAAAATTTGGAATTTGTAAGTTGTTGGTTGTTCCGGTCCCCGTCAGTGGTATCAGAGCAGGAGTTCCTGAGCGTACAACAGACCATCGAAGGAGAGAGGCAGTTGTACCAGGACGTGTGGGAGGATTTGAGTTTGGGTGAAGATGCCTCCGAGAAGAAACCCGATGGGTGGAAGAGGCATGGCAACGGAAGATTTCCGGGCATTGCAGCGGCAAGTCCAGGCCCTGCAAGAAGAGCTACGCAGAGGACGTGAGCCGAGAAGGGATGCAGACAGTGAGGATGAAGTGGAAGAGGAGAATGAGTTTGAAGAAGAGGAAGAAGATGTAGATCCGGCCCAGGCCAGATTGTACAAGGCCATATCCCAGATCGGGAAGAGGCCGAAGTTAGAAGTTCCTACGTATTTCGGGAACTTGAACCCAGAGGAGTTGATAGACTGGGTGAATGATTTAGAAGAATATTTCGAATACGAAGAAGTTGAAGACCCTAACCGGGTCAGATTTGCTAAGACCCGACTGAAGGGTCATGCTAGCATTTGGTGGAAGGGGGTACAGCTGGAGAGAAATCGAAGAGGAAAAGAACGGATTACCAGGTGGGACAGAATGGTGGAGAAATTAAAAAGACAGTTCATCCCTATTGACTATGAGCTGGATCTGTTACGTAAAATGCAAAGCTTGAGGCAGATGAACAGAACAGTTCAAGAATACACGGAGGAATTCTATAAAATCTCCATCAGGACCGGGCATTTGGAGGCAAGCAAAGAAAAAGTGGCCCGTTTCATTAATGGGTTGAGGCCCAGTGTTCAGGAGGAGTTGAGTTTGGTTCGGGTAAGCACCATTGAAGATGCTTACCAGTTTGCTTTAAAGGTGGAAGAAAAGCTGAACCGGAGGTTTGACAACAAGCAGAAAGTAAAAGGGTCGGGAGGAAAGAACGGTGGAAAGAAAGAAGGAAAGGAAGAGAAGAAAGAAGAGGAGAGCAGCAGCCGAGATCAGAAAGAAGAAGATGAAGACCCAAAACCGCAAGTTCAGAATGATAACTACCCGAGAGGAAGAGGTAGATCTGGACGCGGGTATGGAAGAGGAATATTTCGTGGAACATGTTTCCATTGTGGAGAAGAAGGACACCAGGCATTTGAGTGCCCACAACACCGAGAAAGGACAAACAAGAGGCCAGTGGGTCCTGCCAGAGCAGTTGTGGCAGTTGAGGATGCTGACTCAGAACATTCTGAAGAAGCTGAAAAAGGGGAAGCCATGATTGTGAGAAGGACCATGCTGGTGGATGAAGACAAGTCAGAGCAAAGGAGAAGCCTGTTCCGCACCTGGTGCAAGAGTGCAGGCAAAGTTTGCAATGTGATCATCGATAATGGAAGTACAGACAACTTAGTTTCTGAGGAAATGGTTTCTAAGTTGCAGTTAGAAAGAAGGAGGCACCCGCATCCATACCGAATTGCGTGGTTGCGGAAGGACCACAGAGCTTGGGTCCGGGAACAGTGCTTAGTCACGTTCAATATTGGGAGGTACCAGGATGAAGTCCTGTGTGATGTATTCCCCATGGATGCTTGTCATTTGCTGTTGGGCAGGCCATGGCAGTTTGATCGGAGTGCAGTGCATGATGGTCGTGCTAATACTTACTCCTTGGTGAAAGATGGAGTGCGGCACAAGTTGAAGCCGTTGCAGACGGAAGATGAAAAGGTGTGTAGCAATGCCAGAATTTGTCTGGTAGAGGGCAGAAAATCTTGCCCAGAAGCGGGATTTGAGCGAATTGTAAAGGTTGTTGAGTGTTCGAAGATATTACAAGGGATGCAGACCGAACGGCTTAGAAGTGAAGGTCACTTCTCTTGTTACCCCAGGAATCTGATGCAGGAGCATCCGGTGACAGTGTGGGCAATCTCGCATCCTTCAAAATTTTCTTCAAGTACTTGTATTTTGAATTACATTAATTCATTCCTGGGAGGGGAAGTTGTGTGAAGCAGAAGGGGGAAGTTTGTAAAGTTTGTGCGTAAATTGAGTTGGGGTCGCGAAATCGCGACCTCAAAAGGCTTGGCGGGGCTTGAGCCAGTTTTGTCATGATATCGTGACGTCGCGATATCGCGATGTCGCGATATCGCGACCGTAGTCCAAAGCAGAGGAAGAGAGCGTAAGTCGTCGCGATATCGCGACCGGTTTGCACGGCAGAAGAGAGGGTCTTCAATCGTCACGATATCGTGACGGTAATGCAAGGCGAAGGGAAGGAGTTTCGAATGTCGCGATATCGCGACGTCGCGATATCACGGTGGTCTATGAAGAATGGCAGGAAGTTAGAGCTTTGTCGCGATATCGCGACAGTCACGATATCACGACCTGTCATGATATCGTGGCCAGTTAGGCCGACACGTGGCCGGTCTTTCGACAGCCATGAAAGGTAAAAGGAGATAGAGAACCAGACCAGGGAGGAATAGCGAACGGCCGGCAAGGCCAAACTGAACACATGGCAGTTGTGAAGGACACGTGGGTCAAAGATGTTACAACAAAGAGGAGGCTTGGAGAGATGTGCACGTAGACGGTTACGCGTATGCAAATCAAGTGGAAGGTCACGTAAATTGTGAAGGGAGGTGTCGACCGTGAATTCTTGTTTGTTATTATTCGAGTTTAATAACATTTACAGGTGTTGGATTTATGAAGGGGGATAGCAGTACGGAGGACAGGGAGAACGAAGCGGCCGATGCAGGGAGGCCATCAATGCAAGCTCTGTAGGAGATCGAGCAGATGGCATTTATGACAAAATTTTGAAAACCGGGAAGGAGGGAAAATTTGAACTGGGAAATCTTGTTTGGTGGGGGCATTGATTGCCGGGAGGACCGGGGGGCCTCGTGAAAAGACCCAAAATTTTGTTTTGGAAAGGGGGGGAACCGGAGCCAGGGAAAGAACAGAGTAGAGAAAGAAAATACCAGAGCATCTCTGGTCTTGTAAGCCTGCGGGCATTTTGCTTTTGTGAAATGTAATTATTTTCCTGAAGCTTTTAATGAAAATTTGGAATTTGTAAGTTGTTGGTTGTTCCGGTGCCCCGTCAAAAGAAGATGCATGCAATTCTTAGAGGACACTAATGTGAACAACTAAGGATGAGGGAAAATAAATGCAATCCTTATTATGGAAAACTCCATAAAAATATGAGAAAAATAAAGGAGGCAAAGAACCATACTCCACTTCATGAATGATGCGATTAGTATTTGTGTTAGAAATCTATTCCTTCTAAAGTTAGAAAGGCTATTGTGGAAGAGGACTAGAGATAGCATTGATAGAAATAATATCATCATATTTGTAAGATAGAAAATTGAACACCACGTTCTCCTTCTCCTTCTTGTATTCAATGTTAAAATTATATCCCAAGATATTTTTCATCCATTTATTTTATTATAGGAATTAGAGATGTTCTAGAAAATTCTTAAGGCTACTATGGTCGGTCTTAATGATGAAGCATCATCTAAAAAAATAAGGTTATCATTTATTGAAAACATGTAGAACAACTAACATTTCCTTCTCATAAGTGGATTGATATAGACTCTTGTTGGAGATTTTATTGCTTTCGAAGGCTAAGGGATGATCATATTATATAAAAATAGCTCTAATACTTGTGCTTTAAGCATCATATTCAATGACAAAGGGTTTGCTAAAACTAAAAGTGGTTTAAATAGAGGTGGTAAAAATAGAGTACTTTAGGGCATGAAAGGTTTGGGAAACTACTTTATAACAAAAAAATATGTCCTTCTTAGTGAGAGAAATTAGAGGAGTGATAATATTATCATAAATATATTTAAATTTTCTATAATATCCAATTAGACCTAAAAGTTGATGGAGCTACTTAAGAAATTTAAATAGGGGCCAATATTACATGGATTTGATCTTTTTAGGATCCACCTTAACTCCTTCATGAGATACTAATATGTCCCAATTATTCAACCTCATGAACCCCAAAGGAACACTTGGACCTTTTAACAAAGAGTTTTACCTTCTATAAGAGATGGAAAACTTGGTCCATATGAACTAAATGATGTTCCTAGGACTTGTTGTAAACTAATATATCATCAAATAAGACTAGTACAAACTTGTGAGAAAAAGAATAAAAGATAGAATTCATGAGGTTTTGGAAAGTGGAAGGAAAACTAAAAGATTAAAGGACATGACTAAGAACTCATAATGACCCTTATGTGTGTAAAAATAAATCTTAGGAGTATCCTCTTCTCTAACCTTAATTTGATAGAACAAAAAATGCAATTTAAGTTTTATAAAGTATTTAGAGCCATGAAATTCATCCAATAAATCATCTATAATAGGGATAGGAAACTTATCTCATTTATGGTGAAGAAAATGAATGGGAAACTATCATCAAACAAAAGTATCTTCAAAATATGGAATTTCTAAGTGACTCAGTTCCAATCAGAGGTTCTGATTTTTGGAAAGTAATTCTTAATTGTAAGGAAATCATCAAAAAAGGTTTAAGATGGGTTTTAGGCAATGGTGAGAGGATAAATTTTTGGAATGACAGGTGGGCTAAGAACAAACCACTGATGCAATATAATACCTTAGTATGAATCAAAGATATCACAAAATTCATTGGCATAAAAGTCTCCAATTATATGGTTGAGGACAAAGGTAGAATGAAGTGGAAACAAATAAGAATTCAAGGATTTCAAGCAGAATCAAATGATATTTATAACATTCTTGGGCAACAGTTTATCCCCATGAGACCCAAGGAATATCAAGTGACCTGGGCTCCTACGGAAAACGGGCAGTTCACTATTAAATCAGCTTACAAGCTTCTGCTTGATGATGAGGATTTTGTCCTCCAAAAGGACTTAGTTTGGATAAAAAATTTAATTCCAAAAATTGTAGTCTTTTCATGGTTGGTAATCCAAGGAAGAATTATAATCATTGATAATATGATGCATAAAGGTATTTGTATCACTAATCGTTGTTATCTGTGCAGGGCTAATTGGGAGACCATTTATCACATTTTCCTTGAGTGCCCTTTTTCCTTGACTGTCCTAAGTGGGGTTTTTTAGGCCTTCAATATTTCATGGGTTAAACCAGCCATCGTACTTGATTTTTTCATCTAGTGGCCTTGCCCATTTTCAAGCCAAAGACTTAGATACATGTGGAAAATTTGTCTCAATCACTATATTTGGCAGGTGTGGTTAGAAAGGAACCATAGAGTATTTAATGAGTCTATCCATGATCATCAAACTATCATTGCCAAGATCCTATCCTTTGCCAATGAGAATGTGAACCTTATCCCTTTTAATAGCTATAAACCTCATCTACAGGAGACCACGATTGCTCAATATTTAAGCTTAAACTTGTTAAATGAGTTTGTGCCTAGGGTAGTCAACCCCATAGCCAATGTTAAGTGGTCTACACCTCCTACGGGTTGGTTTAAGCTTAATTTTTATGGAGTAGCTAAGGAAAATTATGGCAAAGCAACCATTGGTGGCATTGTGCGAGATCATAATGGGAATATGATGCTTGAATTTTTTGAATATTTGGGAACAAGGATGAATAATGAAGCTGAAGTTAGAGCTATGTGGAGAGGCCTTCAAATGACTCAAGACTTAGAAGGCAATTTGATCGTAGAAGGAGACTCTATGCATGTTATAAATCTCCTCAATAATTGGAAAACACCTCCTTGGAGGATTAAAACAATTGTTGAAGAGGCTAGGATCCTTTTCTAGGGAAGACAGGACAGAAAAGCCCAACATGTCTTTTAGGAAGCTAACAAAATTGCTGATAAGCTAGCCAATTTGGGTGTCGATGGTGACAAACTTTTCAAATGGGAACACAGTGTCCCAAGTGAAGTAGAGGAGCTTATTCAACAAGAATGCCAAGAATGATAGTCGAATTTACCAACAGGGAAGGCACTGTAAGTTCAAAGGCTAGGAGTATTCCCATCTCTTTTTTGAATTGGACTCATAATAAAAATTATCTGAACTGTCAGTCTTCATGGATGCTGCTTGGAAATACCATAGACTAATGAGGATAATCACATGTCAGATAACATGGCTCCTAGTCATCTTAGTAATTTGATATTAGTTCATAATCATAGGGAAGGAAAGAAACGACAATATAAGACTTCGAACCAAAGCCACGTGGACCACCAGATAGCCACCGCCATAAATATAACCAGTAGGTTCATTTCTCCAAGGCTGATTGGCTAAGATAGTATGTGGTACCAAAGCATGTCATATATGGAAGAAAGCAATTACCAAAGAATTATTAAAAGTAACTATCAATACAGAGCTTGTGGTAGTTTTTTTTAGTACTTTGCTATGTGTTTCTGCAGCTTTTTGTTTCTCCATTGTCTCAAGGAAGGGATCCGTGTCTGTTTCTTTTTTTAATTATGATGCATGTGTGTTTTCTCGGGGTATACCCAAAATGTTGTATGGGAAGTTTCTTTTTTATAACAGGCTATGTGCCTTACCGGATGTAATGGCTTTGGCGACATGTAGATTTTACATATATAGGATCCTTAGTAAGGATATGTTCATCAAAAACCCTAGGCTGATTTTTGTAAAAGGTTTTGGGTCAACCTGTAAAACCCGATATTAATGCTATAATATCTTATCTACCAAAAAAAAATTATCTTGGGAAATAATCTTGTTGAGATATCAAAAGTTAGAACACATGCACCAAGAGTTATCCTTATATTACACCATAACCATTGAATAGAATTATACTTGGATAGATATTTTTTTGCTCTAATATTTCCTAGACCAACTTCTCAATCTTATACTTTTGGGGTTAAGGATTGTGGTACAAATCAACATTCAAAGGATGAGTCTCATATCTAGGTGGATTCCATGATTATGTTTTCTCTTAGGGGTAAGACCCATGGGTTCACAAATGATATCAATATAATGATCCCTAATAGCTTGTAAGTCTAAATGAAGAGATAAAAGATGCAACTCCAAATATTAAAATTCCATGAAATTGACCTGGGAAAATTATCCATAATCACATTTCTTCAATATATTTTCCATACCATGGGAACTAACCTCCTTGGAAGGAGGAGGTTTAGTTACTTGGAGATAAATAAACATTTCATTCTATATCCATTTGACATACAATCATTATAGATTAATAGTAACATCACCAAGTTGAGAAAACCATTGTGTTTTCAAGATGACATCATCACTTCCTAGATTTATGAAAAATAAATGGCTAGACTAAATATAGCCATCAATTTAGATTTTAACATTAGTAATTTAACCATACACTAAGCTATAAATACATTTAAAATTAATACTTATTTTTTTCCCTGGGTTAAACTATTGATCTATAGATCCAAAGACTTATTTTTCTATTAATAAAGTTATGCATGCTACTTGAATCAATCAATACATTAACACATTATTATTTGATAAATCCTTGGGCCTTGATGGTATGGTGAACCTAAATCTCTATTAGTGAAAATATGTATAAATCTATGGTATAATTGTCATCCTCATAATTTATTTTTTTAGGTTGTGTCTCTTGCTATGATGAATATTGATCTTCATCTTCTGACACTGTTGCTTCCTCACCTTCCACTAGGAAGTTATGCCATTATTCAAATGCTTGATATTAATAATGATATGAATGACATTTGTTAAAGGATAATACCTAGGTTCACTAATTATTGTTCTTATCAAAGTAAGGCCATCAAGGGTTGAAATCATGTTGTGGTTGGGGACATGACAACTAGAGATTTTTTAATATGGCTAGAGCTACATGTTTAGCATCCTTGAGGGTGTATGGATCATTCACACCAAATTATTACCATATTTTATCCTTAAGGTCATGGAAAAAATGATGAGACCACCTCCCCTAGATATAATTATGGATGTAGGTGAACAAAATTGTGAACTTTACATAATAGTCCTCAATTTGATTTGTATCAAATGGTATGCATATGAAGTAGAAGATCCTTTATTGAAATTATAGAGAAACAATGCTTTGAAATTGGGCCATATAAGAGATTTTAATTATCAATGGAGTTTCCATAATAACCACTTATTAGCATGATTCCCAACTTAGTAGCATCCAATGTAACATGAACTTCTAGACACATGGTATAAATGGATGATGCTATCCATATTGGCTAACCAACCATGTGGATCCATAAGATCAAATATCTAGATATCAATGCATGGAATAAAAACATCATGAGTTCAAGTAAGGAATTAAAAAAAATCCTATATAAAGGTTAATATTAGTAGCAAAGCCTAAGTTAAAACCATGTATACTTAGACGAGTGCTTCAGGTAGCATTCTAGGAAACTAGAGGTATGTAACAAGATAAAAATTGTTGGTAGATGTCAGTATATTGATATTAGTATCCTTCAAATTTGGTGCCTATTACATGCCCTCTGGATATTGCCTAGTGAGTTCCTAGAACTCTTTGTAGGGACATGATTTAAATGTATTTAGATAGAATTTGACATCCTCTTAATTTGGTATTGATATTTAAGGATGGAATTAACCAATTTCTCTAGGCTTGAGTTCTAGTTTACCTTGTAATCAAGATAGGATTATAGATTGGGGTCAATTATATTGGGTAGATTATACTAATGGAGGAGTAGAGGAAGGAGTGGTAGGAGGAGAGGTGATGGGAGGAGAATCTATGGAATTTAAAAAGAAAGAATACATTGGCCAAAGTTGTTGATATTTTATGGGGAGTTGTAATGCTTACAATGATTTATAGGTTAATGCTTCTTTCTATTGATGCACACATACTTTAGATGAACAATGTATTGTAAATTGCCATTAATATACATTAAAATAATAGAAGTATATGGATCATTTATACATTAGGAGCGAAAGAAAAATAAAAAAAATCCTTATAACACTTTCAAAAAATATTACAAGAAATAAACTTGACTTTGATTAGTTCTAAAAGATAATCACGATAAGAAGGGTCTCCCTAGGGGTCTTGGCACCCTTAATTTTTTAAAAAGTGTTTCTAGGGCATCCATTACTTTGATAGGCTTAAAGAGATGATCACAATAAGATAGGTATCTCTCAATGGTCTTAACAGACCCAATAATATTTAAAATTAGATTTAGAAATAGAAAATAATAGTGGTTAACTCAAAAATATTCCAAAAGAAAATGTGTCAGAAGATTGAACTAAAAAATTGATGAAAATTACTCAGAGGACAAGATACATAAATGATTGTCAAAGGTTTTGGAATGATTTGCATGACCTTCTATAATTTTTTTGCACCATTGTAGAGAGACAAATTTGATACTCTAATACCACTTGTAATAAAACAACTAAAAATATAGCAATAACAGTTATAATTCAATAGTGTACAAAAGAAAACTTCCACTAGAACAATAAATTAGATTTAATGTCAAAAATCAATAATGCAAGTAACCAAATTTCAAATTCAAAATTAATATAGATTGTCCACTTAGAGAGGGCAAAGTCTCTAGCCACTTAGAGAGGACAAAGTCTCATATGTGCAAGAGAGACAACTAAGATATGAATATGAAAAGTGATTCTAACTATACCATAACCTTTTCCAAGGTGTAGGAAGTTGATTTTGAGGTGTAGGTGGTGAAGGTGCTTGAATGTACTAGGGTGGTTGACCAAATTACATTGTATAAGGATACACTACATGCCCTTGAGTCAGGGATATGTATGCTTGGCATGGGGGAATTTGAGGGACATTTTATTGTGGAAATATATAATGATAATATTGTGCTATGTAATGCTATGATGAAAAATAAGGATTTAGATTTTGCTTAGGAGGTAGATTTTGATAGTCTAGACTTTTGTAGACATAAAAAATTGACCCATCAAATGGGTAATTTCCTTTAGGATCCCTAAGGAGTCCCTCAAAATTGCTAGGTGCAAGTTTGGGCCTTATTTTACCCTTTATTTTGCCTTTTCCCTTGGCTTTACCAAATTTACGATCATCTAGGATAGGGCATAAATTTGGAAAAATTTGGATTTTTCTCAAAAAAGGCCAAATTTTGGGCCAACCTCTATGGTGTCGGCTCTTGGCCAAGGTTGTTTTTTATTTTCACATTTAAACCCCCTCTAAAAATCCTATAAATAAGAGGATTGTACTCTCTTTTTGCTAGATAAGAGATAAGAGATTCTTTTTAAAATCTGAGTAGTAGAGAGATAAGCCAGTTTATTCCAAGTGATCTAACAAGTTGTTTAATGCCATCAAGTGATTTTTTAGGCACTCCTTATATTTTGGATTGTTCTGTTGCTGCTTTTGGTGAATAAGTGTGGGGGCCTTAAGGAGGAGTCTACCATTTTGGTTGCCGCCTTCATCCTTTTGTTTCTTCTACCATAAGTTAACCAAATTTTCTTTGTATTATTGGTTTTTTAGATCATTAATATTTCATTTAGCATTGCATTTTAGCCTTGATAGATAAGTTAAAAGCTTTGTTGTGAATTTACACTTCGTACTTACAGGGCATGAGCTAGATCAAATTTACGATTGTCCCTTATGAGACATGAATTTGTTTCATTAAGATATTGGGGTTAGGTTTCACTCCCAAACCCTAGCTTGCCTCTTGCATATTTCATTTTAGTCATATTTCATTTTGTTTGTGCTCTGTTTACACTATTTCATGTCATTGCATTTTGTCTTGTTTGCTTCCCAAAGGTCAACAATCACTTTTAATTTTAAATGGTCAGCTAAAAGGACCAAGGGGGCTTGACTGCTATGCATCCAAGCTTAGTCACATAGCGGCCTAAGTAGGCCCCCAAACATTGATAAAGTTTTCCAAGTATTTTTAAGCTATTTTGTAGGTTTTAAGTTGTTAGATATATTTGGATGCAAGTTTTAAGCTAGGATCAACCACCAGATTAAGTGATTTTTTAGATATTTAGGTTGTTTTTTGGGTGTCTTTTGTTCATTTTTATTTTAGATTTAGATCATAAATAATAATAAGAAGAAAATATTTGACTTTATTTCTAGGATTCCATAAGGAAAATTATGTAATTTTGCATCTTAGGTTAATCCTATTTGTGCATTCTCTTGAACCCTTGCTGAAAAGGAAAAAATTGTTTACTTACAAAGTTTAGAGTTTAGTCCTCATTAAAATAAAGAATCATTCTAGGGATAATGTCTAGTTTCTTGGATTACTAGTTGCCTTGCATTGTTCTTTAATTTTTCAAAGCTTAGACCTTAGTGAGACCAAACATAGATTCTTGTTCAACAAACACATAAAAAATTTCCACCCTAGACTTGGAGAAATTATTTAAACCATTCTTGGTGAACCCTTAGATCCACCAAGCCCCCAAGTGTAGAGGAATCAACATAGCCCCTATAGTCACCTGGCTTCCAATGGATCCAACTAAGAATCGTACATGCTAATGTAGTTTTCCCTTCCTCTATATCTTTGGTGAATTTTATGTGAAACACATCCTTAGTGACCTTTTAGGAAGATTTTTTTACTTTTTTCTCTTTTGTTTTGGTTTGTAAACTATAAGTAAGACCATTTAAATCTATTTGCATAGATATTAAAAAAACTAAATAAAACTTAATCAATTATTCTATCCTTTGTATTTTTTGTGTTAGCTTCTCTCCTCTTTCTCTTTCTCTTAATCCTATGGTCCCAAACCTTAGGAATAAGAGAAATATTATAGAGCTTGAAGAAAATACTCTATGCCATGAGGATGATCCGATTGATAGGGATAAACTTAACCTAGAGGAATAAGAGGAGAACATAGATACTAGTGAGGACTTTGATCCTATTGAAGGGCCTCACAATCAATTCACCTTCAAATCATATGATAATTTCTTGAATTTTTATAAGAAAAACAAGCAAGCCTTGGAAAAGGCTATGAATGAAGACACCCACTTCAAAGAAGTTAGGGCATCTCATCATAAAACCAATTTGCCTCTCAACATTCATGTCAATACTTTGTTTCAATTTGAGCATCATGTTAATCCATTTCATAAACCTACATATGCTACTACAATAACCACCAACATTGGAAGAATTTTGCAACCTCCTCCAACTAGTAGTGCATTTCACCATAATGTTTAATTTCCTTCTCATTCTTCTAATATCAACATTCCTTCTTCTATTCCACCAAATGTGAACTATATTCCTCAAAAACATACTACACAAAATATTTCATTCCATAACCCATACCATAACAATGTTAATCCCTCCAACATAAACCAAGTTCCCTACCTATAACCCTCCCTTAGGGAATCTAGGGGTATTGCACAACAATAATCCTGATATGCAAAGTTTGATAAGTATAGTGAAACATTGGCATTAAGAATGGATGCACTGAAAGCTCCAAGTTTCACCTACAACTATAATAAAATGTGCATTCAACCCCTAGATCCTATGGTAGCCACTAGGCCCTTGCCCTAAACATTTTACAATGTTGATTTTACCCATTTATAATGGAACAAAGGATCCAATAGAACATTTAAAGATGTTTAGAACAACATGCCATGATATTATATATGGTAATATGTTGTTTCTAAAAATATTTCTCAAGAGCCTTGGTTGTATGAAATTGGAATGGTATTATCAACTTCTCCATCATTCTTTGAGAAATTTTGTGGAGACAACTGAGTTATTTGTTCAAAAATTTGGAGCTTATGGGGAGAAAAGAGTAAACATCCAATATTTCTATCTCCTAAAGTAAGCTAAAGATAAAATTTTCTCAAAATTCTTGTCTCGATGGAGAAGTCTAGTTGGACATTTAAGATACACCTCATATTATCAAGATATTCTAGAGATCTTTATTGGAAAATTCCAAGAACAGATCTCATATGAATCGAAAACAATAACCTTACATATTTTTAACAAGCAATAGATTTGGAAAGAATAGTAGAGAAGGATTTCATTAAAATAGGTCAAATCAAGTTAAGGAAAGAAGAATAAAGGACCACAAAAACCCAATATAAGAACAAGCATGTAGTTGGTTATGGGGTAATAAATAATAGAAAAACCAATAATGTTAATGCCAGTAATACCTTGCAGAAGTTGATGCTTGGAAAACCCTAAAAATCCCCACCAAGGAATTTTACTAAACTCAACCAACCTATTTTGTTGGTCCTTAAGAAAATTTTGAAAGCTAAGATGATCAAGTTGCTTCCCATAAGGCAACCTAACACCACAATAGATTGGTATAAGCTTGGTTAGTATTGTGAGTATCATAGAGTTGAGGGGAACACAATGGAATCATGTAAGAGGTTGAAACATGTGGTTCATGACTTAATAGATGAGGTTTGTCTTGTTATGGATGACTCCCAACTAGTTCCTAACCACAAATATGCAACTAATCAACCTCCTACTCAATAATTGAAAACAACTAATCAAGATATGGGGATCGTCCAAAATCCTCTATCCAATCACAAGCGATAGATAACTAATAATGTGAAATCATAATGTGCTACCTCCCTACAACAACATGGTGGGTATGGTAGAAACTAATACAAGAAAACAAGCTCAAGCTCAACCAACTCAACAATTTTAGTAGAAGACAAGTTCTATATCCAATGAACCTTCTAGACCTCCTTTAGTTCTCAAGAGTACCCAAAAAGGAGCACAAGTATGGAAAAAACTACCTTAGTGTGAAGCCACAACCAAAAGTCTCCTTCACCATCCAACAATATTTAAGTAATACACCAACCAAGATATCCATATTAGAGCTTTTTCAAACTTCTCCTATCCATAGGGAAGCCTTGTTAAAGCTTCTAAGTCAACAATTTGTCTTGCAAGATCTTCCTCCTAATAACCTAGCTAACGTTGTTGGTTCTCTTAGGATAAATCTTATATATTTTTATGATGATGAACTCCCTTCCTAAAGTTTGCAAGGGGATTCTCCTATTTACATCACTAGTTATATTGGGTGAAATTTCATCAAGAGGATCTTGGTGGACAATGGTTCCTCATTTAATATATGCACTTAAATTTTTTTCAAAATTTTGGATTAAATTAGGAAGACTTAACCAAATATGATGTAATAATAAAAGCTTTCAACAATGAGTCCCAAGAGGCCTATGGTATTTTATATTTTTGCCTTAAGGTAGGACACGATATCTTAGACACTTTATTTTATGTGGTATCTTGCCCCACATATTTTAATATTTTTCTTGTATACCATTGGATTCATGCAATGAGGGGTATCCCTTCTACTCTTTACCAATGTTTGAAGTATGAGTTTAAAAACTAGCTTATCATAATTTTGAATGATCCTCATCCATTCCAATATTGTTCAATGGTTGAGCAAGCTCAATATAGCATCAATTTTTGTCCATCTGTTTCTCTTCATAGAAATTCTTAGATCACTAAGGAGTTTGAGAATTTCAAAATAAGTAAGAAACCATCAATAATAATATTATCATAATGTCAAGCTAATCTACTCAATAAAAGTCCTCTTCTATATCTAGCTAAGCTACCACCTTCACCATGAACTATGGTTTTACCCCATAAAAGGGTGAAGATGCACTTCAATATGTATACACAGGTACATACCTTGAAGAAAATATTTATGGTAGCAACCCATCTCTGGTAGAGCACATCTTTGCCCATTGTTATCTATCTAATGATTACCCATTTTCTAAGTAGATCAGGTCTAGTATAAGATATGTAGGTAAGGGTTTGGGACCACAATAGAAAGGTATTCAAAATCCTTTGGAATTTGAGATTTGGCTTGGGCAATGTGGCATAGGTTAAATCCCCAAAAAACCAACCCTTAACAATTTATGATTATTATTTTTCTTGAAAAAAATGAAAAAATTGTATTAATACAAAGAACAAAAAAAAACGGGAGAGAACACATCCCGACCCAGAGCAAAGAGCAACACAACAAGTGCAAAGCACAAAGGCAGCACTAACAACCACAGGGCAAAGAAGAAAATAGGGCGCGAAAAGGCACCATGTCGTGAAATCACGACATGTCACGAAATAACGACATGTCGCAAAATTGCAGCAATCATCCCCGTCTCGACCGTGTTGGCGCCAACAGTCGCGATAACGCGACATGTCACGAAATCGTGACATGTCACAAAATTGCGACATGTCACGAAATCGTGACATGTCATGAAATCGCGACAGGAAGGGCCCTCGGTAGCTGCACTGAAAAAGAGTCATGAAATCGCAACAACAACACCTTCCAGCAGCCTAACAGCAAAGGCGTTGCGAAATCGTGACTACAACTCCAAAGAGCATCAAAGCGCCAAAAAGATCTTGGAATCGCAACGGACTGTCTCCACATCATCCAACCAGAAAAGGCATCATGAAATCACGACGAAGTTTCTAAACGACTCTTAGGCCACGAAAGGGTCACGATATCGCGACAATTTTCCTCCCAACCGCTTAAGTGCCAAACGTGTCGTGATATCGCGACAAAATTACCTTGCAACTTCTAGTTCTCCAAACTATCGCGATATCATGACGAATTATCAACTTTTATTTTCATATTCAAAAGAGGCACGAAATCGTGACATAATCTCAACAAGGGCCGCGATAGCGCGACATGTCGCGATATCACGACAGAAACCCGCCAAAGGCCGCAGAGGCTCAACCTGTCGCGATATCGCGACAACTTCCAGCTTGAGGCCACGACGGCGCTACAGGTCACGATATCATGACAATTTTCCTCCCAACCGCTTAAGTGCCAAATGTGTCGCGATATCGCAACAAGATTTCCTTGCAGCTTCCCACTCTCCAAACTATCGCGATATCGCGATGAAATTTCAACTTTGCTCTTGTGCGAAATCACGACAGGAGCTCCACAAGGGCAGCGATAGCACGACATGTCGTGATAGCGCGACATGTCATGATATCATGACAAAAACCCACCAAAGGCCGTGGAGGCTCAACCTGTCACGATATCGTGACAGCTTTCAGCTTGAGGCCGCGACAGCGCTACAGGTCGCGATATCGCGACAAAAAATTTCTTGAGCATAAAAAACACTACACATTATTTCAAAATTTGTTCAAGGCCTTGTCTAATCTTGGCATCCTCCACAGGCATATCACTATGCAGATGCATCCCAACCTCCCTCTCAGCACCCATCTTAGCAAGGAAATCAGTCGCCTTATTAAGAGTTCTGCTCGCATAAACAGGTATCACATCCTCTAATTCCTTCCAAAGCTCTTTAATTTGGGAGACCAGAATCCGCAGCCTCCAAGCTTTTGAGTCAAAGTTCCTCATGCAATCAAGAGCGCCAACCAGGATTTGGGAATCAGACTCAATGATTATCTTTCTATGACCCTGCTTGATGGCCCAGATGGAAGCAAATTTAATAGCAAAGGCCTCGAATTCATTGTTTGTGGCATATCCCAGGCCTTGTAGTTCCCAATAGAGCACAGACCCAACATGATCACGGCAGATAACTCCACTTCCAGCATTGCCCAGATTGCCTTTTGCAGCTCCATTAGTGTTGATTTTGATCCAGCCTTCTGGGGGAGGTTTCCAACAACTTCTTACCTGTCTCTCAAGATCAATAGCTCGCTCTACTAGAGACTTAGAAGCAAGCTAATTTTCCTCAACATAGATGGCAATGGTTTCCACTACTTTGCTCCAGATGACCTACCATATCCCATCCACCGAAGAGAAGGTTTCACGAAAAATACGAGCATTTATTTCCAACCACACCTACCACCAAATAAAAAGGAAACCAAGCTCCCAGCAAATTTGAAGAGCTTTAGATGTAAATCTACCTCTCTTCCAGCTTTCCCATAAATTGGTCCGAGACAAGTCTCCAATAGCCTGAAGTTTAAAATGGGAGAACCAACGATGCCAAATCTGTTGTGTGAAAGGAAAATCAAACAAAAGATGATCAGCAGTTTCCTCATTCCTATAGCATAAAACACACTGGGATGGACCAATGATGCCTCTGATTTTGAGATTGTCAAAGGTCAGGATTCCATTGTGCATAAGCTGCCAGGCAAAGAAGTTCACTTTTGGCCTGCCCTTGGGATGCCAAATCTTCCTCCATTATTGAACTGGAAAAGAGTGTGGGGGGGGCTCTGGAAGGATCGAATCATAGCCCTCCTTCACACTTTAGTCTATAGCTAATACCATGCTGAATCATCTTCAATGCAAAGAGTGTAAATAGATAATACAACATATAAGTTATAAATATAAGGAGATTAGTATGTTTCACTCTGTTGTAACCACACAACCTTTTAAAAAATGACATAGAGTGGTGAAAAAAATTGATAAAGTAGAATATTGTGAATTCATAGACTCTTCAATAGAGTCAAAAGAGAAATTCAAAAAGGAATTCCAAAGCTCCACAAGAACATACTATTCAAACTTCACAAGGATATCTGAGATACCATGAAGGTAGACTCCCTAAATTATCTCAATTTGAAAAATACTTTGTAGATGGTTTCCCTAAATCTCAATCTGGCCATAGAGAATCTCCAAAAGATATTATGAATAGGAGGAACCTATTAAAATGTTGAATTGGACCAATTTAGCATTGAATTGTTTAAATGACCAGGTTGCACAAGTCTTAGAAATAGTAGATGATATTCAGGCTACTGTAAATCATCACCATCAGATTGTATTTGATGATTTAAATACAGTTAAATAAGGGATTACATATCTCAAAATAAAGTCCATTCCTACTAATTTTGATCCAGCTGTTAATCCTACAAACTGAATTAAATTTTAGAAAAAATAAGAGGATGAAAAATGAAATAAAAGACTAGAATCCTATCTGAAGAAAATAAAATATGGACAGATTAACATGGTACAAGCTTTGATGCACACTAAACACCAAATAATTCTAGATTCTGCTACCTCAAAAATATTTTCTTCTACACAACCTACAGGACCAAAACCTCTTCAGGGAATGACTCATGTACAAAATTTCCAACCTTCCAATTTGAAGGTTTCAGTTTGTAGAAACCCCCATAAGGTTCATGAATTAGCTCATTATATTCTTGGTTGGGGAGATGTACAAAGAATTTTTTTAGTAAAACTAATGCCGAGATAGTATTTGCTATTACTGTTAGCTTTGTAGATAATTTGAAATAATGGTATGATCAGTTATCGACAAAAGTAAAAGAAATATTGTGCAATTAAGGACAATCAACAACTAGCTGAAGATCTCTATGAGGATAGACATTTTTCTTCATTTCTTTTTGTTCCTTTCTATATAGATATTTATAAAACTAAATGTATTCTAAATTGTCAATAGAATATTGACTAGAAGTTGAAGGAACATCCCTACTTGTTTAAGGAACAAGAGAATTACATCAAGTGAGGGTTGTAGGATTTTTGAGTAAATTTGAAAATAAAATCTCAACGGAATTACCAAGATTTTATAGTGATTCAAAGATATTTAATACTAGAGTAGTAGGAGGATGAAGCTGAGTGGACATTGTCCATAACTTTGGAATAGTCAAATTTTCCCAAGAAATATATTCGGGTTCAATTGCTTGGCCTTGAGGTCCTGTTTTGATCAATAAAGAAGATCCTTTTCTAGAGTGGAATTTCACAACAGGGTTTAAAGTATTTGTTATTCTCAATATTAATCTCCAATGGAGATTTAAATAGTGAGAACCTTCAAGCATGTGAATACCTTTGGCTTTAATTTTGAGTTTAAAAAATTTAGCCAGATGAAGATCTGTGAGGGAGACTATATAGTTGGGAAAAATAACAATATAGATGACTTCATCATTGAGAGGAACATTTACCAGTCCTATGACAACATCATTAAAGAACAAATATCTAGAGTCTAAACACACTAAACATGCATATGCATCTATTCCTTTTCTAAAGAGAGGTTGAAGACCAAAAATTATGCCACCAATATACCTTCTTTTCTAGATTTTTTTATTTCATTATCATCAAGCATATCAATAACTATTTCTTCTTCAGAATAACATAAAGGAACTTTACGTTCAACAACACTATATAAAATATTAGAGAAGATCTTGAATGGTAGAACCTATTTATAAATATCTACAATAGAGAATTTTGGAAGTTGCCATTCAAGAGTTAGATCTATTTCTTCGATTGCGATTTGAGCGAAATTTGAGTAATGAATTTCAAGTACTTGGAATAAAATCATTGACCAAATCATAATAAGTGGACGCCATCATCGATCCTTAGACTATCACTCTTATTTGCACCTTAGGAACCTTAAACATGACCACTTACCTAACAAAAAAGTATAAAAGGATGACTTACATGGATGACAACAAATAGGATATCATGTCTATTTTATGATTCAATAGTGTTGAAGAGCATACTCACTATTGATCATTGATTGCTGAAGGAAAAAATTAATCAAATTTTTTGATACACATGTTTAGCATAATAAACAAGTGAAGAGGACACGTACATGGCTCTGATACCATTAAAATAGACTCATAGGATAAAACTAACTCATAGGATAACTATCACGGATAAAGTTAACTCATAGGATACTTATCATGTAAATATCTCCATAAATAATTATCACAACAAACATTTAAATCTCATAACAAACAATTAAAATCATAACACATGGCAAAATAAATTATTAAATTTTCTCAAGAGGCATGAAATGTTCCAAATGACCTGATTTCTCATTTTGCCTTTACAATGAAATTTATAGATTTTAGGCAGTGAGTGAGAATTCTAAGAAAGCTAAAAAAACAATCTATACAACCAACTAATGTTTTTACCAACTAATAACACATCGGTTTTATCAAACACATGAAGATATGAGTTATTCTCTAACATGTGAAGAGATAAGATTTTATCCAATGCTTGGTCATTATCTTGTAAAGTGATTTTTTATCATCCCTATCCTATCACATGACTAAAACTAATTCTATCACATGACTGTTTGACACAACAAGAGACAAACTCAATTAATTATTAAAAAGATATTAAAAGCAGCGGTCAAAAAATAATTTTAATTTATTCGTGCATCCATCAACCATAGACATTACATAATATCATATATATATAATGTAGAGGAAAGGAAGTTTGGGGAAAAGGTTGGCAAAGGAGAGATAAGGGGAAATAGGGGATAAGGAGGGATAAGGAAGTTGGAGGGATAAGGGGAAAGAAGGAAACGGAGGGATAAGGAGGGAATATAGGAGAAGAAGTAGGAGGGAATTAGGGAGAATAGGGAAACAAACTGCCGACAACATTTGCCGACAAAGTGAGGGAGTTTTCACACTGGAGGCTAGAAACTAGATTTTTCTAAGCCTCCTTTGTGATGACCCTATTCACACTTACAACATTCTCCCCCTTAAAGTTGAGAGGACTGACGACACAGTCTCTCAGCTTTATAAATTGAGCTTTAGTCATCGCCTTGGTGAAGATGTCCACGATGTTCTCCAAAGTGTGACAGTATTGAAGCTCAACAATTTCATGTTCCACCATATCTCTGATGAAGTGGTACTTCATATCAAAATGTTTCGTTCTGCTATGGTGGACAGGATTATATGCCAATTGAATGGCACTGATGTTGTCATAGTAGATTCTGGTCGGACCACTTTGTTGTTCTCCAATCTCTTCTAGTACTTTCATTAGCCACAAAGCTTGAGTACTTGCATAAGTAACTGCTATATATTCTGCTTCTGTTTAAGATAGCGCTACTACTGTCTGCTTTTTGAACTCCAAGTTATTAGTCCCGATCCAAGACTAAAACGGTTTCCCCGATGTTGACTTCCTGTCATCAATATTGCTACCCCAATCACTATCATTGAAGCCTACAAGCTTGATAGTGTTACATTTATGGTACTGGATTCCAAAATCCAATGTACCCTTCACATATCTCAAAATTCTTTTAGCTGCCTGCAAATGCAACTCAGAGGGGTTATACATAAATCTAGAAACAAGAGAAACAACATACTGAATATCTGGTCTGGTGTTGGCGAGAAACATCAAACTCCCAACCATTCTTCTGAAAGTGGTCACATCAACTTTCGGTGCTCCATCATCTTTGCTTAATTGGATCCCATGTCCAACTGGAGTTGCAACTGGTTTGCAATGCTCTATAGAAAACTTCTTGATCATATCCCGAGCATACTTATGTTGACAGATGAAGATCCCTGTATCTGACTGATGAACCTCCATTCCAAGGTAGTAGTGCATTAAGCCAAGATCCTTCATCTCAAACTGTGTCATCATGGAGTGTTTGAACTCCATATTCATTTTTTCATTACTACCCATAAAAATGAGATCATCCACATATAAAAAAACTATGAGGATGTCTTTACCTTGCTTTAGGTAGTAGAGTGTGGGTTCATTTTTGCTCCTGGTGAACCCATATTATTTGAAGTACCCATCAATGCATGAGTACCAAGCTCTTGGTGCCTGTTTAAGGCCATAGAGTGCCTTCTTCAATCTGTAAACAAGGTGTTCCTTACCTTGTACTTCAAATACCTGTGGTTGCTCAACATAAACTTCTTCTATCAAGTAACCATTGAGAAATGCACTCTTGACATCCATGTGTTGGACTTTCCATCCTTTGTGTGCAACTAAGGCAAGAATTGTTCTGATTGTCTCCTGTCTGGCTACAGGAGCAAAAGTCTCTTCATAATCTATGCCATACTTATGAGTAAAACACTTTGCCACTAATCTTGCCTTGTGCTTTTCAATGATTCCTTCAGAATTAAACTTGGTCTTGAAGATCCATTTACAACCAACACATTTCTTTCCTTTAGGAAGCTTCACGAGCTCCCAAGTGTCGTTGTTTTTTATAGAGGTTATCTCCTCTTTCATGGCATCTTGCCAAATCTTCTGAGTACATGCCTTCTCATAACTAGAAGGTTCAAGTCGTGCACTAGTTAACAAAGCATAGTTAACTTGATCTCCCCTAGGTTCTCGTTGGGATTCATCATCACCATACAAGTGCATACTTTCTAATCTGTGTAAAATAGATTCCATTTCACTAGCTTGACTCCTAGTATATCTTCTTGAAAATTTTTTATCCAACATCTGAGAGGATGGATGATACTGTAAAGTTCTCTTACCTTTGGATGGAACATCAATATCCATTGGTGAGGAGATTACTGATCGTTGTGGAGAAGGACTTGGTGAAGAAGTTGAATCAAAATATGGACTTGGAGGATGTGTGGGAGGAGACTGCTTTCCTTTCTGTGGGAGCTGTGGTTGCACCTACTGAGCTACTACATCAGTGCCTTCAACATCACTGAATATTTGGGGCTTACCCCACTCTCCCCCTTCATCAAAAATCACATCCCTTGAAACCACTATCTTTCGAGTCGTAGGATTGTAGAGTCTATAACCCTTTGTGTTTTCACAGTATCCTATAAAAATGCATGCTTGACTCTTTAGATCTAGCTTCTTTCTTAGCTCATCAGGAATGTGAGCATATGCCAATGAACCAAATACTCTAAAATACTTCACATTTGGTTTCTTACCATACCAAGCTTGGTAAGGTGTCTTCCATTTCAAACTTGAAGTAGGACTTTTATTCAATATGTGAACACTAGTCCTTGTTGCATCTCCCCAATATGCATTACTCAAATGCTTTGTCTGAAGCATTGATCGTGCCATCTCCACAATGGTGCGATTTTTCCTTTCTGCTACACCATTTTGCTATGGAGTGTAGGCAGTTGTGAACTGCCTCTTGATGCCATGATGTTTACAAAAATTCAAAAACTGATTAGAGGAGTATTCTCCTCCTCTATCTGATCTAAGACATTTTATAGAATATTCACTCTCACTTTCAACTTTTGCTTTAAAATCAAAAAAGCATGCAAATGCCTCATCCTTATGCTTCAAAAAATATATCCAACACATTCTTGTGCAATCATCAATGAAAAGTAGGAAGTAAGAGTGATTACCTAGACTCTTGGTCTGCATCGGACCACAGATGTCTGAATGCACTAACTGAAGAGGATAGCTGGCCCTCCATGCTTGTCCATGAGGAAATTTTGATCTGGCATGCTTGCCCAAGGCACACCCTTCATAGACTTCCTTACTATCTTGAATTTTGGGAAGTCCAGTTACCATTGCTTGTGAAGTTAGCATCTTCAAACTTGCTGAATTCAAGTGACCATATCTCAAGTGCCATAGGACACTTGGATTGGTAATTGCAACATTTTATAACTTATTTCCTCCTGGTTGGCCAAACTTCAAAGGGAATAATCTATTCTTTGACATTGGCACTTGTGTAATGATTCTATTACTATTATTCTTGTCAAAAATTGTGCATTTACCCTCATCAAAAATCAACTTATAATTCTTTTCTAGCATCTGACCAACACTTAAAAGATTGTGTTGAAGATGAGGTGTGTAATAGATATCACTTACTTGCTTGATGCCTTCTTTTGTTGGAACCTCCATGGCTCCAATGCCTTCAACTGCCAATGACTTGTCATCTCCCAACCGGATGCTGGATTTGTATGAGTCTAACTTAGCAAAGAGTTCTTCTTTGCCACTCATGTGATTTGAACACCCAGTGTCCAAAATCCATGTATCATTCATATTTTGCTCTGTCTGGCCATAAGAAAGAAAAATATTTGAGGACTCTTCCTCTTCTCCAAAATTCCCAAACTGACTGCTCTGGTTGCTGCTGCTTCCTTGCGAAGTCTTTGACCAACAATCTCGAGCATAATGGCCAGGTTTGCCACAATTGTAGCAAACTTGTTTTGATTTATCTCCACATTTTCCTTTGCCAGATTGTTTCCCTCTATATTGCTGTTGTCCTCCTCTATTATGATTTCCACCTCTGTTGGATGATCCTCCTTTGTTAGGAGTTCCCCCTATTTGATTATTCCTGCCTCTGCATCTTTTTTGACCTATGCCACGGCCTCTACCTCTTCCTTCATGTGTGGCAAAATCTTTGTCATCTCCTCCATAACTAGTGGTAGGAGTTTCCTACAATCTCTCTTCATGTGAGAGAAGTGAACCAGTTAATGCATCAAAAGACAATGTGGTTAAGTCTTTGGATTCTTCAATAATTATTGCAACAGAATTCCATTTAGGAAGAAGTGTTCTCAACACTTTCTTCACCATCATCTCTGGCTTAATATCCTCCCCTAGTGTGACCATTTTGTCGACTCATCGCTTTCACTCGCACGCGAGTAATCTCCGACTCTTTCATTCTCTTGCATCTTGAGATTCTCAAAATCTCGTTTCAAAGTTTGCAGTTTTACCTGCTTCACTTGGTCACTACCTCTATAGCTTTCTTTTAGGGCATTCCATGCATCTTGTGCATTTACATATGAGGCTATTCTAGGGAAGATACTTCTATCTAAGGCAGCATGTATATGATACAGAGCAAATGAGTTATTTTTTTGGGCTTCCTTTTTAGCCTATCAGCAGTTGTAAAAGCTGCCCATTCAGTAGCAGTGATGAGGTTCATCATAACCTTCTTCTACAACATCCCAGAGACCTTTTCCTATCAACAAGGTCTTCATTTTTATAGACTAGTAATCATAGTCGCTACCATTAAATTCGAGGATTGGTAGACTAGTACTTGCAGCCATTTCAAAAAACAAACTTTGATTTCATTGAAATAAGCAATTACAAAGCAAAGTAATTCTCTTGCTGATTGCTTATTGTGAGACTCCCAATACTGGCTCTAGCTCTAGCTCTGGCTCTGCTCTGGCTCCACTGGCTCTGACTCTGCTGGCTCTGGCTCTACTAGCTCTGGATTTACTAGCTTTGGCTCCACTTCAATATTGAACCCTTAAACGGGGTTCCAAGGGGGTTCAATTTTGGAGGTGCTAAACGGGTGCTCCGAAGACTTCCCGTCACTTTTCCAGGTTCACAATATGCAAATTTTCAAGCCCCCTTGGGCAAGTTTTAATTGGCCACAAAAAAAACCCTTCAAGGTTTGCAAATTTTTATAAAGGTTTTTTTAAATAAATTTAATAACTTTTTATTATTTTTAAATCACCTTTTTAAAAAAAACTTATTTAAAAAAGATAATTTTAAAAAATAATATAAAAATTATTAAATAAATTTTAAAACCTTTAAAAAACAATTTAAAAATTTTACCTTTTTTTTAAGCTAGAATTCGAACCCGCGACCTGCTTTCTGCTAAGCGGGCGTCTTAGTCGCTCGACCACGTGGCTACCTTGTGAACTAAGGCGCAAAACCTTAGTTTTATTACCTGGGCGACGATTTAAAAAAAAAAAAAAAATATTTTTTTCTTTTCGCGTGGGGCTGGCGGGATTCGACCCCGCGTATGGCCTCCTGCTAGCGGACAGCCCGTCCGTTGCACCACGTCCCCCGGACGTGAGGAAAGAAGGAGAGCGGTCCCCTTTGTAATCGTAGGTGGTGCAATGTTTAAAAAAAAAAAAATAGTGGGAATTATCCCACATGCACCCGACGATGGGTGCGATAAGGGTTTTTAACCCTCAACTCGCACAATAAATGTCAACTGCCTTCGGGCAGTCGATCCTCAACCACTTTGCCGTTTTGACCAACCACAAATTGACACCTCGCTACCACGTCGACCAATGCCGAATCGCCACGTGGCAAAATTTTGTCAAATTGCACGTTGCCATGCACGCCATGTCATCTTGTCTCGAACCGCATGCCGTCTCGTCAGCCAATCACACTTTGCCATGTCAGCCTCGATTCACGTGCTGCTTAGTCAACACCTCGATATCTATGCCACTGCCTTGTCTACTACTGCCACGTGTCGTGTCCTCGTGTCGCCACGTGTCGCATCCAACCACCTCAGGATCTGAGTCGAGCCTGCTCGCGATCCTCGTCCTCTGCTCCTATCTCAAAAAACATGCCCACCTCAGGAACCATGCCCTGTAGGTCAGACCTCGACTATCGTGTGCCTTGGGATTCGTGCTCGAACTGGCATAGCAATGGCTCTGATACCAGTGTTTGACGCAGCAAGAGACAAACTCAATTAATTATTAAAAATATATTAAAAGCAGCGGTCAAAAAATAATTTTTAATTTATTCGTGCATCCATCAACCATAGACATTACATAATATCATATATATATAATGTAGAGGAAAGGAAGTTTGGGGAAAAGGTCGAAAAAGGAGAGATAAGGGGAAATAAGGGATAAGGAGGGATAAGGAAGTTGGAGGGATAAGGGGAAAGAAGGATTAACTGAGGTATAAGAAGGAGGGAATATAGGAGAAGAAGTAGGAGGGAATTAGGGAGAATAGGGAAACAAACTGCCGACAACATTTGCCGACAAAGTGAGGGAGTTTTCACACTGGAGGCTAGAAACTAGATTTTTCTAAGCCTCCTTTGTGATGACCCTATTCATACTTACAACAATGACTAAAACTAATACTATCACATGAGTAAAACTAATTTGTAAAGAGAGTTTATCTCGTAAAGAGAAATTCATCATATCACATGACTTTACAAATTGTCTTTGCATCACTTGACTAAAAATTATCTTGTAAAGAGATTTATTTTAGTACTACCAATGTTGCATGTGATGAAAATGTGCCTTAAGAGATATGTGTTAGTCTTACAATGGCACTGAGAGGGGGGGTGAATCAGTGCAGCTAATTAAAAACTTAAATCTTCATCTCTTAATTCAGAACTAATGAATGCTTAAAACCAGATGCAACAAATGTAACAAGATAGCAACACATAACATAAGATTTAACAAGGTTCACCAGTTTTGGCTACTCCTCAAAAATAGACTACTTGGACTCCCATCCAAATCCAGCCTTTGTAAAGCACCAACTTCACAATCAGTTTACCAGCATCCACTAGAAGGAGCACCAACCCTTGATTTATCTACACTAATAGAAAGGAGCACCAACCCCTGATTCCAAGCACCAACTTGGACTTCTATTTTAAATCTTGATTGACATAAAAATGCCTTCTGTGTTACAAGACCCTCACTAGTCTAGCTTAACTCAAATCAATCTCATGGAAGCATACACTCTTTTACAGCTCTACTTACTGCACACTTATAGCCCTTTCTTATAGCTTACTCTTACAGCTCTCATAGCTCTGTACTTCTTACAGCATTCTTCCAACTTTGTAACAACCCACAGTAGTATCCCTTTATACAACAACACTTTTTCCTACTGAGCAACTTTCAACTGCTTTCTCTCTACTGCACCTTTTTAAGCTTCTCTCTCTCTACTGCACTCTCTATCCTTCTCTATTTTAGCCGTGCTTTTTATACATCCTTTTTCACAACTCTTTTTCTCTGCTCGGCAACATGCTGCTCTATCTCCCCGTTCAGAGCTCAACACTCTCTTACAGCACATATCTCCATGCAACTGCCCTCGTGACACATTTACTCTTTCAGCAGCGGCACCTTCCCTCTTTATGGTGGCACACTTTTCAATATTGAGCAGCTTTTTCACTTTTGCACTCAACTGCCCTTTTATAATAATATTTTCATCTTTAAACCCTAAGTCTTCTGTAACTGCCATAAACCCGCATGCAGCCTATTCATAGCTACTCCTTATGGTAACTCCTTTATAGCACAGTATTTATTACATGCAACCTATTAATAGATTTGTCTCTTGCGTGGGACTTTCAGTATAACTGCCACTCGATGGTTACACTGCTTTATGGGCCCTATAACTGTCGTTCTGTCTTTAATGCACTATGCTTATTTTAGCTTGCATGATTTCTATCTGTAACTACACCTGTAACTGTCTCACTCACTCCAGTTAACTCTTCTTATTTTGGTTGCATGATTTTCCTCTACAACTACCCCTTTAACTATCGTTCTACTTCAGTTAACTGTTCGTAATCGTGCTGCTACGACCTGTTGCGAAATCATGACATTTCTGTCTCTTTGTACTCTTCTCGCATTTTACCTGTGAAAACATGACATGTCATGATATTGTGACATTTTTTGCCTCCTTGTCCACTTCTTCGCTTGCACCCATGAAAACACAACATGTCACAAAATCGTGACACTTTTTGCTTCCTTGCATTCTTCTCGGCATGCACCTGCGAAAACATGACATGTCACAAAATCGTGACACTTTTCGCTGTTGTACACTCTTCTCTGCATGCATCAGCGAAAACATGACATGTCACGAAATCATGACACCTTTCGCTGCCATACACTCTTCTTTGCATGCACCAGCAAAAACGAAACATGTCACAAAATCGTGACACTTTCGCTGCCTTGAGCTTTTCTCTGCCTTACGCTCGTGAAAATGAAACATGTCATGAAATCGTGATGCTTTCGCCTTTGAGATCTTCCTCCTTGAATTTGTCATGAAATCGTGATGCTTCTGCTTCCATGCTCTTTCATTTTTCTTCTATCGTGAAATCATGACACTTCATCCTTCGGAGTCTTCCTCTCTACTGTTGTCGTGATATCACAACATTTCTATCTCCGTACATTCTCTCTCCTCTCTTAGTCATGAAAATGTGACATGTCACGATATCATGACATCTTTTCTCCTTAGCTCTTCTCTTCTCTTCAGGTCACAAAAACGCGACATGTCGTGATATCGTGACACTTTTTCTCTCGAGCTCTTCCTCTTGCAATATGTCGTAAAATCGTGACACCTTTTTATCTTGCCTTCTCTCTCCTACAATATGTCATGAAATCGTGACACTTTTTCTCCTTAGCGCTTTTCTTCTCATCGGATTGCGAAAACCCGACATGTCACAAAATCGTGACACTTTTTCTCCTTAGCGCTTCCTCTTGCAAATTGTCGCAAAATCATGACACTTTTCCTTGCAAGCTCTTTCTCTCAAACATGTCATAAAATCATGACACATTTTTGTCCATACTGCCTCTCTTGCAGATTGTCACGAAATCGCGACACTTTTCTTTGCAAGCTCCTTCTCCCCGAACATGTCACGAAATTGTGACAATTTTCTTTGCTTGCGCCTTCTCTCCAAACATGTCGTGAAATCATGACAGTTTTCTTTGCCCGCACCTTCTCTCCAAACATGTCGTGAAATCGTGATAGTTTTCTTGCAAGTGCCTTCTCATCAAATCATGTTGCGAAATCACGACAACTTTTCCTGTATGCGTTGCTTCTTCGAACATGTCGTGAAATTGTGATAGTTTTTCTACTTGCCTCCTTCTTTGCCAACATGTCATGAAATCATGATAGTTTTTCCACTTGGCTTCTTTGCCTCCAACATGTCACGAAATCATGACAGTTTTTCTACTTGCCTTCTTTGCTTTCAACATGTTGCGAAATCATGACAATTTTCCTACTTGGCTTCTTTGCTTCCATCATGTCGCAAAATAGCGACAATTTTTCTTGTGCTTTCTCTCTCTTCCAACATGTCACAAAATCGTGACAATTTTGCTAGCATTTTATCTCTCCTTCGATATGTTGCGATATCATGACAACTTTTCCAGCTTTTTCTCTCTCCTCTGATATGTCACAAAATCATGATAGAAAACATGTCACGATATCGCCACAGTTTTCTTACTTGTATTTTTCTTTGATCCTTTGAATCTGGGCCACTTTTGTCTTCTTGGAGATTCATTGTACATGATTTTACTGCTCTGAACTCTTGTTCACTTCATCAACCGATCCATCTAATGACCTCTCGCACTCATGTCAATTGCATCAACCGATCAACTTGACTGTGTTGACAACAATGACAATACTTTGGCTGCACCTTGCTCATCAATGAACTCCTGTCCATTGCATCAATTGATCAACCTGACTGTGTTGACAACAATGACAATACTTTGGTTGCACCTTGCTCATCAATCTCCCCCTTTGGAATTGTTTGCAACACGTAATTGTGTGCAATTACCTGTAAATCTTCTCCCCCTTTGACAATAATACCAAAGGGCGGCTGCAAAACTCCCCTTGAGTCCATGCACAACATTCTCAGGCAAAAATTATTACAGTTAGCAAAAAGCATAAACATGAGCAATATGATAAACAGATGCATAAATGCTCCCCTTGAGAATTTGATCTCGATAGCTAGTCAATTCCTAGACTATTCTTGGGAATATATGACCACTTCATTTCACTGTTTGACAACATCATGATAAGCATAATAGGCATTACTCAGATCTAACTTCAATTGTGTTGGCTACTGGATATCTATCCATTGAGACTCTGTTCTCTGTACTCTATCAATAGGCTCACATAGAACCTGCTTAACAAGCTCACATAGAACTTGTCCAAATTAGCTCACAAGTCCTCACTAGAACCTGTACAATTCAGCTCACAAGTCTTCACTAGAACTTTTTTAGCATGAACCCACAAAGAGAATTGTTAGAGACCCAATGTGATTCATCAACCTCATAGAAGCATAAAGAGAATTGTTAGAGACTCAATATGTTCTATACTTAACTCCCAATCTTATAGAATCATAAAAAGAATTGTTAGAGACTCAATATGTTCTATACTTAATGCTCAATCAATATATCAACTAAATCTCATAGAAGCATAAAGAGAATTGTTAGAGACTCAATATGTTCTATACTCGAATCTCAATCTCAGCTCAACTCAACCAATCACCTCAATGAACATCCCTTTATCATAGACCTTAGTCGAAGCATGTATCAACCAACTCTGTGTAAGCATCAAACACTGTCTTCTGAGCATCAACCCTCTGTTGCTCTCAATCCACCCAGCCAAAAATACGTCTGTAGCAAGTTCTATGTCGTTACAGCTGAACTTAGCAATCGTCTTCACCTTTTGTGTTCTCTACACACTCTGCTCTTTTTGTGCACTCACTTCACATACATACACAACACTACCTCAAACCACTGCATAAACTGAAAACACACTTTAACAACTATATGACAGTTTCTCGACTGCCTGCCATTCATCCTCAGAAAACAAATCAAATACATAGGAGTATTAAAACAAAAATTTAATATTATTCCCCCTGAGGATGTGCCACCTAGAGTGGCTTAGTTCAATAGTGGAGTAGTCTCCTTCAGTCCAAGGAGACAGGATTCCCGTTCTTCTGTCTTTCTCTAGACTTTCTTGAACTTGGGCTTGAGATTTTCAACTGCTTCCCTATTTTGCCCTTGTTCGTGAACTTGAACATTTCTCTTGCAGGGTTGTCTCTTGTGCATTCTTGATGGATGATTATTTTCTTTTATTTTATGCACATGATATGTTCCCTTTCTATGTTGCCCTCTTTGAGTTTGATGAAATATAGGGTTTTGCCATAGATTAGATATAGAAGAGCTTAGACAGAACCTTGCTATGTGCCCTTGACCATTACATTTAAAACATTGCACATGTTTTATTCCCTGTCTGCATTGCATTCTGTGTGTATGATGCCTTAGATTGGATACATAAGTGCTTGGACAAAACCTTGCTATGTGCCCATGGCCATTACATTTAAAACATTGCACAGGGTGTTTACTCAGGAAAGCAGATGTATTTTTATCAGCATAACTCTTTGATCTATTGTTCAGTCCACAATAAATTGCCTTGTGACCATAGTGGTTGCATTTAGAACAATAGCCATTAAAAGAATTATTATGAAAAGAGTGTGAGTGAGAGAACCTCTTTTGCTATGGTTGCTTTGCTGTAGATCTTCTTTGATATTTTCTTCCTTTTGAAGATTTAGCTTCAATCTTTTCTTTCTTCGATACTTCAACCGTGAACTTCTTCTTCTCTACATATTTGGAAGATGAGGGTTGTTTAGCTTCAAATCCAAGACCAAACTTAGCCGTAGAGCTTCTTTGTTGCTTTATCATTGTATCTAGCAACTCCGTGCTTTTCTCACATTTGAGATTTATTTTCATCTCTTCTAGTTGTTTCTTCAATGAAACAATCTCTTCTTCTTGTTGGTAGCAAACAGTCTCTTTCTCATTGATTTGAGACTTGAGAATATCTTCAATCCTTTTGTACTGTTCTACTTGCAGCTTTAGATCAACAATAACTTTGTTAGATTCCTCTTCACTTGTGCTACATAAATCATCCTCATCATCCAAGTGTGTCTTCAAGGCTTCTTCTGATTTCTTGGCCTTTTGAACTTGTAGGAAGAGATCTTCAATCTCATCCCCATATTCTTCTAACTTCTTGGACATTCTTTTGTTCTTTTTCTTTTCTATACTCAACTCTTCAAGTGCGGCTATCAACTCACCTTCTAGATCTACTTCAATCTCCAAGTTTTCATTGCATACTTCAGAGTTCACTTCTTCTACCTTCTCTAGTGTAATTTTCTCTTCTGCAGGAACTAAAATTGACTGAGATGCTTTATTGGAGGAGGATCTATTCTTCTTACCCATTGTGTACTAATCTAAGATCAACCCTGACTAATTTAGCCTAAACTGGGAACTTGGCTCTGATACCAATTGTTAGTCTTACAATGGCACTAAGAGGGGGGGTGAATCAGTGCAGCTAATTAAAAACTTAAATATTCATCTCTTAATTCAGAACTAATGAATGCTTAAAACCAGATGCAGCAAATGTAACAAGATAGCAACACATAACACAAGATTTAACGAGGTTCACTAGTTTTGGCTACTCCTCAAAAATAGACTGCTTGGACTCCCATCAAAATCCAACCTTTGAAAAGCACCAACTTCACAATCAGTTTACCAACACCCATTGGAAGGAGCACCAACCCCTAATTTATCTGCACCAACAGAAAGGAGCACCAACCCATGATTCCAAGCACCAACTTGGAATTCTATTTTAAATCTTGATTGACATAAAAATGCCTTCTGTGTTACAAGACCCTCACTAGTCTAGCTTAACTCAAATCAATCTCATTGAAGCATACACTCTTTTACAGCTCTACTTACTGCACACTTATAGCCCTTTCTTATAGCTTACTCTTGCAGCTCTCACAACTCTGTAATTCTTATAGCATTCTTCCATATTTGTAATAGCCCACAAAACTATCCCTCTATACAGTAGCACTCTTTCCTACTGAGCAACTTTCAGCTACTTTCTCTCTGTTGCACCTTTTTAAGCTTCTCTCTCTCTGCTGCACTCTCTATCCTTCTCTATTTTAGCCATGCTTTTTATACATCCTTTTTCATAGCTCTTTTTCTCTGCTCGGCAACACGCTGCTCTATCTCCCCGTTCAGAGCTCAACACTCTCTTACAACACATATCTCCATGCAACTGCCCTCGTGGCACATTTACTCTTTCAGCAGCGGCACCTTCCCTCTTTATGGTGGCACACTTTTCAATACTGAGCAACTTTTTCACTTCTGCACTCAACTTCCCTTTTATAATAATATTTTCATCTTGAAACCCTAAGTCTTCTGTAACTGTCATAAACCCGCATGTAGTCTATTCATAGCTACTCCTTATGGTAAATCCTTTATAGCACAGTATTTATTACATGCAACCTATTAATAGATCTGTCTCTTGTGTGGGACTTTCAGTATAACTGTCGCTTGACGGTTACACTGCTTTACGTGCCCTGTAACTACCGTTCTATCTTTAATGCATTGTGCTTATTTTAGCTTGCATGATTTCTATCTGTAACTGCACCTGTAACTATCTCACTCACTCCAGTTAACTCTTCTTATTTTGGTTGCATGATTTTCCTCTAAAACTACCCCTTTAACTATCATTCTACTTTAGTTAACTGTCTGTAATCGTGCTGCTGTGACCTGTCATGAAATCATGATATTTCTATCTCTTTGTACTCTTCTTGCCTTTTACCCATGAAAACATGACATGTGACGATATCACAACATTTTCCACCTCCTTGTTCACTTCTTCGCTTGCACCCGTGAAAACACAAAATGTCTCGAAATCGTGACACTTTTTGCTTCCTTGCATTCTTCTCGGCATGCACCTGTGAAAACATGACATGTCACAAAATTGTGATACTTTTCGCTGCCGTACACTCTTCTCTGCATGCACCAGTGAAAACATGACATGTCACAAAATTGTGACACTTTTTGTTGTCGTACACTCTTCTTTGCATGCACCAGCAAAAACGGAACATGTCGTGAAATCGTGACACTTTCGTTGCCTTGAGATTTTCTCTGCCTTACGCCCATGAAAATGGAACATGTCATGAAATCGTGACGCTTTCACCTTTGAGCTCTTCCTCATTGAATTTGTCATGAAATCATGACGCTTCTGCTTCCATGCTCTTTCATTTTGCTTTTGTGGTGAAATTGTGACACTTCATCCTTCGGAGTCTTCCTCTCTACTGTTGTCTCGATATCGCGACATTTCTATCTCCGTACATTCTCTCTCCTCTCTTAGTCATGAAAATGCGACATGTCGCGATATCGTGACATCTTTTCTCCTTAGCTCTTCTTTTCTCTTCAGGTTGCAAAAACGCGACATGTCACAATATCATGACACTTTTTCTCTTGAGCTCTTCCTCTTGCAATATGTCACAAAATTGTGACACTTTTTATCTTGCCTTCTCTCTCCTGTAATATGTCATGAAATCGTGACACTTTTTCTCCTTAGTGCTTCCTCTTGCAAATTGTCACGAAATCGTGACACTTTTCCTTGCAAGCTCTTTCTCTCAAACATGTCATGAAATCATGACACATTTTTGTCCATACTGCCTCTCTTGCATATTGTCGTGAAATCGTGACACTTTTCTTTGCAAGCTCCTTCTCTCCGAACATGTCACGAAATCATGACAGTTTTCTTTTCTTGCGCCTTCTCTCCAAACATGTCACAAAATCATGATAGTTTTCTTTGCCTGCGCCTTCTCTCCAAACATGTCATGAAATCATGACAGTTTTCTTGCAAGTGCCTTCTCATCGAATCATGTTGCAAAATCATGACAATTTTTCCTGTATGCGCTGCTTCTTCGAACATGTCACGAAATTGCAACAGTTTTTCTACTTGCCTCCTTTGCCAACATGTCACGAAATCGTGATAATTTTTCCACTTGGCTTCTTTGCCTCCAACATGTCGCAAAATCGTGATAGTTTTTCTACTTGCCTTCTTTGCTTTCAACATGTCATGAAATCGTGACAGTTTTCCTACTTGGCTTCTTTGCTTCCATCATGTCATGAAATCATGATAGTTTTTCTTGTGCTTTCTCTCTCTTCCAACATGTCACGAAATCATGATAGTTTTGCTAGCATTTTCTCTCTCCTCTAATATGTCACGATATCGTGATAGCTTTTCCAGCTTTTTCTCTCTCCCTTGATATGTCACAAAATAGTGATATAAAACATGTCGCGATATCATGACAATTTTCTTACTTGTCTTTTTCTTTGATCCTTTGAATCTGGGCCACTTATGTCTTCTTGGAAATTTACTGTACATGCTCTGACTGCTCTAAAATCTTGTTCACTTCATCAACCAATCCATCTAATGACATCTGCACTCTTGTCCATTACATCAACCGATCCTCTGTCTGTGTTGACAACAATGACAATACTTTGGCTGCACCTTGCTCATCAATGAACTCCTGTCCATTGCATCAACTGATCAACCTGACTGTGTTTACAATAATGACAATACTTTGGTTGCACCTTGCTCATCAATATGAGGGTATTGTCAACATTAGGCCCCAACACGTACATGTGTCACAAAGTGGATAATTTTAAAGATAAAATCCATAAGAAACTTTACAAAATAGAATCTTGTTGATAGCAAGACCCAAGGAGAAATCGTAAGTGGTCATTGATGCAACTGATTCAAAATCGATCAATATTCTGTGATATGATGGTAAAATATAGCAATATAAATGCAACATAGAATATTTTGTATCTATTTCTTATTATACAATTCAATAATTTTCATCAAGACATGATATTGAAGTTGAATTTGACCATCTTTTATTGTAATGCCAAGCAATTTAATAGAATATTTAAAAAAGTCATATTTTGTAAGAGAGAATCAAACCATTATGTTTACAATTATCATAAAATTTTCTAAGATGCTGAATATGTTCTTCTAATTTCTTAGATAATATGAAAATATCATCTATGTAAACACAGATAAATTTCCTTTAATCTGCAAACAAGTCATTCATTGTTTTTAAAAAATTGTTGGAGCAGTTTTAAAGACAAATGGGAGGAATTTCCATTGATATTTTCCAAAGGGTATTATGAATGTTGTTTTATACCTATCATTAGGGTGGACTTGAATTTAATAGAATCCAAAATTTAAATCAAACTTTGAATAGACATGACTACTCACTATCCTTCAAAGAAACTCATCCTTAGAAGGAATGGGATGTTGGATGAATCGAATAAACTTATTTAGAGGCTTATTAATAACCAATATTTTCTTACCTCTAACTTGTTCTGATTTCTTTTTGACATAGAATATTGAGTCTTTATCTATTGAATGTAAGAATATTTTCATTATTATACCATATATATGCAGGAAGAGTTTTATACTAGCAAAGACTAGTAATTGCACCATAATCAATTATGCCATCTATTTTGTAAGGCTTGAAATATTTGTATTTAATCTGAACCTCAAAAATAAGTAAATAAACATAGTGGATAGTGTTTACCTCTATATCTATATATTCCTAGTCAATCTACTAATTTATTAATTCTCTCTGGTGTTGTTTGACTATATCTGCAATATCTTCCTCATAGGCGCTATTCACCTCATACTCTACTTGTTCCTTTGAGAGTTCTTAAAATTCATTTTGAGCTATAGGAATATAAATTTATAGAGCTTCTAGCCTCTGCATACACCACTTATGATGTTCAAGACCCTTTTTGGGAGGATCTCTAAGGTAAGAACTTCCAAGTTCTTGTTTTGGTGCTGATGATGTTGATATGGTGGGAGGTTTCAAATCACCTCTAGAATGGATGAAAGAAGTAAGTGATTGCTTTTGTCTTGGTTTGAAATTATTGATGCCTATCAACATGTCATATTTAGGCATCTTGAATTGCAAGAATTCACAATTAACAATTTTATCACCAATCAACAAAGGAACTATGGTAGAGAATTTAGAGCTTAGTCTTTGTCTATTGAATGTAAGAATATTTTCATTATGTTGCCACATATCTATAGGAATAATTTTATACCGGCAAAGACTAGTAACTACACTAGAATTAACTATGGCATCTATTTTGTAAGGCTTGAAATGTTTGTATTTAATCTAAACCTCACAAATAGGTAAATCAACATAGTGGATAGTGTTTACCTATATTTCTGTATATTCTTGGTCAATCTACTAATTTGTTAATTCTCTCTGGTGCTATTTGACCATGTATGCAATATCTTCCTCATAGGCGCTATTCACCTTATACTCTACTTGTTCCTTGGAGAGTTCTTCAAATTCCTTTTGAGCTCTAGGAATATAAATTTCTAGAGCTTCTAGCCTCTACATATGCCACTTATGATGTTCAGGACCCTTTTTGGGAGGATCTCTAAGGTAAGAACTTCCAAGTTCTTGTTTTGGTGCTGATAATGTTGATATAGTGGGAGTTTTTAAATCACCTCTAGAATTGATGAAATAAGCAAGTGATTGCTTTTGTCTTGTAGGTTTTATTTTATCATTCCAATCAAGTTGTGGTAACTATCCTCTAAAATTCTATATTTTGTGTTGTAATGCCATTATCTTCGTAGTATCCCAAGTTTTAGAATCATAAGCTTTTTCAAATTTATCTATCTCAGTAAAAATATGTTCTCTAGACTGACAAGAAAACATGTTAATATGAAAATCAATATCATATTCAAATTGACTACTTGAACAACTGAAATCATCTTCATCATCAACATAAAAAAAATGATTAATTTGATTTTCATTAGCTGAATAAAAATGTATTCACTATCATACTCAAAGTCAGATATGAAAATGTATTCATCAACAGGAAGAATAAGATTCATTTTATTATCCATAAAATATTTGTATTTAAACACTTAGCATAATATCCTTTTCTTTTGTAGATGTAACAATGGGGAGAAAATATTTTAAAGCCTTTTTTAATTTTATCCTTTTCTTTTGAAAATATATTTCTTCTTTTTCTTAGGTCCTTGGAAAACTTATTTACAACATTGTTTCTAGAACTTTGTAGACTTTTTTCTCTTTTTATCAGAATCTTCAAATGTGCAGTTAAAAGGATATGAATTATACTTATAGGATTTTCTCATCTATTTTTGAATTCGTTGTTCTTCTTCTTTCTCCTCTAATATTTCACAGAGAATATTTCTTGCCTTTCTCAAGTCTTGAACAATCTCACCAAAATATTATTCCTCTAGTCCTTTAGGATGAACAAGTTTGAGTTCCTTCTAGAACCACATATGTAGAGAGGCAATGAGTTCAATTTTCATCAGAGGATTGTGGATTTCCCCTGATTGATAGTACAACTCACCCATATAACACAAATAATCTTCAAAGTATTTCATGTTGTAGAGATTTGCTTTCATGAATGCGTTTTTGGCTTCTTTATGATATTCAACAGTATTACCAGTAAATTATTTAATAATGGCTTGATCAAGATCTTGATGTCCTTGATTGGACAATATTTATTTTACTTCTATAGATAATTGATCATACCATTGTTTCAAATTATCTACAAAGCCAATAATAATAGCAAATATTATCTTGACATTAATTTTATTGAAAATATTTATTTGTGCATCTCCTGAACCAAGAATATAATGAGCTAATTCATGAACATTTTGAGGGTTTCTGCAAAATGGAACCTTCAAATTGGAAGGTTGGAAATTTTTTACATAGGCCATTGCTTGAAGAGGTTATGGTGTTGTAGGCTATGAAGAATAATTTTTTTTAGAGGTAGCATAGTTTTGTATTCTTGGGTGTTCAATGTGCATAAAATATTATACCATGTTAATTTTTCCAGATTTTATTTTCTTTAGATAGGCTTCTAGTATTTATCTCCTTTTTATTCCTTTTGATTTTTCTAAAATTCAAGCCAATTTGTGGGTTTAATAGTTGGATCAAAGGAAGTAGGAAGAATGGACTTTATTTTGAGATCTGTAATCCCTTATTTAATTGTATTCAAATCATCAAATACAATTTGATGGTGATGATTTACAGTAGCTTGAATATCATCTACTATTTCTAAGACTTGTGCAACCTGGTCATTTAAACAATTCAATGTTGAATTGGTCCAATTCAATATTTTAATAGGTTCCTCCTATTCAAAATCCCTTTTGGATATTCTCTATGGCTAGAATTGAGATTTAGTGGAATCATCTGTAGAGTATTTTTCAAACCTATATAATTTAAGGAATCTACCTTCATGGTAGCTCAAATATCCTTGTGGAGTCTAAATAGTATGTTCTTGTGGAGCTTTGGAACTCCCTTCCATATTTATCTCTTTTGACTCTATTGAAGAGTCTATGAATTCCCAAATTTCTACTTTACCAATTTTCTTCACTACTCTGTGTCTTTTTGTAAAAGGTTATGTGGTTGCAGTAGAGTGAAACATATTAAGTTCCTTATCTTTATTACTTATATGTTGTATTATTTGTTTACACTCTTTGCACTGAAGATGATTCAACATGGGATCAACAACAAGCTAAATATCTCTATGAGGATAGACATTGTTGTTTATTTATTTTTTTTCCTATCTCCATAGCCATTTTTGAAACTGATTGTATTATGAATTATCAAAAAAATGTTAGAAAAAAGTTGAAGGAACATACCTACTTGTTTGAGGAACAAGAGAATTACGAGTGAGGGTTGTAGGAACATTGTAGTAAATTTTGTAACATTGATTGAAATAGAAGTGTGGCCATGGGATACCCCCACGAGGTCGATAAATTTGTAAGTCCATATCCATGTACAAGAAAGTATGAACAAAGGTGTTATGGATTACCCAAGGTAGCTTTGTCTGAACAAATTTTATGGTAGAGCATACTTTGATAAAGATGGATATTAAATGAAGCTTGTTCGGATGGTACATATTTTTTGACAATCAAGAGATAACATTTAGGAAGAAATTTAAATATAATCTATAGAGGATATCTGATTGGTGAAAGCTAGTTGTCTACAAATTGAATATGAAATATCCAGTCTAGCTAGCTAAACAATCTAACAAACCTTTCAAAATGACTTAATGGATTTTCAAGAGAGATAATGCATTGAAATATTTTGAAGCCATACATCACAAAAAAACTCTTGAGCATTAGTTTCATAGTAAATCTGGTCCATAGAGATAAGATCATTTTTTGCTTCTATGGCTTGGCTAGTAAGAGTGTCGAAATTCTTCCTTTTATCGATGTAGGTATCTAGATATCCATACAAAAGGTTGATAATGGTCCCAATGTTCTTCAAATCTGAACATGTCGATTTATTTGAGTTTTTGGCTTAAAATATTGACAAGAACATTTGTTTTACCTATAATATGCTCATTATCAAATTTAAAATTATCAAGATATACATTCCATATTACCAGATGACTATCTTTAGTCGTGTCATTGACAACTTTATCAAGATGTTTATGTCAATGTTTGAGATCTAATATGATAAGAAATTTTTTATTGGCAAGGAATAACTTAAACATATTAATGATCTTGATGATGGTAAGAATCTCCTTTTGCTAGCTTGGATCCAAGTTCTACTTTTTTAAAATAATCAAAACCGTATTTGCATATTTTATTAATCCCTTGAATTTCTTCAATCAATACGACACCTCAAATATTGGCAGTAGCATATGTATAGAGAATCTTTTTTCAAGAACCAGGTAGAGCCAAAGGTGGGAGTTTAGAAAAAATATGATTTATACATTGCATGGTGGTAGTGTGTGAAGAAGACCAAGTTGGAGCATCTTTTGTAAGTAATTGATTCATAATCAGTCTATGTTTTGCGATATGATGGTAAAAGACAACAATATAATTGATGCAACCTAGAAACTATTGTATCTATTCCTTGTCAAAAAATTCATCAGGGAATTCAAGAATTTTCATGAAGACGTGATCTTGAAGTTGAATTTGACCATCTTCTATTGTAATGCCAAACAATTTTACAAAATCCTTAAAAAATTCACATTTGGTAAGAGAGAATCAAATCATTTTGTTTGCAAATATTATAAAATTTTTCTAAGATGCTGAATGTGTTCTTCTGGTGTCTTAGAGAATATAAAAATATCATCTATGTAAACATAGATAAATTCCCTATAATCTGCAAACAAGTCATTCATTGTTTTTTTAAAAATTGCTGGAGCAGTTTTAAGGCCAAATGGGAGGACTTTCCACTGATATTGCCCAAAGGGCACTATGAATGTTTTTTTATACCTATCATCTGGGTGGACTTGAATCTTCCAAAATCTAAACTTTAAATCAAACTTTGAATAGACATGACTACCTGCTATCCTTCTAAGAAACTCATCCCTAGAAGGAATGGGATGTTGGATGGATCGAACAAACTTATTTAGAGGCTTATAATTAATAACCAATATTTTCTTACCTCTAACTTGTTCTGAATGCTTGTTGACGTAGAAGGATGAGTAGCCCCATGGACTCTAATATTTTTCAATTAAACTCTTTTTGAGAAGTTTATCAATTTATTATTTACATTCCTTCATTAGATAATAATTCATATCATTGTGATGAGCCTTGAATTTGGGCTCCTTTTATTTACATGTAAAAGTGTCAGTAACAAGATCCATAGGAATTCAACAAATCAAATTAATTTTTGTAGTAGTAATATTGTATGAAGGTGAAAACCATACATCTAGATTGTTGCAAGCATGTAACAATCAAATAAACATAAATCAAGTAACCATTTACACAAATAAAATATATCGAAGAAAATGGGGTTGACCTTTTATTAAAAATGATAAATCTCGATTACAATAGCTCCCTCTTAGGGATTCACTCAAATTGATACAAAATTTACAATAGTTGAGGCCCATAAACAGGAAGATATGCACTCAAAGGGTCTTCACTTCAATGCCAATCTGCATGAGGGCTTACTAGATGTCTCCTTCTCCAATGTTCGGAGGGAATATTTTGAATGCAGCTTATTATCGGATAGATCTATTACTTACGTGCAAGGAAAAAAAAACATTAAAAGCATATGAGGCCTCTCGATATGAGGCTTATTCCATAGATATCCAAGAAATAGTTTGAAAGCATAAAAAAGCATAAAAAATCATAAATGTAAGCAAAATACATCTATTATAATGCTTATGAACCGTTAAAATATGATAAAATAGTAAATCTAAACTAGAGTAAACTAATAATACATAAAGGAAGGTAAGTCTACACTAGAAACTGAAGAAAATTTATCTCAAACCCTAGCCTCTATCACTCAAGGTGATTGGTCTGCTAGCCATTACTGCCGTTGATGGATGTGCCTATAGGCCACTGTCGAAGACAACAACTACTAACTTTGATCTTTTCTCCTTATATAAGGTTCTAAGACTTATAAATCCTCGTTTAAATTGATGTTCAAGGTTCATTTGCGTGTCTAAACATGGATTTTCAAGTGAAATATCTTAGATCTATAGTAGATTGAAGGCAAATGGATGATTTACTTCTTAACCTTATGGAAGCTCCATTGTTGATGGTATGCTTGATGATCTGCAATCAAGTAATACTTCGACGCTCCTCACAGGACTGCCATTTTTTTTCTCAATGCAGTAGGGCTTCATTACATAATATTGGGGATCCATACTTGTTCCCGGGAGGGTGCATATGTAGACCTCCCAAATTCCAAATATTGGCTTCTTGGAGAAGCCAAGATCCAGATTTGCATAAAACTGGTTATTGGGGGGAAAGGCCCAATTTCAAACTTGCATGGGAGTGGCAGTTAGGAGAAACTCTGGGAGATTCATGTCTAAAAATACTCAAATCCAATGCAAATTTAGTTACCATGCGTGATTCAGGACTATATTTCACGATTGACTTTGCCTTAGTGCTAGCTACTATCCATAGTAATTATTAGCTAGTAATTGCTCTGAGCTTCAGTGACTGGGCTGGTAGCCACTTTGGTTGATAGTGATCGCACCTGAATAGGTCAAAAATACCCCTAGTGAGTGGTTAGAACCACTGATAGCTCTTGAAAAAATCTAAGATTAGTCATATTATCTACAGAGGTGCCCATATGAGTAGTCTCCTAAACATGACGTATTTTAAGTATCTACATATACCTCTTTTTGTGATGCATTATGGGAAACACAACACTGAGAAAAAAATAGACCACCTAAAGCCATATTGTAGGGTGTATGATGATCATTGATCTAATCAACATTAGTTGCCCCAATCATGAGAAGGATGCAAAGGACCAAAAGCTAAATTATCAAAGGTTTAAATCAACATATTTGCTTTTGCCCCAAGAAATAGGGTAAGATTATGATAGTTGTTAGAAATGATTCATAAGATGAACACGATTAACTTGATTAAGTTATCAATTGTTGATTTTGATTATGATTTTGTTATTATGACTACCCCCTCAAGCGACGAGTTGATGAGGAGAATACTAATGATAAAAGCGATGAGTCGCTTGACCAAGATGATTGATTTGAAAAATTTAAGATGATTGCTTTTTTTTGTTATATGGTAGGTCCTATTATAGGTGTGATTTCAACCAATAATAGTAATTGTACATTTTTATCCCATGGAGTAGTTTTGCCGCAACAACCTTCTTAAGGAATCAATATGATAGCAATTCATTTAGCTTGTGTTGAATCACTCGATGATTTTCTAAAAACATCATGGAAGAAATGAAATGAATGCCTCATTCCCGTATGGTAGTTTGACCACCATGGCCTTCTTTGGGATTGAAGTGAAGCATTGCAATTCAGTGATGACTAGTTTAGCTCAAATGTCCTTATGGTAATTTACTCATATTATCGGATTGCATGGAGCGAAAGTTGCTACAACCTCCAAGTATGTAGGGTAAATAACTAGGTAGGAGGTGCATTTGAAATTTTAATATTATTTGATTTTTAATTTTGATTATTTTTTAATTGTTTTTGATATTTTTATTTAATGATTTTTTCTAGTTATTTTGTAATTTTTGATGATTATGGGCCATTAAATATGCTTAATTGTCCATTTTTAATATTCCCATGGTGAGAAATTAAGGGTATTAAGTGCTTCTTCTTAGCTGCTGTTAGCAGTAGTAGCCCAATTTTACAATTTCCTAGCCATTGTTAGCATAGGTGGACCAAACTTCTTGGCCGCTGTCAACATCAACGACCGTGGAAATATGAAAAATATAAAAAGAAATTTAGGGTTTTAAATTCAATATATTCCAACTATCAATTTGCAACAGTGAGCTCTGAGAGAGAAGTGAGAAAGTGAACCAAGAAGACTGCTTACTTCCTAACACCATGGTGGAGCAAGGCAAGGCATCTACAAGCAGATGAGCTTACTTCCAAACCCTAACTTGTTTATTTAACCGATAAAATGAACCAAACTAAGTAATCGATAAATTAACCTCACTAAACTCATTGGTAATGAACCACACCCATAGCTAGGCTTAGAACTAGGCTAATTTAGGTGAGTCCTTCTTAGATTTCTATTTTTGTTATTTTTTTGGGTTTTTTGACGAGGGACAAACGTTGTTGGCACGTCACCTCGTGGTTGCTATCGCTTAGGGCAGCCCCTATTTGGAAAATAAGATCTGCTTGTTAGAAATTTGAGTTATTTTATGTTGTCATTGATGTCACATGAATCATTGATGTCATATGGATCACATTGAGTTTTGATTGGCAAATGATATCTTGGAAAGCATGGATAAAATCAGGGCTTTTGTGAAAACCAAGACAGGAAAAATAAAAGGTTTTATTTAAAACCATGGATGGAAGATTTGAAATGGGTTTTTCTTAAAACCTAGTTTGGCATTTCGTTTCATCAAAAAAGGTGCCCCGATGATGGAGATATTTAATTTTAAATATTTAGTTTAAATTTTAATTATTTAAAATTAAAATTTAAATTTTAAAATTAAAGTTAGTGCCGACGTCTAAAGAAAGAGGAAAAATAAATAATGCGTCGATGTCATCAAAAATAAGGAGAAGACTATATTAAAGGGGATCCTAAGTTTCATTTGAAATTAATCCTTGCTCATGTTAATCGTTGGCTAAGCATCCAAAGAGAGCTCGTGCGAAAATTATTTTGAAAAGGGAGATAGCAAATAAATATAAGGTTGGTTGAAATCCCAAGATATTATGGGCAGAGTGGCGCATTGGAAATTTGCTTTTTGTTAAGGTGTGTGGTAGCGCTTTACATCAAGGTTCGAATCTCCTTGATTGCATTTGAAGGCTTCGAAGGAAAGCATTTTTGGTTTGCATGGAAGGGAGGAAGGAGTTAAGGCACGTCATGCCTTTTCCTTTTGAATGAACGACTAGCTCATGTGGCAACCTTAGCCATGGCTAAGGCCCTCGCGGTGTGTGCAAGTTGGGGGTTCAAATCCCCTTGAGGAGGTAATTACATTTTGCTCTAATTAATTTCATTGATGCCCTAGGATAGGAGTTATAAGGTGGTTAAGGAATAATTAAAGTTTTTAATTAAACTTTATTTTTATAAGGGCTATGATTATTATTTCAGAGGTGGATGAGTTGTTGATTTATTTTTATATTCATGAAATTGAAAATTAAGATTTAGGAGAAATAAGGAGTTGTTATAAAATATTTTTGAGAGCCTTATTGATTATTATTTTTTATAAGGGTTTTATTAAAAAGGACTTTGGTGGATGTGTTTATTAAGTTGGAGTAAAAAGGTGTAAATTGATTTATGCTTATCTTGTGATTATTATTTGAAGTCCACTAATCCTTATTGATATTGGAAAGGAAAGTTGTATTTAGTGTGGCAGATTTTGTGGACAACTTCTTGGCATAAAAAAGGTATGGGCACATTATCCTATTGATTGGTTATGGTGGTTGATTTCTAAAATATCATTGGAGTGAAAAGGATTGATTATGGTTTCCTTTTCGAAAGTGGTTGGTTAAATGCTTTAAGGTTTTCTAGTTTGAGAGTTGTGTTTAAACCTTGTTTTATAAGCATAGTTGTTGAAGCCCATTGGTTGTGAAAGAACTTGAAAAGAACATGAGTATCATTGTTATGTGAGATTTATGGTTGAGCATTGTTGGAAATATTTGAGTTGGTTGATACATTCTTGGACTAGGGTTTTTGTGAGAAAGAGTAGTCCCTTGGGGTGATTTGTTGAGTTGAGTTGATTGAGCCTAGTCAAGTGATTGTGTGAGGTTATTGGTCAAGTTCCATGAAAAAAACTATTCCATAATTTTAATTTGAGTTGAGAGTGATATTAGAACATATTGAGTCTCTAACAATTCTCTTTATGCTTCTATGAGTTGACTTGAGTTGAGTTGAGATTGATTTGAGTTGAGTTGAGTTGAGAGTGAGATTAGAACATATTGAGTCTCTAACAATTCTCTTTATGCTTCTATGAGTTGACTTGAGTTGAGTTGAGATTGATTTGAGTTGAGTTGAGTTGAGTTGAGTTGAGTTGAGAGTGAGATTAGAACATATTGAGTATCTAACAATTCTCTTTATGCTTCTATGAGTTGAGTTGAGTTGAGATTGATTTGAGTTGAGTTGAGTTGAATATTGAGCTTAGAACATATTGAGTCTCTAAAAATTCTCTTTATGCTTCTATGAATTGATTTGAGTTGAGTTGAGTTGATATCATTGTGGATCATTGTTGTCATCCATTGAAGAGTACATTGCAATTCATTGTTGAGTTCATATTTGAGATTTGCCTTGATAGATTTTTGGATGAGATTTGAGTGCTACTTGAGCATGATTGATTGAGCCTTTGAGAAGGCCTTTGTGGAAAGTTTTGGGACAGCTTTGTGAATAGTTTTGGGACAGCCTTTGTGGACAGTTTTGGGACAACTTTGTGGATAGTTTTGGGATAGCTTTGTGGACATTTCTTGGAAAGCTTTGTGGATAGTTTTGGGATAGCTATGTGGGCATTTTTAGGACAGATTTGTGGACAGATTTGAAAACAAGTTCTTGGTGAGCTTGTTGGAGCAGATTTGGGTAAGTTCTTGGTGAGCTTGCTAGAGCATATTTGAAAAAGTTCTTGGTGATCTTATTGGAGCAGATTTGGGTAAGTTCTTGGTGAGCTGGCTAGAGCAGATTTGAACAAGTTCTTCATGAGCTTGTTGGAGCAGATTTGGAAAAGTCCTTGGTGAGCTTGCTAGAGAATATTTGAACAAGTTCTTTGTGAGCTTGTTGGAGAAAATTTGGACAAGTTCTGTGTGAGCTTGTTATTCAGTTTTGGACAAGTTCTATGTGAGATTTTTATTCATATTTGGACATGTTCTATGTGAACTTGTTATTGCCTAGCTTTGAGTAGATCAAATAAATTATTGTTATTGCCTAGCCATGTTAAATATTGTGTCTCAATTGTGTGTGGTGACTTGTGCTCTTTATTACTACTGCTATCTAAGTTATTAATGCACATTGCTATATTTAGTTATTGCAATTAAGGACATTAATTGATATGTATTTGGAAAGAAAGTAAAAAATAGGCTTATACTATTCATCTGCCTCTCAGTATAAGCTTGTGTTCTTCAATTGGTATCAAAGCGGGTTCCTTCGAAAAGGCTAACAACTTGAGGGAAGATTCTACAAGAACACAGATGGCTTCACGGAATGGATCATCTACAAATAAGGCTCCATTTTTTTATGGTAACAATTATTCTTTCTAGAGCATGAGGATGAAGAACTACTTGATATCACAAGGATATGAGGTATGAAAAATGGTTGAAAAAGAGTATAGGGTTGAAGGTGATCTCAAGGTAGATAAGACTATCAAGAAATTGGTTGATATCAATGCAAGAGAAATGAATTGTATTTTGAGTGGGCTTCATGAGACAAATTTTGCAAAGGTCATGGTATGTAATTCAGCTAATGAAATGTGGACCAAGTTGTGGAATACTTATGAAGGATATTTCAAGGTAAATTTGGCAAAACTACAAACTCATAGAAAAATATTTGAGGAATTGAAAATGGAAGATTATGAAGATATTGCAAATTTTTTACTTCGAGTTGATGATATTACTAACACCATGAGAGGCCTAGGTTTTGAGATGAAAGAATCAAAAGTTACTCAAAAGGTTTTGAGATCACTTCCCATGAAATATGATGCTAAGGTTTCAAAAATAGAAGAGACAATGGATATCAACAAGCTAACAATGGAAGAATTGCAAGGAACTCTTACAACTTATGAGATGAGGGTAAGTAAGCATCAGGTTCCAATAAAAGAGATTGCATTCAAGGCTTCATAAAAAGATAAATAGAAAGTTTCAGAGATAGATAGAGTTCCAGATAATGATGAGGAAGCTAACTTCATCAAAAGGAATAAGGAATCAAGGAATTTTAAGTATATAAGGAAAGTTAGATGCTACAAGTGTGGTGATCTTGGTCACTATGCATACAAGTGTCCACATGAAGAAAACGGTGATGATGAAAAATATGGTCAAATAATAAAAGAAGATGGAAAGCATAAGCATGGCAAAGATGGCAGATACAAGCAAAACAGGTATGAGAAGAAGAAATTTTTTTGTAAGGCAAAGAAATCTTACTACATTGTAGATGCAAGTGATATTTCAGATTACAATGATAGAAATTAGTAAGATGAAGAAGAATGTATATTATTTGGAATAAATGAAGAAAGGCAAGAAAATCTATTCCTAGGTATTGAAGTTAAAGAAGAGGATATATCTATTGAAGAAAGACATGAAGAGCTTGCCATAGCCATTGAGAAAACAAATAGATACAAGAAATGTCTAAGGATATTAAAATGCTTCATATGCAGAGATTTTGGGTATATAGATGATGATTGCACATACTACAATAATTGCAACAAGGAAAATTTATTTGTTGAAAAAGAAAGCAACAGTTCTAGTGACAATTCTAGCAATAATGATGATGAAGAAGAGGATTCCAAAAAATAGGAAAATAAAATCAAAATATTGGAAAAGAAAATCAAGAGGCTTGAAAATAAGGTTCATGAAAATGAAAAGGTAAATATGATTCTCAATCAACACATTCAAGATTTTGAAAAAGAGATTCAAGAAACAAAAGAGCTTGGCATCACTATTTCTGATAAATTGAAGGCAAGAAAAGAAATATGTAATCAGTTAGAAGAAGAAAATTAGAAAATTTTGGGGACCTACATAAATGAGTTAGCACGATTTCAAAGAAATTCAAAAACTCTGGATAATTTTTTGGATTCACAACGAGATCCATTTATAAAAATAAGGCTTGGTTATGAAGAAGGGAAATAAAAAATAAGTACACAAGGACCTATATCTGTATCAGGAGGTTTTGTTTCAGAAATCTATAAGGAAGAATTGGTTTCCAAAGAAAAATAAGTAGCAAAAATTGATACTTGCATTTCAGATGCTATAGAGATGTGTGCCAATTTGCTACTTGACACAAATAAAAAAAAAAGAAGAGGAAAATTCCAAAGCACCAAAGGTCTCATATTTCAAGTTTGGGGAATCACACTCAAAAGGAAAGGAAGTTCTAAAAGATGAAAGCAAGGAAGCACCTAATATTTTTGAGGAAAGTTCCAAAGTTCCTATGGATCCAAATATTTAGTTTGGTTCTTGTTTTGAGATAGGTGAATCAAGTTCAAAAGGAAAAGAAATACTTGAAGAGAAAAGCAAGTAAGAAACTAAGGAAGAGGATTTAGATACTACAAAGAAGGTTCAAGGATGCAATGCACAAGTTGAAAATGATCATAAGGATAATGGTCAAGAAAGGTATGAATAACCAAGGCATGAACAAAGGGATTTTCATGGACATTGTTTTTCTTGTAATGGATTTGGACACAGGGCTATACACTGCAGGGTCTATGGATCAAAGAAATTTGATTTTTCTAGAATAAAACTTAAAGGAAGAAGGTATGGTTTTTAGTGGTATTGCTTCTCATGTAACATTATTGGTCATAGAGCTTTTCAGTGCAAAATAAATGAGCAACATGGTTTTGGTTTTAGAGCTTCACAATTCAGAAGTCATGGTCATAATGGTCATGAAAACAGAGCTTCACAATACAGGGTTCGGGAAAGGAATGGATATGGAAATTATTTTAAGAATGAATTCAGGACATGGGCACCATCCAAAGGCTACAATATCAAGTGTTTTAATTGCAATAACTTTGGGCATATTACAAAATGGTGTAGGACTCAATTCCAAACAGGTTCAAGGCAAGAAGGTCAAATAGGTTCAAGGCAAGAAGGTCAAACAGGTTATAGACAAGAAGATCAAGTAATTCATCAAGAGAAAGATATCAAAAAAACATGGAAGGAAGTTGATAGAGGAAATAAACAATGTGATATGGGAGTAAAAGTACTCCCACCCCAAAATTAATCACCTCAAGAGAGAAGGTGGTGAGGGGGCTAAGTTTAAGAGTCATATATTTTAACCCCATAGGTGTCCCTTTTGCCATTTATTTCAAAGGGGGAGAGATTTGAGTAAGGGGGAGAGCATTGAGTTAGGGGGAGTAGCCTCCAAAGAGAGCATTGAGTTAGGGGGATCAGCCTCCATAGAGATTATTGAGTCAGGGGGAGAAACTTTGATTCTCAGAGATGGTTTTTGCAGTGATTGTGGTTTTTTATTTAGAGGTGTTGCCATAAATGACAAAAGGGGAGATTTTTTGCAATTTGAGTTATTTTATGTTTTCATTGATGTCACATGAATCATTGATGTCATATGGATCACATTGAGTTTTTATGGGCAAATGATATCTTGGAAAGCATGGATAAAATCAGGGTTTTTGTGAAAACCAAGGTAGGCAAAATAAAAGGTTTTATTTAAAACCATGAATGGCAGATTTGAAATGGGTTTTTCTTAAAACCCAGGTTGGCCTTTTGTTTCATCAAAAAATGTGCCCCGATGATGGAGATATTTAATTTTAAATATTTAGTTTAAATTTTAATTATTTAAAATTTAAATTTAAATTTTAAAATTAAAATTAAAGTTAGCACCGACGTCTAAAGAAAGAGGGAAAATCAATAATGTACCGACATCATCTAAAATGAGGAGAAGACTATATAAAGGGGGATCCTAAGGTTCATTTGAAATTAATCCTTGCTCATGTTAATTGTTGGCTAAGCATCCGAAGAGAGCTCATGCAAAAATCATTTTGAAAAGGGAGACAACAAATAAATCCAAGGTTGGTCGAAAGCCCAAGACATTGTGGGCAGAGTGGCACATTGGCAATTGGCTTTTTGTTAAGGTGTGTGGCAACGCTTTACGTCAAGGTTTGAATCTCCTTGATTGCATTCAAAGGCATTGGAAGGAAAGCGCTCGAAGCACTTTTGGTTTGCATGGAAGGGAGGAAGGACTTAAGGCATGTCGTGCCTTTTCATTTTGAATGAGACGCTAGCTCATGTGGCAACCTTAGCCGCGGCTAAGGCGTTCATGGTGTGTGCAATTTTGGGGTTCAAATCCCCTTGAGGAGGTAATTACGTTTTGCTCTAATTAATTTCGTTGATGCCCTAGGATAGGAGTTATAAGGTGGTTAAGGAATAATTAAAGTTTTTAATTAAACTTTATTTTTATAAGGGCTATGATTATTATTTTAGAGGTGGATGAGTTGATTTATTTTGATATTCATGAAATTGAAAATTAAGATTTAGGAGAAATAAGTTGTTATAAAATATTTTTGAGAGCCTTATTGATTTATTATTTTTTATAAGGTTTTTATTAAAAAGGACTTTGGTGGATGTGTTTATTAAGTTGGAGTAAAAAGGTGTAAATTGAGTTATGCTTATCTTGTGATTATTATTTGAAGTCCACTAATCCTTATTGAGATTGGAAAGGAAAGTTGTATTTAGTGTGGCAGATTTTGTGGACAACTTCTTGGCAAAAATAAGGTATGGGCACATTCTCCTATTGATTGGTTATGGTGGTTTATTTCTGAAATATCATTGGAGTGAAAAGGATTGATTGTGGTTTCCTTTTCAAAAGTGGTTGGTTAAATGCTTCAAGGTTTTATGGTTTGAGAGTTGTGTTTAAACCTTGTTTTATAAGCATAGTTTTTGAAGCCCATTGGTTGTGAAAGAACTTGAAAAGAACATGAGTATCATTGTTATGTGATATTTATGGTTGAGAATTGTTGGAAACATTTGAGTTGGTTGATACATGCTTGGACTAGGGTTTTTGTGAGAAAGAGTAGTCGCTTGTGGTGATTGGTTGAGTTGAGTTGATTGAGCCTAGTCAAGTGATTGTGTGAGGTGATTGGTCAAGTTCCATGAAACAAACTATTATATAATTTTGATTTGAGTTGAGAGTGAGATTAGAAAATATTGAGTCTCTAAAAATTCTATTTATGCTTCTATGAGTTGAGATTGATTTGAGTTGAGTTGAGTTGAGAGTGATATTGAGTCTCTAACAATTCTCTTTATGCTTCTATGAGTTTACTTGAGTTGAGTTGAGATTTATTTGAGTTGAGATGAGTTGAAGATTGAGGTTAAAACATATTGAGTCTCTAAAAATTCTCTTTATGCTTCTATGAGTTGATTTGAGTTGAGTTGAGTTGAGATCATTGTGGATCATTGTTGTCATCCATTGAAGAGTACATTGCCATTCATTGTTGAGTTCATATTTGAGATTTGCCTTGATATATTTGTGGATGATATTTGAGTGCTACTTGAGCATGATTGATTGAGCCTTTGAGAAGACCTTTGTGGACAGTTTTGGGACAACTTTATGAACAATTTTGGGACAGCCTTTTTGGACAGTTTTGGGATAGCTTTGTGGACAGTTTTGAGACAGCTTTGTTGATAATTTTGGGATAGCTTTATGGAAAGTTTTGGGACAGCTTTGTGGACAGATTTATGGGCAATTTTGGGACAGATTTGTCGATATATTTGAGCAATTTATTGGTGAGATTGCTAGAGCAGATTTTGGCAAGTTCTTGGTGAGCTTATTAGAGCAGATTTGAACAAGTTTTTTGGTGAGCTTTTTGGAGTAGATTTGGGCAAGTTCTTGATGAGCTTGCTAGAGCATATTTGAACAAGTTCTTGGTGAGCTTGTTGGAGCAGATTTGGGCAAGTTCTTGTTGAGATTGCTAGAGCAGATTTGAAAAATTTCTTGGTGAGCTTGTTGGAGTAGATTTGGACAAGTTCTGTGTGAGATTGTTATTCAATTTTGGACAAGTTTTGTGTGAGCTTGTTATTCAGATTTGGACAAGTTTTATGTGAACTCTTTATTGCCTAGATTTGATAAGATCAAAGAAATCATTGTATTGGATAAGGATCCTTATTTTTGTGTGAAATATTATAAGGAGATTATCTGGTGGAGTACCCCACATTGGGGGAACCACATTAAATCTTATGTCTCAATTGTGTGTGGTGACTTGTGCTCTTTATTACTACTGCTATCTGAGTTATTAATGCACACTACTATATTTGGTTATTGCAATTAAGGACATTAATTGATATTGATTTGGAAAGAAAGTAAAAAGTGGTCTTATATTGTTCACCCCCTCTTAGTATAAGATTGTGTTCTTCACTACTGTCACTGGGTGTGACTGGTTTAAACCTCCAACGGTTAAAAAATTAACTGTTGGTGGCTAGCCATTATCAATGTCGATGGCTACTAAGTCAACTGCTATCAATGTAAGCAGCTACTAAACCTTAGGAATATTTTTTTGAATTTTTTTTGTATTTTAATATTTTCAATTGTTTTTGTGTTTTGTTTTTTACCAAAGGACTTAAATACCTTTGGAACCTTTTGTGAGTTGACCAAAGGGCTTATGATACTTGTGGAGCTTTTTGTGAGTTGGAAAAAGGGATTAATGTGCCTTTGGGGCTTTTTGTGAGTTGAAAAAAGGGCTTATGATGCCTTTGGGGCATTTTTTGAGCTGACCAAAGGGCTTAAGATGCCTTTGGGGCTTTTTGATTTTGATGTTTACTAATTTGTTTGGAATTTTTGATTTTTTTGATTTTTGCTGAGTTTAATTTATTATTTTAAAAATTTCAAGTGTAAATTTTTATTTTTTGCATGTTTTGGTGCATTTTATTATTGTGTTTGTACCCTTGCTTGATTATGGGTTATTGTTACACCATTTTTGTATTTATTATTCTTTTTAGTGCAAGTGCATCTGATTAGGTATTTATTTTGGCACAGTTATATCTTGTCTACCTGGGCTCGAGAGCCTGATTTACTTGTAATGCTACTGCCACACATGACACAGGCAGATTGGGTATTGGCCCACCCACCTCGATTGTGGGTACGAGGAAAGACACTAGATGTGCACTCGAGTTACTTGAAGGACTTTGATCCTTGGGAAATTGATTTGTAAACATTTGTATCATCCATTTGAGCCCTCAAAGGGGAAATTTTGTAAATTGGATTTGATCTACCCAATTTATAAGAAGTCGATTTACTTTGCATCATTTTTTGTTATTTGCTATCTTTTCCATCTTACTTGCATGCTTCCATTTTATGCTCATACGCAATAGGACATAGATACACATATTATTTATCATAATTTAGTGCACCAATTTTTCCTAATTCAGTGGCGATCATAGTGGGATGCTATTCCTTTTGCTTTAGGTAAATTTTGGCACTCAATTTTCATCTTTTCATGTTGCAGGTGCTATTCGTTCTAGACTAAAATGAACTCTGACTGCTATTCGTGCCACCCTGGAACGAATGCAAATTCATCCCACCCTGGAACCAATGTAGACCTGCTATTCATCCCAACCCAAAGTGAATAGAAACTAGAGATATTTCTGAGTAGAATTCCAAAAATAGCATGTTTTGGTAGTGATGAGGTAGGCATCTAAACCTTCTATCTCTATTTTTCATTTTCAAAAACTGTTTTATTTGGTTTTTCTCATATATTTTGCTTGTTTATAAAGTTTAAAGTTAGTTTCCACTTTTTTCCTAAATGTAAAATAACAAAAACATATAAAAGGAGAAAAATCACAAGAAATTCAAAGTAGGAATGCATCTCTATGGTTTGCATATTTGTAGCCTACCTAATGGGTAGGCTAACATTTAGGGTTTTACATTTCTAGATACATTTGTGAGTTCTTTTTATACTAACTTTATGAAAGTAAAACATAAATTTCACATGCGTCTAGTGAATGATCTTCGAATGCTTCTTTCATTACTTTATTTGGTTTAAAAAGAACCACACACACCATGATTCACTTAAACGCTAGTGAGGTGGATTTCATCACCATCCACCAGTAGAGTTCAATGAGGTGGATTTCATCTCCACCTATTGTCTCAAATCCCATGAAACTTGTTATTTGCCAAGGTTGGTTCCAATATTTGTCATAGCTCGTGGGTTATAGCACGTATCTCTCTTTGGAGAGGTATATCATAGACTGTAGGTGAACTGGGTGAGGAACTAGTAGGACTTGTGCTCCCTAGCCATGTGTGGACTTCATTACCACATATAATAGGTAGGATAACATGACTTGGAGTTCATAGCTAGGTTTTCGATCCATGAGTATATAGGTGAAATCCAATTTAACACAAGATTATCATCCAACAAGATTTTAAACATGCGATACAAGGTCATTATTTACAAACAACACATCTGAAACATACCAAACAATTTAGGGATTCACATATAAAAATTAACAAAGATAATCATCTATCTTATTGAGTGTTTCCTTACTTTATTTTTTGTTTCATTAAGAATTTGTAAAATCACTTAGGGTTTGGTAGAGAGTTACAATGGTGTGCACCCATAGCCAAGCCCAATCACAAGAAAAAGCTATGGAGAGTGGAATAGGAGACATGAGTCATCTCAATTATAGTCCTAAGGACTTTGTCATACCTCCCTAGTGAGCCTCTACTCACCCTAGCCCTAATATAGCAAGCCAAAAGCCACACCTATGAGGGAGCCTTATGCGAGACACCCTGAGGGGTGATGGAATTTACTTGGAAGAGTGTTACCAATACTTAGATACATCACACATCTTCTTGAATGAAAGGCAAAAGTGCACTAAAGTGTTAGTAGATAGAGTGGTGCCATGCATCCACATATTTGTTAGGGCTAACATGCCTATTCATAGTCCAGAACTTGACTTCACATACTGGGTAGAGTAGGTTGACATGACCTTGCCTACACATCACCTTGATAGGATACATCAACTTAGGAAAACTGACAGGTATGATACTTGTCGCTCAGGGCAAGTAAACTCTGCCTTGCCCTTCCTCATCCATGAAGAAATTCATGGGGAAATCCTAGATTTTCCTTAGGTGTAGTATTTTGCACATGCACAATGTGCTTCTGTATCTGCTAAATGCAATGAGCATATGCCCAAGCCTGAAATTCAAGTCAATGTGGTGATCCTCGATTGAGGTAAGCATGTGATGGATATCACAAATTATCTTGAATGAGTTTGGCCCTAGGGCAAGACTCCTAGGCCTCCTAGGCCCCACACAATGGAATAAATTAATCAAGTAGTTGCAAGATACGTAGAATGCCAAGATCAGTTTAAGCAGCTTCAACAAGACAAAGAGCAGCTAGACCACTTGCAATAGCTTGAGAAAGAGAGAATCGAATGATAGATAAATTAGCTATTCTAGAAGACTTTACGATAGAGGGTTCCTACCCCTAAGACACATAGGTAGGAGGTCCACCCGAGGTAACCCACACTCATTCAAGATAGGTCTCCTAGAAATTATCCAATTTTACCTCCATGACCTCCTAGGCTAGATTGAGATGTGCCTCCCAGGCCAAACATAGGGTGCCCATAGTGGGCAGATACCCCTCTTTATATACCGACTTGAGAAACACCCTATGGGGCTTACATTGATGATCCGAAAGTAGAGTACTTGGATATGCCTTACCAAGGTAGGGGGTGACATGCCACCACCCCACAATAGGTTTTAGGATCCTAGACCTCCATCGTAGGATGTGAGTAAGGATGAGGAGATCAAATTCTTAGGCCTATAAAAATATTTTCTAGAGTGCCTATAGTTAGTAGAGAATAAGACCTCTGTGTCTATATCTCAAAAGCCCACTATGTGCCAATTTTGTAATAAACCCATCCATCCTTTGGTGCTTGTGACTCCCTATCCAGAGAAATTTAATTTACCCCAATTGGCTATGTTTAAAGGAGAGGAAGATGTGGAGGAACATGTCATCAGATTTTTGGGCCAATGCTTCGACATTCATGATAATGATGCTTTTCTTTTGAGGATATTTGTGACTACCCTCTCTAGCCTCACCTTGGAGTGGTTTTCAAAACTCCCTAAGCATATCATCCACAACTTGGACCAGCTTGTAGATGTGTTACTAGAATGCTTCACCTTCAATACCAAGAGAAAGGTGATGTTGGACGATATAGCTGGGTTGAAACAGTATGACGATCAATCAATAACAAACTATGGCAATAGGTGGTGAGCCCTACTCGCCAAGTTCCCTTATCTTCTCCCCATTTCAGAGTTGACTCAAATGTTTTCCAAGAGTTGCCTAAAGCCCATCTCCTTGCTGTTGCAACTATAATAGTATGCAACTCTTGAAGATGCCCTAGCATAGGCTAGGATATTTAAAGAAATCAAGATTCAAAAGGGTTAAATTGTGAAGCCTCGCAAGGAGTGGAACAAGAATGATAAGAGTACCCCAGTATAGCCTAAGCCAATAGTAGTGAATCAGGTTACCATTAGTATCTCAGGGCCAGCACAAGCCGTGCCACCTAAAAAATCTAATTATCAAGCCACTCGTGGGAACTATACCAAGGAAAACAAAAATAATCAAGGGAAAAATTAGCAACGTCACCCCAAGCGACAATTCACACCCATTTCAAAGTTTATGGACTTGTTTCCTGAGCACCTCTTAGCAGCCAATGCAATCCACCTGCCTGAGAGTAGACCTGTCGACCCAAATGCATTGAATCCCAAAGGATATGAAGAAGACCTATATTGTAAGTTTCATAGGCAAAAGGGACATGATGTGTAAATATGCTACAATTTCAAGCATTTTGTGCAAGACATGATCGATAGGAATGCCCTTCAGGTAGACAACCCTATCATGCCAAACAACCAATAGATGGAGGTCTTCAAAGACCCCTTGCATTCCCATGTGGAGCAAGCCAAACCAATGCCCTAGGTGAATGAGGTTCACCATGCCCCCCCTAAGCAGGGGTATATCAACATGATCAACATTGTAATGAGGAATAGGTGGTATCCAAGTCCAACTGCACCACCTACAGCTCAGAGTGATGTCCCCTCAACATCATAGCCTTTACCGTCTCCTATGTTGAGCCTCCCACCTAGGACTTTGGTCATCATTAAGAGCAAGCTCACTTAGAGCTTAAGAACAACATCTACCCGACTCTCCATCTATGAGCTCATTCAATAATTAGCACCTCATAGGGAAGCCTTGATGGAGATCCTTAAAGCAATCGATCTTCAACCTTGGGAGTCTGACTCCTTCAAAAAATTCATGGGGCATGTGTGAAAATGCATAGAACCGATGATTACCTTTTGAGAAGATGAGCTTAAATTGGTTCCAAATGATATGGTAGATCCCCCTTTGCACATCATCACATGTGTGAATGGAACACCATACAAGAGAGTGTTGATAGAAACTAGGTATTCTAGAAATATCATCATGATAATAGCTCTCAAGCATTTGAAGATCCCAGCATCCCACATTATCGTATCTACCTACACCCTCTAAGCCTTCAATGATGCCATATGCTCAATGATTGGTATGACCGTCTGCCTATTTAGGTAGGAGAAAATACCATCCTGACATTATGCCATATACTGGAGGATGAGATGATGTACAATATCCTGTTAGGCAAACCATGGATCAAGAATATGAAGTGTGTCCCTTCCATCGCTCACTAGTGCCTCAAGTACACTTATGAAGGGTAAGTTCATGTCATCCCTATAGACCTAGAGCCCTTCAAGTATTACAATATGGTGCAACAACTTCCTGAGTCAACCTTACCATCAACCCATCTAGATTTCCAATCGAATAAATCCAGCTAAGGTTTGAATCTATCCCCATCACATATCGTATGGTCCTCATTGTTAGCACCCCCATAGATGTCCAATGTGCTTGTGGATCCTTTACCTAGGAACCTGGGGAAGCGACCTATTGAGGAGGTCCAACCAACTATATCTACCATATCCACTAAGGAGGTTCCTAAAAAAGTAGATGAGGAGCTACCATAGGAGACAAACAATGAATCATATTAGGTCTCACTCTCATCCCTCTTCTATCTATAGCCTCGGGTCATAGTGCACATATCTTCCACTAGATTTGGGGAGTACATAGTTAGGAATGTTACAACCACCCCTGCTATAGAGTCTATGCAAGACATGGGTCGACCCTATCTTCCCATAGGTACCATTGTGTCTCTCGAACTCCCTCCTAATCAAATGAATTTCATCTATGGGGGCCTTGAATATGGCATCAAACCTTATCAACAACAGGAAGAATATGAAGAGCCCTTCAAAGAAGACATTAACTACTTGTCCAACCCTAACTTCACTCTGAAGTACCTTGACCTATGTAATTGGCACGGTTATGGGTTGGTCTTGTATGATCAGGGCACTCAAGTTCCCTATAGCCATAGTATCAAATGTATTATGACAAGTCTATATTGGGACTCAACAAGCCTATGTCCTTAGACATCCTCACATACAACTTAGAGTGCATGACTCTAGATTGTAGAGATGTGCTCATGCGATATCCTTTCACCAATCCCAATCGTGTCTACTCACTAGGGGACTACTTCCCTATGCCCTTGGAAGATGATGAACCACCTTGTAATGATATTATCTCCTACAATAGAGGTGAAGGTTCACGTACTCTTCCCCATGATAGTGAGGAAGAAGGTCTAGAGTCCCCTTATGAGTGTACACCAGATGATGAGTCAAATTATGGAGTCACACCCATTGAATCTGGTAGTTCAGATGAAGAAGGCCCTTAGGTCATCCTTGTAGATGACGAGGATGAGTTTTATATGTGCATGTTCCCATTACATCATACATCTAGCAACAAATTCTACCTCTAGATGAGCAAGCTCACCTGCAGCCACATCCACCACCATCGATCATTCCATTGCCTCCATAATCACCTCCTTAGGTATTGCAACATTCAAAGGTCTATGAACACCACCAACCACATAGGAGAAATCATCCATCCATAAATATGATTTCCATAGATTTGTTTGAACCCTTGTGAGATTTGAATAACCCATCATAGTCGTTGCACCTTGACTTGGGGGCAATTGAATTTGATCTGGGAGATTTAAACCCCTCACCTTGCAATGAGATGCTATAGCCATTTCATTTCTCTACAGGGTCAACTCATGATTGAGGAGGAACCCAAGGTTACTATTGATGATTTAAATCTAGTTGATGACATCCATTTGATCCCTACCCCACACCAGTTGGAGGAGGAGTTGCATATGTCAATGAAGCCTACGATTGACAAAGATATCAGTTTAGATCTTGAAAACTTGCAATGTATCAAGCTAGGGGAAAGTCTATCCCTAAAGAGCAAGTTTATTACATAGCCCTTATCATAGAGAAGAAGGTAGCTATTGCATGGTATTACAAAGATATGTCGTGACTGGACCCAAATCTAGTCACCCACAATCTAACACTTGATCCTAAGGCCAAGCTTGTCAAACAAAATTTGAGAAAAATGCATCCAAAAATGGCCTTAATGGTCAAATATGGGCTATAGAAGTTGTTGGATGCTAGGTTTGTTATTTCTATAGAATATTCACTATGGTTATCCAACATGGTTCCCATAAAGAAGCCTTATGGGAGGATTCGCACTTGCACCGATTTTTGAGACCTAAACAAAGCGAGTCCTAAGGATGATTTTTCTTTGTCGAGCATCGATGCCTTGGTAGATGCCACAACAAGCCATTAAATTTTATCCCTTATGGATGGTTTCTCTAGGTACAATCATATTCGTATCAACCAGGAGGACCAGCTCAAAAAAGCATTCACAATGCCCTGGGGAACATTTTGCTATAAGGTCATTCCTTTTGGTCTTAAAAATTCTAGCGCAACCTACCAGCATGCCATGACATACATCTTCCATGACTACATGCATAATATTTTGGAAGATTATATGGATGAATTACTGGCTAAATATTTTTTATGCCATGAGCATATTGACGTCTTGTGCAAAGTCCTCGATCGCCTTATCGAGCATAATGTGAGACTGAACCCCAAGAAGTGTGTCTTCGATGTCACATATGGAAAGCTCTTGGGATTTATAGTTTCTAAATGAGGCATCAAAGTAGACCCCACCAATGTCAAGGCCATCCTCGAGATGCCTCCCTTGAATACCATCAAGTAGCTTTGAAGTCTATAGGGCAAGATCGTGTCCATAAAATGCTTCATAATGCAATTGTCGGACAAGTGTTGATCCATGAACAAATTTTTGTACAAGGGGGTTGCATTTCATTGGGATAACAAGTTTTAAGAGGCCTTTGATACAATAAAACAATACATGGATTAACCACCAGTGTATGCTCCACCTAGACCAGGAGTGTCATTCCACTTATACATCTCAGCCACTGAGATTGCATTGGATGCCATGTTATCCCAAAACAACGAGCTACATAAGGAACAGACTACTTACTATCTTAGCCGTACCCTAGTTACTTATGAGATCAAGTATGCATACATGGAGAAGTTATGCCTAGTGGTGGTTTTTGCCACCAAGAAGCTATGACATTACATGCTTAGCCATACCATGTATATTGTGTCTAAAGAGAGTCCATTACGATACATGATGAGTTACACTTATCATAACAGTCGCATGACAAAATGGATCATGTTGTTGATGGAGTTTGACCTAGAATTCATTAGAAAAAAAATAATTAAGGGTCAGGTCATCGTTGATCAACTCGTAGAGGCTCCTCTCTAGGATGATAAACCTCTTAGCATGGAGCTTCTCGATGATGGAGTCTTCCAAATATTAGAATCATCCGATTCTGATGAGCCTGAGTCGTAGGTAGATATGAATCTATTTTTTGATGGCTCCAAATGTGAGCAAGGGGGTGGCACAGGGATCGTGTTTTTCACACCACATGGGGCTCCCATACCCTTGTCATTTAAACTCGATTTCCTATGCACCAACAACAATGTCGAGTATGAAGCCTTGCTCATAGGTCTTCAAATGGCTATCACCATGAAAATCACCAAGCTTAACATCCTTGGTGACTCCTTACTCATTGTTAACTAGGCCAAAGGGATATACCAATGCAAATGAACAATTCTGCAAGCCTACAAATCCCTTGTGGATAAATTCTTGGTAAATTTTGAATGGTATGACATCGAGGCGCTCCCTCGATCATCTAATCATTTTTTAGATATGATGGCCTCCCTAGGGTCCTTGATCTCGTAGAATCCTACTGATGAGATGACAACCATTCAAGTCAAAATGCTCTCACAATCTATGGTTGAGCGTGAGAACACTCAGGCCACGCCGGAAGTCCACTTGATTCAAATTGAACCTCATAAAGAGAGATTATCACACCTTCATGAGCACTTGAATCATGTTGATTGGGGGACTTTGTTCCCTCAAGACCCTTTTTATAGCAGTACAATTCTATTATTACAAATTATTTTCCACTCAACATTTATTTGGGATGAATTTCATGAGGGACAGACAATTCACATGATCGAGGCTTCCTCACAACAAGACTGGTCCACACAAATTACAAGCTTGGTAATCTCCCTATTGGATTATTGCAAGCCGCTAAAAGAACATTCAAATGGAAGGTGAAAAAATATATCTTGATGGGAGACATTATGTATTGTCAAAGCTATTAAGGGATTCTCCTTCGCTGCTTAGAGCATCAAGAGTCGGCTTGGGAAATTGCCCAAGCACACAACTATACATGCGATGGCCATTTCAGTGGCATGGCCATCACAAAGTGCATTCTTTGCATGGGATATTATTGGCCAACATTAGAGCGAGATTGTTGTGCATATGTGAGGAAGTGCATGAAGTGTCAACACCATGCTAACTTGACACATGTACCTTCTCAGGCCTTACAACCAATCCAATCGGCTTGGCTATTTTTGCAATGGGGGTTGAATTTAATTGAGAAAATATCCCTTGCATCCTCAGGTTGTCACACATTCATAATTATGGCTACTGAGTATTTTAAAAAGTGGGTGGAAGCAATGACCCTTACCACTATGATAGGACCCCACATCACGGAGTTCATATTGCATAATATCATTTATTATTTTGGTATTCCATCCAAAATTATTTTGGATAATGGGACATCATTTAAGAATAAATATGTGCGTGCTTTAACAACAAAGTATAATGTCTAGCATAGATTTTCAATGCTCTACTATCCACAAGAAAATGGGTAAGCATCAGCTTCCAACAAAACATTTATTCCATTATCAAGAAAACTATCAAAGAGAATCACACCAATTGGTACACGCAAATACCCCTTTCTCTAGGGGCCTATCGCACTAGCATTAGGACACCCACAGGGGCTACTCTATTTTCACTAGTATATGGTGCTAAGATAGTCATGCCTCTAGATATGGAAATCCCATCGTTGTGCATATCTATGTAGGAGTTCATCAATGATGACACTGCATTGCAGGATCTCATAGATTAGCTTATGTTGCTTGATGAACATCGTATTAATGCCCTCAAGCACCTACACGTTTATCAAGAGTGACTTAAAAGAGCCTACAACATGAAAGTCCATCTTAGATATTTTTAGGTTGGTGACCTTGTTCTGAAAGAGAACCAAAAAAATTCTAATTTGCCACCCCATATGAGGGATAAGTTTGTGGTAAACTGGTTAGGTCATTATATCATTACTAGTCACATTGGACCCAAAAATTATCACCTAGCCTCCCTTGAAGGCGTTGAGGATCCTAAACCCTTGAAAATCCTTCATTTGTGGCCTTTCCATGCCTAGAGTGTTGTGGCTCAACCTAAAATACTCCTAGGTAGTCTATGACCGTCTAGGTCACCCCAAAATGCTCCAAGGGTGCCTATAACCTGCTTGGTCAACCTAAAATGCTCCTAGGTGGTCAATAACCATCTAGGTCACCCATAAATGCTCCAAGGGTGCCTATAACCTGCTTGGTCAACCTAAAATTCTCTTAGGTGGTCTACGACCATATAGGTCACCCCAAAATGCTCCAAGGGTGCCTATAACCCACTTGATCAACCTAAAATGCTCCTAGGCAGTCAATAATCATCTAGGTCACCCATAAATACTCCAAGGGTGCCTATAACCTACTTGGTCAACCTAAAATGCTCCTAGGTGGTCTATGATCATCTAGGTCACCTTTAATTGCTCTAAGGGTGCCTATAACATGCTTGGTCAACCTAAAATGCTCTTAGGTGGTCAATAACCATTTAGGTCACCCATAAATGCTCCAAGGGTTCCTATAACCCACTTGGTCAACCTAAAATGCTCCTAGGTGGTCTACAACCATCTAGGTCACCCCAAAATTCTCCAAGGGTTCCTATAACCCACTTGGTTAGCCTAAAATGCTCCTAGGTGGTCAATAACCATCTAGGTCACCCATAAATACTCCAAGGGTATCTATAACCCGCTTGGTCAACCTAAAATGCTCTTAGGCGGTCTATGATCATCTAGGTCACCCCAAAATGCTCCAAGGGTGCCTGTAACCCGCTTGGTCAACCTAAAATGCTCCTAAGTGGTCTATAACCATATAGGTCACCCCAAAATGCTCCAAGGGTGCCTTTAACCCGCTTGGTCAACCTAAAATGCTCCTAGGTGGTCTATAACCGTCTAGGTCACCCCAAAAATCCCCAAAGGCATCCATAAGCCCTTTGGTCACCTCAAAAGCCCCAAAGGCATCCATAAGCCCTTTGGTCACCCCAAATGCCCCAATGGCCCCCAATAAGCCCGTTGGTCACATGTATATATATATATATATTATATATATATATATATATATATATATATATATATATATATATATATATATATCAATAAAAAAAATCAAAAACATCATATATATCAATCAAAAACACAAAAATATTGCATTACATTGCATCTTCAAACATCATCAAAACAACAAAAAAAAATATCATATTGCATTTCATTACATCGCATCTCGTTGCATTCTCAAAATCATCTGCATTAGGCATACCCATTATTGCACTTTGCACTATAGAGTTGCTCATACGTGTCTAGCACTAAGACTGTACATCCTGCATCAGTCCAAAAAAAAACAAAAGAAAACAATTATGTCAAAATCATTATCCACATCATTTCAGTTTTTCCACTTATCATGTTCACCTACATTTTATATTGGTCATAACAGTGTCTGTCTCCCGTCACATAGTCATTTGTTCTAGAATGTCTTTACGGTTTCTAGTCACTCAACCATCTCTAGTTTTATTTTTTTTAGATTTTTTAGAAAGCTATCATGATTTTTAGGAGGTAGAGTCTCTCTTAGATTATACCTTGTATAAAACAAATCCCAACACATTTACACATTAATAAACCCTTGTTTTATGCAAGTAAATATAAAACCCACGAAGTGGTCTAGGTTGCTTTAAGTGAAAAGGTCATCCTGGTCATCCCCCTGTGCGAATGGTTCAAGAATGCTAAGAATTGGCAAAAGGACAAGCTCTTCCCTACCCAATTCCCCAAAATAAATAGTGGTTTTCACCATTGTCACAATTCCCAAATTCCAGTTCCCAAAATCCCAAAATTTCAAAAAATAAAAAAATCCCAAAGTTCAAAAATCAAAATCCTCAAAAGTCAAAGTCAAAGTCAAAAGAAAAATCCCATCAAAAAAAAAAAAAAAATACAAAATAAACAGTTATTATCATCACTACCCATGAGCAAGTATCCCAATAAAATTGAAGAAAATAAGGGAGCTTGAGCTTGAATCCCTAGAATTCTCAGCATTTGGAAAACCATAAGGTGATCCTCATTACAGGTTTGGTGGATAGCCTATATGTCAATGGTGGTAGCCTCACGCATGATGATATGTCTATCACATTAGCTTTTGCGTGTGTGCAGACCAATGTTTGCATGTGGATGAGCTAGCTTTTGGTAGCCTATAATACCTAGTGGTCTAATATAACCAAGTACGAACCTAGGATCATGACATTCATAGGGTGATCCTCATTCTAGGTTTTGTGGATAGCCTATATAGAAATGGTGGTATCTTTATGCGTCTCATAGGAATGAACTCACTTGCACACGTAGGGATATGAAGTATCTTGGTCATCCTAGCAGATTTATACCTTGTCAAAAAGTCTTGCATAGTCAATATACAACCTTTGATCAAAGTAGCTGGAATGTTTGAGTCTTAGAAAAACCTCATCTACATTCTCTAATATCTCATTCCATTTAGTCCATGGTATCACATCGCAATAATACATTTCCATATATCCATTACAAAAAAGAAATTGTACAAAAAGAAACAAAAGGAAATAATGTATTTTATACAATCTATGGTGCTAAACATCGTGTCTCAAATAATTAGTCACAGTTCATCATATCAAAGCACTCAATTCATCCATCTCACTGTGCATCCACGCATATACATAGCAACAAATAATATCACAAAAGCATCCATATGCATGAACAATAAACATCAATCACCATCGCATTATATCATAGAAGCATACATATGCATACATGGTACAACATCCATCACCCATATACATCAATCATTAGAATTTAACATATCATCATAAATCAAATACATACATTTCATTCATCTCATAAAACAATAAAAGAAACACATGATGACCATAAAAAAATCTCATATATATATATGGGGCAAAAAAATATACATCATAGTTTCCAAAAAATGACCATGGACTACAACAAAGTGGGTCTTCAGACCTCACCAATACCAAAAATCCAAAAAGAGTCTCAATAGTATCCATCACCATGGTCACATAGGATCAATGCTATGACTCGCACTACCACCCGTAGTCCGGGTCCACTGTGATCCCCCAAGTCTACTGCCACTAGCTTTGTCAATCCTACACCAAGAAGAAAACTACACTATCTTGCTCTACAAAGTTTGATGCAAGCCATTGGTCTCCCCAACATAAAGAAGATACCCTCCAAGGTGCACTACCTCCATCTCTAACCGATCCACATAAGCCTGCCTTTGCTATCCTCATGACTGATATGTCTCCACCACTGACTGTAGCTCTATCACCTCTACCTACAGCATCTCTACCTCTCCAATACTAGAACCCTTCTACCTAGGACCTTGTGCTCTCAACTGTACCCATAGGGAGGATATCTCGGTCTGGTCCTCCCATGCCTATGCTAGCAAGAGATCCATATCCTATTTGACCTTGAATAGCTCAGCCTGTAGCTCTAGATATTGGTCATCCTATGGATCCATCTGCACCTACACCCATTAATCCTCAACCATGCCATCATCACCCTGATCCCCCAAGTCTAGGAGGTATACCTACTTGTTTGCCTACTGGTGATGCCCATGTGGCTCATCCACCTCTTCCTAGTCATCCTTTGGAGCATCCTGCATCACCTCATCCGTTGCCCTAGCTACCTCACCTCTGAGAGCCCCTACACCTCACCACTAGTGCATCACCCACCATGAGTCATACTCTATGATAGTCCTAGCATCATCCATGTTAGGAACATCTACTATAGGGTCTACCTCCTCTCCCACCTCCTCCACTACTAGCCAACCCAAGGTCCTATCATCTCCACAACATCGATATACTACTGGCTCCCTAGGCAACCCTTACCATAGCACAAACTATCACATAACCTGAGTAAATAGGAAGTACTCCTGCTTGGTCCCATGCTACACAATCCACCATTTTACCGTACCTCACCTGCCAGAGCTGCTCTCCAGCATCTGCCCAGTCTGAACTATCTTTGTACGATCGCCATACCACTTGCCCTAGTTCCAGTCATGATAATACATTAGGATAGTGGTCCACATCACTTGTATGGTAATGAATCTACCCTCTCTCCTATGCCCTATACCATATGATAACATATCCTATCTCTCGATATGCCAAATGCACCTAAGTCATCCATGATAGTCCATGTGGTCGCTCCATAGCTATGTGTTGCCATCCCCATAATTACAATAAGAAGCTACACCCCAAGGCCTTCTACTAATGATAGTGGATCTTTTACAACTCATCATAGAGTTTTTCCAATAGGGTAGTCCCCCAATCTATCACCAGAGGCTCCTCCTTGGTGCAACCCACCAGGGTGTACACCAGCTCTAGCAGGTTCCAAGGGAACATGACTCCTGAAGAATTAGGTAGGAGCATATTGGAGATGAGGATCATTAGTATTACATGCCTCACCCCCAAAACCCCCTCCTCATGCTAGAAACCCACCAGTATCCCTCCATTCTTGTATTCAAACTCCATCACATCTACATCCACACCAAAATACCTCATCAGAACTGCACCTCTTTGGTCATGGTGTGTAGAGTGGATCGATTGCCCCTCTATCAAAATTCTTAGAATCTGGTAGATATCCTCTAGCGTCACCTTCATCTCCCCTATGGGTAGGTGTAAGGTGTTGGTGTGTGAGTCCCATAGATTAATAAGAGTAGTCAAGTAGGCTCGATCGCCTATCACAAGCTCCAATAGGGTAACCTGCTTGAACACCATGGCATCAAGCCACTCTCAGTCAGTATCAGTCAAGGCATATTAGGTTGTCTCGAAGAGCTTTGGTGTGTGATACCGAATCTTCACCACATGGTAAATAAATCAATAAATAAGAACAACAATAAGCAGGTATTCACCATGCTTCACAATGGCCTCCAACAGGCCCAAAAACAACAAAGCACTCATCTATTTAAGCAATCTAATTGCACAAAACATAAACAAAATACAAAAATTAAAAATACAACATATTACATCTACACTAGGGTTTCATTACCTATCTTGTACTGTGATATGTTTAAAAACAAAATACAAAAATTAAAAGTACAACATATTACATCTACACTAGGGTTTTATTACCATTATGTACTATGATATGTTTAAAAACAAAATATAAAGCTCAAAAATTTTTGGTACATTCCATCTACATTAGGTTTGATTACTTATCCAGTAATATGATATGCATAAAAAAAAAATAATAATAAGAATAATATGAGGTATTCCAGTTTTATTAGGGTTAATTATTTATTATGAGCAAATCAGATAACAACCCATTAAAATCGTAATTAAAAATAAAATAAAATAAATAACAAAACAAAAAAAATAATGAGGAAGACGAGTCAGCACATACCCGTCTCGCACTGGATCCTCTATTGGATGCATCTACTTCCTAACTCATGGTGGCCTTAGGGTGATTTTGACAGTGCTTCACTATAGAAAAATAACCCTCCTCTTCCTCACCTCTCAAATCGCCAGAGAAAACATGCAATAATGAGCCCAAAACTCACATTTCAGGTTTATATAGGCCTACAATAGTTCTATCCATCCCAAGGGTGGGATTAATGCACTTTTGGTCATTCGTAACACCTTGGTACAAATGCCAAATTTTTATTCATTCCACCCTAGGATGAATACAAAATTTATAGGTTAAAACAACTTAAAATGCACCAAAAGGGTCCAAAATCCCACAAAAACGCTACATTTTGGTCAAATTTTTTGTATCAATCAAGAGGAAAATAATAACACTCTTGGATGCTTGAAAAGAATATTAATTCAATCCCTAAGAAGGCCAATATATCCAGACCACACCACGGGAACGAGGTTTTTCATTCCTTCCCTCTAGGAAGCATTAAAGAAAAGGGTCCAAAAACCCACCAAAAACAAGTCAAATATGATGGAATTCATTCAGGGTCAATATGGAATACAAAATTATCATGGATGCATAGAAAAGTTACTATTTCACTCCCCAAGAAGGCCATTGTGGCTGGACCGACCCACGGGAATGAAGTTTTTCAACTCTTTGCTTCCAGGAAACCTCCATAACATCATCAAAATCCTTTCAAAACTATACCATTTTTCAATGGATACAACTGAAGGTAACCTTAACAAAAGTCATCTAGGTCAAGTGACTCATCAATTTTCTCATGAGTCATTCCTTCATATAGACTCATCGCTTGAGGGGGTAGTCATACTAAGTTCAAAATCAACAAGCACACACTCAATCAGGCAAATTGCATTTGTTCAACGAATCATTGACAAAGACAATCACACTCCTTATTGGGGTAGCAAACAAGAATAAAATATCAAATCAAAATGCTTAGCATCTAGTAAGCATGTGTAACATCGGGAACCCCCGCATCATGACCGAACTATAACCAAGATAAAGCAAGTTTCTTAGCTCGTTAGAAGAAGGGATTCAAGAAGGCATGATCTTTCCAGGATTGGGGTATCTAAAGTTGGTTAGGTTATTGAGTAACCCTAATAATTGAACATTTTAGTCATCTATTTTTGCTCAATGTTGTGCTACACACATTGCATCCCAAAAAGGGGCATCTGTAGACAATAAAATATGGTTAATCCAATTATGCTAATGAAAGAAATGACTAAAATGACATACCAAGGCCTCTAGGGCAGCCCTCAGTAGGTATATAGTGGTTCTAACCACTCAGTGCAAGGTTTTGGAAGGTTTTAGGCCACTTTTGGGACCTTTTGAACACCCTGTTTCTATTCATCCCACCCTGGGATGAATACAAATCCTATTAATCCCACCCTGGGATGAATATAGATCCTATTCATCCCACATTGGAGCAAATAGCAGCATTCATCCCAGGGTGGGATGAATAGCAGGTTTGATCGACAAAAAGTCAAATCTAGAAAAATGGTGCTTGGAAACGATTAGATTCCTACCTATTCTCACCTATAGGTTAGAGTACACAGTAAAACTTATGACATGCTCCATGAATGAGGTTAATTTTGGATATTCTCTTCCCCCTCCAATGCATGCCATCTTGGTGGCCAAGTGGCGCCTCTTTCCCTGCATGCCCTTGCATGCCTTTTGAACCATGAGCCTCCTTGGGATATAAAGTGGATGCATTTTCCACACAATATACATAGAAAAATTTGAGGACAAAGCAACAGAGTGCTGCTAAGATTTCCTTTCACCCTTTTGTGCCCACTTTTACCTCGAAACCTCTACCTCAAAAAAGATGTTTGTGAGGGAACTATTAGATGCAATTTAATACATAACCAAACCATATGAGTTAATTCCCTCACCAAATTTTATGTAAAGTAAAATTTAGGCAGAATCGACGGGCATCCCACCCCCGGGTGTCCCCCAATTTGTGATAGTCTTATTCATACCACCCTATTATGAATAGAAATATATGCATAATTTTATGAATATTTTTAATTAGTTATTTTCTACATATTCATATCATGCTGTAGGTAAAATTTCAGGTCATTCTGGGTTATATTGGCCAAGATATCACAATTTTAGTGTTTTGTAGGATATCATGCAGGTCTACGGTGGTCATCTACAGAAACACTTAAAATGTCACTGATTTTGCAAATATGATCACATGGGTTTTCTTAAAATGTTATTTTATGAATTTTATCCAATTTTCATGTGTTTTGGATATGTGTAGGGGCATAAATTGTTTGCTTTGTGTTTTTGTAGGTTGCGAATGATCACTACATTTACGAGACACCATCGGAATCAATATTAGTGTAATTTCTAGTGATATCTTCCAAAAATATTCTGTTTTACATCCCCCTATAATTTCATGTCATTTGGAATTGATTTAATACAATATATATGCATGTGCTCACTACTAGTCTTTTAGTGCCTGTGGGGATTACATGTTTTACATCATACACACTTGCTACTTGATGTTTCTTGTTTCTATGTGTGCAATTTCAGGTCAAAAAATGCATTGGAAAGTAGCATGAGATATAAATATCATAGAAACAAGTGGCGGAAGCATTGGCCCGCCCACCTCGATTGTGGGTACAAGGAAAGACACTGGATGTGTACCCGAGTTACTTGAAGGACTTTGATCTTTGGGTACCCGATTTGTAAAAATTTGTATCATCCATTTGAGCCCTCAAAGGGGAAATTTTGTAACCTATATTTGATCTGCCCAATTAATAAGAAGTCAATTTACTTTGCATCATTTCTTGTTATTTGCTATCTTTTCCATCTTACTTGCATGCTTCCATTTGATTCTCATACGCAATAGGACATATATACACATATTTTTTATCATCATTTGGTGCACCATTTTTCCTTACTTCAGGGAGTTCTTCCACTTCCCTTAGGTGACAAGAAAATTTGGGATTCAACAAGACATCCCATTGGAGCCTATTCTCTAGAGACGAATTTAGGTGGAGAGGGATCTCCCGGTCCCTCAAGTCACAGCTCTCTCAGAGAAGGTAGATCCTCCTATAGTTGATGTCAGTATAGTGGATGCTGAAACTACAAATATGTACACCCAGTGGTGGATTAGGTGACTATGGTAGGGTAGTGGTAGTCTAGGGTGATCTAGAGATGAGGCATCTGAGGAGGATCCTAATGCACAATGGGTGTGACCTAGGACAGAGGAGTGGGGTAAGGCTACCAAAGAGTAAGTAGTGCTAGAGGTAGAGGAGGAGGAGGTAGCTCCAGAGGAGTAGGAGTCTCCCCTCTAAGCTTAGCTACATAGTGTATAGGCCAAAATTTAGATAGCTTGATGATAGATTCTAGAGTGAGATACCTCTCTCGCTATAGTACAGATCCAACTAACAGTAGGGTAGACCACATGACACATATATGAGGAGAAGAGGACCTCTCTATAGGCCCAAATTGATTCAAAATTGACTATGATAGAGTAGCTCACTCCAGATAGAGATGCTCTGCATTCAAAGGTTGTATCGACCACTCCAGCTACTCAGGGGCCAGTAGGTTTAGACTTAGGGGTAGAGGTTAGGCATCTACAAGTGCTCTTAGAGGATTGTGAGGCCTAGATGTCAATGGATGCTGGGTATATTATCACTCTACAACTCTAGATAAAAGGCTAGGTGGCACTCCTAGAGAGAGGTCTATAGTAAGGGGCTTGCACCGGAGTAGGCAAAGTGAGTTAGGGTAGTCATCAGTGTAGTCGAACCATAGAACATTGACACATATAGAGAGGACCGTAGGTACTAGCTCCAGACTACCTCGTAGAGAGGGTAGAGAGGGTGGAGGTGACACTAGTGGTGCAGGCCACTCATGATCATGCTTGAGCACATTGTATCATTTTTTAGTGTAAGGTCAGATGACCTACACTATTATAGCCTACAAGCATTTTTGATATACCTCTATGTACTTATGAAAACACACACACACACACACACACATATATATGATATTATATTTTGAGACTCATTATGTGTATTATGTATTTTTGCTTTTATGTTGATGCTTATGAGATGCACATGTATGCAATGTTGATATGATTTGATTACTGCTATATGATGTGATGTTTTGATGATATGCATTAGCTAGATGATTTATGTATGATTAGATACTATGATCTAGATGTATAGGTGGACTACTTATGATGTATGCATATATGGATGCAATGATTTATGTTAAGTGCATGTTTATTTTGATTTAATTATGTGTATCTAACTTATGATGTTATGATATGGTAAATGCAATGTGTGTAATACATTATTTAGATGATGATGATCTAATGTAAATGAACATGTATGCTTTAATCACTTAAAAAATAAGGAATAAATGTGATATGAGTTTAACAATCTAATGGACGACACCACAAAATGTATAAAAATCATGAATGAAAATGGTAACTCTTAGCATAAGAAAGAATTATTTTACCATCCATATATGAAATGAAAGTAGTATGATATGTAATGATTTATGAGATTAGATTTTTTGTTGCTATTTGGGAATTTTTAAGGTTTTTCATGAGACTCAAACACCCTAGTTAATTAATCAAAATTTGTATAATGACCATACATGACTCTTGAAAGATAAATATTTTGTTATGAAGACCAAGATATTCATTATCCCTGTGTGTGAAAATGAATATATTAGTTGAAACATAAGAATACCCCATTTCTAGGCATGATTCATGTAGCCCATTACTATAATGAGGATCACCAACTTTCCATCCTGATCCTAAGTTTGGATGCAGTTAGACTAGACCACTAGGTAATACAGACCACCTAAAGCTAGCTCATTTGTAAATTGCTTAGGCTACCCCAATGTTAGGTGGGATTCATTTATCCCATTGATGTATTGGTTATCACTCTATGGTTTCAATTAGTGACAATTATAGGGATTCAAGTTCTTCATCCCCTTATTTTCTTTTGATTTATTGGGATACTTGCTCATTCTTAGTGATGAAAATCACTATTTTTTTGCATTTTTTTTCTTTTTTTGTTTTGAGCAAGGGATTTGATTTTATTTTGGTATTTTTCTCATTTTGATAAAGCAAGGGATTTCTTTGGGTAGGGGGGAGCTTTTCCTTTTGTCAATGATCAACACTCTAGACCATGCACATCACCAAATGAGCAAGTAATACCTTATGCTGAAGGTGACTACAACCACTTTGTAGTGTTCATATTTCCTTGTCCTAATTAGGATTTTTAATGTGTTTATTAGTGATGGGATTTTGATATATGTTAGGTGCTATCAAAACTAGACCTCATCTACAAAAGTAAATATAGCTTTCTATAAAATATGAGAAGATCACTAGGTATGGATGAATGACCAAAAAACTTTAGTATATTCCTCATAGAAACAAGAAGGGGTTGTGTTGAAAAACACAGTTACTCACATGGGTTATGGATGATTGAGGATTTGAATATGCAATATTGGCATACAAATGTGGTGCCATTCACAAGATTAAAAACATAGTCTATCCTAATGTGAATGCAATGGATGAAACATGCCTAATGCAATGCAATTACCTGAATGCAAATGCAAAATGTAAGATGCAAATGTTTTTGTATTTTAATGTTATCAATTGTTTTTTTTGTTTTTGTGTTTTGTTTTTGACAAAAGGGCTTAAATACCTTTGGAGCCTTTTATGAATTGACCAAAGGGCTTATGATGCCTTTAGAGCTTTTTGTGAGTTTACCAAAGGTCTTAATGTGTCTTTGGGGATTTTTGTGAGTTGACCAAAGGGCTTATGATACCTTTGGAGCATTTTGTGAGTTGACCAAAGGGATTAATATGCCTTTGGGACTTTTTGATTTTGATGTTTTCTGATTTGTTTGGAATTTTATGATTTTTTTAAATTTATTTTTGAAATTTTGGATTTTGTTGCTTTTATGTGTAAAACACCTTCAGATGAAGAATTTTGAGAGGCTCTAGATCTTCAATACCTTCTAACAATGTTAGGCAATATATCCCAGGTCCAATATTCTTTGAGATGATATAAGGACCTATTGGTCACAAATCTGCCACAGGAAAGTATTTTCTACATCTATGCGCCCTAGACCCGGCCAACATTGAAATGCCGAGAGAAAGAAGGACCAATCTCCAGAGAGGTCTGGTTCCCACACTAATCTAAACTGGTTTCAAGACTAGAGATACAGGAAAGAAATGGGAAAATGCAGAAAGAAATGGGAAATAAATTGAAAGAGATGGGAAATATGGCCACAGGCCAAATTTGTATGATCGGGGAAAGATTATCAGCAAGAATTTAACCTCAAGCATATGAAAAACATATAATAATAGAATACAACATAATCCACTTACGACCTTGCGCAGAAAACCTCCAGGATTGCATTCCAGAACTCACTTCCTCATTAGCAATATTCAAACTCAGATGCAGAATTTAAATCTAACAATAGATTAGAAAGACGAGCATAATCGAGAAATGCATGAAATAGAAGGAAATCACACAAAAAGACGCTTGCAAAATTAGAGGCCAAATATCTCTTATTTACGTAGAGAACTTGAATGTTTTCATGCAACATGTCTCTCAAACTCCCAATAGTTGTTCTTGAGATATACATTGATATTTATAGAGGTCTTGCCTCTTTGCAGCATTTAAAACATGAAACAAACTTTCTTGAGATCTACAAAATGTGCAACAGAAGAAAGGAACGATCCCCTTAAACCAGCCTCGGAGAAATAAAAAATTGAATGGAAACAAGGAACCAGACATCTTCATTAAATGGTCATTCTCGGTGCATGCTTGGACCGTTAGAAAATAACGAACATAAGATTTTAATAATGGAGGCATCTTCAATTTTGGTGGCTTCGAAAGCTACAGGCCGGAGCACGTTCTTCTATCTTGCACACATTGGAAAGCAACAAAACATTAAATTCTGGAGAGCTTTTAATCCTTGGAAATCGCAATACTCCATCGGGTCGTTGAACTGCTTCTTGGCGCAAAACAATGACGGGTCACAAAAATATGACGTCACAAAATTGTGACATTTTCCCTCTCCGTACGCTTTTGCCACTTTGGGTCACGAAAACCAAACATGTCACGAAATCGCGACGTATTTGGCTCTTTGTTCTCCTTCGCCACCTTAGGTCGCGAAAACGCGACGCGTCACAAAATTGCGACATTTCTTGTTTTTTTTTATGTCCGATTTCACGACGTTCCATACTATTCTGCTCCTTCCTTGCTTTGCTCTCACGAAACTATGACATGTCGCGATTTTGCGACGTTCTTTCCCCATGTTGTCCTTTCACTATTTCGAACCACGAAAACATGACAAGTCACGATTTCGCTACGTCTTTCTCTCGCTTGGTTTTCTCACTGCTTCTCATCATGAAAATGTGACATGTCGCAAAATCATGACATCTTCTACTTTCTATGTCCTTTTCTTCTGTATACCCGCGAAACTACAACATGTCACGAAATCGCGACAGTTTTCTCTTCCTTGGCCTTCATCCTCTTGCAAGTAGCGAAAATGGAACATGTCGTGAAATCGTGACATTCCATACCATTTTGTTCTTTCTATGCTTTCCATCATGCAAACATCGTCGTATGGTTCTTCATTTCTTTGCATCGCAAAATGAAACATGTCGCAAAATCGTGACATCTTTCTCTATTTAGCCTTTTCTCCACAATATGTCGCGAAATCGCGACGTTTCCTTGCTTTCTCTAGTGTTGCCGCTTTCTGTCATGATATCACGACGTCTTCCTCTTGCTTGGCCTCATCTTCAAAAATGTCACGAAATCGTGACGCCTTTCATGCCTTATGCTTTTCTGTCAACCTTACCACGATAACACGACATGTCACGATATCGCAACGTTTCTACATTTTGCTCCTTGTTCACTTTTTTGTCACGATATCATGACGAGGTTCATTGACATTGCCCTTTGCTCAATTATGTCATGATATCATGACATTTTCTATCACTCTGCTCCATGGCCATCGCAAGTCACGAAAACGTGACATGTCGCGATATCGCGACGGCTTTCATGCTTTGCTTTCGTTGACCACTTTGACCACGATTTTGGAACACGTCGCGATATCGCGACATTCTTCGACTTTGGCTTCTCTCTCCTCTAAAAACCCGAGATAGCGTGACATGTCGCGATATCGCGACAGTTTTGAACCCGTGCTCTCCATGCTGCTTTTGGTCGCGATATCGTGACAGTTCTTAGACTTAGCTGTTTTGGCACCAAAACTCGTGAAAAAACATAGAGGAGTGAGTACTCAACAATTTATGCATGAATCAACAACAATCAAAACAATGTGGCAAAAATGCCAACATTCTTGGTGGCTCGCGGGGTATACAGTTCTGCTATGTGCATGAACTCCAGGCCTGAATCCATTGGGCAACAGAGTCAAGAAAAAAAATTGGAGGAACATAATGTCGACTGATGGGAGACATCTCTATAGACTGCTGCAATGACCTCTTGCTGATTTGCAAAAAACTCAAATAGATGTGTATTTGGCCTAGCTTGGTCGAGCTGGGTAATCACTAGGTGCTTTAAAAGGATCCCCATGACAGTGATGAAAGCACCTGGGTTGCAAAAACAAAAATGAACGAAATGAATAGAGTGATGGCCAGCAAATGTGCAGGTCGTGGAATGGGAATGGTGAATGATGGAATGGAGAAAATGAAGGAGTGGAAGTGGTAGATACAACAACTGAAGAGGGAGCTACTGTGTCACCAGCTGCGGGAACAGAAAAAATGGATAATGAAATGGACGTAGATGAGATGGAGGAAGGGGTGGGAACTGTAGATGAATGCTGAAAAGAAAACAAAGGATTAGAAGAAAGAGGAAATGAAGAAACAGGAATATCAGAGGGGGAAATAGAAACAACAGTAGTGGCTTAATTACGGACGGTAGAAGAAAGGGGTGAAAGAGGAAGGGAAGAAGAAGAGAGTGAAAATGAAGAAGTGGAAGAAAAAAAGTAGATGGAAGCCACTATCTGTTGGGAGGGAAAAGGAAGAAAGAAAGAAATAACGTACCTACGGGCTCGCACGCAAAAAGAGCCGAAATTGACAATTTATGTACACAGGGGGACTCCACGACATTTTTTTTTTCTTTTTTTGTTTTGTTTTTTTTTTTTACTATATACAAAAGTTTACGACATGAGTGGCATGCCGCTACCACAAAATCAGTTTCAAGTGCTTATCCGGTGAATCTGTAGTGTTCGGAACAAATTTTATTGTACTTCAGTTGATCTTTGAAGTTTGGCTAGCCGCTTCCTAAAGTTATCCATGTTGCAAACAGAGTGCAATGTGGCAGGTTATCATTCTTACTAGTACCCGTGCTATTAACGAATAATGTGGAAAAGAGGTTTGCCACATGGGGGATTTCTTCAAGTACCGGTTGTAGTGGCTGGAACCAATACCACCACTTTGAAGACTCCACTGGTTGTGGGCTGAGTACAGGATCCTCCAATCCCTTGGTGCGATCACAAAATTTTTTTGATGATAAATCTGCTTCCAGGATCTCCTCAGGCTCAACCTTTTGGTGAGGCATGCTTAACGGGTTCTGGCTGAATACTTGCATGTTGTGCAAAATTGTGCCCTCTTTGTGCTCAGGTTCTACCACTTGAACCTATTCCTCTACTTGGCCCATCTCCTAATGGAAACTGCAAGCAATCATATTATCTATTACTGGGACAGTGCTTGCATATGCCCATCGTTGGCCTTGGACGAAACCTGCCACTTGAGTTCCACACAATTGCATTTCAGGTCTCCACATAGTATGAGGGATCGGCCATGATGAATACTATGCGAGATAGATAGGAGCAGGAACTACCGAAGAAAGTAATGGAGTTTCTCCCCATGGTAATTTTCCTGATAGGAGCAGAAGGTGCTCCGCTTGTAATGCTTCCTCAAAGATTTGAGGGAATCTACGTTCGCCTGATTGCAACAAGAGGAGGCTTATGTCCGGATGGAAAGCTCGAACATAGAAGAGGTGGGCTTGGGCGGGTGTCGGTTGGATCTCCCTTGGAATTCTCTTCCAAGTTCTACAGAATCGGACATTGAAATCTGTGATGCTCTCTTGAGGTGTTCTCGTGATGGTGGAGAGATGCATCAAAAGTTGGAAGGGATCTTGAGAGCCATAAAATGTGTTAATGAGCACTCCTATTAAATCATCCCATGAGCAGATGCTTTTATGCCTGAGCAATCTGTACCACTGCAATGCCCTTCCTTCTAGAGACGAGACCAGAAGTCTGATCATGACATCTTCATGAACTATATCATGGAGGGTCGCTAAAGCAGCAACATCATCAATATGCTCTCGGGCCATTCCCTTGGTGCCATTGTATTTTGTTAGGGCTTTCAGGGCACTTTTGGGAATCTCATGCCGAATTTGGAGATTCAGAGGGCCAGGATCATCCCATCTAGGATAGCATACCCTCGCCATTATAGCAGTGGTCTGCGAGATCACGACTGTCACCAAGTTAGAGTCGCCAAGTGAACATTCTTTCCTCCGCTTGTAAGGTCAAGGCTGCTCACCAAACCTTGATTCCTCCAGGGTATCTTCTTTTAGCTTTAAAAGGCATCTACGATCAAGAAATTTGGATCTTCAGCTCAGCAGAGTCACCAGATGAACTTACAAATCTTCGCTATGAGGTCAAGACAGTTCATCAAAGTCTTGATACCTCCGGGTGTTAAACAATAAAACAATCAGTCTCATCGATTATGGATATTTGGGAGACAGAAACAGTCTGTCCCATCGGGCATGCCAAAAACTATTGGTCACGAATCTGCCATAGGAAAGGATTTTATACATATATGCGCCCTAGACCCGGCCAACATTGAAAGGCCAAGAGAAAGAAATGTCTCCCGGACCAATCTCCAGAGAGGGCTGGTTCCCTTACTAAATCTAAGCTTGATTTCAAGACTAGAGTTACAGGAAAGAAATGGGAAATATGCAGAAAGAAATGGGAAATTATGGAAAGAGATGGGAAATATGGCCACAAGCCAAATTTGTATGATCGGGGAAAGATTATCAGCAAGAATTTAACCTCAAGCATATGAACAACATATAATAATAGAATGCAGCATAATCCACTTACGACCTTGCGCAGACAACCTCCAGGATTGCATTCCAGAACTCACTTCCTCATTAGCAATATTCAAACTCAGATGCAAAATTTAAATCTAACAGTAGATTAGAAAGATGAGCATAATCGAGAAATGCATGAAATAGAAGGAAATCACACAGAAAGACGCTTGCAAAATCAGAGGCCAAATATCTCTTATTTACGTAGAGAACTTGAATGTTTTCATGCAACATGTCTCTCAAACTCCCCAATAGTTGTTCTTGAGATATACATTGATATTTATAGAGGTCTTGCCTCTTTGCAGCATTTAAAACATGAAACGGACTTTCTTGAGATCTACAAAATGTGCAACAAAAGAAAGGAACGATCCCCTTAAACCAGCCTCGGAGAAATCAGAAATTGAATGGAAACAAGGAACCAGACGTCTTCATTAAATGGTCGTTCTCGGTGCATGCTTGGACCGTTAGAAAATCACGAACAAAAGCTTTGAATAATGGAGGCATCTTCAATTCTGGTGGCTTCGAAAGCTACAGCCCTGAGCACGTTCTTCTATCTTGCACACATTGGAAAGCAGCAAAACATTAAATTCTGGAGAGCTTTTAATCCTTGGAAATCACAATACTTCATCGGGCCGTTGAACTGCTTCTTGGCGCGAAACCGTGACGGGTCGCAAAAATATGACATGTCACGAAATCATGACATTTTCCCTCTCCGTACGCTTTTGCCACTTTGGGTCACGAAAACCAAACATGTCACGAAATCGTGATGTATTTGGCTCTTTGTTCTCCTTCGTCACCTTAGGTCGCGAAAACGCGATGCGTCGTGATTTTGCGACGTTTCGTACTATTCTGCTCCTTCCTTGCTTTGCTCTCGCGAAACTATGACCTGTCGCGATTTTGCGACATTCTTTCCCCATGTTGTCCTTTCACTGTTTCGAACCACGAAAACGCGACAAGTCACGATTTCGCTACGTCTTTCTCTCGCTTGGTTTTCTCACTGCTTCTCGTCATGAAAATGCGACATGTCACGAAATCATGACATCTTCTACTTTCTATGTCCTTCTCTTCTGTATACCCATGAAACTGCAACATGTCATGAAATCGTGATAGTTTTCTCTTCCTTGGCCTTCATCCTCTTGCAAGTAGCGAAAATGGAACATGTCGCGAAATCGCGACATCTTTCTCTATTTAGCCTTTTCTCCACAATATGTCGTGAAATCGCGACGTTTCCTTGCTTTCTCTAGTGTTGCTGCTTTCTGTCATGATATCATGACGTCTTCCTCTTGCTTGGCCTCATCTTCAAAAATGTCATGAAATCGTGACGTCTTTCATGCCTTATGCTTTTCTTTCATCCTTACCATGATAATGCGACATGTCGCGATATCACGACGTTTCTACATTTTGCTCCTTGTTCACTTTTCTGTCACGATATCACGACGAGGTTCATTGTCATTGCCCTTTGCTCAATTATGTCATGATATCACGACATTTTCTATCACTCTGCTCCATGGCCATCGCAAGTCACGAAAATGTGACATGTCATGATATCATGATAGTTTTACTGCTTTGCTTTCGTTGACCACTTTGACCATGATTTTGGAACACGTCGCGATATCATGACATTCTCCGACTTTGGCTTCTCTCTCCTCTAAAAACCCGTGATAGCGTGACATGTCGCGATATCGCGACAGTTTTGAACCCGTGCTCTCCATGCTACTTTTGGTCGCGATATCACGATAGTTTTTGGACTTAGCTATTTTGGCACCAAAACTCATGAAGAAACATAGAGGAGTGAGAACTTCAACAATTTATGCATGAATCAACAACAATCAAAACAATGTGGCAAAAATGCCAACATTCTTGGTGGCTCGCGGGGTATACAGTTCTGCTGTATGCACGAACTCTAGGCCTGAATCCATTGGGCAACAGAGTCAAGAAAAAAAGTTGGAGGAACAGAATGCCGATTGATGGGAGACATCTCTGCAGAATGCTACAATGACCTCTTGCTGATTTACGAAAAACTCAAATAGATCTGTATTTGGCCTATCTTGGTTGAGCTAGGTAATCACTAGGTGTTGTAAAAGGATCTCCATGATAGTGATGAAAGCACCTGGGTTGCAAAAATGGAAATGAATGGAATGAACAGAGTGATGGCTAGCAAATGTGTAGGCCATGGAATGGGAATGGTGAATGATGGAATGGAGAAAATGAAGGAGTGGAAGCGGTAGATACATCAACTGAAGAGGGAGCTACTGTGTCATTAGCTGCGGGAACAAAAAAATGGATAATGAAATGGACATAGATGAGATGAAGGGGTGGGAACTGCAGATGAATGCTAAAAAGAAAACAAAGGATTAGAAGAAAGAGGAAATGAAGAAATGGGAATATCAGAGGGGGAAATAGAAACAACAGTAGTGGCTTAATTACGGATGGTAGAAGAAAGGGGTGAAAGAGGAAGGGAAGAATAGGAAGGGAGTGAAAATGAAGAAGTGGAAGAAAAAAAGTAGATGGAAGCCACTATCTGTTGGGAGGGAAAAGGAAGAAAGAAAGAAATAACGTACCTACGGGCTCGCATGCAAAAAGAGCCGAAATTGACAATTTATGTACACAGGGGGACTCCACGACTTTTTTTTTTTTTTTTTTTTTTTACTATATACAAAAGTTTGCGACATGATTGGCATGCCGCTACCACAAACTCAGTTTCAGGTGCTTATCCGATGAATCTACAGTGTCCGGACCAAATCTGATTGTACTTCAGTTGATCTTTGAAGTTCGGCTGGCCTCTTCCTGAAGTTCTCCATGTTGCAAACAGAGTGCAATGCGGCAGGTTATCATTCTTACTAGTACCCATGCTATTGATGAATAATGTGGCAAAGAGGTTTGCCACATGGGGGCTTTCTTCAGGTACCGGTTGTAGTGGCTGGAACCAATACCACCACTTTGAAGACTCCACTGGCTATGGGCTGAGTACAGGCTCCTCCAATCCCTTGGTGCGATCACAGAACCTTTTTGATGATAAATCTGCTTCCAGGATCTCCTCAGGCTCAACCTTTTGGTGAGGCATGCTTAATGGGTTCTGGCTGAATACTTGCGTGCTATGCAAAATTGTGCCCTCTTTGTGCTCAGGTTCTGCCACTTGAACCTGTTCCTCTACTTGGCCCATCTCCTGATGGAAACTACAAGCAATCATATTATCTATTGTTGGGACAATGCTTGCATATGCCCATCGTTGGCCTTGGACGAAACCTGCCTCTTGAGTTCCACACAACTGCATTTCAGGTCTCTACACAGTATGAGGGATCGGCCATGATGAATACTACGTAGGATAGATAGGAGTAGGAACTACCAGAGAAAGTAATGGAGTTTCTCCCCATGGTAATTTTCTTGATAGGAGCAGAAGGTGCTCCGCTTGTAATGCTTCCTCAAATATTTGAGGGAATCTACGTTCGCCTGATTGCAGCAAGAGGAGGCTTATGTCCGGATGGAAAGCTCGAACATAGAAGAGGTGGGCTTGGGCGGGTGTTGGTTGGATCTCCCCTAGAATTCTCTTCCAAGTTCTACAGAATCGGACGTTGAAATCTATGATGCTCTCCTGAGGTGTTCTCGTGATGGTGGAGAGATGCATCAAAAGTTGGAAGGGATCCTGAGAGCCATCAAATGTTGTAATGAGCGCTCCCGCTAAATCATCCCATGAGCAGATGCTTTTACGCCCGAGCAATCTGTACCACTACAATGCCCTTCCTTCCAGAGACGAGACCAAAAGTCTGATCATGACATCTTCATGAACTATATCATGGAGGGTCGCTAAAGCAGCAACATCATCAATATGCTCTCGGGCCATTCCCTTGGTGCCATTGTATTTTGTTAGGGCTTTCAGGGCACTTTTGGGAATCTCATGCCGAATTTGGAGATTCAGAGGGCCAGGATCATCCCATCTAGGACAGCATACCCTCGCCATTATAGCAGTGGTCTATGAGATCACGGCTATCGCCAAGTCAGAGTCACCAAGTGAACATTCTTTCCTCCGCTTGTAAGGTCAAGGCTGCTCACCAAACCTTGATTCCTCTGGGGTATCTTCTTTTAGCTTTAAAATGCATCTACGATCAAGAAATTTGGATCTTCAGCTCAGAAGAGTCACCAGATGAACTTACAAATCTCCGCTATGAGGTCAAGACAGTTCATCAAAGTCTTGATACCTCCGGGTGTTAAACAATAAAACAATCAGTCTCACCGATTATGGATCTTTGGGAGATAGAAACAGTCTATCCCACCGGGCGTGCCAAAAATTGTTGGTCACGAATCTGCCACAGGAAAGGATTTTATACGAAATGCGCCCTAGACCCGGCCAACATTGAAAGGCCAAGAGAAAGAAATGTCTCCCGGACCAATCTCCAGAGAGGGCTGGTTCCCTTACTAAATCTAAGCTTGATTTCAAGACTAGAGTTGCAGGAAAGAAATGGGAAATATGCGAAAAGAAATGGGAAATTATGGAAAGAGATGGGAAATATGGCCACAGGCCGAATTTGTATGATCGAGGAAATATTATCAGCAAGAATTTAACCTCAAGCATATGAACAACATATAATAATAGAATACAACATAATCCACTTACGACCTTGTGCAGACAACCTCCAGGATTGCATTCCAGAACTCACTTCCTCATTAGCAATATTCAAACTCAGATGCAGAATTTAAATCTAACAACAGATTAGAAAGACGAGCATAATCGAGAAATGCATGAAATAGAAGGAAATCACACAGAAAGATGCTTGCAAAATCAGAGGCCAAATATCTCTTATTTACGTAGAGAACTTGAATGTTTTCATGCAACATGTCTCTCAAACTCCCCAATAGTTGTTCTTGAGATATACATTGATATTTATAGAGGTCTTGCCTCTTTGTAGCATTTAAAACATGAAACGGACTTTCTTGAGATCTACAAAATGTGCAACAGAAGAAAGGAAATGATCCCCTTAAACCAGCCTCGGAGAAATCAAAAATTGAATGGAAACAAGGAACCGGACGTCTTCATTAAATGGTCATTCTCGGAGCATGCTTGGACCGTTAGAAAATCACGAACAGAAGCTTTGAATAATGGAGGCGTCTTCAATTCTGGTGGCTTCGAAAGCTACAGGCCTGAGCACATTCTTCTATCTTGCACACATTGGAAAGCAGCAAAACATTAAATTCTGGAGAGCTTTTAATCCTTGGAAATCACAATACTTCATCGGGCCGTTGAACTGCTTCTTGGCACAAAACCGTGATGGGTCGCGAAAATATGACATGTCACGAAATCGTGACATTTTCCCTCTCCGTACGCTTTTGCCACTTTGGGTCGCGAAAACCAAACATGTCACGAAATCACGACGTATTTGGCTCTTTGTTCTCCTTCGTCACCTTAGGTCACGAAAATGCGACGCATCACGAAATCGTGACATTTCTTGCTCTTTTTTCCTGCATGATTTGAGACGTTTCGTACTATTCTGCTCCTTCCTTGCTTTGCTCTCGCGAAACTATGACATGTCGCGATTTCGTGACGTTCTTTCCCCATGTTGTCCTTTCGCTATTTTGAACCGCAAAAACGTGACAAGTCGCGATTTCGCTACATCTTTCTCTCGCTTGGCTTTCTCACTGCTTCTCATCATGAAAATGTGACATGTCACGAAATCATGACATCTACTTTCTGTGCCCTTCTCTTCTGTATACCCGTAAAACTGCAACATGTCACGAAATCGCGACAATTTTCTCTTCCTTGGCCTTCATCCTCTTGCAAGTAGCGAAATCGGAACATGTCGCAAAATCACGACATTCCAACCTTTTTTCTTTCGCGTATCACAAAAATGAGACATGTCATGAAATCATGACATCTTTCTCTATTTAGCCTTTTCTCCACAATATGTCGTGAAATCGTGACGTTTCCTTGCTTTCTCTAGTGTTGTCGCTTTCTGTCATGATATCGCGACGTCTTCCTCTTGCTTGGCCTCATCTTCAAAAATGTCACGAAATCGTGACGTCTTTCATGCCTTATGCTTTTCTTTCAACCTTACCGCGATAACGCGACATGTCGCGATATCGCGACGTTTCTACATTTTGCTCCTTGTTCACTTTTCTGTCACGATATCGCGACGAGGTTCATTGACATTGCCCTTTGCTCAATTATGTCACGATATCGTGACATTTTCTATCACTCTGCTCCATGGCCATCGCAAGTCATGAAAACGTGACATGTCACGATATCGTGACAGTTTTACTACTTTGCTTTCGTTGACCACTTTGACCATGATTTTGGAACACGTCGTGATATCGCGACATTCTTCGACTTTGGCTTCTCTCTCCTCTAAAAACCCGCGATAGCGCGACATGTCGCGATATCGCGACAGTTTTGAACCCGTGCTCTCCATGCTGCTTTTGGTCGCGATATCGTGACAGTTTTCGGACTTAGCTGTTTTGGCACCAAAACTCATGAAGAAACACAGAGGAGTGAGAACTTCAACAATTTATGCATGAATCAACAACAATCAAAACAATGTGGCAAAAATGCCAACATTCTTGGCGGCTCGCGGGGTATACAGTTCTGCTATGTGCATGAACTCCAGGCCTGAATCCATTGGGCAACAGAGTCAAGAAAAAAAACTAGAGGAACATAATGTCAACTGATGGGAGACATCTCTGTAGACTGCTGCAACGACCTCTTGCTGACTTGCAGAAAACTCAAATAGATCTGTATTTGGCCTAGCTTGGTCGAGCTGGGTAATCACTAGGTGCTGTAAAAGGATCTCCATGACAGTGATGAAAGCACCTGGGTTGCAAAAATAGAAATGAACGGAATGAACGGAGTGATGGCCAGCAAATGTGTAGGTCATGGAATGGGAATGGTGAATGATGGAATGGTGAAAATGAAGGAGTGGAAGCGGTAGATACAACAACTGAAGAGGGAGCTACTATGTCACCAGCTGCAGGGATGAAAAAAAATGGATAATGAAATGGACGTAGATGAGATGGAGGAAGGGGTGGGAACTGTAGATGAATGCTGAAAAGAAAACAAAGGATTAGAAGAAAGAGGAAATGAAGAAACGGGAATATCAGAGGGGGAAATAGAAACAACAGTAGTGGCTTAATTACGGATGGTAGAAGAAAGGGGTGAAAGAGGAAGGGAAGAAGAGGAAGGGAGTGAAAATGAAGAAGTGGAAGAAAAAAAGTAGATGGAAGCCACTATCTATTGGGAGGGAAAAGGAAGAAAGAAAGAAATAACATATCTACGGTCTCATATGCAAAAAGAGCCGAAATTGACAATTTATGTACATAGGGGGACTCCACGACATTTTTTTTTTTTTTTTTTACTATATACAAAAGTTTGCGACATGATTGGCATGCCGCTACCACAAACTCAGTTTCAAGTGCTTATCCGGTGAATCTGCAGTGTCCGGACCAAATCTGATTGTACTTCAGTTGATCTTTGAAGTTCGGCTGGCCTCTTCCTAAAGTTCTCCATGTTGCAAATAGAGTGCAATGCAGCAGGTTATCATTCTTACTAGTACCCATGCTATTGATGAATAATGTGGCAAAGAGGTTTGCCACATGGGGGCTTTCTTCAGGTACTGGTTGTAGTGGCTGGAACCAATACCACCACTTTGAAGACTCCACTAGCTGTGGGCTGAGTACAGGCTCCTCCAATCCCTTGGTGCGATCACAAAACCTTTTTGATGATAAACTTGCTTCCAGGATCTCCTCAGGCTCAACCTTTTGGTGAGGCATGCTTAACGGGTTCTGGATGAATACTTGCATGCTGTGCAAAATTGTGCCCTCTTTGTGCTCAGGTTCTGCCACTTGAACCTGTTCCTCTACTTGGCCCATATCCTGATGGAAAATGCAAGCAATCATATTATCTATTGCTGGGACAGTGCTTGCATATGCCCATCATTGGCCTTGGACGAAACCTGCCTCTTGAGTTCCACACAATTGCTTTTCAGGTCTCTGCATAGTATGAGAGATCGACCATGATGAATACTACGTGGGATAGACAGGAGCAGGAACTACCGGAGAAAGTAATGGAGTTTCTCCCCATGGTAATTTTCCTGATAGGAGCAGAAGGTGCTCCGCTTGTAATGCTTCCTCAAAGATTTGAGGGAATCTACGTTCGCTTGATTGCAGCAAGAGGAGGCTTATGTTCGGATGGAAAGCTCGAACATAGAAGAGGTGGGCTTGGGTGGGTGTCGGTTGGATCTCTCCTTGGAATTCTCTTCCAAGTTCTATAGAATCGGACGTTGAAATCTATGATGCTCTCTTGAGGTGTTCTCGTGATGGTGGAGAGATGCATCAAAAGTTGGAAGGGATCCTGAGAGCCATCAAATGTTGTAATGAGTGCTCCCGCTAAATCATCCCATGAGTAGATGCTTTTATGCCCGAGCAATCTATACCACTGCAATGCCCTTCCTTCCAGAGATGAGACCAGAAGTCTGATCATGACATCTTCATGAACTATATCATGGAGGGTCGCTAAAGCAGCAACATCATCAATATGCTCTCGGGCCATTCCCTTGGTGCCATTGTATTTTGTTAGGGCTTTCAGGGCACTTTTGGGAATCTCGTGTCGAATTTGGAGATTCAGAGGGCCAAGATCATCCCATATAGGATAGAATACCCTCATCATTATAGCAGTAGTCTGTGAGATCACGGCTGTCGCCAAGTCAGATTCGCCAAGTGAACATTCTTTCCTCCGCTTGTAAGGTCAAGGCTGCTCACCAAACCTTGATTCCTCCGGGGTATCTTCTTTTAGCTTTAAAATGCGTCTACGATCAAGAAATTTGGATCTTCAACTCAGCAGAGTCACCAGATGAACTTACAAATCTCCGCTATGAGGTCAAGATAGTTCATCAAAGTCTTGATACCTCCGGGTGTTAAACAATAAAACAATCAGTCTCACAGATTATGGATCTTTGGGAGACAGAAACAGTCTGTCCCACCAGGCGTGCCAAAACCGTTGGTCACGAATCTGCCACAGGAAAGGATTTTCTACATCTATGCACCCTAGACCCGACCAACATTGAAAGGCCGAGAGAAAGAAATGTCTCCCGGACCAATCTCTAGAGAGGGCTGGTTCCCTCACTAAATCTAAACTGGTTTCAAGACTAGAGATATAGGAAAGAAATGAGAAAATATAGAAAGAAATGGGAAATAAATTGAAAGAGATGGGAAATATGGCCACATGCCAAATTTGTATGATCGAGGAAATATTATCAACAAGAATTTAACCTCAAGCATATGAACAACATATAATAATAGAATACAACATAATCCACTTACGACCTTGCATAGACAACCTCCAAGATTGCATTCCAGAACTCACTTCCTCATTAGCAATATTCAAACTTCGATGCAAAATTTAAATCTAATAGTAGATTAGAAAGACGAGCATAATTGAGAAATGCATGAAATAGAAGGAAATCACACAGAAAGACGCTTGCAAAATCAGAGGCCAAATATCTCTTATTTACGTAGAGAACTTGAATGTTTTCATGCAACATGTCTCTCAAACTCCCCCAATAGTTGTTCTTGAGATATACATTGATATTTATAGAGGTCTTGCCTCTTTGCAGCATTTAAAACATGAAACGAACTTTCTTGAGATCTACAAAATGTGCAACAGAAGAAAGGAACGATCCCCTTAAACCAGCCTTGAAGAAATTAGAAATTGAATGGAAACAAGGAACCAGATGTCTTCATTAAATGGTCGTTCTTGGTGCATGCTTGGACCGTTAGAAAATCACGAACAGGAGATTTGAATAATGGAGGCATATTCAATTTTGGTGGCTTCGAAAGCTACAGGCTGGAGCACGTTCTTCTATCTTGCACACATTGGAAAGTAGCAAAACATTAAATTTTGGAGAGCTTTTAATCTTGGGAAATCACAATACTTCATCGGGCCATTGAACTGCTTCTTGGCGTGAAACCATGACGGGTCGCGAAAATATGACATGTCACGAAATAGTGAAATTTTCCCTCTTCGTACGCTTTTGCCACTTTGGGTCATGAAAACCAAACATGTCACAAAATTGCAACGTATTTGGCTCTTTGTGCTCCTTCACCACCTTAGGTCATGAAAATGCAACGCATCACGAAATCGCGACAATTTCTTGCTCATCATCTTCATTATCTCCTCTAAGTCGCAAAAAACCCAACAATGTCATGACGCGACTTTTCATACTATTCTGCTTCTTCCTTGCTTTGCTCTCGTGAAACTATGACATGTTGCGATTTCGTGACGTTCTTTCCCCATGTTGTCCTTTCGCTATTTTGAATCGTGAAAACACGACAAGTCACGATTTCACGACGTTCCTCTCTCGCTTGATTTTATCACTGCTTCTCATCACGAAAATGTGACATGTCACGAAATCGTGACATCTTCTACTTTCTGTGTCCTTATCTTTTGTATACCCGCGAAACTGCAACATGTCGCAAAATCGCGACAGTTTTCTCTTCCTTGGCCTTCATCCTCTTACAAGTAGTGAAAACAGAACATGTCACGAAATCGCAAAATTCCATACAATTTTGTTCTTTTCGTGCTTTCACATCACGAAAACAAGACATGTCACGATTTCGCGACATTTATTGTGTTCTCCTTCATTGCCGCCTTTGCCTTGCAAAAATAGAACATGTTGCGAAATCGTGACATCTTTCTCCATTTAGCCTTTGCGATATCGTGACGTTTCTACATTTTGCTCCTTGTTCACTTTTCTGTCACGATATCGCGACGAGGTTCATTGACATTGCCCTTTGCTCAATTATGTCATGATATCGTGACATTTTCTATCACTCTGCTCCATGGCCATCGCAAGTCACGAAAACGTGACATGTCATGATATCGCGATAGTTTTACTGCTTTGCTTTCGTTGACCACTTTGACCATGATTTTGGAACACGTCGCGATATCACGACATTCTCCGACTTTGGCTTCTCTCTCCTCTAAAAACCCGTGATAGTGCGACATGTCGCGATATCGCGACAGTTTTGAACCCGTGCTCTCCATGCTGCTTTTGGTCGTGATATCGCAACAGTTTTCGGACTTAGCTGTTCTGGCACCAAAACTCATAAAAAAACACAGAGGAGTGAGTACTCAACAATCTATGCATGAATCAACGACAATCAAAACAATGTGGCAAAAATGCCAACAAGACCTATCCAATTGGCTGTAAATTTGTCTCACAGGTGCAGTGAAAGGATTGAATTATGTTGGTTCTCTTTGAGCAAAATATCCCCAACCTTAAAGTCTCTGAAGTGGAATTTATTTTTATAAGCTCATGTTAGATGATCTTGGTTAATGTGTAGATGCTCAAGAGCATTGATGCGATGTTCATCAATAAGGGTCAATTGATCAAGGTGAGCTTGTCATGTAGCGTCATCATTGATAAACTCTTTCAATGCAACACATAATTTTGGAATTTATAACTCCAAGGGCATAATGGCCTTAGTTCCATATATAAAAAAAAATGGTGTTGCCCCAGTGGGTGTCCACATGCTAGTTCTGTAAGCCCATAATACGAGAGGCAACTGTAGATGCCAATTCTTATAATTTTCTTTTACCGTCTTCTTTAAGATGGCTACGGTTGTTTTGTTTGAGGCTTCTGCTTTCCAATTTGCTTGCGAATAATATGGCATCACAAAACTATACTGAATGTTATATTTTGATGTTAAAGCCCACATATTTTTACTTTTAAATGAATGACAATTATCTAAAATTATCTTGAATGAGATCCCAAAGCGATAGATGATATTATGAAGTATGAACTTTGCAATTTGTGGTCCTATTTTTAATGTTAAGGGGACCAATTCCACCCATTTGGTGAAGTAATCAGTGGCCGTTAAGATAAACATATGTTGGTCCGAATATGGGGGAGAGATATTTCCAATTTTATTGAAACCCCACTAAGAAAATGACCAAGCCACTTGAATGGGTTGTAAGGTCTGCGATGGTAGATGTATCAAATTCACATGATGCTAACACTTAATGCACTTCCTGACATACTCACAACAATCATTTTCCATGTTGGGCCAATAATAACCCATTCAAAGGATGTGCTTGATGATGGCTATTCTGCTAAAATGACCACCACATGTACCATCATGAGATTTTGAAATCACCCAAGATGATTTGTAGGACTCAAGACAATAAAGGAGGACTCCATAGTAGCTTCTATGATACAATATATCTCCTAGCAAGACATATCTTATCACTTTTTGTTTGAATGATCATTTTGTGACATACGATAATCCCCACGGGATGATTCCAAGCTTAAGGAAATTTTGTAATTGGCATAGCCAAAACTAATAAGCTACAGCCTCAACAAACCATATGACTTGTTCTCTCTACGATTCAATGTGTACAAATACAGATTGAGAAACAACCTTGTGGTGAATGATGGTACCATTCCTCATAGGATCCTACGAGATCAAAGACCCTTAAGGCACCTTGTTTATAAAGTCTCTAGCTTTATAGAACCACTCATGTTTTGGTTCTATATGAATCATGTTGACTGATTCTTTGTTGTCAAAATCCTCACGCTGTATCACTGATTGTAAAAGAATCTTCACATGAATGGTAGTGAAATCAGTAGATGTATTCTAAGGGATTAAGGATCCCAAAGATGCCATAGTGTCTATAGTGTGAGGGATTGCCTCGATGTCGTACCATTCTAGTTGGACTAGATAAGTGTCAACAAGCTCTTTTTAATCTTTCAAAATTGGAAACCTGCATTGAAATATTCTCTTAACTTGGTTAACGATGAGAAGGTAGTCACCAAAGATATTTAGCTTTTTAATCTTCATAGTGATTGTTGTTTAGGGACCCAATATTAGGGCCTCATATTCAAAATTGTTACTTGTGCAAGGGAATTATAGCTTAAATGACAAGGGCATTGGAGCACCTTGTGGTATAAAAATAGTAATCCCTGCATCCCCATTGCTCATACTTTGAACCATTGAAGAAAAAAGTCATGTCAGCTTTATTATCAGGTTCTTTGAGTTCGGGTGCTTTCGATAATGCAAAGACTGCCTCATCAGGAAGTTATATGATGAGAGGCCTATTATCCTGAAGAGGCACCTCTATGAGTTGATCAGCTATGACTTATCCCTTGATGGAATTTTGGATTATGAATTCCAAATCAAATTTTGTCAGTAGCATAATCCACTTTGTAGTATGTGTATTATGATATGTCTTGCTCATCATATACTCAATGGATTTTGTTTTGATATCACATATGTTGTATGGCTCAACATGTAGTGGCACAACTTCTTAGTCATAAATACCATCACTAAGCAATGTACATATGCGTACCCTAGCTCATAACTCACCAAGGTGCGACTGATATAATATATCACTTATTCTTTGTATTGCACATTCTTTTGAGCCAACATGGTACCCAAAGCAAAATTGGTAGCAGATATATAAAGCAAAAATGGCATATCTGGCCTTGGTGGAGCTAGTACTGGCAACATTTCCAAGTATTTATTGATCTTAGAAAAGGCTCGTTGATATTATTGATCCCAGTGGAATGGGATCCTCTTGTGTAGCAGTCGATTCATTGGTTGATATTTGTTAGATAGTTGTGTGATGAAATGCTTTAAGAATGCTACTTTTCCCTGTAGGATTCTCAACTCTTTGATGTTAGTGGACAAGACCATTTCTAGGATAGCCTTTACCTTTGCTAGGTTGACTTTGATCCCTTGTTTAGAAATGATAAATCCCAATAGTTTTCTTGAAGTTACACCAAAGACGCATTTCTTGGGATTCAACTTGACATTGTGCTCTATCAGGCGATCAAAGACCTTTCTCAGGACCTCTATGTGCTCTTCACGCAACAATGACTTGGACAGTAAGTAATTGATATAATCTTCTAGGATATTATACATGTAGTCATGGAAAATATATTTCATGGCTTGTTGATATGTGGCACAAGCATTTTTAAGAGCAAAATGGCATTACTTTGTAATAAAATGTCCCCCATGGAGTGGTGAATGCAGTTTTATGCTGGTCTTCGGGTTTAATCCAAATATGATTGTAACCAGAAAAGCCATCCATGAGGGAGAGCATCTCATGAATCCTATTTTCATCTACAAAAGCATCTATGTTGGGAAACGGGAATGAATCCTTCGGTGTTGCCTTATTGAGATATTTGAAATTCATACAAATACAAATCCTTCCATCAAGTTTTCCTATAGGTACCATGTTTGATAACCATTTTAGATAGTCAATGGGGGTAATAAAGAATAAATACAATAGCTTCTACAACTCATTCTTTACCATCAAGGAAATGGTTGGATGCATCTTCCTGAGTTTTTTCTTGACCGGTTTCTTTGTAGGATCTAGTGAAATATTGTGGACAACCAATTTCGGATCTAAACCCAACATATTCTTGTATGTCTAAGCAAAGAGATTAGGTATCTCTTTCAATAGAGGTATGATGGTGGTCTGTTATTTTGGAGATAAGCTTTCTTTGAACTTAACTTTATTTGGATTAGAAGGATCATTGTTGATGTCCACTTTGAAAGTTTCCTCTATTAACATGTGCAACCCCTCCTCAAGTTGGTGAGGATTGGGGATCAAGTGGATGTCATACTCTAGGTTTAAAGGTTCAACTAACTTTGGGTTAAAAACAGCATGATAAAAATCATGTGCACAACCTGGTGCAAAATAAAATAGTTGTAGCATTTATTCATTGGGGAAGAAATCTTCAGGCTCTAAGGGTGAATCAGTGTGATCCCAATCAATAGCATTTAAGTTAAGACACAATGGTTTAGAAGGATTGACTCGATTGTGTAGTGGAGTGGTCAAATCAATGAATATAGTGTTTATGGATAGGATGGAATCTCCAAGACCACGTGGGTGTAACTTTGCATCATTGATTTACCTTCCATACCTAAGATGAGGCTATATGGGTATGGGGATCACAGGATCTGATCTATGGATAGACAAGAAGAAGGGATAGTTTGGATAAAGATCTCTAAATGTAGGAGGATCATGGAACACCATATGATAAATTACATCTAGATTATAAGGTCTGATCAGGATACGAGGGACATGATATATTGTGCGATACAATTCTTCCATGTCAACTGGCTTCACGAGATGACATAAGTGTTGAGGCCCAAGGTAGGCCATATCAGTTGAATCTTTTGACTCATAGTCACTTTTATCTATGATGTATCCAATATCCATATTAATTGGCTCTATGAGGTTATGTAAATACTAAGGCCCAAGGTAGAACAATTTGATTTCATCCTCGTAATCACTGCTTTCTATGATGTAGCCATTTTCCATATTGATTGGCTCTATGAGGTGATGCAAATGATGAGGCCCAAGGTAGGCCATATCGGTTGAATATTCTGACTCATCATTGTCAAGGGTATACTCCTCATTCTCTCCTTCTGAATTGCATTTAGGATCATCATTTTTAGACCCAATATCCAACTCAAATTTCTCATCCAGGGCAGACCTAGTCGGTATCATCTCAGTATTATTTTCCCATTCATCATTTGTAATGACCCAATATATGCTGGGAATGGGTTCTGAAACTTGATTTGTAGAGATGTTCTCATGATAAACTAGGGGGGTGCTATGGAGACCATCATCACTGGATTATCACCCCTCCATCTATGTGAAGGGTTGGGGTATGCATAAGGATTATAAACAATATCCCCCCAATGGGCTAGACTTAGATGCTCCAAAGCTATTTCCAATATTTTAGCTTGTCTAGGACCCTGATAACCTAGTCAATACCTATCAGTAGGTAACTGGAATTGCATTTGGAATGGAAGCCGAAAAACCTCCTCATATAAAACTAAACCATAGCCATACCAATGGTAGTGTTTGAAGTATCTCAAAGCAAACTCAGGATTGGACAAGTAATGAACATTCATGGTGAATGATTCATCCTCATCCTCTTCAATGTATGAAGCATAGTGGATACAATCAAACCCAGCATAAATAAAATTGGCCTGGTTAGGGGGGATCCCTAATGGTATGACTATCCCTATGGGTAGGTTTGGGACTCTTGGTCATCCCATGTCTTGTGTAGACTTGATAATTGGAGTGAAAGTAACATTCTACACAAGATATTCACCTAGTCTTGTATTAGCTAGGTGAATTATCATCTACGGTGTAGATGATGCTGATGATGATGAAGGTGAGGCAGGTTGAGGCACCTCTTCAACTATGTATTGGGAATATTCCTCCCTGGGATTTATAATTTCTACTATTGCTATGGTTGGGACTTCCTTAGGTCTTTCCTCCACCAAGGGTATTTTTCATTTCTGAGAGTCTTTTGCCTTAGATGTTGTTTGTTTCTTAGAAGTACCAGTAGCTTTAGAAGTTGGAGGTGGCATCGATGTGGATGGGTCACCTTATACTGATTTTAATTTGCTTCCTGGCTATGTGGTAGGGGATGATAGCCTAATGTACATGTGTATGGATGAAAGGATAAAATCCCTTGGTAAGTCAACCTGATGAACATATTTGAATGGCTCTTCATCTGATGGTACCACATGTATCTATCCCTCATGCACATATTTAATACATTGATGCAATATAGAGGGAACACACTACATGTACCTTATCTAGGGATGCCCTAGGAGGATATTATACTGCATGACCTCCTCCAATACATGACATAGCATAAAGATGGTATTATGCCCCACATGAATAGGTAGGATGATTATACCTACTGTGGAGCACAATGTGTCATTGAAGGCTCTCAATGTGTAGGAGGTAGAAATGATGTTTGACCTAGGACTATTCAAGTGACCTATAGCCTTGGTTTTTATTATGTTAATCGATGAGCCTATGTCGATTAAAACCTGCTTGAAAGGTATGTCATTGATATACGTGATGATGTGCAAAGGTGGGTCTACTATGATAGTAGGGACTGCATTTATTTCATGATTGTAAAAAAGAATCACGAGATCTTGAAACTATTGTACTTGCCCCACAAAGTTTAAAAATGCATCAAGGTTCTGGGGTTGTAGCTCAATTTATTTCAAGATTTCCATTAGGGTCTCCCTGTATCTAGGAGACTATTGAATAAAATTAACTTAGTTGGTATTGTTTAGAGACTATGCATAAGTCTATTATGGAAAGTTATCACAGGTCACACTGGAGGACCTAAAAGATTATTTTACATTGGCCTCTTTTGAGGTGCAATCGGTATATGAATAGGAGCCACTGAAGGCTCTGGTTGGTTGTATCATTGGTTTCTTGTAACCACATTGACTATGTTGAACATTCCAATGAATCCCTAGGTGGGAGGTTAAAATTAGATTTGATTTACTTGAGAACCCTAATTTCTAGGGGCTTCATGGTTTCGCAATGGGTTTCTAAATATACCCATGTTGCTATTGTCAGGTGCTAGTGGATTATCAACTTGTAGCTCATCCTTCTCGATCATATTTTGTATAATATTTTTGAAACTGATGAACACTTTGATATCATACCCCTATTGTCTATGGTATGGGAAATAATAATCATCCCTATATCCCTTGGTCTTGGGATAGTTAAGATTAATAAGTTGTACCTCAGGTAGTCTGAGTCTCTATGACTCACTCAGTTCATTGAATATTGATACCATATATTCTGATAAAGGTGTGAAGTAGCGAGGTAGCTGATGTTGTATGTTTTTGCCTTGGTTGTTATTTTTGTTATAGTTGGCTAGGAGGGTTGAGCCTGGTAATTCTATGGTTTCTGGTTATTTCCTTCATTTTGTACATTTTGTACAACTTGATTGATTGGAGTAGGGTTGGCTTATTGTTGTTGATTTTTATTATTGTGGTTGTTGTTCCAATATTTCTTGTTTTGTAGCTTAAGATATTCTTCTTCAACTTTTATATTCTCTATCAGATTGGCTTGTACCAAGGCTTCCTTGAATGTTTTGTATTGTTGTAGCTATAAGAGCAGTGAGATGATCTTAGCGCAACTCTTAGTGAACATTTGGGTGAGCTCAGTAGTGGGAATAGAAAATGGTAGTTTTACCATTAGTTTTATCCATCTATTCCCGTAGTCCATGATCAACTCATCATCATATTTCTTTATATTAGCCAAGTCAAACAATTTTGTTTTCTTCTTTATACCAAAATAAAAACATTCAAGGAATACATTCACTAGCTACTCAAAACTTATGATAATATGTTTGGGTAGTTGATTAAACCACTCAGTTGCTGCACCTGATAATGTCATGATAAATGTTCTTAACATCAGGGCATCATTGTGTTGGAGCTGAAAGCACGTGTTCATGAATTTGATCACATGCTATTGCACATATTCCTCTCCCCTAAATTTATCTAACCTAGGCATCTCGAAGTATCTAGGATAAGAAGTACTTGGTATTGAAGGGTATAAATATTGATTGTGCATCTTTCTTAGGGTTGGCTTCTACCCAAATGTGTCTTGTTTCTTGAGAGATTTTATTCTCTTGGTGAGTATATTGTATAATTTCAAAGAGATGATCTCTTGTTCCTAAAGGTTTACTTGAGGTGGTTAGGGAGGTAACTCTGTATTTATCCACTTTGGATGTCTATATTCATCTCCCTCAGCTATGAATGAGGGTTTAGGATATGTCTGTTCTTGATCCTCCATTTCCACCTATTCTTGGTCATGCTCTACCTGTTCTAGCTCTAGGTACTATTGGTGTTTTGAAGCATACTGTGATGTGTGGTGAGTGCATTCATCTACTTGTTTAGTGTGTCTCTAATGTTGAGAAATGGCATGTCTGTTGGATTGGTAATACTCATTTACCATGTGTAGATTAGCTCGAGCCAACCTATTGGTTTGTTCCTCACACTTTATTTGCTCCAGGGTAAGTTGCTCCCTCAATAATTGCTCATTTAAGTGCAAATGAATTTTCCTTTATGCCCATGCTTCCTCCTATTCGAGGATGTCTAGGTGCTCTTATTATGCATGCAATACCTCTAACTTGTCTTGGAGTAATTTTTCTTGATATTGTGCATCTTCATACAACCTACGCAAGCGGTCAGATTGATCCACCAATGAAGGTATATGACTCTATAACTCTGTAGGAGGAGTCCTTATGGAGAAGCCCTTTGGAGGAGCTCCTAATATGCTTTTGCCTCTGTCTATCAGGAAAAAATGGTTAGTTTACAATGACCTATGTTTAGTATCCCCATGATTGAAAGTAGTGTGCATGCTATAGAGGTGCTTTGAATATTACCCTTACTCATTAGTGTATCTAATTGTTTATTGGCTACATGAATTATTAGAAATGGAGTGCATAGTAGCATTGCTTCTCTGATTTGATCTCAAGAAAACTTGATCCGAATCATCAAGCTATATGGATTTCCATGATTGATCTCATGGAGTTCCATTGGCACCAATGAGATTGAAGTCTATTTCTATCCTACCACCTTCAGAGTGGCTAGGAGTTGTGGCGAGTCTGCGATTGGATGCAACCCTTGTGTTTTACCCCTTAGTGGGATGATCTTGCCTATGTCTATCATGTGAGGATTGGGGCCTTGAAGCTCCCTCATGTCTATCATGAGAAGAACCTGGATATAGTTCTCTAGTTGGGGTTTCCCAAGGAGTCCCTCCATGGGTTGAGTTATCCCCCTTAAGGCTCGCTAAAATTCATTCAACGGTATTCTGTGCGAGTAGCTCAACATCATTGTTGTTGTGATTGTGGTTGGGTGGGGCGATAGTTTTTGCCTTGGTGTTGGACTGAGGGTGGTTTCTCTGCATGAAGACCATGACAATATGAAATTATATTTTATGTAAATTTTAATATACACAAACAAAGTAGACAAATTTTTTATCTCTTTTAAATATTTTTGGTGTTCCTAAAACTGCTCTTATGTGTTTTATATTTGTTGAAAACTCTAACTATTTCTCATCATGTTTAGAAATATGTTGATGAAATGCTCGTATAGTTTAATGGTTTTCACCTGTATGCTCGTAACTCGATAACTGTTAATGAAATTCATGGTCACGTAAACCCACCAAAGTGTGGATATGAATCCCACATCCGATCAGGGAGCACAGGTCATACCGATCCTCACCCAAAAAATCATCCATAGTGATACACCCCTCCAAAGAGGAATGCATGATATTTTACATGGATAGGATGGTTCTTGGAGTTGGTATTGACCAATAGATCAGGTTCATAGGATTTGAGCCAACGGATGGAGATGAAACCCATTGTTATTGAACTATGTTAGTGGTTGGGTGTGAATTCCAACTCACTAATGTTTAAATGTGATGTGGTGTGTGATTGTTATTTTTAAATTTACATAAATAATAAATACATCATGAAGCACTTGAATGATTCTATTATATTCTTAAAAAGAATGTTTCACTTTAAGAAAATGCACGTCTAAAGAACTACATGATGTTCATAGAATGCAATATTAATTATGAAGAAATGACCTCTAATTGGGCCTCAAGCATGCAAACTCTACATACAATCTAGATCGCTGGAGACTAGGGTGGATTACAATCAAAATTTCACTGTTCCTAGCAACGACTAGTAGAAAATCTAAGAGAGTTTAATCATTTTGCCTTAAAATTTCTCTATGTTTTCTAATTAAGACAACTTCATCTACTACATTCGGGAGGAAAAACATAGACAAAGAAATAAAATTTACAAATAATACCAACCAACATGGAATTCAAATCTATTGAATATCAGACTGTCTACTGTTGTATGTTTCCCTGTCGACCGCTATCACTTAGGGCACCTCTAACTGGCCATTGTATTCAAAAGTGGTTGAGATCTGCTAGCCATTGTCAATCAGAGTGGTTGTACTCGTATAGATAAAACATCCAAAATATCAACAAATCAGCTTAAAAATTGGGTGTCTCCATCATGATCACCATATATACAAAGGTGAAAACCATGCACCTAGACTATTGCAAGCATGTAATAATATAATAAACAAAAATAAAGTAACCATTTGAAAAAATAATTAATATCTAGGAAAATGGGGTTACCTTTTTATTAAAAATTATAAGTATCGGTTACAATAGCTCCCTCTTAGGGAGTCACTCAAATTGATACAATGTTTACAATAGTTAAGGACCCTCAACGGGGAGAGATGCAAAGGATCTTCACTTCGATGCCAATTTTGGTGAGGGCTTACTAGATGCCTCCTTCTCCAATGTTCAAAGCGAATATTTTGAATGTGGCTTATTCTTGGATAGATCTATTACCTACATGCAAGGAAACAACAAGAAACATTAAAAGCATATAAGGCCTCTTGATATGAGTTTTATTCCATAGAAGCATAAAGAAAGCATTAAAAAGCATAAATGGAAGTAAAATACATATCTTACAATACTTACAAACCATGAAAATATGATAAAACAGTAAATCTAAACTAGGGTAAACTAATGATGCATAAAGGAAGATAGGTCTACACTAGAAAATGAAGAAACTATAACTCAAACCCTAGCCACTCTCGCTCAAGATGACTAGTCTGCTAGCCGATACTGCCATCGGTGGTTGTGCCTCTAGGCCATTGTCAAAGACAATGGTTGCTAACTATGATATTTTCTCCTTGTATCAAGTTTTGCAACTCAGAAATCCTCGATTGAATTGTTGGACATTTTGAGCTAATTTAGTTGTCATTGATGTCAAGGTGAAAAGTTGTCATTGATTACAAAGTGAACAGATGAAGTTGTCATTAATACTATGGAGTACACCATCATTAACACTAGGAGCAATACAAAGAGTTGAAGAAAAGTTATCAAAATATTATTCTATAAGGGTTTTTGTTTAGACATATTGATGGAAGAATAAAGGTTTAAATTTTATCTCAAGGAAGGCTTTAATTTTTATTAAAGTCAAAGGTTTATAAATATAATTTAAAAAATTAAAATTCTTTTAGAATTTAAATAATTTATAAATTATAAAATGTTTTAAAAAGCACCAACGTCATAAAACTTAGTGAAGCGTTGATGTGTATGGCAAAAGGTGGAACTCATGTATAAATACCATGCCAAAGGACATTAAAACTCACCTTCATAGATTAATATTTTATGCGACCAAGAGAAAGAGTAATTTGTGCAAATCATTGAGGAAGAAGACAAATTTATGTTATCTTTTAGTGCCAGGGAAAATATGAAAATGGAGGGCTTAAGGCCTCACTTCTGTTGGATATGGTGGTCCATTGGCAGTGCACATTTTGCAAGAGCATTGGGAGTGGAAGTGACCATGATCGATTCGTGTGGAAGTGAGTTGGCATGTTCATCTTGAGTGCCAATGGGAAAGCCTTTTGGCACGTGCTCATTTTGAGTTCCAGGATTGGAAGAAAGAGCATGAGGTTCTCTTAGTGTTCCAATCATGCGTCTAGCACACACGGTGGTCAAGCCCATGGCTATAGCCCTTGAGGAGACAGTGATTGTGGGTTTGAATCCCACTAGTGGCAAAGGTATTTATAATTAAAATTTTATTTACCTAATGTTTTTTGTAAGGTGTTATTTGGAGTTATAAGGGTTTATGAAAGGTTATTTTATTGATAATTGATTTATGTTATTTGGAGTTGTAAGGGTTAATGAAAGGTTGTTTTATTGATAATTGATTTATGTTATTTGGAGTTATAATGGTTTATAAAATGTTGTTTTATTGATATTTAATTTATGTTATTGGAGTTATAAGGAAAGTGGATTTAATTTTTGCCAAAGTTCCTTTTGCTATTAAATATTATTAAAGAGGTTTTGATTTAATTTTGGTGGATGTTAAAATTATTTAAAATAGGGATATTATAAGGTGTTATTGGATAAATATTTTATGTATGTTGATGGTTGTTTTTGAAAGGTGGAGTGATAAGGTGTAATTGAGTTTTTGCATTAAATTATGAGAAATATTTATCATCTAACCTCTTTGAGTTTGGAATAGAAGTTTTTGTGGTTGTGGAAGATTTATGAGATCCCTTCATTATCAAGAAAAATGTATAAGCACAGTCTTCCATAGTTGAGTTGATTGATTGGTTTTCTGAAAATAAGTTTGGAGTGAAAAGGACTTGATTAGAGTTTCCTATTGAGTGTTTTGAGTTAATGCTTCAAGGTTTTCTAGAATAAAGAATTGTTGTTAAAACTTTGTTTTATAGGAATTTTTGTTGAAGTCATTGGTTGAGTGAAGAACTTGGATTAGGGTTTGAGTATCATTGCTATGTGAAGATTGTTTTATAAGCATTGTTTTTGAAGTGAGTTGTTGAGAAAAGAACTTGAAATAGGGTTTGCAAAGATCATGAGTATCATTATTATGTGAGATTTATTATTGAGCATTATTGGAAATATTTTGAGTTGGTGTTTATATGATTGGAATAGGGTTTGTGAGAAAGGGGTATGTCATTGAGTAATTGGTTGAGCCTAGTCAAGTGGATGCGTGAAGTGATTGTTTAAGTTCTATAAAACAAACTATTCTATATTCTGAATTGAGTTAAGAAAGTAATTGAGCATTGTGATGAGTGTATAACATATTGAGTCTCTAAAAATTCTCTTTATGTTTCTATGAGATTGGACAAGTTATGTGTAGACTTGTTGAGCAGATTTGAGGCAAGTCTTTGAAGAGACTTGTGGACTGATTTTGTGTGAACTTTTTTGGAAGCTTACAATAAATATTTGGATAAGTTCTTGAGAGGACTTATTAAGCAGATTTGGACAAGTTCTAGAGAGGACTTGTAGAACATATTTGAGCAAGTTCTAGAGAGGTCTTGTAGAATAAATTTGGATAAGTTATAGAAGAGAACTTTTAGAGAATATTTGAGCAAGTTCTTGAGAGAACTTGTAGAGAATATTTGAGCAAGTTCTAGAGAGGACTTGTAGAGAAGATTTGAGCAAGTTCTAGAGAGGATTTTTAGAGTAGATTTGATCAAGTTCTAGAGAGGACTTGTAGAGAATATTTGAGCAAGTTCTAGAGAGGACTTGTGGAAAAGCTAGTGTGAGCTTTTGTGGAAGCTTACAATGTATATTTAAAATCAAAATTTTGTGTAGATTTAAGAATAGGTTTATGCCAGACCAGAGATAAATATTGAGCAGAGTTGAACTAGAACGAAGGACTATGTTTAATGTAGATTTAAGATAAAGCTTTGGAGGTGATAGAGCAGAGAAGACAATAGTCTCTAGTGGATAGAGATCCATTAGCCAGGGTAGTGAGGATAGGTCTTCTGAGTGGAGATAAGAGTATTCAGTGGAGAGAGATCCACAAGCCAGTGTAGTGGAAGTCTTCTAGAGGATCACTAGCCAGATTAGAGGATAAGGAGTTCTCCTGTGGATAGAGATCCATGAAATTTATTTAGGGGATTGGTGTCTCCTTTGGATAGAGGTCCATAAAAATTGTAATAGGGAAAGGATTCCCAAGATATTGATTGAGAAAATTTTAGTGAAATATTTCTTCGTAGAGTTGAAGAACACAAGCTTATACTGAGAGGGGGGTGAACAGTATAAGACCTCTTTTTTCTTTTTCATTTATACTTCAAAATAGTAAAGCAATATACCCAAAGCAATATCAAAGCAATGCACAAAACCATCCACAAAGTGACACAACAATTTATGTCCACAAAAATTTTTCTCTAAAATTTATCTCAAAGTTCTTTGGGAAACCTTCCCAATTACAATGTTTATAAGCCTCGACTCAAAGGAGAAACCTTCCCCCAATATAAATTTATGAGCCTCTGCTCAAAGGAGATACCTTCCCCTACCTCTGCTCTGGCTGGTGATCCTCTAGAAGACCTCTGCCTCCGCTACCCTTAGCAAATGGAACTCTATCCACAAAAGACACCTGTCTTCCCTTCTCTGGCTGGAGACCTCTGTCCTCAACTCTATCACCTCAAAGCTTGTCCTAGAATTTGCACTAAACACAGTCCTTCGGTCTAGCACAAATGTCCTCGTCCTCTGTCTTTGATCAGCACCAAACACAGTCCTTCAGTCTGGCACAAATTTGTCCTCAGGTTCTTCTCATAGAACCAATGCACCTCTATCCTCAAGTTCTCTAATAGAACTATCAACCTCATTTTCACAAGTCCTCTGCTAAGACCTGTCCAAATTTGCTCACAAGTCCCCACAGGAACCTGTCCAAAACTTGCTCACAAGTTTATCAAGAACACTTGCTTGGAATGAACCCACAAAGAGAATGGTTAGAGACCCAATGTGATTCATCCACCTCATAGAAGCATAAAGAGAATTGTTAGAGACTCAATATGTTCTATACTTAACTCCCAATCTCAATCTCAACTCAATCTCAAATCTCAAAAGAATAAGATAGGTGTAGTATGCTTTTCTCAAGAACATGAAACACAACCCAACAATTTCCAACTATGCAATATCTCATATAACAATGATACTCATGTTCTTTCCAACAACCAATATATTTTCTCAACCAATTAGGGCTTCAACAAAAATGCTCAAATACAAGGTTTAACCAACATCATTCAACTCAAAATTAACCTTGAAGAATTCAACCAATCATCACTAGAAAAGGAAACAAGTAGAAATCCTTTTCCCTCCAAAGATATTTGAACAAAACAACCACCCACACAATATCACCAAAAGCATAGAATAACTTGTTCAAATCAACTTAATGGAGTAAGCCCAATATCATGTATCAAGTAAAGCATTAACTTGATCAACACAACCACTATGGAAGCCCTCATCCATCAATATCAAAATAGCCAACTAAAGGTTTCACCAACTCAAAGCAAGTAGCAAGACTCACAATCATAAACCCTAGTGCACAATGCTTCCACTACCTCAAACCAGAATTATGCATTCACCAAAACTCTCATCAATGATAACAATGCATAAGTAGTCTTCAACAAACCAGAAACTAGGACTTACACCCAAAAAAAGGAAACCTTGTTGAATACCTTTTCACTCCAATCTTATTTCAGGAAAACATACACCAATCATACTCATAAGAAGAATGTACCCATACCTAATTGAAGTGAAGGAACCCCTTTGGAAATCTGCCACCATCACAACTTTCTTTTGCCAATCTTCACAAGGGTTAGTAAATCACAAAATAATCAACATTATTCCACCTTTCAATAATCATCACCAAAGCCTTTCATTGCACAACTCCCTTATCTCTCCTAAAACCACTTGTACCATAAAATAAAATAAATCATAACATTGCATAACCTTATAACTCCCAAAACCACTTATACCATAAAATAAATCACAACATTACATAACCTTATAACTCCCAAAAACTTTATAATAAAGTAATACCCTTATTATTCCTAACTAAACAAATCCCTTTCTAATTAAAAATATACTGCCTTATATCTCCCGCTAGAACAACATACATACTCCCGAAACCAAAGTACACTTTAATTTTAAAAAAGAAACCTTATACCTCTTGAAGTTTTTAACACCAACCACATTCAATAAAAAATACTTCCGCCGTTAACATTGTTCACAGCGAGATTCGAACCGACGACCATTTATTCACAACCCTTACTGTGTGGTGAAGCATCGTCTGGTCCATACGGTGGATGAGATCGAAGGGAGACGTGATCACATTTGTTTCTATCTTTTATCCACCTTAAAGAAAGTGAAATACCTGTATACCACCGTGTCATAGAAACAGATTGGCTTGTTCGATAATGTCCTTCCTATGATGTTTAATATACTTTGATTAACATTCATTAAAAAGAAACCTTGACACACTGTCAAATATCGCAGCTTGCATCATGACGCATTGTGAGTTTATCTCCGAGCGTGCTTCATTGATATCCTTAAACTTCACTGCAACCAAACTCCTGCCTTCCTCCTTGGCACCGCGACCATTCGTCACAGCAAGGATTTTTCCATCACGTGCACCTACTTCGCAGGCGTAGATGAAGTCGAGAAATGCTCGCCGATTAATATCAACACACCCTTTTAATAGCGCACAAGGGTCGACGAATAACAACGCTTACACCTTTGTATCTTTGTAGACTTTACTTCCTTCTTCGACTATTTCATCGAACGAGCGCATTTTTGATATCTCACACTTTGTCTTTTACTATCTTCCTTTATATATATAACATGTGCTTAAGAACCTTTGACACAGATTATTTACAATCAATGTCGGTGCATTGTATTTCCCAAAAACCAAATACGTCAGCAAATACTTTAATTTAATTTTAAAATATTAATTTAAATTTTAAATAAAATTTAAACTAAATATTAAAATTAAATATCTTCATCACCGGGGCACCTTTTTCGACGAAACGAAAAGCCAACTTGGGTTTTAAGAAAAACCCATTTCAAATCTGTTGTCCATGGTTTTAAATAAAACCTTTTATTTTTTCTGCCTTAGTTTTCACAAAAACCCTTTTGCTTCTTGACATCAATGACAACATCAACACTTGAGCAAAAGGCAATGTACCCAATGTACCCAAAACTGCCAACTAGCCAGGGTAGTGAGGATAGGTCTTCTGAGTGGGGATAAGAGTATTCAATGGAGAGAGATCCACAAGCCAGTGTAGTGGAGGTAGTAGTCTTCTAGAGGATCACTAGCCAGATTAGAGGATAAGGAGTTCTCCTGTGGATAGAGATCCATGAAATTTATTTAGGGGATTGGTGTCTCCTTTGGATAGAGGTCCATAAAAACTGTAATAGGGAAAGGATTCCCAAGATATTGATTGAGAAAATTTTAGTGAAATATTTCTCCTTAGAGTAGCCCACATTGGGTGAACCACGTTAAATTGGTGTCTCTATTATGTGTGATGATTTGTGCATTACTTTGTTTACTACTGTTGATATTGCTATATTTACATTTCATAATATTGATTGGAAAGAAAATTAAAAAGTGGTATTATACTGTTCATCCCCCTCTCAGTATAATTTTGTGTTCTTCAACTGGTATCAGAGTTGGTTCCTTTAGAAATGGTTTAACAACTTGAAGAAATATATTACAAGAACACAAATGGCAAAGAAAGGCAAAGGTAGAACCATGAGACACAAGAAGAAAAGAACACACATGGTCATGAAAGAAAAATAAGATGAATTTGATATTGTTGTTTTAGGAGAAAAAGTGGAAATAGATTCAAGAGATGAATAAAGCAGTTGATAAAAGATACGATGGATAAAATTTTGTACCAGATGTAGGAATATAGGTCACCATGCAACTTATTGTCCATAAGAAGGTGAAGAATATTTTATTTGTGGTCAAATCAGTCATAATGCAGGTTATTGCAATGGGTTTAGTAGTAGTGAAGATGAAGATGATAATATTAGAAATGAAATCCTAGAGGTTGGTTCAAGAAAGGATAACATGGATAATCAAAACAGATATGAAGAAAAACTCTACTTTCAATATTAGAAGAAAATACTCCTATTGAAGACCAAATAAAAGAGAGAAATTTAGAAAAAGAAAATGAGGAAGCTACTCTTAAGGAAATTTTTAAGTTGAAAAGGAGAACTTAGAATTAAAGGCTCAAATACAAGAGGATGAGAAATGTAAGACAAAGCTTCTACAAGATCTCTCTGACTTGAAAGATAAGGTTGAAGAGGCAAGGAAAGTTGAAAAAGGTATGGTTGAATAGTAAAAGATAAAATATATAGAATGTGAAAGACTCATGGTTACTCTTGAAGAATTAAAAAGGGATAACTCAAGATTAAGGGTTCAAGCTCAAGAAGATGAGAAAGCAAAAGCAAAGTTTCTATAGGAACTCACCAACTTCAAAATCAAGGTTGAAGAGGCAAGAAAAAATGAAGAAGGTATGGCCAAAAAATTAAAGATAAAATATCTAGAGTGTGAAATATTAGAGCATTATATAGTTTCACTAAGGATGGGAGTAAAAGGTTCTAAGGACAAGATACACAAGTTTTAGGAAAATTCAAAGACTTTGGATAGGATTATCAACACACAAAGGTCATCAGTCACCAAAATAGGACTTAGTTCTAAAGAAGAACAAAGGAAACAGGAAGCAGAAAAAGGTGAGTCAAGCTCAAACACTAGAAAAGAAGAAGCATCAAAATAAGTAAGTAAAAGAGAGAGTGAGACTTATAAGGATATGTTGGACAATAAAAAGTTCAACAAGGAAAGGAACAATACACAAGAAATAAATGGAGCAAGAAACATGAAAAGGTAGAAGAGACTAAGAGACAAATGGGGTCTAGGCAAGGTTTTTTCAATGGATGATGCTTCTCATGTCACAGGTTTGGGCACATGGCTTCACAGTGTAGGACAAATGAAAGACAAGAATATGAGAACATATAAATTTTCTATGGGTATTGCTACTAATGTAATTAGTTTGGTCACAAGGCAATGAATTGAAGGGTTCATGATAGAAGAGGATATGGCTTTACTAGGATAAATCCTAAGATAGTTTCACCTCCAAGGAATAATAACACTAAGTGTTATAAGTGCAATAATTATGGTCACACATCAAAGTGGTGTAGAGCAGACATTCCAAAATCAAGTATGAACAGGAACAAGAACATGAACAGGAACATGGATATAAACAGGAATAGGAACATGGATATGAACATGAACAATAGCAATAACAGGAATAAGAAAATGGACATGGACAAGAACATGGACATGAAAAGAAATATTCAGATGAATCAAAAGGATCAGATAAGAAGAAAAGAGGATAAAGGTAAAGAACAATGCTTTCTAGGAGTAGAAATACTCCTACCCTAGAATTAACCATATCAAGAGGAGGTGGAGGAGGGGCTAAGCTAAGAGCCTCATTCTTATCCTTGAGCCCCAAAGGTGACCCTTTGCAATTGATGTCAAAGAGGGAGAGATTTGAGTAAGGGGGAGAGCTTTGGTATTTGAGAAAATAGGAGAGAGCATTGAGCCAGGGGGAGTAATGTCCCAGGGGGAGCAGAACAAAGGAAAGGTCAAGTTTTTGGTAAAAAGAATTTGGATTGCCATCAATGAAAAAGGGGGAGATTGTTGGACATTTTGAGCTCATTTAGTTGTCATTGATGTCAAGGTGTCATTGATACCAAAGTGAACACATGAAGCTACCATTAATACCATGGAGTACACCACCATTAAAACCAGGAGCAATGCGAAGAGTTGAAGAAAAGTTATCAAAATATTATTCTAAAAGGGTTTTTTTTCATACATGTTGATGGAAGAATAAAGGTTTAAATTTTATCTCAAGGAAGACTTTAATTTTTATTAAAGTCAAAGGTTTATAAATAAAATTTATAAAATTTAAATTATTTTAGAATTTAAATAATTTATAAATTATAAAAGGTTTTAAAAAGTGCCAACGTCATAAATCTTAGTGGAGCGCCAAAGTATATGGAAAAAGGTGGAAATCATGTATAAATGCCACGTCAAAGGACATTAAAACTCACCTTCATCAATTAATTTTTTATGTAACCAAGAGAAAGAGTAATTTGTACAAATTGTTGAGGAAGAAGAAAAATTTATGTTGTCTTTTAGCACCAGGGAAAATATGAAAATGTAGGGCTTAAGGCCTCTCTCTCATTAGACAAGGTGGTCCATTGGTAGCGTGCGTTTTACAAGAGCGTTGGGAGTGGAAGTGACCACGATCGATTCATGTGGAAGTGAGTTGGGATGTTTGTATTGAGCGCCAAGGGGAAAGCCTTTTGGCACACGCTCATTTTGAGCACCAAGCTTGGAAGAAAGAGCACAAGGTGCTCTTAGTGTTCTAAGCATGCATCTAGAACACACGGTGGTCAAGCCCATGGCTATAGCATTTGAGGAGGCAGTGATTGTGGGTTCAAATCCCACTAGTGGCAAAGTTATTGTTAATTAAAATTTTATTTGCCTAATGTTTTTTGTAAGGTGTTATTTGGAGTTAAAAGGGTTTATGAAATGTTGTTTTATTGATATTTGATTTATGTTATTTGGAGTTATAAGGGTTTATGAAAGGTTTTTTTTATTGATAATTGATTTATGCTATTTGGAGTTGTAAGGGTTTGTGAAAGGTTGTTTTATTGATAATTGATTTATGTTATTGGAGTTATAAGGGAAGTGGATTTGATTTTTTCCAAAGTTCCTTTTGCTATTAAATCTTATTAAAGAGGTTTTGTGTTAATTTTGGTGAATGTTAAAATTATTTTAAATTGGGATATTATAAGGTGTTATTGAATATATATTTTATGTATTTTGATGGTTGTTTTTGAAAGGTGGAGTGATAAGGTGTAATTGAGTTTTTGTATTAAATTGTGAGAAATATTTATCATATAACCTCTTTGAGTTTGGAATAGAAGTGTTTGTGGTTGTGGTAGATTTATGAGATCCCTTCATCATCAAGAAAAATGTATGAGCACATTCTTCCATAGTTGAGTTGATTGATTGGTTTTCTAGAAAATAAGTTTGAAGTGAAAAGGACTTGATTAGGGTTTCCTATTGAGTGTGTTGAGTTAATGTTGAAGAACACAAGCTTATACTGAGAGGGGGGTGAAAAGTATAAGACCACTTTTTACTTTTCTTTCCCAATCAATATTATGCAATGTATAGATAGCAATATCAACAATAGTAATCAAAGCAATGCACAAAACACCATACACAATAGAGACACCACAATTTACGTGGTTCACCCAATGTGGGCTACTCCACGGAGAAAATATTTCACTAAAATTTTCTCAATCAATCTCTTGGGAATCCTTCCCTATTACAATATTTATGGACCTCTATCCAAAGGAGATACCAATCCCCTAAATCAAGTTTGTGGATCTCTATCCATAGGAGAACTCCTTCTCCTCTGCTCTGGTTGGTGATCCTCTAGAAGACTACTGCCTCCACTACATTGGCTTGTGGATCTCTCTCCACTGAAGACTCTTGTCCCCACTCAGAAGACCTATCCTCACTACCCTGGCTGATGGATCTCTATCCACTGGAGACTACTATCCTCTCTACTCTGTCACCTCCAAATCTCTATCTCAAATCTGCACTAAACATAGTCCTTCGATCTAGCACAAATCTGCTCAACAAGTCCACTCAAAACTTGCTCAAATCTGCTCAACAAGTCCACTCAGAACTTGCTCAAATTTGCTCAACAAGTCCACTCAGAACTTGCTCAAATCTGCTCAACAAGTCCACTCAAAACTTGCTCAAATCTGCTCAACAAGTCCACTCAGAACTTGCTCAAATATGCTCAACAAGTCCACTTAGAACTTGCTCAAATATTCTCAACAAGTCCACTCATAACTTGCTCAAATTCTCAAAAGTCCACTTAGAACTTCTCAAATATCTCAACAAGTCCACTTAGAACTTGCTCAAATCTGCTCAACAAGTCCACTCAAAACTTGTTCAAATATGCTCAACAAGTCCACTCAGAACTTGTCCAAATTCTCAACAAGTCCACTCAGAACTTGTCCAAATCTGCTCAACAAGCTCACACAGAACTTATCCAAATCTGCTCAATAAGCTCACATAGAACTTAACCAATCTCATAGAAACATAAAGTGAATTGTTAGAGACTCAATATGTTTCAACTCAATGCTCAAACACTTTCTCAACTCAAATCAGAATATAGGATAGTTTGTTTTATGGAACTTGAACAATCACTTCATACAACCACTTGACTAGGCTCAACCAACTCTACTCAACCAATCACTCAAGAAACAACCCTTGCTCACAAACCCTAGTCCAAGCATATAACCACCAACTCAAAATATTTTCAATAATGCTCAACAACAAATCTCACATAACAATGATACTCATGTTCTTTTCAAACCCTAGTTCAAGTTCTTTGCACAACAACTTACTTCAACAACAATGCTTATAAAACAATCTTCACATAACAATGATACTCATGTTCTTTTCAAAACTCTAACTCAAGTTCTTCACACAACTAATGGCTTCAACAACAATGCTTATCAAACAAGGTTTTAACAACAACTCTTTATTCTAGAAAACCTTGAAGCATTAACTAAAAAAATCTCAAAAGGAAACCCTAATCAAGTCCTTTTCACTCCAAAGTTTACTTTCTAGAAAGCCACTCAATCAACTCAAACAAGGAAGAATTTTGCCCATACCTTTTTGCTTGGTGGTAAAGAATAGATCTCAAAACCTGTTTCAATCACACTCAATTTTCCTTGACAACTTCAATGGTTAGGTAGAAAAATCTTCACTTTAAAACCCCTTGTAAATACTTGCACAATAATTATTTTTATACAAAGATAACAAGTCTTATATACACCTTATAATCTCCACAATCTCAACATTAAATATAACACCCAAAATAAGCCTTTAGGAAACACTTTATAGATCTTCAATTCAAACTAATTTATCACCTTATTACTCCAATTTAAAAGAATATTTCTCTTTTTATAGATCACAAATCAACACATAAACAATTTGCTTTCACCCCTTATGTCTCCTTATCACTAATTTATTGCCAATTAAAAACCTTTTAAACTCCCTTATAACTCCTAATACAATCTTTAATCAAACCTTAGGCAATAAAAATTTATTTAAAAAATTACCTTGGCCTCCACGGGTTTCGAACCCTTAACCTCTACCTCCACGAATGCCCTAGCCATGGGCTCCACAACCACGTGCGCTCAATGCACGTTAAGAGCTTAAAAGCTCTTAGCACAATTTATTCCTCTCCTGGCGTCCAAATGAAAGAACACAAATAAAAAACCTTCCCTTTGGCACTACCACTCTATGGGATTCGAACGCGGGTTAGTTCTTCCACTAACGCCTTCGCAGAACATGTGCTGCCAATGGACCACCACATCCAACGTGCCTTAAGCAATGAATCCTCTTCGTTTTAAACCTTGCGCATAAGACAAAAACCTTTTGTCTTCTTCCTCAACCAAAACAATGAATCACACAATAAAGTTTTCCTTGGTCGCATTAATCAAATCGATGAGGGATAATTTGTAAAGTCCTTTGGCCACCCTTTTATACATGATGCCTCCATAGTCTTCGAACGTCGATGCTCCAAATTCTTTGATGACATCGACGTTAAAACAACTTTATAAATGGCACTTTAATTTTGATGACGTCAACCCATTTAACCTTTATAATTTATAAATGATTTAAATTCCAAGGAATTTAAATTTTATAAATTATAATTATAACCTTTGGCTTTTAAGGCCTTCCTTGGGTTAAATTTGAAAACCCTTTTAACTTATGCTCTCATATAATATTAAAATATTATGGAGCCCTTTTGCCTTTAACTTCTGCACTGTTGAAGCTTCTTCCTGGATATTAGTGACAACTTTGATGACTTTATTTCTTGTCGAATTCCTTGACATTAATGATGACTTCATCCGGTGACATCAATGACAACTTTGACTTAGGGACTCAAAATGTCCAACAATCTCCCCCTTTGTCATTGATGGCAACCCAAATTATTTTTACCAAAAACTTGACCTTTCTTTTATTCTGCTCCCCCTGGGACACTGCTCCCCTGGCTCAATGCTCTCTTCAAATATCCTCCCTACTCAAATCTCTCCCCCTTTGACATCAATGGCAAAGGGTCACCTTTGGGGCTCGGGGCTAAGAATGAGCCTCTTAGCTTAGCCCCTCCCCCACCTCCTCTTGAGGTGGTTAATTCTAGGGTGGGAGTATTTCTACTCCTAGAAAGCACTATTCTTTACCTTTATCCTCTTCTCTTCTTATCTAAATTTTTTGATTCCTCTGACTGTTTCTATCCATGTCCATGTTCTTATCCATGTCTATATTCCTATTCCTATTCCTGTTCTTATTCCTATTCATATCCATGTTCCTGTTCCTATTCTTGTTCCTATTCATGTTCCTGTTCCTATTCTTGTTCCTGTTCATACTTGTTTCTGGAATATCTGCTCTACACCACTTTGTTGTGTGACCATCATTATTGCACTTATAACACTTAATGTTATTATTCCTTGGAGGTGCAAATGTCTTAGGATTTCTCCTAGTGAAGCCATATCCTCTTCTATCATGAACCCTGCAATTCATTGCCTTGTGACCAAACTGATTACATGAGTAGCAATACCCATGGAAAAGTTATTTGTTCCCATATTCCTATCTTTCATGTGTCCTACATTGTGAAGCCATGTGCCCAAACCTATGACATGAAAAACATCTTCCATTGAAGTTTCCTTGTCTTGACCTCATTGGTCTCCTATTCTGATTGTTGTTCCATCTGTATCTTCTTTGTGCATTGTTCCTATTTTTGTTGAACTCTCTATTGTCCAACTCATCCTTTGATGTCTCACTTTATTTTACATTATCTTCTTCTGAAGTATCTTCATCTGAAGTTTCTTCTCCCCCAAAACTTGAAGTTGACTCTCCTTCCCATTTCTTTTGATCTTGTTCAAATCCAAGACCTATTTTGCTTGATGTAGTCTTTTGTATCTTGATGAACTTATCCAAGTTATTTGAGCTATTTTTAAATCCTTTCATCTTGATCTTGGAGTCTTCTAAATATTCTTTTAGTAGTGCCACTTCTTGTGCTAACTTCTCACATTCCAAGATCTTTGCTTCTAACTTATCTTTGAACCTCTTTGCCTTAGCCTTTGATTTTTCTAAATCCTCTATGAGCAATCTTCTCTCTTCATCACATTCTTGAAACTGAATTTCAAGTTTAGAGTGTTGCTTTCTTACCTTCTTTACTATGTCAAGAGCATAGATAAGTTCTCCCTTGAGATCATAACCATCCTTTTCTGAATATTCCTCTATTTGTTTACCTTTGTCCACATATTTATTTTCTTTTGACTTGTCTTCTATAGGATCACTTTCTTCTTCTTCTAATGCCATTAGAAGATTTTCATCTGGTCCTTCAAGTGCATCCTCATATTCATCATCACTAAAACTATAACCATCCCTTGTACAATCATCTTCAAGATGTCCAAAGTTACCACATCTAAAACACTTGAGAATTATTGGAGTCCTTTTCTTAACTGGTTCTTTTTCTTCAATCATAAATAGGACTTCATCTCTATCATTGTATGAAAAACTAGCATCACTATCACTTGAGTACTTACTTGCATTATCCGCATAGTAGCTCCTCTTTTTCCTTTGAAATAACTTCTTTCCTTGTCTGCTTTGTCCATCCTTGCTTTTCTTCTGATGCTTATATATTTCTGATTCCTTGTACTTGTGATCCTATTTTTCTTCACCATTGTTGTTCTTTGGTTCTTGACAATCTATTGCAAAATATCCATACTTTCCACAATTGAAACACTTAACAGATCTTAGATCTCTAGATCTTCTAGAATATTTATCTCTTCTACCATAATTAGCTTCTTCATCACTAGATGACTCATTGCTTGATTCTGACTTCTTACCCTTTGTCTTATTGATTGCTTTGAATGTTGCTTCCTTCTGGGGAATAGGATCTTTTGTTCTTATCTCAAAATCTGTGAGCATACCAAGCAATTTATCTCTTGTCAAAGTATCACCATCCATTGATACTTCTATAGCAGAAACCTATTCACTGAATATTTTTGGAAGAGTTCTTAAGACTTTATCACAAACATCTGATTCATCAATATTCATTCCAAGTCCTTGCATATCATTAACAACCTCATCAATTCAAATTAGATAAGCACTAATATTTTCCTCTTCATTCATTCTTAATGCTTCAAGTTGTCCTTTGAGATTTTGTATCTTTGCTTTCTTGACACTTTTATCTCCTTCATATATATTTTGCAATTTATCCCACATCTCTTTTGTAGTTTTACAATGCATAACTTTCATAGACTCTGTTCTACGCAAACCTCTCACAAGTGCATTCATTGCTTTTGAATTATAGTGTTGTAGAAGCTTACCTTCCTTATCTATAGGAGGATTGATTAAGGGATCATATCCAAATTCCACTGATTCCCAAATTTCATTGCCAAGTGCCATTAGGTAGATCTTCATCATCATACTCCAATACATATAGTCACTTCCATCAAATACTGGTGTTGAATTATTTGAGGACACCTCCTTAGGATCCATTGTGTTCTTGTTAGCTTTTCCTTCAAGTTGTTAAACTCTTCTGAAGGAACCCGCTCTGATACCAATTGAAGAACACAAGCTTATATTGAGAGGGGGGTGAACAGTATAAGACCACTTTTTACTTTTCTTTCCAAATCAATATTATGCAATGTATAGATAGCAATATCAATAGTAGTAATCAAAGCAATGCACAAATCACCATACATAATAGAGACACCACAATTTACGTGGTTCACCCAATGTGGGCTACTCCACGGAGAAAATATTTCACTAAAATTTTCTCAATCAATATCTTGGGAATCCTTCCCTATTACAATGTTTATGGACCTCTGTCCAAAGGAGATATCAATCCCCTAAATCAAGTTCATGGATCTCTATCCATAGGAGAACTCCTCCTCTGCTCTGGTTGGTGATCCTCTAGAAGACTACTACCTCCACTACACTGGCTTGTGGATCTCTCTCCACTGAAGACTCTTGTCCCCACTCAGAAGACCTATCCTCACTACCCTGGCTGATGGATCTCTATCCACTGGAGACTACTATCCTCTCTACTCTATCACCTCCAAATCTCTATCTCAAATCTACACTAAACATAGTCCATTCGATCTAGCACAAATCTACTCAATAAGTCCACTTAGAACTTGCTCAAATCTGCTCAACAAGTCCACTCAAAACTTGCTCAAATATGCTCAACAAGTCCACTTAGAACTTGCTCAAATCTGCTCAACAAGTCCACTCAGAACTTGCTCAAATATGCTCAACAAGTCCACTTAAAACTTGCTCAAATATGCTCAACAAGTCCACTCAAAACTTGCTCAAATCTCAACAAGTCCACTCAAAACTTGCTCAAATTTGCTCAACAAGTCCACTCAAAACTTGTCCAAATCTGCTCAACAAGTCCACATAGAACTTGTCCAAATATGCTCAACAAGTCCACACATAACTTGTCCAAATATTCTCAACAAGCTCACACATAACTTATCCAAATCTGCTCAATAAGCTCACACAGAACTTAACCAATCTCATAGAAACATAAAGAGAATTGTTAGAGACCCAATATGTTTCAACTCAATGCTCAAACACTTTCTCAACTCAAATCAGAATATAGGATAGTTTGTTTTATGGAACTTGAACAATCACTTCATACAACCACTTGACTAGGCTCAACCAACTCTACTCAACCAATCACTCAAGAAACAACCCTTTCTCACAAACCCTAGTCCAAGAATATAACCATCAACTCAAAATATTTCCAACAATGCTCAACAATAAATCTCACATAACAATGATACTCATGTTCTTTTCAAACCCTAGTTCAAGTTCTTTGCACAACAACTGACTTCAACAACAATGCTTATAAAACAATCTTCACATAACAATGATACTCATGTTCTTTTCAACTCCTAACTCAAGTTCTTCACACAACCAATGGCTTCAACAACAATGCTTATCAAACAAGGTTTTAACAACAACTCTTTATTCTAGAAAACCTTGAAGCATTAACTCAAACACTCAAAAAAAGGAAACCCTAATCAAGTCCTTTTCACTCCAAACTTTACTTTCTAGAAAGCCACTCAATCAACTCAACCAAGGAAGAATTTTGCCCATACCTTTTTGCTTGGTGGTAAAGAATAGATCTCAAAACCTATTTCAATCACACTCAATTTTCCTTGACAACTTCAATGGTTAGGTAGCAAAATATTCACTTTAAAACCCCTTGTAAATACTTGCACAATAATTATTTTTATACAAAGATAACAAGTCTTATATACACCTTATAATCTCCACAATCTCAACATTAAATATAACACCCAAAATAAGCCTTTAGGAAACACTTTATAGATCTTCAATTCAAACTAATTTATCACCTTATTACTCCAATTTAAAAGAATATTTCTCTTTTTATAGATCACAAATCAACACATAAACAATTTTCTTTCACCCCTTATGTCTCCTTATCACTAATTTATTGCCAAATAAAAAACCTTTTAAACTCCCTTATAACTCCTAATACAATCTTTAATCAAACCTTAGGCAATAAAAAATTTATTTAAAAAATTACCTTGGCCTCCACGGGTTTCGAACCCTTAACCTCTGCCTCCATGAATGCCCTAGCCATGGGCTCCACAACCACGTGCGCTCAACGCACGTTAAGAGCTTAAAAGCTCTTAGCACAATTTATTCCTCTCCTGGCACCCGAATGAAAGAATGCAAATCAAAAACCTTCCCTTTGGCGCTACCACTCCACGGGATTCGAACGTGGGTTAGTTCTTCCACTAACACCTTCGTAGAACGTGCACTACCAATGGACCACCATGTCCAACGTGCCTTAAGCAATGAATCCTCTTCATTTTAAACCTTGTGCATAAGACAAAAACCTTTTGTCTTCTTCCTCAACCGAAACAACGAATCACACAATAAAGTTTTCCTTGGTCGCATTAATCAAATCGATGAGGGATAATTTGTAAAGTCCTTTGGCCACCCTTTTATACATGATGCCTCCATAGTCTTCGAACGTCGGCGCTCCAAATTCTTCGATGATGTCGGCGTTAAAACAACTTTATAAATGGTGCTTTAATTTTGATGACGTCAGCCCATTTAACCTTTATAATTTATAAATGATTTAAATTCCAAGGAATTTAAATTTTATAAATTATAATTATAACCTTTGGCTTTTAAGGCCTTCCTTGGGTTAAATTTGAAAACCCTTTTAACTTATGCTCTCATATAATATTAAAATATTATGGAGCCCTTTTGCCTTTAACTTCTGCACTGTTGAAGCTTCTTCCTGGATATTAGTGACAACTTTGATGACTTTATTTCTTGCCGAATTCCTTGACATTAATGATGACTTCATCCGGTGACATCAATGACAACTTTGACTTAGGGACTCAAAATGTCCAACAAATGCTTCAAGGTTTTATGGAATAAAGAATTTTTGTTAAAACCTTGTTTTATAAGCATTGTTGTTGAAGCCATTGGTTGAGTGAAGAACTTGAATTAGGGTTTGAGTATCATTGCTATGTGAATATTGTTTTATAAGCATTGTTGTTGAAGTGAGTTGTTAAGCAAAGAACTCAAACTAGGGTTTTCAAAGATCATGAGTATCATTGTTATGTGAGATTTATTGTTGAGCATTGTTGGAAACATTTTGAGTTGGTGTTTATATGCTTGGACTAGGGTTTGTGAGAAATGTGTGTTTCATTGAGTTATTGGTTGAGTAGAGTTGGTTGAGCCTAGTCAAGTGGATGTGTGAAGTGATTGTTCAAGTTCCATAAAAAAACTATTCTATATTCTGAATTGAGTTAAGAAAGTGATTGAACATTGTGATGAGTGTAGAACATATTGAGTCTCTAACAATTCTCTTTATGTTTCTATGATATTGGACAAGTTTTATGTGGACTTGTTGAGCAGATTTGAGGTAAGTCTTTGAGGAGACTTGTGGACTGATTTTATGTGAGCTTTTATGGAATCTTACAATATAGATTTGGATAAGTTCTTGAGAGGACTTATTGAGTAGATTTGGACAAGTTCTAGAGAGGACTTGTAGATAATATTTGAGCAAGTTCTAGAGAGGACTTGTAGAACATATTTGGACAAGTTCTAGAGAGGACTTGTAGAGCAAATTTGAGCAAGTTCTAGAGAGGACTTGTAGAGCATATTTGAGCAAGTTCTAGAGAGGACTTGTAGAGTAGATTTGAGAAAGTTCTAGAGAGGACTTGTAGAGAAGATTTGAGCAAGTTCTAGAGAGGACTTGTGGACAGATTAGTGTGAGATTTTATGGAAGCTTACAAGGTAGATTTGAGAGCAGATTTTGGTGCATATTTGAGGATGAGTTTGTTCCAGATCAGAGATAGATATTGAGCAGATTTGTACTAGACCTAAGGACTATGTTTAATGCATATTTGAGATAGATCTTTGGAGGTGATAGAGTAGAGAGGATAATAGTCTCTAGTGGATAGAGATCCATTAACTAGGGTAGTGAGAATAGGCCTTCTGAGTGGAGACAAGAGTCTTCAATGGAGAGAGATCCACAATCCAGTGTAGTGGAGGTAGTAGTCTTCTAGAGGATCACCAACCAAAGCAGAGGAGAAGGATTTCTCCTATGGATAGAGATCCATGAACTTGATTTAGGGGATTGGTGTCTCCTTTGGATAGAGGTCCATAAAAATTGTAATAGGGAAAGGATTCCCAAGAGATTGATTGAGAAAATTTTAGTGAATTATTTTATTTGTAAAGTAGCCCACATTGGGTGAACCACGTTAAATTGGTGTCTCTATTGTGTGTGATGATTTATGCATTACTTTGGTTACTACTGTTGATATTGCTATCTTTACATTACATAATATTAATTGGAAAGAAAAGTAAAAAGTGATCTTATACTGTTCACCCCCCTCTCAGTATAAGCTTGTGTTCTTCATGAATTTATGTTAAAGGTTTGTTCATGTGTCTAAACACAAATTTGTGAGTGAAATCTCTCAGATCTACAATAGATTGAAGCAAAATGGATGATTTACTTCTCAACCTTGTGGAAGCTCCATTCTTTATGGTATGCTTGGCGATCTGCAATCAGGAAACACTTCGATGCTCCTCATAGGGCTATTAATTTGTTGCTCAATGTGGTAGGGATTCACTACATAAAATTGGGGATCCATACTTGTTCCTAGGAGGGTGCATATGTAGGCCTCCCAAATTCCAAATCTTGGCTTCATGGAGAAGACAAGATCCATATTTGCATGGAATTGGCCATTAGGAGGAAAGTCCCAGTTATAAAATTGAATGGCAGTGGTAGTTAAGAGAATATCTAGGAGATTCATACCCAAAAACACTCGAATCCAATGCAAGTTTAGTTACCATGTGTGATTTGTGCCTGCATTTCATGACTAACTTTACCTTAGTGCTAGCTTGTGTCCACAACAACAGATAGCTAGTAGCTACTCTGAGATTTAGTGGCTAGGCTAGTAGCCACTTTGGTAGATAGTTGCCATGCATGAATAAGTTAGAATTTCCCCTAATGAGTGGTTAGAACCACTGCTAGCTCTTAAAAAGGTCCAAGATCAGTCATATGATTTGTATAGGTGTTTATATGAGTAGTCTCCTAAACATAATGTATTTTAGGTATCTACAAATATATAATGCAGATATATAAAGCAAAAATAGTATGTCTAGCCTTGGTGGAGCTAGTACTGGCAATGTTTCCAAGTATTTTTTGATCTTAGCAAAGTATTACTAAAATTATTCATCTCAGTGAAATGGGACCCCTTGTGTAGCAGTCGATTCATGGGTCAATATTTGTTTGATAGTTGTGTGATGAAATGCTTTATGGATGCTGCTTTGCCCTGTAGGCTTCTCATCTCTTTGATGTTAGTTGGTAGGACCATTTCTAGGATAGCCTTTACCTTTGATGGAATGAATTCAATCCCTCATTTAAAAATGATTAATCCCAAGAGTTTTTCTAAAGTTACACCAAATATGTATTTCTTGGGATTCAACCTAACATTATGCTCTATCAGGCGATCAAAGACCTTTCTCAAGACCTCGACGTGCTCTTCATGCAACAATGACTTGGCCAGTAAGTCATTGATATAATATTCTAGGATATTATGCATGTAGTCATGGCCTACTGATATGTGGCACCAACATTTTAAAGACCAAAGGGCATTACTTTGTAATAAAATGTCCCCCATGGAGTGGATGGGTTGTCGAGTGGAGTGGTCAAATTAATGAAGATAATGTTGATGGATAGGATGGAATCTCCAAGACCATGTGGGTGTAACTCTGCATTGTTGATTTACCTTCCATACCTAAGATGAGGCTTTGGAGGTATGGGGATCACAGGATATGATCTATAGACAAGCAGGAAGATGGTATCATTTGGTTGAAGAAGCTCTCTAAATAAAGGAGGATCGAGGAACACCCTATGATAAATTACATCTATATTAGTAGGTCTGATCAGGATGTGAGGGCTAGGATATACTATGTGATATAATTTTTCCATGTCAACTGGCTTCGTGAGATGATGTAAGTGTCGAGGCCCAAGGTAGGCCATCTCGGTTGAATATTCTGATTCATAGTAACTATCATCTATGATGTATCAACTCTCCATATTAATTGGCTCTATGAGGTGACATAAATACCAAGGACCAAGGTAGGCCAATTTGGTTTCATCCTAATAATCACTGCTTTCTATGACGTAGCAATTTTCCAATTGATTGGCTCTATGAGGTGATGCAAATGTCGAGGCCCAAGGTAGGCCATCTCGGTTGAATCTTCTAACTCATCATCATCAGGGGCATACTCGTCATCCTCTCCTTATGAATTGCATTCAGGCTCATCATTTTTAGACCTAGCATCCGACTTGGATTTCTCATCTAGGGTAGACCTAGTCGGTATCATCTCAATATTATTTTCCCATTCATCATTTGTAATGAACCAATCTATGTCGGGAATGGTTTTTTAACCTTTATTTATAGATATGTTCTCATGGTAAACTATAGGGGTGCTATGGAGACCATAATCATTAGATTATCACCCCTCCATCTATGTTAAGGATCAGGGTATGCATAAGGATTATAATCAATATCCTCCCCATGGGCTAGATTTAGATGCTCCAAAGATATTTCTAACATTTTAGCTTGTTTAGGACCCTGATAACCTAGTCCAGACCTATCAGTAGGTAACTGGTATTGCATCTAGAATGGAAGCCAATACCCCTACTCATACATACCTAAACCATAGCCATGCCAATGGTAGTATTCGAAGTATCTTAGAGTAAACTCAGGATTGGAAAAGTAATGAACATTCATGGTGAATGGCTCATCATCATTCTCTTCAATATCTGAAGCATGATTAACACAATACAACCTAGTATAAATGAAATTGGTTTGGTTAGGGGGGATCCCCAATGGTACCACTATTCCTATGGGGACTCTTGGTCATCCAATGTCTTATGCAAACTTGATAATTGGAGTGAAAGTAACATTTAGCACAAGATATTCACCTAGTCCTATATTAGCTAGGTGAACTATCATCTATGGTGCAGATGATGTTGATGATGATGCAGGCGAGGTAGGTTAAGGCACATCCTCGACTACATCTTGGGAATATTCCTCCTCCATGGGTTTTAGAATTTCCACTATTACTATGGTTGGGACATTATTAGGTACTCCACCAAGGGTGATTTTAGTTTTTGAGAGTCTTTTGCCTTAGACATTGTTGGTTTCTCAAAAGTTCTAGTAACTTTAGAAGATGGAGGTGGCATTGATGTGGATGGGTCACCTCACACTGATTTGTATTTAATTCCTAGCTATGTGGTAGGGGATGATGAACTAATGTACAAGTGCATGGACAAAAGGACAAAATCCCCTGGTAAGTCAACCTGATGAAAATATTCGAATGGCTCTTCATTTGATGGTACCATATGCACCTATCTGTCATGCACATATTTAATACATTGATGCAAGATCAAGGGAACACACTGCATGTCCCTTATCGTAGGATGCCCTAGGAGGATATTGTAATGCATTGTTGATTTACCTTCCATACCTAAGATGATTCTTTGGAGGTAATAAAATGTCCCCCATGGAGTGGATGGGTTGTGGAGTGGAGTGGTCAAATCAATGAAGATAATGTTGATGGATAGGATGGAATCTCCAGGACCATGTGGGTGTAACTCTACATTGTTGATTTACCTTCCATACCTAAGATGAGACTTTGGAGGTATGGGGATCATAGGATCTAATCTATGGATAGGCGGGAAGATGGCATCATTTGGTTGAAGAAACTCTCTAAATAAATGAGGATCGAGGAACACCTTATGATAAATTACATCTATATTAGTAGGTATGATCAGGATGTGAGGGCTATGATATACTATGTGATACAATTTTTCCATGTCAACTGGCTCCGTGAGATGATGTAAGTGTCGAGGCCCAAGGTAGGCCATCTCAATTGAATATTCTGACTCAGTAACTATCATCTATGATGTATCCACTCTCCATATTAATTGGCTCTGTCAGGTGACATAAATATTGAGGCCCAAGGTAGGCCAATTTGGTTTCATCCTAATAATCACTGCTTTTTATGATGTAGCCATTTTCCAATTGATTGAATCTACGAGGTGACGCAAATGCTGAGGCCCAAGGTAGGCCATCTCAGTTGAATCGTCTAACTCATCATCATCAAGGGCATACTCCTCATCCTCTCCTTCTGAATTGCATTCAAGATCATCATTTTTAGACCTAGTATCTGACTTGGATTTTTCATCTAGGGTAGACCTAGTCAGTATCATCTCAATATTATTTTCCCATTCATCATTTGTAATGAACCAATCTATGTTGGGAATGGGTTCTAAAACTTTATTTATAGAGATGTTCTCATGGTAAACTAGAGGGGTTTTATGGAGACCATAATCACTAGATTATCAACCTCCACCTATGTTAAGGATCAGGGTATGCATAAGGATTATAATAAATATCCTCCCCATGGGCTAGATTTAGATGCTCCAAAGCTATTTCAAATATTTTAGCTTGTTTAGGACCATGATAACCTAGTCTAGACCTATTAGTAGGTAACTGGTATTGCATCTGGAATGGAAGCCAATACCCCTACTCATACATACCTAAACCATAGCCATGCCAATGGTAGTATTTGAAGTATCTCAGAGTAAACTCGGGATTGGACAAGTAATGAACATTCATGGTGAATGGCTCATCCTCATCCTATTCAATATCTGAAGCATCATGAACACAATACAACCCAACATAAATGAAATTGGTTTGGTTAGGGGGGATCCCCAATGGTACCACTATTCCTATGGGTAGGTTTGAGACTCTTGGTCATCCCATGTCTTGTGCAAACTTGATAATTGGAGTGAAAGTAAAATTCTACACAAGATATTCACCTGGTCCTATATTAGCTAGGTGAACTATAATCTATGGTGCAGATGATGTTGATGAGGATGCAAGCAAGGTAGGTTGAGGCACCTCCTTGACTACATCTTGGGAATCTTCCTCCTCCATGGGATTTAGAATTTCCACTATTACTATGGTTGGGACATTATTAGGTCTTTCCTACACCAAGGGTGATTTTAGTTTCTAAGAGTATTTTGCCGTAGACATTGTTGGTTTCTCAGAAGTACTAGTAACTTTAGAATATGGAGGTGGCACCAATGTGGATGGGTCACCTCACACTGATTTGGATTTACTTCCTGGCTATGTGGTACGGGATGATGAACTAATGTACAAGTGCATGGATGAAAGGAAAAAATCCCCTGGTAAGTCAACCTGATGAACATATTTGAATGGATCTTCATCCAATGGTACCATATGCACCTATCCATCATGCACATATTTAATACAATGATGCAAGATCAAGGGAACACACTGCATGTCCCTTATCCTAGGATGCCCTAGGAGGATATTATACTGCATGGCCTCCTCCAATACTTGACACATCACAAGGATGGTCTTATGCCCTACCTACACAGGTAGGATGATTGTATCCACTGTGAAGCATAATTTATCATTGAAGGCTCTCAATGTGTAGGAGGTAGAGATGATGTTTGACCTAGGGATCTTCAAGTACCCTATAGCCTTGGTTGTTATTATGTTAATTGATGAGCCTATGTTGATTTAAACCTACTTGAAAGGTATTTCATTAATATACATGATGAAGTGCATAGGCGGGGTTGCTATGATAGTAAGGACTACCTTTATTTTGTGATTGTAAAAATTAATCATGAGATATTGACACTATTTTAATTGCCCCACAAAGTTTATAAATGCATCAAGGTTATAGGGTTGTAGCTCAATTGATTTCAATATTTCTATTAGGGTATCCTTGTGTCTAGGAGACTGTTGAATGAGCTTAACTTAACCGATGTTTTTTAGAGACTCTGCATAAGTCTCTTATGGATAGTCATCACATATCAAACTGGAGGACCTGGAAGATTATTTTGCACTAGCATCTATTGAGGTGTAGCTGGGATATGAATAGGAGTTGTTGGAGGCTTTGGTTGGTTGTATCACTAGTTTCTTGTAATAACATTGACTATGTTGACCATTCCAATGAATCCCTATGTGGTAGGTTCAATTTGGATTTGATTTACTTGAGAGACCTAATTTATAGGGGCTTCATAGTTTGGCAATAGGTTTCTAAATATACCCATATCTTTGTTGTTGGGTGCTAGTGGATTATCAACTTGCAGCTCACCCTTCTTGATCATATTTTGTACAATATTTTTGAAACTGATACACACTTTGATATCATACCCCTGTTATCTATGGTATGGGCAATAATGATCATCCCTATATCCCTTGGGTTTGGGATAGTTAAGGTCAATAAGTTGTACCTCAGGTAGTCTGAGTATCTGTGCCTCGCTCAATTGATTGAATATTGATGCCCTTAATTTTGACAAAGGTGTGAAGTAGCGAGGCAACCAATATTTTTTTGGACTTGGTTGTTATTTTGTTGTAGTTGGTTGGGGGGTAGAGCCTAGTAATTCTATGGCTACAAGCTATTTCCTCCCTTTGGCACATTTAGTACAACCTGATTGACTAGAGTAGGATTGGCTTGATGTTGTTGATTTTGATTGTTGTGGTTGTTGTTCCAATATTTCTTGTTGTGGAGCTTAAGATCTCCTTCTTAAAATTTGATATCCTCTATAAGCTTGGATTGTGCCAAGGCTTACTTAAATATTTTGTATTGTTGTAGCTACAAGAGTAGCAAGATGTTTTTAGCACAAATCTTAGTGAAAATTCAGGTGAACCAGTAGTGGAAATAGAATATGGTAGTTTTACCATTAGTTTTCTTCATCTATTCCTGTAGTCCATGATCAACTCATCATCATATTGCTTTAGATTAGCCAAGTGAAACAAGTTTATTTTCTTCTTGATGCCAAAATAAAAGTATTCAAGGAATGCATTCACCAGCTACTCAAAAATGATGATGCTATGTTTGGGTAGTTGATTAAAACACTCAGTTATTACACCTGATAATGTCATGATAAACATTCTTAACATCAAGGTATCATTGTGTTGGAGCTGGAAGCACTTGTTCATAAAATTGATCACATGCTCTTGTGCGTCTTCCTATCCATTGAATTTATCTAACCTAGGCATCTCAAAGTGTATAGGGAGTTTCAGAGGTCCACAAGAACATACTATTCAGACTCTGCAAAGAGATCTGAGCTACAATGAAGGTAGATTCCATAAATTCTCTTAGTTTGAAAAATACTCTATAGACAATTCCACTAAATCTCAATTCTAGCCATAAAGAATCTCCAAAAGGGATTCTGAATAGGAGGAACAATTTGGCATTGAATTGTTTAAATGACAAGGTTGCACAAGTATTAGAAATAATAGATGATATTAAGGCTACTGTAAATCATCACCATTATATTATATTTGATGATTTGAATATAGTTAAATAAGATATTACAGATCTTAGAAGAATTCTATTCTTCCTACTTCCTTTGATCCAACTATTAAACCCACAAACTGGATTGAATTTAAAAAAATAGGAGGAAGAAAAAGGAGAGAAAATACTATAAGCCTATCTGAAGAAAATAAAATATGGACATATTAACATGGTACAAGCTTTGATGCACACTGAACACCCAAGAATTCTAGATTCTGCTACCTCAAAAATTTTTTCTTCTACACAACCTACAAGACCAAAACCTCTTCAAGGAATGGCTTGTGTACAAAATTTCCAACCTTCCAATTTGAAGGTTCCAGTTTGCAGAAACCCTCGTAAGGTTCATGAATTAGCTCATTATATTCTTGGTTGGGGAGATGTACAAAGAAAAATTTTCAATGAAACTAATTCCATGCTAGCATTTGCTATTACTGCTAGCTTTGTAGAAATAATGGTATGATGAATTATCTATATAAGTAAAAGAAATATTGTCCAATCAAGGATATGAAGCTATTACTCAAGCCATTGTTAAATAATTTGCTAGTAATACTATTGAATATTAGAAAGAAGCCAAAAATGCATTCATGAAAGAAAACACTGCAACATAAAATACTTTGAAGGTTATCTGTGTTATATGAGTGATTTGTACTATCAATCAAGGGAAATCCACAATCCTCTAATGAAAACTAAGCTCATTGCCTCTCTGCCTAAGTTGTTCTAGAAGGAACTTGAGCTTGTTCATATTGAAGGACTAGAGGAACAATATTTTGGTGAGATTGTTCAAAACTTGAGAACGACAAGAAATACTCTATGAAAGACTAGAGAAGAAAGAAGAAGAACAACAGATTTAGAAACAGATGAGAAAATATTGTAAATATAATTAAGATCCTTTTAACTGCACATTTGAAGATTCTAATAAAAAGAGAAGAAAGTTTACAACGTTCTAGAAATAGTGTAGTTGTAAATCAGTTTTCCAAGGATCTAAGAAAAAGAATAAATATCTTTTCAGAAAAAAGGATAAAATTTAAAAAGGCTTTAAAATATTTTCTCCCCATTGTTACATCTGCAAAAGAAAAGGGCATTATGCAAATAAGTGTCCAAATAAAAAATATTTTAAGGATAAGAAAATCAATCTTATTCCTTCTGTTGATGAATATATTTTCATATCTAACTCTGAGTATGATAGTGAAGATATTTTTTATTCAGATATTAAAAATTAGATAAATCATTTTTTTGATGTTGATGATGAATATAATTTTAATTGTTCAATTAGTCAAGCTAAATCTACTATTAAGTTTTAGATTAACATATTTTCTTATCATTCTAGAGAACATCTTTCTGCTAAGATAGATAAAGCTGAAAATTTTTATCATTTTGAAACTTGGGATACTACCAATATAATGGCATGACAACAAAAAATACAAAAGCTCAGAGGATAGTTAGCACAACTTGATTGGAATAAAAAAATAAAATCTACAAGATAAAATCAATCACTTGCTTCTTTCATCCATTCTAGAGCTCATTCCCAAGTCAGTTTAAGAGGCCTTATGGTAGAGCTCCTTCCCAAGTCATTATGACAAAATCTATTGGGAAGGTTGATAATAAATATGATAGGTTATCAACTTAACCTCTTCCATATTGACAAAATCTTATTTGGCAACCAAAATTATCAATATGAATTTCTTTAGCTGGATAAAATATTACTTAGCGACCAATATTGCCAACTAGGATTCTTCTAGCTCGATAAGAGCTTACTTAGCAACCATAATTGCCATGTAGGGAAATGAAATCCCTTTCACAATTTGTGTATATACCCTTTGTAATAACTATTGGTGCTAGAAGAACATCCATTTGAATTCAAAAATTGTAGATCCAAAAATTTAAAATTTGGTTGACCAAAGAAAACAAATTCTTTAATACTCGTTTCCAAAGGAAGACAACCTAGAGGTGCATCTTGATAAATTTGGGAAGGGATCCATATTTGTTTCAACTCATTATCCAAGGAACTTAGACCAGTTTGAAAATTACCCCACCAAATAAATAACTCTTGCTAGGATAGGCTCTGGTTAACCAAAAGATCCATCACCCTATTTTCTTCTCTAAAGATATGTTTAAATTATACATTTTCCAAAATTTAGGTTATTCTTCGGACTTCCATTAAAATATTTACAATAGTCCAATATGAAGTCTAGATTCCTTTGATCATATTTTTAACATTGAGTGAATCCCCCTCTATAGTTAGTTTCCTAAAATCCATAGTTTCTAATTGAGAGACTCCTTGGAACAAGGTCTTTGCTTTCACAAAACGACTAGACTAATGTCCCAGATTTTTTACAAATGCAAGAATAATATCCCCATCTAAAATCCTAATTAACCTCCTAGCCTCAATAGGCTTGGGGTTTCCTTTTGAAGCTCCATCAAAATTTAACTTCTGCCAGGTAGGTGGAGAGTCTCCCATATGGTTTTGGATCTATCTGGAATCACATGATCACTCTTGGCTTGATGTTGGGTTGTGAGACCCAAGGATATTTTTAAGTCAATATATTTATCCATAGTGACTTCGTGTAGATTGAGAGTGTTGATATTTTCCACTGTTTCCATGATGATCCATAAAGAAATTAATCTCACCATGTGGGAGGTATTTTTAAAGACCTTGGTATTTCTTTCCTTCCATGCTCACCACCACAAATAAGGTGACCTAAACTTCTAGAAGCATCAAAGGAGAGAAGAAGAAAATAGAGAGGATCACTACTCAATTAAATCCATTAAATTATTTGAAAAAACCCAAGATACACCAAGGTCCTTGTAATATAAATGAACAACCTCCTGGATGAAGGGACAAAGGGACAATAGGTGAATCGGGGTTTCTTCTACGCATCCGCATAAAAAACATCTATTAGAAATAGACATTCCCATATTTGGAGGTTTTTTAGGATGATAAATTTACCTTGAACAACTAACTAGAAGAAGGCATTAACCTTGGAGGTGAGCCCCTTCAACCAAATACTGCTTGCTAGGAACCAGGGATCAATAGAAGCATCAAGGTAGTGACAGGTCAATTTAACTAAGAATAGACCATCCTTCACTGGTTCCCAAATTAATCTATATGGGTAACACATACCAGGGTGAGGTGCTGTCTAATAATATCTAAAAGGGATTTAAAAGACAATTTCTCTATTTGTGTCAACCCTAGAAAATCAAAGGATTTCCATCAAATATGGTCATTTATTTTTCAATAAAGTCACAAACTTTGGAGTCAAGAAGATGGTCAGTGATTGTTTTTAGAAGACTTCTTGTGGTCATTGCACAACTTGCCTTAAATTTGGGGACCCACCTTAAAATTTTAGTTTTGGGAATTTCGGCTTGTCTTTGAGTGATAATTTTGATAGGTTGGTTTGTTGATTGTATTCTTTTGTTGTCTTTTGGAGTATCTTAGGTGTTGGTTAGAACTATAATATCTTGGGATAAGTTTTGATGTTTTGAATTTGAGCAACTCAAGTATTTGAAATCAATTAAAAAAATAAAAATAATATATATATATATATATATATATATATATATATATATATATATATAAAGGATAATAAATTAATTCTAATGTTGGAATTAAGCCACATTGTAATAAAATAAATAAATAAATAAAAATTATATATATATAATAAAAAATTAAAAAAAAATCCCAATTATATATATATATCTAAATTAAAAAAATTTAGATATATATATATATATATATATATATATATATATATATATAATAAAAAATAAGAATAATATAATAAAAATTTCATTTAAATGTTTTTTTTAATTCATATACGTTCTAATATCTAGCTTTTGCATGCAGGTGTGGGCGATCATGGCCAACGCGGACAACAGTAGGGGCATGACTTCCAAGATGTGAACTGAGGATGACTTGGTATGACACAGCACAACGACACAGATGGATAGCCAACACTGACTTGGATTCGATGTGGACGGCACCAGGATTGCGTGGACGCGATTGAATGCACCTGGGCTTGGATAAAGCAGAAGTGGACCCGAACCTATGATGTGGGTACAAAATTATGTGTGGACTGTGTGTGGACTATCGAGGCCAACGTGGAGGTGATTTGTATGACTAAGATGACTAGGACTTGAGGTGGCATTTTGAGAGGTGGTGATTCATAGCGGCGAATCCACAGTATGAGTGTGTGATGCAGATGCAAACTTAGATGGTTTGATCGATGCAGATTGTCAGACGTAGAAGCCAAAATAATAGGGACCAGATGATTTGGATAGACTAACCCATGTGGTGACATGGGATTGATACTTGGTGACCCTGATCATGAAGAGCGTAGACAACATGGACCTGTAGATGGACCAGTGATGTGGATAACCAATTGAGGCTGTAGATATTGATATACTATGTGTGGACTGTAAACACATGGGATTCATTGATAATTTAATGAGTTATACCCACCGTTCAAAGGAAGTGTGTACATGACGAAGCATTACTACCTCCCAATGCAATGGGATCTCTCAAAGTAGAACGGGCATATTTGTTGGTGTGTAATAAAGGTGGTTTCGGTGGAGGCTTGGTTTATTGTGAGGGTGTACTCCTGTCTAAAAGGTACATCAGGTTGTAAGCCAAATAATGGGCATAGACTCAAATGCCATGGGATTTTTAGGCAGCGTAAATTAGACATTTCTTGTTGCACGAGTTCGTTGGAGTAGACTCAAAACACCACTCTATAAAAAAATGAAGTCCATTGCCAGAGAAGAACGGTTACAAAATTGTTATGAAACTACGAAGATATGGATGTGTTTACAAATAGTCTACATCAGTATCCACGTTGGACAAATCATACGGGGCCAGGTCGCATACGCATAAATTTTTGAAGGCGGCAACACCCCGTGGACGGTGTCGATGATTACCAAAAACACTTCACTGTTATAGCGCACGCTCAGAAATGCATAATTCATATATGACCAAAATCATGAAGAAAATTACCAAAGTAAAATGGTAACAGTTTTGAAATACACCAATTTCAAAGGCATTATCATGGCATCTCTGAGTCCTAGAAGAACGAAGTCGGTGATCGAGAGTCTAAGCTGGCAGTTGAGGATTTGTAAATCTGAATAACTGTGGGCATTGGTTTAAAGAGAAACAAGGCTTAATTACTTTCATGGACATGTCATCATGGTGGAAATGCAAATGTGACGGTTACAAAAGAGGCACGAAGGAATAGACGTTTTGTTAATGCAAAAGAGATTAAACTATGAAGTAAAGCAATATAAGAGTAAAATGAAAGGATAAAGGAAAGGAATAGATGTTTCGTTAATATGAAGGAGATTAAACTATGAAGTAAAGCAATATAAGAGTAAAACGAAAGGATGAAGGAAAGTAAGTCCTAGAGGTTGGAAAAGAAATGGATAGCGAAAGGAAAAGTAAAGGTTTTGTAAACAACCTTAGAAATGATGCAAACGTAGGCACAAGGGTTGGAAGCTTTTGGAATAGAGTTGCGCAAGTATCTTGGTTGTTGCTAATATTTATCCTCATTTTGTATGTAGAGAAAGCATATTTTGAACACAAATAAATGGTTTTATTGCACATCTTTTTTGCATGTATTGAATTATTTTAATGGTGTTTTATGCATGAATGTGGTAGCATTATTCAAATATTTTAATGCATGTTTTACTCCTTAGACTCTCGCCATAACCAGAATTAGATTGTGTGGATGTAGGTCTAACCTAGTTTTTATTTGGTGTTTATAATCTAATATTTTCTATAGGATAGGAGGTTGTTCACAATAGCCCCTCTTTGGTCATTTTCATATTCTGGTCTATATTCCAAAATTTTAAATTTTATTTTTACTTTTCTCTAACCCTACCCTTTTTCATTTTTTAAACCTCATAAAATAAATAAATAAAATCCAAAAAAGAGATGCACAGATCCCAATAATAAGCTTTAATGTTTCATTTTAAGCCATTTAGGAAATTTGAAATTTCTAAAAATTATATAAAGTTCAGTTTTTAAAAGGAATTTTGTAATTTCAAGTTTTACATGAATTCACATATTCAAATTCCAAGATTTAAATTTTTGTTTTTAAAGAAATAAATTAACTTCTCTTTATGAAAATTACAATTTCATTGAAGAGGGGTAATTTATGTGGCATTCCAAAGGCTACTGCATTTTCAAAGTTTATCACTTAGTTACTTTCCTTTCACGCTCAAGGTTTAAAAAAGCAATATAAAATCCATTCATCAAGTAATATAATAAGAATCCACTCATCATTTCATGTTTGCATTTCAAAGATAGATTTTAGTCTTTTCTTTATGTTTAAAATAGGGTTTAACAATGTAAGATAAAAATTATTTAAATTTTTCTTAACAAAGGAAGATAAAATCTACCTAAAAAACTTGAAGATAAAACAAATTAAATCACCTTTTCATCATGGTCATATGAGGGCCAATCACATTTTCTTTTCTTTTAAGTTTCATGAACAATCAACAACACAGCATAATAAAATGATACCCATATAGGCCTCTTGTTAACAATTACTTGCAAATCACTACGATATTCTAACACTTATTTGACATATTTTCACAAGAATACAAGCACACATTAAGTAAAGGAACCTTGGAGAAATTTCTATTTCTTTGCAAGAGAGGGTTTTCTAATGAAAATCCTAACTATGAGTGTGGTTTTTCAATTGGGTAAAATTACCACTGAACAATACTTAGGTTTGGGAAGAATTTCAATGGGGATTCAATAGCCCATGGGTCCCTCTAGAAGTCTATATATTGAACATCATCCAATTTCTATCTACTTCCTTTCTGGATAGCTGACCAAATTTTGACTAAACTAGACCAGAAAGTAGAATCCTGATAGTGGATTGGATCATTTAGAAATTGGTAATAATTTTATAAATAGTTGACTTTTAAGATCTTCACCCAGTTGATGTTTTCATCTTAGACCAATATCCATGCTTGTTTGGCAATAAGCACCCTATTCATAACTTTTAATATTCTAAGGCCTAAACCCCCTTCTTATTTTCTACTACAAAATTGGTCCCAGTACATAAAATGAAATATTTTATTATCATATGCACTTGACCAGAGGAATGAACATTGGACCTGCTCAATATTTTCTAGTATCTTCACCAAAATATTGAAAAAAGATAAAATAAATTGAAATATTTTGCAATGTGGATTTGACTAGCATAACTTTCCTAGCTTGGCTTAGGAGAGCTTCCTTTCATTCGATGAGCTTCCTTTGAACTCTTTCAATCACCAGTTCCCATAAATAGGGTTTAACTGCACCTTTAAACATAGGTATTCCTAAATACATTAGATGAAGAGAAGCAATATCATAACCCAAATTATATACAATATATCTCTATATAGCAAGGGGAGTATTAAATAAAACTATACTACTCTAGGATACCATGAAAGATAAAATGAATCATAAACAAATTGATATTGAGAGATGTGCTGATAGAGAGGGTTGGTTTCAACCCTTTAAAGGATGGATTGGATTTGATATCTCTCCCAGAGATTTGGCCAAGAGAATGAATAAATATAGAGATAATGTATCTCCTTGGTGAATCCTACTATAGCTCTAGAAGTACCTAGTTAGGAAGCCATTAATAATTATATAGAACATTACAAAGGATATATGATTTTACTAGATTTAACTAGCTCCACAAGAAGCCAAATCTATTTAGCATTTTGATTAAAAAGTCCCAGGCCACCCTATTGTAATATTTGTTCATATCATGTTTAATAAGGGTCCTAGGTCTACCACTTTTGTTTTTCAAGTAGATAATCTCATGAACTACAATAATCTCATCCAAGATTTACCTCTCTATGATAAACCCACTCTATGGATGACCAATAATAGATGGAAGGATAGTTTTCAGCCTCACCATTGATTTCATCAAGGCTTTAAAAATTGTATTACATAGGCTAATGGGTATAAAATATTTAAATTATTTTACACCCATAGATTTAGGTATAAGCACCAAGAAGGTTGAACTAAATTTTGAATGTATGAAATTCAACCTTTGAATATCTTTAAGGGCCCCTGTAGACATGGAAAATTGACCCACTTTCAGTGGGAAATATTCCTTAGAACTCCTAAGAGATCCCTAACCCTTGCCTAAGGCAAGGATAGGCATCTCCTCCCTTAACCTTGCTTGTTTTAGTACCTTTTGTGAAATCAAATTTCGTCATGGGTGGGCGTGCCTTCACCGGAGCAAGATTGTGCACCATCATTGTGAAGCGCGACTTCACCAATTTTAATTTAATTTTTATCTTATTGTTTTTGGCCTATTTAAACCTAGGTCTTAACCCTCCTAATGTGTTTTGGTATTGGCTTTGGTTATTTTTCACACCTTTTTATCTTTGATTTCATCTATAAAAGGAAGGATGTTCTTTCTTAAATGATATATGCAAGTGAAATGTGATATCAATGCGAAATTTTGATTATTGATTAAACTTAAAATTTTTGTGATAGCTCATTTTTCTTCCTTTACTTTCTTCTACTGCAAGCTAACCCTGAAGTGTGAATTTTGGATTTGAATTTTCTATTACGTGGATTGTATTACTGTGTGACTTGGTGGATTCATGATGTGGTTTGGAGAGAAAGAGTTTCTGCTTGGATACTTCAATTTTCTCTGCCTGCTTCTATGAATTCCATCAGGGTTTTCTTACTTTGTTTCTGGTATTTATTTCATCTTCTATGTTTGCATTTTATTTTTCATTATTCTATAGTGATATCATATCTAGAATTAGTGAGGTGCGAATTTGCTTACCCAAATTAGGGTAAACTAGTCCATAAAAGCGAGATCACACATTGTCTAGGCAGGGCACGACTTTGTTGTTGCATTATCATGCACGCTCCAAGCGAGGTGTGACTTTTCCCGAGAGCACACTAGGGGTAATTTAAAGATTTTGTTTTCACTATTGTATTTCATTTTACATTTAGGTCATACTACTACTTTTTATTTTCTATTTTCTATTACTGCATTTTTATTTTATGATTAATTCTCCAAAGGTCAATTTTCAATTTTATGTTAAAATGTCATCTAAGGGATCTATGGGGCTTGAATGTTGCACCTCAAAGGACTATTACACAGTGGCCTAAGTAGGATTCCTAACATTGATCAAATTTATTTAGTGTATTTGGAATTATCTTACAAGAATAAGTATTTTGATATCATTGGACAAGAGGTAAAAAAATCTAAATCAACCACCAATCTAGATAAGTGCTCTAATCATTTTATTGGTTGAAGATCTAATCTAATTATTGATTCTTAGGAATTTGAAAGTGAAAAGCATTTAGTTTACATCTAGGAATAATTTGTATGTATTTATTTTGTATGTTTTTGCTTTAAATATTTTCTGAAATAAATCCTAGGTTAGTGAGCATTCAAAATAAAGAATCATATTAGGTTAGCTATTGTATGCCTGCATTATGTTTTTTACTGTTATATTTTGTATTGTCCTTTATATTTCCTAGTTTAGAACTAGAAAGGCTAAACTTAGGTATTTTTCTTAAAACTGAATACATCAGACATCCTTGAATATCCTAAGGACTTGAAGCGAGTCCTTAAACCATTCCTAGTGAACCCATTCCCCTAGAATCGAGTGTAGAGTACAACATACCCCTACTATTCACCCCATGAAAGGTTCTCTCCTTGTAGATCCAACTTTTTGTTTGGGAATTATATGCAATAAGGCATTTTTCCCCCTCTACATCTTTGGTGAACTCGATGTGAACACTTATTTTTATTTTAAAATAATAAGCAAGATCATTAATTCTACTTGAAAAATATCTAAGTAATAAAAAAATTGTTAGTTTTTTCCCCTATTTATTTTTCACTACTTCTAATGTCTCCTTTCCTTAGAAGTTAGAGGAAACAACTAGAGTCTGATTATGTTCCTTTGGAAGATGATCAAATTAATAGGGAAGAACTTAATGTAGATCTAGAAGAACAAGAAGAGGTAGACATGGAAACTAAAACTAATCCTGATCCTTTTGATGGACATAATGGTAGTTATGTCTTTTTATCATTTGATCACATTTGGGAATTCATGAAAGCTCATAAGGAAAAACTATTGGAATATGTACAATGAGAAACTCATATTGAAAAGGAGGATGCTACTCCTTCCTCTACTAATAGGTCTCTTTTGCTTCATCATGGCATTCCTACATCTCAATCCTTGCATCAAAACATTTTTAAGAACCAAATGACTTATGCCACTACTAATACCGCCAATGTTGGAGGGAATCTGCAAGTCTCTCTAACTGGTAATGGCCCAATTTTTTTTTCTTAATTTCCTTCAATATCCACTAATATAAATACCATTGCTTCTATTCCACTAAATGTTAGTTATCCATAAAGTGCTACATACAACTACAGTATCCAAAACTTGAATCAAACATTAGGATTTCAACATGCATACTTTCCTCCTTTGGGAAGTCTAGGAAACATACATAGTAATTCAAAGGTGCAGAATTTGGCAAGTGTTGTGAATCATTTGGTTTCAAGGATGGACATGATTCAACCTTCAGGGTTTACATATAGTTATAAAGAAATGTGTAGTCAACCATTGGATATTATTGTTGCTGCTAGACCTTATTCTAAGCATTTCCCATGCCAGTTTTACCAATCTATAAAGGGATATAAGATCTAATAGAGAATTTAAGAGGATTCATGATAGCTTGTAATGATATTATTTATGATGATATGCTCTTATTGAAAATATTTCTAAAGAGTATTTCTAGAGTGGCATTAGAATGGTATTATCAATTGCCCAACTATTCTTTGAAGAGTTTTGAGAAGATTTTAGAGATGTTTAATCATCAGTTTAGTGCTTCCAAAGTGCTTAGGAGAAGTTTAGTTGGTCGATTAAGGCAACCCGTGTCTTAAAAATATATGCTTGATATATTTATTGGTAATTTACAAGAAAAATTATATTATGCTCTAAAAAACTATTGTCACATCTTTAGATCAAGCAATTGAGTTAGCAAGAAAAGTGGAACAAGCTCTTATTAGAAGAGGTCAACTTAAGGTTAAAGAAGATAAGCCAATTAAGTCTCAACCTAAGAATAAGTATATAGGAGGCAATAGTAATAGTAGGCCTATTAACAATGTAAATAACAACCTACAAAAGATTGTACTTCAGAATCCTCCTCAAAGGAATTTTACAAGACTTAATATACCTATGGAAGAAGTTTTAAAACAACTATTGGATGCGAAGAAAATTGAATTACCTCCAGTAAGATAGCTAGATACTACAACTCATTGGTATAAGGTAAATAAATATTACACTTACCACAAGGTAGAAGAAAATTGGACTAATACTTGTAAGAAGTTGAAGCATGTGGTTGAAGACTTGATTGATGCAGGATGCATTGATTTAGGAAATATCCAATCAACAAGTAATCAAAATCCTACTCAACAAGTTCCAAAAATGAATCAAGACATGGGGATATTTAAGGATCCCCTACCTAAGCATGATTAACAAAAAACCAATCATATGACTCATAAAGATGATTCCTTACCCCATAGAAATATGGTTGGTATTTTTGGATAATTACAAGGTAACAAGCTCAAAATCAGAAACATCAATAAGGGCAGAGTTTAGTATCTTAACCCAATTCAAATTTTAAAAGAGAATTAGAGAAGAGATTTAGCTACAAGAATTCCATATATAGTGTTGATACCACATTCATAGGTTTCATTTGATCTTCAAAAGCATTTAGCTAGTACTCTAATAAAGATATCAGTGTTAGAAATTTTGTAGACTTCTCCTGATCACATAAATACTTTAATAAATTTTTTACAACAACAATATGTTTCCTCAGATATCCCTCATAATGCCATAGTTGACACCATAGGTTCTTTTGGGATACATCATATCTCATTCTCAGATGATGATAAACCTTCCTCAAAATTACATGAAGATTCACCACTTTAAATCACCACACTTATTGGGGATACCCTTATCAAGCGAGTTTTGATTGATAATGGTTCATCCCTCAATTTGTGTACATATAAATTATTTAAAGAATTTGGATTAAAAGAGGAATATTTAACAAAAAATGATATCGTCATTAAAGCTTTCAAAAATGAGTCCCAAGAGGCCTGTGGTGTCATATATCTTCCCTTAAAAGTAGGGATAAGAATATTGGATACTTTTTTTATGTTGTACATTGTCTTGCATCTTTAAATATTCTTCTTGGGTGACCTTGGATCCATGCAATGAAGGTTGTCCCTTATAATTTTTATCAGTGTCTCAAGTTTGAATTCAAGAATCACCCTCAACCATTTGAATTTTTTTCAAATATAGATTTAGATCAAATTGATTCTTATTCTTGTCCTTCTATTTCTTCAACAATTTCTCCATGTTTCTCATATAAAATTTTTGAGCATCTTCAAATTTCTAGTAGGGATTTTATAATGTCCTATATAAGCAAGCCAAAACATAATGGCACATGCAAATCGAACATCCTGATGTCGCATGTCTGCTACTACTCCCACCAATTCCCATGGCAAGTGTTGTCTGCTAGTATGGCATGTCAAGATACCAGCCACAACCCCTACGAGTACAACGGTTAGAGGGTCCACTTCATAGCAGTCGACTAGGTCATCAACCACTATGGTGCCCTCTCACACCTGGTGAGTAAAACTTATAGAAAATAATTAAAGAGTGGTTGCATTTCCTCATAATCTATAGAAATCTCTCTCTTTGATGGGGATCCTCAAAATCTACCACACATCCTTCAGTGTGATGGTCATATCCCCTATTGGTAACTAGAAAGTGGAAGTCTTTGGATACCACCTCTCTGCTAGGGTAGTCAGCATCATCATATCTATTTCTATTTGTGGCATCCTTACCACATGGTCCAACCCCACTACCGCTAGCTTGTTCCTCTCTACTTGCACTAGAACATCCAGCTCTGCTAGAGCCCCTGCCCATAACTCTCGACTCTAGAGAATACCTAGCTACATTCACAAAATACAATTTAATCAATTCCACAATCAAATTAAAAACTAAAAGTATCTACATCATTCATTAAGCATACGATAATTACAATTCAAAAATTTTACTTTCGGTGTACTTATTTACATTCCATTTTTGGGGTGTGCAACTTCGCTTTTGTGAAATTACGCGCACTATTTTTAGGATGCAACTTCGTAAAATCATGCCCATTTCTTTCGGGTGCAATTTTTCCATGCTCCATCTGAGGCAAAATCATGGTCGAGCTGCAAAGTCATGCCCGGGTCATGGCACAAAATCCACTAGTAGAATTTCTCAAAAATCCCTCAAAACCCTAATAAAATTATGAAAAACAAGATAAAATTATGCATGAGGAGAGTCAAAAGTGATCCTTACCTATTCTCATACCCCGACCTCACCCCTCGCAATCATTGCTCGATGAACTAGAAGCACCATCGTATTTTCTCTCCCCAAAGCTCCATTTTCTCTCCTCTTTGTGGTAAAAATGAATTAGGGTTTTACCTTTATAAACCCTATTTTTTATTTTCTTTTTACCCCTTTGCTTTGCTCAGTTGTCGTTTTTCTCTCTCTCTTCTTCTGCATTAGTTCTTTTGAGTTTTTATGAAATGCCACTTTTTCATAAAAACTCAAGGGGGCACCTCGACCTATAGAGGCATTAATGTTTCTAATACCTCAATTTACATGTAAAATTAAAAGTGTTCATAATACATCATTTTTGCATCACTCCTTTCTTCTAAACCAGTCATCTTGTTTTTGCTTGTTGCTGTTTCCCAGTGTGTATGCCTACATCCTTTATTTGATGTATTTACTATGCCATAAATGCATCAAAGATGGGGCAAAATATAGACACAAAAAATTGACCCACTTTTAGTGGGAAATCTTCCTTAGAATCCCTAAGAGATCCCTAAACCTTGCCTAAGGTAAGTATAGGCCTCTCCTCCATTAAAATTACTTGTTTTAGTGCCATTGGTGAAATTGCGCTCCATCATGGTTGGACGCAACTTCGTTAGAGCGAGATTGTGACCCGTCATCACGGGGCATGAATTCACCAGTTTTAATTTAATTTTTATTTTATTGTTTTTGGCCTATTTAAAACTAGGTGTAAGCCCTCCCATCATATTTTAGCATCAAATTTGGGTTTATTTTGCCCACCTTTTTCCATTTGATTTTGTCAATAAAATCAAGGATGTTCTTGCTTAAATGATATATGCAAGTGATATGCGATCTTAATATTGATTAAAATAAAAATTTATATAATAGCTCATTCTTATTATTTTGCTTTCTTCTACTGCAAGCTAACCCTGAAGTGAAAATTTTGGATTTGGAGTTCCCATTGTATGGATTGGATTGCTATGTGACTTATTGGATATATGATGTGGTTCAGAGAGATAGAGTTCCTGATTTCATAATTTAATTTTCTCTGCCTACTTCTGCGATGTCCATAAGGATTTTCTTACTTTGTTTTTGGTATTTATTTTGTCTTCTATGTTTGCATTCTATTTTTTGTTAGTCTACAACGATATTGCACCCGACATTAGCAAGGTGTAACTTTGCTTTCCTATATTAGGGTAAACCAGTATACAAAAGTGAGATCACACCTCATCCAGGTAGGGCACAAATTTTCTATTGCGTTATCGCACCCACTACAGGCGAGGTACAACTTTGCTCGAGAGCACACCGAGGGAAATTTCAAGATTCTGTTTTTACTGTTGCATTCTATCTTGTATTTAGGTCATACTGCTATATTTTTTTTTCTATTTTTTTATTGTATTTTTATTTTATGATTAATTCTCCAATGGTCAATTTTTGATTTTGTTTTAAAAGGTAATCTAAGGGAATTAGAGGGCTTGAATTCTTTGACTCCAAGGACTATTACATAGTAACCTAAGTAGACCCTCTAACGCTGATCACATTTAGTTAGTGTCTTTGGAAATATCTTGTAGGAACAGGTATTTGTATATCATTGAACAAGAGGTAAAAAAATCTAAATCAACCACCAGTCTAGATAAGTGCTCTAATCATTTTATTGGTTGAAGATATGATCTAATTATTGATTCTTAGGTATTTGAAAGTGAAAAACTTTTAGTTTATATCTATGGATAATTTATGTGCATTTATTTTGTATGTTTCTGCTTTAAATGTTTTATGAAATAAACCCTAGGTTAGTGAGCATTCAAAATAAATAATCATATTAGGTTAGATATTGTATGCTTTCATTATATTTTTTACTATTATATTTAGCATTGTCCTTTATCTTTCCTAGTTTAGAACTAGAAAAGCTAAACGTAGGTGTGTTTCTTAAAACTAAATACATCAGACATCCATGAATATCCTAAGGACTTGGAGTGAGTCCTTAAATAATTCCTAGTGAACCCATCCCCCTAGCATCGAGTGTAGAGTACAACATACCCCGAGGTTCACCCCATGAAAGGTTCTCTCCTTGCGGATCCAGCCTTTTGTTTGGGAATTATATGCGATAGGGAAATTTTCCCCCTATATAGCCCCACAAATTTCTTTGCCAAGAATATGCTAAATTTTTTGAAAGAAAATTGGGGGGAACCCATATAGCCTTGGAGCTTTTAAATCACCCATGGAAAACACACCTTCTTGATTTCACCATCTCTAAAGGAATCATAGAGAATTTTATTCATTTCTTAAGAAATAAATGTCAAAATATTAAGAAGCAACCTCTCTTTAGCATCCAAATCCCTAGCCACATTAGAGCACGAGATATTTTTGAAAAAAATTATAGTTTTTTCTCTAATTTCCTCTATATGTTCAATAACAACTCCATTGGCCTTTTGAATCTTCTTAATCCCATTATAAAATTTGTACCTCAAAGTGGAGGTGTGAAAGAACTTCATATTTTAGTCACCCTATTTGAGCCAAAGGGTTTTGGCTTTCCAATGCCACATGAATTCCTATTCTGTTAGGACATTGTGCATGTTTGAAATTAATTTTATTTATCTTTAGCACACCTTCTTCACTAAATCAGAATCTACCAAAGAGGATTCCAACTCCTTAAGTTGATCACAAAGATATTTTTTCCTTATATTTATATTTCAAAAAATATTTTTGTTGTAAGCCTTCAAATTGGAATTGATTAATCTTAACCTGGAAGCAATTTGAGCAATGGGAGATCACCACTCCCTAATTATAGGTTTTAAATATGGATTTTACAGCCACATAGCTTCAAATCTAAAGGGTCTAGGAAAAAATGTTGAGAACTGCACCTTCTCATGTACCAGTAGGTTATGATCAAAAGCTATTTTGGGAAGAGAGCAAAGAGATGCATCTCCAAGAAAAGAGATCCCTTTATTAGAGACTACAAATATGTAAAGTCTAATATGAATATTTTTTCTCCCTAAGCATTTATATCCATTAGCTCCTGAGAGTTTACAAATGAGGCAAAAACTTCCATACTATTAGAGATTGGGGTCCCACCTTTCTTGTCTAAAGGATATAGTAGAGTGTTAAAATATCTAGATAAAAGCCAAGCTTCTCCTTTAAAGATATATCTCATGGAACTCAAAGCATCCCATAGAATAGGTCTATTTGGTCTTGAATTAGGATCATAAACATTAGAGGTGACCCATTTAAAAATAGTAACTTTGGAATAAAAAAATGTTAATAACCCTATCATAAATAAAAAGGGTTGAGCCTTCTACTAACTTGGGATCCCACATAAAGAGAATTCCACCTGAAGCACTGATGGCTGAGTTTACCACAAACTCAACTTATTTCAAAATCATCCTTTTAACTTGTTCAACACTACTACTATCCATTTTAGTTTCCTAAATGAGAATAATATTCGGCCTAACATATTTCCTAAATGAGAATAATATCCATTTTCTTGATTGTGTTATAACCTAGTTTTTAATTTTATATATCATCCACATTTTCTAATTTTCATTAATCTTCATTTTCATGAAAATAAAAGTAATATTTCCTAAAAAATTACACTTAAAATGACACCTTATAACTCTTTACTATTTTCTAATGAAAGTACTACATATTTCATTAAGCAATTATACAAAGCAATTGAAACCAAAAATCTTGTTAGAGAGATAAAGAAGTAATTAAGGAACAACATTTATTTTGAAGTAGGAGATCAAAATTTAAAAAATGTGTAGGTCTAAAAAAAAAATTGAATAATAGAAAGATAAACTACCTCACCTTTAGGTAGACATTTTACTATACTTCAAATAATTTAATTTATTTTTATATGTGGATAGTGACTTAATATCACAACAGGTAGAGGCCATTCAAATCCTTTCTTGCCATTGTACTCGCACATATTAGTAAGCACTTTTTCATCTATTACATCTAAATGCTTATTATGCATTCAATATCTGGTGTACCCCTTCATTTATTTGTTCCTTCCTTTACCCTCTATCAAGCAACAACAACAACAATCTGGTAAACCACTATGAAGTGCTACACTTTATTTTGAAAATAACCAAAGAAATTAGAAACTTGGAGACCACATGTTGGGAAAAATGGTACACATAGTATTTTAGAATAATATTTCATATTGCATTAATATTTTCACATCATGTACATCACGTAATGGAATTCTATAGGCTCCATTACAAAGAGGTTAGGTAATGGTGTAATGGACTATCTTCTAGAACCACCCATTTTTTTTTTAATTATAACTAAACAGTTACAAATAATACAATAATATAATGGTAGGATAATAAATATATCTTCATACTTAATTTTCACTATTTATTTTACTTGATGTAATTGGAGCTATATATTTTTCTTTGGTTTCTTAAATTCTTGATAAAATTGATCTTAGCCTTATGCTATTTTCCCATTTAACTCTTCTAGATATCTCTCTATTTCTTTCTTTCTTGTTGCCTACTTATTTAAGTGACTATTTTCCTCCATTAGTGTATCTATTTCTTGCTATAGCTACATCATATGCTTTTTTCTTTCTTCTACCATTTTTTTAATGCTTATGCATTATTTGAGGCTTGATCATATTTTTTAGCTTCAATAGTTGCTTATGCACATAATATAGTTGTTGCTTCTAATTGTCATGTAATTATATCATATAAAATGGATTAAACCTTTAAAAATATATTGTGAACAATCTGTTGATATTATCTATTGGGGTATTTTGTAGCCTACTTGGATCAATGAAGACTGCTTTAGGGAGCAATAGTATATTTCCACCTTCTGCTAGCTATGATAATAGAACCATTGAAGTCATGTAATTTGAAGAATTCAATCCAAAAATACCTTATTTTATTTATTTTAAATCTTCCTTCACTAAACATGTAATTCTATTTATGAACTTTCTATGACTTTTTGTTATCTTCCATAAAAATGTTTGCTTTAATTTTTTTGGTAGGTTTCTTTTCCTAGGTGGTCTAGGTTGAATTGGTCATCCTTCATGATGTTTGTAAAGAATATTTTAAAGGCATACCAAGAAACTATTCAATATTTAGACTAAGATCAATTGTGGGTGGTATAAACTAGGTGGTATAATAAAATAAGTGCATGAGAGGAAACATAGATAGTAATGTATTGTAAAATGGTCATGGGTGATGAAAAGTGATTATGATTAGAAGTGGTAGGAGTTGAGGTATAATATACTAATAGACAAGTGGTCACTATTTGGATGGTTGGTGTAGGTAAAGGTGATAAGATATCCCATGTGGAGGAGGTGGATATGATGGATATGGTGAATACGCTTGGTTTATGATGAAATAAGGTATACCTTTTGGCGACTCTATGGATGTAATTATATTAGTTGATGTGGAAATAATATAAAATATGAGGGGGATTTGAGAAGAAGGAATAGATAAATCATAAGAAAAATAGGGAATTATGAGAGAAGAAGGGGTGGATGAGATACGAGTGAGGTTATAGAAGTTAGTATGGGAGTTATTATTGCATCTAAAGTAATAGTTCCATAGTTATTAACCCATACTTGGTTAGTAAAATTATGACTTGTATGATACCTTCCCTGATTATTTATCCTTCCTCTATTCCTTCCATACCCTAAGATATCAAGGTAACTATTATGTCTGAGTTTGTTATCATTTTTTGTAGAATTGATCACCTTGGTTAGAATCTACAATAAGTTATTTCTTTGACAACATTGCTTATTAATACAAATTTTCATGGAGTGGTAACTATGAGTGAGATAGAAAGATGAAGTTGAGTTTCCACTCTAGTTATTTTAGCCTTTTTATTTTTATACTATTATCTTAGGCCCTAGAAACCACCTCTTCAATTGGACCTTACAATGCTATGTACCCCATGGTGTTGATTTCATGCCATATTTTACTTCATGCCCTTATATTCTCTTCTAGCCAGTTATGTCTTAGAAGGGTACATAAAATCTACCTTTACCCTTGCATTAGTGTAGAAGATAAATTATGAAGGAGGATTACTTTACCACTATTATAGTTTGGCTAGTATCATATCATCATTTAGACTGGCCTCTTTTTCCATCATAAGCCTAATTTTATGCATATGTATTATCTTAATATTATGTCCCATGAACACAATAACAAGATATTTTTAGATCATAAGACCAAAGCTCTTGTAAAATTTTCATCCATACGATTTATCATCTCTTATTGGTGACTACATTGCATCACCTTGCTAGTGGGATCAACTTCATTATTGCCTCCTTAGTCTTGTAGAAAATACCTACTTTAAATTGCATGGTTTTGAGTGGTAGTTCAATTACCTATGGTTCTTATGGTTTCTCAAGTAGAATTACCAATAAATACCTTTATCTATCATCATTGAATTTATTATCATAATCAATTTAAGACCTAATAAGTTAGGTAATATTTCATGACTTGTAATAAATATTTATCCATCTTTCCATAATCATGTATAAATTTTATGACCACTCTTATTGAATTTGTGAGTATAGATTTCTAGTATCTCTAGGAAATTCCACACTTGAGTCATCAATATCATTACTAGACCATGGGATCTATATTCAATCAATGCTTTATGAATTTTTACCTAGGCCCTTGAAAAAATATCATAAAATATTTCCTTTGGTGGGTATGTGCTTAAACTTTCTCTTGGTCACTTTATAGTTTAGGTCTACGTACATTTTTTTACCTACTTTTTCTTCCTATCCCCTTCTTTATCCCAGATAAACCTGCTTGTTTTAATAGGATATTGGATAGTGGAGGGTCCCACTTTTATTTATGTTATATAAGTAGTCTTTAAAGGCTCTATTATAGTTTCCTCACACAATATTTTGCTACTAAAGGATGTATTTGTGTTCTTTCTGGATGTGGAAATTTTCTATTTTAGGGCTAAATATTTATCATTTGACTGAAGTGTGATATCCACTTCAGTTTTTCCCTTAAGGGTTTATAATTTGGATTTTACTTCAATGTAATTACATTATTTGGATTTTGGACCACTAGGGTAGAGTTAGGTTGTAGCTCTAATACCACTGTAGGCTTTTTAAGCCTTACTACCACAAACTATCATAGGTCCTAATATAAAGAAGCCCCAACAATAAAGGTCAAAATATCAATAATGAAGACTAGAATAATTTATGACCAATTTAATATGTAGATCTAGCTCAATATAATAAAGAAAATAACATTCATGTATAATAAAATATAAATGCAAATGACCTAAAGTCATTCATGAACTATGCATAAAAAATATTAATTGCTCAAAATATGTATACAAACTTTATTCCTTTTCTTCCTATTATAACTGTATGTTTAGATTCTCATTTAATTCATACTCTTATGGAGCACTGTCTCCATAATATAGCCATAGTAATATGACTCTTCAAGCACTTGATTATTGATCTCCATATGATAAGTTCCATGACTTTTTGCTAATCATCTTGCCACTTGCTTACTAGACTCTTCACTTTCTTCTTGCATGCACACTTAACTCTATGATACTTGCACACTTCTACATGACTCTTACACTTCTATATGCACTCCTAATCTAAGACACTTATACACATGTTCACATTATATATTTGCACACTTATATACAAGACACCTGTGCACATTCTCTTAATCTACACTTGCACTCTAACTTACATGATAATTATGTATTTTCTACATATTGATATGAAAGGAAAAATATAAATTACATATCTACACTAAAGAGTCAACCTAATCATTACAATTATACTATGAAAATACCATGAAAATACATTAATATGTACCTATAAAATTATATATCTTAAGTTGCTAAACTATCGTCAACCACTACCTTTGATAGATTAACCTATAGACTAATAGTCAAGATCCTAACAAGGAGGATTGATTTGTAGTGGCTCAGCATCTTTTAAAATTTAAAATTTAGACTTCTGCAAAGTCGGCTGAGTTGAAAAACCGACCCACAGAAGCTCAAAGCGTAATTTATAAAAGGTGGGCATTATAGATGAACGAAAACAAAAATACGTATAAGTTGAATTTGGAGAACAAGGGATTTTGTAAGGACCATACTGCTCTGGTTATTAGTGGGCGACATCCGATTCGCCCTAATTTAGTAGCATTTCTAAAGACATACTGCTCTGCTTATAGCTTGGCAGAGGAAAGGATGGATAGTGTCGAAAAACTTACATTGACATTTGGGTCCATGCCAGTTGAAATCCTTGTGGAGAATGGTGCAGCAAAGAAACCCACCATCCACAGATATCTACAGTCAAATTCTGCGTCATGGGTAAAACAAGAAGAAGATAAAGGGCGCCGTTGTCTTCCTCAGCAGGCAGCAGCTGGTCATAACAGGCGTTTTCTAGCTGCAACCGATCACCATCAAGAAAATGTTATTAACCACAACTACCCTCATTGTAGCTGTTTTTGTCGTCAATACCAAGAAGGAGTGAAATCCAGCCTCCAGATCAGTCAATATGCTTACCCCCATCATGCCGTCTATTGTCACGGCTATGGCTACGACAACCCTTGCATGTATCCAAGTCCTATTCCCATTTCCAGAGGTAATGGTCAGCCGCATTATTATAGCGGACCGACACCTTTTCTGCGTTCAACAGGAGAGGGAGGTGCAGATTTTTCGGCTGAATTTCACCATGCAAAGTTCTTTGTAATAAAGTCATTTAGTACGACCGACGTTCTGAAGAGCATCCAACACGATGTTTGGTCAAGCACTCCACACGGCAATGAAAGGCTGGATGCAGCATATGCCACAGCTCAGAGGAACAAGGGCAGATGCCCTGTGATTTTGTTTTTCTCGGTGAACGCAAGTAGTCGTTTCTGCGGTGTGGTGGAGATGAGTGGTGGTGTGGAGCGGAATAAAAGCATGTCCTTCTGGGAGCGCACGAACAAGTGGAAGGGGGTTTTCCCCGTGAAATGGCATATCGTCAAAGACGTCCCAAACTCTGTATTTCGCGGAATTCATGTTTTTGTAGATCAGGACAATGGCTGTAATTGGCCCTTTTCGATTCCTGTGATCAATAGCAAAGACACGCAAGGGATCCCTTACTCTCAAGGAATGGAGATGTTGAAGATCATCAAAAATTATGTGTCGAAAACATCCATACTCGACTCTTCTAATTTGGGCTACCGTAAAAGCTCTTTGATAAAACGGGATCACTGGCTAAAAACGAAGTTCAATGAGAAGTGGAAGCTCAGCAAGGAGAACGCTGAGAAAGTTGGATCGCGGTTGCCACTGCCACCATCGCCACCTGTAGCAGTTGCAGGCTCAACTTCTGAAGATGGAAAAGTGAGTAAGCTCTATACTAAATCAAATGAGTTCAACATAAGCAAGGATAGAGATGAAAATAATTTAAATGCTGATGATCTACGGAACCAGAACTATGATGAGAGCGAGCAGGAAGCATTTTCAACACCATCCCCACACACAGACGCTCAAGCAGATGCACTCTCCCATTGAAATCCAATGGATATTACTGAAGTTAAGAAATGGCTCAAGCAGATGCACTGTCCCATTGAAGTCCAATGGATATTACAGAAGATAAGAAATGTTTCGAAAAGGCGAATTTTTAGACACACTTCCTGATTCTTAATGTTTTGCTTGTTTGGTTGAGGTGATGCCATTCACCTCAAGAAAATCATTCCCAGTTTTCCAATTCCACCCTATTTAAAAAAAAAAAAACTTTTGTTATCTTTATATCTCATACCGGGCCGGGCCAATGTATTTAAAACATAAATATTATGTTATTTGGAAAATTAAATGGTTTCCTCGAGGAAGAGAGCCATATGTATCTTTGAAAGGAAAAAGAAAAGAAAAAAACACGTTTTTTCCAAGTAAATGGATTATCAATGGATTATGAAAAATTTATTGCGTAAAAGTAAATGGATTATCAATGATTAGCTTTATAAATTATTTATTACTTAAAATTAAGTTTTTCAATATATTTTATTTTTTAAAATTTTAACAATTTTTTACACACCACATCATCATTTAAACATGGTTCTTTTAAAAAATTCTAAAATTTAAATCATTATATTATCCACAAGTACATGTTTTAAGTTTTATAGTTAAAATTAGTTAGTTATATATATTATATGTGGTTTTTAAGTTTATAGAGAGTGGTTGTGTTTACACAAGATCTAAAATTTGATCTGGTAGATGCACATTTTATGATTATCTTTGTATTTATGAATATTTGTTTTATATGATTGATAGATTTATAGACCACTTTAATTTTATAGCATGAAGCTAAGATTTGATATTAAAAGTTGTTATCTTATATGTTTTATATTTTTATTATTGATTATGTTTAAGATTGATTAATGTTTATCATCAAAGCAATAAGTAAATGAAGTTGATTATAAGATTATGATTAATATTATATGCATTTTAATGATTTATTAATCAAGTTATCATCGATAATATTGTGAGGTTAGGTGATTATCATTATGATTGCATTTAATGGATGTTTTAAGAGATTTATTTATTTTTAAATAAGCTACATATAGATTTTATTGGATATTACTCTCATAAATTTTTTAAAATATTTCTTTTTTTTTTTAGATCTTATAAGAGCAATTAGACCACATCTTACTTATTATTTTGTTTAACAATGAAAATTATATCCTTCATTGATTCACCTCTTTCAAGATTATAGTCCATAAATTTTTAAAATAGATAGAACTATAATATTTAGATCCTATAAAAGCAATTAAACCATATTTAACTTACCATTTTAATTAACAATAAAAATTATATCTTTCATTAATTCATACGATTTCATAAATAAAATGGAGTATCAAGAAGTATAAATCTCTCTCTCTCAAATCACCAAATAATTTATACGATGGAGATCCTAACTCTTATTATGCCAACAACACGGGGTGGGAGGCAAAGAGGTCATACATGGCACGCCGTAAACAATTTTTTTTTATTAACAAAGATGACATTAACAAAAACATTTAAAATATTTAAACTAAAAAATCCGACTAATCAACCAACCGTTGCAACTGTTTAATAAAATATTGTATGAATACATAAACATCCATTGCAATATAAAAAAAAAAAATCCAAGATATCCTTTATATCTAGTTTATAGCAAATTATTTTGCTAAGAGTAATTTGAAGTAATTCTTGCTACTCCTATTAAATTATATCATTCATATTTAAAAAAATATATCCTAAAATCTCTTCTAGGAAACATTGTGTTTAAAAGTAAGTTCTCCTCACTCTAATTAAACTGTATTATGCTATATAATTTCTAAATGCCTTAATGGTTCCTACATCTTTTACTTTCATCCTTTGGGAATATGAGATGATTAAAGAGCTCCCAATTTCAATAACTTTATAACTCATTCCAATACTCTTCTCAAACAACTGTGGCAACGACTCAAATCTTCCATGATACTGATAAAGGAAAAGCTTAGCTTACTTTGACAATTTACATCCTCAAGGTGTTCTTGAGACACGCGTATGACAAGGTGAATCAACTACATTGACAAGGTGAATCAACTACATCTAATTTGATGCGATTATTCCCCACATTGACAATAACCAGAATTAATCCATTTAGTTACTCAAACCTAGTGTTTCACAAGAATTTACGAGTGGATGGAAATCGGTTGCAATGAAAAACCGACCCACAGAACTTAAATCGTAATTTATAAAAGGTGGGGATTATGGATGAAACAAAATAAAAATACCTATAAGCTGAATTTGGAGAACAAGGGATTTTGTAAGGAGCATACTAGTCTGGGTATTAGCGGGCGATCCGATTCACCCTAGCATTTAAAAAAAATATATTTTATAGCTTGGCAGAGGAAAGGATGGATAGAGTGGAAAATCTTACATTGACATATGGGTCCATGACAGTTGAAGTCGTTGTGGAGAATGGTGCAGCAAAGAAACCCACCAGCCACAAATATCTACAATCAAATTCTGCGTGTTGCGTGGAACAAGAAGAAGACAAACGACGCAGTTGTCTTCCTCTACCAACTATCAGCCTCCAGATCAATCAATATGCTTAACCTCATCATGCCTTCTATTGTCACAGCTATGGCTACAGTAACCCTTGCATGAATCCAAGTCCTATTCCCATTTCCAGAGATAATGGTCAGCCGCATTATTATAGTGGACTAGCACCTTTTCTGCATTCAACAGGAGAGGAAGGTGCAGATTTTTCGGCTGAATTCCACCATGCAAAGTTCTTTGTAATAAAATCATTTAGTACGACCGACGTTCTCAAGAGCATCCAACACGATGTTTGGTCAAGCACTCCGCGCGGCAACGAAAGGCTGGATGCAGCATATGCAACAATTCAGAGAAACAAGGGCAGATGCCCGTGATTTTGTTTTTCTCGGTGGTGAACGCAAGCAGTCGTTTCTGCGGTGTGGTGGAGATGAGTGGTGGTGTGGAGCGGAATAAAAGCATGTCTTTCTGGGAGAGCACGAACAAGTGGAAGGGGGTTTTCCCCGTGAAATGGCATATCGTCAAAGCTATCCCAAACTCTGTGTTTCGTGGAATTCATGTTTTGGTAGACCAGAACAATGGGTGTAATTGGCCCATTTCGATTCCTGTGATCAAGAGCAAAGACATGCAAGAGATCCCTTACTCTCAAGAAATGGACATGTTGAAGATCATAAAAAATTATATGTCAAAAACATCCATACTCGACTCTTCTAATTTGACCTACCGTGAAATATCTTTGATAAAACAGGATCACTGGCTAAAAATGCAATTCAGTGACAAGTGGAAGCACAACAAGGAGAACGCTGAGAAAGTTGGATCGGGGTTGCCACTGCCACCATCGCCACCTGTAGCAGTTTTTTTCTTTACCCGTGGATATAAAATATTTTAAAATTGGAATCATCCTATAGTAAAACTATGGTTCACTTTTGCTAATTTATGAGGCAATAAACTTGAAGTGCCTATCAATATATACCAAACGGTATTTCCAAGTCATCAAACATCTCTCTATCCAATTTCCAAGTCATCAAACATCTCTCTATCCAATTTCAAATCCTCATATTAATCTTTTGAGATGCTTTCACTTTGATCTACTATGCTTTTCAATGTATCTAGAAGGTTTTCCAATTTAGTGACCTTATTAGGCACAATACGTCTTTTTATTTATTTGGAGCTCTTTTAAAAGATATTGTTTTTTTTTTTTTAGTAGGATGAGGAGTTGTCCTTATCTAGATTTTTTTGGGTATACCAACTAACATCAATTACTATACCTCCACTTCAATTTCTTCAACAAGTAACTTTAAAACATCGTGATTAGATTTACATTCTTGTAGTTTTCTCTATTTATTGATCATTTTTTTTAGCTACTTCAATACTATCTACCTATTATATAAACTAGTTGCTTTTATTACACAATGAAAATTTTGAATAACTAAATTATTTTCTACTTGGGAATTGTTACTACATGCTCTCACAATCACCAATGTACTTAAAATATATCTTGGCATGGGTGACCTCAGTATATGTTTTGTTTATAGGGATTTATTCAACCATTGAATTTTGGGCTTCTACCATCTATGCCTTCTTTTAGAACTTTTCATTTGTAATTTTTAACAAGGATATTATTGGGAATGGTGACACACATAGCATTTTAGAATAATATTTCACATTGCATTAATATTTTCATAGCATATATAGCATATAATAGAATCCCATAGACTATTAAAAAGAGGCTAGGTAATAGGGTAAAATATTATCTTTTGAAACCACTCAAACCAACTTTAATAATAATTGAGTAATTAAAAATAATATAATACTATAATGGTAGCCTAGCATCCACCCTTATTAAATTTTTTGGTACAACAAATAAATGAATACCTCTTTTAATATAATATTACAACTATTTATTATTACAGGTCATAAATCATCTATGTAACAAGATACATCTACTATATGGAGAATATTACTTGTATTATAATATATACCTTTCATTATAGGCTTATTATTCATCCTTTCAATTATTACTTCAAATTTTTACAATGATCCTGAAGATTGTCATGAGTGGATAATACTATGTATATACTCCTCACAACACCAGTACATATTTTAACACTATTTTCAAAGTAATCTTCATAGGTATCAACTTTACTTAGATTTCATTATAAAATATTCCTAATTATTGAAGATTCTCCCTCACTATCATCTCAAAAAGCTTCCTTTCAACCTTGTTGTACTACACGTGTTGTTGATCAGGTACACTTGTGAAAGTTTACTTCTTTACTTATTTTATTTTTATCTTTCCCATGTTGTGCTACTTCAAACCACTTTGTTTGATATAATTTGGACCATATATAGACAAATTTTAAATAAAGCACATTTATGGAGATACATTTTTAATGTGCCCAAATATTGCATTAAAACAATATTTATACACCTAATTTCTCCTCACTAAATACACGTACTTAAAAAATATTGCATACACCTTATATATCCTATTAATTGAAAACTATCTTCCATAGTTATCAAAGGAAGAATATAAAAGAAATATTTTATATGCCTTTTTATTTTTCTCCAATAATGTACCGATACTATTTTCTTGAATATATCATCCACATTTCATTATTTGTATTAACCTTCTCTTTCATGAAATTATAAATAATGTAAAATTGCACCTTATAACTCTTTAGTTATTCCTAATGCAAGGACTACATATTTCATTAAGAAATTCTACAGAAAAAATGAAATAAAAATTCATGTTAGAGAGATAGAGAAGTAATTAAGGAGCAACATTTATTTTGTAGTAGGAAATCATAATTTGAAAAACGTATAGGTCTCAACAAAAACAATTGAATAATGGAAATATAAACTACCTCACCTTTAGGTAGAAATTTTACTATACTTCAAATAATTTACTTATTTTTATATGTGACATAGTGATATAAGATCACAATAGGTAGAGGCCATTTGAACCCTTGCTCTTCACTATACTCACACATATTAGTATGCACTTTTTTCATATATTGCATCTAAATGCTCATTGTACATTCAATATTTGGTGTGCCCCTTCATTTATTTATTCCTTCCTTTGACCTCTATCAAGCAACAACAACAACAATCTGGTAAACCATTTTGAAGTGCAACACTTTCTTTTGAAAAAAACTAAAGATCTTAAACACTTAGATACCACATATTGGAAACAATGATACACATAGTATTTTAGAATAAAATTTCATGTTGCATTAATATTTTCACATCATGTACACCATGTAATGGAATTCTATAGGGTCTATTACAAAGAGGATATGTAATGGTGTAACAAATTATCTTTCAGAACTATCCAAAATAACTTTAGTTATAATTAAATAGTTACAAATAATGAAATAATGTAATGGTAGGATAATAAATATATCTTCATCCTTACTTTTCTCTTTTACTTGATTTAATTGGAGCTATATATTTTGCTTTTGTTTCTTAAATTCTTGATTTAATTGATATTAGCCTTATATTATTTCCCTTTTTAACTCTTCTAGACATCTCTCTATCTCTTTCTTTCTTGTTACCTACTTCTTTAAGTGACTATTTTCCTCCTTTAGTGCATCTATTTCTTGTTATTGCTACATCATATACTTTTTACTTTCTTCTACCCGTTGTTTCAATTCTTATGCATTATCTGGGGCTTGCTTGTATTTTTTTAGCATCAATAGTTGCTTAGGCACATGTTATAGTTATTTCTTGTAATTATATCATATAAAATGGATTAACCCTTGAAAATTTTATTATGAATAATCTATTGATATAATTAGTTGGGGTATTTAGTAGTCTACTTGGATCAACGAATACTTCTTTAGGGAGCAATAGTTTATTTCTACCTTCTTCTAGCTATGATTAGAGAACCATTGAAGTTATATGAGTTGAGAAATTCAGTCCAAAAATACCTTATTTTATTTATTTTAAATCCTCCTTCACTAAATGTGTAATTCTAGTTATGACATTTCTATGAATTTTTGTTATCTTCCATAAGAATGCTTGTTTGAACATTTTGGTAGGCTTCTTTTCTTAGGTGGTCTAGGTTGAATCGATCATGATGTTTGTAAAGAATATTTCATAACTATCCCAATGAAATATTCAATAGTTAGACTATTATCAATTGTGGGTGGTGTAAACTAGGTGGTAATGTATAATAAAATAGGTGCAAGAGAGGAAACATAAATAGTAATGTATGTTGAAATGATCATGGGTGAAGACCGATTATTATGATTAGAAGTGGTAGGCTTGAGGTATAAGAGAATAATGGACAAGTGGTCACTATTTGGATGTTTGGTGTAGGAAAAGGTGGTAAGATATTCCATGTAGAGGTGGTGGATGCACTGGACATGGTGAATGAGTTTGCTTCATGATAGGTGGAGGTATACCTCTTGGTGACTTGATGGATATAATTATTTAAGGTGATATGAAAACATTACAAAAGATGAGGGGGATTTGAGAAGCATGAATAGATAAATCATAAGAAGTAGAGGAAACAATGAAATAATAAGGGATGGATGAGATATGAGTGAGGTTATAGGAGTTAGTGTGGGAGTTATTATTGCATCTAAAGTAGTGGTCCCATATTCATTAACCCATCCTTGGCTAGTAAAATTATGACTTGTATGATACCTTTCCTAATTTTTTATCCTTCCTCTATAAGAGACTAATAGATAAGTGGTCATTGATTGTATGGTTGGTGTAGGAAAAGGTGGTACGATATCCCATGTGAAGGTGGTGGATGCAATGGACATGGTGAATGGGGTTGCTTCATGATAAGTGAAGGTATACCTATTGGTGACTCAATGGATATAATTATGTTAGGTGATATGGGAACAATATAAAAGATGAGGGGGATTCGAGAACCATGAATAGATAAATTATAAGAAGTAGAGGAAACAATAAAAGAAGAAGGGGTGGATGATATATGAGTGAGGTTATTGAATTTAGTGTGGGAGTTATTATTGCATCTAAAGTAATAGTCACATAGCCATTAACCCATCCTTGGCTAGTAAAATTATGAGTTGTATGATACCTTCCCTAATTATTTATCCTTCCTCTATTCCTTGCATACCCTAATATGTAAAGGTAACTATTACATCTAAGTTTGTTACCATTTTATGCAGAATTGATCACCTTGGATAGAATCTACAATAAGCTATTTCTTTGACAATATTGCTTATTAATATCAATTTTTATAGAGTGGTAACTATGAGTGAGATAGAGAGACCAAGTTGAGTGTCCACTTTAGTTATTTTAATATTTTTATTTTTATACCCTTACCTTAGGCCCTAGAATCCACCTCTTCAACTGGATCTTACAATGCTATGTGCTCCATGGTGTTGGTTTCATGTCATATTTTAATCCATATCATTAACTTCTCTTCTCGCCAATTATGTATTAGAAGGGTACATATAATCTACCTTTACCCTTTAGCATAGAAGATAAATTATGAGGGAGGACTACTTTACCACTATTATAGTTTAGCTAGTATTATCTCATCATTTAGTCTGGTCTCTTTCTCCATCCTAGGCCTGATTTTATGGATATGTATTTTCTTAATATTGTGTCCCATTAACACACTAAAAAATTATTTTTAGATCATAAGACCAAAGATCTTGTAATATTTTCATCCACATGATTTCTCATCTATTATTTATGACTACATTGCATCACCTTTATAGTGGGATCAACATCATTATTACCTCATCGGTCTTGTAGAAAATAACCATATATAGACTTTAAAGTATTTTTTATAAACAGAATCCACATGCTACATGTAATTTAGATTAAAATGTTAATTGAGCATGAACACAAGCAACTCATAGGGCCTTTCTAAGAAAAAAATATCTATTATATTATCAATTATGCATCTCATCATAAAACAATAGGTTATTTTATCTTCAATCTTATGTGGAACATTAGAGTAGCTATTAATTGCCCCAAATTCCCATTAGGTCCCAATTGGTCAAGTTAAAATATTAAATATGATTTTTTTATTATAGATTAGTATCAACTAGATGAGGTATAATATATAATTGAATTGCATTCAATATTTGGTGTGCCCCTTAATTTGTTTATTCCTTACTTTACCCTCTATAAAGCAACAAAAACAACAACAATATGGTAAACCACTGTGAAGTGCAACACTTTCTTTTGAAAATAACCAAAGATATTAGAAACTTTTAGACAACATGTTGGGAACAATGGTACACATATTTTTTTAGAATAATATTTCATATTGAATTAATATTTTGATATCATGTACACCATGTAATGGAATTTTATAGGTTCCATTACAAAGAGGTTAGGTAATAATGTAACAGATTATCTTCCAAGATCATCCAAAATAACTTTAATTATAAATAAATAGTTACAAATAATGCAATAATATAATGGTAGGATAATAAATATATATTCATCCTTACTTTTCACTATTTATTTTACATGATCTGATTGGAGCTATATATTTTTCTTTTGTTTCTTAAATTCTTGATTTAATTTATCTTGATATTATGTTATTTCCCCTTCTAAATCTTCTAGATATCTCTCTATCTCTTTATTTCTTGTTACCTACTTTTTTAAGTCATTATTTTCCTCCTTTGGTGCATCTATTTCTTGTTATAGCTACATCATATGCTTTTTACTTTCTTCTACCAGTTGTTTCAATGCTTATGCATAATTTGGGACTTGCTTGTATTTTTTTAGCTTGAATAGTTGCTTATACACATGTTATAGTTGTTGCTTGTAATTGTCATGTAAGTATATCATATAAAATGGATTAACCCTTAAAAAATTTACTATGAATAATCTATTGATATAATTAGTTGGGGTATTTTGTAGCCTACTTAGATCAATGAAGACTGCTTTAGGGAGTAATAGTTTATTTCTAACTTATGCTAGCTATGATTATAGAACCATTGAAGTGATATGAGTTGATTACTTCTGTCCAAAAATAACCTATTTTATTTATTTGAAATACTCCTTCACTAAATATGTAATTCTATTTATGACCTTTCTATGACTTTTTGTTATTTTCCATAAGAATGATTGCTTAAAATTTATGGTACACTTCTTTTCCTAGGTGGTCTAGGTTATATCAGTCATCCTTTGTGATGTTTGTAAAGAATATTTCATATCCATCCCAAGGAACTATCCAATAGTTAGGCTAATATAAATTACGGATGGTGTAAACTAGGTACCAATGTATAATAAAATCAGTGCAGGAGAGGAAACATAGATAGTAATTTATGGTGAAATGGTCATGGGTGGAGATAAGTGATTATTATTAGAAGTGGTATGGATTGATCTATAAGAGACGAATAGACAAGTGGTAACTGTTTGGATGGTTTGTGTAGGTAAAGGTGAAAAGATATCCCATGTGGAGGTGGTGGATGTGATGGACATGGTGAATATGATTTCTTCATGATGGGAGGAGGTATACCTATTGGTGACACTATGGTTATAATTATGTTATGTGATATGGGAAAAATATAAAACATGAGGAGGATTTAAGAAGGAGGAATAGAAAAATCACAAGAAGTAGAGGGAATGATAGGAGAAGGGATGGATGAGATATAAGTGAGGTTATAGGAGTTAGTGTGGGAGTTATTATTGTATCTAAAGTAATAGTCCTATAGTCATTAACCTTGGCTAATAAAATTATGAATTGTATGATATCTTAGGGTTATGCATAATGGTGAATATTCACAAATTGGGTGAATATTAGGATTTTTAAAATTAGGAATTGGTGAATATGAGGACCCTCAACGTTAGCCCATTCACCTAAAACTTTTGAGACCAATTTATTCTTAGGGTAAATTTACCATAATATATATACAAACGTAGGTATATTTGTACTCGTTGGAAAGCTCTTTTTGAGCCTAATCTAATGGTGGTGTTTGCATGAAGTTATAATATAATTTAATAGGTCAAAATGTGTTCCAAATATGACCCTAATTATTTGGGCTTAAAATACCCCAAATTTTGGTGTGAATATGATTGATTTGATTTGCTTAGGATTCACCATGATTCACCTTGATTTCGACTAGGATTCACCATTTTTTTACAAGTACATTTTGAGTCCAACCCCTTATGCATAACCCTAAAATACCTTATTTGATTATTTATCCTTCAAATTTTACTTCCATACCCTAAGATGTCAAGGTAACTATTTTTTTGTGGTTTTTTTTTTTTTTTTAATTTAGATAGTGGAATTGGTAGCCACCATGAATCTGGTAAGGCTATCCAGCTTTTATGGTTGCCATAGTATTTTGTTCTATTCACCCCAAATCCACCACAGTTCTTCATATAGTCCACCCCTATAAACACCATACCACAATCATTTTAAACCTTTTACGTTGTCGAAAGCACCAGGAAAGGGACAAGCATTGAGTCCGATGAGGTTTGAGATTTGAACCTTGGACCTCCATCCCCATTATGGGGTTTGGTTGAATCAATTAGTCTAAACCTCAGTATTCATGTCAAGGTAACTATTAAATATTATTTTATTACCATTTTATGTAGAATTGATCACCTTGGATACAATCTATAGTAAGTTATTTTCTTGACAACATTGCTTATTAATACCAATGTTTATGGAGTGGTAACTATGAGTGAGATAAAGAGACCAAGTTGAGTGTCCAATCTAGTTATTTTAGCCTTTTTATTTTTATACCCTTATCTTAGGCCCTAGAAACCATCTCTTCAAATAGACCTTACAATGCTATGTGCCCCATGGTGTTGGTTTCATGTCATATTTTACTCTATACTCTTATCTTCTCTTCTAGCCAGTTATGTCTTAGAATTGTACATATAATCTACTTTTACCCTTGCATTATCATAGAAGATAGAATATAAGGAAGGACTACTTTATCACTATTATAGTATAGCTATTATTATCTCATCATTTAGACTATCCTCTTTCTCCACTCTAGGCACAATTTCATGGATATGTATTATCTTAATATTGTGTCCCATTAACACACTAAAAAGCTATTTCTATATCATAATACCAAAGCTCTTGTGAAAAGTTTATCCACATGATTTCTTATCTCTTATTGATGACTACATTGTATCACCTTGCTAGTGGGATCAACGTCATTATTGCCTCATTAGTCTTGTAGAAAATGATATTTTCTAGACTTAGAAATATTTTTTATCAATGAAATCCACATGCTACATGTAATTTAGATTAAAAAGGTAATTGAGAATGAACACAAGAAACTCATAGGGCCTTTCTAAGATAAAAATCTCCATTGGATCATCGATGATGCATCACATCATAAACAATAGGCTATTTTGTCTTCAATATTATGTGGCACATCAATGTAGCCACAAAATGTACCAACTTCACATTAGGTTTGACTTGGTCAAGTTACAATATTAAATTTAATTTTCTATTATATTTTAGTATCAACTATATGGGGTATAATATATTATTGAATTTCTTTGTCTTATTGAACTTCCTCAACTATTGATATATGTGGCCTGCTACATATGCAAAAAAATCCAACAATTAAGAGTATTTTTGGAGGTAGTTTTCAATTGTATGTAGCATCAACACATGTTATTCTCTAACCAAGTCATGTAGTGTCTCTCCAAAAATAGCTAGAATACCAAACTAGACCATATGTACATCTACTTTGAATTTCCTGGTTTTGAGTGGTAGTTCAATTACCTATGCCTTTTATGGTTTCTTAAGTAGCATTGCCAATAAATACCTTTATCTATCTTCATTGAATTTGTTATTATAATCAATTTAAGACCTAATGAGTTAAATAATATTTCATTATTTGTAATAAATATTTGTCCATATTTCCATAATTGTGTATAATTTGTATGACCACTCTTATTGAATTTGGGAGATATTTCTAGTATCTCTAGGAAATTCCACACTTGAGTCATCAACGTCATTTCTAGATCATGATATCTATATTAAATCAATGCTCTATGAATTTGTGCTTAGGCCCATGTAAAATATCATACTATCTTTTCTTTGGTGGGTATGTGCTTAAACTTTCCCTTGGCTGCTTTATAGTCTAGGTCTATGTATATTTTTTCACTTGCTTTTTCTTCCTTTCTCCTTATTTGTCCAAGATAAACCTACTTTCTTAATACGATTTATGTTATAGAAGTAGTCATTAAAGGCTCTAGTATAGTTACCTCACATATTTTTTTGCTACTAAAGGATGCATTTGTGTTCTTTTTTAGATGTGGAAATTTTCTATTTTAGGGCTAAATATTTATCATTTGACTAAAGTGTGATATCTACTTCAGTTTCCCTTAATATTTTATGATTTGGATTTTAATTCAATGTAATTTATATTATTTTGATTTTGGACCTTTTTTGTTTTATCAAATTATAAAGGAAACTTATCTTCCAACTAAAGAAAATTGTTCCTTTGTTAATGGTGGCTAATAAAATAAACTCTATTAAAATATGTAGAGTTTGGTTGTAGCTCTAATACCACTGTAGGCTTTTTAAGCCTTACTACCACAAAATATCATAGGTCCCAATATAAATAAGCCCCAATATTAAAGGTCAAAATGCCAATAATGAAGAGTAGAATAATATATGACCAATTTAATATGTTAATCTATGCCAATATAATAAAGAAAATAACATTCACATATATAATAAAATATGAATATAAATAGCCTAAGTCATTCATGAACTATGTATAAAGAAAAATTACAATATTAATTGCTCAAAATATATATACAAACTTTATTAATTGTCTTCCTATTACAATCGTATGTTTAGATTGTCATTTTGTTTTATACTCTCATGGAGCACTATTTCCATAATATAGCCACAGTAATGTGATTCTTCATGTACTCTTTTGCACAATATTTATATTTATAAATAATCTTCAAATCATTTTTTTCATATTCTATTTGTATCCCTTGTACAAGATTATTTGTTTCATAGTAAAAAATTCAATTTTGGGTCATAAGTCACTAGTGTCATAAGTTGTATCTTAATTTTTGGTAAGATAATTTGTATCACAATAGATATTTACCATAGTGGGATTCAAATTGTTAATATTACAACTATATATAATTATATGTATTAAATCATCTATGACACAAGACACATCTACTATACGAAGAATATTTCTTGTATTATAATAGATATCATTCATTATAGGCTTATTCTTCATCCTTTCAATTATTACTTCAAAGGTTTTACAATGATCCTCAAAATTGTCTGAGTGGATAATACTATGTATATACTCCTCACAACACCAATAGATATTGTAACACTATTTTCAAAGTAATATTCATATTTACTTATATTTCATTGTAAAATATGCCTAAGTATTAGATATTCTTCCTCACTATCATCTTGAAAAATACCTTTTAACCGTGTTGTACTACACATGTTGTTGATAAGGTACACTTGTGAAAGTTTACTTACTTATTTACTTACTTTATTTTCATATTTACCATGTTGTACTACTTCAAACCACTTTGTTTGATAAAATTTGGGGCATATATAAATAAATTTTAAATAAAGAACATTTATGGAGATACATTTTTAAGGTGCCAAAAGATTACATTAAAAAAAGTCACTACACATGTTATTTATCCTAACTAAAGATATGTACTCAAACAAATTGCATACACCTTATATCTCCTATTACTTGAAAAATTTATTCTATAGTTCTCAATGAAAGAATATAAAAGAAATATTTTATATACCTTTTTATTTTTATCAAATAAAGTACTAATAATATTTTCTTGCTTGTGTTTTTTTATTATATGGATTAAGGAGTTTTGAAGGATCTCCAAACCTACTACAAAAATGGTCTAGTCACCAACAAAAGGTGACAGTAAGCATAAATACTCATAGAAAAATCATCATTAGGAAAGATCCAAACCAGGAACCAGAGAACCCATAGAAAAGTAGAACTAACTACTCAACAAGAAAATAGAACCAAGTGCCCATGCTAGAGAAAATACAACAACACATAGGCTCACAGGCCAAGAAACCCAAAATATACATAAACCAACAAATACATAAGATAGGAAAGATAGAGTTAGAGATGCAAAAATTAGAATTTGGAGCCATTGGGCACCACACCATTATCTTCGTTAAACAAATTTAATTCCATAGTTTTCCAACCCATGAGGCCTAGAATATTATCAGTGCAAGAAATCATAGCTTACTTGTAGTGAATCAAGGATATCTAGAGTTTCATCATTGTTTCTTTAAGAGATTTCATATTCAATGTCTTGACCTAGATTCAATGGATCTGAGCCTTTCTAATAATACCCACTCCAAGAGTAAAATTCAACTTCTTGGGAGGCAAAAAATACTCCTTAAAGTTTCAATGAACAATATTCATTGGATATTTCTCATTGTTTGCTATCTTAGAAACCAATCTCTTAGATCTTCTTGTTCTTTCCTCGCTACCTTTTGCACCTTAGGGAGGAGAATCATCCCCCCTCGTAGGCATCACCAATGGAGTAATAATGATATCATCCTTACTAGAGGTATAAAAATATCCTAAATTAGAAGAGATTGGAGTAGGAGCCCAATTAAGGAATCTTAGGATGCTATCACCATCCAAACCTATAGACTTGACTATGAAGTCAAAGAGCAATTTTTCTAGGCCTTGGTGAATAGGGTTAGGATCCACATGTTTCTTCACATTGATGACTATTTTGGCTAGATATTGAAACAAGAATGATGGGATATTCATCACCCTCTTATGATGTAGGTGATTCAAGAACATAAAATGGTAGCTCTGTATAATATCTTTGTTCTCATCTAGGGTAATGTACTACATAATAACCAAAGCTACATGATTTCACGAAGCCCTCAATGAATTTATCTTGAAGCCATTTTAAATTTTTACTAATTCCTCCTCCTCTCCTAAAAAAATTTAAGGCTCCTTCACTAGGGAGTTATTCTTCCAGTTGTGCACAAAACCATCTACTACCAATCTAGTCATATCAGCTATTATAGGAATATTAATTTCAAACTCCCTGTTTCTAACCTTGACCACAACATATCTCGACAAATACGCCAAGTGTATGGCCATCTCCCTATGGTGACCAAAAAACTTTAGAAGATAATGGAGAACGTTCCCCTTATTTAATATCTTCCTAAAATCCTCATCAACAATAAGGGAGGGAGGATCCAGGACTAGAGAAGCTCCCTTATAAAAAAATCCTAGCTCTATCACTCGGGGAAGCACCATGGACAAAGAGGATGTTAAGAAAGATACAAATAGTTTGATAGAGCATGATGTAAAAAGTTGACCTTCCAATAACCCATATTGAAGATTCGTGAATCACCACGACCAAATAGGAAAGAAATATTTTTAGGCACTCACCCAGAGAATATGACTAAGGATATCAATACATATTACACTCAAGCACTAGCTCATAAAGTGGGACTCATACCAAATAAAAACCACCCTGATTAAAATTCCAATACACATTAAAAAAACTCTAAATTGGGAGCTAGTTGTACAAGAGAATAATTGTCTTGAACTAATGCAAAGGGTTATGATACCCACAAAAAGCCCTAATATAAAATTACACGTGTTAATCAGCCTCTCATCTAAAATTATAATTAAAATACCTTTTCTCTTCTAGCACTTCTAGGTAACTGATGAGGGGATAAACTAGCTATTCGAGCTAATGAGATTATGCCAAAGAATAAAAGGAAACCACCTGTACCTCCATGTTGAATGAACCTTACCACAAAGAACACCAAGCCCAACCTACCTTGAAATATTCTTCCAAAGTATACAAAGGACCTGAATCATATAATGTTTATTCTCACGAGCACAATCCTCCCGCCTCATTTTAAGAGACCTTATGAAAGAGCTCATTCCCAATTATTATGATAAAATCTAATGGGATGGTCGATAAAAAATGTGATAGGTTGTAAAATTACCCTCTTCCATCTTGAAGAAAACTTATTTGACAACCATAATCTCTAACATGAATCCCTTCATCTGGACAAAAGATAACTCAGTGATCAATATTACCAAATAGGATTCTTATAGCTCAATAAGAGCTTACCTAGCAACCATAATTGTCATGTAGGATAATGAAATCCATTCCACCATTTGTGGGTATACCCTTTATAATAACTATTGGTGCTATAAGAGCATCCATTTGAATTCAAAAATTGGTAGATTCAAAAATTTAAAATTTGGTGGATTAGAGAAAACAAATTCTTGACTACTAGTTTCTAAAGGAAGAAAACCTAGAGGTGCATCTTGATAAATTTGGGAAGGGGTATATATTTATTTAAAATAATTATCCAAGGAACTTAGGCCAGTTGGGAAATTACCCCATAAAATAAATAACTCTTGCTATGATAGGCCTTGGTTAACCAAAATATTTATCACCCTATTTTATTCTATGTATATATGTTTGAACTACACATCTTCTATAATTTAGGCTATTCTTCCAACTTCCATTACCAGACATGTAATAGTCAAATATGGAGTCTAGATTCCTTTGATCATATTCATAATATTGAGTGAATCCTCCTATATGATTAGTTTCCTACAATCCACAGTTTCTAATTGAGAGACTCCTTAAACATGGCCCTTACTTTTGCAAAATGGCTAGACTAATATCCCATATTTTTGCAAATGCAATAATAATCTCCCCATTCAGATTCCTAATTAACCTCCTAGTATCTATAGTCTTGGGTTTACCTTTTTAAGATCCATCAAAATTCAACTTTTTTCATCTAGGTGGGGAGGATCCCATATGGTTTTGGAATTGTCCTAAATCACATGATCACTCTTGGCCTACTGCTAGGTTGTGAGACCCAATGATATTTCTAAACCAATCTATTTATCCATAGTGACTATCCATATATAGAGTATTTATATTTTCCATTATTTCCATGATGGTCTATAAATAAATTAATCTCACCAGGTGGGAGGTATTTTTAAAGGCCTTGGTATTTCTTTCCTTCCACACTTGCCACCACAAATGAGGTGAGCCAAAATTTTAGAAGCATCGAAAGAGAGAAGAAGAAAATGAAGAGGGCCACTACTCAATTAAATCCATAAAATTGTTTGAAAAAAACTAAGACATACCAAGCTCTTTGTAAAATAAATGAACAATAACTTAGGTGAAGGGACAAAGGGACAACAGATGAATTAGGGTTTCTTCTATGCATCCACATAAAAACATCTATTAGGAATATACATTGCCCTCTTTGGGATATTTTCCAAGGTGAGAAATTTAAATTTAAAATCTAACAAGAAGAAGGCATTAATCTTGGGGGTGATCCCCTTTAACCAAATATTGCTTGCTAGGAACCAGGGATCGATAGAAGCATCAAGGTAGTGATAGGATGATTTAATTGAGAATAGACCATCCTTTGGTAGTAACTAGATTAAACTATTTGGGAAACCCATACTAGGGATGATGTACCATCTAATAATACCTAATAGAGATCTACAAATCAATTTATCTATATGTATCAGCCCTAGAAAATTAAAGGATTTCCATCAAACATGGTCATTTACTTTTTCAATAGTCATAAAATTTGGAGCCAAGAAGGTTGGTCAGTGATTGGTTTTAGAATACTTAGGTTTAGTAAGGCTTACAATAGGGATTCAATATCCCACGAGTCCCTCAAGATGTCTATAGATTGACCATAATCCAATTTATATGGTCAATCTAAGATCTACTTTCTTTTTGTATATCTGACAAAATTTTTACTAAAATGGACTAGAAAGTAGATCTTGATTGGGATTTGATCATTTATAAATTGGTAATCATTTTTTAAATAGTTGAATTTTAAGATCTTCACCCAGTTGATATTATCATATTGGACCAATATCCATACTTATTTGGAAATTAGCACCCTATTTATAACTTTTAATCTTCTAAGGCCTAAACCCCTTCTTCATTTCTACTGCAAACTTGGTCCTAGGCCACAAGATGAAATATTTTCTTATCATCTACACCTGACCATAGGAATGAACATTGGATATGCTCAATTTTTATCAATATCTTTGCCAGAATCCTAAAACGAGACATAAAATAATTTAGAATACTTTGTAATGTGGATTTTACTAGCATAACTTTCCCAACTTGGCTTAGAAGAGCTTCCTTCCATCTAGTGTGCTTCCTTTGAAATCTTTCAACCATCGGTTCCTACAAAGAGGGCTTAGCTACAACTTTAAACATAGGTATTCATAAATACACCAGAGGGAGAGAAGCAATATCACAACCTAAAATATCTGTAATATGTCTCTGTCTAGCAAGGGGAGTATTAAAGAAAAATATACTACTCTTCCTAAATTTGAATTTCTGACCTGATGCTTTCTTAAAGTCCTTCAAAATACTTTTCACTTGTCTAGCTTACAGAATTGACACCATGATGGACAACAACAAATTATCAAAAAATTATGGTGAGAGTTTGGACTAACAGAGAGGTTCAATTTCAACGCTTCAATGGATGGATCTTCTTTGATAGATCTCCCCAGAGACTCGACTAAGAGAATGAATAAATATGAAGATAAAAGATCTCCTTGGAGAATCCCCCTACAATTCTAGAAGTAACTAGTTGGGAAGTCATTAATAATGATGAAGGTAAAGGTCAATCACAACGATAATATCTAGTGAGACCCAAAAACCCATGAAGCTTATTTATGGTTTTAGGTAAAGGCCAATCCTAAATTACATTAATCTTATTGGGATCCACTTTAACACCATCTTGAGATACAATATGACCGAGGTAATCCATTTCTTGAATACCAGAAGAGCATTTAGATCATTTAAAAAACAAATTTTGCTTGTGTAGGATGTGAAGAACTCTTCCCGCATGTGATAAATGATCCTTCCATGATTTATTATAGATGAGGATGACAACATGGTTTAATAGCTCTTGGAAAATATTCTCAATTTCTATTTTCTAGGGTTGGGGATATAGATCCGGACGACCATTGGGTGGAAGACTTCCAAGAACTAGATGTATGGAATGGTCATGAGATATTTTGGGTGGTAGTCATTTTTGTTCTTAAAAAACCTCCTCATAGTTAGCCACAATGTTTTGGAGATATTCTTCTTTGATTTCTAGTATTTCTTGTTCTAATTTTTCAATGCAATTGATTCGAAATATGAATCTCCACGATATTTTCTTAATAACTTTTCCATGCTATGTGAACTTAAAAATTTTGATGGAGGTGTGGGTATTCTTTGAAGAAAAATGGTCCTCCCATTGGCTTGCCATTCCAAAAAGTGATATTTGTGATTAAAACCCATGGTGGTTTCATATTGTTCCATCCATGCAATGCCTAAAATAACTTTTGAATTTTCTAATTCCATAACAAAAAGAGGACCTTGCCAAGTATACGTACCCATTTGTAATGAAATTGAAGATGTCTTACCTAGACATTGAGAAATTTCCCTGCTTGTAGTTTTGAATTGAAAGCGATCTTGACTAGAAGATAAGACGTGCAAACCCAATGTACTTGCAAGTTTTGCATCAATAAAGTTGTGAGTACTTTTTGAATCAATTAATACGGTCACCCTCTATTTTTGAATGAAACATGTCACCTTGATTGTATGGTGAGAGGATAACCCCATAAGATATTGTGCTAAAATTTTAATGGTATCATCTTCTGCTACAACCTCTTGTAGACACCAAAATAGCACCAATCCGATTATGTGACTACAAACACTGATCGCATTGACACACACAACCCCTAGGGCAGCCCCTAGAGGTTAAACAATGGTCCTAACCACTCTCACAGTAGTTTTGGAAGGTCAGAGGTCAATTTGGCACCTTCAGGCACTCTGCTCCATACTCGTTCCACCCAGGGATGATTACAAACTAGTATTCGCCCCACCCAGGGATGATTAGCAGTATTCGCTCTAGGGTGGGGCGAATAGCAGGTTTGATGGGCAAAAAGTCAAATCTTGACAAATGGCAGCTCAGATCCGCCACTTAACTCTTCCTTCACTGCATGGGAGTGTGAGTGAGCATTTTTGAGCATTAGAGGCAGTTACAGGGGCAGTCATGGAGCCCCTAATCAGGGAGGAATCTTCTCCCCCCTAGGAAGGCATGATTTCCAAGTGGCACCTCTGCATGCTCAATCACAAGAGACCTCCAGGTCTATAAATTGGTGAGTTTTCTCACCACAAGAGAGACAGAGAAGGAGCATTTTGAGCAATGAAGTGCTACCATTTTACATTCCACACACACCTTTTTGATTTGTGCCTTTCACATCCTTGATCTCTTTTGGAAAGGAGGTCATAGGGTGGTTATTGGAAGCGCAAATCCGAAACCAAAACCTGAAATTTTGCCACAAAATCCTACCAAATTTGTCGAAAACACCCCACAAGAGGTTTTGGACCCATCCCAAGTGGATTGGTGCCGAAATCGGGCCCCAAACGGTGGGCATCCTGCCCCCGGCGCCCCCACACTGCTGTAGTCCTAATCGCCCCGCCCCGGAGCGATTAGAAATCTATGGTAGATTTCCTTTCTATTATTTTTGCATCTGATTCTATGCTTCTTAGATAGGTTTTCATTTAAATTTCACATCATTTTGAGCATTTTTGATCATGTTTTTATCATTTCTTGCCTTTACTAACATGCAGGTAGCATCATCAAATTCTCGGTGATAGAGGCCAAATTGGGAAAATATGACCTTCTGGGTCTTCCCAAAATACCCCCTTTTAGCTAACCCCAAACTTTGTAGGTGATTTGGAGCTTCCCGGATGTGACATTTGGGACTATGCTTTTTGACACTTTGTTGCAGGTCTAATCGTCCCGCCCCAGAGCGAATACAAATCTGTGGTGAATTTTTTGACTGTTCCATTTGTAGTGTCTTCCCTGTGATGTTTTGATGCCCCTATCAAGTTTTTAGTTCATTTGGATCTATTTTAGTTATCATTTTATTTATATTTTGCATGTACTAATTGAAGGCGTGGGGATTGCATGTTTCATTTTATCTACAGGTGCTATTGACTATTTCCTATTTTCTTGAATGTAGGGTCTCAACATCAGAGGAGAAGCAAGGAGTCAAGACTCATCAATGCAAGTGGCGGTGATGTTTGGTCCACCCACTTTACATGTGGGCACGCGGAAGAAGGAATGGCATCCATTGATGTGACAAGAACACATTTAATGCTCCTAGCCCCTAAAAAGGAGGAGGCGAATTGTAACTGAGTTTTGAAGCATATTAATAAAAAGGGTTGTCTTCCATATTGGATTTCTATTTGGTTTTGATTTGCTTATGCTTCTCTCCTTTCATGCACTTTCAATTCATAGGATTTAGCGTTATCTTTTGTTTCGTTTGCATCGCATCTTGGTTTTTCCTTTTTGTTTCCGTATCCTCGTGATTTCAGTGGTGATCACGGTGGGACCTTGTCCTCTATTTTTGAGATCAAAAATCTGATTAAAAATTGCTTGTTTTTTCTTGCAAGTACCAAGTTTTCAAACATTGGACTGTTGTTCGTTCCAGTCTATGACGAATACAGAGCTGGAATTCGTCTTACCCAGGGACGAATGGGCATTCATCCCACCCTATGATGAATATAGTTTTATTATTCATCCCACCCAGGGACGAATAGCTCTCTGTATAGTTTTAGGACAGAAATTCAGAACCAGCCGATTTGGGCAGAGAAGAGGTAGGGGTCCTAAAAACCTTTTGTCATTTTTTGCTTTCTATTTTCTATTTTCTGGTTATTTGCTTGCTTAGGGAAAGTTTTTTTACTGCATGTTGTTTTCTCTTATGCAAAACTAAAAATAACCCCACACATCACGTGGCAATTTAAACACCAAGGAGCTGGTCGTAAAACCCCAGCCCTTGATCAAGACCAACGGTGGATTTCATCACCACCTTGGCTTGAATTTTTGCATTCACAACCCCGATCGCTACTATTGCTAGATGTAAATCCTGATGAAAGCTGACCAAGTGTAGTTGGGGTGATTCCCAATGCATGAGGATAAGTCTTCTATGGTAGGTGTCAAAAATAGGGTGATTCCCCTTTCGTACCGCCTATGTTCCACGTACCATCTGCTCTCACGTACCAATAGTTTCCCTCACGTAAGGGCGGGTATATAGAGAGGTTGGTATATCGGCTTGGCAATGGTATATCGAAGGGGCGACCATTTTTGGGAGTCATAAGAGCCATCATATTGCATTTAAATGTTCTTTACAAAAGCTTTCAAAACAAAAATCAAAACACACTAAACCAGATTTAGGGCACACTTTTAATCTTTAAACGAGATAATCATTGCTTTGTGTGTGTGATATTTTCTATTTAGTGTAGCATAAAAATCATAAAAAAAAAAAATAAATAAAAATCTACGCATCTTGTAGGAAAACACCACCATGGTGTACACCCGTAGCCAAGCCCAATCACGGGCAGGAGCTATGAAGAGTGTACAAGGGGGCACAAGTCACCTCCGCTATAGCCCCAAGGACTTGGTCATACCACCTTGGTGGCCCGACCCACAAGAGAGTCCACATCGTGCCATTTCAGAATGGGACTATAGAGGCACCCCTTCGAGGGGCACTCCCATCCAACATAGACCCTTTCAGAAGGAGTCCTTACACGTGGCACTCAATATAAATGGGAAGGCTCCCTTAGAAGCTCGGTATGAGTGGCCACCGTGCGATGAAGTGCTAGAACAACATAGGGTCCATGAGGAGAGGCCACATGATTATGTCATCCCTCCTTTACCCCCCATCACTGTTAGGAATAATAAGCCAAATCCAGAGCACAAGGCTCTTCAAACAGGGCGAGCCAACTCTGCCCGCCCCTTTCACATATACGAAAGGGAGCATGAGGAAGACCATTACATTCCTCAAGAGCAATACACAACGTGGGAGCAATGCACCTCTGCACCTGCTATCTACCAGAATCACCTACTGAGGCCAGAGCCTCGAGTGAATGCCACCAACCTCGACAGAGGGAAGTGACCTATAGAGATCTCGGATCATCATGACCGAGATAAATGCATAGGAGAGGCATCTAGGCCTCCTAGACTCAAGATGGTGGAACAAATTGACCTGGCAGTCGCCAGACATGCCGCCCGCCAAGCGCAGATCACGCAGCTTGAGCAAGACCAATAGCAGCTAGAGCATCTATATCACCTTAGCAAAGAGCGCATTCGATGCCAAACAGATGAGCTGCTCCATAACACTGTGCCTGAGAGGGTTCCAACCCCTCGCACCCAAAGAGCAAAACCGTATGAGAGGCACAACCCCTTGGTACGAGACAGGTCTCCACGACCTTACCAAGTGCTGCCTCCGAGACCTCCTAGACCTGAGCGGGAGGCCACTCCCAGGAACAACGATGGGCACCCTCCATGGGGACCCACCCATGGTTATAGGTCTCATCCAAAAACTCCTCAAGAAGCCTATGAGGAGTATGAGCAAGAAGAAGAGCAGGCCGAAATGCCCTACCAAGGTGGAGGGGCTGCTATCCGGCCACCCCTCCATAGGCCTCAAGTTTCCCACAACCCACAACGGGAGCAAACTAAGGAGGAAGAAATTAAATCTTTTGATGCATATAAAGCGCTGCTAGAGCACTTGGAGTCTATGGAGACCAAGACTTCTGGGCCCCAAAAGCCCACTTTATGCCAACTCCGTAGTCATCCTGTGCATCCATCAGTGTCGACACCCCCTTACCCTGAACACTTTAAACTGCCTTAGTTGGCAATATTTAGAGGGGAGGAGGATGCCCAAGAGCATGTGACTAGATTCCTGAGCCAATGCTTTGGCATTCAGGACAATGATGCTTTGCTGTTAAGAACATTCATCACCACGTTCGTAGGCCCTGCCTCGGATTGGTTCACTCAATTGCCAAAGCACAGCATTAGTAACTTAGATCAGCTAGTGGATGCGTTCCTCGAATGCTTCACCTTCAACACCAAGAAGAAGGTATCACTAAGTGACCTAGCTAGCCTCAGGCAGTATGAGGAAGAAACCATGGTGGCCTATGGGAACCGATGGAGGACTTTGCTTTCCAAGCTACCCTACCTCCCTCCTATGTTCGACCTCACCCAAATGTTCTCAAAGAGCTGTTTGAGATCGATCTCTGTGCTATTGCAGCTATAGCAATATGCCACTTTAGAGGAAGCTCTGGTGCAAGCCAAAATCATTGAGGAGATCAAGATACAGGATGGCGAGATAGCCAAGCCAAAGAAGAAAGAATGGTCTAAGAACACCAAAATAGGGACCATGCAACAGAAACCCATTGTGGTCAATCAGGTTGCTATAAACGTCCCTAAGCCTACACAAGCAACACAACCCCAAAAGGCTAACTATCAGGTAGTGCCTCTTAATAGTTATGACAGAGAAAATCAGAGGCAAGAACAAAATCAGCAACGTCGCCCTAGGCGACAATTCACACCTTACACAGAGTCCAGAGACTCCCTATTTGACCGCTTGTCAGTGGCAAACTTGATCAACCTACTCGAGATTCAACCCATAGACCCCAATGCACCAAAACCTAAGGGCTATAGGGAAGACTTGTATTGTAGGTTCCACAGATGGAAGGGACATGACCTTAATGCATGTTGGAAGTTTAAAGGCTTGGTGCAAGACTTAATAGATAACAAGACATTAGCGGTGGATAATCCTGTGGCACCAAGCAATCAATAAATGGAGGTCTTTAAAGACCCCTTGCCTACCCATGATGCATAGGCAAAGACCCTACAAGTCAATGAGGTCACACAGAACTGCCCCATGTAGGGGTATGTAGGGATGATCAGTATAGTGACTCGGAACAAGAGGTACCCAAGCATAGCTGCCCCTACGGTAGCTATAGGAGAGGTGCCAACAACATCACAACCGCAATAGCACCTTGCACCACCTCCTCTACCTAGACCAGTGGCCACAATTCAAACCAAACTCACCCAAAGTTTGAGGACCACATCGGCTAGGCTCTCCATCTACGAGCTCATACAACAATCAACGCCCCATCGGGAGGCTCTAATGGAGATACTAAAAGCCATCGAGTTGCAGCCCCATGAAGAAAACTCCTTCAACAACTTCATGGGACATGTCAAATGATGCATTGAGCCAGTCATCACCTTTCAAGAGGATGAATTGAAATCAGTGGCTGGTGACATGGCGGATCCACCCCTGCACGTCATCGCGCGGGTCAACGGGATTCCATACAAAAGGGTATTGGTGGACACTGGCTCATCCAGTAATATCATTACAATAATGGCCTTGAAGCACCTCAAGTTGCTCGCATCTCACATAGTGGCCTCCACCTATACACTGTGAGCATTCAATGATGCAATATGCTCGATAGTTGGCACAATTGTCCTACCCATCCAAGTGGGACAAAAGACTATACCTACATTGTGCCACATCTTGGAGGGTGAGATGGCCTATAACATCTTGCTAGGTTGGCCATGGATCAGGGACATGAAGTGTGTCCCTTCGATAGCTCATCAGTGCTTAAAGTATACATTCGAAGGGCAGGTGCATGTAGTCCCGACAGACTTGGAACCCTTCAAGTATTGCAATGCGGTGCAGCTGATGCCGCAATCGACCCTTCCATCAACGCATTTGGATTTTTAGTTGAATCCATCTAAATAGGGTTTGATTCCATAGGCATCCCCATTGACAAGTCCATCAAATCCCCATCCGGGTCCATCTTCATCGTCTGGTCCTTCACCAATGATGCCACCTACGATGGCTACACCGAAGGACAAAGGGAAGAAACCCCTGGAAGAGGTACCACCATCAGTATCAACCATATCTACTAAGGAGATGCCTAGAAGAATGGAAGTCGAGGCTCCTAGTTCACCCGACATGGAATGGACTCAAGAAGAACTTCCGTTCCCTCCCCCTCAACCACCAACAATCACCGTTGAGATGGCCAATACGGGCTTGGGGGAGTATCTGGTGTGGAACATTGTAGCAACACCCGCACTTGAGTCCATGCAGGACATGGGGAGACCTCGTCTCCCCATAGGCACTATTGTTCCTCTAGGCTACCCACCAAACCAGACAAACTTTGTGTATGGGGGCCTTGATCATGGTATTGAACCATACATGCAAGAGGACGAAGATGAAGAGCCCTTTGCAGAAGATGTCAATTATTTGTCCAACCTAGATTTCGCTTTGAGATATCTTGGCCAATGCAATTGGCATGGATATGGGTTAGGCAGATATGAGCAAGGAGTGCATGTTCTTTGCCAACCAAGATACCAAATGCCATACGACAAATCAGGAGTAGGGTTCAACCACCCTCTACCCTTGGACATCTTGGTAGAGAACATGCAAGGCCTAGGGATAGGCAACAAGGATGGGTTGGCATTAGATCCATATGCCAACCCTAACACGACATATACACTGGGGGATTATCTCCCATTATTGACAACCAACCTTGTTGACCTCAACAACCCTTTCCCTTCGCTCGAGAGAGGAGAAAGTTCGAGAACTCACCTACAAGAGAGGTATAGACAAGGTCAGGAAGGATCTTCAGAAGATGAGTTAGAATATGAGGTAGCACCATGGGACCCCTTCGAATCGGATAGCAATCACTCACAAGTGACCCCCATGGATGATTATCAAGAAAGCCTCTTGGCAATGTTCCCTTTGGATGCTCCAATCGAGCAAGTGCCACCTCAAGAAAATTAGGTCCCCCCGTAGAGAGCAAAACAACCCCAATGGGGCCAGATCAATTTGCTCGAGCAAGACGAGCCTCTAATGTCACAAATAGTTGTTGGAACCAACGAAGGCCTTTGGATCTCTGACAATGATTATGAAGATGAAACTGAGATGGCATATCTCAATCACATGCGGTAGATGCAACAACAATACCCCTTGGATATTGATGACATGTTTGAGAAACTAAACATAGTGCCAAGGCATGAGTGGCACATAAACCCAGCGTAGTGGGACCAAGTGTTGAATCTGCCACTTTGGGCATACGGAGAGCACCTACCACCCAGAGACCCTATAGAGATATCAATGCCGAGGGCAGACCCTATCCTCCTATCCACACATAGGGCCGATCCATTCATGCCAATACCTCTAGAGCCAGATCCAGAGCACAAAGATCATCCAGAATGTTCGAGTCATCACACCCATGGTAATGGAGACCAAAATAATTTCATCAACATGATCTCCATTGACTTAACCACCCCCATCCACAATCCGATCGATCCAACACAATCATTGTATCTAGACATAGATGCCATAGACTAGGATCGCGTCAATTCACCACCATCCCCATCAGAGTACTGGCCTTTTGGTGAGATGCTTCATTTCACCCCAGGGCCAACTCAGGATATCTTCCATGCTAAAGAGGGACCCGAGGTTCCTAAAGATGATCTAAACTCAACAAATGATATCCACTTGATCCCAACTCCACACCAGTTGGAGGACGGATCCCACATGTTGATCGAGGAGATGACTGACGTAGACATCGGCTCGGATCCAATGAATCCATAGATTATCAAGTTGGGGGTAAGTCTATCCCCCAAAGAGCAAGCCGACTACATTGCCCTTCTCAAAGAGAAGGAGGTTTTTGCATGGTCCTACAAAGACATGTCGAGGCTAGATCCATAGCTAGTCATGCATAATCTAATGCTTGATCCGACAGTCAAGCCAGTTAAGCAAAAACTATGCAAGATGCACCCAACAGTGGCCTTAATGGTCAAATATGAATTACAAAAGCTATTGGATGCACAGTTTGTCATCTATGTGGATTACCCACCATGGTTGTCCAACATGGTGCCCATCAAAAATCTTGATGGGAGGATTCGCATATGCACTAATTTTTGAGATCTAAACAAAGTGAGTCCTAAGGATGATTTCCCCTTGCCGAGCATCGATGCATTGGTAGATGCTACAGTGGGCCATGAAATGCTTTCCCTCATGGATGGTTTCTCGGGATACAATCAGATTCGTATCAATCTTGAGGACCAACTAAAAATGGCATTCACAACGCCTTGGGGGACATTTTGCTATAAGGTCATGCCCTTTGGCCTTAAAAATGTTGGTGCCACCTACCAACGTGCCATGATGTACATCTTCCATGATCACATGCATAAAACTTTGGAAGATTACATGGATGATTTGTTGGCCAAATCTCTTTTGTGCCCAGATCATCTCGATGACTTAAGCAAGATCCTCGATCGCCTCATTGAACATAAAGTCAGACTGAATCCCAAGAAGTGCGTATTTGGTGTCACATCTAGAAAAATCTTGGGTTTCATAGTCTCAAAATGAGGCATCGAGGTGGACCCAAACAAAGTCAAGGCAATCCTTGAAATGCTTCCCCCAACTACCATCAAGCAGCTCAGAAGCCTGCAAGGAAAGGTCACGTCAATCAAGTGCTTCATAGCATAGCTATCTGACAAGTGCCAACCCATGAATAAATTATTGCACAAGGGGGTAGCATTTCATTGGGATGACGAGTGCCAGTCAGCCTTTGATGACATTAAACAATACTTGGCTTCACCACCAGTATTGGCACCACCTAGACCAGGAGTGTCATTCTACTTATACATCTCAGCTACTGAGGTGGCATTGGGTGCCATGCTAGCCCAAAAAAATGAACTACATAAAGAATAGGCTACTTACTATCTTAGCCACACCCTAGTCAGTTATGAACTTAACTATGCATACGTCGAGAAGCTCTGCTTGGCAGTGGTGTTTGCTACCAAAAAGCTATGCCATTACATGCTGAGCAACAAGACGTATGTTGTGTCTAAGGAGAATCCATTGCGGTACATGATGAGTCATACTTATCATAGTAGCCACACGATGAAATGGATCATGTTGTTGATGGAGTTTGACATAGAGTTTATTGGACAAAAATCCATCAAAGGTCAAGTCATAGCCGATCAACTAGCAAAGGCTCCTCTCGAAGATGATCAGCCTCTGATCATAGAACTACCCGATGATGGGGTCTTCCATGTCTCAGAATCGCCAGATTCTGATGAGCCTGAGTCACAGGCCGACATAACCCTATTTTTTGATGGTTCTAAATGTGAGCAAGGGGGTGGCGCGGGAATTGTATTCTTCACACTACAAGGGGCTCCAATGCCTCTGTCATTTAAATTAGATTTCTCGTGCACCAACAACAATGCAGAATACGAAGCCTTGCTCATAGGTCTTCAGATAGCAATCACCATGAACATCAAATGATTGAACATCTTTGGTGATTCGCTATTAATTTTCAACCAAGTCAAAGGGGTATTCCAATGTAAATGCCCAGTTCTGTAGGCCTACAAAGCCCTTGTGGACAAATTCTTGGCAAATCTTGAATGGTATGACATCGAGGCACTCCCTCGATCATCGAATCATTTTGTGGACACTATGGCCTCCTTGGGGTCACTAATCCCATAAGACATTTCTGGTGATATGACAACCATTCAAGTCAAAACACTATCGCAATCAGTGATGGAGCGTGCAAGCTCTGACTTAATGCCAAGAATCCACTTGATCCAGATTGAACCATCCCTGGACAAGTTCTCTCGAATCCATGATTGTTTGAATCATGCCAACTGGGGGTCCTTGTTCTCCCCTACTCCCCTTAATAGCAACACAACGCTATTCTTACAAGTTCTTTCCCGCTCAGCTTTTTCTAGGGATGAACTTCAAGAGGGATTGGTTGTTCATACTGTCGAGGTTTCCGATCAGTAGGATTGGTATACACCCATAAGGGACTACCTCAAGTTAGGTAACCTCCCACTTGGATTGATGCATGCCGCAAAATGATCATTCAAATAGAAAGTGGCAAAACATGTCTTGTTAGGAGACATTTTGTACCATTAGAGCTATGAAGGAATCCTCCTTCGTTGCTTGGACCAGCAGGAGTCCACTTGGGCGATCACCCAAGTGCACGATGGTACATGTGGTGGCCACTTCAGTGGTATGGCCATCACAAAGTGCATTCTCTACATGGGCTATTATTGGCCATCTTTAGAGTGAGATTGTTGTGCGTATGTAAGGAAGTGCATGAAGTGTCAACACCATGCCAATTTGACACACGTACCTTCTCAGGCCTTGCAGCCGATCCAATCGGCTTGGCCATTTTTATAGTGGGGCTTAGATCTAATTAGAAAGATCTCCCCTGCATCATCAGGCCATCACACGTTTATCATAACGGCCATAGAGTACTTCACCAAATGGGTGGAAGCAATTTCGCTTACCTCTATGACTAGAACCCGCATTTCGGAGTTCATTTTACATAATATCATATGTCATTTTGGTATTCCATCCAAGATAATCTCGGATAATGGGACGTCATTCAAGAACAAAGACGTGCATGCTTTGACCACAAAGTACAAAATTTAGCACAATTTTTTGACACCCTATTATCCGTAGGCAAATGGGCAAGTAGAGGCGTAAAAAAAAATGCTAGTTGCCATCCTCAAAAAGATAGTCATAAATAGTCATAAGGATTGGCACATTCAGATCCCACTTGCCCTGTGGGCTTATCGCACTAGCATTCGAACGCCCACTAGGGCAACTCCATTTTTGCTCGTGTATGGCTCCGATGCTGTCATGCCTCTCGAGTTGGAAATTCCTTCCCTATGCATATCAATGCAAGAGTTCATCAATGATGACACTACGCAGTAGGCCTGGTTAGACCAAATTACGTTGCTTGATGAACGATGCGTTCATGCTCTCGAGCATTTACGCATTGATGAGTGTCATTGAGTCTCATCATTTAATCTCAATGATTTATCAATCCGGGGTGGTGTCCAAGGCTATCTACGATAGAAGGCTAGGGCAAAGTACAATTCAGGCATTCAGATTTCAAGCATTTATTGGTGAAGCAGATTTTGGTTTAGCCTTTTGGTGTCACACTAAACCTAGTCTAAAGAATGGAAACTAAAATAAATTACAGGAATTGAAAACTAAATCTAAGTTGCAAGAATTGAAATCTAACTACAATTGCATGAATTGAAATTGCTAAATTGAAATCTAATCTACTTTTGCAAAATTGAAATCTAATTACTCTTGTAGAATTGAAATTGCTAAATTGAAATCTAATCTACTTTTGCAGAATTGAAATCTAATTACTCTTGCAGAATTGAAATGATGCTTGTAAATGAAACTTATTCTAAAAACACCTGTCAATGCCCTGCCACAAAAGGTCGTCAAGCTTCTGCTATAGGAATTGACAACAAAATGAAATATGTTGAAAAATGGAAAGTTGCTAAAATAGAAAGCAGGGAAAACATGGAAAGCAAAGGAAAAATGCTTAATATAATTTTTCAGCTGACATACACACAAATGTTGTACACAAACATAATAGGAAACATAAATCACACAACACAAAATAAAAACAAGAAAATGAAATCTGGCAAGCAATCTATTAATTCTGCTGTAGCAAAATTATAGATTAAAACCTGCCATAAAATCCCTCCTTCTAGATCTGAAAGTGGGCCCATACTTCCTGATCTAGAAGGAGGTGAAAAGCACTCCTTAACTAATTAACACTCGGAACATAAAATGATAAAATACTGCACTTTTATTGATGACAAAACATGCTGAAAACTATTACAGAAAATTACTGTACAGTCCTAATTGCTGCTACTGAAAACTCTCCTCTATTCTAATTCCTAACTGGCTCAACCAAGGAGGGAGTCTGTGTTATTTATATAAATATTTACAATATATCCCATGCTCAAATCAGCCTATGTGCTATTTTACAGTCATTTGCCAATAATTCTGGATCTAAAATAAATGCAAATCTGGACAGTTTGTGTTGCAATAGTAGTCATTGGCCCTTAGAAAGCATCTTCAGTGGTGGGAGTACGTGGGAGGAGTCTAGAAATATCTCACACATATTTCTCCACTTCATAATATTCCATTTCTATCTTGCAAACAACTTCCTATTATGCTGCAGTTATTTCTGTGTTAATCCTAGAAGAGGATCAAAGTTGATATTTTCCATAAATGGTGGCTTTGGACGGCAAGGACGACAAAATCATATGGGAGATATTTTCCCTTACCTTTTCCAACCTTTATTTCCCTTTTTCCAGCTTCAAAAATCGGTCAATAAGTCAAAAAGCACATTCTATTTTCATTTCGAAGATAAGTGGCTTCATTCCGAAGACAATGCAATTCTCATTCCGAAGATCGCTCATTCCGAAGATACTGCAATTCTCATTCTGAAGATACTGCAATTCTAATTCTGAAGATACTACAATTCTCATTCCGAAGATCCGCTCATTTCGAAGATAATGCATTCCTCATTCTGAAGATCCGCTCATTTCGAAGACACTATGTTTTCTCATTTCGAAGATATCTGTTCATTCCGAAGATACTTCGAAATGAACAAATGTGTGCTTTTCAAGTGATTTCTTCTGCATCTCTCAGGTGGGTTATCTCCTAGGATCAGATTCCAATGGTCTTCATCTCTTTCCATATGTGAATTCCATGCCTTGCTGTTTATTTGTAGCTTGCTAGAATTTACATGGTAAATTACTGCATTTTCCAGTTCTGTTGCACAGTTGTAAAATATTGGCATTTCTTGCAAATTCAAACAAATTAGAACATGGAAAAATTATTCAAGTATCAACATGAAGGAGTACATCAAGTTGCTACTGAATTTATACACTTCATTCACCAAGTAACCATGCTGAAATAGTGCAACAATGTTGCACAATTGTCCCTGCTCTGTTATACCCTATTGCTGCCTATTTAGATCATGTGGGAATGCTTCTAAATAGGTCAGATGTCTTCTGTAGTCCTTCTGAACTCATTCCATCCATATCCTCATGCTTTGCTTGACAACTTCAAGGTGTTCCTATAAAGTGACAGCTTGCTGATTTTTATATGGCTATTTTTCTTAGATTTTCAGATTTATGACAGTCCTAAACTTTTGGCTTAAATGTGGATTTGAAACAAGTTGAAGGGCAGGAAAACATTCAAAAACCATTGAGAAGTTAATGGATATCAGCATACCACATTTGGTTAATTGAAATGCATGTTCTTACTTGCTACTTAATCACGCAAAATCAGTCATAAAATGCTGAAAATAGTCAAAAACAGAGATATAGTATTCCTAACATAAAATCATGCAAACACTTAACAAATAGTATATTCTAGTCAACTATTTGGCAATTAACTTATCATATGGTAGTCAAACATTGTGCAATAATGAGTCAAACATTGTGCAATAATGAGGCATTCTTGGGCCTCATCATCCCCCCCAACTTGAACCGATGCATGCCCTCATGCATCTTAGTAGGCCATAGTAATATGCAGGTTTTATTCTTGTGAACAACATCCTTTGCTACCTGCTAACTGAGAAATTCCTCCTTGCTGCACTATATCAAGTATTTTGCAATTAAGCACATGTATGACTCTTTTTCTATTTTTCTACAAGTTTTAGTGCTGCAAGGTACCTCTTAAAGGCTTGATAACATATGATTCATCTTGCAATAGTCTTATTGTGGAACCGTATTTGGCAGATGCACTACTACTGATGGAATTTTCTGTTCTTAACAACATTTCAGCCTGAATGCTTATTTTTGTTGTTTGCACCTTTTGAACAAAATTGATTTTTTTTTATTTATTTGAAATGCTTGAGGGATGTACTTACTTGTGGTAGAGCCTTATAAACCTCAATATTTGATGTACCCTACTCTTTTTGCTATTCTGTAGCATTTTCAGCAATTCTAGTATAGTTTCTGCTCATTCCGAAGATATCCTGCTCATTTCGAAGATACTGCATTTCTCATTCCGAAGATCTTCAAAAAATGCAGAAATGACCTCCTATGCAAAAGTTAGCTACAGATTCTATTGTGGGTCCATCTCTAGAGTGTATAAGCCTTCCATAACATCAAAAATCCCTTCTTCATCCTTTTGTTTAGATGTTATTCTTTGTTTTGTATGTTGCTGTTTTATTCCAGTAGTACTAAAATACAACCTTCAGGTGCATTTTTTTGATTATCCTCCTTCAATTTATCAGACAATTGTGAGATATAAACTTGCAGTTCTCCTTCTAAAATTTGCCCTACAAATTGAAATAGAATTGCTGCCATGTCTGTCCCAAAATCAGGTTTTTGCACAGTTTTGGAATTTCTATGCAATTAATGGCATAAGGGGGTGTTTCTTGACATCTTGAACATGTTCCTTTTTCAACTTGTCACTATTGTATGAATAGTTTATGCCAAATACCGACTATCATACACTAAATGCTAAATGTTTACTATGAATTATATGCAAGAAACACATACCTTACTGTCCTGAAAATTGGTCATGCACCTTACAAGCTGCTTTTGATGATTGTTAGCAGATTATCTGAAAACATAAACAAACATAACACATGTGCAGTGTGAGATTTGTACAATGGTGGAACAATGATGGGTAGATCAACAAGGCAATGCATGCCGAAAAATTGGTTTTCATGCAAGCCAACTCAGTAGCGCCTCCAGGAAGGTTTTCACTACTGAATTATTCATTTTTATATATATATTTTTTTTCATCATTTTTTTTCATTTTTTTTTATTTTTTTTTCATCTTTTTTTTTTCATTTTTTTCATCAGAAGAGGCTGCCATTTCTGGTTTTCAACCAACTTCTGTCCTCTTTTTTTTTTTTCAAGTGCTTCAATCAGAGAGAACATCTCTCACTCTTATTTGGATAAGACTAATCCTTATTCTGCAAAAACATGTCAATTGTTGTATGAAAACACCATCTCTTTCTGTTGAAACCTGCAACATTGATGCAACCTTCCTTACTAGATGAGCAGTAAGAATCTTCTTACATCATCATTGCCTCCTTATTGCTGGAAATGAAGTATTGGCTCCATTGTTCCTCTTTCTTGCTGAAATTGATGCTTGTCCTCATGTATCCCCATTTTGTGGGACATGCCTTTGCTGCAATTTTTTTCTTTCTTTCTCTCTTTTTTTCCTTTTTTTTTTTCAATTTTTCTTGTCTTGCTTGTACCCAAGAAGGAAGTTCACAAACAAGACTATTCTTCTTTTTTTTTTTGCTTTTCTTGTATATTTTTTTTCTCTTTTTGTCAGACTTTTTATCATCACTCTGAATCTGATATTGAAGAGAAATTCTCTTCCATTATGTGTACATCCAATGGAATCTCCTTCAAGAACTCCTCCTTAGTTAATGGTGCATGGTATACCCGAAGGCAATGTCCATTCACCACTAACATCCTCCATGAATTACCAATGGGAGAAAGAAGCACTGCTCCATATCTGAAAACTTCTTCAATCAAGTGTTGTCCATGCCTCCTAGTCTACAAAATCTTGTCAATCTATTCTTGAAACAATTAAATACCAATTCCCAAAAGATGTTAAGTGCTTACATCAAGATAAAATCTTGATATACCCTTGTAATTCTATGTAAAGGGATTGAAATATTGTTTCAAAATAGCAACAATTTTGCTTTTTGTTTATAATTCAGCCAACTTAATAATGTGCAAGAATTTTCTTGGCTGCACTTCAATTTGTTTCATTCCTAGGAGGACATAATTTACCCCTTTGTAATTTCTTAAGGAGTTATGGAAGTAAATTTTCTATGTGCAATTTTTCTAGTTTTTCTCCTTTATCCAAGGCTAATTTCTGTGTGTTTGGACTAAAGGTTTTCTGTATATCTCCATTGATTTTTATCTCTTCAAGCTCAGGTAAGTTCTTGTTTGAGCACAGTTGGATGTTGTTGCAGTCAATAACATTTCCTACAAGTTTTTTTTTTTTATACCAGATTCAGCTACATAGACAGGGGTTGCCTATCCTGTATTATTCAGACTGATCATAGGTTGGGCTTAAAAAAATATTTTTGGTTTGCACAATAAGACAAGAAGTGTATAACTTTAGCAGATCAACTACTTGTCAGGTAGGATCACCTCTAATGAGATCAACTATTGTTTGTGTAGGCTAAGAATTGCTAGGTTGCGGTTTAGCACGGTAAAATCCTAACAATATTTAAGTAATAATGGAAAACTCTAGGATCATCATTAAGTTGTAAACTCCTATTTTTATTGTGCAAAAGTTTTTGTGATTTTTTTTTTAATAGATTCAGCTTACATAGACAGGGGTTGCCTATCCAGGTTGGGCTGAAGGTGGTGGTTGCTTGTTTTCTAAATGGACTAAAATGTAACTATCAATAATTATTATTTATACCAACTATTACATTCAGATTTAATTTTGAACTTCATAACTTAGCACAATAATAATTATTTGACTCCTTTTACCCTCTAACAACACCATGTTCCCCGATAAATGATGCCAAAATGATGAGTGTCATTGAGTCTCATCATTTAATCTCAATGATTTATCAATCCGAGGTGGTGTCCAAGGTTGTCTACGATAGAAGGCTAGGGTAGAGTACAATTCAGGCATTCAGATTTCAAGCATTTATTGGTGAAGCAGATTTTGGTTTAGCCTTTTGGTGTCACACTAAACCTAGTCTGAAGAATGGAAACTAAAATAAATTATAGGAATTGAAAACTAAATCTAAGTTGCAAGAATTGAAATCTAACTACAATTGCATGAATTGAAATTGCTAAATTGAAATCTAATCTACTTTTGTAGAATTGAAATCTAATTACTCTTGTAGAATTGAAATTGCTAAATTGAAATCTAATCTACTTTTGCAGAATTGAAATCTAATTACTCTTGTAGAATTGAAATGATGCTTGTAAATAAAACTTATTCTAAAAACACCTGTCAATGCCCTGCCACAAAAGGTCATCAAGCTTCTGCTATAGGAATTGACAGCAAAATGAAATATGCTAAAAAATGGAAAGTTGCTAAAATAGAAAGCAGGGAAAACATGGAAAGCAAAGGAAAAATGCTTAATATAATTTTTCAGCTGACATACACACAAATGCTGTACACAAACATAATAGGAAACATAAATCACACAATACAAAATAAAAACAAGAAAATGAAATCTGGCAAGCAATCTATTAATTCTGCTGTAACAAAATTACAGATTAAAACCTGCCATAAAATCCCTCCTTCTAGATCTGAAAGTGGGCCCATACTTCCTGATCTAGAAGGAGGTGAAAAGCACTCCTTAACTAATTAACACTCAGAACATAAAATGATAAAATACTGCACTTTTATTGATGACAAAACATGCTGAAAACTATTACAAAAAATTACTGTACAGTCCTAATTGCTGCTACTGAAAACTCTCCTCTATTCTAATTCCTAACTGGCTCAACCAAGGAGGGAGCTGTGTTATTTATATAAATATTTACAATATATCCCATGCTCAAATCAGCCTATGTGCTATTTTACAGTCATTTGCCAATAATTCTGGATCTGAAATAAATGCAAATCTGGACAGTTTGTGTTGCAGCAGTAGTCATTGGCCCTTAGAAAGCATCTTCAGTGGTGGGAGTACGTGGGAGGAGTCTAGAAATATCTCACACATATTTCTCCACTTCATAATATTCCATTTCTATCTTGCAAACAACTTCCTATTATGTTGTAGTTATTTCTGTGTTAATCCTAGAAGAGGATCAAAGTTGATATTTTCCATAAATGGTGGCTTTGGATGGCAAGGACGGCAAAATCATATGGGAGATATTTTCCCTTACCTTTTCCAACCTTTATTTCCCTTTTTCCAGCTTCAAAAATCGGTCAATAAGTCAAAAAGCACATTCTGTTTTCATTCCGAAGATAAGTGGCTTCATTCCGAAGACAATGCAATTCTCATTCCGAAGATCGCTCATTTCGAAGATACTGCAATTCTCATTCTGAAGATACTACAATTCTAATTCTGAAGATACTGCAATTCTCATTTCGAAGATCCGCTCATTCCGAAGATAATGCATTCCTCATTCTGAAGATCCGCTCATTCCGAAGACACTGTGTTTTCTCATTTCGAAGATATCTGTTCATTCTGAAGATACTTTGGAATGAACAAATGTGTGCTTTTCAAGTGATTTCTTCTGCATCTCTCAGGTGGGTTATCTCCTAGGATCATATTCCAATGGTCTTCATCTCTTTCCATATGTGAATTCCATGCCTTGTTGTTTATTTGTAGCTTGCTAGAATTTACATGGTAAATTACTGCATTTTCCAGTTCTACTGCACAGTTGTAAAATATTGGCATTTCTTGCAAATTCAAACAAATTAGAACATGGAAAAATTATTCAAGTATCAACATGAAGGAGTACATCAAGTTGCTACTGAATTTATACACTTCATTCACCAAGTAACCATGCTGAAATAGTGCAACAATGCTGCACAATTGTCCCTGCTCTGTTATACCCTGTTGCTGCCTATTTAGATCATGTGGGAATGCTTCTAAATAGGTCAGATGTCTTCTGTAGTCCTTCTGAACTCATTCCATCCATATCCTCATGCTTTGCTTGACAACTTCAAGGTGTTCCTATAAAGTGACAGCTTGCTGATTTTTATATGGCTGTTTTTCTTAGATTTTCAGATTTATGACAGTCCTAAACTTTTGGCTTAAATGTGGATTTGAAACAAGTTGAAGGGCAGGAAAACATTCAAAAACCATTGAGAAGTTAATGGATATCAGCATACCACATTTGGTTAATTGAAATGCATGTTCTTACTTGCTACTTAATCACGCAAAATCAGTCATAAAATGCTGAAAATAGTCAAAAACAGAGATATAGTATTCCTAACATAAAATCATGCAAACACTTAACAAATAGTATATTCTAGTCAACTATTTGGCAATTAACTTATCATATGGTAGTCAAACATTGTGCAATAATGAGTCAAACATTGTGCAATAATGAGGCATTCTTGGGCCTCATCACGTATCTATCAAGAGTGACTTAAGAAGGCATACAACATGAAGGTTCACCTAAGGGACTTTTAGGTTGGTGACTTAGTCTTAAAAGAGAACCAACAAAATTCTAACTTTTTGCCCCATCTAAGGGACAAGTTCGTGGCAAATTGGTTAGGTCATTATGTCATCGACGATAAAATATGACCTGGAACATACCGGCTCGCTCTCTTTATAGAATAAAGGAACTAGAACCCTTAAACATTAGTCATTTGAGGCCATTCCATATTTAAAAGAGCCATAGCCCAAACCAAAAGCTCCAAGGATTATCATTCAACCCCAGTTTCTAGTTTATGTCAAACCAAATGCCCCAAAGGTACCCATAATCCCTTTGGTCAAACCAAAAAGCTCCAAGGATTCTCATAATCGCTTGGTCAAACCAAAAGCTCTAAGGATTCTCATAATTACTTGGTCAAACCAAATGCCCCAAAGGTACCCATAATCCCTTTGGTCAAACCAAAAATCTCCAAGGGTTCCCACAATCGCTTGGTAAAAAATAAGAAAATTCAAAAATAATAAAATCATCAAAAATAACAAAATTCGCATCTCATTTCCATGCATGCTCAAAATCATCACAACAATAAAGATCTCTTTTTGCATCTCATCTTCATACTCACAAAAATAAATCCATAAAAAACATAAAAATAATAGCTGCATTGAGCATCACATCCATACATTACATATTTGTGGTCATAAAGGTCAAAGGCACCATAGACTATAATTATTCGACAAATTCATCATTTTCCACATTTCTCAATTCTATAAATAGTCCATCAAAAATAAATGCCATTCACATCTTTCTCGCCATATCATAGTCGGTTGTCTTCTAATGTATCAAGATTTTTTGTCATTCAGTCGTCATTAGCTTTCTAGCCACGTACTATACAAAGTCACATATATTTTAAAAATGTAGAGTTCTCCTTGGATCACACCTTGTTACGTAGCATCCCAACACAAGTTAAAACAAATAAAAAAATTCCCAAGTTGTGTGAATGAAAGATGAAACCTGCAAAGCAATCCAGGTCACCATAAGTAAAATGGTTATCTTTCTCATCCCTCTGTGTGAATGACCCCAAGAATGTTGAGAGTTGGAAAAAGGACAAGCATCTTCCCTACCCAATTCCCCAAGAATCCCAAGTTCTCAAAAAGTTGTAAAACATCAAAAATTTGCAAAATTTGAAACTCCAAAAAAAAATTTGACATCACCACCTAAGTGCATACATCAAAAAGCACATACAATAGTTATTCTCATCACTCAATATTCAAAATACCTTGCTCAAAAATAAAAACAAAAATAAACAATGATTTTTATCACTACAAAAGAGCAAGTATCCCAATAACAATTGAAGAAAATAAGGGAGTCGAACTTGAATCCCTGGAACTCTCAGCATTTAGAAGTTCATGAAGTAAACCTCAATATCGATTTGGTGGATAGCCTATCAGTAACTGGTGGTAAACCTCCCACATGACAATATATCTATCACATTAGCTTGAGTACAGATCAATGTTTGCATGTGGATGAGCTAGCTTATGGTACCTTAGATTGTCCCATGGATTAATCTTACTAAATACAACAACAGAGTTAGTGGAGCTAAGTAGGTGATCCTCAGTATAGGTTTGGTTGATAGCATATTTGGCACTGGCGGTATCTTGAAAAATACCACATAAATGAACTCAATTGCACACACAGAGATGTGAAATACCTTGGTCAAACTCAAAGTCTGATCTATAACTTGTTCAAAAGTCTTGCGAGATAAATGTACAGTCTTGGCTAGTTAGTTAAAATATCTGAATCTCAAAAAATCTTAACTACATTTTAAAACAATTGGTACATTTTATTATGTACATCACCATCAGATAATACAAAAAATACAAAACAAAATTATCACATGCAAAAGTCATTCCATAAAGCCATCACATAAGTACAGAAAGCCAGTAAACCTCATACAGTCTATGGTGCCATCGACAAGTTACCAACAAATCACTTAATTTATTCCATATACATACATCATATCATTAGACACATCACATTCATAATAACACATGCATACACCATCATAAATAAATGTGCATAAACAAAAAAAATAAATCATGACAAGTTTTTAATAAAAAAGAACGTCATCTATATATATATCATCGAAAATGCCCATAGGCTATAATAAACCGGTCCTCTGACCTTGCAAAAATGCAAAAGCACAAAAACCCCCAAGCCTAGGGCATCGGCCACCATGATCACGTAGGATTGGTGTGAAGGGAACTACCCCCCATGGTGTGGGTCCTATGGGACCCCTCATGGTGGCTGCTGCTAGCCCCCGCATCTCACCTACTAGAGCCCCCCTCATCCAACCACCTGCATCGAGAGGATGTTGACTACTTTGTATCACTCCCTCTCAAGTAGTGCAATGATCCACCTCCTCTAACCGTAGGGATCCTCCCACCAAGGTAGCTAATCTTCATCTCCAACTCCAACCGATGCCGCACCAAGTCCATCTCACATTAGTGATACATAACCAAATTCTCATTACACTATGCCAGCTGCATTCGTAGGAGATCACTCTCCTACACAGAATCGGTATCCCCATATCATCGGTGATATGCAACCAATGCATTCTCTTGCTCCACCAGCTACGTTCGTAGGATATCCCTCTCCTGGAGCACATCCTCGAGCTCCTCATCCTGCCTCTGGAGTAGCCCCACCAATCATGCATTCTCAATGTGTAACCCTACCTCCATGTCCTTTGAGACTTCCTAAGGCATTGACATCTCTAGAATAGTAGCCTGCTCTGGCTCCCACTACTTCAGGACGTTCTACATCTTTGGCTGATCCGAAACCCCAAAATCCTCACCCACATCATCCACCTCGACCATGTCTGCATCCTCCAACGGAGCTCCCCAACTGTCTCCTGGTGCCTCTCCACCCTCCCCGCCTGCTGCTACTGCCTCTACGCCTCCCAGTGGCCCCTCTCCCTACCATCACCATAGTGTCCACCACTACTCATACTCAACCATCACCCCGACGTCATCCACATTATGCGCATCAATAATTGTATCTACATCCTCCCATAGAGGCTTGATAATTGGCCAGGCCAAGGTCCTCTCGTTCCCCTGAAGCTGATAGATCAAAGTCTCACCAAGAAACCCCTAGTGCACCCAAAACTATCGTGTCACCTAGACGTATGGGAAGTACTTCTACTCAGTCCTGTGTTGCCACTCTCTAGCCTTAGGTCAGTCTGGACAATATTGGTATGGGCGCCAGAATACCTCCCCTGGAGTAAGCTGAGCAAAGTCATCAAGATAGTGCCCTATGGCACCTGCACACCGTTGACTCTGCCCCTACTCCTCAGACCACCACAAAAGAGCTGCATATCCTATATCTTTGTCCACCATATCTAACTGAGTAGTCCATGATAACCCCACTGGCCTCTCCACCGCTATGTGCTGCTAAGCCTAGCTCTGCAACAGATAGCTGTAGATAATCCCCTTCCACCTTTGGCAGTGGAACTCATACATCTCATCATAGAGTTGTGTCAGTAGTGTCTGCCCACACCTCATAATCAAGGGCTCATGCATCAAAAAATCCACCAGCTAAAAGACCACCTCCAATAGGTTACATGGGAACCTCACACCCAAAGAGTCGGGTAGCAGCATGTTGGAAATGAGGCCCATCAGTACTGTGTGCCTCACTCCCAAAATGCCACTCTCTAGCCACCACCGTACAAGAATGCCACCAATCTAGCATTCGCCCTCTGCCCTCTCCACTAGGCTATCCACACCCATCTCCTCCCCATGCCCAAAGCAACATGTCAGCACTACTGTCCACTGATCTTGTGGTGTTGTCTTGATCGACAGTCCGTCTATTAGAATCTGTAGAATCTAATAAACATATTCCAAGGTCACTATCATCTCCCCTATTGGAAATTTTTGGTCTGGGGATCCCACAAGTTGATCAGAGCCATCAGATAGGCTTGATCCCCGACCATAGGCTCCAGCCAAGTCACTTGCTATTGGCAATTTTGGGTACTTTGGGTACATTGCCTTTGCTCAAGTGTATAAGTTGTCATTGATGTCAAAAGGCATTTTTGTGTTGATATCAAATAGGTTTGGTCAGAACAGGTTTGGCTAGAATAGGTTTGGTCAGAACAAGTTTGGTCAGAACAGGTTTGGTCAGAACAGGTGGATTCAAAGATCAGGTTTACCTCAAAGAAACAACATCATCAAGTGTTTCAAGTGCAACAATGAAGGTCACATAATCAGACAGTGTAGAGCTAAAATTCTAGAATACAAGAACAGGAATAGTGACATGATCAGGTCCAAGGATCAAGGCATGGACAAGAACAGGGATGAAAACAAGAACAAGAACAGTGACAAGAATAGGAATATGGATAAAGAGTTCAAGAGAAGGCCCAACAAGGAAGTTATAGACGTTGATGATGATCGGTGCCTAATGGGAGTTTTACTCCCACCCCGAATTAATCACCTCATCGGGAGGTGGGGGAGGGACTAAGCTAAGAGGCTCATTCTTAGTCCTGAGCCCCAAAGGTGGCCCTTTGCCATTGATGACAAAGGGGAGAGATATGAGTAAGGGGGAGAGCTTCAAGTGAAGAGGAAAGCTTCAAGTCAGGGGGAGCAAAAATTTAAAGGAATATTCTCGATTATGGGCACGGTTCTCAGTTGTTAGCACAGTTGGTTTTAGTTTTGGCTTTTGAGAAGTGTTTTCAGTAAAGGTTTGCCATCAATGACAAAGGGGGAGATTGTTGGCAATTTTGGGTACTTTGGGTACATTGCCTTTGCTCAAGTGTATAAGTTGTCATTGATGTCAAAAGACATTTTTGTGTTGATATAAAAAAGAGTGTGATGTCAAAAATATCTTGAGAAGCTTCATAATGTTAAAGGGTTTTTATTAAAACCATGGTGACGGTTTTTCTTAAAACCAGTTGGACTCATTAAGGGTTTTTATTAAAACCAAGCTTAACTTAATGCAAATGTTTTTTCTTGAAAAACCTTGAAGGTCCATGTTTATTATTAATAATTAAATTAAATCAAACCTTTGAGAAAGGTCTAAGTTTAATTTATTATTAATAAAATAATAATAATAATTATTTTAATTATTATTAAAGGGTCTTTTAACCCTTAAGCAACGCAGATAAAGAATTCATTCGCCAACGTGTTGCCATCGTTGGAGGAGAACCGATGTCAAACAATTAAGGAGAAATGGCTATATAAGTGGGGATGATTTTATAAAGTAATGGTACCTTCAATCGATGTAATTTTGTAGCTCTGTGTCCATCGTAAAAGCGATGTTTTTCATTGTATTTTGTTGTCCATCCATATAGAATTGCTCAAGATTTTCTTACGTTTGAAGTCTGGCAGATTGCATTTCTCTTACATTTGATAAGACTACGAACTATGTTTTCTGGGAGTTACGTTTTTGGACAGCGCTCATGATGATTGTGGTGGCTTGAGGAAAACATTTATGTTTTCAGATCCTTGGCGATTGAAGGAAGACAACACATAGGATTACATTATATTTTTCATTGGGCACTTGTGCTCCAATGGTGGTGGTGTGTTGAGTGAAGAAGCATTGGGCAGAGGTGCCAAGTTTGACCCATGTTGTAGGCAATTTCTTTTTGGTCATGATGCACGAGGATAGCAGCAATTAAAGCGCTTTAGCATGTGTGGTGGTGTTATTATTTTTCTCCAAAGGTTGGAGAACTAACGTTGGCCAAGTGTTGTGATAGGTTTTGAGTCCTCCTTCTTCATCAAAGAAAAGGTATGGGCAACTTCTTCCATGTATATTGTTGATGGTGTATTTTCTAAAACTGAGTTTGGAGTGAAAAGGTTGTCTACTAGGTTTCCTTTGGTTGGGTGTAAATCCTATTTTTTGGTTTGTTGAAGACTACTTATGCATTGTTATCCTTAAGGAGAGTTTTTGGTGAATGCATAATTTTTGGTTTGAGATAGTGGAAGCTTTGTGCACTAGGGTTTATATTTGTGAGTCTAGCTACTTGCATTGAGTTGGTAGAACCCTTGGTTGGCTATTTTGAGTTTGATGGTTGAGTTGCTTCCATAGAGGTTTTTTGATAAAGTTATTGCTTTACTTGATTCATGATATTGGGCTTACTCCATTGAGTTGATTTGAGCAAGTTATTCTTTGCATTTGGTGATATTGTGTTGGTGGCTGTTTTGTTCAAATATATTTGGAGGGAAAAGGATTTCTACTTGTTTCCTTTTCTTGAGATGATTGGTTGAATGCTTCAAGGTTGATGTTGAGCTGAATGGTGTTGTTTGATTAAGCCTTGTTGATAAGCATTGTTGTTGAAGCCCTATTTGGTTGTGAAAGAGTATTTGGTTGTGAAAGATTGATTGGTTGAGAAAATTTATTTGGTTGTGGAAATAACATGAGTATCATTGTTATATGAGATCTTGCATTGTTGGAAATTGTTGGGTTGTGTTTCATGTTCTTGATAAATGCAAACTTCATTCTATCCTATCCATTTCAGATATTGAGTTGAGTTTTCAGATTTGAGATTGAGATTGAGCTGAGTTGATTTGAGTTGAGTTTTGAGATTGGGATTTGAGTATAGAACATATTGAGTCTCTAACAATTCTCTTTATGCTTCTATGAGTTTGACAAATCACATTGGGTCTCTAACAATTCACTTTGTGATTTCCTACTAAGAAAGTTTTTCTTGGTGAGCTTGCTGAGTTTTAGACAGGTTTTAGTCTGGACTTGTGAGCAGATTTGGACAGGTCCTAGCAGAGGACTTATGAGCTGAGTTTGATAGTTCTATTAGAGAACTTGAGGACAGAGGTGTAGTGGTTCTTTGAGAAGAACCTAAGGACAAATTTGGCAAGTCTTTGAGAAGGCTTGTGTGTAGAGGATTGATTTGTTCAAGTGTTGGACAGATCTGACAGACAATGGAAGAATTGTACTAGATCAACTGACTATGTTTGGTACAGGTTGCTGAGTTGATGTGGACATGATCATAGAAGGAAGAGGTTTCTTAGACTAAGCATTGAGGACAGGAGGTCTTCGATGGAAAGGAGTTCCATGTGCTGGCAAGAGGTAGAGGCAGTTGATCTTCTGAGGGATCATTTCCGAAGCAGAGGGGAAGGTATCTCCTTTGAGTAGAGGCTCATAAATTAAGATAGAGGGGAAGGTATCTCCTTTGAGCAGAGGCTCATAAATTCAAATTGGGGGAAGGTATCTCCTTTGATCCAAGGCTCATAAACATTGTAATTGGGAAGGTTTCCCAAAGAAATTTGAGATAACTTTTAGAGAAAAGTTTTGTGGACGTAGCCCAGCCATTTTGGGTGAACCACATTAAAATTGGTTTCAATTTATGGATGATCTTGTGCATTGTTTTGATATTGCTTTGGATATATTGCTTTACTATTTTGAAGTTTAAAGGAAAAAGTAAAAAGAGGTCTTATACTGTTCACCCCCCCTCTCAGTATAAGCTTGTGTTCTTCAATTGGTATCAAAGCGGGTGCTTTTGAAAAGTTTAACGGCTTGAAGGAAAAGCTAGTAAAGAACACAATGGATTATTCAAGTGGCAATGCAACACCTATTCTTGATGGGTCAGATTTTGGTCTTTGGAGTGCAAGGATGAAGGTTCATCTAATGGCACTTGGTAATGAGTTATGGGAAGTAATTGAAGATGCGTACACTATTCCTGTACATGGTCCAAATACTAAAGAAGAAAGGCTCATACATCACAACAATTCAAAAGCAATGAATGCAATCCTGAAAGGCTTACAGAAAGCAGATCTCACCAAAGTGATTCACTGCAAGACAACTAGTGAAATGTGGAAACAATTGAAGGTGGTTCATACATGTGATACAAATGTCAAAAAGGCCAAGTTGAGACACTTCAAAGGTATTTTGAACAACTCAAGATGAATGATGATGAAAATATTAGTGACTACATGCTTCGTATGGATGAGGTTGTTAACTCCATGAAAGACTTAGGTCTTGAGCTTGCTGAAAATGATGTTTGTGATAAGATTTTAGGATCTCTTCCTAATAGATTTAGTGAAAAGATTTCTGCTATTGAGGAATCTAAATATTTGGATAAGTTGAAAAAGGATGAGCTCCATAGTATACTTGTAACATTTGAGTTGAGAACTCAAGTGAAGGTTGATGTCAAGAAAGAGGCAGCTTTCAAGGCTACCAAGAATTCCAAGGGTAAACAACTTCAAGATAGTGATGAGTCTTCTAGTGATGAAGAGGCATATTATAGTAAGAAAGGCAAGTTCTCTAGAAAGCACAAAAGTATGAAAAATATAAGATGTTTCAATTGTGGAAAGTTTGGTCATTATGCTACTGATCGTACAGTTCCCAAGAATGAAAGTGATGAAGATAAACATGATTCTAAGAGCAAGGATTCTGAAAAGCACAAGCATCACAAGAAAAACAAAGATGAGCATAGTAATCAAGGAAAGAGGTATTCTCACAAGCACAAGAAGAGTTTCTATCTAGACAAAGCAAGTAAGTGTTCTAGTAGTGATAGTGAAAGTTCTTCAAGTAATAATGAAAATGAGATGTTCATATCAGAAAAATAGGAAGAACCGAAACATAGATTAATTATCATGAAATGTCTTAAATGTGGAAATTTTGGTCACCTTGAGGATGATTGCATAAATAATGATTTGGTTTCTAGTATGTATGAGGATGCTTCAGAAAACTATAAGGAAGATGCATGTATGGTTTTTGAAAAGGGTAGCACCTCTAGTGATAAGAAATCTAAAAAAGGATTTGATGATTCAAAAAGAAATCAAATAAAGGATATTGAAAGTGAACTTAGTAGTGCTCTTAGTGCTTTGAAAAAGGAAAGAAAGAAGAATGCTAGACTCAAGGATAAGTTAGATGAATATTGTATGGAGAGATATGATCTTATAGAAAGTATTTATTTCTCTATAGCTAAGACACAAGAACTCAAGGATGAGTTAGAGTCTAAGGTTCTTGAGTATAGTGAATTAGAAATGAAAATGGCTTCTTTGAAAGAGGAAACTAAAGAGTACAATGATAAGCTTTACAGATTTCAAGATAGCTCCAAAAATGTTAAGTCACTCATCAAAGGTCAAAGAAAGACAACAGATAAAACAGGCCTTGGTTTTGTTAAGCCACACAAGGAACAAGTTGGAGAGTCTAGTAAGAGACTCCAAAAGGAAGAGAGTTCTGATGAGGAAAGTATTTCAGATCATGAGTCCTTGAATGATAGATGCATAGAAATAGAAAATAGAATTCAAAATGAGAAGTTTTTAGGACCTAAGAGGTCAAAAAAAGGAAAGTTTCAAGGCAGATGTTTTGCTTGTCATAGGTTTGGTCACATGGCTTCATATTGCATGGATCAAGTGAAGAAGGTAAATGACAGTTTTAGAAGTGCTAGTTACTTTCAAGGGTATTGCTACTCTTGTAAATAGTTTGGGCACAAGGCAGTCTATTGCAAGGTAAATAACAAGAACAGGTTTGATCAAAATAGGTTTGGTCAGAACAGGTTTGGCCAGAATAGGTTTGGTCAGAACAAGTTTGGTCAGAATAGGTTTGGTCAGAACAGGTTTGGTCAGAACAGGTGGATTCAAAGATCAGGTTTACCTCAAAGAAACAACATCATCAAGTGTTTCAAGTGCAACAATGAAGGTCACATAATCGGACAGTGTAGAGCTAAAATTCTAGAATACAAGAACAGGAATAGTGGCATGATCAGGTCCAAGGATCAAGGCATGGACAAGAACAGGGATGAAAACAAGAACAAGAACAGTGACAAGAATAGGAATATGGATAAAGAGTTCAAGAGAAGGCCCAACAAGGAAGTTATAGACGTTGATGATGATCAGTGCCTAATGGGAGTTTTACTCCCACCCCAGAATTAATCACCTCATCAGGAGGTGGGGGAGGGACTAAGCTAAGAGGCTCATTCTTAGTCCCGAGCCCCAAAGGTGGCCCTTTGCCATTGATGACAAAGGGGGAGAGCTTCAAAGTGAAGAGGAAAGCTTCAAGTCAGGGGGAGCAAAACTTCAAAGGAATATTCTCAGTTATGGGCACAGTTTCTCAGTTTTTAGCACAGTTGGTTTTAGTTTTGGCTTTTGAGAAGTGTTTTCGATGAAAGGTTTGCCATCAATGACAAAGGGGGAGATTGTTGGCAATTTTGGGTACTTTGGGTACATTGCCTTTGATCAAGTGTATAAGTTGTCATTGATGTCAAAAGACATTTTTGTGTTGATATAAAAAAGAGTGTGATGTCAAAAATATCTTGAGAAGCTTCATAATGTTAAAGGGTTTTTATTAAAACCATGGTGACGGTTTTTCTTAAAACCAGTTGGACTCATTAAGGGTTTTTATTAAAACCAAGATTAACTTAATGCAAAGGTTTTTTCTTGAAAAACCTTGAAGGTCCATGTTTATTATTAATAATTAAATTAACTCAAACCTTTGAGAAAGGTCTAAGTTTAATTTATTATTAATAAAATAATAATAATAATAATTTTAATTATTATTAAAGGGTATTTTAACCCTTAAGCGACACAGATAAAGAATTCATTCGCCGACGTGTTGCCATTGTTGGAGGAGTGCCGACGTAAAAAAATTAAGGAGAAATGGCTATATAAGTGGGGATGATTTTCTAAAGTAATGGTACCTTCGATCGATGTAATTTTGTAGCTCTGTGTCCATCGTAAAAGCGATGTTTTTCATTGTATTTTGTTGTCCATCCATATAGAATTGCTCAAGATTTTCTTGCGTTTGAAGTCTTGCAGATTGCATTTCTCTGACATTTGATAAGACTACGAACTATGTTTTTTGGGAGTTACGTTTTTGGACAGCACTCATGATGATTGTGGTGGCTTGAGGAAAACATTTATGTTTTCAGATCCTTGGCGATTGAAGGAAGACAACACATAGGATTACATTATATTTTTCATTGGGCACTTGTGATCCAATGGTGGTGGTGTGTTGAGTGAAGAAGCATTGGGCAGAGGTGCCAAGTTTGACCCATGTTGTGGGTAATTTTTTTTTGGTCGTGATGCACAAGGATAGCAGCAATGAAAGCACTTTAGCATGTGTGGTGGTGTTATTATTTTTCTCCAAAGGTTGGAGAACTAAGGTTGGCCAAGTGTTGTAATAGGTTTTGAGTCCTCCTTCTTCATCAAAGTAAAGGTATGGGCAACTTCTTCCATGTATATTGTTGATGGTGTATTTTCTAAAACTGAGTTTGGAGTGAAAATGTTGTCTACTAGGTTTCCTTTGGTTGGGTGTAAATCCTTTTTTCTGGTTTGTTGAAGACTACTTATGCATTGATATCCTTAAGGAGAGTTTTTGGTGAATTCATAATTTTTGGTTTGAGATAGTGGAAGCTTTGTGCACTAGGGTTTATATTTGTGAGTCTAGCTACTTGCATTGAGTTGGTAGAACCCTTGGTTGGCTGTTTTGAGTTTTATGGTTGAGTTGCTTCCATAGAGGTTGTTTGATCAAGTTATTGCTTTACTTGATTCATGATATTGGGCTTACTCCATTGAGTTGATTTGAGCAAGTTATTCTTTGCATTTGGTGATATTGTGTTGGTGGCTATTTTGTTCAAATATATTTAGAGGGAAAAGGATTTCTACTTGTTTCATTTTCTTGAGATGATTGGTTGAATGCTTCAAGGTTGATGTTGAGTTGAATGGTGTTGTTTGATTAAGTCTTGTTGATAAGCATTGTTGTTGAAACCCTATTTGGTTGTGAAAGAGTATTTGGTTGTGAAAGATTGATTGGTTGAGAAAAGTTATTTGGTTGTGGAAAGAACATGAGTATCATTGTTATATGAGATCTTGCATGGTTGGAAATTTTTGGGTTGTGTTTCATGTTCTTGATAAATGCAAACTTCATTCTATCCTATCCATTTCAGATATTGAGTTGAGTTTTCAGATTTGAGATTGAGATTGAGCTGAGTTGATTTGAGTTGAGTTTTGAGATTGGGATTTGAGTATAGAACATATTGAGTCTCTAAAAATTCTCTTTATTCTTCTATGAGTTTGACAAATCACATTGGGTCTCTAACAATTCACTTTGTGATTTCCTACTAAGAAAGTTTTTCTTGGTGAGCTCACTGAGTTTTGGACAGGTTTCGGTGGGGACTTGTGAGCATATTTGGACAGGTCCTAGCAGAGGACTTGCGAGCTGAGTTTGATAGTTCTATTAGAGAACTTGAGGACAGAGGTGTAGTGGTTCTTTGAGAAGAACCTGAGGATAGATTTGGTAAGTCTTTGAGAAGGCTTGTGTGTAGAGGATTGATTTGTTCAAGTGTTGGAAAGATCTGACAGACAAAGGAAGACTTGTACTAGACCAAATGACTGTGTTTGGTATAGGTTGCTGAGCTGCTATGGATGTGATCATAGAAGGCAGAGGTCTCTTAGGCTAAGCATTGAGGACAGGAGGTCTTCGATGGAAAGGAGTTCCACATGTTGGCGAGAGGTAGAGGCAATTGATCTTCTAAGGGATCATTTCTAGAGCAGAGGGGAAGGTATCTCCTTTGAGCAGAGGCTCATAAATTCAAATAGAGGGGAAGGTATCTCCTTTGAGCAGAGGCTCGTAAATTTAGATTGGGGGAAGGTATTTCCTTTGGTCCAAGGCTCATAAACATTGTAATTGGGAAGGTTTCCCAAATAACTTTGAGATAACTTTTAGATAAAAGTTTTGTGGACATAGCCTAGCCATTTTGGGTAAACCACGTTAAAATTGGTTTCACTTTGTGGATGATCTTGTGCATTGTTTTGATATTTCTTTGGGTATATTGATTTACTGTTTTGAAGTTTAAAGAAAAAAGTAAAAAGAGGTCTTATACTGTTCACCCCTCCTCTCAGTATAAGCTTGTGTTCTTCACTTGCTTGAGCCCAAGGGCATCAACCCACTCCCAGTCAACAAAATTCAGTGCCTCCCGCACTTCTAAGAAAAATGTAGGCACACGATACTAGATCTTCACAATATGCAAAAGAAAAAAAGACAAAAACATTAAAAAACATGATAAAATGTACAACAAACATGAATATACAATAATGCATAAACAATGTACAACTAAAAATAGACAAATAACAAACAAAAAAATTCAAAACATTCAAAAAAATAAAAAAATAGTTGTCAGTACCTAGGGTTTTTAATTCTACATTTAAACTGATAACTAAAACAACAACAAAATTCAAAACATTCAAAAAAATCAAAAACAGTTTGTCAGTACCTAGGGTTTCTAACTCTACATTTAAACTGATAAACACAATTCAAAAAATAAAAAAACAAAATTTTTAGTTAACCTAGGGTTTACCCTTAGTCTACACTGACAAATAACTACAAAAACAAACCAAAACAACAGTTAACCTAGGGTTGTTTATCCTAGTCTACCTGACAAAAACAAAATTTTATTATAGCATAAAATGAAAAAAATTTAACCTAGGGTTTATAATCCTAGTCTAAACTGATAAAAATATACAAACAAAACAAAATTAAAATGATAGTTTTTTAAAACCTAGGGTTTTTCAGCTAAGTTTTAAAACTGACAAAATTAACCTAAAACTCTAAGCTAGGTTTTGCATTTATCCTCGGGTTAATTTAACAAAAACATCAAAAAATAGCAAATTTTCTTTTTACCTAGGGTTTACCTTAGTTTAAAACAGAAAACAAATTTCAGAATTTTATTACATCTTTTAAAAATAAATTTAAACTAGGGTTTCATTTTTAAAATCACGAAACAAACTACAAACGAAAAACAAATTACAATTTTAAATTGTAAAATCAAACAATTTCCAAATAATTGTGAGCTAATTAAGCGAGGAGGCACACTCACCGGTCTCGCATCGGCTCTGCAACTTGATGATCTGGTTTGTGCACTCATGATTTCTGGATAAAGTTTAGTAGCGCTTCGCTTCGCAGAATCAACCTCCTCCACCTTAGAGCTCTAAATCGCCAAAAAATTTGAATGCAAATGAGCCCAAACCCTAGTTTTGCCCCTTAAATAGGCTTTCCAACCTGTAATCATTCCACCCTGGGATGAGCACTCTGGTTAGTACTTGTTCCACCCTAGGACGATTACCAACCTAGTATTCGCCCCACCCAGGGACGATTACAGAGCAAGAAAAACAAAAAATAGCAAAAACAACAAAAAAATGCACAAAAAATAGCAATAAAATTGTCCAATAAGAGTGCTTTTGAACTTGAAATTTTGGGCATGCAAAAAAAATGTCGGGGTCACAAATCCTCACTATCCTACTACCTAAGAAGGTTTCCATAGTCGGACCACTCCACGGGAGGACAGATTATCGAGAATTTCATCCAAAATGGCATCCCAAAAAGGGTCAAAATCCACCCAAAAATAGCAATAAAATTACCGAACAAAGGCGTCTTTGCGCCCACCGTTCACTGGCATAGAAAAACAACGTCAGGGTAACAAAATGTCACTATCCTACTCCCCAAGATAGCTACCATAGCTGGACAGCTCCACGAGAGGATGGATTTTCGACAATTTCAACCCCAAGGGGCGTTGCACAAAGGGTTAACACCCACCAAAAACAGGTCTAAATGTCAAAAAACTACACACACATTAAAAGATAAACATCTGAAGGCACCCTTACACAAGACATCTTGGGTCAAGCAAATCATCGCTTTTCTCATGTAGGTCATTCCCTCATCGATTCATCGCTTGAGGGGGTAGTCAAACTTAGTCACCAATCAACAAATACACACCCAATCATGGAAATGGCATGCATTCAAAGAATCATTGACAAAGACAAGCACGCCCCTACTTGGGCAACAAACAAGCAATAATCATAAGCTGGTCAAACACTTGGCATTCATGAATCATGAACTCAAGGTTCTCATAGACAAAATGTTGTGCCCTTTGCCTATTCATGACTGATCAATGTCCAAGATCAAGTAACACCTCACCAAAAAAGGTTAACACTTGAATTGAGTTCCTTCGCTCGTCAGAAGCAAGGATTCAAGAATGCATGCCCTTTCCATACTCGAGGTATCAAAATTTGGTTAGATTATTGATAAAGCCTAATCATTAGTGCTTTGGTTATCTATTTTTGCTCAGCATTGTGCCACGCATAGCGCATCCCAAAAAGGGGCATATGTAGAAACCAAAACAACACCAATCCGATTATGTGACTGCAAACACTGATTGCATTGACACACACAGCCCCTAGAGGTTAAGCAGTGGTCCTAACCACTCTCATAATAGTTTTGGAAGGTCAGAGGTCAATTTGGCACCTTCAGACACTCTTCTCCATAATCATTCCACCTATGTACAAAACTATGTACAACTAAAAATAGCTAAATAACGGCCAACACAATTCACACAAATTCAAAAAATAAAAAATAAAAAAATAAATTTTTAGTGCCTAGGGTTTTAACTCTAGGTCAAACTGATAAATTAAACACCAAAATACAAAAACATTCAAAAATAATTTTTCAGTTCCTAGGGTTTTTCACTCTAAGTCTAAACTGATAAATTAAACCAACAAAAACATTCAAAAATAATCTCAGTCCTAGGGTTTTTAACTCTAAACTGATAAATTAAAAACAAACAAAACAATTCAAAAAAATAATTTGTCAATTCTAGGGTTTTTAACTCTACACTGATAAATTAAAAACAAACAATACAAAAAAATTCAAAAAAATAATTTCTCAGTCCTAGGGTTTTTAACTCTAAACTGATAAATTAAAAACAAACAAAACAATTCAAAAAAACGGTTTGTTAGTACCTAGGGTTTCACTCTAAAGGTCAACTGATAAATTAAAAACACAAACAAAAACAACAAAAAATAACTAGGGTTGAGTTACATTTTTAAGCTCAGTTTTACCCTATGTTTCTAACCTAAGTTTTGATCTTTGTTAAATTAGGGTTAAGCGAAGTTTTAAATTATTTTCTAAACTAAGTTTTTCAGCTAAGTTTTAAACTAACTTTTGATCTTTTTTTAACTAGGGTTAAACTAAGTTTTAGGCTAAGTTTTAATTTTTGATAGACTAGGGTTTCTTTTAGTTTACAAAAAATACAAAAACAACATGGTTTCCACTAGGGTTTCAACCTAAGTTTTAATGAAGCCATAACACAAAAATTCACACATAATAACAAAACAACTTCTATTTAGGGTTTCATTTTTAATTTGAAAAACAAAATACAACAGGACAAAAGCAAATTGCGGTTTTCAAATTGTAACACAAACAAACAATAAAGAGGAAGAGCACTCACTAGTCTCGCTTCGTCTCTACTGCTTGATGATCCGGTTCATGAACTCATAGTGGTGGGAAAATTTTGGCAGTGCTTCACTTCACAGAATTGACCTCCTCCTCAGAGCTCCAAATTGCCAGGAAAAACAAATGCAAATGAGTCCAAAACCTAATTTTGGCCCTTAAATACACTTTTTGAGCCTGTATTCGTTCCTCCTTGAGATGAGCACTCTGGTAAGCACTCATCCCACCTTGGGATGATTACTAAACTGGTATTTGTCCCACCCAGGGATGATTACAGAGCAAAAATTTCAAAAACATCAAAAATTGCACAAAATGCACCAAAAACAAGAAATAAAATTGTCCAATAAGAGTGCTTTTGCACTTGACATTTCGAGCATGCAAAATAGATGTCGGGGTCACAAATCCTCACTATCCTACTCCCTAAGAAGGCTACCATAGCCGGAATGCTCCACGATAAGATGGATTTTTGAGAATTTCATCCCCAAATGACGTCACAAATAGGGTCAAAACCCATTAAAAATAAGCAATAAAGTTTCCAATCAAAGGGGCCTTGCGCCTGCGATTCATGGCATGTAAAATAGACGTCGGGGTAACAAATCCTCACTATCCTACTCCCTAAGAAGGCTGCCATAGCTGGACCACTCCACGGGAAGAAATTTTTTTGAGAATTTCATCCCCAAATGATGCCACAAAAAGGGTCAAAACCCACCAAAAATAGCAATAACATTGCCGAACGAAGGCACCTTTGCACCTGACATTCTTGGCATCCAGAAAAAGACATTGGGGTCACAAATTTTTACTATCCTACTCCCTAAGAATGCTACCATAGCCAGACAGCTCCATGGGCGGATGGATTTTTGATAATTTCACCTCCATAATGCGTCACAAAAAGGGTTCAAACCCACCAAAAATAGGTCATAATGTTCGAAAACTGCGTAAGCATTCAACGAAAAACAAATGAAGGCATCCTTACCTAAGTCATCTTGGGTCAAGTGACTCATCGCTTTTCTCATGTCGGTCATTCCCTCATCTATTTGTTGCTTGAGGGGGTAGTCACACTTAGTCACCAATCAACAAATACACACCCAATCAAGGAAATGGTACGCATTCAAAGAATCATTGACAAAGACAATCACACTCCTGCTTGGGGCAATAAATAAGAAATAATCACAAGCTGATCAAACACTTGGCATTCGTGAATCATGAACTCAAGGTTCCCATAGACAAAAGGTTGCACCCTTTGCCTATTCATGACTGATCAATGTCCAAGATCAAGTAACACTTCATCAAAAAAGGTTAATACTTGAATTAAGCTCCTTAGCTCGTCAGAAGCAAGGATTCAAGAATGATACCCTTTCCATACTTGGGGCATCAAGAGTTGGTTAGGTTACTGAGAAACCCTAATAATTAGTGCTTTGGTTATCTATTTTTTTGCTCAGCGCTACGCCTTGCATGACACTTCCCAAAAATGGGCATCTGTAGACACCAAAACAACATCAATTTGATTATGTGACAACAAGCACCGATCACATTGACACACACAGCCCCCAGGGCAGCCCCCAGAGGTTAAAAAATGGTCCTAACAACTCCCACAATAGTTTGGAAGGTCAGAGGTCAATTTGGCACCTTTTTGGCAATTTGCTCTGTACTCGTCCCACCCTCGAATGATTACAAACTGGTATTCGTCTCACCCAGGGACGATTAGCAACATTAGCTCAAGGGTGGGGTGAATAGTAGGTTTTACTGGCAAAAATTCAAACCTCAAAAAGTTCGCCAGTTAACTGTAGCTTCAGCCCATGCAATTACAAGGAATGAATTCAAAACAAGGAAAGAGACTTTAGTCATGCATATCTTTGATTTTGGAGGTCTCATGCAAAGAGACTCTAAATCAGGGAATAATCTTTTGTCTTAAAATAGGACAAGCAACTCAAGTGGCGCCCTTGCATGCGCATTCAAAGAGAGGGACCCTAGGTCTATAAATTGGTGAGTCTTCTCACCCAAAAAAAAATAGAGAGGAGACTTTGGAGCAACAAAGTGCTGCAAAATTATATCCTCACCCATCGATTGTACTTTTACATCCTTGATCTCTCTTTTAGAGGGAGGTTATTGGGTGATTATTGGAAGTGCAATCCAGACCCAAACCTGAATATTTGGCCACAATATCCCACCAAATTTGCCGAAAACACTCCATAATAGGTTTTGGACCCATCCTAAGTGGATTGGTGCCAAAACAGAGTCCCAAACAATGGACGTCTTGCCCTCGAATGCCCCCCAAACTGTCGCAGTCCTAATCACCCACCCCGAAGTGATTATAAATCTATGTTAGATTTCCATGATTTTTATTTTTCATCTGATTTTAGGTTGTTTACATATGCTGTCATTTAAATTTCATGTGATTCTGACAAGTTTTGATCATGCTTTTATCATTTCCCACCTTTACTAACATGCAGGTAGCATCATCTAATTCCTGATGATATATGCCAAATTGGGAAAATATGAACTTATGGGTCTTCCAAAAATACCCCCAATTAGCTAACCCCTAACTTTTTAGGTGATTTGGAGCTTCTCGGATGTGACATTTGGGACAGTGATTTTTGGCACTTTGTTGTAGGTCTATTCATCCCACCCTGAAGTGAATACAACTCTGTGGTGAATTTTTTGACTGTTCTTTTTGCAGTGTCTCCCTTGTGATGTTTTTATGCCCATATCAAATTTTTAGTTCATTTGGATCTATTTCAGTTATCGTTTTATTTATAGTTTGCATGTGCTAATCATAGGCGTGGGGATTGCATGTTTCATTTGATCTATAGGTGCTACTGGCTATTTTTTGTTTCCTTGAACATAGGATCTGGACATTAGAGGAGCAGTAAAGAGTCAATATTCATCAATGCAAGCGGTAGTGATGTTTGGTCCACCCATCTTACATGTGGGCACGCGGAAGAAGGAATAGCATCCATGGGTGTAACAAGAACACATATAACGCTCCTAACCATTGAAAATGGAGGAGGTGAATTGTAACCAAGTTCTAAAACATATTAATAAAAAGGTCTATCTTCCATATTGGCTTTTTATGTGGTTTCGAGTGGTTCATGCCTCTTTCCTTTCATGCACTTTCAATTCATAGGATTTAGCGTTATCTTTTGTTTCATTCGCATCGCATCTTGGATTTTCATTTTTGTTTCTGTATCCTCGTGATTTCAGTTGCACATCCAACTTTTCTTACCATCATAACCCATCTTGATTTCTCATATTCTTTACTTTTTGTATATCAGATTTTTTTCTATCAAAATGTAAACATATATATTTTTAACTTATGTTGCACCACATTGTGTTTAAAAGTAAGCGCTCTCCACTCACTAATTAAACTGTATTTTGCTACACTAATTAAACTGTATTATGCTACATAATTTATAAATACCTTAATGGTTCCTACACCTTTTACTTCCATTATCCTTTGGGAATATGGGATGGCCAAAGAACTCCCGGTTTCAATAACTTTATTGTAGACACCAAAACAGCACCAATCTGATTACGTGACTGCAAACACTGATCACATTGACACAAACAGCCCCCAGGTGATGAGGAACAGGATTACCCACATATTCACACTCACGCAATTGGCAACTATCCAAATCCACCATAAAAGCATGCATTTAAAGATACCCTTGACCTGCAACTGCCGTTTTGTCTGGCCACGATATCGTGACATGTCGCGATATCGTGACCATTCCACCTTTGGCCCCTTTCTTTTGTTTTATGGCCGTGATATCATGACGTCACGATATTGTGACCGTTCCACCTTCAGGCCATTTCTTTTGTTTTATGTCGCAATATCACGATGTCATGATATCGTGACTATTTCGCCTTTGCGCCATGGTTTTGTTTGCTTGTCGCGATATCGCGACGTCGTGATATCGCGACATCACGATATCATGACCATTTCACCTTTGCACCATGGTTTCATTCATTTGTCGTGATATCACGACATCGTGATATCATGACATCACGATATCGTGACAACTCCTGCCTTTGCCCTGGCTTCTTCTTTGATGTCGCGATATCGCGACAAACTCCCACCTTTGCGCCTAGGTGAACATTAAACAATTAAAGGTGGACATTAAACAAACAAAAGTGGACATTAAACAAATGAAAGTGGACATTAAACAATTAAAAGGGACACTAGACAAACGAAAGTGGACATTAAACAATTGAAAAGGGACATTAGACAAATGGTAGTGGAAGTCAGTCAATTACGGCTCCCTGCCTCGCATGCGCGCGAGTGGACAACCAGCGAACTATCACGCAGACAAGCATGGGCAGGCCAGACAGGAAGAATTTCCCCCATCACGCACTAGCATGAACACCAACTGGCATCCCTGCATGCCCATAACAACTGCACCCTAGGAATTCTATAAATTGTAGAGTTCTCTCACCAAAAACAAGGAGAAAGGAAGAAATGTTTAGAGCAGCGAAGCCCTACCTGTTTATCACCAGACGCTCTGCCTTCGATTCAATTTTACCGCATCCATGATCTCTTCTGCAAGGGAGGTCATTGGGTGTTTATGGAGAATGTGAATCTGGATCCAAGGATCCATCAATTTGCTGACAAAGATTATCATTTTGTTTTTATTTCTTTTGCATTATGATTTCGGGATCTTGATTTCAAGCATGCCTTCACTAGGGTTAAAAGCACCGGGATCTTTTGCATTATGATTTCGGGATCTGCTGCAATCTGTTGTTTTAATCATCTTCTATATGCATGTTTTGTTTGTTTTATGGATCGAATGCTTTATTTTAACACAGGTGCTACTAAATCTTTTTGTTGTTTCTTTGAACGTAGGAGAAGTGGCAAGGATCGAGGATTCACCAACACAAGCGGCGACGAAATTTTGGCCCGTCCATTCTGCATGTGGGCATGCAGAAGAAGGATCATCGGTCACTATTGTGACTAAAACTTGCTAACGCTCCTAGCCCCGGAAAAGGGAGGAGATGGATTTGTAACCGAATGTCAAAGAGAATATAAATAAAAAAAGGGTTGTGCCCTTTTCACATTTACTTTGGGTTTAATCGATTACATTCGTTGTATTTTGTTCATCTGTTAGCTCTCGTTTGTATTGCATCTTAGTATTGTTTCTTTACTCTTTCGAAATCTCGTGTTTTCAATGGCGATCACGGTGGGACCTCTGTCCTCTATTTTTTTTTAGGTTAAATTTTTGATCTGAAATTGCTTGTTTTGATTACAGGTACCTATTTTTCAATCCTCAGACTGTTATTCATTTCTGTCAGTGACGATTACAGGATTGGGATTCGTCTCACCCAGGGACGAATAGGCATTCGTTCTACCCTGGAACGAATCCTGTTCTGTTATTCGTTTCACCCAGGAACGAATAGAGTTCTGTGCATTTTTCAGAGCAGCAAATCAGAAACATCCTTTTGGGCAGAGAAGAGGTAGGGGTTTTTAAAAAAAGCTTCTGTCAAATTTTTGTTTGTTGTTTTCTGATTTTCAATTTTTGTATGGCTTAGGGAAAGTTTCCTTTTTGTTTGCCTGTTTCAATTTTTGCAAATTAAAATGAACCCCACACATCACGTGGTTATTTAAACCAAGGAGCTGGTCGTAAAACCCTAGCCCTTGAGCAAGACCAATAGTGGATTTCATCACCACGTTGGCTTGGATATTTTCATTCATTTACCCCGATTGTCACTGTTGCTCGACGTAAATCTTGATGAAAGCTGATCGAGTGTCATTGGGGTGATTCCCAACGTGCATGAGGATAAGTCTTCTATGGTAGGTGTCATAAACAGGACAATCCCCCTTCCGTACCACCTACGTACCACGTACCATCTGCTCTCACGTACCTATAGTCTCCCTCTCGTAAGGGCGGGTATATAGAGAGGTTGGTATATCGGCCTGGCAATGGTATATCGAAGGGGCGACCATTTATGGGAGTCATAAGAGCCTTCATCTTGCATTTAAACGTGTCACAAAACTTACAAAAACAAAACAAAATCATCAAAACGCACTAAAACCAGTTTAGGACACACCATTAATCTTTAAAAGAGATAATCACCGTTTGTGTATGTGTGTGTTCATTTCTGCTTAGTGTAACAAAAAAAAATCAGAAAAATCATAAACAAAAGATAAAAATCTACGCATTTTGTCACTCACTCCAAAAGCTCCAAGGATTCCCGCAATTGCTTGGTCACTCCAAAATGCCCCAAAGGTGTCCATGAACCCTTTGGTCAACCCAAAAGCACCCCAAAGGTGCCCATAAGTGATGCAAGAGCATCCAACAAAATATGGGAAATCTTATATTTTTCCCTAAATTTTAGTGCATCTTGTCGGGGCCATAACTTCTCAACCGTAGCTCCGATTGACGTGAAATTTTACAGGGAGTTAGTTGGGATAATTTTAAACAAATATAATTCCTTGGAATTCTATTTGTCCAAAAAAGTCAGTTTTTGAGGCCAAATTCCATCATCTAGTGCCCCGAAATTAGGTTTTAAATTTGATAACCTAATTTTTTTATGCTTTTTGAGCTGTTCGGGGGTCAATATATCCTAATGTATTTAGAGTTAGGACTTGAAACTTCATTTATGGCTTATCTATTGTAAGAGGGATGCGCACCCCAATTTTGGGCCCCATCTGACTCATTTCAATTTTAGGGTTTTTTTTTTAGAAAGCATCTACGCACTTTGTTAGGCATGGTGTTCACCCGTAGCCAAGCCCACCCACGGGCGACAGCTGTGGAGAATGACCAAGGGGGCACAAGTCACCTCTCGTTATAGCCCCAAGGATTTGGTCATACCACCTTGGTGGCCGGAACACACAAGGAGCCCACTCCGTGCCTTGACGGAACGGGGCTATAGGGGCACACCCCACATACCCCTTTCGAGGAGATTCCATACACATGGCACTTACTATAGATGGGAGAGATCCCATAAATACCCAACACATACCCTTCCAAGAAGGGTACATCCATAGGAAGCCTCCCTTAGAAGCTTGCTATGAGTGGTCACCGCACAGTGAGGTGCCTGAACGGTAGGGGGTCCATAGGGAGGGGCTACATGATTACACTATCCCTCCTTTACCCCCTCTTGTTATTAGAACTACAAAAGCCAATCCTGAGCACAAGGCTCATCAGACAGGGCGAGCCAACTCCGCCCGTCCCTATTTCACCTATGAAAGAGAGCACGAGGAAGACCCTTACCTTCCTCAAGAACAATATACAACACGGGAACAATGTGTTTTCGCACCCCCTAGGTATCAGGGCCACCCACGGAGGCCAGAACCTCAAGTAAATGCCGCTAACCTCGACAGAGGGAAGCGCCACATAGAAGTCTTGGACCCTCAAAATAGAGACAGATACATAGGAGAAATGACTAGGTCTCCTGGGATTAGAACAATAGAGCAAATCGACCTAGCACATGCTAGACATGCCGCCCACCAAGCACGGATCACGCAGCTTGAGCAGGATCAACAACAGCCAGAATAGCTGTATCACCTTAGTAAAGAGCGCATCTGATGCCAAACAAATGAGCTGCTCCACACCACTATGCATGAAAGGGCTCAGACCCCCCAAACACAGAGGGCAGAAAGGTATGAGAGGCACAACCCCATAGTGCATGATAGGTCTCCAAGACCTCGCCAAGAGGTGCCTCTAAGACACCCTAGACATGAGCGGGAGGCCACGCCTAGGAATGATGATGGATACCTTCCGTGGGTGCCCACCCCTATTCATCGAGCTCACCCAGTAACTCCTCGAGAAGCTTATGAGGAGTATGAACAAGAAGAATGGGCCGAAATGCCCTATCAAGGTAGAGGAGGTGCTATCCGGCCACCCCTCCATAGGCCCCCAGTTGCCCATAACACACAACGGGAACAAGTTACGAAGGAGGAGATTAAGTCCTCTGCCGCGTACAAAGTGCTCTTGGAGCGTTTAGAGTCGATAGAAACTAAAACTTTCGGGCACCAAAATCCCACCCTACGCTTACTTCGCAGTCATCCAGTACATCCGTCGGTGCCGGCACCTCCTTACCCCGAACACTTTAAGCTACCCCAATTGGCACTCTTTAGAGGGGAGGAGGACGCCCAAGAACACGTTACCATATTCCTGAGTCAATGCTTCGGCATTCAGGATAATGATGCTTTGCTATTAAGAAAATTCATAACCACGTTCGCAGGCCCTGCCTCGGATTGGTTTACACAACTGCCAAAGCACAACATCTACAATTTAGATCAATTAGTGGACGCGTTTCTTGAACGTTTCGCATTCAACACCAAGAAGAAGGCATCGCTGAGTGACCTAGCTAGCCTCCGACAATACGAGGAGGAAACCATGGTTGCATATGGGAACCGATGGAGGGCTTTGCTTTCAAAGCTGCCTTACCTCCCTCCTATGTCCGACCTCACGCAAATGTTCTCAAAAAGCTGTTTGAGATCGATCTCTGTGCTATTGCAACTGTAGCAATATGCCACTTTAGAAGAAGCCCTGGCACAAGCCAGAAGAATCGAAGAGATTAAAATTCAGGAGGGCAAAATTGCCAAACCAAAAAAGAAAGAATGGACTAAGAATAATAGCAAGACAGGGACAACGCAACAGAAACCCGCCATGGTCAATCAAGTTGCAATTAACACACCAACACCTACCCAAGTAGCACAACCTCAAAAGGCTAATTATTAGGCGGTCCCTCCCAACAATTATGACCAAGGAAATAATTGGCAAAGGCAAAATCAGTTGCATCGCCCTCAGCGACAATTCACCCCTTACATGGAATCTAGAGATTCCTTGTTCGACCACTTGTCAGCGACAAATTTGATTAACCTACCCGAGATTCAACATATAGATCCCAATGCACCAAAACCTAGAGGCTATAGGGAGGAATTATATTGTAGGTTTCACAGGCGAAGAGGGCACGATCTTAACACTTGTTGGAAATTCAAAGGCTTGGTGCAAGACTTGATCGATAACAAGACCTTAGTGGTAGACAATCCCGTAGCACCAGGTAACCAATAAATGGGAGTCTTTAAGGACCCCTTACCAGCCCATGATACACAAACAAAGCATATCCCAGTCAATGAAGTCACACAAGATTGCCCCATGCAAGGATATGTCGGCATGATTAGCATAGTGACTCAGAATAAGAGATATCCGAGCACAATTATTCCTACAACAGCTATAGGAGAGGCATCTAGGCCTTCTAGACATGAGATGGTAGGACCAACTATCTTAGAATCTACCAAATATATCGCACGTCGGGTGCAGCTCACGCAACTTGAGCTAGACTGACTACCGTTAGAGGAACTGTACCATATCAACAAAGAGCGCATCCAGCGCCAGAAGGATGAGTTGTTCCAATGCACTATACAGGCGAGGACTCCAACCCCTCACATGCATAAGACAAAACATTATGAGGGACACAACCCCTGGGGGCGAGACAGGTCATTGCGACCTTATCAAGCACTACCCCCAATGCCTCCTAGATAGGAGTGGGAGGCTACTCCCTCGATTCCTCAGACACCCACCCAAGTTCATGGGCCACCCTCAGAAATCCCTCAAGAAGCCTCTAAGGAATCTGAGCAAGAAAAAGAGTGGATTGAAATGCACTACCAAGGCAGGGGGTGCTATCCAGCTACCCCTCCATAGGCCCCATGTTCCTCAACAGGAACCAACCAAAGCGAAGGAGCTCAAATCCCCTGATACGTGCAATGCGCTACTAGAGTGCTTAGAGTCGGTCGAGACCAAGACTTTGGGACCCCAAAATCCCAACTTACAAGAGGTTCCTTTCGAGGAAGATCAGCCTCTGACCATAGAGATACCTGATGATGCGGTCTCCCATGTCTCAGAATCGCCAGATTCTGATGAGCCTGATTCGCTAAGCAAAGACGAGTCAGAATGCAAGGTAGCACCATGGGACTCGATCGAATTTGACATTAATCATTCACAAATGATTCCCATGGATGACTACCAAGAGAGCTTAATGGAAATATTCCCCTTAGAAGCGCCAACCGAGCAAGCACCACATCAAGGCAATCAGGTACACCCACAAAGAGCGAAACAACCCCATGGGGACCACATCAACCTGCTCAAACAAGAAGAGCCTAGCATGTCACAGGCAATTGTCGAAGCCAACAAGGGCCTTTGGTTTTCTGACAAATATTATGAAGATGACACTGAGATGGCCCACATTAATCACATGCGACAGCACCAACACCCCATGCATATGGATGATGCACTTCAACAACTAAACATAAGGCCAGTGCATGAGTGGCGCGTTAACCCAGCGCAGTGCAACCAATTGTTGAATCTGCCACTTTGGGCATATCGAGAACAACTTCTGCCCAAAGACCTCATAGCAACAATAGTGCCAAAGGTAGACCCTATCCTTTTATCTATACATAGGGCCGATCCATTCATGCCAATCCCTCTAGAGCCAGATCCGAAGCACAAATATCATCAAGCTGGGGGTACATCTATCCCCTGAAAAGCTCCAAGGATTACCGCAATCGCTTGGTCAAACCAAAAAGCCCCAAGGATTATCGTAATCACTTGGTCAAACCAAAAAGCTCCAGGATTTACAATCACTTGGTCAAACCAAAAAGCCCCAAGGATTATCACAATCACTTGGTCAAACCAAAAATCCCCAAGGATTATCGTAATCACTTGGTCAAACCAAAAAGCTCCAAGGATTCCTAAAATCGCTTGGTCAATCCCAAAAATGCTCCAAGAATTATCGCAATCCCTTGGTCACCCCAAAAAGCCCCAAGGATTATCGCAATCACTTGGTCAAACCAAAAAGCCCCAAGGATTATCACAATCACTTGGTCAACCCAAAAAGCCCCAAGGATTATCGCAATCACTTGGTCAAACCAAAAAGCTCCAAGGATTCCTAAATCCCTTGGTCACCCCCAAAGCTCCAAGGATTATCGCAATCACTTGGTCACCCCAAAAGCTCCAAGGATTCCACCCCAAAGCTCCAAGGATTGTCGCAATCACTTGGTCAAACCAAAAATGCTCCAAAGATTATCGCAATCCCTTGGTCACCCCAAAAATCCCCAAGGATTATCGCAATCACTTGGTCAAACCAAAAAGCTCCAAGGATTCCTAAATCCCTTGGTCACCCCCAAAGCTCCAAGGATTATCGCAATCACTTGGTCACCCCAAAAAGCCCCAAGGATTATCACAATCACTTGGTCAAACCAAAAATCTCGTAGGATGCCTACAACCCTTTGGTCACCCCCAAAGCTCCAAGGATTATCGCAATCTCTTGGTCAACCTCAAAAGCTCCAAGGATTATCACAATCGCTTGGTCAAGAAAATCCAAAAAAAAAAAAAAACAAAAACAAACAAACAAAATCTACATCTCAATTTCATGCATACTTCCAAAATCAAAAATACAAAAAAAAAAAAGTTGCATTAGGCATCACATCCATGTTTGTTGATCACACAAGGCAAAAGCACCATAGACTGTCATTACTTGGCAAAACCACCACCTTTTCACATTTTCCACTTTGAACAAAAGTACACCAAAATAAACGCCAATCACCATTTCACCATATCATAAATCAGTTGTCATCTAAACATATCTAGAGTTTTCGTCATTCAGCTGTCTTTAGGTTTCTAGCCAAAACTGTACAAAAGTCAAACTGATGTTACAATGGTAGAGTTTTACTTGAAATACACCTTGTTACGTAGCATCCCATCACAAATTCAAAAACACATAAAAACAATTCCTAAGTTGTGTCAATGAAGGATGAAACCTGTAAAGCAATTCAGGATACCAAACAACGAAAAGATTATCTCGCTCATCCCCCTGTGCGAATGACCCCAGGAATGTTGAGAGTTGGCAAAAGGACAAGAATCTTCCCTACCCAATTCCCAAGAATCCCAAGTTCTTAAAACGTTGCAAAACCTCACAAAAAGTTGCACAAGTCAATACTCCAAACATTGACGTCCAATCCCACAAGCAATAGTGATTCTCATCACTTCAAAAATTCAAATCCCTTGCTCAAAAAGAAAAAAAATAAAAAAACAAAAATAAACAATGATTTTCATCACTATAAATGAGCAAGTATCCCAATACAAATGAAGAAAAGAAGGGAGTCGAACTTGAATCCCTGGAACTCTCAGCATTCAAAAGGTCATGAGGTGAACCTCAATACTGGTTTGGTGGATAACCTATCGATCACTGGCAGCAAACCTCCCGCATGATGATATATCTGTCACATTTACTTGTGTGCAGATCAATGTTTGCATGTGGATGAGCTAGCTTATGGTCTCCTAGATCGCAAAACAGATTAATCCGACAAAATACAACAAAGGAGTTAGTGGAGCTAATTAGGTGATCCTCAGTATAGGTTTGGTTGAAAGCCTATCTGGCACTGGCGGTATCTTGACAAATACCACATAAACAAACTCAATTGCACACACAAGGATGCGAAATAACTTGGTAAAAAACAAGCGCGATTCATACCTTGGTCAGACATCTTGTAAGATAACGGTCCAGTCTTGGCTAGTTAGTTAAAATAGCTGAATCTCAGAAAAACCTAGCTACATTCTATGCCAACCATTGCATATAATCCATTCCTATATCGCCATACAAAAAAAAGAAAAAAAAAAGAAACAACATATATACACAAAAAGCATTTACCACAACAATCACCAAGTACATAAAGCCATAAGTCATGTATAGTCTATGGTGCCAATGTAAGGTTATCAACAAATCATTTCATCCATTCCATTACTTATCATATAAATCAACAACATGCGCATTTATCATACCATATGCATTCGTCACCATAAACATGCATCCATCAACATCAATCCTTGTGCATAACATAAAATCATGACATATACACAAAGCAAGAAAATCCAAACAACAAAAACATCACAAAAATGCAACACAAACAAACAACAATAAACATTGCCAGACAAGAGTGCTCTTGCACTTAACCTCTTGGCATAGCAAAACTGATGTCGGGGTTTACATTGTCACTATCCTACTCCCTAAGAAGGCTACCATAGCCGGACCGCTCCACGGGAGGTCAGATTTTTACCAATTTTAATCCCAAATGGCATCACAAAAACAACAAAACAACAAAAACACCACAATAAATGCAACACAAAAACACAGCAATAAACATTGCCAGACAAGAGTGCTCTTGCACTTAACCTCTTGGCATAGCAAAACTGATGTCGGGGTTTACATTGTCACTATCCTACTCCCTAAGAAGGCTACCATAGCCGGACCGCTCCATGGGAGGTCGGATTTTTGCCAATTTTAATCCCAAATGGCGTCACAAAAACAACAAAACAACAAAAACCACAAAAAATGCAACACAAAAAAAACAAAGCAATAAGCATGGCCGGACACAAGCGCTCTTACACTTAACCTCTTGGCATAGAAAATCGATGTCGAGGCGCAAATGGTCGCTATTCTACTCCCTAAGAAGGCTACCATAGCCGGACCGCTCCACGGGACGACGGATTGTTGACACTTTCACCCCATTATGGCATCACCAAAAGGGTTTTTACCCACCAAAAATAGGTCCAAAAGTTAGAAAACTGCTTGCACATTCAACGGACAAACATCTAAAGACACCCTCACCTAAGTCATCTTGGGTCAAGCGACTCGTCGCTTTTCTCATGGCAGTCATTCCCTCATCGATTCGTCGCTTGAGGGGGTAGTCACACTTAGTCACCAATCAACAAACACACACCCAATCAAGGCAATGGCATGCATTCAAAGAATCATTGACAAAGACAATCATGCTCTCGCTTGGGGCAGTAAACAAGCAACAATCACAAATCGATCAAACACGATCAAACGCTTGGCATTCCCGAAGCATGAACTCAAGGTTCCCCCATGGATAAAAGGTTGCGCCCTTTGCCTATTCATGATTGATCAATGTCTAAGTTCAAGTCACACCTCACCAAAATAGGTTAATACTTGAAATCAAATTCCTTAGCTCGTCAAAAGCAAGGATTCAAGAATGCATCCCCTTTCCATGCTTGGGGCATCACAAGTTGGTTAGGTTACTAAGAAACCCTAATCACTAGTGCTTTGGTTATCTATTTTTGCTCAGCACTGCGTCACCTGCAGCGCTTCCCAAAAAGGGGCATCTGTAGACACCAAAACAACACCAATCCGATTACGTGACTGCAAACACTGATCGCATTGACACACACAGCCCCCAGGTGATGAGGGACGGGATTACCCACACAGTCACACTTATGCAATTGGCAACTACCCCGATCCGCCATGAAAGCATGCATTTAAAGAGACCCTTGACCTGCAATCGCCGTTTTGTCTGGCCACGATATCGCGACATGTCGCGATATCACGATCGTTCCGCCTTCGGCCCCTTTCTTTTGTTTTATGTCGCCGTTCCACCTTCGAGCCCTTTCTTTTGTTTTATGTCACGATATCGCGACGTCGCTATATCGCGACCATTCTGCCTTTGTGCCATGGTTTCGTTTGCTTGTTGCGATATCACGACCATTCCGCCTTTGTGCCATGGTTTCGTTCGTTTGTCGTGATATCGCGGCGTCGTGATATCGCGATGTCACGATATCGCGACCATTTTGCCTTTGCGCCATTTGTCACGATATCACGACAACTCCTGCCTTCGCCCTGGCTTCTTCTTTGATGTCGCGATATCGCGACAAACTCCCGCCTTTGTGCCTGGGTGAACATTAAACAATTAAAGGTGGACATTAAACAAACGAAAGAGGGACATTAAACAAATGAAAGTGGACATTAAACAATTGAAAAGGGACACTAGACAAACGAAAGTGGACATTAAACAATTGAAAAGGGACATTAGACAAATGGTAGTGGAAGTCAATCAATTACGGCTCCCTGCCTCGCATGCATGCGAGTGGACAACCAACGAACTGTCACGCAGACAAGCATGGGCAGGCCAGACAGGAAGAATTTCCCCCATCACGCACTAGCATGAACACCAACTGGCATCCTTGCATGCCCATAACAACTGCACCCTGGGAATTCTATAAATTGCAGAGTTCTCTCACCAAAAAAAAGAAGAAAGAGGAAGAAACGTTTGGAGCAGTGAAGCCCTGCCTATTTATCGCCAGACGCTCTGCCTTCGATTCACTTTTACTGCATCCGTGATATCTTCTGCAAGGGAGGTCATTGGGTGTTTATGGAGAACGTGAATCCGGATCCATGGATCCATCAATTTGCCGACAAAGCTTACCGTTCTGTTTTTATTTCTTTTGCATTATGATTTCGGGATCTTGATTTCAAGCATGCCTTCACCAGGGTTAATAGCACCGGGATCTTTTGCGTTATGATTTCGGGATCTGCTGCAATCTGTTGTTTTAATCATCTTCTGTATGCATGTTCTTTGTAATAAAGTCATTTAGTACGACCGACGTTCTCAAGAGCATCCAACACGATGTTTGGTCAAGCACTCCGCGCGGCAACGAAAGGCTGGATGCAGCATATGCGACAGCTCAGAGGAACAAGGGCAGATGCCCTGTGATTTTGTTTTTCTCGGTGAACGCAAGTAGTCGTTTCTGCGGTGTGTGGAGATGAGTGGTGGTGTGGAGCGGAATAAAAGCATGTCCTTCTGGGAGCGCACGAACAAGTGGAAGGGGGTTTTTCCCGTGAAATGGCATATCGTCAAAGACATCCCAAACTCTGTGTTTCGCGGAATTCATGTTTTGGTAGATCAGGACAATGGCTGTAATTGGCCAATTTCGATTCCTGTGATCAAGAGCAAAGACACGCAAGAGATCCCTTCCTCTCAAGGAATGGAGATGTTGAAGATCATAAAAAATTATGTGTCGAAAACATCCATACTCGACTCTTCGAATTTGGGCTACCGTGAAAGCTCTTTGATAAAACGGGATCACTTAAAAACGCAGTTCAGTGACAAGTGGAAGCACAGCAAGGAGAATGTTGAGAAAGTTGGATCGCGGTTATCACTGCCACCATCGCAACCTGTAGCAGTTGCAGGCTCAACTTCTGAAGATGGAAAAGTGAGTAAGCTCTATATTAAATCAAATGAGTTCAACATAAGCAAGGCTAGAGATGAAAATAATTCAAATGATGATGATCTATGGAACCAGAACTATGATAAGAGCGAGCAAGAAGCCTTTTCAACACCATCCCCACACACAGACGCTCAAGCAGATGCACTGTCCCATTGAAATCCAATGGATATTACAGAAGATAAGAAATGTTTCGAAAGAGCGAAGCTTTAGACACGCTTCCTGATTCTTAATGTTTTGCTTGTTTGGTTGAGGTGATGCCATTCACCTCAAGAAAATCATTCCCTTGTTGTTTACAGTTTTCCAATTCCACGCTTTTAAAAAAAATAACTTAGATATATATCTCATATCGGGCCGGGACAATATATTTAAAACAAAAATATTATATTATTTGAAAAATTAAATGGTTTCCTCGAGGAAGAGAGTACATATGAAAGTAAAAAACATGTTTTTTTCCTATGTAAATGGATTATCTTAGGTTTCTAATGTAATGTTAGTAAGTTTCTCATATAATATTTTTCCCTTCATTTTTTATTTTTTATATTTTGTTTTAACAAGTTTATTTTCACATATATGATATCGTGATTTAAACATAAGTTTTTAAAAAAAACCAAACCATTATATTATCCTACAAATACATGTTTTTAGTTTTATAGTTAACACAAGTTATTTTTATATATTATGTGTAGTTTTTAAGATAATACATAGTGGTTAGTTTTATATATTATATGTAGTTTTTAAGATTATAGATAGTGGTTATGTTTACATAAGATCTAAAATTTGATCAGTAGATGCACTTTTTATGATTATCTTTGTATTCATGAACATTTATTTTAGATGATTGATAGGTTTATAGTCCACTTTACTTTTATAGCATGAAGCTATGATTTGATATTAAGAGATGTTATATTATAGCCTATATATTTTTATTATTAATAATGTTTAAGATTGGTCAATGTTTATCATCAAAGCAATAAGTAAATGAAGTTGATTATAATATTATGATTAATATCATATGTCTTTTAATGCTTTATTAATCAAGATATTAATTAAAGGTAATTGAGGATGATTGATAATATTGTGAGGTCAGGTGATGATTGTTATGATTGCATTTAATGAATATGTTAAGAGATCTATTTATTTTTAAATAAGCTACATATGGATTCTATTGGATGTTAATTTCATCAAAATTTTAAAATATTTCTTTTGTTATTAGATCCTATAAGAGTAATTAGACCATATCTAACTTACCATTTGGATTATCAACAAAAATTATATTCTTCATTGATTCATAGATTTCATAAATAAAATGGAGTATCAAAAGTATAAATCTATCTCTCTCAATTGACCAAATAATTTATACGATGGATCCCCTAACTCTTATTTATAGCAAATTATTTTTCTAAGAGTAATTTGAGCTAAATTATTGCTAATCCTATTAAATTCCATAGTTTTGTGGCATCTTTAGCAAAAGGATGCATAAATAAACCTTACCAGCCTCTATATTACCTCTATATAATTTCAATAGCCTTTTTACTCCTAATTACCATAATATGAAGATAAAATTTAATTTTTGGATGGCTTCCTTTGGTTCGATGTCAATCTTGTTCAATTGTAAGCCTTGAAATGTGATTCACATTTTTGTAAGGGTAATTTACAATTTCAACAAAATTATGATTAAGATTTTATCCTAATTGAAAGGTTCTCAAACAGGTTACACTTTTGGGATGACCATATAATTGAAAAATTCTTGTGTTGAGAAATCCAAGGATCTCTCTAAGCCAATCTCTTTTCACCAGTGATTCTATCTAGATTCAAGGATTTGGCATTTTCCATTGTATCCACAATAGTCCTTAAGACAACTGATGATTCTAGGTACTTCTTTCCTTCCACACCCATCACCATAGATAAATTAAATCAAATTTCTAGAAATAACAAAGATGCAGTGAAGAAAAGGGAGGAGCCCATTGATGAACTAAATCATTCAAATTATTTGGAAAAATCAAAGTAACCCCAAGCTCTTTGAAGAAAAGTTGAAAAACTTCTTGAGTGTAGGAGCAAAGGAATAACAGGTGAGTCAGAGAATCATCCACACAACCACACAAAAAATACCTATTAAGGATCGATAATCCATACTTCTGGAGGTTTTCAAAGGTTAGAAATCTATCTTTTTTTTTTATTTGTGGAAAACATCCCAAAAGGGATGCCATTTTCGGATAAGACCCAAGGAGGCAAGGGTATCCATTCTACCAAAAATACCCAAGGCTCGAACCTGGCCTACCACCTTTGACATACTCAAGGAGCAAAAAAACAAACAAAACCAATTTAAAAATAAGTAAATAAATAAGTAAATAACAACAAAAATAATAAAATAAAATAAAAAACATGCTCCTTGAGTGTGTCAAAAACAAAAACAAAACCAAATACGCACAATAAGATAAAATAAACCACAACACAAACCACATAAAAAACACAAGAACCACATAACAAAACACAAACAAGACAAAAACAACAGAACACTACAAAGACAACAAAAAAAAAAACATGAAAAATAAACACAACCAAAACCTAAAAAATAAAAAAAATAAAATAAAAATACAAAATAACCAACATCAAACAATAAACAAAAACAAAAAACATAGAAAACACTCACACATAAAAAAACGAATTAACACAAACAAAGAGAAACCCATGAACAAGAATGAAAAAAAACACAAGAAGAATAACAAAAAACATAACAACAAAAAAAAAACAACAAAAAACATATGATAAACAAAAAAAAACACAAAGAACACAAAAAAAAACAAAACAAAAGAACCCACCCACCTTAAAAAACTAAAAAAAAAAACAAAAAAGAAAAAAGAAAAAAAAAAAGATGAACATAATTATGACCTATCTAGACCAGAAGACTATTAAGGCAAGAATCAACAGAGGAAACAAAATAAAGAATATAATAAGTTAGAGAACTAAAAAAAACTGAATGAACCAAAGAGAAGCAAAAAAAAAAACAAGAAACTAGGTACCTTCAGAACTGGAGCCATCCAAAGAAATGATAGAAAGAAGAGCTCCCCTAATCTGAGAAGCCCACCATATAGGAGGGTGGCCATAACAAGTAAGATCACATTTGCCAAAATTCCAATTAGCTAAAGCATCAACACTCTTGTTTTGATATATGATCACATGATTGTAATCAACTTTCAAAAATCCTATCTGGATTAATTGAATCTTCTCAATAATTCCTTTTATTTTCCAATCTACCTTATGATTCCTAGAAGGAGTCTTCAAGAAATTAATCATAAGTTGAGAGTCAGACTCAACTAACACATTTTCCCATCCAACCTTAGTATCCTCCTGAAGGCCTCTGAGGATACCATACCCCTCAGCATGGTTATTTGAAAGAATACCCAAATTCTTAGCAAAAGTAAAAACCAGGGACCCATCTGAAAGTCTACCAATTCCTTCTACACTGGCTTTTTCAGGGTTCCCTCTAGAGGCTCCATCAGTATTGAATTTTCCAAAATCCTTAGTATATTAAAGTGCAACATTTGCATTGATAACTTGAACAAAAAATGACCATATATTGATGTTATGTTTTGATAATATTTATAGATATGCAACAAGGTTATGACAAAAATAGAAACTAAATAACCAAAAGTATTCAAAAATATTATTTTTATATCTAATTGTATGTTCTTTATTTTAGATAACTATTTTTTCATGAAGGAGATCAAAACCCATGGGATAGTGTCATTATAGATATTATCAACATGTATCGTTGATGCTATGAATTATCCGATCTAGAAATGATAATATCTCATTTATTAATTCTTATATTATTATAGTCTAAATGATAAGCATATTTTTCTCTCAAAATTTTTTATTAGATATTTTATGTGATAAATTTTCTAAGTTTTATCAACAAATGGATAATAATGGTGAAATATTATAACTACTATTGTCATATTATATATACAAAATCAACCATGCAAAGAAAAAAATATTTTTTAATAGTTAAGTTATTCCAACCATGTTATTCCAACTCATTTTAGTCGTGTCTAACAACGTTGAAAGAAAAAAACACAACAAAGATAATGATATTATAAAATCACTTACCTATACATTCTCTTCAACCTCAGTATAATGGGAAAATACCTCAACACCTTTGTAGGAATATTAATGCATGTCATTTGTGATTGAGGGTAAAATTTACACCACATGTTGGACAAGTTTACTTCTTTTGATGATCTTTACAATATAAAAGACAGTCATTGATGCATTCATGTATCATTATATAATCTAATTCCAATGGCCTTATCATTTTCTTTATTGTATATATGGAATTTGAAATTGTATTATTGATTGGGAGCATATCTTTTAGTAGCTCTAGTAAGTCACTAAAGCTTTTGTTAGACAAACCATGTTTTTCTTTGAGATTATACAATTTAGAAATTATTGATAGCTTTATGTACTTTGTATAGCCTAGGTATAATGGTCATTTGACATGTTCAAGCAAGCTACAATATTCATTAGTAGGAACAACTCCATAAGATGATTGGAACTTTACATCATTATCTTGTAGTTTTTATCCACTCTTTGAGCAATTAACATTGAATAATCTATATGCACCATTCGAATGCATATTTGTCAAAACTAGATGGTTGTTCTTCATGCAAAACAAGCTCAATATATGTCTTGTCAATCCCATGCCAAATCACATGATCATGAACCTTCGAAAAAACAAAAATTTCCATATTTGAGCACTTCAAACATTGACATCTAGTTCTTTCAAGATCCATTAAATTCTTTCTTATGAAATCTAGGAATTGGTCAACCCCGCAATAATAGTCCTCATTATTTCTACAAAAAGAACCCCCCAAAAATAAGAAATTATAGTTATATAGGTAGATCTAATTGAAAGCACAAATTTTCCATAGGAGGTTGCAAAAAATACTAATATAGGTAGATCTAAGTTATATATGAGGTTGCCAATTTCTTGTCCTATCCATCTTACTAATACTCAAATTAACTTTAAGTTGGTTGTCCTTAGAAGATTTAATCTTCAATATTTGCATCACTTGATCCCATATTTGGTGGGAGTTTTGGGGGTGATTAAGGAGTTGATGGAATTATTCAAATAAGTTGGCTATGGTCTTTTGCCAAATATAGTGAATATCCTTCCTATCTTGATTAAAAATTCAGTTATTCCTTTCATTCCAAATATTCCAAAGAAGAATGGTAGAACCCATCCAAACTAACTGCCTAATAAAATTATCAACACCCTCTTGATTAGGCCAATCCCTCCAAAGCTATTCAAAAGTAAAAAAATTGGACCAGTGTAAGCCAAGTAAAGTGGCCATTCTCCTCCATATCTCAGAGGCTAGATTACACTCAATAAAAATATGGTTGAGAGTTTCTAAATTCTCTTCACACATTTCACATCAAAAAGGGCTATGAAAACCATGCTTTATAAGTTGCTCACCACTAAGAACCCTACGATGCAATAAAATCCAATTAAAGGACCTCACCTTAGGCCAACGATTTTGAGCCCACAATCGAGAAAATATGTCAGAATAATGGTTGGGATTATTATGGCATAAGTTCAAATAACCTTAATCAACTGAATACTCACCCTTAGTAGTGTTGTTCCATCCAAAACAATATTTTTCATGGGACCAAGAGAGGGATCTCATATGAAGGATGCCTTGGATATCTTGTCTTTGCCTTTTTGGAATTTGAATAGGCCAGTACTCAATAGGGATCAAATATCTACCAACCTTTGAATTACCAGTATGGTATCGATAGTAATTATCCATCTTTATCCAATTAGCTCGGTGAAGCTCCTCCATCCAAGGCCTCCAATCAGGAAACTGAGTTATCAAAGGCTTGTAACCATCCCAAGAATCTATCCAAAAATTTACTTGTTGACCATTATGAATGATCCAAAATAATTTTTCTTTATCAAATCATTACCAGTCTTAAGAACTGCTAAAATAGGATAACCTTTGGTAGGAATTTGATAGTGAATAAGTTCTTTAGGACTTTTGTTCTCAGCATATTTAGCATGGAGATTATTTGACCAAAGAGCATTAGGGTTATGCAACATCCTCCAATATAATTTAGCAGCTAAAACTTTGTTTTTATTAATAGAAGACCAGAATCCTAACCCCCCTTCATTCTTAGGAAGATATAAAGTATCCCATTTCACCAAGGCCCATTTTATTTTCTCCTTAGTACCACTCCAAAGGAAACAGTGATTGATTTGATCCATTTCTCGAAGAACAACCTTTGGGATATTAAAAATGGAAGAAACATAAATAGGAATAGCTTGAAGTACTAATTTTACCAAGGTGATTCTACCCCAGAAGAAAGCCACCTGTTGGTCCACTTTCCAATTTTCTTCTTGACTTTGTCCAACAACCAATTCCAATCTTTATTTTTATGCCTTTGAATATTTATGGGAATACCTAAATAAGTTATTGGAAGGGAGGTATTATTATATATTAATTTATCCAAGACCATGGATTCCTTTCTAGTAGAGCAATGAAAGAAAATAACTTTAGATTTATCTTCATTGATTAACTACCCAGTAGCCTTAAAAAATAGCTAATGATTTGCTTAATATTAGAAGCTTCCTTAACTGTAGCTTTACCTAAAAGAGTAGTCATCCACAAATTGAAGATGAGAGATAGGTCTAGCTCCATAAGCAATGGTAAATACCTCAAGGGTTTTTTTTTACCTCTTTTTGATTATAGTCCTACCCAAGAATTCAACAATAATGATGAATAAATAAGGGGATAGTGGGTCACCTTGCCTAATACCTCTGGAAGCTAAGAATTACTGAGAAGGCCTACCATTGATAAGAACTAAATAGGAAACTAAAGAGATATATCCCATAATCCAATCCATCCAATCCTTGGAGAAACCAAATTACCTCAAAACTTTGATAAGGAAGTGCCAATCCACTCTGTCATAAGCTTTGGATAAGTCTAATCGAATGAACATGGAAGGATATTTTTGCATATCCATGGAATGGATGGCTTCCTGAGCAAGAAATATCTCATCTACTATTTGACGTCCTTCCAAATAACCCCCTTGCTCTGGGGAAATAATCTTATGCAAAAGAGGCTTCAACCTTTCTGCCATGATTTTAGTAATGATTTTGAGAAGAACATTACATAAAGCAATAGGTCTAAAAGTTGAGATATGATCAACATATTGAGATTTTGGAACAAGAGTAATATAATTTTTATTGATAACCTTCAAAATTTCTTTGGATTTCATGGCTTCTTCCACCACCTCTAATAAATCAACATGAAGGATAGCCCATAAATCTTGGTTGAACTCAATGGGAAAACCATCAAGACCTGGGGTTTTCCTTTTTTACATTTTAAAAACTACTTGTTGAAGCTCATTGATAGTAACAGGAGTAGTCAAGATAGAGTTCTCCTTAGAAGTGATAAGAGAAGGGATTGTTTGAAGAATATTTTTTTGTGAAGCTGAGTCAAGAGGAGTAGCAACAAAAACATTGGAAAAGTAATCAACAACAATAGATTTCATGCCATCCCAAGTATAAACAACATCTCCAGAATCTGATTTTAAGGAAGAAATAAAGTTGTGAGATCTTTGAGCTAGAAGATATTTGTGGAAGAAATTTGTGTTTCGATCTCCTTCTTTGAGCCATTGAATTCTAGATTTTTGCTTCCATAATATTTCTTCTCTTTTTTTCCCATTCCTCTAACTAAGTTGTGAGTTTAATTTCATCTGCACTTCTCTTCTCTATGAGGCCATATAAACGGATTTTATTATTCAAATTTTCAAGATGAGCAATAACTTCATGTTTTTTTTATGAACATCCCCAAAATCTTTCCAGTTCCAAGTCTTGATTTTGGATTTAATGTAGTGCAGTCTTTTGGAAAAATAGAACATCTTACTCCCATGCCTACGTTTACCTTCCTTCCACCATTTTTGCACATGAGGTCTGAAGGAAATGTCTCTAAGCCAAATTAATTGAAAATTAAAAGAAGAGAAACTCACATTGGTTTTCCACATTTCCACCATGACTGAACAATGATCCGAACCAAAATTATTAATATTCTTCACTTTAAGAATGTGACCATGGATTAAGAAATTTTTAGAGAGAAAAAACCTATCCAATCTCTCCATTATACAAGCTAAGCCTTGCCTTCTGTTAGACAAATTCATAAGGCCATTATCTAGTTGGATATCCACAAGATGGAGGTTTGCAATATATTCAATCATGAGGTCAGTGCTTTTATCAAAATTTCTATTTCCACACATTTTCTCATCCAAAGAGAGAATGGTATTTAAATATCCTTCGATCAAGATCCAAGCTTCAGGAAAATGAGAGATAATATGAGTAATATCCTTCCACTATCTTCTTTTTTCCTCCAAAGAAGTCGAAGCATAAACAGTAATGTAGAGCATAATTTGGTTGGAATGTCTACTTTGAATACCTATAGCCAACAAACCCCAACTACCAACCATATGGTGAATAACTACCTCTTTTGGGTCCCAAAGATAAGCAATGCCACCAGAAGTCCCTTGGGAACTGAGGAAAACCACTTTTCTAGCTGGCCAAATTTTACTGGTAATTGAGTCCATATCCTCCATTGACATCTTTGTTTTTTGAAGGAAAACAAGATGTGGATGATTTATCTGAATCATTTTTCTAATTTCATTTTTTTTGTAAAGACTCCCTTTGAGTCCTCTAATATTCCAAGTGATTATCTTCATTAATACCAGGGCTAAAAAATTTAGGAAGGGCATTAATATTACCTTCCTCTACAAGCTTTTCACCTTCTTTTACCATATGATATTGATTGGTCTTGTGACCTGCTTTTTATTAGAATCCATCTTCAATTTTTTTCCCTATTTCTTGACTTATTCCAATTGAATTTGATATGGCTTCTAACCTTGAAGAATGCTCGTACACAACCAAAAATTTACTAGATGTGTCAACGAAGTCTATATTGGGACCTACATTATTTGAAGTTTTGACATTTGAAATATTGTTTTTCTTGTGTAAACTTTCTCCTTTTTTTTTGTTGAAAATATTTGATTTGTTGGTTTGTCTCTGAGTTCTTCCGTTCATATTTAAATTGTGTTTCTAATATTTTAGTTTCCATTATTTGCTCTTCCTCACTTGGGACATCATTTGTGGAAAGGATGTCAAACATATTAGCATATGACTTTGATTGATCCTTCATAACTGGTTTTTTTGAGTGTTCTTCTTCTTAGGTATTTGGAAACCTACTGAGTTTATATCTTCTTTCTTTTGATCAGGAATTTTATTTGGGCAAGCACTGGCCAAATGACCATATTCATCACAAATTCTACAACAAAAAGGAATGTTCTCATAGTCACCTACTTGATCCCAAGTGTCTTCCCCAAATTGTAATGTGGTCTTTTTAGGTAGGGGTTTGTCAAAATACATTAAAACACAAATCCGAGCATAAATAATATGTTCAAAATTTTGAGTACAATCACCAGTCATCATAAAAGTTCCTAAAAAGTTTCCAATTGAAGAAAAAATAGTAGGATTCCAAAATTCAATAGGGAGGCCAAAGAGTCTAACCCACACGGGAGCTATAGAAGGCATCTCTTCTTTGGATTTAAATTTAGTATGCCAGGGCTTTATGAAAAGCCCTACCCTTGCAAAAAACCAAGGACCCTGTTGATAAGCAACACACCCCCACTGAAAAATGAGATTCCATCCTTAGAAAATTATGAACTTCCATTTTTGCAGCAGGGACCCTCTTGGTCATTTTCAGTTTTAAATCCATATTTTGCTTGCCTCCTTTTTAAAGTTGTGCTTTTTCTTGCATTCTAGTTTGTGTTATCCAAGAATTCACTTTTTACATGCTAGAATCATTCATGCACAAGCAAAATCTTGCACCGTTACCGAGAAAAATCCGGAAAACGAGTTGCATAATTCATTGAAAAATCAAACTTTCCATTTTTGGTAGTGTCGCGATATCGCGACACTTCCATTTCGAAATGTCGCGATATCGCGACGGGTAAGTCAAAATGCGGCTAAGTGCCGAGAAGGTCGCGATTTCGCGACATGTCGCGAAATCGCGACGAGTTTTGGGACGAGAGCAAGGCGTACGGAGGGCGCGATTTTGCGACATGTCGCGAAATCGCGACATGTCGCATTTCGCGGCAGGAGAGAGAAAATGGGCTGCGGGATGAAAAATCGGCTAAGTCGGAAACATGTTCCAAAATCGCGGTCCAACGCGGTCAACGCATGCGGGTAAGGGAGCTGTCGCGATATCGCGACGTGTTCTAAAATCGCGGCTGAAAATCAAGAAGCGTACGGAGGCCAGGAAGGGTCGCGATTTCGCGACATGTCGCGAAATCGCGACATGTCGCGTTTTCGCGGCCGACGAGGGAGGAAGTTGCCGATGCTGCAGCAGGGTCGCGATTTCGCGACATGTCGCGAAATCGCGACATGTCGCGAGAATCGCGGAGGAGAGAGAAAGTCATAGTTGACCCGAAAGTGCATTCCGGCGGGGAAACGAGAAGGCTTCACGGGGTAGCGACACGTGTCAAAGCGTGAATGGGACAAACAGAAGCCGACATGCAAGCTTATTTTGCGGATTTAATCTGTTTTTAATGTTTTAAGCTTCGATTTAATTAAAATGCTAATCTAATGCATCTTTTTGTCTTTCATGCGGGATTCCACCAGCACTTACGGGACAACCGGGAAAGACCATAAAGGCGAAGATAAAGTGCGGATTTAGTCAAGGACCGCCATGCTAGGAGAGAAGGCTGCCGGTGAGAGCATTCAACAACAAATTTATTGCGGACTTGATAGCATGAAGACCATTTCAACTCGGGATGGATTTGCGGAGATCGAATTGATGGAGAAGTGGTGACTCATCCGGCTCACCGGCGAGAATTAATGAAAGCATTTATTTGCGGATGCGAATGAATGCAAGTTGCATTTTATTTTATCTTCTCCATTTATGGCGGTGATCGCCACGATTTGCCGAAGGGTTAAGTTCTATCCGGACTTTGATTTTTAAATGGATTTTTATTGTAAAACCCGGGTCCTAGGGTTTAAGTGCGATAAGATTTAGGGTTTGAGCAAGATATTTTGGAAAAGATCGGAGTGTATGTCCTGAGTCTATAAATACAAATTCTAAATGTAATCGCGAGGAGGCGGAGACTTAGAAATAAAGGCTTATAAGCAATTTCTTGCAAATTTTGTGAAATCCTTTGTTTTCGGACTTGGAGTTGATGTGCTTTAGCTTTTACGTGATAGCATGGCCGGGGAGCCTAATCTTTTGCGAGTGTGATAAGTGTATTTTCTTTTGTTATCCGTTCCATTTAAAGTTTGTTAGATATATCTTTGTAAATCTGCCATTGTCAAGATTAAATATCTTTGTTAGGCTTCGGTTGTTCTATTATGCTGCTAGGGAAATTACAGATTTCAGGTGTAAGTTTGTTCTAATTGCTCTGTCTTCACTGTGCGAGCTAGGCTTCCGGTGAAAGATACCAGTTTTAACCAGCTGCCCCTTGGATTTATAATTTTCTGCTAGATCCGTTTCACTCTGCCTTGTGCTCTTAGTTGAAAGTGATCTTAGGTGATTGGACACTTTCTTACGGGATTTGTTCGTTGTGAAGCTGATAGCATAGATAAGATTGATAGTTTAGAGTTTTACAGTTTAAAGTCTGATAAACTTCTCTTTTCTGCCTTACCCTACCCTCTCTTTGCTTACCGTGAATGATCCATTTTTATTTTCTTTATTTGCCTTTTATTTAAATCTGCTGACCCATGAGAGCTAGATCTAGAATTCAAGTTAAATCTGATTGTCAACAACTTTTGCAACTGCTTGAACAAGTTCGGGAACCCCCTGTAAGGTAACGAGAGCGATCCATATTGAAATCTATTCCGAAGTGGAAAAGAGTGAATTGCCATTCGACCCAACTCCGTAACTCGCACCTTGGATAACCGACTAGATCCTAAAGATGAGTGGGATCAGTCCCGTGGGTGTCTCCGGAGCTTTCCTTGCCTTCATCCCTTTTTCCCGGGGTGTGCATGAAAGCCGGACCAACACCTAATTGGCGCTAGAAGGAGGGCCACAGAACATCTGTTCTTAGTGCACTTGAGTTGAGAAATCCGACTGTATGTGGAACTGTAAAACTGTATTTTATCCAAAGTCTGGTAGCCAATTTTCCCCTCCTCCTCAGCCAACACCTAATTGGCGCTAGAAGGAGGAGCATGAACTCGGTTCAAGTATTGTAAGGGCATAACAGCAACATTTGAAGGACCCACAGTGAACTCTAGACAGTTTTATAAATTGTCAGTACAGTTTTATAAATTGTCAGTACAGTTTTTAAATTGACAGTGTTGTTTTAAATTTCCAAATGCAGAACCTGTTAAGAACTGTAAAGTTGTATGTACTGTATTTTATCAGTGGCATTTTAACATTTAAAAGTGGCTCAGTTTCATAAGTTGTCAGTGCAGTTTTTAAATTGTCAGTGCAGTTTTTAAATTGTCAGTGCAGTTTTGTAAATTGTGCAGTTTTTGAAAGTTGTCAGTGCAGTTTTAAAAATTGCCAGAGAAGGCCTTAAGTTCAGTGGTTTGTTAAGAACAGTTCTATCATCACTTGCAGTTATCCAATTACAAATCAGAACATCACTGTCAGCCAAGTATTAATGGCAAATTGGTTGGGCCCCACCGCTTTGAACATTCCGGGTATAGCCCATGACCTGCCCAGAAGTCCAGAAAGGTATCTCCCCAGGTACAAACATGATGGGACAAGAACTGAGAAGAACATCCGCTAGCTTTTAAAAATGCTTTAAGATTGTTGAATATACGGCATGAAGATGTTGCACTGCGAGATTGTTCCCGTTCACTCTCCGAGGAGGGAGCTTATGGCTGGTTTTTAAACCTCACCAGCAATTACATTACTAGTTGGGATGATCTAGAGAAAGCTTTTATATCACGGTTCGGTGAAGTGATAGATCCCGACATTTTATATCGGCAATTTTCCAGCATCAAGAAAGAGTCGGGAGAAACTGTCGGGTCTTTCAATATGAGGTTCCAAAGAGCTTACGGTAGAATGATTGGCCATTACATCCCAAATGCAAATCCGGCCTTAGAAATCTACAAGAATGCATTGGATTCGGTGACCTCTATTTTCCTCAAGAGAGACATTAATATTACAACCCCGGCGGGGGCTTATAAAGAAGCCTTAATTCTTGAAAGACAGACTAGGGCCTCAAATTTCGAGCAGTCCTTTGATATCCTATGTTACACAGAACATGCCTGTTCCAGACCCCATTCCACATCATGAGTTAATGCCAACATGTCATGCTCTACCCAAGGAGACTCCGTTAACTGTCACATCCACTCAGCATGTGCAAAATACAGAGAAAAGTTTTGACAAATTCAAAGTGCAGGTGCTTGAAGTGAACAGTTGTGATCTGGCACCACCCAAATCTGAAGTTTTTCCTGGTGAGTTAAATTTTCCTGGAAATCAAAGAAATATTGATATTTCTAGTTCACCCAAAAATAGTACAACCAGGGTTTCGATTCTGTCACTTTTCCCGAAGAGACGAGAAAGTCTTGTACGGGACTTACGTGGATGAAATGCAAGATTTTCAACGAGTTCAAAATGGACGAGTTATGACTTGAAATGTGAGAGTCCAGAACTTAACAATGATCCTTCCTCATCAGAGGATGATGAAAGTGAGATTCAATCTCACTATGCGGAAATAACTGAGGAGGATAGCATCATTGAGGATATGAGGGAACTTAAAGCTGACATCACCCTCTATGAGCCGCCTCAGATTGTTGGACAAAACATTAACTTGATTGAGGCTTACTCTGGACCAACTGTTGAATTTCAAGAAAAGGAGGAAAAGATGGTAAATATGAATGTGGTCGACCAACTTGGAATTGATGGAGCTTGTCTCAACATAAGCACTGCAACTTCGAACATAATGTCAAAGAGGAGGCTATAAAGCGTGTTGATGCGAGATATTGGAGTTTATGATTTGGCAAGCTGAAAAGGTGGGAACGATTCTGACTCTAATCAATCACAACAATGATGTTTGGACATTGCACATTGATGAGGTTAAGTCTAAGCAAGGCTCGGGTGAAAAGGAAAATTGTAAGGATTCTGCTAGAGGGATAAAAATTGAAGTCCTGGATATTGAAGCAGTGCGGCAACCACAAAATGTTCAAGTTGTTAAGAACCGGGGCATACGAGATAAAACATGATTTATTTCAGTTGTCACATCAATTTGAAAATGTGGTGGTCTGGGTCTGTCAAGGTTTTAAAGTATTTGATCCTGGGGGTTTTTACATTCAGTCCTTTTGAAAGAACTCTGCAAACCCTTTAATTAGAAGCATAAACATGTTATCATATGATTTGTTATTATATGATTTGTTTAATTTGAAGGAGTTGCAGATTTGTTTTCAAATGGGACGGGGAAGACGATAAACCCAAGTCTTTCCCGAGATAGCAAATTTTTGAAGCACAGTCTGGAGTGCATTTCGTCACTGAAAGGTAATTTTTTTTAAATTACTTGCATGGTCAAAATTTTTTAAAGCACCATTTCTCTGCTTTCCCAACTGCTGCATTTTTTGAGTATGAAGGGAAGTTGTAACATATGTATGCATTGTAAATAAGCTTTGAAGTTTTTCAGTTTTATTTCTTTGTCAGTGCAGTTTTATTTCAATGTCTGTGCAGTTTTAATCTGTTTCAGTTTAATTTTAATGCTCTGCAGTTTTAATTTATTTGTTTTTAAGTTTATTTCTTTGTCAGTGCAGTTTTATTTTTAAATGTACGTACGATTGCGATTTTCGATTTTCTTTAGTTGTTTTTCGGTTTTAGCTTGTGCTGTTTATTTCTTTGTCAGTGCTTTTTATTTCCTTTCTTTGTCTTTTTATTTTAGCTTGCTTTTATTTTAGTACTGTACGAGTCTTTTCTTTATTGCATTTCTTTTTCTTTCTTTGTCTGTACGATTTACGATTGCGATTTATTTTATTTCGATTGCGGTTTAGTTTATTTTTTTATTTGCTTGGTTCTTTTAGTTTATTTCTTTTATTGCTGTAAGTTTTTATTTTCTTCCCTCTTTTCCTTTTCTTTTTGTCTGTCGGTCTTTATTTAGTTTTAGTCTTGTTGCTTGTGCGGTTTTATTTGCGATCTGTGCGGTTTTATTTTGTTTTGCTTTAAGCTTTGTGCTGTCCTTGGAAGCTTTGTACAAAGTCCTTTGGCTTCTAAAATTCTATCTTTTGACCTCTGCTCGAGCAATCAATGAAAAGTCGACTGCTGAAAAATTGTTTATTCCTAGGTGATAAATCCTCAATCCGATTGCCTCCCCATTACGCTCATTATTCTAATTGAGATAGTCTGCTTGCACTAAAGTTGTGGAACTATTTTGTTATCCAGGATGAAGGTAGAGAGATGATTGGATCTTGTGTCTTACTTGCCACAGTTGTTTTAATGATAGAAAAGGCTGTTATGCTGTTTAGTTGGAGGAACTCCCGGGGAATCCAATAAAAGTTTGGTTATAAGAGGGGACTATGGTTCATGCAATTATTTGGGTGTCACCGGAGGCTATCAATGCCTAGACTGAAACAGTTCCAGATTGATCAAATATTAAAAGAAAATTGTAATTTCTCTAAGGTCTTCCAGATAGTGATATATTTCAAAAAGAAGAGAGATAAAAAAAAGAGAGATAAGAAAAGAAAAAAAAAAAAAGAGTTATATGATCAAAAGAGGCAGCCAATATTAGATTACGCCCTACAGTTGTAAATTGGGTCGTGTAAATCTAAAGGGTAACTCTGTCTAAGTTTGTAAAAAGCTAAACTAGTAAACCGAGCTCTACTCGGTTTCCCCTTTTACAATCTAGAAAAGTTGATTAATCCAAGTTTATCATTCAATTCGGTCATCCTTGAAGAAAGTTCTATACCTTTGTAATTGCACATCGAAATCTTCCTTGAAGTAATCCGACCTAGTATGTCCTTGGGAAATTTTAACGGTGGCGGTTAGCGAGTCAATTTATTGTGAAGAATGCATGTGGCAAGGCATGATGCATGGTCTTTTTGTTTTGAAACCCGAGTCTTGGGTTCTAAAATAGTGCTACTATTTTACCCTGAGATATCGCCATTTGTTGATAAGCAACACACCCCCACCGAAAAATGAGATTCCATCCTTAGAAAATTATGAACTTCCATTTTTGCGGCGGGGACCCTCTTGGTCATTTTCAGTTTTAAATCCATATTTTGCTTGCCTCCTTTTTAAAGTTGTGCTTTTTCTTGCATTCTAGTTGTGTTATCCAAGAATTCACTTTTTACATGCTAGAATCATTCATGCACAAGAAAATCTTGCACCATTACCGAGAAAATCCAGAAAACGATTGCATAATTCATTGAAAAATCAAACTTTCCATTTTTGGTAGTGTCGCGATATCGCGACACTTCCATTTTCGGAAATGTCGCGATATCGCGACAGGTAAGTCAAAATGCGGCTAAGTGCCAGAAAGGTCGCGATTTCGCGACATGTCGCGAAATCGCGACGATTTTGGGAGAGAGACGCAAGGGCGTACGGAGGGCGCGATTTTGCGACATGTCGCGAAATCGCGACATGTCGCATTTTCGCGGCAGGAGAGAGAAAATGGGCTGCGGGATGAAAAATCGGTTAAGTCGGAAACATGTTCCAAAATCGCGGTCCAACGCGGTCAACGCATGCGGGTAAGGGAGCGTCGCGATATCGCGACGTGTTCTAAAATCGCGGCTGAAAATCAAGAAGCGTACGGAGGCCGGGAAGGGTCGCGATTTCGCGACATGTCGCGAAATCGCGACATGTCGCGTTTCGCGGCCGACGAGGGAGGAAGTTGCCGATGCTGCGCGGGTCGCGATTTCGCGACATGTCGCGAAATCGCGACATGTCGCAGAATCGCGGCAGGAGAGAGAAAGTCATAGTTGACCTGAAAGTGCATTCCGGCGGGAAGCGAGAAGGCTTCACTGGGGTAGCGACACGTGTCAAAGCGTGAATGGGACAAACCGAAGCCGACATGCAAGCTTATTTTGCGGATTTAATCTGTTTTTAATGTTTTAAGCTTCGATTTAATTAAAATGCTAATCTAATGCATCTTTTTGTCTTTCATGCGGGATTCCACAGGCACTTACGGGACAACCGGGAAAGACCATAAAGGCGAAGATAAAGTGCGGATTTAGTCAAGGACCGCCATGCTAGGAGAGAAGGCTGCCGGTGAGAGCATTCAACAACAAATTTATTGCGAGACTTGATAGCATGAAGACCATTTCAACTTCGGGATGGATTTGCGGAGATCGAATTGATGGAGAAGTGGTGACTCATCCGGCTCACCGGCGGAATTAATGGAAGCATTTATTTGCGGATGCGAATGAATGCAAGTTGCATTTTATTTTATCTTCTCCATTTATGGCGGTGATTGCCATGATTTGCCGAAGGGTTAAGTTCTATCCGGACTTTGATTTTTAAATGGATTTTTATTGTAAAACCCGGGTCCTAGGGTTTAAGTGCGATAAGATTTAGGGTTTGAGCAAGATATTTTGGAAAAGATCAGGGTCTGTCCTGAGTCTATAAATACAAATTCTAAATGTAATCGCGGGGAGGCGGAGACTTAGAAATAAAGGCTTATAAGCAATTTCTTGCAAATTTTGTGAAATCCTTTGTTTTCGGACTTGGAGTTGATGTGCTTTAGCTTTTACGTGATAGCATGGCCGGGAGCCTAATCTTTTGCGAGTGTGATAAGTGTATTTTCTTTTGTTATCCGTTCCATTTAAAGTTTGTTAGATATATCTTTGTAAATCTGCCATTGTCAAGATTAAATATCTTTGTTAGGCTTCGGTTGTTCTATTATGCTGCTAGGGGAAATTACTGATTTCGGGTGTAAGTTTGTTCTAATTGCTCTGTCTTCCTTTGTGCGAGCTAGGTCGTCGGTGAAAGATACCGATTTTAACCAGCTGCCCCTTGGATTTATAATTTTCTGCTAGATCCGTTTCACTCTGCCTTGTGCTCTTAGTTGAAAGTGATCTTAGGCTGATTGGACACTTTCTTACGGGATTTGTTACTGTTGTGAAGGCGATAGCATAGATAAGATTGATAGTTTAGAGTTTTACGGTTTAAAGTCTGATAAACTTCTCTTTTCTGCCTTACCCTACCCTCTCTTTGCTTTCCGTGAATGATCCATTTTTATTTTCTTTATTTGCCTTTTATTTAAATCTGCTGACCCATGAGAGCTAGATCAAGAATTCAAGTTAAATCTGATTGTCAACAACTTTTGCAACTCTCTGAACAAGTTCGGGAACCCCCTGTAAGGTAACAGAGCAGTCCATATTGAAATCTATTCCAAAGTGGAAAAGAGTGAATTGCCATTCGACCCAACTCCGTAACTCGCACCTTGGATAACCAGCTAGATCCTAAAGATGAGTGGGATCAGTCCCGTGGGTGTCTCCGGAGCTTTCCTTGCCTCCATCCTTTTTCCCGGGGTGTGCATGAAAGCCGGACCAACAGACCCCTTGAAAATTTTTCTCTCTATCTTCATTATTAGCAAATAAAACAAGAAAATAACCATTTGGATAAATAGATATTTTTAACTCACCTTGAGTTTTTTAGATTTTTGCAGCCCAAACTTTGAAATCAGATAGACTCGGACGAAAACCCACGAACTGAAAAATTAGTCCTATTTTTTCCAAATCTTCAATGCTAGTATGAATTTTACCCATATAAAGCTTAACAATAGGAGTTCTATCAGTTTCTTTAAGACATCCTATCTCTATTTTACTTGGATCAATATTAGGCATTCTTAGAGGTTTATGGGAAGCCCTAATATTGATATTAGCATTGGGCTGAGGCTATCCACCATGAAGGGCATCCCTAAAATTCATTTTTGGGGATGAGTCTTCGAAATTATTATGCTTGATAGTGGTTTTCATAGTAGAATTATTTTGTGGGTGCACCTTAGCACCATATTCACTTGAGATATGAGCCATTTTTTGATCAACTGCTTGAAACTTGTTTCATGATATCTTTAATCCTTGCCCTAGACGTCATGGAAAGGTATGGTTTTCACTTTTATTTTGTGCAAAAAATTGGAATCCGTTGTTACTCAAGTTCATAGTATGATCTATTGAAAGATAAATTTCTAACTCAGATTGGATCCGTTGCAACTTTTCCTGCTAAAATATTGAGTATAAACCATAAAATATTGGCCGCTAGGGCCTTAAGGCCCTAAAAACCAACCTCTGGAGCTGCTTGCACTCAACCCAAATGAAACCCTCACATAAAGGCTTGAAAAATATCTCATTCACACATAGGGATGCTCTAGGATTTGTGTTGGTCGAAATGAAATGAAAATTTGTGGAGAGTCTAGATGAGTGAGATATGGCCGAAACGAACTCGACAGTTTGCATAGTTCTGTGACTTTTCATAATTTTCTTTCACTTCACCTTTTTACAATTTGGTCATAAACCTACCTTGAATAGCTAACTCAAAGAAGGCATTAACCTTGGGAATGAGCCCTTTAAGACAAATATTACTCATAAGGAACCAAAGGATTGACTCTAGAATCCAAACAAATGTAGGCTAATTTGAAAGAGAAAGAACCATTCTTCTTTGGACCCCAAAGTAACTTATCTGGAGATCCCAAGCCAGGGGTCAAGTGCCATCTAGTACTATAAAATAGGAATATAAAATATGATTTATTTACCTAAGATAAACCTAGCAAATCAAAGGATTTCCAATGAAGACGATCATTAACTTATTCAGTAAAATCATAGACTTTGGGTCTGAAAATGAAATCAGTGATTGGTTTTAGCCAAACAAGGTTAGGTAAGGAGTATAATGGGGATTCAAAATCCCAAGGATCTCTCCAAAAATCAATGGATTGACCATCCTTAAATTTTTAGCTAAAACCTTATACGAGCAATTACAAGCAATAACTATAAGATGTGCATAAGCAACTATTGAAGCTATAAAATATGAGAAATATTTAGATAATACATAAGCATTCAAACAACTATTAGAAGAAATAAAAAAGCATTTGATGCAGCTATAGCAAGAAATAGATGCACTAAAGGAGGAAAATAATCAATTAAAAAGTAGGCAACAAGAAAGAAATAAATAGAGAGATATATAGAAGAGTTAAAAGGGAAAATAACATAAGGTCAAGATCAATTAAATGAATAATTTAACTATCCTATATGATTAAATATAGTAGCCAAACTACTACATTTTTGGTCACTTTGTAGGGTTCTAAACTCAATTGATTAAAAATCCTAGGTTTTTTCTTTACCCTTGGATAATAATTTTTTTTTTTTAAATTAGGATCCTCTTGTAGTAAAATTATGGTTCACTTTTGCTCATTTATGAGGTATTAAAATTGAAAGTACCTATCAATACATACCAAAAGGTATTTCCAACTGATAAAGCATCTTTCTATCCAATTCCAACTCCTCATATTGATTTTTTGAGAAGCTTTCACTTTGATCTACTATTCTTTTCAATGTATCTAGAAGGTTTTCCAATTTAGTGGCCTTATTAGGCACAATATATCTTTTTCTTTGGAGCTCTTTTATAAGATATTGTTTTTTTGTTGTAGGATGAGGAGTTGTCCTTGATCTCACATCAACTACTATACCTCCACTTCAATTTTTTCAACAAGTAAATTTAAATCATCGTGGATAGATTTACATTCTTGTAGTTTCCTCTATTTTTTTATCATATTCTTTAGCTACTTCAATACTATATACCTATCATATATGCTAGTTGATTTTATTACACAATGGAAATTTTAGATAGTTATGAAAACACTTTGATATGTTTAGGTATGATAACTAGATTATTTTATACTTGATGAATTGTTACTACAATTTGATTTAGGATGCTCTCACAATCACCATTGTACTTAAAGTAGATCTTGGCATCGGTGACCTTAGTATATGTTTCATTCATAGGGACTTGTTCAACCATTGAATTTTGGGATTCTACCATTTGTACCTTCTTTTAGAACTCTTCATTTATATTTTTTAATAAGGATATTATTGGGAATACTGATACAAAGAGTATTTTAGAATAATATTTCATATTGCATTAATCTTTCTATAGCATGTTGAAAGCATGAGATTCCAGAAATAAAAGGAAAACTATAGCTATGCAATATAAGACAAAATATAACGCTTTAATCCTATGCACGAAACAAAGAAAGGAGATAAATTGGAAATGAAAGAAAGATGTATGAAAGCACAACCCTATTTATTCAATTTTCTTATCCTCGGTTACAAAGACATCTCCTCCCTTTTTAGGGGCTAGGAGCGTTAAATGGATCTTTGTTACAATTGTGACTTAGTCCTCCTCCTTCCGCATGCCCACATGCAAAATGGGCGGGCCAAAGTGTTGCTGCTGCTAATGTTGACGAATCCTCGCTTCTCACTAATCATCATGTGTGAAAAGAAACAACCAAGGTGTTAGTAGCACCTGCTATGAATAAGGAAAGTTTGTTCTTTGAAATTGACAAAAGATGCATGCAAAAGAGTGTCAAATGCAGTGAATAAAATGGATCTAAGTCACCTGCAAATTTAACAGAAACAAAAAGACCTTACCAGAGGCCACTGCCATTGAAACAGTAAGCCAATCTACTTTCGACTGTAATTTGTCCCTGGGTGGGACGAATTCTACTGTTATTCATCCCCGGGTGAGACGAATTCTATTGTGTTAGGAAAGCCGAAATGATCCGTCTAAATGTCGAACCTCGGGGTCTCCAAAACGCCTACAGACAAAGGGGTTAGGTAATTGGGGCCATTTTGGGATGACCCAGATGGTCGGATTCTCCCAATTTGGCCTCTATCCTTAGGAATTCGATGTTGCTACCTGCAAGTTAGTGGGACAACAAAGCGACAAAAGGCATGGTGAAATCTAATCAAAACATTATGGAATTGAAGCTATGAGTTAACTAAATAGAATAACATAAAATGCAACATGAACAAATGATCTAGAATACTTTAGAATGAAACTTAAACAAATGCGGGATGCCCAAGTGGGCCTCCCACCGTTGGCACTTGATTTTGACGCCAATCCACTAGGGATGGGCCCAAAACCTCTTAGGATTGGGGTGTCGGCAAATTGGTGGTTTAAGGTGGTCAAATGTTGGATTTGGGTTAGATCCATGCTTCCAAAAATCACCCAATAACATCCCTTGCGAAAGATATTAATGGATGTGAGATGGCGAATAAAAAAGGATGCAAGTGGGTGTTCAATTGGGCAGCACTTCGTTGCTTGAAAATGCCTCCAATATTTTTTTTTTTGGGTGGGAAAGTCCACCATTTTATAGACCCATGGGGTCTCTTTGGAGGGGCATGCAGGGATGCCATGTGGTGGCCATGCCTTCCCAAGAGGGAGAAGACTCCTCCCTAACTTGGGCTTCCATGACTGCCCTTGTGACAGTCCACTAACTGCCAACCTACCCACCTACATGCGCATGCATGGTAGGAGGCAATAATTGACTGTCCTTGGCTGCCACTTGGCAGCATTCTTCTTTTTTCTTGTTAAACCTAGAATTCATCCTGACCAGGGATGATTTTAGAATTCATCCCTGGGTGAGACGAATCCCAGCTAGTATTCGTCCCTGGGTGAGACGAATACTGGGCAAAGTGCCTGAATGTGCCAAATTGCTTCTTGACCTTACAAAATTGCTATGAAAGTGGTTAGGACCACTGTTTGACCTCTGAGGGCTGCCTTGGGGGTTGTGTTTGTCAAAGCGATCAGTGTTTGTAGTCACATAATCGGATTGGTGCTATTTTGGTGTCTATAGATGCCCCTTTTTGGGATGTGCTGTGCATGGTGCAACGCCGAGCAAAAATAGACAGCCAAAGCACTAATGATTAGGGTTTCTTGGTAACCTAATCAAATTTTGATTCCCTAAGCATGGAAAGGGCATGCATTCTTGAATCCTTTCTTCTAATGAGCTAAGGAATTTGATTTCAAGTATTAACCTATTTTGGTGAGGTGTGACTTGAGCTTGGACATTGATCAGTCATGATTAGGCAAAGGGCGCAACCTTTTGTCCACAGGGGAACCTTGTGTTCATGATTCGAGAATGCCAAGTGTTTGATCAATTTGATTGTTATTGCTTGTTTACTGCCCCAAGTAGGAGCGTAATTGTCTTTGTCAATGATTCTTTGAATGCATGTCATTTTCCTTAATTGGGTGTGTGCTTGTTGATTGGTGACTAAGTGTGACTACCCCCTCAAGTGATGAATCGATGAGGGAATGACCTTCGTGAGAAAAGCGACGAGTCGCTTGACCCAAGATGACTTGTGCAAGGGTGCCTTTAGATGGTTTATCATTAAGCATGTGCAATTTTTCCAACATTTGGACCTATTTTTGGTGGGTGTTAACCCTTTTTGCGATGCTGCTCAGAGCTGAAATTGGCAAAAATATGTCTTCCCATGGAGTGGTCTGGCTAAGATAGCCTTCTTAAGGAGTAGGATAATGAAAATTTGTGACCCCAACGTCTATTTTGTATGCCCGAGATGTCAAGTGCAACAGCACTCTTATCGGGCAAATTTATTGTCTATTTTTAGTGCATTTTTGTTCATTTTTTGATGTTTTTGGTGGTTTGTTGTTTTATTGTTTTTGAGTGGGTTTTGACCCAGTTTGGGACGTCGTTTGGGGGTGAAATTGTCAAAAATCCATCTTCCCGTGGAGCGGTCCGGCTATGGTAGCCTTCTTAGGGAGTAGGATAGCAACAATGTAGACCCCGACATCAGTTTTGCTATGCCAAAAGGTTAGGTTTGAAAGAGCACTCTTGTCTGGCAGTGGTTATTGTTTTTTTTGTTTGTGTTTTGATTTTCTTGTTGTTTTTGTTGTTTTGTTGTTCTGTTGTTTTGATTTTTTTTTGCTTTGTGTATATGTCAAAATTCATGTTATGCACAATGATTGATGTTGATGGATGCATGCTTATGGTAATGGATGTATATGGTATGATAAATGCAAATGTTTTTGATATATATGTGATATGCAAAATGTAATGGATGAAATGAATTTGTGTCATTTGGTTAGGGCACCATAGACTGTTTAGAACTCTGTTATTTTGTTTTTAGGTGATTTTTGTGATGCATGACTTTGTATGTATACATGTGGTTTTTCTCTTTTTTTGTATTTTCTGATGGTATTGCAAAGATGAAAAGTAGCGCAGTTGGTTTAGAAATGTAGCTAAGGTTTTCTGAGACTCAGACGGTTTTAACTCACTAGCCATGACTGTACTTTATCTTACAAGACTTTTGAACAAGGTATGAATCAGAATTGTTTTTGAACAAGCTATTTCACATCCCTGTGTGTGCAATTGAGTTCATTTATGTGGTATTTGTTAGGATACCGCCAGTGCCAGATGGGCTTTTCAATCGAACCTGTATTGAGGATCACCTAATTAGCTCCACTAACTCCTTTGTTGTATTTAGTTAGATTAATCTATGGTGTTATCCAGGATACCATAAGCTAGCTCATCCTTATGCAAACATTGGTCTGCACACATGCAAAGCGAATGTGACAGACATATCGTCATGCGGGTAGGATACCACCATTGCCAGATAGGCTGTCAACCAAACCTGTAATGAGGGTCACCTAGATAGTTTTTTGAATGCTGAGAATTCCAGGGATTCAAGTTCAGGATATTTGTTGGATGAATGATTTGGAAATTTGCTCGTCTATATAGTGATGAAAATCACTGTTTATTTTCTATTAATTCTTTTTGAGCAAGGATTTTGAATAGTAGTGATAACCACTGTTATTTGATTTTGTATTTTGAGTATTGTGAGTTTGGGCTAGTGAGTGGCCTTGATCCTTGTGGCCTTGGGGATGACTACGCATCCTTTGTAGGGATGTGTAGTACGAATCCTTATGACGTTGGGAACCAAGGGGTGATGGAGATTATGGAGTGAGGGCATTGATCTTTTAGGCCTTGGGGATGACTACCCATCCTAGTTAGGGGTAGATAGTACGAATCCTTACAACTTGGAGACCAAAGGTGAATGGAAAGTGTTAGGATGATGATTTGTTGGAATTTTGTTTGTGAATGGCGTTGATCCCTTTAGGTCTTGGGGATGACTACCCATCCTTGGTAGGGACGTGTAGTACGAATCCTTACAAATTTGGGAACCAACTATGATTGGGATTTTGTAGTGGTGAAAACCACTGTGTATGGAGGTGAATGGATAGGAAAGAGCTTGTCCTTTTGTCAATTCTCAGCATTCTAGAACCATTCACACAGGGGGATGAGCAAGATAACCGTTTCGCTTATGGCGACCTGGATTACTGTGTACGTTTCATCCTTCGTTCACACAACTTGGGAATTTTTATGTGTTTTAATTTGTGTTGGGATGTTACGTAACAAGGTGTATTTCAAGCATAACTCTACCTTCATAAAATCTGTCTGACTCGGTACGTTACATGGCTAAAGAGCAAAATGATGACTGAATCACAAAAACTCTTGATACATTAGAAGACCACTGACTCTAGTGTGGTAAAAAGCAATGCATGGTGTTTTTTTTGTTTTTGTAAAATGGAACAGTGGGGAACAAGATGGACTAGCAGAGCAATTACAGCTTATGGTGCCTTTGACCTGCACGATCACATATATGCAATGTATGGATGCAATGCTTTAATGCAACTATGTATTTTTGTATTCTTGATGGATTGATTTTTGTGAATATGAAGATGAGGTGCGAAAAGAGCTCTCTATTGATGAATTTGAGTGTGCCTAGAAATGAGATGCAAAATTTTTTGTTGTTTTTGATGATTTTTGTTGTTTTTGAATTTTCTTGATTTTTGACCAAGCGATTGTGGAAATCCTTGGAGCATTTTGGGATTGACCAAGTGATTTTTAGGGATCCTTGGAGCATTTTTGGGATTGACCAATCAATTTTAGAGATCATTGGAGCATTTTTGGGATTGACCAAGCAATTTTAGATATTCTTGGTGCATTTTTGGGATTGACCAAGCGATTTTAGAGATCCTTGGAGCATTTTTGGGATTGACCAAGCGATTTTAGGGATCCTTGGAGCATTTTGGGTGACCAAGTGATTGCGATAATCCTTGGAGCTTTTGGGGTGACCAAGTGATTGCGATAATCCTTGGAGCTTTTGGGTTTTGACCAAGTGATTGTGATAATCCTTGGAGCTTTTTGGGTTTTGACCAAGCGATTGTGATAATCCTTGGAGCTTTTTGGGTTTGACCAAGCGATTGCGATAATCCTTGGAGCTTTTGGCTTGCTATTTAGGGGATAGAGGTACCCCCAGCTTGATGGTCTTTGCACTCTGGATCTGGCTCTGGAGGTATGGGCATGAATGGATTGGCCCTATGCACGGATAGGAGGACGGGGTCTACCCTCGGCACTGATGTTGCTATGAAGTCTCTAGGTGGAAGTTGATCTTTGTATGCCCAAAGTGGTAGACGTAATGCTTGGCCTCGCTACGGTGGGTTAACGCGCCACTCATGCCCTAGTATTATGTTTATCTATTGAATTGCTTCATTGATATTTATGGGATGTCGATGCTGTTGCATGTGATTGCTGTGGGCTATCTCTGTTTTATCCTCACCTTCGGCCAGTGAGTATAGCTCATCAGAATCTAGATATTTTGAGACATGGAGGACTACATCATCAGGTAGCCCTATGGTTAAAGGTTGATCCTCTTCGAAAGGAGCCTCATGTAAGTTGGGCCTTGGGAGCTCCAAAATATTGGTCTCTACCGACTCTAAGTGCTCTAGCTCTTTGCATGTATCGGGAGATTTGAGCTCCTCCTCTTTGGTTGGTTCTTGTTGAGGAACTTGGGGCCTATGGAGGGGTTGCCAGATAGCACCCCCCATGCCTTGGTAGGGCTTTTCATCCCGCTCTTCTTCTCGCTTTGATTCCTCAGAGGCTTCTTGATGAATTTCTAAGGGTGGCCCATAAACCTGAGTGGGTTCCTGAGGAAGGTGCCCATCATTGGTTATAGGAGTAGCCTCCCGCTCATGTCTAGGAGGCATCGGGGGCGATGCTTGATGAGGTCGTAGAGACTTGTCTCACACCCAGGGGTTGTGCCTCTCATAATGTTTTGTCTTATGCGTGTGAGGGGTTGGAGTCCTCTCCTGCATAGTGTGTTGGAACAACTCATCCTTTTGGCGATGAAGGTGCTCTTTATTTAGAAGATACCATTGCTCTAACTGTTGTCGTTCTAGCTCAAGTTGCGTGAGTTGCATCCGATGTGCGAAATGCTTGATAGATTCTAAGATAGTTGGTCCTACCACCTCATGTCTAGAAGGCCTAGACACCTCTCCTAGATATCTATCTTGGTCATAGTGATCCAAGATCTCTATAGGCTGCCTCCCTCTGTTGGGGGTAGCGGCATTCCCTCGGGGCTTTGGCCTTAGTGAGTGGTCCTGATAGATAGCAGGTGTGGAGGCGTATTGCTCCCGCACTATATATTGCTCTTGAGGAAGGTAGGGGTCTTCCTCATACCCCCTTTTGTAAGTGAAAGAGGGACGGGAAACATTGGATTGCCCTACCTGAAGAGCCTTGTGCTCTAGATTTGTCCTTGTAGTCCTGACAACTAGAGGGGGTGAAGGAGGGATAGTGTAATGATGTGGTTCCTCCCGTCGAACCCTATGTTGACCTAGCGCTTCATCGCACGGTGACCACTCATAGCGAGCATCTAAGGGAGCTCTCCTATGGATATACCCCTCATGGAAGGGTGTGTGCTGGGTGCTATGCTGAACCGAAGTGCTCCTAGAAGGGGTGCCCCTGTAGTCCTTATCCGTTAAGGTATGGAGGGGTCTGCCTTGTGTTTCAGGCCACCAAGGTGGTATGACAAAATCCTTGGGGCTATACCGAAGGCTAATTTTGCCTCCTTGGATATTCCCCACAGCGTTCGCCCGTGATTGGGCTTGGCTGTGGGTGAGCACCATGACGATGTCTCTCTAAAAAACCCTAAAAATTGAAATGAGTCAGATGGGGCCCAAAATTGGGGTGCGCATCCCTCTTACCATAGAAAAGATAAAAATGAAGTTTCAAGTCCTAAATCTAAATACATTAGGAGATATTGGCCTTCAAACAGCTCAAAAAGCGTAAAAAATTAGGTTAGCAATTTTAAAACCTAATTTCGGGGCCCTAGATGATGGAATTTGGCCCCAAAAACTGGTTTTTTGAGGAAATTCAAATGTAGGGAGTTATATTTGTTTAAAATTTTCCCAACCAGCTCCTTGTAAAATTTCACGTCAATCGGAGCTACGGTTGAGAAGTTATGGCCCCGACGAGATGCAATAAAATTTAGGGAAAAATACAAGATTTCCCATATTTTGTTGGATGCTCCTGCATCACTTATGGGCACCTTTGGGGTGCTTTTGGGTTGACCAAAGGGTTCATGGACACCTTTGGGGCCTTTTGGGGATGACCAAGCGATTGCGGGAATCCTTGGAGCTTTTTGGAGCGAGTGACAAAATGCATAGATTTTTATCTTTTGTTTATGATTTTTTTTTTTTTTTTTGTTACACTAAGCAGAAATGAACACACACATACACAAACAGTGATTGTCTCTTTTAAATATTAATGGTGTGTCCTAAACTGGTTTAGTTCATTTTGATGTTTTGTTTTGTTTTTGAAAGTTTTGAAGAACGTTTAAATGCATAATGTTGGCTCATATGACTCCCATAAATGGTCACCCCTTCAATATACCATTTTCGGACCGATATACCAACCTCTCTATATACCTACACTTACGAGAGGGAAACTATAGGTACGTGAGAGCAGATGGTACATGGAACATAGGCGGTACGGAAGGGGGGATTGTCCTGTTAATGACACCTACCATAGAAGACTTATCCTCGCACACATGGGAATCACCCCAACGACACTCGGTCAACTTTCGTCAGGATTTACGCCTAACAACAATGACAATCGGGGAAATGGATGCAAAGCTAAGCCAAGGTGGTGATGAACCCACCGTTGGTCTTGCTCAAGGGCTGGGGTCTTACGAAAAGCTCCTTGGTTTAAAATGTGCCACGTGATTTGTGTGTGGTTTATTTTACTTAAAAAAATGAAACATGCAATCAACCACTATTTTTTTTTTAGCACGCAAGAATTGATAGAAAATGAAAGCAAAAAATAAAAAAATGACAAAGACAGTTTGGAACCCTTACCTCTTTTCTGCCTAGACTTGTTGTTTCTGATCCTCGGCTCTAAAAATTTATAGGCAGGAATTCGTCCCTCTGTGAGATGAATTGCAGAATAGAATTCGTACCTACCAGAGACGAATTTAAATTTGTCTCAGGGTCATACGAATTACAGTAAAGTATTCGTCACAGTTAGAGACGAATAACAGTCTGCTTTAAAAAAACTTGTACCTATCAAGCACAAACACAGAAATGGATCAGTTATTTGATCTTAAAACCAGGGGATAGAGTCCCACCGTGATCGCCACTGAAAGCATGAGATTCCAAAAGCTTTAGAAAGGAAAACTACTTCGATGCATTCAAATCAAAATAATGCTTAAGTCCTAAAATATGAAGTGCATTAAACGAAAGAGGCAAATTGATTGAAATGAGATACAAGAATTTAGAGAAGTCACAGCCCTTTTATTAAACTCTTTAATCTTGGTTACAAAATCGCCTCCTCCCTTTTTAGGGGTTAGGAGCGTTAAATGGATTTGGTTACAATCGTGATCAATGATCCCTCTTTCGCATGCCCACATTTGAAATGGGTGGGCCAGAGTGTTGCCGCCGCTTATGCTGATGAATCCTCACTTCTTGCTACTCCTCCTACAATCAAAGAAACAAACAAGGTGTTAGTAGCACCTATGACAAAAAGGGATAAAGCGTTTGACTTTAGAACTCAATGAGAAATGTATGCAAAAAGATTGATCAACTCAGTAAACAAAACAACTCTAAGCAACCTACAACTTTGACAGGAATCAGAAAACATCACCAGATGGCCACTGCCATTGAAACAGTTAGAAAATCTACTCTTGACTGTAATTCATCCCTGGGTGGGACAAATTCTGACTGTTATTCGTCCCCAGGGGAGACGAATTCTACTGTGATGGAAAAGCCGAAGTGATGCCACTCCAATGTCAAACCTTGGGACCTCAAAAATTCTTGTAGACAAAGGGGTTAGGTAATTGGGGCCATTTTGGGATGACCCAGATGGTCGGATTCTCCCAATTTGGTCTCTATCTTCAAGAATTTGATGTCACTACCTGCAAGTTAGTGGAACAACAAAGCGAAAAAGGGCATGGTAAAATCTAATCAAAACATTATGGAATTGAAGCTATGAGTTAACTAAAAAGAATAACATAGAATGCAACATGAACAAGTGATATAGAATACTTTAGAATGAAACTTAAACAAATGCGGGATGCCCAAGTGGGCCTCCCACCATTGGCACTTGATTTCGATGCCAATCCACTAGGGATGGGCCCAAAACCTCTTAGGATTGGGGTGTCAACAAATTGGTGGTTTAAGGTGGTCAAATGTTGGATTTGGGTTAGATCCATGCTTCCAAAAGCCACCCAATAACCTCCCTTGTGAAAGAGATTAATGGATGTGAGAAGGCAAATAAAAAAGGATGCAAGTGGGTGTTCAATTGGGCAGCACTTCATTGCTTGAAAATGCCTCCAATCCTTTTCTTTTGGGTGGGAAAGTCCACCATTTTATAGACCCATGGGGTCTCTTTGGAGGGGCATGCAGGGATGCCATGTGGTGGCCATGCCTTCCCAAGAGGGAGGAGACTCCTCCCTGACTTGGGCTTCCATGACTGCCCTTGTGATAGTCCACTAATTGCCAACCTACCCACCTACACGCGCATGCATGGCAGGAGGCAATAATTGACTGTCCTTGGCTGCCACTTGGCGGCATTCTTCTTTTTGCCCGTTAAACCTGGAATTCATCCTGACCAGGGATGATTTTAGAATTCGTCCCTGGGTGAGATGAATCCTAGTTAGTATTCGTCCCTGGGTGAGACGAATACTGGGCAAAGTGCCTGAATGTGCCAAATTGTTTCTTGACCTTACAAAATTGCTATGAAAGTGGTTAGGACCACTGTTTGACCTCTGAGGTCTGCCCTGGGGGTTGTGTTTGTCAAAGCGATAAGTGTTTGCAGTCACATAATCGGATTGGTGCTGTTTTGGTGTCTACACATGTATAGCATATAATGGAATCTCATAGACTTCTAAAAAGAGGTTAGGTAATAGGGTAAAAAATTATCTTTTGAAACCACTCAAACCATATTTAATAATAATTGGGTAATAAAAATAATATAACACTATAATGGTAGCCTAACATCCACCCTTATTAATTTTTTTGGTACAACAAATAAATGAAAATCCTCATTAATATATAGGATAGAATTTTAATATGGTTTAGGAATTGAATATGCTTTAGCTTTGGCTCTAGCTCTTGATTAGGTTTTAATATTAATAAAAAATATATCAACCTAGTCTACCTTTTTGTTCTATCTAAAGATCTACTTATGGGTTGTATTTATATCTTTACCTCTATGTCATTGCGTTCTAGGTTTCCATTCATTAGGTCGTTACCTCTATGTTGTCTTTGGGTCTCGTCTTCTTGGATACCTTATATTTGACCTCTAGGTTAGATGATGGATCGACCATAGGTTATTATCTATTAGAAATCATCCATATTATTATAATTTTATATAAGTATTCATTTGTAGATTTCTCATTGCTACAAGTCTTATATTTTTTATTATTGAAATCATTTATCTCAAGTTTCTCAACATATTTCAACATGGAAAAACTTACATTCTTATGTACATTCAACAAACTAGGTATTCTTTTGTAGAAATCATATAATATTTCTTGTCTTACTCTATTTTGGCACATTCATAAATCTAGAATGTATATGTATTTTGTTATACATTCTTTCTTCTTTATATTGATAATATCTTTGAGAATGATTATTTCCTCCACAATTATCACACGAATGGAGGTTTCAACATCCTTCTAATATATGTCCATATCTTCCATAATGTTGACAACTGCTTATTGTTTCTTTTTATTTTCTTTTATAGAATTTGTATTACTAATTGCCAACACAAAATTAGAATCATTACTCCCTATTATAATTTTATTGACACTTTCTTGTCCTATATATCTAAGGCATTTATTATTTTGCTTTATATTTGGTACTATGGGATCTTTAAAACCTTGTTCATTTCTTCCTAAACCTATACCATTGTATCCCATTTGCCTCAAAACTTTTGAACCAAAATCTTTGGTATGCTTTTCAAAGACCCCAAAATCATTATCATAATTACAATATCTTTCAATAGGATAGCTTTTATCATGGATAATACAACCTCTTTTTGTACAACCTCTACATTTTTAAATAATATTCAAATCATTGGTGTCACATTCTATTTGTATCCCTTGTACAAGATTCTTTGTTTCATAATAAAAAATTTCTATTTTGGGTTTGAAGTCACTAGTGTCACAAGTTGTATCTTTCTTTTTGTTAAATTTTTTTTTATCACAATAGAATTTACCATAGTGGGATTTAAATTGCTAATATTACAACTATTTATAATTATAGGCCTTAAATCATCTATGTCACAAAAAACATATAAAATATGTAGAAGATTGCTTGTATTATAAAATATACCTTTCATTATAGGCTTATTCTTCATCCTTTCAATTATTAATTCATTTTTTTACAATGATCCCGAAGATTGTCATGAGTGGATAATTCTATATATATATACTCTCACAACACCAATAGAGATTTTAACACTATTTTCAAAGTAATCTTCATAGGTACCAACTGTACTTAGATTTCATTATAAAATATACGTAAGTATTGAATATTTTCCCTCATTATCATCTTGATAAGCTACCTTTCAACCTTGTTGTACTACACGTATTGTTGATCAAGTACACTTGTGAAAGTTTACTTCTTTACTTGTTTTAATTTTATCTTTCCCATGTTGTGCCACTTCAAACCACTTTGTTTGATACAATTTGGGGTATATAAAAAAAATTGAGATAAAGCACAAATACATTTTTAAGGTGTAAAAATATTACATTAAAAAAATAATTATACACCTTATTTCTCCTAACTAAAGATAAGTACTTAAAAAAATTGCATACACCTTATATATCCTATTACTTAAAAAAATCTTCCATAGTTCTCAAAGAAAGAATATAAAAGCAATATTTCATATGTTTTTTATTTTTCTCCAATAATGTACCAATAATATTTTCTTGCTCGTGTTTTTTTTTTTGTATTTACATGGTGGAATTGGTAGCCGCCACGAATTTGGGTAGGCTGTTTAGTTTTTATGGCCGCCACAATATTCTGTTGTTCAACCGAGAAACCGCCACACATATCTTCACGTAGTCCACCCCTATAACCACCATGCCACAATCATTTTAAACCTTTTACGCCACTGAAAGCACCAGGAAAGGGACAAGCGTTCAATCCGATGAGGCCCAATATTTGAACCTTGGAACTCTGCCCCCCTTATGGGTTTTGGATGAACCAATTGGTCTACACCTTGGACCTTTATCTGATTTTATTTCTTGTGTTATAACCTAGGTTTTAATTCAATATATCATCCACCTTTCATAATTTGTGTTAACCTTATATTTCATGAAAATAAAAATAATATTTCTTAAAAAATTACACTTAAAATTGCACCTTACAACTCTTTAGTTATTCCTAATGCAAGTACTAAATATTTTGTTAAGAAATTTTACAAAAAAAAATGAAACCGAAAATCTTCTCAGAGAGATAGAGAAGTAATTAAGGAGCAACATTTATTTTGTACTAGGAGATCACAATTTGTAAAATGTGTAGGTCTCAAAAAAAAAATTGAAAAATGGAAAGGTAAACTACCTCACCTTTAGGTAGACATTTTACTAAACTTCAAATAATCTACTTTCTTTTTATATGTGACATAGTAACTTAAGATCACAATAGGTAGAGTCCATTTGAATCCTTGCTCACCACTATAATCACACATCTTAGTATGCAATTTTTCATCTATTGCATCTAAATGCTCATTGTGCATTCAATATTTGGTGTGCCCCTTCATTTATTTATTCCTTCCTTTGGCCTCTATCAAGCAACAACAACAACAGTAATCTGGTAAACCATATTGAAGTGCAACACTTTCTTTTGAAAATAACCAAATATGTTAGACACTTGGATTCCACATGTTGGTAATAATGGTACACATAGTACTTTAGAATAATATTTCATATTACATTAATATTTTCACATCATGTACACAAGGTAATGTAATTCTATAGGCTCCATTACAAATAGATTAGGTAATGGTGTAACGGATTATCTTCTAGAAATACCCAAAAAAAACTTTAATTATAATTAGAAAATTACAAATAATGCAATAATACGGTGTTAGGATAATAAATATATCTTCATCATTAATTTTTACTATTTATTTTACATGATTTAATTGGAACTATATATTTTGCTTTTGTTTCTTAAATTCTTGATTTAATTAATCTTGGTATTATGCTATTTTCCTTTTTAACTCTTATATATATCTCTCTATCTCTTTATTTCTTGTTACCTACTTCTTGACTATTTTCCTCTTTTAGTGCATCACATCATAATATAATAGGTTATTTTATCTTCAATCTTATGTGGCACATCAATATAGCCATAAATTGTACCAACTTCCCATTAGGACCCACTTGGTTAAGTAACAATCTTAATATAATTTTTTTATTAAAGTTTAGTTTCAATTAGATGAGTTATAATATATAATTGAATTGATAGGTCTTCTTGAACTTCCTTAACTATTGATCTATGTGGCCTACTACATATGCATAAAATCCAATATTTAAGAGTGTTTTGAGGGGTATTTTTCTATTACATGTAGCATTAAAACATATTCTTCCCTAACCAAGTCATCTAGTGTCTCTCCCAAAATAGCTACAATATCAAATTAGACCATATATATACATCTAATTTGAATTTCTTAGTGTAGAGTGGTAGTTCAATTACCTATGCCTCTTATGGTTGCTCATGTAGCATTGCCAATAAATACATTTATAACTCCTCATTGAATTTATTGTTATAATCAATTTAAGACCTAATGAGTTAGATAATATTTCATGATTTTTAATAAATATTTGTTCATATTTCCATAATTATATAAATTATATAATCACTTTTATTGAATTTGTGAGCATAGATTTCTAGTATCTCTAGGCAATTTCATACTTGATTCATAAATGCCATTGCTAGATCATGAGAACTATATTCAACCGATGCTCTATGAATTTGTGCCTAGGCCTATGGAAAAATATCATAATCTCTTTCCCTTTGTGGGTATGTGCTTAAACTTTCCCTTGGCCACTTTATTGTCTAGGTCTATGTACACTTTTTCACTTACTTTTTCTTCTTTTTCTCTTCTTCGTACTAGATAAAATTGCTTGCTTAATTGTATATTTAATAGTAGAGGGTCCCAATTTGATTTGTATTATAGAAGTAGTAATTAAAGGCTCTACTAGAGTTGCCTCACATATTGTTTTGCTACTAAAGGATGTATTTGTGTTATTTTTTGGATGTGAAAATTTTCTATTTTAGGGCTAAATATTTATCATTTTATATAAGTGTGATATCCACTTCAATTCTACCTTAAGGTTTTATGATTTGGATTTTACTTCAATGTAATTTACACTCTTTGGATTTTGGACCTTTTTTGTTTTATCAAATTAAAAATGCGACTTGTCATCCAACTGAAGAAAATAGTTCCTTTGCTAATGGTGGCTAATAAAATGAAATATATTAAATAGGAAGAGTTAGGTTGTATTTCTAATACCACTATAGGTTTTTTAATCCTTCTTACCATAAAATATCATAGGTCAAAATATAAAGAGGCCCCGATATTAAAGTTCAAAATATCAATAATGAAGAGTACAATAATAGATGACCAATTTAATATGTAGATCTAGTCCAATATAATAAAGAAAATAAAATTCACGTATATAATAAAATATGAATATAAATGGTCTAAGTCATTCTTAAAATATACATAAGGAAAATTACAATATTAACTACTCAAAATATGTATACAAACTTTATTCATTTTCTTTCTCTTACAATTGTATGTTTAGATTGTTATTTTGATTCATACTCTTATGGAGCAATATCTCCATAATATAGCCACACTAATGTCACTCTTTAAGTACTTGACTATTGCTCTCCATATGACATGTCCCATAACTTTTGGCTTATCATCTTGCCACTTGCATAGTAGAATCTTCACTTTTTTCTTGCATGCACACTTAACTCTATGATACTTGTACACTTGTATATGCAATCCTAATATAAGATACTTGTATAGATGATCACATTACATATTTGTACACTTAGATGCACATGATAATTTCACAAGAATGGAGGTTTAAACATACTTCTAATATATCCAAATATTCCATATTGTTGACAACTACTTAATATTTATTTATATTTATTTATAGAATTTGTATTACTAATTCCTAACACAAATTTTGAATCATTTATCTCTATCATAATTTTATTGAATCATTCTTGTCCTATATATTTAAGCCATTCATTATTTAGCTTTATATTTGGTACTATGGGATCTTTCTCACCTTACCCATTTATTTCTAAACCTATACCATTGTATCCCATTTGCCTCAAAAATTTGAACCAAAATATATGGTATGCTTTTCGAAGAACCTAAAATCATCATGAAAATTACAATATCCTTCGATAGGATAGCTTTTGTCATGGCTAATACAATATATTTCTGCAAAAACCTGTATATTTATAAATAATGTTTAAATCACTAGTGCCACATTCTATTTGTATACCTTGTACAAAATTATTGATTTCATAATAAAAAAATTCTTATTTGGGTCTGAAGTCACTAGTATCACAAGTTGTATCTTCCTTTTTGTTAATATAAGTTGTATTGCAGCAGATATTTACCATAGTGGGATTTAAATTGTTAATATTACAACTATCTATCATTATAGATATTAAATCATCTATGTAACAAGACACATATACTATATGGAGAATATTACTTGTATTATAATAAATACCTTTCAATATAGGCTTATCCTTCATCCTTTCAATTATTACTTCAAAATATTTACAATGATCCTAAAGATTATCATGAGTGGATAATACTATGTATATATTCCTCACAACACCAATAGAGATTGTAATATTATTTTCAAAGTAATATTCAAAGAGTATCAAATTTACTTAGATTTCATTATAAAATATATCTAAGTATTGAAGATTCTCCCTCACTATCATATTGAAAAGCTACATTTTGACCTTGTTGTACTGCACACATTGTTGACTATATACACTTGTGAAAGTTTACTTACTTTTTTACTTGTTTTCTTTTTATCTTTCCCATGTTATGCTACTTCAAATCACTCTATTTGATAAAATTTGGGGTATTTAAATAAATTTGAAATAAAATACATTTATGGAGATACATTTTTTAGGTGCCAAAATATTACATTAAAAAAATAATTATACTCTTTTTTGTTGTTGTTCAAGGCAATCCCAGGTGGATTAATTATTTCTAATTAGCTTTGTAAAATGTTTTGGTATCCTTTCAAAACCCCTTTACCAATAAAAAATAATTATACACATTCTTTCTCTGAACTAAAGATATGTACTTAAAAAAATTGCATACATCTTATATCTCCTATTGAAAAATATCTTCTATAGTTCTCAAAGCAAGAATATAAAAGAAATATATTATATACCTTTTGTATTTTTCTCCAATAATGTGATGATAATATTTTCTTGCTTATGTTATAACCTACATTTTAATTCAATATATCATCCACATTTCATAATTTGCATTATCCTTCTCTTTCATGAAAATAAAAATAATATTTCTTAAAAATATACACTTAAAATTACACCTTACAACTCTTTAGTTATTCATAATATAAAGTCTACATGTTTCATTAATAAATTCTACAAAAAAATTAAAAAACAAAATCCTATTACAAATATAGAGAATTAATTAAGGAGTACCATTTATTTTGTACTAGGAGATCACAATTTAAAAGATGTGTAGGTCTCAAAAAAATAATTGAATAATGGAAAGATAAACTACCTCACATTTAAGTAGATATTTTACTATACTTCAAATAATCTACTTTTTTTATATGTGACATAGTGAATTAAGATCACAATAGGTAGAGGCCATTTGAATCCTTTCTCACCACTATACTCACACATATTTGTAAGCACTTTTGTCATCTATTGCATCTAAATGCTCATTGTGCACAATATTCACTATTATAGTTTAGATTGGCCTCTTTCTCCACCCTAGGCATAATGTAATGGATATGTATTATATTAATTTTTTATCACATTAACACACTAAAAAACTATTTTTGGATCATAAGACAAAAGCTCTTGTAACAATTTTTTCCACATGATTTCTCATATCTCATTGATTATTACATTGTATCACCTTGCTATTGGGATTAATATAATTATTTCCTCATTGGTATTATAGAAAATAAAATTTTCTAAACTTTGAAGTATTTTTAATCAATGAAATACACATGCTACATGTAATTTATGTTAAAAGTGTAATTGAGCATGAACACAAGCAACTCATAGGGTCTTTATAAGATAAAAATCTTCATTGGGTCATCGATGATGCATTACATCATAAAACAATAGACTATTTTGTCTTGAATATTATGTGGCATATTATTGTATCCATGAATTGTACCAACTTCCCATTAGGTCCCACTTGGTTAAGTAACAATCTTGAATACGATTTTTAATTATAGTTTAGTATCAACTAGATGAGGTATAATATATAATTAAATTGCTTGGTCTTCTTGAACTTCCTCAACTATTTATCTATGTGGTCTACTACATATGCACAAAATCCAACATTTAAGAGTGTTTTGAGGGGTAGTTTTCTATTGCATGTAGCACTAAAAAATTTTCTTGCCTAACCAATAACCATGTCATGCAATGTCTCTCCAAAAATATCTACAATACAAAATTAGACCATATATACATCTACTTTGAATTACCTGGTGTTGAGTGGTAGTTAAATTACCTATGTCTCTTATGGTTTCTCAAGTAGCATTGCCAATAAATACCATTATCAATCCTCACTGAATTTATTGTTGTAATCAATTTAAGATCTAATGAGTTAGATAATATTTCATGATTTATAATAAATATGTATCCATATTTTCATAATCATGTATAAATTGTATGACCACTCTTATTGAATTTGTGAGCATAGATTTCTAGTATCTCTAGGAAATTTCACTCTTGAGTCATCAAGACCATTGCTAGACCATGAAATCTATATTCAGCTGATGCTCTATGAATATGTGCCTAGGACCATGGAAAAATGTCATAATATCTTTCCTTTGGTGTGTATGTTCTTAAAATTTTCATTGGCCACTTTATAGTCTAGGTCTATGTACATTTTTTCACTTACTTTTTCTTCCTTTTCTCTTCTTTGTACTATATAAAATTGCTTTCTTAGTAGGATATTGAATAGTATATGGTTCCACTTTGATTTGTGTTATATAACTAGTTATTAAAGGTTATACTATAGTTGCCTCACATATTATTTTTTACTAAAGAACACGTTTGTGTTCTTTATTGGATGTGAAAATTTTCTATTTTAGGGCTAAATATTTATCATTTTACTAAAGTGTGATATCCACTTAAATTTTCCCTTAAGATTTTATAATTTTGATTTTACTTCAATGTAATTTACATCTTTGTATTTGGATCTTTTTTGTTGTATCAAATTAAAAAGGTGACTTGTCTTCCAACTGAAAAAATTATTCCTTTGTTAATGGTGGCTAATAAAATAAAATCTATTAAAATAGGAAGAGTTAGATTGTAGTTCAAATACCACTATAGGAGTTTTAAGCCTTACTAGCACAAAATATTATAGGTCCCAATATAATGAAGCCCCAATATTGAAGGTCAATATCAATAATGAAGAGTAGAATAATATATGACCAATTTAATATGTAGATCTAGTCTAATATAATAAAAAAAATAACATTCACATATATAATCAAATATGAATATAAATGGACTAAGTCATTCATGCATTATGCACAAGGAAAAATTACATTATTAATTGTTCAAAATATGTATACAACCTTTATTCCTTTTTTTCTCTTACAATCATATATTTAGATTGTTATTTTGATTCATAATCTTTTGGAGCACTATCTCCATAGTATAGCTATACTAATGTAACTCTTCAAGTACTTGACTATTGCTCTCCATATGACAAGTCTCATAACTTTTGGCTTATCATCTTGCCACTTGCATACTAGAATATTCACTTTCTTCTTGCATGCACACTTAACTCTATGATACTTGCACACTTCTACATGTACTCCTAATCTAAGACACTTGTACACATCCTCACATTATATATTTGTACACTTACGTACATGGCACTTGTGCATATTCTTTCAATATACACTTGCACTCTAACTTATATGACAGTTATGTATTTCTTGTACATTGATATTTACATGAAAGGGGTAATATAAATTACACATATAAAATAAAAACTCAACCCTAATATAGTATATATTTACAATTATGCCATAAAGATACCATGGGGTACATTCACATGTATGAAATAGTATAATATTCCTCAATAAAAATATCCTAAGTTGGTAGATCTAATTATCAATCTTAACTTCCATCAAACTATCATCAACCACTTTCCTTGATAGATTAACCTATCAAGCAAGTTCCTAGACTAATAGTCAAGTTTGTAACAAGGAGTATTGATTTGTAGTGGCTCAACATCATGTACCTTATGTATTTTGTATATATATATATATTTAAGTAAGCTAGATCATGGTCTCTATGAAGATCATGGTAGTGAGAATCAAGATGTTGTTATATATGAATACCCTCATATCATAAATCTCTTGAATATCCTTTATGTTCATCCCTAAGATAGTGACAAATAAACTAAACAATTCATGAGGCCTTCCCTTTCCACCACTTCATGGACAACCTTACTTCTTAAGATTGATGGAGTCCCACTAGTACTTATAAATTATTTTCCATACAACCACCTTGATGACTAGACCCCATTTGTTAGAAATTCTCTAATAAAATTTTCCTTGTTGAGAGTTCAATCTACAAAAATTCATATATTTCTCTTATGGTCACAATATAATGCATGCTATACACTTCAAGGTTTGTGCTATGATTGCAAAGCGCTAGTACTAGTGATGTTTCATTTTTATAAATCAAGTAGAAGACATCCAATTATATGCTATAGTTATGGTAATAAGTCAAATATAGTGTTCTTAGGTTGGAGAAGAAATGGAAGTTTGAGATTTATACCTATATTAGTTGCACATCAGACTCTTGTTGTCATCATGACCCATCTCAATTTCTCATCTTATTTACCTTGTATTAATAAATTGTATATCAATTTTTTCCCATCAAAACGTAGACAATATTTTTTTTAACCTAAGTTACACCATTCATATAAAAAAAACTATGTCCTAGAAAGCGTTGTGCTTAAAAGTAAGCTCTCTCCTCTCGCTAATTAAATTCTATTATGGTACATAATTTCTAAATACCTTAATGGTTCCTACACATTTTACTTCCATTATCCTTTGGGAATATGGGATGACCAAAGAACTCCGAGTTTCAATAACTTTATAACTCATTCCAATGCTCTTCTCAAACAACTCTAGCTACGACTCAAGTTTTTCATGATACTTATAAAGGAAAATCTTAGCTTACTTGAAAGTTTTCATCATCAAGGTGTTCTTGAGACACGTGTTTGACAAGGTGGTTCAACTACATCTAATTTGATGCAATTATTCCCTACATTGAGAATAACAAGAATTAATCGATTTCGTTACTTAAACCTACTGTTTCACGAGCATGTGCAAGTTTGGATGGAAGTCTTCCGCATTGAAAAAATGACCCATAGAAGCTCAAAGCGTAATTTATAAAAGGTGGGTATTATAGATGAAAGAAAACAAAAATACCGAGAACAACGGATTTTGTAAGGAACATACTGGTCTGGTTATAAGTGGGCGACATCCGATTCACCCTAATTTTAGTAGCATTTCTAAAGACATACTGGTCTGGTTATAGCTTGGCAGAGGAAAGGATGGATAGCGTCCAAAAACTTACATTGACATTTGGGTCCATGCCAGTTGAAGTCCTTGTGGAGAATGTTGCAGCAAAGAAACCCACCATCCACAGATATCTACAATCAAATTCTGCATCGTGGGTAAAACAAGAAGATAAAGGACGCCGTTATCTTCCTCAGCAGGCAGCAGCTTGTAATAACAGGCGTTATCTAGCTGCAACCGATCGTCATCAAGAAAATGTTAATAACGACAACTACCCTCATTGTAGCTGTTTTTGTCGTCAATACCGAGGAGTGAAATCCAGCCTCCAGATCAATCAATATGCTTACCCCCATCATGCCGTCTATTGTCACAGCTATGGCTACGGCAAGCCTTGCATGAATCCAAGTTCTATTCCCATTTCCAGAGATAATGGTCAGCACCATTATTATAGTGGACCAGCACCTTTTTCGCATTCAATAGGAGAAGAAGGTGCACATTTTTCGGCTGAATTCCACCATGCAAAGTTCTTTGTAATAAAATCATTCGGTGGGATAGTGGTTATCTTTACATAAGGTTAGTACCATGCAAAGGTTAACACTAGTTAGTTCTATATATTATCTGTGGTTTTTAAGTTTATAGATAGTGGTTATCTTTAAATAATATCTAAAATTTGATCAGTAGATGCACTTTTTATGAATATCTTTCTATTTATGAACATTTATTCTAGATGCTTGATAGGTTTATAGACCACTTTGCTTTTATAGCATGAAGCTATGATTTGATATTAATATTATATTATAGATTATATATTTTCATTATTATTAATGTTTAAGATTGGTCAATGTTTACCATCAAAGAAATAAGTAAACGAAGTTGATTACAATATTATGATTAATATCGTATGCATTTTAATGTTTTATTAATCAAGATATTAATTAAAGGCTATTGACGATGATTGATAATGTTGTGAGGTTAGTGATAATTATTATGATTGCATTTAAAGGATGTTTTAAGAGATCTATTTATTTTTAAATAAACAACATATGGATTCTATTGGATGTTACTCTCATCAAAATTTTAATTTTAATTTTTTTTTATTATTAGATTCTATAAGAGCAATTAGATCATATCTATCTTGCATTTGGATTAACAAAGAAAATTAAATTCTTCATTGATTCATCCCATTCAAGATTATAGTTTATATTTTTTTAAAAGATACAGAACCATAATATTTGGATCCCTCCTAAGGTTGCTTTCAAATATTTACATCGTGTTTTCCATTAGTTATAATTGTAGATACATAAAAGCACCACACAAGAGTAAAAAAATGATGAAGTAAAATTTACATTATTTTAGAGGTATATGAGAAAGGGGTATTGACTATTTTGTTGGTTCTCCTTTTATTTTATTATTGAAATCATATAAAGGTTAGGCTTCAATAATTGGAAGGAAATAACATATCTTGTTTGACCTTTACATTTAATCTAACTACCTACTAGTTGTTCTATGTTAAACTAATCTAAATCCATAAATATAAATCTAGAAGAAGGATATGATAAATATAAAGTGAATGCAATAAAATAAATAATATTAGCATTGATCAAACAACACATCTAGAGTGAATAAAATAATATTAGTGTGGTACAATTTATAAATTGTCTACCATAATAGAATAAAGGACTAAAAAATTGAAAGGGCAATGCGACAATCACTACGCATTCACAAATCAAAAGATCAATAATATAATCAATCTATAAATATCATGCATAGTATTTCTAACAATGGCAATACAATTTCATATATAAAATGGAGTATCAAAAAGTATAAATCTATCTCTCTAAAATGACCAAATAATTTTTATGATGGAGCCCCTAACTCCTATTTATAGCAATTTATTTTCCTTAGAGTAATTTGAGGTAAATTCTTGCTACTCCTATTAAATTCCCTAGTTTAGTGAAATCATTAGCAAAATGATGCATAACTAAACCTTACCAGCCTCTATATTACCTCTAAACACTTTCAATAGCCTTTTAACTCTGATGCCAATCTTATTCAATTGTAAGCCTTGAAATATGATTTAAATTTTTGTAGGGGTAATTTGTAATTTCAAAAAAATTATGATTAACATTTTTTCCTAAATAAAATCTTCTCAAATGGGTTACACTTTTGGAATAATCATTCTTTTGGATTTTTTTTCAAAATTTCCTATTTCCATTGCTACTTCTAGGGTTACAAAATTATCCTCAACTATCCTACATGATTGAAGGTAGTAGCAAAACTACCACATTTTTGTCACTTTGTGGGGTTCTAAACTCAATTGATTAGAGATCCTAAGATTTTGCTTTACCCTTGGATACAAAATATTTAAAATTGGGATCATCCTATAGTAAAATTATGATTTAATTTTACTCATTTAAGAGGTAATAAACTTGAGTAAAATTAAATCATAATTTTACTATAGGATGATCCCAATTTTAAAATTTTACTATAGGCCTATCAATCCATACCAAAAGGAAGCATCTATCTATCCAATGCCAACTCTTCATATTGATATTTTGAGACAATTTCAAATTGATCTACTTTGATTTTCAGCATATCTAGATGGTTTTCCTCATATTAGGTGACCTTAGTATATGTTTTGTCCATAGGGAATTATTCAACCATGGTAGTTTGGACTTCTACCATATATAACTTCTTTTACAACTCTTCATTTGTATTTTTTAACATGGATATTATTGGAAATAGTGGTACACATAGTATTTTAGAATAATATTTCACATTGCATTAATCTTTTCATAGCATGTATATCATATAATAGTATCTCATAGATTGTTAAAAATAGGTTAGGTAATAGGGTAACAAATTATCTTCTGAAACCACTCAAACCAACATTAATAATAATTGAGAAATTATAAATAACATAATACAATAATGATAGGCTAGTATCCACCTTTATTATTTTTTTTGGTAAAATAAATAAATGAATAGCTCCATTAATCTAAAGGATAGAATTTTAATATGGTTTAAGCATTGAAATATACTTTAGCTTTGGATCTTGCTCCAACATTGGATTTGGCTCTTGTTGTAGGTTAGGTTTTAATATTTCTTAATAATAATATCAACCTTCTACCGATTTGTTCTATATAAATACCTACATATGGGTTGCATTTATGTATTTACCTCTAGGTCATTAATTTATAGGTTTTAATTAACTAGGTTGTTACCTCTATGTTGTCTTTGGGTCTCATCTTCTTTTCTACCTTATATTTGACCTCTGGGTCATTCACTACCATTAGGTCATTATATCTTAGAAATTATCCATATTATTATAATTTTATATAAGTATTATTTTGTATTTTTCTCATCCCTATAAGTCTTATATTTTTATTATTTAAATAATTTATCTCAAGTTTCTTAACATATTTCAATATGGAAAACTTTACATTATTTTGTAAATTCAACACATTAGGTCTTCTTTTGTAGAAACCAAATAATATTTTTTATCTTACCCTGTTTTGCCAAATTCATAAATCCACAATGCATGTGTATTTTGTGATACCCTATTTCTTCTTTATATTGATAATATCTTTGAAAAATTATTTCATCCATAAATTTCACAAGAATGGAGGTTTCAACATCCTTCTAATATATGCCCATATCTCCATTAATGTTTACAACTACTTACTTTTTCTTTATATTTTCTTTTTATAGAATTTGTATTACTAAGTTTTGACACAAATTTAGAATCATTAAACCATATCATAATTTTATTGATTCTTTCTTGTGCTATATATCTAAGCCCTTCATTATTTGGTACTATAGAATCTTTCACATATTTCTCATTTCTTCCTAAACCTATACCATTGTATCTCATTTGCCTAAAAATTCTTAATTTTTCTTTATATTTCCTTTTTATAGAATTTATATTACTAATTTCTGACACAAATTTAGAATCATCGAACCTTGTCATAATTTTATTGAATCTTTCTTGTGCTATATATTTAAACCCTTCATTCTTTGGTACTATAGTATATTTAACATCTTGCTCATTTCTTCCTAAACCTACACCATTGTATCCCATTTGCATAAAATGTTTTGAACTGAAATATTTGGTATGCTTTCCAAAGAACCCAAACTCATCATCATAATTACAATATCCTTGAATAGTATAGGTTTTGTCATGGCTAATACAGTTTATTTTTACACAAGTTCTATATTTATAAATAATATTTATATCGCTAGTGTCACATTCTATTTGTATTCCTTGTACAAGATTCTTTTTTTCATATTAAAAAATTTCTATTTTGGATATTATGTCACTAGTGTCACAAGTTGTATCCTCATTTTTGTTAAGATAATTTGTATGTCAATATATATTTACCATTCAAATTATCAATATTATAACTATCTATGTTTATAGGTATTAAATATATCACAAGAGACATCTACTCTATGAAGAAAATTACCTGTATTATAATGGATATATTTCATTATAGGCTTATTATTCATCCTTTCAATTATTACTTCAAACATTTTACAATGATCCTAAATATTTTCATGAGTGGATAATACTATGTATATACTCCTCACAACACCAATAGAGATTGTAACACCATTTTCAAAGTAATCTTCACAAGAATCAATTTTTCTTATATATTATTATAAAATATACTTAATTATTAAATATTCTCCCTCACAATCATCTTGAAAAACTACCTTTTGACCTTGTTGTACTACACGTGTTGTTGATTACATACACTTGTGAAAGTTTTCTTACTTATTTACTTGTTTTATTTTTTTATCTTTACCATGTTGTGCTACTTCAAACCACTTCATTTAATAAAATTTGGGGCACATATAAACAAATTTTAAATAAAGAACATTTATGGAGATACATTTTAAGGTTCCATAATATTAAAATAAAAATAATAATTATACACCTTATTTATCCTAATTAAAGGTATGTACTTAAAAACATTACATACACCTTTTATCTCCTATTACTTGAAAAATATCTTCTATAGTTCTCAAAGAAAGAATATAAAAGAAATATTTTATATACATTTTTTATTTTTCTCCAATAATGTATTGATAATATTTTGTTGCTTATGTTATAACTTACTTTTTAATTCAATATATCTTCGATTTTTCATAATTTGCATTAACCTTATCTTTCATGAAAATAAAAATAATATAAAAAAAAAATACACTTAAAATTACAACTTTTAAATCTTTAGTTATTCCTAATGCATGAACTACATATTTAATTAAGCAATTCTACAGAAACATTGAAACAAAAAATATTTTCAAAGAAATAGAGAAGTAATTAAGGTGCAATATTTACTTTGTAGTATGTAGAGCCACGTAACAGAAACTATATTCCTTTTCTTCCTCTTACAATCATATGTTTATATTCTAATTTTAATTCATACTCTTATGGAGCAGTGTCTCCATAATATAGCTATACTAATGTGACTCTTCAAGTACTTGACTATTTCTCTCCATATGACATATTCTGTGACTTTTGGCTTATCATATTACCAATTGCCTACTAGACTCTTCACTTTCTTCTCGCATGTACACTTAACTCTATGATACTTGCACAGTTGTACATGACTCTTGCACTTCTACATGCATTCCTAATATAAGACACTTGTATACATGCTCATATTATATATTTGTACACTTATATACATGATACTTGTGCACATTCTCTTAATCTACACTAGTACTCTAACTTACCTGAAAATTGTGTATTTCTTACACATTGACACTTACATGAAAGAGAAAATATAAATTACATATCTACACTAAAGAGCCAACCCTAATATATTATATATTTACAATTATACCATGAAGGTACCATGGAAATACATTAACATGTACCAAATAATGTAATATTCCTCAAAATATATATCCTAAGTTGTTAGATCTAATTTTCGGTCTTAACTTCCATCAAACTATCGTCAACTACTAACCTTGATAGATTAACCTATCAAGCAAGTTTCTAGACTATATTGGATATTAATGCCGACTGGCATCGTATTCTTCTCATATGTCTATTAAATCCTCCAGCAAGGATCCATCTCAATTTTCTTTCCTTCTATAGAACCTAATCAATTATATCAGAAAATCAATTAATATGATAGTTTATAGTAGATAGGCATTAATGTATATCTCTGTTAGTTCTCCACAATAGGATATTGTCTAGCATTTTCTAGTATTTTCTCTCCACCATCATAGTTTACTCATTCTCAAAATTTCATTTTATTCTCAGCATGTGTGAACGATATATTAATGTAACAGATAATATATAATTTTAATAATAGAAGGTTTTGTTAAGAATATTGTATACTCTGTTTTGTAATTCTTGCATACTCTATTATGTAAAGCATAGATTGTTTATCCTCTATCTTTAAACAACATGTGGTATCAACAAATAATGTTCTTGTGCCTATAGTCAATGATAAGATTTTATTGAAAGACTATCCTAAGAAAGGTGTTGAAATTGAAAGTTAAGTCATCGCATGAAATCAAAGGAATAAATTAAGGAATTGATAAAAGTTTCTACCAAAGGTAAAAAAATCATACATAAAATATAGTCAGCCACCGCAACATATGAAGCTAAGAAATACTATTGTCACCATAAATCAAGTCAGTATAACAGTAAAATTCACTGAATCCTCAAAAGAAGCCCACAAGAAAAAGGGAAATGTATCCTGAAAAGGAAAGAGTAGTTGTGGAAAGAGGAGCTAAAGAACAGAGCCAAAGGTCATCAGAGAAGAAGGTTTTTAAAAAAGGAGTTTCAAAATTGAAAAGTGTCCAACACAAGCTAAAGGTCAAAAGGTATCAGATTCAAGGGTTTGAAAGCCATAATGGTAGCACCAATTGGTCCAAGTACAAGCCTAAAAAATCCATAGATTCCACATTTTAATGGTAAAAGTTATGAGTACTAGTCAATAACAATGAAAGCCCTATTTCATTCTTAATAAATATGGGATCTTGTGGAAAATGGTTTTCCTAAAATTGTAGATGCAGTAGCATATAATGCCCTAACTCAAGAAAAAAAATATGCATTGAAATATGAAAGAAATAAGGATTAAAAAAATCCTCTTTTACATATTTCAAGAAGTGGAAAAAAGTAATTTTCCAAGGATTCAATCAACAAAAAAATCCAAGCAAGACTAAGATATTTTGTAAACTGCTTATCAAGGTATGGAGAAGGTAAATATAGCCAAATTACAAAAGCTAAGAAGGGATTTTGAAACATTGTATACGAAAGAGTATAGATTAGTAGAGTAATTTTTCACTCAAGTCACAGGGCTAGTAAATAATATTAGATCTCATGGAGAGACTTTAGAAGATAGAAGAGTGGTTGAAAAGATATTAAGAAGTATGCTTGCAAATTTTGATCCTATTATGGTAGCCATAGAAGAAACAAAGGATATATATAAGTATTCAGTTGATGAGATCCAAGCATCTCTAATTTCACATGAATATCAGTTGAGTAATACTGGAAATTCCTCGTTGGAAAATACTTTCAAGACATAACTCACTATTGGTCAAGGCAGAGGTAGAGGAAGGTCAAATTTCAAAGGTAGAGGAAGGAATTCATCTAGAGGAGGAATATGTAGTCCATAAAAATCAAATGGAAGAGGTAGTCCATCAAGTTCAAGTGGAAGAGATTACAATCAAAATATAAGTTAGAATTCAAGGCAAAATTAAGCTCAAGGTGAAAGGTATGAAAAATATCAAGTTCAATGTCATTACTGTAAAACGTATGGGAATTATTTAAGTGGGTGTAGGAAGAAGCAATATGACCTCAAAAAATAAAATGTAAACTTCACAAGAGAATATCAAAATTAGGATAGTATACTGTTAGTATGTAATGTAGTGCAATATAATCAAAAGGATGTATGGTTTTTAGACTCAAGTTGCAGCAATCAAATGTAAAGAAACAAAGAATTATTTTCAAACATAGATGAGAATGTGGAATCTGAAGTCACATTAGGAAATGACAAAAAAGTTTCAATCATGGGAAAGGGAAACATCAACATTATAACCAAGAAGGGGGGGAAGAAGCATATAAAATATGTGTATTTTATTCTGGGTTTAAAAAAAAATTTAATGAGTATTGGATAGCTTGTTCAAAAGGGGTATAAAGGGTTTTTAGAAACCAAGAATGCATAACTCTAGATAAATTTCCAAGTAATCAGATCATAGTAAAAGTCCAAATGATAAGTAATAGGATGTTTCACCTTAATATAATATATGATTTTAACCCACAAGTGGTAGAAGGAAGAGCTACAACAACAACTCAAACACTTTTTCAAGCAAAAATTAAGGATGAAAATTGGTTATGGCATCTAAGATTTGGCCATCTCAAATTTAAAGCTTTAAATCTATTGCATAATAAAATAATGATAAGAGGTTTTCCACTGATAGAAATATCATAAAGAGCATGTGAAGGATGCATCTTGGGTAAACAACATAGAGACTCATTTCCAGTAGGACAAGCAATAAGAGCAATGGCACCTTTGGAGATTATCCATTCAGATTTGTGTGGGAAAATGTAAACACCCTCATTTAGTGGAATGGAATACTTCTTGACATTTATAGATGATTATACAAGAAAAACATGGGTTTACTTTTTGAGGCATAAGGATGAAGTATTTGAGTATTTCAAACAATTCAAGGCCCTTGTTGAGAAGCAAAGTGGGCACTACATCAAAGTATTGAGGATGGATAGAGGTGGTGAGTATGTTTCAAAGGAGTTTCTAAGTTTTTGCAAGTATCATGGAATCTATAAGTAATTTAAAGCTAGGTACACCCTTCAAAAAAATGGTGTAGCTAAAAGAAAAAATAGAACAATCATGGAAATGGCTATGAGTATACTGAAAGCAAAGTATTTTCTAAATGAATACTGGACAACAACAATACCATGTGTAGTTTATATTATGAATAGATGTCCAACAAAATGTGTAAGAGATATGATTCATAAATAAGCATGGACTAGAAGAAAGCATAATGTTTCTTACATGAGAGTATTTGGATGTATAACCTATGCACATATTTTGGATGAGCTAAGAAATAAATTGGACAACAAAGGAGAAAAATGCATATTTGTGGGATATAGTGAAGAATCTAAGGCATACAAATTATTCAAACCAATAACCAAGAAAATCATAATCAAAAGGGATGTACAGTTTATAGAAGAGGAAGCATGGGATGGAATTTTAGAGAAAACTATAAATGTCATAGCAAGTTCACCACAAGAATATGAAGAAAAAATGGTAACAATAAATACTCCTCAAATTGTGACTCCACCCACACCCATTTAACCTCAACAAAGTGGTCCTCAAGTGACACCATCAACAAGCACAAGATCAGCCTCATGAATTCAAGCAAGTACCCCCTCAAGTTCACATCAATCACAATCAACATGTCCATCTATAAGTCCAAATTCAAGTGAATCTTCAAAACAAAATTTAGCAAGCTTAAGGAGGCAAAAATTCAAAATTTTAAGTGATGTTTATCAGCAAGAAGAAGGTGAAAATAATGCAGGTCAGAATTCTCTCTTTGTATTTTATTCACTTATAGGTGATCCAATATATTTTAAATATGAAATCAAGAAATAGAAGTGGAAAGTAGCTATGGATGAAGAGGTAGCAACAATAGAAAATAATGACACATGGGAATTGGTAAATCTTCCACAAGGAAAAGAGGTTATTGGTGTAAAATGGGTTTATAAAACAAAATGTAATGATGAAGGAAATATTGAGACGTATAAAGCAAGACTAGTTGTGAAGGTATACAAATAGCAACATGTAATAGATTATGATGAAACATTCGCCCCAGTTGCAAGAATGGAAATAGTAAGGACAATATTGGCTATTGCAGCCCAACACAAGTGGAAAGTCCATCAAATGGATGTGAAGTCAACATTCTTAAATGGTGTCTTGAAGGAAGAAGATTATGTGGAGCAACCACCTCGATATGAAGTTCACGGACATGAGAACAAGGTGTATAAAATGAAGAAGGTACTCTATGGCTTAAAACAAGCACCACAACCATGGTACAATAGAATAGACTCTTATATTTGAGAAATGGTTTTTGTAAAAGTGATGGTGAGCCGAATATTTACATTAAAGCAATAAATTATAAGATTTTCATTGTTGTTTTATATGTAGATGGTCTAATATTTACGGGGAATTATGATATCCTAATTGTTGAGTTTAAAGAAGCTATGAAGAATCAATTTGATATGACTGCTTTAGGCTTATTGAGATACTTTCTTGGTATTGAGGTCCAACAAATGGATCATGGAATATTTATTTCTCAATCAAACTATGCAGCGGGTATCTTGAAGAGATTCAAAATGGAAAATTGTAAGCCTACACCAGCTCCAATAGCTATGGGATTAAAATTTAGAAAGGAATATTGGATCAAGAATGTAAATCCAACTTTATACAAGAGCATTGTAGGAAGTTTAATGTACTTGACAACCACAAGGCCGGACATAATGTATGCAGTAAGTTTAATCTCAAGGTTTATGGAGACTCCTAAGGCAACACACTTGCAAGCAACAAAAATAATCTTACGGTATGTTAATGAAACAAAGGAATATGACATTTTGTACACAAAGGCAAATGAGTTCAAGCTGATTGGATACACAGACAATGACTGGGCAGGTATCGTAGAAGATAGGAAGAGTACTTCAGGATATGTTTTTCATCTTGGATCAGGATTTATCTCATGGTATTCCAAAAAGCAGACTATTTTCTCTCTTTCTTGATGCAAGAACATCCAGTGGTGTAAGAGTGATCATGCATCACCTAAAAATTATAATTGTTTAATTTTATTATAAATTTGGTCTAGTTGTTTATAGTATGGAGAAATTGACCCAATGTTGAAAGGATCGTCCTAATATCCAGAGCGGTTTGGGAGATATGTAAATTATAGTGTCTCCTACCCTGTCAAAAACTAGTGAAAAATTTATGCTAGTAAAACTAGTAAAACTTGAAGGTGAATTTTGAAGGCCTTAGAGGTCGAATTTGAGGATTTTTAGTTAGACACAACCCCGCTTATTTCATATCATGCCCTTTCCACAAATATGCAATACTAGTCAATCAGAGCAACGAGCGCAAAGTTATGACCTCGAAAAGTTGCCCTCGAAATTCAAATTTGAAATAGATGGTTTTAGGCAAGAAAAAGGGAAAACTAGTTGAAAAGTGGGTAATTTCGAATTGGTAAGGGGTTAGTCTTTGTAAGATCCATTATCCTAAGCAAGGAATATTAGAAAGTGTAGACACCAAAACTACACCAATCCGATTACGTGACAACAAGCGCTGATCGCATTGACACAAACAGCCCCAAGGGCAGCCCCCAGAGATTAAACAGTGGTCCTAACCACTTCCAAAAGTAGTTTTAGAGGTCATAGGTCAATTTGGAACCTTTTTGGCACTTTATTTCTGCTCGTCCCACCTAGGGATGAATACAAACTGGCACTCGTCCCACCCAGGGACGAATAGCAACATTCACCCTAGGGTGAGGCGAATAGAAAGTTTGACTAGAAAAAAGTCAAACCTCGATAACTTCGCTAGTTAACTGAGGCTTTAGGCCATGCAATTGCAAGGAAAAGATTTTATTCAAGAAGAGAGACTTCAGTGATGAGTGTATTTATTTTAGAAACCTCATGTAAGAACCTTTTTTATCAGGGAGTTAGCTTTTCTTTGAAAATAGGACAATTAACTCAAGTGGCGCCCTCGCATGCATAATTCAAAAAAAGAGACCCTAAGGTCTATAAATTGGAGAGTTTTCCCACCCAAAATATATACAGAGAAGGAGCATTTGAGAAACGAAGTGCTACCAATTTCATACCTAATTGCGATTTGTGCTTTTACATCCTTAATCTCTCATTCAAAAGGGAGGTTATTGGGTGACTATTGGAGGTGCAAATCCATACCCAAAACCTAATTTTTGACCACAAATATCCACCAAATTTTTTGAAAACACCTCATAACCAGTTTTGGACCCATACCAAGTGGATTGGTGCTGAAATAGTGCTTCAATCGGTGGGCGTCCTGCCCCGAGGCGCTCCCCAAACTATCATAGTGCTAATCGCCCCACCCTAGGATGATTAGAAATATATGATAGATTTCTTGTTTTTTTCTTTTGCATCTGATTCTAGATAGGTTAAATAGGTTACATTTCAAATTTCATGTCATTCTGATCGTTTTTGACTAGGTTATTGCTATTTCCTGCTTTCATTAACTTGTAGATGCCATCTTCAAAATATGGATCCTAGAGGAAAAAATGGAGTCATCTAAGCATCTGGGTCCTCCAAAAATTCCCCCAATTAGCTAACCCTAATTTTTTAGGTCTTTTGGATCTTCCTAAGTAGGACATTGAACATGGTGCTTTCTGGCCAATTCTCACAGTCCTATTCGTCCCACCCTGGAGAGAGTACAAATCTGTGAGGAATTTTTAGACTGTTCTTTTTGCAATGGTATTCTAATGATATTTTTATGATTCTGTCAAAGTTTTAGGTCAACCAGAGGTCATCTGATAGTCGTTTTGTTATTTTCATGCATACACTAACAATAGGCTTTGGGAAATACATGTTTCATTTGGTCTGCAAGTATTACTAATATTTTCTACTTCTTTGAATGTAGGTTTCTGATAGCAGAGGAGCAGGAAAGAGCAAAGAATCACATACAATAGTGGTGGCGACATTTTGGTCTGCCCATCTTACATGTGGGCAGGCGGAAGAAGGATTATTATTCATGGATATTGTGACAAGAAACACATTTGACTCTCCCATCCCCTAAAAAGGAAGGAGATGTATTGTAACACAATTTGTAAAGCATATCAATAAAGATATTACCATATTTCGTACTACTTTTATCTTGTGTCCATTTGCATATGTTATTTCTTGTTCTTTTTTTGTGGCATATTCCTTTTTGTTTCCGTATCCTCATGCTTTCAGTGGTGATCATGGTGGGACCTGCGTCCTTTGATTTTTAAGATTAAGTTTCTAATTAAAGTTGCTTGTTATTTTGATTATAGGTACCAATTTTTCCAACACTGGACTATTTCAGAGCAAAAATTTAGAGATATCTGAATTAGGCAGAGAAAAGGTAGAGGTCTTAAACACCTTTGGTCAATTCTTTGCTCTATGCTCTCTTTTTATTTGCTTGCATAGGAGAGTTTGAATGCTTGTGTGCTTCATTTATGCAACTTAAAAGGAACCCCACACACCACATGGTAAATGAAACAACAAGGTGTTGGTCGTAAAACCCCAACCCTTGAGCAAGACCAAAGGTGGATTCCATTATCACTTTGGCTTGAGATATTGCATCCATTACCTCGATCACGACTGTTGCTAGATGTAAATCCTGAAGAAAGCTGACCAAGTGTAGTGGGGGTGATTCCCAGCACATGAGGATAAGTCTTCTATGGTAGGTGTCATAAACAAAGTGATCCCCCTTCAGTACCACCTATGTTCCACGTACCATCTACTCTCACATACCTATAGTCTCCCTCACGTAAGGGCGGGTATATAGAGAGGTTGGTATATCAATCTGGCAATGGTATATCGAAGGGGTGGCCATTTTTTGGGAGCCATAAGAGCCCTCATTTTTGCATTTAAACGTTCTTTCACAAAGCTTTCAAAACAACATCATAACACACTAAAACCAGATTTTAGGGCACACTTTTAAATATTTAAACGAGATAACCACTGCATTGATTGTGTTTCTTTTCTGTTTAAGTGTAGCGTAAAAAATCCTAAAAGAGATAAAAATCTATTCATCTTTAGAAGCACATCACTATGGTGTTCACACTTAGCCGAGCCTAATCAAGGGCAAGCGCTCCAAAAAGTGCACCAAGGGGGACAAGTCACCTTCGATATAGTCTTGAGGACCTGGTCATCTCGCCTTGGCGGCCTGGCCCACAAGAGAGTCCACATCATGCCATAATAGAACAAGACTATAGAGGCATCGCTTTAAGGGGCAACCCTGCTCACCATAGGTCCTTCCAAGAAGAGAACCTATATGTAGCACTTAATGTAGATAGGAGACCTCCCTTGGAAGCCCATTATGGGTGGCTTAGCGATGAAGTTCTCGAGCAACATAGGGGCCAGACGGAGGGGCCACAGGATTTTGTCCTCCCTTCTCTACCTCACATTGCTGTTAGAAACACCAGATAGTGTCTAGAGTGTCAAACTTTCCAGGTAGGGTAATCTGCCAACACCTTTTATGTATATGAAAGAGAGGATGAGGATGATTACCACATTCCTCAAGAGTAGTACATAGTGCGGGAGCGATGTACCTTCGTGCCTGCCCTATATCAAGATAACCCATAGAGGCTACAACCTCAAGTTAATGCAACCAACATCGACAGAGGGAATAAGCCCATAGAGATCTCGGGTCACCATGACCGAGGTAGACATATAGGAGAGGCATCTAGGCTTCCAAAATAGGAGACGACGAAACAAAGTGAATTGGCGTTTGCCAAACAAGCCACCCACCAAGTGCAAATCATGCAGCTTTGGCAAGATCAAGAATAGTTAGAGCATCTTTGTCAGCTTAACAAAGAGCGCATTCAGCGTCAAATAGCCGAATTACTGCAGAACAATGTGCCTGATGAGGATGGATGTTTGATCACTCATATGACCCCTCTAGTATTTCCTAGCTAGGTTTGCATAGTTTATTTCTTGCAAATTAATAATTATAGGTGAATCTCCTTCTCACATGCACTTGTGGGCACTAGTTATCTTCTAGTTGTCATTTAGAGTGTTAGTTAGTAAGTGTGAACTCAAAGTAGGAAGTGTGTACTTCAAGATAGCTAAAATGGATCTTCTAGTTAGCATTATTCCTTTTCTCTTAACTTAGAAGTTACGTGCATTCTCTCTTGCACTTTTGTAGATTATGGTTAAGAATATTGGATCAAATCCATGATTTGATGGGTTTGGTTATGTATTTTGGGCCATTAGTGCCTATATAATGAGTTTGTAAATAATATGAAGTTAGTTGGATTTTCAATCCTTTTCATTGGTATCAGAGCCTAGTTCAAGTTTACACTAGGGCTTGTGAGGTGAGAGGATAGGAGATAGATTAGTTTCTTATGAGAAACTTGTTTTCATTGAGGACTCGGTTCAAGCTCAAGGGGAGATTGAAAACCATACATAGAAGGAAGTTCCTTAGGCGTCAAAATCCTTGTTCCAACTTTCTCTGTATGCTCAAGAAGTATAGGAGAAGTTTACCTCGATTTATTTCCTACAAAAATCCCTTGGCAGGGTTGGATTTCTCCTATGGTGAAATGCAAATTAGGGAGCCTGTTGTTCCTGAAGTTCCTACCATTTCTGAGTCTTGAAGATTGAGGATCATCAAAATAGGTCGTGTGTCAACTTAGATCTGGTAGCCTTTCAAATGTTGGTCGTGTGTCGACCGAATCTTGAAAGGAGAGCTACTGAAGGAATTTTGGTGATAGGCAAAGAGAAGTAGCAATTTTTAAATTTGAAGGTATTTGCCTTCAAATAATTACTAAAAATTGTAATAGTTTAAGTTTTCTGGTTTCCTAAATTAACCCACCTGGTTAATTTTTAAAATTTTCTTAGTTATTTTTAGAAAGCTTAAATTTTAATTAGTATATAATCTTCTTATATATTAATTAAATTTGCATTGGAAAAAAAAAAATTCTCTATATTTTTTTAGCCACTGGGCTGTGTTGCCTTTTTACAGCTGCAATCCAGCACCATGGGTGCTTGACCAGCAGCTCATAGGACTATTTGAGCACATCAAGATGCACACGGCTCGGTAGTCCTACTGGCCTGACAGCCTGACAGTGCAGTCGATGGCACCACTAACCAAAGCTGTTCTGGTGATAGTGCTATCATACGACAACACCTGTGACAGAAGCTGTCAATACTGATAGCATCTATGTCACAGTGCCGATGGTAACACTATCGGTGTAGCACTGGTGCTGATCGTTGTTAGGCATCGACATAGCCTGTGACAAATGCTATCAGGTCTGATAGTGTCTGCGATGCCAGGCCTGTGGCCATGCTATCGGTGTGGCTTTTACGACAAACACTCAGAATTGACAGCATCTGGGGCCCATGTCTGACCACACGAGGGCCACCAACCACTGTGCCAATCCCGTGATAGCGCCATACTGGTGTTTCTAGGTCTGGTACTTGTCGGGGCTGACCTTGGTCGACGGGTGGCGCTTCACGTTTGGCCCTTGCAAGTTTTTTTGTGCCAACGCTGAACCTGCACAGTTTGTTTTTTTTTTTACCTACACTTTGTAATCATCAAAAAAATCATTTGTGTTACCGTTATCACTACCTCGGGAAGCATGCCATTCCAATTTGGAAATTCATGCAGGTGGAGTGCAGTTTGGAGTGTAGTTTTGGCAAGACCGAGAGTAAATTTGTTAATTTTTTTAAATTTTCCTATTCTAATGTTACATGTCATTATTTTTATTTTTATTAATTTAATTTTTAATAATTTAAGTAAATTAATTAATCTTTGATTAATTATATTTAATTTTTACTTAAGTTATTTTTAAATTAATAAAATATAAAATTTCAACCTTAGGTTAGTTTAAATTTTTAAATTTTTAGCATTAGGGGTAATTTTCAGGGCACAACATTGTAACAAGGAATCTTCCATTTTTTCTTGATTTTTAAGTGCTTTTCCCTTTTACTTCTGGCTTATAACTGGTCTTACATGGCTTTTGACTTGGTTGCCCAAGTGGCAGAACTTGCCCATGTTGTAAATGCTTTAGTAGATAAAGCTAATGATACTACCATGGCAGAAGTTCTTGGTAACCTTGCAATGAAGGTAAATGATATTTCTCTCCATAATTCTTCAACTTCTGCTAGTGATTCTCGCCTGAGAGTTCATTGTGAAGTGCCACTTTATGATGGATCTTGAAACCCTGAAGTCTTGAATAGTTGGATTCTTGACATGAGTTCTTCATTTTCTTACACTCAACTTGCAGATGAGGATATGGTTCCATATGCTAAACTCAAACTTTCTAGTTTAGCTAAGGTACTTGTTGAACGAAAAAGAGGTCATGATGAACTCACCTCATGGGATGAGCTTGTAGATTGTCTTAATACCAATTTTTATCCTTCCAATTATTCTAAGGAATTGGTCATTAAATGGTTTCGATTTTGACAAAGTACTAATATGACTATGCAGGAATATATCTTTCAATTCAACAGGTACAGGATACTTTTGAATGTGGAGGAAGACATTAAATCTTTGATTCTCAAATTTCAAAGTGGTTTGGTGGAACATTTGTACAGGGAAATAATGTTTATTTCTATGGACTCATTGGATTCAGTTTTCAACCAAGCGCAACTTGTGGAGGACAAGTTTAAGGAACATTCACAGGCATTCCGCGCAACTGTTACTCAAGTGGTTGCAAACTCATCAAAAGGGAATAATTCTTTCTCACAAAAGAAGAATTTTTCTCAAAAGAATAATGTTTCTTCTCCATCTCCTTCTTCTCCTTCCCCTTTCGCTTCCACTCCTTCTTCTTCTTCTTCTTCTTCTTCTAAAAAGTTTTGTAACTATTGTAAGAAGAAAGGTCATGAAAAAGCTGATTGTTTTAAGCTTAAAAAGAAGAGTTTAGTCATTACTACTCAAGAGGAGGATGTTCCCAAAGGTTCCCTTGAGTCAGTAGGAGAGAGTAGAGTATACAAGAAATTACGAGGTAAGATCAATGAAGTTACCTTGGTAAATGTAAGTTCATCATATGGCACTCGTGATGCTTTGTTCATCACTCGAGCTCATTTGCTCCATAATTTTGCAACAGATTGTATAGTGGATAATGGCTCACAGAAAAATCTAATTGCGATGTCCATTGTCGAGAGTTTGAAGTTACCTATGGAGCCTCATCCTCAACATTATTCTTTGGGTTGGAAGGATAGTGGAAGAGGCTCAAAAATCACTCACACTTGCACATTAAAATTTGCACTTGGCCCACATTTCATAGATCAAGTCACTTGTGATGTGACTCCTATGGATTTTTGTGGGATTTTGCTTGGACAACCTTTTCAATATGATAGGAGAGCTGTTTATGATGCTTTCAAAATAACCTACACACTTCAAAAATATGGTAAGGTTTTTCTCATTAAAATCACCAACACTCCTAATATCATTCTAAGTTCCAAGCAAACAAAAAGAGTAATTAAAAAAGGTGGTGATGTTGCTCTAATTTTCATTCGCTCTCAAAACACTTCTACATCCACATCCATTCCAAAGCAACACTCTTCAATGGATAAAATATTGCAAAGTTATTCACACATATTTCAGGAGCCAAAGTCTCTTCCTCCAATTCGCACAATTAATCACAGCATTGAAATCATTCCTGGTTCTTCACTTCCTACTTCTCCCATGTATAGACAATCTATTTTGCAAAATGAAGAAATAAAAAGACAAATAGAAGATTTTTTGTCTAAGGGTTTCATTAAGGAAAGTACTTCTACTTGTGGTTCACCTATTTTGTTGGTTCTTAAAAAATATGGCACTTGGAGATTGTGCATTGATTTTCGTGCTTTGAACAGAATTTCTATAAAGAATAGATATCCACTTCCACGCATTGATGATTTATTAGATCATCTCCAAGGAGCTAAGTTCTTTTCAAAAATAGATCTCAAAAGTGGATATCATAAAGTGCGTATCCAAGCTGAGGATACATGGAAGACAACTTTTAAGACGAATATGGGCCTCTTTGAATGGTTGGTCATGCTCTTCGGTCTTACTAATGCTCCTGCAACCTTCATGAGGTTGATGAATGATGTATTTCGTGATGTACTTGATGAATTTGTAATCATATATCTTGATGATATATTGATATTCTCAAAAACTTGGGAGGAACACCTTAGGCATATACATCATACCCTTGATCTTCTTGCGAAGAATCAATTATATGCCAATTCTTCCAAGTGTTCTTTTGGCAATACTTCAGTTTCTTACATTGGTTATGTGATTAGTGAAAGTGGAATTCAGGTAGATCCCACAAAAGTTGATGTTTTACTTAAGTGGTCCCCTCCTACAACTCTCACTGAGTTAAGGAGTTTCCTAGGACTTGCAAATTTTTATCGCAAGTTCATTCCTCAATATTCCACCCTTGCAGCTCCATTGCATTATCTCACTAAGTCTAAATATCCATTTCATTGGGAGAAAATCCAAGAGATTGCCTTTGAGGATCTCAAAAAGAAAATTTGTACAGAACCTGTGTTAAATTTACCTGACCTCTCTCAAACTTTTGAGATTGAAATGGATGCCTCTAAAGTTGCCTTAGGAGCTGTGCTCAAACATAATGGTCATCTAGTTGCTTATCATTCAAAAACTTTTTTGTTGCTAAGTTGAACTATTCTACATATGACAAGGAGTTGTATGCACTAGCTCAAGCTATTAAGTCTTGGAGACATTATCTTTTGGGAAAAGATACAGTAGTACACACTGATCATATGCCTCTCAAGTTTTTACAATCTCAAAGTAAAATTGAAGAATCAAGACATATGAAGTGGGCCTCTAACCTCCAACAATTTCACTTGGTGATCAAGTAAAAAAATGGGAAGAGTAATATTGTTGCTGATTGTTTGAGTAGGCCTCCAGCCGCTCTTGCCTTAACAGTTATGTCCACTTCACACTTGGGATTTTAGACTTGGCCTAATCAGTATTCATAGGATCCTGATTTTGGGAAAATATTTGAGCAAGTGAGTAAGCCTTCTTCTTCCAATTTGCGTCCTTTCCAAGATTTCTACATCAAAGAAGGACTTCTTTACAAATTTGACAAGGTTTGTGTTCCTTGTGAGCCTAGAGTGTCACTTCTTAAGGAAGCTCATTCTACACTTTATGGTGGTCACTTTGGGAAGCACAAAACACTTCATCACTTGCAACAATTTTTCTACTGGCCTAAAATGTAGAGGGATGTGTTGAGATTTCTCAAACAGTGTGTAGTTTGTTGTCGCTCAAAACTAGCTAACAGGAATTTTGGCTTAGGCATGCCTTTGCCCATTCCTTCCCATACTTGGGAAAGAATTTCCATGGATTTGGTTAGTGGTTTTCCTATGACAGTGCGCCAACATGATTGTGTGTTTGTGGTGGTTGACAGATTTAGTAATATGGCTAAGTTTATTCCATGTCGCAAGACAAGTTTTGCAGTAGAATTAGCCCAATTTTTCTTTGACAGCATTTGGCGTTCCTTTGGTCTACCTACTAGCATTATATCGGATCGTGATTCACACTTTGTGGGTCACTTTTGGTGTTCTTTGTGGAAAATTTTGGGAGTTTCCCTTAACTTTTCCACCGCCTATAATCCATAGTCCGATGGGTAGACTGAAGTGGTAAATCGTACCCTTGTGCAAAGTTTACGAATCTATCATCACGCTTCACCAGAAAAGTGGGACTTGAGTCTCACTCATATTGAACATACCTACAATAGGGCCCTACATTATTCTACAGGTCATTCACCCTTTGAGGATTGTATGGGATTTTAGACCTTGGCACCTTATGAGTTACCTTTGTCTTTGCCTTCTCCTGTCACTTCACATATTCAGAAGGAGCAAGACAAGGCACACTCATTTATTTAGCATTTGCATAATCTGCAATCAAAGGTGGTTGATATTTTGCAAAAGACATAGCAACAACAAAAAAAGGCCATGGATCGACATCGAATTCCTCATCCATTTTAGGTTGGTGATAAAGTTTGGTTGCATCTTGACAAGCAATGTTTTACTGATAAGACTCATAGTAAAATCAAACCGATTTGCTATGGGCCTTATACTATTCTTCAATAGGTGTTTGAGAATGCTTTCCGCCTTGATATTCCTGCACACTTGGGAATTCATGACGTTGTCAATGTAGATCTTTTGAAGTTGTACTTTGAATCTACATTGGAGACAACACCAGCTATCAGTCATCCTGTGGACATGGTTACTAATTCTTAGTTACCATTGGATTATTATTAGATCTATGACACAAAGACTCGATAGAATCGCCAGGGGTCTACCACCTCATATCTTGTGGCTCAGCGAGGACAACTGCCACATCAGGCTCATTGGATTTCTTTTCATCAGATGTCTCATGACTTTCCTACTCTTCTAAAAGCATTTGAGGCCAATGCTTCTATTATGGGGAGGCATGATGAGGATTGATGTTTAATCACTCATATGACCCCTCTAGTAGTTCCTAGCTAGGTTTGCATAGTTTATTTTTTGCAAATTAATAATTGTAAGTGAGTCTCCTTCTCACATGCACTTGTGGGCACTAGTTATCTTCTAGTTGTCATTTAGAGTGTTAGTTAGTAAGTGTGAACTCAAAGTAGGAAGTGTGTACTTCAAGATAGCTAAAATGGATCTTCTAGTTAGCATTATTCCTTTTCTTTTAACTTAGAAGTTACGTGCATCTCCCTTGCACTTTTGTAGATTATGGTTAAGCATATTGGATCAAATCCATGATTTGATGGGTTTGGTTATGTATTTTGGGCCATTAGTGCCTATATAATGAGTTTGTAAATAATATGAATTTAGTTGGATTTTCAATCCTTTTCAGTGCTTGCGAAGGTTCCAAACCCTCGCACACACAAAGTAGATGTGTATGAGAGGCATAACCCATTGGTACGAGAGAGGTCCACGCGACCTTATCAAGTATTGCCTCCGAGACCTCTTAGTCTTGAGTGGGAGGCCACTCCCCGAAACAATGATGGGCACCCTCTGCGGGCACCTACCCATGTGAATAAGACTTGGCCAGCCACTCCTGAGGAAGATTATGAGGAATATGAACAAGAAGAAGAGAGGGCTGAAATGCTCTATCAAGGCAGAGGGGGTGCTACCCAGCTACTTCTCAATAGGCCTCAAGCTCCCCACAACCCACAACAAGAGCAAACTAAAGAAGACAAAATTAAATCCTTTGATGCATATAAAGCATTGTTAGAATGCTTAGAGTCTATGGAGCTCAAGACTTCTGGGCCACAAAATCCCACTTTACGTCAACTTCGTAGTCATCCTATGCATCTGTCAGTTCCGACACCTCCATACCCAGAAAAATTTAAGTTGCCCCAGTTGGCACTCTTTAGAGAGGAGGAGGATGCCCAAGAGCATGTGACCAGGTTCTTAAGTCAGTGTTTTGGTATTCAAGACAATGATGCTTTATTGTTGAGAACATTTATAACCACATTCACAGGACCTACCTCAGATTGGTTCACCCAATTACTGAAACATAGCATCACTAATTTGGATCAACTAGTTGATGCGTTCATTGAATGCTTTGCCTTCAACACTAAGAAAAATGCATCATTGAGTGACCTAGCTAGCCTCAAGCAGTATGAGGAAGAGACCATGGTAGCATACGAGAACCGATGGAGGGTGTTGCTTGCAAAGCTGCCTTACCTTCCTCCCATGTCAGATCTAACTCAAATGTTTTCAAAAGTTGTTTGAGGTCAATCTTCGTGCTATTGTAGCTGCAAAAATATGCTAGTTTAGAAGAAGCTCTAGCGCAAGCCAGAGTTATTGAGGAGATTAAGATACAGGATGGCTAAATCACCAAACCTAAGAAAAAATAATGGACAAAGAATGCTAAACCAGGGACCACACAACAAAAACTTGCTGCGGTTAATCAAGTTGCCATCAATGTCCCCAAGCCTACACAAGCAACGTAGCCTCAAAAGGCTAATTATCAGGCGGTCCCTCCCAACAACTATGATAGAGACAATCAAAGATAGGAGAAAAATTGGTAGCGTCGCCCTAGGCAACAATTTACTCCTTATACAGAGTCCAAGGACTCTTTGTTTGACCGCTTGTCAGTGGAAAATTTAATCAATCTTCCAGAGATCCAGACTATAGATCCCAATGCACCGAAGCCTAAAGGGTACCGAGAAGACTTGTACTATAGGTTTCATAGGCATAAAGGACATGATATTAACGCATGCTAGAAGTTCAAAGGTTTGATACAATATCTCATTGACAATAAGACATTGGTGATGGACAACCTTGTAGCACCAAATAATCAAAATATGGGAGTATTTAGAGACCCCTTGCCTGCCCACGAGGTGCAGGAAAAACCCCTTCAGGTTAATGAGGTACAAAAAAATTTCCCTATGAAAGGATATGTGGGAATGATAAGCATAGTTACTAGGAACAAAAAATACCCAGGAGCTGCTCCCGTGGTAGCCATAAGAGAGGTTTTGTCAACGTCACAGGTTCAACAACACCCTATGCAACTTCCCCCGCCTAGACCAGGATTCAAACTAGACTTACTCAAAGTCTAAGGACCACATTAGCTAGGCTCTCCATATATGAGCTAATTCAACAATCAATGCCCCATCGGGAGGCTCTCATGGAGATTTTGAAAGCAATAGAGCTGCCACCCCATGAAGCGAATTCGTTCAACAATTTTGTGGGGTATGTAAAACAGTGTACATAACCAATCATCATATTTTGGGAAGATGAATTGAAAATGGTGACTGGTGATGTAGCGGATCCACCCATGCACATTATTGTGTGGGTCAACGAGATTCCTTATAAGAGAGTGTTGGTGGACACTGGCTTGTATAGTAATATCATCACTACAGCAGCTCTAAAGCATTTGAAGTTGCCAGCATCTCATATCATGGCTTCCACTTACACACTGAGAGCATTCAATGATGCAATTTTCTTGACAGTGGGCACAATTATCCTACCTATCCAAGCAGGACAAAAGACCATTCATAAATTGTGCCATATCTTGGAAGGCAAGATGGCTTATAATATCCTGCTAGGCCGGCCTTGGATTCGAGACATGAAGTGTGTCCCTTCAATCATGCATCAGTGCCTAAAGTACACATTTGAAGGGCAGGTGCATGTAGTCCCGATGGACTTGGAGCCTTTCAAATACTGTAATACAATGCAAATCATGCCGCAATCAACCCTTTCGTCAACACATTTGGATTTTCAATTGAATCCATCTCAACAGGGTTCGATTTCGTGGGCCTCTCCAGTGATTAATCCATCGAGTCCTCAGTCGGGGCCATCTTCTTCCGCCAGTCCTTCCATAATGATGCCACCTACGATGGCAACATCCAAGGACAAGGGAAAGCAACCCTTAGAAGAAGAACCACCTCTAGTCTCAACCATCTCGACAGAAGAGATACCTAGTAAAATGGAAGTTGAGACGCCTAGTTCACCCCACATGGAGTGGACTCAGGAAGGACTCCCATTCACTTCCCCTCAACTGCCAACTGTCACTGTTGAAATGGCCAGCATGGGCCTGGGGGAGTATCTAGTGAGAAACATTGTAGCCACGCCCACACTTGAGTCCATGCAAGACATGTGGAGGCCTTGACTCCCCATCGGCTCAGTGGTTCCTTTAGGATACCCACCCAATTAGACAAACTTTGTTTATGGGGGCCTATATAATGGCGTTGAGAGTTGTATGCAAGAAGATGAAGATGAAGAGCCCTTTATGGAGGATGTCAACTATCTATCCAATCTTGATTTTGCTCTCAGATATCTAGGCCAATGCAATTGGCATGGATATGGGTTGGGTAGGTATGAGCAAGGAGTGCAGGTTCTTTGCCAACCAAGATATCAAATGCCATATGACAAGTTAGGAGTAGGGTTCAACCACCCCTTGCCCCTAGACATATTGGTTGAAAACATGCAAGGCCTAGGGATAGGCAACAAGGATGGGTTGGCATCAGATCTATATGCTAATCCAAACACAACTTATACATTGAGGGATTATTTACCATTACAAACAAACAACCTTGTTGCACTTAACAACCCTTTCCCTTCGGTCATAATGGGAGAACATTCAGGGACTCACCCACAAGGGGAATATGGACAAGACCAAGAAGGGTCTTTCAAAGATGAGTCAGAGTACGATCATTCACAAGAATATCCCATGAATGATGATCAGGAAAGCTTCCTAACAATGTTCCCATTGGCTGCTCCCTTTGAGCACATGCCACTTCAAGACAATTCAGTCCCCCCGTAGAGAGAAAAACAACCTAGATGGGACCACATCAATCTGTTCAAACAAGGTGAGCCCCATGTGTCGCAAGAAACCGTTGAAGTTAAAGAAGGCTTTTGGATCTCTGACAGTGATTTAGAAGATGAAACTAATATGGCCTATCTCAACCACATGCGACAAATGCAAAAATGAAACCCTTTGGACATAGATGACATGTTTGAACATTTACATATAGGTCCAAGACATAGGTGGCATCTCAACCCGATGCAGTTATAGCAATTACTGCACCCGACACTCTAGGTCCATAGAGAGTATCTTTCACCTGGGGACCCTATCAAACCATTAGTTCCTAGGGCAGACCCTGTCTTTGTCTCTGCACATAGGGCTGATCCCTTTGTGCCAATGCCCACAGAGCTAGATCCGGCACACACAGATTGTCTAGGATGTCCGAGTTATAACACCCATGATAATGGAGACCACAATCATTTCATCAACATGATTTCCATTGATCTGACCGCACCCATCCATGATCCAGCCAACCCAACATAGTCCTTGTATCTAGATCTAGATGCTATCGACTGGGATCGTGCTAACACACCACCATACCCATCAAAGTACTAGCCTTGCGGAGGAATGTTCCATTTCACCCCTGGATAGACTCAGGATGTCTTTCATGCTAAATCATAACTTGATGTTTTGAATGATGATTTAAATTTAGAAAATGATATCCATTTGATCCCAACTCCATACCAGTTGGAGGACGTATCCCACATGTCGGTCGAGGAGACGACTGACGTCGACATCGGCTCAGATCCAATGAATTTGCAAATCATCAAGTTGGGGGTAGGGTTATCCCCCGAAGAGTGAATTGACTACATTATCCTTCTCAAAGAGAAGAAGGAGATTTTTGCATGGTCATACAAGGACATGCCAGGACTAGACCCGCAGCTAGTCATGCATAATTTAATGCTTGATCTTAAAATCAAGACAGTAAAGCAAAAACTACGTAAGATGCACCCAATAGTGGCCTTAATGGTCAAAGATGAATTAAAAAAGTTGTTGGATGCACAGTTTGTCATCTGCATGGATTATCCACCATGGTTGTCTAACATGGTTCCTGTCAAGAAGCCTAACGGGAGGATTCACATATGCACCAATTTTTGAGATCTAAATAAAGAGAGTCCTAAGGATGATTTTCACTTGCCAAGCATTGATGCCTTGGTAGATGCTACAATGGGCCACGAAATGCTTTCCCTCATGGATGGTTTCTCAGGATACAATCAAATTCGTATCAATCTTGAGGACCAACTAAAAATGGCATTCACGATGCCTTGGGGGACATTTTGCTATAAGGTTATGCCTTTTGGCCTTAAAATGCTGGAGCCACTTACCAATGTGCCATGACATACATCTTCCATGATTACATGCACAAAACTTTGGAGGATTACATGGATGATTTGTTGGCCAAATCTCTTTTGCACCCAGATCATCTCGATGACTTACGCAAGATTCTCGATCGCCTCATGGAGCATAATGTTAGACTAAACCCCAAGAAGTGCGTCTTTGGCATCACATCTAGAAAGATCTTGGGTTACATAGTCTCTAAACGAGGAATCAAGGTAGACCCACATAAAGTCAAGGCAATCCTTGAAATGCCTCCCCCAACTACCATCAAGCAGCTCAGGAGTCTATAGGGAAAGGTCACGTCGATCAAGCGCTTCATAGCATAGTTATCTGACAAGTGCTGACCCATGAATAAATTATTGCATAAGGGGGTCACATTTTATTGGGATGACAAGTGCCAGTTAGCCTTTGATGAAATTAAACAATACTTGGCTTCGTCACTAGTATTGGCACCACCTAGACCAGGAGTGTTGTTCTATTTATACATCTCAGCCACTGAGGTGGCACTGGGTGCCATGTTGTCCCAAAAAAATGAACTTCACAAATAACAGGCTACATACTATCTTAGCCGCACCCTGGTTAGTTATGAAATTAACTATGCATACGTTGAGAAGCTTTGCTTGGTAGTGGTGTTTGCTACCAAAAAGCTATGCCACTACATGCTCGGTCATACGACGTATGTTGTGTCTAAGGAGAATCCATTGTGATACATGATGAGTCATACTTATCATAGTAGCCACACGGAGAAATGGATCATGTTGTTGACAGAGTTTGACATAGAGTTCATTGGACAAAAATCCATAAAATGTTAAGTCATCTCCAATCAAATGGCAGAGGCTCCTCTTGAAGATGATCAACCTCTAACCATAGAATTACCAAATGATGGGTTTTTTCATGTTTCAAAATTGCCAGATTCTGATGAGCCTGAGTCACAGGCTAACATAACCCTATTCTTCGATGGTTCTAAGTGTGAGCAAGGAGGTGGTACAGGAATTGTATTCTTCACTCCACAAGGGGCTCCAATGCCTCTGTCATTTAAATTAGACTTCCTGTGCACCAAAAACAATGCAAAATACGAAGCCTTGCTCATAGGTCTTCAAAAAGCAATCACCATGAACATAAAACATTTAAACATCTTTGGTGATTCATTGTTGATTGTCAATCAAGTAAAATGGATTTTCCAATGTAAATGTCCATTTCTACAGGCCTACAAAGCCCTTGTGGACAAATTCCTGGCACAAATTGAATGGTATAACATCACGTCACTCCCTCTATCATCGAATCATTTTTTGGATACTATGGCCTCCTTGGGGTCACTAATCCTGCAAGACCCTTATGGTGAAATGACAACCATTCAGGTTAAAACATTATCGCAATATGTGATGGAGCGTGTAAGCTCTGATCTGATGCCAAGAATCCACCTGATCCAGATTGAACCATCTCATGATAGGTTCTCTCGAATCCACAATTGTTTGACTCAAGCCAACTGGGGGTCCTTGTTCTCCCTGACTCCTCTTAATAGCAACACAACGCTATTTTTACAAGATCTTTCCCGCTCAGCTTTTGCTAGTGATGGAATTCAAGAGGGATTGGCTATTCATATTATCAAAGTTTTTGATCAGTAGGATTGGTACACGCCCATTCGAGATTACCTAAAGTTAGGTAACCTCCCACTTGGATTGACACAAGCCATGAAAAGATCATTCAAACAGAAAGCGACAAAACATGTCTTGTTAGGAGACATTTTGTATCATCGAAACTATGAAGGAATCCTCCTTCATTATTTGGACCAGCAAGAGTCCGCTTGGGCGATCACCCAAGCTCACGATGGTACATGTGGTGGCCACTTCAATGGTATGGCCATCGCAAAGTGCATTCTTCACATGGGTTATTCTTGACCATATTTAGAGCAAGATTGTTGCGCATATGTGAAGAAGTGCATGAAGTGTCAACACCATGCTAATTTGACACACATACCTTCTTAGGCCTTACAGCCAATCCAATCGGTTTGGCATTTTCATAGTGGGGCTTTGAACTAATCGAAAAGATCTCCCCTATGTCATCTGGTCATCACATGTTCATCCTAACGGCCATAGAGTATTTTACCAAGTGGGTGGAAGCAATTCCATTAACCTCTATGACTAGATCCCGCATTGTAAAATTTATTTTGCATAACATCATATGTCATTTTGGTATTCCATCCAAGATCCTGTCAGATAATGGGACACCATTCAAGAATAAATATGTGCATGCTTTGACCACAAAGTACAAAATTTAGCACAATTTTTCAACCCCTTATCCGCAGGCAAATGGGCAAGTAGAGGCGTCAAACAAAACGCTAGTCACCATTCTCAAAAATATAGTTGCAGACAATCATAAGGACTGGCACATTCAGATCCCGCTTGCCCTATGGGCTTATCACACCAACATCCAGATGCCCACTAGGGCAACTCCATTTTTGTTGGTGTATGGTTCCGAGGCAGTCATGCCTTTCGAGTTTGAAATCCCTTCACTGTGCATTTCAATGCAAGAGTTCATCGATGATGACACTACATGGTAGGCCTAGTTAGACCAATTGACGTTGCTCGACGAACGACGTGTTAATGCTATCGAGCATTTGTGTATCTATCAAGAGCGACTTAAGTGAGCATACAACATGAAAGTCCACCTCAAGGAATTTCAGGTTGGTGAATTGGTCTTAAAAGAGAACTAGCATAATCCTAATTGTCTATCCCATCTATGGGACAAGTTTATGGCAAATTGGTTAGGTCTTTATGTCATTGATAGTAGAATAGGACCTAGAACATATCGGCTTGCCTCTATTGAAGGAATCAAGGAAATAGAACCCTTGAACATCAGTCATTTGAGGCCATTCCACATTTAGAGAGCCATAGTCCAACCAAATGCTCCAAGGATTCTCATAATCACTTGGTCAACCCAAAAATGCTCCAAAGGTATCTATAAACCCTTTGGTCAAGCCAAAAACTCCAAGGATTCTCATAATCGCTTGGTCAACCCAAAAAAGCTCCAAAGGTATCTATAAAACCTTTGGTCAAGCCAAAAGCTCCAAGGATTCTCATAATCTCTTGGTCAAACCTCAAAAAGCTCCAAGGATTTCCATAATCTCTTGGTCACACCAAAAGCTCCAAGGATTCTCATAATTGCTTGGTCAACCCTAAATGCCCCAAAGGTATCTATAAACCCTTTGGTCAAGCCAAAAGTTCCAAGCGTTACCATAACTGTTTGGTCCAGATAAATATTCAAAAACAAAAAAAAACAATAAAATCATCAAATATAACAAAAAAATTGTATTTCAATTCCATACATACTCATAAAAATCCAAAATAACAAAAATATTGCATTTCAATTCCATGCATACTCATTAAAATCAAAATAACAAAAATATTGCATTTCAATTCCATGCATACTCATTAAAATCAAAATAACAAAAATATTGCATTTTAATTTCATGCATACTCATAAAAATCAAAAATACAAAAATATAGGTTGCATTAGGCATCGCATCCATACATTGCATATTTGCTAGGTCATACCAGTCAACAACACCATAGACTGTCATTATTTGGCAAATCCATTAGTTTCCACATCAACTCCTTTTTTTATATACACGCACACATCTAGACTAGCACCATCACCATTTTTTAAGCATAGTCAGTTATCTCCTAAATGTAGATAGGGTTTTCGTCCTTCAACTGTCTTTAAATTTCTAGCCAAAACTATACACAGTTAAATAGATTTTACACGGGAAAGTTTTACTTGGATCACGCCTTGTTATGTAGCATCCCAACACAAATTAAAACACATAAAATAATTCCCAAGTTGTGTGAATGCAAGAGGAACCTACAAAGCAGTCTAGGGTACCATAGGTGAAAAATTAGCCTGTTCATCCCTCTGTGCGAATGGTTCCAGAATGCTGAGAATTGACAAAAGGACGAGCTCTTCCCTATCCATTCCACATCATAAACAGTGGTTTTCACCACTCCCACAAATCCCAATCATAGTTGGTCCCCAAAGTTGTAAGGATTCATACTACACGTCCCTGCCAAGGATGGGTAGTCGTCCCCAAGACCTAAAAGGATAAACGCCATTCAAAAACAAAATTCCAACAAACCATCATCACAACCATCTCCACTTACCTTTGGTCCCAAAGTTTTAAGGATTCATACTACACGCCCCTAACCAGGATGCGTAGTCATCCCCAAGGCCTAAAAGATCAATGCCCTTACTTCATAATCTCCATCATCCCCTTGGTTCCCAAAGTCATAAGGATTCATACTACATGTCCCTAAATAGGATGGGTAGTCATCCCCAAGGCCAACTGGATCAAGGCCATTCACAAGATTAACCTTACAAAGATCAAAATACAAAATCAAATAATAGTGGTTCTCACCATTATTCAAATTCCTTGCTCAAAAAGAAAAACAAAGAGAAAAATAAATAGTGATTTTCATCACTATATAGACAAGCAAGTATCCAAAACCATTGAGCCACCACATAGCTTGAACTTGAATCCCTAGAATTCTTAGCATTTGAAAAACCATCTAGGTGATCCTCATTATAGGTTTGGTTGATAGCCTACCTGGCAATGGTGGTATCCTAATTGCATGATGATATGTCTGTCACATTAGCTGTGCGTGTGCATAGACCAATGTTTGCATGTGGATGAGCTAGCTTATGGTACCTTAGATTGTCCCATGGATTAATCTTGCTAAACACAACAACGGAGTTAGTGGAGCTAATTAGGTGATCCTCAGTACATGTTTGGTTGATAGCCTATTTGGCACTGGCGGTATCTTGACAAATACCACATCAACGAACTCAATTGCACACATAGGGATGTAAAATAACTTGGTTAAATTCAAGTTGGATTTAGACCTTGTTCAAAAGTCTTGCGAGATAAATGTACAGTCTTGGCTAGTTAGTTAAAATATCTGCATTTCAGAAAATTTTAACTACATTTTCAAACAACTGGTACATTTCATTTCGTACATCACCATTCAAAAAAATGCAAAATACAAAAACAAAGTTTTCACATGCACAATCATTCCACAAAGTCATCCCATTAATATAGCAAGTTAGTTAAATCTTATACAGTCTATGGTGCATTGACACATCATCAACAACTCATTTCATTCATTCCATATGCATACATCATACAAATTCGAACCATTGCATTCATAATCGCATATGCATACATTAATGTAAAAACATGTACATAAAAACAAATCATGAAAAATGTATAAACACCAAAAAGAGTCATATGTATATATATATCATAACAAAATTGCCCGCAGGCTACAATGAATCGGTCCTCGGACCTCGCTACCAAAACCCAAAAACTCAAAAACCCCAAGCCTAGGGTGTCGACCACCATGATCACGTAGGATCGGTGCGACGGGAACTACCCCCTGCAGTGTGGGTCCTATGGGACCTCTTAGGGCAACTGCTGCTCGCCCCTGCATCGCATCCACTAGCACCTCCCTCATCTAGTCACCTGTGATAGGATGATGCTGACTGCTCAGTCCTGCTGTCTCTCATCGGATACAACGATCCACCTACAGGAGGCTCAAGTATTTTCCCACCAAGGCGGATAATCTATCCATCCATATCCAGTCGATGTCGTCACCAATATGAATCCTACCACTGCCAATCTGACTCATGTCGACCCCATTCTACCTCCTATCAACCCCACTCTGCCTCCCGTCGATGGTAGTAAGCTACTACATTATTATTCTATGCTAGCTACACCCACAGGAGATCCCTCTCTCGTGCAACATTAGTATCCCCATCCTACCAGTGAGACACAGCCCATGCACTCTCTCGCTCTGCAAACTGAGTCCGCAAATGATCTCTCTCCTGCAAAGCCTATCCTAGCTCCCCATCTCACATCCGTAGCAGGTCTTCCAATCATGCTATCTTAGCATTGAGCCTTGCCTCCACCTCCTCTGAACCTGCCTGAGGCATAGGCAAATTCGAACAACAGCCTGCTTTGGTTCCCACTGCTCTAGGACATCCTGCATCTCTGGATGGTCCGGTACTCCAAAATCCCCTCCAACATCCTCAACCTCTACCATGTCTACATCATCAGGTGGAGCACCCCAACCCTCATCTGGTACCTCTGTACCCTCATCCCTTACTGCTATTGTGGCACCCCCTAGAGGCCCCTCACCTTGCCATTGTCGTAGAGTCCACCACTGCTCATACTTTGCAATCGTCTCGACGTCATCCACATCTGGGATGTCAATCATCGTATCTGAATCCTCGCCAAGTGGCACAATGACTGGTTGGTCCAACGTCCTCTCATCTCTCTGACACCGATAGACTACGGGCTCACCAGGCATCCCCTGGCACACTCTGAACTGTCGGGTCACCCAAATGTATGGGAAGAACTCCTGCTCCGTCCCATGCCTCCCAATTAGCCATTGCCCCCTCTGTACCCATCAAAGCAACTCTCTAGCCTCAGGCCAGGCTAGACAGTCCCGATAGGGGCACCAAAACACCTCTTTAGGAGTAAGCCAAGCAAAGGCATCAGCATTGTGCCCTACGACACCTGCCCATCATCGAATCTATCCCTGATCCTTCGACCTCCGCCATAGTACCCCGTATCCAATCTCTCGGTCTGCCATCTCCACCCGTGTCATCCAAGGCAACCCCGTCGGCCTCTCCACTGCTATGTGTTGCCAAGCCCAACACTATAACAAGTAGCGGACCTCATATACCTCATCATAAAGCTATGCCAGTAGCGTCTGTCCCCATCTCATAATCATCAGAGTATCTGTCGAATACTCCACCAACCTGAATACCACCTCTAGTAGGTTCCATGGGAACCTCATGCCAGAAGAATCGAGGAGCAACATGTTGGAAATGAGGCTCATGAGTAATGCATGCCTTGTTCCCAACACACCCCTCTCCAGCCACCATCGCCCCAGTATGTCGCCAATCTGGCAATTGCTCTTCGCCCTCTCCATGGGGATCTCCACACCCAACTCCTCTCCATGCCTAAAATAGCGTATTAGTACCGTTGTCCTCTGAGCTCGTGGCATCGTCTGGATCAACAGTCCGTCTATTGGAATCCGTAGAATCCGATAAACATCCTCCAAGGTCACCGTTATTTTCCCTATCGAGAGATGGAAGGTATTAGTCTGGGGATCCCATAGATTGATCAGGGCCATCAGATAGGTCCGATCCCCGACTACCGGATCTAGGTGAGTCACCTGCTTGAGTCCAAGGGCGTCAAGCCAATCCTAGTCAGCCAAGGTTAGCGCCACATGCGCTTCAGTAAACACAGTAGGCACCCGGTACCGGCTCTTCACAACTTGCAAAAGAAAACAACACAAAAACATTAAAAACAATGAAAAACTGTACAACCCTAACATGTATATACAATAATGCATTAAAATTGTATAGCCAAAAACAAAGAAAAAATTCAATAAAATTATTTGTCAGTCCTAGGGTTTCTAATCCTAACTGATAAATTCAAAAACACAACAAAAATTCAAAAAAATTAATTTGTCAGACCTAAGGTTTTTAACTTTAACTGATTAATTAAACAACAAAAACACTTACAAAATTTAAAAAATTCATTTGTCAGCCCTAGGGTTTCTAATCCTAACTGATAAATTCAAAAACACAACAAAAATTCACAAACATTAATTTGTCAGACTTAGGGTTTTTAACTTTAACTGATTAATTAAACAAAAACACACAACAGTCAACTAGGGTTCATGCTACGCTTTTCGCTTAGTTTTACCCTACGTTTTTTTTAACCTACTGTCTAGATTTTGGTTTCATTCAGGTTCAACGCAGTTTGTAAGTTCTGTTCTAAACTAACTTTCTAAGTTAAGTTTTCAACTAAAATTTTGATCTATGTTTTAACTAGGGTTAAATTCCATTTTCAATTAAGTGTTCATAGACTAGGGTTTTCATTTTTAAAACCATAACCACCCCCAAAAAAAAAGACCTAAGACAAGCAAACTACGATTTTACAATTGCAACAAAAAGTAATAAAGAGGACAAGTACTCACTGGCATCGCTTCGGCTCTGCCACTCGATCCGGTATGAGAACTCATGGTCGCAAAAAAATTTTGGCAGTGCTTCGCTTCACAGACTTGACCTCCTCCTCTTCAGAGCTCCAAATCACCTAGAAAAACAATTGCAAATGAGCCCAAAACTCAGTTTTAGCCTTTAAATAGGCTTTTTGAGCTTGTACTCATTCCACCCTAGGATGAGTGCTCTGGTTAGTGCTCATCTCACCCTGGGATGAATACTGAGCAGGAATTCGTCCCACCCTGGGATGAATACAGAGCATAAATTTCAAAAATAGCAAAAAATGCACAAAAATGCACCAAAACAAGCCCTAAAAGTGTTCGATCAAAGTACTTTTGCCCTAGACATTCTGGGCATGCAAAACCAATATCGGGGTCACAAATCCTCACTATCCCACTCCCTAAGAAGGCTACTATAGCCGGAAAGCTCCACGGGAAGCCAAATTTTTGAGAATTTCATCCCCAAATGGCGTCACCAAAACGGGTCAAAACCCATCCAAAAATAGCATTAACATTGCCGAACGAAGGCGGTTTTGTGCCTAACATTCTTGGCATCCAAAATAGATGTTGGGGTTACAAATTATCATTCTCCTACTCCCTAAGAAGGCTACCATAGCCGGAACGCTCCATGGGAGGACGAATTTTTGTCAATTTCAACTCCAAAATACATCACAAAAAGGGTTAAAACCCACCAAAAATAGGTCAAAATGTTCAAAAACTGCTTTCGCATTCAATGGTAAACAACTAAAGGCACCCTTACCTAAGTCATCTTGGGTCAAGCGACTCGTCACTTTTCTCATGTCAGTCACTCTCTCATCGATTCGTCGCTTGAGGGGGTAGTCACACTTAGTCATCAATCAACAACAAAATACCCAATCATGGAAATGACACGCATTCAAAGGATCATTGACAAAGACAATCATGCCTCTGCTTGGGGCAGCAAACAAGCAACAATCATAAGTTGATCAAACACTTGGAATTCATGAATCATGAACTCAAGGTTCCCATAGACAAAAGGTTGCACCCTTTGCCTATTCATGACTGATCAATGTCCAAGCTCAAGTAATACCTCATCGAACCAGGTTAACACTTGACTTTAGTTCCTTAGCTCGTCAGAAGCAAGGATTCAAGAATGCGTGCCCTTTCCATACTTGGGGCATCAAGAGTTGGTTAGGTTACTGAGAAACCCTAATCATTAGTGCTTTGGTTATCTATTTTTGCTCGGTGTTGCGCCTTGCATAGCGCTTCCCAAAAAGGGGCATCTGTAGACACCAAAATAGCACCAATCTGATTACATGACAACAAGCGCTAATCGCATTGACACAAACAGCCCCAAGGGTAGCCCCCAAAGGTTAAACAATGGTCCTAACCACTTCCAAAAGAAGTTTTAGAGGTCATAGGTCAATTTGGCACCTTTTTGGCACTTTGCTCTCTCCTCATCCCACCCAGGTATGAATACAAACTGGCACTTGTCCCACCCAGGGATGAATAGCAGCATTCGCCCCAAGGTGAGGCGAATAGAATGTTTGACTGGTAAAAAGTCAAACCTCGATAACTCCACCAATTAACTAAGGCTTTAGGCCATGCAATTGTGAGGAAAAGCTTTTATTCAAGAAGAGAGACTTCAGTGATGAGTGTCTTTATTTTAGAAACCTCATGCAAGAAGCTTTTTTATCAGGGAGTTAGCTTTTCTTTGAAAATAGTATAGTTAACTCAAGTGGCACCCTCGCATGCGCAATTCAAACAAAGAGACCCTAAGGTCTATAAATTGGGGAGTTTCCCACCCAAAAGATATACAGAGAAGGAGCATTTAAGCAACGAAGTGCTGCCAATTTCATACCTAACTGCGATTTGTGCTTTTACATCTTTAATCTCTCATTCAAAATGGAGGTTATTGGGTGACTATTGGAGGCGCAAATTTGTACCAAAAAACCGATTTTTGACCACAACTATCCACAAAATTTGTCGACAACACATCATAACCAGTTTTGGACCCATCCCAAGTGGATTGGTGCCGAAACAGTGCTTCAATCGGTGGCCGTCCTACCCCCGGGTGCTCCCCAAACTATCACAGTGCTAATCGCCCCACCCCAGGACGATTAGAAATATGTGATAGATTTCTTGTTTTTTCTTTTGCATCTGATTATAGATAGGTTAAATAGGTTACAGTTCAAATTTCATGTCATTCTGATAATTTTTGACCAGGTTATTGCTATTTCCCGCTTTCACTAACTTGCAGATGCCATCTTCAAAATCTAGATCCTAGAGGCAAAATTGGAGAAATTTGAGCATTTGGGTCTTCCCAAAACGCCCCCAATTAACTAACCCCAAGTTTGCAGGTCTTTTGGAGCTTCCTAAGGAGGACATTGAACAGGGTGCTTTCTGGCCAATTCTCACAGTCCTATTCTTCTCATGTGTCTATTAACTCCTCCAGCAAGGATCCAGCTCAGTTTTCTTCCTTTCTATAGAACCTGGTCAATTATATCAGCAAATCAATTAATATAACAGTCTATAGTAAATAGGCATTAATGTATATCTCTTTTTGTTCTATAGGGCAGGACATTGTCTAGCATTTTCTAGTATTTTCTCTCCACCGTCATAGTCTACTCCTCATTCTCGAAACTTCGTTTTATTCTCAGCATGTATAAACAATATATTAATGTAACAGATAATATATAATTTTAATAATAGAAGGTTTTGTTACGACTGTTGCATACTCTGTTCTATAACGCTTGCATAATCTTTTCTATAAAGCATAGATTGTTTTTCCTCTACATTCAAACAACAGACTAATAATCAGGATCGTAACAAGGAGGATTAATTTGTAGTGGTTCAACATCGTGTATCTTTTGCATTTTGTAGCGATATATACAGATATATTGTGCAATGAATTCTTTGAATATTATTAAGGGATGCATTTGGTGACCCTAAACCAAGTTTAAAATTTAGACTTCCCAATAATTAATCGATTTAGTTACTCAAACCTAGCCTTTCACAAGAATGTACAAGTCTGGATGGAAGTCGGCCGCGTTGAAAAACCGACCCACAGAAGCTCAAAGCGTAATATATAAAAGTTGGGCATTATAAATGAACGAAAACAAAAATACGTATAAGTTGAATTTGGAGAACAAGAGATTTTGTAAGGACCATACTGGTCTGGTTATTAGTGGGCGACATCCGATTCACCCTAATTTTAGTAGCATTTCTAAAGAAATACTGGTCTGGTTATAGCTTGGCAGAGGAAAGGATGGATAGCGTCGAAAAACTTACATTGATATTTGGGTCTATGCCAGTTGAAGTCCTTGTGGAGAATGGTGCAGCAAAGAAACCCACCATCCACAGATATCTACAGTCAAATTCTGCGTCATGGGTAAAACAAGAAGAAGATAAAGGGCGCCTTTGTCTTCCTCAGCAGGCAGCAGCTGGTCATAACAGGCGTTTTCTAGCTGCAACCGATCATCATCAAGAAAATGTTATTAACCACAACTACCCTCATTGTAGCTGTTTTTGTCGTCAATACCAAGAAGTAGTGAAATCCAGCCTCGAGATCAGTCAATATGCTTACCCTCATCATGCCGTCTATTGTCACGGCTATGGCTACGACAACCCTTGCATGAATCCAAGTCCATTTCCCATTTCCAGAGGTAATGGTCAGCCGCATTATTATAGCGGACCGGCACCTTTTCTGCGTTCAACAGGAGAGGGAGGTGCAGATTTTTCGGCTGAATTCCACCATGCAAAGTTCTTTGTAATAAAGTCATTTAGTACGACCGACGTTCTCAAGAGCATCCAACATGATGTTTGGTCAAGTACTCCGCGCGGCAACGAAAGGCTGGATGCAGCATATGCGACAGCTCAGAGGAACAAGGGCAGATGCCCCGTGGTTTTGTTTTTCTCGGTGAACGCAAGTAGTCGTTTCTGCGGTGTGGTGGAGATGAGTGGTGGTGTGGAGCGGAATAAAAGCATGTCCTTCTGGGAGCGCACGAACAAGTGGAAGGGGGTTTTCCCCGTGAAATGGCATATGGTCAAAGACGTTCCAAACTCTGTGTTTCGCGGAATTCATGTTTTGGAAGACCAGGACAGTGGCTGTAATTGGCCCATTTCGATTCCTGTGATCAGGAGCAAAGACACGCAAGAGATCCCTTACTCTCAAGGAATGGACATGTTGAAGATCATAAAAAATTATGTGTCGAAAAAATCTATACTCGACTCTTCTAATTTGGGCTACCGTGAAAGCTCTTTGATAAAACGGGATCACTGGCTAAAAAGGCAGTTCAACGAGAAGTGGAAGCACAGCAAGGAGAACGTTGAGAAAGTTGGATCGCGGTTGCCACTGCCACCATCGCCACCTGTAGTAGTTGCAGGCTCAACTTCTGAAGATGGAAAAGTGAGTAAGGTATATACTAAATCAAATGAGTTCAACATAAGCAAGGCTAGAGATGAAAAAAATTCAAATTCTGATGATCTGCGGAACCAGAAGTATGATGAGAGCGAGCAAGAAGCCTTTTCAACACCATCACCACACACAGACGCCCAAGCAGATGCACTGTCCCATTGAAGTCCAATCGATATTACAGAAGATAAGAAATGTTCCGAAAGGGCGAAGCTTTAGACACGCTTCCGGATTGTTAATGTTTTCCTTGTTTGGTTGAGGTGATGTCATTCACCTCATGAAAATCATAACCAGTTTTCCAATTCCACCCTACTTTAAAAAAAAACTTTTATTATTTTTAATTTAAATATATCTCATACCGGTCGGGGCAATATATTTAAAACATAAATATTATATTATTTGGAAAATTAAATTGTTTCCTCGAGGTAGAGAGCCATATGTATATTTGAAAGGAAAATGAAAAAAACAAGACACTTTTTTTCTAAGTAAATGGATTATCAATGGATTATGAAAAATTTACTGCGTAAAAGTAAATGGATTATCTTTATATTTTAAATTTTAGCAATTTTCTTTGCACACCATGATTTAAACATGGTTCTTTAAAAAAAATAAAGAAATTTAAATCATTGTATTATCCCACAAGTACATGTTTTAAGTTTTATAGTTAACATTAGTTAGTTATATATATTATATGTGATTTTTAAGTTTATAGATAGGAGTTATGTTTACATAAGATCTAAAATTATCTTTGTAGTTTATAGACCACTTTAATTTCCTAGCATGAAGCTAGGATTTGATATTAAGAGTGTTATCTTATATGTTCTATATTTTTATTATTGATTATGTTTAAGATTTGTCAATGTTTACCAACAAAGCATTAAGTAAATAAGTAAATAAAGTTGATTACAATATTATGATTAATATCATATGCATTTAGATCGATAATATTGTGAGGCTAGGTGATGATAATATAACATTATAATAGAAGCCTAGAATACACCTTATTAAATTTTTTGTACAACAAATAAACGAATTCCCTTATTAATTTAATATTACAACTATTTATCATTATAAGTCTTAAATCGTCTATGTTACAAGACACATCTACTATATGGAGAAGATTGCTTGTATTATAATAGATATCTTTCATTAGAGGCTTATTCTTCATCCTTTCAATTATTATTTCAATTTTTTTACAATGATCCTAATATTGTCATGAGTGGATAATACTATGTATATACTCCACACAACACCAATCGATATTTTAACACTATTTTCAAAGTAATATTCATAGGCATCAAATTTACTTAGATTTCATTATAAAATATGCCTAATTATTGAAAATTCTCCCTCACTATCATCTCGAAAAGCTACCTTCCGACCTTGTTGTACTACATGTATTGTTGATCAATTACACTTGTGAAAGTTTACTTATTTACTTATTTTATTTTTATATTTCCCATGTTGTGCTACCTCAAACCACTTTGTTTGATAGAATCTGGGGAATATATAAATAAATTTGAAATAAAGCATATTTATGGAGATATATTTATAAGGTACCCAAATATTATATTAAAAAAATATTTATACACCTAATTTCTCCTAACTAAATATATGTACTTAAAAAAAATTACATACACCTTATATATCCTATTAATTCAAAAATATCTTCCATAGTTATCAAAGGAGTAATATAATTCAAGCAACAACAACAATCTGGTAAACCATTGTGAAGTGCAACACTTTCCCTTTGAAAATAACCAAAGATCTTAGACACTTGGATATCACATGTTGGGAATAAAGGTACACATAGTATTTTAGAATAAAATTTCATATTGCATTAATATTTTCATGTCATGTACACCACATAATATAATTCTATAGTATCCATTACAAAGAGGATAGGTAATGGTGTAACGAATTATCTTCCATAACTACCCAAAACAACTTTAGTTATAATTAAATAGTTACAAATAATAAATTAATATAATGGTAGGATAATAAATATATCTTCATCCTTACTTTTCACTATTTCTTTTACTTGATTTAATTGGAACTATATATTTTGCTTTTGTTTCTTAAATTCTTAATTTAATTGATCTTGGCATTATGCTATTTTACCTATTAACTCTTCTAGATATCTCTATATCTCTTTATTTCTCGTTACCCATTTTTTTAACTAACTATTTCCTCCTTTAGTGCATCTATTTCCTCCTATAGCTACATCATATGTTTTTTCCTTCTTCTATCAATTGTTTCAATGCTTATTCATTGTTAGGGGCTTGCTCGTATTTTTAGATTTAGTAGTTGCTTATGTTTATCTTATAGTTGTTGATTTTAATTGCCATGTAATTATATCATATAAAAAGGAATAACCCATGAAAAATATATTGTGAACAATTTGTTGATATAATTGGTTGGGGTATTTTCTAGCCTACTTGGATCAATGGAGATTGCTTTAGGGAGTAATAGTTTATTTTTATATTTTGCTAGCTATGATCATATAATCATTCAAGTCATGTGAGTTAAGAACTTCAATTTAAAATCACCCTATTTTATTTATTTGAAATCCTCCTTCACTAAATATGTAATTCTATTTATAACATTTCTATGATTTTTTTTATCTTCCATAAGAATGTTTGTTTGAAAATTATGGTAGGCTTCGTTTCGTAGGTGGTCTAAGTTGAATCAATAATCCTTCATTATGTTTGTAAAGAATATTTCATAGCCATTCCAAGAAAGTATTCAATAGTTAGACTAATATCAACTTTGGATGGCGTAAAATAGGTGGTAATGTATAATAAAATAAGTGTAGGAGAGAAAATATAGATAGTAATGTATGGTGAAATGATCATGGTTGAAGATCAATAATTATGATTAGAAGTGGTAGGGCTTGAGGTATAAGAGACTAATAGACAAGTGGTCATTGATTGTATGGTTGGTGTAGGAAAATGTGATAAGATATCCCATGTGGAGGTGGTGGATACAATGGACATGGTGAATAGGGTTGCTTCATGATAGGCAAAGATATACCTATTGGTGACTTGATGGATATAATCATGTTAGTTGATATAGGAATAATATAAAATATGAGGGGTATTAGAGAAGCATGTATAGATAAATCATAAGTAGAGGAAACAATGAAAGAAGAAGGGGTGGATGATATATGAGTGAGGTTATTGGGTTTAGTGTGGGAGTTATTATTGCATCTAAAGTATAAGTCCTATAACCATTAACCCATCCTTGGATAGTAAAAAAATGAGTTGTATGATACCTTCCTTGATTATTTATACTTCCTCTATTCCTTCCATACCCTAAGATGTCAAGGTAACTATTACATTTGAGTTTGTTACCATTTTATGTAGAATTGATCACCTTGGATAAAATCTACAATAAGATATTTCTTTGACAACATTGCTTATTAATACCAATGTTTATAGAGTGGTAACTATGAGTGAGATAGAGAGACCAATGTAATTTAGATTAAAAGGTTAATTAAGCATGAACACAAATAATTCATAGGGCCTTTCTAAAAAAAAAAATCTCCATTGGGTTATCAATGATGCATCACATCATAAAACAATAGGTTATTTTGTCTTCAACCTTATGTGGCACATTACTGTAGCCATAAATTGTACCAACTTCTCATTAGGCCCCACTTGGTCAAGTTACAATATTAAATATAATTTTTTATTATATTTTAGTATCAACTAGATGAGGTATAATATATAATTGAATTTCTTGGTCTTCTTGAACTTCCTCAACTATTGATCTATGTGGCTTAGTACATATGCAATAAAATCTAACATTTAAGAGTATTTTTGGGGGTAGTTTTATATTACATGTAGCACTAAAACATATTCTTCCTTAATCAAGTCATGTAGTTTCCCTCCTAAAATAGCTACAATATCAAACTAGACCATATGTACATCAACCTTAATTGTTGTTGAGTGGTAGTTCACTTACATATGCTTGTTATGATTTCTCAAGTAACATTGCCAATAAATTTGTTTTTCTATGTTTATTGAATTTGTTATTATAATCAATTTAAGACCTAATGAGTTAGATAATATTTCATGATTTATAATAAATATTTTCCTATATTTTCATAATTGTGTACAAATTGTATGGCCACTCATATTGAATTTGTAAGCATAGATTTCTAGTATCTCTAGGCAATTCCAAAATTAAGTGATCAATATCATTGCTTGACCATCAGATCTATATTCAACTGGTGCTCTACGAATTTATGCCTAGGTCCATGGAAAAATGTTATAATCTCTTTCCTTTGGTGGGTATGTGCTTAAAATTTTCTTTGGCTACTTTATAGTCTCAGTCAATGTATATTTTTCACCTATATTTTCTTCATTTTCTCTTCTTTGTCCTAGATAAACCTAATTGGTTAATAGTATAATGAATAGTAGAGGGTCATACTTAAATTTTTGTTATATAAGTACTCATTAAAGGCTTTACTATGGTTGCCTCACACATTGTTTTACTACTAAAGGAAGCATTTGTGTTTTTTTTATGTAAAAATTTTCTATTTTAGGGATAAATATTTATCATTTTACTGAACTATGATATCCATTTCAATTTTCTCTTAAGGTTTATAATTTGGATTTTAATTCTATGTAATTTACACTCTTTGGATTTTGTACATTTTTAGTTTTATCAAATCAAAAAGGTGACTTGTCTTCCAACTGAAGAAAATTATTCATTTGTTAATGGTGTCTAATAAAATGAAATCTATTAAAATAAGAAGATTTGGGTTGTAGATCTAATACCACTATAGGATTTTTAAGCCTTACTACCACAAAATATCATAGGTTCCAATATAAAGAAGCCCCAATATTAAATATTAAAATATCAATAAAGAAGAGTAGAATAATATATGATAAATTTAAGATGTAGATCTAGGCTAATATAATAAAGAAAATAACATTCATGTATATAATCAAATATAAATATAAATGGTCTATGTCATTCATGAACTATGCATAAAAAAACATCACAATATTATTTTCTTAAAATTTGTATATAAACTTTACTCATTTTCTTTCTCTTACAATTGTATGTTTAGATTCTCATTTTGATTCATACTCTTATGGAGCATTGTCTCCATAATAAAGCCATAGTAATATGACTCTTCAAGTACTTGACTATAGCTCTCCATACGATAAGTCTCATGACTTTTGGTTTATCATCTTACCACTTGCAAACTAGACTCTTCACTTTCTTCTTGAATGCACACTTAAATCTATGATACTTGCACACTTCTACATGGCTATTACACTTATACATGCACTCCTAATCCAATATAATTGTACACATTCTCACATTATATATTTTTACACTTACATACATGATACTTGTGCATATTTTCTCAATCTACACTCATACTTTAACTTACATTTCTAGCACACATTGACACTTACATGAAAGGAAAAATATAAATCACACACTTAAACTAAAGACTCAACCCTAATGTATTACATATTTACAATTGTACCATGAAGGTACCATGGGGTACATTAGCATGTACCAAATAGTATAATATTCCTCAACAAATATATCCTAAGTTGCTAGATCTAATTGTTAGTCTTAACTTCCATCAAACTATCATCAACCACTTCCCTTGATAGATTAACCTATCAAGCAAGTTTCTAGACTAATAATTTAGCTTCTAACAAGGAGGATTGATTTTTCGTGGCTCAACATCATGTATCTTATATTTTTGTAGTGATATATGTATTGTAAGTGAGCTATATGAATTTCTATTGTGTCATGACTTCTTTAAATATTATTAAGGGATGCATTTGGTACCCCTAAACCAAGTTTAAAATTTAGATTTTCTACCATATGAATTCAACATCTAGATAAACTTCAGAATTCTTTAGGAAGTAGGAATCCACTTGCACCTTTTCATAGGTTTTAGGGTTTCATAGGGTTGAGACTAATATGCATGCTTACCCTTTCTTTAGATGGTCTTTATAAAGATCATGACAGTAAGAATAAAGACGTTGTTATATACGAATATCCTCCTATCATAAATCTCTTGAATATCCTTTATGTTCATCCCTAAGTTAGTGATATGAATACCCTCCTATCATAAATCTTTTTAATATCCTTTATGTTCATCCCTAAGTTAGTGACAAATGGACTGGATAAATCATGTGACCTTCCCTTTCTACCACTTCATGGATAACCTTACTTCTTGTGATTGATGGAGTCCCACCAGTACTTATAAAACATTTTCTATACAACCACCTTGATAACTACACACCCTTTGTTAGACATTGTGTATTAATTTTTTTCAAGTTGAGAGTTCAATCTACAACAATTCATAGACTTCTCTTATAGTTACAATAGCATGCATGTTATACACTTCTAGGCTTGTGCTATGGTTGCAAGGCGCTAGTACCCATGATGTTTCCTTTTTATTAATCAAGTAGAAGACATCTAATTATATGTTATAGTTATGGTAATAAGTCAACAATAGTGTTGTTAGGTGAGAGAAGAGATAGAAATTTAAGATTTTCACCTATGCTGTTAGTTGCACATACAACTCTTCTTGTCATCATGACCCATCTCGATTTCTCATTTTTTTATCTTGTATTAAAAAATTGTATATTAAATTTTTTTCCATCAAAATATAGATATATTTTTTTATTTTTTAAACTTAAGTTATACCATTCATATTTTAAAAAAGTATATCCTAAAATCTCTTCTAGGAAACATTGCGTTTAAAAGCAAGTTCTCTTCTCTCACTAATTAAACTGTATTACTACATAATTTCTAAATGCCTTAATGGTTCCTACACCTTTTACTTCCGTTATCCTTTGGGAATATGGGATGATCAAAGAGCTCCCAATTTCAATAACTTTATAACTCATTCCAATACTCTTCTCAAACAACTGTGGCAACGACTCAAATCTTCCATGATACTTATAAAAGAAAAGCTTAGCTTACATAACAGTTTACATCCTCAAGGTGTTATTGAGACACGTGTATGACAAGGTGGTTCAACTACATTTAATGTGATGCGATTATTCCCCAAATTGAGAATAACAAGAATTAATCGATTAGTTACTCAAACCTAGCGTTTCACAATAATGTAGGTGTGGATGGAGATCAGTCGCAATGAAAAACCGACCCAGAGAAACTTAAAGCGTAATTTATAAAAGGTGGGGATTATAGATGAAACAAAATAAAAATACCTATAAGCTGAATTTGGGTATTAGCGGGCGATCCGATTCACCCTAATTTAAGTAGCATTTCTAAAAATATATATTTTATAGCTTGGCAGAGGAAAGGATGGATAGCGTGGGAAAAATTACATTGACATTTGGGTCCATGCCCGTTGAAGTACTTGTGGAGAATGGTGCAGCAAACAAACCCACCATCCACAGATATCTACAGTCAAATTTTGCGTGTTGGGTGGAACAAGAAGAAGACAAACGACCCAGTTGTCTTTAGTAGCCTCCAGATCAATCAATATGCTTACCCCCATCATACCGTCTATTGTCACGGCTATGGCTACGACAAACCTTGCATGAATCCAAGTCCTATTCCCATTTCTAGAGATAATGGTCAGCCGCATTATTATAGTCGACCACCACCTTTTCTGCATTCAACAGGAGAGGGAGGTGCAGACTTTTCGGCTGAATTCCACCATGCAAAGTTCTTTGTAATAAAGTTATTCAGTACGACAGACGTTCTCAAGAGCATCCAACACGATGTTTGGTCAAGCACTCCGCGGGGCAACGAAAGGCTGGATGCAGCATATGCGACAGCTCAGAGGAACAAGGGCAGATGCCCCGTGATTTTGTTTTTTTGGTTGAACGCAAGTAGTCGTTTCTGCGGTGTCGTGGAGATGAGTGGTGGTGTGGAGCGGAATAAAAGTATGTCCTTCTGGGAGCGCACGAACAAGTGGAAGGGGGTTTTCCCCGTGAAATGGCATATCGTCAAAGACTTCCCAAACTCTGTGTTTCGCGGAATTCATGTTTTGGTAGACCAGCACAATGACTGTAATTGGCCCATTTCAATTCCTGTGATCAAGAGCAAAGACACGCAAGAGATCCCTTACTCTCAAGGAATGGAGATGTTGAAGATCATAAAATATTATGTGTCGAAAACATCCATACTCGACTCTTCTTATTTGGGCTACCGTGAAAGTTATTTGATAAAACGGGATCAATGGCTAAAAACGCAGTTCAATGAGAAGTGGAAGCGCCGCAAGGAGAACGATGAGAAAGTTGGATCGTGGTTGCCACTGCCACCATTGCCACTTGTAGAAGTTGCAGGCTCAACTTCTGAAGATGGAAAAGTGAGTAAGCTCTATACAAAATCAAATGAGTTCAACATAAGCAAGGCTAGAGATGAAAATAATTAAAATGCTGATGATCTACGGAACCAGAACCATGATGAGAGCGAGCAAGAAGCCTTTTCAACACCATCCCCACACACAGACGCTCAAGCAGATGCACTGTCCCATTGAAGTCCAATCGATATTACAGAAGATAAGAAATGTTCGGAAAGGGCGAAGCTTTTGACACGCTTCCGGATTCTTAATGTTTTGCTTGTTTGGTTGAGGTGATGCCATTCACCTCAAGAAAATCATTCCCAATTCCACGCTATTTAGAAAAAAAAAAAGCTTTTATTATCTTTAATTTAAATATATATCTCATACCTCGCCGGGGCAATATATTTAAAACATAAATATTATATTATTTGAAAAATTAAATGGTTTCCTCGAGGAAGAGCGATATGTATATTTGAAAGGAAAAAGAAAATAAAAAAACACCTTTTTTCTAAGTAAATGGATTATCAATGGATTATGAAAAATTTATTGCGCAAATGTAAATGGATTATCAATGATAGGTTTATACATTATTTATTACTTAGAATTAAGTTTCTCATATTATTTTATTTTAACAAGCTCCTTATCATTTAAACATGGTTTTCTTGAAAAAATCTCAAATCTAAAACCCTTCGTCACTTCCACAAGCAAATGTTTTAAGTTTGATAGTTAATACTAGTTAGTTCTATATATATTATTTGTGGTTTTTAAGTTCATAGATAGTGGTCATCCTCACATAAGATCTAAAATTTGATTCAGTAAATCTACTTTTTATGATTATCTTTATATTTTGATAGGTTTATAGACCACCTTAATTTCCTAGCATGAAGCTAGGATTTGATATTAAGAGTTGTTATCTTGTAGATTTTATATTTTTATTATTAATAATATTTAAGATTGAACAATGTCTACCATCAAAGTAATAAGTAAATGAAGTTGATTACAAGATTATAATTAGTATCATATGTATTTTAATATTTTATTAATCAAGTTATTAATTAAAGGCGATTGAGGATGATTGTATTGTTATAAGGTTAGGTGATGAGTATTATTATTGCATTTAATGAATGTGGTAAGAGATCTATTTATTTTTAAATAAGCTATATATGGATTCTATTGGATGTTACTCTCATCAAAATTTTAAAATATTTATTTTGTTATTTGATCCTATAAGAGCAATTAGACCATATCTAACTTACTATTTGGATTAACAATAAAAATTATATCCTTCATTGATTCATACGATTTCATAAATAAAATGGAGTATCAAAATATATAAATCTATCTCTTTCAAATGACCAAATAATTTCTACGGTGGAGCCCCTAACTATTATTTATAGAAAATTATTTTCCTAAGAGTAATTTGAGGTAAATTCTTGCTACTCCTATTAAATTCCCCAGTTTAGTGAAATATTTATCAAAATGATACATAACTAAACCTTACCACACCTGCCATCATAGATGAGGTAAACCAGATTTCCATAAATAATGAAGGTGCAGTGAAATAAAGAGAGGAACTTATTGATGAACTACATCATTCAAATTATTTGAAAAATCAAAGTAAACCCAAGTTGTTTGAAGAAATTCCATAAAACTTCTTGAGTGTAGGAGCAAAATGATAACTAGTGATTTTGAGACTCATCCGCACATCCACACAAAAAACACTTATTAGGGATCAACAATCTATGTTTCTAGAGCTTGTCAAAGATCAAAAATGTACTTTGAATAGCTAACCAAAAGAAGGTATTAACATTGGGAATGAGCCTTTTAGATGTGCATAAGAAACTATTGAAGCTAAAAAATATGAGCAAGCCCTAGATAATACATAAGCATTGAAACAACTAGTAGAAGAAATAGAAAAGTATATGATGTAGCTATAACAAGAAGTAGATGCACTAAAGGAGGAAATAGTCATTTAAAAAAGTAGGAAACAAGAAAGAAAGAGATAGAGAGATCTAGAAGAGTTAAAAGAAAATATAGCATAAGGTCAAGATCAATTAATTCAAGAATTTAACTATCCTACACAATTGAATATAGTAGCCAAGATACTACATTTTTTATCACTTTGTGGGCTTTCACTTTGATCTACTATGCTTTTAAATGTATCTAGAAGGTTTTCCAATTTAGTGACCTTATTAGGCAAAACACATTTTTTTCTTTGGAGATATTTTAAAAGATATATTTTTTTGTAGGATGAGGAGTTGTCCTTGATCTAGTTTTTTTTTTTTGGTATACCAGCTAACATCAATTACTATACCTCCAATTCAATTTCTTCAACAAGTAAGTTTAAATTAATTTGGATAGATTTACATTCTTGTGGTTTCCTCTATTTGTTAATCATATTTTTTAGCTACTTCAATACTATCTACCTATCATATACAGTAGTTTCTTTTATTACACAATGGAAATTTTGGATAGCTATAGAAACACTTTGGTATGTTTAGGTATGATAGCTAATTTTTTTTCTACATGGTGAATGGTTACTACAATTTGATTTAGGATGCTCTCACAATCACCAATGTACTTAAAGTTGATCTTGGTATGGATGACCTTAGTATATGTTTCATTCATAGGGATTTATTCAACCATTGAATTTTGGGCTTCTACCATTTATACCTTCTTTTAGAACCCTTAATTTGTATTTTTTAACAAGAATATTGTTGGGAATGTGATACAGATAGTATTTTAAAATAATATTTCACATTGTATTAATATTTTCATAGCATGTATAGCATATAATGGAATCCCATAGACTATTAAAAGAGGTTAGGTAATAGGTTAAAAAAATTATATTTGGAAACCACTCAAACCAACTTAAATAATAATTGAGCAATTAAAAATAATATAATACTATAATGGTAGCCTAGCATCCACCCTTATTAATTTTTTTGGTACAAAAAATAGATGAATAGCCCCATTAATTTAGAGATTAGTGTTTTAATATGGTTTAGGCATTGCAATATGCTTTAGCTTTGGCTCTATATTTGAATTAGGTTTTAGTATTACTAAAAAAATATCAATCTAGTCTACCTTTTTGTTCTATCTAAAGATCTACCTATGAGTTGCATTTATGTCTTTACCTCTAGGTCATTGCTTTCTAGGTTGCCACTCACTAGGTTGTTACCTCTATGTTGTATTTGGGTCTCGTCTTCTTGGATACCTTATATTTGACCTCTAGGTTAACCACTAGATCAACCATTAGGTTATTATCTGATGCAGAAGCATCTGGTGGCAACAGTGCAATCTTGCATCAACCAAAATTTTTCTAATTTTTCGTAACTCAAGAAGGGGAGAGAGGAAGTGCAGAGCAAAAACTATCATGATTTCGTGACATCGCGAAATCGTGACAATCAGCAGGAGAGAGAAATGCCATTGGAAAGGGGTCACAATTTTGTGATGTGTCACAAAATCATGACAAGGAGCAGGACAGCTGAGGGAGACAGTTGAGAATGTTGCTATTTTGTGACATGTCATGAAATCATGAGACAAAAGCATAGCCGAGGGGGACAGTCAAGAATGTCATGAAATCATGACACAAAAGCGTAGCTGGGTCAGAGCAGTTGGAAATGTCACGATTTCATGACATGTCATGAAATTGTGATCATCGTGAAATCACGACAAAAGAGAGCAGTTGGGGTAGAGTAGTTGGAAATGTCACGATTTCACGACATGTCACGAAATCATGACCGTCATGAAATCATGACAAAAGAGAGCAGTCGAGGCAGAGCAGTTGGAAATGTCACAATTTTGCGACATGTCATGAAATCGTGACTATCATGAAATCACGACAAAAGAGAGCAGCCGGGAGAACACCAAGGAGAATGTCATGATTTCGTGACATGTCATGAAATCGTGACCAGAGCAGGAAAGTAGGGGGCATCCGAAGGCAATGTCGTGATATCTCGACTTGAAGTCAAGAGAGGCAGCATTGGAGGAAGATGTCACGATATTGCGACATGTCGCGATATCACGACCCAAAGGCGAGAAAAGTGAGATGAAGAGAAAACATCTCAATATCGTGACAAGTTGCAATATTGCGACCAAAAGGGAGGAGTGCAAGGAGGCCAAAATGTTGCGATATCATTACAAACAAATGGTTCATGGCTTGAAAAGGCAGGCATTCCAAGGTGATGTTTTTGAGGTAGTCAAGTGTCTCATTAATGCATGTTTATGTATCTTGTAAGTTAGCTGAACACGATGGCCTCTCGAATGCTGTGTTTAGAGGTCAAAAATGTTAGGTGATCCTTTAATGCATGCTTTCATGGCGGATCGGGGCAGTTGCCAATTATGGAAGGAAAATTGAAGACTTTATTGTGGAAGCCAATTTTGCAGGTTTTTGTAATGTATTTTTCCAGGTGGGTCATTAATGGCCTAGAGGATCAAGACCTTGATAAAAACTCAGAGATTATAAGAGAAACGGGTGGTGGATTGGAGATCACACGTAGAGGGTAGAGTAAGAGAAAACCAAGCCGAGCGCTGGTTATTGTAAAGCCTACGGGCTATTTCTATAAATGTTATCAGATTATTGAATGAAAATCTAGATTTGAGAAGGTGTGATTTTTTTGTCCCCCATCAGTGGTATCAGAGCAAGAGTTCTTGAGTGTGTAATAGATCATTGGACGTGAGGCAGTTACACCAGGATCTATGGAAGGGTTTGTAAGAGAAGAAAGAAGAATGCCTCCACGAAGAAACCATGGTGGAGTAAGAAATATGGTGCCAACAAAAGATTTCAGAGCTTTGCAGAGGCAAGTTTAGGCCCTGCAAGAGGAACTACGCAGAGGGCATGAGCCCAGGAGGGAAGAAGGAAGTGAAGATGAAGTTGATGAAGAAGAAGACCAGTTTGAGGAAGAAGAAGAGGTTGTAGATCCTGCACAGGCCAGGTTGTACAGAGCTATCTCCCAGATTGAAAAGAAACCAAAAATGGAAGTTTTTACATATTCTGGAAACCTAGATCCGGAAGAGGTGATTGACTGGATAAATGATCTAGAGGAGTATTTTGAATATGAGGAGGTTGAAGACCCTAACTGGGTCAGATTTGCTAAGACCAAGCTGAAGGGTCATGCCAACATCTAGTGGAAGGGAATACATCTGGAAAGGAATAGAAGATGGAAGAAAAGAATAACAAGATGGGATAGAATGGTAGAAAAGTTGAAAAGATAGTTTATTATTGCAGATTATGAGTTGGATCTGCTAAGGAAAATGCAAAGTTTGAGACAGATGAGCAAAACTGTCCAAGAATACACAGAGGAGTTTTATAAGATCTCTATCAAAACTAGACATCTAGAAGCAAACAACAAGAAGGTGGCCCGTTATATCAATGGGTTGAGACCCAGTATCCAGGAGGAGTTGAGCCTAGTTTGGGTGAGCACCATTGAGGATGCTTACCAGTTTGCTCTGAAGGTTGAAGAGAAACTAAACAGAAGGTTTGAGAGCAAGCAAAGAGGAAGGGGTCATGGAGGAAGGACTGGTGGAAGAAAAGATGAAGGAAAATAGGAGAAGAAAGAAGAAGCTAGCAGCAGCCAAGAGCAGAAAGTAGGTGATGATTACAGACCCCAAGTTCAGAACAATGGCTACCCAAGAGGAAGAGGTAGATCTAGACATGGGTATGGAAGAGGAGGATTTTGTGGAACATGTTTCTACTATGGCAAAGAAGGACATTGAGCATTCGAGTGTCCACAACATCAAGAGAGGATGAACAAGAGACCTGAGGGTCCTACCAAAGCTGTTGTAGCAAATGAAGATGTTGAATCAGAACATTCTGAGGAAGTAGAGAGAGGAGAAGTCATGGTCGCAAGGAGAGCCATGCTGATTGAGGAAGATAAACTAGAATAGAGGAAGAGCCTATTCCGCATGAGGTGCAAAAGTTCAGGTAAAGTTTGTAATGTTATTATAGACAATGGAAGTACTGATAACTTAGTATTCGAGGAAATGGTCACTAAGTTGTAGCTAGAGAGGAGGAGACACCCGCATCCATACCGGATTGCATGGTTGTGGAAGGACCACAAAGCATGGGTCCGTGAATAGTGCTTAGTCATGTTCAAAGTTGGGAGATACCAGGATGAAGTCATGTGTGATGTTTTTCCTATGGATGCTTGCCATTTGCTGTTAGGGAGGCCATGGCAGTTTGATCAGAGTGCAATACATGATGGTCATGCGAATACGTACTCCTTGATGAAATATGGAGTGCGCCACAAGTTAAAGCCATTACAGGCAGTGGATGAGAAGGTGTGCAGCAGTGCCAGAATTTTTCTGGTAGAAGGCAAATTTTTTTTCCAGGAAATGAGGTTTAAGCGGGTTGCAGAGGCAAGTGTACATTTGGAGATGTTGCAAAAAATGGTTACTGAGAAGCATATAAGTGAACGTCACTTCTCCATCAACCCCGGGTGTCTGATGCAGGAGCATCCGGTGGCAGCAGTGCAATCTTGCATCAACCAAAATTTTTCTAAGTTTTCGCAACTCAAGAAGGGGAGAGAGGAAGTGCAGAGCAAAAACTGTCATGATTTTGTGATGTCACAAAATTGTGATAGTCAGCAGGAGAGATAAATGCCATTGAAAAGGGGTCACGATTTTGTGACGTGTCACGAAATCGTGACTATCATGAAATCGTGACAAGGAGCAGGAAAGCCGAGGGAGACAGTTGAGAATGTCACAATTTCGTGACATGTCTTGAAATTATGACTATCACGAAATCGTGACACAAAAGCACAACCGAGGGGGACAGTCGATAATGTTGCGAAATCATGACTGTCATGAAATCATGACACAAAAGCGTAGCTGATTCAGAGCAGTTGGAAATATCATGATTTTGTGACATGTCACAAAATTGTGACCGTCGCAAAATCACAACAAAAGAGAGTAGCTGGGGCAGAGCAGTTGGAAATGTCATGATTTTGCGACATGTTGTGGAATCGCGACCGTCATGAAATCACGACAAAAGAGAGCAGTTGGGAGAACACCAAGGAGGATGTCATGATTTCGTGACATGTCATGAAATCGCGACCAGAGAAGGAAAGCAGGGGGCATCCAAAGGCAATGTCGCGATATCGTGACATGTCGTGATATCGTGACTTGAAGTCAAGAGAGGCAGCATTGGAGGAAGATGTCGTGATATCACGACATGTCACGATATCGTGACCCAAATGTGAGAAATGCGAGATGAAGAGAAAACATCATGATATCGTGACATGTCATGATATCATGACCAAAAGGGAGAAGGAGCGCAAGGAGGCCAAAATGTCACGATATCGTGACATGTCATGATATCATGACAAACGACTGGTTCGTGGCTCAAAAAGGCATGCATTCCAAGGTGATGTTTTGGAGGCGGTCAAGGGTCTCATTAATGCATGTTTATGTATTCGATAAGTTAGCTGAACACGACGACCTCTCGAATGCTGCGTCCAGAGGTCAAAAATGTCAGGTGATCCTTTAATGCATGCTTTCATGGCGGATCGGGGCAGTTGCCAATTATGGAAGGAAAATTGAAGACTCGGTCGTGGAAGCCAATTTTGCAGGTTTTTGTAATGTATTTTGCCAGGTGGGTCATTAATGGCCTAAAGGGTCGAGACCTCGATAAAAAATCAGAGATTGTAAGAGAAACGAGTGGTGGATTGGAGATTGCACGTAGAGGGTAGAGTAAGAGAAAACCAAGCTGAGCGCTAGTTATTGTAAAGCCTACGGGCTGTTTCTGTAAATGTTATCAGATTATTGAATGAAAATCTGGATTTGAGAAGGTGCGATTTTTCCATCCCCCATCATTATCTCTTAGAAATCATCCATATTATTATAACTTATATAAGTATTCATTTGTAGGTTTCTCATTTCTACAAGTATTATTTTTTTTATTATTGAAATCATTTATCTCAAGTTTCCAAACATATTTTAACATGGAAAAACTTACATTCTTATATATATTCAACAAACTAGGTCTTATTTTATATAAACCATATAATATTTCTTGTCTTACTCCATTTTGGTACATTCATAAATCGACAATGCATATGTATTTAGTTATACCTTATTTCTTATTTATATCAATAATATCTTTGAGAATGATTATTTCCTCCACAATTCTCACAAGAATGGAGGTTTCAAAATCCTTCTAATATATATCAATATCTCCCATAATGATGATAACTATATACTTTTTCTTTGTATATTATTTTTATAGAATTTGTATTACTAATTCTTGACACAAATTTAGAATCATTGGTCCCTATCATAATTTTATTGACTCTTTCTTGTCCTATATATTTTAAGTCCTTGATTGTTTGGATTTATATTTGGTACTATGGGATATTTCACACCGTACCCATTTCTTCCTAAACCTATATGGTTGTATCCCATCTGCTTTAAATTTTTTGAACCAAAATCTTTGGTATGCATTTCAAAGAACCCAAACTCATCATCACAATTACAATATCCTTCAATAGGATAGCTTTTGTCATGGATAATACAATATATTTTTGTACAACCTTAATATTTATAAACAATATTCAAATCACTGGTGTCACATTCTTTTTGTATCCCTTGTACAATATTCTTTGTTTCATAATAAAAATTTCAATTTTGGGTTTGAAGTCACTAGTGTTACAAGTTGTATCTTTCTTTTTGTTAATATAATTTTTATCGCAATAGATATTTATCATAGTGGGATTTAAATTGCTAATATTACAACTATTTATCATTATAGCTATTAAATCATCTATGTCACAAGAAAATTCTACTATATGGAGAAGATTGCTTGTATTATAATAGATACCTTTCATTATAGGTTTATTCTTCATCCTTTCAATTATTACTTAAAATATTTTACAATGATCCTAAATTTTGTCATGAGTGGATAATACTATGCATATACTCTTCACAACACCTATAGATATTTTAACACTACTTTCAAAGTAATCTTCATAGGCATCAACTTTACTTAGATTTCATTATAAAATATGTCTAATTATTGAAGATTATCCCTCACTATCATCTTGAAAAGATACCTTTTGACCTTGTTGTACTACACATGTTGTTGATTAGGTACACTTGTGAAAGTTTACTTCTTTACTTGTTTTATTTTTATCTTTCCCATTTTGTGCTACTTCAAATCACTTTGTTTGATAGAATTTGGGGCATAGATAAACAAATTTGAAATAAAGCACATTTATGGAGATACATTTTAAGGTGCCAAAATATTATATTAAAAAAACATTTATACACCTAATTTATCCTAACTAAATATATGTACTTAAAAAAATTGCAGACACCTTATATATCCTATTACTTGAAAACTATCTTCCATAGTTCTCAAAGGAAGAATATAAGAGAATTATTTTACATGTCATTTTATTTTTCTCCAATAATATACCAATAATATTTTTTTGCTTGTGATATAATATTATTTTAATTAAATATATCATCCACCTTTCATAATTTGCATTAACCTTGTCTTTCATGAAAATAAAAAATATATTTCTTAAAAAAATACACTTAAAATTACATTTTAAAACTCTTTAGTTATTCCTAATGCAAGCACTACATATTTCATTAAGAACTTCTATAAAAAAAAAAAAAATCTTGTTAGAGAGATAGGGAAGTAATTAAGGAGCAACATTTATTTTGTAGTAGGAGATTACAATTTGAAAAATATTTATGTATCGGTAAAAAAATTGAATAATGGAAAGATAAACTACCTCGCCTTTAAGTATGTATTTTATTATACTTCAAATAATCTACTTAATTTTTATATGTGATATAGTGACTTAAGATCACAATAGGTAGAGGCAATTTGAATCCTTGCTTGTCACTATACTCAGACATCTTAGTATACACTTTTTTCATCTATTGCATCTAGATGGTCATTGTGCATTCAATATTTGGTGTGCCCCTTAATTTCTTTATTCCTTTCATTGACCTCTATCAAGTAACAACAACAAAAATCTAGTAAACCATTGTGAAATGCAACACTTTATTTTGAAAGTAATAAAAGATCTTAGACACTTGGATACCACATATTGGGAATAATGGTACACATAGTAATTTATAATAATAATTTATGTTGCATTAATGTTTTCACATCATGTACGCCATGTAATGGAATTCTATAGGGTCCATTACAAAGAGGATAGGTAATGGTGTAAGGAATTATCTTTGAGAACTACCCAAAATAACTTTAATTATAATTAAACAGTTAAAAATAATGAAATAAAATAATATAGGATAATAAATATATCTTCATCCTTACTTCGCACTATTTATTTTACTTGACTTAGTTAGATCTATATATTTTGCTTTTGTTTCTTAAATTCTTGATTTAATTGATCTTGACCTTATGTTATTTTCCCTTTTAACTCTTCTAGATATCTCTATATCTCTTTTTTTCTTGTTATCTACTTTTTAAACTAACTATTTTCTCCTTTAGCACATCTATTTTTTGATGTATCTACATCATATGCTTTTTTATTTCTTCTACCATTTGTTTCAATGCTTATGCATTATCAAGGGCTTGCTCATATTTTTTATTTTTAATAGTTCCTTATGCGTATATTATAGTTGTTGCTTGTAATTGTCATTTAATTATATCATATAAAATGGAATAACCCTTGAAAAATATACTATTAACAATTTGTTAATATAATTGGTTGGGGTATTTTATAGCCTACCTGGATCAATGGAGACTGCTTTAGGGAGTAATAGTTTATTTTCACCTTTTAATAGCTATGATCACATAACCATTCATGTCATGTGATTTAAGGACTTCAATCAAAATAATCCTATTTTATTAATTTGAAATCCTCCTTCACTAAATGTGTAATTTGATTTATGTTATTTCTATGACTCTTTGTTATCTTCCATAAGAAACCTTGTTTGAAAATTATGGTAGGCTTCTTTTCCTAGGTGGTATATGTTGAATCTATCATCCTTCATGATGTTTGTAAAGAATATTTCATAGACATCCCAAGAAACTATTTAATATTTAGACGAAGATCAATTGTGGGTGGCATGAACTAGGTGGTAATGTATAATAAAATAAGTGCAAGAGAGGAAACATAGATAGTAATGTATGGTGAAATGATCATTGGTGAAGAACAGTGATTATGATTAGAAGTGGTAGGGCTTGAGGTATAAGAGATTAATAGATAAGTGGTTACTATTTGGATGGTTAGTGTAGAAAAAGGTGGTAATATATCCCATGTGGAGGTGGTGGATGCAATGGATATGGTGAATGGGGCTGCTTCATAATAGTGGAAGGTATACATCTTGGTGACTTGATGGATATAACTATATTAGGTGATATGGGAACAATATAAAAGATGAGATGGATTTGAGAAGCATGAATATATAAATTATAAGAAGTGGAGGAAACAATGAAAGAAAAAGGAATAAATGAGATATGAGTGAGGTTATAAGATTTAGTGTAGGAGTTATTATTGTATATAAAGTAATAGTCCCATAGTCATTAAACCATACTTGAATATTAAAATTATGACTTGTATGATACATTTCCTAATTATTTATCCTTTCTCTATTCCTTCCATACTCTAATATGTCAAGGTAACTATTACATCTAAGTTTGTTACCATTTTGTGTAGAAATGATCACCTTGGATAGAATTTACAATAAGCTATTTATTTGACAACTTTGCTTATTAATACCAATGTTTATAGAGTGGTAAATATGAGTGAGATAGAGAGACCAAGTTGAGTGTCCATTCTAGTTATTTTAACATTTTTATTTTTACACCGTTACCTTAGGCCTTAGAAACCACCTCTTCAACTGGGCCTTACAATGCTATGTTTCCCATGGTGTTGGTTTTATGTCATATTTTACTCCATGTCATTATCTTCTCCTCTCGCAAGTTATATCTTAGAAGGGTACATATAATCTACCTTTACCATTTAGCATAGAAGATAAATTATGAGGGAGGACTAATTTACCACTATTATAGTTTAGCTAGTATTATCTCATCATTTAGACTGGCCTCTTTCTCCACCCTAGACCTGATTTTATGGATATGTATTTTCTTAATATTGTGTCCCATTAACACACTAAAAGTTATTTTTGGATCATAAGACCAAATCTCTTGTAACATTTTCATACACATAATTTCTCATCTCTTATTTATGACTACATTGTATCACCTTGCTAGTGAGATCAAAATCATTATTGCCTCATTGATCTTGTAGAAAATGACTCTTTCTAGTATTTAAAGTATTTTTGATAAAAAAAATCCACATGCTACAAGTAATTTAGATTAAAAGGGTAATTGAGCATGAACACAAGCAACTCATAGGGCCTTTCTAAGAAAAAATCTCCATTGGATTATCGATGATGCATCACATCATAAAATAATAGGTTATTTTATCTTCAATATTATGTGGCACATCAGTGTAGCCATAAATGATACCAACTTCCCATTGGGTCCCACTTGGTCAAGTTACAATCTTAAATATGATTTTTTTATGACAATTTAGTATAAACTAGATGAGGTATAACATATAATTGAATTTCTTGGTCTTCTTGAACTTCCTCAACTATTGATCTATATGGCTTAGTATATATGCAATAAAATCCAATATTTAAGAGTGTTTTGGGGGTAGTTTTCTATTGCAAGTAGCACTAAAACATGTTCTTCCCTAATCAGGTCATGTAGTGTCTCTCCCAAAATAGCTACAGTACCAAACTAGACCATATGTACATCAATTTTAATTGGCATGGAGTGGTAGTTCACTTACCTATGCTTGTTATGATTTCTCAAGTATCATTGACAATAAATACCTTTATCTATCCTTATTGAATATATAATTATAATAAATTGAAGACCTAATAAGTTAGATAATCTTTTCAAAATTATTTTTAAATTGTATGGCCAGTGATATTGAATTTGTAAGCATAGATTTCTAGTATCTATAGGCAATTCCACAATTGAGTCATCAATATCATTGCTTGACCATGAGATCTATATTCAACTGATGCTATAATAATTTATTCCTATACCCATGGAAAAAAATCATAATCTACTTCCTTTGGTGGGTTTTCCTTAAAATTTACTATGGCCAATTTATAGTCTAGGTCAATGTATATTTTCACCTACCTTTTATTCATTTTCTCTTATTTGTAATAGATAAACCTACTTGATTAATAGTATATTGAATAGTAGGGGGTCCCACTTTGATTTGTGTTATTTAAGTAGTCATTAAAGACTCTACTATGGTTGCCTCACACATTGTTTTGCTACTAAAGGAAGCATTTGTATTCTTTTTTGGATGTGAAAATTTTCTATTTTAGGGTTAAATATTTATCAATTTATTGAAGTGTGTTATCCACTTTAATTTTTCCTTAATGTTTTATGATTTGGATTTTAATTCAATGTAATATACACTCTTTGGATTTTGGACCTTTTTTGTTTTATCACATTAAAAATACGACTTGTCTTCCAACTGAAGAAAATTGTTTCTTTGTTAATGGTGTGTAATAAAATGAAATATATTAAAATAAAAAAAGTTAGGTTGTAGCTGTAATACCACTATAGTATTTTTAAGCCTTAATACCATAAAATATCATAGATTCCAATATAAATAAGGCCCAATATTAAAGATCAAAATATCAATAATGAAGAGTAGAATAATACATGACCATTTTAATATGTAGATATAGCCTAATATAATAAAGAAAATAACATTCAGGTATATATTAAAATATGAATATAAATGGCCTATTCATTCATGAACAATGCATAAAGAAACATTACAATATTAATTGCTCAAAATATGTATATAAACTTTATTCTTTTTCTTTGTCTTACAATTGTATGTTTAGATTCTCATTTTAATTCATACTCTTATGGAGCACCATCTCCATAATATAGACATAGTAATGTGACTCTTCAAGTACTTGACTATTGCTCTCCATATGACAAGTCTCATGACTTTTTGTTTATCATCTTACAAATTGTAAACAAGAATCTTTACTTTCTTCTTGCATGCACAATTAACTCTATGATACTTGCACACTTCTACATGACTCTTACACTTATATATGTGCTTCTAATCTAAGATACTTGTACACATGCTCACATTATATATTTGTACACTTACGTGCATGACACTTGTGCACATTCTCTCAATGTACACTTGTACTCTAACTTATATTTCTAGCACATTGACACTTACATGAAAGGGAAAATATAAATCACACATATAAACTAAAGACTCAACTTTAATATATTACATATTTACAATTGTACTATGAAGGTACCATGGGGTACATTAGCATGTACCAAATAATATAATATTCCTCAAAAAATATATCCTAAGTTGCTAGATCAAATTTTTGGTCTTAACTTCCATCAAACTATCATCAACCACTTCCCTTCATAGATTAACCTATCAAGCAAGCTTCTAGACTAATAATCAAGCTTGTAACAAGGAGGAATGATTTTTTGTGGCTTAACATCATGTATCCTATGTTTTTGTAGTGATATCTATCTATCTATATATCTATCTATCTATCTATATATATATATATATACACACACACACACACACATATATATATATATCATAAGTGAGCTAGGTGAATTTCTATTGTACCATAAATTCTATTAATATTATTAGGTGCATTTGGTACCCCTAATCAAAGTTACCAAGTTTAAAATTTAGACTTACCACCATATGAATTCAATGTCTAGATAAACTTCAAAATTCTTTATGAAGTAGCAATCCACTTACACTTATACATAGGATTGATATTAATATGCATTCTTACCCTTTCTTTAGATGGTATTTATGAAGATCATGGCAGTGAGAATCAAGACGTCATCCCTAAGTTAGCAACTAATGGACTGGAAAATGTTGGACATTTTGAGTCCCTAAGATAAAATATTGTCATTGATGTCAAAAGGTTATTTGATGTCAAAAGGATCTATGATGGCATGCACTATATTTTGTGAAAGTGCAAGGAAGGGTTTTTATGAAAACCAAGGCAGGAAAAATAAAAGGTTTTATTTAAAACCATGGACAACATATTTGAAATGGGTTTTTCATAAAACCCAAGTTGGTTTTTTGTTTCATCAAAAAACGTGCCCCGATGATGGAGATATTTAATTTTAAAGATTTAGTTTAAATTTTAATTTATTTAAAATTTAAATTTAAATTTTAAAATTAAATTAAAAAAATATTCGCTGATGTCATAAAGAAAGGTTCAAAAGCGCCAACGTTTCCAAGCTAATGGAAAGCATATATATATGCCATTAAATTTTTTAAGAAGATTATCCTTGCTCGATTAAGATTAACGATTTGTTTTTACGAAGGAAGAGCTCATGTTATTTTTGTTATTGTGAAGCAGCAAATATTGAAAGCTAACCACGTCCATTTTCCAAAGCATGTTGGGTAGTGTGGCCTAGTGGTAGCTTGGTTTGTGCAAAGGTGTTGGTGGCAAGAAGGTTAAGTGTTTGATTCCTAAAAGCATCATTTTGGCTTTGCTAAGGTGCTCAAGGCACATTTATTTTTTTCTTGGAAGAAGGAGAGAAGAACAAGAAGCGAATGGTGCTTATTTCTTCACGATGAGCTCGTAGCTCGTACGGTAGCTTTGTTGTGGCTAGGGTGTTCACATTGGGCAGGATGGGGGTTCGATTCTCCTCGAGGTAGGTATTGAGGTTTTTATTTATTTTGTTATTGCCTAAATTTGAGTGATAATGGGTAAAGGTGATTTGATAGTTTATGTATTGAATAACCTTAGGAATAATGTTATAGTGGTTGTTTGAGTTGTGGAGTTAAATTTTTAATTGTGAATTTTGAAATTATTAGGAGTAATAAGGGTTATTGATAAAGTTCTTTTAGTGAAAGTTATTTTTGAGTAAGGGTTTTCTTTAAAAATAATTTTGGTGGATGTTAAAATAAATTAGGAGTAATAAGGTGTTATTTGAAAATTATTTTATTGTTATTACTCAAGATCTCTAACCCTTGTTGAGATTAAAAAAGGAAGTGTTGAGTGTAGAAAAATTAGTGGACAACATATAAGGCATCAAAAAGGTATGAGTAACATTCTCCATTAATTTTATTTCGGTGGTTTATTTCTGAAATATCATTGGAGTGAAAAGTATTGATTATGGTTTCCTATTCAAAAATAGTTGGTTTAATGCTTCAAGGTTTTTTGGTTTGAAAGTTGTGATTAAAACCTTATTTTATAAGCATTGTTGTTGGAGTGAGTTGTTGTGCAAAGAACTTGAACTTGAGCTAAAAATAACATGAGTATCATTGTTATGTAAGAGTTATTGTCGAGTATTGTTGAAGATATTTTGATTTCGTTGATTCATGCTTGGACTAGGGTTTGTGAGAAAGAGTTGTTCCTTGTGGTGATTGGTTGAGTAGAGTTGTTTGAGCATAGTCAAGTGATTGTGTGAAGTGGTTGTTCAAGTTCCATAAAACAAACTATTCTATATTCAGATTTGAATTGATTTGAGAAAGAAATTGGATTTGAGTATAGAACATATTGAGTCTCTAACAATTCTCTTTATGCTTCTATGAAATTTTTGAGTTGAGATTGTTTAGTTGAGATTGATTTGAGTTGAGATTGAGATTTGAGTATAGAACATATTGAGTCTATATAAATTCTCTTTATGCTTCTATGAGATTATTGAGTTGAGATTGATTTGAGTTGAGATTGGGATTTGAGTATAGAACTGAAAGCACGAGGATACGAAAGCAAAAAGGAAAGGAATATGCGATGAAAAACCAAACCAAGCTTAACACTAAATCCTAGGAATTTGAAAGTGCATGAAAAGAGGGAAAAGCATGAGCGAATCAAAACAAAAAAAATGCAAATAAAGAAGACCCCTTTTTATTGATATGTTTCACAACTCGGTTACAATGTGCATCCTCCCTTTCCAGGGGCTAGGATCATTTCGGTACGCGTTCTTGTTACATCCATGGATGCCCTTCCTTCTTCTGCATGCCCACATGTAAAATGGACGGACCAAATGTCACCATCGCTTGCATTGATGAGTCTTGATTCCTCACTGCTCCTCTGATTTCTAGACCCTATGTTCAAAAGAACAAGAAACAATCAGTAGCACCTACGGATAAAACAAAGCATGCAATCCCCAAGCCTACGATAAGTGAATAAGAAATATGAATTAAACTATGACTAAAATGAATCCAAATGCCCTAAAAATATGACAGAGGCATCAAGACACCACCAGGAGGGCCCTACAAAAATAACAGTCAGGAAATTCCTCACCTATTTGAATTCGCTTCGGGGCGGGACGAATTCGCCTACAACAAAATGTCAAAAATATACTGTCCCAAATGTCCTACCTAGGAAGCTCCAAAAGACCTGCAAACTTGGGGTTAGCTAATTGGGGGAATTTTGGGAAGACCCAGATGGTCAGATTTTCCCAATTTGACCTCCATAAATAGGAATTTGATGATGCTACCTACAGATTAGTAGAAGCGAACAAGGACAGAAACACGATCAAAATTGTTCAAAATGAGACAAAATTTAAATGACAACCTATCTAAGAATAATAGAATTGAATGCAAAAATGAAAGAAAGAAAATATACCATAGAATTCCCATCACTCTGAAGGGGGGCGATTAAGATTGTAGCAGTGTGGGAAGGGGCACCCATGGGGAAGGCCAGCCACCATTTGAGGTCTGATTTCAGCAACAATCCACTTGGTATGGGTCCAAAACCTCTTGTGCAGTATTGTCAACAAATTTGGTGGGATATTGTGGCCAAATGTTAGGTTTTTGGCTCAAGATTTGTCCTCCCAATAGTCACCCAATGACCTCCCCTCTAAAAGAGATCAAGGATGTGAAAGGCGCAAATCTAAAAGGTGTGAGGTATGAAAATAAAACGATAGCACTTTGTTGCTCCAAAATGCTCCTTCTTTTTCTCCTTTGGGGTGAGGAAACTCACCAATTTATAGACCTGGAGGTCTCTTGAAATGGGCATGCAGAGGCGCCACTTGGCGATCATGCCTTCCTAGGGGGAAGGAGATTCCTCCCTGAATAGGGACTTCATGACTACCCTTGTAATTGCCTCTAATGCTCGAAAACACTCACCCATACTCCCATGCGATGAAGGAAGCGTTAAGTGGTGGATCTGAGCTGCCATTTGTCAAGATTTGACTTTTTCCCCGTCAAACCTACAATTCGCCCCACCCTGGAGCAAATCTAGAATTCGTCCCTAGGTGGGGTGAATCCTAGTTTGAATTCATTCCAGAGTGGAATGGATATTGAGCAAAGTGCCTGAAGGTGCCAAATTGATCTCTGACCTTCCAAAACTGTTGTGGGAGTGGTTAGGACCAATGTTTAACCTCTGGGGGCTGCCCTAGGGGTTGTGTGTGTCAATGCAATCAGTTTTTGCAGTCACATAATTAGATTGGTGCTGTTTTGGTGTCTACAAGAACATATCGAGTCTAACAATTCTCTTTATGCTTCTATGAGATTGCTGAGTTGAGATTGATTTGAGTTGAGATTGGGATTTGATTATAGAAAATATTGAGTCTTTAACAATTCTCTTTATGCTTCTATGAGATTGAGTTGAGATTTTGTTGAGATGATTTGAGGTAAGTCTTTGAGAAGGCTTGTGGACTGATTTTGAGTAAGCTTTTGTGAAAGCTTGCTATGCAGATTTGAGCAAGTCCTAGAGAGGACTTATTGAGCATATTTGAATATGTTCTGAGTGAGCTTGTTGAGTAGATTTGAGCAGGTTTTGAGTGAGTCTATTGAGCAAATTTGAGCAGGATTTGAGTGAGCCCATTGAGCATATTTAAGTAGGTTCTGAGTGAGCCTACTGAGCAGATTTGAGCAGGTTTTGAGTGAGTCTATTGAGCAAATTTAAATAGGTTCTATGTGAACCTATTGATAGATCTTTGGAGGTGACAGAGTATAGAGGACAAAGTCTCAGTGGATAGATATCCAATAGCCATGACAATTGAAGATAAATCTGAGTGAGTCTTCAAGTGGAGAGAGATCCACAAGTCAATGCAGTAGAGAGATAGAGTCTTCTAGAAGATCAATAGCCAAAGCAGAAGGGGAAAGAGTTCTCCTGTGGAAGAGATCCACGAACTTGAGATTTAGGAAATCATCATCTCCTTTGGACAAAGTCCATAAACATTGTAATTGCAAAGGATTTCCAAGAGATTGATTGAGAAAGTTTTAGCAAAATATTTTCTCCATGGAGTAGCCCGCATTGGGTGAACTACGTAAATTGTTGTCACTTTTGTGGATGGTGTTTTGTGCATTACTTTGATTACTACTATTGATATTGCTATCTATACACTGCATAATATTGAATTGAAAATAAAAGTAAAAAGGGGTCTTATACTGTTCACACCCCCCTCTCAGTATAAGCTTGTGTTCTTCAGACAAATAATGTGACCTTCCCCTTCTACCACTTCATGGACAACCTTGCTTCTTGTGATTTATGGAGTCCTACCAATACTTATAAAACATTTTCCATACAACCATCTTGATGACTAGACACCCTTTGTTAGACATTCTCTATTAAAATTTTTCATGTTGACAGTCCAATCTACAATAATTCATAGACTTCTCTTATGGTTACAATATCATGCATGTTATACACTTCTAGGCTTGTGTTATGGTTGCAAGACCCTAGTACTCATGATTTTTCCTTTTCATTAATCAAGTGGAAGACATCTAATTATATAATATAGTTATGATAAAAAGTCAACAATAGTTTTGTTAGGTCAGAGAAGAAATAGAAATTCGAAATTTTCACCTATGTTGTTAGTTGCACATCCAACTCTTCTTATCATCATGTCCCATCTCCATTTCTCATTTTCTTTACCTTGTATTAAAAAAATGTATATCAAAATATTTTCCATCAATATATATATTTAAACATAAGTTATACCATTCATGTTTTAAAAACTTTATCCTAAAAACTCTTCTAGAAAACATTGTGTTTAAAACTAAGTTCTCCCCTAAATAATTAAACTGTATTATGCTACATAATTTCTAAATCTTAGCTTACTTGATAGTTTACATCCACAAGGTGTTCCTCAGACACGCGTATGACAAGGTGGTTCAACTACATCTAATTTGATGCGATTATTCCCCACATTGACAATAACCAGAATTAATCGATTTAGTTACTCAAACCTAGCATTTCACAAGAATGTACAAGTCTTGATGGAAGTCGGCCGTGTTGAAAAACCGACTCACAGAAGCTCAAAGTCGGCCGTGTTGAAAAACCAACCCAGAGAAGCTCAAAGTCGGCCGTGTTGAAAAACCGACCCAGAGAAGCTCAAAGTCGGCCGTGTTGAAAAACCGACCCACAGAAGCTCAAAGAGTAATTTATAAAAGGTGGGCATTATAGATGAACGAAAACAAAAATACCTATAAGTTGAATTTGGAGAACAAGGGATTTTGTAAGGAGCATACTGGTCTGGTTATTAGTGGGCGACATCCAATTCACCCTTATTAGCATTTCTAAAGAATATATTTTATAACTTGCCAGAGAGAAGAATGGATAGCGTGGAAAAACTTACATTCACATTTGGGTCCTTGTGGAGAATGGTGCAGCAAAGAAACCCACCATCCACAGATATCGACAATCAAATTCTGCGTCGTGGGTGGAACAAGAAAAGACAAACGACGCCGTTGTTTTCCTTGCCAACTAGTAGCCAATATTGTCCAGATCAAACAGCTTGTAATAACAGGCTTTTTCTAGCTGCAACCGATCATCATCAAGAAAATGTTAATAACCACAACTACCCTCGTTGTAGCTGTTTTTGTGGTCAATACCAAGGAGTGAAATACGACGCAGTTGTCTTTAGTAGCCTCCAGATCAATCAATATGCTTACCCCCATCATACCGTCTATTGTCACGGCTATGGTAAGACAAACCTTGCATGAATCCAAGTCCTATTCCCATTTCCAGAGATAATGGTCAGCCGCATTATTATAGTCGACCACCACCTTTTCTGCATTCAACAGGAGAGGGTGGTGCAGACTTTTAGGCTGAATTCCACCATGCAAAGTTCTTTGTAATAAAGTCATTTAGTACGACCGACGTTCTCAAGAGCATCCAACACGATGTTTGGTCAAGCACTCCCCGCGGCAACGAAAGGCTGGATGCAGCATATGCGACAGCTCAAAGGAACAAGGGCAGATGCCCCGTGATTTTGTTTTTTTTGGGTGAACGCAAGTAGTCGTCTCTGCGGTGTGGTGGAGATGAGTGGTAGTGTGGAGCGGAATAAAAGCATGTCCTTCTGGGGGCGCACGAACAAGTGGAAGGGGGTTTTCCCTGTGAAATGGCATATGGTCAAAGACGTCCCAAACTCTGTGTTTCGCGGAATTCATGTTTTGGGAGACCAGGACAATGACTGTAATTGGCCCATTTCGATTCCTGTGATCAAGGGAAAAGACACGCAGGAGATCCCTTACTCTCAAGGAATGGAGATGTTGAAGATCATAAAATATTATGTGTCGAAAACATCCATACTCGACTCTTCTAATTTGGGCTACCGTGAAAGTTATTTGATAAAACGGGATTAATGGCTAAAAACGCAGTTCAATGAGAAGTGGAAGTGCAGCAAGGAGAATGATGAGAAAGTTGGATCGCGGTTGCCACTGCCACCATTGCCACTTGTAGCAGTTGCAGGCTCAACTTCTGAAGATGGAAAAGTGAGTAAGCTCTATACTGTTGGAAATATTAAACCAAACATCACGCCCGAAAGCGCTTCGGCGCAAAGTCTTTCCGAAACACCTTGGGAAAATGATTCGGCGCGAGAGACAAAACGGCAGCCCCCGAAATTTGGTTCGCCGCGAAGTAAATACAAATTGCCCTCCGAAGCGGAAATCAGCCGAAGCAAATATTAGGCGCGCAGATCGGGAGATTGATTGTCCAAGCGTGTGAGTAGGTGGGGTCGTTCGGCAACTGGTCTAAAGGCCAGTTCGGCATTTATTTTCTGTGAGTGGGTTGGTGAGTTTATCCCGCCCTTTGTACTCTTTCCCGGCCTATAAATACCGAGGCCATTTTGTCATTTTAAGGGGGATAAGGAGTAAGAGTGTAGAGTTGAGAAGAGAGAGAAGCAGAGCAGCAGAAGGGCAGAGCAGCAGCAGCCATTAGCCGGAGAGTGGAGCAGCAGTCTCCCATTTAAGTCTTAAGTTTATCCTGCAGACATTTCGTCTTGCAGAAGATTGTAATCGCTTCAGTTGGAAGCACTTGTAAATCGGAATTATAGTGAATATATAAATATTTGTTTTGCATTTTTCAGGTCTTTGTGCATGTGTTTTATCTGCAAATATTCCAGAGCTAGGGTTTGGCCCGAAGTTGGAAAACACCCGTTCGATCCAGAAAAGGAGTCGGGTTTGGTTGTTTGTGCCGAAGCACATTGCGGCATTTGGGTTCGTCCAAGTTGTTGTGGGCTGCCAAACTTCGCAGCCCTCCCGTTCGAAGAAGTCACTTCGGAAGACATTCCCCGAAGTAAATTTACTTCGAAAGTATCCTCCCCCGAAACTCCTTCTCGCTGGAAATTCTCCCGAACCTCTCTCCCTCACCGAAGTTTTTCCCTCACTGGAAACTTCCACGAAGTTCCTCTCCGAAGTAAAAATTGCCGAAGCATTTCCAGTTCGGCAGTTTATCCCCGAAGTGGATACTTCGGGTGTACTTTCCTTCGAGACTCTTTCCCTCGTCGAAGTAAAATTGCTGAAGCAATTTTTCGTGACCCAAAGTAGTTTTTCGACGCAATTTTAACTCGCGATTTGGAATTTATTTCGGATTTAATTCCTTCAAATTGGTATTAGAGCTGTGTTGTCGTGACATGGAGATAGAAGCATGGCTTCCGAGATAAACTTGTTGTAGTTGCAGATCTCGCGATTTAACGACAAGAACTACAATTATTGGAGCATCAAGATGAAGATCCTCTTCGGGTCCAAGGATTTGTGGGACTTGGTCGAGAATGGATACCCGAAGCCGACAGAAGTAGCAGCACAAGCCGCCCTCTCCCTAGCCGACAAAGATATTTTGAAGGAGAATCGAAAGAAATATCAAAAAGCCCTGTTTTATATCATGCAAGCAGTTGAGGAAACCATCTTCCCACGGATTGCATCAGCCACCAAGGCCAAGCAGACCTAGGAAATTCTAGCAAGTCCGTACCAGGGCACCAACAAAGTCAAGTTGGTAAAATTACAGATGCTCAAAAGGCAGTTCGAGAACCTGCATATGAGCGAGTCAGAGTCAATGAGCAAATTCTTCACCCAAACGATAGATGTCATCAACCAGATGCGGTTGAATGGTGAAATTGTGCAGAATCAAAGGATTGTGGAGAAAATTCTGTGAAGTCTACTAGTGAAGTTCGACTCTGTGGTAATCGCAATTGAGGAGTCAAGGGATTTGACTATCCTCTCGGTGGACAAACTCATGGGTTCCCTGCAGACACATGAGTAGAGGCTGAGCCGCTCAACTCAGTCCTCTTTGGAGCAAGCATTCAAAGCACAAGTCTCAGTCCGAGACAGTGGCAGACAAGACTCCCACCACAACGCTTCTAGTTCTCAAGGAGGAAGAGGTAGAAGTAGACGTGGGAGAAGTAACAAGCAAGGAGGGAGGTCAAACCCTCATGACGGTGAGCCCAGTTACAACTTTCATCAGCATGGAGGAAGAGGCACTGGCAGAAATTAGCAAGGAAGCTCTCAGCAGAAGGACATGTCAAAGGTCCAATGCTACTACTGCAATAAGTTTGGCCATTATGCCTCACAGTGCAGGAAGAAGATGGCGAATGAGAATCAGCAGCAAGCCCATTATATGGAGAAAACCAAAAATGCGACAGGAGGAAATATGCTATTGACTTGCAGTGTTGAGGAGGAAAGCAAGAAGAATATTTGGTATTTTGACAGTGGGTGCAGCAACCACATGACTGGGAATAGGGAGATGTTCTCACAGTTGGATGAAACAGTCCAATATGAAGTCAAGATGGGAAACAATAGCAAAGTTCCCATGATGGGGAAAGGCAAAATCTCCATCTGCACCCGACATAGTGAAATAAAAACAATTCAGAATGTTTATTATGTGCCTGGGTTGAAGCATAATCTGCTGAGTGTTGGACAACTTGTGCAGAATGGACACACTATTCAGTTCAAAGACGGTGTTTGTTCAATCAAAGACAAAGTGCATGGACAAATCGCAACAATGTCCATGACAAAAAATAAGATGTTTCTGCTGTAGATTCAGAATGAATCTATAATGTCTCTGAGTGTAGTTATGAAGGATGTTACCTGGCTATGGCATCTCAGATTCGGTCACCTGAGTTTCAGTGGCCTGAACTTGCTGCACAGGAAGCAGATGGTGAAGGGTTTACCCCTCATTGAGCAACCGAACCAAGTTTGTGAAGGTTGCCTTGTCGGAAAGCAGCACAGGGACGCATTCCTTGTAGGACAGTCTTGGAGAGCATCACGACCATTGGAGCTGGTGCACTCAGACATTTGTGGTCCCATGCAGACAACCACATATGCTAGCAACAAATATTTCCTGACTTTCATTGATGACTTCAGTCAAAAGACCTAGATTTATCCCATCAAGCTGAAGTCAGAGGCATTTGGGAAGTTTAAGGAGTTCAAGGCTCTGGTTGAGAAATAGAGCAGATATTTTGTCAAGACTCTTAGAACTGATGGAGGTGGAGAATACATCTCCAATGAATTCCACAACTTCTGCAAGCAGCATGGAATTTGCAGGCAGTTCACTGCCAGATACACACCGCAACAGAATGGTGTAGCTGAGAGGAAGAACAAAACAATCATGGAGATGGCATAAAGCATGCTGAAGGCAAAAAGTTTGCCACATGAGTTCTGGGCAGAAGTTGTAAGTTATGCAGTTTATCTGCTGAACCGATGTCCCACCAAGAGTGTGAGAGACAAAATTCCAAAGGAATCCTGGAGCAATCTGAAGCCAAGTGTGGCTCATTTGTGAGTCTTCGGGTGCATAGAATATGCACATGTTTCAGATGAGAAAAGGCAGAAGCTAGATGACAAAGCTAAAAGATGCATCTTCATAGGATACAGCAAACCAGCAAAGGCATACAGGCTATACAATCCTGTGACGAAGAAACTTGTCATCAGTCGTGATGTGAAGTTCCTAGAGGATGAAGGCTGGAACTGAAAATCAGAGACTGGTCAGCCTGAACCAGTAGTTGCTGAACTTATAAACTTGGAGGAAGATAGTGTGCAACCACTTGTGCCTTCAAACAACAACAATGGTGCCAGCAACAACACAACCACATCATCCCGATCACCTTCACTTGTAAGCAGAATTCAAAATTTAAGGACACCTGCGAAGACTCAGAGCTTACAAGATATTTATGAGGTAACTTGTAATCATATGGATGAAGATTATTCTGAATTCACCTTATTTACGAAGTGTGACCCAGTGGAGTTTGAAGAAGCAAGTCAGAATCACATATGGGTGAATGCGATGGATGAGGAGATAGTAGCCATTGATAAGAATGAGACATGGCAGCTGATAGATCTTCCAGCAGGAAAGAAGACCATTGGGGTTAAGTGGGTGTATAAGACGAAGTTCAACGCCCAAGGAGAAGTTGACAGGCATAAGGCCCGATTAGTGGCAAAAGGCTACAAGTAGAAGTTAGGAGTTGACTATCACGAGGTGTATGCACCTGTAGCCCGACTTGAAACAGTCAGAATGATTCTAGGATTAGCAACTCAAAATGGATGGAGCGTCTACCAGATGGATGTCAAGTCTGCCTTCCTAAATGGAGTGTTGGAAGAAGTCTACATAGACCAGCCACCCGATTATGAAGTACAAGGACAAGAGGACAAGGTCCTGAAGCTGAAGAAGGCCCTGTATGGGTTGAAGTAAGCACCCCGGGCATGGTACAACTATATTGATGACTATTTTTAGGAGAATGGGTTTCAGAAATGCCCATATGAGCACTCCTTGTACCTAAAAATAAATGAAGCAAGGGAGTTGATAATCGTCTGTCTATATGTGGACAATCTGATATATACTGGCAATAGCAGTAGCCTATTCACATAGTTTAGGATAGCCATGAAGTCCGAGTTTGAAATGACTGACATGGGGATGATGAAATATTTTCTCGGCATTAAAGTTGTCCAATTAGCAGATGGCATCTTCATTTCTCAAGGCAAGTATGCAAAGGATGTCCTGAAGCGGTTTAAGATGGAGGACAACAAGCCTGCCATCACTCCAGCAGCCACTGGTGTCAAGCTGAGCAAGACTGACAACAACAGAAGTGTTGACCCAACTCTCTATAAAAGTTTAGTTGGAAGCCTGATGTACTTGACTACAACCAGGCCAGATTTGATGTACGCCATGAGTTTAATCAGTCGGTTCATGGAGTCACCCAAAGACACTCACTGGCAAGCAGGCAAGAGAATCCTGCGATATGTCAATGGCACAAGGAACCATGGACTCCACTATGCTAGAAAGGACCAGCTTGAGTTAATCGGCTACACCGACAACGATTGGGCTGGTAGCATAGATGACAGGAAGAGCACTTCGGGATATGCATTCCACTTTGGATCCGAAGTTGTCTCTTGGTCCTCGAAGAAGCAGCCAATTGTGGCTTTATCTACAACAGAGGCAGAGTATGTTGCTGCCAGCTTAGCAACCTGCCAGGCAGTCTAGCTGAGAAGAGTTCTGAGTGAACTACAACATCCGCCCAAAGTAGCAACAACGATATTTTGTGACAATAACTCTACCATCGCACTCTCGAAGGACCCAGTCTTCCACGGTCGGACAAAGCACATAGACATCCGGTACCATTTCATCAAAGAGCTGGTGAAATTTGGCAAAATATAGTTGCAGTTCTATAGATCCAAGGAGCAGATGGCTAACATCTTCACGAAGCCCTTGAAGGAGGAGGACTTCGCCAGATTGTGAGATATGTTGGGCGTTAGAGAATGTATGAAGTTTGGTTTAAATGAGGGTGTTGGAAATATTAAACCAAACATCACACACGAAAGTGCTTCGGCGCAAAGTCTTTCTGAAACACCTTGGGAAAATGATTCGGAATGAGAGACAAAATTGTAGCCCCTGAATTTTGGTTCATCGCAAAGTAAATACAAATTGCCCTCCGAAGCAAAAATCAGCCGAAGCAAATATTAGGCACGTAGATCGGGACATTGATTGTCCAAGCGTGCGAGTAGGTGGGGTCGTTCGGCAAGTGGTCGAAAGGCCTGTTTGGCATTTATTTTTTGTCAGCGGGTTGGTGAGTTTATCCTACCCTTTTTACTCTTTCCCGACCTATAAATACCGGGGCCATTTTGTCATTTTAAGGGGGATAAAGAGTAAGAGTGCAGAGTTGAGAAGAGAGAGAAGCAGAGCAGCAAAATGGCAGAGCAGCAACAACCATTAGACAGAGAGTGGAGCAGCAGTCTCCCATTTAATTCTTAAGTTTATCCTGTAGACATTTCGTCTTGCATAAGATTGTAATCGCTTTAGTAGGAAGCACTTGTAAACCAGAATTATAGTGAATATAAATATTTGTTCTGCATTTTTTGGGTCTTTGTGCATGTGTTTTATCTACAAATATTCCAGAGTTAGGGTTTGGCCCGAAGTTGGAAAACGCCCATTCGATCCAAAAAAAAGAGTCGAGTTTGGTTGTTTGTGCCGAAGCACATTGCGGCATTTGGGTTCGTCCAAGTTGTCACGGGCTGCTGAACTTCGCAGCCCTCCCATCCGAAGAAGTCACTTTGGAAGACATTCCCCGAAGTAAATTTACTTCGGAAGTATCCTCCCTCGAAAGTCCCTCTCGTTGGAAATTCTCCCGAACCTCTCTCCCTCACCGAAGTTTTTCCCTCGCTGGAAACTTCCCCAAAGTTCCTCTCCGAAGTAAAAATTGCCGAAGCATTTCCAGTTCGGCAGTTTATCCCCGAAGTGGATACTTCGGACATACTTTCCTCCGTGACTCTTTCCCTCGCCGAAGTAAAATTGCCGAAGCAATTTTTCGTGACCCGAAGTAGTTTTTCTACATGATTTTAACTCGCGATTTGGAATTTATTTCGGATTTAATTCCTTCATATACTAAATCAAATGAGTTCAACGTAAGCAAGGCTAGAGATGAAAATAATTCAAATGCTGATAATCTACGGAACCAGAACCATGATGAGAGCGAGCAAGAAGCCTTTTCAACACCATGCCCACACACAGACGCTCAAGCAGATGCACTGTCCCATTGAAGTCCAATGGATATTACAAAAGATAAGAAATGTTTGGAAAGGCAAAGCTTTTGACACGCTTCCTGATTCTTAATGTTTTGCTTGTTTGGTTGAAGTGATGCCATTCACCGCAAGAAAATCATTCCTAGTTTGCCAATTCCACGCTATTTAGAAAAAAAAGAACTTTTATTATCTTTCATATATATATCTCATACCGGGCCAGGGCAATATATTTAGAACATAAATATTATATTATTTGGAAAATTAAATGGTTTCCTCGAGGAAGAGAGCCATATGTATACTTGAAAGAAAAAAGAAAAAAAAAAAAACACGCCATTTTAAGTAAATGGATTATCAATGAATTATGAAAAATTTATTGCTTGAAAGGAAAAAGAAGAAAATAAAATAAAAAGCAGGCTTTTCCTAAGTAAATGGATTATCAATGGATTTTGAAAAATTTATTTTGTAAAAGTAATGGGTTACGAAAAATTTATTACGTAAAAGTAAATGTATTATTAATGATTAGGTTTATACATAAGATTAACAAAATATTATAAGAGTAACCTAGGGTTTACTAGAATTCCTAGGTTTTTTTCTTTACCCCTAGGCCTCTTAGGTTATATTGCAACCATTTTTATTACACTGATCAATAAAAACAAAAACAAAAATTCAAAGAAAGACATTTTTAGTTAACCTAGGGTTTACCCTTAGTCTACACTGACAAATAACTACAAAAAAACAAACAAACAAAAACAAAATTTTCAGTTAACCTAGGGTTTACCCTTAGTCTACACTGACAAATAACTACAAAAAAAACAAACAAGCAAAAACATTTTTCAGTTAACCTAGGGTTAAGCTAAGTTTTTAAGCTAAGTTTTAAACTAAGTTTTTAAGCTAAGTTTTGATCTTTGTTAAACTAGGGTTTCTTTTAGTTTACAACAAATGCACAATCAACATGGTTTCCACTTGGGTTTCAATCTAAGTTCTAATGAAGCCATACAAAACACAACAAAATTAACACATACAACACAAAACAAATTGTTTTTAGGGTTTCATTTTTAAAAAACTCAGAAAACCAAATACAAAAGAGATAAATTTTTATTTTAAAAACTATAACATAAAACACACACTAACTAAACTAGAAGGAGCACTTACCGGTATTGCTTTGGCTCCACCACTCGATCCGGTTCGTGAACTCATGGTGTCGGGAAAAATTTTGCAGCGCTTCACTTTGAAGACTCGACCTCCTCCTCCTCATAGATCTCAAACGCCAAGAAAAACAAATGCAAATGAACCCAAAACCTAGTTTTGGCCCTTAAATAGGCTTTTTAGCTTGTAATCGTTCCACCCTAGGATGAGCGCTCTAGTTGGTACTCCTCCCACCCTAGGAAAATTACAAAACTGGTATTCGTCCTACCTAGGGACGACTATAGAGCAAGAAATTCAAAAACAACAAAAAATGCACCAAAATGCACAAAAAATGGCAATAAAATTGTCCAATAAGAGTGCTTTTGCAATTGACATTCCGGGCATGCAAAACAGATGTCGGGGTCACAAATCCTCACTATCCTATTCCCTAAGAAGGATATCATAGCCAGACTGCTCCATCGAAGGATGGATTTTTGAGAATTTCATCCCCAAACGGTGTCACTAAAAAGGGTCAAAACCCAACCAAAAATAGCAATAACATTACCGAACAAGGTGCCTTTGTGCCTCTGCTTATGGGCATGCAAAATAGATGTCGGGGTCAAAAATCCTCACTATCCTACTCCCTAAGAATGCTACCATAGCCGGACCGCTCCATGGGAGGGCGGATTGTCAAAAATCTCATCCCTAAATGGCGTCACCAAAAGGGTCACAACCCAACCACAATAGTAACAACATTTCCAAATGAAGGCGCCTTTGTGTCTGACATTTTTGGCATCCAAAAAAGATGTTGGGGTAACAAATTGTCACTATCCTAATCCCTAATAAGGCTACCATAGCCGGACCGCTCCATGGGAGGATGAATTTTAGACAATTTTAGCTCCAACATGCATCACAAAAAGGGTTCAAACCCATCCAAAATAGGTCAACATGTTCGAAAACTACATAAGCATTCAAGAGAAAACAACTAAAGGCACCCTTACCTAAGTCATCTTGGGTCAAGCGACTCATCACTTTTCTCATGTCAATAATTCCCTCATCAATTTGTCGCTTGAGGGGGTAGTCACACTTAGTCACCAATCAACAAATACACACCCAATCAAGGAAATGACACACATTCAAAGAATCATTGACAAAGAAAATCACGCCCCTGCTTGGGGAAGCAAACAAGCAATAATCACAAGTTGATCAAACACTTGAAATTCATGAATAATTAACTCAAGGTTTCCATAGACAAAATGTTGTGCCCTTTGCCTATTCATGATTGATCAATGTCCAAGCTTAATTAACACCTCACCGAAAAATGTTAACACTTGAATTAATCTCCTTAGTTCGTCAGAAGCAAGGATTAAAGAATGCATGCCCTTTCCATACTTGGGGCATCAGGAGTTGGTTAGGTTACTGAGAAACCCTAATCATTAGTGCTTTGGTTATCTATTTTTTTGCTCAGCATTGCACCATGCACAATGCATCCCAAAAAGGGGCTTCTGTAGACACCAAAACAACACCAATCCAATTATGTGATGATAAGAACTGATAAAATTGACATACATAGCCCCTAGGGCAGCCCCCAAAGGTTAAAAAGTGGTCCTAACCACTCCCACAGTAGTTTGGAAGGTTAGAGGTCAATTTGGCACCTTTTTGGAACTTTGCTCCCTACTCGTCCCACCCTGGGACGATTACAAACTGGTATTCATCTCACCCAGGGACGATTAGCAGCATTTTCTCCAGGGTGGGGCAAATAGTAGGTTTTACTAGAAAAAAGTCAAACCTTGATAGGTCCGTGATGGGGAGGCACAAAACACACCAAAACTTCAAATTTTCAATCTGCTATTTTCTTTACTAAAAATAGCTTTTACATCACTTGAAACCGATTTACAATACTAGCCCATAGGTGTAGTTTTCTATTTTCTAATGCAAGTTGCCTCACATTCGGCAATCTGCCTGCACTGCCAAGAAGAATACCTTCTTCCAATATCCAAAACTCAGCTTCCCCCCCTCTTTTTTGAACCTTCACATCATTTTATCTTATTTGTCAACTGCCACCAGGTCAGCCGCAGAAACACGCATTGATTGAGTCGTCTGAACATCTCTGATCTCTAGGCACAGCAGTCGAGTGGCCTCCATGCTCAAAACACTTATCAGGAAAGAAACCATGCATTACTGAGGTCTTTAACCACCTCGGGAAACACTGTCTGGTAACATGTGCCTTCTCGAATCGTGAACCAATAGTATGTCACGATATCGCGACATGTCGCGATATCGCGATATTTCTCTTCCTTGTTGTATTATTTTCCTTTGGGTCAAGAAATCGTGACATGTCGCAATATCGTGACATGTCACGATATCGCAATATTTTTTCCTTCTTGCTTTCTCTCCTTTCCTTCGAGTCACGATTTTGTGACATGCCGTGAAATCATGACATTTTACTTCTTATTGCCCTTCCTTTCCCTCGGGTCGCAATATCGCGACATGTCGTGATATCGTGATAGTTTCTTTCCTCGTTGTCTTCTTCTCCTTTGGGTCACAATATTGCAACATGTCATGATATCGTGACATCTCCCTTTTTTGCTCTTCTCTCTTTCCTTTGGTCATGATATCGCGACATATTTTCTTTTCTGCCTTCTTCCTGCTCCTTTGGTCGTGATTTCTTGACATGTCACTGTAGACAACAAAATAGCACCAATCCGATTATGTGACTGCAAACACTGATCGCTTTGACACACATAGCCCCAAGGCAGCCCTCAGAGGTTAAATAGTGGTCCTAACCACTTTTATAGCAATTTTGGAAGGTCAGAAAGCAATTTGGCACCTTCAGACACTCTGCTCCAAATCTGTCCCACCTTGGGACGAATTCAAAATAGGATTCGCCCCACCCAGGGATGAATTCTGAATTCGTTCCTGGATAGGGAAAATTCCAGGTTCAATGAGCAAAAAGAAAAATCTTGACAAGTGGTAGCCAAGGACAGTCAATTAATGCCTCCTGCCTTGCATGCGTGTGTAGGTGGGTAGATTGAAAATTAGAGGACTATCACAAGGGCAGTCATGGAATCCCAAGTCAGGGAGGACTTTCCTCCCTCATGGGAAGGCATGACTACCACATGGCACCCATGCATGCCCATCCAAAGAGACCCCCTGGGTCTATAAAATGGTGAACTTTCTCACCCAAAAGAGGATAGGTTGGAAGCATTTTAAGCAACGAAGTGCTGCCAAATTTATACCACGCCTTTACCTTTGATTCACCTCTTCCACATCCTTGATCTCTTTTGCAAGGGAGGTCATTGGGTGGTTATTGGAAGTGTGAATCTGGATCCAAAACCCAAAATTTGACCACATTGATCTACCAATTCACTGACAACACATTACAAGAGATTTTGGGCCCATCCCAAGTGGATTGGTGCCAAAATCAGGTTCCAACGGTGGGTGGCCTGCCCGGGCACCCCACACTACTGCGAGCCTAATCTTATTTTTTAAGAACGATTGGGAATTCATGGCAGATTGTTATTTTGTCATTTTTTATTCTTGCATTCCATATTATGCTGCTTAAATAGCTTGTAATTCTGATTTCTTAATGCTTTGATCAAATCTGATCATGTTTTATCGCTTTTGTTGTCCTCACTAACTTGCAAGTAGCAACATTAAATTCTCATGGATGGAGGCCAAATTGGGGAAATCTGACCATCTGGGTCTTCCCAAAATGCCTCCAATTAGCTAACCCCAAGTTTGCAAGTTGTTTGGAGTTCCCTAGATGCGACATTTGGAGAAGTATCACTTCAGCGCTTTGTCGTAGGGGAATTCATCCTACCCTGGGACGAATTACAGTAGAATTCATCCCGCCCAAGAGTGAATTCAAATCGGTGAAATATTTCCTGACTATTTCATTTGTAGTGACCTTCTGGTGATGTTCCTTTGTTTCTGTGAAATTTGCAGACTATTTTGATTCAGTTCATTTATCCTTTTATTTAGTTTCATGCATGCATCCTTCATTGTTTTTTAGAGAACAAATGCTTTGTCTTATTCATAGGTGCTACTAACGATTTTGTTGTTTCTTTGAATGTAGGAGGAGCAGCAAGGATCAAAGATTCATTCACACTAGCGGTGGCACCACTTTGGCCCTCCTATTTTGCATGTGGGCATGCGGAAGGAGGATCACTAGTCACCATTATAACCGAAACATGTTAACACTCCTAGCCCTTGAAAAGGTAGGAGACGTCTTTGTAACCAATATTGAGAGAGTATAAATAAAAAGGGTTGTGCTTTCTATACTTCTTTAATTTTGTCTCAATTCGTCTCTTTTCCCTATTTCATGCATTTCAAACTTATAGGATTAAAGCGTTACATTTCATTTCGCATTACATAGCTTTAGTGTTTCTTTTCAACTTTCGGAATCTCGTGCTTTCAGTGGCGATCACGGTGGGACCCTATCCCCTAATTTTTGAGATCAAGAAACTGATCAAAATTTGTGTTTTCTTGCTCACAAGTGCCATTTTTCGAACTCTGACTATTGTTCGTTCCAGCCTGTGGCGAATACAGTACTGGAATTCGTCTGACCTTGGGACGAATTCGAATTCGTCTCAGACTGGGACGAATTATGTTCTGGAATTCATCTCACCTAGGGATGAATTTTTGTCCATGTAGTTTTAGGGCCGAGAATCAGAAACATTCTTTTAGGCAAAGAAGAGGTAAGGGTTTTTAACAAGCTTCTATCAAAATTTCTATTTTTTGTTTTCTAATCTTCAGTTTTTGTATGGCTAAGGGAAAGTTTCCTTTTGTTTGCCTATTTCATTTTTTGCAAATTAAAATAAACCCCACACACATCAGGTAGCATTTTTAAACCAAGAAGTAGGTCGTAAGACCCCAGCCCTTGATCAATACCAACGGTGGGTTCATCACCACCTTGGCTTGAATTTTGCATTCATTTACCCCGATTGTCACTATTGTTAGACGTAAATCCTGACGAAAGCTGACCGAGTGTCGCTGGGGTGATTCCCAACACGTGAGGATAAGTCTTCTATGGTAGGTGTCATAAACAGGGCAATCCCCCTTCCGTACCACCTATGTTCCACGTACCATATACTCTCACGTACCTATAGTTTCTCTCACGTAAGTGCGGGTATATAGAGAGGTTGGTATATCAGTTTGGCAGTGGTATATCGAAGGGGCGACCAATTTTGGGAGCCATAAGAGCCTTCATTTTGCATTCAAAAATTCTTTACAAAAACCTCAAAAACAACAACAAAACACACTAAACTAGTTTTTAGGACACACTTTTAACCTTTAAACGAGATAAGCACCGTTTGTGTATGTGTGTGTTCTTTTCTGTTTAAGTGTAGCATAAAAAATCATAAAAGAGATAAAAATCTGCTTAGTTTGTAGAAGAGCACCACCATGGTGTACACCCGTAGCCAAACCCAATCAATGGCAGAAGCTATGGAAAGTGTACAAGGAGCGGGCACAAGTCACCTCCGCTTTAGCCCTAAGGACTTGGTCATACCGCCTTGGCAGTCTGACCCACAAGAGAGTCTGCATAATTCCATGTCAAGGTGGAATTATAGGGACACCCCTCTAGGGGACATGCCCATTCATCACATTCCTTGAGAGCAATATACAGTGTGGGAGCCTTGCGCTTCTGCCCTTGCTAGATACCATGGTCACCCACTATGGCCAAAGCCTCGGATAAATGCTGCCAACCTTGATAGAGGGAAGCAACCCATTGAGATCTCGGATCATCACAACAAATGCAAATGCATAGGAGAGGAATTTAGGCCTCCTAGGCCCAAGATGGAAGACCAAATTGACCTGGCAATCACCAGACATGTCGCCTGCCAAGCCCAGATCATGCTACTTGAGAAAGATCAGCAGCAACAAGAGTTTCTATACCACCTTAGCAAGGAGCGCATTTAGCACAAAACAGACAAGCTACTGTATAACCTACCTGAGAGGGTTCCAACCCATCACACCCAAAGAGCGGAACCATATGAGAGGCATAATCCCTTGGTGTGGGATAGGTCTCTGTGACCTCCTCAAGTTTTGCCTTCGAGACCCCATAGACCTGAGAGGGAGGCCACTCCCCGAAACAATGATGGGTACCCTCCACGGGGACCCACTCAGGGTCATAGGTCTTGCCCAGAGACTCCTTAGGAAGTGTACGAGGAGTATGAACAAGAATTAGAGTGGGCCAAAATGCCCTACCAAGGCAGAGGGGCTACTATCCGGCCACCCCCCCATAGGCCTCCAGTCTCCCACAACCCACAACGGGAGCAAACTAAAGAGGAAGAGATTAAATATTTCAATGCATACAAAGCACTGTTAGAGTGTTTGGAGTCTGTGGAAACCAAAGCTTTTGGGCCCCAAAAGCCCATGTTACACCAAATTTGCAATCACCTTGTGCATCCGTTAGTGCCTGCACCTCCTTACCCCGAACATTTCAAGCTGCCTCAGTTGGTAGTCTTTAAGGGTGAAGAGGATGCCCAAGAGCATGTGACAAGATTCCTGAGCCAATGCTTTGGCATTTAGGATAATGATGCACTATTGCTAAGGACATTTATAACCACATTCGTGGGCCCTACCTCGGATTGGTTCACCCAGTTGACGAAGCACAACATCAATAACTTAGATCAATTAGTGGATGCGTTCCTTGAATGCTTCGCCTTCAACACCAAGAAGAAGGCGTCACTGAGTGACCTGGCCAGCCTCAAGCAATATGAGGAAGAGACCATGGTGGCCTATGGGAATCGGTGGAGGAATCTACTTTCTAAGCTACCCTACCTTCCCCCTATGTTCGACCTCACACAAATGTTCTTACGAAGTTGTTTGAGATTGATCTTTGTGCTATTGCAGCTGTAGCAATATGCCACCTTAGAAGAAGCTCTAACACAAGCTAGAATTATCAAAGAGATCAAAATACAGGATGGCAAAATTGCCAAACCTAAGAAGAAAGAGTGGAACAAGAACACAAAGACAGGGACTACGCAAAAAAAACCCGCTGTGGTTAATCAAGTTGCTATAAATGTCCCTAAGCCTGCACAAGAAATACAACCTCAAAAGGATAATTATCAGGCACTGCCTCCTAATAATTATGAAAGAGAAAATAAAAAATGGGAGCAAAATCAGTAGCATCGCCCTAAGCGACAATACACCCCTTATACGGAATCTAGGGACTCCCTATTTGACCGCTTGTCAGCGATGAACTTAATCACCCTTCCAGAGATTCAAACCATAGATCCTAATGCTCCCAAACCTAAGGGATATAGAGAGGACTTGTATTGTAGGTTCCATAGGCAAAGGGGACATGACCTGAATGCATGTTGGAAGTTCAAAGGATTGATACAAGACCTGATTGAAAATAAAACATTGGTAGTGGACAACCCCAGAGTGCCAAACAACCAGAAGATAGGGGTTTTCAAGGACTCCTTGCCTGCCCATGACGCACAGGCAAAACCCCTTCAGGTCAATGAGGTGCAATAGAATTTCCCCATGCAAGGGTATGTGGGAATGATAAGCATAGTGACCAGGAACAAGAAATACCCAAGAGTTGCCCCCGAGGTACCCACAAGAGAGGTTCCATCGATGTCACAACCTCAACAACACCCTATGTAGCTACCTTTGCATAGACCTGCGACCACGATATGGACCAAACTCACACAGAGTTTGTGGACCACGTTTGCTAGGCTCTCCATATATGAGCTTATACAGCAATCAGCGCCCCATCGGGAAGCTCTCATGGAGATTTTGAAAGCCATTGAGTTGCAGCCCCACGAAGAAAATTCCTTCAATAACTTTGTGGGACATGTAAAACGATGCATGGAGCCAGTCATTACCTTTCGAGAAGATGAAGTTAAATCAGTGCCGAATGACATGGCAGATCCACCCCTACACATTATCGCGTAGGTCAACGAGATCCCGTATAAGAGGGTGTTGATAGACATTGGCTCGTCCAGTAACATCATTACCACAACAACATTGAAACATCTGAAGTTGCCAGCCTCTCACATCACGACCTCCACTTACACACTGCGAGCATTCAATGATGCGATATGCTCGACAGTTGACACAATTGTTTTACCCATTCAGGTAGGACAAAAGATGATACCTACATTGTGCCATATTTTGGAAGGTGAGATGGCGTACAACATATTGCTAGGGCGGCCATGGATCAGGGACATGAACTATGTCCCTTCGATAGCTCACCAGCGTTTGAAATATGCATTTGAATGGGAAGTACATGTAGTCTTGGTGGATTTAAAACCCTTCAAATATTGCAGTGTGGTGTAGTTGATGCCGCCATTGACCCTCCCATAGACATAATTGAATTTTTAGTTAAATCCATCTAGATAGGGTCTGATGTCGCAAGCACCACTAGTGACTAATCCATCAAAAACCTAGCCAGGTGCATATTCATCGTTAGCTCCTTCACCACCAACGCCACCTATCATGGCTAAACAAAAGGAAAAATGGAAGCAAATCTTGGAAGAGGCTCAACCCCTGGAAGATACACTGCCAACAATATCAACCATCTCAACCGAAGATATGCCTAGCACAATGGAAGTTGAGGCTCCTAGTCCACCCAACATGGAATGGACTCAGGAAGGGCTTCCGTTTCCTGCCCATCAATCGCCAACAATTACTGTTGAAATGGCTAGTACAGGCCCAGGGGAGTATCTAGTGTAGAATGTCATAGCAACGACCGTGCTAGAGTCAATGCAAGACATGGAGAGACCTCCCCTCCCAATCGAGACAGTTGTTCCTTTAGGCTACCCACCGAACAAGACCAATTTTGTGTATGGGGTCCTTGACCATGGTGCTGAGCCATGCATGCAAAAGGATGAGGACGAAGAACCTTTTGCAGAAGATGTCAACTATCTGTCTAACCTAAACTTCACTTTGAGATATCTTGGCCAATGCAATTGGCATGGATACGGGCTAGGCAGGTATGAGCAAGGAGTGTGTGTCCTTTGCCAGCCAAGATACCAAATGTCTTATGACAAGTTGGGCATAGGGTTCAACCACCCCTTGCCCTTAGAAATCTTGGTGGAAAACATGCAAGGCCTAGGAATAGGCAACAAGTGTGGATTGGCATCAGATCCTTATGCCAACCCAAACACAACATATACATTGGGAGATTACCTCCCATGGTCAATAACCACCCTTGGTAACATTAATAACCCTTCTCCTTTGATAAAGAGAGGTGATAGTTTGGGAACTTACTTTCAAGGAAAGCATAAACAGTGTCCAGAAGGATCTTTGGAGGATGAATCAGAATATGAACCAGTGTCATATGATGCCTTTGAATCCAATAGTGATCACTCACGAGAGATTCCCATGAATAACTATCAAGAGATATTTTTGAATTTGTTCCCTCTACAGGCTCCAATCGAGCCAGTGCCGCATCAAGAGAATCATGTCCCCCCACGGAGCGTGGAACAACCACAATGGGACCAGATTAATTTGCTTGAACAAGATGAGCCTCATATGCCTCAAGCAGTTGCTGGAGCTAATGAATGCTTTTGGATCTTCGACAATGATTCAGAATATGAAACTAAGATGGCCTATCTCAACCACATGTGACAAATGCAACAACGATACCCCTTGGATATTAATGACATATTTGCACATATGGGCATAGTGCCAGGGCATGAGTGGTACGTAGACCTAGCAGGGTGGGATCAAGTGTTGGATCCGCTACTTCGGGTACACGAAGAGCACCTTCCACTCTGAGACCCTAGGGTGATATTAGTGCCGAGGGTAGACCCTATCTTCCTATTAGAACATAGGGCCGATCCATTCATGTCAGTACCTATAGAACCAGATCCAGAACACAGAGAACATCCAAAATGTTTGATTCATCACACCTGAGGTAATGGAGAAAAAAATCATTTCATCCACATGATCTCCATTGACTTGACCACACCCATCCGCAATCTGACCGATCCAACACGGTCCTTGAATCTAGACATAGATGCCATCGACTGGGATCATGTCAATTCACCTCCATCCCCATCAGAGTACTAGCCTTTTTGTAAAATGCCTCATTTTACCCTAGGGACAACTCAGGATATATGTCAGGCTAAAGAGGAACTCGAGGTTCCCAACACATATTTAAACTCAACTAATGATATCCATTTGATCCCAAATCCACATCAGTTGGAGGACGGATCCCACATGTCGATCAAGGATACGACTGACGTAGACATCGGCTTGGATCCAATGAATCCACATATTATCAAGCTGGGGATCAGATTATCCCTTGAAGAGCAAGCTGACTACATTGCCCTTCTCAAAGAGAAGAAGGAGGTTTTTGCATGGTCATACAGAGACATGTCAGGGCTAGATTCGCAACCAGTCACGCATAATCTAACGCTTGATCCGATAATCAAGCCAGTTAAGCAAAAACTACGTAAGATGCACCCAATAGTGGCCTTGATGGTCAAAGACAAATTGCAAAAGCTGTTGGATGCATAGTTTGTCATCTGTGTGGATTATCTGCCATGGCTGTCCAACATGGTGCCCATCAAAAATCCCGAAGGGAGGATTCATGATGAGGAAACTTAGACCTAGGGATAATTTATTTTTAGACCTAGGATATTGTAATTAGGACTTAGTTTGCACAAAAATCAACGTGAGTTGTTTGTTTCCTCCGTTGAATGGTCGAGGTCTAGGTGTTTTTGTTTTCGACATTATAGGGCTTACATTTTTAGCCTTTTCGGATAATCCTTGGAGCAGTTCATGATTTCCAGGATTACGGTTTTCCTTTTGGGATTATTTAAGTCCTATGTTTTTTCAATAAAATTCAGCTTCATTATTTTCCATATCATTGGTATCAGAGCGAAGGATTTTTGTGGAGGATTTGGGTAATTTCCATTCTCCAGGGAAATTTTGTCACCACCTTCGTTCCAGTGTGAAGCTCAGAAAAATTGCACAAATTTTTGCTGCCAATATTGCAAAAAAATTACAAGCAATTTTTATTGTTGATTAAATTATTGTCTTTGTGCCTAATAATTTTAATCATCGAAGTGTCATTTTGTTTTCAACATCCGCAGTTGCACGAGAGGCCACTATAATATTTGATTTTTTTTTTTTTTTTAAACAAAAAAAAAATTGTGATCGACGCCCATTTGTCCACGACAGGAATTTTCCAGTCTGACCGCTTTTTGATAGTCTGCACGCAGGTGTAACCTACAAGTTTTTGTCGCTTTTCGATGACCGTCCTGCTGCAGCTATTTTTGGCTGTAGACATAACATAGGCGGTGGTCTGATCTGCAAATTTTCCTCGATCGAGCATCCCTCAATATTTTGCAGTCTGCAACCATTGGTGGTCTACCAATATTCCTCGGTCGATGGTTAGGGAATACGCTAAAGATGGGTAGATCCGTTGACGTTGAACTCGCCCTACAAATCTACATCACTGTCTCAGCCTACGTGCCAGCAAAAGCCCTGTGCATCCGATGCCCAACATAATTCCCAAATTTGTCAGGGAATGCGATGTCAGGGTTGCATTGAGACATGATTTCGAGAACTGGCTTGGGTAGATGCCCGATGGACAGCACCTACGTGTGGATAGGCGAGGCATTTTCACAGCATTCGCGTGAGGAGGACCTATTCACCTGAAACCTCTGACATCCATAGGTGAATTACAGGCACACCAGAGTTGTGTGGGGAACCCACGGCAAAATTCTGCGTGATCTGACCACATGTTTTTTTTCATGTTTGGCCGCGTGGCTCATGCTCCAGAGCCCAACGCGATCAGGGGTTCTGCGTCCCCTGGTCAAATCTACCAGACACCTATTTGCTTGCGGCATGCATGATTCAAATTTGCATGCAGAGTATAGGTCAAGGGTTTGTATTCTCACCCCCCTCTGTGGTACTCCCAGCCATCGGCACGTTTTGCTAATGGTGGTTGGGTTGGTTTTTATTCCATGCCCACGCGGTCCTCGTGCTGCGGTCTTCCTTTATTTGGTGTGCATGGCTATGAAGAAAAATTGTAAGGCTTGCCCTTTACCATTTACTTTGGTAAATTGATTCCCTGACTCTTAGTCATATCGATTAAAAAAAAAAAAAAAAAAAATTCCTTTTTGTTTTTACCTCCCATCAATTTTGATTTTTAAAGCATTGTGCAAATTTTTATTTTGCCCTTCCATTGTACATTTGCAATTTTTGCAAATTAATTTGGGCACTTTTTATTTTGCACATTTTGTAATTTGTCTTTTTGTGAAAATTCTTGCTGGCAATCACTCGGTGTCAAATGGCTTCCGAATTAGCCGATAAGTTGGCTCAAGTAACCCAACTTGTCAGCATTTTGGCTGATAAGGTTACTTCTAATGAAGTTCAACAACAATGTGAGGTTCCTGTTTATACTGGTTCACGAGATCCAGAGGTCCTAAACAGTTGGATTTTGGACATGGACAGTTGGTTTGCGTATATTAAGATCGCAAAGGATCAGGAAGTTAACTTTGCCAAGTTGAAACTTTCTGGCATTGCTAAGGTCCTTGTCACTGATCGACAACGGACCCAAAATCCCATTGACACGTGGGATGAATTGCAATGAGTATTGAAGAATAATTTTTATCCTTCAAACTATGCCACTGAGCTTGAGATCAAGTGGCTTCGTCTTCGAAAAACCTCCAATATGACTGTTCATGATTATATTTTTTAGTTTAGCAAGTTGCGAATTTTGAATTCTATATAGGATAATGCAGCACAACTTGTTAACAAATTCAAAAGTGGTTTGTAGGAACCCATTTACAGGAAGATGAAATACAAGTTGATTGTAAACATTGACATGGCTTTCAATCAAGCCCTTCTTGTTGAGGAGGAAATCAAGGAGCAATCACGTGGGACTCTCTCTTCTACATTGGGAGGAAATCAGAAGGCTTCTCCACAACCTTCCACGAGAGCTAAATCTTCTTCTTCTCTTTCTCCCTCTTCTTCATCTTCCCCTTCTTCTTCACAAAATTCTTCTTCTTCTAAATCACCTTTGATTTGTAATTATTGTAAAAAGCCAGGGCATACTCAAAAGATGTGTTTTAAGTTGCAAAATGTGAAGAAACAATCCCTAGTTGTAAAGCCTTACACTGAGGACTCACAAGAAAGTCCCATTGAGGCTATAGGGGAACGTAAGCCTTATAAGGAATTGGCAGGGTTAAACAAATTGACCCTTATGAATACTTCACAAGGTGATCATGAGAATTTGTTTGTGACTACGGTCCATCTTAGTGACACCTTTATGGTTGATTGTATAATCGATAGCGGCTCGTAGAAAAATCTAATTGTGAGGTCCGTTGTTGAAAAATTGAAGTTACTGATGAATCCCCATCCTCATCCTTATACTTTGAGATGGAAGTACAATGGGATTACATCCGACATCACACACACTTGCACTATGAATTTTGCTTTCAGTCCTTCTTTTGTGGACTCGGTTGTGTGCGATGTAACTCCAATGGATTGTTGTGGCTTGTTGCTTGGAAGACCCTATCAATATGATAGGAGGTCTATACATGATGGGTACAAAAATACATACACTTTGCACAAAGATAATAAAGCATTCATAATCAGAAGTACACAACAAACTCCACATAATTTGATGTTGAGTTGTAGACAAGCACGCAAAACTGTAAATCAAGCAAAGGAATTAGCACACATCTTCATCAGACCAATTCAAGAAGAAAAGCAAGCACCTAAGCACACTAATAACAGGAGTTATTCAGTTCATTCAATACTTCAATAATTTTATGATGTTTTTCAAGAACCCACAAGTCTTCCTCCTGAAAGACAGATTAATCATAGTATTGAGATTGTTCCTGCATCTTCTCTTCCTAATTCTTCAATGTATAGACAATCAATAGTGCAAATGGAAGAAATTAAAAAGCAAATTCAAGCATTGTTGACTAAAGGGTTCATCAAACCCAATACTTCCCCTTGTGCTTCTCCTATATTACTTGTGTTGAAGAAGGATGGCACATAGAGATTATGCATTGATTTTAGGGCACTCAATAAGATTACAATCAAGAATCGTTATCCACTTCCTTGCATTGATGATCTTTTGGACCAATTACAAGGTGCAAAATTCTTCTCCAAAATTGATCTCAAAAGTGGGTATCATCAGGTGAGAATTCAAGTAGAAGACACTTGGAAAACAACATTTAAGACCAAAATGGGGCTCTTTGAATGGCTTGTCATGCCCTTTGACCTTACAAATGCTCTAGCTACATTTATGCGGCTGATGAATGAAGTATTCAGAGATTGTCTAGATAAATTTGTAATCATCTATTTGGATGAAATTCTTATATATTCTTCTACTTGGGAGAATCATTTGGAACATTTGGAAACGGTTCTTCAAACTCTTCGAAAGAACCAATTGTATGCAAATTTTCCGAAGTGTTCATTTGGGCAAACATTCATTGTCTATCTTGGGTTTGTAATTAGTGAAAAAGGTGTGCAAGTAGATCCTTCCAAAGTTGAAGTTATCTTCTCTTGGACAACTCCTACTTCAGTTACGGAGTTAAGGAGTTTTCTTGGACTTGCTAATTTCTATCGCAAGTTCATTGGAGGATATTCTTCTATTGCTGCACCTTTACACTATTTAAAAAAAATCAAAGTTAAGTTTCAGTGGACAAAGGATCAACAAAAAGCCTTTGACACATTGAAACACAAATTGAGTACTACACCAGTTCTTGTTCTTCCTGATTTGTCTCAACCATTTGAGATAGAAACTGATGCTTCGCAAGTTGCACTTGGAGTTGTGCTCATGCAGAATGGCCATCCAGTGGCCTATCATTCGAAGACATTTTCAGAGGCCAAGAAGAACTATTATACATACGATAAGGAGTTCTATGCTTTTGTTTAAGTAATCAAGTATTGGAGGCATTATCTCTTGGGAAAAGAAACAATTGTTCATACAGATCACATGCCGCTTAAGTTTCTTCAATCTCAAACAAAAATTGAGGAAGCTAGACACATGAAATGGGCATCATACTTGCAACAATTCCATTTGGTAATCAAGTACAAGAAAAGATGAAACAATGCAGTGGCTGATTGTTTGAGTCGTCCTCCTTCTACTCTTGTTTTGACAATTGTCACTACTTCTAATATTGGCTTCCAAACTTGGCCTACACAGTATCCTATGGATCCAGATTTTGGCAAAGTTTTCCACCAACTTTCCAATCCTTCTTCTTCAAATTTGAGAGCTCTTCAAGACTTTCATATTCAGGATGGACTCTTGTACAAATTGGAGAAACTTTGTGTTCCTCATGGGAACAGGGAGTCTCTTCTGAAGGAGGCTCATTCCACACTCTATGGGGGATATTTTGGTAGGCAAAAAAATCTTCATCATCTGCAGAGGTTTTTCTTTTGGCCACACATGCAAAGAGATGTTCTTCACTTCTTGTGACAATGTGCAGTATGTAATCACTCCAAATCAGCCAATAGGACATTGGGAATGAGCATGCCTTTGCCCATTCCTTCTCGTCCATGGGAAAGCATTTCCATGGATCTCTTGAGCGGTTTTACAATGACAGTATGCAAGCATGATTGTGTCTTTGTTGTGGTGGATAGATTCAGCAAAATGGCCAAATTCATTCCTTTTCGCAAGAAAAGTACTACACAGGATCTTGCCCAACTCTTCTTTGAGGTGATATGGCGTTCTTTTGGTCTTCCTACCAACATTGTATCTGATCATGACTCACACTTTGTGGGTCACTTTTGGTGATTACTTTAGAAGATTTTGGGAGTATCTCTTAACTTCTCTACTGCTTATCATCCACAATCCGATGGGAAGACAGAGGTAGTTAATCGTAATCTAGTGCAGAGTTTGAGGATTTACCATCATTATACTCCAGCCAAGTGGGACTTAAGCCTCACTCACATTGAGCACGCCTACAACAGGGTTGTCCATAGTTCTATAGGGCACTCTCCATTTGAAGTGTGTTTTGGTTTTTAGCCACTTGCTCCTTATGAGTTACCTTTGTCTTTGCCTTCTTTAGCCACAATGCACATTCAGAAGGAACAAGACAAGGACAACTCTTTTGTACAACATTTGTAGAGTCTTCAAGCCAAAGTAGTTCAAATTATTTAGAAGACTCAGCAAAATAAGAAACAACAAATGGACAAGCACCACACACCTCATTCCTTTTAGGTTGGTGACAAAGTATGGTTTCATCTTGATAAACGATGATTTGCGGATAAGGCACATAGCAAAATCAAACCTCTTCGTTATGGGCCTTATACTATTCTTCAGCAAATATCTGAGAATGATTTTTTCTTGGACCTTCCAGCTCATCTTGGCATTCACGATGTTGTCAATGTTGATCTCCTCAAACCATACTATGATTCCACATTGGAAAAAGTTCCAACCATCATTCATCTAGTTGATGTGGTTCCTGATGCTCAGCTTCTCCTTGATGCTAATACAGTCTTTGATACGAAGATCTGAAAGACATGCCAGGGTGCTTCTACTTCATATCTTGTGGCTCGCCAAGGCCAATTTCCACATCAGGCTCGCTGGATTTCTGCTCACATTCTGTCCCAAGATTTTCCCTCTTTGTTAAAAGCATTGGAGTCCAATGCTTCTTTTGTTGGGAAGAATGATGAGGAAACTTAGACCTAGGGATAATTTATTTTTAGACCTAGGATATTGTAATTAGGACTTACTCTGCACAATAATCAACGTGAGTTGTTTGTTTCCTATGTTGAATGGTCTAGGTATAGGTGTTTTTGTTTTCAGCATTATAGGGCTTACATTTTTAGCCTTTTTGGATAATGCTTGGAGAAGTTCATGATTTCTAGGATTACGATTTTCCTTTTGGGCTTATTTAAGTACTATGTTTTTTCAATAAAATTTAGCTTCATTATTTTCCATATCAATTCGCATATGCACTTATTTTCGATATCTAAACAAAGCAAGTCCTAATGATGATTTCCTCTTACCAAGCATCGACGCGTTGGTAGACACTACAGTAGGTCACAAAATGCTATCCCTCATGGATGGTTTCTTGGGATACAATCAAATTCATATCAATCTTGAGGACCAACTAAAAACAGCATTCACAACGCTTTGGGGGACATTTTGTTATAAGGTCATGCCCTTTGGCCTTAAAAATGCTTGCGCCACCTACCAACGTGCCATGATGTACATATTCCATGATTACATGCATAAAACTTTGGAAGATTACATGGATTATTTGTTGGCCAAGTATCTTTTGCACCCAGATCATCTCGATGACTTAAGCAAGATCCTCGATAGACTCATGGGCATAAAAGTCAGACTGAATCCCAAGAAGTGCATATTTGGCATCACATCGGGAAAACTCGTAGGTTTCATAGTCTCAAAGTGAGGCATCGAGGTGGATCCAAACAAAGTCAATGCAATCCTTGAAATGGTTCTCCCAACTACCATTAAGCAACTCAAAAGTCTATAGGGAAAGGTCATGTCAATTAAGCGCTTCATAGCGTAGCTATCTAAAAAGTGCCGACCCATGAACAAATTATTGCACAAGGGGGTAGCATTTCACTGGGATGACGAGTGCCAATCAGCCTTTGATGACATCAAATGATACTTGGCTTCACCGCCAGTATTGGCACCACCTAGACCAGGAGTGTCATTCTACTTATACATCTCAACCATTGAGGTGGCACTGGGCGCCATGCTAGCCCAGAAGAATGAACTTCAAAAAGAATAGGCTACTTACTATCTTAGCCGCACCCTAGTCAATTATGAACTTAACTATGCATACGTCGAGAAACTCTGCTTGGTAGTGGTGTTTGCTACCAAAAGGCTATGCCACTACATGCTGAGCAACATTACGTATGTTGTGTCTAAGGAGAATCCATTGCGATACATGATGAGTCATACTTATCATAGTAGTCGCACGGTGAAATGGATCATGTTGTTGATGGAATTTGACATAGAGTTTATTGGACAAAAATCCATCAAAGGATAGGTCATAGCCGATCAACTAGCAGAGGCTCCTCTAGAAGATGATCAACATCTAATAATAGAACTACCCGATGATGGTGTCTTCCATGTCTCAAAATCACCAGATTCTGATGAGCCTGAGTCACAGGATGACATAACCCTATTTTTTGATGGTTCTAAATGTGAGCAAGGTGGTGGCACGAGAATAGTATTCTTCACACTCCAGGGTGCTCCAATACACCTATAATTTAAATTAAATTTCCCATGCACCAACAATAATGTAGAGTATGAAGCCTTGCTCATAGGTCTTCAGACAATAATCACCATGACCATCAAACGACTAAACATCTTCGATGATTTGCTGTTAATTTTCAATCAAGTCAAAGGGGTATTCCAATGCAAATGCCCAGTTCTGCAGGCTTATAAAGCCCTTGTGGACAAATTCCTAGAAAAAATTGAGTGGTACGGCATTGAGGCACTCCCTCGATCATCGAATCATTTTGCAGACACAATGGCTTCCTTGGGGTCACTAATCCCACAAGACCTTACTGGTGATATGACAATCATTCAAGTCAAAACCCTATCGCAATCCATGATGGAGCGTGCAAGCTCTGACTTGATGCCAGGAATCCACATGATCCAGATTGAACCATCCTCGGATAAGTTCTCTCGAATCCACAATCGTATGAAACATGCCAACTGGGGGTCCTTGTTCTCCCCTACTCCCATTAATAGCAACACCATGCTATTATTACAAGTTCTATCCCGCTCAACATTTGCTAGGGATGAACTTCAAGAGGGATTGGTTGTTCATACCGTCGAGGCTTTCGATCAGCAGGACTGGTATTTACCCATTAGAGACTACCTCATGTTAGGTAATCTCCCACTTGGATTGATGCATGCCGCAAAATGAGCATTCAAGCAGAAAGCGGCTAAGTATGTCTTGATAGGAGATATTTTGTACCGTCATAGCTATGAAGGAATCCTCCTTCATTGCTTGGAACAGTAAGAGTCCACTTGGGCAGTTGCCCAAGTGCACGATGGTACATGTGGTGGCCACTTTAGTGGTATGGCCATCGCAAAGCGAATTCTTCGCATGGGCTATTATTGGCCATCTTTAGAGCGAGATTGTTGTGCATATGTCAGGAAGTGCGTGAAGTGTCAACATCATGCCAATTTGATGCATGTACCTTCCCAGGCCTTGCAGACAGTCTATTCTACTTGGCCATTTTCATAGTGGGGATTCAATCTAATTGGAAATATCTCCCATGCATCGTCAGGCCATCACACGTTTATCATAATGGCCATAAAGTATTTCACCAAATGGGTGGAAGCAGTTTCACTTACCTCTATGACAGGACCCCGCATTATGGAGTTCATTTTGCATAACATCATATGTCATTTTGGTATTCCATCCAAAATAGTCTCGGATAATGGGACGCCATTCAAGAACAAAGACGTGCGTGCTTTGACCACAAAGTACAAAATTCAGCATAGTTTTTCGACACCCTATTATCCATAGGGAAATGGGCAAGCAGAGGTGTCAAACAAAATGCAAGTTGCCATCCTTAAAAAGATGATCGTAGACAGTCACAAGGATTGACACATCCAAATTCCACTTGCCCTGTGGACTTATCGCACTAGCGTTCGAACGCCCACTAGGGCAACTCCATTTTCGCTCGTGTATGGCTCCGAGGCAGTCATGCCTCTCGAGTTAGAAATTCCTTCCCTACGCATATCAATGCAAGAGTTCATCGATGATGACGCTGTGCGGTAGGCCTGGTTAGATCAGCTTACATTGCTTGACAAATGACACGTGAATGCTCTCAAGCATTTACGTATCTATCAAGAGCGACTTAAGAAAGCATACAACATGAAAATTCACCTGAGGGATTTTTGGGTTGGTGATTTGGTCTTGAAAGAAAACCAACAGAACTCTAGTTTGCCGTCCCATCTAAGGGATAAGTTCATGGAAAATTGGTTAGGTCCATATGTAATTGATAGCTAAATAGGACCCGGGACGTACCGGCTAGCCTCTCTTGATGGAATCAAGGAAACAAAACCCTTGAACATTAGTCATTTGCGACCATTCCATATTTAAGAGAGCCATATCCCAAAATGCTCCAAGGATCCCTATAATTGCTTGGTCAATCCCAAAATGCCCCAAGGATTCTTGCAATCGCTTGGTCAATCCCAAAATGCTCCAAGGATTCCCATAATCGCTTGGTCAATCCCAAAATGCTTGAAGTATTCCTATAATCGCTTGGTCAATCCCAAAATGCTCCAAGGATTCCTATAATCGCTTGGTCAATCCCAAAATGCTCCAAGGATTCCTACAATCACTTGGTCAATCCCAAAAAGCTCCAAGGATTCCCACAACCGCTTGGTCAAAATAAAAAAATTTCAAAATCATCAAAAACAACAAAAATTCGCATCTCATTTCCAGGCATGCTCAAATTCATCAATAAAGAACTCTCCTCGCATCTCATCTTCATATTCACAAAAAAATAAATCCATCAAAAATACAAAAATATGTAGTTGCATTAAGCATCGCATCCATACATTGCATATATGTGGTCATACAGGTCAAAGGCACCATAGACTGTAATTACTCTGCTAGTCCATCTTGTTCCACATTTTTCCATTTTATAAGCAAAATAAAAAAAAAAAAAAAAAAAATAAAAAAATGCAATTTACTACTTTTTACCACACCAGAGTTAGTGGTCTTCTAATGTATCAAGAGTTTTAATCTTTCAGTCATCATTTTGCTTTCTAGCCACATACTATACCAAGTCAGACAGATTTTACGAAGGTAGAGTTCTACTTGGATCACACCTTGTTACGTAGCATCCCAACACAAATTAAAACACTTAAAAATTTCCAAGTTGTGTGAACGAAAGATGAAACCTGCATAGTAATCCAGGTCACCATAAGCAAAATTGTTATCTTGTTCATCCCCCTGTGCGAATGACCCCAAGAATGCTAAGAGTTGACAAAAGGACAAGCATCTTCCCTACCCAATTCCCCAAGAATCCCAAGTTCTCAAAAGTTGCAAACATCCAAATTTTGCAAAAAGTTAAAACTCTAAAAATTTGACATCACCACCAGAGTGCATACATCAAAAGGCACATACAATAGTGATTCTTATTACTCGAAATCCAATTCCCTTGCTCAAAATAAAAATATATAAAAATAAATAGTGATTTTTATCACTACAAATGAGCAAGTATCCCAATACAATTGAAGAAAAGAAGGGAGTCGAACTTGAATCCCTAGAACTCTTAGCATTTCGACAGGTCATGAGGCAAACCTCAGTATCGGTTTGGTGGATAGCCTATCTGTCATTGGTGGTAAACCTCCTGCATGACGATATATCTGTCACATTAACTTGTGTACAGATCAACATTTGCATGTGGATGAGCTAGCTTATGGTATCCTAAATAGCACCATAGATTAATCTGACTAAATACAACAAAGTAGTTAGTGGAGCTAATTAGGTGATCCTCAGTACAGGTTTTGTTGACAGCCTATCTGGCACTAGTGGTATCCTGACAAATACCACATAAATTAACTCAATTGCACACATAGGGATATGAAATAGCTTGGTCAAAGACAAGTTTGATTCATACCTTGTTCAAAAGTCTTGTAAGATAAAGTACAGTCATGGCTAGTGAGTTAAAACCATCTGAGTCTCAGAAAACCTTAGCTACATTTCTAAACTAACTATGCTACTCTTCATCCTCACATTACCATCAGAAAATATAAAATAACCACATGTATACATACAAAGTCATTTACCACAACAATCGCCTAACAAAAAAATCACAAAGTCTTAAACAGTCTATGGTGCCTTAACCAAACAACACAGATTCATTTCATCCATTGCATTTTGCATATCACATATACATCAAAAACATTTGCATTCATCATAACATAGGCATCCATCGAAATATATTAACATGCATACATTCATACGAATCACTCATCATGCATAAAATCAAATCATCACTCGCATAAACAAAAAAGAGTCATCTGTATATATATATCATAACAAAAATGCCCACAGGCTACAATAACCGGTCATCTGACCCCACACAATCCAAAATCTCAAAAACCCCCAAGCCTAGGGTGTCGGCCACCATGATCAAGAAAATTCGTCTCCCTAGAGCTCCAAATCGCAAGAAAATTCAGATGCAAATGAACCCAAACCCTAGTTTTGGCCTTTAAATAGGATTTTTGAGCTTATATTCGTCCCCACTTGGGATGAGTGCTCTGGTTAGTGCTCGTCCCACCCTGGGATGAATTCTAAGCTGGTATTCGTCCCACCCTAGGATGAATTCAAGGCAAATTTTTTGAAAAATAGCAAAAATTGAACAAAAATTAAAACGGCTAATAAACTTGCCCGATGAGAGTGCTATTGCACTTAACATCCTAGGCATGCAAAAGAGACGTTGGGGTCACAAATTGTCACTATCCTACTCACTAAGAAGGCTACCATAGCCGGACCGCTCCATGGGAGGACGAATTTTTGCCAATTTCATCTCCACAAAGTGTCGCAAAAAGGGTTACCACCTGCCAAAAATAGGTCTAAATGTCAAAAAACTGCACATGCTTAATGTTAAACCATCTAAAGGCACCCTTGCACAAGTCATCTTGGGTTAAGCGACTTGTCACTTTTCTCACGAAGGTCATTCCGACATCGATTCGTCGCTTGAGGGGATAGTCACACTTAGTCACCAATCAGCAAACACACACCCAATTAAGAAAAATGACATGCATTCAAAGAATCATTGACAAAGAAAATTACGCTCCTACTTGGGGCAGAAAATAAGCAATAATAAAAAATTGATCAAACACTTGGCATTCTTGAAGCATGAACACAAGGTTCTCCTATGAACAAAAGGTTGCGCCCTTTGCCTATTCATGACTGATCAATGTCCAAGCTCAAGTCACACCTCACCAAAATAGGTTAATACTTGAAATCAAATTCCTTCACTCATCAGAAGCAAGGATTCAAGAATGCATGCCCTTTCCATGCTTGGGGCATCAAAATTTGGTTAGGTTACCAAGAAATCCTAATCATTAGTGCTTTGGTTATCTATTTTTGCTCAACACTACATCACCTATAGCGCTTTCCAAAAAGGGGCATCTGTAGACACCAAAACATCACCAATCTGATTATGTAACTGCAAAAATTGATTGCTTTGACACACATAGCCCCAGGGCAGCCCTCAGAGGTTAAACAGTGGTACTAACCACTTTTACAGCAATTTTGGAAGGTTAGAAAGCAATTTGGCACCTTCAGAAACTGCTCCAAATCCATCCCACCCTTGGATGAATTCAAAATAGGATTCACCCCACCCAGGGACAAATTTTGAATTCGTTCTTGGATAGGGCAAATTCTAGGTTCAATGGGAAAAAAGAAAAATCTTGACAAGTGGCAGTTGAGGATAGTCAATTAATGCCTCCTGCCTTGCATGCGCGTGTAGGTGGGCAGATTGAACGTTAGAGGACTGTCACAAGGGTAGTCATAGAAGCCGAAGTGAGGGAGGACTTTCCTCCCTCATGGGAAGGCATGACTGCCACATGGCGCCCATGCATGCCCATCCAAAGAGACCCCCTGGGTCTATAAAATGGTGAAATTTCTCACCCAAAAGAGGACAGGTTGGAAGCATTTTAAGCAATGAAGTGTTGCCAAATTAATACCACACATTTACCTTTGACTCACCTCTTCCACATCCTTGATCTCTTTCACAAGGGAGGTCATTGGGTGGTTATTGGAAGTGTGAATTTGGATCCAAAACCCAAAATTTGACCACATTGATCTACCAATTCGTCGACAACACATTACAAGAGATTTTGGGCCCATCCCAAGTGGATTGGTGCCAAAATTAGGTTCCAACGGTGGGTGGCCCGCCCTGGAACCCCGCACTACTGCGAGCCTAATATTCTTTTTTAAGAACGATTGGGAATTCGTGGTAGATTATTCTTTTTTCATTTATTTATCTTGCATTCCATCTTATGCTTCTTAAATAGCTTGTAATTCTAATTTATTAATGCTTTGATCAAATCTTATCATGTTTTATCACTTTTGTTGTCCTCACTAACTTGCAGGTAGTAGTGTTAAATTCTCATGGATGGAGGCCAAATTGGGGAAATATAACCATCTAGGTCTTCCAAAAATGCCTCCAATTAGCTAATCCCAAGTTTGCAGGTCATTTGGAGTTCCCTAGATGCGACATTTGGAGCAATATCACTTCGGCACTTTGTCGCAGGTGAATTCATCCTACCCTGGGATGAATTACAGTAGAATTTGTCCCACCCAGGAGCGAATTCAAATTGGTGAAGGATTTATTGACTATTTCATTTGCAGTGACCTTCTGGTGATGTTCCTTTGTTTCTGTGAAATTTGCAGACTATTTTGATTCAGTTCATTTATCCTTTTATTCAGTTTCATGCATGCATCCTTCATTGTTTTTTAGAGAACAAACACTTTGTCTTATTTGCAGGTGCTACTAACGATTTTGTTGTTTCTTTGAATGCAACATGAGCAGTAAGGATCAAATATTCATTCACACCAGCAATGACAACACTTTTGCCCACCCATTTTGCATGTGGGCACGCGAAAGGAGGATCACTAGTCACCATTGTAACCAAAACATGTTAATTCTCCTAGCCCTTGAAAATGCAGGAGACGTCTTTGTAACCGATATTGAGAGAGTATAAATAAAAAGGGTTGTGATTTCTATACTTCTTTCATTTCATCTCAATTCATCTCTTTTCCCTATTTCATGCATTTCAAACTTATAGGATTAAAGCGTTACATTTCGTTTTGCATTGCATAGCTTTAGTGTTTCTTTTCAACTTCCAGAATCTCATGCTTTCAGTCGTGAAATCGTGACATTTTCTCCTCACTGCATCACCTTTCCTTTAGGTCATGATTTCATGACATGTCGTGATATCACGACATTTTCCTCCTATGTCCTTCCCTGTCTACTTCGGTCACGATTTCATGATAGGTTGCAATTTTGTGACATGCCACAATTTCGTGACATGCCACGATTTCATGACATGCCATGATTTCATGATGTTCTTCCTCTGATCCTCTCTCTCCTCTGCTTTGGTCACAATTTCGTGACATATCATGAAATCATGACATCTTCTACGTACGCCTTCTATTTCCTGCTTCAGTCACGATTTCACGACATGTCACGAAATCGTGACACTTTTCACTCTTGGGCCTTGCTTTATAATTTGGTCGTGATACTGCAACATTATCGTGACACTTTTCCTCCCTTGCACCTTCTTTCGTCTTCTAGTCATGATTTCATGACATGTCACGATATAGTGACATCTTTTCTATGTTTCTTCTCTCTCCTGCTTTGGTCGTGATTTCATGACATGTCGTGAAATCGTGACATTTCTTTTGGGCACCTTCTCTCACCTGATCCAATCGCGATTTTGTGACATGTCATGAAATCACAACATTTCTCCTCCGTACCTTCTCTCTCCTCCCTGATTCACAAAAATGCGACATGTCACGATATCACGACACTTTTTCCTGTCACGATATCACGACACCAAGGCAAACACTTAGAAATTTTTGTGTTGGTGAGAGATTGCTCTGCTGCCACCGAATGCTCCTGCATCAGACAACCGGGGTGGATTGAGAAGTGACCTTCACTTTTGTGCTATTCTATCACCTTCTCACAACTTGTAAAATCTTCAACCTCTTCATCCTCCACCCTCATTGTTGTCAGCAACCTCCTTTCATCCATCCCCTTCAGCAAAAATATTCTAGTGCTGCTACATACTCCTTCGCCCGCCTCCTTTAAGGGTTTCAACTTATGGCACACTCCATTCTTCGTCACTGAGTAAGTGTTGGCATGACCATCATGCACTGCACACCGATCAAACTGCCATGGCCTCCCAACAACAAATGGCAAACATCCATAGGCAGGATGTCACACAGGACCTCATAACAGTAATTCCTAATATTAAATTTGACCAAGGACTGTTCACTGACCAATGTCCTATGATCCTTCCACAACCATGCAATCTAGTATGGATGCGGGTGTCTCCTCTCTAGATGTAACTTAGTAACCATATCTTAAGAAACCAAGTTATCAGTACTACCATTATCTATAATCACATTACAGACCTTACCCAAAATCTTGCACCTTGTGCAAAACAGGTTCCTCCTTTGGTCTGATCCTTTCCCCTTATTCAACAAGGTTCTCCTTATGAACATCACTTCTCCTCTTGCTACCTCCTTATAATGTTATGATTTAACATCTTCATCTGCTACAACAGCTCTGGTAGGACCCTCAGGTCTCTTATTCATCCTTTTTTGGTGTTGTGGACACTCAAATTCTCAATGTCCTTCTTCACCATAGTGGAAACAGGTTCCACGGAATCCTCCTCTTCCATACCCATGTCTAGATCTACCTCTTCCTCTTGGGTAGCCATTGTTATAATCATGGGGTCTGTAGTCATTATCTCCCTTCTAGGCCTAACTATTGCTAGCTTCTTCTTTCTTCTCATCTCTTCCTTCATATTTTCTTCCACCAGTCCTTCCTCCATGACCTCTTCCTCTTTGCTTACCCTCAAACCTTCTGTTTAGCTTCTTATCAACCCTTAGGGCAAACTGGTAAGCATCCTCTATGGTGGTCCTTCTGATCAGACTTAAATCCTCTTGAATACTTGCTCTCAACCCATTGATGTAACGGGCCACCTTCTCCTTGTTAGCCTCTGAATGGCCAGTTCTGATGGAGATTTTATAAAACTCCTCTATGTACTCCTTGATAGACTTGCTTGCCTGCTTCAAACCTTACATTTTCTTCAACAGATCCATCTCATAGTCAGCTGGGATGAACTGTCTCTTCAACTTCTCTACCATTCTATCCCATCTGGTTATTATTTCCTTTCCTCTTATGTTTCTTTCCAACTATACTCCCTTCCACCATATGCTGGCATGACCCTTCAGCTTGGTATTGGCAAACTTGACCCTATCAGGATCTTCAACTTCTTCATACTCAAAGTATTCTTCCAAATCATTGATCCAATCAATCAAATCCTCTAGATCAATATTTTTAGAATATGTAGAAACCTCCATCTTTGGTCTCTTTCCAATCTGAGATATGGCTCTATAGAACCTAGATTGTGTAGGATCTAAAACCTCTTCTTCTTCCTCAAACTGGTCCTCCTCTTCATCTACTTCATCTTCACTTCCTTCTTCTCCTCTGGATTTAAGTCCTCTGTGCAACTCCTCTTGCAAGGCCTGAACTTGTCTCTGTAGAGCCCTAAAATATTTTGCTGGCACCGTGTTTCTTCCACCACCATGGTTTCTTCATGGAGGCATTCTGCTTCACTCTCTTCTCACAACCCTTCCATAGATCCTAGTGCAAGCTACCTCGCTTTTGGTGATATTCTCACACACTCAGGAACTCCCACTCTAATACCACTGATGGGGTGGCACAAAACACACCAAAACTTCAAATTTTCAATATGCTATTTTCTTTACTAAAACTAGCTTTTACATCACTTGAAACCGATTTACAATACTAGCCCATAGGCGTAGTTTTCTATTTTCTAATGCAAGCTACCTCACATTTGGTGATCTACCTACGCTCCCAGGAAGAATACCTTCTTCCAATCTCCAAAACTCAGTGTCCCCCCCCATTTTTTGAATCTTCACATCATTTTATCTTATCCATCAACTACCTCCAGGTCAACCATAGAAACACACATTGATTGAGTCGTCTGAATGTCTCTGACCTCTGGGTGTAGCAGTTGAGTGGCCGCCATGCTCAGCAAACTTATCGGGTAAGCAACCATGCATTAATGAGGTCTTTGACCACCTTGGGAAACACTGTCTGGTAATGTGTGCCTTCTCGAATCATGAACCAGCAGTATGTCACAATATCATGACATGTCACGATATCACGACATTTCTCTTCCTTGTTGCCTTATTTTCCTTCGGGTCATGAAATCATGACATGTCACAATATCACGACATTTTCCTCCTTGTTGCATTTCCTCTTAGTCGGGTTGCGATATTGCGATATTTTCCTTCTCGCTATCTCTCCTTTCCTTCGGGTCACGATTTCATGACATGCCGCAAAATCATGACATTTTCCTTCTCGCTACCCTTCCTTTCCCTCGGGATGCGATATCGCGATAGTTTCTTTCCTCGTTATCTTCTTCTCCTTTGGGTCGTGATATCGTGACATGCCGCGATATCGTGACATCTCCCCTTTCGGCTCTTCTCTCTTTCCTTTGGTCGCGAAATCGTGACATGTCACAATATTGCAACATCTTTTCCTTTTTGCCTTCTTCCTGCTCCTTTGGTCGCGATTTCGTGACATGTCGTAAAATCATGACATTTTCTCCTCGTCACCTCTCCTTTCCTTCGGATCACGATTTCGTGACATGTCGCGATATCACGACATTTTCCTCATCTATCCTTCACTATCTGCTTTGGTCGCGATTTCAATATATCTTCGACATTTCATAATTTGCATTAACCTTCTCTTTCATGAAAATAAAACTAATATTTAAAAAAAATACACTTAAAATTACAACTTTTAAATATTTAGTTATTCCTAATGCACGAACTACATATTTAATTAAGAAATTCTACAAAAACATTGAAACAAAAAATATTTTCAAAGAAATAGAGAAGTAATTAAGGTGCAATATTTATTTTGTAGTATGTAGAGCCACGTAACAGAAACTATATTCCTTTTCTTCCTCTTACAATCATATGTGTATTTTCTAATTTTAATTCATACTCTTATGGAGCAGTGTCTCCATAATATAGCTATACTAATGTGACTCTTCAAGTAATAGACTATTTCTCTCCTTATGACATGTTCTGTGACTTTTGGCTTATCATATTATCACTTGCCTACTATACTCTTCACTTTCTTCTCGCATTCACACTAACTCTATGATACTTGCACAGTTGTACATGACTCTTGCACTTCTACATGCATTCCTAATATAAGACACTTGTATACATGCTCATATTATATATTTGTACACTTATGTACATGATACTTGTGCACACTCTCTTAATCTACACTTGTACTCTAACTTACATGACAATTGTGTATTTCTTACACATTGACACTTACATAAAAGATAAAATATAAATTACATATCTACACTAAAGAGCCAACCCTAATCTATTATATATTTACAATTATACCATGAAGGTACCATGGAAATACATTAACATGTACCAAATAATGTAATATTCCTCAAAATATATATCCTAAGTTGTTAGATCTAATTTTCAGTCTTAACTTCCATCAAACTATCGTCAACTACTAATCTTGATAGATTAACCTGTCAAGCAAGTTTCTAGACTATATTAGATATTAATACCAACTGGCATTGTATTCTTCTCATGTGTCTATTAAATCCTCCAGCAAGGATCAATCTCAATTTTCTTCCCTTCTATAGAACCTAATCAATTATATCAACAAATCAATTAATATGACAGTCTATAGTAGATAGGAATTAATGTATATCTCTGTCTAGCATTTTCTAGTATTTCCTCTCCATCATCATAGTTTACTCCTCATTCTCAAAACTTCATTTTATTCTCAGCATGTATAAACAATATATTAATGTAGCAGATAATATATAATTTTAATAATAGAAGGTTTTGTTATGAATATTGTATACTTTGTTCTGTAATTCTTGCATACTCTATTATGTAAAGCATAGATTGTTTATCCTCTATCTTTAAACAACATGTGGTATCAACAAATAATGTTCTTGTGCCTATATTCAATGATAATATTTTATTGAGAAAGCCTATCGTAAGAAAGGTGTTGAAATTGAAAGGTAAGTCATCGCATGAAATCAAAGGAATAAATTGAGGATTTGATAAAAGTTTTTACCAAAGGTAAAGAAATCGTACCTAAAATATAGTCACCCACCGCAACATATGACACTAAGAAAGACTATTGTCACCATAAATCAAGTTAGTATAATAGTAAAATTCACTGAATCCTCAAACGAATCCCACATGAAAAAGGGAAATGTATCCTGAAAATGAAAGAGTAGTTGTGGAAAGAGGAGTTAAAGAATAGAGCCGAAGATCAGTAGAGAAGAAGTTTTTTAAAAAAGGAGTTTCAAAATTGAAAAGTGTCCAACACAAGCTAAAGGCCGAAAGGTCTCAGATTCAAGGGTTTGAAAGCCACAATGGTAGCACCAATTGGTCCAAGTACAAGCCTAAAAAATCCATAGATTCCACATTTTAATGGTAAAAATTATGAGTACTGGTCAATAACAATGAAAGCCCTATTTTATTCTCAAGATATATGGGATCTTGTGGAAAATGGTTTTCCTAAAATTGTAGATGCAGTAGCATATAATGTCCTAACTCAAGAAAAAAAATATGCATTGAAAGATGAAAGAAATAAGGATTAAAAAATCCTATTTTACATATTTCAAGAAGTGGAAAAAAGTAAATTTCCAAGGATTCAATCAACAAAAAAATCCAAGCAAGCCTAAGATATTTTGTAAACTGCTTATCAAGGTATGGAGAAGGTAAATATAGCCAAATTACAAATGCTAAGAAGGGATTTTGAAACATTGTATATGAAAGCGTATGGATCAGTAGAGTAATTTTTCACTCAAGTCATAGGGTTGGTAAATAATATTAGATCTCATGGAGAGACTTTAGAAGATAGAAGAGTGGTTGAAAAGATATTGAGAAGTATGCTTGCAAATTTTGATCCTATTATGGTAGCCATAGAAGAAACAAAGGATCTATATAAGTATTCAGTTGATGAGCTCCAAGCATCTCTAATTTCACATGAATATCGGTTGAGTAATACTGGAAATTCCTCGTTGGAAAATACTTTCAAGACACAACTCACTATTGGTCAAGGTAGAGGTAGAGGAAGGTAAAATTTCAAAGGAAGAGGAAGGAATTCATTTAGAGGAGGAATATGTAGTCCATAAAAATCAAATGGGAGAGTTAGTCCATAAAGTTCAAGTGGAAGAGATTACAATCAAAATGTAAGTTAGAATTCAAGGCAAAATCAAGCTCAAGATGAAAGGTATGAAAAATATCAAGTTCAATGGCATTACTGTAAAACGTATGGGCATTATTTAAGTGGGTGTAGGAAGAAGCAATATGACCTTAGAAAATAAAATGTAAGCTTCACAAGAGAATATCAAAATCAGTATAGTATATTGTTAATATGTAATGTAGTGTAATATAATCAAAAGGATGTATGGTTTTTAGACTCAGGTTGTAGTAATCAAATGTCAAGAAACAAAGACTTATTTTCAAACATAGATGAGAATGTGGAATCTGAAGTCACATTAGGAAATGACAACAAAGTTTCAGTCATGGGAAAGGGAAACATAAACATTAAAACCAAGAAGGGGGGGAAGAAGCATATAAAATATGTGTATTTTGTTCTGGGTTTAAAATAAAATTTAATGAGTATTGGATAGCTTTTTTCAAAAGGGGTATAGAGTGTTTTCAGAAACCAAAAATGCATAATTCTAGATAAATTTCCAAGTAATCAGCTTATAGTAAAAGTACAAATGATAAGTAACAGGATGTTTCCCCTTAATATAATATATGATTTTAACCCACAAGTGGTAGAAGGAAGAGCTACAACAACAACTCAAACATTTTTTCAAGCAAAAATTAAGGATGAAAATTGGTTATGGCATCTAAGATTTGGCAATCTCAACTTTCAAGGTTTAAATCTATTGCATGATAAAATAATGGTAAGAGGTTTGCCACTGATAGAAATATCATAAAGAGCATGTGAAGGATGCATCTTGGGTAAACAACATAGAGACTCATTTCTAGTAGGACAAGCAATAAGAGAAATGGCACCTTTGGAGATTATCCATTCAGATTTGTGTAGGAAAATGTAAACACCCTCATTTAGTGGAATGGAATACTTCTTGATATTTATATATTATTATACAAGAAAAACATGGGTTTACTTTTTGAGGCATAAGGATGAAGCATTTGAATATTTTAAACAATTCAAGACCCTTATTGAGAAGTAAAGTAGGCACTAAATCAAAGTATTGAGGACGAATAGAGGTGGTGAGTATGTTTCAAAGGAGTTTCTAAGTTTTTGCAAGTATCATGGAATCTATAAGTAATTCATAGCTAGGTACACCCTTCAAAAAAATGGTTTAGCTGAAAGAAAAAATAGAACAATCATGGAAATGGCTAGGAGTATACTGAAAGCAAAGTATTTGCCAAATGAATATTGGACAACAACAATACAATGTGTAGTCTATATTATGAATAGATGTCCAAAAAAAGGTGTAAGAGATATGATTCCTAAGTAAGCATGGACTAGAAGAAAGCATAATATTTCTTACATGAGAGTATTTGGATGTATAACCTATGCACATATTTTAGATGAGCTGAGAAATAAATTGGATAGCAAAGGAGAAAAATGCATATTTGTGGGATATAGTGAAGAATCCAAGGCATACAAATTATTCAACCCAATAACCAAGAAAATCATAATCAGAAGGGATGTACAGTTTATAGAAGAAAAAGCATGGGATGTAAGTTTGGAGAAAATTATAAATGTCATAGAAAGTTCACCACAAGAATATGAGGAAAAAATGGTAACAATAAATACTCTTGAAATTGTGACTGCACCCACACCGATTTAACCTCAACAAAGTGGTCCTCAAGTGACACCATCAATAAGCACAAGATCAGCCTCATGAATTCAAGCAAGTACCTCCTCAAGTTCACATCAAACACCATCAACATGTCCATCTATAAGTCCAACTTCAAGTGACTTTTCAAAACAAATTTTAGCAAGCTTGAGGCAAAAATTCAAAATTTTAAGTGATGTTTATCAACAAGAAGAAGGTGAAAATAATGCAGGTCAAAATTATCTCTTTGCATTTTACTCACTTATAGGTGAGCCAATACATTTTGAAGATGCAATCAAGAAAGAGAAGTGGAAAGTAGCTATGGATGAAGAGGTAGCAACAATAGAAAATAATGACACATGGGAATTGGTAAATCTTCCACAAGGAAAAGAGGTTATTGGTATAAAATGGGTTTATAAAACAAAATGTAATGCTGAAGGAAATATTGAGAGGTATAAAGCAAGACTAGTTGTCAAGGGATACAAACAAAAACATGGAATAGATTATGATGAAACATTCATCCCAATTGCAAGAATGGAAACAGTAAGGACAATCTTAGCTATTACAGTCCAACACAAGTGGAAAGTCCATCAAATGGATGTGAAGTCAACATTCTTAAATGGTGTCTTGAAGGAAGAAGTTTATGTGGAGCAACCACCTGGATATGAAGTTCAAGGACATGAGAACAAGGTGTATAAGCTGAAGAAGACACTCTATGGCTTAAAACAAGCACCACGGTTATGGTACAATAGAATAGACTCTTATCTCTTAAGCAATGGTTTTTCTAAAAGTGATGGTGAGCAAACTCTTTACATTAAAGCAAGTAATGATAAGATTTTAATTGTTGTTTTATATGTAGATGGTCTAATATTTACGGGGAATTATGATATCCTAATTGTTGAGTTTAAAGAAGCTATGAAGAATCAATTTGATATGACTGCTTTAGGCTTATTGAGATACTTTCTTGGTATTGAGGTCCAAAAAATGGATCATGGAATATTTATTTCTCAATCAAAGTATGCAACGAGTACCTTGAAGAGATTTAAAATAGAAAATTGTAAGCCTACACCAACTCCAATAGCTATGGGATTAAAATTGAGAAAGGAAATTTGAAGCAAGAATGTAAATCTAACTTTATACAAGAGCATTGTAGGAAGTTTAATGTACTTGACAACCACAAGGCCGGACATAATGTATGCAGTAAGTTTAATCTCAAGGTTTATGGAGACTCCTAAGGCAACACACTTGCAAGCAACAAAAATAATCTTACGGTATGTTAATGAAACAAAGGAATATGACATTTTGTACACAAAAGTAACTGAGTTCAAGATGATTGGATACACAGACAATGATTGGGTAGGCAACGTAGAATATAGGAAGAGTACTTCAAGATATATTTTTCATCTTGGATCAGGATTTATCTCATGGGCTTTCAAAAAGCAGGCTATTATCTCTCTTTCTTGATGCAAGAACATCTAGTGGTGTAAGAGTGATCGTGCATCACCTAAAAATTATAATTGTTTAATTTTATTATAAATTTGGTCTAGTTGTTTACAGGATGGAGAAATTGACCCAACATCGAAATAATCGTCCCAATATCCTGAGCGGTTTGGGAGATATGTAAATTTTAGTGTCTCCTACCTTGTCAAAAACTAGTGAAAAATTCCTGCTAGTAAAACTAGTAAAACTTGAAGGTGAATTTTGAAGGCCTTAGAGGTCGAATTTGAGGATTTTTAGTTAGACACAGCCCTGCTTATTTCGTATCGTGCCTTTTCCAAAAATATGCAATACTAGTCAATTGAAGCAACGAGCGCAAAGTTATGACCTCGGCAAGTTGCCCCCGAAATTCAAATTTGAAATAGATGGTTTTAGGAAGGAAAAAGGGAAAACTAGTTGAAAAGGGGGCAATTTCGAATTGGTAAGGGGTTAGTCTTTGTAAGCTCCATTATCCTAAGCAAGGAATGTTAGAAAGCTTTTGGAATATTCCCTATTTTCTATTTTTCTATGGATTTTATGTGTTTTGGTTAATGCAACTCTACTTCATTTCTAAAGTTGAAGTGGAGTATGTAGCAGCTACAGGGGCAACATGTCAAACGATGTGGATGAGGATAATGTTGAAAGACCTTGGACATAAGCAAGGAGAACCAACAAGATTTTTTTGTGATAATAAGTCTGGCATAGCATTATCCAAGAACGTTGTGTTTCACAAGAGGACCAAGCACATAGACACTCGTTATCATTTCATTAGGGAGCTGATTAATGCAGGAGAAATTCTCTTAGAACATTGCAAGTCAGAAGAACAATATGATGATATTTTTACCAAACCATTGGGAACAAGGAATTTTGCTCATCAAAGAGATAGTTTAGGTATAGTGGATGTTAGCAACAGTTGTGATTAAGGGTGAGTGTTAGATTTAAATCCCAGCTCCCACCGTATTCTTCTCATGTGTCTATTAACTCCTCCAGCAAGGATCCAGCTCAGTTTTCTTCCCTTCTACGGAACCTGGTCAATTATATGAGCAAATCAATTAATATGACAGTCTATAGTAGATAGGCATTAATGTATATCTCTGTTTTTTCTACAGGGCAGGACATTGTCTAGCATTTTCTAGTATTTTCTCTGCACCATCATAGTCTACTCCTCATTCTCCAAACTTCTTTTTATTCTCCGTATGTATAAACAATATATTAATATAACAGATAATAAAATTGTCATAATAGAAGGTTTTGTTACGACTGTTGCATACTCTGTTCTATAACGCTTGCATAATCTGTTCTATAAAGCATAGATTGTTTTTCCTCTACATTCAAACAACAGACTAATAATCAAGATCGTAACAAGGAGAATTAATTTGTAGTGGTTCAACATCGTGTATATTTTGTATTTTGTAGTGATATATACAGATATATTGTGCCATGAATTCTTTGAATATTATTAAGGGATGCATTTGGTGACCCTAAACCAAGTTTAAAATTTAGACTTCCCAATAATTAATCGATTTAGTTACTCAAACCTAGCCTTTCACAAGAATGTACAAGTCTGGATGGAAGTCGGCCGCGTTGAAAAACCGACCCACAGAAGCTCAAAGCGTAATATATAAAAGGTGGGCATTATAGATGAACGAAAACAAAAATACGTATAAGTTGAATTTGGAGAACAAGGGATTTTGTAAGGAGCATACTGGTCTGGTTATTAGTGGGCGACATCCGATTCACCCTAATTTTAGTAGCATTTCTAAAGAAATACTGGTCTGGTTATAGCTTGGCAGAGGAAAGGATGGATAGCGTTGAAAAACTTACATTGACATTTGGGTCCATGCCAGTTGAAGTCTTTGTGGAGAATGGTGCAGCAAAGAAACCCACCATCCACAGATATAAACAATCAAATTCTGAGTCGTGGGTAAAACAAGAAGAAGATAAAGGGCCCCGTTGTCTTCCTCAGCAGGCAGCAGCTGGTCATAACAGGCTTTTCCGATCATCATCAAGAAAATGTTATTAACCACAACTACCCTCATTGTAGCTGTTTTTGTTGTCAATACCAAGAAGGAGTGAAATCCAGCCTCCAGATCAGTCAATATGCTTACCCCCATCATGCCGTCTATTGTCACGGCTATGGCTACGACAACCCTTGCATGAATCCAAGTCCATTTCCCATTTCCAGAGGTAATGGTCAGCCGCATTATTATAGCGGACCGGCACCTTTTCTGCGTTCAACGGTAGAGGGAGGTGCAGATTTTTCGGCTGAATTCCAGCATGCAAAGTTCTTTGTAATAAAGTCATTTAGTACGACCGACGTTCTCAAGAGCATCCAACACGATGTTTGGTCAAGCACTCCGCGCGGCAACGAAAGGCTGGATGCAGCATATGCGACAGCTCAGAGGAACAAGGGCAGATGCCCCGTGATTTTGTTTTTCTCGGTGAACGCAAGTAGTCGTTTCTGCGGTGTGGTGGAGATGAGTGGTGGTGTGGAGCGGAATAAAAGCATGTCCTTCTGGGAGCGCACGAACAAGTGGAAGGGAATTTTCCCCGTGAAATGGCATATCGTCAAAGACGTTCCAAACTCTGCGTTTCGCGGAATTCATGTTTTGGAAGACCAGGACAATGGCTGTAATTGGCCCATTTCGATTCCTGTGATCAGGAGCAAAGACACGCAAGAGATCCCTTACCCTCAAGGAATGGAAATGTTGAAGATCATGAAAAATTATGTGTCGAAAACATCCATACTCGACTCTTCTAATTTGGGCTACTGTGAAAGATCTTTGATAAAACGGGATCACTGGCTAAAAACGCAGTTCAATGAGAAGTGGAAGCACAGCAAGGAGAACGATGAGAAAGTTGGATCGCGGTTGCCACTGCCACCATCGCCACCTGTAGCAGTTGCAGGCTCAACTTCTGAAGATGGAAAAGTGAGTAAGATCTATACTAAATCAAATGAGTTCAACATAAGCAAGGCTAGAGACGAAAATAATTCAAATTCTGATGATCTACGGAACCAGAACTATGATGAGAGCGAGGAAGAAGCCTTTTCAACACCATCCCCACACACAGACGCCCAAGCAGACGCACTGTCCCATTGAAGTCCAATCGATATTACAGAAGATAAGAAATGTTCCGAAAGGGCGAAGCTTTAGACACGCTTCTGATCCTTAATGTTTTGCTTGTTTGATTGAGGTGATGCCATTCACCTCAAGAAAATCATTCCCAGTTTTCCAATTCCACGCTATTTAGATAAAAAAAAACTTTTATTATCTTTAATTTAAATATATATCTAAAATATTATATTAAATGGTTTCCTCGAGGAAGAGAGCGATATGTATATTTGAAAGGAAAAAGAAATTAAAAAGACACTTTTTCCCTAGGTAAATTGATTATCAATGGATTATGAAAAATTTATTGCGCAAAAGTAAATGGATTATCAATGATTAGGTTTATACATAATTTATTACTTCCATAATTTGTCGTTTTTATTTTTATTGAAAAAATCTCAAATCTAAAACCCCTCATCACTTCCACAAGCAAATGTTTTAAGTTTTATAGTTAATACTAGTTAGTTCTATATATATTAGTGGTTTTTAAGTTTATAGATAGTGGTTATCTTTACATAAGATCTAAAATTTGATCCCGTAGATCTACTTTTTATGATAATCTTTATATGTATGAACAATTGTTTTAGATGATTGATAGGTTTATAGACCACTTTAATTTTATAGAATGAAGCTAGGATTTGATATTAAGAGTTGTTATCTTGTAGATTTTATATTTTTATTATTAATAATGTTTACGATTGGACAATTTCCACCATCAAAGTAATAAGTAAATGAAGTTGGTTACAAGATTATAATTAATATCATATGTATTTTAATATTTTCTTAATAAAGTTATTAATTAAAGGAGATTGAGGATGATTGTATTGTTATGAGGTTAGGTGATGAGCATTATTATTGCATTTAATGAATGTGTTAAGAGATCTATTTATTTTTAAATAAGCTACATATGGATTCTATTGGATGTTACTCTCATCAAAATTTTAAAATATTTCTTTTGTTAGTAGATCCAATAAGAACAATTAGACCATATCTAACTTACTATTTGGATTAACAACAAAAATTATATCCTTCATTGATTCATATGATTTCATAAATAAAATGGAGTATCAACATATATAAATCTATCTCTCTCAAATGACCAAATAATTTCTACGATGGAGCCCCTAACTCTTATTTATAGAAAATTATTTTCCTAAGAGTAATTTGAGGTAAATTCTTGCTAATCCTATTAAATTCCCTAGTTTAGTGAAATATTTATCAAAATGATACATAACTAAACCTTACCACACCTGCCATCATAGATAAGGTAAACCAGATTTCCAAAATAATGAAGGTGGAGTGAAAAAAAGAGAGGAACCTATTGATGAACTACATCATTCAAATTATTTGAAAAAACCAAAGTAAACCCAAGTTGTTTGAAGAAATTCCAGAAAACTTCTTGAGTGTAGGAGCAAAAGTATAACTAGTGATTTTGAGACTCATCCGCATAGCCACACAAAAAACACTTATTAGGGATCGAAAATCCATGTTTCTAGAGCTTGTCAAAGATCAATAACGTACTTTGAATAGCTAACCAAAATAAGGTATTAACCTTGGGAATGAACCCTTCAGATGTGCATAAGAAACTATTGAAGCTAAAAAATATGAGCAAGCCCTAGATAATGCATAAGCATTGAAACAACTAGTAGAAGAAATAGAAAAGTATATGATGTAGCTATAGCAAGAAGTAGATAAACTAAAGGAGGAAAATAGTCATTTAAAAAAGTAGATAACAAGAAAGAAAGATATAGAGAGATCTAGAAGAGTTAAAAGGAAATATAGCATAATGTCAAGATCAATTAATTCAAGAATTTAACTATCCTACACAATTGAATATAGTAACCAAGCTACTACATTTTTGGTCACTTTGTGGGATTTCACTTTGATCTACTATGATTTTAAATGTATCTAGAAGGTTTTCCAATTTAGCGACCTTATTACGCAAAACACATATTTTTATTTGGAGATATTTTAAAAGATATATATTTTTTTGTAGGATGAGTTGTCCTTGATCTACGTTTTTTTTTTGGTATACCAGCTAACATCAATTACTATACCTCCACTTCAATTTATTCAACAAGTAAGTTTAAATTATCATGGATAGATTTACATTCTTGTAGTTTCCTCTATTTTTTGATCATATTCTTTAGCTACTTTAATACTATCTACCTATCATATACAGTAGTTGCTTTTATTACACAATGGAAATTTTGGATAGCTATGGAAACACTTTGGTATGTTTAGGTATGATAGCTAAATTATTTTCTACATGGTGAATGGTTACTACAATTTGATTTAGGATGCTCTCACAATCACCAATGTACTTAAAGTAGATCTTGGTATGGATGACCTTAGTATATGTTTCATTCATAGGGATTTATTCAACCATTGAATTTTGGGCTTCTACCATTTATACCTTCTTTTAGAACTCTTAATTTATATTTTTTAACAAGAATATTATTGGGTATGTGATACACATAGTATTTTAAAATAATATTTCACATTGTATTAATATTTTTATAGGATGTATAGCATATAATGGAATCCCGTAGACTGTTAAAAGAGGTTAGGTAATAGGGTAAAAAAATTATTTTGAAACCACTCAAACCAACTTAAATAATAATTGAGCAATTAAAAATAATATAATACTATAATGGTAGCCTAGCATCCACCCTTATTAAATTTTTTGGTACAAAAAATAAATGAATAGCCCCATTAATTTAGAGAATAGAGTTTTAATATGGTTTAGGCATTGAAATATGCTTTAGCTTTGGCTCTAGCTTTGAATTAGGTTTTATTATTACTAAAAAAATATCAATCTAGTCTATCTTTTTGTTCTATCTAAAGATCTACCTATGGGTTGCATTTATGTCTTTGCCTCTAGGTCATTGCTTTTTAGGTTGCCACTCACTAGGTTGTTACCTCTATGTTGTATTTGGGTCTCGTATTCTTGGATACCTTATATTTGACCTCTAGGTTAACCACTGGATCAACCATTAGGTTATTATCTCTTAGAAATCGTCCATATTATTATAATTTATATAAGTATTCATTTTTAGGTTTCTCATTTCTACAAGTATTATATTTTTTTATAATTAAAATCATTTATCTCAAGTTTCCAAACATATTTTAACATGGAAAAACTTACATTCTTATATATATTCAACAAACTAGGTCTTATTTTATATAAACCATATAATATTTCTTGTCTTACTCCATTTTGGTACATTCATAAATTCACAGTGCATATGTATTTAGTTATACCTTATTTCTTCTTTATATCGATAATATCTTTGAGAATGATTATTTCCTTTGCAATTCTCACAAGAATGGAGGTTTCAAAATCCTTCTAATATATATCTATATCTCCCATAATGATGATAAATGTATACTTTTTCTTTATATTTTATTTTTATAGAATTTGTATTACTAATTCTTGACACAAATTTAGAATCATTGGTCCCTATCATAATTTTATTGACTCTTTCTTGTCCTATATATTCTAAGACCTTGATTATTTTGATTTATATTTGGTACTATGGGATCTTTCACACCTTACCCATTTCTTCATAAACCTATACCATTGTATCCCATTTGCTTTAAAAATTTTGAACCAAAATCTTTGGTATGCATTTCAAAGAACCCAAACTCATCATCACAATCACAATATCCTTCAATAGGATAGGTTTTGTCATGGATAATACAATATATTTTTGTACAACATTAATATTTATAAACAATATTCAAATCATTGGTCTCACATTCTTTTTGTATCCCTTGTACAATATTCTTTGTTTCATAATAAAAAATTTCAATTTTGGGTTTGAATTCACTAGTGTTACAAGTTGTATCTTTCTTTTTGTTAATATAATTTTTATCACAATAGATATTTACCATAGTGGGATTTAAATTGCTAATGTTACAACTATTTATCATTATAGGTGTTAAATCATCTATGTCACAAGACAATTCTACTATATGGAGAAGATTTCTTGTATTATAATAGATACCTTTCATTATAGGTTTATTATTCATCCTTTCAATTATTACATAAAATATTTTACAATGATCCTTAAGATTGTCATGAGTGGATAATACTATGTATATACTCTTCACAACACCTATAGATATTTTAACACTATTTTCAAAGTAATCTTCATAGGCATCAACATTACTTAGATTTCATTATAAAATATGTCTAATTATTGAAGATTATCCCTCACTATCATATTGAAAAGCTACCTTTCAACCTTGTTGTACTACACGTGTTGTTGATTAGGTACACTTGTGAAATTTTACTTCTTTACTTGTTTTATTTTTATCTTTCCCATGTTGTGCTACTTCAAATCACTTTTTTTGATAGAATTTGGGGCATAGATAAACAAATTTGAAATAAAGCACATTTATGGAGATACATTTTAAGGTGCCCAAATATTACATTAAAAAAAAAATTATACACCTAATTTATCATAACTAAATATATGTACTTAAAAAAATTGCATACACCTTATATATCCTATTACTTGAAAAATATCTTCCATAGTTCTCAAAGGAAGAATATAAGATAAATATTTTACATGTCATTTTATTTTTCTCCAATAATATACCGATAATATTTTATTGTTTGTGTTATAATATTATTTTAATTCAATATATCATCCACCTTTCATAATTTGCATTAAACTTCTCTTTCATAAAAATAAAAATTATATTTCTTAAAAAAATACACTTAAAATTACATCTTAAAACACTTTAGTTATTCCTAATGCAAGCACTACATATTTCATTGAGCACTTCTATAAAAAAAATAAAAAATAAAATCTTGTAAGAGATAGGGAAGTAATTAAGGAGCAACATTTATTTTGTAGTATGAGATTACAATTTGAAAAATATGTATGTATCAGAAAAAAAATTGAATAATGGAAAGATAAACTACCTCCCTTTAAGTATATATTTTATTATACTTCAAATAATCTACTAAATTTTTATATGTGATATAGTGACTTAAGATCATAGTAGGTAGAGGCCATTTGAATCCTTGCTAGTCACTATACTCAGACATCTTAGTATACACTTTTTTCATCTATTGCATCTAAATGGTCATTGTGCATTCAATATTTGGTGTGCCCCTTCATTTCTTTATTCCTTTCATTGACCTCTATCAAGCAACAACAACAACAATCTGGTAAACCATTGCGAAGTGCAACACTTTATTTTGAAAGTAACCAAAGATCTTAGATACTTGGATACCACATATTTGGAATAATGGTACACATAGTATTTTATAATAATAATTTATGTTGCATTAATGTTTTCACATCATGTATGCCACGTAATGGAATTCTATAGGGTCCATTACAAAGAGGATAGGTAATGGTGTAAAGAATTATCTTCGAGAACTACACAAAATAACTTTAATTATAATTAAACAGTTACATATAATGAAATAATATAATATAGGATAATAAATATATCTTCATCCTTACTTCGCACTATTTATTTTACTTGATTTAATTATATCTATATATTTTACTTTTGTTTCTTAAATTCTTGATTTAATTTATCTTGACCTTATGTTATTTTCCCTTTTAACTCTTCTAGATATCTCTATATCTCTTTTTTTCTTGTTATCTACTTTTTAAAATAACTATTTTCTCCTTTAGTACATCTATTTTTTGATGTAGCTACATCATATGCTTTTTTATTTCTTCTACCAGTTGTTTCAATGCTTACACATTATTAGGGGCTTGCTCATATTTTTTATTTTTAATAGTTCCTTATGCGTATATTATAGTTGTTTCTTGTAATTGTCATGTAATTATATCATATAAAATGGAATAACCCTTGAAAAATATACTATGAACAATTTGTTAATATAATTGGTTGGGGTATTTTATAGCCTACTTGGATCAATGGAGACTGATTTAGGGAGTAATAGTTTATTTTTACCTTTTAATAGCTATGATCGCATAACCATTCAAGTCATGTGAGTTAAGGACTTCAATTCAAAATCATCCTATTTTATTAATTTGAAATCCTCCTTCTCTAAATGTATAATTCTATTTATGATATTTCTATGACTCTTTGTTATCTTCCATAAGAATGCTTGTTTGAAAATTATAGTAGGCTTCTTTACCTAGGTGGTATATGTTGAATCTATCATACTTCATGATGTTTTTAAAGAAAATTTCATAGCTATGCCAAGGAACTATTTAATATTTAGACTAAGATAAATTGTGGGTGGCATAAACTAGGTGGTAATGTATAATAAAATAAGTGCAGGAGAGGAAACATAGATAGTAATATATGGTGAAATCATCATGGGTGAAGACCAGTGATTATGATTATAAGTGGTAGGGCTTGAGGTATAAGAAATTAATAGATAAGTGGTCACTATTTGGATGGTTAGTGTAGAAAAATGTGGTAAGATATCCCATGTGGAGGTGGTGGATGCAATGGATATGGTGAATGGGGTTCCTTCATAATAGTGGGAGGTATACATCTTGGTGACTTGATGGATATAATTATGCTACATGATATGGGAACAATATAAAAGATGAGAGAGATTTGAGAAGCATGAATATATAAATTATAAGAAGTGGAGGAAACAATGAAAGAAAAAGGAATAAATGAGATATGAGTGAGGTTATAGGATTTAGTGCGGGAGTTATTATTGTATATAAAGTAATAGTTCCATAGTCATTAAACCATACTTGAATAGTAAAATTATGACTTGTATGATACATTTCCTAATTATTTATCCTTTCTCTATTCCTTCCATACTCTAATATGTCAAGGTAACTATTACATCTAAGTTTGTTACCATTTTGTGTAGAAATGATCACCTTGGATAGAATTTACAATAAGCTATTTATTTGACAACTTTGCTTATTAATACCAATGTTTATAGAGTGGTAAATATGAGTGAGATAGAGAGACCAATTTGAGTGTCCATTCTAGTTATTTTAACATTTTTATTTTTACACCGTTACCTTAGGCCTTAGAAACCACCTCTTCAACTGGGCCTTACAATGCTATGTTTCCCATGGTGTTGATTTTATGTCATATTTTACTCCATGTCATTATATTCTCCTCTCGCCAGTTATATCTTAGAAGGGTACATATAATCTACCTTTACCATTTAGCATAGAAGATAAATTGTGAGGGAGGACTACTTTACCACTATTATAGTTTAGCTAGTATTATCTCATCATTTAGACTGGCCTCTTCTCTCCACCCTAGACCTAATTTTATGGATATGTATTTTATTAATATTGTGTCCCATTAACACACTAAAAGTTATTTTTGGATCATAAGACCAAATATCTTGTAACATTTTCATCCACATAATTTCTCATCTCTTATTTATGACGACATTGTATCACCTTGCTAGTGGGATCAACATCATTATTGCCTCATTGGTCTTGTAGAAAATGATTCTTTCTAGTATTTAAAGTATTTTTGATCAAAAAATTCCACATGCTACAAGTAATTTAGATTAAAATGGTAATTGAGCATGAACACAAGTAACTCATAAGGCCTTTCTAAGAAAAAATCTCCATTGGATTATCGATGATGCATCGCATCATAAAATAATAGGTTATTTTATCTTCAATATTATGTGGTACATCAGTGTAGCCATAAATGATATCAACTTCCCATTGGGTCCCACTTGGTCAAGTTACAATCTTAAATATGATTTTTTTTTATAATAATTTAGTATCAAATAGATGAGTTATAACATATAATTGAATTTCTTTGTCTTATTGAACTTTCTCAACTATTGATCTATGTGGCTTAGGATATATGCAATAAAAAACAATATTTAAGAGTGTTTTGGGGGTAGTTTTCTATTGAAAGTAGCACTAAAACATGTTCTTCCCTAATTAGGTCATGTAGTGTCTCTCCCAAAATAGCTACAATACCAAACTAGACCATATGTACATCAAATTTAATTGGTATGGAGTGGTAGTTCACTTTGAAAGCACGAGGATACAAATGCCTGATAGGGGAACGTACTGGGTGTGATGCAAACAAAACAAAAGCATGCAAAACGCTAAGTTCAAAGTGCATGAAAAATGGAAAACAAACGAACTGAAACGAGATATAAAGCAAGTGTAAAGTGCAGCCCTTATTTTTTTTAATTTTGCTTCGAGACCTGGTTACAATACATCTGATTCCTTTTAAGGAGCTAGGAGCATTATATATAGCTTTATTACACCATGAATGGTACGCTTGCCTTCAAGATCTTTCGTGTGCCCACATTTGAAATGGGCAGGCCAAACTTCACCACAACTTGTGTGAATGCATCTGTAGTTCCTTGCCACCCCTCTAGTGTCGAGATGCTATGTTTAGAGAAAAAACAAATGATTAGTAACACCTTCAGATGGAGGAAAATATGCAATCCCCAAGGCCTTCGGTTAATGCATGCATAAAATAATTAAAACGGTAATAAAAAACATGTCAGAATAACATGAAACTTGAACAAAAGTATGTAAATAGCATCATGGAAACACTATAAAAGGAATAGTCAAGAAATCTACTGTAAATTTCTAATCACTCTGGGGTGGGATGATTCGGACTGTCATAGCATGTCAGAAAGCGACCTCCCAAATGTCCCATCCAGAGGCCTCCAAAAAACCTACAAAGTTGGAGTTAGGCAAAATAAGGCATTTTGGGATGACCTAGAAGGTTGGATTTGGTTGATTCTGCCCTAGTCACCCTATATACGAAAGCACTCCCTGTATGTTAGTGAAAGAAAAAAACAATGAAAACACAGTCAAAACTCATCATAATGGCATGAAATTTGAATGGCAGCATATATGAGTGACCTAAAATGAAATGCAAAAGAAATAGTAAGGAAATATACTACAAATTTCTAATCACTCCGGGGTGGGGCGATTAGGACTGCAGTAGTGCGAGGGGCGCCTGATGGCATGACACCCACCGTTTGGGGCTTGGTTTCGGCACCAATCCACTTGGGATGGGTCCAAAACCTCCTAGGGGATTGTTTTAGAAAATTAGGTGGGGTATTGTGGCCAAATGTTCAGGTTTTGGATCTGAATTGTGCTTCCAATGTTCACCCAATAAATTCCCCTTTGAAAGAGAGATCAAGGATGTAAGAAGCACAATGAGGGTGAGGGTATAATTTGGTAGCACTCCATTGCTCCAAATGCTCCTGCTATGTCCTTTTTGGGGTGAGAAGACTCACCATTTTATAGACCTAGGGTCTCTCTCTTTGAATGAGCATGCGAGGGTGCAACTTGGCTTGCTTGCCCTATTTTGGGAGAAAATATTCTTCCCTCATTTAGAGTCTCCTTGCATGAGGCCTCCATGATCAAGGTATGCTTGACTGAAGTCCCTCTCTCTGATTTGAAGCCCTTCCTCGCAATTGCATGCGTTGAAGGCACAATTAAGTGGCAGATCTGTTGACGTTTGACTTTTTCCCAGTCAAACCTACTAATCATCCCACCATGGGACGATTGCTTCTAATCATCCTGAAAGCATGAGGATACGAAAAAAAAAATGCCAAGTACGATGCATATAAAACCAAACTTAACGCCAAAAGCCTATATATTAAAAAATACATGAAAGGAAAGAACATGAACGAATCGACACAAGATAAAAGCAATATGGAATATGACCCTCTTTATTGATATGCTTTTAAAGTCGTGTTACAATAGGTCTCCTTCATTTTTAGGGGATAGGAGCATTAAATATGTTTCTTATCACATCCATGGATAGCAATCCTTCTTCCGCATGCCCACATGTAAGATGGGTGGACCAAAATGTCACCACAGCTTGTGTATATGAGTGTTGACTCCTTATTGCTCCTCTGATGTCGAAGACCTGCATTCAAGGAAACATAAAATATCAGTAGCACCTGCAGATAGAATAGAACATGTATTTCCCAAGGCCTACTGTTAGTGTATGCATGAAAATATTAAAATGATAACCAAACAACATCAGAACGACCTAAAAAATTAATAAAAGAATGAATATGTTACCAGGAGGGCACTGTAAGTGGAACAGTCAGGAAATTCCTCATAAATTTGTATTCGCTCTGGGGCGGGACGAAAAAACCTACAATAAATTATTAGAAAGCACCCTCTTCAATGTCCTATCCAAAAAGGTCCAAATGACCTGCAAAGTTGGGGTTAGCTAATTGGGGGTATTTTGGGAAGACCTAGAAGGTCAGATTTCTCCAATTTGGCCTCTATCACCCAGATTTTGATGGTGCCATCTACAGATTAGTAAATGCGGGAAATGATAAAAACATGGTCAAAAATGCTCAGAATGAAATGAAATTTAAACTATAGCCTATTTAAATAACCTAGAATAAGATGCAAAAATAAAATAAATGAAATCTACCATAGATTTCTAATCACTCTAGGGTGGGGCATTTAGAACTGTAACAACTTGGGGGGCACCCAGGGGCAAAACGCCCACCGTTTGGGAATTTGTTTTGGTACCAATCAACTTGGGATGGGTCCAAAACCTCTTATGGAGTGTTGTCAAAAAATTTTGTGGGATATTGTGGCCAAATGTTTGGGTTTGGGCTCCAGATTTGCACTGCCAATGATCACCCAATAACCTCCCTCCAAAAGGGAAATCAAGGATGTGAAAGGCACAAATCAAAAGGGTGTGTGTATGGATGTAAAATGGCAGAACTTCATTTCTCAAAATGCTCCCTCTGTTATCTCCTCTTGGGTGAGAAATCTCACCAATTTATAGACCTAGGGTCTCTTTTTTTGAATGCGCATGCAAGTGCGCCACTGGAGTTGCATGTCCTATTTTGAGAAAAATATTATTCCCTGATTTAGAATATCCTTGCATGAGGCCTCCAAAATCATAGACATGCATGGCTGAAGTCTCTCTCCTTGATTTGAAGTTGTTCCTTGCAATTGCATGTCCTGGAGTTATAGTTAACTGGCAGACTTGTCGAGGTTTGACTTTTTTCTAGTCAAACTTGCTATTCGCCTCACCCTGGGGTGAATGCTGCTATTCATCCCTAGGTGGGACGAATCCCAGTTTGTAATCATCTAGGGGTGGGACGAGTAGAGAGCAAAGTGCCAAAAGGTGCCAAATTGACCCTTGACCTTCCAAAATACTATTGGGAGTGGTTAGGACCATTGTTTAACCTCTGGGGGCTGCCCTGGGGGCTTGTGTGTCAATGCGATCGATGCTTGTTGTCACATAATCAGATTGGTGTTGTTTTGGTGTCTACAGATGCTCCTTTTTGTGAACCGCTGTTCAAGGCGCAACGTTGAGAAAAAATAGATACCTAAATCACTAATGATTAGGGTTTATTAGTAACCTAACCAACTCTTGATGCCCCAAGTATGGAAAGAGCACGCATTCTTGAATCCTTGCTTTTGACGAGCTAAGGAACTTAATTCAAGTGTTAACATTTTTCGGTGAGGTGTTACTTGAGCTTGGACATTGATCAGTCATGAATAGGCAAAGGGTGCAACCTTTTGTCTATGGGAACCTTGAGTTCATGATTCACGAATGCCAAGTGTTTGATCAGCTTGTGATTGTTGCTTGTTTGCTGCCCCAAGTAGAAGTGTGATTCTCTTTGTCAATGATCCTTTGAATGCATGTCATTTCCATGATTGGGTGTGTTTTTGTTGATTGGTGACTAAGTGTGAATACCCACTCAAGCGACGAATCGATGAGGGAATGACCGACATGAGAAAAGCGACAAGTCACTTGATCCAAGATGACTTAGGTAAGGGTGCCTTCAGTTGTTTAATGTTGAATGCTTAAGCAGTTTTCAAACATTCTAACCTATTTTTGGTGGGTTTTGACCCATTTTGTGATGCATTTTGGAGTTGAAATTCTCAAAAATCCATCTTCCCATGGAGCGGTCCGGCTATGGTAGCATTCTTAGGGAATATTATAGTGAGGATTTGCAACCCCGACGTCAATTTTGTATGCCCGAAATGTCAGGTGCAAAAGCACTCTCATTGGACAGTTTTTTTGCTTTTTTTGGTGCATTTTGTGCAATTTTTGATTTTTTTTGAAATTTTTGCTCTTTAATCATCCCTGGGTGGGACGAATACCTGTTTAGTAATCATCCTAGGGTGGGAAGATTGCTAAACAGAGCACTCATCCTAGGGAGGAATTATTACAGGCTGAAAAAGCCTATTTAAAGGCCAAAACTGGGTTTTGGGCTCATTTGCATTTGTCTTTCTTGGCGATTTAGAGCTTTGAGGAGGAGGAGGTCAATTCTACAAAGCGAAGCGCTGCCAAATTTTTCCCACCACCATGAGTTCATGGACCATATCTTCCAGCGGTGAAACCAAAGCGAGATCAGTGAGTGCCCTTCCTCTCTTTTATGTAGTAAAAAAAAAAAAAACGCAAGTTATTTGTTTTTTCTGTCTGTATTTGGTTTTTTAAATTTAAAAATGAAACCCTAGTCTATCAAAATTAACACTTAGCTTAAAACTTAGGTTAACCTTAGTTAAACAAAGATCAAAACTTAGGTTAGAAACGTAGGGTAAAACTAAGTTGTACCCTAGTTATTTTTTTTTGTTGTTTTATTAGTGGAGAGTTAAAAACCCTAGGAACTAAAAAAACCATTTTTATTTTTTGTTTTTGTTTAATTTATCAGTGTAGAGTTAAAAACCCTAGGAACTGAAAAATCATTTTTTATTTTTTGTTTTTTTTTAATTTATCAGTGTAGAGTTAAAAACCCTAGGAACTAAAAAATCATTTTTTATTTTTTGTTTTTGTTTAATTTATCAATGTAGAGTTAAAAACCCTAGGAACTGAAAAAACCATTTTTATTTTTTGTTTTTGTTTAATTTATCAGTGTAGAGTTAAAAACCCTAGATTTGAAAAATTATTTTTGTGAATGTTTTTGTTTTGTTTTTAATTTATCAGTTTAGAGTTAAAAACCCTAGGAACTGAAAAAAACCATTTTTATTTTTTGTTTTTGTTTAATTTATCAATGTAGAGTTAAAAACCCTAGATTTGACAAATTATTTTTGTGAATGTTTTTGTTTTGTTTTTAATTTATCAGTGTAGAGTTAAAAACCCTAGGAACTGAAAATTTATTTTTGACTGTTTTTGTATTTTTGTGAATTTGATCACTCGTTATTTGTCTATTTTTAGTTGTACATTGTTTTATGCATTGTTGTATATGCATGTTATTGATGTATAGTTTTTTCATTATTTTAATGTTTTTGTGTTGTTTTCTGTTGTAGGTTGTGAAGAGCCAATATAGTGTGCCAACGATTTTTACTGAAGCACATGAGGTGCTGACTTTGACTGACTGGGAGTGGCTTGATGCCCTTGGGCTCAAGTAGGTGACTCGACTAGAGCCTGTGGTCGGGGATCGGGCCTATCTGATGGCTCTGATCAACCTATGGGATCCTCAGACCAACACCTTCCATCTCCCAACAGGGGATATGACGGTGACCTTGGAGGATGTCTATCGGATTCTGTGAATTTGGATAGACAAACTGTCGATCAGGACAACACCATGGGATCAATGGACAACAGTGCTGACACGCTACTTTAGGCATGGGGAGGAGTTGGGTGTGGACAACCCAGTGGAGAGGGCATAGGGCGAATTCCATATTGGTGGCATTTTGGTTCGATGGTGGTTAGAGATGGGTGTGTTGGGAGTGAGGCATGTCGTATTGATGGGCCTCATTTCCAACATGCTGCTACCCAAATATTTGGGTGCGCGGTTCCCTTAGAACCTATTGGAAGTGGTGTTTCGACTGGTGGAGTGTCCTAAGGATGCATCGATGATTATGAGATGGGTATAGATTCTGCTAGAAAAACTCTATGATGAGCTGTACGAGGTCCGCTACCAGAGGTGGAAGGGATTGGATGTAGCTATCTATTGTAGTGTTGGGCTTGGTAGCACATAGCAGTGGAGAGGCCAGTTGGTTTGCCATGGATGACTCGAGAGGAGATGGTAGATCGAGAGATCGAATACGGGGAATTATGGTGGAGATCAAAGGAGCAGGGTCAGAGTAGGCAGTGGGCAGGTGTCGTAGGGCACTATGTCGATGCCTTCGCTTGGATTAATCTGGGGGAGGTGTTCTGGTGCCCCTACCAGGATTGTTTAGCCTGGCTTGAGGCTGGAGAGTGGCTCCGATGGGTACATAGGGAGCGGTGGCTAATTGGGTGACATGAGACTAAGTAGGAGTTTTTCCCATATGGTCAGTTTACATGATAGTTCAGGGTTCACTAGGGTTTTCCTAGTGAGCCCGTGGTCTATCAACACCAGGGGGCGAGAGGACTCTAGCTTGGCAAGTCATTGCACCATTGGGTGAGGATTCAGATACTGCGATTGACGTCCCAAACATGGATGACATCGGGACTACCGTAGAGTATGACCAATGGTGGACTTTGCAATGATGGCGAGGTGAGGGGCCACTAGGTGGCATAGAGGTGGCAGCAACAGGTGATGAGGGTGTAGAGGTAATAGGTGAGGGTTGGGGGTTCTGCTAGAGGACATGGATATGGTAGAGGTGGATGACTTTGGGGAGGATTTTGGTGTTTTAGACCAACCGGATATGCATGATGTTCTGGAGTAGTGGGAGCCTGAGCAACCCATAGTCTCAGATTCATAGATGCACTAGGCAGTCTCGAAGGGTATGGAGGTGAGGCATCATGTTGAGTTAGCGCGATTAGAGGACCTGCTTCGAAAGTGAGATGAGGAGTTAGGGGAGGTTCTATAGGAGTATGGACTCAGCTAGCAGAGTGAGAGAATGCATGGGATGTGTACCATGGGTAGGAGGGGGATATCGATGCTACACAGGAGAGGGATCTTCTACAAACATAGCTGACAGAGAGGGAGAAGATGTTGGTATAGCACGATGATGTAGTAGCAATGTACCATCTGTGGGAGGCAGAGTGGTGTTGGCACCAGATGGATCTAGAGGGAGAGATCATCCACCTCGAGGGGCAGGTACCTAAGCCCTCAAGAGGTGGGTCTTCAATCCAGACAAGGGGAAACGATACTGAGCAGTCAACATCATCTCATTGTAGGTGATTAGATGAGGGGAGGGCTAGTGGGCATGATGCAAGGGCGAGCAACAGTCACCTTGAGGGGTCCCATAGGACCCACACCATGGGGGGTAGTTCCCATCGCACCGATCCTGCATGATCATGGTGGCCAACACCCTAGGCTTGGGGGTTTTTGAGTTTTTTCTTTGTTGCGAGGTCAGAGGACCGGTTCATTGTATCCTACGAAATTTTTTGATGATATATATATATATATATATAGATGAATTTATTTGTGTTTATACACTTTTCATGGTTTATTTTTCTATTTATGCGTAGTTATTTATGATGATGTATGCATGTGGTATTATGAATGCAATGTTTCTAATTAGATGATGTATGCATATAGAATGAATGAAATGAGTTGTTGATAACTTGGTTGATGGCACCATAGACTGTACAAGATTTACTGGCTTCTGTACTTATGGAATGGCTTTGTGGAATGACTTCACATGGGATAACTTTGTTTTTGCATTTTGCATATTTTTTGATGGTGATGTACGTAATGAAATGTTCTAGTTGTTTTAAAAATGTAGTTAAGCTTTTATGGGATTCGGATATTTTAACAAACAGGCCAATACTGTACATTTATTTTGCAAGACTTTTGAACAAGGTATAAATTTGACTTGAGTTTAACCAAGGTATTTCACATCCCTGTGTGTGCAATTGAGTTCATTTATGTGATAGTTTTTAGGATACCACTAGTGCTAGATAGGCTATCAACCAAACCTGTACTGAGGATCACCTAATTAGCTCCACTAACTTCATTGTTGTATTTAGCAATATTAATCCATGAGACAATCTAAGGTACCATAATTTAGCTCATCCACATGCAAACATTGGTCTGTTCACATGCAAAGTTAATGTGACAGACATATCGTCATGCGATTAGGATATCGTCATTGCAATGTAGGCTGTCCACCAAACCTGTAATGAGGATCACCTAGATGGTTTTCGAATGTTGAGAATTCTAAGGATTCAAGTTTAGTATTTTTATTTGCTCAACGATTTAGGATACTTGCTCGTATACACAGTGATAAAAAAAATCACTATTTATTATTATTATTATTATTTTGTTTTTCTTTTTGAGCAAGGATTGTGAATAGTGATGATAACCACTATTATTTGATTTTACATTTTAGGTCCAAATTTGAGCTTGTAGGTTTGTGGATTATGAATGGATTTGATCCCTTTAGGCCTTGGGGATGACTACCCATCCTTTTCAGGGATGTGTAGTATGAATATTTATGACTTTGAGAACCAAAGGGATTATAGAGACTATGAAGTACAGACATTGATATCTTAGGCCTTGGGGATGACTACCCATCCTGTTCAGGGACGTGTAGTATAAATCCTTATGACTTGGGAGACCAAAGGTGATTGGAGATGATCATGATGATGGATTGTGGGGATTTTTTTTTGAATGGTCATTGATCCATTTAGGCCTTGGGGATGACTACCCATCCTTGGCAAGGACGTGTAGTACGAATCCTTACAACCTTAGGGACCAATGGTGATTGGTATTTTTTTGTAGTGGTGAAAACCACTATTTATTAAGGGGAATTGATGGGGAAGAGCTTGTCCTTTTGTCCATTCTCAGCACTCGTGAACCATTCGCATAGGAGGATGAACATGTTAATCTTTCACCTATGGTATCCTAGACTGCTTTATAGTTTTCCTCTTACATTTACACAACTTGGGAATTATTTTATGTGTTTTAAATTGTGTAGGGATGTTACATAATGAGGCATGATCCAAGTAAAACTTTCCCGTATAAAATCTGTTTTAACTTTGTACAGTTTTTGGCTAGCAATTTAAAGACAACTGAATGATGAAAAATCCTATATACATTAAGAGACAACTAACTATACTAAAAATGGGCAATGGTATTATTCTGGATGTATGTGTTGATAAAGTGGATGGAATGTGAAAAATGATGGAATTGTTGAGCAATTACATTCTATGGTGGTTGTGACCTGTATGACCAACAAATATACAATGTATGGATGTGATGCCTAATGCAACTTATATATTTTTATTTTGATTTTTATGAGTATGCATGGAATGGAAATGCAATTTTTATTTTTATATTTTGTTATTTTTGATGATTTTAATGTTTTTGTTTGTTTTTGTTGAATACTTGTTTTGACCTAGGCGGTTAGGGTAACCCGTGGAGCTTTTGGTTTTGACCAAAGGGTTTATGGATACCTTTGGGGTATTTTGGGGTGACCAAGTGATTGTGGGAATCCTTGGAGCTTTTGGTTTGACCAAAGGGTTTATAGATACCTTTGGGGCATTTGTTTTGACCAAAGGGTTTATGGATACCATTGGAGCTTTTTGGGGTTGACCAAGCGATTGCGAGAATCCTTGGAGCTTTTGGTTTGACCAAAGGGTTTATAGATACCTTTGGAGCTTTTGGGTTTGACCAAGAAATTTTGGTAATCCTTGGAGCTTTTGGTTTAACCAAAGGGTTTATAGATACCTTTGGAGATTTTGGGTTTGACCAAGCGATTTTGAGAATCATTGGAGCTTTTGATTGGACTATGGCTCTCTAAATGTGGAATGGCCTCAAATGAATGATGTTCAAGGGTTATGTTTCCTTGATTCCTGAAACCATGAGATTTTGGAAATAAAACAATATTGAGATGCAATATAAACAAACTAGCCTGATGCACGAAATAGGACAAACGTAATCAAATCAAGATAAAACATAAAGAGGAAGCAAGAGCACAACCCCTTTATATTAATTCCAAACTCGGTTACAATCCATCTCCTTCCCTTTTAGGGGCTAGGAGTGTTAGCATGTTTTTTATTACAATCGTGATCAATACGCCTCCTTTCGCATGCCCACATGCAAAATGGGCGGGCCAAAATGTTGCCGCCGCTGATGTTGACGAGTCCTTGCTTCTTGCTACTTCTCCTGCAATCAAAGAAATAATGAAAACATTAGTAGCACCTATAACAAGAAGATAGATCGTTTGACTTTAGAAATACATGCAAAATACTGATTACATATGTGAATAAAATAACTCTACGCAACCTGCAACTTTGACAAAACTCGAAAAAATGTCACCAGATGGCCACTGCCATTGAAACAGTCGGCCAATCTGCTGTCGAATTAGACGTCGCTACCTGCAGGTTAGTGGGATAGCAACAACGACAAAAGCATAATAATATTCGACAAAGGTCTAAAGCCATGATAGCATGATAATATATTCGATAAACTATAACGTATAATAGAATAAATTAAAACAAACAGCGTAGACTGTAACGTATGATAAATACGTGATAACGAGATAAATTAAAAACAACTGAGAGCGTGCGGGGCACCCGAGCGGGCTGCCCACTGTTGAAAACTCGACTTTGACGCCAATCCACTATGGATGGGCCCAAAATCTAAGATAAGAAGGTGATGTCATCGAATTGATGGATTACTGTGATTCAATGTTGGGTTTTAAGGTCTAGATTCACCTTTCTAACAGCCACCAATAACCTCCCTTGCGAAAGAGATTATAGGTGTAGAAGAAATGAATCGAGAAGAATGCAATCGAGTGTTTAATTTGGTAGCACTTCGTTGCTTGAAATGTCTACCAGCTTGTCTTTTTTATGGGCGGGAAAGTCTGCCATTTTATAGACCCATGGGGTCTCTTTGGAGGGGCACGTAGGGATGCCACATGGCGGCCATGCCTTCCCAAAAGGGAGGAGACTCCTCCTTGACTTGGGCTTAGATGATTGCCCTTGTGACAGTCTACTAACTGCCAATTTGGCCATCTACGCATGCATGCACAGCAGGCGGCAATAACTGACTGTCCTCGGCTGCCACTTGTTTAATGGTCACTTTAAGTTGTTTTAATGGCACTTTTAAATGTTTTAATGTCTGACTTTGATTGGTTTAATTTCGCCTCTGATTGGTTAAGTTCCGCCTTTGATTGGTTAAGTCCGCCTTGGCACGAAGATGAGAGTTTGTCATGATATCGCGACATCGCGATATCGCGACGTCGCGATATTGGGACACTTCGGCCAAGGCTTTCTTTTGGATCGGAAGTGTCGCGATATCGTGACGTCACGATATCACGACACTTCGGCCAAGGCTTCCCTTTGGGCCCGAAGTGTTGCGATATCGTGACACTTCGGCCAAGGCTTCCCTTTGGGTTTGAAGTGTTGCGATATCGCGACGTCGCAATATCGCGACGTCGCGATATCATGAAACTTCGGCCGAGGCTTTGTTTTGGGCCTGAAGTGTCGCGATATCGCGACACTTCGGTCAAGGCTTTTTTTTGGGCCCGAAGTGTCATGATATCGTGACACTTTGGTCGAGTCTTTGTTTTGGGCCCGAAGTGTCACGATATCACGACACTTCGGCCTAGGCTTTGTTTTGGGCACCGAAGTGTCGCGATATCGTGACGTCGCGATATCGTGACACTTCGACCAAGGCTTGTTTAAGGCTTGCTTTTGATAAAGGCTTGCTTTTGATTAAGGCTTGTTAAAACAACCAACTTTGTTTTGTTTACTTTATGACCTTCTAAACTGCTGTGTAAGTGGCTAGGACCACTATTTGAACTCTGAGGGATACCCTGAAAGCTGTGTATGTCAATGCGATCAGTGTTTGTAGTCACATAATCGGATTGGTGCTATTTTGGTGTCTACATATGCCCCTTTTTGGGAAGCACTGTCGGTGACGCAGTGCTGAGCAAAAATAGATAACCAAAGCACTAATGAATAGGGTTTCTTGGTAACCTAACCAACTTTTGATGCCCCAAGTATGGAAAGGGCATGCATTCTTGAATCCTTGCTTCTGACGGGCTAAGAAATTTGATTTCAAGTGTTAACCTATTTTTGTGAGGTGTGACTTGAGCTTAGACATTGATCAGTCATGATTAGGCAAAGGGCGTAACCTTTTGTCCACAGGGGGAACCTTGTGTTCATGCTTCGGGAATGCCAAGTGTTTGATCAATTTGATTGCTGCTTGTTTATTGCCCCAAGCAAGAGCGTGATTGTCTTTGTCAATGATTCTTTGAATGCATGTCATTGCTTTGATTGGGTGTGTGCTTGTTGATTGGTGACTAAGTGTGACTACCCCCTCAAGCGATGAATCGATGAGGGAATGGCCTTCATGAGAAAAGCGACGAGTCGCTTGACCCAAGATGATTTGTGCAAGGGTGCCTTTAGATGGTTTACCGTTAAGCATGTGCAATGTCCCGACATTTGGACCTATTTTTGGTGGGTGTTAACCCTTTTGGTGATGCCATAATGGGGTGAAATCATCGAAAACCCATCTTCCCGTGGAGCGGTCCGGCTATGGTAGCCTTCTTGGGGAAGTAGGAGAGTGACAATTTGAATACTAACATCGATTTTCTATGCCAAGAGGTTAAGTGTAAGAGCACTTGTGTCCGGCAATGCTTATTGCTATGTTTTTGTGTTGATTTTTTTTTTGTGATGTTTTTGTTGTTTTGATTTTCTTGCTTTGTGTATATGTCATGATTTTATGTTATGCACAATGATTGATGTTGATGGATGAATGTTACTTTATATTTATGTATGCACATGGTATGATAAATACGAATGTTTTTGATATATATGTGATATGCAAAATGTAATGGATGGAATGAATTTGTGTTATTTGGTTAGGGCACCATAGACTGTTTAGGACTTTGTGATTTTGTTTTTATGCAATTACTGTGATGCATGACTTTGTATGTATACATGTGGTTTTTCTTTTTTTGTATTTTCTGATGGTATTGTAAGGATGAAAAGTAGCGCAGTTGGTTTAGAAATGTAGCTAAGGTTTTTTGAGACTCAGACGGTTTTAACTTACTAGCCATGACTTTACTTTATCTTACAAGACTTTTGAACAAGGTATGAATCGGACTTGTTTTTGACCGAGCTATTTCACATCCCTGTGTGTGCAATTGAGTTCATTTATGTGGTATTTGTCAGGATACCGCCAGTGCCAGATGGGCTTTCAACCGAACCTGTACTGAGGATCACCTAATTAGCTCCACTAACTCCTTTGTTGTATTTAGTTAGATTAATTTGTGGTGTTATCCAGGATACCATAAGCTAGCTCATCCTTATGCAAACATTGGTCTGCACGCATGCAAAGCGAATGTGACAGAAATATCGTCATACGGGTAGGATACCACCATTTCCAGATAGGCTATCAACCAAACCTGTAATGAGGATCACCTAGATGGTTTTTGAATGCTAAGAATTCTAGGGATTCAAGTTCAAGATATTTGTTGGCTGAATGATTTAGAAAGTTGCTCATCTATATAGTGATGAAAATCACTATTTATTTTCTATTAATTCTTTTTGAGCAAGGATTTTGAATAGTGGTGATAACCACTATTATTTGATTTTGTGTTTTGAGTATTGTGAGTTTGGGCTGGTGAGTGGCCTTGATCCTTGTGGCCTTGGGGACGACTATGCATCCTTTGCAGGGACGTGTAGTACAAATCCTTACGACGTTGGGAACCAAGGGGGTGATGGAGATTATGGAGTAAGGGCATTGATATTTTAAGCCTTAGGGATGACTACCCATCCTGGTTAGGGGCGGATAGTATGAATCCTTACAACTTGGAGACCAAAGGTGAATGGAAAGTGTTAGGATGATGGTTTGTTGGAATTTTGTTTGTGAATGACATTGATCCCTTTTGGGTCTTGGGGATGACTACCCATCCTTGGCAGGGACGTGTAGTACAAATCCTTACAACTTTGGGAACCAACTATGATTGGGATTTGGTAGTGGTAAAAACCACTGTTTATCAAGGTGAATGGATAGGAAAGAGCTCATCCTTTTGTCAATTCTCAGCATTCTGGAACCATTCGCACAGGGGGATGAACAAGATAACCGTTTCACTTATGGTGACCTGGATTACTGCACAGGTTTCATATTTTGTTCACACAACTAGGGAATTTTTATGTGTTTTAATTTGTGTTGGGATGTTATGTAACAAGGCGTATTTCAAGTGTAACTCTACCTTTGTAAAATCTGTCTGACTCGGTACATTACGTAGCTAAAAAGCAAAATGATGACTGAATTACGAAAACTCTTGATACATTAAAAGACCACTGACTCTAATGTGGTAAAAAGTAATGCATGGTGTTTTTGTTGTTTTTGTAAGATGGAACAGTGTGGAACAAGATGGACTAGCAGAGCAATTACAGCCTATGGTGCCTTTGACCTGTACGACCACAAATATGCAATGTATGGATGCAATGCTTTAATGCATCTATATATTTTTGTATTTTTTATGGATTGATTTTGGTGAATATGAAGATGAGGTGTGAGAAGGGCTCTCTATTGATGAATTTGAGTATGCCTAGAAATGAGATGCAAAAATTTTTGTTGTTTTTGATTTTTTTTAATTTTTGACCAAGCGATTGTGGAAATCCTTGGAGCATTTTGGGATTGACCAAGCGATTTTAGGGATCCTTGGAGCATTTTTGGGATTTGACCAAGCGATTATAGAATCCTTGGAGCATTTTTGGGATTTGACCAAGCGATTATACAATCCTTAGAGCATTTTTGGGGTTGACCAAGCGATTATAGAATCCTTGGAGCATTTTTGGGGTTGACCAAGCGATTTTATGGATCCTTGGAGCATTTTTGGCATTGACCAAGCGATTTTATGGATCCTTGGAGCATTTTTGGGATTGACCAAGTGATTAAAGAATTCTTGGAGCATTTTTGGGATTTGACCAAGCAATTATAGAATCCTTGGAACATTTTTGGGGTTAACCAAGTGATTTTATGGATCCTTGGAGCATTTTAGGGATATGGCTCTCTTAGATATGAAATGGTCACAAATGACTGATATTCAAGGGTTCTGTTTCCTTGATACCGTCAAGAGAAGCTAGCCGGTATGTCCCGGGTCCTATTTTTCTATCAATGACATATGGACCTAACCAATTTGCCACAAACTTGTCCCTTAGGTGGGATGGCAAACTAGAATTCTGCTGGTTTTCCTTCAAAACCAAATCACCAACTCGAAAGTCTCTAAGGTGAACTTTCATGTTGTAAGCTTTCTTAAGTCGCTCTTGATAAATACGTAAATGCTCGAGAGCATTAACACGTCGTTTGTCAAGCAACGTAAGCTGGTCTAGCCAGGATTGCCATGCAGTGTCATCATCGATGAACTCCTGCATTGATATGCACAGGGAAGGAATCTCCAACTCTAGAGGAATGACTGCCTCGGAGCCATACACGAGCAAAAATGGAGTGGCCCCAGTGGGTGTCCGAATGCTAGTATGATAGGCCCATAGGGCAAGTGGGATTTGAATGTGCCAATCCTTATGACTGTCTACGACGATATTTTTAAGGATGGCAACTAGCATTTTGTTTGAAGCTTCTGCTTGCCCATTCACCTATGGATAATAGGGTGTCAAAAAACTATGCTGAATCTTGTACTTTATGGTCAAAGCACACATGTCTTTGTTATTGAAAGGCATCCCATTATCCGAGACTATTTTGGATGGAATACCAAAATGACATATGATGTTATGCAAAATGAACTCCACAATGCGGGGTCCTGTCGTAGAGGTAAGCGAAACCGCTTCCACCCACTTGGTAAAATACTTTGTGGCCGTTACTGACGATGCAGGGGAGATCTTTCCAATTAGATCAAAGCCCCACTATGAGAACGGCCAAGCAGACTAGACTGTCTGCAAGGCCTAAGAAGGTACGTGCATCAAATTGGCATGATGTTCACACTTCACGCATTTCTTGACATATGCGCAACAATCTCGCTCTAAATATGGCCAATAATAGCCCATGCAAAGAATGCGCTTTGCGATGGCCATACCACTAAAGTGGCCACCACATGTACCATCGTGCACTTGGGTGATCGCCCAAGTGGACTCTTGCTGGTCTAAGCAACGAAGAAGGATTCCTTCATAGCTGTGACGATACAAAATGTCTCCTATCAAGACATACTTAGCCACTTTCTACTTGAGTGCTCATTTTGTGGCATGAGTCAATCCAAGTAGGAGATTACCTAACTTGAGGTAGTCTCTAATGGGTAAATACCAGTCCTATTGATCAAAAACCTTGACAGTATGAATAGCCAATCCCTCTTGAATTTCATCCCTAGCAAACACTGAATGGGATAGAACTTGTAAGAATAGCGTTGTGTTGCTATTAATGGGAGTAGGGGAAAACAAGGACCCCCAGTTGGCACGTTTCAGATGATCTTGGATTTGAGAGAACTTATCCGAGGATGGTTCAATCTGGATCATGTGGATTCCTGGCGTCAAGTCTAAGCTTGCACGCTCCATCGCAGATTGCGATAAGGTTTTGACTTGAATGGTTGTCATATCATCGGAAAGGTCTTGTGGAATTAGTGACCCCAAGGAGGCCATTGTGTCCACAAAATGATTCGATGATCGAGGGAGTGCCTCGATGTCATACCACTCAAGTTTTGCCAGGAATTTATCCACAAGGGCTTTATAAGCCTGCAGGACTGGGCATTTGCATTGATATACCCCTTTGAATTGATTGAATATTAATAGCGAATCACTAAAGATGTTCAGTCATTTGATGTTCATGGCAATTGTTGTCTGAAGACCTAGGAGCAAGGCTTCATACTCTGCATTATTATTGGAGCACCCTGCGGTGTGAAGAATACAATTCCTGTGCCACCACCTTGCTCACATTTAGAACCATCAAATAATAGGGTTATGTCGGCCTGTGACTTAGGCTCCTCAGAATCTGGCGATTCTGAGACATGGAAGACCCCATAATCGGGTAGTTCTATGACTAGAGGCTAATCGTCTTCAAGAGGAGCCTCTGCTAGTTGATCGGCTATGACTTGTCCTTTGATAGATTTTTGTCCAATAAACTCAATGTCAAATTCTATTAACAACATGATCCATTTTGCCATGCGACTACTATGATAAGTGCGACTCATCATGTATCGCAATGGATTCTCCTTAGACACAACATACGTAGTGTTGCTCAGCATGTAGTGGCATAGCTTTTTGGTAGCAAACACCACCGCTAGCGGAGTTTCTCAACGTATGCATAGTTAAGTTCATAACTGACCAGGGTGCGGCTAAGATAGTAAGTAGCCTGTTCCTTGTGAAGTTCATTATTCTAGGCTAACATGGTGCCCAGTGCCACCTCAGTAGCTGAGATGTATAAGTAGAACGACACTCCTGGTCTAGGTGGTGCCAATACTGGCGACAAAGCCAGGTATTGTTTGATTTTGTCAAAGGCTGATCGGCACTCGTCATCCCGGTGAAAGGTAACCCCCTTGTGCAATAATTTGTTCATGGGTCGGCACTTGTCAGATAATTGTGCTATGAAGCGTTTAATCGACGCGACCTTTCCCTACGGACTTCGAGTTGCTTGATTGTAGTTGGGGGAACCATTTCAAGGATTGCCTTGACTTTCTTTGGGTCCACCTCGATTCCTCGCTTTGAGACTATGAAACCCAAGAGTTTTCTAGATGTGATGCCAAAGATGCACTTCTTGGGATTTAGTCTAACTTTATGCTCCATGAGGTGATCGAGGATTTTGCTTAAGTCATCGATATGATTTGAGCGCAAAAGATATTTGGCTAACAAATCATCCATGTAATCTTCCAAAGTTTTATGCATGTAGTCATGGAAGATATATGTCATGGCACGTTGGTAGGTAGCGCCAGCATTTTTAAGGCCAAAAGTCATGACCTTATAACAAAATGTCCCCCAAGGCATTATGAACACCATTTTTAGTTGGTCTTCAGGATTGATACGAATTTGATTATATCCCGAGAAACCATCCATGAGGGAGAGAATTTTGTGACCTACTATAGCATCTACCAACGCGTTGATGCTTGGCAAGGGGAAATCATCCTTAGGACTCGCTTTATTTAGATCTCAAAAATTGGTGCCTATGCGAATCCTCCTGTCGGGCTTCTTGACGGGAACCATGTTGGACAGCCATGGCGGATAATCCACGCAGATGACAAACTATGCATCCAACAGCTTTTGCAATTCGTCTTTGACCATCAAGGCCACTGTTGGGTGCATCTTACGTAGTTTTTTCTTTACAGGCATGATTGTTGGATCAAGCGTTAAATTATGCGTGACTAGCTGTAGGTCTAGTCCTGGCATATCCTTGTACGACCATGCAAAAACCTCCTTCTTTTCTTTAAGAAGGGCAATGTAGTCGGCTTGCTCTTCGAGGGAAAGACTTACCCCCAGCTTGAGAATCTGTGGATTCATTGGATCTGTGCCGATATCTACATCAGTCGTCTCCTCGACTGACATGTGGGATGCATCCTCCAACTAATGTGGAATCAAGATCAAATGGATATCATTAGCTGAATTTAGATCTATGTTGGGAACCTCGGGTTCCTCTTTAGCTTGAAAAATATCCTAAGTTGTCCCTGGGGTAAAATGAGGCATTTCACCGAAAGGCCAGTACTTTGATGGTGATAAAGGTGAATTGACATGATCCCAGTCGATGGCATCTGTGTCTAGATGCAATGACCGTGCTGGATCGGCTAGATTGCAGATGGGTGTGATCAAATCAATGGAGATCATGTGGATGGAATGAATTTGGTCTCCATTACCATGGGTATGATAACTTGAATCTTCTGGATGCTCCCTATACTCTGGATCTGGATCTAGGGGAACAGGCACGAACGGATAGGCCCTATGTGCTGATAGGAAGACAAGGTCTTCTCTCGACACTGATGTCATGATAGGGTCTCAGGGTGGACGATGCTCATCGTGGATTTGGAGCCATGGATCCAACACTTGGTCCCACCCCACTGGGTCTACATACCATTCATGCCCTAACCTTAAGCCCATATGTCCCATCAGATCTTCATGAGTTAAAGGGTGATTATGTCGTTGTGCATGATTGAGATAGTTCATCTCAGTCTCATCTTCTGAATCACTTTCGGAGATCCAAGAATGTTCATTTTCTTCAGAAACTGTTTGCGATGTTGAGGGTTCTCCTTTTTCCAGCAAATTAATCTGGTCCCATTGTGGTTGTTCCACTCTTGGTGGAGGGACCTGATTCTCTTGACACTGTATTGACTCAACTGGAACCTCTAAGGGGAACAACTTCAAAAAGATGTCTGGACACCGTTTATGTTCTCTTCGGGGATTAGTGTCTGAACTTTCACCTCTCTCTAGAAAAGGAGAGGGATTACTGATGTTGCCAAGGGTGTTTTTTGACCATGGGAGGTAATCTCCCAATGTATATTCTATATTTGGATTGGCATAAAGATCTGGTGCAAATCCCCCCTTGTTGCCTATTCCTAGGCCTTGCATATTTTCTACCAAGATGTCTAAGGGCAGGGGGTGGTTGAACCCTACTCCTGACTTATCATATGGCATCTGATATCTTGGTTGGAAAATGACCCGTATCCCTTGCTCATATCTACCTAGCCCGTATCCATGCCAATTGCATTGGCCGAGATATCTTAGAGCGAAGTCCGGGTTTGACAGATAATTGATATTTTCAGCAAAAGGCTCTTCGTCTTCATCCTTTTGCTTGCATGGTTCAAGACCATGATCAAGGCCCCCATACACAAAATTTGTCTTGTTTGGTGGGTAACCTAGAGGAACAACTGTTCCTATGGGAAGACGAGGTCTCCCCATGTCCTGTACTGATTCTAATGCAGGCGTTGCCATAACATTCTGCACTAAATATTCCCCCAGGCCTGTACTAGCCATTTCAACAGTAATTGTTGATGCTTGGGAGGGAGGGAATGAGAGTCCTTCCTGAGTCCATTCCATGTTTGGTGGTTGAGGAGTCTCAGCTTTCGTTGTGCTAGGTGTTTCTTCTGTTGATACTGTTGATATTGTTTGCAACCCCTCTTCTAGGGGCTGAGCCTCTTCCATGATCTATTTTCCCTTGTCCTTCTATTTAGCCATGATAGGTGGCATTGGTAGTGAAGGAGTAGATGATGAAGACTCACCTGGATGGGATTTTGATGATTTGGTCACCAGTGGTGCCTGCGGTATTGGACCCTATTTAGATGGATTTAACTAGAAATCCAAATGCGTTGAAGGGAGGGTCGATTGAGGCATTAATTGCACTACATTGCAATACTTAAAGGGTTCTAAGTCCATCAGGACTACATGAAATTCTCCTTCAAATGCATAATTTAGGCACTGGTGAGTGATCGAAGGGACACACTTCATGTCCCTAATCCATGGCCACCCTAGTAGTATGTTATAAGCCATCTCACCTTCCAAAACATGGCACAATGTTGGTATTGTCTTTTGTCCTACCTGGATAGGCAGAACAACTATGCCGACTGTCGAGCATATTGCATCATTGAAAGCTCGCAGTGTGTATGTGGAGGCTGTGATATGAGAGGTTGGTAGCTTCAAATGTTTTAGTGTTGCAGTGGTAATGATGTTACTGGACGAGCCAGTATCTACCAACACTCTCTTGTACGGGATCACGTTGACCCGCATGATAATGTGCAGGGGTGGATCTTCCGTGTCATTCGATATTGTTTTGACTTCATCCTCTCTGAAGGTAATGACCGGATCCGTACATCGTTTCACATGTCCCACGAAGTTGTTGAAAGAATTTGCTTCATGAGGCTGTAATTCGATGGCTTTTAAAATTTCCATAAGAGCTTCCCTATGAGGTGTTGACTGTTGAATAAGTTCGTAAATGGAAAGCCTAGCCGATGTGGTCCACAAACTCTGCATGAGTTTGGTCCGTATCGTGACCTCGGGTCTAGGCGGAGGCAACTGCACAGGGCATTGTTGAGGCTACGACGTTGTTGGAACTTCCCTTGTAGCTACCTCGGGGGCAACTCTTGGGTACTTTTTATTCCTGGTCACTATGCTGATCATTCCCACAAACCCTTGCATGGGAAGATTCTGTCGCACCTAATTAACCTGGAGAGGTTTTGCCTGTGCCTCGTGGGCAGGCAAAGGGTCCTTGAATACCCCCATTTGTTGATTATTTGGCGCTATGGGGTTGTCCACGACCAATGTTTTATTATCAATCAAATCTTGGATTAATCCTTTGAATTTCCAACATCCATTCAAGTCATGTCCCCTTTGCCTATGGAATCTACAATATAATTCCTCTCTGTATCCCTTAGGCTTGGGAGCATTAGGATCTATAGTTTGGATTTCTGGAAGGGTGACTAAATTTTTTGCTGACAAGCGGTCAAATAGGGAGTATCTGGACTCTGCATAAGGGGTGAATTGTCGCCTAGGGTGATGCTGCTGATTCTGCTCTTATTTTTTATTATCTCTTTCATAACTAGGAGGCACTGCCTGGTAATTAGCCTTTTGGGGCTGTATTTCTTGCACAGGCTTGGGTACATTTATCGCAACTTGATTAACCACAGTGGGTTGTGATTGTGTAGTCTCGGTCTTAGTGGTTTTGTTCCACTCTTTCTTTTTAGGCTTGGCGATTGCACCCTCACCTATTTTGATCTCTTCTATAACTCTGGCTTGCGCCAAAGCTTCTTCTAGGCTGGCATATTGCTGCAGTAGCAATAGCCCAGAGATTGATTTTAAGCAACTTCGTGCAAACATCTATGTGAGATTAGACATAGGGGGAAGGTAGGGTAGCTTACAAAGCAAGGCCCTCCATCGATTCATGTATGCTACCATTGTTTCTTCCTCATATTGCCTGAGGCTGGCCAGATCACTCAGTGATGCCTTCTTTGTGTTGAAGGCAAAGTGTTCAAGAAACGCATCTACTAATTGATCTAGGTTGTTTATGCTGTGTTTTGGTAACTGTGTGAACCAATCCGAGGTAGGGCCTATGAATGTGGTTATGAATGTCCTAAGCAACAATGCATCATTATATTGAATGCTGAAGCATTGGCTCAGGAATCTTGTGACATGTTCTTGTGCGTCCTCTTCACCTTTAAAGACTACCAATTGATGCAACTTGAAATGTTGAGGGTAAAGAGGTGTGGGCACTAAGGGATGCACTGGATGACTGCAGAGTTGACGTAACATGGGCTTTTGATGCCCAGAAGCTTTTGTCTCCACAAACTCCAAACGCTCTAATAGCGCTTTGTATGCATCATAATATTTTATTTCTTCCTCTTTTGTTTGCTCTCGTTGTGAGTTATGGGAGACTAGAGGCCTATGGGGGGGTGGCCGAATGGCAGCCCTACCGCATTGATGGGGTGTTTTGGCCTGTTCTATTTCTAGTTCATACTCCTCATAAACTTCTTAAGGAGTCTCTGGGCGAGACCTATGACCCTAATTGAGTCCCCGTTGAGGGTAACCATCATTGTTTCGAGGAGTGGCCTCCCTCTCGGGTCTATAAGGTCTCATAGGGAAAGCTTGATGAGGTCGCAAAGACCTGTCCTGCACCAAAGGGTTGTGCCTCTCATATTGTTCTACTTTTTGGGTGTGAAGGGTTGGCACCCTCTCAGGGAGTTTATAGCATAGCTCATCTGCTTCGCGCTGCATGCGCTCTTTATTAAGGCAATATAAGTACTCTAACTCCTGATGACTTTGCTCAAGCTGCATGATTCGGGCTTGGCGGGCAGCATGTCTGGCGACTGTCGGGTCAACTTGGTCTGCCATCCTTTGCTTCGAAGGCTTGAATGTTTCTCCTATGTGTTTGCCTCGATCTTGATGATCTAAAATTTCAATGGGTCGCTTCCCTCTATCGAGGTTGGTGGCATTTACTTGAGGCTCTGGCCTCGATGGGTGACCATGATATCTAGCAGGTGTGAAAACGTAAGGTTCCCGTGCTGTATGTTGTTCCCAAGGAATGCAATGGTCTTCCTCATACTCCCTTTCATGGGTGTGAAAGGGGTGGACGGAGTGAGCTCGCCCTGTGTGAAGAGCCCTGCACTCTAGGTTTTGTATTTCTGTTCTAATGGGAGGCAAAGAAGAGGTACCATATTCACATTGTCTCTCCTTGTGGACACTATGCATCTCTAGCGCTTCATCGCGCTGTGGCAACTCAGATCTAGCCTCAAAAGGCGATTTTCTATTTACATTGAGATCTACATGTAAAGCTTCTTCCCAAAAGGGGCTGTGTTGAATGGGCAAACTCCACAGAGGAGGGTCCCAATAATTTCTTCTTGATGTGGCCTGATGTGGACTCTCTTGTAGGCCAGACCGCCAAGGCGGTATGGCTAAGTCTTTAGGGCTAAAGCGAAGGCGACCAGGGCCCTCTCTTTGTGTACCTTCTGTAGCGTCCGCCCTTGATTGGGCTTGGCTACGAGTGTACACCATTGTGGTGTTTCTCTACTAGCTAAGCAGATTTTTATCTCGTTTATGATGATTTTTCTTTTTGTTTACACTAAGTAGAAATGAACACACACACAAACAGTGATTATCTATTTTAAGGATTAATAGTGTGTCCTAAACTGGTTTAGTGCATTTTGATGTTTTGTTTTGTTTTTGCAAGTTTTTAAGAACCTTTAAATGCATAATTTTGGCTCATATGACTCCCATAAATGGTCGCCCCTTCAATATACCATTGTCGGACCGATATACCAACCTCTCTATATAACCGCCCTTACGAGAGGGAAACTATAGGTACGTGAGAGCAAATGGTACGTGGAACATAGGCGGTACAGAAGGGGGGATTGTCTTGTTAATGACACCTACCATAGAAGACTTATCCTCGTGTGCATGGGAATCACCCCAGTGACACTCGGTCAGCTTTCGTCAGGATTTACGCCTAACAACAATGACAATCGGGGAAATGGATGCAAAGCTAAGCCAAGGTGATGATGAACCCATCGTTGGTCTTGCTCAAGGGCTGGGGTCTTACGACCAGCTCCTTGGTTTAATTTAACATGTGATGTGTGTGGGGTTCATTTTATTTAATAAAAATGAAACAAGCATAAACAAATTTCCCTAAGCAAGTAAAAGTTGACAAAAAAAAAAGTAGAAACAGAAAATAATAATAAAAAAAAATGCAGGTACAGCTTTGGAACCTTACCTTTTTTTCTTCTCAAATCGATTGTCTTTTTCGCCCAAACCAGATGTTTCTGATTCGGCCCGGTACCTTTAAGCACAAAAATGTAAATTTTAATCAATTTATGAATCTAAGAAAAAAAATAGGGGACAGAGTCCCACCATGATCGCCACTGAAAGCATGAGATTTCGAAAATAAAATAGTATTGATATGCAATATAAACAAACTAGCCTGATGCACGAAATAGGACAAACGTAATAAAATCAAGATAAAACATAAAGAGGAAGCAGGAGCACAGCCCTTTTATATTAATTCCAAACTCGGTTACAATCCATCTCCTTCCCTTTTAGGGGCTAGGAGTGTTAGCATGTTTTTGATTACAATCGTGATCAATACGCCTCCTTCCGCATGCCCACATGCAAAATGGGTGGGCAAAAATGTTGCCGTCGCTGATGTTGACGAGTCCTTGCTTCTTGCTACTTCTCCTACAATCAAAGAAACAATGAATACGTTAGTAGCACCTATAACAAGAAGATAGATCATTTGACTTTAGAAATACGTGCAAAAGATTGATTACATATGTGAATAAAATAATTCTACGCAACTTGCAACTCTGACAGAACTCAAAAAAATGTCACCAGATGGCCACTGCCATTGAAACAGTCGACCAATCTACTGTCGAATTAGATGTCACTACCTGCAGGTTAGTGGGATAGCAACAACGACAAAATCATAATAATATTCGACAGAGGTCTAAAGCCGCGATAGCATGATAATATATTCGATAAACTATAACATATAATAGAATAAATTAAAACAAACAGTGTAGATTGTAACGTATGATAAATATGTGATAACGAGATAAATTAAAAATAGTTGAGAGCGAGCAGGGCGCCCGAGTGGGCTGACCACCGTTGAAAACTCGAATTTGATGCCAATCCACTAGGGATGGGCCCAAAATCTAAGATAAGAAGGTGATGTCATCAAATTGATGGATTACTGTGATCCAATGTCGGGTTTTAAGGTCTAGATTCACCTTTCTAATAGCCACCAATAACCTCCCTTGCGAAAGAGATTACGGGTGTAGAAGAAATGAATCGAGAAGAATGCAATCGGGTGTTTAATTTGGCAGCACTTTGTCGCTTGAAATGTCTACCAGCTTGTCTTTTTTTTGGGTGGGAAAGTCTGCCATTTTATAGACCCATGGGGTATCTTTGGAGGGGCACGCAGGGATGCCACATGGCAGCCATGCATTCCCAAAAGGGAGGAGACTCCTCCTTGAATTGGGCTTACATGACTGCCCTTGTGACAGTCCGCTAACTGCCAATCTGCCCACCTACGCGTGCATGCATAGCAGGCGGCAATAACTGACTGTCATCGGCTGCCACTTGTTTAACAGTCACTTTAAGTTGTTTTAATGGCACTTTTAAATTTTTTAATGTCTTCCTTTGATTGGTTGAATTCTGCCTCTGATTGGTTAAGTCTGCCTTGGTGCAAAGACGGGAGTTTGTCACGATATCACGACATTGCGATATCGTGACACTTTGGCCAAGGCTTTCTTTTGGGCCGAAAGTGTCGCGATATCGCGACACTTCGACCAAGGCTTCCTTTTGGGCCTGAAGTGTCACGATATCAAGACACTTCGGACAAGGCTTCCCTTTGGGTCCGAAGTGTCGCGATATCGCGATGTCGCGATATCGCAACACTTCGGCCAAGGATTCCCTTTGGGCCCGAAGTGTCACAATATCGTGACACTTCGATCGAGGCTTTGCTTTGGGCCCGAAGTGTCGCGATATCATGACACTTCGATCGAGGCTTTGTTTTGGGCCCGAAGTGTCACGATATCGTGACACTTCGGTCGAGGCTTTGTTTTGGGCCCGAAGTGTCACGATATCGTGACACTTCGACCGAGGCTTTGTTTTGGGCCCGAAGTGTCGTGATATCATGACACTTCGGCCGAGGCTTTGTTTTGGGCCTGAAGTGTCACGATATCATGACACTTCGGCCTAGGCTTTGTTTTGGGCATCGAAGTGTCACAATATCACGACGTCGCGATATCGTGATGTCGCGATATGGTGACACTTTGGCCAAGGCTTGTTTTTTATTAAGGCTTGCTTTTGATAAAGGCTTGCTTTTGATTAAGGCTTGTTAAAACAACCAACTTTGTTTTGTTTACTTTTTGACCTTCTAAACTGTTGTGTAAGTGGCTAGGACCACTGTTTGACCTCTGAGGGCTGCCCTAAAAGCTATGTATGTCAATGCGATCAGTGTTTGTAGTCACATAATCGGATTGGTGCTATTTTGGTGTCTACAATTCCTTCAAGAGAGGTGAGCCGGTATGTTCCAAGTCCTATTTTACTATCAATCACATAAGGACCTAATCAGTTTACCGTGAACTTGTCCCTTAGATGGGATGACAAATTAGAATTATGTTGGTTCTCTTTTAAGACCAAGTCACCAACCCGAATGTCCCTTAGGTGAACCTTCATGTTGAATGCTTTCTTAAGTCTCTCTTGATAGATACGCAAATTCTCAAGAGCATTAACATGTCGTTATTCGAGCAACGTCAATTGGTCTAATCGAGCCTATCGTGTAGTGTCATCATCGATGAAATCTTGCATTGAAATGCGTAGTGAAGGGATTTCCAACTCAAGAGGTATGACTGCCTCAGAACCATACACCAGTGAAAATGGAGTTACCCCTGTGGGCATCCGAATGCTAGTGTGATAAGACCATAAGGCAAGTGATATCTGAATGTGCCAATCCTTATGAATATCTACGATGGTCTTTTTGAGGATGGCAACTAGCATTTTGTTTGATGCCTCTGCTTGCCCATTTGCCTGCGGATAATAGGGTGTTGAAAAACTATGTTGAATCTTGTACTTCATTGTCAAAGCATGCACATCCTTGTTATTGAATGACGTACCATTATCTAAAAGGATCTTGGATGGAATACCAAAATGACATATGATGTTATGCAAAATAAACTTCGCAATGCGTGTTCCAGTTGTAGAGGTTAGCAAAATTGCTTCCACCCACTTGGTGAAGTACTCTGTGGCCATTATGATGAATGTGTGATGACCTAACAATGTAGGGGAGATCTTTTCGATTAAATTGAAGCCCCACTACTAAAAAGGCCAATTCGATTGGATCGGTTGCAAGGCCTGAGAAGGTACATGTGTAAAATTAGCATGGTGTTGACACTTCATGCACTTCTTTACATATGAGCAACAATATCTGTCTAAAGATGGCCAATAATAGCCCATGCCAAGAATGCACTTTGCGATGGCCATATCGCTAAAGTGGCCAACACATGTACCATCGTGAGCTTGGGTGATCACCCAAGCGGACTCCTACTAGTCCAAGCAACGGAGGAGGATTTCTTCATAGCTCCGATGATACAAAATGTCTCCTAACAAGACATGTTTTTTTTCTTTCTATTTAAATGAATTTTTTGCGGCTTATGTCAATACAAGTGGGAGGTTACCTAGCTTGAGGTAATCCCTTATGGGTGTGTACCAATCCTGCTGATCAGAAACCTTGATGGTATGAATGGCCAATCCCTCTGGAAGTTCATCTCTAGTAAAAGCTGAGCGAGAAAGAACTTGTAAAAATAACATTGTGTTGCTATTAAGAGGGGTCGAGGAAAACAAGGACCTCCAATTGGCTCGAGTCAGACAATCATGGATTCGATAGAACCTATCCTAAGATGGTTTAATCTGGATCAATTGGATTCCTGGCGTTAGGTCAGAGCTTGCACGCTCCATCGTAGATTGCAATAATGTTTTGACCTGAATGGTTTTCATCTCACTAGAAGGGTCTTATGGGATTAGTGACCCCAAGGAGGCCATAGTATCTGCAAAATGATTCGATGATCGAGGGAGTGCCTCATTGTCATACTATTCAAGTTATGCCATGAATTTTTCCACAAGGGCTTTGTAGGCCTCCAGAACTAGGAATTTACATTGGAATACCCCCTTGAATTAATTGACAATTAACAATGAATCACCATTATGAATGGGGGCGGTTAAATCAATTGATATCATGTTGATGAAATGGTTGTGGTCTCCATTACCGTGGGTGTGGTTACTTGGAAATCCTAGATGATATTTGTGCTCTGGATCTAGCTCTGTGGGTACTGGCACAAATAGATCGGCCCTATGTGCGAATAAGAGGATAGGATCTATCGTAGGCACTAATGGCACTATAGGATCTCCAAGTGGAATATGCTCTCTATATACCTAGAGTGGTGGGTGCAGTAATTGCTATAATTATACATAGTTTAAGTGCCACCTATGCCTGGGCCCTATGTGTAGGTGTTCAAACATGTCATCTATGTCCAAGGGATATTTTTGTTGCATCTTTTGCATGTGATTAAGATAGGCCATCTCAGTTTCATCTTCCAAATCATCGTCAGAGATCCAAAGGCCTTCGTTGGCTCCAACAACTGTTTGCGACATATGAGGCTCATCTTGCTCAAGAAAATTAATGTGGTCCTATCGAGGTTGTTCCACTCTCTATGGGGGGACCTGATTCTCTTGAGGTGGCATATGCTCAATTGGAGCATCCAAAGGGAACATTGTTAGGAAGCTCTCCTGATAATCATCCATGGGAGTTACTTGTGAATGATTGCTATCAGAGTCGAAAGGATCCCAAGGTGCTACCTCATACTCTGACTCATCTTCTGAAGACCCTTCTTGGTATTGTCTACATCCCTCTTGTAGGTGAGTCCTCAAAATTTCTCCCTTTTCAACCGAAGGGAAAGGGTTGTTACAGTCAACAAGGTTGGTTGTTAGCAATGGGAGATAATCCCCCAATGTATATGTTGTGTTAGGATTGGCATCTGGATCTAATTCCAACCCATCCTTGTTACTTATCCCTAGGCCTTGCATGTTCTCTACCAAGATGTCAAGGGGCAAGGGGTGGTTGAACCCTACTCCTGACTTGTCATATGACATTTGATATCTAGGTTGGCATAGAACATGCACTCCTTGCTCATACCAACCCAACCCATATCCATGTCAATTACATTGGCCAAGATATGTTAAAGCAAAATCTGGGTTGGAAAAATAGTTGACATCCTCAGTAAATGGCTCTTCATCTTTGTCTTCTTGCATGTAAGGTTCAATGCCATTATCCAAGCCCCCATAAACAAAGTTTGTCTGACTGGGTGGGTAGCCTAGAGGAACCAAAAATCCGATGGGGAGTCAAGGTCTCCCCATGTATTGCATGGACTCAAGTGCGGGTGTTGCTACAATGTTTCACACTAAATACTCCCCCAGGCCCTAGCAGTTGCAGGCTCAACTTCTGAATATGGAAACTATCAAAGGAAAATATAACATTTTTATCTATATACTATGTTGACGTCCCATAGTGTGATGGGTGACTTGATTTAAATTCTTTATGTTGTGTGGAAATATGTAAAAAAATGCATGCATTCTAGGAGTAGTTGCATATCATCTTAGCTTGATCGATCTGATCCCTTAACTATCACCAAAAACCTGATAATAAAAATATGAACTTGATGGATTCAAAGATTTAATATCATTTACGTTGTTGGGTGATAATATGTGTTCTGGTGCTGAGGGATGATTTTCAATTTCAAAGTACAAGCCATTTGTAAATGATTTTGAAATATTTTATTTTTTAGAGAAGGAAAATTTCTGGATGTCATTGGTGCAATTCCAATGTTGAGTTTGTATATATGTAAAATTCAAATAATGCAGGAACTGGGATGATTTATCTGTTAGACTTGTAAATCTCTTGGAAAAGAGGAGAAATAGCACAGTCGTTACCTTCTCAAACATGGAAGAGTTAACATGCATTCAAGAAAGAGTATTATATTTCATTCTGTAAACCATTTGAGGATGTATCAATTGGATGTAAAGTTTAATCTTGTAGTTGGGCAATGTTAAATTTAAATATTTCATGATTTGTATAATGCATGTTCTTAAATTCTATGCAAATATTTTGGCTATTGAAAACATAGATCATGTAAGTTGTCAAGGATAACCGTAGCTATAAATAAAGAGTTACTATGCTTTGAAAAGATGCATTTGATGTGTTTGTGTTCGGTGGTTGAGAATCCTTGTAAATAGAAATTTGAATTTTATTCCTTAAAACCGTGATTGCGTGTAATAGAATTTTCTCCATTGGTTATTAATTGGAGATTTAGAAAATATTATGCTTTGAAAGAAATTATCTGACCAGAGTAATATGGTAGCTGAAAGTGTATGATTTAAATATGATATGCATTAGGAAGGACTCAAAAAATTTGAGAGGAAAACTGAATCTAAACAATATAGTAAACATGAAAATGTGGTAATAATTTTAGAATAAATATTAGGTTATATTAATTTTCAATATGAATCTATATTTAAAAATATTGCATTGGAAATAATGGGGAAAATTCATGGGAATTTATTAGTATCAACAAGACTATCTTGATCTTAAACCAAGATGAGGTAGAGATTGTATACAATACAATGAGAATCTAGAAACTGAAACATAAATTGTGGATGAATTGAAACTGATGCATGGTAAACGTGTTTCAAACATACTTAGGCTCATAAGACATTGGGAGTAATGAGAATGCCTAAATCAAACCCGCATGATGATTGAGTAAGTTGGAGTGAGAATTTATTTGTTTGGCTATTCAAGCGAAAATGTTTTAGTGTAGCAATGAGATACCATATTATGTTATTATCATTGAATTAAATATTAGAGTTATAAATAATGTGAAGATGCAATTCTACTTTAATTTGCATATTAGTTAATTTAGTTCATGATTTTAATATAGAAAATCTATAGAATATTGAGGTGAAAGTGACTTGTGGATGCAAACTATAGTGTAACCTTTACATAAAAGGAATAATAATTATAAAGGGTTACTATTTTAATTTATTCCAGCAAATGAGTGATATTTTAGCTTTAAATGTGATGTTTTTATTAGCATATTTTTCTTATAGTTTTCGCTATAAACATTTGGGTAGTCAAATGGAAAATTGGCAATCTTTTGCAACCTAGCAAGGCTCTTGAATAATATCAAGACTATACTCAATAGTAAACCTTTGAACCAAGCCTAGGTAAACTTTAAGTTAAGAAATTTTAGAATTGTGGAAGTAACAATCTTATTTCACAATCCAATATTTTTGGTAGGATAACCTTGCATTTATTTCAACATAGTGGGTGGGAAAATCTTGCTTGTTAATTACTAATGGTGCTTCTGGGTATGCAACCATCATAAATCTAGGGCTCTAACTACAATTTTAATAGAAAAATGTTAGAATAGAAGGTAACAAAGAGTTGTATGGATATATCTTCTGGGTTAACCCTACTGGTGATGATGGTGAATTATGCTTGACTAGATAATTTTGACAAAACGATGGTGTGGGATATCATGTTGGTTAATCAACACAATACATCGGGTGGTTACCAGGGAATTGGTAAGACCCTATATGATGCTCCATCGGAATGGGTAATCATCTAGCTATAGCATGTATGTGTTATGTCTTACATGAATTAAGTACGTGAGATCATGTCAAAATATGGGAAAAATATACATCACACCTCTAGGTGTTATGGGCCCTAGAGGAAAATGAACCACCTACCTAAACTTAGGATCTTGGGAGGAGAGTTAAGTTTAAAATGGGCAACTACACGGGATTTGGTCAATATCGATCTCATGAGCATTGGATCTAACATGTTCATACTAGAAAATAAAATAAAAATAAATTGCAATAAAAGAAAATTTTTCTCTTACTAAATTCTTTGATGTTGGACAACCAAGTAGGTAGACTTGGGGTGTTTGGACAACCAGGTGGATAAAACATGTGTTGTTATAGTGGATATGATGCTTGTATTGAAATGAGATTTTCAAATCAACCAAGGTGGCAATAAAAGCATTGGAACATGGGAGCCACAGCTTGCTATGTTATTTGTAGAAAAAATATAATAAGTATATTTTTTTAGATATTATTTTGAAATATATATATATATATATAATAAAAATATAAAAAATAATAATATAATATCAAATATATAAATACGAAATATAAATTTAAATCATAGTCTTTGAGCTTATTAAAAATAAATTCTATGTTGATTAATGAATCTTGAAGTGACATCTTCAATTATAATTTAAGAGCTATGGTGGAAAAACAAAAGAACCAAAAAACCTAGTATTATTAAGATGATTGGAAATGAGTATAGACTGAAGTTTTAAACTCCATATCTACTTGGCATCGTACATGAAGAAAAAAAACATATTGTAATGGGGGCAACAAGGGGTGGTGAGTATTTTTATCTTTGGTTTTTGATAGGAAGAGGGGATATTTTTACATGTTTTTGGAAGGGCTTCCATGGGAAATACAAGGAGGAAGTACTAGTTTTTGATATACATGGTCACGAAATTCATTTGGTACTAGTGGGAGAAAATTAATGGACTAAATAGAAGGGAACCATGCATATTAGACCTTTGTATTTGTTATTAGGTTGGAATTTTTATTTTGCTTTATTTGAATTGTTTGTGGATGAAGGATGCAATCCATTTTGGAATTATTTGGTTTGAAGGGAAGTTGTTGTTGAATTCGTGTTAAATTATTTTCATGATGTTATTGCATATATTTACCAAGAAATTAGAAATAAGTTTGAATTACATATTTTGCTAGTTTCTATAGTATAAAATTTACTTGATATATGGGTGCAAGTGTGATTAATATATTAAGAGAATTGGTTTATAAATGAAATGAATGACTTCTTGCTATTTAACTTGAATGTATGGAAGCTATGAATGGCTTGGATAATATATGCTATTGGTTGTATATCCATGTAACTATGTTTATTGTTTCCTACAACTTTGGATTATCATGCAAGCTAAATTAATTGCAATATTAAAATGCATTCATGTTTGAAGTTGATTCTAATATCTTTGTCCTCAAAAATTTTACTAGCAGAATTACTGGTTGACAATGTGAGTCTGATTTTATTACTGTGAGAAAGTACATAGATGATAATTGGAATGATATGAGCAGAAAATGTAGTGGAGGATTAGTTACATAAATATATCAAATCCTTATTTCTGTTATTTTCTATACTACGTAAATTTAGTATGAATATTAGTGTGTGGGTATTTTTTATCTATATTCAAGATAGACTGGGGAGTTATGCACTCTATCCAATCGAATCAGATATGATAAATATTGAGAAAGAATTATATTATTAAGGAGGAGAAATATGTATGTTACACTCTACTCAAAATTTGTAAATAATATGACTATAATTTCGATATTGTTCATGATAAAACAAATTTGAAGGTCTTGTTTTATGTGAAGACTTTATTTCAACTATGTGTTATGTACAAAAATGCACCTACCAAATAGTTATTGTTAGTTGTAGTGAGAAAATAATAGTATCTAGTTATATATTAGAATATAGTTATAGAAAATAATATATGTTATGTGAAAGAAAATACATATAATAAGGATAATAAAATATTTGACTTAGAACTGCTGAGTTATTAAATGATTATAATATATTAAGACAAAATATTAAGCCTCTCTTGTCATATATTTTCTTAAGAGAGTTACCATAATAAAGGTTGAGTTGTAAGCTTTTATGAAATGCTATTTTAATTATTATAATTGAATTTTGTGAGTATATTATAGCCAAGGGGCTAAAGAAATTCCCTTATCAGTTTGAAAAAAATAAATGTGGATTTTAGTTGAAACTTTCAAGATAGGATATAAACATAAGATACTAAACATAGAATAAAAACATCCATACAAGTGTTGTTATATTTCTAGAAAGCTTTGATTAGTAAAGAGGATTGATATTTGAGGTAAGCTCACAACAATTTTTGAAAGAAGGGCCCAAGCAATAGAAGGTTCCAAGCAATATGTTCAACTTTAATATGTTATTTTGAATTAAATTTAAAAAAAAATATAATAATGAGAATACGTGTACCTTTTATGTTATGGCTAGAAAAGAAAAAATAATTATTGTTTATGTAAGCTAAATTAAGAATTGATTAATATATATGAATATTTTTTCTAAGGAAATAATAAACTGGTTATGGCTCTATGTGACCATAGCTTGGATTTGAGTTAGAAACTCTTGTTTTATTTTGAGAATAAAACTTAGAGATGATTGATGAGGAAACTAGTATATGAGTTGTGTAGACATTTTATAGAAATCTCAAAGCATTATATTAAAGTGAATGAAGTATAGCTACCTATAGCTATATTAGAAAAAAATAGCTATGATATTTTTAAACCCATAGACTTGAGAGATGTACCTTGAGAAATAAGTTAAAGATAAAAATAATCTCTATGAGTGAGAACTTGACCGCAATATAAAGCCCAACTTCGATATTGGATGATAATAAAATAAATTTTATGAATCCTTTTATCAGATCCTCTCAATAGTCTTAGTGACGAATGCTAGCTATAATTATATCTAATTTATTGGTCTAACTCATCTGGAAGGCTAGGAAAACTATTTGATGTGCGGGTATGCACACAATAAGTCTTAAAGTTAAAATATAAATTTGACCTTACTCTGGTAAATATACAAATCTTATTCGTTAAAAAATATGATTAAAATATAGATATACCCAATGTTTCTAAGGTGTAGATATTGTACAAAGCAAGTATTAAAGTAACTATAGTCTAATAGAATTGGTCTTGATAAATGAATCAGTTAGAACTAGTAATGCAGGATAGTATGAGATGTCATCTCCAGGTTGTTGCCTACTAGTATTATGATAAATTCCATATTCATTTGACTTAAATGGTTTAGCCATAATGTTTGGTATGAGATAAATGTTTATGAGTCACAATGGGTATGTGTAATGAATTCCAAGGTCAGAGTGTTGACATTTCTCTAGTTGACTCTTGGTAGACGATAATCTGCTAGACACGAGGCATATGTATGTTGATCTCTTACATATTTATGTTTGAATAAATCAATGAGTTAGATCATAAATCTACAAATGATGGATAAGTCAACCATAAGGGTTGTCGATTTATTAACATGGAACAGATCGACTAGTTAGGTCAGGGGTTTAGAACAAGTCCACCAGTTAGGTTGTGGTTTCATAAATGCTAAGGGATGAGGAAAGAAAGCATTCCCTACTAGGTGTTATGGGCCCTAGAGGATAACCTTAATCATGGATTGACCCAAATGCCAGAACTATAGACTAATAAATATGACAAGTCGATTCTATAGAATGGCACCTCTACAAAATTTGACCAATCTCATCCACTTGAGTAGCTATCTACAATAGTATTGAAACATAAAAATGGTTTGATATGCTTGTACTGATTAAAAGTTTATATTAATGACTCATTAGGTGAAACATTATTGTTGTTCTATGAACATGGAAGCACAATCATATTTTACTATGAATATGGACGAAAAATCATATTTTACTATGAACATGGAAGCACAATAATAATTGCTATGAATATGCTTAACTTAAACATAAAAATATATCCTAAGTAAATTGTCTAACTTATTTTCGTAGTGCAACCAGGTGAATAGACTTGGGTTCTAATAGAAGATCATAACGGGGTGTCAATCTTGTAAAAACCTCTAGAGGCTTCCAATCGTGCCAAACCTATGCTTCTTGTTATGGCCCTATTGTACCACTCCCTACATGAGATGATTGCCTTCCCAAGGACAATTAGAGATGACAACACTTATTAGAACACAATAAAAAATCTTTATGATTTTATATTACTTAGAAACAACAAAATCAATTTTATAAATATTTATTTTAATGGTGTTTTTCTAAAACCGTTTTATATTACTAATCACAAGTATAATAAACATTAATTTTTCATATTTTATTGATTCATTCTTTTTAAAGTAAATTTTAATATTTAAATTAAGTTATAATTAAATTAAAAAAGTATCTATCACTTTGCAAAAGATTGAACATAGGTATATACACATAAAAACCATGTTTTAAAGGTATGATGCTATTTGACTTACATTCTAAATCTCAGTCCATTTTACTTGTTACAATCCAAATATCTTATACTGACTATTATTTTAAAATAAAAATATTGTAAACAGATTTCAACTATACTTACTTTTATATTTAAGATTATTAAACTAAAAAATAATTTTAAATAGTTTTCATTCAAAAATTTATAATTATAATATGTTAAACAATGTTTAAATATAATCCTATTAAAACAGATTAGACAAACCCATTAGTTTGGGAGAACATGTAAAGATTAAAAATAATTTGTAATAATACTAGGATTTTGGGTTGTTAAATATTAGACATATTTTAGTAAATAAAACAGTAGGCATACAAGTCGAAGCAGTCTGTTTGGTTTATATGGGATTTCAAGGATCCAGTTTAAGTTTAATCTTAAAAGATGTTATTTCCATTTATACCATGAACTTGCGCTTTACCTTGACACATATTCTCGGGGATGGCCATGCAACTACGTGAGCGCAAATTTAAACATTGTATATTTACTGTCATTCTTGTTATTTTCAAGCGGTTATACGCAACGGTTCAAAGAAGGGAATGTGTATATTTACGGTGTTCACAGCCGCCTACATTGGTCACGATCCGTTGTCTTACGGCAAGAAGTCTGGGACAAGGAAGCAAGAAAGATCGCCCACTATCACGCGTGTTCTACAAAGAAACGCCATGAACCATACCGGAGATCTTCTCCTGCAAAACGCCGAATTAAACCACTGTATTGATGCCGATGTTCAGGCCCAGGGTGGCCTCGGCTGGCATGACGGACACCCTCTTCGCTTCATCCGGACGTTGGTTTCACTGCAAGCTGCTCAGGTAACATACTACATTAGGCCGACTGATTTCCGGTCCACTTGCCTACAGTTGGAACAAGAGCAGGGTACGATAGTGGAGGAAAGAGATGATTTAGACTTTGAAAGAGCCATATGGCTAAAGGGATGGATAGAGATCACCCACTACGAAGGAACACGGCAAGAAGGAAACATGAATGCTCTCTTCTCAGATGTCATTATGGAACTGAAGGGTTGTTGGGATCCAATTCCGGCAACCGGTATTCGCACATTTATAATTTGCCCTGTACCTGCAGATAGTAGGATTTCGACGGAAGAGGTTGTATTCCTTCAATGCAAAAGTAGTGTTCGGCTTCCCATGCTCTATCGCAAAAGAGTAGAAATGAGAGATGCGTTCAGCAAGATCGATGGCATGTGCCAACGTCTATACCACACGTTGCGCAATGAATCCGAAGACACTAAATGGGATAGAATTTTTTCAAGCGTTTTTAGTGTGAATACGGAGCTCAACATCTTCGTTCAGCGTATAAAGCTCTATTTGGGTCATTGATGATATTGATTTGCTTCTTTTCATCAGAATTGCAGGTTCTCCTCCGTTCGCTCAGACCAAGATCATAATTCGGTCCGATGTGGAGATTTCATCCAAGAAAGTTGATTGAAAAATTCTGTATTTTAACAGACACGTTTACTAGAAAAAACCGTGTTATGCTTAGTTGTGTTGTTCTGCCATATCTTGACAATTACTGCACTATTTGATTCAATGAAAAATATGCGCTTTTGTATAGGGAATTAAACTCTTTGGATTATCTTCTTGGTTTCTGGTATCAATATAAAGATTTCAATGAAAAGATCGTATATAAAGATTAAACTCTTTGGATTTTCTTTCCTCGTGTTCTTCGGTTTCTTGCTTTCGTCCGGATTTCAATTTTTGGGCCTATTTTTTCAAGCTGAAAGATTAATAAAATACTTGGAAATAAAGATGATAGTTAGTATTTGGTACTTCTGTTTTAATATCTCGGAAATGAAACACGTACGTGTAAACTACATTATACAGTTTCTGTATGGAACCCTGTAATTGACCTCACAATGTCCGAGTACCCTATTTTGGCGCTCTCGCATGTGTTGATAAACACATTCCAGGAATCCTTAGAAGTATATGGTGGTAATTAGTCTCAATCCTTATATACCCTCCTTTTGAAAGAATCGAAATCCTTTCACCTTATCAGAAAAAATTAAATAGAACTATCAAACAGATGTATTAGACATCATTCATTACTTGTTTAAATTCCCCTTCCTCAAAAAGTTTTGAATTAATATCATAATAGGTAAAAATAATTTTACAATATAGATGATCGGTTGGTTTGGGGTAGGGACAGCGAAGGTTCTTATACAGTCAAGTCAGCATATAAGCTATTGTGTTATGATCCGGTTGGTCATTTTCTAGTGAATTTAATCTGCTTTAAGAACTTAACGTTGAAGATCAACATGTTTTATTGGTTGGTGGTGCAGAACAAATTTCTCATGTTATAAAATCTTCTTAAAAGAGGTTTAATATTGGTCAACAAATGTTTTTTGTGTAAGAAGGATTGGGAATCGACTTCTCATTTGTTACTCAGATGCTAAGGCTTTCAGGAGGTGCTCTCATTTATTCTTTCTTGGTTGCATGTTGCCGAATTCAAATGTTAATTATGTTTCTCAGTGGAGATCTCCGTTTGCCTCCCCGAGGCTTAAATGTTTCTAGAAGTTCCTTCTTCCTCATGTGCTTTGGGGGGTTTGGAAGGAATGTAATGCTAGAGCATTCAAATATGTGGAGAGTAATATGGAGCATGTTAGTATTAGAATTATTTGGAAGGTAGTGGAGAATATTTCATTAGCATTCAAAAATTTGAACTCTCCTCAGGCTCGTTCTCCGAATAAAGCTAGGCTCGAGGAATGGTTAGGTTTCGTATCGTTGGCTTGGCCTCCACCTGCTCTTGACCCGAGAAGGCATGTTCGTTGGTCCTTGCTACCTACAAACTGGTTTAAATTAAACTTTGATGGAGCTTCTAAAGGGAATCTCGACCTTGCTAGGGTGGGAGGAGTGATACAGGACAATAATGGTGATCTTATTTTGGCCTTTGCGGACTGTATCGGTACTCAATATTCCATTTTTATAGAGGCACGAGCTGTCTTTATTGGTGTGATGTATTTAAAAATCTTGGTATCCATAATGTAATAATCAAAGGTGACTCTTTGTTAGTGATTAATATGCTTAAAGGGGTCTATCAGCCTGGTTGGAAGGTGTCTAATCTTATTAATAAAACAATTTGGAACTCCCACTCCTTTGATAATGTGGCATTTGAGCACGTGCTTAGAGAGGGCAATGTAGTGGCCGATTTATTGGTGAATCTGGGTGTTTCGTCCTAGGGATTTTATATTTGGTAAAAGGTTTCCATGAAGATCGTTAGTTGTGTTAGAGATAAAGTTCCTTAAATACTATCAAAGGGTTATTTATGGGTTATGTTCATGGTCGATCATTTGATGTCTCTATAGATATTTGGTAGTGTATTGCAAGTACATGGAGTTCATGATGTCATTTGTGTTTTACTAGCTCCTCTCTTATTTATTTTATCTTCGCCCTTCCATTAGGTATGTAGATCTCCTTACAACATGTGCCTTTGAAGATGTTGGCAATAATTATTGTACTGTCACCCTCCCATTAGGTACGTGGTTCTCCTTACAACATGTGCCTTGTGGAGTCATTGACAGTCCTTAAATTTGAAATCCTTACCCTTGAAGTGACGCAATGGATGTGGGATTGATATCTTGGTGCATCAGAGTAGAACTTTCTCGGTTCTCTTCGGCCCTTTTTTTCATTCCTCTTGTCTACTTTTATCTCTTTGGTTGTTTCACTGGTTCACCATTGGGGTGTTTGTTTGTGTTCTTTAGTGGTGGTCCTTGGGGCTTATCTCCTGTAAATTGTTGTGCGGTTCCTTTCAAAACTCTTTTTTATTAATAGTATATAACAAAATTTACAATGTATAATAATACAAATTTTAAATATTTGTAAGCCAAATAAGCACAAACTATTAATTTTTATTTTAGGTGAATAAAAATAGGGTGACCTTTCAACCAAGCATTATACCAAAACATTATTGAATAACTCATATTTACAAACCATATAATATATATATTATTTAATACTATACATTCACAAATAAAGTTCGTAGTTATTAAACCCATCATTTGCTATCAATTTTATTGTATGCATAAAATCTATATATCTTTTACGTAAAAAAATTGTAAAGAGAAAGCCCTTTGTAAATATTATGGAACCCATTGCATAGTTACTCAGCCCATTGATTATAAATATTTCTTGACATATACTATACCATTGGTAAAGAGAAAGCCACATTTTTTACATGCATCCTTGCTAGAGAGGATATATTTAAATTTTATCCAATTCTAATGTTCTCTCTATTGCTAAACCAAAAAAATAATGTGATAGATAGGTACAAAATAGAATATATCCTTTATGAGTTATTAGTTTTTATCCAATATTAGGAACTTGTTTTTAGACTAATTAGACTAGAATATATTCTCTCCAAATTTTACAAAAGCTAATTTTTTTTAGTATGGTTATTCTCAATATTTAAACCTTAGCATATTAATAATAATTTCTTATAGAGAATTATTTATCAAAATCATAGATTTTTGTAGTAGCCTACATAGAGCATCATGTTAGAAATTTGAATTCAATAGCTCCATTATATATGAATGATCAAAATTCAAAGTATTTTAAAAAATTTAAAATCATAGTAAAAGTATTTATTAATCTATATATCCCATATTAAAAACTATCTTATAAGTAATAAGCCAAAAGTTTATTTGGTGAAAATTATTTTAATATATACTAATGAGAATATCTAGAGTAATCGATGAAGAGATAGTGAGACATTCTAATGAAGAGGAGGTGATGAAACCTCACTTTTTATTGGGGAAGGACAAAGCTCCAAGCCTAGATGATTTTCACACAGGTTTCATCTAACACTTTTAGAATATATTAAAGAAGTATTTAGTAGTAGTTTGAGAGTCTAACCATTAAATAAAAGTTCTTAGATAATTCAACAAATTTTTCATGTTCATTCCAAATAAATAGGGATAGAAGATATTTAATGACTATATGTTGATAAACCTATTTAATATAGTATATAATATCATTGCTAAGTGAAAATATTATGGATGAAAAATTTCTCCTGAAGATTATAGCATACCAATAAGGTGTTTTACGAAGGAAAGAAAAATATTATATATTGCCATCTCTCTACATGAAACACTATACTTGGTAGTAGAAAGTAGGAGGGAAGGATCATTGTGAATGCTAGATATGAATAATGTTGATGATAAGGTATCCTAGAGCTTCCTAGAAATATAATATTGCTATATTTGGATCTAGTAGGATATGGAGGATATGGGTGAGAAATTGTTATGGAGGAATGACGTTCTCAATTATCAGAATTAATTATTGGGAAACATTCATTTAGAGTAGTAGGGGCTTAAGATAAGGGGGCCTACTTTATCCTTACCTCTATATTGTCATCATAGAAGTCCTTGGAAGATTTATAGGTGCATCCCAAATGATGAGAACATTAAACAAGATGAAATATTTTGTGTCTAAAAGAGGTATCATTCACTAACAATTTATGGATGCTATAATCCTACTTGAGAAACCTTTGATTCCTAAATATAAGTGTCAGATTTTTGAATACGTTAATTCATAGAAATATCTAACTAGGATCCAATACAAATCAAATATATACCACTAATCAAACTAATAAAGATTCTCAATACAACGATATCTCACAAATATAACTCAAAATTACACAATATTATAGGATTACAATAATGATATAGATTGATTATATTACATGGAGCTTTATCTCCAATATATAATTTTACATGACCTTTTAGTACTTTAACTATTGTTCTCCTCAAACATTGAAGAGATGCAACCTTTTATATTCTTCTCATAAATATAATACTCTCATTTTACCACATATCAATGTGACTCATCATTCTTTATTTTGATACCTTACACTTCCTATCATATTAATACACACATTATATAAAATATAAATTATCTACCAAACTAATATGATAAGAGTGCCAAATAAATTAATATCTCGAACACCCCCATGTATATTGGGTAAGAAGAATATTTGCCTTCAATATTTAATTCTTATTCATTCATTATTCTGCAGCTCTAAATCTGTCATAACTAGATATAATTATCTATGTCTACCTCTAGATTAATATATTTGACTCACATTTGGATCGTTGTCTTTGAGTTATTACTAATGGATCTACCTCTGGGTCACTACATCTAGGTATTTTCCTCTAGGTCATTGCATCTGGATCACTATCTTTGGATCACTACCTCTAGAACTTTACCTCTGAGTCTTCTTTGAATTATAATTGTCTCTGGATCATCCAGTAGAAAATTTATAATGCCATCATATCTATAGGATCATAACTAAAAATGATTTCACTATAAGTCATGTTCCAAGCTATGCTTGGGTCATAATACTCTTAGAAAACATTTTTGATACTTGTTTTCATTTTGTAGAAAATATACAACATTTCTTTAATATTTTTCCATTCATTAATGTTTATCCATACACAACATATTTTTAATCTATAGTATTTCTTTTTATTTTGTAGATAAAATATTTGTGAATGATTATGTCCAACACAAATTTCACAACTATGGAGATTTCAGCATCTCTCTATCTTATTTCTATATCTACCACAATGTTTACATATATTCTCTGTTACAAAATTTCTATTATCATTTTGTTATTTCCTATTTATCACTAATTTAATGTTACTATTTGATGTCATAACTTTAATTCTTGACTTAATTCTACTTGTCTATCCTATATATCCAATACATTCACATTTTAGTCTTTTTTTTTTATATAATTGGTTCTTTCATTCCTTTTGCATGTTTTCCTAAACCTATATATCCCATTTTATATAATAACTTTGAACCAATTCCTTTAATATATCTTTCAAAATAACTAAAGTGATCATTTGACTGGTCTTTATCAATATTAACACAACTATGAGCATCACTATTTCTGTCATCATTTGAATCTATGTCAACATTAATTTTGTTAGAATAAGCCTTTTCTAAACAATCACAATCTACATTCAAATCGTTTGTATCACATGTAACATATATTTTCATAATATGTTCTTATATATTTGTCATGAATTCTTAGTCACATATATCATTGCTTGCATCATAATTTTTCCTTTTCTTTGATGATAATCACAACTTGCATATTTTTGATAAATATCAATAGTATCACAACATTTATCTACCATCATAGGCTTTAAGTTATTTATATCACAAGAAACATATTTCATCATTGGATTATTTCCTAATTCTTTAGTCTCTCTTTGCTTTCTTATCTTAGAAATATTTAGAGTAATTATTCCCTTATAGATTATTTTCCATAGTATAATAGGTAATGTATCACAAGTTTTATAATAATCATTAGCATAATTAAGAACACTTTGCATATATTTTTAAAGTATTAGAAATTCTCTATGTTCTACTTCACTAATAATATCAACAAGCACCTTGGTTATAGAATCACTGTTGCTCAATTTAACAACTTCTCAAATCTTTTTTGTAAGATAAACAAGGCAATTTTTCTATGCTATAACTCTCACTCTATGAGTTTGTGAGTAGGTGGTACAAGGATTATGGTCCTTCATGTTTTCTCAAGATCTTACCTTTCCCTCTGAATATTTGCTTTGGAAACATCTCCTCCTCTCTTGGTCATGGTGATTCATGAGTATCCAAGAAGGGTTTTTGATAGATTGGAGTATTTTTTATGTTAGGATACTTTAATCGATCCAAGAATTCTTCTAGTTTGTCATAATAACTACACTAATATTGAAGCTAAATTCCTTGATCATAAAGGAATATATGAGAAAGATATTAAAGAAAGGATACAATCTCCAATGTATTCTAAAATTTATTGGCCATTGTAGCAAGATGACCAAGCACTTGGCGTACTCAAGGAGGAATGGGGTGATAAGGATTGGCGAGGTCAAATTTAAAATTAATATTCCTCTCATTATTGAGGTGATCAAGCTACCGACTAATAGTTTTGTGCATAACTATCAAAATTAGTCCTTGGAGAAGTAAGCTCATATCTTTCTAGGTGAAGAATAAGAATTAGTAAAAATTCAAAATGGTTTTAAGCACAATTATCTAAACTCACCATGGGATCATGTGGACCTGATCATCATGAAGTACTTTACCCTAGATGAGAACTAGGAATTATTATGAAGCTATCATTTCATATTATTGAATCACGTCCATCATAAAAGGTTAATAAATATTCCATCCTTCTTGTTCCAATCTTTAGCTAGGTTGATCAGTAGGGTGAAAAAGGTATAGCCATAGACCTAATTCATCAAGGCCTAGTGAAGACGCTTATTAACTTTGTTATCATATCCAAGGATTGAGATAAGGAATTCATTTTAAATTCTCTGAACAAGACCCCCTACCATTGTGAATTATCTTGACTCATTTGTTTTTAGAGATCCAAATTCTATGATTCAAGATGCTATCAATGTTACTCCTATGGAAAGGACTATAGTTCGGGTAGTTCAATTTCCTTCAAAAGGGTTTAAAGGTAGTCAATAAGGAACGATAAGGTCTAAATGTTTAGTTGCCAAATTAAAAGGTTTAATAGAAAGGTGTAGATTCCTTACAATTAAAAGGGAGTTTACTCCAAAACTCTGTTAAATATCTAAAGATCCTTAATTCATTCAATCCAGGCCTTAATTTCTTGTGTAGAGGATATACTTGCTCTCATGGGTTGGAAAGACTAGCAGATGAATAATCATAAAGAGGAGAATGTTGTATGTTATAGCAATACCAAGAATTAATTGGCTTGGGTAGGATTTTGGCTTCTCTCTACCATGTTGCTTGGTATCTTGTTTTTATCTTATCTCTAGGTATTATTTTATTTTGGATTTATTACTCTTATCAAAGTCTTATTTTCCTTTCCTAGCCTCATGTGGGTTTTTAGGTTCTCTTTGTGCTTTAGTTATATTTTGTTCTATCTTTTCTAGGTTATCTGAATTCTAGAGTTGATTGATTTCATGGTTAGTAGGTTTGTGTGTAGATTATGTTCACTGTCATATTATAAAAAAAATGTGATCTTGGTGACTAGCCCATTTTTATAATAATGTTTGGAGGCCCTTCAAAAACTCCTTCATCCACCAAATAAAAAAATAATATCAACAAGCTCGTTTTTTAAATTTGTAGTCATTTCTTCTTTGTTTCTATTCTTACCTTTTCAAAATTCATTAGAAAGTAATGCCATATACATTACCTTTCCTATATCATTAGGTAATGTGAAAAAATATTTATAGTCTTTAACTACTTCATCAAGTTTTAAATTTAGATAATTTGCTAGTATTGAAAATATTTCATATTTGGCTTATCTCATGATTGATTGCAATACTCTCTTTTCATTTATTGATGTATTCTCTTTAATTTCATTTTTTTTGTGTCATGTGTTGAGTCCAATAATTTATTTTTTGTTAATTTTATTTTTAATTTCTTATAATGAGTCACCTTCAATGTATATTTATTAAAGAAGAAAACATTAGTTTTCTTATTTAATTATTTTTGACTACTCATGTATTTTTTTTTTTGTGTTTCTATTTTTTGTTTCACTTGCTTTTTCTTTACCAGGTTCCTTTGAAGTTGATAACCTTATAAATCCTTATGATTTTAATGATAAATTTTAATATTCTAATTTTAAAAAAATAAAAAACTATGAAGTAGTATTCTTTATATCTCCCTAATTATTTGGAAAGTAAGACATAATGATTTTTTATAAATTTCTATTTATCCTAATATTTTAGGTTAAAACCCTTTTGTCTCCCAAATAACTAAATTTGTAATAATTAATTAATACAAACAACTATGAATTCAATATAACCTTTAAATATCAAAATTTAAAATTAAAATAGAAGTAGAAATCCTTATGACTCCCTATTTTAATTTTTCAAAATTTCTAAACATCAAATATTTTAATTAAATTTTAAAACATTGTAAAGTTTAAATTTTTTCAAATTTTATTAAAAACCTTAAATAAATCACTTTATAACATATTTCTTTTACTTCAAAAATTAAATGTTATTAAACTTTGTAATAGCCTTATCTCTCCAAAAATATAACTTTATAAAAATGAAAAAGTAAACCTTATAGAACATAAAATATTAATAAATATCCTTATCTCTCCTAATCAACCTTAGATAAAATTGATTTTTTAAAAATACAATTTTAAAACCTATTTTTTCCTCTCTCCTTGTGACAATTTCCTAAAACCTAAATAGTTGGTTTGACCGTTTTATTGTCATCCAACAATTTTTCTACCAATCATGATAGTATCATTTCAAACAAAATATATTTACTTGTACGTGGTATGTCTATGTGTGGCTTTGCATTGGCTGCATCTTCTAGTTTGATTGCCTTGACTACTGTATTACTAGCAACTACAATGTTTGTCAGGGTGAAAGAATGAAATGTTCACCTGATATCAATGACCTTCTTGATTGTAGAGTGATTGAATGAAATATTCCTATGTCCTCAAAGCTACCTTTAAAATGAGTGTGATGTTGCTCAATATGCAAATGGTTATTTGAATATATTTGGCTGATATTTTAACTCATTTTGCCTTAACATTCTACCTTCTTGTTGTACACGATTCTACTATAAAAAATTACCATTACTTTAAGTTCTTTTCGGTCCACTCATGTGATAATTTGATTTCATGCAACTCGACATATCGTCTTATTCAATGTTTTATAGTCTTCTCAATTAATATTTCTTCCTTCATACATTATACTTTACTCACTATTCATTTTTCTTGCTTGGCCCTTGTAATCATACGTAGAACACTTCATCCTTTGTATTATTCTTGGATATCCACTTTGATATCTTATTCTCTTATGTTTTTTAACCTTTTGATGCTTAGATTATATTTTACCTTGTATCTATGCTTCATTGGTGTATCTTTGTTAGATAATTGAACTCCCATGGTGCTTCGATGCTTGAACTTTTATCTTCTGCATACCTTATACTTATGCACACTCCTAGTTGCTTCTTGGCCTCTATGTTCCTTTTGTGATCCATTTTATGGCTCATGCTTACCTTTTCTTTATCATTGTTGGCTCCTATTTGCATTTTCTTTACCATTGATGGCTCTTGTTTACCTTTGCTTTACCATTAATGGCTCTTGTTATTCTTCTACATTCTAGAGTTATTTTACATGAGGTAAAACAATATTACATTCAACTCTATTTTGTTTCTCTTGGGTCTAAGTTGGTCTCTTGGTTCAACTCTATAGGCTTGAATTTGATGCTCATAGGTTGGCTTGAGTGCTTAGCTTTGTCTTCGGTGCTCTAATATTTGTAAAGTGATGTATTTATTTTTTATTGTTGCCTTAATTATCTTAAGACTTATCTTTTTTTAAAAATTGTCTTCTTTATGTATGTGTAGGTTTAGATACCTTGGCTTTATGCTTTTAAACCTAAAAATTTAAACTTCCATAGCTTCTTACTATCTTTAAAACTTGTTGTCCACTCTTTTCATATGTTGCTTTCTTTACCTTCAAGTCTTCTTGCTTGAGTCTTCTATATCTATTCAAGTTTTCTAGCTACCTTCAAGTCTTATTTGCTTGCTTTCTGTATAGAATAAGTTATTCTAATGATCTATTTTATTGCTAATGACCAATAAATTTTTTCAAGGACCTCTTTCAATGGGTCTCTTTAATATACCTTCAATGGGATATTTTATAATAGGTCTTATTTATCTACTAATATCAAGGACTATATTCAAGACCTAAAATTATATGGGCCTCTCATCGGATGGTGGTGATTGTCCCAAATATTATGTAATAAATATTATTGTGGATCTAATACTAAAATTAGCTTTTTGAATAGGTTAATTCATATAAATCCTATTTAATATCTCATACAAATTAAATATATATCACTAATAATAAATATCAATACAACAAAATCTCACAAATATAACTCAAATATACACAATATTAGATGATTACAAGAATGATACAAATTGATTATATTGCATGGACCTTCAACTTCAATGCATAGTTTCATGTGACTTTTTAGTACTTTAACTATTGATTTCCTCAAATATTTAGGATATGTAACTTTTTATATTTCTATTATAAATATAAAGCTATTATATTGTCACATATCAATGTGACTCTTAATCTTCTCTTTTGACACATTATGCTTTATCTCATATTGATACATACATTATACAAAATATAAATCACCTACCAAACTAATATCACAAGGAAAATAAATAACATAATATTCCCTATAATAAAGACTTAAAATATGATGTTTTTTGGTTATTATGGTCTTTTTTATGTGTAAGGATGTATGAAGGTGAAACTTTTCTTAATAAAATAACCACATGACTATGAGGAGAAGAGAGGAAAAAGAGGTCATAGGGAGATTAGGGTTTCTAGGGTTGTGCAGGTATAGGACATAATATAGAAGTGTGATAGTAGTTCTCATCCTCACAAGAAGCAATTTAGCTTCTTGTTTTGAAAGGTACCTGATGCAAAACTAGATGGGGGTACCATCCATTTTCTCTATAGATGGAGTGACTATTTCCAACCCTACAAAATTTAATCTAATATATGGGTCCAACAATATCAAGTTTATCTAGCTTTATTAAAAAGAGAAACATTGTTTCGATGCTTAAAATCCACTCCCTAGAGGTTAATATTGAAGTTCAAAGGCTTAAACATTTTGATCTTATTTTTAAATTCTCTAACATTTAGCATGTGCCAAGAAACCTCCAATTTTGGATAATTAAGAATTGGAACCAATATGTCAAAGGCCAAATTGATCTTTCTATAGTTGGTAGAGGTTACTTATTAGCTATATTTAGTATGCTAGAGGATATAGAGTTAGTCTATGATAAGGATCTATGGTTTTCAAGATTAGCTGGTTTGTACATGAACCACTAGTTCAAAGAATTCAATCCTCTTGAAGAGATAAATAAAATTCTTGTGTGGGTTAGAATCCCTTTCCTCGTATGGTTTTTGTGGAATTAAAATATTTTGGTAGGTATTGGCAACCATATAGGCAAGTTTGTTAAGATATCATTGAGTCTCCTCACAATATCACAAGATCACATTATAAGTTTAATAAAACATATAGTCCTCTCTAAAATATTCTTACAATATCAGATTAGAAGTTTAAAAAAATATTTTATGGATGAGTTTAATTTGGTAGATTTGTATCACAAAAAAGGTTGGTTTACTTGGACAAATAGAAGAATTGGCATAGAGGAAAAATCAGAGGGGTTGGGTCTGTTTTATATCAAAGGAGTTGTTTTATTAGAATAAGGTGATAGAAACAATGACCTTAAAATAAAATCACTCAGATCACTAGCCAATGCTTATTTAGGTAAATCAAGTCATAATTGCAAATAATATTCCCTTCAATTTCAACCCCACTTGGATTGAACACCCAAAATGTTTAGAAAAATTAAGAGGTGGTGGTAGGAAGGTGAACAGAAATATGGAATAGTCATGTATATATTTCAAAAGAATTTACTAAGGATGAAGTTGAAGATAAAATAATGGGCAAAAGAGACACAAAATAAATAAAAATAAAAAAGAAACATTGAATAGAGAAATTGAGGAAATTCATAAAACAATATTGGATGAAGGGAACAAGGAAGATTTGTCCTGTAAAGAACAAAAGTTACTAACAAAGTTGAAAATATTTTAGGATCAAGAAGAAGAGCTATACTAACTTAAATCAAGGATGATCTAGTTACAAAAGGGAGATCAAAACACTAGTTTTTTCAGCAATTCCATACTCCAAAGAAGAAATCATAACTACATAAAAATTATTTAGAAGGACGATATAAATATAGTGATAGACTTGGAAGACATCAAATCAGAGGCTCTTAATTTTTTTTGAAATATTTTACAAGAAGAACCATTTTATAGGACTCTAGATCAATATGAAAACCTAAAATACGTAGATAAGGTGGTTAAAAAAGAGCAAAACATAGATTTAAAAAAAGGATATCTCAACAGAAGAGTTGTGGACCATAGTTAAAGTTATGAAAAAGGACAAAGCCCCTAGTCCATATGGATTCCAAGTCAATTTTTACACATGTTTTTGGAAATTTTAAAAGTATATTTATTGGACATGGTAGAAGAAGCATGAAATTTGGGTAAGATCCTCAAGGCTATTAACTCCACTTTTTTGGTAGTTACTCCAAAATATAGAGATACATTTTGCTTCTCTAGATTCAGACCAATATATATTTATAACACAAGTTATAAAATTATAGCAAAGACAATGGCAAATAGATTGACGTGCATTCTACCAAATCTTATTTTAGAGGAGAAGGGAGCCTTTGTTGTAGGTAGATATATTTTTGATATTATAATTTTGACTCAGGAAGCATTGCATTCAATTAAACATGGAAAGGAAAAGTTAATGCTATTAAAATTGCATATGGCCAATGCTTATGATCGAGTTAACCAGATATTCATTCTCAATTTTTTACAAAAATATGGGTTTAGTGAGAATTGGATCAAGTGGATCCATAAACATATAAATAGTCCCCAATTTGCTATCCTTATAAGGTTCGACAAGTTTTTTTTATTTACTAGAGGAATTAGTCAAGGATACCCACTATCCCCATATTTATTTGCATTGGTGGCTAATTTTCTTAGAAATTTCATCAAAGCCAAAATACAGAAAGGGATTTTAGAACGGGTAAAAATATCCTCAAAGGTTATATCTATCAATCATACTCTCTATGTTCAACTATGGGCAAGTCTTCCATTGCTAATGCCAAAGCTTTATAGGAGATCCTTAACATATTTCTAATGGCCTCAGGAGGCAATATTAACTATGGAAAATGCCATGTTCTTGTTTATAATAACAACATTAGACTCCAAAATAAAATATGAAGAGTATAGAATTTCTAGTTGGGAAACACCAAAGGAAGTTTTAGGTACTTGGGAGTTCCAATATCCTCCATTACCACCAAATATACAAACAGTGATTTCTTGCTAAATAAGATAAGAAATAAAATATATTCTTGGACTTCTTAATTCCTAAATTTGGCTAGGAAAACCACATTACTCAAATAAGTGATATCCTCTTTACCTATATTCCAGTCTTCTGTGATGGTTGCCCCATAATTGATGATGCAAGAAGTAGAAAAAAATGAGAAATTTTATCTGGAAAGGAGGGAAAGACGGATTGAATAAATTACCTTTGGTAAAGTCGTCCTTAGTTTATTATCCTAAAAATGAAGGTGGATTAGGTATTAAAAATATATACCTTATGGCAAAATACCTAGAAAAAATATTGGTGTGGTAGATGCTTTAGAATGCAAATAGTCTCTAGATTCAGGTTTTTTTGAGCAAGTATGGTGTAGGGTGTCCTTCAAAAAGCTTGTTATTCAAACTGATTTTTTGTAGAAAAGGAACAAAAATATAGGGATACATTCTAAAAGGTCTATAACTATTTAAAGAATTTTTTGGGGGGGCAATCAGGGAGGGAGAGATAGATGATTTCTCAAATTCCTTTTTTGGATAATTTCCAATAGTAGAGCAAAGAGATCTGGTTCAAATTATTAAATGTTTAAGAAATTGAGGCTACAATAGAGTTAAATACCTTATAAGAGTTACGCTGATTGACACATATCCTTAGAGTTGAAAAGAAACTAAAAAACTAAATATTCCCACCCGCCTCCATCAACTTTATATGGAATTATTAATATTATTAAAATATACACATGTTTTTAATGAAAGGTGAATATGTTTTTAGATGGGTTGAAAAGGACAGGTTGGTGGTATATACTATTAAGAGAGGGTGATTTGCCCTATTAGCTCAACAAATTTGAGGATAGTTATTAGGATTTAAAAAGACTACAAGGTTAGTTTGGAGTTCTGTTACCACTCCAAAATCTATGTTCTTTTCTTGGTTAATGATCATATAGAAAATTCTAGTTAGAGAAAAAAGACAAAAAAGAGGATATGTTGGGTCAACAATTTGCTACCTTTGTAGAGAAAATAATGAAATATGTATCCATATATTTATTCACTGTCTATTCATAAAACAATTATGGTTTAACTGTATAATCTTGTGCAAGAAAGACATCCATGTTGCTTTGACCGAATAGTCAATAGAAGATTTCATGGTTATATTGAATAGTATGGTGATCAATGATAAATGTAATGAGGTCATCCAAAGTGTATAGATATTGCTTCTAATAAATACATTTTGGAATGTTTGGCTTTGTAGGAATAAGGTCTTTTTTAATAATGAAAGATTCAAAACTAAAGGAACATCGAAGAAAATTTTGAGAGCTATGGAGGAATAATTTAGAGCCTAGAAAATAAGCATGGTAGCTTTTAAGGATTCTTGGAATTAACACAAACTTAGAATTCTAAAGATGCTAGATCTATACAAGGATAAGTTTACTAGAAAAATCATAGAACCAATTGTAGTTGAGAAGATACATCCTGACAAAGAAAAAACATGTGTTTTTTGATGGAGGTTCCAAAGGAAATTTGGGGTAAGTGGATGCAAGAGGCTGAATTATTTGGTTCTACCCAATAAAAATAAAAATCTTATTCAAATAAGGACTAGGTTACAAAACAAATAATATTGTACAATTCATAGGTCAAATTTGGGGATTGATAATTTCTATTCAATTTGAGTTGAAGGATGTGGTTATAAGAGGTGAGTCTTTATTGGTTGTCAACATTATGAAATAGTAATGGTCTCCACAAGATAAGTTAATAAATGACTCTTATGAGGAGGTGAAATGAAATATTCTAGAGAAGGGAAATTGTCCACATTCTGATAAGTCTAAATTTTGAAGCAGACAAATAGGAAAATGTAGTGAGATTGAACAATGAGCAATTCACAATGATCTAGGTTTTATAATGAATGCTTTGCAGTGCTTATTTTTCATGTAGGGTATTAGAATTAGTTTTCTCCCTGGATTATTTTGTACTTGTATTTTTCCATGAATAGAAATCTTGGTTTATTGTTTTCTTTAAAAGGAGTTCAAATAAATACTAAATACGTATAGTATATTTTCACAACAAAATATTATATTTAAAATGAGTAAGGTGTTGTTCATAAAAATTCTTGAGAAGAAAAAATAAGGATATAGGAGGTATTAGGTTGTAATATATTAGGCCTTCCATCCACTTATAGAAATGTCTTTGTTCACAAGTGTGTGTAAGGACCAGGTATGAGATATGTTAATAAGTAAGTTCAATGCAATTGGAAATAAAATTTACTAAGTTAGGTAGGAAAAATTCAACTGCTAAAGAGTACCCTTCAAGATATATCAATATATCTTCTATATATTTAACATATTAGCAAAAGCTACAAATAGTATAGAAAGTATGTAAAGTAAATTTTTATGGTTAGCTATAGAGAAAAATAGTAGAATCTCCCTTGTGGAATACGAAAATACTATGTATAAAAAATCAAGAAAAATATTGGAATTAGGAAGGATTAAATTATTGAATAAGATCTTAGCTACTAAAGTAATTTGGAGTCTAAATAAAATTTTAAATAACAAGTACTTAAGCAGGAAAATATGATATGTTCACCATATTAAATCACTATAAGGAATCATGTATATGCAACCATTTGACAGAGGGGCGAAAGATTCTATGGAGAGGATTTTGATGGAAATTTGGGAATGGTAGGTCAATTATCTACCATGAAGATGAATGGTTGTAAAACCTAACCCTAAGCATGAATTAATAGTTACATGAAGTATGACTAAATCTAGAATCAATGTATGGAAATATTATTATAGGCTACCTAGACCAATAAGAGGAGGTGGTAAGGTGGAAGGACTTATGTAATAATAAAAATAATGATAAATATTTAAATAATGTCAAAAATAAAGTAATATCCTTCCATGTATGTGTAAACATGGTTTAAGATCTTATAATATGAGGAGATACTCAAAATCAATCCTTTTAGTGTAAAACCAATTCATGATATTCTATAAGTTGATCCAAAAGATGTGTTTCAATGGAGGAGGCTCTAGGAAACAAAGGCAACACTAATGATAGCAACGATCCTTTCATTATATATATAGAATAAGATTCTAATGGAATATAATTTACATAAAAGAGAGTTTTAATTTCTAAATAGATGTCATCTATGTGAAGATCAAGAAGAATCAGTGTAACACTTATTTTTGGGATGTAGCTATTCTATTTTGACCTTTTGAGACTAAATTAGGGAGATAGGGGTCATATGGGTACATCAAAATGGAATTTTTAATTGCATAGAATAATAGAAAAACCCTTGAGGTGTACAATATTAAATAAAATATACGATCTGATATATTTCCATTATGCTTATGGGGTTTGGCTAGAGTTTATTATAATAATATAAAATGAGGATAACAAATCCTCTTTAATATTTAGGTATATCAACAATGTGGTTGTAGTGGAAAATGTTCAAGTATTGAGTATGAAGGAAATTATAGAATTAGTAAAGGAGCTGAATATTAGTAAACATTAGTACCATAGCCCAGTTGAGATTGATAAATTTCCTAAGAAAATATAAGAACAAGAGTAAATTAGAATCCACCTAGAGAGGGATGGCTAAAGTTTAATTATAATGTATATTTTAAGGAGAAGCCTAGGTAGGTGGGTGGATTAGTGGCAATGGATAGGAAAGGGATCCTAATTAGTGTTATGTATGAGTTTCTAGATTGTATGATGAATTATCAATCAAAAGATAGAACAACATTGGATGGAGCAAAACTAGAAAAAAAACTAGGTTTAGGCAAGTTGATAGTGAATAAACATTCTCTAAATATTATCAATTACCTTAATAAAAGGTATATAGAGATTTGGTGGATGTCAAGTATAATAATAAAGAACATATGGATCCTTAAATCTCTAGATCATGCAAAGATGACTCATGTTTTTAGAGAAGTTTATAGTGTAGTAGAATTGATAGCTAAGTATAGGGATCTTTGTGAGGAGAACTAGAGGTGGTTGAATGATGGTTTTGTAATCTTGTCGTGTGTCAAAGTAACTCTTGATTTTAAAATCTACCTAAGTCAAGAATAAGGTTAATGTGCACCCTTAAGACTTTGACCAAGATATTGTAAGACTTAAAGGAAAGATATTTTTGTGTTAGCTTCAAAGAAGGCTAGTTCCTTTTCCTAGCTAATATATCTAAATGGGGTGGTATAGAATGAAGAATGGAATACATAGGTTTATAAATATGAGCTAAAATTGATACAGATTTGGCAACATCAAGAATCATGGAGCAAAATGTCTTGCAATCCAAAATCAAATTAGATACCTAACAAAACAATATATATCCCTAATTCATTTAAATATTTTATCATTAAGCACCTTAATATTTGCTAAATCATTCAAGAACTATAATGGGAATCTAGGTAGAAATCCATAACGTACAATAACATTAATAAAATATCCATCCATAGAATGAACTAAAAATTATTAGCCCACAATAAGACATACATACATATTTTGCACAAGAAATTAATAAGAGTCTATATAGCAATATAATTATCATTGAAAATGGCATATAGTCCTCAATAAATAAAATCATATCAATTATAAATGCTAAATATATGACAATTAATATATTTCTTTCTAGTATATATAGATATTTTACAATGTGTTTAGTTATCCTAGATTGGTTGCTATTAGAGCATGTTGTAGTTTTTAGGGAAGAAACAAGGAGTGGTCATCAAATTCATATTATTTATGTATAACTACTTCATGAATACCCTATTGATATGGATAATATATGCTTTATCTTGAGACTAGCTTCCACGTTGCATTGTTTTATTGAAACCAACTATTGATGACCCACTACTTTCTGTTAAGCATAGCCATCTAAGTAAGGGTAAGTATATAGTTTGGAAGGATTTAGATATTGATATCATTTGATAATGATGATTCTTGGTAGTTGATTAACACATGTACATCTACTAATATGGATAGTTTTGGCTTACTTTTGTAGAGGTTGGCATCAAGAAGACATATTGCTTATCATAGAGCATCTATCAAAACTACGTATTTCTTCTTTATCTTAATTAAAAATTACACTTTTCCTTATTGGGTATAAGATGAAGACTTTACTCTTGATGGTCATTGCTTAGAGATTCTGATGGCTATATTTAATTATGTATGATATCAAGTGCCAAGAGTCTTTATTTCTTATAATGCTTTGTTATCGGGTCACTTCTTCCAAGAATGCATGTCAATTGCCAAAAGTTAAAGCTCTTGATGCTGAAATAATCACCTTTTAAATTTTAGAATATTTGGAGGCTGCATAGGTTATAGTGTCAAAAACCAGATACCAAGTTCAATGCCCTAAGATATTATTTTCCTAGCATTGTTTTATACCATACTAGAAATTTTATGCCATCTTGTTGACATCAAAATTATGATCTATTTAGCTAGTCTTATCTTCATTGCTTAAATATTAGATGTTGAAATATGAGTGTCAGGTCTTGTTCCATCGCTTTTTATCCTATTTGAAGAATCTAAAATACAAGACTTGTATGGTCTTGTAGGTGGAATAAAAATTATATATACCTAGAAGGTTTTTCATGCTTATCCAAATTTTATTTTCTTTTTTTGGGTGTCAATTTTAATGTCTTAGCCCACCTTAGCCTATTTTGCACATTGCCACACTTATCTACACAATACTTATTTCAATAATATTTTTATCTACTTTATGTACTTTAATAGCATCTTCCACTATTCTTCTAGTTTATTGCATTCTCATTCCTACACTACTTCTAGCAAAATAATAATATAGTCTAAACTATATCACATAGTGGATGTAGGTGAGAAAATGCACGTACATAATTGGTGACTTATAGGAACTTTTTCTCATAAAATTTAGAACCTATATACCTTATCCTTGGAATAAGAGAGTCTCAATAGGAAGTGGATCTTAAGGATATGATAATTATATATAGGAATGGATAAATAAAATTAGGATGGTTTAGAGAGGAGGATGATGAGGCTAAGTTGGATATGTAAGAGAGATTGGAGAACTCTACAACTATAATGAGGCTTTTGAAACACACATTAAGATAGGCGATATTGTTAACTCCATCCTATTAAATTATAAAATGGATGATCCACTACAACATTCAGAGGAATAAAAGTATTAGAGGAAGGAATAATTTGGGTGCATGGGAGTCCATAGTAAAAGTGGATGACTAGGGATGCAAGGGTCACTGGGAAAAAGAAAGAAAATGGTTTAATATAAGGGAGGGATGATTTTTTTTGAAGCCTTAGACTTAATACAAAAGTTAGAGGAATATAATAATAGAAATGAATATAAAGTAAAGTTGAAATATAATGAAATGAATATAATAACACATAACATAATATCAAATTGAATAAATAATAACTCAAAATACTCATAGAATAAAGGTCTATTAATGCAATATGTAAGGTATGTATTCTCGATACAAATTACAATAATTTTTCACAACTATGTAATTGAATGTGACTCATCTATGTTGTACTCTTGACCTCCACTCTTCTTTGTAGCTCTTTAGTTTTCTATTCTAATAACACATGCATATTTACACTCATAACACTTACACACATAAATGCATGACACTTGTGCATTTTCTAAAAATTATTACATTACATGAAATATAAAATCACACTCTGATATAATACACGCCTAATATAACAACATACCAAGGTGGTACATTGGCATGTACTAAATAATGTAATATTCTCCAACACCCCCTATATTACATCATTTTGTTATTTAACAATTTAGTCTTCAATACAATCTTCATCCTTAAATATTAAATCTACCTCTAGTATATTAATGTATGGATCCTTCATGTAAGAGTCTTCAACATGGTTTTAATCTTCATATAATTTTGTAATAAATTTGGTTTTGACTAGACCCTACTTCTTGTTGATTGTCTTCATCTTTGATTTCTGCATTGGTCTTGAATATTCAAGACAGTCTATCGTTAGATAGCCTTGTTGAGCATGATATCTAATTAACTCCTAATTAAATTTCCTTTTTTTATTACTCTTTGAATGATTTTATTTCCTATTTTTCAACACTTCCACGATTGCGTACATTGTTAGTAGATACTTCAAAAATAAGCTTTTGAAATAGATAATCTAATTTGAATGTTAGAGTCTTTTCATATTTACTATAATACTCCTTTTTGTGATAGCGAAAATAGATGAGTGTGATTTTAGTTTGCAATATTTATATGGATGTAGATGCCAAAATTTTTATTTTTCATGTACAACTCTATTTGAATAACCACATCTTGAAAATATTATTGTTGACTTGGATATTTCAAGTTCATTTATTTTCTTAGTAAAATAATATAACTACTTGTGTATAATTAAAACTATTTTAACTTTGCTTCTTTCATAGATGTATAAGAGATATTTAAGAGCTTTAGATTTTATATCTGGAATAGTAACAAGATTCAATGATTTATGTTCTTGATGTTTTTGATTACTTTTATTATTGTTTTAACAAAGCTTTCTACCAAATTTTGAAAATAGTTTCTAAGCTTGTTCTCTAAATCTCCATTATAATAATTATAAATGAATTATTCCATTATTTTATCTACCTTATACTCTTTTAGAATATTGACCAACTCATAAAATGAAGTATATTTTCTTAGAATTTGCAAAGATGTAGCTAGCTTCTTGTAGTTTTATGGAAGAGCTCTTAAGATCACTTGAACAAAAAAATTATCTTCTAATTTTTCATCTAATTTTAATAGTTTTTATTTTATATCTACCACTCTTCTTAAAAATATTTCAATGCTTTCACCACTATTAACTTTTAATTAATGTAACTCAGTTTGAATATTTAAAAAAGTAGCTTTGTTATTTATTTTAAATATCTTATCTAAAGTATTCCATGCTTTTGTAGAGGATATTTTTGAACTTATGTAGGGTTATATATGATCTGCAATTGTAAATATTATTATCATGAGAGCTTTGGCTTCTTCTTCTTCATACTTTTGTATTTTTAGGTTTAGTAATTGTTCCTCTAATTGAAAGCATGAGATTCCGGAAGTTTTGAAAGGAAAACTATTTCGATGCATTCAAAATCAAACTAACACTTAAGTCCTAAAATGTGAAGTGCATTAAACGAAAGAGGAAAAATTTATTGAAATGAGATACAAGAATTTAGAGAAGTCACAACCCTTTTATTTAACTCTTTAACCTCAGTTACAAAATTGCCTCCTCCATTTTTAGGGGTTAGGAGTGTTAAATAGATTTGGTTACAATCGTGATCAATAATCCTTCTTCCGCATGCCCACGTTTGAAATGGGTGGGCCAAAGTGTTGTCGTCGCTTATGTTGATGAATCATCGCTTCTCACTGCTTATACTACGTTCAAAGAAACAACGAAGGCGTTAGTAGCACCTGCTACAAATAGGAAAAGTTTGTTCCTTGAAATTAATAAAATATGCATGTAAAAGATTATCGAAATTAGTGAGTAAAATGAATCTAAATCACCTGCAAATCTGACAGAGACCAAAAGACCTTACTAGAGGGCCACCACCATTGAGACAGTTGGCCAATGTGCGTTCAACTGGAATTCGTCCCTAGGCAGGACGAATTCTGCTGTAATTCATCCTCGGGTAGGACGAATTCTCCTGTGATGAAAAGTCGAGGTGATGCCATCTAAATGTCGAACCTCAAGACCTCCAGAAGATCTACAAACATAGGGGTTAAGTAATTGGGGACATTTTGGGACGACCCAGATGGTCGGATTCTCCCAATTTGGTCTCTATCCTCGGTAATTCGATGTTGCTACCTGCAAGTTAGTGAGGGCCACAAAATCGACAAAGCATGATAATATTTAATCAAAATCTTATGTAATCGAAATCAAAAACTACCTAAACAGTATAGCATGAAATAGAAGATGAACAAATGATAGAAAAATGCATTTAAAATGAAACTTAAAAGGTGCGGGGTGCCCGAGTGGGCCACCCACCGTTGGAACTTGATTTCGGCACCAATCCACTAGGGATGGGCCCAAAATATCTTAAGATGGGGTGTTGGCAAATTGGTGGATTAAGGTGGTCAAATTTTGGGTTTGGGTTCAAATCCATGCTTCCAAAATCCACCCAATAACCTCTCTTGCAAAAGAGATTAATGGATGTGAAAGGGTGAATCAAAAAAGGGTGCAATAGGGTGTTCAATTTGGCAACACTTCGTTGCTTGAAAATGCCTCCAACCTATTCTCATTTGGGTGGGAAAGTCCACCATTTTATATACCCAGGGGGTCTCTTTGGAGGGGCATGCAGGGATGCCATGTGGTGGCCATGCCTTCCCAAGAGCGAGGAGACTCCTCCCTGACTTGGGATTCCATGACTGCCTTTGTGACAGTCCTCTAACTGCCAATATACCCACCTACACGCGCATGCACGGTAGGAGGAAATAATTGACTATCCTCGGTTGCCACTTGGCGGCATTCTTCTTTTTGCCCGTTAAACCTAGAATTTGTCCTGACCAAAGACGAATTTAGAATTTGTCCCTGGGTGAGACGAATCCCAGTTAGAATTCGTCCCTGGGTGAGACGAATACTGAGAAAAGTGCCTGAATGTGCCAAATTGCCTTTTGACCTTACAAAATTGCTATGAAAGTGGTTAGGACCACTGTTTAGCCTCTGAGGGCTGCCCTGGGGGCTATGTGTGTCAAAGCGATTAGTGTTTGCAGTCACATAATCGGATTGGTGCTGTTTTGGTGTCTATAGATGCCCCTTTTTGGGATGCGCTGTGCATGGCACAGCGTCGAGCAAAAATATATAACCAAAGCACTAATGATTAGGGTTTCTTGGTAACCTAACCAAATTTTGATGCCCCAAGCATGGAAAGGGCATGCATTCTTGAATCCTTGCTTCTGAGGAGCTAAGGAATTTTATTTCAAGTATTAACCCATTTTGGTGAGGTGTAACTTGAGCTTGGTCATTGATCAGTCATGAGTAGGCAAAGGGCGCAACCTTTTGTCCACAGGGGGAAACCTTGTGTTCATGATTCAAAAATGCCAAGTGTTTGATCAATTTGTGATAATTGCTTGTTTACTACCCCAAGAAGGAGCGTAATTGTCTTTGTCAATTATTCTTTGACTACATGTCATTGCCTTGATTGGGTGTGTGTTTGTTGATTGGTGACTAAGTGTGACTACCCCCTCAAGCGACGAATTTATGAGGGAATGACCTTCATGAGAAAAGCAACGAGTCACTTGACCCAAGATGACTTGAGCAAGGGTGCCTTTAGATGGTTTATTGTTAAGCATGTGCAATTTTTTTTACATTTAGACCTATTTTTGGTGGATGTTAACCCTTTTTGTGATGCTGTTTGGAGTTGAAATTGGCAAAAAATCGTCTTCCCATGGAGCATTCTGGCTAAGATAGCCTTATTAGGGAGTAGTATAATGACAATTTGTGATCCTAATGTCTTTTTTGTATACCCAGGATGTCAAGTGCAACAGCACTCTCATCAGGCAAATTTATTATCTGTTTTAGTGCATTTTTGTCCAATTTTTGATGTTTTTGAAGTTTCTGGCCTGAATTCGTCTCAGGGTGGGACAAATTCTAGCTTTAGAATTCGTCCCTCGGTGGGATGAGTGCTAAGCAGAGTGCTCATCCTAGGGAAGGATGAATTGCAGCTCAAAATGCCTTTTTAAGGGCCAAAACTTGAGTTTGGGCTCATTTGCATCTAATTTTTCTTGCGATTTGGAGCTCTGGGGAGGAGGAGGTTAATTCTGTAATGTGAAGCGCTGTCAGATTTTCCTTGCCATCATGAGTACACAAATTGGATCAAGTGGCGAAGCTGAAGTGAGACCAGTAAGTGCTCCCTAGAGTTTATTTTTGTTTAGAATTGCAATTGTTTTATTTGATTATTTTTGTGATGATGTTTTTCAAAAATTTTAAAACTTAAACCTTGAAACTGAATTGAAGACAACTAAGACTTAGTTTACAACTAAACATAGTGTAAAACTTAGGTAAAGACTTTTGCTTACAACTAAACCCTAGGATAACGGAACGTAAAACCCTAAGACGTAATTTTTGTGTTTTTGAATTTTTTTTATGCTATTTTTAAATTAATCAGTTAAGATTAGAAACCTTAAGACTGAAAAATTAATTTTGTTTCATTTTATTTTTTGAAATTTATCAGTTAGGATTTAGGAACCCTTGAACTAAAAAATTGTTTGAATTTTGAATTTTTTTTGTAAATTAATCAGTTAGGATTAGAAACCTTGAAACTGAAAATTTGATTTTTGTTTGAATTCTTGTGCTTATTTTTGTTGTACATTGGTAGACAATATTGTATATGCATTTTATTACTATATAGTTCTTTTCCATGATTTTAATTAATTTTTTTGGTGTGTTTTCTTTTGCAGGTTGTTAGGAGCTGGTACCGTGTACCCATTGCTTTCACTAAGGCGTGGGGGCTATTGACTGAGGCTGACTGGGAGTGGCTTGATGCCCTTGGGCTAAAGTAGGTGGCTCGACTGGAGTCTATGGTCCCAGATCAGGCCTATTTGATGGCCCTGATCAAAATTTGAGATCTGTGGACCAACACCTTCCATCTCCCAACAGGGGAGATGACTGTGACTCTGGAGGATATCTATCGGCTTCTTCGGATTTCGATAGATGGACTGCCCATCAGGACATTGCCATGTGATCAACGGACTGCTGTACTGACGAGATGCTTTGAACATGGGGAGCGGTTGGGCGTAGAGATCCCAGTGGAGATGGCCAAGGTGGACTGCCAGGTTGGCGGGATTTTGGTTGGATGGTGGCAAGATAGGGGGGTGTTAGGAGTGAGGCATGCATTCCTTATGAGCCTCATTTTTAACATGCTATTACCTGAATCGTTAGGCACGAGGTTCCCATGGAACCTACTAAATTTGGTGTGGCAGTTGGTAGAGTGTTCGATAGAGGCATCGCTGATCCCAAGATGGGGACAGACACTGTTGGCACAACTCTACGGGGAGCTATATGGGGTCCCCTATCGGTAGCAGAAGGGGGTCAGCTACAGTTATCTGTTGCAATGCTAGGGTGGGCAGCACATAGCAGTTGAGAGGCCAACTGGGTTACCATGGATGACTCGGGAAGCGATAGAGGATAAGGAGATAGGTTATGCAGTTTTGTGGTAGTGATCCGGAGAGTAGGGGCATATTTGGCGATGGGTAGGTGTCGTAGGGCACTATGCCGATGCCTTCTCTCAGCTCACTCTAGGGGAGGTGGTTTGGCACCCTTATCGAGATTGTCCAGCTTGGTCAAATGCTGGAGAGTGGCTCCAACGAGTACGTAGGGAGCGGTGGTTGATTGGGCAGCACAAGATCGAGCATGAGTTCTTCTCATATAGCTGAGTTACATGACAGTTTGGGGTGCGCTAGGGGTTTCCTGATGAGCTCATGGTCTATCGGTGCCGGGGAGATGAGATGACTCTAGATCAACCGATCATCATGCCATTCGGTGAGGATTCAGATGCGATGATCGATGTCCCAGACGTGGATGACGTCGATACTACCACTGAGTATGACTCGTGGTGGGTACTACAACGATGGCGAGGAGAGCGGCCATTGGGAGGCATAGAGGTGACAGCAGAGGGTGTTGAGGCACCAGGGGATGATTGGGGAGCTTCATTGGAGGATGCGAACATGGTTGACATGGGGGGTGAGGATGTAGATTTGGGAGCTTCGGATCAGTCGGACATGTAGGACATAGCGGAGTAGTGGGAGCTAGAGCAAGCTACTGTTCTAGAGAGTCCTATGCTTCAGGCAGATATGGAGGAGATGGAGTCTGGGATATGCACTAAGAATGCATGATTGATAGATTTGTTGCAGATACAAGATTAGGAGCTGGGGGACGTGCTACGGGAGAGGGATCTCTTGCGGGCTCAGCTAGTAGAGCGAGATAGGGTTTTGGCACGGCACGACAATGCAGTAGCTTGCTACCATCGACAGGAGGCAGAGTGGTGCCGACATCGACTAGATTTGGAAAGGGAGGTCATCCGCCTTAGTGGGCGACTACCTGAGTTGTTGGGAGGTGGATCTTCATACCGGACGAGGGACAGTGCTACTGAGCAGTCAGCATCATCTCGTCGTAGGCGATTGGATGAGGGAGGCGATAGTAGGCATGATGTGGGGGCTAGTAGTAGCCATCTTGAGGGGTCCCATAGGACCCACACCATGGGGAGTAGTTCCCATTGCACCGATCTTGCGTGATCATGGTGGTCGATGCCTTAGGCTAGGTGGTTTTGTTACATGATTGCGGGGTCTGAGGACCAGTTTTGTAGCCTACGGGCATTTTTTTGACGATATATATATATATATATATATATATATATATATATATCGGCTTTATTGTGGTTATGCATATGTGATGATTGGATATTATGCATTATGGTTGATGAATATGGATGTATGCATGTTTATTTATTTTGATGGATCCATATGCTATGATGAATGCAAATGTTTTTTATTTATATGTGATGTGCAGAAATGAAATAGCTGAATGGGATTTGTGATGTTTGGCTATGGCACCATAGACTGTTTAGAACTCTGTTATTTTGTTTTTAGGCGATTGCTGTGACACATGACTTTGTATGTATACATGTGATTTTTCTCTTTTTTTGTATTTTCTAATGGTATTGCAAAGATGAAAAGTAGTGCAGTTGGTTTAGAAATGTAGCTAAGATTTTTTGAGACTCAGATGGTTTTAACTCACTAGCCACGACTATACTTTGTCTTATAAGACTTTTGGACAAGGTATGAATTAGACTTGTTTTTGACCAAGCTATTTCACATCCCTGTGTGTGCAATTGAGTTCATTTATGTGGTATTTGTCAGGATACTGCCAGTGCCAGATGGGCTTTCAACCGAACCTGTACTGAGGATCACCTAACTAGATCCACTAACTCCTTTGTTGTATTTATTTAGATTAATTTGCAATGTTATTTAGGATACCATAATCTAGCTCCTCCTTATGCAAACATTGGTCTGCATATACGCAAAGCGAATGTGATAGACATATCATCATGCGGGTTGGATACCACCATTGCCAGATAGGTTGTCAACCAAACCTGTAATGAGGATCACCTAGATGGTTTTCGAATGCTGAGAATTCCAAAGATTCAAGTTCAGGTTGTTTTATTGGCTGAATGATTTGGGAGACTTGCTCGTCTATATAGTGATGCAAATCACTATTTATTTTTCTATTTGTTTTTCTTTTTGAGCAAGGATTTTGAATAGCAGTGATAACCATTGTTTACTTGATTTTGTATTTTGAGCGGTGTGAGTTTGAGCTTATGAATGGCCTTGATCCTCATGGTCTCGGGGATGACTACCCATCTTAGTTAGGGGTGGATAGTACGAATCCTTATGATGTTGGGGATCAAGGAGATGATAGAGATTATGAAGTAGGGGCATTGATATTTTAGGCCTTGGGCACGACTACCCATCCTGGTTAGGGGCGGATAGTATGAATCCTTACAACTTGGAGACAAAAGGTGAATGGAAAGGGTTAGGATGATGATTTGTTGAAATTTTGTTTTTGAATGGCATTGATCCTTTTAGGTCTTGGGGATGACTACCCATCCTTGGCAGGGACATGTAGTACGAATCCTTACAACTTTGGGAACCAACTATGATTGGGATTTTGTAGTGGTAAAAACCACTGTATATTAAGGTGAATGAATAGGGAAGAGCTCGTCCTTTTATCAATTCTCAGCATTCTAGAACCATTTGCATAGGGGGATGAGCAAGATAACCGTTTCGCTTATGGTGACCTGGATTACTGTGCAGGTTTCATCTTTCGTTCACACAACTTGGGAATTTTTATGTGTTTTAATTTGTGTTGGGATGCTACGTAGCAAGGCGTATTTCAAGTGTAACTCTACTTTCATAAAATCTGTCTAACTCAGTACATTACGTGGCTAAAGAGCAAAATGATGACTGAATTACGAAAACTCTTGATACATTATAAGACCACTGACTCTATTGTGGTAAACAACAATAAATGGCATTTGTTTGCTGTTTTGTAAAATGGAAAAGTGTGGAACAAGATGGACTAGTAGAATAATTACAGTCTATGGTGCCTTTGACCTTTACGACCACAAATATGCAATGTATGGGTGCGATGCTTAATGCAGCTACATTTTTTTGTATTTTTGATGGATTGATTTTTGTGAATATGAAGATGAGATGTGAGAAGATCTCTCTATTGATGAATTTGAGCATGCCTAGAAATGAGATGCAATTTTTTTTGTTATTTTTGATGATTTTTTAATTTTTACTTTTCTTATTTTTGACCAAGTGATTGTGGAAATCCTTGAAGCATTTGAGATTGACCAAGCGATTTTAGGGATTGACCAAGCGATTTTAGAGATCCTTGGAGCATTTTGGGATTGACCAAGTGATTTTAGAGATCCTTGGAGCATTTTGGGATTGACCAAGCGATTTTAGAGATCCTTGGAGCATTTTTGGGATTGACCAAGTGATTTTAGAGATCCTTGGAGCATTTTGGGATTGACCAAGCGATTTTAGGGATCCTTGGAGCATTTTTGGGATTGACCAAGTGATTTTAGAGATCCTTGGAGCATTTGGGGATTGACGAAGCGATTTTAGGGATCCTTGGAGCGTTTTTGAGATTGACCAAGCGATTTTAGAGATCTTTGGAGCATTTTGGGATACAGATCTCTTAGATATGGAATAGGTGCAAATGACTGATGTTCAAGGGTTCTATTTCCTTGATTCTATCAAGAGAAGCTAGCCGATATGTCCTAGGTCCTATTTTGCTATCAATAACATATGGACATAACCAATTTTCCACAAATTTGTCTCTTAAGTGGGACAACAAACTAGAATTTTGTTGGTTTTCCTTCAAAACCAAATCACCAACCCGAAAGTCTCTGAGGTGAACTTTCATGTTGTAAGCTTTCTTAAGTCGCTCTTGATAAATACGTAAATGCTCGAGAGCATTAACGCATCGTTTGTCAAGCAACGTAAGCTGGTCTAACCGGGCCTGCCGCGTAGTGTCATCATCGATGAACTCCTGCATTGATATGTGCAGGGAAGGAATCTCCAACTCTAGAGGCATGACTGCCTCGGAGCCATACACGAGCGAAAATGGAGTGGCCCTAGAGGGTGTTCGAATGCTAGTGCGATAGGCCCATAGGGCAAGTGGGATTTGGATGTGCCAATCCTTAAGACTATCTACGACTTTCTTTTTAAGGATGGCAACTAGAATTTTGTTTGACGCCTCTGCTTGCCCATTCGCCTACAAATAATAGGGTGCCAAAAAACTATGTTGAATTTTGTACTTTGTGGTCAAAGCATGCACGTCTTTATTCTTGAAAGGTTTTCCATTATCTAAGACTATTTTGGATGGAATACCACAATGACATATGATGTTATGCAAAATGAACTCCACAATGCGGGGTCCTGTCGTAGAGGTAAGCGGAATTGCTTCCACCCACTTGGTAAAATACTCTGTGGCCATTATGATAAACATGTGACGGCCTGATGATGTAGGGGAGATCTTTCCAATTAGATCGAAGCCCCACTGCGAAAACGACCAAGCATACTGGACTGTCTGCAAGGCCTGGGAAGGTATGTGCATCAAATTAGCATGATGTTGACACTTCACACACTTCTTGACATATGCACAACAATATCGCTCTAAATATGGCCAATAATAGCCCATGCGAAGAATGCACTTTGTGATGGCCATACCACTGAAGTGACCACCACATGTACCATCATGCGCTTGGACGACTGCCCAAGTGGACTCTTGCTGGTCCAAGCAACGAAGGAGGATTCCTTCATAGCTGCGATGATACAAAATGTCTCCTATCAAGACATACTTAGCTGCTTTTTGCTTGAATGCTTTTTTTATGGCATGCGTCATTCCAAGCGGGAGATTACCTAGCTTGAGGTAGTCTCTAATGGGTAAATACCAGTCCTGTTGATCAAAAACCTTGATAGTGTGAACAACCAATCCCTCTTGAAGTTCATCCCTAGCAAACACTGAACGGGATAGAACTTGTAAGAATAGCATTGTGTTGCTATTAATGGGAGTAGGGGAGAACAAGGATCCCCAATTAGCATGCTTCAAAAAATCATGGATTCGAAAGAACTTATCCGAGGATGGTTCAATCTGGATCATGTGGATTCCTGGCATCAAGTCAGAGCTTGCATGCTCCATCACGGATTGCGATAAGGTTTTGACTTGAATGGTTGTCATATCACCGAAAAGGTCTTGTGGAATTAGTGACCCCAAGGAGTCCATTATGTCCACAAAATTATTCAATGACCGAGGGAGTGCCTCGATGTCATACCACTCAAGTTTTTCCAGGAATCTATCCACAAGGGCTTTATAAGCCTACAAAATTGAGTATTTGCATTGATATACCCATTTGACTTGATTGAAAATTAACAGCGAATCACCAAAGATGTTCAGTCATTTGATGTTCATGGCGATTGTTGTCTGAAGACCTATGAGAAAGGCTTCATACTCTGCATTATTGTTGGTGTACGGGAAGTTTAATTTAAATGACAGGGGCATTGGAGCACCCTACGATGTGAAGAATACTATTCTTGTGCCACCACCTTGCTCACATTTAGAACCATCAAAAAATAAGGTTATTTCAGCTTGTGACTCAGGATCATCAAAATCTGGTGATTTTGAGACATGGAAGACCCCATCATCGGGTAGTTCTATGACTAGAGGCTGATCGTCTTCAAGAGGAGCCTCTACTAGTTGATCGGCTATGACTTGTCCTTTGATAGATTTCTATCCAATAAACTCTATGTCAAATTTTGTCAACAACATGATCCATTTTGCCATGCGACTACTATGATAAGTACGACTCATCATGTATCACAATGGATTCTCCTTAGACACAACATATATAGTGTTGCTCAGCATGTAGTGGCGTAGCTTTTTGGTAGCAAACACCACTACCAAGCAGATTTTCTCGATGTATGCATAGTTAAGTTCATAACTGACCAGGGTGCAGCTAAGATAGTAAGTAGCCTATTCCTTGTGAAGTTCATTCTTCTGGGCTAGCATGGTGCCCAGTGCCACCTCAGTAGCTGAGATGTATAAGTAGAATGACACTCCTAGTCTAGGTGGTGCCAATACTGGCAGTGAAGCCAGGTATTGTTTGATGTCATCAAAGGCTGAATGGCACTTGTCATCCCAGTGAAATGTAACCCCCTTGTGCAATAATTTGTTCATGGGTCGGCACTTGTCAGATAGCTGCGCTATGAAGCGCTTAATCGACGTGACCTTTCCCTGTAGACTTCTGAGCTACTTAATGGTAGTTGGGGGAACCATTTCAAGGATTGCCTTGACTTTCTTTGGGTCCACCTCGATGCCTTGCTTTGAGACTATGAAACCCAAGAGTTTTCCAGATGTGACGCAAAATACGCACTTCTTGGGATTTAGTCTAACTTTATGCTCCATGAGGTGATCGAGGATCTTGCTTAAGTCATCGATATGATTTGAGCACAACAGAGACTTGGCTAACAAATCATCCATGTAATCTTTCAATGTTTTATGCATGTATTCATGGAAGATGTACGTCATGGCACGTTGGTAGGTGGCACCAGCATTTTTAAGGCCAAAAGGCATGACATTATAACAAAATGTCCCCCAAGGCATTGTGAACACTATTTTTAGTTGGTCTTCAGGATTGATACGAATCTGATTGTATCCTGAGAAACCATCCATGAGGGAGAGCATTTCGTGACCTACTGTAGCGTCTACCAAAACGTCAATGCTTGGCAAGGGGAAATCATCCTTAGGACTCACTTTGTTTAGATCTCAAAAATCAGTGCATATGCGAATCCTCCCGTCGAGCTTTTTGACGGGTACCATGTTGGACAGCCATGGTGGATAATCCACACAGATGACAAACTATGCATCCAACAACTTTCACAATTTGTATTTGACCATCAAGGCCACTGTTGGGTGCATCTTACGTAGTTTTTTCTTTAAGGGCTTGATTGTCGAATCAAGCATTAAATTATGCATGACTAGCTACGAGTCTAGTCCTGGAATATCCTTGTATGACCATGCAAAAACCTCCTTCTTCTCTTTGAGAAGGGCAATGTAGTCGGCTTGCTCTTCAGGGGATAAGCTTACCCCTAGCTTGATAATCTATGGATTCATTGGATACAAGCCGATATCTACATCAGTCGTCTCCTCGATTGACATGTGGGATCCATCCTCCAGCTGATGTGGAGTCGGGATCAAATGGATATCATCAGCTAAATTTAAGTCTATGTTGGGAACCTCGGGTTCCTCTTCAACCTAAAAAATATCCTAAGTTGTCCCTGGGGTAAAATGAGGCATCTTACCGAAAGGCCAATACTCTGATGGTGAAAGAGGTGAATTGACGTGATCCCAATCGATGGCATTTGTGTCTAGATGCAATGACTATGCTGGATCGATCATATTATAGATGGGTGTGGTCAAATCAATGGAGATCATGTGGATGGAATGAATTTGGTCTCCATTATCATGGGTATGATAACTCAAACATTCTGGATGCTCCCTATACTTTGGATCTGGCTCTAGGGGAACGAGCACGAATGGATCTGCCCTATGTGATAATAGGAAGATAGGGTCTTCCCTCGACACTAATGTCATTATAGGGTCTCGGGGTGGACGGTGCTCGTCGTAAGCTTGGAGCCATAGATTCAACACTTGGTCCCACCCTGCTGGGTCTACACACCATTCATGCCCTAACCTTATGCCTAGTTGTGCCATCAGTTCTTCATGGGTTACAGGGTGATTATGTCATCGTGCATGATTATGATAGTCCATCTCAGTTTCATCTTCCTAATCATTGTCGATGATCCAAAGGCCCTCGTTGGCCCCGACAACTGTTTGCGACATATTATGCTCATCTTGTTTGAGCAAATTAATCTGATCCCATTGTTGTTGTTCCACACTCGGTGGGGGGACCTGATTCTCTTGACATTGCACTGGTTCAATTGGAACCTCTAAAGGGAATAGTTTTAGAAAGATCTCTGGACATCGTTTATGCTCTCCTTGGGAGTTAGTGTTTGAAATTTCACCTCTTTCTAGCTAAGGAGAGGGATTATTGATGTTACCAAGGGTGTTTTTTGACCATGGGAGATAATCTCCCAATGTATATTCTGTATTTGGGTTGGCATAAGGATCTGATGCCAATCCACCCTTATTGTCTATTCCTAGGCCTTGCATGTTTTCCACCAAGATGTCTAAGGGCAGGGGGTGGTTGAACCCTACTCCTGACTTATCATACAACATTTGGTATCTTGGATAGCAAAGGACATGCACCCCTTGCTCATACCTGCCTAGCCCGTATCCATGCCAATTGCATTGGCCGAGATATATCAGAGCAAAGTCCGAGTTTGACAGATAATTGACAATTTTGACAAAAGTCTCTTTGTCCTCACCCTTTTGCTTGCATGGTTCAGGACCATGATCAAGGCCCCCATACACAAAATTAGTCTGGTTTGGTGGGTAACCTAGAGGAACAACTGTCCCTATGGGAAGGTGAGGTCTCCCCATGTCCTGTACTAATTCTAATGCAGGCATTGCCACAACATTCTGCACTAGATACTCCCCCAAGCCCATACTAGCCATTTCAACAGTAATTGTTGATGATTGGGAGGGAGGAAATGGAAGGCCTTCCCGAGTCCATTCCATGTTGGGTGGATTAGGAGCCTTGAATTCCATTGTGCTAGGTATTTCTTCTATTGATACAGTTGATATTGTTGGCAACACCTCTTCTAGGGGCTAAGCCTCTTCTAGGATCTATTTTCCTTTGTCCTTCTGTTTAGCCATGATAGGTGGCATTGGTAGTGAAGGAGTAGATGATGAAGACTCACATGGCTAGGATTTTGATGATTTAGTCACTAGTGATGCCTGCGGCACTGGACCCTATTTATATGGATTTAATTGGAAATCCAAGTGCATTGATGGGAGGGTCGATTGAGGCATTAATTACATCGCATTGCAATATTTGAAGGGTTCTAAGTCCATCGAGACTACATGTACTTCTCCTTCAAATGCATACTTTAGACACTGGTGAGTGATCGAAGGGACACACTTCATGTCCCTGATCCATGGCCGCCCTAGCAGTATGTTGTATGCCATCTCGCCTTCCAAAACATGGCACAATGTTGGTATTGTCTTTTGTCCTACTTGGATGGGCAGAATAATTGTGCCGACTATCGATCATATCGCATCATTGAATTCTCGTAGTGTGTATGTGGAAGCCATGATATGAGAGGCTGGCAGCTTCAGATGTTTTAATGTTGCAGTGGTAATGATGTTACTGGACGAGCCAATATCTACCAACACTCTCTTGTACGAGATCCTATTGACCCATGCGATAACATGCAGGGGTGGATCTTCCATGTCATTCGATACTATCTTAAATTCATCCTCTTTGAAGGTAATGACTGGCTCTGTACACCGTTTCACATGTCCCATGAATTTATTGAAGGAATTCACTTCGTGAGGCTGTAACTCGATGGCTTTCAAATTTTCCATAAGAGCTTCACTATGGGGTGTTGACTGTTGTATAAGCTCGTAAATGGAAAGCCTAGCCGATGTGGTCCACAAACTCTGCATGAGTTTTGTCCGTATCATGACCTTGGGTCTAGGCAGAGGCAACTGCACAGGGCATTGTTGAGGTTGTGACGTTGTTAGAACTTCTCTTGTAGCTGCCTCAGGAGCAACTCCTAGGTACTTTTTGTTCTTGGTTACTATGTTGATCATTCCCACAAATACTTGCATGAGAAGATTCTATCATACCTCATTGACCTAAAGAGGTTTTGCCTGTGCCTCATGGGCAGGCAAAGGGTCCTTGAAAACCCCCATCTATTGATTATTTGGCACTATGGGGTTGTCCACTGCCAATGTTTTATTATCAATCAAATCTTGTATTAATCCCTTGAATTTCCAACATCCATTTAGGTCATGTCCCCTTCGCCTATGGAACCTACAATATAATTCCTCTCTGTATCCCTTAGGCTTGGGAACATTAGGATCTACAGTTTGTATTTCTAGAAGGGTGATTAAATTTGCCACTAACAAGCGGTCAAATAAGGAGTCCTTGGACTCCGCATAAGGGGTGAATTGTTGCCTAGGGTGACGCTACTGATTTTGCTCCTATTTTTTATTTTCTCTTTCATAAGTAGGAGGCACTGCCTGATAGTTAGCCTTTTGGGGCTATATTTCTTGCACAGGCTTGGGGACATTTATCGCAACTTGATTAACTGCAGTGGGCTATGATTGCGTAGTCCCGATCTTAGTGTTTTTATTTCGCTCTTTCTTTTTAGGCTTGGTGATTGTGCCCTCCCCTATTTTGATCTCTTCTATAACTTTGGCTTGTGCCAAAGCTTCTTGTAGGCTGGCATATTGTTGCAGCTGCAATAGCCCGGATATCGATTTCAAGCAACTTCGTGCAAACATCTATGTGAGGTCAGACATAGGGGGAAGGTAGGGTAGCTTAGAAAGTAGAGCCCTCCATCGATTCCCATATGCTGCCATTGTCTCTTCCTCATATTGCCTAAGGCTGGCCAGATCACTCAGTGATGCCTTCTTCTTGGTGTTGAAGGCAAAGCGTTCAAGGAACGCATCTACTAATTGATCTAGGTTATTTATGTTGTGCTTTGGTAATTGTGTGAACCAATCTAAGGCAAGACTTGTGAATGTGGTTATGAATGTCCTAAGCAACAATCCATCATTATCCTGAATGCCAAAGCATTGGCTCAAGAATCTTGTCACATGCTCTTGGGCATCCTCTTCACCTTTAAAGACTACCAACTGAGGCAACTTGAAATGTTTGGGGTAAAGAGGTGTGGGCACTAACGAATGCACTGGATGACTACGGAGTTGACGTAATGTGGGATTTTTATGCCTAGAAGCTTTTGTCTCCATAGACTCCAAACGCTCTAATAGCGCTTTGTATGCATCGAAAGATTTAATTTCTTCCTCTTTTGTTTGATCCCATTGTGATTTATGGGAGACTGGAGGCCTATGAGTGGGTGGCCGAATGGCAGCCCTCCTACCTTGATAGGGTGTTTTGGCCCATTCTATTTCTGGTTCATGTTCCTCATAAACTTCCTAAGGAGTCTCTGGGCGAGGCCTATGACCCTGAGTGAGTCCCCGCTGAGGGTACCCATCATTGTTTCGGGGAGTGGCCTCCTTCTCAGGTCTATAAGGTCTTAGAGGCAAAGCTTGATGAGGTCGCAGAGACCTATCCTACACCAAAGGGTTATACCTCTCATATTGTTCTACTTTTTGGGTGTGAGGGGTTGGCCCCCTCTTACGTAGTTTATAACGTAGCTCATCCGCTTTGTGCTGCATGCGCTTTTTATTAAGGTGGTATAAGTGCTCTAACTCCTGATGACCTTACTCAAGCCGCATGATTCGGGCTTGGCGGGCGGCATGTCTGGCGACTGCCAGGTCAATTTGGTCTGCCATATTTTTCTCAGGAGGCTTGAATTTTTCTCCTATGTATTTGCCTCGGTCTTGATGATCCGAGATTTCAATGGGTCGCTTCCCTCTGTCGAGGTCGACGACATTTACTTGAGGCTCTGGCCTCGAGGTGTGACCATGATATCTAGCAGGTTCAAAAATGTAAGGATCCTGCACTATATGTTGTTCTCGAGGAATGTGATGGTCTTCCTCATACTCCCTTTCATGGGTGTGAAAGGGGCGGGAAGAGTTAGCTCGCCCGATGTGGAGAGCCCTGCGCTCTGGGTTTTGTCTTTCAGTTCTAATGGGAGGCAAAGGAGAGGTGTCATATTCACGTTGTCTCTCCTAATGGACACTATGCCTCTCTAGCACTTCATCGTGCTGTGGCTACTCAGATCTAGCCTCAAAAGGTAGTTTTCTATTTACGTTGAGTTTTACATGTAAAGCTTCTTCTTGAAAGGGGTTGTGTTGAATGGGCATAGCCCATAGAGGGGGATCCTAATAATTTCTTCTTGATGTGGCCTGATGTGGACTCTCTTGTAGGCTAGACCGCCAAGGCAGTATGGCCAAGTCCTCAAGGCTAAAGAGAAGGCGACTAGTGCCCTCTCTTTGTGCACCTTCCACAACATCCACCCTTGATTGGGCTTGGCTACGGGTGTACACCATTGTGGTGTTCTTCTACTAGCTAAGCAGATTTTTATCTTTTTGTTTATGATTTTTGATTTTTTTTTTTGTTACACTAAGCAAAAATGAACACACACATACACAAATGATTATTATCTCTTTTAAAGATTAATGGTGTGTCCTAAACTGGTTTAGTGCATTTTAATGATTTTGTTTTTATTTTTGCAAGTTTTGAAGAATGTTTAAATGCAGAATGTTGGCTCATATGACTCCCATAAATGGTTGCCCCTTCAATATACCATTGTCATACCGATATACCAACCTCTCTATATACCCGCCCTTACGAGAGGGAAACTATAGGTACGTGAGAGCAGATGGTACATGGAACATAGGCGATACGGAAGGGGGATTGTCCTGTTAATGACACCTACCATAGAAGACTTATCCTCGTACACATGGGAATCACCCCAGTGACACTCGGTCAGCTTTCATTAGGATTTACGCCTAACAATAGTGACAATCAAGGAAATGGATGCAAAATCAAGCCAAGGTGGTGATGAACCCACCGTTGGTCTTGATCAAGGGCTGGGGTCTTACGACCAGCTCCTTGGTTTAAAGATACCACGTGATGTGTGTGTGGTTTATTTTAATTGAAATTGAAACATGCAAGCAACCAACTTTCCCTAAGCAAGAAAAAGTTGATGAAAAAATGAAAACAAAAAATTAAAAAAAATGACAGGAACAGTTTTGGAACCTTACCTCTTTTCTGCCCAGACTTGCTGTTTTTGATCTTCGGCTCTGAAAATTTACAGACAAAAATTCATCCCTCTGTGAGACGAATTACAGAACAAAATTCATCCCTATGATACAGTTGGCCAATTTGTGTTCAACTGGAATTCGTCCCTGGGCAGGACGAATTCTACTGTAATTCGTCCTCGGGTAGGACGAATTCTCCTGTGATGAAAATTCGAGGTGATGCCGTCTAAATGTCAAACCTCGGGACCTCTAGAAGATTTGCAAACATAGGGGTTAAGTAATTGGGGCCATTTTGGGACGACCTAGATGGTCGGATTCTCCCAATTCGGCCTCTATCCTCGAGAATTCGATGTCGCTACCTGCAAGTTAGTGAGGGCCACAAAATTGACAAAGCATGATAATATTTAATCAAAATCTTATGGAATCAAAATTAGAAACTACCTAAACAACATAGCATGAAATAGAATATGAACAAATGATAGAAAAACACATTTAAAATGAAACTTAAAAGTTGTGGGGTGCCCGAGTGGGCCACCCACCGTTGGAACTTGATTTCGACACCAATCCACTAGGGATGGGCCCAAAATCTCTTAGGATGGGGTGTCGGCAAATTGGTGGATTAAGGTGGTCAAATTTTGGGTTTGGGTTCGGATCCATGCTTCCAAAAGCCACCCAATAACCTCTCTTGCGAAAGAGATTAATGGATGTGAAAGGGTGAATCGAAAAAGGGTGCAATAGGGTGTTCAATTTGGTAGCACTTTGTTGCTTGAAAATGCCTCCAACCTGTTCTCATTTGGGTGGGAAAGTCCACCATTTTATAGACCTAGGGGGTCTCTTTGGAGGGGCATGTAGGGATGCCATGTGGCGGCCATGCCTTCCCAAGAGGGAGGAGACTCCTCCCTGACTTGGGCTTCCATGACTGCCTTTGTGATAGTCCTCTAACTGCCAATCTACCCACCTACACGCGCATGCACGACAGGAGGCAATAATTGACTGTCCTCGGCTGCCACTTGATGACATTCTTCTTTTTTCCTGTTAAACCTAGAATTCGTCCTGACCAAAGACGAATTTAGAATTCGTCCCTAGGTGAGACGAATCCTAGTTAGAATTTGTCCCTGGGTGAGACGAATACTGAGCAAAGTGCCTGAATGTGCCAAATTGCCTTTTGACCTTACAAAATTGCTATGAAAGTGGTTAGGACCACTGTTTAACCTCTGAGGGCTTCCCTGGGGGCTATGTGTGTCAAAGCGATCAGTGTTTGCAGTCACATAATCGGATTGGTGTTGTTTTGGTGTCTACACTAATAATGTCCCAAATTTTTTCTACTATAAAATTGAACTTCACTTTATTTTTCAATGGAGCATATTAGGACCATTGAGAAGTTAATATTCTAAAAGAAATAATTTCTTGGTTGTCATGGTGGCACTCATGTAAAAATTAAAATTTACTACCTTATATATCCCTAGTTTTTGAATGATAAGTTTGAAGTTTCCAAGTTTGCCAAAAACCTTTGTAGTTGAATACCTTATGGCTCCCAAATTAATTAGAAACTATAAAAATAATAATTTTTGAAAATTTTGTTCTTCTTAAATTTTGATGTAGAATTCCTTATCTCTCCATAGTTTAATTATTTACAAATATTCTTTATCTTTTGAATTTCAAGACTATCTTCAAAAGAAAATTTTTAATAAAACTTTAATAGCTACTTATCACTCCTAATTAATCAAACATTTAATTAATTTAACACTATGCCTTATCACACTTCATAAAGCTTCTAAAAATAATTAATATTAAATAAAGTAGCCACATAAAAAATTTGAAAAAAATTAAATTTAAACATACTAATTCCTACTTATCACTCCAAAACTTTAAAAAATAACTAAATTATTATTTTCCTTATCCATCCATTAAACATAATAAACCTTTTCAAAATTAATAATTAGAATTATAAACTTCTTATTTCTCCTTTTAACCTTAGCAAAATATTAAATAAATATTTTATAAACCCTAATTACCACCTTAATGGCATGTCTTCTTGGAAAATTTTTTCTAACATTACAAATTGTTGAGCGACTCACTTATGGCATCAAAAGTTTCACTAAATTCACTTTCTTTGGATAGCTTATATGCAGATAGACACACATGCATAACCTTATACTACTAAGAAATGTTTCACTTTTATGTTGCTCTATCTTCCTCTTTCTAACATGGCACATGAACATTTGTATTTTGATACTCTCCAAATGTATGACGATGGATGATCACTTGAATTTGAATATGTGAGGATGGATGATCACTTGATTTCAAATGTGTGAGGATGAATGAGGATTTCTTACATTAATTCTAACTTGTAATCTTCCATGAAACATTTGAAGATATGCTCATTCACATTCTCTGAGTTAACATGGCAATCTATTAGAATTCATGGTGATGCTTGGTTAACACTTGATAGGGTTCCAATATTTTTGGTGAATGAAACTTTCAATTGCACTCTAACTAATTAGTGTTACTAAAATCAATTGCACTTTCTCACCTTAACCCCTAATATTTGATGTACTTATGTTTTTGTGCTCTATTTACTTTTCAAATGGTTAAGCTTTCTTTTTATGGTGATTCACCTTGTCTCCACTTGTTGTGTATACTTTGATAGAATATGTCTCTTCAAATGTTCAATATTTCTTTAGATGATGTTTCACTTTGTCTCTCCTTTGCTATGTGAGGTACAAACATTTTAACTCAAAATAGGAACTATAAACTATTCATATACATGATGATTCAACACTATTGAATGTCATTTATGCTTATCAATGGTGCTTCAATGTTGTTCATGATGTTTATCTCCACTATGGTGTTGTTTTATTAGATGGCACCATTTTCTGAGATGACACTTATCACCTTGATTATTATTTGTTAGAATAAGTGAATATTCTCTATGTTCTACTAGGGTAGACACACTTGAGTTTCCACTCCTCCATGTGTCAGGAGAACTCTCAGTGGTGTCTTCATCAGGTATGAGAGCGGGCTTTCGCTACCATGTGTACTTGAGAGAGAATTTCTCTCATGGGGGATTTCCCTCACTCATTTTTTTTCCCTTCATTTTTTTTCCTTTTGATGTCAAAATCTGAGTATGCTCTAAACTTGTCGGTTAAAACCGATCTGGTTTATCATAAAGGATCCTTGCATTTTAACGGAAGAATTTTTTTTATTTTTATTTTAGCTTGTGCTAGCCAAATAAAACCTCAAGAAAATCCATGAAACCAAGTGCTGGAGGTGGTTGCTGATTATGAAGTTTTTCGCTGGCACAATATATAGCAGTATGCAAGCTTTACCGCATCAAAGACTGATGGCGTTGACAAAGAAACGGAGATGACTCTACACCTGTACGGATTCTTCGAAGTTTTTGTGCTCAAAAAGACAACACGGGCATTGCTATTATTGACTCTCCCACAAGGCTTCCAGACTTTCGGCTTCAACCACGTCATGCAAAAATCTTCTTTTCATGTTTACATGAATTTATCTTGTGGCAAGATAACATTGTTCTGCATGCTGCTTGTCTGAAGTTATTAGTGTCTACTAGGAATGTTGGGTGATTTCTTTGTGTGAATTGCATCTTTATAGGAAGTCATTGTGTAGTCTGTTTTCTTGCATTGACCTATTTAATTAGAGCCTCTTGTTCTTAAGAAATGTGATCTTACAGTTTTGAATTCAAGTTTTGCAGGTTCAGGTATCCCTGCTTCTCAGGAAGGAGTTCACGTTTATACAACTTACATGAAATCTCTGTATAGGCACAGGGCCTTTTTTATTGTAGGTACAACATTGTTGAATGGATTTAACAAAGTTAGGCCGCATCAATGGTTTTGACGGTGTGAGCCGAATGTAGAAGACTCACCACCATCCGTTATGTGGAAGCAGCATCTAGGGTGTAATTACATCTGATCGATCGAGTAGTTTTCTGCTGAAGTTTGCCCTATAAGCGATAAATGGTGAGGGAACTGTTCAAAATCCTGCAGTCATTTTTTTAACAGCTCGGGTTTGAATAAGTGAAATGCAAATGCACGTTGATTGCACAGTGTTTTCATCTGATGAGTGCTCCACTAGTAAGTAAAAAAATAGCAGCGGTTTTTGGTATTGTTGGAGCCCATATTGACCCACCGCCAAGCCTATTCTAGAGAGAAAGAGCATTTTTTTTACTCCACTAAGATGTCATTGGAATCACCACCTCCTGCGTGCGAGTGATAGTTAGCCCCTACGAACTTGGAGAGTTTGTTACACTGACTTAGAGAGTCTATTGCAGTTAATCATGGATTTGCACACGTATGTTGAAAATAAACTTGCACCTCCTCATGTCTGCCAGTGCACTTATAGAGAGTCCACCGAAGTTGCATTCTTCACTTTTACTTGTATATAGGCTAGTGCAATGAATACTACATGAGCATCACTAAATTTTTGTACAATTTGTGAAGCACTGCAGTTATATTCAGTGCCAGTAATAGTTCGTGATCTTCACACAGTTGACCGAGTTTGCCTGTTGATTATAGCAACCTTTTTTCAGGTTGTTTGTCTTCATGTTGTGCCACTCAATTCCCGTTCCTGGAAATATAGGTGTAAAGATCGCGGAGGTTACAGTTTCATAATTTTTTTTTAAATAAACCTCCAGGTTGCATCGATGAAGACGACAACTTGCCAGAGTGAAGTCGTCGCTCAATCTAAGGCATAGAAATCTGGCCAACTGATTTGGCGACATTTTGATCTCTCATAATCGTCGCATAATCTACAATTAGCTGTTAATATTTCTTTCTAGTTGATGTGTGTGAATGTGGAGTAAAGCTTCAGTCACTAACTGTGTGTTTTGTGAGACAAAACAGATATTTTCCCGTGAAAAAAAAGGAGAGAACCGTTTTATTTTCTGATGTAACAAGATGCAAAAATCATTTGTAAAGTTATAGCCTATTAGGAGTTGGTGAATCTGGGAGATGAGATGCATTTTCACTGGCGGTCGACATAGTGATAATGTTAACTAGATGCTCTATCATTATGGCTGACTACACGTCTATTTAATGCACACATGTCTATCTGTAGCAGACATTTGCTTACGAATCTGTGTAATGAGTGCCCTGGTTCGGTCAATACCTCGTTACTGCAGGTAATTCTAATCTAGAGGTATCTCTGAAGCACTGGATCACAACATCTTCCTTGGGGCTCCAGGGCCCTTGATCCTACTCTCAACTCCGTCTCGTGCAGGGCCCACCTATAAGTGCTCATTACTTGTAAGTTCAATAATCTGAGTTGAAAGAACAGGATTCTACAGAAACATGTGAAGTGAATTTCTTGCGAAACTGTAGTTTGATCCGTTTGAGGATATGAACGGAGTGAATCTGCCAAGCTACCACTGTGATACTATTTCCAATTGAATTTTATTTGCAAATGGCCGACGATTTGATGCAGTGCATGTGTGTGATGGAATCTGTGTCATGATTGGCGGTCTTTAAGCTTGTGCAGGGCCTTGGTGCTGGCGATTCTCTGTCCTAGCTTGTTCCTCTGCGTAACTGATCTTTTCTCCAAATTGATGAAGCGAAGCCCTTTGAAGGAGGCTATGCTTTCTTTACTTTACTCACCCCAGATATATGGAGTATTTCTAGCAATGTGTTCAATTAAAATTAAATAAAAGGTTTGCTTTTATGGTTCTGTGGTATCCGACCATCGGATCACCGCAGCGGAATACACCGATGCTCCAATCTGCGAGCTCTTTAAAAATTTGCGAGTCGCGGCTGGTCAAGCTCACAGAGTGAATACAGGGACAAAATTTTATGTTGATCAGTATGAATAGAATTTTCAAATGGTGTGCGCCCTCCATAAAGTGATTTATTTGGCTGGTGCAAGCAATGGTCGCTATTTCATTTTATGTGCAGACCATCGGGGATCACGAATCCTTCAAAATGGACTCGATTTTGTGGGAAGCAGGTTGCCATAGAGTGTGCTAAAGGAACTCCGACGATGCACCATGGAGAATCCAGAATATATTTGCCAAGCTTGGTCGATATCGACGCTCGGGACTGCCACGAGAAGCTATTTCAAAAATTGTGGTTTTACATTGTTACAGTAATATGTTTTTTCATATTGCGGGATCGACCCAGTAGTGACCACGATAGAAGTCATTCAAAGGCAAGTAACACCAGGTTCATCATGTTGTTCAACCAATGTAGGGTTTGTGTACCTCCATCTGATTGTCGCAGTACCTTCGCTGGCATATCTACCACGAGAGGCACAGCAGCGGGCCCACAAGCAGTATTTCGAGGCCTTGACCCTCCTTTCCAGCCTCATCAGAGAAGTTCAGCTGCCATCAGATGAAATGTTGCAGATTGTCTTGGCTTTACCGCATTCGTGACCGACTTGCGGTGAAAATGAAGCAATGAAGCAATTTCGATCATGCCAGAAAACAAGGGGAGAAACCCTTTCACCATTTTTTCCAGTTCATTGTTGCTCTTCATTCATTTTTATTAATGATGGGGCATATTTAAATATATATAGTGTCATGAAAGTTGGTCTAATGTTGGCCAACCTTTTGTATGGCAATAATTTTTTTTAATGGCAACTTTATTGTATTTAACCCAAATGAAAACCTTCATGGCCTATGTTATTTTTTCATGGATTATTTTTTAAAACCCAGCACTGAAGCCTATCGAGCAAATTGCGATACAATGGTAGTACGTGCCGATGGCATTTCTAGAGCGATGCTAAAGATGATGACGACGTTTGAATCCCATGCCTGATGCAGCTACTCACGAACTTGACAACTTCCTATTTCGTCTCTAGAAAATCAAAACAAAGGACCTCAGAATGTCTGTTTTATAAAGCACAGGTTTTGTAGACAAAAGTATAGCAGAAACTACAACAATGGTGCAGAAGATTGTACAGTTGGTTCGGCTATTTTGTTAAAGCGTGGTATCAAGGCAGCCCCTGTGCATCTTGTCCGCATACCCAGTGGCTGATCGCTAGCAAGGTAGTGCGTAAACAACTCGTCCTGGAGAAAGCAATGCATAACAGTCAACTTAGAATGTATTTTTATTCCCAACCTTGATTGCACGGGGCTTGCAATTAGAAATCTTACTTATAAACAACAAACAAGTTGATGTATCAACAACAAGATGCTTAAGCATGGAATTCTTGCGTATGTTGCTATTTGGGTAGGCTATCACTATCCTTAATTTTTAATCATTAAGGGGGCATTTTTGTATGGCTCAGTAGGCTTAACCTATTTTCTCTCTCAAGCATGGTCAGATTTGCTAATATTTAGTGGCGGAGGGAATATCTTATTTAAAAATACAATTTGCTTGAAATTAATTTTAAGATTGAAGGTAGGAACACTCTTGAAAACTCCCAAGTCTCGGAGCTGCACACATTTTTTAGGGTCATTGTTTTTTAGCCTTCTCGAAGAAAAATTTGTATCCGACTATGGGCTTCTTTATAGTTTTTGGAAACAGTTTTTTGAGGGGATCTCATATTGCAGTCCTTTTTCAATTTTGGAATTGTTTTTCCAAATATTTTTCTGGTTAAAAATATTGTATCATGGAGTGCATTCTCGGTTGACATTCCCAGTAATTTTTTTTTTTTACTGTTCGTCCTTGAATTTTGGAACTTGTTAAATAGACCATTCTATTCAAATAGGTGGACATCATATATTTATGCTAGAGGAGTCATTTTGCACCACCCTTGTGATAGTGGTGCTTATTTTTCCATCCTATCTTCTCACCCTTTCTTGTTAGACACTATGGTTTTAGGAGGGATTTTTTCTTAGTGATATTTCTTATTTTAAGATCACATATTGTACATGGGTACCTAATCAGGCCTTGTTTTCGGGACTCATACTTGAGGAAATGCCCCTTGTTTTGTTGTTTGTCCACTCCTTTTTGGAACATGTTATTCAGCCCATTGTGTCATACATGTGGATACCACTACTTATGCTTATGGAGTCAATTTGGACATCCCTTGCAGTTTTTGTGGTTCTTTATCCATCCTATATTCACATTCCTTTTTGTGAGACACTTTGGTTTCAAGGGATTTTACTAGTGACATTTTTTCATGGTTCACAAGCACCAGTCTGGGAGTATGACTTCATTTATGCAATATTCTCTACTTTTTTGAGACATCTAATGGGTACATTACAAGCTTCTTAATAGAATTTGTCCTAAGGGTGGGTTGAATAGGAAATCTTCCTTCCTTTCAATCCTCTATGCACATATTCCTTATTCTTCTATTATGGCATGTGGCTTTTTTCCTTGTCATTTTTTTTTCAACATCTTTGAGCCCATTGTGTTCATATAGGTGGAAACCACACACTCATGCTTATGGGATCATTTTTTGGACTACCCTTGCAATTTTTGTGGCTCTTCCTCCATCCTATATCCACACTCCTTGTTGTGAGAAACTTTGGTTTTAAAGGAGTTTTTTATTTATTGATATTTCTTCTTTCAATATCACATATTGTACATGAGTACCTAATTATACCTTGTTTTCGGGACTCATACATGGTAATGCCCCTTGTTTTATTGTTTGTCCATAATTTTTGGACCTTGTTATCAATCCATTGTGTTCATATAGTTGGAAACCACATACTTATGCTTATGGAATCAATTTTGGACTACCCTTGTGATTTTTGTGGTTCTTTCTCACTCCTATCTTATCACTCCTTTTTGTGAGACACTTTGGTTCTAGGGAATTTTTATTTAGTGATATTTATTCTTTTCATCACATGTTGTACATGATTACCTTATCAGGCCTTGGTGTTGGGACATATTTTTCATCACATGTTGTACATGATTACCTTATCAGGCCTTGGTGTTGGGACATATTTTTCATTCCTTTTTCACTTAACCCTACTATCACTTAAGGGGGGGTGTTAAAGTATCTTTGTGCATTAGTTTTTTTACCTATCTCTCATTCTTCTTGTTCAATAGAGGATAATATTTGCCATCTGAAGACATGACTCTTCTTCTTTTCTTAGAATAACTTCATTCGAAAGCATAGTCAAAGAGGAGGAAAACACTAGGACTATATTCCAACTAAAAATTGAATTGTAGATATCTTCACCAAGTCAGTTCCTTCTCCACGCTATCTTTAGTTGTGAGATAAACTTGGAGTAATATAGTTGCATCAACACAGAGGTCTTCAACCTCTCATTATGATGTTTGGAGAATCTTTTTCCCCTTGTTTTTTTTATCATCTCTCCAAAAACATGTATATTATGAGGACAACCTTCGCCATATGAAGACATACCTCTATCAAGGATAATTTTTATGACATATGGTTTTTTCCCTATGGGCTTTTTTTTTACCATCTATATTTTGTATGAGTGCCTAATCAGGCCAAGTTGTTGGGACTCATCATTATTTTTGTAATAAGAGGACAATCTTCACCATCCAAAGACAAGCCTCTTTACTTGTGATAGTTGGTTTTTCCTCAAGGGGTTTTTTCACCATCTATATATTGTATATGAGTACCTCATTAGGCAATGCTGCCGAGACTCATCTTTGTTATTGTATTAAGAGGACAATATTTGTCATCTGAAGACAAGCCTCTTACTTCCTTTTTGATTTATGGTTTTTCCCATTGGGTTTTTACCATCTCTTCAAAAAATAATTCATTGTAAATGAGTACCTCATCAAACCTTGTTGTCGTGATTCATCTCTCTAATTGTATTAAGAGGACAATATTTGCCATCTGAAGACAAACCTCTTACATCCTTTTTGATTGATGGTTTTTCCCATTGGGATTTTACCATCTCTTAAAAAAGAAGTCATTGTACATGAGTACCTCATTAGGCCTTGTTTTTGGGACTCATCTTTCTTAATGTATTAAGAGGACAATCTTCACCATCTGAAGACAAGCCTCTTGCTTCATTTTTTATTGATGTTTTTTACCATTGGGTTTGTATCATATCTTCAAAAATAAGTCATTGTACATGAGTACCTCATCAGGCCTTGTTGTCGAGACTTATTTGTACAAACCTCCCCTAGTATCACTTAAGGGGGGGTGTTAGAATTAGTGTATATTCTCTTAAGTTCTACTAGGATAGATACACTTGATTTTACACTCCTCCATATGTCATGAGAACTCTCGGTGGTGTCTTCATCAGGTTTGATGAGTTTTTGTAATCCAACGACTGTCAATGATCAACTTTGTTATTTATACAAAGTTGATCCTTGGAATAAATTAATCAAGTATTTTATTTTCTAACAATATTTTCTTCCATGGTGGCTTCTAGATGGCACCGTGTTGTTGGTCCACTCAATGATGTTGGTTTACCTTGGGTGCTTATCTCTTTATGGTGTTGATTTGTTGAATGATGTTGGTATCTCAATGACACTGGTCTACTCAATGGTGTTGCCCAATGAAACTAGTCTTTTTATGGTGTTGGTCTATCTTTGGTGCTTACTAATGCTGCTCTACAATGGCATGTATGTTTGGCTATAACTTGCTTGTATCAATGGCATAAAATATAACTCCTATTCATATTTCTATCCTTTCTATTCATACTACATTCATTATACTTTTCATAAGATATTTTTTGTTCTATTCTATCTTATATTGTTACAGGTGTGAACATTCAAGCTTTACTATGGTGTAGAAGATTTCAAGACTCTTAATATACCCTAAATATTTCTTGTTATAATATTGCTTTCTACACTTTTAGATGTACCTTTAATGCCTTGCTTTCTTGATGATGCCCTCAATATTGCTCTTCTTCTAGCATAGCTTTCTTTTAGATAAATCTATAGAGATATCTTATTTCTCTATTTCCTAGTCTTCATATGCATGCTAGGCTTTGAAGTATGCAATCTTTGGTAAGATACTTCTCTTCCAAATATTGGATGGTCTATATTTAAATATTATTATTGTAAATATTTCAAGTTCTACCTCAAACTTCATTAGAACCTACTTTAATGAATCTCCTCTATATCTTATGGGTTTGTCACCAAATGGAAACAATTGTCCAAATCTTAGCGTAAGAAATATTTCTATAACATCATCTTTCTCTATCTACTATTTTGTTTAGAATAAACTTCTTTAGTCTTCAAGACTTATTTTCTTGGGTCTCTTATTCTAACTTCTATGGCTTATATGGGACATATTTCCCTAGGTCTTCTACATTTACCAAATATGGGACCTCTTTTTGTATATCTCCTATCTTTACCAACTTTAGGACCTCTTTTCCTCAACTCTTCTCTTTATCTCTATCTTCTATTAAACCACTTTATGTGGATCTCCTATCTTTGTTATCTATGGGAGCTCTTTCTTTGTATCTCATATATCTACCTTCTATGATACCTCATTTCTTGAGTATTCTATCTCTATTGGCTATGGAAACTCTTCTCATGGGTCTAATTCTATATTCAATGGGATCTCTTCTCATGGGTCTCCTTCCATTTTCAATGGAATATATTTTCATGGGTCTTTTTTTACTACAACTTGAATCAATTCCTACATGAAAAATATTATTAGACTTCAAGCAAATAAAGATGAAAGTCTTCTCTATCTATTGTAGGAATTTTTTCAAATTTTGAAGAACAACTTTTCACTATAGCAATATCTTAGAAAACTTCTTCTAACATTACCTAAGAATCCAATATTGATGTCAAGGGATTTCTATCCCTAAAATTTCTACTAATGTTAGAATTTGTTAGCTCATGAATAATCAGTTGTCTTTGAGTTGATTTACCCAAATAGGGATCCTAGTCTTCACAGGTTATCCTTCAACCTTATGTAAAAACCCTAGCCTTCAACAAATTTCAAATCCTATATAATTAATATTGTTTTAGCTTTGGTATACTAATTGATTTTGAAACCTTATACTTAATATGAAACTCATGGAAATATAATCATAACATAGAATATAAAGTAAAGTTGCAATATAATAACTTAGAACGTAATATCAAATAAAATAACACAATAATACCTTGTAATACTCATAGAATAAAGGTATACTAGTGCAAAAAATAAGTTATTTATTTTTTATACAAATTACAATGCATTTTCACAACTATATAATTGAATGTGACTCCTCATATGTTGCACTCTTGAACTTCACTCTTCTTTGTAACTCTTCACTTACCTATTATATGGACACATGTGCATTCTCACATAATGGAAACTTATACATATTTACACTCACAACACTTGCACACATAATTACATGACATTGTGCATTTTGATCACATTATTACATTACATGAAATATAAACTGACACTCTAATCTAAAACACACACCTAATATAATAATATTCTAAGGTGATACATTGGCATGTGCCAAATAATGTAATATTCTCCAATAAGGGAATGAAATTGATAATTGTAATGTTAGGATTTTGTGGTAAGATATTCAAGCATATAGGGTGTAAAGTCATGAAGGTATGGTGAATACTAGGAAGAGGAGAAAAAGAAAAAATGAATATACCTCTCTGCAAACATCTTTAGCAAAATTAAAAATTTCTAAACATATTCTACTACAGCTAGGTATTACTTCAAATCTATAAAAATTACTTTAGATGGATGTTCATTCACACAAACCACCTTAGGCAAATATTCCAAGTGCTCACAAGTGTTCTTTCTTCCTCTACCATTTTCTTGGGAAAATTATGTAGGTAATTTTTCTCTATATTATTAGATTTCATTTAGTCACTTCCTTCAAGGAAATGCATAGCTACATAAAATAATAATAGAAAACATGTATTATAAGACCCTAATTATTATTTTATATCTACTTTCAAGCAGGTAATAGCTAGATACTTTATTGAATGATATTTTTATCCATGCTAGTATGAATTCTTCAGATATGGCTATTCATGTAATCATTGTTATTTCTTTATTAATTCAACCAACCAGAGCTTTAAGCTGTATCTTTTTCATTAATGTAGTATGCAATTGCTTTCATCACTTTACCATTACATCACAGTAATTTTAATTCATCATGATGTTTACCCTCTCAAGCCAACTACAAAGCATCATATTCATTCATCTTAAAAATATCAATATATTTTATGATATCGATGATATTTTATGTCTACCATCGTTATGATAATACGAAGCATATATCCTATCCTACTTACAAACATGAAAATTAACTATAAATACTTGTGAAATATGGTTTGAGCAAACATTTCCATTAGTCTATGGAGTAAAAAAGATAGGATAAGGAAATTAATTATGGAGAGTTGAGGATGAATATGAACAGGATGTGAAGGTGGTAGTAAAGAAGACGAAGGGTGAGAAAAATATAAGAAATTTATACCTGCACATCATGTGCTCTAGAGCTTCCCTGCTAGATTTGGATGTCTAATACATACGCCTATATGTTTAATTCAACTTTACACTCTCTTGGTGTTTGTTGTGTTTGTTTTAAATATCAAGATAGTATAAAAGGTGAGACCAAATGTACCTTGAAGATAATAACAAGGAGTCAATCTTATAAAAACCTCTAAAGGCCCCCAATAAAGCTAAACCACATGCTCTTGATCATAGCCCTATTGTGTTGCTCCCTATGAAAACTAATTACCTTACAAAAGACAATAAAAACTTTTAATAATATTTATCTAAAACCTTTTATATTTTTATAATTTATTTTTATTTTTTAAATTAATTTATAATATATAATTTAAATTATATATATATATATATATATATATATATATATATATATATATATATATATATATATATATATATGAACATGTTTTAAAATGTGTGATGCTATTTGAATGACATCCTAAACCTCAATCTATTTTATTTGTTACAAACCCAATATATGATACTTACAAGACTTTTATTTTAAAATAAAAATATTTTAAACAAATTTCAACTATACTTATTTTTATATTTAAAATTATTAAATAAAAAATAATTTTCAATGGTAATTATTGTTTAACCTAATTTATTGTAAAAATAAATTTCATTAATTTTTTATATAATTTAAACAATGTTAAAATCCAATCCTAATAAAATAGAATATACAAACATGTAAAGAGTAAAAATAATTTGTAATAATACTAGAATTTTAGGTTGTTAAATATTAGACATATCTTAGTAAATAAAATAGTAGGCATACAAGTAGAAGCCCTCTGTTTCATTTATATGGGATTCCAAGGATTAAAGTTGTTATTTCCACTTTCGCTGCATCTTAATACATATTCTCGAGGATGTCCATGCAAATATATGAGCACAATTTTTTATTTTTTATTTTTTTTTATAATATTAATATAAAAGGGTTTTGAAAGGACTCCTAAACTTTTTATATAAAAGGATAGTAATAACGAGACCAGTTCTCACAAGCACTTATAAAGCCAAAAGCAAGGTAAACAATAAAATAAAGACACCACCAAGGAGAAGAGCCAAAACATCTAGTGAATTCAAGTAGACTAGGTGAAGAACCAATATGATTCTACAACACAACATCCACCTCAAAAATGATCCCACTAGACATTTGAGTCATCTCCTCCTCAAAGTCCAACACCATCCTAATGGAGCTCCAGACCGCTCGTTGTTTAATCTCCAATAATCGAAGCTTATGAGGAATATTTTTCTTCTTAGCCACAGAATTACCTGGAACATAGATCTCACACAACAATTTATCCTTCGACACAGTCCTAGGAAGGACCTCAGTCCCCTCATTGAATACCTGCGACTTGGATCCCAGGGAAGACTGACCATAAATGCACTTCTTCTCACTAATATAAGTGGACCTACGAGTCCCTAAATTATTCAAGGGAACATCATCCCATCCATTAAAGGGGATGAAGTTAGAGAAACCAGTTGTGTCTCACCACCCTCATCAAAAATATGCTCAATCGGGGAGCCCCAGACACCCAACACAGACTTAACACCTTTACACAACTTCCCCAAACTAGAATCTTGAGAAGGGGGAGACCCAAACCCTTCCTCAGAGCTGACATCATCATCTGTCACCATCATAATATTACAGAATTGAAAAGTAATAGAATTCAAAGAATTAGAAATTTCATCAATGATAATGCCTTTATCCATCACAGTATGCTCAAAAAGAATAAGCACCAGCCCCTAATGCAGTGGAACCTTACCCTTACCTTTTTGATTAGCCAACATTGATCTACTAAGTGAGTTGAACAAGAAATCAAGAATATTCATCCATTGTTGTCTATGCAGGTGATTCAAAAACATTGCATGAAAGCTTCGTACCACCTCATACATAGATTCCACGATAAAAAAAACCATATTGACTTTAACCACCCGATTCTGAGTCATGGAAAGAGGCTTAGCACTAAAACCATTTTGGACACGTGGTAAAAACCCGTCTTCGTCCAAAAATAACCTTATCTCTTGCACAAAGGAATGCCTCTCCTTATGCACAATGCCATTCGCTTGAAGATCTGTAGCACGACCCACCAGATCAACTAAAAATTCAAAAGTCCAAGAACCCACTCGAAAAAAACCATCCTTCCACGAGGTCGTAATCCAATTCGAAAGAACAGGGTTATGACCATGAAATTTCTTGATACACTCCAAAAAACTCCCATTCTTAAGAATAATGATTACTTCTTCATTAGCAGAAAGAGACATAGGTTCAATCCTGGACTTAGGGAGGACAAAGTTATGTTTGTTGGATTTGGACTTGCCCATACTGATGCAACAGTCACCCAAACAAAAGAACAGAACATAGAAGGACTCCCAAACCCTTGCAGACCACCACGGCAACCAAAACTGTCCTATAGATAAAAAAATGAGACCATCAGCATCGAACCTCACTACCATAGCGAAGTCAAGACAACTACGGAAAAGATAGATCACACGTGATCCTTAGGGCTGACAAACAAGCTCCACCCAGACACGAGAAGGAGTAACAGAAACAAAGGACCAAAGCAAAATAGGACTTTGGGAGCAGACACAGAAACCTTGCCCTAATAACCAACAGGGAAAAACACAAGACACAAACAGGGAGAGAAAAGGTCACCAAGACACCATACCCGACCCCGAAGCACTCACCAAGGGGCACGTGAGAAGGGAGAGAGGATCTCTCAAGCCACACTACCTCACCAAAACCAGTCCCGACGACATTACAAAAAGAAAGACAAAGAGGACAGCCAGACACCAAAACAGCCTCGAAGAGACACGAAGGAAGGACAAACGGAACTTCCATAGAGAGCCACCTAACCGCAAGAAAAGCCAGAGAGAACACGTCGGACCGGAGGTTCTCCCGAAACAAGACATGCCTAAGATGAGAGGAACAACCGTGCCAAGCAAACACATCACGGACACTGGTAACCAAAAAGCCCCACACATGGAGTTCCCAAAGGAAGAGAACCAACGGTCCTCCCCAAAAAAGCTCTTCCCGAGGCCTCAAATTTTTACATTGTATGTTTACAGTCATTCTTTTTATTTTCAGGCGGGTAAACCCAACGGTTCAAAGAAGGGCATGCGTCTATTTACGGTGTTCACAGCCGCCTAGATTGTCTTACGGCAAGAAGTCTGCGACTAGGAAGCAAGAAAGGTCGCCCACTATCACGTGTGTTGTACAAAGAAACGCCATGAACCTTAACGGAGATCTTCTCCGGCAAAACGCCTAATAAAACCACTGTATTGATGCCGATATTCAGGGTGGCCTCGGCTGGCGTGACAGACACCCTCTTCGCTTCATCCGGACGTTGGTTTTACTACAAGCTGCTCAGGTAACATACGACATTAGGCCGACTGATTTCTGGTACACTTGGTTATAGTTGGAAGAAGAGCGGCGTACGATAGTGGAGCAAAGAGATGATTTAGACTTTGAAAGAGCCATATGGATAATGGGGTAGACGGAGATCACCCGCTCCGAAGGAACACGTCAAGAAAGACACATGAATGCTCTCTTCTCAGATGTCATTACTGCACTGAAGGGTTGCTGGGTCCAATTCCGGCAACTGGGATTCGCACATTTATAATTTGCCCTCTACCTGCAGATATTAAGATTTCGACAGAAGAGCTAATATTCCTTCAATGCAAAAGTAGTATTCGGCTTTCCACGCTCTATCGCATTAGATTACAAATGAGATATGCGTTCAACAAGATCGATGGGCATTGAATCTGAAGACACTCAATGGGATAGAATTTTTGCAAGAGTCTTTAGTGTGGAGATATCATCCAAGAACCTTTATTGAAAAATTCTGTATTTAGTGTTATGATTTTAACAGACGTTTAGTTTTGTTTGTCTGTCATATCATGACAATTACTGCACTATTTGATTCAATGAAAAATATGCGCTTTTGTATTATCTTCATGGTTTCTGGTATCAATATAAATATTGCTCTTAATAAGAATGGGAACTCTTCGAATGATTTCAATGAAAATATCGTATATGAAAAAATGCCACGTCATTCTTTCCTCGTGTTCTCCGGTTACTTGCTTTCCCGGATTTCAATTTCTTTGTCTTGGCCATTCTTTCAAGCAGAAAGATTAATAAAATGCTTGCAAATAAAGATAATAGTTAGTATTTCCTACTTCATTCTTTCAAGCAGAAAGATTTATAAAATACTTGCAAATAAAGATAATAGTTAGTATTTCCTGCTTCTGTTCTAATATCTCATAAATGAAACACGTACGTGTAAACTACATGATAGATTATTCTAATTGTTAAAATAGAGCAAATATAATATTTATAAAACTAGAAAGATGTACTATATACTAGTTTCTTTTGAATGACAATTCCATTATGAACTAAAAATATTATATGTTAGTAGTTCAATCAGACTATGTTTAGAGTACTTTTTCAAAGACTTTATAAATGTTTCCTCATCAAATTTTACATAGTTTAGATTTCATCAACATGAAAGTGGGTATCATAATATGATAAATTATCAACTACTCTATTTTTCCTAGATGATTATTTAAATCGTATTACCTCTTTTAACAATTTATGGACATCCAAATTAATGGCATAAGGTGTATCTGATTTAATTCTTGTATGTTATTTCTTTATAGTATTAAAAGGAATACATAAGTACCTACAATGAGATTTATATAGATTCATTGTTTGTGGGTATCTTGATTCTATAAGAACTTCTCTAGGTTTTATATATTTTGCTTTTGTTGAATTTTAAAATGATTTCGGAGAACTATTGATAATGTAATAATGATTTTTTAGTAAATTTGAAGAACTATTGATAGGCATGATAATTTTTTTATTTATCAACTTTTAGATATTTATATTCTACCATAAATCAATTTATATATTTCACATTCATTCTAAAAGATAATACTTGTAGTTACATTGAAACCTATGACAAAGTGAACATCACATTGTTTTATCACACTCAATAGTATTGGTATTTTCCAACCATAAATTCCAATAAATAATGGCACACCCAATTCTATGTAAAATATATGATAGTCAAGGTTTAAAATAATTTATCTAATATTTCAAAAAATATTTTAATAAGAATCAAATAACCTTGTAAACTCTCACATATAAAAAATAACTATCCCACATTATATAATCAATTTGGATGTTTTATATTTTTAACTTCTTGCACATATTTTATAAAATCTCTATAATAATATTTTTATCGTAAATGATGAAATATAAAGTTATTCTCTTGAGTATAAAGTAAAAAAATTGAGATCTTAAAGAGGTTTTCAAGAGACCAAAGATGAAAACCCTTAGAAACATGTGATCATAATCAGTCTCAATCCTTATATACCAACTTTATTAAGTATTCTCCTTTTGAAAGAATCAAAACCCATTCATCTTTCCAGAAACAAAATTTAATAGAACTATTAACACATGTTTTAGATATCATTCATTACTTGCTTAAATTCCTATTCCTCAAGCAAATTTTGAATTAATATTATAATATCTAGAAATAATTTTACAATGTAGAATAATATAAATTTTGAACTTGTGCAATCTAAATAAGCATAAACTATTGGTTTTTATTTTAATGAAGAAAAAAAGTGATCCTTCAACCAAGCATTATACCAAAAATTTATTGAATAACTCGTATTTACTAACAATATAATATATTTATTATTTAATACTATACACTCACAAATGAAGTTCATAGTTATTGAGCCCATAGGTAGGGTTTCATTCCCTATTAATTTTATTGTATGCATAAAATCTACATACCTTTTATGTAAAATTTTGAACAATTATTTCCCTTATATTTAAATAATGTCCAACTATATATTTTACCTTATGCAAAACTCATGCATCATAATTTTGTCAACCATTGATTATAAATATTTCTTCACATATACTAAAGAGAAAGTCAAGTTTTTTATATGCATCCTTTCTAGAGAGGATATCTTTGAATTCTATCCAATTCTAATGTTGTGTCTATTATTAAACCTAAAATTAACGTGATACATATACTTAGACATTAGAACATATCCTTTATGAGTTGTTATTTTTAGCCAAGGTTAGGAACTGTTTTTAGACTAATTAGACTGGGATATATTCTCTTCCAAAGTTGTTTCAAAAGCTATGTTTTTTACTATGATTATTCTTAATATTTAAATCTTAAAATATTAAAAATAATTTATTAAAGAGAATTTATTTTCAAAATCATAGATTTGTGTAGTATCCTACATAGAGCATCATATTAGATATTTGAATTCAATAGCTTCATTATATATTATATATTGATGGTAAAAAGTAAAAGTATTTTAAAAAATTAAAAATTATAGTAAAAGTTTTTATAAATCTATATTTCCCATTTAAAATACTATCTTACAAATAATAAGACAGATTTATTTGGTGAAAATTATTATAATATATACCAAATGAGAATATCTAGAGAAATCAAAGAAGAGGTAGTAAGAGATGCTATCAAACAGGAGGTGAAGAGAGTTATCTTTTTCTTGGGGAATGATAGAGCTCCAAGCATAGATGGTTTTTAGGAAGGTTTCATCTAAGTTTTTTAGAGTATATTAAAGGAGGATTTAGTAGTAGTTTGAGGGTCTAACCATTCAATAAAACACCTATGTCATTAAAGGAGGATTTAGTAGTAGGATAAATTAAAAATACTTTTTTAATATTTATTCCAAAGAAATAGGGATATAACAGATTTATTGACTATAGGTCAATAAGCCTATGTCATACAATATATAATATCATTGCTAAGTGGAAATATTAAGGATGAAAAAATTATCCTAAAGTTTATAGCATACCAATAAGATGTTTTGTGAAGGAATGGAAAATATTAGATGTTGTCATCTCTCTCCATGAAAAAATATACTTCGTAGTATAAAGTAAGAGGGAAGGATTATCGTAAATTCTAGATATGAATAATTTAGATGACATGGTATCCTAGAGCTTCATGGACATAAAATAATGCTATGTTTAGCTTTAGTAGAATATGGATGATATGGATGAGAAATTGTTATGGAGGAATGTAGTTCTTAGTTATTAGAAATAGCTATTGGAAAACTTTTGTTTAGAGTAGTAGGGGTTTAAGGCAAGGGGACGTACTTTCTCCTTACCTCTATATTATCATCATAGAAGTCCTTTGGATAATTATCGATGCATCCCAAATGATAAGAGCATCAAATATGATGAAATATTTTATGTCCATTAGAGGTATTATTCATCAATAGTTTAATAATTACATAATCGTACTTGGAAAACCTTTGACAGTTGAATATATCTTTTAGATTTTTGAATAGGTTAATTCATAAAAATATCTATCCAAGATCTCAATACAAATAAAATTTATATCACTAATCAAAAGAACAATGAATCTCAATATAAAAACATCTCATAAATATAACTCAAACATGCACAATATTACAAGATTATAAAAATAATACAAATTTATTACATTATATGGAGCTTTACATCCAATATATAGTTTGACATGAATTTTTAGTACTTTAACTATTTCTCTCCTCAAAAATCTAGGAGACGCAACATTTTATATTTCTATCATAAATATAAATCTCTCATCTTACTGCATATCAATACAATATTCATTCTTTCTTTTGACACCTTGCACTTCCTTTCATATTGATACATACATTATATGAAATATAAATCATCTACCAAACTAATATCATAAGGGGGGCAAATAATGTAATATCCACAACACCCCTTGTATTACATTATTTGGTAGGAATATTTTTTGTCTTCAATGTCTACTTATTTTTCATTATTCATTATTTATATTTGACTCTATCATGGCTAGATATAATTATCTATGTCAATATTTGGATCATTGTATTTGAGTCATCTTTAGGTCTTTATATTTATGTCAGTACCACTGGATCTACCTCTCGGTCACTACCTTTGGGTCACTACCACTAGATCATTACCTATAGGTCATTATATCGATGTCATTATCTTTGGAACTCTTTCTATGGGTAACCTCTAGATTATTATTATCTCTGGTTCATACACTAGAAAAATTATAATATCATCATATATAATATCATCACTATATATACTTTAACTAGAAGCCATCTTCTAAGCTATGCTTGAGTCATAATACTCTTAGAAAAAAATGATCATACTTGGTATTCTTATGTAGAATCCATACAACATTTCTTTTCTTTTATTCCATTCATTCATGTTTATCCATCCACCATCCATTGTTAATCTATAGTCTTTATTTTCCTTTTGTAGATAAAATATTTTTGAATTATTATGTCCACCATAAATTTCATAAATATGGAGATTTCAATATCTCTCTATCTTGTGTGTATGTCTGCCATAATGGTTATATTTGTTCCCTATTACAAAATTTATTTTATAATTTTATCATTCAATTTTTGTCACTAATTTGATGTCACTATTTCTTATCGTAAATATAATTCTTGATTTCTAATTGCTCGTTTTTCCTCTATATCCAAGACCTTCACATTTAGGTCTTATTTTTTATACAATTGGTTGCTTCATTCCCTGTCCATGTTTTCCCAAACTTGTATCTTTTTATCCCATTTTATTTAACAACTTTAAACCAATTCCTTTAGTATAGATTTCAAAATCACTAAAATGATCATCTAACTGATCTCTATCAATATCAATACAACTATGAGTGTCACTATTTCTATTATCATTTGAATCTATGTCAATATCAATTCTAATAGCATAAGCCTTTTTTGAATAATCGTAAACTATATTTAAATCATTTGTATCACTTCTAGCATCTAATTTTATAGCAATGTCTTCTATTTTCTCATGAATTCTAAGTCACAAGTATCATTGCTTGCATCATATTTTTTATTTTTCTTTTGATGAGAATCACAACATGCATATTTTTTTTATAAATATCACTAGTATCACAACATGTATCTACCATCATGGCACATAAATCATTTGGATAATAAGAAATATATTTCATCACTAGTCTATTTCCTAATTCTTTAATCTTTCCATGCTTTCTTATATTATAAACATTTAGAGTAATTATTCCCTTGTCGATTATTTTCCATAGAATAAAAGGTACAGTAACATGATTTTTATAATAATTATTAACATCATTAAGAACACTTTATAAATTCTCCTTGTTTGTATTTATTAATAATATCATCAAGCTCAATTTCAAAATCTATAGTCATTTCCTCTTGCTTTCTATTATTTCATTTTATAACTTCATTAGAAAGTAACACTATATACATTATATTTTCTACATTATTAGGTAATATAAAAACATCTTTAGAGTCTTTAAATTTTTCATCAAGTTTTGAATTTAGATAATTTTCTAGTATTGAAAAAATTTCATCTTTGGCTTCTCTTATGATTGATTGCAATGCTATCTTTTCCTTTAATGATGTATCATATTGAATTTCAATTTTTATTATAATGTTTTCTTCTTCAATTATTTCTGAAAACTCATGTATTCTGGTTTTTATATTTCTATTATTTGTTACACTCGCTTTTTACTTGCCATGTTCCTTTCAAGTTGATAAACTTATAACTTCCTAGGTTTTGAATGATGAAATTTGAAGTTTCTATTTTTTTTTAAATCTATGAAGTAGGATTCCTTATGTCTCTCTAAGTATTTGAAAACTAATAAAGAATTTTTTTTGGTGTGATAATGCAGTCTCACAAACGAATTATTACAACTTAATTAATCCAGCATTTTATTTATGCAATCCAGTATTTTATGTTGTTGTTAGAAAAGTGAATACTTAATTTATTTGTTTCATGGATCAAATTTGTATAAATAACAAAGTTGATTATTACGAACATTTGGTTTACAAAAACTCATCAAATATGAACTAGGATAAACTTAGAGTTCACTTGACTCATGGAAGAGTGGTAACTCAAGTAAATATATCCTAGTAGAAATTAAGAGAACAATTATCTATTCTAACACCCCCCTTAAGTGATACTATGGGTGAATTTAACAAATGAGTCATGGAAACAAGGCCTGATAAGGTACTCATGTACAATATGTGATCAAAAACAATAAATATCACCAAATATAACTCCCTTAAAAAAACAAAATGTCTCACAAAAAGGAGTGTCCCTCTAATTATTTGAAAACTAATAAAGAAATAATTTTTGTGTGATAATCCAGTCTAACATACGAATTGTTAGATTAAGTAAATATCCTCATAAGTTCTACTAGGATAGACACACTTGATTTTCCACTCCTCCATGTGTCAGGTGAACTCTCAGTGGTGTCTTCATCAGAATTGATGAGTTATTGTAATCAAATGGCTCTCAATAATCAACTTTGCTATTTATACAAATTTGATCACTGGAATAAATCAACCAGTTCTATTTTATTTCTTCAAATATTGTAATGCTTTGTAGTTCTACTCTTGGGAATTCTAACATGGTACTAGAGCAAGATAGATTCTACTAGAATTCTCTCTTGAATGAGGTTTATCTAACTGGTTCTTAATATCTTATCATTTTATTTTTTAAAGAAAGATGTTTTTTCATATTGTAGTATTCTCATATATGCAATTCTTTTAAATGATATTTTCTTATGGTAATACCTACTGGTTTATATAATTTTATTTTACCTTTTTTTTTTTTTATTTGTGTAAAACATCCCAAAAGGGATGCCACTTTCGGGTAAGACCCAAGGAGGTAGGGGTATCCATTCCACAAAAAATTCCCAGGACTCGAACCTAGCCTACCACATTTGACATACTCAAGGAGCAAAAAAACACACAAAACCAATTTAAAAATAAGTAAATAACTACAAAAATAATAAAATAAAATAAAAAACATGCTCCTTGAGTGTGTCAAAAACAAAATCACATCCAAACACGCACAATAATATAAAAGAAACCACAACACAAACCACATAGAAAAACACAAGAACCACATAAGAAAACACAAACAAGACAAAAATAACAGAACACTACAAAGACATAACCCAAAAAAAACATGAAAAATAAACACAACCAAAACCTAAAAAATTAAAAAATAAAATAAAAATAAAAATAAAAAACAACCAACAACAGACAATAAACAAAAACAAAAAACATAGAAAAAACTCACACATAAAAACACGAAATAACACAAACAAAGAGAAACCCAAGAACAAGAACGAAAAAAACACAAGAACAATAACAAAAAACATAAAAAAAAAAAACAATAAAAAACAACACAAAGAACACAAAAACAAAACAAAATAAAAAAACCCACCCACCATAAAAAACTAAAACAAAAAAAAAAAAAAAAAAAAATATTGAACAAAACAATGACCTATCTAGACCAGAAGACTATTAAGGCATGAATCAACAAAGGAAACAAAATAAAGAATAGAATGAGCTAGGGAACTAAAAAAAACTGAATGAACCAAAGAGAAGCAAAAAAAAAAAACAAAAGAAACTAGGTACCTTTCGAACTGGAGCCATCCAAAGAAATGATAGAAAGAAGAGCTTCCCTAATTTGAGAAGCCCACCATATAGGAGGGTGGCTATAACAAGTAATATCACATTTGTCCAAATCCTAATTAGCTAAAGCATAAGCACTCTTGTTTTGATCTCTGACCACATGATTGTAATCAACTTTCAAAAATTCCATCTGGATTAACTGAATCTTCTCAATAATTATTTTTATTCTCCAATCCACCTTATGATTCTTAGAAGGATTCTTCAAGAGATTAATCATAAGTTGAGAGTTAGACTCAACTAACACATTTTTCCATCCAACCTTAGTAGCCTCTTGAAGGCCTTTGAGGATACCATACCCCTCAGCAAGGTTATTGGAAAGAATACCCAAATTCTCGATAAAAGTAAAAACCAGGGAGCCATCTGAAAGTCTACCAATTCCTCCCACATTGCATTTTCTAGGGTTCCCTCTAGAGGCTCCATCAGTATTGACTTTTCAAAAATACGTAGGAGGAGGTTGCCAATTTCTATTGCTATCCATCTTACTAATACTCACATTCCCTTTAAGTTGGTTGCCCTTAAAAGGTTTTGTAGACACCAAAACATCACCAATTCGATTATGTGATGATAAGCACTGATTAAATTGACATACATAACCCCTAGGGTAGCCCCTAGAGGTTAAAAAATGGTCCTAACCACTCCCACAATAGTTTTGGAAATTCAAGGGTCAATTTGGCACCTTTTCAGCACTTTGCTCCCTACTCGTCCCACCCCGGGATGATTACAAACTGGTATTCGTCTCACCTAGGTATGATTATCAGCATTCTTCCCAGGGTGGGATGATTAGCAGGTTTGATTGGAAAAAAGTCAAACCTCGATAGGTCCACCACTTAACTGCACCTTTAGGGCATGCAATTGCAAGGAACGACTTCAAATCAAAGAGAGAGACTTCAGTCATGCATGCCTTGATTATGGAGGCCTCATGCAAAGAGACTCTAAATCAGGGAATAATATTTTATCACAAAATAGGACAAGCAAGTCAAGTGGCGCCCTCGCATGCACATTCAAAGATTCCCATAATTGCTTGGTCAAACCCTAAAATGCCCCAAATGTATCAATAAACCCTTTGGTCAAACCAAAATCTCCAAGGATTTCTGTAATTGCTTGGTCAACATAAAATACCCCAAAGGTATCAATAATCCGTTTGGTCAAACCACAAAGCTCCAAGGATTCTCCCAATCACTTGGTCAAACCTAAAAAGCTCCAAGGATTCCCACAATCGCTTGGTCAACCATCAAATGCCCCAAAGGTATACATAATCCCTTTGGTCAAACAAAAATCTCCAAGGATTCCCACAATTCCTTGGTCAAAAAAAAATATTCAAAAACAAACAAAAGCACAAGATAACTCAACAATAACAAAAAAAATTGCATCTCCCTTCAATGCATACTCTTAAAAATCAAAACACAAAAACATAATAAACTACATTAGGCATCGCATACATACATTGCATATTTGCTGGTCATACATGTCACAAGCACCATAGACTGTCATTGCTAGGCAATTCCATAATTTTCCACCTTCAATCCATTTTATCAACACGTCATTCCAAAATAACATCGTCCACATTTTTAGCATAGTTCGTTGTCTCCTAATGTATTTATGGTTTTCGTCATTCAACTATCTTTAAATTTCTAGCCAAAAATTGTACAGAGTCAGATATATTTTACAACGAGAGAGTTTTACTTGGATCACACCTCGTTATGTAACATCTCTACATACGTTAAAACACAAAAAAAATCCCAAGTTGTGTGAACGCAAGAGAAACCTACAAAGTATTCTAGGATACCATAGGTGAAAGGTTAGCCTGTTCATCCCCCTGTGTGAATGGTTCAAGAATGCTAAGAATTGACAAAATGACAAGCTCTTCCCCATCCAATTTCACATAATAAACAGTGGTATTCACCACTAACACAAATCCCAATCACCGTTGGTCCCCAAAGTCATAAGGATTCATACTACACATCCCTGACAAGGATGGGTAGTCGTCCCCAAGGCCTAAGAGATCAATGCCATTACATAATCAAATCCCAAACATCTTTGATCCCCATAGTCATAAGGATTTGTACTACATGCCCCTAACAAGGATGGGTAGTCATCCCCAAGGCCTAAAGGGTCAATACACTTACATAATAACATCCCCATTCACCTTTGGTTCCCAAAGTCATAAGGATTCATACTACATGTCCTTGCACAGGATGGGTAGTCACCCCCAAGACCAAAAGGATCAATGCCATTCACAAGCCAACAACCTATGAGATCAACTTTGCAACCTATAATGCAAAATCAAATAACAGTGGTTATCACCACTATTCAAAATCCTTGCTCAAAAATAAAAACAAAAGAGAAAATTAAATAGTGATTTTCATCACTATGTATACGAGCAAGTATTCCAACAAGTTAAGCAATCGAAAGATGCCTGAACTTGAATCCCTAGAATTCTTAGCATTCGAAAAACCATCTAGGTGATCCTCATTACGGGTTTGGTGGACAACCTACCTGAAAATGGCGGTATCCTAAATGCATGACGATATGTCTATCACATTAGCTTTGCAAGTGAGTAGACCAATGTTTGCATGTGTATGAGCTAGCTTATGATACCTTAGATTGTCTCGTGGATTAATCTTACTAAATACAACAACAGAGTTAGTGGAGCTAATTAGGTGATCCTCAGTACAGGTTTGGTTGACAGCCTATCTAGCACATTGTGGTATCCTGACAAATACCACATAAATGAACTCAATTGCACACACAAGGATGTGAAATAACATGGTCAAACTCAAGTCTGATTCGTACCTTGTTCAAAAATTCTTGTGAGATAAATCTACAGTCTTGGCTAGTTAGTTAAAACATCTGAGTCTCAGAAAACCTTAACTACATTTTAAAACAATTGGTACATTTCATTACTTACATCAACATAAAAAAATACGAAAAATACCAAAACCAAATTCACACATGTAAATTCATTCCACAAAGCCATCACATAAGTACAGAAAGCCATTAAATATTGTACAATCTATGGTGCCATCGACAAGTTATCAAACAACTCATTTTATTCATTCCATATGCATACATCATATAATTAGAAACATCGCATTCATAATAACACATGCATACATCATCATAAATAAATGTGCATAAACAAAAAAATTAAATCATGACAAGTGTATAACAAAAAAAGAAAAGTCATGTATATATATATCGTCAACATGATCGCAAGCTACAATAAGTCGATCCTCTGACCTCACAAAATAAAGCAAAAACTCAAAAACCCCCAATCCTAGGGCATTGGCCACCATGATCATGCAGGATCAGTGCGACGGGAACTATCCCCCATGGTCTGGGTCCTATGGGACCTCTCAGGGTGGCTGCTGCTAGCCCCCACATCACGCCCACTAGCGCCCCCCTCATCCAACTGCCTACGACAAGAAGATGTTGACTACTCAGTATCACTGTCTCTCATTCGATGTGAAGACCCATTGCCAGGATCTTAGGTAACCGCCCATCGAGACGGATGATCTCTGCCTCCATATCCATTCGATGACGAAACAGATCCATCTCCCATCGACGGTATGCAACTACTACATCATCACACTGCACCAACTAAGTTCATAGAAGATCCCTCTCCCACATAGCATTTGTGTCCCCATCCCATTGGCAGTACATAGCCAAAGCGTTCTCCAACTCTGCCAACTAAGTCCACAAGAGATCCCTCTCCTATAGAGCATCCCTAAGCTCCTCATATCATCTCTAAAGTAGATCCTCCAATTGTGCTATCTCAGCACAATGCCTTGCCTCCACACCCTTTGGGACTACCTGAGGCATAGGCATATCCAAGATGGCAGGCTACTCTAGCTCCCACTACTCTAGGATGCCCTACGTATCCGACTACTCTAGAACCCCAAAATCATCCCCCCCAAAGTTTTCAAACTCCACCATGTCCGCATCCTTGAGCGGAGCCCCCAAACCCTCTCTTGATGCCTTTGTACCCTCACCACATGCTACTACCACCTCTGGACCCCCTAGAGGCCCCTCACCTTGCCATCGCTACAATGTCCACCACTGGTCGTACTCAGCAGTCACCTCGATATTGTCCATGTTAGGGCCATCGATCATAGGATCTGACTCCTCACCCAATGGCTTGATGATCGACCAGGCCAGAGTCCTCTCGTTGCCTCGACGCCAATAGATCAAGGGCTCACTAGGAAACCCCTGGTGCACCCCAAACTGTTGTGTCACTCGAATGTATGGTAAGTACTCCTACTCAGTATCATGCCACCCGATTAGCCATATCCCCCTATGCACCTACGAAAACCACTCTCCAGCCTCAGGTTAGGCTGAACAGTTTCGGTATGGGCACCAGAACACCTCCCCTGGAGCAAGCCTAGTGAAGGCATCGACATAGTGCCCTACGACACCTGCCCACCATAGAGCCGCATACCCTATCTCCCTATCAACCATATCTGCCCACATGGTCCATGGAAAATCCTGTGGTCGCTCCATAGCTATGTGCTACCACCCCCAGCACTACAATAGGTATCTGCACCTAATATCCTTTTGCCTTCGGCAGCAAACCTTGTACAGCTCATCATAAAGCTATGCTAGAAGCATCTGTCCCCTCCTCATAATCAAAGGTGCCTCCATCAGACACTCAACCAATATGAACACTACCTCCAGTAGGTTCCAATGGAACCTCACACTTGAGGTGTCAGGCAACAACATGTTGGAGATGAGGGTCATCAGTAATGCATGCCTCACCCCCAACATGCCCCTCTCTAGCCACCATCACACCAAGATACCGCCAATCAGATAATCCCCCTATGCCTGCTCCATTGGACTATCCACCCCCATATCCACCCCATGCTTGAAGCATCATGTTAGCATAGCCATCCACTAATCCCGTGGGGTAGTCCAAATCGATAGCCCATCTATCAAAATCTATAGAATCCAATAGACATCCTCAAGAGTCACTGTCATCTCCCCTATTAGGAGATTAAAGGTATTAGTCCTAGGATCCCCTAAGTTGATCAGAGTCATCAGATAGTCCCGATACCCCACCACAGGCTCTAGACGAGTCACCTGCTTGATCCCAAGGGCATCAAGCCACTCCCAATCAGCCATAGTCAGCGCCTCCCGCACTTCAAAAAAACCATAGGCACATGGTACCAGCTCTTCACAACTCGTAAAATAAAACAAAATAACAACATTAAAACATGACAAAATCAAATGCAAAACTGTACAGCACTACAAAAAACATACACACTATCTAAATACAAAAATATTTAATAAATGTACAATACAAAAACAAAACATTCTAAAACAAATTTGTCAGTTCCTCGGGTTTTTAACTCTAGTTCAAACTGATAAATAAACAAATAACACTTTGTCAGTTCCTAGGGTTTTTAACTCTAAGTTCAAACTGATCAATAACTGACAAACAAAAAAAAAAATCACAAACACATTTGTCAGTTCCTAGGGTTTTTTTAACTCTCAAAATCAAACTGATAAAAAAATACAAAACCAAAAAAAAAACAAAATACAACAAACAGTTAACCTAGGGTTTTCATCCTAGTCTAAACTAAAAAAAAAAAACAAACTACAAAAAATAGTTAACCTAGGGTTTTCATCCTAGTCTACACTGACCAAAAAAAAACAAAATACAAAAAACAGTTAACCTAGGGTTTTCATCCTAGTCTAAACTGGCAAAAAAAAACAAATTACAAAAAACAGTTAACCTAGGGTTTTCATCCTAGTCTAAACTAGCAAAAAAAACAAACTACAAAAAAATAGTTAACCTAGGGTTTTCATCCTAGTCTAAACTGACCAAAAAAAAAAAACAAAATACAACAAACAGTTAACCTAGGGTTTTCATCCTAGTCTAAATTGACAAAAAAACAAAATACAAAAAATAGTTAACCTAGGGTTTTCATCCTAGTCTAAACTGGCAAAAAAAAAAAACTACAAAAAATAGTTAACCTAGGGTTTTCATCCTAGTCTAAACTGACAAAAAAAAACAAACTACAAAAAAACAATTAACCTAGGGTTTTCATCCTAGTCTAAACTGACCAAAAAAAAAAAAACAAAATACAACAAACAGTTAACCTAGGGTTTTCATCCTAGTCTAAACTGACAAAAAAACAAAAAACAAAATTAAACAGTTAACCTAGGGTTTGACCTTAGTCTAAACTGATGAACAACAACAAACAAAATAACAACTAGGGTTTCTAACTCTAGTTAAACAAAAATAAAAATTTAACCTAGGGTTTTCATTTTACTGTCAAAATAACAAATACAACACACAATAAAAGTTTTCAGTTCCTAGGGTTTAACATTTTTCTAAAACTGATAAACAACAGAAAACAACATAAACACATTTTTTTACGCTAAGTTTTCAATCTTAGTTTAGACTAGGGTTTTCTTTTTTAGCTTACAACAAAAAAAGCAAAAACATGGTTTTAACTAGGGTTTCGATCATAGTTCTAACAGATCACTACAAAACACAAATTCACACAAAAATAACAAACATTTAACTAGGGTTTTCATTTTTAAATTGAAAAACAAAATACAAAAGAAAACAAGTGTGGTTTTAAAACTGTAAACTGAAACAAGCACACAACAAAGAGGAGGATCACTCACCGGTCTCGCTTTGGCTCCACCACTTGATGATCCGATCTGTGAACTCATGGTGTCTAAGAAATTCGACAGTGCTCTGCTACGCAAACTCGACCTCCTGCTCCTCACAACTCCAAAATTCTAGGACAAACAAATACAAATGAGCCCAAACCCTAGTTTTGGCCCTTAAATAGGCTTTTAGGCCTGTAATCGTCCCCCCTGGGACGAACGCTCTAGTTAGCACTCGTCCCACCCTGGGACGATTACTAAACTAGTATAGACTTTTCCAAAATCCTTAAGAGGAGGTTGCCAATTTCTATTCCTATCCATATTACTAATACTCACATTCCCTTTAAGTTGGTTGCCCTTAGAATGTTTAATCTTCAATATTTGAATCACTTGATCCCATATTTGGTGGGAGTTTTGGGGGTGATTAAGGAGATGATGGACTGATTCAACTAAGTTGGCTATGGTATTTTTCCAAATATAGTGAATATCCTTCCTATCTTGATTAAAAATTTGGTTGTTCCTTTCATTCCAAATATTCCAAAGAAGAATGGTAGAACCCATCCAAACTAACTGCCTAATAAAATTATCAACACCCTCTTGATTAGGCCAATCCCTCCAAATCTGTTCAAAAGTAAAATAATTGGACCATTGTAAGCCAAGTAATGTGGCTATTCTCCTCCACAGCTCAGAGGCTAAAGTACACTCAATAAAAATATGGTTGATATTTTCTACATTCTCTTCACACATTTCACATCTAAAAGGGCCCTTGAAAACCATGCTTCATAAGTTTCTCACCAGTAAGCACCCTACAATGCAATAACAACAAATTAAAGAACCTCACCTTAGGCCAGATATTTTGAGCCCACAATCAAGAAAAAATGTCAGAAGAATGATTGGGATTATTATGGCATAAGGTCAAATAACCTTGAGCAACTGAATACTCACCTTAGTAGTGTTGTTCCATCCAAAACAATGATTTTCATGGGACCAAGAGAGGGATCTCATTTGAAGGATGCCTTGGATATATTGTCTTTGCCTTTCTGGGATTTGAATAGGCCAGTACTCAATAGGGATCCAATATCTACCAATATTTGAATTACCAGTATGGTATCGACATTAATTAGCCACCTTTATCCAATTAGCTCGGTGAAGCTCCTCCATCCAAGGCCTCCAATCGAGAAACTGAGTTATCAAAGGCTTGTGACCATCCCAAGAATCTGTCCAAAAATTTGCATGTTGATCATTATGAATGATCCAAAATATTTTTTTCTTTATCAAATCCTCACCAGTCTTAATAACTGCTAAAATTGGAGAACCTTTGGTAGGAAGTTGATAGCGAACAAGGTCTTCAGTACTTTTGTTCTCAGCATGTTTAGCACGGATATTATTATCCCAAAGAGCATTGGGGTTATGCAACATCCTCCAATATAATCAGCTAAATCTTTTTGTTATTAATTGAAGACCATAATCCTAACCCCCCTTCACTCTTAGGAAGACATAAAGTATCCCATTTCACCAAGGCCCATTTTCTTTTCTCCTTAGTACCACTCCAAAGGAAACAATGACTGATTTGATCTAATTCTTGAAGAACAACCTTTAAGATATTCAAAATGGAAGAAACATAAATAGGAAAAGCTTGAAGGACTGATTTTACCAAGGTGATTCTACCCCCAAAAGAAAGCCACTTGTTGGTCCACTTTCCAATTTTCTTCTTGACTTTGTCCAACAACCAATTCCAATCTTTATTTTTTTGCCTTTGAATATTTATGGGAATACCTAAATAAGTGATTGGAAGAGAGGTCTTCTTATATCTTAGTTTATCCAAGACCATGGATTCATGTCTAGTAGAGTAGTGAAAGAAAATAACTTTAGATTTGTCTTCATTGATCAACTGCCCAGTAGCCTTAGAAAAACAACTAATGATTTGCTTAATATTAGAAGCTTCCTTAACTGTAGCTTTACCTAAAAGAGTAGATTCATCCACAAATTGAAGATGAAATATAGGTCTAGCTCCATGAGAAATGGTAACTCCCTCAAGGGTTTTGTTTTCCCTCTTTTTGGTTATAGTCCTACCCAAGCATTCAAAAAGAATGATGAATAAATAATGGGATAATGGGTAACCTTGCCTAATACCTCTGGAAGTCGGGAAAGACCGAGAAGGCCTGCCATTGATAAGAACTAAGTAGGAAACTAAAGAGATACATCCCATAATCCAATCCATCCAATCCTTAGAGAAACCAAATTGCCTCAAAACTTTGATAAGGAAGTGCCAATCCACTCTGTCATAAGCTTTGGATAAGTCTAACCGAATGAACATGGAAGGAGAATTTTGCATATCCATGGAATGGATGGCTTCCTGAGCAATAACTATCTCATCTACTATTTGACATCCTTCCACATAACCCCCTTGCTCTGGGGAAATAATCTTATGCAAAAGAGGCTTCAACCTTTCTACCATGATTTTAGTAATGATTTTGAGAAGAACATTACATAAAGCAATAGGTCTAAAAGCTAAGATATGATCAACCTTTTGAGCTTTTGGAACAAGAGTAATATAATTTTTATTGATAACCTTCAAAATTTCTTTGTCTTTCCTGGCTTCTTCCACCACCTCTAATAAATCAACATGAAGGATATCCCAGAACTCTTGGAAGAACTCAATAGGAGAACCATCAAGACCTGGGGTTTTCCCTTTTTTGCATTTTAAAAACTACTTATTGAAGCTCATTGATAGTAATAGGAGCAATCAAAATAGAGTTCTCCTCAGAAGTGATAAGAGAAGGAATTGCTTGAAGAACATTATATTGTGAAGCTGAGTCAAGGGGAGTAGTAGCAAAAATATTGGAAAAGTAATAAACAACAATAGAGTTCATGCCATCCCAAGTATAAACAACATCTCCAGAATATGATTTTAAGGAAGAAATAAAGTTGTGAGATATTCGAGCTAGAAGATATTTGTGGAAGAAATTTGTGTTTCAATCTCCTTCTTTGAGCCATTGAATTCTAGATTTTTGCTTCCATAAGATTTCTTCTCTTTTTTCCAATTCCTCTAACTGAGTTGTGAGTTTAATTTCATCTACACTTCTCTTCTCTGTGAGGCCATCTAAACGGATTTTCTTATTCAAATTTTCAATATGAGCAATAACTTCATGTTTTTTTTTATGAACATCCCCAAACTTTTTCTAGTTCCAAGCCTTGATTTTGGATTTAATGTATTGCAGTCTTTTGGCAAAACAGAACATCTTAGTCCCATTCTTAGGTTTACCTTCCTTCCACAATTTTTGCACATGAGGTCTAAATGAAATGTCTCTAAGCCACATTAATTGAAAATGAATAGGAGAGAAAATCGCATTGGTTTTCCACATTTCCACCATGACTGGCCAATGATCCGAACCAACATTATTAAGAGTCATCACTTTAGGAATGTGACCATGGATTAAGAAATTTTTAGAGAGCAAAAACCTATCCAATATCTCCATTATACAAGCTAAGCCTTGCCTTCTGTTAGACCAAGTAATAAGGCCATTATCTGGTTGGATATCCACAAGATGGAGGTTTGCAACATATTCGCTCATGAGGTTAGTGCTTTTGTCCAAATTTATATTTCCCCCATTTTCTCATCTAGAGAGAGGATGGTATTGAAATATCCTCCGATCAAGATCCAATATTTAGGAAAATGAGAGATAATATGAGTAATATCCTTCCACTATCTTTTTTTTTCCTCCAAAGAAGTCAGAGCATAAACACTAATGTAGAGCATAATCTGGTTGGAATGTCTACTTTGAATAGCTATAGCCAACAAACCCCAACTGCCAACCATATGGTGAATAACTACCTCTTTTGGATCCCAAAGACAAGTAATGCCACCCGAAGTCCCTTGGAAACTGAGGGAAACCACTTTTCCAATTGGCCAAATTTTATTGGCAATTAAGTCCATATCCTCCATTGACATCTTTATTTCTTGAAGGAAAACAAGATGTGGATGATTTACCTAAATCATTCTTCTAATTTCATTTTGTTTTGAAAGACTCCCTTTGAGTCCTCTAATATTCCAAGTGATGATATTCATTAATACTAGGGCTAAAAAAGTTGGGAAGGGCATTAATATTACCTTCCTCTACAAGATTTTCACCTTCTTTTACCATATGATATTGATTGGTCTTGTGACCTACTTTTTTATTAGAATCCATCTTCAATTTTTTTTCCCTGTTTCTTGACTTATTCCAATTGAATCTGAGATGGCTTCTAACCTTGAAGAATGCTCGTACATAGCCAAAATTTTACTATATGGTTCAACGGAGTCTATATTAGGACCTGCATTATTTGAAGTTTTGACATTTGAAATATTTTTTTTCTTGTGTAAATTTTCTCCTTTTTTTTTTTTGTTGAAAACCTTTGATTTGTTGGTTTGTCTCTGAGTTCTTCCCTTTATATTTAAATTATGTTTCTAAGATTTTAGTTTCCATTATTTCCTCTTCCTCACTTGGGACATCATTTGTGGAAAGAATTTCAAACATATTAGCAGATGACTTTGATTGATCCTTCATAACTGGTTTTTTCTTAGTGTTCTTCTTCTTAGGTATTTGGAAACCTGTTGAGTTTATATCTTCTTTCTTTTGATCAAGAATTTTATTTGGGTAAGAACTTGCCAAATGACCATATTCATGGCAAATTCTACAATGAAAAGGAATGTTCTCATAGTCCACTACTTGCTCCCAAGTGTCTTCCCCAAATTGTAATGTGATATTTTTAGGTAGGGGTTTGTCAAAATCCATTAAAACACAAATACAAGCATAAATAATATGTTAAAAAATTTGAGTACAATCAGTAGTCATCATAAAATTTCCTAAAGAGTTTCCAATTGAAGAAAAAATAGTAGGATTCCAAAATTCAATAGGGAGGCCAAAGATTTTAACCCACACGGGAGCTATATAATTTTCTTTTACCATTGATGCAAATATTTCAAAATTTCTTTATTCACTACTTTGTGTATGCATATTGATTTTTTTTGCCTCTATAAAAATACTCCTTCTTAACGAACGTAGCTTGCTTTAAAATAATTAAAGCAACACTACGTCCTGTTCTATGTGTTTTTTAATTTATATTAATTTTTCCCCTCTCAAACGTAGCCATCACTGTGTTTCACTCAAGAAGGAAACTAATATAAATCAAATATTTTTTTGGAGGCCCCTTGTTTTTGTTTGTCCTCCTACTTTGCCTATTTTTAATTTTTTTTCCCTTAAATTCCAACTTGTTCGACTTTCAATAGCCTTCGATGCGCATTTCATAACATAGAAGGATAAGCGTTCAACGTCATTTTACCCTTGTTGCATATCTTCTAACGTGGAGAAAAGGAAAAAACTGTAGGCCCTTACTTTTGGTGGGCATTTAATTTTTTTTTATCTTACAATCTCAAATCATTTTGTCTTTGTAAATTTTAATTAATGTAAGGATCGATCTCTGCGTCACCAATTAAAGACTCTTGGTATACCTACCTAGACCAATGTTCATAATTGTTTTTTGAATGTGGCCTTTGGCAAGTATTTATTTGTGGCACGACTTGAGATTGCATCTCTCAACGAGCATTTCCCTCATTAATTTTTTATATTCTTCGAAGATATTGAGATTTTAGGAAGTGTTCTATTCGAAGCTCGTCATATCTATTTGTCCTTCAATGCTGAATAGGATATTTTTTCCTCTTGTTATATATACATCTTTCTTAGCTTAAAATAATAATTCTTTTGTATTACTAAGATTTTCTTCGATAAAGCTTAGATTGATATTTTTTTGGGCCCATTTTATACTATTCCATGTAAATATCTACAAGTGTTTTTTATTCACGTTAGTGTGTCATGAGATAATTTATTCTGCAAGTGAAATATTAGAAAAAATCATGTCACTGCATCCTTTCTTAGGTGCCTTGCTCTCAACATATTTTATTCATATTTTAAAGTTGGTTTGTGGCACAGTTGTTAAGGGACACTCTCTGCTTTGACGTCACTCCTCTCAACGCCTCTTCAACGCATCATATGGTAATGTGTTATATGATTTTTTAAAATATTTTTTTTCTTATCTAGTGCAGATATAGAAGGAGTCTCATTTTTCCTAGACATTGCAATTGGTGAACATAGATGCCACCCTTTCTTATATCCAGTGCATATGTATAAGGAGTCTCATTTTTCCTAGATGTTGCCATTGGAGTGGCAAACGTAGACGCCACACTTCCCCACTTCTTGTTCATTGAAAGATGCTTCATGGACCCTTACATGCTGCCTTTCAAGATATTTTTTCTGCTACATCCTATGTCTGACGTCAACCCCTTAAAATTTTTCTATAATATATTATATATATTGTAGCAAGACAAACAAAAGCATTTCATTCCCTTTCCTTTCCAACTTTTTCTTCACCCAAAAATCAAAGGAGAATTGTAAAACTTTTAATAAAATATTTTATGTGGGGGGTTTATAGGTGCCTTTTGCACCTATACTAAGTTTGGGGAGGGGGGGGGAGGGGCGTCATTGCATCACTTTTTACCTTATTTTGTCTTCTTTATTTTCATTCTTATGTTGGTAATATTAATTTTATTTATATATCTTGCTTAATATTAAAAATGTGTTGATTAAATATTAAATCCTTAATTAAATAAATTACTAAAATATATTTTTACTATTTCTTTATTTCGTTAAGGAAACTTTTATATTAGCAACTTAAATTCTCTATTTTCCAAATGTTTTTAATATTTTATAGAGATATTTTCATGAATGAAAAATCTTTCCTTTCAAAATAGTCTCTATATTAATTAAATTTTTTGGAATCACTTTGTTACATATAGTCAGCTTAAATGAAATAAAGTGGTATTCAATCCAATCCTTACATAATAAATAATAAATAAAATATATCTATTTTTTCTTTATTATTTCATCAAGCAATTAAAAATCTTTGTGTTCAATTAATTTTTGTTGAAAAAGAGTATTTTTTATTTATCTCTTTAAAAGCATTATTTCTCATTCTCAACTTCCTAAGAAGAATAAATAATTCATATCACCACCCACCTTATTGGACATACTATTTAACTTATAGTTTCCATCAAGAAAGAATGAGTTATTTGGTAACCAATATAGGCCTCATTGATATTCACCTATGTTTCAAGTATCATATCTAATCAAATACTTATAGTTTCCCTCTATTTATGGCAGGTATTTAAGAAGAAAAGATATATAGGACTGGCATATTTTTTCTCTTAACCATATTTAACATCAAATTTACTCAAAATACTTATAGTTTCCCTCATGTTAGGGTGGGTATTTATTGAGTTATTTGGTATTTCCTAAAATATTTGGCATATTTATCTCATTAACACCATTAAATATCAAATAACCTCAAAATTACTTATAGTTTCCCTCTCATTAGGATAGGTATTTTTGAGCAATTTGGTATTGTCTACAAACTTCTATTGACTAATATCCATTACATTCTATAAATTAAAGTTAAAGGAGGGACCTTTGGGTTAACTTCAAAATCAATTCAATGAATACAATTGATTCTCTCACTCCTCACAAATTCCATACATGGAAACCTAAAATTTTAAATCACATTTCTCAGAAATGGCCCACACACCTATTAGAAGAAAAACAACCTGAGTTAGGAAAAAATATGAAATATTTGTTCACAAAGGGAAAATGTATGAAACAATGGGTATTATAAGCTCTAATGTGCATGAAATTTTGTGGTCTCACATTGCATATTGTAAAACTACTTTTGAAATTTGGGAGAAACTAAAGACCTTGTTTGGGAAAGTAGATCAAATAAAATCAATTCAACTAGAAGCAGAATTAACAACTCTATATCCTGAGGACTTCAGCAATATTGTTGACTTCCTCAAAAAATTCAAAAAGGTCCTCACTCAATACAAAGGTAGTGGGGAGACTAATATTGAAGAAGAAAGCATTTATCTAATCCTTTCTAAACTAAATTGTGTATTAAAAATCTTTGCTACCACCTTTCTATCTACCAAAGATGCTCTTGGTGCAACCTTTAAAATACCCTCTTTAGAAGAGTTTTGTTATAGACTAACTAGGGAAGAAACAAAACTTTCAAGATATGAAATCTCTTCCTCTTTCTATTCCTCAAAATCCTTAGTAGCCTCCACCTCTTCTAAAGAAAAATTCAAAAAAAAAGAAAAGAATCCCATAACTTGTACTCACTGCAAAAATAATGGTCACTCTATAAAAAAATGCTGGAAAATATTACAACAACTAGAGGTAGCTATGAAGGATCAAAATATATACAATAAAAATCAAATATGAAAAGCCCTTAATGTTCAATGGAAAATCTCAAATTCTTCTTCTAATCACTTGGTCCTAGATTTCGGAGCAACTTATCACATGCCTACTTTAGATGAGTCATTCTCTTCTATCTCCTTAAGTTCAACCTGTAGCATAGAAGTTGGTGACTCTTCTTTCATCCCAGTCAAAGGAAAGGGTGATATAACCATTGATGTTGGCTCTATCAATAATGTTCTCTATGTTCCAAACATTTCCATAAATCTCCTCTATGTCTATCATATTTGTACTTCCAAAAAGGGGAAAACTATTCTCTTCTCTCCAACAAGAGTTGAGATAAAAGACTTTCAAGATCCCCATTATCTCATAGCCAAAGGAGATATTGATCACAACACTCACCTATTTCACTTCAAAGGATTCAAAAATTCATAAGGGGCATCCTATTTTGTGGACCATGGAGATCTTAAAAGTAAAATTTGGCATGAATGGTTTGGTCATCTTAGTTAAAACTACCTAAAGGAATTGAGCACCCATGAAATGGTAATAGGTTTACCTCAAGTCTCTTATATTGATAGATTTTTTTCTTGATGTGCTCTTGGAAAGCAACATCAATATCCTTTCCACTCAAGTAGTTCTCTAAAAACTTCATCTCCTCTAGAATTAATCCATAGTGACTTGATGTCTTTTCCAGAACCTTCTTTCAAAAGAGCAAAATATGCTCCAACCTTTATTGATGACTTTTCTAGAAGAACTTGGGTCTACTTCCTAAAATATAAAAGTGATGTTCTATCCCTCTTTAAAGTATTCAAAGCCTTAGTTGAAAATCATGCCTCTTGCAATATCAAGCAAATTCACACAGATAATGGGGGGAATATTGTGTTAGAATTTCACAATAATAGATATGCAAAGTATTACATAAAATATGAAGAGAAGAGTGGAACTGATTGATTTATTTCAAGCATCAACTTTGTATAAATACCAAAGTTGATCATTGAGAGATATTGGATTACAACAACTCATTAGACTTGATTGAAGACACCACTGAGAGTTCTCCTAACATATGGAGGAGTTGAAATTCAAGTGTGTCTATCCTAGTGGAACTTAAGAGAATATTATCTTATTCTAACACTCCCCCTTAAGTTATACTAGGGGATATTCGTACAAATGAGTCTAAAAAATAAGGCCTGATGAGGTATTCATGTACAAAGACTTATTTTTGAAGATATGGTAAAAACCCAATGGGAAAAACCACCAATCAAAAGGAAGTAATAGGCTTGTCTTTGTATGGTGAAGATTCTCCTATTAATACAATAAATAGTTGGTGAAAAAACCCTTGTGGGAAAAAACCAACTATGAGAAGAAGAGAGGCTTGTCTTCGTATGGCGAAGATTGTCCTATTTTACAAAAAGAAGGATGAGTCTCGATAACTTGACCTATTTAGGTACTCATTTACATTATATAGTTTGTGAAAAAACCCCTTTGGGTAAAAACCAACTATGAGAAGAAGAGAGGTTTGTCTTCATATGGAAAATATTGTCCTCTTTATACAAAAAGAAAGATGTCCTGGAAAATTGGCCTGATTAGGTACTCATATACAATATAGAGTTGGTAAAAAAACCCTTGTGGGTAAAAACCAACTATTATAAGAGAGGCTTGTCTTTGTATGGCGAATATTGTCCTCAAAACCAATCAATGCAGTTGTATTACTCCAATATTATATAACAACTGAAGGTAACGTGGAGAAGAAAAACACTTGGTGAAGAGATCTTCAATTTATTTCTTAGTTGGAATATATTCCAAGTATATATACCCATTCTAAATATTCTACCATATGAAGTGCATGTATCTCAATGTGTTTGGTGCACTGATGTTTAACTGGATTGCATGCAATATGAATTGTGCTTTGATTTTCACACCAAAGAGTAATGGGATTTTCTTGGGAAAAACCAAATTTTCTTAGAATTTGTCGAAGCCAAAGAGCATCCTAACTAGCCAAAACTGTTGCCCTGTATTCTGCCTATATAGAAGATAAGGCTATTGCTTTTTATTTCTTAAATAACTAGGCTATGGATGAAGAACCAAGGAAAAAGACATAGCCTAAGGTTGAACATTTGTCTTCTACTAAACCTACCCAATATGAATATGTGTAGCTAATGATATCCATGGATTTTCCCTTATAGAAGAGCCCAAAGTTCATAGTGCCCTGCAAGTAACAGAGGATTCTTTTTGCTGCTTTCCAATGACTAAAATGAGGTTGATGAGAGAATATGGATATGAGGCCAACAACATATGAGATATCTGGGCAAGTATGAGCAAGGTATAACATACTTCCTACAAGCTGATGGTATAGAGTCGCATCACATAGAGAGGATGAGCAGGAAGAAGTAAAATTAATGCCAGATTGAAAGGGGTATGAGAAGGTTTACAATATATCATTTTAAATCTTTGAAGAAGATCTAGAGTGTAATTTTTTGGACATAATGAAATTCCTGCATCTTTTTGACTTATTTCAATCCCAAGAAAATAATGAGCTTTAGCTAGATCATCCATTTCAATTTTTTTAGAAAGAGAGTATTTTATAGTCTGAATGTGATTCAAGTTACTACCAATGAGAAGAAGATCATCAACATATAGAACAATAATGGTGATATTGTCTTAATTTCTTCAAATGTATACTGTGTTATCAGAATCACAATGAGAAAAACATGTCGAAAGAAGGAAGGAGTCCATATTTTCATACCAAGTTGTGGAAAAAAATTCTTGAGTGAAACCAATAGTTTGTTCCATGAATATTTCTTCTTTTAAGTCCCCATTTAAAAATGCACTTTTTATAGCCATTTGATACACAGGCCACTTATGGGGAGCAGCCAGAGCAAGAACCAATCTAAAAAAATCTATTTTAGCAACTAGAGCAAAGGTTTCTACATAATTAATACCTTCAATTTGAGAAAAACCTTTGGCTACTATATGAGCTTTGTGTTTGTCTATTTATCTATTAGGGCCATATTTTATTTTGAAGATCCATTTACAACGAACTAACTTCCTTCTTTTAGGAAAGGGAACTAAATCCCAAGTTTTATTTTTGATTAATGAAGAAAATTCATTTTCCATGACATCATCCCATTATTTAATACCTAAGGCTTCTTTGAAGGATTGAGTATTAGAGGAAATAGACTGATAGAAAATACCAGTTCCTATGGGGTTGGATGATCTATTTAATAGAATATTTTGGATGTAAGGTGTAGCTTCTTTAATAATGGTGTAGGCCCATTTTGGCATAGTGGAAGGAGTGGAAGGAGTTGAAAGACATTGAGTTGGAGTTACAGGTTCCTCATCTTGATTATCAATAAACAAGTTAACTTCAAGAGTTGTCTCTTCATAATATTGAGGTTCTATTATAGAAGAAGGCTCAATGGAAGAAGAGGATGTTTGAGGATATTTTTGAGGGAATGTTTCATCAAATTGTACATTCCTATGAAAGAAGACCTCATGAGTTGAGGGATAGAGAATCATGTTTGCTTTCAATTCTTCACAATAACCGATAAAGATGATATTTTTGCTTTTCTTATCAAGATCCTTCCTTTTCTTTTTTGGGATGTGATCCCAAGCAGTACACCCAAAAATATTGAAGTAGGAAACATTAGGTTTTGAGCCAGACCATGCTTCTTCAGGAGTTAAATGGTTAAGCGCTTTATGAGATGTGTGATTTTGAATATAATTGGCATAGTTAATAGCAGCATTTTGCTTAATGGAAAATCCTTGCAATTTTAGGCAAAGATTAGCATTTTTGAAAATGCAAATTTATGATTTTTGATGGACCATCGACGTTGGCCCTTCGCCCAAAATTTTTGGATCAATTTTTTTAGAAGTATCTATTCGTTGTGCATTGATAATAGTATTATGTATTATTTTTAAATTCTCTGACACTCCCGCCTAAGCCATGGAGTATTTTCACAAAAAAACTAAAATTTTAAAATTATCCCGCCAAATTTGCTAACTATACCACTATATATGTAACAAACCAGCGATAGTTTTCATTTATAAAATTTTAAAATTAAAATACTAATGTGAAAAGTGTGCTCGAATTCAGTCTTTAGATTCTATAACAAGATCAACAAGACATATTTCTCCACTCGACCCGATGACAGGAACTTATATCTCCCGAAATATCACTTCCAACCGGGCTGTCTACCGCACTAAATCTCCATCTAGACCGGTGACAGTAACTTATATCTCTCGAAGGGTTACTTCCACCTAGGCCGTATACCATACTGAATCTCCACCCGAACCATATTATAGACTGAAAACTCCACCAGGACTGGCTATCGGACTAAAAACCCCACCCAGATCAACTACGACAAAAATTTCCATCTCGACTGTTATCAGTTTATAATTTTACCTAGACTACAAGAAGTTTAGACCGTTTGACCAAACCGACTATCAATCCTCTAGGTCTCTTTTCAGATGGACCTTTTTCCTACAATAGGTACTCTGTTTTTCTTTAGAAATTTGAATCCGTGATCCTGTTTTATTGTCATGTAATTTCTGGTTTTTATTTTGCTACTTTTTTATCATTTATTGAAAATAAGTCAATTTTTTATTCTCCATTTTTACCCATATTTTCTATGTTAAAACTCTTTGATTCACCCCTTTTATGTTACTAGATTTTTAAATAGACAAATACTTTGGTTCTCTATGTACATTGTGATGCTCTACTTCTTGTCTATTTTGTACAAGAATTTTATTTTTTTCAACATTTGTATCTCTAATTAAATTTTGCATTAATAAAAAAAATTCTTATATTTTTTCAAATTTTATATTGATTGTTTTTTTCACTTATTAGTTACATGACTATCTCCAAAAAAAAGAGTATCTGAATACTCTAAAAATATCACAATAAAGAATGACTGGAAGCAGGTATCTATTTTCTACCAACCATTTATACGTTCATTCTAAATACAATATTGTGTTCAACATTTTATTACTTTTATAAATTGAATTTTTTTTCTTTTCAAGTAAAATGTCACCTACTAGAGATGCAAAGAAATGGGCTGAAAGCATGAGATTCCGGAAGCTTTAGAAAGGAAAACTACTTTGATGCATTCAAATCAAAATAACACTTAAGTCCTATGCACGAAACAAAGAAAAGAGATGAATTGTAAATGAAAGAAGATGTATGAAAGCACAAACCTCTTTATTCAATTTTCTTATCCTTAGTTACAAAGACGTCTCCTCCCTTTTTAGGGGCTAGGAGCGTTAAATGGATATTTGTTACAATTTGTGACTTAGTCTTCCTCCTTCCGCATGCCCACATGCAAAATGGGTGGGCCAAAGTATTGCCACCGCTGATGTTGATAAATCCTCGCTTCTTATTGCTCCTCCTACGTGCAAAGAAACAAGAAAGGCATTAGTAGCACCTGCTGCAAACATGAAACATTTATTCTTTGAATTCAATGAAGGATGCATGCCTAAGATTGTTGAAAACAGTGAATAAGAATGAACATAAATGACCTGCAAATCTAACAGAGGTCAGAAGACATTACCAGAGGGCCACTGCCATTGAAACATTCGACCAATCTACCTTCACCTGGAATTCGTCCCTGGGTAGGACGAATTTTGCTGTTATTCGTCCCTGGGTGAGACAAATTCTACTATGTCAGAACGCCGAGTTGATGCCACTCCAATGTCGAACCTTGAGACCTCCAAAACGCCTACAGACAAAGGGGTTAGGTAATTGGGGCCATTTTGGGATGACCCAGATGGTTGGATTCTCCCAATTTGGCCTCTATCCTCGAGAATTCGATGTCGCTACCTGCAAGTTAGGGGGACAACAAAGCGACAAAGAGCATGGTGAAGTCTAATCAAAACGTCATGGAAATGGAGCTATGATTTAATTAAACAGAACAACGTAAAATGCAATATGAACAAATAATATAGAATGCTTTAGAATAAAATTTAGAAAATGCGGTGGTGCCCAAGTGGGCCTCCCACCATTGGCACTTGATTTTGGTGCCAATCCACTAGGGATGGGCCCAAAACCTCTTAGGATTGGGGTGTCGGAAAATTGGTGGTTTAAGGTGGTCAAATGTTGGATTTGGGTTAGATCCACGCTTCCAAAAGCCACCCAATAACCTCCCTTGTGAAAGAGATTAATGGATGTGGGAAGGTGAATCAAAAGGATGCAAATGGGTGTTCAATTGGATAGCACTTCATTGCTTGAAATCGCCTCCAATCTATCCTCTTTTAGGTGGGAAAGTCCTCCATTTTATAGACCCATGGGGTCTCTTTGGAGGGGCATGCAGGGATGCCATGTGGCGGCCATGCCTTCCCAAGAGGGAGGAGATTCCTCCCTGACTTGGGCTTCCATGACTGCCCCTGTGACAGTCCACTAATCGCCAACCTACCCACCTACACGCGCATGCATGGCAGGAGGCAATAATTGACTATCCTTGGCTGCCACTTGGCGGCATTTTTCTTTTTGCCCGTTAAACCCGGAATTCATCCCCGACTCGGAGACGATTTCATAATTCGTCCCTCGGGTGAGACGAATCCCAGTTAGTATTCATCCCTGGGTGAGACGAATACTGGACAAAGTGCCTAAATGTGCCAAATTGCTTCTTGACCTTACAAAATTTCTATGAAAGTGGTTAGGACAGCTTTTTGACCTCTGAGGGTTGCCCTGGGGGCTGTGTTTGTCAAAGCGATCAATTTTTGTAGTCACATAATTGGATTGGTGCTATTTTGGTGTCTATAGATGCCCCTTTTTGGGATGCGTTGTGCATGGCGCAGCATCGAGCAAAAATAGATAGCCAAAGCACTAATGATTAGGGTTTCTTTGTAACCTAATCAACTTTTGATGCCCCAAGCATGGAAAGGGCATGCATTCTTGAATCCTTGCTTCTGACGAGCTAAGGAAATTGGTTTCAAGTATTAACCTATTTTGGTGAGGTGTGACTTGAGCTTGGACATTGATCACCATGATTAGGCAAAGGGCGCAACCTTTTGTCCACAAGGGAACCTTGTGTTCATGATTCACGAATGCCAAGTGTTTGATCAATTTGATTTTTATTGCTTGTTTACTGCCCCAAGAAGGAGTGTAATTGTCTTTGTCAATGATTCTTTGAATGCATGTCGTTTTCCTTAATTGGGTGTGTGCTTGTTGATTGGTGACTAAGTGTGACTACCCCCTCAAGCGACAAATCGATGAGGGAATGACCTTCGTGAGAAAAGTGACGAGTCGCTTGACCCAAGATGACTTGTGCAAGGGTGCCTTTAGATGGTTTATCGTTAAGCATGTGCAATTTTTCCAACATTTGGACCTATTTTTGGTGGGTGTTAACCCTTTTTGCGACGCTGTTCAGAGCTGAAATTGGCAAAAATCCGTCTTCCCATGGAGTGGTCTAGCTAAGATAGCCTTCTTAGGGAGTAGGATAATGACAATTTGTGACCCCAATGTCTATTTTGTATGCCCAGGATGTCAAGTACAACAGCACTCACATCGGGCAAATTTATTGTTGGTTTTTAGTGCATTTTTGTTCATTTTTTGATGTTTTTGAAGTTTCTGGCCTGAATTCATCCCAGGGTGGGACGAATTCCAGCTGTAGAATTCGTCCTCGGGTGGGACGAGCACTAACCAGAGTGCTCATCCCAGTTAAGGATGAATTCTAGCTCAAAGGCCTATTTAAGGGCCAAAACTTGAATTTGGGCTCATTTGTGTCAAATTTTTCTTGCGATTTTGGAGCTCTGGGAGGAGGTAAATTCTACGAAGCGAAGCGCTACTGAAATTTTCCCTGCCATCATGAGTGCACAAACTGGTTTGAGCGGTGGAGCCAAAGCGAAACCCGTAAGTGCTCCCTAGAGTTTATTTTTGTTTTTAAAGCTGTAAGTGTGTTGTTTTTCTGTACGATTTTTTTTTTTTTATGATTTTAATTAATTTTTTTGTTGAATTATTTTCTTTTGCAGGTTTTTAGGAGCCGGTACCGTGTACCCACTGCTTTCACTGAAGCACGGGGGGCGCTAAATGATGCTGACTGGGAATGGCTTGATGCCCTTGGGATTAAGTAGGTGGCTCGACTGGAGCCTATGGTCCCATATCAGGCCTATCTGACGGCCCTGATCAAACTTTGGGATCCGTGGACCAACACCTTCCATCTCTCGACAGGGGAGATGACTATGACTCTGGAGGATGTCTATCGGCTTCTTCAAATTTTGATAGATGGACTGCCTATTAGGACATCGTCGCGTGATCAGCGGACTGTTGTACTGACGAGATGCTTCGGGCATGTGGAGCGGCTGTGTGTAGCGAACCCAGTGGAGACAGCCGAGGTGGACTGCCAGGTTGGCAAGATTTTGGTTGGATGGTGGCAGGAGAGGGGGGTGTTAGGAGTGAGGCACGCATTCTTGATGGGTCTCATTTCTAACATGTTACTACCTGACTCGTCAGGCGTGAGGTTCCCATGGAACCTGCTGGATTTGGTGTGGCAGTTGGTAGAGTGCCCAATAGAGGCACCGTTGATCTTGAGATGGGGACAAACACTGTTGGCACAGCTCTATAGGGAGCTGTATGGGGTATGATGTCGACAATGGAAGGGGGTTAGCTGCAGTTATCTATTGTAGTGCTGGGGTTGGCAGCACATAGCAGTGGAGAGGCCAACTGGGTTACCATGGATGACTCAGGCAGCGATGGAGGATGAGGAGATAGGTTATGCAGTTCTATGGTGGTGGTCCATGGAGCAGGGGCAGAGTCGGCGATGGGCAGGTGTCGTAGAGCACTATAATGATGCCTTCTCTCAGCTCACTCTAGGGGAGGTGGTTTGGCACCCGTATCAGGACTGTCCATCCTGGCCAAAGGCTGGAGAGTGGCTCCGATGGGTACGTAAGGAGTGGTGGTTGATTGGGCGACACAGGATCGAGCATGATTTCTTCTCCTATGGCCGGGTTACATGACAGTTTGGGGTGCACCAGGGGTTTCCTGGTGAGCCCATGGTCTATCGATGTCGGGGAGATGAGAGGGATCTAGATCGACCGGTCATCGTGCCATTGGGCAAGGAGTCAGATGTGATGATCGATGTCCCAGACATGGATGACGTCGGGACTACCACTGAGTATGACTCGTGGTGGGTACTACGACGATGGAGAGGAGAGGGGCAACTAGGATGCATGGAGGAGGCAGTGGAGGGTGTTGAAGTAGCAAGGGATTATTGGGGAGTTCTGTTGGATGATGCGGACATGGTTGAGGTGGGGGATGAGGATGTAGATTTGGGAGCTCCGGATCAGCCGGAAATGCAATACATGGAGGAGCAATGGGAGCCAGAGCAGGTTGATATTCTAGAGAGTCTTGTACTTTAGGCGGATACAAAGGAGATGGAGTCTGGGATATGCGTTGAGAATGCATGATTGACAGAGCTGCTACGAATGCGAGATATGGAGTTGGGGGACATGCTACGAGAGAGGGATCTTACTACCATCGGTGGGAGGCAGAGTGGTTCCAACACCGGCTAGACTTGGAGAGGGAGGTCATCCGCCTTGGTGGGCACCTATCTGAGCCCTCAGGAACTAGATCTTTGCACCGGACAAGGGATAGTGCTACTAAGCAGTCAGCATCATCTCGTCGTAGGCGATTGGATGAGGGAGGCGGTAGCAGGTGTGATGCGAGGGCTAGTATTAGCCACCCTATAGGGTCCCATAGCACCCACACCATGGGGGGTAGTTCCCGTCGCACCGATCCTGCATGATCATGGTGGTCGATGCCTTAGGGTGGGTTTTGTTATATGATTGGGGGGTCTGAGGACCAATTTTGTAGCCTGCGGGCATTTTTTTTTTTTTTGACGTTTATATATATATATATATATATATATATATATATATATATATATATATATATATATATATATATATATATATATATACCGGTTTTATTTTGGTTATGTACATGTGATGATTTGATCTTTATGCATGATGGCTAATGACTATGGATGTATGCATGTTTATTTATTTTGATGAATGCATATGTTATGATGAATGCAAATGTTTTTGATTTTTATGTGATATGCAAAATGAAATGGATGAATGGAATTTGTGATGTTTGGCTATGGCACCATAGACTGTTTAAGACGCTTTTTATTTCATTTTTAGGCGATTGCTATGATGCATGACTTTGTATGTGTAGCTGTGGTTTTTCTTTTTTTGTATTTTTTGATGGTATTGTAAGGATGAAAAGTAGCGCAGTTGGTTTAGAAATGTAGCTAAGGTTTTCTGAGACTCAGACGGTTTTAACTCACTAGCCATGACTATAATTTATCTTACAAGACTTCTGAACAAGGCATGAATCGGACTTGTTTTTGACCAAGCTATTTCACATCCCTATGTGTGCAATTGAGTTCATTTATGTGGTATTTGTCAGGATACCACCAGTGCCAGATGGGCTTTCAACCGAACTCGTATCGAGGATCACCTAACTAGCTCCACTAACTCCTTTGTTGTATTTAGTTAGATTAATTTGCAGTGTTATCCAGGATACCATACGCTAGCTCATCCTCATGCAAACATTGGTCTTCACATACGCAAAGCGAATGTGACAGACATATCATCATGCGGGTAGGATACCACCATTGCCAGATAGGCTATCAACCAAACCTGTAATGAGGATCACCTAGATGGTTTTTGAATGCTGAGAATTCCAGGGATTCAAGTTCGGGATATTTGTTGGCTGAATGATTTAGAAAGTTGCTCATCTATATAGTGATGAAAATCACTGTTTATTTTCTATTAATTCTTTTTGAGCAAGGATTTTGGATAGTGGTGATAACCACTGTTATTTGATTTTGTGTTTTGAGTATTTTGATTTTGGATTGGTGAGTGGTCTTGATCCTTGTGTCCTTGGGGATGACTATGCATCCTTTGCAGGGACGTGTAGGACAAATCCTTACGACGTTGGGAACCAAAGGGGTGATGGAGATTATGGAGTAAGGGCATTGATCTGTTAGGCCTTGGGGATGACTACCCATCCTGGTTAGGGGCGGATAGTACGAATCCTTACAAATTGGAGACAAAAGGTGAATGGAAAGTGTTAGGATGATTATTTTTTGGAATTTTGTTCGTGAATGGCGTTGATCCTTTTAGGTCTTAGGGATGACTACCCATCCTTGGCAGGGACGTGTAGTACAAATCCTTACAACTATGGGAACCAACTATGATTGGAATGTGGTAGTGGTGAAAACCACTGTATATGGAGGTGAATGGATAGGAAAGAGCTTGTCCTTTTGTCAATTCTCATCATTCTGGAACCATTCGCACGGGGGGATGAGAAAGATAACCGTTTCGCTTATGGTGACCTGGATTACCCTGCAGGTTTCATCTTTCGTTCACACAACTTGGGAATTTTTATGTGTTTTAATTTGTTTTGGGATGTTATGTAACAAGGCCTATTTCAAGTGTAACTCTACCTTCATAAAATCTGTCTAACTCGGTACATTACATGGCTAAAGAGCAAAATGATGACTGAATCACGAAAACTCTTGATACATTAGAAGACCACTGACTCTAGTGTGGTAAAAGCAATGCATGGTGTTTTTGTTGTGTTTGTAACATGGAATAGTGTGGAACAAGATGGACTAACAGAGCAATTACAGCCTATGGTGCCTTTGACCCGTACGACCACAAATATGCAATGTATGGATGCAATGCTTAATGTAGCTACATATTTTATTATTTTTTTTTTTTTGTATTTTTTATGGATTGATTTTTGTGAATATGAAGATGAGATGCGAGAAAACTCTCTATTGATGAATTTGAGCATGCCTAGAAATGAAATGCAAATTTTTGTTGTTTTTGATGATTTTTGTTGTTTTTGAATTTTCTTGATGGTGACCAAGGGATGGTGGAAATCCTTGGAGCATTTTTGGGATTGACCAAGTGATTTTAGGAATCCTTGGAGCATTTTGGGATTGACCAAGCGATTTTAGGGATCCTTGGAGTATTTTTGGGATTGACCAAGCGATTTTAGGGATCCTTGGAGCATTTTTGGGATTGACCAAGCGATTTTAGGGATCCTTGGAGCATTTTGGGATTGACCAAGCAATTTTAGGGATCCTTGGAGCATTTTGGGATTGACCAAGCGATTTTAGGGATCCTTGGAGCATTTTTGGGATAGGGCTCTCTTAGATATGGAATGGTCACAAATGACTGATATTCAAGGGTTCTGTTTCCTTGATACCATCAAGAGAAGCTAGCTGGTATGTCCCAGGTCCTATTTTGCTATCAATGACATATGGACCTAACCAATTTGCCACAAACTTGTCCCTTAGGTGGGATGGGAAACTAGAATTATGTTGGTTTTCCTTAAAAACCAAATCACCAACCCGAAAGTCCCTCAGGTGCACTTTCATGTTGTAAGCTTTCTTAAGTCACTCTTGATAAATACATAAATGCTCAAGATCATTAACGCATCGTTCATCAAGCAACGTAAGCTAGTCTAACCGGGCCTGTCACGCAAAGTCATCATCGATGAACTCCTGCATTGATATGCGCAGGGAAGGAATCTCCAACTCTAGAGGCATGACTGCCTCGAAGCCATACACAAGCAAAAACGGAGTGTCCCCAGTGGGTGTCCGAATGCTAGTGTGATAGGCCCATAGGGCAAGTGGGATTTGAATGTGCCAATATTTATGACTATCTGTGATGGTATTTTTAAGGATGGCAACTAGCATTTTGTTTGACGCTTCTGCTTGCCCATTCACCTACTGATAATAGGGTGTTGAAAAGCTATGCTGAATCTTGTACTTTGTGGTCAAAGCACGCACATCTTTGTTCTTGAAAGGCGTCCCATTATCCGAGACTATTTTGTATGGAATACCAAAATGACATATGATGTTATGCAAAATGAACTCCACAATGCGGGGTCCTATCGTAGAGGTAAGCGGAATCGCTTCCACCCACTTGGTGAAATACTCTGTGGCCATTATGATAAACGTGTGACGGCCTAACGACATAGGGGATATCTTTCCAATTAGATCAAAGCCCCACTACGAGAATGGCCAAGCATACTGGACTGTCTGTAAGGCTTGAGAAGGTATGTGCATCAAATTGGCATGATGTTGACACTTTACACACTTATTGACATAGGTGCAACAATCTTGCTCTAAATATGGCCAATAATAGCCCATGCGAAGAATGCGCTTTGCAATGGCCATACCACTAAAGTGGCCACCACATGTACCATCATGCGCTTGGGCGATCGCCCAAGTGGACTCTTGCTGGTCCAAGCAATGAAGGACAATTCCTTCATAGCTGCGATGATACAAAATGTCTCCTATCAAGACATACTTAGCCGCTTTCTGCTTGAGTTCTCGTTTTGTGGCATGAGTCAATCCAAGTGGGAGATTACCTAACTTGAGGTAGTCTCTGATGGGTAAATACCATTCCTATTGATCAGAAACCTTGATAGTATGAACAGCCAATCCCTCCTGAAGTTCATCCCTGGTGAACGCTGAATGGGATAAAACCTATAAGAATAGCATTGTGTTGCTATTAATGGGAGTAGGGGAGAACAAGGACCCCCAGTTGACGTGCTTCAGACGATCTCGGATTTGAAAGAACTTATCCGAGGATGGTTCAATCTAGATCATGTGGATTCTTGGTGTCAAGTCTGAGCTTGCACGCCCCATCGTGGATTGTGATAAGGTTTTGACTTGAATGGTTGTTATATCACCGGAAAGGTCTTGCGGAATTAGTGACCCCAAGGAGGCCATTGTGTTCGCAAAATGATTCGATGATCGAGGGAGTGCCTCGATGTCATACCACTCAAGTTTTGCCAGGAATTTGTCTATGAGGGCTTTATAAGCCTATAGGACTGGGCATTTGCATTGATATACCCCTTTGACTTGATTGACTATTAACAGTAAATCACCAAAGATATTTAGTCGTTTGATGTTCATGGCGATTGTTTTCTGAAGACCTAGGAGCAAGGCTTCATACTCTACATTGTTATTGGTGCACGGGAAGTTTAATTTAAATGACAGGGGCATTGGAGCACCCTGCAGTGTGAAGAATACAATTCCCGTGCCACCACCTTGCTCACATTTAGAACCATCGAAGAATAGGGTTATGTCAGCCTATGACTCAGGCTCATCAAAATCTGGCGATTCTGAGACATGGAAGACCCCATCATCGGGTAGTTCTATGACCAGAGGCTAATCGTCTTCAAGAGGAGCCTCTGCTAGTTGATCGGCTATGACTTGTCCTTTGATAGATTTTTGTCCAATAAATTCTATGTCAAATTCCATCAACAACATGATCCATTTTGCCATGCGACTACTATGATAAGTGCAACTCATCATGTATCGCAATGGATTCTCCTTAGACACAACATACATAGTGTTGCTCAGCATGTAGTGGCATAGCTTTTTGGTAGCAAACACCACTGCCAAGTAGAGTTTCTCAACGTATGCATAGTTAAGTTCATAACTGACTAGGGTGCGGCTAAGATAGTAAGTAGCCTGTTCCTTGTGAAGTTCATTCTACTGGGCTAACATGGCACCCAGTGCCACCTCAGTAGTTGAGATGTATAAGTAGAACGGAACTCCTGGTCTAGGTGGTGCCAATACTGGCGGCAAAGCCAAGTACTATTTGATGTCGTCAAAGGCTGACTGGCACTCGTCATCCCAATGAAATGTAACCCCCTTGTGCAATAATTTGTTCATGGGTCGGCACTTGTCAGATAATTGTGCTATAAAGCGTTTAATCGATGCAACCTTTCCCTGCAGACTTTCGAGCTGCTTGATTGTAGTTGGGGGAACCATTTCAAGGATTGCCTTGACTTTCTTTGGGTCCACCTCGATTCCTTACTTTGAGACTATGAAACCCAAGAGTTTTTTAGATGTGATGCCAAATACGCACTTCTTGGGGTTTAGTCTAACTTTATGCTCCATGAGGCAATCGAGGATCTTGCTTAAGTCATCGATATGATTTGAGTGCAAAAGAGACTTGGCTAACAAATCATCCATGTAATCTTCCAAATTTTTGTGCATGTAATCATGGAAGATATATGTCATGGCATGTTGGTAGGTAGCGCCAGCGTTTTTAAGGCCAAAAGGCATGACCTTATAACAAAATGTCCCCCAAAGCATTATGAATGCCATTTTTAGTTGGTCTTCAAGATTGATACGAATCTGATTGTATCCTGAGAAACCATCCATGAGGGAGAGCATTTCGTGACCTGTTGTAGCATCTACAAACATGTTGATGCTCGGCAAGGGGAAATCATCCTTAGGAATTGCTTTGTTTAGATATTGAAAATCAGTGCATATGCGAATCCTCCCGTCGGGCTTCTTGACGGGAACCATGTTGGAAAGCCATGGCAGATAATCCATGCAGATGACAAATTGTGCATCCAACAACTTTTGCAATTCATCTTTGACCATCAAGGCCACTGTTGGGTGCATCTTATGTAGTTTTTGCTTTACAGGATTGATTATCGGATCAAGCATTAAATTATGTGTGACTAGCTACGGGTCTAGTCCTAGCATATCCTTGTACGACCATGCAAAAACCTCCTTCTTCTCTTTGAGAAGGGCAATGTAGTCGGATTGCTCTTTGGGGGAAAGACTTACCCCTAGCTTGAGAATTTGTGGATTCATTGGATCTATGTCGATATCTACATCAGTCGTTTCCTTGACTGACATGTGGGATTCGTCCTCCAACTGATGTGGAGTCGGGATCAAATGGATATCATTAGCTGAATTTAGATCTGCGTTGGGAACCTCAGGTTCCTCTTCAGATTGAAAAATATCCTAAGTTGTCCCTGGGGTAAAAGGATGCATTTCATCGAAAGGCCAATACTTTGATGGTGATAAATGTGAATTGACGTGATCCCAGTCGATTTAATCTATGTCTAGATGCAATGACCATGCTGGATCGGTCGGATTGCGGATGGGTGCGATCAAATCAATGGAGATCATGTGGATGGAATGAATTTGGTCTCCATTACCATAGGTGTGATAACTTGAATCTTTTAGATGCTCCCTATACTCTGGATATGGCTCTAGGGGAACGGGCATGAACGGATCGGCCCTATGTACTGATATGAGGATAGGGTCTACCCTCGGTACTGTTGTCATGATAGGGTCTCGGGGTGGACGGTGCTCATCATGAATTTGGAGCCATGGATCCAACACTTGGTCCTACCCCACTGGGTCTACCCACCATTCATGCCCTAACCTTATGCCCATCTGTCCCATTAGATCTTCATGAGTTAAAGGGTGGTTATGCTGTCGCGCATGTCTAAGATAGTCCATCTCAGTCTCATCTTCTGAATCACTTTTAGAGATCCAAAAATGTTCATTCTCTTCAGCAACTATTACTTGCGACATTGAGGGTTATCCTTGTTCCAGCAAGTTAATCTGGTTCCATTGCGGTTGTTCCACTCTTGGTGGAGGGACCTGATTCTCTTGACACTATATTGAATCAACTGGAACCTCTAAGGGAAACAACTTCAAGAAGATGTTCGGACACCGTGTATGCTCTCTTTGGGGATTAGTATCCGAACTTTCACCTCTCTCAAACAAAGGAGAGGGATTACTGTTGTTGCCAAGGGTTTTTGTTGACCATGGGAGGTAATCTCCCAATGTATATTATGTATTTGGGTTGGCATAAATATCTGGTGCCAATCCCCCCTTGTTGCCTATTTCTAGGCCTTGCATATTTTCTACCAAGATGTCTAAGGGCAGGGGGTGGTTGAACCTTACTCCTGACTTATCATATGGCATCTGATATCTTGGTTGGCAAAGGACACGCATCCCTTGCTCATATCTGCCTAGCCCGTATCCATGCCAATTGCATTGGCCAAGATATATTAGGGCAAATTTCGGGTTTGACAAATAGTTGATATTTTTAGCAAAAGGCTCTTCGTCTTCTTCCTTTTGCTTGCATGGTTCAAGACCATGATCAAGGCCCCCATACACAAAATTTGTCTATTTTTGTGGGTAACCTAGAGGAACAATTGTTCCTATGGGAAGGTGAGGTCTCCCCATATCCTGTACTGATTCTAATGCGGGTGTTGCCACAACATTCTGCACTAAATACTCCCCCAAGCCTGTACTGGCCATTTCGACAATGATTGTTGATGCTTGGGAGGGAGGGAATGGGAGTCCTTCCTGAGTCCATTCCATGTTTGGTGTTTTAGGAGTCTCAGCTTCCGTTGTGCTAGGTATTTCCTCTATTGATACCATTGAAATTGTTGGCAACCCCTCTTCTAGGGGCTGAGCCTCTTCCATGATATGTTTTCCCTTGTCCTTCTGTTTAGCCATGACAGGTGGTGTTGGTAGTGAAGGATCAGATGATGAAGACTCACCTGGCTAGGATTTTGATGTTTTGGTCACCAGTGGTGCCTACGGTACTGGACCCTATTTAGATGGATTTAACTATAAATCCAAATACGTTGAAGGGAGGGTCGATTGAGGCATTAATTTCATCGCATTGTAATACTTGAAGGGTTCCAAGTCCATCGAGACTACATGTATTTCTCCTTCAAAAGCATACTTTAAGCATTGGTGAGCGATCGAAGGGACACACTTCATGTCCCTGATCCAAGGCCGCCCTAGCAGTATATTGTAAGCCATATCGCCTTGCAACACATGGCACAATGTAGGTATTGTCTTTTGTCCTACCTGGATAGGTAGAAAAATTGTACCAACTGTCGAGCATATTGCATCATTGAAAGCTCATAGTGTGTATGTGGAGGTTGTGATATGAGAGGCTGGCAGCTTCAAATGTTTTAGTGCTACAGTGGTAATGATGTTACTGGACGAGCCAGTATCTACCAACACTCTCTTGTACGGGATCCCGTTGACCCACGCGATAACATGTAGGGGTGGATCTGCCATGTCATTTAATATTGTTTTGACTTCATCCTCTTTGAAGGTAATGACTAGCTCCGTACATCGTTTCACATGTCCCAAGAAGTTGTTGAAAGAATTTGCTTCGTGAGGCTGTAATTCGATGGCTTTTAAAATTTCCATCAGAGCTTCTCTATGAGGTGTTGACTGTTGAATAAGCTCATAAATGGAAAGCCTAGCCGATGTGGTCCGCAAACTCTGCATGAGTTTGGTCCGTATCGTGACCTCGGGTCTAGGCGGAGGCAACTACATAGGGCGTTGTTGAGGCTGTGACGTTGTTGGAACTTCCCTTGTAGCTACCTCAGGGGCAACTGCTGGGTACTTTTTGTTCCTGGTCACTATGCTAATCATTCCCACAAATCCTTGCATAGGAAGATTCTATCGCACCTCATTAATCTGGAGAGGTTTTTCCTGTGCCTCATGGGTAGGCAAAGGGTCCTTGAATACCCCCATTTATTGATTATTTGGCGCTATGGGGTTGTCCACGACCAATGTTTTATTGTCGATCAAATCTTGGATTAATCCTTTGAATTTCCAAGCATCCATTCAAGTCATGTCCCCTTCGCCTATGGAATCTACATTATAATTCCTCTCTGTATCCCTTAGGCTTGGGAGCGTTAGGGTCTACAGTCTGGATCTCTGGAAGGGTGACTAAATTTGTCGTTGACAAGCGGTCAAATAAGGAGTCCCTAGACTCTGTATAAGGGGTGAATTATCGCCTAGGGCGATGCTACTGATTCTGCTCCTGTTTCTTATTATCTCTTTAATAACTAGGAGGCACTGCCTAGTAATTAGCCTTTTGAGGCTATATTTCTTGCACAGGCTTGGGAACATTTATTGCAACTTGGTTAACCACAGCTGGCTGTGATTGCGTTGTCCCAATCTTAGTGGTTTTATTCCACTCTTTCTTTTTAGGCTTGGCGATTGCACCTTCACCTATTTTAATCTCTTCTATAACTCTGGCTTGCGCCAAAGCTTCTTCTAAACTGTCGTATTGTTGTATCAGCGATAGCCCAGAGATTGATTTTAAGCAACTCCGTGCAAACATCTATGTGAGATCAGACATAGGGGGACGGTAGTGTAACTTAGAAAGCAAAGCCCTCCATCGATTCTCGTATGCTGCCATTATTTCTTCCTCATATTGCCTGAGGCTGGCTAGATCACTTAGTGATGCCTTCTTCTTTGTGTTGAAGGCAAAGCATTCAAGAAACGCATCCACTAATTGATCTAGGTTGTTTATGCTGTGTTTGGGTAATTGTGTGAACCAATCCGAGGCAGGGCCTACGAATGTGGTTATGAATGTCCTAAGCAACAATGCATCATTATCTTGGATGCCGAAGCATTGACTTAGGAATCTTGTGACATGTTCTTGTGCATCCTCTTCACCTTTAAATACTACCAATTGAGGCAACTTGAAATGTTTAGGGTAAAGAGGTGTGGGCACTGAGGGATGCACTGGATGACTGCGGAGTTGACGTAATGTGGGTTTTTGATGCCCAAAAGATTTTGTCTCCACAGACTCCAAACGCTCTAATAGCACTTTGTATGCATCGAAAGATTTTATTTCTTCCTCTTTTGTTTGCTCCCGTTGTGAGTTATGGGAGACTGGAGGCCTATGGGGGGGTGGCCGAGTGGTAGCCCTCCCACCTTGATGGGGCGTTTTGGCCCGTTCTATTTCTGGTTCATACTCCTCATAAATTTCTTGAGGAGTCTCTGGGTGAGACCTATGACCCTGATTGAGTCCCTATTGAGGGTACCCATCATTGTTTCGGGGAGTGGCCTCTAAGGTCTCAGAGGAAAAGCTTGATGAGGTCATGGAGACCTGTCTTGCACCAAAGGGTTGTGCCTCTCATATTGTTCGGCTCTTTGGGTGTGAGGGGTTGGCACCCTCTCAGGTAGTTTATAGCGTAACTCATCCGCTTCGCGCTGCATGTGCTCTTTATTCAGGCGGTATAAGTACTCTAACTCCTGATGACCTTGCTCAAGCTGCGTGATTCGAGCTTGGCGGGTGGCATGTCTAGCAACTGCCGGGTCAACTTGGTCTACCCTCTTTTACTCAGGAGGCTTAAATGTTTCTCCTATGTGTTTGCCTTGATCTTGATGATCTAAAATTTCAATGGGTTACTTCCCTCTGTTGAGGTAGGTGACATTTACTTGAGGCTCTGGCCTCGATGTGTGATCATGATATCTAGCAGGTGCGGAAACGCAAGGTTCCCGCACTGTTTGTTGTCCTTGAGGAATGCGATGGCTTTCCTCGTACTCCCTTTCATGGGTTTGAAAGGGGCAGGTAGAGTTAGCTCGCCCTGTGTAAATAGCCCTATGCTCTAGATTTTGTCTTTCTGTTCTGATGGGAGGCAAAGGAGAGATGCCATATCCACGTTGTCTCTCCAAATGAACCCTGTGCCTCTCTAGTGCTTCATCACACTACGACCACTCAGATCTAGCCTCAAGAGGCAGTTTTCTATTTACATTGAGATCTACATGTAAAGCTTCTTCCCGAAAGGGGCTGTGTTAAATAGGTATACTCCAATGATTAGGGTCCCAATAATTCCTTTTTGATGTGGCCTGATGTGGACTCTCTTGTAGGCCAGACCGCCAAGGCGGTATGGCCAAGTCCTCAGGGCTAAAGCGAAGGTGACCAGCGCCCTCTCTTTTTGCACCTTCCATAGCATCCACCCTTGATTGGTATTGGCTATGGGTGTACACCATTGTGGTGCTTCTCTACTATCTAAGAATATTTTTATCTCATTTATGATGATTTTTCTTTTTGTCTACACTAAGCAGAAATGAACACACACATACACAAACTGTGATTATCTCTTTTAAGGATTAATAGTGTGTGAGATGATTTCAAAATTCGTCCCTGGGTGAGACAATTTTAGAATTCGTCCCACATAAAGATGATTTCAGAATTCATCCCTGGGTGAGATGAATCCCAGTTAGTATTTGTCCCTGGGTGAGACGAATACTGGACAAAGTTCCTGAATGTGCCAAATTGCTTCTTGACCTTACAAAATTGCTATGAAAGTGATTAGGACCATTGTTTGATCTTTGAGGGCTGCCCTGGGGGCTGTGTTTGTCAAAGCGATCAGTGTTTGTAGTCACATAATCAGATTGGTGTTGTTTTGGTGTCTATAGGGGCCAAATATGAAAAGGGTATCCAGGATTATTTTAGCCATATGTTGAAATCGAGTGAGCCATCGACATCTATGTAAATTCAAGGTACAAATGATTTTTGACTACTTAATATTTAGGTGTATTTGTTACTTTAAATAATGTCTTCTTCCTCAAATTGTTAGCGTACCTCTATCCATATTGCATGCAGCATGATGATGTAAATTATATTTATGTTTGTTAGTTTATTTTGTTAAGTTAAAAAAATAATTAAGAATATTACTATATGCTACTATGTAGAAAACCTTGTGGACCCTGATATGCCTTCACTTGAAGATATTCATCCCCAAGAGATGACTTCTATTGAAAAATATCTTAACAATGACATCTAAAAAACACTTAAATATAATCCCCAAAACACCATAGTTGAAAATGAGAGCGATAAATCAAATACATTACCATCTTCTTTTGAATATACAAGCAAAAAAAATAAAAAGCAGAAGATATCTCACTGGGCTATTGGAAGGGCATTTAAGAATGAATGGGCAAAAAAATTCCATGGATAGATCCCATCCTAACTAATTACAACCAAATCGATGATAAATTATGTAGATGCAAAATTTGTAGTTGGAAACTGGGCAAAGAACATAGGTTGCAAAATAAGATATATACAATAGAAAAACATGCTGACAAAGATAATGTAAAATTTAAAGAAAGTGATGGAGAAATTATTAGAATAGTTAGGTGGAAGGATGCATCATAATGTATGCATTTCATATATGCAATAGAATATGAAAATCACTTTGAGGAACAACAATGTCTTGTTCAGAAAGGTGCAACAATTGAAGCCCATTTTCAAAAAAAGGAAAAAAGTTGTTCTATTCAGTATTCTCAAGAAGGGCAGATCCATGTCCGATTTTATTTATTATAAGCACCTGTTTCAGCTGGCTGGTTTGCAAAAAATTCCAAGTTTCCATTGGTCTGATCAACGTGCTTGGGAAATGGCAAAATGTCTATCATTAGTAGAGAAGGAGGACCTGAGGAAAAAAGTAAAACATTCCATATTCATTTCACTATCTATTGATGAGGTGACAGCTATGGACAACACATCCTGGATTTGTATGCATGTGTATACTTTCCAAAACAATGTTAGGTAGCCTAGTTTGCTAGGATTACATAAGATGGTGGAAAATTCAAATACAGAAAACATTTATAATATTGTTGTGACTAGTTTAAAAGATATTGCAGAAATGAATGACATAGATATAGCCACAAATTTAATATGTTGGATCTGAAGGAGCTACTATTATGCAAGGGCATAGGATTGGTCTCTGTGTTCGACTACAAACCACAATTGCACCATATATGATACCCATTCATTGCATGGCTCATAGAATCAATCTTGCATATAAAATCATGAGCACTTTTGAAAATATTGCGAGAGTGGAAGACCTCATTCATAAAATACATTCTTATTTTTCTTGTAGTCCAAAAATATTTGTATAGTTTCAACAGGTTGCACTAGGATTTACAGAAGGAAATAAAATGTTAAAATATGTAGATACAAGGTGGATTTCATTGTATAAACCTGGACATAAAGTTTTTACAAAATATCAATCATTAACAAGGTTTATGTACACAAGTAGTCAGAGATTTGAAACCCTGCTAATTGAAATACATTTTGGGGCTGATCCCTTATGCATAAACCTAATTTATGTATCATCTTATCAATTGGAAACTTTTCCCTATGACAGGGAAATTGTATTATGGAATTCCCTTACAAATATGAGTGTATCGAATATGACAGATATGGAAGATAATGATGCTCATAGTGATCAGAATGTAGAGACACAACTATCCAGTATGCTATATATTGATGTTGAACAAGCAAAAAATTATTTTTTTAAGATTCCTGATTTATGATTTTTTTCACAAGTTGAATTCATTTCACAACGGATTTGACAGTTAAGCATTGTACGTTTTAGCTACCTGACTTGGATTTTTATCGGTTTTGTGATTTTTCTAGTATTTCACAATAAACTGAATTTGATTTGATATCAAATTTTACAATATTGTATCATATTTGTTAGATTTTACAAAATTTGATTATAAAGAAGTTTTCATGTTCTGTCCTTTATTATTTTTGAAATGGTTTTAATTGCCTGATATATTAGTATTTGTTTGTTTCAATTACATGAATTGTAAGTTTTTTACAATTATTTACAACATTGATCAATATGTATTTGTTAGTTATCATATTAATTTTCAATATGAATTTCTAGTTATTTGTCATCACAAGAGTATTTCATCTATATGAATTATAACTATGATTTATTACACAACATTGTCTTTCAAATTATATTTTTTTATGATTTTTAACATAGCATTGTCTTTCATAACCGATTATAAATGTATGAGTATTGTTGTTTTTTAATTGATTTGAACTGCATTCATATTCATATTCATATTATAAAAAGTTAAAACCATTTCAAAAATAAGAAGTGCATTCATATTGACACAAGAAGATAATTCATATTGATTTTATATAAAAAATAATGCAAGATAATTCAATATGCATGCACAAGATAATTCATATTGATTTCATATTGAAACAAGCACAACATTCGTACTTATCATTTTGCACAAGAATAGGATTCATTATGATTTTAAGTGCATTCATATTGATTCTAACTACATCCATATTCATATTAAGGTTATAAATAGTTAAAATCATTTCAAATATAAGAAGTGCGTTCATATTGACATAAAAAAAACATTCATATTGATTTTATCGAAAATAAGGAGAGCATTCATATTGACACAAGCACAACATTCATATTTATCATTTTGCACAATAATAACATTCATAGTGATTTTAACTGCATTCATATTTATTCTAACTGCATTCATATTCATATTGAGGCTATAAATAGTTAAAATCATTTCAAATACAAGAAGTGCATTCATATTGATACAATAAAAGCATTCATATTGATTTTATCTGAAACAAGGAGAGCATTCATATTGATACACAAGCACATCACTCATATTTATCATTTTGCACAATAATAACATTTAGACTGATTTTAACTGCATTCATATTTATCATTTTAGAAAAGAATAGTGTTCATACTGATTTTAAATTCATTCATATTTTGATATTCATATTGAGGTTATAAACAGTTAAAATTATTTCAATCATATTCATATGCATATTGTCAAAGATGAAAAATGCATCAAAATTTTATAATTTAGGAAGAACACAAAAATTAAAATATATAGATTTATAATATATAAATATGTCTTTAATGTTTAAATATGTTGAAAAAAAAAACAAATTTCCTCCCAACACTGAAATTTTTGAGACTATGTTTGAATTTATGGATGTTTTGTGGCTGTTGATGTGTGTTCTGCAATAGTTTCTCCTAGAGCTGCTTGTTCTATTACTTTTTCTACATTTTCTACACCAGGCGTTGGAAGTGCTCTGGATCTGACTAAAATTTTTTGTCTTTTCTTGAAATTGTCCAACAGATCAACGTCTTCTTTGGAAGGATCCTGAAGCTCTTTCAAACTAGGATTTTTCTCCAGTCCTTCCCTTATCAATAGTTTCGGATCCACTTTCAATTTTTTTCATAATTTTTTTTAGAATGTTATTATCTCTTACTTTTTTTTGGGCTATTCTATTCATTATAATGGATGTTTCCAGAAATTTCTTCATAGCCTCTATGTTGACTTGCATTTTTTGAACCTGTAATTTCAAATTTTCAAACTTTGACTGCAAAAAAAAACATAAGTTAGTACAATTATATGACATAATTTCATAGATATAAATAGTTTTAAGGCATGAGTTAGTAGAGTTAGAAAAATAAAAAATGCAAGTAAATTCTCACCTTGGCCACATCTCTTACAGCTAAAGCAACATCAACAATTTTCTTTTTGAAAGCCCATTGGTTATAGTATGCTTGGGCTTTAGCATTGATATTCTCAATTCTATTCAACATAAATATTTAAAAATTTATCATGGGATGAAGTCCTGCACGTCACTAAACCTGATGTTGCCTACTTTAGTAGACCAGTAAGCTTCTTTGGTTCATTCTCATATCAAGAGAAAATATTCTTCCTTTTATTAAAATTTTTGTAACGAGTATTTATTTGCTTGATGAGCACTTTAGCCCGAACTTTCCATTGTTTCATATTTTGTAAATATTTAAGCACACTCTCATGGAGGGTTGCTTCAATAACATCACACACAGAATATTTAATATCAAATTTAAATTTGTCATCCTCATATTGAGGATGACAGTGGGCTTCCATCGTAGGAGAAGATACTGTTTGCTAAGTTGTTGAGGATGTTGTTTCTTCTGCCTCTGCATGTGCATATTCAAGCACCTCTATAACCTAAAAGTCCTAAATGTTTCCTTGAAAAAAAAATCATCATCAAGGGTTGCAGTGGACACATCAGGTACTTGACTTGTGTTAAAAGAAAAAGTGGGGAAAACACCCTATGATCTTGGATACAAAAGTATTTTTCCCCTTCCATGGGCCATATTGATTTGCCCTCTCATTTTTTGCACCTGTGGTTTCTGTCGTACTAGTGGTGGCTATCGTGATGGAAGTGGCCTCATATTTTGTCTTTCTTGACTTCTCACGATTTGATCTTGAGAGCCACTTGACCAGTGACATTCAAATAATAAATTGAGAAATTATTTTCCAAAATAAAAAAAAAAACTTCAAGTAAATAGAATGATTTACCTGATGATGATTGAATCTCTTGTACAATTTTGCATACGGGGGTTGTGTCGGTGTAGATTTATGAAAAAATTAAAATTAAAAAAAAAAACATAATTTTATGTAACATGCTAAGAAGTATAATGATAAAATATTAAAATTGAAACTTACGTGTAGGATGGTTGATCTAACTAGATTCAATTTTAGGGCAATGAAGAGTAACTGTGACCTGTCATGTACATTTTTCTAGCCTCGACAATGGTGATGATTCTAATTCATTTTCTTCGGAATCACCATAAGCCTCATGCATGTGATCCCTTACACCAGCATCATGTTTTTTAATTTTTGTCACAGCCTTTCTCTGCAATCAGGTCTAAAAAAAATAAAACTGAAAATAGACCTAAAATATATTAAAAAAATAAATGAAGACTTACCCTCAACTCCTCTAAACTCATACCCAAATTCAGAAATGTGGGGTGTAGAACTATTGGTATTTCAATATTTTTTTAATCATAAAAACTTTCATAAAAAAGAGCTAAAATAAATTTCACAGTTGATACTGTTTTGACATCCTATGTCCCGATGTCATGCAACTCTATTATGATGTATTCTGAAATGTACGAGCACCAGTTGAACTATGCGCATTGAACAGTGTGAATGATATAGGTCAATACCCATAATGGAAGTTTTGTTTTTACAAAAAAAATAGTCTTGCTTGGAAGAACTCAATAATGGCTTTTAGATATTTATTTGCAATGGAGGAGATTGTTAAGCCTCTCTTTGACTTAGCCACGAAAGCTGCATAAAAAATAAAAAACTAGATAAACAATAAAAAATGTAAAATTTGGAACAATAACAAAAATAATTGACATGAATATTACCTTCAACAACTTTTCAGGAAATGTCGAACTCATACTCCAAGTATTGTTTGTCATGCTTAGCCATTGAGAACTTCATAGACATGATAGAGAAATTTTTGTGTGGAAGTTCTATTAACCTTTGTATGTCAGTAGGTGTGATGGTGAATGACACTTGTTTATTCTGAAATAAGACATTCACTATTGCATGGTCATGATTGTAACCATCAATGATACTCTACAACAGGTGCTTGTCCATCCTGAACTACGATATTGTAAGCAAGTTCTACAAACTTGATGCATATAGCCATGTATTATCATAACTAGTGGTGGTTGATAAATCTATCATCGCAGTGCAAGTAGAATTCTTGAAAACCAAATTTCCTATTGTAGTGTGTGTACTAGTAGAGGTGGCCATTTTTGATTAAGTAAAATGAGAAACTTAAAGAGTGTGGGGAGATGGTGTAACGGTAAGTGGAAGAGCAAACATAAAAATGTAAACAAAAAAATGACTTCACAATGTCTATTTATAGATAGAAATGGTAGGATTTGGACACATGGCAGAAATTCATTTGGTATGCACTATTACTAAAGCATCGATTGATACATGGTATTATACAAATTGGTCCAGTTATAGATCTTGCTTTCCACCCAATCAAGCCTTGTAAATGATTTTCATCTGGTCTATTATCCGGATGATGGTTACCAACCAAGATGTCTCCTCAAAATGGTTTCCACCTGGATCCTTGTTCGGACTATGATTTACACCCGATCGGTTATCTACACATAAATTTCACCTGACTTGTCGATCGGATTATGATTACCACACGTTACACCTATCACCTTATGGTTTCCACCCGGGTCATTGGACCGTCAATGAATTCCACCTAGCCCACCAGCCGAACATTATTTTCTCCCAAACGGTCATATTTTTACACATGGACCGTTAGCCAATCATATTTTTTACCTGAACTATTAACTAGTGATATTTTTCACCCAAACGGTCATATTTTTACATCCGAACCATTTATTGCATATAAATTTCACCCGTACCGTTACCCGATTCTTGATTTCTACCCTAGCCATTACTTGGTCCTCGATTTCCACCCTGGTCGCTACCTGATCCTCGATTATCACCATTTTTTTCATTTTTTTTTTAAATTAAGATAATTCACCATGTCCTCCTACAAGAGGTTGACCTAGATTTGCTAGGGATTCACAGTGAATTCACAAATATTTTACAAGGAAATTTCATGTCTGACCCCTTATGCATTACCCTTTTTAATAGATGATGCCCAAAAAACTATTGGAATATCACTTGAATGGAGCATACAATTTGCCATTTCTTTCAATGTCCATTTTTTCCTTTTTGCAATACCATTTTGTTGAGAATTATGGGATACATAATGTTGATGAATGATACCATGACTTGATAGAAGTATGGAGAACCCATTACTGCAGTATTCCCCTCCATTATCTGTGTGAATATTCTTGATTTTGCAAGATGCCTAATTTTCAACTAAGGCTTTGAAAACTTTAAAGTGGGACAAAACATTACTTTTATATTTCAGGAAGTAGACCCAGGATCTTCTAGAAAAATCATTAATAAAGGTTAGAGCATACATTTTTCCTTTGAAATAAGGTTCTAGAAAAGACATTAAGTCACTATGGATCAAATCTAGAGGGGATGAGGCCTTTATAGAACTACTTGGGTGGAAAGGATCTTGATGTTGCTTTCCAAGAGCACATCTAGGAAAAACTCCATCAAAAGAAGAGACTTAGGATAAACCTGTTCCCATATCATGGGTGCTTCAATCCTTTAGGTAGTTATAACTAAGATGACCAAACCTTTCATGCCAAATTTAATTTTCAAGATCTCCATGAGCCACAAAACAGGAGGCTCCTTCTAGATTTTTGAAACCTTTGAAGTGAAATAGGCAAGAGTTATGATCAATATTTCCTTTGGCTATAAGAGAATAGGGATCTTGAAAGTCTCTTATCTCAACTCCTGTTGGAGAAAAGAGAATAATTTTCCCTTTTATAGAAGTACAAATCTGATAGACGAAGAGGATATTTGTGGCAATGTTTGGAACATATAGAACATTATTTATAGAGCCACAATAAATGGTTATGTCCCCCTTTCATTTTATAGGAATAAAGGAAGAGTCACACACTTCTATGCTACAAGTAGAACTAGAGGAGTAAGAAAAATACTTATCTAAAGCAATCATGTGATGAGTAGCTCTAGAATCTAGGACCCATTAATTAGAGGAATAATTGGAGGTTTTTCCTTGAACATTAAGGGCTTTTCATATTTGTTTTTTATTTTATATATTTTGATCCTTCATAGCTGCCTCTAGTTGTTGTAATGTTTTCTAGCATTTATTTGCAGAGTCATCATAATTTTTATAGTGGGTACAGGTTACGAGGGTCTTTTCCTTATTTTTGAACTTTTCTTTAGAAGAGGTGGAGGCTACTAAGGCTTTTGAGGAATACTGATAATAATATATTTCATATTTAGCAAGTTTTGTTTCTTCCCTAGTTAATATATCACAAAATTCTTCTAAATATGGCATTTTAAAGGTTGCACCAAGAGAATCTTTGGTAGATATAAAGGTGGTAGCAAAAATTTGAAAAACACCATTTAGCTTAGAAATGATTAGATAAATGCATTCTTCTTTAGTCTTAATATTCCCACTGCCTTTGTATTGAGTAAGGACTTCTTTGAACTTGGTGAAGAAGTCAATAATACTACTAAAATATTTATGAGACAAATATGTTAGTTATGCTTCTAGTTGCATTGATATCATATGATCTACTTTTCCAAATAAGGTATTTAGTTTCCACCAACTTTCATAAGGAGATTTGCAATTTGTAATGTGAAACCATAAAATTTCATGAACATCAGAGCTAATTATACCTATTGTTTCATGCATCTTTCCTTTATGAACAAAAATTTCATATTCTTTCTCAAATTCTAGTTGCTTTTCTTCTAGAAAATGAGTAAGACCTTTTTGAGAGATAAGATTTAAAATTTTAGGTTTCCAAGTGTGAAAGTTATGAGGGGTGAGAGTTTCAATTAAATTTATCATTTTTAACACAAAATAAAGGTTTAAGTTTTAACCAATATATCCCCCCTTAGAACTTCAATGATAGGATCAATGAATTTGATTTTAGAGAGAAAAATGAAGCTATTCAATATATAAAACTCAAGATACTTGCCATAACAAGAGGAAAACTAAACTTATTTGAGGTTTGAATATTGTTTGCTTATGATATGCCAAATCCTCTTAGTTCCTCTCAATACCCGCCCTTACTTGAGGGAAAATGTAAGTATAGAGAATAATTTCAAGGTTTGTAGGCTTGAAATGCAAGGATATCAACCAGATTTTTAATTTTGATATTCTCAATACTTGCACTTACTAGAGGGAAACTATAAGTTAGAGATATATCGAATATAAAAATTGGTTGATTAAAAATTATATGCTAGGCCTTTATACCAATTGCCTCTAAAAACCTACCATTACGTGAGGGAAACTATAAGCTTTTAGTGGTAATGATACATGGAACATTGGCAAATATATTTTGAGGAAAAAAAATATTATTATATTTTATTATTTAAAGGTTTTTGCTTCTTTAGTATTTATTAAATATTAAGAACAAAAAATAGAATTTGCAAAAAAATATATTTATTAAGATTTAATAATAAAATTAACAAACATGAATATGAAGAAGCAAATAAAAATAAAAAATACTACTAATAAACTTAAATTTAACAAACAATTATATTTTATATAGCTCTCCCTTAAATTTAATATTTAAAAAATAAACATAAAAGGAGTTTTAAGTTTTTGCAATTAGAGAGTGTATTCCGTATGAAATATAGTTACTAATATTTCAACAATAACACCTAGAAAATCTTCTTAAAAAAGGGATAGAAATAACTATAGAGGAATATAAACAAACAAATATGCAACCCCCCTTAAGGAACACAAAATGTGCAAATAAATGCACTAAACCCACCACCCCCCCCCCCCCCCAATTTATTTTTTTTATTATAAGGTTACAATATTGACTCACTATTCGATGAGAGCCTTGTAAAATAATGCTTATGTGAAAATGAGGCAAAAAAAATGACCTTCGAAATGGAAGGATCGAAAAAACTAATAGAACAAGATTTTTATGGAGATAAAAATTATAAAGTTATTATGTCCCAGAGAGAGAGGGCATTTTGAAATATGAAGACACCTGATGAAACAATTATTTTGCAGTAGAGGGTGGAGACATTTTAGAGGGTTGCTTTAGAGTAAATGTGAAGCCTATAACCAAAATCTAAAAATATCCTCCTCCTTGAAGATGCGGCACTCTATTGACATATTCACTAAAGGAGAAGAGGCTTTTAAGATGACAAGTATCCAAGTCTTATTTCTTTTATGATTTGGAGTATGCAATCTACAGATTAAAGAAACTAAAAAATATAATTATAAAAGGAAATAACCTAAGTTTACTCATAAGACATTAAGCCGAAGAGTTGGAGAAGCCTTCAAAAAATATTAGTTATTTTAATAAAATAATGTTTGTGAAAAATTCAGAGCCTGAGGTGCCTACAAAAAAAATTGATTAGAATCAGTACGCGCTCTTTGAATATGAATCACACTCCTCAATCAATTTCCCTACAAAATAAGGTTAGAGAGCCCATAATAAAGGGCTATGAAGTCCTTTGAAGATGTCTCATTTACCTTTTAATGGGAGCCTCTGACAAAGCAAGTTTTTGTTGAAAATCCTGTAGAAAAAATGGAGAGGACAGAGAATAATGCTATTTGAAATAAAAATATTGCTTGAGGAAACCACTATAACATTCGAAAGGAAGAAGTGATGAGAAATAAGGTTGATTGGATGATATTTCAAGGGGACCCAACTATAGTCATTTTTTGAATGCCAAATGGATTAGATATACTTGGCATCATTTAAGGATTTTGACTCCGGTAAAATATGTTTCAAAATAGGGGTGCCAAAATATAATCAAAATATTCTAAACAGTACTTATTTAAAGAAATAAGGCAACTAAAAGAATAAATTGGATGAAGGAGATAAAAAATAAAAAAAAATTATTAGCTCCAACATTCGAAGAGGGAGACCACCAAAGGAGAGTTTGGTGGAAGAGAGGTGGGCACCGAAAGAAAACGTAATCGAACGAAGGGAGACAAAGAATTTATTAGCCCCAAAATTTGAAGAGGGACTCCGCCAAAAGAGAGAGTTGCAAGAGGCATCACGTTCTACCTTATGGAACCCAAATTTGGGTTTCGAGGTAATGAAATAAGGCGCCTTCTCTGAGAACACTCTTAGACAGCCAAAGAAGAGGCTGAATATTACCTGCAAAAAAACTTGAAAAGGAGTTAACCTGTATATCACGATATATGTGAAAAATAAGTTCTTTTGCTAAGGTAAACAATGGAAAATTTATGTATGAGTATCATAGAATTTCTCAAAAGACATAGAAAAGGAATTGTTTCTTATATATTTAGAATAGATCTATGAAAAGAGAGAGAGCAATATATCTAAAAAAATTACTCATAAAACAAAGAGTCTTCCCCTATTTAAATGATAAGGAGGTAAATAATATCAAAAAAATCCCGCATACATATATTTTTGAAAAAAATATAGCTAAAAAAACCATATATAATCTTATGAAAGCTTGTAAAAAAAAAGGACCAACAAAAAAATAAAATAACCAGCTCTTAGAACCTCCAAGAGAGAATTCTAGCAAAATCAATCCTGCTCTGATACCATGTTAGAATTTCACAATAATAGATATGTAAATATTTACACAAAATATGAAGAGAAGAGTAGAACTGATTGATTTATTTCAAGGATCAAATTTGTATAAATAGCAAAGTTTATCATTGAGAGTCGTTGGATTACAACAACTCATCAAACCTGATTGAAGACACCACTACGAGTTCTCCTGAAACATGGAGGAGTGGAAACTCAAGTGTGTTTATCCTAGTGGAACTTAATAAAATATTATATTGTTATAACATACTGTAATAATGAGTTCTCCATCTTTCTATCAAATCATGGCATCATTCATCAACATTCCATCTTCCATAATCCTCAGTAAAATGGTATTGCAAAAAAAAAAAAACTAAACATTAAAGGAAATGGCAAATTGTATGCTCCATTCAAGAGATTTTCCAAAACGTTTTTGGGCAGAAGCTATTAACTGTGCCAATTATATTCAAAACCACACACCTCATAAATATCTTCATCATTTAACTCATGAAGAAGCATGGACTGGTTCAAAACTAGATGTTTCCTTCTTTAATATTTTTGGGTGTACTTCTTGGGTGCACATCCCAAAGAAGAAATTGAAGGCTCTAGATAAGAAAAGCATAAAGCTCATATTTATTTGTTATTGTGAGGAAATGAAAGCATACAGGCTCCTTGATCCCTCAATTCATGAGGTATTTTTTCATAGGAATGTCCAATTTGATGAAACATTCCCTCAGAAATATCATCAACTCTCCTATTCGTTCATTGAGCCTTCTCCTATAATAGAAAATCAATATTATGAAGAAAAAAGATCTAGATATTAACTTAGATATTGATAATCAAGATGAGGAACCTATAACTCCAACTCAATGTCTTTCCACTCCTTATACTCCTTCCACTATGCCAAAATGGACCTGCACCATTGTTAAAAAAGCTACTCCTTACATCCAAAATATTCCATCATATAGATAAACCAACTCCATAGGCACTATTCTTGTTTATCAGTCTATTTCCTCTGAACCTCAGATTTTCAAAGAAGCAACTGGTATTAAATAATGGTATCATGCCATGGAAAATGAATTCTCTTCCTTAATCAAAAACAAAACTTGGGATTTAGTTCCCTTGCTTAAAGGAAGGAAATTAGTTCATTGTAAATGGTTTACAAAACAAAGTATGGTCCTAATGGAGAAATTGAAAAACACAAAGCTCGCCTAGTAGCCAAATATTTCTCTCAAATTTAAGGAATTTATTATACCGAAATCTTTACTCTAGTTGCTAAAATGAATTCTGTAAGACTATTTCTTGCTCTAGCTGCTTCCCAAAAGTGGCTTGTCTTTCAAATGGATGTAAAAAGTTCTTTCTTACATGGGTATTTAAAGGAAAATATATACATGGAAAAACCTTCTGGTTCCACTCAAGACTCCTCTCTTGTTTGTAGGCTAAACAAGTCTCTCTATGGCCTCAAACAAGATCCTAGATCTTGGTATGAAAATATGGACTCCTTCCTTCTTTCCATAGCTTTTTATCATTGTGAGTCTGATAACACAGTCTATATTTGGAGATATGAAGGAAAAATCACCATTATTGTTTTATATTTTGATGATCTTCTAATCACTGGTAGTACCTTCAATCACGTTCAGACTATAAAAGACTCCCTCTCTAAAAAATTTGACATGGCTGATCTAGGTTTAGCTCATTATTTTCTTGGGATCCAAATAAATCAAATTGCTGCTATTGTTAGGAGGAGAAACTGAAGGGATTAATTTTATTGATACAAAATGGTTACATATATAGTCATAAGGCCTATATGAAACACATGAAACTTGTCAAGAGAAACTGACAAGTGTCAAGGTGAAGGTATAGTGCACTTTAACTCTAACATTCCCCCTTAAAGTGCACTATCCTAACTAAAGAAGAAACAAAACAAGTCAATATTAGGTAACATTCCCCCTTAATGTTGACTTCTATAAAATAACCTATCATCCTCTCTTATTGCTGATTTGGTCTAGGCTCATGCTCTTTGTGCTTGGCTCTCCAACTGTGAATAATGCTAGATTCACTGTGTATACATCTTGGTCTATTGCCTCAGGGTCAGCCACTTCCACAGGTCTATTGCCACTGGGTCAGCCATCTAAGTGCCTCGGGGTCATCATGGGTGCCTCAGGGTCAGCCACTTCTAGGTCTGTTGCCTCTGTAGGTCATCCTCAGAGGATGTTGCCTCTCGTAGGTCACTGACTAGATTCACCATGAGTATGAAATCCCTCCTCATGGTGAACTCAATCTAGAAGGTGTCGGTATCTAGCAAAAATGCACCTAATACAAAGGAAAAATGAGCCATATAAGAGTGTTGGTCTCTATCGAAAATGCACTTAATACAATAAAATGAGCCATAGATCAAAATAGGAGGAGAGAAGAAGAAAAGAAGAGAATCTTCTGAAGTGTCTTCGTCTGTGGTCTTCAAAAGTAGATCCAAAAAAACCTCGGATAGAGTCTAGGGTGTCATTGTCTGTAGTCCCTAGTATAAGTGTCCTTATGGTGACCATGTCATCCCACCGAAATGCATGGGTAACCAGCAGCAACATTTGCCAAGTGTATAGAAAATATCACTAGGTACAAGGATCACATATGAAATTACCTTGGGAGTGTCGGGTACAACCGAGAGTGCACTCCAAGGTATAAGAACTTTGAGGCTAAAAAACTCAACTGAAACAGCCTCAAAATTAGAATATGACACCACCATTGTGTCCGTCACAGAAAAAAATTTCCAATGACTATAAATACCCCTATATTCCATCATCAAAGGGGCCTTCATCATAATGAAAAACAACATGCCTCCCGAAGACACAACCATACAACCGAAAATCCATCATGCCTATCTAAGGCAACAAAATAAATCTCAGGAATATCATATTCCTGGCATCACACTGTGGCAGAAAAATAGACTACAATTTTCAATTTTCCCACGCAGGGGAATTTTCAAATGAAAGATTACAATAAGAAGCCATGTGGGCCTTCCACTTCCACTTCCACTCTCCATGTGAAAAAGCATTAAAATTTTGAAGGCCATGTTGTCGGCCATTATGACACGAGAACTCCCAACTCCTCACAAAATAATAAAGTGGCCACTCCACTTTGATTTGAAAAAATCTCAAGATAGCCTTAAACAACTGGGTGTCAACTTCTGTTAAGGCAATGCCCACAACTGGGCGTCAACTTGGCTGTAATGGGTGTTCAAAATAATATCAACAGGTGTTGTGTGCATCAAATCACTAAATCTCTGTGTCGATAGGTTTTGCATGGCTAAATCCTCAAAATGCTGGGAGCAAACATAGCCATGTAGCTAAAGATGTCCACGTGTCGACGGAACTCTACTGAGGTAATCGTCGTCCCAGGTTTGATTTTGGATCTCGAAGCAGGCCTTGCCATCGAAAAACTTATGGAAATGAGGCCTTAGCCTGTTGAGCCCATCAAAGGAATCCAAGAGCGGGGCCGGGGACCGGCAAGGGCACGATGCAGGGCCTTTCTGAGGCGAACGCAGTGAAGCTCCTCAAGGCCTTCCACGCCATGCCACGGGCTCGAGAAGAGAAGTCGTTCCTCTCCGATCCGCAGTCCGACATATGGAGTTACCTGGCAAAAAAGAAATCATCGAGGCTCAATATTTCATTAAAAGTGAAGCACAGTGCACTTAATGAAAGAAAGTGGGATGCTTTCACTGCCATTGGCTCCACTGAGGACAGCGGCCCACCAACACGCTATATTGGATACCATTTGTAGCTGACTTACAATGCATATAATAGAAGAAAAAAAAAATCTTTCTTTGCTAGATAAAACAAAATCCATATCTAACACAAACACAGCAAACATTTTTGACATCCCAAACACAGGAAATTATCTAATGGTGAAAAAACACCGATGACCAGGGAAAAATAGTACGAACAAGACCTGCCAGAAACGAACTTCATATTTTCTATCGAAACAAGACTACATGCACAATATGGTTGGTGAATGGATCAACAAATACGAACAGTTTGTTTGTATGTGCACTTCTGATCTAGACCCGAGAGCATCACTAATCGAACCAAAAATACCTTCCATAGGTAGAAAATATAATGGTCACTATCACGCTCAACATATTTCTTAAACAACTCACTCCAGTTACAAATTAATGGGCAGATTGGCACTGCAAGAAAACTTTCCTGCCACCACTCCAACAAGTCTCTGCATCGCATTCATAATGGATGCACTTGAAGTTGTGGAGGTCAAATTCCTGTTTTGATGTGCACGTCTTCGATCATGATAGCAGTTCGACGGATATGATCGCTACATCGAGGCTCTTCTCTTGTTGAAACATGCGGCAACTTCACACGCCATCAAGGTCATCCAATGCGAACATTGTGCATCATTCAATAGCACATCATTGTACGTGCTCAAGAGGAAGTCTTTCAAATGGCCATTATTAACACTCGACTGTAGCATTAAAAACACCCCGTGCCTCTCTAATTTGAATATTTATTAACACTTTCACATTCATATCTCATTCAATTCGAGCATATTCCACAAGGGTCACATTGAGGGAGGTTTCCTCAGCCTCGCAACAATACACACCATAAAATCTGCATAATGTCTATTTTGAAACAGACAAATTATAACATAAATTGAATGGGAGGTGACTCATGAATTTTAACTGTGGAGAAATTGAAGCGGACTAGGAAGCACAGTGGACATTTGGTCTCGAAACAGGCACAACGAGGTCTGGAAACAGGCACAGTGGAGTCTCAAAACAGGCACAGCGGATTCCAAAAAAAAAACGAAGAAGACTCATGAACATGCAGAAGATATGCAGAAGAAATATTAAAACAATCAAAAAATTTAAACTAGTCGCTATGTAAATCTTCTTTCAACAGCAATTGACTCATGCATCCACTCAAACTTTCATCGGTTACCAAGTTCTAGTGCACTTTTTTTCGTAATTTTTCTCGTGACCATTGAAAAAACTCCTAACTAGGTGGCTGCATCAGGTTGTTAGTAGAAATCTTATCGCGATGTCCATGACGCATATCTCCAACTGGCATTTCATCAATCCATAGACTGTTGTTCTACCAACAGCTTTAAATGTCCATGACGCATATCTCCAACTGGCATTTCATCAATCCATAGACTATTGTTCTACCAATAGCTTTAAACCTACAAGCTGTTCTATCAATCCGTAGATACATCTTTCATTCCACAAGTTGTTCTGTCGTCAAGCTATGCTGCAAGCGAGCAGGGTTTAATCACAGACAAATCTCGAAAACATTTTGACTGCACATCAACTCACAATGCTACTAGAGAAAAAATCTGGATTGTTCTCTTCATAGCTTCTTCCACATTAGCCAAGATTCTAAAGTGCATTCGTAACAAGAACGTTCCTTCCCACAAAACCAACTGGATCTAAAAAAAATTTACCCTCCCACGAAGATCTCACAGCCATTAATTTTTTTTAAAGCTTCTGGTTTATGATCCATCACATGGATGGAGAGCATACTCCCTAGCTTAAAAGAAAAAATGGGAGAAAAAATGAGATGAAATAATGAGGGGAGGGAGGATTTCCACAGGGTAAGGAAAGCCTGCTCTGATACCAAATGTTAGGAGGAGAAACTGAAGGGATTAATTTTATTGATACAAAATGGTTACATATATAGGCATAAGGCCTATATGAAACACATGACACTTGTCAAGAGAAACTGACAAGTGTCAAGGTGAAGGCATAGTGCACTTTAACTCTAATAGCTATAGGTACTTCATTGTGTCAAAAAAAATACACTCTACACCTTCTTCAAAGGTTTAAAATTTCAAATTGCAAATCTTCTCCTAAACCTTTTCAATCTGGCATAAATCTAAGTATTTTTTACTCATCCCCTATATGTGATACAACTCTATACAATCAGCTTGTAGGGAGTCTGTTATACCTTACTCACACTCGTCTAGATATATCATATGTTGTTGGCCTCATATCTAGATTCTCCCATCAACCTCACTTCAGTAATTGGCAAGTAACAAAAAGAAACTTGCAAGGAACTACTCAAATTGGGATCATATATAAGGAAATTTGGTGTGTCCTATAACAAACCTATAACTCTTTGGTGTGATAATCAAAGCACAATTCACATTACACGAAATCCAATTGAACATTAGTGCACCAAGCACATTGAAATACATATGCAATTCATTTGACATCACATTCATAATGGGGGCATATACTTGTACTATATTCTAATTGAGGAGCAAATTACAGACATCTTCACCAAGTCATTTTATTCTTCGTTTTACATAAAGTTATGAGAGAAACTTGGATTAATACAACTACATTGACATAGAGGTCTTCCACCTCTCTGTTTGCTATTGTATTATTTGGAGGATGGTTTTTTATCTTGTGGTTTTTTTCATCATATCTCCAAAAGTATATTTTTTATGAGTACCTAATCAGGCCAAGTTGCCAGGACTCGTTATTTTTTTGTGTTTAGAGGATAATATTTGCCATCTGAATACATGCCTCTATATTGGATATTTTTCTTGTAATAGATGGTTTTCCCGAAGGGGTTTTTTAACCATCTATATATTGTAAATGAGTACCTCATCAGGCCATGTTGTCGGGATTCATCCTTTTATTATTTTAAGAGGATAATCTTTGACATCTAAATACAAGCCTCTTCCTTATTTATTTTTTGACTGATGGATTTTCCCATTGTGTTTTTACCATCTCTTTAGGAAATATCATCATTGTACATGAGTACCTCATCAGGCCTTATTGCCGAGACTCATTTGTACAAACCACCCCTAGTATCACTTAAGGGGGGTGTTAGAATAAATGAATATTCTCTTAAGTTCTACTAGAATAGACACACTTGAGTTTCTTCTCCTCCATGTATCAGGTGAAATCTTAGTGATGTCTTTATCAAACATGATGAGTTATTGTAATCCAACGACTCTCAATGATCAACTTTTCTATTTATACAAAGTTGATCCCTGGAATAAAACAATCAGTTCTATTTTTTTCCTCAAATATTATAATTATTTTTAGTTCTACTTTTGGGAATTCTAAAATTTATGTCTCTCTAAGAATTTGAAAACTAATAAAGAAAAACTTGTGTGATAATCCAATCTGACATACTAATTGTAACATCTTGGTCTGACTTATAGTTTTGACAAACAAAGGAAGAGGTTGATGAGGGTAATTTTTTGTTTGTTTTTATTTTTGAAATCACACCCATTGATTAATCTATACATAGCATCGAACAACACATTTGGGTTATAATTGCTACAGTTGACCCCCAATTAGACAAGATTGATAAAATATTATAAGAGGTGCCTTTAGTGGTTCTATCCCTCTCACCCTCTATCCTAGTATGAGAACCTAGAACCATGGCTTGGGGTTATCCTCTAAGGCCCATAACACTTAGAGGGTGGATGCATAACTTCCCTCCCTTAACATGTCATTAAAATGTAGAATCTTGAGTTTAATTTTACTCATCTATTACCAAAATAACATGTAAGGATATTTATCATAGATTATATAGTGCTTAATTGATGATCACATCTCTAAATTAATATCTAGCATCATGGAAAATTAAGGTCATGTGAATCACCTAGCATTGACATGTTTTTTCTTGATAAAATTGCAAGTAATGTGGTGATTTGTCCCATACCCAACAATTTCATACAAGGTCCATCATTGTATTTCTTGCACAATGACCTAGATGAACATCCCATATTGCCCATCCTTAAAGGCCATTCTCGAAGCATCGATGAAACTCCCATGCATTTAATGGAACTAGGTGACTTATTTTCCTTGTTTTTTTGTCTTCCCGATGACTCAACAAATAGGTAAGTTTAGAGTTATAATATGGCATTCTAAATATTTTAAAAGAATATATCTATCTTTTTAATTAATAAATTTATTTAATAAACTCTTTTAAAAACTCTCTTTTAGGAGTAATGCAATTTAATAAAGCAATCTCAATACACCAAAATTTAAAATTGCAATTTAAAAACTCTCTTTTAGGAGTGAAATAGATGGTGCAAAACTACTCCAAAATGTACCAAAACTTAGTATAATTCTTATAATATACTCTAGAGATGATCTATGCTAAAATAGAGGTGAAATTATATGCATAATCCATGGTCATCCCTAGGTGTTCCAATTGGGACTGTTAGAATGAAAAACCTAATAGAAGGTCCAAAACTACTCCAAATTGCACCAAATATTAATATGATGCATATAATATACTCTAGAAATGATCTATGCTAAAATTGAAATAAAATTTTATGTAAATTCATGGCCATCCCTAGGTTCTCCAATTGTGACTTTTAACCATCCTAGGTAGGGACGACCACCAAACCTAGTGGTTTTTACCACCAATTACTTTAGGATTTGGTTCAAACTACTCCTAGGGGTGTTGTCATAAAATTTTGTGATCTCATTCAAATAAATAGGTGCTTTTTGAAATAGATTTACGTATTTTTGGGTGACTTGGGAACCTCCTTCGATTTATAAATATTCCAAGTGAAAGTACATGGTGAAAGGGAGAGTGATTTTTGGTAGCACTTCATTGCAAAATATTGTAAAGATCTCTCTCTAAAATTCGGTGTATTGAATCCATTTTATAGCTCAAGAGAGACATAGGGTCAAATGGGAAAGTTAGGGTATACAAGGTAGGTATCACCATTTGTTAAAATCCTACCATGCATTGGGTGTGAGAAACCTACAAATTGGGCCTCACATTTGCAGGTTTTGATTGAATCAACATACCCCAAAATATGTCATAAATAAATGGGTGGAATAAATAGAAGAATTTTATTGCCATTTATCTCATACTTGAATTTTTAAGGGTCCCAGGCCATGGCTATCCCACCCAGATATGGTTTTTCATGGCCATCCTTGGTTGGCACAAGCATGAACTGTGGCCATCCTAGGGTGGGATGCCCATGGCTACATGGCCCAAAACTTCACAAAAGTGGGGTAAAACTTCCCAAAAGTGGTTAGGACCACTATTTAACCCTTGAGGATTTCCAAAGGGGGTAATATGGTGTTGATAAGAGTATGTCATTACAGTCTAATTAGATTGATGTAATTTTAGTGTCTATAAATACTCGTTTTTGAGATGCATTATGCGAAACACAATGTGGAGTAAAATAGATGACTAAATTATTAAATAATTAAGGTTATTTAGTATTCTAACAAACAATAGATGCCTCCATCATGGAAGGAGTATACATTATTGGAATCCTTTATTTTGATAAATTTAAAGGATGTGATTTTGGTATACCTTTCAACCACACTATTAGGACAAATTTAGGCTTATGGTATACTTGGTCTTGGGTCCTTGTTTCACTTATAAGACTTTTTGGAAAAGGTCCCTAGGCTTAAAAGAGACCAGGATTTTTTTTTGGAATTGGTGTTGAATTATATACCCTAGTGTGGGCTTTAAATTTATCTTTGGCAATGATTCTTTTGAATGTATGCAAGTTGCACTTTTGAGTATTGATTTTGATTACAAATTCATTAATTACAACTACCCTCTCAAGAAATGAGTCAATGATGGAATGATGAGTCGTACAAGTGATGATTTTCTTGACCCATGTGACTTGATTGGGGTTATTTTAGCTTTACCCATTGTAAAAATTATCAGTTTTGTTAATATTATGATGGTTTTATTGATATTTCATGGAAGAAAGGAAATGAATACCTCATTCCCATGGAGTGGTGTGACCACAATGGCCTTCTTGGGTATTTAAGTAGCGACTTTTCAATTCATCAATAAACATTTTTTGTTCAATCTTGACCCTTTGTGAATTTTATTAGTTTTTTATGTTTTTGGTGGTTTTGAGGCCCTTTTCATTGCTTTTTTTTTGTTTTTTTGGTGTTTTTTTGTGGTCATACCAGGGTGATATGGATGTAAATTTCATGACTACCCTAGTACAACCATGCTTATTCTAGGATTTTTGAATATCAAAATTGGCAAAATGTGCTCATTTGCACAGTTTTGACTTGGCATATTGAGAGGTGAGGAGTAGGAGAGTGATTTTTGAAGTGGAGCACTACCGAAACCATCCCACAATCACCATAAGCCAACCTCTAGACTTGACAACTGGTAGAGTTGGCATGAGATGGGTAAGGGCTAAATTTGCTACTAGACTTTGTTAAATTTGGAAATGTAATTATTTTTGAGTTTTACTAATAAAACACACTAAATATAAGTAAATAAACCTCATTAGTGATAGCATTTAATATTTTGTATAATTGTTTTGCATTTTTTGTGTTTGTATGAGTTTATTGCCTATTTTTTATGGTCAATCAGGCCATTTTTGAGCATTTTTGGGGGCCATCCCTTAATGGTACGACCATGATTTTTGGAGAAAATATCTCTTTTTGGGTTGTTTTGTTGTTTTTGTGCACTTTTGTTGCCTTTTTGAGCTTTCTTGCCTCTACCAGGTGATCAGGAGTCGATATTGATTTTTGACTCTTGTTTAAACTACTATAAACTTACTAATAGAGTATGACTATAAATGGCTTGATATCATTGGTCTCAAACAAGTGATATGATTAGAGCCAATGATGGGTAATAGAGCCTACCTAACAACTTTGATAGATCTATGGTACCCTTGTACCAACACCTTCCACTTATCGACTGGGGAGATGATAGTGATGTTAGAGGATATCTACCAAATTTTGTGTATTTCTATAAAGGGCATTTGATTATGTCTACTCATTGGGATATTAGAGATACAATTTTGTAGAGATACTTTGGAGAGGACTGGCATGAGGTATTATGAGACTTACATAGTGGAGGAATCCTAGTGGATCTATGGTATGAGATAGAGGTTTTGGCTATGAGACATGCCTTGTTGATGACACTTATATTCAACATATTTCTTCCAGAATTTTTTGGAGCTAGGTTCCCTTGGAATATTTTAGAGTTAACATTTTTACTAGTGGAGTGCACTATAGAGAGGTCATTAGTGATGGCATGGGGAACTACTTTGCTAGCACAACTTTATAATGAGTTGTATGATATCCATTTCCACAAGTAGAAATAATTGGACTATAAATTTCTATTGCATGTGTGGGGATGGTAGCACATTGATGTGGATCAATCTTAGGGACTACATTGGATGGCATAGGCAAAATTTATGAATGTGGATATGGGATATGGTATCCTTTAGCAAAAATATAAGGAAAGGGAGTGGAGTTGTCTATATGTAGGTAAGAGTGATCGCTATAAATAGTTATTTGCATGAATTAGGGTAGATGAGGTTACTTGGAGATCATACATGGATTCTCCAATATGGCCTAAGAATGAGATGCAGCTTCTTTGAGTATGGTGATAGAGATGGTTACTTGGTCAACACATGATTGAGTTGGTCAAGACAGGATCAAGCGAGAGTATTTCATATATGCTCAACTGATATGATAGTTTGGGATATACCACGGGTTGCCTAGCGAGCCAATAATCTATAAATATTATACAGATGAGAGGATACTTACTTAGCCTATAGTGGAAGAATTTAGATAGGAGGCATATCTTACTAAGGGTATATCTAAGCTATATGATATAGGGATTACAACAAAGTATGAATCCTATTAGGTGATGCACCAGTGGTGAGGGAAGGAACTTCTAGGAGGTGGTAGAAATGTTGTGATAGATAAGGCTCACAATGAGGCTGCAGATGAGGGATATAAAAAGGCTCTAGATGAAGAGAATATAGATTTATGTTAGTGACATGTGTATCATAGAACATATGATTATTGGATGGATAACATGAATATGAAGGGTTAGCAATATGATTATGATGAGGATGCTTTTGATAAGCAGGAAGTGCAAGCATAGTTGTTAACATAGGATGCCACCATTGTTGAGATACATGGTGAGCTAATCAGAGAGAAATAGGAATGGAGGTAGTACGTAGATGAAATGACACTCCTAAAAACATAGTTGTAGACTACACAAGAAAATATTGATAGACAATCATTAGTTATTAAGAGAAAAGCGATAGAGATAGCTACTTTTTAGACATAGGTTAGAGAAGAGATATCAAGCTATAGGGTACCTAGCAGTGGTGAGGTAGCTAGACTATAGGAGGAGGTGACACAACTCTCCACATTACTAAGTGACTACTAGGTTCATCGTCGAGAGAATCTAGTATACACACAATATTTTGAGGATGAGGTAGCATGCCTTAGAGGGTGCTTACAAGCTTTTCCTTCTACTAGTGGGTCCTAAGGGAGTAGGAGGAGTGGTATAGGGTAGTTATTTGCAATTATGGGGTATTCTATCTCTAAAATTACATCAGATAGGGCTATAAGGAGTAAATATAGGAGCTCTCAATGAGTGATGACTGAGGGTGGTAGTGAGAGTCATGGTATCGATCTTATGTGGCCATGAATTTTGAGACTCTATGGTTATTTTTGGATTTTGGGAACATGAGTTCTAAGGACCCACTTGATTGTAGCCTATGGGTAGTTTTTTAGTTATGATGTATATTTTTACCCCACACACACATATATGTGTTTTTCTATTATCATCATGTATTTTTATACCGCTTTATTAGATGTATGCAATATTGAGGTTCACTTTACTAATGCTTTTATGGATGCTTATCATGGATGCATGTATTGTAATATGATATTGGTTTATGATATGTACATGTGTGTATGCATAATGAAATGGATGATTTGTTAATTTTTATGATGAATTATGAATACTATTTGACACACTAGATACTAGCACCATAGATTGTACAAAATTCATCGATTCATTTTAATGTTATAAATGATTATGTAATCGACTGTAAAAAAGTAAACCAACAAACATATGATAAAGTGGTATGACATGTAATGAATAGTATGATGTTATATAATATCCTTGAAGTTTTCATAAGACTCAAACACTCTAGTAACATAGTCAAAAGTTGTATATTAACCATGTAAGACTTTTTAGCAAGGCATAAATCTGCTAGGATGACCAAGATATTCAATATCCCTATGTGTGCATGTGAGTTCATTGTTATGATAGTGTATAAAATTGCCCCAGTGCCAAACAATATTTATGCAAACCATATGTATTGAAGATCATCCTATGTGTATCATGATCCTTTGTTTTGTACGTAGTTGGATTAGACTATAGGTAATATAGGCTACCAAAATCTAGCTCATCTGCAAGAAAAAATTAGTCTGTAGAAAACAATGTCACTAATATGATAGACATATCATTATGCATAAGGATACTACCATTGCTAGGTAGGCTTGATGCCAACCAACCCATAATGAGTATCATCTTATGGTTGTCAAATGTTGAGACTTTTAGGGATTCAAGTTTATTACTTCCTTCTTTTATTTTATTTTTAAATTGATCTAAGGATTTGTTCTTTCTTTTTTGGTGAGAAAGGTTTTTTGGTAGTGGTGAGAACCACTATTTATTTTACTTTTTGCTTTTGATAGTGGTGAAAGCAAATTTTTATTTTGGAGATTTTTGCTTTTTTATTTGTTGTTCTTTGGATACTTTCCCCAATTTGGCATGGGGTGAGGAATTTTTATTACTTTGGTTAAGGAGGAGCTTGTACTTTTGTCAATTCTTAAAAAAATTGAACCATGCACATAGAGGGATGAGCAAGGTACACTTTTTGCTTAATATAACCAAGACCACTTTGTAGGTTTCATATTTCCTTGTGTAAAACTTGGATTTATTAATGTGAGAATGTGTTGGGATTATGACATATAAAAGGTACAATATAACATGAATATACCTTCTAAAAATTGGGATAGCTTTCTACAAAGTCTGAAAAGAAAACTAGATATGATCGAGTGACCAAAAACCCTAAAGATACCTTATAAAAAATGACTAGATAAAGGGAAACATACACAAATATGAAAGGTGGGAAATGTTGATTGAAATGATCATTTTATGTAGACGGGTGTTAATAATGACTTTTGACAAAGTTGATTTTGAAGGATGGATAGTGTACAGACATGGTATTAGACATGTATGAGAAACTTTAGAATGCAAAATGCAATGATGGATATGCTTAATGCAAGTGATTGTATAATGCAACAATATAAAATTTAATGCAACATTTTTGTATTTTTGTTATTTTAATGATGTTTTCAGATTTTAATTTATATATGTATATATATGTGTGTGTGTGTGTACATTTGACCAATGGGATTAGTGGATGCTATTGGGTCTTTTTGGGCGACCAGAGATTTTATGGATACCTTTGGGGATTTCTGGGTGACCAAAGGGTTTATGGGTACCTTTAGGGCTTTTTGGGTAACCAAAGGGTGTATGGGTACCTTTGGGGCTTTTTGGGTGACCAAAGGGTTTATAGGAACCTTTGGGGATTTTTGGTGACCAAAGGATTTATGGGTAACTTTGGGGATTTTTGGGTGACCAAAGGGTTTATGGGTGCCTTTGGAGTTTTTTTGTGACCAAAGGGTCTATGAGCACCTTTGCAACTTTTTGTTTGACCAAAGGGTTTATGGATACCTTTGGGAATTTTTGGGTGACCAAAGAATTTATGGATACCTTTGGAGCTTTTTGGGCGACCAGAGTATTTATAGATACCATTGGGGATTTTTGGGTGACCAAAGGGTTTATGGATACCTTTGGGGATTTTTGGGTGACGAAAAGGTTTATGGATATATTTGGGGCTTTTTGGATGACCAAAGAGTTTATGGATACCTTTGAGGTTTTTGGGTGACAAAAGGATTTATGGGTACCTTTGGGGCTTTTTGGGTGACCAAAGGATTTATAGGTACCTTTGGGGCTTTTTGGGTGACCAAAGGATTTATGGGTATCTTTGGGGATTTTTGGGTGACCAAAGGGTTTATGGGTACCTTTGAGGCTTTTTGGGTGACCAAAGAATTTATGGGTACCTTTGGGGTTTTTGGGTGACCAAAGGATTTATGGATACCTTTGGGGCTTTTTGGGTGACCAAAGGGTTTAAAGATACATTTGGGACTTTTTGGGTGACCAAAGGGTTTATGGATACCTTTGGGGATTTTTGGGTGACCAAAGGGTTTATAGATACCTTTGGGGATTTTTGGATGACCAAAAGGTTTATGGATACCTTTGGATGGATGGATGATCTCCGTTGGATGGGCAATTGGGTCTATTGACAAGAGGTTATCACAAGACTTGCAAGGGTGGTTGTGATGGAGGTGGAATGACTAAAGGTGGTCAATGTAGAAGGGGATAAGCTTACTCCTTGAGTGGAACAATCTATCACCAAATGGGATGTTGTAATAGAAAGACACACAAATAGAACTCCTCTTTGTCATCCATGGGATGATTTGCTTGTACTCTTCATTTGAACTAAGGGTGTTAATAGGTGCTACACCATAATATAATTCATAATTAGTTGTTCATTCATAAGAGGGACCTTGATACTCTTACTCATTATCAAATGGAAGGGTATGTGAATCTTCACATTCTTTATAGGATTAGGTGAAATCATGAGATATCCCTTGATCTATCATATTTATGAGAAAATAATCGCCAAAAGAGTGGACATGATAGGATTAGCGTAAGGATTACGTGCAAGATCATCCCTATAATTCAAACCTAGGCACTCTAAATTTTTTATAAGGATGTCGAGAGGCACATGCTTGTTGTTTCCTAAGCAAGATTTATCATATGGTATGTGATATTATATTTGGTAAGGAAAACGAGTACCTTATTTTTACAACCCCAAATCATAGCCATGCCAATGGAAGTAATGGAGATATTGCATGGTATAGTTGAGATTGGATATATAATTGATATTCTAATAAAAGGGTTATTTATCCTCTTATTGTTGAGGAGATGGTTCTATGCCATATTCAATACCCTCATATATGAAGTTTATTTGATTGGGAGGTATAACTAGAGGTACGATGTTATCTATGGGAAGACAAGGTCATCCCTTCTAGATTATTTCAATAGCTAGAACTATTATGATATTTATTACTAGGTATTATCCTAAACCCATAGTATCCATATGGACTATAACCTGGGATGGTGAGGATGGAAGACGTGGAAAAAAGACTTGATATGACTCAGTGCTTACCTCATGAGGTGGTTCCTTGTCTAATAGTCTAGTAATATCTTCAATGGAAATGATAGAGATGATTAGAGGGATTTCATAAATAGGCCTCTTTGACATGTTCCTCTACGAAGGATTTGATGATGATGAAGGTATATCTGAAGGTTTAATTAATGATTATCGTATAGAAAAATATGGTAATGGATCGCTAGAAAATGATAATGAAGAATTCAAACCTTGAATGGATGTATTCAATTGGAATTCCACATGAGTTTATGGTAACGTCGACTCGGGGATATGCTATACCAAGTTGTAGTAATTGAAGGGCTCAAGTCCTATAGAGATAACATGTACTTGCCCTTTAAGAGTGTACTTCAAACATTGGTGAGCTATGGATAGCACGCACTTCACATCCTTAATATAGGGTCTTCCCAGCAAGATATTATAAGTCATTATACCCTCTAAGATGTGATACAACATTGATATAGTTTTGCATCCTAATTCAATAGGTAATACTATAATGTCAACCATTGAGCTTAGAGTATCATTGAATGCTCTGAGGGTATATATGGATGCAAAAATGTGGGATGCTAGAAGATCTAGATATTGGAGAGCATTTGTGGTGATGATATTGCTTGAAGAACTAGTGTCAATTAGAACTCTTTTGTAAGGTGTTCCATTTACACATATAATGATGTGTAAGGGAGGATCAACTACCTCATTTGATATTGGTTTGAGTTCATGTTCATGAAATGTGGTTACTAGATCATTGCACTACTGAACATGCCCTACAAAATTGATAAAGGAGTTAGAATATTGGGGTTGTAGTTAAATCAACTTAATGATCTCCATAATAGCTTCTCTATGAGGTGGATACTATTGGATAAGCTCATAGATAGATAGATGAGCTAATATTATTTGCAAGCTTTGAGATAGTTTACTCTTTATGGTGATCACTGGACACGATAGCTAGAGGTGGTGGAAGCTGTGATGTGGAGGGAATGTCATTTGAAGTTGTGGGTGGTACAACTTGATTTGGATAACACCTATTCCTTGTCACAATGCTAACCATCCCAACAAACCCTTGTTGAGGGGGTGTCGTATGGACCTCATTTACCTATTTTACTTGATTTTTCTATACCTCATGAGTGGGAAATGGATCTTTAAAGATACCCATTTGTTGATTATTTATAGCAAGAGGGTTATCAACTTGAAGATATTTCCTCTCAATCATGTTTTGTATTGATTTTTTGAACTCGTAGCACATTTTCACGTCTTTCCATTTCTACCTATGGTACTTATAGTATAGATCTTCATGATATCCCATGGACTTTGGTTTATTTGTACTTAGATCTATAGGTCAGATCTTAGGTAGAGTAATTGCCTTGGCTGCACATAGATTTTCAAATAGAGAATACAAAGAATTAGAAAAGGGCATAAATTATCATGGAAGGCAACATTGTTTGTTTTTCCCTTGATTCGCCTGAGTGTTATTATAACTTGTAGGAGGAGGTTGGGCCTGATAGTTTACATTATAAGGTGACGTTGGTTGCACAAGCCCTGGAATATTAATGGTAACTTGATTAACTGTTGTTGAATTTGGTTGTGTTGTATTACCTCTTGTTTTATTATTTTACTCTATTTTTATAGGGTTTTACAATCTTCTCCTCTTAGATTTTGATTTCTTCAATTGTTTTAGCCTATTCTAGAGTATATTCAAGAGCTTGGTATTGTTGGAGTTGGAGTCAACTTAGAAACTCATAGTAGGTATGGTATCTTAATGAGAAGTGTTCACCACATGTTACCATAATTTGTGATTGACTCATCATCATACTATTTTAACCCCATGAGGTCTATCAAAATCACCTTTCACCTAGTGTTAAAAGAAAAATGTTCTAGGAATGAATCCATAAATTGTTCAAATATATGGATTCTATACCTTGGAATTTGATTGTACCACTCTATGGTTCGACCAGATAGGGTAATCAAAAATGCTTTTAGAAGTAAGGCATTGTTATCCTGGATACTAAAGCATTGGTTCATGATCCTAGTAACATGCTCCTATGCATCTTCCTCTCCCTTGAATCTATCTAGCTTGGGCATTTTTAAATGATATGGGTATGGAGGGGAAGGTATTGAAGGGTGAAGTGGTTGACTATGAAGCTTGTGCAAAGTGGGATTTTGGAGTTCGAACCTAGAGGTCTTGTTTTCTATGGTTTCTATGAATTCAAGCAATGCTTTATATGCATCAGAGAATTTTATCTCCTCTTATTTGCTTTGGCCCCATGGGGGAGGGTAATTAATTTCAAGTATATGACATGGTGGTTGATTATCATCAACTATACCTCCATAAGGTGCTTTCAGATATTACTCTTCTGGTTCAAGATCATCATAGGATCCATAAGGTGTTTCTTGAATTGGCCTATAAGGAGGAAAACACACCTGTGGAATGCAATCTATGTTTGGCCTAGGAGGTAAGTCCCAATTAGGACTAGGAGATAAAGAAGGTAACATTTGGTTAGCCCTAAGAAACCTATTTTTATTAAAATTAGGTTACCTCTGATGAATACCCTATCTATGAGTACTTGGGGTAGGGACCCCATTGTGTAAGGTCTCTTGGAACAACTCATGGGTTTGTTGTTCAATCCTTTATTTTTCTAACTGATGTTGGTGGTCCAAGAATTGTTTATCTAGCTAAATATAATTGAATTGATCTTGGTGGTTAGAATATATTTTAATAACATGGTTTATATAATTAGTCATGCGAGTTATACTAGCCCTAGTACTATTGCCATGATTTCTATCTTGTTTAGGAGGATCTAAAAGATCGACTACGAGCTTCCCTCAATTGAGAGAGATCATGTTTACTTGAGGATCAAATATAAACAAATGTTCTTTATACTCAACTAGTGTAGAAGCACATCGTACTTGTGTACAATAATGAGACCAAGGATAATCAGGATTCTCCTTAGGTCTTCCTTCATAAATGAGGAAAGAAATGGACGAATTTGATCGCCCATGGTGATGAGTACCATACTCATATTTTTTTTATTATTTGTGGAAAATATCCCAAAAGGGATACCACTTTTAGGTAAGATCCAAGGAGGCAGGGGTATCCATTCCACCAAAAATGCCCAGGACTCGGACCTGGACTACCACCTTTGACATACTCAAGGAGCAAACAAACACACAATACCAATTTAAAAATAATTAAATAACAACAAAAATAATAAAATAAAATAAAAAACATGCTCCTTGAGTGTGTCAAAAACAAAAGCACAACCGAACACGCAGAATAAGATAAAATAAACCACAACACAAACCACATAGAAAAACACAAGAACCACATAACAAAACACAAATAAGGAAAAAACAACAGAACACTACAAAGACATAACCCAAAAAAAAACATGAAAAATAAACACAATCAAAACCTAAAAAATTTAAAAAATAAAATAAAAAACAACCAACAACAAACAATAAACAAAAAAAAACATAGAAAACACTCACACATAAAAACATGAAATAACACAAACAAAGAGAAACCCAAGAACAAGAACAAAAAAAACACAAGAACATAAACAAAAAACATAAAAAAAAAACAAAACAAAAATAAAACAACAAAAACACAAGAACAACAAAAAACAACACAAATAACATAAAAACAAAACAAAAAAAAAGAACCTACCCACCTTAAAAAACTAAACAAAAAAAACAAAAAAGAAAAAAGAAAAAAAAATGAACAAAACAATGACCTATCTAGACCAGAAGACTATTAAGGCAATAATCAACAGAGGAAACAAAATAAAGAATAGAATGAGCTAGGGAACTAAAAAAAAAAATTGAATGAACCAAAGAGAAGCAAAAAAAAAACAAGAAGAAACTAGGTACCTTTTAAAATGGAGCCATCCAAAGAAATAATAGAAAGAAGAGCTTCCCTAATTTGAGAAGCCCACCATATAGGAGGGTGGCCATAACAAGTAAGATCACCTTTGTACAAAGCCCAATTAGCTAAAGCATCAACACTCTTGTTTTGATCTCTAGCCATATGATTGTAATCAACTTTCAAAAATACCATCTAGATTAACTGAATCTTCTCAATAATTCTTTTTATTCTCCAATCCACATTATGATTCTTTGAAGGAGTCTTCAAGATATTAATCATAAGTTGAGAGTCAGACTCAACTAAAACCTTTTCCCATCCAACATTAGTAGCCTCTTGAAGGCCTCTGAGGATACCATACCGCTCAACAAGGTTATTGGAAAGAATACCCAAATTCTTAGCAAAAGTAAAAACCAGGGAGCCATCTGAAAGTCTACCAATTCCTCCCACACTGGCTTTTCCAGGGTTCCCTCTAGAGGCTCCATCAGTATTGAATTTTCCAAAATCATTAGGAGGAGGTTGCCAATTTCTAGTCCTATCCATATTACTAATACTCACATTTCCTTTAAGTTGGTTGCCCTTAGAAGATTTAATATTCAATATTTGCATCACTTGATCCATATTTGGTGGGAGTTTTTGGGGCAATTAAGGAGTTGATGGACTGATTCAACTAAGTTGGCTATGGTCTTTTGCCAAATATAGTGAATATCCTTCCTATCTTGATTAAAAATTTGGATGTTCATTTCTTTCAAAATATTCCAAAGAATAATGGTAGAACCCATCCAAACTAACTGCCTAATAAAATGATCAACACCCTCTTGATTAGGACAATCCCTCCAAAGTTGTTCAAAAGTAAAACAATTGGACCACTGTAAGCCAAGTAAAGTGGCCATTCTCCTCCATAGCTCAGAGGCTAAAGTACACTCAATAAAAATATGGTTGATATTTTCTACATTCTCTTCACACATTTCACATCTAAAAGGACCATGAAAACCATGCTTTATAAGTTGCTCACCAGTAAGCACCCTACGATGCAATAAAAGCCAATTAAAGAACCTCATCTTAGGCCAGATATTTTGATCCCACAATCAAGAAAAGATGTTAGAAGAATGGTTGGGATTATTATGGCATAAGGTCAAATAACCTTGAGCAACTGAATACTCACCCTTAGTAGTGTTGTTCCATCCAAAACAATCTTTTTCATTGGACCAAGAGAGGGATCTCATATGAAGGATGCCTTGGATATCTTTTCTTTGCCTTTATGGGATTTGAATAGGCCAGTCCTCAATAGGGATCCAATATCTACCAACCTTTGAATTACCAGTATGGTATCGATAGTAATTAGCCACCTTTATCCAATTAGCTTGGTGAAGCTCCTCCATCCAAGGCCTCCAATTGGGAAACTGAATTATCAAAGGATTGTGACCATCCCAAGAATTTGTCCAAAAATTTGCATGTTGACCATTATGAATGATCCAAAATAATTTTTTCTTTATCAAATCCTCACTAGTCTTAAGAACTGCTAAAATGGGAGAACCTTTGGTAGGAAGTTGATAACAAACAAGGTCTCCAGGACATTTGTTCTCAGTATATTTAGCATAGATATTGTTGGTCCAAAGAGCATTGGGGTTATGCAACATCCTCCAATAGAATTTAGTAGCTAAAGCTTTGTTGTTATTAATTAAATACCATAATCCTAACCCCCCTTCACTCTTAGGAAGACATAAAGTATCCCATTTCACCAAGGCCCATTTTCTTTTCTCCTTAGTACCACTCCAAACGAAACGATGACTAATTTGATCCAATTCTCGAAGAACAGCCTTTGGGTTATTAAAAATGGAAGAAACATAAATAGGAATAGCTTGAAGGATTGATTTTACCAAGGCGATTCTACCCCCAGAAGAAAGCCACTTGTTGGTCCACTTTCCAATTTTCTTCTTGACTTTGTCCAACAACCAATTCCAATATTTATTTTTTTGCCTTTGGATATTTATAGGAATACCTAAATAAGTGATTGCAAGAGAGGTCTTATTATATCTTAACTTATCCAATACCATTGATTCCTATCTAGTAGAGCAATGAAAGAAAATAACTTTAGATTTGTCTTCATTGATCAACTGCCCAGTAGCCTTAGAAAAAAAGCTAATGATTTGCTTAATATTAGAAGCTTACTTAACTGTAGCTTTACCTAAAAGAGTGGATTCATCCACAAATTGAAGATGAGAGATAGGTATAGCTCCATGAGCAATGGTAACTCCCTCAAGGGTTTTGTTTTCCATATTTTTGGTTATAGTCCTACCAAAGCATTCAACAAGAATGATGAATAAATAAGGGGATAGCGGGTCACCTTGCCTAATACCTCTGGAAGCTGGGAAATATTGAGAAGGCCTACCATTGATAATAACTATGTAGGAAACTGAAGAGATACATCCCATAATCCAATCCATCCAATCCTTAGAGAAACCAAATTGCCTCAAAACTTTGATAAGGAAGTGCTAATCCACCGTGTCATAAGCTTTGGATAATTCTAACCGAATGAACATGGAAGGAGAATTTTGCTTATCCATGGAATGGATGGCTTCATAAGCAAGAACTATCTCATATACTATTTGACGTCCTTCCACATAACCCCCTTGCTCTGGGTAAATAATCTTATGTAAAAGAAGCTTCAACATTTCTACCATGATTTTAGTAATGATTTTGAGAAGAACATTACATAAAGCAATAGGTCTAAAAGATGAGATATGATCAACCTCTTGAGATTTTGGAACAAGAGTAATATAAGTTTTATTGATAACCTTCAAAATTTCTTTGGCATTCCTGGCTTCTTCCACCACCTTTAATAAATCAACATGAAGGATATCCTAGAACTCTTGGTATAACTCAATGGGAAAACCATCAGGACTTGGGGTTTTCCCTTTTTGCATTTTAAAAACTACTTGTTGAAGCTCATTGATAGTAACAGGAGTAGTCAAAATATATTTCTCCTTAGAAGTGATAAGAGAAGGGATTGCTTGAAGAACATTTTGTTGTGAAGTCGAGTCAAGATGAGTAGCAGCAAAAATATTGGAAAAGTAATGAACAACAATAGAGTTCATGTCATCCCAAGTATAAAAAACATCTCTAGAATCATATTTTAAGGAAGAAATAAAGTTGTTAGATCTTCGATCTAGAAGATATTTGTGGAAGAAATTTGTGTTTCGATCTCCTTCTTTGAGCCATTGAATTCTAGATTTTTGCTTCCATAAGATTTCTTCTCTTTTTTCCCATTCCTCTAACTGAGTTGTGAGTTTAATTTCATCTACACTTCTCTTCTCTGTGAGGCCATCTAAATGGATTTTCTTATTCAAATTTTCAATATGAGCAATAACTTCATGTTTTTTTTATGAACATCCCCAAACTCTTTCCAGCTCCAAGTCTTTATTTTGGATTTAATGTATTGCAGTATTTTGGCAAAACAGAACATCTTAGTCCCATGCCTAGGTTTACCTTCCTTCCACAATTGTTGCACATGAGGTATGAAGGAAATGTCTCTAAGCCACATTAATTGAAAATTAAAAAAAGAGAAACTCACATTGGTTTTCCACATTTCCACCATGACTGGTCAGAGTACCATACTCATATTGGTATTATATTATTGAGACCTATTAGGTTAATTTAAGAGCATAGTGTGATCATTTAGCCCTTAACATGGTGAATAATCTTGATCTTGCATGCAGGTGTGTGAGATAGACCACGTAGGCATGCAAATGCATGGTATTGGTCTATTTATTTAAGCCTCAATGCATGATTGTCATTCATTATATAAGTTTTGTGAAGTGTCTATATATGGAAAGTATGTTCCCTGATTAGGACCAAGACCTATAGGGGTATCCCATGTAGGGGTCCCTTGTAGGTTAAGTTCCTGATTTGACATTCTAGGACTTGGGAAATTAGGAGACCGCCAAGGAGATATAATCATATCCTTAGGGTCAAATCAAATATGGTCAATGTCTTCTTGCCTACTCTCCATATGATTTTGGTTGCGAGTGCATACCATAGCTACTTTGTTCTAAATCCTACGTGATTATCTCTTTTATAAATTTTAATGATGCAAAACACAATAATTGAAATAGACATTAATACAAGTGTTTATCTCTTTTAAATATTTTAAATAGGTTCCCTAAAATTGTTTAGTGTGTTTTGATTTGTTGTATGCAAAGAGATATCTTTTCACGTGTTTGAATATGGTTTATGTAACTCTGAATTTGTTTAAAGGATTTCACCTGTATACTCATAGCTCAATAACTAATGATGAATTTCAGTCATGTAAAGCCACTAAAGTATGGATATAAAGCCCATACCCAGTTAGGGAGCACAGGTCCTACCAATCCTCACCCATATTTACCATGGTAGTGGTACACCATACAAAGAGGAATGTGTGCTATTTCCATAGCTAGGATGGTTCTTGGAGCTGGATTTGGCCAAAAAATAGAGTTCATATCATGTGAGCCAATGGATGGAGATAAAACCAACTGTTGTTGGTGTCTATTAGTGGTTGGGGATGAAATTCCAACTCACTAATGTTAAAATATGATGTGGTGTGTGTGGATCCTTTTATAATTATGAAAAGTAAAACAAAATATCACTCAATGATACTTCACTAAATTTAAAATAACGTTTCACTTTCGAAAGTATTGAATAAATAATGAAACATACAAAATGCATACCCTATATGTCAACCTAACCATTATGTATGTCACAAGAAATTAAACCACACAAATGCATTCCTACTTGGTTCTTTTACTATTTTTTCTTCTTTTTTTGTTTTGATATTTAGGAAAAGTAAAATATACCTTTCAAAAAAACAAGAAAAAGTAATAAAAAGCTAAATCTAACTTTTTTTAAGTAGTAATAATGTAAATTAAAGTTCAAATACTCATATTGAAGCCTACGAGTGTTGTTGTTTCTATAAATTTTAAACCTGTAGGCTCCCTATTTTGTGGCCATCATAGGGTGGGATGGTTGCAAATTTGGGAACCATACTTTAGTGGGACAGCTATCATGGTCATCTCTGGGTGTTCCAATTAGGAAATTAGGGGTCGTTTCAGGCCAAAATAGCCAAAACCTAAAAAATTTTAGAGCTAAACATAGAGTTAAACTTACCTAAATTAAATAGGGTAAGGGTCCCATCGTGATCGCCACTGTAGAGTAGAAACATGGCACACCTAGAAAATAGAAATGAAATAAGTTAAAAATAAAGGGGGTCCTCTTAATAATAATCCATTTTTCAAATCCACGATTACAAAATATCCACTTGAGGGTTCTTAATTGATAAAATTTGTTATAAAATTGTCAAAGGATCTAATCCTTCTAGAAACTCAAGGTGTGCTTTAGTGTCTTCCTCACACTCACAAATTGAAGAGAGGGTTTTTGATATCGCTATGATGATCTATCCATATTTGAACTTTTAGCTTCTTCCTTGCATGCTGAAATACCTATATATACACACAAAGGATTCAAATTTGTTAATAGCATATGTGGATTGAGATGAAATCAAAGATATGCATGCACTAGTGAATATAAATATGAAGAGAAAAATAGATAGTACAAAACTACTCCAAAATGCACCAAAACTTAGTATAATTGTTATAATATACTTTAGAGATGATCTATGTTAAAACAGAGGTGAAATTATATGCAGAATCCATGTCCATACTATAATTAGGACAATAAGAATTAAAAACCTAATAGAAGGTCCAAAACTACTACAAATTGCACCAAATATTAATATGATGCATATAATCTACTCAAATAATTTGTGCAAAAATAGACATGAAATTCTATGTAGATTCACGGTCGTCCATGGGCTTCCCAATTGTGACTATTAACCATCCTAGTTAGGGATGGCCCAAACTTGGTGGTTTTTACCATCAATTTCTTTGGGATCTGGCTCAAACTACTCCTAGGGTTATTTTCATAAAATCTGGTGATCTCATTTTCATAAATGGATGGATTTTAGAATAAATTTATGTATTTTTGGATGACTTGGAAACCTCATTCGATTCATAAATATTCCAAGTGAAAATATATGGTGAAAATGAGAGTGAATCTTGATAGCACTTCATTGCAAAATATTGCAAATATCTCTCTTTGAAATTGGGTGGATTTTCTCCATTTTATAGCTCAAGAGAGCCATAGGGTCAAATGGGAAAGTTAGGATATGCAAGGTAGGTGCCACCATTTTTCAAAACCCTACCATGCATTGGGTGTGAGAAACCTCCAAATTGGGCCTCTCATTTGCAGGTTTTGATTGAATTGACATGCATTAAAATCTATCATAAATTAATGGGTGGGATAAATGGTATAATTTGATTTCCATTTGTCCCACCCTTAAATTTTTTAAGGTTCCCAAGCCATGACCATCCCACCTAGGGATGGTTGTTGGTTTTTGTCCTTGGGTGGGAGGGCCATGAACTTTGGTTGTCCTAGGGTGGGATGGCCATGGCTACATGGCCCAAAACTTCCTAAAAGTTGGGAAGAAGTTCCTAAAAGTGGTTAGGACCACTATTTAACCCCATAGGGTTGCCCAAGAGGGCCATCTGGTGTTAATAAGAGTGCTTCATTGCAGTATATAACTCATAATCAATCCTTTAGTGTAAAATCAACTCATTATATTCTACTAGTTGATTCAAAATATGGGTTTGAATGAAGGAGGATCTAGGAAACAAAGGCAACAAAAGAAATAATATTCTAATGAAAGGTAATTTATATAAAAGAGGATTTTATTTTCCTAATAGATATTATCTTAGGGTTTTTCTAGATCATTGTAGAAGAATATTTAAGGAGAAGAATAAAGTCTCTTTAAGATTTAGGAAGATAATATATATGGCTCTAGAGAAAAATGTTCAAGTATTGATTATTAAGAAAATTATAGAATTAGTAAAGGAGGTGAAACTTAGTACACATTGGTACCATAGCCCAATTGAGATTGATAAAGCCCCTAAGAAAATCTAAGAAGAACAATAAATTAGAATCCACCTAGGGAGGGATGGCTAAAACTTAATTATAATGGACATTCTAAGGAGAACCCTAGGAAGGAAGGTGGAGCAGTGATAGTGGATAGCAAAGGGATCCTAATTAGTGTTGTGTCTGAGTTTCTAGGTTGTATGATAAGTAATCAAGAAAAATTTAGAGCAACATTGGATAAATTAAAACTAGCAAGATAGTTATTTTTAAGCAAGTTGATAATTGATAAGAATTCTCTAAATATTATCAATTACCTTAATAAGAGGGATGTAGATATTTGGTGTATGTCAAGTATAATAATAAAAATCTATGGATCCTTAACTCACTAGAGAATGTGAAGATGACTCATGTTTTCAAAGAAGGTAATAGTTTGAAAGAATTGATGGCTAAGTAGAGGGATCTTTGTGAGGATAACAAGATGGATATGTGATTTTATCAGGCATGCTAAAGTTATCGAAATATATTAAAATATTTGGTACATGCTAATGTACTATATTGGGTATATCTTTGGATTAGGAGTGTGTCATATATTAGGGTTTGAGTATTTACTTTATGCAATATAAAAAATACATAACTATTATTAGAATGTGCAATGATGTAGATTTGCATGTTGTCCATGTGTACATGAATTTATAGAATAATAATATGAAGATTCATGGGAAGGTGAAATACCATGATTCACATCCTATTATATAGGACTTTGATATAAAGATAAATATATAGATAATGGTATAGGAGTAATATAGATCAAGGTAGATACAATGTAGAACATGTATAAAATATAAAGAGATTGATATCTCCAATTTTTGCATATAGATAATATTTTCATGAGCTTTCATTAATGGTAATTTTATTAGTAGTTATAGAAGTTTCCTATGATTTTTACATGCTTAGTATAGTATCATTATCTTATATTTTATATTGCATGCTTATTTTATACCTTGTGGTAGATATTTTATTAAATATATAACATCAAAAGCTAACAATGGTATCAAATACCTAAGAGATATTGATAGGAGATAGATAGAGCTACAAGAGATATTGAGATGAGATAGGGAAATATTATTTTTAGAAATTTTAAAATTATTTTTTGGCTAGATTCTTTCCATAGGGTTGCATGAAAATTTGTGGAGACTAGGAATCAACATAGATCTCTTTCCACTAGATTGAAGGATAGCTAATGAAGTTCATTAGTTGTTGTCTAAGTTTTTTTGTTGCATAAAATTAGTTCTCAAAATATGGTAAGCTTCCTACAATGGATAGAGAATAATTTTATATTTGATTTCCTGAAATTCTATGTGATTTCCTCATGTAGGGATTAGTTCTTTGTTGTATATAGAGAGTAGACATTGAATATTACGGAGGTCCAAGAAGAAGTTCCCTATAGAAGATTGAATATTGAAGACTCGAAATTGAAGAAAGAAGAAACAAAGTGTATTGAGAGAAAGATATCAAGAGAAGCCCTATTGAAGATTGAATATTTGACATATCTTTTAATAGAAAAGCAAAGAAGTATTTGGAAGTATTAAAATAAGGATAATTTCTACAAATTATAAATATATTTAAATAGTGATAAATTTTATATATGAGCATCAATTAGAGATGAAAAATTAATGCTTTTAGGAATAACAAAGCAAAAGGAATTGGAGCTGCAAATTTTGAAAATTTAGGGCAACAAGTAGGTCAATCAAATCACCAATAAGACTAGCTACAAATGGAATCCAAAAGGTGTGTAATAGTTGTGCTATGTAATTTCATTATTTAAGCATTAAAACTAGTTCATTATAAGGTTTTTGAAAGCACCATATTAGAACTATTTAAGGAGTAAAATCTAGTTTAAGTTAAGTATCTCCAACCCAAGGAAGGAGACATCATTATCATCTTGAAATCTACAAAAATACAACAACAAATATAGAAATTAAAACTTGCTTGAAATGGAATGATAAGAATAAGCAGCATACTTTCCTTTTATAAATGAAGTGCAAATATTTTTAAGTCCTATTCATTAAAATAGAGAGATTTAATAGGAATTAAAGGTAATCTAGATAAGAAGTGTATATAGACACCATAAGGTGTGCTAATAATTGAAATATTTTGGTGAAGACAAGTCACTAGAGGCATAGAAGAACCACCATATTTAAGGATATAGCTATTTTTATCATTCTACCAACATAGAGCATTTGAAATCACCATAAAGTTTGAAAAGAGAAAGCCACCATTTCAAGGAAGCAAGAATAGCTATTCAAGAAAGAATGAAATTATAGTTCATATAGAACTGATTACAGGGGTAAGCATTCGAAATCCATGTGCTAGTATCTACCTAGAGCTATGAACGATAGCCAATAAATTGTCATGTGTCAAGAATAGTGAACAAGTAGCTATAAAATAGTAAGGATGTCATTGAAGTTCCATTAGAAAGTCAAGTAGTGCAAGATTTGAAGATCCAAGATTACCTTCATCCATTGAAGAGTTGCTTAAGGTAATATAAATAGAATAGATTAATGTAGCATCCATATCCATGCAATGCTAGGGCAAGTGAAAATATCAAGTAGAAACTATTCATCTAAGGCTTGAAACATCTTGAAAGGAGTCCCATCATTGGAGCTTAGGCAAGAGATAATTTTATAGGTAAATAGAATCAAAATAATAATGCCCAAGAGGAAGGGATGCCATTTAGAAGTATGTAAAGAATCTATGTGCCACATGCCATTAGGTAAAACATCTTCTTACATGTATTTTTGGAGTTAGACCAAAATTAAAACATCCAAGAAATGGTAGAATATTTGAATGGGAATTATGAGGAGGAAAAAATATTGAGGAAGAGATTAACCACCACTGATCATGATTTATGCATGCTCATTACAGTGAGTAACATAGAAAGTAGATTAAGAATGTCTAAAGAATACGAATTATTAAGCACTATGTGAAGTTATTGAGTGCCATGTGACACGTGAGAATATGAACATTAGGAATATTGTAGGAGTCCAAACATTTACTAAATGTGTATTAATCCTAGTACTGGTTAGAGAAGAAAATGATTATGTTGAGGAGAATTAAACTATTTAATATCAAGTTTAATAAGTGTTAAGGAGTATTAAATATGTTGCAATGAATGAATATTACCTTGAAGAACGTAGGTTGCAAAGTCAAAGAGAAGCAAGTTAAAATTTTACGTATTGTATTCAAGGAGGTACGGAATATTTAAATTGATTTAAAATTTTTGTAAAATATTCAGGATATATAAGTCATAATATTATTTAAGTCAATATTAATTAACTATACTTAAGGTAATTTGAATAATAGGAGAAATAAGGTGATGGACTATAACCTTAGAAGAATTTTTGAATGCCTTAGAAGATATTTGAAGTAAGAATCATTTTAAAGCTTTTGGAATTAATTTATTTAATTTTGAAATTCATAGTGCATAGAAATATTTGCAAATAGTTTAACTTGCAGGAACAAGGATTTCTACATTGAAATATTAATTTTGCAAATACATCACTATAAATTTCTAATTATGGAGTTGTAAGGAATTCAACACCTAAAAACTATATTATTGAAAATTGAAATACAACAGGAGTTGTTGAAAAGTTGGAAATTTACATTGGTATTAGTCTCATGCTCAAATTAACAAGACTTAAGAAATCGAACTTATAGTTCTTGAAACAGATGATCTTATCAAAAATGAAATTGCATCAAAATTATCTCTAGATTTTAATTCATAAATATAGGGTTAAAAGGAATTCAACTCAAAGGTATTTTAGAAAGCTAAGTACCATATAAAATCCATATTAAAAATCTAGGAAACCATAAGGTATTCTACAAAATTTGAGAATTAAAAAATATATCAAATTTGATCATATACTTAAAACTAGGGAGTCATAAGGTAGTCAACCTCAACATTTTTTAAAGTTAAAATATTCTATCAAAAACTATTTTCAATATCTACTACTAAGGAGCAAAAATGATGTCTACTCCAAAGAGTTCATTGAGTAATGAAATGGAAAATGAAATTAGAAAAGAAAAAGTAAAAGTTATAAAATATGGAATCAAATATTTGGTTGAAAAATATAAAGGAAAGTTAGAATTAGTTTCAAGTTTCATCTATAAGGAAGCTTTAGAAGAAAATTTTGAAACATTGGAATACTATATACATGCTGGAATGTATGAAGTAATTGACAATAATAAAAATATTGTTATGATACCTTTGAATGTTACTAGTGTAATATATACAACATTACTCACACTTAAACATTTCAAAGAGAATAACTTGAAACAAGAGGAGTTTATTGAATCTCTCAAAAGAAATAAAATTTGGATGAATCTTTTTTAGAAAAATTATTCCATTCTTCATGTAATATAGATACTTCAAGTACATCTAATTTAGAATCTTACCATGATGCTATGTATGAATACTCATAAGGTTCTATGCAGGATTCTAATGATAATTTGATACCTCCTGAAAGTATAAAGACAAACATAAATGATTAAAATAACCATAATAAGAAAAAAATTGATCAAGGAGGGACATTGTCCAAAGTGAGTTGAAAGATAAATATCCATATTGAATACTAAGTCTTCAATAACCAAATAATTTAATACATGGGGTGTTTGAATATATTATATTATTTGGTACATGCTAATATACCATCTTGGGCACATATTTAGATTAGGAGTGTGTCTTATATTAGGGTTTGAGTATTTAATTTATGCAATATAATAAATACAAAACTATTGTTAGAATGTGCAATGATGCAAATATACATGTCCATGTGTACATGAATCTATAGAATAGGAAGATAAAGAGTCATGAGAAGGTGAAAGGCGAAGAGTCACATCTCATTATATAAGCATTTGATATAGAGATAGAGTTATAGAAAAAAGTATAGGATTAGTATAGAGCAAGGTCGATACAACATAGAGCATGTATAAAATATGGAGAATTTGATATATCCATTTTTTTATATGAAGATATTATTTTCATGATCTTTCATTAATGGTAGTTTTACGAGTAGTTGCAAAAATTTTCTATGAGTTTTAGATGCATAGTACATTGCCATATCTTATATTTAATATTGCATGCTTATTTTATACCTTGTGGAAGTTATTTTATTAAATATATAGCAAAAATTAACTATTGGTTCCAAAATCTACCTAAGTCGAGAATAAGGTTAATGTGCACCCTTAAGACTTTGGCCAAGATATTGGAAGACTCAGAGGAAAGAGAATTTTTTGTGAGCCTTAAAATAAGGCTAGTTCCTTGTCCTACCTAATATATTTAAATTGAGGGTGTAGACTAAATAAAATAATATGTAGGGTTATATAGATGAGCCAAAAGTGATACAAATTTGTCAACATCGAGAAACATGGTGTAGAGAGTTTTAAAATCCAAAATTAAACTAGACACCTAACAGAACAACCTACATCCCTTATGTATTTAAGAAATTTATAATTAAGCATATTAAGCTTTACTAAATCATTCTAGAACTATAATGGGAATCTAGGTAGAAATATAGAATGTAGAATAATTGTAACAAAATATCCATCAATAGATTTAACTAAAAATAATTCACATAGTAAGACACATACATGTTTTACAAAATAAATTAATAGAAGTACATATAGAAATATAATTATCACTTAAGAAGGAATATAATTCCAAATCAATACAATCATACAAATTATAAATGCCAAAGAGTCCCATTAAAATGTCTTGCATTCTAGTATATATAGAGATTTTACAATGCATTTAGTTATCCTAGATTTATTGCTATTAGAGTATATTTTAGGTTTTACGGTAGACATAGAGAGTAGTCATCACATTCATATCAAATATGTCTAACCACTTTAGGAATTATCTAATGATATGGATGATAAAAGTTTTATCTTGAGACTATATTTCATGTTGCATTGTTAGATTGGAATCATTTGTTTATTACCCACTACTTTCTATTAAATATATCTAGTTGAGCAAGCGAAGATATATAGTTTGGAGGCCTTTGGATACTAGTATATTCTAATCCTAATAATTATTGGTAAAACATTGACACATGTATACCTACTAACATGGATAATTTTGCCTTACTTTTATAGAGGTTGGAATCAAGAAGGGATATTGCTTATCATCGAGTTTTTATCAAAATTAAGTTTTACTTCTTTACCTTCATGCTAAATTACACTTCTCTTTGTCAAGTATCATATGAATACTTTACTCTTGATGGTCTTTGATAACTATATTTTCCTATGTATGATATCATGTACCAAGATTCCTCGGTTCTTATAATGCTTTATTTCTAGATCATTTCATCCAAGAATGCATGTGACTTGCCAAAAGTTGAAGCTCCCGATGATAACATAATCACCTTCTAAAGTTTGGTACCTTTGGAGGCTTGATAGGTTATAGTATAAGATTGTAGATACCAAGCGTAATACCCTAAAATATTTTATACCTAGCATTATTCTATACCATGCTATATATTTTATACCCTAGTATTAACATCAAGATTATGATTTATCTAGCTAGCCTTATCTTCATTGCTTAACTGCCATATATTGAACGATGAGTATTAGGTATTGTACCTTTGATTTTGTTCCTCTTTGAAGAATCTCGAACACAAGATTTTTATTATCTTGTAGCTGAAATTAGCATTATATACACATGGAATGATTTTCTTGTTAGATTTACTATGTTAGTAACTACTACTATTAACTTATTTGGTAATTAGTAATAACTCTGAGGTAGATTAGTATATAATTTTCTATCCTAGGTGAATTCACTAAATATCATTTTAGTGAATATCTAAAGTTGTTAGCGTTACTTTTTTAGTTGTTATAACTTAAGGGAGGATATTATTTTATTAATATCCTATGACTATTCTTAGATGAAGTTGTAATATATAATTCATTATGAATGATATTTCAATGCATGCTTATGGTTTCAATTCTAATATTTGTATTAGAGAAGAATTATTTTTGGGTGTGTAATTGACAAGGTGTACCTTTGGAGTAGGAGAAGGTGACATTTTTGTTGCTATTACACTGGACCTATGGGCTCAAATCCTAAAATAGGACCTCCCTCAATGGGACATGTTTCCCAATGAATGAAATTCCTCAACACAGAAATCAAGGTGCTCAATCAATTATTTTTTATGGCACAAAAATTGTAGTGTTTTTTGGATTATTTTTTATTGGATTGTGAATTTTAATTGAATCGTGAATTACTTTTTATTGGATCATGAATTATTTTTACCTCGATACATGGAGAAATTTCTAGCTAATTGTAGCATGCATAGAATTCTTTGGAAGTCGTAGGACTGATAGCCCATCCACCTAGCATAGTAGTCTAGAACTACAGATCTCTAATAAGTGGATGGAAAGCTATTAGAGTCTATCTATGACAACCTGTGCTATCAAAATGGCTATTAGATCTGATATATTTGGACTCCTCGAGATATAAAGCTGATGGGTAGAACACGAACTGACATCCACTTATGTAATCATATTATGGGTACTAAAACTAATAAATATAACTGTTTTATTCTTCAAAGTTACCTCCATACAAGTGAAATTTGATGTAATTATCACACCTAACCTACATGAACTTTGAGGTGTGACACCCTAGGTGGATCATTGATCATACGAATCTTGAGGTAGCTATGTGACAGTAGATCTTGATGATGTGGCAAAATTTAACTGGTGTTGATGTGGAAAAATGTGACTGGTGCTGATGTGGTGAAATGTGATTGGTATTGATGTGGTAATATATGGATGCATGCTAAGGTGGCATGTTGTGATTGGCTATAATTTTGGCTAACGTGTTGAGGTATGGTTCGCTACATTGGTCAGCAAAAGCTTGACTTGATTACCCAAAAGTAATCAAATTCTAAAGGGTACACTTCGCATTTTAAACTCCATTGACACTACAATAGCATGAATATGGAACTAAAGTCTAGTTTAATTTATCTCTTTTTAGGGTGCGAGAGAAATTATATAAAAAAATAAAAAAAATATAAAGCGCATGAGGTTGCACACCGGAACCCCGCATGCACAATCCCTAAGATAATATTTCAAGGTAATTTTTTTTTTTTTTGCAATTTTATTTAAATTTTAAGTTTATTTTAATATTTTTTATAATTTAAATATAAATATTGTTTTTTTTGTACTATTAAAAGAAGAGGGTTTTAATGGGATCACACAACCACTACAAAGAAAGCCACAAGGGCAACAAAAACTGAACAAACCTCAGAAGAAACCAGAGGAAAAAAAGAAGGAAAGATGAAAACCAAACCACAAGGCATAAAAGGAGGGAGAACTAAGATAGTTCTACACCAGCTTGTGAACACTAAAAGCACGAGATTCCAGATTTTTTGAAAGGAAAACTATTGTAATGCATCCAAAATCAAACAAACACTGAAGTCCTAAAGTGTGAAAAACATGAAATGAAAAAGATGACTTTGAAAGGAGATAACAGAAAGTGTAGAAAGCACAACCCTTTTTTTTTAACTCTCTTAATCATGGTTACAAATATGCCTCCTCCCTTTTCAGGGGCTAGGAGCGTTAAATGAATTTGGTTACAATTATGACTTAGTATTCCTCCTTTCGTGTGCCCACATTTGAAATGGGCAGGCCAAAGTGTTGTCGCCGCTTGCGTTGATGAATCCTTGGTTCTTGCTGCTTCTCCTATGATCAAAGAAACAACAAAGGTGTTAGTAGCACCTGCTGCAAATATGAAGGCATTTGATCCTAAAACCAATAGAAAATGCATGTGTAAGAGTAACTAAACCAGTGAATAAAATGATTCTAAATAACATACAAATTTTACAGACCAAAAAACATTACCAGAGGGCCATTGCCATCGAAACAGCCAGCTAATTTACATTCCACTATAATTCATCCCTGGGCAGGATGAATTCTATTGTAATTCATCCCCGGGTAGGACGAATTCGACTATGATAAAATGCCGAAGTGATGCTGCCCAAATGTCACGTCTCAGGATCTCCAAATGACCTGTAAACATAGGGATTAGCTAATTGGGGGCATTTTGGGACGACCCAGGTGGTCGAATTTTCCCAATTTGGCCTCCATCCATAAGAATTCAATGTCGTTACCTGCAAGTTAGTGAGGGCCACAAAATCGACAAAGCATGATAATATTTAATCAAAATATTATGGAATCAAAATCATAAACTACCTAAACAGCATAACATGTAATGGAAGATAAAAAAGTGATAACAGAATAGATTAAAATGAAACTAAAAAAAAAGTGTGGGGTGCCCGAGCGGGCTGCCCACCGTTGGGACTTGATTTTGGCACCAATCCACTTGGGATGGGCCCAAAATCTCTTGGAATGGGTTGTCGACAAATTGGTGGATTAATGTGGTCAAATTTCAGGTTTGGTTTTGGATCCACACTTCCAAAATCCACCCAATAACCTCTCTTGCAAAAGAGACCAAGGATGTGGAAGAAGTGAATCAAAAAATGGTGTAATATGGTGTTCAATTTGGCAGCACTTCATTGCTTGAAAATGCCTCCCACTTGTCTCTTTTTGGGTGGGAAATTCCACCATTTTATAGACCCAGGGGGTCTCTTTGGAGGGACATGCAGGGGTGCCATGTGGCGGCCATGCCTTCTCAAGAGGGATGAGACTCCTCCCTGACTTGGGCTTCCATGACTGCCCTTGTGATAGTCCTCTAACGCCTACTCTGCCCACCTACATGCGCATGCAAGGCAAGAGGCAATAATTGACTGTCCTCGGCTGCCACTTGGTGCCATTCTTATTTTTGCCTGTTGAACCTGGAATTCATCCCGACCCAGGATGAATTATGAATTTGTCCCTGGGAGGGACGGATCCCAATTTGAATTCATCCCTGGGAGGGACAAATACTGAGCAAAGTTATTGAATGTGCCAAATTGCCTTTTGACCTTCCAAAATTGCTACAAAAGTGGTTAGGACCACTGTTTAACCTCTGAGGGCTACCCTGGGGGCTGTGTGTGTCAAAGCGATCAGTGTTTGCAGTCACATAATCGGATTGGTGTTGTTTTGGTGTCTACAAACACCTTGAGTTACATCAGCCACCAAGCTAGAAACATTTTCAGTTAAGTCGAGGGTACATTTCAGCGTACTCCATTTTTTATGCTAGTTAATATGAATGAGATTTAAATCTCAGAGAACCATATCTTTAAAATTTTTGATCGCACCCAGAGAATAGATTTCCTCCACAAAATTCTCTTAGGGAAGATCCCTTGGAAGAACATCAAGATTCGATACGGCCATAGTAATGGGGGAGTCACCTTCCTCCAATTTACTTGAAGTCGTTTAGACTTACGACACTCCACAGTAGCGACACTAGCTGAATTCAAATCAGAAACACCAAGATATTCCACACACACCTTAGGGGCCAAATCAAAATTAATAGTGTGACCCGACGAGTGAGCCTCATTCACCTTCAGGTCCCAACCCCAAACCCCTTTGGAAGAGACCTGAATATTTTTAGAAATTTGCTCTGGGCCAATACCAAAGGTGAAAGAGAGAGTGTCCACACTTTCATCAGTGTCTATTCCAGAGACTAAAAAAGAGCCACCACCAATAGAGGGGGAGTCCACATTCAGCTTGGGACCACACACCAGAGGAACAGAAGGATTTGCAAAAGACTTCAACAAATCATTAGCATCAAGGTTGTGCTACAAAGTAGCTTGTTCAAAAACCAATAAATCCAAGACTTGGTGGATAGGGGCTTGACCATGACCAACTTGGACATTAAGATAGGACTTTTGCATAGAATGAAAGAGAAATAAAGGAATATCCATACAAGATTTACGTCTAAGGTGATTTAAAAACACTGCATGAAAACTCCTTATGATTTCATAGGAAGGGTCAAGGATAAAATAATCCATAATAACCCTCAAAAATATATTCTATGGAGGATATAGAGCCACAAAACTAAAGCCATTCTAAATTCATGGAAAAAATTCCTCGTTGTCCAAAAAAAGAGTAATCTCTTGTAGCAAAGAATACCTTTCACTGTTGTGATAGGCACTATCCAAAACCAGACCAGTGGTTCTACTAATAATATCCACCATAACTTGAAAGGACTAGGAGTCAAAACTAACCCAACCTTCATTCCAATATGAAACCATATAATTTTTGAGAAATGGGCTATGCCCATGGAATTTTAGGATACAATCCAGAAGACCCCCGTCAACTAAGATAGACTTAACCTCTTCATCAAAATAAATAGATGAAGGTTCTAGATGAGGTTTACACAATTTAGGCTTAGCATGATATATCTTAGCTTTCCCCATAAATTCACTAAATCAACTAATAATAGACTAAGACCATACATAAAAAACCCAGAGCAAGGCACTTCCAAGGACCAGATAGCACCAACAATGAACAATAAAAGGCATTAGAATGCCCAAATACAGGAACCTGGTCATAGAAGTCAACCACCAAGTGGAGCAAAAGGGCATAGCAAGCCCACTCAAGGAACAAAGAGACACACCAGGAAGGGAATTCATAGCTAAATTCCACTTATTTGCAAATAACGTGAAGACATTCAACCCAGGTAAGAAAATAAAACAACTCATGAGGGCCACCAACGAAAACTAAATGATAACATCATCAAAAATCTTCTCACAAAACCACGGAGAACCAACAAAATAACCTTGAGAAAGGACGGATAAGAGAACATAATATTTCCATACTGGCCCAAAAAACCTAAGAGAAAGGTAATCCCCATGGGAGCCGAACCACATAAAACTATACGAATGCCAATCCAAAGTAAAAATATGGCACAAGCCATCTAAGCGAGGTGAGAAAAGCAAGGCAAAAGATCCCAACTATTCAAGCAAGGAAAAAGGAAGGGATAGGTGTAAGGCACTCTCCAAAAATACCGAACAACAAGGATGTCCCCAAATGCCACATCAAACCACACTTGAAAAGAGCACCAACAACTTATGTATGGAAAGTACCAATGATTGGCTCAAACCATGAAAATCCCTTTCCAAAAAAGGATTGAAAAATGTGAAACCTCGAGCCAAAGTTCATGAAAGTTCCATTCATCAGAAACCAAATCCCAACATATTGAAAAGGTCTATACAAAGATCTTAGAAGTTGAAATTCATCTACCCACATGGAATAGACTTCCTGATATAACATTATTTTTTGGAAACTCCCCATGGAGAGTAAAGGACAGATAGCCCTCTGAGGGAAAAAAATGTCCACCATAAATGCATCACCCATTAAGAGAAACCACCAAAAAAATGAATGGGGAGACAATAAAGACCCAAATTTTGAATTATAACACCACCAAATGGTACTGTCCGATGATCCATACATCACTTGCCACCTCACTACATTAATGGGAGTAATGAATGTATCACCAAATATGAACCACAAAATCTTACAAGGAGACTTCCTGATACAATATTTAAACTTTAACATGAAGGTCTTCCCCATCAGTGCAGAATAAATTGAAGCCACCAAAATGCAAATCCCAAAAAATTGATTCAAAATTTGAATTTGAGTTTCAAAAAATGCTAGGAAAAGATGACCCATTTGGCACGACACAATATTTTGGATGTACTCACCATAAACCACTTGGTATAGAATCTCGTATAAGAAACTCCTCTCTATCGTCATCCCATTAATGAAAAATAGCCAGAATAGCAGAAAAAGCCCTGGAAATACCCAACCAAATTTATGGCTTCTCATCATTAATAAGGCTGATCAATTCCATAGGAAAGTCAGAATGCCACACCTTGAAGCCCTGACTTCCAATAGATAAATTTGCAAGATAGTTAGCCACTACATTTCCTTCCCTATACACATGACTTATGGAGGATTTCTCAAAATAAGACAAGTGGGCTCTAGATTCTTCAATAATATTTAAGATTTGCCAACCCGATTTGCAAACTCCATTAAGCAAATTCATAATATTTAGTGAATCGCCCTCAATAATGGCCCTGTAGACTCACATTTTTTTTAATAATTGTATTCCACAAAAATTAGCTCTACATTTAGAAAAATGAGAAGACTGCACTCCTAGGTCTTTGAAAAAATCTAGAACAACATCACCATAATGATCACTTATTAATCCTCCCACGCCTGCTTTACCCGGGTTTCCCTTCGACACCCTGTTGAAGTTAATTTTTAGCCACCTCGGAGGAGGTGGTGTCCACCTCACATAATTGCAAATATTGGGCATTGGGTGTGGTCTCAGATCAGGATAGAAACCCGAAGCATATTCCATGGTAAAATCAAGATGATACCTGGTAATAGATGGAAAAGACTCCTTCAAGGTAGAGGACAAATTTTCACCCAATTTCCAAAGGATTCTATGACACGGATGAACTAGGTCACCCTATTTGTTTTTGAAAATCCGTGCATTGCTTTCCTTCCACAATACCCATAGAAGATGGGGCAACAAGAATTTCTAAAAACATTTCATGTGTGGTGAACGGAAAGGGGATGACCATTGATTGACCATGTCAAGAATGGAATATGGTAGAAGCCAAGCTAACCCAATTTGTTGAATATAAAGATAAAATATATTCTAGAACACCCTGTAAATGAGAAACAAATGATATGTTGACTCCCAATCATGCTTACATAGAAAACAACAATTGAGCAGATTGAACCCACACTTGTGAATATTGTCAATTGTTAGAACTTTATTTTGCACAGCAAGCCAAAAAAAATATTGATTTTAGGAGTAATATTCTTCATCCATATTTTACCCTAGGTCCAAACACCATCTCTGCGAGGGTAAATAAAAGAGTAAGAGGATTTAACTGAGAATCTGCCCTCACTATCTCCCTCCCACACCAACCTATCCCCCACTTCCTCATGATGAATTTGCCCTCTCATATTAAATATAAATATTGTTATTAAATCAATTTATTTAAAATTTAAATTGATTTTTAACACATTTTATTTTTATTATTAATTAAATAATTTTAATTAAACTTTATTTAAAATTTTACAAATTAAAATCAAAGAATTAGAAACCTAGTTTTTGCAATTTCAAACAAGAAGAGTGTTTTTTTTTCTCAACATTTTGATATGTAATACAAATAAATAACACATTTTTTTGCAAAACATCAAAATTACATTTTTGTTTTCTCAACATTTTGAGATGTAATACAAATAAATAGCACATGTTTTTTGTAAAATTAGTAGTTCTTTAAAACTTTCTCAAAATATTACAAAATATTCAATTTGAGAGTAAGAGTTTTTTCATGAAGAATAGACCTTGGGTCCACTAAAACCAAGTCATCTGTTGATTGGTTCTGAATTGCCTTTCAAAATCTTGTCGTGTATTGACTTGGCTTGAAATGTGTGATACCTTGTTTAATTTTAAAAGCAAAGGGAGGATAAAAAATTGTGATTCTTTTTTGTAAATTTATAACACAAAATGAGGGGCACTTGAAAATCAAAACTTTTTTGTAAAATCAACAACAAATTGTGTATTTTATTTTCTCAAACCTTGGTATATAACATAAAATATTGCACATTCATTTTTGCAAATTGGAGAAAGGTCTCATCACATTGAAGATCTAAATTTTCACAACCTTATCTATTTTGCAAACAAAATCGGGAACAAACCAAGATTTAGATTCTTCTTTTGCAAAATTGTAACACAAGGGGTTGAAGCAATGAAACTTGTTTATTTTACAACACAAAAAGGAGGTCAATTATTTTTTTCACATTCTTTGCAAAATTTTAAGACAAGGGGAGAATTTTGAATATCAATTTTTTTTGCAAACACAAGATCAAATCTTTTACAAAAATTACTGTAATAAAGGTGCATTTTCGATAGCATTCGCCACTTTTTTGTTAAATTAGTATTGTGAAATTAGGTGCATTTTCGATAGAATCCGAAACCTAAGTGTTAAAACTTTGTGGGTATTTTTGATGGTTTATTGCATTTAAATTCTTGTTTTTGTAGTTTCATCTTAAGTTAAAATCAAGCAAGCTTAAGACCCCAAATTTTATGCCTATTTGTATAATTTATTGCAGAGGTAAAACAAATTTTTTGATATTTGCTCCATATATAACCCAAATTCACTCTTCTTGTTTGGATTAATCTCCTCAAACTAATCATCCTTTTTCTAAAGGGTTTTTAGGCAAGGGCCATTAAATATTAATTAGAGTGAATTATATTTCAGTACTCTTTTAGGGTATATAAAAAGAAAGAACAAGTTTTTGTGAAATAAGGAACCTTCAAAGTAGCAATTGTTTGCACTAAGGGGGGATAATTCTTTTCTTCCTTCAAAATATATTTTGACAAAAGGGAGATAAAACTTGTAAAGGCAATCAAAAAAGTAGAAGTCATCAAAATCAAACCTCTCTTTAGTCTTAATAAATAACAATTTTTTGTTTGAATTACTTGCAATAAAGGAGGGATTGTACCTTTTTTTAGGCTTCATAAATAGAAAAAAAAAAATTGAAGTACTTATAATAAATGGGGGAATTTTTTGGTTAACTTTTTGAAATTTTCCTAGGAGGCAATCTTTGTAAAAGCCTTAAAAATATTCATAAGTTGCAAATATTTTGCACTTAGAGGGGGATAAAAATTTCTTTCCTACCTCACAAAATATTTTTCTAAAAATGGAGGATGACTTATAAGGGTGCACTTTCGGCAGAGACCAACACCTTAGTCAAAATTCTTGTAAAAATTCCATTACAACATATTTTGCAAAAAGGGGGAATACTAGTAACTGTGCATTTTCAACAGTGTCTAACACCTTATCTACCTTATCAAAAAAATTGTAATATCATATTGTAACAGAGTGAACCTCGTACATAGTGATCTACTCTAGTACACCTGGTGGTTGTAGTAGATGGTTACCCATGTAATCTGGTAGGATGAAAATATTACAATAAGGACATCCATTGTTGTTAAAGTAAAATGAGGGATGATCCACTTTTTCCTTAAATACTCAATAAGTACTTATTTTGCTTAGACCCAGAGGTGATAGAACCAGAGGTGGACCTAAGAAAGAGAAGCTCAACCAATATAAAAGAAATGTTGTATGGCTTATATAATAAAGGTAAATCCTATGGTAGACCTAATGGTAGATCTAGTAACAGATCAAATGGTAGATTTACAGGAAGATCCAGAGATAGTCCTAGAGGTACTCATCCAGAGGTAGACTTAGAGACAGATCCAAAACTAAGATACAGAGCCCGAGCCATAACAAGAGCCAACATATTAGCATATTTTATTTCTCTCATTCATTGTATTGAGGCAATTATATACATTACCCAAATAATGTAATAAGGGGGTATGTTAGAGTTACTATGTTAGTAACTACTACTATTACCTTATTTGGTAATTAATAATAACTCCTAGGTAGATTAGTATGTAATATTATATTCTAGGTGAATTCACTAAATATATATTTAGTGAATATCTAAAGTTGTTAGCGCTACTTTTGTTAGTTGTTAGTACTTAAGGGGGTTATTTGATTAATATCCTACGACTATTCTTAGCTAAAGTTGTACTATATATATTTCATTATGAATAATATTTCAATGAATGCTTATGGTTTCAATTCTAATATTTTCTACTTATCCAAATTTTACTTTACTTTTATTAGGTGTTAAGTTTATTTTCTTAGCTTACCCTAGCCTATTTTGCATCTACCCACACTTATCTACACTCTACTTATTTCAATAATATTTTGATTTGCTTTATTTTCTTGAATATCCTCTTCCGTTTCTCTTCTATATTGTTGCATACTCATTCTCATACTACTTTTAGAAAAAGTACTATATGGTCTAAACTATACCACATAGTGAATGTAGGTGAGAAAGTTTACCCACATAATTGGCAACTTACAAGTATTTTTGGTTGTAAAATTGAAAGTTTAATATACCTTATCCTTAGGATAATAGATTCTTGAGAGGAAGTTAGGCTTGAAGATATGATGATTGTATACAAGAAGGGATAAACAAAAATAGGATGGTTTAGAGAGAGGAAGACGATGAGGTTAAGTTAGAGTTGTGAGAGAGGCTAGACAACTCTACAACTATAATGAGGATTTTAAAACACACCTTAATATAGGTGATATTGTATACTCCATCATGTTTACTTATAAAATACATGATCTAAAAAAACATTTAGAGGAAGAAAAATATCAAAGGAAAAATTTAGGTGCATGAGAATCCATAGTCAAACTAGTTATCTGGGGACATGAGGGTCATTGGAAAAATAAAGAAAATAGTTTAATATAGGGTAGGGGAAGAGATTAGCTATTGGAATCCTAGGATTTGGTGGTAATATATTAAAGTAGATAGGATTTAAAGTAATGAATGCAAGATAAATACTAAGAAGAAGAGAAATAGAAAAGAAGAAGAAAATACCTCTATGCAAGCATCTCTAGCAAAATTAAAAATATTTTGAGCATATTCTGCTATAGCTTGGTACTACTTCAAATCTATAATAATTACTTTATATGGATGTTCACTCGCACAAACCACCTTAGGTAAATATTGCAAGTGCTCACAAGATTTATTTCTTTCTCTACCTTTTCCTTTGTAAAATTATGTAGGTAAATGTTCTCTATATCATTAGACACCATTTGGCCTCTTGCTTTAATGGAATGCATGGCTACTTAAAATAATCATAGAAATACATACATTAGAAAATCGTAAGAATTATTTTATAGCTACTTTCAATTAGGTGATAGATATATTCATTGAATGATCTTTTATCATATGATTATTATCATTTCTTTATTAATTCAGCCAATTAGATATTTAAGTTGTATTTTTTTTATTACTACAATATGCACTTAATTTCATCACTTTGCCATTACATCACACTAATTTCAATTCATCATGACTTTTATCCTCTCAAGACAATTGTAAAGCATCATATTAATGTAGCTTATATATATCAATATACTTTATGATATCCCCTTGCTGATACTTTATATCTAACTTCATTATGATAATACTTGGAGCATCGATCCTGCTTACAACCATGAAAAGGGACTATAATTACTTGTGAAAGATGACTTGAACCTATATTTCTATTAGGCTACGAAGTCAAAAATATAGAAGAAGGCATTAAGTGATGATAGTGAAGGATGAATATGAACAGAATGTGAAGGTGGTGGGAAAGAAGAAGGGTGAGAGAAAAAATATAAAAAACCTATACCTACACACCTTGTGCTCTAGAGCATTCCTACTAGATTTGGATATTTAATGCATATACCTAGATGCTTACTTTAACTTTGCACTCTATTGGTGTTTGTTGTGTTAGTTTTGAACATCATAATAGTATAATATGTGAGACCAAATGTACCTTGAAGATGTGATGACCCTCCTCGCATGACCTTTGATTGCAATAGAATTGATGTGTTAAAAATTACCTTTTCCTATAGAATATTGTACTACTAATTCACATTGTGAATGCAAGACCAGGTGTATGCTTTTGATGTATTGAATGGATCGACAAAAAAGATAAAGAAGGATGTGATTATTTGGCTTAGCGATACATGGAAGCCCCATAATTATATTTCATGTAGGATTGTATGAATGATTTATCTATTGTATACTTGTATTTGCTTCACTCAAAAATATATTACTATTTATGAAAGTGATGCATTATGAATTTTGAATGGAAATGAAGTACCAAAGTGTATGGGAGCCATTATGGTAAATTATTAAGTCAAGGTTCAACCTGTATTTGTAATGTGGGTACATTGCTTGTATTGAAATGAGGTTTTTACATCAAGTGAGGTAGCAATAGAAGTGTTGGAACATGGGAGCCACATATTGCTAAGTTATATATTGAAAAAATATAATAAATATATTTATTTGGATGTCATTTTGAAAAAAATATATAAAATAAAATATATAATATAAAATATAAATATAAATTGAAATCGTAGTATTTGATCTTATTAAAAATAATTTCTATGTTTATTAATGAATATGGAAGCGATATCTTAAATTATAATTAAAGAGCTATGGTATTATAGAAAAATGAAAAACAAAAGAACCTAGAGTCCTCTTTTTTTTATGATGATTGGAAATGAGTATAGAGTGAAGGTTTAAACTCCATATCTACATGGCACCATGCATGAAGAAAAAAATAACTTACCGTAAAGGGGGCAACAAGGGGTGGTGATTAATTTTCTCTTCGATTATTGGTACTAAGAGAGGGTATATTTTTACATGTTTTTGGAAGGGCTTTCTTGGAAAATACAAAGAGGAAGAACTATTTTTTGATATACACGGCCATGGATTTATTTAGCACTAGCTGAAGAAAATAAATTTACTAACTAGAAGAGAATCACAGGTAGCAGATATTCACATTAGTTACTAAGTTGGATGTTTTATTCTACTTTCTTTGAATTATTTGTGGATGAAGGATGAAATCCATTCTAGAATTATCTAATTCGAAAGAAAGTTTTTGTTGAATTCATGTTGAATGATTTTCATGATGTTATTACATATATTTACCACAAAATTAAACCAATCTTTTATTTCATTGTTCAAGCATTGGATTATCGTAAGATATTATGGAATTTGGGTGCATATTTTTGCTAAATAGTTTTACACTATGTGATACCTTCGTTGCCGGATGGAAATTTTATCGAAAGAATATAAATTGTGTGAATTGTAACAATTGGAGTGGAAACATTTCGAGAATTCTAAAATATTACTTATAAAAAATATTGTAATATAAGGTATTGATGCATGGTTCTAGTTACATTGGATTATCTCTTGATTTCCATATTTGAAATATGTAGAAAGAAAGGTCGAGCAAACCATTTCCAAAATTACTAAATAAATACCCAAGAAGGGGTAGTGGTACCTTATGAAAACTCTTATGTGAATTCTTGTTGTGGAGAATATATTTATAGAAAATAATTTTTTTTATATGGAAGAAAATACTTATAATATGGATATTATAATATTTGACATAGAATTACCAAGTTATTAAATGAGTATAATGTATTGAGATAGAATATTAAGTCTTTCTTGTGACATGTTTTCTTAAGAGAGTTAGCATAGTAAAGGTTGAGTTGTATGTTGTTATGAAAGGTCATTTTAATTATTATAATTGAATATTATGATCAGGGGCTAAAGAAATTCCATTATCAGTTTGAAACAAATAAATGTCGAGTTTAGTTGAAACTTGCAAGATAGGATATAAATATAAGATAATCAACATAAAATAAAAAGGCATCCACACAAGTGTTGTTATCTTTCTAGAAATATTTAATTAGTAAAGAGGATTGAGTATTTGAGGTAAGCTCACAATAAGTTCTGAGAGAAGGGTCCAAGAAATATGTTTGACTTTAATATGCTATTTTAAAGTAAATTCTAAAAAAAATGTGAATAATGGGAATACGTGTACCTTTTATATTATGGCTAAGAAGGGAAAAAAAATATTTTTTATGTAAGATAAATTAATAATTGATTAACATATTTGAATATTTGTGCTAAGGATATAATGAACCACTTATGACTCTATGTGACCATGGCTTGGATCTGATTTAGAAACTCTTGTTTTATTTTAAAAATAAAACTTAGATATGATTGATGAGGAAACTAGTATGTGAGTTGGACAAACATTATAGCAAGCTCAAAGCATTGGATTAAAGTGAATGAAATATAGCTACCTATAGCTTAACTAGAAAATGATGGCTATGAGACTTTTGAACCTGTAGACTTGAGAAGATATAACTTGAAAATCAAGTTAAAGATAAAAGTAATCCTTACAAGTAAGGACTTGACCGCAGTATAAATCCCAACATGGGTATTGGGTGATAATGGAATAAATTATGTGAATCATTTTATTGTATCCTATAAAGAGTCTTAGTGATGAATGCTAGCTATAATTACAGCTAATTTCTTGTTCTAACTCATTTTAAAGGGTAAGCAAACTATTTTATGTGTGGGTGTACACACAATAAGTCTTAGAGTTAACATATAAATTTGACCTTATTTTGGTAAAGATACTAAACTTATTTATTAAGAAATGTGATTAAAATATTAATATACCCAATTTTGATAATGTGTGAATATTGCACAGAGTAAGTCTCAGAGTAATTGTAGTCTAACAAAAAATATTTGGATAAATGACTCGATCAAAACTAGTAATGAGGGGTGGAATGGGATGCCACCTCTAGGTTACTACCGAGTATTATTATGATAAGTCCCATGTTAATTTAACTTAAATGGTTTAGCCACAATGTTTGGTATGGGATAAACATTTATGAGTCACAATAGAAATGTGTCATGAAATTTAAGGTCAGGGTACTGACATGTCTCTAGTTGATTCCTGGTAGGGGATAATTAGCTAGACACGAGGTATATGTATACTAATCCCATGCATATTAAAGTTTGAAAAAATTTACCAGTTAGATAAATAATTTATAAATGATGGATAGTTCAACCAGATAGATCATGTATTCATTAACCCTAAATAAGTCAACCAGTTAGGTCATGAGTTTAAAATAAGTCAACTAGTAAGGTTGTTGATTCATAAAAGGGGTGGGGAAAGAAAACATCTCCTTCTAGGTGTTATAGGCTTTAGAGGACAACCCCAATTGTGGATTGACCCACATGCCAGAACTAAAGATTAATAAATAAGATAATTCAATTTCATAGAATGGCACCTCTACATGTTTTCTTGGGTAGTTATCTGCAGTAGTCTTTAAATATAAATTTAGTTTTATATACTTGTACTGATTAAAAATTTATATTAATGACTCATTAGGTGAAACGTTATTATTGTTTTATGAACATGGAAGCACAATCATATTTTGCTATGAACATAGAAGCACAATCATAATTGATATGAATATGATTAACTTAAACAAAAAAATACCCTACAAAAATTGTCTAAATTTTTTTGTGGTGCAACTAGGTGAGTAGACTTGGGTTGTTATAGAAGATCATAACAAGGATTCAATCTTGTAAAAACCTCTAAAGGCTTCTGATCAAGCCAAATCCTATGCTATTTGTCAAGGCTCTATTATGCCACTCCTTATGTAGGATGATTACCTTGCTAAGGACAATAAGAGATGAAAACACTTATTAGAACATGATAAAGAATATTTATGATTTTATATTACTTGAAGATATAAAAAATCAATTTTATAAATATTTATTTTAATGGTGTTTGTCTAAAGTCTTTTTAGACTATTAATCACAAGTATAATAAATATTAATTTTTCATATTTTTGTTAAATTATTATTTTTTTAAGTAATTTAAAATATATAATCTAATTTATAATTAAATTTAAAAATTATCTATCACTTTTCAAAGCTCCAGAAGAAGCCACCCATAAGATATTTGTGGTAACGGGTAGTTTCTGTACTTGTTATATTAGTTCCTCTTTTCCTTTGTTAAATGGTAAAATATTTATGGTATAGATGCACATACTTTGACAAATAGTGGATTTATTGATGATTTATTTCCACTAGTTAATCAGGCACGTGTTTGAAAAAACTTAGGGTTTTTGGTATTTTTTTGGAAGGTAGCATGCTAATGAGGGTAGACCTACTAAGTTATCCAATGTTTAATTACACCTCACATTTTGTTGCCTAATAAAAGAAAGTTAATTGTAAATTATATGTAGAACTTTGTATTTTGTCCTTTTTAGAAATCCAAAATAAATATTAATAAAACTCCTTCTACGATTAAAGATAGATGGAGGACATTGCATCTACAATCCAATTGTTTTAAGAGCATTTAGATTAATCCATATCCATGATAAAATTCTTAATGTGGAGTCACAACAACAAATAATTGAATTTCTTGTTGAATAAGAGTTTATAAATAAAAATAAAGGAAAGAGATCCAAGGTAAAGAAGAGAATTAATAGGACCAAGCCTAGAATCAAGCCCAAGAAGTTAGTTAAGTATAAGAACTAGCAAACCAATTTAAATATTATAGGTGTTTAGGAAGTCAATAAAGAAAAATGTCGAGCACATCATATATGTTGTTATGTTTATGAAGAAGCACATTATGCTAATAACTACCATCAAAGGTTTGATCATAAAAAGCACCTAGTGAGAAATCTCTTGCAACATGTATAAAACCTAGAGTTACAAACCAAGTAGAATAGGTCACTTCGTAACCTTGAGAGGTGTTAAATTTATTTTACCTTGAGGATATTAGGATTTAGGGCTAAAAATATTGGAGTTCAAAGAATACAGTTTCTTGTCCTTTTTGAATACTCATGAACATTATAAAAATATTTCATATGGATTTATGATGTGTTTGTACATGTATATGTATATATGAATGGATGTATAGATTACCGAGTAGAGTAGCCTTGCATATATTTTACTATGTATAGCCATAATGAGAAAATTATAGTATCTGGTTATATATTGACATGTCAAATCCATGTTTTTATGGTGTTAGTAAGAATAATTTTATTTTTCTCATAACCCTCCCAAGGGCTAAGTAGTGTGTGTCAAAACCTTAGCATTCGAGGAGTGAGTATTAGTAAAGAATCTCTATGGTAAATGATAATTATTATAGAAATGTTTTTATAGATTTAGTGAATTCAATAGATAATTTCTAAATTAATATGTTAATTAATATTCATGTTTATAACTACTTTAATAAGCAATATTCTAGATGACCTTTAATGAACTTTTTTTATTTAACCTGAGACCGTTCTAATGAAGAAACCAACCTTTTATTTCATTGTTCAAGCATTGCATTATCATAAACTATTATGGAATCTGGGTACATAATGTTATCAAACAATTTTACACTATGTAAGACCTTCATTTCCGGATGGAAATTTTACCAAGAGAATGTGAACACTGTGAATTATAATTGTTGGAGAGGAAATATTTCAAAAATTCCAAAATCTTACCTGTAGAAAATATGTAATATAAGGTATTGATGTATGGTTCTATTTACATAGGATTATATTTTGATTTCTAGATTGGAAACATGTAGAAAGAGAGTCCAAGCAAACCACTTATTAGTAAATAAAGGCCTAGGAAGAGGTAGTGGTACCATATGAAAACTCTTATGTGAATGCTTGTTGTGTAGAAAATAGTTATAGAAAATAATATATATTATGTGGAATAAAATACTTATAATAAGGATATTAAATGAGTATAATGTATTGAGAGAAAATATTAAGCCTTTCTTGTGACATGTTTTCTTAAGAGAGTTAGCATAATAAAGATAGAGTTGTATTCTTTTATGAAAAACAATTTTAATTATTATAATGAATATTATGGTTTAATTATAGCCAAGGGGCTAAAAAATTCCCTTATCGGTTTGAAAAAAATAAATGTGGATTTTAGTTTAAACTTTCAAGATAGGATATAAACATAATATATTCAATGTAAAATAAAAAGACATACAAACAAGTGTTGATATCTTTCTAGAAATATTGTATTAGTAAATAGGATTGGATATTTGATGTTAGCCCACAACAAGTTTCAATATAAGGGCCCAAACAATATATTTGACTTTAATATACTATTTTAAAGGAAATTTTGGGGAAAAAAAAGTGAATAATGGGAATACGTGTACCTTTTATACTATGACTAGGAAGGGAAAATAATTATTGTTTATGTAAGCTAAATTAAACATTGATTAATTCATTTGAATATTTGTGGTAAGGATATAATAAACCAATTATGGATCTTTATGACCATGGCTTGGATTTGAGTTAGAAACTCTTATTTTATTTTGAGAATAAAATTTGAGATGATTGATGAGGAAACTAGTATCTGAGTTCGGTACACATTTTAGAGTAATCTAAAAGTATTGTATTAAAGTGAATTAAGTATAACTACTTATAGCTTAATTATTTAAATATGGCTATAATAATTTTGAACCCATAGACTTGAGAGGATGTAACTTGAAAAATAAGTTAAAGATAAAATTAATCCTTACAAGTAAGAACATGATCGAAGTATAAATCCCAACTTGGATATTGGATGATAATGAAATAAATTTTATAAATCCTTTTATTGTATACTACCAAGAGTCTTATTAATGAATGTTAACTATAATTGTAGCTAATTTCTTGGTATAACTCATCAGAAAATGTAAGCAAACAATTCGATATGTGGGTTTGCACACAATAAGTCTTAGAGTTAAAATGTAAATTTGATCTTACTATCATAAATATGATGACCTTATTCATGAGGAAATATGATTAAAATATTTATATACCTAATGTTGCTAAGGTGCAGATATTATACAAAGCAAGTCTCAGAGCAATTATAGTCTGACAAAATTGACCTAGATGAATGACTCGATCAAAACTAGTAATGAGGGGTGGTATGGGATACCACCTCTAGGTTACTACTGGGAAGTATTATGATAAGTCCCATGTTCATTTGACTTAGCCATTTTAGCTACAATGCTTTGTATGGGATAAACATTTGTGAGTCATAATGGGTATATGTGATGAAGTCTAATATTAGGGTATTGATATAGATCTAGCTAACTCCTAGTAAAGGATAATTAGCTAGACATGAGGTATATATATGTTGATCCCTTGCATATTAAGTTTGAATAAATTTACCAATTAGGTCATGAATTTACAAATGATTAATAAATCAACCACATAGGTCGTGGATTCATTAATATTGAACAGGTCGACTAGTTAGGTTGTGGATTCATAATAAGTTGACCGGTTAGGTTATGGATTTACAAATACTAAGGGATGGGAAAATAAAGAGTTCCCCTCTAGGTGTTATGGGCCCTAGAGTACAACCCAGTCATGGATCGATCCACATGACATAATCAAAGACTGATAAATAAGATAAGTTGATTCTACAAAATGGCACCTCTACGAAATTTGGTCAATCTTGTCCACTTGAGTAGTTTTCTACAGTATTATTGAAACCCAAAAGTGGTTTGTTATGCCTGTATCAAATAAAAATTTATATTAATGACTCATTGAGTGAAACATTATTTTTGTGCCATGAACATGGAAGCACAATCATATTTTTCTATGAACATGGAAGCACAATCATAATTGCTATAAACACGCTTAACTTAAATGAAAAAATACCCTAAGTAAATCACCTTACTTATTTTTATCGTGCAACCATGTAAGTAGACTTGGGTTGTTACAAAAGATAATAACAAGGAGCCAGTCTTGTAAAAACCTCTAGAGGCTCCCAATCGAGTCAAATCCTATGCTCTTGATCATGGATATATTGTATCACTCCCTACATGGGATGTGCCTTGTCAAGGATAATAAGATATGACAACACTTATTAAAACACAATAAAGAATATTTATGATTTTATATTACTTGAAAATATAAGATTTTTTTTTTATAAATCTTTAATTTAATGATATTTTATTTAAAACATTTTTAAAGTATTAATCACAAGTATAATAAACATTAAATTTTCATATTTTTATTAATTCATTTTTTAAAAATAATTTATATTATATAATCTAAGTTATAATTAAATTTAAAAAGTATCTATATGTTGGTAGGAGTTCTTCACGTAATTCTAGTTGAGATGTGGTTCCTGAGCCCTCATCACCTATTGAGGGTTGGGGTACTCCTCATGTACTTTTTCAGTCTGTTGTTATTGTGTTTACCGATGAGGGAGGTGTTGGTAAGCTCACTATAATTAATGATGATGGTTGAAGTTCTTCTGATGGGGAGGATATTATCCCCCCACAGGTTGGCCTATTTCATCTTAGGTGTTGAGTTACTACTATTGTTTGTCGTTCTTTTATTTGGGGAGTGGTCTTATCCCATGAGGTTCTTCAATGTTTTTTTGGTTGGCATGTATTTTTTATTATTGCTCCTAATCCTATAGGTTAGTGTGAACTTTGAGGTGTGTTAATTCCACCACCCATTTTTGTATGACTTAGCTCTTTAATATGATTTAAATTTTTCATTAAAAAAAAATCAGAATCCTTTTACTTGTTACAAACCAAATATCTTATACTTATAAAACTATTATTTTAAAATAAAAATATTTTAAACAGAGATCAACTATACTTAATTTTATATTTAAGATTATTAAACTAAAAAATAATTTTAAATAATTTGTTTGACCTAATTTATCTTAAAAAAAAATTCATTCAAAAAATTAAAATTATAATTTGTTAAACAATGTTAAAATATAATCCTTTTAAAATAGAGTAGACAAACCTACAAGTTTGGGAGAACATGTAAAGAGTAAAAATAATTTGTAACAATACTAGGATTTTAGGTTGTTAAATATTAGACATATCTTAGTTAATAAAACAGTAGGCACACAAGTTGAAGCCTTTTGTTTGTAAGTTTAATATTAAAATATTATTTCCATTCATACCATGAACTTTCAGTTGTACCTTAATACATATTCCCCTGGATGGGGGATGGTCATGCAACTACATGAGAAATTTTTTTAACATATTGTATGTTTACAGTTATTCTTTTTATTTTCAAGAGGGTATATGCAAATGGTTCAAATAAGGGAATGTGTATATTTACGGTGTTCATAGCCACCTACATTGGTCACAATCCATTGTCTTATGACAAGAAGCCAATGACAAGGAAGCAAGAAAGGTCGCCCAATATCACACGTGTTGTAGAAAGAAACGCCATGAACATTACCAGAGATCTTCTTTGACAAAATGTCGAATTAAACCATTGTGTTGATGTCGATGTTCAGGCCCAGGGTGGCATCGACTGGGTGACGGACACCCTCTTCGTTGTTGGCTTAAACACCTTCTGATCAGGTTGGTTTCTACTGCTTACAATCTGTTGTTTCCTTCGATATGAAATTACAACCCCTGCACATGCACAAGTAATAGACCATACAAGACACAAGCTAATAGAATAGAGCAGTCCATAAAATAGAGCATATAGAATAGTGGATAAACAGGGAGCTGCAGCTAATAGAAAAACTGCATTCTATTCCTCTGAAAAAAACACAGCAAATTACATCACTGTCATATGTTCATAAGGAAGAAGCTTCAAGAAGGGACTGGAGGGAAGCTTCTCATACTCGAGCAAAACGAGGCCAAAAACAAGACAATTAATATGAGTTTAGTTTTTTGAGCTTGTCTCCAATGTGGGAACATTCTACAGTCCAGATTACATAATTTTATCATATTAAATTCTAATTTAAAACTTGTCCTACAGTGGGAAAAATGAATTTAATGCGGTGGCATTTGGGATTAAATTCCAACACTCCCCCTTAATCACAACTGCTACTACCAGCTACTATGCCTAGGCTATCTCTCTGAAGAGTGAAATTTCTTGTTCCTAATGGTTTTGTGAATATGTTAGCAAATTTTTCTTCTGACTTACAATATTCTAAGATGATTTCTCCAGCATTGATCAACTCTCTAATGAAGTGGTACCTTGTATCAATGTGCTTACTCCTTTTGTGAAAAACTGAGTTCTTTGAGAGTGCTATTGTTGAAGTATTGTCACAAAAAATCCTTGTTGGATCTACTAGCTTATGTCCCAAAAATCCTTCTCATCCAAATAGCTTGGCATGTTGCCCTTGTAGCTGCCACATATTCCACCTCAGCTGAAGAAAGAGAAACAATTGGTTGATTTTTGGAAGCCCATGAGACAACACCTGATACCAAATGAAATACATAGCCTGAGGTACTTTTCATGTCATCTATACTACCTGCCCAATCACTATCCGTGTAGCCAGTTAGCTTGAAATCATTTGTCTTTGTGTACAAAATACCAAACTCCTTGGTTCCATTGACATATCTCAATACCCTTTTGGTTGCTTGGAGGTGAGTTGCTTTTGGGTTTTCAATGAATCTAGAGATTAAGCTCATGGCATACATTATGTCTTGCCTAGTGGATGTTAAATACATCAGACTACCTACAATGCTCTTGTACATGGTTGGATTCACACTCTTGCTCCAATCCTCTTTTCTCAGTTTCAGTACCATGGCAACTGGAGTTGGTGTTGGCTTGCATGTTTCCATTTTAAACTTCTTTAGAATGTCAGCAGCATATTTAATTTGTGAAATGAAAATTCCATGATCAAATTGTTGTACCTCTATGCCAAGAAAATACCTTAAATAATACTAAGTTAGTCATATCAATCTTAAACTCAGCCACAATGTTCTCATCATTTGCCATGAAAATAAAATTATCTACATAAAGTACAACAACTAAGAACTTGTCATTTTTAACTTTGATATAAAGAGTGTGCTCACCTTCACACTTGCTAAACCCATTTCTCATGAAGTAAGAATCAATTCTGCTATACCATGCGCGTGGTGCTTGTTTGAGCCCATACAGTGCCTTCTTGATTTTCTACACCTTGTCTTCTTGTCCTTCAACCTCATAACCAAGTGGCTGCTCAATGTACACTTCCTCCTTCAAGAAACAATTCAGGAATGCTGATTTAACATCCATTTTATGGATCCTCCATTTATGTTGGGTTGCTATTGCAAGGACTGTTCTTATACTCTACATTCTTGCTACTAGGACAAATGTCTCCTCATAATCTATACCATATTGTTAATTGTACCCTTTCACAATTAATCATACCTTGTGTTTTTCTACATGTCCTTCAACATTATACTTTGTTTTATAAACCCATTTAACACCTATGACATCCTTGCCTTGTGGGAGACTCATCAACTCCCAAGTATCATTCGTTTCAATGGCTGCAATTTCCTCATCCATCGCTGCAATCCACAATAGCCTCTTCAAAATGTATTGGATCCTCCAATTGAGAATAGAATGCAAACAATAAACTTGGACCAGCATTGCTATTGACTTCATCTGGCTCATACAACTCATTCAAAATCTTATACCTTTGTCTTCTATTCTGATTTGATGACTCACCTAAATTTGTGCTATTTATTGGGGCTGCTGAAGACATTCCTTGTCCACTTACTTGACTGCTTTCTTGTAATCTTGGGGCTGCACTTATGCTTGATGATGATGATGGTGGTTGAGGTGGACATTTTTTATTCTAATTTGGTGTGGGTGGAGTCACCGGTGGGGTATTTGCTATAGCCACATCATCTTTATTTGCTATAACATTCACAGTCTTATCTACACTTCCATCCCATACCTCATCTTCAACAAATGTTACATCTCTGCTGGTTTTAAACTTCTTTGTTACTGGATTGTAGACATGATATGCTATTGATTGCTCACTATACCCCATGAATATACATTTCTCTGCTTTGCTATCCAACTTTCTTCTCAATTCATCTGGAACATACGCATAAGCTACATAACCAAAGACTCTCATATGAGATACACTTTGTTTCCTTGCTCCCCATGCTTCTTGAGGAACTACACCATTCACACTCTTGGTTGGGCATCTATTTAGAATATACAGAACATACTTTACTACTACTCCCCAATACTCATTTAACAAATGCTTGGCCTTCATCATACTTCTTCCTATTTCCATAATTTTTCGGTTCTTTCTCTCAGCTAGTCCATTTTGTTGGGGTGTATATCTAGCTGTAAACTAATTTTGGATTCCATTGTGCTTGCAAAAGTTCAAGAACTCCTTTGAGACATACTCTCCATCTCTATCAGTCGTCAACACTTTGATATAACGACCACTTTTTTTTTCAACCATTACCTTAAACTATTTGAAGTATTCAAAAGCCTCATCTTTGTGCTTTAAAAGATATATCCATGTTTTTCTTGTAAAATCATCTATGAAAGTCAAGAAATAATTCATACCATTCAGTGAGGGGGTTTGCATCTTACCACACAGGTATGAATGTATAATCTCCAATGTTTTTTACGCTCTTGCTAATTGTCCCACTTGAAATAGCTCTCTATGTTGCTTTCCTAGTATGCATCCTTCACATACTCTGTTTGATCTCTCTATTGGTGGCAATCCTCTTACCATTCTCTTCTTTTGCAATAGATTCAAGTACTCAAAATTAATATGCCCCATTCTTAAGTGCCAAATCCAATTCTCATACTTCATCTCATCTTGTAGAACTATTTGTGTCACTATTGCAATGCTTTCTCTTGCTTGTAAATTCCCATCATGTGGAAGTTTGAGGGGAAACATTCGATTATTAATCATCTGCACTCTTGAAACCAACAATTTACATGAGAATTTATCATACATTGTGCATTGTTTGTCTTTGAAAAATACTTTATAACCATGTTCAACCAGCTGACCAATACTCATCAAATTATGCTTCAAACCTGGAACATAATAGACATCTGAAATATATTTCTTCTCCCCCTTCTTGGTTACAATGTTTATTCTTCCTTTTTCCATGATAGTGACCTTATTATCATTCCCTAAAGTGACATCAGATTTTAGACTTTCATCTAGGCTTGCAAACAATTATTTGTTACCGGTCATGTGGTTACTACACCCAGAGTCTAAATACCACACTTCATTTTGGTTTTCTACTACTGCATTGCAAGCAAGAAATATTCCTTCCTGATATTCTTCTTCTATTGAGAAATTTACATCTTGTTTTCTATAAGCATATTGTTTCTTTCTACATTCACTTGCATAATGACCGATTTTTTTACAATAATAGCATTGGACATGTGATTTGTCATACCTTTCTCCTTGTGCTTGGTTATGTTGGCTTGAACTCCGGCTTGGGCCTTGACTATAACCTCTTCCTCTTGTGTTTGATGAATTTCCTCTTCCACCTCTAGATGAACTTCTTCCTCTACCTCTGGAGTTTGATCTTCCTCTGCCTCTTCCTTTTCCAAGAACAATATCCACTTGAGATTTAAATGCATTTTCCACAAAAGTATTACTGGCTCTGTTTAGTCTATGCTCATGAGATATAAGAGATGCTTGCAATTCATCTATGGAGTAATGATCCAAATCCTTACACTCCTCTATAGCCACAACAAGAGAATCAAACTTTGAAGGTAGACTCCTCAACATCTTATCTACAACTTTTCTATCTTGAATGACTTATCCATGGGATCTCATCTGGTTCACCAACCCAATAGCTTGTGTGAAAAATGAATCCACTAATTTAGATTCTTTCATTTGTATTGTCTCAAAATCTCTCCTCAACATCTGTAATTTGGCTGCCTTTACTTTCTCCATTCCTTGGTATGCTATCTTCAAAGTATCTCATGCTTGTTTTGCTTTGCTTACACCTTGTATCTTTGGAAAAATGCCTAGATCCACATGTGTATATAGGTCTCTAATAGCTTTTGCATCCTTGGTTTTGTTCTCCTTCAAGGCATCCCTCTGTGCTCTTGTCAAGGCATTAAGAGCAGCTTCATTTGCAGGCTCCTGAAACCCATTTTCCACAACATCCCAAATATCTTGTGCGATAAAATGAGCTCTCATAACTGCAGACCAATATTCATAGTTCTTACCATCAAGAATGGGTAGAGTTTTATTTGTTGAGCTTGTGTTGGCTGATGCTGTCATTTCTGTTCTCCAAGGCTTTATTCACTTTGGCTTGTCTCCTTGTCTCTCAAAAAACCCTTGGCTTCTAGACCGTGATATGCTTGTATACCACTTTGTTTGCTTAAACACCTTCTGATCAGGTTGGTTTCTGCTGCTTACAATCTGTTGTTCCCTCTGATATGAAATTACAACCCCTGCACATGCACAAGTAACAGACCATACCAGACACAAGCTAATATAACAGAATAGAGCAGTCCATAAAACAGAGCATATAAAACAGTGGATAAACAGGGAGCTGCAGCTAATAGAAAAACTGCATTCTATTCCTTTGAAAAAAAACACAGCAAATTACATCACTGTCATATGTTCATAAGGAAGAAGCTTCGAGAAGGGACTGGAGGGAAGCTTCTCAGACTCTAGAGCAAAACGAGGCCCAAAACAAGACAATTAATATGCGTTTAGTTTTCTCCAACGTGGGAACATTCTGCAGTCCATATTACATAATTTTATCATATTAAATTATAATTTAAAACTTGTCCTGCAGCGGGAAAAATGGAGTTAATGCGGTGGCAGTGGGGATTAAATTCCAACATTCGCTTCATCCCCACGTTGGTTTCACTTCAAGCTGCCCAGGTAACATACTACATTACGCCGACTGATTTCTGGAACACTTGCTTACAGTTGGAACAAGAGCAGGGTACGATAGTGGAGGAAGGAGATGATTTAGACTTTGAAAGAGCCATATGGCTAAAGGGATGGAGCGAGATCACCCACCACGAAGGAACACGGCAAGAAGGAAACATGAATGCTCTCTTCTCAGATGTCATTATGGCACTGAAGGGTTGGTGGGATCCAATTTCGGCAACCGGGATTCGCACTGCAGATAGTAGGATTTCGACGGAAGAGGTTGTATTCCTTCAATGCAAAAGTAGTATTCAGCTTTCCACGCTCTATCGCACTAGAGTAGAAATTCATCACCATCGTTCAGCACTATATTTGGGTCATTGATGATATTGATCTGCTTCTTTTCATCAGAATTGCAGGTTCTACTCCGTTTACTCAGACCAAGATCATAGTTCGGTGCAATGTGGAGATATCATGCAAGAACGTTGATTGAAAATTTCTGTATTTATTGTCATGATTTTAACAGACACGTTTACTAGAAAAAACCGTGTTATGCTTAGTTGTGTTGTTCTGCCATATCGTGACTATTACTGCACTATTTGATTCAATGAAAAAAATGCGCTTTTGTATAGCGAATTCATCTCTTTGTATTATCTGCTTGGTTTCTGGTATCAATATAAAGATTGCTTTTAATAAGAATGGGAGCTCTTCGAATGAATTCAATAAAAATATCGTATATGAAAAAATGCCACGTCATTCTTTCCTCGTGCTCTCCGGTTTCTTGCTTTCGGATGTCTTTTCCGGAGTTCAATTTATTTGTCTTTGGCCTATTCTTTCAAGCAGAAAGATTAATGAAATACTTGCAACTAAAGATAATAGTTAGTATTTGCTATTTCTGTTCTAATATCTCCGAAATGAAACTACATTATAAAACTATAAAGATGTATTATATACTAATTTATTTTGGATGACAATTCCATTATGAACTAAAAAATATTACATGTGGTACTATACATTACTAGTTGAATCAGACTATGCTTAGAGTGCTTTTTCAAAGACATCATTTTCTTTCACATTGTAAATGTTTCCTCATCAAATTTTACATATTTTGAATTTCATGAGCATGAAAGTGAGCATCATAATATGATAAATTATCAACTATTCTATTTTCTTTAATGCTTTTAGACATGATATTATTTTCATTATATTATCTCTTTTAATAATTTATGAACATCCAAATTAATGCCATAAGGTATAGCTGAATTAATCCATCCATGTATCCTACTTCTTGATAGTATTAAAAGTAATACATAATTACCTTCAACAAAATTTATGTAGATTCATTGTTTATGAACATCTTGATCCTATAAGAACTTCTCAAGGCTTTATATATTTTATTTTTATTGAATATTAAAATGATTCTTATTAAATATAGAGAACTATTGATAGGGCAATAATGATTCTTAATAAATATGAAGAATATGTAGATTCATTTTTTGTGGACATCTTGATCCTATAAGAACTTCTCAAGGCTTTATATATTTTACTTTTATTGAATTTTAAAATGATTCCTAGTATATGTGAAGAACTATTTATAGTGATAATAAATTTTTTAATTCTCAACTTCTAGATATTTTTATTCTACCATAGATATTTTTATTTTAAATTCATTTTATTACAAAACATGACACTTGTAGTTATATTCAAAACTATGACAAACTGACCATCACATGGTTTTCTCACACTCAATACTTCTTATGATAATTTGTATGCACATATAAATTGTACAAGGAAGGCAATACAATTAGCCTAAACATAGATGCATTTATCTAATTTACATCTAAAAATAGTATTGGTCTTTTGCAATCATATATTCCAATAAATAATGGCACATCCAATCCTATGTAAAATATATAATAGTTAAGGTTTTAAAATAATTTATTTAATAATTTAATAAACCTTCTAATAAGAATCAAATAACCTTGTAGACTCTCACTTTAAGAAAATAACCATCCCAAATTATATAATCATACAAAGAATAAAAATTTGGATATTTGATATTTTTAACTTCTTGCACATGTTTCATAAAATATCTATAATATAATTTTTATTGTAAATGATCAAATATAAAAGTTATTCTCTTGATAATGAAGTAAAGAAAATTGAGGTCTTAAGGAGGTTTTCAAGATATCAAATAGGAAAATCCTTAGAAGTATGTGATTGTAATCAGTCTCAAACCTTATATACCAACTTTCTTAAGTATCCTTCTTTTCAAAGAATTGAAATCCATTCATCTTTTCAAAAATAAATTTAATAGAACTATTAACACATGCTTTAAATATCTTTCATTAATTGTTTAAATTCCTCTTCGTTAACATATTTTGAATCAATATTATAATATCTTGAAATAATTTTATTGGAACCAATAATTATATTCAACAAAAATAAGAAAGCTTACAATAAAAAGGGAGCTGGAAAAATCACATATCGAGGTACAAGGCCACAAAAATGATCAACACCATAAATATAAATCTCGAGGTCAAAAATAAAACTAGTCCCTAAAAGGATGAATAAACAACATAACTAGGCAAAGAGATCCACTCCTAGAGGAGATTGAGAATGGCTTGAGGCTAGATAATATCACCCCCTCGACCCACTAGATCAATGCGTCAAAGAAACATAGGGATATTGAGATGGAGGGAATAATTCTACAATGTAGAATAATAAAAAATTTAAAGCTTTATAATCCAAATAAGCACAAACTATTGGTATTTTGTATGAAGAAAATAAGTGTGAGCCTTCAACCAAGAATTATACTAATTTTTTTTTTAAATAAATCACATTTACTATCCATATAATATATTTATTATTTTATACTATACACTCACAAATAAAATTCATAGTTATTGAACCCATAGGTAGGGTTTCATTCCCTATTAATTTAATGTATGCATAAAAACTATATATCTTTTATGTAAAATTTCTATCCAATTGTTTCCTTTAGCTTTAAATAATTTCCAACTATAGATTTCATCTTATGCAAAACTCATGAGTCTATAATATTGTGAGCTATTGATTATAAATATTTCTTGACATATCATATACCATTTATAAAGAGAGAAAAAATTTCCACATGTATCCTTTCAAGAGAGGATATCTTTGAATTTTATTCAATTCTAATATTGTGTCTATTGTTATACCTAAAAATAACATGATATGTATAGGTGCAAATTAGAAAATATCCTTTACGAGTTACTATTTTTTTATCCAAGATTAGGAACTTGTTTTTACACTAATTACACTAGGATATACTCTCTTCCAAATTTGATTCAAGTTTTTACACTAATTAGACTAGGATATATTCTCTTCCAAATTTGATTCAAAGCTATATTTTTTATTATTGTTATTATCAATATTTAAACCTTAAAATATTAAAAATAATTCATTAAAGAGAAGTATCTATTAAAGTTATAAATTTGTGTAGTATCCTACATAGATCATCATATTAGAAATATGAATTAAATAGTTTCATTATATATCGATGTTCAAAAGTAAAAGTATTTTTTTAATTTTTAATATCATAGTAAAAATATTTATAAATATATATCCCTTTTTAAAAATTATATATATTTTTTTAGTAAGTTGGAGTTTTGTTTTAGAGGGTTATAACTGGGTCCCAACCCCAGATATATAAAAAAATCATGTTGCATAATCCTCTGTCATGAGGGATCATTCTATGCTCTTTTAACCAATCCCACGCAGGGGATACTATTGTCAAAATTCCCTCACAGGGGATATAAATTCTGGTAAACATGTGCTTTCGCACGCAGGGGCTGCTGAAACTAAATAGAAATAACCCATAGATAATTGTTAGGGTCCTCGAAGGAGATGACATAGGGATATCCAACCAATTGGGTAGCCAGACACAAAAATAGACATCACAAAAAATTGCAGCAATAAACCCCATAAAAAATCTAAACAAAAACATACAGACCCAGAGAAGATCAAGGGTCGACCTCCATGATATCCTCTTCAGCTTATTTAGCACACTGCTGAAGGGTGTGCTTTAGGGCGATGCTTGCACTTTTGAAAGTGATGATGAAGCTTCGGAGAAACATCTGGTTGAGATGATTGGAGATGCCAAATGTGGGGGCTGAGTCCCCGTTGAGGTCTTCAAACTCCAGAGGAGAATTCTGAGTGGATTCCATTTTGGGCTTCTTGGCCCTGAACAACCTACAAATAGGGGTGGTTGCCTCTTCAATTTTAGCTTTACGTTTTCCCAAAGAAGGCTTCTTGCTGGTGGGAGGGGTGGGTTTGGATGGAGACAGGATGGGTTTGGATGGGTAAGGGGTTGGTTTGGATGAGGAAGGAATGGGGACAGGAGGGGAGGGGATGGGATTGAATGGGGAAGGTGATGGTTTGGACGAGAAAGCTGCAACAACACCTTTCTCGAAGGCCGAGGTGCTAAGAACTCCATTGTTAGACATAATCTCACTAGACATAGAGTGAGTAGGGCTTTGAGTGGGTTGGGAGAATGGGGGAGGATTACAAAGGGGTAGCTGCAATTGGGGGATTAGCTAGAATGTGATAGTAAATAACAGCGAACAGCCCCTGGTGGGTAGGGGGTACTTTTATTATGAGCAACGACTACTAAGAGATGCATGAATCGATAAAGAAACCTAAGAATGTTCATGGGTTTGTATCCCAATATATGGTTGACAAGGACAAGGTGGAAGCTGGCCATAAGCTTGTTGGTATCATCGTAGGCCATGTACTGAATGAGGGGAATGGCAATAATGGGGAATAGGGGATGAAGGGATTGATGGTCCAGGGCATGGCCATCCCACAAGAAGTTCTAGTAGTTTGGAAAACCTTCCAATTTAGGTTCCCAATAGTGTTTTTCATGGCAAAAAAGATGACCATCGACCGATAGTTCTGTAATCTTGTCAATTAGCTCTGAAGTGAGCTTAAAATGTAGGTTCCTGACATAAACATGGTTGTTCGACCACATATAAATAAATTCCTTAGTGATGTCTTCTTCAACTCCACAAAATTTTGATAATAGGGTGGTGATTTGGGCACCCTATAGGTAAGAAAATGCTAGGGTGTCCAGCTAGAGAGATCTTGGTTCAAGGTAGGCCATGGTGGCAGTGGTGGGGATAGGAAGAGAGGTGATGGAGGAGGCCCACAAAACAAAATTGCAAAGGGGAGTGTCACAAACTAGGCTATAGTGGGGAATTAATTAGATTAGGGGAGGCGAGCAGCTCATGCTGATCCTCGTTGATGGGTGATAGGTGGATAGGGGATGCCAAGCTGAGGAGGGGGTGGATTGAGGGGAAACTTATGGAACATATCCGCATGGGTGGAGGTGTTTACTTAGGCAATGTCTACAGACATGGGTAGGGGCATGGAATGGAAAGGAGGTACGATTGAAAATGTGGCAATGAGATATGGCAAAGAGCATTGGGACACTACGGATGGAAACCAGTATTTTGACTTTGCATGATGACTTTGATGTATTACGATAGAGTAGCCAATCACCATGGGGTGTTGGAGCACACATCGCAAGGTTCTCAAATAATGGGATTCCTGAAGTAGATCCTGCATAATATTGAAAAAATAAATTATTGGTTAGTATGGATGGATTTGGAGTACCTACCGTGATTGTTCGATATCACACATTGGAGGAAATTTGGTGGAAATAAGTCATGCCACATGGTGATGGGTTTTTCCCTAATCCAATGTTGACCAATCTATCCGTAAGATGATTGGCTTCCCTGTACATATGACTAGAATCCACTTGGTAATGATGATTTAACAGCTTCCTACTTTCTTGGATAAGGCATCTGATGTTCCATGGAGGGGCTTTGTTGGATATTATGTAACTAATGATATTAAGAGAGTCCCATTCTACATGTATCTTGACACATAACCCCTTGATGAGATGAAGACTTCACCATAGGGCCCATGCCTCAGCAATATTGTTGGTTTTATGATGAAGATTCTTTGCAAAAGCCATAACCATCTTTCCTCTGTGATCCCCGATCACTCCCCCTGCCCCGACCAGATCAGGATTCCTTTTCAATGCATCATCAAAGTTCAATTTTAACCATCCCTCAGCAGGGTTTATCCAGCATGCTTTGGCCATGGGATGGGTTGAGGGGGGGATAAGGTTGGAAGGGGGATGTTGAGGGAATTTATGATGTCAGCATAACTCTTGCTTAAGGGGGATCTGGGTCATGGGAGAAGATGGGAGTTTTTAGAAGTGTATGAAATTACTTTAATGGCTATGGATATGGAGTTGTAAAAGGTGGTTGAGAAGACCCTAAGATTGTGTTTGAGCCAAACATGCCAAATGAAGTGATGAGGTAAATTTTCCAAAGGAAAGCTACTTTAGGATTTTTGAAAGAAGCAGGCCATTGGATGAAAATATATAGGAGGGAGTTGGTGCAGGCCCAGTGGATTTGAAAGGTGGTGAAACTATGATCTAAGTCATCTCTAGTGAACTCACACTCTAAAATGAGGTGGTCAATGGATTCGCAATTGGACAAGTAGATGTGGCATCTATTGGGGACAGGGATCCCTCTTTTCAGAAGATTATCAGTGGTCAGGACCTTTTTTTGAATGGTTGTCCACACAAAGAACCCAATTTTTAGGATAAGGCACTTAATCCAAGCTAACTTGAATGGAATAGTGGGAACCCAGGATTTGACTAGCATGGAGTGGGTAGACTTGACTGTGAAATCCCCATTGTCAGTTCCTGCCCAGACTAGGTAATCTGGGAAGACTGTAGTAGGGATAATTGTGGTTCTAAGCATCTTGGACAGAATCTTGCTAGCCCGTAAGAGGTGCTCATTTTCTTCTGGGGAATCTTTCATTTATCTCTATCCATGTAGTTCACCACTTTGCTTCCACATCTCCTTTCAAGACTTGGTCTAAGTCTGGACACCTCATGTAGATCCTTGAGGGAATTGTATTTCAACCACGTTTCTTCCCAAAAGTTAATATATGCATCTATGCCTAGTTGCCATCGATTCCCTCTCATGATAAGAGGTTTCACTTGGATTAATCCCCGCCATAAGGCTTATCCATTGATAGGTATTTTGTTATCCATTAGGGGTAAGTTTTTGAGATATTTGCTTTAGATGATAGTGACCTAATCTGCTTTATAGTTGGTGAACAACTTTCAAGTCTATTTTGCCAGTAAGGCAATATTTATGTTTGTTGATCTTCTCATACCAAGTCCCCTCTAGTCCCTGGGTTGGCATACTTTATCCCAACTAACAAGGTGGAATTTTCTTGAGTTTTTTAGGCCGGCCCAAAGAAACATTTTTGAATTTGCTCAATTTTAAAATGAATAGAGACAGGAGCTTTGAAGACTAACATGAAATAGACTAGTATATTTTGGAGGACTACCAAGGTGAGGGTTGCTTTGGCTGCTTGGGAAATGAGGGAGCCCTTCTAGGCAATAATCTTGTGATTGATCCTCTTAATAACATTGTCCCACATAGATTCCTTCAGGTTCATGGTGAACTGTGGGAGTCCCAGGTAGGAAGTGGGGAGGGCAGCAATGCAACTTTGAAGGATTCAAGTAATTTTCTACTATTTGTTACTTGGTGTGTTTAGGAAATAACACTTACTTTTTAGATAGTTAATTTCTTTCCCTATAGCATATGTGTAGGTATCAAGGATTCCTTTTATAGATTTAGCTTGAACAATAGAGGTTGATGTTGCAATAATAGTATCATAAAAAAACTATTGGTAATACAAGGGGAGAGTCGAAAGAAGCTTTGATACCTGTCATGCATCCCAAATCCATGGCCTATTTGAAATCTCTACTTAGGGACTCGACCAAGATGAAGAATAGAAAGGGGGATAGGGGATCTCCCTACCTGATCCCTCTGAGGTTAGGGAAATAACCTGCAGTAGACCCATTGACTAAAATTGAGAACCACAAAGAGGTTATGCAACCTTTAATGAGATGAACCCATTCTGTGTGGAAGATGAATCGAGCTAGAACTTTAAGGAGAAAAGTCCTATCCACCCGATCAAAATATTTGTTGATATCCAGTTTCAGAAACATGGCCATTTTTTTGTTGCACTGGGAAGAGTGGAGGGTTTCATGAAGAGATATGATGCTATCAGTGATTGATCTTCCTTCTACAGAGCTTCCTTGACATGGATCAATGATGAAGGGGAGGATCTTCTTAAGCCTAAGAGCTAGGGATTTGGTTAGGATCTTGTAAAGGATGTTGCATAGGCTTATTGGTCTGAAGTCATTCATGGATTTGCATTGGGGTCTTTTAGGAACCAAGGCAATGAAAGTGGATTTAGTTCCTCAAGGGATGGTTTTGGTTCTCTGAAGCTCCATGATGGCATCACTCACCTCTTTCCCAACTATGTCCCAAAAGGTCTGAAAAACCCTAGGGGCCAACCCATCAGGTCTAGAAGCATTATGAGCTTTTATGGAGAAAAAAGCACTTTTGATTTCTTTCTCAGAGAGGGGTTGGATCAAGGATTTTTTCATCTCAGGGGTAACCAAGGGGGAATATTTTCTATCATGGCTTCCTGGGCTGCAATATTGGAGGGATTTCAGTGCCCGTAATGTTGTTAAAAAATGTGGAGGCCTCTTCTTCGATCTTGATGGTGTCCTGAGTGACATAGCCATCCCTCAAGGTGAGCTTAGGGTGATGTACATACGGGTGAATGAGGTGGTGATTCTAAATCATATGAAAATAATATGAACTTGGAATATCAAATGATGGTCATAGGTGATTGAAATAGCTGGCATCAAGGATGGTAGCTTATTTCTTCCAATTATGGTATTCAGCAGTTATATATGGGATAGGCTAGTAAGCATGTGGGAACTATGATGGAGGAGGAGTAGGTGTTGGTGAAACTTATGAGGGGATGTGAATGATTGAGGTCACATGTAAAAATAGAGTGGTGGTATTTGTCATGTAGGTAAGAGAGGAGTTTCTTTAGAGGAATATGGATGTAAGGTGGGCATTGACAACAGTTAATATGACAAGCATGTTACTGATACAAGTGGTGGATTGATAGACAATGAGGATTTTGAAGGTGGTAGAAGCCATGAAGAAGGTGGAGAAAAGGGTGTGATAGTAAGATGGGGTGCTATACTAGATAATGAAGGTGGCATGGATATTACTGGTTGTGAGTGCGTACATGTCCCAAATGAATATTGTGGTGAAGGCAGGGATGAGGGAGGAGGTATAAATTCTCCTAGTGGATAAGGATTGGATATGTGAAGGAATTGTATCATCGATGATGAAGATCCAAGTAGGAGATCTATGATGTTGCAAAATTTGAAAGGGTCTCCATTGGCTAGAACACAATGGACGAGCCCATTATAGACATGTTTAAGATAGTAGTGTAATGTAGATGGCACACACTGCATATCTTTAATCCATGGGCATCCAAGCAATATATTACATCATATTTCACCTAAATAATATGAAATAGAATAAGAATAGTACCTACATATATATAAATTAGTAGGACAATGGATCCGAATGTAGGTCACATTGAACCATAAAATATGCAAATGTATAGTGAGAGTGTGGAAAAGTGAGTAGGCAGAATGTGCACGTGATGCATAGCTATGGTGGAGATAATGTTGATTGAGTAACCGGTATTAATGAGAACACATTTATAAGTGATATTATTGATGGTTGCTTGAATGTGAAGGGGAGGATCCACTCATTCATATATGAGTTATGTGATATCATGGTCATAGAAACTGATAGATGGATAAAAGCAGTATGGGATATTATCCACAAAGTTGAAAAACACATTGGTATTGTAGATCTCAAGGTTGATAGAGCGAAGGATGTCATTCAATGCCTCACGATGGGGTTAATATTATTGTAGGAGGTCAATTATAGAAAATTAGATAGGGGTATTATGTATTTGATGCATAAGGCTATCACAAATAGTAATGATATTTATTAGGGAATGAGGTGGAGCTTGAGGAGTCGTGTGCATTTGGAAAGAAACAAATGGTGTTGGGGTAGAGGCTACTAGTACATGCTAGCATGAAGGATAACATTGATTTCGAGTGGTAAGGATGATCATGCCCACTATGCTGCATGAAGGAGGGTCACGGTGGATATTTTTGACTTGTCTTAGTGGCCCTAGGGGGTTATTTTGAGGTGTTTGGGGATTAATTAATAGGTGTTTAGGTAAGGAATTATGATATATCCCTAGGTTCTGGTTTTGTAGTGCAAGAGGTTTTAAAACCTAAATGGTTCCTTGATAAATGAGATATTTTACCATACCATAAAAATAATGATATGATTCAATATCATGGACATGTTATCTATGTTATACACAATAGGTTTTCTCAATGTGACCCCATGGCTTAGGTGTGTTTGGATCGAGAGGTCAAATGTTAGACAGGGTGATGTGACCTGTATCATATAGCCTCTAGAATAATATTGGGAGAGGCTCAGAAAGTGGTGTTATGTTATGCTGTGGAGGTGGGGGACAAGATCCTCAAACCTACTATGGTCAAGGTGTAAGGGTTGCATTCATTTGAAATAATTATTATTGTGGAAGAGGAAGTTGTGGGACCGATTTTGATACCGAATAAGCTACTACCACTTGGTTGGCTTATGGTGGTAATGGGAAAGTTTGGTTGGGTATATTTCTATTAAATAAAAATTTGAAGTTGTATGAAAGATTTTTTCTTAGTTTGATTTTACCATATTGGACTTTGATGTCCTTAATGACTTTTGATTGAGCAATGGCCTCCTCAAAGGTGCAACTTCGGTGAAGCTATAGGGATATGGAGATGTATTTATGGAAACTCTTTGAGAAGAGTGTAACCAACTCCATATATGGGAGTCTATGAGTGAGGTCATGTATGAACGATCTCCATATAAAGACAAATTATGTGATTGGTTCATCATTAGCCTATCGTAAAGCGTAGACGTCAGAGAAATTTGCCTTCTTTTTTATGTTGATGGAAAAGTGCTCAAGGAAAAAATTGCATAGCTCTCAAAAGTTTAGAGGTTGTGGCATGAGAGCATGTTGTACCAGTCTAGGGCTTGTCTTCCAAGTAAAATGGAAAAGGTATGTAACATGAGAGGATTGCTACTATGAAGTTGGTAGCAAGTTGATCAGTAGTTATTGACATATTGATGCGGTTATTCCTTTATTTTAAGCTTATTGAAATATGGTATCTCGAAGCAATATGGGTAAGGGGGAATTATAACTAAGGGATGTATTGGATTTTTACAGAGCTCATTATACATGGGTTTCTATGGCCCATAATTGGTGGTACAAAGGTTTAACATCTAAATTTCATCTCATAAGAGTTGAAGTTTAGGTGTTAATTGTATAGGAGATGACACTAATGGGGGTGATTCCTACATATGTGGGGGTATTGAAATTGTTTTTCTTCCCAATGTGGAGGAGGAACATATTGCAATAGATCCTAGTGATACTATTGTTGCATAGGATAAGATATCAAAGCAATTAGAATAGTCTTATTTAAAGTAGGTGGTTGCTAAGGATAATAGTATTGTGGGTGCATAGTCTGAGGTTGTTGTATGGGTGCTTGTTGGAGAGGAACCTGCTATAATGGTTGTGATGTGGGAGGTGATGATGAAAAAGGACGTGGTTTAAAAAATGTAGGTTCAGTAGAGATAGATGGATGTTAATATGTCTAAATGGATTGTATTAATTATGGATAGGACGAGGTATCTAAGGATGATGTCTAAATCTAGCTAGGTAGAAATTATGGTAAATATAATGGTTGGTAAGTTGGGGATGTTTGATAAGTAGGCTATAAAGAATGTCAAGGTTTAAACATGTGTAGGTAGCATGAAGTCAAAATATGAAATGAAGGAGGTGGAGGTAGCCAATAGTGAGGTATAGATGAGGATGGACTGGAATATGATGCATCATACACTCCCAATGGATGAGATTTAGGTGGCAGTGATGATGGGGATGGGATATAGGTATTCATGGTAGGAACCTAGGGAGGTGGTGTGGTGAATGTATTCACACCTACTTAAGAAGAGAAATTTTGTTGACATTGTGAATATTTTATTTTTTGGTATTGGAGAGGTGATTGTGATGTAGCCTTGAACAACGAGAAAAAGGATTATTGAGGAAGGGGTCATGGTGCTACTTCCTTTATGTATTGATGTGTTAAAGTGGGTGGGATCTATTATTGTTGTAGTGGAGGTTGTTGTGATGGGTATGTATGTGCATCCATTATAGATATTGATGGGTCTAAAATCATCCCTATAGTAGGGGTGAATAACACAATTTCTAGATGGGTGTGATTGAGTAATGAAGAATCACTCTCAAAAAGGGACTAGGCTAGATTTTGTAAAAAGTTATGAGAAAAGGTAGAGGATGTGGCATGAACCTCCTCATAGACAATAAGGGAAGGAGGTGGATGTCCTGGTGTCGTATAGATGACACGATCATAAAATGTGGTATAAATATGAGGTGATAGTCGATGGAAAAAGAGTGTATCATCCTCCTCAGATGATGTGGCAAAAGCATTCCAAGATGTAGAGGTCTTGCCATGAGATATAGTACCAAATGGGTATAGTCCTACAAAGAGGTCTACTGTGAGTATAGACTTACCATTCATGACTGAAGGGAGGAGGATGTATTGGAAGGAAGGAGTGCTAGTCACTTCTTTGCCAAGATGTGCTTGCTTGCATACATGATTGTGGGTGATAATAGGTATGGTGATTTATATTATGGATTGGTTCTTAGAACTATACAAAAACAAGAATTTGATGTTCTAGGTATGATCTATGTGGGATTTTTATGCAACCCAGTAATATCTATGAGGTTTTTATATCTAAAAACTAAAATTATAGGCTAAGGGATGATCTAAATAGTGAATTTGTCAGGTAGGGGGAAAATTGGACTGTGAGTGTGAAAAATATAAAAAACATAGCCAAGATATAAAGCTCATCCAAGAGTACTCAGTGGTTTGTACAAAATAAGATCGCTAATGTGATAGATGTTTTACCACTTCTAAGACTATTCCACTAGTAGGCAGGCACTTAGGATCTATAGTTGGTGATGGAAATCATACCATGATATTATGTTAAACCTAAGGACCAAAGGCAATGAATCTTAACAATTTTGATATCTGGAGGCTTTTCCTTTTATTTTTTTCCCCTCGATTATTGCTTGTGTATCATTTGTGGTGCTCTTTTTCTCTCTATTTTTTTTTTTGTATGGGTGTTGGCTTTTTTTTCTACCCTTATTTGTGATTCTTTCTTATGCTTATCCCTTTTTTTATCCCTAGGTTGTATTTTGATCATGCAAATGATAGGATGTGTAGGAGAAACTATTTTCTTGATGGTGATATCTACATAAGGTGTTATCTTCCCTAGACATAAAATATGCTTTAGATTTATGCCATGTGTGAATGGTCCATGAAATAAGTTGACTCAGTAATGGAAAGATATAAGTATTGTAATAACCAGTTAGCTAGAGGTGATGCTTGATTAGGGGTAGCTATCAAATGGTAAAAACTTACATAATACCCTATAATCTATGATCTCGAGGGAAAGGTGTGGATATCCATGTGGTGATGCTAACAAGTGTGTATGTTATTTCTTGTTATGAGAAAAGTTTTAAAAGGATAATACACCAACTTGAATAAAATTATGATATAAGAAGTGATAGATATATGCAATGAAATATGTGATGTAAGAATAATATTTTATTATAGGATTAATTTGCATGTGATTAAGCTAAATGAAAATTTTAAGATTCATATCTACAGATGATCATGTGTAATGATGGTGATGAGAATCACAATATGTGGTAAGGTTACCCCAGTGTGTGGGGCATGTATCAGTCCTGAAGAGATTATGTAGCTATAGATGATATATGTGATGATAATGATCGAAGAAATGCTAACTAAAAGAGGTGACAAAGGAAAAAAAACATAGGAGGAAAAATAGGAGAAGATTAGAAATACAAGAAGAGTAGAGGGAGAGTAGGAATACGATAGAAGTAGCATAGGTATGTATTCACTCAAAGCATGACTATACAACTATGTTTGATAAATAGAGGAATAAAAAAGAGAAGGATATAAGAAATATAGACATAACCTTGAGATTTTAAAAATTACTAGGATCAAATCGTGACTGGGTTGGTGACATGACAACGTAATATAGGTGTTGATGATTTTTATAGTTAGCCAACCATTGGAATTGGTGTGATGTTACTATATTGGATTCACAAGGTGGTAATGGGTGAGATACCAGGTGATGTGGAGGGATTTGAATCTGTATGGATGAAGGGGTATCTTTGGATGATTGGATTGGTTCTTAAAATAACATATCATTTACTAGGGTTTCAAAGGTACAACACATGTTGATGTCATGCCTTGGCTGGTGATGGTAAATGCAAAATTAAATGTTGTGAAAGTTTCATGGCTTAGGGCATAGTGGATCCATAGGATGAATTTTAAGTAGGAAAATGAGGTCCTTGTGTATTATTTGATGGAAGGTTTGGTCTAGTGGTGCAGATCAGATTGGCCTGGGGTAAATGTAATGTTTGGATGGTGTTGAGAAGATAAGAGGTCAAAAAAAGGTGAGTATGTGGGAGGTAGATCATAAATCTAATGATGGTAAAATCCTAGGTCTAGTGGTCGGACTAGGATGAGGTGTAGAGATGTCAGTAATGGCAAGTTGGTGAGGAGAAGTACAACAAGGACAATGACTAAAATAGAGATTGATATTATCTAGGTAGGAAATAATGTGTTGGATATCAAGGGAAGAGGGTGATAAAATTGAGGGTGGTGGGGATCAAGGTTCTAGTGAATATGTTGAAGTGTGGTATAACTATGAAGATCGAGGTGAAGAGGAAGGATAGTGGAACTACACCACGAATGATGAGGTAGGTTGAAATGGAATACGGTGTAGTGTGTATGGTGGTGTTTGTAAAATGGAAGGAGTGGGAGATGTTTAAAGATAACATCGATTATGAGTTGGGATAGGATACCTGATGGTGATTAGGGAAACATGTGCATGGAGGGTTTGAGTGTATGGGGATGTACCACTCGAGTGAGGTGGAGGTAAACATGGAAGGCATATTGGGTGAAAGGTATACCCCTTATTAGATGGGTAGTAACCTAAAGAGATATTATGGTCTAAATATGATGGTATGTAAGGGTCCATATCATCACAGGATGGAGGGGGTGGAGATCCTCATGAGCGAGGATATGGGTACTCCTCCTTGTCATCAAAGGAGGATGATAAGATTTGACTATCACCTGATCAAGGTGAATAGGAGGAGTCTCTCTGAATAGGTGAATGGTGCCATGGTTATGGGTGATGATCTAAGTGGAAGGATGGTGAATATTACTGAACATGAGTCAAGTCAAGTGGTAGTGTGAGATCAGATAGAGTTATTAGAACTAGGGTAGTATCGAGAGGTCCTGCATGGTGAGGTCCAAAGCTATTGTGGGTGTATGCATGAAATAGTATATATATTCTAATGATGTGGTAGTCAATGATGCAAAACCTAAAAAACCATATAAACACCCACAATATATAAATGATGCCAAAATAAGTGTAATATTCATGCTATGAAACAAAAAGTAAAGCACCATATGTGAGGTGTTGTGTGTGATTTTGTCTAAATTAGAATTTAATGATAATTTACTTAACCTATGATGTCACAAAACTAAGTAGGCTAGGCATTGAACACATGTAGGTGGATGATTTTGAAAGGTTTAGGTTCAGCATGTCCTTACAAATTTACCACTCGATAGGCACCAAAGCCAAATCTATGTGATGATGTATGAAGTGAACTTATCTCGTTGTTGGTGAGGTTGAATCATGAATTGCTGATTTTATTTGAGTACCAGATTAGTAGTTTGAAATTCATACTGATGTACTTTATTGTTGTAGGCACAATGAAGGCAATCTTGATAAACATACATGTGCTCGATGGCATGTAAATGTTGCTCATCTAGGAGTGTTAACTGATCAAGGTAGGCTTGATGAGCAGTGTTGTTGTCAATTATTTTTTCCATCGGCACTCGTAGAGAGGGTATTTTGAGCTTGAGGGTCATGATGGCCTTAGCTCCATAAAATAATGAGAATTGGGTTACCCTGGTGGGAGTATAAATTCTTGTACAGTAAGCCCACAAATCCAATGGTATTTAGTTATGCCAATCACGGTGTGACTCTGCCACTATCTTACGTATGATAGAATAGATAGTTTTGTTGGTGGCTTCCACTTGACCATTAACCTAAGGTTAATAAGGGGTAGAAAAGCTATGGTGTATGTGGAATTTGGAACAAAGATCATGGATAGTTTTGTTCTTGAAGGATTTTCCATTGTTCAATATGATTTGGTATGGGATACCAAAGAAACATATGATGTAATCAGTAATGAATATCATGATTTTGGCCTCCGTGGTTTGGACAAGTGGTGGTTATGATGAACTTATGATTGCATGATGAAGCGGGTGTGATTTTGCCAATAAGATCAAGGTCCCATTGGGAGAAGGACCACATGGACTGGATAGACTGGAGTGCTTCTGAAGGAATATGCATGAGATTTATGTGTTGTTGACACTTGGAGTATTGCTTTAGATACTCATAACAATCATGCTATATTTTAGGCCAATAGTTTCCCATGCATAGGATACACTTTGTGATGGCAATACCACTAAAGTGGCAACCAAAAGCACCATTATGAGTTTCTTGCACTACTCATTGGGATTCATATAGTTCAAGGTAATGCAAGAGGATGCCATCATAACTATGGTGATAGAGGATATCCTATAGAAATTTATAATGTATTACCCTTTATTTGAATGCTCAATGATGAGCATGTGGTAAGTCACATGGTAAGAAACCTAGTTTAATATAGTCCTTAATTTATGAAAACTAAGGATCATGAGGTTCATTTTGGACAATGTGAATGCCCTCATTATCTATGGTGGGTGAAGGTGCAATGGTATATTGATTTAGGGTGTGAACAGACACGTGTGGTTTCAAAAAAGGGATTTTTGTGTATGAGCAATTCCAATGAAGCCATGGTATCTATAAAATGGTTTGACAAGCGTAGGTAAATTTGATAACATACCATTCAAAATGGGTGATAATTTGGGCAATCTATTTGTATTAATGGATAAGTGGGTAGTGACATTTCTAGATATCCTAGACATAATTAAAAATTAGGAGGGAATCACCTATGATCTGAAGACATCGAATGTGCAAGGAGTGAGCTTGTTTCAATCCCAGGATTAAGGTCTCATATTCCATAGTTCCTAGGTTGCAAAAACTACCTCTAGGTATAGTTTTTCATATATGTGTAATGTGTATTGTAGATAATTATGGTGTGACTAATGTAATATATTTCTTGCTCATGGTTGAGTGCATTCTTTTGTGATACAACATACCAAGGACAAAGTATGTAGTGGTGATGTACGTAATAAAAGGTAGTTGTGGATGCGGAGGAGATAGTACTCGTGAGGGGGTGATATAGCCTTTGATCAAGTCAAAAGTTTGTTGATATTTATCATCACATTTGAAAGAGACTCCTTTTTACAAAATGTGATTGACCAATTCACATTTGTCTGATAATTGGACGATGAACCATCGAATTGATGTGATTTTTCCTTGCAATTGTTTAAGGTTGGTGGGAGGAGGCATCTCGATGATGATCTTGACTTTTTTAGGATCGATTTTTATGCTTTAATGAGAGAAAATGAACCCTAATTTTTCTATATGTAACACCAAAGATGCACTTCTTGTGGTTGAGGTGCACATTGTGCTCTAAGAAATAATCAAAGATTTTATGTAAATTGGCTAGATGTTATGAGCAATATTTGGACATTACAATGAGGTCATATACGTAATATTCCATGATTTTATGCATGTAATTGTGAAATATATATGTCACTATGTGATAGTAGGTTGCACTCACATTTTTGACATTTAATGACATGACCTTGTAACAGAATATCCCCTAGGGGGTTGTGAAGGACATTCTATTGATCGGTAGGATTGATCTTAATTTGGTTGTAACCAAAAAATTCATCAATGAGGGATATTATTTTGTGCTTGACGATGAAATCAACAGTGGATTCAATGTTTTGCAATGAAAACATGTCTTTGGGATAAGCTATTTTTAGATCACAAAAGTCAGTGCAGACTTGAACCTCACCTGATGTTTTGGCTACTGGAACCATGTTTGATAACCATTTAGGATAGTCAATGGGTTCAATAAAATCTACATAAAGGAGCTTGTGTAGCTCAAATTTAACTAACAAAGTGATAGTAGGGTGCACACATCATAATTTTTGTTACACATGCTTGACATATTTGTCTAGTATAATATTGTGAACCGCTAAGAATGGATCAAGACCCGACATGTCTTTGTAGGACCAGACGAATACCTTTATGTATTCTTTAAGGAAGGCAATGAATAACATGCATTATTTATGTAAGGGGATGAAAACAAGTTTGATGATATTAGGGTTGTTAGGATCGTCATCAATGTCAACATTGATGGTTTCTTCTATCAACATGTGGGAACCATCACAAAGTTTTTCTAGAATTGTAATTAGGTGGAGGTCATCGATGACCTCAGGTATTTTGTATTCATCATATAAATATATATGTGTGTGATGAACACATGGAATATGAGGTGGATTTTATGACAAAGGAGATCTTGTTGCATGTAGGACATGTGGTGATAATAGGAATTCATGTGGAGAAGGTATTGATAAAATGTGAGTTAGGTCAATGAAATTTAGGTTGGGGATGTTGTCTTGATTTGTGTGAGATGTGTATCAAAGTGGTGTTAAGAGTTCCATGTCAACCATGTTAACTTAATCAATGGAAGAATCTGATAGTGGTGAATCTTATGACAAATATTCATGAGTTTGTGATTATAGAGAAAGGTTTAATAACAGATGCAAGACAATGGGTGGTGATCAAGGATATGTTATGGATTGCTAAAGCTGGTGACACATGTGTGAGGGTCTATCTAGATACACAAAAAACAAAGGGGGAAGTATGATGTTGCACTCTGGGGCTTCAGGTGTGAGGGACAATGCAGTGAATTGATTAACTAGTTCATTTATTTAGCATGGGGACATGTCATCTGGGGAGGGTAATTCATGAAAGAAGTTTGAGGGAACCATTATCATAGATTGGGGAGATGATTTCTCATCAAATATTTTCATATCAACATATTATTCTAAGATGTATACAAGAGGTTGTGTGGGATGCAAGGAAATATATTGTAGTTCATCCTTGAGTGTATGAACAACTGTGGGTCAATATAAACCTAATTTATTTGTGGGTAGTTGGATACAAGGACTTACGAGTTTGTGTAACCCTTGTTCATAATATCCCAATCCAAATATATACTAACAAAAGTATTATAGATAATGTAATAAAAAATGGGGGTTCTACATGTGATCTAATGTACCACAAAAGCTAGACTACGATGGTGGAGGGACGACAAGCAGGAGTGAAGAATCAATCCCTATGTACATAAATTTGGTATAATTTTCTAGGGAACCTAATTGCATGATTGTACCAATGGTAAGTATTGAAGTGGATGATTGACCAAATTTATGAGTGGATAATATTGGAGATGGATGCAAATAAGCATTGTGGAAGTTTTAGTCACTAATACTAGTGTTTGTCAATATATTTTTCTAAGGTGTATACAAGATGTTGTGTGGGATGAAATAAAATATATTGTAGTTCATCCTCGAGTGTATGAACAATTGTGGGTTGGTATTAACCTGATTTCTTTGTGGGTAGTTGGATACAAGGACTTACGAGTGTGTGTAACCTTTGTTCATAACATCCCAGTCCAAATCTATGCCAATAAAACTATTAGATGTAATGTAATAAAAATTAGGGGTTGGACATGTGATCTAATGTACCATAAAAGATAGACTACGATGGTGGAGGGATGATAGGCAGGATTGAAGAATCAATGCCTATGTACACAAATTTGATATAATTTTCTAGGGAACCTAACTGCATGACTGTACCAATGGTAAGTATTTAAGTGTATGATTAACCAAAGTCACGAGTGGTCTAGATTGGAGGTGGATGCAAATAAGCATCATGGATGTTTTAGTCACTAGGACTAGTGTTTGTCATGAAGATATAAACCTGGGGTGATGTACGCATGGGTGAACGAGGTGGTGAGTCTAAATAAGATAACAATGATGTGAGATAGGAAATCAAATAATGGTTATAGATGATAGAAATAGGTGGTCATCAAGGATGGTAGCTTTTTGTTTCTAATTGTGCAATTTGGCAGCCATAGATGGGATAGGCTAGTAAGCATGTGGGAATTATGATGGAGGAGTAGGTGTTGGTGAATACTTATGAGGGAATGTGAATGACTGAAGTCACGAGTGAAAAGGGAGTGGTGGCATTTGTGATGTAGGTAAAATATGAGGTTCTATAGAGGAATATGGATGCGAGGTGTGCAATGGCAACAATGAATATGATAAGCATGTTATCGATATAGGTGGTGGATTCATAGACAATGAGGATTTTGAAGGTGGTAGGGGCCATGGAGAAGGTGGTGAAAAGGATACGATAATAATATGGGGTATTATACAAGATGATGAAGGTGGCATGGAATTTACTGGTTGTGAGTGCATACATATCCCGAATGAATATTGTGGTGAAGTCAAGGATGAGGGAGGAGGTATGAATGCTCCTAGTGGGTAAGTATTGGATATGGAAAGGACTTGTGTCATGGATGATTAAGGTCTAGGTGGGAGACCTATGATTTTGCAAAATTTGAAAAGGTCTCCATCGGCCAGAACATAATGGACGAGCCCATTGTAGACGTGTTTAAGACAGTAGTGTAATGTAGATGGCACACACTGCATATCTCTAATCCATGGGAATACAAGCAAGATATTATACTATATTTCATCCTAAATAATATGGAATAGAATTAGAATAGTACCTACATCTACATAAATGAGTAGGACAATGGATCCGACTGTAGGTCACATGGAACCATCAAATGTACAAATGTCTAGTGAGGATGTGGATAAGTGAGTGGGTGGAATGTGCAAGTGATGTAGAGCTATGGTGGAGATAATTTTGATTGAGGAAACAGTATTAATGAGAACATACTTATAAGTGATATTATTGATGGTTTCTTGAATGTTAAGGGGAGTATCTGCTCCTTCACCTATGAGTTATGTGATATCATGGTCATAGAAACTGATAAATGGTTAAAGGTAGTGTGGGATATTATCCACAAAGTTGAAAAGTACATTGGTATTATAAGTCTAAAGGTTGATAGAGTGAAGGATGTCATTCAATACCTCACGATGGGGTTAATATTATTGTAGGAGATCAAATATAGACAATATGATAGGGGCATTATGTATCTAATGCATAAGGCTATCACAAATGGTAATGATATTCTATAGGGGATGATGTGGAGCTTGAGGAGACATAGGTGATTGGAAAGAAACAAATGGTGTTGGTGTAGAGGCTACTAGTGCATGCTAGCATGAAGGATAAGATTTATTTTGAGTGGTAAGGATGATTATGCCCACTTTGCTGCATGAAGGAGGATCACGATGGATATTGTTGACTTGTATTGGTGGTGCTAGGGGGTTATTTTGAGTTGTTTTAAGATTAGTTCCTATATGTTAAGGTAAGGTATTATGATATATACCTAGGTTCTGGTTTTGTAGTGCAAGAGGATTTGAAACCTGAATGGTTCCTTGATCAATGAGATATTTTACCATACCATGAAAATAATCACATGATTTGATATCATGGATATGCTATCTATGGTATACACAATAGGCTTGCTCAATGTAACTCCATGGCTTAGGTGTGTTTGGATCGAGAGGTCAAATGTTAGACAAGGTGATGTGACTTGTATCATATAGCCTCTTGAATAACTTTGGGAGAGGCTCATAAAGTGGTATTATGTTATGATGTGGAGATGGGGGACAAGGTCCTCGAACCTACTATGGTCAAGGTGGAAGGGGTGCATTCAATTGAAATAATTATTATTGTGGAAGAAGAAGTTGTGGTACTGATGTCAATATCGAATAAGCTACTACCACTTGGTTGGATTGTGGTGATCCTGGGAAAGGTTGGTTGGGCATATTTCTATTAAAGGAAAATTTGGAGCTGTATGAAAGCTTTTTTCATAGTTTGATTTTACCAGATTGTACTTTGATATCCTCAATAACTTTTGATTGAGCAATGGCCTCCTCAAAGGTGCAATTTTGGTGAAGTTGTAGGGAGGTGGAGATGTGTTTGTGGCAACTCATTGAGAAGAGTGTAACCAAATCCATAGATGGGAGGCTATGAGTGAGGTCATGTATGACCTATATCCATCTAAAGACAAATTATTTTATTGGTTCATCATTAGCCTATCGTAAGGCATAGACATCAGATAAATTTGTCTTCTTTTTTATGTTGATGGAAAAGCTCTCAAGGAAAAAATTGGGTAGCTTCTCAAAAGTGTAGAGGTTGTGGCACGAGAGCATGTTGTACTAGTCTAGGGCTTGTCCCTGAAGTAAATGGGAGAAGGTATGTATCATGAGAGGATTGCTACTATGAAGTTGGTAGCAAGCTGAGCGATAGTTACTGACATGTTCATGCGGGTCTTAATTATTTTAAACTTATTAAAATTTGGTATCGCGAAGCAATATAAGTAAGGAGGAATTATAACTAAGGGATGTATTGGATCATTTTGGAGCTCATCATACATGGGTTTCTAAGGCCCATAATTGGTAGTTTGAAGGTTTAACATCTTAAATTCATCTCATAAGAGTTGAAGTTCAAGTGTTAATGGTATAGTAGATGGCACTAATGACGGTGATGCCTACATATGTGGGGTATTAAAATTGTTGTTCTTCCCAATGTGAGGGAGGAACATATTGTAATAGATCCTAGCGATACTATTACTGCATAGGATAATTCATCGAAGCAATTTGCAATGTCTTCTTTAGGGTAGATTATTGCTAAGGATAATAGTATTATGGGTGCATAGTCTGAGGTTGTTGTATGGGGTCTTGTTGGAGAGAAACCGACTACAACGGTTATGCCATGGGAGATGATGACCAAGAAGGAGGTGGTGTGAAAAATGTAGGTTTAGTAGAGATAGGTGTATGTGAATATGTCTAAATGTATTGTGTTAATTATGGATAGGACGAGGTATCTAAGAATGATTTCTATATCTAGCTAGGTAGAAATTATGGGAAAAATATTGGTTGGTATGTTTGGGATGTTGGATACATAGGCTATGAAGGATTTCAAGGTTAAAACATGGGTACATAGCTCGAATTCAAGATCTGAAATGAAGGATATGGAGGTAGCCAAAATGGAGGTATAGATGAGGATGACTGGAAGATGAAGCATCATACACTCCCAATGGATGATATGTAGGTGGTAGTGATTATGGGAATGGAATATAGGTCTTTGTAGTAGGAACCTAGGGAGGTGGTATGGTGAATGTATTCACACCTGCTTAAGCAGAGAAATTTTGTTGACATTGTGGATATTGTGTTTGTTGGGATTGGATAGGCAATTGTGATGCAACCTTGAACAACGAGAAAAAATATTATTGAGGAAGGGATCACATTGTTGCTTTCTCTATGTATTGATATGTTAAAATGGGTGGGATATGTTATTGTTGTAGTGGAGTTTGTTGTCATGGAGATGTATGTGCATCCATCATAAATATTGATGGATTTGAAATCATCCCTACAATAGGGGTGAATGAAACAATCTCTAGATGGGTGTGATTGAGTAATGAATATTCACTTTCAAAAAGGGACTAGGCTAGGTTTTGGAAAAAGGTATGAGCAAAGGTAGGGGATGTGGTACACACCTCATCGACAACAAGGGAAGGAAGTGGATATCTTGGTGTCGTATTGATGACATGATCACAAAATATGGTAGAAATATGAGGTGATGATGGATGGGAAAGGATTTTATGATCCTCCTTATATGATGTGGAAAAAGCATCTAAAGATGTAGAGGTCTTTCCATGAGATATAGTACCAAATGGATCTAGTCCTACAAAAAGTTCTATTGTGAGCATAGACTTACCCTTCATTATTGAAGGGGGGGGGATGGATAGGATGGAAGGAGCACTAGTCACTTCTTCTCCAAGATGTGTTTCCTTGCATACCTGGTTGTGGGTGATAATAGGTATGGTGCTTTCTATTATGGATTGATGCTGTGAACTATACAAAAATGGGAATTTGATGTTCTAGGTATGATCTATGTGGGATTTTTATGCAACCCAATATGATCTATAAGGTTTCTATGTCCGAAAACTAAAATTTTAGCCTAAGGGATGATCTAAATAGTGAATTTGTCAGGTAGGGAGAAAATTGGACTATGAGTGTGAAAAATACAAGAAACATAGCCAAGATAGATAGCTCATCCACAAGTGCTCAGTGGTTTTTACAAAATAATATCACTAATGTGATAGATTTTTTACCACTTGTAAGACTATTACACTGGCAGGATGGTACTTGGGCCCTATAGCTGGTGATGGAAATCATCCCATGATATTATGTTAAACCTAAGGACCAAAGGCAATGAAGCCTAAAAATTTTCATATCTAGAGGATTTTTCTTTTGTTTTTTTCCCCTTGATTATTGCTTGTGTATCATTTGTGGTGCTCTTTTTCTCTCTCTTTTTTTTGTATGGGTGTTGGATTTTTTTTTCTACCCTTATTTATGATTCTTTCTTATGCTTATCCATTTTTTTATCCCTAGGTTGTATGTTGATCGTGCAAATGATAGGATGCATAGGGGAAACTATTTTCCCTAGACTTAAAATGTGCTTTAGAGTTATGCCATGTGTGAATGGTCCTTGAAATAAGTTGACTCAACAATGGAAATCTATAAGGATTGTAATAACCGGTCAGCTAGAGGTGATACTTGATTAGGGGTAGCTATCAGATGGTCAAAACTTACATAATACCTTATAATATATGATTCTGAAGGAAAGGTGTGGACATCCATGTGATGCTAACAAGTGTGTATGTTATTTCTTGTTATGAGAAATTTTTTAAAAGGAGAATATATAAACCTGAATAAAATTATGATAGAAGAAGCGATGGATATATGCAATGAAATATGTGATGTAAGAGGAAGATTTTCTTATAGGAGGAATTTGCATGTGATGAAGCTAAATGAACATTTTGAGATTCATATTTATAGATGATCATGTGTAATTATGGTGATGAGAATCACAAGATGTGGTAAGGTTGCCCCAATGTGTGAGGGATGTATTAAACCTAGAGATATTATGTAGCTATAGATGATGTATGTGATGAGAATGATCAAAGAAATGCTAACTGAAAAAGGTGACAAAGGAAAAAAAAACAATAGGAGGAAAAATAGGAGAATATTAGAAATACAATAAAAGTAGAGGAATAGTAGGAAGACGATAGAATTAGCATAGGTATGTAGCCACTCAAGGCATTACCATCCAAATATGCTTGATAAATAGAGGAAGAAAAAATAGGATAAGTACATAAAAAAGATGGAAATAACCTAGATATTTTAGAAACTACAAGGGTCAGATCGTGATCGGGTTGGTGACGTGACAAAGCAATCTAGGTGTTCTTGATTTTTATAGCTAGCCAACCGTTGGAATTGGTGTGATGTTGCTATCATGGATTCATAGGATGGTAATGGGTGAGATACCATGTGATGTGGAGGACTTTGAAGTCGAATTGATGAAGGGGTATATTTGGGTTATTGGATTGGTTCTTCAAATAATATATCATTTACCAGGGTTTTAAAGGTACAACACATGTTGATGTCATACCCTGGTTGGTGATGGCAAATGCAAAATTAAATCTTGTGAAATTTTCATGGCTTAGGGTATAGTGGATCCATAGGATGAGTTTTAAGTAGGCCAATGAGGTCCTTGTATAGTATTTTATGGAAGGTTTGGTCTAGTGGTGCAGATTAGATTAGCATGGGGTAAATGTAAGGTTTGGGAGGTGTTGAGCAGAGAAGAGGTGAAGCAGAGGTGAGTGTATGGGAGGTATATTAGAAATATAATGATGGTCGAATCCTAGTTCTAGTGGTCAGACTAGTATGATGTGTAGAGATATCGGTCATGGCAGGTTGGAAAGGATAAGTACAACAAGGACAATGACTAAAATAGATTTTTAGATTATCGAGGTAGGAAAAAATGTGTTGGATATCAGGCGAAGAGGGTGACAAAATTGAGGGTGATGGGGATCAAGGTTCCAATGAATATGTTGAAGTGTGGTATAAATGTGAATATAGAGGTGAAGAGGAAGGAGAGTGGAACTGCACCACAGATGATGAGGTAGGCTGAAATGTAAGACCATGTAGTATAGATGGTGGTTTTTGTAGAATGGAATGAGTGGAATATGTTTCAAGATGGTATACATGATGATTTGGGATAGGGTACCTGATGGTGAGTAGGGCAACATGTGCATAGAGGGTTTGAGCATATGGGGACATACCACTCGAGTGAGCTGGAGGTAAACATGGAATGCATGTTGGGTGAAAGGTATGTCCCTTATTAGGTGGGTAGTAATCTAAAGGGGGATTATGGTCCAAAGACAATGGTATGTAAGGGTACCTCTCATCATGGGATGGATGGGGTGGAGATCCTCATGAGTGAGGATGTGGGTGCTCCTCCTTGTCATCAAAGGAGGATGATAAGGTTTGACTATCACTTAATCGAGGTGAATAGGAGGAGTCTCTATGAATAGGTTAAAGGTTCCATTGTAATGGGTGATGATCTGAGTGGAAGGATGGTAAGTATTACTGAGCATGATTCAAGGCAAGTTGTAGTGTGATATCAAATAGAGTGATTTGAACTAGGGTAGTACCGAGAGGTCATGCATGGTGAGTTCAAGAGCTATTGTAGGTGTATGCATGTAATAGTGTATATCTGCTAATAATGTGGTAGTCAACGATCCAAAACCTACAAGAACATACAAATACACACTATATAAATTATGCCAAAATAAGCATAATATTCCTGCTATGAAACAAAATGTAAAAGACCATATGTGAGGTGTTAGTGTGTGATTTTGTCTAAATTACAATTTAATGACAATGTACATAACCTATGATGTCACAAAAATAAGTAGGCTAGGCATTAAATTCATGTATGTGGAAGATGTTGAAAGGTTTAGGTTTAGCATGTTCTTCCAAATTTACCACTTGATAGGCACCAAAACCAAATCTGTGTGATGATGTATGGAGTGAACTTGTATCACTATTGGTGAGGTTGACTCCCGATTTGCTGATTTTATTTGAGTACTAGGTTTCCAGTTTGATATTCAGACTGATGTACTTTATTGTTGTAGGTACAGTGAAGGTGATCTTGATAAACATGTGTGTGCTCAATGGAATGGAAATGTTTCCCATCTAGGAGTGTTAACTTATCAAGGTAGGCTTGATGAGCAGTGTTGTTGTCAATGAATTCTTTCATGGACACTCATAGAGAGGGTATTTTGAGATTGAGGGGCATGATGTCCTTAGCTCCATAAACTAATGAGAATTTGTTTGCCCTCATGGGAGTACAAATGTTTGTGCAATAATCCCAAAAATCCAATGGTATTTAGTTGTACCAATTATAGTGTGACTATGCTACTATATTACACATGATAGAATAAATAGTTTTATCGGTGGCTTCCACTTGACCATTACCCTAAGGGTAATAAGGGGTAGAAAAGCTATGGTGGATGTGGATTTTGGCACAAAGAGCATGTATAGTTTTTTTATTGAAGGATTTACCATTATCCAAGATGATTTGGTATGGGATACCAAAGCAGCATATGATGTAATCAGTAATGAATGTCATGATTTTGGAATTCATGGTTTGGACAAGTGGGATTGCTTCAACCCACTTTGTGAAGTATTATGTGGTGGTTATGATGAACTTATTATTGCTTGATGAAGCAGGTGTGATTTTGCCAATAAGATCAAGGTCCCATTGGTATAAGGACCACATGGACTGGATATGCTAGAGCGCTTGTGAAGGAAGATGCATAAGATTTACGTGTTGTTGACACTTGAAGTATTACTTTAGATACTCATAGAAATCATGTTCTATTTTAAGCCAATAGTAGCCCATGCGTAGGATACACTTTGTGATGTCCATACCACTAAAGTTGGAGATACAAGTATCTTGCACTACTCATTGGGATTCATATAGTTCAAGGTAATGCAATATGATGCCATTGCAACTACGGTGATAGAGGATACCTCGTAGAAAATTATAATGTGATTACCCTTTGTTTGAATGCTCAATGATGAGCATGTGGTAAATCGCATGATAAGAAACCTAGTTTAATATAGTCCTTAATTTGTGAAAACTAAGGATCATGAGATTCAGTTTGGACAATGTGAATGCCCTCATTATCTATGGTAGGTGAAGGTGTGATGGTAGATTGATTTAGGTTGTTAACAAACACATGTGTGGTTTCAAGAAATGGATTTTGGGGTATGAGTGATTCCAATGAAGCCATGGTATCTATAAAATGGTTTGATGAGTGTAGGACAACTCCGATAACATACCACTCAAAATGGGTGAGAATTTGGATAATCTATTTGTATTACTAGAGAAGTGGGTAGTGACATTGCTCGATATCCCAAACATAATTAAAAATTAGGAGGGAATTGCCTATGATCTGAAGACATTGAATGTGCATGGAGTGAGATTGTTTCAATCCTAAGATTAAGGCCTCATATTTCGTAGTTTCTAGGTTGCAAAAACTACCTCTAGGCATAGTTTTTTCATATATGCGTAATGTATCTTGTATATAACTAGGGTGTGACTAATGTAATATATTTCTTGCTCATGGTTGAGTGCATTTTTTTGTGCTAAAAATATACAAAGGACAAAGTCTATAGTGACAATGTACATAATAAAGGGTAGTTCTGAATGCATAGAGATAATACTCATGAGGAGGTGAGATAGGCTTTGATCAAGTCAAAAGCTTGTTGATATTTGTCATCTCATTTGAAAGATAATCCTTTTTATAAAAGGTGATTGAATAATTTACATTTATATGATAATTGGGATATGAATCATCGAATTGATGTGATTTTTCCTTGCAATATATGTAATTGTTTAAGGTTGGTGGGAGGAGGCATCTCGATGATGGCCTTGACTTTGATAGGACTGATTTTGATGCCTCACTGAGAGACAATGAACCCTAAAATTTTTCTATATGTAACACCAAAGACGCACTTCTTTGGGTTGAGGTGCACATTGTGCTCCAAGAGATGATCAAATATTTTACGTAAATTAACTAGATGTTGTGAGCATTATTTAGACTTTGCGATGAGGTCATCTACGTAATATTCCATGATTTTATGCATGTAATCATGAAATATATATGTCATTATGTGATAGTAGGTTGCACTCGTATTTTTGAGACTGAATGGCATGACCTTGTAACAGAAGGTCCCCTAGGGGGTTGTGAAGGATATTTTGTGTTGATCGGTAGGATTGATCTTAATTTGGTTGTAACCAAAAAATCCATCCATGAGGGATATCATTTCATGGCCGATGATGGAATCGACAAGGGAGTCAATGTTTGGCAATGGAAAATTGTCTTTGGGATAAGCTTTTTTTAGATCACGAAAGTCAGTGTAGACTCGAACCTCACCTAAAGGTTTGGGCACTGGCACCATGTTAGACACCCATTTGGGATAGTCGATGGGTTGAATAAAATCTACATCAAGGAGATTTTGTAGCTCAAATTTAACTAACAAAGTGATCGTAGGGTGCATACATCATAGTTTTTGTTAGACATGCTTAGCATCTTTGTCCAGTGTAAGATTGTGAACTACTAAGGATGGGTCAAGACCTGGCATGTCTTTGTAGGACCAGGTGAATACCTTGATGTATTATTTAAGGAAGGTAGTGAATAATATATATTATTTAGGTGAGAGGTTGACAATGAGTTTGATGATATGAGGGTTGTTAGGATCATCACCAATATCAACATCGATGGTTTCTTCTATCAACATGTGGGAACCATCACGAAGTTGCTCTAGAATTGGAATGAGGTGGAGGTCATCGATGACCTCAGGTATGTCATATTCATCATCTAAATATATATCCATGTGATGGACGCATGGAATATGAGGTGGATTTGATGATGAAGGAGCATTTGTTGCATGTAGGATGTGTGGTGATAATAGGAAGTCATGTGGAGAAGGTATTGATGAAATGTGAGTTAGGTCAATGAAATTTGGGTTGGGGATGTTGTCCCGATTTGTGTGAGATGTGTATCAAAGTGGCGTGAAGAGGTCCACATCAACCATGTTAACATAAGTGATGGAAGAATATGATAGTGATGAATATGATGATGAAGATTCATGAGTTTGTGAGTATCAGGAAAGGTGTAATGGTAGATGCAAGATAATGGGTGGTGATCAAGGTCGTGTTATGGATTTCTAAAGCTGGTGACACATGTGTGAGGGTCTAGCTGGATACATCAGCAACAAAGGGGGAAGTATGATGTTGCACTATGGGGCTTTAGGTGTGAGGGATAATGCAGCAAATTGATTAACTAGTTCATCGATGTAGCATGAGGATGTGTCATCTGGGGAGGGACTTCATGAAAGAAGTTTGAGGGAACCATGATCGTAGAGTGGGGAGATGAGTTCTCATTGAAGAGGTCCATATCAACATATTCTTCTAAGGTGTGCATAGGAGGTGGTGTGGGATGCAAGGAAAGATCTTGTAGTTCATCCTCGAGTGTATGGATAGTTGTGGGTTGGTATCCTAAACCTGATTTGTCTATGGGTAGTTGGACACAAGGATTTATGGGTGTGCATAACCCTTGTTCATAACATCCTAGCCCAAATCCATGCCAATGAAAGTATCAAAGATAATGTAATGTGAATTGGGGGTTGGACATGTGATCTAACGTACCACAAAATTTGGACTACGGTGGTGGAGGGATGATAGGTGGGAGTGAAGAATCAATGCCTATGTACACAAAGTTGGTATAATTTTTTGGGGAACCTAAGTGCATGACTGTACCAATGGTAAGTATCAAAGTGGATGGGTGACCAAAGTCATGAGTAGACTAGATTGGAGGTGGATGTAAATGAGCATCATGGATGTTGTAGTCACTAGGACTAGTGTTTGTCATGAAGATAGAAACTTGGGGTGATGTACGCATGGGTGAATGAGGTGGTGAGTCTGAATCAGATGATGATGATGCAAGCTGGGAATCTTGAATGGTGGTCATAGATGATTGAAATAGTTTGTCATCAAGGTGGGTAGCTCATTGCTCCCAATCGTGGCATTCGATAGTCATAGATGGGATGGGCTGGTAAGCGTGTGGGAATTGGCGATAGATGAATATGACAAGCATGTTATCGATATGGGTGGTGGATTTATAGATGATGAGGGTTGTGAAGGTGGTGGGGGCCATGAAGAAGGTGGTGAAAAGGGTATGATAGTAGGATGGGGTGCTATACTAGATGATGATGGTGGTATGGACATTGTTGGTTGTGAGTGCGTACATGTCCTGGATGAAGGTTGTGGTGAAGGCATTGATGAGGGAGGAGGTATGAATGCTCCTGGTGGGTGAGGATTAGAGATGGGAAGGACCTGTGTCATAGATGAAGAAGGTCCAGGTGGGAGATCTATGATGTTGCAAAATTTGAAAGGGTCCCCATCAGTAGGAACACAATGGATAAGCCCATTGTAGATGTATTTAAGATAATGGTGTAATGTAGATGGCACACACTGCATATCTCTAATCCATGGACATCCAAGCAAGATATTATACTACATTTCACCCTGAATAACATGGAATAGAATCAGAATAGTATGTACACCTACACAAATGGGTAGGATAATGGATCCTATTGTAGGTCACATTGAACCATCAAATGCGTGAAGGTCTAGTGAGGGTGTGGAGAAGTGAGCGGGTGGAATGTGTAGGTGATGCAGAGCTATGGTGGAAATAATGTTGATTGAGGAACCAGTATCAATGAGAACACATTTGTACGTGATGTCATTGATGGTTGCTTGAATGTGAAGGGGAGGATCCACTCCTTCGCCTATGAGTTCTATGATCTCATGGTCATGGAAACTGATAGATGGTTGAAGGCAGTGCGAGATATTACCTATAAAGTTGACAAATACATTGGTATCATGGGTCTCAAGGTTGATAGAGTGAAGGATGTCATTTAATGCCTCATGATGGGGTTGAGATTGTTGTAGGAGGTCAAAGATAGATAATCTAGTAGGGGCATTATGTAGTTGATGTGTAAGGCTACCATGAATTGTAATGATATTCTATGGGGGATGAGGTGGAGCTTGAGGAGTTGTAGGTGCTTGGGGAAATAAATGGTGTTGGTGTAGAGGCTACTAGTGCAGGCTGACATGAAGGATAACATTGATTTTGAGTGGTAAGGTTGATCATGCCCACTACGCCACGTGAAGGAGGGTCATGGTGGATATTGTTGACTTGTCTTGGTGGCCCTAAGGGGTTATTTTGAGGTGTTTGGGGATTAGTCCCTCGATGTTTAGGTTTCTTGTATTACAGTGCAGAGGGTTTGAAACTTGAATGGTTCCTTGATCAATGAGATCTTGGACCATACCATGAAAATAATGACATGATTCGATATCATGGTCATGCTGTCTATGGTATCCATAGTAGGCTTGCTCGATGTAACCCCAAGGCTTAGGTGTATTTGGATCGAGAGGTCAAATTTTTGGTAGGGTGATGTGACCTGCATCATATAGCCTCTGGAATAAGGCTAGGAGAGGCTCAAAAAGTGGTGTTAAGTTATGCTATGGAGGTGGGGGACGAGGTCCTCGAACCTACTATGGTCTAGGTGGAAGGGGTGCATTGGTTTGAAATAGTTGTTGTTGTGGAGGAGGAGGTCATGGGACCGATGTCGAGACTGAATAAGCTGCTACCACTTGGTTGGCTTGTGGTGGTCATGGGAAAGGTTGATTGGGTGTGTTTCTATTAAAGCAAAAGTTGGAGTTGTATGAAGGCTTTTGTCTTAGTTTGATTTTTCTAGATTGGACTTTGATGTCCTCAATGACTTTTTCTTGAGCAATGGCTTCCTCAAAGGTGCGACTTTGGTGAAGTTGTAGGGAGGTGGAGATGTGTTTATGGCAACTCTTTGAGAAGAGTGTAACCAACTCCATATATGGGAGGCTATGAGCGAGGTCATGTATGACCGCTCTCCATCTAGAGATAAATTTTGTGATTGGTTCATCATCAGCCTATCGTAAAGCGTAGACATCAGAGAATTTTATCTTCTTTTTTATGTTGATGGAAAAGTGCTCAAGGAAAAAATTGGCTAGCTGCTCAAAAGTGTAGAGGTTATGGCATAGGAGCATGTTGTACCAGTCTAAGGCTTGTCCCCCAAGTGAAAGGGAGAAGGTACGTAACATGAGAGGATTGCTACTATGAAGCTGGTAGCAAGCTGAGCGGTAGTTACTGACATGTTCACGTGGGTCCTCCTTGCTTTTAAACTTATCAAACTTTGGCATCTCGAAGCGATATGGGTAAGGAGGAATGGGAACTAAGGGATGTATTGGCTCATTGTAGAGCTCATCGTACGTGGGTTTCTGTGGCCCATAACTAGTGGTGCAAAGGTTTAACATCTTAACTTCATCTCGTAAGAGTTGAAGTTTAGGTGTTAATGGTATAGGAGATGGTGCTAATGGGGGTGAAGCCTATAAATGTGGGGGGTATTGAAATTGTTGTTCTTCCCAATGTGGGGGAGGAACATATTACAATAGATCCTAGGGATACTATTGCTGCATAGGATAAGATGTTGAAGCAATTGGTATAGTCTTTTTTAGAGTAGGTGGTTGTTAAGGATAATAGTATTGTGGGTGCATAGTCTGAGGTTGTTGTATGGGGGTTTGTTGGAGAGGAACCTACTACAATGGTTGTGTCATGGGAGGTGATGACCAAGAAGGAGGTGGTGTGAAAAATGTGGGTCCAGTAGAGATAGGTGGATGTGAAGATGTCTGAATGGGTTGTGTGACTTGTGGATAGGATGAGGTATCTAAGGATGATGTCTGCGTCTGGCTAGGTAGAAATTGTGGGAAAAATATTGGTTGGTAAGTTTGGGATGTTGGATACGTAGGCTATGAAGGATGTCGAGGCTCGAACATGGGTAGGTAGCTCAAAGTTAAAATCTAAAATGGAGGAGGTGGAGGCAGTCAAAATGGAGGTATATATGAGGATGGACTGGAAGAGGGTGCATCATACAATCCTGATGGATGAGATGTAGGTGGTAGTGATGATGGGGATGGGACATAGGTCTCCATGGTAGGAACCTAGGGAGGTGGTGTGGTAAGTGTATTCACATTGGCTTGAGAAGAGAAAGTTTGTTGACATTATGGATATTGTGTTTGTTGGGATTGTAGAGGTGGTTGTGATGTAGCCTCAAACAATGAGAAAAAGGATTGTTGAGGAAGGGGTCATGGTGTTGCTTCCTCTATGTATTGATGTGTTGAAGTGGGTGGGGCCTATTGTTGTTGTAGTGGAGGCTATTGTGATGGGGATGTATGTGCATCCATGATAGAGATCGATGGGTCTAAAATCATCCCTATAGTAGGGGTGAATGACACAATCTCTGGATGGGTGTGATTGAGTAATGAAGAATCACTCTCAAAAAGGGATTGAGCTAGGTTTTGGAAAAATGGATGAGCAAAGGTAGGGGATGTGGGATGAACCTCCTCATCGACAATGAGGGAAGGAGGTGGATGTCCTGGTGTCGTATAGATAACGTGATCACAAAAGGTGGTAGAAGGATGAGGTGATGGTGGATGGGAAAGGAGTGGATGATCCTCCTCAAATGATGTGGCAAAAGCATCTCCGGATGTAGAGGTCTCACCATGAGACATAGTACCGAATGGGTCTAGTCCTATAAAGAGGTCTACTATGAGCATAGACTTACCCTTCATGGCTGAAGGGGGGAGGATGGACTGGCTGGAAGGAGTGCTAGTCACTTCTTCCCCAAGGTATGCTTGCTTGCATGCTTGGCTATGGGTGATAATAGGCATGGTGTTTTCTATCAGGGATTGGTGCTTAGAACTATATAAAAATGGAAATATGGTGTTCTAGGTATGATCTATGTGGGGTTTTTATGCAACCTAGTAAGATTTATGAGGTTTCTATGTCTAAAAATTAAAATCGTAGGCTGGGGGGTGATCTGAATAGTGAATTCATAGGGTAGGGGGTGAATTGGATTGTGAGTGTGAAAAATACATAAAACTAAAAATGATAGGTTACAAAATAGTCCCTAGGTGGGCTACCAATAGGTGAATGTGCTGAAACTAGTTTGTGTGAGCATGCAAACAATGTATAACTAGAGTCAATTCTAAATGTAAAAAATTAAAAGTGTTGCTTCATTTTGTGTGTTTTGATGTTAGAATCTCCTAGGAAGTATCATGGGTAGTGAGGTGAAATTCTAGATAAAATAGGAATGTTGTAAACATAGAACCTCCTACAACACCCAAATATGCATAGAATAGAACAATGCTTCAATAGGCGAATGGTGACCTAATGTAAAGGTACAACAAAAAGGATGCTAGAAGGGGGAGAACTCAAAATGCTGAAATGAGTTCATTGTATCCTCTCATGAGAAGAGGTGGTACTGTCTAAGACCTGCTACCAGCATACCCATGCTTTCGCTTCACCCTCGAGTGGGATTAGTCAATAATGATAGTTACCGTGTTCACTAATTATGTAAGCCTTGTGAATGAAGGTATCTAATCCTATCCCACTCCAAAGGCTCCTTTCGGTGATGAATTTTGGAATACCAATCTCAAAAGTGGGGGATTTTCTGGTGATGAAGTCTAGAAAACCACTCTTGTGGGGCTACTAGGTGTCTAGGGGGGTGATCTGGTGGAGGGTGAAACTCCTACCTCACCAGTCTCGAGTGATGGATTGGGGATGAAATCCAATCTCACCACTGTATGTACCATATGAGTGTGTGGGTTTAAGTTGTTTAGCGATGATGTGAAAGTAAAGTGCAACTAATTAAATGCCTTTTCAAAAAGAAATCTAGGCCTAGATGCATATTTTGAAAAGAAACTAAGTGTCTAATTACCTTTTTGAAAAAGATAATCTAATCTTAGATGCCTTTCTGAAAAGAAAACTGATCTAGGAAAGCATGGAAATAGGCAAACTAAAATACATGAGAAGGAAGATGACCTATCCACATGTATTAGAAAGAATTGCAAGTTCTACTTTAGATGTTTGAGTAAAGATAATGCAAGTTACCCTGAGGATTTGGAAAGCGAAAGAAAAAATTTCTTAACCTAGATGTGTTGTGAGATGCAAGTGATGCAAGAATAATTTAACAATTCTATGTTAGATGCAATGTTTGAAAGGAGAAGGAAATTGGAAATGCCTTTTTGAAGAAAAGGAAATTTGCAAGGTGAAGTGAATAGATTTTGAATCTAACCCTAGATGCAAATTTGAAGAGAAATTTTTGAATAATGTGAAATATGATTTGTCAATTTGAATTGGGACAAAACCTGAAATCTAATCTTACATGTAGATGTAAAGAAAAGCTTACTCTAAATGTATTTGAAAGGAAACTTGAAAAGCGATTAAGAAAGACATCAAGCGATTTACAAAATTCTAATCTAATTATGTCTAAAAGTAATTCTGAAAATGAACTATTCTAACTATGTTTATATCAATTTGAAACCCTAATTTGTTGTATTTGAATTAGGATTTTGATATACTAACACAATACATTTGTTAGAGAACTAGTCTTGCAAATAAATGACATCACAGATGGTTCTAAGGAGAATACCTATGTTCTGAAGTGAAATTTGACTTTTTTGAAGTCTCTGCTATGACTCCTTGCTATCTTGGGGTCTGTAGAGCAATTTTTTCAGAAATCATAGGTCAAGGGGTGATCTGACCCTGGATTCATAGGTCGAGGGGTGAATCATGTTTAGGAGCCTAAAACTCCTATTCTGATGACCTGAGAGGTGTCTCAGGGTTTTAGGGATCCTGTAACAATCATAGAAAACCAAAATTATATCAGATTTATAGTAAGATAACCTAATATAACCTATTGTGGGTGGTCCCATCGGGCATGCCAGAATGAAGCATACCAAAGGCTACCATTTGATCAAGCAAATTAACTATAACAAATTAAAATGCTCATAAGTGCTTTCAACTCATTTTATTAAGAATTTGATACAAGATTATAGGGTGAATCTCCTTTTCTTTCTCAATAATATGTGAAACACTCTGATGGTTTCTCTTGGGGCCCCTCGAATGTAGGTGGGCTTTGATGCGTGTGTGCCACTATTGTGTGTTGTTGTTGCTGTTGTGTTTGTTATTGTGATGATGTATTTGCTACTATTGGAGGGCCTACAAAATGGTGTTAGTTCATTTGGGGGCCTATCATGGATCAGGCCCCATATTGATGAAGATAAAATGATATTAAAAACATGAAATAAAGCTAAAAATGAAGTGTAAATTCTATAAAAACATGAAATGAAGGTTACCTAAAGTTTTTGCTATTGTAGATCAGTTGTACGACCAACTCATAGGGTAGGGGGTGATCTGGAACCTAGATTCATAGGTCAGGGGGTGAACCCAACTATAGGTGCCTTCTGGTGGAGATCCTTTGTCCGGATGGGCTCCTGGGATGCTTGGATGTTGTTTGTACCATCCACAATCAAAAGAAGGGATTCTGGTAGGATTTTGGTAGAGTTTCTGTAAGTTAGCTAAAAGGGAGAGAGAGAGATAATGAGAGGGGGACCCTCTATTTATAGGAAAATATAAGGTCAGGGGGGTGGTTAGGTAGACCAAACCCTAGAGTCTATTCCATGCTAGGTTAGGTTAGGGTTTGGGGAGGTGTCATATCCACATTCCCTAAAGGAATATCTCATCCTCACACATGTGTGAGGAGAGATTAGGGTTAACTAGGGTTAGCTAACTCCTAGGTTAGATTAGGGTTTAGTTAGGATTTCCTAGGAAATATCCTAACTAACCTAATGTGCACACATGTGTGAGGGAATAATTAGGACTAATTTGGGTTTAGGATCCTAATTAACCTTTTTAAGTCATAAAGTACACTTAAGTGAAAAGTGACTTTACAATTAGAAATTCAATTAACTTAATTAGGATTTTTGGGAAGTAATAGTCCCATGGGGTCCTAATTAGGTGTAGGAAAGGGCTTAGGTTACCTTAGGGAGCTGATAGGTGACCTCCTGATAGATAGAAGGTGGTTAGGACATGAATTGTGTAGTTTAGTAGGGTTTCATGCCTATAGGCCAATGAGATGGCCTACGTAGGTCTACGAAGGTCTACGATAGTCTAGAGCGGTCTACGCTGGTCTAGAGTGGTCTACACTGATCTAGAGTGGTCTACGCTGGTCTAGAGTAGTCTACAGTGGTCTACAATGGTCTACGCTGGTCTACAATAGCCTAGAGGGGTCTAGGATGGTCTATGCAAACCTACAAGTGTTCGGATAGATCTACAAGTATGTAGAGGTAGACATGTGCGACTTTTGGGTGTCTACAAATGTTTTGATTGAAGAGTCTAAAGGAAATTTAGATTTAGTTTCAAGTTTCATCTATAAGGAAGCTTTAGAAGAAAATTTAAAAATATTGGAATACTATCTACATGCTAGAATGTATGAAGTAATTGACATTAATAAAAATATTTTTTTGATACCATTGAATGTTACTAGTATAATATATACAAAATTACTTACACTTAAATAATTCAAAGAGAATAACTTGAAACAAGAGGAGTTGATATAATCTCTCAAGAAAAAGAAAAGGTGGATGAATCATTTTTAGAAAAAAGTTTTTCATTCTTCATGTAATATTGATGCTTCAAGTACATCTAATTCAAAATCTTAGCATGATGCTATACATGAATACTTAGAAGGTTTTTGCAGTATTCTAATGAGAAATTGATACCTATTGAAAGCATAAAGATAAAAATCAATGATGAAAATAAGCAAAAGAAGAAAAAATTGATCAAGGAATATAGTGCAAAGTGAGTTGAAATACAAAGATCCATATTGAAGATTAAATCTTCAATAACAAAATAATTTAATACAGGGAGTATTTGAATATATTATATTATTTGGTAAATGCTAATATACTATCTTGGGTACATTTTAGATTAGGAGTGTCTTATATTAGGGTTTTATTATTTACTGTATGCAATGTAATAAATATATAACTATCGTTAGAATGTGCAATGATGCAAATATGCATGTCGTCCATGTGTACATGAGTCTATAGAATATGAAGATGAAGAGTCATGGGAAGGTGAAAGGCCAAAAGTCACATCTCATTATATAAGCCTTTGATATAGAGATAGATATATATAAATTAGTATAGGATTAGTATAGAGTAAGGTAGATACAATGTAGAGCATGTATGAAATATGGAGAGATTGATATATCCAATTTTTGTATGAAGATACTATTTTTATGATCTTTCATTAATGGTATGAGTAGTTACAAATTTTTCTTATGATTTTTATATTCATAGTATATTGCCATTATATTTTATTTAAAACTGCATGCTCATTTTATAGCTTGTAGTAGTTATTTTATAAAATATATATCATAAAAAGCTGACAAAAGTAACTATTGGTTCTAAAATCTACCTAAGTCAAGAATAAGGTTAATTTTCACCCTTAATACTTTGGCCAAGATATTGGAAGACTCAGAAGAAAGAGAATTTTACGTGAGCCTTCAAATAAGGTTAGTTCCTTGTCCTAGCTAATTCACATAGTAAGACACATACATGTTTTGCAAATTACATTAATAAGAGTACATATAGAAATATAATTATCACTTAAGAAGGCATATAATCCTCAATTAATACAATCATATAGATTATAAATTCTAAAGAGTTGGTCATTAAAATACCTTGCATTATAGTATATAAAGAGATTGTACAATACATTTAGTTATCCTAGACTGGTTGCTGTTAGTGTATATTTTTTGGTTTTAGGGAAGACATAGAGAGTAGTCATCACATTCATATCGATTATGTCTGACCAATTTAGGAATGCTCTAATGATATGGATGATGCACATTTTATAATAAGACTAGATTTCATGTTGCATTGTTAGATTGGAACCATCTATTTATAGACCACTACTTTCAGTTAAGCATAGCTAGTTGAGAAATATTATGTATATAGTTTGGAGGCCTTTGGCTATTGGTATCTTCTGATCTTGATAATTCTTAGTAATTGATCAACACATGTATACCTACTAACATGGATAATTTTTCCTTGCTTTAATAGAGGTTGGCATCAAGAAGGTATATTGCTTATCATCAGGCATTTATCAAAATCAAGTATTACTTCTTTATCTTCATGCTAAATTGCACTTCTCTTTGTCAAGTGTTAGAAAAAGACTTAACTCTTGATGGTCATTGCTTGTAGAGTTTGGTGGCTATATTTCTTATGTATGATATCAAGTACCAAGAGTCTTTAGTTATTATAAAGCTTTATTTCCAGGTTGCTTCATCCAATAATGTGTATGCCTTTCTAAAAGTTGAAGCTGCCATTTCTAACATCACCACCTTCTAAATTTTGGTACCTTTGGAGGCTTGATATGTTATAGTGTCATATTGTAGATACCGAGCATAATACCCAAATATATTTTATGCCTAGCATTCTTCTATACAATTCTAGATATTTTATACCCTCTTATTAACATCAACATTATGATTTATATAGCTAGCCTTGTATTCATTGCTTAACTATCAAATATTGAATGATGAGTGTTAGGTCATATACATTTGATTTTGTTTCTCTTGGAATAATATTGAATAAAAGGTTTTTATTTATCTTGTAGCTGATATTAGTATTATATATACCTGGCATGATTTTCCAACTTAAAAAAAAAATTACTTTTATTTTGCTAGGTTTCAAGTTTATTGCCTTAGCTTGCCCTAGCTTATTTGCATCTAGCCACACTTATGTACACTCTACTTCTTTCAATAATATTTTGAATTGCTTTATTTACTTAAATATCCTCTTCTATTTCTCTTCTAGATCATTACATGCTCATTCCTATACTACTTTTAGTAAAATCACTATATGTTATAAACTATACCACATAGTGGATGTAGATGAGAAATTTTACCTACATAATTGGAAACTTACGAGTATTTTTCTCAAAAATTTGAAATTTTAGTATACCTTCTCCTTGGGATAATAAATTCCCAAGAGGAAGTGAAGCTTTAAGATATGATGATTGTATACGAGAAGGGATAAACAAAAATAATATGGTTTAGAGAGAGGAGGATGACGAGGCTAAGCTAGAGATGTAAGAGAGGCTATAGAACTCTACAAATACAATGAGGCTTTTGAAACACACCTTAAGATAGGTGATTTTATTTTCAAAATGCATGATCTAATACAATATTTAGAGGAAGAAAAATATCAAAGGAAGGGAGAATTTGGGTGCATGAGAATCCATAGTCAAACTAGGTGTTTGGGGGTATGAGGGTCACTAGGAAAATAAAGAAAATAGTTTAATAAAGGGGAGGGGAAGATATTTACCATTTTAATCCAAGGATTTGGTAGTAATATATTCAAGTAGTTAGGATGTAAATTAAAAAATGCAATACAAATACTAAGAAGAGGAGAAATAGAAAACAAGAAGAAGATATCTCTATGCAAGCATCTCTAGAAAAATTAAAAACCTTGTGAACATATTCTGCTATAACTGGGTAATACTTCAAATCTATAATTATTAATTTAGATGAATGTTCACTCGCACAAACCACCTTAGGTAAATATTGCTAGTGCTCACAAGTTTTATTTCTTTCTTTACCTTTTCCTTTATAAAATTACATAGGTAAATATTATCTATATCATTAGAAACCATTTGACCTCTCGCTTTTATAGAATGCATGGCTACATAAAATGATCATAGAACTACATGCATTAGAAAATCCTAAGAATTATATTATAGCTACTTTCAATTAGGTGATACCTAGATACTTTAAATGGGACTTTTATCATGTGACCATTGTCATTTCTCTATTAATTTAGCCAAATAGAGCTTTAAGTTGTATCTTTTTATTACTACAGTATGCACTTGCTTTCCTCACTTTACCATTATATCACACTAATTTTAACTCATCATGATGTTTAACTCCTCAATTAAATTGTAAAGCATCATACTAATTTAGCTTATACATATCAATATACTTTATGATATCCCCTTGCTGATATTTTACATCTACCTTTATTATGATAATACTTGAAGCATCGGTCCTACTTACAACTATAAAAAATAACTATAATTATTTGTGAAAGATGACTTGAGCCAGTATATCTATTAGATTGTGAAGTAAAAAATATGGGAGAAGGGAATGAGTGATGGAGAGTGGAGGATGGATATAAGAAATATGTGAAGGTGGTGCAAAAGAAGAAGAATAATGAGAGAAAAAATATAAGAAACTTATACCTACACACCTTGTGCTCTAGAGCTTCCCTACTAGATTTGGATTTTTAATGCATATACCTAAATGCTTGCTTCAAATTTGCACTATCTTAGTTTTTATTGTGTTAGTTTCAAACATCACATTAGTATAATAGGAGAGACAAAATTTTCATTGAATATGTAATGACCCTCCTCGCGTGATCTTTGATTGTAATGCAATTTATGTTTTAAAACTTACCTTTTACTATAGAATGTGACACTGCTAATTGACATTATGCATGCAATACTAGGTGTATGATTTCAATGGATTGAATGGATCGACAAGAAAAGGTAAATAAGGAAGTGATGATTCAGCTTAGGGGTACATGGAAGCCCCATAATTGCATTTCATGTAGGATTACATAAATGATTTAGCTATTCTATACCTTTTTTTGTTTTACTCAAAAATATGTTACTTCTTGTGAAAGTGATGCATTATAAATTTTGGATGGCAATGACGTGCCAAAGTGTATGGGAGCCATTATGATAAATTATTAATTCAAGGTTCAAGTTTTATTTGGAATGTGGGTACATTTCTTGTATTGAAATGAGGTTTTTAATTAAACTAAGGTGAAAATGAAAGTGTTGCAACATGCGAGCCACACCTTGCTAAGTTATGTGTAGAAAAATATAATAAATATATTTATTTGGATGTTATTTTTGAAAAACATATATATAAAATAAAATATATAATATAAAATAATAATATAATTGCAAATATATCAATATGAAATATAAATTCTATGTTCATTAATGAATCTTGAAGTGACATCTTCAATTATCATTAAAGAGCTATGGTGTTGTAGAGTAATGGAAAAACAAAAGAACTTAAAATCCTGGTTTTGTTATGAAGATTGAAAATGAGTATAGAGTGAAGGTTTAAACTCCATATCTACCTGGTGTCGTGCATGAAGAAAACAAAAACTTACCGTAAAAGGGGCAGCAAGGGGTGGTGAGTATTTTTCTATGGTTTTTCGTATGAAGAGGGGATATTTTTGTATATTTTTGGAAGGGCTTCCATGGGAAATACAAAGAGGAAGAACTAGTTTTAGATATACATGGCCATGGAATTCATTCAGTACTAGTGGAAGAAAATGAACGGACTAACTGGAAGAGAACCGTGGGTAGTATACCTTCACATTAGTTACAAGGTTGAATGCTTTATTCTGCTTGCTTTGAAATTTTTGTGGATGAAGGATGCAATACTTTTTGTAATTATTTGGTTTGAAATAAATTTATTAAATTCATGTTGAATGATTTTCATGATGTTATTCCGTATATTTTCCATAAAATTAGAAATAAGTTTGAATTACGTATTTTTCTAGTTTCTATAGTGTAAACCCGTCTTGACATACGGTTGCAAGTGTGATTACTATGTAAACAAAATTGGTTTAGAAGTGAAATGCTTGACTCCTTGATATTTGCCTTGAACGCTTGGAAGCTATGAAGGGTATGGATAATATATGCTAGTGCTTGTTTATCCATGCAAATATGTTTATTGTTTCCTATGAATTTTTTATTTTCATGAAATATAAATTAGTTGCAATATTAGAATGCATTCATGTTAGAAGTTGATTTTGATCCCTTTGTCATCAAAATTTGTATTGGAAAAATTGATGGCTAGTACTATGAGTTTGAGTTTTTTTTTTGGTGAGGAAATATGTAGACGGTAACTAGAATAAGATGAGCAGAAAATCTAGTGGAGTATTAGTTAGATAAATTTATCAAACCCTCATTTATGTTATATTCTATACTATGTAAATTTAGTGCAATTGATACTATGTGGGCATTTTTCACATGCATTCAATATTGACTGAGGAGTTATGCACTCTATCCAGTTAAATCAGATATGGTAAATATTGAGCAGGAATTGTGTTACTAAGTAGAAGAAATATGCATGTTATACTCTACAAAAAATTTTTAAACAATATGACTTTAATATATATACTTTTCATGATGAAACAAATATAAAGGTCTAGTTTTATGTGAGCATTCTATCTCAATTGTGTGCTATGTATGAAAATGCACCTGCAAAATGGTTATTGTTAGCCATTTTAAGAAAATGATAGTATCTAGTTATATCTTGACATGTCAAATCCATGTTTTTATAGTGTTAGTGAGGATAATTTTATATTTCTCATGATCCTAACAAGGGCTAAGTAGAGTGAGTCAAAACCTTAGCATTCATGGAGTGGGGATTAGTAAAGAATCTTTGTAGTCAATAATAATTGTTATAGAAATTGTTTTATAGAGAGTGAATTCAATAGATAATTTTTGGATTAATGTGTTAATTAATATTTATGTTCACTGATTCAATAAGCAATACTCCAGATGACCTTTAAATAACCTTTGTTATTTAATTTGAGTCTGTTCTAGTATAGAAACCAACCTTTTATTTTATCGTTCAAGCATTGATAATGTAAGCTAATATGGAATTTGGGCACATATTTTTGTTAAATAGTTTTACACTATGTGAGACCTTCGTTTTCGGATGGAAATTTTATCGAGAGAGTGTGAATGATGTGAATTGTAATAGTTGGAGTGGAAATGTTTCCAGAATTCTGAAATCTTACTTGTAGAAAATATTGTAATATAAGGGATTGATGTATGGTTCTAGTTACATCATATTATCTCCTAATTTATATATTTAAAATATGTAGAAAGAAAGCATGAGCAAACCATTTCCAAAATTAGTAAATAAAAGCCCAAAATGGGTAGTGGTACCTTATGAAAACTCTTATGTGAATGCTTGTTCTGGAGAATATAGTTATAGAAAACAATATTTGTTAAGTGTAACAAAATACTTATAGTAAGGATATTAAAATATTGAGTTAGAACTGGCAAGTTATTAAATGAGTATAATGTATTGAGATTGAATATTAAGCCTTTCTTGTGACATGTTTTCTTAGGAGAGTTAGCATAATAAATGTTGAGTTGAATGTTGTTATGAAAGGCCATTTTAATTATTATAATTAAATATTGTGATCCTATTATAGCCGAGGGGCTAAAGAAATTTTCTTATCATTTTGAAAAAAATAAATGTGGAGTTCAGTTGAAACTTCCAAGACAAAATAAAATATAAGATCCTCAATGTAAAATAAAAAGACATTCACACAAGTGTTGCTTATATTTCTAGAAATATTGGATTAGTAAAGAGGATTTGATATTTGAGGTAAGCTCATAAGAATTTCCAAGAGAAGGGCCCAGGCAATATGTTTGAATTTAAAACACTATTTTAAAGGAAATTATAAAAAGGTGAATAATGGGAATACGTGTACCTTTATATTATGGATAGGAAGTAAAAAATAATTATTGTATATGTAGGATAAATTAAGTATCGATTAATGCATTTGAATATTTGTGCCAAGGAAATAATGAACTAGTTATGGGTCTATGTGATCATGGCTTGGATTTGAGTTAGAAAATCTTGTTTTATTTTGAGAATAAAACTTAGAGATGATTGACGAGGAAACTAGTATGTGATTTGGATAGCTATTTTATAGTAATATTAAAGCATTGGATTAAAGTGAATGAAGTATAAGTACCTATACTTTAATTAAAAAAATGGTGTAAACTCAACTACAAGACCAACAAAAATGGACTCCAATCACATAACACAGATGCAATATAATGGAAGAAATCTACAAATCGATGTTCTTCTCATTATTGAATTCACACCCCTTATCCAAAAGAATACAATCCATCATATAGCAATCGAAAACCAAAAAAACCCTAAAGAAACCCTAAAAAACATATTTTTTTCCTAAAAATTGCTAAAAATAGAAATGAGTCGGATTACATCCAAATTTGGTGCACATCCCTCTTACAATAATGAACCTTAATTTAAAATATTAGGTCTCAAATTAAGGTATAACAAAAGAAAATAAAATTCTAACATTGAAAACATCCAAAAAACCCCGAGAACCTATTCTAAAAGCTAATTTTGGGACACTAGATGAAGGAGTTATGTCCTGAAAGTATGTTTTTGAAGGGTCAGGCGAATCATATATTAGCCTAATGTAGAACACGCACATAGAACCACATGTTAAATTTGAAGGTAAATGGGCATACGGTTCACAAATTATGGCTATGGCAAAGTGCATCAAAAAATATGGCTATGAGACTCTAAACCTATAAAATTGAGAATATGTAACTTGAGAAATGACATAAAGATAAAAGTAATCCTTACAAGTAAGGACTTGAAAACAATATAAATCCCAACATGGATATTTTATGATAATGGAATAAATCATGTGAATCCTTTTATTGGATCCTATAAAGAGTCTTAGTGATGAATGTTAGCTATAATTGTAGCTAGTTTTTTGGTTTAACTCATTGGGAAGGGTGAGCAAACTATTCTATGTATGGGTATGCTCACAATAAGTCTTAGAGTTAAAATATAAATTTAACCTTACTCTAGTAAAGTTACTAGCCTTATTCATTAGGAAATATGATTAAAATATTAATACATCCAATGTTGCTAAGGTGCAGATATTATATAGAGTAAGTCTCGGAGCAACTGTAGTTTATTAGAATTGGTCTGGATAAATGAATCAATCAGAAGTAGTAACAAGGGGAAGTATGTGATCTCACCTTTAGTTTTATACTAGGTAGTACTCTGATAAGTCCTATGTTCATTTGACTTAGCTGGTTGAGTTACGATATTTGGTATGGGATAAATGTTTGTGTCACAATGGGCATGTGTGATGAAGTCCAAGGTCAGGGTATTAACATAGATTTAGCTGACTCATGGTAGGGATAATCAACTTGACATGATGCATATATATGCTGATCCCTTGCATATTAAATTTTGAATAAATTTACCAGTTAGGTCATGAATTTACAAATGATGGATAATACAACCAAATAGATCATGGGTAATTTCTTTGAACCAGTCAACTAGTTAGGTTTGGGTTTAGAATAAGTCAACCAATTAGGTTGTGGGTTCACAAAATCTAAGGGATGGAGAAAGAAAGCATCCCCATATAGGTGTTATGGGATTTAGAGGAAAATCCCAATCGTGGATTGACCTACATGCCAAAACTAAATATCGATAAATAGGATAGGTTGATTCCACAGAATAGCACCTCTATGGGATTTGGCCAATATCATCCACTTAGGTAGCTATATGCAATACTCTTGAAATCCAAAAGTGGTTTGATATGCATGTACTGTTTAAAAATTTATATTAATGACTCATTGGGTGAAACATTATTATTATGTTATGAACATGAAAGCACAATCGTATTTTTATATGAACATGAAAGCACAATCATAATTGTTATGAACATGCTTAAAATAAATTAAAAAAAACATGCCCTAAGAAAATTACCTGACTTATTTTTGTGGTGCAACTAGGTTTGTAGACTTAGGTTGTTACAAAAGATCATAACAAGGATTCAGTCTTGTAAAAACCTCTAGAGACCTCCAATCAAGCCAAAACCTATGATCTTGGTCATGGCCCTATTATATCATTCCCTATACAGGATGATTGCCTTGCAAAGGGCAACAAGAGACAAAAACACTTATTAGAACACAATAAATAATATTTATGATTTTACAAATCTTTATTTTAATGGTATTTGTCTAAAACCTTTATAGATTATTAATAACATGTATAATAAATATTAAATTTTCATATTTCTTAAATTCATTTTTTAAAAGTAATTTATAATTTAAGTCATAGTTAAATTTAAAAATTATCTATCACTTTGCAAAGATCCATAAGAAGCCATCCACAAGATCTTTGTGATAACGAGTAGTTTTTGTACTTGTTAGATTGGTTCCCATTTCCCTTTGTTAAATGGTAAAAATATTTATGGTATAGATGCACATAATTTGAAAACTAGTGGATTTACTAATGAGTTATTTCCACTAGTTAATGAGGGATATGTTTGAAAAAAAAACTTATGATTTTTGGTTATCAGTACGAAGGTAGCATGTTGATGACGATATACCTACTAAGTTAACCAATGTTTAATTGTTACTAACATTTTGGTACCTAAAGAGAGAAATCTAAATAGCATTTATATGTAGAAATTTGTATTTTTTCCTTTTTAGAAATCCAAAATAAATATTAATAAAATTCCTTTTGTGGCCAAAGCCTGATGGAGAACCTTGTAGCTATAATCAAATTGTTTCAAGGGCAGTTGGAATAATCCATATCCATGATGAAATTATTAACAGAAAAGGTGGAGTCACAATAGCAGATAATTAAATTTCTTGTTGAATAAGTGTTTAGCAGTAAAGAGAAAGGAAAGAGATCCAAGGTAAAAAAGAGAATTAATAGGACCAAGGGATAAAACCCAAGGAGTTAGTCAAGTGTAAGAACTAAAAAACTAATTTAAATCCTATAGGTATTTAGGAAGTCAAGAAAGATAAATTACGAGCACCTCATCAAGGTTGTTATGTTTATGGAGAAGGACATTATGGTAACAAATGTCCTTAAATGTTTGATCATAAATAAACACCTAGTGAGAAATATCTTGCAACCCATGTAAAACCTGGAGTTATAAGCCATGAAGAATAGGTCACTCCGTAACCTTGAGAGGTGTTAAGTTTCTTTCACCTTGAGGATGTCGAGGTTCAGGGCTAAAAATATAAGAGTTTGAAGAATACAATTTCTTGTCCTTTTTTAATACTCATGAACATTCTAAAAATATTTCATACAGATTGATGATGTATTTGTGCATGTATATTTATATATGAATGGATGTATAGACTACTGAGTAGAGTAGCTATGTGTATGTTTTCTTTGTGCATGAATATTTGGAGAAATATAATATGAAACATCATGTGAATGGATTTTTCAAATGAGTTTGAATTACTGATAGGTTTGTGCATAATTGTGATTACATGATGTATGATTTGTGAATGAATTTTCATTGATGGTTATATGAATGACTATGGAGATGATTATATTTTAATTTTCTCTTTTTAACCATGTACTAGACACATGGACAATGTTTATTTCTAGTGGGAGAGAATGTAATGACCCTTCTTCCATGACCATTGATTGTAACACAATTGATGTTTTAAAAATTATATTTTCCTATAGAATGTTGTTTTTCTAATTGATATTGTACATGTAGGACCAGGTATATACTTTGGATGGATTGAATGGATCAATGGAAAAGGTAAAGAGGGAAGTGTTGATTTAGCTAAGGGGTACACAAAAGCCCGATAAGTGCATTTCATGTAGGATTGCATTAATGATTTTTCTATTGTATACTTGTGTTTGTTTCACTCAAAAATATGTTACTATTTGTGAAAGTGATGTATTATGGCAATGAAGTGCCAAAGTACATGGGAGCCTTTATGATAAATTATTAATTCAAGGTTCAACCTATATTTAGAATGTGGGTAGGGTGCTTGTATTGAAATGAGGTTTTCAAATCAACTAAGATGGAAATGAATGTGTTGAAACATGGTAGCCAAACATTGCTAAGTTATGTGTAGAAAAAATATAATAAATATATTTATTTGGATGTTATTTTGAAAATATATATATATATAATAAAAATATATAATATAAAATAATAATATAATATCAAATATATAAATATGAAATATAAATTGAAATAGTAGTATTTGAGCTTATTAAAAGTAAATTCTATGTTGATTAATGAATCTTGAAGCAACATATTCAATTAGCATTAAATATCTATGGTGTTGTAGAGTAATGGAAAAAAAAAAGAACCAAAAATACTCATTTTGTTAGGATGATTGCAAGTGAGTATAGAGTGGAGGTTTAAACTCCATTTCTACCTGGTGTCATGCATGAAGAAAAAAAATACTGTAAAGGGTGAGGTAAGGGGTGGTGAGTATTTTTCTCTCTAGTTTTTTGTACAAAGAGGGGATATTTTTGTATGTTTTTGGAAGGGCTTCTGTGGGAAAGATAAAAAGGAAGAACTATTTTTTGATATATGTGGCTGTAGAATTCATTTGACACTAGCGGGAGAAAATGAATGGACTAACTGGAAGAGAACAATGGGTAGCAAACCTTCGCATCAGTTACCGGTTTGGATGTTTAATTCTACTTGATTTGAATTATTTGTCGATGAAGGATGCAATCCATTCTAGAATTATCTAGTTTTAAAGGAAGTTGTTGAGTTCATGTTGAACAATTTTCATGATGTATTGCATATATTTACCATGAAATTAAAAATAAATTTGAATTGCATATTTTTTTGGTTTCTATAGTATAAAACCTGCTTGACGTATGATTACAAGTGTGATTACTATGTTAATAAAATTGGTTTAGAAATGAAATGCTTGACTCTTTGATATTTTCTTGGAATACCTGTAAGCTATGAACGGTATGGATAATATATGCTAGTGGTTTTCTAACCATGCGACTATGTTTATTGTTTGTTGCAATTTTTTTATTGTCATGTAAGATAAATTAGTTGCAATATTAGAATACATTCATTTTATATGATGATTCTTATACCTTTGTCATCAAAAATTATATTGGTAGAATTGTTGGATGGAAATGTGAGTCCAAGTGGCTTGTTGTAAGAAAGTATGAAGGCGATAACTGGAATGAGATGCACATAAAATATAGTGGAGGATTAGTTAGATAAATATATCAATTCCTTTCTATTATATTCTATACTATGTAAATTTAGTGTAGTTGTTACTATGTGCATGTTTTTTACTTGCATCCAAGATGGATTGAGGAGTTATTCACTCTATCCAGTAGAATCAGAATGAGAAATATTAAGCAAAAATTATATCATTCAGTAGAAGAAATTTGCATGTTACACTCTGCTCAAAAATTATAAATAATATGATTGTAATTTAGATATTATTCATCATGAAACAAATCTGAAGGTCTTGTTTTATGTGAAAACTCTATCTCAATTTCCTGATATGTACAAAAATGTAACTACAAAATGGTTATTGTTAGCCATTGTAAGAAAATGATAGTATCTAGTTATATCTTGACATGTCAAATCCATGTTTTTATGGTGTTAGTGAGGAAAATTTTATTTTTTTCATGATCTTACCAAGGGCTTGTTAGGATCTTCCATCTTAAAATTATTCGTTAGTATTATTAAAAATTTAATTATTATATTATTAACTCATAAATTTAACCATCACATCTCGTCATAACATGAACCATCACGTCTCTTGACCAACATAGCTTTAGGTTAGATATATATTAGGTTGGCCATTCACATAAATCATCCATAAATAAGAATATATATTTGATAAATTAATCCATTGGAAGGGTTCTCCTCCAATGCAAAGGTGATTTTATTACTTTAGATCCAATTCCAATTATCATTGATAGATCCGCTAGGAACTTGGGTTCCTACCATTTGGTATGAAAGCCATGTGGGACCCAACCATATGGGATTTAATCAAGGATATTCATAAAAAAACTTTAGACCTTCGTCAAAACACGTCCATGCATGAGTATGAAATTTGATTTAAGGATATCACCAAACAATACACAGGTTTGGATGAAATAATTTTCATATATTGCTTCATAAATAGATTAGAGGAAATTAAAATGGAGGTGATAAAATTCAAACCCTACGCCATGAGGTTGGCCATCAGATTGGCCCTATTAGCCAAAAGTAAATTAAATGCTCAACTTGGAATAAGATCAAAGGACCAAATTATAAAACCACCTATATGGGAATCATAAAATACTTACACAACCCAAAAACTTACCCAAATATTACCCATTAAACGTATTAACCCCATGAAAATGAAGGCACGATGAGAAAAGGACATTTTTTTATAATGATGAGAAATTTATTTGCAATCATCAATGTATTACACCTACACTATATATTTCAGATGCAACTACTCCTTGTAGTTCTCCAAACATTGAAAATGTGATTGAGGTAGCCATAGTGATTGATACACTTGAATATGATACAAAATATGGGGAAAATGAGGAAGGTAAGAAAGATGAGGAATCCATAGAAGATAAGAAAGAGGAAGAATATGTATAAAACAAAGGACAATGAGCAAGAAATATCCCAAGCACATGATCACAATGATGAAGGCAATACAGTTGATATGCTAGAAGTGATCGATACTCCCAAAGTAACCCATTATGGCAAAACATGCACTCTACAAGAACTACATTCAATTTACTCTCCAATAGTGGGTTATCACTGTAGGATAAAATCTATTAAAAAACAAGGCACAAAGGTGACTACACACTCCTACATTCCCTCTCCTAGGGAACAATGGGAGAATGTAGAAGTTTTACTACCTCTTTCTAAGAATCCTTCTAAAGTGTTTTAGGAACCCCAAGGGTAGCCCTACCATTGTTATCATGATTCTCCTAAGGAATATTCTACTATTGTTCATGGCAACCCCCCACTAATACTTTGACCTTTAAGATATCCTTGCATTTGAAAAAGTGATATTAAAATAGTACAAGAACTTGCAAATTTTTTTCTTGGAAAACAAAGGACAAAACACTTTTTAAGAAGGGTAGCATGTTAGGATCATCCATCCTAAAATAATTAGTTAGTATATTTAATCATTTAATTATTATATTATTAACTCATAAATTGAACCATCACATCTCTTCACCAACATAGATTTAGGGTAGATATATATTAGGTTGGCCATTCACACAAATCACCCATGAATAAGAATATATATTTGATAAATTAATCCATTGGAAGGGTTCTCCTCTAGTGCAAATGTGATTCTATTAGTTTAGATCCAATTCAAATTATCATTGATAGATCTGCTAGGAAATTGGGTTTATACCAGGGCTAAGTAGCGTGATTAAAAAATGTAGTATTAATGGAGTGGGGATTAGTAAAGAATATTTGTGGTCAATGATAATTTTTATAAAAAAATATTTTATAGAGTTAGTGAATTCAATAGATAATTTATGGATTAATGTATTAATTAATTTTCATGTTTATAACTACTTCAATAAGTGATATTACAGATGACCTTTAATGAAACTTTTTTATTTAACCTGAGACCATTCTAGTCTAGAAATCAACCTTTTATTTAATTGTTCAAGCATTGTACTATCATAATATATTATGGAATTTGGGCACATATTTTTGTTAAACAATTTTACACTATGTAATACCTTCGTTGTCAGATGGAAATTTTATCGAGAGAATGTGAATGCTGTGAATTATAATAGTTGGAGTGAAAATATTTCCAAAATTCCAATATATTGTAGAAAATATGTAATATAAGGTACTAATGTATGGTTCTAGTTACATTGTATTATCTTTTGATTTCCAGATTTGAAACATTTAGAAAGAAAGTACGAGCAAAATATTTCCAAAATTAGTAAATAAAGGATCAAGAAGGGGTAGTGGTGCCTTATAAAAAATATCATGTGAATGCTTGTTGTGGAGAATATAGTTATAGAAAACAATATCTGTTATGTGGAAGAAAATAATTATAATAAGGATATTAAAATATTTGACTTAGAATTGCTGAGTTATTAAATAAGTATAATATATTGAGATAGAATATTAAGCCTTTCTTGTGACATCTTTTTCTAATAAAGTTAGCATAATAAATGTTGAGTTGTATACCTTTATGAAAGGCCATTTTAATTATTGTAATTGAATATTGTGATTCTATTATAGCTGAGGGGCTAAAGAAATTTCCTTATCAATTTGAAACAAATAAATGTGGAGTTTAGTTGAAACTTCTAAGACAAGATATAAACATAAGACACTCAATGTAAAATCAAAATATATCCTGATAAGTGTTGCTATCTTTCTATAAATATTGTATTAGTAAAGAGGATTGGGTATTTTATGTAAGATCACAACAAGTTTTGAGATAAAGGCCCAAGCAATATGTTTGAATTTAATATGCTATTTTAAAGGAAATTCTAAAAATAAGGAGAATAATGGGAATATGTGTACCTTTTATATTATGTCTAAGAAAGGAAAAATAATTATTTTTTATGTAATCTAAATTAAAAATTGATCAATTCATTTGAATATTTGTGCTAAGGAAATAATAAACTACTTTATTTTACCATGGCTTGGATTTGAATTAGAAACTCTTATTTTATTTTGAGAATAAAACTTAGAGATGATTGATGAGGAAACTAGTATGTGATTTGGGTAGAGATTTTATAAAAATCTAAAATAATTCAATTAAAGTGAATGAAGTATAAGTACCTATAGATTAATTGGAAAAAAATGGCTATAAGACGTTTGAACCCATTGACTTGAGAAGATGTAACTTGAGAAATAAGTTAAATATAAAAGTAATCCTTACAAGTAAGGACTCTGTTGTAGTATAAAGACCAACTTGAATATTGGATGATAATGAAATAAATTTTATGAATCCTTTTAGTAGATCCTATCGAGAGTCTTAGTGACGAATGTTAGCTATAATTGTAGCTAGTTTCTTGGACTAACTCACAGGGAAGGGTGAGCAAACTATTTGATATGCGGGTGTGCACACAATAAGTCTTAGAGTTAAAATGTAAATTTTACCTTACTCTGATAAAGATGTTAACCTTATTCATAAGGAAATATGATTAAAATATTGATATACCCAATGTTGCTAAGGTGTAGTACAAAGCAAGTATCAAAGCAAATGTAGTCTAACAAAATCGATCTTGATAAATAACTCAATCAAAACTAGTAATGAGTGGCAGTATGGTATTACACCTCTAGGTTTCTATTGGGTAGTATTGTGATAAGTCCCATGTTCATTTGAATTAGCTAGTTTAACCACAATGTTTGGTATGGGATAAATATTTGTGATATATAATGGGCATGTGTGATGAAATCTAAGATTAGGGTATCAACATGGCTCTTTATGACTCCTGGTAGGGGATAATAAAATAGATATGAGACATATGTACATTGATCCCTTGCATATTAAAGTTTTAATAGGTTGACCATTTAGATCATGAATTTACAAATAATGAATAAGTCAACCAGATAGGTCATGGATTAATTAACGTTGAACAAGTTGACCAGTTAGGTTGTGGATTCAAAATAAGTCAACTAGTTAGGTTGTGGGTTTACAAATGCTAAGGTATGAGAAAATAAAGAGTCCTCTTCTAAGTGTTATGGGCCCTAGAGGATAACCCCAAACATGGATCCCCATATGCAAGAACTAGATATCAATAAATAAGATAATTTGATTCCCCATAACGGTACCTCTAGGGAATTTGACCAATCTCATCCACTTGGGTAGTTTTCTACAATAGTATTGAAACTCAAAAGTGGTTTGATATACCTATACTGATTAAAAATTTTATATTAATGACTCATTGGGTAAAACATTATTGATGTCCTATGAACATGAAAGCACAATCATAATTTTCTATGAACATGGAATCATAATCACAATTTCTATGAACATGCTTAAATTAAACAAAGAAAAAAATACTCTAATAAAATCACCTAAGTTATTTTCGTGGTGCAATTAGGTGAGTAGAATTGGGTTGTTACATATGGTATCAGAGTAGAAGAGATCTTAAGTTGTAGTACTTTGATCAAATTTTTTTACTAAATAAATTTAAAATTGGAAAGAAGTCTTATGGCACATATGTTGCAAGGTGGTACTTATGAGGATTCCATGGGAGGTGGGAAAAAGGAAGCCATATTAGGATGAAATAAAAAATGACCATAAAAAAGAACAAGAAAAGAATGTTCTTAAAAGGAAGACACAATGAAGCAAGTGAATGCACCTCCATTAAATGAGCCTGGTAGAGACAAAGGAAACTTAGCACAAGTAGTGCAACTATTAAAAACTCTTTTGGAAGAAGCTAAAAGAGAAAATGGCTCAATAGAAAACATATATGGCCCAACAATAAGAGTTAATAGTCCAACAATATAAGGTGCTAAATAACTTAACCAAATAAAGGGAAACTAACAGTAGGATAGAGAGGATGACTAATGAGCCTCTAGGACTTAGTTATCGAAACGTCAAAGTTAGTGAGAAGTTTGCCAAGGACCTAAAGAAGGTCGTGATTACAAATTTTAATGGTATAAGTGATGATAATGCAGTAGGGAATTTTTAGAAATTTACCACATTGCAACAAGAATTAATGATAGACCGAGCCTATTACTAGAAAATTTGCCCAATTATTAAAGTATATGTTGACTATGAGTACACATAGTCCATGATGACGCAAAAATTTATATTAGGATTACATCCTAAGAATTGGGATTAAGGTCAATATGCTTAAACCCAACAATATTGTTAAAGTATTCTATTTGAATTGGCAAGAAGAAGCCTATCAAAAGGCTAAAAAAGTTTATTTCAATTACCAAAAAAAATTTGAAAAAGAAAAATATGATTCTAAAAAGTGTAAAAGCACAAAATTTATGAAGTGGATTTTGGAGCTAAGTAAAAATTTTAAATAGAGATTAAAATTGAGCTATATGGTAAAAGTAGATTTAACTTCGAGTGTAATAATATTAGGAAGGATGGCAAAGAATACCCTAGAAGAAGTGATTAGAATACTTTAGATCGAGAGAAAGCTAGGGAAATTGCACTTGAAGGTAAGGATAAGGGTAATAACAGGGATAGTAAAGCTCTTATAAATGTTTCTATGTATTCAAGGAGGTCCCACATAGCTAGAAAGTACACCCACATAGTTGATCTTCATAAAAAATCTCCAGAAGAAGCCACCCACAGGATCTTTGCGGTAGCGGGTAGTTTTCATATTTGATGGATTAGTTTCCCTTTTACTTTGTTAAATGGTAAAAAACTTTATGGTATACATGCACATACTTTGAAAAATAGTCAATTTACTAATGATTTATTTTCACTAGTTAATGAGGGACATGTTTGAAAAAAAACTTAAGATTTTTGGTTATCGGTTGGAAGGTAATATGCTGATGAGGCCAGACCTACTAAGTTAACCAATGTTTAATTTTTCTTCACATTTTTTCCTAAGGAAAGAAATATAACTAACAATTATATGTAGAATTCTGTATATTTTCTTGTTTAGAAATCCAAAACAAATATTAATAAAACTCCTTTTGTGGCTAGAGGTATATGGAGAACCTTGCATCCATAATCAAATTGCTTCAATGGTAGTTGGAACAATCCAAATACATGATGAAATTATTAATGGGAAAGGTGGATTCTAACCAAAAGATAATTGAATTTCTTGTTGAAAAAGATTTACTGAAATTTTTGCAGTAAATAGAAAGGAAAGAGCTCCAAGGTAAAGAAGAGAATTAATAGGACCAAGCCTGGAATCAAACCCAAGGAGTTGGTTAAGTATAAGAACTGCAAAACCAATTTAAAGCCTATAGGTGTTCAAGAAGTCAAGAAATAGAAATGTCAAGCACCTCATATGGGTTGTTATGTTTATGGAGAGGCACATTATGCTAATAAATACCCTTAAATATTTGATCACAAAGAAGCACCTAGTGAGAAATATCTTGCAACATGTACAAAAATTAGAGTTACAAGCCAAGCAGAATAGGTCACTTCACAATATTGAGAGGTGTTAATTTTATTTCACCTTAAGGATGTTGGTGTTTAGGGCTACATATATAGGAGTTCAAAGAATACAATTTCTTATCCTTTTTGAATACTCATAAAATTTATAAAAATATTTCATATAAATTGATGATGTATTTGTGCATGTGTATGTATATATGAATGGATGTATAGACCACTGAATATAGTAGATATTTGTATTTTTTGATATTTGCATAGATATTTGGAAAAATATAATTATACAAGTTTGAATTATTGATAGGTTTGTGCATAGTTTTTTTTTTGGTAATTAAGGTACAATTTCATTATATCCGGGTTTTCCATGTTAACCCAAAAACTTTTACAAAATCAACACTATGCTGTTACGGATCAAAAAATCAATAGGGACAATCTGTCCTTCACTGATCATACCCTTCTGAGGCCCCCCTACCAAGAAAGAGCATAGCCCATTACACATATTTAAAAACACATTAGAACACAGGCAGTGGCCCACTGCCACTGCCTTAAAGGTTTGATCACAAACAAGCACCTAGTGAGAAATATCTTGCAACATGTACACAAATTAGAGTTACAAGCCAAGTAGAACAGGTCACTTCACAATATTGAGAGGTGTTAATTTTCTTTCACCTTAAGGATGTTGGTGTTTAGGGCTACATATATAGGATTTCAAAGAATACAGTTTCTTATCCTTTTTGAATACTCAAAATTTATAAAAATATTTCATATAAATTGATGATGTATTTGTGCATGTGTATGTATATATGAATGGATGTATAGACCACTGAATAGAGTAGATATTTGTATTTTTTGATATGTGCATAGATATTTGGTGAAATATAATTATACAAGTTTGAATTATTGATAGGTTTGTGCATAGTTTTTTTTGGTAATTAAGGTACAATTTCATTACATCCGGGTTTTCCAGGTTGACCCAAAACCTTTTACAAAATCAGCACTATGTTGTTACGGATCAAAAACTCAATAGGGACAGTCTGTCCTTCGCTGCTAGTACCCTTCTGAGGTCCCCCTGCCAAGAAGGAGCACCGCCCCTTACACATATTTACCAACACCTAAGAACACAGGCAGTGGCCCACCGCATTGCTCTCTTGCTGCCCCAGCCTCGAAAATGCGACCTGTCATGAAATCGCGACGTCCTTAAGACTTCTCCTTCATTTGCTCTAAAGAGTCACGAAACGGTGACATGTCACGAAAAAGAGACATGTCACGAAATCGTGACATTCTGCCAACGTTCTGCTCCTTTGCCACTAAAAGTCGTGAAAATGCGACAAGTCACGAAAATGAACCATGTCGCGAAATCGCGACATTCGTCTCCCATATTGCACTCTTTCTGCTTCCAGCCTCCTTGCTCCTTTTCTTGGCTTTTGCCCGCGAAAAACCAACATGCCATGAAATCGTGACACTTTCGCCTCCTCACTCTTTCTCTTCTCTTTTGGTCACGAAAATGCGACATGTCGCGATATCACGACACTTTTCCTTCCTCCTCTTTCTCTTCTCTTTTGGTCATGAAAATGCGACATGTCACGATATCGCGACACTTTTCCTTCTTACTCTTTCTCTTCTGTTTTGGTCACGAAAATGCGACATGTCACGAAATCACGACACTTCTGCCTCTTTGACCTCTTTTGTTGCTTTTGGACACGAAAAGCCAACATGTCACGATATCGCGACACTTTCGCCTCCTTGCTCCTTTTCTTGGCTTTTGCCCATGAAAATCCAACATGTCGCGATATCGCGACACTTTCGCCTCCTTACTCTTTCTCTTCTCTTTTGGTCATGAAAATGCGACATGTCGCGATATCACGACACTTTTTCCTTCCTACTCTTTCTCTTCTCTTTTGGTCACGAAAATGCGACATGTCGCGATATCGCGACACTTTTCCTTCTTACTCTTTCTCTTCTGTTTAGGTCACGAGAATGCGACATGTCACGAAATCGTGACACTTCTACCTCTTTGACCTCTTTTGTTGCTTTTGGACACGAAAATGCAACATGTCATGATATCGTGACACTTTCTCCTCCTTGCTCCTTTTCTTGGCTTTTGCCCGTGAAAATCCAACATGTCACGAAATCGTGACACTTTCGCCTCCTTACTCTTTCTCTTCTCTTTTGGTCACGAAAATGCGACATGTCACGATATCACGACACTTTTTCCTTCCTACTCTTTCTCTTCTCTTTTGGTCATGAAAATGCGACATGTCACGAAATCACGACACTTTTCCTTCTTGCTCTTACTCTTCTGTTTTGGTCACGAAAATGCGACATGTCACGAAATCGTGACACTTCTGCCTCTTTGACCTCTTTTGTTGCTTTTGGACACGAAAAGCCAACATGTCGTGAAATCGTGACACTTTCGCCTCCTTGCTCCTTTTCTTGGCTTTTGCTCATGAAAATCCAACATGTCGTGATATCGCGACACTTTCGCCTCCTTACTCTTTCTCTTCTCTTTTGGTCACGAAAATGCGACTTGTCGCGATATCGCGACACTTTTTCCTTCCTACTCTTTCTCTTCTCATTTGGTCACGACAAAGCGACATGTCGCGATATCGTGACACTTTTCCTTCTTACTCTTTCTCTTCTATTTAGGTCACGAGAATGCGACATGTCGCGAAATCGTGACACTTCCGCCTCTTTGACCTCAATTGTTGCTTTTGGACACGAAAATGCAACATGTCGCGATATCGCGACACTTTCTCCTCCTTGCTCCTTTTCTTGGCTTTTGCCCGCGAAAATCCAACATGTCGCGATGTCGCGACACTTTCGCCTCCTTACTCTTTCTCTTCTCTTTTGGTCGCGACAATGCGACATGTCGCGATATCGCGACACTTTTTCCTTCCTACTCTTTCTCTTCTCTTTTGGTCACGAAAGTGCGACATGTCGCGATATCGCGACACTTTTCCTTCTTACTCTTTCTCTTCTGTTTTGGTCACGAAAATGCGACATGTCGCGATATCGCGACACTTTTTCCCTCTTGCTCTTTCTCTTCTCTTTTGGTCGCGAAAATGCGACATGTCGCGATATCGCGACACTTTTTCCTTCATGCTCAACATGTCGCCAAAAAGTGACACTTTTTCCTTCTTGCTCACCGTGTCGCGAGATCGCGACACCCTTTCTTTCTTGCTCAACATGTCGCGATATCGCGACACTTTTCCTTTCTTGCTCTACATGTCGCGAAATCGTGACACTTTTTCTTTCTTGTTCAACATGTCACGAAATCGTGACCCTTTTTCCTTCTTGCTCAACATGTCGCGATATCGCGACCCTTTTTCTTTCTTGCTCGACATGTCGCGATATCGCGACACTTTTCCTTTCTTGTTGTATTTTGCTTTTCCTTAACCAACGACATGTCACGAAATCGCGACATCGGTCCTTGGCCACTGCCTTTGCCCCTAACCCCATCACATGAGGCCACCATGCCACCTGGATCCTTCCCCCATTGCAAAGAAAACTAAAGCCATCACAAGAAGGACCGAAGCAATACTGACAAAACAAAAATGAAACTCCTCTCCCTTTTTTCGATCCCCACAGTTTCATCATCATTGGCGATCAGTTTGAATAATTTTTTCCACATCACTTGGGACCCCATGTTCCCAAGTGACCAGCCCAACGACTTCCACCCCTATATTGGCCAAGATATCAGCTATTTTATTTGCTTCCCTAAACACGTGCTGGGCCTTCCGATCATTCCTGGCCTGGTAGAGAATCCTAGCCTCTTCGATGACAGTCTTAATCCGCCACGGAGGATTTTTCCCATTGCTGAGAAGGTTTATGACTTGCATCGAATCTCCTTCGATAATTAGATTACCTTCAATCTCCTGAGCCAACTGAAGACCCCTCCATAACGCTCTTGCTTCCGCCTCATTGTTAGTCCTTGTTCCCAGCTATTCAGAAAAGGCCATCACCAGCTTGCCTTGATGATCTCTCACAGCTCCTCCAGCCCCTGCTTTGCCAGGGTTACCTTTAGAAGCCCCATCGAAGTTGAGCTTGAACCAACCAACCGGGGGCGGTTTCCACTTGACATCTAATCTGGGATTGACCTTGGTAGACACAGGTTTCTCGCCCAGAGTAATATTTAAGGATTGAGCGATCAGCCTCTCCCAGGGGGAAGGATTTCGAGCTTCATGAGGAATAAGGCTGACGTTTTCATGGGCGAAGGTAAGAATCTTATTGGTGATGGAGGTAACATCATGGCTCGACTCATGGAATGCTCTATGGTTTCTTTCTAGCCAAACCTGCCAAAGAAAATGATGGAGACAAATCTTCCAAAAAAACCTCAGCTTGAGGCTAACAAAGGGATTTGGCCATTGGAGGAAGAGGTCAATGATGGTGGCTGGTCTAACCCAGCAAATGCTAAAGGCTTGAAATAACCCATTGAGGACCCTCAGAGAGACCGGGCATTCAAGGAAAATATGGAGGGTGGACTCCCAATTGGCCCTGCACAAAAAACAGCGGTTAGCAACTATCATACCTTTCCTTATCAAGTTGTCAATAGTAAGAATCCTGCCTTGGATCACCAGCCACGAGAACATTGCAACTTTAGGAATAAGATTTTTGACCCACACCAGCTGAGTCTGGAGTGTGGGGTCCTCAGTATCTAACATTAGCATGTATGCAGATTTGACTGAGAACTGCCCATTTTCGGTAGCTGCCCATATTACATGATCCTCCTCAGGTCTCATGGAAATGAATTGTTGATGCAGGATGCTTTGGATTTCTTCTGATTCAGCTTCAAATCCTTGAATCCTTATCTATTTCCAAATAAGCCTTCCTTTGTCCTGTCTCATGAAATCAACCACTTTCCTTCCTATGAGATCCTCTGTGATTCTTTTGATCCTCGCTAGGTGAGGAACCTGAGATAAAACTTCATCCTTGGCCCACCTGTCATCCCAGAACCTGATCTTCTGCCCGTTACCTAGAACCCATCTTAGGCCTTTCTTTATGACCTCTCTACTTGTTAAGATTGCTTTCCAGAACGTCGAACCTCTACTGTGCACCGTGACATTTAGGAAATCGGTATCTTGAAGATATTTTCTTTTAATTATGGCGGTCCACTCATTCTCCTCATTGATAATGAGACGCCAAGCTTGTTTGGCTAGCAAGGCTGTGTTTAGGTGAGCAACTCTTCTTAGTCCTAGCCCCCCATTTTCTTTTGGCCTGCAAACCTTGCCCCAGCCCACAAGGTGGATCCTCTATTTTTCCTCTGACCCAGACCAGAGAAAATTCTTTTGGAGCTGTTCAATTTTTTGGTATACTCTGGTTGGGGCCTTAAACACAGATAGAAAATAAACCGGAATGCTCTGTAAGGATGCCTTAGTGAGAGTAAGTTTCCCGGCCTGAGATAAAAAATGTCCTTTCCAGCCCGCCAATTTCTTTTGGATTCTTTCTACCACTCTATCCCACATAGATTCTCTCGGAGGACCATAGAAAAGGGGAAGGCCTAAATAAGAGGTAGGAAGAGTCGCTATCGAACATCCCAAAATCTCTGCTATTCTGGCTTGTCTCTGAATTGGGGTGTTGAGGAAGTAAAGCTTACTCTTGTTGAAGTTCACCTTCTATCCCGCCGCATCCTCGTAGAGTTGGAGAATGTGCTTAATCCTTCTGGCTTCAACCACAGACGACTGGGTCAACATCAAAGTGTCATCAACAAATTGTTGGTGAGAAACTGGGTTGGTGAGAGAGGTGGCTTTAATCCCCAAAATTAATCCAGCAGTGCATGCTGCTTTAATAGTTCTACCTAATGCCTCTGCTACTATAATGAACAACATTGGGCTAATCGGATCTCCTTGTCTGAGCCCCCTATGGCTCTGGAAATACCCCGTTGTCATGCCATTAACCAAAACTGAGAACCAAGGTTTGGATATGCACTCTTTTATCAGCCTGACCCACTGAGGATGAAAGCCGAACTTCAGAAGAACAACCATCAAAAAATCCTAGTTAATGCGGTCAAAAGCTTTATTCATATCAAGCTTTAGGGCAAAGACCTCCTTGTTGGTTTGCCTAGCAGAGTGCAGAGCTTCATGGACTGTGATCACACCATCCACAATTGATCTCCCCTGAACTGAGCTTCCTTGACCAGGGTCAATAATGAGGGGCAATATTTCTTTCATCCTGTTAGCAATGGCTTTTGTTAAAATCTTGTAGGATACGTTACATAAACTAACCGGTCTGAAATCTGCCATTGTCTCCGGTGTTGGGCCCTTAGGAATCAGGGCTATAAAGGTGGACTTGAACCCTCTCGGGATATGTTTTGAAGCCTGGAACTCTTTGATAGCAGAAATGACATCCTCTCCCACAATATCCCAGAAAACTTGGAAGAACCGAGGAGGGAACCCATCAGGGCCAGGGGCCTTCTCAGGTTCCATACTAAACAAAGCATTTCTGATTTCTTCATCAGTGAAGGGAGCAAGAAGCTTACCATTAATGGCCTCATCAACCAAGCTAGGAATGAACTGGAGGAGAGTGTCCTTGGCTTCCTCTATACACTGGGATTCATCCCCGAGAAGGGAGCTGAAATAAGCAATTGCTTCCTCTCTGATCTCAATCAAATCCTGGGTTTTGGATCCATCAGCTTTGGTCAACTCTCTGATCTTGTTATTACTTCTGTTCCTCAAGGTTGTGACATGAAAGAACTTTGAGTTCAAGTCACCATCCTTTAGCCATAAAGCCTTGGATTTCTGTCTCCAGTATATCTCTTCACAAGCCAAAATATTGTGATATTCTGAAAGCTTGGCTTGCTCCTCCTTCCTAGTAGCTTCATCACCGATACCATTTTGTATCGAGTTGTCAATGACCTGCAACCTTTCTCCCACTTGTTTCTTGTTCTCAAACAGGTTCCCAAAAACCTCCTTATTCCAAATTCTAAGTTTATCCTTTACTAATTTCAGCTTTTGAGCAAGTTTGAAACCTGAACTTCCCTGAAAGGGTTGTTGCCACCATCTGGAAATATTTTCTTTTAACTCCGGGTGCCTGATCCACATTGACTGGAATCGAAAAGGTTTTTTGAAGGAGTTTGACTTTGGAACCTCCAAAAGGATGGGATTGTGGTCAGAGGAAATTTTGGGAAGAGTTTGCAGAGTAGAGTCTCCAAACCCAGCAATTGCCTCCTTTGATAAGAAAAACCTGTCAAGTCTTTCCTGGATAAGTTGGCTTCCTGTTCGCCTGTTGCTCCAAGTATACTTGGCTCCTCTTAGCCTCACATCCATCAGTTGGTTCGAGTTTACGAAGTCATTGAAGTCTTCCATACTTCTGGTTGGGAGCCCTGTTCCACCCTTTTTGTCCGAGGGGTATAATGGCGTGTTGAAGTCGCCTGCCACCACCCACGGGATGTCATGGAAAGCATCACCCAGTTTACCCAGGTACTCCCACAAAGAAGCTCTCCCTTGAACATCATTGGGAGCATAGACATTTGAGAAGATCCACGATCTATTGTTGTTAATATCATGGAAAAAAACACTCAGCACCTTGTCATCATCTTGGATAATGCTGCCATCCACCTCCCGAGGATCCCAAAGAACCATGAGCCCCCCTGAAGTTCCTCTAGCCGGTTTGCACACCATGTCCCCTTGACTCCACATATTTTTTGCTATTGTTTTTGACTGGGCTTCGTCTAATTTTGTTTCTTGCAAGCATCAAAATTGTTGGATTGTATTGCCTTCTTAACGAGCTAACCACCCTCTGAGTGGGTCAGCCATTGAGGCCTCTCACATTCCATGAGAGAACCTTCATTTAGATTGTTTAGAGTTTTTCCCCTTCCCCCTCCCTTGAGGAGGTTTTCCTGATTTGTTATCTTCATGCCCAGGGATAACTTGTTGTATCAGTGTTTTCTGTTTGCCACTGGCAATCTCATTGTCAGTCCTCATTCTGTTGTGCTCTGCATTTGACATCCTCCCCTTCTTTCTCTCATTGCCATAGTCAATAGGTGACTTAGTAGTACTCCTGGTCTGCTTGGGGCTGAAAGGTGGATGAACTATCTGTTGTAGAACCGGACTAACGCATTCCTCACCATCATTCATGTCTACCACCTCAATCCTTGATTCTAACTCCTCCATCTGTTTCCTGTATTCTCCTAATTTTTGTATTGAACCTTCTAGATGGTTTGACGGGCTTCTGGCTATGATGGTGGGGAGGTCTGATTTCGAAGACTCTATCTCCTCCACCCATTTTCTATATTCTCTAGGATTTTGCCTTACCCCTCCCTGGGGGCTTGAGGGGTTCTTGGTTATGGGGTTTGCAGGACCCGCCCTTGATGGGGATTCTAGGGTTTCAAGGATTTCACCTTGCAGGTTTCCTTCCTCTAATTCCTCATTCTCCCCTTCTACCATTAGATCCTCTAAAATTTTGAACTTATTTGAGCTTGGAATTTTAGGGCTTACCTGATTTTCTTGTTCGTCGGTGAGATGTTGCTTGTCTTTGCTCTGACCTTGCCCTACCCCCTGTTTTGTCTTCTCCTGATAAATGTGGTTATTTTTAGAAGGCCTAAACCCTCCTTTGCCCATGGGGCCTCCATTTAGAGGGAGGTTCCTAGGAAACCCTTTCTCATTTGCTCGTTTGCCTTCCATCCTTTGGTTTTCTCTGCTAGCTGCTAGATTAGGGCATTGATTTTGCAAATGGCCTTGGGTTTTGCACTCAGGGAAAAAATTTGGCCTGTTTTCATATTCCATCGCCTATTTTCTTAGGTAGTTTTCGTACCCTAGCTCCACAATATTTGGCAGCTCAGAGTCTAAATTAGCGTTGACACATATTCTTGCATGTGTCATCCTTGTCCTAGCCAAGGTTGCATGATCTATGGAAACCAGTTCTCCAATCGCTCTGGCGATGCCTTGCAGCCAATACTCATTGAAAAACTGAGCTGGTAGGTTAGGAAGACGAACCCAAATAGGGGCAGTATTGATATTCTATTTTTCAGGGTCGAAATCCTCCCCCCACTTCCTGAGGAATAGACTACGTTTCCCTAAAAACCAGGGTCCTCCAGTTAGAACGCGGTTCGCATCCTCCTTGTTATTAAATCTTATGATGAAAAACCCCCTGGACAGGGCAACAACCTCCATACTCCCCACCGTTCTCCATTTGGAAAGAGCCCAGGATCGTATAGTCTCTATATCCGGCCTTCCACCCAGAAACTTACCCACTAAAGAAAACTCTTCCATGGATAAAAAAGGACCCATCGAAGCAGAAGGAGCCATTATCCTATTATTCACCAGCAAGAGGGGCGGGAGTGAAAGGAAATCACTCTTTCTCCCCTTAACAGTTTCTGCAAAGGACCGGCCTTCTTTGGGGCCCGCATTGCCCTTCTAGGTCCCTTTGTCCGGATCTTTTTGAGGAGGGTCGAGCCCTCTTTGGACAACCCCACCTGACGTCGAAGGCCTCCCTTCCTCTGGATCCTCGCCTGATTCCTTCTCGAGGTTCCTTCCCAAACCCTCCGTGCCTTCTCTGCTTTTCCCGCCCGAAACTTTCAAACTTCCTCTGCTGCTCCTCTCCTCCATTCCTCCCACTCCGCTCCGCTCATAGGTTTGTGCATAGTTACTATTACATGATGTATGATTTGTGAATGGATTTTCATTGATGGTTATATGAATGACTATGGAAATAAGAATATTTTAATTTTCTATTTTTAATTATGTACTAAACATAAGGACTGTGTTTATTTCTAGTGGGGGAGGATGTAATGATCCTCCTCATACGACCTTTTAAGTGCAATGTAATTGATGTTTTAAAATATACCTTTTACTATAGAATGTGAACTATTAATTGACATTGTACATGCAGGATTAGGTGTATGCTTTTGACAAATTTAATGGGTCAATATAAAATGTAAATAGGGAAGTGATGATTTATCTCAAAGGTACATAAAAGACCCATAGTTATATTTCATGTAGAATTACATGAATGATTTATCTATTATATACTTATGTTTGCTTCACTTGAAAATATGTTACTATTTATGAAAGTGATGCATTATGAAGTTTGAATGGCAATGAAGTGCCAAATCCACATGGTTGATCTCCATAAAAAAGTTCCAGAAGAAGCTACCCACAAGATCTTTGCAGTAGCAGGTAGTTTTCATACTTGATGGATTAGTTTATCTCCATAAAAAAACTCTAAAAGAAGCCACCCATAGGATATTTGTGGTTGCGGGTAGTTTTCATACTTTATGGATTAGTTTCTTTTTTCCTTTGTTAAATGGTGAAAAACTTTATAGTATACATGCACGTACTTTGACAAATAGTCGATTTACTGATGATTTATTTTCACTAGTTAATGAGGGACATATTTGAAAAAAAAAATTATATTTTTGGTTATTGGTTTGAAGGTAGTATGTTGATGAGGGTAGACCTACTAACTTAACCAATGTTTGACTGCTCCTCACATTTTTTACCTAAGGAAATAAAGATAACTAACAATTATATGTAGAATTTTGTATTTTGTCTTGTTTAGAAATCCAAAGCAAATATTAGTAAAACTCCTTTTGTTGCTAGAGGTATATAGAGAACCTTGCATCCATGATCAAATTGATTCAAGGTTAGTTGGAACAATCCAAATACATGATGAAATTCTTAATGGAAAATGTGGAGTCTCATAAAAATATAATTGAATTTCTTGTTGAACAAGAGTTTTGAAGTAAATAGAAAGGAAAGAGGTCCAAGGTAAAGAAAATAATTAATAGGACCAATCCTAGAATCAAACCTAAGGAGTTGGTTAAGTATAAGAACTATAAAACCAATTTAAAGCCTATTGGTGTTTAGGAAGTCAAGAAATAGGAATTTCAAGAACCTCATATGGGTTTTTATGTTTATGGATAAGCACATTATGCTAACAAATGCCCTTAAAGGTTTGATCACAAACAAGCACCTAGTGAGAAATATCTTGCAACATGTACAAAAATTAGAGTTACAAGCCAAGAAGAATAGGTCACTTCATAATCTTGAGAGGTTTTAATTTTCTTTCACCTTAAGGATGTTGGTGTTTAGGGCTACATATATAGGAGTTCAAAGAATACAGTTTCTTATCCTTTTTTAATACTCATAGACTTTGTAAAATTATTTCATATAAATTAATGATGTATTTGTGCATGTATATGTATATATGAATGGACGTATAGACCACTGAGTAGCATAGCTATGTGTATTTTTTGATATATGCATAGATATTTGGATAAATATAATTGTACGAGTTTGAATTATTTATAGGTTTACACGTAGTTACTATTACATGATGTATGATTTGCGAATGGATTTTCATTGATGGTTATATGAATGACTATAGAAATAAGAATGTTTTAATTTTATCTTTTTAACCATGTACTAAATACAAGGACTATGTTTATTTCTAGTGGGGGAGGATGTAATTACCTTCATCGTACAAAATTTTATTGCAATGCAATTGATGTTTTAAAATATACCTTTTCCTATAGAATGTGAACTGCTAATTGACATTGTACATGCAGGATTAGGTGTATGCTTTTGATAGATTGAATGGGTCAATAAAATGTAAAGAGGGAAGTGATGATTTATCTCAAAGGTACAAAAAATACCCATAGTTATATTTCATGTAGAATTACATGAATGATTTATCTGTTATATACTTATATTTGCTTCACTCAAATATGTTACTATTTGTGAAAGTGATGCATTATGAATTTTGAATGGCAATGAAGTGCCAAAGTGTATGGAATCCATTATGCTAAATTATTAAGTCAAGGTTCAACCTGTATTCAGAATGTGGGTAGATTGCTTGTATGAAAATAAGTTTTTCAAATCAACTAAGATGACAATGAAAGTCTCGAAACATGGTAGCCACACCTTGCTAAGTTATGTGTAGAAAAAATATAATAAATATATTTATCTAGATGTTATTTTAAAATATATATATAAAACAAAACTATATAATATAAAATAATAATATAATATCAAATATATAAATATGAAATATAAATTGAAATTGTAGTTTTTGATCTTATTAAAAGTAAATTCTATGTTGAATAATTAATCTTGAAGTGACATCTTCAATTATCATTAAAGAGCTACGGTGTTGTAAAGTAATAGAAAAAAAAAGAACCAAAATTGTTGGTTTTGTTATTGTTATTGGAAATGAGTATAGAGTGGAGGTTTAAAATCTATATCTACTTGGTGTTGTGCATGAAGAAAAAAATAACTTACAATAAATGGGGCATCAATGGGTGGTGAGTATTTTTCTCTCTGTTTTTTTGTAAAAAGAGGGGATATTTTTGCATGTTTTTAGAAGGGCTTCTATGGGAAAGAAAAAAAGGAAGAACTAGTTTTTAATATACATGGCCATGGAATTCATTCTGTACTAGAGAAATAAAATGAATGGAATAACTAGAAAGGAACCATGGGTAGTAGACATTTGCATCAATTACCAGGTTGGATATTTTATTCTGCTTGCTTTGAATTGTTTGTGGATGAAGGATGCAATCCATTCTGTAATTTATTGGTTCGAAAGGAAGTTGTTGAATTCATATTGAATTATTTTCATGATGTTATTATATATATTTACCATAAAATTAAAAATAAGTTTAAATTGTTTATTTTGTTGGTTTTTATAGTATAAACCCTTCTTGACGTATGGTACAAGTGTGATTACTATGTTAAGAGAATTGGTTTAGAAATGAAAGGTATGACTCCTTGATATTTGAATTGAATGCTTGGAAGACGTGAATAGTATGGATAATATATTCTAGTTGTTTTCTAGTCATGTGATTATGTTTGTTATTTCCTATGAATTTTTATTGTCATGCAAGATAAATTAATCACTATTGGACATTTTGAGTCCCTAAGTCAAAGTTGTAATTGATGTCACCAGATGAAGTCATAATTAATACCAAATATTTCAGCAGGAATAAAGGATATAAAATGGTTATTTGATATCCAAGAAGAAGGCCAAAGATCAAGTGAAACCATGCAAAAGACATAAGTTAAAAAAGAGTTATAATATTTATTTTATAAATTATTTATATTCAATGTGAATTTAAATTTTATAAATAAATATTAAAGGTACTTTGTCAAAGGTATAATATTATAATAGTGGTTATAATAATATTAAATGTGCCATGGTGAAAAATCAAATAAAATATTTATAATCCTTATTATAATTTTTTATAAGGCAAAAGTGGTTTTTATAAAGTCTAAAGATATTTTAATAAACCCAAAGGCATTTAAAGCCTTTATAATTCTCGTCGACATCATGTGGGTTAATTGCAATTTGAAGCACCGACGTTCTAAAGCAAAGGAGGGAAATTTAATATTTAAACCTATGCCCAAAGGGCATTAAGTTTATCCTTGCTCGATTTAAGATTGCATGTGAATTAATTAAGACAATATCTCATGAGAAGAAAGCAACGAATTTCATATTTGTCCTGCCGCTAAAAGGAAACAAAGGGGAAAGAGTTGAAAGTTTAAATGCCAACTAGGCACCTTGGCCTAGTGGCAACTGGGTTGTAGCTTACATTTTGTGTGCAAGGAGGACAACGTTCGAATCTCGATGGAAGCATTTTAGTGGGTGTGTTAAAAGCACCAAATGTGAGATGCACATTTTGTGGAGCAAGGAAGGGATAAAGGTTTTGAAGCACGAGGTGCTTCTTTAATCTCCAATGAGAATATAGCTCATGTGGTGGTTTGCACCACAGGTAAGATGTTTGTGTGGTCTGCGTTGAGAGTTCGAAACTCTCCAAAGTAAAAGGTAAAATTTTTAATTTAATATTAATTAAATGCCTAAGTTGGAGGTATAATGTTGTTTAGTGGTTGAAGTTTAGAAAGGTTTCTTTGTAATAAAGTTGTGGTAATTGAGAATTACCTTTAGGAGTTATAAGGAGAATTATGTTTTTATTTTTAATTCTTAAAATTTCTATTGTAGAATATTGAAAGGTTAAGACTTTGTGGGTAGTATGTTATTTTGAATTAAGGGTTTTGTGATTATTGTGAGGATATTGATTATTATTTAAGTTCTAGTGATAAAGTGTAATTTTGATATTATTTTTATGATATGTTTTGTTAAAGAAAATTATCCTCTAACCCTTATTGAGATTGGCAAGGAAAGTGGTTATAATTGAGATAGGTTTTGAAGTTCACTCTTCATCAAGAAAAAGGTATGGGCATATTCTTCCTTGGGTGAAATTGTTGATTGATTGTGAATTTCTGAAAACAAGGTTGGAGTGAAAAGGACATGGTTAAGTTTCCTTATTTGTTTGATGAGTTGATGAGTTTTCTCAAATAGAGATGAATGTTATAAACCTTTTTTTATAAGCATTGTGGTTGAGACCATTGGTTGAGTGAAGTGTTATGAGATGATGCTTCAAGTTTTTTTGAATTAAGAGCTATGATTGAAACCTTATTTTATTAGCATTTTTGTTGGATCCATTGGCTGTGTGAAGAACTTGAGTTAGGGTTTGGAAAGAACATGAGGATCATTGTTATATGAGAGTTGTTGAAAATTATTGGAAATATTTGTGAGTTTATTGATATATGCTTGGACTAGGGTTTGTGAGAAAGGGTTGTTTCTTGAAGGGATTGGTTGAGTAGAGTTGATTGAGCTTAGTCAAGTGGATGTATGAAGTGGTTGTTGAAGTTCCATAAAACAAACTATTATATATTTTGATTTGAGTTGAGATTTAGTATTGAGTATAGAAAATATTGAGTCTCTAACAATTCTCTTTATGTTTCTATGATATTGGACAAGTTTTATGTGGACTTATTGAGTTGATTTGAGGCAAGTCTTTGAGAAGGCTTGTGGACTATTTTTGAGTGAGATTTTGTGGAATCTTGCAATACATATTTGAGCAAGTCCTAGAGAGTATTTATTGAGTAGGTTTGGACAAGTTCTATGTGATCTTGTTGAGAATATTTGGATAGGTTTTGTGTGAACCTTTTGAGCAGAGTTATGCAGGTTCTGAGTGGACCTGTTGAGTAGATTTGAGCAGGTTCTGAGTGGACCTGATCAAAATATTTGAGAAGGTTCTAAGTAGACATGTTGATAATATTAGAGTAGGTTCTAAGTGGACCTATTGAGTATATTTCAATAGGTTCTGAGTGGACCTATTGAGGAGATTTGAGCAGGTTCTGAGTGGATCTGTTGAGCAGATTTGAGTAGGTTCTAAGTGGACCTATTGAGTAGAGTTGTGCTAGACCGACTAGACTGTTTTTAGTATAGTATTGAGATAGAGCTTTGGAGGTGACAGAGCAAATATGATAGAGTATCCAGTGGATAGAGTTGCATCAGCTAGGATATTGAGGACATGCCTTCTGAGTGAGGACAAAAGTCTTCAAGTGGAGAGAGATCCACAAATTAGTGCAGTGGAGGCAATGTCTTCTAAAGGATTACCAAACAGAGTAGAGGAGAAGGAGTTCTCCTATGGATAGAGATACAAAAACTAGACTTAGGGGATCAACATATCCTTTGGACAAAGTTCCATAAACATTGTAATTAGGAAGGATTCCCAAAATATTATTTGAGAAATATTTAGAAGAAATATTTTCTCTGTGGATATAACCCACATTGGGTGAACCACATTAAAAATGATGTTTCTCATGCGTGTGATGCTTTGTGTGATGTTTACTATTTTATTAATGTTGATGCTACTATTTGGATTAAAAGAGAAAAAAATTTATTGTATAATTGTTCACCCCCCCTCTCAGTATAAGCACATGTTCTTCAATCACAATGTTATAAAGTATTCATGTTAGAAGCCGATTTTGATCCCTTTATCATCAAAAATTATATTGGTATAATTGTTGGCTAATAATATCGGTCTAATTTGCTTGTTGTGAGAAAGTACACAAGCGAGAGCCAAAATGAGATGAGCAAAAAATCTAGTGGAGGACTAGTTAGATAAATATATCAAACAATCATTTTTGCTATATTCTATATTGTGTAAATTTATTGCAGTTTTTATTAGGTGCATGTTTGTTACCTGCATTCAAGATGGACTAGGGAGTTATGCACTCTATCCAATCAAATTAGATATGAGAAATATTGACCAGGAATTGTATTACTAAGTAGAAGAAATATGCATGTTACACTTTGCTCAAAAATTGTAAACAATATGACTATAATTTAGATATTGTTCATGACAAAACAAATATGATGGTCTTGTTTTAAGTGAAAACTTTATCTCAACTATGTGCAATGTAAGAAAATGCACCTATCAAATGGTTATTGTTAGTCGTAATGAGAAAATTATAGTATGTAGTTATATCTTGACATGTCAAATACATGCTTTTATGGTGTTAGTGAGGAAAATTTTATTTTTATCATGTCCCTACCGAGGGATAAGTAGTGTGAGTTAAAACCTTAGCATTCATGGAGTGGGGATTTGTAAAGAATCTCAATGGTCAATGATAATTTTTATATAAATTATTTTATAGAGTGAGTGAATTCAATAGATAATTTTTGTATTAATGTGTTAATTAATCTTCATGTTTATAACTTCTTCAATAAGAAATATTCTAGATGATTTTTAATGAAAATTTGTTATTTATCTTGAGACCATTCTTGTCTAGAAACAAACTAGTGGTTGGTCTTTCATACACACCCTATGAAGAATGAACATAAAATACCAGTAACACTTTACGGGATAAATCCCACTCATTTTAGGATCTTGCTAGTTATCCAAGGTGTGAGTTATAGAGTTGGGTTGAATGGCTATTCCCTCTTTTTCACTTCTGGAATAGTTTCAAGTAGAATTAGTTCAATAATGTTTAGTGGTGGTTATATTTGTTGACAATCGGATTTACAATGAATTATTTGATATAGCTCTTTATGCTTTAGCAGATTAAATAAAAGACAAATTTGAAAGAAAATAAAAATGGATCATTTAACGGTGGAACAGAGAGAGTAGGGTCTGAAAGAAAAGAGAAGCTTATCTAACTTAGTTGTAAATCAAAAATACCAATTTTAGTTACACTATTTAGCTTCACAATAAAACCAATCAAAGAGGAAGGTGTCCAGCTTTCTAAGATCACCTTCTACTAAGAGCATAAGACGGAGATGACACAGATCTAAAATAAAATCATAAATAGAAGGGAAGTCGGTGTCAACTGGTATCTCTCACCAACAACCTAGCTCACGCAGTGAGGATAGAGCAATTAGAACAGACCTGAACCTTAAATCTTTAATTTTCCCTAGCATACAACAAACAGAATGAAGCCTAGTAGCATATTAAATCTTGATAACACAAATTTACAACTAAAATAAATAAACCTTAGCAAGACAAAAACAAAAGAAGATGCACTTATCACAATCTAAAAGAGATTAGGCTCCTAGCCATGCTATCACAGAAAAATGATGTCACACCAACCCCAGGTACAAAAAAAAGCATTCAAACAAGATTTGAAAGAAATTGCTAAAATATCTTTTATTCTAAGTTTTCACATCCGGAATTTACATTCAAAAGAAGTATATATAGACTCGGAGAGACCCTAATCTTTTCAAAAATATCTTCTTCCAAATATCTAAATCTTATCATAAAAATCCCACCATCGAGGCCTTACAATATAAGGCATTTTTATATAGAGTTTTTGATAAGCCCTAATCGCTCTAAAAATATTCGTGTGGATCTTGCCATAAATGGAGAAGATAAGACTTGGTTTCATCCTCATCAAATGGACATTGCGTGTAAATGTATCTTCATCTTTCGATAAGCTGTCAGAGCATCTCATTAATTCCTCTACAAAAATTGGATGAGTCACTGACTTCCCAGGCCTTCTATCCTCACACAACTGCCTTTGTTTGGTTCGAGTTCAAATTCTCTGCCCACAATTACTTTTGCCATAAATTTTCTCGGAAAATGCATCCACCGACAAATTTCTTAAAGTTTTTATTTGCGGCCAGATCTGCAAAATCTAGACGGATCAAAAATTATCGGCATCTCCTATTTCCATCTAATGGTCCTTGCTTGATTTGTGCCAAAATTTAGGTTTGTCCATCTTTCTCACCATTACTTCTGCCATTATGCAACTGTCAGATCGCTTTCTGCAAAAGAAAAGCAAAGGTTAGAACTTTAATATTATTAATTTAATTATTTTTTAAATTTCTCCTAAGGTTTTTTAATGTTTTTCATTTTAATTAATTAATTAATTTTTCCTAAGGTTTTTTAATGTTTTTCATTTTAATTAATTAATTAATTTTTCCTAAGGTTTTTTGATGTTTTTCATTTAAATATTTCTAGGGTTTGGACTGTGTTGAAAAGCTTCCACTTCCTTTGGATGGGTGATGAAAAATTTAAAGAATGGCCAAATTTTGCAAAATGAATATAAATCCAAAATGTCATATTAAGCAATTAGCCTTCGTAATGTTAGGATCTCATCCTAACCCTTAATGTAATAACTTCCATGATGTAATAATTCCTAGTGAACGTGGGTAGTACCCATGATTAATATTTTGTAATGTTCTAAGTTTTAGCTTAGGTAGTGCCCATGACAAATGGCACCCTTTTTATGTAACACATGGTAGATAGGTGGCATTGTGCATGTAATTCATGTGGCATTATGCATGTAATTCGAGTGGCCTTGTGCATGTAATTCGAGTGGCATTGTGCATGTAATTCAAAGTGGCACTATGCATGTAATTCGGGTGGCATTTTGCATGTAATCCTGGTGGCATTTTGCATGTAAGCCAACCTTGGAAGGAAACTCCTTAAATACCCGAAAGGGCACCAATGTAACCATCTTTTGCAAAATTAATGAAGTATTGAAGGAGGTTGCCCCCTCGAAGAGGCCTGCGATTCGGTTCTATTGTGAGATTGTTCTTTATGCAAATTTTTGTTATATTAATGTGATGTTTATGTGAGTTATTTCCAAGCAATTGTGTGAGAGTGTGTTATTTGAGTTTATTTTATAGCAGGATCTTAACAAGTGGTATCAGAGCGCTTTCCAGGGCCAAGTTCTGCTGCAACTGCAATGATTCTTGCCATCCAATCCGCCTGTTAGGTATAAATTCCGTGTGTTTTTTCCATTCTGTTTTTCCTTATTAAAAAAAAATCAAAAAAAAAATACAGTGTTTTTTTTTCCAGACCAAAAACAAAAAAATATATTATTAGTTGAGTAGGTAGAAACCCTGTATCGGGGGTTTTAAAATATCACGAAGGATCTGTCGTTATTGGCTAAGCTAGATAGCCCATAAAGCGTCTAGTGAAGTGAGGGGCGATCAGGCTCCAATACCCAGGCCTCAGAGAGAACTCGCGCACGGACTTGAGCTCCCACGTATCTTCGGGTATATCGGGAGACCATCTAGGATTAAACAAACTTTTAGCCATTAGGAAGCTCTTCGGCCTTGTATTACTCATAGTCTACGGGACACGGCATCTCGGACGATTATCCTCCCGTATTGTCGAGAGGCAGGTAGTGTGCTCAAGGGTATGTGTGGAATCCTCCTTGAGTAGTGGCCTGAAATATTGGTCCGAGCACTATTGTTCATCACTTGTCGGTATATTAGAGGGCCTATGGGTGGTACATACTCCTATACTTAGCATTCCCCGGTTACGTTAAAGCGCAACTTTGTAAAAAATACAAAAATAAAAATCAAAATAAGAATCCAAACACCCCCATTCGTAAACCTGCATTTCAAAAGTGAGCATATGAGAAAGGAGTCCTCTACCAAAAAAAATAACAAAAGGGACATGCATTCGGGATAAGCCATGAGGGTGACACTTAAGTTGAAAGTACGGAGAGTAACGATCAAATTTACGATGGCGATCCACGATCGGGTCGGTCGAGTCGAGAGAGGTCGGCACGGTCGAGGCGAGAATTCACGGTCTTGAGTCGAAACGAAACTGTCATATCAGTCACCTGCAAAATACAGAGAATCTTGAGTGTGAAACACGGCCAGTTTTAGATAGTGCTCCAGTACCCAACTTTTGCTCAGTAGCTCAGAATCAGAATCTGTAAACACCGTTAGACTCAGCAAAACAGGAGATAAAAAAAAAAAAAAAAGTCTGGGGTGCCAAAAAGTAGTGTTAAGAGATATAGCTCATTGTGACCACCTCCTCCTGCTGATCATTTTGATATATAGCACCCAAGCACTTTTTTGGGCACTTACTAAAAATAGTAAGTCAAAAAAATTCAATTCTATTTTTAGTAGCTTGGTCACAAAAGGTCAAAAAATGGCCCGGGGTACTCGTGGACACCGAGAAAGAACTAGAACACTTGGATTCCCTAACAAAAGCCATTGAGAACTTGAACTCGGCTTTTCACTCCATAAGGGAAGAAGTCCAAGGTCTTCGCCTAGAGCATGAGGCCACTAGCAATCGCTTAGAAGAAGCATTGACTGAAGTGGACAACAAAGCGAGAAGAGAACCACCCAAATCAGAATACCAAGCTGAGAGTTCTACAAGGAATCGTGACCATGACACACCCTTTAGAATGCCCAAGTTGGACTTTCCCAAATTCAGTGGGAAGGATGTTGATGGGTGGCTATGTCGGGTTGACCAATTCTTTCGACTTCATAATGTACCAGTATTTCATCGAGTCCAGATGGCTTCCTTTAACTTGGAATGCGAGGCTCTACACTGGTTTCAATGGTTGCGTCTTACCTACCCAAATCTCTCTTGGGAGGATTTTGAATCCCAAATACTCACTCGATTTGGTCCTAGTGAGTTTGAGGACTTCACGGGAGCCTTATCCAAACTACAACAAACAGGGTCAGTTCGAGAGTACCAAGCTCAATTTGAAAAATTGGCCAATCGAACAAGAGGATTGAGTGAAGGGTTCTTCCAGAGTTGTTATATCAGTGGGTTGAAGATGGAACTCCAAGCAGAAGTCAAAATGTTGAAACCACGAACTATGATGGAAGCTATCAGTTTGGCCCGTCTGGCCGAATCTAAACTCTCTGCCCAAAGACGCCCATCAAAGTTTCCGCAAAATAGACCTTCATTTCCTCCTAGAGCCCAAGACCCAGATGATAATAAACCTGCTGCACCCAAGCGCCTCACCACCGAAGAGATGGATGCACGTCGTGCCCAAGGATTATGCTACAATTGTGATGAAAAGTTTTTCAAGGGGCATAAGTGTGCACACAAAAAATTGTTCTTGATAGATGTTGGAGAACATGATACCGTTGACGAGAGTGATGAGGATGAGGACCCTCCAGAAACACCTCCTCCACAAGAAGAAGGGAAACGAGGAACTCGAGACATCAATTACAATCCATGCCCTTGCGGGCATTACTACTCCTCAAACCATGAAGGTTACGAGGATGTTTCAAGGGCCAACGTCTTTCCATCCTTTTGGATTCGGGAAGCACGCACAACTTCATTGACCCTAGAGTTGCTCAACGGGAAAATTGCTATATCCACAATTGTAATTCCTTTGAGGTCATGGTAGCCAATGGGGGAACCTTATCTTGTCAAGGAAAGTGTCGCAATGTTAAAATCAAGATAGGGGACTATGAACTCAAGCAGGACATGTTTGCCCTCCATTTGGGTGGATGTGATATTGTTTTGGGATGCCAATGGTTGAGTACGTTGGGCACTATCGGTTGGAACTTTGCTAAACTTTGGATGCGGTTCTTCCAGAACGGACAAACACACATCATCAAGGGCTCCCCGACAAGGAACACCTCAAATTATCAGTTCAAACGGCATGGAGAAATTGCTAAAGAAATCATCACGTGGGGTCATTGCACAACTATTCTCCATCCAGCCATCCACATCTCCAATGGGTGAAATCCCACAAGACATGCAAAAGATTCTCCACAAACATGAGGCCATCTTTTCAGAACCCATCACACTACCACTGCATCGCTCTCATGACCATGCCATTCCATTATTGCCGGATAGTACACCTCCCAATATCAGACCACCTTATGAGCGACTCAAGCGCACCTTATTTTGGAAAGGTAGGAAACGGGACATTCGCTCTTTTGTGGCGAGGCGTGACACGGTTCAAAGGATGAAAAGAGAAACGAGTGCACTCTTCGGGCACTCTTCCACCCTTGCCGATACCGGATCAGGTGTGGATTGACATCTCTATGGATTTCATAGAAGGGCTACCTAAATACGGAGACAAGTCTGTTATTTTTGTGGTAGTGGACCGCCTTTCAAAGTATGCTCACTTTTGTGCCCTAACCCATCCTTACACAGCATTCACTATTGCCCAAATTTTTCTTGACTCCATATTTCGCCTTCATGGCATGCCAACCTCCATTGTATCTGATCGTGATCCCGGCCTTACTAGCAATTTTTGGCAAGAGTTGTTTAAGTTGCGGGGGACTCGGCTCACAATGAGTTTAGCCTACCATCCGCAAACGGATGGTCAAACTAGAGGTTGTTAATAACTGCTTGGAAACCTACCTTCGCTGCTTGCCTCCGATCATCCTACTCATTGGGCAAAATGGCTTTCTTTGGCCGAATGGTGGTACAACACTTCCTATCATACCGCCACCAGAGGCAGTTTACGGGCACCCTCCACTCACGCCTCCCTCCTACATTTCGGGCAGCTCCAAGGTACAGGTTCCATCAACACTTCCCGAATTGGATGAAGAAGGCTCCATCCTACTTGCACCAAAGCAGCTGTTGTATCGTCGAACTCGCAACCGTACCGTCACAGAGGTCCTGGTTCAGTGGCGTGGACTTCAACCTGAGGATGCTACATGGGAGTCTCTCCATCAACTTCAGCAACAGTTTCCTCATTTTCAGCTTTGAGGACAAAGCTTCTTCAAGGAGAAGGGCATGTTAGGATCTCATCCTAACCCTTAATGTAATAACTTCCATGATGTAATAATTCCTAGTGAACGTGGGTAGTACCCATGATTAATATTTTGTAATGTTCTAAGTTTTAGCTTAGGTAGTGCCCATGACAAATGGCACCCTTTTTATGTAACACATGGTAGATAGGTGGCATTGTGCATGTAATTCATGTGGCATTATGCATGTAATTCGAGTGGCCTTGTGCATGTAATTCGAGTGGCATTGTGCATGTAATTCAAAGTGGCACTATGCATGTAATTCGGGTGGCATTTTGCATGTAATCCAGGTGGCATTTTGCATGTAAGCCAACCTTGGAAGGAAACTCCTTAAATACCCGAAAGGGCACCAATGTAACCATCTTTTGCAAAATTAATGAAGTATTGAAGGAGGTTGCCCCCTCGAAGAGGCCTGCGATTCAGTTCTATTGTGAGATTGTTCTTTATGCAAATTTCTGTTATATTAATGTGATGTTTATGTGAGTTATTTCCAAGCAATTGTGTGAGAGTGTGTTATTTGAGTTTATTTTATAGCAGGATCTTAACACGTAACAATTCAAAATTTTAATGGAATTTAAAAGATTTTAGGGCAAAATTAAATTTGAGCGGAATTTCGACATGTAATGAGCAATCAATTCAAAACTTCAATGGACTTTAAAAGATTTTAGGCAAAAATTAAATTTGAGCGAAAGTCCGACATGTAATGAGCAATCAATTCAAAACTTCAATGGACTTTAAAATATTTTAGGGCAAAATTAAATTTGAGCGAAAGTTCGACATGTAATGAGCATTAGGGTTTGATTTCCTTCTTCCAAGCTCATATTCTCATGAAATTAAAACATGTCGCGATATCGCGACATTTTCCTCTCTTATTTCTTCCAAGATTTTGCCCTCGCGAAAATGAGACAAGTCCAAAAATGGAACATGTCGCGATATCGCGACATTTCCCTCAATTTATTTCTTCCAAGCTTGTGCCCTCGCGAAAATGAGACAAGTCCGAAAATGGAACATGTCGTGATATCGCGACATTTCCCTCAATTTATTTCTTCCAAGCTTGTGCCCTCGCGAAAATGAGACAAGTCCAAAAATGGAACATGTCACGATATCGCGACATTTCCCTCAAGCTATTTTTCCTTGCTTGTGCCCTCGCGAAAATGAGACAAGTCCGAAAATGGAACATGTCGCGATATCGCGACATTTCCCTCAATTTATTTCTTCCAAGCTTGTGCCCTCGCGAAAATGAGACAAGTCCCGAAAATGGAACATGTCGCGATATCGTGACATTTCCCTCAATTTATTTCTTCCAAGCTTGTGCCCTCGCGAAAATGAGACAAGTCCGAAAATGGAACATGTCGCGATATCGCGACATTTCCCTCAAGCTTTTCTTCCACTTTGCAAATTCTCCAAAAATTGTAGGTTGACTCCAATGACTTTGTCCATCTGTATTTTGCATTTTTACATATTGGTGAAGGATCTTCCTTACTCGGAAATGATTTTAACATTTGAAAAATGAATTTTAAATTGCTCGAGAATGGTCAACTTCACATGGTGTAGAAAAATGATGAAAATTCAAAGTGCCCAGAATTTGATGAAACTTTACAAGAATCTAAATAAGCCCAAAGGGTATCCAAATATGCAAACGAAACTTTAAAATTCATCACGGATTAAGAGAAAATGCATTTAGAAGTTTGCTGGCCAGAAATAGAAACTGCTATTTCTGGTAAGTGAATCTTGTCTAAAAGTCCAAAAATTTGGCATGGCCACAAAGATGAGTTTAATATCTTCCACCCAAAATTTGAATCACCTCAAACGGATTTGTCTTCCAAAAGTTATGAGGATTTCAAGTTTGGAGTAAGTTTGTCGGCAAGAAGAAAATAATTAAAAGAACCCTAACATTTGATTTTAATAATTAAACCTTAGAAAAACTATTGAAAATTAAAATCTCTGAAATGATTAATATGAATTAATACATTTAACATGCAAAATTTCAGAAATTTTAAATTGAAATCAATGCCATATGCAAGCCTACTTGGACACTTTGATGTAGGCGAAATTTGAAAAAGGATGCAAGCAAAATTTGGAATTAAAACCCGAAAAACTCAAGAGGGTCCCTGCGAAAAAATGAAAATTAAATATTTTCAAAGGATGGAATTTCATTTTTTTAGTGGGGGTGTGTTGCTTCTCAACAAATGGCGATATCTGTGGGGAAAATAGTAGCACTATTTAGAATCCAGAACTCTAGTTTTAAAACAATTTAGACTATGTACCATGCTTTGCCACAAATATTTTCTAAAATGACTTAACTACTATCTGCTAGTTGTTAAAGTTTCCCAAGGACATACTAGGTTGAACCACTTAAGGAAGATTCTGATGTGCGATTATAAGCGTATAAACCTTCCTTCAAGGATAACCAGGGCTTCAAATGCTTACTATGGATTGATCAACTATTTAGATTGTGCAGGGGAAACCGAGTAGAGCTCTGTTTACTAGTTTAGCCTTTTACAACCCCGACAGAGTTACTCTTTAGATTTTCAAGACCCTGATTCACAACTATGAGGTGGCATCTATAGCTTGGTGAACACGTTTGAGATGTACCCTTCGGGAGCCTTGGCTATCTCTTTCTATCACATAACTTTTCTTCTTTTTTTTTCTTTGCAGAAAAGAGTGCCAGTTTTATGTTGGCTTGCCCAACTTTCACCTTCTCTCTCTTTTTTTTTTGAAAGATACCGATATCTGGAAAGCCTTGCTAGAATTTTTTTTTTTTAATATTTCATTGATCGAGCAATTGATCGACTAACCACTTCAGCCTGGGTACCAATAGCTTCCTTGGACACTTAAAATAATTTTATGAATCGGAGTCCCCTCTCATGACCAACTTTTCTTGGATTCCCTGGGAGTTCTTCAGCCAAACAGTATAGTAGTTTCTTTATAATCAAAATAATTGTGGCAAGCAAGATACAAAATCCAATTATCTTTCTATTGTTGTTCTAAATAACAAGTAGTCCCACTTTTTAGTTCTAGCAGACTATCTCTTAACAAAAATAAAACAAAATGAAAACACACTACTTCAACCTTTATAGCGCCAATTTTAAATGTTGATTTGTGTTTTGTTGTTTAGGCAAAAACTTAAACAAACAGGATTTAAAAGCTAAAGAGGAGGGAAAAAGGCCACCAGTTAAAGATAAATTTGCACAGACCTCAAAAGATAAAACACAGTACTTCAACCTTTATTTACAATATATACATATGCACAAAGTCTTTGTGATTACTCAAATGATGTAGTGGATGGAACAGCTAAGAAATAATGCTTCAGATATTGACCATTGATAGGAAGGTTCAGAAAATTACCTTCCAGGTCCTGTAGACGAAATGCATTATTACCTAGGATTTCGGCAATCTGGTATGGCCCTATCCATAGAGGTTGCAACTTGGTGTGTTTACCTTTCTTTTCATGGGCTTTGTCCCATAGAAGCACCAGGTCTGCAAGTCTGAAGGCCTTCACTCTGGCTCTTTTGTCAAACCAGCGCTTGACTGTCTCTTGGTGTCGACTAAAATGCTCCAAGGCTTGAAGTCGTTCATCCTGCAAATTAATTAAGTCCAACACACGAGCTTCCGCATCTGCATGATCATCAAAGTAATCTAAAGCAAATTGATAAGTGGGCAATTTTAAAGAGATAGGAACGATGGGCTGAGTACCATACAACAAAGCAAATGGGGAAGTCTTAAGAGCTTCTTTATGTCTTATCCTGTCAGCCCAAAGTGCATACTTCAATAGTGTGTGCCATTGTCTGGGTTTGTCTACAGCAGACTTCTTGATGGCATTCATCAAATTCTTATTTGTGGACTCAGCTAGTCCATTACCTTGGGGATAATAGTTGGATGAAAATTTGATGACTATCCCCTTCTGGTATGCCCACTCTACAAATTCTAATGACTGAAAGGTTGGTCCGTTGTCGCACACCAAATTCAAAGGAACTCCAAACCTGGTTATGATATTTGATTCTAAAAATCCGATCACCTCATGGGTTGTACTCCTCATGGTGGCTGCTGCTTCAACCCATCTTGTACAATAATCAGTGGCTGTTAAAACATACTTGTGCCCTGCTGATGAATTCGGGTTTATCACACCTACAAAGTCAAGTCCCCATTGCATAAAAGGTTTGTCTATTATAACGAGGTTGTAATGGTAGAGCTCGATTAGTCTGCTTGGATGCAAAAATCTGACACTTGGTGGCAAGTTCTCACATGCTGATGTGCATCTTTAAACAATGTAGGCCAGTAATAGCCTGCTCTCAATATCTTGTGTGCAGTAGCAGAACCTGAGGAATGCCCTGCTCCTAACTTCTCATGAAAACTAGACATCACCTCATTCACTTCATTCTGAGAAATGCATCTTAAGAATATGCCAGCATAGTTTTCTCTATACAAGTTGCCTCCTTTGAGTAGAAAATGAGCAGATTTCAGCTTCAGTGCTCTTCTTTGAGTTCTATTCAGGTGAGGTGGACAAATTCCAAACCTCAGCAGATGAATGACATCTCCATACCAATCATCCAATCCAGAATCCAGCTGATTAATTTCTCCCTCTACAGGTATTTCAACAATATGTCGGGACAAACCAAGTCCTCTGATTAATTTTGCAGGTCGAATTTCTAAGTCGTACTCCTGCAGTCTCATGGCCCAATTACCTCTTAGCTCACCCAATTCATCCTGGCTTAATAAATATTTGACAGCTGGATCAGGAACTATAGCATGGACTTTGCTTCTCAATATGTAATGTCTGAATTGCTTGACTGCTCTCACCAAGGCATAGGCTTGCTTATCCAAGCGAGAGTATTTTAGCTCAGCACCCTTTAAGTTGGTACTTTTGAATGCAATCGGGTGCTCCCCTATTTCTCTTCGTTGGGTTAAAACTGTTGCAAGTGTGTGTTCAGAAGCAAAAGAGTACAGGTAAAAATCTGCACTGAAATCTGGGCTCACCAGCACTGGAGCTTGTTTGATGGCAGATTTGATCTCTTGGAATGCTGCTTTGGCTTCCATTGTCCAGGCAATCTTAGCAGTTTCCTTCAGCATGTCATTTAGCGGCTTGACTATTTCCGCAAAGCCAGAGATGAATTTTTTGACAAAATTAATTTTCCCAAAAAATGATCTTAACTCTTTCTTAGAGTTGGGAAAGGGTATCCCCGATATGGCTTCAACTCTCTCAGGATCCATGGAAATGCCATCTTTGGTGATTAAGTGTCCAAGGAGTTTTCCTTCAGTTACACCAAAAACACACTTCTTTGGGTTTAAAGAAATGCCAAATTCTCTGCATTTGTCGAAGACAGATTCCAAGTGCTTCACGTGGTCAAACCGGGATTTAGAAAAAACTGTCAAGTCATCCATGTAGACAACGATGCACTTACCCATGAGACCTTTGAAGGCATGATCCATTGCACGCTGAAAGGTAGCTCCGGCATTTATCAATCCAAACGACATTCTCTTGTAGGCGAAGGTTCCCCACTTGGTCGTGAAGGCAGTTTTCATCCTGTCTTCCTTTTCAACTAGTATCTGGTTGTACCCCAAAAATCCATCTAAGAAAGACATCATTTTTGAACCATTCACAATTTGTAGCACATCATCCATGGAAGGCAAAGGATAATTATCCTTTTTAGAAGCCTTGTTCAAGTTCCTAAAATCCACGCACAAGCGGATTTCCCCATTCTTCTTTCTAACCGACACTAAATTGGCTACCCAAGTAGAATGTCTAATGGGAAAAATAATGGCAGCACTCAATAATCTCTCCACCTCCTTCTTGATGAGGGGTTCCAACAAAGCATTGACATGCCTCTGTTTCCGTCGAAAGGGTTTGGAGAACTCCTTTAAGGGTATTGTATGGGTGTAAACTTTTGGATCAAAAACCTTTAGGTCTTTATAAGACCAGGCCATAACATCCTTGGACTTGTGAAGGAATTCAATCATATTTTTTTTAATTTCAGGGTCACAAGCTTTAGCTAACTTAAGGTGTCCGGGATCCTCTTCAGTCCCGACATTCAGTTTCTCGGTCTCACTTGCTGCTACACCAATAGAATTTCCAAAACTCACTCTTTGTTTAATTCGGTCAACATCAAACAGTCGCTCAAGTTCTACCATTCCCTTCGGAATTCTATTATCTTTCAACCTCATTATCCCCTTTTCATCATCAAACTTTTCCAACATAGTATCCCTTTGACCATCATCAATTATAGTATTTTCAAATGCATTGGTATTCTGTAAAAAGTTTATAATTTGCTGGTCATCGAAAAAGACTTGAAAATTATCTACGTTATCTGGAACCGAAGGACAAGGGATTAATTCGATTGAAAATTTCTTCCATTTGAACTCCTCCAATGGCTTCAGATTTGTGGCTGATGAAGCTAAAACATCTGCAAGTGAATTCTCTTCTCTAGGAATGTGCGTCAAATTAAAAGCATCAAAATCCTCCATGAGATCCCACGCTCAGTATTTATATCTTTTCGGGTAAGATGCCTTGCACTGAAATTTACCTCTAACCTGATTGGCCACCAACTCTGAGTCTGTAAAAACCTGGATATTTTTTACACCTTTATCTAAAGCAAATTTCAATCCCAGCACTAGTGCTTCATACTCTGCCAAATTATTCGTGCAAGGAAACTACAAGCGATAAGACATAAAATACGTCTGATTTTTAGGTCCTTTAAGAACTGCCCCTGTACCAGAACCTTGCTTAGACTTAGCTCCATCAACATGAAGCATCCAAACTTCATTATCATGATCAAGATGAGCTTTAATAGGTTTCTCCTTTTGTGCAGTTGTCAAATTATAAACCCCGATATCTACATCAGCAAGATTAACGAGTCTCGTTCTTGGCATTATACTCAGTGATCATGTGTTTATATCTAGGTTCTCTTTCGATTCTTAACTGATTTGCAACACCTTTCCAGGGCAACCACATATGTGAAAAATCAGTCGCCAAGTACCCATTCAAAGACTTTGACCAATCTCTACTCAGAAGCATTCCGTATCCCATAGGAATATCTACCACCTGAATGTCAATTTTGTGTTGTGCTCTCGGCTCAGATGCTAGCTGGATGTGTATACTTTGAAGTTCACCTACCACCTTAACCTCAGTTTTATCCAATTGGATGACTCTTCTCTCGGACTTCATAGGGGTTAAACCCAACTGTTGACAGATGGCTAGAGGCATGACATTGGCTGAAGCACCAGAATCCACCAGACAGTTGTGTAATTTTTTTCCAAATATACGGACAGTTAGCAAGAAAGGTGAAACTTCAGTCTTTTCTTTATACATGGCCATATTTGCATTTGCTATCTTCTTCCCCTTTTCTAGAGGTTTGGCAGTAGGCTCAGAGTATGTCTTAATCAAATTATCCCTTTGTTAAGTAATTTGAGCCAACTCATGAAGAGTGATGTTAGCCTTGATCTTCTTCATATCCTCCACTATATTGTATCCCTTATTGAGTGGAGCAACAAATCCATCTGGTACTCTTGGATCTCCTCCCTTGGGTGGAGGTGGGTTATTATTTGGAGATGGATCTGGAGGAACATTATGGGAGTTGTGCTGGAGGTGTAGACGTAGTATTAGGCTCCAGATTTTTGTTCCTGAGATTGTAGTTGTCCCTTCTATATTGTTGAAAAGCTTGCACTTCATCCATAGGCATCTCCACAACATTCTCTGACTCATCTGGAAAAGTGAATGAATCTAACACCATAGCTGCACTATGTTTGGATGAACTTGGACCATCAACATTTCTTTGATTTTTAGGAAAAACCAACTCACCAGATAGAGCTTCAAAGGCATTGCAGAACTCCAAACAATCCAATTCCCCGTGTTGAGATGTTCCATGTATCCTGCACCGGTTGGGCAAAGCCAAGTCACAAATATTCACTTCATGCCCCTTACCTTTATAATCCTTGTTGGGTTCATATGGTGGTCTAGTGAATCTATTCTGTTGATAAGAAAATCTATTTGAGTTTTCCCCGATGGACACTTGCCTTTTGAAACTCAAAAAGTCATTTGCCAACTTTTGGACCATCTTTGAGACTTCCTCAACTCTTATTTTATCAGATTCTTTCTCTGTATTCTGTACATGTTCAGCATGTGTTACATCCAATGGATTTCCTATCGGTGGAGTTTGGCATGCTGGCAACATCATTTGATGTGGGATGGGATTCAAAATAGGGGTATTTTGTGTAACAAAGGGAATTTGAGGAGCATTCAAAGGTTGAGGTCCCAATTGTCTTTCAAGAACCAAAGCTTCTTTATAAGCCTCTGTTAGATTAGTAATATTGGCATCTCTCTTCAGGAAAACAGAGGTCACTGGATCTAGGGAATTCCTAAAAATTTCCAATGCTAGATCTGCAGTTGGCACATAATGACCCATCAATCTACCATAAGCCTTTTGAAACCTGACGTTGAAAGATCTGACAGTCTCATTGATTTCTCTCTTAATGCTGGAAAACTGTTGATATAACACACTGGGGTCAATTACTTGACCAAATTGTGATACAAAAACTTTCTCCAGGTCATTCCAACTAGTAATAGAGTCATTAGTAAGATTCAAAAACCAGTCGTATGCTCCCTCCTGGAGAGTGAATGGGAATAACCTACAAGCCACATCTTCATGTTGCACATTCAACAACTTTAGAGCATTTTTAAATGCCACTAGGTGTTCTTCTGCTGTTCTGATTCCATCATGCTTGTAGGTAGGAAGATACTTCTCAAGATTTTTAGGTAAATCATGCGCTGCACCAAGGATATTCAAAGCAGTGGAACCCAACCAGTTTGCCATCACTACCTGATTAACGATAATATTTTGAGTTGCAGTTGGAGGAACTACAAGTGGTGATAAAACTATGTTGGACAAAGACTTGGCCCTTCTGAGGCTACTTCTCCTTGGGGTTTCCAACTCAGGCACAAGGAGCTCTCCAGCTCTAGAGTGGGACCTGGTTACTCTGTAGGTAGAATCCAACTTTACACAAGCAACTTACAATCCTTAACAAATACTGAACGGAGTTCGGTCGGCCCTCCTTCTAGCACCAATTTTAAATGTTGGTTGGTCTTTCATACACACCTTATGAAGAATGAACATAAAATACCAATAACACTTTACGGGATAAATCCCACTCACTTTAGGATCTTGCTGGTTATCCAAGGTGTGAGTTACAGAGTTGGGTCGAATGGCTATTCACTCTTTTTCACTTCTGGAATAGTTTCAAGTAGACTATCTGTTACCTTACAATGGGTTCGACCTTAGTTCAATAATGTTTAGCGGTGGTTATCTTTGTTGACAATCGGATTTACAATGAGTTCTTTGATATAGCTCTTTATGCTTTAGCAGATTAAATAAAAGACAAATTTGAAAGAAAATAAAAATGGATCATTTGACGGTAGAACAGAGAGAGTAGGGTAGGGCAAGAAAAGAGAAGCTTATCTAACTTAGTTGCAAATCAAAACTACCAATTTCAGTTACACTATTTAGCTTCACAATAAAACCAATCAAAGAGGAAGGTGTCCAGCTTTCTAAGATCACCTTCTACTAAGAGCATAAGACGGAGATGACATAGATCTAAAAGAAAATCATAAATAGAAGGGAAGTCGGTGTCAAGCTGGTATCTCTCACCGATAGCCTAGCTCATGTAGTGAGGATAGAGCAATTAGAATAGACCCGAACCTTAAATATTTAATTTTCCCTAGCATACAACAAACGGAATGAAGCCTAGTAGCATATTCAATCTTGATAACACAGATTTACAACTAAAATAAATAAACCTTAGCGAGACGAAAACAAAAGAAGATGCACTTATCGCAATCCGAAAGAGATTAGGCTCCTAGCCACGCTATCACAGAAAAACGATGTCACACCAACCCCAGGTACAGAACAAAGCATTCAAACAAGATTTGCAGGAAATTGCTAAAATATCTTTTATTCTAAGTTTTCGCATCCGGACTTTACATTCAAAAGAAGTATATATAGACTCAGGATAGACCCTGATCTTTTCAAAAATATCTTCTTCCAAATATCTAAATCTTATCATAAAAATCCCACCATCGAGGCTTTACAATATAAGGCATTTTTATATAGAGTTTTTGATAAGCCCTAATCACTCTGAAAATCTTCGTGTGGATCTTGCCATAAATGGAGAAGATAAGACTTGGTTTCATCCTCATCAAATGGACACCGCGTGTAAATGTATCTTCATCTTTCGGTAAGCCATCAGAGCATCTCATTAATTCCTCTACAAAATCTGGATGAGTCACTGACTTCCCGAGCCTTCTATCCTCGCACAACCACCTTTGTTTGGTTCGAGTTGAAATTCTCTGCCCACCATTACTTTTGCCATAAATTTTCTCGTTAAATGCATCCATTGACAAATTCCTTAAAGTTTTTATTTGCGGCTAGATCTACAAAATCTGGACGGATCAGAAATTCATGGCATCTCCTATTTCCATCTGATGGTCCTTGCTTGATTTGTGCCGAAATTTAGGTTTGTCCGTCTTTCTCCCATTACTTCTGCCATTATGCAATTGTCGGATCACTTTCTGCAAAAGAAAAGCAAAGGTTAGAACTTTAATATTATTAATTTAATTATTTTTTAAAATTTTCCTAAGGTTTTTTAATGTTTTTCATTTTAATTAATTAATTAATTTTCCTAAGGTTTTTTAATGTTTTTCATTTTAATTAATTAATTTTTTCATTTAAATATTTCTAGGGTTTGGACTGTGTTGAAAAGCTTCCACTTCCTTTGGATGGGTGATGAAAAATTTAAAGAATGGCCAAATTTTGCAAAATGAATATAAATCCAAAATGCCATATCAAGCAATTAGCCTTCGTAACAATTCAAAACTTTAATGGACTTTAAAATATTTTAGGGAAAAATTAAATTTGAGCGAAAGTTCAACATGTAATGAGCAATCAATTCAAAACTTCAATGGACTTTAAAATATTTTAGGGCAAAATTAAATTTGAGCGAAAGTCCAACATGTAATGAGCATTAGGGTTTGATTTCCTTCTTCCAAGCTCATATTCTCATGAAATTAAAACATGTCACGATATCGTGACATTTTCCTCTCTTATTTCTTCCAAGCTTGTGCCCTCGCAAAAATGAGACAAGTCCGAAAATGGAACATGTCGCGATATCGTGACATTTCCCTCAATTTATTTCTTCCAAGCTTGTGCCCTCGTGAAAATGAGACAAGTCCGAAAATGGAACATGTCGTGATATCACGACATTTCCCTCAATTTATTTCTTCCAAGCTTGTGCCCTCGCGAAAATGAGACAAGTCTGAAAATGGAACATGTCGCGATATCATGACATTTCCCTCAATCTATTTCTTCCTTGCTTGTGCCCTCGCGAAAATGAGACAAGTCCAAAAATGGAACATGTCATGATATCGCGACATTTCCCTCAATTTATTTCTTCCAAGCTTGTGCCCTCGCGAAAATGAGACAAGTCCGAAAATGGAACATGTCGCGATATCGCGACATTTCCCTCAATTTATTTCTTCCAAGCTTGTGCCCTCACGAAAATGAGACAAGTCCGAAAATGGAACATGTCGCGATATCGCGACATTTCCCTCAAGCTTTTCTTCCACTTTGCAAATTCTCCAAAAATTGTAGGTTGACTCCAATGACTTTGTCCATCTGTATTTTGCATTTTTACATATTGGTGAAGGATCTTCCTTACTCAGAAATGATTTTAACATTTGAAAAATGAATTTTAAATTGCTCGAGAATGGTCAGCTTCACATGGTGTAGAAAAATGACGAAAATTCAAAGTGCCCAGAATTTGATGAAACTTTACAAGCATCTAAATAAGCCCAAAGGGTATCCAAATCTGCAAACGGAACTTTAAAATTCATCACGGATTAAGAGAAAATGCATTTAGAAGTTTGCTGGCCAGAAATAGAAACTGCTATTTCTGGTAAGTGAATCTTGTCTAAAAGTCCAGAAATTTGGCATGGCCACAAAGATGAGTTTAATATCTTCCACCCAAAATTTGAATCACCTCAAACGGATTTGTCTTCCAAAAGTTATGAGGATTTCAAGTTTGGAGTAAGTTTGTCGGCAAGAAGAAAATAATTAAAAGAACCCTAACATTTGATTTTAATAATTAAACCTTAGAAAAACTATTGAAAATTAAAATCTCTGAAATGATTAATATGAATTAATACATTTAACATGCAAAATTTCAGAAATTTTAAATTGAAATCAATGCCATATGCAAGCCTACTTGGACACTTTGATGTAGGCAAAATTTGAAAAAGGATGCAAGCAAAATTTGGAATTAAAACCCGAAAAACTCAAGAGGGTCCCTGAGAAAAAATGAAAATTAAATATTTTCAAAGGATGGAATTTCATTTTTTTAGTGGGGGTGTGTTGCTTCTCAACACCAACCTTTTATTTTATTGTTCAAGCATTGGATTATCATAAGCTATTATGGAATTTGGGCACATACCTTTTCAAATAGTCTTACACTATGTGAGACCTTCATTGCTAGATGAAAATTTTATATAGAGAATGTGAACGTTGTGAATTGTAACAGTTGGAGTGAAAATATTTCTAGAATTTTGAAATATTACTTGTATAAAATATTTTAGTATAAGATATTGATGGATGGTTCTAGTTACATTGGATTATATCTTGATTTCTGGATTGGAAACATGTAGAAAGAAATCTCGAGCAAACCATTTACAAAATTAATAAATAAAGGCCTAAGAAGGGTAGTGGTACCTTATAAAAACTCTTATATGAATGCTTTTTGTGGAGAATATAGTTATAGAAAACAATATCTTTTATGTGGATGAAAATACTTATAATAAGGACTTTAAAATATTTGACTTAGAGCTATCGATTAATTAAATGAGTATAATGTATAGAGACAGAATATTAAGCCTTTCTTGTGATATGCTTTCTTAAGGGATTTAGCATAATAAAGGTAGAGTTGTATGCTTTTATGAAAAGTAATTTTAATTATTATAATTAAATATGGTGAGTCTGTTATAGCTTAGGGTCTAAAAAAATTCCCTTATCTTTTTAAAACAAATAAATGTGGAGTTTAGTTGAAACTTCTAATATAGAATATAAACATAAGATACTCAATGTAAAATAAAAAGACATCCACACAAGTGTTGCTATATTTCCATAAAGCTTGGATTAGTAAATAGGTTTGAGTATTTGAAATAATCTCACAGGAAGTTTTAGGAGAAGGGTCCAAGCAATATGTTTGACTTTAATATGCTATTTAAAAGGAAAATCTAAAAAAAATAGAATAATGGGAATACATGTATCTTTTATATTATGGTTAGGAAGGGAAAAATAATTATTATTTATGTAAGCTAAATTAAGTACTAATTAATGCATTTAAATATTTGTGCTAAGAAAATAATAAACTGATTATGGCTTTATGCGACCATGGCTTGGATTTGAGTTAGAAAATCTTATTTAATTTAAGAATAAAACTTAGAGATGAATGATGAGGAAACTAGCATGTGAGTTGGGTATACATTTTATAGTAAGCTAAAAGCATTGGATTAAAGTGACTAAAGTATAACTACCTATAGTTTAATTGAGAAAATATGGCTATGAGAGTTTTGAACCCATAGACTTGAGAATATGTAACTTGAGAAACAAGTAAAAGATAAAAGTAATCCTTACAAGTAAGGACTTGATCACAGTATAAAGCCCAACTTCGATATTAGGTGATAATGAAATAAATTTTATGAATCCTTTTATTGGATCCTATTAAGAGTCTTAGTGACAAATGTTAACTATAATTGCAACTAATTTCTTGGTCTAACTCATCATAAAGGGTGAAAAAACTATTTGATATGAGGGTGTGTACACAATAAGTCTTAGAGTTAAAATGTAAATTTAACCTTATTCATCAGGAAAGCTAATTAAAATATTGATATATCCAATGTTGCTAAGGTGTGGATATTGCACAAAAAAATTCTCAAAGCAACTATAGATTGATTTGAAAAAATGACTCGAATGGAACTAGTAATGAGGGGCGGTATGGGACACCACCTCTAGGTTACTATCGAGTAGTACTATGATAAGTCATAAGTCTCATGTTCATTTGACTTAGCTAGTTCAACCACAATATTTGGAATGGTATAAATGTTTGTGAGTCACAATAGGCATGTGTGATGAAGTCCAAGATGATGGTATTGATATGGCTCTTTCTGACTCTTAGTAGGGGATAATCAACTAGACACAAGACATATGTACGTTGATCCCTTGCCTATTAAATTTTTAATAAATTGATCGGTTAGGTCATGAATTTACAAATGATGAATAAGTCAACCATATACGTAATGGATTTATTAACATTAAAAAAGTCGACCAGTTAGGTTGTGGATTTAGAACAAGTCAACCAGCTAGGTTATGGGTTTATAAATGCTAAAGGGTGATAAAAAGAGTTCTCTTCTAGGTTTTATGGGCCCTACAGGACAACGTAGATCGATCCACATGATAGAACCAAATATCGATAAATAATACAAGTCGATTCCACATAATGGTACCTCTACAAGATTTGGCCAATCTCATACACTTTGGTAGCTATCTACAATAGTATTGAAACCCAAAAGTGGTTTGATATGCATGTACTAATTGAAAATTTATATTAATTACTCATTACATGAAACATTATTGTTTTGCTATGAACATGGAAGCACAATCATATTTTTCTATGAACATGGAAGCACAATCATAATTGCTATGAACATGTTTAAGTTAATGAAAAAATACCCTAAAAAAATCGTTTGACTTATTTTTATTGTGCAACCAGGTGAGTAGACTTGGGTTGTTACAAAATATAATAACAAAGAGTCAGTATTGTAAAAACCTCTAGAGGCTCCTAATCGATCCAAACCCTATGCTATTGGTCATGGTCATATTGTGTCACTCCCTACATGGGATGATTGCTTTACCAAGGAAAATAATAAATGAAAACACTTATTAGAAAAAAATAAAGAATATTTATGATTTTATATTACTTGAAGACATAACAAAATCTATTTTATAAATATTTATTTTAATTATGTTTGTCTAAAAAACCTTTTTAAATTATTAATCACAATTATAATAAACATTAATTTTTCATATTTTTATTAATTCATTTATTTTAAAGTAATTTATAATATAATCTAAGTTATAATTAAATTTAAAAATTAGGATTTCGACTTTGAAAGAGCCATATGGCTAAAGGATGGATGGAGATCACCCACTTTGAAGGAACATGACAAGATGGACACATGAATGCTCTCTTCTCAGATGTCATGATGGCACTGAAGGGTTGGTGGGATCCAATTTTGGCAATCAAGATTCGCACATTTATAATTTACCATGTACATGCAGATAGTAGGATTTCGATGGAAGAGGTAGTATTCCTTCAATGCAAAAGTAGTATTTGGATTTCCACGCTCTATCGCACTAGATTACAAATGAGATATGTGTTCAACAAGATCTATGACAAGTGTCGACATCTATACCATATGTTGCGCAATGAATATGATGACATTCAATGGGATAGAATTTTTGCAAAGCGTATTTAGTGGGTTCAACATCATCGTTCAACGTATAAAGCTATATTTGGGTCATTGATGATATTGATCTGCTTCTTTTCATTAGAATTGTTGGTTCTCCTCCATTTTCTCAGACCAAGATCATAGTTTGATGCAATGTGGAGATATCATCCAAGAACCTTGATTGAAAACTTATGTATTTGTTGTCATGATTTTAACAGACATATTTACTAGAAAAAATAGTTTTATGCTTAGTTGTGTTTTCTTTGGTATTAATTTAAAGAGAGGGTTTTGAAAGGGTCCCCACAACCTTATACATATAGCCAATCTCTCAACGAAATTAAAAATATCCAAAATATTATACCTATTAGGAGTTACCAAGAGATTTTAATTCCTAATAACCATAATGATTATGGAGATAACTTAGAAAAGCACAACGCTTTGAAGGTAAAACATACTCTAACAAACTCTGGTTAAAGGTAAAAGCAAGACTGAACACCCCTTCCAATGAGATCCAAAGGGATGTCTGACTCCTCATTACAAAAACAAAGCATCATGAGCCTCTTTCCTATAAAGTGAGACTACATCATTTGGGACATAATTTTTCCACATCAATAAAGCAGCACAGTGGACACCACAGTTGGCCAACATATCGGTGAGTGCATTCCCCTCACAAAACACATGGCGAATGTTCACCTATTCAAAAGCGTACAATAATCTCCTAGCTTCAACAATAATATTGAGAATGTTCCAGCTAGGTGTACACTCCCCTTTGAGCATCTTGATTATGTTCAAATAGTCACCTTCGATTTCCACATTCTGACAGCCAGCATCCGCTAACAATTTCACCCCCATATAAGTTGTGTGAGCCTTTAATAATTCTAAATATTGGGAATCAAGGGGTTCAAATACCATGAGGATGTCACAATTATAATTTCACACAACACTGCCTAGTCCAGCATTTTTGGGGTTACCCTTTGAGGCCCCATCAAAGTTGAGTTTCATCCAATTGGGATCCGGATGGGCCCACTTAATTCCTTCTATAGGATCAGGTTTCGGGGGGGGCAATGAAGAGGGCTTCAACCCAATTTAAATTCCAAATCAACTTTGTCAGAGGAGGAGGGCACCTTTTGTCGTTTACCCACAAAGGCGGCCAAGATATTCTTTGATGCTCTTTTAATGATCTTAGTACCCACCCTGACAACATCGATCTCATTGTCATTAAAAGAACAGACATTTCATTCTTTCCACAACCCCACCATGCATGGGGAAGCATAATTTTCCACAACCAAGATAGTCATTGGGACACGAATGGTGAACACCATTGAAGCATGTTGTCCGTCAATGTATCTAAAAAAACCCAATAAATATTAAACTAATTAAAAATAAACATAAGTACCTACCATGTGAACGGGAATTTGAGGAGCAGATGTTGCATGGATTCTGAATCTGATTTGCATAGATAGCATATTTTCACCATAATGCAACCCCTCTTTTGAAGATTCTCCAAAGAAAGTATTTTATTTTGAACCACCAACCAGAAATAAATATTGATCTTTGGGATTAGAATTTTAATCTAAATAAGATTCATTAGAAAAGAAGCCTCATCTTCCAGGATAAGGAAGGAATAAGCTAATTTCATAGTAAAGTCACCTTCAGCTTCCCCACTCCAAATCAAACAGTCTCTAGAATCATCCTGTCTGATCACATACCTATTAAGTTCCACTAAAATTCTTTGCCAACTGATGAAATTGTTCTGGTTGGAAACCCAATAGGGATGAGAATTCCATGAATGCCTACCAGTGACAATAGGTATATATTGGGAAACCTAAATTTCACCTTCCTCCATCGCTTTCAAAGAAAAAGCCTTGAGATTTGGGTCATCCAATAACTACTCTTCCCTCAACCAATGGTCTTCCCAAAACTTGATGTTTCTCCCATCACCAATGATCCACCTACTTTTAGCCTTCATAAAGTCCTTGATATTCGTTAAGCTTCTCCAAAAAATGGAGCCTCTTGAGGAGAGATCATCTGACAAGAAAGAATTAAATTCATATTTCACTTTAAGGATAGAACACCAAGGTCTCTCGGTGTTTGAAGCAACCAACCACCCTGATTTACCAACCAAGGCTCTATTCATAAGTTCTTATTTTTTCAAATTAAGACCCCTGTCCTTTTTCCTCTTGCAAATATGATCCCAAGAAACCAAGTGGTACTTGCCTTTTAAATCCTATCCAACCCAAAGGAACATTTTACAAATACAATCAATTTTATCCGTTACTTTAGTAGGGAGTATGAATAAGGACATGAAATAAATGGGTATGCTCTGGAGTGTGCTTTGAACAAGTACCACCTTCCCTTCTTGGCTTAGCAACACCCCTTTCCAATAGGCTAGTTTACATTGGATTATTTCAATCAAAGGGTCCCACAGTGAGTCTTTCATTCTCCCCACAAAGAGAGGTAGTCCAAGATAGGTCGTTGGCAATGTGGCAATCCTAAAATTGAGTATATTCACAATATTTGATTCCTGAGCTTCTAGAGTGTTAACAAAGTTGAGAAAGCTCTTCGTAAAGTTGATCTCCTGATTAGCAACCCTCTCATAACACAATAAGATATTTTTAATGTCCCAGGCAAAAAATATCGATGCACCACTAGCAATCAAAGTGTCATCAATAAATTGGTGATGAGATACAGGTGGACATGGGAGAGATGTATGAAGACCCACCTCCTAACTCAACCTTCCAATCGCTCTTCCCAAAGCCTCCACCACAAAGAGGAAGAGGAAGCTGGAAAGCGGGTCGCCTTGCCTCAAACCACGGTGAGACTCAAGAAATCCCGAAATCGATCCGTTCACTAGAATGGAACACCAAAATGAAGAAATGCAAGCCAAAATAAGGGTGACCCACATATCGCTAAAGCCAAACTTCCTCATCACCTCTTGTAATAATGGCCATGTCACTTTGTCATAAACCTTACTAATGTTGAGCTTTAAAAGGAAATCCTCTCTACCACTGTACTTGATCGAATGAAGAAGCTCATGCATGACAATAGTGCCATATAATATTTTTCTACCCTACACAAAGGTGCTCTGAGCCATATCAATGAGATTTAGAAGCAGCCCCTTGAGTCTGTTAGATAGAGCCTTAGAGAGGAATTTATATAAATAATTGCACAAAATGATTGGTCTAAAATCCTTAAATGATGAGGCAGAATCCTTTTTCAAAATTAAGGCAATCAACATGGCATTCAGGGATTTAGGAATCTCTGCCGATCTTTGGGCTTCTCTCAGAGCCTATGCCACCTCAAACCCGCAAATATTCCAATATTTCTAAAATTATAATGGAAGAAATCCATCAGGCCCTAGAGCCTTTAAAGGCCCCATCTCCTTAAGAACATTAAATATTTCATCATATGTGAGAGGGACCTCCAATCCCTCATTCATTTCCTCCATCACCAATGTAGGAATGGCATCTAACATAACACATTCCACCACCAAATCCCAATCCAGGGGGGACCAAGAAGAGAACTAAAGAAATTGATAGCCTCCAATTAAATTTCCTTGCTCTTCCTGATAGAGTTTCCATCCTACTTAATAATATCCACTATTCTATTCCTACTCCTCCACCTCATGGTGGACACATGAAATAACCACATATTATTATCACCTTCTCTTAGCCATAATTATCTCGATTTCTACTTCTAATGCAACTTGATATTCGTTTGTTTTTTATGATAATTGGCTACACACTCCCTTTCCTCCCTTGATAACACCTCATCGAGTCCCTGTGACTCAATATTTTTCTCTATTTTAGCGACCTTCTTTTTTAAAGCTTCCATCTCCCTAAAGATATTACCATACATATTCTTGTTCCACCATTTTAATTGATGATGAAGCCTTCGAATTTTAAAGGTAACTTTAAAATGGCCCGATCTTGATGCTTCCTCATCCCACCATTTTTTCACGTAATATTCAAAGTTAGGGAAGTTGCACCACATTGCTTCAAATTGAAAGGGTCTCAGAACAAAATAAGAGTTTTCAACAGTCTCCAAAAGGAGAGGATTATGATCCGAGCCCACTCTGGGCAAGGTGGAAAGCATTGCATCCCCAAATAAATAGATACTTACAGACAAAACTAGCACTCTATCCAACCAGCTCAGGATCAAACCACCCGGCCTATGGTTACTCCATGTAAAATTCCCCCCTTTCAAATCCATGTATCGTAATTCTGCAAAATATATGAAATCCACAGTTCAGCAAGTGCGCTATTTAGGGCCACTTTCACCGCTTCTCTCCGAAGGATATAGAGGGGAGTTAAAATCTCCAATCACTAACCAATGTTCATGAATGAAGTTTTGACGCATTTCTAGCAACAACTACTAGAAATATCTCCTTTCATAAGTGGTATTCGGAGTGTAGATATTGGAGACCACCCAACGCCTTTGGGTTTCGTTGCACCAGAAAATAATATTTATCACTCTACGTGAAGTAGAGATTACATGCCCATCAAATTTATGTGAATTCCAAAAAATAAGGAGTCCACTCGCTATTCCCACAAATTCATTGGCCATGAAACCCGAGTCCTTCCATACTACCCTTTGGATCGATCTCCATGACTCGACCTCAAGCTTTGATTCTTGAATGCATAACAGATTAGGGGCCAATTCTCTTCTCAAGGACACCAATAAGCACTTCTTAGAGGAGCTATTAAGCCCTCTTATGTTCCATGAGAAAATTTTCATGGGAAGAGGAAACTCACTTTATCTCCACCACTTATCGACGAGCTCAAGAAACCATCCAAGCTCAATCATTTTTTGCCTTCACCAATTTTCAAAACTACTCTAGATTGACCTTCGTTCGCCATAGACTCATTTGCCTTTATTTTCTTTCTTACTTTAGATGCAGGCCTTACAGGTTTACAAGCCTTTTCCAAATCCATCAAACATATTCTATGACTATGGGTTTTAGGGCCAGGAGAGCCCTTCTCCATTACCACTAGATAAGGATATGAGGAAGCAAGAGCCACATCCATCACTAAAGCTTCATTTCTTACAATAGAGGGGAAAAAACCATCCATACGATTGGCTGTGCCAGGAGAGGACAAACAACGAGCCACTGAAGATTGTGGGTATTCCATTATGGACCCCATCGGGATCACCATCTGGACTTTAGAGCACAATGGACGCAAGTCCTTTGCCAAAGCATTTAGACACTTGAAAGAGTTTTCTAAGGGGATAGAAGCCTCTGCTAAATTGAATTTCGAAAACAAGTCCACCTCTAGCCTATTAGAATTCTCCATTTCAATATCCAAACACACTAGTTTGGCCAACTCCTCCTCCCTAACCACAGGTGCCAACAAAGGGGAGGAAAGAGGAGGAGCCGAATTTCGAAGAGCCACCAAAGGAGCAGTGGCTTCCTTGATCGACGGGGCAATGAATGATTTCTTCTTCTATATTCTTCGCTTATTTTAGGGGAAAGAACAAACAGACTTGCTAACACTAGAAACAGAGGTCGGTCTCTTCCCTTTCTCCACCACGGACACAAATCCTTGCGAGCGCTGCACCCTAGTAGGGGCATCCCCCGAATTTCTTTTGCAATGCAAATATGAATGATCTTTGCCCCCATAAGATGAACATGAAAAGCTATCATGTTTGTAGATGATTACCTGCTCCCACCTTCCCTTCGGAGAGTTGATCAAAATAGATTTTGGCAGCTCTTTGGACAAGTCCGTGAGAACACTTAGGCAAACAAATTGCCTTTTGTCTTCCGACATGGAAGAGGCATCAAAAGAGATAAATTTCCCAATTGCATTGACAATATGTTTGAATATGGAGTCATGCCATAAATAGAGAGGGACTTCAAGAAGACGAATCCAAACCGAAACCATGTCCACTTTGTGAGTAGCAAGGTTAAACCCAGAGTCCCATTTCCTCAAATACAACCCACACTTTTCGAAAAACCACGACCCCTCTTCCAACACCCGATCAACATCAGAGGGGTCCGATAGAGAAAAGAGAAAAAAGTTCCTCGGGAGAAGAGATAAACAGAGGCTGCCAGTCGGCTTCCAACGGGCGATGGCCCATCTCTTTAAAGCATCAACATCCAGTCTGCTCCCGGAGAATTTTCCCACTAAATTACCAGACAGATTCGCCAATAGAGAGAACACAGTTTAGTCAGAAACAAATATTTCGAGTTCGGGATGAACATCTCCATCAACAACCCGATTGGCTTTCTATGCTCCCCCCATTCCGTTTGGGCGCAACCTCCCCAATAGCTTGGCCACAAGGCTTTTCCAAAGAAAAAGATTCCACCGGTTTGTCTAGAGCTTCCCCACCTAGATACCACATTTCATCAAAATCACACCCTAGCAACGTGAAAAAGAGGATCGGACGAAAGAACCAGTTTTCCGCAAGAACATGAACACAAACCGATGAAAGCCAGCCCAAGATCTTTATGCTTAGTTGTGTTGTTCTGCCATATCGTGACAATTAGTGCACTATTTTGATTCAATGGAAATAGGGAATTAAACTCTTTCGATTATCAATATAAAGATTGCTTTTGAGCTCTTCGAATGAAATCAATGGAAATATCGTATATGAAAAATGCCACGTCATTATTTGGCTCTCCGGTTTCGGATGTCTTTTCCCGATTTTAATTTCTTTGTCTTGGGCCTATTATTTCAAACAGAAAGATTAATCAAATACTTGCAACTAAAGATAATAGTTAGTATAAAACACGTACGTGTAAAATACATTATACAGTTTCTGTATGGAACCATTACTCATCGGTAATTGTAATTGTAATTGTCATTGTCCTTGCCCCTAGGAACCGACGATAGAATAAGTTACGCAGTTCAGTAAGATACTTACAGGACTGCGAGTGCAAAACAGCTTATATCCTATTTGAGGAGGCCAGAACTAATAAAAAAATGTCTAATACAGATGAAAAAAAAGGATGTTACGTTGATTTTAATATTAACTGTTACTTTAATTTTCCTATACTTTTCCTTGCAGAATGCCCATCAGACTATTAATAAGTTCACACCGCACAAGTAATCAATATATTATTTTTATTCAATGGAAAAAAAAATGATTCTAATATTTTGTAGATATTCTAAAAATTCAAATATTTTATTTTTATAAATATAAAAATTGAAGAAAAATTGTTGTTTAACGTAAACAATTATTTTACTTTATGTTAATTTATGGATTACGTTTTCTCTGGGATTTTAAAACTTTTTAGAATATGTTATGATTTATGTTTTAAAAGTATTATTTTATTAAAATCTTATTATCCAAATTTTTATGAGTTGTAAAAAATAATATTTAATTTTTTAGAAAATAGAATATATTAAATTATTTTAATTGTTAAAATATAATACAAATATAATATTTATAAAACTAGAAAGATGTACTATATACTACTTTATTTTGGATGACAACTCCATTATGACATCAAAATATTGCATGTGGTATTATACATTACTATTCAATCAACAATGTTTAGAGTCCTTTCTCAATGGCTTTATTTTTGTTTTAAATTGTAAATATTTCTTTATTACATAGGTTAGTTGCTTTCTATGGTTTGGATTTCAATTATAAACTACTTTATTTTCTTCACAGACATGATATTATTTTCATCATATGACCTCTTAAAAATTTATAGACATCCAAATAATGTTATAAGCTATAGTTGATTTAATCCTTGTATTCTCTTTTTTGAGACAATTAAAAATAATATATAAGTACCTTCATTTGAGATATATGTAGATTCATTATTTGTGGGCATTTTGATCTTGTGAAAACTTCTCTAAGCTTTATATATTTTGCTTTTATTGAATTCTATAATGTGGAGAACTATTAATAGGGAAATAATGATTCTTAGTAAATGTGAAGAACTATTGATAAGAATAATAAATTTTTTATTGACCAAATTCTAGATATTTTTATTATACCATATATCAATATATATATTTCACATTCATTTTATTTTGAAAGATAATACTTGTAGTTAGATTTAAACCTATGACAAAGTGACCATCACATTGTTTTATCACCCTCAATACTTCTTATAAGAAGTTGTATGCACATATAAATTGTATAAGCGAGGCAATGTAATTAGCCTAAACCTAGCTATAGTTATATAATTTACATCTAAGAATAGTATTTGCCTTTTCCAACCATATATTCCAATAAAAAATGGCATATCCAATCCTATGTAAAATATAAAATAGTTAAGGTTTAAAATAATTTTAAGATCTCTTGTAATAAGAATTAATAAGAATCAAATATTCTCTTAGACTCTCACTTTAAAAAAAATAATAATATCCTAAATTATATAATCATACAAAGAATATAAATTTAGATATTTGATATTTTTAACTTCTTCTACATGTTTCATAAAAGCTCTATAGTATCATTTTTAATGTAAATGATCAAATTCTCTTGAGTATGAATTAAATAATATTGAGGTCTTAAGGAGGTTATTTTTATGAACCTTTCTTTTCAATACCATAAATCATTCAACAATGTGTAGGAATATATAACATGCATCCACAAATAAATTACACAATAAATTGCACATAAAAAATAGAGATTGGTTATACCCTTGAGGTAAGAAATACCTTACAATGATCCATATTAGAAGGAAACCACACCATAAGATCTCTATATCCATGAGGAAAGACTTCTACAAGAATAATTTATACATACCTTTTACAATGAGGGTATATCTTTATTTATGCAAGAGTATGATGGTTTACCATCCATGGTTCACCCATGTGGTGGTTCATATTCCACGAGTTACAAAGTACATAATAATATGATAATATTCCTTGTGGTTACATAGTTACTCAAGATGCAAATGAATTTATGGGTAAAATTCTAGAGATGGTGTCCTCCAACAATGATTCGATATTCATCCCTCGAACCTTACATTGAATTTTATATTTCTTTATGTTTGGGGTTGTCATTTAGTTTTGGCTATTATTTTTTATCTTTGGTTTATCTTCTGTTTGCAGGTGTGTTATTACTATACTATTATTAGAGGTTGTCTGGATTTGGTTTTGGATTCCTTATGGGGTCATTGCCCCTTTTGACCTCCTTCAAGAGCATTGTGCTAGAGAATTGTACTGGTTTGTGGGTGCAATGTTTACATATATTATTCTATGAGATACCTATTTTTTAATTAACATGTGATTTTTCTTACTCAATAATTAATCTATATCTTATACCATTAGACAATACAATATTAAATTATTAAGCACCTATCTTAGGTACCTAACATTCCATATCCCTTACATAATATTTCATCCTTGAAATATTAGAAGAGGTTAAAGAATATGATCTTATGAGTCATCCTTTGTATTGCTACTAATCTCGATCATCCATTCATCCTAATGAAACTATGATTAGTGGTGGTATTTTTTGATTCCAATACCATGTGTTGGAAGCATAAATTTCATTTTTATAATCTATACCTACTTGCACTTATCGCTTGTAGCATATCCAAAGTTTTATCTCCCCCTTGTTTTATTGTATGTCCATCATTGTGCTTATATTACCTCTCATGGATGTTTGAAGGGTGATATACTCTGACCTTAGCCTAATGTTCAACCTATTTTTGCTCTTCTCTCTTAATCCCTTCCATTGATTCTTCCCTTACTTTTTTTCCTTGATTTTTTCTACTGTCTCCTTTTGAGATTCTATTTGAGATTATTTTCTTTGCTCTTTACTTTATTTCCATATATTAGCTACCTATTTATCCTTACATTGAGAAATATATTGTAATTTTATCTTCTTTTTCTTGTACCATAACTTCATGAATTGCTTTTATAGATTAATATTGATAGTACCCAGTGAATGCAACTAAGGATAACTATGGATAATATCTACATCATTTATCTCAATAGCATGAAAATATTTGTGTAAAACATATATATCTATGGTGATTTTTAAATCTTTAAAAATTTCAATATTGTGACTCTCAAGTTGTCTAGTTATCTACTAGGATTAATGTAAACAATGATTTTTTAACTTTGAGTGCAACCATGAACTTGCAAAATTAGATTTTTATATTCAAACAAATATTTCTTATCATTGTTTGGCCTTGACACATAAGGTGTAGTTTCCTTAGCCCATACATTATTATCCATTTGTTTTGATCCTCAATTGCTCAAAAAAACAACTTCAAATTATTCCCATGCATATGTAGGTTTACGTGCACTAGAAAACTTCATAAACCAAGATAAACCCTCCCAATTTAAATAAGTAATAAGAAATTGTCTCAAATAAAAATGATAAGATTTTAAAATTTTATAATGTATCCACCATTCGCTAGCATCATTATCATCATCACACATGAATTTTAGAAATTCCATGATTTTTTCAAATTAGCTAGGATTTGGAATAACTGAAATTTCTCAAAAATTTAAGGTTTGAGATTTCATGTATTTATTTCTTCAAACAAATTTAATATGCATATTTTATTAAAAAAAAAAAAAAACAAAGGATAATGGATTTGCTTACCGTGTCCCAAAACCCAATGTGCAACAACTATAACTCCCTCAATACTTAACAACGTTTAACAAGTGAATAACCTCCCTATACTGCAAAAAGAATTTGAAAATAACTATTAATTTAATAAAAAAATTTCCTGTTTAAAAAAACTTGTGTAACTAAAAAACAACATCAACAGCACAACATCAAACACCTAACTCTATGAATACTTATTATAATTTTATAAATGAGTAGTTACTTTTACAGTATTAAAACTAACCTGTATGTGCGAAAATATTTAAAAAATGACTGTTAAAAATAACTTGCATGTTGGTGCCATATAGCTAAAGGGATGAATGAAGATCACCTACTACCAAGGTATACGGCAAGAAGGACACATGAATGCTCTCTTCTCAGATGTCATTATGGCAATGAATGCTCTCTTCTCAGATGTCATTATGGCACTGAAGGGTTGCTGGGATCCAGTTCCAGCAACCGGGATTCGCGCATTTATAATTTGTCCTGTTGCGTTCAACAAGATCGATGGCATGTGCCAACGTCTATAAAATACGTTGCGCAATGAATACGAAGACATTCAATGAAATAGAATTTTTGCAAGCGTTTTTAGGGTGCATACGGGGTTTCGTTCAGCGTATAAAGCTGTATTTGGGTCATTGATGATATTGATCTGCTTCTTTTCATCAGAATTGCAGGTTCTACTCCGTTTGCTCAGACCAAGATCATAGTTCGGTGCAATGTGGAAATTTAATGCAAGAACGTTATTGAAAATTTATGTATTTATTGTCATGATTTTAGCAGACACGTTTACTAAAAAAAAAACGTGTTATGCTTAGTTGTGTTGTTCTGCCATATCGTGACAATTACTGCACTATTTGATTCAATGAAAAAGATGCGCTTTTGTATAGGGAATTCAACTCTTTGGATTATCTTCTTGGTTTCTGGTATCAATATAAAGATTGCTTTTAATAAGAATGGGAACTCTTCAAATGAATTCAATAAAAATATCGTATATGAAAAATGACACGTCATTCTTTCCTCGTGCTCTCCGGTTTCTTGCTTTCGGATGTCTTTTCGGATTTCAATTTCTTTGTCGTAGGCCTATTCTTTCATGCAGAAAGATTAATGAAATACTTGCAACTAGATAATAGTTAGTATTTGCTACTTCTGTTCTAATATCTCAGAGATAAACTACATTATAAAACTAGAAAGATGTACTATATACTAATTTATTTTGGATCATAATTCCATTATGAACTAAAAATATTACATGTGGAATTGTACATTACTAGTTCAATCAGTCTATGTTTGGAGTTCTTTTTCAAAGACGTCATATTTTTCACATTGCAAGTGTTTCCTCATCAAATTTTACATATTTTGGATTTCATCACCATGAAAGTGAGCATCATAATATAATAGATTATCAACTACTCTATTTTCTCTAATGCTTCTAGGCATGATATTATTTTCATCATATTACCTCTTTTAACAATCTATGGGGACAAATTTGTGGAGGGACGTTTTTTGCAGGACTGCCCAAACTATCGAACTCGTTTCGGCCATATCTCACTCATCCGGACTCGGATTGAGCTAAAATTTTGAGGGTAGATGCCTGAAAAACCCTAGAACGTCTCCACCAATTTTCATATCATTTGGAGCAACACAGATCCTAGCGCATCCCTATGTGTGAACGAGATATTTGGCAAGCGGCTATGCGAGGGTTTCATTCGGGTTGAGTGCAAGCAGCTCCAGAGGTTGGTTTTTAGGGCCTTCGGGCCCTAGCGGCCAATATTTTTGTGGTTTATGCTCAATATTTTAGCAGGAAATGTTGCAGGGGATCCAATATGGGTTAGAAATTTGTCTTTCAATAGATCATACTATGAACTTGAGTGACAACGGCTTCCAATTTGCTGCACAAAAGAAAAGTGAAAACCATACCTTTCCACGATGTCTAGGGCAAGGATTAAAGAGATCACGAAACAAGTTTCAAGCAGTTGATCAAAAAATGGCTCATATCTCAAGTGAATCTGGTGCTAAGGTGCACCCACAAAATAATTCTACTGTGAAAACCCCTGTCAAGGGTAAGAATTTCGAAGACTCAGCCCCAAAAATGAATTTTAGGGATGCCCTCCATGGTGGACAACCTCAGCCCAATGCTAATATCAATCTTAGGGCTTCCCATAAACCTCTAAGAATGCCTAAGATTGATCCCAGGAAAATGGAGTCAGGATGTCTTAAAGCAGCTGATGGAACTCCTATTGTTAAGCTTGATATGGGTAACATTCAGATTGGCATTGAAGATTTGGAAAAAAGAGGACTAATTTGTCGGTTCGTGGGTTTTCGTCCGAGTCTATCTCGCTTTCAAAGTCTGGGCTGCAAAAAGCTGGAAAACTAAAGGTGAGTTACAAATCTCTATTTATCCAAATGGTTATTTTCTTGTTTTATTTGCTAATAATGAAGATAGAGAGAAAACTTTTCAAGGGGGTCCTTGGTTTTTTGGAAGGGCAGGGCTTTTCATGAAGCCCTGGCATACTAAATTTAAAGTCGAAGAAGAGATGCCTTCTATAGCTCCCGTGTGGGTTAGACTCTTTGGCCTCCCTATTGAATTTTGGAATCCTACTATTTTTTCTTCAATTGGAAACTCTTTAGGAACTTTTATGATGACTCGTTGATTGTACTCAAAATTTTGAACATATTATTTATGCTCGGATTTGTGTTTTAATGGATTTTGACAAACCCCTACCTAAAAATATCACATTACAATTTGGGGAAGACACTTGGGAGCAAGTAGTGGACTATGAGAACATTCCTTTTCGTTGTAGAATTTGCCATGAATATGGTCATTTGGCCAGTGCTTGCCCAAATAAAATTCTTGATCAAAAGAAAGAAGATATAAACTCAGCAGGTTTCCAAATACCTAAGAAGAAGAACACTCAGAAAAAACCAGTTATGAAGGATCAATCAAAGTCATCTGCTAATATGTTTGAAATCCTTTCCACAAATGATGTCCCAAGTGAGGAAGAGGAAATAATGGAAACTAAAATCTTAGAAACACAATTTAAATATGAAGGGAAGAACTCAGAGACAAACCAACAAATCAAAGGTTTTCAACAGAAAAAAAGGGAGAAAATTTACACAAGAAAAACAATCTTTCAAATGTCAAAACTTCAAATAATGCAGGTCCCAATATAGACTCCGTTGAACCATCTAGTAAAATTTTGGCTGTGTACGAGCATTCTTCAAGGTTAGAAGCCATCTCAGATTCAATTGGAATAAGTCAAGAAACAGGGAAAAAAATTTGAAGATGGATTCTAATCAAAAAGCAGGTCGCAAGACCAATCAATATCATATGGTAAAAGAAGGTGAAAAGCTTGTAGAGGAAGGTAAGATTAATGCCCTTCCCAACTTTTTTAGCCCTGGTATTAATGAAGATCATCACTTGGAATATTAGAGGACTCAAAGGGAGTCTTTCAAAACAAAATGAAATTAGAAGAATGATTCAGATAAATCATCCACATCTTGTTTTCCTTCAAGAAACAAAGATGTCAATGGAGGATATGGACTCAATTGCCAAGAAATTTGGCCACTTGAAAAGTGGTTTCCCTTAGTTCCCAAGGGACTTCTGGTGGCATTGCTTGTCTTTGGGACCCAAAAGAGGTAGTTATTCACCATATGGTTGGCAGTTGGGGTTTGTTGGCTATAGCTATTCAAAGTAGACATTCCAACCAAATTATGCTCTGCATTACTAGTTTATGCTCCGACTTCTTTGGAGGAAAAAAGAAGACAATGGAAGGATATTACTCATATTATCTCTCATTTTCCTGAAGCTTGGATCTTGATCGGAGGAGATTTCAATACCATCCTCTCTCTGGATGAGAAAATGGGGGAAATAGAAATTTGGACAAAAGCACTGACCTCATGAGCGAATATATTGCAAACCTCCATCTTGTGGATATCCAACCAGATAATGGCCTTATGACTTGGTCTAACAGAAGGCAAGGCTTAGCTTGTATAATGGAGAGATTGGATAGGTTTTTGCTCTCTGAAAATTTCTTAATCCATGGTCACATTCCTAAAGTGAAGACTCTTAATAATGTTGGTTCGGATCATTGGCCACTCATGGTGGAAATGTGGAAAACCAATGTGAGTTTCTCTCCTTTTCGTTTTCAATTAATGTGGCTTAGAGACATTTCCTTCAGACCTCGTGTGCAACAATGGTGGAAGGAAGGTAAACCTAGGCATGGGACTAAGATGTTCTATTTTGCCAAAAGACTGCAATACATTAAATCCAAAATCAAGACTTGGAACTGGAAAGAGTTTGGGGATGTTCATAAAAAAATATGAAGTTATTGCTCATCTTGAAAATTTGAATAAGAAAATCCATTTAGATGGCCTCACAGAGAAGAGAAGTGCAGATGAAATTAAACTCACAACTCAGTTAGAGGAATGGGAAAAAAGAGAAGAAATCTTATGGAAGCAAAAATCTAGAATTCAATGGCTCAAAGAAGGAGATCGAAACACAAATTTCTTCCACAAATCTCTTCTAGCTCGAAGATCTCACAACTTTATTTCTTCCTTAAAATCAGATTCTGGAGATGTTGTTTATACTTGGGATGGCATGAACTCTATTGTTGTTGATTACTTTTCCAATATTTTTGTTGCTACTCCTCTTGACTCAACTTCACAACAAAATGTTCTTCAAGCAATCCCTTCTCTTATCACTTCTGAGGAGAACTCTATTTTGACTGCTCCTGTTACTATCAATGAGCTTCAACAAGTAGTTTTTAAAATGCAAAAAGGGAAAACCCCAGGTCCTGATGGTTTTCCCATTGAGTTCTACCAAGAGTTCTGGGATATCCTTCATGTTGATTTATTAGAGGTGGTGGAAGAAGCCAGGAAAGCCAAAGAAATTTTGAAGGTTATCAATAAAACTTATATTACTCTTGTTCCAAAAGCTCAAGAGGTTGATCATATCTCAGCTTTTAGACCTATTGCTTTATGTAATGTTCTTCTCAAAATCATTACTAAAATCATGGCAGTAAAGGTTGAAGCCTCTTTTGCATAAGATTATTTCCCCAGAGCAAGGGGGTTATGTGGAAGGACGTCAAATAGTAGATGAGATAGTTCTTGCTCAGGAAGCCATCCATTCCATGGATATGCAAAAATCTCCTTCCATGTTCATTCGGTTAGACTTATCCAAAGCTTATGACAGAGTGGATTGGCACTTCCTTATCAAAGTTTTGAGGCAATTTGGTTTCTCTAAGGATTGGATGGATTGGATTATGGGATGTATCTCTTCAGTTTCCTACTTAGTTCTTATCAATGGCAGGCCTTCTCAGTCATTCCCAGCTTCCAGAGGTATTAGGCAAGGTGACCCGCTATCCCCTTATTTATTCATCATTCTTGTTGAATGCTTGGGTAGGACTATAACCAAAAAGAGGGAAAACAAAACCCTTGAGGGAGTTACCATTGCTCATGGAGCTAGACCTATCTCTCATCTTCAATTTGTGGATGACTCTACTCTTTTAGGTAAAGCTACAGTTAAGGAAGCTTCTAATATTAAGCAAATCATTAGCTATTTTTCTAAGGCTACTAGGCAGTTGATCAATGAAGACAAATCTAAAGTTATTTTCTTTCACTCGCTCTGCTAGACAGGAATCCATGGTCTTGGATAAATTAAGATATAAGAAGACCTCCCTTCCAATCACTTATTTAGGTATTCCCATAAATATTCAAAGGCAGAAAAATAAATATTGGAATTGGTTGTTGGACAAAGTCAAGAAGAAAATTGGAAAGTGGACCAACAGGTGGCTTTCTTCTGGGGGTAGAATCACCTTGGTAAAATCAGTCCTTCAAGCTATTCCTATTTATGTTTCTTCCATTTTGAATATCCCAAAGGTTGTTCTTCGAGAATTGGATCAAATCAGTCATCGTTTCCTTTGGAGTGGTACTAAGGAGAAAAGAAAATGGGCCTTGGTGAAATGGGATACTTTATGTCTTCCTAAGAATGAAGGGGGTTAGGATTCCGGTCTTCTATTAATAACAACAAAGCTTTAGCTGCTAAATTATATTGGAGGATGTTGCATAACCCCAATGCTCTTTGGGCCAATAATCTCCGTGCTAAATATGCTGAGAACAAAAGTCCTGAAGACCTTGTTCGCTATCAACTTCCTACCAAAGGTTCTCCCATTTTAGCAGTTCTTAAGACTGGTGAGGATTTGATAAAGAAAAATTTATTTTGGATCATTCATAATGGTCAACAGGCAAATTTTTGGACAGATTCTTGGGATGGTCACAAGCCTTTGATAACTCAGTTTCCCGATTGGAGGCCTTGGATGGAGGAGCTTCACCGAGCTAATTGGATAAAGGTGGCTAATTACTATCGGTACCATACTGGTAATTCAAAGGTTGGTAGATATTGGATCCCTATTGAGGACTCGGCCTATTCAAATCCCAGAAAGGCAAAGACAAGATATCCAAGGCATCCTTCATATGAGATCCCTCTCTTGGTCCCATGAAAAAGATTGTTTTGGATGGAACAACACTACTAAGGGTGAGTATTCAGTTGCTCAAGGTTATTTGACCTTATGCCATAATAATCCCAACCATTCTTCTGACATATTTTCTCGATTGTGGGCTCAAAAGCTCTGGCCTAAGGTGAGGTTCTTTAATTGGCTTTTATTGCATCGTAGGGTGCTTACTGGTGAGCAACTTATGAAGCATGGTTTTCATGGCCCTTTTAGATGTGAAATGTGTGAAGAGAATGTAGAAACTCTCAACCATATTTTTATTGAGTGTACTTTAGCCTCTGAGCTATGGAGGAGAATGGCCACTTTACTTGGCTTACAGTGGTCCAATTTTTTTACTTTTGAACAACTTTGGAGGGATTGGCCTAATCAAGAGGGTGTTGATCATTTTATTAGGCAGTTAGTTTGGATGGGTTCTACCATTCTTCTTTGGAATATTTGGAATGAAAGGAACAACCAAATTTTTAATCAAGATAGGAAGGATATTCACTATATTTGGCAAAAGACCATAGCCAACTTAGTTGAATCAGTCCATCAACTCCTTAATCACCCCCAAAACTCCCACCAAAGATGGGATCAAGTGATGCAAAGATTGAAGATTAAATCTTCTAAGGGCAACCAACTTAAAGGGAATGTGAGTATTAGTAAGATGGATAGGACAAGAAATTGGCAACCTCCTCCTAAGGATTTTGGAAAAGTCAATACTGATGGAGCCTCTAGAGGGAACCCTGGAAAAGCCAGTGTGGGAGGAATTGGTAGACTTTCAGATGGCTCCCTGGTTTTTACTTTTGCTGAGAATTTGGGTATTCTTTCCAATAACCTTGCTGAGGGGTATGGTATCCTCAGAGGCCTTCAGGAGGCTACTAAGGTTGGATGGGAAAAGGTGTTAGTTGAGTCTGACTCTCAACTTATGATTAATCTCTTGAAGACTCCTTCTAAGAATCATAAGGTGGATTGGAGAATAAAAAGAATTATTGAGAAGATTCAATTAATCCAGATGGGATTTTTGAAAGTTGATTACAATCATGTGGTCAGAGATCAAAACAAGAGTGTTGATGCTTTAGCTAATTGGGCTTTGGACAAAGGTGATCTTACTTGTTATGGCCACCCTCCTAGATGGTGGGCTTCTCAAATTAGGGAAGCTCTTCTTTCTATCATTTCTTTGGATGGCTCCAGTTCTGAAGGTACCTAGTTTCTTCTTGCTTTTTTTTTGCTTCTCTTTGGTTCATTCAGTTTTTTTTAGTTCCCTAGCTCATTCTATTCTTTATTTTGTTTCCTCTGTTGATTCTTGCCTTAATAGTCTTCTGGTCTAGATAGGTCATTGTTATGTTCAATTTTTTTCTTTTTTCTTTTTTTTTTTTTTGTTTAGTTTTTTAAGGTGGGTGGGTTCTTTTGTTTTGTTTTGTTTTTGTGTTCTTTGTGTTGTTTTTTGTTGTTCTTGTGTTTTTGTTGTTTTGTGTTTTTTTTATGTTTTTTGTTATTGTTCTTGTGTTTTTTTCGTTCTTGTTCTTGGGTTTCTCTTTGTTTGTGTTAATTCATGTTTTTATGTGTGAGTGTTTTCTATGTTTTTTGTTTTTGTTTATTGTCTGTTGTTGGTTGTTTTTTATTTTTATTTTTTTTATTTTTTAGGTTTTGGTTGTGTTTATTTTTCATGTTTTTTTTGGGTTATGTCTTTGTAGTGTTCTGTTGTTTTTGTCTTGTTTGTGTTTTGTTATGTGGTTCTTGTGTTTTTCTATGTGGTTCGTGTTGTGGTTTCTTTTATCTTATTGTGCGTGTTTGGTTGTGCTTTTGTTTTTGACACACTCAAGGAGCATGTTTTTTATTTTATTTTATTATTTTTGTTGTTATTTACTTATTTATTTATTTTTAAATTGGTTTTGTGTGTTTGTTTGCTCCTTGAGTATGTCAAAGGTGGTAGGCCAGGTCCGAGTCCTGGGCATTTTTGGCGGAATGGATACCCCTGCCTCCTTGGGTCTTACCCGAAAGTGGCATCCCTTTTGGGATGTTTTCCACAAATAAAAAATAATAATCTATGGATACCAAAATTAATGCCATAAGGTATAGCTGATTTAATCCTTGTATCCTATTTCTTGATAGTATCAAAAAATACATAAGTACATTCAAATAAATTTATGTAGATTCATTTTTTGTGGACATATTGATACTATAAGAATTTCTCTAGGATTTACATATTTTACATTTATTGAATTTTAAATTAATTCGTAGTAAATGTAGAGAACTATTGACAGGGCAATAATGATTCTTAGTAAATGGGAAGAACTATTGATAGGGATAATAAATCTGTTAATTCTCAACTTCTAGATATTTGTATTCTACCATATATATTTTTCTTTCACATTCATTCTATTATGAAATATGACACTTGTAGTTACATTAAAACCTATGACAAAGTGATCATTAGAAAAAAATAGGACTAGTGACACATGCTTTAGATATCATTCACTACCTGTTTAAAGTCCTCTTTCTCAACAAGTTTTGAATCAATATTATAATATCTAGAAATAATTTTGTTGGAATAAAAAATTATATTCAATAAAAATAAGAGAGGTTATAATAAAAATGGAGTTGAAAAATCATAGCTCAAGGTGAAATGCCACCCAAATGATCAACACCATAAATATGAGGCTCGAGGTCAAAAATAAAACTAGTTCCTAAAAGGGAAAATAAAAAAACATAACTAGGAAAATGGAGCCACTCCTAAAGGAGATTGAGCCCTACTATAGGCACTAAAGGCACTAATAGAATGGTCTAAGGCCAGATAATTTCATCCCCTCGACCCACTAGATAAAGGCCTCAAAGAAACAAAGGGATATTGAGGTGGAGGGAATAATTCTACAATGTAGAATAATACAAATTTTGAACCTTTGTAATCCATATAAGCACAAACTATTGGTTTTCATTTTATATGAAGAAAAAATTTTAACCCTTCAACCAAGCATTATACCATTTTTTTTTAATAATTCAAATTTACTAAGCATCTAATATATTTACAATTTTATACTATACACTTACAAATAAATTTCATAGTTATTGATCCCATAGGTAGGGTTTCATTCCCTATTAATTTAATATATGCATAAAACCTACATATCTTTTAAGTAAAACTTTTATCCAACTATTTCCTTTATCTTTAAATAATATCTAACTATAGATTTCACCTTTTGCAAAACACTTGAGTCTATAATATTTTGAGCTACTGATTATAAATATTCCTTCACATATCACATACCATTTGTAAACAAAAATGCCAAAATTTCTACATGCATCCTTTATAAAGAGGATATCTTTGAATTCTATTCAATTCTAATGTTGTGTCTATTGTTAAAACTAAAAATAACATGATATATATAGGTGCAAATTAGAACATATCCTTTATGAGTTGTTATTTTTTGATCCAAGACTAGGAAGTTATTTTTAGACTAATTAGACTAGGATATAATCTCTTCCAAATTTGATTCAAAAGCTGCATTTTTTATTATAGCTATTATCAATATCTAAACCTTAAAATATTAAATATAATTTATTAATGAGAAGTATCTATCAAAATAATAAATTTGTGTAGTATCCTACATAGAGAATCATATTAGAAATTTAAATTCAATAGTTCCATTATATATCGATGATCAAAGTAAAAGTTTTTTTAAAATTTTAAAAAATAGAGTAAAAATATTTATAAATCTATATATCCCATTTTTAAAACTCTCTTACAAATAATAAGATAAAGGTTTATTTGGTGAGAATTATTAGAATATATACCAATGAGAATATCTAGAGGAATCAATGAAGAGCTTGTGAGAGATGTAAATGAAGAGGAGGTGAAGGAAGTTATCTTTTTATTTGGGAAGGGTAAAGCTCCAAGTGTAGATGGTTTTCAATAAGGTTCTATTTAAGTCTTTTGGAATATATTAAAGGATGGTTTAGTAGTAATTTGAGGGTTTAACAATTAAAGAAAAGTTTATATAGAATTAAACAACATTTTTTTAGTTTTCATTCCAAAGAAATAAAGATAGAATATATTTAATGATTATAGGTCAATAAGCCTATGTCATATAGTATATAATATCATTGCTAAGTGGAAATATTAAGGATGAAAAATTCCATCTAATTTTTATAGCATACCAATAAGGTGTTTGTGAAGGAAAGAAAAATATTAGATGTTGTCATCTCTATCCATGAAACACTACACTTGGTAGTACAAATTAGGATGGAAGGATTGTTGTGAATACTAGATATGAATAATATATATGAAAAGGTATCCTAGAGCTTTATGGAAATAAAATATTCCTATGTTTGGGTTTAGTAGGAGATGAAATATATGGTTGAGAAATTATTAAATAGGAATGAGGTTCTTAGTTATCAAAAACAATTATTTGGTAAACTTTCAATTAGAGTAGTAGAATTATAAGGCAACAAGACATACTTTCTCCTTACATCTATATTGTCACCATAGAATCACTTTGGATATTTATAGTTGCATACCAAATGATGAGAGCATCAAATAGGATGAAATATTTTGTGTCTATGGGAGTTATCATTCACCAACAATTTATGAATGACATAATCCTACTTGGAAAGTGTTTGATGCTTAAACATAAGTGTGTACTTTTTGAATAGGTTAATTCAAAAAAGCCTCTATCTAAGATCCAATAAAAATTAAATCTATATCACTAATTGAAATAACAATGAATATCAATACAAAAATATAACTCAAACATACATAATATTAGAAGATTACAAGAATGATAGAAATTGATTACATTGTATTGAGCTCTATCTCTAATATATAATTTTACATGAATTTTTAGTAATTTAATTATTCCTCTCGTCAAATATTTAGGAGAAGCAACCTTTCATATTCCTCTCATAAAGATAAAGCTCGCATCTTGTCACATATCAATGCAACTCTTCTTTATTTCTTTTGAAACCTTACATTTCCTCTCAGATTGATACATGCATTATACAAAATATAAATCATATAAAAAACTAATATTTCAAGGGCGTAAAATAATGTAATATCCCCAACACCTACCTATATTACATTATCTTTTATTATTTTTTTTTACCTTCAATCTCTAATTCTTGTTCTTTCTTCATTCTTTAGATTTTACTTTGTCATGGCTAGATATAATTGTATGTGTCTACCTATGGATTAATGTATTTGAGCCACCTTTAGATATTTGTATTTGGATCATTTCCTTTGCGTCATTGCCACTGGATCTATCTCTAGTTCACTACCTCTAGGTCTCTACCTCTAGGTCACTACCTCTGGATCACTACCACTAGATCACTACCACTAGTTCATTACCTCTAGAACTCTTTCTCTAGGTCACCTCTAAATTATTATTATCTCTAGGTCATCTAATAGAAACTTTATAATATCATATCTATAAGATCATCACTACATATGATTTAATCATAAGCTATAATCCAAGATATTCTCGGGACATAATATTCTTCACAAAATTTAATCATACTTAGTTTTTGTATGTAGAAACCATACAAAATTCATTTTATCTTATTCTATTCATTCATTTTTATCCATACACAATTCATTTTTATTTTTTAGTATTTCTTTTTTTTTTGTAGACAAAATGTTTGTGCATGATTATGTCTACAAATTTCATAAATATGGATATTCCAATATCTCCCTATATTATTTTCATATCTACCATAATGGTTATATTTATTCTCTATTATAAAATTCCTTTTATAATTGTCCTTCACTGTTTTTCACTAATTTGATGTTACTATTTCCTATCACAAATTTAATTTTTGATTCCTTACTACTCGTCTATCCTCTATATCTAAGACCTTCATATTTTGGTCTTATTTTTTATATAATTGGTTCTTTCATTCCTTGTCCATGTTTTTCTAAACTTGTATCTTTATATCCTATTGTATTTAACAACTTTGAATAAATTCATTTACTATACCTTTCAAAATAACCAAAATGATCATCTAAATGATCTCTATCAATACAATATAACTAAGAGCATAAATATTTATATCATAATTTGAATCTACGTCATCATCAATTTTTATAGCATAAGCCTTTTCTGAATAATTAGAAACTATATTCAAATAATTTATATCACATGTAGCATCTATTTTTATAACAAGTTCTATGTTTATCATAAATTCTAAGTCACAAATATCATTGCTTGCATCATAATGTTTCTTTTCCTTTTGATAAGAATCACAACTTACATATTTTTTATAAATATCAATAGTATCACAATGTGTTTCTAGCATCATGGGCATCAAATAATTTGCATCACAAGAAATATCTTTTATCATTGGTCTATTTCCTAATTCTTCAATATTTTCTGGTTTTCTTATCTTAGAAATACTTAGAGTAATTATTTCCTTATAGATTATTTTTGTAGACTAACAAGCATAGTAACACATTTTTTTATAAATATCATTAGTATCATTAAGAACACTTTGCATGTATTTTTAAATAAATAGAAATTCTCCTTGTTCTACTTCAATAATAATATCAACAAGCTCATTTTCTAACTATATGGTCATTTCCTCTTGCCTTCTATTATTTCCTTTTAGAACTTCATTAGAAATTTTTACCATATATATTATCTTTCTTATATAACTAGGTAATATGAAAATATCTTTATTGTCTTCAACTGCTTCATCAAGTTTAGAATTTACATAATTTTTTAGTATTGAAAATCTTTCATATTTGGCTTCTCTTATGATTGATTGCAATACTCTTTTTTCTTTAAATGATGTATTCTCTTAACTTTAATTTTTTTATCATATATTGAGTCTAATATTTTAATTTTTATAACAATTTTTTAGTTTCTTCTAATAAGTCATCTTGAATGTATATTTATTGTTATTGAAAACATAGGTTTTCTTCTTCAATTATTTTTGACAACTCATGTATTTATGATTTTTGTGTTTCTATTTTTTATTTCACTTGATTTTTCTTTTCCATGTTCCTTTGAAGTTGACAACCTTAGAACTCCCTAGGTTTTGAATGATAAATTCTAAGTTTCTAAAAATTTCAAAAGACTATGGAGTAGGATTTCTTATGTCTTCCTAATTATTTAGAAACTAGTAAAGAAATTATTTATGTGTGATAACCCAATATAACATACTAATTGTAATAACTTGGTCTAACTTATAGTTTTTATAAAAAAGAGAAGAGATTGACGAGGGCAATGTTATTTTTTTATTTTTAGTTTTCAAATAACACACTTTGATTAATCAATATATAGCATCAAATACCACATTGTAGTTATGACAATTACAGTTAGCCCCCAATTGGACAATATTGGTCAAATCCTATAAGATGTGTCTTTAGTGATCTTATCCCTCTCACACTCTATCCTAGTATAAGAACCTATAACCATGGCTTGGGGTTATCCTCTAAATCCCATAACACTTAGAGAATGGATGTATAAATCCCTTCCCTTAACATATCATTAAAATATGGAATCTTGAGTTTAATTTCACTCATATATTTTAGTCCAACTTTTATCCTCTTCTTAAAAATAATTTGCCTCAAGGACAAAATAATGGTACTTATTCTAGACGAAAAATTAATATTTTCAAAAACTCCTTGCTGAGGTCAAGCTAGAACATGGGTCATAATCAGCTATTCTCAAATTGAACCAACCACCTAATATTAAAGTAATTTAGAATGACTTTAGTATCTTTTCAATTGATATTCTCAGTGACCTAAAGTAAATACTTGATATTATCTATTACATAGACCCACCAAGATAGAAGGATGAATGGACTAGTAAACCTTGGCATGATGGCAATGGTCCATTCGACTGGTTGGTAGACTTAGGAAATTGATGAGTAGAATGTTGAGAATGATGCAAGACCAAGAAGCACCAAAAAGTTACTTCTTTGGTTAAGGTTCTATTTTATCTTTGTTTATTTTTTTATTTCATTTTTTGTATGTCTTGGTTAGTAGTTTGTTAATTTTTTATGATCCTTCTTGTATATTTTTATATTTTTTTGTCTTCTTATCATTCATTGGAAGTTTGGATGCTTGAATCTAGTAGTTTTTAAGGCAAGTACGTATTTTTGTTGTGATTTTTTTTTTTTTGGTAAGTGGTAGAATTTAATTTATAGACGAGGTTTTTTTAAGGAGGATCCCAAAACCTCACTACAAAAAGGCCCGTAGGCAATTGTACCTATGCCATTACAATGGATGAACCAAAAAATTGAAAAACAAAAAGTTGTAAATTGTCGGGAAAAGACGACCACCAGAAAGCTGACGCTCGAAAAAAACATAGACAAAACTAGAGCCTCCACCAGTCCTAGGGACCAATCCAAAACAACCTTGTAAAAAATATTAGGAAGAAAGCACCTCACAAACCAAAAACCATATCAACGAAACATGATCCTCAATCTTCAGATGTTGCTATAGCACCACCAGGATCGGACAGGTCTTCTACAGCTTGTCAGTGCATTCTTGGTAGAATTAGGCACCACTTGGCAAACATCGACTGAGTATATTAACTAGGAAATGCCACCACTAGGCTGACATGATCTACTGTTCAAAGAAATCATTCTCTTCATTGGTGACAACAAAAATGTGATGCAAGAAATCCATCCTCCAAACGTTAGAGGCACGGTCATCAATGCCCTGATTGGCCATGGGATCAGCCAATCGATTAGCTTCTCTAAATCTATATTGCGCCATGGGGGACTCATGATCCTGGAACAAGAGTCTAGCCTTAGCTATAATAGAACTCAACTTCCACATGGGGGTCTAGGAATTCCCCAGATAGTTGATAATGTTTTTGGAGTCCCCTTCCACGATGATATTCCTGGGTTCCACTTTCAAGAGTGTCAACCCCTACCACAGTGCCTTAGCTTCTGCCACGTGGTTGGTTTGGGTTCCTAGGAACTCGACATAGGCAAAGATAAGGTTACCATGACAATCCTAGACCACGCCACATGTGCCTGCCTCCCCAGGGTTCCCTATAGATGCCCCATAAAAATTTAGTTTTAGCCATCCCAGGGGAGGCTTTTCCCACTTAATTCCCTTTCTCAGACAGACGCACTGAAGTCGGGGAGCATCATCCATCAGAACACCAATTGATTGAAGGATGGCCGCTTCGATGGGAAAGAGCTTTTGCAAACCAAAGGAGATGAGCTTTGCATTTTTTGAAGCAAATGATAGAGCTTTGGTAGCAGAGGAGGGGTACCTTTTTGGGTCACCAAAGGCTTTTCAGTTGTGATCCAACCAGATCTTCCAAATAAGGTGGTGAAGGCAAGAGGCGCAAAGAAAACGGACCTTGGTGTTGCAAAAGGGGTTGGCCCATTGGATAAACAACTGCTTTATAGATCCCGAAAGGGCCCATGGGATCTAAAAAGGTTCCATTAAAAATCCCAAAGCATGGTGGGAAAACTTGCATCTCAGAAATAGGTGGTCAGTAGATTCCCAATCAGCTTGACACAAATAGCATCTATTAGGAATTGGAATGCCTCTTTTAAGAAAATTATCAATGGTGAGAGCTCTATTTTTGTAAGCAAGCCAAGCAAAGAAAAAAACCTTTGAGATCAACTTCTTCTTCCAAATTTCCTTTGCTGGGAAACTAGTGTCAGGCGCTTCAACCTGGGCTCTATAGGCGGACTTGATTGTATACTACCCACTTTCGATCAGTCCCTAGACAAGTTGATCATGTTGATTGGTCGTCAGGATGATGTCCTAGAGGATGGGTTTCACGTTGTCCCAGGTTTCCTGATGTCCTTCTACCTAAATGTTCTTCCAAATGGTGATTCCATTATGGTTGGTAAGGTAGTTAGACACCATCTTCCTGACTGATTCTTGAGTTGACCATCTAAGCTCCTCCGTTCCATTGATAAACTTTAGGGGCTGGTCCTAGGACCATCTGTCATCCCAAAAGTCAATACGATGCCCATCACCCAGGATCCACCTTGCACCTTTCTTGATTAGGATTCTAGTCTGGGCCAGGGACTTCCATAACGTAGACCCACCCAAAGTGTTGTGGTCTCTCAGGAAAAAGGACTCCCTTAAGTATTTCCTATTGATGATTCTGCCCCATTCTCCCACAATATTGGTGAATACTCTCTAGGAGAGCTTACCTAAGAGGGCAACATTCATTTTGGAGGCTTTCCTGAAACCCATTCCTTCACACTCGCTCTGACAAATCGTCTCCCAAGCCACGAGTGAGATCTTTGATTTCTCACCAGTACCTGACCAAAAAAAATGGCTTTGGATCCATTCGATATTGTTGCACACAGATTTGGGAATTTTGAAAACTGACATGAAGTATATCAGAATACCTTGGAGACAGACCATAGTCAAAGTGGCTTTGGTAGCCTAGGAAAGAAGCTTCCCCTTCCACATCATAAGTTTCCTTTGGATTTTTTCTAGAATGGTATTCCACATTGTTCCTTTGATATAGCCTTTGAACAGGGGCAATCCCAGGTAAGTGGTAGGAAGACTATCAATGGTGCACCCGAGAATTCTTGCAATCTTGTTCTGGCGTGCCAAAGGGGTGTGGAGGAAATAAACTTTGCTCTTGGTTAGATTTACCTTTTGCCCTACTGCTTTCTCATAGAGGACGATGATGTGTTTGATGGCCCTAGCTTGGGGAACATAAGCAATGTTTGTGAGGATGGTATCATCAACAAACTGTTGGTGAGTAGTAGGTTTGATGCCGAAAGCCACTAGGATGCCAAAAATAGCTCCAAAGTTGCAGCCTGCGATGAAGGCTCTGCCTAGTGCCTCTGCTAGGATAATGAACAATATGGGAGACATGGGATCCCCTTAATGGAGTCCTCTAGTACTCAGAAAGTAGCCTACAGGGGAGCCATTCACTAGGATGGAAAACCAGGTCAAGGAGATGCACTTTTTGATAAGCTCAACCCAGGTGGAGTGGAAGACAAAATTAATGAGAACTTGGATCAAGAAACCCCAGTCAACCCTATCATAGGCTTTGTTCATGTCTAACTTGAGAATGAATGCAGGCTGTTTGGCAAGGGTGTTTGAATGGAGAGTTTCATGAAGAGCAATGACACCGTCCAGGATATTCTTGCCTTTTATAGAACTCCCTTGATTTGGCTTGATGATGGACGTGAGGATAGGCTTTAGTCTAGTGGCCACATCTTTGGTAAGGATTTTGTATATGACATTGCAGAGACTAATTGGTTTGTAATCAGACATAAGCTTGGCATCAGGGGACTTGGGAATGAGGGTCACAAAGGTCAAATTGATCCTTCGAGGAATGGCTCGGGAGTGCTGAAGGTCTCTGATGGCTTTGCAGACATCAACTTTAACAATGTCCTAGTACGTCTGAAAGAAGCGAGGGGAAAAGCCATCAGGCCCAGGGGCCTTATCTGCTTGCATGGAAAAAAGGGCTTCCTTTATCTCCTCCTAAGTGAAGTCTTGGAGGGACTCATTCACATCAGGGGTGATAATGTGGGGGATGTTTTCCAATAGAGCATTCATGGCTTGGGGATCTGGCTAGGAATGATTCTCTAGGAGGGATCAAAATTAAGAGACAAATTTTGCCCTAATTTCATTGATATCGAAGGTAGGGTTTCCACCAGCATGCTGAATTTCTCAGATTTTGTTAGCCCCTCTGAGCTAGAGAGTGGAAGCATGGAAAAACCGAGTGTTGGAATCCCCATATTTTATCCATAGCTCAAGATTTTTGTTTCCAGTGGATTTCTTCTTTGGCAAGAATGTTGTGGAAATCCAAAAGAAGAATTCTCTCTTTTTCCCTGATTGACTGGCTTTGATACCCTGCTTTAATGTCGTTTTGAATGTTGATAGCTATGTTTTTCTTCTGCACAAAAATGTTACCGAAGTTTCCTTGTTCCATACCTTGAGATGCTCCTTGATCCACTTCAATTTTTGGGTGAGCATATTTGCCGGGGACCCCCCAAAGGGCTGCTGCCACCACAATGCCAACTACGTGTGGAGATTTTCGTGCTTGATCCACATGGGCTCAAACTTGAAAGGGGTTTTAAAACAAGGTGGAGCGCCAACCTCCAAAAGGATGGGAGAGTGGTCAGATCCAATCCTCGAGAGAGTTTTTAGAACTACTTCTCTGAAAGCGTGGATGGCTTCACTAAAGATGAAAAATCGATTGAGCTTGACCTGAATCAGCCCTTCACCAGTTCTCCTATTACTCCAGGTGTAATTGTTACCTCTCAGCTGGATATCCATGAGCTCATTGGTGCTAACGAACTCACAAAAATCCTTCATGCTTCTGTTGATTGAATCCAGGCCTCCTTTCTTGTCTGAAAAAAAAAGGGGCGTGTTGAAGTCCCCTCCAATCATCCAAGGCTGCTCAAGGAATGTGACTCTCATCTGGGAGAGGGTGGTCCATAAAATATCTCTATCCACTTGGGAGTTGGGGGCGTAGACGTTTGTTAAAACCCAAGAGAAGTTTTGGAGCTTACAATGAAATAAGATGTTTATAATTTTGTTGGATGTGGACAAAACTCTGCCTTCAACGTAGGATGGATCCCAAAGGACCATAAGCCCTCTGAAATATCCTTGGGCTGGGCTAGCCGTGACCTGCCCTTCATTCCATATGACTCTGGCAGATTTTGCTCTAGCAGTAGGATTATTTTTTGTTTCTTGTAGAATAATAATTGTGGGTTGATGCTCTCTCCTAAGATTTTCCATGAGCCGCTTCTTGGTAGCAACATCGAGGCCTCTCACATGCCGTGATAGGACCTTCATTAAAGTTTCTTCTAGGTTTTTCGGCCCCCTTTCCCCTGTTGGGTGGGAGGTTTAGTTCCTTTTGGATCATTACCCTGGGGATCACTCACACCAGGGAACAAAGTGGTTTGTGTGCCATTCGCAATGGCTTCTTCAGCTTCCTTTAATCGTTGTTCAGGTCCGAACGATCTATCCCTTTTTCGATCGATTCCATAGTCGACGATGGCTTTTTTGCTACGAGTGTTTTTGGGGTTGAGGAGTTCCCCATGTAGGCTGGGAGGGGGGGTTTTGCTAGAATAAACTAGACTGGGATGGGCTTCTAGGGTCGAGAAGGGTTTCCCAGGGGATGGGGGTGGGTCAAAGGTAGGGTCTGCCATCAGTGGCCCAAACTTGCTGGTTTTGAGGTAATTAAGAACTGCATGGTCTGAAATGGGATCAGTTTCCTTACTTGGCATTTCCTTAACAGTTTTAGCAAGGAAAACTTTCTTCTGGGGGTCTGATAGCTTCGCTGTGCTAGGTGGTTTCTCCCACATTTGATGTTGGTTCCTGGTAGGACCTGGGCCATGGCTATCACCTTTGCTACCTCTGGGAATGTCTCTTCTTAATGCTGGACATTGGTTTCAAAGATGTCCCTGGGTATGACAATGGATGCAAAAAGTCAGTTTATTTTCGTATTTGATTGCCTGGAGTCTGCTATACTGTGGGCCATAGATGAGGTTGAAAAAGGTTGGGAGTTCAGATGTCAAGTCTGCATTTACACAAAATATAGAATGCACCATGCGAGATCGGTCCTTGGTAGCTGGGTCGAATGCAATGAACTCACCGATGGTTTTGACAATGTCGTGGAGGACGTCCTCATGCCACAAATGCAGCGAAAGATTTGGAAGTCTCACCCAGATTAGGGCGGTGTTGATATCTTGGGTTTTGGGATCAAAATCCACAGCCCACCGACGAAGGAAAAGACTTCTGCACCCAAGAAACCATGGTCCCCCTACAAGGATTCTTGAAACGTCATCTGGGTTGTTTAGGCATATGGTAAAGAAACCCCTACCCAGAGCAATGATCTCCATATGCCCACTGGTTTTCCATTTGGTGACGGCCCATTTTTGGATGGTCTCCATGTCTGGGTGTCCACCAATGAATTTCCCAACCAAGGAAAACTTCTCCACTTCTAGGTAGTCAAAAATAAGGTCATCTGAAATGATCAGGTCAGACCCAGTTGGAAGCAAAGTAGAATGTTTAACAGCCACCACAGAATCGATGCTAGCAACATGTGCATAGGATCTTCTGCTCAGCTTTCTACCATTAATCCTGCTAGGGACAGGGTCAGGTATACCCTCCCCTGCCTGGTTGCCATTGCTGCTTTCGGCTATCCCTCCCAGCTTCAATGTCCACATTGGTTCCTCCCGTAGTCTCCTCCCGCTCTCGCTCCCACTGTTGCTTTTGTTCCTTCTCCTGCTCTCCATCAAAACCCCTCAGTGCCAAATTCTCCAAGATGTTTTTATCACTAATTTCCATGATATCCTTTTTTGTTGTGATTTCATTATCACCTTCATTTGGTGATAATTTAACTCTTTTTGCACAATATTTAGATATCCTTTCTAAACTCTTTCATCTATCTAATAACAAAACATGTAAGGTTATTTAGCGTAGGTGCTATAGTGCTTAATTGATGACAACATATTTAAATTAATATATAGCATTATGGATAATTAATGTCATGCTAATCATCTAGTACCGATATATTTTTTTTTTGACAAAATTGTAAGTAATGCAATGGTTTATCCCATACCAACCACCACGGAATCTACCATAGAGTATGTTAATTCTCCCATCAAAACTCCCTATTAAATTATTTAATACAAGGGCCATCACTATACTGCTTGCACAATGATCTATATGGATATCTCATACTACACATCTTTAGTAGATATTCTCGAAGCATCTTTGAAGCCCTCATGCATTAAATAGAATTGGATGATTTTTTTTCCTTCATTTAACATATTTTCTGTGATTTAACCAATATGTAAATTTAGAGTTATAATATGGTGTCTTTAAAAAAAAAGAATATATCTATTTTTTAATTAAGAAATTTATTTAATAAAATATTTTAAAACTCTCTTTTAAAGGAAGAGTAATGCAATTTAATAAAGCATTCTCAATGCCTTTTCATAAGTAAAATAAAATATTAATATATTTAAAATATATTAATTTTCTATTTATTCTAACGTCATAGGTAAAAATAAAGAAATCTAATTAATAATTCTTTTTAAAAGAAAGGCTAATGCAATTATTAAAAGGACCATAAATATATTATTTTAAAAATAAAATATTAACATGTCAAACGTACTCATTTTCCCTAAAATCACACATTAAAAATATACAATATTAAATTCCCATTAATGGTAATTTCTCAAGGATAATATCCTTTTTACTAATATGTATAATCTTTACTTGTAAAATGAAAAAGCTTCGTATACGAAATTACATTCCACGATTTTATCAAAACCTTGAATGCTATTCTCCTTCATATAAGAACGTACAATCAAAAGAAGACAAATTATTTTTTTCCTCATAGCATGGATATTTAGACATGAGATTTTAAGGTATTCTTATACACCATAAAAGGTATTATTATACACCATAAAAGACAATATTATATTAATGAATCCATCTAAAGGTAACTTTATATTGTTGTAGTAAATCCTAACTATGACCATGTTGCTCGCACGCTATTTAACACTATAGATCTTCTACCTTGGCAAGTGTATCATCTGACTTATTAGGTTCTTGAAGTGGGAATAGAATAGCTCTTAATGATAATGAATGCATCTATGATTTATATGCAATAACTAAAATGTTCTATAAACACGCAATTGTAAGTTTAAAGAAGTAAATTTCATAGATATAATCATACAAAGACATCATAGACAGCCCAATTACTATAAATAAATTAGAATATATATTATAAATATTTAAAGTAGGAGAGTTTCTTTCAAGGATTAAAACCACCATTTATGGGTAAGGAAAGATTAGATGTATAGCCATTGATGGATAAAAGGTAAATAGAAGTAGTGAATATTTTTAAAAGGAAAAAGAATCAACCAATATACATGACCATTGATTTAAAAAAAATAGAATTAGTCAACATATACAACCATTTTATTCATGTCATAAATCAGCCAATAAATATAGTCATTTTATTTTGACCATGAATTAACATAGTCATTTTATTCTAATCAGAATTCAACCAATACACATAAACATTTTATTTTGGTCATGAATTAGTCAACATACACAATTATTTTATTTCGGTCACAAATCAACTAACATACACAACAATTTATTCTAGTTACAAATCAACCAAAAAACACAACAATTTTATTTCAATCATAAATCAACACAAACATTTTATTCTAGTCACAATTTAGCCAACACATAGTTATTTTATTCTAGTCATGAATCAACCAACATAGTTATTTTATTCTGGTCATAAATTAGCCAACATACATAGTCATGTATTCTAGTTACAAATCAACCAACACACACAGTCATTTTATTTTTATCACAACTCTACTCAACTTTAATTTGGATAATAGAATACCAAATTATTATTTTTTAAATATTAATAAATTGAAGATGTAAGAACATTAAAACTTTAGATCTTAAAACTGTTCATTCAAATGATATAATATGAAAATATTTGGTCTTATGATTAATTGAACATGAATAAATTTATGGTAATTTCTAAGGAAAAATTATTTCCTCTGGGTAAAAGAAAACAACTATTTTCTAATTCATTTAGACAAAAGTAAATATATATAAGCACAAGAAAACTTCATAGATGTTATGATTTAATAGATAAAATTCTTCTAATTATAGTTCAAAAATATTATTTTTTTATAGATAGATAGATAAGGAGGTTTTGAAAGGGATTCCAAACCTTTTACAATGCATGAAACCAAGACAAATATGGATCAGCCTAAAGGAGAACCATCAAAGTATGGAAGGAAAAAAACAAAGTATAGCTACTTAAGACAAAAAAAACCACAAGGTAAAACCAAAACAACAAGCTGAGGATATGAGCTAGAGCATACAAAACCAAACTAGAGCTAAACACAAATTGAAAAATAACATATCAAAAATTGAGTGAATCACATTGAAACTTGGAGATCAACAAATCTCCAATGTAATATTATTTTGTGGGATCATCATCGATAACCTCATTAGCAACTTGACTACTATATTTCTTCATAGTGGTAAGAATTTTCTTGACTTGGAGGAGCATAGTTGAAGTTCAAGTTAGGAAGTTCACCATACAAGCCCAAGAATCTATTTTCTTCTAGGATTCATAGAAATATGGTTTGAGTCTTCTTCAATTTTGACTCTCTTAATAGGGATACTTTTGGAAGTTATTTTATTAATGTCGATGGTGCTCTTATACTTTTCCTTCATGGTTCTAATTTTAGTTACACGATGGTCTGATTCAGATTTGGAAGATGGGGTGTAGGCTAGGGTTTTACCAATATTCTTTCTAGAGTCATTGGAGGCACTATCAGAATCATCATTATTGATGACAATGTTCATAAAACCATCCTTAGGATTTCCAATGATGAAAGAAGTAGCTCTAATTGCCTCCTTCTGGAGAATGTGCCAGTAAAGGATGAGTTAGAGACCCTGGTTTCTAGGGTGGGTAGAAGACACTAGGGTATCCAGCTCATTTTCTCTTTCTTTCCTCTTAAAAAAATATAAGAACTTGATGAGCATAAATAAATTCAAGCAACACTACAAAATTACATAAGTGACATTTCTTATTATCACTAAATTGGTAAGAAATATATATATAAATATATAAAATTTATGCATATAAAGTTTGCCCTCCTTCACCATTCCTCCATCTTCATTCTTCTTTTTTTTTTCCTCTTCTAATTTCTTTCTTAACTTATTTTTAAAATGGAGGTGAGGAAGAGATTACTAGATAGGTGTATAATCATGCAACTAGCTAGTTAATATCCCCATTCTTCGACCAAGTTGTTTTCCATTATATTTTAAGACTTTTTAAATATTTAAGAAATATCCATAAGCAAAATTTAAAATGCTGAAAACCCTTTTCTAATTCATTTATGTAATTAATAAAAATAAAAACTTAACAAAATACATAAATAATAAATAAACAATCAACTAAATAAATAAATCATTTAGACTATGGTATGCATCTATACCTCCAATAATTCTTCTCATACCAGTAATTTGATAATCTTTCATTTTCGTTGGATGATTATCAAAATAGGCACTCATTCATTTTAATGATACAAAATATTCATTCATATGTACCTACATGAATGCATATATGTGGGATTTCATGTACCCTTGATCCATTGGTGAATATTTCACTATCACGACTATTCTTCTCTTTAGTTTATAGTGAATGTTTCACCATGGTGAAAATCTTGAGCACCGTAATTTCCCATTCAATATTTCAAAGATTTATTTTTGCAATACAAAAATCACCAATAGTACCATATCCAAGAATGTTAAAGCATAAAAATTCAAGAGAAATTAATACTATATATTTATATAAATAATAACATTATAAATTGTGTTCTGGGAGGGTCATGATATTTTATAAATTTTTATTTTTACTAATTTTTGAGGTTGAAACCCTTTTGTATCCCAAATAATTAAATTTGCAATAATTCTCTAAAAAACAACTATGAAATTAATATAACCTTCAAATATTAAAATTTTAAATAATTTTAGTAGTAGAAATCCTTGACTCCCTAATTTAATTTTTTTAATTTTCTAATCTTCAAATATTCCAATTAAATTTCAAAACATTTTAAAGTGTATTTAAAACTTTAAATAAATCACTTTATAATTTATTTCTTTTATTTCAAAAATTAAACTTTTCAAAACTTTATAATATCCTTATGTCTCAAAAACTTAACTTTATAAATATGAAAAACTAAACCTTGTAACACATCAAAAAAATTAAGGAAGACCCTTATTTATCCAAATCAACCTTATATAAATTTAATTTTTCAAAAAAATAAATTTCAAAATCAAAGTCTACCTCTCTCCTTGCAACAACTTCCTGAAATCCAAACTAGTGGTTTGACCATTTTATTGCTAGCCAATTATTTTTTACCAACCATGATTGTAGTGTCCCAGATAAAACTTCTTCATATCTACATGACATGACGATGTGTTGTCTTGCATTGGCTACACCTCCACTCTGATGGCCTCGACTAATGGCTCACTAGTGACTGCAACATTTGTCAAGGTGAAATAATGAAATATATACCTGATACACATGTCTCCCTTGATTACAGGATGAATTAATAAAACATTCCTATGTCATGGGAGGTACCTTCAAAATGAATGTGATATTTTTCAACATGTAAGTGGTCTATATAAATATATTTGGTGGACATTTCAACTCATTCTACCTAACATTCCACCTTCTCATTGCACTTGATTCTACTATCTAAAACTACCATTACATTTGTGCTTCATAGCAAGGTATCCACTCATGTGGTAATTCAATTTCATGCAACTTGATGTGTCACCTTCTTCAATATTCTATAGTTTTGGTGATTAAAATTACCTCCTTCATGCATTACACTTTACTCACTAATCATTTCACTTGTTGGGTCCTTGGACTCCTATGTACAATACTTGATAACTTGTATTGTTCTTGGTTATACATAATATCTTATTCTCCTTTAGCTTTTGAACTTCTGATGCTTAGCTTGCCTTTTACATTGTATATTTGCTTCACAACTACATCTTATATTTACACTTGAACTTCCACATTGCTTTGATTCTTAACCCTTAATATTTTGTACTACTTAGACTTGTACACACTCTTGGTTGGTGCTCGTTCTCTATATATCTTCTCTACTCTATTTGATGTCTCCTACATGCATTTTCTTTACTATTGATGGCCCCTATTTATATTTTCTTTACCATTGATGGTTCCTAATATTCTTCTACATTCTAGAATTATTTTACATGAGGTAAAACAATGCTACATTTGGCTCTACATTTCATTCTTAGCTCTAAGTTTAAATCTTGGTTCAAATCTCTAGGCTTGAATTTGGTGCTTATAGGTTGGCTTGAGCACTTAGATTTATCTTTGGTTCTTCATTTTTTACTACTATATTGAATATATTAATATTTCCTTTTTCTAAAACTTTTCTTCTTTGTGTAGGTGCATATTTGAATACTTTTGCTTCATGATTTTATATTTCAAAATTTAAATTTCCATGGTTTCTTACATTCTTTAAAACTTGTTGTCCACTCTTTTTATATATTGCTTTCCTTACCTTCAAGCCTTCTTTACTTACTTTATCTATAGAGAAATTTATATTAATAGCCTATTTTCTTGCTAAGGAGCAATAAATATTTTATCAAGTACATATTTCAATAGGTCACTTTAATCTACCTTTAATAAGACATTTTCTAACAAGTCTTATTTATTTGTTAATATTAAGATATATCTTCAAGAACTAACATTATATGGTTCTATCATCATATGACAATATTTGTCCCTAGTTCTATGCAAGAAACCTTGTTACGGATCTAATACCACTATAGATTTATGAATAAGTTAATTCATAGAAATTTCTATCAAGGATCCAATATAAATAAAATATATGTACTTATAAAATAACAATGAATATCAATACAACAATATCTCACAATACATCTCAAATATACATAATATTTTAGGATTACAATAATAATGTAGATTGATTATATTACATGGAGATTTGCCTTCACTATATAATTTTACATGACTTTTCAGTACGTTAAATATTTCTCTCCTAAAACATCCATGAGATGCAACCCTTTGTATTCATCTCATAAAGATAAAGCTCTCATATTACCACATATGAATGCGTCTCTTCATTATCTCTTTTAACACCTTGCACTTGTTCTCATATTGATACATATACTATACAAAATATAAATCATTTACAAATATAATATCACAAGGGTGCCAAATAATGTAATACATTTTATAATAAGGAGTTCAAATAAATCCTAAATCTATATAGTAGTATTTCATAACAAATTATTATTCCTAGAAATGAATAAGATTTTATTCATTAAAATTCTTGAGAATAAGAAAATAAGGATACAGGAGGTAATAGGTTCTAATATATTAGGCCTTCCATACACTTATCTATGAATACCTTTGTTCACAAGTGTTGATAAGTATGTTCAATGTAAGCTAGCATGTTGGAAATAAAATTTACTAAGTTAGGTAGAAAAATTTTCAAGTGCTAAAGAGTACCCTTGATGCCATGTCAGTCTATCTCCTATCTATATTTAATATATTATCAAAATATGCAAATAGTGTGTAACGTATGTAAAGTAAATTTTATTGGTCATGGAGTAAAGGAAAATACTAGTATCTCCTTTGAAGCATGTAAAAAAATATACAAAATAAATCATGGATAATATTGGGATTAAGAAGGATTAGAGATATTAATAAGATATTATCTACTAAAATAGGATGTAGGCTCAATAAAAATTTAAATAATAAATACCTAACTAATAAAATATGATATTTTAACCATATTAAATCCCTATAAAGGATCATGTATATGGAATAATTTATTAGAGGGGAGAATATTGCTATGGAGAGGAGTTTAATAGAAATTTGGGAATTGTACATCAATTCACTACCATGAGGATGCATGGTTGGAAAACCTATCCCTAAGAATGAATGAAGAGTTAGATGAAGTATGACTAGATATAAAATCAAGGTATAGGGATATGATTTTAAGCTAATTGACCGAAGAACAAGAGGTGGTAAAGTGGAAGGACTTATATAATAATAACCAAAATGAGAAAACTTTAAATAAGTTCAAAAATAAAGTAAGGGCCTTATATGTATGTGTAAACATGGGTGAAGACCTTATAATATGGGAAGATACTCATAATTAATCCTTTAGTATAAATCAACTCATAAGATTGTGTTAGCTGATCCAAAATATGGGTTTCAATGGAGGAGGCTCTAGGAGATGAAGGCAACAAAGAAAGTAAGATTCTAATAGGAGGTAGTTTACATAAAATAGGCCTTTACGTTTCTAATAGATATAATCTATGTGAATATCAATAAGAGTCAACAGAATACTTATTTTTGGGATGTAGCTATTCTTTTTTAATCCTTATAGGTTAAATTAAGGATATAGAGATCATATGGGTACTACTAAATAGAATGGTTGATTGCATAAAATAATGAAAAATACCCTCGACGAGCAAAATATTGAATAAAATATGTGATCTAACTTCTTTCCACTATGCTTGTGGGGTTTTGCTAGAGCATATTATAAGAGTATTTAAGGAGGATAACAAAGCCTCTTTAAGATTTAGGAAGATCATGTATGTGGCTATAGTAAAATATATTAAAGTCTTGAGTATGAATAAAATTATAGAATCAGTAAAGGAGGTGAAGCTTAGTAAAATTTGGTACCATAGCCTAGTTGCTATAGATAAAGACCTTAAGAAAATATAAGAATAAGAGTAAATTATAATCCACCTAGTGAAGGATGGCTAAAGCTTAATCAAAATGGATATTCTAAGGGGAACCCTAGGAAGGTGGGTGGAGCAGTAATAATATAGCAAAGGGATCCTAATTAGTATTGTGTCTGAGTTTTTAGGTTGTATGATATGTTATCAAGCAAATGATAGAGACATTTTGAATGGACTAAAACTAGCAAGATAGTTATTTTTAAGCAAAATGATAGTGGATAAGCATTCTATAAATATTATCAATTACCTTAACAAGAAGGATATAAATATTTAGTGGATGTTAAGTGTAATAATAAAAAATTCTATGGATAATTATCCCAATAGAGCATACGAAGAAGACTCAAAATTTTAAAGAATATAATAGTATGGAAGAATTGATGGCTAAGTAGAGGGGTATTTGTGAGGATAACCAGAGGTGGTCATACAATGGGTATGTGATCTTGTTAGGAATGCCAAAATAACTCTTGGTTCCAAAATATACCCAATTCAATAATAAGGTTAATGTGCACCATTAAGACTTTGGCCAAGATATTGGAAGACTGAGAGGAGAGATATTTTTGTGTGAGCCTTCGAAGAAATCCAGTTACTTGTCCTAGCTAATATATGTAAATTATGGTGCATACTAAAGAAAACAATATATAGGGTTAGATGCATGAGCTAAAAGTGATACAAATTTGGCAATATTAATAAACATGGTGTAAAGAGTTTTAAAATAAAAAATTAAACTAAACACTTAATAGAACAACCTATATCACTTATGCATTTAAACACTTTATTATTAAACACCTTAAGCTTTACTAAATCATTCTAGAACTATAATGAGAATCTAGCTAGAAATCTAGAATGTAGAATAAATATAATAAAATAGCAATTCATAGATTTAACTCAAAATTATTCACACAGAAAGATATACATACATGTTTTGCACAATAAATTAATAGGAGTCCATAAAAAAATCTAATTCTCACTCAAGAGGATATATAGTCCTCAATTAATACAATTATATTAACTATAAATGCCAAAGAGTTGACCATTAGAAGTCTTGCATTCTAGTATATATGGATATTTTTACAATATATTTAGTTTTCCTAGACCAATTGCTATTAGAGCATATTGTAGATTTTAGGGTAGACATAAAGAGTGATCATCACATTCATCTTAGTTGTGTCTAACCAATTTAGGAATGGTTTACTGATATGGATGATGCATGTTTTATCTTAAGAGTATCTTCCATACTACATCATTGGATTAGAACCATCTATTTATGACCCACTACTTTTTGTTAAGCATAGCTAGCTAAGAAAGGGTAGGTATATAGTTTGGAGACCTTTGGCTATTGATATCTTTTAATCTTAATAATTTTTAGTAACTAATCAACATAGGTACACCTATTAATATGGATAATTTTAGCTTACTTTTGTAGGGGTTGGCTTCAAGAAGGAATATTGCTTATCTTTAAGTATTTGTCAAAATGAAGTATTACTTCTTTATGTTCATGCTAAATTGAACTTATCCTTGCCAGGTGTTAGATAAAGATTTTATTCTTGATGGTCATTGCTTGTAGATTTTTAAAATTATATTTTCTTATGTATGATGTTGAGCACCAAGTGTCTTTGGTTCTTATAATGTTTTATTGGTAGGTCGCTTCATACAAGAATGCATATGACTTGTCAAAATTTGAAGCTCCTAATGCTAACATCATCACCTTCTAAAGTTTATCACCTTTGGAGGCTTAATAGGTTAAAGTGTTAGATTGTAAATACCAAGATTAATACCCTAAGATATTATTTGGCTAGAATTATTCTATACCATGCTAGACATTTTATACCCTCTTGTCGACATCAAAATTATGTTCTATCTTGTTAGCATTATCTTCATTGCTTATCTATCAAATGTTGAATGATGAGTGTTGGTTCTTGTAATTTTACTTGTGTTCCTCTTTAAAGAATCTCAAATATGAGACTTTTATTATCTTGTAACTGAAATCAACCTTATGTGTACCTAGTAGGATTTTTCTACTTAACCAAATTTTACTTTGCTTTTGTTGGGTATCGATTTTATTACCTTAGACACCCTAGCTTAATTTGCATCTAGCCACACTTATCTACACTCTAATTATTTCAATTATATTTTGACCTATCTTATCTACTTCAATAGCCTCTTCTGTTTCTCTTATTTATTGTTGTATGCTCATTCCCACACTATTTTAGAAAAATAACTATATGGTCTAAACTATACCACATAGTGGATGTAGGTGAGAAACGTTGCCTACATAATTGGCAACTTATGGATATTTTTACTCGTAAAATTGAGAAATTAGTATAAATTATCCTTGGAATAATAGATTCTTGACAGAAAGTGGAGATTTAAGATATGATTATATTATACAAGAAGGGACACATAAAAATATTATGATTTAGAGAAAGGAGGATAACGAGGCTAAGCTAGAGATGTAAGAGAGGCTAGATAACTCTACAACTATAATGAGGCTTTTGAAACATTCAAAGGAAGAGAGAATTTGGGTGTATTAAAATCATTAGTTAAAGTAGATAACTAGGGAAGTGAGGGTCACTAGGAGAAAGAAATAATATTGTTTAATACAAGGGAGTAAAAGAGATTGAGAATTGGAATATTAGTATTTGATGGCAAAGGGTGTAAAGTAAAGAACAAAAGGTAAATACTAGGAAGAGGAGAAAAATAAAGAAGATGAAGATACCTGTATGCAAGCACCTCCAACAAAATAAAAAATTTGTTGAGCATATTTTACTATAGATGGGTATTGCTTCAAATTCATAGTATTTTATTTGGATGGATTTTCACTCATAAAAACTACCTTAGACAAATACTCAAAGTGCTCATAAGATTTCTTTCTTCTTCTACCTTTTTCTTTGTAAATTTACATAGGTAAGTTTTCTCTATATGATTAGACACCATTTGACCTATTGCTTCAACATAATGCACGACTACTTATAATGATCATAGAACTACATGAATTAGAAAACCCTAAACATTCTTTTATAGCTACTTTCTGTATGTGATAGCTAGATACTTTATTGAATGGAGATTTTATCAATGTTGATATGAATTCCTTGGATCTAGCTATTCATGTGATAATTATCATTTATCTATTAATTCAACCAATCATATTTTTAAGTTGTATCTTTTTCATTAATGTGATATGTACTTGCTTTCATCACTTTGTGATTACATCACACTAATTTTAATTCATCATTATGTTTAGCTCCTTAATCCAATTACAAATCACCATTTTGGTTTATCTTACACATATCAATGTACTTCATGATGTCTCCTTGCTAATATTTTACATCTTCCTTATTATGATAATAATTAGAGCATCGATCTTGCTTACAACCATGAAAATTAGCTACAATTAATTGTCAAAGATGACTTGAGCTAGTATTTATATTAGGCTATGAAGTCAAAAATATAGAAGAAGAAAATGAATGATGGAGAGTGAAGGATGAATATGAGCAGGATGTGAAGGTAGTGGTAAAAAAGAAGGGTGAGAGAAAAATATAAGAAATTTATACCCACACACCATGTGCTCTAGAGCTTCCCTACTAGAGTTGGATGTCTAATGCATATACCTAGATTCTTGCTTCAACTTTGCACTCTCTTGGTGTTTGTTATGTTAGTTTCAAACATAAATATAGTATAAAAGATGAGACCAAATGTGCTTTGAAGATCATAACAAGGATTCAGTCTTGTAAAAACCTCTATGGCTTCCAATTGAGCCAAACCCTATGCTCTTAGTCATGACCCTATTTTGTCACTCCATGGAAGGAATGATATTTTGTCCCCTCATTCTCCTATGGTTGATACTTTAAACCACCGTTGGGATCTATTTTCTTCTCAATCTAGATGGAGCCTTCGCTTTTATGTGGTTTGGCAGTCCTATCTTGAACCTAAGCATTATTTTTTTGCCTGGAGTTTATTACATCAAGGCCTTCCCCTTGGTCATAGGTTACAATATATGGGGGTTGCTAATCCTGTTTGTGCTTTTTGTAGAGGTCCTAACAATTTTTTTCATGTGTTTTGGGCTTGTCAAATAGCCAAAAATGCTTGGGATTGGGTTCTTTCTTTTTTCAATTCCTTTTTACTGGAGCAATGTTCTTGGGTTAATGCACTACTTGGGGATCCCCTAGATTTTTCTCTTCCCCTCAACGAAGTTTGGCATATTTTTTGTCTTAGTATTTTATACCATCTCTGGAAAACAAGAAATAATATTATCTTTGGGAGACAGGAGGCTTCTACCTCCTTCTCTATTACTGCTAGATATGCTCTCTTCTATGATTGTTGGTTATAGATCCTTACTCAGGTGGAGAAAGTTCAGGTGGAGCTGCAATATCTTAGATCACTTCTAGATCATTGGGCTAATGCACCTTGCTCTGTTAGCCAACTTCCTTCCAACAACCATGTGTCTAGAACTCGTGGCTTCTCTCGCACAGGCTCACCTTCAGCTCGTTCTCGTAGTGGTCGAAGAGATCATTTATCTGCTCCAACTTCTTAGCATCATTGGTCTCCATTGTAGTCCAATTCCGCACCTCTAGTGGATGGGATGTTCGCTTGATTCCAATTGATCCAAAGAATTGCATACAATTGTCCCTGTTTTGTCTTCTTTTCTTTACTCAGTTCTGATGTAATATTGGCTTTTTGAGTTGATTCATGTGATCCTATAATTTTTTTGAGTGTGTGCCACAGGGTGTGCTAATTCCACCCAACATTTTTGTATGAAAGTGATTATTTCCAATTAATATAAGGTCCTTTCATTCAAAAAAAAATTAATTTATAATAATACTAGGATTTTAGGTTGTTAAATATTAGACATGTCTTAGTAAATAAAAGAATAGGCATACAAGTCGAAGCCCTCTTTCCTTAATATGGGATTTTAAGGATTCAGTGCAAGTGTAATCTTAAAAGATATTATTTCCATTCATACCATGAACTTTCGCTGTACAATAATGTCGGGGATGGGCATGCAACTACATGAGAGCAAATTTTAACATTTTATGTTTACAGTCATTCTATTTATTTTCAAGCGGTCTACGCAACGGTTTAAAGAAGGGAATGTGTATATTTACGGTGTTCACATCCGCCTACTTTGGTCACGATCCTTTGTCCTACGGCAAGAAGTCTGCGACGAGGAAGCAAGAAAGTCGCCCACTATCACGCGTGTTGTACAAAGAAACGCCATGAACCTTACCGGAGATGTTCTCCGGCAAAACGCCGAATTTAACCACTGTATTGATGCCGATGTGCAGGCCCAGGGTGGCCTCGACTGGCGTGACGGACACCCTCTTCGCTTCATCCGGACGTTGGTTTCACTGCAAGCTGCTCAGGTAACATACTACATTAGGCCGACTGATTTCTGGTACACTTGCTTACAATTGGAAGAAGAGCAGGGTACGATAGTGGAGGAAAGTGATGATTTAGACTTTGAAAGAGCCATATGGCTAAAAGGATGGATGGAGATCACCCACTACGAAGGAACACAGCAATATTTATAAAACTAGAATGATCTGCGTAAAACAGCTCTAGTCATAAGAAAATCAAATTTCATCTATGACCTCACAATGTCCGAGTACCCTATTTTGGCGCTCTCGCGCATGTTATCAACACATTCGAGGAATCCTTAGAAGTACATCTCTTAATTTTTTTGTTACATTTTTAGTAATTGGTAGGTGTAGGGTTCAAATCATAAGGATTGCTTTCAATAGTCTATTTGTTTCTTGTTGTTAACCCCGATGTGAGATGAATATCATCGTTCGCTCAGGATTGTATGGTCAATATGGATTTATAAGATGGTGGTCAATTTGGATTTGTTTAATAGGCATAAATCTGACGCACACTTAAAAAATTCAACACTGAAAGTATATGACCGTAATAAATCTCAATCCTTATCAAAATCCTAACCAAACCAAAAATTGAGGTACTCACGACTATGTCTAGGGCCCCTAAGGTACCAATGCCGATCATCATCCCACCCACCGGAATGTCTTAAAGAGGGCGAGCGAGCGGATAGCCTAGGATGCCGCTATCGCTTCGGAGAGAGCGAACCTACCTTTAGATTATATGATTGACACCATAAGAAAGCTCCTCTCATCTCATCTCATTTTTAAAGGGGAGGGGAGGGCTGAAAGTATATGGCCGTAATAAATCTCAATCCTTATATACCCTCTTTTAAAAGAATCGAAATCCTTTCACCTTTTCAGAAAAAAAATAAATAGAACTATCAACACAAGTTTTAGACATCATTCATTACTTGTTTAAATTCCTCTTCCTCAACAAGTTTTGAATTAATATTATAATATGTAGAAATAATTTTACAATGTAGAATAATAAAAAAATTGAACCTTTGCAAGGCAAATAAGCCAAGAAGAAAAATAGGGTGAGCTTTCAACCAAGCATTATACCAAAAAAAAATTACGAAATAACTAACCATCTAATATATTTATTATTTAATATTATATACCCACAAATGAAGTTCATAGTTATTCAATCCATCATTTACTATTATTTGCTATCAATTTTACTGTATGCATAAAATCTATATACCTTCTATGTAAAAGTTTTGTAAAGAGATATTATTGATCCAATTGATTATAAATATTCCTTCACATATACTATAATATTTGTAAAGAGAAAGCCACATTTTTTACCTACATCCTTTCTAGAGAGGATATCTTTGAATTCTATCCAATTCAAATGTTGTGTCTATTGCAAAACATAAAAATAACATGATATATATATGTACAAATTACAACATATCCTTTATGAGTTGTTAGTTTTTAGCCAATATTAGGAACTTGTTTTTAGACTAATTAGACTAGGATATATTTTATCCCAAATTTACAAAAGCTAATTTTTTTTACTCAATATTTAATCCTTAAAATATTAAAAATAATTTACTATAGAGAATTATTTATCAAAATCATAGATTTTTTTAGTAGCCTACATAGAGCATCATGTTAACAATTTAAATTCAATAGATCCATTATATATGGATGCTCAAAAGTCAAAGTATTTTCAAAAATTAAAAATCATAGTAAAAATATTTATCAATTTATATATCCCATATTAAAAACTATCTTATAAATAATAAGAAAAAAGTTTATTTGGTGGAAATTATTATAATATATACCAATGAGAATATCTAGAGGAATCAACGAAGAGAAAATGGAACATGTTAATGAAGAGGAGGTGAAGACACATGTCTTTTTCTTAGGGAAGGACAAAAGCTCCAAGCCTAGAAGGTTTTTAGGTAGGTTTTATCTAACTCTTTTGAAACATATTAAAGGAGGATTTAGTAGTAGTTTGAGAGTCTAACCATTCAAGAAAAGTTCTTAGATAATTCAACAACTTTTTTATATTCATTCCAAATAAATAGGGATATAAGATATTTAATGGCTATAGGTCGAATAACTCATGTAATATAGTATATAAGATAATTTCTAAGTAAAACATTTTAAGGATGAAACATTACTCCCAAATTTTATAGCATACCAATAAGGTGTTTTGTGAAGGAAAGTAAAATAATAGATGTTGTCATCTCTCTACATTAAACACTCTACTTGGTAATACAAAGTAGAAGGGAAGGATTTTTGTGAATGCTAGATAAATAATGTTGATGATAAGGTATCCTAGAGCTTCCTAGAAATAAAATATTTCTATATTTGGGTTTAGTAGGATATGAGGGATATGAGTGGGAAATTATTATGGAGGAATGAGGTTCTCAATTAATAGAAACAATTATTAGAAAACTTTCATTTAGAGTAGTAGGGGCTTAATATAAGGGGATCTACTTTCTCCTTATCACTATATTGTCACAATATAAGTCCTTGAAAGATTTATAGGTGCATCCCAAATAATGTGAGCATTAAATGGGATGAAACCTTTTGTGTCTATAAGAGGTATCATTCACTAACAATTTATGGATGATACAATCCTACTTGGGAAACCTTTGATTCCTAAACATAAGTGTTAGCTTTATGAATAGGTTAATTCATAGAAAACTCTATCTAGGTTCCAATACGAATCAAATATATGCCACTAATCAAACTAATAATGATTCTCAGTATAAAAATATCTCATAAATATAACTCAAACATACACAATATGATGGAATTACAAGAATGACGTAGATTGATTATATTACATGGAGCTTTACCTCCAATATATAGTTCTACATGATTTTTAGTACTTTAGCTATTGTTCTCCTCAAACATCCAAGAGATACAACCTTTTATATTCCTCTTATAAATACAATTCTCTCATCTTACAACATATCAATGTGGCTCATCATTCTTTCTTTTGATACCTTGCACTTCCTCTCATATTAATACATACATTATATAAAATATAAATTATCTACCAAACTAATATGATAAGAGGAAAAAATAAAGTAATATCTCCAACACCATGTATATTTGGTAAGAAGGCTTTTTGCCTTCAATCATTTATTCTTCTTCATTCATCATTCTTTAGCTCTAACTCTATCATGGCTAGATATAATTATCTATTTCTACCTCTAGATAAATGTATTTGAGTCACCTTTAGGTATATCTCGAGATCAATGCCAATGGATCTACCTTTGGGTCACTACTTCTAGGTCTTTACCTCTAGGTCTTTGTATCTGGATCACTTACTTTGGGTCACTATCTCTAGAAGTTTACCTTTGGGTCTCCTTCGAATTATCATTGTCTTTGGGTCATCCACTAGAAAATTTATAAGATCATCATATATGTAGGATCATCACTACAAATGCTTTCACTATAAGCCATATTCTAAGCTATGCTTGGGTCATAATACTCTTAGTAAACTTTTATCATACTTGATTTCCTTTTATAGAAACCATACAACATTCCTTTTATGTTTTTCCATTCATTCATATTTATCCATTCATGGTCTATTTATAATCTATAGTCTTTCTTTTTCTTTTGTAGATAAAATATTTGTGAATAATTATGTCCAACATAAATTTTACAACTATGGAGATTCCAACATATCTCTATCTTATATCCATATCTACCATAATTTTTACATATATTCTCTATTAAAAAATTCTTTTTGCCAGTTTTTCCCTCACTCTTTATCACTAATTTGATGTCACTATTTGTTGTCATAAATTTAATTCTTGATTTCTTGTTGTTCGTCTATCCTATATATCCAAGACCTTCATATTTCGACCTTATTTTTGATATAATTAGTTCTTTCATTCCTTTTCCATGTTTTCCTAAACTTATATCATTATATCCCACTTAATCTAACAACTTCAAACCAATTCCTTTAATATGTCTTTCAAAATAACTAAAATGATCATCTAACTAATATTTTTCAATATCAACACAACTATGAGCATCACTATTTCTGTCATCATTTGAATATATGTTAACATTAATTTTGATAACATAATCATTTTCTAAATAATCAAAATATACATTCAAATTAGTTTTAACACATGTAAAATCTATTTTTGTGATAGGTTCTTCTATCTTTGTCATGAATTCTAAGTCACATGTATCATTGCTTGCATTATAATTTTTATTTCCATTTTGATGAGAATCACAACTTGCATATTTTTTATAAAGATCAATAATATCACATGTATCTACCATCATAGGTATCAAATTATTTGTAACACAAGAAACATCTTTCATTACTGGTTTATTTCCTAATTCTTTAGCCTTTCTTTGCTTTCTTATCTTAGAAATATTTAGAGTAATTATTCCCTTGTAGATTATTTTCCATATTCTAATAGGTAAAGTATCTCAAGTTTCATAATACTCATTAGCATCATTAAGTACACTTTGCATACATTTTTGAAGCATTAGAAATTTTCCATGTTCAATTTCACTAATAATATCAACAAGTACCTTGGTTCTAGAATCACTATTGCTAAATTTAGCAACTTTCCAGATATTTTTGGTAAGATAAATAGGGAAGTTTTTCTATGGCATAAATCTCACTTTGTGAGCTGGTAAGTAGGTGGAAAAAGTATTATGATCCTTAATGTTTTCTCAAGACCTTACCTTTCCCTTTGGACATTTTCTTTGGAAACATCTCCTCCCCTCTTGGTGATGGTGATTCACTAGTATCCAAGAAGGGTGTTTGATATATTGGATTTTTCCTTATGTTAGGATACTTTAATAAATCCAAGTATTCTTCTAGTTTATGGTGGATCTTTAAGTGACAGAGAAAAAATTAAAATCAAGTGGGTCTATTTGAGTGGTGAAAGTAGGTTTGCTAGAATGGATACTCTAATATTGGAGCTAAATTCCTTGATCATTAGGGAGGATGTGATAAATATATCAAAAAAATGATATATTATCCAATGTATTCTAAAATTCATTGGCCATTGTAGGGATATGGCCAGAACTTGGCATACTTGTGGAGGAATGGGATGGTAAATATTAGTGAGGTCCAATTTGAAATTAATATTCCTCTCATTGTTGTGGTGATCAATATGGTGGCTAATGGTTTTGCACATAATCATGAAAAACGTTCCTTGGTGAAGGAATCTTAGGTATTTCTAGGTGAAGAAGAAGAAGTAGGGAAAATTGAAAAAGGTTTTAAGCATAATTCTATAAATTCATCATGGGATAGTGTGTCCCTGATCATCATGTAATAATTTACCTTGGATGAGAATCAAGAAATATTATGAACCTATAATTTTATATTCTTGAATCACCTTCGTCATAAGAGGTTAATGAATATACCATCCTTCCTATTCCAATCTCTATCTAGGTTGATTACTAGGATGAAAATAGGTGAAACCATAGACCTAATTCATTAAGACCTAGTGAAGATGCTCTTTGACTTCATTATCAAGTCCAAGGACCCAGATGGGAAAAACATTTTTTAATTCTCTTAATAATACCCCCTCCCATTGTGGATTATCCTAATTCCTCTAGTTTTAGAAAGCTAGATGTTATGAGTTGGGATGCTATCAATGTTATTCCTTTGATAAGGGCTGTAGTTAGGGTAGTTGTGAAAGCACGAGATTTCAGGCAGAGGAAACACTAATTATGCAATATAAGACAAAATGTAACGCTTTAATCCTATGCACAAAAACAAAGAAAGGAGATAATTTGGAAATGAAAGAAAAGATGTAAGGAAATCACAGCCCTCTTTATTCAAATCTCTTGATCCTCGGTTACAAAGACGCCTCCTCCCTTTTCAGGGGCTAGGAGCGTTAAAAGAATTTGATCTACAATCGGACTTAAGGTTCCTCTTTCCCGCGTGCCCACACTTGAAATGGACGGGCCGAGATGATGCCGTCGCTGATGTTGATGAGTTCTTCACCTCTGCTGCTTCTCCTGCGAACACAGAAACAACCAAGATGTTAGTAGCACCTGCCGCAAATAAAAAGTGTTTGTTCTCTAAAATCGCCAAAATATGCATGCAAAAATTTGTCTAAAATAGTGAGTAAAATGACTCTAAATGACCTGAAAACTTGATAGAAGATAGAAAACATCACCAGAAGGCCATTGCCACTGAGACAGTCGACCAATCTGCCTTCAACTGGAATTCGTCCCTAGGCAGGACGAATTCTGACTGCAATTCGTCCCTGGGTGGGACGAATTCTTCTGTGTTGGAAAAGCCGACCTGATGCTGCTCCAATGTCGAATCCCGAGACCTCCAAAACACCTGCAAACAGAGGGGTTATGTAATTGGGGCCATTTTGGGATGACCCAGATGGTCGGATTCTCCCAATTTGGCCTCTATCCTCGGGAATTCGATATCGCCACCTGCAAGTTAGTGAAACAACAAAGCGACACAAAGCATGATAAAATCTGATCAAAATGTTATGAAATTGAAGCTATGAGTTAACCAAATAGAATAACATGATATGCAACCTGAAACAATAATCTAGAATGCTTTTGAAACAAAAACTTGGAAAGTGCGGGGGTGCCCCAAGTGGGCCTCCCACCGTTGGCACTCGATTTCGGAGCCAATCCACTAGGGATGGGCCCAAAACCTCTTAGGATTGGGATGTCTGCAAATTGGTTGATTCAGGTGTCCATATGTTGGATTTGGGTCGGATTCAAGCTTCCAAAAGCCACCCAACAACCTCCCTTGCAAAAGAGATTGGTGGATGTGAGAAGGTGAATCAAAGGGGATGCAAGTGGGTGTTCAACTCGGCAGCACTTCGTTGCTTGAAATCTCCTTCAACCTGCATATTTTGGGTGAGAAAAGTCCCACCTTTTATAGACCCATGGGGTCTCTTTTGAGAGGGAAGCACAAATGCCATGTGTTGGTCATAGGTGCCATGTGGCAGTCATGTCTTCCCATGAGGGAGGGGAGTCCTCCATTGACTTGGGCTTTCATAATTGCCCTTGTGACAGTCCTCTAATGGCCTATCTGTCCACCCACACACGCGTGCGAGGCAGGAGTCATCAACTGATTGTCCTGGGCTGCCACTTGGCACCATTCTTCTTTTTGCCCGTTAAACTCAGAATTCGTCCCTACCAGAGACGAATTCAGAATTCGTCCCTGGGTGAGACGAATTCCAGTTAGTATTCGTCCCTGGGTGAGACGAATACTGAGCAAAGTGTCTAAATGTGCCAAATTGCTTCCTGACCTTACAAAATTGCTATGAAAGTGGTTAGGACCACTGTTTGACCTCTGAGGGCTGCCCTGGGGGCTGTGTTTGTCAAAGCGATCAGTGTTTGCAGTCACATAATCGGATTGGTGCTGTTTTGGTGTCTACAGATGCCCCTTTTTGGGATGCGTTGTGCATAGCGCAGTCGCCGAGCAAAAATAGATAACCAAAGCACTAATGATTAGGGTTTCTTGGTAACCTAACCAACTTTTGATGCCCTAAGCATGGAAAGGGCATGCATTCTTGAATCCTTGCTTCTGACGAGCTAAGGAGTTTGATTTCAAGTGTTAACCTGTTTTGGTGAGGTGTGACTTGAGCTTGGACATTGATCAGTCATGATTAGGCAAAGGGCGCAACCTTTTATCCTCGGGGGAACCTTGTGTTCATGATTCACGAAATGCCAAGTGTTTGATTGATTTGATTGTTGCTTGTTTATCGCCCCAAGCAGGAGCGTGATTGTCTTTGTCAATGATTCTTTGAATGCATGTCGTTTTCCTTAATTGGGTGTGTGATTGTTGATTGGTGACTAAGTGTGACTACCCCCTCAAGCGACGAATCGATGAGGGAATGACCTTCATGAGAAAAGCGACGAGTCGCTTGACCCAAGATGACTTGTGCAAGGGTGCCTTTAGATGGTTTTATCGTTAAGCATGTGCAATTTTTCCAACATTTGGACCTATTTTTGGTGGGTGTTAACCCTTTTGGTGATGCCATAATGGGGTGAAATCATCGAAAACCCATCTTCCCGTGGAGCGGTCCGGCTATGGTAGCCTTCTTGGGGAAGTAGGAGAGTGACAATTTGAACCCCGACATCGATTTTCTATGCCAAGAGGTTAAGTGCAAGAGCACTTGTGTCCGGCAATGCTTATTGCTTTGTTTTTGTTGTTTTGATTTTTTTGTTGTTTTTGTTGTTTTTTGTGACACCATTTTGGGATTAAATTATCGAAAATCCGTCTTCCCGTGGAGCGGTCCGGCTATGGTAGCCTTCTTAGGGAGTAGGATAGTGATAATTTGTGACTCCAATGTCTATTTTGTATGCCCTGGATGTCAGGTGCAGCAGCACTCTTATCGGGCAAATTTATTGTCTGTTTTTAGTGCATTTTTGATCATTTTTTGATGTTTTTGAAGTGCTGGTTTGAATTCGTCCCTGGGTGGGACGAATTCCAGCTGTAGAATTCGTCCCTGGGTGGGACGAGCGCTAACCTGAGTGCTCGTCCCAGTCAAGGACGAATTCCAGCTCAAAAGGCCTATTTAAGGGCCAAAACTTGCATTTGGGCTCATTTGTGTCATTTTTTTTCTTGCGATTTTGGGGCTCTGGGAGGAGGAGGTAATTCTGCGAAGCGAAGCGCTCGCTGGAATTCTCTCTCGCCATCATGAGTGCACAAACTGGTTCGAGCGGCGGAGCCGAAGCGAAACCTCGTAAGTGTCTTCTAGAGCTTATTTTTGTTTAAATTTGCACTTGTTTTATTTAATTGTTTTTTGTGATGATGTTTTTCGAAATGTGTTTTAAAACTTAAACCTAAACCGGATTTAAGACATAAACTTATTGTACAATTAACGTAGTAACCTAGTCAAGAATTTTGCTTATGCTAAACCTGGTTGTAACCAGAGTTTTTTTGTGTTTTTGAATTAATGGTTAAGATTAGAAATCTTGAAGCGAAGATTTGTTTTTGTTTTTTATTTGATTTTTTTGTTTTTCTTGCTTTGTACAGTTCTTTTCCATGATTTTTAATTTTTTTTTGTTGAATTGTTTTCTTTTGCAGGTTAGGAGCCGGTACCGTGTACCTACCGCCTTTACTGAGGCGCGGGGTGCACTTGACTGATGATGATTGGGAATGGCTTGATGCCCTTGGGCTCAAGCAGGTGTCTCGACTGGAGCCTGTGGTCCCGGATCAGGCCTATCTGATGGCCTTGATCAAACTTTGGGATCCGTGGACCAACACGTTCCATCTTTCGACAGGGGAGATGACTATAACTTTGGAGGATGTCTATCGGTTGCTTCGGATTCCGATAGACGGATCGCCTATTAGGACATCGCCGTGTGATCAATGGACTGCTGTACTTACGAGATGCTTTGGGCATGGGGAGCGGCTGGGTGTAACGAACCCAGTGGAGACAGTCGAGGTGGACTGCCAGGCTGGCGGGATTTTGGTTGGTTGGTGGCAGGAGAGGGGGGTGTTAGGAGTGAGGCACGCATTCTTGATGGGCCTTATTTCTAACATTCTTCTCCCTGATTCGTCGAGCACGAGGTTTCCGTGGAACCTGCTGGATTTGGTATGGCGATTTGGTAGAGTGCCCGATAGAGGCACCACTGATTTTGAGATGGGGACAAACATTGTTGGCACAGCTCTACGGGGAGCTGTATGCGGTCCGCTGTCGGCAGCGAAAGGGCGTCAGTTGCAGTTATCTGCTGCAGTGCTGGGGTTGGCAGCACATAGCAGTGGAGAGGCCGACCGGGTTACCGTGGACGACTCGGGCGGCTGATGGATGACACCGGAGATAGGCTATGCAGTTTTGTGGCGGCGGTCTGCGGAGCAAGGGCAGAGTCTACGATGGGCAGGTGCTGTAGAGCACTATACCGATGCCTTTTCTCGGCTCACTCTAGGGGAGGTGTTTTGGCACCCTTATCGGGACTGTCCAGCCTAGCCAGAGGCTGGAGAGTGGCTCCATCGGGTACGTAGGGAGCGGTGGTTGACTGGGAGGCACGGGACGGAGCATGAGTTCTTTTCATACATCCGGGTTACACGATAGTTTGGGGTGCGCCAGGGGTTTCCTGGTGAGCCCGTGGTCTATCGACGATGGGGAGATGAGAGGGATTTAGATCCACCGGTCACCATGCCATTGGGCGAGGAGTCAGATGCGGTTATTGATGTCCCGGACGTAGATGACGTCGGGACTACCACTGAGTATGACTCGTGGTGGGTACTACGATGATGGAGAGGAGAGGGGCCACTGGGAGGCACGGAGGCGGCAGTGGAGGGTGCTGAGGCAGCAAGGGATGATTGGGGAGGTCCGTTGGATGATGCGGACATGTTGGATGTGGGGGATGAGGATGTAGACTTGGGCGCTCCGGATCAGCCGGACATGCAGGACGTGGAGGAGCAGTGGGAGCCAGAGCAGGCTACTGTTCCAGAGGGTCCTGTTCGTCAGGCAGACACAGAGGAGGTGGAGTCTGAGATACACGCTAAAAATGCGTGACTGACAGAGCTACTACGGATACGAGATCTGGAGTTGGGGGATGCGAGGCGGGAGTTGGGGGATGCGCTGTGGGAGAGGGATCTCCTGCGGGCTCAGCTGACAGAGCGGGATAGGGTTCTGGCACAGCGCGACGATGCGGTGTCATACTATCATCGACGAGAGGCAGAGTGGTGTCGACACCGGATAGAGTTGGAGAGGGAGGTCATCCGCCTTGGTGGGCGACTACCTGAGCCCTCGGTCAGTGGATCTTCACGTCGGACGAGGGATAGTGCGACTGAGCAGTCAGCATCATCTCGTCGTCGACGATTAGATGAGGGAGGCGATAGCAGGCATGATGCGGGGGCTAGTAGTAGCCGCCCTGCAGGGTCCCATAGGACCCACACCACGGGGGGTAGTTCCCGTCGCACCGATCCTGCGTGATCATGGTGGTCGACGCCTTAGGTTGGGTTTTTGGATATGATTGCGGGGTCTGAGGACCAGTTTTGTAGCCTACGGGCATTTTTTTTGACGATATATATATATATATACCGGTTTTATTGTGGTTTTTTACATGTGATGATTTGATTTTTGTTATGCATGATGGCTAATGACTATGGATGTATGCATGTTTATTTATTTTGATGAATGCTTATGTTATGATGAATGCAAATGTTTTTTATTTCTTTTTGATATGCAAAGTGAAATGGATGAATGATATTTGTGGTGATTGGTTATGGCACCATAGGCTGTTTAAGACGCTCTTTATTTCGTTTTTAGGCGATTGCTATGATGTATGGCTCTTGTATGTATACATGTGGTTTTCTCTTTTTGTATTTTTTGATGGTATTGTAAGGATGAAAAGCAGCGTAGTTGGTTTAGAAATGTAGCTAAGGTTTTCTGAGACTCAGACGGTTTTAACTCACTAGCCAAGACTGTACTTTATCTTACAAGACTTTTGAACAAGGTATGAATCGGACTTGTTTTTGACCAAGCTATTTCACATCCCTGTGTGTGCAATTGAGTTCATTTATGTGGTATTTGTCAGGATACCGCCAATGCGCGATGGGCTTTCAACCGAACCTGTACTGAGGATCACCTAATTAGCTCCACTAACTCCTTTGTTGTATTTAGTTAGATTAATCTACGATGTTATCCAGGATGCCATAAGCTAGCTCATCCACATGCAAACATTGATCTGTACGCAAGTTAATGTGATAGATATATCATCATGCGTGAGGTTTACCGTCAGTTACCGATAGGCTATCAACCAAATCGGTATTGAGGCTTGCCTTATGACCTATTAGAATGCTGAGAGTTCCAGGGATTCAAGTTCAACTCCCTTCTTTTCTTCAATTGTATTGGGATACTTGCTCGTTTGTAGTGATAAGATCACTGTTTATTTTGATTTGTTTTTCTTTTGAGCAAGGGATTGGGGATATGGAGTGATGAAAATCACTATTGCTTGTGCCTTTTGATGTGTGCACTGTAGGATGTCAAATATTTGAGTTTTGACGTTTTGCAAATTTTTGATGTTTTGCAACTATTGAGAACTTAGGGATTCTTAGGGAATTGGGTAGGGAGGATGCTTGTCCTTTTGCCAACTCTCAGCATTCTTGGGGTCATTCGCACAGGGGGATGAGCAAGATAACCGTTTCGCTTTTGGTGACCTGGATTACTTTGCAGGTTTCATCTTTCATTCACACAACTTGGGAATTGTTTTATGTGTCTTGATATGTGTTGGGATGTTACGTAACAAGGTTTATTTCAAGTATGACTCTACCTTCGTAAAATCTGTCTGACTTGATACATTACATGGCTAAAGAGCAAAATGATGACTGAATCACGAAAACTCTTGATACATTAAAAGACCACTGACTCTAGTGTGGTAAAAGCAATGCATGGTGTTTTTGTTGTTTTTGTACAATGGAACAGTGTGGAATAAGATGGACTAGCAGAGCAATTACAGCCTATGGTGCCTTTGACCTATTCGACCACAAATATGCAATGTATGGATGCAATGCTTAATGCAGCTACATATTTTTGTATTTTTGATGGATTGATTTTTGTGAATATGAATATGAGGTGCGAGAAGAGACTCTCTATTGATGAATTTGAGTATGCCTAGAAATGAGATGCAAATTTTTGTTGTTTTTGATTATTTTTTATTTTTGACCAAGTGATTGCGATAATCCTTGGAGCTTTTTGGTTTGACCAAGTGATTGCGATAATCCTTGGAGCTTTTTGGGGTGACCAAGTGATTGCGATAATCCTTGGAGCTTTTTGGGTTGACCAAGTGATTGCGATAATCCTTGGAGCTTTTTGGGTGACCAAGTGATTGCGATAATCCTTGGAGCTTTTTGGGGTGACCAAGTGATTGCGATAATCCTTGGAGCTTTTTGGGGTGACCAAGTGATTGCGATAATCCTTGGAGCTTTTGGGGTGACCAAGTGATTGCGATAATCCTTGGAGATTTTTGGGGTGACCAAGTGATTGCGATAATCCTTGGAGCTTTTTGGGTTTGACCAAGTGATTGCGATAATCCTTGGAGCTTTTTGGGTTGACCAAGTGATTGCGATAATCCTTGGAGCTTTTTGGGTTGACCAAGTGATTGCGATAATCCTTGGAGCTTTTGGGGTTGACCAAGTGATTGCGATAATCCTTGGAGCTTTTGGGGTGACCAAGTGATTGCGATAATCCTTGGAGCTTTTTGGGTTTTGACCAAGTGATTGCGATAATCCTTGGAGCTTTTTGGGTTGACCAAGTGATTGCGATAATCCTTGGAGCTTTTTGGTTTGACCAAGTGATTGCGATAATCCTTGGAGCTTTTGGGTGACCAAGTGATTGCGATAATCCTTGGAGCTTTTGGGTTTTGACCAAGTGATTGCGATAATCCTTGGAGCTTTTTGGGTGACCAAGTGATTGCGATAATCCTTGGAGCTTTTGGGTTGACCAAGTGATTGCGATAATCCTTGGAGCTTTTGGGTTGACCAAGTGATTGCGATAATCCTTGGAGCTTTTTGGGTGACCAAGTGATTGCGATAATCCTTGGAGCTTTTGGGTTTGACCAAGTGATTGTGATAATCCTTGGAGCTTTTTGGGTTGACCAAGTGATTGCGATAATCCTTGGAGATTTTGGGGTGACCAAGTGATTGCGATAATCCTTGGAGCTTTTGGGTTGACCAAGTGATTGCGATAATCCTTGGAGCTTTTGGTGTTTTGACCAAGTGATTGCGATAATCCTTGGAGCTTTTTGGGTTTTGACCAAGTGATTGCGATAATCCTTGGAGCTTTTTGGGGTGACCAAGTGATTGTGATAATCCTTGGAGCTTTTTGGTTTGGATTATGGCTCTTCAGGGGATAGAGGTACCCCCAGCTTGATGGTCTTTGCACTTCGGATCCGGCTCTAGAGGTATGGGCACGAATGGATTGGCCCTATGCACGGATAGGAGGACAGGATCTACCCCCGACATCGATGTTGTTATGGGATCTCTGGGTGGAAGTTGATCTTTATGTGCCCAAAGTTGTGGATGTAATGCTTGGTCCCACTGCGGTGGGTTAACACGCCACTCATGCCCTAGTATTATGTTTATCTGTTGACATGCTTCCTCAAATTTTATGGGATGCCGATGTTGTCTTATGTGATTGTTGTGGGCTATGTCTGTTTCATCCTCACCTTCGGACTAGTGTGTATAGCTCATCAGAATCTGGAGATTCTCGAGACATGGAGGACTGCATCATCAGGTAGCCCTATGGTTAAAGGTTGATCCTCTTCGAAAGGAGCCTCATGTAAGTTGGGCCTTGGGAGCTCCAAAATCTTGGTCTCTACCAACTCTAAGTGCTCTAGTGCTTTGCATGTATCGGGAGATTTGAACTCCTCCTCTTTGGTTGGTTCTTGTTGAGGAACTTGGGGCCTATGGAGGGGTGGCCAGATAGCACCCCCCATGCCTTGGTAGGGCTTTTCATCCTGCTCTTCTTCTTGCTCTGATTCCTTAGAGGCTTCTTGATGACTTTCTAAGGGTGGCTCATAAACTTGGGTGGATGTCTGAGGAAGGCACCCATCATTGGTTATAGGATCAGCCTCCCGCTCATGTCTAGGAGGCATCGGGGGTGGGCGGATGTAGCTTGATAAGGTCACGGAGACTCGTCTCGCACCCGTGGGTTGTGCCTCTCATAATGTTTTGTCTTATGTGTGTGAGGGGTTGGAGTCTTCTCAGGTAGTTTATAGCACAACTTATCTGCTTTGCGCTGCATGTATAAGTCCTCTAACTCCTGACGACCTTGCTCATGCCGCGTGATTCGAGCTTGGCGGGCGGCATGTCTGGCGACTACCGGGTCAATTTGGTCTACCCTATTTTGCTCAGGAGGTTCGAATGTTTTTCCTATGTGTTTGCCTCGATCTTGATGATCTAAAATTTCTATGGGTCGCTTCCCTCCGTCGATGTAGGCGGCATGTACTTGAGGCCGCACTGTTTGTTGTCCTCGAGGAATGCGATGATTTTCCTCGTACTCCCTTTCATGTTGGCTCTCCTGCATAGTGTGTTGGAACAACTCATCCTTCTGGCATTGAAGGTGCTCTTTGTTAATATAGTACAGTTCCTCTAAATGTAGTCGCTCTAGTCGCTCTAGCTCAAGTTGCATGAATTGCATTTGGCGTGCGACGTGCTTGACAGATTCTAAGATGGTTGGTCCTGTCGCCTCATGTCTAGAAGGCCTAGATGCCTCTCCTAGATATTTTCGATCGTAGTGATCCAAGATCTCTATAGGTGACCTCCCTTTGTTGGGGGTAGCGGCATTCCCTCGGGGCTTTGGCCTCAGTGAGTGGTCCTGATAGATAGCAGGTGCGGAGGCGTGTTGCTCCCGTGATGTGTATTGTTTTTGAGGAAGGTAAGGGTTTTCCTCATGCTCTCTTTCATAAGTGAGAAAGGGATGGATGGAGCTAGCTCGCCCTACCTGAAGAGCCTTGTGCTCTGGATTTTTCTTTGTAGTCCTGACAACTAGAGGGGGTGAAGGAGGGTTAATGTAATCATGTGGTCCCTCCCGTCGAACCCTATGTTGACCTAGCGCTTTGTCGCACGGTGACCACTCATAGCGAGCATCTAAGGGAGCTCTCCTATGGATGTACCCCTCATGGGAGGGTTTGTGTTGAATGCTATGTTGAACAGGAGTGCCCCTCGAAGAGGTGTCCCTGTAGTCCCTTTCCTTTAAGGTGTGGAGGGGACTGCCTTGTGTGTTAGGTCACCAAGGTGGTATGACCAAATCCTTGGGATTGTAACGGAGGTGACTCGTGCCTCCTGGGACATTCCCCACAGCCTCCGCCCGTGATTGGGCTTGGCTACGGGTGAGCACCATGACGATGTCTCTCTAAAAAAAACCCTAAAATTGAAAATGAGTCAGATGGGGCCCAAAATTGGCGTGTGCATCCCTCTTATAGTAGATAAGACAAAAATGAAGTTTCAAGTCCTAGATCTAAATACATTAGGAGATATTGACCTCCGAACAGCTCAAAAAGTGTAAAAAATTGGGCACGCAATTTTAGAACCTAATTTCGGGGCACTAGATGATGGAATTTGGCCTCAAAAACTGAATTTTCTGGGCAAATAGGATTCTAGGGAATTTATTTGTTTAAAATTATCCCAACTAACTCCCTGTAAAATTTCAAGTCAATCGGAGCTACGGTTGAGAAGTTATGGCCCCGACAAGATGCACTAAAATTTAGGGAAAAATATAAGATTTCCCATATTTTGTTGGATGCTCCCGCATCACTTATGGGCACATTTGGGGTGCTTTTGGGTTGACCAAAGGGTTCATGGACACCTTTGGGGCATTTTGGAGTGACCAAGCGATTACGGGAATCCTTGGAGCTTTTTGGAGAAAATGACAAAATGCGTAGATTTTTATCTTTTGTTTATGATGATTTTTCTTTTTGTTACACTAAGCAGAAATGAACACACACATACGCAAACCGTGATTATCTCTTTTAAGGATTAAATGGTGTGTCCTAAACTCGGTTTAGTGCATTTTGATGTTTTGTTTTGTTTTTGTAGGTTTTGAAGAACGTTTAAATGCATTATGACGGCTCATATAACTCCCAAAATGGTCGCCCCTTCAATATACCAACCAGGCCGATATACCAACCTCTCTATATACCCGCCCTTACGAGAGGGAGACTATAGGTACGTGAGAGCAGAAGGTACGTGGTACGTAGGCGGTACGGAAGGGGGATTGTCCTGTTAATGGCACCTACCATAGAAGACTTATCCTCGTGCGCATGGGAATCACCCCAGCGACACTCGGTCAGCTTTCGTCAGGATTTACGCCTAACAACAGTTGACAATCGGGGAAATGGATGCAAAGCTAAGCCAAGGTGGTGATGAACCCACCGTTGGTCTTGCTCAAGGGCTGGGGTCTTACGACCAGCTCCTTGGTTTAAAATTATTGCGTGAAGTGTGTGGGATTCATTTTATTTAGCGAAAATGAAACAAGCATAAATGACTTTCCCTAAGCAATGCAGGATAAAATGAAAACAATCAAAGAAATAGAAACGAAACAGAAATTTAACAGAGATTATAGAAATCCCTACCTCTTCTCTCGCTCGGACCGGTTGCTTCTAAATTTTCGCTCTGAAAATCTGCAGACAGGAATTCGTCCCTCGGTGAGAGGAATTACATAACAAAATTCGTCCCTCCCAGAGATGAATTTGAATTCGTCTCAGGGTCAGACAAATTTTAGTAAAGCAATCGCCACAGCCAAGAGACGAATAACAGTCTGCAAACAAAAAAATGTACCTGTCAAGCACAAAACACAAAAATTTAATCAGTTTCTATGATTTTAAAAACCAGGGAACAGTGTCCCACCGTGATCGCCACTGAAAGCACGAGATTCCGGGCAAAGGAAACACTAATTGCGATGCATTCAAAATCAAATACGCTTAAGTCCTAGAAATGTAAATTGCATGAAATGAAAGAGACGCATTGGAAGAGACACAAGAAAATGGAGAAAACACAGCCCTTTCATTAAACTTTCTTGATCTCTGTTACAAATACGCCTCCTCCCTTTTCAGGGGCTAGGAGCGTTAAAAGAATTTGACTACAATCGAGACTTAAGGTTCCTCTTTCCGCATGCCCACACTTGAAATGGACGGGCCAAGATGATGTCGTCGCTGATGTCGATGAGTCCTTGACCTCTGCTGCTCCTCCCTGCGAACAAAGAAACAACGAAGATGTCAGTAGCACCTACTGCAAATAAAAAGTGTTTGTTCTCTAAAATCGCCAAAAGATGCATGTAAACATTTGTCTGAAACAGATGAGTAAAATGACTCTAAATGACCTGAAAACCTGACAGAGGATAGAAAACATCACCGTAAGGCCATCGCCACCGAGACAACCGACCAATCTGCCTTCAACTGGAATTCGTCCCCGGGCGGGACGAATTCGACCGCAATTCGTCCCCGGGTGGGACGAATTCTTCTGTGTTGGAAAAGCCGACCTGATGCTGCTCCAATGTCGAATCCCGAGACCTCCAAAACACCTGCAAATAGGGGGGTTATGTAATTGGGGCCATTTTGGGATGACCCAGATGGTCGGATTCTCCCAATTTGGCCTCTATCCTCGGGAATTTGATATCGCCACCTGCAAGTTAGTGAAACAACAAAGCGACACAAAGCATGATAAAATCTGATCAAAATGTTATGAAATTGAAGCTATGAGTTAACCAAACAGAATAACATGAAATGCAACCTGAAACAATAATCTAGAATGCTTTTAAAACAAAACTTAGAAAGTGCGGGGGTGCCCAAGTGGGCCTCCCACCGTTGGCACTTGATTTTGGAGCCAATCCACTAGGGATGGGCCCAAAACCTCTTAGGATTGGGAGGTCGACAAATTGGTTGATTCAGGTGTCCATATGTTGGATTTGGGTCGGATTCAAGCTTCCAAAAGCCACCCAACAACCTCCCTTGCAAAAGAGATTGGTGGATGTGAGAAGGTGAATCAAAGGGGATGCAAGTGGGTGTTCAACTCGGCAGCACTTCGTTGCTTGAAATCTCCTTCAACCTGCATATTTTGGGTGAGAAAAGTCCCACCTTTTATAGACCCATGGGGTCTCTTTTGAGAGGGAAGCACAAATGCCATGTGTTGGTCATAGGTGCCATGTGGCGCTCATGTCTTCCCATGAGGGAGGGGAGTCCTCCATTGACTTGGGCTTTCATAATTGCCCTTGTGACAGTCCTCTAACGGCCTATCTGTCCACCCACACACGCGTGCGAGGCAGGAGTCATCAATTGACTGTCCTGGGTTGCCACTTGGCACCATTCTTCTTTTTGCCCGTTAAACTCAGAATTCGTCCCTACCTGAGACGAATTCAGAATTCGTCCCTGGGTGAGACAAATTCCAGTTTAGTATTCGTCCCTGGGTGAGACGAATAGTGAGCAAAGTGTCTAAATGTGCCAAATTGCTTCCTGACCTTACAAAATTGCTATGAAAGTGGTTAGGACCACTGTTTGACCTCTGAGGGCTGCCCTGGGGGCTGTGTTTGTCAAAGCGATCAGTGTTTGCAGTCACATAATCGGATTGGTGTTGTTTTGGTGTCTACAAGTTGAATCTCCTTCGAAAGGATCTAGAGGTAGTGAAGAAGGAACGAGGAGGTATAAATGTTTAGTTTCAAAGAAAAAAATATTGGGAAGGCTCCAATGAACATCAAAGAATTCTAACTTTGGCGAGTATATACCATCTTGTAAGGAATAAAAACATACATTTGGAATGGGTAGTGCAAGAAAGGTATAAATTCCTTGTAATAAGAATGGAGTTTGTTCCCAAAATATATGAAAGGGACTCTATTGAAGCTCTAGAAATCCTTAATTGATTCAATTCAACCCTCAGTTTCTTGTGTAGATGATATTGTTACTCTCATGGGATGGCATGTCTAGGAGATGAATGATCACAATAAGGAGAATATTGTATGTCCTAGAAATATTAATAATTAATTGGTCTGGGCAGGTTTTTGGATTATCCCTACTAGGTTGCTTGGTCTCTTCTTTTTATATTCTCTCTAGGTCTTGTTTTATTTTGGATTTTTTGCACTTATCACAGTCTTATTTTCCTTCTCTAGTCTCATGTGGGTTTTTAGGTTCTCTTTGTGCTCTAATTATGTTTTGTTATATATTTTATGGGTTATCTATATCTTGGAGTTGATTGGTTTCATGGTTAGTAGATTTGTTTGTATCTTATGTTCATTGCCATATTCTAAATTTCTATTTGGTCTTGGTGACTAGCCCCATTTTTATAATATGATTTGGAGTCCCTTTCAAATTTCCATCATCCATCAACTAAAAATAATAATATCAACAAGCCCATTTCTCATATTTTTAGTCCTTTCATCTTTTTTATACTCTTACCTTTTAGAACTTCATTAGGAAGTAATGCCATATACATTATCTTTCTTATATAATTAGGTATTGTTAAAAAATATTTAGAGTTTTTAACTATTTCATCATGTTTTAAATTTAGATAATTTGCTAGTATTTAAAATCTTTCATATTTGTCTTATCTCATGATTGATTGCAATACTCTCTTTTCCTTCATTGATTTATTCGCTTGACTTTTATTTTGTTCATGTGTTGAGTCAAATATTTTAATTTTTGTAAACTTCTTTATGTTTCTCCTAATGAGTCATCTTCAATGTATATTTTTTCATCTAGAAAATATGGGTTTTCTTCTTTAATTCTTTTTGATAACTCATGTATTTATGTTTTTTGTGTTTCTATTTTTTTGTTTCACTTCTTTTATTTGCCATATTCCTTTTAAGTTGACAACCTTATAAATCCTTAGGATTTGAATGATAAATTTCATGTTTCTAATTTAAAAAATATATATATATATATATATATATATATATTGAAGTAGGATTCTTTGTCTCCCTAATTATTTGGAAAGTAATAAAGAAAGAATTTTTGTAAATTTATATTTTTCCTAATGTTTGAGGTTGAAACCCTTTTGTCTCCCAAATAATTAAATTTGCAATAATTTACTAATACAAACAACTATGAAATCAGTTTAACCTTCAAATATCAAAATTTTAAAAAAATTTAGAATGGGAAATCCTTATGACTCCCTAATTTAATTTTTTCTAATTAAATTTTAAAACATTTTAAAGATTAATTGTTTTCAAATTTTCTTAAAAACTTTAAATAAATCACTTTACAACTTATTTATTTTATTTCAAAAAGTAAATTTTATAAAACTTTGTAATAACCTTATCTTTACAAAAATATAACTTTATAAAAATTAAAAAGTAAATCTTATAGCACTTCAAAAAATTTAAACATATCATTATCTCTCCAAATCAATCTTAGATGACTTTGATTTTTCAAAAATATAATTTTTGAATACCTATTTTTTCCTCTCTCCTTGTGACAACTTTCTAAAACCTAAAAAGGTGGTTTAATTGTTTTATTGTCATCCAATAATTTTTCTACTATCTGTGATAGTGCCATTCTAAATAAAACATCTTTACCTCTACATGGCATGTCTACGTGTGGCCCTACATTAGCTACACCTTCTACTTTTATGACCTTGACTATTGTCTTACTAGCAACTACAATGTTTGTCAAGGTGAAAGAATGAAATATTCATCTGATACCAATGACCTCCTTGATTGTAGAGTGATTGACTGAAACACTCCTATGTCATAAAAGCTACCTTCAAAATAAATGTGATGTTGTTCAATATGAAAGTTTTTTTTTTAATATCTTTGGTAGATGTTTCAACTCATTATGCCCTAACATTCCACCTTCATTTTGCACTCGATTCTACTATCCAAAATTACCACTACTTTAAGTTCTTCTTGGCAAGGTGTCCACTCATGTGGTAATTTGGTTTTATGCAACTTGACATATCTACTTCTTCAATGTTTGATAGTCTTCTCGATTAATACTTCTTCCTTCATGCATTACACTTTACTCACTAGTCATTTTGCTTGCTTGGCCTTTGGAATCATACATAGAATACTTCATCCTTTGTATTGTTCTTGGCTATACACTTGATATCTTATTCTCTTGTGACTTTTAATATTTTGATGCTTAGCTTACCTTTTACCTTGTATCTCTAATTTACTATTGTATCTTAGCTAGACACTTGAACTCCCATGGTGCTTCGATACTTGACCATTTGTACTCTATATCCTTTGTACAATCCCAATTGGTGCTTCGCCTATGTGTTCCTTATGTTCTCTATTTGATGGCTCATGCTTACCTTTGCTTTACCATTGATGGCTCCTATTTACCTATGCTTTACTACTAATGGCTCTTGTTTATCTTTTCTTTACCACTGATGGCTCCTAATATTCTTCTACATTCTAGAGTTATTTTACATGATATAAAATAATGCTACATTTGGATATATATTTTGGTCTTGGCTCTAAGTCGAGATCTTGGTTTAACTCTCTAGGCTTGACTTTGATGCTCATAGGTTGGCTTGAGTGCTTAGCTTTGTCTTCAATGCTCTAAGCTTTGTAGAGTAATGTCTTCATTTTTATTGTTACCTTGAATATATTAAGGCTCCTTTTATTCTAAAACTTGTATTCTTTAAGTAGGTGTAGGTTCAAATGCTACATCTTCATACTTTCAAACCTAAAAATTTAAACTTCCATGGTTTAGTACTATCTTAAAAACATGTTGTCCACTATTTTCTTATGTTGATTTCTTTACCTTCAAGCCTTTTTGCTTGAAGTCTTCTATCTCTCTTCAAGTTTTCTTGCTACCTTCAAGTCATATTTGCTTGATTTCTCCATAAAGCAAGTTATATTAATGGTATATTTTCATGCTAATTACCAATAAATATTTTATCAAGGACCTATTTTAATGGGTATCTTTAATATACCTTCAATTGGACCTTTTCTAATAGGTCTCATTTTTTTTTGCTAATATCGAGGTCTATCTTCAAGACCTAAAATTATATGGCCATCTTGGTGAACGGTGATGATTGTCCCAAATCCTATGCAAGCAACCTTGTTGTGGATCTAACACCACAATTAGCTTGTTGGATAGATTAATTCATAGAACCCCTATCTAAGATCTGATATAAATCAAATATATATCACTAATCAAAATAATAATGAATCTGAACACAATTAGAAATATTGAGTATACTGTGTTGTCATTGATGTCAAATGATTGATGTCTTGATGTCATAAATTGATGTGAAAATAATTTTCATTCAAAAAAATATAATTATAATATGTTAAACAATGTTAAAATATAATCCTATTAAAACAGATAAACAAACCTATAAGTTTGGGAAAACATGTAAAGAGTAAAATTAATTTGTAATAATACTAGCATTTTAGGCTGTTAAATATTAGACATGTCTTGGTAAATAAAACAGCAGGCATACAATTTCAATTAAAAAAAAAAAAAAGTAGGCATACAAATCGAAGCCCTCTGATTCCTTTATATGGGACTGATTCAGTGTAAGTTTAATCTTAAAAGATGTTATTTCCATTGATACCATGAACTTTCGCTGTACCTTGATACATATTCTCGGGGATGGGCATGCAACTACATGATCGCAAATTTTAACATTGTATGTTTACAGTAATTCTTTTTATTTTCAAACGGGTAAACCCAACGGTTCAAAGAAGGGCATGCTTCTATTTACGGTGTTCACAGCCGCCTACATTGATCACGATCCGTTATCAAAGAAGGGCAAGAAGTCTGCGACAAGGAAGCAAGAAAGGTCGCCCACTATCACGCGTGTTGTACAAAGAAACGCCATGAGCCTTACCGAAGATCTTCTCCGGCAAAACGCAGAATTAAACATCTGTATTGATGCCGATGTTCAGGCCCAGGGTGGCCTCGGCTGGGGTGACGGATACCCTCTTCGCTTCATCCGGACGTTGGTTTCACTGCAAGCTGCTCAGGTAACATACTACATTACGCCGACTGATTTCTGGAACACTTGCTTACAGTTGGAACAAGAGCGGCGTGAGATAGCGGAGGAAGGAGATGATTTAGACTTGGAAAGAGCCATATGGCAAAAGGGATGGATGGAGATCACCCACTACGAAGGAAGACGGCAAGAAGGAAACGTGAATGCTCTCTTCTCAGATGTCATTATGGCACTGAAGGGTTGGTGGGATCCAATTCCGGCAACAGGGATTCGCACATTTATAATTTGCCCTGTACCTGCAGATAGTAGGATATCAACGGAAGAGGTTCTATTCCTTCAATGCAAAATTACTATTCGGCTTTCCACGCTCTATCGCAAAAGAGTAGAAATGAGAGATGCGATCAGCAAGATCGATGGCATGTGCCAACGTCTATACCATACGTTGCGCAATGAATCCGAAGATACTCGATGGGATAGAATTTTTTCAAGCGTTTTTGGTGCGGATACGGGGTTCATCATCGTCGTTCAGCGTATAAAGCTATATTTGGGTCATTGATGATATTGATCTGCTTCTTTTCATCAGAATTGCAGGTTCTCCTCCGTTTGTTCAGACCAAGATCATAATTCGGTCCAATGTGGAGATTTCATCCAAGAGCATTGATTGAAAACAGCATGTTATGCTTAGTTGTGTTGTTCTGCCATATCGTGACAATTACTGCACTATTTGATTCAATGAAAAAGATGCGCTTTTGTATAGGGAATTAAACTCTTTGGATTATCTTCTTGGTTTCTGGTATCAGTGTAAAGATTTCAATGAAAAGATCGTATATGAAAAATTTCTTTCCTCGTGTTCTTCGGTTTCTTGCTTTCTTCTTTCCTCGTGTTCTTCGGTTTCTTGCTTTCGGATGTCTTTTCCGGATTTCAATTTCTTTCTGTTGGGCCTATTCTTTGAAGCAGAAAGATTAATAAAATAGTTGCAAATAAAGATAACAGTTAGTATTTGGTACTTCTGTTCTAATATCTCGGAAATGAAACACGTACGTAGAAACTGTAGTAAACTGCATTATACAGTTTCTGTAACTCACAGGTAATTGTAATTGTCATGTCATTGTCCTTGCCCCTAGAAACCGACGGTAGAATAAGTTATGCAGTTGTGTATGATAATTACTGGATTGAGACTGCAAGGCAGCTTATATCCTGTTTGAAGAAGCCAGAAGGAAAAAATAAAATAAAAAAAACTAATACAGATGAAAAAACGATGTTTAACGTTGATTTTTATATTATTTGTAACTTTTATTTTCCTATATTTTTCCTTGCACAATGCTCATCCGGCTATTATTAAGCTCACACCGCCCAAGTAATTTATATATTATTATTATTCACTAAGAAAAAATGCTTCTAATATTTTCTACATATTATAAAAATTCAAATATTTTATTTTTATAAATATAAAAATAGAAGGAAAAAAGATGTGTAATGTAAAATTTATGTTAATTTATTGATTACGTTTTCTCTGGGATTTTAAATATTTCTAGAATAGGTTATAATTTATGTTTTAAAACCATTTAGATTTGAAATTTTATTAATTTTTTATCGAAATTATATGAGTTGTAAAAGACAATATTTAAATTTCTAAACAATAAAACTTGGTAGATTATTGTAATTGTTAAAATATAACACAAATATAATATTTATAAAACTAGAAAGATGTGCTATATAATAATTTATTTTGGATCGCAATTCTATTAAGAACTCAAAATATTACATGTGGTATTATAAATTACTAGTTCAATCAGACTATGTTTAGAGTTCTTTTCCAAAGACTTTTTATTCTTACATTGTAATTTTTTTTTCATCATTTTTTAAATCGTTTGGATTTCATCAATTACTTTATTTTCTTTAATAGTTTTACACATAATATTATTTTTATCACATTAACTCTTTTAATAATTTAGAGACAACCAAATTAATATCATATAAGGTGTAGTTGATTTAATATTTATACCATATTTTTTGATATTATAAAAAATAATATATAACTACCTAATGAGATTTATATAGATTCATTGTTTGTGGGCATCTTGATCCTATAAGAACATATCTAGGTTATAAATCTATATATCTCATTAAAAAATATATCTTAGAAATAGTAAGACAAATGTTTATTTGATGAAAATTATTATAATATATACTAATGAGAACATCCAGAGTAATCAATGAAGAGCTAGTGAGTATGTTAATGAAGAGGAAGTGAAGAAAGTTGTTTTCTCCTTGGAGAAGGACAAAGCTCCAAGCATAGATGGTTTTTAGGAAGGTTTCATCTAAGTATTTTGGAATTTATTAAAGGAGGATTTATAGTAGTTCTAGGGTCTAACCATTCAACAAAAGTTTATAGAGAATTTAACATCTTTTTAGTGTGTATTCAAAAGAAATAGGGATAGAAGGGATTTAATGATTATAGGGCGATAAGTCTATGTCATATAGCATATAAGATCATTGCTAAATAGAAATATTAAGGATGAAAAAATTCTCCCAAATTTTATAGCATACCAATAAGTTATTTTGTGAAGGAAAGGAAAATATTAAATGTTGTCATATCTCTCCATGTAATGCTACACTTTGTAGTATAAACTAGGAGGGAAGGATTGTTGTAAATGCTAGATATAAAATATGTATATGACAAGGTATCCTAGAGCTTCATGGAAATAAAATATTTCTATGTTTGGATTTAGTAGGAGATGGAGAATATGGGTGAGAAATTGGTACGGAGGAATGAGGTTCTTAGTTATCAAAATAATTCTTGGGAAAATTTTATTTAGAATAGCAGGTATTTAAGGCAAAGGGATCTATTTTCTCCTTACCTCTATATTGCCATTCTATAAGACCTTTGGATACTTATAGGTGCATTCCAAGCAATGATATCATCAAATATGATGAAACATTTTGTGTCTATGAGAGGTATCATTCACCAATAGTTTATGGATGATACAATCATACTTGAGAAACCTTTGATACCTAAACATAAATGTTAGATTTTTTATTACATTAACTCATATAAAGCTCTATCCAAGATCCAATACAAATCAAATATATATCATAAAAATAACAATAAATCTCAATACAAAAATATCTCACAAGTATAACTTAAACATAAATAATATTAGAGTATTACAAGAATGATACAAATTGATTACATTACATGGATATTTATCTCCAGTATTTAATTTTACATAAATTTTTAGTGCTTTAGTTATTTCTCTCCTCAAAGTTCTAGCAGATACAACCTTTCATATTCCTCTCATAAATACAAACCTCTCATCTTATCACATATCAATGTGACTTTTTATTCTCTCATTTGATACCTTGAACTTCATCTCAAATTGATACATACAATATATAAAACATAAATCATGTACCAAACTATTATGACAAGGGGATTAAATAATGTAATATCCCCAACACCCCCTATATAAAATTACTTGGTAGGAAGGATTTTTATCTTCAATCTCTAATTCTCCTTCATTTTATAGCTTTGAATTTATCATGGCCAGAGATAATTATATATGTCTACCTCTAGATGAATTTATTTGAGTCATCTCTAGATATTTGTATTTGGGTCACTACCACTAGATCTACCTCTAGGTCACTACCTTTGGGTTACAAACTTTGGGTCACTACCACTGGATCACTACCTTTGGGTTACAAAATTTGGGTCACTACCACTGGATCACTACCTTTGGGTTATTATCTCTAGAACTCTTCCTCTAGATCACCTCTAGATGATATCTAGGTCATTCACTAGAAATTTTATAAGATCATTATATATTTAGGATCATCACTACATATGCTTTTACTAAAAGTCATCTTCCAAGCTATTATTGGGTCATTATACTATAAGCAAACTTTGATCATACTTGGATTCCTTATGTAGAGACCATTCAATATTATTTTTATCTTATTCTATTCATTCATATTTATTCATCCGCAATCTATTTTTAATATATAATTTTTTATTTTTATTTTGTAGATAAAATATTTTTAAATGATTATATCTACCACAAATTTCATAAATATGGATATTCCAATATCTCTATATTATGTCCATATCTACAACAATGGTCATATTTATTCTTTGTTTTAAAATTCCTTTTGTCCTTTTCCCATTCACTCTTTATCACTAATTTGATGTCACTATTTCCTATTATAAATTTAATTCTTGATTCCTTACTGCTCCTCTATCCTTTATATCCAAGACCTTTACATTTTGGTCTTATTTTTTGTACAATTGATTATTTCATTTCTTATTCACATTTTCCCAAATCTATATCTTATATCCTATTTTATTTAAAAAAATTGAACCAATTCCTTTAGTATACCTTTCAAAATAACCAAAATGATCATCTGACTGATCTCTATCAATATCAACACAACTATGAGCATCACTATTTTTGTCAACATTTGAATCTATGTCAACATCAATTTTGATAGCATAAGATTTTTCTAAATAATCATAAACTATATTCAAATCATTTGTATCACATGTAACATCTATTTTTATAATAGGTTCTTCTATTTTTGTGATGAATTCTAAGTCACAAGTATCATTGCTTGCATCATAATTTTTTTTTTTTTTTTTTGATGAGAATCATAACTTGCATATTTTTGATAAATATCACTAGTATCACAACATGTATCAAACATCATGGGCATTAAATCATTTGTATCACAAGAAACATCTTTCATCGTTGGTTTATTTTTTAATTCTTCAACATTTCTTTACTTTCTTATATTAGCAATATTTAGAATAATTATTCCCTTGTAGATTATTTTCTATTGACTAAAAGATATGGTATTGCATGCATTTTTAAATCTTTCAAAATCCTCCATGTTCTACTTCACTAATAATATCAACAAGCTCATTTTCAAAATCTATAGTCATTTTCTCTTGTTTTATATTATTTCCTTTTAGAAATTCATTAGAAAGTAATGACATATACATTATCTTTACTATATCATTAGGTGATGTGAAAATATCTTTAGAGTCTTTAAATACTATTTTTGTTCTTGATTATACTAGAGGAATTGGTAACTCGTTACAATTTTTTAAATCTATTCATGGGTTCCAATATTGCTCTTTATCACCACTATAACATTTAGTTGCATCGAGTGATCCTTTTACATATTCAACTATGCTAATGTGACATACCTATTGTGCGACCCTAGGAGGAGTGCACTACAACTGACCTGAATTGCAAATGTGTTTATTATTATATAAAATTGAAAGGAATGAATATGTTGATAATACGTAAATAGATAAAATAAATAAACTACACCTTTTATTGATATTTACAATCCACAGTTACATATTTTTCCCTCTGAGGGATATCTAGTGCATGATACAATAAGTTACAAGTGAGCCATAAATGGTGGTGGAGTAAATCCCCTCACAAAGGGGTGGTGCACCTTTGTAGGCTTTCCACTTCTACACATGAAGTTGTATGAGGGCTCATAGATGCCTCCTTCTCCTTCTCTTGTCTAGGTGGGATCTTGTGCATTGAATGCCTTAATATGTTCACGTAACCTATATATCTACGTACATGGAAACAATAAAATACAGTGAGTAGTACAGGCCACCTCTTCGAAAGAAGCTCTTATTAGTAAAAATGAGAATCTATATAAATAAGAATAATATGAATTGACATACAACAAATCTAAGCAATATGTATATATAAATTGGAAACGCTACTCTAAATGCAATGAAATGTTTAGATCTACGCTAAATCTCTAGAAATGATAAAATGATAAAAAAAAGATCTAATGCTAAGAACAAAGGAAACTACCATTCTAAAATCTGGCTATGACTATGGGCCACTATCAAAGATAGTGGCATTTGATTTAACAGTTACATCAGATATTATATGTTATAGCAGTGATCCCTTACTCGAATTGATGTTCAAGGATCGCCTAGCATGTCTCCTAAATTGAATGGCAATTTGGGCATGATGAATCTGAATAATATGGAATGACGATAATTGAATGTGCTTTGATGCTCTCCCACTGGGCATATCTTAGCTCTTCATTTTTATGAGGCTCTGTTGCTTAGCTCTTAAACTTATTGGATCATTTGCTTTTCATGGGAGAGTCTATATGTACACTTCCCTCTTAGGTCTGGACCTTGGCATCCTAGAGAAGCTTCAATCTAAATTCCATGTGACTTACCATTTTGAGGGAATACATTAGTCATAATTTTATATTGAAGGGGCAATTAGAAGGGACTCAGGGAGTTCCTCACCAAAATCCACCTAAATTCCATGTAGTGGTGCACTCAAAATGCATGATCTAGGTATATATTTATGGCTAGACTATTTGTGATGTTGGATGTTATCAAGTCTAGCAATCAGGTCTAGCCATTGTAGTCTCCACCACCTGAGAGCAACCAAGCCTAGATGGGCTAGAACTACCTTTTTTGAGTGGTTAGGACCACTGCTTGCTCTTAGAGAGATCCAAGAGGGTTCATATGGTTTGCAAATGTGCCCATATGGGTAGTATCCTAAATATGATATGTTTTAGGTGTCTACAAATATCCCTTTTAGGATGCATTGTGGACACACAATGCAGAGCAAAAATAGACCACCTAGGGTCACATTGTAGGTTAGATGATGATCATTGATCTGATCAATATAGGATGCCCCAATCATGCGGGAGGGCGTAAATCCTAGAATAATTACTTCCAACGGAATGAAAGGCTTAAATTTATGGAAGTTTGCACTCGCTCATCAAGAAATTGAGTAGCTTCACTACTATAGATCCAAAGGGAGGGGAGCTACAAATGAAACTATCATATTTAATTTTTGCCCCAACAAAGGGTAAGCTTATGATAGTTGTTGGCAATGATTCGTAAGACAAATGCAACTCTAACATGATCAAGATGATCATTTGTTGACTTTGATTATGATATATTAAAAAATCTTGACTACCCTCTTAAGCGATGAGTCAATGAGGAAAGGACAATTTACAAAGCGATGAGTCACCTACCCCAAATTAATGATTTGGACCTCTTTGGAGGGTTGCATTTGTTATTAAGACTAGTTCCTATCTAGGTGTGACTTCAAAATTATTTGGTAGTTGTGCATCTCTATCCCACGGGGTGGTCCGAGCCACAATGGCCTTCTTAGGGAATCAAGGTGTTAGCTATTCTATTGTAGTGTGTGTTGAAACACTATTTGTTATAGGAAGAATGAGAAGGATTCTTGCTCCCGTGGTGCGGTCCAACCTTCATGGCCTTCTTTGGGTTTGAAGTGAAGCATCTCAATTCTACCATAACTAGTTTACCCCAAGTGGCCTTATGGTTACTTGTTCATCTTGCCGAGTTGCATGGAGTGCTTGTCACTGCAATCGCCAAGAGTATAGAGAAAATGACTGAGTACGAGACTTATTTGGGTTTTTTACCGAACGTCTAATTTTTAGTTTTGATTTTTATAATGATCTTGGATTTTGATGTATGTAAATGTTTTTTTGGTTTTTTCTTAGACTCTAACTACTTTGAATCAATAGGTGCTTTTTATGGATTATTTTGAAGTACCTTGTGGTCGCAACTTGGTAAGAAATTTCTTTATTTTTTGGCTAGTATCTATAATAGCGGTCCCTAATTGTTGTGCATGATAGCTATTAGGTACAACAACCAAGAATTTTGGACCACCGACAATAACAGTGGCCAAGGTGCGATTTGGAAAAACAAAAGGAAAATTAGGGTTTTGAGCTATCATTGTTGCCAGTTGTCAATTTGCTTTTGGAGCTCTAAGGTGAGAGAGACTACTCTTATTGGAATGTTTTTGATTGGATGCCATGGCTAAGCAAGGTAAGGTTTCGAAAAGCATAGGAGCCAAATCTTCCCGAGTACCTCTCTAAACCCTAACATCCTTTGTTATTATGGTAAAATGAACCTAATTAAGCAATTTTGGTAAATGAACCTCATTAACCATGTTGGCAATGAATTTCACCAGTAGTTAGGCTTCATTTAGGTTCTAGTTAGATGGGTTTATTTTTTTTTTGTAATTTTGCCATTATTTTGTTATTTTTAGGCCTGAGAGGAACATCGTTAGCATACTACCCATTGGTCATCATCGCTTAGAATGAATAGTTTACAATGGGGTTGGCCACTGCTACTACCAGTGGCAAGTTTGAAAACCCAACGATCAAATTTTTGACCATTGGGAACTGGCTACTGCCAGCTCTAGCAGCTGAGTTATGGCTGCTCCTGGCATGATCGACAAAGAAACTTTAGGCTTTTAATTAAGATTTTTGCATTTCTAGGCCAATTAATTGATTTTTTTGAAATTTTGAATTGTTTTTATGAATTTTTTTGCATGATTAGGTGCATTTATTTATTTCTCATGTAGCCTTAGAGTATTTTAATTATACTTGCACAATATAAAATGTTTATTATATTTATTTAGATATAGTATGTTGATTTAGGTTTTTCTTTTGTACTTTTAGATCTTATTTTCTCAGGATCAGGATAAAATCTACTTTGCAATATTTTACGTGTGATGAATGATATAGAGTGGGCCTGGATCAAGGCTCATGGGCTCCAGTATATCACTGGCCTACCCATGATTATGTCATATCAGGCCTACTTGACAGCCTTGGCCCATCGATGGGACCACAGGACCAACACCTTCCATATTCCTACCGAAAAGATGACCATCATGCCGGAGGATGTCTACAGGATTCTGAGGGTGCCTTTTGATGGAGTGCCCATTGTTTCTTCCCCCACTACTACACGAGGTGTTGTATTTGTGAGGGTCTTTGGTGAGCATGTTGATGCTACCTCCAAGGATACTTGCTCAAGGGGAAAATCTATTTCTCATTGGTATGATGAGGAGGTCTTTTCCCGACTGCACATCGTGTTGTTGATGGTTATCTACAATAGCCTTATACCCGACTACTCTGGATTGAGGTTCCCATGGAACCTCTTGGTGATGGTACAAGACTTGATTGATAGTGAGCAACCCATCATATATGCCTAGGCGAGTGCACTACTAGTGTAGTGCTATGATGAGTTATGCCACATTTAATGCCATGGATAAGCAAGTATTGCTTGTAGCTTACTCCTTTAGGTTTGGGGATGGGAGCACATCAGGATTGACCACCCAAGAGGACTCCTAGTGGTGATCATTTATTTGGATAGGGATGTCCAGTGCTATGGATCTAGGTGGCCCAGGGTGCTCGAGGAGCGCAAGAGTCGATGTCATGTAGGGGAGATTTCTCACTACATGGCATCTTTGATAGGTTTATAGGCTGTTGATATTATATGGAGACCATATCATGAGTATCCTACTTGGGATAATCCTACCAGCTTCACAACGAGGACTCACCACAATCGATGGTTGATTGGTCGTAAGGCCAATATTAGGGAGTTCTTATACTATTTGACGGTGCTCTGGTAGTTTGGGATCTAGTAGGATGTTCCTCTCGAGCTGGTTGTCTATCATCAAGATTACTATTGAGAAGAACCTTCCACCACCTCATGTTACAATAGTTCTTGAGGAGGATGACCCTCCTATAGTTGATCTTGGTATGGTTGATGTTGGAGTGATAGATGCATACTCACTCTAGTGGGGTACCTGACTATGGCATGGTGGTGGCCTCTTGGGGTGGTCTTTGGATGAGGTTGAGGCCATGGATCCTGATGGGTACCGAGTGTGGGCTCATATTGATGATTGGGGGTAGGAAGGGCAGTAGGAGCAGGTGACCGAGGAGCAAGTTGCTCTAGAGGAGGAGGAGGATGTAGATCCTAAGGATTAGGAGTCTACTCTCTAGGCTCAGTTGCACTAGGTAGAGTTTGAGTTGTAGACTTCCCAAATACAGGTTCAACAATGAGATGCTACTATCACTAATATTCCAGGACATGTTTCCCAACTTACTATCGATCAAGATGTTACTCGGAGTCAAGATGCCCTGGCTACAAGTGTAGATCCTAGGGCCGAGGTGAGATGACTATAGGCAATCATAGAGGAGGAAGATGCTCAGATGACCCCAGATGCTGCCTACATTGCTACCATTAGGTCATAGATACAATTGCTATGTGCTACCCCTTGGAAGAAGCCCATAGTAGCGATTTTATAGCGCAACATGCAGAGCAATTCCAAGCAATATTTAGCTTGGTCGAGTCAAAATACCAAGTCCCAAACTAAGCATACTGGAGGTGCCAATTCTATATCGCCTCCCATAAGGGGTGGTGAGGGTGGTGGTAAGGCTAGTGGTGTAGGCAACTCCTGATTTACCATGACTTATATGATACTTTATACCTATTTTTGGGTGTAAGGTCACTTGAACTACACGGTTATAACTTTATTGATGATTTTTGTACTTACATGTACTTATTTGACACATGACTATATGATATCTAGACATTATGACTCACATGTGTATTTATTCATGATTATGCTTTTACGTTTATGTGATGTAGTATTAGTATTTCATGATGTGATATGATTTAATTCTTCATGATGTTATGCGATGGGATAGATGTATGCTTAGACGATGATGCTACCTATATGTGCAGGTGTATTATTTATGATGTACACAGATGATTTAGTTTAGATGATGTATGTTCCATGATGTGTGAATGACTAGATGGTATGATGTAGATGATGGTACGGATGCCTATGTGGATGGAATACCTTCTTGTTATATGCATGTCTAATTTTGATGTATTGATATGATGAATGCAATGTTTGTAATGCACTATTTATGTGATGGTAATCTAATGCAAATGAACTTGTATGCTTTAATCACTTAAAACATATAATGATTAGGTATGAGTTTAACAATCTAATGAACAACACCACAGAATGTATAACAATCATGAATGTAAATAATAACTCTTAGCATAAGAATTTATTATTTAAACATCCTTATGTGAAACAGGATGATGTGAATTGTGTGATTGTGATATGAAATGATTTAGTGTTATGTATGATTTTTGAGGTTTTCCATGAGACTCAAAATATCTAGTTACTTTATCAAAATTTGTATACTAACCATATAGAGCCTCAGAAGGATAAAGTTATATCATGAAGACCTAGACACTCATTATCCCAGTGTGTGCACATGAGTATATTAGAAGAAACATAATCATACATCAGTGCCATATGGGATTCATTCAAACCATTGCTATATTGGGGATCCTCAAATGTTCATCCCGACATTAAGATGGACTCAGTTGGATTAGACTACTAGGCGGTACAAGACACCTAAGGCTAGCTCTTCCACATGCAAACATTGGTCTGTACCAAAGCAAGATACTTGTGACAGACATATCGTCATGTGTAAGGTTCAACTATGCTGAGAATTCTAGGGATTCAAGTTCTATACTCCCTTCTTTTCTTCATACTTATTGGGATACTTGCTCATGATATAGTGACGAAAATCACTGTTTATTTTGAATTTTTGTTTTCTTTCTTTTATTTTGAGCAAGGGATTTATGTAGTGATGATAATCATTGTTCACTTTGTTTGTTTTTTGACTTTTGAATTTTGAATTTTGCTTTGTTTGGGATTTTTGCTTATTTTGATTAAAGCAAGGGATTTTAGGTAGGGATGAACTTGTCCTTTTGCCAATTCTCAGCATTTCTGAACCAATTGCACAGGGGGATGAGCAAGTTAAAATTTTCACCTTAGGATACCTAATATCGCTTCGCAAAATTCATATTTACCTTGTTCCAACTAGGATTTTAGTGTTTTTATTAGTGATGGGATTTTGAGATATACCAGGTGCTATCAAATCTAAACCTCATCTATCAAAAGCAAAGATAAATTTCTACCAAATTTGATAAAACTACTAGGTATGGTTGAGTGACCGACCAACCTTAGTATGTTCCTTATAGAAACAAGAGGGGTTGTGTTGAAAAACACAGCTACACACATGGGTTATGGATGATGGTGGATTTTGAAGATGCATGATTGAGGTACAAACATGGTGTCATTTGTAAGATTGTAAACACAAATGTATCTAATGTAAATGCAATGGATGCAAATGCCTATATGCAATGCATCTATATGAATGCAAATGTGGAATGAAATGCATAATGCAAATGTTTTTGTATTTTTGTGTTTTACAATTGTTTTTGAATTTTTGATTATTTTAAATTGTTTTTGGATTTTTGATTTTAAATTGTTTTTGATGCCTTAATTGACCAAATGGATTTAATATGCCTTTGATGATTTTTGTGATTTTTGACCAAAGGGCTTTAATATGCCTTTGGGGTTTTTGTGATTTGACCAAAGGGTTTTAAGATGCCTTTGGAGCCTTTTGTGATTTGACCAAAGGGCTTTAAGATACCTTTGGAGCCTTTTGTGATTTGACTAAAGGGCTTTAAGATGCCTTTGGAGCCTTTTGTGATTGTTTTTTATTTTAATGTTTTCTGATTTGTTTGGATTTTTATGATTTTATTATTTTTTAAACTTTTGAAGTTATTTGAATGTTTTTGTATTTTTGGTTGCTTTATGTGTGGAATACCTTTAAATTAATGATGTTGAGAGGTTTTGGATCCTCAACACCTTCTAGTGTTGTTAGGCGATATGCCCTAGGCCCAATCTTATCAGAGATGATGTAGGGCCCTATCCATTTGGCCGTAAATTTGTCTCGTAGATGGGGTGGTAGATTTGAGTTCTGTTGGTTCTCTTTGAGCACAAGATCACCAACTTTAAAGTCTCTTAGGTGGACTCTAGTATTGTAAGCTCGTGTTAGATGATCTTTGTAGATGTGAAGATGCTCCAAAGCATTGATGCATCATTCATCCAAAAGGGTTAGTTGATCCAAGTGAGCTTGCCATGTAGTGTCATCATTGATGAACTCCTTCAATACGATGCACAATGTTGGAATTTCAAACTCTAAGGGCATGATGGCCTCAGAACCATATACAATTGAAAATGGGGTTGCCCTAGTGGGTGTTCGTATGCTAGTCCTGTAAGCCCATAATGCTAAGGGTAATTGCAGATGCCAATCCTTGTGATTCTCTTTCATCGTATTCTTTAGAATGACTACTATTGTCTTGTTTGAGGCTTCTGCTTGCCCATTTGCTTACGGATAGTATGGTGTCGCAAAGCTATGTGATGAATGTTGTACTTGGTCGTTAAAGCTCACATATTTTTATTTTTGAATGATGGTCCATTATCCGAGATTATTTTGAAAGGTACCCCAAAATAACAAATGATATTATGGAGTATGAACTCCACAATCCGAGGACCAATTATCAATGTCAGGGGGACCGCTTCTACCCACTTGGTGAAGTATTCAATGGCCATTAAGATAAATGTGTGTTGGCCTGACAATAGGGGAGATATTTTTTTGATTAGATCGAACCCCCACTGAGAAAAGGGCCAAGCTACTTGGATGGGTTGTAAGGCCTAAGATGGCAAGTGTGTCAAATTCGCATGATGTTGACATTTAACACATTTCTTGACATATTCAAAGCAATAATTCTTCCATGGTGGGCCAGTAATAACCCATCCAAAGGATGCACTTGACAATGGCCATGTCGTTGAAGTGGCCACCGCATGTACCATCATGAGCTTGAGAAATTACCCAAGCTGATTCTTGGGACTCTAAGCAATGAAGGAAGGACTCCATTGTAACCTCGATGATACAATATGCCTCCTAGAAAGACATATCTTATCGCTTTTTTTTTGAATGCTCACTTCTCGGCATGCGATAGTCCCTGTGGGACACTTCCAAGTCTTAATAAATCTTGCAACTAGGAAAGCCAGTCCTGATATGCTACAGCCTTGATTGATAAGATGGCTTGTGCCTCCTACGATTCGATTTGCACAAATGCATAGATTGAGAGACAACCTTGTGGTGAATAGTGGTACCATTCCCCATAGGACCTGGTGAGATCAAGGACTCCCAAGGTGCCTTCTTTAAGAAGTCTCTGGCTCTACAGAACGAGTCTTGGTCTAGCTCTATATGAATCATGTTGACAGATTCTTTGTTATCCAAAGCCTCATGCTGGATCGTTGAATGCGAGAGCATTTTGATGTGGATGGTCATGAAATCGGTAGATGGATTTTGAGGGATCAATGATCCTAGAGATGCCATGGTGTCTATGAATATATTTGATGAATGAGGGATGGCCTCGATGTCATACCATTCCAGTTTGGCTAGATAGGTGTCAACAATATCTGTGTAATCTTTTAGGATAGGATCCCAACATTGAAATAGTCCTTTGACTTGGTTGACTATGAGTAAGGAGTCATCAAAGATATTTAGCCTTTTGATTCTCATGGAGATGGTTGTTTGGAGACCCAAGATTAGGGCCTCATATTCGGTGTTGTTATTAGTGCATGTGAAGTCTAACTTGAATGACAAGGGCATTGGAGCACCTTGTGGCATGAAAAAGATAATTCCTGCACCTCCTCCTTGCTCACACTTTGAACCATCAAAGAATAAAGTCATGTCAGATTCATTTTATGGTTCTTCAGGCTCGGGTGCTTCTGATAGTGCAAAAAATACATCATTAGGAAGAGGTGCCTCAACTAGTTGATTGTCTATGACTTGTCCCTTGATGGAATTTTTGGCTTATGAACTCTTAGATCAAATTCTATCAATAGCATGATCCACTTTCTAGTACATGTGTTATGATATGTCTTGCTCATCATATACTACAAATAATTTTATTTGGATATTACATATGTTGTATGACTCAGCATGTAGTGGTACAATTTATTGGTTATGAAGACCACTGCTAAACATAGTTTCTCCACGTATACATATCCAATTTTGTAGCTCACCAATGTGTGGTTGATGTAATATATTGCTTACTCTTTGTCTTGCACATTATTTTGGGACAACATGGTGCCCAAAGCAAAATCAATAGAATATATATACTAGTAGGAAGGGCATGTCTGGCCTTGGTGGGGCTAATACTAGTGGTATTGCTAGGTATTCCTTGATTTTAGCAAAGGCTTGCTCACATTCTTCATCCCATTGGAATGGGACCCCCTTGTGTAGCAGTCGATTCATGGGTCAATATTTATCCGATAGCTATGCGATAAATCACTTTATGGATGCTACTTTGCCCTGTAGGCTTCTCAATTCTTTGATGTTCATGGGAGGGGCCATTTCTAGGATAGCCTTTACCTTTTTTGGGTCTACCTTGATGCCTAGTTTAGAGATGATGAATCCCAAGAGTTTTCTAGAAGTTATACCAAAGACGCATTTCTTGGGATTCAACCTAACATTGTGCTCAATCGGGTGATCGAAGACCTTTGTGAGGGTCTTAACATGCTCTTTACGTAGTAATGACTTAGCCAACAAGTCATCGATGTAGTCTTCCAATATTTGATGCATGTAGTCATGGAAGATGTATGTCATCACTCGCTGGTATGTGGCACCAACATTTTTAAGGCTGAATGGCATCACCCTATAATAGAATGTCCCCCATGGAGTGGTAAATATGGTTTTATGCTGGTCTTCAAGTTTAATCTGAATCTGATTGTAACCAAAAAAATCGTCCATTAGGGAGAGCATCTCATGACCTGCAATTGCATCTACAAGAGCATCTATGTTGGGCAAGGGGAATGAATCCTTTGGAGTTGCCTTGTTGAGATCCCTGAAGTCCATGCAAATGCGGACTCTTCCATAAGGTTTTCCTATGGGTACCATGTTTGATACCCATTCCGGATAGTCGATGGGAACAATAAAGACCACATCCAATAATTTTTGCAATTTGTTCTTAACCATCAAAGCAACGGTTGGATGCATCTTTCTGAGTTTTTGCTTGACTAGTTTCTTCATGGGGTCTATAAAAATATTGTGGACAACCAACTTTAGATATAGCCTCGACATGTCCTTATAGGTCCAAGAAAAGAGATTTGGTCTCTCCCTCAGTAGAGGAATTATGATGGCCTATTATTTTGGATATAAGCTTCCTTCGAACTTGAATTTTCTTGGTTGAGATGGATCATAATTGATGTCTACATTGAAATTCTTCTCTATTACCATATGTGACCCCTCCTCCAATTGGTGGGGTGTGGGGATTATATAAATATTATCTTATAGATTTACAGTTCCTACTGACTCAGGGTCCAACCTAGCATGATAGACATCATGCGCATAGTCTAATGCAAAGTGAAATGGTTGCAGCATATATTCACTAGGGAAGAAATCCTTAGGCTCTAAGGGTGAATTAGTGTGATCCCAATCAATAACATCTATGTTGAGACATAGTGGTTTTAAAGGATCAGTTGGGTTATGGAGTGGAGTGGTCAAATCAATGGAGATCATGTTGATGGATGGAATGAAATCTCCAGGACCACATGGGTGAAACTCTACCTCGAGGGGGTGCTCTCTATGCTCACGATGAGGTTCTAGGATATCAAAATATTAGGATCTAGGTGATGGATAAATGAAATTATGGGATCATTAGGTAATAGTTGCTCTCCAAAATTTGGTGGATCTGGATTGACCATTTGATGAATGGCATCTAGATTTAGAGGCCTTACCAAGAAGTAAAGGCCAGGATCTATGGTGCGTAGCGCTACTTCTCTCTCAATAAGCAAATTGGATAGACGCAAGTGGTGAGGCCCAAGATAGGCATTCTCAGTCTCATCCTCAAAGTCATCATCGCTTATCCAAAAACCATTGGCATTTGTTTTGGCCCTATAATGGGGTGATGGCTTATCTGTTGATGCCCTAGATAGGCCAACTCAGTCTCATCTTCATAGTCATTATCACTTATGAAGAATCCATTAGCATTTGTCTCTGGCCCAACGATGTGGCCTGCATCTCCAAGCCACAAGTAGGCCATTTCTATCGAGTCCTGTGACTCATAGTCACTTTTATTTTACATGTATCCTTCCTCATCCGAGATGTATTTACTCTCATCTGAGATGTAGCCACTTTCTGTGTGGCCTATCCAGGCAAGGTTTTGCACATACTAAGGCCCATTATAGGCCAATCTAGATTCATATCTATCCTCCCTTGGGACATAGCTATACTCCACTATCTTGTGTCATTGCATTGGCTATTCCTCCCATCGGATAGATCTTGATGAAGGTGCTTTGAAATAGGATTCAGGGTGATATATCTTAAGAGGTGTGATATTGACTATCAACACTCATTCATCACCCCAAAGGTTTCTACCAAGGCGTCGATAGGGGTTCTAATCAATGTCCTATTAGAACCCAATGTTTACCCTACCTAAGGCTACCTCTAAAGAGTCATCACGGCTTTGTATTTGATATCCTAGACCACACACACCTGTCAATAGGTAATTGATATTATGGTCAAAACGGTAGTTTGTACCCCTTCTCATATAGGCCTAGGCCATGGCCATGCCAATGACATTGTTCAAAGTACTTTAGTGTGAACTCGAGGTTTGATAAGTAATGCACACTCGTAGTGAGTGGCTCATCTTCATCCTTCTTTGGGTTAGGTATAGTGTGAGCATAGTCTAGACCTGCGTATATTAACATAGTCTAGTTAGGTGAGATCCCTAACGGAACCATTGTCCCCACTAGTAGATTTGGGATTCTTGGTTCCCCCATATCTTGTGTAGACTTGATGATTGGCATGAAAGTCACATTATATATGAGATATTCTCCTAGTGTTGTGTTGGCTAGATGCATTATTACATGGGGTGCAGATGACACTGTTGGTGATGAGGTAGGCTAAGGTACCTCCTTGACTTTTTCTTGGGAATGCTCCTCCTCCATGGGAGTATGGATTCCTATCGTTGCTTTGGTCGCATGCTCTTGGGACCCCTCCTCCACTAGGGGTGCTTTAAGATTTTGTTTACCCTTAGCCTTATCTGTTAAAGGATTTTTAGAATTGTTAGTGGTTTTGGATGTAGGAGGTGGTACTGATGTGGATGGGTCACCTTGCACTAATCTGCTTTTGCTTCCTGGCTACATGGTTGGAGATGAAGGTATGATGTACAAGTGTATTTATGGTAGGTTGAAACCTCTCGACAGGTCTACCTGATGCACATACTTGAATGGCTCTTCATCAGATGAGACCACATACACTTATCCCTCATGCACGTACTTGACACATTGGTGCAATATTGAGGGTACGCACTACATTTCCCTAATATAGGGATGCCTTAGAAGGACATTATAGTGCATTACCCCTTCTAACACATGACACATCACAGGGATGGTATTATACCTTAATTTTATAGGTAAAATGATTGTGCCCACTATGGTGCATAGGACATCATTAAAATCCCTAAGGGTGTATGAAGTCGAGATGATGTTGGACTTGGGTATCTTCAAGTGCCCTATAGCCTTGGTAGTAATGATGTTGATTGATGAGCCTGTATCAATCAAAACCCTCTTGAATGGTATGTCATTGATAGATGCAATGATGTGCAAAGGTGGGTCCGCTATAGTAGTTGGCACTTCTTTGATTTCATGATCATAAAAATGTATCACGAGCTCTTGGCACTATTGAACTTGCCCCACAAAATGTGTGAATGCATCTGGGTTCTAGGGCTGGAGCTCGATTGATCTCAAGATCTCCATTAACATCTCCATGTGCCTAGGGGACTGTTGTATAAGCTCATAGATGGATAATTTGGTTGGAGTCATTTGTATATTTTGCTCTAATCTACTCTGAACCGTTACTACAGGTCTCACTAGTGGACCTGGAGGATTATTTTGCACCTACCTCTATTAGGGTGCATCTAGTATATTGATGGAAGCCATAGGTAGCTGTGGTTGCCCATATATCTGACTCTTGGTTGCTACATTGACCAATTCAACCATTTTGATGCATCCTTGAATAGGTGGCTCGACTCGGACTTGGTTGACCTGCATGCCCTGATCCCTAGGGGCTTCATGATTAGGTAATGGGTTCTTGAATATACCCATATCCCTATTGTTAGGAGCCAATGAGTTATCAACTTTGAGCTCTCCCTTCTCAATCATGTTCTGCATGACATTCTTAAATCCCATGCAATTCTTGATGTCATGCCCCGATATCCTATGGTATGGGCAGTGGTGATATTCCCTGTATCCCCTTGGCTTGGGATGGTTAGGGTCAAGCAGTTGTATGTCAAGAAATATTATCCTCTATGCCTTATTCAATTGGTTGAATATCGACTGCATCGATTCATTCAGAGGCATGAAATAATGAGGCGGTCGATGTTCCCTATTTCGACCCTGGTTTTTCTTGGGATCATAGTTAGTCGGTAGGAGTTGCACCTGATAATTTTGTGGTTGTTGTCCATTTCTCCCTTGCGGTGCAGCCAATACAACCTGATTAACCTGAGCAGGCTTGGCCTTCTTCTGCTTGTTCTTATTGTTATGATTGTTCTTGCTCCATTATTTCTTGTTGTAGAGCTTGAGGTCTCCCTCATCGACCTTGATGTCTTCGATAATCTTGGCTTGAGCCAAGGCTTCTTCGAATGAATTGTACTATTATAGTTGTAATAATAGAGAGATATGCTTTGTGCAACTCTTTGTGAACATTCAAACGAGCTCTTCTATGGGGATAAAGAATGATAGCTTCGCCATGATTTTTCTCCACATATCCCCATAATCCATAACTGGCTCATCATCATATTACTTCAAATTAGACAGATCAGACAAGTTCACCTTCTTCTTAGCCCCGAAGGAGAAATGTTCTAGGAACGCATTTACTAGTTGTTCAAAATTGGTAATGTTGTTCTTAGGCAATTGGTTGAACCATTGGGTTGCTGTGCCCAAGAATGTCATGATGAATATTCTTAGCATCAAGGCATCATCTTTGTCAAAGTGGAAGCATGTATTCATGAAGTTGGTCATGTGTTCTTGCGCATCTCCCTCTCCCTTGAATTTATCCAACCTAGGCATCTCAAAGTGCCTAGGATATGCGGGACTTGGGACTGATGGGCATAAAGGCTAGTTGTGTATCTTGTCTAATGTTGGATTTTGTCCATTTGTGTCCTTCTCAAGAGACTTGACTCTCTCAATGAGTGTTTGGTATACCTTCAAGGAGATAATATCATGCTCTTGAAGTTCCACTCGTAGTGGTAAGGGAGGTATTTTGATGTTTGCCTCAATCGAGCATCTATACTCTTCTTCCATAACCATTCTTGGAGGTCCAAGCGGGGGTGGTTCCTAATCTTCTATCCTTGTCCTGCCATCCTAGTTTTATTTTTATTGAATTGCATTTCCTCGAGTTCCAGATGTTGTTGATGTTGTGGAGCATGGTGAATATGCTCATATCTAGCACCTCTCTCCTATGGAGAATTGACACCTCTCATGTTGATACCTTTCACTAGCTATGTGTGCATAAAAACTATCTTCTAGCTAGATCCTCTCTGCTTTGCTCCTCTTCTCTTGAGAGTTTCTCTTGTAAGCGTAGGTACCTTTTCCTTGACTCCTCTTGTCTCAAGATCTTCCATGCATTTGCACTCAATGCGTAGCTCTTCTTCCAACCTATGTAGGTGGTCAGAGTGACCTGCTATTGAGGGCTCATGTCTTTCTACCTCTATGCAAGGAGTTCTAATTTTGAGGCCCCTTGGGGAGGTTCCTATTGTGTGCCTACCCCTGTATGCTAGGGTGACTTGCTCTATGTACTACGTTAAGGGTTGAGTATGCTCATGATCTGAAGTAGTGTATGTGTTGTGGGATCACTTTGTAGCTTCCCTTGGTTTATTGATGCATCTAGTGGCTATACTATGTGAACTTCTTGAAGCAAAATGTTCGGTAGCAATACTTCTCAGAGTTGGTCTTGAGGGAAACTGATCCAACCCATCTAGTTATCTAGTTCTCCATGGCTGATCCCATGGAGTGTCATTGACACCAATGAGGTTGTGATCTAGAGGTATTCTCCCATATTCTGGGAGGCTATAGGATGTCCTTGGTCTATGATTTGATGCAGGCCTGTTATCTTACCCCTTAGTGGGCTGATTTGTTCTATGTGTATCATATGATGCTTGGGATATTACCTCCCTTTCCTACTTGTGCAATTATGGAGGCCTTGTTGTCTCCTACTGCTGGTGTTATGACAGAGGCCTTGAAGCCTCCACATGTTTATAGGATGATGAAGGACGTGATGTCCCTACACGTTAATGTGAAGAAGGAGGTTGCGATACCTCTATGTGTTTGTGGGAAGAAGGAGGTCGTGATGCCTCTACATATCTATATTATGAGAGGTGCCATGAGGAATCCTCATTTCTATGTGATGATGGGAGCTTTGAGGCCTCCTTATGTCTATGTGATGAAGAACTAGGAAGTGGATCTCTCATTGGGGTCTCTCGTGGAGTCCCCCCAAGGGTTGAATTGTCGCCCCTAAGACTTGTCAAACTTCATCCGGTGATACTATGTGTGGGTGGCTCAATGCTAGTGTATTTGTGAGTCTTATAAGCATTCGTCTCGCCCTCGATCATGGACAAGGGTGGTTGCGCCATGTGTTCACCATTTTGACTTGAGTTATCTTCTTGATTAGTTTCAAAATTTCATACACAAGGCTAGTAGATTTTTATCTCTCGTAAGGATTAATAATATTCCCTAAACTATTTGGTGTGTTTGGATTTGTTTATGATCTTGATTCTTTGTGTCTTTACTCCAGAATTGGAATGAGGGAACTCAATCAAAGTGAAAACTAAGAACACTAGTGTCGAACATGATTTCTCAAAAGAAGCTAGGGTACACCACTTAAATCCTAGTGGGGGGTTCATTTAGCTCTTCCACTATGCCATAGTGGGAGATAGTTTGAACACAAGTACCTTGTACCAACTTAAAATAGTTCCCTATTCCATCTAAGGGCATCTAGGGGGTAAGCTGGTGGAAGGAGATGAATTTCAAAATCATCGGTATAAAGGGGTTGGTGATGAAATCCAATCTTACCAATGTTATGATAGAACGTGCAAGTGTGTGGTGTTATTTTTAGCTTTTGAAATATGAAATTATGCATCAACCAACATTCATGTTTTAATTCACTGTATTCCTAGAAAGATTTTTTTTTTTAGAAGGATGCATGTTTAATGTAATCTAGATGATCTTTATGTAATGCACTTCCTACTTTATGAATGGGCGGCCACTGATTGGGCCACATGCAAGCAAACCAACATAGAATGGCCTAGCATTCTGGAGACTAGGGTTGACCTTACAAGCAGAGGTCTACTATTCCTAGAAGTTCCTAGAGGAAATTGAAGAAATATAAGAAACTTATACTACAGTTTTTATTTCATTTTCTTCATTTTTCCCTACTTAGCTATGTTTTTGCTTGCTATTTCTAGAAAATAAATATAGATAAAAAGTCATAGAGAATTAGAAATGTGTACCAACCTTAATTCCTCATATGATGATGACCTGACTAACTTCTATCTCTATTTTCTTATTAGCCATTGTTGACTAGAGTGGCTAATTTTGGTCGTTGATAGCTATAGTGGCTAAGATCTACTGGCCATTATTGATAAGAGATGCTAGACCTGCATAGAGAAAAATACTTGAAACATTAGTAAGTCAGCTAAAAAAAAACCTGGTGGGGGTCCCACCGTGATCACCATCTATGCGATCCTGGGAGGCACACACCGCAACCAACCTAGCTTGCAAATGTGTTTATTTATTATATCAAATCAAAAGGAATGAACATGCAAATGATACGTAAATAAGGAAAACAAGTAAATATGCTTTTTATTGATATTTCCAATCCACGGTTACATATTCGTCCCTCTGAGGGATACCCAGTGCATGATACAATAAGTTACAAGTGAGCCATAAATAGTGGTGGAGTGAATCCCCTCGCAAAGGGGTGATGCACCTTCGTAGGCTTCCTGCTCCTGCACATGAACTTATATGAGGGCTCATAGATGCCTCCTTCTCCTTCTCTTGTTTAGGAGGTATCTTGTGCTCTGAATGCCTTAATATGGTCTTGTAACCTGCAGATATGCGTACATGGAAACAACAAAATTTGGTGAGTAGTAGGGCCACCTCTTTGGAAGAGGCTCTTATTAGCAAATATGATAATATAGATAAACAAGCGTAATGCAAATTGACATACAATAGATCTAAGAAATATGCATATGGAAATTAGAAATGCTACTCTAAATGTAATGAAATATTTATATCTATGCTAAAGCTCTATAATTGACAAAATGATAAATAAATATCTAATTCTAAGAACAAAGGAAACTACTTTTCTAAAACTTGGCTATGACTATGGGCTGCTGTCAAAGACAACGATATTTGATTTAACGGTTACCTTAGATATTATATTCTATGGTAGTGATCTATTTCTTGAGTTCATATTCAAGGGTCACCTAGTGTGTCTCCTACACTTAATAGTGATTTGGGCATGATGAATATGAATAATGGTGTGTGAACGTAGCTCAGTCAGACGACGCTACGATGCTCTCCCACTAGGTGTATTTTAGCTCTATATTTTGATAGGTCTCCATTGCTTAGCTCTCAAACTTCTCGAATCCTTTTCTTTTTTTTGGAGATTCTATATGTAGACTTACCTCTTAGGTCTAGACCTTGTCTTCCTAGAGAAGCTTCAATCCAAATTGCATGTAACTAACCATTTTGGGGAATGCATTAATCATTATTTTGTATTGAAGGGGTAGTTAGGAGAGACTTAAGGAGTTTGTCACAAAAATATGCCCAAATTCCATGCATATGTGCAGTCGAACTCCATGATCTAAGCATTTATTCACAACCAAACTATTTGTAATCTCGGCCATTATCAGGTCTAGTGGCCAGGTCTAGTCGTTGTAGTCTCCAATGGCAATATGTGTTGGTTACTCTTCCTGAGAGTGGCTAAGCCTAGATGGGTTAGAAATACCCTACTTGAGTGGTTAGGACCACTACTTGCTCTTAGAGAGATCCAAGAGGGTTCATATGGTTTGTGAATGTTCCCATATGGGCAGTCTCCTAAACATGACACATTTTAGGTGTCTACACCCATCGATACTATGAGGATCAAGGTATTGTAACCTTGGCATCCACACTCCTACATAAGTGTTTTGACTATTGAACCAATCCCCTATACCCTAGAGTCTTTAACTAATTTATCAAGTTTTGAATTTAGATAATTTTCTAGTACTGAAAAAATTTCATCTTTGGCTTCTCTCATGATTGATTACAATACTCTCTTCTCCTTAAATGGTGTATTCTCTTGACTTTCAATTTTTATTATCATGTGTCAAGTCCAAAATTTTAACATTTGTAATATATTTTTAGTTTCTTGTAATGAGTCATCTTGAATGTATATTTGTTATTCTTGAAAATATAGAGTTTCTTCTTCAATTGTTTATAACAACTCATGTTTTTTTTTTTTTTTTTGCATTTCCATTTTTATTTTCACTTGCTTTTTTTTGCAATGTTCCTTTGAAGTTGACAACCTTATAACTCCCTAGGTTTTGAATGATAAATTTCAAGTTTCTAAATTTTTTGGAAATAACTATGAAGTATGATTCCTTATGTCTCCCTAAAAATTTTTAAACTAGTAAAGAAATAATTTTTGTGTGACAACCTAGTAAAACATATTGATTGTAATAATTTCGTTTGAATTACAATTTTGTAATAATTTGGTTTGAATTACAATTCTGACAAACAAAGGAAGATGTTGTTAAGGGTATTTTTTTTTGTTTATTTTTAGTTTTTAAATCACATCCATTGATTAATAAATGCATAGCATTGAATACCACCTCTATGTTATGACCACTATAGGTGACCCCCAATTAGACAATGTTGGCCAAATCTTGTAAGAGATGCCTTTACTGGTTCTATCTCTCTCACTCTCTATCTTGGTATGATAACCTAGAACCATGGATTAAGGTTATCCTTTGAGTTCTATAATACTTAGGGGATGCATGTATAACTTGCCTCACTTAATATATCATTCAAATGTGTAATATTGAGTTTAATTTTACTCAAATATTACCAAAATAATATGTAATATTATTTAGAATAGATGCTATAGTGCTTAATTGATGATCACATATATCAATTAATATATACCATTATGAAAAATTAAGGACCTAGCACTAACATGGTTTTTATTCATAAATTACAAGTAATACAATAGTTTATCCCATACCTACCATCCATGGAATCTACCATAGAATCTCATAATTCTCCTACCAATATTCTCTATTCAATAATTTCATACAAGGGCCATCATTGTAATGCTTGCACAATTACCTTGATGGACATCCTATACTATCCATCATTAGTGACTATTCTCAAAGTATTGTTGAAGCCCTTATGTATTTAACAAAACTATGTGACTTTTTTTTCTTGGTTTTACATGTTCTTGATGACTCAACCAATAGGTAAGTTTAGAGTTATAATAAGGTGTTCTAAATATTTTAAAATAATATATCTATATTTTTTAATTAAGAAATTCATTTAATAAACTCTTTTAGAAACTCTCTTTTAAAATAAGTAATATAATTTAGCATGAGATCCTTGTGGTTTGCTATAAAAAACTTTGACCAGAGTTGTACGATTTTAGATAAAAAAATATAGGTTGTTCTTCTTGGAAAATTGATATTGAAATTGCTTTAGGACTACCAATATTACCTTGTGCTCTGGATGTACCCAATCCTGGGTGATCAGTGAGATGGTAGGTTCCCCAAAAATGGTGGTTCAAGATTATTTTTTATGGAGCCTCAAAAGAAAACCCAGGCTTAGAATAGAGTCATTAGAAACAATGATGGTGCAGTTATGGCTATGTATGTTGAATATTTATCATTTTAAACTTCACATATTTTTGAAGCTAGAGTGACCTTCCTTGTTTTAAATCTATTAGTTGAGTTGAAGGAGGAGTGTGTTGTGGTGGAAGGATATTCGATGAATATTATCAATATTATAAAATATTCACCATCCTTTAGATGGAACATACGTAATATTATTATTGAGGTAAGAAGGTTCCTCAATAGCTTCTCTCAAATTCAAATTTCATATATTTTCAGAGAATAAAATGAGTTGGTTGACAAGATGACCAATTATGGGGCCACCCACCCTGGATTCTCGATATGGAGGGAGATATTTTTTATATATGGAGGGAGAGCATTTTGATAGATCTAGCAAATATTCTAGAATGATCGAGGCTTTTATGTGTTGTTAATGTTTGAGCTTTATTTTGGCTTGGAGGATTAGGGATTATTTTTCTAGGTATAAGATCACGTCTATGGAGTTGTTTATGTGTGACATAGACTGTCAAAATTTTAATTTTTCATTCGTGTGTAGTTACTTTGTGGACTTTTATATCAGGTATGGGTCTCTCTACATTGGCCTCCACCTAGGCTATGTATTCTATTAATTTCATCTATTCTAATTTTTAGAAATTACCAAGAATAATAAAGAAGTTCTAAGGATTAGAAGATGTCAATTATTTGGATAAATAGTACTCTCTACTTCTCAAGTTTAAAGATGTAGTGGCCAAGCTTATCTCCTATATAGGCCACATTAAGCTAATTTTTCAGGTTTCTAGGTACATATTCAAGTGGTTGGGTGATATCTAAAAGGAAACGAAGGAGGCTTATTCCATGCTCTACCTCATACAATTCCCTATTGTTGATCAGGTTTCTCTGTGGTGGTCCTTGTTTTTCTCTGATGGATTTTTTTTGGAGGCCTCCTATTTGGGTAGTATCTCTGTGTGCTATAAGATTTTTTTAGGTTGATATCTATTTGGAGTTGATGTACAAGGTTTAGGGAATCCTTTCAAAACCCTTTTTTTTTATTCTAACAAAAAAAATGAGTAATACAATTTAATAAAGAAATCTCAATACCTTTTCATAAGACAAAGAAAATATTAACATATTTGGAACATATTAATTTTATATATTCAAACTTCAAAGTAAAAAAAAAAAAAATCTAATTAATAATTATTTAAAATTTATTTTTAAAAGAAAGGCTAATGCAATTATTAAAATGACCTTAAATATATTTTTTAAAAGAAAATATTAACATGTCAAACATACTCATTTTCCCTAAAATCACATATGAAAAATACACACTATTAAATTCCCTTTCATTTTAATTTCTAAAGGATTATATTCTTTTTACTAGTAAGTATAATCTTTACTTTTAAGATGAAAAAGTTTCTTATACAAAATTACATTCCATAAATTTATCAAAATTTTGAATGTTATTCACCTTCATATAAGAACATATAATCAAAAGAAGACAATTAATTTTTTCCTCATAGCTTAGAGATTTAAACATGAGGTTTTTGGGTATTCTTATACACCATAAAAGATAGTATTATATCAATGAATGCTTCTAATGAGAACTTTATATTGTTGTAGTAAATCCTAACTATTACTGCATAGCTCACTCATTGTTAAACACTTCAAACCTTCTACCTTGGCAAGTGCACCACTAGACATATTAGGTTCTTAAAGCAGGAACATAATGGCTCTCAAAGATAATGAATGCATCCATGATTTATATGCAATAACTAAAATTTTCTATAAATAAGCAAATATAAGTTTGAAGAAGTAATTTTTATAAATATAATAATATGAAGATATCACAAAAAGCCTAGTTACTTAGAAATTTGTTTGGTAAAAAAAATTAGAAGATACATTGTAAATATTTAAAGTGGGAGCGATTCTTCCAAGGATTAAAACCACCATATATACTGAGCTTCTAGCTAGAAAGGAAAGATGAGATGTACAACCATTGATGGTTAAAATGTAAATAGACTCAGTTAATGTTTTAAATGGAAAAAATAATCAACCAACATATGTGGCCATTGATGTTAAAAATAAATAAAATAGAATCAACCAACATATACAACTGTTTTATTCCAGTCATGGGACATCCAACAAACATAACTATTTTATTTTAGTCATGAATAATAAACAATCATTTTATTATTATCATAATTCAATAAACACACACAATCATTTTATTTCAATCATAAATTAGCCAACACATAGTCATTTTATTTCAGTCACAAATCAAAAACATACACAACCATTTATCCTAGTTATGAATCAACTCACAGTTATTTTATTCCAATCACAATTTAGCTAACACACAGTCATTTTATTTTGGTCACGAATCAACCAACATACATAGTCATTTATTTTGGCTATGAATCATCTGATATGGTCATTTATTTTGGTCATAGTTGTACTCAACTATGATCCACGTAATAGAATACCAAATTAAAAATTTCTAAAAATATTAAAATATTGAAATAATTACGACATTAAAACCTTATACCTTAAAAACATTCATTCCAATGATATAATATGGACATATAAGACCTTATTATTATTTAGACATCAGCAAATGTATGGCATCTTCTAAGGAAAACTGATTTCCTTTGAGAAAAAGAAAATAACTATTTTCTAATTTTTTTAGAGAAAATGAAATATATAGAAACACAATATAACTGCATAGATTTTTGACGTTGACATGCTTTTTTTTGGTAAAAAAGGGTTTTGAATGGGTCCCTTAACCTTTTACACACAAGAGAAAAAATAGCATAATGAAGGCAATCCAACAAACATGATCACCTTAGAAAACCAAAGAGATAGGAACACCAAAGAAAAGATCCCAAGCACGATAATAGGATAGAACCAAATAAAACATGAAGATGATCCAAAAGACACCCACAATCCCAAAAACACCAATCGATCTAGATAGAGGAACTAGTAAAGGTACTATCTACAAATTTAACAATATCATTTGTCATATTTTAGGCTTGCTAAAATATAATCCATGTGGTGTTAAAGGACAATGAAATATGTTCTAACATGTTCAAAAGGATAATTATGGGCTTAATGGTAGGAGTATTTTGAAGATCACGGACCAAGTAGGTTCAATTTTTACCATGAAAATATTCAAAATTAGGTAAAAGTGAATCCTTGAATGACTCTCCCTCACTCATATTGAGCATTGGTATTTTACTAGAAGCTTACCTAACTTTAGTAGAGCGATGCTTGGGTGATATAACCACTAATATTTTACCTTTATATTTGACTGTATCAAATTTCTTTACTATATCATCGCTAACTGCAATCATCTCTGTGCTATAAAAAACATTAGTAGGTTCATGTAGGAAACCCATCACTACTAGATTAGCATGTTCAATATCCTTTTCTAGAATATGCATGTACAAGATCATATGTAAGCCTTGATGCATGGGATGAGTTGAAGCATCAACTCTGACACTTTCCATAGTGATTTTTAGGGACCTCACCAAATAATCTATAATTTTGATATCCTTAATATCTCTTATATGGTTCATATAGGCTAAGTGGAAGCTTTTGAGGGCCTCAATGATATCATATATAGTAAAGTACTACATTATAGGAACAAGCACCTTATTCCAAGGTTTAAGCATCCCACTTATGATTATATCTTTGTTATTCTTTACAAGATTTTTGCTAAAGAAATTTTGTTCTACTATTAGTGTATACCTATTGTGTTGAATAATATCACCATAATTAGGAAGCTCAGGAACCTAAGCTAGTAACTTGTTAGTGATTTTTAAATAGAGGTCACAAACCATAACCCATTGATTGTTCCACAATCTACTAAACTCTATTGAGGGTTCAAGATCTAAAGCATTGAATTTACAAAGAATGGGCATAAATCCATGCCTACTTAATATCTCTTCCATGTAAGTTTCCAAAACCAAGGTATCAAGTTTAATAAAATTTATTGCAAAGGAACAGAGAGTGGAAAGGAAACTCAAACAATGAATGACAAGGTCTTAAAGCACATTTTAATTACACAGGTCCTTAAAAGTATACAAAATAAGAGCACCCTAGCCAAGAGATCAACCTAGGCCAAGTTCCACCTTTATCCACTACCAATAATACTTATGAGCCAAACATGGCATGTGAGTACAAATGATAATGGGATTGGCCCATCCACTAGAAACACTATTCTTGTTGACATTACCATTGGCCAATTTCCTATACTCAAAGGTAAGGATAGCAAGGATAACCATACTGTGGACTTAGAGGTGAATACTATCATAAGTATGATAATTCATCCACTTTGGAGATGTGGCACACAACCCAATAATATCATTTATCAAAGATAAAACCCCACACTACGAAGTAGTATAATAAGCTATAAAACAATAAATGGCAAGGTCTTCAAGCACATTTGAATTACACAAGTCCTTAAAAGTATAAAAAATAAGAGCACCCTAGCTAAGAGATCCACCTAGGCCAAGTTCCACCTTTATCTGCTACCAATAAGACTTATGATCCAAACATGGCATGCAAGTACAAATGATAATGGGATTGGCCCATCCACTAGAAACACTATTCTTGTTGTCATTAACATTGACTAATTTCCTATACTTAAAGGTAAGGATAGCAAGGATAACCATAATGAGGACTTAGATGTGAATACTACCATAAGTATGAGAATTCATCCACTTTGGAGATGCAGCACACAACCCAATAATATAACTGATCAAAGATAAAACCACACACTACCAAGTAGTATAATAAGCTATAATAGAACAAAACTACTCCAATATCTCATTCTCAAAGCAATATATTTCATAAAATTTGCACAGGACCTTACACCTACATCAGAGATGCTAACTATTGGCCCAAAAAGGTATCAACATATAATATAGGTCCCTCTATTAGAAGAGAAAATTATATCAGAATTGGCTAGATAGAAGGTGACTAACCTAAGACCAAAGAAGATAAATATGTGATAATTCTACATCATACCACTATAGAATAGGCTAACCTATGTCAGCCAAATTTTGAAATAGTAGTAGCTAATATGGATATGGGCAGGTCTAAGAGGGATTTGAGACACCTCATCTAGGAGAAAGTGACTAGGAAATGCATCCCACCAATGAGAAAACCTAGAATTAGCTAATTGGAGATCGACACAATGAGTACAATAAACAACAAGACTTAAGCTATCAATTTTGCCATAGATACAAGTCAATGGGTGCTCATCAATCAAAATCAAAGAGACAAGGATGATCATATTGAAGGTTACACAAAAGAGGACCCTCAAAGAAATGAAATTAAATAATCAAACAACCATCATCGTTAAAATGGAAAGTAAGATTAAATGTAAAATTATCAAACCATGAATGAAGAGAATCTTGAGTCACTCCCAAGTTTGCTAAAATATTAGCTACTTGGTTTTCTTATCTATACACATGTTGGATGATAATATTCTTGAATCTACAAATGAGTAACTAGCATTCCTCGATGATATTATTTATTCTCCAAGTAGGTTTTTGGTCTCCCTATAAACATTTTATTACATTCATTGAATTACTTTCAATTATAATGTTCTTAATGTGCAGACACACTCAAGGAAATTCCTAAGTATAGCACCGTAGCTACAACTACATTATTGGTTTGAAGCTCCATATTCTCAACAAATGTAAATAAGATTTTTTGTAAGTGTCCCTAATAATGCCACAATCACAAAATCTTCCAATATTTCCTTTAGCTAAACCATACAAGTTAATTTTGACCCATTCACTTAGAGGATGACACTAATTTTTTTGTTTTTTATTGATAACGGGTTTTGAAAGGGACCTAAAACCTTCTATACAAGTTGTAGAGAGGATTTTGTGAAGGTTTGACTCAATACAGAGAAATCCAAAATGGAGCTAAATATTATGGCCACACAGCAAAACTAAAGATATAATTAGTGATTATGGCCCGTAGGCACAAAAGGAACACAAAAGAAACCATACTATAGATAAAAATAGACAAAACAACAGGGATCAAGGGTGTCACATCACTCCAAATAATAATCATCATCATCAAATTATTTGTTATCATCCTCCCCAAGGTGGAAATTTTTTGCATGTTCATCTGATTAATGATTTTGCTTGTTATCAAGAGAATTGACATCTCTAAGGTGATAATGTCTTCTAGGCTAGTGATCTAGTCAATGTCTCACATTTTTTGAATGTAGCGAAACCTCAAAGATGGCCCTATTGTAGTCTTCTATATTTTATAAGTAGGAGAAGGACTTTTATATTTTTTGCTTGTGTTATTGATGTGGGCTGAGCACCTTGTGGGAGTTGAGGATGACCCTACTAGGGATAAAACTCTTTGCTTGCTTGCCTTTCTAAGAGTCTCATTATCAACACTAATTATTGGACCTTTAAGGAAAACTTCCACTAGCACCAAAAGTGATCTTGGTATGGGATCAGGGATGGTGGTCAGCATAACATATTCAACTATCCATTGGTCTAGATTTTAGATAATATAGTTGTAAATAATCAAGTGAATACCTTGGTGCTTAGGGTAATTATACTTCCATGTTTGGATGTTGTTGACAAAGATTTCCATTGACAAAAATAAGTACTATGAGATGTTGATTTACTTGACATATTTCAAAAAAATTTAGGAACACCATGTGGAAGCTGTAGAGAGGGAAATACAGTTCATCCATAGTTAATTATTCCATTATCAGCACTAGGATCCTATTCCAAGAAAAAGGTAGGTCCTCTCAGATGAACCTATTATTATTTTTTGATAGAAACTTTTCTTTATCATGGAAGTGAACTAGTTTGCCCACCATTAAATGTTTATCTCTATGAATAGTTCTTCCATAATTGTGGTGTTCCATAATTTCATCCAATAATTCAATGGTAATAGAAAAGTTTCATCGCTTTGGGGACATGATACCACTATCCCAACTCTAAATTAATTCTTTTGAAATGTCAAGGCCCATTAAATTTCTTCAAGAAATTGAGCAATCCACAAGAAGCCATAATCTTCTCAACCAAAGGGTCTGATTATAGGTGCTTAGGTTCAATCAAATCCATCCTCCTAACCACAAAAATTTTTTGCATGTAGAAATAATTTAGCTTCCAATTCAACGTAGAGATGCTCTGGTTTTCATTGTGCATAGGCTGATTTAAAGGAAAATACCTCAATGACTAGGGTGGACTCATGCTAACTTCCTTGGACCAAGAGCTTACCTTGAACTATTGATTAGTTTTATTTACCCTAGAATATCTTGCAACATGGACCTTACCATACCCAATGGTTATTTGGTTCATAATATGATAACTTACCAAAAAAGTGATGGCCAAAATGGGGAGAAACGTTGGCAAAAGTCTTTGGAACTAGTAGTAGTAGCAAAAGTAGACCATTGAGGACACACCTTTTCTTCAGTACTTCTCCATGTGTGGCCACTATATAGCCACCAAGCCACCTTGACCTCCATGATATACACAAGTTGGGTGGTTATACCACTACACTATGGTGGATTATAAACTTGGCACAAGGAGGTGATAACACCATGATTGGTAATGATAGCAATCTCACAATCTGAAATAAACATATGATTAGTATCACATTCTATGTTCTTTTTTATTGCTCAAGACTATTTTTTACCTCCTTTATTCCTTTCTCCTTTCCAATGACTGATTACTATGCTGGCACAAGCGTTAGGATGAAAACCTTGAATATCACAAATATTAATATTGTGCTTAATTTTTATCTTAAAATAATAACCCTCACATAGGACTTTGTTGTCAATATAGTCCCAATGTGGGTCATAAGGGCTTATTGGAATGTGAACCTCATAACTCTGGTTCATATGTCCTCAACTCAAATATAGGTGCCAAGTCGGTAGGTATGTGTAGTAAAAACTAACCCAATATAAATGGTAGAACGTATTCATACAACCATGTCCATTATTACTCTTGACACGGTGGTCTAGTTCAATAATACCAAGGATGGTGCTACTCATAAGTTGTGGCCTCATTCCTGTAGCAAAAATTCAATATGCATTGGGTAAAATCTTGATGCCACATCATGAACTCCAACATCAACCCAAAGTTTGCTAATGCATCAAACACTTTGTTTCCTTCCATGTACACATGTTGGATAAACAAATTTGATCGTATAAATGCAGATAATGGTCTCATGGACAAGAGGAGCAATGTTACAAGATTATGTTATAGTTCCTTTGATGTGGACACCAATTGATTAGAGCTCTATCATCCTTTAAAATTGAGGGGGCTAGATTCTCAACTTGGAGATTGAGTGAGGTAAATAGATCAAATTCCACATGAATCTTTAGAATTTTGGATGACTGAATAAGATGGGCATTTTTTAAGGTAAATGTGAGGGCACGAAGGAATACTAAGTGGGCATCTTTAGATGAATTTCTAAAAACTCTACCATTTTGCTCCATTCAAACTTTCCAAAGAGAATAAGGTAGATAGAAATACCAAAAGGCTTTGAGTCCAGGATGCCAGAAAGGGCTGGTAAATTACTCACACAGCTCATATATAGAGTTGGATTAGACCTAGGAAATTCTAACCAAATTGAAGAATGAATTAAAAATAGAGAAGGTAAAGGGACATTCAAGGAAGAAGTGCGAAACAAATTCCCAATTTGACATGCATAAGTAGCATCAGTTAGGAAGGCACATACCTCTCAAAATGAGATTATAAATGGTAAGAATTTTGTTTTGGGTTGTGAGCCAAAAGAAAAAAGCAATTTTGGGAGCCAACTTTTTGATCCAAATAAGATTATGAATGATCCAAGGATTCATAGGTTGGATTGGAATGTAATAGGAAAATTTGACTGAATACTAACCATTTTCACAAGGATACCATATGGAAGTATCATGGGATATAATTCTTGGGATAACACAAGTATGTAGAAGACTATAAATTTTCAATGCAATATTTCTTTGAGCATCATTAAGATCATTGATAATAGTGTTCTTCCACCTTGCACTGTGTGATTACCTAAAAATAAAGTTACTGACATTGCCACCATAAATTTGGTTTGTAATGATCTTTAGGTTCACCAAAATTGGATTAATGATCAACAACTAGTCAATTAGCCATCTATCCTTCCAAAATTTGATACTCTCTCCATTGCCCAAGCAGTAAGTTAATCTTTATTTGATGATATTTCTTACTTTAATCACTGAGTTCCAAAACCAAATTTCGTGTGGGAGGAGATACTCATCTAGGAAATATTGATGTTGTAAGTAGTTACTTTTTATGATACCGAATCATGTGGTCATTTCATTAGTTAATATTCTCCACAAATGCTTTTCAATGGGATCCAAATTCATCTTATTCACCTTTTTGAAGCCCAATCTTCCTTGTATTTTCATGGCATAAAATTTTTCCCAAGACACCAATGGGAATTTTCTGTGATGTTGAGATCCAGACCACAAGAACATCATCTAAATTTATTTAATTCTTCTACAAATGGATGTCAGTGATTTCAAAATAGATAGGAAATAAACCAGGATGCTTTGCAAGTAGGCTTGGATAAGAGTGGCTCTGCTACTTGGCTTAAGATGTTTCTCTTCCACTTGGAAAGCTTTATTTGGATTCAATATAAGACATTGTTCCATATTGCATTGGAAGAATTACCTTGGAACATGGGAAAACCCAAGTAGGAAGATGATATACTTGAGATAGAGAACTCTAAAATTCTAGTAATTTTGTGTTGTTTAGCAATTGGCATGTTCAAAAAATAAATTATTATTTTTTGAAAATTGATTTTTTCCCTACAACTCACTCATAGTGGTTGAAAATAGCTTTTATGGTCTTAGCTTTGGGAATTGATACCATGGTCATAAGGATCATGTTGTCCATGAATTAATGGTGCATTATGGACTAAGAAATAGAATAGACTTTGATACTTGGAAAAACACCCATAAAAAAAGAAGACTTGAGCATCCCCCCTAGTGATTTTACTAGAATGATAAAAAATTATGGTAACATAGGATCCCATCATCTCAAACCTTAAGTGCTTTTGAAATACCTAGTTACAACTCTATTAAAAAAAATAAGAAGTCTAGCAATGAATAAATATTCTCTTATCAGAGCAATCCAATCTACATGGAACATAAATTTAGCCAAAATGGCATCGAGGAAATTCCATGAGCCTTTATGAGATAACTTATTCATATTGAGTTTGAGAAGGAGGTTTGCCTTATTACTTTCAGATGTTGAGTGGATGATTTCATGGATAGTAACAACTCCATCAGTGATAAGCCTACCTTTGATTGATCTGCCTTGGCAAGGGTCCATGATGGAACATAGAATTTTCTTCATTCTATTTACCATGGTCTTAGAAAGGATTTTATATATGATATTGTAAAGACTTATGGGCCTAAAATCTGATATAGAGTGATAGTTTTGAGATTTGGAAACTAAGGTAAGGAAAGTGGAATTGTTATCTCTAGGAAAACACTTGGATTCATGCACATGTTGGATATATAACAATATCTTGGCCAATTATATATTAAAATTATTGGAAAAATTGGGGTGGAAAGTCGTCAAGACCGGGTGCTTTATCCGGTGCCATAGAGAAAGCAATTTCTTTGATTTATTCCTTAGAAAAGGATCTTGGTAGATAGTTTTTGCACTCTTGGGAGACCAAATTGAGATGATGACATGATTTAATAGATAAAAGACTTCTAATTATAGTTCAAATAGATTGTTTAACTAGAGATACATTCTCTCTTTCTTTCCTTTGTAAAAAATATAAGAAATTGATGAGCATAGATAAATTCAAGCAACCATACAAAATTACATAAGTGCCATTTCTTAGTATCACTAAATTGTTTATAAGATAATAACCTATATCTATATATATATATATATATATATATATATATATTCCTAAAATTTAATTTATTCATCTCAAGTTTTCTCTCCCTCACTATTCCTTCGTCTTCCTTATTTTTTTTCTTCTCTCCTGACTCCTTTCTTAACTTCTTTTTAAAATGAAGGTGAGGGAGAGATTACTGGACAAGTGTATAATCATGCAACTATCTAGTTAATCTCCCCATTCTTTGGCTAGGTGGTTTTTGATTATATTTTAAGATTTTCAAAATATTTAGGAAATATTCGTAAGCAAAATTTAAAATGCATAATCCTTTTTAATTTAAAACCCTTTCCTAATTCATTTATTTAATTAATATAAATAAATAAATAAATACATAAGTAAGAAATAAATAAATAGATAAAAAACCAAATAAATAAATCATTTATACTATGGTATGCATCTATACCTCTAACAATTCTTCTCATACCAGTAATTTGATGATAATATAATGTTACCATCTTCTATACAAGAATAGGTCTCATACTTTATGGTAATTTCCTTGTCATTGGGGGATTATCAAAATAAGTATTCATTCATTTTAAATATATAAAAAATTTATTCATATGTACCTATATGAATGCATATATATGGGCTTCCATATACCCTTGAGCCATTGTTGTATATTTTACTATGAGGACTATTCTTCCCTTTACCTTAAAGTGAATGTTTCACCATGGTAAAATCTCCACCACCATCATTTACCATTTAATATTTTGAGGACTTGTGCCTACAATACAAAAATAATCAAAAACACCATATTTAGGAACGTTAAAGCATATAAATTAAAGAGAAATTAATACTATATACATATAGAATAACAACATTATAAATTATGTTTTGGGAGGGTTATGACATTTTGTAAATTTATATTTTTCCTAATGTTTAAGATTGAAACTCTTTTTTCTCTCAAATAATTAAATTTACAATAATTCACTAAAACAAACAACTATGAAATTAATATAACCTTAAAATATCAAAATTTTAAAAACTCTTAGGAGTAGAAATCTTTTTGACTCCCTAATTTATTTTTTTACATTTTCTAAACTTCAAATATTCCAATTAAATTTTAAAACATTTTAAAGTTTATTTTTTTCCAAACTTTCTTAAAAATATTTGAAAACATTAAATAAATCACTTTATAACTTATTTATTTTATTTTAAAATGTAAACTTTTTAAAACTTATAATATTCTTATCTCTCAAAAAATTTAACTTTATAAACATTAAAAACTAAATCATATAACACATCAAAAATTTAAAAAATACCCTTATCTCTCAAAATCAACCTTATATAAATTTTAGTTTTTCAAAAAATAAATTTTCAAAACCTAATTTTGCCTCTCTCCTTGTGATAGAATCCTGAAACCCAAAATGGTGGTTTGACCATTTTACTACTAGCCAATTTTTTTTTCTACCAATCATGTAGCATTCCAAATAAAATATCTTTACCTCTATGTGGTATGGCCATGTGCTGCCCTACATTGGTTGCACCTTCCACTCTGATGGCCTTGGTTACTACCTCATTGGTGACTACAACATTTATTAGGATGAAAAATAAAATATCTATTTGACACCAACATCCCCTTTGATTTTAGGGTGAATGAATGAAATGGTCATATGTATTTAGAGCTACATTCAAAATAAATTTGATGATGTTCAACATGCAAATGGTTCATCTAAATATCTTTGGCAGACATTTCAACTCATTATACCCTAATATTCCACCTTCTCATTGCACTTGATTTTATTATCCAAAACTAATGATATTTGTAGTGCTCCTTTGCAAGGTGTCCACTCATGTGGCAATTTGGTTTCATGCAACTTTATGTGTCAGCTTCTTCAATATTCTATATTTTTAGTAATTAATGTTTCTTCCTCCGTGCATTATACTTTACTCACTAGTATTTTTTATTTCTTAGCCCTTAAAATCCTATGTACAATACTTTATCCTTTTCATTGTTATTGGTTATACATGATATCTTCTTCTCTAATTATTTTTTATCTTTTGGTGCTTAGCTTACCCTTTACCTTATATTTCTACTTTGTCACTGCATCTTTCATGCTTGAACTCTCATGGTGCTTTGATTCTTTACCCTTAATATTTTGTGTCCCTTAGACTTCTACGTACTCTTGATTGCTTCTCGGCCTCTATATTCCTTATCTACTCTATTTGATGGCTCCTGATTGCCTTTGCTATACCATTGACGACCCTTAGTTCCTCCTTAAATATTATCTTCTCTTTGCAAGCAAGCTCCTCTATTCATCCTTTATTAAGTCTTTCCCATTTTCATTAATAAGGTTCATAATGCAAGGCTTGATAAAAAATGAGATACATTTATCATATTTTTCCACTACTAGAAATACCTTCCCTTTTTTATAATAAAACATTCATAACTAATGTAAGAAGTGCTTATAATTATCCCATAGAATTCTTATCAAGTAATCATACCACAATCTATGAAATCATAATGACATACCCATTTGGTTAAACCCATAGATAAAGAGGTTCCACATAAATACATGATACCATATGTATTCTAGGAAACCACTAAGGGTAAAAACCCAACCTTAAAATCCATTTTATTTTATAATTTCATTTGTTTCTATTATAATTTTTTAAAAACAATTCTGCAATTCCTTCCATTAGCATAAGGATCCCATAACCCTTATGTCTCTAAATCATTAGTTGATCCTTTAACTCATTTTATAAAATCTTGATGAGGGGGTCCTATAACCCCCTTGAAAAAATTCCTCATTCATTTATTATATATTAATCTCTTTTCTTTTAAGAACACTCTAACAAGAGGCTTCTTCTGAGCATTTACTACATCATCTACACCCGTAGCATATTGCAAGCCTATTAGGGAGGACCTTATAATACTTACCAAGGCATTTTTTAGGACCTTAGAGGAAATATAAGGTGAAATAATATCAAATCCTTCCAAAATTCTTCATCAAGACATAAGGTATAATAGCTCTAATGCATTCACATCAAAATGAAACATTAAAACATATTAAATCTAAATAGATCATGATAAATCAATTAATCTATCCATTATACAAATTATGTATAATTCATCTAGTGTGATTCTAAATTAATCATAAATGATCTAGATAATATAACTACTTACACAAAGAGATAAATTGTTTAATCTATCATCTAATCTATCCATTACACAAATTATAAAATGAGATCTTCCACCTGCTCTTTTAACACATCATAAGTAAATTTAATAATCTAGTCCCAAAATGAAACATTAATAAATCATTTAACCTAGACCATACCTCCAAAACTGTTTAGCCATCCCATCCTATAAAATCATTTATTTTGCTCAATACTATAACATGCAGCGGTTCATTTCATAGATCATAACCAAAATGCATTAGCTTAGCATATTTCATAATCCATGGACTGATAAGCACTAATTTATCAACATTCCATAAATCATGAATAAATTTCCACCAACTTATCAACAATATTTCACTATTAAAACTCTTATTGCCCTTATCCTACAACATCATCATTATGTAAGCATTCTGATAAAATATTAATAACTTACAATATCATTATAACATAAGAATATGAATCCATTACCATATAATCCTTCTCACAACATTATTTGAAATATGAAATGAATGAAAAACAATGTATTTACCATTTATAACACGTAACTATCAAACTGTGAATGCCACCATTAATACCATCCAACTATAGTATGATGACGTTATCATATTAAGGAAATATTTCATCTAACATACTAACCCATCATTATAGCATATGATTCAACATCATAATCACATTTATTTATCTGCTCTATTACCATCTAATAATTAGTATCAAATCACATTTACTTACACACCCTATTATCATCTAAGCCATCTAATTAATGAATAAACTACAACTCAATATCAACCTTCAAATTAAATATCAATACCATGGTCATTTTAGCATTCCATTAATTTTTGAGCTAAACACATTTTGGATGGAATACAACTAAAAATAAGGGCTTAATTAAAAATTATTGGTAATTGGTACACTCAAACAACCAATAGTAGCTCAACGGTAGAAGTAGACAACCAACAACAATTTTAGAAAACTAAGGTATCCATAAGTGATGCAGGATGATGACCTCTAAATGGTCTTCCATTGAGTGATGGTTAGAAGGATATGGGGCCCACCCTCAAGTGCCTCTCCCATCCTATGTGGGATAATGGGAGGGGAGGTCTGATTGGATCCTCTCTTTTTCCAATGTGCCATTAAATGCGAAGGTGTCCCATGGCAGTGATGTATTGGTGGCATGATGATGATGTCATGTTGGTATCAAAATATCAATACCTAAGTGAACCTTAGATTTTATTGAAAAAATAAAAAGGATATAATGATGAAGGACATTGGAGGAAATAATGGGAGAGAAAGAAAAATAAAATAGAGAGTTGAAATTCATCTAGAAGAATTAAAAATATTATGTAGGCAGCAGAATTTTGAAAATGATAGTTCTAGTTGGTTTCCTCCCTTACACATGAGTCTCAAAAGTAGTTTCAAACATTGGAAACAACGACTAACAATACACTAGATGTAGTTTTATATGGGAAGAGATGCACAACAATGTATATAAGGTTTATTTTAATCATAAAATAAAGGTGCAATGGCATATACGTAATAAATATTCATTCCTTTAAAAATGTGAGTGAAACCTTATAATAATTTTAAACACTATTTACCTTAACACATGTGTGACAATTATGCATGTATATTATGCACTATTTCTTGTAAAAGGAGAACATAGCTTAATAATTATATTAAAACTTCATATATATATAACTACCAGTATAGTTTCATGGTAAATTAAATGGAGCTTTCTATAGGTAATAAACACAAAGCAAAAATTCAGCTTCATATACAAATATTAACACAATTTCATAGAAAATAAAGTACATATTTCTACAAGTAATAAACATAAAATTGAAAACACAGCTTAGGGCAATATCATTGAACAATAGTAATACTTCCTTATTAAGTAGGGTCCAATATTTATTCATCTATAGATAAAATTGAAAAGGGGACACCAATGATGCCCTTGAAATCTTATTCTAAAAAGTAAAAATGCAAGAAAATTCTAAATACTTCTCTTATTATTATTGTCTCCCTTCTTCAAGCAAGCTCCTTAAATCCTCCTTCATTGTTCTCTCTTCATACTTCTTCTTTCTCCCTTTTTCTTACTTATCTCTTTTGCCTCCTCTCTCACAAATCTAACAGTGGTTGTGTCGTCCACTCCTCGGTTACCTCCTTTTTTAGGTGTACAGGATATATTATTATCACATTCTTCAAACTCTAATCCCCTGCTGTTAGGTTTTTATCTTTTGAAAAGTGGACCATATTTTTGGGAATTCAAAATGGAAGGGAGTTTCACCCTCCCCTTTTAATTTATTAAAAATTAACTTATAAATAAGTAGTCATTATATAATATTTCCAAAAAGGCAATTCAATAAAATAAAATCCTAAATTCCTTCTATTAATTTAGTTAACCTCCTAATTAATTGATTTGATGCAAAGATATTTGTTTTCCAAAAAACAGAGCATAAAAAAACAAAGTTTTAGTCCTTTTAAATTTAAATTAAGGCATGCAGGGAATGACAACAACATTCTTACATTTAAATAAATCAATTGTAAGCACCCTATAAGACCTACATTTAGATATAATACCATATCCATACAACCTAATCATAGTTGCAAGCATTTTATATATCCACAATGTAAGCTATTATGTTAGGTATTAAAATAGTAAAACACATACATAGTCATAAAGAAATAAGGTCCTACCAAGGTGAGGTATTACATCCCCACTTGAACTAAACATAGTCCATTATGTTCTCCCTATAACATAGTTTTACTTTCATTCAACAAAAAATGGAAGTGTTTTTCATAACATCCACTTGTTCCCAAGTGGCATTCCTCTTTGAATATTGGTCCCATTGGATCTTACATTGCTCTGGAGTCCTCTTCTTCATCACCCTAGAACAAAACTCTAATATTTTCACTAAACACACCTCAATGGTCTCTGGGTCTGCCATTTTTAAGTTAGAAAAATATCATACATGATCAGGTTTAACAATATATTTCCTAAGCGAAGATATATGGAAACTATCATGGGTCTTCAATAGAATAGATGGCAAGGCGAACGTATACACCATAGGATTAATATTTTTGATGATATCAAAAGGTCCAACAAAATAAGAATCTAGTTTTATATAATTTATGACACTCTTCATGGATATAACCCTCGAGAACACTCTATCTCTCATAGATAATTCCCTCAGTATCCTCTTTAAATTAACATAGCTTTTCTGATGATCGATCGTTTCCTTAAGCCTTTATCTGATAATATTTAGATTTTCCTTCATTTATCTAATCATGCCTAGCCCTAACACAACCTGATACTTTATATTATCTCAAGATAAATGTGTCCTACACCTCTTGCCATGTAATGCTTAAAATGGGGCCATGCCTAGGGATGAACGATTATTGTTAATATAAGAAAATTCTACAATATGTAAATAGTCTTCCCATCAATATTTTTGATCCAAGCAATACTTGTGAAGCATGTATTCCAAAACCTAGTTCACACTTTCATATTTCCCATTAGTATTTGGATGGTATGCGGAGCTAGTGTTTAGTCTAGTGCTTATGGCATGATGTAGAGTTTTTCAAAACATATATGTAAACTTAGAGTTCCTATTTGAAATAATAACCTTATGAAATCCATAAAGCTTGAATATTTCATTGGTATATTTGTTAGAGCATCATCATTGGTTTTTCCTAGCATAAAATGTGTAAGCTTAGTCAATCTATCGACTACAAGGATTGCATCTTGTTGGTACCTAGTTTTTGGAAAACCTACAATAGAACCCATTGAAATAATATACCATTTTTGCATGGGTATGTCATGTGGGTACAATAGTCTTATAGGATGTCTATATTTAGCCTCTAATTTCTAGTATTCTAAGAACTGAACAATAAAATTAGTGATATCTCTCTTCATCCCCAACCAATAAAAGGTTTTCTTCATATTTTCTCTTATCTTCCCTCCCCTTGGATGAGTAGTGTAAGTATATTTATGTTCCTATTGGATGATAATTATACTTAGATCACATATTTTTGGGATCACTACATAGTACTTGAAGCATATAAGGATATCCTTGTAACAACCCAGGTCTGACTGACCTGATTGTACAACCTAGTCTAACTCACTAGTTCATTAAGATGAAATGTTGGCTTCATTGACTAGATGTGATCTAATTTTTTTTAGTGATCACCCAATGTTTATTCCATGCGAGGTATAGTATACCACTTTTAGGAATTAGAATCACTATATATGGCCTCCCAAGAAGATGATATTGGTCGGATCTCGTAGATGGTGACATTTAGTGGATATATATTTCTATTCTCTTGTTCTAGTATGAGAGCATAGACCCATGGCTATGGTTATCCTCTAGGGCCCATAATACCTAAGGTATGGATGCATACTATCTCCTCCCTTAACATGATGAACTTGTGCTTATTTAGGTCCACATATTTCCATTTTAACATGTAAGAGTGTAGTTTATATACCTAGTGCCTAGTGTATTGTCCACTTTATCTAGATTCAACTAGGTCCATGCCATTTCTCTAGATCTAAACCTAGTTTTACTTACCAAATTATGAATAATGATAAGTTTTCCCATTACAATTGTTATGGATTGGTATATCTCCTTTTATCATGCTAGATTACTCCTATCCATAAATTGTACAAGGATCCATAATCATACCACTCATGCAATGACCTAGAGGAGATGTCCTATTTTACCCCTTGTTACTTTTTTTGATGTATTTTGTCATGGAATAACCATTTCTCAAATCATGGTTGTTATCTTCGTGTAACAACTGACATTATATTATTAGTTATTCATCCTTCTCAATGGTTTTAGTAGTTGTTCATGATACATGGTAATAGGTAAATACCATTCTCCTATGTGATTCAACCAATAATTATATATATTTAGTTTTGAAATAAATAAGGCTTCACCTCCTAATATTTTCATTCTCAAGTGGTCCAACAAAATAAGGTTACCAATGTTCTTGTCAATATTCTAAGGTTCTATCTCTTTCTTCATTAAGGAAAAATGATTATTTCAAATATAATAAACTAATGCATTAACATTGCAATACATCTGAAATAAAAGTAAAGCACTCTCTAATAATCCATATTTTTCCCTCTCCATTCATTGAAAACAAGCAAATAAAAATTTATATATTTTCTATTCTTTCCTATTTAAAGTGATTAACAAAGTGGTTATTTTCTTGAATACACATCCAAGTAATGCATTTTTCTTAGTTAAGAAGAGACGTATCTCCAATTTAGAGAATATTAAAAAAAGATTTTAAGTACATTCAAAATTATTAGATATGATTAGAACTATTCCAGGATTTAGTTATTTTACTCCAACCATGCTCAAGAAGACCAAAAGATATTATTCAGTTTGGAGTAATTTCGGTCACCACTCAGCCAGGTTAGATAATTTTGCCAACCAACATTCAAATAAATCATGAGTTACTTGTTATCATATGGCCCAAAAGAATGTAATTAGATGTTACTATATGATAAATTTTATATATGTATCTACTCATGCAACACTATACCAATCAACGTTGAATTTAAAATACAAGCACAATAGTGATCAACTTTCTTTTGCAAAAAGAATGATGTAGTATATTTAAAATGAGTATATTAACTCATAAAAACAAATCAAACTTAAACTAAATAAATATATGAAGACCATAATTAAAATTAATTTTAGAAAATCTATAAATTCACCAATGTGGTCATCCATCCTCGGCACACAAAAGAGATACTTAGTTATATTAAAATCATGCTCAGACCATCACAAAACCAACACACTAATAAAATCTCAATTACCTAGTATGGTCCGTGTAAAAATACAACCAACATAATTGAGGAAAAGAGAAATAACATAGCATATGAGACATGTTTGACTACTCCCTCCTGAACATAGCAAGATATGGAGATTTAAGACATCACATGTCTAATTAATTCTTGGGTCTATTGAGAAGGCAACATCAAGTACAATACGATATGAAATTATATTAGCACCCAGTAGTACCCTAGTTGATATCCAGAGATAATGAGGATTTATATTATTTAGATTTAACAAATCTAAAATATTATTAATACATGATTCATAGATGTAGAAAACATTCATGAGAATCAATCACAACCAAAGAGAATAATACCACACATAAAATATTTACTTATCATTATGATTTTATTTCTGAGTTTAATTATCTAATAAGCTATATATAAGCAGATTTTAGAATCTCATTGAAATATAATACCATAAGTCATTAGCAATGCAGATAGACAAATAAAAATTCATTATCAACACAAATAAAGTAATCCAATATTAGATTCTTCTATTTGAAAAGTTCAACTCTTCTTTCTCTACTTCCTAATCCAACTCCTTGAAGATGTATGCAATGCAAGATGCAAGATACAAGATGATTTTAGCTTCTTTACCAACCAATTTATAGCAGGCAACATGAAGGTTAACCAAAATATATGCCAGAACATGTATATGTCCACCTTTAAGCATTTTTTGGGTGGCACCTTAAGACTTTAGAGAATACATATTTACGTAAATAATTTTATTTAAAGGTAATATGAATATTTACAATATATATATATATATATATATATATATATATATATATATATATATATATATATATATAAATTTATTTAATTTAATTATTATATTTCAATAAAATTTATATTAAAAAATAAATTATAAAATAAAACATTTAACTATCATTTTAAATTACCAATTTGATTTATACCTCCAATTCTTCTTCCCATACTAGCAATTTGATGTTTTCATCTACCAAAAGAGAATAACTCCCATGATTTGGCACTTTCCTTGCCATCAGAGGTTTAAATATTTAATTATAAAATATTAAAATCCATCAAGCAAAAATCATACATTTGAAAACAAGGCATGCACATAATGTAGGGCATACAATCACAATGCACCTATATGAATGCAACTATATGAGATTCCATGTATTCATGATTTGTTGATAAGTGTATCACAAGTAGGGCTTCTTTCATCCATGCCAATGTGAATACCACACTATAGTGATATTTCACACCACCATCATTTTTTAATTTACCTCTTATAGTCGATATTTATGTGCCCATCGAAGAAGTGTACCTGGTCCTGCAATCATAAACGCCGTCAATTATACCACATTCTAGGAGTAGATAACAAAGTACATCTCATCAATTCATCTATTCAAAAATTAAATAATAGTCATACTAGGAGGGTTGTTACATTCTTCCCCCTAATATTTAACACAGTACCTATGTTGTAATGTATGTTTATACAAATCTATACAATATTCAAATTGTATGTATTTATTCAAAAAGAAAAGAAAATATTTCTTCATATTATTAATGCTTTCCAACATAACAATTTTGATAGAATGTTGCTCTTAAATTCTTCTTTTTATACTCTTGGTCTTGAAATATGAAATTTGAATAGGATGAACCTCAAGGTGAAGGGGATTTAACATCTGTAATTAGATATGTTCAAAATATGAGATTAATTAGCAACATACTTTCTATGGAGGGACACACAAAAGGTGTCATGGATATTTCACAAGCTTGGTGGTAAGGCAATCCTATAAGTGATAAGACTAATCTTACTTATAACCTTAAAAGGTCCTACAAACATAGGGTTAATCTTAGATTACTTAATGGAGCTTTTAGTCGACTTCACCCTTAAGAAGACTATATATCCTATAGAGAATTTCATCCATTTCCATTTAAGGTCTGCATAGCTTGTTTAATTATTTTAGGCTTATTTGAACTTTTATGTGTTCTTTTCAGTTGTTCCTCCATCTCCTTTACAATATCCATCCTGATCACTGCTCGATCCTCTAGATTATCCCAAGATAGAGGATTTTTATACTCTATTCCATTTAGTGTTTTAAATAGAGCCCTTACCAAAGAAGCATGATGGCCATTTTAATAAAAAGGGAATATACTTTCATTTCTATATTAGGTCCTCAAGAACCTAATTAACTCTTTCATAATTTCACAATAAAATTTTGAATTTTACCCTTACAAAAACTTTATCCTTCTTTAGATAATTCTCTGAATGTTTTTTTCTTCTTGAAATCATGTTCAATTATTTGATTCTATACTTCCATATTCTTAATAATATTTGGTTTGATCCTCTCTCAATTATTTTGGATTTTCCACATGATGATTTATGTATTTAGGATTTTGAGTCAACCTTCCCAAATTGGCCATCTATCTTTGGCTCATAGGTAGTACTAATGTCTAATTTAGTACCTAAGCTCAGTGTAGAGCTTTCCAAAATTTTTATGTCAATCCAAAATCTCTATAATAAATGGTAAACTTCGGTAACTTATGTAACTAAATTATTTTTTATCATAAAGCCCATATACTTATTAGGTTCTTGCTCATCTTATATGCAACACTTTCTATAGCAGTCATCCTTCTGGTGATAAATCATTTATATACCTTCTTCTCCTCAAGGCATATACTATCATATCTATTTATTTAAGTTGTTTTATATTCGACAAAGATGTATATCAGATTTTTATGATTAGTCCTTAGTGCAAAGAGCTTTCATATTAAATTTTATCTCTAAATTTTAAGTGCATGCACAATAGCTACCAATTCTAAGTTGTGTAGCATAACTTTCCTCATGCCTTTTAAATTTTTTGGAATTTATAGGCGATGACTACCTCATCCTTAGTTAGGATTCCTCTCAAACACTCAATAGAAACATAACTATAATTTAAAATTATTTGAGGGGTTTGGTATTAGAGAAATCACCCATTTCTCCTTCAAGATATTGAAGTATTCCTCACATTGGATTATTCTTTTGAATACCTTTCCCTTATTCTTTTTTACAATATATAATACTTTTTTTAATTTTATTTGCCTTCAAAACTACATGGCATATATGGTCTAAAATATTTGTGATTACAATGGATTCTAATCCATTGATTGAATTGATCGGTAAAATCTAACCGTATTTATTCAAAATTAAAAAGAGTTTTGTGGCTTTTAGTCGACATGTAAGGAAGCTATATACACGTGCCTTTTAGTATTTCCTTAAGATAAGGTAATATAAAGGTCAAGTAGGTACTGATTATTTATCCTAATCCATATTCAAATTTCCACCCATTTTCCAAAAATCTAGTCCCTTCAAGTATATCCCTGATTGGAAATAAAACTATTTTGTTGCACTACTAGAAGTAAAATATCTATACTACCTCTCAATTTTGAGGAGTGGCTTGCTTTTCTTAGCTTGAAGCTCTAGGTATTTCACATATTTTAAGAGGTTGTTCTTCATGTACTTCCTTTCGATCAAATCTTTGAGGGTATTTTTTAGCAAAATGTGGCCCTCCACAAATATAGAAACCTATATTTGGTGCTCAAAATTTTTATTTCTTGTCTTCTTGAGTAGGTACATGCTCCAAATCATTCTTATAGTTCTTTTTCTCATACAAATTATTTGGTTTTATTACTTGATTGATTATTTAAATTCCCTTCATAGACCTTTGTCTCTTTCCTTGGTTTCCCTTCTTATGTCTAGCTTATTTCTCAACAATAAGTTCTATAATTTTTGTTGTAGTTCCATATTTTTAATTAATAATTTAATCATGCATGTGGATTATTCCAGGTACCCTTGAAATAATTTTATTGTAGCTACAAGGTCCTTTGTTTCCTTTTAACCATAATAATAGCTATGTTAGACTATCGTAATTTAGAATTTCCAAGGTTACAAGATAAAACACTAGAACCTAACAACCTAGGGATCTCACAACTTATAGGTCTAATACCAACTGTAATGACCTAGGTCTTACTCACCTCATTGTACAACCTAGTCTAACTCACTTGTTTGTTAAGATGAAATTTTTGATGGCTTCATTGACAAGACATGATATAGATTTTTTTAATTATATTTGTTTTAGTGATCATCATATATTTAATAAGTACAAGGTATAATATGTCACTTTTGTAAAATTTGATTACTACAGATGACATCCGAAGTGGACAATATCAGTTAGATCTCATAGATGGTGCCATTTAGTGGATATATATTTCCATCCTCTTGCTCTAGTATGAGAGCACAAATCCACATCTTGGGTTATCCTCTAGGGCCCATAATACCTAAATGGTGAATGCATACTCTCCCCATACCTTAACATGAGGAACCTAGCCTAATTTAGGTCCACCTATTTCCATTTTAACATGCAAGGGTGTTGTGTATATGTCTAGTCCCTAGTTTATTATTCATTTTATCTATATTCAACTAGGGTCATGCCAATTATTTGGTTATGGACTAGGTTCTACTTGCCATGTTATGAATAATGACAAGTTGTCCCATTCCAACCATTTGTGGATTGGTCTAGCTCCTTTTCTCATGCTATATTAATCCTATACATAAATTATACAAGGAGTCATCACCATAACAATCATGTAATGACATAGAGGAGATGTTCCATTATGCCCCTCATTACTTGTTCTGATGTATTTTTTTAGAAAGTGGCCATTTCTTGAATCACAATTCTTACTTTTGTGTAAAAAATGGCATTGGGTTATTAGTTTTTTATCATTCTCAATGGTTTCAGTAGTTGTTCATGATTCAGGTTAATAGGTAAATAACATTCTCCTCGATGATTCAACCAACAATTATATAGGTTCAGTTCCAAATAAAAAAGGCTTCACCTCCTAATATTTATATTCTCAAGTAATGCAATAAATTTAGCTTACCAATGTTCTTATCAATATTCTAAGGTTCTATCTCCTTTTTCATAAAGGAAAAATAATTATTTCAATTATAATAATTTAATGCATTAATCTTACAATACATATTAAGTAAAAGTAAACCACTCTCTATAAAAGATAGTATAAAAGATGAGACCAAATGTACCTTGAATATCATAACAAGAAGTTAGTATTGTAAAAATATCTAGAGGTCCCTAATTGAGCTAAACCCTATGCTCATGGTCATGGCCCTATTGTGTCACTCCCTATGAGGTATGATTTCCCTTCCAAGGACAATAAGAAATGACAACACATATTAGAACACAATAAAGAATATTTATGATTTTTATTACTTAAAGACTTAACAAAATTAATTTTATAAATATTTAATGGTGTTTATTTAAAATATTTATAGATTACTAATAACAGGTATAAGAAACATAAAATTTTCATATTTTTTATAATTAATTTTTTTTAAAAGTAATTTATAATATAATATAAGTTATAATTAAATTAAACAAGTATCTATCACTTTGCAAATATTGAACATAGGTATATACACATAAAACCATATTTTTAAAGGTGTGATGCTATTTGAATTACATTCTAAACCTTAATCCTTTTTATTTTTTACAAACCTAATATCTTTTACTTGTAAGACTATTATTTCAAAATAAAAATACTTTATTCATATTTTAAGTATAGTTACTTTTATATTTAAGATTTATTTTTTTGTGGAAAACACCCCAATTGGGATGCCACTTTTGGTTAAGTATTAAGGAAACAAAGGTATCTATTCCACCAAAAACACCCAAGGCTAGCACCTAGCTTTCCCTCTTTAGCACACTCAAAGAGCATACCTAAAACAAAAAAAAAAAACATAAACAAATAAACACAAAAACACAAACAAATAAAAAATGTATCATCTGCCATGAAGGATTCATTCCCCTCTATTCCTAGGGACCACTCTGATTTTATGGTTGAGCATACTCTTAGTTTCTGCCCAGATTTAAGACTACCTCCTACTCAAAACTTATGCACTTCCATTCGCTGAACCCCACCACCTCTAGGGTGGTTTAAGCTTAATTTCTATGGGGCATCAAAAGGAAATTTGGGTCACGTTGGCACTTGGGGCATCATTCAATATGATTTTGGCAATGCCATTCTAGCCTTCATAGAATATATTGGTTTTCAATCATATCATTTTGCCAAAATTTGGGCTTCATTTTTTGGAATTCAAATTCTTAAATACTTTAGCATTCACAAGGCAGTTATTGAGGGAGATTTATTAAATATTATTAATATCCTTAAAGGTGTTTTTAGATCAGGATGACGAATATCTAATTTAATAGAAGAATCCAGAGCTCACTTATTATCTATGGAGGATTTGATCATCAGGCACAATTTTAGAGAAGGTAGTGTGGTGGTTGACTGCCTTGCTAATCTAGGCGTATCTAGTCAGGGCTTGATGATCCGGTACACTAAATTTCCTCCTGAGTTAATTTACCTTATCAATGATGAGAAGCATTTATGATTGTTAGGTTGCATATGGACTTTCGATGCAGCTCCTTTCTCTTGGTGGGTGTTGGTTGTTGCTCTTTGCTAGGATGATGATGGTGTGCCTTTACTTCATACAACTTCCTCATACTTTTGAGTCCTCTTGGATCATTGTCTGATTAATGATATTCTAGGTTTTACCACTCCCTCTCTTGCATTTTGAATTTCAAAATTTGAATTCTTTTCTAATGTTATCTCTAGTTCTTAGGTGGAGGGTCATCCCAGTTCTTGTATAGTGTCTAGAATATTCTTGGTGGGTGTTCATGCATGTTGTTGTTTGTCATGACTGACTATCTCTCCTAGGGAATTTGAAGCCCTTTTCATTGATCTCATTTTGTCTTTGAGGTGGCACTTGTATGGTATTTTTTTGGCCAGGGTATTTTGGTGGAGCTTTACACCTTTTTTAGTATATTTATTCTATGGACACCTGACCCTATTTTAGAGTTCTTTCTATAATTTGCCTCTTGGGCTTTGGGGTTATTTTCTTCATCCTCTATGCACCTTTTTTATAGTCTTGGTAGATCCTTCTTATTTTTTACACTATTCCTCCATGTCATAGTCCCTTGGCCGGTGGTGATAATATGGTGGTGGACTCTCCTAGTTCTCTTGGTGGTGGCTCTATGTTGGAATCAGATATGGAATCTGACTGTAGTGAAGATATCTATTCCTGTACCTTCGATATGGGTTTTGAGAATATTTCTAGGAAGATTCAAGTTTCTACCAAATGTGTGAGGGGAAATGCTTCTTATGAGGAAGCCTTTATGCTTTTGATTGGTTCCACTATTAAGTTTGATTTTCCCCCTAAATATATCATGGAAGATTCTACAAATTTGGACCTGATGCCACCCTATTCTGTTGTTATTAGTGGTCAACGTAAATCTAAGAATTTGTGCTACAAAATATGTGAGAGTGATGAATCCCCCCATATCTCTACCCTCCCTAATTTTGATTTTCTTCCTCAAGATTGCATTCAAGAGAAATCAGTCGAGGAGGACTATGCTCTGGAGGCTTCTAAATGTTTTGAACATTCCATTTTTCATAATTTAAAGTTAATTGATATCAATAAAAAAAATTGTAGATCTCGTTGAAATGAGCTCTGGGTTTGTCTAAAAATTTAATGCATTTAGCTACTTTTGTTTCTTAGGATTTGGATAAGTTGGTGTAGAACTATCTTAGTTTTCCCTCCTTTTATGCCCTAGGGACCCGGTGTCAGCAGTCTTTTTCTGGTTTACCTCATGTTTTCCTGGTGAGGTTTTCTTCTTTTCTTCTCACCATGGTGGATTTTGTATGTATTGTTTTTAGGATACTTTAAAACCCTCTTTGTTATTAATACTTCCAAAAAAATACAAAAACATAAAGACAATAAAAGACAATAAAATACATAAAAAAATGTAAAAATATTATAGTAACAAAAAATATAAAAAACAACAAATAACAAAAAAAACACACAAAAATAACCACAAAAATAACAAAACAACAAACAAACACAAAAACAACAAGAATACCAAAAACACACACAAAAAAAACACAAAACACAAAAAAACCCAAAAATATAAAAACACCAAAAACAACACAATAAACATAAAAGTAAAACATAATGAAAACAATACAAAGCAACACATACACTGAAAAAATAAAAATAAAAATAAAACACATGTTTGGCCTATATAGGCCAAAAGGCTATTTGGGAAAGAATCAACAAAGGAAACATAAGAATGATTAGTCTAAGGAATGAAACTAAAATACCTTGACCAAACCAAAGAGAAGCAAAAATAAATAAAAAATAAACTAGGTACCTCTCGTACTATAGTCATCTAGAGAAATGATATAAAGAAGAGCTTACCTTATTTGTGAGTCCCACCATATACGATGGTGGTCGTAGTAAATAAGATCACCTTTGTTCAATGCCCAATTAGCTAAAGTATCATCACTTCTATTGTATTATTTGAGCACATGATTGTATTCAACTTCTAAAAAGCCCATCTAAATTAATTAAATCTTCTCAATAGGTATTTTTATTCTCCAATAAACCTTATGATTCTTAGGGGTCTTCAACAATAAATCATGAATTGAGATTTGGATTCAACCAACACCTTTTCCATCTAACCTTAGTAATAACTTAAAGGCCTATAAGGATACCATACCCATCATTAAGGTTATTATAAAGTACACCCAAATTCTTGAAGAACATGTGCTTATACTGAGAGGGGGGGTGAACAGTATAACATAAATTTTTTCCCAAATAGTAGCATCAACATTAATAAAATAGTAAACATCACACAAAGCATCACACACATGAGAGACATCATTTTTAACGTGGTTCACCCAATGTGGGCTACCTCCATAGAGAAAATATTTCTTCTAAATATTTCTCAAATAATATCTTTGGGAATCCTTCCCAATTACAATGTTTATGGATCTCTGTCCAAAGGAGATGTTGATCCCCTAATATCAAGTTCATGGATCTCTTCCATAGGAGAACTCTTTCCCCTTCTGCTCTGGCTAGTGATCTTCTAGAAGACTCTGTCTCTCTACTGCACTAACTGGTGGATCTCTCTCCACTTGAAGACTCCTCACTTAGAATATCTGTCTTCAATTGTCCTGGTTATTGGATCTCTATCCACTGAGACTCTGTCCTCTATACTCTGTCACCTCCAAAGCTCTATCAATAGGCTCACTCAGAACCTTCTCAAATCTGCTCAATAGGTTCACTCAAAACCTACTCAAATATGCTCAATAGGTCCACTCAGAACCTGCTCAAATCTTCTCAATATGTCCACATAGAACCTATCCAAATCTGCTCAATAGGTCCACATAGAACCTGCTCAAATCTACTCAACAAGCTCAAATATCATTGTCCAAATCTTCTCAATAAGTCCTCTCTAGGACTTGCTCAAATCTGCATTGCAAGCTTCCACAAAATCTTACACAAAATCAGTCCACAAGCCTTCTCAAAGACTTACCTCAATCACATAGAAGCATAAAGAGAATTGTTAGAGACTCAATATGTTCTATTCTCAAATCTCAATCTCAACTCAAATCAGAATATAGAATAGTTTGTTTCATGGAACTTGAACAACCACTTCACACAATCACTTGACTAGGCTCAATCAACTCTACTCAACCAATCACCTCAAGGATCAATCCTTTCTCACAAACCCTAGTCCAAGCATGTATCAACCAACTCAAAATATTTCCAACAATGCTCAACAACAAATCTCACATAACAATGATACTCATGTTCAAGTTCTTTGCACAACCAATGGGCTTCAACAACAATGCTTATAAATAAGGTTTAATCACAACTCTCAATTCAGAAAACCTTGAAGCATTAAACCAACAACTCTCAAAAAGGTTAACCACAATCAATCCTTTTCTCTCCAAAGATATTTTTAAAAATCAATCACCCACATAAGTCAATGAAGAATATTGCCCATACCTTTTTGATGCCTTATGAGTTGTCCACTAAATCTGCCACACTCAACACACTTTATTTTTCCAATATCAACAAGGGTTAGAGGTCATGAGTAATAACACAATAATCAAAATAATATCTCAATAACACCTTATTACTCCTACTCAATAAAAATGCACCAAACCCTCTTATGCAAGAAATAATCCCTCAAAAGAATGAATCAAACTTACTTTTGGAACTCCTTGAAAAAACCAGAAATATCTTCTTGCACACACCTTATTTCTCCCTCAAAGCAATCTAAACAAGTAGCTCTCAAAAATAGCTTTCCAATGATATATAATATGATATACTTCCACAAAGAAAATCAGTAGAAATATTTATCTTTCCTAGGGCATACCATAACCTTATTTCTCCTTAGGCAACCTTGGCAGAAAATAAAATATTAAACAAAAATTAAATTTACTTGCCTTGCCCTCGGTGGGATTCGATCCCCGACTATTTTCTTCCCAATGCCTTAGCCGCAACCAAGCCATCATTGGGCCACATGCCATGACGTGTCTAAAAGGGCACGTCCACCATGCAATATCTTCGAACATCCGAAAAACAAGCATGTAGAGCGCTTCTTCCTTGCAATCCAAAAAATAGACCTCACATGAATCGAACTCAGAACCTCCTCCTTAGCATCGAGCCAACATACCACTAGGCCATGCTGGCCTTTGCGCTTAGGGCTTCCGAATCTTCATAGCTTTAACCTTCATGAAAATCGTAAGGCTTTCAAAATAGAAATCTCTTTCGCATGCACTTCAAAAATAATAGCAAGGGATACTTGGTAAATGAATTTGTTTGGCATTTATATAATGCCTTTTTCCTTCCTTAGCATCACGTCGACGCTTCGAATGAATTCGACGTCGACGTGATTTAATTTATAATAAATTTAAATTTAATTTTAAATTTAAATATTATAAATTAAAATCAACCTTAGAACTTTGTCTTAAAGAGCCAACCTTAGGTTTAATAAAACCTTAGAACCTTGTCTTAATGCCCAACCTTGGTATTATTTATAAAATTTAAATTCCTTGTGAATTTAAATGATTTATAAATAATTATTAAACCTCCTTTTTAACTTTTGCAATAACCCATCTTGGGTTTTTATAAACCAATCATTTAACTTGTGCTCCCAATAATATTAAAATATTATGGAGCCTTTTTCCTTTCACTTTTGCATTGATGAAGCTTTTTCCTGGATGACTTGGGTGACTTTATTTCTTGCCGAATTCCTTGAGATGAGTGATAACTCTATCAGGTGACATCAATGACAACTCTGACTTAGAGGACTCAAAATGTCCAACAATCTCCCCCTTTGTCATTGATGGCAACCCTTATCCTTTAACTGAAACCTGACCTTCTTTTCTGCTCCCCCTGGGACTTTGCTCCCCCTGGCTCAATGCTCTCTCAAATATCAAATCTCTCCACATAACAAATCTCTCCCCAATACACAAATATCTCCCCCTTTGACATCAATGGCAAAGGGTCACCTTTGGGGCTCGGGGCTAAGAATGAGCCTCTTAGCTTAGCCCCTCCCCCACCTCCACATGAGGTGGTTAATTCTTGGGTGGGAGTCTCACTCCCAATTTTCCTCGAAGATACTCAAAAGTCTCCTTTGAGAGTGGCTTAGTGAAAATATCTGCTATCTGTTCCTTTGTAGTGACATACTCCAATATGACCTATTTATCTGACACATGTTCTCTCAAAAAATGATACTTAATCAGAATGTGCTTCATCCTGGAGTGCATTACCAGATTTTTTGAGATACATATGGCACTGGTATTATCACATAGTATAGGAATGGGCTGATCATGCTTTATCTTGAAATATTCTAAAGTTCTCTTCATCCATAACACCTGTGTACAACTGGCTACTACTGCAATATATTCTGCCTCTATTGTAGATAGTGATACTGAAACCTGCTTCTTACTTAACTAGGAGACTAGAATTTCTCCAAGAAAGAAAGCTCCTCCACTTGTGCTTTTTCTATCATCAATGTTGTCGGCCCAATCTGCATCTGTATAAGTTGTGAGTGTGAAACTATCACTTTTGGGATACCAAAGCCCAAAATCCATAGTCCCTTTTAGATACCTAAAAATTCTTTTTACTGCTACTACATGTGTTTCCTTAGGTGCTGCCTGAAATCTTGCCACTAATCCCATTGACTGCACTATGTCTGGTCTTGTAGCCATGACATATAATAAGTTGCCAATCATGGATCTGTATAGTCTCTGATCTGCCTCTGGAGATTCATCATCCTTACTCAACTTGCACCCTGTGACCATAGGAGTACTTATTGGTTTGCAATCTTCTAACCTAAATTTCTTCAACATCTCCTTGATGTACTTGGCTTGAGAAAGAAACACTCCCTTTCCTGATTGTGAAATTTGAAGACCAAGAAAGAAGGATAATTCACCGAGCATAGACATCTCAAATTCACTTTGCATATTCTTAGCGAATTCTTTGCACATCTTGTCATTGTTTCCTCCAAAAATTATGTCATCAACATAAACAACAACTATTAGAAGATCATTTCCTTCATTTTTGATATACAAATTACTGTCTTCTATTCCTTTCCTGAATCCCTATTCCTGTAGATACTTATCCAATCTTGAGTACCATGCTCTGGGAGCCTACTTTAAACCATACAATGCCTTTTTCAATCTGCATACCTGATCTGGTGTATCTGCTAGTATGAATCCCTCTAGCTGTTCAATGTAGACCTCTTCTTCTAGAACCCCATTTAGAAAAGCTGACTTGACATCCATCTGATATACCTTGAAGTTCTTGAAACTTGCAAAAGCTAAAAACATCCTTATAGCTTCAAGTCATGCAACTGGAGCAAAGGTTTCATCAAAATCAATTCCTTCTACTTGTGCATAACCTTTGCATACTAACCTTGCTTTGTTTCTGACCACTTGTCCATCTTCATTCAACTTATTTCTGAAAACCCATTTTGTACCAATCACATTTTTGTCCTTTGGTCATGGAACAAGTTCCCAAGTTTTGCTCTTCTCTATCTGATCCAATTCCTCATTCATTGCTTTAACCCAAAATTCATCTTCACTAGCTTGAGTGAAATTTTTTGGCTCAATCTTAGATAGCAAAGAAAAATTTGCTTGTTGAGATGGTTTTATTATTCTTCTCCTTGTCTGTCTTTCATCTGGATTCCCGATGATCTGATATTTTGGGTGATGTTTCTGTACATACCTGGAAGGAGTTTTAGGAAGAAGCCTTTGTATTTCTTCTTCATCATTATCTGATTCCTCACAAAATTCTTCTGGACAACATCCATCTTCTTGGTACACAATTTGTTGAACTGATTCTCTGGAATCTATCTTCTCATCAATTGTCACATTCATACTTTCCACCATAGTGCATGTTCTTTTGTTGTAACATCTGTAAGCCTTGCTCTTTGTAGAATAACCAAGAAAAATTCCCTCATCACATCTTGGATCAAATTTGCCCAAATTCTGATCTTCCCATCTTATGTAACATTTGCTTCCAAAGATCTTGAAATGTTTTACAGTAGCAGGTCTTCCTTTCCAAAGCTCATAAGGAGTCTTGTGGTGATTTACCCTTAATTGAGCCCTAGTAATTATGTATACAACTGTAGATACTACTTCTTTCCAAAAACCATCTGACAACTTAGATTCATTTAACATAGCTCTAGCCATGTTTTCAATAGTCTTGTTCTTCCTTTCAACTACTCCATTTTGTTGGGGAGTTCTTGCTACTGAGTACTCTCTCTTAATTCCATGTTGTTCATAGAATTCTATAAACTCATTTGAAGTGAATTCTCCTCCTCTATCGGATCGTAGACACTTAATCATTTTGCCTATTTCATTTTCAACCAACTTCTTGAATGCTTTAAATTTTTTGAAGGCCTCTGACTTCTCTTTTAGGAAAGTTACCCAAACCATTCTGGAATAATCATCTACAAACAACATGAAGTAACTCTCACCCTGAAGACTTTGTGTTCTGGTAGGACCACATAAATCAGTATGTATTAGACTCAAAGGCTCAGAAGACATATAGCCTTTTGGTTTGTAAGTTGTCCTAGTTTGCTTTCCATGTTGGCAAGGTGCACAAATTGTATTTTGCGGTCTTCTTATTTTGGGTAAATCTCTGACTGCCTGTTTATTGCTTATGTTGACTATGTTGTCAAAATTCAAATGACCCAATCTTCTATGCCACAACCAGCTCTCATCTTCTTGTGATAGAAAGCACTTTTCCCCTTTGATCTCATTGAGCATGTATAAGTTGTTTGGGGTCCTTCTTGCATTTGCAATAATTCTTCCTATTTCTATTTTCCTTATCTCACATCTATCTGGATGGAAAGTAACCATGTATCCTTGATCACAAAGTTGACTTATACTCAGTAGATTGTGTTTTAACCCTTTGACATACAAAACATTCTCTATTTTTGTTTTTCCATTGTCTAGACTTAGAGTACCTTTCCCAATAATCCTTGTTGATCCATTATCACCAAAACTTACTGATCCTCTATTTGTTTCCTTTAGAATAATGAACTTGTCTTTGTCTCCTGTCATGTGACTAGAGCAACCACTATCTAGATACCATTGTTCATTTTTATCTTGAGCATGCAGGGTTGTTTGTACTAACATAGATCTGTCCCTAACATTCTTTCTTTCATCCTTTGTTTTTCTAGACTCAAAAAATGTCATTTTACACCACCTAGCCTTGTGCCCAAAGTTATTGCATTTGTAACATATAACATCATCATCCATGAGAGGTGCAAAGGAATTGAAATTTCTATTGTATCTAGCATGATGAATACAGTGAGCAACTCTATGTCCATATTTATTGCAAGAAAAATAGTGACCATGGAAGAAGTTATGTAACCTATTTGGAGATCTTGGATATTGTGACGAAGTCATCTTATTTTTGTGATTAACCCTTATCCAGGGTTCTTCTTTGCTTTCTTCCTTTCTGATGTCCTTTGCTTGCTTTTATTTGTTTGAAGTTTCTACCTTTTGGAAGCTTGATTCCTCTTTCTGCTTCTCATATTCTATTTCTTGTAGTATCTTGGTCCTTTCAAATTTATTCCTTAGGAGAACAATTTCTGCTTCCAATATTCCACATTCTGTTTCCCTGGATTTTAGAAGATCTGCCATATCTTGCTCAATATTTTTTCCTTCTTCTACCTTGATCTTGAGTTCTGTGAGATTCTGTATGAATTCCACTCTTGCTTCTTCATCTTCCTGAATTTGTTCTTTCAGACTTGAGTTTTTCTCTCTTAGTCTTTCCAATTTTTTGAGAGCAGCAAAGAACTCTTCTTTCATATCAAACATGGTCTCTACTTCATTCTCTGAAGTCATGTGTGCTACCAAAGGATCCTCTTCCAAGTTGTTAGACTCTTCATGGAGAGACCCACTCTAATACCAATTGAAGAACATGTGCTTATACTGAGAGGGGGGTGAACAGTATAACATAAAACTTTTCCCAAATAGTAGCATCAACATTAATAAAATAGTAAACATCACACAAAGCATCACACACATGAGAGACATCATTTTTAATGTGGTTCACCCAATGTGGGCTACCTCCATAGAGAAAATATTTCTTCTAAATATTTCTCAAATAATCTCTTTGGGAATCCTTCCCAATTACAATGTTTATGGATCTCTATCCAAAGGAGATGTTGATCCCCTAATATCAAGTTCATGGATCTCTTCCATAGGAGAACTCTTTCCCCTTCTACTCTAGCTAGTGATCTTCTAGAAGACTCTGTCTCTCTGCTACATGAACTAGTGTGGATCTCTCTCCACTTGAAGACTCCTCACTCAGAATATCTATCTTCAATTGTCTTGGCTATTGGATCTCTATCCACTGAGACTCTGTCCTCTATACTCTGTCACCTCCAAATCTCTATCAATAGGCTCACTCAGAACCTTCTCAAATCTGCTCAATAGGTTCACTCAGAACCTACTCAAATATGCTCAATAGGTCCACTCAGAACCTGCTCAAATATGCTCAATAGGTCCACATAGAACTTGTCCAAATTTGTTCAATAAGTCCTCTCTAGGACTTTCTCAAATCTGCATTGCAAGCTTCCACAAAATCTTACACAAAATTAGTCCACAAGCCTTCTCAAAGACTTGCCTCAATCACATAGAATCATAAAGAGAATTGTTAGAGACTCAATATGTTCTATACTCAAATCCCAATCTCAACTCAAATCAATATCATAGAAGCATAAAGAGAATTGTTAGAGACTCAATATGTTCTATTCTCAAATCTCAATCTCAACTCAAATCAGAATATAGAATAGTTTGTTTCATGGAACTTGAACAACCACTTCACACAATCACTTGACTAGGCTCAATCAACTCTACTCAACCAATCACCTCAAGGATCAATCCTTTCTCACAAACCCTAGTCCAAGCATGTATCAACCAACTCAAAATATTTCCAATAATGCTCAACAACAAATCTCACATAACAATGATACTCATTCTTTTCTAACTCAAGTTCAAGTTCTTTGCACAACCAATGGGCTTCAACAACAATGCTTATAAACAAGGTTTAATCACAACTCTCAATTCAGAAAACCTTGAAGCATTAAACCAACAACTCTCAAAAAGGTTAACCACAATCAATCCTTTTCTCTCCAAATATATTTTTAGAAATCAATCACCCACATAAGTCAATGAAGAATATTGCCCATACCTTTTTGATGCCTTATGAGTTGTCCACTAAATATGCCACACTCAACACACTTTCTTTTTCCAATCTCAACAAGGGTTAGAGGTCATGAGTAATAACACAATAATAAAAATAATATCTCAATAACACCTTATTACTCCTACTCAATAAAAATGCACCAAACCCTCTTATGCAAGAAATAATCCCTCAAAAGAATGAATCAAACTTACTTTTGGAACTCCTTGACAAAACTAGAAATATCTTCTTGCACACACCTTATTTCTCCCTCAAAGCAATCTAAACAAGTAGCTCTCAAAAATAGCTTTCCAATGATATATAATATGATATACTTCCACAAATAAAATCAGCAGAAATCTTTATCTTTCCTAGGGCATACCATAACCTTATTTCTCCTTAGGCAACCTTGGAGAAAATAAAATATTAAACAAAAATTAAATTTACTTGCCTTGCCCTCGGTGGGATTCGATCCCCTGACTATTTTCTTCCCAATGCCTTAGCCATAGCCAAGCCATCGTTGGGCCATGCGCCATGACGTGTCTAAAAGGGCACGTCCACCATGCAATATCTTCGAACAACGAACCTCCAAAAAACAACAAGCACGTAGAGCGCTTCTTCCTTGCAATCCAAAAATAGACCTCATGTGAATCGAACTCAGAACCTCCTCCTTAGCACCGAGCCAACATACCACTAGGCCACACTGGCCTTTGCGCTTAGGGCTTTCGAATCTTCACAACTTTAACCTTCACGAAAATCGTAAGGCTTTCAAAATAGAAATCTCTTTCGCATGCACTTCAAAAATAATAGCAAGGGATGCTTGGTAAATGAATTTGTTTGGCATTTATATAATGCCTTTTGCCTTCCTTAGCATCACGTCGGTGCTTCGAATGAATTCGACGTCGGCGTGATTTAATTTATAATAAATTTAAATTTAATTTTAAATTTAAATATTATAAATTAAAATCAACCTTAGAACTTTGTCTTAAAGAGCCAACCTTAGGTTTAATAAAACCTTAGAACCTTGTCTTAATGCCCAACCTTGGTATTATTTATAAAATTTAAATTCCTTGTGAATTTAAATGATTTATAAATAATTATTAAACCTCCTTTTTAATTTTTGCAATAACCCATCTTGGGTTTTTATAAACCAATCATTTAATCTGTGCTCCCAATAATATTAAAATATTATGGAGCCTTTTTCCTTTCACTTTTGCACTCGATGAAGCTTTTTCCTGGATGACTTGGGCGACTTTATTTCTTGCCGAATTCCTTGAGATGAGTGATAACTCTATCAGGTGACATCAATGACAACTCTGACTTAGAGGACTCAAAATGTCCAATAATTCTCAGCAAAATTAAATCCTAGGGAACCATCTAAAAGTCTACCAATTCCTATTACACTATCTTTTCCAAGGTTCCTCCTAAAGGCTCCATCAATATTGACTTTTCCAAAATCCTTAGGAGGAGGCTAACAATTCCTTATTCTATCCATCTTTTGATTACTCATATTTCCTATATATTTGTTACCCTTAAAAGAGTTAATATTCAATATTTACATTACATTATCCCATCTTTGGTAGGAAATCTAGGGGTGTTTAAGGAGTTGTTGGACTAATTCAACTAGGTTCGCAATGATCTTTTTATAGATATAGTGAATTTTCTTCTTTTCTTGATTTAAAATCAAGTTGTTTCTTTATTTCTATATATTCCAATGTAGGATGGTAGAACCCATCCAAACTAGCTACCTCATAAAGTGATCAACACCCTCCTAAGTAGGCCAATCCCTCCAAAGTTGTTCAAAAGTAAAAAAAAATTACCATTGTAAGCCAAGTAAGTTTGTCATTCTCCTCCATAGCACAAAGGATAAGGTACACTCAATAAAGAGTTTTCATATTCTCTCCATGCAGTTCGCATCTAAATAGGCCATGAAAATAATATTTCATAAGTTGCTCACCAATAAGCACCCTATGATGAAATAAAAGACATGTAAAAAATATTACGTTAGGCAAACACTTGTGTGCCTAAAACTAAGTAAATATATTACATGATTGGTTGGAATTGTTGTGGAATAAGGCCAAATAACCTTGACTAACTGAATACTCACTCTTAGTAGTGTTGTTCCATCCAAAACAATCTTTATCATAGGACCAAGAGAGAGATCTCATATGAAGGATGATCTGCATATCTTTTCTTTACCTTTATAGAATTTGAATAGGCAAGTCCTCAATAGGGATTCAATATCTACCAACCTCTAAATTATGAGTATGGTACCAATAGTAATTAGAAACCTTTATCTAGTTAGCTCCATGAAGCTCCTCCATCCAAGACCTCCAATAAGAAAACTAAGTTATCAAATATTGGTGAACATTCTGAGAATCTATCCAAAAATTTACCTATTAAACATAATGAATAATCCAAAATATTTTTTGCTTAATAAAATCCTCACCAGTCTTAAGAACTACTAAAATATGAGAACCTTTGGTAGGTAATTGATAGCAAAAAATATGTTCAAGACTTTTGTTATCAGTATATTTAACATAAATATTCTTGACCAAAAGAGAATTGGAATTATACAAAATACTCCAATATAATTTGACACTTAAATATTTATTGTTACTAATAGTAGACTTAAAATATAATCCCCCTTATTCTTGAGATGTCATAAAGCATCCCATTTCACCAAGATCTATTTTCTTTTCTCCTTAGTACCACTCAAGAGGAACTAATGATTGATTTGATCTAATTCTCTAAGAACAACCTTTGGGATATTCAATATAGTAGAAATATAAATAGGTATAGCTGGAAGGATTAATTTTACCAAGGCAATTTTATCCCCAAATGAAAGCCATCTATTTTTCCAATTTCTAATTTTCTTTTTAACTCTTTCCAACAACTAATTCTAGTCTTTTTTTCTATGTTTGAATATTGATAGGAATGCCTAAATAAGTGATTGGAAGAGAGGTCTTCTTATATCTTAATTTATCCAAGACCATGGATTTCTATCTAGATGAGCAGTGAAATAAAATAACTTTAGATTTATCTTTATTTATCAAATATTTGGTATCATTAGGAAAATAGTTGATGATTTACTTAATTTTTAGAAGCTTCATTAACTATAGCTTTACCTAATAGAGTAGATTCATAAATAAATTGAATATGAGAAATAGACCCAATTCCACGAACAATAGTAATTCCCTTAAGGATTTTGCTTTCTCTATTTTTGGTTATAGTCCTGCTCAAGCATTCAACAAGAATGATAAAAAAATAAGGGGAGAGGGAGTTGCCTTGTCTAGAAGAAAGGAACAAATGAGAAGGTATACCATTGATAAAAATAGAGTAGGGTACAAAAGAGATACATCCTATAATCCAATACATCCAATCCCAAGAGAAGCCAAATTACCTTAAAACTTTGACAATGAAGTGCCAATCCACTTTGTCATAAGCTTTAGATAATTATAAATAAATCAACATAGATGGAGATGTTTATATTTCCATGGAATGGATAGCTTTTAGAGCAAGAAATCTCTCATCCATGATTTGATGCACTTCCACATAACTCCCTATTCAGAGAAAATAATCTTATGCAAAAGAGGCTTCAACCTTTTTACGGTGACCTTTTAATAATTTTGAGAAGAACATTACATAAAGTTATAGGTCTAAAATTTGAGATATGATATTCCCCTTGAGCTTTTGGGACAAGAAAGTAGATAGGCTCACATAAAAACCCAAGAAATGATAATTTATTCCTCTTTTTCTAGATCTTCTATGCTATTCTAAATGACGTCCATATCTAACTTAATGATCAGAGTTTCATCAGCTACTCTAACACATCCTAACTCAATTTTTCTAGAATCAATATTAGGCATACTCAAGAGTTTTACCAAAAACCCTAAGATTAATGTTAGCATTAAGTTGAGGTTGTCCACCATGGAGGGTATCCCTAAAATTTATTTTTGCAGTTGAGTCTTTGAAACATACCATAGTACTGGATTCACTTGATATTTGAATGTTTTTTGATCAACTACTTGAAACTTGTTTGAAAATCTCTTTAATCCATGCCTTGGATGATTTTCATTTTTGTTTTGAGCAACAAATTAGAAGCTATTGTTAAATCAAGTTCATAGCATGAATACATATTGAAAAATATATTTCTAACCCATCTTGGGTCTATTGCAATATATTCTGCTAAAATCTTGAGCAGAAACCATAAAAATATTGGTTTTTATGGCCCAAAGACCTCGAAAAACAATCTCTCTAGTTGTTTGTACTCAACACGAATAAAAAAACCTCAAATTATCCCTCACTTTCCTCATACATTTATATTTAAAATTATTAAACTAAAAAATGATTTTAAATAATTATTTTCTTTTAACCTAATTTATTGTAAAATAAAAATAAAAAACAATTATTATTATAATAGGTTAAACAATGTTAAAATCTCACCCTAATAAAACAGAATAGACAAACCTATAAGTTTGGGAGAACATGTAAAGAGTAAACTAATTTGTAATAATACTAGTACTTTAGATTGTTACATATTAGACATATCTTCGTAAATAAAAAATTAAACATACAAGTAGAAGCCCTATGTTTTCGTTGTATGGGATTCGAAGGATTCAGTGTAATTTTAATCTTAAAAGTTATTTCGATTCATACCATAAACTTTCGGTGCACCTTAATACATATTCTCGGGGATGGTCATGCAACTAAATGAGTGCAAATTTTTGTATGTTTACAGTCATTCATTTTATTTTCAAGCGGGTATATGCAACGGTTCAAAGAAGGGCATGCTTCTATTTACGGTGTTCACAGCCGCCTACATTGGTCACAATCCGTTGTCTTACGGCAAGAAGTCTGCGACAAGGAAGCAAGAAAGGTCGCCCACTATCACGCGTGTTGTACACAGAAACGCCATGAACCTTACAGGAGATCTTCTCCGGCAAAACGCCGAATTAAACCACTGTATTGATGCCGATGTTCAGGCGCAGGGTGGCCTCGGCTGGGGTGACGGATACCCTCTTCGCTTCATCCGGACGTTGGTTTCACTGCAAGCTGCTCAGGTAACATACGACATTAGGCCGACTGATTTCTGGTACACTTGCTTACAAGAGGGGCGTACGAACAAAAGCGGCGTACGATAGTGGAGGAAAGTGATGATTTAGACTTTGAAAGAGCCATATGGCTAAAGGGATGGATGGAGATCACCCACTACGAAGGAAGACGGCAAGAAGGAAACATGAATGCTCTCTTCTCTGATGTCATTATGGCACTGAAGGTTTGGTGGGATCCAATTCCGGGAATCGGAATTCGCATATTTATAATTTGCCCTGTACCAACAGATATTAGAATTTCGATGGATAATTTGCCCTGTACCAACAGATATTAGGATTTCGATGGAAGAGGTAGTGTTTCTTCAATGCAAAAGTAGTATTCGGCTTTCCAAATCAGAGATTACAAATGAGAGATGCGTTCAGCAAGATGGATGGAATGTACCAACGTCTATACCATACGTTGCGCAATGAATCCGAAGACACTAAATGGGATAGAATTTTTGCAGTCTTTAGTGTGAAAACGGGGTTCAACATCGTCGTTCAGCGTGTAAAGCTCTATTTCGGTCATTGATGATATTGATCTGCGTCTTTTCAGCAGAAATGTAGGTTCTCCTCCGTTTGCTCAGACCAAGATCATAATTCGGTGCAATGTGGAGATATCATCCAAGAACCTTGATTGAAAAATTCTATATTTATTGTCATGATTTTAAAAGATACGTTTACTAGAAAAAACCGTGTTATGATTAGTTGTGTTGTTCTCCCAAATCGTGACAATTACTCCAATATTTTTTTTCATAATTAAAGGTGAGGGTTTTAAAAGGCTCCTACAACCTCATACAAAAATTCCTGCAGGAGATTAGAAGAACAGATGCCCACATAGGCAACAACAAAAGCAAAACAACATTATGGAGGTGAAAAACCACCCCACGAACAAACCTTACAACTTACCCTGCGAGGCAAGGTTCCTACACAAGAACTAAATGTTGGATTAAACATGAATGTTCACCAAATCCGAATGTAAATCAGTCTGATTGTCAACATAAAAAAAGAGTGAGCAAGGTTCCTACACAAGAACTAAATTTTGGACTAAACATGAATGTTCACAAGAGCCAAAGGTAAATCGCTCTGATTATCAACATAAAAAAAGGGTCCGCTGACATTATTTGAGTCAGTCTCGAAGTCTCCTCGAGAACCATAGAGTCTAGAGAGAAGAACTATCATGGAGCAAACAACAGGGTTCATAGCTTGGGCAATAAATGATTTGATTTTCGATCGTTGAACCAGCTAGGGCAGACTACCCACTGGATGAAGCATCTTGGAAAATTATCCATAGGAATCCAACCCACCATACAAAGGCCCTTCTTTCCCAAGTCACGGCTGGTCCTCATTCACCAGAATTTACATCTCACCTGGAATATTGTATCTCCGTTCCTCTCTCCCCATATGCTCAACCCCCTAGTTCTCCAAGAAGTCGGCCACCTTGTTCCTTTCACACCTGGTGTAGACGAATTGAACTCATCTCATCAGGTTTGCAATCCTTTTAATTTCTATTACTTCATTAAATACACCCCAATTAGGGTCCTTATCTAAATTTAGTAGGTTTATAAGGCTTAATGAATCTCCTTCTACTATAACATTATTAAACCCTAACATGTGAGCCAGAGAAACACCGAGGAAGGCTACCATCATTTTTGCATAGAAGGATGACTGGATGGACAAGTGTTATGCAAAGGCAACTAAAATACTACCCCCTAGTCTCTGATGACTTCAACTACACTGGATAACCTAGTGTTTCCTCTTGATGCTCTATTAAATTTTAGCTTCACCCAATCCCCAAATGGAGACCTCCACTTATATGATAATCTTAGGTTTGAGATTGGATCCACCAATCTAACATAGGAATATTCAATTTCCTATTCGAGGTGGGGGTCTTAGAGCCCTGTCCCCTTTGACAGTATCTAAAATGTAGACATTCTCCTTCACATTCTACAAAGCCCTAACTCTCTTCTAGAAAGAGGAACCAGAGCTTGGGAGTAGATCTATTAAGAATTTATCAACATGGTACTTTTCTTTGATAATCTTTACCCATTCTCTATTCACATTTACAAGTAGTTTCCAGGCTTGCTTAGCGACCAATGCTCTATTCATTTTGTTCATGTCTTTTAGCGCTAAACTTCCTGTTTTATTCGTGTTGTAAGCTTAATTCCACTATACTAGGTGGAATTTACCTTTTAGGTCAGGGCCTTCCCAAATGAATATCTTGAGAATGCTTTCAATTTTTTGAATCACTCTCCTAGGCATTATGAATAAAGACATGAAGTAGACTAGGATACTTTGCAAGGAGTTTTTGGCCAACACTACTTTACCAACCAGCCTCAACAAAACTCCTTTTCATACTACTAGATTCTTTTGCATTCACTAGATGACCAAATCCCATAGACCATTTTTAATTCACCCATTGAATAGGAGGCCCAAATAAGACATCCAAAAGGAAGCAATATTGCATTCCAAAAATTTTACGATATTCCTTTCACTCTCTACAAGAGTGTTCACGAAGAGAAGGATGCTTTTTCTAAAATTAATGACCTAACCCACTACTTTTTCATAGCTAATCAGAACTATTTTAATACCCTTAGCTTGGTGAACGAATGTTGGATAGGACAACAAAATGTCATTAGTGAACTGAAGAACACAAGATTATACAAAGAGGGGGGTGAACAATATAGCATCCACTTTTTACTTTCTTTCCAAACCAATATCAATTAGTGTCCTTAATTGCAATATCCAAATATAGCAATGTGCATTAATGACATAGATAGAAATAGTAAGCAAGAGCACAAATCACCACACACAATCGAGACACAAGATTTAACATGGTTTCCCCAATGTGGGGTACTCCACAAGATATTATCCTTATAATATTTCATAAATAAATAGGGATCCTTATCCCAATATAAATAATTGCTTTGATTTGCTTAAAGCTAGGCTATCCACTGATCTAATCAGTAAGGCAATTCATTGATCTGATCATCTAGGCAATCCACTCATCTACTCGGGTAGGTAATCCACTGATCTGCTCAGCAAGGCAATTCACTAATCTGCTCAACTAGGCAATCCATTGATCTACTCAGGTAGACAATCCTGATCTGCTCAGGTAGGTAATCCATTGATCTTCTTAGCAAGGCAATCCTGATTTGCTCAGGTAGGCAATCCATTTATCTGCTTAGCAAGACAATTATGATCTACTCAGGTAGGCAATCCATTGATCTACTCAACAAGGCAATTCACTGATCTACTCAGGTAGGCAATGCACTGATCTGCTTCAGCAAGCTCGCCAATAACCTTCTCAAAATCTACTTCAACAAGCTCACCAAGGACTTGCTTAAATCTTCTCTAGCAAGCTCACCAATAACTTACTCAAAATTTGCTCTAGCAAGCTCACCAAGAACTTGCTTAAAATCTGCTTCAGCAAGCTCACCAAGAACTTAAAATATGCTCCAAAAATCTCACCAAGAACTTGCTCAAATCTGCTCTAGCAAGCTCACCAAGAACTTTCTCAAATATGCTGAACAAGCTCACCAAGAACATACTGAAAATTTATCCACAAATTTCTCGATAAATATATCCAAAATCCTTCTCAAAGGCTCACTCAATCATGCACAAAAGCTACAACACATTTGTCCATAAATCTATCCAAAAACCTTCTCAAAGGCTCAATAAATCATGATCTACCACAAATATGTCCAAAAATCTATCCAAAAGCCTTCTCAAAGGCTCAATCAGTCATGTACAAAATCTGCCACAAATATATTCAAAAATATATCCCCAAAAGCCTTCTCAAAGGCTCAATAAATCATGCTCAAGTAGCACTCAAATCTCATCCACAAATCTATGAAGGCAAGGCTCAATGATGAACTCAACAATGAATGACAATGCACTCTACAATGGATGATAACAATGATCCACAATGATCTCAACTCAAATCAGAATATAGAATAGTTTGTTTCATGGAACTTGAACAACCACTTCACTCATTCACTTGACTAGGCTCAAACAACTCTACTCAACCAATCACAACAATGAACAACTCTTTTTCACAATTGCTAGTCCAAGTATGTATCAACCAACTCAAAATATTTCCAACAATACTCAATAATTAAATCTCACATAACAATTATACTCTTCTTCTCATTTAACTCAAGTTCAAGTTCTTTGTACAACCAATGGGTTTCAACAATAAGGTTTATAAAACAAGGTTTAATCACAACTCTACAACCAGAAAACCTTAAGCATTCAACCAACCACTTTCGAAAAGGAAACCACAATCAATTCTTTTCTCTCCAATGATATTTCAGAAATCAACAACCATTAACAAAGTCAATGGAGAATATTGCTCATACCTTTTGGATGCCTTATTATTTGTCCACTAAATCTGCCACACTCAACAAAATTTATTTTCAACTTTCAATAAGGGTTAGGGATCATGATTAATAACACAATAATAATATCTAAATTACACCTTATTACTCCTACTCAATAAAATACAACATGTCCCCTCATGAAAGAATTAATCCTCTTTGAAAAATAACAAAGCAACCTTAACTTTTGAACCTCTTTACAAAATCAGAAATATCATTTTACACATACCTTATTTCTCCCTCTAAGAAAGTTAATAAAATAGCCCTCGAAATAACCTTTCCAAAAATAAATAACATGATATACTTCCAAAAAGAAAATCACCAGAAATCTCTCTTTTTCTTAAGGTGCATCATAACACTTATTTCTCGTAGGGTAACTTTAGAAAAATAAGATATTAAAAAATATTAACTTGCCTCTATCCCTGATGGGATTTGATCCCTTGATGCCTCCTTGCTAAGTGCCTTAACCATGGCCAAGACGTCTTTGGGCCACATGCCCTCACGTGTTCAAAATGGCATGAACCAAAACAAATACCTCAATATTATGCGCCCTTTGAAAACTCAAAAATGCTTCGAGCATTTCAACACAGCAAGCATCCCTGACAAGACTCGATCGTAGGACCTCCTACTTCTTACTAGAGCACAAACCACTAGGCCAAAGGTTCCTATGCATTTGGTTATCCTCCACGAATGATTATTCAACAGATCCAAATTTTCTAAACCCTTCACATGCCTCGTTACACATGCTTCAACACACTGGCTCTTTTCTCATTGCATTATCAATTCGAATGCATTCAAAAATTGAGGACAAATATTTATCGAAAATTTTAGTGGGATATATATATATATGCCTTTCCTCCTTTCTTTAGATGTCAGCGCTATTATTTTTAATAAATGCCTTTCTTCCTTTCTTTAGACGTTGGCGCTATAATTTTATTTTTAATTTTAAAATTACAATTAAAATTTTAATTAATTTAAAATTTAAACTAAATATTTAAAATTAAATATATCCATCATTGAGGCACATTTTTCGATGAAACAAAAATCCAACCTAGGTTTTAAGAAAACCCATTTCAAATCTGCCATCCATGGTTTTAAATAAAACCTTTTATTTTGCATGCCTTGGTTTTCACAAAAACCCTTTATATATCCATGCTCTCCAAAATATCATAAATGATATTTTATGAAGTGTTTTTACCACCAAAACTCAAATTTGATCCATGTGATATCAATTATCCATGTGACATCAATGACAATATAAAATAACTCAAATTTCCAATAGTCTCCACCTTTGTCATTGATGGCAACACCTCTAATGCAAATCATCACAATCAATACAAAAACCATCTCTGAGAATCAAAGCTACTCCCCCCAACTCAATACTCTCTATGGAGGTTGTTCTCCCTAACTCAATACTCTCTTTGGAGGCTTCTCCCCTTAACTCAATGCTCTCTTTGGAGGTTGCTCCCCCTAACTCAAATATTTTTTTGCAGGTTGCTCGCCCTAACTCAAATATCTCCCCCTTTGACATCAATGGGAAAAGGGACACCTATGGGGCTAAAATATATGACTCTTAATAATAGCCCCCTCACCACCTTCTCTCTTGAGGTGATTAATTTTGGGGTGGGAGTACTTTTACTCCCATATTACATTGTTTCTTTTCTTTGTCAACTTCCTTCCATATTTTTATGATATCTTTCTCTTGACGAATTACTTGATCTTCTTGTCTTGAACCTGTTTGACCTTCTTACCTTGAAATTGCTTGACCTTCTTGTCTTAAAATTGTTTGGAATTGATTCCTACACTATTTTGCAATATGTCCAAAGTTATTGCAATTAAAACACTTGATATTTTAGCCTTTGGATGGTGCCCATATTCTGAATTCTTTCTTGAAATAATTTCCATATCCATTCCTTTTCGGAACCCTGTATTATGAAGTTATGTTTTCATAATTATGACCATGACTTATAAATTATGTAGATCTAAATACAAAACCATGTTGCTCATTTTCGTTGCACTGAGAAGCTCTATGACCAATCCTGTTGCATGAGAAGCAATGTCCCTGAAAACCATACCTTATTCCTTTGAAGTTCCTTCTAGCAAAATCAATCTTCTTTGATCCATAGACCCTACAGTGTATAGCCCTGTTTCCAAATCTATTACAAGAAAAATAATATCCTTGAAAATCCCTTTGTTCATGCCTTGGTTCATCATACCTTTCTTGACCATTATCATTGTGATCATTTTTTACTTGTGCATTGTATCCTTGAACCTTCTTTGTAGTATCTAAATCCTCGTCCTTAATTTCTTCCTTGCTTTACTTTTCAAGAATTATTATTTATTTTTTAAATTGATTCACCTATCTCAAAAAAAGATCCAAATTGAATGTTTGGAGCCATAGTAACTTTGGAACTTTCTTCATAACACTTAGGTGCTTCATTGCTTTCATATTTTAGAACTTCCTTTCCTTTTGAGTGTGATTCCCCAAACTTGAAATATGAGACCTTTGGTGCTTTAGAACCTTCCTCTTATTTCTCTTCATTTGTGTCAAATAGCAAATTTGTATCCATATTTATTGTCTTTGAAATACATGTTTCCTTCTTAGTAAAAATATCTTGACCTTTTGAGTCATGTGATGGATCAAACTTCTAAGGTATGGAACATCTCAATTCTTTTAGATTCTCCTTAACCTCTTGTAGTTGTTCATGAATATCATTGAAGTATTCCTTTAGATCAACTGAGACATCTTTATTTCTTACAATATTCTCTTGTTTAACTTCTTCTGTTTGGATTGAATGTTCTTCTTCTACTTCTTTTATCCCATAGAAAAATCCTTCTTCATCTTCACTGTCACTAAGATCATTATAATCTTCTATAGCAAACAAACTTTTATGATTTCTTTGACCATACATGTTTCCTTGATGTGTCATCTTATCATCACTATCACTGAATCCATTGCAATATCTTGTTTTGTGATCTCTTTGACCACACACAAAACACTATTCGCTTTAACCTTCTATTCCTAGGAATAGATGTTCTTCCTTTTAATCATATGAATTTTCTCTATCACTGTTATCTGAGCTGTCACTTGCTTCTTCAATGTAGAAAGTTTTCTTTGTCCTACAAAAATTATTCTTCTTCTCATACCTACTTTGCTTGTATCTGTCATATTTTCTATGCTTATGCTTTCCATCTTCTTTTCTTTTGTGACACTTTTTTTTATCATCACTATTTTCTTCATGTGGACACTTGTTTGCATAGTGACAAAAATCACCACACTTGTAGCATTTGACTCTATTCATATCTTTGTAATTCCTTGAGTCATTTTTCCTTTTGATGAAGTTAGCTTCCTCATCATTATCTAAATCTCTATCCGTATCTGGAATTTTCTCTTTCTTTTTCTCTGAAGCCTTGAATGCAATTTCTTTTATTGGAACTTGATGCTTACTTATCCTCATCTCATAAACTGTGAAAGTTCCTTGTAATTCTTCCATTGTTAGCTTGTTGATATCCATTGTTTCTTCTAATACTAAAATATTTGCATCATACTTCATGGGAATTGATCTCAAAACCTTTTCAGTAACTTCGGGTTCTTTCATATCAAATCCTAGACCTCTCACGATGTTAATAATCTCATCAAATTGAAGTAAAAACTTTGCTATTTCTTCAAAATCTTCCATTTTCAATTTCTCAAATATTTTTCTATAAGTTTATAATTTTGCCAACTTTACCTTGAAATATCCTTCATAGGTATTCTGCAACTTGGTCCACATTTAATTAGTTGAATTACATACCATTACCTTTGCAAAATCTATCTCACGTTGCCCACTCAAAATACAATTCATTGCCCTTGCATTGTTCTCAACCAATTTTTTGATAGTCTTATCTGCCTTGAGATCACCTTCAACCTTATACTCTTTTTTAACCATCTGCCATACCTCATATCCTTGTGATATCAAGTATTTATTCATTGTCATGGTCCAAAAGCATAATTGTTACCATCAAACAATGGAGCGTTATTTGTAGATGATCCATTCTATGAAGCCATCTGCTTGTAGAATATGCCCTCAAACTATTAGCCTTTTAGAAGGAACCTGCTTTGATACAAATTGAAGAACACAAGCTTATACTGAGATGGGGGGTGAATGGTATAGGACCTAATTTTTACCTTCTTTCCAAACCAATATCAATTAGTGTCCTTAATTCAAATATCCAAATATAGAATTGTGCATTAATGACATAGATAACAATAGTAAGTAAGAGCACAAAACACCACACATAATTGAGACACAATATTTAACATGGTTCCCCTAATATGTGGTACTACACAAGATAATCTCCTTATAATATTTCATAAATAAATAGGGATCCTTATCCCAATACAAATGATTACTTTTATATGTTGAAAGCTAGGCTATCCACTGATCTGCTTAGCAAGGCAATTTACTAATCTACTCAGCTAGGTAATCCACTGATCTGCTCAAGTAGGAAATCCACTTATCTGCTTAGCAAGGCAGTTCACTGATCTTCTCAACTAGGCAATCCACTGATATTCTTAGGTAGGCAATCCTAATCTGCTCAAGTAGGCAATCCACTCATCTTCTTAGCAAGGCAATCCTAATCTGCTCAGGTAGGCAATTTATTGATCTGCTCAGCAAGAAAATTTTGATATACTCAGGTAGGCAATCCACTGATCTACTCAGCAAGATAATTAACTAATCTCCTCATGTAGACAATCCACTGATCTGCTTCAGCAATCTCACCAAGAATCTACTCAAAATATACTTCAGCAATCTCACCAAGAACTTGCTTAAATCTTATTTAGCAAGCTCACCAAGAACTTACTCAAAATCTGCATTAGTAAGCTCACCAAGAACTTGCTTAAAATTTGCTTCAGCAAGCTCACCAAAAACTTACTCAAAATCTCCTCTATCAAGCTCACCATGAACTTGATCAAATCTACTCTAGCAAGCTCACCAAGAACTTGCTCAAATTTGCTTAGTAAGCTCACCAAGAACTTGCTCAAAATTTGTCCATAAATCTATCCAAAAGCCTTCTCAAAGGCTCAATCAATCATGCACAAAATTTGCAACAAATCTATCCATAAATCTATCCAAAACCCTTCTCAAAGGCTCAATTAATCATGCACAAATCTATCTAGAAATCTATCCAAAATCCTTATCAAAGGCTCAATAAATCATACACAAAAGCTTCCACAAATATGTCCAAAAATATATCCCAAAAGCATTCTCAAAGGCTCAATCAATCATGCTCAAGTAGCACTCAAATCTCATCCACAAATCTATGAAGGCAAGGCTCAATGATGAAATCAATAATGAATGGCAATGCACTTTACAATGTATGACAGTAATGATCCACAATTATCTCAACTCAAATCAGAATATAGAATAGTTTGTTTCATGGAACTTGAACAACCACTTCACTCATTCACTTGACTAGGCTCAAACAACTCTACTCAACCAATCACAACAAGGAACAACTCTTTCTCACAATTCCTAGTCCAAGCATGTATCAACCAACTCAAAATATTTCCAACAATACTCAACAATTAAATCTCACATAACAATGATACTCATGTTCTCCTCTAACTCAAGTTCAAGTTCTTTGTACAACCAATGGGTTTCAACAATAATGCTTATAAAACAAGGTTTAATCACAACTCTCAAACCAAAAAACCTTGAAGCATTCAACCAACCACTTTTGAAAAGGAAACCACAATCAATCCTTTTCTCTCCAATGATATTTCAAAAATCAACCACCATAAACAAATTCAATGGAGAATATTGCTCATACCTTTTTGATGCCTTATTAGTTGTCCACTAAATCTGCCACAATCAACAAACTTTATTTTTCAACTTTAAATAAGGGTTAGGAATCATGATTAATAACACAACAATAATATCCAAATAACACCTTATTACTCCTACTCAATAAAATACATCATGTCCTCTCATGAAATAATTAATCCTCTTTTTAAAAGAACAAAGTAACCTTCACTTTTGAACCTCTTTACAAAATCATAAATATATATTTACACACATCTTATTTCTCCCTCTAAGAAATTTAATCAAAGAGCACTCAAAATAATATTTCCAACGATATATAATATGATATACTTCCAAAAATAAAATCACCAAAAATCTCTTTTTTTCTTAAGGTGCATCATAACCCTTATTTCTCCTAGGGCAACTTTAGAAAAATAAAATATTAAAAAATATTAACTTGCCTTTATCCCTGATGGGATTCGATCCCTTGATGCTTCCTTGCTCAGCACCTTAACCATGACCAAGCCTCCATTCAGCCACATGCCCTCATGTGTTCAAAAGGGCACGAACCAAAACAAATACCTCAATATTCTACACCCTTTGAAAACTCAAAAATGCTTCGAGCATTTCAACACAACAAGCATCCTCGGCAAGACTCAATCGCAGGACCTCTTGCTTCTTACACAGTGCATGAACCACTAGGCCAAAGGTGCCTATGCATTTGGTTATCCTCCACGAATGATTCTTCAATGGACCCAAATTTTGTAAACCCTTCACATGCCTCTTTACACACGCTTCAACACACAAGCTCTTTTCACATTACATTATCAATTCGAATGCATTCTAAAATCAAGGATAAAGATTTATCAATGGTGGCATATATATATATATGCCTTTCCTCCTTTATTTAAATGTTGGCACTATAATTTTATTTTTAATTTTAAAATTAAAATTAAAATTTTAAATAATTTAAAATTTGAACTAAATATTTAAAATTAAATATCTCCATCATCGAGGAACCTTTTTCGATGAAACAAAAATCCAACCTAGGTTTTAAGAAAAACCCATTTCAAATATGCCATATATGGTTTTAAATAAAATATTTTATTTTGCCTACCTTGGTTTTCACAAAAACCCTATATATATCAATGCTCTCCAAAATATCATAAATGATATTTTATGAAGTGCTTTTGCCATCAAAACTCAAATGTGATCCATGTGACATCAATGAATGTGACATAAATGACAACATAAAATAACTCTAATTTCCAACAATCTCTCCCTTTGTCATTTATGGCAATAACTCTAATGTAAATCATCACAATCACTACAAAAACCATCTCTGAGAATCAAAAATGCTCCCCCTAACTCAATACTCTCTATGGAGGTTGTTCTCCCTAACTCAATACTCTCTTTGGAAGCTGCTCCCCCTAACTCAATTCTCTCTTTGGAGGATACTCCCCCTAACTCAAATCTCTCTTTGGAGGTTGCTCCCCCTAACTCAAATCTCTCCCCCTTTGACATCAATGGCAAAAGGGACACCTATGGGGCTAAAATATATGACTCTTAATAATAGCCCCATAACCACCTTCTCTCTTGAGGTGATTAATTTTGGGGTGGGATTACTTTTACTCCCATATTATATTTTTTATTTTCTTTGTCAACTTCCTTCCATATTTTTTTGATATCCTTCTCTTGATGAATTACTTGATCTTCTTGTATTGAACCTGTTTGACCTTCTTGCCTTGAAACTGCTTGACCTTCTTGTCTTAAACTTGTTTGGAATTGATTCCTACACCATTTTGCAATATGTCCAAAGTTATTGCAATTAAAACACTTGATATTGTATCCTTTGGATGGTGCCCATATCCTGAATTCTTTCTTGAAATAATTTCCATATCCATTCCTTTCCTAAACCCTGTATTGTGAAGTTATGTTTTCATAATCATTATGACCATGACTTCTAAATTATGTAGCTCTAAATCCAATTTTTTTTTTCTCATTTTCTTTACACTGAGAAGTTCTATGACCAATCATGTTGCATAAGAAGCAATATTCCTGAAAACCATACCTTCTTCCTTTGAAGTTCCTTCTAGCAAAATCAAACTTCTTTGATCCATAGACCCTGCAGTGTATAGCTCTGTGTCCAAATCTATTACAAGAAAAACAATATCCTTGAAAAGCCCTTTGTTCATTCCTTGGTTCCTCATACCTTTCTTGACCATTATCCTTGTGATCATTTTTGACTTGTGCATTGTATCCTTGAACCTTCTTTGTAGTATCTAAATCCTCTTCCTTAATTTCTTCCTTGCTTTCCTTTTCAAGAATTTCTCTTTTTTTTTAACTTGATTCACTTATCTCAAAACAAGATCCAAACTGAATTTTTGGAGCCATAGGAACTTTGGAACTTTATTCATAACACTTAGGTGCTTCATTGCTTTCATATTTTAGAACATCCTTTTCCTTTTGAGTGTGATTCCCCAAACCTAAAATATGAGACCTTTGGTGCTTTAGAACCTTCTTCTTCTTTCTCTTCATTTGTGTCAAATAGCAAATTGGAATCCATATTTATTGTCTCTGAAATACATGTGTCCTTCTTAGTGAAAATATCTTGACCTTTTGAGTCATGTGATGTATCAAACTTCTTATGTATGGAACATCTCAATTATTTTAGATTCTCCTTAACATCTTGTAGTTGATCATGGATATCATTGAAGTATTCCTTTAGATCAACTGAGACATCTATCTTTCTTACAATATTCTCTTGTTTAACTTTTTTTGTTTGGAGTGAATGTTATTCTTCTACTTATTTTATCCCATAGAAAAACCCTTCTTCATCTTCACTATCACTAAGATCATTATAATCTTCTATAGCAAATAAAATTTCATGATTTCTTTGACCATGCATGTTTCCTTGATGTGTCATCTCATATTCACTATCATTGAATCCATTGCAATATCCTGATATGTGATCTCTTTTACCACACACAAAGCACTATTATTTTTCACCTTCTATTTCTAGGAATAGATGTTCTTCCTTTTCATCATCTGACTTTTCTCTATTAATGTGATCTGAGTTATCACTTGCTTCTTCAATGTAGAAATTTTTCTTTGTCCTATGAAAATTTCTACATTGAAGAAGCAAGTGATACTATGAAAATTTTTCTTCTTCTCATAGTTGCTTTGCTTGTATTTGTCATCTTTGTCATGCTTATGCCTTCCATATTCTTTTCTTTTGTGACCTTATTTTTCATCATCATTGTTTTCTTCATGTGGACACTTGTTTGCACAATGACAAAAATCACCACACTTGTAGCATTTGAATATCTCCATATCTCTGTAATTCCTTGAGTCATTTTTCCTTTTGATGAAGTTAGCTTCCTCATCATTATCTGAATCTCTATCTATATCTAGAATTTTCCCTTTCTTTTTCTCTGAAGCCTTGAATGCAATTTATTTTATTGGAACCTAATGCTTACTTATCCTCATCTCATAAGCTATGAGAGTTCCTTGTAGTTCTTCCATTTTTAGCTTGTTGATACCCATTGTTTCTTCTATTGTTGAAACATTTGCACCATACTTCATGGGAAGCGATATCAAAACTTTTTGAGTAACTTCTTATTCTTTCATCTCAAATCCTAGACCTATCATGGTGTTAGTAATCTCATGAAATCAAAGTAAAAACTTTGCTATATCTTCAAAATATTGTATTTTTAATTCCTCAAATATTTTTCTATGAGTTTGTAGTTTTACCAACTTTACCTTGGAATATCCTTCATAGGTATTTCACAACTTGGTCCACATTTCATTAGATGAATTACATACTATTACCTTTGCAAAATTTGTCTCACGTAGCCCACTCAAAATACAATTCATTGCCCTTGCATTGATCTCAACCAATTTTTTTATAGTCTTATCTACCTTGGGATCACCTTCAACCTTATACTCTTTTTCAACCATATGCCATACCTCATATCCTTGTGATATCAAGTAGTTATTCATTCTCATGCTCTAGAAAGCATAATTGTTACCCTCAAATAGTGGAGCCTTATTTTTATATGATCCATTATTTGAAACCATCTATGTTCTTGTAGAATATACCCTCAAGCTATTATCCTTTATGAAGGAACCCGCTCTAATACCAATTGAATAACATAATCTTATACTTTGAAGGGGGGTGAGTAGTATACCACCCACTTTTTACTTTATTTCCAAACCAATATCAATTAGTGTCATTAATTGCAATATCTAAATATAGCAATGTCCATTAATAACATAGATAGCAATAGTAAGCAAGAGCACAAATCACCACACATAATTGAGACACAAGATTTAACATGGTTCCCTTGTTGCGGGCTAAACAAGGTGAATGGTTTCCTATTTTTTTCACATGCCTGTGCATTTAATTATCAACCTAGGGAGCTTTATAAACTTGTGAAGAGTAGAAATTAGATCGATTACAATACCACTGGAGGTAAATATGCTAATCCTACGTTTGGGGGTGTTCTTGAAATGGTTGTCAATCATTCCCACACTCCTCCACAAATTATGTAAGAAGCACAAAGTTAAATATATAGAAATAAATCATGTACACATTCCTAAAAATAAACCTACTACAAATACTGGAACTAGTAAACTAATAAACATTCTTATGAAAGCAATAAACTAGTTAAAATAGATAAACAAAAAGGGAAATGGAGAAGAAATACTGGCTTGGAGTGGGCCCAGGCTCTAGCAGCTTCTTCTCAATCGAACACGCGCTTAGAACTTTTGGAACTATAATATATTTATCAATGTATTACAATCTATCTTTTGTAACTCTAAATGGATCTTTATTAATTATTTCTCTATATTCCTCAGAATGATCTGCATGTGTTTATATAACACACTCGTAGAACTTCTGTTATATAAGTGGTTACAACAACCGATTCTTCCTAGACTAAATCAAGGCAGTCTGGCGAATGCAATCGACGTCTAGCATTCTATTCTAATTGCGACATGTTCATTTTGGTTCATGCTTTTCCTGGCATCAGTAAGACATTTTGATACATTTGTACAATCCCCAATTTAGCTCTGCATGACGTAGAGTTGGAACTACACCAACCGCTATCATCCACATCGTTCAAATCTGGTCAATGGGTAAATAATCAGTGGTGCATTCCTTATGAGGAAGGTACCTTGTTACCGCAGTGCCTTTCGGTTGTAGTGAGGCGCTTGCCTTCTATTAGCACCTTTCAACTGTGGGGATGCACTCATTTTTTGTTGGCACCTTTCGGTTGTAGGAAGGCGCTTGTCTTCTGTTGGCACCTTTCAATTGTAGGGAGGCACTCGTCTTCTGTTGGCGCCTTTCGACTATGGGGAGGTGCTTGTCTTCGGTTGGCGCCTTCCAGTTTCATGGAGGCGCTCATCTTTGGTTGGCACCTTTCGATTGCAGGGAGGCACTCACATTCTCCTGGCGCATTCTGGTTGCAAGGAGGCACTCGTTCCCTTGGCGCCTTCCCAAAAGAGGAAGGTGCCTATGTTCTCTACATTGACCCCCGATGAAATAAAGTTCCAGGTCCATCAAAAAGACCTCGACTATTCCAAATCTAACTAAATCAATTGTAATTCCATAAAACATACTAAAAGCACACAAATTAGATAACACGCATAATTATATCAAATATCTATATAATCATTCATAAAAGTATGCAATCCTTATTATACAGCCACATATTGATCAAAGAAATATGTACAAAATATGAGAATTTTTGGTGCTCATCATCCCCCCATGCCTAACATATGCCACGCCCTCGTGGCATCCAAACTGTAGGTAGCCCTTGACCTTTCATCATTGTTGTTTCTTAGAAGATTTGGCGGCCCCTATGACCCGAGTCTGTCTCTTCTACGTGCCAACATTTGAAGGTGTGGTTCACCTTTGCCTATGGGGAATTGAGGGTGCAGTTGTTAATTGTCCCCTTATTTTTTTGGCCACTACTGGTGGTGGTCTGACTACCATGGTCTCTGTTGACTGAAACGTAGCTTCAGCAACTTGCCAAAGGTTAGCGTCTGGAGGTTTAACCACTGCTAGAGGGATATCCAAATTATCCCCCTTGGAAGGTACTATTTGGGCCTTGTATAATTTGGCCACTTCAGGAGTGAGCCCTACATTCTCTTTTGCAATGGCAGTAGCCTCCAATTCGGGGCCATATATCCCCCACCATTCGAAGTATCTTCTCATCATGGAGGGCCACCCTCGAGATGAACCATAAATGTCCCAAAATTGGTTGTCTTTCGTTGGATTAACACAAATTCCAGAGTCTCCTTTCACCCTCGAGGATGCCTTCCCGGCCTCTTTGGTTGCCTTCATTTCATTTTGCAACCGTTCAAAATATTTTTGCCTTTCAGTGAACGGCTACATGTCCCATTCGTCCTCCTCTGAATCGGTGAAGGTCACCTTCACCTTTCGCCAAGCCATCCTGAGACTCTTTCCTTTTGCCTCTACAAAAAATGTGGCAACTCAAATAGGGGTCTCCTCTTTCTCCTTGGAGGACTTCGTACTCCAAAGGATCGGTTGTGCTACTATATTCAGGGGTAATCCTTCGTTCTCCTGTCTACCTGGTGTCGACTCCTCAGGCTCTTCTCCTTATTCAAGCCTAGGGAGGTCCTCCTTATCCTCTATTCCTATATGTTGCTGGAGGCCTTCGTCCTGCTTTGTGTCACTTAGGATTATGATAGGGGGCATCGTAGGACTTCTTTCCTTTTCATCCCTAAAAATGAAGGAATCCTCTCCTACCTCCGAGCTGCTCTGTCGGGCATTCAATCGAATCTCCCCCAAATAGAATACTCGTTCGGTGGATGTGGGAGAGTTCATCGGCACTTATTCTGCCCAATCAGTCTGACTGGATGCATCCCGTCTTGTTGTTCCTCTATCTTGAAGCACTTGATTTTCCTCCTACAACTGCCAAATCAGTTGCTTGAACTGAGCGATTCGTCTGTCCCTTTCCTCCAATTCCCTTTTATGCTGGTTTTGGCAATCTTATAGAATCTTTTGTGCCATCCAGCAATCGATTTGCCATTCGAGCACCTCCTCCAAGGCCACATCAATCTGGTCGTTACTCCTAGAAGTTCCTTCATTCTATGGGCTCTGGTTCATTAATTCCTAGAGGGTTCAGGCGACAACGTCTATCTCCAGGTCACTCTATTCTTCCTCTATCGAGAGGAGTCACCGCAGATGTTTCCTCCTAGGAATTGGTTCATCCTCACCACTAGCGAGCAACACTCCTTCTTCCTCGCTCTCGGGCATTAGGGAATGCCCTCTTTTCTCTATATCTTTGGGCACTATGGACTGCCATCTTTCCTCTACAAAATAGGGCAATGCCAATTGCCCGATGTTTGTTATCTCCTCTATAGGGGATGCTTCATATTACCCTAGTTCAACAACTGCATTGTGATGCCTTTCTTGGCCGCCACCTCCCTCTGTGTCATGATTCTATCCTTGTGCTTCTGCATGGCAGACCAATGCCGATATCAGCCCAAGGTGAGCTAAGGTGGATGGTGCCCCCTTTTGGTATCGAGTCGCTTTGTCTTTTAGAGCATTCGCCAAGTAGAAGGGCACATTTATCTTCCTCCCATGCATCAGGTGATTGAGGAAGTGCACATGACTAACGTGTAGATGGGTATATTTTCTAGTGCATGTGAAAAATTGAGCAATCTACTCGAACACCTTCAACAGATTCATGGGGAGACTTTTGAGTAACCCCTCCCTATCTATTTGCACACTTTCTCCTGGCAGCAGCATCTCAACATACAATTTTAACAATCCACCCTTGTATGTACATTCCCCTGTGAGAGGCAATCCCGTCGCCTGTGAGATGAACTCAGGGGTGACTAGGATTTCCACCCCTTGTACTTGGGCCGCATTGCCCCTCAAGGATGTTGTGAATTCTCTGGTTGCCTCCATGTCCTAGCCTTGACTGACTAGGGCACAATATTCGATCCATCCCTCGGCTTTGAATTGGGTCCTCACTGCCCCTCTGATCCCATCCATATCACTGGGTTCATTCTTCTTTACCATGTGGTTCTTAGACCTTCCTCCCATGATGCCTTCTACTATTGTATTTTTCTCTCAGTCCTTCCTTCTTTAGGAAGGTGCCTAACCCTAGCAGTTATGAAAGACGCCCTATCATTGGCATGCGATTCTAGCTATGGGGGGATATGATCTCTATGACGACAGTATCTTTTTTGGTACTATGTATTTCTATAAATAATTACATAAACAATTTGATTTAACATGTGCGTACCTGATTCAGTGTTCCAGGCATCGTGGTAGCTGTTGATTTGCTGATTTGTGACATGAGGAAGGGGTATGGTCATTTGATGTCGCTCTTTTGTGTGGTGTTTTGTTTTGCTTGAGGCGTCTGGTAGGTGCAAATGCTGCATGCGAGAGACATTCTTTGGTACCTTCCCCATGTGGGAGGCACATTTGTAGCACATTTCCAAGGTTTTCGATGCTTTCTTTGAACAAATGTGCCTTTCGGTGCTAGGAGGTGCCTCTAATTGGCTGTCGTCTGGCGATGGAAGGTGCTTTAATGATGGCACCTTCCTGTTACGATACGTTCTTTTGTCTACATGCATCTTCCCGATGTGGGAGGTGCCTCCTTCTGGTTTGTGCCTTCCCGATGTTGGAAGGCATTTGTCATGGATGAATGTGCCTTCTTGATGTTGGAAGGCATCTATCTGGATGAATGTGCCTTCCTGATGTTGTAAGGCATCTATCTGGATGAATGCGCCTTCTTGATGTTGGAAGGCGTCTTGGCTGGATGAATGCGCCTTCCTGATGTTGGAAGGCGTCTGTCTGGATGAATGTGCCTTCCTGATGTTGGAAGGCATCTTGGCTCTTTTTTTTTTTTTAATTGGTGCCTTCCAGCCACGGAAGGCACCTATATATATATATATATATATATATATATATATATATATATATATATATATATATATATATATATATATATATATATATATATATATTTTGGAACTCCGGACACCTTTATGAGGATGGAAGGCGCCTTCTTCTAATTTGGTGCCTTCTGGATGCAAAAGGTGCCTTCTTCTAGACGGGTACCTTCTTCTAGCTTGGTGCCTTCTGGATGTGGTAAGGCATCTTCTTCTAGCTTGGCGCCTTCTGGATGCGATAAGGCACCTTCTTCTGGGCATTGCGATTGACTAGAAAAGGGTGATCAAGCCTTCCCAGTTTTTGCTTCATGCTGCCTAGATTCTACCTACAATCCGATGTCGAAATGCTGAGCCGAATCAGGCCTGGTTTCCCAGATACCTATCCCTCATGCTATCAGGTCCTCCACTTGTAAAAAGAAAATAAGAATAAATGGAAACTAAGTATAGTTAAACGCATTTCGTGCCTGTTAGGACCTGATTAGGATGCTTGTAGCTTGCATGCGGGCGTCATCCCTGTAAAAACACACACAATGAAAAAAAAGAACTATATTAACTAAAAAAAATTTGGGTGAGCACTTTCATGCCCACCATTTCACCTGTGAGAGTTTGGTCCAGTTCTAGTAAGATGGGGTCTCCCCCACGCCTATTCTGGATTCTACCTATAATTTTTTAGACATATTGTAGGGGCATAGTTGATGGCTATTGACTATGAACATGATGCTACTGCCATTGATTGTCTTAATGTGCACTGCCCCATTATTGATGAGATCTACCACTTCATACGACCTCATACACCTCTGCATAAGTTTGCCCTTCCTTTCCTGGAATCAAGAATCGTACAACAATACCCATTCCCCTACTTGGAACTATTTTAGCTTGATGTGGATATCATGCCACTTCTTTCTCTACTTCTGTATAATCTTTGTCCTCTGCAAATCATCTAGTTGGATTTCATCCAACTGATCTAGCTGGCAAATCCTCTATTTTTGAGCTTCGTCCAAGCTCAAATTTAATTCTGAAGCTGTCCTCAGAGTCTTGATTTTTAATTCGATGGGCATCATCGCATTTTTCCCATAGACCAGCTGGAAAGGTGTAAATCCTATGGTGGATTTTAGCATGGTGTTGTATGCCCAAACTACCTATGGCAACCATGTGGCCCAATCTTTCTTGTGTTGCTGCATGGTTTTGGTCAGGATGTTCTCTATCTCCCTGTTTGTCACTTCTACTTGCCCTTTCGCCTACGGATGGTAGGGCATGGTTTTATTATGTCAAACTCTATACTGATCCATCAGTTCCTCAATTAATTTGGAGGTGAATTGGGGCCCTTGGCCTATTGTTATTTGCCAAGGAACCCCAAATCATATGAAAATATGAGCAAATAAGAAATCGACGACTGTTCTTTCCTTTGAATCCCTTAATGCCTACACTTCAACCCACTTGGTGATGTAATTTGTGTAGACCATAATAAACCTCCTCCCCATCGAAGGTGGATTAAACAGTCCTACAAAGTCCATGCCCAACTTATCAAAAGGTTCCAGGTGTACCTGGGGCTGGAGGGGTATTTCATCTCGATGGGTTGGTCTGCCCATCCTCTAGCACTCATCACACTTGTTGGCATACATCGCCGTGTCCTTAAATAGAGTGGGCCAAAAATACCCAACCTGCAAGATTTTGTAGGCAGTTCATTTCCCTACAAAGTGTCCTTCGCATGACTCATCGTGACATGCCTTGAGCACTTCTGAGAACTCCTATTCTGCTATGCATATTCTTATAATTTGGTCTCATCCTATTTTGAATAGGAGACCATTCATCCAAAGGAATGATGCACTCTTCTCTATGACCACCTGCTTTTCTTGATATAAGAGAGCAGGTGAGGTCTTTTCGATGGCCAAGTAATTGGCTATGACTACATACCATGGGTTTTTCTCACTAATAACGAATAAATGTTTGTCAAAAAACTAATCTTCCACTGCTTTGTGGTCCACTGGTGTCAATCTAGACAAAAAATCTTCCACAACATTATCCTTTCTTGGTTTATCGACTATCGTGATGTCAAATTCCTATAGTAGCAATAGCCATATGATAATTCTGCCACCAATGATCGGCTTGCTCATCAGATACCTAATAGCCACATGGTCTGTATGGAAAAATACCTTATATCTGGTGATATAGTGGTAGAATTTGTTTATAGCATGAAAAACTATGAGTAACTCCTTCTCTATCACCGTATAGTTGAGTTCTGTCCCTGCCAAGTTTTTACTAACATAATAAATGGCATAGAATTCTTCACCATATTTTTGTTCGAGGACTATTCCAATTGCACCGTTAGATGCATCGCAATAAATATGGAATGGTATGGCCCAATTTGGTCCTCTTAAGACAACTATAGATATCAATTTTTCCTTTAGAAATTGGAATGCTTCTTTGCAATCTCCTGTCCAATTGAACTCTATGTCCTTAGACAGTAGGGTGTGCAGTGGTTTGGCAATCTTACTAAATTGGGTGATAAATCATCGATAGTACCCGGTTGATCCAAGGAAACTTCTTACCTCCTTCTACATTCTGGGGTTGGGTAGGTCCCTGATGACCTTGATCTTCCTCTTGTCTACTTTTATTCCTTTCATAGAGAGGTTGTGTCCCAACACGATGCCTTCCTGCATCATCATAAAACATTTTTCATTACTTAGGGACAAGTGATTTTACTTGCTCCTGTCAAGCACTCTTTCCAGATTTGTCATTGCCTCTTCGAAGGTTTCTCCATAGGTGGTGAAGTCATCCATGTATACTTCCACCCCATCTCCTATCATATCTAAGAATATGCTAAGCACCACCCTTTGAAAGGTGGTCAATGTGTTGCACATTCCGAAAGGCAATACTCTATAGGCAAACATTCCCCATGGACAGGTGAACATTGTCTTGTCTTGATCTTCTTCCCCTATCTAGATATGGTTATATCCACTAAATCCATCTAGAAAAGAGAAGTATTTTCTTCCTGAGAGTGTGTCCAAGACCTGATGAATGAATGGAAGTGGGAAGTGGTCTTTCTTAGTCGCCTTGTTCAATTCCCAGTAGTCCACGTAGATCCACCATTTCTCGTTCTTTTTGGGGACCACCACTAATGGCGATACCCATTCACTATCAAAGATCAGATATATGAATTCGATAGCTAAGAGCTTGTGCAGTTCTTCCCTGACAATGTATTTCATTATCGGGTTCATCCTTATCTGTGGCTGTCGTCTAGGAGTTGCCTGGTCATCTAAATAAATTCGATGGGTACATATTTATGGTCTGATGTCGTGCAAATCTACGTAGTCCCATGCAAATGCTTACTGGTGCTTCACCAAGAGCTCTTACAATTTTTCTAGCTATGTGGCCGTCAACCTACTATTGACATTTAATATCCTCCTTGGCCCAACATGTATCTATCGAATGTGTTGATCTTGGGCATGAGTGAACGGCGATTCGAGAGTGGTGGTGGCTGATTCTCCATGGAGAAACTACATGATAGCACCATCCTCATCTTCTTCTACCACCTCCTCCAATATCATCATCGGCTGGATTATGGACAACTTCGAAGTTCCATGCTCGGTGATCCTGGGTTCTTCTATCAAGTCGATAGACTACGCTAGTGGTGAAATGGTCATCATTTTGATGTTTTGCCCATTAGAGATGGTCATTAGCCCATCTTGGCAATTGATGTAAGCATCAGCTATTACCAGCCATGGCCTCCCCAAAATGAACGAGTAACTGCCTAGCCTGATTTTGGTTTGTAAAACTAAAAAGTTAGCTGGGTATTGCCATGCACTGACTATTACAATCACATATTCCAGCATCCCCTTCGGTGACATGGTTGATCGATCGGCTAACTATAGCATTGTCGTGGTTGGATTTAGGTTCATGATCTGTAGCCTCTGCATGGTCTCCTGAGGCATCACATTGATGGCTACCTTGAGGTCAACCAACATGTTGAAAAAGGAGTGCCCTCCAATTTTTATGGTCAGCACCGGGCTACCTGGATCTACATACTTCGGATGGTGTGTTCCACCCATCATTAAATCTACAAGTTTACCCACAATTTTGATAGTATGGGTAGATTTTCCTTTCAATCTCCTTAGACACATTTCTATGATTGCCTTTGTATAAATCAGAACATCTCAAATTTCTTGAAATAATGGAATTATTACCGTGAGATTCTTCAAGCTCAACAAGATGTCAAATTTTTGCTATGTTACTTTTCTCTGTTCTTGCAACCGGTTGGGAAATGGAGCCTTCGCTCTCTCAAGTGTTTCTTCCTCTTCTACCAAATGTTTTTCCTCTACTTCTTCCTCCTCTTCTACCAGTGGAAGTGTCTCTACTCCTAGCTGCCTACCTGATCTAAGCTAAATATTGTACATATGATACATCTCACCTTCTATGTTGTATGCTAGCTGGTTTACTCTATTGTTTAGGTTTGTTGTCAGTTGTGCTGGTAGCTATGCATGTCTCACTATTTGCAATGTCGGTAAATTTTGGTGGGTGTGAGCAGGTGCTACATTCTATGGAGTCTAATTCCACACATAGTGGCCTCTCCACTACTACCTAGGATATGGATATGGCATCCATGGCTGCTAATTCAAGAATGTTGCTGGGGGTGCGTTCGACCAGGGTGATGGCCCCCACCACCCCATGTTAGGTGGTTGAGGTGGTCCTTGATGCATGTATGACCCTACCCCATATGGTGGCATTCTGTTTGGCATATTTCCTATGTGAGGTTGTGGCCAACTCTTCCTATTGCCTATGAATTAGGCCTCTGTGCTCTCAACCTCTTCCTAATTACTGGGCAATCATGGGCACAATCGAGTTTTATGATTCAGCTTTCAAACTATGCATACTCTGACCTTGTTCTCTGGGCATGCATTCTTTGCATGCATTCTTCTACATTTTGGGCAAAAATAGGCTAATGCTGCATCATTATCTTGTTTCTTCTTTTCTAACAGTAGCGTATCCATCTGTAGTTCTAGAGATGAGAGCATTTCGCTCTTCAAATCCTCCAGCATGTTGCCTATTTCTATTTTGGTGACTGAAGCAGTCGCCTTCATGGTCCTGGGGGTGGTCTTTCCTGGCCTTCTCAAGTAGTTCTGGCATAATTGTCGGATGTCTTCCATAGCATGCTGATAGACATCACCTCCAGAGATCATGTTGAGAGCCTCTAGTGACTCATTGGTAAGTCCCCTCAAGAAGATACTTTTGAGGGACTTATCAGATAGCTTTGAGTGAGGAGACCATTGAAGATTAAATTTGAATCTCTCCCAATACTCCTCGAGAGATTCGTCTTCTTTTTGTGTCATGCTCAGGACCTCCTCCCTGGAGTCTCTTGCTCTCCTGAAATCTTGGTATTTCTCTAAAAAGAGCTTCTTCATATGGTCCCAAGTGGTGATGTGTTTGTCTCCTAGACCAATGAACCATCGCAGAGCTGCATCGTCTAATGTAGAAGGAAATAGTTTCAGTTTCTACGTGTTTGATTTGTAATCCATAGACCTACAAAAAACATCAAACTTGAATAAAAATAGGTCAGGGTCCTCAGTCAGATGTCCTCTGAAGGACGAAAGGTGAGCAAGGGATATGTTTTTCATTTTGGTATCTCCTACTTCCTCCTATATTGGGAAACTAAAGCCAGATGAGACTTCATCGTTATCAGCCATTTTTTTAGGAAATATGGTTTCTAATGCAACACTTATGGCCTTTCGATCATTTAAAACTTTATGAGTCAATGCTCTAAGGTTGTCTGGTGAGATCGTCTGATCCTCCATAACCTTCCACAACAGGGCCTCCTCTAACGGAGTCCTATTAAACAGGGGATTTAGGATAATTTGTTCTTCCCCTTGTTGATGGGATGAGGAGGCACTTTGCACAAAGTGTGGTTCCTCACTCTAATGGACTACTGGTAGGTCAGGCGAGTCTAACTCAAATCCAAAATGCTTGGCTAACTCAGGTTCTGATGGATTAGTTCTTATAAAGCGATCATCAGGTCCTCTTCTTCTCAAAGAACTCATACAAGGTCAGATGGAAGGTTTCAGGGTATTGTAAGTGATCTAATTGAGATACTTCACCGACAACGATGCCAAAATGTTATGGCCAAACAAGGTGAATGGTTTCCTATTTTTGTCACATGCCCGTGCATTTAATTATCAACCCATGGAGCTTCGTAAACTTGCAAAGAGTCAGAATTAGATCTATTACAATACCACTGGAGGTAAATCTACTAATCCTACATTTGGGGGGTGTTCTTGAAATGGTTGTCAATCATTCCCACACTCCTCCACAAATTATGTAAGAAGCAAAGAGTTAAGTCTATAGAAATAAATCATGTACACATTCCTAAAAATAAATCTACTGCAAATACTAGAACTAGTAAGCTAATAAACATTCTTATGAAAGCAATAAACTAATTAAAATAAATAAATGAAAAGGGAAATGGGGAAGAAATACTGGCTTGGAGTGGGCCCAGGCTCCAACAGCTTCTTCCCGATCGAACACGCACTTAGAACTTCTGGAATTGTAATATATTTATCAACGTATTACATCTATCTTCTATAACTCTAAATGGATATTTATTAATTATTTCTCTATATTCCTCAGAACGATCTGTGTGTGTTTATATAACACACCCATAGAACTTCTGTTACAAAAGTGGTTACAACAACCAATTTTTCCTAGACTAAATTAAGGCAGTCTAGCGAATGCAATTGATGTCTGGAATTTTGTTCTAATGGTGGCATGTTCATTTTGGTTCATGCTTTTCCTAGCATCAGTAAGACATTTTGATATGTTGGTGTGATCTCCAATTTAGCTTTGCATGACATAGAGTTGGAACTGCACCAACTGTTGTCGTCCACGTCATTCAAATCTGGTCAATGGGCAAAGAATCAGTGGCACCTTCCTTATGAGGAAGGTACCTTGTTATTGCGGTGCCTTTTAGTTGTAGGTAGGTGCTTGCTTTCTGTTATCGCCTTCTAGTTGTGGGGAGGCACTCATCTTCTATTTGTGCCTTTTGGTTGCAGGGAGGCACTTGTCTTCAGTTGGTGCCTTCTGATTGCAGGGAAGCACTCGTCTTCTGTTGGCACCTTTTGGTTGAGGGGAGGTGCTTGTCTTCGATTGGTGCCTTTCAGTTGTAGGGAGGTGCTCATATTTGGTTGGCACCTTATGGTTGTAGGGAGGCGCTCTCATTCTCTTGGCACATTTTTGTTGCAGGGAGGCACTTGTTCCCTTGGTGCCTTCCTGGAAGAGGAAGGCGCCTATGTTCTCTACACTGACCCCCAATGAAATAAAGTGCCAGGTCCATCAAAAAGACCTTGACTGTTCCAAATCTAACTAAATCAACTGTAATTCCATAAAACATACTAAAAGCACACAAATTAGATAACACGCATAATTATATCAAATATCTATATAATCATTCATAAAAGTACGCAATCCTTATTATATAGCCGCATATTGATCAAAGAAATATGTACAAAATATAAGCATTTATGGTGCTCATCAACCCTTAATACGGAGTACTCCACAAGATAATATCCTTGTAATATTTCACAAATAAATAGTTACCCTTATTCCAATAGAAATGATTACTTTGATCTGCTCAATGTTAGGTTATCTACTAATCTACTCAATAAGGTAATTTACTGATCTGTTCAACTAGATAATCCACTAATATGCTCAGGTAGACAATCCACTAATATGCTCAGCAAGGTAATTCACTAATCTAATCAGCTAGGCAATCCACTAATCTACTCATGTAGGTAATCATGATCTACTTAGGTAGGCAATCCATGAATCTACTCAACAAGGCAATCTTGATCTACTTCGGTAGGTAATCCATTAATCTTCTCAGCAAGGCAATTTTGATATACTCACGTAGAATATCCATTGATCTTCTTAGCAAGGCAATTCATTGATCTACTTAGGTAGGCAATCCACTAATCTACTTCAACTAGCTCATCAAGAACCTGCTCAAAATCTACTTCAGCAAGCTCACCAAGAACTTGCTGAAATCTGCTCTAGCATGCTCACCAATAACTTACTAAAAATCTACTCTAGCAAACTCACCAAGAACTTTCATTAAAATTTGCTTCAGCACGCTCACCAAGAACTTACTCAAAATTTGCTCTAGCAAGAACACCAAGAACTTGCTCAAATATTCTATAGCAAGCTCACCAAGAACTTGCTCAACTCTTCTCAACAAGCTCACCCAGAATTTACTCAAAATCTATCGATAAATCTATCCAAAATCCTTCTCAAATGCTCAATCAATCATGCACAAAATCTGCCACAGATATGTCCAAAAAACTATCCAAAACACTTCTCAAAGGCTCAATCAATCATGCACAAAAGCTGCCAAAAATATTTCTAGAAATCTATCCAAAATATTTCTCAAAGACTCAATCAATCATGCATAAAAGCTACCACAAATATGTCCAAAAATATATCCCAAAAGCATTCTCAAAGGCTCAATCAATCATGCTCAAGTAGAACTCAAATCTCATCTACAAATCTATGAAGGCAAGGCTCAATGATGAAATCAATAATAAATGGCAATGCACTCTACAATGTATGACAGTAATGATCCACAATTATCTCAACTCAAATCAGAATCTAGAATAGTTTGTTTCATTGAACTTGAACAACCACTTCACTCATTCACTTGACTAGGCTCAAACAACTCTACTCAATCAATCACAAAAAGGAACAACTCTTTCTCACAATTCCTAGTCCAATCATGTATCAACCAACTCAAAATGTTTCCAACAATACTCAACAATTAAATCTCACATAACAATGATATTCATGTTCTCCTCTAACCCAAGTTCAAGTTCTTTGTACAACCAATGGGTTTTAACAATAATTTTTATAAAACAAGGTTTAATCACAAATCTCAAACCAAAAACTCTTGAAGCATTCAACCAACCACTTTCAAAACGAAAACCATAAACAATCCTTTTCTTTCCAATAATATTTCAGAAATCAACCACCATAAACAAAGTCAATGGAGAATATTGCTCATACCTTTTTGATGCCTTATTAGTTGTCCACTAAATCTGCCACACTCAACTAACTTTATTTTTCAACTTTCAATAAGGGTTAGAAATAATGATTAATAACAACAATAATATCCAAATAACACCTTATTACTCCTACTCAATAAAATATATCATGTCCCCTCATGAAATAATTAATCCTCTTTTAAAAAGAACAAAGCAACCTTCACTTTTGAACCTCTTTACAAAATCAGAAATATATCTTTACACACATCTTATTTCTCCCTCTAAGAAATTTAATCAAATAGCACTGGAAATAAGCTTTCGAACGATATATAATATGATATACTTCCAAAAATAAAATCACCAAAAATTGAAAGAAAGAAATTTGTTGAGTTGAAACGATGTCACAGAACAGGAAGGACACATCGGGCCTGCACAGGAGTGGGAGCGCCAGCATTTTGAACTAGGGCCTTAGCAATTTGAAGGGCCATAGCAAGTTGAAGGGCCATAGCAAGGTGGAGGGAGGGTAATCAGAGGCTGGAGGCTCTACGGAGTCATCCAAGGATGGAGTCAGTCACAGGAAGGTTCCGCCTAATAAAAGGAGATATTGTCAATAGAAATTGTATGCTCAGGCAACGGCTTCTGAAACCCCTAATGGTATTTTCACTAAGGATATCTTTCTATCTGGGGATGAGTTGGACATCCTGGAGGAAATCCTATCAAGTTTCATGGAATTTGAAAAATTTACCTTAATCAGTAAGTTTATTGGAGGGCGTCCCGATATGGAGACCATCCGTAGGTGGGCAGCAAGAAAATGGTAGACCTCGGGTCACACGGAGCTGGCTGCCCTATCTCGAGGTTTTTTTGCAATTAGGCTAAATAATGCGGAGGACTACTATAAAATTTTGGTTGGGGATCCTTGGTTTCTAGGATGCAGGAGTCTCTTTCTCAGGAAGTGGGGGATGGATTTCAATCCTGACACTCAATGTATTAACATAGCCCCAATATGGGTTAGGCTCCTGAACCTCCCCCTTTTTTGCTGGCATGAAAATTTTATCATGGGTATAGCTCGTTCCATCAGTGAGCTAGTCACCATTGACACCCCCACACGATATTGAACTAGATTTTTCCAAGCTCGCTTCTGTGTTCTGGCAGATTTGGAGGCGAACCTTCCGTCCTCTATCACTCTATGGTCTGGAGGTTTCGTTCTCCACAAGCAAGTCATTAATTATGAAAATTTACCTACCTTCTACCCTTAGTGTAATTCCCAAGGGCACCTTCAGTAAAATTATCCTCTTCAAAAGTCGTAGAAGAAGATAGGGGATTCTAGCAACCCCCTGGAGCATGGCAAAGGACAACCGAAACACCCTATTGTGATAGTGCTTGAGTCTTCAGATCTATCTGGGGAAGTCCCCGAACCTTCCATCCCTGATAAGGGACTCATCCACCTTTTGGGCACCATTATGTGTAGTGCAAGCTCCCAACCAGAACCTCAAGTGGAAAAGGAATAGTCCCCTTCCCGTATGTCTTCTTAGGATGATTCCCGTAAATGTCAAAACCAAAAACCTCTCGAGGCCCAAAACCTACTAGAAGATTACCTGTTGGGTAAGAGGGGCGAATAGCCTAGAAATATTAGTCCTCAAAACACTAAGAGCTGAAAGCAAGGGGTGGATTTTGGTAGTGAAAGAAAGCAGGGGAGAAGGGATAAGGAGATGGCAGCAGACGTTGCAAATGGAACCCAATGGTTTCTTTTCCAAGAAGATTCTGACTCCCTGGTGGGTGATTCACTTTTCCCAAAACCTCCCATCCAATAGGGAAATGGAGGTAAGAAATTCATTAAAATTTCTAGATGAAAATCCTCTCATGGAATGTGAGAGGCCTTAACGGAGTGACCAAACGCAGGGTGGTGGCCGATCTCTGAAATAATTCTAACCCCTCCATCCTCATTTTGCAAGAGACTAAGTCTAATGCTATTGCTTCTATCAAGGTTGCCAAGGCTATTTGGGCTAAGGCCAAATTCCTCTTCAGCCCTGCGATAGGTTCTACAGGTGGTCTCATGGTGCTATGGGACCCTAACAAGGTCGAGGGTAGCTTTTTATTGGCTTTCAGCAGGATTATCAGTGTTTTGTTTCATTCCAAAGATGATAATTCCTTGTGGATTTTGACCAATGTCTACACCTCAAACTCTACTTCGGAGCGATCAGATTTGTGGAAAGCTATTTCTCTAATGAGGGACAATTTTAGTGATTTTCCATGGGTTATGGGAGGGGATTTCAATTGCCCTCTTCATCCTTCTGAAAAAAATGGAGGCACTGAACTTCCCAGTCATAGCGTGGAGGACTTTAGATATTTTTTTTCATCCAATAACCTACTAGATATTGAACTTAATGGGGCGTCCTTCACTTGGAGCAATAGGAGGATTGGGAGCAATCTCATCCAGGTCAAGCTCGATCGGTTCTTCATTTCCCATGAAGCTATTCCCTTCCTCGATGTTGCAACTCTTTTAGCTTTTCCAAGAATTAGGTTGGACCATAATCCCATTTTTTTAGAGGCCACTGATGGTCTTGGTTTTAAGATCCCATTTAGATTTGAGTCCATGTGGATTTCCCACAAGGATTTCAAACAGTTGGTTTCGGATTGGTGGCAGGTGAAGGTGGCTGGTTTAGCGTCCAAAATATTGGCCCTAAAACTTAAGTTGATTAAAAAGAATTTGAAGCTATGGAATAAGGAGGTTTTCGACAACATTTTCAAGTCTAAAAAGTCCATCTCAGAGAGATTGAAGAGGTTGGAGGAGAAGATGGAGGTAGAAGGGTATTTTGAAGGCCTTAGAGAGGAGGAACGAAGCCTCCTGGTGGACTACCACTCCATTCTTGCTAGAGAGGAAACGTTTTGGCGTTAGAAGTCCAAAGATATTTTGTTGAAGAATGGAGACTCTAATTCAATTTTTTTCCATGCATCTACCATGAGGCACAAGGGGGGCAATAATATCAGATAGGTGTTGTGTAAGGATGGTCACACTACTAGGTAGATTGAGGAAATTCAAAGTGAAGCAGTTGATTTCTTCCAAGATTTGTTGGGTGTTCCTCCTGATAGCGACCTCCAAGTTCAGAAATCCTTGCTTTCTAATTTCCCTACCAAAGTCCCCCATGAGGTGAGTATTAAGCTCCTAGAATATTTTTTCCACTCTGAGATTAAAGATGCTCTTTTCTCCATGCAACCAGATAAGGCCCCCAGGCCTAATGGTTCCCCCCCTCGATTCTTTCAAGTTATGTGGGGCCTGATGTATGCGAGGTTATCCTGCAAATCCAAGCCTCAAGATCCATCCGTCTGAAGCTCAATTCTACCTTTCTAGCTCTCATTCCCAAGTCACCCGTGTACAAAAGCTTTTATGACTATCGACCCATCAACCTATGCAATTTTTTCTACAAAATTCTTACCAAGACCATTGCCAATCGTCTGAGGTCCCTCCTCCCTTCCTTGGTTGGTCCTGATTAGGGGATCATCGTTAAGGGTAGAAACATCCTTGATGATGTCATCACAATCCACGAAACCCTCCATTATGCTCACTATTCCAAAAATGTTGTGCTTTTCCTTAAGCTAGACATGAATAAAGCATTTGACAGAGTGGACATGAGGTTTCTATGTGCTGTCTTATGCAATTTGGGCTTTCATCCTCATTGGATTGACCTTGTGAGCAGTTGCATTTCCACTCCATCCTTTTTGGTTTTGATCAACGGGTCCCCTGTTGGGTTCTTCCAAAGTGCTCATGGCCTCAGACAAGGTGATCCTCTGTCTCCCATCTTGTTCATTCTTTTGGATGATGTCCTAAGCTAGTCCTTGAATGAAGCCCTCCACCAAAATAATATATCTGGCATCTTGCCCACTTCCAGAGTCGATCCTGTCACTCATCAACAATTTGTGGATGACACACTCATGTCCACCGGAGCATGTGTCACCCAGGCTAGGTCAATCAAGTGCATTCTATCCCGGTATGAGAAGGCTTCTAGTCAAAAAGTTAACTATATAAAGAGCAAAATTTATTTTATTAATACTCCTCTATGTAGGCAAATTCGCATTGCCAAAATTATCGAATGCACTATTGATTCCCTGCCTGCAACTTATTTGGTGTTACCTTTGCCTTGCAATGGACGTGTCGATGGGAGCATGTGGAATTCGATTATGGAGCGGCTTCATAAGAAACTCAGCACTTGGAAAGGCAAACTACTGTCTCAGTCTGGCAAGGCCACCCTCACCAAAGCCTGTCTTCAAGGAATTCCCACCTATTTCATGTATGTTTTCATGCTTCCTGTGTCTATTCATTCCAATATCGAGCAGATTAAGAGGAATTTTCTTTGGTCCGACAGTGAAGAAAAATCCAAAATTCCTCTGGTGGCTTGGGATGAGGTTTGCCTTTGAAAGGACCAAGGTGGCATGGGATTGAAAAGATCCAGACTCATGAACATGGCCTTAATTGCCAAACATGCTTGGAGAATCCTTACTAACAAACTGATGGAATGGGTAAATTTGGTTAAAAGGAAGTATCTTGGGCTAAATTCTCTTTTTGAAGCTGAGTCTCCTCCTGAAGCTTCGACCTTCTAGAAAATTGTGCTTCAGGCCCATTCGTTGATTAATAGGGGTGCTCGTTGGATATTGGGGGATGGTTCCAGTATCTTTTTTTGGAGAGACAGGTGGGCTACATATGAAGCTCTTGCTGTGAAAGAGGACTTGGCTAGGTTGAGGGCCCAGACTGATCCAAAAAGTCATCTCAAGGTAGCAGATTTCATTGACCAGAGTTCTCTTCCCCCTCGGTGGAAAATTTCGATGGTGTATGGGTTTATCAATGAGATGAATTTTTTATCTAGTGTCCTTCAATATGTTTTAATTCCTTCAGTCATAAGGGAGGATAGAATTATTTGGTGCAGCACTCGGGATGGTCATTTTTCTGTCATGTCCGCCTATGATCTTCTTACGTGTGAGGTTGCCTTGGACCCTCGATGGAAGGCAATTTGGACGAAGGGGATTATTCCTAAGGTAAACTACTTTGCTTGGATTTCCTTTTATAATAAATCCCTTACCATAGATAATCTCCACAAGAGAGGCTTTTTAATTCCCAATAGGTGCTATCTATGCTTAGCTGATTGTGAAATGTCCGATCACTTATTCTTACATTGTCCATTTTCCCATTCGGTCCTAAGCTTTATGTTGTCCTCCTTCCAAATCCTCTGGTGCTCTCCTTGCTCCCTTAAAGATGCCTTACTCCAATGGCCCAATCCCTTTAATAATCCCAAGCTTCGATTCCTTTTTTAGGCTTCCTTTCACCATTCCATATGGCAAATTTGGCTTGAGAGAAATGCTAGTCTTTGGCAAGACCGCTAGATTGGCACCCTCTGTTGCCCAGCGTGCCTTATCCTTAACCATCGATAATTCAAAAATTATTCCCAACTCTCGCCTTCACCTTCCTTGTGAAGAAATTATTTTCAAAAGTTTGGACCTTTGCCCTTCTTCCAAAGTTAGCTCTGTGACCGGTCGTAGGAATGTCAGTTGGACCAAGCCTCCTTTGGGGTGGATCAAACATAATTTTGATGGGGCTGCTAAAGGCAACCAAGGGCCCACCGGTTCTAGTGGGGTTGTTAGGGACCATAATGGCAAGATTATTTTAGCTTACTGTGAAGATCTGGGCCCTCAGAAAAATCATTTTGCCAAAGCCCGTGGGGTGCTGAAAGGCTTGCAGGTCCTCTTAGATTATCCTAGGCCTCTAATTATTTAAGGCGATTCGCTTAACATTATCAACTACCTTCATGGTTCCAAAGACTCATCTTGGTGATTTCTAAACATCATTCTTGAGGCTAGGATGCTCCTATCTCAGCATGCCAGGTGGGAGGCGAGGCACATCTTTAGAGAAGGTAACCGGGTGGTGGATCACTTGGCCAACAAAGGACTGGTGACCACATGTCTAGTTGTGTGGCATTCTCATTTCCCACCTGAGGTGGACAGTTTGGCCAAGGCGAATATTCCCTCATGATGATTTATTTGTGTCAAAGGTCTTCTCCCAAAGATTTTGTGGGTTGGGTGACGGACCCTTCTATCCTCGCTATTCGCACTCCGTTATTCAAAGCTATTTATTCCCATGTTTCCAAAGCTCACCAAATTTGGTGTAACATTGGCTATCAACACACCTCTCTTTGCCATGATGAGTTAGCCATTTTCTTGAGCTCTTTGCACTTCCCCCATCTGGATGATGGTGACAGTTCCAAGTTTCTCCATCCTGTGGAGTCTTTGCATGGTGGGGACTTCAACAATTTTTGAGAATGTTGAAGCTTAGATCACGCCTTGCCTTGGAGACAGTTCCCTTGAGTTTTTTTGGCATCCTTTCTCGTGTTGGGAATGTGGTGAATAGCTCTACGACATGGCCCTTAGTGTGGCTACATGGCACCTTCAGTCCCAGCTTGGGTGTGCTCGTGATCCATGGGCAACCTTCTTTTTTTGGTCCTGGTCTTGTGGTGACAGATTTGAGTTAGACTGGGGTGGCGGCTAGTCTGATTTATCCCCCCTCCCTTCATCTATGTTTTGTACTTTTATTCTAATATTTGTCTCTGGAGTTTTTTGTAGAAGTTGTCCATCATGGTTGGTCCTTATATCAAGCCGTATTCGCTCTCCCTGTGTGATGAAGCCCACATGTTCATGAAATCCAAGTTATTATTGCCCTTCTTGGAGAAATTCTCTGGCCTAGATCAAGAAATTACCTAGACTTTGTGGACACCTAGTCATAGGGTGACGTAATTGTCAAGTGCATAAACATCCATGTTTCGGTTGATCTCATGGCTGTAGTCTCTGGTTTGCCCTCTCTCGGTCGGATCATCAGAAGAGATAGCCACAATTGGGCTAAAGAAATGGAGCAATTCCCTAAAAAATGTAAGAGCCTCGGTTGGGACAAGTCTTGCCTTCTTCGGTCTGCCCTCCCTGAGCCCTATAGGTATGCCATGATCTCGATCATGCAATACATTACGTGCGATGATCCAGAAAAACCTCTCCATAGTTTCCATATTAGCTTTTACAACCATCTGTGTGATGCTAAGAAATTCAATGTCTCGGATTACCTTACTTATTCCCTGGCCTTGGCTATCAAAAAAAGCAAAAAATCCTCCCTCCCTCCTGCACACCAGGGGCTTATGGTAGTCATTTATAGACACACTCTGGCCTTGCGTCCTCCTCCCCAGGTTGTCAACCCACTTAGCTCCCAAGGTCCTGGTTCTGTATCCCCTGATGAGGTTCAAGCCTCTAGCCCCTTCAAAACTAGTTATCCCAACGAGGCAAGACCATCCCCTTATAGCAGCTCTGTTCATGTCAGGCCCAGATGCAACATCAGTGGCAAATCTTTCGCTCCTGGCAAATCATCTCAGTGACTTAAAAAAATTAGGAAGGAGGAGAAGGACGCCACTCTACAGAATATTCCTTCAGATACGAAAAGTGACCAAGAGATCCCTCCTAGTAAATCCTTCCTTAGTTTAGCGTCTTCCATTCTTTCTTTCGTTAACTCGATGATCGACATTCTGAATAAAGCCCAGGATAAACAGCACTCTGAGGATCAAGAGGATATTGAATATGTTCCCCTCATCTGATTGGATGTTTTTGGTTGTTTCATTGATCTATTTTCTTTGGCTTTTATTCTGTTGTAATGTATTTCGTGACCAAAATTTTTAGGACAGTTTGCCTCATTTGGGGCCCTTGGGAATTTTGCAACTCCCTGTCTTTTCTGCAATCTGGTCTACTTACCCAGCCACATGGCATGAAACATCATCTAGCAAGGCTGATTTTGTATATAAGTTTTTGGGATCCTCTATAAAAACCCATGGTTAATCTATTATAATAATTACCAAAAAAAAAAATCACCAAAAATCTCTCTTTTTATTAAGGTGCATCATAACCCTTATTTCTCCTAGGCCATCTTTAGAAAAATAAAATATTAAAAAATATTAACTTGCTTCTGTCCCTAACGGGATTTGATCCCTTGATGCTTCCTTGCTCAGTGCCTTAACTATAGCCAAGCCACCATTGGGCCACACACCCTCACGTGTTGAAAATGGCATGAACCAAAACAAATACCTCAATATTTTGTGCCCTTCGAAAACTCAAAAACACTTCAAGCATTTCAACATAGCAAGCATCCCCAGCAAGACTTGGTCGCAGGACCTCCTGCTTCTTACACAGTGCATGAACCACTAGGCCAAAGGTGCCTATGCATTTGGTTATCCTCTATGAATGATTCTTCAATGGACCTGAATTTCGTAAACCCTTCACATGCCTCTTTACACATGCTTCAACACACAGGCTCTTTTCGCATTACATTATCAATTCAAATGCATTCAAAAATCGAGGACAAATATTTATCGAAACTTTTGGTGGCATATATATATATGTGTGTGTGTGTGTGTGTGTGTGTGTGTGTGGTTTTCCTCATTTATATAGATGTTGATGCTATTATTTTTAATATATGTCTTTCCTCCTTTCTTTAGACATCGACGCTATAATTTTATTTTTAATTTTAAAATTTAAACTAAATATTTAAAATTAAATATCTCCATCACTGGGGCACCTTTTTCGATGAAACAAAAATCCAACCTAGGTTTTAAGAAAAATCCATTTCAAATATACCATCTATAGTTTTAAATAAAACCTTTTATTTTGCCTACCTTGGTTTTCACAAAAACCCTGTATATATCAATGCTCTCCAAAATATCATAAATTATATTTTATGAAGTGCTTTTGCCACCAAAACTCAAATGTGATCCATGTGACATCAATGATATATGTGACATCAATGATCCATGTAACATCAATGACAACATAAAATAACTCAAATTGCCAACATGAACTGGTGGTGGGTGATAGGATTGCTAACCAAGGTTGTTTTCAAAACTTTGATGACTCTACCATGAGCAAAATAACTCCCAAGTGCTTTTACCATGAGAATGAATAGATAAAGGGACAATAAATCATCCTGCATAAGCCCATAATAACTACTAAAGAAACTAGTAGTATCACCATTAATAATCACCAAAAATCTATTTGAGGTAATACATGCTTTAATAAAATCTAACCAGTGCTTCCCAAATCTAATTCTACCAGGACTTTAAAGAGGAATGACCAGGAAACCCTTTCATATGCCTTATTCATGTATAGATTTAAAAAGATGCCATCCCTATTATTATTTTTTGTTGAATGGATATGTTCATGCATGACTATAGCCCCATCCAAAATATTTCATCCTATCACAAAATCACTCTACACTTTATCAATGAGAGAGATGATATGGATTTTCAATCTATTCACTAGAGCTTTAGAAAGAATTTTGTAGATCGTGTTACAAATACTAATTGACCTAAAGTCATTGAAGAATGAGGATTCAGAATTTTTAGGAATAATCACAAGGAAGGTCACATTCAATGAAGTTGGGATCACTTTAGATTCTTTAATCTCTCTCAAAGCCTCCAAAATATCCAAGCCAAAAATGTGCTAGTAATTTTAGAAGAGTGACGAGAACCCATAAAGACTTGGGATCTTGAGATCCCCCATATCTTCCACCACTTTATTTACTTCATCTTCAATAAATTTGGCATTCCAAATCGTTAACCTACCTAGGGACCAGGTGGGAAATATTCAAGAGGATATCTTCTTTAGCTAGATAGTATCTCTATGGACAGTCACCTAAAAAGGAGTTGAAGTGCATTATTGCCTCTTCTCTTATTTCCTCCATATCTGATGATGTTTTCCCATCATGTTTACAAATTTCATGAATATTATTTAAATCCCTTCATTGAAGAGTTGAGGAGTGAAATAATTTTGAATTTCTATCTCCTTCCTAGAGCCACAATTATTTGGATTTCTACTTCTAGAAGGATTTTTCACAAGCAAGAGTATTGTGGAGCTCAACTAGAAGAATTTTTCTCTTCCTGTAATCTCCATTGAATAGCCTTCAATTCTACAATATTATCCAAGTTTCTCATATTGTATTGAAGACATTCTTGACATCTGAATATGTTTCCAAATATTTGCTTATTCTACATTCTTATATTGGATATAACATGCTTGATCTTTCTGTATAGCTTGGATACGTCTTCCCCTACCAAGTCTTTAGTTTAATAGTAGTTGATAAACTATTTTAGGTCTATATTTTTACACCATATGACTTCAAATTGGAATAGATTTGGGTGCAAACCAATTGGATATGTGATATCCATTTGAAGAGGATTGTGGTCGAAATCCACCCTAGGTAGGGTGTAAAGGGAAGCTCTACCAAAAATTAGAATGCCTTATTGAGATACCAAGACTCTATCTAGTCTAGATATAATAAGATTATTACCTTTCCTATGATTACTCCATGTATAATTTGACTCCTTTAATTCGATATCCATAAGCCCTGCTTCCATAGTAAAATCAGCAAATTCATCCATACTTTTTTGATCTATAGGTTTTCCTCCTTATTTTCTAAAAGAAATAGTGTCACATTCAAATCTCTATCCAGGACCAATATTCCCCATCCAAGATCCTACTAAATTTGAGAAAATATTCCTAAAATAGGTTTCTATCATGAACAGAGTTAGGGGTATAGATATTTGTCATGATCCAAGTCCTATTCTTAGACTTACACTGAAAAGATATGGATATACATCTTTTATTCGAGGAGATAATTTTCCCTTCAATATTCCAATGGTTCCAAAATCATAGCAAACCACCTAAAATCCCCACAGTAGGACTGGTAGTAAAATTGACCTCTTTCCATATCCTCTTATGAACAAAGTAAAAAATACATTCATCGATGTTTTATTCCTAGATTATCAAAATATCCTACGCTAAATGCTTCGTCAAATATGCTAGAATCCTCTAATTTCAAAGGCCATTTAGTTCCATCATAATACATGAGAAAGCCTTTATTAATAAGAGGTTTGAAGGGTCTTCGACTCCCCTAACTCTAGGAGGGAAGGTTTTAAAATATCTAGTCTCAGTTTTAGTTTTCTACCTCATATTGACTTGGATATTTCTACAAAAATCTGGGGTTGAACACCATCATCAATAGTCGCATTAGTTTTTCTTTTTCTTATGGTTCTACCATTGCATTTTCCCATTTATTTTTCCATCCCTAAGTCCACATGAAGTTTTTTGTAGCTTCTGGTTTTCAGCCCTAGAGATCCCTTCTCCATGACAGGAGATCTAAAGGGAGTGATAGTTGCCAGTGACTTCTTCACCATCCTAGAAGCTTTTATTTCAGGAAATAATAAGGGAAAACCCAAGGATCCTTTTGCAATAATCAATGCTAGTGTTGGGGAAGCCCCTTCTTGCTTATCAACCAAAATCTTAGATACCAAACAATATAAGGTGTTATCTAGGAATATCATAGAGCCTACCTCAACTAGACCTTTAGTGAGCACATGGCCTCAACTGTACCTTCTCCAAGAACAAGACTCTAGTATTTCTTCACAGGAGGATATGAAGTCTTTTCACAAGGAAAGAAACCCCCTTCATCTACATCTAAACAAAGGTTAGCAGGGATAAGAGTACATTCATCTTCTACTACAATTTCCACTAGCATCTCTTGTGCATCCACACCTTGAGGTTTCTCCTTACTCAAAAACTTTTTCTTACCTTTAACCCTACGATTCCCTAGGACCCTTCTCCTTTTGATCTTCACCCATTGTTTAGACTAAGTGTTGGGGGTTAGAATTTTGAAACACTACTCTTGACAATGACCCATTTTGGCATAGACTTGGCACTCCTAACCTTTTATTTCATGCATAATTTCTTAGGTCTAGGTCTCCAACATAGACACTAGGCTGACTTATTTTGGAAGGTCGTTACCCGTCTCAGTCAAGACACACAATTTTATCGTAGTCATCCATGAGCTAGACTTATAAGGGTCAAAAAAAGAGGAAAAATCCCTAATATTAATAACAATCACTTAGAATATACTCTTGTTTTAAAAATTAATAGGTAGCTCAAGGAGAGAAACATGAATCATTATCAAGCTTATCGATTGAGTCTAAGAGTTAAAACCTAACTCCCATATCTAAAGAAATATGTTTTACGTGCTTAAGAACTATGGTCCACCCTAAATAACCCTATTTGAGTTTTCTTTAGAGCTAAGCTTGAAGAGAATGAAACATTTAGGAATAGTTGCATCCTCAAGGGAGCCCCTCGAGAATCATGTAGAAAGAGTCTACTTTTTTAGGATGTCAAGCTCTAGATGCCTACCTTGAAACTTCCCTATCAGACTCCACATTTCTTTCTCAAAGATGTTATCAATTGAAATATCAGGAATGCAAATTTCATCAAAATCTGGGGAGGATTCACACAACACCTCCACATCATTCCTTTTTGACCCAGCTACCACCTCTACAAAGGACCCAAATTTTATAGGGGTCCATGGAAATTTTGAACATGGAGGGGTCCCACCTTTGAATTTCCTTGGGTCCCATTCATCTAAAAGATAAACACAAAATGGATCATGGGAGAGAAAATAATCTTTGGAAACAATTTTGTCTTCTTTCGCAACAAGATTTTTTCCAAGGAAACCAATATTTAGGACCATAGAAACATTCCTTCCTAAACCTAAATTTAAGTTTTTTTCCATGAACAGAATAGTAATATTCAGTCCAACATCAAAAGAGATATTTATGATATAGATATTATCGTGCATTCAATTTCTTAACAAACTAATGTATGGTGCAAGTCCAAATATATGTTTGTGTAATAGTACACTCATCAAATTAGAATCAAAACCTTACAATAAATAGATGAACAAACCAAAGTTTAAATATATTCAAATATGTTTGCATAATAGTGCACTAATCAAAAATTACTGCATTATTTGATTCAATGAAAAATATGCACTTTTGTATAGGAAATTAAACTCTTTGGATTATCTTCTTGGTTTTTGGTATCAATATAAAGATTGCTTTTAATAAGAATGTGAGCTCTTCCAATGAATTCAATGAAAATATTGTATATGAAAAAATGCCACATCATTATTTTCCCATTCTTTAATTTCATGCTTTGAGATACATTTTTCGAATTTTAAAATTTGTTTCTTTGGCCTTTTGTAACAACATAAGTTTACTCATCTAGTTGTATCATTCATTCTAGCTCATTAGTGGTCAAGAATTTTTTTTACTCACAACATGGCTTACCCTATGGTTAAGGTTTAAGGTAACTGGTTTAGTATCCACCTAAATAAAGGTTACTTTTAAGTACGGGGTATAGTATACTGCTTTTGGGAACCAAGAATGTTACAAAGATTCTCCCAAGTTGTAACAACCAAAATCTACTCACTTGGTTGTACCGCAAAACTAAGTATTATAAGAGGGGTAATTTTTTTATTTTCAAGTAACATTTTTATTTTTAGTGTCTTGTCATGTTCATAGCACATTTTGTTCCACATAAAATATTAATATCATATCATTTAATTAGTATAGGTATATTTGACCTCATTTGGATTCAAGACTACTACAAACAACCATCCAAGTGGATGAGATTGGCCAAATACTGTAATAGGTATCATTATGTAGAATCAATTTGCCTTATTTACATCTTTTTTAGGCATGAGGGTCGATCCATGAAAGGGGTTATCCTCTAGGGCCCATAACACCTAAAGGTTGAATGCTTTCTTTTCCATTCCTTATCATCCTAAACCTTCAACCAACAATTTGATTTATTCTAAATTTATATGGGAGGATATATCATACATATGCCTTTATGGATAACTAAGTATCTTCTACTCAAAGTCAGTTAGAACCATGTCAATACCCTAACCTTGGTCTTCATCACTCATTTTCATTATAACTCATAGTCATTTATCCCATACCAAACTTCGTGACTAATCTAGCTAAGTTAAATAGACATGGGAAATATTGTAACAACCTAAGTCTACTCACTTGGTTGTACCACTAGAAAATACAATCATTTTCATAGGGTAATTTTTTTTAGACCACAAATTAGTTCATAGGTTAGATTTTAGGTTTATAGAAAATTCATTACAACCAATAAAGCATTATCATAAGCTTTAATAGTATATGAATATTTCACCACTTTTATATTTGAGACTATTGCAGACAACCACCTAAGTGGATGAGGTTGACCAAATCTTGTAAAGGTACCATTATGTGGTAATCACTTATCTCATTTACATCCATAGATCTTCGCATGAGGGTTGTTCCATGTTTGGGATTATCTTATAGGGTCCATAAAACCTAGAGAACACTTTCTTTTCCCTTCCCATTGCATAGCAAAACCTAAAAAGTAACCAATTGACTTCTTCTCACTAATATATGCATAGGATTAGCATAATTATGCTTGGTGTCTAATTTATTTCTCACTACCCGGGGTCATTTAGATCCATTTCAATACCTTGACCTTGCCTTGGTCACTCATACCCATTGTAACTCACAAATTCTTATCCCATACCAAATAATGTGGTTGTACTCAACTAAGTTAAATGTGCATGAGACTTATCATAGTACTAATAGAGTAGCAAACTAGGGGTGACATCCCATACTGCCTCCTAGTTATAAGTTCTAATCTAGTTAGAGATTCTAACCAATTCTATTGGACTTTAATTTCTCTCGTAAGTTGTGTGCATTCCCACACCTCAACATCATTGGGTGGTGTTGTGTGCATTCCCACACCTCAACATCAATGGGTATTTTATTACTCATCTTTTCTTGATGATAATATTCAACCAATTGTAGTTATTTAAAGGTTTACAAAGTTTATTCCCTTAGTGTATTTCTATGTTCTCAAAAGCAAACTAATGTTTTTCATCATATTCAAGTAAATAAAAGATTTAAGTCTAGCTTGAATTTAATTTTATAACCAATTCATACTTGAATTAGATATATATATAAAAGATCATTTGACTAAAAATTTGAGCTCACCATTGACTTGAATCTAAGCAAATTAAAACATTATAGTAAAGTTCTCTAATCAAAAGCAATCATTACCTTACACCATTTATTTTTCTAACTGACTTTGGTTAGAACTCTAAATATTATTATTAAGCTCCCACATCTAGTTTATTCATTAAACTTTCATCTACTTTTCTAAACTAAAATTAATTTATCACTTATATTATATAAGTTGTATGATCAACCCTAAAATTCTATATTTTTCTAGTTTCCTCGACCATCAAAATCTTCATATGCAAAAGATAAACATATTACTCTTTACAACTTCACACTTTCTCAAGAATTACCCTTTTTATTTAACATTAATCTTTGGTATTATTGTCAATGGTTTAACTTCACACAGTTTTCAAGTATAATATTTTAGTCTTGTGGTTCAATAATTTGGTCAAAGGTAGGAAACCTTATCTCTTTATAATCACTTTGGTTTAATGAGGGTTACTTTAAACCCACATCTCATATTTTGACTGGAAACATAACATAATATTTAAATAGGTTTTACTTCTACCTTTGACAATAAAAGTATTCTACACTAAGCATATCTCTTTGTTGTTATATTCCAATAAACTTACATGTTTATTTAATTCAACACAATAATAGTGGTGTTATTTATTTATCCAAGGCATCATAATCAATGTTCAATATATTTTTCTAGAAATATAATTATTCAGTAAATACTTCTTAGTGAATGGGTAGGTACAGATTTGTCTTCTCTAGTTTTTCCATATTTCAAGGTTTAGCATAAAGGAAAACATGATTTATTATATATTTATTAAACACACATGAAAGGATTATTGTAATTCACAAGAAACGTTTCCAGCAACAATTTTAAAATATAGAGAAACTTATAGTTAATAATATAAAACATTGTATGTCTAGAAAATATTTTCTAAAAACCATAGAAGTTTATAACACAAATATTTCCATAGAAGGCATTCTAGAAACTCTGTTTAAGACCATAATATATTGGTAATATTTATTCAACACAACAACAACCATGCATATCATGCTAAAACTTGCACATATATTTTTGTTTATGAAACATGTAATACATTTTTCAATAAACCCCTTCCCAGTTCATAACTTCATGGGAAGTAACACGAGTTTCATTTATGTATATATAATACAAAACTTTCAAATATCAACATTAGTATTTTTTGGTTTGAAACTCAGTTTTCTCTTAGAACATCATGCTTGAAACATTGTCCCGCAAGGCATCTTCTTTTGTTTCATATCAGATTACCACATCACATCATTATTGCAATCTTCTTTGTTCTCAAGAATATACCTCGTAATATTTTTTCTCTTATGAGGATCAAATTATGACTATAAATAACACGTAATGGATTCTAAATTGCTACATAGAAAATTATCATGCTCGCTTCATATTTTCCAATCCACAATAAACCATGTAAGAAATAATTCTTTTATCTCTATCATGATTTGCTCTACAATCCTGTAGTGCAGTATTCATTACCTTCATGTCTCTTGTTTTATTACCAACTGTATTCAATTTAAGTTGTTTCAACAATACATTCAAACAATATAGACATATGACTTCTAAATAAAAGAAAGCAATATTAAATTCAGATATGTTTCAGTGAACATAAAATCACACATTAGCTATCATAACATTTTCTTTGTGGAAGACTCATGCAATATTATCATTCAGGTGAAGCCAACTTCAAACTATTTTTCCAATAAAATTAACAGCATGAATTCATGACACATCCAAAAATATTCTGGCATCATACCATTTAAATCATAAAATAAACTTTTATAAAAAAAAACAATATTTTAAAATTTGGAAGGATAAATGAAAATCTGACCGATCAATATGCACTCCTAAATGAAAATTATTAATTCATAGTTCAAACAAACACAAAAAAACTCAATTTTTTCCTTGCACGCATTTTCACCCAGAACAAACAATTTTTTTTTACGTTGGCCTCGAGACCTTCCTCTTCTAATGGAAACATAGGAAACAACCCTCCAACCCTTATCATGCAAAGTACTATGCGAATATAATTGAGGCCATTATGATGTGCACCAAAACAACCACATAACCAAAACATCATTATTCATAAATCTAACTTTTTAAGAGATAATCATATGCACTTTGCATAAAACTTAATATTCTTATTTTGAATAATTTTTTTATTTCTCATAGCCTAAAGTATATTTAACATTATATATATATATATATATATATCTACATTTTTTAATACACCCAACATTGCAATCCATCATATGAATTAAATGAAGGAAGGTAGCTCCCATGTTTGCAACATCTTCATTGCCACCTAAATTTTTGTATGCATTATTCTCTTTCAACAAGAAATAAACACTCATAACATGATTCACCAATAATACAAATCTTATGCAATGCACCTATATGAAATTTTATGAAGCATGATATTTCATGTACTCACAAGCTAAATCATAATTTCACCTACTTAAATTTTTCCCATCTACTTTCTTCTTTTCATTGAAGAAGTAACCTTGGTCCTATGTGCACAAAACCATTAGCAACGCTATATTTTGAGGAAAAGACAAGTTTTAAATCATCAATTAATTTTTTATCAAATGGGTATGCAAGGAGGGTCATTACATACTCCCCAACTAGAAATAAACACAGTCCATGTGTTTCATGGCATAGTCAAACAAATAAAGTATATATACATATATCCAAATATAGCTTTTCACATATGCCAAATCAATCATGTCAATTTATAAATCATTCTTAATTTTCTTAAAAAATCATCTTTAAATCATAAATCATTCAGATTTTATCATGCAATTTAATCATTTCATATATTACATTGCATTCATCCAAACATCCATGAGAAAATAAAAATATACATCATATAAGCAAGCTACTCTACGTAGTAACTCAAAACGTACACCAACTACTCTACTCAATGTCTAGTCTCATATCCATTTCATATATGTATCATCAAATCATATGAATATTTTTTAATTCTATATCTACTCAAAAAGATAAGAAAACTTATATTGCATATCTACCATATTTTTCCACGTGGATTTTCTATCTGGGTAGTGGTACCATTGGACTTGACATTGCTCTATGCTTCTCTCCCTAATATTCTTGTTTGTAAAACCAAGTAAGCAAATAGGTAGAACATAAATTTTGAGTGGATCGGTCATCTGTAATTTGGAAATATCCAAAACATGAGTTGCATAAGAAATATATTTTCTAAAGATAAACACATGGAAAATATTGTGAATTATGAATAGGCTTGCTGGTAGAGCAATTATGTAAGCAATCAGACTCATATTGGCCACAATATCAAATTTACTTACATATCGAGAATAAATTTTGGAATATTTTATGGAACTTTTAGTTGGTTTCACCCTTAATAATATCCTACCTCCCACAAAATATTCCTAGTATTCTTTTGAGGTTTGCTTAGTTTTCCTAGCAATCTGTAACCTCTTTTAACTTTTATTGAATTATCGTCAATTGATCTTCCATTTCTTTCACAGATTCCAATCTGATCACTACCTAATATTCCATATTATCCCATGATAAGGGAGTTCTACATCTTCTCCCATATAATAATTTAAAATGTGACATACCAAGTGATGCATGATAATTGTTATTGTATACGAATTCCACTAGGTATAAATCGTATTCCAACTTTGTATGCTAGTCCATGCAATATATTCTTAGTATGTCTTCCAATACTTGATTCATCCTATTGGTTTACCCATCTGTCTCAAGGTGATAATCAATATTAATATTCACTTTGGTTCCCAAGGCCTCATGTAATGCTTTCCAAAATTCAGTGGTGAAGTGAGAATCTCTATTAGATATTATGACTTCTGGAAAACCATACAGTCTTACCACTTACCTAGAAAACATACTTGCTACTACAGGTGTATCATCTTGGACATTACCTGGTATAAAATGTGCAACCTTGGTTAAATTATCCATAATACCAAGATAGCATCATTTTTAAACCTTGTTTTAGGCAACTCCATTATAAATTCCATTGATACCACTTGATATTTTTACATAGGTATATCATGTGGGTATAAATTTCTAGCTAGATTTATATGTTCTCCATTCACTTTTTCAAACTCTAACAATTTAGCCATAAAATTAGTAATATCCTTTTTTATTCCGAGTTAGTAGTAAGATCTCCTTTAATTATTACCCATTTGTACCCCTTGTAACTACACAGAATAAGAAGTATTATGTACCTTCTTAAGGATTGTTTCTCTCAACCCACCTGTGTTTGGAACTACCAATGTATTTTTGTAAAATAATAGATCATCTTTCAATACAAAAATTATGTCCTTTCCAAGTTCTCGCCCAACCTAATGGTTAAAAGATTGGTAAAATTCATCCTTTCCTTAAAATTCCTTAACTTGGTCTAACAAATCATATTGTCATCTGGTCTTTGTAGTAATACATCCTCTCCTACTTATAGCATCATTAATCTTATTCTTCTTATCCTTAAAATTCTCAATTCCAAAATCATACTTAGCTAAAATTTCCATTCGACATCTTTACCTGGTATTCAATAATGATTGAGTAAATATGTACCTTAGACTCTAGTGATCTATCTTTAACTCAAATGGTTTTCCCAATAAATAATATCTCTAGTTTTTTTAGGCATGAATAATTACTACCAACTCCAAATCATGAGTGGCATAATCTATCTTGTGTCTCTTATGTTTTATGGACTCATAAGCAGTAACCACATCATCTTGGATCAAAATCCCTCCTAGTTATTTAATAGAGATGTTAACATATTGTAAACCACTTATTGGTATTAGGCAATTGCAAAATCAGTGTATTGTTAAAAATTTATTTTAAAACCTAAAAATCCTCTTCACATTGTTTTATCCATTTGAAGGATTTTTCTTTTCTTTGAAGGTTTGTAATGGGTTGGAAAATTTTTGAAAAACCTTGAACAAGTCACCTATAATATTGTTCCATACCCATAAAAATCCACACCTCTATCACATTAGTAAGTGTTGGCTAATTAATAATTGCTTCAATTTTCTTGGGATTTACTGCTATCATTTTTGCAAAGACTATATATCACAGATACTGTACTTGCAAAGTGTAGAACTCACACTTTGATAATTTACATATAGTTGATTATTTCTAAGAATATCAACCACAGTTCTCATATTCTAATCATGTTCCTCCTTTTTCTTGGAATATATCAGTATGTCATCCAAAAATATGAGCACAAACTGGTCCAAATGCTCTCGAAGAATGTTATTCATGAGTTTCATGAATATGGTTGGGGAAGTAGTTAGCCCAAAAGGTAGGACATTAAATTTAAAATATCCATACCTTATTCTAAATTCTATTTTGGAAATGTCTTCCTCTCATATCCTTAACTGATGATAGCCAAATCATAAGTGAATCTTCTAGAATATGGTTGCTCCTTTTAGTTGGTAAAATAAATCTTCAATTCTATGTAATGAATACATTTTTTTGATAGTTACCTTGTTCAGCATTCACATTCTCAAGGTACCATCCTTATTTTTAACAAAAAAAAATAGAAGCTCCCCATGGTGACACACTTGGCTTTATTAGCTCATTTTACAACAAATCCTAAATTTGTATTTTGAGCTCTTATAGCTCAATGAGAGTCATTCTAAATGGTTTCCTTGAAATAGGCATAGCTCCTAGTAGTAATTCAATAGAAAAATCAAAATTTCTTTGAGTAGGTAACCCTGAAAGGTCCTCAATTTACATCCTTGAATTATCCCAACATTGGATAATTTTGGAATAAGTCATATTCCATTTTAGTTTCTTTTTTCTTATTCATATTAACTATGAAGGTCATTATCTTCTTCCTAATAACTTTATTTATTTGTATTGTATACATTAAATGTGGTTTAACCTCACCTCGACTACAACAAATTATAATTCTTTGATTAGAGTCCACCATAAACTCCATCCACCACTCTTTAAAATTTATAAGAGCCTTATGCATCTTTAACCAATCAACTCACAGAATAATATCAAATGTAGGAAAATGTGACACATACAAATTCTAATTAGTCTTTCCTTGTTGCAAGGTGATGTGAGGGTCAAAAAGGCATTGGCTAACTTTTTAGGTTTTCCCTAACCCTTAATCTACCTTTAAACATTTAGCAAAAACCTATGTCTAACATGTAATTCCCTCATTAATATAGTGAAAATAAAGTTATTGATTGATCCACTATCTTTAAAAATATGCACATATTTATAAAAAAAAATTCCATTTAATAAGAAAGGAGTAATTTTAACATCAATTTTGGAACTACTTATGACCGCAAAGATCCTATGGGTGGCCTCTTATAAAGCTTTGTCATTGATCAACTCTATGGGGATATTTTTTGGAATAATGAGCTCCTTGATATATATAGCATCTATTTGGTGGAGCTTTATTTCCTTAGTTGGTATTCTCATTTCTATTCAAAGATTGTTTTTCTAGTTTTTTCTTGACTTGTTGGTTTTTGGTACTATCTTTTGGAAAATTCTCTATCTTCCCTATTGAACTTACCATCCTAATAGTTAGATTTATTTATGCCACCTTGCATATTTGAATATCCTCCTTTGTATTTATTGTTTTGACCTTTCTACCATCTCATAAACCCAACATTTTTTTGCTTCTTGAGTTCATATTTATACTTTTTAGATAGCTTTTGATAGTTAAAATATGTCTTTCTGGTTTCTTGATTGGCTTCCTCTTTTCTTGCCAAATCAAAGGTTGTAGGTAGATTAATAGGACTATGTATGTTTACCACCATCATGATTCTAGGATGTAATCCCCAAATGAATTTTTGAGTCTTCATTTCTTCATTACTCTCATATTGATATGCATATTTTAATAGTTGTATCAAATTTTGGTGATAATCATGGACTGATATATTTTGTTGTTGTAAATTAGAAAATCCTCCAAAATTCTCCATATAATATTATCTGGTCATATATATATCTCTAAATTCCTTAACAATCTCCTCCTACATGTGGTTTGTAGCTTCTATATTATGTCCTTTCTTATAAGACTTCCACAAGTCTAGAAATACTTCATTCATATTTAAAATTTCCAAAGCACTTTTAGATTCAAATGATAAAATCACTAGGTAGAAGTATGACTCCAATTATTTTAGCCAATTTTTGTAGTATCACCATTATATTTCCCATTAAATTTAGATATAACAATATTATTTACATTTCTATCCAATTATTTACTTGGCTTGGCCCTACTAATACTGGATCCTATAGGTTCTCTAGGTACCTCATCTACCCTACCACTTCCAGTTTCTATTCCCCTAGTTAGGTCTTATATGACCCTCTATTATTGAACAATTAAATTTTGTTATTGGACCATATGGATTTTCCAGTTGGACCATCTCTTCCCTTTGTTGTTCCATGTGTGTTTTCAATAATTATACAACTTTTGCTATATTTATTTCCTCTCTAACAGGTTTTTTTAGAGGAGATTCATTCATTCATTTCATTCTTATTTCATGTTAAGGACATTATTATCTTATGCTTGTCCTTGGTCCCCTAGAAGGTCTTTTTATGGATTCTTCCTCCCTACCTCCTTTAGGATTTCTCAAAGAGCCTCCTCGTATCATTCATGCCATTTGACCTATAAGTGAAAGAAGTAAATCAATTTTATAATCTTTCATTGATCTAGCCAATATTAATTAATTAAGTAATCAGAGTTACACAACTTAAGGTTTCTTCTACTATGATACCATATGTAACAACCCAAGTCTACTCATTTGGTTGTACCACTAGAAAATACAAGTATTTTGATAGGGTAATTTTTTTATTTTTTCAAACCACAAATTAGTTCATAGGTTAGCTTTTAGGTTCATACTAAATATATGACACCCAATAAAGGATTATCATAAGATTTAATAGTACAAATATATTTCACCACTTTTGGATTTAAATCTGCTACAAATAGCCATCCAAATGGATGAGATTGACCAAATATCATAAAGGTGCCATTATGTGGTAATATCTTATCTCATTTATATCTACAATTTATGGCATGAGGATTATTCCATGGCTAGGGTTATCCTCTAAGGCCCATAAAACCTATAAGGGGACACTTTCTTTTCCCTTCCCATTGCATATATGAACCTACAAATTAACGAGTTGACTTGTTCTCACTAATATATGCATGGGATCAACATACTTATACGTTGTGTCTAGTTGATTGCCCACTACCTAGGGTTAGTTAGAACTATTTCAATACCCTGATCTTGGTCTTGGTCACTCATGCCCATTGTAACTCATAAAAATTTAATACCAAAAGATGTTGTTGTCCTTAGCTAAGTTAAATGTGCATGAGAATTATCACTGTATTGACTGAGTAGCAACCTATGGGTGGCATCCCATACTATCTCCCAATTATAATTTTATATCTAGTCACATATTTTGACCATTTCTATTAGACTATAATTGCTTTCATAAGCTATTATGTGCATTCCTACATCTCAACATCATTAGGTGTCATTGTGTATATTCCCGCACCTCAACATCATTGGGTTTCGTTATGTGCATTCCCGTACCTCAACATCATTGGGTAGTTTTTTACACATCCTTTATTGATGATAATGTTTAATCAGTTGTGGTTATTCAAAGGTATATCAAGTTTATTTCCTTAGTGGATTTCTATATTTTAAAAAGTAGACTAATGTTTTTCATCATCTTCAAGTAAACAAGAGATTTAAGTATAGGATGAATTTAATTTTATAACTAATTCATACCTAAATTAGAGATATATTTAAAGGATGATTTGACTAAAAAATTAAGCTCACCATTGACTTGAATCTAAACAAATTAAAATACTACAATAAATTTCTTTTCTCAAAATCAATCATTACCTTACACTATCTATTTTCCTAACTTACTTTGGTCAAAACTCTGACCATTATTATTAATCTCACACATCTAGTTTATTAATTAAACTTCCATCTACTTTTCTAGACTAAAATTAATTTAGCACTTATATTATAGAATTTGTATGATCAACCCTAAAATTCTATCATTTTCTATTTTCCTTGACCATCAAAGGCTTCATATCCTAAAGATAAGCCTAGTACACTTTTCAACTTTAAACTTTTTCAAGAATTACCCTTTTCTTTAACATTAATATTTGGTATTGACTATACATTTTAACTTCATACAGTCCTAGAGAATAATATTTTAGTGTTGTGGTTCTCTAATTTGATCAATGGCAGGAATCATTTCCTTTTTATAATCACTCTAGCTTAATGAGGGTTACTTTAAACCCACATCTCATCTTTTGGTTCGAAAGATAACATAATATTTAAATAGGTTTTACTTCTACCTTTGATAGTAAAAGTACTCTGCACTAAGCATATCTCTCTGTTGTTATATTCCAATAAAATCACATATTTAATCAATTCAACCCACTCACAATGGTATTCTTTATTTAGCCAAGGTACAATAATCATCGTTCAATACCTTTTTCTAGAAATATAATTGTTCGTTGAATACTTCTTAGAGAATAGGTAGGCACACATTTATCTTCTCTGGTTTTCCAATATTTCAAGGTTTAACTCAAAGGAAAATAATATTTATTCTCTATTTATTAAACATGCATTTTAAGGATTGTCCTACTTCATAGGAAATGTTTCCAGTAATAATTTTAAAACATATAGAAGCTTATAGTTAATAATATCAAACATTGTACATCTAGAAAATATTTCTTAAAAAACATATAAGTCTATAACACAAATGTTTCCATAGAAAGCATTATAGGACCTTTGTTTGAGACCATAATACATTGGTAATATTTATTCAACATGGTAACAATTATGCATGTCATGCTAAAACTTATACATATATCTTTGTTTATGAAATACAAAATGTTTTTTTCAATTAATCCCTTCTCCATTCGTAACTTTGAGGGAAGTAGCACCAGTTTCATTTATGTATATATAATATAACAATTTCAAAGCTAAACATTATTTTTGCAAGTATGAAACTTAGTATTGTCTCAGAACATCATGCTTAAAACTTGATCCTGTAAGAAACCTTCTTTTATTTCATATCATATCACCCCATCATTTTTGTAATATACTTGGTAACCATTTTTCTCTAAGGATCAGATTATGGCTTTAAATAACATGTAATTCATTATAAATTGCAACACATAAATTTATCATGCTCACTTCATATTTTCCAATCCACAATCAACAATGCAAGCAATAATTATTTTCTCTCTAGCATGCTTTGCTTTAAAATCTTGTTGTGCAGTATTCACTACCTTCATGTCTATTATTTTATTACAAATGACATTCAATTTAAGTTGTTTCAACAAAACATTAAACCAATGTAAACATATAACTTCTAAATAAAAGCAAGCAATATTAAATTCATATATGTTTCAGTGAACATAAAACCACACACTGACTATGATAGAATTTCCTTTGTGGAAGACTCGCACAACATTATAATTCTAGTGCAACCAACTTCAAACTATTTTTCCAATAAATCCATAGCATGGATTCAAGATACATCCAAAAATATTCTGGTATCATACCACCTAGATCATAAAATAAACTTTTATATAAAAACAATCTTTTAAATGTGGAAGGATAAATGAAAACCTAACATGTCAATATGCACTCCCAAATTAAAAGTCTTGATTAATATTCCAATCTTCCTTTTCTCTAAATTATTCACCACCCCTAGTACAAACACATAGCAAAGCTCCTTTCTTCTTTAAAATGGCATGTTTCACCCAAAAAGAACAATTTTTTTGTTATGTTTTTTTTGACATCTACTCTGAAGACACCCCTCTTCCAATGAAAAAATATGAAACAACCCTCCAACACTTCTCATGTAGAGTACCAGATAAATATAATTGAGGTCATTATGCATGCACCAAAATAGCCACATAACCAAAACATCATTATTGGTACATCTAAGCTATTTAAGAAATAATCATATACACTTCCCCTAAAATTTATTATTCATTTTTTATTTCTCATAGCCTAAAGTATATTTAACATTCGTTATTTATATATATATATATATATATATATAGCTATTAAAACTATATAAATATTTTAATACATCCAATATTGCAATCCACCACATGAATTAAATGAAGGAAGGTGGCTCCCATGTTTATAATATCTTCATTGCAACCTGAATTGTTGTATGCATTATTCTCTTTCAACAAGAAATAAGCACTCATAACATGATTCACTAATAATGTAAATCTTATGCAAAGAACCTATATGATATTTTATGAAGCATGATATTTTGTGTACTCACAAGCCGAATCATAATTTCCCCTACTTACTTTTTTCCCATCTACTTTATTCCTTTCATTGAAGAAGTAACCTTGGTCCTACGTGCATAAAACCATTACCAGCACCATATTTCGTAGAAATTGACAACTTTTAAATCATCAATTAATTTGCTATCAAATGGGTATGATAGGAGAATCGTTACAATTACCATAGTACTATTTGAGCAGCAACCTGGAGGATGCATCCCATACTGCCCCTCATTAACAAATCTAACCAAGCCACATATTCCAACCAATTCCATCAGAGTTGCTCCTAAAACCCATTATGTGCATACCTATACCTCAATGAAATTGAGTGAAATATGAGCATCCTTTGATCTCCATGCCTAATTTTAAGAATGGTTCAATTGGTTTCTCAACCATAAAAAAGTGTTTAGTTTCTATGTCCTTTTTAACTCCTTTGTCATACAGGGTTAAAATATTTCTAATTATATGTTTTAAGCTTCCATTAAGATATATGCCAACCAAGGAAGTCCTAAGTAAAATTAAGCTACAAACTTTAAAGCATACCAAATGTTTTTATATATATATTATGGATTATGATAAAGAAAAGTTTTCTATTTCATTGTTTTGCATTGGTTTCAATTTTCATAAAATGGACTTCTTAAATTAAAAATACCCATTCCATTAAAATTTATGTTCTTTTAGTAGAAAGAGCGCAATTACAAAATGAGACTAAACTTTTTACGTAATAAAATCAACTCTCTTTGTAACTTAAAGATATATGACAAATTAAGGAAAAAGTTTAATTTTTTTTAAATGCACTAGATTATAAATACAAATTGTAAATATATAACTTTCCTATATAATTTATCCAAGGGTATAACAAAATAGAAATAATTCTCAACACTTTAAAAATCTACTATGTAATGCAAGGCTTACAAAAATCCAAACATTCATAAGGGTCTGACACTCGGATTCACCATATCAAAACTTAGATTAATATATTCTTAGGAATGGGTTTAACTTTTCTTTAGAAAATTGAAAAACAAAATAAGGATGTCCTACAATCCTTTTAAAGGTGTTGGCCCAAACACACTACATTGTTTTCAATACAATAGTAACTACTACAGTAGGATAAAATAACACACCAAAGACACCACTCTAATATACATGCAAGCCATACTTGGCATATGTTTGGAAACCAATTGGATTAACACCTTCCTATTAATATATTATAGTGTTAGTTAGATATTTCCATCAGTTTGTTATTGTTCTTATTATGCATCCTCGACATACATAATACGCAAAAGGTCTTTCTATAGTTTTTGTTGTTCTCTTAGTGCAACTTCATAAATTACAAATTTAATAAATACTTTGAAGGACTTAAGCCAAACCCATGTCCAAAACATACACAACAACTTGCAAAAATGGTTTTACCCTTCCACATACAATATGGTTTAACTATTTTCAATATAAGTTGACTAAGAACGAGATAGTAATAGAAAAGGTTTTTAATACAACTTAGACCAACATTTTTCAGCAATCAAGCCATAATTTTAATTCTTTAAAATACAAATAGAACTAGGTATAGAACTTTTTTTTTACCAAGAAATAAATTATTTTAATCATAAAATCATATCTATAATATGTGTCTTCATTTAGTATATTTGATACCATACATCCATTGAGGATATTCATTTAAGCAACAATCTGCACCTATAGTAATCTCAAACAAAGTTTTAATTTAATATCAATTTTTTTAGAAAATATCTATTACAATAAGAGGTCAGCTATTACAGACATACCACTTGGACTCTGGATCTTTAGAATACAATGAAACTACCTAGAATACTTGATAAGGAGGATACCTACATTACCATTTTCCCATTCATATCAACATCAACAACATATAAATCTCTAGTCACTCAAGACTTAATTTGATCATTAATGATCAATAACATTTACCATAAATAGATGAGGATTAGTAAATGAACAAATAGTAATAAAATTCAGAATATGGATGCTCTAGGTCCTTGTTTAGTTGTTATCACCAACCAGACTGCCATCCACTAAATTAAGACAAGAGGCATCAAATTTTAGCTCATCGTTCAATGAATGCAAATTCCAGAGGTACAAAACACTCTGTAAATCATATGCATGTAATTTACACAAATTAACTATAGTTTTTGGATAACATCAACGTACTTAACCAACATAAAGCATATATTTATATGTATAGTAAAGAAGTAAAATTTTCAAATCCAGTTATAGAATTATGCATGTGCACATAGTAATGTCTTTTCCATTTCACTTTCACACAGCTAGACAATGCAAATTTTCTAGCATAAATAAAAATGCTTTCTTTTCAAAAGTAAATACAAATATCATTACAAACATTCTACCTGGAGTCCTTCGCTATGCTTTGCACTTCTAAGTGCTCTTCAATGCTTCAAGTAATCATTTTTTTGCAAATTTCCAGAGCACCTTTTTTCCTTACCATAGAACTTACTCCTTTTTTTTTAAGGTATTTTATCCTCCAAAACAAACAACTACTCCAATCCAACAAGAATATTTATTTATTTTCCTTTCTTCTCTGTTAAAATATATGGAGGAATTTTTAATTAATTATGTTACCATATGCTTAGCTCCAGTGCGGTTAATAAGACCACCACTTCCACACTATGCACATCCAAATAATGAAGAAAGAAACTATTTTTTAATTTACACATTTATTACCAATCTAATATTGCTCATAAAATTCATGCAAAGGCTTTCAATTAATATATTTACCTATGCTTTACATGATTGATATTCATAATAATAAACTTAAATTCATATTTTTTGTTATCATGCATACATTTATTTATTTGCATTTATAATTTTTTTTCTAATTTAAACTATTGAACATATGCACATTCAAGTAATTAGTGTCTCCCATAATCATTGCCACATAAATCATATGTATACCTTATTTATTTCAATCAAACAAGAAATAAGCCTTTGATACAAACCACACACACTATCCAATCATTCTTGAGATCTACGTTATATGCAAATGTGTGAGCATCAATGTACTCATGAGTTGAATCATCAATTCCCTTCTCACCTTTTCAATCCACTTACTACCATTCATCAATGACTTTGAACCTAGTCCTATACTCACAATAGCTATCAACAGTACCACAATTTATAAGAAAAGATAGATTTATTATCAATTTTACTTTTTAACCAATAATTGTGAGGTGGGTTGTTACATCCTCTCCCTCTACAAATAAACATAGTCCCTATATTTTATTAGATAATTAAATAGAAAATAATTTTACACTTACTCTCTTAGAAACACCAAAAGTAGTCATAGAATTTTATTTTTCTCATTCCAAACAAAGTATTCCAATCATCATAGAATAAATATTACTCAAATTTGGGCATATAATAATATTAGGTAATACATCATTTTATATTCAATTAGATGTCCATGAGTAAACCAAAACATGTACAATATTACTTTACTCAATAATACAGGACATATACAAGCTACTCTACTCAATAACTCAAATATATATAAGCTACTCTATTGAGAGTCTAGACTCATATCCATTTGCATATATATATATATATATATCAGCAAATCATATGATATATTATTTTAAAGAAACAAAAAGTCTATATATACTCAAATAGATAAGGAAACTGATGTTGCATATCTACCAAATTTTCCCATGTGGTATTTTTGTATGAGTAGAGGTCCCATTGGATCCGACATTGTTTTATGCTCCTTTTCCTTAGATTCTTGATTCTAAAACCAAGTAGATGAATAGGTCAAACTTCAATATTTAGTGGATCGATCATTTGTAATATGAAAACATCCAAAAAATGAGTAGGATAGGAATGTACTTCCTAAAGAGGAACACATGGAAGACAATAAGGATTTTGGATAAGCTTGGTAGTAGAACAAGTTTGTATGCAACATGACTTAACTTACCCATAATTTTTAATAGACGCACATATATTGAGTCTAGTTTGGAAAATTTTATGGAAATTTTAGTTGGATTCACCCTTAGAAACACTCTATCTCACATGGAATATTCACTTAGTGTCCTTTTGATGTTTGTGTAGCTTTTTTGGTGGTCTATGACCACCTTTAGCTTATGCTAAATTCTTCTATTGATCTTCCATTTATTTTATAGTTTTCATTCTGATCACTACTTGATTCACTATAAATCTTCAAAATATGTCATATAGAGCTTCAATGGAGTTCTGTATTTTATTTCATATAGAGCTTCAAAAGGTACTATACCTAGTGATGCATGATAACTTTTATTGTATACAAAATCGACTAGGTATAAATAGTCTTCCCACTTTGTATGTTGATCCATGCAATACATTTTTAACATATCCATTACAACTTGATTTACCCTCTCAGTATTACCATCTATATTAGGGTGATATGTGGTACTAATATTTAATTTGATTCTCAATGCTTCATGCAAAGCCTTACAAAACTTAAAGGTAAAGTGAAAATCTCTATTAGAGGTTATAACCTCAAGAAATCCATGTAGTCTCACCACTTCTCTGGAAAACTTGCTTGCTATTGTAGGTGCATCATATTGCACATTACCTAGTATAAAATATGCAACATTGGTTAACTTATCTGATGAGGCCTGAAAATGCCTCAATCATAACATGTTTTGTACACTAAAAATGCCTATAAACTCTTATGTTTTATCTGATATGTTAGTTAAGTTGATTTAATATGCTGTATATTAACCATTTTGCATGATCAATGTATTTGAAATATTATATGTTGATTTTACTACTTTTTGCATAGTTTTGTGTTCTTTTTGCTATGATTTGCTACAATGGGATATGCTTAGAATAATAGCAGCATTTCACTAATCATATTTTGATTTGTTTCAAGCATTTACTTCACCTAAATATGGCAACAATGCAAGTAAACTGTTGCTGTGCAGCAAAAACTGGTCTTTCCCATGTAAATTCTAGCCAGCTATCCATAAATAGCAAGACATGGAATTCACATGAGGAAAGGGATGAAGACCATTAGAATTTGATCTTAGGAGATAACCCACCTGAGAGATGCAAAAAAAATCAATGGAAAAGCATACATTTGTTCATTCTGAAGTATCTTCGAAATGAACAGATATCTTTGGAATGAAGAAACACAAGATCTTTGAAATGAAGAATGCAGCGTCTTCGAAATGAGCGGATATTCGAAATGAAGAATGTAGTGTCTTCAGAATGAGTGGATCTTTAGAATGAAGCATGTAGTATCTTCAGAATGAGCGATCTTCGAAATGAGAATGTAGTATCTTCGGAATGAGTGATCTTCGAAATGAAAACTGCACTGTCTTCGAAATGAAGCCACTTATCTTCGGAATGAAGAATAGAATGTATTTTTGACCTTTTGACCGATTTCTGAAGCCAAAAAAGGGAAATAAAGGTTGGAAAAAGTAAAGAGAAATATCTTCCATCTGTCTTTGCCGTCATTGCCGACCAAATCCATCATTAAGGGAAATATCAGGTTTTAGTCCTCTTCTAGGATAAAACCAGAATTTGTTGCAGCATTGTAGGATTAGATATTTTGAGATATTCTTTGTTTGTAATCAGATCATAGGATAGCTATAAATATTGCTCCCATTCAGGTTGAGCCTAGTAGTAAGTAGCAGAAGATAGAAAATAGAGAAAGGAAGCTAGCAGAAAATACAGAGTATAACTAGAAATTGACTGTTACAGTCCTGTAATAGTTTTTCAGCAGAATTCTTGTAATCATGTCTTTTGATCAATAAAGTGCACCAGTTCTATTTCAAATTACTTGTAAATGAGTGTGATTAAGATTTAGAAAAATAGAGAGACTTACACCTTCTTCTGGACAAGGAGGTCGGCCACTTCCAGACCTAGGAGGAGGACTAACAAAGCAGGTTTTTATTCTGATTTTGTTGTAGCAGAATGAGTTGCAGAACTTATTGTGTCAATTACTTGTAAATAGTTGACAATATTTGTAGTATTAGTTTATTTATGCTAAGATTAATCTTGTGCTTAATATTTTAGTTGCAATCTTACTTTCAGCCAAGTTTCCACTTTATTTTCAAACTGTTATTTTTAGAATTTACTATTTTTTAGCAATTTCCTGCATTTTTATGTTTTACTGTCAAAATCTGAACAGAATATTGACAACCTTCTGTTACAAAATTTTGATAGTTTTTATTTCCACATTAGATCTAGACTTTCATTACTACAAAAGTAATTAGATTTTCTTTCTGCAATTAGGATCAGACTTTCAATTCTACAACTGTTAATTCTGTAATATAATTAGGTCTCATTCTGCAATTGTAATTAGGACTTCATTTCTGTAGTTAGTGATTAGTTTCCAATTCTGCAAATTAGATTAAGATTTAATTCATGCAATTTAGAGATAGGAATGTTCCAAAACCCCCCATAAAACCAGTTCCACCAATAAGACTTGTTGCCCTAAATTTACCTAAGTTATAGTTGTTTCACTTCTTCTCCCACAGATAGCCTTGTACACTGCCCTGGATTGACAGATTCATTGAGAATTAATGATGGTATAACGACTACGCATCATTTTGGCATCGTTGCCTGGAAATAGTGTTGTCAAAAGAAAACAAATAGTCCAATAGCTGTAATCAGACTAAACTATGAACATTCAGGTTAAAATCTAAATATAACAATAGAGTAAGATAACAACTATTGACTTAATTTATGTCATTTAGGAGTAAACATGAATGAGTAAGTCTAGGGAGACCCCAAAGGATCCTTGGCTTGTCCAATTAAGGAGATCTTCATGCCTAAGGGGTGAATCACCTATGTTTAAACTACCTAAAAGATTGATAGAAAAATCACCAGTCTCACCATCAGTAGGACATTTTGAGAAAGGAAAATCACCAATTGTATCAACAGAATATCTTAAGGAAGATAATTCATCAGACTCATCAACATAAAAGCTTGGACCTCTTAAGAGAACAATTTGGGAAGCTTTAACTTCTCCTAGGAAATAAGAAATTATGGCAGAAGGAGGCAATGTAGATGGCCAGCATGGCTATGTTCATAATGAAGGGGATGATCAGGATATACTCCAACCATCCAGAACATTTGAATATCCTATTCATCTGAATCCAACACAAAAATCTCCCATGAAGACCATTTCACCTTCGATACTTCCAACCTTTCGAGGTGTTGTATCTGAAGATCCTGACCAGTTTTTGTTTGAATTCAAGGTAGTATGTTAGACCTATGATTATATAAATGACAATAAAAAACTTAAGGTTTTTCCATCAACTCTCAAGGATTCAGCATTACACTGGTTCATGAGCTTAGAGCCAAATTCCATAAGAACCTGGGATCAAATGGAGACTGTCTTTTTAGAGAAATATCAAGAATACTGCCGTGTAAGGAATAGAAAAGATGAGTTATTTAGAATCAAGCAGGAAGATGATGAGACCTTGGAAGATTACCTTGATAGGTTCTCCTTTGTTCAAAGGAGATGTGGACTAGTAGAACCGAATTGTGTAAAACTATCTTTTTGAGAGGATTGCAAGATGAATCCAGAGAAGTTCTGGATTTAATGGGAAAAGGGGATGTAACCACTCTCAGTAATGAGGAAATTATGGATCTCTGTAGGAATTATTCTTGCACTAAGCAAAGAAGAAGAAAAAGCCACACAAATGGCACTGATGTAAAGGACTTGATAGAGGAACTTGCAAATTTCAAAACTGATATCCTAGTGCATCTAAACACTACTTTAGGGGAAATCTTTGCAAAAGCTAAAAACACAGAACCTTTGGCAATTTATTGCCCAAGATGTAGAAGTAAACATGCTTTGCAAGAATGTCCTTTGAATAAAACAACCATCTCAGCCATTTGGAGTATCTATTCAAAAATGCATTCAACTGATCAATGCCACCTGCTACCACAACTCAAAACTATGTTAGAAAACCAGACTGAGGAACTCAACTATATTGGACCAAAACAAAGGGGAAATTTCTCTCAATATCAAAATTCCCCTTATTTTCATACAAATTGGGGGCATAATCCTGGTACTATGCCTTGGGGACAATCAGAACCACCCCAACGTCCTTGGAATTATCCTCAATGGAAAAATTCCCAAGAATGGCCACAATCAAATTGGAGTAACCCAGCCTGGAATCAGAATCAAAACAACCCTTCATGGAATCAAAATAATCCAGCTTGGAATCAAAATTAGACTAATCCACATTGGGTGCACAACCAACCATAGTGGAATCAGCAATACCAGTCCTATCCAAGGCATCAAAGGAATCAAGGTCAAACTCAGCATTTGTTGCCTGCACCTAATCAGAATTTTCAAGAAAAACAATAGCAAACACAGCAAGTGAAACAACCTCAATTGCCAGCCCAGCCAGTTACTAATTCAAACAGTGTAAGACAGACACCTCCTGTCTATGTGGCTGAAGCTGAAGAAAATATTGAAATTAATGTTCTTGATTGTAGTGATATTCAACTCCATTCAGGAAAAGTTGTACCTGAGCCAGTTTTAATAGAAATCAAAGATAATGAAGAGCAAGAATCATCAGAACCAGAGAGAATACAACCAACAAAAGAAACTAAAAAATTGGATCCAATAATAGAAAAAGAGACACAAGCAGAACAATTACCAAGGATAGTTCCATATCCTAAAAGACTTAATGCAATACCAAAAATTTCTGAGTCAGAACTGGTCAAAGAACTCAAAAAGTTGACTATCTCATTACCCTTATTGCAAGCCATTAAGGAAACACCAAAAATTAACAGTACTGTCCAAAATTTGTGCATTAAAAGAGCAGGAAGAAAGAAGAAAGCATTCCCCAAGACTGTGTAGGTTGAAGGGAAGATAGTTGATCTCTTATCTAGAAAACTACTACCTCCAAAGTATAGTGATCCAGGAAGCCTAGTTATCACAGTCACCATAGGTTCAGTACCAATATCAAATGTTTTAGTGGATCTAGGAGCTGTAATAAATGTCATGACTAAAGATACAATGGAACAATTATAGCTCAAACATCTCAGCCCCACATTTACAGTTTTAGAAATGGCTGATAGGTCAGTTGCAAAACTCGAAGGAATCATTGAAGATTTCCCTATAGAAGTTTCTTCTTGGGAATTCCCTGTAGATTTTCTGGTTTTACAACCAAGAAATTTAGCACATGGATATCCCATTATTTTGGGAAGACCTTGGCTTGCAACTGCATATCTGGAAATATGACTATTTCAAATGGTATTGAGCTGAAACAAATTTCTTTATATCCTCCTGCAAAACCATCTAGCAAATTTTCAGGTCAGCTATGGTTTTCTGACTCAGATGAGGAACCGTAAGAGGTCATTTCTACACTAGCTACCTTAGTAGTAAGAGAACACACGAAGACCTCAGTGACACATAAAACTTAGAAAATGAAACAATCCTGATGAATGTTCTGCATGAACAAGGTTTAGAAGGGGAAGCAACAAATATCCAACAGTTGATAAGTAATGAGGAGAATCAAAAATTTGAAGATGAATCATCTGTGCTATCACAAGGAAACTCTGTTTCACTATCACATGGATGGCACCATCACCTAATTTTTCCTTCTCAGTGTTCCATACAAGAAATGCTTCCCTCAAGTAGCAATGAAATAGAAACTGCTTCGTTTCTCCCATCTCAGCAATGTCCTCTTAATCCCTTAATCACCAAGTATGAAGGAGTGAATTCAGTCCTTCTAAATACAAAACAAATAGAAGTCTATCCAGGCAAATTTTTGAACATCTACAGCCAGCTTGCTAGGGAAGAGGAAGAAAAATTGATAGTTGTTTTGCAGAAGCATGTTCATGTTTTTGCTTGGAACTACAAAGATATGTCAGGAGTTCATCCTGATATATGTACCCATAGAATCTATACTAAAGAAGTTAAGCCAGTTAGACAACCTCAAAGAATATTGAATCATGCCTTAAGAGATATTGTGAAAGAAGAAATTGAAAAACTCCTGGAAGTAGGATTCATTTACCCAATTTCTGATAGCCAATGGGTTTCTCCATTGGTAATAGTTCCTAAGAAAAATGGAAAAATGAGAGTATGTGTAGACTACAGATAATTGAATAAGGTGACATACAAAGACCATTTTCCATTACCTTTCATAGATCAAGTGTTAGATACTCTTACTGGAAAAAGATACTTTTGTTTTCTTGATGGATTTAGTGGATATAATCAAATTCAGATTGCACCTGAAGATCAAGAAAATACAAATTTTACATGTCCATGGGGAACATTTGCCTATAGGGTTTTACCTTTTGGTTTGTGTAATGCCCCAACAACTTTTCAACGAGCAGATCCTAGCAATTTTTCCTGATCCGACCACCAAAAGTGTTGAAATTTACATGGATGATTTCGGAGTATGTGGACAAACTTTTGATTTTACATTGGAAAATCTTGACAAAGTCTTAACTCGTTGTGAAACATACCACTTATCCTTAAATCCAGATAAATGCTTCATGATGATGAAGGAAGGGATAGTTCTTGGTCATCACATCTCTCCTGAAGGGATCCAAGTTGATCCAAAGAAAGTTGAAATTATCAATAATCTCCTTCCTCCTAAAACTCATACTAATGTCAGAAGTTTCCTAGGACACATTGGTTTTTACCGTAGGTGTATTCCCAACTTTAGTACAATAGCCAGTCCTATGTTTGCCTTATTGACTAAAGATTCTGAATTCTCCTGGACTGCAAAGTGTCAGGAAGCATTTGAAGCTCTGAAAGAGAAATTGATAACTCCACCTGTGCTCAGAGGACCTAATTGGATATTACCATTTCACATTCAGACTGATGCCTCCAATATAGCAATTGGAGCAGCATTAGGACAAATTGATAATGGTGAACATTATACCATTTACAACATTAGAAAAAACTTGACAGGAGCATAGAAAAATTATACAAAAACTGAGAAAGAATTCCTAGCAGTAATTTATGCCATCAACAAATTCAGGCATTATATCATAGGTTATAAAATATTTATTCACACAGACCATATAGCCATTAAGTATTTGATGAATAAACCTATGGTAAGTGCAATAATTATTCGTTGGTTGTTGTTGCTGCAAGAATTTGATATCACCATAATAAACAAACCAGGAAAAGCTAATGTTGTGGCAGATTTCTTGTCCAGGTTGCAAGGAACACAGATGAAGGGGAATTAGTTGATGACACTTTTCCTGATGAAAAACTATTTGCTATATCAGTTCAATCACCTTGGTTTGCAGATATAGCCAATTATTTGGTCACAAGGAAAGTTCCTCCACATTTCACCTCAAAACAGAAAAAAACAATTGATCAAACAGAGTTCTTCTTTTGAATGGATAAAGGGTATGCTTTTTAAGTGCAGTCCTGACCATGTGTTACGTAGGTGCATCCGAAAGGATGAAGTGTATGATATCCTTAGAGCCTGTCATGATGAACCCTCGGTGGACACTATTCTATAAAAAGCACAGTTAGAAAAATCTTGGGGATAGGATATTATTGGCCATCTCTTCACAAGGATGTGAAAAAGTACATCAGGCATTGTGATGCATGCCAAAGAATAGGGAAACCCACTCATACAAATGAGATGCCACTACAACCTCAATTGGTGAGGTGGGGGCTTGATTTTGTAGGACCTATTGATCCACCTTCTCAAGGAAAGGTGCATATTCTAGTATGCACTGATTACCTGACAAAGTGGGTAGAGGTGCGTGCTTTCAAACATGCTCGTGAAGAGAAGGTCGCTGATTTCTTGTATACTCAGATTTTTTAGAGATTTGGAGCTCCACGGTCTATCACCACAGACCAAGGACCCCAATTTGCATCCAAAGTCATAAAAGCATTTACAGAATTATATGAAATCAAACATAGGAAATCATCACCTTACCACCCACAAGCAAATGGCTAGGTTGAAGTAACAAACAGGGAACTAGAACGCATCTTGACAAAAACAGTAGCTTTTCATAGGAGAAATTGGCTAGATAAATTACCTAAAGTAGTTTGGGCTTACAATACTACTTGGAAGTCCACTACTGGATTCACACCTTATGAACTAGTCTTTGGTAAAAAGTATCTCTTACCTATTGAATTTGAGCTACTAACATTGCGCACAGCACTGGAAATTGGAATTGAATTGTCACAGGCATAGAAAGACAGGATTCTACAGTTGAATGCATTGGATGAACTTAGATTGGATGCTCTGCACCAAAATGAGGTAATTCAGGAGCAGAGGAAGCCATGGCATGACAGTCACATTCAGTAGAGGAAACTTCAACAAGAATATTGGGCTTTACTGTTCGATTCTCAATATGAAGACATCCTTGGAAAACTGAAAACTAGATGGTTGGGACCTTATTGGATTGAAGAGGTATTTAACAATGGAGCAGCTCATTTATCCCCCATTGATGGGTCACGAAGAAAGTTGGTAGTGAATGGACATCGCCTCAGGGTATACCATACACCTCTGACTAAAGAAGAATTCTTGCAGCAACTTGATAGTTTGGATACACAGCAGGTGGAATAAAATCCTTCTTCCACTTCAAAACAATCAACATGATCAATGGATTTCAAGAAAAATAGAAAATACAAAAAAATCAAAAAAATAGAAAACAAAAAGATGAATAAATTTTGAGTATGAATTCCTTCATGGGCATGGTTTCAGGGGAAATCATGAAATTCCTTCATGGGCATAGTCAGGATCAAGAAAAAAAAAGAAAAAAAAAAGAGAGAGAAAAGGAGAGGTTAAAAAAAAAAATGGGAAAATCAAAAAAAAAAAAAAAAAGAGAAAAATGAATAACTCAGCAGTGAAAACCTTTTTAAGGCACTACTGGGTTGGTATGCATGAAAACCAGTTTTTCGGCATGCATAACCTTGAGAAATTTTTGAACCATCATTGTACAAATTCACCTAGTGAACTTGTTTTGAAATGTTGCAGAAAATCTCAGCAGAATATCAACAAAAGCAGTCATTCTTCAAAAATTGGCGTTAACTATTTTTATCAAGTATATATTTCTTACATTTCTTCATTGTAAAATGATTGGTATATAGTATGTGACAATTAACCATTAGCATAAAAGGTATTCATAAGAGTTGGCATACTTAAAAACATGTTTTAAGAATGAAAATATTGATTTCTGCCTAATCTTCGAAACAAGAATGCCAAAAACAATACCTGCTATATTATCTTTGGAATGAAATTATCTTCAGAATGATAGAAAAATGAATGTTGCACTTTGTCTTCAGAAAGAAAAATTGTCTTCGGAATGACAATTTGTCTTTAGAATGAAACTTGGTCTTCAGAATGACGATTTGCTGCATCATCTTCGAAATGAAGATATGTCTTCGGAATGAAGATCTATCTTTGGAGTGAGGGTCTGTCTTTGAAATGATGATTTACTTTCACAATACAGCCTGATCTTCGAAATGAGGATTAATCTTTGAAATGAGGATTGATCTTCGGAATGAATATCTATCTTCAAAATGAAAATTTTGCAAAGAAGATTTATCTTCGGAATGAGGTCATAATCTTCGGAATGAGGGTTTGTCTTCGTAATGAAGACTTGTCTTCGGAATGAAGTCATAATCTTCAGAATGAAGTCATAATCTTCGGAATGAAATTTTGTTTGCATTTTTGGAAAGAGCATTTCCACGTGGCATCCAAGAAAATAAGGTACGACAAAATCAAGATTTTTTCTTAGTTGCATACGAAGAAGGGACACGTGTCAATCAACACATGGTCTATTTTTGCACTCATTGGAAATACGGAGAATCTGCAACCATATGCCACCAGTTTTTAATGTCAATTAACATGCACGTGAGAATCTACAAAACTAATGAGGTGGATCTGACGGCAAGGACATCCATGCAATTATCAATGAACAGGTGTACAGTGCAGAAGTAGATATGTGTGCCATATTTCTTTCCGAAGACGTGTTGCGAGGTACAGTACACAGAATATGGTTCATTTCAAAGAAGACGAGAAACAGGGCAACGAGGGTTCTAACTTAAAACTCTACAAATTTGCAACAGAAATCCTACAGTAGAACAAGCAGCCGCAGTATACAATTTTTAAACATAGAAAAATGGGGTGAAAGATCATAACAGAGCCTGCAGACACCAATTACCTCCGAGAAAATCTGGCAGTTGTGCAGATTTTTGAAGACGGAGGGTTTATGACATTTCTGGATAAATTCAATGGGTCTTCTGAAGATTTAGCTAGCATGTTTGCCCATATGTTCAGAAACAACCGAGCACATGTCAACGACATGTCTATTGAGGTAAGCCCTAAAATTTTAAGTCAGATTACAGAGCTGCCATTAGAGGGAATTTCAATTACTAGATCTAGCAAGAACACATTGGCAAATGTAGTTAATCAGTTTGTAGAAGAAAATGATAGAGAACCTGAATACTTAACCCATAACAACACATGTAAAGGGTTAAAAAGGGCTAGCCTACAGGAACCCTGGGATGAAGTAGCCACCTGGGTGATTAAGTTTTTGACCTGTGAAGGGCAGTATGTGTTGTTGTCAGGGCATCATATACGAATTTTAAACCATCTCAGACATGGTAGACAACAACCATAAGTTAGGGTAAATCTTCCCTTGTATTTGTATCAAGAATTAAAGAACATGGCAAAAAGATATCAGGAGGGTAAAGGAAGCCTTCACCATCATGGCCTTATTAAATTAATTTGCCAACATCATTTTAGAGGAAACCCTAGGAGTTTTGACAGGTTTTACTCTAACCTAAATGATGTTATTTTTGGAGATGAAAGTGAGGAAGAAGAAGAGCCAAATACTATTGATGTTGCTACAAAAGAGGAAACAGCTACTATAGAAAATATTGCAGAAGTTGCTACAAAAAATGTTGTAGAGGATGCTACAGAAGAGGCTACAGAAGATACCCCTGAAGCTGTTACAGAACTACACCCCACAGTAGTAGTAGAAAACCTTGCTCCTAAACCATCAACTTCATAGGCTAAGAGACAAAAGAGAAGAGGATCTGGAACTAGCAGCAGAGCAAAAAAACAAAAGAAAGTTCGGTTTGCTGAAGCTACAACTGACTTGTCAGAACAAAGAAGTGAAACAAGGGAAATAGAGGCATCAAAAACTGACCCCATGACCCCTGCTGTCACCATAAAATAGAGCAAAAATAAGAAGTTTGCATCTGGAACCAGGAGTTCTACAAGAATCCATTTGAAAGAAACTACAGAATAGGTCATGGAGGAAGAAGATAGACCAAGTAGCCCAGATGTCACAGAAATACAACCAAAGATCTGATAACTTTCCAGAATTCCCTGAACAGATAGCTGAGGTAGAAACTGAGTAGGTTGGTTTGGAGGAGGCTACAGTTCAACAGGCTATAGATATGGTAGATACCCTTATAGACAGTCTCATAGAGCCTCCTGAACAAGAAAAAACTGTTGCAGCAGAAGAAGAAAATTTGGTTGAACAACCAACTGCAACTGATTTTTCTACATCAGCTTCTGAAGCAGAAAAATAAGTGGAAGACATCACTGAGAAGCTTAGGGCAGCAAGAAGTGTTGTCAAAACATAGACAAAATGGATCACAGAGAAATAAAGCATCATTGAGATGCAAGAAAGAAAAATTGTAGAACTTCAGCAAGAAGTGGCAGAACTAAAAAAGTTGTTGTCACAATCTGAAAAGCAGCCAGCTGTATCCCATGATGAAGATAGTTTGGCTCAATTGCTTCTGGGTTTATCAAGAGCAGATGACTCTGTTGAGGCAGACATAGAAGTTCATCCTAAAACAACACTCCTTCATTCTGAAGAAGTGCCTGTTCATTCTAAAGCAGTGCCTTCTTGTTCTGAAGATGCTTCAGAAATAATGAGAAATATTGCAGAGGATGTTGAAAATGAGCCACCAAAACAAGAACAGTCCCAACAGCAAGAAAATTCTCAAGTAAGTACTCCTATTGAGGTCCCTGCATTTCAACTTGTTACATTTCCAATAGAAACAGTAGATAAGGGGGTACAAGTAGAAATACTATTTGATGACAACCCCATAGAAATAGCAAACAAGGGGGTGCAAGTAGAGATATTGAAAAATGAACAGCCAGTGGAAGTGGCAGAAAAAAGAGTTCAAAAAAATCTATTGCCTAGGATCCCCCCTATAGTAAGACCACCTAATACTGTGTCCCTAGAGCACTACAATGCAGACATAGCTAGCTGGATGATTAGATATGAACAACTTGCCAATAAAACTAAAAAATTCAAACTGGAAGCAAAACAGCTAGAAGCCAAGGACACAGAAATTCAGGCATTGAAAGAAAATGTATCTGACTTATGCCAAATTGCTGAGTTTTTAGTCCAATTTAGACGGTCAGCCAGATTTTACAGCCTTATTTTGAAAGAAAAATACCTTAGATGGTAGGTCATGAGGATTACTTCAAACCTTCCATATAAATTGGACACTATTAAAGATTTTTTGGAGGCATATTTTGACAGTCCTTTTGAGCAAAAAAATCTTCTGTGTGAACTATTTTTGTATAGTTTCTTCATTCCAGAGGAAGTTGACTCTCATCCTCAAATCTACATTGGAGATGTTCAGTTGAGAGCATTTATGTCTACTTTGCAAAATCAGCTTTATTGGGATCATGAAAAAAGGCAGAATAAAGTGATTGAAACAAGGGCTGAGTTGTTAGTCAGAGCAATCCAGCCAAATCACCTAAATATCACTCAGTAGCACTTCTCAATGATGAATAGGGATGATATCAAGAGAATGTACTTGAACAATTTGAGGGACTGTGTGACCAGATTTAACAATTTTTGTGATCACAATTTCTTCCCAACATTGTCAGTATGCAGAGACAGATGGAATGAACTTTCCATGTCTTTGAGGAAAAGAGAACCTATCTCCCCCATCAATCTAGAGTGGTCCAGAAGAAGAGCAGAAGGTGTAGTCCAACTGATCCAGATCATGCAACATAACTGGATAGGTCTCAGGTTCAGGCCTCCAACCATCATTACTCCAGTTCCATTTTACTTTGAGGAAGATGCCCAGCCTGATGAAAAATTTGAATATTGGCTCAGAAACATTCAGGAAAATAGGGGGTATTACATAGGCAAGAAGTTATTTTATAGGTCATGGAATCTAAACATGGACATATGTGATTCCATAGCCCAACATAATGCATGAGGGCATGCATTAATATAAGTTGGGGGAAAATGATGAGGCCTAAAAATGCCTCAATCATAACATGTTTTGTACACTAAAAATGCCTATAAACTCTTATGTTTTATCTGATATGTTAGTTAAGTTGATTTAATATGCTGTATATTAACCATTTTGCATGATCAATGTATTTGAAATATTATATGTTGATTTTATAGCTTTTTGCATAGTTTTGTGTTCTTTTTGCTATGATTTGCTACAATGGGATATGCTTAGAATAATAGCAGCATTTCACTAATCATATTTTGATTTGTTTCAAGCATTTACTTCACCTAAATCTGGCAACAGTGTAAGCAAATTGTTGTCGTGGGCAAAAAATCGGTCTTTTCCATGTAAATTCCAGCCAGTTGTCCATAAATAGCAAGGCATGGAATTCACATGAGGAAAGGGATGAAGACCATTAGAATTTGATCTTAGGAGATAACCTACCTGAGAGATGCAGAAGAAATCAATGGAAAATCATACATTTGTTCATTTCGAAGTATCTTCGAAATGAACAGATATCTTCAGAATGAAGAAACACAAGATCTTTGAAATGAAGAATGCAGTGTCTTCGAAATGAGCGGATCTTCAAAATGAAGAATGCAGTGTCTTCGGAATGAGTGGATCTTTGGAATGAAGCATGCAGTATCTTCGGAATGAGCGATCTTCGAAATGAGAATGCAGTATCTTCGAAATGAGCGATCTTCGAAATGAAAACTGCACTATCTTCGGAATGAAGCCACTTATCTTCGGAATGAAGAACAGAATGTATTTTTGACATTTTGACCGATTTTTGAAGCCGGGAAAATGGAAATAAAGGTTGGAAAAAGTAAAGAGAAATATCTTCCATCTTTCTTTGTCGTCATTGCCGACCAAATCCATCATTAAGGGAAAGATCAGGTTTTAGTCCTCTTCTAGGATAAAACCAGAATTTGTTGCAGCATTGTAGGATTAGATATTTTGAGATATTCTTTGTTTGTAATCAGATCATAAGATAGCTATAAATATTGCTCCCATTCAGGTTGAGCCTAGTAGTAAGTAGCAGAAGATAGAAAATAGAGAAAGGAAGCTAGCAAAAAATATAGAGTATAACTAGAAATTGACTGTTACAGTCCTGTAATAGTTTTTCAGCAGAATTCTTGTAATCATGTCTTTTGATCAATAAAGTGCACCAGTTCTATTTCAAATTACTTTTAAATGAGTGTGATTAATATTTAGAAAAATAGAGAGACTTACACCTTTTGTACAAAGAGGCTGGCCACTTCCAGACCTAGGAGGAGGACTAAAAAAGTAGGTTTTTATTCTGATTTTACTGTAGCAGAATGAGTTGCAGAACTTGTGTCAATTACTTGTAAATAGTTGACAATATTTGTAGTATTAGTTTATTTATGCTAATATTAATATTGTGCTTAATATTTTAGTTGCAATCTTACTTTCAGCCAAGCTTCCACTTTATTTTTAGACTGTTATTTTTAGAATTTACTATTTTTTAGCAATTTCTTGCATTTTTATGTTTTACTGTCAAAATCTGAACAGAATATTGACAACCTTCTGTTACAAAATTTTGATAGTTTTTATTTCCACATTAGATCTAGACTTTCATTACTGCAAAAGTAATTAGATTTTCTTTCTGCAATTAGGATCAGACTTTCAATTCTGCAACTGTTAATTTTGCAATATAATTAGGTCTCATTCTACAATTGTAATTAGGACTTCATTTTTGTAGTTAGTGATTAGTTTCCAATTCTGCAACTTAGATTAAGATTTAATTCATGCAATTTAGATATAGGAATGTTCCAAAACCCCCCACAAAACCGGTTCCACCAATAAGACTTGTTGCCCTAGATTGACCTAAGTTATAGCTGTTTCACTTCTTCTCCCGTAGATAGCCTTGTACACTACCCTGGATTGACAGATTCATTGAGAATTAATGATGGTATAACGACTACGCATCATTATCCATAACTATAAATATTGTGTCTTACCTAAATCTTTTTTTAGTCAAACCCACTATAAAGTCCATTGATTCCACTTGCCATTTTTGTGTGGGTATCACATGTGGGTACAACTTACCTTTTGGTTGCAAATTTTTTGCTTTTAATTTTTGGCACTCTAATCACCTAGCCACATAATAAATGATATCATTCTTCATACTTGACCAATAGTAATCCTTTCTCAAGATTTTGTGCATCTTTACCCTTCTCAAATGCGTCATATAAGTAGTATTGTGTGCCTCCTTACGAATTATTTATTGGCAATTTTGGGTACTTTGGGTACATTGCCCTTGCTCAAGTGTATAAGTTGTCATTGATGTCAAGAAGCTCTTGAAGGATTTTGGTTTGATGTCAAATAACTTGTTTTGATGAAGGTTCGGCATGACAGTTTCAAAGGTCTTTTGTTAACCCCAAGTTGGCAGGTTTAAAGATTTCAGGTGGATGCATTAATTTAATGCAATTGGGTCCAGGAGGAAATATTTATTTAAATAATTAAAAACCTTGTTAAGGTTCCCTTTAATTATTTTTAAATAAATATTAATTTATGGTTTGCAATGGGTTCTCCTAATCCATGGCGCAAATGTCTAGGTGGGCACTATGTTTTAAACTCGGTGGGCGCTAGCCCAAGACCTCCGCCGACGTGGTAAACTCCCCGCCGACGTCAAAGAGCTCATGGCAAGGATTCATATTAATACCCCTCGATGAAAACAAAGATGAATCCCATCCGATTTTTGAAGAGTTGCTCACTGATCGCTTCTGTGTCTTCATCGATTTTTCATAATCTACTATGTTCGTTCGTTTGTCTCACCGTTTATCGAATCCATCATATAGCTTGTCGTCTACGAGTTCGTGTCAGAAGGAAGGGAGGACTGTGTTTTATTTTTCCTGACGTAGAAGGGACAAGTGTAACAACGTGAGGTTTTAACCTCACCGGGTGCCTTTGGCACACCGGTAGCGGCTAGGTTGTTGGCGTGCTACCCGAACGGGAGGTTCCGCGTTCGAATCACGCAGAAGGGTTTTTCGTCGTGGACGCAGCGGGTGGTGTTAGATTTCGGGCACAAATTTCTCCAAAGCGATTTTTGATGTTGGCTAAGGTATTTTTGAAATTAATCTTTTGCTAAGTGTATGTTGCGGATGGAGGAAGTTTGTTAAAAGAAAAACAGCTTAGGAGTTATAAGGAGTTTCAAAGCTTGTTGTTATTTTGATAAAAGATTATTTTGAAAGTGTTGTTGAAATATCTTATTGCATTCTTATGAGAGATAAAGTTTATTTTTTGATAAGACTATAAGGGAGAAATAAGGTGTATAATGGATAAATTTTTCTTGTAATGTTGAGAGTGCTTTTGGTTGATTATGGAAATGAAAGCATGATGTGTTAAGGTTAATTGCTTCTTGTGTGAAAGTATGAAACCTTAAGTGGACAGCTTTGAGATTGACATTTGCTTTCATTAAGTTGGTTATAATCAAGCTATTCTTTACTTGGTTAAAGTGTTGGGCTTACTCCTTTGTTGATGAATTGAAAAGTTGTTTTATGCTATTGTGAGTTGAGTTGGTGGATGCTTTTGTTCAAACAATATTGGAGAGAAAAGGAGTTCTACTTGTTTCCTTTTCTGATGTTGATTGTGAAATGCTTCAAGGTTGTGTTTTGAGCTGAATGGTGTTGATTGAACCTTGTTTGATGAGCATTGTTGTTGAAGCCCTATTTGATGGTGAAAAGAACATGAGTATCATTGTTATGTGATTCTTTGCATAGTTGGCAATTGTTGGGGTTTCATGTTCTTGAAAGAAAGCATTCTATCCTATCCATTTCAGATATTGAGTTGAGTTTTCAGATTTGAGATTGAGTTTGAGCTGAGTTGATTTGAGTTGAGTTTTGAGATTGGGATTTGAGTATAGAACATATTGAGTCTCTAACAATTCTCTTTATGCTTCTATGAGTTTGACAAATCACATTGGGTCTCTAACAATTCACCTTGTGATTTCCTACTAAGAAAGTTTTTCTTGGTGAGCTTGCTGAGTTTTTGGACAGGTTCCGGTGGGGACTTGTGAGCAGGTTTTGGAGTGCTGAGGTTTTGGATAGGTTTCAGTGGGGACTTGTGAGCAGGTTTTGGATAGGTTCCGGTGGGGACTTGTGAGCAGTTTTGGACAGGTTTCGGTGGGGACTTGTGAGCAGATTTGGATAGGTCCTAGCAGAGGACTTGTGAGCTGAGTTTGATAGTTCTATCAGAGAACTTGAGGATAGAGGAGCATTGGTTCTTTGAGAAGAACTTGAGGATAGATTTGGCAAGTCTTTGAGAAGGCTTGTGTGTAGAGGATTGATTTGTTCAAGTGTTGGACAGATCTGACAGACAGAGGAAGACTTGTACTAGACCGACTGACTATGTTTGGTACAGGTTGCTGAGCTGTTGTGGACGTGATCATAGAAGGCAGAGGTCTCTTAGGCTAAGCATTGAGGATAGGAGGTCTTCGGTGGAAAGGAGTTCCACGTGCTGGCAAGAGGTAGAGGCAGTTGATCTTCTGAGGGATCATTTCCAGAGTAGAGGGGAAGGTATCTCCTTTGAGCAGAGGCTCATAAATTCTATATTGGGGGAAGGTATCTCCTTTGGGCCGAGGCTCATAAACATTGTAATTGGGAAGGATTCCCAAAGAACTTTGAGATAACTTTTAGAGAAAAGTTTTGTGGACGTAGCCCAACCATTCTGGGTGAACCACGTTAAAATTGGTGTCACTTTGTGGATGATTTTGTGCATTGTTTTGATATTGCTTTGGGTATATTGCTTTACTATTTTGAAGTATAAAGGAAAAAGTAAAAAGAGGTCTTATACTGTTCACCCCCCTCTCAGGATAAGCTTGTGTTCTTCAATTGGTATCAGAGCAGGTGCCTTCGAAAAGTTTAACAACTTGAAGGAAAAGCTAGTAAAGAACACAATGGATCATTCAAGTGGCAATGCAACACCTATTCTTGATGGGTCAGATTTTGGTCTTTGGAGTGCAAGGATGAAGGTTCATCTAATGGCACTTGGTAATGAGGTATGGGAAGTGATTGAAGATGAGTACACTATTCCCGTACATGGTCCTAATACTAAAGAAGAAAGGCTCCTACATCACAACAATTCAAAAGCAATGAATGCAATCCTGAAAGGCTTACAGAAAGCAGATCTCACCAAAGTGATTCATCGCAAGACAGCTAGTGAAATGTGGAAACAGATTGAAGGTGGTTCATACAGGTGATACAAATGTCGGAAAGGCCAAGTTGAGACACTTCAAAGGTATGTTTGAACAACTCAAGATGAATGATGATGAAAATATTAGTGACTACATGCTTCGTATGGATGAGGTTGTTAACTCCATGAAAGACTTAGGTCTTGAGCTTGCTGAAAATGATGTTTGTGATAAGATTTTAAGATCTCTTCCTAATAGATTTAGTGAAAATATTTTTGCTATTGAGGAAGCTAAAGATTTGGATAAGTTAAAAAAGGATGAGCTCCATAGTATACTTGCAGCATTTGAGTTGAGAACTCAAGTAAAGGTTGATGTCAAGAAAGAGGCAACTTTCAAGGCTACCAAGGAATCCAAGGGTAAACAACTTCAAGATAGTGATGAGTCTTCTAGTGATGAAGAGGCATATTACAAGCAAGAAAGGCAAGTTCTCTAGAAAACACAAAAGTATGAAAAATATAAGATGTTTCAATTGTGGAAAGTTTGGTCATTATGCTACTAACTGTACTGTTCCCAAGAATGAAAGTGATGAAGATAAACAGGATTCTAAGAGCAAGGATTCTGAAAAGCACAAGCATCACAGGAAGAACAAAGATGAGCACAACAATCAAGGAAAGAGGTATTCTCACAAGCACAAGAAGAGTTTCTACCTAGACAAAGCAAGTAAGTGTTCTAGTAGTGATAGTGAGAGTTCTTCAAGTGATAATGAAAATGAGATGTTGTTCATATCGAAAAAGAGGAAGAACCGAAACATAGATTCATTATCATGAAATGTCTTAGATGTGGAAATTTTGGTCACCTTGAGGATGATTGCACAAATAATGATTTGGTTTCTAGTATGTATGAGGATGCTTCAGAAAACTATAAGGAAGATGCATGTATGGTTTTTGAAAAAGGTAGCACCTCTAGTGATAAGAAATCTGAAAAAGGCTTTGATGATTCAGAAAGCAAACAAATAAAGGATCTTGAAAGTGAACTTATTAGTGCTCTTAGTGCTTTGAAAAAGGAAAGAAAGAAGAATGCTAGACTCAAGGATAAGTTAGATGAATGTTGTATGGAGAGAGATGATCTTATAGAAAATCTTGATTTCTCTATAGCTAAGACACAAGAACTCAAGGATGAGTTAGAGTCTAAGGTTCTTGAGTATAGTGAGTTAGAACAAAAAATGGCTTCTTTGAAAGAGGAAACTAAAGAGTACAAGGATAAGCTTTACAGGTTTCAAGATAGCTCCAAAAAGGTTAAGTCACTCATCAAAGGTCAAAGAAAGACAACAGATAAAATAGGCCTTGGTTTTGTTAAGCCACACAAGGAACAAGTTGGAGAGTCTAGTAAGAGACTCCAAAAGGAAGAGAGTTCTTATGAGGAAAGTATTTCAGATCATGAGTCCTTGAATGATAGATGCACAAAAATAGAAAATAGAATTCAGAATGAGAAGAAGAAGTTTTTAGAACCTAAGAGGTCAAATAAAGGAAAGTTTCAAGGCAGATGTTTTGCTTGTCACAGGTTTGGTCACATGGCTTCACATTGCATGGCTCAAGTGAAGAAGGTAAATGACAATTTCAGAAGTGCTAGTTACTTTCAAGGGTATTGCTACTCTTGTCAACAGTTTGGGCACAAGGCAGTTCTATTGCAAGGTAAATAACGGGAACAGGTTTTGATCAAAACAGGTTTGGTCATAATAGGTTTGGTCGTAATCAGGATTGGCCAGAACAGGTTTGGTCAAAATAGGTGGATTCAAAGATCAGGTTTACCTCAGAGAAACAACATCGTCAAGTGTTTCAAGTGCAACAATGAAGGTCACATAATCAGACAGTGTAGAGCTGAAATTCTAGAATACAAGAACAGGAACAGTGGCATGATCAGGTCCAAGGATCAAGGCATGGACAAGAACAGGGATGAGAACAAGAACAAGAACAGTGGACAAGAATAGGAATATGGACAAAGAGTTCAAGAGAAGGCCCGACAAGGAAGTTATAGACGCTGATGATGATCAGTGCCTAATGGGAGTTTTACTCCCACCCCAGAATTAATCACCTCATCGGGAGGTGGGGGAGGGACTAAGCTAAGAGGCTCATTCTTAGTCCCGAGCCCCAAAGGTGGCCCTTTGCCATTGATGACAAAGGGGGAGAGATATGAGTAAGGGGGAGAGCTTCAAAGTGAAGAGGAAAGCTTCAAGTCAGGGGGAGCAAAACTTCAAAGGAAGATTCTCAGTTGTGGGCACAGTTGGTCAGTTGTTAGCACAGTTGGTTTCAGTTTTGGCTCTTGAGATGTGTTTTCAGTAAAGGTTTGCCATCAATGACAAAGGGGGAGATTGTTGGCAATTTTGGGTACTTTGGGTACATTGCCCTTGCTCAAGTGTATAAGTTGTCATTGATGTCAAGAAGCTCTTGAAGGATTTTGGTTTGATGTCAAATAACTTGTTTTGATGAAGGTTCGGCATGACAGTTTCAAAGGTCTTTTGTTAACCCCAAGTTGGCAGGTTTAAAGATTTCAGGTGGATGCATTAATTTAATGCAATTGGGTCCAGGAGGAAATATTTATTTAAATAATTAAAAACCTTGTTAAGGTTCCCTTTAATTATTTTTAAATAAATATTAATTTATGGTTTGCAATGGGTTCTCCTAATCCATGGCGCAAATGTCTAGGTGGGCACTATGTTTTAAACTCGGTGGGCGCTAGCCCAAGACCTCCGTCGACGTGGTAAACTCCCCGTCGACGTCAAAGAGCTCATGGCAAGGATTCATATTAATACCCCTCGATGAAAACAAAGATGAATCCCATCCGATTTTTGAAGAGTTGCTCATTGATCGCTTCTGTGTCTTCGCCATTTTTCGTAATCCATTGTTCATTCGTTTGTCTCACCGTTTATCGAATCCATCGTATAGCTTGTCGTCTGTGAGTTCGTGTCAGAAGGAAGGGAGGACTGTGTTTTATTTTTCCTGACGCAGAAGGGACAAGTGTAACAACGTGAGGTTTTAACCTCATCGGGTGCCTTTGGTGCACCGGTAGCGGCTAGGCTGTTGGCGCGCTACCCGAATGGGAGGTTCCGCGTTCGAATCACGCAGAAGGGTTTTTCGTCGTGGACGCAGCGGGTGGTGTTAGATTTCGGGCACAAATTTCTCCAAAGCGATTTTTGATGTTGGCTAAGGTATTTTCGAAATTAATCTTTTGCTAAGTGTATGTTGCGGATGGAGGAAGTTTGTTAAAAGAAAAATAGCTTAGGAGTTATAAGGAGTTTCAAAGCTTGTTGTTATTTTGATAAAATATTATTTTGAAAGTGTTGTTGAAATATCCTATTGCATTCTTATGAGAGATAAAGTTTATTTTTTGATAAGACTATAAGGGAGAAATAAGGTGTATAATGGATAAATTTTTCTTGTAATGTTGAGAGTGCTTTTGGTTGATTATGGAAATGAAAGCATGATGTGTTAAGGTTAATTGCTTCTTGTGTGAAAGTATGAAACCTTAAGTGGACAGCTTTGAGATTGACATTTGCTTTCATTAAGTTGGTTATAATCAAGCTATTCTTTACTTGGTTAAAGTGTTGGGCTTACTCCTTTGTTGATGAATTGAAAAGTTGTTTTATGCTATTGTGAGTTGAGTTGGTGGATGCTTTTGTTAAAACAATATTGGAGAGAAAAGGAGTTCTACTTGTTTCCTTTTCTGATGTTGATTGTGAAATGCTTCAAGGTTGTGTTTTGAGCTGAATGGTGTTGATTGAACCTTGTTTGATGAGCATTGTTGTTGAAGCCCTATTTGATGGTGAAAAGAACATGAGTATCATTGTTATGTGATTCTTTGCATAGTTGGCAATTGTTGGGGTTTCATGTTCTTGAAAGAAAGCATTCTATCCTATCCATTTCAGATATTGAGTTGAGTTTTCAGATTTGAGATTGAGTTTGAGCTGAGTTGATTTGAGTTGAGTTTTGAGATTGGGAGTTGAGTATAGAACATATTGAGTCTCTAACAATTCTCTTTATGCTTCTATGAGTTTGACAAATCACATTGGGTCTCTAACAATTCACCTTGTGATTTCCTACTAAGAAAGTTTTTCTTGGTGAGCTTGCTGAGTTTTTGGACAGGTTCCGGTGGGGACTTGTGAGCAGGTTTTGGACAGGTTTCGGTGGGGACTTGTGAGAAGTTTTGGAGGTTTATGGGGTTTGGGTTTTGGAAGGTTCGATGGGGACTTGTGAGCAGTTTTGGATAGGTTTCGGTGGGGACTTGTGAGCAGATTTGGACAGGTCCTAGCAGAGGACTTGTGAGTTGAGTTTGATAGTTCTATCAGAGAACTTGAGGACAGAGGAGCATTGGTTCTTTGAGAAGAACCTGAGGACAGATTTGGCAAGTCTTTGAGAAGGCTTGTGTGGAGAGGATTGATTTGTTCAAGTGTTGGACAGATCTGACAGACAGAGGAAGACTTGTACTAGACCGACTGACTGTGTTTGGTACAGGTTGTCGAGCTACTGTGGACGTGATCATAGAAGGCAGAGGTCTCTTAGGCTAAGCATTGAGGATAGGAGGTCTTCGGTGGAAAGGAGTTCCACGTGCTGGCAAGAGGTAGAGGCAGTTGATCTTCTGAGGGATCATTTCTAGAGCAGAGGGGAAGGTATCTCCTTTGAGCAGAGGCTCATAAATTTTGATTGGGGGAAGGTATCTCCTTTGGGCCGAGGCTCATAAACATTGTAATTGGGAAGGATTCCCAAAGAACTTTGAGATAACTTTTAGAGAAAAGTTTTGTGGACGTAGCCCAACCATTCTGGGTGAACCACGTTAAAATTGGTGTCACTTTGTGGATGATTTTGTGCATTGTTTTGATATTGCTTTGGGTATATTGCTTTACTGTTTTGAAGTATAAAGGAAAAAGTAAAAAGAGGTCTTATACTGTTCACCCCCCCTCTCAGTATAAGCTTGTGTTCTTCATTATTTCTCTCAATCCTCTTGAATTTGGAACCACCAACCTGTTCTTATAAAATGATAAATCATATTTATATACAAAACTTAAAATTGTTTCCAAGCTCTTGTTCCATTTAAGAATTACAAGATTGACAAAATTCATATTTTCTATATGATATTTAATTTGATCTAGAAAATCATATTGGCATTTTCTGAATGCAACAATGCACCCTCTCCTACTCAAATCATCAACAACCTTATTTTATTTACCCTTAATGTACTCTATACAAAAAGCGTACTCAGTTAGAAACACCATCTAGCATCATTATCTAGCATTCAATAAGTATTGAGTAGATAAGTATCTTAAGCTTTGGTGATACTTCATAAATTCAAAGGATTTTTCCAACAAATAGTACCTCCATATCTTGAGGGAATGTACAAAAAATACCAACCCAAATCATGAGTGGCATATTTCACCTGAATCCTCTTAAGTTTCCATGACTCACAGGTAATAACCGTATAATCCTAGATCAATAACCCTATTAATTATTCAATTTATGCATCAATGCATGCTATAAATTGCTTACTAGGATTAGGTAAGTGTAAAATCAATGTGGTTGTCAATATTTCTTCTAATACTCAAAAAGCCTCTTCACATTGCTCTATCCATTTTAAGGCTTTCCCTTTCCTTTGGAAATTTGTAATAGGTTGGAAAATTCTTGAGAATCCTTTGACAAAATACCTATAATAACCTACAATCCACACAAAATTTCCCACCTCAATCAAGTTAGTAGGTGTTATCCAATCAACAATTACTTCTATTTTGTTGCGATCGACTATAATTCCTTCCACAGAGATAATATACCCAAATACTATACTTGTGAAGTGTAAAATTTGCAATTCAATAATTTTCCATATAACTATTTATTTTTAGGAATCTAAAGTACAACCCTCATATGTTGATCATGTTCCTCATTTCTCATGGAATAGATCAGTATGTCATCCAAAAATATGAGCACAAACTAGTCCAACTACTCTCTAAAAATACTATTCATGAAATTCATGAATGTGTCTAGGGAATTAGTTTACCTAAAGGGTAAAACGATAAATTCAAAGTATCCATACCTTATTCTAAATTTTGTTTTTGAAGTGTATTATTCTTGAATCCTAAACTGATGATAACCATATCTTTGGTCAATTTTTGAGAATATGGTTTCTCCTTTTAGTTGATCAAATAGATCTTCAATTTTAGGTAATGAGTGCCAATTTTTGATAGTAACCTTATTCAGCATCCGGTAATCTATACATTCTCAAGATATTGTATTTATTTTTAACAAAAAAGATAGGATCTCCCCATGGTGACACACTAGGCTTAATTAACCCTTTTCCAACAATTCTTAAAGTTGCATTTTGAGCTCTTGTAGGTCAATAGGAGTTATTTTGTACAGTTCCCTTGAAATGGATCTAGCTCCAAGTAATAACTCAATAGAAAATTCAAATTTCCTCTGAGGATGTAATCTTGGAAGATCCTCCAAAAACATATCCTTAAATTCTCCCAAAATAGGATTCTTTTGGAAGGGATAAAATTCCACTACAGTCTCTTCTTTTTTATTCATTTTAACTATAAAAATCATTCCCTTATTTCTAATGACTTTCTTTATGTACATGGAAGATAATAGGTGTGATTTAATTTCACCATGATCACAATAAATCCTAATCCTTTGATTAGACTCATCCAAAAATAGATAATTGATATGGTCCATTTTTATTGAAAATTTAGAAGAGCCTTATGGGCTTTTAACTAGTCAACACCAAGTATGATGTCGAAAGCATGCAAAGGTGCCACATACAAATGCTAATTAGTTTTTCCTTGTGGAAAAGTGATGTGAGGGTTGAAAAAACATTAACTAACTTAGTAGGTATGTCTTGATCCAAATTTTAGCTTCCAATCCTTAGCCAAAATCCCTGGTCTTTCAAGTTTATCCCTCACTAATCTAGTGGAAATAAAGCTATTAGTTGACCTCCTATCTATTAAAATATGCGTATTTTTATGAAAATTTTTACCATTAAGGAAAAAAAAAGTAATGTGGTCATCAAGTAAGGGACTACCTATCACCATAAAGATCCTATGGATGGTCTCTTATGGGGATTTCTACTGAGGATCAACTTTATGGGTACACTTGTTGGCATAATGAGCTCCTTGGCATGTATAACATCCACGTAGTAGAACTCTATTACCACTATTATTATTCTCATTTCTACCCTATGGCACACTTTCTTTAGCCTTCTCTTGATTTGTCAGCCTTTGATCTTGTGTTTTTGGTAACTCTCTACCATTCCTCCTAAAACTATTTTCTTGAGAGTTAGATTTATTTCTACCACCTTGTCTACTATGATATCCTCCTTTGGGTTTCTTAGTTTGGTCTTTTTCCCATTTTATAAACCCTACACTTTTTTGCTTCCTGAGATCATATTTTTCTTTCTCAAACAACTTTTGATAATTGAAATATATTTTTCTTATCTCTTGATTTTCTTCTTCTTTTATTGCCAAATAAAAATTTATAGGAAGATCCATAGGATTGTGCATATTTACCATCATCACGATTCTAAGTAAATTTATAAATATTCATATCTTCATTACTGTCATATTGAGTTGTATGTTCTAGTAGTTAAATATACTTTTGGTGGTAATCTCACATTAATATTGTTTCTTGTCATAGATTAGAAAACTTTCCAAATTTCTCCATGTAATACTACTTGGTCACTAATATATTCCTAAACTATTTAATGAAATCCTCCGACTTGAGTTCTACCACTTCTATGCTATGCCCTTTATTATAGGATTTCCATAAATCAAGGGCTATCTTAGTCATGTTCATAACTACGAACACATATTTATATTCAAATGACAAGACTAATAGGGAAAAGTATGACCAAATCACTTAGATAATTTTCTATTGAATCACCACCACCTTTCCTCAAGTTCCAATCCAACTCTTTACTCACCCTAGCCATACCAATAGTCGATCCTACAGGTCCATTCAATACTTTCCTAGTGTTGCATCCTCTAGTTTATCTATCCCTAGCTAAGTCTTCTATGACCTTTTATTGTTGAATGATCAACTTTTGCTATTGGAACATATGGGTTTTATGTTTGGCCATATTTTTCCTTTGTTGTTTCATGTGTGTTTGCAATAAATGTACAACCTTTGCAAGATTTCCGTCCTCCCTACCAATATCATTTGGAGGGGGTTCATTCATCCATTTCAATATTCTTTCATGTTGAGAACCTTCTCATCTTATTCTCATTCTTGGTCCCCTTATAGGCCTTTTTGTGGCTTCTTCCTCCCTATATCCCGCATGATTTTTTGAAGATCTACCTTGTAGCATCCATTCAATTTGACCTGTAGGTGAAATAAGTAAGTTAACTCACATGATGTATAGGTCTAACTAAAATTTTCTATTCAAATTTATACAACTAAATATCTCTTTTGATTTGATACCATATATACCAACCCAAATCTACTCACTTGGTTGAATCACAGAATAAACTAAGTATTATAAGAGGGATACTATTTTTTTATTTTCAAATAACTTTTTTATTTTATGTGTTGTCATGTTCATAGCATATTTTTTCCACTTAGAATATTAATATCATATCATTTAATTAGTACAGGTATATTAGACCACATTTAGGTTCAAAAATATTGCAAAGAACCACCCAAGTATATGAGATTGGCCAAATCCCACAATAGGTGTCATTCTGTGGAATAAAATTTCCTCATTTACATACTCTATTTTTGGCTTGCGGGTTGATCCATGGTATGGGTTATCCTTTAGGTCCCATAACAACTAGAGGGTGGATGCTTGCTTCCCTATTTCTTATCATACTAAACCTTCAACCAATAAGTCGACTTATTCTAAATTTGTATGAGAGGATATATCGTACATATAACTTTGTGGCTAACCGATTATCCTCCACCCAAATTTAGTTAGAGCCATATCCATACCCTAACCTTGGCCTTCATTTGTCATATTTATTGTAACTCACGGATTTTTGTTCCATAACAAACTATGTGGCTAAAATAGCTAAGTTAAATGGACATAGAAATTACCATAGTACTATTTGAGCAATAACCTAGAATGTGCATCCCATATCACCCCTATTGACATATCTGATCAAATCACATGTTCTAAAAAATTCCATAATACTACAATTGCTCTCAAAACCTATTGTGTAAATACCTTCACCTCAACGACATTGGGTGAAATATGAGCATAATTTGCTCTCGATGCCTAATTTTAAGAATAGTTTAATTGGTTTTTCAATCATAACAAAACATTTAGTTTCTATGTCCTTTCTAATGCCTTTGTCATAAAGGGTTAAATTCTTTCTAATTCTATGTTTTAAGCTTCCACTAAGATATATGCCAACCAAGAAAGTCCTAATTAAAAGTAAGCTAAAAATTTTGAAGCATACCAAATGTTTTTTATATATATTTTATGGATTATGACATAGCAAAGTTTTTTATTTTATTGTTTTGCATTGGTTTCGTGGTTGCAAAAATGGACTGCTTAAATTAAAAATACCCAATCCACTAAAACGTATAGTCTTTTAGTAGAAAGAGTGCATTTACAAAATTAGGCTAAACTTTTTATGTAATAAACTCAACTCTCTTCATGATATAAAGATATATTAAATATTCAGGAAAAAGTATTCCTAATTTTTTTTAAATGCATTAGATTATAAATACACATCATAAATATATAACTCTCCTATATATTTCTCCAATTTTTCAACAAAACAAAAGTAATTCTCATCACTTTAAGAATCCAATATGTAATGCAAGCCTTATGAAAATCCAAACTTTCATAAGGTTCTGACACTTGAGTTCACTATCTACAAACTTAGATTATTTTATTCCTAGGAATGGATTTAACTTTCCTTTAGAAAAAATAAAAACATAGAATATGGATGTACTACAATCCTTTTAAAGTCATTTTTCCCAACACACTACATTGTTTTCAATGCAATACTAACTATTACACTAGGATAACAAAATGCACCAAAGACACCACTCTATACATGCATGCTAGACTTAGCATTTGTTTGAAAACAAACTAGATTAACACCTTTCTATTATAATAGTATAGTGTTAGTCACATCTTTCCATCAGTTTCTTATTGTTCAGGTTATGCATCCTTGACATACGTAATACGTAGAAAGTCCTATAATTTTTATTGTTCTCTTAGTTCAACTTCGTAAATTATAAATTTAATAAATACTTTGAAAGACTTTATCAAAATACAATTCCAAAAAATACACAACAATGATGCAGGAGCATCCAGTGGCAGCAAAGCCATCTTGCATCAACAAAAAAATTCTAAGTGTTTTGCCTTGGTGTTTTTCTTGCAAAGAAGAAAAATTGGCAAAGGAAGAAAAATGTCGCGATATCACGACCAAAAGAGGAGAGAGAAGGTATGGAAGAAAAATGTCGCGATATCGCGACATGTCACGATATCGCGACCAAAAGAGGAGAGAGAAGGCAAGGGAGAAAAATGTTGCGATATCACGACATGTCGCATTATCGCGACCAAAGGACGAGAAAATAAGCAAGGGAGGAAAATGTCGCAATATGGTGACATGTCATGTTATCGCGACCAAAGGATGAGAAGAGGAAGCAAGGAATAAAAATGTCACGATATCGCGACATGTCATGATTTCACAACCTAAAGAAGAGAGAGAAAGCAAGGAGCAAAAATGTCATGATATCGCGACATGTCATGATTTCGTGACCCAAAGAAGATAGAGAAAGCAAGGAGCAAAAATGTCACGATATCACGACATGTCACGATTTTGTGACCCAAAGAAGAGAAAGAAAGTAGAAAGGAAATATGTTGTGATATCACGACATTTCACGTTATCACGACCCGAAGAGGAGAAAGGAAGCGAGGAGGAAAAAATGTCGCGATATCACATGTCACAAAATCGTGATCGAAAGAGAAAAGGAAGGGCAAGAGAGGAAAGATGTCGCGATATCATGACATGTCGTGATATTGAGAGCCGAAGAGGAGAAAGGCATCGAGGAAGAAAAATGTTGCGATATCACGACATGTCACGAGAGGAAAGATGTCACAATATAGCGACATGTCGCGATATCGTGACCCAAAGAGGAGAGAGAGAGAGCAAGGAAGCAAAAATGTCATGATATCACAACATGTCGCGATATCACGACCAGAAGAGAAGAGGAAGAGCAAGAGGGAGAAGATGTCATGATATCATGACATACTGCTGGTTCACAACTCAAAAGGGGGCACACGTTCCAAGATGGGTATTTCTCGAGGCGATCAGGTGCCTCGTAGATGCATTGTTTCATGCCCAAAAAGTTTGTTGCACATTTATAGTAACTGGAACTGAAGCATCAGTCTCTGCAGAAGATCTCGGAGATCACGACGGCCACTCGTGCACGACACCCAGAGGCCAAGTACATGTAGACGGCTCATCAATGCATCCTTCCACGTTTGACCCAGGTGGCAGTTGGCCGTTTCGTGAATACGTGTGAAAACTCAAAGGGTTGGATACTCTATAAAAACCCAAGCATTGTAATAGGAAAGGGGCGAAAGCTAGAGATTAGAATAGAGATCTAAGCCTGTGGGCCATTGTATTAAATCTCTAAAGCCTGTGGGCTATTGCTATAAATATTTACAATTTTTTGAATGAAAAGTTGTGTATTCTTATCTTGTGAAGTTCGGCTCTCCATCAAACAACTTGCCATAATGGTTTTACCCTTCCACAAAAAAATATGGTTTGACTATTTTCAGTAGAGGTTGACTAAAAACAAGATAGTAATGGAAAAATATTTTCAATACAATTTAGGCCAACTTTTCAATGATCAAGCCATAATTTCAATTATTTAAAATATAGATAAAACCATGTATAGAACTTATGTTTGACCAAGAAATAAATTCTTATAATTATAAAATCATATCCTTAATTTTCATCCTCATCTATGACATTCAACACCATACATCCATTGAGGAAATTTGTTTAAGAAACAATATGCACCTATAGTAATATCAAATAACGTTTTACTTTAATATCAAATTTTATTTCAAAAAATTGTTACAATAACATGTCAGCTATTACAAATATACTATAGATCTTTAGAATACAATGTAATTGCCCACACTACTCGATAAGGGGGTACCTACTCTACCATTTTCCCACTTATCTCAACATTAACAACATAGAAATATCTAGTCATTCAGGACTGAATTTGATCATTAATGATCAGAAATATTAACTAGAAACAAATGAGGATGAGTAAATGAACAAATAGTAATATAGACTTTAGAATGTGATTGCTCCAAGCCCTTGTTCTATCATTATCTATAGTTTTTACTCATACAATTAATCAAACTGCCATCCACTAACTTAAATATATTTAAGATTTAAGATAAGAGGGATCATATTTTGGCTCATCGTTCAATGTGTATACATAAAAAAGAATACCATTACAAAAATAAAGCATTGTATTGTTTTGTAAAATGGATATTTTGAATACAATATGCCCCTTTTGAGGGTGCTTCATAATAGAAATACCCAAAGAGGGTGATCCCCTTTTACAATGAAATATAGTGTATTCACTTTTCCTGCTATAATCAATATTATAGGTGGGTTTGTCGTGACCACCGTGATGACCTTGAGCTTTCTAACTTGGAACATGTACACATGCAAATAGACAAAGGGTTCAATAGCTCTTTTCAAAATGAGTATAATATAAATGACTAATTTAAATTGAAAAAATAAAATGATTTTTGCATACCTGAGTCATGTTTTGAGCAACATAATGTTAGCATTCCCCTCCTCCTTTTTTCTTGATCCAGTAATGGTACCTTTATTGGAATTTGATAATTTTTGGAGGGAAGGATAAGTGGAAATTTAGGGCTACCAAGTGGTAGGGACTGGGTAGCCACCTATCCTAGGCAATTGTAATTAGTCACTAGAAGTGTCACTTAATTGGGGAGATGTGGCAAGTGGGTAGGTGCAAGTGGAGTGATGTGTGAAGTGAGGTGTGAGATGTGGCAAGTGGGTATATGGAAGTAAAGTAATGTGTGAAGTGAGGTGTAATATGTGGCAAGTGGGTAGGTGGAAGTGGAGTGATGTGTGTGAGATGTGGTAAGGTGAGGGGTAGTGGTGGCTAGGACACATGTCACATGGGGAGACAGGGTATCCTAGGGAAATTTTTAGATTTATTAAAATTTGGAAAATAGGATAATGTGTAACATTAATATACCAAACTCAAACCTCAGGCACATTATTATTATGTATAATTGCAATGTGCTATGTGAGTAAATAATGTGCAAGAATCATATGCCTAAGTTAAACTTTAGACATATTATTACTATGCATATTTGTATGGTGGAATGCAAATGCCTATATTTTGGTGTCTAAAAATACCTTTTTTGTACTGTATTTTTTTAAACACAATGTGATGCAAAAACAAGAGACACTTAACTTTATTGGAGGAAGAAATAGACTTAGATTTTTATAAATTTTGATTTGTTTGCTTACCCTCTCAATTGGTGAATGGGTAAAGAATGAAACCCACAAGCCAATTGACCAAATATGGATGATGAAGGAGGTGGATGTGATGTATGCAAATATTTGAAAATGAATATCAACTTGATGCCCCAATTTTGAGGTGGGTCTATGTTGTTGAAAATTTACCTTTGGTAATAATGAAGTGGAAAATGATGTGGTAAAAGAACCAACCACTCTAGGAGTTTAGTTACCCTAGTGATTTTATCAATTCCTACCAAATGATATGGTGTTAAAGGATCTAGAAACCTTGGGAGCTCAAAAACCATAGTTATTTTAGCAATTATTATCAAATTGAGAGTTGTTAGAACTTTTTGTATTTGTAACCCCATGATGGCTTAATGATAATCTTTGGTAAATTTGCATGAGTGCAGTCACACTCAAAAATTGAGGGACCAAACTGATTTTATATCTAGCATGATAATATGAAATGATTTTGAATAAGTACCCTTATGGTAATTTACCCATCCTACCAGATTGCATGGATAACCAATCACTGCAACCGCCAGATGTCTAGAGTAAAGCACTAGATACAAGGTTCACTTAAGATGATGATGATGCAATATGGTGATTTGAATGCACTTGTTTTGATTTGAGGGGGGGTTTGAAGCCATTTATATTTGAATGGGAAGTGTGTAATATGGTAACAATTAAAATTCAACGTGGGTTATGCCAATCATAGAAAATATGCACATTATTAAATTATTACTTTCAACAAATTGATGAGCTTAATTTTTGCACACCTTCCATATGTGGGTAAATAGGCTTTAGTATATACTTTAGGCTTTAGGTATACCAAAATTTTGTTTGATTGAGGTTTTTTCTTGTGATATACCCTAGAAAAAAGGGTGCATGATAGTCTTTGGTACTGATTCTTTAACGAATGTAGTTTCTAATATTGAGTGTTTTGAATATTGGCTTAATTTAAGACTAGGATTTGTAGATATTGTCTACCCTCTCAAGTTATGAGTCAAAAGAGAAGAGATAAAATGATGAAAATGATGAGTCACTTGACCAATATGACTTTTTTGGGTGTTTTTAGGACATTTGCAAATGTGGAAGAGGGAAAATCCTATTACAACTATGATTTCGACCATTATTGGTAATTTTACACCTGTATCCCTTAGATGAGTCTAGCCATATGGATTTCTTAGAAAATTGAGGTGATAATAATTTGATTCTTTCTTTATATGAATCATTATTCAAGGGCCTTATGGTAACCTACCCATCCAACCAAATTGTATGTATAATTAGTCGCTACAACTACCAAGTGTATAGGATAAGTTACTATATAAAATAATCACTTAAGGCTAAGTGGAAGAAGGAAATATACACCTATATACCTTAAAGTAATCCAATTGCATGGATTTATTAGGGAGTTGAGATGGGAGCACTTTTATTATTTTAGGAGCCTATTGAATTTTTTTTTGACCAAAGGAATTGAGGTACCTTTGGAGCTTTTTGCTTTTGTTGTTTTTTGGGGGGTTTTATATTGTTTTTGTGGTTTTTATGTTTGTTGATTGATTATTTTTTGACCAAAGGAATTTGGGTACCTTTGGAGCATTTTGGATTGATTTGATCAAAGAGGTAAGTACCTTTGTGGATTTTTGAATTGAGTTAATAATTATTTTCCTTATGGTAATATACTCCTATCATATTGTATGGATAACCAATCACTACAACCACTAGGGGACTAGAGTAAATCACTAGATACAAGGGTCACTTAAAGCTGAATAGGAGAAGGAAATGTAGATCTCTATGCCATGGAGTAGTCCAACCACATGGCTTTCTTAGGGAATTGAGATTATAGAACTTCAATTCTATTGAAAGCATTTTTTTGATTGAATTTGACAAAAGGTATTGGGGATAACTTTAGAGATTTTTGTATTAATTTGACCAAAGGTGTAGGTGCCTTTGGAGCCTTTTGAAATTGACCAAAGGGATTAGGCATATTTAGAGCCTTTTGGATTGAATATGACCAAAGGATTTTTGGTTCCTTTGGATCCTTTTGGAGTGAATTTGAGAAAAGGATCTTGGTTCCTTTGGAGCCTTTTGAATTTATATAATGATGAGTGTCCTGATTGTAATCTACTCATCCTATTCAATTGCATGGATAACCAGTTGCTACAACTGCCAGGTGACTAGTATATATCACTAGATACAAGATTCAATCAAGAATATTTTGACCAAAGAGGTTATGTTCCTTTGGAGCCTTTTGAACTAATTTGACCAAAGAGGTGTGTTTCCTTTGGAGTATTTTAAAATGAAATTTGAACAAAGGGGTTAGGTTCCTTTCGAGCCTTTTGGATGAAATTGACCAAAGGATTTTTGTTGCTTTTGAACTTTTTGGATTGAAAATGACCAAAGGAATTTTGGTTCATTTGGAGACTTTTGAATTGAAAATGACCAAAGGATTTTTGTTCCTTTGGAGACTTTTGGATTGAGAGTGACCGAAAGAGTTTGGTTCCTTTGGAGCCTTTTTAATTGGATGTGACAAAAGGATTTTGGTTCCTTTGGAGCCTTTTTTTTTTGGTATTCATGTGATGAAATAAATGTATTATGAATTAATAAAATTGGTTGTGATGTATGCAAATGAATGAATTATGTTGCCTTATTAATTGTCTTTCAAAGATGTTAAGGACCATTATTTAGCAAACTTTGTCTTCTTTTTTTTTTGTGGAAAACATCCCAAAAGGGATGCCACTTTCGGGTAAGACCCAAGGAGGCAGGGGTATCCATTCCACCAAAAATGCCCAGGACTCGGACCTGGCCTACCACCTTTGACATACTCAAGGAGCAAACAAACACACAAAACCAATTTAAAAATAAGTAAATAACAACAAAAATAATAAAATAAAATAAAAAACATGCTCCTTGAGTGTGTCAAAAACAAAAGCACAACCAAACACGCACAATAAGATAAAAGAAACCACAACACAAACCACATAGAAAAACACAAGAACCACATAACAAAACACAAACAAGACAAAAACAACAGAACACTACAAAGACATAACCCAAAAAAAACATGAAAAATAAACACAACCAAAACCTAAAAAATTAAAAAATAAAATAAAAATAAAAATAAAAAACAACCAACAACAGACAATAAACAAAAACAAAAAACATAGAAAACACTCACACATAAAAACACGAAATAACACAAACAAAGAGAAACCCAAGAACAAGAACGAAAAAAACACAAGAACAATAACAAAAAACATAAAAAAAAAAAAACAACAAAAACACAAGAACAACAAAAAACAACACAAAGAACACAAAAACAAAACAAAATAAAAGAACCCACCCACCTTAAAAAACTAAACAAAAAAAAAAAAAAAAAAAAAAAATGAACAAAACAATGACCTATCTAGACCAGAAGACTATTAAGGCAAGAATCAACAGAGGAAACAAAATAAAGAATAGAATGAGCTAGGGAACTAAAAAAAACTGAATGAACCAAAGAGAAGCAAAAAAAAAAACAAGAAGAAACTAGGTACCTTGAACTGGAGCCATCCAAAGAAATGATAGAAAGAAGAGCTTCCCTAATTTGAGAAGCCCACCATATAGGAGGGTGGCCATAACAAGTAAGATCACCTTTGTCCAAAGCCCAATTAGCTAAAGCATCAGCACTCTTGTTTTGATCTCTGACCACATGATTGTAATCAACTTTCAAAAATCCCATCTGGATTAATTGAATCTTCTCAATAATTCTTTTTATTCTCCAATCCACCTTATGATTCTTAGAAGGATTCTTCAAGAGATTAATCATAAGTTGAGAGTCAGACTCAACTAACACCTTTTCCCATCCAACCTTAGTAGCCTCCTGAAGGCCTCTGAGGATACCATACCCCTCGGCAAGGTTATTGGAAAGAATACCCAAATTCTCAGCAAAAGTAAAAACCAGGGAGCCATCTGAAAGTCTACCAATTCCTCCCACACTGGCTTTTCCAGGGTTCCCTCTAGAGGCTCCATCGGTATTGACTTTTCCAAAATCCTTAGGAGGAGGTTGCCAATTTCTATTCCTATCCATCTTACTAATACTCACATTCCCTTTAAGTTGGTTGCCCTTAGAAGGTTTAATCTTCAATATTTGCATCACTTGATCCCATATTTGGTGGGAGTTTTGGGGGTGATTAAGGAGATGATGGACTGATTCAACTAAGTTGGCTATGGTCTTTTGCCAAATATAGTGAATATCCTTCCTATCTTGATTAAAAATTTGGTTGTTCCTTTCATTCCAAATATTCCAAAGAAGAATGGTAGAACCCATCCAAACTAACTGCCTAATAAAATGATCAACACCCTCTTGATTAGGCCAATCCCTCCAAAGTTGTTCAAAAGTAAAAAAATTGGACCACTTGTAAGCCAAGTAAAGTGGCCATTCTCCTCCATAGCTCAGAGGCTAAAGTACACTCAATAAAAATATGGTTGATATTTTCTACATTCTCTTCACACATTTCACATCTAAAAGGGCCATGAAAACCACGCTTCATAAGTTGCTCACCAGTAAGCACCCTACGATGCAATAAAAGCCAATTAAAGAACCTCACCTTAGGCCAGAGCTTTTGAGCCCACAATCGAGAAAATATGTCAGAAGAATGGTTGGGATTATTATGGCATAAGGTCAAATAACCTTGAGCAACTGAATACTCACCCTTAGTAGTGTTGTTCCATCCAAAACAATCTTTTTCATGGGACCAAGAGAGGGATCTCATATGAAGGATGCCTTGGATATCTTGTCTTTGCCTTTCTAGGATTTGAATAGGCCAGTCCTCAATAGGGATCCAATATCTACCAACCTTTGAATTACCGGTATGGTACCGATAGTAATTAGCCACCTTTATCCAATTAGCTCGGTGAAGCTCCTCCATCCAAGGCCTCCAATCGGGAAACCGAGTTATCAAAGGCTTGTGACCATCCCAAGAATCTGTCCAAAAATTTGCATGTTGACCATTATGAATGATCCAAAATAATTTTTTCTTTATCAAATCCTCACCAGTCTTAAGAACTGCTAAAATGGGAGAACCTTTGGTAGGAAGTTGATAGCGAACAAGGTCTTCAGGACTTTTGTTCTCAGCATATTTAGCACGGAGATTATTGGCCCAAAGAGCATTGGGGTTATGCAACATCCTCCAATATAATTTAGCAGCTAAAGCTTTGTTGTTATTAATTGAAGACCGTAATCCTAACCCCCTTCACTCTTAGGAAGACATAAAGTATCCCATTTCACCAAGGCCCATTTTCTTTTCTCCTTAGTACCACTCCAAAGGAAACGATGACTGATTTGATCCAATTCTCGAAGAACAGCCTTTGGGATATTCAAAATGGAAGAAACATAAATAGGAATAGCTTGAAGGACTGATTTTACCAAGGTGATTCTACCCCCAGAAGAAAGCCACTTGTTGGTCCACTTTCCAATTTTCTTCTTGACTTTGTCCAACAACCAATTCCAATATTTATTTTTCTGCCTTTGAATATTTATGGGAATACCTAAATAAGTGATTGGAAGAGAGGTCTTCTTATATCTTAGTTTATCCAAGACCATGGATTCCTGTCTAGCAGAGCAGTGAAAGAAAATAACTTTAGATTTGTCTTCATTGATCAACTGCCCAGTAGCCTTAGAAAAATAGCTAATGATTTGCTTAATATTAGAAGCTTCCTTAACTGTAGCTTTACCTAAAAGAGTAGAGTCATCCACAAATTGAAGATGAGAGATAGGTCTAGCTCCATGAGCAATGGTAACTCCCTCAAGGGTTTTGTTTTCCCTCTTTTTGGTTATAGTCCTACCCAAGCATTCAGCAAGAATGATGAATAAATAAGGGGATAGCGGGTCACCTTGCCTAATACCTCTGGAAGCTGGGAAAGACTGAGAAGGCCTGCCATTGATAAGAACTAAGTAGGAAACTGAAGAGATACATCCCATAATCCAATCCATCCAATCCTTAGAGAAACCAAATTGCCTCAAAACTTTGATAAGGAAGTGCCAATCCACTCTGTCATAAGCTTTGGATAAGTCTAACCGAATGAACATGGAAGGAGAATTTTGCATATCCATGGAATGGATGGCTTCCTGAGCAAGAACTATCTCATCTACTATTTGACGTCCTTCCACATAACCCCCTTGCTCTGGGAAATAATCTTATGCAAAAGAGGCTTCAACCTTTCTGCCATGATTTTAGTAATGATTTTGAGAAGAACATTACATAAAGCAATAGGTCTAAAAGCTGAGATATGATCAACCTCTTGAGCTTTTGGAACAAGAGTAATATAAGTTTTATTGATAACCTTCAAAATTTCTTTGGCTTTCCTGGCTTCTTCCACCACCTCTAATAAATCAACATGAAGGATATCCCAGAACTCTTGGTAGAACTCAATAGGAAAACCATCAGGACCTAGGGTTTTCCCTTTTTGCATTTTAAAAACTACTTGTTGAAGCTCATTGATAGTAACAGGAGCAGTCAAAATAGAGTTCTCCTCAGAAGTGATAAGAGAAGGGATTGCTTGAAGAACATTATATTGTGAAGCTGAGTCAAGAGGAGTAGCAACAAAAATATTGGAAAAGTAATCAACAACAATAGAGTTCATGCCATCCCAAGTATAAACAACATCTCCAGAATCTGATTTTAAGGAAGAAATAAAGTTGTGAGATCTTCGAGCTAGAAGAGATTTGTGGAAGAAATTTGTGTTTCGATCTCCTTCTTTGAGCCATTGAATTCTAGATTTTTGCTTCCATAAGATTTCTTCTCTTTTTCCCATTCCTCTAACTGAGTTGTGAGTTTAATTTCATCTGCACTTCTCTTCTCTGTGAGGCCATCTAAATGGATTTTCTTATTCAAATTTTCAATATGAGCAATAACTTCATGTTTTTTTATGAACATCCCCAAACTCTTTCCAGTTCCAAGTCTTGATTTTGGATTTAATGTATTGCAGTCTTTTGGCAAAATAGAACATCTTAGTCCCATGCCTAGGTTTACCTTCCTTCCACCATTGTTGCACATGAGGTCTGAAGGAAATGTCTCTAAGCCACATTAATTGAAAATGAAAAGGAGAGAAACTCACATTGGTTTTCCACATTTCCACCATGGTGGCCAATGATCCGAACCAACATTATTAAGAGTCTTCACTTTAGGAATGTGACCATGGATTAAGAAATTTTCAGAGAGCAAAAACCTATCCAATCTCTCCATTATACAAGCTAAGCCTTGCCTTCTGTTAGACCAAGTCATAAGGCCATTATCTGGTTGGATATCCACAAGATGGAGGTTTGCAATATATTCGCTCATGAGGTCGGTGCTTTTGTCCAAATTTCTATTTCCCCCCTTTTCTCATCCAGAGAGAGGATGGTATTGAAATCTCCTCCGATCAAGATCCAAGCTTTAGGAAAATGAGAGATAATATGAGTAATATCCTTCCACTATCTTCTTTTTTCCTCCAAAGAAGTCGGAGCATAAATAGTAATGCAGAGCATAATCTGGTTGGAATGTCTACTTTGAATAGCTATAGCCAACAAACCCCAACTGCCAACCATATGGTGAATAACTACCTCTTTTGGATCCCAAAGACAAGCAATGCCACTCGAAGTCCCTTGGGAACTAAGGGAAACCACTTTTCAGCTGGCCAAATTTTATTGGCAATTAAGTCCATATCCTCCATTGACATCTTTGTTTCTTGAAGGAAAACAAGATGTGGATGATTTATCTGAATCATTCTTCTAATTTCATTTTGTTTTGAAAGACTCCCTTTGAGTCCTCTAATATTCCAAGTGATGATCTTCATTAATACCAGGGCTAAAAAAGTTGGGAAGGGCATTAATCTTACCTTCCTCTACAAGCTTTTCACCTTCTTTTACCATATGATATTGATTGGTCTTGCGACCTACTTTTTGATTAGAATCCATCTTCAATTTTTTTCCCTGTTTCTTGACTTATTCCAATTGAATCTGAGATGGCTTCTAACCTTGAAGAATGCTCGTACACAGCCAAAATTTTACTAGATGGTTCAACGGAGTCTATATTGGGACCTGCATTATTTGAAGTTTTGACATTTGAAATATTGTTTTTCTTGTGTAAATTTTCTCCTTTTTTTTCTGTTGAAAACCTTTGATTTGTTGGTTTGTCTCCGAGTTCTTCCCTTCATATTTAAATTGTGTTTCTAAGATTTCAGTTTCCATTATTTCCTCTTCCTCACTTGGGACATCATTTGTGGAAAGGATTTCAAACATATTAGCGAGATGACTTTGATTGATCCTTCATAACTGGTTTTTTATGAGTGTTCTTCTTCTTAGGTATTTGGAAACCTGTTGAGTTTATATCTTCTTTCTTTTGATCAGGAATTTTATTTGGGCAAGCACTGGCCAAATGACCATATTCATGGCAAATTCTACAATGAAAAGGAATGTTCTCATAGTCCACTACTTGCTCCCAAGTGTCTTCCCCAAATTGTAATGTGATATTTTTAGGTAGGGGTTTGTCAAAATCCATTAAAACACAAATCCGAGCATAAATAATATGTTCAAAATTTTGAGTACAATCAACAGTCATCATAAAAGTTCCTAAAGAGTTTCCAATTGAAGAAAAAATAGTAGGATTCCAAAATTCAATAGGGAGGCCAAAGAGTCTAACCCACACGGGAGCTATAGAAGGCATCTCTTCTTCGGCTTTAAATTTAGTATGCCAGGGCTTCATGAAAAGCCTTGCCCTTCCAAAAAACCAAGGACCCCCTTGAAAAGTTTTCTCTCTATCTTCATTATTAGCAAATAAAACAAGAAAATAACCATTTGGATAAATAGAGATTTGTAACTCACCTTTAGTTTTCCAGCTTTTTGCAGCCCAGACTTTGAAAGCAGATAGACTCGGACGAAAACCCACGAACCGACAAATTAGTCCTCTTTTTTCCAAATCTTCAATGCCGGTCTGAATGTTACCCATATCAAGCTTAACAATAGGAGTTCCATCAGCTGCTTTAAGACATCCTGACTCCATTTTCCTGGGATCAATCTTAGGCATTCTTAGAGGTTTATGGGAAGCCCTAATATTGATATTAGCATTGGGCTGAGGCTGTCCACCATGAAGGGCATCCCTAAAATTCATTTTTGGGACTGAGTCTTCAAAATTCTTACCCTTGATAGGGGTTTTCATAGTAGAATTATTTTGTGGGTGCACCTTAGCACCAGATTCACTTGAGATATGAGCCATTTTTTGATCAACTACTTGAAACTTGTTTCGTGATCTCTTTAATCCTTGCCCTAGACGTCGTGGAAAGGTATGGTTTTCACTTTTCTTTTGTGCAGCAAATTGGAAGCCGTTGTCACTCAAGTTCATAGTATGATCTATTGAAAGACAAATTTCTAACCCATATTGTATCCCCTGCAACATTTCTTGCTAAAATATTGAGCATAAACCACAAAAATATTGGCCGCTAGGGCCCGAAGGCCCTAAAAACCAACCTCTGGAGCTGCTTGCACTCAACCCAGATGAAACCCTCGCATAGCCGCTTGCCAAATATGTCGTTCACACATAGGGATGCGCTAGGATCTGTGTTGCTCCAAATGATATGAAAATTGGTGGAGACGTTCTAGGGTTTTTCAGGCATCTACCCTCAAAATTTTAGCTCAATCCGAGTCCGGATGAGTGAGATATCAACAAAATTTGTCTTTATTGCTTAATAAGAGGCACCAATACAATAATATTGGTTTGACCACATTTTTTAGGATGAAATGGACTATGATATATGTGACTATGTGATGGTAGTATGGAATGGATGATTTTTATGAATTTTTTGTTCTTAGGTATAAAGGATCTAGAGTTGTTTTGAAAAAACTAAAACATCCTAGGGATGTCAAAGAAACTTATTTATTCATATCACAAATCCATAGGATGTGAAGGTTGTCCTAGTGTTTTCAAATTTCTTAAGGACTAAATGTGTGTGCAATGATTGTTAATTTCTCATTATGATTAAGGGTAGACTAATTCATTGGTAGATTATGCCAACAAGCTTTCTCTTCCTTGAGTGCACATAGATCTGTACAAAAGGTCGTTAATGTGATAGATTTGGAACCATGCATAAGGATACCTCATTGCCATGCAAGTTTCATTCAACCCATTGTTATAATTAGGATCAATACATGGTTTTTTAAACACTAATAATTTCAAGGATTCAAGCTCCTTTCCCTTATTTTATTGCATTGGATTTTAGATTTTGGGATTTTATTTCTGATTTTGCTTGCTTTTTCTAGGATACTTGCTCGTTTAGAGGAAGAGCAAGGGATTTTTTTTTGGGATGATTTTGGGATACTTGCTCTCTTTGAGGAGTATAAAGGGAATTTTATTGACTTTTGGTATGCTTGCTCATTTTTAGGAAGAGAAAGGTATCGTTATTTATTTTGGAATGCTTTTTTGGGATACTTGCTTGTTTTGAGGAAGAGCAAGAAAATTTGTTTTTTGGGGATGAAGATGGGGATTGTTATTTTGTTAAATCTCAGTGTTTTAGACCATGCACATAATTGGATGAATAGGATAAAAATTTTACTTTATGCTAATAGCAAATTTTTACTTTGTCATTCCTAAGATTCACAATGTTTTAATGTGTTTTGATGTGTGCGGTCCAAGAGGAAACTTGATTGACCAGGAACAACTTATTGCATCTGAAAGTTATTTGATTTTCAATGGAGATTGTTGAAAACACTATGAGTGGCCAAGTTATTGAAAACACCTAGATTTTATTTTATAAAAAATATATTATTTTGATTGATGGATTGGTGAGTGATGTTTGACCTAAGGTATCCTTGATTAAGGCAACAAGATATAGTGGGTTAACAATTATCCACACTAATTGAATGATGATTAATACGATAAGTGATACAAATGAATGAAAATGATATGAATGCATGTATGTGGTAAAATTTAAATGCATGAACTGACCAAAGGGGTGCCTCCCTTGGAGCATTTTGAAAATATATTTTACTAAATGGGCTAGGTTCCTTTGGGGACTTTTGAATTGAATTAACCAAAGGGATGTCTCCTTTGGAGTATATTTAAATGATATTTGACCAAAGGAGTTAGGTGCCTTTGGATATTTCTAACTAATTTGACCAAAGAGGCATGTTTTCTTTGGGGAATTTGAATTATTTTGACCAAAGGGGTGTCCTATTTGGAGTATTTTGGATAGAATTGACCTAAGGGGTGCCTCCCTTGGACCATTTTGAAATGATATTTGACCAAAGGGGTTAGGTTCCTTTGGGATATTTTTGAATTAATTTGACCAAATAGGTATCCCCTTTGGAACCTTTTGGATGGAATTGACCAAAGGGGTGCTTCCCTTGGAGTATTTTGAAATGAGATTTGACCAAAGGTGTTAGGTTACATTGGGGCATTTTAAATTGATTTGACAAAAGGGATACCCCCTTGGAGTATTTTTGATTGAATTAACCAAAGGGATGTTCCCTTTTGTCATGACTTGTCACCCTCCTATATTATTTAAGGGATATTAATTGGTTTTTGGGACAAATTAATGCTTAATAGAAGGGGCCTAGACCTTAAATAATCCTATAAAAAATTCTAATAAAATAATTTTATAAGAGATAAGGAATATTAATTAATTAAGGGCTATTTATGATGTTTGATAAAAGAAGAATTTAAGGAATCATATTTTACAAAATTATAACCATATAATAAATTATGTGTAGATTTAGTGGACCCAATGTGGATGGGACCTAAAAAGGACTAAGGAATTTTTAAATAACTTATGGGTCATCCTATATTTTGGGAAGTACTCATGTGGCTACCCTATATTGGTGGGAATTATGAGAGGAATCTCCTAGCTTATCAAAAATAGTTCTAACCTTGTAACTATCCTATGCCTCAATAGTATGTGTTTTGTCACTCACCTTATCTCTAGTGGACCCTCTAAGGACATGATGAGTCATAATGGGTCCAAGGCATATTTTTAATATTATTATAATGTGGCCACTATTTGGCCCATGAGTGGAGAATTTACCTATAAATAGAGGACATTTTTGATGAAGAATGGGCTATCTAGGATCTAGGAAATCCTGGTGGTCTAGGGAGTATGCTCTCCACCCCTTGGGTGGATCAGAAACTAGAAGACCTAAAAGGGTTTCTTACTATAGTAAGGATCTAGTTTGGAGAATTTGAAGGAATGAGCTAGGAAGCCTTGGAAAACCCTAGGGAGTATGCTCTCCACCTTGGTGGATCAGAAACCAGAAGGGTTGAGGGAATTCCTAGCTAAAGAATAAAGCATTTTTTTTGAGAAATGGAAGCCTAGCTTGGAAAATCTTGAGGGAGACTAACCGTGCAAGAATCTAGGTTAGTGGATTCTTATTGAAGTAATTTCATGATATCTCTTGTTTAACTATGTACTTCCTTTGCAATTTCTCAAATATAAGCTTGTAGAAGTTCTATTAGATTAGATTCTGCATTAATTGCAAGTTGCCTTTCATTATCTCTTTCTTGTTGGAAAGGATTAGATTATGGGAATTCTTCAAATCATGCGAAGATACTTTGTTAGACCCTTTATAGCAATGTAATAATAGGGAGTAGTAATGATAAATATTTTTAAGAATATTATGGCCTGGATAATGATATGGTTTCAGACTTATCATGGGCAATGCAAAATTTACCTCAAGGAAGATCATGTTAAGCTCTAAATATGGTGCCTTAGACCACTTGACCAAACTATGATGATTGACCACCCGGTTCCAAGCTCTAGTCTATTTTTGGATTCCCCTGTCGATGTGTTCTAGCTTGTAAAACGATGTTGGGTTAATCAACCCTTAAATTTTGTCAATAACCCAAGACCACAACCAACACCATCTAAGTCTCTGTAACCACCATGTGGTGGTTATTACATTATGAGCACACGATCATTTTTATGGAACCATCATTCTCTAACGGAGTAAATGTGGGATATGCTTTGAGATTGCCTCAATCGCTACCCCAACATCATGAGCTTCGAATAGGTGCAACATCGATTCCTAAAAATTATTATGACCTACTGAATGCTTAAAATTCAACCGTATGGAGTTTATCAGATGGTAATTACCGCCTATTACAACCACTATCGCATCTAAGGAAGGATTGATTAGGATTTCGAACAAGAAAATAAAATATGACCTTAAAAGCCCATGGGTAGAGGATGCCTGTATATTACAAGCTATGCATTCTGTTAGTAAACCAAAAACCTCATTTTGCCTTGTCAATGACCATACAAACATTGGGAATTACCCTTGCACTCATTATGGATCGATTAGCTACTGGTTTTGAAAGACCTGGATCACAGGGCGATCTACTAGTAAGGAAAATATACAACGAGAGAAACCATGTGTCTGTCGAATGCTCCTGGTTATTTCGAATTGATCTTGTGCTTCTGTCTTGAAACCGAGGCCACAATATCCAATCGTGATGAGCCCTACATCGGATGGAATAGCAAGATTGGGTATTAAGTAATTTTGATGCTTTAGAAATTTAGACGATCCCTATCATAGTGGAAAAACAATACCTGTCAAACCCTATACCTATGGTCTAAACCGTGTGTCATGTCACTTCAATGGATGAACACCAAAAGTTGCCAACTCACCACTAGTGACGTAGGCATCCAGGTCCTGCATGGGTAGGTATGACAAAGGGAGTACTATAGGCTAGCGACCAATTGAAACATGCCAACATATGCCTACTCCTTGGTCTAGTATAGCGTCTACTGTCTCTATACAAATGTATGGAGTCTCGCACTAGTCAGGGTCATGCAATGCCATCGTAGGGCTTAGGAATGTCCTCTTAGTAGTATATTATAAATAGGTAGAAGGGTTAGCATAAAGTCTTGTTCACAAAAGGAGAACCTTAGGCACACCAATGTTAGTATTCAATGGTTTGTTGGGATAAAGGCAACTAGTTTTATAATCAAAGGATTAATAAGAAACTAGTCATGTTTCAGATGGTTTATGTAAAAGTATATCCCATGGCTTGATTACCTTAGAAAATTTCTATAGTGTTTATTTTAAAGAAAAATAGATTACTAAATATGGTCGTAAGGATTTGTCTTACAAGCATTTATGATGATGGTAAGCATTTAAGAGTATTTAGATAATAAGTGACATGGGTGGATATAGTTATGTAATGTGCCTTCTTTGTAAATATCTAGCCTTTAAGAGAATTTTTGTAGGCACTACAATAAGAAATAGTAAGGATTGAGTATAGTAGGAAGTAAGAGATCACCATGAGTTGTTTAAATGGAAAACATTTTTTTATGTAGAAACAAAACAAACTTTGATTACTAATTTAGGAAAAGAATGGTTATCATGAATTAAAGGTATGGGACTTTAATTCATTGACTTTGTGTCAATTATGAAGAATGAATTTAGAGTTCATTCTTGAGGGAATTTATAGAGTTCCCTCGAAATATGATATCTCCAAAATATAGTTCCAATGACTTTCATGAACAAAATGATTTAGAATAAGGAACCTAAAGGAACTAGATATTCCTTAATGGTATTGTGAATTTTATATGGATGTCATAGAAAAGGGAATTGGGTGATTCCTTAATTACATCAAGAGGTCAAAAAGGAATCATTGTACTCCTTGATCTATATTTGAGAAGAAGGGCCTGTAGATGCCCTGCTATTATTGTAAAATTCACCATTTAAGTTTATGAAAATGAGGAAGAAAATATTTTGGAGGCTAGGTTTTTCCCATCAGGGTTTCCCAAGATAAATCTTTGTGTCAATAATTTGTGGTTTGCCTTATTATTTCTTGTGGATGTTGCATTTATGTTTGAATAAAAAATGATGTAATGTTTATGCACTTTAATATATGCTAAATTATCAGTAGGTTAAATATGTATGGATCCTATAAAAATATGCTCAATTTTTATTATGTTGATAACTTATGATAATTCAATTTTTTCATTTATTTTTGGAATATAATGGATAATTATGAATGGTTTTAGTAGGTAGAGTTTCTCAAATAATAATCTCATGTGAAGGATGTATGCTTACTTAAATGTGTTAATGAATCAAAGGAATTTGTTTAACTTTCTATAATGATGTGGGATATTTATTTATGAATGATGCACCTTTCCATATACAACACTGTTTATATTCATGTTGATTATTCTTGTCAATTTCCAAGAACTATTACATATTAGAAGACAAATCATAATGGGATAATTGGATTTATGTAAATCTAAATATTAAGCATTATTCTTGAATGGAACATAAACCTTGCTTAAGAAGAATTCTCATGTAGTGCTTCAAACCTAAGGATAAGATGTAAAGAATTTTACCATAAAGACCTCATGGTTTAAATACACTCAAGATGGTTTAGTTGAGGTTATATTGTGGAATGAAACTCTCAAGATGGCAAAATGATCTTGATTTACAAACCAAGATAGACCCTATACTCTACATTAAAGGATTAAGTTTACATATTGAGGAAAACACCCCTATGGGACAAGTAATGTCCATTTGTAAAGAACTCAATAGAGGGATTGCTTAACCAAGGGTGTACTAATATGCACAAGGAATATTAAAGATAGGTAATCATTTTTAAAAGGATATTCCATGGATTCTTATCATGATAGTGATATAATGGTCTTAGAACTCCCTTCTAGATGGAATGGATCGGAGCTAAGATTTATGAATAACCATAGGTGTGGTTATTTCATCTATGATGGATTACCATTGGTGTGGTTCTCCATATTCAAGGCATTCACCTAGTCTTGGTGGACCAAATGGTGATTTCTCCTTTTAAGAGGATGAAACCAGTACGCTTGGCTAGCGTACTCATACCAAGTGGGGTATGAGGGTTTCATAGAAGCTAATCACTTCTACTTAAAGAGACTTTGATCAAGCCTCTATAGAGATCGAAGCTATTTGCCTTGAAAGTTATAATCCAAATGGAATATGCCTATATTAGGATATGGATTAGGTCTTTTGCCATATGAAGATGAACAATTATATATATAAAAAAATTCATGGATAAGAAAGGGTAAAAAAATAGGTTTGTTACACCTTTGGGGCATTTTGGATTGAATAGACCAAAGGGGTGTCTCATTTTGAGCATTTTGAAATGATATTTGACTAAAGGGGTTAGGTTCCTTTGGGGGTTTTTGAATTGAATTGACCAAATGGATGCCCCATTTAGAATATTTTAGATTGATTCGACCAAATGAGTTTCCCCTTTGGAGCCTTTTGGATTGAATTGACCAAGGGTGTTTGGTTCCATTGGAGCCTTTTTTTCATGGGAAATGTGGTTCACTCCTAGGAGTTTTTGAAATGGTAATATGGATAGGAATTTGCATCATATATTGATCTAAATGGGATGCTCAATTGACAGGCTTATCAAAGAGGTCCATATCGGCATCCCCTTGCTCAGCTATATAATTATTTGAGGTTTGAGAGATTTGAGCATAGTATTCCATGGATGCAAGAGCTTGGATTTGGTATTTTTTTAGGGCTTTGGATATACTCTAGTTCAAAACAATAAGCTAGGAGTAGAGTGAGGTGATGAATGTGAATACATGTGTGTGATATGTGGTGAAAGCACAAAAAAATAGCACAAAGTAAAAAAAACAAAACAATTTGTTTTTGTGTTTTCACAAGGTTTTTCTTTTTCTTTTTATTTTTTGAGTTCTAATTTTTTTTATTTTTCTTTCTTTTTTGTAAACGAAAGTGCAATATTGAACCTAAAATGAATCTAATAATTTCACCCAAATACTCTCACACACTATATTGGTGATGAAATCCAAGTTTGATGAGGGAGCCTAGATACTACCAGTCCTCATCCAGTTCATTGTGGTGAATGATACACCCTTTGAAAAGGAATGCATGCTATTTTCCTCAACTACGATGGTTCCCGGATTAGCCTTGGATAAAATAATGGGTAATGATTGGGGGTTAGTGATGAAATCAAACCTTGTCAATGTTCATGTGCAAGTGTGTAAGGATTTTGTTTATTATGTTGTCATGTAAATTAAAATAGAATTTTGACTATTACCTATATGCAAAAGCAGGAAATAAATAGCTGCAATCAACAAAAGATCAAGAGCCCAAAGGGAAATTTCATACTAGGCCTATAAGGGTTCTAAATTATAGAGCCAACCACCATTGGGTAGTTACCAAACCATATGTATGTGGTTGAGGATGTCCAACTATCAGTCCATAGTTGTGACTGTACATTAGAACCAAGGCAGGTTGAGATAAAATCCTAAATAAATATGCATAGAATGTTCCTATCCAGACAATGCAAATGATCTAGGATCTAACCTAAAATGTAGATTTTGATTATATTTTTTTTTTTTAATGTTGAATTTTAATCTAGCCTAAGACCTATATGCACACAATAAATAAAACTGATAAGGCAGATATTCCTTCACTTATTTTTAAAATTATAAAGAAAAATAAAGGGATAATTTAACTAGAAAATTATTACTGTATACATGAGTCACGATTTGTGTAGGATAACATTAGCATTTCTCTCCTTTTTCTTGATCAAGGGATGGATAAGCCTAAATCTCCCAATTTTACAATGATTTTCTCCAATATTTTTGGGGAGATATTACAACTTTCTTCTTAAACTACATTGCTTTGAACGGTGATCTTCCAACTCTCCAACAAATTACTAGGTGTTCTTTGCTCCTATACTACATCTCCAGTGGTGAGTGGGATTTCATATCCTAGAATTTGGGCTACTCTCAGCTTCAATATATCTTCAAATACCTACCTATTGCATACATAAAAGGCAATCAAGGGTCAATAGCACCTACAAACATAATCGAAATCAAATACAAATGAAACTCTTGAAACACTAGTTGCAAAAATAGAATTAATAATGCAGAAACCAAATAGGAATACCTTGCTAACAATTTAAATCCTACCGATATCTACTTCTAATGGATATGATGCATTCTGAGTAACCGCATGTGCGTAGGTGGGGTTGGGAAACCATGAGAGAGTGGTTAAGAAACTATGAGAAGGTGGTTACAACTGTGTAATCGTGGGAGTATGGTTGAGGTTGGATGGTAGAAAGCTTCAAAATGGTGCTCCAAGACTTTAAATATTTTGTCTCCTAGAGATGTGTGTGAGATCATAGAATTATTTTGTTATCTTGATGATAAATTATTTCTACCTTCTTTGGTTTATAGGGTGAAGGTGCCTTTCTAGGCCCCTTGAAATTTTAGAGGGAAAGGGAGGTGGCAAGCCAAGATTTCTAAGTTGTAATCCAGGGCTACCAAATGGAAGAGGTAGTTATAGTGAGTCACCTAGGGTGTCTCACTTAACTAGGGTGATGTGGCTAATGGGTAGGTGCAAGTGGAGTGATGTGTGGAGTGAGGTATGAGATGTGGTAAGTAGGTAGGTGGAAGTGAAGTGATGTGTGGAGTGAGGTGTGATGTGGCAGGGTAGGTGGAAGTGGTGTGATGTGTATGATATGTGGCAAGGTGATGGGTAGTGGTGGCTAGGATACATGTCACATGGGGAGACAGGTTATCCTAGGGGATTTTCTAGATTTATTAAAATCTAGAAAATAGGATAATGTGCAACATTAATATGCCTACATCAAACCTTGGACAAATTATTATTATGCAAAATTATGATGTGCTATGTGAGTGGATAATGTGCAGGAATCATATACCTAAGTCAAACTTTAGACACATTATTACTATGTATTTTTGTAAGGTGGGATGCAAATGCCTAGATTTTGGTGTCTAAAAAATAAATGCATTTCTACTAGCATATAGCCATATTAACATGTAAACATATTCTAGAGACTCACACAACACTTTGTAAAGCATATGCATGTAATTTACACAAACCATCCATAGTTTCTAGATAGCATCAATGTCCTTAAGCGATGTAAATATTATATTTATATATTATATAACATTATGCATGTGCACATAGTAATGTCTTTTCTGTTTCACTTTCACACAACCAGACAATGCAATATTTTCAGCACAAATCAAAATCCTATCTTTTTGAAAGCAAATACAATTTTTCTAGTACAAATCAAAATCCTTTCTTTTTGAAAGCAAATACAAATATCAATATGAACATTCTAACTAGAGTCCTTTGCTATGCTTTGCACTTCCAATTTCTCTCCAATGCTTCTTGTAATTGTTTTTCTACAAATTCTCAAAGCACATTTTTTCTCTACCATACAACTTATGCCTTTTTTTTTTTTTTTTTTGGTAAGTAAGAGAATATTATAATTAACACCGGGTTTTAACTGGTTGACCCAAAACCATTTTACAAAATAGGGTCCACTGACCAACTGGACAAAGGCCAAGCCCTAAAAGTTTAAACTGACAACAAAAATGGCCAAGACCTACTCTTCCATTAGAATACAACCAAACTAAACTATGGAAGCCCAATATTATAGCCAACGTAAAATAAAGACACAAAAAAGAACTAACAAAGACAAAAACTAATCATGTAAGCACCATGCAGAGTAGCTTGTGCCCATATAAAAATAATAGAATATGGTAAAAAAAAACATCCCATAGAATGGACAGCCAAGAGGCCAAGCAGTCTTCCTTGTAGTCCTCATCTAACTTCTTATCATCGTTCTTGCCATCATCTTTAGATTTTGCCTTCGACTCCTTGTGCCCCATCATCATCTTTAGATTTTTAAGTTATTTTATCCCCCAAAAAAAACAACCACTCCCATCCAACAAGAAAAATTATTTATTTTCCTCCCTTATTTGTTAAAATATATGGAGGAAGTTTTAATTTATTATGATACCATATGCTTAGCTCAAGTGCAGTTAAACTGACCACCACTTCCATACTATGCACATCCAAATCATGAAGAAAGAAACTATTTTCTTTAATTTACACACTTATTACCAATTTTAATATTGCTCATAACATTCATGCAAAGGCTTTCAAATAATATATTTACCTATGCTTTACATGATTGATATTCATAATAATAAACTTACATTCGTATTTCTTTTTATCATGCATACATTTATTTATTTACATTTATATTTATTTTTTCTTCTAATTTAAACTATTAAAAATATGCACATTCATGTAAATAGTGGAACCTATCATATTCACAACATAAATCATATGCATACCTTATTTATGTAAATCAAATTTTAAACAAGCATTACAAACAAACCATGCACACACTATCTAGTCAATCATGAGATATGCATGATATTAAAGTGTGCAAGTGTCCATGTACTCACAAGTCAAATAATAAATTCCCTTATTACCTTTTTCCATCGACTTGCTTTCATTCATCGATGACTTTGAACCTGGTCCTACACTCACAATAGCTATCAATAGTACCACAATTCATAAGAAAAGGTAGATTTATTATTAATTTTTATTTTTAACCAATAATCATGTGAGATGGATCATTACACAAGTGGACTATACTGGGCAACTATTGTAAAGGATAACATTTTATGAATCCAAATTTCCCATATATTTTCCTCTTGTATTAGCATGGGTGTCAATCCATGATTGAGATTATCCTTTAGGGCCCATTACACTTAGAGTGTGGATGCATACTCCCCATCGCTTAGCATGATGAACCTTCATCTTGTATGATTTACTTGTTATAAATTTTACATGCAAGGGGTTAGCATACATATACCTAGTACCTAGTTGGTTGTCCACTCCACTAGAGTCAGCTAGGGCCATGTCATTACCCTAAAACTATAATTAGTACCATTGACTATTCATGGTTCATGAAAATTTATTGGTTGTCCACTTCACTGGAGTCAGCTAGGGCCATGTCATTACCCTAAAACTATAATTAGTACCATTGACTATTCATGGTTCATGCAAATTTATTCCATATAAAATATCATGGTTGGATTAGTTCTCTTGATCATACCAATCTACTCATAGTCAAAATAATGCATGGACCTATCACTGCACTTCCCAAGCAATGACCTAGAAGAACTATTCCATATCGCCCCTAATTACTAGTTCTAACAAGATAACTTGTTTCAACCTATGGTCAGTTATTTTGACCTAATATCCAAGAAAATAACCATCCTTGAGTCACGTTGTATGATTACTCGCATCTCAATAGTCTTGGGTGATAAGGTAAATATCATCCTTCTCGATGATTCATTGGTCATTAAGAGAAACTTCATGTCTTAAGGTATCCACCCTTAATGGTGGGATCTCTAACTGGTTTAATCTAATGGGTCTTCTAATAGCTAACCTTTAGCTACTCACTTTAGGATATGGATTCCCAAGGAAAAGGTTGCTAACTAGATCCAAAACTAACTGGTCCTACCATTGGTTTTCTTAATTTTTGGACAAAAGCATCATTAATCTATACCTTATTCTTTTCTTAAGACATCAATTCTAAAAGATATATTTTCATTATACAAATCAAGAGGCAGCCAAGTTCAATTACTCATACTAACATACATTTGAGTTGATAATGAATCACCCTCTTTAATAATCTATCACCCAATCAAAGTCCTTCACAAAATTCCTTACCTAAGATATCTTTACAAGATTATCTTCATATAAAATTAATTAACTAAAGTTACAACATATAAAAGCACTTCCATTTAAATAATATATGTGTAAGGAATTTGTTAGCTATATGCATTTGTTCCACTACATTTGACTATATCCCTCTATCATATTATAGCTATCTATTTTCATTTAAGCAACTCTTAACATTATAAACAAATTTAAAAGGGATTCAAAATCATTTTCTCTCAATGAAAAGAATGATAACACTAAAATTTTCATTATATCCATTAAATGAAAGTGAATTCTTCTTCGCTTTATTAGTTCATTTGATAGTGGAATATAATATCATTTAGAGATGTGTATAGCTTATTTCTAAAAGATAATTATAATTTTTTTAGCACAACCCTTCAAAAAATTATCTATCATCTATCCAATTAATAATAGCTAGTGAAAACTGAGTAGAAAGTGACATCCACTCCTTATAGGTATGTTTATCAAGCATGATCTCTAGACAAGGTTAGGTTGTGCCTATATCATTAGACCTATGGTAGGCCATCCTTATAATAATTAGCTAGGCTAGTATATAAATATATAAATAGTAGCATTTTCCTCAATATGAGGGTTTTTAGTTTGAGTGTTTATCTAGTGTATATTATATAGTTATTCTCTACACTTTTTATGAATTGGCTTATCCTTTGATCTTTGCTAGAATTGAATAATTGAATCTTTTATATGTGGATGATTTTTAGGCCCTATATAATTTTGTAAAAGCTATTTGGTATGTCTAAAAGTCTATTTTATTAGGCCCATACTATTGAAATAGTAGATATCATTAGTGTTTTATTATTTGGTTCTAATTTCTTCTATAAAACATTTTGTATATACTGAGATCTATTAGAGTAGCAGTCGACATGATCTAGGCTTAATTCATATTCAATGATACTTTATCTAGTAATTGGTCTATCGGGCCTTATATGTAGTTTAGTTATAATGTGTGTTGCATAGTATATGGCCATGTTGTTATCCAAATTTTGTCTTTATCTAATCTATAATTTCATCCCTAATACCTCATTTCTTTCTCTAGTATTACCCCATCTATTTATTTTTATTTTATAATAGGGATTCAACCTTCTCTAGAGGTTGGTTAAGGAGAAACATAGAACCATCCAATATTATCCCTATGGTCAATTATGCATTGGTATCTATTAGGAAGATCATAGACCAAGAATTATTATCTTGAAAGGATCATGGTATTATTCATGAACACTATAAAGAATTAACAAAGAAGAATAGCAAAGGTAATATGTTGTAATATATCAGGTCTTCCATCCAATATAGTTGTGTGTAAATACATGTATAGGATATGTTGATAAATAAGTTTCAATGTATGCTAGAAGGATGGGAAGAAAAAATAGTATATTAAAAAATATATATTTAGCTATTAAAGAGCATCCTTCAAGCTATAACAGTTTATCTCCTATGTGTGTTTAAGATACTAAAAAAATCTACAAAAAATATAGAAAGTATTAAAAAGGTTTTTTTGTGATTAGATACATAGTAGAAGAGTAGAATACCCATTATGGGATGGTAAAACTATGTAGACTAAAATTTATAGTATTAGGATTAATGAGGATTAGAAATATAAATAAGATCCTAGTTACAAAGCAAGATGGAGGTTAATGATAGAATGTCATTATTTATGGTACAAAAATTAAAGAATAAGTAGCTAGCTAATTAAAAAGATATTATATTTTTAACCATATTAAATTCATGTAAAGGATCATCTATATGGAACCATAGGATAAAGGGAATAAAGTTGTTATGAAATGATTTCAACAAAAAATTGGGATTTGTAGCTTGGCTTAATTCTAGGAGGATGCATGGTTGGAGAACCCATATATAATATTGGATGAGGAGTTTGATTAAGTACAGGTAGATATAGAAGAAATATATAGGGGTATGGTTGTTGACTATGTGGCCTAGGAATAGTAAGTGGTAAGTTGGAAGGACTTACATAAATGTAGCCATAGTGAGGAAACTTTAGATAAGTTAAAAATTAAATTATGATCCCTCTATATTGGTGTAAGTATGTGTGAAGAAATTATAGTATGGGAACATACTCTTTATGGATCCTTTAATATAAAATCAACTACTATAAGATTCTATTAGCTAATCCAAAAGATGGGTTTCAATGGAATTAACTTAAAAAAAAATTCAACACAAAAGATAACAATAGTAATTTGGTTGACTATGCAAAATAATATTTTAACAATAGATAAATTGCATAAAAGAGGGTTTTGAACTCCTAATATTTGTCATCTATGTGAAGAATAGGAATAGTTAGTAGAACACTTAAATATAGAATGAAGCTATTCTCTTTCAATTCTTTAAGGTTTAGTTAAGGAGATAAAGTCATATGCATATTATAAAATAGAATGGTGGTATGGATATAATAGTGTTAAAATTTCTTTAGGAGTGTAAGGTTGAATAAGATACATTATTCGATTCCATTCCTTAATGCTTGGAGGGTTTGGTTACAACAAAATAGAAGAATATTGTAGCAATAAAATAGAGTCTTCGTAATAATAAGGTAGATGAATGGGGTTGTTGTAGTGGAAAATATTAAATTCTTGAGTATGAAGTGAATTATAGAATAAATAGAGGAGGCAAATATTAGTAAACACTAGGACCTTATCCCTAATGATATGGATAAATATACTAAAGAAAATCCAAGTGTAAAATGACATCTAACTAGCTAGGCGCGACTAAATATCAATATTTATGGAGCTTCTAAGGAGGACTCTAAGAAGAAAAGATGAGAAGTGATAAGGGATAACAAAGAGATCCTAATTGGTGTTGTTAGTAATCTTATAATATTCATGACAAGTCATAAAGTAGAAGCCAAAGTATCTTTGTCTAGAGCAAAAAATTATAAGGAAATTAGGTATAAGCAAGTTAATAGTGGAGGGAGATTCTATCAACATTTTTAATTAACTTAACAAGAGGGATAAAAAGAGCTAACTAATATGAAGTATAATAGTGAAAATTATAAGGATCCTTAACTCACTAAAGCACATCTGGATGACTCATGTTTTTAGAGAAGGTAATAGGGTTGTATACTAGATGGCTAAATGAAGGTCTCTTTGTGAAGAGAATTGGAGGTGGATTCCCCTAAATAATGTTCACATAAATATAAAGGAGTTAGTATAAAGGGAAGGGGCATAAACATATTTTTTTATAATAAGGTAAAAGATTAATCCAATGGCCTAAATTTTTTTACAAGCTAAAGAATTAAAATCCCAAGAGTAGTCCAGATAATTGACAAGTATAGGATCATGTGACAATATATTAGAAATTTTTTAATGTATTTATTCTATGATCTATGCAACAAAAAAATCCTAGGGATAGATTTTCTAATAGATTGTCTAGTCATTGATTGTTATTGGCAACATGTCAAATGTAGTGGAAGTATACTTAGGCCCATAGAATATCCTATATAAACACATAATAACCATATTTAATATATGGAAAGCCCACCCAAGCATAGTGACCAATGGTTTATAATAATAAAGGAAACATTTTGAGGGAATAAAGTTTCTAGGGATTAACTGGTTGAGGGAAGCCCTTGTGAATGGCCAAAGATATAGATAATTTTAAGGGATGGTAGAAGGTGTGGTTAGATGATGGTTTGGATTGGGGACCAGATCAATTGTTTATGAAGGAGGTATACAACCCTTTCAATCTTCAGGTAAGGCTCAAATATAGGTTGTATATGTTTCAAGAGTTAGGATGGTAGTTAAAAAGTATATGATAATGTTTGAAATAAAGGAAATAACCCAACACATTAGAGCCCTATAAGAAGAGGTTTTGAGCAATAGGATTGGTGATGCCAAGAAAAAATGTAAAAAGGTTCATGCCTTTAAAAAGTAAACTTTTACCATAATAATAAAAAATCACTCTAATTTTCTCTTCATCATTTTAGTGATCCAATGTAATAAAGGTGGTATTGATTTTTCTTGCTATAGTTCTCCCTTTATCATAGTCCTCATCTACTATGAATGTATAATTCATCACTATACCATGATTTCATTAAAATAAAATTTTAAAATATCCCTTAAATATGGAAACTTTGCAATCAAAAATTAGGAAATTATCTTAGTTACCTATTATGTTGAGATCCTTATCATGTATATTCTTTTTTGTATAGTAATTCATGTAATATTTTGTAATAACATATATTGAGCTTTATTATACTTTTCAATTTTTGATAAAATATTATTTAAATATTTTTTAACTTACATTATTATATTTTCTACTTGGAATTTCTTCCATTTGGATTTAATATATATATAGATAGATAGTGAAATGACAAAGATATTTTAACAAAGGCACTAAATAATCTAGTATCTTTATCATATTTCTTAAAGTAACTCTACCTTGAATTTTGAGAACAACATTATTATTACATTTGTTACATATTATTATGATTATAATATAATCGTTCATTTTGCACATAAATCTTTAGATGAATATTCCAAACCCATGAGTTTGCATATATTTTTATTTAAATAACTTACTAATGTATTTTGATATTCTACATTATTATTTTCTATTTTATATATCTTATCTTTTGAACAAGCATGTTTATAAACTATACTTCAAGTGTAAAAACATGCTTTGATTATTCATAAACACAATTCATAAATTTCCAACTATTAAAATCCACTTTGATACCAAAATGATGTAGACCAAGGGTAGATGTATTTATTTCTATAAGGAAAGGTGGATGATTACTCATTTTGATATGGTTTTTGAGGTTGATAACCTCTAGTTGGAAAATACTTGGTGGTAACCTTATTTACAAACTTAGACAACACATGTAGGTTGGTAGTTCTAGACGGAAAGCTTCAAACAACTAATTCTTAACAATGATATCTATTCACTAGGTTAGAAAATGGTCTTCATTTATGGCCTAATGTTTTTAGTTAATAATATCTAGATGATATACTCTAACACATCTATAGATGGTATAATTCATGATGGCTTTGGGTTATATGGCTCCCACTTTAGTTTATACAAGATGATAGTACTTGATCATGGTGTTTTGGCTATAATGCTTCAAATAGAAATCTCTTCTAGGTAGATTTTTTATGAAACTCTACAAATGGATGTTAATGCTTCATTATTATGTCAACCTATAATTTTTATCAATAGCTTCTGACCTACAATAGAAATCTTAGCAACGTGTAAATCAAGTATTCTCACATACTAGCACCAACACATGCCTTTAGCACAATGATGATAATTGGATTTCATAAGAAATACCTTCATGATTATTTTATATTACAACCATTGCATGTATGCATAACCAGTATGTTATGATGACTTCTCCTCTCCTTTATTTCTCCTCCTATATATTTTACTTCTCCTCAACCTCACTTCTACTCTATTACTTATTTAGCTCCATTTTTTTTCTAGTCTCTCAAGTCTTATTTAATTTATAGGTTGGATGTGTTAGTTACTTTCTAACTACCTATAATGCACCTCAAACTATTGACCTTATAGGTACTCACATAGATGCTCTTGCATCATATACTAATAAAAATATAATCATATTTATATGTGTTTTAGTGGTTTCCTTGTTGGCAATTTTGGGTACTTTGGGTACATTGCCTTTGCTCAAGTGTATAAGTTGTAATTGATGTCAAGAAGCTCTTGAAGGAATTTGATTTGATGTCAAACAATTTGTTTTGATGAAGGTTACGGCATGATAGTTTCAAAGGTCTTTTGTAAACCCCAAGATGGCAGGTTTAAATATTACGGTGGATGCATTAGTTTAATGCATTTGGGTCCAGAGGAAGTATTTATTTAAATAATTAAAAACCTTGTTAAAGGTTCCTTTTAATTATTTTTAAATAAATATTAATTTATTGTTTGCATTGGGTTCTCCTAACCCATGGTGCAAATGTCTTAACTTTGATGGCGCTATGTTCTAATATTGTGGGCGCTAGCCAAGACCTCCGTCGACGTGTTAAACTCCTTGCCGACATCAAGAGTTTATGGGAAATATGCATATAAATCTCCCACGATGAAGATCAAAGATGATCCCATCCAAATTTTGAAAGGAGTTGCTCGTTGTAAATTTTTCTGTGTATTCACCGATTTTCGTGGATCTGCTGTTTGTTTGTATGCACTCACTAGTTGATGAATTTGCCATAAATTTTATTGTCATCGTGTCATGGTAGAGGAAAGGAAGGGACTATGGTTTCATTTTATCCCTATGCAGAAGGTACAAGGGAAACAGAGTGAGGTTCAAACCTCATTGGATGCCTTTGGTGCACCGATAGCGGCTAGGCTATTGGTGCGCTACCCGAATGGGAGGTTCCGCGTTCGAATAACGCGAAAGGGTTTTTCTTCGTTGAAGTGGACACAGTGGGTGGTGTTAGAGTTTGTGCACAATTTCTCCATAGCATGATTTTTGGTGTTGGCCAAGGTATTTTCGAAATTAATTTTTGCTAGTGTATTTTGCGGATGGAGGAAGTTTATTAGAGGAAAAACAGCTTAGGAGTTATAAGAAGTTTGAAGCTTGCTTTATTTTGAAAAAAGTTTCTTTTGAAGGTGTTGTTTGCATTATCTTATTGCATTCTTATGAGAGATAAAATTTATTGTTGATAAGACTATAAGGGATAAATAAGGTGTATAAGGGATAAATATTTCTTGTAATGTTGAGAGTGCTTTTGGTTGATTATGGAAATGAAAGCATGATGTTTTAAGGTTAGAATTGCTTCTTGTGTGAAAGTGTGAAACCTTAAGTGGGTAGATTTGAGATTGACATTTGATTTCATTAAATTGGTAATAATCAAACTATTCTTTACTTGGTTAAAGTGTTGGAATTACTCCTTTGTTGATGATTTGAAAAGTTGTTTTGTTCTTGGTGATTTGAGTTGGTGGATGCTTTTTGTTCAAACAATGTTGGAGAGAAAAGGAGTTCTACTTGTTTCCTTTTCTAATGTTGATTGTGAAATGCTTCAAGGTTGTGTTTTGAGTTAAATGGTGTTGATTGAACCTTGGTTGATAAGCATTGTTGTTGAAGCCCTAATTGATGGTGAAAATAACATGAGTATCATTTTTATGTGATTATTTGCATAGTTGGAAATTGTTGGGGTTTCATGTTCTTGAAAGAAAGCATTCTATCCTATCCATTTCAGATATTGATTTGAGTTTTCAGATTTGAGATTGAGATTGAGCTGAGTTTATTTGAGTTGAGTTTTGAGATTGGGAGTTGAGTATAGAACATATTGAGTCTCTAACAATTCTCTTTATGCTTCTATGAGTTTGACAAATCACATTGGGTCTCTAACAATTCACTTTGTGATTTCCTACTAAGAAATTTTTCTTGGTGGGCTTGCTAAGTTTTTGGACAGGTTTCGATGGGACTTGTAAGCAGTTTTTGGACAGGTTCTGGTGGGGATTTGTGAGCAATTTTGGACAGGTTCCAATGGGGACTTGTGAGCAGATTTGGACAGGTCCTAGCAAAGGACTTGTGAGCTGAGTTTGATAGTTCTATCAAAGAACTTGAGGACAGAGATGCACTGGTTCTATGAGAAGAACCTGAGGACATATTTGGCAAGTCTTTGAGAAGGCTTGTATGCAGAGGATTGATTTGTTCAAGAGTTGGAAAGATCTGACAAACTGAGGAAGACTTCTACTAGACTGACTGACTATGTTTGGTATAGGTTGTTGAGTTGTTGTGGACATGATCATAGAAGGCAAAGGTCTCTTAGGCTAAGCATTGAGGATAGGAGGTCTTCGGTGGAAAGGAGTTCCACATGCTGGCAAGAGGTAGAGGCAGTTGATATTCTGAGGGATCATTTCTAGAGTAGAGGGGAAGGTATCTCCTTTGAGCAGAGGCTCATAAATTTTGATTATGGGAAGGTATCTCCTTTGAGTAGAGGCTCATAAATTCTGATTGGGGGAAGGTATCTCCTTTGAGCAGAGGCTCATAAATTATGATTGGGGGAAGCTATCTCCTTTGGGACGAGGCTCATAGACATTTTAATTGGGAAGGATTCCCAAAGAACTTTGAGATAACTTTTAGAGAAAATTTTTGTGGACGTAGCCCAACAATTCTGGGTGAACCATGTTAAAATTGGTGTCATTTTGTGGATGATATTGTGCATTTGCTTTGATATTGCTTTGGGTATATTGCTTTACTAATTTGAAGTATAATGGAAAAAGTAAAAAGAGGTCTTATACTATTCACCCCCCCCTCTCAATATAAGCTTGTGTTCTTCATTCCTAACCTAAATAAGGATCCCAAGAAAATTTAAAGCTTGAAATCATAGATTTCATCTTAGTACTATAAATATCATACAAGAGAAAACATACTAAATAAGAAAGAACTACAAGTTTATCAACAACCTTATAATCTATTTCCTTATATATATCTCCTAGCATGGTCATTGATCTTAGTTTCATGTCTAGCTTTCATAAGGATAAAACTAAAAAATAAAGAGCACCTTCAAAAATTTTAGTTGTAAACTTGTCATGATGTCTAAAAAGGAAAAATACAAATATATATAAATAAGTTCATATTTATGTCTCTATGAATGAGGTTTCATAAATCTCAATTTTCCCCTGATTTTTTATTGAAACCCTACATTATAGATTGTATTTATTATTTTGTTTTTACTTTTTATTTATTTTTTCTATTTGATAAATGATCCAAAAATACATTAGAGCTTTTAAGGATCTTAGAGTTCTAATTTTTATTTTACTTTCATTTTTTATGTTTGTTAAATATTATGAAAGCTTTATATTAGGAATATAATCTATACGTTTTATCAAGTTTTAAAATGCATGTTTGTAGAATATCATGTAAAAATATTCTCAAATTTAATGTTATATGGTATCTTTGTTCATGACAATAGGACATATACATTAGTATAATATATTAACATTAAATACCCTTTTATGTGTGATGTATTGTAAAAACACATAGAAGTAGCATTCATGTATATCTAATATTATATCTTTTTAAAGTTGTATATCATGTTATTCGTTAAAGTTGTTATTTGTTAGATTTTTATCATTGTAATAAAACCACAGTTTTAAAAAATTCATATTTTCAAAAATTAAGCTATAAAAATTCAATTAAAATGTATTTTTTCTTATCAAATAACAAATATTTTAGTAAATAATTATTAAAGACCTTAATTAAAAATAATTACAAAACAAATAATTGATAGTACCCTAATAGATAATATGTATATAAGAATAATAATATAAAATAGTATTTGTAGCTACAAACATGTTAAAGGATCTATAATAAATAAATAATAATAAAATTCCATGTTAAATCTTATCTTTCTCAAAAAAAAAAAATCTTATTCATAATATATTACAAATATTAAAATTAATTTAAAGAAATATTTATCTTCAATGTAATAATAAATTTATATGTTCTACATAATAACATATTGTATAATAAGGGTTTGAGGGCTTGGTTCAATGATCAAAATGCTTTTGTAGGAGTGCTAAGACTAGGGTTCCAATCCTTTGGTCCCCGTAGTATTGATGGGCATAACCCGTCAGCATATCCGGATATGTAAAAGGTTTACCTAATGTAATTAGAGGTTATTGTGGCGACAAGAAGCGAGATTCAAACCCACAAAGAGGTGTAAAATTATTCAAGTTAAAAACATTTTGGATCACCCAATAAATTAAATCACATAAATATTAAAATAATACAAGCATAAAACACCACTTTTGGGTTCAAGACTATTGCAAACAACCACCCAAGTAGGCGAGATCAACCAAATTCCATTAGAGGTGTCATTTTACAAATTTTTTTGCCCTTATTTATTATCCATGTATTATGGCATGAGGATCAAACAAATATAAGGGATATCCTCTAGGGCCCATAAAACCTAGAGGATGGATGCTTGCTTCCAACTCTTTGTCATATTGAACCTTCGACTAACTAGTCGACTCATTCTACAACTAGTATGAAAGAGGATAGTGTATTCATGCCTCCATGACTAACTGGTGGTCCCCTTTTTCCTAGACCTAATTAGTGTCGTGTAACTATCCTAACTCTAGACTTCATCACACATACTCATTATAACTCATAGTGGTTCATCCCATACCACACCCTATGGTTATTCCATGAGCATGGGATTTATCATAGTGCTCTTTGAGCAGTAACCTGAGAAGGTGTATTATGCCACCTTATCATTACTAGATATGATCGAGTCACATTTTCTAACCAATTCTATCAGTAAAAATTTTCCCTAAAGCTCGTTGTGTGCATCCCAACTCCTCAAGAATATTGGGTACTTTTTTTTTGAGTCATTTTCTATCGATGTCCTCATTAAATTTGTTAGACTATCCCTTCTCAAAGAGAACATAAAATCCTTTCTCAAGAAAAGTTTTTCTCTTTTTTATTAAACAATTAGTGATAAAGGTAATTGAATCCTAACAAAAACTAGTTTAACTTTATTTCAACAGAGGTATCACCAACCCTAAGGCTCAAAAATTCATTTATATTTTATTTCATTTTATTGAATTCCTAAACTAAAATATCTACAATGGTATATTTAATCAATGTGCTTTTAGATAAAATATAATATTTTCATTTATGAGGTCAAATCATCTGGTGTTAAACCACACAAACTATTAAATCTTGCCTTGCCATAAAGTCAAAATTGCAAAATGATAGATTGACATGTGATTGCATACTCCAGTTGAATGATTCTATTTTATTTAAATTTGGAGGATACCATTCGGTTAATTTCTTTTAAGATTTATTCTACTTGTTTAATAATCATCATATAGAATGTTTCCATAAGGAGATCATTTTATAACATTAGTCTTGATGTGGTTCATTAAGGAAATTTTAATTAACATGCAAGATTGGTACATGTATTCCTTTTTTTCCAAGAAACCTGATTTCTAGAGCTTTATACCACCCGAACCAATTTATTCTACCAAATCTCAAGTATTTATACAACACTTATAAACTCAGTTTATCCCTTTCAAATGTTTGGAGATGATAATATGAGTCTTTAAACCATAATGTTATTCACACATTTTAGCTAATATCTCTTTGACTTCCTTTTAGAAATATAAACAAAATTGTTCAGGTTGCTTTGAATTGCATTTTCCCTATTCTACATTTTAGATTATGATTTTAGAAGTGTCCCTAAGGGACATTGAGGTTTGTAGGCTATACTAGAAAAACTTGGCAATTCAAAAAGTATTTACAGTTCAACCAATAACTATTCCAATATCAAACTGGGTTTCATTTGGTGTTTAACAACATCATTTCTGAAGCATTACAACGTAAACATCAATATACAAGGTTTTCCATTAAGGATAGCATGACATTTAATGCCTCTTTTAATTAATAATTCCAACATCCATTATTTTCAAAACAATTTCAACATTAATTTTTTTACACAGCTACGTCCAGAGTGAATGTAGTTTACAAGAGGGCCTTGCCCATCATTTCCAATGGTATAGTTTTATATACATAAAGATTTTTTATTTATTTTATTAAATATGCAAACTACCTCCCAACTATAGTTTGGATTGTACACTTATTTGGATGCTTAGTTACAAAGTCCTAAGCTAATTCTAGATACAAAAATATCCATGTATTTTCTATCAATAAATGCAGTATTGTTTATTGGTAACCCTCCTAAAGCATGTATGCAATTTGTCTCTGCTCATCTACAAGGCACTTTGGCAAATCCATTTCATAACCACACAACCCTTTCTCATACATTTTATTTCATGGCATCTATCCAGGCATTCGGTTCATATCTCGTATAGGGGTAAACATAAGATGCCACCAGGTATCAAATATGACTCAAGACAAATGAATATGCAATATAATATGCACACATTTATTGTTCTATAGCAATAACATACAAAATATCATATATATCATTTCCTGATACACAACTCAAAGAGTTTAGATAAAATTCTTCTTTCAGACTACCTACAATTATACAGGTAGAACCTCATGAATCCTTTCTTTGCACATCCAAAGTTGTTTTTGGTAATCAAATAAATAAGAAATTAAATAAAACATAAGTAATTTCTCTTTATTATATCCAAATCAATCTCCTTCACAACATTATGGCAATGCTCAACCCAACATTCCATTTTTTACAAAACACAAATAATAATACTCATTTGTTTTTGCTAAAGTATAGGAAATTCAACATGGTTCAATTCAAAATAACAAGAGAAAACATTCATCTTTTGCTCACATCGAACCATAGAAAATACATATATAAAAAAGAAAGATACAAAGCATCCAATATTAAATTCATGCTTTCCAAATATTTCACATTGCTTCTCCTTATCCTTTGCTTGCATATGTCCATTCCAATATGCATACAATATCTTCCCCTACAATACAAAGAGGTTTTCTCACTCTCCTCTTCTCTTCCATTACAAAAACTTATGGATCGATATATTTTTCTACCATTCTACTATAAAGATAACTCGGGTGAGTTTATTACTCATAAATCATGCATAGTGCCAGATAATCATGTCTTAATTTCCACCACTTTACACGTATAACATGATATCATGGAAATATAGAAAATTTTGGCATTTTTTCCTAAGCTAACAACAAAAATTGAGGGTATGCCTCCTATAAGCATAATATTTTTAAGGTTTAATATTACTAATACACAAAATCCATGTCCAACTAAAATATGCATATTTAAAGCAAAAAAATAATAATAATATAGGATTCAACACATGGAAAACTTTTTTTATCAAGTTTTTTTCTTTTTATAAAGAAAATTTCCTAATATTGCAATACCAACATGCCTAAACAAGAAAGTGACTCCCATCATCATTGCCTCCAAAAATAAAATCATTCCTCTTTCCATACCAATAAGTGATATTCAATAAAACATAATTCATATAGAAATGCAATTTGCAATACACCTAAATGATATGCAAAGCACAAGTTTCCACGTATTCACAAGCTAAATCATCACTTCCCTTTTTACCTTTTTCCACAGACTCGCGTTCTTTCATTGTCACCTTGCATTTATCCTACTCTCACAAAGACTATCAACAGTACCATGTTTCACAAGAAAAATATAATTTTATTATTTCTTTACGTTCATCCATTGATCGTGTGAGGATGGTCGCTACATCTTCCCCCACTAGAGACAAACATTGACGTTGTGTTTTTAAACTAGGTTAAGAAAAATAAATACTTTTATGTGTGTATATATATATATCTATATCTATATATATTATATATATATATATCACAAAAATAAAAAATAATCAAACAAATTCATTGTTCCCATTTATCACAAGATATTCCAATCATATTTATCATCACAAAATCACATTTACCCATGTTTGGTCATATAACCATATCATAGATTATGCCATATTACAATCAGTTAAACATATGCCATCATATATTCCAAAACACTTTACTTAGCAATACAAAACATTTACAAGCTACTCTACTCAGTAACACAATAAGCATATTTTACTCTACTCAATATCCAGTCTCATATTGATTTGCATATATACATATATCATGAAATCATATGAAAGTTTACGATAAATTCTATATCTACTCAAACAGATAAGTAAATTTCCACTGCATATCTACCACATCTTTCTATGTAGCATTTCTATTTGAGTAGTGGTCACATTGGATCCAACATTGCTCTATGCTTATCTTCCTCATATTCTTGGTTATAAAACCAAGTAGGTAAATAGGTGGTACCTGGATCTTTAATGAATCAATTATCTACAATTTCGAAGCATCAATAACATGAGTGAGATAAAAAATGTACTTTCTAAATAGGGACACATGGAAGACATTATGGATTTTAGATAAGCTTGGCGATAGAGCTAGTTTTTATCAATAGGGCTTATGTTAGCTATAATCTGAAATAGACCCACATATCTAGAGTCAATATTGGAATATTTTATGGAACTTTTAGTTGGCTTCTCCGATAGAATACTCCCTTAGTGTTCTTTAGAGTTTCATGTAGCTCTTCTGGTGGTTTGTGGTCCCTTTCAATTTCTACTAAATTCCCTTTAATTTTTCTTCCATTTATTTCATTATTTTTGATCTAATAACTACTTGATCTTCTATATTATCCCAAGATAAGGGAGTTCTCTATCATCTCCTATATAGGGCTTTGAAAGGTGTCATACCTAGTGATGCATGGTAACTATTGTTGTATGCAAATTCCACTAGGTATAAATAGTCTTCCCACTTTATGTTTTAATCCATGTTAAACATTAATAAAATATATTCAAGCTTTTGATTCATCCCCAATTTGGTCCCTAATTCTTAATGCAACGCTTTCCAAAATTTAAAAATAAAGTGATAATTTCTATCAGTTATTATAACTTCTATAAAATTGTGCACCCTTACCACTTCCCAAGAAAACATACTTGCTATTGTGAGTGTGTCATCTTGCACATTGTTTGGTATAAAATATGTGACCTTGGTTAACTTATCCAAAATTACCAAAATTCCATCATGCCTAAATATTATTTTATATAATACCACTATAGAGTCCATTGATACTACTTGTCATTTTTATATAGGTATCTCATATGGGTACAAATTTCCAGATGGATGCAGATGTTCTGCTTTCACTCTTTGGCACTCTAAATATTTGGCCACATAGTTGGTAATATATTTTTTTATTTGTGGCCAAAAATAAGCTTTCTTCAAAATGTTATGCAATTTTGCCCCTCTTGGGTGGACATAATAAGGAGTATTGTGCATATCCTTAAGGATTGTTTCCCTCAATACTCCTAAACTAGGAACTACCACTCTATTATTGAAAGATAGAAGGTCATCACTATAAACATATTCTGCATCCCCTTCAAGTTTTTGCCCAACCTGATCATTACAAGACTAACAAAATTCATATTTTCCTTACCATATTTTAATTTTATCTAACAGATCATAATGTAATTCTGCCATTGCAGTAATATACCCTGTCTTACTAAAAGTAGCAATGACCTTATTATCCTTACCCTTAATGTACTCAATACCAAAATTTCACTCAGCTAAGAATTCTCTCCAACATATTTTTCTAAAATTCAATAAGGGTTGAGAGAACATATACCTTAGGCTCTGGTGATTTATCTTTAATTTAAATGGTTTTTCCAATAAATAATATCTCCAAATATTTAGGGCATGCATAATTGCTACCAACTTTAAATCATGAGTGGCATAATTAACCTCATGCCACTTACATTTCCTAGACTCATAGGAAATAACCACATCATCTTGGGTCAAAATCCTATCTAACCCATCAATTTATACCTCCATACACACTATAAAATGCATATTAATATCAAGTAATTGTAGGATCGATGCATTTGTCAAACTTTATTTTAAAACCCAAAAAGCTTCTTCACATTGGTCTATCCATTTGAAGCCTTTTTGTTTCCTTTGAAGGTTTTTAATGGGTTGGTAAATTATTGAAATCATCTAATGAATCATCTACAATATCCTGTAATTCCCATAAAACTTCATACCTCTAATACACTAGTAGGTGTTGGCAAATCAATAATTGCTTCAATTTTCTTGGGATCTACTACAAATCCCTCAATATAGATAATATGTCGAAGCTACTATACTTGTAGATTATAGAATTCACATTTGGTTAATTTTCCATATAATTGATTCTTTCTAAGAATCTCAAGCACAATTATCATATGTTGATCATGTTCCTCCTTGTTCTTGGAATAGATCAAAATATCATCCAAAAATACAAGTACAATCCGGTCTAGCTACTATCTAAAAATGTTATTCACGAGATTCATGAATGAGTTTGGGGCATAGGTTAGCCCAAAATGTAATATAGTAAATTCAAAATGTCCATACCTTGTTCTAAATGATATTTTAGAAGTGTCTTCATCTTGAATCCTCAACTGATGATAACCATATCTTAAGTCAATCATAGAAAATATGGTTGCTCCATTCAAATGGTCAAATAAATTGTTAATTCTTAGTAAAAATTATCTATTTTTTACAGTAACCTTATTCAACATCTTATAATCTGTGAACATCCTTAAGGTACCATATTTCTTTTTAATAAACAAGATAGGAGCTCCCCATGGTGACACACTTGGCTTGATTAGCCATTTTTCTAGAAAATTCTAGAATTGCATTTTGAGCTCTTGTAGCTCTATGTGATTCATTATATATGGTGCCCTTGCAATAGGTGCAACACCAGGTACTAAATTAATTGAAAAATTAAATTCCCTTTTAGGAGGTAACCGTGGTAGATCCTCAAGGAATACATCCTTGAATTCTCCCAACATTGGGTGCTTTTGGAAGAGATCATATTTCATTTCAGTCTCTTCTTTCCTATTCAACTTAACTATTAATATCATACCCCTCTCCTTAATAACCTTTTTTTATCTATATTGCAAACAATAAGTGTGGTTTAACTTCACTTCAACCACAACTAACTCTTATTCTATGATTAGATTCATCTATATTTTCCACCCATATCTCCTCAAAATTTAGAAGAGCAGCATGTGTCTTTAACCAATCAACTCCTAGAATGATATCAAACACATGCAAGGGTGCCACATATAGATACCAATTAGTCTTTCCTTGTCGTAAAGTGATGTGAGGGTCAAACAAGCATTAATTAACATGGTAGGTTTACCCTGATCCATTCTCTACCTTCCAACCATTAGCCAAAATAATATAGGTCTAATAGGTAAGTCCCTCACTAATCTAGACAAAATAAAGCTATTAGTTGACCCACTATTTATCAAAATTTACATATTTTTATCAAAAAAATTACATTCATTAATAAAGGATTAATTTGACCATCAAGTTCATAACTACATGTGGCTACAAATATCTTGTGTCTAACCTATTTAGGGGATTTCTAGCATCAATAAACTCTATGGGGTATTTATTGGCATAATGATCTCCTTGACATATGTAGCATCCATTTGGTGGAGCTCTATTTCCTCTATTTTTAGTCTTATTTCTATCCAAAGGCAAAGTTTACCTAGTCTTTTCTTGACCTAATAGTTTTTGATCCTATCTTTTGGAAAACTCTTTACCATCCCTCTTGAGCTTACCACCTTCATAATTAGGTTTATTTTTTCTACCTTGTTTAATATGTTCTCCTCCTTTGGGTTTCTTATTTTTTATATTTTTCCCATCTCATAAAGCCAACACTTTTCTAATTTTTGAGTTCATATTTTTCCTTTTCAGATAGCTTTTGATAGTTAAATATGCCTTTCTAGTTTCCCTATTAGCTTTTTCTTTTCCTAATAGATCAAAAGTAGTAGGCATTGAGAATATTGTGCATATTTACCATTGTCATGATTCTAGGATGTAATCCGAGAACTAATTTTTGATATTTCATTTATTTTTTGCTTTTATATAGGAATGCATATTTTAATAATTGATTAAAATTTTGGTGGTAATCATGTATTGACATGCTTTCCTATTGTAAATTAGACAAATTTCCAAATTTTTATAGATAATATTGCCTTGTCAAGAATATTTCTCTAAATTCCTTGGAAAGCTCCTCCCATATAAGGATATCAACTTCTATTTCATGCCATTTCTTATAATATTTCCACCAATATAAGGCTACTTCAATCATATTCATAACTACCAAAGTAATATTATATTCAGAGGATAAAACAACTAGAGATAAATAAGACTCTAGCTCACTTAACCAATTTTTTGTTGATTCTCCATCACCCTTTCCATTAAACTTGGATATTATGACATTTTCTAGGTTTATGTCCAACTCTTTACTCGCCCTAGCCCTTCCAATACAAGATCCCTCAGGTTCTCTTGGTGCTTCCCCTACCCTGCCTAATCTTATTTCTCTTCCCCTATCTAACTCTTTTATGACCTATTGTTATTGGATAATAAATTCTTGTTGTTGGGCCATCTCTTCCCTTTGGTGTTTCATGTGAGTTTACAATATTTCACAATATTTGCAAGGTTCCCTTCCTCTCAATTAGTCTCATTTGGAGGAATCTCGTTAACCTATTTTAACCTTATTTCACATTGAGGACCTTCTAACCTTAATCCTCTTCTTGATCTCTATATAGGTCTTTTAGTGGCTTCTTCCTCCCTACCTCCCATAGGATTTCTTGAGGACCCACCTCATAATATTCATGTCATTTAACATGTAGGTGAAAGAGGTAGATTATTAGTTTGCATTAGCTAATCTATTTTACAATAAAAATCTACAACTTAGAATAATATTTGCTCTGATACCATATGTAACAACCATGGTCTGACTACTCACTAGGTTGCACAAAAATAGGACAAGAAAATTCTCAAGATTTTTTTTTCAAAATTTTTATTTTTCAACCCTAAAAATGTTTTCCTGGTTCTTAAAAATTATTTTCAAGTTAAAAACATTTTGTATTACCCAATGAATTAACTCACATAAATATTAAAATAGCACATGCATAACACACCACTTTTGGGTTTAATATTGTTGCATACATCCACCCAAGTAGATGAGATCATCCAAAACCTGTTAGAGGTGCCATTTTACATGTTTGATTGCCCTCATTTATCAACCATGTATTTTGGCATGAGGATCTAACCATATAAAGGGTAGTCCTCTAGGGACCATAACACCTATAATATGGATGCTCAGTTCTCATTTCTCATCATACCCAACCTTTGACTAACTAGTTGACTCATTCTAAAACTATTATGAAAGAGGATAACGTATTCATACCTCCATAATTAACTAGTGGTCCCCTTTTTACCAAAGCTAATTAGTGCCATGCCAATACCCTAACATTAGAATTCATCACACATACTCATTGTAACACATAATGGTTCATCCCATACAAAAACCTATAGCTATTCCAACTAATTTAAATAAGAATGGAATTTATCATAGTGTTCTTCGAGCAACAACCTAGAGAAGGTGTCCCATACCACCTTCTCATTACCAGATATGACCGAGTTATATTTTCTAACCAATTCTATCAGTCAACAATTTTTCCAAAGCTTGTTATGTGCATACCCACACCTCAACAGAATTAGATGTTTTTTTTTAAGTCATTCCCTATCAATGTCCTCATTAAATTTGTTAGACTATCCCTTATCAAAGAGAACATATAATCCTTTCTCAAGAAAAGGTCTTCCCTTTTTTATTAAATAATTAGTAAAGGTAATTGAATCCTAACAAAAACTAGTTTAACTTTATTTCAATAGAGGTATAACCAACCCTAAGGGTTACAAATTCATTTATATTTTACTTTGTTTTATTTAATTTCCAAACTAAAATCTTTACAAGGGTATACTTAATCAATGTTATTTTAGGTAAAAAAATAATGTTGTCATGTACGAGGTTAAATAATATCATGTTAAACCACACAAACTATTGAATTTGTGCCTTGCCATGAAATCAATTTTGTAAAATGATGGATTAACATGCCATTGCATACTCTAGATGATTGATTCTACTTTCTTTAGAGTTTGAGGATGTCATCTCTCTTTTAAGCTTGATTCTACTTCTTTAGTAATTATCATACTGAATTTTTCCATCACACATGTAGGTCGTACTATGGTCACTTGATAACATTAGTACCATTGTGGTTCATTAAATAAAGTGATGTAGGAGTATCTAGTAGTGTAAGGACAATATTGCATCACCAAAAAAAGCATTATTATTTTTAATGCCCAAATTATTCATTAATGATGGTATTTTTAAATATCCAATTTATTCATTAATGATGGTATTTTTAAATGCCCAATTTATTCATTCGTGATGGTATTTTGAAATGCCAAATTTATTCATTCATGATGGTATTTTTTAAAATGCCCAATTTATTCATTAATGATGGTATTTTTTAACGCCCAATTTATTTCGTTAATGATGGTATTTTTAAATGCCCAATTTATTCATTAATGATGGTATTTTTAATATGCCCAATTTATTCATTAATGATTGTATTTTTTTAATGCCCAATTTATTTCATTGATAATGGTATTTTTAACTGCCCAATTTATTCATTAATCATGGTATTTTAAAAAATGCCAAATTTATTTCAAAAATGGATGGAGAAAGGGGAGTTATATTTTTGAGAACATTCTATGGAAGTTATTAAAGGGGGAATAGATATTATCAAAGGCAGACTGATATGATAGATCATGTCTCTAAATTGCATATTTCCAGTCAATTTTCTTTGTAATCAAATCAGTCTTATGGTCGCAGAATTGTAGTTTCTGATTCTGTAATTCCATTTTAATGAAGAATGTTAGAAGTTGGATTTAATTTTAAATTTTTTGTGTTATTAAGTATTGTGTGAGTGTTGGTGGAGTATCCCTTCAACAAGTGGTATCATAGTGGTAGTTCTTGAGTGTGTAAACAAATTATCAAATGTTAGGTGTTTTGAACTAGGACTTGTGGTTGAGGGTTGTGATAAAAATGATTATAATACCTTCATGAAGAAACCATAGTGGTGGGATAAATACTGTGGCACCAAAAGATGATTTTAGAGCCCTATAAAGACAAGTTCAAGCATAGAAAGAGGAGCTACATAGAGGGTTTGATCCAAGAAGAGAAAATTAAAGTGAAGACAAAGCTAAAGAAGAAGCCCAGTTCAAATAATTATAGGATGAAGTGGATTTTGAGCAAGTCATATTATTTAAGGCCATCTCCAAGATTAGAAAAAGGTTGAATATTGATGTTTCTACATTTTCTAGGAATCTTGATCTAGAAGAGTTGATCGATTGGGTCAATGATATGGAGGAGTACTTTGAGTATGAGGAGGTGGAAGAACCTGAGAGGGTCAAATTTGCAAAGACCAAGTTGAAGGATAACGCTAATATCTAGTGGAAGGAAGTACAACTAGATAGAAATAGAATAGAAAAACAAAGAATAAGAAGATGGGATCATATGGTGGAAAATTTAAAGAGACAATTCATTCCAGTTGATTACGAGTTATATTTGTTGAGAAAATTGCAAGGTTTGACATAGGTAGGTTAGTCTATCAAAGAGTATACATAATATTTCTATAGGATCATGATAAGAATAGGCCATTCTGAGGCTAACAAGAATAAGGTAGCTCATTATTTAAATGGATTGAAGCCAAGCATTCAAGAGGATCTAAGTTTGGTCATAATGACTACCATATAAGATGCTTATTAGTTTACCCTAAAGGTAGAAGAGAAGTTGAATAAAATATATTAAAAGCAAGCAAAGAGAAATAGGTTGTGGTATAAGGACTTATGAAAGACCACATGGATGATGAAATGAAGACCAAAAGAAGAATGAAGAAGTTAGAAGTAGTCAGAACCAAAAATGGGATAATTTCTATCACCCTCATGAGAAAAATAATGGTAACCAAAGAGGAAAAGGAAGTTTTGGATGAGAACCTAGAAGAGAAGAATTTCATTGAACATGTTTCCAATGTAGAGAAGAAGGACATCGAGCATATGAGTATCGACAACATCAAGGAAGGACAAATAAGAGACCTAAAGGTAATGCACACGTTTCTTATTTAGATGAAGATGTTTAATCTGAGCATTCTAAAGAGGTAGAAAGAGGATAAGTTTTTGTCACAAGGAGAGCTTTTCTAAATGAAGAGAAATATCTAGTTTAGAGGAAGATTTTATTTCACATAAGGTGCAAATATGAAGGTAAAGTTTGTAATGTTATCATTGATAATGGTAGCAATGATAATCTAGTTTCAAATAATATGGTTGAAAAATTATCGTTGGAGATATGGAGACATCCACATCCATATCATATTGCATGGTTGCAAAAGGATCATAGATATTTGGTCAAAGAGCAATCTTTAGTAAAGTTAAATATTGGAAATTACCATGATGAGGTACTGTGTGATATCATGCATATGTATGTTTGACATATTCTTTTAGGGAGGCCATGGCAATTTGATCATTGTGTAGTAAATTATGGACATGCCAACACTTATTCCCTAACAAAGGATGGAGTTCATCACAAGTTGAATCCCTTAAAGGAATTGGAAGAAAAGGTATGTAGTAATGCAAGAATTTATTTAGTTGATGGTAGAAAATTTTTGGATGGTATGAGGAATGAGCATATGTGTTATACATTGATTCCTAAGGTTAGTGAATAAAAATGTGAAGATATACCAGTAGAAGTCTCAGATCTACTAGGAGAATTCCAAGGTATTGTATCAGATAATGTACCTGAAGGTCTTAAAATGTAAGCAAAAAGTGAGGACTATAATTGAATGGACTACATCAAGGTGCATGATAGAGAGTTATACTTTTGTGTTGAAGCATAGGAGTGGAAGGTCAAATAAATTTTCATATGCCTTAAGTAGAAGGAAATTTTTTTTGATAGATATGAAGGTGGAAATTTTTGGGTTTGACAAACTCAAGAGTTTATACCCTGAAGATCCAGATTTTGTAGAAGTGTGGAGAGCTTGCTTGAAAATTTTTACTTTAGATAGAATAGAATGGTTGGATTTATTAATCCAATATGGGATGTTATTTAGAGGAAACCAACTATGCATTCCAAGGATTTCTATGAGAGAAAAACTGATCAAGGTGAAGCATAGTGTAGGATAGGATGGATACTTTTGTCAGAATAATACCATTGCCCTTATTAGTAAAAACTATTATTGGCCACAGTTACAATAAGATGTGAATAAATTCATACAAATTTATAAAGTATTCCAGATGACATAACATCAGGCTATATCAACCATTACCTATACCAGATAAACCATGGTAAGATATTAGCATGGATTTTATTCCTGGTTTACCAAGGATACAGAGACGACATGACTCAATATTTGTGGCGGTTGATAGATTTTGTAAGATGGCAAATTTCATTCCCTACCCAAAAACCATTGATTTAGTTTACATTGCAGGGTTGTTTTTTAAAGAGGTGGTATAACCACATGGTCTACCAAAGAGTACAGTTTCATATAAAGATACCAAATTTGTTGGTTATTTATGGAGGATATTATGGAAGAAGTTGAAGATAAATTTGAAGTTCAGTATTGCACACCATCCACAAATTGATGGACAAATAGAGGTGGTGAATAGGATTTTGGGCAACCTGATGAGATGCTTAGTAGAAGATAAGCCCAAGATGTTGGACATTTTGAGTCAAATTTGTCGTTGATGTCAAGGAATGAAGTTCTCATTGATGTCAAGGAATAAGCTACCATTGATATAAAAGGTCAAGAGGAAAAATGCAAAGGTTAAATGCAAAATAGCTTCATAATATTTTTAAATATTATGTGCAAGCATAAGGTAAGAAGATTTTCATTAAAACCATGGTTGAGCAAAAATAAAATTTTCATAAAAACCCAAGGAAGACTTTTGAAAAGCCCAAGGAGGTTTTAATATTTATTTTATAAAATATTTAAAATCAAATTGAATTTAAATTTTATTAATAAATATTATTTATACAAAGTGGTAAAACCAAAGAAGGCTTTAATAAAGCCAAAGGGATTTAAAAGTTAATTTATAAAATTTAAATTCTAAAGAATTTAAATGGTTTACAAATAGAGTTACAAATTGAAGCACTGATGTTTGAGTTTGAAGGTGGAAATTGATATAAAACCTATATGCCTTAGAGGCATTTAATTATCCTTTTGCTCGAATAAGAAAAACGTGCAATCATGTGTTGTGAGAACTCATGTGAATAAAAGTTAAGAATATTGTTTTAAGCACTAGCGAATAAGGGATAAAATCAATGATTGTTGAAATTCAAGAGCCATACAGGTAGTGTGGTCTGGTGGCAAGTGAATAGAGGCTAGAGTGCTTGGGCACGGAGTGACCTGCGATCGATTCGCGATGGCAGCATCATTTTGTTGGGTGTGTTAGAAATGTCGAAGGAAGTGGTGTATGTTTTTTCTTAGGTGCATAAGGTAAGTATTATATATCACGTGGTGCTCGTTAATCCCCAAGTGAGTACCTATCTCGTGCTGTAGTTGGAGTCGTAGCTAGGACACTGGTTGAGGTTAGATCATGAGTTCGAGTCCCACCAAGGAAAAGGTAATAAAATTTTTAATATATTTTTATGATACCTAAGGTTTGACATGAGCTCTTAGGGAGACTAAAAGGGTTAGTTAAAAAAGTTTTTAATTAATCATTATTTTTGGTTAATTGGAGGAATAAGGAGTTAGATTTATTTTTGAATAAATTATTTGTGTCACATTGGTTTATTGAAGATTTAAAGTGTTGAGAGGATTTCTTGCCATTGAGTTATTTTTAAAAGGATATTGTTTCGATATTATTCTCGATATTGAATATTATTTTAATTGGGATATTATAAGGTGTATTTGGTCAATTATTTTTGTATATGTTGATAGAGGCTTTCTTTAATATGGAATGATAAGGTGTATGTGTGTTTTGATATTTGCATTGTATCTTTGAGAGAGTTTTATCATCTTCTAACCTTCCTTAAGCTTGGCAAAGAAGTGTTTGTGGTTGTGGCATATTTTAGAGGTTCCTTCATCATCAAGAAAAATATGAGTACATTCTTCCATAGTTGAGTTGATTGGTTGGTTTTTTGGAAAATAAGTTTGGAGTGAAAAGGACTTAATTAGAGTTTTATTATTAAGTGTGTTGAGTTAATGCTTCAAGGTTTTCTAGAATAAAGAGCTATTATTAAAATATTGTTTGATAAGCATTGTTTTTGAAGCTATTTTTTGAGTGAAGAACTTGAACTAGGGTTTGCAAAGATCATGAGTATCCTATAATTATCAAGTGCTTTAGATGTGGTAACTTTGGACATCTTGAAGATATTTTTACAAGAAATGGTTTTAGTTTTATTGATGATGAATATGAAGATACACTTGAAGGACCAAAAGAGAATATTCTAATGGTGCTATATGAAGGATAATATAATCCTATAGAAGATAAGTCAATATAAAATGAATATGTGGAAAAAGGAAAAAAATAGAGGAATATTTAGATAAATAAGGATAGTATCTCAAGGAAGAACTTATTTATGCTCTTGACATAGTAAATAAGGTAAGAAAGCAAAACTCTAAACTTGAAATTCAATTTCAAGAATGTGATTAAGAGAGAAGAATGCTTATAGATGATCTATAAAAAATCAAAGGCTAAGACAAAGAAGTTCAAGGATAAGTTAGAAAAAAAGATATTAGAATGTAAAAAGTTAGAACAAGAAGTGGTTCTACTGAGGAAAGATTTAAAAAACTCCAAGAGTAAGCTACACAAGTTTGAAAAGAGTTCAAATATTGCGGATAATAAGATCAAGGTACATATAAGGTCAACAAATAAAACTGGTGTTGGTTTTGAACAAGCTCAAAAAAAATAAGAGGAGAAGTCAATCTCAAGTTTTGAAGGAGAAGAAACTTCAGAAGAAGATAGTCTAAGAGAAATTGATACTTTTTAGGATGAGTTGGATAACAAAAAGTTCAAAAAGAATAGGAACAATGCACCAAGAAGAAATAGGTGGAACAACAATCAGAATAGGAGACCATTAAGGTCAAGACAAGGAAGCTTCAATGGAAGATGTTTTTCATATCACAGGTTTGGGCACATGGCTTCAGAGTGCAGGACACAATTGAAAGACAATAATATGGGGATAGACAACTTTTCCATGGGTATTGCTACTCATGTAATAAGTTTGGTCACAAGGAAATGAATTGCAAGGTTCATGATAAAAAAGGATATGGCTTCACTAAGAGAAATACTAAGACATTTACACCTCCAAGGAATAATAACATTAAGTGTTATAAGTTCAATAATGATGGTCACACAACTAAGTGTTGTAGAGGAGACATTCCAGAATCAAGTATGAACAGGAATAGGAACAAGAACATGGATATGAACATGAATAAGAATATGAATAGGAACAAGAACATGGACATGAATAGGAACAAGAAAAGGGATATGGATATGAATAAGAATAGGAACAAGAAAATGGACATGGACACGGAAAGGAACAGTCAGAGGAATCAGAAGGATCAAACAAGAAGAAAAGAGGATAAAGATAAATATCAGTTCTTGTTCAAAGTAGAAATACTCTTAACCTAGAATTAACCACCTCAAGAGGAGGTGGGTGAGGGGCTAAGCTAAGAAACTCATTCTTAGCCTCGAGTCCCAAAGATGACCCTTTTACATTGATGTCAAAGGGGGAGAGATTTGGTATTTGAATAAAGAAGAGATATTTGAAAAGAGCATTGAGCCAGGGGAGCTGAACAAAGAAAAGGTTAAGTTTCTAGTAAATATAATTTGGGTTGCCATCAATGACAAAGGGGAAAATTGTTGGACATTTTGACTCAAAGTTGTCATTGATGTCAAGGAATAAGCTACCATTGATATAAAAATTTCAAGAGGAACAATGCAAATGTTAAAGGCAAAAGAGCTTCATAATATTTTTAAATATTATGTGGAAGCATAATTTAAGAGGGTTTTCATTAAACAATGGTTGAGCAAAAATAAAAGGTTTTTCATAAAAACCCAAGGAAGCTTTTTGAAAAGCCCAAGGAGGTTTTAATATTTATTTTATAAAATATTTAAATTCAAATTAAATTTAAATTTTATAAATTAATATTATTTATACAAAGTGGTAAAATCAAAGAAGGCTTTAATAAAGCCAAAGGGATTTAAAAGTTAATTTATAAAATTTAAATTCTAAATAATTTAAATAATTTATAAATTAATGAGTTAAAAATCGAAGCACCGACATTTGAGTTTGAAGGTGGAAATTGATATAAAACCTATATGCCTTAGAGGCATTTAATCATCCTTTTGTCCGAATAAGAAAAATGTGCAATCCTGTGTTGTGAGAACTCGTGCAAAGAAAGAGACAAGAATATTATTTTAATAACCAGCAAATAAGGGATAAAATAAAGTATAACTAAAATTCAAGAGCCATTCAGGCAGCATGGCCTAGTGGCAAGTGGATAGAGGCTAGAGTGCTTGGCCACGAAGTGACCCATGATCAATTCATGATGATAGCATAGTTTTGTTGGGTGTGTTGAAAATGTCGAAGGAAGAAACATATGTTTTTGCTTAGGTGCATAAGGGAAGCATTATAGAGCACATGGTGCTCTTTACTTCCCAAGCGAGTTCCTAGCTCGTGCGATGGTTGGAGTTGTGGCTAGGACGTTGGTTGACATTGCGTTGTGAGTTTGAGTCCCACCAAGGAAAAGGTAATAAAATTTTAAATATATTTTTATGATGCCTAAGGTTTTACATGAGGTATTAGGGAGCTAAAAGGGTTAGTTAAAAAGGTTTTTAATTAATCATTATTTTTGGTTAATTGGAGGAATAAGGAGTTAGGTTTATTTTTGAATAAAGTATTTGTGTCACATTGGTTTATTGGAGATTCAAAGTGTTGAGAGTAATTCTTTCCATTGAGTTTTTTTGAAAAGGAGATTGTATTGATGTTATTCTTGGTATTGAATATTGTTTTAATTGGGATATTATAAGGTGTATTTGGTCAATTATTTTTGTATATGTTTATGGATGATTTCTTTAATATGGAGTGATAAGGTGTATGTGTGTTTTGATATTTGTATTGTATCTTTGAGAGTGTTTTATCATCTTCTAACCTTCCTTAAGCTTGGAAAATAAGTGTTTGTGGTTGTGGCATTTTTTTGACGTTACTTCATCATCAAGAAAAATTTATGAGCACATTCTTACATAGTTGAGTTGATTGGTTGGTTTTATAGAAAATAAGTTTGGAGTGAAAAGGACTTAATTAGGGTTTCCTTATTAAGTGTTAATGCTTCAAGGTTTTCTAGAATAAAGAGTTGTTAAAACCTTTTTTGATAAGCATTGTTGTTGAAGCTATTGGTTGAGTGAAGAACTTGAACTAGGGTTTTTAAATATCATGAGTATCATTGTTATGTGAGATTATTTGATAAAGCATTGTTGAAAATATTTTGAGTGGGTGTTTATATACTTGGACTAGGGTTTGTAAGGAAGGATTTTTTCATTGAGTGATTGGTTGAGTAGAGTTGGTTGAGCCTAGTCAAGTGGATGTGTGAAGTGATTGTTCAAGTTCCATAAAACAAACTATTTTATATTCTGAATTGATTTCAGAAAGTTATTTAGCATTGATGTGAATGAGAAGCATATTTAGTCTCTATCAATTCTCCTTATGTTTCTAAAAGAGTGATTGAAAGAGATTGAGTGTTGAGTTTAATTTGAATCATAATGAGTCTCAAAATTCTTTGTATGTTTCTAAGAGAGTGAATGAAAGTGATTGAGCATTGTGATGACTGTAGATCATATTGAGTATCTAAAAATTTTCTTTATGTTTTTATGAGATTAGACAAGTTCTAGTGTGGACTTGTTGAGAATATTTGAGGTAAGTATTTGAGAAGACTTGTGGATAGATTTGAGTAATATTTTATGGAATATTACAATATATATTGAGATCATATTTGGATAATTTCTTGAGAGAAATTATTGAGAATATTGGAAAAGTTCTAGAGAGGACTTGAGGATATATTTTTGTGAGATTTTGTGGAATATTACAAGGTATATTTGAGAGAAGTCTTTGAGAAGACTTGAGAGTAGAGTTGATTGATTGATTTGTTCAAAAATTGAGTTAAGGTTTGGGATAGATCCAACAAAGTTGATTTGTGATTGAGTCAAGCTTTGAGTTAAGGCTTGAGGACAAATATTGAGGATAGATTTATTCTAAATTGAAGGACTTGTTTAGTACAAATTTGAAGACAATATTTGGTGCATATTTGTGGAAAATTTTATGCCAAACTAGAGATAGAGATTGAGGATAAATTTATGCTAGATTGAAGGACTGTATTTAGTACAAATTTGAGATAGATATTTGGAGGTGACAAAGTTGAGGATAAAGTTCTCTAGGTAGAGTAGGGAAGACAAGTGTATTCTATGGATAGAGTTCCATTTGCTAAGGGTAGTGGAGGAAGAGGTCTTATAGAGGATCACCAACCAAAGTAGAGATTAGGATATTGGTGTCTCTTATGTATAGAGATTAATGAACTTGATTTAGGGGATTGGTATCTCCTTTTGACAGAGGTCCATAAACATTGTAATAGGTAAAGGATTTCCAAGATATTGATTGAGAAAATTGTAGTGAAATATTTTATCTATGGAGTAGCCCACATTGGGTGAACTACATAAATTGTGGTGTCTCTATTGTGTGTGTGATTTGTGCATTGCTTTTATTACTACTATTGATATTGCTATCTATACATTGCATAATATTGATTGGGAAATAAAAGTAAAAAGTGGTCTTATACTGTTCATCCCCCACTCAATATAAGCTTGTGTTCTTCACAAAGGATGGGACTTGATTTTACCATAGGTAGAATTCACTTACAATAATTTTGTCAACATGATTACTCGTAAATACCCATTCTATATTATATATGAGAGAAACACAATGAATGATTCTGATTTAAGGAATATGGACAAAGAACAAAATACTGGAGTCGATGTCGAGGACTTTGCAGAGAACTTGAAGAAATTGCATGAAGAGGTAATGATGCAGGAGCATCCAGTGGCAGCAGAGCCATATTGTGATATCGAGCTAAGAAAACACAGACAAATTCACGCAAAGCCAGGAAACACATAGACCAATTCGAGCCAATTCATTAACATCAGTATTTTACATTCGAAAACACAACCCCTCTATTCCAAAATGGCCAGCCCCCCAAATACAATGCATACAAGGTCCTTTTATCCTCGGGCCCCAACTTCCTTTTCACATCATTATACTAAGTGCGGGCTTCCCTCTAACCACCCGCACGAATGCCCTGCAACCACCTGCAATATGCTGCCAGATGCCCCATATTATCATGGTCTGGGGTGGCGGAGTGCGCTGTGGCCGCCTGTCAAGCCTTCTACCAAAAAATCATTCAAAGGAATGCGCCAGGTCGCTTGTAATTTTTCACCATGTGTCTCCTTGTCAGAGTCCCAGTAACCACTCCATACCCTCGGGCCACCTGTAACTTGACGCCACGTGTCCTTGTAATGGTCTCTACAATCGCCGGCTAGTCAACATCATGAGCGCTCTGTCGCGATATCACGGTGACGTGTTTGCCTCCTTGCACTCTTTCCCCCTTTTGATCGTGATTTCACGACCATATGGCACCCTGTTCACCTTTCCTCCGAAGGTGTCACGATTTCACGACCATTTGACGCCCTTGAGTCTTCGGCCCGAAAGTGTCATGATTTCATGACCACTTTGCGCTGTTGAGTATTCGCACCGAAGGCGTTACGATTTCGTGACCACTTTGAGTTCTGGAACCTTGCCTCCAAAAGCATCACGATTTTGCGACCGTTTTGCATTTTCAAACCTTGCCTCCGAAAGTGTCGCGATTTCGTGATGTCTTTGAGCCTCAGAGCTTTTCCTCCGAAGGTGTCACGATTTCGCGACCATATTTGCTCCTTGGAACCTTTCCTCCAAAGATGTCTCTATGTTTTCAAGTCTTGTCCCCCGGACGTGTCGCGATTTCGCGACGTCTTTTAAGCTCTACCTTGGAAGGTGCCGCGATTTTGCGACGTCCTTTAAGCTTCGCCTTTGAAGGTGTCACGATTTTGCGATGTCTTTTAAGCTTTGTATTCGAAGGTGTCATGTTTTATTTTGTCCTTAGACTTTTGAGATGTCTCAGTGCTTTCAAGTTTTTCCCCCCGGAAGTGTCACGATTTCGTGACCATTTTGGCACTCAAGTGACTTTACCTCAGGGTTGTCACGATTTCACGACCAACTGGCGCTCGAACTGCTTTTCCCCGGAACTGTCATGATTTCATGACCGTTTGGCGCTGAAGCTGCTTTTCTCTAGAACTATCGTGATTTCGTGACCGTTTCGCCCTTTGGCCCCTTTGCTTCAAAGATGTCACGATTTTATGACAGTTTTGCACCTTGGCCCTTTTCATCAAAAAGCATCACGATATCACGACATTTTGGCCCGCTGGCACCCTTCTTCAAAAAGCATCGCGATATTGCGATAGTTTGGCCCGTCGATGCCCTTCTTCAAAAAGCATTGTGATATCGTGACAGTTTGGCCCACTGGCGCCCTTCTTCAAAAAAGTGTCATGATATCGTGATAGTTTTAGTACTTAAGGAAAAAAATACATTTTGGGTGATGCAAGATTGCAGCTTTGCCACCGGATGCTCCTGCATCAGACACCCGGGGTGGGTTTGAGAAGTGACCTTCACTTCTGATCTGATCGAGGTAGACCCAAGCGATCAACCTCTGCCTTTGATAACCAAGTCACATCTTCCATGGGTCTACCCTTCCATTTGACTAGATACTCAGAGTAACTCTTGTTCCTGGTACTTCGACCCTCATGTGTATCTAGAACTTCTTCTATCTCATCCACAACTGGGATGACTGCTGGAATGCTCCACAAATCTGGACTAGGTGTCTCACTACTTTCTCCTTCGTGATACTCGACCAAATATGAGATGTTAAACACAGGGGAGATGTTGAGTTCGCTTGGTAATTCCACCTCGTAGGCATTGCCCGAATCCCATTTGCCAATGATCTTACATGGTCCAAATTTCTTCATTTTTAGTTTGTTATAGGTCTTGGTAGGAAATCATTCCTTCCTCAGATGGACCATGATAGAATCTCCTACTTTGAACTCCTTAGCTCTGCATTTTTTATCCGCCCTTGTCTTGTATTGAGCATTCATCTTGGCAATGTGTTTGGTCACTTCCTCATGCACTTCCTTCAGGTGTTCGATAAAGTCTTCTGCCTCAGCACTGCATTTCTCCCTTGTATCTATCCTTCTCAACTCTGAAGCATTTCTTGGGCTGCTCCCATAGATAATCTGGAATGGTGATTTATTTGTACTCCTATTGACCGAGTTGTTATATGCAAATTTTGCTTACGACAGAACTAGATCCCATCCCTTGGGCTTTTCCCCTACCAAGCATCGTAGTAGGTTGCCCAAACTCCTATTAACCACCTTTGTTTGGCCATCTGTTTGGGGGTGGTATGCAGAACTGAACTTTAACTCCGTCTTCAGTTTCTTCCATAGGGTCTTCCAAAAATAACCTACAAACTTGGTATCCCTGTTCGACACAATGCTTCTTGGCAGCCCATGAAGGTGTACCACTTCCTTAAAGAACAAAATAGCTACATGGACCGCATCGCTAGTCTTCTGACATGGGATAAAGTGAGCCATTTTCAAAAATCGATCCACTACCACAAATATGGAATCGTGTCCCCTCTGCGTCTTGGGAAAACCAAGCACAAAATCCATACTAATATCTTCCCATGGCCTTTCGGGTATAGGTAGCGGTTGATATAAACCAGTAGGCTGCCTCACACCTTTTGCCATCTGGCATATCCTACAACTCTGCACAAACTTTGCCACATCCTATTGCAATTGTGGCCAGTAATAGTTTTCACTAACAAGTGAGATGGTTTTGTCATGACCAAAATGTCCAGCTAGACCCCCACTATGCTTTTCTTTGATGAGATTCTCTCTCATTGAGCTCCTCAGGATGCATAACTGGTTACCTCTTAACAACATTCCCTCTTGAACCAGGTAATTCAACCACTTAGTCCTGTCCAGCGTGACAGGCATAGTGTAGGCTCTCCAAGATTCTACGAAATTGGGGTCTACAGGGTATAAGTTCTTGAGCTCAGCAAACCCTACAACCTCCACTTTCATTTCTATCATCAGACATTGCCTTCGACTCAATGCATCTACCACCCTATTGGATCTTTCGCTCCGATGTTTCAGCACAAAGGTGTAGCTCTGTAGGAACTCTACCCATTTTAGGTGCCTCTGATTCAATTTTCCTTGACTATTAATATACTGCAGCGCTTGATGGTCGGTATAAAGAACAAACTCCTTCGGCAACAAATAATGCCTCCATTTCTTGAGTGCTTGAACTATGGCATAGAACTCCTGATCATACATCGAATACTTCCTCCTGGAATCATTGAGCTTTTTGTTGAAATACGCAACAGGCCTACCCTCTTGGCTCAATACGGCTCCTATGGCATTGCCACTTGCATCGCAGTCCACCTGAAACACCTTATTGAAATCTGGGAGTGCTAAGACGGGTTTCTCAGTGACCTTCTTCTTCAGCATAGCAAAGCTTTTGTCTACTCCAACTGTCCACTGAAACTCCTTCTTGTTCCCCTTCATTGTCTCTGTAAGAGATGCACAAATACTGCTGAAGTTTCTAATGAATTTTCTATAGAAAATGGCTAGACCATGAAATGATCTAACCTCAGTCACACTTCTTGGGACAGGCCATTCTAGGATAGCCTTCACCTTTTCGGGGTCCATTTTGAGACCATTTGCTGATATAACAAATCCTAGGTATACTAGCTCCTTCTTCATGAAGTTGCACTTCTTCAGATTGATCAGTAACTGCTCCTCCCGTAGTTTCTCAAAAACCTTCCTGATGTGCATCAGGTGCTCTCCCAATGTTTTGCTAAAAATCAGTATATCATCCAGGTAAACAATAACAAATTTTCCTATAAATTTCTTTAGAACTTCATTCATTAACCTCATAAAGGTACTCGGTGCATTGGTTAGCCCAAATGGCATAACCAACCACTCATATAGCCACTCTCTAGTTTTAAAAGTTGTCTTCCACTCATCCCCTTCTCTAATGCGGATCTGATGGTAACCACTTTTCAAGTCAATCTTTGTGAAGTATTCAGCTCCACTTAAGCAGTCCATGATATCATCCATCCTTGGCAGTGGGAATCTATATTTAATGGTGATCTTATTGATTGCCCGAGAGTCTGTGCACATTCTCCATTCTCCATCCTTCTTGGGTGCTAGTACTGTTGGTACTGCACATGGACTAAGACTCTCCCTAATCAGCCCCTTCTTCAATAGATCCTGAACTTGCCGATTCAACTCTTCAATTTCCACAGGTGTCATTCGATGTGCAACCTTGTTTGGCAAGCTCGATCCAGGAACCAAATCTATGTGGTGACTGATCTTCCTAACAGGTGGTAAACCTTCAGGAACATTGTCAAAAATGATATCAAGGAATTCCTCTAATAGTCCCATGACTTCCACTGGAATTTCCTTGCATCCTTCTTCCCTAACCCTGGGGATTATAGCATAGCACATATGATCCGACTTCAGGCCTTCCAAGAATCTTTTGCCATCAACTAGACAGACTCGTGCACTGCTGCATACTTTCTCATCCACCTCCTTCAGGGGTTTTAACTTATGGTGAACTCCATTCTTTGACAAAGAATATGTGTTGGCTCGACCATCATGGACAACACTTCGGTCAAACTGCCATGGCCTCCCAAGCAGCAGGTGACATGCATCCATAGGCAAGATGTCACATAAGACTTCATCTCGGTAAGTTCCAATATTGAACTTCACCAGGCATTGTTCACTTACTAGTGCCCGATGGTCCTTTTGTAGCCATGCAATCCGATAAGGGTGCGGGTGTTTTCTCCTTTCCAACCGTAGCTTGGCAACCATTTCCTTTGACACCAAATTGTCAGTGCTTCCATTATCAATGATGATGTTATAGACCTTGCCTGCGCACTTGCATCTTGTTTGAAATAGGCTATTCCTTTGGTCTGTATTCTCCTCTTCATTCAACAAGACTCTTCTGATGATCATGGCTTCCCCTCTTTCTGCCTCCTCTAAGTGCTCAGACTCTACACCTTCGTCTGCTACAGCAGCTCGGGCCTGACCCTCTGGTCTTCGATTTGGCTTCTCTTGATGCTGTGGGTAGTTGTATGCCCTGTGTCCTTCTTCCCTGCAGTTGAAGTAAGCTCCTCAAAAGACACCTCTTCCTAGCCCTCGTCCAGGCCAACCTCTTCCTCTCGGGTAGTTGTTGTTCTGATTGCATGGACGTTGATCATCCTCCTTCAGTTCTTTCTATTTCTGGCTACTACTAGCTTCACCAATTTTCCCCACATATCTATAACTTCCACCATTGCCTCTTCCACCAACTCTTCCACCCCTGTCCTTCCCTCTCTGCTTACCATCAAACCTTCTATTTAGTTTCTCCTCCACTTTTAATGCAAACTGATATGCATCCTCCACTGTGCCCATTCTAACCAGCCCCAGCTCTTCTTGAAAGCTGGTTCGCAATCCATTGATGTAATGTGCAACCTTCTCCTTATTCACCTCCGAATGGCCGGTTTTGATCGAGATTTGATAGAACTCTTCTGTATATTCCTTGACAGAATTACTAGCCTGTCGAAGACTCTACATTTTTTTTAACAAATCCAACTCATAATCTGCAGGGATGAACTGCCTCTTTAGTTTCTCTACCATCCTATCCCACCTGGTGATCCTTTCCTTTCCCCTCCTATTCCTTTCCAACTGCACTCCTTTCCACTAGATGCTAGCATGTCCTTTCAGCTTGGTTTTCATGAACCTGATCCGATTTGGATCTGATATCTCTTCGTATTCAAAATACTCCTCCATGTCGTTGATCCAGTCTATCAACTCCTCAGGGTTGAGGTTCCCCGAGTAAGTGGAGACATCAAATTTTGGCTTCTTCCCGATCTGGGAGATGGCCCTATACAGCCTAGCCTCTGCTGGATCCAAGGCCTCTTCCTCATTGGATGGAACCTCTTCTTCCCACACTTCGTCTTCGCTGGGTTCCTCCCTTCTCGGCTTGACTCCTCTTCTAATTTCCTCTTGTAGGGCCTCAAATTGCCTCTACAGTGCTCTCAAATCGACCTCCTCCCTTCTTGCTCGCATGTGCCTCACACCACCATGGTCTCTACGCGGGGAGGCATCCTGCTTATTTTTTGCAACCCACAACCATAGTCCTAGCGCAAACTGCCTCACTGTCGACAATTGGTTTGCACTCTCAGAACCAACCTGCTCTGATACCACTTGATATAGAGCTAAGAAAACACACAGACAAATTCACGCAAATCTAGGAAACACACAGACCAATTTGAGCCAATTCATTAACAGAGGTCTTTTACATTCGAAAACACAACTGTTCTATTCCAAAATGGCCAGCCCCCAAATACAATGCATACGAGTTCTTTTTATCCTCGGGCCCAAACTTCCTTTTCACATCATTATACTAAGTGTGGGCTTCCCTCTAACCACCCGCATGAATGCCCTGCAGCCGCCTGCAATATGCTGCCAGATGCCCCGTATTATCATGGTCTGGGGTGGCAGAGTGCGCTGTGGCCGCCTGTCAAGCCTTCCGCCAAAACATCATTCAAAGGAATGCGCCAGGTCGCTTGTAATTTGTCGCCACGTGTCTCCTTTTCAGAGTCCCAGTAACCGATCCATACCCTCGGGACACCTGTAACTTGATGCCACGTGTCCTTGCAATGGTCTCTACAATCGTCGATTGGTCAACGTCGTGAGCGCTTTGTCACGATATCACGACCATTCTACCTCTTGGCGCCTTTGTCCCAAAAGCGTCATGATTTCGTGACCATATGGCACCCTGTTCACCTTTCCTCCGAAGGTGTCACGATTTCGTGACCATTTGACACCCTTGAGTCTTCGGCCCGGAAGTGTCATGATTTCATGACCACTTTGTGCTATTGAGCCTTCGCACCGAAGGCGTCGCGATTTCGTGACCACTTTGAGTTCTGGAACCTTGCCTCCAAAAGCATCATGATTTCATGACCATTTTGCGTTTTCGAACCTTGCCTCTGGAAGTGTCATGATTTCGTGACATCTTTGAGCCTCAGAGATTTTCCTTCGAAGGTGTCGCGATTTCATGACCATCTTTGCTCCTTGGAACCTTTCCTCCGAAGATGTCTCTATGTTTTCAAGTCTTGTCCCCCGGACGTGTCACGATTTCACGACGTCTTTTAAGCTCTGCCTTGGAAGGTGCCATGATTTCGCGATGTCCTTTAAGCTTTGCCTTTGAAGGTGTCACGATTTCATGACGTATTTTAAGCTTTGTCTTCGAAGGTGTCACGATTTTGCGACCGTTCTTGTGCCTTAGAACTTTTCCGTCGAGATGTCTCAGTGCTTTCAAGTTTTGCCCCCCGAAAGTGTCACGATTTCGTGACCATTTTGGCACTCAAGTGACTTTGTCTCAGGGTTGTCGCGATTTTGTGACCAATTGGTGCTCGAATTGCTTTTCCCCGAAACTGTCATGATTTCGTGACCATTTAGTGCTGAAGCTACTTTTCTCCAAAACTGTCACGATTTTGTGACAGTTTCGCACTTTGACCCCTTTGCTTCAAAGATGTCGCTATTTCATGACAGTTTCGCACCTTGGCCCTTTTCATCAAAAAGCATCACGATATCACGATAGTTTGGCCCGTTGGCGCCCTTCTTCAAAAAGCGTCACGATATCGTGATAGTTTGGCCCCCTGGCACCCTTCTTCAAAAAGTGTCGCGATATCGCGACAGTTTGACCTGTTGGCACCCTTCTTCAAAAAGCGTCGCGATATCATGACAGTTTTAGTACTTAAAGAAAAAAATACATTTTGGGTGATGCAATATTGCAGCTTCACCACCGGATGCTCCTGCATCATATTGCATCAACAAGAAAATTCTAAGTGTTTTACCTTGGTGTTTTTCTTGTAGAGAAGAAAAATTGGCAAAGGAATAGAAATGTCATGATATCATGACATGTCGCAATATCATGACCAAAATAGGAGAGAGAAGGTGTGGAGGAGAAATGTCGCGATATCATGACTGAAATAGGAGAGAGAAGGCATAGATGAGAAATGTCATGATATCGTGACATGTCGTGATATCACGACTAAAACAAGAGAGAGAAGGCGTAGACAAGAAATGTCATGATATCATGACATGTTGCGATATCACGATCGAAAGGAGAGAGAAGGCACATAAGAGAAATGTCATGATTTCATGACATGTCATAGTTTTGTGACCCAAAGAATGCAAGGAGGAAAAATGTCATGATTTCATGACATGTCGTAGTTTCACGACCCAAAGAGGAGAGAGAACACAAGGAGGAAGAAATGTCACAATTTTGTGACATGTCACATTTTCGTGACCAGAAGGCAAGAGAGGAGCGAGAGGAGAAATATGTCGCGATTTCATGATTTCGTGACATGTCGCATTTTCATGACAAAAAGGTGAGAGAAGGAGGCAAAGAGAAGAAGTGTCATGATTTCACGACATGTCGCATTTTCACGATGAGAAGGCCAGAGAAGGAGCCAGATAGAAGAAGTGTCACGATTTCATGACATGTCACATTTTCATGATGAGAAGGCCAGAGAAGGAGCCGAAAAGGAGAAGTGTCATGATTTCATGACATGTCACATTTTCACGACTAGAAGATCAGAGGAGAGGAAGAGAGGAAAAATGTCATGATATCGTGACATGTTGCATTTTCATGACTAGATAAGAAGAGAAAGCGGATGAAAGGAAAAGTGTCACGATATCATGACCTCATCTTGGGGAGACCATGGTTAGATACAATTGATGCCTACATCAGCTATTGTAATGGATTGATGACCATTTTAGATGGCTAGAAAATGAAGATATTAGCAATCTCTCCCTCGGTCCAATTGGTGGATGCACTAGGAAAACCTAAAATGGAAAATTAGGAGGACAACCTGCTATCTATGCTCTAATCAATAATGGAATTAATAGAAGCAGAGGATGAATCTGAAGATGGCATCATCTCAGGATTCTTCCATGAATAATCCTCCCTCCCAATTCTTGAGTCACCATTGGTGGGTTCTCAGGACCACCACACCAAGCAAATCGACGTCGGGCTTGGTAGAACATTGAACGTCAGTAGTGAGCTAACTACCACATAATTGGAAAAATTAAAGGTGCTCCTAATCAAACATCAACATACATTCATGTGGGATTATGTGGATATGATAGGAATCAACCCGGATATGTGCACTCACTGTATCTATTTGGAAGAATAATCAACCCCTATCAAACAGCTGTAGAGAAGGATGAAACTGGCCATGAAGGAAATTATCAAGACCGAGCTACAAAATCTCTCGATGATGGGATTCATATACCCAATCTCAGATAGTGAATGGGAATCACCACTCGTGATGGTCCCTAAAAAAAATAGGAAATGGAGGATCTATGTTGACTATAGATCGCTAAATAAGGCAACTAAAAATGACCATTTTCCATTTCCTTTCATTGACCAAGTGCTAGACACGTCCGAGAGGAAATATTTTTCCTTCCTGGATGAATTCAATAGGTACAATCAAATCCAAATCGTATAAAAGGACTAAGATAAAACAACGTTCATCTATCCATGGGGAACATTTACATACATGGTGCTACCTTTTGGGCTATGCAATGCACCAACCACCTATTGTGGCCATTCCACAACTAGCCCCAATAATTGGGGACCCACCTTTAAATTTTTGTTTTTCAGGAGTTTTAAGTGCTAATTTTGGGTAGATTCTACGGTTTAGCATTGGCTAATGTTTTCTTGTTTTACTAGTTTTGCTAGTGTTTTAGGTTTATAGGTTTTTTTTTATTTTGATTAGTTTTGAAGTTTTCCTTTATTGTGATTTTCAATGAGTAAAATTTTTGAAGTTAGTTATTTGATTGCTTTATAAAAAAAAAATTATAATTCTAATAAATATGTGTATATATATGTTTATTATAATTATGAAAATGAAACATTCGAAAATAATATATTAATATATATACATATATATTAATAAATAAATCAAAATAAAAGAAAAAGTAAAAAAATAATAATAAACAAAGAAAGAAATATATTATATTATATATAATATAATATAATATAATATAATCTTTTCATGGTCGGATGTTTTTTTTTAGCTTTTAAAGTTTTTAACTTTAAAGTTTTAGAAGTTAATAACATATGGTTTGTAATTTTTGTTTTTTTTTTTTAATGTTAGTTTTTAAAAGGCTAACTCATGTGTTTTATATGCAGGTAAGGTGGAAATACATGGAGGAAAAAACAAAAAGGGCTTCAAAATGAATAAAAACATGTTCGTTTAAAATAATTGAAAGTAACGTAAGTTCATTGGAATGAGTGTTACGAATATGGGGATGTTTTTTGAAATAATATTTAAAATGACATGCAGCTAAACCAAAGAAAATAAAGGAAACGAACAAGGTAGAAGAAATGAAATGAAAAACTTGCAGAAGTGAAATGAAAGAGCAGTATTGAAGGCTTTAAAAACAACAAAAAATGTGATTTGAGGGTCTGGATATTTTAGGATTTTTTTTGGAGGAGGAAGGCATACTACTAGGCCGATTTTCACCATTTTTATGACAACTTTGGGCATTGTTTTTCTATATTGTAATGGAATATTGAATATATTTTTATAGTAATTAATTAAAATGTCTCAGGTTTTATGCATTTTATGGTTAACTTGATTTTGTTTTCAATTTATTGCACCTTTTTCCTTTGAAGCTTGGACTGTATTAGATGTTGATTGCATTAAAACGGGCCACTCTAATACTATTTTTATGTAGATAACTAATGCTTGTAGGATCTATGGAGAAATTCGAGGTTTCAACATTTTTGTTTTTCATTTTTTTTTTTTTCTTTCTTTTTGCTAATTTTTTTCTTTAATATTCAGCCATTAAAATGAAAATTAAAAAAGTTTCAAACTCCAAAAATAAATGTATGGATGTGTAGAGTATACTTCGGAGTTTCATTTTGCACTTAGATGTTTTTTCTTCGAAGTCATTTTGTATTTTTAAAAATTATCCGAAGTTGCTATTTTTATTGCATATTTTAAAATTAGACATTTCAGAATTTGCATTTTGGGGCCAATTTTTTTTTTTTTTTAGTTTTATATTTCGTTCATGAGCCTATGATGATATTTTCTTCTTGAAAATTTCAATTTCATTGAAGGGGTTATGTTTTATAACATTTCACAAATTACCTTTTTTTAGAGCAATAAATACGTTTTTTCTTCATGAAAATTCTGATTTTATTAAAGAGGATAATTTTTTTGTTTGGTAAATAAAATTCTTCATTAATTACTGGGTTTTGCAAGTTAACCCAAAACCTATTACAATGTCCAGCCTTCTGCTGAGATTGTAGATCCTAGTCATCCTTGAAACTTTCTTACTAGAAATTGTGTTGAATCCCCTACAACACCTTACTAACAAAGCACACCCATACCTAAACATAATTGTAAACAATACTTACATTAAAGGGGGTAATTTTATATGTTATATTAAAAGGATATTTTAAAGAATTAAATTATTTTTCTTTATGAAAATTATTTCATGAAGAGGGATAATTAAATGACATTTTAAGTCCTTAATTCAAGGCTATAAATTGTTGTCTCTTTTTGAAAATTAATTTCACCAAAGAGGAATAATTTATTATTCATATCAAAAGCTATCTTTATCTTCATGATAAGAAGATATATTTGACAAGCTTATTCATCATTTAAAATTTACATTCATAGATAAATTTTAATCTTTACTTCCATATTTAAAGTAGGATTTAATGCAAGCTAAAACTTGTTGAAAACCCACCTAATAAGAGAAGATAAAATCTACCTTAAAATCCTCAAGATAAAAGTTTTGAAAGCACTACATCATGGTCATATGAGGGCCAACTCACATTCGTTTTATTTTGGTTTTATGAGCAATAATTAAAGTAGCATGGTAAAACAAACCAACACATGCCCCTTGTTTATAGTTACTTGCAATCACTAAGGTATTCCTAGCATTGAATTGATATATCTTTGTTGAGATTATTAATACACATATGCAAATGCTAATATAGCAAAGATCTTTGAGAAGTTTTTTTTTTAACTTATTTGCAAGAGAGGGTTTTGAGATCCAAACCCTAAGGGAGAGCGTAATTTCACAATTGGATAAAATCAACACTCAATATTTGGGCGCTAGGAGGGCATGAATTGGTGTCAATCTATCTATGTTAAACTATTCATTGTTGCTTTAAATGCTATAGGGATTTAAATTTTGGAATATTTCATTGCCCTAATGATTATTGTATTTAGCCTTCTTTTAACACACAATATTGTAGTTCTAAAAGGAGGACATGAATTGCTATTCATTGATCTAACACTTTTTGATTGTTCATACAGGAATAATGTGATTTTGTTATGATTTGAAAGTTTTAAATTGCTAAATATTTCAAGTTCATTTGATTAGCATCTTTGGTTTCCTCTAACACTCACACTTTGGGAGCTAGGAGGATTTAAATCGATTTATTTTATTGTCATTTAGATTCTAAGTTGTTCATGTTACTTGAATGATTTATCTACAAAACATTGGTCTTGACTAACGAGGTTTTGTTTCCATATGATTACTTTCATTTGATTCTAACATTATCTATTCTTGATGATGCATTAATTCTAACATGTTGTAAATATGAGAATGTTCTTCAATTTCATGATTTAATGGATACATATCTCTTGGTTGATGCTAACATGATTATTCATATGTTACATGTTTAAGATTGGTTAGTCATTTCATTTTTATTTGTAAGAAAACTTTATTTGACTAACAAATTGGTTTTGAAGTTATCCTTTGAGTTTCATCAATGGCTACAACTACTGCAAAGTGGTATGGGATACATAGTAATCCTTTGGAAATTATTGGAGATGCTCATGACTTACCCAAGAACATAGAGAAACGTTTTCCGAAATTTAAGCATAATGGCACAACATTAGCCAGGGAGCACATTCAAGCCTATGTGGATATCCCAGTTAGATGGAATTTTGAACACAAGGATGTAGCATGTAGACTGTTTCCAGGGAGCCTAGATGAGGTAGCATATGATTGGTACATCAATTTACCTACTAGCTCTATTACATCATAGGCCCAACTAGAAAATGCTTTTATCAATCAATTTAAGATTCCCATTGATCCTCTCACGATGTATCGACAATTTTCTTCTTGCAAGAGGGAACCTAATGAGCCAGTGAGAATTTTAAACAAGAGATTTCAAAAGATCTATGCGATATTAATTGCTCCCTATACTATTGAGGAGAGAGGTGCTCCTCAAATATACTTTGGGGCATTGGATCCATTGTTTTCCATGTTCCTTAGGACAAATCCTTTGGTTACTAATCTTGCCTCAACCTACACGAAAGCTATGATTGTAGATCAAAAATTAAGGCCACAAGGTTTTGGGATGGAGCATTTGCTTATGGTAGAACAACTAGGGTTTGTAATCAAACCTCAATGGCAAATCAAGCATGGGCACAACAAAATTTGATATCAAATATTTTTCCCCACAATCAATTTTACCCTACCATACCTACGTATGCTCCCACATGTGCTTATACGAGTACTTATATCCATCTAACTTCTCCATCATGGTTAGAGAATCATGTGGTCACTCATGGAGCTATTGCAACAAGTGTTCAAACTTTTTCTGTTGATGTCAACATAATTAATCCTACTAATTCTACCAATCAACCAAAGAATCTTGTATTGAAAGTAAAAGAGCAAAATAATTTGGTTGAGAAGTCAAGTAGAGATGTAGTTCCATCACAAAAGTGATCACATCAATGTATGCATCCAAATCAGCCTAGGAAGAAAATTCATAATGATAATCTTAATGATATTTCATGTTATGCTCCTTCAGGTGATAGAAAAGATTTTGATATGACTTACATTGAAGTAAATGCCTATTCATAATGTCTTGAACAACATGAAGATTTTGGAGAAGAAATTCTATGGATGGGTAACAAGAATTTGGATCCAAAAGATCAACATTTTGGTTCAAAATTAAAGGATTTAGAATCATTACCCACAAATGATGATTCAGATGAACAAACCCATCAGGATATGATTTGGTCATGTTTACTCGCGAAAGAATATTGGGGAAACTATATAGAGCAATATATAAAAATTGATCCCCTTATAGAATATCATAGGCCATCAAAAGTGGTTGAAAGTGATATTGAAATAAAATCAATAAATGAATTCGAAGACATAACATAATTTCACCACTTGTTGTAGAAAGATACTTTGGATGATGTTGTTGAAATTGATGGCAAAAAAAACCCACACCTTTCAAATTGTGATAAAATTGAATCATGGGTTACAAATTTGGATTATGAGAGAATCACAAATTTGAATTCAAGAAATAACCCACTTTTGGAAATAATTGAACCATCTAAGTAAGGTGAAGATGAATTGGATGAGAAACATATTGATGAATCTGAATATGACAAAGAAGTAATTGAGCATCACAACTTGAGCTTGGAATATGAGTACTATTATTCTTGTAAGAAATGAGAAGAATATGCTTGATCTAAATCTTCTAATGAACTTTTTGTGTAAATTGATATCCAGGATGATACAATTATTTTCTCGCATGAGGATATTACAAATCTTGTACAATTTGAGAAAGTTTTGGAAGAGGAATTTGATCACATCAAATTTTGGAAAATTATAAGGAAGGAGAATGACCTAAGGAAAAAGAGATTGAAAATATTGATCCACTTACTTGTTCTACAATGTCTATGCAATTTCAAAATGAGGAAATTTCAGAACTTGAATGGTTCGGGTTTGATATCATTGATGATCCAATTGAAAATATCACATTATATGAAACAACCCAAGTAATTGATCATGGAGATGTGTTAGTTGACCCATCCCTAGATAGACAAGACTTATGGTTTGAAAGGGATGGACATGTTTTTAATTGGGTACCAAATTTTGGTGTCTTTGATAAATAGGTCATGGAGAAAGAACAAGCACTACATGATGATGATAATTAATGTCATGAGAAAAAGAGGAAGTTTCAAATCCTCTCCAAGTAATGGTAAATGGAAAAGTGCCAAATGTAAAATCTTACCTTTTAGGTTCCACCATTCAAAATGCAAGTGAACATTTATTTAATGGATTGATGGATTTAAATACTATCAATGATGAAATGTTATTTGTGGTTGATAAAGAATTTGACTTAATTTATCCTCACACCACTAATAATATTACTTTATTGAATGAAAATGAAGTTGGTATGCTTGAAGTGTTAAAATTAAGTTTATAATCAATTAGTAACATAATCAAGGATAAAATCTTATGATGAGATCATTTAATAAATATCCTAGGTACTTGTAAATGGTTATATGAATTTGATTGGTCTACATATTTGAAAAATTATTTGGCTTTAAAATTTGTAGAAATAGGTTCATATTTGCAAGATCTCATATCTAAAAATGAAAGCTTATTTCTACATCATGAATGGAATTACGAAATTGACATCTTAAAGAATAAACATGAAAGAATTGAAGATCAATTATTGTATAATCAACTTGAGAACTTGAAACTCCACCATAAGATTATTAATGGAACTAAGTCAAATTGGTATGGTGAGAGGGGTAAGATGAAGATTGTTGTATTGTTTGGCCTAATATTTTTTTTGTTGGATTCCTACAAAGCTTGGCATGCGTATTACGTTATATGTCTTCTGAAATGCTCTAATCATGTTTGGGATCCAGGGAAGTAATAGGTCAAGCCTTGCACCATATTGTATCATATTGTACATTTGTATATAGTTTTGGGTTTTGTTTTATGTTTTGTGCTTTGTCCTTGATTTTTGGGTTTGGATTTAGTTTTGGTTTATGTTTTTAGTTTTGTGTGTTAGGTTGTTCTCTTATTTTGATGTGATGTTTTGTGGTCACTAAATTTTAGTCTCTAGCCCATTTGCGTATTTATTTGCTTAGTAGGGGGAGCACCTGATTTGAAAAACTGATGAACCCAAGAAAATGGGGATGAGTTATTTGGTGATCATGCTCAAATTTTGGGACTAAAATGGTGGAAAGTCGAACAATGAAAGATTAGCCCAAGCTTCACATGGGACCCACACATATTAAATGGTGTTTCTAAAAGTAAGAAGGATGAAGTTGTCTTGATTATGTAACCCTAGGCAAAAATCTAAAATGCTCCACTTTGGCTTTCTAACCTAGTGAGACTTGATGCTTTTGCAAGAGTTCATTAGTATAAGCGATGCAATAGACTTTTCGAAGCCTATCATCTAGTTCAAGAAAAATCCATCGAGGCTATAGACACCTAACTGGATGTGGGACCCTAGCTAGGCAAATCTTGATACTTAGAAAGAGAGAAAAAAAAGAAAAAAAAAGAGAAAAAAAAAGAAAAAAAAAAGAAAAAAAAAGAGGAAAAAAAGAAAGAGAAAGTGAGAACGAGCGTTAGAAATCTTGACACACCTAGGATAGATGGTCTTTGCAAAGTATTAAGCGAACACACAGATAATTTAGATAAACCTCACCGGGGCTATAAACACCTGACTAGTAGTGGGGCTCTGTCTATAAAAGTATTCACTTCAGGAGCTATACTTCATAGCCTAATGCAGAAAGGGATGATGGAATCTAGAGGATTTTCAAAAATGCAGGAAATGAATCGCATTTGGACACACTGAGCAAAGGCAAATGGATTAGTTGTTTTCATTCTAAAGCTGTTTACCTCCACCTTCTTGGGTCGTTGCTAAATTATTATGTCTTGTTAATATTACATATTTTCATTTCATGTTGGGTTCTTATCAAAATGCTCAGGAGCATTTCCTAGCAGAGTCACCATTTGTTGTGGCCATTCCACAACTAGCCCCAATAATTAGGGACCCACCTTTCAATTTTTGTTTTTGAGAATTTTTAAGTTATAATTTTGGGTAGATTCTGCGGTTTACCATTAGCTAATGTTTTCTTGTTTTACTAGTTTTGCTAGTGTTTTAGGTTTATAGGTTTTGCTTATTTTGATTAGTTTTGAAGTTTTTCTTTATTGTAATTTTCAATGAGTAAATTTTTTGAAGTTAGTTATTTGATTGCTTTATAAAAATATATATATAATTTTAATAAATATATGTGTATATATACGTTTATTATAATTATGAAAGTGAAACATTCAAAAATTATATATTGATATATATACATATATATTAATAAATTAATTAAAATAAAATAAAAATAAAAAAAATGAATAAAAAAAGAAAGAAAAGATTATATTATATTATATTATAATATAATATAATATAATATAATATAATATAATATTTTCATGGTCAAATGTTTTTATTTAGCTTTTAAAGTTTTTTTTACTTTAAAGTCTTAGAGGTTAATAACATATGGTTTGTAATTTTTGTTTTTTTAATTTTTTAATGTTAGTTTTAAAAGGCTAAATTACGTGTGTTTTATATGCAGGTAAGGTGGAAATACATGGAGGAAAAAATAAAAAGGCTTCAAAATGAATAAAAACATGTCCATTTAAAATAAATGAAAAGTAATGTAAGTTCATTGGAATGAGCGTTACGAAGATGGGGATGTTTTTTTGAAAGAATATTTGAAATGACATGCAGCTAAACCAGAGAAAAGAAAGGAAACAAAAAAGGTAGAAGAAATGAAACGAAAAACTTGTAGAAGTGAAATGAAAGGGTAGTATTGAAGGCCTTAAAAAAAACAAAAAATGCAATTTGAGGGGTTGGATATTTTGGGATTTTTTTGGAGGAAGGCATACTGCTGGGCCGATTTTCACCATTTTGATGCCAACTTTGGGCATTGTTTTTCTGCATTGTAATGGAATATTGAATATCTTTTTATAATAATTAATTGGAATGTCTCAAGTTTTATACATTTTTATGGTTAAATAGATTTTGTTTTCAATGTATTGCACCCTTTTCCTTTGAATCTTGCACCGTATTAGATGTTGATTGCATTAAAATGGGTCACTCTAATAGTATTTTTATGCAGAGAACTAATGCTTGAAGGATTTATGGAGAAATTCGGGGTTTCAACATTTTTGTTTTTCATTTTTTTTTATTTTTTTTTATTTTTCTTTTTGCTAATTTTTTTTTTTTAATTTTCAGGCATTAAAATAAAAATTAAAAAAGTTTCAAACTCCAAAAATAAATGTATGGCTATGTAGAGTATACTTCAGAGTTTCATTTTGCACTTAGACATTTTTGCTTCGAAGTCATTTTGTATTTTTAAAAATTATCCAAAGTTGTTATTTTTATTGCAGATTTTAAAAATTCGAAATTTTAGAATTTGCATTTTAGGGCCATTTTTTTTTTTTAGTTTTATATTTCATTCATGAGCCTATGATGATATTTTCTTCATGAAAATTTCAATTTCATTGAAGAGGTTATGTTTTATGGCATTTCACAAATTACCATTTTTTAGAGCAATAAATGCACTTTTTCATGAAAATTCTGATTTCATTGAAGGGAGGTAATTTTATATGTTATAATAAAAGACTATTTTAAAGCATTAAATTATTTTTATTTATGAAAATTATTTCATAAAGAGGGATAATTAAATGACATTTTAAGTCCTTACTTCAAGGCTATAAATTGTTGTCTCTTTGTGAAAATTAATTTCACCAAAGAGGAATAATTTATTATTCATATCAAAAGCTATCTTTATCTTCATGATAAGAAGTTACATTTGAGAAGCCTATTCATCATTTCAGATTTACATTCATAGATAGATTTTAATCTTTACTTCCATATTTAAAGTAGGATTTAATGCAAGATAAAACTTGTTTAAAACCTACCTAATAAGAGAAGATAAAATCTACCTTAAAATCCTCAAGATAAAAGTTTTGAAGGCACTACATCATGGTCATTTGAAGGCCAACTCACATTTTTTTTATTTTGGTTTTATGAACAATCATTAAAGTAGCATGGTAAAATAAACCAACACATGCCCCTTGTTTACAGTTACTTGCAATCACTAAGGTGTTCCTAGCATTGAATTAATATATTTTTATTGAGATTATTAATACACATATTCAAATACTAATATAGTGAAAACCTTGGAGAAGTTGTTTATTTAACTTATTTCCATTAGAGGGTTTTGAGATCCAAACCCTAAGGGAGAGTGTAATTTCATAATTGGGTAAAATTAACACTCAATATTTTGACACTAGAAGAGGGCATGAATTGGTGTCATTTTATCTATGTTAAATTGTTCATTGTTTCTTTAAATGCTATAAGGATTTAAATTTTGGAATATTTCATGCCCTATTGATTATTATATTTAGCCTTCTTTTAACACACAATATTGTAGTGCTAAAAGGAGGACATGAATTGCTATTCATTGATCTAACGCTTTTTGATTGTTCATACAAGAATAATGTAATTTTGTTATGATTTGAAAGTTTTGAATTGCTAAATATTTCAAGTTCATTGGATTAGCATTTTTGGTTTCCTCTAACACTCACACATTGGGAGCTATGAGGATTTAAATCGATTTTTTATTGTCATTTAGATTCTAAGTTGTTCATATTACTTAAATGATTTATCTACAAAACATTGGTCTTGACTAATGAGGTTTTGTTTCCATATGATTACTTTCATTTGATTCTAACATTATCTATTCTTGATGATGCATTAATGCTAACATGTTGTAAATATGAGAATGTTCTTCAATTTCATGATTTAATGGATACATATCTCTTGGTTGATGCTAACATGATTATTCATATGTTACATGTTTAAGATTGGTTAGTCATTTCATGTTTCTTTGTAAGAAAACTTTATTTGACTAACAAATTGGTTTTGAAGTTATCCTTTGAGTTTCACCAATGGCTACAACTACTGCAAAGTGGCATGGGATGCATAGTAATCCTTTGAACATTAGTGGATATGCTCATGACTTACCCAAGAACATAGAGAAACTTTTTCCCAAGTTTAAGCATAATGGCACAACATTAGCCAAGGAGCACATTCAAGCCTATATGGATACCCTAGTTAGATTGAATTTTGAACACGAGGATGTAGCATGTAGACTATTTCCAAGGAGCCTAGATGAGGTAGCATATGATTGGTACATCAATTTACCCACTAGCTCTATTACATCATAGGCCCAACTAGAAAATGCTTTTATCAATCAATTTAAGATGCCCATTGATCCTCTCACGATGTATTAACAATTTGCTTCTTGCAAGAGGGAACCTAATGAGCCAGTGAGAATTTTCAACATGAGATTTCGAAAGCTCTATGCGAGATTAATTGCTCCCTATACTATTGAGGAGAGAGGTGCTCTTCAAATATACTTTGGGGAATTGGACCCATTGTCTGCCATGTTCCTTAGGACAAATCCTTTGGTTACTAATCTTGCTTTGGCCTACATGGAAGCTATGATTGTATATCAAAAATTAAGGCAACAAGGTTATGGGATGGAGCAATTGCATATGGTAGGACAACTAGGGGCTTGCAATCAAACCTCGATGGGAAATCAAACGTGGGCACAACAAAATTTGATATCAAAAGTTTTGCCCCACAATAAATTTTACCCTACCATACCTACGTATGTTCCCACATGTTCTTATACGAGTACTTATATCCATCTAACTACTACATTACGGTTAGAGAATTGTGTGATCACTCATGAAGCTATTATAACAAGTGTTCAAACTTTTTCTATTGATGTCAATACAACTAATACTACTACTTCTACCACTTAATGAAAGAAGCTTGTATCAGAAGTAAAAGAGCAAAATAATTTGGTTAAGAAGTCAAGTAGAGATGTGGTTCCATCACAAAAACAAGCACATCAATGTATGCATCCAAATCAGCTTAGGAAGAAAATTCATAATGATAATCTTAATGATATTTTATGTTATGCTCCTTAATATGATAGAAGATATTTTTATATGACTTACATTGAAGTAAATGCCTATTCATAATGTCTTGAATAGCATGAAGATTTCGGAGAAGAAATCCTATGGATGGGTAACAAGAAGTTGGAACCAAAAGATCAACATTTTGGTTCAAAATTAAAGGATTTAGAATCATTACCCACAAATGAGGATTCGGATGAACAAACCCATTAGGATATGATTTGGTCATGTTTACTCATGAAAGAATATTGGGGTAACTATATAGAGCAATATGTAAAAATTGATCCCCTTATAGAAGATCCTAGGCCATCAAAAGTGGTTGAAAGTGAGATTGAAATAAAATCAATAAATGAATTCGAATACATAACAAAATTTCACAACTTGTTCTGGGAAGATATTTTGGATGATGTTGTTGAAATTGATGGCCAAGAAAACCCACACCTTCCAAATTATGATAAAATTGAATCATGGGTTACAAATTTGGATTATGAGAGCCTCATAAATTTGAATTCAATAAATAACCCACTTTTTGAAATAATTGAACCATCTAAGGAAGGTGAATATGAATTGGATGAGAAATATATTGATGAATCATAATATGATGAAGAAGTAATTGAGCATCACAACTTGAGCTTGGCATATGATTACTATGATTCTTGGAAGAAATGGTAAGAATATGCTCGATATAAATATTCTAATGAACTTTTTGTGTCAATTGATATGCAAGATGATACAATTGTTTTCTTGCATGAGGATATTACAAATCTTTTACAATTTGAGAATTTTTTGAAAGAGGAATTTGAATCTCATCAAATTTTGGAAAATTATAAGTATCCTACAACCATTGATAAAAAAGTAGAACCACCTGAGGGAAAAGATATTGAAAATATTGATCCACTTACTTGTTCTACAATGTCTATGCCATTTCAAAATGAGAAAATTTCAGAACCTAAATGGTTCGGGTTTGATATCACCGATGATCCAATTGAAAATATCACGTTATATGAAACAACCCAAGTAATTGATGATGGAGATGTTTTAGTTGACCTATCCCTAGATAGACAAGACTTATGGTTTGAAAGGGATGCACATATTTTTAATTGGGTATCAAACTTTGACATCTTTGATAAATAGGTCATGGAGAAAGAACAAGTGCTACATGATGATGATAATGAATGTCATGAGAAAAAAGAGGAAGTTTCAAATCCTCTCCAAGTAATGGTAAATGGAAAAGTGCCAAAGGTAAAATCTCACCTTTTAGGTTCCACCATTCGAAATGCAAGTGAAGTTTTATCTAATGGATTGATGGATTTAAATACTATCAATAATGAAATGTTATTTGTGGTTGATAAATAATTTGACTTAATTTCTCCTCAAACCACTAATGATATTGCTTTATTGAATGAAAATGAAGTTGCTATTCTTGTAGTGTTAAATCAAGTTCATAATAAATTAGTAACAGAATCTAGGATAAAATATTATGATGATGATCATTTAATAAATATCCTAGGTGCTTGCAAATGATGACATGAATTTGATTGGTCTACAGATTTCAAAAATGATTTGGCTTTAAAATTTATAGAAATAGGTTCATATTTGCAAGATCTCATATCTGAAAATGAAAGCTTATTTCTACACCAAGAATGGAATTGTGAAATTGACATATTAAAGAATAAACATGAAAGAATTGAAGATAAATTTGTATAATCAACTTGAGAACTTGAAAATCTACCATAATATTATTAATGAAACTAAATCAAATTGGTATGGTGAGAGGGGTAAGATGAATATTGTTGCATTGTTTGGCCTAGTATTGCTTTTTCTGGATTCCTACAAAGCTTGGCATGCATATTAAATTATATGTATTTTGAAATGCTCTAATCATGTTTGGGATCCAGGGAAGTAATAGGTCAAGCATTGTGCCATCTTGTACCATATTGTACATTTGTATATAGTTTTGGTTTTTTTTTTTTTGTGCCTTGTCCTTGATTTTTGCGTTTGGATTTAGTTTTTGTTTGTGTTTTTATTTTTGTGTTAGGTTGTTCTCTTGTTTTGAGGTGATACTTTATGGTCGTTAACTTTTGGTCTCTGGACCATTTACGTGTTTCTTTTCTTAGTAGGGGGAGGACCTGATTTGAAAAACTGATGAACCTGAGAAAAGGGGGATGAGTTATTTGATGATCATGCTCAGATGTTGGGACTAAAATGATGGAAAGTGGTACAATGAAATATTATAACAAGCTCCACATTGGACCCAAACACACATTAAATGGTGTTTTTGAAAGTAAGAAGGATGTAGTTGTGTTTATTATGCAACCCTAGGCAAAAATCTAAAATGCTCCACTTTGGCTTTCTAACCTAGTGAGACTTGATGTTTTCGCAAGAGTTCATTAGTATAAGAGATGCAACATATTTTTCAAAGTCTGTCATCTAGTTCAGGAAAAATACACCAGGGCTATATACGCTTGACTAGTTGTGGGTCCCTGGCTAGGCAAAGCTTGATACTTAGAAAGAAAGAAAAAAAAGATAAAAAAAAAAGAGAAGAAAAAAGATAAAAAAAAGAAAAAAAAATAAAGAGAAAGTGAGAATGAGCATTAGAAATATTGACACACCTAGGATAGATGGGCTTTGAAAAACGTTAAATGAACACATGGGTAGGTTAGATAAACCTCACCATGGCTATAGATGTCTGACTGGCAGTGGGGCTCTATATATAAAAGTATTCTCTTCAGAAGTTGTACTTCATAGCCTAATGCAGAAAGGGATGATGGAATCTAGAAGATTTTTAGAAATACAGGAAATTAATCACATTTGTACACACTACGAAATGACAGATGGATTAGTTATTTTTATTCTAAAGCTTTTTACCCCCACTTTCTTGGGATGTTGCATCTATTTGTCATCAAAAAACATACACCATGGTATGCAGACATTACCAATTATCTTGCCACTGGTATAACCTCCCCTACCCTCTTGTATCGAGATAAGCAAGGGGTGATCAAAAAGAGTACCTAATATCAGTGGATGGATGGTCTCCTATTTAAAATAGGCCCTGACCAGATCGTAAGGAGGTGTGTGGCTAAGCACAAATTTGCGAAGATACTCACGACCTACCATAACGAGCCTTGTGGTGATCACTTATCAGGGAGAAGAACTACATATAAGATATTGCAGATCAGGTACTTTTGGCCTAAGTTTTTAAATGTGTTGCCTCATATACCAATAAATGTGATGAATACCATAGGATGGGCAGGCCGACCCATAGGGATGAAATACCCCTACAACCTCACATGCACATCGAGCCCTTTGACAAATGGGGCATGGATTTTGTGGGACCCATCAACCCACATTTGACTGACAAGAGGTACATTCTAGTTTGTACAGACTATGTCACTAAATTGGTCAAATTCCAGGTGCTAAGAGACTCCAAGGAGTGGATGGTCACCAAATTTTTATTCTCCCACACTTTTACTAGATTTGGAGTGCCTCGAGAGATTACAATAGACTAAGGACCCCAATTCACATCCAGATTAATTGAGGAATTGATGGAATAGTATAGGGTTTGGCATAATAGGACTACCCCATACCATCCGTAGGTGAATGGACAAAGAGAGGTCACTAACAGGGAAATAGAAAACATCCTAACAAAGACCGTGTAGAAACATAGGAAGGATTGGGCTGTAAGATTACCAGAGGTAGTATGGTCATATAATACAATGTGGAAGTCAAAAATTGGTTTTACCCCCTTTCAATTGGTTTATAGGAAGGATGCAATGATACCCATTTAATTTGAAGTGAAGACATTCATAATGGCAGTCGAATTGGATCTGAACCTGTATGATGCATAGAAGGAATTAATTTGGCTACTAAATTAGCTAGATGAATTTTGCATGGATTCCCTACAAAGAACAAAAGTTATGAAGAGGTAAAGGAAGCAATGGTATGACCACCACATTAAAAAGAAATAGTTCCAAGAAGGAGACTAGGTACCGTTGTATGAATACAGGTTCCAAGAGTGGAAGGGGAAGCTAATGTAGAGATGGATGGGACCATATGAGGTGGTGGAAATAATCAAGAATGATGTTGTACGGGCCAAGATGATTGATGAAAAAAAGACCATCCTAGCAGCCAATGGCCACCAAGTGTGACCATACCATATGTCTGAGGTGGAAACTAGAATAGGCATGGGGGAAACCCCACCCAAGTAAAATCTCCTAAATTCTCAACAACATGGTGGACACAGGGACATCCACCAAAGACAAGTTGGAATAAGTTACTATTTTTTAGCTTACTATGTGTTTTGCAAGGATAACACTCGCATGCAAGCTGCATGTATCTTGAGAACCAAGGCCTAACAGGCATAGACCCTGTTTAAGTATATTTTTTTTCTTTTTTATGTTTTCTTTTTGTAGGGACATGGTTTGATTGTTTGAACAATAGGCATCTTGGAAAATAAGGCCTAGATCAGCTTAGCATCCATGTACCTACGCACTAGGAGGATAGCAACGATTTAGGCATGGGGGGATGCCAAATTCCTCATAAAACATCCTCATGCTTGAAAGAGGTGGATGCTGATGTAATATGAGGATAACTATAGGAGGCTTGATCAACCTCACATCAAAAGACACATCATCCTCCATTAACTTTTCAACAATAAATAAGTTGCACCTTATTCTAATGCCTTACTATAGAGGAGTGATGCCTTAATTTGATGTCTTATTATTAAGTAGCGGTACCTTACTCTGGCGCTTTACTTTGGAGGAGTGACACCTTAATCTGACACTTTAATTTTTAGGAGTGATACCTTACTCTGGTGCCTTACTACTGGAGGAGTTGTGCATTACTCTAGCACCTTACTCTAGAGGAGTGATGCCTTAATATGGCACCTTACTTGGGAGGAGTGACACCTTACTCTAGTGCCTTACTATGGAGAAGTGATGCCTTTATCGGGAACCTTACCCAGGAGAAGCAATGTCCTAATAAAAAAAAAAATTAATAAAATATAAAAAAAATAAAAATAAAAAAAAATCGTAGGGGAGTTGTTGTCATGAGGAAGTGACAATTCTTAAACGTGTTGGGAAATGGTGCCTTACTCGAGAGGAGCGACACCTTACTCTGGTGACTTACTCTGGAGGATCAACACCTTACTCTGGTGCCTTACTTTGGAGGAGCGACACCTTACTCTAGCGCCTTACACTGGAGGAGTGAAACCTTACTATGGCACCTTACTTTGAAGGAGTGATGCCTCACTCTAGGCACCTTACCACATCAGACAGGCCACCCCTAAACATTCACATCAATATATATATATATATATATATAATTATATATATATATATATGATTATCAAAGTGGCACCTTACCCTAGTACCTTACTGAGTTAGGTACATTATTAGCACCTTACTAAATTAGATGCCCTACTCACACCTTATCGAGTTAGGCACCCTACCAATGCTTTACTAATTTAGGCACCTTAATCTCGCACATTACCCAAAATAGGTGCCATTTGAGAGCCTTAATTCAAGTAGGAGCCTCACTTAATTCAATTCACTTGCATAACATGGCAGTATGTGGAGTAGCCGAATACGATGACATCATCTCACATGATGGAAAACACGTGAAAATATTTCAAAATTATTGGTGAAGATTTTTGCTCATCCCAAGGCCAACCGTCAAGAAGATGTGTGTCCCAATTGAAACCAATATGATCCACCACATCTTTAGCAACAAGACCTCAAAGTGAACCAAAAATATAGTACCTAATGTGACTCAATCAACACATGGAAAAAATCTTACCAAGTACCAAATCAACACACTCCATGCAACTCGAAAATGACCAATTAGGTATGTGCATGATTTTTTAGATATATATGTAATTTTCATATAATATGCTCTCTAAAATGATGATGGTGCAAGAATGGAAAATCACCCCTCATGCCTAATACATCATGCCAAAAATTAATTCGGGTGGCATACCCTACTAAAACCAATATGGAAACAATTTCTAGAGTTAGGCACCTCAGGTTATAAAAATGTACCTTACTAAGTACAAAACTTGAACTCAAAAAGGAATTCATCATGGGAGGACCTATGAAGAATCATGTGATTAAGAAGCAATATCCCAGTGACACTGAAGTAATTAGGTGGAAAGTCCACAACCGGTTCGAAGAAGCCAAGTGGATGAACTACAATTTCCTGGTCAGCCAGGAATAGGATGTAGAGGTAGCTAAAGAATTCACCACTACTCTGAATGGAGAAGTGGCCCAACTATGTGGACTAGTAATTCTAATCACCCCAGAGCACATTGCTTAGGTCATTGACCTCCCCCTTACTAGGAAATGCATGTACAAGGATGGCATGGCAAATAAATGCATTGAAGTGTTGCTCAGACAGGGGAACGTCCCCTGTGATCAATGAGGGCTTCCAAAACAAAGGCTCCCGATGTAGCTATGAAATATTTTTGAGCAGGTTGTGAGATAATTCACATGCACTAGGAAGCATTTGCACCTGAATGCAAACCATATGCAATTCATGACCCATTTTGTGTATGGGAGAGAAATTAGCATCTTGTTCTACCTGGTGAAAGCCCTACAAGATGAGGCATCATGATACCAAAGAGGGGCAGTCTTTGCCTTAGCCCATCATGGGCTAATTAAAACCATGATATCCCATTTAGAGGAGCATAGGGGAAACTTATCGATGGCAGAAGCTAAACCCTTTGGTGTACGAGAACATGCAATGGCTGAAGAAGGGTATAAAGCTAAACTAAGGGGAATATTCGAGGAGATTAGGGCTGAGCCATTTGATGCAGTAGAATAGAAAACCATAGATGTAGGGCATGATATCAAATTAGGGGGAATGTTCAAGGAGGAACACCCCCAATTTTCACTAGAGATTGCAAAGGACTGGTAGAGCTCTCTGCACATTTTCATGGAAGAGAGGCCAGAATCCTCTAGTGCAGAACACTAAATAGAACGTAGGCAAAATCAAACATGACTATCATGCCTAATCTTCTTAAATTAGGAATACAAAGAAGATACAGAGCAGAACAAACCTTGTAGAATTTGGTTGGTCACAGTTTGCAAGACCCATAGCCTTCCACAAGCTTGTAAAAATCGGTTGAGACGCCAATGGAAGAGGACCGCATTGAGCAAAGTAAAAAATCCTTGATGTAGGTGCTATTCGAGTATTACAAAGAGATGACCATGAGGAAATTCCAGATACATAAGTCTACCATTGCTCAATTATAGTAATTTATCTAGTAGCTCAAAGAGGAGAACCAATAGCCGTAGGCTAGGGTAATAGAGAGGCAAGATGCCTCTACTGAGACTGATGGGCAATGAAAGTGCCCATGAACTCTCTGACTTTGCTAGAGAGTATTCTCATCTAGGGCATTTAGGTCGGATTCCATAAATAAAGAATTAGAAGTAGGGGAGGGTTTGTATGCCTCTCACAAAACAATTATAGAGGAATAGGGGAATTTTGCTCTTCAAACAGAAACCTCTATTATTTTTATTAACGATGATGAGAAGCCTTTAGGGCAAGCCCCTGAACCCAAGGCCGAGGAGGATTCTCCAGGGCTTCAAGCACCCAAAATTAAGGATCTGCCACCCGGGGGACCAGAGAAGTAGGCACCAGGAGGAACAACCATAGGGAACCTCTGATCAGAGGAATAGCTCCTTGAGTCATCGAATAGGGAGGAAACCTACAAGAAGAAGGAAGATCTCCCCACATAGGCCACCGCAATATTACACAAAGGAAAAGGGAAGGCCCCTCAGACAATTGATAAGAGGGCTAAAAGGAAGGCCAGAGTGACGTTTGTCAAATCAAACCCACATTCACATGAATAATGGGAAGCAGGTGTGCAGGTCTTTGTTGAGCGAAAGGTAAAATTCAAACAACTCCATAAGGAATTTGAGGAGGCAAAGGTAGCTAGGAAAGCTATGAAAAAGGAAGTAAGAGGGCCATGCATTTGTGTAAACCTATCCAATGATGATAAATTTTGGGACATCTATGGTTCATCGTCTGGTCGGCCCTCTAAAATGAAGTGGTTGGCATGATGGGGAGTATATGGATAGAAGGCAGAGGCAACATCAATCATGGCAAAAAAATTTGGTCTCACCCCTAAGGAAATTTGGTTATACAAAGCTAGCATCGCTAGGTGGAAGAGGGATGACTTTGACATTCCCTTTGGAGATTTGTGCCCATAACATGCTGACCTGTGGTAGGAAGCAAAAGTAACCTTATAAAGGGGAGTGATGACTGTGGTATCTCGACCCAGTACAGGTGTTGGTCAAAGTAGGATATAGAGCCAGTGCAATAAGGGCCCAGTGTAGAATTAAAGTCAACCCAAAATAGCTAGACATCATGTAGCCAGAGGGCAACACAACCCAGGAATGCCTCATAGTAAGCTAAGGCCCATTAGCAGATGCAAAAACCTCAAGGAGGAGAGTAAGCCAAGACCACCAACAAGAAAAGAAAATAAAAAGCAATGGTCTACAGAGAGGAGGTAGTTATTGGTTTTATGTGCCATGAGGGTGTGGCACATGTTAGGCATGGTGGGATGATGAGCATCGTAAATGCTCATATTTTTGTATATGTACTAACGGTTTTTGCATGGAATTATATCATGACTTTATATTTTATGAAATATTATGTATGTATTTAATAAAACCATGTGTATTATCTAATATCTATGTGAAGTGTGTTATGTGTAGCTATTTTCTTGATTTTGTTGTATTTTGCTTAGTCGAGGTCCTACATGGACCTGGAAAGGTTCCACTTAATTAGAAGAAGGTAAACTAAAGAATAAACCTTATTGAAGAAGGCACCTTACTAAAGTAGTTGCCTTACTAAAGTATGTGCCTTACTAAGGTAGGTTCCTTACTATAGTAGGCACCTTACTGAAGTTGGTGCCTTACTAAAGAAGGTGCCTTACTGAGGTAGGTGCCCTACTTGGTAAGGTGCCTTACCGAGTTAGGCACCTTACCAAGGCTGACACCCAAATTATGCATGTTGACCAAAACGGTTAGAGAAGGATCCTATTGACCACTGTTCCACATCATCTATGGGAAAATACAGGCGGATGAGTTGTCCCAGCCAGAGTGGATGAACACGTAACCACTCAGGATACTGAATCGTAATTAAGTAGAGATCATCTTATTACCAAGAAACAATGTATAGTTGCTTATTGTGCATCGGTTGCAGTAGCTGAACTATCCCAGTTTAGGCTGAATCGAGATATCGGTTGTAATAGAACTACTACAAGAAGTTCTATGTGTGTAGTATATAAACACATAGAATTCCCTATAGTAGGAGAGACATATTTTTTAGAGCATTATTGTATGTAATATTTCATTGCATCATTAATAAAGTGTGAGCATTCATAAAAGTAGTGTTTCATTTGTGAGAATTATCGAGTGGGATCTTCCTAGAGCTCGGGCCCACTCCAAGCCAGTATTCCTCCCCTCTTAGTTATTTACATAATTTCATTATGCATGGTAGTATGTTTATGTCTTAGGATAAGCTTAGTTATCTTAGAGGTGTGTTTATTTATGAGAAGAATTTTCATTTCATATTAGTTGGTGTGTTTATTTTATCTACATTATTATTTATGTATAAGTCTTATTGAGGCATATGATCTTATTGATATTATACAAACACCCTCCAATGTTAGTTGAATGTATCATATCTAAATTGGTAGTGTGACTAGTTTTAACCATGACCCTTCACATGTTTACGAGTTCCCTGGATTAAAAATTTAAATGAGAGTGTTGTGACAAATATAGGATAAATTCACCAGTGTTTGGCACAAAATATTTTGGCACCTTTGTCAGGGAAGCTTCGCTAGTAGACTGATTACATTACCACCTAAGACCTTCAACTTGACCTTGTATAATTCCACCAAGAAAAAGAGGACTAGATTGTCATTTTATTAAATAGAATCCACCAGATCTATAGGAATTAGTAGAAGACCTAAATTTTTAATTAGACTCTCCCGACTCATCACCAACAGTCCACTGGAGTCAGAGTCCCCACGTCATGCAAAGTGCCTCCTCATATCATCAACCTAAGAAAGAACAAACTATTGTAAACATGTTGTTTAAGAGGACACCCTCAATGGAAGCCTTATTGTGGAAATCTATAAAGGATCGGACTATAATTCCAGTTAACCTTAAGGCCCTTAATCAGAGAGTGTTGAATGACCAAGAGACTATAGACGTTGTATTAGAGACCACATTTCCTAAAAAATGGTAGAAGAAGAAGTCTCATATGGGTTCAATTTCCCTATAGAGGAAAGGTCAGGAGACACCAAAATGAAAAACATTTCCCCTGCCCATATCCCTACCTTTAGGGGATACCCAACCGAAGACCCTAACCTATTTTTATTCAAATTTAATGTATTGTGTATGTCTGTATATTATAAATCTGACACCAAGAAGATGAAACTCTTCCCATCGGCATTAGATGACTCAGCCCTATGGTGGTTCATCGAGATAGGGAACAAGTAGATCACCACATGGGATGGGATGAAGAAGCTCTTTTTGGAGCAATATCAAGACTTCGACAGAGCACGGGATTCTAGAGAGGAAGTCCTCAGCATGATACAGAAAGAGGAAAAATCACTAGAGGAATACTCAAAAAGGTTCAATTTTAACCTGCAATGATCCCCTCATGCAAATTTAGGGGATAAGTCCCTAAAAAGTATTTTCTTGAGGGTACTGAACAATGAGTCACGAGAAGCACTAAATATGATCTCTGGAGGAGACGTTTACCAGCATGCTATTGAAGATATCCAGAAGTTATGCCAGAATTACTCATGGAGGAGAGGTAAGCCAACCACCAAAATAGTTAAAGCAACCATGTTAATCACAAAAATGGAGATAGGCAACATGTTGGAGGATTTAAGGAGTGAAATGCTATCCTCTCTAGCTATTTAGCTAGATACTCTATTGTTGGAGAATAAGAAACATGAGAACGATGCAACATTATCATATTTATGCCCCAAATGTAGAGGGAAGCATGCTAGGAATGCTTGCATAGAGAAAAATGTCAGAGTATGTATGGTTTTCTAGAAAAATCATAAAACCCAACAGTGCCCACAACTACCCAATGCCATAGAAGATGCTGACATAACCCAAGCCTACTTTGTGGTCAATCAAAGAAATTGGCAATAAAAACCCATGGGAAATATGCCCATAGGGATGACACCTTATGGAGGAGGACCATATATTCCACAACAGATAGCCTATACCACCTAACATTGTATGGTGGGGACCACCACCTTGGATGAAAATACCTCCAAGAGTGGCATTTCCAAATCAGCAAACATGGATTCCATATCAACATCGATGGAGAGACCACGTCTCATGGAACACCACGTCATAGAACATGGTGTAAGGACCATATTAGCAAGGCTTACCGGCCCTACTTGTGGCAAGACCTACATAGTTACAATCACAGTCGATAGTGAAACTAAAAAACAAAGTAAACTAACCGACATACTAGGTGGAAGGAGAGATGTATCCAATGTACCATATTAGTTGTAATCCAATACAACTTAGATAAGACAAGTAGCTAGGAGTAGAAATACCTTATCTGGTATAAGTGTAGGAGGAAGTAGGAGACTCCCCTCTAATACAAGAGGTGGGGGAAGAAGAAATTGTTGAGAATATAGGGGTCCAATTCCCTAAGCGAATGTAAGAGAAAAAGAAGCTGACACAACCCAAATTTGATATCCTATCAAGCTTGAAAAATCTCATCATAAGTATTCAAATTTTTCAAGCTATCTGAGATATGCCCATATACACTAAGACAATAAAAGAAATATGCTTAAGGAAACTAGGATGTAAGGCAGCACAAACCATCAACATCATGGGGAAGTTAGCCGACTTGATGATGGGGAATGCATATCATCCCAAATATGTAGATCTAGGAAGATTGATATTAACTATAAAAATAGAAGAGCACTCACTAGAGAATATATTTGTTGACTTGGGGGAAGCCATCAATGTAATGACACAAGACACCATGTAGAAGCTAGAGCTCATCAACCTAAAGCCTACCAAAATAGTGTTACAATTGGTCGATTGATCAACGATGGCACCAGAAGGAATACTTGAAGACGTCATAGTAATAGTCGATGCATGGGAGTATTCGATAGATTTTCTCTACAATCCAAAACTGGATTAAGTGGTTACCCACTCATCTTGGGGAGACCATGGTTAGCTATGGATGATTCCTACATCAGTTGTCATGATAGACTGATAACCATTTCATATGGCTAGAATGTTAAGATATTAAAAATCTCTCCCCTGGCCTAATCGATGGATGTACTAGGAGAACCTAAAATAGAAAATCAAGAGGATAGTCCACTATCTATGATCTAATCGATAATGGCATTAATAGAAGTGGAGGATGAAGCCGAAGAATATGGTGTCATCTCAACATTCTTCTATAGAGAATCCTCCCTCCCAATTCCTGAGTCACTATTGATGGGCTCTTAGGACCACCACACCAAGCAAATTGACATCGGGCCTGGTAGAACATTGAACATCATTAGTGAGATGATCACCACATAGTTGTCAAAATTAAATGTGCTCCTAACCAAACATCAATAGGCATTCACATGGGATTATATAGATATAAAAGGAATCAACCTAGAGGTGTGCACTCACCATATCTATTTGGAAGAACAGTCAACCCCCATTAGATAATCGTGGAGAAGGATGAACCTAACCATGAAGGAAATTGTCAAGGTCGAGCTACAAAAGCTCTTGATGGTGGGATTCATCTACCTGATCTCAAATAGTGAATGGGTATCACCACTCGTGGTGGTCCCTAAAAAATAGGAAATGGAGGATCTGTGTTGACTACAGACAATTGAATAAGATGACTAAAAAGGACCATTTTCCACTTCCTTTCATTGACCAAGTTCTAGACACGTTTTCTAGGAGGAAATACTTTTCCTTCTTAGACAAATTCAGCGGGTACAATCAAATCTAGATCATAGAAGAGGACCAAGATAAGACAACGTTCACCTACCCATGGGGAACATTTGCATACAGGGTGCTACCTTTTGGGCTATGCAACACACCAGCCACCTTCTAGAGGGTAGTGCTTAGCATATTTTTGGATATGATAGGTGAAGTGGTCGAAGTATATATGGATGATTTCATCGTTTATAGGGAAACATTTGACTAGGTGACAAAAAAATTAGAATGTGTACTTCAGAGGTGCAAGGAAAATAATCTATCCCTTAGCAATGAGAAATGTTTTATGATGATGTGGAAAGGCATAGTTTTAGGGCATCATATCTTGATAGAAGGGATTGAAGTTGATCACAAGAAGATAGAAGTTGTCAAATACTTACCCAACCTAAAAACACAAAGAGAGGTAAGGAGTTTCCTTAGATATTTTAGGTACTACAGACGATTTATCATTGATTTTAGCAAAATTGCTAAACCGCTATACACCTTCTGATGAAGGACATATAATTTATCTAGATAGACGACTGTGAGCAGGTATTTCAGATGGTAAAGGAGAATTTGATCTCTACCCTAGTTTTATGGGACCCAAATTGGTCTGTCCCATTCCACGTATAATATGATGCATCCAATAATGCAATTGGAGTGGTCCTTGGGCAATAGGATGGTGAAGAGTTCTATGCCATATTTTACATCAACAAGAACCTATAAGGGTCTAAGCTTAATTACATGATAATGGAGAAAGAATTTCTCATAATGGTACACATCGTTAATAAATTTTACCACTACATTACTAGGTATAAAGTATTCATCCACACGGACCATGCAACCATTAGGTATCTAATGAGCAAACCAACAATAAGTGACAGGATCATTAGGTGGATTTTTTTGTTGTAGGAGTTTGACCTTACCATAGTCGAAAATCCTAGAAAATACAACGTAGTCATAGACTTCCTATCCAGACTAATTCCAATAGACTACACAACGGTAGAAGACCAGTTCTGGGACGAGCACTTATTCGTCATCAACGAATAGACATCACGATATGCAAAAATTTCCAATTATCTAGCCATCAGTATAACCTCCCCTACCCTCTTGTACTAAGAGAAGCAAGGGGTGGTAAAAAAGAGTACCTCATATTATTGGATTGATGGTCTCTTATTTAAAATAGGGCTTGACCAGATCATAAGGAGCTGCGTGGCCGAGTACAAATTTTTGGAGATACTCAAGGCCTACCATAACAAGCCTTATGGTGGTCAATTCTTAGGGATAAGGATTACATATAAGATATTATAGACTGGGTACTTTTGGCCCACGTTGTTTAAAGATACAACTTCATATGAAAGGAAATATTATGAATGTAATAGGATGGGTAGGCCGACCCAAAGGGACGAAATGCTCCTATAGCCTCATGTGCACATTGAGCTCTTTGAAAATAGGGCATGGATTTTGTGGGACCCATAAACTCACCTTTGATTGATAAGAGGTACATTCTAGTCTGTACAGACTATGTCACTAAATGGGTCAAAGTCCAAGCACTAAGAGACTCAAAGGAGCGGATGGTCACCAAATTTATGTTCTCCCATATTTTTATGATATTTGGAGTGCCCTGAGAGATTAAAATAGATGAGGGACACTAATTAATGTCCATTTTAATTGAGGAATTGATGGAATAGTACAAGGTTTGGCATAACAAGACTACCCCATACCATCGGCAAGTGAGTGGATAGGTAGAGGTCAATAACAAGGAAATAGAAAACATCCTAAAAAATATCGTGAAACAAAATAGGAAGGATTGGGCTGCAAGATTACTGGAGGTAGTATGGGTATATAATACGATGTGGAAGTCGACCACTAGTTTTACCCCCTTTCGATTGATTTATGAAAAGGATGCAATGATGCCCTTCGAATTAAAAGTAAAGAGACTCAAAATGGCGATCGAATTGGATCTAAACCTAGACGATGCACAAAAGTAACAAATTCGGTAGCTAAATCAATTGGATAAATTTTGCATGGATGCCCTAAAAAGAACATAAATTGTGTAGAGGTAAAGGAAGTAGTGGTACAATCACCACATTAAAAAGAAATAGTTCCAAGAAGGAGACTGGGTACTATTGTACGAATCCAAGTTCCAAGAGCAGAAGGGGAAGCTTATGTAGATATGGGTGGTACCATATGAGGTGGTGGAAATAATCAAGAACAGTGTTGTACAAATCAAGATGATTGATGATAGTAACACCATATTAATATCCAATGGCCACCAGGTGCGGCCATACCATACGTTTGATGTGGAAACCATAATAGGCATGGGGGAAACCCCACCCAAGTAAAATCTCCCAAATTCTCAACAACATGGTTGACACGGGGACGTCCACCAAAGATAAGTTAGAATAACTAACTATTTTTTAGCTTACTATGTGTTTTGTAGGTACAATATCCACATGGAAGGTGCAAGCATCCTGAGAGCTAGGGACTAATAGGCACAAACCTTGTTTAACTACACTTTTTTATTTTTGGTGTTTTCTTTTTGCAAGGACATGGTTTGATTGTTCGAACAATAGACATATTGGAAAACAAGGCCTAGATTAGCTTAACATCCATGTACTTGCACACTAGGAGGATAACAACAATTCAGATATGGGGGGAACACCAAATTCCTCATAAAACCTCCCCATGTCTGAATGAGGTGGACATTGATGTAATATGAGGAGAATTCTAGGAGGCTTGATTAACCTCACATCAAAAGACATGGTATCCCCCATTGAATTTTCAACAATAAAGAAGTGGTGCCTTACTCTAAAGCAGTGGCACCTTACTCTAGAGGAGTGATGCCTTAATGTGACACCTTACTCTTGAGGAGTTGTGCCTTACTCTGGCACCTTACTATGGAGGAGCGACATATTAATATGGTGCCTTACTCTAGAGGAGCAGTGCCTTACTCTAGTGCCTTACTACAGGAGGAGCGACACCTTACTCTAGCACCTTACTCTAAAGGAGTGATGCCTTAATCTGGTGCTTTACTCTATAGTAGCGGCACCTTACTTTGGCACCTTAATCTAGAGGAGTGATGCCTTACTTTGGAGGAGTGGTGCCTTATTCGGGTGCCTTACCCAGGGGAAGCGATGTCCTACTCAAAAAAGAAAAAACTTTAGGGGCACCATTGTCACGAGGACATGATAGTTCTTAAACATTGGGGGAAACGATGCCTTACTCTAGCACATTACTCTAGAGGAGCGACACCTTACTCTGGTGCCTTACTTTGGAGGAGCAACACCTTACTCTTGCGCCTTACTCTAGAGGAGTGGCACCTTACTCTAGTGCCTTACTCTAGAGGAGTGGAAACTTACTCTAGCACCTTACTTCAAAGGAGTAGCACCTCACTCTAGGCACCTTACCCCATCATCCAGGGCACCCCTGAATGTTCACTTCAAATAAATAAATAAATATATATATATATATATATATATATATACAAGATATATATGATGATCAAAGTGGCACCTTACCTTGGTGCCTTACCGAGTTAGGCACCTTATTGATGCCTTACTCAGTTAGGTGCCCTACTAGCGCCTTACTGAGTTAGGCACCTTACTGAGTTAGGTGTCATACCAATGCCTTACTAAGTTAGGCACCTTACTCTATCACCTTACCCAAAATAGGTGCCATTTGAGCACCTTACTCAAGTAGGCACCTCGATTAATTCAATTCATATGCTCAATGCAGCAATACATGGAGCAACCAAAGATGATGTCATCATCTCACATGATAGAAAATACGTAAAAATATTTCAAAATAATTGGTGGAGATTTTTGCATGCCCCAAGGCCAACCATCAAGAATATATGCATCCTAATTGAAACCAATATGATCCATCACGTATTCAGTAGCAGGACCTCGAAGTGAACCAAAAATATAGTACCCAAGGTGACTCAATCAGCACATGGGAAAAATCTTACCAAGTACTAAATCAACATGCTCCACATAGCTCAAAAATGACCAATCAGGTATGCGCATGATTTTTTAGATATATATGTAATTTTCATATAATATGCTCTCTGAAATGATGACGATGCAAGAACATAAAATCACCCCTTATGCCTAATACGTCGTGCCAAAAATTAATTCATGTGGCATACCCTACTAAAACCAATATGGAAATAATTTCCAGAGTTAGGTGCCTTAGGTTATAAAAAGGTGCATTTATGAGTACAGAACTCAAACTCAACAGGGAATTCACCATGGGAGGACCTACGAAGAATCACACAATTAAGAAGTAGGATCCCAGTGACATTGAAGGAATTAGGGAGAAATTCCACAACTGGTTTGAAGCAGCCAGGTGGATGGACTATTGTCACCCGGTCAGCCAGGAACAAGATGTAGAGGTAGCCAAAGAATTCACCACTACTCTAAATGGAGAAATGGCCTGACTATGTGGACTAGTAATTTCAGTCACCCTAGATAACATTTCTTAGGTCACTAGACTCCCCCTTACTAGGGAATGCATGCACAAGGATGGCATGGCAAAGAAATGCACTGAAGTGTTGCTCGGGTAGGGGAACATACCCTGTGACCAAGGAGGGCTTCCAAAGTAGAGGCTCCTGATGGACTTGTGGAATATTTTTGAGTAGTTTGCAAGATACTTCACATGCACTTGGAATTATTCACACCTAAATGCAAACCAAATGCAACTCATGACCCATCTAGTGCACGAGAGAGAAATTAATGTCCCATTATACTTGGTGAAAGCCCTACAAGATGACACATCATGGTACCAAAGAGGGGTAGTATCTAAATTAGCCCATCACAAGCTAATTACATCCCTAATACGTCATGCGGAGGAGCATAGAGGAAACTCATCGGTGGTAGAAGCCAAATCCTCTAGTGTACAAGAATAGGCAGTAGCTAAAGTAGACCATGAAGCCAAACTAAGGGGAATAGCCGAGGAGATTAGGATTGAGCCATTCGACATAGCAGTACATACAACCATAAAGGAAAGGCATGATGTCAAATTGGGGGGAATGTTCAAGGAGGAACACCCCCAATTTTCACCAAAGATTATAGAGGAAGGGTAGAGCTCTCTGCCCATTTTCGTGGAAGAGAGGCTAGAATCCTCCATTATAGAATGTCAAACAAAATGCAGGAAACATCAAACATGACTATGAAACCTAATCCTATCAAATTAAGAATATGAAGAAGATACAAATCTTAGCATCATGGCACAAACCTTATAGAATTTGGCTGCTCATAGTTTGTAGGACCCATAGCCTTCCATAGGCTTGTAACTAGTCAAGAAGCCAATGGAAGAGGACCGCAACGAGAAAAGTGAGAAATCCTTGATGCAGTGTTGTTCAAGAAGTACAAAGATATAACCATGAGGAAATTCTAGAGACATGAGGCCACCATTGCTCAATTGCAGTAATTGATCTAGCAGCTCAAGGAGGAGAACTAATAGCTATAGGCCAGGGTAATAGAGAGGCAAGATGCCTCTACCCAGACTGATTGGGAAAGGAAAGTGCCCATGAACTCTCTGATCTCACCATAGAGACTAGTATCATATGGGGCATTTAGATCACATTCTAAAAATGAATAATTAGAAGCAAATGAGGGTTTGTATTTCTCTGACAAAATAATTGCAGAGGATCAAGGGAATTTTTCTCTTCAAACTGAAATCCTTGTTATTTTTATTGATGACAATGAGGAGCCTTCAAGGCAATCCCTTAAAATCATGGCCAAGGAGGATTCTACAATGTTCCAAGCACCCAAAATTGATGAGCCACCACCTGAGGGACCAGAGAAGCAGGTGCCAAGAGGAACAACCATAGGGAACCTCTGATTAAAGGAATATCTCCTTGAGTCATCCAATAGGGAGGCAACTTTCATGAAGAAGGAATACCTCCCCACATAGGTCATTGTAAGATTAGAAAAAGGAAAAGAGAAGGCCCCTAAGATGACTCAAAATAGGGCCAAAAGGAAGGCTAGAGTGGTGTTTGCCAAACTGAACCCACATTCAGGTGAAGAATGGGAAGTAGGTGTGCAGGCCTTTGCTGAGCGAAAGGTGAAATTCAAACAACTCCATAAGGAGTTAGAGGAGGCAGAGGCAGCTAGGAAAGCTATCAAAAATGAAGTAAGAGGGCCAAGCATTTGTGTAAACCCAACCGACGATGATCAATTTTAGGATATCTATGGTTCATCACTGGGTTGGCCCTCTAAAATTAAGTGGCTAGCACTATGGGTAGTATATGGACCAAAGGCAGATATAGAAGCAATCATGATAGAAAATGCTGGTCTCACTCTTGAGGAACTTTGGCTATACAAATGTAGCATGGTTAGGTAGAAGAGGGATGATTTTGATATTCCCTTTGGAGAGTTGCACCCTCAACATGTTGACTTACGATAGAAAGCAGAATTAGCCTTCCAAAGGGGAGCATTGACTGTGGTAGCCAAACCCAGTTCAGGTACTATACTAAGCATGAGATAGAGCCAATGCAATAAGGAGCCATCACAGAATTAAGTTCAACCAAGAATAGTCAGACATAAGCATAGCCAAAGGGCAGCACAAACTAGGAATTCCATACAACAAGCCAGGGCCCCTTAGCATAAATAGAAACCTCAAGGAGGAGAGTAAGACAAGGCCATCAACAAGAAAATTAAATGAAAAGCAGTGGCCTACAGAGAGGAGGTAATTACCAGTTTTAGGTGCCACGAGGACGTGGCACATGTTAGGTGTGGGAGGATGATGAGCATTGGAAATTATCATATTTTTATATATGTACTAATGGTTTTTGCATGATATTATATCATGAGTTGTATATTTTATGAAATATTATGTATGTATTTAATAAAATCATGTGTATTATCTAATATCTATGTGAAGTGTGTTTTGTGTAGCTATTTACTTGATTTTGTTGTCTTTTTCTTAGTCGAGGTCCTACATGGACCTGGCATGGTTCCACTTAATCAAAAGAAGGTAAACTAAAGCATATACCTTATTGAATAAGGCATCTTACTAAGTTAGGTGCCTTACTAAAGTAGGCACCTTATTGAGGTAGGGACCTTACTAAAGTAGGCACCTTACTGAGGTAGACGCCTTACTAAGGAAGGTGCCTTACGGAGGTAGGTGCCCTACTTGGTAAGGCACCTTACTGAGTTAGGTACCTTACCAAGGTTGACACCCAAAATATGTGTGTTGACTATAACGACTGGAGAAGGACCCTGTTGACCACCATTCCATGTCATATATGGGAAATTGTAGATCAACGAGTTGTCCCGGCCAAAGTGGATGAACACAACCACTCATGAGTCCAAATCGTAATGAAGTGGAGATCATCCGATTACTAGGAAACAATGCAAAGCTACTTATTGTGTGTCAGTTACTATAACTGAACTATCCTAGTTTAGGCTAAACTGAGATGTCGGTTGTAATAAAACTGTCACACAAAGTTTTTTGTGTAGTATATAAACACACAGACTACCCTATGGCAGGAGAGACATATTTTTTAGAGTATTGTTGTATGTAATATTTCATTTTATCATTAATAAAGTGTGATTTATCGTCAAAGAAATGTTTCATTTGTGAGAATTATCGGATGGGATCTTCCTGGAGCTCGGGCCCAATCCAAGCTAGTATTCCTCCCCTCTTAGTTATTTACGTAATTTCATTATGCATGGTAGTATGTTTATGTCTTAGGCTAAGCTTAGTTATCTTAGAGGTGTGTTTATTCATAAGAAGCATTTCCATTTCATATTAGTTGGTGTGTTTATTTCATCTTCATTATTATTTATGTATATGTCTTATTGAGGTGGATGATCTTATTGATGTTATACAAACACCCCCAAATGGTAGTTGAACAGATCATCTCTAAAGTGGTAGTGTCACTAGTCTCCACCGTGACCCTTCACAAGTTTACGAGTTACCTAGATTAAAAATTTAAATGAGAGTGTTGTGACAAATATAGGACAAATTCACCAATATTTGGCACCCAAAAAATAATCCAAAAATATATATCCTCCTAGTTCTTTTGTGAATTCCCTCAAAATACACATGCTAAAGTATGGTTCCAAGTCAACTACTACTTCTTGGATGATAGTAATTTACGGTATGCTATGCAAAATGATAGGAATATCCTTGATTACTCCCACCATTTTGAATGGGGTACCGTCCAATTGCAATACACCTGGACTGCTCCTTGTGTACTTCATTCCTATTACTTCACATACTACCTTTGAAATTATAGTAGTCATAGCACCAAAGTCAATCATACAATTATGCACAACCCATCCTTATATTTTGAGAGACAAATAGAACAAAGGTGGTCTACTATTACTAGTGGTGGAAGTTGATAGTGTCTATGCTAACATTATTTAGTAAGGGCTTTTCTTTTGATATTTTGCAGACTCAAGATAATATTACAAGAAGTTAAATTGTCTAGGTAACTACAGTGCATCATATAAACTCACCTTCGCAAGAATCTTCTTTATTTCCTCAACAATATTATAATTGGAAGTACCAGGAACTTTTTCTTATATAGCCTACTCATATTTGTTTTGATATTGTTGAGTATATTCCACTCTTTCCCTCTTAGTCAATAATGGATATCTGAGGTGCTCTTTGGCTTGTTCTTTTACCTCCATTTGCACTTCAGCTACTATAGCCTATAAATTTGATACCTTTATCTACAACTTCTCTTGAAATTGATTGGGTAATAGATCCTTCAATAAGATAGAATATTGTTTCTTCATTGTCACTCCATGCACTTTTTCTTGTGATGATACTTTTTCATTTTGCATCTTTTGTTCAACAAGAACTTTTAGAGGTTACATTTATGATGGATCCACAATCATGGGCTTATTTACAACCCTCGTAAGGAATGAAACTTGCTCCAAATATGGGATCGTAAAGTTATGATCAACTTACATTATCATATTAACTTACCCACTGGTATAACATTTTGCTAATATCTATATATAGTTCAAATGAACCATACATGTGTCTTCACTATGGGGATCATTACAAGTGGAGCACTAGTATGCTCTATCTGATGTACTAGTTTCTTAATTTGTCAACACAATTGTGTTCATATCAAGGGCATTTCTAGTGGTTGGTTGATCCCTAGTAATTGATGGTGTTTGAAACTTCCTTGAATGAAAATCAGCTTTAGCTTATTTCTTCTTAACTATAGTGATTTCATTCGACATTGTCCTTATGACCAAATTAATAGATTGCATTTATTTTAAAAATTTCATGTAAGTATTAGGACTTGAGGATGCAGGAGGTGATGTTAAAGGTAGGGGTGATGATGGAGCAGGCAACGATAGTGGAATAGGTGATGTCGATAGAACTAGAAAAGGAACTAGTGCTAGCAACTACAACACAACTAGCGTAGGTAATTATGGAATGCTTGAAGCGAGGAGTTATGGAACCAGGACTAGAGCAAGTTCAGATGGATCCAAGCTCCATGAGGGAATCAAGTACACATAATAGATAGGCTATGAAAACACACTCGAGTATAGATGTTATGGAAGATAAAGAAGGATGGTCATAGTTACCTTCAAGGGAAGTTTGCCTATGTTAATTAAATCTACTTTGTCCTTCTACATTTACATATATAAATCAAGAAAAGCATTTACATTGGCTTATCAGATAACCATACCAATGTTTGAGTTAAAATATCTAAGGTAGTAAAACATAGCTTGCTCATGCATGGGCTGAAGGTCATTAGGAACTCTCTACCAGTTTTGGGATAACCTGATGTTGAAGTCCACTATCTCCTCCTATGGATGTCTTTGGATGTTCATGAATTGATGCAATAAGGAGAAAGGATCAAATTGCTCATGGAAGTTCTTGATTAGAAATTCTACCATCTAATCCCATGTCGTAATCGTGGCAGGTGGCAAGGATCGATACCAATATAGAAACTTCCCTCCAAGGGACAAAACCAAAAACCTTATCATAATATCTTCATCCATGATACCATGGATTATTGCCAAGGATGCCACATCTTGGATATATTCATAAGAGGTCTTACCAGTACTTTCATAGGTAGGTATAGCCTTCAATACTGCTTGAAGGACTAGATTATGAGCTTATAAATTAAAATCTCCTAAGCTATTCCATGCTAGGAACTACCTTGGTGGTTGTGGTGATGGAATATGAGCCATATTGACTAACATGTGAGGTTGAGGATATGGGACACTAGTAGCAGTACTAGCTAGACTTGAAGAAATAAAAAACACATTAGCTAATTGTGAAGATGTTGCAACTAACGTATGAAGTGGAGTGATCAATTTGAGGTGTTTTCTTAATTTTTGGGTGTGAAGTTCGAAGAACTCAATAGGGTCTTCAAAATTTTTAACCTTTGATATTATGATAATGAAGTACAACTTCCACTACCTTCACATTTGAAGGCTTCTAGGTATTGCTAAGTCACAAGATGTTCTAACTATACAAAACAAAGATGAATATCATGTAACAAGCCTAGTTGTCACTACTCAACCACTCTTTTTTTTAACATCTATAACAAGGCACAAGGCATAGTCATATACTAAGAGTGAACTATTACATTCAGATTTGTAGGTTGACAAGGCTATTAGCTTCAAGAGATATTAAGACTTGATCAAATACACTCTTTAGTAGAAGTGATCAACTTCTACGAGATCCTCACAATTAAGTTTCCTCCCTCACCAAAGGGAAAATCACCATTAGTCATATGGTCCACCAAGACTAGTATGTAGATGAAATACTTGAAGATGGAAATCCATATTATATCATATAACCCCATTGGTTAGACATGAGTCTTAGATCCCTCTCACATATTCTTTATGGGATCACTAATACTATAGAATCACTACATGTGATTTAAACTTACATCATCCTCGAAAAGTCCCATTAAGTATGACTATACTACTTAACCTATTAAAATTTATTTATTCGTCCTTAACACATAAGTTAAATATGTGGTGGCAAAGGGTATTATTATTTAGTCTTCATGCCTAAATTTTATTAATGTACCAAATTAGATCCATCCACAATTTTTTTCATCTTAATCAATGAATTTTTGTATAATTCTTAGATCAACATGCATCCAACAGTCCTCTTAATGATTAGATTTCAGCACATAAATGTTCTCGATATTGTTGCAACCATATTGAATATAACTAAGATATATGATGAATAGTGTATTGCCTATCATAATTTATTTGTCCATTCACAATACAAAATTTGGATGTCATATACATATCAATTCATCAACATATTAAAATTAAACACATCCTTTACAACAAATGAACATATTTTCATAATTTAAAGATATGCATTATTCATTACACCATGTTATCTCATTATCTTATAAAAATTTCATTATAAAATAAATGCAATATCCACAAGAAATAATAAAGTAAACCATAAAATTATTGATACAATATTTATCCTTAGAACCCTCATGGGGAATAAACCCAACCTCCAAAATGTGTTCTTTCCTCATATTCATAAACTCAAGATGTATCCAATATTACAAGTTCATAAGGGTCACGATGGATCCCTTCAATTATACAAACCAAGGAATGCAATTGTTCCTTATCATATAATTGATGCAATTAAGGATATATCTGACTCCTTTCTCTAAGACATCAAGATAACATTATGGTATTCTCCATACCAAGGAGAAAAAACTACTTGTTTTGTTTAATTTAAGGAATCGACTGATTCCTTTCTCTAATATACCTTAGAATCTATCATCTTGTTCAAGTTTATGAAAATAATTGGTTCACACTTTGGAGATGATTCTTGAATATTGGAGGGAACCTTCATTATTCCCTCAAGAATGAAATCCAATTTCATTCTTTCGAGTTAATAAGTAATCAACTCTTGCTTCCCAAATTAAGGTCCCATACCCTTAATTTATTATTATTTCCTCCTTGGATCTATTTCTTCCAATATATTTGAAGTGTTCTATTCTCAAATGATTTTAAAATATTTTTTTTGAAACCAGAGTCATTTGTTTCACACCATAATCTAATTAAAATTCTCTTATAAATTCATGAACAATAGTTCCAATAAAGCAATGGCCACTATAAACTTCTTTTCCTTATTTCATGATTTTCTCCACTTAGGAAAATAGATAAGCAAATACTCTTACCTACATTAGTACAAAATATCCATGAACCAAAGTCCCATTAATAATATGACTGATATCAACTGGTTTACCATTTTCTACTATAGCCAGAGGTATACTTTGTAATTGTGTAGACACCAAAACAACATCGATCCGATTATGTGACTACAAAAACTGATCGCTTTGACACACACAGGCCCCAGGGCAGCCCACAGAGGTTAAATAGTGGTCCTAACCACTCTCATAGTAGTTTTGGAAGGTCAGAGGTCAATTTGGCACCTTTCAGGCACCCTGCTCTCTGCTCGTCTCACCCAGGGATGATTACAAACTGGTATTCGTCCCACCCTGGGACGATTAATAGTATTCACTCCTAGGTGGGGTGAATTGCAGGTTTGATAGGAAAAAAGTCAAATTTTGACAAATGGCAGCTTAGATTCGCCACTTAATGACTCCTTCATTGCATGTAAGCGTAGCTGAGCATTTTTGAGTGTTAGAGGCTCTTACAGGGGCAATCATGAAGTCCTAAATCAGGGAGGAATCTCCTCCCTCATAGGAAGGCATGATTGCCATGTTGTGCCTCTGCATGCTCATCCAAAGAGACCGTCAGGTCTATAAAATGGTGAGTCTCCTCACCCAAAAAAATGAATAGGGAAGGAGCATTTTGAGAAATGAAGTGCTATCGCTTTATTACCTCACATCCTCGTTGATTTGTGCCTTTCACATCCTTGATCTCTTTTGCAAGGGAGGTCATTGGGTGACGATTGGAAGCGCAACCCCAAAACCTGAAATTTGGTTACATAGTCCTACCAAATTTTCTAACAACACTCAATAAAAGGTTTTGGACCAATTCCAAGTGCAATGGTGCCGAAACAGAGCCTCAAATGGTGGGTGCCTTGCCCACAGGTGCCCCCCGCATTGTTGTAGGTCTAATTGTCCCACCCCATAATGTTTAGGAATCTATGGTAGATTTCATTTTTGTCATTTTTGCATATGATTCTATGCTACTTAAATAGGTTGCAATTTAAATTTCATCTTGTTTTGAGCTATTTTGACCCTGTTTCTATTATTTCTCGCTTCTACTATGTGCAGGTAGCATCATCAAAATCCAGGTGATTGAGGCCAAATTGAGGAAATATGACCTTTTGGGTATTCACAAAATGTCCCCTTTTATCTAACCCCCAACTTTGTAGGTCATCTGGAGCCTCTGGGATAGGACATTTAGTGTAGTGCCTTTTGGAATTTTGTTGCAGGTTATTCGTCCCACCCCAAAGAAATTAGCAATTCACGATGAATTTTTTGACTGTTTCAATTGTAGTGTCCTTCTAGTAATGTTTTCATGCTTCTGTGAAACTCTCAGATCATTTTGATTCATTTTACCTATTGTTTTATTCAATTTTATGCATGCATCTTTCATGGGCTTTAGAGATCAAATGCTTCATCTTATCTACAGGTGCTACTAACTGTTTGTTGTTTCTTTGAACATAGGATCTCGACATTGGAGGAGTAGCAAGGAGTGAAGATTCATCAACATAAGTGGCAGTAAAATTTTGGTCTACCCATTTTACATGTGGGCAAGCGAAAGAAGGATTCCTAATGCATGATTGTAAATGAAGCAATGTTAACGCTCCTAGCTCCTGAAAAGGGAGGAGATGCCTTGAAACCGAGGTTTAAAGAGTATTAATAAAAGGGTTGTGCATTCCATACTTGCTTTTATCTCATTTCAATTTGTTTAGTTTCCTTCCTTTCATGCAATTTCAATTTTTAGGACTTTAGCGTTGGCTTTTGCCTCGCATGCGTCGTAATTAGAGTTTCCTTTTCGCTTATGTATCCTCATGCTTTTAGTGGCAATCATGGTGGTACTTCGTCCTCTATTTTTTGAGATCAAGAATCTGATCAAAAGTTGTCTTTTCTTGTTTGCAGGTACCACTTTTCAAACATTGGACTGTTGCTCGTTCCAGCCTGTGGTGAATGTACTGTAATTCATCTGACCCAGGGATGAATGAGAATTCATCTCATCCTATGATGAATACAACTCTGTTATTCATCTCATCTAGGGACGAATAGCTCTCTATTTATTTTCAGAGCAGAAAGTCAGAGGCACCCAATCTAGGCAGAGAAAAGGTAAGGGTTCTCAATAGTCTCTGTCATTTTTTTTGTTTTTGGTTTTCTATTTGTGTTTACTTGCTTGCTTAGGGAAATTTGTTGCTACATGTTTAATTTTCTTTAATAAAAATAACCCCACACACATCACGTGGCAATTCAAAAACCAAGGAGCTGGTCATAAAACCCCAACCATTGATCAAGACCAATGGTGGATTTCATCACCACCTTGGATTGAATTTTGCATCCATTACCCCAATTGTTACTGTTGCTAGACATAAATCCTAATGAAAGATGACCGAGTGTAGCTGGGGTGATTCCCAGTGCATGAGGATAAGTCTTCTATGGTAGGTGTCATAAACAAGGCAATCCCCCTTTCGTACCGCCTATGTTCCATGTACCATCTGCTCTCACGTACCTATAGTTTCCCTCACATAAGGGTGGGTATATAGAGAGGTTGGTATATCAGCATGACAATGGTATATCGAAGGGGCTACCATTTTTGGGAGTCATAAGAGCATTCATTTTGCATTTAAACATTCTTTGCAAAATCTTTCAAAACCAAAACAAAAAAAAAAACCAAAAAAAAATAAAAAAAAAATACTAAACCAGGTTTAGGGCACATTCTAATCTTTAAATGAGATAATAAATGCTTTGTGTGTGTGTGATACTGTCTATTTAGTGCAATATAAAAATCATAAAAAGATAAAGAAATAAAATCTACGCATCTTGTAGAGAAGCACCACCATTGTATTCACTCGTAGCCAAGCCCAATCACGGGCGAAAGCTACAGAGAGTGTGCAAGAGGGACAAGTCACCTCCGTTATAGCTCCAAGGACATGGTCATTCCACCTTGGTGGTCTAACACACATGATACTCCACATTGTGCCTTGACAGAATGAGACTATAGCGGCACCCCTTCAAGGGGCACGCCCACTCGGCACAACCCCTTTCAGGAAGATTCCATACACGTGGCACTCAGTATAGATGGGAAAGCTCCCTTAGATGCCTAATATGATTGGCCACTATGTGATGAAGCATTAGGGTAATGTAAGGTCCACTAGTAGGGGCCACCTGATTACACCATCCCTCCTTTACCGCCTTTTGTTATAAAAAATAACAGGACAAATCCAGAGCACAAGGCTCTTCAAGTGGGGCAAGCCAACTCCACCCATCCCATTTTCACTTATGATAGAGAGCATGAGTAAGACCCATACCTTCCTCAAGAGAAATATACAGTGTAGGAGCAATGCACCTCTGCACCTGCTATATATCAGGGTCACCCACTAAGGCCAGAACCTCAGGTGAATGCTGCTAACCTCGACAGAGGGAAGCACCCTATAGAAATATTAGATCCCCAAGACTGAGACAGATGCATAGGAGAGGCATCTAGGCCTCCTAGACTCAATACGGAAAAAAAAATTGACTTGGCATTTTCCAGACATGCCGCCCACCAAGCGCAAATCACGCAGCTTGAGCAGGACCAACAACAGCTAGAGCATTTATATCGCCTTAGCAAAGAGTGCATTCGATGCTAAACAGATGAGCTACTCTGCACCACTATGCCTAAGAGGGTTCTGACCCCCTAAACATAGAGGGTAGAAAGGTACGAGAGGCACAATCCCTTAGTGCAAGATAGGTCTCTAAGACCTTACCAAGCACTACCTCCAAGACCCCCTAGACTCGAGAGGGAGGCCACTCCCAGGAACAACGATGGGTACCCTTCGTGGGTGCCCACCCCTGTTCATAGGTCTCACCCGATAAATCCTCAAGAAGCGTATGAGGAGTATGAGCAAGAAGAAGAGTGGGCTAAAATACCCTATCAAGGCAGAGGGGCTACTATTCGGCCACCCCTCTATAGGCCTCAAGTTCCCTGGAACCTGCAATAGGAACAAGTTATGGAGGAGGAGATCAAGTCCTCTGATGCATATAAAGCGTTGTTAGAGTGTTTGGAGTCTATGGAAACCAAAAATTTTGGGCCCCAAAAGCCCACTTTATGACAAATCCATAGTCACCCTGTGCATCCATAAGTGCCGACACCCCCTTACCTTGAACATTTTAAACTGCCCTAGTTGGCAACCTTTAAATGGGAAGAGGATGCTCAAGAGCATGTGACTAGGTTCCTGAGCCAATGCTTTGGCATTCAAGATAATGATGCTTTGTTGTTAAGAACATTGATAACCACATTCGCAGGCCCTCCCTCGGAATGGTTCACCTAGTTGCCAAAATATATCATCTACAACTTAGATCAGCTAGTGGACGCATTCCTCGAACACTTCACCTTCAACACCAAGAATAATGCGTCACTAAGCGATCCGGCTAGCCTCAAGTAGTATGACGAAGAAACAATGGCGACATATGGGAATCGATTGAGGATGCTACTTTCCAAGCTGTCCTACCTCCCTCCTATGTTCAACCTTATCCAGATGTTCTCAAAGAGCTATTTGAGACTGATCTCTATGCTATTGTAGCTACAACAATATGCCACCTTGGAAGAAGCCCTGGCGCAAGCTAGAATTATCGAGGAGATCAAAATTTAGGATGGCAAGATTACCAAGCCTAAGAAAAAAGAGTGGTCTAAGAACAACAACAAGACAGGGACCACACAATAAAAAACCACTGTGGTTAATTAGGTTGTAATCAACGTCCCTAATCCTACACAAGCAATGCAGCCTCAAAAGGCCAACTATCAGGTGGTGCCTCTCAACACCTATGAAAGAGAGAATCAGAGGAAAGACCAAAAGTAGCAGCATCACCCTCAATGATAGTTAACACCATACATAGAGTATAAGGACTCCCTATTTGACCGCTTGTCCACGATGAACTTGATCAACCTACCAGAGATTCAACCAGTAGACCCCAACACACTGAAACCAAAAGGTTATAGGGAAGAATTATATTGTAGGTTTCATCGATGAAGGGGACATGATCTCAATACATGTTGGAAGTTCAGAGGCTTGGTGCAAGACTTAATTGAGAATAAGACCTTAGCAGTGGATAATATCGTGGCACTAGGCAACCAATAAATGGAGGCCTTTAAATACCCCTTGCCTACCCATGATGCATCGACGAAAAGCCTCCAAGTCAATGAAGTAATGCAGAATTGCCCAATGTAGGGGTATGTCTTAATGATAAGTATAGTGACTTAAAATAGGAGGTATCTGAGCACAGATGCCCTCGTGGTGACTGTAGGAGAGGTTCCAACAATGTCACAACAACAACAAAACCCTACGTAGTCTCCTCTGCCTAGACCAGTGGTCATGATTCAGACCAAGCTCACCCAAAGCTTGAGGACCACGTTGGCTAGGCTCTCCATCTATGAGCTAATACAACAATCACCACCCCATCGAGAAGCTCTAATGGATATATTAAAAGCCATCAAATTACTGCCCCACAATGCAAATTCCTTCAACAACTTTGTGGGACATGTTAAAAGATGCACTGAGCTAGTCATCACCTTTAGAGAGGACGAGTTAAAGTCAATGAATAGCGACATGGTGAATCCACCCCTGCACGTTATCGCATGGGTCAATGAGATCCTGTACAAGAGAGTATTGGTGGACACTGGCTTGTCTAGTAATATCATAACAACAATGGCCTTGAAACACTTGAAGTTACCTACATCTCACATAGTGGCCTCCACCTACACATTGTGAGCATTCAATGATGCGATATGCTCGACAGTCGACACAATTGTCCTACCCATCCAAGTGGGACAAAAGACAATTCCTACATTGTGCCACATATTGGAGGGAGAGATGGCCTATAACATCTTGTTGGGCTAGCCATGGATTAGGGACATGAAGTGTGTCCCTTCTATAGCTCATCAGTGCTTGAAGTATACATTTTAGGGGCAAATGCATGTAGTCCTGACAAACCTAGAACCCTTCAAGTACTACAACATGATGCAACTAATGTTGTAGTCAAACCTTCCATAAACACACATGGATTTCCAATTGAATCCATATAAAAAAGGTCTGATTCCACAGGCATCCCCACTGCCAAGTCCACCAGTTCTCTAGTCGGTTCCATCTTCATCGGATGGTACTTCATCAATGATGCCACCCATAGTGGCCCCAATGAAGGACAAGGGAAAGAAACTCATGGAAGAAGTACCGCCCTCAGTCTCAGCCATCTCCATCAAGGAGGTGCCTAGTAGAATGGAAGTCGAGATGCCTAGTCCACCCAAAATGGAGTGGAATCAAGAAGAACTCCCATTCCCTCCCCCCCAATAACCAATAATCACTATTGAAATGGCCAATATGGGCTTGGGGAGTATCTAGTGTGGAATATTGTAGCAATACCCACACTGGAGTCCATGCAGGACATGGGGAGACCTCGCCTCCCCATTGGTACTATTTTTCCTCTAGGCTACCCGCAAAACTAGACAAACTTTATGTATGGGGGCCTTGATCATGGCATGTAACCGTGCATGCAAGAGGAAGAAGGTGAAGAGCCTTTCACAGAAGATGTCAATTATTTTTCCAACCCAGACTTTGCTTTAATATATCTTGGCATGGATATGGGCTAGGCAGATATGATCAAGGAGTGCGAGTACTATGCCAACCAAGGTATCAAATGCTGTACAACAAATTAGGAGTGGGGTTTAACCACTCCCTACCCCTTGACATCTTGGTGGAGAATATGCAAGGCCTAGGGATAGGCAACAAGGATGGGATGGCACTAGATCCATATGCCAACCCTAACACGACATATACATTGGGGGACTATCTCCCATTGTGGACAACCAACCTTGTTGGCCTCAAAAACCCTCTCCCTTCGCTCGAGAGAGGAGAAAGCTCGAGGACTCACCCACAATAAGGGTACAAATAGGGTCAAGAAGAATCTTCTGAGGATGAGTCAACATATGAAATAGCACCATGGGACCCTTTTGAATTAGATAGTAATCATTCATAGGTGGTCCCCATGGATGATTATCAAGAAATTCTCTTGAAAATATTCCCTTTGGGTGCTCCCATTGAGCAAGTGCCACTTCAAGAAAATTAGGTCCCCCCATAGAGAGCAAAACAACCCCATTGGGACCATATCAATTTGCTCGAGCAGGACAAGCCTAACATGTCGCAGACAGTTATCGAAGCCAATGAAGGCATTTGGATCTATGATAGTGATTATGAAGACAAAAATGAGATGGAATATCTCAATCATGCATGACAACACCATCACCCCGTAGAAATTGGTGAAATATTTGGACAACTAGGCATAAGGCTAGGGCATGAGTGGTGCATAAACCCAACCTAGTGGAACCAAGTGTTGAATCCACCACTTTGGGCATACCGAGAGCAACTTCCACCCAGAGACCCTATAGCAACATCAATGCTGAGGGCAAACCCTATCCTCATATTCGCACATAGGGCCAATCCATTCGTGCCAATCCCTCTAGAGCTAGATTCAGAGCACAAAGATCATCAAGGAAGTCTGAGATACCACACCCACAATAGTGGAGACCAAAATCATTTCATCCACATGATCTCCATTGAATTAACCACCCCCATTCGCAATCTAGCCAATCCAGCATGGACATTGCATCTAGACCTAGATGCCATAGGCTGGGATCATGCTAATTTGCCCCCATCACCATCAGAGTACTGGCCATTCGGTGAGATGCTTCATTTCATCCTTGGGCCAAATCAAGATATCTTCCATGCTGAAGAGGAACCCAAGGTTACCAACATAGATCTCAATTCAACGAATGATATCCACTTGATCCTGACTCCACACTAGTTTGAGGACGGATCCCACATGTCAGTCAAGGAGACGACTAACGTAGACATCGGCTTTGATCCAATGAATCCACAGATTATCAAGCTAGGGGTAAGCCTATCCCCCTAAGAACAAGTTGACTACATTGCCCTCCTCAAAGAGAAGAAGGAGGTTTTTGCATGGTCCTACAAAGACATGCCAGGGCTTGATTCATAGCTAGTCATGCATAACCTAATGCTTGATCTGACAATCAAGCTTGTAAAGAAAAACCTACGTAAGATGCACCCAACAGTGGCCTTGATGGTCAAAGATGCATTGCAAAAGTTTTTGGATGCACAGTTTGTCATCTGCATGGATTACCCACCATGGCTGTCCAACATGGTGCCCGTTAAGAAGCCTGATGGGAGGATTCACATATGCACTAATTTTTGAGATCTAAACAAAGTGAGTACTAAGGATGATTTTCCCTTGCCAAGCATCGACACATTGGTAGACGCTATAGCGGGTCATGAAATGCTCTCCCTAATGGATTACTTCTTGGGATACAATCAAATTCATATCAATCTCGAGGACCAACTAAAAATGGTGTTCACAACGCCTTGGGGGATATTTTGTTATAAGGTCATGCCTTTTGGCCTTAAAAATGTTGGCACCACCTACCAACGTGCCATGACATACATCTTCCATGATTACATGCACAAAAATTTGGAGGATTACATGGATGATTTGTTGGCCAAGTCCCTCTTGCGCACAGATCATCTCGATGACTTGAACAAGATCCTCAATCGCCTCATAGAACATAAAGTCAGAATAAACCCCAAGAAGTGCGTATTTGGTGTCACATATGGAAAACTCTTGGGTTTCATAGTCTCAAATCGAGGAATCGAGGTGGACCCAAACAATGTGAAGGCAATCCTTGAAATGCTCCCGCCAACTACCATCAAGTAGCTCAAAAACTTGCAAGGAAAGGTCAGGTCAATCAAGCGCTTTATAGCATAGTTATTTGATAAGTGCCAAACCATGAATAAATTATTGCACAAGGGGGTAGCATTCCACTGGGATGATGAGTGCCAATCAACCTTTGATGACATAAAACAATACTTGGCTTCATCACCATTATTGGCACCGCCTAGACCAGGAGTGTTGTTCTACTTATACATCTCATCTAATGAGGTGGCACTGGGTGCCATGCTAGCCCAAAAGAATGAAATTCATAAAGAATAGGCTACTTACTATATTAGCTGCACCCTGGTCAGTTACGAACTTAACTATGCATAAATCGAGAAGCTTTGCTTGGCAGTGGTGTTTACTACCAAAAAGCTATGCCATTACATGTTGAGCAACACAACATATGTTGTGTCTAAGGAGAATCCATTACAATACATTATGAGTCGTACTTATCATAGTAGCTGCATGACGAAATGGATCATGTTGTTGATGGAGTTTGAAATAGAATTCATTGGATAGAAATACATCAAAGGTCAAGTCATCACAGATCAACTAGCAGAGGCTCCTCTTGAAGAAAATCAACCTCTAACCATAGAACTACCTAATGATGGGGTCTTCCATGTCTCAGAATTGCCAGATTCTAATGAGCCTGAGTCACAGGATGACATAACCCTATTTTTTGATGGTTTTAAATGTGAGCAAGGAGGTGGCATGGGAATTGTATTCTTCACACCGCAAGGGGCCCCAATCCCCTTGTCATTTAAACTTGACTTTCCATGCACCAATAACAACGCCGAGTATGAAGCCTTGCTCATAGGTCTTCAGAAAAAAATCACCATGAACATCAAATGCTTGAACATCTTTGGTGATTCGCTATTAATAGTCAACCAAGTGAAAGGGGTATTCCAATGTAAATGCCCAGTCCTACAGGCCTACAAAGCCATTGTGGACAAATTCCTAGAAAATATTGAATGGTACAACATCGAGGCACTCCCTCGGTCATCAAATCATTTTGCAGACACTATGGCCTCCTTGGGTTCACTAATCCCACAAGACCTTTCTGGTGATATGACAACTATCCAAGTCAAAACACTATCACAATCCATGATGGAGCGTGCAAGCTATGACTTAACGCTAGGATTCCATTTGATCCAGATTGAACCATCTCCAGATAAGTTCTCTCAAGTCCATGATTCTCTGAACCATGCCAACTGGGGGTCCTTGTTCTCACCTACTCCCCTTAATAGAAACACAATGCTATTCTTACAAATTGTTTCCTGCCCAGCTTTTGCTAGGGATGACCTGCAAGAGGGATTGGCTATTCATACTGTCGAGGTTTTCGATCAACAGGATTGGTATACACCCATCATAGATTACCTCAAGTTAGGTAGCCTCCCACTTGGATTGTCGCATGCCACAAAAATATCATTCAAATAGAGAACAAAAAAACATGTCTTGTTAGGGGAAATTTTGTATTGTCATAGCTATGAGAGAATCCTCCTTCGGTGCTTGGACTAGCAGGAGTCCACTTGGGCGATCACCCAAGTGCATGATGGTACATGTGGTGGCCACTTTAGTGGTATGGCCATCACAAAGCACATTCTTTGCATGGGCTATTATTGGCCATATTTAGAGCGAGATTGTTGTGCTTATGCAAAGAAGTGCATGAAGTGTCAACACCATGCCAATTTGACACACATCTCAGGCCTTGCAACCGATTCAATCAGCTTGGACATTTTCATAGTGGGGCCTAGATCTAATCAAAAAGATCTCCCCTACATCGTCAGGCTGTCACACGTTCATCATAATGACCACAAAGTATTTTACCAAATGGGTGGAAGCAATTCCGCTTACCTCTATGACAGGAACCCGCATCACGGAGTTTATTTTGCACAACATCATATGTCATTTTGGTATTCCATCCAAGATAATCTCGGATAATGGGACGTCCTTCAAGAACAAATACGTGCGTGCTTTGACCAAAAAGTACAATATTTAGCATATTTTTTCAACACCCTATTATCCACAGGCAAATGGGCAAGCAGAGGCATCAAACAAAATGCTAGTTACCATCCTCAAAAATATAGTCACAGATAGTCATAAGTATTGGCACATACAGATCCCACTTGTCTTGTGGGCTTACCGCACTAGCATTCAGAAACCCACTGGGGCAACTTCGTTTTCACTAGTGTATGGCTCTGAGGCAGTCATGCCTCATGAGTTGGAGATTCCTTCCCTGCGCATATCAATGCAAGAGTTCATCGATGATGACACCACATGGTAGGCCCGATTAAACCGACTTACGTTGCTTGATGAATGACATGTCAATGCTCTCGAGCATTTGTGTATCTACCAAGAACGACTTAAGAGGGCATACAACATGAAGGTTCACTTGAGGGACTTTCAGGTTGGTGACCTAGTCTTAAAAGAGAACCAACAGAATCCTAACTTGCCACCCCATCTAAGGGACAAGTTCATGGCAAACTGGTAAGGTCCTTATGTGGTTGAAAGTAAAATAGGACCTGGAACATATCGGCTAGACTCTCTTGAGAAAATCAAGGAATAAGAACCCTTGAACATCAGTCATTTAAGGCCATTCCATATCTAAGAAAGCCATAGCTCAAACCAAAAATCTCCAAGGATTCCCACAATCGCTTGGTCAATCCCAAAAATGCTCCAAAGGTACCCATAATCCCTTTGGTCAAACTAAAAAGCTCCAAGGATTCCCATAATCGCTTGGTCAATCCCAAAAATGCCCCAAAGGTGGCCATAATCCCTTTGGTCAAACCAAAAAGCTCCAAATATTCCCATAATCACTTGGTCAATCCCAAAAACACTCCAAAGGTACCCATAATCCTTTTGGTCAAACCAAAAAGCTCCAAGGATTCCCACAATCGCTTGGTCAATTCCAAAAAAGCTCCAAGGATTCCCACAATTGCTTGGTCAATCCCAAAAATGCTTCAAAGGTACCCATGATCCCTTTGGTCAAACCAAAAAGCTCCAAGGATTCCCACAATCACTTGGTCAATTCCAAAAATGCCCTAAAGGTGCCCATAATCCCCTTGGTCAACCCCAAAAAGCTCCAAAGGTGCCCATAATCCCTTTGGTCAACCCAAAAGCTCCAAGGATTCCCACAATCGCTTGGTCAGTTCCAAAAATGCCCCAAAGGTGTCCATAATCCCTTTGGTCAACCCAAAAGCTCCAAGGATTCTCGTAATCACTTGGACAATATCAAAAAAAAAAAAAAATTCAAAAACAACAAAATCATCAAAATTACAAAAAAAAAAAATCTGCATCTCATCCTCATGCATACTTCATCAATCAAAGCACCGAATAATAGCTGCATTAAGCATCACATCCATATATTGCATATTTGTTGATCATAGAGGTCAAAGGCACCATGGACTATTATTACTTGGCAAGCACACCATTTTTCACATTTTCCATTTCGTAAACAATACATCAAAAATAAACATCATCCATTATTTTTGCCATATCATAGTCAGTTGTCTAAATGTATCAAGAGTTTTCGTCATTCAGCTGTCTTTATATTCCTAGTCAAGAGCTGTACAAAGTCAAAATAGATGTTACAACGGTAGATTTTTACTTGCAATACACCTTGTTAAGTAGCATCCCATCATAATTTCAAACCACATAAAAACAATTCCCAAGTTGTGTGAATGAAAGATGAAACCTGTAAAACAATTCAGGATACCAAACATCAAAAAATTTATTTTGCTCATCCCCTTGTGTGAATGACCCTAAGAATGCTAAGAGTTGGCAAAAGGACAAGAATATTCCCTACCCAATTCCCCAAGAATCCCAAGTCCTCCAAAAAGTTGCAAAACATAAAAAATTTGCACATGTCAATACTCCAAAAATTGACATCAAATCCCAAAAAGTTGCAAAACATAAAAAATTTGCACAAGTCAATACTCCAAAAATTGACATCAAATCCCACAAAGTGCATACATCAAAAAATCACAAGCAATAGTGATTCTCATCACTCCAAAATTCAAATCCCTTGCTAAAAAGAAAAAGAAAAAGAAAAATAAATAGTGATTTTCATCACTATAAATGAGCAAGTATCCCAATACAAATGAATAAAATAAGGGAGTCAAACTTGAATCCTTGGAACTCTCAGCATTCAAAAGGCATGAGGCAAACCTCAGTACCGGTTTGGTGGATAGCCTATCGGTCATTGGTGGCAAACCTCCCGCATGACGATATATCTATCACATTTACTTATGCATAGATCAATGTTTGCATGTGGATGAGCTAGCTTATGGTATCCTAGATCACAAAATAGATTAATCTACCTAATTACAACAAAGGAGTTAGTGGAGCTAATTAGGTGATATTTAGTATAAGTTTTGTTAAAAGCCTATCTGGCACTAGCGGTATCCTGACAAATACCACATAAGCAAACTCAATTGCACACACATGGATGTGAAATAACTTGGTCAAAAATAAGCACGATTCATACCTTGCTCAAAAATCTTGTTAGATAACAATACAATCTTGGCTAGCTAGGTAAAACATATGAGTCTTAGAAAAACTTAGCTACATTTCAAACCAACTGTTGTATATAACCCATTTTTGCATCACCATCCAAAAAAAAAAAAAAAACAACACATTTACATAAAAGTCATTTATCACAGCAATCTCCTTGTACACAAATCCATAAAATCCTATACAGTCTATGGTGCCAACACCAAGTTATCAGCAAATCATTTAATGAATTCCATTACATATCATATAAATCAGCAACATCCGCATTCATCACCCCATATACATCCATCAAAATAAATTAACATGCATCCATCAACATCAAACACTGTACATAAAATTGAAACACGACACGTGTATAAACCAAATAAAAATCATCTGTATATATATATCATCAAAAAAATGCTCATAGTCTACAATAGCTTGTCCTTTGACTTCGCAATCATAAAACAAAAACTCAAAAACCACCATGCCTAGGGCATCGACCACCATGATCATGCAAGATTGGTGCGATAGGAACTACCCCCCATAGTGTGGGTCTTGTACGACCCCTCAGGGTGACTATTGCTAGTCCATACATCCCACCTACTAGAGCTCCCCTCATCCAGTCGCCTACACTGATAGGATGCTGACTGCTTAGTATCGCTCCCTCTCGAGCGACATGATGATCCACCTCACAAAAGTGTAGGGATCTCCCCACCGAGATGGCCAATATCTGCCTCCAGCTCCAATCGATGTCGCATCAACTCCATCTCTTGCTGATGATACATATCCATATTTTTGTTGCACTATGCTAGTTGTTCCCACAAGTGATCCATCTCCTGTACAACATCTATATCCCCTTCCTGACAATGAAATGCATCCAATGCGTTCTCTCGATCTACCAACTGCGTACGCAAGAGATCCCTCTCCTACAATGCATCCCCAAGCTCATCATCCTATCTCCAGATCAGCCCTACCAAATGTGCAATCTCCTACAGTGCATCCCCTAACTCCTCCTCTAATCGTGCATTCTCAATGCGCAACCCCACCTTCGTATCCTCCAAAAATGCTTGGTGCATCAACACCTTCGAAACGATAGCCTACTTTGGCTCCCACTACTCTGGGACATCCTGATCCTTCGGCTGATCCAAAAACCCAAAGTCATCACCTGCATCATCCACCTCAACAATATTAGCATCCTCCATGGGAGCTCCCTAACCCTCTCCTAGTGCCTCTGCACCCTCCCCACCTACTACTGCCGCCTCATCTCCTCCTAGAGGCCCCTCTCCTCGCCATCGCAATAGTGTCCACCACTGCTCATACTCAACTATCACACCGATGTTGTCCATGTTTGAGATGTCAATAGCTATGTCTGACTCCTCCCCCAGTGGCATGATGATCGGCCAAGAAAGGTCCTCATCTCCTTGATGCCGATAGATCAATGACTCACCAGGTAACCCTTGGCAAACCCCAAACTATCATGTCACTCAGACATATGGGAAGTACTCCTGCTTAGTCCCATGTTGCCCGATCAGCCACTGCCCCCTTCAAACCTGTTGGAGCCACTCCCCAGCCTCAGGCCACATGGGACAATCCTGATATGGCCTCCAAACAAGATCTCTAGGAGTAAGCCACACAAAGGTCTCGGTGTAGTGATCAATGCCACCTGCCCATCGTTGGCTATGTCCCCTATCATATGATCTATACCACAAGGCTGCATACCCTATGTCCCTATCAACCATCTTCGCCTGAGCTATAGATGGTAACCCAAGTGGCTGATCCATCGCTATGTGCTGCCATGCCCAGCTCTGTAGCAGGTAACTACAACCAATCCCATTCTGCCTCTAGTAACGGACCTTGTACAACTCATCACAGAGTTGTGCAAGCAGTGTCTGGCCCCACCTCATAATTAGGGGCTCCTTTGTTGGGCACTCTACCAACTGAAACACCACCTCTAGTAGGTTCCAAGGGAACCTTGCACCTGACAAATCTGGTAGTAGCATGTTGGAAATGAGGCTCATCAAGAAGGCATGCATCACTCCCAACACATCCTGCTCAAACCATCATCGCACCAAAATGCCACCAATCTAATAGTAACTCTTTGCCCTCTCCATTGGGCTCTCCACACCCACCTCCTCTCCATGCCCAAAGTAGTGTGTCAACACTGTTGTCCTCTAGTCTTGGGGCATCATCCTGATAGGAAGCCCGTCTATCAAAATCTAAATAATTTGATAGACATCCTCTAGTGTCACTGTCATCTCCCCTGTTGGGAGATGGAAGGTGTTAGTCTGCACTTCCCATAAGCTGATCAGTGTTGTCAGGTAGGCCCAATCCCCTACCACCGGCTCTAACCGAGCCATGTGCTTGAGCCCCAGGGCATCAAGCCACTCCCAGTCCTCCACTATCAAGGCATCTCGAGTGTCAAAAAACATCGTAGGCATGCGGTATCGACTCTTCACCACCTGAAAATCACAAAAAGCACAAAAACATTAAAAAAAAGCATGATAAGCATAATGTACAACAATAACATACATTCACAACAATGTACATCTAAGCAAAAATAGTTCAAAATTAGCAATCAAAAAAATAAAAAACATTTGTCAGTACCTACAGTTTTCGTAACTGTATAGTTTAAACTGATAGACAATAAACAAAAACAAACAAAAAATAAAAACAATCAACCTAGGGTTTACTAAAAAAAACAATTAAAAACAAAAACTGAACAATAGTCAACCTAGGGTTCACATCCTAGTTAAACTACCAAAAACAATTAAAAAGAAAGAAAAAAATGAACAAAAGTTTTTTAACTTAGGGTTTCCAACTAAGTTTTAAAAACTGGCAAAGTTTAACCTAGAAAATTTTCTTTACCCTAGGGTTTTGCGTTCAGTGTATTCTAGGGTTTTAGTTTCACCTAGGGTTTCAGTTTAACATTAGGGTGCTCGTTTAACCTCGGGTTACAATTCCAGTTTTGTTGAGTCTTATAGCCCAGAGTTTAACTTCATTTTAAAAAAAAACACACACTAAATAAAAAAATAAAAAATAAAAAATGAATTTCAAAAGTATGTCTGTTAACCTAGGGTTGTCAGTTTAATCCAAGAACATAACATAGAAAACAAAATAAATTCATTTTTTGTTAGCTAGGGCTATCAGTTTAATCCAAGAACATACAAAAAAAAAAGAACAAAATCAATTCATTCATTATTTACGGTGTCATTTTAAAAGTCTAAAAACAAAAAAAACAAATTGTGATTTAAAACCATTAAAAACAAAAGCAACATAAAAGAGGTAGTGCACTCACCGGTATCGCTTTGGGTCCTCCGCTGGATGACCTAGTTCGTGCACTCATGGTGGCTGGAAAATTTTTGGTAGCGCTTCGCTTCGCAGACTTGACCTCCTCTGCCTCAGAGCTCCAAATTGCCAGAAAAATCAAATCCAAATGAGCCCAAACCCTGGTTTTGGCCCTTAAATAGTATTTTTGGCCTATATTCATTCCTGGATCGAAAGAGCGCCCTAGTTAGCACTCATCCCACCCTAGGACGAATACTAAACTAGTATTCATCCCACCCTGGGACGATTACAGAGCAAGAAAATAAAAAAAATAGCAAAAACAACAAGAAATACACCAAAAAATACAATAAAATTGCTGAATAAGAGTGCCTTTGCACTTGACATTCTTGGCATAAAAAATTGATGTCGATGTCACAAATTTTCACTATCCTACTCCCTAAGAAGGCTACCATAGCCGGACCGCTCCACGGGAGGACGGATTTTCGCCAATTTCATCCCCAAACGACGTCACAAAATGGGATAAAACCCACCAAAAATAGGTCCAAATGTTGGGAAATTATAGAAGCATTACAAGAAAAACATCTGAATACACCCTCACCTAAGTCATCTTGGGTCAAGCGACTCGTCGCTTTTCTCATGAAGGTCATTCCCTCATCGACTTGTCGCTTGAGGGGGTAGTCACACTTAGTCACCAATAGATAAATACATACCCAATCAAAGCAATGACATGCATTCAAAGAATCATTGACAAAGACAATCACGCTCCTGCTTGGGGTAGCAAACAAGCAATAATCACAAGCTGATCAAACACTTGGCATTCATGAATCGTGAAATCAAGGTTCCCAAAAATAAAAGGTTGCGCTCTTTGCCTATTCATGATTGATCAATGTCCAAGCTCAAGTCACACTTCACCAAAATAGGTTAACACTTGAAATTAAGTTCCTTTGCTCATCAGAAGTAAGGATTCAAGAATGCATGCCCTTTCCATGCTTGGGGTATCAAAATCTAGTTAGGTTACTGAGAAACCCTAATCATTAGTGCTTTGGTTATCTATTTTTGCCTAGCACTATGCCATGCACAATGCATCCCAAAAAGGGGCATCTATAGACACCAAAACAACACCAATCCGATTATGTGACTATAAAAACTGATTGCTTTGACACACACAACCCCCAGGGCAGCCCCCAGAGGTTAAACAGTGGTCCTAACCACTCTCATAGTAGTTTTGGAAGGTCAGAGGTCAATTTGGCACCTTTCAGGCACCTTGCTCTCTACTCATCTCACCCAAGGACGATTACAAACTGGTATTTGTCCCACCCTGGGACGATTAATAGTATTTGCTCCCAGGTTGGGAGAATTGTAGGTTTTACGAGAAAAAAGTCAAATATTGACAAATGGCAACTCAGATTCGCCACTTAATGACTCCTTCATTGCATGTGAGCGTAAGTGAACATTTTTGAGCGTTAGAGGCTCTTACAAGGACAGTCATGAAGTCCCAAATCAGGGAGGAATATCCTCCCTCATAGGAAGGCATGATTGCTAAGTGGTGCCTCTGCATGCTCATCCAAAGAGACCATCAGGTATATAAAATAGTGAGTCTCCTCACCCCAAAAAAGGAACAAAGAAGGAGTATTTTGAGCAATGAAGTGCTACCGCTTTATTACCACACATCCTCGTTGATTTGTGCCTTTCACATCCTTGATCTCTTTCGCAAGGGAGGTCATTGGGTGACGATTGGAAGCACAAATACTGACCCAAAAACCTGATATATGGTTACATGGTCTTACCAAATTTACCAACAACACTCAATAAGAGGTTTTGGACCAATTCCAAGTGGATTGGTGCCGAAACAGAGCCTCAAACGGTGGGTGCCTTGCCCGCGGGTGCCCCCCGCACTATTGTAGGTCTAATCGTCCCACCCCAAAATGTTTAGGAATCTGTGGTAGATTTCCTTTCTGTCATTTTTGCATCTGATTCTATGCTACTTAAATAGGTTGCAATTTAAATTTCATCTTGTTTTGAGCTATTTTGATCCTGTTTCTATTATTTCTCACTTCTACTAACGTGCAGGTAGCATCATCAAAATCATGGTGATTGAGGCCAAATTGAGGAAATTTGACCTTCTGGGTCTTCCCAAAATGCCCCCTTTTATCTAACCCCCAACTTTGCAGGTCATCTAGAGCCTCCAGGATAGGACATTTAGGGCAGTGCCTTTTGGCATTTTATTGTAGGTTTATTCGTCCCACCTCGGAGCGATTAGCAATTCACGATGAATGTTTTTACTGTTTCAATTGCAGTGTCCTTCTGGTAATGTTTTCATGCTTTTGTGAAACTTTTAGATTGTTTTTATTCATTTTACCTATCGTTTTATTCAATTTTATGCATGCATCTTTCATGGGCTTTAGAGATCAAATGCTTCATCTTATCTACAGGTGCTACTAACTGTTTGTTGTTTCTTTGAATGTAGGATCTTGATATTGGAGGAGTAGCAAGGAGTGAAGAGTCATCAACACAAGCGATGATGACATTTTGGTCCGCCCATTTTACATGTGGGCACGTAAAAGAAGGATTCCTAATGCATGATTGTAAATGAAGCAATGTTAACGCTCCTAGCCCCTGAAAAGGGAGGAGACGTATTGTAATCGAGGTTTAAAGAGTATTAATAAAAGGGCTATGCATTCCATACTTGCCTTTGTCTCATTTCAATTCATTCAGTTTCCTTCCTTTCATGCAATTTCAATTTCTAGGACTTTAGCATTAGATTTTGCCTTGCATGCGTCGCAATTAGAGTTTCCTTTTTGCTTTCGTATCCTCGTGCTTTCAAATTGTACATATTATTATAGTTTACACATGTACTCAATGCCCATTTATGATCTCCAACCCAAGTATAATTACTTATCTTCACCCACCTCCACCTAATTAAGCACCATCGATGATCCTTTTAAGTCTACACTAGCTATCAAGGAACAACCTGGATTGATAGACGTATTGATAAGTGTGATGTCCATCATCTATACACATTTAGTACTACTCCTTAGAACATGGACTCACCTCTATGAGGTAAATTATCTATGGAAAACTACTTCTTCCTCCAAGACATATGAATATTAATGGGGTGAAAGGATTTAGGAGAACCATATCCCATCCACGTGTCCCTAGTGCTAGACCATCCTTTAAACATGGTATTGAGGTGACTATTAAATTTATCCTTCTTCCTAATATTGTGAGATAAACTTAATATTTTAAATTAATATATGTTGTGGGTTTTGTGAGTTAGCTTTAGCAGGCCGCCTATGGAGTTGAGTACCCATCCTCACATTGGGCAAGGGAATCATTAACCTAATGTGAAAGAAGACATTTGTATTCCCTCGATGATTCACCAAAATAAAGGGTAAAGCAACTTATTAGTATGTATTGATTTTGTTCAAAATTTTGTGGATATTGATATTCTTGACCTCCCAATATGCATTTGAAAGTTTTTGGATTAGTGATTACATGAGATAGAGTACCATAGGAATCTCATTGAACCTCTCTAGAATAGATTATTTAAATTTAAAACACGTCTTAATATGGATTATGTTGATTTGATTATACGATCACAAACATCTGTCTGTGAGATTTGTAGAACCTGCAGTGACCTAATGACAACTACAGGTGCACATACATCCTCCTTTAGAGTGACCATTCAGTATTGAATTCCATAACGGAGTGTCCCAATATCTATAGTTGACACATTAGGTATTACTGACTGAATCAATGTGTTATTTGGTGTCCCTTCCTTCTGTTGCAATTTTGATCCATCAGAAGACCATTGGCATGATCATCCGAACTAGGCTAATATCAAAAGGGTCCTATAGTCTAATGTCATGATGATGCAGGATTAGGGCATGACTGGTGTGAATTTCAAAGTTGAGCATAAGGGATATGGAGGAGAGTGAAGTTAGACATAATTTTTGGGATCACTACTAAACTCGTTGCTCCCCCAATCCAGTTTGAATCGAAGCTGGCTATGCACAATAACACTTTACTATTATCTACATACTTCCTAAAATGGTTCAAACATTTTTTACCGCAATTTATTTTCTTTTAAGTAATACTTCTTATACACATACACCACGGACACTGTCTTATTTAAAATGGTCTCATACCCAAGAATGAGAAATTACAAAATAGGGGAGATTGATATCTAGTTTAAACTCTACTCAAATGAACTTCCTATACTTCAATAGATTTATTAGGCTAGCCTTTTATTAAAATATAAACCTATGATATCCGTGTATATAATATCCGTGTTATACAATATTGAGAACAAATTCTTAACTCCATTATAAAATAAGGTTTAACAATGCTAGTTGTCCTCACATATTCCATCGAGTCTTATAGCTCAATGGGCTGCAAAACCGATGCTAGTATTCTAAGAATCTATGTACCTTGGGTTCAAAACTCTTAGAGAGGTCATGAACGAAGACAACCCAAACTATTTTAGCCAGAGGGGATACATATATATTTTTATTGGAAGTTTCAGATTGATTTAAACAATATTTGTGAGGCTTCCCAAGAAATCCTATCTTAACTCAAGTGATACTAAATTAAACTAATAAATGTTAACCTCCCAAGCATAAAAGAAAGGCTTTGTACTATAATTTTGACATTAACCTTATGCCATTAATAATATGTAGTGAAGAAAATAATGCTCCAACCTATTTCTCTTTCTTCTTGAAACCTTGAAAACCCTCCTCCTAGTCCATCTCCATTTTCTTCTAGTCACAAGAGTCCTTCAATTTATCTTGGCCGAATATCCATAGGAGGTTCTCAAAGGACTTCTAGTTTCTGATCCACCCAAGGGTGGAGAGCATACTCCCTAGTCCTCCAAGATTTCCTAGATAGCCCTTTTTAATAATTTGGCCTCTAATTTATAGGGATATTTCTCCACTTATGGAAAAATAGTGGTCTTACTATTTTATTATTTTTAAAGATGCCTTGGACCCATTAGACTTATCAAGTCATGTGGGGTGTAAGAAAAAAGGGTCCTACTAAGGATAAGGTAAGTGTCCTTATTTTTGTCTTGTATCTTCTCCCATGGGGACACATATAAAACTAATACTATTAAAATATAGAATTGGAACAAAGTTAGAACTATTATTGAAAAGGTAAAGGATCTCTGTTTTTAATTTCCACCAATATAGGGAATCCATATGGGTATTTCCCATGGATAGGATAGTTCATATAATACTTAAAAATACCTTAGTCCTTTTAAGTCCCATCTAAATTGGGTCCACTAGATTGTTTTCACATAATTTACTGTATTTTTATAATTTTGTAAAAGATAATTACTCAAATTTATCTTTCACAAGACCTCCTAATTAATTTTTAATTAATTATATTATCCAAAAGATAATTAATATCTTCATATCCTTCATAAAATTATTTTATTAGAATTTTTGTAGGATTCTTTAGGGTCTATGTCCCTTTTATCAAGCATTAATTGATCTCCAAGATCAATTAATATCCTTTAAATAAGGTAGGAGGGTAACGGGTCATGACACATCAAACCTTAATACTGTTGAAAGTGGAACTTTTGAAGTTCCCACCGGGCATACCAAAAACTAGTGGTAAAGTATCTACCTAAAAGACAAATATATGTTTATGCACCCTAGACATGGCCAACATTTAAAGGCCAAAGGAAAGAAATGTCCTATCCAGAGAGGACTGGCTCCCTTACTAATCCTACACTGGTTGAAGTTTAGAGTTGCAGAAAAGAAATTAAAAATAATAGAAAGAAATGGAAAATATAGCCACAAGCCAAAAATGTACGATTGAAGATAGAATAGCAACAGGAATTTTCACCAAGTGTTATAGCAGCATAAAATAGAAAGGAGGCAAGAGAATCGACTTACAATTCCCTAGAGTTTCCAGAATCACATTCTAGTACTCACACTTACACCAGCAATGATCAAACCCAGGTGCAAAATTTGAACTTAAGAGTAAATAGAAAACATGAATATAAAATATAAATACTTGAATAGAAAGAAATCACACAAAGAGACTGCTTGTAAAATTAGAAGCCAAATTCCTTCTATTTATGTAGAAAACTTTAACATTTTTTTTATAGAGTGTCTATCTTCCTTTTTATAATGGAAAATTAGTAGTATTTATAGAGGATTTCACCTCTTTCATTTAACTCACATGAAGACAAAATGTTTTTAGATCAAGAACCTCATGAGAAAAATCCTCCTCAAAGTTGTTGAAAATATTTCTCCTGAGATAGTTTCTAAGATGAAATCTCTAGGAAATCAGCACATTAAGGTGTCAGTACATGAAAAAATATGAAGTTGGTCATTGACTTGATACCCCCATCGCTCCTTGGAAATTCATACTTGTATAGGATGTCTTAGAATTTATGAAAATCACCTTGTGATTTAAATATTATAGCCCTTTATGCTTGAAATCAACAAATTAAATTGCTTCTCATCCCAATAATTAAATTCACTTCATTCGCCCAAACTACATGCCTTTAAAAACCTCTATCGATTCCAAAAATAAAATTTACCCAAAACCAATTAATGAACGAATGCGTCTTCTGCAAACTACATCATTTCTTCCTCATTTGTGTTTCCTAGTGAAGAGGGTGCCCAAAAGGTAGTAATATCCATAACTTTATTCTACCTCTTGTAGTTCTCACATTATTGTATTCATCGGATGACCTCTGAATTTACTTAATTTTAAACTTTTGCTATTGCACTCATCTCTTTGTTGTGGTCGTAGTGAATTTGGAGAAAATCTAAGTAAAAAAACTTATTTGATGGCGGACGGGAAATTGCACCTTCTCAAATCCAACTTTTTCATTCAATATTTTGGAAAAACTTCTAGTAACAGCCCGTAAGCTTTACAACAGCTAGCGCTCGGCTTAGATTTCAACTACTACACTCTGTGTGCAATCTCTAATCCACCACCCCGATCTATTACATAAATTGGGTTTTTATAGAGGCCCTGACCCTCTAAAAACAACTCTCACAAAAATCAAAGCACCAACCTGATTTATGGCTCCACTACTCATGTCCCCTATCATTGTTGCTTCCTGTCAGATCACTCTGACCACTGCTCCTTGTCAGATTACTCTGTGCGACCCATCCTCTTTGTTTCCCATGCTTCTGGGTAATTGCCTGCTTTTACTGCACCCTGGGTGCCATGTGTCGTCCTTGCTCTACAACCATCGCTTGACCTCTATCGTCTTCTTCCTTCGACTACACTGTAGCAGGGGTTGCGATATGGTGACATGTCATGATATCGTGACATCTTCCTCATCCTGCCCTTCTTTCTATTTTTTGATTGTGATATCATGACATGTTGCGCTATCGCAACATTTCTCTTCCTCACTCCTCTTTTCCACTTTGGGTCGCAAAATCGTGACATGTCATGATTTCACGACATCTTTTCTTCTTGCCTCCTCTCGCTCCTTTGGGTCATGATTTCATGACATGTCACAAAATGGTGACATCTTCCCATCTCGTCTTCTCTCTCTCCTTCACATTATGAAATCACGACATGTCGCGCTATCGTGACATCTTCCTTCCTTGCATCCTTTCTTCTCCCTTGGGTCGTGAAATTGCGACAAGTCATGGCTGCCTCACTTTCGACACTTTACTCATAAAGCTTAACCGATCCTGGTGTGGTTGCCTCACTTTTGGCGCTCTGCTCACACGCTCAAGGATCCTAAACTCACTCCTCTCTCTCAAAACCCTACCATAGATCTTGGCGCAAACTGCCTCACATTCGGTGAATCTGCTGCGCACTCAGAATATTCTAGCTCTGATACCATTTGATGGTGGATGAGAAATTGCACCTTCTCAAATCCAACTTTTCATTCAATATTCTAGAAAAACTTCCAGTAACAGCCCGTAGGCTTTACAACAGCTAGTGCTCGGCTTAGCTTTCAACTACTACACTCTGCATGCAATCTCTAATCCACCACCCCGATCTATTACATAAACTGGGTTTTTATAGAGGCCCCGACCCTCTGAAAACAACTCTCACAAAAATTGAAGCACCAACCCTATTTATGGCTCCACTCTGCACAACCCCTATCATCGTCGCTTCTTGTTAGATCACTCTGATCGCCACTCCCTATCAGATTACTCTGCGTGACCCATCCTCTTTGTTTTCCATGCTTCTGGGTAATTTCCTGCTTTTACTACACCCTAGATGCCATGTGTCGTCCTCGCTCTGCAACCATTGCCTGACCTCTATCATCTTATTCCTATGGCTGCACTGTAGCAGGGGTCACGATATCGTGACATCTCCCTCATCCTACCCTTCCTTCTCTTTTTTGGTCGTGATATCATGACATGTCATGATATCGCAACATTTCTCTTCCTTGCTCCTCTTTTCCACTTCGGGTCGCAAAATCATGACATGTCACGATTTCGTGACATCTTTTCTTCTTGCCTCTTATCTCTCCTTTGGGTCATGATTTTGCGACATGTCACAAAATCATGACATCTTCCCATCTCGTCTTCTCTCTCTTCTTCTCATTGCGAAATCGTGACATGTCGCGCTATCGTGACATCTTCCTTCCTTGCATCCTTTCTTCTCCCTCGGGTCGTGAAATCATGACAAGTCATGAAATCATGACTTTTTGGCTCCCTTGCCTTCTTTTCTCCATCAGGTCATGAAATCGTGACATCTTCCTCCTTCGGCTCCACTTGCTCCTTCGTTGCGAAAATGCGACATGTCGTAAAATCACATCTTTCTTCCTTGGCTCCTTCTTTGCCTTCTGGCCACGAAACTGTGACCTATTGCGAAATCATGACGTCTGCTCCTTCCTTACTCTCCTTCTGCTCCTGGGTCACGAAATCATGACATGTCACAAAATCATGACATCTTTGCTTGCAGCCTTCTCCTTCCTGCTTGGGTCGCAAAATCATGACATGTTGCGAAATCGCGACATCTTCTTCCCCGCTGGCTTCGTTCTCCGTTTGTGTCACGATATTGTGACACATTTGCTGTCATGATATCACGAAAACTTTCTCTGTCTGCTCCTCTATCCTCTTTGTGTCGCAATATCGTGACACTTTTTCTGTCACGATATCATGACAGGTTTTTCTCCTCGCCCTCTTTGCCTTTTTTTGTTGCGATTTCGCGACACGTCACGAAATTGTGACGTTTTTCCTCCTTAGCCAACTTTACTAAAGTGGCTCTCCTGCAACTGGATGCCTCTGCATCATTATCAAACACATGTGGTTTCACACTTGACATTTCAAATTATCTTTATACCCTTTTACCCCTGAGGGAGGCGATAGAGAGCCTCACTTTTCTCCCAAGGTGAAAGTATTTCACATAATATGTCTTTCTTTTTTAAAGTATATGTTCACCTCCAAAAGTGGTGAAAGGCATTGTTTTCGTTCACATTGGGTAAATGTATATTTGACCTTTTAGTGCCCACCCCTTTAGTATTTTCTAGAATTGAAAATAAAATCCATGACATGTTGGTGGGGTTGTATTCATGTAGCTTCACCCTAGGGAGGTGCGAATGGTACTTTCACTGCTCACCTAGGGTGAAAATGCTACCATATTTTGCCTTTACAATGTATACCATCGTGGGATCCATGCACTTCTTATTTAAATATATGTTTGCCCAAAGAGGGGGTGAAAGGTGTTTTCATCCCTCTACTGGGGTGAACCTAGTGTTGACCTTTTAATGTTACCATAACACTTGCTACTTTCTTTGGGTTCGTCCAAATTCACTATTTTATGGGTATTCATTCCAAAGAGGGGTGAATGGGAATTTTGCCCCTCACCTTGGGTGAAAGCTCTGTTGACTTGTCAATGCCTTCATTTATAAATATTTTTCACTGCAAAGTAGGGTGAAAATTCTCATTTTAATTGTCGAACTTCGACTTTGGACTCACCACAAATTTAAACACTTCGAATGTGATTTCAACCCAATGAGGGACAAAGTCACATATGTTAACTTAACATACCTTCTTTCCTCTTTTTTAAATTTATATTCACCTGAAAGTTGGGAAGAATGAGTTTTTCACCTTACTTCTAGGATTCAAGTGTCTTCAATTTTTTGCAAAACTAAAAATGTATTCACCCAAGGGAGGGTGACAAATATTTTCACCCTCCCCTTGGGGTGAAAAGGTTTTTATGTATATTTTCCTTAATATTTCAATCCTTGTTTTGTTGACGTTCCTTAGACAATTCCAACTAATTTTTCACACCTTTTCAACAACCGATCTTCCTTGTAACACCCATTATTTTCAGCATGAAACTTATATAAATAAGAAAAGAAACAAAGAAGGAGGTTCAAACACAAAATAAACTACAACATATTATATCAGCCAAAATATTGCAATCATAGTATTATTATATTTTACCGCTTTTACAGTTGATAAAATTTTATCAAAAAAATTCCCAATGTGGTGTAAAGTAAAAATTTCTAACAAAAGGTTTATGACTACATGAATTTATTGGATAACTAGTTAATTTGGAAAGATCTAGAGGTAGGCCCTAAGAATTTAGAGTCTCTAAACCTCGTTAAAGCTAAACAAAAAGACTTATTACATAGATTTTGTTAGGAAAAGAGACTCTATGATTTGGAGCAGAACTGAGAATGGTGAATTCAACGTGAAGATAGCCTATAATATTTTGGATCCTATTTTAGATAATAGTTTCCCTTGGAATATAATTTTGGGTAAGAGAGTTATTCCTAAACTGGAGATTTTTCTTTGGGAAGTAGTCTAGAATAAAATTGTAATGGTGGATAATATTAAGAAGAGATTTTTTAGTTACGCAATAGATGCAATTTATATGAAAAGCTAGAAGATTTAGTGGAACACATCTTCTTGGAATATCCCTATCCTCTAAATATTTTCTAGCTCCTCATCAACAAGATGGGCATCTCTTGGGTGATGTCTTCTAATATGTTTTTGTGGTTACAATAGTGGAAGAACCCTTTTTTTAGTCATCATATTAATGTCATTTGGGACCTGATTTTATTTAATTGTATCGAGATTATGGTTAGAAAGGAATAGGAGAATATTTAGAGGGAAATAAAGATCAGTAATGAGAAGTTTTAGAAGTATCACACATTTTTTAGAGGATAATGTTAAATCTATCAAATACTCTATCAAGCCATAGAATACTAAAGAAACTATGATAGCTAAGGTATGGAATTTGGAACCCACTAATGGTGGAGAGTCAAATGCTTATGTTAGAACTTATATAAAATATAAAACACCCAAAGATGAATGGTTGAAGTTAAATTTTGATGGGGCATCCAAGGTAACCCATGTAAGGCAAAAGTAGGAGCAATTTTGAGGGATAATTAGGGCATATTAGTGGGAGTGACCTAGAAGTTTTTGAGAATTACTACTATTCATAGAGTTAAAGTTAATGCTTTAGATAGGGGTACAGAGCTAGCTAAGGATCTAAATGCTAAAAAAATATCTTTGAAGGCAAATCCCTAAATATTATCAATCTTTTAAATAAGTAGCGATAAGCTAATTGGAAAATTGATTACATTTTGCAAGATATTAGAGGGATTGTAAAATATTTTTGAATAAGTTGACTTTGTTCATGTATTTAGAGAAGGTAAAAAACTAGAATATGGTTGGAAACCTTTGGTGGCATTAAAGAATATGATAAAATATGGAGCCCCCCAAGGGTGGTCCATGAGGACTTAGGAATGTTCACGAGGAGGACTACAACTAATTGGGATCCAAGATGGATATGGTTTGTCTTGCATCCATGGGATTTTTTTCTACTTGCCCTTGGCAACTATGTAATTTATGGGTTGAATTTGTGTTGTAAAAGAGTTTGAGCACTTTAAAAATCTCATTTTTACCATAATAAAAAAAAATATTATTAAAAAAGGATATCATTACTTTATACCTAAAAAAACGAGGTGCATAAATTTTTTAATATTTGTTCATTTTATTTTTCAAATGGATTAAAAAATCCCTTAAATTGATGTGACAATTCTCATCAATTTTCAAATGTATTAAAAAATCCCTTAAATTGATGTGACAATTCTCATCAATTATCCATGAGGTCATAGGCCATATGAGACAATTCTCACTAGAGAGGTTGTTTATATTAAAATACTATCAAACCATACTCCATTAGTAGACTATAGTATTCACCTATCCCTTGCACATTTTGAATCTTGGATACCCTATTTAGAGTTATATATAGAAATATTATATTTTCTATGTATATCTAGCATTCTAATTTTATATAAAAAAATTTAAAAATATTAATAATATACATAAGCACATGCACATGCCTATCTAGGTTACATGTAATTTCAAACATGGTATTTTTTTAGAGTTAAAAATGGAACAATACATATTATGATAATAAGAAATAATATTACTTTAAGTAGTTTTATAGTGAACTATTATCTACATCTGTAGAGAAAAGAATAATGGTATATTGTTAAATTATTAATATTATTTTTTGTTTTTTTTTTCATTTTTTTTATTAGATATAGAAGGGTTTTTGAAAGGGTTCCTGAAAATTTTAAAATAGGAGAAGCCCTCTAAAATTTGACCTAAGACCAACAATATAGGGACAAGAATAGCTATAAAACACTATAACTGGCCACCCATGACCAAGTGAACTAGCTATAACTTGATACAAGAAATAAAAATTAGAATAGTGTTAGTGAGACCTCCAACTAACCAACACTCCCACATACTTTTGTATAAGATATAAGATAGTAATTATATATATATATATATATATATATATATATATATATATTTTATTATTAGTATATATATATTTTTTATTTATGTGAAAGCATAACAAGTATGTGAAGAGAATGATGAAAATGGATACTCACTTTCCCTATTTATTCACTTTAGTCAATATTTTGGGTATAAAATAAATATACCTTACAACTATTTTACACATATGAATTAGACACATGAATATATTTCATATGGGTAAAATATATTAAAAATATAAACTCAATTGCTTACTTTAAAAAATATAATAAATACTATATATTATGTTATTAAAAACTATGAAAACCTTAAAATTATTTTGTGTAAGTAAATTTCATATTTTATTGCAAATTTTATGATTAAAACAATAATTACATATGAATAATACATCCATACACATTTATACTTATATGTTTTACTCACTTCATTTTTCTATTCAAAATATTCAACTACTCTTCATGAGCTTGAACAAAATAATGTGTATTACTTTTATTAAATATCATAGATAGTGAGTTACCATATTTGAACTACATACAAAGGAATTTGGAACCAATGGAAGGAGAAGATATAGAGGTAGGGTAGAATGTTGTAGCTATAAAGGAAAAGGATTCCCTGTCAGCTCAGTTCAAAAAGGCTAAAGGTACAGATCCTCTAGATAAACCCTCAAACAAAGGGTCCCACTAGGGTTCGGGAGCTAGCAACAAGGGCCCAACATTTTTGGAAATGTTGAAAGGGAAAAAGAAGGAGCTAGTTAGTGAACTACCACCCCTAATACCAAACAATAATAGGTTAAGTGCACCAGTGGAGATTATGGAAAGATTCTTGGATATGGAGGCATCATCCTTAGTTGGAAAGTTTTTGGGAGGAAGGCAGGATATCGAGACTATTTGCCCATGGGCCGCGAAAAAGTGGAAAACTTCAAGAAAATTAGAAATTGTAGCCATTTCAAGAGGTTTTTTTATGATAAGACTCAACAAAAAAGATGATGCAGAGCACATCTTGACAAGAGGACCCTGGTTTCTAGGAAGGTGTAGCCTATTTCTGAGGAAATGGGGGGAGGATTTCAACCCTGAGAAGCAAAACATTAATATAGCACCCATTTGGTTACACTTACAAAACCTCCTAGCCTAGTTTGTTAATGAGTACTGGCTTCGTGGCATAGCAAAGATGATAGGAGAGCTCGTGGCAATAGACCATTCAACCCAGGCAAGGACTAGACTGATGCATGCTAGGATCTATGTAAATGCAAACTTGGATTTTGATCTACCTTCTTAGGTGGAACTAGCATATGGAGAGTTTCTAAGGATTCAACATTTGGAGTATGAGAACAAGCCGACATTCTGTAGTATGTACAAAACCCAGGGCCACCTTCAAGCCCAATGTCTGACAATAACTACGAACAAGGAAGCCATAAGTGAAGTTTTTTTGGGGAAAGCTAATGGGAGAGGAATCCCAAAGTTTCAAGGACCGCGTCTTAACTCGGAAGGATACAGACAAGTTAAGAATAACTAGGCTGACCAAGTCAATACAAAACTGGCAAAAATCCAAGAGAAAGGAAAGCAACATAATGAGGGAGGCAAAAATCATAAGGTATGTAATAAAGATCCCAACTTGAACATGTTTGATATCCTAGCAAATCTAGAAGTTGAAAAATAAAATAGTAAGGATGATACCACCAGTGTCAAGTTTCTTGAAACCCTAGAATCCCCATCCAAATTGGGAAAATCTACAACTATGACAAAAATCCCTAAAAGCTATGCTCAAAATGAAGAAAAATGGCCAGGTCATTTCAGTTTAAACATGGAAAAAATAGAGTCAAGAGTCAAAGTTGTGGAAACAAGAGCCAGGAATGTAGCTCCTAATATGGTAGTGGAGAAAATTATCCCTTATCAGATGAGCCCAATGGTAAAAGGTTCCTTGAAGGAAATCCCCCTATTTAGGAACCATATAGGAGAGGTGAACCAAAACAAGCCTGAGGATGAAGAGGGAATTGAAAACCCCCAAAATGAGGAAGAAGGTTCAAACCCTAGACTATCATAGTATATGCCCCCTCATTTCATTCCAAAATATACTAGAAGCACTACCAAGATTCTAATAGATTATGGAAGTGAAAGAAAGAAAGGGAGAATATCTACAACAGAGCACTATAGAATGAGAATCATTGAAGAAATTGCAAACGAAAAGCAAAGAACATTGTTACAACAAGCTATTCCTGGTGAGGATAATAGCAAAATTGACAAACCCCCTTTGGATTAGTGAAGGGGGCAAGGAAAAAATATCAAACAGTTTAAATGAAGGGTCTCTCATGGAATGTGAGAGGCCTAAATGACCCACCAAAACAAAGGATGGTGAAGTCTATAAGGAAGGATTGGAATCCTACTATCATTTTTCTTCAATAAACCAAAATAGATGCGACACATTCAACACTTATAGCTAGAAGGATTTGGAAGTAAGGGTAAGTGGCCTTTCAACAGGTGAGAGGAGCATCTGGGGGCCTCATGATTTTATGGGATCCTATTAAAATAGAAGGAAGTATTATTCAGGAAAATGAAAGAGTCTTAAGTGTATTATTTCATGATTTTGATACTAATAAGAATTGGATTATGTCAAATGTTTATGCCCCCACCTCTGTCCAAGGGCGATCTGAATTGTGGGAGTTTTTGGGGCATTTGATCCAAGATTTTGAAGACTTTCCTTGGGTGATTGGGAGAGATTTCAATACCCCCATTTACCCATATGACAAGAAGGGAGGATCTGGGTTACCCTCAAGGAGCATGGAGGGCTTCAATGAATTCATTAACACAAATGAATTGATGGATGTAAGACTAAAAGGAGCCAAATTTACATGGAGTAACAAGAGGATAGGAAGTCAGATGATTCAAGAAATGTTGTACAAGTTTTTTTTTATCTAAGGAAGCTACAACAATGTTTGGTGATTCAACGTTACAAGCCCTTCCTAAATGGGCTTCAGACCATAATCTTATTCTATGGGAGTTATTTCAAGCTAACTCCTTTAAAAAGCCATTCAGATTTTTGTCAATGTGGGTTAAACATCCAGACTTCAAGAAACGACTAGAGGAATGGTGGCAGTAACCTATCCAAGGAAGTGCTTCCTTCAAACTATCTCAAAAACTTAAGATGCTGAAAAACAACCTTAGAATATGGAATAAAGAAGTATTTGGAAATATTTTTGAGAATAAGAGGGCAGTGGAGGAAAAAATGAGAATAATAGAAAGAAAAATCCAAAATGGAACCTATGATGAGGCGACAAGGACTGAAGAGAAGGAAACCCTTTGTGAGTTTTATAATATTTTAGCTTGTGAAGAGATGTATTGGAGGTAGAAATCAAGGGCATTATGGCTAAAGGAATGAGACTCTAATTCAAAAATTTTCCATGTTACCACATTGAGCAATAGAAGCAACAATAATATTAGAAATTTAACTAAGGTGGATGGATCCTCAACTCAAAACATTCAGGAGATCAGATACGAGGCTGTTAATTTTTTCAGTTCATTATTAGGTGAAGAATGGGCCTATAATGCCCAAGCAAAGGACTCTCCTTCAATTCATTCCACAACTCATTGATGAAATGATTAACGAGTCTCTTACAACAGTTTTTTTAGATGAAGAGATCAATGAGGCTTTGTTTAACATGGATCATGACAAAACTCCTAGGCTGGATGGGTTTTCATCGCGATTTTTCCAAGTTTGTTGGGATATTGTTCGAAGTAGAAGTTATTGCTGCAATCAAGGAGTTCCAAAGTTCAAATCATATTCCAAGGTGTTTCAATTCATCTTTCATTGCCTTTATCCCTAAAGGCCCCAACCCCAAGACTATGGCTGAATTTAGGCCAGTTAGCCTATGTAATATATCCTATAAAATTCTGTCCAAAGTTTTAGACAACCGTTTGAAGAAAGTTCTATCGGTTATCATTGATCCAAGTCAAGGAAGTTCTATACAAGGAAGATAAATCTTATATGGAGTTATTACTATTGATGAGGCTCTTCATACAGCCACTCAGACCAAAAAAATAGTCATGGCTTTAAAGTTAGACATGAACAAATCTTATGACAGGATAAATTGGGAATTACTAGAGGTAGTTTTATTAAAATTTGGCTTCAACATGAAATGGGTCAAGTTAATAAGAGAGTGTATTTCTAAGCCTTGTTTTTTAGTTCTTGTTAATAGGTCTACTGCAAGTTTTTTTCAAAGCAAATGTGGTCTAAGACAAGGAGATCACATAAGTCCTATGTTGTTCATCATTGTAGCTAAGGCCTTGGGAAGAACCATTAAGATAGCAGCGGTAGCTGGACTCATATCAGGTATCAAGGCCACATCGCTAACTACCCTGATGACACACCATCAATTTGTTGATGATACATTGCTACTAACTTTGGATTCTATGGTTGAGGCAAGAAGGATTAAAAATATTCTTAGAATGTATGAATAAGTGACTGGACAAAAAGTGAATTTTGATAAGAGCAAAATTTATTTCATCAATACCCTCATTCCTAGGCAAAAAAACATAGCAAGGATCATGGAATGTCAGATTGCATCCCTTCCCACCTCCTATTTAGGTCTTACCCTATTTATGAGGAAACCTGAAGGATCAATGTGGGACATAGTGTTGGAGAGGATCCAAAAAAAGCTAGTAGGTTGGAAAGGGCATCTGTTATCTCAAGAAGGCAAAGCAGTTTTAACTATGGCTTCACTTCAAAGTATACCCGTTTACTTCCTATCAGTCTTCAGAGCTCCCAGCAAGGTGTATCACAAAATTGAGCAGCTTCAAAAAAAAATTTCTCTGTTCAGGTACTAAGGATAAGAAAAGGATCCATTTGGTAGGTTGGAACAAGGTTTGCAAAACTAAAGCTGATCGTGGGTTAGGATTGAGGAGAGTTTCTCATATCAATACAGATCTATTAGCCAAACAAGCATGGTAGTTATTGACTAAGGTCGATAATGAATGGAATGCCATAGTTAGGAGGAAATACCTCCAAGGTGTGAACTTCCTTAATGACAACTTAGCAAGTAGGGGGTCTGCTTTTTGGAAGGCAAACCTCACGAGCAGGAATCTTGTCAAGAAAGGTCTTAGATGGATTCTAGGAAATGGGTAAACTATAGACTTTTGGAAGGATCAGTGGGTGAGAACTGAGGAGTTATCCTAGATTCCTCATTTTTCTAGGATTCAAGAACATATGGAGCAGCATATTGTGAAGAAGGTTGCAAATTATATGTGGCAGGATATAAATATCAACAAGTGGAAACACATCAAAGTACAGGGCTTTGAAGCGAAGTTTGAAGAGCTTTATAACATTTTAACTCAGCAAATTATTCCCTCTAGAGAGGATGAAGATCACATTGTTTGGGCTGAGACTGAAAGTGGTGACTTCACAGTTAAGTCTGCCTATAATTTACTTCTCAATGTGGAAGGTCAACAATTTCAACCAAGTTTGGTTTGGATGAAAGGCTTAATTCCTAAAATATCCTTTTTTTTATGGTTGGCGATTCAAGGAAAAATTCTCACTATGGACAATATGTTATCCAAAGGTGTGGTTATTGTTAACTATTGCTACATGTGCAGGGCAGGATGGGAGACTACCCAACACTTGTTTTTGGAGTGTCCGATAGCGGAGTCCATCATGGATGAACTTTTCTAAGCCTTTAGGATCTCATGGGTTAAGCCTGCTCTTATATCCGAAGTGTTCCATCAATGGCCTCAACCCTTTGTCAGCCTAAAACTTAAGTCCCTATGGAAAATATATTGGCATCATTTTCTCTGGAAGATTTGGATAGAAAGGAACCATAGAGCCTTTAAGGATACCATTCGCAACCCAAAAACCATCCTCAACAGGATTACTGTCTTTGCAAAAGAAAACCTTAGCACCTTAGTGGATGAGAACCATTCAATTATTCCCCAAGAAAAACAATTAGCTCGGGCCTTAGGTATTGAGGACAAACCTTCCATTCCTTTGCCTAATCCCAAAAATGGGATTTCTTGGGAGCCACCCCCCTAGGGTTGGTTCAAACTAAATTTTGATGGTGCAACCAAGGAGAACCCAAGAAGAGCTGGAGCTGGAGGAATAATCAAGGATCATCAAGGAAATCTGGTCAAGGCCTTCACTGAACCACTGGGAATTAGAACTAATAACGAAGCAAAAGCTAGAGCCATTTGGAGAGGGTTGCAAGTATCCCAAGGAACTCAAGGTAACTTGATGATTGAAGGTGATTCTATGAACATCATCAACTTATTAACCAATGGGAAAAAACCTCCATGGAGAATCGAGGGAGTCATCCATGAATCGAGGATCCCTTTTGTAGCAAGATAGAACAGGAAAGCTTGTCATGTGTACCGTGAGGCCAACAGGTCAACTGACAAATTAGCCAACATAGGTGTTGATGTTGGTAGTTTGGTGACATGGAAACAAGGTGTGCCATGTGAAGTGGAAAACATTATTAGTCATGAAAATAAACCTACCCATTAAGGAGAAAGATGAATGGGTTTTTTTTTCCCATGGAGCTGGTAATAACTATGGGGTTTACCTCTAAATTAGATCGAATTGAAAATGAAGGTAACAGGGCATAAGCCTTGGAAAATTCTGACAGAGAATAGGAAATGGGAAAGCAACAGGTTTCACAAGTGCAAAGTTCCAAAATTCAATTCCTGTCAATGTAAGTATTGTTTGCAGTTATGTTTAGGTATGAGTGTGCTTTGTTAGTAAGGTGTTGTAGGGGATTCAACACAATTTATGGTAAGAAAGTTTCAAGGGTGACTAGGATCTACAATCTTAGCAGAAGGTTGGACATTGTAATAGGTTTTGGGTTAACCTGCAAAACCCGGTAATTAATTATGACTTTTATTTACCAAAAAAAATATTTGAACTACATACAATTACAATCAACAAATAATATTGCTTAGTTTATTTTTTACAATATTTACTAAGATAATATGGTAATATAAGATAATTTTTTTGGAAAATTCTAATATCATATTTTTTCTAAGAGTATGTACTAGGGTTATATTTATATATTATATTAGTTAGATGTCACATAATGACCATCCTTAAATCCTATACTCATGTCCATATCCACCCCACTCACCATGTCCACTCAAATAGGTGGAGTATCAAAGATAAAACCACATGAACCATCCAATTTTCCATTTGAATCTCCCAATAAATTATTCTCCTTGATCTAATTGGATTAACTCAATATTTTACCCTCTATTATCTACACTAGAATTCAAATCTTCTAAAACTCTTATTACTTTGAATATTAGAGGCTAGTTTCAAATTGTAGGTACCTTCTAATTATTCATATGATTGTGATCTCCATGTCTTTTTTTTTTAATATATAAAATCCTATTTATTCACTATTAAGTTGTTAGTTTGTAAAGGAGCATTACAATATGAATTAGAATTAGTATAATTATTTCCTTTGCTACAACACTGGAGGTGTTACAGTTTAACTCTCACACTTTTATATTATAGCCAAAACCCTATACATTTTATTTTTCAACCAAATGGTGTCATAAAATAGGGAATAACTATGATATAACACCATTAGTTACCCTACCTATGAAAATTTCCATCAACACGTAATTATAGATATGAAACATGATGATTACCGAATGCACAACTAGGTAGGATAACTACAAAATATTTAAGATTCCAAGAGACAACTACACATTATAATATTACATTATAATTTTAGTATATTTTATCCCATAAACTACTAATTAAAACCTCCTAATGTATCATCACACTTAGATGAAATTTTTTCATATCTTAGAATACTAGTCTCATATAATAGAGAAAATAAAAAAAATTTGTTATTTCTATTGTAAAATTCCATAGTGCTTATTTGATTTACTTCTTGGAAATCATATTTTTAATTCCATAATCCAATAACATATTTTATTACAATTTTTATTAGATAATATATGATATAGATAAGACCTTACTTCTAGAGCACATTCTATCATGCTAATCCATAACTTCTCATTAGGTTTAAATAATTGTTGAGATGTAAAAAATACATAGATGTAAAAAATAAAATAGAAATTATATAAAAATTGATGTATAATAATGAAATTTTATGCGAAATATTGAATAAAAAATGAGAAAAATAATAAAAAAGAGAAAACACTTTTTAAAAAATAAGAGAAAAAAAAGAGGGAAGCCAAGGTAGGTGAGTTGGAGAGGAGAGGACAATCCTCCAAGGGAGGTCGCAGGTGTTGCAGGTCCCGGGTGACTTTGACTCACTTCAAAACTCATTTTTTTAACAAATAAAATACAAGAAATTGTTGTTTACATTTTGGTATTTTGGGCTTCTAGAATAGGTAGTCTTTCAATATAACCTCTCCTCTAGATTATATACAAGTGGTATTAAATCCAAGGTATACATGGAAACAGTTCAAAAGTTTTAGTTTGAGTTATTATATAAAGTCAAAAATGAAGCCTTGAAGGTATACATGGAGAATAATTATAAGTTATGGAGGATTTGAGGATAATTAGGATATTCAAGAGCTATAGAGGTTTCAAAGGTGGTAGAGATGTGTATGTGTGTTAAAAAAAAAGAAAAAAATAATTATAGTATGTTTTTATAGTAATTTGGTAAAAAGTAATTCATAAGCTAAAACTCATGAAATATTCTCTCTAACCTAAATATAATAGCTTGTATAATAGGATAATATAAGTGATTGGCTAATTATACATCACCAAGAGAAAAAATAATGAATGAAATAAGGGGAAAAAAAGGAGAAAAAGAGGGAAACAATTAAAAAGAGAGTCCAAACACATAAAAACAAATCACTAATTTTTTTGTATCATATTTTAAGTTTAATTTGATGGAAAAACTAGAGGATTAAATGGTGGTGGTCACATCCCCATGTTATTATGGTCATATTTTGTATTGAGGCAACTTGTTGACAACAAGACAACAAGAAACCAACGATAAAGTAGACAAGATTGGTAGGAAGTCAGCAAGGGACCAACAAGGACTATTATGGGGTTAGAAAATGATTGAAAAAAGGCCAATAAGGGATTTGAAAAAATTATGATATGAATAGGAAGGAGTTGGAAATGACCAACTAGAGGTTGGCAAAGTAAGACCATGAGAGCCACCAAGATAACTCAAATTGTTGCTATACTTTTTTAACAAAGATATACAAGAAATTATTGTTTCGTTCTTGGTATTTCTATATGTTTTTCCATGATTTGTTTTGGTTTGGTAGAATATTTAGTCTTTCAATAGACCTCCTCCTATATACTGCATCAAGTAGAACTTTAGAAAATTAAAGAATCTAATATCTTTGAGAGTAAATTCTTCACTTCTAAAATTGAGAAAGACATTTGGAAAATCTGTCTTAATTTGGTTGTGTTTACATGAAAATGATACATTATCAAGGGCATTTCAACTTGGAATAGAGATTTTTTCCCTCTTGGAAAGGAAATCTCTTTCCCCAAGGTTTGGGTATGTTAGGTCTTGGCGAATGTGGATATACTTAGAGGTTGTTGATAACTATTCCTTTAAGGGGTATTTGCTGGTTATGACTCAAAAATATAAGTTTCATGGGTGTAATGTCTTTATATTGAATGTTTAACTATCTAAAAATAATTCCTCTATATTGAAATTTATAGAAAATAAGTTTAGTGGAATTAAAACTAGAAAAAAAGATAAAATTTAAGCATTGTAAACTTTAATTTTCAAATCTATATTTTCATTGCATATAAGATATATTGCACATATAATAAGCAAAAATTATTGAAGTTGTATGAAATTTTAAAATGAATTATAGGAAATACTAGCTTTTATGCTTCAAATATAAGCTAATCTAATCTTAACTTAAATAATATTCAAATAAAATTCAAAGGTTGAAAGTTGAGAGAAAATAAAAGAAAACAATTTGATATTGCCCTAAACTTGAGCTCCAATCTAGTAAAGTAAGAAACCCAAATTGAACCAATCCTGACCTAACCAGTATTCATAGAACCTAAGATATGATATGGTGCAATATTCAAAGAAGAAAAAAAAGTTATATGGATTGAGTGCAACCACCATCAACATGCGTATATTGAACACAACAAATTTCAAAAGCCTTTATATTAAAAATATAGTCATTAAGTACATTATTTCAGGTTTGTCCACTTCTATGCATTATAAAAGTAGAGGTCAAAAGAAATACCATCAAAATACAAAGAAAAAATAAGAAGGCTAAAAAGAGGCTACCTAATAGACGGCTTCTGACCCTTGTAATTGGGTAATTTGACAATATTTATACAATTTTTAGCCTTTATCTATAATTATATTTTGCAATTATTTGCCATCTAATACCAACATGTCCCTCTTGAAATTAATTTTCCCTCTATACTATGGTGATTCCTCATTAAATGTGCACTATTTTGGCCATACCTCATAAAGTTTTCATATGCATGATCTTCTTGAGATCCACAACAACCACACTTCATTTAGTTTCAATTCTCATTATGCTTAAGAATTTTGGAACCACCATGTATCATTAACTCTTCATTACTCCACAAAATCTAGGTTGATCATTAATTTTTCCCATCTTCCATGCAAATTTTCTATAAAAATTTAGAAAAGGAAAAGGTAATAATATTAATATTATTACTTTAATTTTATTATTTTTTTCTAATTTTTATAAGGTTTTGATATTTTAATATTTTTAATTAATTTAATTACTTTTTTGCTTTGCAGCAAATTATTTTCTATGTTTTGGACCATGTTTTTCTAACATTATATCATTGCTCATCATTATAGCATCAATATGGGTGGCCTTCAATTGTTGAGCTCAAATTCCAAGTGCTAGATTGACATTATCAATTTTTAGGCTTCATTTCTATAATTGGGTTTTAGGCTTCTTCATTGATGTCATACCCCCAAAGTTTAATACTTTTTATAATTAGCAAAATTTAAACCACTCAAAAGCTATCAAGTGATAGGATTTTGATACCTCTCCACTTGGTGTCATGGTACAATATCTCCAGCAAAGTGATGACATTTTGGTACCACTCCGCTTGGCATCATGCTACAAGATCTCTAGAAAAGTGATGGGATTTCAGTATGCTATTTTTTTGCACCATGGTATATAATTCTTGGTAATTCTCACAGTTAAAATTTTTTAGATCTAGCATTGTGATGAGATTTCAATACCTATTTTTCTCGCAATATGGTACAAGATATCTGAATATTTTTTTACTTCGAAAGTTTTTATTTTTTTTGAAAGTTTCTAGGTGATGGGATTTTGGTACCCTATTTCTTTGCACCATAGTACATAATTTTTGGCAATGCTCATACTTAGATAATTCTAGATCTAGTGTTGTGAGGGAATTTCGACAGCTCTTATACTCATGGTATGGTATAATATTTTTTGCAATGTTGGGGTAATAGGATTTTGGTACCCTATTTCTATGCACCATGGTACATGATTCTCGCTCATGCTTAGAAATTTTTGTATCCGAAATTGTGCATTACCTTCATAGAATTCAACTTTGCACTTTACATTTTAATGGTATATGAACAGTTTTCTCACTAACCGACATTGATTTTCAAATATTGAAACAAATTCTATTGCTTGAAAATGACTTTTAATTGCCCAAAGATAGTTTTCAATAGCCCAAAATTAATTCGTGATTGCTCAGAAATAAATTTTAAATATATTAAATGAATTCCAAGTATCTAAAATTTAATCTTCAATATGTCATAAATGAATTCCAATTATCCAAAATTAATCTTGAATATGTGAAAAATTAATTTCATATGTCGATAAATGATTTTTTTAAACTTGTTTGGCAATAATTTTTTTAAAGCTTGGAAATGAAATCTTGCTGCCTGAAAATGACGTTCAACTATACAAAATGAATTTTAAGCATCTAAAATTAATCTTCAATATGTCATAAATGAATTCCAAGTATCCACAATTAATCTTCAATTTGTCAAAAATTAATTCCATATGTCAAGAAATGATTTTTAAACTTGTTTGGCAATAAATTTTTTAAAGCTTGTTTTAAACTACCCAAAATAAATTCCATATGATCGAAAATAATTTTAAAGTCCTTGGAAAATATTTAGAATTACTTAAAATTAAAAAATTTATTCTATTTGAATGCTAGGGTTTAAAAAATGCATAAGGTCTTTTTTGAGTTGCCAATGGATTTGAACTTGTGTGTTTTTAAAATTTATTTTACATGGTCATACATATGATTGAGGGAATATTACACTTAAATCATGGATAAATATTTATTCTTTTAATAACCTCCTAGGTGACCTTGGTTGTGGCATCTTGAATAATATGTTGAAGGTAAACAAAACCAGTCATCAATTCTTCCTAGAGTGCATACAAAATAAAATTTTGAAAATGCTATTTTTAGATAGCATAAATTGGAAGGAATTGTAAATACAATCATGGAAAAATTTAACACAACAAGCCCATGACACAATGATATCATGATGCAACAAAAATTGAAGACATAAAAGAGCTTTCAACTAACAAAATAGGTTTGGGGTGATTGAAAATTTAATATAAAACTGAGAAAAATAAGATAAGGCCTACCTAAAATTCAAAAACTGGGTTGCCAGTCCAAACTAGGATGTGTTGTGCAAGCACAAAAAAAAATAATGAATTTGATAGAAAATGATACTAAGCATTTTGAGAATAGAAAAAAACCTTCTCTAAAATCAATGAAACTTTAAAATTAGCAAAATCAAAAATTTAGCATCCACCCAAAGCTAGGGTTAGGAACTTTATCTTAAAGTAATGCTCCATATTATTTTACAAATAGTGTATGTATGCAAATTCATTCTCATTCCAAGATCAGTTAAAATTTGCCACCACAACTCATAAAATAGGCTAGTTTACCCCTAAGAAAATAGTGGTATATTGATGATGAGCTTTGTCACATAGGTAGACATGTCACCAATTATTAGACATTGCTCCATTGCCATCTAGTCACCTATAGAATCGATAGATTTATCTTTGATCCCACTATAGACATTGGTTTACTTCCTACTAGGAATTCATAGCTCTAGTAGAGATTGTTTGAATCACCCAGGAACTTGAACCTTTTTTTTAACTTTTTTATTTGAACATAGACTCTTTTTTTTTAAAGCAAAAAATTTCACAAGCACTAGGTTCTAATTTTGGGTTGGGGATCACTATGGCAAATAAAATCATAAACACTTGAAAAAATTTCACTTAAAAACAAAACCACAATAATCTCCTTCATTTTGATTTGAAATTTCATAAAAGTATTTTCAAAGTGAAGCTACAACATCATTTTGCATTACTTTCAAGTTCATCTTATTTACCCCAAATAATGTATAAACATAAAATATCTTATTAAGCTAATTTTAGTTTCATTGAGTTTAGTGTGGTATTTTTCACCCCCAAATTATGTAGGAAAAACTTCCAGCTTTGAGCAACCACAAGATGGTTGTATTTATATGATCTTAACCAAAACAAAAAATACAAGGTAATGCAAAACTAAAAACAAAAACAAATAAGAAAATAAACAAAACTAGCATAAAAAAAACCAAAATTAAAAAACAAGAACAAGGCAAACACAAATACAAATAACATATGAAAAATTTAAAGTACCCACTATATACAGGGCTATTTATGAGGTAGTACTCATAGGGGATTTGTCCAAATAAGGTCAAATTTTGTATGATTAAATTTTCCAAGGTCCCAAACATGATTATGGTAATTTGAGAGATGTTTTTCATGATAGACATATCAATTTTATGGGTATCACCCCACAATAACACCAAGCCTAAAACCCTATAGGCCTTCATTTTGCCTCTCTCACATCACCAACTCACTTTAATCCCATCACTACTATACTAGATCTTTGATCCATTAAGCGCAAGGGTCCACAATTGGTCTTGAATTATTTTTTCTTATTGTATGGGGTCTCTAATATCATATAATTACTTTTAGTTATGGTTTCCACTGACAAAGTGTAAACTCCCTATTTTGACTCAATTCATAAAACCTTATCGATGTTTTTGTACTTAGTGATGAGTTTACTCATTGTTGGATCTCTTTATAGAATTTTTTTGGCATATAGCAATTCAATATTTTTGACTAGTCATTACTGAGCAACATCCCATAGGTATCTAGGATATCCACTACCTCAATATCAATGTATTTTTGTATCCTAGATTTAGTAGCCAACTATATGTGAGTTTGGTGTAATACCACAAACATACTTTTATTTTGTCCAATGTAACAACATTATTTTAAAAAAAATCAAGGATCAACCCTAATATTTTATTGGTAATTCATGATATGACATCACAAAAAGCACCTAAATCTGCAAGGTAGTTATGTAAACTTTTACCAGCAATTCTAACAGTTAGAAAGAAAGGTGGGAATTCTACCTATTATTTATATATATCTATCTAAGCATCAATAAAATTTGTAGTTTCTTCCTTATCAAGAAATAAATCCTTCTAGTTAATCAACTAAACTATCTCAATGAAAAGACTATTTTCCTTGGTATTCTTAGGGTCATCAATAATATCATATCCAATATTATTTTATTTTAGATTTTTCTATATCTATGGTAATGGCATATTAACTTCTACCTATAGAGGCATTGCAGGATCCTTATACAAAATAGGGCTTTCAATTTCTTGCACATTAGGTGGGATGCATATTGCTTTGGGATGTATGAAAGAGTATTGTCCTCTATCTAACATCAATTAAATTTTAGCTTAGATCTGCTAAGTTTTTTAAGATAAAAATATACATCTGATATTTGTTTAAATTTGTAGCCTTCAAAAGTTTCTATCCATTTCTTTTCGACCTCTCCTTGTCCCAAATATATAAAGGACAATTGTAATCTCTATAATATATTTTTTTTTGGGGGGTTTATAGGTGCCTTTTTTTACCTATCATAGAATCAAGGGGGGTTGTTATTGCATCAATTTTTACCTCTTTTATTTTTTCCTCATTACCTTTGTTATAAGTCATTTGTTTATATATCTTGGTAATGAAATAAAGTGAGGATAATTGATTTCAAATTACATTCCTTAATACATTAAATATCTTAAATAAAAATATTTTATTCTTTCTTTAATTCCTTCTTAAAGCAAATCTCTATATTAAACAACTTACTTTGTTCTAATTATTTTTCTTTCCGATGTTCTTTAATATTATATAGATATTTTTTTAGTGGATGAAAGTGAGGATATATCATTAATATATATTATTTCATTATTTCTTTTCTTGCAATTGGTATCTATATTAATGAACTCATTTTGATTAATTTTTTACAAAGAGTTTCTTAATTTATATCATTTTTTTTGGGTAAAGGAATTTAGTAAGGATATCTATTTAAATTAACCCTTGTTAATCTATTTTATTCTCAATTAATTATTCTTATCTTAAAAATTTCTAAAGAGAAAATATATTAAATCAACTATGCACCTGTATTGGAAATTATAAATAACTTATAGTTTCCATAATGTAAGGGTGGGTTATTAAGATAACCAATATAGGAGTGTGGCTGATTAAATACTATGTTCCAAGTATCAAATCTACTCAATACTTATAGTTTTACTCTCGTAAGAGAGGGTATTTGAGGAGAAAAGATATATAGGCCTAGCATATTGTTCTCATTAGCCTAAGATTAATATCAAATCTATTTAAAATTATGTATAATTTCCCTCTCATTAGGATGGGTATTTTGAGATATTTGGTGTTTCTTAAAAGCTTTTGTTCACAAATATCCATTGCATTCTCTAAATTAAAATTAAAGGAGGAAATTTTGGGTTCACTTCAATTTTAATTGGTAAAATGAATTCAATGAATACAATTGATCCTCTCACTCCTCATAACTACCATACACGAAAATCCAAAATATTAAATCTCATTTCTCAAAAAGGGCTCACACACCTATTAGAAGAAAGGCAACTTGAGTTTGAAAAAAATATGAAAAATTTGTTCATAAACGGAAGATGTATGAAATAATGGGTATTATAAGATCTAATGTAAATGAAAGCTTATGGTTTCACATTATAGATTGTAAAAATCCTTATGAAAGTTGGGAGAAATTAAAGACACTTTTTGGAAAAGTAGATCAAATAATATTAATGCAACTAGAAGCAAAATTAACAACATTATCTCCTAAAGACTTCAGCAATATTGTTGACTTTCTCACCAAATTCAAAGAAGTCCTCACTCAATACAAAGGTAGTTGGAATAATAAAACTAAATAAGAATGCATTTATCTAATTATTTCTAAACTAAATGGTGTATTTCAAATATTTGCTACCACCTTTATATCTACAAAAGATGCTCTTGGTGCAACTTTTAAAATGCCCTCATTAGAAGAATTTTGTGATAGACAAACTAGGGAAGAAATAAAAATTGCAAAATATGAGATCTTTTCCTCTTCCTCAAAAGCCTTAGTAGCCTCCACTCTACTTAAGAAAATTTCAAAACTAAAGAAAGAAATCCCATAACTTTCTCACTACAAAAAAAATGGTCATTCTATAACAAATGCTAGAAAAGATTACAACAACTAGAGGGAGCTATGAAGCATCAAAATATAGACAATAAAAATCATATAGGAAAATCCCATATATTCAAGGGAAGAAAACCAATACTTCATCTAATTACTAGGTCCTATATTCTGGAGCAACTCATCACATGACTACTTTAGATGAATCATTCTCTTCTATCTCCTCAAGTTCAACATGTAGAATAGAAGTTGGTGACTCTTCCTTTATCCCAGTCAAAGGAAAGGGTGATATATCCATTTATGGTGGCTCTATCAATAATTTTCTCTATGTTCCAAACATTGCAACAAATCTCCTCTTCATATATCATATTTGTACTTTTGGAAAGGGAAAAATTGTTCTCTTCTCTCTAACATGACTTGAGATAAGAGACTTTCAATACCCCCACTATCTTATAGCCAAAGAAGATATTGATCACAACACTCATCTATTTCACTTCAAAGGATTCAAAAATCTAGAAGAGACCTCCTATTTTGTGGCTCATGCAAATATTAAAAGCAAATTTTGGCATGAAATATTTGGTCATCTCAATTATAACTACCTAAAATAATTGAACACCCATGAAATGGTAACAAGGTTTCCTCAAGTATCTTCTATTTATGAAGTATGTCCTATATGTGTTCTTGGAAAGCAACATCAATATCCTTTACACCCAAGTGGTTCTCTAAAAGCCTCATCCCCCTAGAGTTAATCCATAGTGACTTGATGTTTTTCCCAGAGCCTTCTTTCAAAGGAGCAAAATATGCGCTAACCTTCATTAATGACTTTTCCAGACAAAATTGGATCTACTTCCTAAAATACAAAAGTGATATTCTATCCCACTTCAAAATATTCAAATCCATAGTTAAAAATCAGGCCTCTTGCAACATCAAGAAAATTTGCAAAGATAATGGGGGGAATACTGCAGTAATGAGTTATCAATATTTATATCAAGTCATGGCATCATTCATCAGCATTCTATCTCCCATAATCCATAGCAAAATGTCATTGTAGAGAGGAAAAACTGAACATTGAAGGAAATGGCAAATTGTATGCTCCATTCAAGAGATATTCCAAAAGTTTTTTGGGTAGAAGCTATTAACTGTGTAAACTATATTCAAAACCACACACCTCATAAAGATCTTGACCATTTAAATCCTAAAGAAGCATGGATTGGATCAAAATCATATGTCTCCTTCTTCAATATTTTTGGATGTACTACTTGGGCACACATCCCAAAGAAGAAAAGGAAGGCTCTAGATAAGAAAAGCAAAAAGCTCATATTTTTTGGTTATTATGAGGAAATGAAATCATCCAGGCTCCTTGATCCCACAACTCATGAGGTATTTTTTCATATGAATTTCCAATTTGATGAAACATTCCCTCAAAAAAATCCTCAACCATCCTCTTTCTCTATTGAACCTTCTCTTATAGTAGAACTTCAATATAATGAAGAACCAACATTAGATATTAATTTAGATATTGATGATCAAGGTGAGGAACTGATAACTCCAACTCAAAGTCTTTCCACTCCTTCTACTCCTTGCACTATGTTAAAATGGCCCCGCACCATTATTAAAGAATCTACTCCTTACATACAAAATATTCCATCATCCAAATTAACCAACTCCATAGGCACTGGTCTTGTATGTAAGTTTATTTCCTCTAATACTCAATCCTTCAAAGAAGCAACTAGTATTAAAGAATGGTATGAAGCCATGGAAAATGAATTCTCTTCCTTAATAAAAAATGGAACTTGGAATTTAGTTACCCTACCTAAAGGAAGGAAATTAGTTTGTTGTAAATGGATTTACAGAACAAAATATGGGCCTAATGGAGAAATTGACAAACACAAAGCTCGCCTAGAATCCAAAGGTTTATCTCAAATTGAAGGAATTGATTATGCTAAAACCTTTGCATCAGTTGCAAAAATGGATTCTATTAGACTAGTTCTTGCTCTGGCTGCTTTCCAAATATGGCCTATATTTCAAGTGGATGTAAAAAGTGTTTTCTTATACGGGGACTTAAAGCAAGAGATATTCATGGAACAACCTGCTGGTTTCACTCAAAAATCCTCTCTTGTTTGTAGGCTAAATAAGTCTCTATATGGCCTCAAACAAGCTCCTCGATCTTGGTATGAAAAAATGGACTCCTTCCTTATTTCCTCAGTTTTTTTTCATTTTGAGTCTGATAACACAGTCTATATTTGGAGAGATGAAGGAAAAATCACCATACTTATTATATATGTTGATGTTCTACTGCTCATTCGTAGTGACTTCACTCACATTCAGATTATAAAAGACTCCCTCTTTGAAAAAATTGATATGGATGATCTGGATCTAGCCTATTACTTCCTTGGGATCCAAATAAATCTAATTTGTGCAAGAATTTCATTGTTTAAAAAAAAATTCATTCTGGATCTTATTCAAAGGTTTAAAATGATAGATTGCAAACCTTTTCCTACACATTTTTAGTCTAGAGTCAATCTAAGTACTTCCTGCACATCCTCTCTATGTGATGCAACTCTATGTCATCAGCTTGTAGGGAGTCTATTATACCTTACTCATACTCATCCATTTATCTCATATGTTGTTGGCTTAGTATCCATATTCTCACATCAACGTCATTTTAGTTACTAGAACTACTCACTTTGGGATCCTATATGAGGGAATATCCATGGATATCATTGGCTACATGAATTTAGATTGGGTAGGTTCAGTAGAAGACAAATGTTCAACTTTTGGATATATTTTTTGTCTTGGTTCTTCACCAATTGCTTGGTTATGCAAAAAATAGCAAGCAATGGCCTTGTCATCTATAGAGGCAAAATACAGGGTAGTAGTTTTAGAAAGTCAGGAAACTCTTTGGCTTAATCAAATTCTAAGAGAATTTGATTTTTCCATGACAAACTTATTACACTTTGGTGTGACAATCAAAGCAAAATTTATATTGCACATAATCCAGTTGAGAATCAACACACCAAGCACATTGAGATACACATGCACTTCATTCGAAAACATATTTAGAACAAGGAAATATAATTGGACTATATTCCAAAAAAAAAAATCAAGTTGCAAACATCTTCACCAAGTCATTTCCTTCTCCGCATTACATATAATTGCGAGAGAAACTTGGAGTATTATAGCTACATTGAAACAAAGGTCTTTCATCTCTTCTTTTATCATCTCTCCCTTACATATTATACATGAGTACCTCATCAAGCCATGTTACCAAAACTCATTTTTTTGTTATTAAGTATAATATTTGCCATTCGTAGACATGCATCTTTATTTCATAGCAGATGGTTTTTCCCATGTGGTTTTTTCACCATCTCTCATATATATTGTAAATGAGTACCTCATCAGGCCATGTTGTCGGGACTCACCTTTTTTTTGTATTAAGAGGACAATCTTCACAAACTGGAGACATACCTCTTCCTTTTTTATTTTTTTTTGATAGATGATTTTTCCCATGGGGTTTTTACCATATCTTCAGAAAAGAAACCATTGTACATGAGTACCTCATCAGGCTCTATTTTTAGGACTCATTTGCATAATACACCCCTAGTATAACTTAAGAGGGGATTTTAGAATAAGTAATTATTCTCTTAAGTTCTACTAGGATAGACTTACTTGAGTTTCCACTCCTTCATGATTCAGGTGAACTCTTAGTTATAGTCTATATCATATTTGATGAGTTGTTGTAATCCAATAGCTCTCAATGATCAACTTTGTTATTTATACAATGTTTATCCATGGAATAATCAATCAGTTCTATTTTGTTCCTTCAAATATTATAATTCTTTGTAGTTCTACTCTAGGGAAATTATAATAGATGTGTCATTGGTGATGGTAAGAAAACAAATTTTTGAAAAGACCACTGGATCAGAGATTACCCGCTTATTGAAGATCAAAGGTTTGGGGCTTTAATTTAGCATTCTTGAATTTTTGGCCTTCAAAAGGTGGTATATTTTTTTGTAATTCATAATGGTAGAAAATATTGGTCCAATCCCCTCCTAGGATTAAGGGATGATTTGGTCATATGTCTGTGGATATCTCTATTGGAGGAGTTGAGGTTGATTTTGGTACATCAAGAAGATGTAGATGACCATTTGGTTTGGGGTGAGGACAACGAGGGTTTCTACATAGTCAAATTAGTGTATGACCTATTATGTTTTGATTCAACTGGTCATTTCCTAGTGAATTTAATCTATCTTAAGAACTTAATGCCAAAGATCAACAAAATTTATTGGTTGGTAGTGCAAAATAAATTTCTCACATTGGAAAATCTCCTTAAAAGAGGTTTAATCTTGGTCAACATATGTTTTTTGTGTAAGAAGGATTGGGAATCGGCTTCTCATTTGTTACTTAGATGCTAGGGCTTTTAGGAGGTGCTCTCATTTATTCTTTCATGGTTGGGTGTTGCATGGGTGCTACCAAATTTAATTTTTGATTATGTTTCTTAGTGGAGATCTTCGTTTACCTCCTCGAGGCTTAAATATTTCTAGAAGTTCCTTCTTCCTCATGTGATTTGGGGGGTTTGGAAGGAACATAACGCTAGAGTATTCAAATATGTGGAGAGTAATCTGGAGCATGTTAGTATTAGAATTCTTTGGAAGACAGTGGATAATGTTTCATCAGTGTTCAAAAATATGATCTATCCTTAGGCTCATTCCCTGAGTGAATCTAGGATCGAGGAATGGTTAGATTTCATGTTGTTAGATCAAAATACACCTACCCCTAACTTGAGAAGGCATGTTCGTTGGTCCTTTCTGCAAATAGACTAGTTTAAATTAAACTTTGATGGAGCTTCTAAAGGGAATCCTAGACTTACTGGTGTGGAAGGAGTGATACGAGCTAATAATCATGATCTTATTCTGGCTTTTGCGAACTATATTGGTACTCAATATTTTATTTTTTTAGAGGCATGGGATGCCTTTGTTGGTGTGATGCATTTAAAAAAAAATTGGTATCTGTAATGCAATAATATAAGGTGACTCTTTGTTAGTTATTAATATGCTTAAAAGGGTCTGTCACCCTGGTTGAAAGGTTTCTAATCTTATTAATGAAATGATTTGGAACTCTCGCTCCTTTGATAATGTGGAATTTTAGCACATGCTTAGAGAAGGCAATGCGATGAACTATTTATTGGTGAATCTGGGTGTTTCATCCCAAGGATGTTTTGTTTGGTAGAAGGATTTCTCCATGGAGATTGTTAGTCATGTTAGAGATGAAGTTCCTTAAATTTTGTTAGAGGCATTTTTATGGAATGCATTTATGGTGGACCATTTTTTACCTTCGTAGATATTTGTTAGTGTACTATAGGTACCTGGAATTTATGGTGTCATTTATGTGTGACTGACTATGCTCTTATTTGTTGTACCTTCACCCTTGTGTTGGGTATGTGGATCTCCTAATGATATGTGCCTTTGGAGATGCTGGTTATAATTGTTGTATCTTCACCCTCTTGTTGGGTACGTTGTTCTCCTCACAACATGTGCCTTGTGGAGTCATTGGCAATTTTTAAATTTTGAATACTTACCCTTGAAGTGATGTAGTGAACATGCGATTAATCCCTTGGTGATTTAGAGTAGAACTTCCTCAGTGCTCTTTGTCCCTTTTTTTCATTCTTGTTATTTGCTCTTGTCTCTTTGGTTGTTTCACTACTTAACCTTTGGGGTGTTTGTTTATGTTCTTTGGTGGTGGTCATCGGGGCTTATCTCTTGTAAAAGGTTGTGGGGTTCCTTTGAAAACCCTTTTTTTCTTAAAATTATAAAAAAAAATTCTTATGTTATGGAAAGAAATTACAATAATTTGACTATAAAATTATTATATGTAGTGCTTAAATTTCTCTTTAAGTTGGTGTAGACATATAATATTTATCATATTCAATAGGATTTAAGATCATTTTCTTGTTAGCTATATAGATTTATTTTTATTTGGCATCATTGTATCGTAAAGAATTTTATAATCTCCTTAAACAATTTAATCTCAATTTTTATTTTTGTAATTTACTATTATACAACTTGTAAACAAATATATTATACAACTTGTAAACAAATAACATGTAATATTAGATTTGAATTTTTAGTATTTAATATATATATATATATATATATGGACACTTAAACCTATCTATCAATCATTCCTATCAATTTAAAAAACATAAAGAAAGGCATCAAATTTTAGATATTTAAGAATAAATTCTAATTAGATAATATATATAGTGTCATAGATTCTATTACATAATTGATTATATTTTAATGTGTTTCAAGGGGGAAAACAATGGTTTGGGCCTTGGCTCTTCTTTGGAAGATCCAAAGTTCAAAATGGGGCATGGGCGAGTGTGTGAGGGGGTGGTTGTGTGGCGGTTGTGCATGAAAATTTATATTGATAAGCATAGCTCTCAATTTTATGAGGAATCATGGTTGGGATGATATTGCTCAATATTATTCATTGTTAGTAGGATTTTCTCACTCTAACCAAATAAAAAATAATATATATTTTAATGTTATTATTATTTTAGACAATTTAATTTATAATAATGAAAGTTAAAATCTATATAAAATGATCATAAAAACATGTTAGCATAATATGAATGAATAAAAATAATATCTAAGTATCCCATGAATTAAACTTGGTTCTCCTCTAGGAGAGTTGAATATATTTTGCCATTGTAGTGCCCCTGTTGGGATGTATGAATCCTAGATTTATAAAATTTTAGCTTTTTATCAAACAACAACAACGAATATTTATAATTTTATATTGGAGACTTAAAAAAATCAATTTTATAAATATTTATTGTAATGGTGTTTGTCTAAAACCTTTTTAAATTATTAATCACAAGTATAATAAACATTAATTCTTCATATTTGTTATAGCTGATTTTTATTTTTTAAAGTAACATGCAATATATAATTTAAGTTATAATTAAACAAACATGTATATATCACATTGCAATAATTAAACATATTATGGGGGACAAAAAATTGCACTCACACAAATCCAAATTTTCCTTCATTAATCTGGAAAAAATCTACAGAAACAGCCCGTAGGCTTTACAATAACTAGCGCTCGGCTTAGTTTTCCACTACACTCTACGTGCAATCTTCCAATACCCCCCTTTCTCTTACAATATCTGAGTTTTTATCGAGGTCTCAACCCTCTAGGCCATTAATGACCCACCTGGAAGAATACATTAAACAAAACCTCAAAGTCGGCTTCCTCGGCTAAGTTTTCAATTTTCTTTCCATAAATGGGCAACTGCCCCAATCCGCCATGAAAGCATGCATTAAAGAACCATCTGACATTTTTGACCTCTGGACATAGCATTCGAGAGGCCTCTATGTTTAGCAAACTTACCGGATATGAAAACATGCATTAATGAGACCCTTGATCGCCTCAAAAACATCACCTTGGAACATGCGCATTTTTGAACCACAAACCAGCCGTTTGTCGTGATATCACGACATGTCGTGATATCGTGACATTTTGACTTCCTTGTGCTCCTTCTCCCTTTTGGTCACGATATCACGACATGTCGCGATATTGCGATGTTTTCTCTTCATCTTTGTCGTCCTCACCTTCGGGTCATGATATCGTGACATGTCGTGATATGACGACATTTTACTCCACCGCTACCTTTCTTATATTCAAGTCATGATATCATGACATGTGTCGTGATATCACAACATTTTACTCCACCGTTGCCTTTCTTATATTCAAGTCACGATATCACGACATGTCGCGATATCGTGACCTTTGCCTTCGGATGCCCCCTTGCTTTTTTGCTCTGGTCACGATTTCGTGATAGTCACAATTTTGTGACATGTCATGAATTCTTGACATTTTCATTGGTGTCTTCTCCTAGCTGCACCTTGTCGCAATTTCATGACAGTCATGATTTTGTGACATGTCATGAAATCATGACATTCCCAACTTCCCCCTCTCGGTTGCTCTTTTGTCATGATTTCATGATAGTCACGATTTCGTGACATGTCGTGAAATTACGACATTCCAAACTGTCTTCTCTCGGTTGCTCTTCTTTGTTGTGATTTTGCGACAGTCATGATTTCATGACATGTCACAAAATCGTGACATTCCCAATTGCTTTCTCTCGGTTGCTGCTCTTATGTCATGATTTTGTGACATGTCACAAAATCATGACCTTTTTCAAAGTCATTTTCTCTCTCCTATTGACTATCGCGATTTCGTTACATGTCATGAAATCATGACAGTTTTGCTCTGCACTTTCTCTCCCTCCTTCTTGAGTTGTGAAAACTTAGAAAAAAAATTTGGTTGATGCAAGATTGTGCTATTGCCATCGGATGCTCCTGCATTGGACACCCAGGGTTTATGGAGAAGTGACCTTCACTTTTGTGCTATTCGGTCATTGTTTTCTGCAACATCTCCAAACGTGCATTGGCCTCTATAGCCCGCTTAAACCTCGTCTCCTGGCAAAAAAATTTTTTGCCTTCTACCAAAAAAAATTTGGCACTGCTGCACACCTTCTCATCCACTACCTATAATGGCTTTAACTTGTGGCACACTCCATATTTTGTCAAGGAGTATGTATTTGCATGACCATCATGCATTGCACTCCGATCAAACTGCTATGGCCTTCCTAACAGCAAATGGTAAGCATCCATAGGAAAAACATCACACAGGACTTCATCCTAGTATCTCCCAATTTTGAACATGACTAAGCATTGTTCATGGACCCATGCTCTGTGGTCCTTCCACAACCACACAATCCAGTATGGATGCGGGTGTCTCCTCCTCTCCAGCTACAACTTAGTGACCATTTCCTCGGAGACTAAGTTATCAGTGCTGCCATTGTCTATAATCATGTTACAGACTTTACCTACGCTTTTGCACCTCGTGCGGAATAGGCTTCTCCTCTGCTCTGGTTTGTCTTCCTCAATCAGTATGGCTCTCCTTGTGACCATGACTTATCCTCTCTATGCCTCCTTAGAATGTTTTGATTCAGTTCTTTCATCTGCTATAGCAGCTCTGGTAGGACCCTCAGGTCTCTTGTTCATCCTTTCTTGGTGTTGTGGACACTCGAATGCTCGATGTCCTTCTTTGCCATAGTGGAAACAGGTTCCACGAAATACTCCTCTTCCATACCCATGTCCAGATCTACCTCTTCCTCTTGGGTAGCCATTATTCTGAACAGGGGGTCTATAATCATTATCTTCCTTCTAGGCTTGACTGTTGCTAGCTTCTTCTTTCTTCTCATCTTTCCCTTCATCTTTTCTTCCACCAGTCCTTCCTCCATGACCCCTTCCTCTTTGCTTGCTCTCAAACCTTCTGTTCAGTTTCTCTTCAACCTTCAGAGCAAACTGGTAAGAATCCTCAATGGTGCTCACCCAAACTAGGCTCAACTCCTCTGGATACTGGGACTCAACCCATTGATATAACGGGTCACATTCTCCTTGTTTGCCTCCAAATGGCTAGTTCTGATGGAGATCTTATAAAACTCCTCTGTGTATTCTTGGACATTTTTGCTTGTCTATCTCAAACTCTGCATTTTCCTTAGCAGATCCAACTCATAATCTACAGGAATAAACTATCTTTTCAACTTTTCTACCATTCTATCCCATCTTGTTATTCTTTCCTTCCCTCTTCTATTCCTTTCCAGCTGTATTCCATTCCACCATATGCTAACATGACCTTTTAGTTTGGTCTTAGCAAATCTGACCCTATCAGGATCCTCAACCTCCTTGTATTCAAAGTACTCTTCCAGATCATTGATCCAGTCGATCAACTCCTCTGGATCAAGGTTCCCGAAATACATGGAAACCTCCATCTTCGGCCTCTTCCCAATCTGAGAGATGGCTTTGTAAAACCTGTCTTGTGTAGGATCTATAGCCTCTTCTTCTTCCTCAAACTAGTTTTCTTCTTCATCCACTTTGTCTTCACTACCTTCATCTCTTCTTGGCTCCAATATTCTATGCATCTCTTCTTACAGGGCTTGCATTTACCTCTGCAAAACTCGAACATCTTCTGTTGCCGCCATGCCTCTCCCACCAACAAGGTTTCTTCTTGGAGGCATTTTGCTCACTCTCTCACAAGCCCTTCCATAGATCCTGGTGTAACTGCCTCACGTCCAGCGATCTATTACACACTCAGGAACTTTTAGCTCTGATACCACTAATGGGGGACAAAAAAAATTGCACTCATACAAATCCAAATTTTCTTTCATTAATCTGGAAAAAATCTACAAAAACAGCCTGTAGGCTTTACAATAACTAGCGCTCGGCTAAGTTTTCCACCACACTCTACGTGCAATCTTCCAATCCCCCCTTTCTCGTACAATATCTGAGTTTTTATCGAGGTCTCGACCCTCTAGGCCATTAATGACCCACCTAGAAGAATACATTAAACAAAACCTCAAAGTTGGCTTCCTCAGCTGAGTTTTCAATTTTCTTTCCATAAATGGGCAACTGCCCCGATCCGCCATGAAAGCATGCATTAAAGAACCATATGACATTTCTGACCTCTAGACGTAGCATTCGAGAGGCCGTTGTGTTCAAAAAACTTACCGAATATGAAAACATGCATTAATGAGACCCTTGACCACCTCGAAAACATCACCTTAGAACGCGTGCCTTTTTGAACCATGAACTAGCCATTTGTCGCAATATCGCGACATGTCACGATATCACAAAATTTTGACTCCCTTGTGCTCTTTCTCCCTTTTGGTCATGATATCGTGACATGTCGTGATATCACGACGTTTTCTCTTCATCTTTGTCGTCCTCACCTTTGGGTCGTGATATCGTGACATGTCACGATATCGCAACATTTTCCTCCACTCGCTACCTTTCTTATCTTCAAGTCACGATATCGCAACATGTCACGATATCACAACCTTTGCCTTTGGATGCCCCTCATTTTTCTACTCTGGTCGTGATTTCGTAACAGTCATGATTTCATGACATATCATGAAATCATGAAATTCTCATTGGTGTCTTCTCCTGGCTGCTCCTTGTCATGATTTCACGATAGTCATGATTTGTCACAAAATCATGACATTCCCAACTGCCCCCTCTTGGCTATTCTTTTGTCACAATTTCGTGACATGTCACGAAATTGTGACATTCCAAACTGTCTTCTCTTGGCTGCTCTTCTTCATCGCAATTTTGTGACAGTCATGATTTCATGACATGTCACAAAATTGTGACATTCCCAACTGCTTTCTCTCAGCTACTGCTCTTATGTCATGATTTTGTGACGGTCACAATTTCGTGATGTGTCCCGAAATCGTGACCCTTTTCAAAGGTATTTTCTCTCTCCTACCAACTATCACGATTTCATGACATGTCACGAAATTGTGATAGTTTTGCCCTACACTTTCTCTCCCTCCTTCTTTAGTTGTGAAAACTTAGAAATTTTTTTTGGTTGATGCAAGATTGCACTGCTTCCACCGGATGCTCCTGCATCGACAGAAGGCACCAAGTACTTAAAGGTTTTATTTTATATATATATATATATATATATATATATATATCTGTGTGTGTGTGGGTGGAAGAAGAGTTTTGAAAGGATTACAAAACCATTTACAAATGGGTTTTGAGGGTACTCGAATCTTTAACAACAAAAGTAGACTTCAAAAATATGGACTTGAGAAAAGATGAAGATTCCAAGGAGATACAAAAGAATATGATAGCAAGAATAATCTCATGAGAGAGCATCCTAAGATCCAAAAAAATATTTAGAAATGGTTCGACTGCAACAACAACTGGAATCAAATCTTATAGACCTCCCTTTCAACATAAATATCTCTTAAAGACGAAAATTCTTAGGACCCAAAAAATTAAATCAATAAACTTTCCTAAAATACCTCTAAGGAAAGTGGTTGAGCCCCATGAAGCAAGAACCCTTCACATAATAGCTTTAAGAATTTGGATCCTTCTCCATTCTAGTACATCAACTATGAGGAAGATAGCCTCCAAGAATCTTAAAAGATCCATAAAAGTATTTGTATTCTCAGGTAAAATAGTTTTAGGACTAGTAGATAAGAAATAACTAGCTAGATACCTATTAACATCCATAAAGTAAAAATGCAATACTTTCCTACCTAACCCCAAAGTTGTTAAAATGAAGACTAGTAAGAAAATTTGTGGATCTACAAGGGCAAGATCAATGTTCTTTGACCAAGTAGATATAGTATCCTCCAAAACCTTTGCACAACTAAGCTATGCATCCGAGAGAGACTCTCACAAATAAACTTATTATCGAAAGTCAAAGGCTAGCCCATAAACTCAACCAAGAGGTGAATGTCAAACCCGCCTAGGATGAACATCAAAACCTGCAAGGACATCCATAGACCCATGATAAGATTCATGTTCATAGGTAAAGTAGATCTAGGATCATCAGGGATCTTGTGCACAATGGAACTATGCAATCCGAGGACACCTCTGTAACCAATAAACTTATTACCAAAAACAAAGGCCAACCCAAAAACTTAACCAAGATCCAAACATTAAGTCTAATCCAAACAAACCTCAAAGCTAGGAGAACCAAATGAACCTCCCTAAGGAACACCAAAACAACCAAAAGCAAAGCCACACCAATCCCTATGAGCTCCAAGCCCACTATCACACCAAAACACAACCTCAAAAATAAAGTTCTAAAGTAGAAAAACCCATCCACACTCTCGATCCTCCATCTCTCAGCTCCTTCTCCTCCATCTCAAATTACAATTTAATATTATAAAATCATATAACCTTTTATCATATTTGAATACTAATCTTAACTTATATTTTAAACCTCTTTAAATTCTTTTCTTTGTTCCAAACCTAATATCTTATATGCACAGACTCTTTTTTTAAAATAAAAAAAAATTTAAACAAATTTTAACTATACTTATTTTTATGTTTAAAATTATTAAACAATCATATAATGTAAAGACTAAAGGATCAAATTGATTAAAACTCCCTAAATAGGTGGTAGTTTTATTCTTAGAAGATGTTATTTCCATTAACTTTCCCTCGAATTTAATACATATAATTGAGGATGGCCATGGAACTACAGGAGGGCAAATTTTAACATTTTATGTCTACAGTCATTGTTTTTATTTTGACGGGGTAGGCCCAACGGTTCAAAGAACGACATATGTATATTTATTTTGAAGGGGGTAGGCCCAACGGATTTCACAGCCGCCTACATTGGTCGCGATCAGTTGTCTTACGGCAAGAAGTTCGCGACAAGGAAGCAAGAGAGGTCGCCCACGTACAAAGAAACGCCATGAACCTTACCAGAGCTCTTCTCCGGCAAAACGCAGAATTAAGAATCTGTGTTCAGAGTGGCATCGGCTGGTGTGGCGGAAACGTTTCCCCTCTTCGCTTCACCCGGACGTTGGTTTCACTACAAGCTGCTGAGGTAGCATACTACATTAGACCGACTGATTTCTGGTACACTTGCTTACAGTTGGAAGAGGAGCGGCGTACGATAGTGGAGGAAAGTGATGATTTAGACTTTGAGAAAGCCATATGGCTGAAGGGATGGATGGAGATCACCCAGTACGAAGGAAGACGGCAAGAAGGACACATTAATGCTTTATTCTCAGATGTTATTAAAGGACTGAAGCGTTGGTGGGATCCAATCCCGGCAACTGAGCTTCGCACATTTATAATTTGCCCTGTACCTGCAGATATTCGGCTTTCGATACATGAAGTAATATTCCTTCAATTTCAAAATGGGAACATTCCCACGGCACATCGCACCAGTTTACAAATGAGAGATGCGTTCAGCAAGATGGATGGCATGTGCCAACGTCTATACCTCACGTTGCGCAATGAATCCGAAATCACTCAATGGGATAGAATTTTAGAAACCATGTTTAGTAAGCATCCGAAGATCAACATCATCGTTCAGCGTATAAAGCTCTATTTAGGTTATTTTTAATATTGATCGGTTTCTTTTCATCAGAATTGCAAGTTATCATCCGTTTTCTCAGACCAAGATCATCCAAGAACCTTGATTGAAAAATTATGTGTTTATTGTGAAGATTTTATCAGTCTTGTTTACTAGAAAATACCTTGTTATCTTTAGTAGTGCTGTTATGCCATATGGTAACAATTACTGCACCAATTGATTAAATGAAAAAGATGCGCTATTGTGTACTGGGAATTCAAATCTTTGGATTATGTTCTTGGCTTCTGGTATCAATATAAAGATTGTTTTTAATAAGAATGGGAGCTCTTCAAATGATTTCATTGAAATGATCGCATGCGAAAAAATGCCACGTAATTCCTGCATTGTGTTCTCCCGTTTCTTGCTTTCGGATATCTTTTCCGGATTTCAATTTCTTTGTCTTGAGCCTATTGTTTGCTGCAGAAAGAATAATATAATACTTGCAAATCAAAAGGTAATGGTTAGAATATTAACTCAGAAATGAAACAGATAGTAGTCAACTACATATTTGATTATACAGTTTGATGGAACCATTAACCACAGGTAATTGTAATTGTCCTTGGCCTCAGGAACTAACGATAGAATAATTACTGTCATTTTTTTTAGTTCTCGGTAAAGTAAGTGCAAGGCATCTTATAACATACTTGAAGTGGTCAGAACAAAAAAAATCATATATCTAATACAGATGGAAAAGGGATGTTTTAAGTTCATTTTTATATTATTTATATTTTTTTTCGTATCTTTTTCATTTGCAAAACGCTCATCAGATTATTAATAAGCTGACGCCGCAAGAAAAATATTATTAGTATTAATCTTGGAAAAAAGATATTATAAAAATAAATATATTTTATTTATAAATATGAAAATGGAAGAGAAAATGTTAACATGGAAAAAATTATACTGTTTTTATGTTAATTTATTGGTTATTTTATCCCTTGGTTTTTAAATATTTTTAAAATATGCTATAATTTATGTTTTGAAAGTACTTAGATTTTGCTTTTTTTAGTGAAATTGTATTAAAACCTTGTGATGGAATTTTTATGAGTTGTAAAAGACAAACAATGAGATATTGTAGACTATTCTAATTATTATAAATAACACAAATATAATATTTATAAAACTAGAATTATGTTATACGTAATAATGAAAATTTCATTATAACAAAATTATTACATGTGGTATTGCATGTTATTACCTTGAAAGTATTTTTCAAGGATTTTATTTCTGTAAAATTGTAAATGTTTCCTTATTAAATTTTACATAGTTGTATTCTATGGTTTGGATTTCATCAACATGAAAGTGAGTACTATGATATGCAAATTATGTATTGATATATGATATTATTTGATCATATTACCTCTTTTAGCAATTTGTTGATATTCAAATTAATCCTACAAATTATAGATGATCCAATCCTTTTTCTTCATACCAATAAAAAGAGTACATATCTACCTTCAATTGAGATATATATATAGATTGATTGTTTATGGATATCTTGATCCTGCAAGAACTTCTCTAAGATTTATATAAAATTTTATTGAGTTTTAAGATGGTTCTTAGTAAATATGGAGAATTATTAATAGGACAATAAAAATTTATGTTTCATTATCCCAAATTGTAAATATTTTTATTTTATCCTATATCAATTTGTATGTTTCATGCTTATTCTATTTGATAAAAATATTAAACAACATATAATTTTATTTTAGATTTATTTCCTAAAGTCTAAAATTAGATTTAATATATTTTTTTTAAATTTTAGTAAATATTAATATGAATTATCCACATTTTATAATGGTTGATACTTATTGGTAGATATTATTCTATATTTGGCATCTATGAATACCTATTTAAACTGTAAATTTAATAAAATTATTAATGAGATTTCTAAATTGTTGAAAATCATTTATGTTCTATCCCACTTCAAAATCTTCAAAGCCTTAGTTGAAAATCAGTCCTCTTGCAACATCAAGAAAATTTACATATATAATGGGGGGAATACTGCAGTAATGAGTTCTCAATATTTCTATCAAGTCATGGCATCATTCATCAGCATTCTATCTCCCATAATCCATAGCAAAATGGTATTGCAGAGATGAAAAACTGAACAATGAAGGAAATGGAAAATTGTATGCTCCATTCAAAAGATCTTCCTAAAGTTTGTTGGGAAAAAACTATTAACTGTGCAAACTATATTCAAAACCACACACCTCATAAATATCTTGACCATTTAAACCTGAATAAGAATGGATTGGCTCAAAACCATATGTCTCCTTCAATATTTTTTGATGTACTACTTGGGCGCACAGCCCAAAGAAGAAAAGGAAGCCTCTAGATAAGAAAAGAAAAAAGCTCATATTTATTGGTTATTATGAGGAAATGAAATCATACATGCTCCTTGATCCCACAACTCATGAGGTCCTTTTTCATAGGAATTTCTAATTTGATGAAACATTCCCTCAAAAAAATCCTCAACCATCATCTTCCTCTATTGAACCTTCTCCTATAGTAGAACCTCAATATAATGAAGAACCAACATTAGATATTAATTTAGAGATTTATGATCAAGATGAGAAACCTATAACTCCAACTCAAATTATTTCCACTCCTACTCCTTGCACTATGCTAAAATGGGCCTGCACCATTGTTAAAGAATCTACTCCCTACATCCAAAATCTTCCATCATCTAAATTAACCAACTCCATAGGCATTGGTCTTGTATGTAAGTTTATTTCCTCTAATCCTCAATACTTCAAAGAAGCAACTGGTATTAAATAATGGGATGAAGCCATGAAAAATGAATTCTCTACCTTAATAAAAAATGAAACTTGGAATTTAGTTCCCCTACCTAAAGGAAGGAAATTAGTTTGTTGTAAATGGATTTACAGAACAAAATATGGGCCTAATGGAGAAATTGACAAACACAAAGCTCTCCTAGTAGCCAAAGGTTTATCTCAAATTGAAGGAATTGATTATGCTAAAACCTTTGCATCAGTTGCCAAAATGGATTATGTTAGACTGGTTATTGCTTAGGCTACTTTCCAAACGTGGCCTATATTTCAAATGGATGTAAAAAGTGCTTTCTTATATGGGGACTTAAAGGAAGATATATTCATGGAACAACCTGCTGGTTTCACTCAAAAATCCTCTCTTGTTTGAAGGCTAAATAAGTCTCTATATGGCCTCAAACAAGCTCCTAGAGCTTGGTATGAGAAAATGGACTCCTTCCTTCTTTCCTCAAATTTTTTTCATTTTGAGTCTGATAACATAGTCTACATTTGGAGAGATGAAGGAAAAATCACCATACTTGTTCTATATGTTGATGATCTACTACTCATTGGTAGTGACTTTGCTAACATTCAGACTATAAAAGACTCCCTCTCTAAAAAAAATGATATGGATGATTTGGATCTAGCTTATTACTTCCTTGGGATCCAAATAAATCAAATAGATGTAAGAATTTCATTGTGTCAACAAAAATACACTCTATATCTTCTTCAAAGGTTTAAAATGATAGATTGCAAACCTTCTCCTACATATTTTTAGTCTAGAGTCAATCTAAGTACTTCCTACACATCCTCTCTATGTGATGCAACTGTATATCGTCAGCTTGTATGGAGTCTATTATACCTTACTCATACTCATCCAGATATCTCATATGTTGTTGGCTTAGTATCCAGATTCTCACATCAACCTCATTTTAGTCATTGGAACTACTCACTTTGGGATCCTATATGAGGGAATATCCATGGATATCATTGGCTACATGGATTCAGATTGGGTAGATTTAGTAGAAGACAAATGTTCAAATTCTACCTATATTTTATGTCTTGGTTCTTCACCAATTGCTTGGTTATGCAAAAAACAAGCAATGGCCTTATCATATACATAGGTAGAATACAGGGTAGTAGTTTTAGAAAGTCAATAAGCTCTTTGGATTCATCAGATTCTAAGAGAATTTGATTTTTCCATGACAAAATTATTACTCTTTGGTGTGACAATCAGAGAAAAAATTATATTGCACGTAATCCAGTTGAGCATCAACACACCAAGCACATTGAGATACACATGCACTTCATTCGATAATATATTTAGAACAAGGACATATACTTGGACTATATTCCAACTAAAAATCAAGTTGCAGACATCTTCACCAAGTCATTTCCTTCTCCGCATTACATACAGTTGTGAGAGAAACTTGGAGTATTATAGCTACATTGAAACAGAGGTCTTTCACCTCTCCTTTTATTATTGTATTCTTTGGAGGATGGTTTTTTCCCATGTGGTTTTTTTATCGTCTCTCCCTTACATATTATACATAAGTACCTCATCAAACCATGTTACCAAAACTCATTTTTTTGTTATTAAGGATAATATTCACCATTTGAAGACATGCCTCTTTATTTCATAGCAGATGGTTTTTCCCATGTGGTTTTTTCACCATCTCTCATATATTGTAAATGAGTACCTCATCAGGCCATGTTGTCGAGACTCATATTTTTTTTGTATTAAGAGGACAATTTTCACAAACCGAAGACATACCTCTTCCTTTTTTCTTTTTTTTTGATAGATGGTTTTTCCCATGGGGTTTTTACCATATCTTCATAAAATAAACCATTGTACATGAGTACCTCATCAGGATCTATTTTTGGGACTCATTTGCACAATACACCCCTAGTATAACTTAAGAGGGGGTGTTAGAATAAGTAATTATTCTCTGAAGTTCTACTAGGATAGACTTAATTGAGTTTCCACTCCTTCATGAGTCAGGTGAACTCTTAGTTATAGTCTACATCATATTTTATGAGTTGTTGTAATCCAATAGCTCTCAATGATAAACTTTATTATTTATATAAAGTTTATCCATGGAATAATCAATCAATTCTATTTTGTTCCTTCAAATATTGTAATTATTTGTAGTTCTACTCTTAGGAAATTATAATAGATGGGTCATTGGTGATAGTAAAAAAATGAACTTTTGAAAATACCAGTGGATCAGGGATTGTCCGCTTATTGAATATCAGAGCTTTAGGGCTTTAATTTAGCATTCTTTAATTGTTGGCCTTCAAAAGGTGGTATATTTTTTGGTAATTTATAATGGTAGAAAATATTTGTCTAATCCCCTCCTATGATTAAGGGATTATTTGGTCATACGTCTATGGATATATCTATTAGAGGAGTTGAGGTTGATTTTGGTACATCAAGAAGATGTAGATGACTAGTTGGTTTGGGGTGAGGACAACGAGGGTTCCTACACAGTCAAATTAGTGTATGACCTATTATGTTTTGATTCAATTGGTCATTTCCTAGTGAATTTAATCTATCTTAAGAACTTAATGCCAAATATAAAAAGTTCTATGGTTGGTGGTGCAAAACAAATTTCTCACATTGGAAAATCTCGTTAAAAGAGGTTTAATCTTAGTCAAAAGATGTTTTTGCGTAATAAGGATTGGGAATAAAATTCTTATTTGTTCCTTAGATTCTAGTTCTTTAATAAGGTTCTCTCATTTATTCTTTCATGGTTGGGTGTTGCATGGGTGCCTCCAGATTTAATTTTTGATTGTGTTTCTTAGTGGATATCTCTTTTTACCTCCTCGAGGCTTAAATATTTCTAGAAGTTCCTTCTTCCTCATGTGCTTTGGGGGGTTTGGAAGGAACATAACACTAGAGTATTCAAAGATGTGGAGAGTAATCTAGAGCATGTTAGTATTACAATTCTTTGGAAGACAGTGGAGAATGTTTCATTAGTGTTAAAAAATCTGAACTATCCTTAAACTTGTTTCCTGAGTGAATATAGGCTCGAGGAATGGTTAGATTTCATGTCATTAGATCAAAATCCACATACCTCTAACTCAAGAAGGCATGTTCGTTGGTCCTTGTTGCCAACATAATGGTTTAAATTAAACTTTTATGGAGCTTCTAAAGGGAATCTTGGTCTTACTGGTTTTGGAGGAGTGATACAAGATAATAATGTTGATCTTATTCTAGCTTCTGCAAACTATATTGGTACTCAATATTCTACTTTTCTAGAGGCATGGGTTGCCTTTGTTGGTGTGATGCATTTAAAAAAATCTTGGTATCTGTAATGCAATAATCTAAGGTGACTCTTTATTAGTTATTAATATTCTTAAAAGCGTTTGTCACCCTAGTTGAAAGGTGCCTAATATTATTAATGAAATTATTTGGAACTCCCGCTCCCTTGATAATGTGACATTTGAACACATGCTTAGAGAAGGCAATGCGATGAACTATTTATTGGTGAATTTGGGTGTTTCATCCCAAGGATTTTTTATTTGGTAGAAGGATTTCCCCATGGAGATTGTTAGTCGTGTCAGAGATGAAGTTCCTTAAATTTTTTTAGAGGCATTTTTGTGGAATGCATTTGTGGTGGACCATTTGTTACCTCCATAGATATTTGGTAGTGTACTGCAGGTACCAAGAATTTATGGTGTCATTTATGTGTGACTGGATATGCTCTTATTTGTTGTACCTTTGCCCTCCTGTTGGGTATGTGGATCTCCTAATGATATGTGCCTTTGGAGATGCTGGTTATAATTGTTGTACCTTCACCCTCTTGTTGGGTACGTGGTTTTCCTCACAACATGTGCCTTGTGGAGTCATTGACAATTTTTAAATTTTGAATCCTTGCCCTTGAAGTGATTTAGTGAACATGTGATTAATCCCTTGGTGATTTAGAGTAGAACTTCCTCGGTGCTCTCTATCCCTTTTGGTCATTCCTTTTGTCTGCTCTTGTCTCTTTTTTTGTTTCACTACTTCACCTTTGGGGTGTTTGTTTATGTTCTTTGGTGGTGGTCATTGGGGCTTATCTCTTGTAAAATGTTGTGGGTTCCTTTCAAAATCCTCTTTTTCTTAAAAGTATTAAAAAAAATTCTTATGTTATCCTTGGAAAGAAATTACAATAATTTGACTATAAAATTATTATATGTAGTGTTTAAATTTTTCTTTAAGTTGGTGTAGACATATAATACTTATCATATTCAATAGGATTTAAGATTATTTTCTTGTTAGCTGTATAGATTTATTTTTCTTTGGCATCATTGTATCTTAAACAATTTTATAATCTCCTTAAACAATTTAATCTCAATTTTTATTTTTGTAAATTACTACTTATAATTTTGTATAGTTTACATATTTATTTTTAAAGTCCATCCATATTATACAACTTGTAAACAAATAACATGTAATATTAGGTTTGAATTTTCAATATTTAATATATATATATATGTGGAAGAAGAGTTTTGAAAGGATTACAAAACCATTTACAAATGGGTTTTGAGGGTCCTTGAATCTTTAACAACAAAAGTAGACTTCAAAAATATGGATAGAAAATATGAAGATTTCAAGTAGATACAAAAGAATATGATAGCAAGAATAATCTCATGAGAGAGAATCCTAAGATCTAAAAAAATCTTTAGAAATGGTTCGACTGTAACAACAACTAGAATCAAATCTTATAGACCTCCCTTTCAACATAAATATATCTTGAAGATAAAAATTCTTAGGACCCAAAAAATTAGATCAATAAACTTTCCTAAAATACCTCTAAGAAAAGTGGTTGAGCCCCATGAAGCAAGAACCCTACACATAATAGGTTTAAGAATTTGGATCCTTCTCCATTCTAGTACATCAACTATGAGGAATATAGCCTCCAAGAACCTCAAAAGATCCATAAAAGTATCCATATTCTCAGAAAAAATAGTTTTAGGACTACTAGATAAGAAATAACTAGCTAGATACCTATTAACTTTCGTAAAGTAAAAATGCAATACTTTCCTACCTAACCCCAAAGCTGTTAAAAGGAAGACCAGTAAGAAAATTTGTGGATCTACAAGGACAAGATCAATATTCTTTGACCAAGTAGATATAGGATCCTCCAAAGCCTTTGCACAACTAAGCTATGCATCTGAGCGAGACTCCCACAAATAAAATTATTACCAAAAGTCAAAGGCTAGCACATAAACTCAACCAAGACGTGAACCTCAAACCCGCATAGGATGAACATCAAAACCTGCAAGGATATTCATGGACCCATGATAAGATTCATGTTCATAGGTAAAATAGATCTAGGATTATCAAGGATCTTGTGCACAATGGAACTATGGAATCTGAAGACACCTCTGTAACCAATAAACTTATTACCAAAAACAAATGCCAACCCAAGAACTTAACAAAGATCCAAACATTAATTCTAATCCAAACAAACCTCAAAGCTAGGAGAACCAAATGAACCTCCCTAGGGAACACAAAAAACAACCAAAAGCAAAGCCACACCAATCCTTATGGGATCCAAGCCAACTAGCACACCAAAACACAACCTCAAAAATAAAGTTCTAAAGTAGAAGAACCCATCCACATCTCAAGCCTCCATCTCTCAACTCCTTCTCCTCCATCTCAAATTAAAATTTAATATTATAAAATCATACTACCTTTTATGATATTTGAATATTAATCTTAACTTATATTTTAAACCTCTTTAAATTCTTTTCTTTGATCCAAACCTAATATCTTATATGCACAAGACTTTTTTTTAAAATAAAAAAAATTTAAACAAATTTTAACTATACTTATTTTTATGTTTAAAATTATTAAACTAAAAATTATTAAACAATCATTTAATGTAAAGATTAAACGATCAAATTGATAAAAACTCCCTAAATAGGTCGTAGTTTTATTCTTAGAAGAAGTTATTTCCATTAACTTTCCCTCGAATTTAATACATATAATTGAGGATGGCCATGGAACTACAGGAGGGCAAATTTTAACATTTTATGTCTACAGTCATTGCTTTTATTTTGAAGGGGTAGGCCCAACGGTTCAAAGAACGACATATGTATATTTATTTTGAAGGGGGTAGGCCCAACGGATTTCACAGCCGCCTACATTGGTCGCGATCAGTTGTCTTACGGCAAGAAGTTCGCGACAAGGAAGCAAGAAAGGTCGCCCACGTACAAAGAAACGCCATGAACCTTACCAGAGCTCTTCTCCGGCAAAACGCAGAATTAAACATCTGTGTTCAGAGTGGCATCGGCTGGTGTGGCGGAAAAGATTCCCCTCTTCGCTTCATCCGGACGTTGGTTCCACTACAAGCTGCTGTGGCCACATTCGACTTTTGGGTGACTGATTTCTGGTACACTTGCTTTCAGTTGGAACAAGAGCGGCGTCCGATAGTGGGGCAAAGAGATGATTTAGACCTTGAAAAAGCCATATGGTTGAAGGGATGGATGGAGATCACCCACTACGAAGGAAGACGGCAAGAAGGACACATTAATGCTTTCTTCGCAGATGTTATTATAGCACTGAAGCGTTGGTGGGATCCAATCCCGGCAACTGAGCTTCGCACATTTATAATTTGCCCTGTACCTGCAGATATTCGGCTTTCGATACATGAAGTAATATTCCTTCAATTTCAAAATGGGAACATTCCCACGGAACATCGCACCAGTTTACAAATGAGAGATGCGTTCAGCAAGATGGATGGCATGTGCCAACGTCTATACCTCACGTTGCGCAATGAATCCGAAATCACCCAATGGGATAGGATGTTTGAAAGCATGTTTAGTAAGCATCCGGAGATCAACATCATCGTTCAGCGTATAAAGCTCTATTTAGGTTATTTTTAATATTGATCGGTTTCTTTTCATCAGAATTGCAGGTTATCATTCGTTTTCTCGGACCAAGATCATCCAAGAACTTTGATTGAAAAATTATGTGTTTACTGTGAAGATTTTATCAGTCTTGTTTACTAGAAAATACCTTGTTATCTTTAGTAGTGCTGTTCTGCCATATAGTAACAATTACTGCACCAATTGATTCAATGAAAAAGATGCGCTATTGTGTACTGGGAATTCAAATCTTTGGATTATGTTCTTGGCTTCAAATGGGAGCTCTTCAAATGATTTCATTGAAATGATCGCATGCGAAAAAATGCCACGTAATTCCTACATTGTGTTCTCCCGTTTCTTGCTTTCGGATATCTTTTCCGGATTTCAATTTCTTTGTCTTGAGCCTATTGTTTGCTGCAGAAAGAATAATATAATACTTGCAAATCAAAAGGTAATGGTTAGAATATTAACTCAGAAATGAAACAGATAGTAGTCAACTACATATTTGATTAGTTTATACAGTTTGATGGAACCATTACCACAGGTAATTGTAATTGTCCTTGGCCTCAGGAACTAACGTTAGAATAATTACTGTCATTTTTTTTAGTTCTCGGTAAAGTATGTGCAAGGCATCTTATAACTTACTTGAAGTGGTCAGAAAAAAAAAAAACATATATCTAATACAGATGGAAAAGGGATGTTTTAAGTTCATTTTAATATTATTTATATTTTTTTTTCCTATCTTTTTCATTGCAAAACGCTCATCAGATTATTAATAAGCTGACGCCGAAAGCAAAATATTATTAGTATTAATCTTGGAAAAAAGATATTATAAAAATAAATATATTTTATTTATAAATATGAAAATAGAAGAGAAAATGTTAACATGGAAAAAATTATTCTGTTTTTGTGTTAATTTATTGGTTATTTTATCCCTTGGTTTTTAAATATTTTTAGAATATGCTATAATTTATGTTTTGAAAGTACTTAGATTTTGCGTTTTTTAGTGAAATTGTATTATGATGAAATTTTTATGAGTTGTAAAAGACAAACAATGAGATATTGTAGACTATTCTAATTATTATAAATAATACAAATATAATATTTATAAAACTAGAATGATGTTATATGTAATAATGACAATTTCATTATAACAAAATTATTACATGTGCTATTGCATGGTATTACCTTGAAAGTATTTTTTCAAGGATTTTATTTCTATGAAATTGTAAATTTTTCCTTATCAAATTTTACATAGTCTAGTTGTATTCTATGGTTTGGATTTTATCAACATGAAAGTGAGTACCATGATATGAAAATTATGTATTGAGACATGATATTATTTGATCATATTACCTCTTTTAACAATTTATTGATATTCAAATTAATCCTAAAAAATTATAGATGATCTAATTCTTTTTCTTCATAGAAATAAAAAGAGTACATAACTACCTTCAATTGAGATATATATAGATTGATTGTTTATGGATATCTTGATCCTACAAGAGCTTCTCTAAGATTTATATAAAATTTTATTGAATTTTGAGATGATTCTTAGTGAATGTGGAGAATTATTAATAGGATAATAAAAAATTTATGTTTCATTATCTCAACTTGTAAATATTTTTATTTTATCCTATATCAATTTGTATGTTTCATACTACTTCTATTTGATAAGGATTTTAAACAACATATAATTTTTTTTTAGATTTATTTCCTAAAGTCTAAAATTAGTTTTAATATATTTTTTTTAAATTTTAGTAAATATTAATATGAATTATCCACAGTTTATAATGGTTGAGAGGGTATACTTATTGGTAGATATTATTCCATATTTGGCATCTATGAGTACCTATTTAATTTGTAAATTTAATAAAATTATTAATAATATTTCTAAATTGTAATCATTAGTATCAAAGTGTATGGTTTACCATGTGTTAGAATTTGGCTTCCCAATTTTCCTTTCTCTTGGACATGTGACACTCTCGAACTTAGTTTGTCACAAACATATAGGTTTTTATGGGAAACATAGATTACATGGTATTTGTATTGGGCTTTCTTTATTCCACATTCATTGGGAGATGGTGCTTAAGATATTAAAATGATGAAGATTCCCCTTTCTAATCAACCACCTATGGTTGTCAAGGGGCCTTCTATGTATGGCTTTCAGGAAATGCTAATTGAAGGTACTTGCACTAATGTCACATGGTGGCCAATTATGTTGACTTTGTTAGAGTAAACTAAATTGTGGTTTGTCCCTTGAATTATTTTTGACCACTTTCATTGTGCTTGATCGAGCCTCCCATTATGTAAATTATTTAAATTCCTTTTTTTAGATGTTAAAATTTTAAAACTTTAGAAAAATTGTTTCGAAAAGGAAAAGGGTTGTTCTTTTTCTCTCTTTTTAATGCTTGATTTTAACCTTACTATTGCATTATATATATTCATTGGAAATATCTTTATGAGGTAAAGATCTATTTTATCCTATGGTTCTTTGAATTTTAGGTTATTCACACCTTCTTTAAAAATAGATTGTTTTAATATGGAGTGCATTATTGGCTGAACTTTGTACTCCTAAATCCACTTACATTGTTTGAGAATATTTTGGAAGCACCCTTCACAAAACTATGACCCTTTATGTGATTAGTAATATTACATGGATACTTTGCACACTGGAGTTATCTTTACCCCTAGTAGATTTGTCTCTTTATGGGTTTTTAAGTTGATTCATATCTTCACCATCATGACTTACAACACTCTTTCAAGCAAAACTACATCAAGCATCACTTTTGTATCAATTTTTATTTTAGCTTCTTAGCTATTTTAGCTATTGAAGCCTTGTTATACATATTTTCACTTTGTAATAACGAGTGCAATTTGGTGGTACCAAATACTTTATTCTATACCTTGGTATGGATCACAATAATTTATATCTTTTTCCTTAATACAAGTTCACCTTGTAATTATTACTCTTATCTCTCACACTTGGTGGTTGTAGTGACTGGTTATCCATGCAATATGATAATATGAACATATTACCATAACAATACTTGAAGGGTGTTTTCTTCAATCTTCATCCATCGAATATAGCTACAAGATGTTTGCTTGGTTGGATCATTTATACCAAGTTTAGAGTGGATGCTTAGATTCAGCACGATTGGTGTAAATAACTTACAAATTTTTAAGATTGAACGATATAGTAGTGATCATTCCTTTATTCTAAAGGTTGACCTAGAGGTAACAGACCTAGAGATCCCATTGGGGCTTCCTATTGGACATTTTTTGAGCATGCATTTTACTTTTTGATACATTGATGAAGTTTTGGTAATCTTCGTAGGGATTTTATTTATCATCTATCTCTTTTCTCTTGTGAACCACTTTCAAGGATTTTAATTTAGTGCACTTATATTTGTAATATCTTCTTCTTCATATTATTGTAAAAGTATCAGAGTCCAATGCTTCTATGGTGGAGAGGGATGATAAGGATATAAAACAACATAGAATTTTTAATTAGATTTATTTCTAAAGTCTAAAGTTATATTTGATAATTTTTTTTATAATTTATTAAATGTTAGCATGAATTATCAGTATTTTATAATGGTCGATAGGGTATACTTGTTGACAAATATTATTTTTTAATTTGTGTCTATGAATACCTGTTTAATTTGTAAATCTAATAAAATTATTAATACAATTTTTGAAACTTGATCACTGCTATCAAGAATAGCACTTGTAGTTACATTCAATCCTATGACAAAGAGAGCATCAAATTTTTTTGCTACTCAATACTTATGAAAATTTGGATACACATATAAATTCTACAAGGAAGGAATGATAATTAGGCTGAACATAGATGTAATTATCTAATTGAAATCTAAAAGAAGTGTTAGTCTTTTCCAACAATAAAATCAAAAATTAATGCCATGTTTAATCCTATGTAAAATATATAAAAGTTAAGGTTTGAAAATTTTTATCTAACATATTAAGATTACTTATGCTAACAATAAAATAAGCTTGTACAGTATCACTTTTAAAAATAGTTATTCCAAGTTATATGCTCAAATAAAAAAAGAAATTTTAATATATGATATTTTTAGCTCCTTCCATGCATTTCATAAAAGCTAGATAATATACTTTTCATTGTAAATATCCAAATTTAAGAATTATTTTTTTGTCTACTAACAAAAGTAAATTGAGGGCTTAGGAAGAATTTCAAGTGACCAAATAAAACAATTCTTGGAAGTTTGTAATTCTAATTGGTCTCAATACTTATATACCAACTTGATTAAGTATTCAACTGGTTGATAAATTTGAAATTCATTCATATTTTTAAAAATATTAAATAGAACTCTTAACACAGCTTTTAGATATCATCCATTACTTGTTTAATGTCCTCTTCCTCAACAACTTTCAAATTAGTATTACAATATCTAGAAATAATTGCATAAACTAAAATAATTTAAATTTTGAATATTTGTAAGACAAATAAATACCAACTAATGGGCTTTATTTTATATGAATAATAATAGAGTGAGCCCTTCAACCAAACATTATATCAAAAAATGCATTATATCAAAAAAATTATTGAATAATTCTTATTTACTAACTATATATATATATATATATATATATATATATATATATATATATATAATTGCGTAATTATTGAACCCATATGTAGGAATGATGGGTTTCATTCCTTACTAGCTTTATTGTATCCATAAAATGTGTATACATTTTAGGTAAATTTTTTGTCCAATTGTTCTTTATCTTTAAATAATATCCAACTATGTATTTTATCTTATATAAAATCTATGATTCTATAGTCTTATATATATATATATATATATAGAGGTAGTTATTGAACCCATATGTAGGAATGATAGGTTTTATTTATTATATTTTTTTATTGTATGCATAAATATGTATACCTTATAAGTAAATTTAATGTCCTAATGTTCCTTTTATGTTTAAATAATGTCCAACTATGTATTTTATCTTATATAAAATCTATGATTCTATAATATTATAAGCCTTTGATTATAAATATTTGTTCCTTGATACATCATATACCATTTAAAAATAGGAAGCCAAAATTTCTATCCAATTTAGATGTTATGTTTATTGCTAAACCTAAAAATGGTATGATATATAGGTATGAATTAGAAAATATCCTTTGTGAGTTGTTTTTATCTAATATTATGAACACATTTTTAGGCTGATTAGACAAGGATTTATGTAACGACCCACCTTGCATGATTTTTTTTATAGCAAGAAATATTAATGATTTAAACATACTTTTTCCTATAGAATGAGATATTGTTGATCGATATTGTGCCTATAGGGTCAGGTATACGTTTCGATAGATGAAATGGGTTGACCAAAAAGGGTAAGTGGGAAAAGGATGATCATCCAGTGAGTACATGGAAACTCATATATTTAATAGATGAAATGAGTTGATCGAAAAAGATATGTGAACAAAGGATGATCATCTCTCGTGAATACATTGAAACTCATATGTGTATTTAAGATAGGGGCATGTAGGATGTATGATTTTCATATTATGTTTGTTCTATTTGGCAATAAAAATGTTGAGGTATGGAAGCCAAACTTGTCAGCTAGGAATTATTTTATGAATATTTTAGAATTTATTTAAATAAATGCCTAAAATAAATATAAATATGTATAAAATAAAATATATTGGTAATAAAATATATAAAATGAATAGATGGAATTAAAGAACCATAATGATGAAATAAGTATAGGAAAAAGGGTCTTTTATTAATTTAGTTTGGTTTTATTTTTGTAACAATGATGTAATGAATTGTGGTGTTCTAGATAATGTGGGGGACATTTTATGCTTGCATTCACTCCACCATATTCTCATAATGGCATGAACTTAGCCATAATTTCTATAACATAATTAGAGAAAACAGTCAGAAGTGTATTTGTTTTTAGTGTGTGGTTCTAGTGTATGTGGGGGTTATGTAGTTTTTGTATGGTGAAGAGGAGCGTGGGAAGAAAAACAAAAAGGGATTTCTAGAAAAACTAATAGCAGGTGATTTTTCTTGGAAACTACAACAAAAACTGTGTTGTCAGGTCGACTACTGTTATATTTAGCTTTGCACGATAAAAATAGGTGTTTTTGGTATGTTTTCTGTTTGATTTAAAAAGGATACTGGAATTGATTTGATTAGGCAATGGGGTTAAACTAAGTAGTCAGTTGTAATATGGGTTGGATGTTTGACCTATGCTTAGCTGATTTTGTTGTGAATGTATACTCATCTGTAAAAGAAATTTGTATTTTCCTTGAATGGTATGTGAAGACTATGGTAATTTTAGTTTTGCTTTTTGCATGTTGGAAATTCAAGAAAAGTTAAAAAGTATGTATGTTCCTTTGGATAGGGTAGTATGCATTATGAAAGGAACAATGAATACAATTTAATTCAAATAGTAGAAAAATGAATGGAAAACTAAGACCTCTTTGTGAATGGAAAGAGAAATCTTATTTTATAGTATTATCTACTTGTTTGGTTGGTATTTAACTACACAAATAGATGCATGCATATTTGGTAGCTTGCATATACAAAATGATAAGGGTCTGTTCTCATCCTCACTAAATAAAACTACAAATCTAGCTTCAAAAAGTTCAGAAACAGTGTAACAGGTGGAAAACGTACATGCTGGTTCTTCAAAGCTCATGAAGGCAATTGCTGGAAATGATACACTTCCTACTTCCTAAGAAAAGAAAGGAAATCCTAGGAGTAGGTCTTATGTAAAATATATGTAACTTATTACTCTACTCAAACCATGTAATATTTATTCATTTGATAAAGACTGGGTTTTAGAAGCATTTACTGTTGATTTGAAACTGGAAACCGAACTCTAATTATTTTATTTTACATAACAAAGTGGTGATTACTGCATAAATATTTTTATAAATGTTATAAATAAATATTTTTATAAATGTTATAAATAAATATTTTTATAAAGGTTATAAATAAACTTTTGGAAAAACTTAATGAACCAATGAGTTTATCTTGAATGTGGTCAATTTGTTGTGCATTAGAAGGTTTCTGTAAAATATTGGTTTTAAAATACCTTGTCTTTATTAATAGATAGTTTCCAAAAGTTAGTGTTAACGAGGTTTGTGGATTACATTCATTAGATGTGAATGCGGAGAATAGAGATAATAGGATAAATATAGAAAAATTAATGCTCCTTTAGATTCTCATGGGTTAAATGAATTGTTTCTAGGCTGAATTGATTTTAAATGAAATAAATCAGATGAGGGTATTAATACCTTTGAATTCATAAATATAAAGATAATTTTTATAGAATGATAATTTTTATAGAAACCATTCAGGGTGTGTTTTCACTTTGTTCTTGCAGAAAGAAATTTAGCTATACTGGTTTAAAGAAAAAAAAGAAACCAAATCATTTACGTTTATGGCCGTGTAACTTTCAGTTGCCAAACAAAATATTAGATTGTTAGATTGGGATAAAATCTATATGTTTCTTTAGTGCTCTTGTGACTTACGGAATTAGTTGATGACGTGTTTGATTAAATATTGAACCTACAAAGGAACCTATGATGTCATGTCGAGAATATGAGCAAAGTACTTAGGTTTTAAAGCCGAAGGCTACCTTGTGAAGATATCTAAGTTTTAGAATCCTTAACCAATATATAATATATTCTGTGTCAACGACGACGGTAGGTTTAAAATTAAACAATAGTTTGTGAAAATTTTAGATATCAAAATGTGCACAATTTTACAGACTAAATATAAATAATCATAGCTTGTGAATATAATAAGGTTAGAAATGATGAAATTCCATTCTATAGCCCATAGGAATTAAACTTTGAGAAAGGTTTAAAGTTACTTAAATATAACTTAGTTTAAAAGTATAAATTTACCTTTTAATCTTCTATTTTTTTAAGGTGGGTTTTAGCATGAGGATTGGTTAACTGAACAAAAGGTGAGATATTACACGCAATAGTTATGCAATTAGGCTCAAGTAAATTATATTATTTATATTTTCTATTTGTGGTATTAGAGGATGAACCTTTGATTATTTATACTAGGTAGACTTATCACTAGATTATGGTATATCATATTTTTTTACGTAAAATTATAAAAAAACTAAACTTAAGACAAATGAATTAAAGTTATGAGATAGATTATTAAACCAAACCGCCTAATATGATAGTTATCAGTTAATGACTTCTTAATACTACACCACCTTTAGATTATTTCTTAGGTAGTACTATAATGAGTCCGATGCTTATTTGGCTTATCTAGTTCAGCCATAATATTTCGTATGGGGTGAACAATCATGAATTATAATGAGTATGTGTGATCAAGTCCAAGATCATAGTACTGATATGGATCTAAATGACTTTAAATAATGGACAATTAATTAAACACTAGGCTTATTTATGTTGATCATTTGCATATTAAAGTTTGAACAAATTGACCAATTTTGTTGTGGGTTCATAAGTACTACTAAGGGATGTAAGGGAAAGAAAGTATCCGCTCTTGGTGTTAAGGGTCCTATAGTATAAACCCAGCCATAGATTGACCGTCATGTTAAAACCAAATATCGATAAATGAGATAAGTCAATTCGACATATTAACACCTTTATAGGATTTGGTCAATTTTGTTCACTTGAATGATTATCTATAACAATCCTAAATCTAAAAATGATTTGATAAACCTGTACTAATTAAAAAATATATTTTAAATATTCATTGGACAAAACAAAATGTAAAGAATAAACGATTAAATTGATATAAAACTCACTAAATAGTTGGTAGTTCTATTCTTAAAAGATGTTATTTCCATTAACTTTCCCTCGACTTCAATGCATATTCTTGAGGATGGCCATGGAACTACACGAGGGCAAATTTTAACATTCCCTCGACTTTAATACATATTCTTGAGGATGGCCATGGAACTACACGAGGAAATTTTTTAAGATTTTATGTCTACCGTCATTCTTTTTATTTTCAAGGCGTAGGCCCAACTGTTCAAAGAGCGACATATGTATATTTACAGATTTCACAGCCGCCTACATTCGTCCCGATCAGTTGTCTTACGGCAAGAAGTTCGCGACAAGGAAGCAAGAAAGGTCGCCCACTATTACGTGTTGTACCACGAAACGCCATGAACTTTACCAGAGATTTTCTCCGCCAAAACGCAGAATTAAACATCTGTGTTCAGAGTGGCATCGGCTGGTGTGGCGGAAACGATTCCCCTCTTCGCTTCACCCGGACGTTGGTTCCACTACAAGCTGCTGTGGCCACATTCAAAATTGGGGTTACTGATTTCTGGTACACTTGCTTACAGTTGGAACACGAGCGGCGTACGATAGTGGAGGAAAGTGATGATTTAGACTTTGAGAAAGCCATATGGCTGAAGGGATGGATGGAGATCACCCACTACGAAGGAAGACCCGAAGAAGGAAGACGGCAAGAAGGACACATGAATGCTTTCTTCTCATATGTTATTAAAGAACTGAAGCGTGTGTGGGATCCAATCCCGGCAACTGGGCTTCGCACATTTATAATTTGCCCTGTACCTGCAGATAGTAGGATATCGATACATGAAGTAATATTCCTTCAATTTCAAGATGGGAACATTCGCACGGAATATCGGACTAGAGTAGAAATGAGAGATGCGTTCAGCAAGATCGATGGCATGTGCCAACGGCTATACCATACGTTGCGCAATGAATCCCAAGGTACTCAATGGGATAGGATATTTGAAAGCATGTTTACTATGTATCCGGAGATCAACATCGTCGTTCAGCGTATAAAGCTCTATTTGGGTTATTTTTAATATTGAGCTGCTTCTTTTCATCAGAATTGCAGGTTATCCTCCGTTTGCTGGGACCATGATCATAGTGAAGATTTTAAATATAAATTAACAAATTATGTGTTTATTGTGAAGATTTTAACAGTCTTGTTTACTAGAAAATACCGTGTTATCCTTAGTTGTGTTGTTCTGCCATACAGTAACAATTACTGCACTAATTGATTCAATGAAAAAGATGCGCTATTGTACTGGGAATTACAATCTTTGGATTATGTTCTTGGCTTCTGGTATCAATATAAAGATTGGTTTTAATAAGAATGGGAGTTCGTCAAATGATTTTAATGAAATTATTGTATACGAAAAAATGGCACGTAATTCTTTCATTGTGTTCTCCCGTTTATTGCTTGCGGATATCTTTTCCGGATTTCAATTTCTCTGTCTTGGGCCTATTGTTTCCTGCAGAAAGAATAATAAAATACTTGCAAATCAAAAGGTAATGGTTAGAATTTTAACTCAGAAATGAAACAGATAGTATTCAACTACATATTTTATTAGTTTATACAGTTTGATGGAACCATTACCCACAGGTAATTGTAATTGCCCTTGCCCCCAGAAACAAACGATAGAATATGTTATGCAGTTCAGTAAGATAATTACTGTCATTTTTTTAGTACTTGGTAAAGTAAGTGCAAGGCATCTTATAACATACTTGAAGTGGTCAGAACAAAAAAAAAAAAAATCATATATCTAATACACATGGAAATGGGATGTTTTAAGTTCATTTTAATATCATTTATATTTTATTTTTTTCTATCTTTTTCATTGCAAAACGCTCATCAGATTATTAATAAGTTGATGCTGCTTGAGCAAGCAAAATACTATTATTATTAATCTTGGAAAAAAATGCTTCTGATATTTCCGAGATATTATAAAAATAAATATATTTTATTTATAAATTTGAAAATAGAATAGAAAATGTTTTTTCTTAATGTAAATAAGTTGTTCTGTTTTTATGCTAATTTACTGGTTATTTTATCTCTTAGATTTTAAATATTTTTCGGATATGTTTTAATTTATGTTTTAGTACTTAGATTTTGCTTTAAAACCTTATTATTAAATTTTGATGAGTTGTAAAAGACAAGACATAATTTTTTAAACAATGGGACATGGTAGACTATACTAATTATTATAAATAACATAAATATAATATTTATAAATCTAAAAATATGTTATATATAATAATCACAATTCCATTATGACAAAATTATTACATGTCGTATTACATGGTATTAGGTTTGGAGTGTTTTTTCAAAAAAAAAATTGTAAATTTTTTTTTTGAAAAAGGTTTAGACTTCATCAATATGAAAGTGATCACCATGATATGACAAATTATGTATTTAGACATATATTATTTTTATTATATTAGTTTTTTTTAACAATTCATCGTCATCCAGATTAATGGTACAAATTATAGATGATTTAGTTTGTGTAACTTTTTTTTTCATAGCATTAAAAGGAGTACATAACTACCTTCAATTGAGATATATACAGATTCATTGTTTATGGATATCGTGATCCTGCAAGAACTTATCTAAGATTTATATATTTTTATTGAATTTTTAGATGATTCTTAGTAAATATGGAAAATTATTAATAAGATAATAATAAATTTATGTTTATCTTAACTTGTAAATATTTTTATTTTTACCATATATTAATATATCAATTTATATGTTTCATTCTTATTCTTAAATAGCATAGAGTTTTACTTCAGATTTATTTCCTAAAGTCTAAAGTTATATTTAATAAAATCTTTTTAGATTTTATTAAATGTGGGTATAAATTATTCAATGGTTGACATGGTATATATATCAGTAGATATTATTCTATATTTGGTATCTATGAATGTCTATTTAATTTGTAAATTTAATAAACTTATTAATGAGATTTCTAAAACCTAATCATTATTATTCAAGTGTGCAGTTTCACCACATGTTAAAATTTGGATCCCCAATTTTGCTTTCCCTTGGATATATGAGATTTTTAAACTCAGTTTATCACATACACACATGTTTTTATGGGAAACATAGCCTACATAATATTTTTATTTGATGTCCTTTATCTCACATTCATCATGGGATGGTGCTTAATGTCCCTTAAAAGAGGGAGGGTTCTCCTTTTTAATCAAGCACTTGTGGTCATGAGGGGGTCTCCTACATCTAGCTTTCAGGACATGCCAACTGAAGGCACCGACATCAATGCCACATGATGTTGACTTTGTTGGAGTAAATTAAATTATGGTTGGTCCCTTGACTTATTATAGACCGTTTTCTTCATGCTTGATCCAGCCTTGGGTTGTGTAAACTAATTAAATTCTCCCTTTTTTTTTAGAGGTTTAAATTTTGAACCTTTAGAAAAATTCTTTCAAAAATGGACATTGTTCCCTTTTTTTATTTTTGTACTGAAGACACCTTGCTCTTTTTCTCCCCTTTTAAGGCTTAATTTGAACCTTACTATTGCCTTATATAGTCATTGGAAAGGTATTTCTAAGCTAATTTTAGTATGACTATTATTTTGATATTTTGTAAAGGTATATTGTGGCCTAAGGTGCTCTAAATTTTAGGTTTTTCACATCTTCTTCAAAAATAGATTGTTGTAGTATGAAGTGCATTATCAATTGAACCTGAGAATATTAAATTCACTTACATATTTTGAGACTCTTTTGGAAGTAGTCCTTCCTTCATAAAACCATAAACCTTTATGTGATTAGCGATATCACATGGGAACTCTACGCATTGGACTTATCCATTCCCATAGTAGGTTTATATTTTTATGGAAATTTTAGTTGATTCATATCTTCACCAACATGACTTACAACACTCTTTCAAGCAACACCACATAAAGCATTATTTTTACATCAATTATAATTTTATCTTCTTAGCTATTTTATCTATTAAAGACTTCTTATACACATTTTGGATTTATAAAAATAAGTGCAATTTGGTGGTATCTGATACTCCATTGTATGTCTTGTTATGGATCACAAAAATTGATGTCTTTTTTCTCAATACAACTGAACCTTGTAATTAGTACTCTTATTTCTTACACTTAGCTATTATAGTGATAGGTTATCCATACAATCCTATAAGATGAGCATATTACCATAAGGATACTTGAAGGATATTTTCTCTACTCTTCATCCACCGACTATAGTTACAAGATACTTGCTTGACATGATCGTTTATACTAAGTTTTGTATTTATGATTATGGTTCAACATGATTGATGTGAATAGCTTGTAACTTTTGAATATTGAACGATATTTTTACAAGGCCCTTTTTAAGCATAGTAGTGATCATTCCTACATGCTAGAGATTGACCTAGAGGTAACAAACCTAGAGATCCTATTGGGAACCTTTTGAAGATGTATTTTACTCTTTGATACATCCTTTGATAGAGTTTTTATGATCTCCTTAGGGATTTTGTACATCATTTATATCTCTTCTCTTATGAACCAATTTTAAGGATTTATATTTTGTGCACTTATATTTGTAATATATTCTCCTCCACCTTCTTGTAAAACCATTGGATTCCAATTCTTATATGGTATAGAGGGATGATAAAGGTCTAAAAGAACATAGAATTTTAGTTTAGATTTATTTCTAAAGTATAAAGTCAGAGTTAATATAACATTTTTAGATTTTATTAAATGTTAGCATGAATTATCAATAGTTTATAACGGTTGATAGGGTATACTTGATAAATATTATTTTGTATTTTGTGTCTATGAATACCTATTTAATTTGTAAATCTAATAAACTTATTAATAAGATTTTTGAAATTGGATCACCATTTTCAATAATGATACTTGTAGTTACATTCAATCCTATGAGAAAGAGACCATTACATTTTGTCCTACTCAATACTTATGAAAAGTTGCATACACATATAACTTCTACAAGGAAGTCAAGACAATTAGGAAAAATAGAGATGCAAATATCTATTTGACATCTAAAAGAAATGTTGGTCTTTTCCAAATATAAAATCTAAAAAAGAATTCCATGTTCAATCATATGTAAATACATGATAGTTAAGGTTTAAAATAATTTGTCTAACATGTTAAGATCACTTCTACTAAAAATCAAATAATATTGTAGAGTCTCACTTGAAAAAAAAAATTATTCCAAGTTACATACTCAAATAAATAATAGAAATTTAGATATTTGATATATTTAGCTTCTTCTTCCATGCATTTCATAAAAGTTAAATAATATACTTTTCATTGTAAATGTTCAAATTTAATAATTCTTCTTTTGGCTACTAACAAAAGGAAATTGAGGCCTTAGTAGAAAAATCCTTGCAATTTTATAATTCTAAATGGTCTCAATACTTATATATCAACTTGATATCCTCCTTTTCAATTGTATCTCAATATTTGATGATTACACTCCCCAAAACCAACATATCCACTTATCGTGTCATGACACAATTAGCTATGTATCCTACTAGTATATTAAGGCACCAATGGACACGATTTAACAAAAGCCCCAAATATACATGCATGATCTTCCCATGCATCTCCAAAATTTTAAATTATTGTCTCACCCTATCCATTAACCAATTTATTCTATTATTTGTGTTGAGTGAGACCTATCTATAGAGAAGATAAGCAATCTTAGAAGTCTTATTATGGTACTTTTGGAACCTGAGTCCCTCTAGGTTGACTCCATGGTGGAGGACATTCTTGGGATCCACAACTTGCTACCTTTATTGAATAACCTTTTTGGAAATGACACTGATATATCAATGAAATTTTTTCACTCATGGGACAACGACACTATTCATTGCATGGATTCACTTTTATGGTGATAATTGATCTAATCACCAAGATTTCTAAGATTTCCAATGATGGAGAGATTATTCATCATGACAAAAACTCTAAGGCAGTAGTACTAAAATACTTTAGAAACATGGGAAATTTTTTGTCTAAAAAAGATAACAATATTATAAGGAAAGACCTCCCATATTCATGGAATCATGTGCTGGTGCCAATTATACAGTTCATAACAATTTATGATCCATCGATCCCTCTCCAAATCTTCCATATGGTCTTCCTAAACTTCTTGGGGGATAAAAGCTGATTAATATACCTAAGTACATATTTTGTTTGATGGATATTTTGATCGATAGTGTGCAAAAAGGTAAGTCTACACATCCAAAGTACAAGGGGCTATATTTTCTTATTTTCAACTACTTGATCCAGAATGGGGCTCAGAGGCATGCTATTCTTTTGGACGTCAATTTGTAGATTCACCCTACTGAAGTCATCCTGATCATGAATATTATGTAAGAGGCTCAAATAGAAGAATTTGAGGCTTTGGAAGTGATGTCAGGCCAAGCCATCAACCAAAGTCTTTTGATTGGACCATCGACTTCATCACCTTCTCCTTGTCGATGTTCAACTAGATCTAAATCTTCTACAGAGAAAGGGAAAGCGATTGAGAAAGGAAAGGGGATGGTTTTAATGGGACTAGTGAAGCACCATGCTTCTCTATGTAGAGAAGTTGATAAACCAAATCAAGAGCTATTTTATGGCTCAATAAACTAAGGATGAGACTAATGTCAAGGATGAGCTTGTGGACCAAATTCATGTCTTCGACTAGTTGGGATGATATCTTCCTTATATGTTATCATTTTTTTGTGGACCTTCTCTATCTTCATTTATTTTGTAGGCCTTAGTCCCTTCTTAATTGTGTCTTTTTTATTCATTTTTAGTCTGATCTTTGGTTTTGTTTTTACTAGGTGATTGTGGTGGTTATATTTTTAAGTTGAGGCTTTTATTCCTTTGGTAAGTGAAGGCTTTCCCCTATCTAGGAAACTTTATTTTTTGCTTGTTTTAAAGTTTTGAGGATCCTATTAAAACCTCATTATCATTAAAAAAATACATACCAACTTGATTAAATATCCATCTATTGATAAATATGAAATTCATTCATATTTTTATAAAAAATAAATAGAACTCTTAACACATATTTTAGATATCATCCATTACTTGTTTAACGTCCTCTTCATCAACAAATTTCAAATTAGTATTTCAATGGCTATAAATAATTGCACAAACTAAAATAATTTAAATTTTAAATATTTGCAAGACAAATAAATACCAACTAATGGGTTTCATTTTATATGAATAATAAGCCTTCAACCAAGCATTATATCAAAAAAATTGAATAATTATTATATATAGATGTGAAGTGCATATTTATTGAACCCATAGGTAGGAATGATAGGTTTTATTCATTACCTTTTTTATTGTATGCATAAAAATATGTATAGCTTATAGGTAATTGTTTAATCCAAATGTTCCCTTTATCTTTAAATAATATCCAACTATGCATTTCATATTATATAAAATATATGATTTTATAATCTTGTGAGCCATAGATTATAAATATTTATTCCTTCATACATCATATACCATTTAAAAATAGGAAGCCAAAGTTTCTATGGATATCCTTTCTAGAGAAGGCATCTATAAATTTTATCCAATTTGGATGCTATGCTTATTGCTAAATCTAAAAATCCTATGATATATATAGGAATGAATTAGAATATATCCTTTATGAGTTGTTTTTATCTAAGATTAAGAACATTTTTTAGATTGATTAGACAAGGATTTATTATCTCTTAAATTTAATTCCAAAAGTTTCATTTTTATTATTTTATGACTGAAGAACATTTTAAAATATTATTATGGTAATTCTCAATATTTAAACCCTAAAATATTTTAAATAATTTATTAAATGGAAGTGTTTATAAAAATATTAGATTTACATACTAGCCAATATAGAGCATGATATTAGCATTTTGAATTCCATGGCAGCACTAAATAATCGATGATAATAAAATAAAAGTATTATCAAAAATTAAATTCATAGGATTTTTTGGTTACAAATTGAGTATCTTTAATTGTTACTTCTTTTTACTTTAAAAGTATTTTTATAATCCACTAGCAAGAATAGTGAAAATAATATAGATATATTAGGTCACCTTGAAAAAGGTATCAATATCATTCAAAATATCCACTTGAGTGTGGTGTGACAATATAAAATTGATTCACATAAATATTAATAATTATTAATTTTAGAATATCATCTGAAAATCCATAAACCTTATTGGATTTTTTCATATCCAAATTTACAAACATACATAGTTTTTCAATTACTAGAAAGAATGTATGGTTTCTTATGGAAAAATTCTACCATTAAAGATTTATTTTCCATGAAATACTCATCTCATACCTTTGATATATCACAACTTAAAATTATTATCTTTATATACCTCATTTTTAAAACTATCTTAAAAAAAGTAAGACAAACATTTATTTGGTTAAAATTATTATAATATATACCAATGAGAATGTCTAGAGGAACGAATGAAGTGTTGGTGAAATATGTTAGTGAAGAGGAGGTGAATGAAGTGGTCTTTTCCTTGGGTAAGGATAAAGCTCAATTCTTTTATGTTTTCCACGTAGTTTTCTTCCAAGTCTTTTAGACTATAGTAAAGTAGGATTTAATAAAAACAATTTAAGAGTATCACCATTCAAGAAAAGTTTTAAGAGAGTTTAACAACACCATTTTAGTGCTCATACCAAATAAATAGGGGTAGAAGGTATTTAGGGACTATAGTTCAATAATCCTATGTAATACAATATCAAAGATTATCACTAAAGTGGTAGTACTAAAATTTAAAAAAAAATCCTCCCAAAGATTAAAGTAGATCAATAGGGTTTTTTTGTGAAGGAAAGGAAAATATTAGATGGTGCCATATTTATCCATGAAACATTGTACATTGTAGTGCAAAGTACAAGGGAAGAAATATTTTTGAAGATAGATATGAATAAATTTTATGATAAGGTATTTTGGAGCTTTTTAGATAAAATTCATACTAATTTTAGGTTTAGTAGGATATGGAGAAGGTGGGTTAGAAATTACTATGGATGACCAATGCTCTTTATTATCACAAATGATTCTCTAGTAGGTTTATTTCAAAGTAGTAGGGGCTTAAGGCATGGGTACCTACTTTCTCCTTACATTTTTATTATCATGTGAGAAACCTTTAGGATATGTATAGGTACATCTAAAATAATAAGATTGTTAGATGGATTAAAATATTCTATCTATGAGAGATATCATTCACCAATAGTTTATTGATGATAAAATCCTACTTGGGAAATATTTGATTGACATAGCCAAGGAGTTTAAATGGATCCTAGGTCTATATAGTAAGGTTTTCCATTAACATATTATGGGCCAATGAGAGTTGCCATATAGATATATTATAGTAATTTTATTGAACTATCAATGATGTAATCTTATGAGAATCAATTACAAGGAAACATTGTTAAGCCTTATGTGTTTTCATATAGAATGGATGAGAATTACAAAGCATTGATCTAGATAATAAATTAATTAATACAAATAAATCTAAACTTTTTAGAAAGTATAGAGTCATAAACAAATGGGTGAATGGGTAATTGGACATTTTATATTGGTCAAAGGCTCAAAAACCTTATGGTAGTTTTATAAAACTCCTTGAAATACCACCAAAAAGAAGAGGCTTATGATAGATAATAACAAAGAATAAGTCTTCCAAGTATGTACCTTTTAAGGAAAAACATGGGCATCAAAGTAAGTAGACACCTGGATAATTTTTATCTATCAAAGGTAAAGAAATTATAAGGAAATGACAGGTAAAATATTACAACCTACAATGGTATTATCGTCCCCTAATTATGTACAAATATCCCTTCAAATATAATAGCTAGCATAACAACAAGGTAGAGTGGGAGAATTTGAGTATTCTTAGGTGACGTAGATCTACTAAACACATATGGTTGTTCTAAATTGTTGATGGCGTTTATCAAGAGACATAGAAAAAATATAAGTAGAAAGTAATGTTCAATTCTTCCAAGCATGCTAATCAAGCATGGTCTCTAGAATAGGGTAGATTGTGCCTATATTGTCAAGCCTATGGTAGGCCATCCTACTAATCACTAGGAAGGCCAATACATAAATATATAAATAGTGACATTTACCTTAGTATGGGGGTTGATAATTTAAGTATTTTCCTATTGTATATTACGTAATTATGCTCTATAACTTTAATGAATCAACTTGTTTTTTGACCATTACTAGCAATTTTATATTTAGTTCTTTAGTATGTGGATGCTCTCTTGGCCCTACATATTTTTGTAAATGCTCTTTAAAAGGCCTAATAGTGTATTTTTTTAGGTCTAAGCTATTGTGATATTAGGAACACTTAGTGTTTTATTGTATTGTTCTACTTTCTTCTGTAAAAGTTGCTTTAGGTGCTAAGCATTGTTGGAGTAGAAGATGGCATGATCTAGACTTAATTCATATTTAATGCTACTTTGCCTGGTACTTAGATTGTTAGACCTTGTATATAGTTTAGTTGTAGTGTGTATTGCATAGTATATGGTAATGTTGGTAGCAAATTTTTATATGTTTCTAATTTATAATTTCTATTATTAACTCTTAATTTTCTTACTCTAGTCTTCCTTCATATTTTTAGTTTTTTTTTTTTATAATAAGTAATTGGCCTTCTTTAGAGGTTATCTAATGATAAATCCTAAATTATCCAATATTATCCTTGTAGAAAATAATGTGCTTCTATCCATTAGGAAGATTATAGATAGAATTTTTAGGGCACCCAATGGGATTAAATCTATTTTATTTATTTCTACCAATGCATTACTAGTTGGACAAAGAAAAATATTACAATAAAACATCTATCCATTATGTTAGACTAAGATATTTTGGCATACCCAATGGAATTATTCATTCAATATTCAGCACATTCACCTATATTTCCAAATATTCTAGTTAATATATTGATCTCACTAGTGGAGAATACACATTCACCTATTGACTCCACTATTGAATGATCCTAAGATTGATAACTCTATTGAAGGAATGATCTCCAAGTACAAGGTTTAGAATTGCATTCTAGCAATATCAAAGGTTAAAAATATTAAATAAGTTATGTAGTTTGCTAAATTACCTAACGAGAGAGCTCATAAAAAACTAGGTAAATCCCGCTCTCTACTTAGAGCTTATTTCCAAATTTTTGATCTTATACAAGCCTTTTCCAAGATGTATTCTAATAGTCCCTACCAATAAAATATGTCTAGATAAATCTACCCAAGGTGAAATAGTAATGATCCCCTCCTTTTAGATCTCAATAAAATTGCTCAGTTTGCTCTTAAATATTTGCTAACTTTTGATGGAACTATAAAAACTACCTATGAGAAATTCTAAGATGTGGATGTCATTGCTACTATTCATAATATATGTTAGGAATGTACTATTAAAAATAATATCACTCACACAAAATACTAAAATTAAACAAAGATTCATGGAATAACACAATATCATAATGTAGAAAGTAAATATATAATTAAACACTCTCACAATAAACATTGAATTGTAGACCTCTTTGAGGGGGCAACCTCCTTCAATATTTCATTATTTGGTAAAAAGATACATTCGTACAGGGCTCCATGTATTTTAAGGAAAACTCCATGCAACCCTAACCTAAATCTCAAGAGTTGGCTTACATGCAAAATGCCACTCAAGCTAGAATATTCTACCAAACATTAATTATATTCTTGATAACTATTACATAAAATGGTTGGACTTGTCGAGGCATCTTACTTATCACATACTATTACAATGTATTATAAAATAATATTAAATATGGGGTTGCCTTGTTGGAAGTGGGTCATTACATAATCAAATAAGAATTACAAAATAATGATAGGATGGGGTCCTAACAAGTCCTTCCCCTTTAAAAAGTTTTTTCCTCAAATATAGAGATGAGGAAACTAGTGTTGGAGCTATTTGAGATACTACTATGTAGCATATTTTTGTTGTAGACCATACCACTTAATAAGGACCTCTATAATGGCTCGATTGCAAAGAGTGCAAGTTCGATGATCCAATAATTATTCTAGCTTGATAAAGATAGAACCTTCTTCATCCAATTTAAGGAGGGCAAATTGAACCTGGAGCTAATTTCCCAAAACCTTCTTAAGAGAGGAGACATAAAAAATAGGGTGAATCTTAGATGTATATCGGACAGTCAATCTGTAGATCATGGTACCAATCTACTATAAAATCTAGTAGGGCTCATAGTATATGGTATCTAGTTTTTGGAACCTATGAAATTGGATGGATGATTGTTTGTATGGATTAAAGTGAAGAAATAATATATCACTAACATCAAATCTATGCCCAAAATAGTGTTGGTCAACTTGTTGGTGCACCTAGTTCTAGATTACTTCCAAATTTATCTTTAGTTGATAGAGTATGTCAACATGTTGTCTCGGTGTAGTTTTCATTGCATGGACCTTAGATCTACCTGGAATGTAGGAAGAGGGCATGAATGGTGATCTTGGTCATTGTGTTATAGGAAATATTATACCACCACTAAGTCAAGAAAATCTACTTCACCAATTATTTATGATGATCAAACATAAATCAATATAGCTAGATATACAAACAATTGTTGATAATATCAATATTGTCATCTATTTTTAGATGATACGTTAAATGTATTTTAAGTTTTTCCCAATAACTTAAAGAATTCTTGCTAGAAATTACTAGTGAAGGTTAGGTCATGGTCGAATACAATGGATGTGGGTATGCCATGAAGGTAAAATATAGAATCGAGGAAAATTTGGATAACTATAGAGGACATGTAAGGATGGGAGAGAGAACAAAAATAAACATATTTCAAAACATGATCCACTAAAAAAAAAATAATTGATTTATTTCTAGACTTAGGTAACCCTTTAATAAAGTCCCTATAAATATTAGTCCAAACCTATTTGGGAATGGGCAAGGGTTGTAGAGTTCATGGAAAATTTACCAATTTTCCTTTCATCCATTGACATCTATAACATGATGCCATTAAATTATGAATATCTTTCTTCATACCTTTTCAAAAAAGGTACACTTAATACTTTCATATATTTTGAGGAACCCAAGATGGCCTATAGAGGGTGATAAATGCACTTTATTCATGAGATGTTCCTAGAGTGGATATATGTGAGGAAAAATATGTTGGTGGTAGCATAAATTTTGTCCATACCAAGTGTATCAAGACATGAGGTAGGCTCGGTTTAAAGGGAGGCAACCAAAGTTTACAATCCTAAATCCTTAAGTACCTCCTCATGCAAAGAATTTATCCACTTTAGAATGCGGGAAGAAATGACAGATAGCATACCATGAGCCTCAAATTGGTGAGATAGGGTGTCCATGAGAATGTTATCCTTGCCATTTTTATATGTAATATCATTATCACAACCCATGACCTTAGAGATCTATTTTTTTTGTTCAAGGGTGGAAACCTATTACTCCTTGAAATATTTGAGACTTTGATGATCTATTTTAATGAATAAATATTACCCAATGAGATAAGGTTTCCAATGAGTGACCACATGTAAAATTGTAAGCATTAAATTAGCATAAGTGGATTTGCCCATATTACAACTAGACAACACTTTACTAGTGAAATCCAAGGGTTGTCATTCCTACATCAACATTGTGCTAGTACCACTACTTGAAGCATCACTTTCAATGATAAAAGAATTGGAAAAATTGATCATGGCTAAAATCAGTATGATTGTCATAGTGTGCTTCAACTCAAGGAAACACTATTCAATTGGTCTGATCCAAGTAAAAGAATCCTTTTTTAACATGGATATTTAAGGGAGAGGTAATTTTACCATAATTACAATGAAATTTGTGTCAATAGCCTATAATCCCAAAAATATACAATGGCCTTTATTAGTGTGAGGTTTCAGTCACTCTTGAACCATGTGGATCTTCCTACGGTCCACTTTAACTCCATATTTGGTGACAATGTGTCCCAAATACACCACTTTTGTAAACCTAAAATAAAACTTGGACCACTTAGCATGAATTTGGTGTTGTGCCAAATGTTTGATCCACATGGGTGAGGTTCTCTTCCCATGAGCGACAATAAAATAAAATATCATCAAAGAAAACAAGGATGAATTAGTAATAAATGGATAAAAAATGTTGTTCATGAGGGTTTGAAATATGGAAGGTGCATTGGTAAAGCCAAGTGGAATTACCAAGAACTCATATTGATCTTCATGAGTATAAAATATATTTTTGGAAATATCTTCATCCTTAATCCTGATTTAATGGTACCTAGAGTGAAGATCTAATTTGTATAAAAACATAGTCCCATGTACCTCATCTAGTAATTCATCCACCACAGGAATAGGAAACTTATCCTTAATGGTGATCTTATTGGGCTAAATAATAATAATAAATAATTTCCAATACCCATATTTCTTTCACACCAATAAGACTAAGGAAGAGTAAGGACTGATACTTGATCGAATTACTCCAAATTTTAATAATTCTTGTACTAACTTCTCTATATTAAACTAAGGGTATGAGGATATTGGTACATATTGATTTTAAATGATACACTGCTAGGTACTACTAGGATATCATGGTCATGGAAGTAATGGAATGGTAGATCTGATGGTTTAGAAAAAACTACATTATGATTTCTCAAAACAAGTCATAAATATTTGAGAGCTTGGTCCACCTCTAAAGTGGATGGTTGGATCACAAATATCTTTGTGATGACCCTCCAAGAATATTTTTTCAACAACTTCTGCATGGTTTGAGATAATAATCTAAGAATACCCTACTTGTGAACCTTGAAGAGCATAAGACTATTCATTCTATGAAAACTACATATATAACTCTACAAAGTTGCATAATATGGTTTCCAGTGTACCTAATGATTGAGCCCCCAACACAATATCACATCTCCATAATTGTAGAGCAAACATATCTAGTTTAATCTCATCATCCCCTATTTTCACATTAGCATTGTGATATTTATCTTTGTAAGGTAAAGTCCATCCATTGGTCATCATAACCTTCTGCTAATTACATGCGTGTATATAAAAATTGGCATATTTAGCAATTCAAGGATAAATAAATTTATATGTACTGCAGGAATAGATCATGATTATGGGAAAACCTTTAAAAAAATCCATAACTTCAATGGTTTGTGGAGTAGTAATCCCACAAAGAGCATGGACAAAAACTTTTGCTTGTGTTTCTTCATGTATTTATTCCTTATTTTAGGGTGTTTCCTCTACTAGATCCATGTCATCATCACTTTGGTCACTATTGATTGATTCATCAACATATAGGAGAACAAATTTTGGTTGCACCTATGTCCTTGAAAATATTTTTCATCACAATTATAGCACAAACCTTGAGCACATCGAGCATCCATTTCTTTTGTAGTCAAGTGTTTGGTGGGAATAATTTTATTTTCATTATGAGTGGGAAACTTGGGAGGAAAAGAGAGTCTAGTTTGTAGAAATTTAGATGTCCTCCTTTGATCTAAAATTTTGGATTTGGCCAACCATACCAATCCTATAACATGCATATTTTTTTTTTGTTTATACATCTTGAACTTTACCTAGATATCATTCTTTAGGCCACAATGAAACGATTCATAAAATCCCCTTCATTCAACCCCCTAGTTTTTTTAGTCGATTTCTCAAATTGGATTTGGTAAAATCAAACTATAGAGGTTTGTTTAAACTTTTCAATGCTCTTGTAAAGTTATCATAGTCACTAGGACCAAATCAAGTGATTAATTGGGACTCAAATTCTTCTCAAAAAGAATTGAGAGTGGTGTTTTGCAACCACTAGTACCACTATAAAGCTTTAGATTCTGAATTGAAAGAAACCATTTAGACCTAATAATATCTAGGGATATTATGGAGTTTAAAATTTGATCAACACAACATAACCACCCATTCGCATCCTTCCCATTAAACTTATACAAGTCTAATTTAGGTATCTTAAAGGTAGGATCATGGTCAAAGAGAGGGTGAGAGTATCTTCCCTTTAATTTCCACCAACTTGATTGCTTAGTATGGTATTTAAACCCTTTTGAGTCACCTTGCAATTTGGACTCAACCTCAACAAGTTATTCTTCCAAATGGTCTTTGGAGCCTAGGTATTCACATCAAACATATTGAATATATTCCTTTATGATATTTCTATCATGGAGAAGGCTATCAAGGGAACATTTTATTACTTCAAACATTGAAGTGTCCTTTTCTATATTTTTAAGATGTTCATGAGTGCTACCAACCATTTTGAGAAGTATTGAACCTCTTTCACTGAATTACTAAAATTGAAGTGTGACTATAGGAGTTATTATTTTTAGTAATACATTCAAAAAAGTGCTTGGGTGTTATATATAAAATTGATCAATGGGAAAAGACAATTACAATGAGTTATATATCTCAACACTACTTTTGGACACTCGAAACTTCTTTTTTAATCTACTATTTTGATGAGTCTACCATTGTGGTCAATTTTTGCTTTGGAGGTTGGGTTCAAAAGTTGGGTACTACATCAACCAAATCTGACCTATCTGCTTTTGAGTACTGATCACTTTGGACACTATATTATCACCTGTACTACAATATTGATATTGTTTTAGAATTTCCTATGCTACTCATTTACTAACACTATCTATTTTTGTTTCTATCATTGATAACCTTGTAGTTACTAACATTGTCTATTACATTTCCATAACTATCAACCTCATAATCACTAACTATTACATATGATAGTTACTACCACTAACAATCTTGACTATTCAGTTTTTGACTTTGGGATTCCCTATGCTATTGACAATACTATAATTTATGGACTATTACTGAATGAATACTAGATTGGTATGGACATTTGTAGACTCTAATTTGATTTTTTTTTTATGTAATACTTTTGTGATAGGGATGTCTCCTTCATATGATCACTTTTATGGGATGAATATTGGTTGCAGGTTACAAATTCAATAGAACAAAAAGGCTTTGTTTCTTTTTGCATGTCAAATTTTTGATAGAACTAAGATATGCTAATAAAAGGTGTATGGACTACCCATAGATCCTTTGTTACACCGTAACGATGAACAATAGTGCTTAAAATAATATTTAGGCCACTACTCAAAGAGGATTCCACACATACCATTGAGCACACTATCTCTCTCTCTCACAGTATGAGAGGGTAATATTTCAAGATGTTATATTCTATGTACTATAAGGTAAAGAAACTTTATATTATTAAAGGTTTATTTAATCCTAGATGGTCTCCCTAAATACCTAAATATATGTGGGAGTTTGATTTCATGCTCAGGTGTTTTCAAAGGTATAGATATTGGATCCTAATTACCCATCACTTCACTAGATGCTTTATGGGCTATCTACCTAGCCAATAATGGCAACTCCTCTATGATATTTTCAAACCCTCAAGATAGGGTTTCTAACACAATATTTTGCTAAATATTGAGCTTATCTTACTTTATACAAATCTAGAAGTTCAAACCATTTTGTGTGAGTGTATTTTAAAAAATAAAAAATAAAAACCACCCAAAATAAAATTTCAATAAAAAATATACCATTTAAAATTCTTGTATATTTTTTAAAATAAATTATAATAAATTTGACTATAGTAAGTATTAGATATCATGTTTAAATTTCATTTTTAAATTGGTGTAGTTTATCATATTAAATGTGATTTAAGATTATTTTTTGTTGGCATCATTGTATCTTGAACAATTTGATAATCTCCTTAAACACTTTAATCTCATTTTTAGTTGTAAATTATTATTGTTTTATTTTTATATTTTACTTATTTAATTTTAAAATTTGTCCATATTGTAAAGATTGTAAATAAATAATGTGTAATATTAGCTTAGAATTTTAAGTATTTAATCAATATACTTGTGAATTTGAATTTGTATTAATCTCCATTGGTGACAAAAAGAGGTCAATAGAACTATAAAGTAAGTCATATACAAAGCAATGGGAATGCCTAATGCAGCTCGAGAGAAAATAAAGTATATAAAACAAAAATCAAATAGTAAACAGGATGACATATGATATACAAGATTTACGGATCAAAGACTACTCCCAACATTCAAGGCTGAAGAGAAGTGAGTGATGTAAGAGTTGATATCATCGTAGATGTTCTTTGTTGGAGTGGATGACTAGTTGATCTTGTTGTATCTCTGTGATCACCCCGATGTTTCTTGGTTGTGGCCTCTGGAGACTCGAAGAATGAAGTGATAAGTTAGAATCTTGTTATCTTCTACAAACTATTACTAAGTAGTTCTTTCCTGAGATTTAATAATTCCTAGATAAAAAGGACAATGCATCTTTGATCTTCATAATTAATTCAATATTTTAGTGTATGGATATCTCTAAATAAGCAATAATATCTACCTCATATCTCGTAGTAGATAGGATATGTGAAAATGAAATGCTCGTCGGATTCCATGTCAAGATTGCACAATCTACAAATACACTGATCTCTACGAAGATGATTATCTATCTCAATACGTAGTTGGTGGGAGCAAACTCATAGCTGAGCTAGAGAAAACATGAGGTTGTGTGACATCTGTATCAAGTTATATTTTGGAGTAGTGATAAATCCATTCTCTAGTTAGAGATAAAAGTGAGAGTAATGGAGCAGTTTTGGTGAAAGAGGTTCCTTTGGATCAGTCCAAGTAGTTTTTATATATGTTGAGTAAATCACATCTCGAATACCCATGTTGGAGTGTGATGCATTGATTGATGCCTTAGTAGGAGGAGGTCTCATGATGTCTAGGCCAAGATATTGAAGTAGAGTAGTAGTTTGAGCATACCAATAATTCCTAATCCTTTTATTTACCAAATGTATTAAGGATTTTTGTGCTAAATATGGATATCTTCTCATGTCCAACATATAATGAAATCTATGCAGTAAAGAGACAACAAGAAATATTGCTTTTGTAAGCAATGGACGAGCAACAAACTCAAAAAGAATGATGGGATGTGGAACAGTTCTTTTGGAATGAATGAACTTGGACAACATTGAGATGAGGACCCTTTCAATACGAGACCACCGCAACTGCTTGAGGCTAGGGCCCCAAACTTCACAGCCATAGAGCAGTGTAGGGGCAACAAGAGTGTGAAAGAGTCTTATCTTCGTACTAATGTCATGAAACTAGAATTGAAATCATTGCTTATCCAAAGGCTAGGGCAGCATAACCTTTGTTTAACCTTTCTTGAGATGCAGAGATCAAATTGAAGGTAGGTCCTATGAAAAGAACCCCCAAATATGTGTACAATGTGACAATCTCAACAACCTTCCCTTTATATATTATGTGAACAGAAGAGAGATCTTTCTTGGGTAGGTTGAATGTCATAATTTTTGTTTTCTGGCAATTAAATTCTAATCCATGCAAGTCAGAGTATGTGCCAAGTATGTCCAGCTATTGTTGAAGTCCTCCTATGAGTAATATATAGTTACATATGGGTGTATAGTTACATACGGACAGTTAAACCTATTTACCAATAATTCCTTTTAGTTGAAAAAACATAATGAAAGGCATCACATTTTAGATATCTAAAAATCAATAATAATTAAATTATTGACATATTTATAAATATATTTTTAATATATTATTAATTGTATCAAATTTTTTAAATAATTAATGATATTTTTTTGTTATTATTATTTTATACAATTTAATTGATAATAATCAAGGTTAATATCTATATAAAGTGGTCGTTATATGAAAACATGCTAACAATATGGATGCATAGAAAAGTATTATCCAAATAAGATGGCATAGTTAAAACATGTTAACATTATATAATAAAATGTAATATTTTTTATATGCAAATGATCATTGTAATAATTTTTTTTAGAAAGGTTGAAGATCTTTTTCATGAATTGAACTGGTATTTTTTAAGGAAGCTTAATGTTTTTTACCATTTCATATCCTATTGAATTAAATTAATCTTAGATTTATTAAAAAGCAAAAATATATTTATAATTTTATATTAGAGACTTAAAAATCAATTTTGTAAATGTTTATTGTAATGGTTTTTTTTGTCTATATCCTTTCTAGATTATTAATTGTACGTATCCTAAACACCAATTCTTCATATTTCTCGTAGCTGATTTTTGTTTTTTTAAGGTAGCATACGTTATAATTAAACAAACAGCCATAGTTAATACATATGGCTGAAGGTATGGATGGAGATCGCCCACTCCGAAGGAAGACGGCAAGAAGGACACATGAATGCTTTCTTCGCAGATGTTATTATAGCACTGAAGAGTAAGTGGGATCCAATTCCGGCAACTGGGGTTCGCACATTTATAGTTTGCCCTGTACCTGCAGATATTCGGCTTTCCATACAAGAAGTAGTATTCCTTCAATTTCAAAATGGGAACATTCCCACGGAATATCGCACCAGCTTACAAATGAGAGATGGGTTCAGCAAGATCGATGGCATGTGCCAACGTCTATATCACACGTTGCGCAATGAATCCGCACTGAATGAGATTTTTCAAAGCATGTTTACTGTCGATCCGGGGTTCAACATCGTCGTTCAGCATAAAGCTCCGTTTGAGTTGTTTTTTATATTGATCTGCTTCCTTTCATCAGAATTGCAGGTTATCGTCCGTTTTCTCAGACTAAGATCATAATTGGACGCAATGTGGAGATATCATCTAAGAACCTTGATTGATAAATTATGTATCTATTGTGAAGATTTTAACAGTCTTGTTTACTAGAGAATACCTTGTTATCCTTAGTTGTGTTCTTCTTGAAGAATTTAAATTTTGCGATTTTTCGCCGAAGTCCGATCGCGGGGGCGCCAGCCGGACTGCGCTCAGTGGAAGGCGCAGTGCGAACTTCGGGGGCGCCAACGGACTGCGCTCAGCGGAAGGCGCAGTGCGAACTTCGGGGGCGCCAACGGACTGCGCTCAGCGGAAAGGCGTAGTTCGAACTTCGGGGCGCCAACGGACTGCGCTCAGCGAAAAGGCGCAGTTCGAAATTCTGGGGCCAACGGACTGCGCTCAGCGGAAAGGCGCAGTTCAAACTTCGGGGGCACCAACGGACTGAGCAGTCCGCAGGGCGGAACTGGGAAGACTTCCCGATTTGTGCCGAATTCTCTGGACGGGCGAAGTGCGAACGACGCACACTGTTTTGCCGAAGTCCGACTTCGGGGGCGAAGTACGAACTTCGCTCAGCGCATGGCAAAGTGAGACTGCACCCGGCGAAGTGCGAACGGGGTGACTCGCGCTTCGCTTGCACACTCGGGCTGCGCTCGGATCTCGGGCGCAGTCGGGTTGCGACAGCGAACTCGGAAAACTTCTTCCGACTTAGCCAACTTTGGCTTTGCAATAGTTTCTGCTCGAAAGGCTTGCGCGGCTGCGACAATTTGCTTGCTTGGCTGGGAGGAGAGAAAAACACCGAAACTTAGATCAGAGTCTCGGATCTAAGCTCTAACTATTAGAACCCGAACACAATCGCTTTGAAGCGATTTGTACAGAGAGCAAGAAACTTTAACACGTAAAATGAATGCAAACCCTAAAGATGCCTAAAACAAATAGCAAACTTTATTCATATGAAACGGGGGTTACAGAAGTCCTTAACTGAGGAAAATAACATCTATAGACTAAGCTGCAGGATAAACTAGAAGGAGAAATGTCGAGTCGGCTGCTCGGACATTAATCAGATGAGCCACACTACTCACTGAAACGCTCTCCTTTCTCTGCTCTATTCTCTACACTTTCTCTACACTTCCTCTGTCTTTTGCTGCCTAATGGCTGAAGACCCGAACTACCTTATATAGCCGCAGGGAGAGGAGGATTAGGGTTTGTTCTCTGACAGGTTTTGATAGGCCCTCAACTAGGGTTTCTGACCAATCACCGAACTAGCATTAACTTTTGAAGCGATCAGATCTATCAGACGTCACATCTGTCAGAGGGTAGGTGCGACGTCATCTTAGACCTTTTTTTAGGGATCCCTTACTGCGCAAGCACAGTTCGACTTCACCCAGTTTCGGAGTGCAGTCTGGCGGAGGCATGAAATCTAGGTTAATATTTCTAACACCCTCATTTAAACCTGATTTCACGAGCGCTTTGACTCCAAGCTACTCTCGCAATCTGTTGAAGTCTTCCTCCTTCAAAGGCTTCGTGAAAATATCTACCAACTGCTCCTTGGATCTGCAAAACTGTAGTTGAATTTCTTCGGACTTCACCAACTCTCTGATGAAGTGACAACGAATATCAATGTGTTTCATCTGACCATGGAACACGGGATCCTTTGAGAGTGCGATGGCCGAATTGTTATCACAAAAAATTGTTGTCACCCCTATCAAAGGAAAGTTTAGTTCACTTAGAACTCTTCGCAGCCAAACTGCCTAATATGCGGCTGACATGGCGACGACATATTCTACTTTGGCTATGGACAATGCAACAATGGGTTGTTTCTTGGATGGCCATGAGACTTCCCCTGATCCGAGATGGAAAGCATACCCGGAGGTGCTCTTTCGATCGTCGGTACTTCCGGCCTAGTCATTATCTGTGAAGTTAACCAGTTCCAGCTGGTCCTATCTGGCATAAAATAGGCCATGGTTTCACTTCCCATTGACATAGTGCAAGATCCTCTTACCTGATTGCTAGTGCATGTCCTTCAGAGTCTCCATGAAATGGCTGATCAGACTGACTTCGAACATCAGATCTGGCCGAGTTGCAGTCAAATACATCAGACTACCAACTAGCCTCTTGAATAGGGTTGGATCAACATTCCTCCCTGAATCCAATTTGCTCAGCTTCAAACCTGTGGCTACAGGTGTGATGGCAGGTTTGTTGCCCTCCATCTTGAACTGCTTCAGGAAATCCTTCGCATACTTGCCCTAAGAAATGAAGATGACATCTGTCGATTGGTCAACTTTAATGTCAAGAAAATACTTCATTAGCCCTAAGTCCGTCATCTCGAACTCATTCTTCATGGCTATTCTGAAATTGTCGAATAGGACATTGTTGTTGCCAGTATAAATCAAATCGTCCACATACAGGCAGACGATAATGAGCTCACCTGCTTCATTTGTCTTCATGTATAGGGTATGCTCATATGGGCATTTTACAAACCCATTTTCCTAAAAATAGTTGTCAATTCAGCTGTACCAAGCTCAGGGCGCCTGCTTCAAACCATACAGGGCCTTCTTTAGCTTCAGGACTTTGCCCTCCTGGCCTTCAATTTTGTAACCTGGTGGCTGGTCTATGTAGACCTCTTCCTCCAACACTCTATTGAGGAAGGCTGACTTGACATCCATCTGGTACATCTTCCAACCTTATTGGGCTGCTAATGCTAGGATCATCCTGATTGTGTCAAGTTAGGCTACAGGCGCATATACCTCATGGTAATCGATGTCTGACTTCTACTTGTAACCCTTCACCACCAGTATGGCTTTATGCTTGTCAACATCTCCTTGGGCATTGAAATTTTTCTTATACACCCACTTGGCCCCAATGGTCTTCTTCCCTACTGGAAGATCTGTCAACTGCCATGTCTCATTCTTTTCAATGGCTGCTATTTCCTCATCTATCGCATGCACCCACTTCTGATTCTGACTTACTTCTTCGAAATCTACTGGATCAACTTTAGTAAAGAATGCAAAGTCATAGTGCTCTTCATCTATGTCAGTTTGGGTTGCCTCGTAGATTTCTGTTTAGCTCTGATACCAATTTGAAGAATTTAAATTTTGTGATTTTTTTCCAAAGTCTGATCGCAGGGGCGCCAGCCGGACTACGCTCAGTGGAAGGCATAGTGCGAACTTCGAGGGCACCAATGGATTGCACTCAGCGAAAATACATAGTTTAAACTTTGGGGGCGCCAATGGACTACACTCAATAGAAATGCGTAGTTCAAACTTCGGCGGTGCCAACAGACTGCGCTCAATGGAAAGGCGTAGTTCAAACTTTGGGGGTGCCAACGGACTGCGTAGTCCATAGGGCAAAATTGGGAAGACTTCCCGATTTGCGCTAAATTCTCTGGACGACAAAGTGCGAACGGCACACACTATTTTGCCGAAGTCTGACTTCAAGGGCGAAGTATGAACTTCACTCAGCGCATGGAGAAGTGCAAACTGCGCCCGACAAAGTGCGGACGGGGTGACTTGTGCTTCGCTTGTGCACTCGGGCTGCGCTCGGATCTCGGGCGCAGTCAATTTGTGGCAGCAAACTCAAAAAACTTCTTTCGACTTAGCCAACTTTGGCTTTGCAATAGTTTCTGCTCAGAAGGCTTGCACGGCAGCAACAATTTGCTTGCTTGGCTGGGAGGAGAGAAAAACACCAAAACTTAGATCAGAGTCTCGGATCTGAGCTCTAACTATTAGAACCCGAACATAATCACTTTGAAGCGATTTGTACAGAGAGCAAGAAACTTTAATACGTAAAATGACTGCAAACCCTAAAGATGCCTAAAACAAACAACAAACTTTATTCATATGAAACAGGGGTTCCAGAAGTCCTCAAATGAGGAAAATAACAACATTTGTAGATTAAGCTACAGGATAAACTAGAAGGAGAAATGTCGAGTTGGCTACTCGGACATTAATCAGATGAGCTACACTGCTCACTGAAACGCTCTCCTTTCTCTGCTCTATTCTCCACACTTTCTCTACACTTCCTTCGTCTTCTGCTGCTTAATGTCTGAAGACCCGAACTGCCTTATATAGCCATGGGGAGAGGAGGATTAGGGTTTGTTCTCTGACAGGTTATGACAGGCCCTCAACTAGGGTTTTTGACCAATCGTCGAACTGGCATTAACTTCTGCAGCGATCGGATCTGTCAGACGTCACATCTGTCAGAGGGTAGGTGCGAAATCATGTCAAACCTTTTTTTTGGGATCCCCTACTATGCGAGCGCAGTTCGGCTTCGCCCAGTTTCGAAACGCAGTCTGACGGAGGCGTGAAATCTGGGTTAATATTTCTAACACTTCTGCCATATAGTAACAATTACTGCACTAATTGATTCAATGAAAAGGATGCGCTATTGTATTGAAAATTACTGTTTGAATTACGGTCTTGGCTTCTGGTATCAATATAAAGATTGTTTTTAAGAAGAATGGGAGCTCTTCAAATGATTTCATTGAAATGATCGTATACGAAAAAAGTGCCACGCCATTCTTTCATTGTGTTCTCTGGTTTCCTGCTTTCTTTCGGATATCTTTTCGGGATTTTAATTTCTTTGTCTTGGGCCTGTAAAATACTTGCAACTCAAAAGGTAATGGTTAGAATTTGTTTACTTCTGTTCAGATATCTCAAAAATGAAACAGGTACTAGTAAACTACATATATGATTATTTTATACAGTTTGGTGGAACCATTACCCGCAGGTAATTGTAATTGTCCTTGCCCACAAAAAAGAACGATAGAATAAGTTACGCAGTCCAGTAAGATAATTACTGTCATTTTTATTAGCACTCACTAAAGCAAGTGCAAGACAGCTTGTAACCTGCTTGAAGTGGTATTGAAACCTTATTTCCATGAAGCAAATACTCGCATTATTGCTTTTTAAATATTTATACTTTACCCATTAGATATCTCACATCTTATAAATAATAACATTGCATCTTGTAAAAATTTTGATCGTTGGTAAAATTATATATTATATTAAATTATTGCTAAATATTTTAATTAGACAAATTTAGAAATGATTTAATTGAAACTATTGTAATGAACAATATTTTTATAAGAATAATAATATAAAATAGTATTTATAGCTATAAATGTACTAAATGATCTATAGTAAAAAAAATAATATTTCTATCTGCCCTAAGCCCTTTACCCTTCAAAGAGAGAGGGTTTCCTTTGTGAAGATGTCATCAAATGTGATATTAGTGGAAGATTATCTGGTTGTTGTATGCTCAATATAACTTGAGTTGCTAGACCTCTAGTTATCGGATGCATTTGTTGTTAGTCATGTGTCTCCTCATTTTTTTGTGGTTTTATCCCTTGTTCCAAATCCTTAGGGGAGACCTGATGCATTCATGTCCATAGGGTATTTGGCTTGTGTTGGTAGTCTCTGTGTTGGTGGTTTAGGTGGTTTGATGAAGTTATTGGAAATACTTGCTATTAGATGCGTTCTTGATAGTCCATTTATCCTCATCATTTTTTTCTTGCCTCTCATGATCCAAATACTTGGGGAGACTTTGTATATATTATAATGGAGTATGATGTGTACCCATGTCTGATCTATCTTAGGCAGCCCTTTGTATGGATTTTTTGGATATTTCTTTCAAAAATTTCTAGTAGCTCCCCTAAATCCTTTGGTGGTGCTTTTCTTTCTTGCTTCTCAATGAGAGGATACTTTATCTAGCCATTTTGCTATGGTTGGAGGTTATTCTCCCTTATTTTAAGGGTGGTTTTGTTCTAGGGAACATCTCCCTTGCAGGACACATTTTTTGTAGATATTTCTTTCTTCTTGGTACCTAACAACTGTTTGGTCCTTTCGACTTGTAGGGCCTTGGTTCTTCCCTGAGGGGTAATATATTGTTAATTTTTTCAATGCTCTTAGGGTTTCTTTCTAGCTCTAGGGTTATTTTTATTCCTTGAATTTTGTGCTTACAGATTTATTCTTGGTGCAGGACTCCAAATCTTAGTGTTCTATCTTTGATAGGATATTTTTCAACTACTGGTTGATGCTCTCATTTGCAGATTTTTTGCTACTAGTTGCTCCTATATTATATTTATATTGCTTTACTCAGAAAGGCTAGTATGTCTAATTCATCTAAGTGTTATGAGCTTTTTTTAGTTATTAAATCCATATTTAGCACTCTAGATCCAAATTTGTTGCCCTTGCCTATGCACAAGATTGTGGGTTTGTTATTTTAGGTTGGCTCTCATATGTGGGAGTTATTATTAGGTAAGAAGGCCAAATATAGGAATATTTTGAGTGCTCCTATAACTCCATCGACTATTTATTTTTGAGTGCTCACTTTTAAATTTAGAGGCTACTATAGTGGGTGACTATGAGCTTCTTGGGGGTAGTGGCTTTGGTTCCTTGATAGGTGGAGCTCTGTGCAGTCCCTATTTTTTTGAGCACTCTCATATTTATTGCATATTTTTTAGTTATATGTGCTCAGTTTCAGATTTAATTCAGATTCAATGGGTTTAATATCCACATATTTTAAGTTGTAAAATTTTTTGGATGCTTCTACCAGGTCTAGAAGGTCTTGTTGCTTTTGCTGGTATTTTTAGCTGAATATCTCATGGTATCAACTATTCCTGTAGAGAGCCCTCTTGGAAAATGGTCTTGAATTCCTACTAGACATGTATGTTTTGTGTTGGAAGGTTGGTTTTCCATTTCTCCTACTAGGTAGGAATGTTGTAATTTGATTTTTTTAGTTTGAGTAGAAGGTTCAATTTTAAAATCATATTTAGTGCTCTTATTTCATTTTACCATTGGGTCAACTTTACATTAGATGCTAGACAATTTGATGGGATGACCCTATTCATCTTATTTTTTGAGTACCCCTAGGGTCGATCGACTTGTACTTTTTTGGGCACTATGTTTGCTTTTATCTATTTTTGGATCAGCTTTGTTCCACTCTCAGTACTTATTAAATATCTATTTATTTAGGTTTGGGGATCCTTGTAAAACCCCTTTGTAAAAAGGTTTGAGGACAATTTTAAAACCCCTTCTTTCACCAAATCAAAAAAGAAATAATATTCATATCTTTTGTTGAATCTTATACTTTGCTTAATTTTTAGAATTGATTATTTTTCATAAAATATTAGAAGTATTCAAATAATTATAAATATATATGTTCAATACAATAGTACATTTTTTCCAGGATATCATGTATTGGAATAATTGATATTGAAATGAATTATGTTTTTTAAAATAGTTTATTTTTATTTTTAAATTAGGGGATGTATTCTATCAAAATATCAAATGTATTAATTCATCCATTACACAATAAATTAACATAACTCTTGAAATATTCTTTGAAAAAAAGTAAATATTCCAATGAAAAGCTAATATGTATATTTTTACTAATTTTAAAAAATGGTTAAGAGTTAGATATAGTTTAGAATGTAATGTTATGTCAATATTTTTCTTGTATCCTTTTGTTCTTACTTTAGTTTTTTCTTGTTATAGAGATTTTTTTTTAAGTATACTTCTATTATGAATATTAACAAAAAGCTTATCATTACTTTATACCTAAAAAAAAGAGGTGGTATAAATTTTTCTATGTTTTAATTTTTAGTTTTTTTAAATACTTATAAATAAGTTAAATTAATGCAATAAGTTATTTATTAAATTTTTAACTCGTCATTTAGTAAAATAATGTAGCTAATACCAGAGCTTTGTATTGAGGTATATCTATAGTGCATAGCCTTTAGATTCAGAACCTCGTTATAAAAGGATATTCTCTCAACACCATCAATTATATTTTAATATTATGAGCTCCTGCTTGGTGCATTCTCAATATGATAGAGAAGTTAAAACTCACTCTCAACATAATTGAAAATTTCATTATCCAACATGTCCTTCATCAAGGTGTTGTGGAGTTTTTCTGCTTATCCTCAGCAGATTTGTCACATAATGGAAAACTCTGGAGATCACAACCAGCACTTGGATTCTGGTAGATCCACCTCATTAACCTAGGAATAAACTACCTTTGACAGCTCTAAAACAATTAGGTTGGGTAAGGAAACCCCAAGCAGTAGATCCTTTTACTAGTGTTTTACAATACACAGGTCCACTAAGCCAGACAAAATGATGTTACTTTATTTTTTAAATATTTTTGGTGACCAAACCTATTAATATAAGTGCTCATTAAGCCAAGACCGGTGCCTTATCCATTACAGAGTCGTAGAAAGTTTATAAATGACTTTATATAGATTAAAGCAAGAGGAACTAGTTCGGTTTATCCTAGTCAAATAATGTAAAGTAAACAAAATGATTAAACTGGTGAAATATAAAGTGTCATTCATGGGTTTTGATTGCAAGAACACATGAACGAGAATCACACAAACCATAACACATAGAATATGAACCAAGAATTGAGTTGGAATTTGTATGAATATAAAGAGATTACATAAAATAGGCCCAATAGAATGCTCGGGTCCTGTATGCCAATGATTTACAATAAAATCCTCATTCGAATAATGTAACAAATGGGCTACTCCTCTCCATCCTCGTTGTAATGATGAAAGAGTCTCCAACTTAGCATGTTCATTAGGAAATGATCTCAATTAACAACACTCCATGGTAATCCCTAGAAATGGTAGAAGTAAGGGTGGCAAGAAATAAACATAGGAAACACAAGGAAAAATACAACTACATAATGGATAAATTTAATACCTGGCATTTCTCTCTTAGAGATTTGATAAAAAATGTTTACTATTGCGGGTTATTCTTCTTATAGTGCAGACCATCTGATCATTGTAACCGCCCACCATGCTATAATAATCCTATTGTACCCAGAATAGGGATGCTCTCAAAAAAGACCACTTATCCCATGTTTCCTTCATGCAAGTGGATGCTGCATACCTTCGCTGGTACTACCTTGTGCTGGTAGTTGTGGCCCTCCTAGTGCATGTGTTGTGGTAGTGGTGGGCCCCACTCCTACCCTATGATTTTGAATAGCTTGGTCAATGAATGCCCAAGCCTCATCATGAAATGTCAAGGAGAAGAGGAGTAGGTTCAAATATTGCATGGCCTCAACTATCCAATCCTTAGCCCACTACACATTATTATTGGTAAATTCACAGGTCATCTACCATCTCCACTAAAGTTGTAAAACAATTAGATAACCTATAACTAGACTCTAAATCAAAATCTTGTATTTTTTGAAAAATAAAATCTTTGATAATTGGGGCTTGTCCAAAGTCCTCAATGGAAAGACTGTAGTCAACCAACTCATTATTGACCTCATACTAGAATTCTACCACCTCTTGGCTCCACTAGAACCAATTTTGCTAATTCTCTAAAAATATGGTGACCTTGATGTACTCTTTTGCAAAGAAGCATAGGGAGTCATCCAATGGACCAGTTGTTAGTCCAAAAATGGGCACGTAGTCCTCTTGAAACCTCTTATAGATTGGCATAATTTGGTCCATTCTCTGCCTCTCTTGTTGTAATTTATTCTTAATGAGATCTATTGCGCATCTCACAACATATATATCCATTAGGATGAACTCCAAATCCCCCATATTGGCTTGGACCTTTTCTTCATATCTTGTTTGAGCTCATCTACCAACCTGAGTTGGACGCTAGTATGTGTAGTGGAAGGAGCGATCATCTTTAGCTTATCAACTTCTGCTTGAAGCTGCTTGATCTTGAGTTGTACAGGCTCAACTTCGACAACCTTGGATTTCCATTCTTCAATTTCCTTTTCTACTACTTCGGCCATGTGTTCTTGAGTAGCCACTTGTAATTTTATCATTTGGACATGTGCAACAGATGCTCGGATGACACCTTTTCTTATAACTATAGTAACCTCTCTCATGCTAGCTGGCAGTGGGATCTCAAAGGAGGTGATGGGTGTATCAGTAATTTCTTGTCAAGCTATCTATCCATGTCTGACTATCCCCTTGCTGGGGGACCTTTGTTCTTCCATATCCTGGATCTGGCCTCCTTCATCGAAGGTGAACTGGCAAGTGTTAGTGACTGTTGTCATTGTTGATGTAAAATGAACGAGAATTATATTAGGAAATAATCAATCAAACATTAGAATTTACTATTAACTTCAAAGTATAAATAGGTTACAAAATAGATTATTTAACGACTTCCCATTAGAAGTGCTAACATCGTTTAATAATAGATTATTCTAAAAAACTAACTAAATATCATAATATATTTAGTTATTAATCATAGTAACTAGAAATTAATTCGTAGCATAGTAACTATCTCCTATGGTAGAAAATTAAATGTAATAACCTATGTAGTATAATGCAATATACTACCTATTTTACCCTAACATCCCCCATTTATTACATTACTTTGATATACAAAGTTTATTTCAAAATAATTCAAATTTGACACGTCCAAGTGCCTTTGTGAAGATGTCAGAAACCTGTTCGTTGGTGGGAATGTATTGGAGCTTGATGTTATGTTTAGGAACTTCATCAAGAATGAAATGACAATATTTGTCAATATGCTTTATGCATTCATGATTGATTGGATTCTTGACCAATCTCAAAACACCTAAGTTGTCACAAAACATGTGAATAGGAAGTTTTTTGGTAGGCCCATGGTAGCCAAGATGTGACTTAACCATATCGCTTCACACATAGCTCCACGTGTAGCGCGATACTCTACCTCTATTGAAGATAAAGCAACCACATGTTACTTTTTACTATGCCATGAGACAGGACCAGATCCAAGATGAAATACATACCTTGATGTTGATTTTTTGTCATCTATGGATCTAGCATAATCAGAGTTAGTGTAACTCTATAATAAGAATGAATTATTCTTCTTATACTCTAGACCATAATCTACACTACCCTGAATGTAGTGAAGAATCCTCTTAGCTGCTTTCCAATGAGAGACATTTTGTTCTTGCATGAACCGTGAAAGATAGTTTACAGCATAAGTAATATCTAGTCTAGTATTATTTAGATAGATGAGGTTTCCAATCATCTGTCTATATAGTGTGCCATCTACCTGTGATGAGTCATCATATCATGATAACTGAAGCCCTAATTTCATCAGTGTTGCTTTGAGCTTACAATCAGTCATACGATATTTTCCTACTAAAATATTGGTATACTTTTTCTGAGTCACAATAAGATGATTCTTCTTATTTTCTATCTTAAGGCCAAGACAGTAGTGGATAATTCCTATATCTATCATATCAAATGACTCTTTCAAGTCATATTTCACAGATTTAATCAATTTCTTTAAATTTTTAGTGATGATCAGATCATCTACATATAACACAAGAATCACTATTTTAGAACCTGTGTTCTTGATATAGAGATTTGCGTCAGATGGACTTCTCTTAAATCCATGTTGTAGTAGGTGACTATCCATTTTTATGTACAATGATCTTGGGGCTTATTTCAGCCCGTATAATGATTTTACCAACTTGCAAACTTGTTGCTCATGGCTTTCCTCAACAAATCTAGGAGGTTGAGTCATGTACACTTCTTATTTTAAGTCATCATTTAGAAAGGTGCTTTTTACATCCATCTGATGTAATTTCCATTCGAACTGTGCTACCATAGCACAAATAACTTGAATGGTGGTCATCCTTGCTGCAAGATCAAAGGTTTTTGTAGACACCAAAACAACACCAATCCAATTATGTGACTGCAAACACTGATCACATTGGCACACACAGCCCCCAGGGTAGCCCCTAGAGGTTAAACAGTGGTCCTAACCACTCTCACAGTAGTTTTGGAAGGTCAAAAATCATTTTGGTGCCTTTAGGAACTTTGCTCAATATCCGTTCCACCCGAGTGCGAATTCAAAATGGGATTCGCTCCTCTCAGGGACGAATTCATAATTCACTCCGGGGTGGGGCAAATTGCAGGTTTGACGGGCAAAAAGTCAAATCTTGACAAATGGCAGCTCGGATCCACCACTTAACTCCTCCTTCATTTCATGGGAGCATGGGTGAGCATTTTTGAGCATTAGAGGCTATTACAGTGGAAGTCATGAAGCCCCTAATGAGGGGGGAATCTTCCCTCCCCTGAAATGACATGGCTGCCAAGTGGCTCCCCTGCATGCTCATCCCAAGAGACCTCCAGGTCTATAAATTGGTGGGTTTTCTCACCCCAAATATATACAAAGTAAGAGAAATTTTGAGCAACGAAGTGCTACCATTTTATTTCCCCATACATCCTTGTGCGATTTGTGCCCTTCACATCCTTGATCTCTTTTAGAGAGGAGGTCATAGGGTGACTATTGGAAGGACTAATATTGAGCCCAAAACCTAAAATTTGACCATAGTATACCACCCAATTTTTTGACAACCCCTTGTAAGATATTTTGGACCCATCCCAAGTGGATTGGTGCCAAAATCAGGCCCCAAACGATGGGCGGCCCGCCCGGGTGCCCCCGCACTGCTGTAGGCCTAATCGTCCCCTTTAGGAGCGATTGGGAATCTATAGCAGAATTTGCTTTCTGTCATTTTTATTTTTTTGCATTCAATTCTATGATTCTTATATAGGTTTTCATTTAAATCTCGTCTCGTTTTGAACAATTTTGATCATGTTTCTATATTCATTTGCTCTTACTAACTTGCAGGTAGTATCATTCATATTCCCATTGACAGAGGTCAAATTGGGAAAATTCAACCATCTAGGTCTTCCCAAAATGCCCCCAATTAGCTAACCCCAAATTTTAAGATCTTTTGGAGCTTCCTAGGCAAGACATTTGGGATAGTACCTTTTCAGCGTTTTGTTGCAGGTGAATTCGTCCCTCCCCGGAGCAAATTCAAATCGGTGAGGAATTTCTTGACTGTTATTTTTGTAATGCCCTCTTGGTGATGTCCTGATGCCCCTGTCAAATTTTCAATGCATTTGGATTCATTTTATCCACAATTTAATTCATTTTTCTCATTCATTTATCTTAGGCTTGGGGATTGCATGCTTTGTTTTATCCGTAGGTGCTATTGACTATAATGTAGGACCAGGATATTGGAGGAGAATCCAAGAATCAAAATTCATAGACACAAGCGATGGTGACATTTTGGTCCGCCCATCTTACATGTGGGCACGCGGAAGAAGGAAGGCGATCCATGGATGTAACCAAGAGATGAATTTAATGCTCTTCGCCCCTGAAAAGGGATGTTGTGAATTGTAATCGAATTGCAAAATACATCAATAAAAGATAAGGGTTGTTATTTCATTTGGGTTTCAATTCATGCTTTCTCCATTTCATGCATTTTTAATTCGTAGAATTTAGCGTTGAATTTAATTCTGTTTTTGCATCGTGCTTGGAGATTTTCCTCTTTTTGTTTTTGTATCCTCGTGATTTCAGTGGCAATCATGGTGGGACCTTGTCCTCTGCTTTTTGGATCAGAAATTTGATCAAAATTTGCCCTCTTTTTTTGGAATGTGGGACTGTTGTTCATTCTAGTCTGTGGCAAACACAGAATTGTAATTCATCTCATCCAGGGATGAATGGGAATGTGCCCCACCCTATGATGAATCCATTTCTATTATTCGTCTAACCTAGGTATGAATAACTCTCTACACATTTTTAGGATAGAGACTCAGGATCAGAAGGTCTGGGTAGAGAAGAGGTAAGGATCCTACACTTTCTCTGTCATTTCTTGTTTTTAGTGTTTTTATTTTTGGATTATTTGTTTGCTTAGGGAAAGTTTTCCTTTTGTCGTTTGCTTTTTTCCTTTTGCAAAATAAAAAATGACCCCACACACCATGTGGCAAATTAAAAACCAAGGTGCTGGTCGTAAAACCCCAGCCCTTGATCAATACCAACGGTGGATTTCATCACCACCTTGGCTTGATTTTTGCATCCATTACCCCGATAACAGTTGTTGCTAGACATAAATCCTAACGAAAACTGACCGAGTGTAGCTGGGGTGATTCCTAGTGCACGAGGATAAGTCTTATATGGTAGGTGTCATAAACAGGGTGATTCCCCTTTCATACCACCTATGTTCCACGTACCATATGCTCTCATGTACCTATAGTTTCCCTCATGTAAGGGCGGGTATATAGAGAGGTTGGTATATCAGCTTGGCAATGGTATATCGAAGGGGCGACCATTTCTTGGGAGTCATAAGAGCCATCATTTTGCATTTAAACATTCTTTAAAACCTTAAAAACCAAAAACAAAACAAAACAAAAATCAAAGCACACTAAACCAGGTCTAGGACACACGTTCAATATTTAAACGAGATAATCGCTGCTTGTGTGTGTGTATGATATTTTCTGTTTAGTGTAGAAAAAAAAAATTATAACAAAAAAGATAAAAACCTACATAGCTTGTAGAGAGTTACCACCATGGTATGCACCTATAGCCAAGCCCAATCACAAGCGGACGTTGCGAAGAGTGTATAAGGGGGCACAAGTCACCTCTGCTATAGCACCAAGGACTTGTTTATACCACCTTGGCGGCCTAACCCATGAGAGAGTCCGCATCGTCCCATTTCATAATGGGACTATAGAGGCACCCCTTTGAGGGACACACCCATTCATCATAGCCCCTTTCAAGAGGATTCCTTACACGCGATCAAAATAGATAAGAAGGCTCCCTTGGAAGCTCGATATGAGTGGCTACCGTGCAATGAAGCGCTAGAGCAGCATAGTGTCCATGAGGAGAGGCCACATGATTATAGAATCCCTCCTTTGCCCCCCATCACTGTTAGAACCAATAGACAAAATCCAGAGTGCAAGGCTCTTCAAACTGAGTGAGCTAACTCTGCTCGCCCCTTTCACACATATGAAAGGGAGCATGAGGAATATGATTACATTCCTCAAGAGCAATATACAGAGCGAGGGCCATGGACCTCCACACCAGCTAGATACCATGATCACCCACTGAGGCCAGAGCCTCGGGTGAATGCTGCCAACCTTGATAGAGTGAAGTGACCTATTGAGATCTCAGATCATCATGATCGAGGTAAGTGCATAGGAGAGGCATCTAGGCCTCTTGGGCTCAATATGGTGGAACAAATTGCCCTGGAAGTCACCAGACATGCCACTCACCAAGCGTAGATCACACGGCTTGAGCAAGACCAACAACAACTAGAGCATTTATATTGCCTTAGCAAAGAGTGCATTAGGTGCCAAACATACGAGCTGCTACATAATGCGGTGCCTGAGAGGGTTCTAACCTCGTGCACCCAAAGAGCAAAACCATATGAGATGCGCAATCCCTTGGTGCAAGATAGGTCCTCGTGACCTTACCAAGCGCTACCTCTGAGACCTCCTAGACCTAAATGGGAGGCCACTCCTCGAAACAACGATGGGTACCCTCCACGGGGACCCACCCAGGGTCATAGGTCTCACCCAGAGACTCCTCATGTAGCTTACGAGGAGTATGAGCAAGAATATGAGTAGGCCAAAATGCCCTACCTAGGCGAAGGAGTTGCCATCTGGCCACCCCTTCAGAGGCCTCAAGTCTCCTACAACCCACAATGGGAGAAAACCAAAGAGGAGGAGATTAAATCCTCAGATGCATATAAAGCGCTGCTAGAGCATTTGGATTCTGTGGAAACCAAAACTTTTGGGCCCCAAAATCCCACTTTACGCTAGCTCCGCAGTCACCCTGTGCATCTGTTAGTTCCAGCACCTCCTTACCTTGAGCACTTCAAGCTACCTTAGTTGGCAACCTTTAGAGGTGAGGAAGATGCCTAAGAGCATGTGACGAGATTCCTGAGCCAATGCTTTGGCATTCAGGACAATGATGCTTTGTTATTGAGAACATTTATAACCACATTCGTAGGCCCTGCCTCAGACTGGTTTACCTAATTACCAAAGCACAGCATCAAAACTTAGATCAGTTAGTGGATGCGTTCCTCAAATGCTTCGCCTTCAATACCAAGAATAAGGCCTCACTAAGTGACTTAGCCAGCCTCCGGCAGTATGAGGAAGAGACCATGGTAGCCTACAGGAATCAGTGGAGGACTTTGCTTTCAAAGTTGCCCTACCTCCCTCATATGTCTGACCTCACTCAGATGTTCTCAAAAAGTTGTTTGAGATTGATCTCTATGCTATTACACCTACAAAAATATGCCACCTTATAAGAAGCTCTTGTGCAAGCCAGGATTATTGAAGAGATCAAAATACAGGATGGCGAGATAGCCAAACCTAAGAAAAAAGAGTGGACTAAAAACACTAAAACTGGGACCACGCAACAAAAACCCACTGCGGTTAACCAAGTTGCAATCAATGTCCCTAAACCTATGCAAGCAACTCAGCCTCAAAAGGCTAATTATCAGGTAGTGCCTCCCAAAAACTATGACAAAGAAAATTAGAGGCAAGAGCAGAATCAACAGCGTCGCCCTAGGAGACAATACACACCCTACACAGAGTCCAGGGACTCCTTGTTTGACCGCTTGTTAGTGGCAAACCTGATCAACCTGCCAGAGATTTAGACTATAGATCCCAACACACCCAAGCCTAAGGGGTATAGAGAGGACTTGTACTATAGGTTCCATAGCCGGTAGGGACATGACATAAATGCTTGTTAGAAATTTAAGGGCTTGGTGCAAGACTTGATTGATAACAAGACACTGGCAGTGGATAATCCTGTCGCACCAAGTAATCAAAAAATGGAGGTCTTCAAAGACCCCTTGCCTGCTCATGATCCACAGGCAAAGACCCTACAAGTTAACGAGGTCACACAGAACTACCCCATGTAGGGGTATGTAGGGATGATCAGTATAGTGACTCAGAATAGGAGGTATCTGAGCACGAATACTCCTGCGACAGCTATAGGAGAGGTTCCAAAAATGTCCCAACCACAACAGCACCTTGCACAACCTCCTCTACCTAGACCAGTGGCCACACTTTAGACCAAACTCACTCAGATTTTGAGGACCACATCGGCTAGGCTCTCCATATACGATCTTATACAACAATCTACACCCCATCGGGAAGCTCTAATGGAGATATTGAAAGCCATCGAGTTCCAACCCCATGAGACAAATTCTTTCAACAACTTTTTGGGGCATGTCAAGTGATGCACTGAGCCGGTCATCACATTTCGAGAAGACGAATTAATATCAGTGACTGATGACATGGTGGATCCACCCCTGCACGTTATCGTGTGGGTCAATGGGATCTCATACAAGAGGGTGTTGATAGACATTGGATCGTCTAGTAATATCATCACAATTGTGGCCCTAAAGCATCTGAAGTTGCCCACATCTCACATCATAGCTTCCACCTACACTCTACGAGCATTCAATGATGCAATCTACTCAACAGTTGGCACAATAGTCCTGCCAATCCAAGTGGGACAAAAGACCATACCTACATTGTGCCACATATTGGAGGGTGAGATGGCCTACAACATCTTGCTGGGATGGCCATGGATCAAGGACATGAAGTGTGTCCCTTTGATAGCTCACCAATGTTTAAAGTATACATTTGAAGGGGAGGTGCATGTAGTCCCGGCAAACTTAGAACCCTTCAAGTATTGTAATACGGTGCAGTTGATGCTACAATCGACCCTACCATCGACGCATTTGGATTTATAGTTAAATCCATCTAAATAGGGTTCGATTCCACAGGCATCCTCAATGGCAAGTTCTTCAAAGTCCCATCCGGGTTCATCTTCATCATCTGGTCCTCCACCAACGACACCATCTATAGGGACCAAATAGAAGGACAAAGGGAAGAAACCCTTGGAAGAGGCAAAACATTTGGAAGAGACACTGCCATTAGTATCAACTATCTCTATGGAGAAAATGCCTATACGAATGGAAGTAGAGGCTCCTAGTCCACCCGACATGGAGTGGACTCAAGGAGAACTTCCATTCCATCCCCCTCAAATGCCAACAATCAATGTTGAAATGGCCAATACGGATCTGGGGGAGTATCTGGTGTGGAATATTGTAGCAACACCCGCACTAGAGTCCATGCAGGACATGGGGAGACCTTGCCTTCCCATTGGCACCATTGTTCCCCTAGGCTACCCGTCGAACCAGACAAATTTTATGTATGGGGGCCTTGATCATGGCATTGCACCATGCACACAAGAGGACAAGGATGAAGAGCCTTTTGCTAAAAATGTCAATTATTTGTCTAACCCAAACTTTGCTCTGAGATACCTTGGCCAATGCAATTGGCACGGATATGGGTTAGGCAGATATGAGTAGGGGATACGTGTTCTTTGCCAACCAAGATACCAAATGTCGTATGACAAGTCAGGAGTATGGTTCAACCACCCCGTGTCCTTGGACATCTTGGTAGAGAACATGCAAGGCCTAGGGATAGGCAACAAGGGGGGATTGGCATCAGATCCATATGCCAACTCTAATACCACATATATGTTGAGGGATTATCTCCCATTAATAGCAATCAACCTTGTTGGCCATAGCAATCCCTTCCCTTCGCTCAAGAGAGGAGAAAGCTCGAGAGCTCATTTTCAAGGAGAGTCTAGACGATGGCAAGAAGGGTCCTCAGAGGACGAATCGAAATATGAGGTAGCACTATGGGACCCCTTCGAATCAGATAGCAATCACTCATAGGTGATCCCCATGGATGATTATCAAGAAAACCTCTTAACAATGTTCCCTTTAGATGCTCCAATCGAGCAGGCACCACTCCAAGGAAATTAGGCCCCATCGTAGAGAGCGGAACAACCCCAATGGGGCCAGATCAATTTGCTTGAGCAAGGCAAGCCTTTAATGCTGCAAGAAGTCAGAGCCAACGAAGGCCTTTGGATCTCCGATAGTGATTATGAAGATGAAACTGAGATGGCATATCTTAATCACATGCGACAAATGTGATGGCCATACCCCTTGGAGATTAATGGCATGTTCGAACAATTAAACATAAGACTTGGGCATGAGTGGTACGTAGACCCAGTGCGGTGGGACCAAGTGTTGGATCCTCTACTCTGGGAATACGAAGCATACCTTCTACCTAGAGACCCTATAGTGCCATCCGTACTGAGGGTAGACCCTATTTTCCTATCTGCACATAAGGCTGATCCATTTGTACCCATCCCTCTAGAACCAGATCCAGAGCATAGAGATCATCCAGGATGTCTGAGCACCCACACCCATGATAATGGAGACCAAAATCATTCCATACACATGATCTCCATTGACTTAACCGCCCCCATCCGCAATCCGATCGATCCAACATAGTCATTGTCTCTCGACATAGATGCCATAGACTAGGATCATGTCAATTCCCCTCCATCCCCATCCGAGTACTGGAATTTTGATGAAATGCTTCAGTTTACCCTTGGGCCAAATCAGGATATCTTCCATGCTGAAGAGGGACCCGAGGTTCCTAACGATGATCTAAACTCATAAAATGATATCCACCTGATCCCAACTCCACATCAGTTGGAGGACGGATCCCACATGTCAGTCGAGGAGATGACTAACGTAGACATCGGCTTAGATCCAATGAATCCATAGATTATCAAGCTAGGGGTAAGTCTATCCCCTGAAGAGCGAGTCGACTACATTGTCCTTCTCAAAGAGAATAAGGAGGTTTTTACATGGTCATACAAAGACATGTCGAGACTAGACCCATAGCTAGTCATGCATAATCTAACGCTTGATCTGACAGTCAAGCCAGTTAAGCAAAAACTATGTAAGATGCACCCAACAGTGGCCTTAATGGTCAAATATGAATTGCAAAAGTTGTTGGATGCATAGTTTGTCATCTGCATGGATTATCCACCATGGCTATCCAACATGGTGCCCGTCAAGAAGCCTAATAGGAGGATTCGCATATGCACTAATTTTTGAGATCTAAACAAAGCAAGTCCTAAGGATGATTTTCCCTTGTCAAGCATCGATGCATTGGTAGACGCTATAGTGGGTCACGAAATGCTTTCCCTCATGGATGGTTTCTCAGGATACAATCAGATTTGTATCAATCTTGAAGACCAGCTAAAAATAGCATTCACAACGCCTTGGGGAACATTTTGTTATAAGGTCATGCCTTTTGGCCTTAAAAATGCTGGTGCCACCTACCAACATGCCATGACATACATCTTCCATGACTACATGCACAAGACTTTAGAAGATTACATGGATGATTTGTTGGCCAAATCTCTTTTGCGCTCGGATCATCTTGGTGACTTAAGCAAGATCCTCGATCACCTCACGGAGCATAAAGTCAGACTGAATCCCAAGAAGTGCATTTTTGGCATCACATCTGAAAAACTCTTGGGTTTCATAGTCTCAAAATGAGGCATCGAGGTGGACCCAAACAAAGTCAAGGCAATCCTTGAAATGCTTCCCCCAACTACCATCAAGTAGCTCAGAAGCCTGTAGGGAAGGGTCGCATTGATAAAGCACTTCATAGCATAGCTATCTGACAAGTGCTAACCAATGAACAAGTTGTTGCACAAGGGGGTAGCATTTCACTGGGATGACGAGTGCTAGTCAGCCTTTGACGACATTAAACAATACTTGGCTTCACCAATATTGGCACCACCTAGACCAGGAGTGTCGTTCTACTTATACATTTTAGCTACTGAGGTGGCACTGGGAGCCATGTTAGCCCAAAAGAACGAACTTCATAGAGAATAGGCTACTTACTATCTTAGCCGCACCTCGGTCAACTATGAACTTAACTATGTAGACATTGAAAAACTTTGCTTGGTAGTGGTGTTTGCTACCAAAGAGTTGCATCATTACATGCTAAGCAACAAGACGTATGTTGTGTCTAAGGAGAATCCATTGTAGTACATGATGAGTCATACTTATCATAGTAGCCACACGGTGAAATGGATCATGTTGTTGACAAAATTTGACATAGAGTTTATCGGACAGAAATCCATAAAAGGTTAGGTCATAGCCGATCAACTAGCAGAGGCTCCTCTCAAAGATGATAAGCCTCTGGTCATAGAACTACCCGATGATGGGGTCTTCCATGCCTCAAAATCACCAAATTCTGATGAGCCTGAGTCACAGGCCGACATAACCCTATTTTTTGATGGTTCTAAATGTGAGCAAGGTGGTAGCACGGGAATAGTATTCTTCACACTTGCAGGGCACTCGATGCCCCTGTAATTTAAATTAAATTTCCCATGCACCAACAATAATGCAGAGTATGAAGCCTTGCTCATAGGTCTTTAGACATCAATCACCATGAACATTAAAATATTGAACATCTTTGGTGATTCCTTGTTAATCATCAACCAATTCAAAGGGGTATTCCAATGCAAATGCCCAATTCTATAGGCCTACAAAGCCCTAGTGGATAAATTCCTAGCAAAGCTTGAATGGTACGACATCGAGGAACTCCCTCTATCATCGAATCATTTTGTAGACACTATGGCCTCCTTGGGGTCCTTAATCTCGCAAGACATTTCTGGTGAAATGGCAACCATTCAAGTCAAAACATTATCGCAATCAGCGATGGATCGAGCAAGCTCTGATTTAACGCTAGGAATCCACTTGATCCAGATTGAGTCATCCACGAACAGGTTCTCTCAAATCCATGATCATTTGAATCATGCCAACTGGGGGTCCTTGTTCTCCCCTACTCCCATTAATAGCAATACAACGCTATTCTTGCAAGTTCTTTCCCACTCAAATTTTTCTAGGGATAAACTTCAAGAGGGATTGGCAGTTCAGACTATCAAGGTTTCTGATCAGCAGAATTGGTATGCACCCATCAGGGACTACCTCAAGTTATGTAACCTCCCGCGTGGATTGACACATGCCGCACAACGATCATTCAAACAAAAAGTAGCAAAGTATATCTTTTTAGGAGACATTTTGTATCGTCAGAGCTACAAAAGGATTCTCCTCCATTTCTTGGACCAGCAGGAGTCTGCTTGGGCAATCACCAAAGCACACGATGGCACATGCGGTGGCCACTTCGATGGTATGGCCATCGCAAAGCGCATTATTTGCAAGGTCTATTATTGGCCATATTTAGAGCAATATTGTTGCACATATGTCAAGAAGTGCGTGAAGTGTCAACATCATGCCAATTTGACACACGTACCTTCCCAGGCCTTGCAGCCGATCCAATCGACTTGGCCATTTTTGTAGTGGGGCTTAGATCTCATCAAAAAGATCTCCCCTACATCATCCGATCATCACACGTTTATCATAACAGCAACAGAGTACTTCACCAAGAGGGTGGAAGTGGTTCTACTAACCTCTACGACTAGATCCCGCATTGTGGAGTTCATTTTGCATAATATCATATGTTGTTTTGGTATTCCATCCAAGATAATCTTGGATAATGGGACGTCATTCAAGAACAAATATGTGTGTGCTTTGACCACAAAGTGCAAAATTTAGCACGATTTTTGACACCCTATTATTCGTAGGCAAATGGGCAAGCAGAGGCATCAAACAAAATTCTAGTTGCCATCCTCAAAAATACAGTCGTAGATAACTATAAGTATTGGCACATTCAGATCCCACTGGCCCTGTGGGCTTGTTGCACTAGCATTAGAACACCCACTAGAGCAACTCCATTTTCACTAGTGTATGGCTCTGAGGTAGTCATGCCTCTCGAGTTGGAAATCCCTTCGTTGCGCATATCAATGCATGAGTTCATCGATGATGACACTGCACGATAGGCATGGTTAGACCAGCTTATGTTGCTTTACAAACGATGTGTTAATGCCCTCGAGCATTTACGTATCTATCAAGAGTGACTTAAGAACACATACAACATGAAATTTCACCTACGAGACTTTCAGGTTGGTGACTTGGTCTTGAAAGAGAACTAGCAAAACTCTAATTTGATGCCCCATTTAAGGGATAAGTTCACGGCAAACTGGTTAGGTCCTTATGTCATTGACAGTAAAATAGGACCTGGAACATATCGGCTAGCCTCTCTTGAAGGAATCAAGGAACTAGAACCCTTTAACATCAGTCATTTGTGGCCCTTCCATATTTAGAAGAGTCATAGCCCAACCCCAAAAAGCTCCAAGGATTTCCATAATCGCTTGGTCAACCCAAAAAGCTCCAAGGATTTCCATAATCGCTTGGTCAACCCAAAAGGCCACAAGGATTCCCGCAATCGCTGGGTCAACCCAAAATCTCCAAGGATTTTCATAATCACTTGGTCAACCCAAAAAGCTCCAAGGATTCCCATAATCGCTTGGTCAACCCAAAAGCTCCAAGGATTCCCATAATCGCTTGGTCAACCCAAAGGCCCCAAGGATTCCCGCAATCGCTTGGTCAACCCAAAAGCTCCAAATATTTCCATAATCGCTTGGTCAACCCAAAAAGCTCCAAGGATTTCCATAATCGCTTGGTCAACCCAAAACGCTCCAAGGATTCCCGTAATCACTTGGTCAACCCAAAGGTCCCAAGGATTCCTTAATCACTTGGTCAAAAATAAGAAAATTCAAAAACAATAAAATCATCAAAAATAACAAAAATTTGCATCTCATTTCTATGCATACACAAAATAATCATAACAACACAGAGTTCTTTTTGCATCTCACCTTCATATTCACAAAAATCAATCCCTCAAAAATACAAAAATATATAGTTGCATTCAGCATCAAACCCATACAGTGCATATTTGTGGTCATAAAGGTCAAAGCACCATAGACTGTCATTACTTGGCAAAACCATCATTTTTCTACATTTTTCCACTTTATCAATAACTCATCGCCTATAGCCGCCATTCACGTTATTTTCCCCTATCATAGTCAGTTGTTTCCTAATGTATCGAGAGATTTTCATCATTCAGTCATCATTAGCTTTCTAGCCACGTACTGTACCAAGTCAGGCAGATTTTATGCAGGTAGAGTTCTACTTGGATCACACCTTGTTATGTAGCATCCCAACACAAATTAAAACACAAAAACTCCCAAGTTGTGTGAACGAAAGATGAAACCTGCAAAGCAATCCAGGTCATCATAAGTGAAACGGTTATCTTGCTCATCCCCCCGTGTGAATGACCCCAAGAATGCTGAGAGTTGGCAAAAGGACAAGAATCTTCCCTACCCAATTCCCCAAGAATCCCAAGTTCTCAAAAGAAGTTGCAAACATCATACAAATTTGCAAAACTTCTAAACTCCAAAAAATTAGACATCACCACCAAAGTGCATACATCAAAAAGCACATACAATAGTGGTTCTCATCACTCATTATTCAAATCCCTTGCTCAAAATATATATATATATATATATATATATATATATATATATATATATATAAATAAATAAACAGTGATTTTTATCACTACAAAAGAGCAAGTATCCCAATACAATTGAAGAAAATAAGGGATTCGAACTTGAATCCCTAGAACTTAGCATTCGACGAGTCATGAGGCAAACCTCAGTACCGATTTGGTTGATAGCCTATCGATCACCTGGTGGTAAACCTCCCACATGACGATATATATGTCACATTAACTTGTGTGCGGATCAATGTTTGCATGTGGATGAGCTAGCTTGTGGTATCCTATGATAGCACTATAGATTAATCCGACTAAACACAATAAAGGATTTAGTGGAGCTAATCGGGTGATCCTCAATACGAGGTTTGGTTGATAGCCTATCTGGCACTGGCGGTATCCTGACCAACACCACATAAATGAACTCAATTGCACACACAGGGATGTGAAATAACTTGGTCCACAACAAGTCTGATACATACCTTGTTCAAAGTCTCGTTCGATGAAACTACAGTCATGGCTAGATGGTTAAAACATCTGAGTTTCAAAAAACCTTGCATACCTTCTCAACCAACTTGCTATCTTTCATCCTCACATTGCCATAAAAAAAAAATGTATACATACAAATTTATTCACCGCAGCAATCGCCTAGGACAAAAAGCCATAAATTTCTACACAGTCTATGGTATGACCACCAAAAATCACAAATTCAAGTCATCCATTCCATTTGCATATCATATGAATTAAAAACATTCATATTTTAGCACAACATATGCATTCATCACTATAACTTAACATGCATACATCCATATTCATCAATCATCATGCATAAAATCAAATCATCACATGCGCATAAACAAAATAAAGTCATATGTATATATCATAAAAAATACCCGTAGGCTACAAAGAGCTGGTCCTATGACCCCGTAACAAAATCCAAAATCTCAAAACCTCCAAGCCTAAGGCATCGGCCACCATGATCATGTAGGATCGGTGTGACGGGAACTACCCCCTGTGGTATGGGTCCTATGGGACCCCTCAGGGTTGCTGCTGCTAGCCCTCGCATCATGCCTACTACCCCCTCCCTCAGCCAGTTGACTATGATGATATGATGCTAACTACTCAGTATCACTGCCCCTCATCTAGTGTGATGACCCACCTCCCGAGGGCTCAGGTACCCGCCCCTCGAGGTGGATGATCTCTCCCTCCAAATCCATCTAGTGCTGACACCACTTTGCCTCCCACCAATGGTACATCAGGACTACATCATTGCGTTGCACCAGTTGCACCCATAGGAGATCCCTCTCCCGTGTAGCATCGGCATCCCCCTCTTGCCGATGGTGTGCAGCCCATGCGTTCTCCCACTTCGCTAACTGATCTCGCAAGAGATCCCTCTCTTACATAGCCTCCCCCAACTCCTCCCCATGCCCGAAGTAGTAGGTCAGCACCACTATCCGCTGATCCTGTGGCATCATCCTGATCGGTAGTCTATCTATTGGAATCCTAAGAATCTGATAGATATCCTCCAAATTGACTGTCATATCCCTTGTTGGGAGATGGAAATTATTAGTCCGAGAATCCCACAAGTTGATTAGGGCCATCAGGTAGGCCCGATCCCCAATCACTAGATCCAGCCGAGCCACCTGCTTGAGCCTCAGGGCATCAATCCACTCCCAGTCAGCCACAGCTAGCGCCTCCCATGCTTCACCAAACACAGTCGGCATGCGATACCGGCTCTTCACAACTCGCAACGAGACAACAAAATAAGCACATTAGAATCATGAAAAATAGTGTACAGCTACACACCGCATAAAAGAAAAACAACAGTTAATTTTTCAACCTAGGGCTTATACTCTTAATTTGATAAATTAAAACAAACAAAAAAAAATCAAACATAACAAAATTTAATTTGTCAACCTAGGGTTTTATACTATCAAATTGATAAATCAAAACAAAAAAAAACTTAGAAATAACCAAATTTAATTTGTCAACCTAGGGTTTTATACTCTCAAATTGATAAATTAAAACAAAAAAAAAATATGAACACAAACAAACACATTCATTTCACTAAGTTTTTTTATTATTATTTGTACATATGAAAAACAAAATATAAAACCAGAAGCGAAAAATAATTTACAGTTCTAAAAACTATAATACAAGAAAATAATAAAGAGGGAGTTTACTTACTAGTCTTGCTTCGGCTCCGCTACTCGATCTGGTTCATGCACTCATGGTGGCAGAAAAATTTTGCAGTGCTTCGCTTCGCAGAATTGACCTCCTCCCCCTCAGAGCTCCAAATCGCCAGAAAAACAAGTGCAAATGAGCCCAAACCCTAGTTTTGGCCTTTAAATAGGCTTTTTGAGCCTGTAATCGTTCCTCCTTGGGATGAGCGCTCTGGTTAGCACTTGTACCACCTTGGAATGAATGCTTAATAGGAATTCATCCCACCCAGGACGAATCCAGAGCAAGCATTTCACAAAATAGCAGAAATGCACAAAAATGCACCAACAAACAATAATAAACTTACCCGATGAGAGTGCTTTTGCACTTGACATTCTAGGCATGAAAAATAGATGTTGGGGTCACAAATCCTCACTATCCTACTCCCTAAGAAGGCTACCATAGCCGGACCACTCCACGGGAACACGGATCTTCGAGAATTTCATCCCCAAACGACGTCACCAAAAGGGTCAAAACCCAACCAAAAATAGTAATAACATTGCTGAACGAAGGCACCTTCACACCTGACATTCTTGGCATCCAAAATAGACATTGGGGTTATCAATTTTCACCATCCTACTCCCTAATAAGGCCACCATGGCTGGACCGCTCCACGGGAAGACGAATTTTTTATAATTTTAGCTCCAGAAAGGCGTCACCAAAAGGGTTAACACCCACCAAAAATAGGTCTAAATGTCGGGAAAACTGCACACACATTCAAATATCAAACATCTAAAAGCACCCTTACCTAAGTCATATTGGGTCAAGCGACTCATCACTTTTCTCATGTTGGTCATTCCCTTATCGATTCGTCACTTGAGGGGGTAGTCACTCTTAGTCACCAATCAACAAATACACACCCAATCATGGAAATGGCATGCATTCAAAGAATCGTTGACAAAGACAATCATGCTCCTGCTTGGGGCAGTAAACAAGTAATAATCACAAGTTGATCAATCACTTGGCATTCATTAATCATGAACTCAAGGTTCCCATAGATAAAAGGTTGTGCCCTTTGCCTATTCATGATTGATCAATGTCAAACTCAAGTCACACCTCACCGAAAAATGTTAACACTTGAATCGAGTTCCTTCACTCGTCAGAAGCAAGGATTCAAGAATGCATGCCCTCTTCATACTTGGGGCATCAAAAGTTGGTTAGGTTACCAAGAAACCCTAATAATTAGTGCTTTGGTTATCTATTTTCACTCGACATTGTGCCTTGCATAGCGCGTCCCAAAAAGGGGCATCTGTAGACACCAAAACAACACCAATCCGATTATGTGACTGCAAACACTTATCACATTGGCACACACAGCCCCCAAGGCAGCCCCCAAAGGTTAAAAAGTGGTCCTAACCACTCTCACAACATTTTTGGAAGGTCATAAATCATTTTGGCACCTTCAGGCACTTTGCTCAATATTTGTTCCACCCGAGGATGAATTCAAAATGGGATTTGCTCCACTCAAGGACGAATTCAAAATTCGCTCCAAGGTGGGGCGAATTGTAGGTTTGACAAGCAAAAAGTCAAATATTGACAAATGGTAGCTCAGATATGCCACTTAACACCTCCTTCATTTCATGGGAGCATGGGTGAGCATTTTCAAGCATTAGAGGCTGTTACAGGGGCGGTCATGAAGCCCCTAATCAAGGAGGAATCTTCCCTCCCTTGGAAGGGCATGACTGCCAAGTGGCACCCCTGCATGCTCATCCCAAGAGACCTCTAGGTCTATAAATTGGTGGGTTTTCTCACCCCAAAGATATACATAGTAAGAGAAATTTTGAGCAATGAAGTGTTGTCGTTTTATTTCCCCATACATCCTTGTGCGATTTGTGCCCTTCACATCCTTGATCTCTTTTAGAGAGGAGGTCATAGGGTGACTATTGGAAGGACTAATCTTGAGCCCAAAACCTGAAATTTGACCATAGTATACCACCCAATTTTCCGACAATCCCTTGTAAGAGATTTTGGACCCATCCCAAGTGTATTGGTGCCGAAATAAGGCCCCAAACGGTGGGCGGCCTGCCCGGGTGCCCCCGCACTATTGTAGGCCTAATCGTCCCCTTTAGGAGCGATTGGGAATCTGTAGCAGATTTTGCGTTCTGTCATTTTAATTTTTTTTGCATTCAATTCTATGATGCTTAGATAGGTTTCCATTTAAATCTTGTATCGTTTTGAACAATTTTGATCATGTTTCTATATTCGTTCGCTCTTACTAATTTGTAGATAGCATCATCAGATTCCCATTGACGAAGGTCAAATTGGGAAAATCCAACCATCTGGGTCTTCCCAAAATTCCCCCAATTATCTAACCCTAAATTTTCAGATCTTTTGGAGCTTCCTAAGTAGGACATTTGTGACAGTACCTTTTCGGCATTTTGTTGCAGGTGAATTCGTCCCTCCCTAGAGCGAATTCAAATCGGTGAGGAATATCTCGACTGTTATTTTTGCAGTGCCCTCATGGTGATGTCCTGATGACCCTATCAAATTTTTAGAGCATTTGGATTCATTTTAGCCATAGTTTAATTCATTTTTCTCATTCATTTATCTTAGGCTTGGGGATTGCATGCTTTGTTTTATCAGCAGGTGCTATTGACTATATTTTGTTTCTTTGAACGCAGGACCGGGATATCAAAGGAGAATCCAAGAATCAACATTTATAGACATAAGCGGTGGTGACATTTTGGTCCGCCCATCTTACATGTGGGCACGCGGAAGAAGGAAGGCGATCCATGGATGTAACCAAGAGATGAATTTAACGCTCCTCGCCCCTGAAAAGGGAGGATGTGAATTGTAACCGAATTGCAAAATACATAAATAAAAGATAAGGGCTATTATTTTAGTTGGGTTTCAATTCATGCTTTATCCATTTCATGCATTTTTAATTCATAGGATACGAAAATAGAAAAAGGAAAAACTCCAAGAACGATGCAAAAACGAAATTAAACTCAACGCTAAATTCTACAAATTAAAAATGCATGAAATGGGGAAAGCATGAATTGAAACCCAAATGAAATAATAGCCCTTATCTTTTATTGATGTATTTCACAATTCGGTTACAATTCACATCCTTCCTTTTCATGGGCAAGGAGCGTTAAATTCATCTCTTGGTTACATCCATGGATTGCCTTCCTTCTTCCGCATGCCCACATGTAAGATGGGTGGACCAAAATGTCACCACTGCTTGTGTCTATGAATTTTTATTCTTGGATGCTCCTCCGATATCCTAGTCTTGCGTTCAAAGAAACAAAAGATAGTCAATAGCACCTACGGATAAAACAAAGCATGCAATCCCCAACCCTAAGATAAATGAATGAGAAAAATGAATTAAACTGTGGCTAAAATGAATCCAAATGCTCTAAAAATTTGACAGGGGCATTAGGACATCACCATGAGGGCACTGCAAAAATAATATTCAGGAAATTCCTCACCGATTGAATTCGCTCTGGGGAGGGACGAATTCACCTGCAACAAAACGTCGAAAAGGTACTATCCCAAATGTCTTGCCTAGGAAGCTCAAAAATATCTATAAATTTGGGGTTAGCTAATTGGGGGCATTTTGGGAAGATCCAGATGGTTGGATTTTCTCAATTTGACCTCCGTCAATGGGAATCTGATGATGCTGCCTACAAGTTAGTAAGAGCGAACGAATATAGAAACATGATCAAAATTGTTCAAAATGAGACGAGATTTAAATGGCAACCTATCTAAGAATCATAGAATTGAATGCAAAAAAATAAAAAATGACAGAAATCAAAATCTGCTACAGATTCCCAATCGCTCCTAAAGGGGACGATTAGGCCTGCAGCAGTGCGGGGGCGCTCGGGTGGGCTGCCCACCGTTTGGGGCCTAACTTTGGCACCAATCCACTTGGGATGGGTCCAAAATCTCTTACAAGGGGTTTTTAGCAAATTGGGTGGTATATTGTGGTCAAATTTTAGGTTTTGGGCCCAATATTAGTCCTTCTAATAGCCACCCTATGACCTCCTCTCTAAAAGAGATCAAGGATGTGAAGGGTACAAATCGCACAAGGATGTATGGGGAAATAAAATGGCAGCACTTCATTTCTCAAAATTGCTCTTACTCTGTATATATTTGGGGTGAGAAAACCCACCAATTTATAGACCTAGAGGTCTCTTGGGATGAGCATGCAGGGGGGCCACTTGGCATCCATGCCCTTCTAGGGGAGGGAAGATTCCTTCCTGATTAAGGGCTTCATGACTGCCCTTGTAATAGCCTCTAACGCTCGAAAACGCTCACCCATGCTCCCATGAAATGAAGGAGGCATTAAGTGGTGGATCCGAGCTTCCATTTTTCAAGATTTGACTTTTTGCCCGTGAAACCTGCAATTCGCCCCACCCTGGAGCAAATTATGAATTCATCCCTGAGAGGAGCGAATCCCATTTTGAATTCGTTCTCGGGTGGAACGAATATTGAGCAAAGTTCCTAAAGGTGCCAAAATGATTTTTGACCTTCCAAAACTACTATGAGAGTGGTTAGGACCATTGTTTAACCTCTGGGGGCTGCCTTGGGGGCTGTGTGTGCCAATGTGATCAGTGTTTGCAATCACAATCAGATTGGTGTTGTTTTGGTGTCTACAGATGCTCCTTTCTAGGATGCGCTGTGCAAGGCACAGCATCAATCAAAAATAGATAACCAAAGCACTAATGATTAGGGTTTCTTCATAACCTAACCAAATTTTGATGCCCAAAGTATGAAGATGGTATGCATTCTTGAATCCTTGCTTCTAACGAGCGAAGGAACTCGATTCAAGTGTTAACCTTTTTTGGTGAGGTGTGACTTGATCTTGGACATTGATCAATCATGAATAGGCAAAGTGTGCAACCTTTTGTCTATGGGAACCTTGAGTTCATGATTCATGAATTCCAAGTGATTGATCAGCTTGTGATTATTGCTTGTTTACTGCCCCAAGCAGGAGCGTGATTGTCTTTGTCAATGATTCTTCGAATGCATGTCATTTCCATGATTGGGTGTGTATTTGTTGATTGGTGACTAAGTGTTGATTGGTGACCCAATTTTTTGACAACCCCTTGTAGGATATTTTGGACCCATCCCAAGTGGATTGGTTTCGAAACCAGGCCCCAAACGGTGGGCGGCCTGCCCGGGCGCCCCCGCACTGCTGCAAGCCTAATCGTCCCCTTTAGGAGCGATTGGGAATCTATAGTATATTTTGCTTTCTGTCATTTTTTTTTTGCATTCAATTATATGATGCTTAGATAGGTTTCCATTTAAATCTCATCTCGTTTTGAACAATTTTGATCATGTTTCTATATTCGTTTGCTCTTACTAACTTGCAGGTAGAATCATCATATTCCTACTGATGGAGGTAAAATTGGGAAAATCCGACCATCTGGGTCTTCCCAAAATGCCCCCAATTAGCTAACCCTAAATTTGTAGATCTTTTGGATCTTCCTAGGTAGGACATTTGGGACAACACCTTTTCAGTGTTTTGTTGCAGGTGAATTTGTCCCTCCCCAGAGCGAATTCAAATCGGTGATGAATTTCCTGACTATTCTTTTTGTAGTGCCCTCCTGGTGATGTATTTATGACCTTGTCAAATTTTAGAGCATTTGGATTCATTTTAGCCACATTTTAATTCATTTTTCTCATTCATTTATATTAGGCTTGGGGATTGCATGCTTTGTTTTATCCGTAGGTGCTATTGACTATATTTTGTTTCTTTGAACACAGGACTGGGATATCAGAGGAGCATCCAAGAATCAAAATTCATAGACACAAGCTATGGTGACATTTTGGTCCACCCATCTTACATGTGGGCACGCGAAAGAAGGAAGGCGATCCATGGATGTAACCAAGAGATGAATTTAACGCTCCTCGCCCCTGAAAAGGGAGGATGTGAATTGTAACCAGATTGTGAAATACATCAATAAAATAGAAGGTTTGTTATTTCATTTGGGTTTCAATTCATGCTTTCTCCATTTCATGCATTTTTAATTTGTAGGATTTAGCGTTGAGTTTAATTTCGTTTTTGCATCGTGCTTGGAGTTTTTCCTTTTTTTGTTTTTGTATCCTCGTGCTTTCAGTTTCCTCATAGTCAAGGCCTTCCTTTTGAGCATAGTCCTTTTCCACAATATGGTCCTTATGCTTATCTATGGTACCATTTGCCTTATATTTGAATTTGTAAACCCATTTGTAGCCTATGGGTTTCTTTCCTTTAGGCAAATCTACCAGTTTCCATGTTTTATTCTTGATGAGGGAGTTATGTTTTGCATCCATAGTTGCCTTCCACTCGAGGTAGTCTAAGTGCTTCATCAACTGTAGAAGGTTTATTTTCATCAAATTATGACAAGTAAACCCTCTCCTCATCTATTTTCATATCATCTTCCCTTTCTAACTCTCTATCACCAAAAAGGTCTTAAAAATCTGCACAAAGATCATCAACTAAAGTAAATGCTTCAGTATTTTCTTGTTGATTCATGCTTTGTGTCTTTGGATGATTGAGATTAAGATCAGGTGGGGAAGTGATTTTGGAATATTTCATTGTGCTCGTATAACATTTGGGAGGCTTTTTCTATTATGGAGAAGGATGTGGCTCTTGCTCCTCATCATCTAGGTATATTGATGTAGTGTTGAGTGTGAAAGCTTCATCAAACACTACATCTCTACTGACATGTATTTTCTTGGTAAATGGGTCTATTAATCGATAGCATTTTAATAATTCATCATATCCAAGAAAAACACATGGTAGGGACTTCTCATCTCATTTCCTTATTTTCTCCTTGGGTATATGCATAAAATCCTTACACCTAAATACCCATAGATGAGATATGGAGGGTTTCCTTCCACTCCATGCTTCCTGAGGAGTCATACCTTCAAGAGCCCTTGTGGGTGCTCTATTTAGAATATATACTATAGTTTGAACAACTTCAGCCCAATAAATTTTCTCAATATTTGCTACCTTTAGCATACATCGAACCATTTCCATAATGGACCGATTTCTTCTCTCAGGAACTCCATTTGACTGAGGAGAATAGGTTGTAGTCAACTATATTTTTATCCCATGTGTATATAAAAATGATGAAAATTCCTTTGATGTGTATTCCCCCCCCCTCAATATGAATGGAGGGTCTTGATGAAACATCCTGATTCTTTCTCAACTAGCTTTTTGAACTTGTTGAAAATAGGTAAATGCTTCGGACTTCAACCGCAAGAAGAAGACCCACATCTTGCATGAGTGATTGTCTACCAACAATTGAAAATATTGTTTTCCTCCATAACTAGTAGACATGGGACCACACAAATCTGTATGAGCCAACTCCAAAGGTACCTTAGCTCGAAAGGAGCTAGGTTCAAAGGGTACTCTATGTTGCTTGTCTTACAAGCAATCGAGCACTCCTGGTAAAGTAGATGAAAGAGTAGGCGAGTCCTTTCACCATTTGATATTTACTGAGTTCTAGTAAATATCCTGAACTTAAATGTCCAAATATCTTATGCCATAGATATGTGGCCTCTTTTTTGGTTACTACCATTGCAGTATGTGTTGAGGTAATTGCATCTAAGATAAACAAACCATGTTTGTATGAACTTGTTGCTATTTTTTTTTCTTTCTTAGTGATAAAGCAATGTTTCTTTTCTTTGTCCACCTTGAAATTGACATTCATGTGATTGTCCAATATTTGTGGAACTGACAAGAGATTATTTTTCAATCCTAGTACATAAAAATCTGGAAGAGAGACAGAAACACTTCCTTCTCCCTTAACTCGATAGGTTTGATCATCAGCAATGGTGACCGATCTACCTTCTCAAGCCTCAAATGTCTCAAACCAGGACTTATCGCCAGTCATATGCTTACTATAACCTAAATCTATGTACCACATAGTGTTCTTGTGAGGGGAATCTGTATGTGTCATGAGTATCTTGTGTGCTCATTCAGAGTCCAAACTAGAATCGTCAGTTGCAATGTGTCCCTGTTATTTTTTATTCTTGTTCTTTCATTTGCCTTGTCCTTCTTGTTTCCTTGTTCATTGGGTGGTTTGTTCTTAAATCAACATCTTTTGATTTCATGAGTGTCCTTATCGCAAATCTTACAATACTTCTTCTTACTTTGAGTCTCTTTGCCTTTACCCTCGTATTTATTAGAAGAAGAACCTTTCTGTTGATTCCACTTTTTCTTACCACCTTGTCTATTTGAGAAAAGAGCATTTTTGGATACCTCATCTCTTTGGAGTTGATTAGCTTCTTCTATTTGAAGCATATTTACCAACTTGACAAAAGTCACTGTCCTTCCAGAGACTTGTAATTAAGTGATCAACATTCTGTAGGAGTCAGGAAGAGCCCTCAAAATGATAGAGGTCAAGACTTGGTCTTCCACTTTTTCTCCTAAGGATTGCATTTTTGTTTTCAATTCTGCCACTCTACAGAGGAATAGCTCTAATGTTTCTCATGATTTCATATGAAGAGTATGAAGCTGTATTTGGAGGTGAAGAATCATTCATTGATTTTTCCCCACAAATATGGTTGTTAATGCATCCCATGCCTCCTTACCATCCTTAGCTTCACTGATATGAGGTTGGATATCATCAATAATAGCTAGCAAGATCATTAAGGATAGTTTTCTATCCTTTTTATCAAATGTTGTTTGATCTGCTCCTACTAATTGAGGTCTAGTTTTACTTCCATCCACTATAGACCATAGATCCTCTACAGTTAAGATAGCTTTAATATTAGTCTTCCATGCAGAATAATTTGAACCTTCGAGCAGTTGGCTCTGAGTGAGATACTTATGCATCATGGCCATGGTGAAGGTTTAAAATTTATAGGACTAATATGGTTGTATATTGCACTATACCCTTGAAAGAGTATATGGAAGATGTTTGATTTACTTCTATAAAATATTTAATGGCACCTGCCTTAACACCCTTAACAAGGGATGAAAATTTTGAGGATTTTAAGCTAAACAAATAGATAAAATTAAAGGGGTAGGTTTTGAAAGACTTCTGATTGTGCTCTCTAGCATATTTAATGGTACCTACCTTAACACCCTTCAATAAGGATGGAAATTGAGGAAATTAAGCCAAACAAAGAGAGTTAATCAAGGTGTTTTGAATTTTAACTTTTGATGGGGAATAAAATTGACTTTTTTTTAACCTGTGCAAGGTGTATCACGATTTGGAGTGAAGTTTGGGTTTTGTGAAATGCTCCTTCAATGTTCTATCTAATTGTTTAATTGCACACAAAAAATATAATTGTTAGTGCAATAATAAAAAACAAGAGAGCAACCCAAATTATTATCACTCTAGGTGTCGGATGCAATAAAAAATGCACCTAGTATAGTCAATTTTTAAGAGAAGGTGTCGAGTACAATCGAGAATGCACCTTTATTGCTTTAAAATATCCTCCCTTTATTTTTACAATTTTACAAAAAAATAGAATCACAAGATATGACTTCTATCCCCCCTTAATTTTTACAAAATTGAAAAATTAGAGCACTCCTTTCAATACAAGTCGACACACAACCTGCATTTCAAAAGCTTCCAGACTAGTCGACACACGACTTTGGTTTTTGTCTTCCACACTCAAGCATGAAGAGTAAAAAAAATAGGATTGAATAGATCTCAAGTTTACAACAAAAATTTGCTATTTTATGTTTTATGTCTCCTTTCATGAAGGAGAGAACAAAGCAAAGTTTGAAGGTTTGTGGAAAATGAGATAACCTTTATGTTTCCTCAATCATGGCATGCTATGTGTTTTGCAATAGAATTGTTGAGTTTCTATGTCTTATATCTCCAAAAATGAATGAAGAAAACTATAGAACTTCTTTGGAGTTTATTGCAAAAAAAAAGTTGAAGCAAGTTTTTAAAATTTTCCAAAAAGAGGTTCCTATGTTTCTTTTGTCTCCAATTGAGAGAAAACACTATTTGATTTTTGGAACATTTAAGGCAAAAAAAAATTTGGATTTCAAGTTCTCTAAGTTTGATAAAGCAAAAAAAATATGTATTTAAGATGAAATTTCTATAATTTAGGAAAAATTTGGAAAAAATATGGTCCAATTTGATTAAAAATTCAATATTTTATGCCAATTTGAAAATAAATTATAAAAAAACCAAAAAATAATATTTTTAATGCTGAAAAACTGTAGAAAATTAAAAAATTTCAAAAACAATTTATGAAATCGATTAAAAACTTTTGTATTTGGAGGCATTGGGAATCGAACTGGTGCCTCCATGGATGCTAGGTAGTCACGCTAGCCAACCGAGTCATCGCTTGGTTGGAAATGTCTCCGGTGTGGCTGCAACTTAAGGTGGCCATGGTGATGATGAGCCTTTGTGGGATTTATCCCACATGCATCCCAAAATAGTATGCATAAGGCTTTATAAGACATGACATTCCCATCCAACGTTGATTACCTATGGGTAATCGACGAGTCTCACCCATACTTTTTGGATGTTGCCACATGGTTCTAGGGGTGGGCCTAGTCGAGTCCAATTTGAGTCCAAGTCAGTCTTGTTGTCTAGTGGTTGTCCACCATGTATCGATTTTGATTCAATCCTTCGGTCCAGTCAGCGTTGAGGTGGTGCATGGTCGATGTGCCACGTATCACCTAGTCAATGTCCAGGTGGTACTTGGTCATGGTGCCATGTTTCGCATAGTTAATGGTCCAAGTTGCACCTCGAGGTTCATGTAGTCCAGAGATCATTAGATCTTGCCACTTGTAGCATCATGAATGGTTAGGTTCAGGGATCGGAGGGCCTCTTGCCCTCATGGATCCTGAGGTGGTCAAGGACCAAAGGGCACTGCTACCCTCTCGGATCCTGAGGTCATGGCCCACATATGCATCCAGCTGGGAGGAGAGGGTGCTCCTACCCTCTCAGCCCTCCCAAGTCTGTGGAGGCCATGTGGGTCTGTGGGTAGGCCTATGGGCCTGCACGACATGTACAGTCCTAGAGGTCCTGTGTGTCGCCTACAAGGCCAACAGGCTACTACATGGGATCCAATGGGCCTGTATGACGTGTGTGGTCCTGGTGAGTCTGCGCATTGTGTGTGGGTCCTGGAGGGCTTACATGTCGCCTACATGGGGGCTAGTAGGGCTACTCTTGCTATTTGGATGTATGGGCCTATGAGCCTCATGGAGAGCTACGAAGATCCAAAAACTACCTAGGAATCCATGCAAGGATATAGCAGGCCTGACAGTACATAAGAGTCAGCAGGGAGGAGGAAACACATATGCTAGGTAACCAGGTGGAACGAGCGATGCTCATGTTATCCACCCCAACGAGGATACCAATGATGTAAAATGAACGAGAATTAGATTAGGAAATAATCAATCAAACATTAGGATTTGTTGTTAACTTCAAATTATAAATACGTTACAAAATAGATTATTTAACAACTTAGCATTAGAAGTGCTAACATTGTTTAATAATAGATTATTATAACAAACTAACTAAATATCATAAGATATTTAGTTATTAACCATAGTAAATAGAAATTAATTCATAGCATAGTAACTATCTCCTATGGTAGAAAAGTAAATGTAATAACCTATGTAGTATAATGCAATATACTACCTATTTTACCCTAACAATTGTAAAGTTCTCCATTCCTTGATTCGAGGATTCAATTGTAGCCTTTTGGTGAGTGGGGTACTATGTGGGGCTTCATACTTCGTAACCTCTTAAAATATTTGATAGCCTCCTAGCTTGCGCTATTTTTTTCATCACCCTGGGTTTTATTTTATGTTCTTATTTATTTACCACCAGGTTGGTGGATTACGAGTATTGACCTTATGCCAATTGACCTCGCTCATGTGGACTTATCAAGGCTAGTGCCAATGATGTGGTAGTATGCTGAGAGGGGCAAATAGCTAACCTTTTCTCCTTTGATGAGGTGATGGGGGAACTGGAAGAGGAGGGTAGTTTGGCCTGTTCATCAACTATATTCATCATGACCTCAAAGAGGTCAGAGTCTTGTTGAGGTATTTGAAGAGTGGGGTCTTCAAATTATTTAAGAGGGTCTACTAGGACTAGCGGGACCATCTTATCTACCATTAGACTTCGATGTAGTTTTAGTTGGGTGTTGTAATCGTTGATAGCCTCCAATCCACTGTAAGGCCGCTTATATTTGCTCATCCTCCATACCAAGTCCAAATTCTAGTTATTTCTAAAATCTTAGTGTATTGCATCTTCAAAATCATCACTACTATGTGTGACTTCCAGAAGGACCATCTTGCCATTAACTTCTTTCTTGTTGTGGCCATATGGGTCGTAGGCCCTCCAAGTGACCTCTAGGAAATAATAGGTGTCCATATTCTAGATAGCCCAAAATGTGGCAAAGTGGCCAAGATAGGTGTAGTGCCCCATTGTGCAGGGAATGGGAAACCACCTCATTGGTCCTTTCTTCATCATATGCCTAATTTTTACTTCTTCGGCCATCTTCCAAGTGATCTCTAAGAGGACAATAGAATTTGGGTAGTGGAAAGGCAGTGCCTTCAAGGGTAGTTTTGATCCATAAATCCTAATATAAGAGAATTATTCTACATAGAAGTAATCTCCCACTTTCTCCTTACATAGAAACTCTCTTACCCATACCCTGATTCTATTTGGGACAAAAGTCCTGCCAATCCAAGTGGGACAAAAGACCATACCTACATTGTGCGACATATTGGAGGGTGAGATGGCCTACAACATCTTGCTGGGATGGCCATGGATCAAGGACATGAAGTGTGTCCCTTTGATAGCTCACCAATGTTTAAAGTATACATTTGAAGGGGAGGTGCATGTAGTCCCGGCAAACTTAGAACCCTTCAAGTATTGTAATACGGTGCAGTTGATGCCGCAATCGACCCTACCATCGACACATTTGGATTTCTAGTTAAATCCATCTAAATAGGGTTCAATTCCACAGGCATCCTCGATGGCAAGTTCTTCAAAGTCCCATCCGGGTTCATCTTCATCATCTGGTCCTCCACCAACGACACCATCTATGGGGACCAAATAGAAGGACAAAGGGAAGAAACCCTTGGAAGAGGCAAAACATTTGGAAGAGACACTGCCATTAGTATCAACTATATCTATGGAGAAAATGCCTAGACGAATGGAAGTAGAGGCTCCTAGTCCACCCGACATGGAGTGGACTCAAGGAGAACTTCCATTCCATCCCCCTCAAATGCCAACAATCAATGTTGAAATGGCCAATACGGATCTGGGGGAGTATCTGGTGTGGAATATTGTAGCAACACCCACACTAGAGTCCATGCAGGACATGGGGAGACCTTGCCTTCCCATTGGCACCATTGTTCCCCTAGGCTACCTGTCGAACCAGACAAATTTTATGTATGGGGGCCTTGATCATGGCATTGCACCATGCACACAAGAGGACAAGGATGAAGAGCCTTTTGCTAAAAATGTCAATTATTTGTCTAACCCAAACTTTGCTCTGAGATACCTTGGCCAATGCAATTGGCACGGATATGGGTTAGGCAGATATGAGTGGGGGATACGTGTTCTTTGCCAACCAAGATACCAAATGTCGTATGACAAGTCAGGAGTATGGTTCAACCACCCCCTGTCCTTGGACATCTTGGTAGAGAACATGCAAGGCCTAGGGATAGGCAACAAGGGGGGATTGGCATCAGATCCATATGCCAACTCTAATACCACATATATGTTGAGGGATTATCTCCCATTAATAGCAATCAACCTTGTTGGCCATAGCAATCCCTTCCCTTCGCTCAAGAGAGGAGAAAGCTCGAGAGCTCATTTTCAAGGAGAGTCTAGACGATGGCAAGAAGGGTCCTCAGAGGACGAATCGAAATATGAGGTAGCACCATGGGACCCCTTCGAATCAGATAGCAATCACTCATAGGTGATCCCCATGGATGATTATCAAGAAAACCTCTTAACAATGTTCCCTTTAGATGCTCCAATCGAGCAGGCACCACTCCAAGGAAATTAGGCCCCATCGTAGAGAGCGAGAACAACCCCAATGGGGCCAGATCAATTTGCTTGAGCAAGGCGAGCCTTTAATGCTGCAAGAAGTCAGAGCCAACGAAGGCCTTTGGATCTCCGATAGTGATTATGAAGATGAAACTGAGATGGCATATCTTAATCACATGCGACAAATGTGATGGCCATACCCCTTGGAGATTAATGGCATGTTTGAACAATTAAACATAAGACTTGGGCATGAGTGGTACGTAGACCCAGTGCGGTGGGACCAAGTGTTGGATCCTCTACTCTGGGCATACGAAGCATACCTTCTACCTAGAGACCCTATAGTGCCATCCGTACTGAGGGTAGACCCTATTTTCCTATCTGCACATAAGGCTGATCCATTTGTACCCGTCCCTCTAGAACCAGATCCAGAGCATAGAGATCATCCAGGATGTCTGAGCACCCACACCCATGATAATGGAGACCAAAATCATTCCATACACATGATCTCCATTGACTTAACTACCCCCATCCGCAATCCGACTGATCCAACATAGTCATTGTCTCTCGACATAGATGCCATAGACTAGGATCACGTCAATTCCCCTCCATCCCCATCCGAGTACTGGAATTTCGATGAAATGCTTCAGTTTACCCTTGGGCCAAATCAGGATATCTTCCATGCTGAAGAGGGACCCGAGGTTCCTAACGATGATCTAAACTCGGCAAATGATATCCACCTGATCCCAACTCCACATCAGTTGGAGGACGGATCCCACATGTCGATCGAGGAGATGACTAACATAGACATCGGCTTAGATCCAATGAATCCATAGATTATCAAGCTAGGGGTAAGTCTATCCCCCGAAGAGCAAGTCGACTACATTGTCCTTCTCAAAGAGAATAAGGAGGTTTTTACATGGTCATACAAAGACATGTCGGGACTAGACCCATAGCTAGTCATGCATAATCTAACGCTTGATCTGACAGTCAAGCCAGTTAAGCAAAAACTATGTAAGATGCACCCAACAGTGGCCTTAATGGTCAAATATGAATTGCAAAAGTTGTTGGATGCATAGTTTGTCATCTGCATGGATTATCCACCATGGCTATCCAACATGGTGCCCGTCAAGAAGCCTAATAGGAGGATTCGCATATGCACTAATTTTTGAGATCTAAACAAAGCAAGTCCTAAGGATGATTTTCCCTTGTCAAGCATCGATGCATTGGTAGACGCTATAGTGGGTCACGAAATGCTTTCCCTCATGGATGGTTTCTCGGGATACAATCGATTTGTATCAATCTTGAAGACCAGCTCAAAATAGCATTCACAACGCCTTGGGGAACATTTTGTTATAAGGTCATGCCTTTTGGCCTTAAAAATGTTGGTGCCACCTACCAACATGCCATGACATACATCTTCCATGACTACATGCACAAGACTTTAGAAGATTACATGGATGATTTGTTGGCCAAATCTCTTTTGCGCTCGGATCATCTTGGTGACTTAAGCAAGATCCTCGATCGCCTCACAGAGCATAAAGTCAGACTGAATCCCAAGAAGTGCATTTTTGGCATCACATCTGAAAAACTCTTGGGTTTCATAGTCTCAAAATGAGGCATCGAGGTGGACCCAAACAAAGTCAAGGCAATCCTTGAAATGCTTCCCCCAACTACCATCAAGTAGCTCAGAAGCCTGTAGGGAAGGGTCGCATCGATAAAGAACTTCATAGCATAGCTATCTGACAAGTGCTAACCAATGAACAAGTTGTTGCACAAGGGGGTAGCATTTCACTGGGATGACGAGTGCTAGTCAGCCTTTGACGACATTAAACAATACTTGGCTTCACCAATATTGGCACCACCTAGACCAGGAGTGTCGTTCTACTTATACATTTTAGCTACTGAGGTGGCACTGGGAGCCATGTTAGCCCAAAAGAACGAACTTCATAGAGAATAGGCTACTTACTATCTTAGCCGCACCCTGGTCAACTATGAACTTAACTATGTAGACGTTGAAAAACTTTGCTTGGTAGTGGTGTTTGCTACCAAAGAGTTGCATCATTACATGCTAAGCAACAAGACGTATGTTGTGTCTAAGGAGAATCCATTGTAGTACATGATGAGTCATACTTATCATAGTAGCCACACGGTGAAATGGATCATGTTGTTGACAAAATTTGACATAGAGTTTATCGGACAGAAATCCATAAAAGGTTAGGTCATAGCCGATCAACTAGCAGAGGCTCCTCTCAAATATGATAAGCCTCTGGTCATAGAACTACCCGATGATGGGGTCTTCCATGCCTCAAAATCACCAAATTCTGATGAGCCTGAGTCACAGGCCGACATAACCCTATTTTTTGATGGTTCTAAATGTGAGCAAGGTGGTAGCACAGGAATAGTATTCTTCACACTGCAGGGAACTCTGATGCCCCTGTAATTTAAATTAAATTTCCCATGCACCAACAATAATGCAGAGTATGAAGCCTTGCTCATAGGTCTTTAGACATCAATCACCATGAACATTAAAATATTGAACATCTTTGGTGATTCGTTGTTAATCATCAACCAAGTCAAAGGGGTATTCCAATGCAAATGCCCAATTCTATAGGCCTACAAAGCCCTAGTGGATAAATTCCTAGCAAAGCTTGAATGGTACGACATCGAGGCACTCCCTCTATCATCGAATCATTTTGTAGACACTATGGCCTCCTTGGGGTCCTTAATCTCGCAAGACATTTCTGGTGAAATGGCAACCATTCAAGTCAAAACATTATCGCAATCAGCGATGGAGCGAGCAAGCTCCGATTTAACGCTAGGAATCCACTTGATCCAGATTGAGTCATCCACGAACGAGTTCTCTCAAATCCATGATAGTTTGAATCATGCCAACTGGGGTCCTTGTTCTCCCCTACTCCCATTAATAGCAATACAACGCTATTCTTGCAAGTTCTTTCCCACTCAAATTTTTCTAGGGATAAACTTCAAGAGGGATTGGCAGTTCAGACTATCAAGGTTTCTGATCAACAGAATTGGTATGCACCCATCAGGGACTACCTCAAGTTATGTAACCTCCCGCGTGGATTGACACATGCCGCACAACGATCATTCAAACAAAAAGCAGCAAAGTATATCTTTTTAGGAGACATTTTGTATCGTCAGAGCTACAAAAGGATTCTCCTCCATTTCTTGGACCAGCAGGAGTCTGCTTGGGCAATCACCAAAGCACACGATGGCACATGCGGTGGCCACTTCAGTGGTATGGCCATCGCAAAGCGCATTATTTGCAAGGGCTATTATTGGCCATATTTAGAGCAATATTGTTGCACATATGTCAAGAAGTGCGTGAAGTGTCAACATCATGCCAATTTGACACACGTACCTTCCCAGGCCTTGCAGCCGATCCAGTCGACTTGGCCATTTTTGTAGTGGGGCTTAGATCTCATCAAAAAGATCTCCCCTACATCATCCGATCATCACACGTTTATCATAATAGCAATAGAGTACTTCACCAAGAGGGTGGAAGTGGTTCTACTAACCTCTACGACTAGATCCCGCATTGTGGAGTTCATTTTGCATAATATCATATGTTGTTTTGGTATTCCATCCAAGATAATCTTGGATAATGGGACGTCATTCAAGAACAAATATGTGTGTGCTTTGACCACAAAGTGCAAAATTTAGCACAGTTTTTTGACACCCTATTATTCGTAGGCAAATGGGCAAGCAGAGGCATCAAACAAAATGCTAGTTGCCATCCTCAAAAATACAGTCGTAGATAACTATAAGTATTGGCACATTCAGATCCCACTGGCCCTGTGGGCTTGTTGCACTAGCATTCGAACACCCACTAGAGCAACTCCATTTTCACTAGTGTATGGCTCTGAGGTAGTCATGCCTCTCGAGTTGGAAATCCCTTCGTTGCGCATATCAATGCATGAGTTCATCGATGATGACACTGCACGATAGGCCTGGTTAGACCAGCTTATGTTGCTTTACAAACGATGTGTTAATGCCCTCGAGCATTTACGTATCTATCAAGAGTGACTTAAGAACACATACAACATGAAATTTCACCTACGAGACTTTCAGGTTGGTGACTTGGTCTTGAAAGAGAACTAGCAAAACTCTAATTTGATGCCCCATTTAAGGGATAAGTTCACGGCAAACTGGTTAGGTCCTTATGTCATTGACAGTAAAATAGGACCTGGAACATATCGGCTAGCCTCTCTTGAAGGAATCAAGGAACTAGAACCCTTTAACATCAGTCATTTGTGGCCCTTCCATATTTAGAAGAGTCATAGCCCAACCCCAAAAAGCTCCAAGGATTTCCATAATCGCTTGGTCAACCCAAAAAGCTCCAAGGATTTCCATAATCGCTTGGTCAACCCAAAAGGCCACAAGGATTCCCGCAATCGCTGGGTCAACCCAAAATCTCCAAGGATTTTCATAATCACTTGGTCAACCCAAAAGCTCCAAGGATTCCCATAATCGCTTGGTCAACCCAAAAGCTCCAAGGATTCCCATAATCGCTTGGTCAACCCAAAGGCCCCAAGGATTCCCGCAATCGCTTGGTCAACCCAAAAGCTCCAAATATTTCCATAATCGCTTGGTCAACCCAAAAAGCTCCAAGGATTTCCATAATCGCTTGGTCAACCCAAAACGCTCCAAGGATTCCCGTAATCACTTGGTCAACCCAAAGGTCCCAAGGATTCCTTAATCACTTGGTCAAAAATAAGAAAATTCAAAAACAATAAAATCATCAAAAATAACAAAAATTTGCATCTCATTTCTATGCATACACAAAATAATCATAACAACACAGAGTTCGTTTTGCATCTCACCTTCATATTCACAAAAATCAATCCCTCAAAAATACAAAAATATATAGTTGCATTCAACATCAAACCCATACAGTGCATATTTGTGGTCATAAAGGTCAAAGCACCATAGACTGTCATTACTTGGCAAAACCATCATTTTTCTACATTTTTCCACTTTATCAATAACTCATCGCCTATAGCCGCCATTCACGTTATTTTCCCCTATCATAGTCAGTTGTTTCCTAATGTATTGAGAGATTTTCATCATTCAGTCATCATTAGCTTTCTAGCCACGTAATGTACCAAGTCAGGCAGATTTTATGCAGGTAGAGTTCTACTTGGATCACACCTTGTTATGTAGCATCCCAACACAAATTAAAACACAAAAACTCCCAAGTTGTGTGAACGAAAGATGAAACCTGCAAAGCAATCCAGGTCATCATAAGTGAAACGGTTATCTTGCTCATCCCCCTATGTGAATGACCCCAAGAATGCTGAGAGTTGGCAAAAGGACAAGAATCTTCCCTACCCAATTCCCCAAGAATCCCAAGTTCTCAAAAGAAGTTGCAAACATCATACAAATTTGCAAAACTTCTAAACTCCAAAAAATTTGACATCACCACCAAAGTGCATACATCAAAAAGCACATACAATAGTGGTTCTCACCACTCATTATTCAAATCCCTTGCTCAAAAAAAAATATATATATATATATATATATAAAAATAAACAGTGATTTTTATCACTACAAAAGAGCAAGTATCCCAATACAATTGAAGAAAATAAGGGATTCGAACTTGAATCCCTAGAACTCAGCATTCTGACAGGTCATGAGGCAAACCTCGGTACCAGTTTGGTTGATAGCCTATCGATCACTGGTGGTAAAACTCCCACATGACGATATATATGTCACATTAACTTGTGTGCAGATCAATGTTTGCATGTGGATGAGCTAGCTTGTGGTATCCTACGATAGCACTATAGATTAATCTGACTAAACACAATAAAGGATTTAGTGGAGCTAATAAGGTGATCCTCAATACAGGTTTGGTTGATAGCCTATCTGGCACTGGCGGTATCCTGACCAACACCACATAAATGAACTCAATTGCACACACAGGGATGTGAAATAACTTGGTCCACAACAAGTCTGATACATACCTTGTTCAAAGTCTCGTTCGATGAAACTACAGTCATGGCTAGATGGTTAAAAAATCTGAGTTTCAAAAAACCTTGCATACCTTCTCAACCAACTTGCTATCTTTCATCCTCACATTGCCATAAAAAAAAAAAATGTATACATACAAATTTATTCACCGCAGCAATCGCCTAGGACAAAAAGCCATAAATTTCTACACAGTCTATGGTATGACCACCAAAAATCACAAATTCAAGTCATCCATTCCATTTGCATATCATATGAATTAAAAACATTCATATTTTAGCACAACATATGCATTTATCACTATAACTTAACATGCATACATCCATATTCATCAATCATCATGCATAAAATCAAATCATCACATGCGCATAAACAAAATAAAGTCATATGTATATATCATAAAAAATACCCGTAGGCTACAAAGAGCTGGTCCTATGACCCCGTAACAAAATCCAAAATCTCAAAACCTCCAAGCCTAAGGCATCGGCCACCATGATCATGTAGGATCGGTGTGACGGGAACTACCCCCTGTGGTGTGGGTCCTATGGGACCCCTCAGGGTGGCTGCTGCTAGCCCTCGCATCATGCCTACTACCCCCTCCCTCAGCCAGTTGACTATGATGATATGATGCTAACTACTCAGTATCACTACCCCTCATCTAGTGTGATGACCCACCTCCTGAGGGCTCAGGTACTCGCCCCTCGAGGTGGATGATCTCTCCCTCAAAATCCATCTAGTGCTGACACCACTTTGCCTCCCACCAATGGTACATCAGGACTACATCATTGCGTTGCACCAGTTGCACCCATAGGAGATCCCTCTCCCGTGTAGCATCGGCATCCCCCTCTTGCCGATGGTGTGCAGCCCATGCGTTCTCCCACTTCGCTAACTGATCTCGCAAGAGATCCCTCTCTTACATAGCCTCCCCCAACTCCTCCCCATGCCCGAAGTAGTAGGTCAGCACCACTATCCGCTGATCCTGTGGCGTCATCCTGATCGGTAGTCTATCTATTGTAATCCTAAGAATCTGATAGATATCGTCCAAAGTGACTGTCATATCCCTTGTTGGGAGATGGAAATTATTAGTCCGAGAATCCCACAAGTTGATTAGGGCCATCAGGTAGGCCCGATCCCCAATCACTAGATCCAGCCGAGCCACCTGCTTGAGCCTCAGGGCATCAAGCCACTCCCAGTCAGCCACAGCTAGCGCCTCCCATGCTTCACCAAACACAGTCGGCATGCGATACCGGCTCTTCACAACCTACAACAGACAACAAAATAAGCACATTAGAATCATGAAAAATAGTGTACAGCTACACACCGCATAAAAGAAAAACAACAGTTAATTTTTCAACCTAGGGCTTATACTCTTAATTTGATAAATTAAAACAAACAAAAAAAAATCAAACATAACAAAATTTAATTTGTCAACCTAGGGTTTTATACTCTCAAATTGATAAATCAAAACAAAACAAAACTTAGAAATAACCAAATTTAATTTGTCAACCTAGGGTTTTATACTCTCAAATTGATAAATTAAAACAAAAAAAAAATATGAACACAAAAAAACACATTCATTTCACTAAGTTTTTTTATTATTATTTGTACATATGAAAAACAAAATATAAAACCAGAAGCGAAAAATAATTTACAGTTCTAAAAACTATAATACAAGAAAATAATAAAGAGGGAGTTTACTTACTGGTCTTTCTTCGGCTCCACTACTCGATCCGGTTCATGCACTCATGGTGGCAGAAAAATTTGGCAGTGCTTCGCTTCGCAGAATTGACCTCCTCCCCCTCAGAGCTCCAAATCGCCAGAAAAACAAGTGCAAATGAGCCCAAACCCTAGTTTTGGCCTTTAAATAGGCTTTTTGAGCCTGTAATCGTTCCTCCTTGGGATGAGCACTCTGGTTAGCACTTGTCCCACCTTGGAATGAATGCTCAACAGGAATTCATCCCACCCGGGACGAATCCGAGCAAGCATTTCACAAAATAGCAGAAATGCACAAAAATGCACCAACAAACAATAATAAACTTACCCGATGAGAGTGCTTTTGCACTTGACATTCTAGGCATGTAAAATAGATGTTGGGGTCACAAATCCTCACTATCCTACTCCCTAAGAAGGCTACCATATCCATACCACTCCACGGGAACACGGATCTTCGAGAATTTCATCCCCAAACGACGTCACCAAAAGGGTCAAAACCCAACCAAAAATAGTAATAACATTGCTGAACGAAGGCACCTTCACACCTGACATTCTTGGCATCCAAAATAGACATTGGGCTTATCAATTTTCACCATCCTACTCCCTAATAAGGCCACCATGGCTGGACCGCTCCACGGGAAGACGAATTTTTGATAATTTTAGCTCCAGAAAGGCGTCACCAAAAGGGTTAACACCCACCAAAAATAGGTCTAAATGTCGGGAAAACTGCACACACATTCAAATATCAAACATCTAAAAGCACCCTTACCTAAGTCATATTGGGTCAAGCGACTCATCACTTTTCTCATGTTGGTCATTCCCTTATCGATTCATCACTTGAGGGGGTAGTCACTCTTAGTCACCAATCAACAAATACACACCCAATCATGGAAATGGCATGCATTCAAAGAATCGTTGACAAAGACAATCATGCTCCTGCTTGGGGCAGTAAACAAGTAATAATCACAAGTTGATCAATCACTTGGCATTCATTAATCATGAACTCAATGTTCCCACAGATAAAAGGTTGTGCCCTTTGCCTATTCATGATTGATCAATGTCAAACTCAAGTCACACCTCACCGAAAAATGTTAACACTTGAATCGAGTTCCTTCACTCGTCAGAAGCAAGGATTCAAGAATGCATGCCCTCTTCATACTTGGGGCATCAAAAGTTGGTTAGGTTACCAAGAAACCCTAATAATTAGTGCTTTGGTTATCTATTTTCACTCGACATTGTGCCTTGCATAGCGCGTCCCAAAAAGGGGCATCTGTAGACACCAAAACAACACCAATCCGATTATGTGATCTGCAAACACCGATCACATTGGCACACACAGACCCCCAAGGCAGCCCCCAAAGGTTAAAAAGTGGTCCTAACCACTCTCACAACATTTTTGGAAGGTCATAAATCATTTTGGCACCTTCAGGCACTTTGCTCAATATTTGTTCCACCCGAGGACGAATTCAAAATGGGATTTGCTCCACTCAAGGACGAATTCATAATTCGCTCCAAGGTGGGGCGAATTGTAGGTTTGACAAGAAAAAAGCCAAATATTGACAAATGGTAGCTCAGATATGCCACTTAACACCTCCTTCATTTCATGGGAGCATGGGTGAGCATTTTCAAGCATTAGAGGTTGTTACAGGGACAGTCATGAAGCCCCTAATCAGGGAGGAATCTTCCCTCCCTTGGAAGGGCATGACTGCCAAGTGGCACCCCTGCATGCTCATCCCAAGAGACCTCTAGGTCTATAAATTGGTGGGTTTTCTCACCCCAAAGATATACATAGTAAGAGCAATTTTGAGCAATGAAGTGCTGTCGTTTTATTTCCCCATACATCCTTGTGCGATTTGTGCCCTTCACATCCTTGATCTCTTTTAGAGAGGATGTCATAGGGTGACTATTGGAAGGACTAATCTTGAGCCCAAAACCTGAAATTTGACCATAGTATACCACCCAATTTTCCGACAATCCCTTGTAAGAGATTTTGGACCCATCCCAAGTGTATTGGTGTCGAAATAAGGCCCCAAACGGTGGGCGGCCCGCCCGGGTGCCCCCGCACTATTGTAGGCCTAATCGTCCCCTTTAGGAGCGATTGGGAATCTGTAGTAGATTTTGCGTTCTGTCATTTTAATTTTTTTTGCATTCAATTCTATGACGCTTAGATAGGTTTCCATTTAAATCTTGTATCGTTTTGAACAATTTTGATCATGTTTCTATATTCGTTCGCTCTTACTAATTTGTAGATAGCATCATCAGATTCCCATTTACGGAGGTCAAATTGGGAAAATCCAACCATCTGGGTCTTCCCAAAATTCCCCCAATTATCTAACCCTAAATTTTCAGATCTTTTGGAGCTTCCTAAGTAGGACATTTGGGACAGTACCTTTTCGGCATTTTGTTGCAGGTGAATTCGTCCCTCCCTAGAGCGAATTCAAATCGGTGAGGAATATCTCAACTGTTATTTTTGCAGTGCCCTCCTGGTGATGTCCTGATGACCCTATCAAATTTTTAGAGCATTTGGATTCATTTTAGCCATAGTTTAATTCATTTTTCTCATTCATTTATCTTAGGCTTGGGGATTGCATGCTTTGTTTTATCAGCAGGTGCTATTGACTATATTTTGTTTCTTTGAACGCAGGACCGGGATATCAAAGGAGAATCCAAGAATCAACATTTGTAGACATAAGCGGTGGTGACATTTTGGTCCGCCCATCTTACATGTGGGCACGCGGAAGAAGGAAGGCGATCCATGGATGTAACCAAGAGATGAATTTAACGCTCCTCGCCCCGAAAAGGGAGGATGTGAATTGTAACCGAATTGCAAAATACATAAATAAAAGATAAGGGCTATTATTTTAGTTGGGTTTCAATTCATGCTTTATCCATTTCATGCATTTTTAATTCATAGGATACGAAAATAGAAAAAGGAAAAACTCCAAGAACGATGCAAAAACGAAATTAAACTCAACGCTAAATTCTACAAATTAAAAATGCATGAAATGGGGAAAGCATGAATTGAAACCCAAATGAAATAATAGCCCTTATATTTTATTGATGTATTTCACAATTCGGTTACAATTCACATCCTTCCTTTTCATGGGCAAGGAGCGTTAAATTCATCTCTTGGTTACATCCATGGATTGCCTTCCTTCTTCCGCATGCCCACATGTAATATGGGTGGACCAAAATGTCACCACTGCTTGTGTCTATGAATTTTTATTCTTGGATGCTCCTCCGATATCCTAGTCTTGCGTTCAAAGAAACAAAAGATAGTCAATAGCACCTACGGATAAAACAAAGCATGCAATCCCCAACCCTAAGATAAATGAATGAGAAAAATGAATTAAACTGTGGCTAAAATGAATCCAAATGCTCTAAAAATTTGACAGGGGCATTAGGACATCACCATGAGGGCACTGCAAAAATTATATTCAGGAAATTCCTCACCGATTTGAATTCGCTCTGGGGAGGGACGAATTCACCTGCAACAAAACGTCGAAAAGGTACTATCCCAAATGTCTTGCCTAGGAAGCTCAAAAATATCTATAAATTTGTGGTTAGCTAATTGGGGGCATTTTGGGAAGATCCAGATGGTTTGATTTTCTCAATTTGACCTCCGTCAATGGGAATCTGATGATGTTGCCTACAAGTTAGTAAGAGCGAACGAATATAGAAACATGATCAAAATTGTTCAAAATGAGACGAGATTTAAATGGCAACCTATCTAAGAATCATAGAATTGAATGCAAAAAAATAAAAAATGAAAGAAATCAAAATCTGCTACAGATTCCCAATCGCTCCTAAAGGGGACGATTAGGCCTGCAGCAGTGCGGGGGCGCTCGGGTGGGCTGCCCACCGTTTGGGGCCTAACTTTGGCACCAATCCACTTGGGATGGGTCCAAAATCTCTTACAATGGGTTTTTAGCAAATTGGGTGGTATATTGTGGTCAAATTTTAGGTTTTGGGCCCAATATTAGTCCTTCTAATAGCCACCCTATGACCTCCTCTCTAAAAGAGATCAAGGATGTGAAGGGTACAAATCGCACAAGGATGTATGGGGAAATAAAATGGCAGCACTTCATTTCTCAAAATTTCTCTTACTCTGTATATATTTGGGGTGAGAAAACCCACCAATTTATAGACCTAGAGGTCTCTTGGGATGAGCATGCAGGGGGGCCACTTGGCATCCATGCCCTTCTAGGGGAGGGAAGATTCCTCCCTGATTAAGGGCTTCATGACTGCCCTTGTAATAGCCTCTAACGCTCGAAACGCTCACCCATGCTCCCATGAAATGAAGGAGGCATTAAGTGGTGGATCCGAGCTGCCATTTTTCAAGATTTGACTTTTTGCCCGTGAAACCTGCAATTCGCCCCACCCTGGAGCAAATTATGAATTCGTCCCTGAGAGGAGCGAATCCCATTTTGAATTCGTTCTCGGGTGGAACGAATATTGAGCAAAGTGCCTAAAGGTGCCAAAATGATTTTTGACCTTCCAAAACTACTATGAGAGTGGTTAGGACCATTTTTTAACCTCTAGGGGCTGCCCTGGGGACTGTGTGTGCCAATGTGATCAGTGTTTGCAATCACAATCAGATTGGTGTTGTTTTTGTGTCTACAGATGCTCCTTTCTAGGATGCGCTGTGCAAGGCACAACATCGATCAAAAATAGATAACCAAAGCACTAATGATTAGGGTTTCTTCATAACCTAACCAAATTTTGATGCCCAAAGTATGAAGATGGTATGCATTCTTGAATCCTTGCTTCTGACGAGCGAAGGAACTCGATTCAAGTGTTAACCTTTTTTGGTGAGGTGTGACTTGATCTTGGACATTGATCAATCATGAATAGGAAAAGTGTGCAACATTTTGTCTATGGGAACCTTGAGTTCATGATTCATGATTTCCAAGTGATTGATCAGCTTGTGATTATTGCTTGTTTACTGCCCCAAGCAGGAGCGTGATTGTATTTGTCAATGATTCTTCGAATGCATGTCATTTCCATGATTGGGTGTGTATTTGTTGATTGGTGACTAAGTGTTGATTGGTGACCCAATTTTTTGACAACCCCTAGTAAGATATTTTGGACCCATCCCAAGTGGATTGGTTTCGAAACCAGGCCCCAAACGGTGGGCGGCCTGCCCGGGAGCCCCCGCACTACTGCAAGCCTAATCGTCCCCTTTAGGAGCGATTGGGAATCTGTAGTATATTTTGCTTTCTGTCATTTTTTTTTTTGCATTCAATTATATGATGCTTAGATAGGTTGCCATTTAAATATCATCTCGTTTTGAACAATTTTGATCATGTTTCTATATTCGTTTGCTCTTACTAACTTGCAGGTAGCATCATCATATTCCTACTGATGGAGGTAAAATTGGGAAAATCCGACCATCTGGGTCTTCCCAAAATTCCCCCAATTAGCTAACCCTAAATTTGTAGATCTTTTGGATCTTCCTAGGTAGGACATTTGGGACAACACCTTTTCAGTGTTTTGTTGCAGGTGAATTTGTCCCTCCCCAGAGCGAATTCAAATCGGTGATGAATTTCCTGACTATTCTTTTTGCAGTGCCCTCTTGGTGATGTCTTTATGACCTTGTCAAATTTTAGAGCATTTGGATTCATTTTAGCCACAGTTTAATTCATTTTTCTCATTCATTTATATTAGGCTTGGGGATTGCATGCTTTGTTTTATCCGTAGGTGCTATTGACTATCTTTTGTTTCTTTGAACACAGGACTGGGATATCAGAGGAGCATCCAAGAATCAACATTCATAGACACAAGCTATGGCGACATTTTGGTCCACCCATCTTACATGTGGGCACGCGAAAGAAGGAAGGCGATCCATGGATGTAACCAAGAGATGAATTTAACGCTCCTCGCCCCTGAAAAGGGAGGATGTGAATTGTAACCAGATTGTGAAATACATCAATAAAATAGAAGGTTTGTTATTTCATTTGGGTTTCAATTCATGCTTTCTCCATTTCATGCATTTTTAATTTGTAGGATTTAGCGTTGAGTTTAATTCCGTTTTTGCATCGTGCTTGGAGTTTTTCCTTTTTTTGTTTTTGTATCCTCGTGCTTTCAGTTTCCTCATAGTCAAGGCCTTCCTTTTGAGCATAGTCCTTTTCCACAATATGGTCCTTATGCTTATCTATGGTACCATTTGCCTTATATTTTAATTTGTAAACCCATTTGTAGCCTATGGGTTTCTTTCCTTTAGGCAAATCTACCAGTTTCCATGTTTTATTCTTGATGAGGGAGTTATGTTTTGCATCCATAGTTGCCTTCTACTGAGGTAGTCTAAGTGCTTCATCAACTGTAGAAGGTTTATTTTCATCAAATTATGACAAGTAAACCCTCTCCTCATCTATTTTCATATCATCTTCCCTTTCTAACTCTCTATCACCAAAAAGGTCTTAAAAATCTGCACAAAGATCATCAACTAAAGTAAACGCTTCAGTATTTTCTTGTTGATTCATGCTTTGTGTCTTTGGATGATTGAGAGTAAGATCAGGTGGGGAAGTGATTTTGGAATATTTCATTGTGCTCGTATAACATTTGGGAGGCTTTTTCTATTATGGAGAAGGATGTGGCACTTGCTCCTCATCATCTAGGTATATTGATGTAGTGTTGAGTGTGAAAGCTTCATCAAACACTACATCTCTACTGACATGTATTTTCTTGGTAAATGGGTCTATTAATCGATAGCATTTTAATAATTCATCATATCCAAGAAAAACACATGGTAGGGACTTCTCATCTCATTTCCTTATTTTCTCCTTGGGTATATGCATAAAATCCTTACACCTAAATACCCATAGATGAGATATGGAGGGTTTCCTTCCACTCCATGCTTCCTGAGGAGTCATACCTTCAAGAGCCCTTGTGGGTGCTCTATTTAGAATATATACTATAGTTTGAACAACTTCAGCCCAATAAATTTGCTCAATATTTGCTACCTTTAGCATACATCGAACCATTTCCATAATGGACCGATTTCTTCTCTCAGGAACTCCATTTGACTGAGGAGAATAGGTTGTAGTCAACTATATTTTTATCCCATGTGTATATAAAAATGAGGAAAATTCCTTTGATGTGTATTCCCCCCCCCTCAATATGAATGGAGGGTCTTGATGAAACATCCTGATTCTTTCTCAACTAGCTTTTTGAACTGTTGAAAATAGGTAAATGCTTCAGACTTCAACTGCAAGAAGAAGACCCACATCTTGCATGAGTGATTGTCTACCAACAATTGAAAATATTGTTTTCCTCCATAACTAGTAGACATGGGACCACACAAATCTGTATGAGCCAACTCCAAAGGTACCTTAGCTCGAAAGGAGCTAGGTTCAAAGGGTACTCTATGTTGCTTGTCTTACAAGCAATCTGAGCACACTGGTAAAGTAGATGAAAGAGTAGGCAGTCCTTTCACCATTTGATATTTACTGAGTTCTAGTAAATATCCTGAACTTAAATGTCCAAATATCTTATGCCATAGATATGTGGCCTCTTTTTTGGTTACTACCATTGCAGTATGTGTTGAGGTAATTGCATCTAAGATAAACAAACCATGTTTGTATGAACCTGTTGCTATTTTTTTTCTTTCTTAGTGATAAAGCAATGTTTCTTTTCTTTGTCCACCTTGAAATTGACATTCATGTGATTGTCCAATATTTGTGGAACTGACAAGAGATTATTTTTCAATCCTAGTACATAAAAATCTGGAAGAGAGACAGAAACACTTCCTTCTCCCTTAACTCTATAGGTATGATCATCCAAAATGGTTACCGATCTACCTTCTCAAGCCTCAAATGTCTCAAACCATGACTTATCGCCAGTCATATGTTTACTATGCCTAAATCTATGTACCACATAGTGTTCTTGTGAGGGGAATCCGTATGTGTCATGAGTATCTTGTGTGCTCATTCGAGTCCAAACTAGAATCGTCAGTTGCAATGTGTCCCTGTTATTTTTTATTCTTGTTCTTTCATTTGCCTTGTCCTTCTTGTTTCCTTGTTCATTGGGTGGTTTGTTCTTAAATCAACATCTTTTGATTTCATGAGTGTCCTTATCGCAAATCTTACAATACTGCTTCTTACTTTGAGTCTCTTTGCCTTTACCCTCGTATTTATTAGAAGAAGAACCTTTTCGTTGATTCCACTTTTTCTTACCACCTTGTCTATTTGAGAAAAGAGCATTTTTGGATACCTCATCTCTTTGGAGTTGATTAGCTTCTTCTATTTGAAGCATATTTACCAACTTGACAAAAGTCACTGTCCTTCCGGAGACTTGTAATTAAGTGATCAACATTCCGTAGGAGTCAGGAAGAGCCCTCAAAATGATAGAGGTCAAGACTTGGTCTTCCACTTTTTCTCCTAAGGATTGCATTTTTGTTTTCAATTCTGCCACTCTACAGAGGAATAGCTCTAATGTTTCTCATGATTTCATATGAAGAGTATGAAGCTGTATTTGGAGGTGAAGAATCATTCATTGATTTTTCCCCACAAATATGGTTGTTAATGCATCCCATGCCTCCTTACCATCCTTAGCTTCACTGATATGAGGTTGGATATCATCAATAATAGCTAGCAAGATCATTAAGGATAGTTTTCTATCCTTTTTATCAAATGTTGTTTGATCTGCTCCTACTAATTGAGGTCTAGTTTTACTTCCATCCACTATAGACCATAGATCCTCTACAGTTAAGATAGCTTTAATATTAGTCTTCCATGCAGAATAATTTGAACCTTCGAGCAGTTGGCTCTGAGTGAGATACTTATGCATCATGGCCATGGTGAAGGTTTAAAATTTATAGGACTAATATGGTTGTATATTGCACTATACCCTTGAAAGAGTATATGGAAGATGTTTGATTTACTTCTATAAAATATTTAATGGCACCTGCCTTAACACCCTTAACAAGGGATGAAAATTTTGAGGATTTTAAGCTAAACAAATAGATAAAATTAAAGGGGTAGGTTTTGAAAGACTTCTGATTGTGCTCTCTAGCATATTTAATGGTACCTACCTTAACACCCTTCAATAAGGATGGAAATTGAGGAAATTAAGCCAAACAAAGAGAGTTAATCAAGGTGTTTTGAATTTTAACTTTTGATGGGGAATAAAATTGACTTTTTTTTAACCTGTGCAAGGTGTATCACGATTTGGAGTGAAGTTTGGGTTTTGTGAAATGCTCCTTCAATGTTCTATCTAATTGTTTAATTGCACACAAAAAATATAATTGTTAGTGCAATAATAAAAAACAAGAGAGCAACCCAAATTATTATCACTCTAGGTGTCGGATGCAATAAAAAATGCACCTAGTATAGTCAATTTTTAAGAGAAGGTGTCGAGTACAATCGAGAATGCACCTTTATTGCTTTAAAATATCCTCCCTTTATTTTTACAATTTTACAAAAAAATAGAATCACAAGATATGACTTCTATCCCCCCTTAATTTTTACAAAATTGAAAAATTAGAGCACTCCTTTCAATACAAGTCGACACACAACCTGCATTTCAAAAGCTTCCATACTAGTCGACACACGACTTTGGTTTTTGTCTTCCACACTCAAGCATGAAGAGTAAAAAAAATAGGATTGAATAGATCTCAAGTTTACAACAAAAATTTGCTATTTTATGTTTTATGTCTCCTTTCATGAAGGAGAGAACAAAGCAAAGTTTGAAGGTTTGTGGAAAATGAGATAACCTTTATGTTTCCTCAATCATGGCATGCTATGTGTTTTGCAATAGAATTGTTGAGTTTCTATGTCTTATATCTCCAAAAATGAATGAAGAAAACTATAGAACTTCTTTGGAGTTTATTGCAAAAAAAAAGTTGAAGCAAGTTTTTAAAATTTTCCAAAAAGAGGTTCCTATGTTTCTTTTGTCTCCAATTGAGAGAAAACACTATTTGATTTTTGGAACATTTAAGGCAAAAAAAAAAATTGGATTTCAAGTTCTCTAAGTTTGATAAAGCAAAAAAAATATGTATTTAAGATGAAATTTCTATAATTTAGGAAAAATTTGGAAAAAATATGGTCCAATTTGATTAAAAATTCAATATTTTATGCCAATTTGAAAATAAATTATAAAAAAACCAAAAAATAATATTTTTAATGCTGAAAAACTGTAGAAAATTAAAAAATTTCAAAAACAATTTATGAAATCGATTAAAAACTTTTGTATTTGGAGGCATTGGGAATCGAACTGGTGCCTCCATGGATGCTAGGTAGTCACGCTAGCCAACCGAGTCATCGCTTGGTTGGAAATGTCTCCGGTGTGGCTGCAACTTAAGGTGGCCATGGTGATGATGAGCCTTTGTGGGATTTATCCCACATGCATCCCAAAATAGTATGCATAAGGCTTTATAAGACATGACATTCCCATCCAACGTTGATTACCTATGGGTAATCGACGAGTCTCACCCATACTTTTTGGATGTTGCCACATGGTTCTAGGGGTGGGCCTAGTCGAGTCCAAGTTGAGTCCAAGTCAGTCTTGTTGTCTAGTGGTTGTCCACCATGTATCGAGTTTGATTCAGTCCTTCGGTCCAGTCAGCGTTGAGGTGGTGCATGGTCGATGTGCCACGTATCACCTAGTCAATGTCCAGGTGGTACTTGGTCATGGTGCCATGTTTCGCATAGTTAATGGTCCAAGTTGCACCTCGAGGTTCATGTAGTCCAGAGATCATTAGATATTGCCACTTGTAGCATCATGAATGGTTAGGTTCAGGGATCGGAGGGCCTCTTGCCCTCATGGATCCTGAGGTGGTCAAGGACCAAAGGGCACTGCTACCCTCTCGGATCCTGAGGTCATGGCCCACATATGCATCCAGCTGGGAGGAGAGGGTGCTCCTACCCTCTCAGCCCTCCCAAGTCTGTGGAGGCCATGTGGGTCTGTGGGTAGGCCTATGGGCCTGCACGACATGTACAGTCCTAGAGGTCCTATGTGTCGCCTACAAGGCCAACAGGCTACTACATGGGATCCAATGGGCCTGTATGACGTGTGTGGTCCTGGTGAGTCTGCGCATTGCGTGTGGGTCCTGGAGGGCTTACGTGTCGCCTACATGGGGGCTAGTAGGGCTACTCTTGCTATTTGGACGTACGGGCCTATGAGCCTCATGGAGAGCTACGAAGATCCAAAAACTACCTAGGAATCCATGCAAGGATATAGCAGGCCTGACAGTACATAAGAGTCAGCAGGGAGGAGGCAACACATATGCTAGGTAACCAGGTGGAACGAGCGATGCTCATGTTATCCACCCCAACGAGGATACCAATGATGTAAAATGAACGAGAATTAGATTAGGAAATAATCAATCAAACATTAGGATTTGTTGTTAACTTCAAATTATAAATACGTTACAAAATAGATTATTTAACAACTTAGCATTAGAAGTGCTAACATTGTTTAATAATAGATTATTATAACAAACTAACTAAATATCATAAGATATTTAGTTATTAACCATAGTAAATAGAAATTAATTCATAGCATAGTAACTATCTCCTATGGTAGAAAAGTAAATGTAATAACCTATGTAGTATAATGCAATATACTACCTATTTTACCCTAACAATTGTAAAGTTCTCCATTCCTTGATTCGAGGATTCAATTGTAGCCTTTTGGTGAGTGGGGTACTATGTGGGGCTTCATACTTCGTAACCTCTTAAAATATTTGATAGCCTCCTAGCTTGCGCTATTTTTTTCATCACCCTGGGTTTTATTTGATGTTCTTATTTATTTACCACCAGGTTGGTGGATTACGAGTATTGACCTTATGCCAATTGACCTCGCTCATGTGGACTTATCAAGGCTAGTGCCAATGATGTGGTAGTATGCTGAGAGGGGCAAATAGCTAACCTTTTCTCCTTTGATGAGGTGATGGGGGAACTGGAAGAGGAGGGTAGTTTGGCCTGTTCATCAACTATATTCATCATGACCTCAAAGAGGTCAGAGTCTTGTTGAGGTATTTGAAGAGTGGGGTCTTCAAATTATTTAAGAGGGTCTACTAGGACTAGCGGTACCATCTTATCTACCATTAGAATTCGATGTAGTTTTAGTTGGGTGTTGTAATCGTTGATAGCCTCCAATCCACTGTAAGGCCGCTTATATTTGCTCATCCTCCATACCAAGTCCAAATTCTAGTTATTTCTAAAATCTTAGTGTATTGCATCTTCAAAATCATCACTACTATGTGTGACTTCCAGAAGGACCATCTTGCCATTAACTTCTTTCTTGTTGTGGCCATATGGGTCGTAGGCCCTCCAAGTGACCTCTAGGAAATAATAGGTGTCCATATTCTAGATAGCCCACAATGTGGCAAAGTGGCCAAGATAGGTGTAGTGCCCCATTGTGCAGGGAATGGGAAACCACCTCATTGGTCCTTTCTTCATCATATGCCTAATTTTTACTTCTTTGGCCATCTGCCAAGTGATCTCTAAGAGGGCAATAGAAGTTGGGTAGTGGAAAGGCAGTGCCTTCAAGGGTAGTTTTGATCCATAAATCCTAATATAAGAGAATTATTCTACATAGAAGTAATCCCCCACTTTCTCCTTATGTAGAAACTCTCTTACCCCTACCCCGATTCTATTTGGGAAACTCTCGCACAACAGAAAGTGCACTACAAGGAGGACCTTCTCAAATAAGGTTGTATAGTTGGAGCACCCCTCCTGGATGCATAACATTCAATCTTGTATAGTATGCGCATTTACTCCCCCCATTTGTACCACCAAGGTTTTATCCGATTGCACTACAAATAAGTGAATAAAAAATGGATAGAATTAAAAGGGAGGCATTTCCTTCTTATTGGCCAATATGATATTCTGTAGTAGTCATATTTCTTCATCTATTTTGTCACTGATAATATTCTCCCACTAGTAAAGAGGGGCCTTGTATGTTCTGTTGCATTGGAGGATTAAAAAAATCACTTCCTTAGTGATTAGCTCCAAGTATTTCACTCCTAGGGCTAGATTGATCATGTCAGCGTAATATTATGCCCAAGGACGGAGCATGAATTTTTTTATGGAAAAATATATAGGCCTCATCTTCCCTCTCTTCAATAGGCTCTGAGTAAATGTTGTGTTCATCATATAATTGGCCTGAAGAGCCAATGTTTTAAAATCTACCACCCTAGAAGCAGTGGACAAGACAAAAACTTGTCGAATCCTATTGGTCGACATTTGGGCCACTACCTAGCCATTAAAATTTTTTATGGTACGTACCCTAGAGTCATAGGAGATAGCAAGCCATGCCATCATATAGAAAGAATGGTATACCTTCAGACATGTTATCTAGCCTAGGTTTGTATTCCACTTGTTTCACACAGGAGCTAATATATTACTATCTCGGTAGGCCCATGGATAGAGATCCCTCAGGAGTGTCGGGTGGTACCAGTTATCATCCTCTGTGGTGTCGAATGCATATAAAGTGACCTCTTCCACCTCCCTTTTATGATCTTCAATGATTTCTCTATCGATATCAAAAAAAAATTTGAATGCCTTAGGGTTTTGTGCCCTCCCTAACCTCTTATCAATGGGTCATGCCCCAGTAATTTCACCAATTATCCATCGAATGATTGATGTCTTAGGGTCTGAAGAGATGGTAGACACCATCTTACCCAAAATTTCATGCAAATTTTATCCCTCGACTATAATTTCTCCTTTGCGCACTCCACACTTCACTCTATGTTCAACCTCATTGACGAGTAATTCTACATGCACGAGTAGTGCAAAAATAGAATCGCCACCTTCCCTTTTAAAATATGTGCATTAATTATAGGAGTTGGCTCATGATTTTTTTACCTTTTAGGATCTTTATGATTGGTTAGTTATGCCACGTCAACTATTACCATCTCATACTGATGGATGGATTATGGCTACGGATAATGGTTAGAACACGGGTCGGCTTTGGATTGGAAAAGACAGGGTGTAGTTAGGTATGCACTCACTTGAGGTGCATTAGAATTATTTTTAGCATGTGTGCCCTCTTTGGGGAGTGGGGCGCATGAATTTCAAGATGGGTGCATAGGGATGTGCACCCGCTTGACCTTCGTGCACTCCAAGGGAGTGGAGTGCACTCGAATTAACCAGGGTGCATGAGTTTTACACCCTTATAGACTTTGCATAATCCACTAGAGTGGAGTGCAAATCCCAGAGGTGAGTGCACAACCTTGTGCATGCATCTTAGACACTTGCACACCTCAAATGGATGGGATCACTGACTCGAGATGGGGCGCACAGCCTTGTGTGCCCTAACTGAGTTTGTGCACACCACTTGAGAGTGGATTGCATTCGACTAGGGGGGAGCACACTACTTGTGTGTTCTAAGGAATTGAGTGTACTCCATGGTGGGGTGCACATTGGACTTTGGGGTGCACAAGTCGTGCACCCTTTATAGGCTTGAGTGTGCTTCACTTCATCGAATTACATGGGGTGCACGATCTTGTGCACCCCAAAGGACTATTATGTGTTCCACCTCCCCATGGAGCACATAGACTGTTGGTGGGGCACACTACTTTGTGTACCCCTAAGGGATAGTGTGCGCACCCTCATTCAATGGGGTGCATGGGCTAGAGGTAGGTGCATAGCCTTTTACACCTGCTTGGGGACTTCACACTCCTAAAAGTGGAGCATACTGGCTTGGCTTGGGGTGCACGATTTGTGTGCCTGGGTGGTTTTGAGTGTGCTCCATTGTATTAGAGCATACAACTTGTCTTGGGGTGCATGGCTTGTGCACCCGAGTGTTTTTGAGTGCACTCCATTGTAGTGGAGCACACAACTTAGCTTGGGGTGCACGGTTTGTGCGATTAGGTGGTTTTGAGTGTGCTGCATTATAGTAGAGCACACAAGAAAAATTTGGGGTGCACCACCTTGTGTGCCCCAAGGGCAAATGTGGACTTGGCTCCCAAAATGTGGTTAGCCTTTTAGGAGTCAACAAAATATAATAGAGCTATAGATATCATGGTAAATTTTGGATTAGCAATGAAATCCTTAAACATCTAGGTTGACAGCATTCCCTAGATTATTTTGGATACGTGTGCATCCAATGGCCTTTCCTCTTATGTCTAAAGTGGTTGAATTTTTGGAAGTCCACATACCTCACAAATTTGTCATTATTATGATTAGACTTCCATATGTTAGCCTCTATGGGTATTAGTTGTACTTGATTGGATTTTTTAACCACATAGTAATTCCTCAAATCTCATTTTTATTTTATTCTAGTTCTAGGATTTTTGAAGTATCCATTGGTAGATGCTAGCTTTCCATCATCTTGTGCTCTTCAATGAGTCATCATGTTATCATAAGTTAAAATATTTGTGCTCAAGACCCTTTTCAACACTCCAATTCATCATTTCAATGGATCACTTTCTAAAATCATGAATGGAAGGTCAATTACACAAATATTTTACCTACCATTGAGTTTCAATAATTTAGACGAAGGATTTTAGAGTCCCAAGGACCTAATAATTATGCATCATCCTCATTTGTGTACTTTATCCATTGGTAAACCCATCCATATCCTATCTTGGTATGAGTGACAATGTGTTCCCAAGTCAGTACATTTCACCAACAATGTAGATCTAGTGATTTCTCTAGAAGCATTGGCATGTTATTTCCTGACCATCTATGTAACTCATTGTTAAATTCTAAGGATATGAAACTCCCCATAATCTACTCATGTCATTGCTTAAAATTTGGATTGAGACTTAAGAAGTAGTTTTGAGGGTGCTAATTCTATGGTGGATTTTGGATATGGCTTTACTAGAGCATGTTTCTCTTCAGATCAATCCCATGGTTGAAGAAATTCTAAGTTCCTAAGGTTTTATCTTTTTTTTATAAAATAAATTAGGGGAATGATCCCAATATTTCCATGGAGCTTGTTATATCTTGGGACAATGATACTATGATCCTCCATGGATTCATGTTCAACATTACCATTAATATGATTGCTAAAATTATATTCTAATTAATGATGGTGATATTATCCATCAGGATAAGTATTCTATGGCTGTAGAGTTGGTGCACTTTAGAGATAAGGGAAAAATTTTAGCTAATAAGGATAATGGTATTGTTAGGGAGGACCTCATGTCCCCCTAGAATGAACTTATCATCTATGTTATGTAGTATTTTATAATTTACAAGACATACTTACCCCTTCAAAGCTTTCATATGGATTTCCTTAGTAATTTGAGGGACATCAAAGTGATAAAAATTCTAGAGTACCTATTCCACTTCATCAATATTTCTATTCATGGTGTAAAGAAAGAAAAATCTTCAATCAAAGAACCAAGGGATACACATAATAATTTACAACTATGCTATTTAAAATCAAATTCATAAATCTACCCTATCAATAGTAGGTAGCCCTGATAGCTGGCCCTTTGATTCTACCATTAGCCAAGGATCTCCTCAAGTCACTCAAGAGGATGTATCGAGTGATTATGAAGAAAAAGTGGGCATCGCTACTTCCAACAAAGGTGGCAAGAAAAAAATTATTTATGGATCCTCTAAAGCTTCACCCTCTCCCTATCAGCACTAATCGAGGTCCAAATCTTCTAAAGGGAAAAGTAAAACCATTATTTTTGTTGACCACAAAAAGGTTTTCCTTGAACCTTATTCCTTAGTCGTCAAGAAGCAAATTATTGTTATTATTTCCAACAAAGCCATGTGTATCAAGGATGACCTCTCTCCTAGTATGATCTTAGCCTATTTCATGGATAATTTTGATTCATTGGCTGACTTGGATGATATTTTATTCTTGGTGACTTCCATTCTTCTTTAGGTTTATAAGGTCATGAACAAGATCAAAACTCAAAAGGTGATGACCCAGGCTACGAAAGACTTGATGAAGTAAAGCAAGGACCAAGACCATCCACAAAATTTTGAGTAGTTGGTATTTAGAGATTTTTTTCCTATGTTTTTAGGTTTTAAGATGATATTTTTATCTTTTTTCAATATTTGATATGATCCTTGTACTAGCCCTATCCTTTTTTTTTTCTTTTTGGGTAGTCTCTTTTCCTTGCCCTTAATTTTATTTTTGATATCCTAGTTGGTCTGGTGGGTTGAGGTATTTCTATTTGGGAGTACCTCCCTTTTTTTCTTGATTTGTAAAATGTTTTGGGACCCTTTCAAAACCTCTTTTTATCAGTCAAATACAAATAACTCGTCAAGGTGAAGTAGTTTTTATTGTCAATGAGGTTACAAGTCATATGGGATAATTATGATGGTGAGATTATTTATTTAATAAATTGTTATCCTTGGTATTGGAGGCTGGTTCATGCTTAATTAACCTTCTCTTTATCTACCTCCTCTAGTGTAAAAGGTTCTAGGATGCTTCAAACCCTACCACTTCACCATTAATGAAAAATAATAATTTTTTATCCAATATTACTTTATTGACTAGGGCATAGAATTCGAATATATTTCCCACATATTTGAAGCTTGGATAGTTATATGGTATAAACATCACAAAAGAGTATTTTTATATAATAAATTACTATCCAACTATATTCCACTTCGTAGAACATATATATCCTACTTAGCGCTAAAAAATATTTTTTGTTATTGTCTTGATAAAAGAGTGTTTAATTCTCCATTTAATTTTACAGTTTACAAGTTTTGGAAGGATGGTATGTTCTACATATGTCTATCATTAATAATAAAATAATAATATATACACACATACACATGCCTATTTAGGTTACATATAATTTCCAATAAATTATATTTTTAGAGTTACAAGGAGAACTATGTCTATTATAATTAAAAGAATTTATATAATTTTGTAATGAACTATAATCTAAATATATAAATAAAATAATGAGGGTATATTATTAAAAACATATTAGTAAATATGAGATATAATCTAGTAATTATCTTTGTTGGTATTAAAAACAAAGTGTGTATACTATACTTGAAATGATTATTTATCTCACCCAATGTTAAAAAAAAAATTGAATTATGTATCAACACAATTTACAAATTTTCATATGTAATAAACCACTCTCATAGAAAAATATTGCAGACAAAGGGTATATGGATTTGTTCCTATTAGCAAAGGTGTATGATTATTCATTTTGGTATGGTTTTCAAAGACAAAAACCTTTAGTTAGCAATGTCTTTGTGATAACTTCCTTTGCTATCTCAAAAAACACATGCAAGGTGGTAGTTCTAGATACCAATATTTAGGTCGCCAAGTGTTGATGATGATATCCATTCACTAGCTCAATCAATGGTATCCCTTGATGGTATGATGTCTTTAGTTGGCAATTTCTAGATGGAGCACTCTAGCATATTCTCTATATGACATATTTTATAATGGCCTTGAGTTATATGGTTGAAACTTTAGTTTATACAATATGATAGCACTTGATGATGTTTTTTTGACTCCAATACTTCATATGGAAATTTTTTTTGCAATATTTTGATGATAATATTCATATAGATGTACATGCTTATTGACTATGTCAACGTATAATTTATATTGATAGCTTCCAACCTATAATAGAAAGCTTAGCAACATGTAAGTCTAATATTATAACATACTAAAACCAACACACACATTTAGCACATTCATAGAAATTAAATTTTATAAAAAATGGCTTCATGACTAGTACAAATTACAATCATTGCATGTATGCATAACCAAAATGTTATGATGCCTTCTAATTTCCTTTATTTTTCCTCTTGTATCATTTAATTCTTATCAATATAACTTGTACTCTACTACCTCTTCAAATCTACTCTTTGTTCTAGTCTCTTGAATGTCATTTAATTTATAGGTTAGACATGTCAATTACTTCCTAAATACATGGAATGTTTTATAATGACCCTCTAATAGTTGAACTTATAGATACTGACATGGATGTTCTTGCGTTAAATACTATTAAAAAAATCATTATCATATATGAATATATTTTAGTGGTTTCCTAACCAAAATTAGGATCCCAATGAATGTTGTAGCTTGAAATCATAGGTTTCACCCAACTACTATCAAGCTCATACAAAGATAAACATGCACAAAAAGAAAGAATTATAAGTGTATCAACAATATTGTGATCTCTTTTCTTATAGATATTTCCTATAATGGCCATTGATCTTATAGTCTTCAGCTAAGTTACTAACATTATATTCATATTTTGATTCTATAAGGATGAAGCTAAAAAATGAAGCATTATAAATAAATGTAGTTCTAAATTTATCATAATGTTTGAAAAGTGAAAGTACAAATACATAAAAAGAACTTCATATTTATGTATTTATGAATGAGGTTTCCTCTCTCAAATTTTCCTTTATTTTTATTGATGTCTTATTTTAAACATTCACTTTTATAAATATAACGCAACTAGGTAGAAGGAAAAAAGAATTTTTTTTTAGATGTTCTATAATATTATTTCGTAGTAGTTATTGTTTCTTCAAGTATGTTTGCTAATTTTATTTTTCTAAGATAGAAAGTAGTCAAAATTTACACCTTTTTTATTAAATTTCTAGAATAGGTTTGTTATTTTTATCATTATATATTGAGAATAGATAAATATCCTTGGATAGGAAATAAAGGAAACTACCAAATTCCATAATAACATAATAGATCATCTCCATAAAATGGAAATATGATAGTGGTGTACATAGTATAAAGTGAGAGTACTAATTTATGTAAACAAGTATGGATCATAGTATAAAAGAAAATATTGGTAGAAAATAATGCACATATTTGACATGATTACATAAAGAAAATGCAAAGAGTAAATACAAGACTAAATCAACAAAGAGATTTTCTAATATGGTCCAAGAATCCAATAAGTGGACAATACATAGTTATAGAAGCATATAAGGAAACTTTTAATAGCAACAATAAAAAAAAAAACTTTGGTGGTGGAGTAGAATATGGAAGGTAAAAAATCTTCTAAAAAGTAGAATCATTTCCTTGTTAGCTCTAGCTAAGAAAACATTAACATGTGATATTCATCAAAGGATATCTTGGAAAGAATTATGTCAATGTGTCATGTGTTGAAAGAAAAAAGAAATAATGGACCATATTTTGGTTCATTGCCCTTTCAGAAGAGAAGTATGGAATTTAATTTTACCTTTGAAATAAGGGAAATCAAAGTGGCTTGTTAATAATTGGATAACATGCAACAATGGTTCAAAGAAATAGAATTAAAGGAGTACATATGTTTCCCTTTGATAGTGGGATGGGGATTATGGTTGGATAGAAATATTAGATTTTTTGAAGGTAAGAAAATTGTAATAATTTAGGTACAAATGCATATTAATTATATTTTTAAAAGTCTAAAAATATCCCTAAACTAAAATTGAGAAAGTACATTGGAACACTAATAATGGATCCTATGAATCCATGGGCCTTCTTTGATGTAGCTTGATATGGTAGCCTAGGAAGGTGTGGGGCAAAGAGATAACTTTACTTAAATAGAAATTATAAGATCACTTTAGAGGCAGATTTTGGGGAAGGAATAAATAATATGGAATAATGAAAAGCTTTCATCCTCCAGATGAGAATATTAGTGGAGTAAAAATTTATAACTTTTTAAATTTATGAAGATTCAAAATTAGTGATAACTTGTATTGCAGATCATGTTGAGATGAAAAACTTATTTTTTAGTGCTTTCTATGAGTAAGTGAAATTATTAAAGTCTTCTATATCATAAATTTCATACAAGAACATCTATATTAAATGAAATGTAGATGCAAATGGTATTTCAAGTGGTGGTTTGAATCTTATTTTAGGTACTTGATAGAGAGAAGAAGTTGTTTGAGGATATAAGGTTTCCTAACAATCCTTATCTTCATAACAGAAATAAAGGGGGAGGTGGGGGGAGAGGCTTTAAAGGGACCCTTGCCTTTATTCTATAAAAATACAATCTTCAACTATTGTTTGTCTTCAGAATTGAAACATGAGTCCTATTTGTGTACTCGAGTTAATTGAGAATTGTGATCACAAAGTTATTCCTATTTTCTACCTATTAGTCCTATTATTAGAATTTTATTTTTATATTATAATATAACTGTAACATATTAAATTAGGGCAGCAAATAGTCCTCTTAGTTGTGTTTAGACCAACTCCTAGATAGGTTATAACCAAAAATATTGAGTGTACTTCATACCCATAGCATTGTAATTTTTTAATCTCAAAAATAAAAATTATAATTGTTTTCCAAGGTATATATATGCATACAGGCACATACAAAAGCATGCGCACGTGCACACACATAAACACACACAGACACAGATATATATATATATATATATATATATATATATATATATATATATATATATATATATATATATATATATATATATATATATAATATTTATTTTTATTTTTTACTTTTCATTTATTTTTTGTTATTTTATAAACAAGCCAATAATATCTTAGAGTTTTTTAGGATATTAGAGTTTTAATTTTTTTTATTTAACTCTCAAATTTTATGTTAAAAAATATTGAATATTTATGTTAACATTTTAATCTATACACTTTAGTATGTTTTAAAATACATTTTTGTATAATATCAATTAAAATAAATCTCAAATTTAACATTATATGGTTTCTCTATTGATTAGAATAGGATATTTATATTATTACAATTTATTGACATCAAATAAATTTGTATGTGTTGGAAATTTGAGTTAATATGAGGAATTTTATGTTGTCACTCATGTCACATGGATCACATTTGGTTTTTGTGGCCGAAATAGTTCATAAATAAACATTTATGATATTTCGAAAAATAGGGTTTTCGTGAAAACTAAGGTAGGTAAAATAAAAGGTTTTATTTAAAACCACGAATGGTAGATTTGATATTGGTTTTTCTTAAAATCCAGGTTGGCTTTTTTTTTCATCGAAAAAGGTTCCCTGGAGATGAAGATATCCAACCTTGAATAATGGGTGAAAATTTTAATATTTAAATTTTAATATTTAAAATTTAATATTTAAATTTTAAATATTAAAATTTAAATATTTATTCAAAATCTGCCAACATTGGAAAAATAATGAAGGGTGCATATATATACACCAAGGCTTTTGTTTAAAAACCTTGGAATCGAAGTGGAGAGAAGACAGTGTCGTGTAGAAGATAATTTATGTAGCAAGCGTGGCCTAATGGCGAGTGAAGGGAGATAAAGATGTTTTTCTAGGCAAAATACTAAGGTTCTATTTCCGTCGGTTGAGATTTTTGGGGCAAAATAAAGGCCCACATTTGGTTGTGTTTTAGGGACAAGAAAGGCCCATGTTTTGTTTTATGAAGAGAGAGGAGAAGACAAAAGTGCCTTTCGTGCTTATTGTCTCATGTGAGCATTGTGCTCACGTGGTCATTGGTGTCGTGGTTAAGGAAGTGCATGGGAAGACGACGAGGGTTTGATTCCCTCTAGAGGTAAGTAATTTTTTATTACTAAAACTAATTGTTGCCTAATTTTGGAGGTATAAGGTGAAAAGGGTTGAGCTGTTTTATATGTGTTCTTAGTAGAAAATATATTTTTGCTATGTTTATTTTATGAAGGTATATCATATTATATATAGTTGGAAAGCTTATTTCGAGGGATATTTGACTAAATCACTTAGAATGAGAAATAAGGAGTGTATAGAGATATATTTCTAATTTTGTGAAGGGGTTGAAAAGTAAATATTGGTGTGCTCTTTGTCAAAGTGTGATTGAGTGTGGTAGATTTCCAAATGGGTTATTCTCTTCATAAAAAGGTATGGGCACATTCTTCTATTGATTTATTATGGTGGTTGATTTTTGAAATATCATTGGAGGAAAAAGGATTGTATTGTGGTTTCCTTTTCAAAATTGGTTGGTTGAATGCTTCAAGGTTTTCTGGTTTGAGAGTTGTATTTAAACCTTGTTTATAAGCATTTTTGTTGAAGCCCATTGATTGTGAGATGAACTTGAGCTATATAAGAACATGAGTATCATTGTTATGTGAAGACTTGTGATTGAGAATTGTTGGAAACATTGTGAGATGGTTGATACATGCTTGGACTAGGGTCTGTGATAAAGGATTGATCCTTGAGGTAATTGATTGAGTTGAGTTGATTAAGCCTAGTCAAGGGGATGCATGTGGTTGTTCAAGTTCCTAGAAACAATCTATTCTATATTCTAATTTGAGTTTGATAATAGGACATATTGAGTCTCTAACAATTCTCTCTATGCTTCTATTGAGTTGAGATTGGGATTTGAGTATAGAACATATAGAGTCTCTAATAATTCTCTTTATGCTTCTATTGAGTTGAGATTGGAATTTGAGTATAGAACATATAGAGTCTCTAACAATTCTCTTTATGCTTCTATGAGATTGACTTGAGTTGAGATCATTGTGGATAATTTCTATCATCATCATAGAGTATCTGTTGAGTGGTATTTTCACCCAATTGTGAAAGTACACTCTTCTTTAGGATTTGGGTTCCAAATCCCCTCTTGCAAAGAAGTTAAACAACCAACTTCTCCAAGGTCTTTGCTATATTAGCATTTGCATGTGTATTAGTGATATCAAATAAATATACTCATTTTAAATGCTTGGAACACCTTAGTGATTGCAAGTAACTGTAAAAAAGGGGCAATGTTGGTTTATTTTACCATGAAACTTTAGTGATTGTTCATTGAACCAAAATAAAGCAAATGTGAGTTGGCCCTCATATGACCACGATGTAGTGCCCTTATTCCTTTTATCTTGAGAGTTTTAAGGTAGATTTTATCTTATTTATTAAGTCCAAATATGGCTTCTTACCATGAAGATAAAGATAGCTTTCAATATGATCGATAAACTATCCCTCTTTGGTGAAATGAATTTTCACAAAGAAGCAATAATTTATGGCCTTAGATAAAGGGCTTTAAATGTCACTTTAACTTATCCCTCTTAAATGAAATCAAATTTTCATCAAGATGAACAATTAAGTGCTTTGAAGAGAAGACCTTCAATGTAATACTCAATTACCCCTCTTTCGTAAAATTAGAATTTTTATGAAGAGAGGGTAATTTTAGGCTCAAAATGGAAATTTGTGAGAATGCCATAAAACATAACCCCTTCAATGAAATTGGAATTTTTATGAAGGGAATGTCATCATAGGCTCATAAGTGCAAAAAAAAAAAAATAGAAAAAATGAAATTTCGGCCCAAAATGGAAACTTTCTATTTTCAGATTTTTTTAAATCTGTAATAAAACAACAACTTCGGTGAATTTTTAAAAATACTAAACAACTCCAAAAATGAAATTTCAAAATGCGTATTGGAATTATGAAGTATAACCTACGCAATGGTGAAATTATTTTTGGATTTTGAATTTTTTTTAATGTTTATTTTAATGCCTAAAAATTAAAAAAAGTTAAAATTTTTGGAAAAATAAAATGCAAAAAAAAGAAAATGAAATGCAGAAAATAGAACACAAGACACATTCAGTTTGATGCTATCCTATTCCGGCAAAACCGAATATGTGAGGTTTTCATGCATGCAACCTAACCTATTGGACTTGCAAAACAAGCACAATCCGGATAAGCTAAGTGTTGGTTCCTAGGGTTTAAATGAGGTTTTCAGATTTAAACATTCACATGAAGCAACCAAGAAACTTGCATAAACTCCATTTACAAGCCTAAAATTTGAAAAGGGGAAAAATAAACATTTAATCTTGCATGCAGAAAATGACTCCTCCTTTCTTGCCCATAAAATGCAACTTTCTATAAATTTTCTGCATTAAAAAGTATGTCATTGTACATGGCAGAAATCTGGTTTTCTCAAAAAAAACCAGTCCAATGTGGAAGGAAAATATCCAAAAAAAAAGACCCAGTGCCAAGGCCTTGCCTTCATTCCTACAATCCCCTCTGAAAAGTTTCCAACCCTTATCCCCGATTTCAATGCAGAACTTAACCTTTTCCATTCGACTATTCGCTGCCTTCTCATGACCTTTGGTATTTTCTATTTTTTTTTCCCTCGACTTCGATGCATTCGTAACATCCACATAGTGTCATTTTTTTTCCATAACTTCTTCTCTTCAATCATTATTGCTTGGCCATTTCTTTATATTCTTATAATACTACTTGAGGCCACATCTCGTAGCTACGTATGAAACATAACTTCTAAGAAAAATTTTAAACAAGGGAAACCTTCCTTTTATTATTATTTATTTCCTTTATCATTCGGATGATTACCATGACATTAGGCTATCCTTTCTCTTTATTAACTTTAGAATAAAATGTTTTGTCCTTTTCTCTTTGTCTTATTCACTCCGATCCACCCTCATGACTTTTCCCATTAGGACATAAGCAATCCCTGTTTCCATGTATTTCATCTTGGGCTTTGCACACCGAGCGCCGGCCCTTTCCATTTTGATACCATCGCCTATCATTGTTTTCGGTGAATCTGGCCTAACTCCTCAACTTTACTTCGGTCACCGTGAATGGGTGAACAATTTGACGCTGATGCATCTTCGAATCATATGCATGTGTTCGCTGCCAGGAATCCCATCTGCATACTATAAATGAAGTCAAGTGTCGTTGTCCGTTACTGCTCTATCTACGTCTCTGTGTAACTGACGTTTAATGGCCATGTAACCGACGATGTCATTCTATTCATCCGATAGACTGCAGCGCTGCATGAATCCATTAACCGGCTACCAATTCGGCACCTTGGAATTGTCGCGTATCTTTCGACTGACTACCGTTAGCTATGCTGCCCTTCGCCACATTTTTGATGTCATGTCAGTACGTGAGGTCGACTCTCAAAGTCGGCTACATTCTTTTATCCTGTACCAATCCCCGCATCGCTTCACCAAATTGTTGCATTGTACCTACACAAAAAAAAAAATGAAATAGTACGTTAATTCAATGGGCAAGTAAAAATGAAATAATATGACTTCATAATAGGACCACCACTATAATAAAAACAAGGGGGTTTGAAATGAAGCCTCACGTTTCTTTTGAATTTTTTTTTTTTATTTATTATATTCTTTTTTATATTGGGTAAATACTTCTTATACACATCCACCATGGAGATTGAACCCGGATCACATTACCGACATGTTTTGCTTTACTTTGTGTAGATGTATATTGAAGAGGTATTAAGGTAGAATGAAGCTTTAACATAAAACCTGCTTTATATATAGACCACAAGCTCATTATACACGAATAATAAAACAAGAAATTTAACCATCACAATGTTAACAACAAAATATTAGCAATAACATTGCTAACACAACATTGACGATAAAAATCGTCGACAACAAAATGACATTAAAGATCGTCAACAACAATTTGATGATAAAAAATTGTCAACAAGAAATTGACAACAATTTGACGATAAAAAATCGTCAACAAGAATTTGACGATAAAATGTCGTCGACAAGAAAAAGTTGTCGACAAGAAAAAGTTGTCGACAAGAAAAAGTCATCGACAAGAAAAAGTCATCGACAATAAAATATCATCGACAAGAAAAATATTATTGACAAAAACTAATGATAAACGCAAATTCAAAACAGGTCGAGCATTAGACACTCGAAACCAACACGCAAACACCCAAATACCAAAAACAAAAAGGTGGGTCCCTAATTTTGGGGTACATTGTGGAACAGCCAAAACAAGTACCTTACCATTCATTGTTGAGTTCATCATAGACTTGTGGTTGAGATTTGAGTGCTACTTGAGCATGATTGGTTGAGCCTTTGAGAAGGCCTTTGAGACAGATTTATGGACAGCATTGGACAAGTTCTTAGTGAACTTGTTGAGCAAATTTTGGGCTGAACTTGCTAGAGCAAATTTTGGGCTGAACTTGCTAGAGCAAATTTGGGCAAGTTCTTGGTGAGCTTGCTAGAGAATATTTGGGCAAGTTCTTGGTGAGTTTGCTAGAGCAGATTTGGGCAGGTTATTGGTGAACTTGCTAGAGCAAATTTGGGCAAGTTCTTGGTGAGCTTGCTAGAGAATATTTGGGCAAGTTCTTGGTGAGCTTGCTAGAGCAGATTTGGGCAAGTTCTTTGTGAGCTTGCTTGAGAAAATTTAGACAAGTTTTATGTGAGCTTGTTAAGCATATTTGACAAGTTCTGTGTGAGCTTGTTAAGAAGGTTTTGTGTTAGCCTATTGGGCAGGTTCTGTGTGAGCCTATTGGGCAGGTTCTGTGTGAGACTATTGATAGATATTTGAAGGTGATAGAGTACAGAGGATAAATTCTTAGTGGATAGAGATCTAGCAACAAGCACAGATGAAGAAAAATTTGAGTGAGGAGTCTTCAAGTGGAGAGAGGTCCACCAGTTAGTGCAGCAAAGAGATAGAGTCTTCTAGAATATCACATAGCCAGAGAAAAAGGGAAAAAAGTTCTCCTGTGGAAGAGATCATGTTGGTAATTTTGGGTACTTTGGGTACATTGCTTTTGCTCAAGTGTATAAGTTGTCATTGATGTCAAAAGGCATTTTTGTGTTGATATCAAAAAGAGTGTGATGTCAAAACTATCTTGAGAAAGCTTCATTTTGTTAAAGGGTTTTTATTAAAACCATGGTGACAAGGTTAAAGGTTTTTCTTAAAACCATTTGGACTCATTAAGGGTTTTTATTAAAACCAAGCTTAACTTAATGCAAAGGTTTTTACTTCTTGAAAAACCTTGAAGGTCCATGTTTATTATTAATAATTAAATTAACTCAAACCTTTGTCAAAGTTCTAAGTTTAATTTAATATTAATAAAATAATAATTATTATTATTTTAATTATTATTAAAGGGTCTTTTAACCCTTAAGCGACGCAGATAAAGTTTTCTTTCACCGACGTGTTGCCATCGTTTTTCGCTGGCAGAAACAAGGAGAAAGTGTTAAGTGAAAAATTTGTAGCGATTTCGCTACAAGTTACAAAGACGAAGTAAAGGTGTAGCGATTTCGCTACGAGCTGCAAAGGCACAAAGTAAAGGTGTAGCGATTTCGCTACGAGTTGCAAAGGGACGAAGTAAAGGTGTAGCGATTTCGCTACGAGCTGCAAAGGCACAAAGTAAAGGTGTAGCGATTTCGCTACGAGTTGCAAAGGGACGAAGTAAAGGTGTAGCAATTTCGCTACGAGCTGCAAAGGCACAAAGTAAAGGTGTAGCGATTTCGCTACGGGTAAAAGATGCGCAAAACAAAGGTGTAGCGATTTCGCTACAGGTCTAAAGTGCAGACATCAAAGGTGCAACGAATCATACTTCAAGTCGAAAGTGTAAGGCACAAGTCAAAATTTCTCAAGAAGAAGCAAGTTGGAAGCACAAGGCAAAGTTGTAGAAATTTCGCTACTGCATGAAGCTCAAATTGTACGAAAGCCGAAAGCGTCGCGATTTCGCGACAAAGATGAAGATGACGTCAGCAAAAGCTGAAAGTGTCACGATTTCGTGACAGGGTGCAAGAAAAGCCGTTGGAAGCCGAAAGCGTCATGATTTCACGACAAGAATGATGATGACGTCAGCAAAAGCTGAAAGTGTCACGATTTCACGATAGGGTGCAAGGAAAGCTGCTGGAAGCCGAAAGCGTCGCGATTTCATGACAACATTAAGGATGACGTCAACAAAAGTTTGAAGTGTCACGATTTCGTGACATGAACGGTGGGAAAGCTTTCAAAGGCCAAAACAGTCGCGATATCGCGACGACAAGGTCAAGGAGGCGTACGGCCACAAAAAGTGTCGCGATATCGCGACATGTTAGTTTTTTGGGGCAACAGCAACAGAAAGGTGACAGAGAAGCAGCAGCATTTGAGGCCGACAAGTTGAATCGAGGCCGATGATTTTTAGGGTTTCGAAGCCGACTTTTTCTAGGGTTTTACAACGGACGTTTTTAGGGTTTTGAAGCCGACAGTATCAAGGGTTTTACAACGGACATTTTTAGGGTTTCGAAGCCGACATTTTCTAGGGTTTTTACAGTGAAATTTTTTAGGGTTTGCAGCCAAAAATCATCAGGTTCAAGCAACCAAAAAACTCTAGGGTTTGAAGACGACATCATTAGGGTTTGCAGCCGACGTCTGAGAGTTACAGCCGACTATGATTTAACATTTGTCTTAAACATTTCTTCTATAAAAGGAGGGCTAATTGAAGATGGATAGTGACTTGGACAAACATAAAGTGCGTATGCAAAAGTTACTATGCGCAGAGAGTGAGTCGGTTCGATCTGAGCTAAGACCGAAGCGATATTTCTTCAGTGACGCAGTGAAGAGTGCATATCAACTGATCGAGAATCAAGAGCACGATGTGCAGAAGGTGTGTTTCAAGTCCGAAGCAATAATGCACAGACTATAGATGTGAGAGTTCTTTGGAGTTGCAGTAGAGTGTGCGTTGCGACAAGATAGTGTGCATTGCGATGAGATGATGTGCGAGAGCGAGCAGAGTGACTTGTGCGAAGATAAGAGCGCGATGTCCAGAAGTTGTGTTCTAAGTCCGAAGTGACAGTGCGCAGTTCACAGAAGAGATCGATCGGCTGAATACAGCAGAGAGCACGAAGAAGTATAGAGAAGCGGTCGGAGAGTGCGAATTATTTTGCGCAGAAGCAGCAGAATGCAAAAAATAGCAGATCGTGAAAATTGAGGTGAAAGTTTTATTCTGGAATTTTTATTTTTGTCTTCCAAGTTGTAGCTTGGCAAAAGGGGTTGGTGCCTCTTTCCAGTAGGTGCTGGTAAAATAGGAGTTGGTGCTCCATTCTGTTGAAACAGATAAAGTTAAGGGGTTGGTGCTCCTTCCAGTTGGTGCTGGTAAAGGATTATGTAAAGTTGTAGCTTTGCATTGACTGGATTTGGATGGTAGTCCAAGCAGTCATTTTTGAGGAGTAGCCACATTGGTGAACCTCGTTAAATTGCCTTGTTATGTGTGATGCTTTCTTGATGCATTTAGTATTCTTTTCATCTGCTTTAAACTGCTGCTGGTTCTAAAATCATATGTTTTAGAAATTTTTAAAGAACACACTGATTCACCCCCCCTCTCAGTGTCATTGTGATTACAACAATTGGTATCAGAGCCAAGTTCCTAAAGAGGCTTAAACAGCTAAGGTGATCTTGGAAGTTACGCAATGGCAAGTGGTGAAGGATTCTCTTCGAACAAAGCACCATTGTTTGATGGGACCAATTATGCGTTCTGGAAAATTAGAATGCAGACATATCTCAGTGCTTTGGGTTTTGACATCTGGGGTGCGGTAGTTAATGGTTACAAAGCTCCTGCCACCGCTCCAACAGACACTACAGGTAAAAAGGCATTTGAATATGATTCAAAAGCAAGAAATGCTATTATGTGTGGACTAGTTGACAGTGAGCTAGTCAAGGTCATAAACTGTGAATCAACAAAAGATATCTGGGATAAACTAGAGAACATTCATGAAGGAGATGATAGGATCAAGGAGGCCAAACTTCAAGCACATCGAGCTCAATACGAATCTTTAAAGATGGACAATGATGAGAACATTGAGACCTTCATGCAAAGAGTCAATGGGATCACCAATTCAATCAGAGGTCTTGGTGAAGAACTAACCGATGCTGCTATCGTGAAAAAGGTATTGAGATCACTTCCTCCTAGATTTGATTCTAAAGTCTCTGCCATAGAAGAAGCCAAAGATTTAAATCATTTTAGTATGGATGAGATGCATGGTTCTTTGACTGCTTTTGAAATGAGAATAGGAAGATCTAATCCCACAGATAGAGAAGCAGCCTTCAAAGCCTTAAAAGGCAAAAGCACAAAACAAGAATCTGAAGAAGAGAATGATTCAGATGAAATGGAAGCAAATTTTGTAAGAAAGCTGAAGAAAGGAAAAGGAAAATACAAAGGAAAGCTACCTCTTAAATGTTTCAATTGTGGAGGCATTGGACACTTTGCTACCAAATGTCCTCTCAATGACAAGAACAAAGGTGAAGAAACTCAGCATCAAGAAAGAGGTGAATGGAGGAAGAAAACAAACTTCAGAAAAAGCAATTTCAAAAAGAAAAGCTTTATCTCCCGAAATGCAGAATCTTCAGAGGACAGTTCTAGTGAAGACTCTGAAGAAGGAACAGGTGAGGCTCTCTTTATGGCGTTTGAAATAGACGAATCAGAAGAGGCAGAAAACACAGAAAATAGAGAGGGAATGAACTCTGAAGTATCAATTGAAGAAGATGAGGCTGAAGTTGATTTAGAGGGTGAGCTGGTGTCTGCTCTTATGGAATGGAAATCTGAGAAAAGGAAGAATGAAAAACTGTCAAGGAAACTTAAGGATGCAAATGACATTATAGCCAGTCTAAAGACACAGACAGAAGAATACAAGAAAATGTCCGAAGATCTTGAAATTCAGGTAACCATGAAGATAGATTACTACTGCAAATTGGAAGAAGAAAATGTTAGTCTCCGAATACAGATACAAGAGCTGGATCGAAAAATCAGCTGTCATTTAAAACGTGAAGAAAGTTCGATGAAGCTGGACAAAATTCTAAGCGATCAAAGATCCATAGGTATCAAATTCGGTCTGGGCTTTACTCAAGGAGAATCATCAAGTGGACCAAAGGCAAGCAATGTTGAAAGTAAAAAGAGTAAAGACAAGAAACAAGTCGTGGAAAGAAAAACAAATCGTGCAAAAGAAAGTCGTAATGCCACCCTGAAATAGCAGCTGACAATGATGGCTTTACCAAGGTCATACATCAAAAGAGAAGAAGATCTAAGGCTCCTGCAACAACTTGGCCAAGACCATCTTTCAGGTTTAATCATTATTTCTATGGTTTCTGTTTTAAATGTAATGGTTATGGGCATAAAATTGTTGACTCGCAAATACAATATAGGCCCAAGAAGTGTCACTAGTAGAAATGCTTTTGCTCCTCTAATGAGTTATGCAAGAGAGTGCTTTAAGTGTCATAACTTTGGGCATATTGCCAGAAATTGTCGTAGTATTTCTGTTTCATATCAATCTCGTAAAAGAAGAACTCAACCGTATAGGGCAAAACAAAATAGAATTTCTTCTGAAGGAAATGTGCAAGACTCTGAAAAGGGGAAATCCCAGCTAGAACCCAACACCACAGTTAAAACAAAATGGCAACAAAAAGAATAGCTCAGGAAAGAACAAGAATCTTTAATAGTGCAGACAGCGTTTAGAGCTCAGAATAAGTATGTACCGTGGATTCTTGACAGTGGTTGCTCAAGTCATATGACAGGTGATAAACAAAAATTTGAAAATCTACAAAAGTATGAGGGTGGTTCGGTGAAGTTCGGCAATAATGGTGGAGCCAAAATAATAGGTAAAGGATCGGTCAAAATTAGTGAAGGGAAAATCAAGTCAGAAGAAGTTTTATATGTGGATGGTTTGAAACATAATCTGTTAAGTGTGAGTCAAATTTGTGATAAAGGACATGAAGTGGTTTTCAAGAAGCAAGGTTGTGAAGTCAGAAAAATAAAAAGTGAGAAATTGATAGCAACCGGCTCAAGGACGTCTGGTAACCTATACACACTCTCAGAATTTTTAGAAGGTATGTGCTTTATTGGACAAGAAGAAGAGAACTGGTTGTGGCATAAGAGACTAGGACACATAAGTTTTGATAATTTGGTGAGAATCAGCTCTAAACAAGCAGTAAGAGATATTCCAACTATTAAGAAACCCTCAAACAGTGTTTGTGCTTCATGTCAGAAGGGAAAGCAAACCAGAGTTTCATTTAAAACAAAAGAATATCACACGAGCAGACCCTTGGAACTCATTCATACAGACTTATGCGGACCCATGAGGACTCAAAGTATAAACGACGACAAATACTTTATGCTGTGTATCGATGATTATTCCATAATGACATGGATATTCTTCCTAAAAGATAAAACAGAAGCGTTTGAAATGTTCGAACCTTCAAACAGCTAGTCGAGAATGAAACAGGGAAAAGGATTAAATGCTTGCGATCAGACAGAGGAGGAGAATTCATTTCGAATGAATTTGCAGAATACTGTGAAAAATATGGTATCAGGAGACAATATTCAGCAGCCAGAACTCCTCAGTAGAATGGTGTAGTAGAGAGGAAGAACATAACTATACAAGAAATGGCACGCACCATGCTGGCAAAAAACAAAATAGCAGACAGATTCTGGAAAGAAGCAGTTCACACAACGAAGATACATTCAAAACAGGTATATGTTAAGAACTCGTGAATGCAAAACACCGTATGAGTTGTGGTTTGGTAGAAAAGCAACAACAAAACATCTCAAAGTATTTGGCTGTAAGTGCTACATCATAAAAACTGATGACAACCTTGGAAAGTTTGAAGATAGAGCAGATGAAGGTGTTTTTGTTGGTTATTCTCCACATAGCAAAGCTTACAAATGCTACAACAAGAGACTCAAGAAAATTGTGGAAAGTGCAGATGTTAAATTCGATGAAGGGAGGAAACAAATAGTTAATTTTCAAGAAAACTACCCAATCTACGAAGAAGTAATTGAAAGTGATGAAGTTCATGGCACGTAAAAATACATCTACGACTGATACAGATGACTTATCAGATGACTCAGAGATGCAAGAAAATAGAAAATTCAAAATGGGCAGCTGGCTAAAAAATCATCCTAGAGACCAAATAATTGGAGATCCCACAACTGGCATTCAGACAAGAAAGAAAGTAATAAGTAATTACTCTCTTTTATCCGACATTGAGCCCAAAAACATAGATGAAGCAAGCAAAGATGACAGCTGGATGAAGGCAATAAATGAAGAATTAGATCAGATTGAAAAGAACAGAACTTGGGAGTTAGTACCTAGACCTGCAAACAAGAATGTAATCGGCACCAAGTGGATATTTCGAAACAAATTAAATGAAGACGGACAGGTCATTAGGAACAAAGCAAGACTGGTTTGTAAAGGATATGCACAGGTCGAAGGCATTGATTTTGAAGAGACGTTTGCTCCAATGGCCGATTAGAAGCAATTAGAATGTTTTTGGCCTTAGCAGTTCACAAAAACTTTAGGGTGTATCAGATGGACGTAAAATCTGCCTTCTTAAATGGGAAACTCGAAGAGGAGGTCTTTATTGAACAACCGGATGGATTTCAAATTAGTGAGGATCCTAACCTTGTCTGCAGATTAAAGAAAGCACTGTATGGACTAAAGCAAGCACCACGGGCTTGGTATGCTAGGCTAGATAACTATCTCTCTCAACAAGGATTCAAAAAGGGTTTAGTAGACAGTAATCTGTATGTGAAAATAGAAGATGGGCATCTCATTGTTTTAGTTGTCTATGTAGATGATATCATATTTGGCAGCAACAAAGATGAAGCTTGTAAAGACTTAGCAAATAAGATGCAGAAGGAATTTGAGATGTCTATGATTGGTGAACTTAATTTCTAGGGCTACAAGTTAATCAAAATGAGAAAGGAATATTCATTTCCCAAATCAAATATGTGAAAGAAATGCTAAAGAGGTTCACTATGGAGGACTGTAAGCCAGTAAGCACTCCCATGACAACAGGCTGCAAATTGAGTAAAGAAGACAAATCTCCACCCGTAGATCAAACCATGTATAGATCAATGATAGGAAGCTTACTATATTTAACAAAGAACTGCACTCGATATTCTGCAGGCGCTTGCATGGTAGCCATATTTCAGTGCCGTCCCAAAGAGACTCATGTAACAAGTAGTTAAAAGGATATTTCGGTATCTCAAAGGCACCATGGAGTATGGGCTGTGGTATCCAAAAGGCAAAGATTTCACTCTTATATCATATTCAGATGCAGATTGGGCTGGATGTGTTGATGACAGAAAGAGTACCAATGGAGGAGCATTCTATTTGGGGGACAGATTGGTTGCATGGCACAGTAAGAAGCAAGAGTCGGTTCTCTATCTACAACTGAGGCGTAATATATTGCAGCAGCAACATGTTGTACACAAGTTTTGTGGATGAAACAAACTTTGAAAGATCTAGGCATTAATTTTAGTGAACCAATATCAGTAAAGTGTGACAACACCAATGCAATCAACATTTCTAAGAATCCAAGTAATGCACTCACGGACAAAGCACATTGCTATAAGGTATCATTTCTTGAAAGAAAAAGTTGCAGAAGGAGAAGTTAAATTGGACTATGTCCCAACTACAGAACATGTAGCAGATATTTTTACAAAACCTTTGCCCAAGGAAGTATTTGAGTATCTTCGAAGCAAATTAGGAGTAGTCACACTTCCTAAGAAGTGACTAGCTACGAGGATCACTTTCTCAAGGGGAGCATTTGAGTATTTGAGGATGGACTCAAGGGGAGTCAAATTGTGCCTGAGAAGTGTGAGGATGGACTCATGGAGAGTCTGCAGCAGCCCTTTGGTATTATTGACAAAGGGGGAGAAGAGTTACAAGAATGTATACAGGTGTTGCCAACAATTCCAAAGGGGGAGATTGTTGAGCAAGGTGTTGCAAGAAGGTTGTCATTGTTGTCAACACAGGCAGTTATATCCAAGGATGCAGTGGGTAGACAGATCAAAAGTCATTCAGATGCAGAAAATTCGAAGAAAAAGACAAGTGAGAAAACTGTCGCGATATCGCGACATGTTTTCTGTCGTGATTTCGCGACAAGTCGGAGGAGAGAGAAAATGTAGCCAAAAATGTCGCGATTTCACGACGAAAGTGAGGAGAGAGAAAGTGCAGCCAGAAATGTCACGATTTCACGACGAAAATGAGGAGAGAGAAAGTGCAGCCAAAAATGTCACGATTTCACGATGGAAGTAAGGAGAGAGAAGGCGCAAGGCAAACTGTCATGATTTCGCGACAAGTCGGAGGCCAAGAAGTCAAGTCGAGAAACTGTAGCGATTTCGCTACATGTTGACTTTTCGCTGGCAGAAATAGGGAGAAAGTGTTAAGTGAAAAAGTTGTAGCGATTTCGCTACAAGTTACAAAGACGAAGTAAAGGTGTAGCGATTTCGCTACGAGCTGCAAAGGCACAAAGTAAAGGTGTAGCGATTTCGCTACGAGTTGCAAAGGGACGAAGTAAAGGTGTAGCGTGAGCAAGGCACAAAGTAAAGGGTAGCGATTTCGCTACGAGTTGCAAAGGGAGAAGTAAAGGTGTAGCAATTTCGCTACGAGCTGCAAAGGCACAAAGTAAAGGTGTAGCGATTTCGCTACGGGTAAAAGATGCGCAAAACAAAGGTGTAGCGATTTCGCTACAGGTCTAAAGTGCAGACATCAAAGGTGCAGCAATCATACTTCAAGTCGAAAGTGTAAGGCACAAGTCAAAATTTCTCAAGAAGAAGCAAGTTGGAAGCACAAGGCAAAGTTGTAGAAATTTCGCTACTGCATGAAGCTCAAATTGTACGGAAGCCGAAAGCATCACGATTTCGCGACAAAGATGAAGATGACGTCAGCAAAAGCTGAAAGTGTCACGATTTCATGATAGGGTGCAAGAAAAGCCGCTGGAAGCCGAAAGCGTCGCGATTTCACGACAAGAATGATGATGACGTCAGCAAAAGCTGAAAGTGTCACGATTTCGCGACAGGGTGCAAGGAAAGCTGCTGGAAGCCGAAAGCATCACGATTTCATGACAACATTAAGGATGACGTCAGCAAAAGTTTGAAGTGTCACGATTTCATGACATGAACGATGGGAAAGCTTTCAAAGGCCAAAACAGTCACGATATCGCGACGACAAGGTCAAGGAGGCGTACGACCACAAAAAGTGTCACGATATCGCGACATGTTAGTTTTTCGGGGCAACAACAACAGAAAGGTGACAGAGAAGCAGCAGCGTTTGAGGCCGACAAGTTGAATCGAGGCCGATGATTTTTAGGGTTTCGAAGCCGACTTTTTCTAGGGTTTTACAGCGGATATTTTTAGGGTTTTGAAGCCGACAGTATCAAGGGTTTTACAACGGACATTTTTAGGGTTTCAAAGCCGACATTTGCTAGGGTTTTTATAGCGGAAGTGTTTAGGGTTTGCAGCCGACAATCATCAGGTTCAAGCAGCCAAAAAACTCTAGGGTTTGAAGATGACATCATTAGGGTTTGCAGCCGACGTCTGAGAGTTACAGCCGACTATGATTTAACATTTGTCTTAAACATTTCTTCTATAAAAGGAGGGCTAATTGAAGATGGATAGTGACTTGGACGAACATAAAGTGCGTATGCGAAAGTTACTGTGCGCAGAGAGTGAGTCGGTTCGATCTGAGCTAAGACCGAAGCGATATTTCTTCAGTGACGCAGTGAAGAGTGCATATCAACTGATCGAGAATCAAGAGCACGATGTGCAGAAGGTGTGTTTCAAGTCCGAAGCAATAATGCGTAGACTGCAGATGTGAGAGTTCTTTGGAGTTGCAGTAGAGTGTGCGTTGCGACAAGATAGTGTGCATTGCGATGAGATGATGTGCGAGAGCGAGCAGAGTGACTTGTGCGAAGATAAGAGCGCGATGTCCAGAAGTTGTGTTCTAAGTCCGAAGTGACAGTGCACAGTTCACAGAAGAGATCGATCGGCTGAATACAACAGAGAGCGCGAAGAAGTATAGAGAAGCGGTCGGAGAGTGCGAATTATTTTGCGCAGAAGCAGCAGAATGCAAAAAAATAGCAGATCATGAAAATTGAGGTGAAAGTTTTATTCTGGAATTTTTATTTTTGTCTTCCAAGTTGTAGCTTGGCAAAAGGGGTTGGTGCCTCTTTCCAGTAGGTGCTGGTAAAATAGGAGTTGGTGCTCCATTCTGTTGAAACAAATAAAGTTAAGGGGTTGGTGCTCCTTCCAGTTGGTGCCGGTAAAGGATTATGTAAAGTTGTAGCTTTGCATTGACTGGATTTGGATGGTAGTCCAAGCAGTCATTTTTGAGGAGTAGCCACATTGGTGAACCTCGTTAAATTGCCTTGTTATGTGTGATGCTTTCTTGATGCATTTAGTATTCTTTTCATCTGCTTTAAACTGTTGCTGGTTCTAAAATCATATGTTTTAGAAATTTTTAAAGAACACACTGATTCACCCCCCCTCTCAGTGTCATTGTGATTACAACACGTTGGAGGAGCGCCGACATCAAATAGTTAAGGAGAAATGGCTATATAAGTGGGGATGATTTTCTAAAGTAAGTGCACCACTGATTAATTGGCATCTTCGATTTATGTTTGCTCTATATCATTCGAATAGTGCTTGGTGTCTTTGATTTGCATTTGCTCTATATCATTCGAATAGTGCTTGGTGTCTTCAATTTGCATTTGCTCTATATCATTCGAATAGCGCTTGGTGTATTTGATTTGTGTTTGCTCTGTATCATTCGAATAGCGCTTGGTGTCTTCGATTTGTGCTTGCTCTGTGTCTTCGAATCTCCAATTGACATCTTTGAAATTGTGCTTGATCTGTGTCTTGGAAACCATGCTTGGCATACTCGGATTTGAGCTTGGGTAGCATCCTTACTTTTTTGCTTGACGTTAGTGGATTGGCAATTGCACCTAAACTGTGTTTTTCCAGACTGTGCTGTGAGATGATTAATGCAAGCATTCAATGACTTATGTTTTGGACAGTGCTAGGAAAATGAATATGTTTTCCATATCCTATGATCAAGTGAAGATAAAACAAAGGATAGTTTAATATTTCTTTGTCGGGCACTTGTGCTCCAACGACGATGGAGTTTGAGTAAAGGCGCTCGCTAGGCAGAGATACAGGTTTCGAATCACGTCGAGTGCATTTTTCCTTTTGTTGTGATGCACGAAGGAGAGTGGCTATGATTGGGCTATGTAAGTAGATGAGAATGCGCTTTAGCACTTATAGTGGTGGCTCCTCATTTCTCCTAAGGTTGGAGAACTAAGTATTTCCAAGGTAAATATTTTTATTGTTGACTTGGGATATTTGAGTTGATTTGATCAAGAATTATTGATGGAGGTATAATGTTAAGTTGTAATCTTTGTTTTGACATTGTTATTATTAATGCTTGATGCTTATGTGGAGTAATAAGGTGTAAAGAGATTTTACTTTGTATGTATATTATATTTTTGGTGGTTAATATTAAGTTGGAGTAATAAGGTGTTATTTTGGATCTTTATTATTGTATAGTTGCTAACTCTAATTGGTGGTAAATTGAGAGTTAATGTTGTGACAGTTTTTGAGTTCTCCTTCTTCATCAAAGTAAAGGTATGGGCACATTCTTCCATGGTTGTTATTGATTGATGGTTTTCTAAAAATAAGTGTGGAGGGAAAAGGATTTCTACTTGTTTCCTTTTTTCTTGTGATGATTGGTTGAATGCTTCAAGGTTGATGTTGAGTTGAATGGTGTTGGTTGACTAAACCTTGTTTGATGAGCATTGTTGTTAAAACCCTAATTGGTTGTGGAAAGAACATGAGTATCATTGTTATATGAGATATTGCATGGTTGGCAATTGTTGGGTTGTGTTTCATGTTCTTGAGAAAAGCATACTACATCTATCTTATTCTATTGAGATTGAGATTGAGTTGAGATTGATACTTGGGAGTTAAGTATAGAACATATTGAGTCTCTAACAATTCTCTTTATGCTTCTATGAGGTTGATGAATCACATTGGGTCTCTAACAATTCTCTTTGTGGGTTCATGCTAAGCAAGTTTTTCTTGGTGAGCTTGCTGAGGTTTTGGATAGGTTTCGGTGGGGACTTGTGAGTAGGTTTTGGATAGGTTCCGGTGGGGACTTGTGAGCATGTTTTGGACAGGTTTCGATGGGGACTTGTGAGCAGATTTGGACAGGTCCTAGCAGAGGACTTGTGAGCTGAGTTTGAGAGTTCTATCAGAGAACTTGAGGACAGAGGTGCATTAGTTCTTTGAGAAGAACCTGAGGATAGATTTGGCAAGTCTTTGAGAAGGCTTGTGTGCAGAGGATTGATTTGTTCAAGAGTTGGACAGATCTGATAGACAGAGGAAGACTTGTACTAGACCGACTGACTGTGTTTGGTACAGGTTGATGAGCTACTATGGATGTGATCATAGAAGGCAGAGGTCTCTTAGGCTAAGCATTGAGGATAGGAGGTCTTCGGTGGAAAGGAGTTCCACGTGCTGGCAAGAGGTAGAGGTAGTTGATCTTCTGAGGGATCATTTCCAGAGTAGAGGGGAAGGTATCTCCTTTGAGTAGAGGCTCATAAATTCAGATAGAGGGGAAGGTATCTCCTTTGAGCAGAGGCTCATAAATTTAGATTGGGGGAAGGTATCTCCTTTGGGCCGAGGCTCATAAACATTGTAATTGGGAAGGTTTCCCAAAGAAATTTGAGATAACTTTTAGAGAAAAGTTTTGTGGACGTAGCCCAGGATTTTTGGGTGAACCATGTTAAAATTGGTGTCACTTTGTGGATGATATTGTGCTTTGTTTTGATATTTCTTTGGGTATATTGCTTTACTATTTTGAAGTATAAAGGAAAAAGTAAAAAGAGGTCTTATACTGTTCACCCCCCCTCTCAGTATAAGCTTGTGTTCTTCAATTGGTATCAGAGTGGGTTCCTTCAAAAATTTTAATAGCTTGAAGGAAGATCTGGTTAAGAACACAATGGATTATTCAAGTGGCAATGCAGCACCTATTCTTGATGGGTCAGATTTTGGTCTTTGGAGTGCAAGGATGAAGGTTCATCTAATGGCACTTGGTAATGAGGTATGGGAAGTAATTGAATATGAGTACACTATTCCTGTACATGGTCCTTATACTAAAGAAGAAAGGCTCCTACATCACAGCAATTCAAAATCAATGAATGCAATCTTGAAAGGCTTACAGAAAGTAGATCTCACCAAAGTGATTCACTGCAAGACAGCTAGTGAAATGTGGAAATCGGTTGAAGGTGGTTCATACAGGTGATACAAATTTCAGAAAGGCCAAGTTGAGACACTTCAAAGGTATGTTTGAACAACTCAAGATGAATGATGATGAAAATATTAGTGACTACATGCTTCGTATGGATGAGGTTGTTAACTCCATGAAAGACTTAGGTCTTGAGCTTGCTGAAAATGATGTTTGTGATAAGATTTTAAGATCTCTTCCTAATAGATTTAGTGAAAATATTTTTGCTATTGAGGAAGCTAAAGATTTGGATAAGTTGAAAAAGGATGAGCTCCATAGTATACTTGCAGCATTTGAGTTGAGAACTCAAGTGAAGGTTGATGTCAAGAAAGAGGCGGCTTTCAAGGCTACCAAGAAATCCAAGGGTAAACAGCTTCAAGAGAGTGATGAGTCTTCTAGTGATGAAGAGGCATATTACAACAAGAAAGGCAAGTTCTCTAGAAAGCACAAAAGTATGAAAAATATAAGATGTTTCAATTGTGGAAAGTTTGGTCATTATGCTACTGACTGTACTATTCCCAAGAATGAAAGTGATGAAGATATACAGGATTCTAAAAGCAAGGATTCTGAAAAGCACAAGCATCACAGGAAAAACAAATATGAGCACAACAATCAAGGAAAGAGGTATTCTCACAAGCACAAGAAGAGTTTATACCTAGACAAAGCAAGTAAGTGTTCTAGTAGTGATAGTGAAAGTTCTTCAAGTGATACTGAAAATGAGATGTTGTTCATATCAGAAAAAGAGGAAGAACCGAAACATAGATTCATTATCATGAAATGTCTTAGATGTGGAAATTTTGGTCACCTTGAGGATGATTGCACAAATAATGATTTGGTTTCTAGTATGTATGAGGATGCTTCAGAAAACTATAAGGAAGATGCATGTATGGTTTTTGAAAAAGGTAGCACCTCTAGTGATAGGAAATCTGAAAAAGGGTTTGATGATTCAGAAAGCAAAAAAATAAAGGATCTAGAAAGTGAACTTACTAACGCTCTTAGTGTTTTGAAAAAGGAAAGAAAGAAGAATGCTAGACTCAAGGATAAGTTAGATGAATGTTGTATGGAGAGAGATGATCTTATAGAAAGTCTCGACGTCTCTATGGCTAAGACACAAGAACTCAAGGATGAGTTAGAGTCTAAGGTTCTTGAGTATAGTGAGTTAGAACAGAAAATGGCTTCTTTGAAAGAGGAAACTAAAGAGTACAAGGATAAGCTTTACGAGGTTTCAAGATAGCTCCAAAAAGGTTAAGTCACTCATCAAAGGTCAAAGAAAGACAACAGATAAAATAGGCCTTGGTTTTGTTAAGCCACACAAGGAACAAGTTGGAGAGTCTAGTAAGAGACTCCAAAAGGAAGAGAGTTCTGATGAGGAAAGTATTTCAGATCATGAGTCCTTGAATGATAGATGCACGAAAATAGAAAATAGGAAACTAAGAATGAGGAGAAAGTTTTTAGGGACCTAAGAGGTCAAATAAAGGAAAGTTTCAATGGCAGATGTTTTGCTTGTCACAAGTTTGGTCACATGGCTTCACATTGCATGACTCAAGTAAGGAAGGTAAATGACAGTTTCAAAGGTGGTAATTTCTTTCAAGGGTATTGCTACTCTTGTCAACAATTTGGGCACAAGGCAGTTTATTGCAAGGCAAATATCAGGAACAGGTTTGATCAGAACAAGTTTGGTCAGAATAGGTTTGGTCAGAACAGGTTTGGTCAGAACAGGTTTGGCCAGAACAAGTTTATTCAAAATAATTTTGGTCAGAATAGGTTTGGTCAGAACTGGTGGATTCAAAGAATAGGTATGCCTAAAAGAAATAACATTGTTACTTGTTATAAGTGCAACAATGAAGGTCACACAGCTAGACAGTGTAGAGCTGAACTTCCAAGGTACAAGAATAGGAACAATGGTATGAACAGGTCCAAGGATCAAGGCATGGATAAGAACAAGAATGATAATAGGGACAGGAACAGTGATGAGAACAGGAACAGGAATATGGACAAAGAGTTCAAGAGAAGGCCCAACAAGGAAGTTATAGACGCTGATGATGATCAGTGCCTAATGGGAGTTTTACTCCCACCCTAGAATTAATCACCTCATCAGGAGGTGGGGGAGGGACTAAGCTAAGAGGCTCCTTCTTAGTCCCGAGCCCCAAAGGTGGCCCTTTGCCATTGATGACAAAGGGGGAGAGATATGAGTAAGGGGGAGAGCTTCAAAGTGAAGAGGAAAGCTTCAAGTCAGGGGAGCAAAACTTCAAAGGAAGATTCTCAGTTGTGGGCACAATTGGTCAGTTTTTAGCACAGTTGGTTTCAGTTTTGGCTCTTGAGAAGTGTTTTCAGTAAAGGTTTGCCATCAATGACAAAGGGGGAGATTGTTGGCAATTTTGGGTACTTTGGGTACATTGCTTTTGCTCAAGTGTATAAGTTGTCATTGATGTCAAAAGGCATTTTTGTGTTGATATCAAAAAGAGTGTGATGTCAAAAATATCTTGAGAAAGCTTCATTTTGTTAAAGGGTTTTTATTAAAACCATGGTGACAAGGTTAAAGGTTTTTCTTAAAACCATTTGGACTCATTAAGGGTTTTTATTAAAACCAAGCTTAACTTAATGCAAAGGTTTTTACTTCTTGAAAAACCTTGAAGGTCCATGTTTATTATTAATAATTAAATTAACTCAAACCTTTGACAAAGGTCTAAGTTTAATTTATTATTAATAAAATAATAATAATTATTATTTTAATTATTATTAAAGGGTCTTTTAACCCTTAAGCAACGTAGATAAAGTTTTCTTTTGCCGACGTGTTGCCATCATTGGAGGAGCGCCGACGTCAAACAGTTAAGGAGAAATGGCTATATAAGTGGGGATGATTTTCTAAAGTAAGTGCACCACCGATTAATTGGAGTCTTTGATTTGCGTTTGCTCTATATCATTCGAATAGTGCTTGGTGTCTTCAATTTGTGTTTGCTCTATATCATTCAAATAGCGCTTGGTGTCTTCGATTTGTGTTTGCTCTATATCATTCGAATAGCGCTTGGTGTCTTCGATTTGCGTTTGCTCTATATCATTCAAATAGCGCTTGGTGTCTTCGATTTGCGTTTGCTCTATATCATTCGAATAGCACTTGGTGTCTTCAATTTGTGCTTGCTCTGTGTCTTTGAATCTCCAATTGACGTCTTTGAAATCATGCTTGATCTGTGTCTTGGAAACCGTGCTTGGCATACTCGGATTTGAGCTTGGGCTGCATCCTTACTTTTATGCTTGACGTTAGTGGATTGGCAATTGCACCTAAACTGTGTTTTTTCCAGACTGTGCTGTGAGATGATTAATGCAAGCATTCAGTGACTTATGTTTTGGATAGTGCTAGGAAAACGAATACGTTTTCCATATCCTATGATCAAGTGAAGATAAAACAAAGGATAGTTTAATATTTCTTTGTCGGGCACTTGTGCTCCAACGACGATGGAGTTTGAGTAAAGGCGCTCGCTAGGCAGAGATACAGGTTTTGAATCACGTCGAGTGCATTTTTCCTTTTGTTGCGATGCACAAAGGAGAGCGGCTGTGATTGGGCTATGTAAGTAGAGGAGAATGTGCTTTAGCACTTATAGTGGTGGCTCCTCATTTCTCCTAAGGTTGGAGAACTAAGTATTGCCAAGGTAAATCTTTTTATTGTTGACTTGGGATATTTGAGTTGATTTGATCAAGAATTATTGATGGAGGTATAAGGTTAAGTTGTAATATTTGTTTTGACATTGTTATTATTAATGCTTGATGCTTATGTGGAGTAATAAGGTGTAAAGAGATTTTACTTTGTATGTATATTATATTTTTGGTGGTTAATATTAAGTTGGAGTAATAAGGTATTATTTTGGATCTTTATTATTGTGTATTATTGTATAGTTGCTAACTCTAATTGGTGGTAAATTGAGAGTTAATGTTGTGACAGTTTTTGAGTTCTCCTTCTTCATCAAAGTAAAGGTATGGGCACATTCTTCCATGGTTGTTATTGATTGATGGTTTTTTGAAAATAAGTGTGGAGGGAAAAGGATTTCTACTTGTTTCCTTTTTTTATTGTGATGATTGGTTGAATTCTTCAAGGTTGATGTTGAGTTGAATGGTGTTGGTTGACTAAACCTTGTTTGATGAGCATTGTTGTTAAAACCCTAATTGGTTGTGGAAAGAACATGAGTATCATTGTTATATGAGATATTGCATGGTTGGAAATTGTTGGGTTGTGTTTCATGTTCTTGAGAAAAGCATACTACATCTATCTTATTCTGTTGAGATTGAGATTGAGTTGAGATTAATACTAGGAGTTAAGTATAGAACATATTGAGTCTCTAACAATTCTCTTTATGCTTCTATGAGGTTGATGAATCACATTGGGTCTCTAACAATTCTCTTTGTGGTTTCATGCTAAGCAAGTTTTTCTTGGTGAGCTTGCTGAGGTTTTGGATAGGTTCTGGTGGGGACTTGTGAGCAGGTTTTGGACAGGTTCCGGTGGGGACTTGTGAGCAGGTTTTGGACAGGTTCCGGTGGGGACTTGTGAGAATATTTGGATAGATCCTAGCAGAGGAATTGTGAGCTAAGTTTGAGCGTTCTATCAGAGAACTTGAGGATAGAGGTGCATTGGTTCTTTGAGAAGAACCTAAGGATATATTTGGCAAGTCTTTGAGAAGGCTTGTATACAAAGGATTGATTTGTTCAAGAGTTGGACAGATCTAACAGACAGAGGAAGACTTGTACTAGACCGACTGACTATGTTTGGTATAGGTTGTTGAGATGTTGTGGACATGATCATAGAAGGTAGAGGTCTCTTAGGCTAAGCATTGAGGACAGGAGGTCTTCGGTGGAAATGAGTTCCACGTGCTAGCAAGAGGTAGAGGTAGTTGATCTTCTGAGGGATCATTTCCAGAGTAGAGGGGAAGGTATCTCCTTTGAGCAGAGGCTCATAAATTCAGATAGAGGGGAAGGTATCTCCTTTGAGTAGAGGCTCATAAATTCAAATTGGGGGAAGGTATCTCCTTTGGGCCGAGGCTCATAAAAATTGTAATTGGGAAGGTTTCCCAAAGAACTTTGAGATAACTTTTAGAGAAATGTTTTGTGGACGTAGCCTAGGCTTTCTGGGTGAACCACGTTAAAATTGGTGTCACTTTGTGGATGATATTGTGCATTGTTTTGATATTACTTTGGGTATATTGCTTTACTATTTTTAAGTATAAAGGAAAAAGTAAAAAGAGGTCTTATAATGTTCACCCCCCCCTCTCAGTATAAGCTTGTGTTCTTCAGATCCATGAACTTGAGATTAGGGGATTAGGATCTCCTTTGGACAAATATCCATAAATATTGTAATTGGGAGTGATTCCCAAAGATATTGATTGAGAAAGTTTTAGTAAAATATTTTCTCCGTGGAGTAGCCCACATTGGGTGAACCACGTAAATTGTGGTGTCTCTATTGTGTATGGTTTTTGTGCATTGCTTTGATTACTGCTATTGATACTACTATCTTTACACAACATAATATTGATTTGGAAGAAAAAGTAAAAATTGGTCTTATACTGTTCACCCCCCTCTCAGTATAAGCTTGTGTTCTTCAATTGGTATCAGAGTCGGTTCCTTCAGAAAGGCTAACAACTTGAGGGCAGATTCTACAAGAACACAAATGACAAATAAAGGCAAGAGTAGAAGCATGAGACACAAGAAGAAAAGAACACCTATGGTTATGAAATAAAAGGAAGAACATCTATTCCTAGGAATAGAAGGTGAAAGAGAACAATGCTTTGTGTGTGGTCAAAGAGATCATAGATCAGGATATTGCAATGGTTTCAGTGATAGTGAAGATGAAATGATACATCAAGGAAACAAGCATGGTCAAATAAATCTTGAGATTTTGTTTGTTATAGAAGATTATAATGGCAGTGATGTTGAAGAAGAGGAAGATTCAGATAAATAAAAGGAGGAAGCCACTCTTAAGGAACTTGTTGAATTGAAAAGAGAAAATTCAGAATTGAAGGATCAAATACAAGAAGATGAGAAATGTAAGACAAAGCTTCTACAGGATATATCTGACTTGAGAGATAAGGTTGAAAAGGCAAGAAGAGTTGAAAAAGGTATGGTTGAGCATTCAAAGGTAAAAGAGATAGAATGTGAAAGGCTTATGGTTACTCTTGAAGAATTAAAAAGGGAGAACTCGGGATTAAGGGTTCAAGCTCAAGAAGATGAAAAAGAAAAAGCAAGGTTTTTATAGGAACTCACCAACTTCAAAATCAAAGTTGAAGAGACAAGGAAAATTGAAGAAAGTATGGACAAAAAATTAAAAACAAAATATCTAGAGTGTGAAATATTAGAGCATGAGATAGTTTCACTAAGGATGGAAGTAAAAGGTTCTAAGGACAAGCTACACAAGTTTGAGGAAAATTCAAGGACCTTGGAAAGGACTATCAATGCACAAAGGTCATCAGTCATCATAACATGACTTAGTTCTAAAGAAGAACAAGGGAAACAGGAAGCATCTAAGTGTTATGAAGAAATTTCCAAAGTTTCTATGGCTCCAAATATTCAGTTTGGATCTTGTTTTGAGATAGGTGAATCAAGTTCAAAATAAAGAGAAATACTTGAAGAGGAAAGCAAGGAAGAAATTAAGGAAAAGGATTTAGATACTACAAAGAAGGTTCAAGAATGCAATGCACAAGTTGAAGATGATCATAGGGATAATGGTCAAGAAAGGTATGAGGAACCAAGGCATGAACAAAGGGCTTTTAAAGGACATTGTTTTTCTTGTAATGGATTTGGACATAGGGCTATACATTGCAGGGTCTATGGATCAAAGAAATTTGATTTTGCTAGAAGAAACTTCAAAGGAAGAAGGTATGATTTTTAGGGACATTGCTTCTCATGCAACAAGATTGGTCATAGAGCTTCTCAGTGCAAATGAAATGAGCAATATGGCTTTGGTTTTAGAGCTACACAATTTAGAAGTCATAGTCATAATGGTCATGAAAATAGAACTTCACAATACAGGGTTCAGGAAAGGAATGGATATGGAAATTATTTCAAGAAAGATTTTAGGATATGGGCACCATCCAAAGGCTACAATATCAAGTGTTTTAATTACAATAACTTTGGGCATATTGCAAAATGGTGTAGGACTCAATTCCAAATAGGTTCAATGCAAGAAGGTCAAACAGGTTCAAGGCAAGAAGGTCAAACAAGTTCAAGACAAGAATATCAAGTAATTCATCAAGAGAAGGATATCAAAAAAACATGGAAGGAAGTTGATAGAGGAAAGAATAAATGTAATATGGGAGTAAAGGTACTCCCACCCCAAAATTAATCACCTCAAGAGAGAAGGTGGTGAGGGGGCTATGCTTAAGAGTCATATATTTTAGCCCCATAGGTGTCCCTTTTGCCATTGATGTCAAAGGGGGAGAGATTTGAGTAAGGGAGAGAGTATTGAGTTAGGGGGAGCAGCCTCCAAAGAGATTATTGAGTTAGGGGGAGCAACCTCCATAGAGAGTATTGAGTCAGGGGGAGCAACTTTGATTCTCAGAGATGGTTTTTGCAGTGATTGTGGTGTTTGCATTAGAGGTGTTGCCATCAATGACAAAGGGGGAGATTGTTGGAAATTTGAGGTAATATGAGGCATTTTATGTTTTCATTGATGTCACATGGATCACATTTGGTTTTGGTGACCGAAATAGTTCATAAATAAGCATTTATGATATTTCAAAAAATAGGGTTTTTGTGAAAACCAAGGCAGGTAAAATAAAAGGTTTTATTTAAAACCACGGATGGCAGATTTGATATGGGTTTTTCTTAAAACCCAGGTTGGATTTTTGTTTCATCGAAAAATGTGCCCTGGAGATGAAGATATTCAACCTTGAATAATCGGTGCAAATTTTAATATTTAAAATTTAATATTTAAATTTTAAAATTAAAATTTAATGACATCACCGCCGACGTCATCATAAAAATTGAATTATTCAAAATCCACGACGTTGGAAAAATAATGAAGGGTGCATATATATACACCAAGGCTTTTGTTTAAAAACCTTGGAATCAAAGTGGAGAGAAGACGGCGAGCGCAAAAGATAATTCATGTGGCAAGCGTGGCCTAACGGCGAGTGAAGGGAGACAAAGGCGTTTTGCTAGGCAGAAGACTGAGGTTCGATTCCCACTGGTTGATATTTTTGGGGCAAACAAAAGGCCCACGTTTGGTTGTGTTTTTGGGGCAAGAAAGGCCCACGTTTTGTTTTGCGAAGAGAGAGGAGAAGACAAAAGCGCCTTTCGCACTTATTGTCTCATGTGAGCATTGTGCTCACGTGGTCATTGGCGTCGTGGTTAAGGAAGTGCATGGGTAGACAATGAGGGTTCGATTCCCTCTAGAGGCAAGTAATTTTTTATTATTAAAATTAATTTTTGCCTAATGTTGGAGGTATAAGGTGATAAGGGTTGAGTTGTTTTGGAAGGCAAGATATATGTGCTCTTAGTAGAAAAGATATTTCTGGTATGTTTCTTTTATGAAAGTATATCATATTATATATCGTTGGAAAGCTTATTTCGAGGGCTATTTGACTAACTCATTTAGAAGGAGAAATAAGGAGTGTATAGAGAGATATTTCTATTTTTGTGAAGGGGTTGAAAAGTAAATATTGTTGTGCTCTTTGTCAAAGTGTGATTGAGTGTGGCAGATTTCCAAAGGGGTTCTTCTCTTCATAAAAAGGTATGGGCACATTCTCCTATTGATTGATTGTGGTGGTTGATTTCTGAAATATCATTGGAGGGAAAAGGATTGTATTGTGGTTTCCTTTTCAAAATTGGTTGGTTGAATGCTTCAAGGTTTTCTGGTTTGAGAGTTGTGTTTAAACCTTGTTTATAAGCATTGTTGTTGAAGCCCATTGATTGTGAGATGAACTTGAGCTATAGAAGAACATGAGTATCATTGTTATGTGAAGACTTGTGATTGAGCATTGTTGGAAACATTGTGAGATGGTTGATACATGCTTGGACTAGGGTTTGTGAGAAAGGATTGATCCTTGAGGTAATTGATTGAGTTGAGTTGATTAAGCCTAGTCAAGGGGATGCATGTGGTTGTTCAAGTTCCTAGAAACAATCTATTCTATATTCTGATTTGAGTTTGAGAATAGGACATATTGAGTCTCTAACAATTCTCTTTATGCTTCTATTGAGTTGAGATTGGGATTTGAGTATAGAACATATAGAGTCTCTAATAATTCTCTTTATGCTTCTATTGAGTTGAGATTGGGATTTGAGTATAGAACATATAGAGTCTCTAACAATTCTCTTTATGCTTCTATGAGATTGAATTGAGTTGAGATCATTGTGGATCATTGCTATCATCATCATAGAGTACCTTACCATTCATTGTTGAGTTCATCATAGACTTGTGGTTGAGATTTGAGTGCTACTTGAGCATGATTGGTTGAGCCTTTGAGATATATTTTTGGACAGCATTGGACAAGTTCTTAGTGAACTTGTTGAGCATATTTTGGGCAAGTTCTTAGTGATCTTGCTAGAGCAGATTTGGGCAAGTTCTTGGTGAGCTTGCTAGAACATATTTGGGCAAGTTCTTGGTGAGCTTTCTAGAGCAGATTTTGGCAAGTTCTTGGTGAGCTTGCTAGAGCAGATTTGGGCAAGTTCTTGGTGAGCTTGCTTGAGCATATTTGGATAAGTTTTGTGTGAGCTTGTTAAGCATATTTGACAAGTTCTGTGTGAGCTTGTTAAGCAGGTTATGTGTGAGCCTATTGAGCAGGTTCTTAGTGAGCCTATTGATAGAGCTTTGGAGGTGATAGAGTATAGAGGATAGAGTCTCAATGGATAGAGATCTAGTAGCCAACATAGTTGAAGATAGATCTGAGTGAGGAGTCTTCAAGTGGAGAGAGGTCCACCAGTTAGTGCAGTAGAGAGACAAAGTCTTCTAGAAGATCACATAGCCATAGTAGAATGGGAAAGAGTTCTCCTGTGGAAGAGATCCATGAACTTGAGATTAGGGGATTAGCATCTCCTTTGGACAGAGATCCATAAACATTGTAATTGGGAGTGATTCCCAAAGAGATTGATTGAGAAAGTTTTAGTAAAATATTTTCTCCGTGGAGTAGCCCACATTGGGTGAACCACGTAAATTGTGGTGTCTCTATTGTGTATGGTTTTTGTGCATTGCTTTGATTATTGCTCTCTTTACACAACATAATATTTATTTGGAAGAAAAAGTAAAAAGTCGTCTTATTATTCACACCCCCCTCTCAGTATAATCTTGTGTTCTTCAGTATGTGTAATGTATTGTAAAGGCTAACATTCAGGTATATCTAATATTATATCTTATAGAAATTTTTTGTTGATGTGGGAGGTGGTATAAAATAAGGTGACCTTCTTCCTAATATCTAAGAAGAAAAAATTTGATGAGGAAATTTCCAATAGGTCCCAATCCACATTATGTCCAACCTTCCAAGAGGAGGTCACCATTGAGTCTCATGAGGAGGTAGATAATAGAACCAAACCTCCCTTATCTCACAGTAGGGGAGAAAAATCATCCCTTAAAATATCCAAATGAAGATTATGTCATGGAATATAAGAGGTCTTAATGACCTCTCAAAGCAAAGGTTGGTTGCAACCATGAGAAAATATCATAAACCCTCAATCCTCCTTCAAGAAACAAAAATTGAAGAAAGAAATCTTGAAAAGATCTCCAAATTTATCTAGAAAAGAGTAGAATTTTTGTCTAGCCTTGCTATTGGTCCTTTTGGAGGCCTCTTATGTCTATGGGACCCTCTTCAGGTTGAAGAAATATTGCTTTCTACTTCTAATAGGTTCACCAATATTCTATTTTTTCATAGGGATACCCATACAAAATGGGTGTTAACAAATGTCTATGCTCCAAATACTCCTTTAGAAAGAGCCCTACTATGGAATTTTTTAAGTCAAATAAGGAGTATTTTCTCCAATGAGACCTAGATTATAGCTGGAGATTTTAATTCTCCTCTATTTTAGTCTAACAAAAAATGGGGCACCCCAATTTCATCATCAAGTATGCAAGATTTTTCAAAAAAAATCAATGATAATGAGCTCATGGATGTCACTCTCAAAGGCTCTAAATTCACTTGGAGCAATAGAAGGATTTGGAATTGGCTCATACAACTCAAACTTGATATATTTTTCCTTTCCTAAGAAGCCATTACTTTTTTTTGGATGCCACCCTTTGGTACCTCCCTAAGATTGGTTCTGATCACAATCTGCTCATGTTTAAAGGGCTCCAATATTATCCTTTTAAGAACCCATTTAGATTTGAATCAATGTGGTCCCAAATTCTAGATTTTTAAAACCTTATATTTGAATGGTAGAGTAAGAAACTTTTAGGTTCCATTATTTTTTCAAATAGAAAAAAAGCTAAGGTACATCAAGATCAATCTAAAGATATGGAATAGGGAGGTATTTAGAGATATCTTTTAAAAAAAATAAAATATTGAGAATCGTATTCTATATATTGAGGCTTGCATCTAGAATAGATAATATTATAAAGTCTCTCAAGTGTCGTGAAATATAACTATTGTCTAAATTTCACAATATACTTGCCATGGAAGAAGCATTCTGGCACCAAAAATCAAGGGCTATCTAGTTAAAGTTAGGTGACTCTAATACAAAATTATTTCATGCTTCTACTCTTTGACATTGCAGTTTCAACAAAATTAATGAGTTATCTAGAGCTGATGGTTCAATTTCAAGAGACATCCATGAAATCAGATCCCTAGTTGTAAGTCACTTTGAGAATATTTTGCTTCAATATCCTTGTCCCCATACAGGTGCTAATAAGATGTTTCCTAGCATCCTGAACCTTATCACTAATGATGTTAATGGGTAGCTTCTTATTCCTTTATTTGATGAAGAAGTTAGAAAGTTTATCTGTTCAATGAAGAGGGATAAAGCACCTAGCCATGATGGTTTTCCTCCATACTTTTTCCAAGCCTTCTGGAACATTGTGGTCTCAAAAAATTACAAAGCCATCCAGGAGATACAATATACCAATTTCATTCCAAAATATGTAAATTCTACTTTTCTAGATTTGAATCCCAAAACCTCAGTAGGAAAGTCCATATCTTATTCCTACCCAATAATCCTATGCAATGTGTCATATAAAATCTTATCCAAATCTATTGTAAACTAACTAAGTTGTATCCTCCCTCTCATTATTGACTCATATTAGAGAAGCTTTATCGAAGAGAGGTAAATTATTTATGGTATTATAATCATCCATGAGATGATTCATTCAATCCAGAAAAGCAAAAGAGCAGGTTTTCTCCTTAAGTTGGATATAAATAAAACTTTCAATCAAGTGTCTTAGAATTTTCTAATCGCTATTATTCACAAGTTTGGATATCATAAGAATTGGATAAATATTATCAAGCAATGCATTTCTTCTACAAGGTTTTTTATGCTCGTAAATGAAATTCCAGTAGGGTATTTTAGCAGATCAAGGGGGCTACACCAAGGCAATCCTCTTTCACCCCTCCTCTTCATTATTTTATTTGTATCCCTTGGAACATCTCTAAAGATAGCTTGTTCCAATAATCTTATTGTTGGCATCAAGGCATCCTCTTATTCTGCCATGGTTACTCATCAAAAATTTATGGATAACACCATTTTAGTCAATACCTCCTGAATTCCTCAATCCAATTTGATCAAGTCTATCCTTTGATTGTTTAAGATATCTGCTAACCAAAAAATCAATTTCAACAAGAGTTTTATTTATTTCTTAGAACCCTTAATAGAAGGAAATTTGAAATAGCCCAAATCCTAGGATACCCCATATCTAATTTTTCTACTACTTACATTTGTCTTCCTCTAATTTTTGGCCTCCTCAAAGATAGCATGTGGAACTCTATCTTCGAAATAATATAGAGAAAACTTAGTGGTTAGAAGGGATCCTTATTGAACCAATATGGTAAGTTGATCCTAGTTCATGCATGTCTCTAAAGTATCTCAAATTATTTCTTATCTACTTTTAAAATTCTTGCATCTATTTTCTACAAAATCAAACAACACCAAAGAAATTGTTAGAGTATATTACATCATTTGGGTGATGTAAATATACCACCTTTGATAAATAGATATAGTAGGATATTACTTTGGAGTGAAATTAGCTAGTTACTTCAAGTAATGTAATAAATGCACAAGTGTCAATGTGCAAGTTGTCCCCTTATACAACTAGGTAAAGTGTTGGCCAAGGAACCCATATTACTATATAAAAGGGCCTCATAGTAAGTGATTGAACATCATAATAGGTAGTAGTAGTGTAGAAAATAAACTCCATTGGTGATGGAGTACAATGTATTCCTTTAGCATATATTCATGGAGTTTTTATTTCCTCCATAGTTACATTGTATTAGTTTTATCATTTCTATTTATAGTATACTTCAAACATATTGTAAAATTACTTTCCTTCATATTTTTTATATCTTTGTGATTACCATATCCTATAGCATACTTCATAAAAAACTAACAATGGTATTATAGGTATGGTGAATACAAATAGGAATAGGGATATGTATTACGGATCACCATTGCTACTATTGGACCTAATTTTTTATAAACTGAACTTGCTATAGTGCATCACCACTTTAAAAAATTGCCATAAGATATTGGTTATTAGAAAGAGCCACAATAGATCAATAGGTTTAGGCAGAGTCACAAGTCCTAAAGTAAATATTAGTTGCAAAAATATTGAGATCACATTTGGCTAGAGTATTTCTAGAAAGTTGTAGAAAAACTCGTGAAGACCAGGACTTAGCATTCATTCCACTAGATTGACCAATCAACTAGTGAAGACTATTTAGAGATCTATATTTTTCATGTTAGCTATTGTCTAAAGTTTTTTTTTGCAAAAAAAAATAACTCTCAGAAGTTGGAACACTTTCTACAATAGTTAGAGAAGAATATCACCTTCGTTGCTTGAAAGTTTATGTGATTTCCTCATGTAGCGATTAGTTTTTGTTGCAAAAAAATTAACATTGTAGAAGAGACTCTAGAAAAAGTTTCCTAGTGATATTTGGATATTGGAGATATCCATTGCTATATTTAAAACTTCACATTGTAAATTAAAATTCTAGAGAATCCTCGACCAAGAAAAATAGGATACATAAGCCTTAATCCTAAAGAAGACTCCAAAGAAGAGTATTTTATCCAGAAGAAGACTCCATAAAAGAGTCTGAAGATTGAACATTTCTCTTGTTGATTATATATTTATTTCAAAATAATCTAAAGAGATCCATAGAAGATCTCATTAGAAATCTTCTAATCTTGAAAGAGATAAAGTGATACTAGAAAAGTCTTGTTCTTGATCTTATAAGCAACAAAACTTAGATATCTAAGAAGATATCATCACCAACTCTTCCACAAAGAGAATGTTTAAGAAAATATCTCATTTAGAAGACCAAAGAAGGTGAATTATTTAAGACCTTGGAGAGGTCTCCAGGAGAAACAAGGAAAATTATTGGAGAGCCTTGTTGTAGAACTTATAAAAGCATCATCAAAGGAGTTACTATAAGAACCTATTGGAGAAATCCACTACCAAGGAGAATATACTAATAGTGAAGGACTTGGGACAATTATTGACATTCGACAACAAGACCAAGAGAGAAGGAAGAATCTAGTGAAGACCTCAAGACATTCAAAATATTGAGAAGAAGATCATGTTTGAAGTTAAAATTTAACAAGAAGGTTGAAGGAGGATTCAGACAGAAGAAGTCTACCAAATCTAAGAGATTTGGAGATTATCTCTCACAAGAAATAAGACATATTTTAAAGATAAGTATTTTTTGAATCTACAACATAAAATAGGAGATCACTTGAAGGATAAAACTACCAAACCCTAGGATCAAGATAGAAGGTTCAAAACCATATTTTAGTGAAGCAATAAGTTGTTTTGGATAGCCAACAAGAAGTTGTGGAATTCATTCATTACAAAGGTAGCATAGAGGAACAAAGCTTAAAGGTGTTTTACCCTACCAAAATAAGCACTTAAATCATACCTTGGTTTTCCATAATACCACCATTGGAGTGTCATATAATCATTCCACATCACCTTAGTTGGAGCCACCCATACAACAAATATGTTGGCTTGGAAAGAAAGCATTATCAAGAGCATTTACTTGCAAGGAATATATGAGCTATAAAATATTTAAGGGTAAATATGCATGTATAATACCTGAGTCCCAGTTGGTAGAAATACACTAAGCACCATTTCATTCCTTAATGCTCAAAGAATAATTGAATGCCTTTCTTTGAGCAGTTACAAAATCATTAGAAGGTTACATATCTTTGCTATAATTACATAAGAGAATTAGCTTTGGAAGAATCTCAACATTCATATTTATTGTAACTCCTAAGTACCACTTATCCAAAATTTGAAGAGGAAGAATCTATGCTATTTAAAGCACCCAACTTGGAGGAGGAAAGTACAAAGTCAAAGCACGATCAAGCATTGAAAGGTATGGAAGCACATTCGTAGCGAGAAGCTAAATGAAGAAAGAATTTTATGCATCATTAAAGAGGAGTGTAAGCAATATTATAGCTTGTATTAAATTTCTATCATAAACCAACAACTCTAGTGCTCTTCAATTGGATAATACATTGACGCAACACCATTCAAGGAAGAGAAAACCAGTGCCATCTAGAGAGGGTATTAAATTCTTATCTGCACCAGGTACCAGTGAATACATTGAGCCACAAGGATTACTAAAGTAAATTTCATATTAAATTTACTTGCTTTAAATCTAAGTGATATTGGAGTTATAAGGATATGATATGTTTACTATTACATTGGATAATATAAATTCATCCAAGAATTAGTATATAATAAAGCAAGTTTATATTTCAAAAAATTAATTATTGAGGTGCATACAAATAATATAATATTTAGAATATTCAAAGAACAAGATATAAGATTTTCAATCTTGATTAAATCAATATTAAATTATAGATAAAATTATTTTCTAATATTCCAAAAAGTAGGGAGATATAAGGCATACTACTTATAATCTATTTAAAGAGAAGCAAATCAATTACCTTCATATAGAGTTGGAATTAACTAGTAAAAATTATATCATACCCATTCTAAGGAGACAAAAAGAAATCCAACTATTAAAGCATACTTCATTGGAAAACATAAGGTAAAATAAAAATTTGATTACTCTAAAAACATTGTAAAATCAACTTAGAAGGTGAACTAAGCATATTCTAATAATTAGGGAGACATAAGTAAGCCTTAAAAACCTAATTCTAAGTGAGGTTTTATCAAATTAGTTCACATATCTTAACTAGGGAGATATAAGGAATTCTACAAAACCTAAGCCTTGGATACGTTTATCAAATCAGATCATATAATCAATCTACTCGAGAAATATATAGTATTCTACCGATATTAAAGAAAAAAGAATAATACTACACTTCATCTACTAAGGAGATATAAGGTAGTCTACTAAAAAGGATTCATAAAAAATATTTCTAAAATAGAAAAATCTAAAACTAAGAGAAATGTCTACCTCAAGTAATATAGTGAACAATGACATGACAATACTATTATAAAGGAAAGATCAAGTGTCATAAAAAGTTGAATCAAGAATTCACTTATAAATTTTGAAGGAAACATAGACCTTACTTCAAAAAGGATACGTAGTGAAGTTTTAAAAGATAACTTCAAAATGATGGAAAACTATCTACATGCTCAACTCATTGAAGCAATTGATAATAGAAAGAATAACATTCAAATTCCTTTACAATATGTAAGCATATTATATATGGAACTACTTACATTCAAATGTTATAGGGATGAAAATATAGAATAAATAGGATTGATAGAATTACTTAAACTAAAAATATAAATAGATGAATCATCCTTAGCAAACATATTTCAATCCTCATGCAATATTAGTACTTCAAGTTCTACTAACATAAAATCTTATCATGATGCTCTAAGTGTATGTTCAAAAGATTCTATACAAGACATAGAGAATGATGGCAAGTACAAGATCAAAGAGAAAATACTCTTTGTAAGAATTTGGTGATAGTACATCCACCTATGAAAGTACTGCCTCCAATAAATAAAAATAAGAGGAACCTATTCAAGGAGGCATATAGTACAATGTGAATTAAATATAATACAAAGGATCATATCAAGCTAAAAAGCATACGAACATAAAGATCCATATTAAAGACTAAAGTATTTAATACCAAAATAATATAATATAGAGGGATGTTAGAGTATATTATATCATTTGTATCATGTAAATGGACCATCTTTGGTACATAGTTAGAGTAGGAGATTACTTTAGGGTAAATTTAGCTAGTAACTTCAAGTAATGTAATAAATTCACAAGTGTCAATGTACAAGTTGTAAATGTGCAAGGTATCCCCTTGTACAACTAGGTAGAGTGTTGGCCAAGGAACCCATATTCCTATATAAGAAGGGCCTTATAGTAAGTGATAGAACATAATAGTACGTAGTAGTAGTATAGAGAGTAAACTCCATTGGTGATGGAGTACAATGTAGTCCTTTAGCATATATTCATGGTGTTCATTTTCTCCATAGTTGCATTGTATTATTTTTATCAGTTATATTTATAGTATACTTCAACCATTTTGTAGAATTAATTTCCTTCATATTTTTTGCATCTTGTGATTGCCATCTCCCATAGCATACTTCATAAAAATCTAACAAAAACTTTCTCTGGTATAGTTCAGAAAACAAGCATAGGTTCCACTTAGTATGTTGGTAGAAATTTTGTTCCAAAAAATCCCAAGGAGGATTGGGTCTCATAAGAGTCAAAAAAATGAATCTAACTCTCCTTGCCAAATTGAGGTGGTGATGTATAAAACACTCTTAAAATACAAAACTAAATGGCAATATTAAAAACTTATAATTACATTAATAAAAAACATATTTATAGGCATGTATGCCTTTATAATTTGGTATTTAATACACATGATAAAATTAAAGGATTTTTTATTATTGTGAGGATATTGCTTATTGTTTAAGTTGGAGTGATAAGGTGTTATTGTGATATTATTTTTGTGATATAAAAATTATCCTCTAACCCTTACTGAATTTTTCAAATAAGTAATTGTGAGTGTGGCAGATTTGTAAATGGAAATTACTCTTCAAGAAAAGGTATGGGAAAAATTCTTCTTTGTTGAGTTAGGTGATTGGCTTGATTGAAAATTAAGTTTGGAGTGAAAATAATTTTATTAGGGTTTCCTTTTCTAAAGTGGTTGAGTTAATGCTTCAAGGTTTTCTAGTTTGAGTGTTGTGATTAAACCTTGTTTTATAAGTATTGTTGTTGAAGCCATTGGTTGTGCAATGAACTTGAACTTGATTTAGAAAAGAACATGAGTATCGTTGTTATGTGAGATTTATTGTTGAGCATTGTTGGATACATTTTGAGTTGGGTGATACATGCTTGGACTAGGGTTTGTGAGAAAGAGTTGTTCCTTGAGGTGATTGGTTGAGTAGAGTTGATTGAGCCTAGTCAAGTGATTGTGTGAAGTGTTTTTTCAAGTTCCATGAAACAAACTATTCTATATTATGAATTGAGATAAGATTGATTTGAGTTGAGATTGAGATTTGAGTATAGAACATATTGAGTCTCTAACAATTCTCTTTATGCTTCTATGAGATTGATTTGAGTTGATATTGAGATTTGAGTATAGAACATATTGAGTCTTTAACAATTCTCTTTATTCTTCTATGATATTGATTTGAGTTCAAATTGAAATTTGAGTATAGAACATATTGAGTCTCTAAAAATTCTCTTTATGCTTCTATGAAACTGATTTGATTTGAGATTTGGTTTTGAGTATAGAACATATTGAGTCTCTAAAAAATCTCTTTATGCTTCTATGAGATTGTTTTGAGTTGAGATTGAGCATTGAGTATATGAAATATTGAGTCTCTAAAAATTCTCTTTATGATTCTATGAGATTAGACAAGTTTTATGTGGACTTGTTAAGCTAATTTGAGACAAGTCTTTGAGAAGGCTTGTGGACTGATTTTGTGTGAGCTTTTGAGGAAGCTTGCAATGCAGATTTGAGAAAGTCCTAGAGAGGACATGTTGAGCAGATTTAGACAAGTTCTAAGTGAGCTTGTTAAGAATATTTAGATAAGTTCTACGTGAACTCATTGAGAATATTTAGACAAGTTCTGAATGAGCTTGTTGAGCAAATTTAGACAAGTTTTGAGTGAACTTGCTAAGGATATTTGGACAAGTTCTGAGTGATCTTGTTGAGCATATTTGAGCAGGTTCTAAGTGGACCTGTTGAGCATATTTGAGTAGGTTCTGAGTGGACCTATTGAGAAGATTTGAGTAGGTTCTGAGTGGACCTGTTGAGTAGATTTGAGAAGGTTATGAGTGAATCTATTGAGTAGAGGTTTGAAGGTGACAGAGTATATACGATAGTGTCTCAATGGATATAGATCCAATAGCCAATACAATTGAAGATACTAGAGATATATCCACCAGTCAGTGCAGCAGAGAGACAAATTCTTCTAGAAGATCACTAGCCAAAGCTGAAGGGGAAAGAGTTATCCTGTGGAATATATCCATGAACTTGATATTAGGGGATCAGCATCTCCTTTGGATATAGGTCCATAAAAATTTTAATTAGGAAGTATTACCAAAATATTATTTTAGAAATATTTAGAAGAAATATTTTCTCTATGGAGGTAGCCCACATTGGGTGAACCACATTAAAATTTGTGTCTCTATTGTGTATGGTGTTTTATGCATTGATTTATTTACTGCTATTGATACTATTGTATATACACTACATACTATTGATTTGAAAAGAAAAGTAAAAATTGGTCTTATACTTTTCACCTCCCTCTCAGTATAAGCTTGTGTTCTTCATGGAAGCGAGAAAATTAAAATGGGTATTCGAAAATTAAATTAAATTAAAAAATAATTTAATTTAATTTATTGAATGGTGAGGCCATGGTGGATCATGAGTATGCAGAATCGAGCGATGAAAATTAAAATGGCATGGGATATGATGAAAATTCTAGGCTGGTGGTAGATTTGGTAGAGGATGCAGAGCATCGAGACATCAATGAGAATGCTTAAGAGCACCAAAAATTGGTATAGAATCATGATGATATGATAGATCAATGCCTAAAAATAATAGATCTATACCTAAATGTGTAGGAAAATAGTGGCCAAGACCCAAAACTGATAGATCAGAGGTGTTGCATAGTAGCAATGATATCAATAACGATGCAAAATATGGTAGTTTTGTGGAGGCCACAAGGCTACTATCTTGTAATGGTGGATGGACAAAGTGACCATCAAGAACGTGAATCAATAGCAAAGGATATTAAGGGATACAAAGGCCAGATGGTACCGAATCAAGCAATGATGATAAATCAATTTCTAAAAGTATAAGCATAGAAGCGTCTTTGGGTTTGACATAAAAATATGCAAAGGAGCTCAGATCTACAACAATGGCTTCAACAAAAAATTTATCTGCATCAGGAGCAAATGAAGTCACATTGTCTAATGGAAAGATTTTAGGAATTTGACCCAAAGAACCCGGTTTGAATCCAGGTGTGGTTGTAAATTCATATTTTTATATATCAAGGGAAGAATCTTGATCTTATTCGATGATATATTTTGTAGGAATAAGATCGACAATAGTAAGTTCTTCAGCAACAACAGTGAGGATTTCAATTGTAAACTACTAAAACTTGGTAGCTATTGTTGTAAGGAATTATTGAAGTGTAATCATATTTGCATAGAGTAGTTAAAGTTGTACGGGTCAGAAAGAAAAATGGTTGACATTGTGAATTATGGTCACAAGCTGAAGTTCAGAGTCAAAATGACCTAGCTAGCTAAGGTTTAAATTTAAAGAGACCCCAGTTGAGAGTTTTCATGAAGGGAAGTGCTCGAATATGTCTATAGAAAGAAAGAATGTTTACCCAAAGCCAAGATCCACTAGTGGTTTTCTCATTCCTCTTTTGAACCAAAATTGCCTAGATAAAGAGGATACTCACCTATCCAATTCTTAGCTCTAATACCAATGATGTGGAAAACACTCTTCAAATATGACACGAAATGGTAAAAATAAAAACTTACAATTACATTAATCAAAAATATATTTATAAGCATGCCTACCTTTACAATTTGGTATTTAATACACATGATCCGTGTGAGTATTAAATACAATATAATACTAATCCCTATTAGGTGGATTCTGATTTATGAAAAGGATGTTCTTAGAGAAGATATCATCTAAATAATGTACCTTCACCACAATGGCTTTCTTTGTGATGAAATCCTCCCTTCTAGTTCTACCATATAGAACTCAATTCTAAAAAGTAGGCATATTTTTAAAGTAGAAATTGGCTAGTAGCTTTAGAAAGGTAATAACATTGATTTTTGAAATGATTTTTGGCTTTGTGATATCCCATTTAGTTAGTACCAAGCCTTAATTCCAATAAAACCAATCATTGATCAACATTTTGGTCCTAGTGTATCTAACTTCATAACTAGTGATGGTCATAGATGATAAGAAAAGCTTATCCCTATTCAATATCTCTTAGGAGTTCAAATATAGGCTACCAAATACTTATAAAATATTCTTAGAACATATTTTATAGCTATTATTACTCTTGATGATAAATTTATTTGGAAACCAAACCAAAGTAGTTTTTTCAGTATCAAATCTACCTAATGTTTTAGTGACCACCCTCATGTGCATGGTTTCCCTACTAAAGAAGTTCCGATCAAATATCATATTGCCAAAATTGTGATCTTCTATTGGCTTGTTATTCAAAACAAAATTCTAACTCTTGATAATCTTCAAGCCAAAGGTCTTGTTATCCCTAATTGCCATTATTTGTGCAAGTGTAATCTTGAGATCATTCACCAAGGAAAAAATATTAGTATTTTACAATGAAGACAATTGTACAATTTATGGAAAAGTGGTTTTTAAAGGCCTAGTAGGTTATATTAGGTGGAAATGGGATAAAACATAATTTATCTTTGTTGCACGATTTAGTAATTTAGAATTCTAGATATTTTTTGATGGCTCAAAAACATCAACCTATTCATCATATGTATTTGATTCAAGGGACAAGTGGTGCCTAGAAAGTGCCTCTTCAAGTATGTATAAAAAATATCTCCTTTTCTTATTTATTTGCTTTAAATTTTATTTTCAAATTTTGGGTAGTAATTTTATTTTTTAGGAAGTGAAGTTATCATTGGCTAGTTTGTATTTGGGTGATTATTTTCATGATTTTTGAATTATTTTTGGCATATTATGATTTTTCCAACTAGCAATGATTTCAGTGGATGACAATTTTTCATGCATGTGGAAATTTTACTAAAAACTCATATTCTTTTGTGTATGACTAATTAATGAGTGTTTTTAATGCAAATTATTGTTTTAAAGCATAGATAGTTATATTATTAGGCTTCTTGGCCACCCTTGATGTAGTCATCCCAATGGAAACATTTATTTTGGATGTTATTAGACATGGGTATTTAATAATATCCTATTGATAGCATTGGATGAGAGATAATATTTAGAATACATGATATTTTTGTCTCAATAGGTGAGATGATGATAATCCTAAAGGATGTGTGGAGGATTATGAGGATTTTCATATGATGAATACCTCTTTAGATGAGTGTGGATTAGAGGTCAACCCTCTAGAGATATTGTGGCCATATTGATTAACGTCATATGGGACATGGGATTCACATTAATAGATTATTCGTTGGATAATGCATTGGTGGTTTGCATATACCATTGAGTATAATTATCTCTAGTTTGCTTATAAGAGATATGAGTGGTCATCATTTGCCATGGGTATGGTAGCCTAACTATGAATATGTGAGATAAGCATATCAAATATGTTTAGATCCTTTTATTATAGCTCACATATACATAGTTTTACACTAGATTATATACAAGGTGGAGAAGTATCTTGTAGACATGGAAAATTGACCCATTTAAGATGAGTCATTTTACTTATATCCTATGTTTTTATCTTAGAAAATTAGGATCATACTTGAGCCATATTTTCCCCTATCAAATATTCTCCATTTCCCTGAAAACCTATACTATTGGATTGGTCTCAAAAAGAGCTTTCTGATGGTATAATTGTTATCCCGTTCTAACTCTATTTGGTACCTAAAAGTGCCAAAAAAACTATACATAGGTCTAGTTTTTGTTAAATCATAGTTGGCCCTTATGGGGTGTGATTTCACCTAGCTACAATTTTCTCTTAGAAAACTCTAATTTTTCAAATTTACCTCTTTTGACATCGATTTTCCCTTGGTTTTCCCACCCATTCTTGTTTCAAATATCCTATAAATTGAGGGATTTGAAGTTTCCTTATATAGATATATTCTAAGTGCTCTCTTCTAGCTCATGATTTCTAGATTTAATTTAAAGCAATCTTGCAAGCTAACAACAAACTGATTGAAGCTTTTGATTTTATGGAGATATATTTTTTGCATTGGATTATGTGTTTCTCCTCTTGGTGGATAAGTTTTTGAGCCCTAAGGAGGAGCCTACTACCTTGGAGATCTTCATCATTTTATCTACTTCTTTTCCTACCACCGGGTTGTTTTTGCTTATTCATATTTTTGTATCACTAAATTTGAATTCATTGGTAGTTTATTCATATTTTTCTACTATATTTTCCTTTTGCTATGAAATGGTACCATATAATTACAGGGTATGATTTCATTAGAAGAAAAATTTTGGTCACCTCGTATAGGGCACGATTTTACCAACGTTGAGCTTGGAGGTATAAGTTCACCTCCAAACTCTAGGACTACATTTCATATTACATTTAGGACATAATTACGCAAATTGCATTCTATTTATCATTTTTTTCTATGAAATTATGTTTTGCTTGTTCATCTTCTAAAAAGGTCAATTTTTTCTTTTGCATTCTAAAATTCAGCTAAAAGGACCTAGGGGGATTGACTGTTGCACCTCCAAGTATAGTAATACAATGGACTAAGCAAGTCCTCCAATGAAAATCATATTTTTTGAGGGTTTTGTGAAGTTTTTTTGCAATATTGAAGTTGTAGGATATTATTGGATGCAATACAAAGCTTTTAACAACCATCGAAAAGGAAAATATTTAATTAAATTTCTAGGCATTGAAAAGAATAAAATCATGTACTGTGCATCTAGGGTTTTAACTTTTCTTGGGCATATCTCTTGGACCCTTTCTTAGAATATTTTACTTTGCAACCCTAGAGTTAGATATCATTCAAGCAAATAATAATTGTAGGATCAGCTCTTGTATTTCTACATCTTGTATCTTGCATTTTTCTTTCTCTTTTCACAGTGTAGTTTTAGGAAGGCAAAATATAGGTGCATGCTTAATTGACACATATAACCAAATTCCACCTCAAACTAGGAGAGATTCCTAAAACCATTATTGGTGAACGCTTCCCCAAGTTACCCACTTGAGTGTAGAGTTATAACATACCCCTCAAGGCTTCCTTGTAGATCCAATCAAGAATCGTATGCACTAGGATAGTTTTTTCCTCTACATATTTGGTGAACCCAACTTGAATGCACATCTTAGTGGTCAAATTAGGAAGCCTCTTCCTTTTTTGCTTTTCTTTTTAAAACCTTAAACAAGACCACTAAATTTGTTTACTTATATCAAAGAACATTAATAAATATCTTAAAATATTCTTGTGTAACTTTTGTTAGTTTTCTCTTCTATCCTTTCGCTTCTTCTAATGGCTCCATTCCTTATAATTTAGTTAAGGAAGCTATATTATGATCGTATTCCTAAATAATATGATTAGATTGATACAGGTAACCCTAATATTGGTACAAAAGAGCAAGAAAATTTTTAAATTGAAATAAACTATGATCTCCTTGAAAGGCCCAATGGTGGTTATTTATTTAAATCATTTGAGCATGTTTGGGATTTCATGAAACATCATAATAAATACTTAAGCCTATGGAATGGGAAGCTCAAATTGAAATAAGTGATATCCCCCTCCTCTATTTGTCTCTAATAGGTGTGTTCATGCTAACCCTTTGTTTGAATATTTTAATCATTGTAATCATATCCATCAACCAACATATGCTACTACTATGACCACCGACATTGGAAGGATTTTGTAAATTCCTCCAACTAGTAGTACATCTCAATAATATGTTCAATTTCCTCCTCATTCAACTAATTAAAAATATATATATTTTGTTCCATGATTTTTTAGGTATCCTTTATAGAAAGATACCATATATCACAATAGTATTAATACCTTCAACATAGGCCAAGTACCCATTCAATAGCCTACCTATACCCCTCCATTAGGGAATCCAAGGGCCTTGCATAACAATAAATATGAGGTGCAAAGTTTAACTAATATGGTGAAACAATTGGTTTCAAGAGTGGATATGATTCAACCCCCTAGTTTCACATACATCTGTAGAGAAATATGCTATCAACCCTTACACCCTATTATATCTACTAAGTCGTATCCTAATAATTTTCCCATGTCATTTTTATCTATATAATGGAATGGAATATCCAGTTGAGAATTTAATAATGTTTATAATAGCTTGTCATGATATCATATATGATGACATGTTATTGCTAAATATGTTCCCTAAGAGTCTTGGTGGCATGGAATTATAATGGTACTATCAATTGCCCAATAATTCTTTGAGGAAATTTGAAGAAACAAATGAATTATTTGTGTAACAATTTGGTGCATATGTTGAAAAGCATGTGACAATGAAAGATGTTTACATGTTAAAGCAAGGTAAAAAGAAATGTTTTCCTAAATTCTTGTCTCAATAGAGGAGTCTAGTTGGATGCTTGATATATTATTTACCTCCTTGAGACATGCTTGAAATATTTATTGGGAATTTTCAAGAGCAGTTATCTTATGCTTTGGAAACAACATCTATCACATATTTTGAAGAAGTAATTGAGCTAGAAAGGAAAGTGGAACAAGATCTTATCATAAGAGGATAAATTAAAGTGAAAGAAGATTGGACCACTAAAAATTAGTATAATAACAAGCATGTGGTTGGTAATGGGGTCATAGATAGTAGGCATGTTAATAGTATTATTTACAACCTACAAAGGATAGTGCTTATCCAACCTCCAAAACCTCCACAAAGGAATTTCACAAGGTTTAACATACCTATGGAAGTGGTACTAAAGCAAATTTTGGAATCTAATATGATTGAGTTAACTCTCATAAGGCAACCTAATACTATAGTTAATTTGTACAAGGCTGGTCAAAAAGGAATATTTAACTAAATATGATGTCATATCAAAAAATTTAACAATGAGTCCCAAGAAGCTTGTGGTATTATATCCCTACCCCTTTATATTAAACCAAAGATCTTAGATACTATGTTCAATATGGTGTCTTGCCCTGCATATTTCAATCTTATTCTTGGATGTCCTTGGATCCATATGATTAAGGCTATCCCTTTTATTTTTCACCAATGTTTGAATTTTAGAATTAAGGATCAAGTTGTCACCATTATAGGATACCCTCATCAGTTCAAAAATTATTTTATGGTTGAGTAAGCTCAATATGATCTCAACATTTATCCTTTAGTTTCATCGTTTGCTCCTCAAAGTTCCTCTTATCAAACATCTATGCAACTCAAAATTTTGAAGGTGAGTGAGTAACCTTGAATAAAATTTTCATCATGAGATCAATTTAATAATTTTATTCAAGAGCCTCTTTTGGATTTTGCCAAGCTACCACCTTCACCAAGGACTTTGGGTTTACCTCATATGAAGGGTGAAGTCATACACATTGGCACATATAAGTTTATATTTATGGAAATAACCTTTGAAGAAAAATTAATGGTAGCAACCCTTATCCTCTAGAGAATTCTTTTGATATCTATTACTTATATAATGATTACCCACTCTCAAATCAAATCCTATCTAGCATGAGATATGTTGGTAAAGGTTTGGGATCCCATTATAAATGTATTCAAGAGACTTTGGGTGTTAAAATATAGCTTAGGAGGTATGGCGTAGGCTACATTCGAAATACAAACCAACCTTTACCATTCAATAATGATGATCACATTAAAACTTATGCTAAATATTTAGATCATAAAATATTGGAGTGAAGTGATGAGTATGAGGGACCCCCTTATCCCTATAACATTTTATTTTAAAATTTGATAAATTTTATTCATTTTGATGATAATATATTGCTTCTCAAGGAGACCCTACTTTTCTATCTTATAGATATCTTGCAAAATTAGGTATTTCTCCTTCTTTTGTTAAGAAATATGATGTTTTTAGGTATTATGAAGATTTTCATGCAAAAATTATCGAAGGAAAATATATGAACGAGATTCTTTGTAATTTTGATCATCAGTTTGATCCCTATTCTAGATTTTTCTTTGATGGATTAGTCCATTGTACATCTATTCTTTTTGTTAATACAGAAGGTCCAATTAGACTATGTGTTGACTATCGTTCTCCTCACTTGCATTAACAAAGTAAAAAATTAAAATTAAAATTAAAAATAAAAAAATAAAATTCTTGCATGGTGTTATATTTTCATCTAGATTGAATTTGCTTTGCTTGGTTATACTACATGACTATCTATCATATTTTGCATGATTTTCCTAACATTTTATTCCTTGTATTTTCTTGTCATACAATTGCATTGTTTCTTGTTCATATTTGTATCACTACTTGATCATATAGATTGTTTGGGAGGATGGCAAGTGATGACACCTAGTTAGGTTATAGCTCACATGCATTTCACTCTCACTAGGGATTTTATTACTCACAAATTACCAACCTAGGGCTCACCTTCATGACTTTCCATTATTGCATTTGCTCATGTTGTTCTATATCCCTTAACCTTGAAATTTTTCATTGCTTATATCTCTCCAAGTCAAGGGATATGGTTATTATTTGCTCCATTGACCATGTCCATAAATATTATTGCACACACCACACCCCTATTAGGTAGTAATCACTTTTTTCATCATATTTTTGCACACAAAACACCTTATAGTGGATAGCTTCATGGTCACAAGTGAGGGCCAGCCTCCACTCGACCATTTGCAAGCATACATCCCAGCAGGAATATAGCTTTTTATTTAACCATAATACTAATAAATACACCCATATCTTAGCTACACCTTGTGCATATTTGTAAAATTACAACACTCATAATATAGCTTTATCACCACACACAATGGGCAACATCCATCTCAGTCATTTGTGAGCATACATATTCATAGGGATTTTTATTTTATTTTGGACTTTTCAAGATTTGTTTTCATTTGCCCATACATTTATTTAGGTGTGCACTTTAGCTCCATTTCACTTAGTTAGATTCATATAATTCCATATCATTCATTGCATCCATTATGCTTGTGTTCATCATGCATACAAAAAAAGAGCAAAAAGCTAATAATAGAGCTTAGGATCAAGTCCGCTTTCATCTTTTTTTGATCATATTTTTTATTTGTTGTTAGTTGTTCTCTTCTTATGGATCCATTATTTTTTATTTTTCAAAGGAATTTTATATTCCTCTTAATACTTGAGGTACACCCCTAGCCTTAGAGACATTAATGGTAGTAATACCTTGTTTTACATGTAAATTTGTTGTGTTTAGGCTAAAACCCTTTTTTGCATTGTCCCTTCATATAAACATGGCCACCCATTTTGGTGTTTTTCCATAGGTATATAAATATTTATTCGAAGCATTTATTAGGCCATAAATACATCAAAGAGGGGGAAAAATTTAGATATGGAAAATTGACCCATTAAGATGAGTCATTTTCGTTAGACCCTGAGTTTTCTTCCTACAAAATTAGGGTTATATTTGAGGCAATGATTCCCTAATAAAGTCTTATACATTCCCCTCGAAACCTATATCACTGGATTTGTATTACAAATATCTTTGGTATAATTTTTTTCTTGTTCTAACTCCCTTTAGTCCTCCAATTTGCTAAAAACTACACATGGGTCTAGTTATTGTAAAATCACGGTTAGCCCTTATGGGGCGTGATATTGCCTAGCTAGGACCCTAATTTTTAAAATTTATCTCTTTTGAAATTAGTTTTCTCTTGGTTTTCCTACCCATTCTTGTTTCAAATCTCTTATAAATTGATGGCTTTAAAGCTTTCTTCTATAGAAATATCCTAAGTTCTCTCTTCTAGATCACGATTTCTAGATGTTTTTGAAGCAATATTACAAGCTACCAATAAACTCATTGAAGCTTTTGATTTTGTGGAGATATTTTCTACTTCATTGGATCATGTGTTTCTAACCTTGGTGAATAACTTTTGGCATGATGTCAAGCTACAAATAAACTTGTTGAGGCTTTTGATTTTGTGGAGGTCTTTTATACTACATTGGATCATGTCTTCATCCTTTTGTCTACTTCTTCCCCTACCACCAAGTTATTTTTACATATTCACATTTTTGTATAGCTAAATCCACATTCATTGGTACTTTATTCCCATTGTTCTACTATATTTTCCTTTTATGAAATCACATCCCATTATTACAAGGCATGATTTTGTTAGAATCAAAATATTGGTTGCCATGTACAAGGTATGATTTCACCAAAGTTGACCTTGGGGGCATAAGTTCAACCCCAAATCCTAGGGCTGCATTTCATGTTACATTCAGGATATAATTATACAAATTGCATTCTATTTATAATTTTTTTCTATTGCATTATCTTTTGATTTTTCATCTTCCAAAAGGTCAACTTTCACTTTTGTATTATAAAGGTCAACTAAAGGGACCTAAGGGGCTTGATTGGTTTACCTCCAAGTACAGTCATACAATAGCCTAAGTAGGCCTCCCAGTGCTAATACTATTTTTGAGGGTTTTTGTGAAGTTATATTGCAAAATAGAAGCTGTGGGACATTGTTGGACATAAGACAAAGCTTGGAATAACCACCGAATTAGATAAGTACCCTAATAAATATTTAGTCTATTTATTGATTAATTTTTATTTATTTATATTCAAAATGAAATATCACAAGTAAAAGGAAAATATTTAATTAAATTTTTAGGCATTAAAAAGAATAAAATCATATAGTGTGCATCTCTCTTGGGTCTTTGCTTAAGATATTTTACTTTACAACCCTAGGGTTAGTGATAATTCAAGAAAAGAATCATTATAGGATTAGATCTTGTCTTCTTACATCTTGTATCTTGCTTTGTTCTTTTTCTTTACATAGTGTAGCTTTAGAAATGCCAAATATAAGTGCATGCTTAATTGACACATCAAAAAAAATTCCACCCTAGACTTGGAGTGGGTCCTAAAACCATTCCTAGTGAACCCTTACCCTATTTTCCCACCTCAATATAGAGTTATAACATACTCCTATGGTTACCTAAAGGATTACCTATATATCCTACTAATAATTGTATGTGGTAGGGTATTTTAACCCCTCTATAGATCTTATATATTGCATGTTTCTCTAGTTATGGTGTTTGGAGCACATTTTCATCTATCAAACTTTTATTATACTAGGGCTTATGGTACATTTAGGTATTCCAATTACATACAGGTGGGCATATTATTTTAATATTAATCAATAGTCCACTAGAAGGATGTTGGTTGTGGCACAATTATTCATAGATGATCTAGGTCCTAACCAGGTTGTGTGGAGACCCTAGAGACATCATATAGGGTAGAAAAATGATGATTTCAAACTTGTGCATGTTTGAAAGGTTTTATGAATGATTGATACCAATGATACTAGAAATTTACAATAGTGAAACTATATTTTTTATGTACTTTAACCTATATCATGATATCTTAGATATGGTATATTATTGGTATAGGAGATAAAAGTGTGATGATGGGGATTTCAAATGATAGACTAATATTACCATATTTATTAATGAGGACTTAAACGGTCCTCTAGTGGTTGACCCTCATGTTGATGACATGAGACCCTCTATTGCGTATAGGCAATGGTATCAGGGTATTTTCCCTTAAATATTGGTACTAGTTCAACCTAGAGGAGGATCTTAGGAATTTATGAGGAAGAAATAAGGTATTAAGGAGAAAGGGATAAGGGAATTCTTTATATCCCACCACTAGTATTGATAATCCCATCCTAGAGGTATGAAACAATATCAAGCCCTAGTAGGACAATGATAAAGATGGATAATTTTGAAAGAAAACTTATTTAGTGGAATATTTGATTCAATGGATATAGATATTGTATACCTTTAGAGTGAGTAGGATCAAGTAGTTTTGTTGGCTTCTCAATTTTATATTAAGAGGGATATAGCTATGGACTAGGTAACTTAGGTGACTTTGGAGTGGGATACTACTAGGGAAAAGAGGGATTTTAGGATGTTTTAGTTGACATATTAGAGGTATATTGTAATATTAGAGATATTGGTAGCATTATATTCGGTTGTATATTTGACATGATATCAATATGATCGCAAAGAAACAGTGGGAACTCTATGTTAGAACATATTGCATTATTTAGTACATGCTAATGTACCACCTTGGCCACATATTTATATTAGGAGAGTGTCATAGATAAGAGTGTGAGTATTTACTTTATGTAATGTAACAAATGCATAAGTAATAATAGAGTGTGCAAAGTATTTTGGTAATATAAATGTGTATAATAGTCCATGTGCACATGAGTTTATAGAATAGTAAGATGAAGAGTCTTTAGAAGAGTGAAGGCCAATAGTGCTCCATATGAAGAAACACATTCCATTATATATCTATCTATGAGTGTGAGCGTTATATATGTATTATATGAGACTGTGTAGAAGTATGATTTATTTGAGTTCTTTATTCATTCGAGATACAATTTTTGTGAGCATTAGTTAATAGCAATACTATGAGTTATTATTGAATTTATTTGTGAGTTTTATATGTTTAGAATATTTCCATTATATTATATTTCATATTGTAAATTTATTTTAGATCTTGTGGTCATTTTATCTTAAGTATCTAGCATCAAAAGCTAATAGTGGTATTAGAGCTACAATAAGGTTTTGTCTTGCACATGTTTTAAAGTTGCAAAGGATATTTCCATTGGATAAGGAGAAACTAGTGAAGTTGAAGAAATTACCTCTAGAAAATAAAATCAAGGAATATAATATTTTTCATTGTGTTGAGGGAAAACTAGTGAAGTTTAAATATTTACCTATTCCAAGATAAAATTTAGAATAGAAGGCAATTTACAAGTCTTGAAGATAGACCTTGATATTGATGAGATTAGGAGAACCAAGAAGGAGGTTCTACTAAACTTTTTGATACATTCAAAAATATTCTAGATTTCTACTTGGCTAGATTATTTCCATAGAGATGAAGGAAAATTTGTGAAGACTAGGATTCAAAATAGATTTTCTTCCACTAGTTTTGAGAATAACTAGTGAAGTTTATTGATTTTAGAATTCTAGAAATTTGAATGTATCTGGTTTCTACTATCTATTTTTTTGTTGTAGAAAGTTAGTTCTCATAATTTGAGAACCCTCCTATAATAGATAGATAATAATTTCATCTTTGGTTTCCTAAAATTCTATATTCTTTCCTCGTACAAGGATTAGTTTTGAGTTGCAATGTTAGGAACTTGGTTCCTAGCAATGTCGAACAATGGAGAACAAGTGAAATTAATGCAAAAAAAATAAACAAATCAATCACTTTTGTTAAATATAGTTGTTTCAAATGGAGGTTTCCCTACCAAATGCTCTCAATGAGATTAATAATTCTTGTTCTTGGATGTCAATATACACCCATATGAAAGCATATAAATACCTAAACCTAGAGTTGTGAGATGAAAGGATGCAATGGTCCATGATTAAAATAAGTGATTTAATATTAATGATATTTAGGATTTAGGATCCTAACAAGCCACCCTCCTTAAAAAGAGATTTTTCCTCAAAGATGAAAGTGAGAAACTTCATTACGCTTTTTCCAAGTAGTATTTGATCATGTTCTTGTACTATATTAATGTCATATTCCCATAAGCAGGGGTATTTTGAATGTGGAAGTGTTGGCATTGAATAGGTAGGAAGAATAGTAGGAGCAGAATGATGATATGGGGGCAAATATTTTTGTGCCTTTTTAGTGGCTTGGATAGAAAATAATTGGGCAATAATTTCCTTACCTTTTTTATGAATAATTTTATCCATGCGATAAGAGATTGCTATTGGAGAAGGGTATGATTTTAATCCTTTTAGAGTATACGTTTGATTCTTTACTGTGAATTTCATCCATAATTCCACAAAATCCCATTGGATTATCCTGAGTGTTCCTAACCATTATAATCCTAAGATAATATCACATCCTCCTAAGGGAATTGTATACATGTTATGTTTCATGGTGTAATCTTCCAAGGTGAGCTTAATATTATGGCATTTCCACTTACAAGTGATCCTTCCTCCATTATAAATCACGACTTCAAAATTATTGCAAGTATGAATAAAGTAATATTATTTTGACATATGTGGGTCGATAAAATAAAGGGTATAGTTGAAGTCAATAAGCACAATACGATTTTTTTTTTTTGAAGGATCTAGGTACTTTCATAGTTTAGGAGGAAGAATTATATGCAAGGGCATTGAAGGAATTTTCTAGTAGACCTTGAGTGCTATCATAGGATGTATCCATAATGACTTCTACCTCGATCAACTCTTCATCATTGGTTGATTGACAAGGAATAGCTACATCCAAAATATATAATTTGGGTGTAATGCATTTATGATTGGGTACAAATTTCTCATCACAATGAAAAAAAGTCTTTTTTATCTTCTTTCTTTCATTTCCTTGGGGCTAATGCATTTAATTGGTAGAATTTGGTTAAGTTTTGGGGTTTAATTATTTTGTGATTCTATTTTAGATGGGTTTTATAGTCTATATTGGTTATTAAATTTCTCTTCCACCATTTGGGCTAGCATGATAGTCTGCATCATGTTAGTGGGGTTGAACATTTGTACTTCTAATCAAATTTCTTCCTTTAATCCACTGATGAAACAACTTTGTAAGAATGAGGTATTTAGCCCTGATGTAATATTTGCCAATTTTCCAAATTAAACTTGGTATTATTGCACTGTAGTGGTTTGGTAGAGTTTGGTAAGGAATTTCAAGAAATATTTGAATTTAATAGGGCCAAATTGTACCATTTGTTTTTTTTGTAAATTCTAGCCATGTAGGGGGATCATTTATCTTTTCATACCATTGATACCATTGGGTGGAAATATTTTCTAAGTGGAAGGATGCAATGTAAAAAAAAATTAACTGAGGGATTTGATAGAGTGAGAAGTATTGTTCAGCTCGGTAGATCCAATTTGTGCAGTCACCTCCTTCAAACATTGGAAAACATAATTTAGTAGTTTGAGGTAGGATTTATGTTTGTGGTCCCTCGAGTAATAATTTGTGTATTCATGCTACAAGAGGTTGGCCAACTTGGATTACTACCATATTTTGTTGTACCATATCCATAAATTGGTTAGTGGCATCAATTTTTAAGTCTATCTACTACTTTTTTCAAGCATTTTTGTTCAAGATCATCCTTCCATTTATTCATTCCCTCCATGAAGTCCTTCATATGGTCTTGTGATCACCTACCATCGGCCATTGTGGTGTGGTTTTACGAATTTCAAACCTTCTTAATCTCAATTTCTTTGTAAAATAGCAAAAAAATAATCAAATTTGTCAATTTATTGACAAAATTTGAAAAAATATTGCAATATTTTTGTCAATAATTGATAAAATTATCAAAATAATTGATAAAATTTTGAAAATTTTATTGCCAAAATTGGGTTTTATTTCAAAATTTTGTTTTAAATTTGTGGACTTGCGATATTTTTTTTTTTTTTAATTTAAATTTTTTAAATTTGGTGGGAAAGAGAATGAAAAGTGAGAGGGTGGGATCATGTAGGCCTGAGAGAGGTGGAGTGGGGAGGCACACGAGTGAGAGGTAAAGTGAAGAGGTGCACAAGTATGAGGTGGAGTAGGAGGGGCACTTTTAGCGAGGTAACAGGGGCACATAGGCCTATGAGAGATGGAGTGGGAAGGCACACAAGTGAGAGGTAGGGTAAAGAGATGCACAAGTGTGAGGTAGAGTAGGTAAGGGCAGACGAAGGAAGTGGCTTCGGTTGCATGAGGGAGGAGCTAGAGCATGATCAAAGTCATGAGTGCTTATGTACCCTTGATATGTTTTAAAAACTTCTTTGCCCTCCTTTCTTATGGATGTGGGATATTTAATTTGAAAACATTTTTTAAACCTTGCTTTACCAGCATCAAAAAATTGAGTGTTGTCGATAATTTTTTGGAATTGTTTTAAACTTTATATAATAATTTATATTTTATAAAATATCACTGTGTTTTATTAAAATTTGCCAAAAAACATAGGTTTACGCTGGATGAAGGTTTCATTGATGATTTGAGTACTTATTTGATCTCTTCCTCAATCTGGGGGTATCATAAATTTATGACGCCCTCCTTGAAGGATTTTATTACAATTTTAAGCATTATTTTCCACTTGTTTTTTCCTTTGATGGTATTTTTCCTAAACAGATCCACTTCTTCTTGATGTTATATTATAATGATATTTTTAAATTTTCTCTTGAGGATGTATGTTTGAGAGTGTTTGGGAGATGTTTTGAGAGTTTGTTATGATAGTATGGATGGCATAAATGGTGATGAATATTTATGACACTAGTGTAATCTGGTAATGAAAGGTGGTGAATGATATGGGTGAAAAAATTGTAAAAATAGTTATGAAATGTCCCTTAAGATTGCTTGCTATGATACCAGTTGTTAGGAACCTAGTTCCTAGCAATGGAGAACAATGGAGAATAGGTGAAATGAATGCAAAACAAATAAATAAATCAATCACTTTTGTTAAATATCGTTGTTTCAAATGGAGGTTTCCCTACCAAATGCTCTCAATGAGATTAATAATTCTTGTTCTTGGATGTCAATCTACACCCATATGAAAGCATATAAATACCTAAACCTAGATTTGTGAGATGAAAGGACACAATGGTCCACGATTAAAATAATATAATTAATATTAATTATATTTAGGATTTAATATCCTAACATGCATTAAAAGAGTAGAAACTATAGATTAAGGAGGTCCAAGAAATAGGTCTCATTGAATATTAAAGACTGTTGACATTGAAGATTGAGGAGACCCATGAAGGAGATCCCAATAGAATATTGAAGACTAAATATTAAGGAGACCCAATAAGGATGTTCTTATTGCATATTTAAAAAAATATATAGAGGAGAACTAATAAAATCTCCACTTGAAGAGTTATAGAATTTTAAGATCCAAGAGAAGAGGTCTCAAATAAATTTGAAAGAAGAAGAAAAAATGCTAGAGAAGCCCTATTGAGAAAATTGTATAAGTAGCCATTGGAATATATTTGAATAATATTCATGATAGAATATTGCAAGCAAGGAGAAGCTCCTGATAAAAATAATTTGGAACAAGTGTTACCATCCGAAAACAAACCCAAAATAAATAAGGTTTTTGAAAGAAGTTTGCCAAATTTTGGAGAATATTTTTGAAGATCTCAAGATATTCAAATTCTTGAGGAAGAAGACAATGGAAGATATCATATTTGAAGTTAGAATTTAACAAGAATATTGAAGGAGAAAGAAATATTGAAAATACCATACTTTTGAGAAGTTTAAGAACAACTAGAAATATTTTACAGGTTGATTTACAAAGAAGTAGGTTGCAGATTTTGAAAGCAGAAGTTGAAGAATTATACGATAGAAAATTCAAGAAGGCATAGAAGCAAAAAATTGGAGGATTTAGAAGAAATTATTTAACAACAAGATAAATAGGATAAGTCAGATTTTTTTAAGCTACAAAATTGAAGAGTTTTGGAGAGCAAGAGGGCAATATTTTGTGACACTAATAGTTGTATGTTTCAGAGTTTGAGAGAATCAATTTGGAAGAGATTTGAAGACACAAAAATCAGATTTTGTGGGCAAAATTATAACGAGAAAAGAGAGATAAATTTTGAAGAATTTCAAGGAAGATTTGAAAAGAGCATTGGAAAATAAAGCAAACGAAAGAGGATTTGTAATTTCACCATTTCGGGACAACAAACTTGGAAAGCAAAAAGGTAGCTATAAAAGTGTTTTCTTAAGGCATAATAGAAATTGTTTTAATAGCTACATATTCAAGTTTCAAAGTTATCAAAAAGGAATTCAAAATAGAGTGTTTCCAAGCTAAATAAGGAGATGTTGTTGCCATATTAGAATATGAAAATATAATAGCAAAATATGGGAGTTAGATATTTCTTAAGTAACAAGGGAAAGAATATATATTTTTTAAAAGCTAAATCTAAATGTTGCTTTTGTAAGCATTGTTGAAGGTAGAGACACCAAGTGAAGAGGCTATAAATGGGGACTAAAGTATTGGGTAAATTTTATAGATTTTTGAAGGATTTTAAGTTTGAGTTTCTTATTCAAAATATGCACAAATTTCAGATCTAGAAATCAAACTAGTGAGTACCAAATAAGGAGCCTAAGCACTTGAAAAGTAGTGTTAAAGAAGGCCAATAAATTATCTCACATAGTGAATAAGTTGAGTAGTATCAAGACAAGTTAAGGAGAATATTTGTAGGTCAAAGAGTCAAAGAAAAATAAGTAAGGAATAACAACCATCAAATGTGGAAGGAAATACCACCATGTGGATGGAGAAACCACCAAGCAAAAGGAGAGCCACCTTGGAGGAACCTGTGGAGTGCCAATTTTTAGAAAGCCACCATTGAAATGTGGAGCCAACAATCCTAGGAGGAAGAATGAGAACCACTAAAAAATAGAGTCACCATGAGAGGATTTAAATTACCGCTTACAATTTTTATAATGTAAGCAATAGAAGAGACATCATTCAAACATCAAAAGGGCATAGAATAAAATCAAGTGTTTGTGTTTAACATCTACCATAAATATAAGTGAAGAGTTGGTATCTTTAACATTCAATATAGAGGATACTACACTGCATTGATTTATTAAGGTAAAATACATTACATAGGCATCCAAGTGTTCATAGATTAAGAATAACATATCCAAATAAGAATAGAATATTAACAGGATCATGTAGTGTTGAAATCCTCATTCATATGGTCATATTGAACATTGTAAGACTATTCTTACCATTTGGCACATGGAAGGAGGAATACCATAAGTTATTAAGGAAGAATTATTATTTTAGAACATGTTATTAAGTGCATACATAGCTATTGAAGTTAGAGATAGACATTTTGGCACCATTTGGCACTTGATATTCAGTAAGCCAATCATCATTGGAGGAAGGTGCAATGTCTAGGAGTGCTTATTAATGCATGGACCAAAAATAAGTCTACACCACTACCACTACCACCACCACTATCATTATCAATAACACTTATACTACAAAAACAAGACTAATGTATTTATATTTTAAACTTGTGCACCTTGAAACTGCTTGGGAGTATAGTTGACTAGTCAAAGAGAAGAGAAAGAGTTAGTAGAATTAAGAGTTCCATACATACAACAAAGAAGGCGTAACTCAAATTTAGAGGTAATTTAATTTATTTGAAATTAATTATATGCCCAAGATATGAGTTATAAGGTTGGATTAAATTATTGTTTTCTAAGTTTAAAGTGAAATTATTTTATTTACTTTTTTTTTAGTTTAAAATTATCTAGGATTTTATCAAGGGATCCAAAAACATGATTACAATAGTAGTGGAAAATGCTATAAATCCATAAGGATACAATAGAATATCCTTCCATGAAGGATGAAAATTACAAAAATCCTTAAACCTACCCATATAGAAAGAGGGACCAGCACACACCAAAGGAAATAAGATAGGGTTGTCCCATCCAAAACTGGCCTCACAAATTACAACACATGAGTTAAAATTTAAAATCTGAAATAGGGCCATCTCTCCCAAGTCATCCTTACAACATGTGCACAAAGTATGGATAAGAGGATCAGGGCCATCCACCCAAACAACATGTGTAATTAAAAATTAATACAGGGATGGCCTACCTAGAATTACTTGAAAATCAAAATGTGAGATACAAGACCATCCAACCCACATCTAAAATTTAAAAATTAAAATTAAAATAAAATCAGGAAAATATTCCCATCTAAGGAAGACCTGAGATGAAGCGAAATTCCAAAACCATATTATGATAGGAAAATTTCAAAAAACCATAATTGATTTATAAAAGAACACCCTAAATAGTAGGATGGAGCAGAGGATATGCCAGAAAAGGAAGATCTCACCGAGTGAATGATAAGAAACAATCAAGGATGCCAAAAAACCACTAGAAGAGCATCCCACACAGGCCTATAAAGTGGAACAACAAACTGAGGATCTCCATAGGCCACAAAATCCCCTTGCAATGAGGTAAACTACTCAATAACCATGAGGAAGAGAGGAAGAGCACTACATCTAGAGAATTGTTGAAACCCGGCTCTTGGAATATGTGACTCTAAAAAATCTCTTGCAATGAAGGATATGAGAACCTATGGATGAGAAATAGTTAGATATTCATTAGCAAAACTAAAATATATCTCAAAAGAAAAAAAATTATTGTAAACATAGTGTAAAATCACATCCTAGAGTATGTCATATCTTAACATAAGAAAATTATACCCAAAAGAATCATATTCATGATATCATATCTAGATTTGGAAGAGGAGCTAAATTTATATAGTTTGAGAAGAAGTGGATTAGCTAAAATTCTTAGATTTACCTGAATGAGTTTCAAATTCATAAGAAATCAAGATTCAAGGTAAAATTAGACATAATTTGGTAAGAAAACAAGATTGAAGAAAAAATAGATCCAATTTGGCAAGAAAGAAACATGGAGAAGGCTGAAAATATAATACCATGTTGTCCATGAAAAACTTGTAAGATTTGTGAGGCATCACTATGGAATCCTATATGGTATGGATAATATCATCCATCTGTATGAGAAACTTTCCATTTTATAAGTTTGATGGAAAAATCACTGCCTACCAAATTTTACCATCAACAAACATCTCTAGCTAGTAGTTTTCCATTTTTGACCATTGAGGGACAAAATTTAAATTTTAATCTTTGAAAAAGGTTTACCTCCAAGAAGAGAAACTTATCATTAGTAATTTTCATCTTTTGGAGGTCAATTTTCTTTCAAGGGATCAAAACATAAAGTAAAGGGTTGAAGAAATATTTGAATGAGTTCCTAGGAATTTGTAGAATATCATGATGTATTTGAGTGAGCAAATTTGATGTCTATATTTTTCTCCCTTTGAGGAATTTATTTTCCAATAAATTCTTCAAAAGTACCCCTTAGTGACTATAATTTTATGAAATGAAAAGACAAGGTATGTTAGCATTTCATGATGAATACAATTACGCAATTTATGGAAATTTATTTTTAAAGGCCTGGGAGGTTATATTAGGTGGGAAGGGGATAAAACATAATTTATATTTATTTCACAACTTAGTAATTTAGAGCTCAAGATAATTTTTTATGGCTCAAAAACATAAACCTATTCATCATATGTATTTCATTTAAAGGACAAGTGGTGCCTAACGAGTGCCTCTTCCAGTATGTCTCAAAAATCTTGTCCTTTTTTCTATGCTTTAAATTTCATTTTCAAATTTTGTATAGTAAACTTTTTTTAGGAAGTGAATTTATCATTGGTCAATTTGTATTTGGGTGATTATTTTCATGATTTTTGAATTATTTTTGGTATATGATGATTTTTTCAACTAGTAATGAGCTTTAGTTGATGACAATTTCTCATGCGGGTGTAATTTTTTTTTAAAAACTCTTTTTTTTTATGTATGAGTCATTTATGAATGTTTCTTTGATGTGGATTGTTGTTTTAAAGCATAAATAGTAATATTATTAGCCTTATTGAACACCCTTGGTGTAGTTATCCCAATATAAAGGGTTATTTTGAATGTTTGCAGACTTGGGTACCTAGTGGTGATGCCCAAGGTGGAGTTTGATAATGCCCTATTGATAGCATTGATTGAGAGATGGAATTTAGAATACATTATATTTTTATGTCAATAGGTGAGATAATGATCACCCTAGAGGATGTGTGGAATATTATGAGGAATTTCATATGAGTAATATCTCTTTAGATAAGTGTGGATTAGAGTTCAACCTTTGAGAGCTAGTGTGGCCATCTTGATTAACATCATATGGGTCATGGGATCCACATTAATAGATTATTCATTAGACAATGCATTGTTGGTTTGTCTATACCATTGAGTATAATTATATCTAGTTTGCTTATGGGATATATGAGTGGTCATCATTTTCCATGGGTATTATAGCCTAACTATGAATATGTGAGATAGGCATATCAAATATGTATAGGTCCTTTTGTTCAAGCTCACATATACATAGTTTTGCGTTAGATTGCATACAAGGAGGGGAAGGATATTATCCATTGCACTTTTATATAGGTATGTTCTTGGGAGAACATCTTCATCTATCATAATTTTATTTTACTAGGGCTTGTGGTACATGTAGGTTTTCCAATTGCATACAGGTGGGCTTGTGATTTTATGATTAATCACCAGTCCACTAGAGAGATGTTGGTTGTGGTACAATCATTCATAGATGATCTAGGCCCTTACTAGGTTGTGTGGATACCCTAGAGACATCATATAGGTAGAGAAATGATGATTTCAAAATTGTACATATTTGATAGGTTTTATGGATGATTGACCCCAATGATACTAGAGAGTTAGGTTAGTCAAACCATATTTTTGAGGTAGTTTAGCCTATATTAAGATCTATCATAGATGTAAGAGTATTGGTATAGGAGAGCAAAGAGTATTTATAGGAATTTCAAACCCTAGACTAATCTTACCATTATTCTTAATGAGGACCCAAATGGCCCTCTTGTGGTTTACCCTCAGGTTCATGATGTGAGAGCTTCCATTGAATATAGGCAATTGTATCAGGGTATTTTCCCTTTGATATTGGTACTATTTCCACCTAGAGGAGGATCTAAGGAATTTGTGAGGAGGCAATAAGGATAAATGACTCAAGGAATCTTCAATGTCTCACCATTAAAATTAAAGATCCCATGCTAGAGTCATGCAACAATATTAGGTGCTATTAGGACAATGGCAAAGATAGATAATTTTGAAAGAACTGTTATGTAGTGGAATATTGATTCCATGGATATAGAGATTGTATACCTTTAGAGTGAGTAGGATCAAGTGGTTTTGTTGAATTCTCAATTTTATTCTAATAAGGATATAGCTATGGCCTAGGTAGCTCAGGTGACTTTGGAGTGGGATAGTAGTAGAGAAAATACGGATTCTAGGATGGCTTAGTTGACATCTTAGAGGGATATTGTAATAGTCGAGAGAGTTGTAGTATCAACATTGGTGGTGCATTTTGAAGAACACAAGCTTATACTGATAGGGGGGGGTGAACATTATAATACCTATTTTTACTTTTTCCTTTATAGTTCAAAATAGTAAAGCAATATACCAAAAATAATATCAAAGCAATGCACAATATCATCCACAAAGTGACATCAATTTTAACGTGGTTCACCCAGAATGGCTGGGCTATGTCCACAAAACTTTTCTCTAAAAGTTATCTCAAAGTTCTTTGGGAATCCTTCCCAATTAAAATGTTTATGAGCCTCGGCCCAAAGGAGATACCTTCCCCTAATCATAATTTATGAGCCTCTACTCAAAGGAGATACCTTCCCCCAATCAAAATTTATGAGCCTTTGCTCAAAGGAGATACCTTCCCCTCTGCTCTGGAAATGATCCCTTAGAAGATCAACTGCCTCTACCTCTTGCCAGCACGTGGAACTCCTTTCCACCAAAGACCTCCTATCCTCAATGCTTAGCCTAAGAGACCTCTACCTTCTATGATCACATCCATAGTAGCTCAGCAACATGTACCAAACACAATCAGTCAGTCTAGTACAAGTATTCCTGTCTGTCAGATTTGTCCAACTCTTGAACAAATCAATCCTCTGCATACAAGCCTTCTCAAAGACTTGCCAACTATCCTCAAGTTCTTGTCATAGAGCCAATGCACCTTTGTCCTCAAGTTCTATGATAGAACTATCAAACTCAGCTCACAAGTCCTCTGCTAGGATCTATCCAAATCTGCTCACAAGTCCCCACCGAAACCTATCCAAAAACTGCTCACAAGTCCCCACTGGAACCTGTCCAAAAAATGCTCACAAGTCCCCACTGGAACCTGTCCAAAAACTGCTCACAAGTCCCCACTAGAACCTATCCAAAAACTGCTCACAAGTCCCCACTGGAACCTGTCCAAAAATTGCTCACAAGTCCCCATTGGAACCTGTCCAAAAACTCAGCAAGCTCACAAAGAAAAACTTTCTTAGTAGGAAATCACAAAGTGAATTTTTAGAGACCCAATGTGATTTGTCAAACTCATAGAAGCATAAAGAGAATTGTTAGAGACTCAATATGTTCTATACTCAAATCCCAATCTCAAAACTCAACTCAAATCAACTCAGCTCAATCTCAATCTCAAATCTGAAAACTCAACTCAATATCTGAAATGGATAGGACAGAATGTTTTCTTTCAAGAACATGAAATCCCAACAATTGCCAACTATGCAAAGAATCACATAACAATGATACTCATGTTCTTTTCACCATCAATTAGGGTTTCAAAAACAATGCTCATCAAACAAGGTTTAGTCAACCAACACCATTCAACTCAACATCAACCTTGAAGCATTCAACCAATCATCACATGAAAAGGAAACAAGTAGAAATCCTTTTCCCTCCAAAGATATTTGAACAAAACAGCCACCAACACAATATCACCAAATGCAAAGAATAACTTGCTCAAATCAACTCAATGGAGTAAGCCCAATATCATGAATCAAGTAAAGCAATAACTTGATCAAACAACCTCTATGGAAGCAACTCAACCATCAAACTCAAAACATCCAACCAAGGGTTCCACCAACTCAATGCAAGTAGCTAGACTCACAAATATAAACCCTAGTGTACAAAGCTTCCACTATCTCAAACTAGAAATTATGCATTCACAAAAAACTCTCCTTAAGGATAAGAATGCATATGTAGTCTTCAACAAACTAGAAAATAGGATTTACACCTAGCCAAAGGATACTTAGTAGAATACCTTTTCACTCCAACCTTATTTCAGAAAACATACACCAATCATACTCATAAGAAGAATGTGCCCATACCTTATTATAGTAGAAGATAATTGAACCTTCAAGCTATCACCACACACAACTCTCAAACTTCCAACCAAGTTAGGGTTAGAATAAAAATAAATGAGCAATAATATAAACTTCCTTTATTACACCTTTTAGCTCCACTTCTTTAAACACAACCACCATAACATGCCAATAAATCAACAATCACAGACTCACACCTTATACCTCCATTTTTAATTTTAGCATAGCAAAGAATAATCTTAAAAATACATCCAAAGAAATATGTCGTTATTTCTCCTAAAATTTTATTCAATGCTAATCACAAAAGCCAAAACTCATAAAATTTAATCACACCTTATAAATTGTTGTCCAAGAAACTCCGAATTTCATGGCATAAAGATGTTTTAATAAAAATGTGTGCTACTCTAGCAAAGCACCCTGCGAGACTCGAAATGGCGACCTCCGCCAATGCAGCGCCCAACGGCAGCCTTCGCTACCACCAGCCCATGCGGGCTACGAAGTTCACAAGTGAACTTCCCTCCACTTCACCCTCGAAAAAACTCTCGAAGACTTTTCAACCACACGTGCTTCTAAGTCTTCCTTTGATCGCAGTGAATATAGAGCACAAACACCACAAATTGCATTTGGGGAATTTTGAATTAATTAGCCTTCCAACCTTAGGAGTTGGAGAATAAATAGTCTCTTCGAAGACACCTTGACGTCGGCGGAAATAATAATTAATTAAAACCTTGAAGGGTTTTAAATAATAATTAAATAATTAATAAATAGAACCTCCATTGGTTTTAATAAAAACCATTTAACTTGGTTTTAATAAAAACCCTATCCAAATTGGTTTTAATAAAAATCGGTTTGGTTTTAATGAAAAACCCTTGCCAATGGAATCTCTCCAGATTCTCTTAAAAATATTCTCTTGGAATCTTCCACCTTTGAAGCCAACACATCCTCTTAACATTAATGCCATTTCATTTTGACATCAATGACAACTCATAGACAAGAAGCTAGGATCTCAAACCCAAAATTGCCAACAATCTCCCCCTTTGTCATTGATGGCAAACCATGCTTCTCAACAACACAAAAACTCAACATAAACAGCTCCCCCTGTCTTGAGGCTCTCCCCCTTACTCAAATCTCTCCCCCTTTGTCATCAATGGCAAAGGGTCACCTTTGGGGCTCGGGACTAAGAATGAGCCTCTTAGCTTAGTCCCTCCCCCACCTCCTAATGAGGTGATTAATTCTTGGGTGGGAGTAAAACTCCCATTAGGAACTGATCATCATCAACATCTATAACTTCCTTTTCGGGCCTTCTCTTGAACTCTTTGTCCATATTCCTATTCCTGTCACTGTTCTTGTTCTTGTTATCATCTTTGTTCTTGTCCATGCCTTGATCCTTGGACCTGATCATGCCATTGTTCTTGTTCCTGTATTCTAGAATTTTAGCTCTACATTGTCTGATTGTGTGACCTTCATTGTTGCACTTGAAAAACTTGACGATGTTGTTTCTCTGAGGTAAACCTGATCTTTGAATCCACCAGTTTTGACCAAACCTATTCTGACCAAACCTGTTCTACCCAAACCTGTTCTGACCAAACCTGTTCTGACCAAACCTGTTCTGGCCAAACCTATTCTGACCAAAACCTGTTCCTATTATTTGCCTTGCAATAAATTGCCTTGTGCCCAAACTGTTGACAAGAGTAGAAATACCCTTGAAAGTAACTAGCACTTCTAAAACTATCATTTACCTCCTTCACTTGAGCCATGCAATGTGAAGCCATGTGACCAAACCTGTGACAAGCAAAACATCCGCCTTGAAACTTTCCTTTAATTGACCTCTTAGGTTCTGAAAACTTCTTCTTCTCATTCTGAATTCTATTTTCTATTTCCGTGCATCTATCATTCAAGGACTCCTTTTCTGAAATACTTTCTTCATCAGAACTCTCTTCCTTTTGGAGTCTCTTACTAGACTTTCCAACTTGTTCCTTGTGTGGCTTAACAAAACCAAGGCCTGTTTTATCTGTTGTCTTTCTTTGACCTTTGATGAGTGACTTAACCTTTTTGGAGCTATATTGAAACCTGTAAATCTTATCCTTGTACTCTTTAGTTTCCTCTTTCAAAGAAGCCATTTTCTGTTCTAACTCACTATACTCAAGAACCTTAGACTCTAACTCATCCTTGAGTTCTTGTGTCTTAGCCATAGAGAAGTCAAGACTTTCTATAAGATCATCTCTCTCCATACAACATTCATCTAACCTATCCTTGAGTCTAGCATTCTTCTTTCTTTCATTTTTCAAAGCACTAAGAGCACTAATAAGTTCACCTTCAATATCTACTTCACCTTCCTCTATATCTTCCTCTATTTGTTTGCTTTTTGAATCATCAAAGCCTTTTTCAGATTTCTTATCACTAGAGGTGCTACCCTTTTCAAAAACCATACATGCATCTTCCTTATAGTTTTCTGAAGCATCCTCATACATACTAGAAACCAAATCATTATTTGTGCAATCATCCTCAAGGTGACCAAAATTTCCACATCTAAGACATTTCATGATAATGAATCTATGTTTCGATTCTTCCTCTTTTTTTGATATGAACAACATCTCATTTTCATTATCACTTGAAGAACTTTCACTATCACTACTAGAACACTTACTTGCTTTGTATAGGTAGAAACTCTTCTTGTGCTTGTGAGAATACCTCTTTCCTTGATTGTTGTGCTCATCTTTGTTTTTCCTATGATGCTTGTGCTTTTCAGAATCCTTGCTCTTAGAATCCTGTTTATCTTCATCACTTTCATTCTTGGGAACAGTATAGTCAGTAGCATAATGACCAAACTTTTCACAATTGAAACATCTTATATTTTTCATACTTTTGTGCTTTCTAGAGAACTTGCCTTTCTTGCTATAATATGCCTCTTCATCACTAGAAGAATCATCACTATCTTGAAGTTTTTTACCCTTGGAATTCTTGGTAGCCTTGAAAGCTGCCTCTTTCTTGACATCAACCTTCACTTGAGTTCTCAACTCAAATGCTGCAAGTATACTATGGAGCTCATCATTTTTCAACTTATCCAAATCTTTAGCTTCCTCAATAGCAAAAATCTTTTCACTAAATCTATTAGGAAGAGATCTTAAAATCTTATCATAAACATCATTTTCAGCAAGCTCAAGACCTAAGTCTTTCATGGAGTTAACAACCTCATCCATACGAAGCATGTAGTCACTAAAATTTTCATCATAATTCATATTGAGTTGTTCAAACATACCTTTGAAGTGTCTCAACTTGTCCTTTCTGACATTTGTATCACCTGTATGAACCACCTTCAACTGTTTCCACATTTCACTAGTTGTCTTGCAGTGAATCACTTTGGTGAGATCTACTTTCTGTAAGCCTTTCAAGATTGCATTCATTGCTTTTGAATTTCTATGATGTAGGAGCCTTTCTTCTTTAGTATTAGGACCATGTTTAGGAATAGTGTACTCATCTTCAATCACTTCCCAAACCTCATTCCCAAGTGCCATTAGATGAACCTTCATCCTTGCACTCCAAAGACCAAAATCTAACCCATCAAGAATAGGTGCTGCATTGCCACTTGAATGATCCATTGTGTTCTTTACTAGCTTTTCCTTCAAGCTGTTAAACTTTTTGAAGGCACTTACTCTGATACCAATTGAAGAACACAAGCTTATACTAAGAGGGTTGGGGTGAACAGTATAAGACCTCTTTTTACTTTTTCCTTTATACTTCAAAATAGTAAAGTAATATACCCAAAGAAATATCAAAGCAATGCACAATATCTTCCACAAAGTGACACCAATTTTAACGTGGTTCACCCAGAATGGCTGGGCTACATCCACAAAACTTTTCTCTAAAAGTTATCTCAAAGTTCTTTGGTAATCCTTCCCAATTACAATGTTTATGAGCCTCTACCCAAAGGAGATACCTTCCCCCAATCAGAATTTATGAGCCTCTTCTCAAAGGAGATACCTTCCCCCAATCATAATTTATGAGCCTCTGCTCAAAGGAGATACCTTCCCCTCTGCTCTAGAAATGATCCCTCAGAATATCAACTTCCTCTACCTCTTGCCAGCACATGGAACTCCTTTCCATCGAAGACCTGCTATCCTTAATGCTTAGCATAAGAGACCTCTGCCTTCTATGATCACATCCACAATAGCTCATCAACCTGTACCAAACACAATCAGTCGGTCTAGTATAAGTCTTCCTCTGTCTGTCAGATCTGTCCAACTCTTGAACAAATCAATCCTCTACGTACAAGCCTTCCCAAATAATTGCCAACTATCCTCAGGTTCTTCTCATAGAACCAATGCACCTTTGTCCTCAAGTTATCTGATAGAAGTATCAAACTCATCTCACAAGTCCTCTGCTAGGATTTGTCCAAATTTGCTCATAAGTCCCCATCGGAACCTATCCAAAAACTGCTCACAAGTCCCCACTGGAACCTATCCAAAAACTGTTCACAAGTCCCCACTAGAACCTATCCAAAAACTGCTCACAAGTCCCCACTGGAACCTATCCAAAAAACTGCTCACAAGTCCCCACTGGAACCTGTCCAAAAACTGCTCACAAGTCCCCACTGGAACCTATCCAAAAACTCAGCAAGCTCACAAAGAAAAACTTTCTTAGTAGGAAATCACAAAGTGAATTGTTAGAGACCCAATGTGATTTGTCAAACTCATAGAAGCATAAAGAGAATTGTTAGAGACTCAATATGTTCTATACTCAAATCCCAATCTCAAAACTCAACTCAAATCAACTCAGCTCAATCTCAATCTCAAATCTAAAAACTCAACTCAATATCTGAAATGGATAGGATAGAATATTTTCTTTCAAGAACATGAAATCCCAACAATTGCCAACTATGCAAAGAATCACATAACAATGATACTCATGTTCTTTTCACCATCAATTAGGGTTTCAACAACAATGCTCATCAAACAAGGTTTAGTCAACCAACACCATTCAACTCAACATCAACCTTGAAGCATTCAACCAATCATCACAAGAAAAGGAAACAAGTAAAAATTCTTTTCCCTCCAAAGATATTTGAACAAAACAGCCACCAACACAATATCACCAAATGCAAAGAATAACTTGCTCAAATCAACTCAATGGAGTAAGCCCAATATCATGAATCAAGTAAAGCAATAACTTGATCAAACAACCTCTATGGAAGAAACTCAACCATCAAACTCAAAACAGCAAACCAAGGGTTCCACCAACTCAATGCAAGTAGCTAGACTCACAAATATAAACCCTAGTGCACAAAGCTTCCACTATCTCAAACCAAAAATTATGCATTCACCAAAAAATCTCCTTAAGGATAAGAATGCATATGTAGTCTTCAACAAACCAGAAAATAGGATTTACACCTAGCCAAAGGATACCTAGTAGAATACCTTTTCACTCCAACCTTATTTCAGAAAACATACACCAATCATACTCATAAGAAGAATGTGCCCATACCTTATTGGAGTAGAAGATAATTGAACCTTCAAGCTGTCACCACACACAACTCTCAAACTTCCAACCAAGTTAGGGTTAGAATAAAAAGAAATGAGCAATAATATAAACTTCCTTTATTACACATTTTAGCTCCACTTCTTTAATCACAACCACCATAACATGCCAATAAATCAACAATCACAGACTCACACCTTATACCTCCATTTTTAATTTTAGCATAGCAAAGAATAATCTTAAAAATACATCCAAAGAAATATGCCCTTATTTATCCTAAGATTTTATTCAATGCTAATCACAAAAGCCAAAACTCATAAAATTTAATCACACCTTATAAATCACTGTCCAAGAAACTCCGAATTTCGTGGCATAAAGACATTTTAATAAAAACGTGTGTTACTCTAGCAAAGCACCCCCGCGAGACTCGAAACGATGACCTCTGCCAATGCGATGCCCAATAGCAGCCTTCGCTACCACTAGCCCACGTAGGCTATGAAGTTCACAAGTGAACTTCCCTCCACTTCACCCTCGAAAAAACTCTCGAAGACTTTTCAACCACACGTGCTTCTAAGTCTTCCTTTGATCGCAGTGAATATAGAGCACAAACACCACAAATTGCATTTGGGGAATTTTGAATTAATTAGCCTTCCAACCTTAGGAGTTGGAGAATAAATAGTCTCTTCGAAGACACCTTGATGTCGGTGGAAATAAAGAATAATTAATTAATTAAAACCTTTAAGGGTTTTAAATAATAATTAAATAAGTAATAAAGAGGACCTCCATTTGTTTTAATAAAAACCATTTAACTTGTTTTTAATAAAATCCCTATCCAACTTGGTTTTAATAAAAATCGGTTTGATTTTAATGAAAAACCCTTGCCAATGGAATCTCTCCAGATTCTCTTAAAAATATTCTCTTGGAATCTTCCACCTTTGAAGCCAAAACATCCTCTTAACATTAATGCCATTTCCTTTTGACATCAATGACAACTCATAGACAATTAGCTAGAATCTCAAACCCAAATTTGCCAACACATTTGACATGAGATAAAGATGATATTAGATCAATAGTGAAAACTCTATGTTGTAATATATTACATTATTTGGTACATGCTAATACACCACCTTGGGTACATATTTAGATTAGGAGAGTATCCTAGATTAGAATATTTGTATTTACTTTATGCAATGTAATAAATGAACAAGTATTATTAGAGTGTGCAAAGTATTTTGGTAATATAAATGTGCATAATAGTCCATGTGCACATGAGTCCATAGAATATAAATATGAAGAGTCTCTATAAGAGTTAAGGTCAAGAGTGATCCATATGAAGAGTCACATTACATTATATATGTATGTATGAGTGTGAGTATGAGATGTATTGTAAAATGAGATTGTGTGGAAGTATGGTGTATTTGTGTTCTTTATTCAATGGAGACATAATTTTTATGAGCATTTGCTAATGGAAATTCTATGAGTTATTTTTGAAGTTATTTATGAGTTTGATATGTTTAGAATATTATCATTATCTTATATTTCATATTGTAACTTTATTTTAGATCTTGTGGCGATATTATCTTAAGTATCTAGCATCAAAATCTATTAGTGGTATCAAAGCTAGAACAAGGTTTTATCTTGCACATGTTGTAAAGTTACAAAGGATATTTCCATTGGATTAGGAGAAATCAATGAAGTTGAAGAAATTACCTTTGGAAAATAAAACCCGAGAAGATAGTATTTTTCACTTTGTTGAAGGAAAACCAATGAAGTTTGAAAATTTACCTATTCCAAGAGTAAATTTGGAATAGAAGGAAATTTACAAGTCTTGAAGATAGACCTTGACATTGATGAGATTAAGATACCCATTAAGGATGTCCTATTAAAAATTTTGATAGATTAAAGAAGAATTCAGATTGCTATTTGGCTAGAGTCATTCCATAAGGTTGAAAGAAATATTGTGAAGACTAGGATTCAACATAGATTTTTTTCCACTAGTTTTGAGAATAACTAGTGATGTTTATTGAATTTAGAATTTTGGAAGCTTGAGTGTATTTGGTTGCTATTGTCTAAGTTTTTTATTATGGAAAATTAGTTCTCAAAATTTGAGAAGCTTCCTATAATAGATAGAGAAGAATTTCACCTTTGGTTGCTTGAAATTATATGTGCTTTACTTATACAAGGAATAGTTTTGAGTTTCAACAAAAGAGTAGACATGCATATTAGGGAGGTCCAAGAAAGAGAAATCATTGAATATTGAGGAGACCCACAAAGGAGATCCCCTGCAACATACCAAACATAAGTCGTGTCGGCTATGTTTTCCAATTGTGTTAATTTCATTTATATATAGGTTAGAGTGTTCTTTTAAATAATCATCTATGATATTTTATACTTTCATTTATGTTCACCTACAATATTCACATAGCCTTCAAGGTGGGGACGTGCCCTCCCTGAGTGGTGAATCATTTACTTCAATTTAATTTAATTTTGGATATTTTTCTCTACTACGTATGTGATTTATTTCATATTATTTGCATTGATTTTTCGGACGTTTGTTTATTATTATTAAGGGAGAAGAGTGTTCTTATTGAAGTGGTATCAGAGCACATTTTGGATAATGTGGAAAGCAAAACATTCTACTTTTACATTTGTGAACTACAAGCCAATCCACCTGCCTTATGGGAAGCACTGCAGAGAATAGAAGACTGCACTACATATGTATCAAGGGATAGAAAGAATTTATCGATGATCGTATGGTCCAACGATAACCACAAAGCTCTAGGATAGGCATGAATCATAATCCATATCCTATAGTAAAGTACATACAAGGGCAGATTAGGGTTACAGATAGACATTTTTTGTTTGGTAAAATAATAATATTATGTGAAGTTTAAATTTGCAAATCACCCATCATCACGTAAGTCCTCAGAGTATGGTTCCAATACAAGGAATTACATCCTTATAGGCAAGAAGAATTTTAGCATTGATTTAATGGCATAAAAAATCTACAAGCATCACCAGTGATCGAAATGGGTGCTTCATGTTAAGATACCACAATTGCTCCAACGATTGCATTAGTTAATCGGTCATATAATTTAAGCTTAAAATTGCAAGGGAATAGATTCAAATTTTACCACTCAATCACTAGATAAATTAACACACACATCGCCTAAACCGTCATCCAAAAAAATCAATTTCCTAAGTACAAAGGCAACGTAACACCAAGGCAATCACAAACACCTTACTCACCAATAAACAATGAAATATCTGGTCATAGGCGCATCATGTGCTAGCAGGAAAGTATAGGGGTGAGTTGAAATGCAAGGAATAAATCTCCAACAAATCATCATATCATAGTAGGCCATGTGGAAAATAATTATCGCATCCTAAGGTTTCCATAAGGTACAAAATTTTTACAATTTTTTTTTTACTTATGGGAACGATTATCCCACATTAGTGGTGTGGGGGATGAGGTACACCTTATAATATGAAGGGGAAAAAGTGGTAAGTTGTGACTTTGATCACACTACTAGTAGTATTCACTCATGCATAGTCCTAGTTGCCATAGCCATGTGTCTTATTTTGGTTTATCCTATTCAACATAGATTTGATGGCCATATGTGTCCTCTTGTCATCTATTCCTAGTCAAGCTTCAAAAGGTGTGGTCAATAGTGGTTCTATTTGCTCCTTGTTATGTGTTTGAATCTTCTGTGTTGAGGTCATTTAGGTCCAATTGTCTTTGAATCGTGTCCCACTATAGCTCACATCAGTTCCTTTGTGTTTGTGTCCCACCTGTCAAGTTTTTGTAGCTCCTTCAGTTCCTTTGTGTCTTCATCTCATAAGTTAGTAAAGTCACATCCTGTGGTCTCTTAGGCTATGGTCATATGTCCTGCTCCTCATTACTTGAGTCTGTGTCTTCTAGTATTGCTTGTCAAGAAAACTGCCAAACTCGCATCTCCTAGTCTTCGCTTGTCAAGAAAATTATCTTCAAAAAGTTACTGTCAAAAATCATCAAAAAGTTATAAAAAATCATCAAAAAATTTCTGACCAAAAACTTAATTGCAAGGAGATCCATTAAAAATGCATCACAGTTGGACGGACAAGGGGGCAGAATACAACCATTTTTTTTGATAATTTAACCAAATTTTTGAAGAAAATTGAAGCTCAAAGGCTCCTAAGTAGACGATTCTGAAAAGTGCATGAACAGAAAGTGGACCAAAGGAGCTAACAATCATCTATCAAGCTCGGATAAGCCCAAAAAATATGCAAGAAGACCTCATCGAAGCCAAGGTACAAAAAATTCTCCTTATCCTTTCAGAATTGGTATTTATAATCCGAGTCATCCATTGATCAGCCCAATGGCATCCAATACCTCTCCAAAATCCTTAAAAGAGAACCTTACTCAAATAGAAAATAATTTTTCCATGGTCAATGATTATTTGTTACGATAATTACTAAAAAGCCTTAAGCTTATGACTACAAGATTTAAAGCATCTAGCAAACAACCCCAACCAAATATTCTTAATACCAATCACTGGAGTACTAACATTCATTATGATGACTATACACACCACAAAGGTCAAAATAGTCAGTACCCAAATCACAAAGGTCACAACAATAATGGGGAGTGGGGTAACGAAGAAATATTAGAGAAAAAAAGGTTTTCTAATAGACATTACCAAAATAACAACCAATGATAGAGGAGTAAAGAGGAACAAGATGGAGATAATTCTCACTACCAACCAAAAGGTCTTACTAGAGTCAATTATCCATGCATTGACATGCATACCTTTGAAGGTCAGGATCCACATGGGTGGATAGCCAAAATGGAAGGTATCTTAGAGTTCTACAAATTTAGGGATGAGGACAAAGTCCCTTTTGCAACAACCAAATTAGGCACTAAATCTTATCAATGGTTTGCATGGTATAAATGGGAGAACGTCCATCAGGCATTATTTTGGCATATTTTCAAGGAAGCCTTTATTCACAGATTTGACAAAGGACCCACAGGTTCATACACAGTATGGTTGTTGTCACTTAAGCAAATAGAACCAGTAGGGGACTATATCTCAGAATTCACTAGTATGCTTCACTATGTGCAAGACCTACAATCGAATGTGGTGGTAGCAGATTTTCAAAATGGATTGAAAGCACACATTAAATTTGAAGTGGACCTAAAAAATTAATCCAAGCTAGATGAGTGTATAATAATTACTAATTTGGTAGAGACAAAGGTGCACTTAGTCCCATCCACATGACATGATTCATATGGGTGACCTCAATTCCCCAAAAAATATTTTTTGTAGAAATGATCAACCATCATGATACTTCTACTACAAATATCACAATTAGCACCCAAAATATCAAGTATGTATACCATGACAAAACTTTTATATTGAATATGCAAACAATGAATATGAGGAAACAGAGGAGTACATCGCACCTGAGGACCCCCAGTTGATGACCAAAGTGAAAATGATGAGGTTATAGCTGAATAATATACCATGACTATTTCATTACATGCTCTTATGGGGTTATCCTCTCACCATACAATCAAGGTGGTATGGTTCATTTAAAAAAATAAGGTAATATTATTAATTGATTTAGGAAGTACTCACAATTTCATTGATGCAAAACTAGAAAGGGCATTGGATTTACATGTCAAATCCTCTAGTCAATATTGGTTTCAAATTAGAACTGGAAAGCAGGGAAATTTATCAATGTCTAGGTAAGACATCATCAGTGATGGCAAGCCGGGATTCACACAAACAGTTTTACAGTAAATTCACAGTAATTTTCATTAAAATGTCCAGTGCAACTATACAGCAGTAATTCCCAGGCATACAACTTCTTCCCCAATCCCGAACTTCACCATCCCCCTACAAATATTTTCCCCGAGTTTTTAACGAGGCCTCGATCCTCCAGGCATTCAATGCCTCCACCTAACAAAAATTTCAAATTCAAATTTCCCCCTTCCTGGATTTTTGAAATTTCAGTCTTAAATGTCGATCTGCCCGCTCTATCATGGTACCGGCATTGATGGCCTCCCTGCACCGGCCGCATTATTCTGACCGTCCTTTGCACTGTGGTCTCTTCCATTAAACCATCGCCTGTAAATGCTTCAATGCCAAAAATGTCGAGAAGGAAAAGGAACGCGGTCGACACCTTCCTTAACAGTTTACGTGACCCTCAGATTAGTTTGCGTACACGTGGTCGGCTGCGTGTACAACCATCCAAGCTTCCCCCTTGTTGCAACACACTTGACCCACGTGTCCTTCACAACTGCCACGTGTTCGGCTTGGCCTTGCCCGGCCGATCGCTATTCACCCTTGGTCTGGTTCTCTATCTCCCTTCAACTTTCGTAGCCGTCGGAAGACCGGCCACGTGTCGGTCCTTAACTGGCCATGATATCGCGACAGAACTCTAACTTCTCTGCCTTTCTTCATAGGCCGCCGCGATAACGCGACGTCGCGATATCGCGACATCGCGATAACGCGACGTCGCGATATCACGACATCGCGATAACGCGACGTCGCGATATCACGACGACTTACGCTCCCTTCCTTTGCTTCTCAAAACGGTCGCGATATCGCGACGTCGCGATATCGCGACGGAACCCGCCAAAGGTACAAAGCAGCTTCTGGGGTCGCGATTTCGTGACATGTCATGATTTCGTGACCCCTCTCCCTTTTGCCTTAAAACTTCCTCAAACCGAAAACTTCTCCACAAAAACCTTCCTCAATACTGAAATAAATCGAACAAAGTGCAAATGACTTAGAAAAGAAATTTGTAAGATGCAAGATTGCTTTACTGTCTCCGGATGCTCCTGCATCAGACACCCGGGGTAGATTAGAAGTGATCCTCACTTCCGTTTTGTTGGGGAAAGACCCAGGCGGTCAACCTCCACTTTCGATAGCCAAGTTGCATCTTCAACAGGCCTGCCCTTCCACTTGACCAAGTATTCAGAATACTGTCTATTTCTGGTGCTCCTGCCTTCACGGGTATCTAATACTTCCTCGGCCTCATCTGTGCTTGGAGTAGCTGCTGGAATTTGCCATAATTCTGGACTTTGCATTTCTGTACCTTCTCCCTCATGATATTCCACTAAATCTGAAATATTAAAAATAGGTGAAATATCAAGCCAACTCGGCAATTCCACTTCATACGCATTTCCTGACTCCCGCTTTCCCAGTATTTTGCATGGCCCAAACTTTTTCATCTTCAATTTATTATAAGTCTTGGCAGGAAATCTCTCCTTCCTGAGATGCACCATAACCTCATCTCCTACTTTGAACTCCTTGAACCGCCGCTTTTGGTCTGCCCTTGCCTTATATTGACTATTCATTTTTATAATTTGTTTTCTCACTTCCTCATGCAGACTTTTCATATGTTCTGCGAATTCTTCTGCCTCGGCACTACACTTTTCTCTTCTGTCCAACTTCCTCAGTTCAGACACATTCCTCGGGCTGTTCCCGTAGATTATCTGGAATGGGGATTTGTTGGTGCTCTTATTAACTGAACTGTTATAAGCAAATTCAGCCTGTGGTAAGACTAAATCCCATCCCTTGGGCTGATCTGCTATCAAACATCTCAATAAATTACCTAGGCTTCTGTTCACCACCTCTGTCTGTCCGTCAGTCTGTGGGTGGTATGCTGAACTGAATTTCAGGTCTGTCTTCAACTTCTTCCACAGAGTCCTCCAGAAATACCCAACAAACTTGGTATCTCTGTCAGAAATTATGCTTCTTGGTAGACCGTGAAGTCGTACCACTTCCTTGAAGAACAACCCAGCAATGTGAACTGCATCACTTGTCTTCTGGCAGGGAATAAAATGTGCCATTTTGGAGAATCGGTCAACCACCACAAATACTGAGTCATTTCCCCTCTGTGTTCTCGGCAAGCCAAGAATAAAATCCATGCTTATGTCCTCCCATGGCCTCTCAGGTACAGGTAATGGCTGGTATAATCCTGTGTTTTGCCTTATCCCCTTTGCCATCTGACATATTCTGCATCCTTGCACAAACTTCCTCACATCCTGCTGAAGTTGTGGCCAGTAATAATTTTCATCCACTAGGGCAATAGTCTTATCCCTACCAAAGTGTCCAGCCAATCCTCCGCTGTGCTTTTCCTTGATCAAGTTCTCCCGCATAGAGCTCCTTGGAATGCATAATTTGCTTCCCTTGAACAACATTCCATCTTGGATCAGGAAATCCAACCACTTCGTTCGGTCCACCGTAACAGGTGTTAAGCAAGCCTTCCAAGCTTCTGCAAAATCCGGATCTGCAGGGTACAAACCCTTTAGTTCTTCAAAACCCACTACTTCCACTGTCAGTTTAATCAGTAAAGTCTGCCTTCTGCTCAAGGCATCTGCAACTCTGTTTGACTTCCCACTTCTGTGCTTCAGCACAAAGGTATAACTTTGGAGGAACTCCACCCATTTCATGTGCCTTTGATTCAGTTTTGTCTGACTGTTAATGTATTGCAAAGCCTGATGGTCAGTAAATAGAACAAACTCCTTTGGCAATAAATAGTGTCTCCACTTTTTCAGAGCACTGAACTATAGCATAAAATTCTTGGTCATAAACTGAATACTTTTTCCGAGCGTCATTTAGCTTCTCATTGAAATAAGCAACTGGTTTGCCCCCTTGACTCAGTACAGCCCCTATTGCACTGCCACTGGCATCACAGTCCACCTGAAATACCTTGTTAAAGTCTGGAAGTGCCAAAACAGGCTGTTCTGTAACTTTTCTCTTTAATGCATCAAAGCTCCTTTCAGCCCCTGATGTCCACTTGAACTCCTTTTTATCCCCCCTCATTGTTTCCGTGAGAGGTGCACAGATGCTGCTGAAGTTCTTTATGAACTTCCTGTAAAAGCTGGCCAAACCATGAAAGGATCTTACTTCTGTTGTGCTTCTTGGGGTAGGCCATTCAATGATGGCTCTTACCTTCTCTGGGTCCATTTTTAGGCCTTCTGCTGAGATTACAAACCCCAGGTATACTAACTCCCTTTTGACAAAATTACACTTTTTCAGATTTATTAATAACTGCTCTTCCCGCAGCTTCTCAAAAACTTTCCTGATGTGCATCAGGTGTTCCTCCAGGGTCCTGCTGAATATCAAGATATCATCTAAATAAACAATTACAAACTTTCCCAGGAATTCCTTCAGTACTTCATTCATCAGCCGCATGAAAGTACTTGGTGCATTGGACAGCCCAAATGGCATGACCAACCACTCATACAAGCCTTCTCTTGTTTTGAAGGTTGTCTTCCATTCATCTCCCTCTCGGATACGGATCTGATGATAGCCACTTTTCAGGTCAATCTTTGTGAAGTATTCAGCCCCACTTAAACAGTCCATGATATCATCCATTCTTGGCAACGGGAACCTGTACTTAATAGTGATTTTGTTGATGGCCCGTGAATCTGTACACATCCTCCATTCCCCATCCTTCTTTGGTGCCAGTACTGCAGGTACTGCGCATGGACTCAAACTTTCCCGAATCAATCCCTTTTCTAACAATTCCTGGACCTGTCTATTTAACTCCTCAGTCTCTACAGGCGTCATCCTGTGTGCAGCTTTATTTGGCAAGCTTGATCCCGGTACTAAGTCTATATGATGGCTAATTTTTCTTACTGGGGGTAAACCCTCAGGCACATTGTCTGACACAATATCTGGAAATTCCTCCAGCAGATTTTGGACTTCTGCTGGGGTATCCTGGCATTCCTTCCCCCTAACTCTAGGGATTATTGCATAACATAAATGTTCATGCTTCAACCCGTTCAGGAACTTTCTCCCCTCAACTAAACAGACTCTGGAATGGTTACATACCTTTTCATCCGCATCCTTCAAGGGCTTTAGTTTATGGCGTACACCATTCTTTGTCAATGAGTAGGTGTTGGCACGGCCATCATGCACTGCACTCCGGTCAAACTGCCAGGGCCTCCCCAGCAACATGTGGCAAGCATCCATGGGCAGGATGTCACACAGGACCTCATCACAATAATTTCCAATGTTGAATTTAACGGAACACTGCTCATTGACCAAAGCTCTGTGGTCTTTCTGTAACCATGCGACCCGGTATGGGTGTGGGTGCTTCTTCCTTTCTAACTGTAGCTTTGTAACCATTTCCTCAGAAACCAGGTTATCCGTGCTACCATTGTCAATAATGATATTGCAAACCTTGCCTGCACATTTGCATCTGGTGCGGAATAAACTTTTTCTCTGGTCTGTGTCCTTCTCCTCATTCAACAGGACTCTTCTTACAATCATTGTTTCTCCTCTCTCCGCTTCTTCGGAATGCTCAGACTCAGCATCTTCCTCTGCCACAGCAGCTCTGGCCGGACCCTCAGGCCTCTTGTTCGTTCTTTCCCGGTGTTGTGGACACTCGAATGCACGATGCCCTTCTTCACCACAGTGGAAACATGTTCCACGGAATACTCCCCTTCCAAATCCCCGTCCAGATCCACCCCGTCCCCTTGGGTAGCTGTTCTGGTCTCGGGGCTGATGAGCATCCTCCTCCCTTCGATCTGGGCTACCACTGGCTTCACCAGTCTTCTTTGGGTCCTTATACTTTTCTCCACTGGTCCTCCCACCAGTTCTTCCACCACGGCCCCTTCCTCTTTGCTTGCCTTCAAACCGCCTATTCAGTTTTTCTTCTACCTTTAAGGCAAACTGGTAAGCATCCTCAATGGTGCTTACCCGAACTAGGCTCAGCTCTTCCTGGATGCCGAGTCTCAACCCATTGATATAACGGGCTACCTTCTCTTTGTTCGCCTCTAAATGCCCAGTTCTAATGGAAATTTTGTAAAATTCTTCGATGTACTCTTGGACAGTTCTGTTCGCCTGTCTCAAACTCTGCATCTTTCTTAATAGATCCAACTCGTAGTCTGTCGGGATGAACTGTCTTTTCAGCTTCTCCACCATTCTGTCCCACCTGGTTATTCTCTCTTTCCCTCGTCTGTTTCTCTCCAACTGTATCCCCCTCCACCAAATGCTGGCATGACCCTTCAACTTGGTCTTAGCAAATCTGACCCGATTAGGGTCCTCAACCTCCTCGTACTCGAAATACTCCTCTAAATCATTTATCCAGTCAATTACTTCTTCTGGATTCAAGTTACCCGAGTACGTGGAAACCTCCATTTTTGGTTGCTTTCCAATCTGAGAGATGGCCTTGTATAACCGAGCTTGCGCAGGGTCCATAGCCTCTTCCTCCTCCTCAGATTGGTCTTCCTCTTCAACTTCGTCCTCACTGTCCTCATCCCTTTCGGGTTCGTGCCTTCTGCGTAATTCTGCTTGCAGGGCTTGAACTTGTCTCTGCAAGGCCCGGAAGTCTTCGACCGGCACCACATTTCCTACCCCGCCACGGTTCCTTCGTGGAGGCATTATAATTTTTTTTTTTTTTTTAAATTCCTCCCACAGATCCTGGTGTAACTGCCTCTTTCCGGCGATCTGTTACACGCTCAGGAGCTCCCGCTCTGATACCACTTGATGGCAAGCCGGGATTCACACAAACAGTTTTACAGTAAATTCACAGTAATTTTCATTAAAATGTCCAGTGCAACTATACAGCAGTAATTCCCAGGCATACAACTTCTTCCCCAATCCCGAACTTCACCATCCCCCTACAAATATTTTCCCCGAGTTTTTAACGAGGCCTCGATCCTCCAGGCATTCAATGCCTCCACCTAACAAAAATTTCAAATTCAAATTTCCCCCTTCCTGGATTTTTGAAATTTCAGTCTTAAATGTCGATCTGCCCGCTCTATCATGGTACCGGCATTGATGGCCTCCCTGCACCGGCCGCATTATTCTGACCGTCCTTTGCACTGTGGTCTCTTCCATTAAACCATCGCCTGTAAATGCTTCAATGCCAGAAATGTCGAGAAGGAAAAGGAACGCGGTCGACACCTTCCTTAACAGTTTACGTGACCCTCAGATTAGTTTGCGTACACGTGGTCGGCTGCGTGTACAACCATCCAAGCTTCCCCCTTGTTGCAACACACTTGACCCACGTGTCCTTCACAACTGCCACGTGTTCGGCTTGGCCTTGCCCGGCCGATCGCTATTCACCCTTGGTCTGGTTCTCTATCTCCCTTCAACTTTCGCAGCCGTCGGAAGACCGGCCACGTGTCGGTCCTTAACTGGCCGCGATATCGCGACAGAACTCTAACTTCTCTGCCTTTCTTCATAGGCCGCCGCGATAACGCGACGTCGCGATATCGCGACGTCCGAAGCTCCTTCCCTTTGCTTTGTAAAACGGTCGCGATATCGCGACGTCGCGATATCGCGACGACTTACGCTCCCTTCCTCTGCTTCTCAAAACGGTCGCGATATCGCGACGGAACCCGCCAAAGGTACAAAGCAGCTTCTGGGGTCGCGATTTCGTGACCCCTCTCCCTTTTGCCTTAAAACTTCCTCAAACCGAAAACTTCTCCACAAAAACCTTCCTCAATACTGAAATAAATCGAACAAAGTGCAAATGACTTAGAAAAGAAATTTGTAAGATGCAAGATTGCTTTACTGTCTCCGGATGCTCCTGCATCAATCAGTTTCATTATAAATGGGTACGTATACCTAGAAAGGTCCTATTTTTGTTATGAAATTAGGCAATTTCAAAGTTATTTTAGGCATTGCATGGATGGAACAATTGGAAACCACCATGGATTTTAATCACAAACATTGCTTTGTGGAATGGCAAGCCAATGGGAGGACCATTCGTCTTCATGGATTACCCACACCTCCATCAAAAGTTGTAAGTTCACATAGCATGGAAAATATATTAAGAAAATATGGTGGGGATTCATAGCCCAAATTAATTGCATTGAAATATTAGAACAAGATGTGCCAAAAATTAAAGAAGAATATCTCCAAAACATTATGGCTAAATATGAGGGGGTTTTTCAAGAATTAAAAGGACTACCACCCAATATATCTCATGACCATGCCATACATCTTGTACCTAGAATTATTCCACCTAATGGTTGTTCTTATCGATATTCCCAACCCCAGAAGACATAAATTGAGAAGATTGTCCAAGAACAATTAGACCATGGTGTCATTTGTCATAGTACTAGCCCTTATTCATCACTAGTAGTTTTGGCTCATCGAAAAGATAATTCTTGGCGTATGTGTCCATATTTTCATCCTCTCAAAAAAATCACAATCAAAGATAAATTTCCTATTCTTGTCATTGATGATTTACTAGATGAACTACATGGTGCCAAATACTTCACCAAATTAGATTTACATTCAGGATTTCACCAAATCTGAGTTAGGGAAGAGAATATTTCCAAAACCACCTTTTGAACTCATGAAGGTCATTATGAATTCTTGGTCATGCCCTTTGGTCTCACTAATGCCCCATCTACTTTCCAAAGTCTCATGAACCAGGTGTTTCGTCCATTCCTTCACAAATTTTTCCTAGTCTTCTTTGATGACATACTCATCTATAGTAAATCATGGAAGGTTTATTTATCAAATGTGGGAAGAGTTATTCACATCCTGCACAACGAAAAGTTATTTGTAAAAAGATCTAAATGCTCCTTTGGTTTTCAATAAGTGGAGTACCTCGGTCATATTGTATCTCAAGAGGTTGTTAAAGTGGATCCCAATAAGATTAAGGTAATTCAAGATTTGCCTTTACCTAAAACCATCAAGAAACTTTGTGGTTTTTTGGGTCTTACTGGATATTATCACAAATTTATGTGTAATTATGGTAAAATTGTGGGTCCTCTCACAACGCTCACCAAGAAGGATGTTTTTCATTGGTCTGACGTAACTACTCAAGCCTTTGAGACTCTCAAGGAGGCAATGTGTACTTATCCATCCCCATAGAATATTAAAGACTCCACTTCTTGAAAACCAAGGGGTATCTCAATAGTATCTCAAGGGGATGGAGAAGAACAACAAGATGAGGAGAAATCATATTTTTTTATACTACAAAATTGCAAATTTTGGGACAACAAGAGGGTAGCAATTGGGTAGCACTAATAGTTGTAAGTTTTAGAGTTTGAGAGTATAAATTTGGAGGATATTTGAAGCCACAAAAATATAATTTTTTGGGCAGCTTTATAAGAAGAAAAGAGATCTACATTTTGGAGAAGTCCAAGGCATATTTGAAAAGAGCTTTGGATAGAAAATCCAAAGAAAGAGGAACTGCAATTTCACCATTTTAGGATTGCAAACTTGGAAAGCAAAAAAGTAGCTATTAGCATGTTTTCTTAAGGTATAATAGAAATTGTTTTAATAGCTACATATTCAGGTTTCAAAGTTATCAATAAGTAATTTTAAATAGAATTTTTCCAAGATAAATAAGGAGACATTGTTTCCATATTAGAATATGAAAATATAATAGAAAAATATAGGAGTTAGAGATTGCATAAAGAAGGGGTAATAAGGGAATGAATATATTGTTTTAAGAAGCATGAGTTAAATGGTGATTTTGTAAGCATTATTGAAGGTAGATCCAACAAGTAAAGAGGCTACAAAAGAGCACTCAAATATTGTGCAAAGTTTATAGGTTTTTGAAGGAGGTTAAGTTTGAGTTTCATCTTCAAAACCTGCACAAATTTCAGATCTAAAAGTCAAAACAATGAGTACCAAAGAAGGAGCATAAGCACTTGAAAAATAGTGTTAAAGAAAGCCAAAGAATCACCTTACATAGTGAAGAAGCCAAGAAGTATCATGCCAATTTAAGGAGAAGAGTTGTAGGTCAAACAATGGCAACAAAAGAAGGAAGGAATAGCAACCATCAAACCTGGAAGGAAAGACCACCAAGTCAGTGGAAAAACCACCAAGAAATAGAAAGAGATCCACTTTGGAAGAACCTATGAAGTGTATTTTTTATAAATCCATCATTGAAAGGTGGAGCCACCAAGCCTAGGATGAGGAATAAGAATTTCTAGAAAATAAATTCACCATGAGAGGAGTAGAATAACCACTTGAAAATTTTATAACATAAGCAATAGAAGAGACATCATTTAGACAACGAAAAGGTAGAGAAGGAAATCAAGTATTTTAGTTTTACAACTACGATAAGAAGAAGTTAAGAGTTGGAATTGATAATGTTCAATACAAAGGAGACAATGTTGCATTGCTTATTTGGGAAGGAAAAATACATTACACATTTAGCCAACTATTCAAAGATGAATAAGAATACAACCAAAGAAAAATAGAACATTACCAGGAATATGTAGTGTTGAAATCATCATTCATAAGGTTGGATTATATATTGTAAGATTTTTCATACCACTTGGCATGTGCAAGGAAGAATACCATAAGTCATTAAGGAAGAAGAATAATTTTAGAATATGTTATTAAGTGCACACACAACTATTGAAGTTAGAGAAATATATTTAGGACCATTTGGTATTTGATATTCAACATGCCAATCATCATTAGAATAAGGTGTAACTTATAGGACTTATTAATACTTTGGGCTAAAAAATAATTCTACACCACTACCACTACTATCACTATCACTACCACTTCTACTATAACAACAAGGCTAACATATTTGAATTTTAAATTTATACACCGTGAAAACCTTGGGAGGATAGTTGACTAGTAAAAGAGGAGAGAAATATATTATAGGAGTAACAATTCCATATGTACAAAAAACGAAGAAGGAACACACCAATATTTGAGGTAATTTATTTTATTTTAAATTAATTCTATTTCCAAGATAGGAGTTATAAGATTGGATGAAATTATTATTTTCTATGGTTAAAATGAAATTATTTTGTTTACTTGATTATTGGAGAGATATGATATTGAAGTAATATTTGGAACCTTAAAAATGAGATTATTGCTATTTGAAATTTTTATGAATATTTTAACAATGATTCGATTATTTGTGTTTTCAAAACAATTTAAAATATTCGCAATTTGATAATTTTGGAGAAATAAGGTTTCGTACATCAACTTAGAAATGCAAAACTTGCAAATACCTTTTTATAGAAATTCTATCTTTCTAAATTTGGAGTTATAGGGAATTTATTTTATTAATAAAATGGGGTTTTAAAAGGACCCCAAACATTTTACATTCTAAGACAAAAGAGAGAATCTGAAGCTAGAAACCTTCAATAGATTAAAAAAAAGTGAAAATATAGGTGAAAGGGTCTGGAACCCAAACAACCTAAAAGAAGACAATGACAACAGTAAAAATAAATATGTCAACAAAAATAAACCCACTCTAGGATTACCCCTAGATAACAATATGATCTTAATCCTTGTCATAATCATTTTGGGTCACTTGTGAGGTTTGGATACCCACATTAGGATTCATCATTTGGTTGATGACTTTCCCCACTTGAGTAAGCAAGGAGGAAGTGAGGTTGATGAGATTATCCAGATTAGAAATGAGGATAGAATCATTAGTTGAAGGTACCTGATATGAGGTTCCATGAGAAGATAGAATTTTTCTAGGGATGATCTCATGACTTCGTTTCTTACAACTCGAATGAAGAGTATTAGTGATAGGGATGTCCTAATACAAGATGATGATGCCTTTGCATTTATCACCCATCGAATTATTTTTGGATGAGCGATGACACAAAAATAGGATGGTTTTAGATGAGAAGACCAAATTCTTCTTACCCACACTCTATAAGGTAGTAGAATCCAACTCATCTTTTAAGTCACTCATATCCTTCCCCTAAGGAGATCCCAAGTTGGATGTCAAAGTAGTGGGATGATAATTAGCTCTCTCTAAATTGGTAGGGCTAGATTCTAGGCTTGGTGCTAGAGCATATGCTTGAATATAATCAAGTGAAGTCCCTAGTGCTTCGAATGGGAATATTTTTATTATCTTATGCTAGAAATAGATAACTCAATCGAGTAGTTCAAATACTTTGTAATATTAATGAACTTGATATCCCTTATATGGTTAAGGAATGTGATATGGAAGTTGCATAGAGGTGATTTCAGCTCATTAATAGTAAAGTATTGCATTACAAGGATAAGGATCCTATTCCATAAGGTGGGAATACCTTTCTTAAACATGACACTATTTATTTTGACCAAGTGTTTACCCTTATCTCAAAAATGATCTAAGTTCATGGTGATAGATTTCTTGTCACAATAAATAAAATCTTCATAATTCACCAATTTAATGACCTCCACAATCATATGTATAGTGATGCAGAAGGACATCCCTCTTAGAATCATATTATCACTATCTTGGGAATGGACAAGCTCCATGGATAAATCTACATTATGACCACCAAAATTTCTTAGGAAGGGAAGGAATCCATGCAAGCACAAAATTTCTTAAATAGTAGCATCAAGCTCCAATATTTTTGGTTCCAAAAAAGCCATTACTAAAATTCCATAACTCTCCTTTTTATCAAAGACTCTTTAGGCCACTTCACAAATGCATGGGTGAATAATAAACACAAACAAGATCAGATGGAAAATATATCTCTAATTGTGCATATTTAAAATTTTATGGAGATACAAATTACCAAAGATAACACATATTGCCATATTGTCAAATCGAGACTCATCGATGAAGGAGAGTCATTTGTGGATCATCTTAGCCTTATATTGCATAGTCATGCATTCCAACTTGGAGTTAGGAAGGAAATAACCAATGAATGTCCTACACAAAGGAAGAATGCACTTAATTCTCGAGGCTTTAGGACTCCATAACTTGGTGCTTGAGGATTTGGTATAAGAATAAGAATAATGGAAGGAGCAAGCCTTCTATGAAAAATGATGGCAATGTGTGGAAAGGCTAAAAAATCCACCAACATGAGGTTTAAATTTTTTTAAGGGGTCGAAAGTCAAATTAGACCACAAAACAAATAAAATCATTTGACTGAGTAGAGACACCACATATTTTAGGATCCAACACAATTTACTCATGGAAAACTAGGATATTCGGTTGGGATGAGGTAAATGGTAGTCAAAATGCCACCTGATATTTGATAAGGCAACCCGTGAAGGGAAAGCCTCTGATATAATATAGATAAGCCACCTGGTATGCGATATGGAAACCTATGAAGGAGAAGCCTCCAATATAAACTAGAGAATCCACCTGGGATTCAACATGGCAACCTAATAAGTGGAAGCCTTTTATATAATTAAGAGAAGCCACCTAGGATCCAACATGGAAACCCACGAAGGGGAAGCCAATATCATCCAATTGAGAAGAGACACATCATATTTAAATATCCAACATGGATTACGCGCAATATATAGAGGTATTCGAAGGTTGAAGTGAAATACATGCCACCTAAAATGCTACTTGGGATCTAAAATTGTAAGAAAGTGAGTTCTATAATGGGAATAGAGGAGATGAGTGGGATTGCCACACAAGCTTCTAGGACTGATGATGATTGAGGGAGTCATTATGATTGTAAAAATCTATGATCCCCTAGGGGAAGTTATCCACCCAAACATAAATATCATCCTGAGCCAATACCATATTAGTAATAAAATCAATAGCAAACTAGGATTTATAAGGAATTCGACACCAACATAGGATTGAGAAATTTAGAATTAAAGAAATTATATAATTTGATATTTGGGATATAAAATAAATTCAACATATGTTTTTGAAAAACTAAGAATTGCATTGATATTAAGCCAAAAAAAATTATTTGAGAAGTCTATATAGAGAGATATAAGGTATTCTACAAGTGTTAATTATGACAACACATAAATTATTTCTATTAGAATCTCAACTACTAAAAGGTCCTAATTAAACTTCATGGAAAAGCAAAGTGAGGTCAATATTGATTGTAGAAAAGCTTTGGGATATAATTAAAAGAGCAAAAAATAAACCTACTAAATATGCTAGGGAAGTTCAAAAGTATGAATAAGATGAAGCAAAATCATTCATGATAATAATATTTGCAATTACAAATGATATACAACCATACATTAGTTCAACAATAACTTTTATAATCTTGGAATACTTTAGCAAAGATATTTGGAGGAAATAATAAAGCCACTATATTGAATCTTTAGGCTCAATTGCATCCACTAAAATTTAATAGTGCTGAAAGTATAGAATTTTTTCTAAGAAAAATAGAAGATAGAAAATAAAAATTATTAACCTTAGAAGAGAAGGTAGAAGATAAGTTTCTTGTTCAAGTAATTTTAAGAGGCACTTTGTTTGATGAGTTAGTCAATATATTGCAAGAATATGAAGTGGAGAATTTAGTCAAAGATGAAATAACTGACAATGCTTTAGACTCAAGATAATCCACAAGGGATTCTAACAACACAAGAAGGCAACATAGAAGGAAAGGCCCATTCGGCCAAATTTGGATGATAGTGCAGTAAAGAGAAAAAGCTTAATTAGCTAATATAAGGAAAAAAAATCAAATATCATAGTTTACATATCTTGCACAGTGGGGACGAATAATATAATTGAATTGTTGGTTTTCGACATTTTTCGCAAGACTACCCAAACTTTTGAACTCGTTTTGGCCATATCTCGCTCATACGAACTCGTATTGAGCTAAAATTATGAGGGTAGATGCCTGAAAATCCCTAGAAAATCTCCACCAATTTTCATATTATTTTTCTCAACACATATCATAGCGCATCCCTATGAGTGAATGAGATATTTGGCAAGCAACTATGCACGGGTTTCATCTGGGTTGAGTGCAAGCAACTCTAGAGGTTGATTTTTAGGGCCTTCGGTCCATAGCAACCAATATTTTTGTGGTTTATGCTCAATATTATAGTAGGAAATATTACAGGGGATCCAATATGGGTTAGAAATTTTTCTTTCAATAGATCATACTGTGAAATTGAGTGACAACGACTTCTAATTTTTTGCACAAAATAAAAGTGAAAACCATACCTTTCCACGATGTCTAGGGCAAGGATTAAAGAGATCACAAAAAAAATTTCAAGCAGTTGATCAAAAAATGGCTCATATCTCAAGTGAATATGGTGCTAATGTGCACCCACAAAATAATTCTACTATGAAAACCCCTGTCAAGGGTAAGAATTTTGAAGACTCAGTCCCAAAAATGAATTTTAGGGATGCCCTTCATGGTGGACAGCCTCAACCTAATGCTAATATCAATCTTAGGGATTCCCATAAACCTCTAAGAATGCCTAGAATTTATCCCAAGAAAATGAAGTCAGGATGTCTTAAAGCAGTTGATGGAACTCCTATTGTTAAGCTTGATATGGGTAACATTCAGACTGGCATTGAAGATTTGGAAAATATAGGACTAATTTGTCAATTCGTGGGTTTTCGTCTAAGTCTATCTGCTTTCAAATTCTAGGTTGCAAAAAGATAGAAAACTAAAGGTGAGTTACAAATATCTATTTATCCAAATGGTTATTTTATTGTTTTATTTGCTAATATTGAATATAGAGAGAAAACTTTTCAAGGGGGTCATTGGTTTTTTGGAACGACGGGGCTTTTCATGAAGCCCTGGCATACTAAATTTAAAGCCAAATAATAGATGCCTTCTATAGCTCCCGTGTGGGTTAGACTCCTTGGCATCCCTATTGAATTTTGGAATCCTACAATTTTTTCTTCAATTGGAAACTCTTTAGGAAATTTTATGATGACTGCTGATTGTACTCAAAATTTTGAACATATTATTTATGCTCGGATTTGTATTTTAATGGATTTTGAAAAACCCCTACCTAAAAATATCACATTACAATTTGGGGAAGACACTTGGGAGCAAGTAGTGGACTATAAGAAAATTCCTTTTCATTGTAGAATTTGCCATGAATATGGTCATTTGGCTAGTTCTTGCCCAAATAAAATTCTTGATCAAAAGAAAGAAGATATAAACTCAGCAGGTTTCCAAATACCTAAGGAGAAGAACACTAAAAAAATACCAGTTATGAAGGATCAATCAAAGTCATCTGCTAATATGTTTGAAATCCTTTCCACAAATGATGTCCCAAGTGAGGAAGAGGAAACAATGGAAAATGAAATCTTAGAAACACAATTTAAATATGAAGGGAAGAACTCGGAGATAAACCAACAAATCAAAGGTTTTCAACAAAAAAAAAGGAGAAAATTTACACAAGAAAAACAATCTTTCAAATGTCAAAACTTCAAATAATGTAGGTCCCAATATAGACTCCGTTGAACCATCTAGTAAAATTTTGGCTGTGTACGAGAATTCTTCAAGGTTAGAAGCCATCTCAGATTCAATTGGAATAAGTCAAGAAATAGGGAAAAAAATGAAGATGGATTCTAATAAAAAAGCAGGTCGCAAGACCAATCAATATCATATGGTAAAAGAAGGTGAAAATCTTGTAGAGGAAGGTAAGATTAATGCCCTTCCCAAATTTTTTAGCCCTGTTATTAATGAATATCATCACTTGGAATATTAGAGGACTCAAAGGGATTCTTTAAAAACAAAATTAAATTAGAAGAATGATTCATATAAATCATCCACATCTTGTTTTCCTTCAAGAAACAAAGATGTCAATGGAGGATATGGACTCAATTTTCAGTAAAATTTGGCCAGCTATGGCCAGCTAGAAAAGTGATTTCCCTCAGCTCCCAAGGGACTTCGGGTGGCATTGCTTGTCTTTGGGACCCAAAAGAGGTAGTTATTCACCATATGGTTGGCATTTGGGGTTTGTTGGCTATAGATATTCAAAGTAGACATTCCAACTAGATTATGCTTTGCATTATTGTTTATGCTCCGACTTCTTTGGAGGAAAAAAGAAGACAGTGGAAGGATATTACTCACATTATCTCTCATTTTACTAAAGCTTGGATCTTGATCGGAGGAGATTTCAATACCATCCTATCTCTGGATGAGAAAAGGAGGGGAAATAGAAATTTGGACAAAAGCACTGACCTCGTGAGCGAATATATTGCAAACCTCCATCTTGTGGATATCCAACCAGATAATGGCCTTATGACTTGGTCTAATAGAAGGCAAGGCTTAGCTTGTATAATGGAGATATTGGATAGGTTTTTGCTCTCTAAAAATTTCTTAATCCATGGTCACATTCCTAAAGTGAAGACTCTTAATAATGTTGGTTCGGATCATTGGCCAGTCATGGTGGAAATATGGAAAACCAATGTGAGTTTCTCTCCTTTTTGTTTTAAATTAATATGGCTTAGAGATATTTCCTTCAGACCTCATGTACAACAATGGTTGAAGGAAGGTAAACCTAGGCATGGGACTAAGATGTTATGTTTTGCCAAAAGACTGCAATACATTAAATCCAAAATCAAGACTTGGAACTGGAAAGAGTTTGGGTGATGTTCATAAAAAAAACATTAAGTTATCGCTCATATTGAAAATTTGAATAAGAATATCCGTTTAGATGGCCTCACAGAGAAGAGAAGTGTAGATGAAATTAAACTCACAACTCAGTTAGAGGAATGGGAAAAAAGAGAAGAAATATTATGGAAGCAAAAATCTAGAATTCAATGGCTCAAAGAAGGAGATCAAAACACAAATTTCTTCCACAAATATCTTCTAGCTCGAAGATCTCACAACTTTATTTCTTCCTTAAAATTAGATTCTAATGATGTTGTTTATACTTGGGATGGCATAAAATCTATTGTTGTTGATTACTTTTCCAATCTTTTTGCTACTACTCCTCTTGACTTAGCTTCACAACAAAATGTTCTTCAAGCAATCCCTTATCTTATCACTTCTAAGGAGAACTCTATTTTTACTGCTCCTATTACTATCAATGAGCTTCAACAAGTAGTTTTTTAAATGCAAAAAGGAAAAACCCCGGGTCCTGATGGTTTTCCCATTGAGTTCTACCAAGAGTTCTAGGATATCCTTCATGTTGATTTATTAGAGGTGGTGGAAGAAGCCAAGAAAACCAAAGAAATTTTGAAGGTTATCAATAAAACTTATATTAATCTTGTTCCAAAATCTCAAGAGGTTGATCATATCTCAACTTTTAGACCTATTGCTTTATGTAATTTTCTTCTCCAAATCATTACTAAAATCATGACAGAAAGGTTGAAGCCTCTTTTGCATAATATTATTTTCCCAAAGCAAGGGGGTTATGTGGGAGGACATAAAATAGTAGATGAGATAGTTCTTGCTCATGAATCCATCCATTCCATGGATATGCAAAATTTTCCTTCCATGTTCATTCGGTTAGACTTATCCAAAGCTTATGATAGAGTGGATTGACACTTCCTTATCAAAATTTTGAGGCAATTTGGTTTCTCTAAGTATTGTATGGATTGGATTATGGGATGTATCTCTTTAGTTTCCTACTTAGTTCTTATCAATGGCAAGCCTTCTCAGTCATTCCCAACTCCAGAGGTATTATGCAAGGTGACCCGCTATCCCCTTATTTATTCATCATTCTTGCTGAATGCTTGGGTAGGACTATAACCAAAAAGAGGGAAAAAAACCCTTGGGGAGTTACCATTTTTCATGGAGCTAGACCTATCTCTCATATTCAATTTGTGAATGACTCTACTCTTTTAGGTAAAGCTACAGTTAAGGAAGCTTCTAATATTAAACAAATCATTAGCTATTTTTATAAGGCTAATGGGCAGTTTATCAATGAAGACAAATCTAAAGTTATTTTCTTTCATTGCTCTGCTAGACAGGAATCCATGGTATTGGATAAATTAAGATATAAGTAGACCTCTCCTCTCTTCCAATCACTTATTTAGGTATTACCATAAATATTCAAAGACAAAAAAATAAATATTGGAATTGGTTGTTGGACAAAGTCAAGAAGAAAATTTGAAAGTGGACCAACAAGTGGCTTTCTTCTGGGGGTAGAATCACCTTGGTAAAATCAGTCCTTCAAGCTATTCCTATTTATGTTTCTTCCATTTTGAATATCCCAAAGGTTATTCTTCGAGAATTGGATCAAATCAGTCATCGTTTCCTTTGGAGTGGTACTAAGGAGAAAATAAAATGGGCTTTGGTGGAATGGGATACTTTATGTCTTCCTAAGAGTGAAGGGGGGTTAGGATTCCATTATTCTATTAATAACAACAAAGCTTTAGCTGCTAAATTATATTGGAGGATGTTGCATAACCCCAATGCTCTTTAGGCCAATAATATCCATGCTAAATATATTGAGAACAAAAGTCCTGAAGACCTTGTTCACTATCAAATTCCTACCAAAGGTTCTCCCATTTTAGCAGTTCTTAAGACTGGTGAGGATTTGATAAAGAAAAAATTATTTTGGATCATTCATAATGGTCAACAGGCAAGTTTTTGGATAGATTCTTGGGATGGTCACAAGCCTTTGATAACTTAGTTTCCCGATTGGAGGCCTTGGATGGAGGAGCTTCACCGAGCTAATTGGATAAAGGTGGCTAATTACTGTCGGTACCATATTGGTAATTCAAAGGTTGGTAGATATTGGATCCCTATTGAGGACTAGCCTATTCAAATCCCAAAAAGGTAAAGACAAGATATCCAAGGCATCCTTCATATGAGATATCTCTCTTGGTCCCATGAAAAAGATTTTTTTGGATGGAACAACACTACTAAGGGTGAGTATTTAGTTTCTCAAGGTTATTTGACCTTATGCCATAATAATACCAACCATTCTTCTAACATATTTTCTCTATTTTGGGCTCAAAATCTCTAGCCTAAGGTGAGGTTCTTTAATTGGCTTTTATTACATCGTAGGGTGCTTACTGGTGAGCCACTTATGAAGTATGGTTTTCATGGACCTTTTAGATGTGAAATGTGTGAAGAGAATGTAAAAAATATCAACCATATTTTTATTGAGTGTACTTTAGCCTCTGAGCTATGGAGGAGAATGACCACTTTACTTGGCTTACAGTGGTCCATTTTTTTACTTTTGAACAACTTTGGATGGATTGGCCTAATCAAGAGGGTGTTGATCATTTTTTTAGGCAGTTAGTTTGGATGGGTTCTACCATTCTTCTTTGGAATATTTGGAATGAAAGGAACAACCAAATTTTTAATCAAGATAGGAAGGATATTCACTATATTTGGCAAAATACCATAGCCAACTTAGTTGAATCAGTCCATAAACTCCTTAATCACCCCCAAAAATCCCACCAAAGATGGGATCAAGTGATGCAAATATTGAATATTAAATATTCTAAGGGCAACCAAATTAAAGGGAATGTGAGTATTAGTAAGATGGATAGGACTAGAAATTGGCAACATCCTCCTAAGGATTTTGGAAAATTCAATACTGATGGAGCCTCTAGAGGGAACCCTGGAAAAGCTAGTGTGGGAGGAATTGGTAGACTTTCAGATGGCTCCCTGGTTTTTACTTTTGCTTATAATTTGGGTATTCTTTCCAATAACCTTGTTGAGGGGTATGGTATCCTTAGAGGCCTTCAGGAGGCTACTAAGGTTGGATGGGAAAACGTGTTAGTTGAGTCTGACTCTCAACTTATGATTAATATCTTGAAGACTCCTTCTAAGAATCATAATGTGGATTAGAGAATAAAAATAATTATTGACAAGATTCAATTAATCCAGATGGGATTTTTGGAATTTGATTACAATCATGTGGTCAGAGATCAAAACAAGATTGCTTATGCTTTAGCTAATTGGGCTTTGGACAAAGGTGATCTTACTTGTTATGGCCACCCTCTTATATGGTGGGCTTCTCAAATTAGGGAAGCTCTTATTTCCATCATTTCTTTGGATGGCTCATGTTTTGAAGGTACCTAGTTTCTTCTTGTTTTTTTTTTTGCTTCTCTTTGGTTCATTCAGTTTTTTTTAGTTCCCTAGCTCATTCTATTCTTTATTTTGTTTCCTCTGCTAATTCTTGCCTTAATAGTCTTCTAGTCTAGATAGGTCATTGTTATGTTCAATTTTTTTTTTTGTTTAGTTTTTTAAGGTGGGTGGGTTATTTTGTTTTGTTTTGTTTTTGTGTTCTTTGTGTTGTTTTTTGTTGTTTATGTGTTTTCGTTGTTTTGTGTTTTTTATGTTTTTTGTTTTTGTTTATTGTCTATTGTTGGTTGTTTTTTATTTTTTTATTTTTTAACTTTTTTTTAATTTTTTAGGTTTTGGTTGTGTTTATTTTTCATGTTTTTTTTGGGTTATGTCTTTGTAGTGTTCTGTTGTTTTTGTCTTGTTTGTGTTTTTTTATGTGGTTCTTGTGTTTTTCTATGTGGTTTGTGTTTTGGTTTCTTTTATCTTATTATGCGTGTTTGGTTGTGCTTTTGTTTTTTACACACTTAAGGAGAATGTTTTTTATTTTATTTTATTATTTTTGTTGTTATTTACTTATTTTTAAATTGGTTTTGTGTGTTTGTTTGCTCCTTGAGTATGTCAAAGGTGGTAGGCCAGGTCCGAATCCTAGGCATTTTTGGTGAAAGGATACCCCTGCCTCCTTGGGTCTTACCCGAAAGTGGCATCCATTTTGGGATGTTTTCCACAAATAAAAAAAAAGATAATCCACAAGGAAATATTGCTTCATTCTCAAGAGGTAGATCAAAATGGAATAATAGATATTGTCAAGTATGCAAAAAGAGAGGACATAGTACAAATTATTGTAGATTCAATCCAAATAATCAGTATCAAAGGAATCAAACAAATTTTTGGAACCAATAAAATAGTTCATTTCAACCAAGACAATATCAAAATCAATATAGTCCACATCAGCAACTATTCCATCGTCAGAATCAATATAGTCAACCCTGATTGCAATGTAGAGAAGGGAAAAAAAAGAGACACTTAGCTCAAGAGATTCAGAAAATTCAAGAACTAGTAGAATCTATATAAGATGATGAAGTTAAAGCACTTTCAATGAATATAGAGTTTTATGAATAAAATAATAATTTATTTTACTAATATACAAACAAAGAGAAAAATAAAGAAAGCATAAAAGAAGAGCACAATTTTTAGATCAAGGAAAAAGACCATATGAAAGACCAAAGTCTTCTTTAATAAAATAATGTAATATAGGGGGGTTTAATAATATATTACATTATTTGGTTCATTCAAATGTACCACCTTGGGTACATAATAGTCCATGCGCACATGATTCCATTGAATAGGGGGATGAAAAGTCTCTATAAGAGTGAAGGCTTAGAGTGCTCCATATGAAGAGTCACATTCCATTATACATTTATCTATGAGTGTGAGTGTGAGATATGTATTGTAGAATGAGAGTGTGTGGAAGTATGGTGTATTTGAGATATTTATTCAATGGAGATACAATTTTTATGAGCATTTGTTAATGATAATTCTATGAGTTATTTTTGAAGTTATTTATGAGTTTTATATGTTTAGAATATTACCATTATCTTATATTTCATATTGCAACTTTTTTAGATCTTGTGCTAATTTTATCTTAAGTATCTAGCATCAAAAAATAATACTCTATATGCATTAGCAATGTTTGGCTGCATATATGTATTCAAGAATGATTGGATGTAGAATGGGTTAGGATCACCCATTATAGTTTACTATATCACCAAGGAGTCCTCTTATAGTAGAGGTCTCATTATGCATATCAAGCTCCCACTAGGTCTCATTCTCAATCATAGTATACCATTCAAGATTATTAGCAATCAATTCAAGGGCCAATGTAGGATATTTGTTCATAGTGTTGAGGGTGGGGATGCTTATATTTTTTTGCCATTTTTTAAGGCTAAGTGTACCAATTTTGGGATTGTGGTACACCATTTATCATGGTTTTTTTCATCCTTGACAATATAAATTTTGCTATTGTGATATACCAACCTATCAAGATGACAAATATATATATATCTATATCTATATATATATATATATATATATATATAGATTCATTTGATATGTATGAGGTTACTATTCTCTAATGGCTTGTATTTATTGTTTTAATAATGTCTTGATAATATGGTGATGATTATATCATTATGTCAATTGAGAATTATTTTTATAAGTATATTTAAATTCTCATTATTATCATAAATAAGTTGTTTAGATGGCATTAATAGTTTAGCTTTGTGATGAGGTATTTATAAAATTTTATGGCCTTTGTTTTCTTATACCAATATGGTATGATGGACTTTAATCATGGTATTTTAAAATAATTTATACAGGTGCCTAGCATGAATAGGACTATTGATTTGTGATAATTTTAAAATATTATGTACAAATGCATAGGGTTTCCAGGCCTTATATTTATCCTAGACCTCAAAGACTTGACCATTGTTGGTCTTGTAAAATTATGTACATGTGCCTAGGATTGCTAGGGATTTTATGTGTAATAATTGTTATAGTGCCAATATAACTTCAATATTGTATTGATGTACCTATGATTTATAGGGCTTTTATGTGTAATAATTGTTATAGTGCCCATAGGACATCAACCCTTGTATTGATCTAAAGGACTTTAATAATTGTATTTATGAGTGCCTAGATCATGATATCCAAATGACTTTAATATTTTTTGTTGGTATATGCCTTGATCATGATAGATATAAAGGACTCTAATCATGATGAAATATTAAGATAAACTTTATGATATATGCCCCTACTTGGTAGGAAAACTTATAATTTATTTATGAGATATAAATTTAATGATTATTTGATAGAATTATTTGTTAAGGAACTTTTTTATCCTCATAAGAAGATGAAATTTGTATCCGTCCTATTGGGTGCCTTTATAATGCTTTATACAATTGTGAGGCAACATGGCTAGGATTAAACACTCTTTTAAGAGAGAAATATATCACCAATACCTAATTAAAGTAATACTTATGTTGTTAAAATTATGATATCATTAGGGTTGATATTAGAACCATGATATTATTTCCCATCAATAGCGTTAAAAAATGGAACATCATTATGTCACCCTTTGTTGATTATTCATGGTTATTGTTACTTTGTGTTTAGAGTTAAATATTCATTGCCTTGATTAAAGATATTGTAGGGGACAATATAAATAGGATAAAACCCCAACAAATGACTTTATTATTAAAAATAATAAGAAATATATAGTAACATATGTTTGTTTATCTAGTATGGTGTGAGGATTTGATGCCCTTAATATAGTTTTGGTCTATCATTGCATCCTGACAGACAATGTGTCAAGTAAGTCAATGCCCTAAAGGTAAGGATTTGCTAGCATCAGTGACCTAGTTCTAATGTAATGCATATGTATACTATCCTAATTTGTATTGTCATTGCATCCTTGTAGAATGTCCTGATTCTATATAAATCAAATAGTCTAAGAAATCATGTAATGCATGCAATAATGTGCTAATAGTGATTAAAAATATATTGAAATATAAATAAATCTATTATAAAAGTTGTAAAATTATATGAGATATGTATGATACAATCATTTATCCAATGGATGGAGAAAAGTAGAAATGAAAGAAGTGAAGAAACAATAAGTAAAAAAATGTAATATTAAGAAAGTTGCCAAGGTCTTGAGGTAACCTTCAAAGTACAAATTGAGAAAACCATCTAGATGTTAGATATGGCTAAGACATAAAACATCATGTTTTATAATAATGGAACCATAAGATATTGGCCAAATATATATAAAGGGATATGGTGGTATAATTATATATTATAGCTAGATAGATAAGGGTTATCGTTATACTAAATTGACATGAGATTGTTCAAGATAGAGGAAGGTACAAACTACTTTCTTATCAATATTTTGTATGGTCATGGTATGTGATAAATAAGAGATAAGCAACACAGGTATCATTCAATAAAGAAAGATGATAAGATTTATTTCTTATCAATAATTTTTAATTCTGAATAATCATGTATAAAATGCATTAGGCAAGAAATAATTCTCTTCAACTTAATTTCAAAAAGTATCACAGTTTTATGGAATAAGAGAAATAAAAATGAATTGAGTAACAAGGGTGTGGATTATAACAAATTTCATCATATCATCTGATAGAGGGAATAAAATATAAGATTAATTTTAAAAGAATATTTTAAAATTTCTAATATATCCATATATTGAGGAAGGCTATTTCACACAATCATTCAACATTATTCAGTTTTAAGTATGTTAAGAATTTTCCAAGCACTTAATGATTATCCCATCCACCTTCCTTGGGTGTATGGATGAAACAAATCGATATGATATGTGTGATTGATTGTTATATAACTATTTTGTCTTAGTTATCTCACAAATAGTCAAGAGATGATGGTGTTGATTTTTGACCATTGATGGGTATATATTTATTTTATATAAATTTCTATTATTATATATAAATATGAACATCATATTGAGATTTTTTGTAAGACAAAAATAAGTATTTATTAGGTTTTTGATAGATCCTTATAATAAGAAACTACATTTGATAGAATAGATTTAATATTTTTAGATGACTAAGGATGTTAGGTTCTTGCAAGTCATCGAATAATTCTATCAATTGTTCCTCCTAAGTATATAGATGAATCAAATTATGTATGATAATATTTCAATATCAAGGAATAAGTATATAATATGTTATTTTACTCATCTATATTGTAAACTACCAAAATATGTGCCATATTTCATTCTAGTCCTTGGATTATCCATAAATTTTTACTTAGCCACAATTTAGTAGACAAAAAATTGATCACCTCCCAATTATTTGTATTATAACAAGAGAGATTGGTGAACTAAGGTATTTTAAGTAAAAGGGAGGTTTTCAAGAAGGAACATTCTAGCTCAGGATTCCCTCTTTAATACAATATATAGATTTTATTTATAGTATAAAGGTTATTATGGTGTGCTAGCAAGTTGTAGAAAGAAACAATGAAATATGATAGATATATTTATGATGAGAAAACACAAGAATATGCATTCATTATAAAGGATCCTTTAAAGATATTTTCTACCTTATCTACCTAGCAAAGTGTAACGCAATATCCTAAATAAGATCATCATGGGTCTTAATCATTCTCTTGGTTGTGCATACAACAAACAATCAAGCAACAAGAATATGAACACAAGTAAGTGCATCGGTACTTCTATAGAAAATCAATGAAATCAAGCACATATTTAGGCAAGTGATACAAATGTAAATATAATACTTTTTAAGATGCATTATGTTCTAGGTTCCTTTAATTTATATCTATATAAGTTGGCTAGGCAAAAATCATTGGAACCATATTTAGTAATTATGAAAAATACACCTAGTCAGTTAGGTTCAATTTTTCATTCAATTTGGTTAATAATGAACTTAGATATTTGTACTTCCACACACATGGTAAAGTTTTTAGTTGTTATAATAATGAACGTGTGACAATTCAATGAGATTAGACTTATATTTCCTATGATATCTATACCTCTAGTTGAAATGGGTTAAGAAAATGCTAAAGACTTTAATTTTTGTAAAGTATCATGTAAAATGTTATCACATTTTTGACATTTGGTATACTTATGAATAAAATTGCATGATTCTTTTCCATAGAAGACCAGTAATACCCTAACCTAAGGATATTTTTGGCCATGGAATTTCCATTGAAATGATTATGACATACTCCATTGTGAACTTCTTGTATTGCTTGATTATCCTCTTCTAATTTTGTTGGAAATATGAGCAAGTTTTGTTTTTATTGATGTCAAGAGTCAGTTTCAGTGAGTAGCATCAGTTTTCGTGAGCAGTGCAAGAAAATGATTGCTTCTACACATAAGGGAAAATAATATTATAATTTTAATATTATAATATTAAAGTTCTAAAGCATAGACCTAAATTAAATTAATTATAATTTAATTATAACAACTTTTTTATAAATTACTTTATATATTAATTTAAATTAAAATAACCCTAAGGTTAGATTTACAAACAATAATCAATAAAATTCGAGCACTAAAATTGACTATCATTTCCACCATCGATGTGTTGATAGAAGAGCAAAAAATATATATTTATACCATATGCTTTGGAGGAAAATTATCCTTTAAATAAAACTAATCGAAGTGCATGTGATTTGTGTAAACTAAGTGGAAGAAGAGGATAAAGTATTTACAAATGTGGTAGTCAACGAGTACATAATGGAAAGAAGTCTTGGATATTCATTGCCAACCATGGTAGTTGGACCAACTACATGCGGTTGTGGCTTAATGCACTAGCAGGTGGGAGGTTTCTCTATCGAAACTCGATGATAGTACTTTTCCTAAGGTGCATGCTTTAAGTTTTTTTGGGTACCGAGTTGAAATTTCAAAGTGCATGAGGCAATATTTGGTTCCAAGGTGAGTGTCTAGCTCATGTGGCATGTGGGTCATGTCTAGGACGCTATGGAGGCGCACGCGGGAGTTCAAATCCTATCGAGGGCAAGGTACTAAAATTTTTAAATATTAAAATTGCTTCTAAGGTTTAAAAGGTGGTAGGATAAATTCTATTAAGGGAGATTTATAAGGTTTTTTAAGGATATTTTTTAATTGTGATTTTTGATAAAGTGAAATTGAAATAGGAGTTATAAGGAATAAAAGGAGAATTATATTTTAATTGGGTTAAGTTATGATGTATTAGAGAGATAAGGGTTTATAAAGAAAATCATTGTGGTTATTTTATTTAGACAAATTATTGGCTTGCATTTTGAAGTGTGGATATTATAAGGTGTGAAAAATATTTATTGCTATGTATGGTGAAATATTTTGAGGTATCAAATTGAGTGAATGATTGAGGAAACATTGCTACCTAAATTTTAAAATTGGCAAAAATTTGATTGTGATTGAGACATGTATTTGAAGTCAAATCTTCTTCAAATAAAAGGTAAGGGCACATTATCCTTGAGAGTGATTGTTGGTTGTTGTAAATGCTAAGTTGGAGTGAAAAGGTTCTTGATAAGTATTATTCAGCAAACCTTTATATGCATGATTAATGAATGCTTAAGTGATAACTTGTGAACTATCTTGAACTAGGGTTTCTGCAAGAACATGAGTATCATTGTTATGTGAGATTGTTTGATAAGTGTTATTGGAAATAATTGAGTGAATATTCATATGCTTGAACTAGGGTTTGTGAAAATATCATGAGTATCATTTTTATGAGAATTTGATAACTATCTTGAACTAGGGTTTGTGAAAGATCATGAGTATCATTGTTATGTGAGGAATTTTTGATAAGCATTGTTGAATAAGCCTCAATTGAGTGATTGGTTGAGTGGAGTTGATTGAGCCTAGTTGATTTGAAGTATTTGAGTGATAGTTCAAGTTCTATGAAACAATTTTTTCTATATTCTGAATTTATTTGAGAAAGAGATTGGAAGTGATTGAGTGTTTATGAGTGTAAAACATATTGAGTCTCTAACCATTCTCTATATGTTTCTAAGGTTAAAAAAAAGAGTTTGGAAGTGATTTAGTGTTTATGAGTGTGAAACATATTGAGTCTCTAACCATTATATATATGTTTTTGTGATATTAAAACAAGATTCTGTGTGAAACTTGTTTGTGTGATTAAAGAGGTTTTCTATGATAGATTGAGTTGAGTTGTATAAAGCTTTTATGAAATATCGTGGATATATTTGAGTAAGTTATAGAGTGGACTTAAGGACTGAGTTGAGTAAACTTTTATGGAATATTACAATGCATATTTGAGATAAGTCTAGTGAGTACTTGTTGAGCAAATTTGAGACACGTCTTGGTGAAGACTTGAGATAAGTTTGGACAAGTTCTAGTGAGGGCTTGTTGAGCAGATTTGAGATAAGTCTTAGAGAAGACTTGAGAGCAGTTTGGACAAATTTTAGTGAGGACTTGTTGATAAAATTTGAGATAAGTCTTAAATAAGACTTGAGAGCATCTTGAGCAATTTCTTGAGAGAACTTGTTAGACATATTTGAGGCAACTCTTTGAGAAAACTTGTGAGTAGAGTTGATTGATTTATTTGTTCAAGCTTTGTGTTAAGGCATGGGGTAGATCTAGTAGATTTGATTTTGGATTGGATGAAGATTTGTGTTAAGGCTTGAGGAAAAATTTGAGGATAGATTTTGGTGCAAATTTGAGGATAGGTTTGTGCCAAACTAGAGATATATATTGATAATATTTGTGCTAAATCGAAGGAATATTTTTAATGCAGATCAAATATAGAGATTGAGCATATTTTTGCTAGACCGAAGGACAATTTTTAGTGCATATCAAAGACAGATATTGAGCATATTTGTGCTATACTAACGGACTATGTTTAGTATAGAGTTGAGATAGAGTTGAGAGTAATATTTGGAGGTGGCAGAGCAATGATAGTAGTATTTGGTGGATAGAGATCCATTAGCTAGGGTAGTGAGGATAGGTATTTTGAGTGAGGACATGAGTCTTCAATGGAGAGATATCCACAATATAGTGCAGTGGAGGTAGTAGTCTTCTAAAGTATCACCAACAAGAGTAGAGGAGGAGTTCTATTATGGATAGAGATCCACAAACCAATTGAGGAAATTGGTGTATCCTATGGATAGATATCCATGAACTTGATTAGGATATTGGTATCTCCTTTGGATAGATATCCATAAACATTGTAAGAGGGAAATATTTACCAATATATTTGTTGAGAAAATTTTAGTGAAATATTTTCTCCGTGGAGTATCCCACATTGGGTGAACCACATTAAATGGTGTCTTTATTGTGTGTGGTGATTTGTGCATTACTTTGATTACTATTGTTAATATTTCCATTGATATATTTCATAATATTGTTTGGGATAGAAAAGTAAAAAATGGTATTATACTATTCACCCCCCTCTTAGTATAAGCTTGTGTTATTCAATTGGTATCAGAGCGGGTTCCTTCGAAATATTTTAACATATTGAAGGAAAATATCACAAGAACATAGATGTATTCTAAGAGTGGATCCTTAGATAATTCAGCACCAATGTTTGATGGGAGCGATTATGTAATTTGGAGTATGAGAATAAAAATTTACCTAATAGCACTTAGAAATTAAATATGGGAAGCAGTTGAAAATGGATACACACCACCAACTACTCCACTTATAGATAAATATGGTAAAATTCTACATCATTACAATTCAAAAGCAATGAATGCAATTTTGAGAGGTTTGCATAAAATAGAGTTTATAAAGGTTTTGCATTGCAAATCAACAAAGGAAATTTAGGATAAGTTGCAAGGCATATATGAAGGAGATAAAAGGGTCAAAAAGTCAAAATTTTAAAATCTTAATGGAATACTTGAAGACCTAAAAAATAAGGATGAGGAAAACATTAGTGCTTATCTACTTAATGTATATGAGGTTGTTAACTCTATGGAAGGACTTGGACTTGAAGTTCAATAATATTATGTTTGTGATAATATTTTAAGGTCACTCCCAAAAAGGTTTAGTTAAACTATTTCATCTATAGAGGAATCAAAATATAGTGATATTTTGACAAGGGATGAATTACATGACATTCATACAAATTTTGAGATGAGAACAAAAGAGAAACCTAATCCCCTAGAATATGTAGCCTTCAAAGCTACTAAGAAGACAAAGGGTAAGAATCTAGATTCAAGCAATGCGTTATCTAGTGATGAAGAAGCAAATTAAGGTAGAAGGAAAAAGGAATCAAGAAATTATAAAGGGATAAAATTAGTTAGATGTTTCAATTGTGGAAAGTATGGTCACTATGCATCTTATTGTAAAGAAGCTAGAAATATCAATGATGAAGAAAAAATAGGATCATAAGAACATGGAAATAGAAAATCATAGGTACCAAAAGAAAAGCAGGGATAGACAAGGCAATAAAAGAAATAAGTTCTTCCAAATACATAAGAAGATTTTATATGCAGACAAGTTAAGTAAGTATTCAAGTGATAGTGATGAAATCTCCTCAGGTAGTGAAAATGAAATACTATTTCTAAAAAAATAAAAAGAAGTGGTTAGGAAAAGATCACCAATAATTCTCAAGTGTTTTAAATGTGGTAAGTTTGGTCTCTTGAAGATAGTTGTACAAGGAGTGGTTTCAGTTTCAGTGATGATGAATATGAAGATACACTTGAAAGACCAAAAGAAAATCTACTCATGGCAATAGAGGAAGAAGGAGGTGATCTTATAGAAGACAAATCATAAGAGAATGAAGATGATTCCAAAGTTAAATAAATAGAGGAAGAATCAGAGATAGGAGAATTTGATCTTAAAAGTGAAATTATTTTTGCCCTTAATGCATTGAAGGAGGTAAGAAAGCAATACTCCAAACTTAAGCTTCAGTTTAAAGAATATAATGAAGAGAAATGAAAGCATATAGATAATACAAGGAGATTTAAAGAGAATTTAGAAGCCAAGGTTCTAGAATGTGAAAAACTAGAGCATGAAGTAGCTTTATTAAGGAAGGAAGTAAAATAGTCTAGAGATAAGATACACAAGTTTAGGGAAAGCTCAAAAACCATAGACAACATTATCAAGGTACAAATACGGTAAACAAAAAAAATAGGTTTTGGATTTGAATAGGAACAAAGAAAACAAGGAGAGGAGTCAATATCAAGCTTTGAAGAAGAAGAGGCTTCATAAGAAGAGAGTGTAAGAGAAAGTGAGACTTATAATTATGAGTTGGATAATAGAAAATTGAATAGGAAGAGGAATAATGCACAAATGAGGAATAGATGGAATAGGAAACAACACAGGGTGGAAGAGACTAAGAGACCAATGGTATCAAGACAAGGTAGTTTTAATAGATTATGCTTTTCATATCATAGGTTTGGGCATAAGGCTTCATAGTACAGGACACATGAAAAATAAGAATATAGAAACTTCAAAAATAGGCATCTCTTTCAAGGGTATTGCTACTCTTGTAATAAGTTTGGTCACAAGGCAATTAATTGTAGGGTTCATAATAGGAATGGATATGGCTTCACAAGGAGAAATTCCAAGACATTTGCACCTCCAAGGAATAAGTGTTATAAGTACAATAATGATGGGCATACATAAATATGGTGTAGAGCATAAATTCCAAATACAAGCAAGAATAGGAACAATCAAAGGAATTAGAAGGATAAATCAAAGAAGAAAGTGTACAAATATAAATATCAGTGCATGCTAGGCATAGAAATACTCCCACCCTAGAACTAACCACCTCAAGAGGAGGCGGTGGAGGGGATAAGCTAAGAGGCTCATTCTTAGACCTGATTCCCAAAGATGACCCTTTGCCATTGATGTCAAAGGGGGAGAGATTTGAGTTAGGGAGAGAGCATTTAGACAGGGGGAGAAGAAAACAAAAAGGTTAAAGAAATGGTAAAATGTAATTGGGTTGCCATAAAAAACAAAGGGGGAGATTTTTGGAAATTGTTGTATATTTTGAGTCATTAAGTCAAGTTATCATTGATGTCAAGGAATGAAGACATAATTGATCTCAAGGTATTTGTCAAGAAAAAAAGTTATCATTGATGTCCAATAATAAGCCAATCATGATGTCAAAGGTCAAGAGGAACAATGCAGAGGTTAAAGGCAAAAGGGCTTCATAATATTTTTTAATATTATGTGGAAGCATAAGTTAGAAGGTTTAAAATAAAAGGTTTTGCATAAAAACCCAAGGAAGATTATTGCAAAGTTAAAGGAAGGTTTAATATTTATTTTATAAAATATTTAAATTCAAATTGAATTTAAATTTTATAAATAAATATTATTTATACAAAGTTGTGCAATGAGAGAAGGCCTTAATAAACCAAAGGGTTTTAAAGAATTAATTTATAAAATTTAAATTCAAAATAATCTAAATAATTTATAGATTAATAAGATTAAATCATAGTGCTGACGTCTAAAGCATGAAGAAATTCGAGTGCTGATGTGTATGCATAAAGGAGTGAATCACTATATAAACCATGCATTAAGAGACATTAAAATTATCCTTTGGCTCAAATTTTAATGCGTGCAATTGTGTTGAGAGCTTGTGTGGAAAAAGAGAAGCAAATTTTTGTTTTATGTGCCAGCGAATAAAGACAAAGACAAAAAGCACCAAAATTTGGAAGCCATTTGGGCAGTGTGGCCTAGTGGCAAGAGGCCATTGATTAGAGTGTTTGGGAACTAGGTGACCTGCATTTGAAATGTGACAACAACATTTTTTAGTGGTTGTGTTTGTGTTGAAAGTGCCAAAGGAATGGCACATGTTTTGCTTGGCAAAGCGGGGAGCTCCATAGAGCACATGGTGCTCTCCACTCCACAAGCAAGTGCCTAGCTCACACGGTAGTTGGAGCCATGGCTAGGGCATTGGTTGAGGCTACATTGTGAGTTTTATTCCCACCAAGGCCAAGGTAATAAATTTTGATTATTATTTTTTTGTTAAAGTTTGACATGAGGTCTTAGGGAGTTAAAAGGGTTGCTTAAAATATTTTTGATTATTATTTTTGATAAGTTGGAGGAATAAGGAGTTAGATTTATTTTTGAATAAAGTATTTGTGTCACATTGATTTGTTGAAGTTTTAAAAGGATAAAAGGAACTTCTTGCATTGAATTATTTTGAAAAGAAGAGTGCATTGAGTATTATTTTAATTGGGAGATTATAAGGTGTAAGTGGTGAATTATTTTTGTAAATGTTGATAAATATTTTCTTAAATATGGAGTGATAAGGTGTATGTGTGTTTTGATATTAACATTGTATTCTTGAGGGAATTTATCATCTTATAACTTCCTTGAGATTGGCAAATAAGTGTTTGTGATTGTGGCAGGTTTATGAGATTCCTTCATCATAGAGAAAAAGGTATGAGCACATGCTTCCATAGTTAATTTGATTGGTTGGTTTTCTGAAAAATAAGTTTGGCGTGAAAAGGACTTGATTCGGATTTCTATTGAGTGTATTGAGTTAATGCTTAAAGGTTTTCTAGAAATAAAGGATTTTTTATAAGCATTGTTTTTGAAGCCATTGGTTGTGTGAAGAACATGAACTAGGGTTTGAGTATCATTGCTATGTGAAGATTGTTTTATAAGCATTGTTGTTGAAGCCATTGGTTGTGTGAAGAACTTGAACTAGGGTTTGAGTATCATTGCTATGTGAAGATTATTTTATAAGCATTTTTGTTGAAGTGAGTTGTTGAGCAAAGAACTTGAACTAGGGTTTGAGTATCATTGCTATGTGAATATTGTTTTATAGTAATTCTTGTTGAAGTGAGTTGTTGAGCAAAGAACTTGAACTAGGGTTTGAAAAGAACATGAGTATCATTGTTATGTGAGATTTTTTGTTGAGCATTGTTGGAAATATTTTGAGTTGGTGTTTATATTCTTGGACTAGGGTTTGTGAGCAAGGATTATTTCATTGAGTGTTTGGTTGAGTAGAGTTGGTTGAGCCTAGTCAAGTGGGTATGTGAAGTGATTGTTCAAGTTCCTTAAAACAAACTATTCTATATTTTGAATTGATTTGATAAAGTGATTGAGCATTGAGGTGAATAAGAAGCATATCAAGTCTCTAAAAATTCTCCTTATGTTTATAAGAGAGTGATTGAAATAAATTGAGAATTGTGATAAGTGGAGAACATATTGAGTCTCTAACAATTCTCTTTATGTTTATATGATATTGGACAAGTTCTTGTGTGGACTTGTTGAGCATATTTGAGGTAAGTCTTTGAGAAGACTTGTGAACAGATTTGAGTAAGCTTTTATGGAAGCTTACAATACATATTGAGAGTAAACTTGGACAAGTTCTAGAGAGGACTTGTGGAGCAAATTTGGACAAGTTCTAGAGAGGACTTATAGAGCAGATTTGAGCAAGTTCTAGAGAGGACTTGTGGAGCAAATTTGAGAAATTTCTAGAGAGGACTTGTGGATAGATTAGTATGAGCTTTTGAGGAAGCTTACAAGGTATATTTAAGACAAGTATTTGAAAAGGCTTGAGAACATAGTTGATTTATTGATTTTTTCAAACCTTGAGTTAAGGTTTAGGGTAGATCCAGTAGATTTTATTTGAGATTGAGTCAAACTTTGAGTTAAGGCTTGAGGATATAGATTGAGGATATATTTGTGATATACCAAAGGACTATGTTTAGTGTAGATTTTAGGATAGTTTTGTGCTAGACTAGAAATAGATATTGAGCAGATTTGTGCTAGACCGAAGGACTATGTTTATTGAAGATTTGAGATAGATATTTAGAGGTGATAGAGTAGAGGACAATAGTATCCAGTGGATATAGATCCATTAGCTAGGGCAATGAGGATAGGTCTTATGAGTGAGGATAAATTTCTTTAGTGGAGAGAGATCCACAATCTAGTGTAGTGGAGGCAGTAGTCTTCTAGAGGAGGACTAGCTAGAGCAGAGGAGAAGGAGTTCTCCTATGGATAGAGATCTATGAATTTGATTTAGGAGATTGGTGTATCATTTATGCATAGGTCCATAAACATTGTAATAGGGACAATATTCCCAATATATTGATTGAGAAAATTTTAGTGAAACATTTTCTTTGTGGAGTAGCCCACATTGGGTGAACCACGTAAATTATGGTGTCTTTATTGTGTGTGGTGATTTACGTATTGATTTGATTATTAATATTGATATTGCTATCTATACATTTCATAATATTGATTGGGAAAGAAAAGTAAAAAATGATCTTATACTATTCACCCCCCTCTCAGTATAAGCTTATGTTCCTTAATTGGTATCAGATCAGATTTCTTTAGAAGAATTAACAACTTGAAGGAAAAGCTAAAAAGAACACAATGGATTCTAAGAATGTGTCCTTAGATAATTTAGCACCAGTATTTTATGGAAGTGACTATATATATTGGAGTATGAGAATGAAGATCTACCTGATGGCACTTGGAAATGAAATTTGGAAAGCATCTCATTCAAGAAAGGCTTGACAGGTTTTTTCTATCAAAGGAGGCTACAACTTTGTTCGATGATTATAACTTGCAAGACCTTCCTAAAATTACCTCTGATCATAATCCTATTTTTTTTGAGATCCCTAACTCTCTGTCCTTCAATAAACCTTTCAAATTTCAATCTAGGTGTATCAAACATTCCAGTTTCAGAGATAACTTAATTCAGTGGTGGCAGCAGCCTGTCAGGGGTAGTGCAACTTTTAAACTTGTTGGCAATTTAAAGTTTGTTAAGGAAAAGCTTCAAACATGGAACAAATAGGTCTTTGGGAACCTATTTGAAAATAAAAAATAGGTTGTTTAAATTTTGAATATAACTGATTAGAGGATTCAACATGGTGATGCTGATGAAACTACTAGGCAGGAGGAACACACAAAACTAGCAGAGTTTCATAACATTTTGGCCTGTGAGGAAATATATTGGAGGCAAAAATCAAGGGCTCTTTGGTTGAAATATGGAGATTCAAATTCTAAATTTTTTCATGTCACCACGCTTAGAAACAAAAGCAATAACAAGATAATTTTTTTTTTTAAGTAGATAGTTCTATGGGAGCTCTGGCAATTTGGTGAGAAAATTTCTGAGAAGGCGACAAGCGATGTTCTAGGGTTTCTAGAGTGAAGGAAAATCCAGGGCCTTTGGTGGGTTGACGTAGTGTTACTCTGAAGGATCGTCTACTGCCCCAGGAGGGCCCAATGGGGTCTCCTCCAGATCCTCTCTTTGGGAGAAAGAGCTCATATGCTGAGATGCTAAAAGAAAATGCTTTGTCTTCCAATGACGAAGCTCAGAGGAATGCTTTTCAAATGCTCTTCAAGAATGTTGGCAAGAGCTCAACTGCACATCGAGTTAATGGATGCATCCCATAATCTGCCTCTAGACCTAAGATTGTCATCAAACCAAATATGGTCAAAGACACAATCATCTACCGAGCTAACCATGATCTGATTTATAAATTCATGGGTATCCGACCTACCCTGAATTTCTTGCATACCTGGGTTAGACATAACTGGGAGCCTCACGATGAGTACTCCTTATGGTCTATAAGCAATGGGTATTTCATTATTAGTTTCTCTTCTTTAGCCGATAGAAATAGAGCATTTGAATCAGAGAAGAGGAACCACGGACCAACAGGGTTATTTGTTCAACCCTGGAGAGTGGGTTTTGATCCTCGTATTGAACCCATGGCTGTCCCGATTTGGATCCGGTTGTATGCTCTCCCGATGGAGTTTTGGGGTGAGCAGGTTTTGGAAATGATTGGTAATTCCCTCGATAGACATCTGGGCGTCTCCAAGGACACCATAGAGGGTAACACAGCTGTCTTTGCAAGAATTTGTGTAGAAATGGATATTAGCCAGCCTCTATCGACAGAGGTGGAACTTGAGTTGGTAGGACTATCCTGGATCCAACAGTTAGATTATGAGGCCCTGCCCTTCAGATGCAGAGTTTGCCATAAGCATGGCCATTTGGCACGGTTTTGTCCAAATATTTTGAACACAAAAGCGGAGGCTCCGCTTGGAATGCCAAATCACCCCAGAGAGGGTAAGTCTACTCTTGTCAAAGAACCATCCAATACTCCTCAGGGTAATGATGTTCAGAAAGATGGATTTGAATAGCCCAAGAGAAGGAGAAAGCAAAAGAAAAATGGCAAGGAGCAAGCACAACTCAAGCCAGCCAATAGGTATGAAATTTTTAAGTCACTAGTGGATCAAGAGGACCAAGTCATGGAAGGAGTGGATGGGAATACTGAGGATAATAACATCCACACTCATGCTTCTCCTTCATCCCCTCATATCTTAGAATAGGTGATTGAGTCCACTGAGTTATTGCAGCCAGAGAATCCAGGGGCATTGATAATACACTCCCCAACACAGCCAGTGATTAAGGATGTCAGCATGGGAAGTGCAGAAAAGAATAGAGAAAGGCCAGCCCTAGGGATTACTCAGGTGGAAAAGAGATCCAAAAATAGTAACTCTCAAGAAGTGTGCAGAAAGTCTAATAAGGATCTACTAGCAGTGCAAGGAGACAAGTTGATCACTGGAGGATCGGTGAGGACAATTGATTCTTACTGCTCTCAAGGTTTTCAATGATTATTCAATCTTGGAATGTTAGGGGTTTAAACAGTAGAACCCATCAATATACTGTTCAAAGACTCTTAGGAAAGTGTAAAACAGACTTTTTGCTCATCTAGGAGACAAAAATGTCTTTAGATCTTATGTGTAAAATAGTTAGTAGAATATGAAGGGGTGTTGGTTATATGGATGTGGCTGCTCAAGGTGCCTCAGGGGGGATTGTTACTCTTTGGAACCCTCTAGAATGGACAAAAATATAATATATAGCTTGGAGGGGTGTTCTTACATCTCATTTTAGGAATAATATCACAGTTGAACATGTTTTAATTACAAATTTTTATGGGGCTCAAAGCATTGATGGCCAAAGGCTCCAATGGAAAGCTGTACACAACATGAAGTTCTCAAGGGAAGATTTAGACTGGATTATTGTTGGGGATTTTAATGCTAAATTATCTGCTCGAGATCAGGAAGGTAGAACCCCATTTTTGGATCTTGGAAACCGGCTTCTGATTGCCCAAGTCCATGCCTTTCACCTAGTGTATATCAAAGGCCTTGGAACCTACTTTACTTGGACTAACAAGAGGAGGGAGCCACATAGCAGGAAGGTAAAGCTAGACCATTTTCTGGTCTCATAGGAGGCATTTGTTAAGTGGAATATTAAATTCCAAATTTTGGAGGGCCCAGTTTCAGATCACTTTCCCATTTTGTTGGAGGGAGGGACTATGACAGGGCAGCACCACAAACCGTTTAAATTTGAGAATTTTTGGTTACAAAAGAAGGATATTCGAAAGAAAATTTCGTAGTGGTGGGAAGAAGGTCGTCTACCTTTTGGGACAGCAATGTTTAAATTCCACAAACAACTTCATTTTGTCAAAGTTAAATTGAAACAGTGGAGGCAAGCTAATAAGTCAGATTTCCAGCTCCAAAGAGCTCCCTTGGTGGCCAGATGGGAAGAGGTGCAAAAACACTTCAAGGAAGGAACAATTACTGAGCAGCTTAAAATCGAGGATGATGCCTTGCGCAAAGCGGTTGAGGACATTGATAACCAAGAGGAGACTTACTGGAAACAGAGAGCAAGAAACACTTGGTTATTAGAAGGAGATAGAAATACAAAATTTTTCCATCGATCATCCTGTGCTAGGAGACAGATGAATAACATGGAAGTCCTTCAAGATGAGAATGGACACTCCTTTGATACTCTTCCTAGTATGCATTCCCACTCAATGGATTATTTTTCTAAACTTTTTAAGGAAAGTATGGAGAAAGATGTGGATGCTCAAAATGAAGTTATTGATGTCATACCCTCTATTATCTCTCAAGAAGAAAATCATGCCCTTTTTAGACCCATTGATAGAGATGAACTGAAGAATGTAGTCTTTGGAATGAGCACCGGAAAATCTCCAGGTCCAGATGGTTTTCCTATTGAGTTTTTTAAGGCCTTTTGGGATACCTTGGAGGAGGATGTTTTGGCTGTCACAGAGGAGTCCATAACTAATAAAAGAATGCTTAAGGAAATAAATCATACCCTAATCACTTTAATTCCAAAATGGGAGGAGGGGGTTCATATCTCTGATTTCAGACTTATTGCCTTATGCAACGTGATTTATAAAATAATCACAAAGATAATGGCTGAACGGCTAAAACCTCTCCTTCATAACATCATTTCCTTAGAGCAAGGGGGTTTTGTAGAGGGTAGATAGATCTTGGATGGGGTGGTCCTCGCCCAGGAGGCAATCCATACAATGCAAAAATTTGGTAATAAAGGAATGTTCATTAAACTGGATATGTCCAAGGCTTATGATAGGGTGGAGTGGGGCTTCCTGTCAAATATGTTGGTAGCCTTTGGTTTCTCTCAGGACTGGATAGATTGGGTCATGAGTTGTGTTTCTATGCCTTCTTATTTTGTTCTAATCAAGGGGCTTCCCTCGCCACATTTTGGAGCCACACATGGTCTTCATCAAGGGGACCCTTGCTCTCCTTATCTCTTCCTCATCTTGGCTGAAGGATTAGGTAGACTCTTCTTGAGGAGAAGACATCAAGGCCTGATAATAGGTATCAAGGTGGGTGAGGAAGTTTTGACTCACTTATAGTTTGTGGATGATACAGGACTGGTTAAAGTGGCCAGTCTCAGGGAAGCTAGAGGAATCAGAGATACTCTTAATGTCTACCTCAGGGCCTCAAACCAAGTCATCAATGATAAAAAATCCAAAGTGGTCTTCTTCAATCTTGACCAAAGGCTACAGGACCGAGTTATAGAGATCTTGGGATTCACTAGGACCTCTCTTCCAGTAGTTTACCTGGGGGTTCCTTTGCATTTCAAAAAATTAAAAATAGATATCTGGAAGGATATTTTGGATGGCATCAAAGATAGAATGAACCATTGGTCTCATAAATGGTTAAGCTATGGGGGCCGATTAAATTTCTTACAGTCAGTTATTCAGGCCATGCCAATATATAAATTCTCTATCTTGGCTACCCCACATTCTATTTGGAAAGAGCTGGACAAAATGGCTAAAATATTTTTATGGGAAGGAGCAAAAGGGGAGAAGAAATGGGCCTTGTTTGGTTGGGATAAAGTTACCTAGCCCAAGGAAAAAGGAGGGCTGGGACTGAGAAGCTCCAAGCTTAACAACAAAGCTTTGGCTAGAAAACTGTACTGGAGGTGGATTTCCTAGCCAACATCCTTATTCAGTAATCCTAACCAGTAAATACTTGGGTCATGTTCACCCCAATGAAGTGGGCTGTTTCCCTCTGGATGGTAATGGATCCTTAGTCTGGCAAGATCTCAAGCTTGGATCTCAGGTTATTAAAGACCAATTATTTTGGAAAGTGGGGAGAGGGGAGAAGGCACATTTCTGGACTGATTCATGGGACCAATACCCACCCATCATTGCTGAGTTTCTTGAATTGCAACCAATTAAATCCACCATAGAAGCCAAGGGCTGGGTCCATATTAAGAGTTATTTCAACACTAGCCAATTGGGGGAGTATAAGTTCAAGAAGTTTAAGTAGATGGAGGAGTGGCCAATTACAATCCCTCCGAAGCTGGCACCCATATTGACCAAAATCTTGACAGAAAGGTTTCTCATAGGGAGATACGAGGAGGATGAACTAGCTTGGGGCTATGGGAACCTTGGGGTATATACAGTGAAGGACGGATACGATAAGATCCTCCCAGAGCCTCCCCCACATTTATTTCCGGTTCAATATTGGAGGAAGATATGGCATTCCAAGGGTTGGCCGAAAGTGAATTTCTTTGCTTGGCAGTTTATGCACAATGGAATTCTCACCTTTGACAATCTCAGAAATAGAGGAATCATCGGTCCATCTCAGTGTGTTTTATGCCACAAGAATGAGGAAACAACTAATCATCTGATGTTTGAGTGCCCTTTCACGCATCAGATTTGGAAGCGTTGGTTCTCTCACTATAAAATCCAGGCTAATGGTGATCTGACTCGGACCAATATTTGGGAAATATGGAAGAGAGGTAGATTTAAATCTAAAGCTCTTTGAATTGGTTGGGAGCTTGGCTTACTTTTCATCTGGTGGCAGGTGTGGTTGGAGAGAAATGCTCATATTTTTAGAGAAACCTTCTCCTCGCTAGATGGAATTTTGCAGGTCATCTGGAGAAAAGTCGCGAAAATGGTTGCCATATATGCTGAAGAGGAAAATTAGGTTGGTCCTAGGCCACTGGAAGAGGGAGCTGTAAAGCAAGAGAGACAGGACAGATCTAGCTAGAAACCTCCCCTAGAAGGTTGGATCAAAATCAATACTGATGGAGTTGTAAAAGGCAATTCGGGTAGTGCTGGAATGGGTGTAGTGTGCCGAGATCATGCTGGTTCTGTGCTCTATTGGGAAATGCAAGGTCTAGGAAGAGCCACAAAAAATGAAGCAGAAGCCTTTGCTATTAAATCTGCTTCCATCTAGGCTGTTCATCAGGGACACAGGAAGATAATTCTCAAGTCTGATTCTCAAATTCTGGTTGGCGCTCTAGACTACATGAGGAACTTTGCTTCGAAAGCATGGAGGTTGCGGATTCTGGTCTCTCAAATCAAGGAATTATGGAGGGAATTAGATGATGTGATCCCCATCTATGTGAGTAGAGATTTAAATAAGGTGGCTGATTTCCTTGCAAATATGGGTGCTGAGAAAGAGGTAGGGGTGCAGTTGCACAGTGACATGCCTATGGAGGATGTAGTGATTAGGCAAGGTCTTGAACGATCCTTGAGACAATGAGCAAAGTTTATGCTAAGGGTGGTTTTTGTCATCATGACCTGTAGCGCTGTCATGGCATTTGGAGGGAAGCTATCATGATATCGCGATAGGTTGCACTGTTGTAGCCTTTGGAGGGAACCTGTCATGACATCGTGACATGTCATGCTGTCGCGGCTCTTGGAGAGATGCTGTCATGATTTTGCGACCCGTTGCACTGTTGCGGCATTTGGCAGGAAGCTGTCGTGATTTTGTGACCTGTTGCGCTGTCGTGGCATTTGGCTAGAAGCTACAGTGATTTCACGATGCTTTTGGAGCAAGGGCGCCAAGGAGGATAATCGTCGCGATATCACAACACTATTGGTGAATTGGAGCCAAGGGGAAAAATTGTCACGATTTCGTGACATTTTTGAAGAATGGAAGCCAAAGGGAAAAATCGTCGTGATTTCGTGACACTTTTGGAGAATTGGCACCTTAGGGAAAAGACGTCGTGATTTTGTGACACTTTTGGAGAATGAGTGCCAAGGGGAAAAGTCATCGTGATTTCGCGACAATTTTGGCGACTAGGCGCCAAGGGGAAAAGTTGTCACTATTTCATGATAGTTTTGGAGAATTGGCACTAAGGGGAAATATCATCGTGATATCGTGACACTTTTGAAGAATGGGCACCAAGGGTATAACTCATCGTGATATCATGACACTTTTGAAGATTGGGCGCCAAGGAGAAAACTCGTCATGATATCGCGACACTTTTGGCGAACAGGCGCCATGGGGAAAACTTGTCGCAATATCGCGACACTTTTGAATACTGGGCGCAAAGTGGAAAACTCGTCATGATATCATGACACTTTTGAGGATTTGGCATCGAGGGGAAAACTCGTGACGATATCGTGACACTTTTGGCGAATAGGAGTCATGGGGAAAAATTGTCATGATATCGCGACACTTTTGAAGACTGGGCACCAAGTGGAAAACTCGTCGCGATATCGCGACACTTTTGAAGGTTGGGCGCTGAGGAGAAAACTCGTCATGATTTCATGACACTTTTGGAGATCAGGCATCATTTGGAAAACTCATCGTGATATCGCGACACCTTTGGTGATGGGGCTCCGAGGGGAGAAGCCGTCCCGATTTCATGATACTTTTGGTGATCAGGCGACGTGGGGTCTGGCTGTCACAATTTTGTGACATGTCATGATTTTGTGACATGTCGTAATTTCATGACTTGTTGCTCTAGTGCTGCCAAGGCTGGTTTGATTGTCGCGATATCGCGACATGTCGCGATTTCACGACATGTCACGTTTTTGTGCCTTGTTGACTTTTTGTGCTCTACGGTGGAAAGTGTTGACTTTTTGCACTCTGCACTTGTAATATTGTTTCTTTGTTCTTGGTTGGGATGTGTTTTCTACCATTTGTAATTTTTCTTTGTTTTAATACAAGTTTTTTAGTTTTTTCAAAAAAAAAAAGTAGATAGTTCTATTACTCAGGACTTAATAGAAATCAGAAAGGAGGCAGTAACTTGTTTCAATTCTATCCTTGGTCAGGAATCATAGTGTAATGAGGAGGCCAAATATATTCTCTTGCAATCCATTCCTAGCATAATAAATAAGGATATAAACCTTAAGCTTCTAGCTTCCTTTTATAATGAGGAAATTAAGGAAGCCTTGTTTAGCATGGAGCCAGATAAATCCCTGGGACCCGATGACTTTTCCCCTCGTTTCTATCAATATTTTTGGGACATCATAAGTGAGGATGTAATTTCTGCTGTCAGAGAATTCCAAGCAAGCAATCATATCCCAAAAGGTCTCAACTCTACTTTTATTTCTCTAATTCCTAATAAGCAAACCCCTAAATCTATGGCTGACTTCAAACCAATTAGTCTATGCAATGTTTCTTACAAGATCTTAACTAAATTCATTGCAAATAGAATGAGATATTTTCTGCCCCACATCATAGATCCATGCCAGATAAGCTCTATCTAGGGTAGGTCAATCTTAGATGGAGTTATCATAGTTCATGATGCTCTACACTCTACTCATAAGACTAACATGTATATTTTTGCCCTCAAGCTTGATATGAACAAAGCATTTGACAGGCTAAATTGCGACTTTATGATTTTTATCCTCCTTAAGTTTGGTTTTCACCACCAATGGGTTAATTTGATCAAATAATGCATTTTTAAAGCATGGTTCTTGATTATGGTTAATGGAACAACTCCTGGTTACTTTCAAAGTTGCAGAGGAATTCAGAAGGGGGACCCTATCAAACCCATGCTATTCATCATTGTGGCATAAGCTTTAGGCAGAACCATTAAAAATACTTGTATTTCAAGGCTAATATCAGGAAACAAGGTAACATATCTCACTAGGGTTGTTTCTCACCAAAAATTAATCGATGATACCCTTCTATTGTCTAAAGCGTCAGTGGTTGAAGCCAAAAGAATTAAATACATCCTATAACTCTACAAGGATGCTACTGGTCAGAAAGTTAATTTCAATAAAATCAAGTTATATTTCTTGAACACCCCCATTTAGAGGCAAGGAAGGATTACATAAATTTTAGGGTGTGATATAGCAAACCTCCCCACTTCCTATCTTGGTCTCCCTTTTTTCATTGGTTCTCCGAGAGAGTCAATGTGGGACAAGGTTATTGAAAGAATTCAAAAAAAACTTGTTGGATGGAAATGTCACATTCTATCTCAAGCAGGAAAGCTGACCCTCACTAGGCCTCTCTTCAGAGCATTCCAGTATATTTCATCTCCATTTTCAAAGCCCCTGTGAAGGTTTTCTATAAAATTGAGAAACTCCAAAAAGAATTTTTGTGGACTAGATCAGAGGAGAAAAAAAAGATACACCTTTTAAGATGGACCAAAGTGTGCAGACCCGGGGAAAATGGGGGCTTAGGTCTAAGGAGAATTGCTCATATGAATTTAGCTTTAATAGCTAAGCGTGAGTGGCACCTCATTTATGGTGAAGAAAATGAATGGAAAAATATCATCAAACAAAAGTATCTTCAAAATATGAAATTTCTAAGTGACTCAGTTCCAATCAGAGGTTTTGCTTTTTGGAAAGCAATTCTCAATTGTAAGGAAATCATCAAAAAAGGTTTAAGATGGGTTTTAGGCAATGGTGAGAGGATAAATTGTTGGAATGATAGGTGGGCTAAGGATGAACCACTGACATAATATCCTAACTTAGCTTGAATCAAAGAAATCAAGGAAGAACACATTGGTATAAAATTCTCTGATTATATGGTTGAGGACAGAGGCAGAATGAACTACAAACAAATAAGGATTTAGGGATTTCAAGCGAAATCAAATGATCTTTGTAATATTATCGAGTAACAGTTTATCCTCATGATACCCAAGGAAGATAAAGTGACCTGGTCTCCTACGGAAAATGGGCAATTCATTGTTAAATCAGCTTACAAGCTTCTGCTTGATGACGAGGATTTTGTCCTCCAAAAGGACTTAGTTTGGATAAAAAATTTAATTCCAAAAATTGTAGTCTTTTCATGGCTGGTTATCCAAGGAAGAATTCTAACCATTGATAATATGATGCATAAAGGTATTTGTATCACTAATCGCTATTATCTGTGCAGGGCTAATTGGGAGACCATTTATCACATTTTCCTTGAGTGCCCTTTTTCCTTGACTATCCTAAGTGGAATTTTTTACGCCTTCAATATATCCTAGGTTAAACCAGCCATCGTACTTGATTTGTTCATCCATTGGCCTTGCCCCTTTTCAATCCAAAGACTTAGATACATGTGGAAAATTTGTTTCAATCACTATCTTTGGCAGGTGTGGTTAGAAAGGAACCATAGAGTCTTTAATGAGTCTATCCATGATCATAAAACTATCATTGCCAGGATCCTATCCTTTGCCAAAGAGAATGTGAACCTTATCCATTTTGATATCCATAAACCTCATCTACAGGAGACCACGATTGCTCAATATTTAAGCTTAACCTTGTTAGATGAGTCTGTGCCTAGGGTAGTCAACCCTAGAGCCAATGTTAAGTGGTCCCCACCTCCTATGGGTTGGTTTAAGATTAATTTTGATGGAGTGGTTAAGGAAAATCCTGGTAGAGTAGGCGTTGGTAGCATTGTGCGAGATCATAATGGGAATATGATTCTTGCATTTTATGAATATTTAGGAACAAGGACGAACAATGAAGTTGAAGCTAGAGCTATGTGGAGAGGCCTTCAAATGACTCAAGAGTTAGAAGGCAATTTTATCATAGAAGGAGACTCTATGCATGTTATAAATCTCCTCAATAATTGGAAAACACCTCCTTGGAGGATTAAAACAATTGTTGAAGAGGTTAGGATCCTTTTCCAGGGAAGATAGGATAGAAAAGCCCAACATGTCTTTCGGGAAGCTAAAAAAATTGCTGATAAGCTAGCCAATTTGGGTGTCAATGGTGACAAACTTTTCAAATGGGAACACGGTGTCCCGAGCAAAGTAGAGGAGCTTATTCAACAAGAATACTAGGAGTAATAGTCGAATTTACCAATAGGGAAGGCACTGTATGTTCAAAGGCTAGGAGTATTCCTACCTCTTTTTTGAAATGGACTCACAATAAAAATTATTTGAACTATTAGTCTTCGTGGATGTTGCTTGGAAATACCACAAAGACTAATGGGGATAGTCACATGTCAGATAACATGGCTCCTAGTCATATTAGTAATTTGAGGTTGGTTGATAATCACAGGGTGGGAAAGAAATGACAATATAAGACTTTGAACCAAAGCCACGTGGACCACCAGATAACCACTGCCATAAATCTAGCCAGCAGGTTCACTTCTCCAAGGCTGATTGGACAAGATGGTACGTGGTCCCAAAACATGTCATATACGAAAGAAAGCAATTACCAAATAATTATTAAGAGTAACTATCAATACAGAGCTTGTGGGAGTTTTTTTTAGTACTCTGCTATGTGTGTCTGCAACTTTTTATTTCTCCACTATTTCAAGGAAGGGATCCGTGTCTGTTTCTTTTTTTGTAATTATGATGTAGGTGTGTTTTCTTGGGGTATACCCAAAATTTTGTATGGGAATTTTATTTTTTATAACAGGCTATGTGCCTTACCGGATGTAATGGATTTGGTGGCATGTAGATTTTACATATATAGGATCCTTAGTAAGGACATGTTCATCAACAACCCTGGGCTAATTTTTGTAAAAGGTTTTGGGTGAACCTATAAAACCCGGTATTTATCTTATCTACCAAAAAAAAAATTGTATATGATCCCTTAATTAATCCTCCTACAGATAAGGAAGGTAAGCTCCTACAACATTAAAATTCAAAATAAATCAATACACTTTTGAGAGGTTTGCATAGAATAGAGTATATGAAAGTTATGCATTGTCAAACTACAAAAGAAATGTGGGATAAACTACAAATATATATATGAAGGAGATAAAAGTGTCAAGAAAGCAAAGATACAAAATCTCAAAGGATAATCTAAAGCATTAAGAATGAAGGATGAGGAAAATATTAGTAATTATATAATTCAAATTGATGAGGTTGTTAATGATATGCAAGGACTTGGAATGAAGATTGATGAATCGGATGTTTGTGATAAAGTCTTAAGAACTCTTCCAAAAATATTTAGTGAAAAGGATTCTGCTATAGAAGTTTGAATGGATGGTGATTCCTTGACAAAAGATATTTTTCTTTGTATTATTATAGCATTTGAGATGAGAACAAAAGAGGAACGAAATCCTAAGAAAGAAGCACCATTTAAAGCAATAAAGAAGACAAAGGGTAAGAAGTTAGAATCGAGCAATGAGTCATCCAATGATGAAGAAGTAAATTATGGTAGAAGGAATACTGATTCGAGAAGATCTAGAGATACAAGATCTGTTAAATTTTTCAATTGTGGAAGGTATGGTAATTATGCAATTGACTGTAAAGAAGCTAAGAATAACAATGATGAAGAAAAATATGATCACAATAACAGAGAATTAGAAAGATACAGACACAAAAATAAAAGCAAGGATAGACAAATCAAACAAGGAAATAAGTTCTTTCAAATACAAAAGAGAAGCTACTATGCAGATAAGGCAAGTAAGTACTCAAGTGATAGTGATGCTAGTTTTTCAGACAATGATAGAGATGAAGTCATATTTATGATTGAAAAATAATAAGTCAATAAAAGGACTCCAATATTTCTTAAATATTTTAGATATGGTAACTTTAGACATATTGAAGATAGTTGTACAAGGGATGGCTATAGTTTTAGTTATGATGAATATGCGGATGCACTTGAAGGACCAGATGAAAACCTTCTAATGGCATTAGAATAAGGTGTAGGTGATCCTATAGAAGACAAACCAAAATAAAATAAAGATGTGGATAAAGGTAAACAAATAGAAGAATATTTAGAGAAATATGGATATGATATCAAGGGAGAACTTATTTATGCTCTTGACAAGGTAAAGAAGGTAAGAAAGCAACACTCTAAACTTGAAATTTAGTTTCAGTAATTTGATGAAGAGAGAAAATTTCTTATAGAGGATTTAGAAAAATAGGCTAAGGAAAAAAGTTTCAAATATAAGTTATAAGCAAAGATATTAGAATCTGAAAATTTAGCACTAGAAGTGGCACTACTAAGAGAATATTTAGAAGACTCCAAATTCAAGCTAAAAGGGTTAAAATATAGCTCAAATAAATTGAATAAGTTCATCAAGATACAAAAGCCTACATCAAGAAAAAGAGGTCTTGGATTTGAACAAGTTCAAAAGAAATGGGAAGGAAAGTCAACCTCAAGTTTTGGATGAGAAGAAACTTCAGATGAAGATACTTCAGAAGAAGACAATGTAAAATAAAGTGAGATATTTAAGGATGAGTTGGACAATAGAGAGTTCAAAAAAAATAGAAACAATGCACAAATAAGATACAGATGGAATAACAATCAGAATAGGTCAAGAGAGACTAAGAGACAACTAATGTCAAGACAAGGAAACTTCAATGGAATATGTTTTTAATGTCACAAGTTTGGACACATGGCTTCATAGTGTAGAATACATGAAAGACAGAAATATGGGAATAAACAACTTTCCATGGGTATTTCTACTCATGTAATCAGTTTGGTCACAAGGAAATGAATTGCAGGGTTCATGACAGAAGAGGATATGGCTTCACTAGGAGAAATCCTACGACATTTGTACCTCCAAGGAATAATAACATTAAGTTTTATAAGTGCAATAATGATGGTCACACAACAAAGTGGTGTAGAGCAAACTTTCCAAAATCAAGCAAGAACAAGAACAGGAATAGGAATAGGAACATGAATAGGAATATGGATATGAACAAGAACATGAGCATGGATATGAATAGGAACAAGAACCTGCATATGAACAAGAACAGGAATAGGAACTTGGATATGAAAAATAATGGGAACATGAATAGAAATAGGGATAAGAATGTAGACATGGACAGGAACATGGACATGGAAAGAAACAGTCAGAGGAATTATAAGGATCAGATAAGAAGAAAAGAGGATAAAGGTAAAAAAAAATGCTTTCTGGGAGTAGAAATACTTCCACCCTAGAATTAACCACCTCAAGAGAAGGTGAGGGAGGAGCTAATCTAAGAGGCTCATTCTTAGCCTTGAGCCCCAAATTTGACCCTTTGCCATTGATGTCAAAGGGAGAGAGATTTGAGTAAGGGGGAGATATTTGGTATTTGAGTAAAAAGGAGAGAGCATTGAGCTAGGGAGAGCAATGTCCCAGGGGGAGTAGAAAAAAATAAAAGCCAAGTTTTTAGTAAAAATAATTTGGGTTACCATCAATGATAAAGGAGGAGATTGTTGGACTTTTTGAGTCATTAATTCAAGTTGTCATTGATGTCAAGGAATGAAGTCATCATTGATGTCAAGGTATTTTTCAAGAAAAAAAGTTGTCATTGATGTCCAGGAATAAGCCACTAATGATGTCAAAGGTCAAGAGGAACAATGCAGAGGTTAAAGGCAAAAGGGCTTCATAATATTTTTTAATATTATGTGGAAGCATAAGTTAGAAGGTTTAAAATAAAAGGTTTTGAATAAAAACCAAGGAAGCTTATTGCAATTTTAAAGGAAGGTTTAATATTTATTTTATAAAATATTTAAATTTAAATTTTATAAATATATATTATTTATACAAAGTTGTGCAATGAGAGGATGCCTTAATAAACCAAAGTTTTTTAAATAATTAATTTATAAATTAATAAGTTTAAATCATAGTGTCGATGTCTAAAGTGTGAAGAAATTCGAGTGTCGACGTGTATGCATAAAGGAGGGAATCACTATATAAACCATGCCTTAAGAGGCATTAAAATTATCCTTTTGCTCGAACGTTAATGCATGCAATTGTGTTGAGAGCTTGTGTGGAAAAAGAGAAATGGATTTTTGTTTTATGTGCCAGCAAATAAAGACAAAGATGAAAAGCGAAAAAATTTGGAAGCCATATGGGCAGCATGGCCTAGTGGCAAGAGAGCATTGGTTAGAGTGTTTCAGTTCTAGGTGACCTATGTTTGAAACACGATGACAACGTGTTTTGGTGGTTGTGTTTGTGTTGAAAGTGCCAAATAAATGATGCATATTTTGCTTGGCAAAGTGGGGAGCTTCATAGAGCATGTGGTGCTCTCCATTACCCAAGTGAGTGCTTTGCTCATGCGGTGGTTGGAGCTAATGCTAGGGCATTAGTTGAGGCTACGTTGTGAGTTTGATTCCCACCAAGGCCAAGGTAATAAATTTTAATTATTATTTTTGTATTAAAGTTTGACGAGGTCTTAGGGAGTTAAAAAGGTTGATTAAAATATTTATTATTATTATTTTTGATAAGTTGGAGAAATAAGGAGTTAGCTTTATTTTTGAATAAAGTATTTGTGCCACATTGATTTGTTGAAGTTTTAGAAGGATAAAGGGAACATCTTGCATTGAATTATTTTGAAAAGAATAGTGCATTGAGTAATATTTTAATTGGGAGATTATAATATGTAAGTGGTGAATTATTTTTGTAAATGTTGATAAATATTTTCTTAAATATGGGGTGATAAGTTGTATGTGTGTTTTGATATTAACATTGTATTACTAAGGGAATTTATCATCTTATAACTTCCTTGAGATTGGCAAATAAGTGTTTGTGGTTGTGGCAGATTTATGAGATTCCTTCATCATAAAGAAAAATGTATGAGCACATTCTTCCATAGTTAATTTGATTGGTTGATTTACTAAAAAATAAGTTTGGAGTGAAAAGCACTTTATTAGGATTTCTATTGAGTGTATTGAGTTAATGTTTCAAGGTTTTCTAGAAATAATTTTTTTTTTATAAGCATTGTTTTTGAAGGCACTGGTTGTGTGAAAAAATTGAACTAAGGTTTGAGTATCATTGCTATGTGAATATTATTTTATAAGAATTGTTTTTGAAGCCATTGGTTGTGTGAAGAACTTGAACTAGGGTTTGATTATGTTGAGCAAAGAACTTGAACTAGGGTTTGAGTATCACTGCTATGTGAAGATTGATTTATAAGCATTCTTGTTGAAGTGAGTGGTTGAGCAAAGAACTTGAACTAGGGTTTGAAAAGAACATGAGTATAATTGTTATGTGAGATTTGTTGTTGAGCATTGTTGGGAAAATTTTGAGTTGGTGTTTATATGCTTGGACTAGAGTTTGAGAGCAAGGATTAGTTCATTGAGTGTTTAGTTGAGTAGAGTTGGTTGAGCCTAGTTAATTGGGTGTGTGAAGTGATTGTTCAATTTTCTTAAAATAAACTATTCTATATTCTGAATTGATTTGAGAAATTGATTGAGCATTGAGGTGAATAAGAAGCATATTGAGTCTCTAAAAATTCTCCTTATGTTTCTAAGAGAGTTATTGAAATAAATTGAGCATTGTGATAAGTGTAGAACATATTGAGTCTCTAACAATTCTCTTTATGTTTTTATGATATTTTACAAGTTCTTGTGTGGACTTCTTGAGCATATTTGAGGAAAGTCTTTGAGAAGACTTGTGAATAGATTTGAGTAAGCTTTTGTGGAAGCTTACAATACATATTGAGATAAAATTTGTACAAGTTCTAGAGAGGACTTGTGAAGCATATTTGGACAATTTCTAGAGAGGACTTATAGATCATATTTGAGCAAATTCTAGGGACAACTTGTGGAGCATATTTGAGCAAGTTCTAGAGAGGACTTGTGGAAAGATTAGTGTGAGCTTTTGAGGAAGCTTACAAGGTAGATTTAAGAGAAGTATTTGAAAAGGTTTGAGAGCAAAGTTGATTGATTGATTTTAAAGGTTTAGGGAATATCCAAAAGATTTGATTTGAGATTGATTCAAGCTTTGAGTTAAGGCTTGAGGATAGATATTGAGAAAAAAATTGTGCTATACCAAAGGACTATGTTTAGTATATATTTGAGAACAGAGTTTGGTACAAATTTGAGGACAAGTTTGTGCCAGACCAAAGATAGAGATTGAGCAAATTTGTGCTAGAATGAAGGATAGTGTTTAGTGCAGATTTGAGACAGAGCTTTGGAGGTGATAGAGCAAAGGATAATAGTCTCCAGTGGATAGAGATCCATTATCTAGGGCAGTGAGGTCAGGTCTTCTGAATGATAACACGAGTCTTCAGTGGAGAGAGATCCACAAGTTGGTGTAGTGGAGGTAATAGTCTTCTAGAAGATCACCAACGAGAGCAGAGGAGAAGGAGTTCTCATATGGATAGAGATCCATGAACTTTATTTAAGGGATTGGTGTCTCCTTTGAACATATGTCCATAAACATTGTAATAGGGAAAGGATTCCCAAGATATTGATTGAGAAAATTTTGGTGAAATATTTTCTCCATGGAGTAGCCCACATTGGGTGAACCATGTAAATTGTGGTGTCTTTATTATGTGTGGTGATTTATGCATTGCTTTAATTACTGCTATATATTGCTATCTATACATTGCATAATATTAATTGGGAAATAAAAGTAAAAAGTGGTCTTATATTTTTCACACCCCCTCTCAGTATAAGGTTGTGTTATTCAGAAATATGAGCAAGTTTTGTTGTCATTGATTTCAAGATTCAATTTCAGTGAGCAACATCAGTTTCTGTGAGCATTGCAAGAAAATGATTTCTTCTAGGCCTAAGGGAAAATAATATTATAATATGCATATTATAATATTTAAGGTGGTCAAAAAGGTCTATAAGATCAATAGGAAGGTCCAAGAAAATAATATTATAATTTAAATATTATAATATTAAAGTTCTAAAGCATAGGTCTAAATTAAATTGATTATAAGTTAATTATAACAACTTTGTTAAATATTTATTTATAAATTAACTTAAATTAAAATGACCCTAAGATTAGGGTTACAAATGGAAAGTAATAAAATTCGAGCATCAATGTCAACTATCCTTTCCACCCGCTAACATGTTGAGGTAAGAGCAAAAATTTTATATATACCACATGCTTTGAAGGAAAAAAAATGTTCTTCGAATAAAACTAATCGAAGTGCATGTGATTTGTGCGAACTACGTGGAATAAGAGGAGAAGAGGACAATGTAATTGCAAATGTGGTAGTCAACGAGCGGTTAAAGGGAAGGTGACTTGGATATTTGTTGCCAACCATGGTGGTTTGGTCAATGGTAGGTGACTATGGCTTAAGGCGCTAGCAGACAGGAGGTTCTACAATCAAAACCCTGTGGTAGTGCTTTTGCTAAGGTGCATGCGTTAAGTTTTTTTTGGGCACCAAGGTGAAATTTCAAAGCTCACAAGGTGCTCTTTGGTTCCAAGGTGAGAAACTAGCTCACATGGCATGTGGGACTTGGCTAGGGCACTATGGAGATGCAAGCAGGAGTTCAAATCCCACCAAGTGCATGGTACTAAAATTTTAAATATTAAAATTACTTCTAAAGTTTAAAAGGTGGCATGATAAATTTTACTAAAGGGGAGTTATAAGTTTTTTAAGGTTAATTGTTTTAATTGTGATTTTTGATAAAGTGAAATTGAAATAGGAGTTATAAGGTTTAAAATGAGAATTATATTTTAATTGGGTTAAGCTATGTTGTATTAGAGATATAAGGGTTTATAAAGAAAATCAGTGTGGTTATTTCCTTTAGACAAATTATTGGCTTGTATTTTGAAGTGTGGAGATTATAAAGTGTAAAAGATATTTATTGCTATGTATGGTGAAATATTTTGAGGGATAAAATTGAGTGAATGATTGAGGAAACATTGCTACCTAACATTTGAAATTGGCAAAAAGTTGATTGTGATTGAGACAGGTGTTTGAAGTCAAATATTCTTAAAACAAAAGGTTAGGGCACATTATCCTTAAGAGTGATTGTTGGATATTGTGAATGCTAATTTGGAGTGAAAAGGTTCTTTTCTGATAAGCATTTTTGAGTAAACCTTTATATGCATGATTGATGAATACTTGAGTGAGAACTTGTGAACTATCTTGAACTAGGGTTTGTGCAAGATCATGAGTATTAGTGTTATGTGAGATTGTTTGACAAGCATTGTTGGAAATAATTGGATGAGTATTCATATGCTTAAACTAGGGTTTGTGAAAAGATCATGAGTATCATTGTTATGAGAATTTGAGAACTATATTGAACTAGGGTTTGTGAAATATCATGAGTATCATTGTTATGTGAGGTTTTTTTTATAAGCATTGTTGAATAAGACTTCATTGAGTGATTTGTTGAGTGGATTTGATTGAGTATAGTTGACTGGAAGTATTGGAGGGATAGTTCAAGTTCTATGAAACAAATTGTTATATATTATGAATTAATTTGAGAAATATATTGGAAGTGATTGAGTGTTTATGAGTGTGAAATATATTGAGTCTTTAACCATTCTCTATATGTTTCTAAGGTAAAACAAGAAATTTTGGAAGTGATTGAATGTTTGTGAGTATGAAATATATTAAGTCTAACCATTCTCTATATGTTTTTGTAAGATTAAAACAATATTCTGTGTGAAACTTGTTTGTGTGATTAAAGATATTTTTTGTGATAGATTGAGTTGAGTTGTATAAAGCTTTTGTGAAAGCTAGTGGACAAATTTGAGTAAGTCCTAGAGTGGACTTAAGGACTAAGTTGAGTAAGCTTTTGTGGAAGCTTACAATGTAGCTTTGAGACAAGTCTAGTGAGGACTTGTTGAGCAGATTTGAGACAAGTCTTGGTGAAGACTTGAGAGTAGTTTGGACAAGTTCTAGTGAGGACTTATTGAGAAGATTTGAGGTAAGTCTTAGAGAATACTTGAGAGTAGTTTGGAAAAGTTCTACCGAGGACTTGTTGAGTAGATTTGAGGTAAGTTTTAGAGAATACTTGAGAGCAACTTAAGCAAGTTATTGAGAGGAATTTTTAGATAGATTTGAGGAAAGGCTTTGAGAAGACTTATGAGTAGAGTTGATTGATTGATTTGTTCAAGATTTGTGTTAAGGATTGGGGCAGATATAGCAGAGTTGATTTGGAATTGGATCAATCTTTGTGTTATGGCTTGAGGATAAATTTGAGAACAGATTTTGGTGTCGATTTGAGGACACATTTATGCCAGAATAGAGATAAATATTGAGTATATTTGTGCTATACTAAAGAACTATGTTGAGTGCAAATCAGAGATAGATATTGAGAAAATGTGTGCTATATAGAAGGACAATGTTTAGTGTAGATCATAGATAGATATTGAGCATATTTGTGCTAGATCAAAATATTGTGTTTAGTGTATATTTGAGATAGATTTGAGAGCAATATTTTGAGGTGATAAAGTAGAGGAAAGTAGTCTCTAGTGGATAGAGATCCATTAGCCAAGATAATGAGGATAGGTCTTCTGAGTGAGAACATGATTCTTCAGTGGAGAGAGATCCACAAGCCAGTGTAGTGGAAGCAGTAGTCTTCTAGAGTATCACCAACTAGAGTAGAGGAGGAGTTCTATTGTGGATAAATATCCACAAACTAGTTGAGGAGATTGGTGTCTCCTATGGATAGAAATCAATGAACTTGATTAGGGTATTGGTGTCTCCTTTAGACAGAGGTCCATAAACATTGTAATAGGGAAAGGTTTCCAAAGATATTTATTAAGAAATTTTAGTGAAATATTTTCTTTGTGGAGTAGCCCACATTGGGTGAACCATGTTAAATTGGTGTCTCTATTATGCATGGTGATTTATGCATTGCTTTTATTACTGTTGTTAATATTACCATTGATATATTACATAATATTATTTGAGAAAGAAAAGTAAAAAGTGGTCTTATATTGTTCACCCCCTCCCTCTCAGTATAATCTTGTGTTCTTAAAATTTTAGGTAATGTAGCAAAATACCATCAAAGGGTCATTTATATAAGCAATCACCAATGATGAAAACATAATAGACATATTGTCTAAAATTATTGTGCTCATTGCAAGTGAGGCCTTCAAGCACTATTCACAGGGTTATGTATAGTGGCAAATATTTGCAAATTGAGGAATATTAGGATTTCCAAATTTAGAAATTGCCAAATATGAGGACCCTCGATGTCGGCCCATTCGCTTAAATTTTTAGAACCAATTTTTTCTTAGGGTCAATTTTCCACAATATATATCCAAACAAAAATATTTGTACTCGTTGGAAATATCTTTTCAAGCATGATCTATTGGTGGTGTTTTTGTGAAGTTATATGATGATTTAATAGGTCAAAAGTGGCCCAAAATATGAATTTATATTTTAGTGCTTCAAATACCCCAATTTTTTGTATGAAGATGCTCGAATTGATTTTCTTAGCATTCCTCATGATTCACCTTGATTTTTATTAGGATTCACCATTTTTTACAAGTATATTTTGATTCCAACCCCTTATGTATAAACCTAACTATTCATATTTGAGGAAGACATAAATGCCTTTATAGCAAGGATCTTGAGAGGTTGTTAATTCAGTAGTAAAAATATTAAGGGTATTTGACTAGATTCAAGAGCCATTGGTTGTCTAATTTTATTAATGATAATGGTAGCATGTTTATATTCTAATTCTAAATGAGAAAGGGATATAATTGTCATCATTGCATTGGCATGGTAGTTACTCAGAATTGGAATGGTGTCTATAGTGATCTTATAAAAGGTGGCTATTAACTAGTCAAAAATTTCTTTATAAGGTTTTAGTTTATCATCTTTAGTATTATATGTTCCTTTTATTTGGTTGATGATAAGCTACATGTATCCAAAAAATGGATGAAACTATAACCTTTAGGGATTGTGTTGCATATAGTTCAAGAACTAAAGTTTTATATTTAGTGGTGTTGTTAGTATATGGAAATTGAATCTTAAATAACAAATGTATAATGATATTTTATGGAGAGGATAAGAATTTTTTTGATCTTGATTCTTTTCAACTTCTTGACCAATAAAAGTAAAGGTACTATAAAGTATATTGCTTAGTTTGTAAACAATAAATAGTCTCATCAGGAAAATGTACCTCTATTGGTTGATGAGCTTCTAGTGGGGCATCTACTAGAGGTCAATTATAGCTTATCCATTTAAGGATTTCTGTTTGACAAATTCAGGATAAATTTCATTGAGATCCATCACCTACTTGGTATTATAGCTTGAAAGGTGTGGTTTTAGCATACTATCTCAAAATATCTACTCGAGCTATTAAAATGGTCTTCTTATTAGGCATGTAGTGTCTTAATATTTATGTAGTGAGTAATACCACTAAAAAGAGTTTTTCTAATGGTGTGTAATGTGTTTCATATCTTATGAAGGTTTTACTAATGTTGTAAATTTCTCTTTCTATATGTTGGTAATTATATTGATCCAACATGATTCCTCAAGCATGTATAGTTAATGCCATGTATAATTATAAGGGATTTGTAGGTTTGATTTGTATGATAACTAAAGGATATAAGTTGTATATCCTTATAAAACTAAAATAATTTGGAATATTATCATCCAATTTGAACTCAACACTCTTCCTTAAGATTTTAGTAAAGGGTTGGCATTTGCCTACTAGTTGAGAGATGAATCATTGCATGGCTTGTAACTTTCCTTCTAGACTATAAAGTTATGCCAATATATTTTGGGGAGTAATATCTATAATGGTATAAATAATGTTAGGATCTGCTTTAATTCCTTTATGGGAAATAATAAATCCTAGTATTTTCTTGATTTAAGATTGATATTGTCTAAGTGATCAAATATTCATTGTAATTCAAGAATACCATCTTCTCATTTTTGGGATTGAGTAAGTATATCATTGACATAGACTTCCACCATGTTATGCATCATATCATGAAAGGCATAACTTACTAGCAAAAGTGCCCCAATGGGTGATGAAAGCTATTTTAGGCTGGTTCTTAAGTACTATCTAGATTTGGTTGTATCCTAACAATCCATCCATGAGATATGATATCCCAAAATTAGAAAATATTTGATAATCATATCGATGTTGGAAAGAGAAAATTCATATTTTGGACATGCCTTATTAATGTCTTAAAAGTATGTATAGACATGAAGAGTGCCTTCTTTTTTAGCAATATTCACTATGTTAGATATCTAATTATGAAATTGATGGATTTAATAAACTTTTTATCATGGATTTTCTGAAGATCATATTTACAAAGTAGTGCTACTTTTAGATGCATCTTCCATAGCTTTTGCTTAACATGTATTACATAAAAGTGAGCATCTATATTATGGACCATGATACAAGGCTATTTTTCAACCATGTCTATGTAGGACCATGTGAATACATCATAGAATATGGCTAGGAGACTTGTGTAAGCCTCACATTCTTCAATATTCAAGGCATTTCCAATTTTTAGTATTTTAGGTTAATCTTGAGTCTCATTATTTACATAGATTATTTCTTCAATAAGGATTTGGTACTTATCTTAAAATTATGGGGTTGTGGGAAGTGCCCAAAAGTTTTCAAGATTAGTTAAAATCAATGTTTTCATGTCTAATTCAACTGAATATGGAGTATTAGTAATGCATATCAAGGTAAGAGGTTTGAATTCTTTTGGAGTAGATCGATTATAAAATACTTGTTACTTTCATTAGCAAGTAATTGAATTTCATGTGTCATGGTGTTTTTTATTTGAGATGATGAGTCAGAGAGACAAATTATGTATATGGTGTTTATGCTAAGAGAGGAATAGTCATACTTCTCTTTGTATTCTAATATCATGTTATTGAAGGGTTTCAAGGATGTTATTTTCATCATAGCTATCAAAGGATAATGAAAAAAATTGATATTTATTTTAGTGGGGTTTGTATATGAATTATATTTTCTCTATACATGGTTTAGGATCTAAGGGTTATTTTATGTCTTGCCCAAATTTTATTAATATTATTCCATGATATAAAAATTTTCATAATATCAGATACCTAATGCAAATTGGATATGTAGTAGAAAGAATAATCTTGTTCATCTGGAAAGAGATTACTTCCATGAATTACATTTTCATTGGTTGTTCAAACATAAATAAAGGTGAAGCCACCTATTTGGACTATCACATCATTTTTGGAAGATGATCCCAAGATCTTGGGTAATGGAGGTAACCTAGTTAGATCTAATGCTAATAGATAACTTTGAAGGGCAATATTTTGTGTTTTCTTAATTTATTGTTTTGGGATTTCAACATGATTTCTAGTACTAGCCTTATGATCATTGTTACTTGGAGGAAGGGATGGATATCTTGTCATTTTACTATTGATAATAATATTTGCACTTAGATATGGATAAAAGTGCATGTTTGAATTTTTTTCTAAGAATTGGTAATAGGAAGAAGGGCCACAATTTTCTAGGATGGTGTAAAGTTGACCTTGATAATAAAATTTTAAAGATTGTTGGTATTTATAAGAAACTTATTGTATGACATGAATCTATAGTCATCCTAGGATAAGATTATATTTTAGGTTATATGTTAGGACATGGATTAGAATGTTGAGTATGTAGGGTCCCATAATTATATGGAGGACTAATGTTCCCATAACTCTATGCTCTTTTTTGTCGTATGCATTCATAATAACATAAAACCTATCCAATTATTTACTCTCTAACCCAATCCTATGAATGAATTTAAGGTTACACATATTTAGAGTAGACTCATTGTCAATTAACACTCTTAATGTAACTATTTCCAATATCACAAATAACATGCAATGAGTATTCCCCAAGCATGGATGGTTATGGGACATCTTATTTGGAAAAGGAAATAGTCACATTATTAATGACCATAGTGTCTACTACATACATTAAATTATATGGACTTAGATCTCATGGAACTACTTGCTGATAAAAAAATTGAAGAACATTTTTCTATGGATAGGGGAGGCTTTAAATAACTTGAGAATATATATTTTTATAGGTATATCTTCAAGTTGTTGGTAAAGATTAAATTTTGCCTTCCACTTTTCTTGAGTTATTAGAACTAGGGTAGGTTTTTCAAAAGGATGGTCTAGTTTAGATTGTGAATCTAGAAGAGTGTTAGAGGATGAAGTTTCCCTTTGGTCATTGTATTGTCATCTTGTTAATATGTTGATCATTCCCACCATATTTTACTTAGAGGTAGGATATTTTTGTACCATATATTATTGGTAGTCTTTTACTCATGGTTGGATAAATATTTTTGGGAGATACCCAAATATTAATTGGATAATAAGGAAAATGAGTCATTGAAAGTGACTCATGATTTATCAATGAGGTATTTTTTGATGCCTCAAAGGATCTTACACCTATTGATTAAATTTCCACTATAATAAAGGTAGGCACATTGCTCTTAAGCATTTAATTCTAGGTTGTTTTTCTATTTTCAGATTCAAAGGTTTTATATGTGGTAGTTCAATCATATTTTATTCTAATAGTAGTTCTAAAATAACTAAATGAGGTATGTATAATTTAGTTTATTGTATTTTATGCCTATATTTTTTGTTTAGAACAAGTTTCTATAGGATCATATAGTTCCTCCACTATTATTATTTGGCCTAGACTCAATGACTTCATTACCTACAACATGTTTTTTATATTTTCCTTTCTAATTAGAAGATTTTTCTTCTTCCTTCCTAAATTTTAATTACCCATTTTTTTTATAAGGACAAACTCTACATTATTATCCAATTGAATTATATGTTCATAATAAGGAACTTAAGTCATATCAAGAGAATGGGAGAGATGTTCATTGATATTTTTCTTAATAATTCTAAGGAGGTCCTTTAGAAGATGTTTGTACACTAGTTTTGCTATTAATGACCTCCATCTTCTCAAGAATTTTAAAATGATTTCTTCCTTTCCTTTTTTTAATTGGTATAAGTTAGAAATGGTGGTATTTTCTTCTATATATATGAAAATTTGATAGACAAAAATATTACCTAATTACCTAAAGCTTTTAAGATAGTGACATGGTAATTGGAAATACCATTCTAATTCTAATCCTACAAGTCTTTATAGGAATACATTTTATAATAAAGGCTTGTCATATGCTATGCTAATGCAAGAAAGAATTAAATTTTTATATAGCTTATGGAGTCACCTAAACCATCATATTTAGGAATCTTAGTAACTTCAAAATTATGGGTGAATTATTGGTTAGCTATGAATAGATCTAAAGGTTGGTTGCACATATCATCGAATGATCAAATTGATTTTGATAGTCCTTGAAGTTAGGTTAATTTTTGAGTTAGTTGTCATAATTGTGATATAATAGGTTGAACTTTTGGCAAAAGTTGCTTTGTTAAAAATAGGGAATTTTGTGAAATTTAGAAAAGTTTTGAAATATTAACCAAAGGGTTGGTTTATATAGGTTGAAAGGAAAATAGATTTAAGGGGGTGTTAAATGTACTACTTTAAGTATTTATTATGTCATGGATGGATACTTCTCCAAAACTATTGAGATTGAATGGATTTATAAAATTCTATGTTCTTACCTGCTCAATGTTTGAAAAGACTATTTTTTCTAGAAAATATTATCAAAAGTAACATTTTGCAAAGAGGATGTTCTAAGTGCATTACTTCCATAGTAGAAGGGGAAACATGACTAGGAATTCTTAACAATTCCACTATGGAGGTTGATGGGGTTTTATTCTGTATAAAAGGGGTGGGGATGAAGCTCTTTGTTTTCACAAAAATAGTTGAACACTTTTATCCTAGGGTATTGAATTATATGTTTGAAGGTCCTTAAGAAACATCCAAGGGATTAAAATCCAAAGGAGTCAATCTAGGTTACTGGATGGATTCTAAGTGAGAAGTCCCTCCAATAGAATGATATGCTCTATTAGGATGTTTTGAGGTGTTTGCATTTATTATCATTAACGATTCATATTTATATTTATAGGTAAATATGACCAAGTGATCCATGTATCCAAAGACCACCTACACATTTTCATAATATACTAGGGAAATATTTCCCAAGGATGGATACCCTCTTATTCCTCATATGAAAATTTTATGAATATCATAGATTTTTCTTGGATTGGAGATAGTGGTATAATAGCATATACCTTGATGTGCTATACTTCTAATTATATAATAAGGAGGCTGATCTATCATAATTGAGAGAGGAGGTAAATTTTATCAGAGTTTTATTTATAGCATTGATTAAAAAACAAAGATAATATGTTTCAAAATCACCATATATCCCCTTTAGTGATAGAATAGTCCCATATTATGACTCCTACTAGCTCACCATTTTATACTAGCCAAGTTATATAATTCCCAAGGTTTGGATGATGATTTACTCAAGGGGTTGCTAGCCTCCCCTAGTAAGACTAGCACTTGATTATGTTATTATTTCCTTGAGTTAATATGAGTAATGCTAGGAAACAATTGAGATGATTTAAATTAAAAGTGTGGTTAATTTTTAAGTTGTATTACGACAAGAATTTTTTGTTAAAAATTTGTTTAATACCATAGTGGTATTCACATTGGGTTCACAAAATATGTACACTAGGATCTAGGAATATTGGAGCCTGAGCACATGGTTTACACTTAGACAAAGTATTATGACTAAATATCATCATTAAGGGAGTTCTATATTTTATAGAATTGGGGTGTCCACAAAGGTTATATTAATATTAGCCTAAATATTTGCTTGATTTATTTTTAAACACCTAAGTCTTATAATCTATAAGGTAATACAAAAGAAAAGTGCAAAATGCAATTGCAATATGCAAATAACGAATACAAAAAAAAATATAACCTAAATGTATTTTTTATTTCTTGAGATATATGACTAATTATGATTATAAAAATAACAATTTATCTTTCAAATAATTAATATAAAATCAAACAAAATCCTATCTTAGATTTTAATGTTTAATGTATATGAAAGAGTAAAATACAACCTAGGTTACTTGATTTTAATTTCTCTTATGATATGTATTAAGGATTGTTAATTTCTATTTTTATTTTATGATATGAACATCAAAAAATAATTTTTACTTTTAAATTAAAATATATAAATAGAAAAACATTTGGAATACCCAAGATTTAGTGTCTAGTGAATTGATGAATCCAAAGTGTGCAAAATTAGGAGTCTTAAAAACAAGGACTAAATTTGCTTCTTCCTAAAAATAAATACCAATATACTAAGAGAATTACTTGTGAACCTTGTGATTTGTAAATACATAGATATTATCATAAATCCAAAATTGACACTCTACAACTTCACTACCTATAAACTTGAAATGTTGTCAATAATTATTACCCTATATTCGGTGAACCTAGAAAAGGATACTAAAAGGGGAAAAAATAAGTTTTAAGGGGTTCACTTGATGCCTAGGAAAGAGTTAAATTCCATGTTTGCAATCAAACCCCCTATCATTTTCAAACAAAATTGAATATGAAACCTTTGAAAGATTATTTTTGCTAAAAATACTTAAAATAAGATGTTATGAAAGATAATATTTAATCATAAAAAGTTCCTAATGATTTAAAATAAAATAAATATAGGTATTTTTAATTTAAAAGATGATTATTTGGCTAGTTGATACAATCACCTCTTACAAGACATGTTCACCACCATTAGAGCATAATTGGAGCTTGTAGATTTTGTAGATGTGATTTTATTTTTAAAGGTGTATACAAGGAGTAAGACCATAAAATTCATATTTTTAGATTCTTATAACTTCAAAAATTTATGATTGTGTTTGAAATTTGGAAAACCTATCCATAGATAGAATGCAAAACATATGTATTACCTACTAATATTGTATGTGATAATTTATAGAGAGTAATTATAGAGGGGAAAACACTACCAAGGGTCATAGGTGATGGTCCAAGGATGGAGATAAAAAAATATAACAAATTCATGAAATAAACTATAGTAATATTTTGAATTTTTTTTGCTAAAGATGAAAAATGAGAGGTTGGGATGACAAAATCCATGAGAAAGGTACAAAACACTAGATGCATTGAGCAAAATATCACAATGAGAAAAATCCGTAGATGACACATAGAAAACACTCCCACATGCAAGGTATTAGTTTATGTGACATTGAGAATGCACCTAAAACAAAGGAGATAAGAACCTATGGAGGAGAAACACATAACAATTCACTAGAAAAACTTGAATATGTCTCAAAATTATAATAAAAGAGTGTTAAATAGTTTGAAATAATATCCTAGAGTGTGTCAAAATATTAATATAAGATAAGTATTCCTAAATTAATCATTACCATCATATGTCATGCTTGAATATAGGATAAACTATTTTAATTTATAAATTCTAAGAAATAAATGGATGAGGCAAGATTCTTAGATTCATTTGAATGATTTTCCAATTGGAAAAAGAGCAATATCGAAGATAAAATTAGATGCAATTTGAAATGAAAGCAATATTAAAGAAAAAATTAGGTACAATATGGCAAGAAAGCAATATAGAAGAGGTTGGTAAGATAAGATAATATTTTTGTATAAAATTGGTAAGATTCATAATCCATGCCTACCTCATCCTAGTTGGCATGGATAAAATAAACCATATAGATGAGAAAATTACTATTTTGTAAATTTAATGAAAAACTACCACCTACTGAGTGAGGGGGACTGTAGGGGACTTCCTTGGGAAATCATGTACTGCTTCCTTGCTTTCCTCTTTCCTAGTCCTATTCAAGTTCCCTGGTACTTCCTTGGTCCTTCCTTCTTGGTTGTTTGGTTTGGTAGATGATCTCCTTAGGGTGGGAGATCACTTATCCTTTTTTCTACCCCTTTCTATGTCTTTTTGAAGGGTTCTTTCATGTGCTTCTAGTCTAGGATGTCTCTAGGACCTTCCATGGGACATTCCTTGGGTTTTCTGTGTTGCTTCAAAGATCATTTTTCCTTGGTGCTCTCAATTTGTCCAATTTGTTTTACAAATTTCTACTTGGTGTTGGTACTTAGAGGTTCCCCAGGTATGGTGTGTATTGTTTTTAGGAGAGTTGCTTCTTGAGTAGTTTTGCACAACATATTTTTGGTCTAGGAGGGACCATGCACTTATTCCTATGATTCTACTCTTTGGGTTCATGGATGTGGGCTTCTTCGTGGTTTATTAGCATTTTTCATGGCTTTGTGAGGGGTATCTACTTTGCTTTCTATTATGATCCCATTGGTATTCCTAATATGATTTCCAAAATTTGTTCATTGGCAATGCTAAAGGTTGTCTAGGGTTTCTTGCTGCACATTTTTGGTCTAGGGGAGACCTGAGCTTAGCGCCTACAACTTGTTCACCCCGTGGCTCCTTCCTTTTGGGTTCCCTAGGAACTTCTCCACCTCTTTCTTGTGGCTAGCAGTTTTTCTTATGCTGCTTCCTTTGCTTCTTCTAGTATCTTTGTAGATTTTCCTCATCACAAGGGGATTTCATGGCCTGTGGAGATCCTCAGATTGTTGTTCCATTTTTTAGTCATGTACGAGATGTTATTCTAGTATTTTTCTTGCATTATTGTGTGTATCATGACCCTCCCAAGATGGGATTTTCAGTTTTGGTATCTCCTCTATTCTATTTTTCTATTCACGATGGTTTTGTGTTCGGTGGTTTTTTTTTCGATATATGATTTATCCCTTGTGCGAGATTTTTTAAAATTGTGTTTTCCTTGATTTGGAGGGAATTTTAAAATTTCTTGTTGGGCAAGATTTTCAAATTTCATGTTGGGTAGGATTTTTAAAAATTTTCCTGCTTTAAGCACATTTTTCACATGCTTTTCCTTCGGTCCATCCTTTCGCATTTCCTTTGGCTTATCCTTTGGCGTATCATTTAGCCTTTCCTCTAGCCCATCCTTGGGATATTCCTTAATCCTTTCCTATGGCCTTGTATTTGGTCTAGTGACCTATTGTAAAAAGGTTTTGGGATCCTTTCAAAACCATTTTTAATGAAATCTTAACTTATCAAAAAAAATACCACCTACTAAAGTTCATCATTGATGAATTTTTCTTATGGATAATTTTGCATGTTTGACTATAAAGAGGAACATATTGAATTTTAACCTCTCAAAAAGATTTTCCACCAAGATGAGAAAAATACCATAAGAGGTTTTCAACTTCGTATGATGATTTTTTTTAAGGGCTCCAAAATTAGAGTTAAGGGTTGAAGAAAGTTTTGAATGGGTTATTTGAAATTTGTAGAGTTTTATGATGCATTTGAGTGAGAAAAATTTATCATTTATAGAGAAATATTAAAAACAAGTAATAAAAATAATTGAATCAAAATTATATCAAACCAAAATGTAGTGAATCTAATAAAAAATAGATTATAAAGGAATTTCTCTAAAAATGTAGTGTCAAATACAAGAAGAAATAGTAAAGAAAATTGAAAAATATTTTCATCATAAAATACTCAAATGAAATATTTGAAAGGATAGATATGGGGTATGATTTAAAACCTAGGATGGAAGATGAATAGTGTGACACTAGAAACCTAATAGAAAATAGATAAAGCATGCAACTTTAGTGATTCAATTATTGTTCATGAAAATATTTATACATAAAATGTTTGTGTTGATGTTTGACTTAAAGATGTAAAATGTGTTTGTAAAAATATAGTGAAAACTCTTAGTATTGATGGCAATTCAATTCTTATTGATACTATAAGAATTGTTGATGGAAATATGGACAATTTTAGATGTGTTGATGAAATTTTGAGGTATATTAATAATGAAAGGGATAGTAATAGTCCAAATTGTGTTGATGAATATTTAGATATTGATAGTTATGATGATTTGAGACATTCTAAATATATTAGTATAAGTTATAAATATTATTATGATGACTAGTATCATTTAAATGGTAGTATAAAATAGTATGATTATATAGTTAATATTTTTATGAAACACACGAAAGATATTGGTTCAATATTATTAATAAAAATAGGATACAAAGGTACAAGTATAGGGATATATGAGCAAATCATGAAATAAAATTTGGTACAAAAAATAAGGCCAAAACATAAAAGCCCTGGTATTATAGGACAAGGGAATGGCAGTGACTTTGTGATAGAGAATACTAATATTAATCTTGTGATAGGGACTACTTATATGATAGGGAACAAGAAAATCAAATTTGTGATAGTTATTAGTGTATCGCTCCAAATTTTTCGCATCCCTACCTTCAGGCTATTGGATCCGCACCCGGAAGGAGGATGGTAAAAGGATGGTGCGGTACCTCGGACGAGAGGACTTCACGAAGGTCCCGCATCTCAAGGGAGGTGTATTTTGGTGATTTTTCGACGGATGGTGGGTTCACCAGGAAACATTTGGCGGCAGTTTCCACTCCTAGGTTTTGGGAATGAGTTTTGATAGTGACCATGAATAGTGACCAACTGATTTTTAAACTCAAACTTAACACATTGGTGTAAAGTTGATGGGACTGCTCGCATGGCGTTAATCCAAGGGCGACCCAAAAGTATATTGTACGATGCTGGGCAATGTACAATAAACACAGTTGTCTCAAGGGTTCTAGGACCAACTTGCAATGGGAGGGTAATGACTCCACACGTTTCTTGTGTTTCGTCATTAAAGGCTTTGATAATCATATCAGTCTTCTTCATTTCATCACTTCTAAAACCAAATCGTTGGTAGAAGTCAAAGGTGCAGATGTTTAGAGATGAGCCATTATCAATCAAGACTCGTTTGACAGCTACATCCCCAATTAAAGCTGTAATATACAAGGGATTATCCTTGTGTAAACTGTGTTGTGGGATATCTTTATCCCGAAAGTCAATACAATCAATCTCTCGCGTGATGATAGTATTGGCCATAGCTTCAGGTTGGATGTTTTGAGGTACCATCATCTGGCTCAAAGTAAGCATCAATTCATCCCTATGGGTGGGAGAGGATCTTAATAAATCTAAAAGGGAGATTCTGGCGGTGGTATTAGACAATTGCTCATTAATGCTGTAAGGGGGTTTAGGTTGAACAATAGGAGCATGATTTCCTTTATTAGGATTTTTCGAACAAATGGAGCTGGTCCATCGTTCTGGTTTGGTTCTTGTTGGGGATTTTGAGCTTGTTGTCGGGTGACGACTCCGATGGTACCTACAATGTTATAGTGATGACGTTGAAACGGTCTCGGTTGAGAGTTTATGGCTTGTTCATAAGGAAGGACTTCATTAGAAGAAGGTCGAGTAGTGACTCTTCTGGGAAATGGTTCTTCCGGAACATTAGCATCTGTGATAGGTTGAATAGGATCTGATTCGTTTTCAGAACTATTCGATTGAATGGTGTCTACTTCACTTTCACTATCTGACTCTATATCGCTAGAATCAAAAGTTTGAAAATTATGTAAGGGCCTGGTTGTAACCAGGGATAAGGTTGTGTCGAATGTGTGAGAGTCCTGAATGGTAATTGCCCGCTAATGGTTCCTACATATCGGGTAGGAGGGGGAACATTATGATGTTCAATTTGATTAGCTACCTCTTTACCATGTCTTGGTAAAGGGTGTTGAAATATGTCTAAAGTTTGATTGGCATTCTGATTTTGATTTTGGGGAACAATCTTTTGGGTATTATTAGGAGGGTTTTGTTTAGGTTGGAAGGCTTGCACTTCCATTTCATTATTGTCAATCAAATCTTGTATTTTATGTTTCAATCTCTTACAAGCGTTGGTAGAATGTCCAGGACCTCTATGAAAATCACAGTGCAAATCAGCTCTATATCTGGGTATGCTTGGGTCAGGTTCCCGGATAGTTGGCAATTGGATTAAACCTCTTTCAAGAAGTTGAGGTAAAATAGTTGATAAAGGTTGGTTTAATCTAGTGAACTCTCGAGGAGGCTTATCGGGAGGTTTCAAGATGAATTTTTTTGTTGTTTTTGTTGCATTGACATTAGCAACATTTCTACTGTCAGTGACTCCATCACCGACAACCTGTTTGTTTTTATATTGATTTCTAGATGTTTTCTCATCATCCTTCTTTCTAAGTTGGCCTCTCCTAATGAGGGCATCTTCTACTCTTCGAGCTAAGTCTATAGCTTGATCGAAGGTAGTCAAAGTAGCTGTTGATAGCTCATAAGAAAGTTGTTCTTGTAAATTGTTAATGAAAATGTCTAACATTTCCCTATAGGGTAGCACAAAGTGCAGTTTTCCTATCAATTGTCTCCATCTTGCTAAGAAATCAGCAAAACATTCGTCTTTATCTTGTTTTAAATTGTATAGGTCTTTAATAGTTACATGCCTCTCGATGTAGGCACTAAATTGATGAACAAATGACTCAGCTTTTTCTTCAAAGTTTCTTAAGGAATGAGTGGGCAATTGATAATACCACTCTAACGCCATTCCACCTAAACTTTTGGGGAACATTTTTAGTAATAGCAAGTCGTCATGCGATATGTCGTGACATGCTATCCTAAACATGCGAAGATGTTCTATGGGATCTTCGGTTCCTTTATAGATAGGCAGGACGGGCATGGGAAAATGTTTAGGGTATGGTTGAGCTACCACTATGGGATCCAATGGTTGGCTACAAATCTCTCGATAATTATACGAGGGACGGTAGGGATCTATCTGGTCCATACGTGAAGCCAATTGTTTCACCATAGCTTCCAAACTACTAGTTTGCCCCCCATATTGATTCGGTGGGGCATTGCCATAAGTGTTATGGGCGTAGGATGGAGGAACATGCAGATTAGATGCCATGTTACTATTGTGTAAAACATTGGTAGGAAAAATATTATGGAGGAGTTTTGAAGTTGGATTGTGTTGTATTGTAGATTGTTGAAAGTTTGTATTTGGCTTTGTTTTAGATTTTTGTCTATTTAAAGCATTTTGCTCAATAGTTTGGAGGAAGGAAGTAGTGAAGGGAATTTTCTTTTGTGCGGGAGTGATTTTAGGTTGAGTAACAGGTTGCTTAGGAGGTTGGGTGACCTGTTGTTTGGTCATGGCTTGGGCTATAGTGACCATATTCGCATTAGATGGTCCACCCTTATCACTTTCTTGATCAATGAAAGACAAGGGATTAGTTTGCATATCAAGCGCCCGTTCTAAGGTTGTTTGAGCATCACTAATTTCCCCTTTATCAATACGGACTGCCACATTAAGGACGTCGATATGTTGATTAAGAAATTTTTGAAAATGTTCTACGTTGTCAAAAGTGATGCCTCCATTTGGAGCTATTCTAGGGGATGAAGATTCTTTAACACTTCCTTCTTGTTCCTTATCTTCACCTAAGTCTTCATCTGATTGTCCTAGAGTTTCACCTTCCGGATTTGTATCTCCAAGAAGGACATTTGGGTTTTCAGTTGTATTTTGTAGCCAATCTTCTCCTTCTCCTAAAATTTCTTTACCATTCCTAAGTTTAGTCATGGTGCTAAGTTTTGATTTCAGCAAATATATATATATATATATATATATATATATATATATATATATATATATATATATATATATATATATATGCAACAAATTAAAAGGTATATATTTATATATACCTAATGCAATATTGTAAATGAAATGTTTAAGTTTTTTACTATGTTTTTTTTTTTTTTTTTTTTTGATTTTTAGTTTTTTAGTTTTTCTTTGAAACAATATAATAAAGACAACAAATGAAACAATAAATGCACACAATAATAATAAGGCTGAAAGTAGATGAACTAATCTTCTATGAATAACTTATGAATATCATTAATAGGTTCAAGTTGTTCAGGGGTCATGAAATGTTCTTCTTCAAATTGAAAGTTTTCTTTTAAGAATTTGATGAAAAGGGCTATGGTGATATTGTCTGTCTCAGATGCTGGTTGATAAAAGTAAAGCTCATGGCAATACTCTCGATATAGCACAGCTCACGGAACTCTATTCCATATTTCCCTATCTGTGAGAACAACTTCTTGGTCCTCTACAAGGCCTAGGAATCGGTGTACAATGTCTGCATTCTCGAGGTATTCCTCGAAGCTGAACAACTCTGAAGATACTAAAGCTCTCCTATAGGCTAACCACCTATGGCAAGCTCTCTGAAGTTCATGATAGAACACTAATTGATGAGGATCCAGGATTCTATCCAAGACTAGCCTCTTAATCTGTTTAAGTTGTGTGGACCTAGATGAAATGATACTAAGTCTCCTGATAAGCTCGTCCCACAAGGATTGATTTCTACTTGTTTCAGGGATACTAAGGACAGAATTAACTTCTATGGCTGCTAATTGGTTTACTACGTTTATAGTAACTGCTAACCTCTTTTTAGGAGCTACCATCTAAACATGATTTTGAACCTTAAATGTTTTAAAATGCATCTAAGTTTTAGTTGTTCTAATTTTTTTTTTGTTTTTGTTTGCTTTTGTTTTTTTTTCAAAAGGTTATGATGCATTCACGTCGGGTTCACCAAAATGTATCGCTCCAAATTTTTCGCATCCCTACCTTCCAGGCTATTGGATCCGCGCCCGGAAGGAGGATGGGAAAAGGATGGTGCGGTACCTCGGACGAGAGGACTTTGCGAAGGTCCCGCCTCTCAAGGGAGGTGCATTTTGGTGATTTTTCGACGGATGGTGGGTTCACCAGGAAACATTTGGCGGCAGTTTCCACGCCTAGGTTTTGGGAATGAGTTTTGATGAGTTCGTTTTATTTTTAAACATTCATCCTAGGTTTGGCCGAATGATTCTAACTTAAACTACATGAAAATGCAATTTAAATGAATACAACAAACAGAAAAGAAAGCAAAAACAGAGAATTTGCAGGAGGCCAATGAAGATTACCTGATCCGGAAGTCTGATGAAGTTTCTGATTACTTGTAGCAGTCTGGATCGTCTGCAATTCAACAGGATCGCCTTCAATTTGATAAAATCGTCTAAACTGACAAGATCGTCTGCAATCTGACGAATTCGTCAGACGAATTCATCAGAGACCTGCAAAACAGCAAACAGATGCGAAATACAAGAAATTCTATTTTGTAAACAGGGGCAAACTATATGAAAAAGTAATATGAGTATTGAACAATATACAAGAACAAAAGTAAATGCAAATCACTGTGTTTAGATAGCAGAATATGATCTTAATATGCAAACTAGACAAAATGGGTGAACTCCAGATGCAATATAGTATAAAAACTGAATAGACAATCTAATTTATAGCATAAAATGACAGAGAAAAGAGAAAGAAGAGCAAACTCCAGGCACTGATTGCCTCGATGTGTGCTGCAGTCGAAATCGTCTCGCATCAGAACGAGATCGTCCCGAATTTGATGAGATCGCCTCCGATCTTGACAGGTTCGTCGACTGCGATAGGTGCTGGCTCCGACTGAAAACCAGTGGTGTACCTGCAATAAAATTAATATAGGACTAGTGCAAGAGCAAATTTGAAGTGTTTTAGCGCATAGGGAGTTGATTTACATAAAAATTCAGCCAGGGGTTGGGGAGGGAAAAGTCTTAGAGTTAAATAGGCATAGGATAGTTGTTGGGAGGTTGGAGATCATCCCAATTTGGGAGATCTCCAACGGGGGAAGGGTCCCAACGGCGCAGACACGCTTCTGCCCGGATTGGAGACCCGTTGGAACGGATTCCAACTATGCAAATTTAGTTTTGCGACGAAATCGTCTGGACGTTCTAGTCCAGACGAAATCGTCAAATCTGGGGCGATATCGTCTGATCGGAGACGATATCGTCAAACGGTCAAAACAACTGCTAAAAATGGCACGAAAAAGGAGGAAACGGGTTTCTCGACGGTTAACGGGCGGTTTGGGAGGTTAAATTTGAATTTAAATTTATTTACTAAGGTGAATGTAATTATTCCAATTTTACTGCGCCAATTTTAGGGTGCTACATTTTGCCCCCTCTTTAGCGAATTTTCCGAAGAAAATGCGTTAAAGATGAGTTCTTCTCGATCTACGAGAAAGCAAAAAATTATTCCCATTTTTAGGCGACGATTCTTGGTCGAATCGTACGACGACTTACTATGGTGCCCCCTCCGTGTTTTTACCCAAATCGAACGTTTGAGGTAAAAACGCGAAAAAGCAAAAATTATTGTTGAATTATTTTGAATAAAATTAAGAAAAATAGGGTAAAACCCTAATTCATTGTTACTGTTCATTTTACTATTTTTAGAGCTCTGGAGCAAAAATGGTAGAGACAGCGCACAGATCTGCAGAGGTCCGCCGCGGTCTACGGGTAAGGGTTTAAACTTAGTTTAGATTGATTTAATTTGAATTTACATGCTTTGTAAATGAATTTTAGGATGAATTTTGAGCATCGCGGCCATTTTTGGCCATCGACGTCGTCCGAACGAAATCGTCCCTAGTTCGACGAAATCGTCTCAAGTTCGTCAATTTCGCCCAAGGGCGAAATCGACGAAAAAGGGACGATTTCGTCAAATTAGAGACGATTTCGACACGCGAAATCGGAGACGATTTTGCTCAAATTTCGGACGATATCGGCCAATAGTGGGCGATATCATCAATTGCAAAAATTTGATCTTTAAGTTGCATTATTGATTGCTAAAATTGTTATTAATGATTGTTTGTTGTTTTGATTGTTTATGCTTGCAGAGAGGATTACTAAAGAGCAGAGAGTGGAAATATGGAGGATTGAGAGATGACTTGGCCGCTCTGACACAGGCAGAGCGAGGATCTACTGGCACAGGCCGGCTTACTACATGTGGCAGAGATGCCACAAGTTTCTACAGACATGGGGCTACTGACGGCCCTAGCAGAGAGGTGGTACCCGGGCTCTTCATGCTTCCGGTTACCAACAGGGGAGATGACTCCCACACTAGAGGATGTATGGAGGATTCTTAGAATCCCCATACAAGGGAGGATGATCACACCTACGGCCAATCAGGGCCACGCGATGGGACGACTCTACGGTGACCCGAGCTTCGCCCTGGAGAAGGGCGGAGTGAACATCGAGGCACTGCGCCAGATGCCTGGGGCATCTACACTGACACGAGTTTTGGCTGGGGTGGTTGGTGGACTTCTGCTGTGCCACCAGAGCGGATGCAAGGTACCATGGATGCTGGCAGATGTGATCTGCGACATGCGCGACCATGGCTACAGATTTTCTTGGGGCAGCTTTGTTCTATGCCGGTTGTACAGGATCCTTTACGGGGTCGTGTACAAGGGCGGGCGATGTCTGGTCATGACATCGCTCCTACAGGTTTGGTGCTGGGAGCACATTGCGGTGCGGAGGCCGGTAGGGCTTCCACTGACAGGGGTTGACGGGGAGAGGCCCCGAGTCTTCTACTGGTGGCTCCGGAGAGGGGCACAACGACGGATCGACCTGCCGGTGTCCCGGAGACTACTGGATGACTTGGTCCCAGACCAGATCACCTGGAGGCCATGGAGGCAGCATCCAGGGTGGGCAGAGGACGCACAGGAGCTGGCTCGCATCAGGCGAGTCTGCTGGCTATGGATGGAGAGGGGAGAGGTGGAGCTCCACCGCTACGACCGAGTGTTGCGATAGTTCGGTCTACAGCAGGGGATCCCATCTCTCAGGGATTATGAGTTTTCTCGGACTGTCCGGGATAACACCACAGTTAGCGGGGCTCCAGATATGCAGCGATTCTGGAGTCAGGACGCGGACGATGCCCCCATTCAGCCAGTGGATGGGGACGACGTAGGGGTAGCCGATGGCTACGATGCCTGGTACGCAGGCATCCGCCCTCCTCGGATGACGAGGGCACAGGGACCGATCCACGCAGTTGTGCATCGGATAGGGAGGCGATGCCAAGTGGCAGTAGAGGCAGCCCGGGGTCACGGCAGAGGAGAGCAGAGGAGGCCACAGGCATAGGAGAGGCCACGGCAGAGGGAGAGGGAGAGGAGGGAGGCGAGACCCCCATCTCCATAGAGGCCACCATCGCCTGATAAGGGCAAGGGTGTGGACATTGGAGAGAGTAGCGAGATGGCTACTCTCCGGGCAGAGAGAGATCATCTGCGAGCTCAGGTGCAGACGTTACAGGATGCAGCTGCACAACACCAGGCTGAGGTGTCGTAGCTACGAGACGAGAATGCTCGTCTCAGGGCACGAGGCGGAGGGGTAAGCACTCAGGAGCTGCTGCGGTCGGTTTCTCAGACCGCATTCTATCAGGCGCTATACTACCAGGCGGTGCCAGAGGGCCAGAGGATACAGGTGCCACCTGCCATAGCAGATCCTATCAGGACAGGGTCGACGAGGAGCTCATCCCGGTCGACGACGAGGACTCGCAGTACCACACATACTACGATGGGACCACCTCGTCCTCCGCAGGGCGGGGGAGGAGATGAGGCCGAGAGCTCTAGAGGCTCTCGAGGCTAGAGGGCGGGATACTGCCACTGATATTGTATTATACTTGTATTGATAGAGGATTGAGTATGCCGAGGTACAAGTTGTGGCATACCAATCCAGTTTTGATGATGTATATATTCTGTTGATATATATAGATGAGATATTTTTGATCATATGACTTGTCTTATGTGATGCTTATGATGCTTTTTATGTTTGATTGATTGATTGAGTTGATTGATGTAATGATTTTATTGATGATTCATGTAATTATGTCGTTTTGGAAAATATTATAACTTGGATGTCATGCTTTAAATATTTTAAATGAAATAATCTGATGTAACAAATTGATTGGTTGTAATGAAATGTGATAAAAATAAAAAGAGATTTCTAACAATAATTTCAAAGGACATTGTCGCTATTATAGACCATTTCATGGAGTCGTTGCTCACTCGGTCGTCAAGCTAGTCCCAGGATAGAAATATTGTTAAAAGAAAAGAGTGCTTAAGAGACTGTCTTAAGACTTTGTTGTGATGATGCAAATGATGATGATGATATGGTTTGCTTTCAGATTTCCATGAAAATATTATGCATGAAATATTGTAAAATGATTTTTGCTAGGCATAAATTCCTAAGTGTGATAAAATTTGTTGAATAATTCCTTAAGAATTATACCATCATTGCAAAATGCAAAGGTTGACATAATGACATGAAATAATAAAAATGTGTTTGCTTTTGAAAAGCATAATTTGTGTAAAATGAAGTCATATGTTTTGTATGATTTTTGATAAATTGGGAAATAAAATTGTTACAATGGTTTGCGCTAGGCATAGAATATGTAGGTATAGACTTATACCATCATCGCGAAGATCAAAGAAAGGATAGTTTTATTGCATGATTGATTTTTGATGAACAGAAAAGATGAAAATGAGGACTTGCGCTAAGCATAAAATTCCAATTTTGGTTTTGAAACTATACCATCGTTGCGAAAGTCGATAAGATATATATGATATGTTTTGATTGAAATTTTTGATTTCTTCTATTATATAGTTGTCTTTGTGGTAAATAATTGTACTTGATTATTCCAAACAAGTTGCAAAAATAATATTTCAAAGTATTTTTGAAGACAAAAAGTTAGATTTATAAGGAATCCCATGTGCATAAGTGAATTCATTGCCAATCTTGATTTATCATAATGATAGACAAAATCTCTCAAATACAAATGTGTGTGCAATTGCATTGTTCATTTACCAGTTTTGAGCAAGATACTATGATACAAGTGATTTGAAGAAACCAACTAAGTGTTCATTAACCATGATGTAGATGCATATAACCATACTAGGCTACTATGTAGATCGGATTATCAAGAGCTAGCTAATCCATAAGCAGACATAGGTCTGTACAAAAGAAGGTCGCTAATGTGACAGACATATCGCCACGCTAGGAGTTACCCAAGGCCAAGCAGGTTGGGCACAAACCACCTGTTATGGGGCTTACCTCACAGTTTTCGAATAATTGAGAATTCCAAGGATTCAAGCTCATTCACCCTTCTTTTCTTTTCAAAGGGTAGGGAAAGGGATTTTATTGCTTTTCTTGCTTTCTTTTGAACTTTGCTTATTTTTCTTTTTGTATTTCTTTTGCTTGATAATGCTTGGAACATTGTTGACATAACATTTTTCTTTTCTCTTTTTCTTGAATTTTTCTTTTCTTTTTCTTTTTCTAGGGATACTTGCTCAGATTAGCTGTAGAGCAAGGGATTTTTATTCCGGGTAGGGGTGAGCTTGTCCTTTTGCCAATTCTCAAAGATTCTAGACCATGTGCATGATAGGATAGCAAGGGAAACTTTTCACTCAAGAAATCAGTTCTACTATGTAGCAAAACATGGAAATTACAAATATAATCATTTTATTGTGAAAAGATGTGCTTGGTTTAAGTAAATAACAAGATCAATTCTCTATGCTCAAACTTTATTTAATTGAATTTTGTGAACTTTGATATAAGAGAGATTAGTAATCATGCCAGATAAAATCAAGATATTTATTGTGTGAGTGTGCAAGTGAGGGATGCCAAATAAATGCTAGTTTTATCCAAAATAAGTTGAAACATATAATTGCAATAATTGTAAGAAAATAATGATTTTGAGAAAGTTTTGAGAATGTTGACTCTCTCTTTATTCTGTATATTGTTTTGGTTTCGAAAGAGTCAAGCATATAGCTGTTTTTGGATTTTTATGTTGATTTTTGTTTTGGAGCAAAAGGAACTTTACAAGTGCTTTAAATAAATGCAATAAATATTTTTGAAGATTTTTGAAGATTTTATGAATGTTTTTGAGGTTTTTGAATAAATTGAAAGAAATACAAGATAATGATTTTGAACAAATATATACATGGATGAAATGACCAAATTTATGCATAATAACGTTTGAGATGTAAAATATTCATGGGTTCTTTAAGTTCTTTACCATCTAAGGTAGATAATTTATATGCTCCTGATTCAAATTTTGCAGTAATGATGTATGGTCCGAGCCAGTTGGGCTCAAATTTACCTTTAAGTTCTTTGGTTGCATTTGTATTTTTTTGATTTTCTTTTAGAACAAGGTCGCCAATCTCAAAGGATCGATGACGAACTTTCTTATTATATGCTCTTTTAAGCTTGTTTTGGTATGCACGGAGATGCTCTAAAGCATTGATGCATTTTTCATCTAGGAGTTCCAGCTGACTGAGTCTGCCAGCGCGATATTCATCTCCTACTTCGGTGTCTTGAAGTAGCAGAGCCAAAGAAGGAACTTCCAATTCAAATGGAAAAACCGCTTCGGCACCATATACCAAAACAAATGGTGAAGTGCCCGTGGGGGTTCGAACACTAGTTCGATAAGCCCACAAGGTCGGATATAATTGAATATGCCGATCACGGCCGCTTTATTGACTAGTCTTTTGAGAATTTTGATTAGAGTTTTGTTAGAAGCTTCTGCTTGACCATTACCCTGAGGATAATAGGGAGTAGACCAGCGATGTTGAATCTTATATTTTTGACATAATTTTTTAACATCTTTATTTTTGAACGGAGTTCCATTGTCAGAGATGAGATTTGCAGGAATTCCGAACCTGCAGATGATTTGATTAAAAATGAATTTAGAGACCTGTGAACCAGTGCAGGAAGCTAAAGGCATAGCTTCAACCCACTTCATGAAATACTCAATGGCGGTTATGATGAACTTATGTCCATCAGAAGACACAGGATTAATTTTACCAATAATATCCAAGCCCCATTTAGAAAAGGGCCAAGGAGAAGAAATAGCCTGCAGCTCTTGTGCAGGCGCATGGACAAGGTCAGCATGTTTTTGACACTTGTCGCAATGGCGCACATATTCATGTGCATCCGTTTCCATGGTAGGCCAAAAGTATCCTATCCGAAGGAGCTTTTTAGCAATGACGCTACCACTAAAGTGTCCTCCACAAGATCCATCGTGGGCTTCACTCAAGGCTGATTTAGACTCTTCTAAATTTAGACATCTTAATAGGATACCTTCAAAAGATCTCCTATATAAAGTATTGCCAATGATTACAAATCGACTTGCTCGTCGACGTAATAACCGACGCTGGTTGCGATTAGAATTAGCAGGGAAAGTCCCATTTTGGAGGAAATCAAATATGTCTGTATACCAGAGTTCAGGAGTAGTTTCCTTGATTAGAAACACATCCAAAGGCTCTAAGCATGACTTATGTGAAGCGGGTTCCTGGAGTCGACGAATGATGATAGTAGCATATTCATCGTCTAACTCCAAGGGTAAGAGAGATGCACGATTGCTAGTTCGAGGAATGGCTTCCAAGGTAACTTGATCAAACAAGGCCATTAGTTGTAAAACATAGGCCTTATATGGGCGAATTTTATCATCTCTGGTCTGATAAACTTCATTAATTTGGTTTATAACCAATTGGGAATCCCCAAAAACTAAGAGGTTTTTAATTTTAAGCGCTAAAGCAGCTCGTAATCCAAGGATTAGAGCTTCATACTCAGCAGTATTGTTGGTGCAAGCAAAGGTTAGTTTGAAGGACAGAGGAATAAGATGTTTTTGCGGAGATATTAAAATAATACCCGCACCATCCCCACTCATGCATCGGGCTCCATCAAAGTATAAGGACCATTGTTCAACAAGGTCTGCCTCTAATTGAAGGCATTCATCAGGAAACTCGATAATGAGGGGATGAGTAGACTCTAAGGGTGCAAGCAGCTAATTGATCTGCTATGATTTGACCCTTAACAGACTTCTGTCCTATGAAGGTGAGATCAAACTCGCTTAGAGCAAGAACCCACTTGGTCGTGCGACCCGATAAATAAGGTCGACTCATGAGATATCTTAAAGGATCATATTTGGCAATGACATACGTTTTTTGGCTAAGCATGTAATGTCGTAATTTTTGCGTAGCAAACACGACTGCTAGACATAACTTCTCTAACGCTGTATAGCGGGTTTCATAACTGATGAAGGTGCGGCTAATGTAATAATTAGCACGTTCTCATTTTTCATCATCAAGCTGAGCTAACATAGCTCCTAAGGCAGAATCTGAAGCAAAAATATATAGAAGAAATGGGCGATCAGATTTAGGCGGTGAAAGCACCGGAGGGTTAAGGAGATATTGCTTGAGAAGTTCAAAAGCTTCTCTACATTCTGTGTCCCAATTAAAGGGGACGTCCTTCTTAAGGAGTTTAAGAAAGGGACCAGTTTTGTCCGCCAACTTATCAATGAAGCGACGGATAGCTTGAAGTTTACCTTGTAAACTTCGTAATTCAGATATATTAGTGGGTGCGGGCATATCAGTGATAGCCGCAATTTTGAGAGGGTCAATTTCGATACCACGTAAAGAAACTAAAACCCCTAATAACTTGCCGGATTTAACTCCGAATATACATTTTGTTGGATTTAATCGAATGAGATATTCTCGTAATCGATTAAAAACTTTTCTTAAATCGTCTAAATGATGATCTTCAATAAGAGAGCGCGCTATAATATCATCTACATAATCATGTAGGATATCATGCATCATATCATGAAAAATGTAGGTCATAGCCCGTTGATAAGTTGCCCCGGCATTCTTTAGGCCAAAGGGCATCACTTTCCAGCAAAAGGTACCCCAGGGGGTAATAAAGGCTGTTTTCGCCTGGTCTTCAGGAGCTATCCTGATCTGATTATAGCCGGAGAATCCATCCATTAAGGACATCATCCCACTCCCAGCAGTGAAGTCAATAATTTGATCCATATTTGGAAGAGGAAAGTCATCTTTAGGGCATGCAACGTTAATATCTCTGAAATCTATGCAAACCCTAACTTTGGTGGCTTCTTTCTTGGTGACTGGAACTACATTGGAGATCCATTCAGCATAATCAATAGCTTGTATGAAGATAACATTCAGGAGTTTTTCTAACTCCCCTTTGACTAGCAGAGCCACTTTGGGATGCATTTTTCTAAGTTTTTGTTTAACAAGTTTAGCATCCGGATGGACCACTAGATGGTGCATGACTACAGAAGGGTCTAGACTTGGCATATCTTCATATGTCCAAGCGAAGACATCTTCATACTCTTTAAGAAATGCAATGTATTGTTCTTGTTTTTCTTGACTTAGTTCTGCTCCAATGTTGATTATGTGAGGGTTGTCCTCAGTTCCAATATTAATTTTAATGACATTTTCTACCTCCATGTGTAGATCTCTTTCAAAATTAGGTGGGGCGGGTGAAACGCCCAACTCTTGTAATTCTTGTAAAGTTAATTTAGATAATTCGTTCTGAGGGTCAGTGGCCTCAAGTTGAGCTATGGTTGGTATAGAACCATCAAAATAAAACCCGTTGTACAACATCTCTTCAACAGAGACATCATGGAAGATATCTCCTTCCAACTCTTCATCGGGGTCAACAATCATTTCAGGGTATGCTATGGATAGCATGTTGCATGAAAATGACGGATTTTTAAGAGGCAAATCAACATGTCTATCCAAATAGTCTTGATAGCATATGAGATGATCATCATCCTCAAAAGGAAAGGGTTGACCCTTACTAGGTAATAGGCCCACACCACATCGGGCAGGCCATGGTTCTACCTCGAAAGGTTCTTTCATGCCATTTTGGAAAGGTCCTAAGCCTTTCCCTTTATATCCCATTTTAAGCATCATGGGTTTAGCTTTAATATAATCGTTGGTAAAATAGCACCGAGCATATCCATCATGATGGGTTTTGATATTCTGAGGGATTCTTCCCCAATCATATCCTTTGTAAATGAAGGCGCAACTCCCGACTTGGTAAGTACTTCCCATAGGTTGTGGGAGGCCCAAAGTACGAGGAGATGGCGGCAATTGATTTAAAAGGTCTGAATCTTGCATGAAAGCATTCATTTTTTCTGATATTAAGGTTGTAGATAAATCTGGTAAAAGATCATCAGAAAGGGCATAAGATGTAGAAGGCTTATTACCTATGTCTTGAGATGTGGAAGGTATGATAGATGTGTCTATAGGTTTTGAATTTATGGGATTAGAACTTGAAGAATTGGTTGTAGTTTTAAGAGCTTTTTGAAGTTCTACAGTAATTTGTTTAGAAGGTGGTTGATCTATATGGGAAGATGAAGTTAATGGAGGAGGAATAGATGAAGTGATGGGTTTATATTTCACAGTTTTAGATGAAGAAGAACTAGGATATGTGGATGACAGAGCAGGGCAAAATTGCACTCCAACTGGTTCTGCCAATGCACACATATCAAAAGGTCTAGGGTCACCATGAATAGTGACCAACTGATTTTTAAACTCAAACTTAACACATTGGTGTAAAGTTGATGGGACTGCTCGCATGGCGTTAATCCAAGGGCGACCCAAAAGTATATTGTACGATGTTTGGGCAATGTACAATAAACACAGCTTGTCTCAAGGGTTCTAGGACCAACTTGCAATGGGAGGGTAATGACTCCACACGTTTCTTGTGTTTCGTCATTAAAGGCTTTGATAATCATATCGAGTCTTCTTCATTTCATCACTTCTAAAACCAAATCGTTGGTAGAAGTCAAAGGTGCAAATGTTTAGAGATGAGCCATTATCAATCAGGACTCGTTTGATAGCTACATCCCCAATTAAATCTGTAATATACAAGGGATTATCCTTGTGTAAACTGTGTTGTGGGATATCTTTATCCCGAAAGTCAATACAATCAATCTCTCGCGTGATGATAGTATTGGCCATAGCTTCAGGTTGGATGTTTTGAGGTACCATCATCTGGCTCAAAGTAAGCATCAATTCATCCCTATGGGTGGGGGAGGATCTTAATAAATCTAAAAGGGAGATTCTGGCGGTGGTATTAGACAATTGCTCATTAATGCTGTAAGGGGGTTTAGGTTGAACAATAGGAGCATGATTTCCTTTATTAGGATTTTTTAGAACAAATGGAGCTGGTCCATCGTTCTGGTTTGGTTCTTGTTGGGGATTTTGAGCTTGTTGTCGGGTGACGACTCCGATGGTACCTACAATGTTATAGTGACGACGTTGAAACGGTCTCGGTTGAGAGTTTATGGCTTGTTCATAAGGAAGGACTTCATTAGAAGAAGGTCGAGTAGTGACTCTTCTGGGAAATGGTTCTTCTGGAACATTAGCATCTATGATAGGTTGAATAGGATCTGATTCATTTTCAGAACTATTCGATTGAATGGTGTCTACTTCACTTTCACTATCTGACTCTATATCGCTAGAATCAAAAGTTTGAAAATTATGTAAGGGCCTGGTTGTAACCAGGGATAAGGTTGTGTCGAATGTGTGAGAGTCCTGAACAGGTAATTGCCCGCTAATGGTTCCTACATATCGGGTAGGAGGGGGAACATTATGATGTTCAATTTGATTAGCTACCTCTTTACCATGTCTTGGTAAAGGGTGTTGAAATATGTCTAAAGTTTGATTGGCATTCTGATTTTGATTTTGGGGAACAGTCTTTTGGGTATTATTAGGAGGGTTTTGTTTAGGTTGGAAGGCTTGCACTTCCATTTCATTATTGTCAATCAAATCTTGTATTTTATGTTTCAATCTCTTACAAGCGTTGGTAGAATGTCCAGGACCTCTATGAAAATCACAGTGCAAATCAGCTCTATATCCGGGTATGCTTGGGTCAGGTTCCCGGATAGCTGGCAGTTGGATTAAACCTCTTTCAAGAAGTTGAGGTAAAATAGTTGATAAAGGTTGGTTTAATCTAGTGAACTCTCGAGGAGGCTTATCAGGAGGTTTCAAGATGAATTTTTTTGTTGTTTTTGTTGCATTGACATTAGCAACATTTCTACTGTCAGTGACTCCATCACCGACAACCTGTTTGTTTTTATATTGATTTCTAGATGTTTTCTCATCATCCTTCTTTCTAAGTTGGCCTCTCCTAATGAGGGCATCTTCTACTCTTCGAGCTAAGTCTATAGCTTGATCGAAGGTAGTCAAAGTAGTTGTTGATAGCTCATAAGAAAGTTGTTCTTGTAAATTGTTAATGAAAATGTCTAACATTTCCCTATAGGGTAGCACAAAGTGCAGTTTTCCTGTCAATTGTCTCCATCTTGCTAAGAAATCAGCAAAACATTCGTCTTTATCTTGTTTTAAATTGTATAGGTCTTTAATAGTTACATGCCTCTCGATGTAGGCACTAAATTGATGAACAAATGACTAAGCTGTTTCTTCAAAGTTTCTTAAGGAATGAGTGGGCAATTGATAATACCACTCTAACGCCATTCCACCTAAACTTTTGGGGAACATTTTTAGTAATAGCAAGTCGTCATGCGATATGTCGTGACATGCTATCCTAAACATGCGAAGATGTTCTATGGGATCTTCGGTTCCTTTATAGATAGGCAGGACGGGCATGGGAAAATGTTTAGGGTATGGTTGAGCTACCACTATGGGATCCAATGGTTGGCTACAAATCTCTCGATAATTATACGAGGGATGGTTCAAGCTATTCAGGGGTCATGAAATGTTCTTCTTCAAATTGAAAGTTTTCTTTTAAGAATTTGATGAAAAGGGCTATGGTGATATTGTCTGTTTCAGATGCTGGTTGATAAAAGTAAAGCTCATGGCAATACTCTCGATATAGCACAGCTCGCGGAACTCTATTCCATCTTTCCCTATCTCGTGAGAACAACTTCTTGGTCCTCTACAAGGCCTAGGAATCGGTGTACAATGTCCGCATTCTCGAGGTATTCCTCGAAGCTCGAACAACTCGAAGATACTAAAGCTCTCCTATAGGCTAACCACCTATGGCAAGCTCTCTGAAGTTCATGATAGAACACTAATTGATGAGGATCCAGGATTCTATCCAAGACTAGCCTCTTAATCTGTTTAAGTTGTGTGGACCTAGATGAAATGATACTAAGTCTCCTGATAAGCTCGTCCCACAAGGATTGATTTCTACTTGTTTCAGGGATACTAAGGACAAAATTAACTTCTATGGCTGCTAATTGGTTTACTACGTTTATAGTAACTGCTAACCTCTTTTTAGGAGCTACCATCTAAACATGATTTTGAACCTTAAATGTTTTAAAATGCATCTAAGTTTTAGTTGTTCTAATTTTTTTTTGTTTGCTTTTGCTTTTGTTTTCAAAAGGTTATGATGCATTTCACGTCGGGTTCACCAAAATGTATCGCTCCAAATTTTTCGCATCCCTACCTTCAGGCTATTGGATCCGCGCCCGGAAGGAGGATGGGAAAAGGATGGTGCGGTACCTCGGACGAGAGGACTTCACGAAGGTCCCGCCTCTCAAGGGAGGTGCATTTTGGTGATTTTTCGATGGATGGTGGGTTCACCAGGAAACATTTGGCGGCAGTTTCCACGCCTAGGTTTTGGGAATGAGTTTTGATGAGTTCGTTTTATTTTTAAACATTCATCCTAGGTTTGGCCGAATGATTCTAACTTAAACTACATGAAAATGCAATTTAAATGAATACAAAGAAACGTAAAAGAAAGCAAAAACAGAGAATTTGCAGGAGGACAATGAAGATTACCCGATCCGAAAGTCTCGATGAAGTTTCTGATTACTTGTAGCAATCTGGATCGTCTCGCAATTCAACAGATCGCCTTCAATTTGATAAAATCGTCTAAACCGACAGGATCGTCTGCAATCTGACGAATTCGTCAAACGAATTCATCGGAGACCCGCAAAACAGCAAACAGATGCGAAATACAAGAAATTCTATTTTGTAAACAGGGGCAAACTATATGAAAAAGTAATATGAGTATTGAACAATATACAAGAACAAAAGTAAATGCAAATCACAGTGTTTAAATAGCAGAATATGATCTTAATATGCAAACTAGACAAAATGGGTGAACTCCGGATGCAATATAGTATAAAAACTGAATAGACAATCTAATTTATAGCATAAAATGATAGAGAAAAGAGAAAGAAGAGCAAACTCCAGGCACTGATTGCCTAGATGTGTGCTGCAATATAAATCGTCTCGCATCATAACGAGATCGTCCCGAATTTTATGAGATCGCCTCCGATATTGACAGAGTTCGTCGACTGCGATAGATGCCGGCTCCGACTGAAAACCAAGTGGTGTACCCGCAATAAAATTAATATAGGACTAGTGCAAGAGCAAATTTGAAGTGTTTTAGCGCATAGGGAGTTGATTTACATAAAAATTCAGCCAGGGGTTGGGGAAGGAAAAGTTTTAGAGTTAAATAGGCATAGGATAGTTGTTGGGAGGTTGGAGATCATCCCAATTTGGGAGATCTCCAACTGGGGAAGGGTCCCAACGGCACAGACACGCTTCTCGCCCGGATTGGAGACCCGTTGGAACGGATTCCAACTATGCAAATTCAGTTTTGCGACAAAATCGTCCGGACGTTCTAGTCCGGACGAAATCGTCAAATCTGGGGCGATATCGTCTGATCGGAGACGATATCGTCAAACGGTCAAAACAACTGCTAAAAATGGCAAGAAAAAGAGGAAACGGGTTTCTCGACGGTTAACGGGCGGTTTGGGAGGTTAAATTTGAATTTAAATTTATTTACTAAGGTGAATGTAATTATTCCAATTTTATCGCGCCAATTTTAGGGTGCTACATTTTGCCCCCTCTTTAGCGAATTTTCCGAAGAAAATGCGTTAAAGATGAGTTCTTCTCGATCTACGAGAAAGCAAAAAATTATTCCCATTTTTAGGCGACGATTCTTGGTCGAATCGTACGACAACTTACTATGGTGCCCTCTCCGTGTTTTTACCCAAATCGAACGTTTGAGGTAAAAACGCGAAAAAGCAAAAAATTATTTGTGAATTATTTTGAATAAAATTAAGAAAAATAGGGTAAAACCCTAATTCATTGTTACTGTTCATTTTACTGTTTTTAGAGCTCTGGAGCAAAAATGGTAGAGACAACGCACAGATCTGCAGAGGTCCGCCGCGGTCTACGGGTAGGGGTTTAAACTTAGTTTAGATTGATTTAATTTGAATTTACATGCTTTGTAAATGAATTTTAGGATGAATTTTGAGCATCGCGGCCGTTTTTGGCCATCGACGTCGTCCGGACGAAATCGTCCCTAGTTGGACGAAATCGTCTCAAGTTCGTCAATTTCGCCCAAGGGCGAAATCGACGAAAAAGGGACGATTTCGTCAAATTAGAGACGATTTCGACACGCGAAATCGGAGACGATTTTGCTCAAATTTCAGACGATATCGGCCAATAGTGGGCGATATCATCAATTGCAAAAATTTGATCTTTAAGTGGCATTATTGATTGCTAAAATTGTTATTAATGATTGTTTGTTGTTTTGATTGTTTATGCTTGCAGAGAGGATTACTAAAGAGCAGAGAGTGGAAATACGACGGGCTGAGAGACGACTTGGCCGCTCTCACCCAGGCAGAGCGGGATCTGCTGGCACAGGCCGGCTTGCAACATGTGGCAGAGATGCCGCAGGTTTCTACTGACATGGGGCTACTGACAGCCCTAGCAGAGAGGTGGTACCCGGGCTCTTCATGCTTCCGGTTACCAACAGGGGAGATGACTCCCACACTAGAGGATGTATGGAGGATTCTTAGAATCCCCATACAAGGGAGGATGATCACACCTACGGCCAATCAGGGCCACGCGATGGGACGACTCTGCGGTGACCCGAGCTTCACCCTGGAGAAGGGCGGAGTGAACATCGAGGCACTGCGCCAGATGCCTGGGGCATCTACACTGACACGAGTTTTGGCTGGGGTGGTTGGTGGACTTCTGCTGTGCCACCAGAGCGGATGCAGGGTACCATGGATGCTGGCAGATGTGATCTACGACATGCGCGACCATGGCTACAGATTTTCTTGGGGCAGCTTTGTTCTATGCCGGTTGTACAGGATCCTTTACGGGGTCGTGTACAAGGGCGGGCGATGTCTGGTCATGACATCGCTCCTACAGGTTTGGTGCTGGGAGCACATTGCGATGCGGAGGCCGGTAGGGCTTCCACTGACAGGGGTTGACGGGGAGAGGCCCCGAGTCTTCTACTGGTGGCTCCGGAGAGGGGCACAACGACGGATCGACCCGCCGGTGTCCCGAAGACTACTGGATGACTTGGTCCCAGACTCGATCACCTGGAGGCCATGGAGGCAACATCCAGGGTGGGCAGAGGACGCACAGGAGCTGGCTCGCATCAGGCGAGTCTGCTGGCTACGGATGGAGAGGGGAGAGGTGGAGCTCCACCGCTACGACCGAGTGTTGCGACAGTTCGGTCTACAGCAGGGGATCCCATCTCTCAAGGATTATGAGTTTTCTCAGACTGTCCGGGATAACACCACAGTTAGCGGGGCTCCAGATATGCAACGATTCTGGAGTCAGGACGCGGACGATGCCCCCATTCAGCCAGTGGATGGGGACGACGCAGGGGTAGCCGATGGCTACGATGCCTGGTACGTAGGCATCCGCCCTCCTCGGATGACGAGGGCTCAGGGACCGATCCACGCAGTTGTGCATCGGATAGGGAGGCGACGCCAGGCGACGGTAGAGGCAGCCCGGGGTCACGACAGAGGAGAGCAGAGGAGGCCACAGGCACAGGAGAGGCCACGACAGAGGGAGAGGGAGAGGAGGGAGGCGAGACCCCCATCTCCATAGAGGCCACCATCGCCTGATAAGGGCAAGGGTGTGGACATTGGCGAGAGTAGCGAGATGGCTACTCTCCGGGCAGAGAGAGATCATCTGCGAGCTCAGGTGCAGACGTTACAGGATGCAGCTGCACAGCACCAGGCTGAGGTGTCGCAGCTACGAGACGAGAATGCTCGTCTCAGGGCACGAGGCGGAGGGGTGAGCACTCAGGAGCTGATGCGGTCGGTTTCTCAGACCGCATTCTATCAGGCGCTATACTACCAGGCGGTGCCAGAGGGCCAGAGGATACAGGTGCCACCTGCCATAGCAGATCCTATCAGGACAGGGTCGACGAGGAGCTCATCCCGGTCGACGACGAGGACTCGCAGTACCACACATACTGCGATGGGACCACCTCGTCCTCCGCAGGGCGGGGAGGAGATGAGGCCGAGAGCTCTAGAGGCTCTCGAGGCTAGAGGGCGGGATACTGCCACCGATATTGTATTATACTTGTATTGATAGAGGATTGAGTATGCCGAGGTACGCATTGTGGCATACCAATCCAGTTGTTGATGATGTATATATTCTGTTGATATATATAGATGAGATATTTTTGATCATATGACTTGTCTTATGTGATGCTTATGATGCTTTTTATGTTTGATTGATTGATTGAGTTGATTGATGTAATGATTTTATTGATGATTCATGTAATTATGTCATTTTGGAAAATATTATAACTTGGATGTCATGCTTTAAATATTTTAAATGAAATAATCTGATGTAACAAATTGATTGGTTGTAATGAAATGTGATAAAAATAAAAAGAGATTTCTAACAATAATTTCAAAGGACATTGTCGCTATTATAGACCATTTCATGGAGTCGCCGCTCACTCGGTCGTCAAGCTAGTCCCAGGATAGAAATATTGTTAAAAGAAAAGAGTGCTTAAGAGCCTGTCTTAAGACTTTGTTGTGATGATGCAAATGATGATGATGATGGTTTGCTTTCAGATTTCCATAAAAATATTATGCATGAAATATTGTGAAATGATTTTTGCTAGGCATAAATTCTTAAGTGTGATAAAATTTGTGAATAATTCCTTAAGAATTATACCATCATTGCAAAATGCAAAGGTGACATAATGACATAACATAGTAAAAATGTATTTGCTTTCGCAAAAGCATAATTTGTGTAAAATGAAGTCATATGTTTTGTATGATCTTTGATAAATCAGGAAATAAAATTGTTACAATGGTTTGCGCTAGGCATAGAATATGTAGGTATAGACTTATACCATCATCGCGAAGATCAAAGAAAGGATAGTTTTATTGCATGATTAATTTTTGATGAACAGAAAATATGATAATGAGGACTTGCGCTAAGCATAAAATTCCCATTTTGGTTTTGGAACTATGCCATCGTCGCGAAAGTCGATAAGATATATATGATATGTTTTGATTGAAATTTTTGATTTTTTCTATTATATAGTTATCTTTGTGGTAAATAATTGTACTTGGTTTATTCCAAACAAGTTTGCAAAAATAATATTTCAAAGTATTTTGAAGACAAAAAGTTAGATTTATAAGGAATCCCATGTGCATAAGTGAATTCATTGCCAATCTTGATTTATCATAATGATAGACAAAATCTCTCAAATACAAATGTGTGTGCAATTGCATTGTTCATTTACCAGATTTGAGCAAGATACTATGATACAAGTGATTTGAAGAAACCAAATAAGTGTTCATTAACCATGATGTAGATGCATATAACCATACTAGGCTACTATGTAGATCGGATTATCAAGAGCTAGCTAATCCATAAGCAGACATAGGTCTGTACAAAAGAAGGTCGCTAATGTGACAGACATATCGCCACGCTAGGAGTTACCCAAGGCCAAGCAGGTTGGGCACAAACCACCTGTTATGGGGCTTACCTCACAGTTTTCGAATAATTGAGAATTCCAGGGATTCAAGCTCATTCACCCTTCTTTTCTTTTCAAAGGGTAGGGAAAGGGATTTTATTGCTTTTCTTGCTTTCTTTTGAACTTTGCTTATTTTTCTTTTTGTATTTCTTTTGCTTGATAATGCTTGGAACATTGCCGACATAACATTTTTCTTTTCTCTTTTTCTTGAATTTTTCTTTTCTTTTTCTTTTTCTAGGGATACTTGCTCGATTAGTCTGTAGAGCAAGGGATTTTTATTCTGGGTAGGGGTGAGCTTGTCCTTTTGCCAATTCTCAAAGATTCTAGACCATGTGCATGATAGGATAGCAAGGGAAACTTTTCACTCAAGAAATCAGTTCTACTATGTAGCAAAACATGGAAATTACAAATATAATCATTTCATTGTGAAAAGATGTGCTTGGTTTAAGTAAATAACAAGATCAATTCTCTATGCTCAAACTTTATTTAATTGAATTTTGTGAACTTTGATATAAGAGAGATTAGTAATCATGCCGTATAAAATCAAGATATTTATTGTGTGAGTGTGCAAGTGAGGGATGCCAAATAAATGCTAGTTTTATCCAAAATAAGTTGAAACATAGAATTGCAATAATTGTAAGAAAATAATGATTTTGAGAAAGTTTTGAGAATGTTGACTCTCTCTTTATTCTGTATATTGTTTTGGTTTCGAAAGAGTCAAGCATATAGCTGTTTTTGGATTTTTATGTTGATTTTTGTTTTGGAGCAAAAGGACCTTTACAAGTGCTTTTAAAAAATGCAATAAATATTTTTGAAGATTTTTGAAGATTTTATGAATGTTTTTGAGGTTTTTTGAATAAATTGAAAGAAATACACGATAATGATTTTGAACAAATATATACATGGATGAAATGACCAAATTTATGCATAATAACGTTTGAGATGTAAAATATTCATGGGTTCTTTAAGTTCTTTACCATCTAAGGTAGATAATTTATACGCTCCCGATTCAAATTTTGCAAGTAATGATGTACGGTCCGAGCTGCTTGGGCTCAAATTTACCTTTAAGTTCTTTGGTTGCATTTGTATTTTTTTGATTTTCTTTTAGAACAAGGTCGCCAATCTCAAAGGATCGATGACGAACTTTCTTATTATATGCTCTTTTAAGCTTGTTTTGGTATGCACGGAGATGCTCTAAAGCATTGATGCATTTTTCATCTAGGAGTTCCAACTGACTGAGTCTGCCAGCGCGATATTCATCTCCTACTTCGGTGTCTTGAAGTAGCAGAGCCAAAGAAGGAACTTCCAATTCAAATGGAAAACTGCTTCGGCACCATATACCAAAACAAATGGTGAAGTGCCCGTGGGGGTTCGAACACTAGTTCGATAAGCCCACAGGGCTGGATATAATTGAATATGCCAGTCACGGCCAGTTTTATTGACTAGTCTTTTGAGAATTTTGATTAGAGTTTTGTTAGAAGCTTCTGCTTGACCATTACCCTGAGGATAATAGGGAGTAGACCAACGATGTTGAATCTTATATTTTTGACATAATTTTTTAACATCTTTATTTTTGAACGGAGTTCCATTGTCATAGATGAGATTTGCAGGAATTCTGAACCCGCAGATGATTTGATTAAAAATGAATTTAGAGACCTGTGAACCAGTGCAGGAAGCTAAAGGCATAGCTTCAACCCACTTCGTGAAATACTCATGGCGGTTATGATGAACTTATGTCCATCGAAGACACAGGATTAATTTTACCAATAATATCCAAGCCCCATTTAGAAAAGGGCCAAGGAGAAGAAATAGCCCGCAGCTCTTGTGCAGGCGCATGGACAAGGTCAGCATGTTTTTGACACTTGTCGCAATGGCGCACATATTCATGTGCATCCGTTTCCATGGTAGGCCAAAAGTATCCTATCCGAAGGAGCTTTTTAGCAATGACGCTACCACTAAAGTGTCCTCCACAAGATCCATCGTGGGCTTCACTCAAGGCTGATTTAGACTCTTCTAAATTTAGACATCTTAATAGGATACCTTCAAAAGATCTCCTATATAAAGTATTGCCAATGATTACAAATCGACTTGCTCGTCGACGTAATAACCGACGCTGGTTGCGATTAGAATTAGCAGGGAAAGTCCCATTTTGGAGGAAATCAAATATGTCTGTATACCGTAGTTCGAGAGTAGTTTCCTTGATTAGAAACACATCCAAAGGCTCTAAGCATGACTTATGTGAAGCGGGTTCCTGGAGTCGACGAATGATGATAGTAGCATATTCATCGTCTAACTCCAAGGGTAAGAGAGATGCAACGACGGCCATAGCATCAGCTGCACGGTTGCTAGTTCGAGGAATGGCTTCCAAGGTAACTTGATCAAACAAGGCCATTAGTTGTAAAACATAGGCCTTATATGGGCGAATTTTATCATCTCTGGTCTGATAAACTTCATTAATTTGGTTTATAACCAATTGGGAATCCCCAAAAACTAAGAGGTTTTTAATTTTAAGCGCTAAAGCAGCTCGTAATCCAAGGATTAGAGCTTCATACTCAATAGTATTGTTGGTGCAAGCAAAGGTTAGTTTGAAGGACAGAGGAATAAGATGTTTTTGCGGAGATATTAAAATAATACCCGCACCAGCCCCACTCATGCATCGGGCTCCATCAAAGTATAAGGACCATTGTTCAACAAGGTCTGCCTCTAATTGAAGGCATTCATCAGGAAACTCAATAATGAGGGGATGAGTAGACTCTAAGGGTGCAACAGCTAATTGATCTGCTATGATTTGACCCTTAACAGACTTCTGTCCTATGAAGGTGAGATCAAACTCGCTTAGAGCAAGAACCCACTTGGCTGTGCGACCCGATAAATAAGGTCGACTCATGAGATATCTTAAAGGATCATATTTGGCAATGACATACGTTTTTTGGCTAAGCATGTAATGTCGTAATTTTTGCGTAGCAAACACGACTGCTAGACATAACTTCTCTAACGCTGTATAGCGGGTTTCATAACTGATGAAGGTGCGGCTAATGTAATAATTAGCACGTTCTCATTTTTCATCATCAAGCTGAGCTAACATAGCTCCTAAGGCAGAATCTGAAGCAAAAATATATAGAAGAAATGGGCGATCAGATTTAGGCGGTGAAAGCACCGGAGGGTTAAGGAGATATTGCTTGAGAAGTTCAAAAGCTTCTCTACATTCTGTGTCCCAATTAAAGCGGACATCCTTCTTAAGGAGTTTAAGAAAGGGACCAGTTTTGTCCGCCAGCTTATCAATGAAGCGACGGATAGCTTGAAGTTTACCTTGTAAACTTCGTAATTCAGATATATTAGTGGGTGCGGGCATATCAGTGATAGCCGCAATTTTGAGAGGGTCAATTTCGATACCACGTAAAGAAACTAAAACCCCTAATAACTTGCCGGATTTAACTCCGAATATACATTTTGCTGGATTTAATCGAATGAGATATTCTCGTAATCGATTAAAAACTTTTCTTAAATCGTCTAAATGATGATCTTCAATAAGAGAGCGCGCTATAATATCATCTACATAATCATGTAGGATATCATGCATCATATCATGAAAAATGTAGGTCATAGCCCGTTGATAAGTTGCACCGGCGTTCTTTAAGCCAAATGGCATCACTTTCCAGCAAAAGGTACCCCAGGGGGTAATAAAGGCTATTTTCGCCTGGTCTTCAGGAGCTATCCTGATCTGATTATAGCCGGAGAATCCGTCCATTAAGGACATCATCCCACTCCCAATAGTGAAGTCAATAATTTGATCCATATTTGGAAGAGGAAAGTCGTCTTTAGGGCATGCAACGTTAATATCTCTGAAATCTGTGCAAACCCTAACTTTGGTGGCTTCTTTCTTGGTGACTGGAACTACATTGGAGATCCATTCAGCATAATCAATAGCTTGTATGAAGATAACATTCAGGAGTTTTTCTAACTCCCCTTTGACTAGCAGAGCCACTTTGGGATGCATTTTTCTAAGTTTTTGTTTAACATGTTTAGCATCCGGATGGACCACTAGATGGTGCATGACTACAGAAGGGTCTAAACCTGGCATATCTTCATATGTCCAAGCGAAGACATCTTCATACTCTTTAAGAAATGCTATGTATTGTTTTTGTTTTTCTTGACTTAGTTCCGCTCCAATGTTGATTATGTGAGGGTTGTCCTCAGTTCCAATATTAATTTTAATGACATTTTCTACCTCCATGTGTAGATCTCTTTCAAAATTAGGTGGGGCGGGTGAAACGCCCAACTCTTGTAATTCTTGTAAAGTTAATTTAGATAATTCGTTCTGAGGGTCAGTGGCCTCAAGTTGAGCTATGGTTGGTATAGAACCATCAAAATAAAACCCGTTGTACAACATCTCTTCAACAGAGACATCATGGAAGATATCTCCTTCCAACTCTTCATCGGGGTCAGCAATCATTTCAGGGTATGCTATGGATAGCATGTTGCATGAAAATGACGGATTTTTAAGAGGCAAATCAACATGTCTATCCAAATAGTCTTGATAGCATATGAGATGATCATCATCCTCAAAAGGAAAAGGTTGACCCTTACTAGGTAATAGGCCCACACCACATCGGGCAGGCCATGGTTCTACCTCGAAAGGTTCTTTCATGCCATTTTGGAAAGGTCCTAAGCCTTTCCCTTTATATCCCATTTTAAGCATCATGGGTTTAGCTTTAATATAATCGTTGGTAAAATAGCACCGAGCATATCCATCATGATGGGTTTTGATATTCTGAGGGATTCTTCCCTAGTCATATCCTTTGTAAATGAAGGCGCAACTCCCGACTTGGTAAGTACTTCCCATAGGTTGTGGGAGGCCCAAAGTACGAGGAGATGGCGGCAATTGATTTAAAAGGTTTGAATCTTGCATGAAAGCATTCATTTTTTCTGATATTAAGGTTGTAGATAAATCTGGTAAAAGATCATCGTAAAGGGCATAAGATGTAGAAGGCTTATTACCTATGTCTTGAGATGTGGAAGGTATGATAGATGTGTCTATAGGTTTTGAATTTATGGGATTAGAACTTGAAGAATTGGTTGTAGTTTTAAGAGCTTTTTGAAGTTCTACAATAATTTGTTTAGAAGGTGGTTGATCTATATGGGAAGATGAAGTTAATGGAGGAGGAATAGATGAAGTGATGGGTTTATATTTCACAGTTTTAGATGAAGAAGAACTAGGATATGTGGATGACAGAGCAAGGCAAAATTGCACTCCAACTGGTTCTGCCAATGCACACATATCAAAAGGTCTAGGGTCACCATGAATAGTGACCAACCGATTTTTAAACTCAAACTTAACACATTGGTGTAAAGTTGATGGGACCGCTCGCATGGCGTTAATCCAAGGGTGACCCAAAAGTATATTGTACGATGCTAGGCAATGTACAATAAACACAGTTGTCTCAAGGGTTCTAGGACCAACTTGCAATGGGAGGGTAATGACTCCACACGTTTCTTGTGTTTCGTCATTAAAGGCTTTGATAATCATATCAGTCTTCTTCATTTCATCACTTCTAAAACCAAATCGTTGGTAGAAGTCAAAGGTGCAGATGTTTAGAGATGAGCCATTATCAATCATGACTCGTTTGACAGCTACATCCCCAATTAAAGCTGTAATATACAAGGGATTATCCTTGTGTAAACTGTGTTGTGGGATATCTTTATCCCGAAAGTCAATACAATCAATCTCTCGCGTGATGATAGTATTGGCCATAGCTTCGAGTTGGATGTTTTGAGGTACCATCATCCTGCTCAAAGTAAGCATCAATTCATCCCTATGGGTGGGAGAGGATCTTAATAAATCTAAAAGGGAGATTCTGGCGGTGGTATTAGACAACTGTTCATTAATGCTGTAAGGGGGTTTAGGTTGAACAATAGGAGCATTATTTCCTTTATTAGGATTTTTCAAAACAAATGGAGCTGGTCCATCGTTCTGGTTTGGTTCTTGTTGGGGATTTTGAGCTTGTTGTCGGGTGACGACTCCGATGGTACCTACAATGTTATAGTGACGACGTTGAAACGGTCTCGGTTGAGAGTTTATGGCTTGTTCATAAGGAATGACTTCATTAGAAGAAGGTCGAGTAGTGACTCTTCCGGGAAATGGTTCTTCCGGAACATTAGCATCTTGTGATAGGTTGAATAGGATCTGATTCATTTTCAGAACTATTCGATTGAATGGTGTCTACTTCACTTTCACTATCTGACTCTATATCGCTAGAATCAGAAGTTTGAAAATTATGTAAGGGCCTGGTTGTAACCAGGGATAAGGTTGTGTCGAATGTGTGAGAGTCCTGAATAGGTAATTGCCCGCTAATGGTTCCTACATATCGGGTAGGAGGGGGAACATTATGATGTTCAATTTGATTAGCTACCTCTTTACCATGTCTTGGTAAAGGGTGTTGAAATATGTCTAAAGTTTGATTGGCATTCTGATTTTGATTTTGGGGAATAGTATTTTGAGTATTATTAGGAGGGTTTTGTTTAGGTTGGAAGGCTTGCACTTCCATTTCATTATTGTCAATCAAATCTTGTATTTTATGTTTCAATCTCTTACAAGCGTTGGTAGAATGTCCAGGACCTCTATGAAAATCACAGTGCAAATCAGCTCTATATCCGGGTATGCTTGGGTCGTGTTCCTGGATAGCTGGCAGTTGGATTAAACCTCTTTCAAGAAGTTGAGGTAAAATAGTTGATAAAGGTTGGTTTAATCTAGTGAACTCTCGAGGAGGCTTATCAGGAGGTTTCAAGATGAATTTTTCTGTTGTTTTTGTTGCATTGACATTAGCAACATTTTCTGCCGTCGCTGACTCCATCACCGACAACCTGTTTGTTTTTATATTGATTTCTAGATGTTTTCTCATCATCCTTCTTTCTAAGTTGGCCTCTCCTAATGAGGGCATCTTCTACTCTTCGAGCTAAGTCTATAGCTTGATCGAAGGTAGTCAAAGTAGCTGTTGATAGTTCATAAGAAAGTTGTTCTTGTAAATTGTTAATGAAAATGTCTAACATTTCCCTATAGGGTAGCACAAAGTGCAGTTTTCCTATCAATTGTCTCCATCTTGCTAAGAAATCAGCAAAACATTCGTCTTTATCTTGTTTTAAATTGTATAGGTCTTTAATAGTTACATGCCTCTCGATGTAGGCACTAAATTGATGAACAAATGACTCACTTGCTTCTTCAAAGTTTCTTAAGGAATGAGTGGGCAATTGATAATACCACTCTAACGCCATTCCACCTAAACTTTTGGGGAACATTTTTAGTAATAGCAAGTCGTCATGCGATATGTCGTGACATGCTATCCTAAACATGCGAAGATGTTCTATGGGATCTTCGGTTCCTTTATAGATAGGCAGGACGGGCATGGGAAAATGTTTAGGGTATGGTTGAGCTACCACTATGGGATCCAATGGTTGGCTACAAATCTCTCGATAATTGTACGAGGGACGGTAGGGATCTATCCGGTCCATACGTGAAGCCAATTGTTTCACCATAGCTTCCAAACTACTAGTTTGCCCCCCATATTGATTCGGTGGGGCATTGCCATAAGTGTTATGGGCGTAGGATGGAGGAACATGCAGATTAGATGCCATGTTACTATTGTGTAAAACATTGGTAGGAAAAATATTATGGAGGAGTTTTGAAGTTGGATTGTGTTGTATTGTAGATTGTTGAAAGTTTGTATTTGGCTTTGTTTTAGATTTTTGTCTATTTAAAGCATTTTGCTCAATAGTTTGGAGGAAGGAAGTAGTGAAGGGAATTTTCTTTTGTGCGGGAGTGATTTTAGGTTGAGTAAAAAGTTGCTTAGGAGGTTGGGTGACCCGTTGTTTGGTCATGGCTTGGGCTATAGTGACCATATTCGCATTAGATGGTCCACCCTTATCACTTTCTTGATCAATGAAAGACAAGGGATTAGTTTGCATATCAAGCGCCCGTTCTAAGGCCGTTTGAGCATCACTAATTTCCCCTTTATCAATACGGACTGCCACATTAAGGACGTCGATATGTTGATTAAGAAATTTTTGAAAATGTTCTGCGTTGTCAAAAGTGATGCCTCCATTTGGAGCTATTCTAGGGGATGAAGATTCTTTAACACTTCCTTCTTGTTCCTTATCTTCACCTAAGTCTTCATCCTGATTGTCCTAGAGTTTCACCTTCCGGATTTGTATCTCCAAGAAGGACATTTGGGTTTTCAGTTGTATTTTGTAGCCAATCTTCTCCTTCTCCTAAAATTTCTTTACCATTCCTAAGTTTAGTCATGGTGCTAAGTTTTGATTTCAGCAAATATATATATATATATATATATATATATAATATATATATATATATATATGCAACAAATTAAAAGGTATATATTTATATATACCTAATGCAATATTGTAAATGAAATGTTTAAGTTTTTTTACTATGTTCTTTGATTTTTTTTTTTTTTTTATTTTTAGTTTTTTAGTTTTTCTTTGAAACAATATAATAAAGACAGCAAATGAAACAATAAATGCACACAATAATAATAAGGCTGAAAGTAGATGAACTAATCTTCTATGAATAACTTATGGATATCATTAATAGGTTCAAGTTGTTCAGGGGTCATGAAATGTTCTTCTTCAAATTGAAAGTTTTCTTTTAAGAATTTGATGAAAAGGGCTATGGTGATATTGTCTGTTTCAGATGCTGGTTGATAAAAGTAAAGCTCATGGCAATACTCTCGATATAGCACAACTCATGGAACTCTATTCCATCTTTCCCTATCTGTAAGAACAACTTCTTGGTCTTCTACAAGGCCTAGGAATCGGTGTACAATGTCCGCATTCTCGAGGTATTCCTCGAAGCTGAACAACTCGAAGATACTAAAGCTCTCCTATAGGCTAACCACCTATGGCAAGCTCTCCGAAGTTCATGATAGAACACTAATTGATGAGGATCCAGGATTCTATCCAAGACTAGCCTCTTAATCTGATTAAGTTGTGTGGACCTAGATGAAATGATACTAAGTCTCCTGATAAGCTCGTCCCACAAGGATTGATTTCTACTTGTTTCAGGGATACTAAGGACATAATTAACTTCTATGGTCGCTAATTGGTTTACTACGTTTATAGTAACTGCTAACCTCTTTTTAGGAGCTACCATCTAAACATGATTTTGAACCTTAAATGTTTTAAAATGCATCTAAGTTTTAGTTGTTCTAATTTTTTTTTGTTTTTGTTTGCTTTTGCTTTTGTTTTCAAAAGGTTATGATGCATTTCACGTCGGGTTCACCAAAATGTATCGCTCCAAATTTTTCGCATCCCTACCTTCAGGCTATTGGATCCACGCCTGGAAGGAGGATGGGAAAAGGATGATGCGGTACCTCGGACGAGAGGACTTCACGAAGGTCCCGCCTCTCAAGGGAGGTGCATTTTGGTGATTTTTCGACTGATGGTGGGTTCACCAGGAAACATTTGGTGGCAGTTTCCACGCCTAGGTTTTGGGAATGAGTTTTGATGAGTTCGTTTTATTTTTAAACATTCATCCTAGGTTTGGCCGAATGATTCTAACTTAAACTACATGAAAATGCAATTTAAATGAATACAGAAAATAGAAAAGAAAGCAAAAACAGAGAATTTGCAGGAGGCCAATGAAGATTACCTGATCCGAAAGTCTGATGAAGTTTCTGATTACTTGTAGCAGTCTAGATCGTCTGCAATTCAACAGGATCACCTTCAATTTGATAAAATCGTCTAAACTGACAGGATCGTCTGCAATCTGACGAATTCGTCAGACGAATTCATCAGAGACCTGCAAAATAGCAAATAGATGCGAAATACAAGAAATTCTATTTTGTAAATAGGGGCAAACTATATGAAAAAGTAATATGAGTATTGAACAATATACAAGAACAAAAGTAAATGCAAATCACCGTGTTTAGATAGCAGAATATGATCTTAATATGCAAACTAGACAAAATGGGTGAACTCCGGATGCAATATAGTATAAAAACTGAATAGACAATCTAATTTATAGCATAAAATGACAGAGAAAAGAGAAAGAAGAGCAAACTCCAGGCACTGATTGCCTCGATGTGTGCTGCAGTCGAAATCGTCTCGCATCAGAACGAGATCGTCTCGAATTTGATGAGATCGCCTCCGATCTTGACAGGTTCGTCGACTGCGATAGATGCTGGCTCCGACTGAAAACCAGTGGTGTACCTACAATAAAATTAATATAGGACTAGTGCAAGAGCAAATTTGAAGTGTTTTAGCGCATAGGGAGTTGATTTACATAAAAATTCAGCCAGGGGTTGGGGAAGGAAAAGTTTTAGAGTTAAATAGGCATAGGATAGTTGTTGGGAGGTTGGAGATCATCCCAATTTGGGAGATCTCCAATGGGGGAAGGGTCCCAATGGCGCAGACACGCTTCTGCCCGGATTGGAGACCCGTTGGAACGGATTCCAACTATGCAAATTCAGTTTTACGACAAAATCGTCTGGACGTTCTAGTCCAGACGAAATCGTCAAATCTGGGGCGATATCGTCTGATCGGAGACGATATCGTCAAACGGTCAAAACAACTGCTAAAAATGGCACGAAAAAAGAGGAAACGGGTTTCTCGGTGGTTAACGGGCGGTTTGGGAGGTTAAATTTGAATTTAAATTTATTTACTAAGGTGAATGTAATTATTCCAATTTTATTGCGCCAATTTTAGGGTGCTACATTTTGCCCCCTCTTTAGCGAATTTTCCGAAGAAAATGCGTTAAAGATGAGTTCTTCTCGATCTACGAGAAAGCAAAAAATTATTCCCATTTTTAGGCGACGATTCTTGGTCGAATCGTACGACGACTTACTATGGTGCCCCCTCCGTGTTTTTACCCAAATCGAACGTTTGAGGTAAAAACGCGGAAAAGCAAAAATTATTTTTGAATTATTTTGAATAAAATTAAGAAAAATAGGGTAAAACCCTAATTCATTGTTACTGTTCATTTTACTGTTTTTAGAGCTCTGGAGCAAAAATGGTAGAGACAGCGCACAGATCTGCAGAGGTCCACCGCGGTCTACGGGTAGGGGTTTAAACTTAGTTTAGATTGATTTAATTTGAATTTACATGCTTTGTAAATGAATTTTAGGATGAATTTTGAGCATCGCGGCCGTTTTTGGCCATCGACGTCGTCCGGACGAAATCGTCCCTAGTTCGACGAAATCGTCTCAAGTTCGTCAATTTCGCCCAAGGGCGAAATCGGCGAAAAAGGGACGATTTCGTCAAATTAGAGACGATTTCGACATGCGAAATCGAAGACGATTTTGCTCAAATTTCGGACGATATCGGCCAATAGTGGGCGATATCATCAATTGCAAAAATTTGATCTTTAAGTTGCATTATTGATTGCTAAAATTGTTATTAATGATTGTTTGTTGTTTTGATTGTTTATGCTTGCAGAGAGGATTACTAAAGAGCAGAGAGTGGAAATACGGCGGGCTGAGAGATGACTTGGCCGCTCTCACCCAGGAAGAGCGGGATCTGCTGGCACAGGCCGGCTTGCAGCATGTGGCAGAGATGCCACAGGTTTCTACTGACATGGGGCTACTGACAGCCCTAGCAGAGAGGTGGTACCCGGGCTCTTCATGCTTCCGGTTACCAACAAGGGAGATGACTCCCACACTAGAGGATGTATGGAGGATTCTTAGAATCCCCATACAAGGGAGGATGATCACACCTACGGCCAATCAGGGCCACGCGATGGGACGACTCTGCGGTGACCCGAGCTTCACCCTGGAGAAGGGCGGAGTGAACATCGAGGCACTGCGCCAGATGCCTGGGGCATCTACACTGACACGAGTTTTGGCTGGGGTGGTTGGTGGACTTCTGCTGTGCCACCAGAGCGGATGCAGGGTACCATGGATGCTGGCAGATGTGATCTATGACATGCGCGACCATGGCTACAGATTTTCTTGGGGCAGCTTTGTTCTATGCCGACTGTACAGGATCCTTTACGGGGTCGTGTACAAGGGCGGGCGATGTCTGGTCATGACATCGCTCCTACAAGTTTGGTGCTGGGAGCACATTGCGGTGCGGAGGCCGATAGGGCTTCCACTAACAAGGGTTGACGGGGAGAGGCCCCGAGTCTTCTATTGGTGGCTCCGGAGAGGGGCACAGCGACGGATCGACCTGCCGGTGTCCCGAGAGACTATTGGATGACTTGGTCCCAGACCAGATCACCTAGAGGCCATGGAGGCAGCATCCAGGGTGGGTAGAGGACGCACAGGAGCTGGCTCGCATCAGGCGAGTCTGATGGCTGCGGATGGAGAGGGGAGAGGTGGAGCTCCACCGCTATGACTGAGTTTTGCGATAGTTCGGTCTACAGTAGGGGATCCCATCTCTCAGGGATTATGAGTTTTCCCGGATCGTCCGGGATAACACCACGATTAGCGGGGCTCCAGATATGCAGCGATTCTAGAGTCAGGACGCGGACGATGCCCCCATTCAGCCAGTGGATGGGGACGACGTAGGGGTAGCCGATGGCTACGATGCCTGGTATGCAAGCATCCGCCCTCCTCGGATGACGAGGGCTCAGGGACCGATCCACGCAGTTGTGCGTCGGATAGGGAGGTGGCACCAGGCGGTGGTAGAGGCAGCCCGGGGTCATGGCGAGAGGAGAGCGAGAGGAGGCCACAGGCACAGGAGAGGCCGCGGCAGAGGGAGAGGGAGAGGAGGGAGGCGAGACCCCCATCTCCACAGAGGCCACCATCGCCTGATAAGGGCAAGGGTGTGGACATTGGAGAGAGTAGCGAGATGGCTACTCTCCGGGCAGAGAGAGATCATCTGCGAGCTCAGGTGCAGACGTTATAGGATGCAACTGCACAGCACCAGGCTGAGGTGTCGCAGCTACGAGACGAGAATGCTCGTCTCAGGGCACGAGGCGGAGGGGTGAGCACTCAGGAGCTGATGCGGTCGGTTTCTCGGACCGCATTCTATCAGGCGCTATACTACCAGGCGATGCCAGAGGGCCAGAGGATACAGGTGCCACCTGCCATAGCAGATCCTATCAGGACAGGGTCGACGAGGAGCTCATCCCGATCGATGACGAGGACTCGCAGTACCACACATACTACGATGGGACCACCTCGTCCTCCGTAGGGCGGGGGAGGAGATGAGGCCGAGAGCTCTAGAGGCTCTCGAGGCTAGAGGGCGGGATACTGCCACTGATATTGTATTATACTTGTATTGATAGAGGATTGAGTATGCCGAGGTACAGATTGTGGCATACCAATCCAGTTTTGATGATGTATATATTCTGTTGATATATATAGATGAGATATTTTTGATCATATGACTTGTCTTATGTGATGCTTATGATGCTTTTTATGTTTGATTGATTGATTGAGTTGATTGATGTAATGATTTTATTGATGATTCATGTAATTATGTCGTTTTGGAAAATATTATAACTTGGATGTCATGCTTTAAATATTTTAAATGAAATAATCTGATGTAACAAATTGATTGGTTGTAATGAAATGTGATAAAAATAAAAAGAGATTTCTAACAATAATTTCAAAGGACATTGTCGCTATTATAGACCATTTCATGGAGTCGCTGCTCACTCGGTCGTCAAGCTAGTCCCAGGATAGAAATATTGTTAAAAGAAAAGAGTGCTTAAGAGACTTTCTTAAGACTTTGTTGTGATGATGCAAATGATGATGATGATGGTTTGCTTTCAGATTTCCATGAAAATATTATGCATGAAATATTGTGAAATGATTTTTGCTAGGCATAAATTCTCTATGCTCAAACTTTATTTAATTGAATTTTGTGAACTTTGATATAAGAGAGATTAGTAATCATGCCAGATAAAATCAAGATATTTATTGTGTGAGTGTGCAAGTGAGGGATGCCAAATAAATGCTAGTTTTATCCAAAATAAGTTGAAACATAGAATTGCAATAATTGTAAGAAAATAATGATTTTGAGAAATTTTTGAGAATGTTGACTCTCTCTTTATTCTGTATATTGTTTTGGTTTCGAAAGAGTCAAGCATATAGCTGTTTTTGGATTTTTATGTTGATTTTTGTTTTGGAGCAAAAGGAACTTTACAAGTGCTTTTAAAAAATGCAATAAATATTTTTGAAGATTTTTGAAGATTTTATGAATGTTTTTGAGGTTTTTGAATAAATTGAAAGAAATACACGATAATGATTTTGAACAAATATATACATGGATGAAATAACCAAATTTATGCATAATAACGTTTGAGATGTAAAATATTCATGGGTTCTTTAAGTTCTTTACCATCTAAGGTAGATAATTTATACGCTCCTGATTCAAATTTTGCAGTAATGATGTACGGTCCAAGCCAGTTGGGCTCAAATTTACCTTTAAGTTCTTTGGTTGCATTTGTATTCTTTTGATTTTCTTTTAGAACAAGATCGCAAATCTCAAAGGATCGATGACGAACTTTCTTATTATATGCTCTTTTAAGCTTGTTTTGGTATGCACGGAGATGCTCTAAAGCATTGATGCGTTTTTCATCTAGGAGTTCCAGCTGACTGAGTCTGCCAGCGCGATATTCATCTCCTACTTCGGTGTCTTGAAGTAGCAGAGCCAAAGAAGGAACTTCTAATTCAAATGGAAAAACTGCTTCGGCACCATATACCAAAACAAATGGTGAAGTGCCCGTGGGGGTTCGAACACTAGTTCGATAAGCCCACAAGGCTGGATATAATTGAATATGCCAGTCACGACCAGTTTTATTGACTAGTCTTTTGAGAATTTTGATTAGAGTTTTGTTAGAAGCTTCTGCTTGACCATTACCCTGAGGATAATAGGGAGTAGACCAGCGATGTTGAATCTTATATTTTTGACATAATTTTTTAACATCTTTATTTTTGAACGGAGTTCCATTGTCAGAGATGAGATTTGCAGGAATTCCGAACCTGCAGATGATTTGATTAAAAATGAATTTAGAGACTTGTGAACCAGTGCAGGAAGCTAAAGGCATAGCTTCAACCCACTTCGTGAAATACTCAGTGGCGGTTATGATGAACTTATGTCCATCAGAAGACACAGGATTAATTTTACCAATAATATCCAAGCCCCATTTAGAAAAGGGCCAAGGAGAAGAAATAGCCTACAGCTCTTGTGCAGGCGCATGGACAAGGTCAGCATGTTTTTGACACTTGTCGCAATGGCGCACATATTCATGTGCATCCTTTTCCATGGTAGGCCAAAAGTATCCTATCCGAAGGAGCTTTTTAGCAATGACGCTACCACTAAAGTGTCCTCCACAAGATCCATCGTGGGCTTCACTCAAGGCTGATTTAGACTCTTCTAAATTTAGACATCTTAATAGGATACCTTCAAAAGATATCCTATATAAAGTATTGCCAATGATTACAAATCGACTTGCTCGTCGACGTAATAACCGACGTTGGTTGCGATTAGAATTAGCAGGGAAAGTCCCATTTTGGAGGAAATCAAATATGTCTGTATACCAGAGTTCAGGAGTAGTTTCCTTGATTAGAAACACATCCAAAGGCTCTAAGCATGACTTATGTGAAGCGGGTTCCTGGAGTCGACGAATGATGATAGTAGCATATTCGTCGTCTAACTCCAAGGGTAAGAGAGATGCAGCGGTGGCCATAGCATCAGCTGCACGGTTGCTAGTTCGAGGAATGGCTTCCAAGGTAACTTGATCAAACAAGGCCATTAGTTGTAAAACATAGGCCTTATATGGGCGAAGTTTATCATCTCTGGTCTGATAAACTTCATTAATTTGGTTTATAACCAATTGGGAATCCCAAAAAACTAAGAGGTTTTTAATTTTAAGTGCTAAACCTGCTCATAATCCAAGGATTAGAGCTTCATACTCAGCAGTATTGTTGGTGCAAGCAAAGGTTAGTTTGAAGGACAGAGGAATAAGATGTTTTTACGGAGATATTAAAATAATACCCGCACCAGCCCCACTCATGCATCGGGCTCCATCAAAGTATAAGGACCATTTTTCAACAAGGTCTGCCTCTAATTGAAGGCATTCATCAGGAAACTCGATAATGAGGGGATGAGTAGACTCTAAGGGTGCAATGACTAATTGATCTCGCTATGATTTGACCCTTAACAAACTTCTGTCCTATGAAGGTGAGATCAAACTCGCTTAGAGCAAGAACCCACTTGGCTGTGCGACCCGATAAATAAGGTCGACTCATGAGATATCTTAAAGGATCATATTTGGCAATGACATACATTTTTTTGCTAAGCATGTAATGTCATAATTTTTGCGTAGCAAACACGACTGCTAGACATAACTTCTCTAACGCTGTATAGTGGGTTTCATAACTGATGAAGGTGCGGCTAATGTAATAATTAGCACGTTCTCATTTTTCATCATCAAGCTGAGCTAACATAGCTCCTAAGGCAGAATCTGAAGTAGAAATATATAGAAGAAATGGGCGATCATATTTAGGCGGTGAAAGCACCGGAGGGTTAAGGAGATATTGCTTGAGAAGTTCAAAAGCTTCTCTACATTCTGTGTCCCAATTAAAGGGGACATCCTTCTTAAGGAGTTTAAGAAAGGGACCAGTTTTGTCCGCCAGCTTATTAATGAAGCGACGGATAGCTTGAAGTTTACCTTGTAAACTTCGTAATTCAGATATATTAGTGGGTGCGGGCATATCAGTGATAGCCGCAATTTTGAGAGGGTCAATTTCGATACCACGTAAAGAAACTAAAACCCCTAATAACTTGCCGGATTTAACTCCGAATATACATTTTGTTGGATTTAATCGAATGAGATATTCTCGTAATCGATTAAAAACTTTTCTTAAATCGTCTAAATGATGATCTTCAATAAGAGAGCGCGCTATAATATCATCTACATAATCATGTAGGATATCATGCATCATATCATGAAAAATGTAGGTCATAGCCCGTTGATAAGTTGCACCGGCGTTCTTTAAGCCAAATGGCATCACTTTCCAGCAAAAGGTACCCCAGGGGGTAATGAAGGTTGTTTTTGCCTGGTCTTCAGGAGCTATCCTGATCTGATTATAGCCGGAGAATCTGTCCATTAAGGACATCATCCCACTTCCGATAGTGAAGTCAATAATTTGATCCATATTTGGAAGAGGAAAGTCATCTTTAGGGCATGCAGCGTTAATATCTCTGAAATCTGTGCAAACCCTAACTTTGGTGGCTTCTTTCTTGGTGACTGGAACTACATTGGAGATCCATTCAGCATAATCAATAGCTTGTATGAAGATAACATTCAGGAGTTTTTCTAACTCCCCTTTGACTAGCGGAGCCACTTTGGGATGCATTTTTCTAAGTTTTTGTTTAACAGGTTTAGCATCCGGATGGACCACTAGATGGTGCATGACTACAGAAGGGTCTAGACCTAGCATATCTTCATATGTCCAAGCGAAGACATCTTCATACTCTTTAAGAAATGCAATGTATTGTTTTTGTTTTTCTTGACTTAGTTCTGCTCCAATGTTGATTATGTGAGGGTTGTCCTCAGTCCAATATTAATTTTAATGACATTTTCTACCTCCATGTGTAGATCTCTTTCAAAATTAGGTGGGGCGGGTGAAACGCCCAACTCTTGTAATTCTTGTAAAGTTAATTTAGATAATTCGTTCTAAGGGTCAGTGGCCTCAAGTTGAGCTATGGTTGGTATAGAACCATCAAAATAAAACCCGTTGTACAACATCTCTTCAACAGAGACATCATGGAAGATATCTCCTTCCAACTCTTCATCGGGGTCAGCAATCATTTCAGGGTATGCTATGGATAGCATGTTGCATGAAAATGACAGATTTTTAAGAGGCAAATCAACATGTCTATCCAAATAGTCTTGATAGCATATGAGATGATCATCATCCTCAAAAGGAAAAGGTTGACCCTTACTAGGTAATAGGCCCACACCACATCGGGCAGGCCATGGTTCTACCTCGAAAGGTTCTTTCATGCCATTTTGGAAAGGTCCTAAGCCTTTCCCTTTATATCCCATTTTAAGCATCATGGGTTTAGCTTTAATATAATCGTTGGTAAAATAGCACCGAGCATATCCATCATGATGGGTTTTGATATTCTGAGGGATTCTTCCCCAGTCATATCCTTTGTAAATGAAGGCGCAACTCCCGACTTGGTAAGTACTTCCCATAGGTTGTGGGAGGCCCAAAGTACGAGGAGATGGCGGCAATTGATTTAAAAGGTTTGAATCTTGCATGAAAGCATTCATTTTTTCTGATATTAAGGTTGTAGATAAATCTGGTAAAAGATCATCAGAAAGGGCATAAGATGTAGAAGGCTTATTACCTATGTCTTGAGATGTGGAAGGTATGATAGATGTGTCTATAGGTTTTGAATTTATGGGATTAGAACTTGAAGAATTGGTTGTAGTTTTAAGAGATTTTTGAAGTTCTACAGTAATTTGTTTAGAAGGTGGTTGATCTATATGGGAAGATGAAGTTAATGGAGGAGGAATAGATGAAGTGATGGGTTTATATTTCACGAGTTTTAGATGAAGAAGAACTAGGATATGTGGATGACAGAGCAGGGCAAAATTGCACTCCAACTGGTTCTGCCAATGCACACATATCAAAAGGTCTAGGGTCACCATGAATAGTGACCAACTGATTTTTAAACTCAAACTTAACACATTGGTGTAAAGTTGATGGGACTGCTCGCATGGCGTTAATCCAAGGGCTGACCCAAAAGTATATTGTACGATCTTGGGCAATGTACAATAAACACAGATTGTCTCAAGGGTTCTAGGACCAACTTGCAATGGGAGGGTAATGACTCCACATGTTTCTTGTGTTTCGTCATTAAAGGCTTTGATAATCATATCAGTCTTCTTCATTTCATCACTTCTAAAACCAAATCGTTGGTAGAAGTCAAAGGTGCAGATGTTTAGAGATGAGCCATTATCAATCAGGACTCGTTTGACAGCTACATCCCCAATTAAAGCTGTAATATACAAGGGATTATCCTTGTGTAAACTGTGTTGTGGGATATCTTTATCCCGAAATTCAATACAATCAATCTCTCGCGTGATGATAGTATTGGCCATAGCTTCAGGTTGGATGTTTTGAGGTACCATCATCTGGCTCAAAGTAAGCATCAATTCATCCCTATGGGTGGGAGAGGATCTTAATAAATCTAAAAGGGAGATTCTAGCGGTGGTATTAGACAATTGCTCATTAATGCTGTAAGGGGGTTTAGGTTGAACAATAGGAGCATGATTTCCTTTATTAGGATTTTTCAGAACAAATGGAGCTGGTCCATCATTCTGGTTTGGTTCTTGTTGGGGATTTTGAGCTTGTTGTCGGGTGACGACTCCGATGGTACCTACAATGTTATAGTGACGACGTTGAAACGGTCTCGGTTGAGAGTTTATGGCTTGTTCATAAGGAATGACTTCATTAGAAGAAGGTCGAGTAGTGACTCTTCCGGGAAATGGTTCTTCCGGAACATTAGCATCTCGTGATAGGTTGAATAGGATCTGATTCATTTTTAGAACTATTCGATTGAATGGTGTCTACTTCACTTTCACTATCTGACTCTATATCGCTAGAATCAGAAGTTTGAAAATTATGTAAGGGCCTGGTTGTAACCAGGGATAAGGTTGTGTCGAATGTGTGAGAGTCCTGAACAGGTAATTGCCCGCTAATGGTTCCTACATATCGGGTAGGAGGGGGAACATTATGATGTTCAATTTGATTAGCTACCTCTTTACCATGTCTTGGTAAAGGGTGTTGAAATATGTCTAAAGTTTGATTGGCATTCTGATTTTGATTTTGGGGAACAATATTTTGAGTATTATTAGGAGGGTTTTGTTTAGGTTGGAAGGCTTGCACTTCCATTTCATTATTGTCAATCAAATCTTGTATTTTATGTTTCAATCTCTTACAAGCGTTGGTAGAATGTCCAGGACCTCTATGAAAATCACAGTGCAAATCAGCTCTATATCCGGGTATGCTTGGGTCAGGTTCCCGGATAGCTGGCAATTGGATTAAACCTCTTTCAAGAAGTTGAGGTAAAATAGTTGATAAAGGTTGGTTTAATCTAGTGAACTCTCGAGGAGGCTTATCAGGAGGTTTCAAGATGAATTTTTCTGTTGTTTTTGTTGCATTGACATTAGCAACATTTATGCTGTCGATGACTCCATCACCGACAACCTTGTTTGTTTTTATATTGATTTCTAGATGTTTTCTCATCATCCTTCTTTCTAAGTTGGCCTCTCCTAATGAAGGCATCTTCTACTCTTCGAGCTAAGTCTATAGCTTTATCGAAGGTAGTCAAAGTAGTCGTTGATAGCTCATAAGAAAGTTGTTCTTGTAAATTGTTAATGAAAATGTCTAACATTTCCCTATAGGGTAGCACAAAGTGCAGTTTTCCTATCAATTGTCTCCATCTTGCTAAGAAATCAGCAAAACATTCGTCTTTATCTTGTTTTAAATTGTATAGGTCTTTAATAGTTACATGCCTCTCGATGTAGGCACTAAATTGATGAACAAATGACTCAGCTGTTTCTTCAAAGTTTCTTAAGGAATGAGTGGGCAATTGATAATACCACTCTAACGCCATTCCACCTAAACTTTTGGGGAACATTTTTAGTAATAGCAAGTCGTCATGCGATATGTCGTGACATGCTATCCTAAACATGCGAAGATGTTCTATGGGATCTTCGGTTCCTTTATAGATAGGCGGGACGGGCATGGGAAAATGTTTAGGGTATGGTTGAGCTACCACTATGGGATCCAATGGTTGGCTACAAATCTCTCGATAATTATACGAGGGATGGTAGGGATCTATCCGGTCCATACGTGAAGCCAATTGTTTCACCATAGCTTCCAAACTACTAGTTTGCCCCCCATATTGATTCGGTGGGGCATTGCCATAAGTGTTATGGGCGTAGGATGGAGGAACATGCAGATTAGATGCCATGTTACTATTGTGTAAAACATTGGTAGGAAAAATATTATGGAGGAGTTTTGAAGTTGGATTGTGTTGTATTGTAGATTGTTGAAAGTTTGTATTTGGCTTTGTTTTAGATTTTTGTCTATTTAAAGCATTTTGCTCAATAGTTTGGAGGAAGGAAGTAGTGAAGGGAATTTTCTTTTGTGCGGGAGTGATTTTAGGTTGAGTAACAAGTTGCTTAGGAGGTTGGGTGACCTGTTGTTTGGTCATGGCTTGGGCTATAGTGACCATATTCGCATTAGATGGTCCACCCTTATCACTTTCTTGATCAATGAAAGACAAGGGATTAGTTTGCATATCAAGCGCCCGTTCTAAGGCTGCTTGAGCATCACTAATTTCCCCTTTATCAATACGGACTGCCACATTAAGGACGTCGATATGTTGATTAAGAAATTTTTGAAAATGTTCTGCGTTGTCAAAAGTGATGCCTCCATTTGGAGCTATTCTAGGGGATGAAGATTCTTTAACACTTCCTTCTTGTTCCTTATCTTCACCTAAGTCTTCATCTGATTGACCTAGAGTTTCACCTTCCAGATTTGTATCTCCAAGAAGGACATTTGGGTTTTCAGTTGTATTTTGTAGCCAATCTTCTCCTTCTCCTAAAATTTCTTTACCATTCCTAAGTTTAGTCATGGTGCTAAGTTTTGATTTCAGAAAATATATATATATATATATATATGCAACAAATTAAAAGGTATATATTTATATATACCTAATGCAATATTGTAAATGAAATGTTTAAGTTTTTTACTATGTTCTTTGATTTTTTTTTTTTTTGATTTTTAGTTTTTTAGTTTTTCTTTGAAACAATATAATAAAGACAGCAAATGAAACAATAAATGCACACAATAATAATAAGGCTGAAAGTAGATGAACTAATCTTCTATGAATAACTTATGAATATCATTAATAGGTTCAAGCTGTTCAGGGGTCATGAAATGTTCTTCTTCAAATTGAAAGTTTTCTTTTAAGAATTTGATGAAAAGGGCTATGGTGATATTGTCTGTCTCAGATGCTGGTTGATAAAAGTAAAGCTCATGGCAATACTCTCGATATAGCACAGCTCACGAAACTCTATTCCATCTTTCCCTATCTAGTGAGAACAACTTCTTGGTCCTCTACAAGGCCTAGGAATCGGTGTACAATGTCTACATTCTCGAGGTATTCCTCGAAGCTGAACAACTTTGAAGATACTAAAGCTCTCCTATAGGCTAACCACCTATGGCAAGCTCTCTAAAGTTCATGATAGAACACTAATTGATGAGGATCCAGGATTCTATCCAAGACTAGCCTCTTAATCTGTTTAAGTTGTGTGGACCTAGATGAAATGATACTAAGTCTCCTGATAAGCTCGTCCCACAAGGATTGATTTCTACTTGTTTCAGGGATACTAAGGACAGAATTAACTTCTATGGCTGCTAATTGGTTTACTACGTTTATAGTAACTGCTAACCTCTTTTTAGGAGCTACCATCTAAACATGATTTTGAACCTTAAATGTTTTAAAATGCATCTAAGTTTTAGTTGTTCTAATTTTTTTTTTTTGTTTTTGTTTGCTTTTGCTTTTGTTTTCAAAAGGTTATGATGCATTCACGTCGGGTTCACCAAAATGTATCGCTCCAAATTTTTCGCATCCCTACCTTCAGGCTATTGGATCCGCGCCCGGAAGGAGGATGGGAAAAGGATGGTGCGGTACCTCGGACGAGAGGACTTCACGAAGGTCCCGCCTCTCAAGGGAGGTGCATTTTGGTGATTTTTCGACGGATGGTGGGTTCACCAGGAAACATTTGGCGGCAGTTTCCATGCCTAGGTTTTGGGAATGAGTTTTGATGAGTTCGTTTTATTTTTAAACATTCATCCTAGGTTTGGCCGAATGATTCTAACTTAAACTACATGAAAATGCAATTTAAATGAATACAAAAAACAGAAAAGAAAGCAGAAACAAGAGAATTTGCAGGAGGCCAATGAAGATTACCTGATCCGGAAGTCTGATGAAGTTTCTGATTACTTGTAGCAGTCTGGATCATCTGCAATTCAACAGGATCACCTTCAATTTGATAAAATCATCTAAACTGACAGGATCGTTTGCAATCTGACGAATTCATTAGAGACCTGTAAAACAGAAACAGATGCGAAATACAAGAAATTCTATTTTGTAAACAGGGGCAAACTATATGAAAAAGTAATATGAGTATTGAACAATATACAAGAACAAAAGTAAATGCAAATCACTGTGTTTAGATAGCAGAATATGATCTTAATATGCAAACTAGACAAAATGGGTGAACTCCAGATGCAATATAGTATAAAAACTGAATAGACAATCTAATTTATAGCATAAAATGATAGAGAAAAGAGAAAGAAGAGCAAACTCCAGGCACTGATTGCCTCGATGTGTGCTGCAGTCGAAATCGTCTCGCATCAGAAGGAGATCATCCCGAATTTGATGAGATCGCCTCCGATCTTGACAGGTTCGCCGGCTGCGATAGATGCTAGCTTCGACTGAAAACCAGTGGTGTACCTACAATAAAATTAATATAGGACTAGTGCAAGAGCAAATTTGAAGTGTTTTAGCGCATAGGGAGTTGATTTACATAAAAATTCAGCCGGGGGTTGGGGAAGGAAAAGTTTTAGAGTTAAATAGGCATAGGATAGTTGTTGGGAGGTTGGAGATCATCCCAATTTGGGAGATCTCCAACGGGGGAAGGGTCCCAACGGCGCAGACACGCTTCTGCCCGGATTGGAGACCCGTTGGAATGGATTCCAACTATGCAAATTTAGTTTTGCGACAAAATCGTCTGGACGTTCTAGTCCAGACGAAATCGTCAAATCTAGGGCGATATCGTCTGATCGGAGACGATATCGTCAAACGGTCAAAACAACTGCTAAAAATGGCACGAAAAAAGAGGAAACGGGTTTCTCGGCGGTTAACGGGTGGTTTGGGAGGTTAAATTTGAATTTAAATTTATTTACTAAGGTGAATGTAATTATTCCAATTTTACTGCGCCAATTTTAGGGTGCTACAATTAGTTGTACTCATTTTGTCTAAAATGGACACACATTAGGAAAATGGTGGGACCTTAATTATTGTGTTTTTCATAAAGAAATTAATCACTTCCACAAAACTTGCCAAAATAAAGAAAATTAAAACAAAAAAGTAGATAAGAATTATGAATTGAGAAATGTAAAAAAAAATTATAGGATAGCAAAAATATATAAGTGCTTTTATCAAATAAAAAAGTGTTTTTCTAACATAAGAAATGATTCATTCATAAATAATATTTTGTATAAAAAAAAGACCTACAATGGTTGATCTTGTAGATTAAATGACATTTGAATATGTATGGAATAATATATATTATATTTTAGATATTGACCCAAATTTAAACTCCATTACAAAATTAGAAATTCGAAATAGAAATGCAATAGCCAAGGCTAGAAGAACTAGAACTAGTAAAAGTCATCGAAAGATAGAGTCAAGAGATTAATATTTACATAAAATAATATAATATAAGGGGTTGATAGAGAATATTATATTATTTGGTACCTTGTAAATACTTTGTAAATACCTTGTAAATATCTTATTAATATTTGGTTTGATGTAATAATTACATTTATGGATTTTTTAGAGTATAATAGAATATTTCTCCTATATAAAAAATGAAATATCATATCCCTATGAGTGTGAGAGAAGATGAAAATATAGTTGAAGATAAAATAGGGAGAGATGCTATGTAAAGGCTATATGTAGGGATGACAAGTGAGATTGCATGTATTGTATTAAATTAATAATACTTTGTATATTTCTATCATTCCCATTAATATAAAGTGTTTATTCGTTTTACTAATGGAGTAAATGTGTTAGTTGTATTCTTTTAAGAAATATTTTCTATAATATTGTGACATAATTTTATTTTTCTTGCCTGATATATTGTGAAATTTTTTAACTTTGAATTTAGATTATCCCATTACAAATAAAAACATGTATCAATTAGATGTTCAATATCAAACAATATAAGGTTTTAAGATTACCACTAGCATTTGATATCTAATGTATATTGATTTATGATTTTTTAGATATCCTTATTGAATCCTTGAATACTTGTCAAAGGAGTATAAATTTTACACCATAAGAATTTTTTGTAAACATAACATAGTTGTTATTGTTATATAAACAACATGTAACTATACAAACAAGCTACATGGCCAAATTAGAAAAAAGAGGATAAGAATAGGAGTCATAGTTTTTCCATGGATTTTATTTATGAACATAACATAAATGCTTTATATTTACCAATACAGTATCACTATCATAATCAAATTGCATGGGAAAACTAGGACAAGGAAATGAAATGGACAACATGAATCTAAAATGTATCAACCATGCTATATACTAAATGAAGGAAATCTACTTCCATGAATCCCCTAGTGTGATTCCAATGTAAGTGTTTGGATATGGTAACTAGGATCATCATTGCATCTTGGTAGATTCCATAATGCAATAAACAATAAGCAATTTATGTAAAATGCAAATAAACAATTTAGAGATCGAGCAAAAACAAATACTCAAGATCAAGCAATGTGAGATTTGGGGAATGTTATTGGGATCCAATACCTAATGCATAATTATTTATGCTTAATTAGGTATCCTTATTGCATATTTTTGGGATCCACAAATATGAATATGAGTGGTTATAGTTTTTAGCCATGGTAGCCTTATTTTTAAAAGTATCATGATTGTTTCATACTTAGCAACATCATGTTGCCATCATAATTAGGCAACATGAAAAAACCTTAAATGAATTATGGAGTAGGGTATGGGTGCATAATGCATCAAGAAATGTGAAAGACTAACGGGAGAAATCCACTAGCATTAGACATATAATGTGAATGGAATGCTAGTATCATCTATACTAACTAGGATCATCACTACATCTAAATGGATTCCTTGAGTTGATATGCATTAGGCATTCAATAATTATTCAAATCATGTAATCATGCATTCATGTAGATAAATAATCATGTGATGAAATTTAAATTTTATAAGGGGAGATATTTTAATGCCAATGACCTAGTGTGAATGCAATACAAATATCCTCTATTGTAACTAGCATCATAATCACATACAATTGATATCATAATTAGAATATGCATCAAGTAATAAAGTATAATCATGGAGTTAGGAAATAATGTGTGTAGGAAGCCATGTATATAAATATTTATAGGTGAAATATATATAAAATAATCCATATCAAATGATGCATGTGGATGTTGATTAGATTTAATATATTTTTAGGTGCATGATATTCATAGGTCCCTTTAGTTCCATTTTATTAGGTTCAGCTAGGTGGTATGACCCTAAACCATACTTGGTGGTTATTATAAATGCACCTATACAATTTCACTCAAATTTACCTTTGATATCATCTATTTCATTATAGGTTGTATACTTCAATGTTGTTATAGTATTTTATCATAGGATCCCTTAAACCATTAATGATACACCTATATGTGTTCTAAGGCATGGATCCATTTTTTTTTAATAATATATAGTTGGCTAAGGTGAGCATGGTGATACTCATTGTTGATAGAGGAGTGTTTTAAAAGGATAAAAAGATAAGGGACTAAACATTAATATGTTAGGCCCATAAGGAGAGATATAGTTAAAGTTATCAGTTATAATCTAAACATCAATATGGTAGGCTTATAAGGAGAGATATAGTTAGAGATACCAATACTAACCTATATTACTAATAAGATTATTTAATACATTTATTAGATTTTTTTTAGAAACCTCGTCCTAGTCATTGCTTTATGGATAATAAGGCACATACCACTTAGGCATAACCTATACCCAATTTATGAACTATTTGTTCATGTTAATAATGAACTTGTATTTGTTGAACAATGGGATATTTATCTTTCAAATGATTTCAATGTGCCAAGTAGAGAAGAAAAATGGAAATGCTAGGGATTAAAGGTATTGAGATGGCATATGGATGACATTACTGTGATTTTGGTATTTATCATATTTTTTGATGTAGTCATTGTTAGAATTAATGTATAGTGCACTTTAAATCTAACATTCCCCCTTAAAGTGCACTATCTTAACTAAAGAAAAAACTGAAGGCATAGTGCACTTTAACTCTAACATTCCCCCTTAAAGTGCACTATCCTAACTAAAGAAAAAACAAAGCAAGTCAACATTAGGTAACATTCCCCCTTAATGTTGACTTCTCTAAAAAAATAACCTATCATCCTCTTTTTTTTTGTCTAGGCTCGTGCTCTTTGCGCTTGGCTCTCCAACTATGAATAATGCTAGATCCACTGTGTATACATCTCGGTCTGTTGCCTCAGGGTCAGCCACTTCAACGGGTCTGTTGCCACTGGGTCAGCCATCTAAGTGCCTCAGGGTCATCATGGGTGCCTCAAGGTCAGCCACATCTGGGTCTGTTGCCTCTGTAGGTCATCCTCAGAGGATGTTGCCACTCGTAGGTCACTAACTAGATTCACCATGAGTATGAAATCCCTCCTCATGGTGAACTCAATCTAGAAGGTGTCGGTCTCTATCAAAAATGCACCTAATGAAAGGAAAAATGAGCCATATAAGAGTGTCGGTCTCTATCAAAAATGCACTCAATACAATAAAATGAGCCATAGATCCAAATAGGAGGAGAGAAGAAGAAAAGAAGAGAATCTTCTGAAGTGTCTTCGTCTGTAGTCTTCAGAAGTAGATCAAAAAAAAACCTTGGATAGAACCTAGGGTGTCTTTGTATGTAGTCCCTAGTATAAGTGTCCTTATGGTGACCATGTCATCCCACCAAAATGCATGGGTAACTAGCCACTGCATTCGTCGAGTGTATAGAAAAGGTCACTAGGTACAAGGATCACATATGAAATTACCTCAGGAGTGTCGGGTACAATCGAGAGTGCACTCCAAGGTATAAAAACTTTGAGGCTAAAAAACTGAATTAAAATAGCCTCAAAATTACAATATGACACCACCATTGTGTCCGTCGTGAAAAACTATTTCCAACGACTATAAATACCCCTATATTCCACCATCAAAGGGGCCTTCATCATGTGGAAAAATAACATCATGCCTCTCTAGGCAGCAAATAAACCTCAAGAATAAAAAATTCTTGGCATCGCACTCTGGCGGCATAAAAACAGTCTCAATTTCCCTCGCAGGGGAATTACATGGGATTTCACTTTCACTTCCTATGATTTAAATAATTAACCCCCATGCAATTTAAAAATGATCCTTTTTAGCAATGGCCCCCACATTTTTAATCCCCACATGCTTTTAACAACCACTTAACAAATTAGTACTGACAGGTGTACGTCTGCATTTTGTCTAAAACACATCTTCCCTAAACTAATTATGATGCCCAGAATTATAGTTTACTAGAAATAAAAATAAATTCCAACGATTTCTATAAAACGACCAGTTTGACCTCCGTGATCTCCATTAAATCTCTGGGATTAAACAAGCACTCGCAGATCAAAGTGCCATTCAAGGCAGCTCATTGTAAGGCGTAGTAACCGTCGACGTCGAGGATTGAGACAGAACATGCTTCCCCTACCACTAATCTCTCAAATTTATCCAAATCGCCATAATCCGAGGTCGTGCTCATCCTGCCCCTCCGTCATCACTTTTATTTCCTACACCTTTGCCCGCGCTATGTCAGCCCTGGCCAGAACTGCTCCTACGTCCAAACTCTCCATTGCTTGCGATCGTCGCCCATGGCCACTACACCGAGCGTGCCATAGTCGTGGTTATGAAGACCGTCATCGAGGTCATCCAGATCTGTCACAAGCATGAGCTCCAGCTTCATTACAGAAAGCAGACTCGAAATCGTGGTTTATTGTGGGAAAAATCTGGAGGTTGTGTGGTTTCCACCCACGAGTATCCTCTGCATGTTTACCAGCGTTAAGGTCTTCAAATATATCATCTACGCCTTTGTAATAGCCGTCGTCGACAAACAACTTGGGTGGTGTGCTGCGCCACCAGGTTATGAGATCCCGGGTTTGAATTCAGGGACTCCTAAAGGGACCAAAAAAAAATCTGCATTTTCATCATCACATTTACACCGCCTTTCCACATCTCCTCTCACTTCGAACACAACCTGTAAAAAGGATTATCCTAACTAAATAAAAAACAAAGCAAGTCAACATTAGGTAACATTCCCCCTTAATGTTGACTTCTCTAAAAAAATAACCTATCATCCTCTTTTTTTTGTCTAGGCTCATGCTCTTTGCGCTTGGCTCTCCAACTATGAATAATGCTAGATCCACTGTGTATACATCTCGATTTGTTGCCTCAGGGTCAGCCACTTCAACGGGTCTGTTGCCACTGGGTTAGCCATCTAAGTGCCTCAGGGTCATCATGGGTGCCTCAGGGTCAGCCACATCTAGGTCTGTTGCCTTTGCAGATCATCCTCAGAGGATGTTGCCACTCGTAGGTCACTAACTAGATTCACCATGAGTATGAAATCCCTCCTCATGGTGAACTCAATCTAGAAGGTGTCGGTCTCTGTCGAAAATGCACCTAATGAAAGGAAAAACGAGCCATATAAGAGTGTTGGTCTCTGTCGAAAATGCACTCAATACAATAAAATGAGCCATAGATCCAAATAGGAGGAGAGAAGAAGAAAAGAAGAGAATCTTCTGAAGTGTCTTCGTCTATAGTCTTCAAAAGTAGATCCGGAAAAAACCTCGGATAGAGTCTAGGGTGTCTTTGTCTGTAGTCCCTAGTATAAGTGTCCTTATGGTGACCATGTCATCCCACCGAAATGCATGGGTAACTAGCCGCTGCATTCGCCGAGTGTATAGAAAAGGTCACTAGGTACAAGGATCACATATGAAATTACCTCGGGAGTGTCGGGTACAACCGAGAGTGCACTCCAAGGTATAAAAATTTTGTGGCTAAAAAACTGAATTAAAACAGCCTCAAAATTACAATATGACACCATGATTGTGTCCGTCGCAAAAAACTGTTTCCAACGACTATAAATACCCCTATATTCCACCATCAAAGGGGCCTTCATCATGTGGAAAAATAACATCATGCCTCTCTAGGCAGCAAATAAACCTCAAGAATAAAAAATTCCTGGCATCGCACTCTGGCGGCATAAAAACAGTCTCAATTTCCCTCGCAGGGGAATTACATGGGCTTTCACTTTCACTTCCTATGATTTAAATAATTAACCCCCATGCAATTTAAAAATGATCCTTTTTAGCAATGGCCCCCACATTTTTAATCCCCACATGCTTTTAACAGCCACTTAACAAATTAGTACTGACAGGTGTACGTCTGCATTTTGTTAGACTAAAACACATCTTCCCTAAACTAATTATGATGCCCAGAATTATAGTTTACGGGAAATAAAAATAAATTCCAACGGTTTCTGTAAAACGACCAGTTTGAACTCCACGATCTCCATTAAATCTCTGGGATTAAACAAGCACTCGCAGATCAAAGTGCCGTTCAAGGCAGCTCACTGTAAGGCGTAGTAACCGCCGGCGTCGGGGATTGAGACAGAACATGCTTCCCCTACCACTAATCTCTCGAATTTATCCAAATCGCCATAATCCGAGGTCGTGCTCATCCTGCCCCTCCGTCACCACTTCGATTGCCGATGCCATTGCCCGCGCTGCATCAGCCCTGGCCAGAACTGCTCCTACGTCCAAACTCTCCATTGCTTGCGATCGTTGCCCGTGGCCACTACACCGAGTGTGCCGCAGTCATGGTTACGAAGACCGTCATCGAGGTCATCCAGATCTGCCACAAGCATGAGCTCCAGCTTCATTACAGCAAGCAGACTCGAAACCACGATTTATTATGGGAAAAATCTAGAGGTTGTGTGGTTTCCACCCACGAGTATCCTCTGCATGTTTACCAGTGTTAAGGTCTTCAAATATATCATCTACGCCTTCACCGCAGCCGCCGTCGACAAACAGCCTGGGTGGTGTGCTGCGCCACCAGGTTATGAGATCCCGGGTTCGAATTCAGGGACTCCTAAAGGGACAAAAAAAAAACCTGCATTTTCATCATCACATTTACACCGCCTTTCCACATCTCCTCTCACTTCGAACACAGCCTGTAAAAAGGATTATAGCAGTTTATCGCATGCCTTAAACAGGGAACCAGATAAAGAATCAATGGTCGGGAATTTATAGCAGTTTATCCCACCTCGTCGACTCTGTCAATTGTCGGGAATTTTCAACAGGCGAATCCCCCTCCACCCGTCGCTATAGCAACATTTAAAAAACAAGTTCTCATGGCCCTGCGAAATTTACCGCTCGAAGCAGAGAATTATGGCACACCTCTTTTCGCTTCAGTCTGTAGATGCAAAATCTGGTTCAGGCCGCAGACGACCGCACACGTGGTCATTAGCCGGGGGTGCTCTGTGCCTTGGGTTTCCGTGCACAACTAAGGGCAAGACGTGTACACGCTGGTGGGCTTCCAAACGTAGGCGACCACAAAATCTCGACAGTATGTCTTTGATAATAAAAAAAATCTTCGTCTGCGATCAGAGAAAAAAAACACAGTGGCGATCTCGGCTACAGTGGCGTCGTGCCGGATCCACAAAAAAAACAACAGCCAGTAATTGTTCAGCGAATGTCTCTGTTTGTGAAGATGAGGAAGGTGAGCTGGGTGAAAGTGGTTCTTCATTAGGAAGGGTATCTCTGGAAATAAAGTGCAGCATAGCCTTGAACACCTTTGGGTCCATGTCTTCAATAACAATTTCATTGCTATCCTATTCTGGGGAATCAAAAAATTTAGCCTTGAAAACTGGCGATCGTGCAGCCAAAAAAATTTTATGACCATGGAATTTCTCCCCATCTACATCAAAAATAAAATCTGAAGCTTCTTGATTATCAAGCAATAAACCAAATTGCTGCGGGTTCGATTCTGGCCTCGAGGCCGTGTTTGACTTCAAAGGCAGCATGCATATTGCGCCGCTTTCTTTGCAGTGACGGAGGCACCGATGTCTCCATAAAGACCTTCCTCAAGAGCGTCGCGCGCTCCCTCGAGTCCATGCGAGGAGAAGAGACCAATGAAAGCCCCACGGGGGCGGCGTCGCATGGTAACGCCACTGTGACGGCCGGCCTCCACCACCGAAGAACGGCTAGCGCAGGCGGAAGTGGCGACGGGGGTTTTTGCGACGACGCTGGTGGCAGCGGAGGCAGCAAAGAATTGCGGAGGGCATGGGGTCACCCGCACTTGTGTGATCATAGCGCGACTTTCCTCTGTAGTCATCGAAATCGCAGTGACCGATTCCAGAGGGTCCAAATATGCAGCGGTGCCTTCGACGGTACTTTCTTGCACGGGGATCGAACCTGAGACGTGGGGACTGCATCAACGGATCTCGACTGTCTTCTCCAGCTGCAGTCCTGGCCAGCATAGAAGTTGTTTGCAGCGACGCGGTCGCTGTTTCATCAAATGCAAATGCAATAAACAGTAAGGTGGGGAGAGATGCCGGAAAGGTCAACTTCCCACACTGATCTGGTCCTTTCACAATCTCCTTCGTAATATTTCTACAACTCTTGCACACCGCATGGCTACTTTCATGGATCTGCAAACCCTAAAAAAACTAAAAAAAAATAACCTCTCAAACTAATTTTTATTTATTTTTTAAATCTTACCATCTGGTTTTTGATCCATCAAATTATGGAGAGCATACTCCCTCGGTAAAAAAAAAAAAAAAAAAAAAAAGAAAAAGAAAGAAAGGGGAGGGAGGATTTCCATAAGGGAAATCCCCCCTCAAGGGTTTCACAAGCAGGAGAGGGAACCTGCTCTGATACCAAATGTTAGGAGGAAGCACTTTAACTCTAACAGTCATAAGAGTATTTATCCATTGAAGAACAATAATATCATAACTAAATAGGTTTCTTGGCAATGTAATTTCCTTTAAAGTAACCATTGCATGTTCCCACGTGTATATTGTGTGATTTTCTAAGATTCATCTACTTTGAGACATCTAAGAAGGATTCCATCAAAATGTCTTTGATGATCATAAATTGATAGGCTTATTTTCTAAGATTATTTTTTTCATTATAATTTAGAACTTATTTTAAAATGGCATCCTTAAGGAATGTGAAGATGTCCTTGTACCAAGTTTCAAGAAGAGTTTGCTTCAATATAAAGTTGCAAATCTATCAAGGTTATTTACTACATTAAAAAGTTACAGTATTATTTTTTTTTTGGATAATAGTTATGACTTTCTCATCCTCTAGTTTTAAAGGAATTAGTAAGGTAGTTGTAGCCATAAATTGTATTTGGAAGTTGATAAAATAAGGAGTAATATCAGTGGTAACTTTGTCAAAAATATCCATTAATTTATAGATCATATATTTAAATGGTCTAATTTTTGCATCTCTATTTTTATATACTTTATTAATTTGATTGATGGCAAGCTAAGAATCATCTTAAATGTAGACAATTATTACATTTATATCTAGGGCTATACAAAGCCAATGGAAAAGGTCTTTGTACATAGTTGTAATATTAGTGCATAACAATTGATGTTTGAAGGATATAGGAATAATGATTTTTTGAGGCAATACCAAGATAAATATTCCTCCCAATACTTTTATATATCTTATGCCATAAAAATATAGGGTCTAGGAATCAAGTTGAGAAATTTTAATGTATAAATTATTTCATTTAAATATTCTATGACAATGGGGTGACAAGTGGGTAAAGGTATTGTTACTAGCTAGTTATAAATCAAATATTCTTTTATATATTTTTTGCTAATGGATCCAATATCAAATTCATTAATGGTCAATACGAACTTGGTAGTTCATCCTAAAAGGAAAGGTTTAGACATGAGGTATCTCAAGGGATCTCCTCTAGCTACGGCATAGGTTTTATAGCTTAACAAATATTATCTATAATTTTGGAAAGCAATGATGGTTTCAAGGTAAAGCTTTTCTAAATATGTGTATTAAACTTCATAACTAACTAGGGTAGATTGATATAATAGATAGTATTTTTCAATGTTGACAATCATAGTGTGCCAACATAATATCTAGAGCATGCATGATTGTTGCAATGTATAACAACAAAGGCTTGAGAATATTTGGTGGAATAAGGATAGGGGGAGATAAAGCATATGTCTTACAAGAATCATAATCCTTTAGGCATTCATCATATTGATTGAATTTAGTTCCTTTTCTCAATAATTGGAAAAAGAGTTGACATTTTTTAGAACTGAAACAAATCTTCTAATGGATTGTAATTTTCCCTAAAGGATTTAAAGTTGATTTAATATATTTAGGAGTGGAATATTGGTAATAATGGACCTCTTACTACGGTCCACTTTAATACCACATTCAAAAACTATGAAACCTAACAACTAATCTGATGTTATTGAAATACATATGTGTAAGGCTTCAAACAAACATTATATTCTCTTACTTGTTAAAATATATGCTTTATATCTTGGATGTTGTCCTCTCATTTTATAGAAAATAAAATAAGATAATCAATATAATATTCAAATATATCTTACATCATATAATGAAGAGTGTATATCATAAGCCATTAATAGATAGGTCCTTCACTTTTAAGACCAAAGACATGGCCTAGTAAAAAATAGTTCCCCAAGGGATAATGATTGTAGTTTTGGAATTATATCTTGGTGCAATTAGTATTTAATTATGTCAAAAATATCCATCTACTAGAGATAGAATTATATATCCTATGGTAAAATTGATGATCATATCTATGGTGGATAAAGGAAAATCATCCATGAGGCATGCATTATTGATGTTCCTAAAGTAAGTGCAGATGCACAAAGCACCTTAAATTTTTCCTAGAGGTATTATATTAGAAATCCAATAAAAATAATTAAATTCCTTGATGAATTTGAATTCTAAGATATTTGAAGATATTCTTTGACAAGTAAAGTAACATTAGGATGCATGTTTCTCAAATTTTAATTTGTTAGTTGGTGTTAGGCTTGACAACTAAATAATATAACACTAGGAAATGACCTAATTATTACATGCCTACATAAGATAAGATAAATATATCATGAAGTTCAAATAATAACTTCCCATATTCATCACATTACTTAGGGGTTAATACATTTGCTAATTTCATAAATTTAGGAGTATCTTTGGAGTCGATTTGACATCAATTGTCTCTTTGATTAATATTTGGTACTCATCTTCTAATTATGAGGGAGTAGGTAATACTCCAAAACTTTTAAAATCATGTGGTTATGAGGCATCAGTATTGTGAAATGTATCTTTTGTTAGAATATTTTTTCTAATGAAAATTGTCATGGTGGCTATATTGAGGAGGGTTGTGCAATAAGTCTTCCACCATACAATAATTTATGTCCAATATTGGTAAGAGAGTTTTAATTGAATTGTAGGAGGTAGCATTATCTAATTGAGATAAATTTATATTGCTTTTTAAATAAGTCTTATCAAGAATATTATTTTCAAAGAGATTATGGGGTTCCAGTTTAGTCCTATTAATTAGTTCAATATAAACAACACTTAAGGTGTATACATTGATTAATTATGATAATATATTAGAAATTTGGAAAGGAAAAGGTAATATGTCCTCTTTATCCAAATCTAAACCCTTTATTAGAGTGGTATTGCATTCAAATTTAGGAAGAAAACACCAACGTCATCATCACTATCATGTGAGGTATAAAAGGTTAATGATTAAAAATGGTTGGACATGTAAACTAATACCAAATTACCTAGCCAAACCTTAGGTTTTAGTGCTTATTTGATGCCCTATTGAGGGTGACCTAACATTTTTTCTTGATAGTAAAAGTTACAGAGGATTTTTTTGTATATTGGATAATTGTTTAACAAGTACAATGATGTATATTTTTTATTAGATGGATATGTGTTGCTACTATGGATTATCTCATTATTGGTTGTTCAAACAAAGATAAATATGCATATCCTTATTCATATGACCTTCATCTTTGTTGGAAATTTTGAGCTCATTTAGTTGTAATTGATGTCAAGGTGAGTTGTTGTTGATGCCAAAGTAAATACATGAAGCTATCATTAATACCATGGAGTACACCATAATTGATGCTAGGAGAAATGCGAAGAGTTGAAGCAAAGTTGTCAAAATATTATTTTATGAAGGTTTTTATTAAAAACATAGTGGCAGAATAATTTTCATCAAATCAATGTAGTTCAAATAAAGGTATAAACATTATCTCAAGGAGGCTTTAATTTTTATTAAAGTCAAAGGTTTATAAATATAATTTATAAAATTTAAATTCTTTTAGAATTTAAATAATTTTGAGTATTCCCGTATATTTTTTGAAATGGATTCACAATAAAAATTATCCGAGCTATCAGTCTTGGTGGATGCTACTTGGAAATACCACAAAGACTAATTGGAACAGTCACATGTCAGATAACATGGCTCATAGTCATATTAGTAATTTGAGGTTGGTTTATAATCACAGGGTAGGAAATAAACGATAATATAAGACTTTGAACTAGAGCCACGTGGACCACCAGATAGGCACCGCCATAAATCTAGCCAGCAAGTTCACTTATCCAAGGTTGATTGGCCAAGACAGGATGTGGTCCCAAAGTATGTCATATACAGAAGAAAGCAATTACCAAAGAATTATTAAGAGTAACTGTCAATACAAATCTTAAGAGTTTTTTTAGTAATTTGCTATGCGTGTCTGCAACTTTTTGTTTCTCCATTGTCTCAACGAAGGGATCTGTGTTTGTTTATTTTTTTGTAATTATGATGTAGGTGTCTTTTCTCGGGGTATAATAAAAATGTTGTATGGGAAGTTTATTTTTGATAACAGGGTATGTGCCTTATGGGATGTAATGGCTTTGGCGACATCTAGATTTTACATATATATGATCCTTAGTAAGGACATGTTCATCAACAGCCCTAGGCTGATTTTTGTAAAACGTTTTGGGTCAACCTGTAAAATCTAGTATTAATGCTATAGTATCTTATCTACCAAAAAAAAAGTTCCGACATCATAAAATTTTGTGGAGCACCAATTTCTAAATTAAATGGTGAAATTTGTGTATAAATACCATGCGAAAGGGAATTCAAACTTTATCCTTCATCGATTAATTCAAGCGATAGAGCAAAGTGTATTTTGTGCAATCGTTGAGGAAGAAGACAAAATTAGTTTTATCTTTTAGTGCTAGGAAAAATATGAATTGGGAGGTCTTAAGGCCTCAATACCATTGGACAATGTGGTCCATTGGCAACGCACATTTTGCAAGAGCGTTGGGAGTGGAAGTGACCACAATCGATTCACGTGGAGGTTGTTGGCATATTTGAATTGAGCACCAAGGTAGAAATATTTTGGCATGCACTTTTTTGAGTTCCAAGCTTGGAAAAGAGCACGTAGTGCTCTCAACCTCCCAAGCATGCATGTAGCACACGCGGTGGTCAAGCCCGCAGCTAGGATGCACAAGGAGGAAGTGGTTATAGGTTCAAATCCCACTAGTGGCAAAGGTAATTTTTATTAAATATTTTATTTGCCTAATGTATTATTAAGGTATTATTTGGATTTATAAGGGTATATGAAAGGTTGTTTGTTTGGTAATTGATTTTTGCCAAAGTCGATTTGATTTTTGCCAAAGTTCTTCTTGTTATTAAATCTAATTAAAGAGGTTTTGAGTTAAATTTTTGTGGATGTTAAATTTATTTTAATTAGGAGATTATAATATGTTATTGGATAAATATCTTATGTATGTTGATGGTTGTTTTTAAATGTGGAGTAATAAGGTGTAATTGAGTTTTTTGCATTACATTGTGAGAGAGATTTATCTTCTAACCTCTTTGAATTTGGTAAATAAGTTGTTGTGATTGTGATAGATATTTGAAGTTCCTTCATCATAAAGAAAAGGTATCAGCACATTATTTCATAGTTGAGTTGATTGAATGGTTTTCTAAAAATAAGTTTGGATTTAAAAGGATTTGATTAGGGCTTCCTTATTGAGTGTGTTTGAATTAAAGCTTCAAGGTTTTTTGGAACAAAGAGTTGTTATTGAAATTTTATTTTATAAGCATTGTTATTGAAGCCATTGATTATGTGAAGAACTTGAAATAGGAGTTTAAAATAACATGAGTATAATTGTTATGTGAGAGTTATTTTATAAGCATTGTTGTTGAAGTGAGTTATTGAGCAAAGAACTTGAACTAGGATTTGAAAAGAACGCGAGTATCATTTTTATGTGAGATTTTTTGTTGAGTATTGTTGGAAATATTTTGAGTGAAGGATCATATGCGTGAAATAAGGTTTGTGAGCAAGGATTAATTCATTGAGAGATTGATTGAGTTGGTTGAGCCTAGTCAAGTGGGTGTGTGAAGTGATTGTTCAAGTTCTATAAAATAAACTATTCTATATTATAAATTTAATTGAGAAAGTGATTGAGTTGAAGCATATTGAGTCTGTAATAATTCTTTGTATGTTTATGAAAGAGTGATTGAAAGTGAATGAGCATTGTGATAAGTATATAGCATATTGAGTCGCTAACAATTCTCTTTATGTTTCTATGAGATTGGAAAAGTTCTTGAGAGGAATTATTGAGTAGATTTGGTTAATTTATTGAGAGGACTTATTGAGCAGATTTGGTTAAGTTTTTGAGAGGACTTATTGAGCAGATTTGGTTAAGTTCTTGAGAGGACTTATTGAGCATATTGGACAAGTTATGGAGAGGACTTGTAGATTGATTGGTGTGCGATTTTTTAAAATCTTACAAGACATATTTGAGACAAGTCTTTGAGAAGGCTTAAGAGTAGAGTTGATTGATTGATTTGTTCAAATATTGAGTTAAGATTTGGGGCAGATCCAACATAGTTAATTTAATATTGAGTCAAGCTTTGAGTTAATGCTTGAGGATAGAGATTGAGGACTAATTTGTGTTATATCGAAGGACTATATTTAGCACAAATTCAAGGATAAAGTTGGTGGAGATTTGAGGATAGATTTGTGCTAGACCGGAGATAAAGTTTGAGTAGATTTGTGCTAGACAAAAGGTTTATTGAGGACATAGATTGAGCATATTTGTCATAGACTTATGGACTATATTTAGTGCATATTTTAGAGATTTTTATAGGTGATAAAGTATAGAGGATGATAGTCTCCAGTGGATAGAGGTCCATTATCCAGGGCAGTGAGGACATGTCTTCTGAGTGAGGATATGATCCTTCAATGGATAGAGATCCATAAGCTAGTGTAGTGGAGGTAGCAGTTCTTCTAGAAGATCACCAATAAGAGCAAAGGAGAAGGATTTCTCCTATGGCTAGATATCCATAAACTTGATTTAAGGGATTGGTAACTCCATTGGATAGAGGTCCATAAAAATTTTAATTGGAGAAGGATTCCCAAGAGATTGATTGAGAAAATTTTAGTGAAATATTTTCTCTATGGATTAGTCCACATTGGGTGAACTATGTAAATTGTGGTGTCTCTATTGTGTGTGGTGATTTATGCATTGCTTTGATTACTGCTATTGATATTGCTATATTTACATTGCATAATATTGATTGGGAAAGAAAATTAAAAAGTGGTCTTATACTATTCACCCCCCTCTCAAGTATAAGCTTGTGTTCTTAAATTGGTATCAAAGTGGGTTCCTTAAGAAGAGTTTAACAACTTGAAGGAAAATCTAACAAGAACATAATGGATTTTGAGAATGGATCATAAAATATATCAGTACCAATATTTTATGGAAGTGATTATGTATATTGGAGTCTAAGAATTAAGATCTACCTAAAGGCACTTGGCAATGAAGTTTGGAAAGCAGTTGAAAATGGATACATACAACCAGTTGATCCACCTAAAGATAAAGAAGGTAAGCTTCTACAACATTACAATTCAAAAGAAATGAATGCACTTTTGAGAGGTTTGCATAGAACAAAGTCCGTAAATGTTATGCATTGTGAAGATGCAAAAGGAATGTGGGATAAGTTGCAAAATATATATGAAGGGGATAAATGTGTTAAGAAAGCAAATATACGAAATCTCAAAGGACAATTTGAAGAGTTGAGAATGAAGAATGAGGAAAACATTAGTACTTATCTACTTCAAATTGATGAGGTTGTTAATGCTATGCAAGAACTTGGAATGAAGATTGATGAATCAGATATTTGTGATAAAGTATTAAGATATCTTCCAAAAATATTCAGTGAAAATAATTTTGCATGTGGATGTTGATTAGATTTAATATATTTTTAGGTGCATGATATTCATAGGTCCCTTTAGTTCCATTTTATTAGGTTTAGCTAGGTGGTATGACCCTAAACCGTACTTGGTGGTTATTATAAATGCATCTATACAATTTCACTCAAATTTACCTTTGATATCATCTATTTCATTATAGGTTGTATACTTCAATGTTGTTATAGTATTTTGTCATAGGATCCCTTAAACCATTAATGATACACCTATATGTGTTCTAAGGCATGGATCCATTTTTTTTTAATAATATATAGTTGGCTAAGGTGAGCATGGTGATACTCATTGTTGATAGAGGAGTGTTTTAAAAGGATAAAAAGATAAGGGACTAAACATTAATATGTTAGGCCCATAAGGAGAGATATAGTTAAAGTTATCAATTATAATCTAAACATCAATATGGTAGGCCTATAAGGAGAGATATAGTTAGAGATACCAATACTAACCTATATTACTAATAATATTATTTAATACATTTATTAGATTTTTGTTAGAAACCTCGTCCTAGTCATTGCTTTATGGATAATAAGGCACATACCACTTAGGCATAACCTATACCCAATTTATGAACTATTTGTTCATGTTAATAATGAACTTGTATTTGTTGAACAATGGGATATTTATCTTTCAAATGATTTCAATGTGCCAAGTAGAGAAGAAAAATGGAAATGCTAGGGATTAAAGGTATTGAGATGGCATATGGATGACATTACTGTGATTTTGGTATTTATCATATTTTTTGTTGTAGTCATTGTTAGAATTAATGTATAGTGCACTTTAAATCTAACATTTCCCCTTAAAGTGCACTATCCTAACTAAAGAAAAAATTGAAGGCATAGTGCACTTTAACTCTAACATTCCCCCTTAAAGTGCACTATCCTAACTAAAGAAAAAACAAAGCAAGTCAACATTAGGTAACATTCCCCCTTAATGTTGACTTCTCTAAAAAAATAACCTATCATCCTCTTTTTTTTTGTCTAGGCTCATGCTCTTTGCGCTTGGCTCTCCAACTATGAATAATGCTAGATCCACTGTGTATACATCTCGGTCTGTTGCCTCGTGGTCGACCACTTCAACGGGTCTGTTGCCACTGGGTCAGCCATCTAAGTGCCTCAGGGTCATCATGGGTGCCTCAGGGTCAGCCACATCTGGGTCTGTTGCCTCTGTAGATCATCCTCAGAGGATGTTGCCACTCGTAGGTCACTAACTAGATTCACCATGAGTATGAAATCCCTCCTCATGGTGAACTCAATCTAGAAGGTGTCGGTCTCTGTCGAAAATTCACCTAATGAAAGGAAAAATGAGCCATATAAGAGTGTCGATCTCTGTCGAAAATGCACTCAATACAATAAAATGAGCCATAGATCCAAATAGGAGGAGAGAAGAAGAAAAGAAGAGAATCTTCTGAAGTGTCTTCGTCTGTAGTCTTCAGAAGTAGATCCAAAAAAAACCTCGGATAGAACCTAGGGTGTCTTTGTCTGTAGTCCCTAGTATAAGTGTCCTTATGGTGACCATGTCATCCCATCGAAATGCATGGGTAACCAGCCGCTGCATTCGTCGAGTGTATAGAAAAGGTCACTAGGTACAAGGATCACATATGAAATTACCTCGGGAGTGTCAGGTACAATCGAGAGTGCACTCCAAGGTATAAAAACTTTAAGGCTAAAAAACTGAATTAAAACAACCTCAAAATTACAATATGACACCACAATTGTGTACGTCGTGAAAAACTATTTCCAACGACTATAAATACCCCTATATTCCACCATCAAAGGGGCCTTCATCATGTGGAAAAATAACATCATGCCTCTCTAGGCAGAAAAATAAACCTCAAGAATAAAAAATTCCCGGCATCGCACTCTGGCGGCATAAAAACAGTCTCAATTTCCCTCGTAGGGGAATTACATGGGATTTCACTTTCACTTCCTATGATTTAAATAATTAACCCCCATGCAATTTAAAAATGATCCTTTTTAGCAATGGCCCCCACATTTTTAATCCCCACATGCTTTTAACAGCCACTTAACAAATTAGTATTGACAGGTGTACGTCTGCATTTTGTTAGACTAAAACACATCTTCCATAAACTAATTATGATGCCCAAAATTATAGTTTACTGGAAATAAAAATAAATTCCAACGGTTTCTATAAAACGACCAGTTTGAACTCCACGATCTCCATTAAATATTTGGGATTAAACAAGCACTCACAGATCAAAGTGTCGTTCAAGGCAGCTCACTGTAAGGCGTAGTAACCGCCGGCGTCGGGGATTGAGACAGAACATGCTTCCCCTACCACTAATCTCTCGAATTTATCCAAATCGCCATAATCCGAGGTCGTGCTCATCCTGCCCCTCCGTCATCACTTTGATTTCCTACGCCTTTGCCCGCGCTGCGTCAGCCCTGGCCAGAACTGCTCCTACGTCCAAACTCTCCATTGCTTGCGATCGTCGCCCATGGCCACTACACCGAGCATGCCATAGTCGTGGTTACGAAAATCGTCATCGAGGTCATCCAGATCTGTCACAAGCATGAGCTCCAGCTTCATTACAGCAAGCAAACTCAAAACCATGGTTTATTGTGGGAAAAATCTGGAGGTTGTGTGGTTTCCACCCACGAGTATCCTCTGCATGTTTACCAGCATTAAGGTCTTCAAATATATCATCTACGCCTTCGTCGCAGCCGTCGTCGACAAACAGCCTGGGTGGTGTGCTGCGCCACTAGGTTATGAGATCCCGGGTTTGAATTCAGGGACTCCTAAAGGGACAAAAAAAAAACCTGCATTTTCATCATCACATTTACACCGCCTTTCCACATATCCTCTCACTTCGAACACAGCCTGTAAAAAGGATTATCCTAACTAAAGAAAAAACAAAGCAAGTCAACATTAGGTAAAATTCCCCCTTAATGTTGACTTCTCTAAAAAAAATAACCTATCATCCTCTTTTTTTTGTCTAGACTCATGCTCTTTGCGCTTGGCTCTCCAACTATGAATAATGCTAGATCCACTGTGTATACATCTCGGTTTGTTGCCTCAGGTTCAGCCACTTCAACGGGTCTGTTGCCACTGGGTTAGCCGTCTAAGTGCCTCACGGTCATCATGGGTGCCTCAGGGTCAACCACATCTAGGTCTGTTGCCTTTGCAGATCATCCTCAGAGGATGTTGCCACTCGTAGGTCACTAACTAGATTCACCATGAGTATGAAATCCCTCCTCATGGTGAACTCAATCTAGAAGGTGTTGGTCTCTGTCGAAAATGCACCTAATGAAAGGAAAAACGAGCCATATAAGAGTGTTGGTCTCTGTCGAAAATGCACTCAATACAATAAAATGAGCCATAGATCCAAATAGGAGGAGAGAAGAAGAAAAGAAGAGAATCTTTTGAAGTGTCTTCGTCTGTAGTCTTCAAAAGTAGATAAAAAAAAAACCTCGGATAGAGTCTAGGGTGTCTTTGTCTGTAGTCCCTAGTATAAGTGTCCTTATGGTGACCATGTCATCCCACCGAAATGCATGGGTAACTAGCCGCTACATTAGCCGAGTGTATAGAAAAGGTCACTAGGTACAAGGATCACATATGAAATTACCTCGGGAGTGTTGGGTACAACCGAGAGTGCACTCCAAGGTATAAAAACTTTGAGGCTAAAAAACTGAATTAAAACAGCCTCAAAATTACAATATGACACCACCATTGTGTCCGTCGTGAAAAACTGTTTCCAACGACTATAAATACCCCTATATTCCACCATCAAAGGGGCCTTCATCATGTGGAAAAATAACATCATGCCTCTCTAGGCAGCAAATAAACCTCAAGAATAAAAAATTCCCGGCATCGCACTCTGGCGGCATAAAAACAGTCTCAATTTCCCTCGTAGGGGAATTACATGGGCTTTCACTTTCACTTCCTATGATTTAAATAATTAACCCCCATGCAATTTAAAAATGATCCTTTTTAGAAATGGCCCCCACATTTTTAATCCCCACATGCTTTTAAGAGCCACTTAACAAATTAGTACTGACAGGTGTACGTCTGCATTTTGTTAGACTAAAACACATCTTCCCTAAACTAATTATGATGCCCAGAATTATAGTTTACTGGAAATAAAAATAAATTCCAATGGTTTCTGTAAAATGACCAGTTTGAACTCCACGATCTCCATTAAATCTTCGGGATTAAACAAGCACTCGTAGATCAAAGTGCCATTCAAGGCATCTCACTGTAATGCGTAGTAACCGTCGGCGTCGGGGATTGAGACAGAACATGCTTCCCCTACCACTAATCTCTTGAATTTATCCAAATCACCATAATCTGAGGTCGTGCTCATCCTGCCCCTCCGTCATCACTTTGATTTCCTACGCCTTTGCCCGCGCTGCGTCAGCCCTGGCCAGAACTGCTCCTACGTCCAAACTCTCCATTGCTTGCGATCATCGCCCGTGGCCACTACATCGAGTGTGTTGCAGTCGTGGTTACGAAGACCGTCGTCGAGGTCATCCAGATCTGCCACAAGCATGAGCTCCAGCTTCATTACAGCAAGCAGACTCGAAACCACAGTTTATTGTGGGAAAAATCTGGAGGTTGTGTGGTTTCCACCCACGAGTATCCTCTGCATGTTTACCAGTGTTAAGGTCTTCAAATATATCATCTACGCCTTCGCCGCAGTCGCCGTCGACAAATAGCCTGGGTGGTGTGCTGCGCCACCAGGTTATGAGATCCCGGGTTTGAATTCAGGGACTCCTAAAGGGACCAAAAAGAAAACCTGCATTTTCATCATCACATTTACACCGCCTTTCCACATCTCCTCTCACTTCAAACACAGCCTGTAAAAAGGATTATAGTAGTTTATCGCATGCCTTAAATAGGGAACCAGATAAAGAATCAATGGTCCATTACATGCCCATGCGAGTCGCTCCCACCTCGTCGACTCTGTCAATTGTCGAGAATTTTCAGCAGGCGAATCCCCCTCCACCTGTCGCTATAGCAGCCTTTAAAAAACAAGTTCTCATGGCCCTGCGAACTTTACCGCTCGAAGCAGAGAATTATGGCACACCTCTTTTCGCTTCAGTCTGTAGATGCAAAATCTGGTTCAGGCCGCAGACGACCGCACACGTGGTCATTAGCCGGGGGTGCTCTGTGCCTTGGGTTTTCGTGCACAGCTGAGGGCAAGACGTGTACACGCTGGTGGGCTTCCAAACGTAGGCGACCACAAAATATCGACAGTATGTCTTTGATAATAAAAAAAATCTTCGTCCGCAATCAGAGAAAAAAAAACACAGTGGTGATCTCGGCTACAGTGGCGTCGCGTCGGATCCACAAAAAAAATAGCAGCCAGTAATTGTTCAGTGAACGTCTCTGTTTGTGAAGATGAGGAAGGTGAGCTGGGTGAAAGTGGTTCTTCATCAGGAAGGGTATCTCTAGAAATAAAGTGCAGCATAGCCTTGAACACCTTTGGGTCCATGTCTTCAATAACAATTTCGTTGCTATCCTCTTCTGGGGAATCAAAAAATTTAGCCTTGAAAACTGGCGATCGTGCAGCCAAAACAATTTTATGACCATGGAATTTCTCCCCGTCTACATCAAAAATCACATCTGAAGCTTCTTGATTATCAAGCAATAAACCAAATTCTTGCGGGTTCGATTCTGGACTCGAGGCCGTGTTTGACTTCAAAGGCAGCATGCCTATTACGCCGCTTTCTCTGCAGTGACGGAGGCACCGATGTCTCCATAAAGACCTTCCTCAAGAGTGCCATGCGCTCCCTCGAGTCCATGCAAGGAGAAGATCCCAATGAAAGCCCCACGAGGGTGGCGTCGCGTGGTAACGCCGCTATGACGGTCGGCCTCCACCATCGAAGAACGGCTAGCGCAGGCAGAAGTGGCGGTGGGGGGTTTGGCGACGACGCTGGCGACAGCGGAGGCAGCAAAGAATTGCAGAGGGCATGGGGTCACCCGTGCTTGCGTGATCACAGCGTGACTTTCCTCTGCAGTCACCAAAATCGCAGTGTCCGATTCCAGAGGGTCCAAAGATGCAACGGTACCTTTGACGGTACTTTATTGCATGGGGATCGAACCTAAGACGTGGGGACTGCATCAACGGATCTCGACTGTCTTCTCCAGCTGCAGTCCTGGCCAACACAGAAGTTGTTTGCAGTAACGCGATCGCTGTTTCATCAAATGCAAATGCAATAAACAGCAAGGTGGGGAGAGATGTCGAAAAGGTCAACTTCCCACACTGATCTGGTCCTTTCACAATCTCCTTCATAATCTTTCTACAACTCTTGCACACCGCGTGGCTACTTTCATGGATCTACAAACCCTAAAAAAACTAAAAAAAAATAACCTCTCAAACTAATTTTTTTTTTTTTTTAAATCTTACCATCTGGTTTCTGATCCATCAAATGATGGAGAGCATACTCCCTCGGTAAAAAATTAAAAAATAAAAAATAAAAATAAGAAAGAAAACAGGGGGAGGGAGGATTTCCATAAGGGAAATCCCCCTCAAGGGTTTCACAAGCAGGAGAGGGAACCTGCTCTGATACCAAATGTTAGGAGGAAGCACTTTAACTCTAACAGTCATAAGAGTATTTATCCATTGAAGAACAATAATATCATAACTAAATAGGTTTCTTGGCAATGTAATTTCATTTAAAGTAACCATTGCATGTTCCCACATGTATATTGTGTGATTTTCTAAGATTCATCTACTTTGAGACATCTAAGAAGGATTCCATCAAAATGTCTTTGATGATCATAAATTGATAGGCTTATTTTCTAAGATTATTTTTTTCATTATAATTTAGAAATTATTTTAAAATGTCATCCTTAAGGAATGTGAAGATGTCCTTGTACCAAGTTTCAAGAAGAGTTTGCTTCAATATAAAGTTGCAAATCTATCAAGGTTATTTACTACATTAAAAAGTTACAGTATTATTATTTTTTTGGATAATAGTTATGACTTTCTCATCCTCTAGTTTTAAAGGAATTAGTAAGGTAGTTGTAGCCATAAATTGTATTTGGAAGTTGATAAAATAAGGAGTAATATCAGTGGTAACTTTGTCAAAAATATCCATTAATTTATAGATCATATATTTATATGGTCTAATTTTTGCATCTCTATTTTTATATACTTTATTAATTTGATTGATGGCAAGCTAAGAATCATCTTAAATGTAGACAATTATTACATTTATATCTAGGGCTATACAAAGCCAATGGAAAAGGTCTTTGTACATAGTTGTAATATTAGTGCATAACAATTGATGTTTGAAGGATATAGGAATAATGATTTTTTGAGGCAATACCAAGATAAATATTCCTCCCAATACTTTTATATATCTTATGCCATAAAAATATAGGGTCTAGGAATCAAGTTGAGAAATTTTAATGTATAAATTATTTCATTTAAATATTCTATGACAATGGGGTGACAAGTGGGTAAAGGTATTGTTACTAGCTAGTTATATATCAAATATTCTTTTATATATTTTTTGCTAATGGATCCAATATCAAATTCATTAATGGTCAATACGAACTTGGTAGTTCATCCTAAAAGGAAAGGTTTAGACATGAGGTATCTCAAGGGATCTCCTCTAGCTACGGCATAGGTTTTATAGCTTAACAAATATTATCTATAATTTTGGAAAGCAATGATGGTTTCAAGGTAAAGCTTTTCTAAATATGTGTATTAAACTTCATAACTAACTAGGGTAGATTGATATAATAGATAGTCTTTTTCAATGTTGACAATCATAGTGTGCCAACATAATATCTAGAGCATGCATGATTGTTGCAATGTATAACAACAAAGGCTTGAGAATATTTGGTGGAATAAGGATAGGGGGAGATAAAGCATATGTCTTACAAGAATCATAATCCTTTAGGCATTCATCATATTGATTGAATTTAGTTCCTTTTCTCAATAATTGGAAAAAGAGTTGACATTTTTTAGAACTGAAACAAATCTTCTAATGGATTGTAATTTTCCCTAAAGGATTTAAAGTTGATTTAATATATTTAGGAGTGGAATCTTGGTAATAATGGACCTCTTACTACGGTCCACTTTAATACCACATTCAAAAACTATGAAACCTAACAACTAATCTGATGTTATTGAAATACATATGTGTAAGGCTTCAAACAAACATTATATTCTCTTACTTGTTAAAATATATGCTTTATATCTTGGATGTTGTCCTCTCATTTTATAGAAAATAAAATAAGATAATCAATATAATATTCAAATATATCTTACATCATATAATGAAGAGTGTATATCATAAGCCATTAATAGATAGGTCCTTCACTTTTAAGACCAAAGACATGGCCTAGTAAAAAATAGTTCCCCAAGGGATAATGATTGTAGTTTTGGAATTATATCTTGGTGCAATTAGTATTTAATTATGTCAAAAATATCCATCTACTAGAGATAGAATTATATATCCTATGGTAAAATTGATGATCATATCTATGGTGGATAAAGGAAAATCATCCATGAGGCATGCATTATTGATGTTCCTAAAGTAAGTGCAGATGCACAAAGCACCTTAAATTTTTCCTAGAGGTATTATATTAGAAATCCAATAAAAATAATTAAATTCCTTGATGAATTTGAATTCTAAGATATTTGAAGATATTCTTTGACAAGTAAAGTAACATTAGGATGCATGTTTCTCAAATTTTAATTTGTTAGTTGGTGTTAGGCTTGACAACTAAATAATATAACACTAGGAAATGACCTAATTATTACATGCCTACATAAGATAAGATAAATATATCATGAAGTTCAAATAATAACTTCCCATATTCATCACATTACTTAGGGGTTAATACATTTGCTAATTTCATAAATTTAGGAGTATCTTTGGAGTCGATTTGACATCAATTGTCTCTTTGATTAATATTTGGTACTCATCTTCTAATTATGAGGGAGTAGGTAATACTCCAAAACTTTTAAAATCATGTGGTTATGAGGCATCAGTATTGTGAAATGTATCTTTTGTTAGAATATTTTTTCTAATGAAAATTGTCATGGTGGCTATATTGAGGAGGGTTGTGCAATAAGTCTTCCACCATACAATAATTTATGTCCAATATCGGTAAGAGAGTTTTAATTGAATTGTAGGAGGTAGCATTATCTAATTGAGATAAATTTATATTGCTTTTTAAATAAGTCTTATCAAGAATATTATTTTCAAAGAGATTATGGGGTTCCAGTTTAGTCCTATTAATTAGTTCAATATAAACAACACTTAAGGTGTATACATTGATTAATTATGATAATATATTAGAAATTTGGAAACGAAAAGGTAATATGTCCTCTTTATCCAAATCTAAACCCTTTATTAGAGTGGTATTGCATTCAAATTTAGGAAAAAAACACCAACGTCATCATCACTATCATGTGAGGTATAAAAGGTTAATGATTAAAAATGGTTGGACATGTAAACTAATACCAAATTACCTAGCCAAACCTTAGGTTTTAGTGCTTATTTGATGCCCTATTGAGGGTGACCTAACATTTTTTCTTGATAGTAAAAGTTACAGAGGATTTTTTTGTATATTGGATAATTGTTTAACAAGTACAATGATGTATATTTTTTATTAGATGGATATATGTTGCTACTATGGATTATCTCATTATTGGTTGTTCAAAAAAAGATAAATATGCATATCCTTATTCATATGACCTTCATCTTTGTTGGAAATTTTGAGCTCATTTAGTTGTAATTGATGTCAAGGTGAGTTGTTGTTGATGCCAAAGTAAATACATGAAGCTATCATTAATACCATGGAGTACACCATAATTGATGCTAGGAGAAATGCGAAGAGTTGAAGCAAAGTTATCAAAATATTATTTTATGAAGGTTTTTATTAAAAACATAGTGGCAGAATAATTTTCATCAAATCAATGTAGTTCAAATAAAGGTATAAACATTATCTCAAGGAGGATTTAATTTTTATTAAAGTCAAAGGTTTATAAATATAATTTATAAAATTTAAATTCTTTTAGAATTTAAATAATTTTGAGTATTCCCGTATATTTTTTGAAATGGATTCACAATAAAAATTATCCGAGCTATCAGTCTTGGTGGATGCTGCTTGGAAATACCACAAAGACTAATTGGAATAGTCACATGTCAGATAACATGGCTCATAGTCATATTAGTAATTTGAGGTTGGTTTATAATCACAGGGTAGGAAATAAATGATAATATAAGACTTCGAACTAGAGCCACGTGGACCACCAGATAGGCACCGCCATAAATCTAGCCAAACAAGTTCACTTATCCAAGGTTGATTGGCCAAGACAGGATGTGGTCCCAAAGTATGTCATATACGGAAGAAAGCAATTACCAAAGAATTATTAAGAGTAACTCATCAATACAAATCTTAAGAGTTTTTTTAGTAATTTGCTATGCGTGTCCGCAACTTTTTGTTTCTCCATTGTCTCAACGAAGGGATCTGTGTTTGTTTATTTTTTTGTAATTATGATGTAGGTGTCTTTTCTCGGGGTTTAATAAAAATTTTGTATGGGAAGTTTATTTTTGATAACAGGGTATGTGCCTTATGGGATGTAATGGCTTTGGCGACATCTAGATTTTACATATATATGATCCTTAGTAAGGACATGTTCATCAACAGCCCTAGGCTGATTTTTGTAAAACGTTTTGGGTCAACCTGTAAAATCTAGTATTAATGCTATAGTATCTTATCTACCAAAAAAAAAGTTCCGACATCATAAAATTTTGTGGAGCACCAATGTCTAAATTAAATGGTGAAATTTGTGTATAAATACCATGCGAAAGGGCATTCAAACTTTATCCTTCATCGATTAATTCAAGCGATAGAGCAAAGTGTATTTTGTGCAATCGTTGAGGAAGAAGACAAAATTAGTTTTATCTTTTAGTGCTAGGAAAAATATGAATTGGGAGGTCTTAAGGCCTCAATACCATTGGACAATGTGGTCCATTGGCAACGCACATTTTGCAAGAGAGTTGGGAGTGGAAGTGACCACAATCGATTCACGTGGAGGTTGTTGGCATATTTGAATTGAGCACCAAGGTAGAAATATTTTGGCATGCACTTTTTTGAGTTCCAAGCTTGGAAAAGAGCACGTAGTGCTCTCAAACTCCCAAGCATGCATGTAGCACACGCGGTGGTCAAGCCCGCAGCTAGGATGCACAAGGAGGAAGTAGTTATAGGTTCAAATCCCACTAGTGGCAAAGGTAATTTTTATTAAATATTTTATTTGCCTAATGTATTATTAAGGTATTATTTGGATTTATAAGGGTATATGAAAGGTTGTTTGTTTGGTAATTGATTTTTGCCAAAGTTGATTTGATTTTTGCCAAAGTTCTTCTTGTTATTAAATCTAATTAAAGAGGTTTTGAGTTAAATTTTTGTGGATGTTAAATTTATTTTAATTAGGAGATTATAAGATGTTATTGGATAAATATCTTATGTATGTTGATGGTTGTTTTTAAATGTGGAGTAATAAGGTGTAATTGAGTTTTTTGCATTACATTGTGAGAGAGATTTATCTTCTAACCTCTTTGAATTTGGTAAATAAGTTGTTGTGATTGTGATAGATATTTGAAGTTCCTTCATCATAAAGAAAAGGTATCAGCACATTATTTCATAGTTGAGTTGATTGAATGGTTTTCTAAAAATAAGTTTGGATTTAAAAGGATTTGATTAGGGCTTCCTTATTGAGTGTGTTTGAATTAAAGCTTCAAGGTTTTTTGGAACAAAGAGTTGTTATTGAAATTTTATTTTATAAGCATTGTTATTGAAGCCATTGATTATGTGAAGAACTTGAAATAGGAGTTTAAAATAACATGAGTATAATTGTTATGTGAGAGTTATTTTATAAGCATTGTTGTTGAAGTGAGTTATTGAGCAAAGAACTTGAACTAGGATTTGAAAAGAACGCGAGTATCATTTTTATGTGAGATTTTTTGTTGAGTATTGTTGGAAATATTTTGAGTGAAGGATCATATGCGTGAAATAAGGTTTGTGAGCAAGGATTAATTCATTGAGAGATTGATTGAGTTGGTTGAGCCTAGTCAAGTGGGTGTGTGAAGTGATTGTTCAAGTTCTATAAAATAAACTATTCTATATTATAAATTTAATTGAGAAAGTGATTGAGTTGAAGCATATTGAGTCTGTAATAATTCTTTGTATGTTTATGAAAGAGTGATTGAAAGTGAATGAGAATTGTGATAAGTATATAGCATATTGAGTCGCTAACAATTCTCTTTATGTTTCTATGAGATTGGAAAAGTTCTTGAGAGGAATTATTGAGTAGATTTGGTTAATTTATTGAGAGGACTTATTGAGCAGATTTGGTTAAGTTTTTGAGAGGACTTATTGAGCAGATTTGGTTAAGTTCTTGAGAGGACTTATTGAGCATATTGGACAAGTTATGGAGAGGACTTGTAGATTGATTGGTGTGCGCTTTTTTAAAATCTTACAAGACATATTTGAGACAAGTATTTGAGAAGGCTTAAGAGTAGAGTTGATTGATTGATTTGTTCAAATATTGAGTTAAGATTTGGGGCAGATCCAACATAGTTTATTTAATATTGAGTCAAGCTTTGAGTTAATGCTTGAGGATAGAGATTGAGGACTAATTTGTGTTATATCGAAGGACTATATTTAGCACAGATTCAAGGATAAAGTTGGTGGAGATTTGAGGATAGATTTGTGCTAGACCGGAGATAAAGTTTGAGTAGATTTGTGCTAGACCAAAGGTTTATTGAGGACATAGATTGAGCATATTTGTCATAGACTTATGGACTATATTTAGTGCATATTTTAGAAATATTTTTATAGGTGATAAAGTATAGAGGATGATAGTCTCCAGTGGATAGAGGTCCATTAGCCAGGGCAGTGAGGACATGTCTTCTGAGTGAGGATATGATCCTTCAATGGATAGAGATCCATAAGCTAGTGTAGTGGAGGTAGCAGTTCTTCTAGAAGATCACCAATAAGAGCAAAGGAGAAGGATTTCTCCTATGGCTAGATATCCATAAACTTGATTTAAGGGATTGGTAACTCCATTGGATAGAGGTCCATAAAAATTTTAATTGGAGAAGGATTCCCAAGAGATTGATTGAAAAAATTTTAGTGAAATATTTTCTCCGTGGATTAGTCCACATTGGGTGAACTATGTAAATTGTGGTGTCTCTATTGTGTGTGGTGATTTATGCATTGCTTTGATTACTGCTATTGATATTGCTATATTTACATTGCATAATATTGATTGGGAAAGAAAATTAAAAAGTGGTCTTATACTATTCACCCCCCTCTCAGTATAAGCTTGTGTTCTTACATTGGTATCAAAGTGGGTTCCTTAAGAAGAGTTTAACAACTTGAAGGAAAAGCTAACAAGAACATAATGGATTTTGAGAATGGATCATAAAATATATCAGTACCAATATTTTATGGAAGTGATTATGTATATTGGAGTCTAAGAATGAAGATCTACCTAAAGGCACTTGGCAATGAAGTTTGGAAAGCAGTTGAAAATGGATACATACCACCAGTTGATCCACCTAAAGATAAGGAAGGTAAGCTTCTACAACATTACAATTCAAAAGAAATGAATGCACTTTTGAGAGGTTTGCATAGAACAGAGTCCGTAAATGTTATGCATTGTGAAGATGCAAAAGGAATGTGGGATAAGTTGCAAAATATATATGAAGGGGATAAATGTGTTAAGAAAGCAAATATACGATGACAATTTGAAGAGTTGAGAATGAAGAATGAGGAAAACATTAGTACTTATCTACTTCAAATTGATGAGGTTGTTAATGCTATGCAAGAACTTGGAATGAAGATTGATGAATCAGATATTTGTGATAAAGTATTAAGATCTCTTCCAAAAATATTCAGTGAAAATAATTTTGCTACAGAAGAGTCAAAGGATGGTGATTCTTTAACAAGAGATATGTTGCTTGATATTATTATAGCTTTCGAGTTAAGAACAAAAGATCCTATTCCCCAAAAGGAAGCAACCTTCAAAGCAATCAAGAAGATAAAGGGTAAGAGGTCATAATCAAGAAATGAGTCATCGAGTGATGAAGAAGCAAATTATGATAGAAGGAATATAGATTCAAGAAGACTTAAGGATACAAAATCTGTTAAATATTTCAATTATGGAATGTATGGTAATTATGCAACTAAATTTCAAGAAGCTAAGAATAATAATGATGAAGAAAAACAAGATCACAAGAACAGGGAATCAGAAATATACATACATCAAAAGAGAAGCAAGGATGGAAAAAGCAGACAAGGAAATAAGTTCTTTCAAAGGCAAAAGAGGAGTTACTCTGCGGATAAGGCAAATAAGTACTCAAGTGATAGTGATGCTAGTTTTTTCAAATAATGATAGAGATGAAGTCCTATTTATTATTGAAGAAAAATAACAAGTTAAGAAAATGACTCCAATAATTCTTAAGTGTTTTAGATGTGGTAACTTTGGACATCTTGAATATAGTTGTACAAGGAATGGTTATAGTTTCAGTGATTATGAATATGAGGATGCACTTGAAGAACAAAAAGAAAATATTCTAATGGATCTAGAGAAATAAGAAGGTGATCCTATAGAATATAAGCCAATAGAAAATGAAGATGTGGATAAAGATAAAAAAATAGAGGAATATTCAAAAAATGATGGATATGATCTCAAGGGAGAACTTATCTATGATCTTGAAACAATAAATAAGGTAAGAAATCAAAACACTAAACTTGAAATTCAGTTTCAAGAATGTGATGAAGAGAGAAGTATGCTTATAGAGGATCTAGAAAAATCAAAGGCTAAAACAAATAAGTTCAAGGATAAGCTAGAAGAAAATATCTTAAAATGTGAAAAGATAGAACAAGAAGTCGCACTACTAAGGGAAGATTTAGAAGAATCTAAAGTCAAGCTAAAAGGGTTTAAAAACAACTCAAATAACTTGGATAAGTTCATCAAGGTATAAAAGTCTGCATCAAGCAAAATAGGTCTTTGATTTGAACAAGGATAGAAGAAATGGGAAGGAAAGTCAACCTCAAGTTTTGGAGAAGAAGAAACTTCATATGAAGACACTTCAGAAGAAGACAGTGTAAATGAAAGTGAGACATCTGAGGATGATTTGGATAATAGAAAGTTCAAAAAGAATAGGAACAATACACAAAGAAGATACAGATGGAACAACAATTAGCATAGGTCAAGAGAGACTAATAGACCAATTAGGTTAATACAAGGAAACTTCAATGGAAGACATTTTTCATGTCATAGGTTTGAGTACATGGCTTCACAGTGCAGGAGACATGAAAAACATGAATATGGGAACATATAACTTTTTCATGGGTATTTCTACTCATGTAATCAATTTGGTCACAAGGTAATGAATTGCAGAATTTATGATAGAAGAGGATATGGATTCACTAGGAGAAATCCTAAGACATTTGCACCTCAAAGGAATAATGATATTAAGTTTTATAAATGCAATAATGATGATCACAAAACAAAGTTGCATAGAGCAGATATTCTAGAAACAAATATGAATAGGATCAGGAATAGGAATAGGAAAAGGAATGTGGATATGGAGAGGAACATGGACATAGAAAGGAATAGTCAAAGGAATAAGAAGAATCATATGAGAATAAAATAGGATAAAGGTAAATAAAAGTGCTTGATAGGAGTAGAAATACTCCCAACCCATAATTAACCACCTCAAAAGGAGCTAGGGGAGGGGCTAAGCTAAGAGGCTCATTTGTAGCCTCGATTCCAAAAGGTTACCCTTTGCCATTTATTTCAAATAGGGAGATATTTGAGTAAGGGGGAGACATTTGGTATTTGAGAAAAGGTAAGAGAGCATTGAGCTAGGGGAGCAATGTCCTAGGGGGAGCATAACAAAGGAAAGGTTAAATTTTTAGTAAAAAGAAAATGGGTTGCCATCAATGACAAAGGGGAAGATTGTTGTCCATTTTGAGCTCATTTAGTTGTCATTAATGTCAAGGTGATAAGTTGTCATTGATGGTAAAGTGAACACATGAAGATGTTATTAATACCATGGAGTACAACATCATTGATGCTAGGAGCAATGCGGAGAGTTGAAGCAAAGTTGTCAAAATATTATTTTGTAAAGGTTTTTATTAAAACCATGGTGGTAGAATAATTTTCATCAAATCAGTGGAGTTAAAATAAATGTTTAAATCTTATCTCAAGGAGGATTTAATTTTTATTAAAGTCAAAGGTTTATAAATATAATTTATAAAATTTAAATTCTTTTAGAATTTAAATAATTTATAAATTATAAAGGTTATAAAAGCGCCGAAGTCACAAAATTTTATGGAGCACTGACATCTAAATCAAATGGTGAATTTCATGTATAAATACCATGCCAAAGGGCATTTAAAATTTATCCTTCATCGATTAATTCAAAATATCAAGAAAAATGTATTTCGTGCAATCATTGAAGAAGAAGATAAAAATAGTTTTGTATTTTAGCTCCAGGAAGAAGAAAAATTGGGAGGGTTTAAGGCCTCACTCCCATTAGATAATGTTGTCCATTGGCAATGCGTATTTTAGGAGAGTTTTGGGAGTTAAAATGACCATGATCGATTCGCATGGAGGTTGTTGGCATGTTTGTATTAAGCACTAAGGTAGAACTCTTTTGGCACGTGATTTTTAGAGTGTCAGGCTTGGGAAAGAGCACGTAGTGCTCTCAGCCTCCCAAGTGTTCATCTAGCGCACATAATGGTCAAGCCTGTGGCTAGGGTGCATAAGGAGGAAGTGGTTGTGGGTTCGAATCCCACTAGTGGCAAAGGTACTTTTTATTAAATATTTTATTTACCTAATATTTTCTTAAGGTGTTATTTGGAGTTATAAGGGTATATGAAAGGTTGCTTGTTTGGTAATTGATTTATGTTATTGGAGTTATAAGGAAAGTAGATTTGATTTTTGCAAAAGTTCTTCTTGCTATTAAATCTAATTAAAGAGGTTTTGAGTTAAATTTTGGTGGATGTTAAATTTATTTTAATTGTGATATTATAAGGTGTTATTGGATAAATATTTTATGTATGTTGATGGTTGTTTTTAAAGGTGGAGTGATAAGGTGTAAATGAGTTTTTTAAATTACATTATGAGAGATTTATCTTCTAACCTCTTTGAATTTGACAAAGAAGTTTTGATTGTGATAGATATTTGAGGTTCCTTCGTGATCAAGAAAAGGTATGAGCACATTCTTCCATAGTTGAATTGATTGAATGTTTTTCTAAAAATAATTTTGGAGTGAAAAGGTTTTGATTAGGGCTTCCTTATTGAGTGTGTTTGAATTAATGCTTCAAGGTTTTCTGTAACAAAAAGTTGTTATTGAAATATTGTTTTATAAGCATTGTTGTTGAAGCCATTGATTGTGTGAAGAACTTGAACTAGAAGTTAAAAAGAACATGAGTATCATTGTTATGTGAGAGTTTTTTTTATAAGTATTATTTTTGAAGTGAGTTTTTGAGCAAAGAAATTGAATTAGGGTTTTAAAAGAACATGTGTATCATTGTTATGTGTGATTTGTTGTTGAGAATTGCTGGAAACATTTTGAGTGAAGGATAATATGCTTGGATTAGGGTTTGTGAGCAAGGATTAAATCATTGAGAGATTGATTGAGTAAAGTTTGTTGAGCCTAGTTAAGTGGGTGTGTCAAGTGATTGTTCAAGTTCCATAAAACAAAATATTCTATATTCTAAATTGAATTGAGAAAGTGATTGAGTTGAAGCATATTGAGTCTCTAATAATTCTCTGTATGTTTCTGAAAGAGCAATTGAAAGTGATTGAGCTTTGTGATAAGAATAGAGCATATTAAATCTCTAACAATTCTATTTATATTTCTATTATATTGGATAAGTTCTTGAGAGGAATTATTACAAAGATTTGGTTAAGTTCTTGAGAGGAATTATTGAGCAGATTTGGTTAAGTTATTGAGAGGACTTATTGAGTAGATTTGGTTAAGTTATTGAGAGGACTTATTGAGAAGATTAGACAATTTCTAGAGAGGGCTTTTAGACTGATTTGTGTGAGCTTTTATGAAAGCTTACAAGATAGATTTGAGACAAGTATTTGAGAAAGCTTAAGAGCAGAGTTGATTGATTGATTTTTTTAAACCTTGAGTTAAGGTTTGGGATAGATAAAGCAAAGTTCATTTGATATTGAGTCAAGCTTTGAGTTAAGGATTGAGGAAAGATATTGAGGACTGATTTTTGCTAGACCGAAGGACTGTGTTTAGTACGGATTTGAGGATACAGTTGGTGTATATTTGAGGATAGATTTGTACCAGACTAGAGACAAATTTTGAGCAAATTTGTGCTAGATGAAGGACTATGTTTAGTGCAAATTTGAGTAAAGATAAGAAAATCTATGCTAGACTGACGGACTATGTTTAGTGTAGATTTGAGACAGAGTTTTGGAGGTGATAGAGTATAGAGGATGATAGTCTCTAGTGGATAGAGGTCCATTAGCTAGGGCATTGAGGATAGATATTATGAGTGAGGACAAGAGTATTCAGTGGATAGAGATCCATAAGCCAGTGTAGTGGAGGTAGTAGTTCTTCTAGAAGATCACCAACTAGAGCAAAGGAGAATAAGTTCTCCTATGGATAGATATCCATAAACTTGATTCAGGGTATTGGTATCTACATTGGACAGAGGTCCATAAATATTTTAATTGGGGAAGGATTCCCAAGATATTGATTGAGAAAATTTTAGTAAAATATTTCCTCGATGGAGTAGCCCACATTGGGTGAACCATGTAAATTGTGGTGTCTCTATTGTGTGTGGTGATTTTTGTATTACTTTTATTACTACTATTGATATTTCTATCTTTACATTGCATAATATTTATTGGGAAAGAAAAGTAAAAGGTGGTCTTATATTGTTCACCCCCTCTTAGTATAAGCTTGTGTTCTTCAATATTTCAATAGGGAATCCTTAATGTCTAAGGTGAAGGAGGTAACCTAACTAGGTCCAATGCTAGTTATAATTCATTTTGCTGATTGGGAATTTTTTGATAAATATCTTATATTTTAGCTTGATTATAATCCTATGTTATAGATTGACTACTTGTTCAAACTTTATTATCAATATTTTATTCTTTAGACTTTGCCTTAGCATATTTATATTGAGATGATGGTTTTAGAATAATGTTAATAAAAGGATGAGAAACATTAAAAGAGGGATACATGTGAGCCTTTGGGTTTTCTATATCAATTTTTTGACAATACACAAAGTGTTTGGGATCTACTATGATGTTATATAATCAAAGTTAAATCATTGATGATAGATTGATGGTACAACATACATGGCATGGATCAAATATTAACCTAAGAGAATATTTTAATTTAGGCCACAAGAAAAAATATACAAAAATATTTTGAGTATGAATGGTACCACTTTCAAGGGGATTATAATAGTTCTAAAAGACTCATGTTCCTCATTATAATGTCTTGAAAACAATGTTAGGATTTTATAATTCTTGTTTAATTATTCCAATCTTATTGATGCATTTAATACTACACACTTTTAATAAAACTTATTATTGATAGAGACTCTTTTGATAAAATTATTGCCAATGTTACATGTGATTTATAATGGGAGTTCCCAAGCATAGAAGGAGGTGCAATATCATCCTTAGTCTTATCACATTGGTAATATTGATAAGGCTCACATCTTGTGGTATAATTTACACACTAAAAAGTTTAAAATGAGTTTCTCTATGGGTCATTGAATTCTTCAATATGTCATGTATGGAATTTATTTATGGGGTTTCCTTAAGTTTTTTGACATAAGTATTTTAGTTCAACTACTTTTTATAGTTCAACTACATCTTCAAGAGAAGAAATATATGCAATTTTTAAGGGGTATGCTAGTTTTCCTTGTAAATTGCATGTGAAAATATTTAAGAGTTACTCTCAAATATGAGAAAACAAGATTTTTTCCACCAAGGCTCACCATCAAGGTAGAAATTTTATAAAATACTAACCCTTGGTATGCTTATGTTAATAGATATCATGCTTTGTGTATTTATTTCCAATATATGCAAAACACTATTAGATGAAATTTTAACAAATTCCTAAAATATTTTAAGTAAGTGTTAGAGTATTCCAAAATACCATTGTAAGGCTTAATCACCAAGAATATAAGGAAATCACCTTAGAATAAGTCCCTAATAATATGTAATTTCATGGAAAGTATCTTGAAAGGTCCTAAGGTGGTTGTTTCGATCCCCTTCTGCCATATATAATAAAAAATTAGGGGTTTCAAAGTTAAGATATTAAGGTTGTGTAGCCAAGAAAAGGTCTAAACGTTGATTGCAATAGTCCTTATAAGAATACTTCTGGCTAGTCTAGGCTCCTTGGAGGGAATCCAATTATAGCTTGAATTCTATAGTTTTCTCATCTAATTTTTGTAACTTAGAGTTTATGCCTTGGCATATAGGACAAGGGGTTAAATTGAGCTTGAGGAATAAAGATATGGGGTTGTTAACTAACAAATTGGTATGTTTAAGAAATTTTAGGGTTGACCCAAATGGATCGCATTATTTTCTTCCAATATAGTTGGGAGAAATGAATTGGTGGAAGAAGTATTTAAAGGTACTTGAATTTGAGATGAAGATATATTGAGAAAGGTGTTATAAGAATATGTATTTGTAGCAGTTGGTGAATAGAAATATTATCAATATTTTTAGCATGGTGGACATTCATGGATTGGGATATAATATGTTTTACATTTATCTTAAGTGGTTCTAATTTAATGTATATGCAAGTTTTCTAGATTTAAGAGGAAGGAATAATATATATCCTACCACTTACAGAGGTTGTGATAATACAAGGGTTAGAATATTTGTGATTAATATTTGATGCATTAATATTCACACACAATGACCCATGATAGTGGTATTTTTGATGGTAAAATATAAGATAGACCCATGTTGTTGTGTAAGATCTAAAATTGATCCTTTTATAGTGAAAGTTGTCAAGGGATATTCATCTACACTTAAAATGGTTTTTATAGCTTATTTATTTCCTCAAAAGAAAGCATCTAGGTGATCTACAGATATAAAACCTACTTCTCCTTGCTCATTATGAATGGGGGAGAAGATTACTAAAGGTGGAGTTTATTAACCTTCTTACTTGAAGTTAGAGTTCTCAAATGTTACCTACTCACCTTGGGGCTTAGGTAATGATGGTAAAGAGTTTGCATTTTTAGCTACTTATCATGCAATATTTTAGGTAAGGTGAGGTGGTTTATTTACAAGTTTATGAAGGGAAGATTAATGTTTTATTAAGTTTTTATTTAAATAATTTATTAAGGAATCATAACAATATGTTTCAAAAACCTCATATCACATTGATACTAATTTAATATATATACCTTAGTAGGGTTTTAAACTAATTGATATGTCATCTCCTCTAATATAATTATAGATATGCAGAAGCAACTCGATTACCTTCATCTACTCAATGATATGTGAGGTAAAATCTTCAGGTAATTAAGGAGTTTAGTAGTGAGTATGGCTACACCTATATATATGACCCAAGATCAACAGGTTACATAAATATACTTTTCTATGAATCCTACTAACCCACTATTTTATACTCCCCAAGAGAGATATCCACCAATATTTGTATGCTAATTTACTTAATGGGTTGTTAAGATTTCCCTAGTAGGAATAACATTTTGGTTATTTTATTTTTATCTTTATTAATATGGGCTAATCTAAGCAAAAAATATTAGATGATCCTGATTAAAGTGTGGTTAATTATTATGTTTGATTATGGTAACAATTTTGCAAAAGATTTAGGAGACACACGGTGTTCATGTTATCTTCATCAAATAATATGCCATTGAAAAGTGGGGATCCCACTACCACACCTCATATCAAGGATAAGTTTCCAAGCCCTTGCATTTTATTTGGGATTTTCTATTTGCTAAAATGGGTTCACCAAGGATATTTATAGATTTACCCTAAATCTATGTCATGTGTGTTGAAAAGAAAACACAAGGTTTTATTTTAGTTTTTTAATATGCAGTAGAGAAAATATGCAATTCCAAAGAAAAAATATTTAAGGAAACAATATTCTTAGACCTACATGATTTTTTGTATTGAATGCATGTAATAAACTAAGTATCTTCTCTTTTATTTTCAAAGTGGTAAACCGAAAATTCAAATATTTAAGAAATGTAATGTATTCTAATATGTTATTTTATTCCAATGATATTTAGTACCTAATCATGCAAATAAAAAAAGAAAGCAAGGATACTCTTTTGTGATGGCTAACAAAAAATTTTGTTTCTTTTACTTTTTATTATAATTTCTAATGCAAGCTAACATATTTAGGTATGAAATGACCTAATATTATATGTTCTATTCTTTGATACTTAAATGTAAGATAAGATTTATTATTATGTATTAAGTAACAATAATTATATTTGATATTTATATGTAAAACAAAATACTATCACCAAGTAATTAATAACAAAACTTGGACAAATTAATCTTGTCTACTTTAATAATCATAATAGTTACACCCAAATTTTATATTTGCTATGATTTTGAGACCTAATGCATAATATTTCACATTTTTTTGAAAATATTCATAAAACTTTATCTAATTATTCAAAACATTACAAAATTAAAAATACCAAAATGGGATTATGGATAAAGGCTGAAATTAAAATTCCATACCCATACCTAAGATCATATGAAAGCATTATAGTCCTACAAAAGAGTTACACCTATTTAAAAGAACTATAAAACTATAAAAAATATTGTAGCAAATACCACAATTTACCAAGACTACATTTTCACATTCCTACATAAGCATTGTAGTGCTTCCATAGCTCTCTAGTGATTTTACTCTAACCTCTAAAGCAAAGAGATGTTATAAATATAGACAACAAATTTATGCATTAGCACATTGGAGTGTTTATAATTGATACAAAAAATAGATTCTCTTTATGCAAGGGTAATGTCACAAGATTACTTGAATGCTTAAGAATAGTTAAAAATCATTAAAATGTAATAACATGCAGCTGATAATAAAAGAAAAATATTGAAAGTGTGACCTAAGAGAGATAAGGGATCAAGCCGTAGATCAAAATATTCTCTTGTTAGAATGTTTTTCATGATGATTTTACAATGCTTCTTTAATGCTTTCCAAAGGATTAACGAAATACAAAATTAATGATGTGATGGTGGGCTAGATCCTTCAATGGTGACTCATCCAAAGTACTCCTATAAGAATAATTTTTTTATTTCTCCTTAGAGTAATTCCTCCAACATATACCTATAAAGATCAGTTGTTTTCCTTTTGGCTTATAAAAGGGGGTGTTTTATATATATTTTCAAGAATTAGAACATTTATTGAAAATCATGTGTGGGAGAAGGTTGAAAAGTAGTAGTCATGGTAAATTTTAAGGTGAGGTGTCCACATAGACTAGGTACATGACCTAGTTGGAGATTTATCTAAGCTTACATGGATTTTTTGTTGGAGAGTTATCTAAGTTTACATGTGGTCCATTACCTTTATTTGTATTTATATGAGATAAATTAAACAATTGGTAGTTTTAGATAGCATTCCCTATTAATAAATACATATTCAAGTCAATAAGATGTAAAATATATAAAACTAGTAGTATCAAGGAGTTATACTATCAAAACTAATGTATTGATGATACCTTTTAGAGTTGTGATAGGACAATAAAATTCCTACATCACTTTTATTATCACAAAAGAACTATATCAAAGTGTCATGCAAAATTCCATATGATGCAATTTACTTTTGTAGAACAATGATTTAATAACTATTGGAAATATTTCATTAAGATATTTCCAATGGGACCATTTCATTGAAATTTAGAGGAGATTTAGAATTATTTTATGAATTATAAAGTTGACGATGTCTTTTTCCCTAAATTAATCTATAAAAAAGGCTATTTAGCCAAATTCATCAAAATAAGGGATTAGTGACATGTCAAATGGATAATCAATGTACTTAATTGGGTGACTAAATATAATTATATGATTTCAATCATGGTAATTATTCAAATATTATTTATATACAATATAATAGAATATAACATATCTATTTTCCCTTTATTTCATATATTCCACCAAACAATGGTAATGCCAATCCTCCAAAAAATTTATCTTGAGATAATTAATTTAGGATTTTGTAAAGTCTTTCAATGTTTAAGGGGTTACCTAATAAATTTTTATTTTTTATAAATTTACCTCACATTTTATATGCTAAGTGTCAATGAAGATATAACATTTTAAAATCCTTTTTAAAAAATACAATCCTAAAATATTCATGGTATCCCCATATTTGTAGGATCTCACCTATAAAAATCTTGCTTTATATTGCTAATGAAAATAATTTTTAATATGCACTCACCATATTTTTATAGGCTCCCAAAGAACTCATCCTTCTACATAAAAGAGGAAATACAAGTCTTGAAGAATATTCTATATCTCATACACTATTTATTTGAGGTTATTTCCATCAACAATGTTTCTAATTATTTGAATCTCTTATATCCCAACTTTATTTACAACCCATAAGCCTTCAATAATTCTCAAACTAACTTATAATTTTAGCAAAAATCAAAATTTCATCTCTTGAAATACATTTTAAAGCTCATCCTTTGCTTGGTTAAGTTTGTATTGCTCAATATAAATAGTGATACAAATAAAAGGTCTAAAATAATTATCTATATTAATATCAATTTTATAATTTAAACCCTTAGAAGTTGAATAGGTTTTAGGTAGGATTTGTCATTCTAAATTAGAAATAATACAATGATTATTCAACCAAGAATCACACTAAAATATTGTTATATCCACTCATTGATAAACTATTTGAAATATTTATAAATTATTAGTAAACTCCTAATATAAAATCTGATTGTGTTGCACACATACTAAAGGTTCAATTTAGTAATAGTTTCATTATGTCCATAAAAATTATATGTTTATGAATTAATGTTTTCTCCCAACTCTTTCCATTATCATTCAATAATATCTACCCATTTTATAGCCTAATGCTAGGCTTATGAATCAATAAGTGTTTGAGATATGCATGCCAATAGTATTTTGTGCATAGACCATATCTCATTTGGAAAGAGAAAACTAAACTTTCTACACATATTTTTAATAATGTATCTTTAATTTTTATCAAATTTAGATGCTATACCTAATGGAACCTGCAAATTTACATCATATGTATAGAGACATAATATAATTTAGCCTTTATGATTTATAGTATTTTAGTAGAGATGAAGTAGGAAAATTTCAAATTAACAAGAAAGATTTCATTCTATCCTAAATTGAGTCCAAAATATCCATATTTTTTTATCAATCAAGAGAATTCCTATATTTGTTATGGAATTTTTAATACAAATGAAGAAAAATGCTATAAAATTTAGAAGCTTACATAGGAATAGAGAGAAGAAACACATATACATAGGCTAAAAGCATTGCTTAAACTACTCCACTTCCTAATTAATCCACGTGATAAATTATTTTGATAAAAATAATGAGAAGAATTAGTTATAATTTAGGGTATGCTTGTTTGTGCAAATGTAGTAGTCTAATTTGAATTAGCGAAGTGTGCACGATCTCAATACCAAGACCTTGGTGCTCCTTCTCATGCGAGCTTAAATAACAATGATGTGGAATGGATGTGGTTGGGGCCAATCATAGGATTTGAATCCTACTTGGTAGTATAAAAGGACTGAGGATGTAACCAACCCCATATAGACAAAAAAAAATAATAAAGTATAAAAGCTTACAAAGTATACTAAATCATTTTGAAAAGCTAAAAAATATAATATTTGTATTAAATAAGAGGGAGAATAATAGGTTATAGGCTTTTCTCTTCAATATTAAGTGTAATATTGTTGATATTTAGTTCTAGTCACATAGTTATCGATCTTTTCTTTGGACATAAAAAATAAAAATAAAATTATAACTCTATAAAGAAGTGATTCAAATATCAATGCATTTTACCTTATGATATTTTATTTTTATAACTCATTAGATCTCAAAAGAAAATATATAATAAAATTATAATACTTTTATGAATAATTTTATCTCTTTTTAATTTTATTGGTATCAAAATTGTATTGATCAAAATATTTTAAATTTTAAATATATTATTTCAAAAGGTTCTAAAAAATTTGTATTCCCAGATATCATGTAAAATTTAACCATAAATTATTCTAAATCCATGACTACCAGTCAAAATGCTTAAAAAATAACATCTGTAAATTATCTATAGATTAAACTATAGTTAGTATTTTTTACACCTGACTATAGGTGTAGAAATTACGTTAAAATATAGATGTATCTCATTTTATACTTTTCTCATTCATTGATTTTTGGAGCGAAATATAAGGTAAAAAATTGGTCTTCTACATATGGAAAGTCCAAAATCACCATACTTTCTAAATGGTCCCCCTATAGAATTATAAGTCATTGTATAAAGGTGCTAGTGCTGTTATTTTTATTTTTATTTTTTATTTTATTTTACTTTATTGTTTTGGTTATATAGATTTTATAATAGTCGTTATTTTTAGTCTATTTATCTTGTCTATTTGTCTTGTTGATTCCGCATGAAATGGAGACCATCTGAGGGTATGGTGCCTACTCAGAGGAACTCAAAATATTCATAACTACTACCTTTTCTAAAGGAATGTGTCCCAAAATTTAAACCTAAATCTCTTCTTCACAGGAACTTGACCAGTCAAACCTTTGTCAATCTACTAAGGCAGGCCATTGCTGTTATTGTTGAGATGCATTCACTTGATTATTTTCAATAGAATTGGAGATGTGGTTCATCTCACGGACATTATATTCGCACATGGTTTTTTTTAACAAAGAGTAATTTCATATGCTTTAGTAAATATTAAATATTAAGTTCAGAAATGAGTGTGAATGTAAGTCGAGAGTAAGTGCAGTAGTAAGTACAAACATGATCGGTGAGGACACTCAAGAGTGAGCATAGCTAGGAGTAAACGTAATCAAAAGCAAGTGGGATATCAAGTAGGGAATATGGGCAATCAAAAGTAGGTGCAAGCACAAGTTAGGAGTGAATGCAACCACAAGCAAGTGTGAGCATAATCCAAGAGTGAATATAGCCAAAAATAAGAGTGCGAGTGCAAATTGGGTGCGAGTCTAGTTGGTATCAAGTGTGTATCCAGGATTTAGTGCATCCAAGAGCAAGTGTGAGTGCAAGCTGAGAGTGAGGAGGAAGTGTGAGCAAGAAAGCAAACAATAAAAAGAAAAGTGTGATCAGTCACTTCTTGTTCTAGATCTCATGAAAATTTAGAGGATTCATTTGAAAAAAAACTTAGGTAACATGGAAAGAAAGTCATTTGTAAAAGTACTTACTGAAAGTATGAATGGCCGAGTTGGAAGTTTGGATGCCCTAGATAGAAATAAGGGTAAGAGAGAATATATGGCAAACCCACTTCGAGTAGCAGATTATACACCAAAAGTGATTATCAGAAATGAGATGATTGAGCATGATATAATGATTCTTAAAACCAAGGGATTATTTTATAAGTTTCATGGATATTGGCTTAGGTTTTTCTCATATTCCAAATTGGATTAAGTGGAAGTGGGGATTGAATTCGAATTACTCCATGAATTTTCTTCCAAAAGGATTTTTCCTCATTATTTTTTCTAGTTCAGAAATAAAGGATAAAATAATGGATGGAGGCCCATGGTTTAGGGATAATGATGCATTATACTAAAGACCTTGGAATGATAACTTTTTATGGACATAAAAAATATTAAAAGGCTTACAGTATGGATTAGGCTTTTTGGAATTCCTTATCAACTCATCAATAAGAAGGTTTTGAAGAGTATTGGTAATACTCTAGGTAAATTCATCCAAGAGGGACCATCTACTAAGGAGATAAGGCATGTTGTATACACTCGAATATGTGTTTCCATGGATATTTCTAAACCTTTACCACAATTAATTAGGATTAAAATTGAATCAAGAGAATGGGATCAGCAGGTGGATTATGAAAATATTACATTCTGATGTCGCAAATATCATGAAACTAGGCACATGGTAAAATATTGCAAAGTAAAAATGGAGGAAGAGATGGAAATTTTTGGACATGAGGGTAGCTTCAATTTGAAACAAGGAGACCATATCATAGGAGAAGCTAGGTCAAATCAAGGATTTTCCACTCCTAAGAAAGTGGCAATAAAAATCCCTCTACATCATCAAATGTTAAAGGCAATTATAGTTCACTGGAATCAGCCTTTAGAAGAAAAAACATGGTATGGAATATGAGCAAGTACATTGCACAAGTTAAAATATAGGAGCTCAAGGTCCGAAGGAAGAGGAGAAGGAAATTTTTAATACAAAAGAAACTGAGGAGATGAATATTAAATCAAATAAGGAGAAGGAGGTCAAGCTTAATCTAGGTAAATCACCTTTACTATCCTCAAGTAACATAAAATATTCTCCTTCCAATAAAAATGAAAGTAATATAGAGTGTGTTCCTTGCACTTTAGGTTTTCAAGATTAGCATATTAAAGAAAATCTTAAGGAGGATATCCAAGAAAATTTAGGGTTCAACATAAGAAAGCGATGACTATGGAGGATCATATTTGTAGTTTAGATATTTTAGGGCAACATAATGAAGAAAATGCTAAAGAGGCTATTCCTTGCACTTTCGGCTCTTTAAGGAAACATAAATCTTTAGAAGATAATTCTCATTTTGAACAATATGAAAAAATGGAAGAGATTGATGAAGATGAGAGTGTTGGAGGGAATGGAAGAAGGAGAGGAAGGCCATCAAAGCAGGAACTAAGAGAAAAATAAACTCAAAAGGATATTGATATGGGAAGCCAAATAAAAATATCACAAGTGTTAACAAGAAGTGGGGCTAAGCCCACTAATAAAAATAAAAAGTGTTGATGATGAAAATGATATCATGGAATATTAGGGGTATGAATAAAACCCATAAAAAAAGAGTTATTAAGGAATTAATATGTTGTTATAGCCCGAGTTTATTTTAATACAAGAAACAAAATTAAGCAGTGAGGAATGTAAGGATGTTTTTAAGAAGATTTGGAAGATAGGTGATTATTTAGCAGTTTCTTCTACAGGAGCTTCAGGCGGTATTGCAATAATATGGGACAAATACAAATGGGATGGACAACTATTAGAAGCAAAAAGTAATTGGGTTGCTAGATTATTTTGTAGGAAAGAAGAAAACATCAAAGTTGGGGTTATAAATGTATATGCTCCAACTATAGTTACTCCTCGTGAAAGATGTTGGAAGGACCTTAGTATATTTTTGTCAAATACAATGATGATTCATTGTGATCTATGAATTATTGGGGGTGATTTTAATAATATTATATCTCCTTTAGAAAAGAAGGGTGGCATTATAGGATGCTCTAAATCAATACAATATTTTTCTTCATTTGTCAATTCAAATGACCTTTGGGATGTTAGTCCCTCAAACTTTCAATACACATGGGATAATAGATGCATTGGGAAAAATCATATAGTAGAAAGATTGGATAGATTCTTGTTATCCAATAAATGATTGCAAGCAAAGTATACAATCTCTTCGGATATTTTATTGTGAGCAGGATCAGATCACAAACCCATTCTTTTGACTTGTGAGTCACCTAACAATGGTCATCCAAAGCCATTTTGCTTCTAGTCTATGTGGCTCCAAGACCCTGATTTTTTCCAGATGGTTATGTTATGGTGGGATGAATCAAAATTTGAAGGATCATGTATGTACAGGTTTGTTCAAAAGTTGAAATATTTAAAGGAGTAAATGAAGATATGGAATGCCAAATTTTTTGGTAACATTTTTAAAGAAAAAAAAATAAATTGAATCCAAGCTCAAAAATTTAAAAGAGATAGTAGAAATTAATGGAATGGACCAAGATTCTTATGTGAAAGAAAAACAATTACTTTATGATTATCATAATGCATTGAAAAAGGAGGAGTCATATTGGTTCCAAAAGGAGAGAGAAATGGCTCAAGGAAGGAGATAGAAATACAATTTTTTTTCATGCTATAGCAAAAATAAAAAATTTTATTCATCATATCAAAAATATTATAACTCCAAATGGAAGAAATATTGAGGACGAAGAAGATATAAGGAAGGAAGCAATAAATTATTTCAAAAATATTTTGTCAGATTCTAGGCAAGATAAGGAGGCACAAGAAAAAATTCTACAAAATATTCCATCAATTATCACTCAGGGACAAAATGAAAGCTTGATGAAGAAGATATCTATGGAGGAGCTCCATGAAGCAGTTTTCTCTTTCCATCCTAACAAGGCACCTGGCCCTAACATATTTCCTACAATTTTCTTTCAAAATTTTTGGGATTTATTGAAGAGTGATATGTTAGATGCGGTTGAAGAGGCCCAAAAAAGGAAGGCTATAATAAGTGAGATCAATGCTACTTTTATTACCTTGGTTCCCAAGAAAGGCGACACAAAATATTTTGATAATTTTCATCCAATAAACCTTTGTAATATGATTTATAAGATCATTTCAAAAATTATGGCAAATAGGTTGAAGGGCATTCTAGGGTGTCTTATCTTAGAGGAACAAGGTGGCTTTGTTCAGGTAAACAAATTCTTGATGGTATAATTATTGCACAAGAGGCCATACATTCTCTTCATTCCATGAAAAAACCAGGTATGCTTTTGAAATTAGATATGAACAAAGCATATGATAGGGTTTCCTAGAATTTTCTACATGCTATTCTCAGAAATTTTGGCTTTGATTATAGTTGGTGTGAGTGGATTAAATATTGTTATAGCACTACAAAATTTTCTATTTTGATCAATGGTTCTCCTATTGGGTACTTCAAGTCATCTTGTGGACTTCGTCAAGGTGATCCTCTTTCTCCTTATCTATTCATTATTATGGCGAAAGCATTAGGGAGAGCCTTTTCAAAGGCAAAAATGGAAGGAAAAATCAAGGGTATTCAAGTTGCAAAAAATGGTCCCTTTGAATCTCATCTCCAATTTGTTGATGATACTTTTCTTTTGGGCCATCCCTCAGTCAGTGAGGCCATGGAGTTTAAATCAATATTATCATGCTATGAGAAGGCTACTGGACAGTTGGTAAATACTTCAAAATCCAGGATTTTTTCATTAATATTGCCCTAGATTTACAACAAATTATTGTGAATATTTTAGGGTTTAAAATTGAAAAATTTCCATCAACCTACTTAGGTATTCCTTTGTCTCATAAAGGAAATAAAAAGGAGCTTTGGATCTCTTTTTTGGATAGAATGAAAGCTTTCTTGGCATGTTGGAAAGGTAAGTTCTTAACCATGGTAGGAAGGCTACAACTCAAAAAGACTACCTTTCCAACCCTTCCTTTTTTATAGGAGCTCTCTTTAGAGAACCCAAAGGGATGTGCAACAAGACTTTTTTTTTTTCGGGCCAGGGAAATTGATAAAATTTCAAAGAGACTTTCTATGGAAAGGTTGTGAGAGAAAATTTAGGTTTTCTCTTTGTAAGTGGGATAGGGTTTGCAAAGGAAAGAATATTGGAGGAGCAGGCTTGTAGAATTGTAGACTTATGAATTTGGCATTAGGAGCAAAGCTTGGGTGGAGATTATTTAGAGATCAAGGAAAGAATTGGGTAAAAATATTACTTCAAAAATATATAGGTTCTCTTGATGCAATAAAATTGTTTAGGAAAATAACTCTACCCAAAGGATCATCAACATGGAACTTCATATCAGAGAGTTTGCAATTGATAAAGAAACATATTAGATGGTCAATCAATGAGGGGAGTTATGCAAATTTTTGGTCTAATGCTTGGTTGAAGCCTTATCCTCTTATCTCTAACTCAAAATGGAAACCATTGGCTCAAGCATGCCTAGCATGTAAAGGTCCAAAGGTCAAATATTATATTATTATGAGAAAAAACTCCAGATCATGGATTTATTTTAGTAACATGGTTGAAGGAGATGAACTCAAAAAATTGTAGATGAACTTCAAAAGATGCTTCGAGAGTTTTATTTGCCAATTTTTACATGAAAGGATGAGTTGGTTTGGAATTTATCAAAGGATGGTGGATACTCGATCAAGTTGGGATATGAGGATTTAGAACAATCAAAATTTCCTTCTCCCAAATATTTTCCTTGGAAGAACGTTTGGTCATTAGAGGCTCTCCCTAAGGCCTCAACATTTCTTTGGTTAGCAATTCAATGTAAGATTCTTATGAGAGAGTCTACAAAGAAGAGGATATTATGGACCCTTCATATGTGCCTTGTGTGAGAAGGATTTAGAAACATCAGACCATTTACTTCTTCATTGTCCGTTTGCTCACACCATTTGGGGTTATTTTTTTAAAAAAATATGAAATTATATTGGGTAGCTCCATCAACATTGAAAGAATTGATAAAATGTTGGATAAATTATTTCAAAGCTAAAGCATTATGTATTCTTTGGAGGATTGGCCCTGCCATTATTTGTTGGAATTTATGGCTTGAAAGGAATAATAGAATTTTTAAAAATAAATATCAAAATCATGCCCAAGTTTGGAATTGTATTAGTGCCTCTCTTGTAGAATATCTACAAATATGGTGCTCATCATGGGAAGTCTCAATTGTAGAAAAAAAAGTGCTAATAACTTGGCTACAGGATTTGAACATACATGGAAGAGTCATCTGCGACAATGGAATTAAAACAAAGGATCTACTTTGATCTATGGTAAAATGGAAATATCCAGAAATTGGGTTTATCAAAATTAATTTTGATGGTGCTTCTAAAGGAAATCTAGGAAAAATTGGTGGAGGTGGTGTTTTTAGAAATAGTGAAGGCAAAATTCTCCTCACTTATTTAGAATCATATGGAACTTCAACTAACAACTATGCAAAGGCTAGGGCACTTCTTACAGGGATTAAAATTGCAGCAGAAAAATGATGGAAATATATTTCAATTGAGGGGGACTCACAAATTATCATCAATGCTATTAACAAAAATGGATATGGAGACTGGATAAAAAATAATATTATTGTTGATGTTCATCATCTATTACTAGAGGTAATCTCCTAGCAGTGTGAGCATATTTATAGAAAAGGAAATCGAGTAGAAATTAGCGAATTATGGTGTTGATCTTCATCCCCGTGAAATTCAAATTTTAGAAGGCAACTAGCCAAGTGAGATTTTATGTCTTAATAAAAATGATGTCAAGAAGTTGATTGTGGAAACATAACACTTTGAGGAAGTTGAAGAATATATTTAAGAGAAAAAATGAAAAAAAAACATGATAAAAATGTATGTTACAACAAATGTAATATTTTAGTATTTTGATTGGAGTGGCCCCCAATATAAGCCACATATAACATATTAAATAAATAATTAAATATATAAATATATATTTTAAATATCATTTAATAATTTTAAATATAATATGTATTTTTTTTTTTTAAATCACATTTTAAACATAATATATCATTTTCAAATAATTTAAGTATAATAATTGTATGATTTTATTATTGGTCCTAATGTATTTCTTCATATTGATCTTATCACATTAAAGTTAAACAGTTTTTTATTTTACTAAATAAAGGACTAACTAAAATAATTCTGGTATTTTTAGTAAGTTTATAATTATTTAATTTTATTTAAATTAAAGTTATTTGTTTAACTTTTGTGTAAATAGTTGTTTACAATAAAAATTTTAAAGTTATAATTATTGACATTTTAGATATTTAGTTAATATTTTTTTTGGTATAAGGTAGAGGTGGTTATAAGGTCCACAAACCTTTTACAAAGTCAAAATGGGCTGGTTCTAGCATCAAGCCCGTATAATCAAAATACAAAATGGATCTTTCTAAGACTCACATTAAGCCATACTTAGAGTCCAAAGTCCTATACTTGTCGCTTGACTATTCAGGATAAAACAAAAACCAAACAACACCTAGCACTTACTAACACTAGGTTGCTGTATCTTGTACACTTGTCACCTCCCATGCCCCAGCAAATGGGATGCCTTTTCCCGCCTAATTCCATCCGTCGGATTACTCATCATCAGCCCTCTCGATCTCCCGATGCTCTAACGAGTTTGATCTTAGCTCTTCTCTAGCAACCAACACCAATAGTTCTTGAGGGAAGTTATCCTTCCAAATTTGCATCTCCCCAACAGAACTGCAATATTTGCCATTAGATCCGCCGCCTGGTTCCCTTCTCTGAAGGTGTGTTGGATTCGGGCATTAACCAAATGAGATTTATGAATCTTTGCTTCTAGGATAAGCTCCAATATGGTCCAGCTGGGGTCTTTATCCTCCTTAATTGCCTTGATTATATTAAGCGAATCCCCTTCAAAGATAACTTCCTTATAACCCTCAAGTCTGGCAATTCTCATTGCCTGCATGCAGGCTCGGGCTTCTGCAAAATGATTTGTTTGAGTTCCCAAAGGCTCTGCAAAGGCAAGGACCACTTTTCCTTCCTCATTTCTCAAAACTCCTCCTGCTCCTGCAGCCCCCGGATTTCCTTTAGCTGCCCCATCAAAATTAAACTTAACCCACTTTTGTGTGGGGGTATCCACTTGACACCATCCCGTGGGTTGGTTGTAATGTCTAGGTCTGGAAGTTCCTCTCCCCAGTTCCGCAAAATCCTCCTTTCCCTTAGAGACATGGTCTCATTTTTGAAGAAGAAAGTTTTCCAGTTTTCTTTCAAAGCTCTGATTATTTTATTACCACATAACCTGGGATCTTTCTTACGTCCTTTAAATACTCTCTTATTTCTCTCATTCCATATCCCCCATAAAAAATGGGGTAAGCTGAGCTTCCAGAGCCAAGTCAAAAGCTTTGCCCGGAAGGGGGAAGCCCATTGTATGCAGAAGTCAGACATGCTATTTGGACAGACCCAATCTATATGAAATTTGGACAGGATCATTTGGAAGACTGTACAAGAAAAATCACAAGTTAGAAATATATGACTTACGATTCTATTGCTTTCTCACACAAGATACATCGATTGATGAATTGGAAACCTCTCCTTTGCAGATTATCTCGTTGTCGGGATCTTATTTTGAACTCGCCAACCAAAAGAAGAAAGCTATTTTTGGGGTTAAATTATTTAACCAAATAATAGAAGTCGGAGTCCGACCATTGAATCCCGAGTGGATTAACTTATAGGCGCTTTTCTCGAATAGATCCCACTTGTAGTTTTGCCCCAAATCGCCTTGTCTCTTCCTCCCCAGGGAATGATCGGGAACACCCTTAAAGCATCATTGAGTTTGGTTAGGGCCACCTTCTCTTGCTCGACAGATTATGAACTCGTGATTTTCTTCCAAGAAGAAGTTTCCTGTGCTACAACAATAAAATCCCCTACTTTTCCTCCCATTTCCTTCGAAAGTTTATGTTGGAGGACCTGAAGGTCTAAGTTATCTTTCAGAGGGGCCTCTTCCAACCACGGGTCTTTCCAAAAGTCCACTTGTCTTCCATTACCAATTCTCCATCTGATGCCTTTCCTGACTACCTCCCGACATTCGAGCAAACAATTCCAAAAATAGGATCCTCTAGGAAGATTATCAGCTTTCAGGAAGTCCTGATTATTTCTGATATATTTTGCCTTAAGAAGTTTTACCCATCCCAATTGATCATTATTGATAAATCTCCATACCTGTTTTCCAATCAGAGCTTGATTCATTTCTTTCATTCTCTTTAACCCCAGGCCCCCCTGATCCTTGCTTGCACACACCTGATTCCATGCTACCAACGAAATTCTCTTTCTCTCCTCTGAACCTGACCACAAGAAGTTGCGTTGAATTAGCTCCAATGTAGCTCGGACCTTTGCAGGCATTCTAAATAGAGACATGCAATAAATTGGAATGCTCTGTAAAGTAGTTTGAACTAATAAGGCTTTTCCTGCGGAGCTGAGAAGGCTGCCCTTCCACCCTGCTAACTTTTTGGAGATCCTGTCAATGACCGAGTTCCACAAAGTAGCCTTCATTCTTCCTTCGAACATAGGCATGCCTAGATAAGTTGCTTCGGTAGAAGCTCCTTTCCACAACCGAAGAGGTTAGCTATTCTTTCCTCCCTCCCACCAGGCGTGTTAAAGAAATAGATGCTACTCTTCTTATAGTTTATGTATTGTCCTGCTTCTGTCTCATACTTGGTTAGAATTCTCTTCAACTTCCTAGCTTGAGGCACCGAGGCTTTGGACACAATGATTGTATCATCCACAAACTGTTGGTGAGACACTGGCTCTGCTGTTGAGGCTGGTTTAAAACCTTCCAATTGACCATCTGCCACCGCTGCTGAAATGTTCCTACCCAATGCTTCCGCTAAAATAATAAACAAGTATGGAGACAAAGGATCTCCTTGTCGCAACCCCCTTTCACTCTTAAAGTAACCGGAGGGTGACCCATTCACCATGAGAGAAAATCTTGTAGTAGAGATACAACTAAAAATCAACTTAATCCACTGGGGACAGAAACCAAACTTACCCAAAATCTTGGTGAGGAACCGCCATGAGACCCGGTCGTAGGCTTTATTCATATCAAGCTTTAGTAACATACCTGCTTCCTTACTAGTCACCATTGAATGAATAACCTCATGAATTGTGATGATACCATCCAATATTTGTCGCCCTTTCACAAAGCCACCTTGGTTCATATCAATGATGAAAGGAAGGATAACCTTCAGCCTATTGGCGATTGTTTTTGTGAGAATCTTCATCAGAGTGTTACATAAACTGATAGGGCGAAAACTGGAAAATTCCATTGCTCCCACTAGTTTAGGGATGAGGACTAAAAAAGTAGCATTAACTCCTTCTGGGATTTCCATGTCCTTTTGAGCCTCAATTATAGCTTCCACTACATCATTGCCTAGGATATCCCAAAACTTCTGGAAGAAAGCTGCAGGGAAGCCATCCGGTCCTGGGGAGCTGTTACCATCCATGTCAAAAATGACCTTCTTGATTTCCTCCTTTGTGAAAGGACTAAGTAAGAATCCATTAAGATTATCAGTTACGAGGGGTGGAATGGCTGCCAACAGAGAGTCCTCTTCTTCAATAGTCGGATTTACATCTTCTAGCAACGATTTAAAGTACTCAACCGCTTCCCTCCTTATGTCTTCCATATCTTTGGTGTTAGACCCATCGGCCATCTTGATCTCCTTAATTTTGTTAGTACTCCTGTGGCGAAGAGTAGAGACATGGAAGAACTTTGTATTTCTGTCACCCTCCTTTAACCAACGCAGTCTGGATTTCTGCCTCCAAAAGGTTTCTTCAAATCCTAGCATCGTGTGGTATTCGGCTAACGACTCCCTCTCCTGGTTTCTCAGATCCTCTGTAAGCTGCTCTGACTTCAACTTCTCCTGTAGTTCATTGATCTTGTCTTTTAGTTCTGCCTTTTTAACAAAAATATTGCCAAAGGAAGTTTTGTTCCACTCTCTAATGTTAGCCTTCACATTCCTTAGTTTACATGCCACTTGGGCCGGTTTCGAACCATTATACTTTTTGTCCCACCATTGGGCAACCGGATCCTTGAGATCCTGATGTTGGAACCACATAAGTTCGAATCGAAAGGGTCTGATGTATCTTTTCTTAGAGTCCTCCCCTGTTTCCCATAGAATTGGGTTGTGATCAGACCCGATTCTTGGGAGTGCCGTTAATGAAGAGTCCCCAAACCTCTCCAGGCATTCTTGAGAAAGAAGAAACCTATCTAATCTTATCTGAATTTGGTTTTCCTTCAATCTTTTGTTAGACCATGTATAGGAGAATCTACGCGAGTCCACATCCATCGGCTCATGTTGCTCAACAAAATCTCTAAACTCGTAGATATCAGCAGTTATTCTTTGAGAGCCCCCCAATTTATCTACGGGATTAAGGTAGCAATTGAAATCCCCCGCCACAATCCAAGGGTAGTTGGGGACCGTCTCCCTCAATTCAGCTAGCTGACTCCAAAGAACCCTTCTCGGTCCCTCGTCTAATCGGAGCATATACATTCGTTAAGATCCACTCTTCCCGCGTGGTTTTATCCACACATAAGAGACAAATAAACCAACTAGACATCAGAATCACTCTACTATCAATCACATTTTTGTTCCACATAACCGAGTAACCCTCCTCGCTGTTCCAGTGGCCTCTTGGCCTACTACTTCAACTTCTCGCCAAGTCCTATTCTTAAAAGGAATAACTCTACTCTCCTCCATTTTAGTTTCTTGCAGTAAAATCATATCCGGTTTGTGTTCTTGTCTAAGAGCATACAAAGCTCTTATTTTTGCAGGATTACTCCCACGAATATTCCATGAAAGAATCTTCATTTATGGGCTTTGGATCCTCGAGCCTTCGCCCCAAAGAGCAATACTGCTTGAGTGCCATCAGCCACTCCTCGCTCTGCTTCTTTCTGCCTTAAGGCAACATTGCTAGGTTTCCCTCTTCCTACCGAACCATATCCCCATACATCCGCTCTAGGTTGAAGTTCCTTGGGATTCACTTGGCTTCTAGTAACCATCTTGGGTAGGTCAGTCTTGGTCTTTGGGGTAACAATCTGGCTTTCCAGGTTAACTGGTCTTTTTGACAGTGGAGATGATTCCGTGCTCTTAGCTTCTTGATTAGTAGATTCTTTTTTCCCTCGCTTTGGGGTTACACTGATCTTGGTGGTTCACCTCTTCCTCCTGAGTATCCTTGCCCGTATTATTAGTTTCCTGCTCCTTCCTCTGATTTTTCTCCTCTAAATCCTTCTCTTGAGTCTCCTCTACCTCAGATTCCACTTCTTGGTTGTCCATCTGATCTCCCTTCAAATGATTTAATGCATCAAAACTGTTCTCCACTGGGATGTTGATCTCCTTGGAATTTCTTCCCATAAATTCCTCTGCAGTACATGGGACCACTTCCACCGAGCCTCCATAGGCCTCCCGTATCACCCAATCAAACTTACTTGCCCCAGGGCGTTGATCTATGGGGTTCTTTCCTTTGTGATTTGGCTCTGAGGCTTGCTGTATCATCTTAGGAGCAGGTTGAGCTTGAGGGTTCCCATCAAAGGGACCAGCTCCCCTGTGAGAGGGTTTTGGGGCATAGGAATTTTTGGGAGGAGGGTTAAAACGTTGCCTCTTGCTTACAATAGGGCGAACAGGGTCTCTGATATTCGGATTTCGAGCTCCACGTCCTTGAGGCCCAGGTTGGGTAGGAATGGAGATCTGTGGGGGAGGGATATTATTCTGGGTTTGAGGATCAGTATTTTGGAGTGGGGGCTGGTTCTTGGAAATGAAGTGGATACCCTGGTGCCCTACCTTCCCACAAACACTACACTTAAAAGACATATTTTCATATTCAAAGACCTGAGTATGAAGGCCAAACATAGACGACAAAATAATGGATTTAGGGAGCTCTTTACTCAGGTCCGCCAACACACACATGCGAGCAGACAGGAGTCTTGTTTTGCTCAAGGTTGCAGGATCAATAGCTATTAGTTCTCCAATCTTTGTAGCTATCCCAGCCAAGATTTGTTCGTTCCAGAAAAGCAGAGGTAATCCTGGCATCTTAACCCAAATAGGAGCCAAATCCAGCACCTGAGTCTGGGGGTTGAAATCGGGGGACCAACGCTTCAGATACAAGCCCCTTTTCCCAAAAAACCAAGGACCTCCTTGGAGAGTCCTTTCCATGTCCTGTTCACATTGAAATGTCACCAAAAGAAAACTCTTGGGTAAAGCCTTAATCATCATACCGGCCCTTGGCTGCCATTTTTGGATGGCCCATCTCCTTATGACTTCCATGTCTGGCCTCACCCCCATAAATTTAGCCACCAGAGATGTTCTGCCCTCCATAGCCACATGTTGAGCTAAGGAATCTGGGACGTGCAACCTACCATTGACAGATTTTAGATTAAAACAAGAGTCGGATAATTTTTGCTTACCGCGAAGAGCATTAAGATATGAAGGTCTCCAGTTGCCAGGTTTCTCTTTGTCTCCTTCTTGGGTCTTCCTTTGATCCTGACGCATAGAGTCCTGGTCCCCCTCAGAGAAATCTTCAACCGCATCCGCCCAACGCCCTTGGACCGGTTCCAATAGAACTTCCTTGTCCACATCCTCCGCCTGGGGGCCTGCTATCTCGCCAGAGCCCCCACCTGCCGCGTCTGCTGATCTGCCCTCTGAAGTCCCACACCTAGGGTTTGATGCCCCTAGACCTCTCGCTCCTCCTCCTTGCTGCTCCATCCGTCACAACTTGTTGCCTCCAAAATCTGCCATTTTTTGATATGATTAGGTATATTCATTTCAACTATAATTTTTTATTAATAAAAATCAAACATAAAACTAAACATAACCACCTTTCACACCCTTATCCATACAACAAATTAAAGTATAATAATTATTACATTTATAATTAGCTTTAGTTAATCATCAATAGCAAAAGTTCTCAGGAAAGGTAGAGTCCATTTTTACCAGGGTGAAGGTCAAAGAGACCGCATATCCCACACGCAGGTACAAAGGATTTTAATAAAAACAAGAGAAATGTATATATATTATTATTATTATTTTTAACTTATGAAATAATTACGTTTATAGGCGTCCTACCATAAACAATATTAATATTTTATTAAAAAACTGATATTAAGAAGCGCCTCGAAACTGAAAACTTTTCACGTCTATAAATATATATATTTTATATATCTAACCTAGTTAATATTTCAAAAGTCTAATCAATCTACAGAGACGCACATGTTTGTAATGTCCTTTTCTAACAAACCTCGCTCACAAGGTAATATTCTTAATAATTTATGCATCTCAAGGTCAGTCCTAAATTTAATTCCTATGCGAGAGTATAGGAAAAAAACACCTATAATGTGTTATAGTTTCTAATCATAGTATAACATAAAATTAACTAGAAATTAATGATATACTAGACTAATAGTGGAAGAAACACATATTTATGCATTTCATTAAGTGAAAATGTTAGAGAGGACCTCTAAATTTTTCAGAAAGAAATGGATTCTCAAATCATTGTAAATAATTTTGGCTATTCTTTATTTAATTGAAAAATCATTGTTCTAAAATAGTAATTTGTTGGAGGGTGTATATTTATATAATCAAATAAACATATAATTTAATTATTGTATAATTTTTTTTTTTAGTATTGATAAAAAATGGGATTGAAGGACCCTCAACCCTTTACAAAGAGCTTTAAAATGTACAGAAAAAGAAAAAAGAAAAAATCAAATAAATGCAAGATAGCCCTATCTTAGTAAAACAAAAAAACTTCGGCTAAACCTTTTTATGGAGAAGCTAAAATGATATCCCTCCTCCCGTTATACTTTCATTTGACAAGGTTTATGTAGTGCTCAATGCTTTACATAACTAATAAAGAAACCGCCAACAACAACTTAATTTAGTGTTCTCAAATCCTTCATCACATGATTCTAATAAATATTCTACTTTGCTCTACCCTCTTTATCTACTAGCTTCATTATCAATTCTTATAATTTCTTTCAATTCTATGGGGCATATGACCAAACCTTCAAATTCTCATATCTAACTCTCATATTTACCATTTTATTGGCTACTTTGTTTCCCTCTCTATAAATATGTTTAATTTAACTTCCTTCTAGGTTTCTCAAAATAGTCCTCGCATTTGTAATTGTTTGTAAAATGCTAGAATTATTTAGCTCTCTTTTTTGAAGGGAGTCTATAATATTCTTGGAATCCCCCTCAAGAACAATTCTCCTAAAACCCAAATTCACCATAATTCGGAGGCTCATAAGCATCACCCTTGTTTTAGCCTGGTGATTTGTGGTAATTCCTAGATCCTTAGCCTATGTAGCCACTACCTAACCTCTATCATTTCTGATGAATCTCCCATAACCAACATGACTTGGGTTGCATTTCGTAGCCCCATCAAAGTTATTTTTTACCTAGTCTTTGTGAGGACATTCCCATCTAGTAGCTACTTCCACCTTATTGATTTTTTCCATATTTAAGATATATTTTCTCTAGAGATAATCACAGCAAGATTTTCTTGAGTGACAATACTTTTAATGCAATCCTCCAATAGGGTTGTTTTTATCCTGAGATAAACCCCAATTATTCCTATAGTTTTATTTTTGACCACTCGTCCATTTCTTTCCAAAAAAATCCCCTAGCAAATATGTGAAATGCATTTTGACTAAAAAATACTACTTTCTAAATACCACTATTTTCAAATACTGATTAGAGAATCTAAAATGACCCAATCAACATTAAATTATCTGGATAATATATTTAGGATATCACAAAAAAATCACAAGTTCCAAATAGGTGGTCCATGCACTCATCCTCTTTGTTACACAACACACAAACAGTTGGAACCACAATCTCACTTTCGAACATATTGTATTTTATGAGGATATTATTTAGAATGGTAGTCCATAAAAACATAGTAATATTAGCCATGATGTTTAACTTCAAAATTCTTTTAAGCTTGGATTTCTTTGAGGTTATTTAACCCAAAAATCTATATCCATCATTCACCAAGTACTGGCCTTGATGGTTTCTTCCCCAAATTATTTTATCCTCGTATGAACCTCTACCTAAATAAGAAATCCTTAAAATATTTTGTATATCTTTACCCCTTGTTCCTTGCATACCTTCTTGTACGATTTTCCACTCTTAAAAATCACCCACCCTATGAATGTAACCATTAATTTTCTTACTATAGGTTTTGGTTAAATATTATTTAATATATTTAAAATTTCTATAGTTTGCTAAATGCTCCTCTTGAATCCAAGGGTCTTTCCAAAATTCCATTTTGTCCCTCGTGTCTACTCTCTATTTTAGAACTTGCCATAGAACTTTCTTACTATTGATAGTATTTTGCCAAAAAAATAGACCCACGTGGATAACTAGAACAACAAATAATGTGGTTTATATCTTTCATGTGTTTGTTTTGGATAATGCTAGCCCATTTACCTCATGCTCTAATGCAAAGCCTCGAACCATGTTTAGCAAGAAGGGCTTTATTTAGATCTCTTAACTTCCTCAATCCAATAACCTCATTATGTAAAGGCTGGCAATAAGTATCCTAGGCTACCAAATGTATATGCTTTTTGCATTCAGTGCCATCCTATAAGATTTTTTTTTTGTAGTCTTTCTAAATTCTCTTCCACTTTCTTTGACATCTTTAAGAAATACATAAAGTAAATAGGGAGGCTTTGAAACGTGTGTTTAATAAGTTGTACTTTCCTCGTAGAGGATAACAAAGATCCCTTCCAGCCTTGAATATTTCTATTAAATTTATTAGTAATTGGATTTCAAATTTCATATTTCATTTTACCTATAAACAATGGTAAACCAAGATAAGTGATAGGGAACATTTCCTCCTTACAATCCAGTATTTTAATTAGTTGATCTCTTATATTGTTTATGGATTTTATCATTACTAATATTTATAACTAGACAAGTAAATATTAATTACATTTTATTTTGGCTTAACCATTGGAACTCTTATTGCATCATTATGTATATTAATAATCATATATTTTCAAATAATATAATAGATGATCAATAGAGACAACAAAATAATCCAAATATGTGATATACAATTATTTTATATTTTTTGGAGGAATGGATTTTGAAAGGTTTCCCAAACCTTTTATAGCAAGAGAAGACCCTCATACAGGAACCTACAGAGCATATTACGACAACATAATTTCCCTAGAGAGAAACTTATAAAGCAACCTTACAACAAGAAAAGGCCCTTTGAGAGGACCCTAGAGAGCAGGATTCTAGACACTAGTGTGGGAATAAACCAAAATAGGAGAAGCCAAAACCCAAACTAAAGATATGATATTCCTCATCAAGATTTACATTACCTTAAATTTTTCTTCATGATAGCTAGAAACTCATATACTTGATCTTCTAATACAATATTTTGAGAATTGTTTTTAACACTTCCAGAAGCTACAGTTCCTAAATATGGAAATCTGAAAGTAAGATAAACTTTATTCCCAGATTTATGCTTCTTCAAAATTACAGTGAGACCTTCGATATGAGGATCAAAGAGCTCCTTAGAGAGAGGGTTTCCTAACCCTCCTCATATGACCTTGTTAGAAAAATAATTGATGAGTCAATTTGTCTTTTTCTTTGGAATGTGATACTGCTAATGATGTTATGAACACAAGTTAAGGAACACTCCTTGGATGGATAACCGAGGATGATGGAAAAAGGTAAAAGGGAGAAGTGATGATTCGATTTGTGAGTACATGGAAACTCATGTGAATGCATAGCATGTAGTTGCATATGAGAATTTTGTATATGTGTATTTATTTTAGAAGTTCTATGTTGATGTTTTTTTGGGTGGCAATGAAGATGTCTTGCACATGGGAGCTACCCTTTGTTAATCTAGCAACAAATGTGGAATGGATAACCATATGTTTAATTTATAAAAGGTAAAGTTAGGAAAATTATTATTATAATAATTGGAAGCTTTGTTTGGAAGCGTGGAAAGGAAATATTTTTCATGATGGTAATGCCCGAACATTTATGCTTGAGTGTGCTTATCCAAATATTTTGATTATTTAATAAATAAAGGAAGCATTATATTTCTTCACGTTGATGGTTGAGAATATGCTTTAATAATAATGATTCAACCTTCTTCCCCATATGGCACACTACATGGAGTTGTTTTAGTTGCAATCTCCAAGTTTTTAAAGTGATGAGAGATGGATGAATAGGGAATAGTGGCACAACACACAAGTCATTTTTATACCATTTGATTTTTTTGACATCTTAAAACAAATGAGAAAGGAATTTTTGGTATGTGTGACTATCTGGAGCTGTAATGACTATGATAACATGGTGTTTATTGTAAATGATATTGCCTTGGCTATTGAAAATTATTGATTGCACCATAGAAATGATAACATGGTGTTTGTTGTAAATGATATGCCTTGGTTGTTGTAAATTATTGATTGCACCATAGAAATGATAACATGGTGTTTGTTGTAAATGATATAACCTTGGCTGTTGAGAATTATTGATTGCATGAATGTGTATCAAATATCGTAGAAATGTTAACATTGTATGTTGACCTAAGAATATATAATAAGGATTGTGCACAATTGTTTATTGAAAAATAAAGATAATAAATGTTATTCATGTGTACCTAGATTTGGATGTTATGAATGCATTAGACTGCAAAGTATCTAGAATAACTCTTTTAGATTTGATGTTAAAATTATTCTATTCGTATTTGGGATGATGAAATAGCATCATGATTGACACCATGGCTTGATAATGAATGGTAACACAAGTGCAAGTGCATATCCATGAGCTAAGAGTAATTCAGCAAAGGGATATGTGGAGGCGCTATGTTGGTTTAGAGCCATTGTGTGCATGTATAATTCTTTGTTGCAAACTGAACCTCTACTCTCTTGAGATTATTGTATGATGTTGTGTTGTGTGATGCGCATATAGTATATCATATCATTGTTGTTGAATCCATTACAAAATTAAGGAACCATAATATGATATTCAAAACAAAACAAAAGAGTTCTAGGTGTTGAAGGAGCATCGAAAAAGCTCGCTTACAGATGGAATACCTTGAAAAAAGAAATCACCTCTTGTTCGATAAGTTGTTTGACATAGCCTTGGAAGGAAGGTTCGAAAATAGCTAAATTTTAACTTAAAGGTATTTCTACCAAGTATCATGTAGAGGGCATTCATATGTTGAGTGCTGGAATGTACATGAAATTAAAGGATATAATAATTGGCGATAAAAGTTTATACTTAGTATAAGGTATTTATTTGTAAAACATTTTATGTTTGTATAAGTTGAAAACATGTGAACATTACCTTCTGTTAGCAACCAAAAATAAAACATGATGATCTTTGAAATTTTATCCACTCACTTGGAGTTATTGTTAATGATATATCTGAATTCATTATTATCAATTTATTAGTAGCTCAATTGAAGGTTTCAATGAATGAAAGATATATTTTCATTATTTATTTTTAGATTATGATCAACTTGGAAAAAATATTGTAGAATTTTGGTGTAAATATAGTAGCCGGTAGAGTATGGGTAATGATACTCAAAATAATAACATCTTTGAAGGAATAAGATAAATTATGGAACCATGGTGAATCGTATTACTAAATTGAGGGAAACCATATGTTATTTAATTTACATATATTTTGCACGTCACTTTTTTTTTGTGAATTTTCTACATAGAAATATTGCTTTGAAATCTAAAGATTACCTTGAAAACCTTTCTTAAGGCGTAATAGGATAGGAGGTCAATGGTTGATTAAGTTAAAGATAAACTTGAGTTCTATGGATTTGGAAAAAGTAAAACATTTTTAGACCATTATAAGAGTGTAGCCAAGAACAAATTAGCTACCACCTTAGACTAAGATTATGCTCCTTTGGAAAAGCTTTTGTTTAGCTCAACTATTCTAGATTATAAGATGTAGGTGGATTTTATATAAATAATTCTATATTAGAAAACTTATGGCTGAATAGTCTAGTATGAATTTAGAATAAAATGAGATTGCTAGAAAACAATTCTTGTAACTATTGTATTGTTGTTTGATAGTGCTAAAGGTTCATTTACCAAAGGTGTGGTAAGTCCTTGTTGAGCAATGAAGATAATATATTTATAAATTTTATAATTAGCTTATACCTTTTATTGTTCATGTGAGAAAGGGTGTATAAGTTTTGAAAATGAGAAGTCTTTCCTATTCTAATATCTCTTTATTTATTTTAATATGAGATAGAAGTAAACTAGTTAGTGTATCAAACAAAACTAGTTGTGTAAGAGACCTTATTTCAAAATAATCCATTCATTTATATCATCAAGAAGGATGATTAAAACATTGATACACCCAATGATCCTAAGGTGCAAGTGTCACATAGAAAGTTTCATAATTAAACGAGTTCCTGATATAATTGGTCAAATAAAGACTAGGTTGGGAAAGATTACAAGAGGCAATATGGGATGCCTTATCGAGGTTACTACTGGGTAGTACAGTTACAAGTCCCATGCTTACTGGAATTTCCTAATTAGTCATGATATTTGGTATAGAAAAAACTATCTTGAGTCTTAGATGTCTTGTGTGATTAAGACCAAGGTCAGTGAAGTGACAGGGCTCTAGATGGATCCAAATGGTGGACAACTAGTTAGTCACTAGAAATAAAACTATGTTGATCCCTTGCATAAATGAAGATTGAATAAGTCGACTGGTTGGCTCGTAAGTTCAATTATGCCATGATATGGGGAAAGAAATCATCTTCCTCAAGGTGTTATGGGTTCTAGAGGATAATCACAATTGTGTTTTGATCCCGATGCTAGAAAATAAGGATGTAAATGGGACAAGTTGAATCCACTAAATGGAACCTCCATGTGAATTGACCATTTTCATCCACTTGAAGGATTTAGGAGACAGAGAAAAAAAATAGAGAACAATCACCATAAATAAAAGACAATGACTCCAGTGGAATATGTTTATTTTCATTAAAAAACAAATTCAGAACTGTATAATTACACAAAGTTTCAATTCCTTTTCCTTATCTTTTTCTTATGTATATCCCCCTTTTTTAATATTATTATCTAATAATTTAATTATTCCATAAGGATAATACATTCTTTATTCGGTTGCATGTTTTTTAAATACACGACTTAGACTCCTAGTAATGAAAACAAACTACTGAAACTACATTCTAATAATATTTAGTGGCTTTTTCTTAACATACATATAGATTTTTTGTATTTACAAAGAAATATAAACAAATGCCCCAAAAAATAGAAATTTTTCTATTTCTTTTTTCAAAAAGGAAAGCAGTTGAGATTACTCTTTCCAACATTGCCCCTTAAGCTCAACTGCTGCACCTTCATCTGTAATCCCCATATTGTCACGTTGTTGTACGAAGGTCTTCGTTCCCAATGGCTTGGTAAAAATATCTGCGAATTGGTCCGTTGTTCTGTAGTGTTCCAAGATGATTTCCCCGGCATTGATTAACTCCCTGATGAAATGATAACGAGTGTCTATGTGCTTCGTCCTCTTGTGGAATACTAGATTTTTAGAGAGGGCAATAGCTGATCTGTTATCACAAAATAATTTTGTCGCCTCCTGTTGCTCATGACCTAAGTCTTTCAACATCCTCCTCATCTAGATGGCTTGACATGCTGCCCCTGTTGCTGCGATGTACTCTGCCTCTATTGATGACAATGATACGATGGGCTATTTCTTTGATGCCCATGATACAACTCTAGAACCCAGATGAAAAACATACCCCGAAGTACTCTTTCGGTCATCTGCACTACCTGCCCAATCACTGTCGGTATACCCAACCAATTTAAAATCATCAGTTCTTTTATATAAAATGCCATATTCCTTTGTCCCTTGTACATATCTCAGAATCCTCTTGGTTGCTTGCAGGTGTGTGACCTTGGGGGTTTCAATAAACCTTGATATTAAACTGATAGAATACATTATATCTGGTCGTGTGGCTGTTAAATACATTAGGCTGCCAACAATGCTTTTATACATGGTGGGATTTACATCCTTGCTCCAATCCTCCTTCTTCAGCTTGATGCCCATAGCTACAGGTGTTGGAGTTGGCTTGCAGTTCTCCATCTTAAATCTCTTGAGAATATCTACAACATACTTTGACTGAGAGATGAATATGCCATGCTCCAACTACTGAACCTCTATGCCTAGGAAATACCTTAAAAGGCCTAAATCTGACATTTCAAATTCCTTCTTCATCTCTACTCTAAACTCAGCTACTATGGCTTCATCATTGCCCATAAAAAATAAATCATCTACATATAAAACAAAAATCAACAACTTGTCTTTATTTTCTTTAATATACAGGGTGGACTCTCCATCACATTTATTGAACCCATTGCTCATAAAGTATGAATCTATTCGGCTATACCAGGCTCTTGGTGCCTGCTTAAGGCCATAAAGCACCTTTTTCAGCCTATAAACCTTCCTTTCTTCTCCTATGGTTTCATATCCTGGTGGCTGCTGAACATAAACCTCCTCCTTCAATAATCCATTAAGAAAGGTCGACTTGACATCCATTTGATGGACCTTCCACTTGTGTTGGGCTGCTATGGCCAATACTATCCTTACATTCTCCATCCTTGCAATTGGTGCAAATGTCTCCTCATAGTCAATGCCATATTGCTGCTTATAGCCCTTTACAACTAGCCTTGCCTTATGCCTTTCAACCTTACCTTCTGCATTACATTTGGTCTTATAGACCCACTTAACACCAATCACATCTTTGCCTTGAGGGAGATCCACTAGCTCCCATGTCTCATTCTTTTCTATTGCTGCTATTTCTTCATCCATTGCAGCTATCCACTTCTCCTCTTTGATGGCTTCCTCAAAATGAATTGGATCCTCGGTTGGTGAATATAATGCAAACAACAAATTAGGGCCTTCATTGTTCTCACCTTGCTCTTGCTGGTAAACATCAGTCAAACTCCTATACTTCTGCCTTCTCCACCTTGCCAATGGCATATTTGATGAGTCACTTGAAGTTGGGCTACTTGAGGCTTTTGGTGGTGCTTGATGTGCATTTGAACTACTTGTTGCTGATGTTGATGGCTCTTGTTGATTCTGAATTTGTGTTGCAGGGGTGTTTATTGTTGTCCCCTCTTCATCTTCAAATAGACCAGCTCCTACAACATTGATAGTCTTTTCTATGCTACCATCCCATGCTTCCTCTTCTACAAACTTGACATCTCTGCTAATTATTATTTTCTTTGTAACAGGGTTGTACAACTGGTATGCCTTTGACCTATCACTGTAGCCCAAGAATATGCATTTCTCAGACTTGTTGTCCAGCTTCTTCCTCAAATCATCAGGTACATGTGCATATGCTACACAGCCAAAAACTCTCATGTGGGAAACACTATGTTTCCTTCCAGTCCATGCCTCCTCTGGTACTACATTGCCCAAACTCTTGGTTGGACATCTATTCAGAATATATACAACACATCTAATTACTGCTCCCCAATACTCATTTGGCAAATGCTTTGCTTGCAACATACTTCTTGCCATCTCCATGATGGTTTTGTTCTTCCTCTCAGCTACTCCATTTTGCTGAGGTGTGTACCTTGCTGTATATTGCTTGTGAATTCCATTATAATTGCAAAAATTTTAAAATTCCTTTGACATATACTCTCCTCCTCTGTCGGTCCTCAACACTTTGATATAATAACCACTTTGCTTTTCTACCAAAGCTTTAAACTACTTAAAATACTTGAATGCCTCATCCTTATGCTTCAGTAGGTACACCCAAGTCTTCCTTGTATAATCATCAATAAAAGTCAAGAAATAGATACTACCATTCAATGATGGTGTATGCATCTTACCACATAGATCATAATGTATTATCTCCAATGGAGCTTGAGCTCTTGTTGTCACTCTAACAGGGAATGCATCTCTGTGTTGCTTTCCCATTATGCACCCTTCACATGCTTTGCTAGACTTTTCTATTGGTGGCAATCCTTTTACCATTTTCTTCTTATACAACAAATTCAATGAATCAAAGTTTAAATGGCCTAATCTCAAATGCCATAACCAATTCTCATCCTTAATATTTGCTTGCAATACAGTTTGTGTGACTGTTGCCATTATTGGACTCATATCATGTGCTATATTCAAAGGAAACATCCTATTATTTGTCATCTCAACCTTAGCTACCAACATCTTGCTAGGTGACTTATCTAATATTGTGCATTTGTTATCTTTAAAGCTGACAGAATAACCTTTGCCTAACAACTGACCGACACTCATCAGATTGTGCTTCAAGCCAGGAACATAATAGACATCATTCATAAATTTATTTTCACCTTTCTTTGTCAATATATTTATTCTGCCTTTCCCCATGACAGAAACCTTGTTGTCATTGCCTAAAGTTACATCAGACTTAATTTTTTTTTTTTTTTTTTTTTTTTTCTTTTTTTTTTTTTTTTTTTTTTTTTTTTTTTTTTTTTTTTTGTTTTTTTTTTTTTTTTTTTTTTTTTTTTTTTTTTTTTTTTTTTTTTTTTTTTTTTTTTTTTTTTTTTTTTTTTTTTTTTTGTTTTATAATTTTTTTTTTTTTTACAACTTAACATTTTCATCAAGACTAGCAAAAAAATCTCTATTACCAGTCATGTGGTTGCTACAGCCAGAATCCAAATACCAAACATCCTTTTGATTATCCATTTCAGCATTACATGCTAAAAACATTCCATCCTCAACTATTTCCTCATTCTCATTCTCAGCAACATAGTTAGCATTCTGCTTCCTAAGGTCATACTATTTTTTCCTACACTCACTAGCATAATGACCATATTTTCTATAGTAATAACATTCTACTTGGGACTTATCATACCTTTGGCCTTGACCTTGGCTTTGGTTCTGCCTCCAGTTCTGGCTCGACTGAGTTGTGCTCTGACCTTGCTGGCTTTGGCCTCTTCCACTCGAACTTGGCTGGCTTGCTCTTCCACCTCTTGTAGGGCTTCTTCCTCTGCCCCTGAAACCAGACCTTCCTCTGCCTCTTCCTCTTCTAGGACCAATATTAACTTGGGACTTGAAAGCATTCTCCAAATAAGTGCTTCCAGACCTACTTAACCGATGCTCATGTGAAATTAGTGATGCTTGCAACTCATCAATAGAGTACTGTGCAAGATTTTTGGTTTCTTCAATAGCCACTACCAAAGAATCAAACCTTGGTGGCAAACTTCTCAAAATATTCTCAACAACTCTTCTATCCTGAATCTCCTCACCATGAGATCTCATTTGATTTACCAAACCAACAACTGAAGTAAAGAACGAGTCTGTTGTCTCTGACTACTTCATTTGCATAGTCTCAAAATCTCTCCCCTCAATGATTGTAGCTTTGCAGTCTTTATCTTCTCCATACCTTGATATACAGTCTCCAATGTATCCCATGCTTGCTTCGACTTTGTGCAAGACTGAATCCTTGGGAATATGCTCAAATCTACTCCTTGAAATATGAAGTGCAGTGCTTTAGCATCTTTTATCCTATTATCCTTTAAAGAATTATTTTGTGCATTTTTCATTGCATTATACTTTACAGCATCTGCTGGCTCTTGAAAGCCATCCTCTACAACTCCCCATACATCTTGTGACATAAATAGGGTCTTCATAAGAATAGACCAATACTCATAATTTTTTCCATCGAACTTTGGGATTTACGGGTTGTTTAAGCTTGAGCTTGTGCTCGCTTGAGCCATTTCCTCCTTTTCTTGTTTTGCAGTTTTCTTCTTCTCCTTCTGCAACTCTTTTCAACCTTTTAACTCCCTTTACACTTTGGCATTTAAGCCTTTCACTACTCTGATACCACTGAAGGATTTAAGAGACAAAGAAAAAAAATAGAGAACAATCACCAGAAACAAAACACGACTCCAGCAGAATATGTTTATTTTCATTAAAATAAATAAATTCAGAACTGCATAATTACACAGAGCTTCAACTCCTTTTCTTCATCTTTTTCTTCTGTATATCCCCTTTTTTTTAGCTTCTTCTCTAATAATTTAATTATTCCATAAGGATAATACATTCTTTATTCGGCTGCCTATTTTTTTAAAGACACGACTCAGACTCCTAATAATGAAAGCAAACTACTGAAACTACATTCTAATAATATTTAGTGGCTTTTTCTTAACATACATATAATTTTTTTGGTATTTACAAAGAAATAGAAACAAATGCCCCAAAAAATAGAAATTGCTTTGTTTCTATTTGCAAAAAGGAAAGCAGTTGAGATTACTCTTTCCAACACCACTTGGGTGGCAGTCTACAACTGTCTCAACCCAAATATGGTGAAACATACCTATACTAATTTGAACTTATGATTATATTCAATTGCATGAATCAAATTTTGCTATGAACTAAAAAGCATTCTCAGAAACAAATTGTAAATAAAAAAATATAATACCCCTTGATAGTCTTTGATGTTTTGATAGTACAACCAAATGTGTTAGGCTTAGATTGTTACATTCTTGAAGAGGCACAAAAGCACTATGCAAGAAAGTTAAGGGTCACCAAGAGCAACAAGCCCATCGTGAGGAGCAACAACAAAGTTAAGGGAAACAAGGGTTGGAGTGAAGAGAATCTCTAGAGAGCTCGAGCTTAATTATATAATTTATAATATTTAATTGTGAATGTTAATTTGTATGTCCAATATATGTGTACGGAGCAATATTAGTGTTGATAGGAATTTTAAGGGTACCTCGTGAGGAGAGGACGCGTGTAGTGAGGAAACACACATTAGGCATGTAATATGAGAAAAGAGGGAAAGATATGCATTTATCACGAAAGCCAAAGGAAAGCGTTTCTCTCCTACCTTGAATACACACATTAGGCATGTAATATGAGAAACAAGGGAAAGATATGCATTTATCACGAAAGCCAAAGGAAAGTGTTTCTCTCCTACCTTGCTATATCTTCAGAATCAAGATTCGGTAGGTCCATCAAACGACGTTTTGCTTGCACAAAAGGGTAAATAGCGCCCTATAAAATATGTAGTAGTACAAATAAGAATTTTTTAAAGGAAAGTTTATATTAAAAATTAAATAATTAAGTTAATTATAATTATAGGGTTTCAGATTCTATAAATCAAATTGTTCAGAAATATACTATGAAGCATGAAAATTTTCCATAGACAAAATATCAGGCAAGCGAGAGTTGATCTACCGCAAAGCAAATATCAGTGAGCAAATTTGGTAGACAGATCTAATTTAATAGTGGTTGCAATCGGGTATAAAATGCAATGTATTTGAGGTCAAGTCTCCATTATTTTAGATGAAGTTCATACCAGTCATAATGTTATACGAACGTCTCTAACACCTTAGAGAACGTCTCTAACACCTTAGAAAAAATGACTCTTGATAGGTACCATACTCCAGTTATGTGTTACGTACAATTATTTTCTACCTAAATTCGTAGGGCAGGTCCATGTGACTGGTTCACAACTCCCTGTTCTTTTCAGGTGACATGAAGTGACTCCAGCACATGGGCACCACCTTTTTTTCTATGGCTTTTCACAACTCGAAAGAAAGAATCGCCGTGCATAATTGATCTTGTCTCCCATCATCGATTGCGACATCATTCGAAGACCATGACATGACAGTTGCTGCCACCTGCAGGGACGAAAGAGGGATGGCCAAAGATTCGCTCCCAAAGCTAGCTGGATTTTGGCTGATATTAGGGTACTATCTGCACCGTACATTATGTAATATGATTCTATCAGAAATTTGGGCTACAGCCTGTGGACACTGGTGTGGAATGGTTTTGAACTGGTTTAAACAAGAACTATAAGTGTTATAAAAAAATATTAAGAGGCTAAAAAAAACTATTTTATAAATGATTTATGGGGAAAATATCACAAGAAAAACTTTACAGTTAACCTGCAAAAAGCGTTTCCTATTATTTTAATCGGGTTTGTTTGTTTTTTTTTGTTTGTTTGATAATATTAAGAGAAGGGGTTTTGAAAGGGGCCCTTAAACCTTTTACAACAAAGAAAAACAATTACGGAACCGGTGTACTAAAGCACAAGACTGCAGAGAATGTTGCAAAAAACACAAGAAAGACACCACAAACCAGGATGTCCAAAACGGCCAGAGACTCCGAGAGGACTTATGGAAGAACCGAGGTGGTTCTAAAGTACAACATCCACCTGAGAGATGATCCCACTCGACATTCTAGCCGCCTCCTTCTCATAGTCTAACGCCATCTTAATGGAGTTCCAAACCGTGCAGATCTCCATTAACTGAAGTATGTGAAGAATATTATTCTTCTTAGCTGCGGAATTGCCTGGGAAATACATATCACTCACCAGTTTGTCCTTCGATACTGTCCTAGGAAGGACCTCGGTCCCATCATTAAAAACCTGCGTTTTGGAGCTAGGGGAAGATTGTCTAGAAATGCTCTTCTTATCACTTATACGTATGGAATTACATATCCCCATGTTACCCATGTGATCACCTTCCCCTTCATTAGGAGGGATAGTAGCTGAAGAAACTAGTTGCATATCCCCACCATCATCAAAAGCCCTTCTCGTCGGGGAGCCCCAGAAACCCATCAGAGACTCAAAACCTTTAACCAATTTCCATGGCTCGAAATCCTGAGAAGGGGGATGACCTAACTCTTCCTCAGAGCCAACATCATCATCCGACACCACCAACGTATCATTACTGACTTGAATGGGAATAGAATTCAAAGAGCAAAGAATTTCATCAACTGCAATACCTTTTTCCAACACGGCATGCTCAAAAAAGATAAGCGCCAACCCCTGATGCAGCGAAACCTTACCCTTGCCTTCTTGAGCAGCCACCATTGATCTACTAAGCAAGTTATACAAAAATTTGAGGATGTTCATCCATCTCTGTCTTCTCAGGTGGTTCAAAAACATTGCATGGAAGCTTCGCACCACCTCATACGTAGAATCTACAGTGAAATAATCCATAATAACTTTAACCACTCTATTCCAAGGTGCCGGAAGGGCCTTAGCATAGAATTTGTTCTAAATTCGCGATAAAAACTCATCTTTGTCCAAAAATAACCTAATCTCCTGCACCAACGAGTGCCTCTCCTTATGCACTGCACCGTTCACCAAAAGCCTCGTTGCTCAGCCCACAAGATCCATAGAGACTTCAAAGGTCCAAGAGCCCACTCGGACACACCCATCCTTCCAAGAAGCCACCATCCAATTCGAAAGAATTGGGTTATGGCCATGAAATTTTTGGATACAATCCAGAGGGCCCCCATTCTTTAGAATATTGATTACCTCGTCATCAGTAGACAAAGACATAGGTTCAATCCTAGACTTAGGGAGGATCGAATTTCATTTGCAGACTTTGGACTTGCCCATTCTAATACAACAACCACCGCACCAAGGGAAAATAAGGCCAACAAACCATCGAACAAGACCAGAGAGGGACTCCTAAACACTCTCAACAGACCACTAAAACATCGAGATCCCACCCATATTTAAAACAACGCATAGTCTACATTGAACCAGACCACAACAACGAAGTCAAAGTAACTACAAAAAAGTATTAACAACATGTGACCCTTGTAGCTGACAAATAGACTCCACCGTGACTTGGAATGGTACAATGAAAATATAAGACTAAAATAGAATAAGACTTTGGGGGTGGACACAAAAATCTTGGCCCTATGGACCAAAAAAGAACAAAACAAGAAGCGAACAGGGTAATATAAGATCATCACGTCAAAAGATCCAACCCCGAAGCACCCACGAGAAGCCACGTGAAAAGGGTAAAAGGATCTCTCAAACCATGCCACCTCACCACAACCAATCCCAAAGACAACACGAAGGGTCAGCAGAGAAGACAACAAGATGACCAAAGCACCCTCATGAAGCCACATGGGAAGGATAGATGGCACTCCCATCCAGTGCCACCACACCTCAAACATAACCAAAGATAACACAACGGGGCAAGAGAGAAGAAAATGAGAATCACCTGGGTCAAAACAGAACCACCTCAGTAAAAAATCAAACCTCGAAGCTCTCTCATGATGCCACATGCAAAGGATAAGTGGATATTCCATACAATGCCACCTCACCTCGGCCACCAGCAACCACAACACGACGAGCTAGGGAGTCCCAAGGGAAGAAAACCAACGGATCTCAACAAACATACACTTCCCAAGACAGACATGCGGACCGAAGCAGAAACATGATGACGAAGTAAAGGTAGAAGGTAACCACCTCATCACAAGGCTCCTCGACCCATGAGAAATAAAGGCCTCAACCCAGGAATGTTCACAAACTTTCCCAAGCCAATAACTGAACCTTCCCATGTCCGAAATAAGAACAACTACAAAGCACCAACGGGAAATAATTGTGGACCAATGAATGTCGTAGATCGAACAAAATATTCTCTACCACAACATTCCCCAAATCCCAAAACAAATAACAATGAGGATTTGAATAGCCTTATAGCATGGGGTGGTGAAGAGTGTCCGCTGCCCCTCACCATTACTATAGGTACCAGACCTCCTGACATAGCAAACTTCCACCACCCGAAGCCAATTAATTAACATCATTGTGAGCACAATTAATGAGGTCCTATGGAAATTCCCTCTACCAGATCGCATATCCATGGAGATTTACTCCAACATTCACCATAATATCTGCTATAGTGCTATAGTATTTCCTTATCTGAGCGTGTGAGAAATTTGAACATCTTCCAACTCTCGATACAACTTCACTCCATCAATGAGATTGGAAATTTTCCAACTAACATGACATGCGCCTTTGAGCATATTAATTATGTTACGGGAGTCACCTTCAATGATAGCTTTTTTGAATTTGAATTCACTTAGCAATGCAATCCCTAGGTAAGCCGCCCTCGCTTCCACCACCTGTGAAGAATTCAAACCCAAGGATTTGGTATACGCCAACAACAAATTACCATTATGGTCCTAGATAATGCCTCTCGAACCTGCCATGCCATTATTACCTTTAGCCACCCCATAAAAATTTAATTTCACCCATCCAACAGGAGGGGCATTCCATTTAATTGAGTTTTTGATATTAGGCGCCGGTGGTGGATGATCTATGTTTCCAAAACCCAAAAATTGTTCCAACCTAACTTCACTTTGCAAAGAAGCCTCCAACAAATCCATAGAAGCAGAAGCACTAACCACATTCTCAATTGCCTTACCTATAATACGATTGCTCAATAATGTCGTTGACATAGATTTATCACCAAAAATTTTTGTGTTTCTTGCTTTCCAAACTCCCCACATCGCATGGGGAAGCAGGAACCACCAAAAACACCTAAGATGTGGGGAATGAAAGGGCGGTGACCACTGAAGAATGCAGTCATAAACCGAATCCAAAAAACCCACTCAAATCCCAGGCACCTGAGAATAGAAGAGATCACCTCCTTGAAAACATGACAGTTGAGAAGCAGATGAGAGGTCACTTCCCAATTGGATTCGTAGAGATAACACCTATTGACCAAATTCCAACCCCTTTTATGAAGGTTCTCTATAGTAAGGATATGGTTTAGAGTGGGCAACTAGAAAAATAAATTAACTATGGTTTAGAGTGGGCAACTAGAAAAATAAATTAACTCTAGGAGATAGGTGCTTAAACCAAAGCCTACTAAATGGAAAATGAGACTCCTCCTCATTTAAATAGCTATAGGTCAATTTGACAGTAAAACTTCTCGAGCTCTCCAACCATCAGATCAATCGGTCTTCAACATTAGTTTGATGAATGATACAAAGGCATAATTCATTTGCTAGGGTCTCCCAAGCCCATCTATCACCATAATTCCTTACACAACCTGGCAATTCTACCCATACAATTCTATCCCTTCTAACTACAGAGAAGTCAACCACCTTAACCAGACTTGCTTCTCTGTAATTAATAACCAATTCCTGAAATCGCACATCCTCAGCCAATGGATTCTCCCGAAGCTAGACATCTTTCCAAAAGAGGGCCTAGTTACCATTCCTGATCACCCACCTGCAATGTTGTTTAACCAAATCCCTAGACTTCACCAGATTATTCCAGAAGGTCGATCCCATTGTAAGTAAATACTCAAATAGAAAGGAGCTAAACCTGTATTTGGCTTTCAAGATAGATCCCCATAGTTTATTGGTATTAGACGCCAACTTCCACCCAATTTTAGCAATCAGTGCTTTATTCATTCAAACTGCACTCTTCAAATTCAATCCTCCTTTGGATTTCTTCCTACAGAAAACCTCCCAAGAAACAAGGTGGAATCTTCCTTTCAACTCCGGGCCAACCCATAAAAAATCTTTACAAATGCTATCAATTTTCAAGGCCATTTTAAGAGGAACATGAAACATAGACATGGAATGCTCTATAAATAGGAATGCTCTGTAATGTACTGTACACTAAAACCACCTTACCTGCTTGGATCAACAACATGCTCTTCCATGTAGCAAGTTTACGTTGAATTCTATCAAACATTGAGGACCACAATTCATACTTTGCTCTCCCCACAAACAAAGGTAAACCTAGATAGGACGATGGGAAGGAAGTAGTACGATAGTTAAAAACTTTAGCAATCTTCCTCTGAACTACCACTGTAGAATTAAAAATAAATAAACCATTCTTGGAAAGACTTATCTGCTAACTTGCGGCCCTTTCATAACAATCCAGAATAGATTTTACTTCCATAGCTGCCTCCACCATAGCAACATAGGAGATAAGAGTGTCATCCAAAAACTGATGATGATAAATAGGGTTGCAAGTGGTCACAAGCCTCAAACCCAAAGCATTCCATCATCTATTGAAAGCTCTACCCAAAACCTCTACAACTAAAATGAACAAAAAAGGTGACAGCGGGTCTCCTTGTCTCAGCCCTCGATGAGAACGAACAAACCTGCCAAGGACCTGTTGATGAGCATCGAAAACTAGGATGTCGCAAAGCAAGACTAAATTAAACTGATCTATTCATAACTAAAGTTGAACTTCCTCAAAATCTTGATTAATAATGGCCAAGATATGCTTTATTAATGTCCAACTTTCAGAAGAAACCAGATCTCCCAATTTTATACACCGAATGCAATAACTCATGAATGACAATCGTTGCATCCAGAATTTGCCTACATGAGATAAAGGCACTTTGAGCTTCATCAATAATATTTAGGAGGATGAGTTTGAGTCTATTAGCAATAGATTTCAAAAGAATATTATACACCGTATTGTAGAGGCTTATCGGTCTGAAGTCACTAAAATAAGAAGCAAAATATTTCTTACGAATGAGAGCAAGAGAGGTCACATTCACCACCTTTACAATAAAATTGATCCTCTGGCTGTTCCTCATAGTTTCACATCGTCCCCACCAAATATGTGCCAAAATTTCTTAAAAATGATCGAAGGGCAGCCATCTGGGCCTAGTGCCCTAAGAGGACCCATCCCCTTAACTGCATCTAGAATCTCTTCATACAAAAATGTGGTCAATAACCACCTATTCCACTCATCATAAACCAGCCTCATAATAACGTCAAGCATTACCTCCTCAGTGGATAAATCACGGTCAGGATTTGAACATAGTAAATTACTAAAGAATTGGACTGCTTCCTCCCTTACTTCACAACTGCCCGATGCTACACTTCTATTACCTCTGACTATCTCAGTAATTCTATTATGACCTCTCCTCCTAAGAGTGGAAGCATGGAAGAAGCATGGATTTCTATCCCCTTCCTTGAGCCACAGTTCCCTTGACTTCTGTTTCCAAAACAATTCCTCTTGGGTCTGCCTATTATGATATTTTTTTAGCACACGATGTACCTCTAATAGCCAGTTTTCAAAATAGTTCCCAACCTCCATAACAACCTCCATTTGACTAATTAGGGCTTTTAGTCTCTCCTTTTCTCTAAAGACATTCCAAAATGAGGACTTGTTCCACATTTTGAGATAGCTCCTAAGCCTCCTTAACTTATTGGTTAGCTTCAATAGACTAGATCCTTCTATGTCCTCCTGCCACCATTCCAATAGTTGAGACTCAAAATCAGGGTGGGAGAACCACATGGATTCAAACCGAAAATGGCAAGGGGGAATGATAGATTATCAAGAACTTCCAGCCAAATTAGATTGTGATTCAAGCCAATCCTCGAAAGAACCATCAAAGCATCCCTAAACAATTACATCCTATGAGCAAAGATAAGGACTATGTCCAAACGAATCAAATCAGGCTATCACCTGAGCACCTATTACACCAAGTATATTGGCTCCCTTGAGGTCCAAATCTCAAAATTCTGCATAAAAAACAAAATCAGCGAAGTCCTGAAGACTTTTGTCATCCATCGGGTTACCTCATTTTTTCTTTGAAGGATACAAAGGGGAATTAAAATCACCCACCACAATCCAATCCTTGTGTTTAAAGGTCTTACGCATCTTCAATAGCAGCACCCAAAATTTTCTCCTATCCAAATACGCATTCGGGATATATATTAGATAAAACCCATCTCCTATTGGTTAACTTACACTAGAATAAAATGTTTATAACTCTGTTTGATGAGGAGATAATATGCCCATCCAACCTGGAAGGATTCCAAAACAAAATGAGACCCCCTGAAGAGCCCACTGATTCACTGGCCATAAAACCATCACCTTTCCAGACTATATTATGTACAACCTACCAAGAAGGAGCATCCAACTTAGATTCTTGGATACAAAGGATATCAGGAGCATTATCCTTTTGAAAGGATGCAAGCATCCAACGCTTAGAGGAGTTATTAAGTCATATAACATTCCAAGAGCAGATTTTCATTGGAATTAGAAGGACAATTTCTTACCCACCCCCCCGATGGGGATGCCATCAACTCATTCATCTTCATAAACCTTTCATCAGGTCCTTCACTTATGGAGAGCAAAGATTCCCCATTTTTGGACCCCATATTTTCCATCGACCTCTTTCTACCCGCCTTACCCGGAGGTCGACTAGGCTTCCTAGAAACTCCAAGGTCTAGCTTCTTACGTTGTCTTATTGTCTTGGATCCGGGAGACCCCCTCTCCATAACCACATTTGGAGATTTCGGGATTTGCATCTCACATGTGCCAACAACACCACCTTTTGAAAGGGGAGATTTTGGGCCAACATCCCTAGACATCGAAGACACTGATTTAACTATCGAGACTAGCACTAGAGAGGAGAGAATCACATCCTTCACCTTCCATTCACTAAACCGTCCTTCCTCAAGAGATTCAAAGGAGTTTGATAGAGGTAACTCCACCGTGATACTAGAGGGATCAAAATGGGGAGCTCCTTCTCCATTACCAAGGGATAAAATTAGGGAGGAATGCTTATCAACACTAGGCACCTTCCTCTTCGAAGCTGGGGATTTCAACAAGTTCTTCTACCCCGAGTTAATTATCTCCTTGCCTCTGCTAGACCTTGTTTGCTTCTTCTACCACAATTTCATTCTCTTTAAGGGTATGTGTCTTGGATCCAACTTATATTTGACATCCCATAGTGGCTTCTAACCCTCTGCTGACCCTCCCATGCCATATGGGTTTTCTGGCCATCGTGCACCTTCTGAGCCTTCTGCCCAACCTGTTGAGGATAGATATTCTGGTGATGTCCCCCCAAACCACATAGCTTATAGGATTGTGGTTTATTTTTGTAAATTACTGCTTGCTTCCATGAACCCACATGAGATACAAGCTCAACCGAAGAAGGTATATTCCTTTCTATGTCCACCATAATGCACATGCGAACATATTGCATTCGATCAGGTGATAGACAAACTTTGTCAAAAGAAACAAAGTCCCCAATGAGACTAGCCATTGCTTTGAAGACAGATTCATACCATAGAAAGGTAGGGAATTCTTGAAATCACACCCAAATTGGAACCATATTAACCCTTTGCATTGCTGGGTTAAAGTCATGGCCTCAATTTCTCAAAAATAGGCCTCTATTACCATAGAACCATGGGCCTCCATCCAAGATTCTGCTTACATCCTCCTCGCAAGAAATTCAAATGAGAAAGAAATTTCTAGGTAATATGGCTAGCTCCAGTGACCCCCAAGGTTTCCATTGAGATAGGTACCAATGTTTAAGAACATCCAAAGGCTATCACCTGAGCAACTATTACACCAAGTATGCCTAGCTCCCTTGAGGTCCAAATCTTGAAGTTCTCCATCAAAAACAAAATCAACAAAGTCCTAAAGACTTTTGTTATTTACCGGGTTACCTCTTTTTTATTTGAAGGATACAAAGAGGAATTAAAATCACCCACCACCATTCAATCCTTGTGCTAAAAGGTCTTATGCATCTCCAATAACAGTGCCCAAAATTTTCTCCTATAAAAATACGCATTCAGGGCATATACTAGACAAAACCCATATCCTAGTGGTAATTTTACACCAGAATAAAATGTTTATAACTTTGTTCGATGAGGATATAATATGCCCATCCAACCTGTAAGGATTCCAAAACAAAATGAGAACCCCAGAGGAGGCCACTGATTCACTAGCCATAAAACCAGCATCTTTCAAGACTATATTGTGTACATCTTGCCAAGAAGGAGCATCCAACTTAGATTCATGGATATAAAGGATATCGAGAGCATTGTACTTTTGAAAGGATGCAAGCATCCAATGCTTAGAGGAGTTATTAAGTCCTCTAACATTCCAAGAGCATATTTTCATTGGAATTAGAAGGACAATTTCTTACCCACCCTCCCGATGGGGATGCCATCAGCTCATTCATATTCATAAACCTTTCATTAGGTCCTTCACTTATGGAAAGCAAATATTCCCCATTTTTGGTCCCTATATTTTCCATCGAAATATTTCTACTTGCCTTACTCGGAGGTCGACCAAGCTTCATAGACATTTGGAGGTCTAGTTTCTTACGTTGGCTTCTAGGTCCGGGTCTCCATTACCACATTCAGAGATGTTGGGCTTTGCATATCACCTATTCCAACAACACCATATTTGGAAAAGGGGGGTTTTGGGCCAACATACCTGGACATCAAATACACTAAATTAACTGTCGATACTGGCACTGGATAGGAGAGAATCACCTCTCCCACCTTTCCTTCACTAAACTGTCCTTCCTCAAGACATTCAAAGGAGTTTTATAGAGGCAACCCCATCACAATACAACAGAGATCAAAATGGGAAGCTCCCTCTCCATTACCAAGGGAGAAAACTAGGGAGGAATGCTTATCAGCACTAGGTACCTTCCTCTACGAATCTGGGGATTTTAACAAGTTCTTCTACCCTGAGTTAATTATCTCCTTACCTTTGCTAGACTATGTTTACTTATTCTACCACAATTTCCTTCTCTTGAAGGGCATGTGGCTTAAATATGGCTTATATTTGGCCTCCCACAAAAGCTTCTAACCCCCCTGTTGACCCTCCTGTGCCATTTGGGTTTTCTGGCTATCGTGCACCTTTTGAGCCTTATGCCCAACCTATTGAGGACAGAGACTATGGTGATGTCCCCACAAACCACACAAATTACAGGCTTGTGGTTTATTTTCATAAATCACTGCTTGCTTCCACAACCCCACATGAGAGACAAGCTTGACCGAAGAAGGCATATTCATTTCTATGTCCACCATAATGCACATACGAACATATTGCCTTCGGTCAGGTGGCAGAGAAACTTTGTCAAAAGAAACAAAGTCCCCAATGATACTGGCCACTACTTTGAAGACCGATTCATGCATAGAAAGGTGGGGAATTCTTGAAACTGCACCTAAAACAAAATTATATGAACCCTCTACGTTGTTGGGTTAAAGTCATGGCCCCACTTTCTCATAAACATGCCTCTATTACCATAGAACCATGGGCCCCCATCCAAGATTTTGCCTGCATCCTCCTCGCAAGAAATCTGAATGAGAAAGAAATTTCTAGGTAATATGACCAACTCCAATGACCCCCAAGGTTTCTATCGATACAGGGCCCAACATTTAACATCGTGTTTTATTATTGTGTTTTATATCGCATTCCACATATTTCCTTCGAATAAAAGTCAAACATTATTTCAATAAATAGTCTCTAAATATATTTTCGTAGTTTTTACTCAATAATTTATCGAAGGATTTTTATCTAAAACATTAAATTTCATGTTTAGTTATAAGTGTTGATAGCTATTGCAATACTATTTTTTTAAAGCATTATAATAATAATATATTTTTTAATTAGGGTTAGTGTAAGAAACCTGTACGACCATATTCAAGGGTGAGCATCTCCATCTCAACCATGATATCTAATAAGGGTGAGATTTGAGCTTATCAGTAGAGGCCAAACACATAACCATATACACATTTGCACCCTCACACTCATCCAAGACATGGTTTAAAGTATAATTATTATTACATTTATATTTAGCTTTAGTTAATCATCAACATATTTTTTGATTGATTGGAGTAAGAGGTTTTGAAAGGTCCCCAAACCTTTATAGTAAGATAAGGCCCCTAAGAGGAACCTTTATAAAGAAACTTTACAAAAATAAAAGGCCCTCAAAGAGGAACCTAAAGAGAAAAATCCCATACACAAACTTGGGATTAAACTAAAACCAAAAAAACTAAAACCCAAACAAAAATATGATGATCATTGGTATTTGCCTTGCCTTAATTTTTTATTTATAGTGACTAGAAACTCACAATCCAAAATGAGAGAGAGGAGTTCTATATGAAGGTTTGTTCCCATATTTAAGCTTCTTAAAAAGCAAAAAATAATATTCAGGTTAAGGCATAGAGAAATCCTCAAAGAGAGGATCTCTCAGTAGGCAAGTCACGTGAGAAAGAAAGAAAGAAAGATATCTTGACTAGCCTTAAGTTTTTCTTTATAGTGAATATTAACTCGTAATCCAAAGTGACACAGAGGAGTTCTAGATGAAGGTTTGTTCCCATATTTAAGATTCTTAAAAAGTAAAAAATAATCTTCAGGTTAGGGCATAGAGAACTCCTCAAAGAGAGGATCTCCCGATAGGCAATTCACGTGAGAAAGAAAGAAATAAATATATCTTGCGTACATGGGTTGAGATGTAGGTACAAGGTGAGGAATGGCTCTAGAGTATTCCTATAAAATAGTAGAGGAGACAAGGGTAGGAGCCTGAGAAACAACAATAGAGGATGTCTTCAAAGTAGGGTCAATAAGAGTGGCAATGACATCTTGAGAAGCAATAAAATAGGACACCTTCAAAGTAGAGCCAATAGGAATAGGGAAAGTATAAGCAAAGTCTTGAGGAGAATTTTTAGAAGGTTAAGTCACCAAAGAACGACAACATGAGGAAATATGTCTAAGATTTCTACAAAGAGAACAAACAAGAGGTATACTTTCATACTCTATATCTTTATTCAAGGAGGAGAACTTAAATATCAGCTTGATATATTTTGACAGATATAACTCTGGATTGACGAGGATGCACATTTTGGCATATATCATTCTATATTTAGCTTTGGTGGCTAGATCAAAGGATAAAAGATCTCCAATGACTCTCACAATACCAATGAGGATGTCTTACCAAAATTGAATGAGTCTAACAAAAATTGGAGTATAATTGATGCTTTGGGTATTTTGATCAAAGTTTAGACCCCACCTTCCTAGGAAGGGACCATGTCTGCCATAGAACCAGGGTCCTTCTTTGAGGATACAAGTTGAGTCTTCAGTGTAATGTAGCTTAACTAGAAAAAATCTTTGGGAAGGGCCACAATCTCCATGTGCCTATGAGGGTTCCATTTGGAATGAGCCCATCAACTTGTGGAGTCCATGTCGGGGCATGTACCTAAGAATTTTCCTACCAAATAATCTTCATCATGGGACACAAACAATTGTAAAAGTTTTGAGGAAAGGTATATTTCATCACCAAGGTGAAGGTAAAAAAGGCCGCATATCCCATGCCCAAGTACAAAGGATTTTAATATAAAATAAGATACATGTATATATAATGTTATTACTAATATTATTTTTATTTTGGTGCCATATTAGGGTTATGCATAAGGGGTCAGCTCCAAAATGTATATATAAAAATTTGGCGAATCAGTTTCAAAATCCAAGTGAATAGTGTCGAAACACATGTAGAAGGTTAACTATTATTAGGGGTAATGTTGGAAATTTAAACTTAAAATGGTCAAATTATTATAAAATTGGGGCAAATCGACCCCCCCAAAAAATTGCACCCAAAATTTTTTGGCTAATGGGCCTTGGTCAAGGGTCTCAAATATTAGCCAATTCCAAATTTTGAAAATCTTAATTTTAGCCAATTAGCTAAAAAAAGCCGCTATGCATAACCCTGTGCCATATATTAGCTAATATATTTGTGTACTCCTCACTTATGAAATAATTCATATTTCAAATGTCTAAACAATATACATAGAAACACACACGTGTTTGTAATCTTGTTCTTTTATAAAACAATTCACTTAAAAGGTAATGTTTTTACTAATTTTTTAAATCAATATAAATCCTATATTTAATTTATATGTGAGAGTATAGAAAAAATAACTTGAAGAACACAAGCTTATACTGAGAGGGTGGGTGAACAGTATAAGACCGCTTTTTACCTTTTTTCTCCAAATCAACTTTCAAATCAATATTATGCAAAGTATAGAAAGCAATATCAACAGCAATAATTAAAACAATGCACAAAACACCATCCACAAAAGAGACACAACAATTTACGTGGTTCACCCAAAGCGGGCTACTCCACGGATAAAATATCTTACTAAATTTTATCAACTCAAAATCTGGGAATACCTTTCCCGATTACAATATTTATGGGCATCAACCCAAAGGAGACACAAATCCCCTAGCTCTGTTTTGGTTGGTGATCCTCTAGAAGACCTCTACCTCCTCTACCCTTAGCAAATGGAACTCTATCCACAGAAGACACCTATCTTCCCTGCTTTGGCTGGAGACCTCTGTCCTCAACTCTATCACCTCCAAAGCTGGTCCTCGAAATTACACTAAACACAGTCCTTCGGTCTAGCACAAATGTCCTCGATTTCTCTTTCTTTGATCTACACCAAACATAGTCCTTCGATCTGGCACATACGTCTTTTGTCCTCTTTTTTTGTTTTGCACAAAAACATAGTCCTTCGCTCTTTTTGCGCAATCACAGCTGCCCTTGACCTTTGCACCTCTGTGCAAAATACAACTGCATAGTCTTCGCGTACTCTACTTCCTTGCAATCTCTCTCACTTGGAAGAATCGACAGAATGCACTCTGCTCTCGACGATCAAAATTCTTCACTTCACACAGTCTACGAACACCGCTCTTCGAATGCACACTTTTATAGATCTCTTTTTCTCTCCAAGAAGCCCTACTTTTATACTAAAACTTTCAAGAGCAAAACCTTGATCTTAGTTAGCTGCTACCCTTAACTTCATCGGTTGCAAAACCCTAAACTGCGTCGGCTCAAATTCAACTCTGTCAGCTTCAACCACCTCTGTGGTTCTATAACTTTTCTCGTGAAACTACAACATGTCACGATATTGCGACACCTTTGCAACCGAACACTATCTTATGGCTTTTGTCGCAATATCGTGACACTTTTTGCTTCTACTGACATCATCTTCTCTTCTATCATCAAATCGTGAACCTTTTGACTTCATGGCCTTCTTCTGTGCTTTTGTCATGAAATCATGACACTACTACTTTTGCTGACGTCATCTTCACTCCTATCACGAAATCATGACCCTTCTCACTTTCTCAACCTTTTCTCGGCTTGCACTAGCGAAAACGAAACATGTGAAATCGTGACACTTTCGCTGCCTTACTCTCGCGAAACTGGAACATGTCACGAAATCACAATGCTTTTGTATTCATAGCCTTCCTTTCTGCTTCTGTCATGAAATCATGACACTTCTCCTATAGAAGACCTGCTTCCAGTTTCTGTCGTGAAATCGTGAAACTTTCTCCATCCGTACGCTTTTCTTTCATCTTGTCACGAAATTGCTACATCTTCATCCGTTGGCTTCTTCACTTTTTCCTATCACAAAATCGTGACACTTTCTGCATCCGTACACTTTTATTTCATCCTGTCGTGAAATTGTGATGCTTTTAGCTTTCGTACGCTTTCTTTGTAGCTCATCACAAAATCGCGATGCTTCTCATTTCAGACTCTTCCCTTTGCTGCATGTTTCAAAATTGTGACAGTTCCCACTTTGAGCTTTTTAGCATGTCACAAAATCATGACAGTCCTCACTTGGTCTTTTGTAGCATGTCGAGAAATCGTGACTGTTCTCACTTTGAACTCTTCAGCATGTCGCAAAATTGTGACACCTTTCAAGTAACTTTCTCTCTCTTCAAACTTGTCGCGAAATCGCTACAGTTCACACTATGGACTCTCCTTTCAGCATTATGTCATGAAATCATGATATTTTTCCTTTCGGACTCCCTCTCCTGCAACATGTCACAAAATCGCGACACTTTTCGGTCCATACAATCTTCTTTGCAATATGTCGCAAAATCGTGACACTTTTCCTTTTTTGCCTTCCTGCACTTTTCGAGTCACGAAAATGCGACATGTCGCGAAATTGCGACACTTTCCACTTTGCTCTCCTTCTCTGCCAAAATGTCCCAAAATCATGACAGTTTTACCAACTTCTTCTCTCTCTTCCAACATGTCACAAAATCGCGACAGTTTTGCCAGCTTCTTCTCTCTCTTCCAACATGTCGCAAAATCGCGGCAGTTTTTCCAGCCTGCTGCAAACTTTTTCTAACTTGTATTGTTTTTTCTTTGATCTTTTGCAAATGGGCTACTATGATCTTTTTGGAAACCCACTGTCCATGCTCTGAATAATATGACATTAAATCAAATTCCTTCAAGAGCTTCTTGACATCAATGACAACTTCTACACTTGAGCAAAGGCAATGTACGCAAGGTACCCAAAATTGCCAATAATCTCCCCCTTTGTCATTGATGGCAAACCTTTACTGAAAACACAACTCAAGAGCCAAAATTGAAACTAGCTGTGCTAACAACTGAGAATCTGCCTTTGAAGTTTTGCTCCCCCTGACTTGAAGCTCTTCTCTTCATTTGATGCTCTCCCCCTTACTCATATCTCTCCCCCTTTTTCATCAATGGAAAAGGGTCACCTTTGGGGGCTTGGGACTAAGAATGATCCTCTTAGCTTAGTCCCTCCCCCACCTCCTGATGAAGTGATTAAAACAGGGGTGGGAGTAAAACTCCCATTAGGCACTGATCATCATCAGCATCTACAATTTCCTTGTCGGGCTTTCTTTTGAATTTTTTGTCAATATTCTTGTTCTTGTTCCTATCACTATTTTGATCCTTGGAATTGTTCATACCTCTATTCCTGTTCCTGTACCTTGGAAGATCAGCTCTACATTGTCTAGCTATGTGACCATTATTGTTGCACTTATAACAGGTAATAATGTTATTTCTTTTAGGCATACCTGTTCTTCGAATCTGCCTGTTCTGACTAACCGAGTTCCTGTTATTAGCCTTGCAAAAAAATGCCTTATGGCCAAACTGATTACAAGAGTAGAAATACCCTTGAAAGAAATTTCTACCTCTAAAACTGTCATTTACCTTCCTTACTTGAGTCATGCAATGCACAACCATGTGACCAAACCTATGACACACAAAACATCTGTCGTGAAATTTTCTTTTATTCGACCTCTTAGGTCCAAAAAACTTCTTCTTCGTAATCTAAATTTCGTTTTCTATTTCTACACATCTATCACTCACGGACTCATGATCTGAAGTACTTTCTTCATCAGAATTCTCTTCCTTTTGAAATCTCTTGCTAGATTCCCCAACCTGTTCCTTATGCAGCTCAACAAAATCGAGACCTATTTTATCTATTGGTTTTCTTTGACCTTTGATGAGAGACTTAACCCTTTTGGATCTATCTTGAAACCTGTATAGTTTATCCTTGTACTCTTTAGTTTCCACTTCTAAAGAAGCCATTTTCTGTTCCAACTCATTATACTGAAGAATCTTAGACTCTAACTTGTCCTTGAGTTTTTGTGTCTTAGCCATAGAGAAGTCAAGACTTTCTATAAGATCATATCTCTCCATACAACATTCATCTAACTTATCCTTGAGTCTGGCATTCTTATTTCTTTCCTTTTTCAAAACACTAAGAGCATTGGTAAGTTCACTTTCAAGATCCTTTATTTGTTTGCTTTCTAAATCATCAGAGTCTTTTACAGATTTCTTATCACTAGAGGTGCTACCCTTTTCAAAAACCATACAAGCATCTTCCTTCTAGTTTTCTGAAGCATCCTCATACATACTAGTAACCAATTCATTATTTGTGCAATCATCCTCAAGGTGACCAAAATTTCCACATCTAAAACATTTAATGATAATGAATCTATGTTTCGGTTCTTCCTCTTTTTTTGATATGAACAACATCTCATTTTCACTATCACTTGAATAACTTTCACTATCACTACTAGAACACTTACTTGCTTTGTCTAGGTAGAAACTCTTCTTGTGCTTGTGAGAATACCTCTTTCCGTGATTGTTGTGCTCATATTTGTTCTTCCTGTGATGTTTGAATTTTTTAGAATCCTTGCTCTTAGAATCCTGTTTATCTTCATCACTTTCAAACTTGGAAACAGTACAATCAGTAGCATAATGGCCAAACTTTCCACAATTGAAACATATTATATTCTTCATGCTTTTGTGCTTTCTAGAGAACTTGCCTTTCTTGTTGTAATATGCCTCTTCATCACTAGAAGACTCATCACTCTCTTGAATCTGTTTACCTTTGGATTTCTTGGTAGCCTTGAAAGCTGCCTCTTTCTTGACATCAACCTTCACTTGAGTTCTCAACTCAAATTCCGCAAGTATACTATAGAGCTCATCCATTTTCAACTTATCAAAATCTTTAGCTTCCTCAATAGCAAAAATATTTTCACTAAATCTATTAGGAAGAGATCTTAAAATCTTATCACAAACATCATTTTCAGCAAGCTCAAGACCTAAGTCTTTCATAGAGTTAACAAATTCATCCATACGAAGCATGTAGTCACTAATATTTTCATCATCATTCATCTTGAGTTGTTCAAACATACCTTTGAAGTGTCTCAAATTGGCCTTTCGGACATTCACATCATCTATGTGAACCACCTATAGTTGTTTCCACATTTCACTAGTTGTCTTGTAGTGAATTACTTTGGTGAGATCTAGTTTTTGTAAACCTTTCAGGATTGCATTCATTGCTTTTGAATTACTATGATGTAGGAGCCTATCTTCTTTAGTAAATGGACCATTTATAGGAATAGTGTACCCATCTTCAATCACTTCCCAAACCTCATTCCCAAGAGCCATTAGATGAACCTTCATCCTTGCACTCCAAAGACCAAAATCTGATCCATCAAGAATAGGTGCTGCATTGCCACATGAATAATCCATTGTGTTCTTTGCTAGCTTTTTCTTCAAGCTGTTAAACTTTCCGAAGGCACCGGCTCTGATACCAATTGAAGAACCCAAGCTTATACTAAGAGGGGGGGTGAATAGTATAAGACAACTTTTTACCTTTTTTATCCAAATCAACTTTCAAATCAATATTATGCAGAGTATAGAAAGCAATATCAATAGCAATAATTAAAATAATGTACAAAACACCATCCACAAAAGAGACATAGTAATTTACGTGGTTCACCCAAAGCAGGCTACTCCACGGATAAAATCTCTCACTAAATTTTATCAACTCAAAATCTGGGAATACCTTTTCCGATTACAATATTTATGGGCATCAACCCAAAGGAGACACAAATCCCCTAGCTCTGTTCTACCTGGTAATCCTCTAGAAGACCTCTACCTCCTCTGCCCTTAGCAAATGGAACTCTATCCATAGAAGACACTTGTATTCCTTGCTCTGGTTGGAGACCTCTATCCTCAACTCTATCACATCCAAAGCTGGTCCTTGAAATTACACTAAACACAGTCCTTCGGTCTAGCACAAATGTCCTTGATTTATTTTTCTCTAATCTGCACCAAACACAGTCCTTCGATCTGGCATAGACGTCTTTTGTCCTCTTTTTCTGTTCTGCACAAAAACATAGTCCACTCTTTTTGCACAATCACAACTGCCATTGACCTTTGCACCTCTGTGCAAAATACAGCTGCATAGTCTTCGCGCACTCTGCTTCCTTCCAATCTCTCTCACTTGGAAGAATCGACAGAATGCACTCTACTCTCGATGATCAAACTTCTTCACTTTGCACAGTCTGTGAACACTGCTCTTCGAACGTACACTTTGATTGATCTCTTTTTCTCTCCAAGTAGCCCTCCTTTTATACTAAAACTTTCAAGATCAAAACCTTGATCTTAGTCGACTACTACCCTTAACTTCATTGGCTGCAAAACCCTAAATTGTGTCGGCTCAAATTCAACTTTGTCGGCTTTAACCACCTCTGTGGTTCTATTGCTTTTCTTGTGAAACTACATGTCGTGATATCGCGACACCTTTGTAACTGAACACTATCTTATGGCTTTTGTCGTTATATCTGGACACTTTTTGCTTTTGCTAATGTCATCTTCTCTTCTATCATGAAATCGTGACCCTTCTGACTTCATGGCCTTCTCCTTAGCTTTTGTCACGAAATCATGACACTACTGCCTTTGCTGACGTCATCTTCACTCCTGTCGTGAAATATTGACCCTTCTCACTTTCTCAACATTTTCTCTGCTTGCACTAGCGAAAATGAAACATGTTGCGAAATCGCGACACTTTCGCGACCTTGAGCTTATCTCTGCCTTACTCCTGCAAAACTAGAACATGTCGCAAAATCACGATGCTTTTGTCTTCATAGCCTTCCTTTCTGCTTTTGTCACGAAATCTTGTCTCCTATAGAAGACCTACTTCCAATTTTTGTCGCGAAATCATGACACTTTCTCCATCCATATGCTTTTCTTTCATCCTATTGCAAAATCGCTACATCTTTATCCGTTGGCTTCTTCACTTCTGCCTATCGCAAAATCGTGACACTTTCTGCATCTGTACGCTTTTCTTTCATCCTGTCATGAAATCGCGATGCTTTCAGCTTCCATACACTTTCTTTGTAGCCCGTCGTGAAATCACGATGCTTCTCATTTCAGACTCTTCCCTTTGCTGCATGTCACAAAATCGTGACAGTTCCTACTTCGAGATTTTCAACATGTCGTAAAATTGTGACAGCACTCACTTGGTCTTTTGCAGCATGTCAGGAAATCGTGACTGTTCTCACTTCGAACTCTTCAGCATGTCACGAAATCATGACACCTTTCGAGTAACTTTCTCTCTCTTCGAACTTGTCGCGAAATCGTGACAGTTCACATTGTGGACTCTCCTTTCAGCATTATGTCATGAAATCATGACATTTTTCCTTTCAGACTCCCTCTCCTACAAGATGTCGCAAAATTGTGAAACTTTTTGGTCCGTACAATCTTCTTTGCAATATGTTCCAAAATCGTGACACTTTTCCTTTTCTGCCTTCCTACACTTTTCGAGTTGTGAAAATGCGACATGTCGCGAAATCATGACACTTTCCACTTTGCTCTCCTTCTCTGCCAACATGTCATGAAATCATGACAGCTTTACCAGCTTCTTCTCTCTCTTCCAACTTGTCACAAAATCACGACAGTTTTACCAGCTTCTTCTCTCTCTTCCAACATGTCGCGAAATCGCGACAGTTTTTCTAGCCTGCTGCAAAATTTTTCTAACTTGTCTTTTTTTTTCTTTGATATTTTGCAAATGGGCTACTATGATCTTTTTGGAAACCCACTGTCCATGCTCTGAATAATCTAACATTAAATCAAATTCCTTCAAGAGCTTCTTGACATCAATGACAACTTCTACACTTGAGCAAAGGCAATGTACCCAAGGTACCCAAAATTGCCAACATAACTATCATATGTTATAGTTTCTAACCATAGTATAACATAAAATTAACTAGAAATTACCATAAGAAACACATATTCGTGCATTTTATTCAAGCAAAAATGATAGAGAGGACCTTTAAAATTTTCATATTATAATATGAATGTAATAAGAAAGAAATAAATTCTCAAATAATTGTAAATAATTTTGGCTCTTCTTCATTTTATTGATAATTTATTTTTTTGCAATAGCAATTTGTTGGAGGGTGTAAATTTATATCATAAAATAAATATTTAATTTAATTATTGTTTAATTTTTTTTTCTATTGATAAAAAAGGAGTTGAAGGACCCCAATACTTTAAAAAGAGCTCAAAATATGTATTGGAAAATAATAAGAGAAGAACAAACAAATGCAAGATAACCCTATCTTAGTAAAACAAACAAACCTGGGCTAAACAACTGATGAAAAAGCTGAAATAATATCCCTCCCACTATCCTTCTATTTGACAAGGCTTATGCAGTGCTCAATGTTTTACATAACTGATAAAAAAATTGCTGACAATAATGTAATTTAGTGTGCTCAAATCCTTCATTGCATGATCCCAATAAGTATTGTGCTTTGCTCTACCCTCTTTATCTGATAGCTTCATTATCAATTTTTATAATCTCTTTCAATTATATGAGGGTGTGTGACCAAACCTTGAAATACTTAGATCTAATTGTCATATTCACCATTTTATCGACAACTTTGTTTCCCTCTCAATAAATATATGTAATTTGACTTTCTTCTAGGTTTCCTAAAATAGTCTTCACATCTACAATTATTTGAAAAATGCTATAATTATTTAGCTTCCATTTTTGAAGGAAAGTTATAATATTCTTGGAATATCCCTCAAGAATAATTCTCCTAAAACCCAAATCCACCATAATTTGTAGGCTCGTAAGCATCACCCTTGCTTTAACTTGATGATTTGTGATAATTTATAGATCCTCAACATATGTAGCCACTACCTGGTCTTTGTCATTTATAATGAGGCATACACCACCAACATGACCTGGGTTGCCTTTCGTAGCCCCATAAAAATTAATTTTTATTTAATCTTTGTGAGGACATTCCCATATAGTATATATTATCACCTTATTGATGTTTATCATATTTAGGATATATTTTTCTCTAGAGAGGATCATGGCAAGATTTTTCGAGCCATTTTTTTTTTTAATGCACTCCTTCAAAAGGGATGTTTTTATCCTAGAATAAACCCTAATTGTTCCTTTAGTTTTATTTTGAATACTCGTCTATTTCTTTCCAACCAAATACCCTAGCAAATATATGGAATGCATTTTTTTCAAAAAAGAATACTACTTTCTAATTGTCATTGTTCCCAAATATTGATTAGAGAATATAAAATGACCCAAGTAAAAGTAACTTCTCTCAATAACATATTTAGGATATCACAAAAAAAAATCACAAGTTCCAAATAGGTGGTCCAAGCACTCATCCTATTTGTTGCACAACACACAAACAGTTGGAACCACAATCCCTCTTTTGAACATATTGTCTTTCGTGAGGATCTTATTGAGAATGACAATCAAGAAAAAATAGCAATCTTAGGGATGATATTTATCTTCCAAATTCTTTTAAAATTAGGTTTCTTTGAGGTTACTTTACCCAAAACTCTATATCCATCCTTCACCAAGTACTGGCTTTGTTGGTTTATTCTTCAAATTATATGATCCTCCTCTAAACCTTTACCTAAATAATATCACCTTAAAATATTTTATAGACCTTTACCTCTTGGGTCTTGCATATATTCTTGTAGTATTTTCCACCCCTAAAAACCACCCACCTTATGAATGTAACCATTAATTTTCTTACCATAGGTTCTGGTTAAATGTCCTTTAATATCTTTAAACTTTCTATAGTTCACTCAAGGCTCCTCCTGAATTTAAGGGTCTTTCCAAAAGTCTATTTTTCCCTCTACATACTATCCATTTTAGACCTTGCCATACAAATTTCCTACTATTTATAATATTTTACCAAAAAATAAACCCATGTGGAGGATAAGAATAGTTGATAGAGTGGTTTCTACCCTCCAAGTATTTATTTTGGATAATGCTAGCCCATTTTCCTTATACTCCAATGCAAAACCTCCAACCATGTTATGATAGAAGGGCTCTATGTAGATCTCTAAACTTCCTCAATCCAAGACCTCCATTATATAAAGGTTGGCAATAGGTATCCCAAGCTACCAAATGTATATATTTTTGCATTTAGTGCCATCTAATAAAAATAAAATTGTAGTCTTTCTAAAGTCTCTTTCACTTTCCTTTACATCATTTGGAATGACATGAAGTAAATAGAGAGGATTTGAAGTTATTGTTTAATAAGTTGCACTTTCCCTATAGAGGATAACAGATATCCCTTCTAGCCTTGAAGTTTCATATTAAATTTATCAATAATCATATTTTAATGATCATATTTCATTTTACCTATAAAAAAAGGAAATCCAATATAGGTGATAGAGAACTTTTCCTTATTAAAACCCAATACTTTAATTATTTGATCTCTTATATTATTTATAGATTTTTTCATTGCTTATCTATGTAACTAGACAAGCAAATACTTATTACATTTTATTTTGTCTTATCCACTGGAACTCTTGTTGCATAATTATGTATATTAATAATAATATCAAATAATATAGTGGATGAACAATAGAGACAACAAAAGAATCCAAATATGTGATATACAATTATTTTTATTCCCCAAACCTTTTATAGCAAGAGAAGAAACTCAAATAGGAACCTACATAGCATCTTACGACAACATAAGTTCCTTGGAGAGAAACTTATAGAGAAACCTTACAACAAGAAAAGGTTCTTTGAGAATACCCTAGAGAGGAAGATCCTAGATACTAAAGTGGGAATAAATAAAATAGGAGAAGTAAAAGCCCAAACCAAATATATGATATTACTCATCAAGATTTACCTTAAGTTTTCCTTCATGGTGGCTAGCAGCTCATATTCTTGATCTTCTAATGTAAGATTTTGAAAATATTTTTTAACACTTCCAGAAGCTACAGTTCCTAAAAGTGGAGTTCTAGAAGCAAGATAAAATTTATTCCTAGATTTATGCTTCTTGTAAAGTAGAGGTGGATATTTGAGCTTAGTATCAATTGAGCTCCTTAAAGAGAGGGTTTCCTACCCAATGGGTTTCCTAGAGAGGCATAAAAGCACTATGCAAGATAGGAGAACCTGATTGCAAGGAAAATGATGTAGGAATAATTTCAGAAGGTACCTCCAATGCAAAATAGGAGTTAGGAGCTAGATCCTAAGAAAAAATAGTAGATGATACCTCCATGGAAGGATCATCAAGAGTACTAGATCCATCCTGAGGAGAAAAAATAAATTTAACAAGAGCAAGGGAAGCAGGGGTAGGAGCCTGATGAGCATCTCTACAGGGCTAGAGCTTCAAATATGGACAACAAGAGGAGATATTTTTGAACTTTTTGCAAAGAGGAAAAATATAATGCTTACTTTCATACTCAATACCTTGAGTCTAGGAGGAAAAATTAGATATTGGCTTCATTGATTTTGGTATATTTAACTCTAGATTGAAAAAGATGCACATTTTGGTGTATATCATTCTATATTTTGCTTTGGTAGCTAGATCAAAGGATACTACATCTCCAATGGCTTTAGTAATTCCAATGAGGATGTCTTCATGCCAAAACTAAACTGGCAGACTAGGGGTTCTAACCTAAATAAAAACAAAATTGATGCTTTGGGTGTTTAGGTTGAAGTTAAAACCTCACTTTCTTAGAAAGAGACCATATCTACCATAGAACTATGGTCCTTGTTTGAGGGTATGACTTGAGTCTTCAACACAATGTAATTTATCAAGGAAAAAGTCTCTAGGAAGGGCCACTATCTCCATGTGCTTCTAAGGATACCATTTGGAGAGAGCCCATTGCCTAATGGAATTCTTATGCACCTTGTCAGAGCCATAACTTGTGAACCATACGCCCATTTGCCTTAAAATTTAACATGTGGTTCCGCATGTATGTTCTACATCAGGATCATATTTTATGTTTTTGACCCTCCAAAAATCATGTTTTCGGGACCTAACTCCGACATCTGGTACCCCAAAATTAGATTTTAGAATAGGTTCCCGAGTTTTTTAAGTTTTTTTGGCCGTTAGAAGTTTATTATATTTTGTTATACCATAATTTGAGATATAATATTTTAAATTAAGGTTCATTATTGTAATAGATATGTGTGCACCAAATTTGGACGTAATCCGACTCATTTCTATTTTTAGCAGTTTTTAGGAAAAAGATCTATTTTTAGCAGTTTTTAGAAAAAAGATATTTTTAGGGTTTCTTTAGGGTTTATTTGGTTTTCGGTTGCTATATGATGGATTGTAATATTTTGTAGAAGGGGTGTGAATTTAGGAATGAGAAGAATATCAATTGGCAGTTTTCTTCCATTATTGCATTTGTGTTATGTGATTGGAGTCCATTTTGTTGGTCTCTTGTAGCTGAGTTTACACCATTTGGTATCAGAGTGGGTGTGATATCGCTAGTGAAGGGAAGATGCCACCTAGAATATATGACCAGATGAATAGGTAGATCAAGGATATAAATGCAAAAATAGCATGGTTGACTAGTGTGATTGATCACATGGGAGAGAGACATCCCAGGGCATGTGCAGATCAATGATCTGATGATGAAAATATACCTGAGGAATATGGATCTGAGGTCCACACAAAAGTAGAACCAGAGGGCCCATAGGAAGAAGGGTATGGTTTTGAAAATCTACTGATACAAGCTTTATATGGGTTTAAGGGGAATCAAAATGGGATTAAGATCGAGGTTCCCGAGTATGCTGGTGGGTTGAAACTAGAAGAGTTGATCGATTGGATCAATAGCCTAGAAAAATATTTTGAATGGAGTAATCTTGCTAAAGAGAAGAAGATTAAGCTCACATGCACAAATTTGAAGGTACATGCATTGATTTGGTGGGATCATTTAAATACTACACGACAGAGGAATGGAAAGGAAAATATTAGGGATTGGACAAAGATGAAGATGAAGTTATAGGAAAAATTTATACCTGTAGACTACTCCCAAACCCTATTTCATAGATTTAAAAATATCCGATAGAAGGATCAAAGAATTGAGGACTATACTAATGAATTCTACAAGCTATCCATTCGAGTGGAGCACAATGAGACGGAGGACGAAAATGCTGCCAGTTATGTAAATGGCATAAGTTTTGATGTTCAAGATGAGATGAGCATGCATCACACTCTTACAGTGGAGGATGCATATAAAATGGCCCTCAAGGCAGAGGAGAAATTGAAAAGGATTAATAGAAGAGGTAAGGAGGGATTCACACAGTCTTCAGGTCAGGGTCGAAGTGGATCTAATTTTATCAAGGAAGAATCCTCAATACCTGCTAAACAAGAAGAAGATGGATATAATCTGAGAGGAAGAGGATACCAACGAGGTAGAGGTTATGGTGGTGGATGAAATGGGAATGATATGAGGAGGTCGTATACCTGTTATGGATGTGGTGAGGAGGCTAATAGATCATTTGAGTGTCCCCAATGTGATGTCCAAGAAAGGGATCAAGGAGGGCAATGAAGGGTCAATCTGGTTGAGATGGAAGAGCAGGATGAGGATGAAGTTGGTGCTGACATGGGGGAAGCACTTATGATAAGGAGGAAATTGATTGTTCCTAAGAAATATATGGTGTAGAGAAAAGCAAAGGGTCAAACCATAGATGGTGAATATTCTTGGCTGTGAATGAACATATTTCGAAGAAGGTGTACATTAGGAAGAAAGGTATGTAACATTGTCATTGATGGTGGTAGCTGTGAGAATATGGTGTCAAATGTCATGGTTGATAAAATGCACCTAAAATGTGAAAAACATCCTTATCCATATTGCATCTCATGGGTTAAGAAGGGGAATAAGGTAAAAGTAGATCAGAGGTGTTTAATTAAATTTTCAATTGGGAGCACTTACAAGGATGAAGTGTGGTGTGATGTGATCTTGATGGATGCATGTCATATTCTATTGGGAAGACCTTGGCAGTACGACAGGGATACTAACCATAATGGGAGAAAGAATACTTATACATTATGGAAGGATTGTGTAAAGGTAGTTCTTGTGCCTCTAAATGAGGATGGGCCGAGTGATAGGTTGTTGATGATGAAGGAGTTTCTTGCAGAGATCAGGGACACTAGCTTCTATTATATCTTAACAGCGAGGAAGCTAGAAATAGAGGAAGTGGTTATACCTATAGAAGAAACTAAGTTGCTAAGTGAATATAAAGATATCACACCAGAGGATACAGATGGGCTACCACCAAAAAGGTATATCCAACATCACATGGATTTGATTCCAGGATCAACACTCACAAATCAGGTAGCTTATCGGTTGAACCCGACATAGAATGCAGAGTTGAGTAGGCAAGTGATAGAGTTGATAAAGAAGGGATTAGTTAGGGAGAGTATGAGTCCATGTGTGACTCTAGCATTGCTAAACCCAAATAAATATGGTGACTGGCGAATGTGTGTAGACAATAGAGCCATAAACAAAATCATGATAAGTATAGGTATCCTATGTCGAGAGTGGATGACATGATTGATGGATTGGCTGTAGCTAAATACTTTAGTAAAATTGATCTGCGGAGTGGATACTACTAGATCAGAATTCGAGAAGGGGATGAATGGAAGACAACTTTTAAGACAAAATATGGATTGTACGAGTGGATGGTGATGCCATTTGGGTTGTCTAATGCATCTAGTACATTTATGCGATTGATGAATAGAGTACTACGGGAATATAATGGTAAGTTTGTGGTTGTGTATTTTGATGGTATTTTGATTTATAGTAAAAGTGAAGAAGACCATTTGTTACACCTGAAATTAGTGTTAGACGTGCTCAGGAAGGAGAAATTGTATGTCAACCTAAAGAAATGTAGATTCCTTCAAGATAGTTTAGTGTTTTTGGGATTTGTAATCTTGAGAGATGGCATGAGGATGGATGATGAGAAAGTGAAGGTGATTCTGGAATGGCCTCTTCCACGATCTATAACAAAGGTAAGGAGATTTCATGGACTAGCTACCTTTTACAGGAAGTTCATTAGGAACTTCAGTAGTATAGCTACCCCTGTAATTGAGTGCACGAAGGGAAAAGAGTTTGTATGGACTACGACAGGAACAAAGAGTTTTGAACTCTTGAAGAAGAAGGTGTCGAAAGCCCCTGTTCTAGTGTTACCAAATTTTAGTAAGGTGTTTGAGGTTGATTGTGATGCATCATTTGTTGGAATTGGTGGTGTCTTAAGTCGAAAGGGCCGACCTATAACATTTTTAGTGAGAATCTGAATGATGCAAGGAAGAATTATTCTACATATGATGTGGAATTTTATGCAATTATGCAAGCATTGCAAAATTGGAGGCACTACTTAATCTCAAAGGAGTTTGTGTTGTTTACTGATCATGAAGCATTGAGGTATGCCAATTCTCAAAAAAAGTTAAATAGTAGGCATGCCAAATGGGTTTCATTTTTGCAACAGTATACATTTTTCCTGAAACACAAGTCGGGAAAACAGAATAAGGTTGTTGATGCATTGAGTAGGAGAGTCTTGTTGTTGACCACTATAGAGAATGAAGTGGTAGGATTTGAGGGGATTAAAGATCTATATGAATCTGATGCGAATTTTGGGAATATTGTGCAACAGTGCAAAAGTGTGGTAGGGGGCGAGTCCCATACCATTTTTGAAGATTATTTTTTATAGAATGGTTACTTATTTAAGGGTAATCGATTATGCATTCCCAATGGCTCTGTGAGAGAACATATTGAGGGAATTACATAATGGGGGTTTGGCTGGTTATTTTAGAGTATCTAAAACTACCACTCTTGTAGAGGAGAAGTACTATTGGGAAAAAATGAAGATAAATATAATCAAGTTTGTCTCTAGATGCAGAGTATGTCAAATGGCTAAGGGTCATGCACAAAATACAGGGTTGTATATGCCATTGCCAGTTCCTACAGGACCATGGACCGATCTGGGTATGGATTTCATGTTGGGGTTGCCCAAGACACAAAGGGGTAAGGATTCCATTTTTGTTGTGGTAGATAGATTTTCCAAAATGGTGCATTTTATTGCTTGTCAAAAAACTAATGATGCAACTAGGACTGCAGTCTTATTCTTTGATGAGATTGTGCGGTTGCATGGTATTCCAAAGACTATTACTTCTGATCGAGATACTAAGTTCTTGAGTCACTTTTGGAGGATGTTATGGAAAAATTTGAATACCAGGTTGCAGTTCAGTAGTGCTTACCACCCATAGAACGATGGGTAAACATAGGTAGTGAACAGAAGCTTGGGAAACCTCTTACGATGCATAGTTGGAGAAAAACCAAAATAATGGGATTTAGCCTTGTCACAAGCTAAATTTGCATACAACAGTTCAGTGAACAAGTCAACAGGTAAATCTCCTTTTAAAATTATTTATGGTCAAAATACTAGAGGTGTATTAGATTTGGTTGAGTTACCAGTTGGGGAACAAGTTAGTGATGATGCAAATTTGCTGAGCATATCCAGAAAGTGAAAGAGTCAGTGAGGGAAAAATTGCAGAGTAGTAATGCTCACTACAAAGAGTCTACTGATGCACACAAAAGGGTGAAAGTGTTTGAAGAGGGTGATATGGTAATGGTTCATCTTAGGAAACAAATATTTCCTAAGGGGACATATAACAAACTGAAACTTAAGAAAATTGGGCCATGTAGGATTTTGAAGAAGATCAATGATAATGCCTATAAAATGGAGTTGCCTGATGAATTAGATATTTCATCCATTTTTAATGTTTCTAATTTATTTTAGTATCCTGGTACTGCCGAGGATGGTGAATTACAAGAGATAGTAAATTAGGCATGATAGATGCCTAAGAAGAAAAAAATATAGAGTTCCACAGGTGCTCGATAAGAAGGTGATCACCACCAGATATGGGAGCTACAATAAATTCCTAGTTCAGTGGGAAGGATTACCACAGTCAGATAACACTTGGGTTTTAGATTCAGAGCTAAATAAAATTGATAACCATAAGCTACAGGATTTTAATTCAGCTGAACTCATAGGAGCTGAGTTCTTTTTCACTAGAGGAGAATGATGCACCTTGTCAGAGCCATAACTTGAGAATCGTACGCCCGTTTGCCTTGAAATTTAACAGGTGGTCCCACATGCATTTTTTGCATCAGTATCATATTTGATGCGCCTGACCCTCCAAAAATCATATTTTTGGGACCTAAATCCGACATCTAGTACCCTAAAATTAGTTTTTAGAATAGGTTCTCGAGTTTTTTGTGTTTTTTTTGGCTGTTAGAAGTTTATTATATTTTGTTATACCATAAGTTGAGACCTAATATTTTAAATTAAGGTTCATTATTGTAATAGGGATGTGTACACCAAATTTGGATGCAATCCGGCTCATTTATATTTTTAGTAGTTTTTAGGAAAAATATCTATTTTTAGTAGTTTTTAGAAAAAAGATATTTTTAGGGTTTCTTTGATTTTTGGTTGCTATATGATGGATTGTAATATTTTGTATAAGGGGTGTGAATTTAGGAATAAGAAGAATATCAATTGGCAGTTTTATTCATTATTGCATTTGTGTTATGTGATCGGAGTCCATTTTGTTGGTCTCTTGTAGCTGAGTTTACACCAAATTCATGTTAAGGTGAGAACCTAAGAAATTTACAACCAAATAATCTACATCATAATACAAATCCAAATACAAAATTTTTGAGGGAATATGGAGTTTGTCCTTACAAGGGTAAAGATAAAAAATATAGCATACCCAATGCTACACCTAGATACAGAGGACTTCAAAGCAACATCTACACATGTAAAGCATTACACAAAATATAAATAAATAGTAGAACTAATTGATTATTCCATGGATAAACTTTGTATAAATAACAAAGTTTATCATTGAGAGCCTTTGGATTACAACAACTCATCATCTGATCTAGACTATAACTGAGAGTTTACCTGACTCATGAAGGAGTGGAAACTCAAGTAAGTATATCCTAGTAGAACTTAAGAGAATAATTACTTATTCTAACACCCATCGTTAAGTGATACTAAGGGTGTGTTGTACAAATGAGTCCCAATAACAAATTCTGATGAGGTACTCATGTACAATATTTTCATTTTGATTATATGGTAAAAACCCCATGGGAAAAACCATCTATCAAAAGGAAAAAAAAATAAGAGGAATATCTTTAGTATGTGAAGATTGTCCTATAATAAAAAATATAAGTCCCGAAAGCATGGCCTAATAAGGTACTCATTTACAATATTTATGAGATATGGTGAAAAAACACATGGGAAAAACCATCTGCAATGAAATAAATAGGCATGTCTTTGGATGGCGAATATTGTCCTTAATAACACAAAAACATTTATGAGTCCTGAAAACATGGCCTGATGAGGTACTCTTTTACAATATTTATGAGAGATGGTGAAAAAACCACATGGGAAAAACCATCTACAATGAAATAAATAGACATGTCTTAGGATGGCGAAGATTTTCTTTAATAACAAAAAAAAATTATGAGTCCTGACAATATGGCCTGATGAGGTACTCATGTACAATATGTAAGGGAGAGATGATAAGAAAAACCACATGGGAAAAGACCATCCTCCAAAGAATGAAATAATAAAAGGAGAGGTGAAAAGACCTATGTTTCACTATAGCTATAATACTCCAAGTTTCTCTCGCAACTGTATGTAACACAGAGAAGAAAATGACTTGGTGAAGATGTTTGCAATCTAATTTTTAGTTGGAATATATTCCAAGTATATGTCTCCATTCTGAATATGCTATCGAATGAAGTGCATGTGTATCTCAATGTGCTTGGTGCACTGATGCTCAACTGTATTACGTGTAATATGAATTGTGCTCTGATTGTCACACCAAATAGTTATAGGTTTTTCAATGGAAAATCCAAATTATTTTAGAATCTGAAGAATCCAAAGATCTTCCTAACTTGCTAAAAATGCTACCCTGTATTATGCCTCTGTAGATGATAATGCCACCGCTAGTTATTTTTTGCATAACCAAGCAATTTGCAAAGAACCAAGACAAAAAACATACCCAGAAGTTGAACATATATCTTCTATTGAACTTGCCCAATCTGAATCTGTGTAGCCAATGATATCCATGGATTTTTCCTCATATAAAATCCCAAGGTGAGTAGTTCCTTTCAAGTAGTGAAGGATTCTTTTTGCTGCTTGCTAGTGACTAAAATGAGGTTGATGTGAGAATCTAGATATTAAGCCAACAAAATATGAGATATCTAGATTAGTATGAGTAAGGTATAATAGACTCCCTACAAGTCGACGGTATAGAGTTACATCACATAGAGGGGATGTGCAAGAAGTAATTATATTGAAATTAGACTGAAAAGATGTAGGAGATGATTTGCAATCTATCATTTTAAATATTTTAAGAAGATCTAGCGTGTATTTTTGTTGACACAATGAAATTCCTATATTTGTGTGATTTATTTGGATTCCAAGGAAAATGAGGTAGACCCAAATCAGCCATATCATTTTTTTAGAGAGAGAGATTTTTATAGTCTGAATGTGAGCAAAGTTACTACCAGTGATTAGTAGATCATCTACATATAGAACAAGTATGGTGATTTTTCCTTTATCTCTCCAAATTTTGACTGTGTTATAATACTCACAATGAAAAAAATCTAAGGAAAGAAGGAAAGGGTCCATTTTTCATACCAAGCTCTAGGAGCTTGTTTGAGGCCATAGAGAGATTTCTTTAGCCTAGAGAGGATTCTTGAGTGAAACCAGCAGGTTGTTCCATGAATATATATTCCTTTAAGTCCCCATGTAAGAAAGCACTTTTTATATCCATTTGAAAGACATACCACTTTTGGGAAGCAAATAGAGCAAGAACCAGTCTAACAGAATCCATTTTGGCAACCGGTGCAAAGGTTTTAGCATCATCAATTCCTTCAATTTGATAGAAACCTTTGGCTACTAGGCGAGCTTTGTGTTTTTTAATTTCTCCATTAGGTCCATATTTTGTTCTGTAAATCCATTTACAATGAACTAATTTCCTTCCTTTAGGTATGGGAACTAAATCCTAAGTTTCATTTTTATTAAGGAAGAGAATTTGTTTTCCATGGCATCATCTCATTCTTTAATACCATTGGCTTCTTTGAAGGATTGAGGATCAAAGTAAATAGACTGACAGACAAGACCAGTGCCTATGGGGTTGGTTAATCTAGATGATGTAAGATTTTGAATGTAAGGAGTAGCTTCTTTAACAATGGTGTGGGACCATTATGACATAGTGGAAGGAGTAGAAGGAGTGGAAAGACTTTGATTTGGAGTTATAGGTTCCTCATCTTGATCATCAATCTCTAAATTAATCTCTAAAGTTGGTTCTTCATTATATTGAGGTTCTACTATAGGATAAGGCTCAATAGGAGAAGAGAATGGATGAGGATCTTTAGAGTAGAACTAACTGATTATTCCATGGATCAACTTTGTATAAATAAAAAATTTGATCATTGAGACCCGTTGGATTACAAAAACTCGTCAAATTTGATCTAGACTATAACTGAGACTTTACTTGAATCATGAAGGAGTGGAAAATCAAGTAAGTCTATCCTAGTAGAACTTAAGAGAATAATTACTTATTCTAATAGCTTCAACCAAAAAATGGAGGGGCTTCTTTTTGGGGACTAGAAGTCACAGCTAGAGAGTTAGAAAACCCCACACCAATACTTGTGTTGGCTAGGCCATCTAGCATGGCAAAAATGAGCCCTACATCAAACCAAGATGCTTCCAAAAATAGCGACTATTCAACAACATCGCCATATCCATGAACCAATGGGGATCCATAATTCAAGGAAAACATTATGGTTGCTATCAAATTCAAAATTCTATGAGCAATATTCACCTCCTATTTTCATTCAAACATTACATCGGTTATACTACAACCCACATCCATAATTACATAAGTATATAAGCATATATGAAATTATGAATTTATGAATAAATTACTTTTATAGTGGTTTATTTTTCTACTAAATGTTAAGTTGTGGTGTGTTTCATCGAGTTCTCCATTAGAATCATATTTCTTGAATAAAATAATTATAATAAAATGTGTGAGTCATTATGAATATGTTATTGGCTACATAAACTAATGTTAGGTCTCATTGATAATCCTCGTAAATAAATGGTTTATTTTATCATTGTAACTCATAGCATATAAGGTATTGTATATCATGATGTTTTTAACTACAATATGAGTAATATGCAAGAATATATACATTCCAAAATTTAAAATTGGAAAAATAAAATATGTTAGTAATTTATGTATAATATTTTTAGTTAAAAAAAAGTTAAAAATATTACTCACTTGTCCTTAATATTTTAATTTTACTAAAATATGTCTAATATTTTAACAAGGTTGTTAAATATTATTTATTTATTTTTTATTTTTTGAATTTACATGGTGGAATCGATAGCCGCCATGAATCCGGGTAGGCTATCCAGCTTTTATGGCCGCCATAGTATTCTGCATTGTCCACCCTGAAAGCCGCCACACAGATCTTCGTGCAATCTGCCCCTATAACCACCATGCCACAATCATTTTAAACCTTTTACGCCATTGAAAGAACCAGGAAAGGGACAAGCGTTCAGTTCGGCGAGGCCCAAGATTTGAACCTTGGACCTCCGCCCCCTTATGGGGTTTGGATGAACCAATTGGTCTACACCTCGGACCCTTGGTCGTTAAATATTATTAAGCTTTTATTAATGACTATTTTTCATTTATTATTAATCTTCTAATATGTGTGATATAGTCACTGGATGAATTATAACCTTAAAATTATAGTTTATGTGAATATAAAACCTTTGTTTAGAGTAATTGATTTAAAAGTGGTAGATTTTTTTATTATACATGGTGGAATTAGTAGACATCATAATAATCCGAGCATGTTGTCCATATTTTATGGCTGCCACAGTATTTTGTGTTATCTGCTTGAAAGCTACCACACAATACTTCACATAGTCTGCCCCTATAACCACCATGTCACAATTATTTTAAACCTTTTACATTGCTGAAAGCACCAAGAAGTGAATTGCACCAACTATTAGGATTAAATGACATGAGATGTAATGACCCACAAATGATACTTATACCACCAAGAGATGAATTGGGAGTCACACCCACACTGTGAGTCATTATGGTAATTCAAATTTCAATGAGAAACAACACTTATAGGATAAGAATAATGTAACATATTGAATTTCCATTGAACAGATATCTAACATGAATTAAGTGGATTTTGTATTAAGAATATTTGGTAAATCCACTAGGAAGTTATTTCTCCATACTATATGGCTTATATGGTTGGTTCTTAGATTTCCCAAACAATATACCAATGAATTACCCTTCCTCAAAATGTGTGCCACCCTAAATTTATTTAGATATTGAAAGTACCTTCTTGAATTCCACATTATGTTAGTGATATTCTAGCTTGAGGCGATAGATGAATTAAGAACATTTATCATATTCATCGAACCCCTTATAATTTTAGCATTCAATAACTCCTAAATCAATCAATATTTTTATGCATTGGAACATGGCTTTGACCTCTGTGTAGTAAGAATTTTGGTACTTTTAATGATACCACTGGTCCCAATGACCCTCGAATTGCTTTTTGAGACTCCATAAAAATTTAGTTTGAGCCACCCATTGGGAGGGGGAAAGCACCCCACACTACACCTTAGATTAGGAATTGGAGTCCCAGGATCAATTTGTAGGAAACCTAAAATAACTTCCAAAAGAACTTTTGTAGAAGGACTCCTTTGAAAATTCTTCCCCAATATTGAAAACATGTTGGACACATTCTCAATCAAACTCTATAAATTTATATGACCAACTATGAAAGCATCTATCTCGTAGTTTTTAAATGCTCTAGTGTTTCTCTCCTTCCATATATCCCAAAACAAGTGTGATAGAGGGAAGCATCATAGGCACATGATCTGAGGAGCTCAAAAAGAGGAGGTCCATTAAAAATATAACTTTTAAAGAATTTTGGCAACACCCATCGTACCCCTAAATTATGCAAAATGACGAAAATACTTTTTAAAAAAAAGAGAACCAATTAGTAAATGATTAGAAGATTCCCATTCCGCTTCACACAAATAACACTTATTAACAATTTGCATACCTCTTATAAGTAAATTCTCAATAATATATCAAAGGTTAATCAATATAAAATCTTGGTCTCTCCTTAGTGCTTGAGAAACCTGGTTCTTCCCCATAGGCCATGGATTTTTTGGTTAATCTTTGTTGCTTTCTTGTTGGATCTATTTAAAGATTTTCCTCAATGTTTTTGTGATGTATGGAGATGTTTTTTGGAGGACTTTTTTTTTTTCTTTTGGTTTGTGTTATGTGTAGAGAGAGATATGACTTATTTCCTTAATATTTTTTTGATCTATATGTTTTCAGGTTTGGGAATACTATCAAAACCTCTTATTTTATCTAATCAAAAAAATATATTTAAATAATATATATTTTTTAATTAAATAAAATATAGAACATTTATTTAATCATTATGTATATTTTATGTTCAAGACCATATTGTGTCCAACCCTCTTCTACTATAATTTTCGTTAAAATTTATCTAATAAATTACTAGCATAGAAGGTGATATATCCCATTTTTAGAAGAGGGTCCTCATTATAATGTATTAATTGAGTGTCTAAGTACGTTTGAGGATGGCCAAAACTAGGAGTCATGCATATAGATAACAGTAAAAACTTTTCTATCTACCTATATAGAATGAGATATCCATGTAAAGTATATCTCCAATATCTCAAGATCTAGAGAGGATGATTTTTCTATTTAATAAAAATGAATTTAACCACATGAAAGGATAACTTAAAATATATAATAAATAAATTGTACCATATAAACAACATTATCAATCTCTTTTATTTTATTTTTTCTAGCAGAAAATACTAGCCTATGTACAATGTTTGAATTGAGTAAGCAATCTCTATTATGTTAAAAAATTCCTTTCATAAGGCTTAAAAAAAGGTACTTTTATCAAGTAGCTAAAAATAGGTACAAAATAATAGAAAGGAAAGGTGTCATGATCAATATTACTAAATACATCTTCAAATAAAAGACTTAATACAATTCCATTGGAAAAAATATTTGATGAGGTGTTTATAATAAAATATATAATTATCACTTCTACACAATGGGGCAAATTCTACACACCTTAACATTTATATTATAGACATCCATTTAACAAATCCATATATCTTGTCATAATCAATAAAAAAGAACTTCTAAAGAATCATCAATTTTTATATGATAAAATGTATCTAAGAAAAATAATTTACTAATTACATGTTATATGTTAAGCAATAAGGCCATTTAATTTATCTAAATATATTTATAGTTGTCTTGTAAGTATTATAGGACATAGTGGTGTATCCATAAAAAAAGTAAATTCTCATTATTACATTTAGAAATATTGGTTAATTATTGATTTATTACTAGTACCATATAACCTTTACTCTTATGCACTATATACATCATGTAAAATTCATTTTTTATTGTAGCTAACATTATCCTAAAGAAATACTAATATATATATGCACACAAGTAAAAAGAGAAAAAATTCATAGAATGTATAGAAGAGGATTATGTTCAATGCTAAGGAAGGTACAATATGTATACACATATTTCATATCATAATTATATACCTCTTATATTGATGTACATCATAGAGTGTTCAGGGTGATCTTGAATTCTCACTATGAAATAAATATAATAAATTGAATGATTAATAATACAACATGATATTGATTTATAAAGCTCTAATATTATTAATTTTAAATATTATGTATAGAAATAAATAATAAAATATTCCAACAATGGAACACCTATAAATCTAACAAGAAATAATAGGTCATGGTGTAGATGTAAGAAAAATTAATAGTTAAAAAATACCTAGCTTGAAGGTTTACATATCTACCACTTCAAAGAAAGAAATAGTAGGTCATAATGTAGTTGGTTTGAGGTTTGCAGATTTAAAAAGAAATAGCAAGTCATGATGGATCTAGCTTAAAGTTTTACACTAAGTAACAACATGTTATGGTGGAACTAGCTTCAAGGTTTATAGATATAAGAAGAAACAATAGATTCAAGAAAAAATAATAGATCACAAGAGAGATTGATTGAAATTTTTCGTTCTTCTACTTTAAAGAAAGAAATAATAGATCACAAAAAAGCTATCTTGAATAAATATATATCTAAAAAAAATAGTAGATCACAATGGAGTTGATCTAAAGGTTTGTGGATCTAAGAAGAAACAACGGGTCATAGTGTAGCTAGCTTAAAGGTTTTTAGATGCATGAGGAAATAATAGATCAAAAACTAAATATTATTTCATAGTGAATATAGTATGAAGGGTTGTATATCTAAGAAGAAACAATAGGACCCAATAGATTTGGCTTAATGGTTTGTATCTTTACCATTTCAAAGAAAAAAAAAGTAGGCTACGACATGAAGGGATTTTTTTTATTATATAGATGAAGGAGATTTTAAAAGGATCCCTAGAACATTAAAAAAGGATAAACATCCTTCCAAATGAAATATTGTTTTATACAATTACAACTAGGAGCAAATTAAACACTGAAAAATCAATTAAAGACCAACAAAAAAGATAAAAGCAAAAGCAACTAGTGAGAAGTTGATCATGACCCATACAGGAACCAGGAATTTCCATAAAATTCTACCACAACCAAGAAGGAAAGGGAACCAACCCCTAAAATCAAAACACAAATGATAGAATAAATCAACGTTAGATCTTCATGCCACTTAGACCAGCTTTATTTTTAGTCTTTTTCTCATTGATCTCCTAAGCCTGCTAGCCCATAAGGGCAAAAATATTCTTGACCTGAAAAATAGAGGTATGCATAAAGGAGATGGTAGCCTATAATAAATCAATGAAAGAGTGTTGCAACTTCATGGTACTATCCTTCAAATATTTTTGTGCCATGTGACGACATGAAGGAATTTTTTTATAATATTGGGAGTTACTAGTTTTGGTGTAGGATAGTAAAAGGATGAGAAGCCGTTGGACCAAGGTGACCATATCAAATTGAAGGTGAAAGAGTAGAAGCATGATATAGGGTGGTTTTAAGGATTTGATAAAAAATATAAATTACTTGCACTCTAACAAATAAGGCTCTTATTGTTAACTTTTAATTATTAAGGTCATAAGGGAAAGAGGAAGATAGTAATTAAAAAATAATTAAATTGGTGGGAATTATCAACCAATGTATACTTAACCCACTGATCAATGATAATTTTATAAGGGTTGAATTGATCATATATAAAGAGGATGTAGTGGACTAGAGTAAATATCATAACGAATATACAAAGGCCACTTTTTTCTCCAACAAAGAATATTTTCACATCTAGAATAAGGAGGTTATGGTACATGGAGGAATTAACTTAGACCCATGGTAGACGATCCAATCCACTTCAAAATCTAACCTTAGGGTATATAAAGGTTTTATGGAGAAGGTAAAGTGTCACCAAATGAACTTGAGAAAATATTGAAGGGTACTCTAGCTAGATTGGGAAATAATTAAATTGAGTAGAAAATCTAGGAAAGAAAGCAAAAACACTGTATAAAATTATGAAATAAGCTAATCCGAATGGTTGTAGGTGAGGATTTGACACTAGATTAATTTTTATCACTAAAATATAATACTTTGATAAGTAGATTTATGGGTCTCTCTATAAAACCAAAAAATCAACAAAAATGGGTCAAGGATACCTAGTTGAAGAATTTGGGCTATACTCCTACATATCATGTGATGAAGGATTTGATGGTTTCTATCTTCCAAAGGGAAGAAGATATTATAATAATAAAAAATGATAGTGGAGTTGGGGGTTAAAAAAAATTAAACCAAAAATTTTGAACTCTTGGTTTTAATCTATGCTTTGAAAGGACTAATACCTGGCCTATTTGGATCAAGATACCCTTTATAACCCTTGAATGATAAAATTAAAGAATGTTGTATGAGATTGGGGACTCCCTAGAGATTTTCCTTGGAGTAGATACAAAAAATTTAAATGGTATCAAAAAATTGTAGCTTGTATCTTAGTGGAGCTTGATCTTAGTTTAGAGTTTCCAAAAGGCATGGAGTTCATGTTAGAAAATTAGATATATTTGTATAAGCTTAACTACATCATGTTAATATTTTGATATTGTAATTATTATCATTATGGCTATCTCAAGGTGGATTGTGAAATTAAAAAGAGTAGGGTGCAAGGGATTACATAGAAGGAATTCAAAGGTTATTCTAGTCTAAAAAACTTAGAGGTAGCAATGGTCAAAGTGCATATAGAGAACGAACCACTCAAGACTCTTGAATTGCTTAAAGAAATATTTTCTATCATCAATGTCCAGACCAAGAATAAATAGTGTGCTTCAAGTTATTGCAATAAAAAATATTTATATGAGTGAAGGGAGGCCATACTTATGACCAAAAAGTGTTTGGAGGTATTTTATTAGTCATCCATCCAGTTTTAAACCTAAAATTACACTTTTAAAGGGAATGGTGATTGAATTATTATAGTGATAAACTTGTTATATCATCTTGTCCTAGATTGATCCCCTATATGGATATCTTATTAGTTCATAGTTATAATAAATATTTGCAAGAGGGTGGTGTTATTTTTCATTTTTAGAAGGTAGGAAAAATATTATGGTTAGAATGAGGAAGGGTAAGGGTTTTAAATCCAAGAGGGTTTTTTAATCCTTTTTTGTCAAGGGTTTAAAACAAGAATAGGATAAATATGTCAAATTTATTTATTTCTTACCCTATTTAGAGAGATATTGTAGGCCAAAGAACCAATTAGAGATTAAACCAACTTAGTAGATTTGCTTCCCCTAAGTCCTCTAAATTAACATAATATAAGCACATTGTATGGAAGATATTTCAAAAATAACTATGTATAGGTAAAGGAAATTTTAATGAGATATTAGGTATGGTCAGGCATTAGAGGGCTTGGGTCTCAAGATAAGTGAATCTCAAGAGTTTATAGTAGGGAGAAAATCCTACAAATTTTATCATCTAAACAAAAATGTATAGTTTGGATTCTTGGAGTAGGATAATCTTAAGGGAAAGAAAATCAATGATAATCCTCTCTTTATGTATTAAATGGATTGGGTCCCCTCATAAAAAATATTTTATAAATCATTTTTTTAATATTGATAACACATATAATTTTAATCTAGTAGACTATGTTGGATGAAAAAATCAATGGTTATCCTCAACTCTCTCATATTAAATTAAAATTTTGTAGGGATAGACTCAAAAGGAAAATCAATGGGTAATATAACAAGATGGAATTCCTCATTCTAAATAGTGAAAAACACATATATTGAGGGAGGTATGGTTAAAAATTTACATTCTATAGATCTAGGAAAGATAATTTCTATAGTCAAACTGTATGGATCTTATGATGGTAGAAGAGAGTTTTGGGGTGAATTCTTATGTTTAAAAAATGTAATTGTGGGAGGGGACTTAAATTTATAACTAAGAGAGCATAAATATGAGTAAAGGAGTCTAAAATGGAGTTCCAAGTTAATTTTTTTATGGAAAATCTAGAATATAGGGTTTTGTAATGTAGAACCCATTAAATTAGTTCCTAATTGGAGGAATCAAAGAACTAGAAGATAGGGTATTTATAAATTTTAGAAAATTTTATAGTGTTTAAAACCTTATAGATACATTATAAATACTAATGTATTGGATATATCAATGTGGGAAAACTAATCATGTACTAATTTTCCTTTAGTTAGAAAAGGATCAAGGAAAACTATTAGGACCTTTAAATTTTAATGTTATTTGGAAGATGCAGAATTTATAAATATAATAAAATACGAATGGAAACATATTGAGCAAATACTATAAGATTCATATATGTTTTAGTTTTATAAAATATGAGGAGAATTAAATATTCTACATTCACATTGGACAAATGTAAGTATTGGGAAGCAGAGACACAAATATGACATATAATATAAATTGAATTAATTGTGTAGTCATGCAAGCAAAGGGGGTTTTTTAGATAAGATAAATACTATTTAGAAGATGATAGGGGAGGATGAAATAAATAGAAGAAGGTTTTAAGAAATAGTGATATTAGAAGCATTGTACTTTAACAAAATGTATCAATATCCCAACAAAGCAAATATATAATAAATAATTAGGCTAGCACTTTATCTAAGTAATATGGTTAGTGATGAAGTCAAAGAGGCTTTTATGATAGAAGTTAGTAAGGAGGATATATAATCAATAGTTAAATATTTTAAAAGAGGGAATAATTTAGGATTGGATGGCTGGTCCATTGAATTTTATTTGGATTTTTATGATTTGTTGCAAGAATATATTTTAAAGGTGGTTGAGGATACAAGGAATTTTGGGTAGATAGTTGAGTCTATCAATAAAACTTTCCTCACATTTATTACTAAGAAGGATAATACAAAATCCTTTGGGGACTATAAGGCTATATCCTTGTGTAATACTCTCTCTAAAATCATCTCCAAAATTATTACTAGAAGGTTAAAAGGGGTTTTTTCAGACACCTTCTCAAAATAATAGTTTGTATTTTTGTGTAAAAGATAAATCTAAAAAGTTATTGGTGTTGCTTAGAAAGTACTTCATTCAATCAAATCAATGAGGTAACAAGTAATGGTAATTAATATTTATTTAGAAAAAATATTTGGTAGGGTAAGTTCATATTGGTTGTAGTATTCCCTTGGTATTGGATAATGGGATATATTAATTTTGTTTTTATTTTCTTAATTAATGTTTTACCTTCTAGCTTCTTCAAGACTTCTATAGGGATGATATAGTTATTCCCCCTATAAATCTTGTTATTCTTGATTTTGGACAAAATAATAAGTAAAATGATTAAGGAATAGAAAATCAAAGATAATAAAATATAAAATACTCTCATTGAGATTCACTTTCTATTTGTATATGATATACTTCTATTTGGAAATGACACCTTAAAGAAAATATTTAAATATAAATTATTGTTAGATCTATATTATCCTACTGTAGGAAAGGAAATAAACCTCTAGAAGATAATATAGCTTTTAATAAAATATAATCATAATAAGTAGTGATAAGAATTTTTGGCTTGAATCTAATTGAGGTTGTAAAATGGATAAAATATTTAGGGTTTTGGATGAAGCATAATGATTTTGGACACAAGGAATGGATTTGTGTATGGAAAAAATTAATGTCATGGTGTAATAGATGGTTATCATTATTATTTTGCTTAACATTTATAAAATTAATTTTGGAGGCCATTCCTGTATATTGGCACATGATGACATATATTTCTATTAAAATATTGGAAAATATCGATGCTTCTATTTTATTTTGATAAATAAGGGAGAAGGATACAATGGCTTTGGTTAAATGGAGGTAAAATTCTAAACCTAAATTAATAGGAGAATGGAGGCTTATGAATATATATAACTTTCGGAAAGCATTACCAGAGTCTATAGAGATTAATAACTGATAAAGAATTATGACATGATATTATCAAGAAGAAATATTTAGGTTGCATATCCTTTAAATAGTGGATTAGAATTCCTATTGATTCAATAAACAATACTACTATCAATTGAAAAACATTAGTGAAGGATTTTTCCTTAATAGGCATTTTCAAATATGAAATAAAAAGAATGTAAGACTAAGAAAATACCCCTCACTAGGGAGTGGAGGAGATTATCAACTATCTCAAAATTTAATAGGAAAACTAAATAAATAGGGGTTTAGGGTATTGGTAGATGCACCATATATGGATAAAACTAGTTTGTGGAATTAGGGTGGATTTTAGTAGAAGAATTAATTTTGGATGAAAATAAAGTTGAGCAATAGATCAACTATACAAAGGTTCTAATAAGGACTTTTATTAAATAGGGACAAGAAAAATGCGTTTAATATGGTCAAAGAACCCAGATAGTTAATTATTTATATCTAAGGAAGGATACAAGAAAATATTTAAATATAATAATAAGGTCCTTTGGTGGTGGAGTAGTATTTGCAAAGAACTCTATAAAAGAGTTCTTTGCAAGATCCAAGTCAATGCAACATATGTAAAAGGGAAGAAGAAATAATTGATCACCTATTGGTTCATTGTATTTTTTGAGAGAAGTGTTGACATATATTCTATACATGACTAAAGAAAATGCATAATGGTCAATAAGTGTTGACATATATTTTTTTAGAGAAGTGTTGGCAATGATTTAAACACAAAATGCTCAAAGGAATATATGTGCATTCCATTTATAATTGCATGAGACCTATGGTTGAAAAGAAAATTTATGTTGTTTGAGAGTAAGAAAATTCCACCTATAAAATTTTAATCTTAGATCATATATACTAATAAAGGCATAAAATAAGCCCCAAAACTAAATATTGTAATGTAGGTTAGAATTTTAATAGTGGATACTATTAATTTTTAGGATTTTTTGATGGAGCTTGTGAAGACAATCTTGGTAGATGTGGGGTAGGAGTGTTATATTAGGATGAAAGTCACAAATTTATTTTTAGAGAGACTTGATAAAGGCATCAATAATGTGGATGATAGAATGTTTTGATATTTTTGATAAGATTGTTAGTTGAAATAAATTTTTTGGGTGACTCAAAATTGGTGGTGGATTGGGCCTCAGGATTAGTGGGGATGCAAAATTTAATACTTAGACCTTATGATAAGTAGGTAAAATTGTTAGAAGCATCATTTGGAAAATGCTCTTTTAAATATATCTAAAAAGAGCTAAATGAGAAAGCAAATGGTCTATCAAAAGCTTCCTTATATATTGTAGTTAGTACTTGGCTAAAAAGAGTAATATGTGGGGCTATGACTCAACCACATATTTGCTTCCTTTTGATTGAAATCATCATTTATAATACTTTTTGTGTTCTTTTTATGTCTTTTCATGATTAATATCATATCCATAAGATGATTGATGATTATTGGATTGAAGTACCAAAGTGACACTTTAGAAGATAACTAAAGTCTTGCACAATGTTGTTCATGGTTTTTATTGTATTTGCTAGTGATTTAAAAAAGATTGAGTCATTGTTGGACCAACATTTTAAAATAGCTTTTAATAGGGTTGTTTAGTGAGGCATATATGATGGAATAAAATGCCCTTTTCATTATGATTTTTTTCAAACTTTGAAAGAAAAATAATTTATTTTTTCTGAAAATATTATATATATATATTAAAAATTAAATTTAATATATTATTTTTAACAATTAATTAAACTATATAATAATTTAAAATAAATAGAAATTATATATTTAAATTTTTATTTAAAATCTAGTTAGAAATTTTTAAATGTAATAAAATAACTATAATCTATCTTTAAATTTATAATAGTTAAATAAATAAATTCATTCTATATAATCAATTGCAAATTATAATTAAATAATAGTCATCAAGGGAAAGCATAAATTTATATTTCTATTCAATATGATATTTTTTGTTTTAGTTGTTAAAAAAAATAAAAAATAAATAAAAAAACTATATGTATTCCCATCCTTGTTAAGAATTAAAGTCCAGTTCATACAGAAATGAAAAAGGATTCCGTCTTTGTTAGCGTAGCGATAAACACATTGCAACATGAGTGCGCGCCAGGTTTCTTCTTCGCCTTGAATACAGTTGACACGCAGTTCACTCCCATTTCAATTCTATACGGCCTTGCTAGCAGCCTAATAAAACAAGCTTTTGATACCAAATTTAGCCAGCATTTTTGCAAAGTTTTACAAGAATATGTTGGACGCATGAACGAAAAAACAGCATTCGGAATGTTTTAGAAAGTGAATCCTGGAAATCGAATGTTTCATTATTGATAATAATGGGGAAGTATATCTCACATCATAACTTCCTTATGAAACACAAAGGGAGAAACTGGCAAGACATAATCATAACAGAAAGAGACGTCCTAAATCAGAATATCACAAAGCTTACATAGCCTGAATCACAGTAGATTTTAGCACGCAGTTTGTATGAAATCCAAAAACTTAGATTTCAACACACATATGTTGTAGTGAATCCATCTGGGTACATGTTATTTTTCCCATTAATTCATGCTTTCACCTGCAATTCAACGTCTTGATCTGGAAGTTGAAGCTGCAGCTGCTGCTGCTGCTGGCACTTTGTTTTCTTCGTGCATGTGCATGGGCATGGCTCTTCTACATTGTTATTTTCCAAGTCTATCTCACACTTATTATTTTCCACGTCCATCTCACTTGCATCCAGTTTCCCATCTTCAATTCTTCCACTCTTTCTGTCTCGGTAAATGCAGTACAATGTCATTTGAAATATAGCCAGTGGTAGGCCTATAAAATTCGGTGCCTGCATCACACATAAGGTCGAATTGATTAAGCACAATCTTATAACCTTGTTCTACGCATCAGAAAATGTTTCTAAAACTGAAGTAGACCACTATTCATCTTTCTATCTATCTAGATACATATATAATTGATGGGCTACTTACCATGATAACAATGTCTTTGCTAAGGGCACCATAGGCCAGCCAGAGAACACTGCTGAGGAAAGCGAACAAGGACAAATTGAAGGGCATGAACTCTACGCTTTTTGTTTTAAGCACCAGTCTCTGCAACCAAACATGGACTCTCAAACATAATTACAAAAGCTAACAGTAAAATTCATGATCCATGACTTAGACTTTTTTAACTAAGATCGGAAATCAATCTTTTTCTTATCAGAAATTGACAGGATAAGATTAATGGTGTACTCTTTACACCTGATATTTCCGAAACCTACAAGTTCTGCTGACAATTCCACCGGACCTATGAGGGTTAAAAGCTATAGGTTGTATAGAACTATGCAGGGATAGGTAAGATTCGCAAATTATAATAATAGATTTAGCAGATATGAGGGTCAAATTATTCTTTTCTGTTGATAGAAGTTAGCCTTACCATTCTAATGTTAGTCTTTCCATTCTATTGCTCTGAAAAATTATGAAAGATTATCCACCATGGAAGATGCCAATTTTCATATTTGTTTGGCGACGATTTATACACCCATATTGATACTAAATATATATGGATTGCAATTTGATTCTAAATTGTTTTACTTGTTCAAGCTCAGCCTAAGCTTCTATGCATAGAAGGCACTCCGCTATATCTGATCTATATTCTCAATCAGAAACTGAAGGAGAGAAAAAAGAAAAGAGGAATTATCCTTACAATTACAGACAGTGGAGAACCATAAAGGATGACCGTGGCCACCATTCCTACAGTACCCACGAGGAATTTCTTGTGCTGACGATCATGGAGAGCAAAGAAAGAAACTGCCACAATACTGCCAAACAGCGTCAACACGCTCACAAGCATTCTTACCATGCTTCTCTGCAAACGAATAGTTTTCACTTGAGAATTATAGATGATCTGTATCTCCAAGAGTTTATAAAATGCCTCAAAAGAAGTATATGCTAATAAGCTGCAAATAGGTTAATACATGTTTCCACGGGACACCCAAGTGATTAGGGAATTTCTTTCTGGAGATCCAGATTCAAACCATCTTATCCGGGTGTGTGCGTAAGCTTGTAAAAAAATAAAATAAAATAAGAACGTATACTCACCTTGGTCATGGGTGGAGCATAGATGAGGTAGATACAAATGAAGCAGCATTCAAGAGCAAGACCAACGGCGTTCACAATCATAACTACAAGATTATCCCAACCATTGCTTATTAGTGGCGATCCATACCACGTATACAGAAGACAGTTGAAAAGAGCTATTAAGTAAGGAACGCCTGAAAAATCCTCCGTTGTTCTTTTCTTTATAACTCTCTTGAACGTAAGCCTGATCAACATCAACAGTTCCAAAATCAGTTCATATTATCATAAGTTTATGACAGGTTAAACCACCTGCTATTAAAAATTCGAGATCATGGCAGGCCTACTTACGCTGGCACCGCGTACATAAGCAAGGCAATTGTACTTCCTGCATCACCCAACATCCTTTTTAAAATTCAGATGCATTTTTAACCCAACGGAACACAAATTGAAAATTAAGATCACAACCAAGACTAGGGTTTAGGGTTTAGGGTGGTGAAGGCACCTGCAACGCCAAAACCGGTACGTATGATGTTGTTCACCATTTTCTCCCAACGTTGTTAAGAACTGAAGAAAAAAAAAAAAAAATTCTGATGAGAAGCAGTTCAGCCGATGAAGAGGAGGAGAAAAAGATGCCCGCTGGCTGACAGAGAGGATATGTATGGTTGTTATATCCTCTTGCAGGGATAAGCCAAGGGGGGCGTTGCAGATTTATAGAGAGCTTGTCATGTACACCACTTGTTCTCAGCTTACGCGCCATTGAGAGTGAGGACAGACCTGAACGGAAGAAAAAAGCCCAAGGAGAAGGAGAAGGCTTTTTTCTTCCACAACAATAAAAAAAACTAACATAAGCGTATTTTACTGAGTTGGTTTTCTTTATTCTTTATTCCTTTTTCATTTTTCAGCCTGATAGTCCATGCGTGCAAGAGCATTTTCCCGCAGGGTTTGAAGTTGCTTGAATCTTTTGTCTTCTCTACCTCAACGGCATTTCAGGATTGAAGAAGCGTCCCCACTTCAAATAAATGATTATCTGGAGAAACAGTTTGGACCCAATTGGATTATCCTCACGACAGTTACAGAAGGTTTTACGGAGACTGCCTCACCTCATCAAAAACGCTGAATATTTTTTGCAAATTAGTTTCATACAAGCCTTCCTGTCAGAAAGGCAAATTCTTATCATGTTAAAACTTGTTGGTATTAGTAAAAATAATTGGTAGAGAAAAAGCAAAGATGAGAATATTTTCTTTATGCAAAACATCGATGAGATATTTTTTTTATGCAAAGAATTCTTTGCTACATTGACATCTCCAAATTAAATTGCTGATACCATATGTGCCAGATGTGCAAAAATTCAAGGGACGTTATCTTTAAAAGGGAGTTATGCAACTTTAGAGAAGAAGCGTGGACGCAGTGCTGTGATATTTCTCACCACTCTTCCTGGATTCGAGGCAGGGTTTGTTGATAAAAGTGAGTATTGGAAGGAAGAAAGCAAGACTCAACCGCTTAACTTTGTCACACCACTCATTGCAATTATTGCGTGACAAACATGCAAAACAACTTTCCATCTAAAAATTTCTGCAAAATATAAAATATATGTGCCCGCAAATCCAACTCAAATGAAGCAAACTTTGTGAAGTCCATAAGGACTTCCGTAAGCAATGATTGTTCCGCAAAAAGATCTTCAAAAGTGAATTCCATTTTTCCTCTCCATCACCGTTTCATGCCCGTAGATTTCATGTGTAAATTCGTTTTGAATTTATTAATGTTTCGAGAGATCTTGCTGATTGGTATGGAGACGGAGAGGTGTTGTCCAACATCGTATTACCCACGAGACACTAAGCAAATCCCTTCACGGGATGACGAGATTGAAATATTGGGAAGAGGATATACATTATATAAATCCAAAGTTGCGTAACACATGAAAAAATGCGAGACACTAAGCAAATCCCTTCACGGGATGACGAGATTGAAATATTGGGAAGAGGATATAAATTATAAAAATCCAGAGTTGCGTAAACCCTGAAAAAATGCGAGACACTAAGCAAATCCCTTCACGGGATGACGAGATTGAAATATTGGGAAGAGGATATAAATTATAAAAATCCAGAGTTGCGTAAACCCTGAACAAATAATAGAAAAAAAAAAGGAATGAATAAACTAGTTAATAGGACAAGCATGGTTTAAATATAATTCACCACTTCTTTCAAATATAATTTCTTAAAACAAAAAGCTATTTTTAATTTTTTTTTTTAATAGTAAATATACATATTCGTCTTGGTATATTCTAACATAAGAATATACAATTCTAAATAAACAATTTATATAGTACAATATTATTTAAAGTAAAAGAGTAATTTTTTTAGAGTTGGTATATTCTGCAGCATGCCTCCATGAAAGCTCATATCCATAGAATCTGGAATGTTGTTCCTCGACCCTCTGGTGCGGTAGGCTGGATTCAGTGGTGGAATGATGCTATCTCCCGTACTACTATTGTTCTTCGCATCCTTGGCAAAGATGTGGCTAAACGAAGGAGGAAAGCTAATTCAGTTTTAAAGGATGAGTTAATCAAATATACTTTCCATCTGCAAGCTAATCCTTTCAACTCTGCATACAAGGCACATGCTGCTGCTCTTTGGCATGAAATTCATAAGGCAGAGTTGTATGAAGCTAGAGGTGCTCAACTCAGAGCATGACTGAATTGGCTTGCAATTGGTGATAGGGTTTCTAAGGAGTTCTTCAAGCGCCTCCGGCCCCCTATTCATTCCACACAATTTCAAGCCATTCAGTCTGAGGGAATCAGGTTCATTAATTTACCTGATATAATTCATACTTTTGTGTTACACTATCAACAAGTTTTTGCTTCTCAGCCTCTTACCTCTGCTAGGAAAAAAGCTCTTAATGATTGTTGTGCAGTTGTTCCTCAGAAGCTCTCTATGGCTCACCGAGATTGTTGTGATGCACCTTTAACCTTGGAAGATTTGAAGAATGCCCTATCTCAAATGGCTAATGATAAGGCTCCTGGTATTGATGGTTTCCCCTGTGAATTTTATAAAGAATTTTGGGATATGCTTGGTTCTGATCTATTACATGTCTATAAAGAAGCTATGATATCCGGGTCTTTAGGACACCTCATCAATAAAGGAAATATCAAATTTATCCCCAAGCACGGAGACCCGAGAACTTATTACCAATCGGCGCCCTATTACCTTACTGAATGTAAGTTACAAGATCATTGCTAAGGTTTTAGCCTTAAAACTTCAGCCTATTTTACCTCTTATCATCCGACTAGAGCAAACAGGGTTTGTCAAGGGCAGGTATATCTTGGACAATGTGCTTGCTGTCTAGGAAGGCATGAAATGGGCTAGAACTTTTGGATAGGATACTCTGTTTATCAAACTTGACTTTGAAAAAGCCTATGATCGTATTGAATGGAATTTCATTATTTCCTTCCTCCAGGCTCTTGGCTTTGGCCCCTATTTTGTGCAATCTATTAAAATGTTATTTTGTGATGCTTCTGCAGTCCTCACGATGAATGGCCAACACTCTGCTGGTATTTAGCTGGCTCGCTCTGTCCGACAGGGTTGCCCATTAGCCCCTTCCCTGTTTATTCTAGCTGTTGAAGAATTTGGCTACCTTTTAGCCCATCAAACTTCACAAGGAATTATTAAAGGTATTTCTTTACCTAGTTCTTCTATTCAAATGGTGAATGGCCATTTTGTTGATGATTCTTTTTTGACATTACATGAAGATGAGCAGTCAGTAAATGCAGCTTTACAATGCCTTGAGACTTTCTGTTTAGCATATGGTTCTAACATTCAGTGGAAGAAAACATCTTGTTATAGACAAGCTCAAACGCCACTTCCTGCGTGGTTAGCTTCTTACTCTTGGAATTGGATCCAACCTGAAGAATTATTCAAATTCTTGGGTATTCCTTTTGCCTTCCAAGATTCTCCTGCTCAACTTTGGAATATGGTTGTCCAAAAAATTGAGAAGAAGTTTTGCTACTGGTCTACTAAAAAGCTTTCCTTGGCTGATAAGTTTCAAGTTTGCTCTAAGGTGCTAGCTTCTACACCTGTATATTACTCTTCTTGTTGGGTCCCATCTAAAAATTGTTACTAGAAGCTGGGCAAGCTCTTGTAGGATTTTCTTTGGGCTTCAAATAAACAAAAATAGGGGTTTCATAGAGTGGCCTGGAATGTTTGTTGTCTTCCTAAAAAGGCAGTGGGTCTAGGTTTATTTAACTATCATTTTCAGGGTTTTGCTTTATGTGCTAAATGGATTGTTAGGGCACTTTAGGGTGATGAATCTTGGAAAGTTCTTGTACAACACTGCATCTCTTCTGGCCTGCCCTTTGGGAGGAAAGGGTGGTGGGGCCTGACCTTACAAACCATTTTGACATCTCCAGCCCCATTTAAAATTACAGGTTCTTTTGTGATGCAAAGTATCTGGAAGGCATGGGAAGCTTTCAAACCCAGGCTCCAATGGTAGGGTAAAGATAAATCTACTGGAGCTTCTATCTCCACTCTAAGTCCTTGGTGGTATCCTGTAGTCACTTCAGAGGGCCTACCTTTGGCTCAAGTTCAATGGGTTAGAGCATTACGTTTCTTCAAAAAAGGTATTGCAACATTTTCAGATTTCTTTGATGCTCATACCAAGCATTGGTATTCTTGGGATCAGTTTTGCCAGAAGTTTGATCTTAAGCCAGATTATCGAGCAAATTTTGATGTGGTTATCGACAACACTCCTTTCTCTATTTGGCTACATTTTGGTAAGAACTTTCCACAGCATTGGTCATTTGATTGGTGTTGGTCTAATCATACTCCTCTGGTGAAATATAGACCTTCTTTAGGGTATCATCTGTTGTCCCCTCATGCTCCTCTGGTTGATACTTTAAACCACCATTGGGATCTAGTTTCTTCTCAATCTAGATGGAGCCTTCGCTTTTCTGTGGTTTGGCAGTCCTATCTTGAACCTAAGCATTGTTTTTTTGCCTGGAGTTTCTTACATCAAGGTCTTCCCCTTGGTCATAGGTTACAATATATGGTGGTTGCTAATCCTGTTTGTGCTTTTTGTAGAGGTCTTGACAATTTTTTTCATGTGTTTTGGGATTTTCAAATAGCCAAAAATGTTTGGGATTGGGTTCTTTCTTTTTTCAATTCATTTTTACTGGAGCAATGTTCTTGGGTTAATGCACTACTTGGGGATCCCCTAGATTTTTCTCTTCCCCTAAATGAAGTTTGGTATATTTTTTGTCTTAGTATTTTGTACCATCTCTGGAAAACAAGAAATAATATTATCTTTGGGAGACATGAGGCTTCTACCTCCTTCTCTGTTGCTGCTAGATATGCTCTCTTCTATGATTGCTGGTTACAGATCCTTACTCAGGTGGAGAAAGTTTAGGTGGAGCTACAATATATTAGATCACTTATGGATCATTGGGCTAATGCACCTTGCTCTATTAGCCGGCTTCCTTCCGACAACCATGTGTCCAGAACTCATGGCTTCTCTCACACAGGCTCACCTTCAGCTCGTTCTCACAGTGGTCGCAAAGATCATTTATCTACTCCAACTTCTTAGCATCATTGGTCTCCACTGTAGTCCAATTCTGCACCTCTAGTGGATGGGATGTTTGCTTGATTCCAATTGATCCAGTGGCTGCATACACTTGTCTCTATTTTTTCTTCTTTTCTTTACTCAGTTCTGATGTAATATTGGCTTTTTGAGTTGATCCATGTGATCCTGTAATTTTTTGGGTGTGTGCCATGGGGTGTGTTAATTCCACCCAACCTTTTTGTATGAAAGTGATTATTTCCAATTAATATAAGGTCCTTTCATTCATTCAAAAAAAAAAAGTTTAACTAAAAGGAGTGAATAATTGAAAAGAAAAAATAAACAATTTGACTTTAAAAAATTATGTTGATGGTATATTCTATGTGTTTTAGTTATTATTTTTTAACAACTAATTTGTATTCCTCTAACAAAAATTATATTTATTGCTACAATGAGTATGCTAGTAATATATAAAAATTGTTATTACTCCCTCTACATGAATGTAGCTTTTTGCTTTTATTCTATGTTAATTGTGAAATATTTATAATAAATTTATAAATTTGTAAATGATTTTAATATATTATTAACATTTTAAAATAAAAGTAATACTAATTTTTAGTAATAAATTAACTAATTTTATTGTATTTTTATTATACGAGGTTGTTTTATGTTAATAGGTTGTGGTATAAATTATTATAATTTGTTTGTTTGTTTGTTTGTTTTTCTAAAGTATAGATGAAAATGGATGGATATCTTGATTGATTTGAAAAAAGGATATAGGAGGTAAACAAAATGGACTCCCCTTTGGATGGTATGCTAAGATTGAACTTTGATAGGCTAGCTAAAAAAATATTAGACTTGCTAGAGCGATATGTCTAATAAGATATAAAAATGATAATATTTGCATTAGTCTAGCCACTTTATGGAGGCTTATGCTATGTGCATGGGGGAAAATTTGGTGAGTAATATTCAGGTTAAAAAAGCAATCATAGATGTGAATTCCTTAAACATGATTAACCTATTAAAAAAAGATATAGAATTCAACTGGAATTTAGTGTCTATGATTGGTCAATCTTGATATATTACAAGGCTTATGAAGGTGGTGGAATTTAATCATATTTATAGGGAAGAAAATAATGGAGCACATTGTATGGCTAATTTTGGAAAAATACAAGAAGGGCTTAGAGTTTGAAAAGGAGACTTCCCCCAAAAAGTTATTACAATTGTTGATCATGAAGAAAGAAATGGGGTTCACAATGATTAATCTTTCATTCCTTAATAATTTGTCTAGTTTATTTTATAGAAGGATATTACAAGATCTTAGAAGCAATAACATGGAAGATTGAACCTATGATTTGATGTCTGAGAGAAATTTTGAAAACATAATATGGTACAACTCTTCTAAGAGTAGTGCTCACCATTTTTGAATGGTTTTTAGAATAATAAAATTTGGTGATGAGAGCTCTTGTTTGTACCACTCTTTTGAAATAAAAGTTCTTGTTCTTGAAACCATGGTCATTCAAGCCTCCTTTTTGTTAACATTTGCTTTCAAAATATTTGGTTTGAATATGTTGTGTGCATGTGAGTACCTTAGTTGGATTATATTAGTGATTTTCCATAAATATTATCTATATGTGCTTTTTGTATTATCTAGATTATAGCTCATGATTCTTATTTTGGCCAATATGAAGCCCACATATTTTACTAATGATTTTTTAGTGGATGTTTTGCATTGGAATCATCTCCTACGGGTTAAAGAATTTGAGTATATAAAAATAGATTACCAAAACTTCATGATTTATTGTCTAATAGAATACACGAGTGGGTAGGATGGACTTAGTTGGGATGATTCTCTCTATTATTACCTCATATGGATGGTAGGTACATTAGATGGACATGAAGAGTATTTCTACATGGGGAAATTCAAAAGAAAATATACAAATAGTAACCACCCATGTTTGAGCTTGAGAAACCCACTATGTTGGTCTATCATATGACTAGGTCATTATATAGAATTAAATAGGCTCCTTGAGAATGGTATGATAGGATCTATTTTTTTCCCTTATTTATAGGTTTTAGTAATGTAAGAATCAACATGATGTTTATATCAAATATTAGGAATGGAAAATTCTAGTGATTGTATTGTATGTTGATTATTTTCTCATCACTAACAAATATTCTACTCTAATCAAAGATATGAAGTCATAGTTTAGTTCCACTTTTGAGATGACAAATTTGAATATTGTATATTATACTTTGGATATTTAGATTTATCAAATAGATTTTGGCATCAATATTTCTAGGTCAAATTATGTTTTAGATATTCTTTAACATTTTAATATGGATGATTACAAGTTTTCTTAAACTCTTATTACCTTTGGCTTGAAGCTTTATGAAGAACACAATATTATACTAAGAGGGGGTGAACAATATAAGACCACTTTTACTTTTCTTCTCAAATCAATATTATGTAGTGTATAGATAACAGTATCAATAGTAGTAATCAAAGCAATGCACAAAAAACCACATACAATAGAGGCATATATTTAATGTGGTTCACCCAATGTGGGCTACCTCCACAGAGAAAATATTTCTAAATATTTCTCAAATGATTTCTTGGGAATCCTTCCAAAATTACAATGTTTATGGACCTCGGTCCAAAGGAGATGTTGATACCCTAATATCAAGTTCGAGGATATCTTCCATAGGAGAACTCTTTCCCATTTTTCTTTTGCTAGTGATATTCTAGAAGACTATGTCTCTATGTTGCACTGACTGGTAGATCTCTCTCCACTTGAAGACTTCTCACTCAGATCTTGTCTTCAATTGTCTTGGCTACTAGATCTCTATCCACTGAGACTTTTTCCTCTATACTCTATCACCTCCAAAGCTCTATATCAATACTACACCAAACACAGTTTAGTCAGTCTATCATAGTTCTACTCAATATATTGCACTAAACACAATATAATCGGTCTAGTGCAATTTTGCTCAATAGGTTCACTCAGAACCTAATCAAATATGATTAACAGGTTCACACAAAATATGTCTAAATATGATCAATAGGTTCACACAAACCTGTCTAAATATGCTCAACAGGTTCACACAAAACCTATCTAAATCTTCTCAATAAATCCTCTCTAGGACTTGCTCAAATCTGCTCAATAAGTCCTCTCTTGGACTTGCTCAAATATGCTCAATAAGTCCTCTTGGACTTGCTCAAATATGCTCAATAAGTCCTCTCTTGGACTTGCTCAAATCTGCTTATGTAAACTTTCATAAAAGCATAACTAAAAATAGTCCACAAGCCTTCTCAAAGACTTGTCTCAAATCTGCTCAACAATATTACACAGAACTTGTTCAATCTCATAGAATCATAAAGAGAATTGTTAGAGACTCAATATGTTCTAAACTCAAAGTACAATCAATATCTCAATTCAATATCATAGAAGCATAAAGAGAATTGTTAGAGACTTTATATGTTCTGTACTCAAATCCCAATATCAACTCAATAGAAGCATAAATATAATTGTTAGAGACTCAATATGTCCTATTCTTAAATCTCAATTTCAACTCAAATCAATCTCATATAAGCATAAAGAGAATTTTTAGAGACTCTATATGTTCTATACTCAAGTCCCAATCTCAAATCAATAGAAGCATAAAGAGAATTGATAGAGACTCAATATGTCATATTCTTCAATATCAATCTCAACTCAAATCAAAATATAGAATAGTTTGTTTTATGGAACTTCAAAAACCATTTTACACATTCACTTGACTAGTCTTAACCAACTCAACTCAACCAATCACATCAAGGAACAACCCTTTCTCACAAACCCTAGTTCAAGCATGTATCAACCAAATCAAAATTTTTCTAACAATGCTTTATCTCAAGTCTCACATAACAATGATACTCATGTTCTTTTCTATATCATGTTTAATTTCATTTCATCATCAATGGGATTCAACAACAATGCTAATGAAACAAGGTTTAAATACAACTCACAAATAAAAAAAAACTTGAAGCATTCAACCAACCATATTCACAAAGGAAATCATAATTAATCCTTTTCTCTTCAATGATAATTCAGAAATCAACCACCACAAACAATCAATAGAAGAATGTGCCCATACCTTTTTGATACCAATAAGTTATCCACAAAAATCTTCCACACTTAATCACAACTTTCCTTTTCAATATTAATAAGGGTTAGTGGTCTTTTAAACAATCACAATAAAATCATAACTTAATTTACACCCTTTTCACTCCAACTTCATAAACACATCCACCAAAGTATATTTTAATAAAAACCCTTATTAAGAATAACCTACAATAAATCTCTCAAAATCACTTTAACAACAACTCCTTATTTCTCCTAAAATCAATTCTCCATTTCCATCAAAATAAAACATAAATCAAATATGCTTTTGCAATAATAATCACAGCCCTAATGATAAAATTTAATTGCCATTAAATACCTTATAACTCCAAACTTTAGGGCTAATAAAAATTATTAAAGACAAAAACGTAAATACCTCTCAAGGGGATTTGAACCCCCATATGTCACACACCGTGAGCATCTTAGCTGCGGCTAAGATTCCAACCAAGCCAAAGTGCTCATTGGAAAATCAAAGGCCAAAAGGGCCTTTAATCTTCCTTCGCCTGCCGTAAAGGACAAAGCACCAAAGCGCTTCCCACATGCTATCATCAAGGGGATTCGATCCCTAATATTTGTGCTGCCCATAGTCTTAGCAAAATCGATACGCCAATGCACCATGCCTCATACCATGTTTGAGATTTCCAAATCACTACGCTTTCTTCTCTGCTTCCTTTTCAATAATTCGCATGAGCTCTTTTGAATTATAAGGCAATTAACACATGAGAGCAAGGATGATTATTTGGTTTAATTGCCACCCATTTATATAGTGTTTAATAACACTTTGAAGATGTTGGAAAAAATATTAAAATTGTATTTGCATGATGACGTCGACGGGAAACTTTCCATTTAAATTTGAATTTAAATTTGAATTTAAATTTTAAATAATTAAAATTTAAACCAAACATTAAAACTCAAATAACTCCATCACGGGGGCACCTTTTTCAATGAAACAAAATCCCAATGTGGGTTTTAATAAAAAACCAGATCAAATCTGTTGTCCATGGTTTTAAATAAAACCTTTTATTTTCCCTATCTTGGTTTTCACAAAAACTCTTCATAGATCCTTTTGACATTTATTGCTCTATTGACATCAATGGCAACATTTCATCTTAGGGACTTAAAATTTCCAACACTTTAGGTCAATTTTACCACTCCTTTGGCGAATTCTATGTCATATTAGTCTTTATTAGAGGACATCTCTATATTACTCACATTGGAACCAATATAAAATTTATTATTAGTTATTTTTATAGATATATGTAAGCACCCCCAAAGAGTTATTGGATAATAGGTAATAGGACTATTAGATACATATGAGGGACATATCAAATTGGCATTCACTACTACATTGGATCCTCTTCAATTTTGATGGTATTTTTATATGTTGGTTATGCTAGTAATTTGGATGATTGATGATCTACCATAGATTTTGAGTTCTATTTAAGACTTCACCTAGTTTCTTGGTATTCTATATTACAATATACTATTTCTTAGTATTTCATAAAGTCTAAAAATTGTGCTTCCAATGATGTAGCTAAGAATATTAGATGGATGCAAATATTTTTTGAGGATATTGGAATTCCTCATAGTTTTCCACTCACTCTTGGATGTGAAAATCATTGCATCATCTAGCATATCCATAATGTAGTATTTCGTTAATAGATAAAGCACGTAGAAATATGGATGTAGTTTATGATATGCCTTCATGAACATGGGAAGATTGATCTAATTTTTTATCCTTCATCATAGTAGAAAATAAATATTCTAATCAAGGTCATGCATGAGATCATGTTTATTCACATGCAGTAGCTTCTTATAGTTGGAGAGTGTTTAGTAAGAGTGATGATAAGTAGGGATATATCTCCATATCCTCTATTTATCTTAAAGTGGCCTCTTGAAATATGTGGTGGATAAGCTTATATTGAGACCATGGATGACTTTTGTACTTGTATTATTTTTTTATTAGATATAATAAGGGATTTTTAAAGGTTCCTTAAACCTTTTACAAATTAGATACTAATATTTCAAAACGTTTAACCAAAAAAGTACAAATAAGGAACAACTTAATTTAGAGAATATAAAAAATATGAAACAACTACACCTAGAAGAAGTAAGAAGGAAAAGAAAGTCCTTAGGAAGAAATAAAACTCCATTAGACCTAGAATTCCTCTTCCTCATTTCAAATAACCTCTGCCTCTACATCCTTATGATTCCTCTAAATCCTTTCCATCATCATCATGATCTCTTTAGAATAAATAGTTATCATTTTGATCATTCATCTTAGGGATATTAATAGATATTTGACTATTTTTCTAGTAGTATTAGGAGTTTTGAGAAGATCTTGAGATTTGATGGGCTTTTTTCCTTTACCTATAGAGAACCGCCCATGATATCTATATTTATTTATTTTGGAAGAGGTAGGAGAAGTGATAGATTTTGAAGCCTTAATATTAATAAGAAACTCATAGAAAAATTTTCACAAGATCAAATATAAGATAGCCATAATATAGTAAGATCAAGATGATAATGTAAATAAGATAATATAAGCCAACTAATATATAAATAAAGGCTTATAATATATCAACTAAAATTTATTAATATGCAAAAATATGAATTTAATATCCTAAATCATACATTTACAAATCATGTAGTACAACTTACAATATTAGTTGCTCACGAATATGTACAATGTTTTTTACTCATATTATTCTTACAAATGTATCATAAACTCTATTACAATGATGATACAATGTTGTCTATACTTATTATGCTCACTATGAATTGTATTATCTTTTATGAATGCTATATCCCTCTATGGAGTAATATATAAGTATTGTAGAGTTAATCTTGACTATTCCTTTCCTTATGCTAAGCCTCATGACTCTTGGCTTCCCTACTTGATACTTGCATGCACATGATTCTATCTTAGATGCACACCTATACATTACTCTTCACTTAGCACTCTCTAATATAAGGACACTTGTACACATTTACATATAATACATTTGAACACTTACTCACATGACACTTGTGCATTTCCTATACATTATTACATTACATAAAATATTTACTCACACTCTAATCTAAGACATGACCCTAGTCTAATATTTACAAGGTGTACCATGAAGGTAGTGTAGGTGTACATTAGTATGTACAAAATAATGTAATATTCCCCAATACCTCCCTGTATTACATTATTTGGTTATTGAAGACTTTAATTTTCAATCAAGGTCTTCTATATTAAAGTGATTTTGAAACCTATCTTTGTTTTACTCTCTTTCTGATTTATTGATCTACTACCTTTCTATATCCTAATCAAATGAATTATTAGTATCATTCAAAATATTTGAGAGAAATTCATCTTCATTGAATATTAATTTTTCTAAAAGGGATTTGAATTCATTTTCTTCAATAGTCTCTTCTAATTATAGAATTTCATGATTTTTCTCTCTATAGTTGAATTAATATTGACTATATTGATACTTGGAAGGATAATTGTAACACCTAAAATTCTAACAAACATGGGAGAGATTATTTTTTTTATAGATAAGTAATAATCTTAGTCAAGGTTCACTAAAGATATTTCCATTTTGATTAGAGTAGATAAGGCATTACCACATTTGAGACCTTATCATTATAGATGACCCTCAAGTAGACAGGAGTAGCCAAATGTATGTAGGTTCTAGAATTCACCTTTATATAACTCCATGATATAAATGATGCTCAAATGATCTCACCATATTTATTACATTCTCCATGAATGTAATACACATCAACCATAGCATTGGGATTACTCCTTCTAAATAAATAGAGAAGGGGATGCCAATTCTCTCACCAACTTAATTTAGTCTATGTTAGTGTATTTAGGTGTAATACCTTTAATTTTAGATATTGCACCTCCATGATGGAATGACTAATACTATAGTGCTCAATTATCCCATCTCTATGATGGGTTAACTAAGGTGATTATAACTCTGTATGGTAATTTTAGATGGATACTTGAACTTACTATTCAAGATGCCATTATCTAACTCAATTGCATATGGGTTCATAACCTCCACTATAGTAAATATGATTTAAGCTATTATTAGATAAAAAAAACTTCCCATATTTGGATAACGTCAGAGTTTCCCACTCCAAATGTGCTCATTGCAAAAGTCCTATTTTTCCTCCCTATAACTCCCTTAGGTTTTAGTTCATATTAACAAGGGTTATTTCAAATTTTTCTTAAATTATGCCCTCCTAACCCTTTGACCCAAAAGTATAACATCGAATAACATTCACCTTAACTCTCTCTCCTAAAAAGTAAAACATGATCATTTTGTCTAAATAATAAATGGCTTAAATCATTCCTAATTTCCTAATGCATATTATCAAAATTATAAAACATCTAAGTTTACTATTTCGGTAAGCAATAACATGTTTTATAATAATTTTTATAACTACTTTAGAATGATTTTTCCCAAAATTAAAATCATCCCCATGGGGTTTACATCAAGAATAACTATAATTAAATTCTTTTAAAATAAATTGGAAATAACAACAATGAATACTTAAACATCAATATTCAAATATTCTTATAATAAGAAAACTTATTACAAAAACTTCTTATTAATACATTTCAATATACATCTCTTTCTTTGAGATTCCAATTACATCATAATCATAATCAATATGAAACCCTAGTAAAAGCATGATAAAATTCTTTCTATCCATAATCTAGTTTGTTGTATTATTTGATATCCATTGAGAGGTAGTTGGAGTAAGGGATTAGGACAACTCCATTTCATGATAATGCATTCCTAAATGCTTTTTTGATACTCAATGCATCAAACATTTAAAGTACCATTTACATTTCTATATCATTTATTCAACGCATCAAATAACCCATATAAGAAAGACCAACTACATTTTTATATATTTATTTACTTTTTCTAACAACCACTCATGTGAGAAAACTCCATAAATTTTATCTTTTCAAAGGACTCCATGCCCATTTGAGTGTTTCATAAACATACAAGGAAACCCCATAATTTCCTTTAAAATAATCAATTTATATATATAAATAAACAATATATAACGATTCCTTCCAAATCACCATTTAATTTTAAAAAAATAATCCCAATTAATTCCTTCCTTTACTTTTCCCTTTTTTTCTAAGGAAATATGCAAATCAAATCCATTCTAAATCTTATCACAATTAATTCCCAACCCTCTAGAAAATAAACTAAAACAAGTACCATAAGAATTCATACATTATCATCCTAGTGGAGTCTCTAGGTATATATCTCAAGGTATATTTATCCTTTGGATCCATATTAGGTTTAAAAACCTCATTGGGTATAAAATCTATATCCCATCAAAATTTTGTTGACGACACCATCTTGGTCGTGTTATCATCAGTCTTAGAAGATAAATTCATCAAGCGTATTCTAAACTCTTATGAGGAAGTTGTAGGTCATAAATTTAACTATATCAAAAGCAAAATATACTTCATCAACACTCCTATGGAAAGACAACTAAAAATTATGAAATTATTGGGGCGTACAATCTCCAATCTGCCCTCCACCTATCTCAAAATTGTTTTCCAGGATAATATGTTCAAAAGTATGTGGAATAATATCCTTGAAATAATCATGAAAAAGCTTATTGGTTGGAAAGGATCCCTTCTTATTAAAGCCATAAAAGCTACCTTAGTTTAGGTATACATCTAGAGCATCTCAGTTTATTTCATGTCCAACTTCAAGGAACCTATATTTGTATGTCAAAATATTGAGCAAATCCAAAAGAAATTCCTATAGTCTGGAGCCAATAATAGATGAAGATTTTCTTTTGTTGCCTAGGACAAATTCTACACCAAAAAAGTCTATGGGGGTTAGGTTTTAGAAAAATAAACAAGATGAACATAGCCATGATCAATAAATAAGGATGGATAATTCTCACCAATACCAAATTTTCTTGGGTTGACATAATCAAAAATAAATATCTTCAAAGAAATTATCTTTTGGATGAAGGTGATCTTCTTAAAGGTTCTGCTTTCTAGAATTTTATTACCAAAACTAGACACATTCTTATAAAAGGTCTTAGATGGTGCTTTTGTAATGGAAGTAATATTCATTTATAGGAATACCTTTGTTTAATGGATCAACATATAATTTTTAAATCCAACTTGAGTATTTTAAATCCTCTCATGGATCACCTTTTTGGAAACTTTGTTTACAATTTCATCACTCATCTGTCTTCCCATATTCTTACTTGGAAATACCTTCCTTCCAATGGTATAAGCTCTAAGAAAGAGGTAGATACTAAAGTCCTCTCTATTATACTCTAAAATTGTATCATCCCAAGTGGACCCTTGTAGGATTCTCTTTCTTGAAAAGTAAATGATAATGGTCATTTCTAATTCAAATCTACTTACCACTTTCAAGAAGAACCTAGCTTAAGTTGGATTCTAGTCAGTATCATTTGGCTCAGTCATCTTATCCCCAATATTGTGTCCTATTTTTGGTTGGTTACCTATAAAATAGTTTTAACTATAGATAATTTAATAAAAAGAGGTTTTGTCATTCCTAATCATTGTTTTATCAATTTGGATGGGAGTCGATCACCCATCTATTCCTAGATTACTCCTCTTCAAAGGTGTTGTTTTCTATTTTATCTGCATTTAGAATTAGCTAGGTCCAACCTAATTATATTCTATATCTAAGTGTTCAATATCCAAACCCTTTTGAGCACCATCATATCAGGTCCCTTTGGTCCTTTTTTTTACCCCATTTCCTTTGGAAGATCTAGTTAGAAAGGAACAACATATGTAGAGACCCCATATCTATTTTGTATAGGATTATATTAGCAACCATTGAAAATACAAATGTTATACCTTATTTCGACACCCCCCACCATGGATTGGAATCTAGGTTGGTTACTTCTTTAAAGTTTAGTCCTCCTACGCATTATTTTCTGGTAAGACCCCAAGGTCTTACTATAAATGTAATCGCAGGCCACTCAAAGGGGGCTCCCTTGTAATCGCTTTGCCACTATAGGGGGCTCCCTCCTTGGAATATATGATTATTATTCTTATTATTCATGGGTGATTTGATATGGATGGCCAACCTAATATATATATATATATATATATATATCTACCCTAAATCTATGTTTGTGAAGAGACATGATGGTTCACGTATGAAGAGACGTGATGGTTCATGTTATGAAGGGTTGTGATGGTTCACTTTATAAGTTAATAGTATAATAATTAAATGATTAATAATACTAAATAATACTAACTAATAATGTTAGGATTGAGGATCCTAACATGCCATCCTCCTTAAAAAGAGCTTTGTCCTCAAAGCTCAAAGTGAGAAGCTTTGTCCTTTGTTTTCCAAGAAGGATTTGTGTAATTTCTTGGACTCTTTTAATGGCATCATTTCGTAGGCAGGGATATCAAGAAGGATGAAGCATTAGTGAGGGGTTGCCAAGAGCAATTGTAGAATCTTCCTTGGGAAAATCAAGATCACAATGGGAGGGAAACCCTTGGGGTTCCTCAAATACTTCAGAATGATGCATCAAAAGTGATGGTAATGATTTCATATCCTTTTTTGGTTCCTTGGTAGAGCCAATGGAGAAGGAGTGTGTAGTCACTCTGCGTTGGTTCCGAATAGGTTTGGTCATATGGCAAGAACTCACTATTGGTGAGGAAGGTATGTGTAGGTCTTGTAGAGTGCATGTTTGGCTAGCATTGATCACTTTGGGTATGTCTACCTCATCTTTGCTTGGTACATCAATCACTTCTTGCACATCGACCTCATTGTCTTCATTGCGGTGAGTAGGTGCATCGGTCACTTCGGAAACAACTACCTCATCTGCTTGCTCTATGGAGAGACAAGGATCAACTTCCTTCAATAAATACAATGTTAGTATAGCACATTTATGGTGAGGTCCAAATTGTTCATCACAATTATCAGAGAGTCCTTTTGCTTGTCGTTCCTTCATCTCCTCAAAGCTAAGATGTTTAATTTGTAAAGTTTGATTAGATTTTGGGGTTGTGTAAGTGCTTTGTGCCCTTCCATTATGCATAGGTTTGGGAGTGATGTAAGTGGTTGATGATTTTTCCATAAGTGGTTTCCCTAATCGTTGTTGTGCATTGATTTTATCTTCAGCTAATTTTGCCAATCCATAGGTCTGCATCATTGTATAGGGATTGAACCTTGTCACCTCCATTCTAATTTCCTCTTTTAATCCCCTAATGAAGCCACTTATGAGAATTGATTCATCCATTATTGTGTTTTATTTTGTGATATCCTCAAACCGAGTTTGATACTCATGTACAGAAGTGATTTGATGAATATCTTTGAACAATTCCCACATGACTGGGTCCCACATGGCTCTGATACCAAATGGTAAGACCCTAAGGTCTTACTATAAATTTAATCGCAGGCCACTCAAAGGGGGCTCCCTTGTAATCGCTTTGCCACTATAGAGGGCTCCCTCCTTGGAATCTACGATTCTTATTCTTATTATTCATGGATGATTTGATATGGATGGCTAACCTAATATATATATCTACCCTAAAGCTACGTTGGTTAAGAGACATGATGGTTCACGTATGAAGAGATGTGATGGTTCATGTTATGAAGGGTTGTGATGGTTCACTTTATAAGTTAATAATATAATAATTAAATGATTAATAATACTAAATAATACTAACTAATAATGTTAGGATTGAGGATCCTAACATTTTCCTAGTGTGGATAAATCCAGTGTCAAATGGACTGCTCCCCTTTCAGGGTGATTCAATCTCAACTTTTATGGAGCTTCTAATAGCAACCTGGGTAGAGCTAGTTGTGGGATTATTGTTAGAGATAATCACACCAAGATCATCTTGGTGTTTTCTAAGAATGTTGGCATCCATACCAATAATATAGCCAAAGCCAAAGCTTTATTCTAAGGATTATCAGTATTATAGAGTCTTCATATCAATAACCTTATTATTGAGGGTGACTCCCTGAACATCATAAATTTCCTCAAAGGAACTCAGTCCCCTAATTGGAGTATCTCCAATATAATAAAAGAGTCTGAAAAATTCCTATGTAGGTGATATGCTCAAAAACCGTGCACCAATAAAGCAAAGGAAAGATAAAAATATGGATAACTATAAATACAATGATAAAGCAATAAAAATATGGGATATTTTTATATTAGATATTTTACTTTCAATGTGTTACAATCAAATCCCCTCTAAGGGGATGCTACCCATGATACAATGAATACAAATAAAATATCCAAGTCACACTGAACAGTCTTCTTGCAATCACAAATTATTTTTGGGTGGGTTTTTCATGACCACCATAGTGATTTTGATGTAGATCTTGTGTTGCTTTTTCATATGATGGACCTTGTAATCTACAAACAAAGAAACTAAAAATTAATTAAAATCATATGCATGATAAATAAAATAAATGTGATGAAATAAGATAAACTATATGGAAGCATGTGAAATCCGAAATCTATCTAAATGCAAGAATGATTTTTTTTTCTGATCTAAGCTATGCTAAAAAAAATAAAATCTAGATCTATTATTGAGATCATATCAGGGTCAAATGACCTTGCTTGCATGTCATATTAGGATGAGATGATTGCTACCGTTGGACTAAGTTTTCTTGAAACTAGTCCTACGATACGTGTAAGATGTCTTGGATGTGTTGAATCGATCACAAAGGCAAGGGTATATGATTACACTAGAAAACAAGAGCATGGATTCCTATCCTTTAAATAGTTTTCTAGCATGGTTTTCAGTAGACAAAGGGCTTGGAGGATAAAAAGAGTTAGCAATTGGATTGACCAAAGGGGTTAGGTGCCTTTAAAACCTTGTGAGTTGAAATGACCAAATGGTTTAGTTACCTATGGATCATTTTAAATTGAAATGACCAAAGGGGTTAGGTGCATTTTGAGCATTTTTAATTGATCTTGCTTTGTTTTGTTTGTTGAAATTGTTGTGGATTTAAGAATTTTTAGAAATTTTTTGTAAAAATTGTGACTATCCCACCCTAATATGGTCACGCTTGGGCCACACATCCATCTCAGGTGATAATTTTTTAGCAATATTATAAATATAAAATTAGTATTTTTTAACATCATTTTCACTATTGACAATGAGGAAAGAGAGATATGGGGAGGAGGAAAGTGATTTTATGATGTGAAACACTTTTGAAAAATCTAGCAAACCTGACCACGGACCAACCCAAGGATTCTTCTAGTAGAGGAGACAAAACGAGGAGGGTAAATATATCATTTTGTTATTCTATTGATTGTAAGAATTAAATTAATTTCATTAAATAAAAAGGATTAAGAAACATAAAATTAATGTTTAAGTTAATGAACCTAACCTAGATTAGTGTAGTTTAGAGTTTTTGTACTGTTTTATCTTTTCATTTTGTGATTTTTCAATTAATTTTGAATTTATATGAATGTAATTTTATTTTATTTTGGAATTGGGGGCCATATTAGGGTAATAAAATCTCTATTTTTGAATTTATGATTGTTGGGTCCAACGGTCAATTTTTTTTAACCATTATACAAACATCTCAACCTAAGACAACCGCATTACGGGGTCATCTTGACCTGATATAGCCTCACTCAGGGCCTATCTCATGGTGATATGGAATCGGTGGCTTAATATTTTGCTTTATTTTCTTGTGGGTTTTTTTTGTCTATTTTGATTGATTTTGAATTTTATAATTTTGGTTTCAACTTCTTAAAATCTGACACAAGTTTACCCGTATCTTTAGGAGAGCACATAAGACTCTCTTTATGGATGATTTAGAGTGGCTTAGGGATTTTGGTATTATGCATATCACTAGATTCGAGTTAGTAAATGAAGACCAAGTCTATCTAATGGCCTTGATAGATCGATAGGATAGCAAATAAAACACCTTCCACCTTTCAACTTATGAGATGACCATCACTCTAGAGGATGTTTATAGGATTCTCCACATTTAGGGAGAGCTTATTTTGTCATCATCTTTTGGTAAGCATGCAAGAGTACTGCAGTGAGTATACCATGAACATTGGTAAAGTGTAGAGCATGACTTGGAGAATGGTCGGGTGAGGATGGAGAGGTATGATGCATAGCTCTTGCCCTATAGAAATATAGTGCTTATGTCACTCATGTCTAGTATTCTTTTCTAAAATTATTCAAGTGTGAGGTTCCCATGGAAGCTCCTTGATCTAGTTTAGGACTTGGTGGAGTGCACAATAGAGCAACCATATATTATGGCTTGGGGGACTACTTTACTAGTATAACTCTACAATGAGTTTTTTGAGATCTAACATCAAGGTCAACTTGGATTAGAATGCAACTTTCTATTGTAGATATAGGGTTGGGAGAATATTCAGGTGGATATATTGAATGGCCTACTGTTGGAAATTTTGAGTAGTTTTGTTGTCATTGATGTCAAAAGCATATTGGTTCAATTTCGTCATCATTAAGGAAATCAAATGGTTTTTCCAAAAGCAAGAAGGTCTTGAAAAGGAATAGGATATAATATTTATTTTTAATATTATATGCCTAAAAAGGCCCAAAGTATGCAAAATCAAAAAAGGATAAGCATATTTTAATTAAATAATAATAATATATTATAATGATATTTTGGGCCAAATAACAAGGTGAAGAAGAACAAGGTTCAAGTTAAAAAACCCATGAGCAATTTACAAAGGATTTAATTTAAATTAAAATTTAAATTTAAATTAATAATGGGTGCAAAGGTTTTTAATTTAAAATATTTAAAATCTATTTTGAATTTTTAAATTCAAAATTCACTAACGTGTGAAAGACAAGAAGCATGAGTATTAATATAGGAAATAAATTTCATTTCCTATGTCCTTAGAAATATACACCTTGAATGAGAAAAGAAATTGTGCATTGTATATGTTGGAAGAAGAGAGTTCACATTTCAAAGCTTTGGTGGTAGACGAAGTAAATAAAGGTAGCATCATGGATAGAGGAATCCATCGACAATGGATAGTGTAGGCGGTAGTTGAGAGAGTGCTAAGGCTTACAAGGAAGGGATTGTGGGTTTGATCCATGCGATTGACATTTTTCTTGTTAGAGGCCTTCATTTTTTTGTGGGCACTTTTTGAGAGGAGGATAAGAAGATAAATGTTTTCCAAGGGTCCTATGTGGGCACGTAGCCCACTTTCTAGCCTATATTTAACCTAGGGTGTTGGAGAAACTATGTCGTGGGTTCAGTTTTCATTGAGGATGTTTTATGGGCAAAATAGTTGAAAGGTATGTAAAACATATTTTTATTTCTCCAAAGGTTTTGAATTTTCGAAATTGCTTAGAGGTTTTGTAAGCTAAAATATATTATATTATTTAGGGAGTTATAAGGTAAAGTAAATTAATTAATTTTTTTATTTTTTGGTGATTGAAATTTATTTTATAAAGTTGGAGTGATAAGGTGTATAAAGGAAATTGTTGTGTATTTTGTTATAATGAAAATGTTGACTTATATTATGTAAGTTTAGAGATTATAAGGTGTACTAAGAGAGTTGATATTTTGTATGGAAAAATAATTATTGGGAAAATTATTTTATGGAGATCTTGAAATAAGTTGTGGCTACCTAACCTTGATATTGGTAAAGAAAGTTTGATTGTGATAAGACAAGTTTTGAAGACATATCTCCATCAAAACAAAAGGTATGGGCACATATTCCTATAAGTAAAATATTGTTGGATTGGATGTCGTAAATGCTAAGTTAGAGTGAAAATGATTTTTTGATAAGCATTGTTGAGTTTGGTTTTTGAGATATCCAATATTGATTGACAAGGGTTTCTCTGGAATGAAAATTGATACTAGAAACCTTGTTTGATAAGCATTGTTGGAAATATTGAGTGAGCCTTCATATGCATGATTAGGGTTTGTAAAAGTTCATGGGTATCATTGTTATGTGAAGTTGTGTATAATATTGAACTAGGGTTTGTGAAAGAACTTGAGTGTCATTGTTATGTGATTTTGGAATTATATTTAAACAAGGTTTGGATTGTGAATTATTGGAAGTATTACAAAACACTTGTTTAGGATTTGTAAGAAATTTGTGTTTCATTAAGTGATTAGTTTAGTTTATTTGTGTGAGCTTTTATGGAATCTTACAATCATATTGGACAAGTTCTAGCGAGGACTTATTGAGCAGATTTGAGGTAAGTCTTAGAGAAGACTTAAGAGCCGAGTTGATTTGTGATTGGATCAAGCTTTGTGTTAAGGCGTGAGGATAAATTTGAGGATAAATTTTGGTATAGATTTTAGTACAGGTTAATTCCAGAACAAAGATAGATATTGAGAATATTTGTGCTAGACTAAAGGACTATATTTAGTGCAGATCAAAGATAGAGATTGAGCATATTTGTGATAGATTGAGGGATTGTGTTTAGTACAGATCAAAGATAGATATTGAGAAAATTTATGCTATACTAAAGGACTATGTTTAGTGCAAATCAAAGATAGATATTGAGCATATTTGTGCTAGACCAAGGGACTATGTTTAGTGTAGATCAGAGATAGAGATTGAGAAGATTTATGTTAGACCAAAGGACTGAGTTTAGTACAAATTTGAGATAAATTTGAGAGTAAACTTTGGAGGTGATAGATCAGAGGACTGTAGTCTTCACTGGATAGAGATCCATTAGCTAGGGTAGTGAGGATAAAGATCCATTAGCTAGGGTAGTGAGGATAAAGATATTTTTAGTGAGGACAAAGTCTTCTATAGATAGAGATCCACAACCCAAAGTAGTGGAGGTAGTAGTATTCTAGAGGATAACCATCCAGAGTAGAGGAGAAGGAGTTCTCCTATAGATAGAGATCCATGAACTAGCTAAGGGGATTGGTGTCTCCTGTGGATAGAAATCCATAAAATTTATTAGGATATTGGTGTCTCCTTTGTATAGAGGTCCATAAAAATTGTAATAGGGAAATAATTCCTAAGAGAATTAAATGATAAAAGTTTATAAGGAATATTTTCTCCATGGAGTAGCCCACATTGGGTGAACCATGTTAAATCATGTATCTCATGTATGTGGTGCTTTGTGTGATTATTATTGCTTTAATATTGCTGATGTTATCATATGGATTGAAAAGAAATTTGTTTTATCTTATACTATTCACCCCCCCTCTCAGTATAAGTACATGTTATTCAATTGGTATTAGAGCGGGTCTCTCCATGAAAAGACTAATAGCTTGGAGGAATATCCATAAGAAATACACATGACTTTAGAGAGTTAAGAAGAGACCATGTTTGACATAAAAGAGGGATTATTTGTTGCTCTCTATAACATTTAAAAAGTTAGAAATAAGAACTTAAGTTTGCAGGATCAAATTCAAGAGGATTAAAAAGCAAGGATAGAACTTCTACATAGTCTCGTAGAACTCAAGATAAAGGTAGAAGAGGGAAATAAAATTGAACATGATATGACAGATCTATTAAGAGCAAGAGAAACAAAATGTGAAATATTGCAAGTAGAAATTGTTTATCTAAGGAATGAAGTTGAAAAGACTAGGTACTAAAGGATATAAAGTTTGGGAAAAAAAATAGGAGTCAAGACTTCAATAAGTAGATAATTCAAACAAATATAAGCAAGTGACTTATACTCTAAAAGGAAAAGATATTAGGAAAGAAGAAAGGAAATAAGAACCATGGACAAATATTAATTACAATAAAAGGAGGAGCACTCAACCATATTTTCCAAGGTATTCAAATAGGTTACATACTCTCTTCCATGGCTATTGATTTTCATGTAACAAATATGATTATAAAGTTGTAAATTGTACTGGTTATGTTAAAAAGAATGAAAATAAAAATTTCAATTCTTTTGCACCTCTTATGGATAGTTATGTTATATGTTATAAGTGCAATAATCTTGGGTACAATGCTAGAAGGTGCAAAATGGTATTGCCTAAGTTAAGTAAAAAGAATACAACTTCAACAATTCGGAAAGAAAGAAAAGGGGATAAAAAAGCTAGATCAATGTTATTTCAAACAACTCTTCATGCTCAAGATAAAGAAGAACAATGGTTTCTTGATAGTGGTTGCTCTAGACACATGATAGGAGACAAAAAAAAATATTGTACTCAAAGAAACCAATAGATGATCAGTAAGTTTTGGTGATAATGAATCAACAAAAATTTGTGGAAAAAGAACTCTGAGTTTAGATAACGATAAAACAATAATAGAAAATGTACTATATGTAAAAGGGTTAAGACACAATATGCAAAGTGTAATCCAACTTTGTGATCAAGGTCATATGGTTATATTTCACCCAGATAGATGTGAGATAAGAAAGTCAAAAACTAGAAAAGTCATTACAAATGCAAGTAGAACTCCAAAAAACCTCTATATGCTTAGTGAGATCAAAAGAGAATAGTATTTTCTATCACAAGAATATGAGATTTGGTTGTGGCATAGAAGAATAGGTCATTTGAATTTTGATAACATAGTCAACATAAGCAATAAACAGGATGTCAAATATTTACCCAAGCTAAAAAATCCACAAAACACAATTTGTGCACCTTGTTAGCATGGAAATCAAACTAGAACAAGTTTCAAATAAAAGGGATATATATCATCTAAGTCATTGCAACTAATACATGTCGATCTATGTGGTCCTACCAGAACACAAAGTATTCAAGATGAAAGTTAATTCATATTGTTTATAGATGATTACTCCAGAATGATTTGGGTAGCCTTACTAAAATATAATTCAGAAGCATTTGGTAAATTCAAGGTATTTAAAGAATGATTTGAAAATGAAATAGTTAATAGGATTAAGTATTTGAGATCAGACAGAGGAGGATATTTTACCTCAAATGAATTTGTAGATTCTGTGAACAACATGGAATCAAGAGAGAAAACTCAGCTACAAGAACTCCACAAAAAAATTTAGTTGAGGGGAAGAATAGTACTTTTGAGAATATAGCTAGAGATATATTAAATAAATTCGAGCTTTCAAATGTATTTTAGAGGGATGTGGTTGAAACAACAATTTATATCATAAATAGATCTCAAATAAGATTAAACCATCACAAAACTCCATATGAGCTTTGGAAGGGAAGACCAGCCACTGTGAAACACTTCAAAATATTTGGAAGCAAGTGTTACATAAGACGAGAAGAGAAAAACTTGGGCAAGTTTGACCCAAGATGTGATGAGGGTATTTTTCTTGGTTATTCTAATAATAGCAAAGTCTATAGATGCTACAACAAAAGAACACACACTATTGTAGAAAGTATAAATGTAACAATTGATGAGAAGATAGGATTAAGAGAATTAGTTCAATAAATTGTGTATTAGGAATATGGAAGTTATCAAGAGAAGTTTCGTGAGTAATTAGAAGAAGAAGAGGAAATAACACAAAGACTTCTTCCTAAGACTCCATCAAGTATCTACAGAAATACCATCCAAGAGAGCTAATCATTGGGAATCCAGATAAGAGACAGATAAGGAGAAGGATAATAACATAAACTCAACAAGCAAATTTTTCTTTATTATCTAAAATTAAGCCAAAAGACTTCAATGAGGAAAGTAAAGATAAGTTATGGATTAAGGCAATGGATGAGGAATTAGATCAGATAGAGAAAAATTAACACTTGGGAACATGTTCCATGACCAAAAGATAAAAATATGATTGGAACTAAATGGGTGTTCAGAAACAAGTTAAATGAAGATGGTCAGGTAGTCATAAATAAATAAATGTTAGTATGTAAAGGTTATGCATAGGTATAGGGAATCAAATTTGATGAGATGTTTGCTCCAGTTACATGACTTGAAGCTATCAGAATGTTCTTAGCCTCTTCAAGCTTTTAAAACTACAAATTATGATGTTAAATTAGCATTTCTAAATGGTGTTTTAGAATAAGAGATTTACATTGAGTAGCCATAAGGGTTCAACTTGACAGATAAATCAGACTATGTATGCATATTAAAGAAAACACTTTATGGACTAAAGAAATATCCTAGAGCTTGGTATTCACGATTGTATAAGGACCTAGAGGAACAAGGTTTTAGGAAAGGAATAATGGATAGTAACTTATACATAAAAAATTAAGGGAATGACTTACTAATTATGGTTGTTTATTTTTATGATATCATTTTTGGAGGAAATAATGAAAAGATGTGTCAAAAATTTGCAAAGAGCATGCAGAATGAATTTGAAGTATCTATGTTTAGTGAGTTTTCCTTCTTTCTTGGACTTTAGATTTTATAATCAAATAAAGGGGTGGTTCTTTCAAAAACCAAGTATATAAAATATATGCTAAATAAATTCAAGTTAGAAGATTGCAAACCAGTAAGTACTCCCATGGTTATAGGATGTAAGTTAAGTAAAGATGATGAATCTCAAGAGGTAAATCATAAATTATACATATATATGATTGGCATCTTATTGTACATCATAACTACTAGACCAGATATCATGCAGGTAGTGGGATTAGTGGTAACATTTCAGGAAGCACCCAAGGAGACACATGTAGCAACAGTAAAAAGGATTCTTAGGTATTTAAAAGGGACTATGGATTTTGGGCTCTAGTATTCCAAAAGTTATAGTTTCACTCTCATAGATTATATAGATGCATATTGGGCTGGAAAAATTGATGATAGAAAAAGCACAAGTGGAGGAGCATTATTTCTTAGAGACTATTTTGTCTCTTGGCTAAGTAAGAAATAGGCATAAGTATCCCTATCTACAGTAGAGGTAGAGTATATTGCAACAGTTTCTATTTGTACACATGTATTATAGATGAAGTGAACTCTAGAGTATTTCAATATAAAACATGATTATCCTATTTCCATATTGTGTGATAATACAAGTTATATAAATATCTCAAAGAATCCAATGATCCACCCTCGGATAAAGAACATTTTGACCAATTATCACTTTCTGAGAGAATAGGTGACAAACAAGCAAGTCAGGTTGTAATATGTTACTACAAAGGAGTAAATTTCAGATATTTTCACTAAGCCACTTCTTAAAGAGACCTTTGAGTGCCTTCAAGAAAAGTTAGGAGTAGTTCTACTCTGACCATATAATTAACCACATCAAAAGGAGGTGGAGGAGGGGCTAAGCTAAGAGTTTCATTCTTAGCCCCAAGAACCAAAGGTGACCCTTTACCATTGATGAGAAAGGGGAAGAGATTTGAGTTAGGGAGAGAGCATTCAGTTAGGGGGAGAAGTTTCTTAGGGAAAGCACATTTAAAAAAAGGAATGGAAAAAATAAAGGGGGTGCCATCATTGCTAAAGGAGGATATTGTTGGAAATTTTGAGTAGTTTTTTTGTCATTGATGTCAAAAGCATATTGGTTCAATTTCATCATCATTAAGGACATCAAGTGAATTTCCAAAAGTAAGGTCTTGAAAAGGAATAGGATATAATATTTATTTTTAATATTATATGCCTAAAAAGACCCAAGGAAGGAGAATCAAGTTTGAATTAAATAATAATATTATATTATTATAATATTTTAGGCCAAATAACAAGGTGAAGAAGAACAAGGTTCAAGTTAAAAAAACCCATGAGCAGTTTACAAAGGATTTAATTTAAATTATAATATTTAATATTTGATTAAAATTTTAATTTAAATTGATAATGGGAGCAAAGGTTTTAAATTTAAAATTTTTAAAATCTATTTCAAATTTTTAAATTCGAAATTCACTAATGTGTGAAATACAAGAAGCATGAATATTAATATAGGAAATAACTTTCATTTCCTATGTCCTTAGCAATATACACCTTGAATGATAAAATACATCGTGCGTTGTATATGTTGGAATAAGAGAGTTCAAATTTCAAATATTTGATGATAGACAAAGTAAATAAATGTAGCACCATGGATAGAGGAATCCATCGAAGGTGGATAGCACAGGTGGCAGTTGAGAGAGTGCTAAGGCTTGCAAGGAAGGGATCGTAGGTTCAATCCATGTGATTGATGTTTTTCTTGTTAGAGGCCTTTGTTTTTTTGTGGGCACTTTTTGAGAGGAGGATAAGAATAGAAACATGCACCAAGGGTTCTATGTGGGCATGTAGGCCACTTGGTAGCCTATCTTGAGGCTAGGGTGTTGGAGTATGGGTTCGATTTTTGCTAATGATGTTTTGTGGGCAGAATAGTTGAAAGGTATGCAAAACATATTTTTATTTCTCCAAAGGGTTTGAATTTCAAAAATTGCTTAGAGGGTTCTGTAAGCTAAAAGCTATAAGGTAAAGTAAATTAAAATATTTTTATTTTAATTTTTGGTGATTGAAATTTATTTTATAAAGTTGGAGTGATAAGGTGTATAAAGGAAATTTTTGTGTATTTTTTTATAATGAAAATGTTGAATTATTTTATGTAAGTTTGGAGATTATAAGGTGTACTAAGAGATTTGATATTTTTTTGCGGTAAAATAATTATTGGGAAAATTATTTTGTGGAGATATTGAAATAAGTTGTGGCTACCTAACCTTGATATTGCCAAAGAAATTTTGATTGTGATAAGATAGGTTTCCAAGACATATCTCCATCAAAAAAAAAGGTAGGGGCACATATTCGTATGAGTAAAATATTGTTGGATTGGATGTTGTGAATGCTAAGTTGGAGTGAAAAGGATTGTTTTATAAGCATTGTTGAGTTTGGTTTTTGAGATATCCAATATTGATTAATGAGGGTTTTTCTAAAATGAAATTTGATGCTAGAAACCTTGTTTGATAAGAATTATTGGAAATATTGAGTGAGCCTTCATATGCATGATTAGGGTTTGTGAAATATCATGAGTATCATTTTTATGTGAAGTTGTGAACAATATTGAACTAGGGTTTGTGAAAGAACTTGAGTATCATTGTTATGTGAGTTTAGAATTATCTTGAAACAAGGTTTGGAGTGTGAATTATTGGAAGTATTGCAAAACACTTGTTTAAGGTTTGTAAGCAAGTTGTGTTTCATTAAGCCATTGGTTGAGTTGATTTGTGTGAGATTTTTTGGAATCTTACAATCAGATTGGACAAGTTCTAGTGAGGACTTATTGAGCATATTTGAGGTAAGTCTTAGAGAAGACTTGAGAGTTGAGTTTATTTGTGATTGGATCAAGATTTGTGTTAAGGATTGAGGATAGATTTGAGGACAAATTTTGGTGCAGATTTGAGGATAGTTTTGTGCCACACAAAATATAGATATTGAGAAGTTTTGTGCTAGACCAAAGGACTATGTTTAGTACAGATCAGAGATAGAGATTGAGCATATTTATTCTATATTGAGGGACTATGTTTAGTATAGATAAAATACATATATTGAGTATATTTGTGCTATATTGAAGGACTATGTTTAGTGTAGATCAAAGTTATATATTGAGCAGATTTGTTCTAGACTAAGGGACTATGTTTAGTGCATATCAGAGATAGAGATTGTGCAGATTTGTGTTAGACCAAAGGATTGATTTTAGTACATATTTGAGATAGATTTGAGAGCAATTTTGGAGGTGAAATAGTAGAGGATAGTAGTATTCAGTGGATAGAGATACATTATCTAGGACAATAAGGACATATATATTCTGAGTGAGGACAGAGTCTTCTATGGATAGAGATCCACAACCTAGAGTAGTGGAGGTAGTAGTCTTCTATAGGATCACCATCCAGAGTAGAGGAGAAGGATTTCTCCTATGGATAAATATCCATGAACGAACTAAGGATATTGATGTCTCATATGGATAGATATCCAAAAAATTGATTAGGATATTGGTGTCTCCTTTGGAGAGAGGTCTATAAACATTGTAATATGGAAAGCATTCCCAATAGAATTTATTGAGAAAATTTTATAAAAAATATTTTCTTCATGGAGTAGCCCACATTGGGTGAACCACATTAAATCATGTCTCTCATGTATGTGATTCTTTGTGTGATGATTATTGCTTTAATATTGTTGATTTTATCATATGGATTGAAAAGTAATTTTTTTTATCTTATATTGTTCACCCCCCCTCTCAGTATAAGTACATGTTCTTCACCTACCATGGACGATACAATGGTATATGGTGGATAGGGAGATATTATATCCTATCCTTTAGAGATAGGATGAGGAGTAGGATCAGATTCACTCCTATTCAAGCTTGATTGATCATTACATTGACTATTTTGATAGGTTGAGGTCAGAGCATATGGTATGGAATCCATGGAGGGATTTCCCATCTTGGGTAGAGGCTAACTAGTAGCTTAGTTAAGTGAGATGCATTCGATGGTTGATCATCCATCATGGTAGTAAGTATGAGTACTTCTAGTACTCCCGTGTGATCCACTAGTTGGGGATTCACTAGGATATATGAGATGAGTTTATTATTTATAGGTGGTAGATAGATAATACAAAGCCATCATAGCCTCAAGTTGAGCTATTAGGTGATGATGTATATGAGGTATTGATTGATCCCACTATACAAGATCCAAAGACTACTCCAAAGTATGATGCTTTGTGTAATGGAGGCAAATTAAGTAGGGTAGTAGATTCATCACAGAGGTGAGTGCATCATTGTACTAAGGAGGATTGGGTTGATATCTCTGAGATACGTGTAAATATGGAGGAGGGTAATTATGATAAGGAGTCTGATAAGGAGGATACTTAGAAGCAAATGGCAAGACTTATGGAGTAGATACGCATCCTCTAGGGATAGGTGACTAATAGTAGTACCTTGTAGGCACTAGCATAGATTTAGTTGAACAATGAGAGGTAGAGCTAGTGGGGTTTCAATGAGAAGAGGAATACCATTTGAGCTTAGGTTAAAATACTAAAATATGAGGCTAAGATGTTGATGATATAGTGAGATTATATACAGGTTCATGTGGTTAGAGTCACAATATATCGAGAATATTTACAAATGCAGTTGGTGGGTGTTACAATAGAGTGTGATATTGTATAGGTTTAGTTGATAGGTATGACAAATAGATAGGGATAGTCAAGGTAGGTCATAGATGATATGGCTAGGCTATAGGCATAAGTTACATATCTATAGGGGATTTTATCCCATTATACATCAAATAATTGCTCAAAATGAGACTATATATCCCTTTTGGAGGATAAGGTGGAGTGACTAGGTTGCATGATACTATCACATGTATTAGTAGGATCATCATAGTAGAGCTACTATAAAAACTCTGGACAACCATCAGTGAGACCATGGATTCCTATGTTTTTAGATACTCCATAAATATCGAGTGTCAATGGATTAGGGTAGCTTCATCAATATGAGGCTTAGGGTGGTGGTGAGACCAAAAATATAGGGCCAGTCTAATTTTGTTATATATTATGTTTCTCTTTTTGAGTGTGAGGTCTAAGGACCCACTCTATTATAGCTTACGAGCATTCTTGTACCATGATGTACTTTCCATGATATATATGATACTATCTATTTAATTATCTTATCATATTGTTTATTGCTTATGTTTATTTATTATATGGATGCACTTATTGAAGAACATAGGCTTATACTAAGAACGGGGTGAACAATATAAGACTAAATTTTACTTTTCCTTCCCAGATAATATTATCCAATATTATTAATGGCAATATCAATAGCAGTAATTAAAATAATGAATAAATCATCACATATAAGAGAGATACAAATTTAACATGGTTCACCCAATGTGGGCTACTCCATGAAGAAAATATTTCTACTAAATTTTCTCAACAAATATCTTGGGAATCAATTCCCTATTACAATTTTTATGGACCTCTATCAAAATAAGACACCAATCCCCTATGCTTTAATTTGTGGATCTCTCTCCATAGGAAAACTATTTCCTCTTTTCTCTAGTTCATGGAACTTGATCCAGTAGAACTCTATCTCCTCAAATAGTTTGTGTATCTCTCTCCATAGAATAACTCTATCTTCCCATCCAGTTCATAGATCACACTCCATAGGAGAACTATTTCCCCTTGCTCTATTTTATGGATAAATCTCCATATGAGAATGCTATCCCCTCTATTCTAGTTTGTGGATATCTCTCCACGGGAGAACTCTATCCCCTCTACTTTGATTTGTGGATATTTATCCATAGGATAAATCTTTGTCCTTGCTCTGGTTCATGGATATATTTCCATAGGAGAAATCTATCCCCTCTAATTTGGTTGTGATCTTCTAGAAGACTTCTACCCCCACTGCTCTATCTTGTGGATCTCTCTATATAGGAGAACTCTTTCCCCTTGCTTTCTCTTATGTATATCTATCCACTAGAGACTACTATCCTCTTTGCTCTATCACCTTCAAAGCCTACTCTCAAATCTATCTCAAATCTACACCAAATTCTATCCCAAATCTAGAATAAATTTTCTCTAAATTTGCTCACATATATGCACCAAAATCTACTCCCAAATTTATACCAAAATCTTCTCACAAATATATCACCAATCCTTGACACAAATTTTGATCAAAGTTGCTCCCAAATTATCATAAAGACTTCTCAAGGTCTTGCTCAAATATTCCTTCAAACCTTCTCAAATACTTGCTCAAATATACCCTCAAGCCTTCTCAAAGGATTTCTCAAATTTACCCTTAATTTTTCTCAAAATACTTGCTCAAACATACCCTCAAACCTTCTCAAAGACTTGCTCAAATATACCCTTAAGTATTCTCAAAACACTTGCTTTAATTTGTCATCAAGCCTTCTCAAAAGACTTGCTCAACTCTGTCCTCAAGCCTTCTCAAAAGACTTGCTCAAATCTTTCCTCATGCCTTCTCAAAAGACTTGCTATAATATATTCTCAATACTGCTCAGAAAATTGTACCACATATTTCCGAACCTTGCACACAAGCTTAGCTTATATCTTTTTCAGAAATACTTTCTTCAAATAAAATATATTATAATCATAATTTATTTAACTTCTTGAATATATATAGAATTATATGCACTTGCAAATAGCTCAATATGTTCTACTCAATAATTAAGTCTATCGCTTTCACATGTATCATATTTATTGTTTTTTTAAATATAGATCTAGTCTAGCATATGACACCTATCTTCTTGATGCACACACTTGCTTTCAAAAATATTATTTCTAATGTTTCACATTCACTTTCAATACCACTCAAAACCAATGCTCAATAGTTTCACACAATCATTCAACCAATGAATCACAACTTGCTCATAAACCCTAACATAGGTGTTTCCACTTTCTTTCAACAAGGATACACAATATAGATTTCAAAACCTAACTCAAATATTTTCAACGATGTTTATCAAACAATCATTTTCTCTCCACCTTATGTTCCAAAACATTCACTTCAACAAAATACTTTAAACAAGCAATGATGTGCCCATACCTCTTATTTGCTTTGATGAAGATATGTCATTAAAACCTGTCTCACAAACAACCAATTCTTCTTGTGCCACTTCAAGGGTTAGATAGAAACAGTCTATTTCAAAACATCCACATGAATATTCCTTCCAAAATGTGCTCAATTAAATCTAAAAAGATAATCTAGGACCCTTATTTTGATCTCAAGGAAAATGCATTAACATTCAACACAATCCCACAAAAATTATTTTCATGATTCAAGATGTACACATAAAATTCAAACGTCTTGTTACACCTTAGAACTCCTAACCTTGAAAATAATATTTCATCAACAAATATCACCAATTACATAAGAAAAATATTTCATTTAGACCTTATATCTCCTACTTGTCATTAATGCATTTTCAAAAGATAAATAAATCACCACTTCAAAAATTTCCTTCAAAGCACTAGCAAACAACTCCACTTAATTCTTGCATAAGAAAAAAATATTTCATAACACCTTTTATTGCAAAAATAATATCACAAAATCTCCTTATGAATCCATAGGCTAGGTGCATACCTTATAAACTTTGGACTTTGGCACAAATCAATTTTTAAAATAAAATTTGCTACTGCTTGTCATCGAGAATCGAACCCACATTGCCTGCTAGTCCCATGCCCTAGTCTTGGGTAGGCAACTATATGGGCTAGTAAACCACACAAAATCAAAGGGATACTTCCCTTCCTTAAACATGACTTCCTCTATACAAAATAAAAACCATGACATAAAATTTTCCACTGCCTCCGTCGCATCTCAAACACAAGACCTATCAACTTTTATGCTCTAGCACTATGACCATAGCCATTTGGGCTACCTGCATGGATGGGATGTGAAGATAGTGCCTTTTCTCATTATTTTATGCCTACCTCAAAATCTAAAAAATAACATTTTCCACTTTTCCCTACCATGAATCAATTTATGAATGAGGTGCTAGATTTAATCGATGATAGAACAACATTTTTCCCCCATAAACCTTTTCAATATTAATATTCTTTCAATATTATTAACCTTTGATGTCAGTGCTTTGAAAATCACATTTGGTGCTTCAAAAAATATATTATATTTAATTATAATATATGGATTTAAATATAATAATTTAAATACTAAAAATCCTTTTGGGCTTTTTCTTTAAGGAGAAACTTTTGCCACCATAAATAATTATTAACCTTTGCAAAATTAGCATCAAGGTAAATCAAATAGATTTATAAATTATTTCTCAAACATCATGGATATGAATTCCTTTCTTCTTGTTGCCTTATACCTCATGTGCCACCATGAAGAATGTTCTCACAAATATTTCCATAAACTTAGGAAATTAAACCTTTTGACATCAATAACAACACAACATGCTCAAATTTCCAACAATCTCCCCCTTTGTCATTGATGGTAACCCTTTTATAAAACTTTTGTAAAAAATCATTTTCAAAACCATTTGATTCCAAATATGCTCCCCCTAAGAAACTGCTTCCCCTGACTGAATGCTATCCTCCTTACTCAAATCTCTCCCCCTTTAACATAAATGTTAAAGGAACTACTTTGGGACTAAATATAAGACTCTTAGCTCAAACACCTCCCCATATCCTCTCCTTGAGGTGATTAATTTTGGGTGGGAGTATCTCTACTCCTACCATACAATGATCTTTTTCTTTGTCAACCTTATTTCTCAACATACCATTTTTATCCTTTTGAGTGTCCTTGTTCTTGCTTGTTTATGGAAGCTCTAGAAACATTGTTTTGCACCACATGGCCTTATGCCCTATATTATTACATATGTAACACTTAATTTTGTATTTCATAAAAGGTACACATATCTTGAAGTTCCTCCTAGTGAATCCATACTATTTTTTGTCATGAACTCTGCATTGGATTGCTTTGTGACCAAATAAATTACAAGAGTAGAAATACCATTGAAAGAGATGTCCATATTTGAAATTTTTCCTAGTAAAACCATATTCCTTCTTTTCATGATTCTTGAAATGCATAGCCTTGTGACCAAACCTATTACATTAAAAGCAATGTCCTTTGAAGAAATTTTACCTTAAACCCACTGGTCTATTAGTCCTTTCTTCTTTATGATGATCCATGTATCTTGTTTGTGCATTGTTTCCTTTCTTAGTGAAGGTTTTTTTCTTTCTTAACCAAAAAACCCCTTGTGGAGCCGCCTTGGTCTGAGAGACCATGAAAATGGGGTTCTACACCATCAAAGTCACCTGGGGTCGCACCCAACTCTGCCCGCACCAACATTATCAATTGGATTTTAGATACCCAATTCAACTTTTTGGTAGGGTGGAGATTTGAACTTGGGACCTCCCTTTGAGGATTTTCCTCTCCTATCCAACTCACCTACAACACTTGGGTGAAGGTTTTATTCTTCAACTCATCTTCATAAGTATCAAATTCTTCTTCACTCTCTTCCTTTGAAACTTCTTCTTTTGAGATTTAGCTTAACCCTTCTTTTTTTCCTTGTACTTATTCAAAACCAATTTCTATTTTGATAGATGAAGATCTTTGTGCATTGAATATCTTTGTCCTTATTCAAAACCAAGTTTAAAACCAAAGCCTTTGAAATTTTCCCAAACCTATGTAGCTTATCCTTAGATACTTTCACTTCCATACTTAGTGAAACTGCCTCATGTTCTAATTTTTCACATTCTAATACTTTTGCATCTAAATTTTCTTTAAATCTCCTTGTATTAGCTATTGAGTTTGTCAGGTCTTGTATAAGCTTTTATTTTTCTTCACCACATTCTTGAACTTGAGCATTGAATTTTGAATTCTGCTTTCTAACCTTTGTCAATTCTATAAGAGTAGTAATAAGTTCAGCTTCTAGATCTACTGTGCCTTCCTCTTAATTTTTTGAATCCTTTTCTACTTCTTGGTCTTCAAGAGCATCTTCATATTTTTCAACTTTACCTTTAATAGGAGCATTTCCTTCCTATTATATTGCCAAAAATAGATTTTCTTCTTCTTCACTATCTAAGGATATACCATCACTATCACTTGAAGCCTTGTTTCCCTTATAAACATATAAACTCTTCTTTTGCATTTGAAAGAACTTCTTCTCATGCTTTGTTTGACCATACCTATTTTTCTTTTCATACTAGATTTTCCTCCTTCCCTTTTCTTATCTTGTTTTTATTTACTGCTACTGCTTCTAGCTTTTGGATAATTAGATGCATAGTGACAAAAATTTCCATAATTAAAACATTTCACTACTTTCATACCTTTTTTCTTTCTTGAGTCCTTGTTTCTTCTACCATAGTTAGCTTTGTCATCATGACTTGACTCTCCACTTGATTTTGGCTTCTTATCCATTGTCTTATTTGATTCTTTGAAAGTTACCTCTTTCTTAGATTTGGGATCCTTTACTATTCTCATCTCATAAGCTATGAGAATTCCATGTGCCTCATCCATAGTGAACTACCCAATATATTTCATCTCTTCTATAGCTAAAAATTTTCCATCATACCTTGTGGAAAGTGACCGTAAAACTTTTTGAGCAACATTGGATTCTTCAATTTTAAATCCAAGTCCATGTATGGTATTAAAAATATCATCCACATGAAGTAATTATGTAGAAATTTCTTCCTCATCATGCATATTCAAATATTCAAACCTTTTCTTGTGGTTTTGTAGTATTTCCATCTTGACCTTTTTATTTTCCTCATAGATTTGGTTTAATTTTTCCCATTTTTTTTTTTATTTGCAATGCATAAATTTCACAAATTCTACTTCATGTAATTCACTTAATATTACATTCATAGCCTTTGTATTATTTACATGCAAGATCTTACCATATTTATCTATGTGAGGATTAGCTATAGGTGTGAACCCATCCTCAATTACTTGTCATGTCTCATATCCTTGTGCCATCAAGTAAGTCCTCATTCTTATGCTCTAGAAAGCATAATTTTTCCCATCAAAAAATGGTACCTTATTTGATGAAGATCCATTCTGAGATGCCATATGTGTTCCTGTAACCTCTTACTTCAAGCTATTAGACTCTTTTGAAGGAACCTACTCTGATACGATTTGAATAACGTAGGCTTATACTAAGAGGGGTGTGAAAAATATAAGACCAACTTCTACTTTTCTTTTCCAAACAATATTATCCAATATTATCAATGGCAATATCAATAGTAGTAATCCAAGCAATACATAAAACATCACACACAAGAGAGACATATATTTAACATGGTTCACCCAATTTGGGCTACTCCATGGAGAAGATTTTTCTACTAAATATTCTCAAAAAATATCTTGGGAATCAATTCCCTATTAAAATGTTTATGAACCTCTATCCAAAGGAGACACCAATACATATGCTCTAATTTGTGGATATCTCTCCATAGGAGAACTCTTTCTCCTTTTATCTGGTTTGTGGGAATTGATCTAGGAGAACTCTATCTTCTTAATTGGTTCATGGATCTCTCAATAGAAGAACTCTATATTTCCAATTTATTTATGGATCACACTCCATAGGATAACTCTTTCCCCTTGCTCTATTTTGTGGATCTCTCTCCATAGGAGAACTCTATGCCCTCTATTCTAGTTCATGGATCTCTCTCCATAGGATAAATCTATCCCCTCTGCTATGGCTGGTGGATCTCTCTCCATAGGAGAACTCTTTCCTCTTGCTTTTACTAATGGATATCTATCCATTGGAGACTACTATCCTCTTTGCTCTGTGACATCAAAAATATACTATAAACTATATCTCAAATCTGCATCAAATTCTATCCCAAGTCTAGCACAAATCTGTTGTAACTCTGCTCATAATTATGTACAAAAATATTCTTAAAAATATATACCTAAGAATTGACACATATCTTGATCAAATCTACTTTTAAATCTGTCCTCAAGCCTTCTGAAGGTCTTTCTCAAATCTGCCTTCAAGCCTTCTCAAATACTTGCTAAAATATTCCCTCAAGACTTCTCAAAGACTTGCTCAAATCTACCCTTATGTTTTTTCAAAAGATATGCTCAAATCTACCCTCAAGCCTTCTCAAAGGCTTGCTAAAATATTCCCTTAAGTATTCTCAAATGACTTGCTCAAATATGTCCTCAAGCCTTCTCAAAATACTTGCCCAACTACGTCCTCAAGACTTCTTAAAAGACTTTCTCAACTCTATCCTCAAGCCTTCTCAAAATACTTGCTCTAATATGTCCTCAATACTGCTCACAAAATTGTACCAAATATTTCCAAACCTTGCACACAAGCACATCTTATATATTTTTTAGAAATTTTTTTAAATAAAATATATTCTACTCAAAATTATTTTAACCTCTGGAACATATAGAGAATGATATGCACTTGCAAATAGCTCAATATGTTCTACTCAATCATTAAGTATATCACTTTCACATGTCTCACATTTATTGCTCTTTTAAATATAGATCTAGTCTAGCATATGACACCTATCTTCTTGATGCACACACTTGCTTTCACAAATCTGATTTCTAATGTTTGCACATCCACTTTCAATATCACTCAAAACCAATGCTCTGTTGAGTAAGGTGCAGCAAAAGTAGTGCAAAAGGATTGTAATTGTTGTCAACACAGACAAAGTGATGCAGTTGAAGCAGTTCAGAGGTCAGTCAGATCAAGTGTAGAAAATCTCAAGAAAAACAGAGGGGACCCAGATCCAAAAATTTGTAGAAAAATACAAGGAAGAAAACTGTCGCGATATCGCGACATGTTTTCTGTCGCGATATTGCGACATGGTTCCTGTCGCGATTTCACGACATACCGGAGGAGAGAGAAAGTCCATAAGAAAATGTCACGATATCGCGACATATCCGAGGAGAGAGAAAAAGCACGCCAAAATGTCGTGATTTCGCGACATGTCTGAGGAGAGAGAAGATGCAAGTAAGATTGTCGCGATTTCGCGACATGTCTGAGGAGAGAGAAGATGCAAGTAAGATTGTCGCGATTTCGTGACATGTCTGAGGAGAGAGAAGATGCAAGTAAGATTGTCACGATTTCGTGACATGTCTGAGGAGAGAGAAGATGCAAGTAAGATTGTCGCGATTTCGCGACATGTCTGAGGAGAGAGAAGATGCAAGTAAGATTGTCACGATTTCGCGACATGGCTGAGGAGAGAGAAAGTGCATTGAAAAATGTCGTGATTTCACGACATATCGGAGGAGAGAGAATGTGCAAGGAAAAATGTCACGATTTCGCGACATGCTAGAAGGAAAGAAACCAAATTGAGAAACTGTCACGATTTCGCAACAATTTTGAAGCAAAGGCACCAAGGATGAAAAATGTCGCGATTTCGTGACACATCGAAGGAGAGAGAAAGTTGATGAAGAAGTTGTAGCGATTTCGTTACATGTCTGAGTTTCGCCAGCATAAGCAAAGAAAAAGCACCAAGTAAGAAAAGCATAGCGATTTCGCTACAAGCTTGAGACACTAAGGACAAAAGTGCAACGACTTAGATACAGCTTCGAGTTGCAAGGTGAAAAGTAGTAGCGATTTTGCTACATGGTCAAAGTGCAAGGCAGAAAGATGTAGCGATTTCGCTACAAGTTGAAAGTGCAAGGTAAAAAGGTGTAGCGATTTCGCTACAGGTTGAAAGTGCATAGTGCAGAGGTGTAGCGATTTCGCTACAGGCTGAAAGTGCATAGTGCAGAGGTGTAGCGATTTCGCTACAGGTTAAAAGTGAGTAATGCGAAGGTGTAGCGATTTTGCTACAGGTTAAAAGTGAGTAATGCGAAGGTGTAGCAATTTTGCTACAGGTTAAAAGTGAGTAATGCGAAGGTGTAGCGATTTCGCTACAGGTTAGAAACACACGTTGGAGTTTCAATAGCAAGCAGAAAAGAAAAATTCTAAGGCAACAATGATGTAGCGATTTCGCTACATGTAAGGTTTTTCATGGCTGCATGGAGTAAAAATTGTACGGATGCCAGAAGCGTCGCGATTTCGTGACAGGGTGAACGAAAAGCCGTTGCAAGCCGAAAACGTCGCGATTTCGCGAAATCTATGAAGATGACGTCAGCAAAACCAAAATGTGTCGCAATTTCACGACAGGGTGAACGAAGAGCCATTGCAAGCCGGAAACGTCACGATTTCACGACATCTTTGAAGATGACGTCAGCAAGTCTAAAAATGTCGCGAAATCGTGACAAGTTGCTAGAAAAGCCGTTGCAAGCCGGAAGCATCGCGATTTCGCGACACCTTAGCGGATGACTTCAGCAAGACAGAAAATGTCGCGATTTCACGACATGTTTCCAGAGAAGCCTCACAAAGCCAGAAATGTCACGATTTCGTGACATCTTAGAGGATGATGTCAGCAATACCAAAAATGTCACGATATCGCGACAAGTTGCCAAAGAAGCCTCAGGAAGCCGACAGTGTCGCGATATCACGACAAAGTTGAGGATGACGTCAGCAAAGAGAAAAACGTCACGATATCGCGACAGGTAATGTTTTGGTGAGAAAAAGTCAAAGATACATGCATTGTGACAGGTTTCAAAAGGTGCCAGTTACGAAAAGTTAACCAGAGTCAGATCTGCAGTTCCAAGTGACAGATGGTGAGATTGCAGAGGAGAAATTCATGCTGCAGTTAACTGAAGTTAAAAAGTAAGTTACGAGACAGTGCATTCAAGACGCGAACGGCTGTTGCAGGGCCGTGTTGCAGCATGGTTGGCAAAGGTGGCAGTTACAAAGAGTAGCCACGAAACTCAGCATTAATTGTAGAACGGCTGTTGCAGGGCCGTGATGCTGCAAGCTGGCGTAAAGAGCAGTAACAAAGAATTTTAAAGAGCAGTTTCGAGAGATAACAGAGCATCGAAACGTGCAGAAGGGTTGTCAGTATATGTAGAGAAGGACTGTTAGAATATGTGTTAGCGTACTTAACTATTCTTGTTTGTATTTCATTATTTGGCTGGTAGATTGTTACGCTGTTATGCTGTTACAACTACTCAGTTACGCCGATGCTATTCCCGGCTGTGTAACCCGTTATTTAAACAAGTTGAATGCAAATGCTATTACTGTTCGTTGCACAATTCTACATGGCATCAGAGCCAGGGGCGAGGTGAGGAGCAGAGTGCGTTTTTTATTCGGGCGCAATTTTTTTTCGCAGTCCGTGCGGGTAGCGAGAGTTTTTTTTTTCCCAGTCGAACAAAACACAGGAATTTTTTTTTATTAAAAAAAAAAAAAAAAAAAAAGCGCGCAGGACCTGGCGACGTACGCCCGTGCGCAGAACGCACAGGACGCACGTCCCGCGTGCGCAGAGCGGGGAGGAGCCGAACGCGCGTCCAGCTCGCGACGCACGGGAGCGCGACCACGTAACGCGTGCACAGAGCGGGGAGGAGCCGAACGTGCGTCCAGCTCGCGACGCACAGGAGCGCGGCCACATCCCCCCCAACCCCCCTCCCCTCCCCCCGTGTGACGTGCATTTTACGTGTGCGCCCCGAGATCCCCCCCGCCACCCCTCCCCTCCCCTCGCGCGACGTGCATTTTGCACGCGCGCGCCCCGAGACCCCCCAACCCCCCGGCGGGAATTCAATTTTTAAAATTCCCGCCGCTGGTCCCGCAGGGAGTATAAACCCCCCCCCCCTACTCGGGGGGGGAGGGGAGGGGGTTTGGGGGGGGATAGTGAGTATTTTTTCGAAAAATAGCAATTTGGCATTGTAAAAGGTGCATTTTCGGTAGTGACCGACACCTTGTGGGTTATTCTTGTGGGCATTTTTTTTGTTGTATGTTGCATATTTCATTTTTGCACTATAACATTAAAAATTAAAATCAAACACTCCCTAAGTCCCCGAAATATAAAACCCATCTGTGCAATTTATTTGCACTGCAGCGTTCGGTATTTGCGATACCTCTGGCCAGAACTTACAGGTAAAGCTATCGTGATTTGGCTACTGTATTCGCCGCCTAATATAGCTGCTATAACGAGGTCTGATCTTGTTCTCTATAAATCGTCGGGGAGGAATAAGCACGCAATTTTTGCATTTTTTACTCCATCCACTACCCTTTATCGCACTTGTGTTTAGGCGTAAATCCTGACGAAGTATTCTTCATAGTGTTTAGGGGAAGTTACGCCCCACACATGAGAAGAATCTTCTATGGTAGGTGCCATCAACAAGGCGATTCCCTTTCAGTACCGCTTATGTTCCATGTATCGTATGATCTCTAAAACTCACCTATAGTCTCCCTCACGTAAGGGCGGGTGATTTTTGTTGATCTTTCTAAATACCTATAGTTTCCCTCACGTAAGGACGAGTATTTTGTACGGTATATTGGCCTAGCAAAAGGTATATCGAAAGGGGGACCAATTTGGTGATATAAGGAACCTTCACTATGGCCGCTATTGCAAAATTGATGACTGATCCGCATCAGTTATTGAAAGGTCCAAATTATACACCATGGAAACATAAGATGAAGGTTATTCTCCAAATGGAAGATTTGTGGGATATTGTTACTGGAGTAGCAACCAGGCCTTCACCAACAGCAGGATCCATAGGTCCTTTAGCAGATCAGATTGCTTTTGACAAGAAAGATAGTAGAGCAAAGGTGCTCATTTTGTTTGCTATTTTAGATGAAGTGCAACCTCATATAGCTAACAAAGCAAGTGGTAAAGAGGCATGGGATGCCCTTAGAACCATCTATGAGGGGAAGAATGAATCCACCATTCTTCATCTTCAACAACAACTTCATAACCTGAGTTTGAGACAGGGTGAAACAGTTGAACTCTTTCTGTGCAGAGTGTCTGAGTTGAAAGAGAAATTGAGTTATCTAGGAGATACTATGGACGAAAAGCTTCTCATTTCACTTGTGATGAGATCTTTACCTTCTTCATTTGATATGTTGATAACCTCCATCTAGGTGTCTCAATGACAAATTACCTACATCGAGTTGGTCAATCTACTTCAACAACAGGAGGCACGCCAACTTCATAAGGATGATTCTTCCAATACAGCCCTATACACCAACAAGCAGGGTTCTAGGAAGAAAGGTAATGGGCAAAAAGGAGGCAACTTTTAGAAAGGAGGAAATTCTCAACAGGATACGAAAGGAAAAGGCAAGCAACCTCAACAGAAGAAGAGGTGGTGCAAGATCTGTGAGAAAGACAACCATGACACCAACAGGTGTTGGCATAAGAACAAGCAAAAAGGCCAAAAAAAACCACAAAATAAGAACAAGCAACCCCAGGTGAATGTTGCTATTGAAGAATCTGACTCAGATTCTGAATGGGCACACAAGGTGCTCATGACTACCACAGATTCCACTCAGAGGGATCCTATTTGGTATGTCGATTCTGGAGCTAGCAAACATATGACTGGTGACAGATCGTGGTTTGAATCATTTGAGGCCAAAGAGGGCAAACCTGTCACCATTGTTGATGATAAAACCTACAGGGTTCAGGGAGAGGGTACAGTTTCAGTCACTCTTCCTGATGGCAAGTGTCAGATTGACAAGGTCCTCTATGTTCGGGATTGGCCAACAATTTGTTGTCGGTGACACAAATCCCGGACAGAAATATGGTTGTCAACTTTCGTGTTGAGAATGGAAAGAAGTGTTGTACAATTACCGGGAAGGGTAAGCAGATTGCAACGACTTCATATAAGCATGGCTTATTTGCACTAGATGCTATCTCTACTCCACATGTTGCCATGACTGTCTCTACCAAGGAGGCAACTCCCATATGGCACAAGAGATATGGGCATCTTAGTTCTGGCTACTTACTTGAGCTTAGCAAGTATGACATGGTAAAGGGTCTTCCTTCCCTTTCTGCCACATTGCCAGTGTGCTCTGACTGCTTGGCAGGAAGCAAGCATAGAGTACCATTTGAGAAGAGCTCTACAAGAGCACGAAAACCTCTGGAGCTAATTCACACCGATCTATGCGGTCCTTTCACACCCAACAGTGTTGGAGGGAAGAGGTACTTTCAGTTATTCGTAGATGACTACTCACGAAAGATGTGGGTTTTCTTTCTCAAACTGAAATCTGAAGATTTTGCATTCTTCCAACAGTTCAAGAAATCCGTTGAGGAGTCAGGGGCTTCTATCAAAACCCTCCGCTCAGATCGAGGGGGAGAGTTTACCTCTAATGAATTTTATGCATTCCTAGATAAGCATGGGATCAAGAGACAGTTAAATACTGCCTATACTCCTTAGAAAAATGGAGTTGCTGATAGAAGGAACCGTTCTATCATGGAAATGGTTCGTTGTATGCTCACAGGAGCTACTCTTGGGCAACAATATTGGGCAGAAGCTGTCACCACTACAGTGTATCTTTTGAATAGGGCACCCACAAAGGCCCTAAAAGGAATGACTCCACAGGAAGCATGGAGTGGTCGAAAACCCTCCATATCTCATCTACGTATTTTCGGGTGTCAAGCTTTCATGCACATACCGAAAGAGAAAAGGAAGAAGCTAGATGAGAAAACACTGAGATGTATTTTTCTTGGATATTCTAAGCACTCTAAAGGATATCAATTGATAGATCCTTTGACAAAGAAAATTCATATCAGCAGAGATGTTGTCTTTGATGAAGCTTTCACATCACAGAGCACATCTACAGTACACCAAGATATTGTGGAAACTAAGGAAGAGGAGATTCCTTCGTCAACACAGACAGGAGGTCCTTCTACATATTCTTCACCACCATCGAAGAGGAATCCTAAATGGTGTACAAATACAATCAGAGATGTAAATTTATCCACTCCTCCCAATTTGAATTTGGATAGACCTTGTACACGCAGTATGGCTCAAAAGGAAAGAGAAGCCAGAGAAACTGGTGAGGTTGATGATCTTTGTCAATATTTTGAGGAACTTTCTGTGACTCCAAGTAGAGAAGTTGAGGATATGGATATTGATGATGACAGGGCATTCATGTCTACCATAGATAGTCTTGAACCTGCATCAGTGCAAGATGCTCTTAGTGAGCCTCAGTGGAATGCCGCTATGGATATAGAGTATGAGTCTCTGATGAAGAATAAAACTTGGAAGCTTGTTGATCTGCCGCATGGAAAGAAACCTATTGGCTGCAAATGGGTATATAAAGTCAAGTACAAGGCAGATGGAACAATTGATAAGCATAAGGCCCGTCTTGTTGCGAAGGGCTATGCTCAAAAGGAAGGCATTGACTATGAAGAAACTTTTGCACCTACTGCTCGGATGACCATAATTCGGGTTATGTGTGCTATGGCAGCACAATATGGGTGGAAATTTCACCAGATGGATGTCAAAAGTGCCTTTCTTAATGGTGATCTCCAAGAAGAAGTCTATATGACTCAGCTTGAAGGATTTGAAGTGGAAGGCCAACAGCAGAAAGTTTGCAAATTGGTCAAATCCTTGTATGGTCTGAAACAAGCTCCTCGAGCTTGGTATATAAAAATGGACAATCACCTTATGTAGCATGGATTTAAGAGATGTCCGTCAGATGCAAACCTCTATTTCAAGAAACAGGGTTCTGAGATAGTGTTGCTTGTACTCTATGTGGATGATCTGCTCATTACAGGGAGTTCAAAAGATATGATCTCTACTGTCAAAAGAAACTTGTGCAAATATTTTGAGATGACAGATCTCGGACTTCTCCATTACTGTCTTGGTCTGGAATTCATCCAGAAGGAGCACTCCATCAAAGTGTCTCAGAAAAAGTATGCCAAGACATTGCTTGATAAATATCGCATGACTGACTGCAAGCCAATGGCAACTCCTATGGAGAATGGACTTCAATTATCGTGATATGATGACTCACCTCGGGTAGATGGCACTCTCTATCGACGAGTTGATTGGGAGTCTCATATATCCGACCAATACTAGGCCAAATCTCGTATTTGCTCGTCAACTATCTTTCGAGGTTCATGCAGGAGCCTAAGACCACTCATTGGAAAGCAACAAAACGTGTTCTTCACTATGTCCGTGGTACTATGGAATATGGCCTAGAATACAAGAGGAACAACAAATTCTTCTTGCAAGGATACACGGACTCCGACTATGTCGGATCATTTGATGATCGCAAGTCAACTTCTAGATACATTTTTCATCTGGGATCCGGTCCTGTCTCTTGGCACAGCAAGAAGCAACAGGTGGTTGCTATTTCATCAACAGAGGCAGAATATCGTGCCACACGTGAAGCTGTGTGCGAAGTGATATGGTTACGTCTCATTTTGACAAGTATGGGCCATCCATCAAAATCTCCAATACACTTGTTCTGCGACAATCAGGGTGTTCTGAACCTCGTCAAGAATCCAGTCCATCATGAAAAAACAAAGCACATTGACACACAATGTCATTTCATTCGAGAGGAAGTTCCAAAGCACCGAATTCAGCTTAAGCACATTCCCACCGATGCTCAAGTTGCAGACATTTTCACTAAGGCACTTGGACGTGTCAAATTTGAATTGTTTCGCAGCTCACTTTGTATTGCAAAATAATGTAAGGGGATGTTAGTAGTCTAGTATAGCTATTAGTTATTACATTACCCAAATAATGTAATAAATGGGGATGTTAGCGTACTTAACTATTCTTGTTTGTATTTCATTATTTGGCTGGTAGATTGTTACGCTGTTATGCTGTTACAACTACTCAGTTACGCCGATGCTATTCCCGACTGTGTAACCTGTTATTTAAACAAGTTGAATGCAAATGCTATTACTGTTTGTTGCACAATTCTACAATATGCAGACTGTGCAGAGAAAAGGTTGTCAGAACGTCAGAATGTCAGAAAGAAAGTGGCTAAAAGGCGGATCAGGTCAGAGAAATATTTGACACGTCAATTACAGCCGAGAATGCATGAAAATTTGGAGGGAAAGTTGAACCGTTTGAAATCGAGCCGTTCGAAGAAATCAAGAATAAAAGGATCGAATTGGCATAGTGAGAAGGTTACTGCGACTATTTTTTTATTGTGCATTTAAAAGGTCTCAGTAAGTAAGGGTGCTGTAAGAAAACAACCTTGGATAAAAACCTGTAATTCCATTGAATATTCAAGAGAAAGGTTTTAGATTAGATCAGAATATTTTGAGTCTCTAACAATTCTCTCTATGCTTCTGTGAGATTTTTGTATGTGCTATAGACCAGTAAGGGTCTTGCAAAAGAGAAGGCATTTTTATGTCCATTTATCTTGCAAAATAGAAATCCAAGTTGGTGCTTGGATAAAGGGGTTGGTGCTCCTATCTGTTGCAGCAGATAAATCAGGGGTTGGTGCTCCTTCCAATGGGTGCTGGTAAACAATTATAAATATTGAATCCTTGCAAAGACTGGATTTGGATTGAAGTCCAAACAATCATTCTTTGAGGAGTAGCCACATCGGTGAACCTCGTAAAATCTCGTGTTGTGTGATGCTCTTGTGTGATACTTGCATTATCTAGTTTCAAGCTTGCATCATTAGTTTTAAAAGTTGCAGATTTAAGTTTTTAAATAGTTACACTGATTCACCCCCCCTCTTAGTGTCATTGTGATAATATCATGCTCAAGAGTTTCACACAATCATTCAACCAATGAAGCACAACTTGCTCACAAACCCTAACACAGGTGTTTCCAATTTCTCTCAGCAAGGATGCACATTATAGATTTCAAAACCTAACTCAAATATTTCCAATAATTTTTATCAAGCAATCATTTTCTCTCCACCTTATATTCCAAAACATTCACTTCAACAAAACACTTTAAACAGGCCAGAGGTATTAGGGAAGGTGACCCGCTATCCCCTTATTTATTCATCATTCTTGTTGAATGCTTGGGTAGGACTATAACCAAAAAGAGGGAAAACAAAACCCTTGAGGGAGTTACCATTGCTCATGGAGCTAGAACTATCTCTCATCTTCAATTTGTGGATGACTCTACCCTTTTAGGTAAAGCTACAGTTAAGGAAGCTTCTAATATTAAGCAAATCATTAACTATTTTTCTAAGGCTATTGGGCGCTTAATCAATGAAGACAAATCTAAAGTTATTTTCTTTCACTGCTCTGCTAGACAGGAATCCATGGTCTTGGATAAATTAAGATATAAGAAGACCTATCTTCCAATAAATTATTTAGGTATTCCCATAAATATTCAAAGGCAGAAAAATAAAGATTGGAATTGGTTGTTGGACAAAGTCAAGAAGAAAATTGGAAAGTGGACCAACAAGTGGCTTTCTTCTGGGGGTAGAATCACCTTGGTAAAATCAGTCCTTCAAGCTATTCCTATTTATGTTTCTTTTGTCCCAAATGCTGTTCTTCGAGAATTGGATCAAATCAATCATCGTTTCCTTTGGAGTGGTACTAAGGAGAAAATAAAATGGGCCTTGGTGAAATGGGATACTCTATGTCTTCCTAAGAGTGAAGGGGGGTTAGGATTCCGGTCTTCAATTAATAACAACAAAACTTTAGCTGCTAAATTATATTGGAGGATGTTTCATAACCCCAATGCTCTTTGGGCCAATAATCTCCGTGCTAAATATGTTGAGAACAAAAGTCCTGAAGACCTTGTTCGCTATCAACTTCCTACCAAAGGTTATCCCATTTTAGCAGTTCTTAAGACTGGTGAGGATTTGATAAAGAAAAAATTATTTTGGATCATTCATAATGGTCAACATGCAAATTTTTGGACAGATTCTTGGGATGGTCACAAGCCTTTGATAACTTAGTTTCTTGATTGGAGGCCTTGGATGGAGGAGCTTCACCGAGCTAATTGGATAAAGGTGGCTAATTACTATCGGTACCATACTGGTAATTCAAAGGTTGGTAGATATTGGATACCTATTGAGGACTGGCCTATTCAAATCCCAGAAAGGCAAAGACAAGATATCCAAGGCATCCTTCATATGAGATCCCTCTCTTGGTCCCATGAAAAAGATTGTTTTGGATGGAACAAAACTACTAAGGGTGAGTATTAAGTTGCTCAAGGTTATTTGACCTTATGCCATAATAATCCCAACCATTCTTCTGACATATTTTCTCAATTATGGGCTCAAAAGCTTTGGCCTAAGGTGAGGTTCTTTAATTGGCTTTTATTGCATCGTAGGGTGCTTACTGGTGAGCAACTTATGAAGCATGGTTTTCATGGCCCTTTTAGATGTGAAATGTGTGAAGAGAATGTAGAAAATATCAACCATATTTTTATTGAGTGTACTTTAGCCTCTGAGCTATGGAGGAGAATGGCAACTTTACTTGGCTTAAAGTGGTCCAATTTTTTTACTTTTGAACAACTTTGGAGGGATTGGCCTAATCAAGAGGGTGTTGATCATTTTATTAGGCAGTTAGTTTGTATGGGTTCTACCATTCTTCTTTGGAATATTTGGAATGAAAGGAACAACCAAATTTTTAATCAAGATAGGAAGGATATTCACTATATTTGGCAAAAGACCATAGCCAACTTAGTTGAATCAGTCCATCAACTCCTTAATCACCCCCAAAACTCCCACCAAATATGGGATCAAGTGATGAAAATATTGAAGATTAAACCTTCTAAGGGCAACCAACTTAAAGGGAATGTGAGTATTAGTAATATGGATAGGACTAGAAATTGGCAACCTCGTCCTAAGGATTTTGGAAAAGTCAATATTGATGGAGCCTCTAGACGGAACCCTAGAAAAGCCAGTGTGGGAGGAATTGGTAGACTTTCAGATGGCTCCCTGGTTTTTGCTTTTGTTGAGAATTTGGGTATTCTTTCCAATAACCTTGCTGAGGGGTATGGTATCCTTAGAGGCCTTCACGAGGCTACTAAGGTTGGATGGGAAAAGGTGTTAGTTGAGTCTGACTCTCAACTTATGATTAATCTCTTGAAGAATCATTCTAAGAATCATAAGGTGGATTGGAGAATAAAAAGAATTATTGAGAAGATTCAATTAATCTAGATGGGATTTTTGAAAGTTGATTACAATCATGTGGTCAGAGATCAAAACAAGACTGCTAATGCTTTAGCTAATTGGGCTTTGGACAAAGGTGATCTTACTTGTTATGGCCACCCTCCCATATGGTGGGCTTCTCAAATTAAGGAAGCTCTTATTTCTATCATTTCTTTGGATGGCTCCAGTTCTGAAGGTACCTAGTTTCTTCTTGTTTTTTCTTTTTTTTTTTGTTTCCCTTTGGTTCATTTATTTATTTTTAGTTCCCTAGCTCATTCTATTCTTTATTTTGTTTCCTCTATTGATTCTTGCATTAATAGTCTTCTGGTCTAGATAGGTCATTGTTTTGTTCATTTTTTTTTTTTTGTCTTCTTTGTTTTTTTGTTTAGTTTTTTAAGGTGGTTGGGTTCTTTTGTTTTGTTTTGTTTTTGTGTTCTTTGTGTTGTTTTTTGTTGTTCTTGTGTTTTTGTTGTTTTATTTATTTTTTTATGTTTTTTGTTATTGTTCTTGTGTTTTTTTCTTTCTTGTTCTTGGGTTTCTCTTTGTTTGTGTTATTTCATATTTTTATGTGTGAATTTTTTCTATGTTTTTTGTTTTTGTTTATTGTCTATTGTTGGTTGTTTTTATTTTTATTTTATTTATTTTATTTTTTAGGTTTTGGTTGTGTTTATTTTTCATGTTTTTTTGGGTTATGTCTTTGTAGTGTTTTGTTGTTTTTGTCTTGTTTGTGTTTTGTTATGTGGTTCTTGTGTTTTTCTCTGTGGTTTGTGTTGTGGTTTCTTTTATATTATTGTGCGTGTTTGGTTGTGCTTTTGGTTTGGACACACTCAAGGAGCATGTTTTTTATTTTATTTTATTATTTTTGTTGTTATTTACTTTTTTTAATTTGGTTTTGTGTGTTTTTTTTTGCTCCTTGAGTATGTCAAAGGTGGTAGGCCAGGTCCGAGTCTTGGGCATTTTTTATGGAATGGATACCCCTACATCCTTGGGTCTTACCCTAAAGTGGCATCCCTTTTGGGATGTTTTACACAAATAAAAACAAAAAACACTTTAAACAAGGAATGATGTGTGCATACCTCTTATTTGCTTTGATGAAGACATGTCATTAAAACTTGTCTCACAAACAACCAATTCTTCTTGTGCCACTTCAAGGGTTATATAACAATAGTATATTTCAAAAAATCCACATGAATATTCCTTCCAAAATGTGCTCAATGAATTGTAAATAGATGTGCTAGGACCCTTATTTTGATCTCAAGGAAAATGTATTAACATTCAACATAACCCTAAAAATATTATTTTCACAATACAAGAGGTACACATAGAATTCAAACCACTTATTACACCTTATAAATCCTAACCTTGCAAATAAAATTTCATCAAAAAATATCACCAATTACATAAGAAAATATTTCATTTACACCTTATATCTCCTACTTGTCATTAATGCATTTCCAAAATATAAATAATTCACCACTTCAAAAATTTCCTCCAAAGCACTAGCAAACAACTCCACTTAATTGTTGCACAAGAAAAAATATTTCATAACCCCTTTTATTGCAAAAATAATATCATCACAAAAACTCCTTATGACTCCCTAGGCTAGGTGCATACCTTATAAACTTTGGACTTTGGCATAACTCAGATTAAAAAATAACTTTGTTACTACATACCACCAACAATCGAATTTGCACTGCTTGTTGGCCCCGCGCCCTAGTCATTTCGAGGCCACCGCATGGGCTAGTCACCCACACAAAATCAAAGGGACATTTTCATTTCTTTAACATGTCTTCCACCATATAAAACAAAAATCATGATGCAAAACCTTCCACTACCTCCACCACATCTTGAACACAAGACCTGTTAGCTGCTATGCTCTAGCACTGTGACCACTATCATCTAGGTTACTCACACAAATTGGATCTGAAGATGGACCCTCTGCTCCTTATTTTCCTCCAACATAAAACTCCAAAAAAGAATATTTTCCACCTTTCCCTATCTTGAATCTATCGATGAACGAGGCGCTAGATTTAATCATTGATCAAACAAAATTTTCTCCTTGAAAATTCACAATATTAATATCCTTTTGATAGCATTAACCTTTAACATAGGCACTTTTAAAATCACATTTGGTACTTTGAAAAATATATTATATTTAATTATAATATTTTAAATCCTATGTATTTAAATATTATAATTTAAATATTAAAAATCCTTTTGGGTTTTTTCTTTAAGGAAGAAACTTTTTCCACCATAAATAATAATTAACCTTTGCAAAATACCATCAAGGTAAATAAAATAGACTTATAAATTCTTTCTCAAACACAATGGAGAGGAATTCCTTTCTTCTTGCTGCCTTATACCTCATGTTGCACAATGAAAAATATTATCACAAATATTTCCATCAAATTAGGACATTAAACCTTTTGACATCAATGACAACACACCATTCTCAAATTTCCAACACTTATGGATGCAATAGATGATGGATGTATGACTAGATACAGTAGTATGTACCATAGATATATTTTGATATTGTTGATAATATTACAAAACTAGAACATGTACCTAGATGTATGCATCTATGTTATGTAAAGATAACATGAGAATGCAATATATGATTTTATGTTATATGTGAAAACATAATGAATGATTCTAAGATGCAAAAACAACATAAGTGTAAGCACCACAAAATGTATAAAAGTCATGAATCAAAGTGTTGATATTTTTGTACAATTCATGCATTTGAATGTTAACTCAATGGGATAAAAATGTAAAATTATAAACTGTGAATGATTCATATGACATTATAAGAGGTTTTAAGTGAACAATGATGTTTTTCATGAGATTAAAACACCCTAGTTGACCAACAAAATTTGCATATTGACTATACATGACTCTAAAAGATAAAAATCTACTAGGAAGACCCAAATATTCAATATCCCTATGTGTGCATAGTGAATTCATTAATGTGACACATAATACTACCCCATTTCTAGGTCGATGTTTATAGCCCATTTTTGTAATGAGGATCACCCTATGGTTGATATTTCCATGATTTTGTACTTGGTTTGACTCAACTACTCTGTAATGCGAGACCTCAAAACCTAAAGAGTCCTTATGTGCCATGTATGAGCATAGTCTAATGTTAAGATCTTCAAGTTTTGGGAAGTTGGATTCTCAATTCTCAAATCGAGTCCTAATGAGAATGAAAGCCTATCCTTACTACTTGAAGCCTTATTATTTTTATGTTTATAAATAAATTTAGAGCTTTGGGGAATCATATTCTTAACCACTCAAATTAATTCTTGGTGATAATTTAATCCTTATCCTTACTACACTTTTCATGATGTTTTTACCTTTGTGATAAGAATTAGAGCCTTAGTAAATCCTCGAATCGAGTACTAATGAGAATGTGACATTCATTATTACTACTCTTTCTATAATTTTTTTAAGATTTTACATATATTTGGAGTGGTGAAAACCACTATTGTCATTGTTATTTTAGACTATGTGCATAATAGGATAGCAAAGGAAATTGTTCACTTAAGAGGCCATGACTACTTCATAGTTTCATCTTTCCTTGTGCTAAATTATTTTTAATATGTGAATATGTGTTTGGGATTTTGAGATATGCAAGGTACTATCAAAGCAAGATCCTACCTTTAAAAATCAATATAGCTTTCTAGAAATTTTGAAAAGAAAACTAGGAATGGCTGAATGACCCTATTGAACACCCTATAACAACTTACTAGGTGAGGGAAAATACACAATAACCTAGGATGGAGAATGTGGATGGAAATTATGTATGGAGGCATGTGTTTTCCATATGAAATTTTGAAAACTAAGAGTTGTGTGTAAAATAGTTAGTGGTTGATTAAAAATATTTTTTAATGGTCATCCGGTATCTACCCTATCTTATACTAATGAAAATGGAGTTGCTCTAGTGGGCATATGAATGCTAGTCCTATAAGCCAATAATTAATATAGAACTCAATGTTAAGTTGTTTATTCATTAGAAATAGTAGAATATATAAGCATACAAAAAATCTCATGTATGTTAAGTGATTGTAACAATTTGTAAAACATGGCCAACCACTTAACTAATAGATAACAATCTACTAATCTATGATGACAACTAACTGCTAGAAGAAAAAGGACCAATCTAACAACTAAATAAATATCCAAACAACTTAACAACCTATTTCCAACATGGGAATTATGCCTCAAATGAATACAAAGTGCAAGAAATAATAAATTAATAAAATAATAAATAACAACTTAGGCTTAAATGGATAGGACTAAGTATCCTCAACACTCCTCCCAACCATATAAGCATTGGATCTCAATTCTCTCATCAAATGTAGAAATTCATGGGCCATATCATGGTGAGGAATCCAGTGAGCCATGTGTGGAAAGTGACCACGAGAGGGAAATAAGGTAAGAAGTGGAAGAACCTTGTCAAGTGTGATGAGTCTTCATCTCAAAATCCCTATCTAAAATGAGTGAAAGCTAATGATCACATGCCACTACTATTGTAGGGTTGATGAGAGGATCAGGTATGAAAAGAGAATCCTAAAATGGTGTCTCTAGAAAGTGGTGCTTATCCAAAGGAAGCCAAACTCTGTTTTCAACCTAATATGAGTGAGGATTATGATGCTTGCGCACCATACTCTGTTGTCCTATGGAGTCTCCTGCAAGTCCTATGTTATCTTGTCCTAAAGTCTTTGTTGATGCTAAGTGAATAAAGTGACCTTAGCTTGCTCCTCCATGTATGCATTGGTGGAAGAGGGAAAATCCAAAGGCAACTTCCATGGAGCAAGTGGTCGTGTCTATAGGTGTACTTGAAATGATGATATTATAATAAATGGAATATTTCTCATGAGTAAGAGTGATGGGTTCCTTAACCATGAGCTCTTGTGATTGTTCATTTTGTGAAAGTGAAGTTTCTTATTTATCATGTGCCTTTGATGGTGCTTGTTATTTATTTTGTGTGGAACATTTACAATTAGGATCCAAACTGAGTTCTTGACTTAATGGATTACGAACTTACCTACAACTTAGCATCAAATTTTATGTGGGTGTAGTGCTTTGTATCAAGTAGGTTTTATCATGCAAATCTAATATGTATGTATTTTTTTATCATGATATACAATATTCCTATCAAATTGATAGGGTTTACCTAGCAAGAGTCTACAATAATCCATCTCTATCAAATCACATATTACTTTGTTCTCAAACTCGTCACCAAAAGCAAAAATCAAGGTGCAAGTGTACGTGATGTTAGATGTGGAATCTACATCTTTACACCCAGTGTATATGGTTGGTGATGTGGCTTTACGGGAAGCTTCAACTTCTCCATAATGGAATTTGCAATGAGTTTATTTTGTGATTCATTATATATGATACAATCCACATAAAAATAATGTGTAAGGTGGGCTCTAGTGACAAACAAATGGTCATGACCCCCTTGAGAAAACATATTTTATATGAGGGTAACTTTATTTAGTTTACCCTTTAAATCAAGATACTTTTCTTCTATCCTCTATACTTTATAATGATAAGTGTTATTCACCTTTTGTTGATGTTGATTCCTACCTCTATAAGAGCTCTCCTATGATGAATGATATTTGTGATATGCACCATCTTTCTCCTCTGCAAGAATGGTATGGTTGAATGCCACATCCAAGGTGAGGAAAACATTAAGCTTGATTTCATTAAAAATTTGATCTTGCAATCCACGAGTGAACTTGTTAATCAAATTATCTTCTAAATATTTCACACCAAGAAGCACCCTTAGCCTATTAAATTGGAAAATCTAGTTAGCAACAGATATACTATAGGATTATCTCAATCTATACCACTTGGTCATGAGGTCACTTTGGTAATTCGGTGGAAAAAATATATTTTTCAAAATTTGGATCGATTCTTTCCAAGTCATGGTGGAATTATGACTTTGTTTTTCTACAATTAAAATTTTTTCTAAGCCTATGAGTTTGACTATAGCAAAAGCAACTTGTTCATATTTAGGAATTTCAGCATAACTTAACCAACTTTGCATATCTAAAATCCGTGTAGATAAGACATCAAGATCCCTAGATCCATCATACAATTTGATCTCATATTTTACTTTAATGACATGATTGTGATGAAATTTGATATCACTAGGATTTAATTGCACCACAATATCTTTGACCTTATATTCCAAAATTTCTACTGCAACAGTGTGGTTTTCCATGTTTTTTTTGAGGTCTTGAGCCATGTTTTTCCATGTATATGCCAGACTAGGAGGATTACAAAATGGTTTTGCAAGACTATCTAGGCTTTAGGAACAATTGGTAGTTTCCTAATGCAAAAATGTGCCTAGATTACAACAATTTTGCCTTCCAAATTTACAAAAATAGGCTAATTTAAGTGCTTTTACAAAATTAAAATCAATTTTGCAATACAAAAATAGCACTAAAATTTGAGAAATTAGCCCTTACAATTGGAAAAATTGACTTATGGAGGCAAAAATAAAATGTCTTGAGGAAGAAAATGCAATTTTAAGGGTAAAAATTGCTAAATTGAAGGTAAAAAAATAATTTTATACCTTCTCTATTGTGTTTTGGTACCAAAAATTGCAATTTGAATAAAAAAAATCAAATATTTGATTTTCCACAGCAAAATGTTTGAATTTGAGTAGTCAACCTGTCGATCAACTATGGGTCAATGACCCCTGACCGTTGGTCAACTACAATCATTAATAATAGTCAAAACCTCAAGGAAAATGTACACAATGGTCACAACACATCAAATTCCCCTGTGTATGTAATAGTCACAAGCACCAAAAACTAGTGTAAAGCCCAATACCATGGGGCCTTCCTTGGAAAGGGCACCAACCACTAGTGTCAGCCTGCATGAGTGCAAGTCTAAGGTGACCACCATAATATGGTTAATATATTATATGCACGATGGCACTTATATTATGCACTTCACCCATAGCAGGGTGAATGTGGGATAATTTACCACTAAAAATAATAAACAAACTCACATGTGAAGAGTTTTCCACCTACAGACCTCATCAAAATGTGGATGATGAGTCAAAAGTGTTAAATCACACTAGAATTCATCGTTTACTAAATCTTATCTCTAGGAAACAAAAATTTCACTGGGAAAAATAAAAAACCTAGTGCAATCTCTCTTGCCACTAAGAAAACTATCCACTCACCATAAACCTCTCTCACCTCTAGAAAAAAATTTCTAGTTGTCAAGATCGCATGGTCATATAGAAATTGTTTATTTGAAAATTCTCACTCACCGTCAAAATGGTATCTTGGCCAAAAAATAGTACTAGGAATCATGCACTTCGTCCTATCAAAAACCTTCATTGAAAAATGATGACCAACAAGAGAATGGAGCATGCCATCATGTTGATGCTGAAATGTGGTTACCACAACTCATTGTGACCTTCAAACAATCACCATAAATATGGAATCATAAAGAAAAATATCCTTGCCACATGTAAAGAAACTACTAAACCTCGATGATTCCTCCATATGTCAATTAACAAATGAGGGAATTAGGGTTTCAATCTTTGATTTTATTGGTTGATCAAACCTTAGGTATCAAGTTTTAATTTTTCTCTTCACCATCCACCTGCAAATAATTTCTTGTCTAGAACTGTACAATCATATATGGGTAGATTCTTTCTACCTTTATCTCAAAAAATGTGGAGTACGACTGGGGTGTAGTAATTTATTCTTGTCTATGGTTATGGCCAGAGATTTTTGGTAATATTTTCCAAGCTTCATAGTCGGGTGGTGGTGGACATCCACTGTTATCATTGCGATTGTGGATCATTTGCAAATACTCTATAGCGTGGCCTACATGGGTATGGGGTGTAGAAGTAATGGAGTGATAATGGAAGGGAGAAGGTAAATTTGGAGAGGTACTGAGGTTAGGGGTGGGGCTAGGTTGTCTACTCTTACCTATTTCAGAATCGGTTGGCAAACCAGCCAAATGATCCAAAAGGTGTGAAGGAGAGGAAACAAGGGAAGGAGTAAAATATAATTTACTCCATCAATACTTGCTAAAATCCTATTAAACCTTCAGACACACACATATCCTCTCAACACTTGGAACCTTCTCTTGGCAACCATGGTCTTCTCATGGCAAGGAGTGCCAATGTCTCCTCTTGGCCAAATTTTAGCCTCAAAATTGTGAAACTACTCCTCAAATATCTCCTTTATTCAGATATTCAAAGCAAACATAATTGTTTCTTCAACAAGAAAAATATTTCTTACCTTCACCTCAAAAAATTTGGTTACCTTCTAGTTTCTACCAGGGGTATTCGGTGTAGGGGTACATTTTACCCTCTACCACATCTTAAGCTTCACAAATGGATGTTGTGGCTAGCCTCTAGCAAATTTCACACAAGAACCTACCTAGTATATGTTGCACTAATTATAACACCCAACTAAGCACCTAGTAAAGAAATGGAAACTTGCCCTCCTTCCTGCAAAAAAATTATCCTCGACTCTAATACAACTAATGTCAAACTCAACTTGAAGTTGTTTATTCATTAGAAATAGTAGAATATATAAGCATACAATAAGTCTCACATATGTTAAGTGGTTGTAACAATTTTCCAAACATGTCCAACCACTTAATTAATAGATAATAATCTACTAATCTAGGATGACAACTGCTAGAAGATAAAGGACGAATCTAATAGATAACTAAATATCCAAACAACTTAACAAACTACTTTCAACATGGGCATACTATGCCTCACATGAATACAAAGTGTAAGAAATAGAAAATTAATACAATAGTAAATAATAACTTAGGATTAAATGAATAATCCTAAGTATCCTCAACAATAATGCTAGAGGTAGTTGAAGATGCCAATGTTTATGATGATCATTGATATTTTTCTTGAGAATGATAGTGACTGTTTTGATAGATGCCTCTGCTTTCCCATTAGTTTGTGGATAATAAGGCATTGAGAAGATATTTTGAATATTATATTTAGTGCATAAAGCTCTCATGTCCTTATTTTTGAATGATGGTCCATTATTCAATATTATTTTGGATGGAATACCAAAACAACATATGATGTTATGTAATATTCATGGACTTGTCATAGAGGCAATATAAATTGATTCCATCCACTTTGTAAAATATTTTATGGTCGTTAAGATGAAAAGTGATGGCTATATGAGGGGGGAGAAATTTTATTGATTAATTTAAACCCCCATTGTGAAGAAGGCCACAGTAAATGAATTGGTTGTAAGACCTATGAAGGTACGTACGAAATATTAGCATGATGCTTAAATTTAACACACTTTTTAACTTAAGCATAATAATCTTAAATTCCTACTTTAATTTATTTTTGCAAGTGTGTTTAAATTTTTGCATTTTTTAGTTTAGTTGTGTGTTTAAAATTCCTACAATTTTCTTTCAGTCATGTATTTGATAATGATAGTTTAAATTAATTTTCTTGCAGTTTTAGTTAGAATTTAAATTTCTAAATTTTTATTGTTTTTTTGGATAAAAAGAACTACACGAATGAACACCACATCCCCAAAACCAATTGACACATAGGAATCATCTCCTGAATACTACAGACATATATTGTGCACTAGTACTCAGTAATTTTATGAAATCCCATATTGATAAAATTAAATGGAAGTAAATTTTCTACTTTTAGAAACATGATTTTCTACTCACTAATTTGGCACCATTGTTGGGGAGTGCCAACTATAGTATTACTTGTAGGTCAACCATATTGAACTTAGTCATTCAAACTATCTTACCCATAGGTTCTTAACCTGATAATGTATGATTCCACCAAGATTAAGATGACTAGATGGTTTTTTTTTAAAAGCAAAGATATCACTCCATAATACCTAAATATCCTTCTGAAGTACCTTTTGAAACATCTGGAACAAATCCAAAAAGTGAGATATCATCTCCTCTGATGGTACATTGGTGTAGTTATCCAATATTTGAACAAAGTTCTTCTCACCATTTTTAGAAAATATATTTTGATGGAGTACTAGTTTCAAACCTTGGTGTAGGACATTTTTTTGAAGGAACCCAATCCAAGGAGGATTTATTAAATATTCAACAATGGAAAGCAGTCTAATATGGAACCATTTTAAACATTGAATTAGGAATATTATTATAAGACAAAATAAATGAGTGTGAATATTTGAAATTTACCTTGGAAGTAGCAAGTGTAGAACCTGCATCATCTAAAAATTTGGTTGATAATGAAGAATCTTCAACCAACTTTGAATTTCCAATTAAGGAAGCAAGAGAAGAAACCAAAATGAAGCATATATTTTCTGTTCATATTCCCAACTTCAGGGGATTACCAAATGATGACCGTGATATATTCCTTTTTAAATTTGATGTACTATGAAAATCAGTGGACTATAAATCAGATACCCCAATACTGAAATTATTTCCCTCTACACTAGATGATTCAATATTATGCTAGTTTATAAGCTTAAGAAACAAACACATTACAACCTAGGAGGATATGAAAAAAATCTTCCTAGAACAATACGAAGATTTTTAGAGGGCACGATATGCCAGGGAAGAAGTCCTAGATATATTCCAAAGATAAGAACAATCATTGCAATATTATTCAGACAGATTTAACTTCAATCTTCAATGATCACCCCACACAAAACTAGGTGAGAAATCCTTAATAAGTACATTCTTAAGGGGTCTCACAAATGAGTCCTTAGATTATTTAAATTTGTTATCAGGAGGTGATATTTACCAATATTAAATGCTAGATATCAAACAATTGTGTTGAAATTATTAATGAAGAAAAGGTAAACCCACCAACCGAGTCACAAAAACCATAACCTATATAACTAAGGAATAAATAGAAAATACATTGGATGCTATGAAGAGTGATATATTATCATCTCTCATACTTCAATTAGATACACTCCTACTTTAGAGAAAGAAGTAGGAGATTGAAGAAGCATTAACCTTATTTTACCAAATATGTAGAAGAAAACACTATAAGAATGAGTGTCTAGAAAATAAAGAGTGTATGTCATTTGTCAATAGTATCATAAAATGAGGTTGTGACCACAAATAGAAAATATAAAATAACCTAAAGTAGCAGAAACATATTTTATACGTAATAGGAGAAATTAACAACATTTTCTTGTAGGAAATAGTATGCTAGGAGGAGGACCACCCCATGGGACATGTAATTTTATGAACCAAGGGTAAAATCAACCATCCAATATGGTATGGTGGGGTCAAGCACCTTGGATGAATGCCACACAAGGATACACTCCTTACACCCTGTATCCATGGATTTCATACTAGCAACTTGGACCATAGCGGTAGAATTACAATGCACGAACTTCACCTCCACAAACCACAACTTAATCCCCACTATAGCCTAGTTTATTGGAACTTCCTACTTCTAGGCCAAATAAGCTACTTTCACAACCAACTCTAAATCCAAACAACAAGATAAATCATCCTACTATCAGGTAGACACATAGATGTTTTCCATGTGTCATATTAGAGTAAATTGCAATCTTGTACAACATAGACTAGATAGGCAATTAGGAGTAAGAGAATATAGATTTAAAGGTATAAGAACAAAAATATTTTATAGAGGAGGTGAAATAAAGTGAAACTACTAAAAAACACAAAAATTAAGGGGTTCCACCCTTCTCAAAGAGATTACAGGAACTTAGAAAGCCAATGCAGCTAGAATTTGATATTATGGAAGGCTTAAAACCCGAAAATCATGATTCACATTTATTAGGCCATTAGAGATGTTCCAATATATAGAAATGCTATTAGAGAATTATGTCTAAACAAAATAGGAAGAAAACCATCAAAATCAGTTAATGTGGTAGGCCAATTGGCTAATCTCATGTTAGGCAATACCTACCATCCTAAGTACTATGATATAGGAAGCCCAATATTAATAGTTCTAATTGTAGGATTATAGTTACCCAACACATTAGTAGATCTAGGAGCTTCCATAGATATAATTACCAAAGAAACCATGCAAAATATCTAGCTCACAAATATGAGGCCAACCAAACCAATGCTCCAATTGGTTGGTCGATCTACAGTACTCCTCAAGGGAATGTTGAAAGATGTTGTTGTAATAGTAGATGCATGGGAGTATCCAAGAAATTTTCTAGTGTTGTAATCTAGATATGGATTGGGTGGTTATCCACTTATATTAGGCTGACCTTTACTAGCCATAGTTGATGCTTATATAAGTTGTAGGATAGGACAAATGATGATCTCAGACGTACATAACATTAAAAAATTAATCATTTATCCACCTGCACAATCTACTAATTTATTTGGAGAAACAAATTGTGAAGTCTTAAATACTGATGTCTTGACAATGCTTCGACCAATAATATCTCTAGATGAGATAGAGGATAACATCGATGAAGATCAAGTCATAACACACTTTTTCCAAGGATAATCTTCAAATCCTCCTGTAGAATATGCACTTGTAGGTATCAAGGAGAATCATGTCAAAAAAATAGAGGTAGCACCTGGAGTATTGTTGAACATTGATAATGAGTTATCAACTATTCAAGAGAAAAAATTGAAGGAAATACTAGTCAAACATCAAAGTACTTTTACATGGGATTATAAAGACATGAGGGGGATTGCACTAGAATTTTTTATGCACAAAATATATTTGGAATATGATGTAATACCGGTAAGAAAATCCCAAATAAAAATGAATCTAAAAATGAAAGAAATTGTCAAAGCTAAATGACAAAAAATTTTGTTAGTTGGATTTATTTATCCTATATTAGATAGTCATTGGGTATTATATTTAGTGGTGGTTCCTAATAAAAATTGTAAGTGGTGCACTTATGTTGATTATAGGATGTTAAATAAAGGCACTAGGAAATACCATTGCTCCCTACTCTTTCTTGACCAAGTCCTCGATACCTTGGTAGGATGGAAATATTTTTTATTACTAGATGGGTTTAGTGGATATAACCAAATTAAAATAGGGGATGAAGACCAAGATAAAACCATGTTTACTTTTCCATGGGGTAATTTTTCTTACCGAGCCTTACTATTTGGGTTATGTAACACACCTGCCACTATCCAACGAGTAATGCTTAGTATCTTTTGAAAAATGGTGGATAAAACTATGGAAGTTGACATGGATGACTACATCATATATGATGAAACTTTTGAAGAAGCCACAAGTCACCTGGAGAAAGCATTCCAATGTTGTTAGGAAACTAACCTATCCCTCAGTAATGATAAGTGCTTTATGTTGATGCAAGAGGGGATATTGTTAGTACATCATATATTTGCCACAGGGATTAAGGTTGACAATAAAAAATTGAAGTAATTAAAAATATACCTACTCCCCAAACCAAGAGACATATCCATAGTTTACATTGGAATACATTTTATCTTGATTTAATCTCAATAAAGAGTTAGAATAGCAATCCAAACATTAGTTTTTTATTGAATAAACCCATTAAACACCATCAAGCATAACATCAACAACACACTTAGACACCTTGATAGATTTCATGAAGTATATCCTATTCAAATTGAATATTTGCACATCTTGAGGGTCTCCTTTGGAAAGCAACCCTCAAATGGGGAAGTAGGGATTCCCTATGGGTCTCCCTACATGTGTGCGAGATTTTTGAATCTATAGGTGTTAGAGATGATAGTCATCTAGGAAGTGGTATTGGTTTATCTTCAACCATTAATTGGCATCTACCTTTGAAGGGAATGTATATCCAAGTTAGATGGATATATTTCCTTTTATGATTCATATATGGTAACTCCTCACAAAGTTAAGAAGGTAAAAATCTATGTGGAGAAGCCATCTACCTTTCATATAGAAAATATTAAGAAAGGCTTTATTAAGATGATAAATAATTATCTAAACTAATTGAAAACAATTATTGAGGAACTATAGGTGGAGGATGATTTCTTCCTTAGATATATAAATTCTATGATTAAGACTAGACTAGGTATGTATTACACAATAGATCCAAAAGGATAAAAACTCTTAGCCTTATCAAATTAGGAACTCCAAAATTTAAAAATATGGATGATCTAATATAATAGAGCTAAATACCAAAATGGATCTAGACCTAGGGTACTTATTATTTCCCCTTCTAATGGAATGAATAAATTCTCTTATAGAATCACTTGGAGTTGCACTAACAATGTAGTTGAATATAAATCTCTATAACTAGGTCTAATAAAAGTAAAAAAAATGAGAATCGAGTTGCTACCAATTTTTGTAGATTCTAAGATATTGGTCAATTAAATCATAAAAAGCTACAACAATAAGGATCACTAATTTAAGGACTATCAAAAAAAGGTCTTGGACATAATGGAAATATTTGAGGATTTAAACTTGAAAATAGTGCCTAGAAGCCAAAGCACAATAGCTAATGCATTTTCCTTATAGAGAAAAAAAATTGATCTAGCTTTTGATACATATAAAAAATCAAATGTAGTAAAATTTGTCTCTAGGACATTCATCCTATCCAAGGAAACCTTCTAGTAAGTATTTAATAGTGACAAGAATATAATTGTTTTCTTAACTAAAGAATATTGTTTTGCATCATAGCTAAAATAAATTATCAATAACATTGATGTAATTAAAGAAAAATCATATTTCAAAAGGACTAATAACCCTAGAGATCCTCTTTAATACCAATGAATGGAAAACTACTTGGAAGATGAGCATTGATAAACATGAATTCAAGAAATTCTAGATGGAACCTAGAAATATCCTAAAGGTTGTATTATAATGTTTTGATCAAGATATAAATGAGCTCATGTCATTATGCAAAGAGTTTAGAAATATAATAGCATGGAGCTATAAATATCTCAATGTCCATAGTAGGGAGGTGATAGAGTATACAATTGAGTTTTAACCTTATGTTAAACCCTTTAGGATAAAATGTAGGCCAATAAACCCAAATATAGAAGCCCTAATTAAGCAAGAACTATTATAACTATTCAATGCAAATATTATATACCGTATTAAGCACTCCACATGGAGAGACAATCTAGTTTTGGTCTAACAACAAAATGGAGATATACAACTATGTGTAGACTTTAGAAATTTAAATAGGATATCCCTCAAAGATCACTATCCACTACCTCTAATTGACCAAATCATATAAACTATGGTAAGGGATGAAATATTTTCTCTACTTGATGGATTTCTTGGATTCAATTAGATTTAAATAAGAGATGAACACCAGTATAAGATAAAATTCACCACCAAATGGTGTATATTTGCATATCAAAAGATACCTTTTAGCCTCTCCAATGCTAGAGTAAATTTTTGAAGGGCTATGGACATTGCCTTTGGTGAATTGGTAGATAAATTTATTTTGATTCATTTGTATTATATGATAGTGTTATCCCACAATGAAGATCAACACATGGATCACCTTAGAATGGTCTTTCGAAAGTGTCAAAAATTCAGTCTAACTCAATCTCAAACAATTAGTATTCATTATGCATAAATACAAGCTATTAGGACATGTTGTATCCAAAAAAGGACTAGCTATTGATATACACTATGTCAAAGCAATATTAATACTTTCAACCTCCCTCAATAAAATTTTTCTACAATATTTCTTCAAAAAATCAACTTTGTTTAGAAGTTCATATCTGATTTTTCTCAAATAGTCAAACCTATGATTGAGCTTCTAAAGAAGGATGTAACATTTTTATGGATACAAAAAAGGATAAAATATTTTAAAAATATCAAGTAGATGATAACTCAAGCACCCATCTTGGTCAATCTATACTACAAGAATAATTTCATCCTATATGTCTATGTGGCTAAGGATAGTTTTTATACTACTTTAACTTAGAAATATGACAATCAAGAGGAGCACCTAATAACCTTAATAAGTGAGATAATTCATGCATACAAAAAGATTTATAATGTATTAGATAGGAATGTATTCACTCTCATGAAATTCCTTAAGAAGTTAAGGTATTATATGTCTTAAAGCAATATTTTAGATTATGTGGTGCACCTTGATGTTAGAAACTTTATTCTATAAGGATAATTGGGAGAAAAAAAATCATATGGATTACAAATATCTAAGAATATTACATTGAGATCCAACCAGCTAAGTTGGTAAGAAGGAGAGATCTATTTGAGTAGATAGCTTATGTAGCTAAAGTGGAATACAATTTGTACATGGAAGTTTGCATTGAAGATGACATCAATAAAGATGAGAAAACAAAAATTTAATGTTGTGTGATAAATTTGATTGTATATTTTCAAATAGGTAGATGTTTGGATGGCTTTCGTGTCACTCAAAGGAAAATATATAGGTTGTAGGCCTTGTATTATGTTTTATTTCTAAAAGTATTATTCAAAAATAACTTTGATAGATTCCTTCTTCATTGCATCCAACCATAGTAGAAGAAAAATGTATTAAATGAATTTCATTCTGGTTTGTCTAGAGGTTGTTATTCAATACAAAGCAATATAGATAAAATTCTTCAAGATAGATACTATTTACCTACAATATTTGTAGATACTTTAAAATTATCTAAATAATGCAAGATGTGCCAAAGGTTTGTATGTAGAAGGAGGAATATAACACTCCCCATTGCAACTAGTTATAATAGAGAATCCTTTACAGCAATGGGGAATTAATTTTATTAGTTTCATCAGTCCCAAATCCTCTAAAGAATAATTTTTTCTTGACTACAACATATTATTTCACCAAGTGGTTTGAGGTAGTGGCAACAAAAAGATCAAATTATAGTATTGTGGTCACATTATTAGAGGTTAATAACTATATTTATCATCTTGACAATCATAGTAATGGATAGTGGTTGCACCATTATAGGTAACACCATTATAAAATTTGTAAGAGATGCATCTATCTAAATACCTTATCAAACTACTATTTACAAGGAAATAGATTAGTAGAGTTTACAAACAATAACATATTGAGAATCATTAAAAGCATTGTTGGAGAGAATTAGAGAAGCTAGCTTCTAATACTAGACCATACCTTGAGGGCTAATCACATCACAATTAACAAATCCCTAAAAGCATTATCATATTTTATGATTTATGACAAGGAAGTTGTCTTGCCTTCACATCTAGAATAATATGCAATAAAAATAATTGATAAAGGGAAATTTCATGAAGTATAACCAATAGAGGATATAATGGTAGAGGTGATGTTATTTTAGGAGTAGAGAGAAAACACATACAATTAAATTTAGAATAATTAAGCCACTATGAAGTGATGCTTTAAAAAAGGATTTTCCCTAAGATTTTTTAATTGATGATTTAGTATTGAAGTGGGATGAAGATAGAGTTAATCCGCGAAAATATTAAAATTTTGATTCATTTTGGTTAGCTATAAAATATTATTCTAATGCATTTGAGCTAGCAGACACCAAAGGTCATTTTTTATCAGTTTCAATAAACTAGCATATAAAGCACTTTGTATAAAAAATGTTTTACAAAATTGTATGATATGTATATAGATATACATAACTAAATAGTCCATGGTAATTTTGAACTATAAGAAGCTATTTGGATAAGGCTAAAGGTGGTAGGTAGAAAATTTTTAAATGAAGCAATGTAATTGGTTGTTGGATTCGAAAAACCAAGTTGCAAAAGTTATAATAATTTGAGCTCAAAAACTAGGGGTGGAAAACCTAGGACCTCTAAGAAGGAGAAAAATAAGAAGAATAAGAAGGGGATTTTTTTAGAAATAGTAGAAGGAGATCCAAGACCATATGAATGGTATTCATGATATGGTGCTTACCATTGTATCCTAGTATAAATCCCTAATGTATGGATCAAAGCAAAAAGGTCTTAATCTCTAACCCAACATTGTAGGTGGGATCACATGGAACTCATTTTTATTAGTATATATATCTAGTTTATGCATACCTAGATAAATTTGGTCCAAGTAGTGTTAAAGCACTACAATCCTAGAAGTAGAGTGGTCCAAGATACAATTGGTTGGGTACTTTTCACTCTTACACAATAATATTTTATTGATGCATTTGTTATAGGGGCCTATCTTGAAGTAAACCCTATAATTTTCAATTATAAAAGCCAAAGTAAGTATTATTAGGATACAAGAATGAAATAATATATTGAAAAGGAATTGCACCACCCCTAGCCTAGCCTTAACTTGCCAAAACCCCCACTCCTGATTTATAAGTTTAAATACCAAGGAATTCTCTCCATGCTAGCTATTATATTTTTCTTAGAAATTGATAAAAATATTTATTAATATCAATTAGTCATACCTATACCATCAATAATCCATGAATTTATGATATGTAACAACCCAATTCTACCCACATGGTTGTACCATACATACAAGTCCAATTATTTCATTGTAATTTTTTTTCATTATTATGTTCAACCTATGGTTAAGGTTTAAGGAATCTAGTTCAATATTCACCCAAATAAAATTCATTTTTAAGTACGAGGTATATCATACAACTTTTGGAAATTAAAACTGCTACAAAAATTCTTCCAAGTGGACGAGATTTTTCAAATCCCATAGAAAGTATCATTTTATGGAATCAACTTTCTCATTTGTTGTCCTCTTATTCTAGCATAATTGTTGATATACAAATGAGATTATCCTCTAGGGTCCATAAAATATAGAGTGTGGACACATATGCTCCTCATACCTTAGCATAATTAACCTTGACCTACCTAGTTAGCTTGATCAACACTTGGTATGCAAGGGGTTAGTATACATATACCTAGTATCTATCTGGGTTGTTTGCCTTATGGAACCATCTAGGGCCATGCCATTACCCTAACTCTCATCTTGGTATTAGTTGTTCAATATGACTCATGCTAGTTTATCCCATGCCAAAAATCATGGTTGGACTAGTTACATGGTCATACTAGCCCACTTCTAGTCAATTTAGCACAATGACCTATAATTGTACCCTTGAGTAGTGACCTAGAGGTGGCCTCAGATACCGTCCCTCATTACTAGTTCTAACAAGGTCACTTGATTTGGCCTATTCCATCAAAAATATGATTTATCTTGAGTCAAAAGGGGTCACCATCTCGTAACCATAAAATTTGGGTGTTTAGGCTTTGCTATTTTTCCACGAGGAACACATATATTACCTTCATCATGATTTTGGGTAAAGGCTTGTAAATCATTAACAAGCTTTAGTTTTCTATCATGCTTAACTAACTCTAACCTAATTCACAAGTGAGTTTTTCCAAGTAAAAATATAAGAATTCCCTAACTTAAAACAAATAAAACATCTCTATTATATATAATTCAAAACATCTAAAATTCCTACCTTTTAACTCATTCAATACCAATGAAGCACTCTACTTTCATTCTAACTTAAGTTGTGATTTTGATTCCTTTTTAGTTATTGCATTGAAAGGTTATATCTAAGTTATGAATAAAGCATTTACCTTGTCTTTCTTAACTTAATACTTTCTACTATATCTCCACTATACAAACGATTCAACAAAGTAGAACCGTGCCTTACTTTTAACAGTATGGGGGTAAATAATCAACTATTATTATTAAGTAAAATAGTTGTTTGAACTACTATATGGTGATTGAATTGCAATAGAGTCAAGTCTAAAAAAGAGTTGGCTAGTTGTTCTTCATTAATTATGATATAATATTTCGATGTCTAAATCAAACCTGGAATTACTTGGTATAAATAGGAATTGTATTAATTATATTCTAAGTGAGCATTAAAGCCGCTCTTCCCTTAGATTGCTAATATAAACCAATTAAAACCTACCAACTTGCATATGGTTAAATTATTTCATAACAACATATATAAATTAAACACTCAAGTAACACACAAGAAAAATTATTGTGTTTACTATTCAAATTTTATCTACAAGGCATTATGCTTATGAAATTCCTTTCATCTACCAATAAAATATAAAGACAACAAGTCGAATAGAGTTGGCATGCATGGTAGTAATTCAAATTGGTTTACACAACATTTAACTTCTTCATAAAAAACAAATCAATACATTATAATTATATCAAGTGTTCATATTTTAATCACAATGATAGGGAAACCCAATTCACATTTCTAATAAGAACAAAGATACACTTTCAATTATAAATTTGGATAGTATACATGCTTTACCTCCAAAGTTAAATAAATTATTCAGGTGGATGATAATTAACAGTCATACGCTTGTTCATAAAAAATTTTAAGCAAGGTTATTATATAAAACCACCACACCCAGTCATATGGAAAATGTAAACAAGAGATAAATGGAAAACTTATCTTCATTCATTCATGTAAATTATATTCAATTTTATTCTACATCTCGATTGGTTCCTAGTAACAAAGCATAACCATCTCAACTGGGTGAACACATCAAGCACATAAGGTTATTTTTCCCAATAAATTTATACTTATTACGTATTGTATTTAGTTTGGGTCACTTATGACCAATAAGAAAAGGAGGTCATTTCTCTCCACTCTACCATAGAGTTCATTGATTGCACTTTATCATCATACCCACAATATTTTGTACTATCAATCAGTGTGTATTATGAGTATATGAGATCATAATCAACCTCAGGAATTGATGCATGTATACTAACTACCATTCTAACCATGCAATCATAGAATGCATCAATAGATTTCATCATCAAATTTCCTTATCAAACATAGTTTCATGGATCAAAGAGAAATTTGATGAATAAAGAATAAACAACATTTTAATACACACATACATCATTTGGCATGCAGTTAAACTCAATAATGTTCCAATATTTCCACTCAGAATAAAGCTATGGCTCAGAAGATCAAATAAAATTTTAACCCAACCTCTCACATTGGTCATATATTTTCCATCTGGAATCTTCCACTCTATGGTGGAATGAATCTATACCATATTATTAAAACTCTAGCACTTAGATAGTAATAGGAAAATGATATTGTCCAAATGGCATCCTATATGGAACTTCCCAAATACCAAACTAATCATCTCCAATAGTTTAACTATGATGTAAAGATGATAAATAATTTTGTGCAAGGCCCATGCAAATCAACACTTTAGTATTCAAAACATGCAAGGCTTTAGGGCACATTTCAAATGCCCTCTTTTGATAAATAAAATTTTAACTTACAAAAAAAAAAAACATGCTAATGGACATCAACATCTAGTCAAGTACAATGCATTCATTGATTTCATACAAATGGTTGCACATACACACAACACAAATGTTTTCTTTTACATGCAATGCTTTCAAATAGAAACATATATAATAATCAAAATTCCTTTTTCTTCAAATTTTTAAATGGAAATAAATCATTCCAACAACATTTTCAGCATATAACATTAATACAATTTTCAAGAAAAATAAATTTAAGCAATTCAACCTGAAAATTTTCATCTTTTGCTTTCATGTTTTACTCCTTCAAATTTACACAACCTGTTGCAAATTATTTTCTCCTGAACCCCAAAACAAACGAAGATAAGATTCCCAAAAGCAAGACATCCAGTATAATAATGTCCTTCTACCCACATTCCTATGTTTTCGCTACTAAGAGCATGGAAAGAGGTTAATTGTAATTATTTCTACAACATGCAATTTAACCGATGCAAAGCATTCGTAACATAACCCTCTCATCCACTTCTTGCATAATTTAATTTTATTTGATTCATTTTTTCTAATATTATTTATTATTATTATTATTATTATTTATTTTTTAATAAATTTTTAATAAACTTTATATTGTTTAATAAATCTCAAAGTAACATCAAGTTATTTTTAATCACCAAAATGGCTCCCATGCCCCTAGGCACTTTCATTGTCTATCCAAATATTATATGCACACATCCATTTCGACAACCATCAAACATAGTCTTTTTCCAAAAAAAAACACTCACACAATGCAATTCATTCATGATACCCTATATGAGATGCAATTTATCATGAGCTTCCTTGTACTCATAGGTCAAGTCATCATTTCCCTCTTACCTTTTTTATAGAATTTATTCTATATGTTGAAGGTATGTAGCATGCACAACAACCATCAACAATACTATATTCTAGAAAAGGTAAGTATAAACCATCAACTTTATTTTCTATCAATGGACATATGAGGAGGGCTGTTACATACTCCCCCACTAGAAACCAACATAGTCCTTGTATTTTATTACCTTTTTGAACAAGTCAAATATATTCATACATATATTTTCACATATCCATCAATAAACATATCCATTCATTAATCATACATCATTCATCATGTCCATAAATCATCATTTAACCATAAATCATTCAATAATTCAAACTTGGTTACTTAATCTATCCACATAGTGTTTCATTTTACATACAACTATATATATCCATTTATAAACCAAAAAATACACAAAAGCAACCCTATCTAGTAGTCTAGGTATACATCCACATATATATACATATAAATAAAAAATTTACTTAAAAAGTTTAAATTATTCATGTCTATTTAAAAAAATAAGGAAACTATTTTTGTGTATCAACCACATTCTACCATGTGGCATTTATATCTGAGTAAAGATCCCATTGTATCTGACATTGCTCAATGTTTGTTTTTCTCAAGCTCTTGGTCCTAAAACTAAGTATTTTGATAGGATGCACTTCAATTCTTAGTGGTTCTGATATTTGCAAATTAGAAACATCCCAAATGTAAGTAGGATTAGAAATGTACTTCCTAAAAGGGACACATGCAAGACATTATGGATTTTTGATAAACTTGGTGGTAGAGAAATTTTGTAGGAAATATGACTTATTTTACCTATAATTTCAAATGGGTGCACATTTATAGGGTCAAGTTTGGAATATTTCATAGAATTTTTAGTAGGTTTCACCCTTAAGAACACTCTATCACCTACAAAGTATTCCCTCAATGTTCTTTTGAGGTCTGCATAGGTCTTTTGAATATCTACGACCTCCTTCAATTTTTTTTGAATTATTTTTAACTGGACTTCCATTTATTTTATAGTATCTAGTTTTATCACTACCTAATCTTCCAGATTGTCCCATAACAAGGAATTCCTGCACCTTTTTCCATATAGGTCTTCAAATGATGCCATACCTAGTGATGCATGATAGTTGTTGTTGTATGCAAAATAAACTAGGTACCAATAATATTTCCATTTAGTATGTTGATATATACAATACATTCTTATCATATCTTCTAAAACCTGATTCATCCTCTCAATTTGTCCATCTATCTCAGGGTGATAGGATAAATTGATAATAAGTTTGGTACCAAAAAATTCATGCAACACTTGCTAGAACTTTGATGTAAAAAATGAATCTCTATAGAATATTATAACTTTAGGAAAGCCATGTAGTCTTACTATCTCCTTCAAAAAATTACTCGCTATAGTAGGTGTATTATCCTCTATACTCCCAGGTATAAAATGTGCAACCTTGGTTAATTCATCTACAACTACCAAGATTTTGTCATGCCTAAATCTTGTTTTAGATAATTCGACCACAATGTCCATCAACACTACCTACCATTTATATGTAGGAATGTCATGTGGGTATGAATGACCTATTGGGTACAAATGTTTGACTTTGACTTTCTGACATTCCAAGCACCTAGCCACATAATAATTAATGTATTTTTCATTCTTGACCAATAACAGGCCTTTCTTAGACTCTCACATATATTTACCCATCCTATATACACATATAAGGAGTATTATGTGCTTCCTTAAGGATTATTTCTCTCAATCCATCCCAATTTGGAACGACCAACCTATTTATGTAATACAAAAAATCATAATTATGTAAAACAATTGTATTATTTTTAGGTTCTTGCTTAATTTGAGCCTTATATTTTGACAAAATTCATCTTTTTGTTGTATTTTATTAACCTGATCCATTAGATCATAATGATATTTTGTCATTATGGTGATATGCCCTATCCTACTCAAGGCATCAATTATTTTGTTCTCCTTACCCTTGATATATTCGATGCCAAAATAATAATTAGCTAGAAACTCCATCCACCAGTGCTATTTGGCATTCAAAAAAGGGTTGAGTAAAACTGTACTTTAAGATTTGATAATCTATATTAATTTCAAATGGTTTCTCTAGAAAATAGTGCCTCCAAATATTAAGAGCATGCATACCAATTTCCAACTCCAAGTCATGAGTGGTATATTTACCTCATGTATCTTAAGTTTTCATGATTCTAAGGCAATGAGTGCATCTTCCTAGGTAAGAACACCTCCTAATACCTTAATAGATTCATCAATGCACACTATAAACTTCTTGAAAGGATCGGGTAACTATATAATTGGTGTGGTCATCAACCTTTCTTTCAAAGTTTGGAAGGCTTTCTTATACTGTTCTATCCACTTAAAAGCCTTTCCTTTTATTTGAAGGTTTGTGATAGGTTGATAAATATTCGAGAAACCTATGATAATTAATCTATATTAGCCTACCAATCCCATAAAAATATGCACCTTAGTTACATTTATGGGTGCGAACCAATCAATAATAGCTTCAATATTCTTGGGATCGATAGCAATCCCTTTAGAAGAGACTATGTGTCCCAAATACTGTACCTGATAAGTGTAGAAATCACACTTTGATAGCTTCACGGTTGATTCCTCCTAAGGATCTCAAGTAAATTTCTCATATGTTGATCACACTCCTTATTTTTGGAATAGATCAGTATATCATCAAGGAACGTGAGCACAAAATGATCTAGATGCTCTCAAAAGACACTATTCATGAAATTCATGAATGCAACTAGGGCATTAGTCAACCCAAAATGTAGGATTGTAAAGTCATAATATCCATACCTTGTCCCATAAGTTTTTTTATGTGTGTTCTCTTCTTGAATCCTAAGTTGATGGTAACCTAATTTAATATTAATTTTTGAGATGATGGTAGCTTATTTAAGCTGATAAAAAATAACATCTATAATGAATACCTATTCTTGATGATAACCTTATTTAGCATTTAATATTCTATGCAAAATATTAAGGATCCTTATTTATTTTTAACAAATAAAATGGGATCTCCCCATGGTGACACACAAGGTTTAATAAGCCCTTTCTCCAAAAAGTCTTGAAGTTACATCTTAAGTTATTGTAACTTAATAGGAGTCATTTTATATGGTACCCTAGAAAAAGGTACATCTCCAGATAATAACTCAATAGAAAATTCAAATTCTCTTTGAGGAGGTAAACCTGGTAGGTCCTCCAGAAATACATCCTTGAACTCACCCAAAATAGGATGCTTCTAGAAGAGGTCAAAATTAGCTTCAGTCTCTTCTTTCTTATTCATCTTGACTACATAGATCATTCCCTTATTCCTTATTGCCTTATTTACTTGCATTGCTGACAATAGATGTGGTTTAATAGAACCATGATCACAATGAATTCTAATTCTCTAGTTAGATTCTTCAAATATTGAGCCTCATTGAATTGAACATTTATCCCTTTCCTGGTGCTTTCAGTAGCGTAAAAGGTTTTAAATGATTGTGGCATGGTGGTTATAGGGATGGATTGTACAAATAATTGTATGGTTGCTATCGTAGAATACTATGATGACCATAAAATTTGGATAACCGGCCCAGATTCATGGCAACTATCGATTCTACCATGTAAATTCAAAAAAAAATCTTTGGTTAGATTCATCCATGAACTCTAACCATCTATATTCAAAATTTAGGAGGGCTTTATGGGATTTCAACTGATCAACACCAATAATGATGTCAAATGTGTGTAAAGGTGCCACATACAAATGCTACTTGGTTCTATTTTGGGGTAATATAATGTGATGATCAAACAAACATTTGTTAAATAGATAGGTCTACCTTGATCCATACTCCAATATCCAATAATTAGCCAAAAATTTAGGTCTTTCTGGTATGTCCCTCACTAAACTAGTGGAAATAAAACTTATTGTAGAACCACTATCAATAAAAATGTGTACATTCTTATCATAAATTTTACCATTTAAAAAAAAAGGAGTAACTTATCCTTCAAGTACGAGACTACCTGTTGTTGCAAATATCGAATGGGTAGTTTATTTTGGTGCCTTCTAGTGTAAATCAACTATGTGGGGGCACTTGTTGGAAAAATGTGGGCCTCTACAAACATAGAAATCATTTTGAGGAGCTCTACTATCCCTATTTCTATTTTCATTCCTACCTTGTGGTGTAACTTCCTTAGCCTTCTCCTGACCTAATGGTATTTGATCATTCTTTCTAGGATATCCCTTACCATCCTTTCTAAACTTATTTCCTCAAAAGTTATTTATATTTTTGTTTCCTGGATTGCTTTGGTACTCTATCTTAGGATTTTTACTTTGTTATTTTTCCCACTTCATAAATCTTGCACTCTTATGCTTCCTAAGCCCATCCTTATCTTTTTCAAATAGCTTATGGTAATTGAAATATTTCATTTTGTCTTCTTGATTTGTTTCTTCTTGACAAGGTAAATCAAAAGCTTTAGGATTATGCATATTTATCATAGTTTAGATTTTGGGATGAAGTCTAAAATGAACTTTTGGATCTTCATCCCTTCATTGTTCTTATACTAGGTTGCATATATTACTAGTTGGATAAATTTCTAATGATAGGCTTGGATTTTCATTGATTCTTGATGCAAGTTAGTAAATTCCCCAAATTTTTCCACAAATTTTTGCTTAGTTAGGAATATTTTTCTAAAATCCTTAACAAAGTCCTCCCTTTTGAGGTTTGCAACTTCAATGAGATACCCTCTATTAAATTTTTTCCACAAATCTAGGGCTACTTATACCATATTCATGACAACCAATGTAGTTTTAGATTCTAATAGCAAAACTATCATAGAGAATTATGATTCAAGCTCATTCAACCAATTTTCTACTACATCTCCATCATTCTTCCCATTAAATTTGGATATCACAACATTTTTTAACTTCTTGGTCAACTCCATGATCACTCTAGCCCTACCAGTTCTTGTAGGCTCATTGAATGCTCCTTCTATTATGCCTACAGATTCCCTACCCCTGGTTAAATCCTCAACTATTTTCTGTTGTCATATATTTTCCATCTAAAATCTTCCACTTTGTAGTGGAATGAATTTATACCATATTCTTAAAACTCCACCACTTAGATAGTAATTTGGAAAATGATACTGTCTAAATGACATCCTATATGGAACATCTCAAATACCTAGCCAATAATCTCCAATAGTTTCACTACGATGCAGAGATGATAAATAAATTTGTGCAAGGCCCATGCAAATCAACATTTTAGTATTCAAAACATGCTGATGGACATCAAAATCTAGTCAAGCACAATGCATTCATTGATTTCATACATATGGTTGCACACACACACATAATAAAATTTTATTTTACATGCAATGCTTTTGAAGAGAAATAAATATAGTAAACATAATTTTTTTTTCTTAAAATTCTTAAATGGAAATCAATCATTCCAACAACATTTTTTTAGCAAACAATGTTAATACAATTTTCAAGAAAAATAAATTAAACAATCCAACTTGAAAAGTTTCATCTTTTGCTTTTGTTTTTTACTCCTAATTTACACAACCAATTGTAGATGATTTTCTTCGACACTCCAAAATATATGAATATAAGATTCCCCAAAAACAAGACATTCAATATAACAATATTCTTCTACCTACATTCCTATGTTTTTGCTACTAAGATAATGGAAAAAAGTTAATTGTAAATATTTCTATAGCATGCAGTTTAACTGATGCAAAGCATTCACCACATAACCCTCTCATCCACTTCATGCATAATTTATTTTTATTTGATTCATTTTTTAAAATATTTTATTATCATTTTTTCAATAAACTTTATATTGTTTAATAAATATCAAAGTAACATCAAGTTATTTTTAATCACTAGAATAGCTCCCATACCCCTAGGCACTTTCATTACCAATCTAAATATTATATGCACACATCCATTTTTGACAACCATCAAACATATAATTTTTCCAAAAAAAAACACTAATGTAATGTAATTCATTCAAGGTACCCTATATGAGATGCAATTTCTCATGAGTTTCCATGTACTCATAGGCCGAACCATCATTTCTCTCTTACCTTTTTTGTTGACCTTATTCTATCTATCGAAGGTATATACCTGGTCTTGCATGCACAACAACCATCAGTTGTACCATATTATAGAAAAGGTAAGTATAAACCATTAACTTTATCTATCATCAATAAGTGTGCGAGGAGGGTTGTTACATGATATTACTCACCTAACCTTCAAAATCCTATTTTTTTGATTGGGTCTATTTTTTAGTTCTTAAGAATACATGAACTGGTAGAATTCCTAAAAATAGAGTATAGGGTATTTGGATATCCCTTGAATTTGTCATGGTTGTCTCTATACTTCATAATGGAGATAATTTCCTTATTAGATATAGATACAAATATCCTAAAGGGACTTTTACTAGTAGTAAACTTGACACACATGCTCTAGACCTTTAACTCCTATATAGAGTTTAACAAACAATTATTGGATTTGGCCTTGGCTTGTATATATGGAATAATGTCCACATTATCTCAATATGCAATAGACTATCTATGTACTTCTTAATAGGAGGTTTAAGACTAGTATTTCCTTTAGGAGGGCACCATGCTAATGGTGTATGGATTTTTTGAATAACAATTTTTACTACCCTATTATGTGATAGACTGGATCTTGGGGATGGAATTATTTTGGTAAATAGATGGGGTAAATACAAAATTTGGAACAAGTGTGAATAAGGTTGTCATGCTCTCTCATTCAATTTTAGTCTAGTTACATTTATTGACCTAGGATAGAGTGAATCTCTATAATCTAAGCTTGAAAAATTCAAACTATAAGTAGTACCACATAAATGGAAATATGATCCATAGGGAAATTTTAGATCCATGTTTATAACCTTAAATAAATGTAAACTTCTAGCATTAAATCATGTCCCTTGACATGAGATGGAAAAATTCTAGAATAATCTAGAGGAGTAGGAGGTAGAATTAGACATAAGCAAATTATAAGAAATGTCTTCTTAGAGGGATTTCTACTATACAATGAATTTGTTTTATCCAATGAATAACAAAGAATAATTTTTAGATCAAAAGATCATAAAAGCAATGGAAGACAATCCAAGTTGGTCAGTATCTAAAATATTGGAATGGTGGATGTACAAATGTGAATATGGTAAACAACATTCAAATTTTGGGTTTGTCTTAGACAAGGAATTTTAAAACATATATAAAAAAAATATCCAAACTTGGATGACAAAATATAGACAAAGGGTCCTTCTAGTTAAATGAGATAAACGACATGAAGAATAATACAACTATTCTAAATAGGAGGAGCAGACAAGTGAACAATTTTTAGAATAAGAAAAATCTAAGGGGAAACTCAATGTGCCTAATAAGAAGTAAGTGATATAAAATTTCAAAAGGACTAAGTTTTGGAGAATAATAATTACTAGAAAGAAGCCTAAATTGGTGATAAGAGATCCCTTCACCCTCACAAAATGATATATAATAATAATTACTAGTAGAGGTTGAAATTGTGAATATATTGGCCTATTCTATATGAGTCATTAGTGGGATATGAATACAAAATTGACCTAAATAATAGTAGCACCAAGAAAAAACTAAAAATAGTACTAGATAGCTAAATAAATAAGAAACCCCTATATTATACTAAATAATTTTGATCCCTCAACTCATTTAGAGGTCTAAGGAAAATAAAAATAGAAATATCCTCATCGATCAAATAAGAGAAAGAGATAGAGTACCAAGAGTCAACATACAGTCTTGATGGATCAACACATAAACTGTGACTTAGGACAAAATATAGATGTAAATAAAAGGTACATCACTTCAAGTTCTTGTTTCCATATCCTATAATCCATCTCCATCATGTCATTCTCCTCTAAGACAAACTTTGCAAAAATAAACATTGTATTGATCTCCTTCCAAGAGAATAAATTTTTCTACTCTCCTAACCAAAAAACATCTCTTGTACTCATTCCCCACTACAATCCCACTTTCTAGCAATCCAATCCTAAACATCCTAAGCTAATTCTAACAAGTCAATGAAAATGCTAAGAAATGGATGGAGAATGTTTCATCTAAGAAGGAAAATAAGAATGTACTAATGATAATGATAGATCCAATGGTAGGAAATAAAAAAAAAATGCTCTTTATCCCAACTATGGATAAGACTAGCACTCATATAATAATGACAAACTATAAAATGGTGGTACATGAAGTAGACTATAATATCATGAAGGTTCCACTAGAAGATATTTCTCAAAATATCAAAATCCAATGGGGTACACTGTATTACCAATGAACCAAGTTTAAAATAAAGTATAATAAGGTAGGGTATAAGGTGTATCATCTATCTAAAACCTTTTAACAAGAGTAAAAGAAAATAAAGCCTTGTATAAATAGATAAAACATCTATAAGAGACCCTCAAACTAGCTCCAAATTTGGAGTAGTTTCAATAAAGAAATAAAAAAATCTAGGCTCTAGGAGAGCAATTGAATGATTTATAGCTAGAACAAGATGAATAAATGAAAATACCACTAGCTCCTCACTTATTATAGGAAGCATTAAAATAGATTAAAAAGAATATATAGAGCAGAATCATTGAAGTTATTACACAAATATACCTACTCCTGAGATATCTAAATTTTAGTATACTTACGATTAGAGCAACAAAGACCAATTTCCAAACTAAAAAGGGTAGGATAGCTAAAAAGGTAGCACAAATGGATGAGGTCCTCCAAATTTTTATGAATAGATATAAAATATAGCTAGCAATAGTGAAAATTAGAGATTTTGAGGAGGTGGTGTGCCTAGATCAAAGCTTAAAATAAGCCTATTAGTTGCTACAATAAGGTTGGGATCTAGTTACTATTGCAAGAAGAAAAGAGGAAAGAATAATAGATCTAATATGAGAAATTAAACAATATATTGAATTCCTAGGTTTTTTGGATGAACATGGGACCTTCTATACTATGGAACAACTCAAAATCTAGTTTAAAAGGATTTGTAGTGATTTATAGAGATTTTGATATATGACCAAAAACTATTTATGTGGATACAAATTTTGTATTTTTATAAATGTTGGCTAGAATACAATCAAATATTAAAGAGTTGGTAAAAAATTATAAAAATCCCTCATCTAAAAGGTATATCAATTACTAGGGTTTCACATAAAGGTAAAAATAATTAGAATCCAATCAATGGATATCTATGGTAATGTCTATCTTGTTAGTAGAGAAGAGCAAGTAGAGGGATCAAATTTTATATAAAAAATATAAGAAGGATAAAACAATACTACTAGGACTTCAAAAGCTAAGAATGACAAAATGAAAAGTGACACACTAGTACACAAATGTAAAATGTGTGAAGTGCAAAGTCATTAGCCTAGTGCCTCAATACCTTGACAATCAAATAAAACATGAGGTGCCAAAATAGAAAATTTTGTGTTGGTAATAAGATCTTGATCATTATAAAGGAAAGACATGTGAACAAACCTTTGACATAGAATGCAAATATTTTGAAAAGTGTATTAGCTTTGACAAGACACCTAAGATCTTGACAAAATCTATCAAAATTGCCAATAAAGGCTATAAAAAGAGAATGCAAGCTTTTGGTGAAGCATATAATCTTTTTGGATTGAATTTTTTGATGATTACTAAAGCATACATACATATTAAAAGAACATTGGGATGCTTTTCAACTTTTTGCAACTCTAAGGAGGAGCACCTAGACAATTTTGCTAAGATGAAGATAGTAGAGATCAATGAAGTGCCTCAATTTTTTAGTGCTTTGAATATTTACCCAAGGCATATTACTTTTTTCTAAAGTATCTCTTAGCTATGGTAGACTAAGCTCAAAAGAAATATAATTTTATTAGAGGTACCTCTAGTTAGGTATCTCTTTTCACTTTCCTTTATTTTCTTCTTCTCATATCTTACTGCTCTTTCTTCCTCTACTTCCTATTTCCATACCATCTTCTTCCCCCTATTCCCCTCCTCATCATTCATTGTTATTTAAACCACTGCCTTATCCACCCATCACAATTTCTACTTTCTATTATATTTCTTCCATAATAGTTTTTTGTTATCCTTTACCTCCTTTGGTACTTTTCCTCTTTCAACTTGTATAGAAATTACCATATTTTATAAACAAATGGAATGTGTTGTAAAAAGGGGTATACTCCAATGCATACTCTTAAGCCCTAATTATAGCTAAAGAATCCAAACCCATTTAAGCACTAATTCTTCACCTCCTTCACACCTCCAATATTTCTCCCTCATTTCTCCAATACTTTCTATCCTTTGTTATCATCTAAAATGGCAACTTCATGCCCAATAGATGATGTTGTGTATATTATCTATTTATAAAAGTATAAATAAGTAATAGACGCCAATAATATAGGTTAATAAAATTTCTACATATATCATTCATTGCAATCCATTAATTTTTGCTATGGTTTTGCTAATGTAAAAGATCCAACATATGGTCAAACTTATAAGCTTTGTATGTATAAGCCGCTAGAGGTTCAAATACATCAATTTGATTCTAAATTTTAAAGTAGCTAAGTCTTTTTAGAATGGTTGGAACTGCATATGAAGCTACAAAAGCAAAATGTATATGGCAAAATAAAATTTGGCTAAGTCAAAAAGTTTCAGTTTAGCTAAAGCTTGAAGAAATCTTTGACTTTTCAAGTGTTGATATCACCCAAACTTTCAAAAATATTTAGGAAGCCCAAATTATTGATCCAATACATTCCAATATTTTCAAATTATGATGTCAGGTAAATAACTTATAATGTCCAACACAACCCATAAAATTTATAGAACAAAGCAATCCTAATATTGTTTGCTAATGACATCATACAGAGCATTCCAAAAGCCTAACCCAAAAAAAATTGAGCCTAGGATTTTCAAATGCTAACATAATCCAAAATTTTCTAAAATAAATTTTCAATAAAAACATGATCTTATGATATTCAATCAATCATGTAAACTAAACTCTCTAAAAATCCTAGTTTGACCTTTAAGGCCCCTATTATGGACAAAAGAGTTTGACAACACCTCAAAGCCTCAACAATTAGTAGATAGCTCCTAGACACATCGTTTTCAATAGATATCATGTATGTTAGAATCCTAAATCTCCTAAAAACTTCTCAAAAATCCAAATCCAATTAGTTATACTAAGTTGGCAACTCTGACAAACCCATACACCAACAAGGGATTATGGTAAAAAATGAACTAGTTAAAGATCTTTAGGTCTAGTAAGGACATGTGAAAGCAAATATTGAAGAAGATTTCCAAATTGGCCACATCATCATAGTAGAATATAAAATGGTTAAGTTTATATGAATTATATAGATCAATAAAATTATTTCCATAACCCATAAGTGTGTTGGCGAGGATGTACCTCCCAAGCCTATAATAAATTTGTATTATAGTGATTGGGCTAATAGTTTAATTGTAAACTTATAAATAGCCCAAATAACCTTATTTTGGAGGTTAGATATTGAGTATTTGTCCTATTATATGTTTATATGCTACTCTACAATAAATATAAGCAATTATTGTTTGTCCTCTAATGAAAACAATATTGCATTTTCAAATTTGAATGTGAGTCATACATTTTAATGCATTTTTGTTCATCCTTTATGAATGGTAGCTTCTATGAGTAAATTTTGCTATAATTGGATTTCTATTTAGATTACCTTTTATGATATTATTGGAATGTTGAGAAGTATATAATAGGATCTAATTATATCTAAATTTTGTAATGCTTAGTTTAATGGCTAGTCTGTAAGGATTTGTTTTAGTTTAAATGTAGGGTATTTATTTGACACATTTGAATGTTGTTAAGCTAAATCCCAACTACTTTCTAATCAACATATAAAACTTTTATTCCTTATAAACCCTTTTATTTTTGTCCTTTGACTTTAAAACACCTTTTATATTTTTAGCAGTACAAGGAATTGACCTTCTCTAAAGGTTGATTTAGAATAAATTCAAAGTCATCCAATCTTGGTTACAGTCTAGAGCACATTTTCCACATTAGGTATATTGAAATCCAAGATATTTTATCTCCTTAGTAGTTCATCTATGATTCATAGCATCAATATGTTTTAATTTGTCATAATCCACATCTATTCCTCATTGAGACAAAATAAATCCTAAGATTTTAGTGCTTGTGACACTAGAAAATATATTTTTCAAGTTGGGATTAATAAAACAATGATATAATAAATTTAATATAGTTTATTTCAGATGCATGGTCTTCCCATTTTATTGATTTATCCAAAAAATCAACTACATAGGATTATACTATTTTTCAAAAAGAGTCATAAAGCACTATTGTTGGATATATTTTATAAGTTACTCTAGTAATTTTTAGTTTAAATGCATAACACATATTATATTATGCCCTTTAATATTGTTAATCTTATTTAACTTTTTTCATATGGGTAATCCAAATTAGATTATTTAAAAAATATTCATCCATAAGAAACATATTATACCATCTAGTGTAGTCAACAATAACATATATTAGAGGTAGACAATGATTATCCATTGTAAAAATGACATTGATATTTTGAAAGTCACAATAAATATGGATAATATTATTTTACTTTCTCCTTATTAGAACTAAATTATATACCCATCCTAAAGATGTAATAGGTCTGATAAAATTTGTAACTATCATGATTTAAATTTCTAATTTTTTAAAAGTCTTGTTTGATAGGGATAACCTTTATTAATTTGGTCAGATAAGGACTACATCTATACATGTTAAAAATGATGGACTGTAAAAACTTCATAAAATATTATTATAATCATTTTAAAATTTTATTACGTACTAAAAAGAATCATTACCATGGTTATATGTGGACTAACCTAAGATGAAATCCATGAATATGGATTCCCAAGAATTGGATGGTATTGAAGATGGTGTATACAATCCATGCTTGTTATTAGTTATTTTGGTAATAATGTGGGGGTGCATGAATCCTTATGTACTTATCAACATCATTCTTAACATGAGACAATAGACCTATATTTGAAGAGTTCCCAATATTTACTCTACCTTGAAGTGACTTGCTACTTTAGTAAACTGCACCCTCTAAATCATCTTTATGTACTTACTAACTAGTACAAAAGTATTCCCCATATGAAAAAGGATGTTAACATTTAAATAAACTTAGAAATATTATTGTCCAAATGAATAGCTCAATAATTATATACAAAATTATTAACTTCTTATAAAATAGACCAGTTGGAAGTTTCATGCACATAATAGTAAAAAATAGTGGTGAGTGCAATGATTAAAGGTAAACATAAATGATACTCACTCTATTTTTCTTGATGATCTAATGAATTATTCATTGTTATGTGGACCACTTCAAATATATTTTAACTAATTGGATTACTCCATGTTTGAATAAGCTTGAGAGATCTATAATTTAGATGGATGATTATTTTCTTATACATTATGTAATGCATAATTTACATGCTTCAATAATGGTATACAAATATTTATCGTATGGGTTATTTGTAACTTAATTTATTGAATATTTGACTATGAGATAAAATTGGATGCACATGTTGCATGAGGATGACTTCTTCTAAATACTCTAATATGTTAACCATTATCTCAAAAGTCTATATAATTTAGGTATGGAAATTATACGATTTAAGCATAATTGGTCCTTTAGATTCTCAAATATCCTCTTTGGTGTATCTTCCCATTAGAACTTAGACCTGAAACATTCTTTTATAACTTGTTATAGTGACCAAGCAATATGTGAGAACCCTAAAATATATATATATATATATATAGTAGAAGTTGAAAAAACCAAAATTTTTATAACTCTCTAGAAGTGTTTTTTGGGTAGGCCAATCTTTAATTACTTGAACATTCTTATGATCAATATTGATGGATTATATTACAATATTTGATACCTTGCAAGTATCTTGTAAATATTTTGTAAATACTTTGTAAATAGTTATAGTCTATGAGTCTTATAAATATTTGTCTTTTAGTAATCATTAGATGTTTGTTATTAAGAAGCAAATAAATATATTTCTCCTATGAGAAATATGAAGAGTCATAAATCCTAGGAGTTTTAGGATATTTTTAGATAATTAAATATGCAATATAAATAGCCTCTTTGTAAAGTCTATTTTTAGAGAAATACATGAGGTTGTTTAGATGAGGAAATTGTAAATACATTATCTTGTGTTGTAATACTATGTAAAACTAGTCATTATATGAATATTGAGTTTTCATTAATTTTTAGTCATGGATTGATTATATATTAGTTTAATTATAATATTTTGTTATTATTCATTATTATTGTATCTATACATGGCTATTTAAATAGTTCAGAATTTTTAATAGTGGTATTATAATGAATAAATTCATGGTTAAATCATCCATGAGAAGTGAACCATGGGAAACCAACCATGATAAGTGAGTCATGGGAAACCAACAATAGGAAGTGATCCATGGAAGTGAGTCTTAGTCAAACAATCCATAGTGATATAATCCATGGTGAAGAGAATACACAATAAGAAAGCTAAGGTGAAAGAATCCATAGAAGTGAGTCATAGGATAGACAACAATGTTAACCCTATAAGATCTTTGTATTTTGTTGTAAGTCTACCTTTTTTGGTTTAATAACAATGTTCTATGAATATGTGAGATATTAAAGTGTAGAAATAACAATTTATAAGGTAGAAGAGTGGATTAATAATTTTAAATGAGTGAGTCCTATGTGATATGGGGTGAAAGTAAAGGGGATAAATTATTATTTGTGAAGAAGAAAAAAATTATTATAATATTCATTAAAACCTACCAAACCGGTCAATGAAAACATTCCCATATATGAGAAGTGTGAGAGTTATCCAAGGCTTATTTACAACCTATAAAAGAAATACATCAATTGAGAGATAACCATAAAAGCACAATTGTTTTTATCTATGTTAGGAGTGTAGGTTTCCAAAGGAAATTCTTATTGAAGATAGATCATTTTCCTAAAGTTAGGTACTAAAATGGGAAAAAAATGTAGAAGATATTTTGAGACAAGCTATAACAAAAAATGATTAAAAGACATTAATTGTATGTGATAGACTAGCCTCATAGAACCAACTAGAAGGAAAAATAAAAAATTATCCATAATACCAAGCGATATGTTATATTAGAGAATGCACAATATATGAAGGAGTGAAACCATATCCTAAATATTGAATGGAATGCATGTATTTTAAAAATCAAAGTAGATAAGGAACTCTTGAATGCTTGATATACCTAAGTATGGAGTGTATGTCATAGATCAATGTCAAGACTAGATGACTCAAAATTGTTTTTGAATCAACATCTAGAGAATGAAGTTTTATTATCTAAGTCATAATATGTAAAAATAGTAAATACAAAAAAATAAGGTTGAGAAAGAAGTAGGGATAGAGACAAAGAGGTAAGGGATAAATTGAATGTGGTCATGTCTCAAATAACAACATTATTTTGGGCCAAATAAACATACAACATATTATACAACTAATACCTAAATTACCATTCATTTAAAGCTATATATAATACTTATGTGTTTTAACATTTAATATTCCTATCACCCTAACAAAAATATAACAAATAGCTTCAAGCAAAATAGATAAAACTTCAATTATGAAGCATACCAAACAACATCATTCCTAATAGATAACACTTCTACCAAAGCATAAATGAAATGATCAAAATTTCAATATGAATGTAATGAAAACTATTCATACTCTAATTGTTAAACAACCCTTGCTTAATATAGAATGACATAAATATACAACATATACCAAGAAAAAAATGAATATCATATATATATTTATATATTTTACTTGATTTAAATGAAACTTATTGTGTATAATCATAAAAAATGGACCTACATAATCAAGGATGAGTTGGCACCACTTGCCATCTTCTATCAGGTGATTATGATTTACAAGATAATTAAACATGCTTAGGTGGAGTGGTTGTTGCTTTGTATCTCTAACAATTGCCACATATTCTAAACTCTTTTTTTGTGGTGTTAGATGTTTTTCATGCATGCATCCTCTAGTTTATGGTGCTACTTCCTTCAATTTGTGCTCAGGGTAGATTTTCTTTCTAGCATAAGCGTTTTAACTAGGCTAGAACTTTTGGGAAGTCAGTTTGATTTCATCACTTATAAAGTTTTGGGATCCTTACTTCTAGAAAAAAAATTATATACTCTAGTAGCTTTTGCATAGTGTTAGATATTTTGAGGTGCACTACTAACATCACTATGAAAAAGCTCCAACTTGCCTCCTTTGTAGACCTAGCACCAATTTAGTTCAAACAAAATATTTTGTCTTAAATGAATAAATAATTTTCAATACGAGTTGCTTTCTTATGATTTGGGAGAAATAAATTGAAATATTTATAGTCCAAGAAAATAATCATGACCCTATAGAAGATTTTGAATCTTGAAAAATTAAAGAATTTACAAATTCAAATGTTGACAAAGAATATTGCTATATTATTGGTGCCTCCTGGGAAATTTTTCCTTAAACAAATTTAAACCCAAATGGCCTTATCCTTGGGATGTAGAGTCTTGTTTTTACATATCTAAATCTTCTCATTCTATATTAGAGTTCTCTTATTCATCTATTTCAAATGTAGAATCCTCCACTTGCACATCTAAAACGTGTTTGGATTTGTCCCAATCCTACTATGCTAGGGCCCAAAATATTTTGGCCTTTATATGAATAGACATTAACTTAAAGGATTTATTATATAAAGGGTCTTGATGTTTCTTGCTCAATTCTATCACCTATATTTGGATAGCAACTAAAATCAAAGAATTTATCTTCATCAATTTTTTTTTGCTAAATTTTCTACTATGTTATTAAAAATACCCCTTAACTCATCCATAGAATAAATATGGACTTCTAGTTCTACCTAGATAAATGTGAGTCTATCATAAATTATATCATTTATTTTATTCATAATTTTACTTCCAAAAGTAATGAGTGAAATTATGGCCTCATATTTTTATTCCACTCTTGTACCCACTCAATGATTTGTACCACTGTATGGTATACTATTACCTTATCTTTAAGCAAATAAACTTGCTAGATGGACATTTTATTCAATAGATCCAAGATGGTGTGTGCTTCCTAGACCTTTTAATCAACGTTATCCTCCATGGTGTTGAATTTAGATTGCACTTATTGAGCCATTTTCCTATACTAAATGACAAACTCTAGGGCTAGAGGCCATTTCTTAATAATTTCTAAAGTGTAGGACTAACATTATTTTTTATTATATAGTAGGCATCTATAGAGATATAAGAGGTATAAACAACTACTTGGACATATCAATCTCTTGATACAAGTCTTGCACTCCTTTTTGTACAGATTGGTTCTTAGCATCCTTCATCTATAGTGTTTCTCATAATTAGATCCTCATTGATACTCTATTGCAATTACTAGATTTGGTTCCTCTAAGCCTTCGACAACTACTCTATTTTTTCTTTCATTTGTAGTGTATATCTATCATCTAGACTCCATCTATATATAGCACATCAATAGGCATATGATATTTTTGAGGTTTATCCCCAATTAGGACCCTATCTATATCCATAATATTGGTAGCTATTTAATAGTCAACCCCAATCATTTGGAATATCAGCTTAGACATAGTAGAATTTTATCATGTCTATTACTCTTATTGACATGATCTATGACTCTATTTGATGTTTCTTCTTTCCAATATAAGCTTGTGCACTAGCTTTTCCATCCTAAATTGGATATGAATTGTTTTTATTGATATACTAAACAGGGAAATTGGAGATTGCAAGAGTAGGGGAGGAGGCATAAAATTAATTTTAGGTATGGAAGATATGGTTTGAATTGCATTAAAAGTCAAGAAAGGTGTAATTTTAGGATATTGACAAGTGTACAAGTGTAAATAAGTGGTGAATGCTTTGAGAGGTGGCATGATGGATGTCTATTTTGGTGGGGATGGATAGGAGGAGAAGTAGGTAGTAGAGTACATTAAGAAGGGGATGTAAATAACTAAGTAGGGTGAGGCAATGAAGAAGGTGGTTGAGTAAAATAAGGAGGAGAAGTAGGGGCTAGAAAATATCAAAGAGGAGAAGAATGTAGATGATCAAGGTGATGAGAAGATGAGGGATGTAGATATGACACACTTAATATTTGTATTGCTACCCCAAAATATCTTGAACTAGTAGAGGTTCCATCTAAATTTTAATTTTATTTTCTCTTGTCCTTTGTGGCTCCATATAAGACCTAAAATATTTTTCTTTGGTACTTATTTATAGACCAATTTTGATAGGATTTGGGACTTTTGTGACAATGAATTTTATTGAAAAATATTTGAAATTATCAAAACCCAGTTCTTTTTTACCCTTATATTTATTGATGAATACTATCAATAGAAAATTACTTCCTATTTGGTTCATAGTGTTTGCTAGTTTAGAAGAGTTGTTGGGTATGGTACAATAATATCTATGGTATTTATATTAAGTGTATGGATGGGATAAAGATATATTTCATGATTTCTTTTATGGTTTTTTTATAACTTTTTTATTATTGTGATATCTTCATAAAGTTTGAGAAAGTCATTTTTACTGTCACTATTAGAGGACAATAGGGTTGACACTTATTATAATGTGGTCTATACTCTAGGCCTTGTTGAATTATCCATAATTTGATTCTAAAGGTTCTTTAAAACCTTGTTTGAATCTTCCTAGACCTAATTCAGAACACCCTAGTTTGCAAAGGATCTATATAGGTATCTAATAGAGATTTGATATGTAGCATGAAGTATATCATTATTCAATTGGATAGGATTTGATTCCAAATATAATTTCATTGTTAGCTATTTCAACGTAGACAAAGGTAATAGTACCTCCTTGCACTATATTTCCCTTCGAAGAAGGTGGTCCTAAGGTTTGAGGTGAGGAAGGCAACCTACCTAGGTATAATGTTAGTACTTCACTTTGTTGAGTAACACATTTAATAATTTTAATTTCTTGGTTTTTATCTTCTTCCTTTCCACATTGAGTATTAGTGCTTACTTCATGCTCATTGTTACATCACATTCATGGTAAATATTTTGTGGTCTTGTTAATGATGAGATAAAATGCACTTAAGGATGGAAACAAATATATACTCAATATTTACTTTCTAACATAGTGACAATAGCAAAGTAGATCTAAATTTATAGGAATAAGGTGAATTTGACCTTGGTAATCATACTTTAAGCATTGATTATAGGTGGATGGGACTACTATTATAGCATGGATCTAGGGTCATCCCAATAAAAGGTTATAGCTCAAGTCATAAGTTCAAACATGGAATAACTTGTTGATTATGTGAGTTCCTAATTTTATAGATTGTACAAATGTTTTTTTTGGTAATTAAGAATATTTTCATTATTATCAGGTTTTACAGGTTGACCCAAAACCTTGTACAAAAACTAGCTTTATGTTGGAATATGAATCCTTGACTTACTGAGAATGTCCTATCCTCTACTACTACTAGCTAGATCAACACCCTAGGTGAACCAACCCAAGAAATGAGTCGTAACAACCCACTTCCCCATACAAAAAGAGACCTACATATCAGAATTCAAAGGTTTTAGATGGGAGAGACTCCAAGGACACTTCCTTGACAGACCATACTAGTATCAAAAAAATGAAAGAAACAAAAAGGAAACCATCCTTTGTATAGTTACAGGACTAGAATTTGTCCATAAAACACTGACCAAAACAAAAAGTAATATGTACAGAGACCATCCTGAACGAACTAGATATCCTCCTCCTCCTCTTCATCAGGGTCCTCGACCTTGTCATCCTCATCTTCATCCAAGTCTTGAATAGCCACAATTGGATTGTTGCTCTGGCCTCGTTGAATAATACCTTGGTGAGCATCTCGTAGAGCTCGTGTATTTGTTTAATTATGTTAGCCAAGGTGTTTAACACAAAATGTTTGAAAACCATGATGGAGGGGTCAGGTTCCTAATCCTCAGTGTCATTGGCTATGGCCTTTCCTTTACTCAAAATATGTTTGTTCCTCGGCCTTGAAGAAGATATGGTGGGGGTTTCTTTAATTCTTATTTTCTTCCTAGTTAGGCCTCCTCTAGAGGTAGATGAGGGTTTAATAGGGCTCGAGGATGCCTTGGCCCTGGAGCTCTTAGATGTTGGCTTGTATAGGGCTTTCCAAATAACTAGAGGAGTAGCTTGAGGAGCCATGTATAGGTACCATTTGTATATGACCTTGAATAATCCTTGGTGTATGGGCTTAGCCAAGGTCCACTTACTTTGGCATGAGTTAATGGTATAGTTCATTGAATTCATCAAACACTGAGGAATGCTGATCGGGTTGACGTCTTGGAAGAAGTTCACAAAGGTATAGTGAAAGCTCAAAAAATTCTTGCTAGGATCCTCTGTCGTAATGAATTCCATCATGTTTTTCATTACCTCATTCCAAGGGATGGGAAGGTTTGTCCTTGTCAACCCCAATTTTGCCTCCTTGAAAATTTTAGGGTTATCTTAGAACTCCTTCAACTCCACCTTCCAGTGATGTTTCTATCTATGGATGGACCTCCCTTTGATAGTTTACCTAGTTATGGTGATGAGCAAGGTTACATTTATTACAATCTCATGCCCATGAATCTCAACTCTACCATCCTTCCAAGTGTCCATCATCGCATGGGTGATTTCCTCATCAACCCTAGAGAACATATCAAAGAACTATGTGAAACTTCTCTCTATAATAATGGCTTGGGAAGCATGTTCCATTACAACCATACTAGGCTCAATGTACATCATTTTCACTGAGCTCTCAATATCCTTCTCATCAAAAACTTCAAACTTGATCGACATAGAAATCCATTTTGAATGAGGTTTTGAAGCCTTTCAGGGGTGGTAGTTTTTTGGAGACTTCTTGAAGCCAGAGGAAACTTCCTTATTAAGGGTACCTTTGGAACCATACCTCCAATTGCCATCCTCCACTTAGAACCTACTCCACTTGGTCTCATCAGATAGCTGGATCCACATGCCAAATTGCTCCTCTCTAAGTGCTATTGTCCTCGTAATCATGTTGAGGCTTGACATGCTACCTTGGTTGAAAAAACCATGCTCACTATCTTCTTGGGACCATATCCAAATATATGTGTTGTCTTAAATATATAACTCCTCCATCGAGTATTTTATTTCCACCACCCCTTTTCATCATGCTGACTATGCCCAAGATTTTCATTTGTCTTGGGGGTCTGCTCAATCCCCATTACCATTGGTCCTTGATAAAAATGGTCACAAAGTAGCCGCTTTGGAATGATAACCTCCTACTCGATATTCTTGTGGCTAGGTTTTTCTTGTAACTAATTTTTCTAATCTCCCAAATTACCAAGTTTTTTGTCCCCATCATCAAAATCCGATTAGGCTGATAGGTCAGACTTTCGTTGCTAAAATTATTTTTTTTTAAAAGGGTGAGACCGCATATAGCACGTGTGATTGGGGTCCACATACCTACTCTGCATGTCTCAGATGTCATTGGTAGTCATTATTGAGGAGTTCATCCATGAAACTCAGGACCCCTAGTGGCCATGTGACAAGTCCATCAATGTTAACCCCATGGTTGGCCAGCTTGTCTGCTGTTTGGTTTGCTTTGTGGTAAACATGTTGGGCAACCCTATTGTGCCTAGCCTCAAAAAGGATCCTCACCTCATTTATGAAAGGTTTGATCCACCAAGGAGGTTTTCTTCTATTCATTAATAAGTTTATTGTGTTTAGAGAGTCACCTTTGATAATCAGTCTACCATGGATCTGTTGTGATAATTGTAGCCCTTTCCATAAGGCTCTTGCTTCTGAGTCATTGTTAGTCTTGATTCCTAGTTGTTCATAAAACAAAAACACTACATTGCCTATGTTATTTTAACTAATCTCTCAACATCTTGCTCCTTAGAAACTTTAGACTTGATCGACATAACAATCCATGTCGAATCGGATTTTGAAACCTTTAGAGGGTGGTAGTTGTTTTGAGCCTTCTCAAAGCAAGAGGGAACTTCCTTATTAAGGGTTTATTTGGAACCACACCTCCAATTATCATCCTCCACATAGAACCTGCTCCACTTGGCCTCGTCAAACAACTGGATCCGCATGCCAAATTATCCCTCTCTAAGCACCTTGTCCTCGTAATCATATTGAGGCTTGAAATGTTGCCTTAGTTGAAATAACCATGCTCACTATCTTATCGAGGGCATATCCAAATTTGTGTGTTGTGCCTTGGATTTATAAATCCTCCATAGTCTTTTATTGACACTACCTCTTTTTGTCATGTTGACTGTGCCCAAGATTTTCATTTGTCTTGGGGTTTTGCCCAATCCTCATAGCCATTGGTCCTTAATAGAAATGGTCACAAAGTAGCAACTTTGGAATGATAACCTCCTACTCGATATTCTTGTGGCTAGGTATTTCTCATAACTAATTTTTCTAGTCTCCCAAATTACCAAGTTTTTTGTCCCCATCATCAGAATCTGATTAGGCTAACAGGTCAAACTTTCATTGCTAAAATTATTTTTCAAAAAAAAGGTGGGACCCCCTATAGCACACATGATTGGGGCCCACCTATCCACTCTGCATGTCTCATAAGTCATTGGTGGTCATTCTAGAGGAGTTTGTCTACATCACTCAGGACCCCTAGTGGCCATGTGACAAGTCCATAAACATTAACCCCATGGTTGGCCAACTTGTCTACTATTTGGTTTGCTTCGTAGAAAACATGTTAGGAAACCATATCATGCTTGGACTCAAAAAGGATCCTTGCATCACTGATGAAAGGTTCGATCTGCCAAGGAGGTTTTTTGTTGTTCATTAATAAGTTTATTGTGTTCAAAAAGTCACCTTCAACAATCAGTTTGCCATGGATCTCTTGTGATAACTTTAACCCTCTCCATAAGACTCTTGCTTCTACTTCATTTTTGGTCTTGATTCTTAGTTGTTCAGAAAAATCCAACACTAAATAGTACCAATGTTATTGCAACTCATTCTTATTTATTATCATGTACTTTTATAATGACATTGGATTGTTTTGTCTTACATATTTATTCTGATTGTATTGATAAATTTGAGGTTGCACATATTTTAGGTAGATCCATTATCAATAAGTACTCTTTTTATGAAACTATAAATAATTTTATAAGTAATAAGAAGTGGGCAGTATTCAAGCATAAATAAAGGTGGAAAATATTCCTTGTAAAATGAAATGATCACATAACTAATAGAAAGGGTCCCTACCACATGAGTTAAATTATTTGGACTAATATTTTGGGAAATTACCTACTCATTCAAAATTTCAAAAACTAAGAGAAGCTTTTAATCACTCAAGTAAATAAATATTTATGGGTATGTCTTCAAGTTGTTTTTTGAGATTAAAAGTCCCTTTTTATTTATCTTAATATTTTAGTATTAGGGTTGGTATTTTATGAGAGGGATTTTATTTGGATTACATAATTAGAGAAGGTTTAGTAGGTTCATTTTAAATTTTATTTGGATTATCCAATTAAAACCATACTTTATCACCAACCTAAAAATGATGAGTACGGACCCAGGTGTTGTAGGTGAGTTGGAGAGGAGAGGGCAATCCTCCAAAGGAGGTCCCAAGTTCAAATCTCCACCCTACCAAAAATCTGAATTGGGTATCCAAAATCCAATTGATAATGTTGGTGCGTGCAGGGTCGGGTGTGACTCTTGGGTGACTTTGATGGTGTAGAACCCTCTGTTCGTGGTCTCTCAGACCAAGGCAGCTTCGCAAGGGGTTTTTCTCTTAAAAAAAATGATGAGTACGGTGTTGATCCATTTGTTGTCATTGCTTCTGTTGAGTCTTCTTAAGAATTTGTACCACTTTGGACTAAAGGCTCTGTAGGTGCTATACAAAAGATTTTACTTTTTCCTACTTATTTTGAATATGCATGGTAGTTGGTGAGGGCAAGGACAAAGGCAAACCATATGGATCCAATGGCTGAATTTAAATACATACCTCAAAGGGATAATGTCCTGTTGAACTATGAACAACTTTGTTGTAGGTGTTCTCGATGTGAGTGAGGCTCAAATCCCACTTGGTAGGTGTGGAGTGATGGTATATCCTCAAAATATGAACAAGAGTACAATTAAATACCTCTGTCTGCCCATCAGACTAAGGGTGATAAGCAGTAGAGAAGTTAAGGGATACTCCTAAGATCTTCCAAAGAGATCTCCAAAAGTGACCCATAAAGTATGATACACAATCATAAATAATGCTCGTTGTAAGACCAAATGAGTGCCACACTGTATCAAAGAACAACTGGACCATATCCTATGCAAAAATTGTCTTGTGACATGGAATGAATTTGGCCATCTTACTGAATCTATCCACAATGATGAAGACACAATCGTATTGTCTAACTGTCATCGAAAAACACTCAATAGGTCCATGGAAATGCTTTCCCAAGAACAAGAAGGAATAGGTAAAGCAATGCCCATACCCAATTTCTTGTTAGTGTATTTGGAATGGTTACACACAATACATTGTCGTAGGAATTAAAGAACATATCACTACATGTGAGGCCAAAAGAAGAATCGTTGAAGGTGATGAAGATTTTTTTGCTTGCCAAAATGACCACCATAGGGAGTATAATGAGCCTATTTCAAAAGAGACTCCATGTGATCAAGAGGTACACAAAGTTTTTCTAGGTTGTACAACATGCCATATTTGAGGTGAAAGTCTTTAAGAGCTCTCAAATTGGAAGTTGAAGGATGTAAAAGTTGCTAAAAAAATGTGCCAAAATCAGGATCTGAAGGATACTATGAGGGCCAAGTTTGAAAACCAATGTGGGAGGTGGTCACAATAGTCAAAGCAAGGGCTAAATGTGGAAAACTCAAGCAATCTACTACTACATTATTCTATTCTTTCTTGTACTTCATTACCAAATGGAATTATTGCAAGTATGATGCCCGCTTCATGTTTTGAGCCTCTTCAATTTTTGTTTGAGATTGAAGAAACTTGAGTGGCATATGATCTATGTAAACTACTATTTTATTTCCAAGAATATAGTGCCTCCAATACTTGATGGCCTAAACCAAAGCATACAACTCTTTATCATATGTAGAATAATTATTATTTACCTATGAAAATGTTTTAGAATGATAGGCCACTGGATGGCCATTATGTATGAGCATGACTCCAAGTGCAAATTATGAAGCATCTGTCTCAATCTCAAATGGTTGAGCAAGATATGGTAAAACAAGAAAGGTGCAATACATAACTTGTGTTACAATGTGTAAAAGGCCTTTTGTTGATCCCTTGTCTACTAAAATCGTATTTTGATATTTGTCAAATGATGCAAAGGAGCGGTAATAGTGGAATATTATACAATGAACTTGTGATAGAAGTTGGAAAGTCCAAGAAAAATTCTTAATTCTATGAAAAAAGTAGGAGTTGGCCATTTGAGATTGAATTCGATCTTGGCAGGATCCACTTTAACTCCTTTTTTACTGATTACAAATTGTAGCACTCTAAAATTGGCACGGTTAAAACCTTAGTAAAAATATAAAATATTAAAATTTGAATTTCAACCCCAAACTGCCCGTTAAACCGCCTTTTACCTGCTTTCCCCATTTTTTGTGCCATTTTTAGGATTTGTTTTGACCGTTGGAAGATATCGTCGTAGATTAGATGAAATCATCCTCGATCTAACGAATTCGTCTGGAATAGAACGTCCAGACGATTTCATCCCAAAACTAAATTTTCATAATTAGCTTCTATTTCAATAGCCTCTCCAACTCGGGAAGAAGCGTGTCTGTGCAGTTGGATATTTCCTTGTTGGAGATCTCCTAGATTGGGATGATCCCCAACCTCCCAAACCTCTTTTTAATCCTATATAAACTAGGATTTTTCTAGTTTATCCCCCTTTCTCCCTGCCTAATTCTTGCTAATTCTCCCTGAACCCCCAACCCCTTTGTTGACAGGATTTCATTACAGAGTGAGCTCCTTATTCCCTTGCATTATTGCTTGCATTTTGGTATTTTGCATTTTTTTTATTGTAGGAATTCTATTGTTTTTCAATCGAAGCTAGATTGGATTGTCGTAGACGATCTCGGATGATTGTGGATGATTTCATATGATTGGAGGCGATCTTGAATGTAGTCCAGATTGGGGGCAGTCAGAGTTTAGAGTTCGCATTTTCTTAAGCTTTTCTACATTTTACATAACATATTTCTGCACTGTTTTAAGTTATTATGTTTTATGCACCTTGGAGTTCACCTCATTTAGCATAATTGCATGCTAAAGGTAAAATCAATCATTAAATTTATTACATTTCCTCATTTGTTATTAGACATTATTATTTAGGCATGTTTGTTGTTATTTCTATCATTATACCTTGCTTCTGCATTTGCATATTTGGTATTTTGTGTCTGTTTCTGTGATTGCAGGTTTCTAACGGATTTGTCTGACGAATTCATCAGATTTCAGGCGATTATGTCCTATTTCAAATGACCTTCTATGATTTGAGATGATCCCAAGAAATATTAGACAATAATGTGCAAATTGAGACAATATAAACTGCTACAAGACTTAGAATCTCCATCAACATCTGAAATCAGGTATGAATTTTTTTGGTTAGCATATTCTCTGTAATTTGCATCTATTTTTTTTTTTTGTATTCTTTGAAATCCGCATTGGTATATAAAATATTTTAGATTCATATCGTCCAAACCTAGGACTTAAATGATCAAGCATAAAAATGAACACATCAAACACACTATCAACCTAGACATGGAAACTGCCATTCAAAAGTTTCTTGGTGAACCCACCATCCATCAAAAATTCACCCTTATACACCTCCCCCGAGAGGTGAGACCTTCAAAGGGCCTCTCAGTCTGAGGTATTGTCCCATCCTTTTCACATCCCCATTTCGGGCATGGATCCTATAGCCTGAAGGTAAGGGTGCAAAAAATTTGGAGCGATACATTTTGGTGAACCCGACGTGAAAACAAAAACCTTTTGAAAACAAAAATCTTTCTAAAAATAAATAAGAAAACAAAACATAAATGCATTTAGACTTAAAAAATTGCATATCATATTTAGAAGTATTAAAGAAACCATGAGTTTTTACTCAAATCCATATGAGCCCATCAATAATGTTGGAAGAATTCAGCCAAATACATTTGTTGATTATGACCAACCTCATCCCTATTCAACATCACCTCCTTCACACTTTTCTCATTTTTCATCCTTAACCCAACAGGACAATCCCTTTTCCAATCCTCTTCATAACGATATTATCTATTCTCCCATATATCCATATTATGTCTATCAATCCACATACAATCGTCCTCCACCCTTTCAATTTTCTTCTTTCAATACAACACATCCACTTCAACAAGAAAATACTTATTCTTCCAATCCTACCATGCACTCACATCATACTTCCCAATCATCCTATCATCATTCTACCCATAATAAAGAAAAGAGAGGTGAAAAACTTTAGCACCCTAAAATTGGCGCAGTAAAACCTTAAATAATTACAATTACTCTAGTAAATATTCAAATTCAAATTTTAACCCCCAAAACCGCTTCCAAACCATCGTTTAACCCATTTCCTCCTTTCCCGTGCCATTTTTAGAGTTTGTTTTGACCGTTTGACGATATCGTCGCCGATCAGACGATATCGCCTCAGATCGGACGATTTCGTCTAGACTAGGACGTCCAGACGATCTTGTCCCAAAACTAATTTTTCTCAATTAGCCTCTGTTCCAACGGCGTCTCTAATCCGGGCAGAAGTGTGTCTGCACCGTTAGAGACCCTCCCCGTTGGAGATCTCCCAAATTGGGATGATCTCCAACCTTCTAACCTCCCTCCTAAGCCTATTTAAACTTAGGCCCTCCCCTTAACCTACCCCTGGCTGATATTTCCTGTAACTTGACTTTATACGCACTAAGACATCCTAAATTACTATTTGCACTAGTCCTATCCAAATTTTGTTGCAGGAACCTTAGTATTTTTCAGTCGGAGCAAGCTCAGTTCATCTTGGACGATCCTGTTCGATTCGAGACGATTTCATACCAATGCGAGACGATTTCGACTACGTCAACATTGAGGCAATCAGTGCCCAGGGTTTGCATTTCTTCATCCTTTTATTTTATACATTGTTCTGCATTTAGTTAAATCTAAGTTTATTCCTTATTACTTTGCATTTTGGAGTTCACCCATGTAGCTTTAAATGCATAATAAAGTCACCAATTGTCATCAAATCATTGTAGTGCACTCGTATTTTGCTTATTATCATCATTTTAATGTTATTGCTGTTATTCTACATCATTGCCCTCTGTTAGAATAGTTGCATTTTCTGCATTTTGTGTCTACTTCTCTGATTGCAGGTCTCTGACGAATTCATCTGACGAATTCGTCAAATCTCAGATGATCTTGTCTGATAGCAGACGATCCTGTCAAATCAGAGGCGATCCTGATTGCTTCAAGAATCAAAATCTTCATCAGACATCCGGATCAGGTATGGCTTTTTAATCTTGCTTACTTTCTCTATTTTTTGTTCTAATTTGTTTTTCTGTATTCATTTAATCTGCATTTTCATAATAGAACAACTTAGATTCATTTGGCCAAACCTAGGACTCGAATGTTTAAAGATAAAACTGAACACATTAAACACATTCCCAACCTAGGCGTGGAAACTGCCATTCAAACGTTTCTTGGTGAACCCACCATCCATCGAAAAATCACCATAATACACCTCCCCGAGAGGCGGGACCTTCGCAAGGCCTCTCAGTCCGAGGTACCGCGCCATCCTTTTCCCATCCTCCTTTCGGGCACGGATCCTATAGCCTGAAGGTAAGGATGCAAAAAATTTGGAGCGATACATTTTGGTGAACCCGACGTGAATGCATTTAAAACCTTTTGAAAACAAAAACAAAAAATTAAAAAACAACAAAAAAACATAGATGCATTTAAAATCATTTAAAACTAATAAGTTGCATATCATGTTTAGATGGTAGCTCCTAAGAAAATATTAGCAGTTACTATAAATGTTGAAAACCAATTAGTAGCCATAGAAATCAATTATGTGCTTAGTGTGCCTGAAACAGATAGAAATCAACTTTTGTGGGACGAACTTGATAGAAGACTAGGTGTCATTTCATCTAGGTCAACAAAACTTAAACAAATCAAAAGGCTTGTCCTAGATAGAATCCTGGATCCTCATCAACTTGTCTTTTATCATGAGCTTCAGAGAGCCTGCCATAGATGGTTAGCTTATAGGAGAGCTCTTGTGTCTTCAAAATTTTTCACCTTCGAGGAATACCTCGAGAACGCAGCCATTATACACCAGTTCCTAGGTCGTGTAGAAGACCAAGAGGTCGTTCTTACGGATAGGGAAATATGGAATAGAGTTCCTCGAGCTATGTTATATCGAGAGTATTGCCACGAGCTTTACTTCTATCAACCAGAATCTGAGACAGATAATATCACTATAGCCCTTTTCATTAAATTCTTGAAAGAAAATTTTCAATTTGAAGAAGAACACTTCATGACTCTTGAAGAACTTGAGCCCATTAATGATATTTATAAATTATTTATAGAAAACTAGATCATTGCTTTCATTATTATTATTTCTTGCATTTATTGTGTTGTTTGTTATCTTTACAATATTATTACAAAAACAAGAAAAACTAAAAAAAACATAACAAAAACCAAAACATTTCATTTTAAATATTGTAGTAGGTATATAATTAATATATACCTCTTAAGCTTATAGCATATATATATATATATATATATATATATATATATTTTTATATATATATATATTTGCTGAAATCTAAGTTAAGCACAATGCCTAAACTTAGGAATGGTAAACAAACCGAAGGAGAAGAAGAAGATTGGTTAGAAGATAAAACTAGAAACCCAAATGTCCTTCCTGAGGATCCAATTCCGGAAGGAGAAACTCTAGATCAACCAGAAGATGACCTAGGTGAAGACAATGAACAAGAAGAAAATGTTAAAGAGGATGGATCCTCATCCCCTAGAATAGCTCCAGATGGAACTATTGCTTTTGATAACTTAGATCATTTTTGGAAATTTTTCAATAATAACATTGGCGCTCTTAATATGGCAGTCCGTATTGATAAAGGGCAAATTAGTGACACTCAAGCAGCCATGGAACATATGTTTGATGTGCACACTAATCCCTTGTCTTTTATTGATCAAGAAAGTGATAAGGCTGGACCATCCAATAGAGATATGGTCACTATGATTCAAAACATGCCAAAACAACAGGTTACCCAACCTCCTAAGGAACCTATTATTGAGCCTAAAATCATTCCCACACAAAAGAAAACTTCCTTCACTGCTTTACTTCGCCAAACTATTGATCAATATGCTTCAAGTAAACAAAAACCTAAAATGAAGCCAAACACCAATTTTCAACAATCTGGAATACAACATAATACAACTTCAAAATTCCTTCATAACACCTTTCCTACCAACAATTTACACAATAGCAACATAGCATCTAATATTCATGTCCCTCCATATGTTCACAAATCTCATATTAATGCCCTATCGGATCAATATGGTGGGCAAACTAGTAATCTGGAAGCCATGGTGAAGCAGTTAGCTTCCCGCATGGACCAGATAGATCCCTACCGTCCCTCGTACAATTATCGAGAGATATGTAGTCAACCTTTGGATCCCATAGTTGTAGCACAACCGTACCCTAAGCATTTTCCCATGCCCATCCTGCCTATATATAAAGGAACTGAAGATCCCATAGAGCATCTTCGCATGTTTAGGATAGCATGTCATGATATATCACATGATGACTTGCTATTACTAAAAATGTTCCCAAAAAGTTTAGGTGGAATGGCATTAGAGTGGTACTATCAACTGCCCACTCATTCTTTGAGAAATTTTGAAGAAACAGTCGAATCTTTTGTCCATCAATTTAGTGCCTACATCGAGAGGCATGTAACCATTAAAGATTTATACAACTTAAAACAAGACAAGGATGAATGTTTTGCTGATTTCTTAGCTAGATGGAGGCAGTTGATAGGAAAACTACACTTTGTGCTACCTTATAGGGAAATGTTGGACATTTTTATCAATAATTTGCAAGAACAAATATCTTATGAGTTATCAACTGCTACTTTAACTACCTTCGATCAAGCTATAGATTTAGCTCGAAGAGTAGAAGATGCCCTCATTAGGAGAGGCCAACTTAGGAAGAAGGATGATGAGAAAACCTCCAAAAATCAATATAAAAACAAACAAGTCGTAGGTGACGGAGTCACTGACAAAGAAAATGTTGCTAATATCAATGCAACGAAGACAACAGAAAAATTTATATTGAAACCTCCTGATAAACCTCCTCGAGAATTTACTAGATTGAATCAACCATTATCAACTATTTTACCTCAATTACTCGAAAGAGGTTTGATTCAATTACCAGCTATCCGGGAACCTGATCCAACTATACCCGGATACAGAGCTGACTTACACTGTGATTTCCATAGAGGACCTGGACACTCTACCAATGCTTGTAAAAGGTTGAAACATAAAATACAAGATCTGATTGATAATAATGAAATGGAGGTGCAAGCCTTCCAACCTAAACAAAATGCTCCTAATAACGCTCAAAAGAACATTCCCCAAAATCAAAATCAAAATGCTAATCAATCATTAGACATATTTCAACATCCTTTACCAAGACATGGTAAAGAGGTGGCCAATCAAATTGAACATCATAATGTTCCCCCTCCTACCCGATATGTAGGAACTATTAGCGGACAATTACCTATTCAGGATCCTCAAACATTTGACACAACTTTATCCCTGGTCACGACCAGGCCCCTACATAATTTTCAAACTCCCGATCCTAGTGATATAGAATCAGATATTGAAAGTGAAGTAGACATCACTTCAAACCAATCGAATAGTTCTAAAAATGAATCAGATCCTATTCAACCCATCACAGATGCTATGGTTCCAGAAGAACCATTTCCTAGAAGAGTTACTACTCGACCCTCTTCTAATCAATTCCTCTCTAATGAACAAGCCATAAACGCTCAACCGAGACCAGTTCAACGTCTTCAATATAACATTGTAGGTACCATTGGAGTCGTTACCCGACAACAGGCTCAAAATTCTCAACAAGAACCAAACCAAAATGATGGATCAGCTCCATTTGTTTTGAAAAATCCCAATAAAGGGAATCATGCTTCCAATGTTCAACCTAAACCCCCTTACAATATTAATGAGCAATTATCCAATACTACAGCAAGAATTTCCCTTTTGGATTTATTAAGATCTTCTCCTACCCATAGGGATGAGTTGATGCTTACATTAAGCCAAATGATGGTACCTCAAAATATTCAACCTGAAGCCATGGCCAATACTATCATCACTCGAGAAGTTGATTGTATTGACTTCCGGGATAAAGATATCCCACAACACAGCTTTACATAAGGATAATCCCTTATATATTACTGCTCTAATTGGAGATGTAGCTGTTAAAAGAGTCCTGATTGATAATGGTTCATCTCTAAACATTTGTACTTTTGACTTCTACCAACGATTTGGCTTTAGAAGTGATGAAATGAAGAAAACTGACATGATCATAAAAGCTTTCAATGACGAAACACAAGAAACATGTGGAGTTATTACCATCCCATTGCAAGTTGGTCCTAGAACCTTAGATACGACCGTGTTTATTGTACATTGCCCCGCATCGTACAATATACTCTTGGGTCGTCCTTGGATCAATGCAATGCGGGCTGTCCCATCCACTTTACACCAATGTGTTAAATTCAAATTTAAAAATCAGTTGGTCACTATCCATGGTGATCCTAGACCCTTTGATATGTGTGCTTTGGCAGAACCTGTTGGAGTGCAATTTTGCCCTGCTCTGTCATCCACACATCCTAATTCTTATTTTTCATCTAAAACTATGAAACACACACCCATAGCTTCACCTATTTCTCCTCCATTCATTTCACCCTCATATATAGATCAACAATCTTCTAAACAAACCACTCTAGAACCTCAAAAAGATCTTCAATCCACAACCAATCCTTCATGTTCTATCCCTATAATTTCAAAACCTATAGACCCATTCATTAACACTTCCACATTATCAACATCTATCATACCTTCCACATCTAAAGATATAGGGAATGATCCTTCTACATCTTATGCCCTTTCTGATGAACTTTTACCAGATTTATCCACAATATTAATATCAGAAAAAACAAATGCTTTCATGCAAGATTCAATTCTTTTAAATAACTTGCCGCCATCTCCTCGTACTTTGGGCCTCCCACAACCCATGGGAAGTACTTACCAAGTCGGGAGTTGTGCCTTCATTTATAAAGGATATGACTAGGGAAGAATACCTCGGAATATCAAAACTCATCATGATGGATATGCTCGTTGTTATTTTACTAATGAGTATATTAAAGCTAAACCCATAATGCTTAAAATGGGATATAAAGGGAAAGGCTTGGGACCTTTCCAAAATGGCATGAAAGAACCTTTCGAGGTAGAACCGTGGCCTGCCCGCTGTGGTGTGGGCCTATTTCCTAGTAAGGGTCAACCCTTCCCTTTTGAAGATGATAATCAACTCATATGTTATCAAGATTATTTGGATAGGCGTGATGATTTGCCTCTAAAAAATCAGCCATTTACATGTAACATGCTATCCATAGCTTACCCTGAAATGATTGTTGAATCCGATGATGAGTTGGAAGGAGATATCTTCCACGATGTCTCCGTTGAAGAAATTTTACACAATGGATTTTATTTTGATGGTTCTATACCAACTATAGCCCAACTTGAGGCCACTAATCCTCAAGATGAATTATCCAACTTAACCTTAAAAGAATTACAAGAATTGGGCATCTCACCCGCCCCACCTAATTTTGAAAGAGATCTACACATGGAAGTAGAAAACGTCATTAAAGTTAACATTGGAACTGAGGATAATCCTCACATAATCAATATTGGATTCGAATTAAGTCAAGAAAAACAAGAGCAATACATTGCATTCCTTAAAGAATATGAAGATGTCTTCGCTTGGACATACGAGGATATGCCAGGTCCTGGACCCTTCTGTAGTCATGCATCATCTAGTAGTCCATCCGGATGCTAAACCTGTTAAACAAAAACTTAGAAAAATGCATCCCAAAGTGGCCCTTGCTAGTCAAAGGGGAGTTAGAAAAACTCCTGAATGTTGTTTTTATACAAGCTATTGATTATGCTGAATGGATCTCAAATGTAGTTCCAGTCACCAAGAAAGAAGCCACCAAAGTTAGGGTTTGCACAGATTTTAGAGATATTAACGCTGCATGCCCTAAAGATGATTTTCCTCTTCCAAACATGGATCAAATCATTGACTTTACTGCCGGGAGTGGGATGATGTCCTTAATGGATGGATTCTCCGGTTATAATCAGATCAGGATAGCTCCTGAAGATCAGGCTAAAACAACCTTTATTACCCCTTGGGGTACCTTTTGTTGGAAAGTGATGCCATTCGGCTTAAAGAACGCAGGCGCAACCTATCAATGAGCTATGACTTATATTTTTCATGATATGATGCATGATATCCTACATGATTATGTAGATGATATTATAGCTCGCTCTATTAATGAAGATAATCATTTAGATGATTTGAGAAAGTTTTTAATCGATTAAGAGAATATCTTATTCGATTAAATCCAGCCAAATGCATATTCGGAGTTAAGTCCGGTAAACTATTAGGGGTTATAGTTTCTTTACGTGGTATCAAAATTGACCCTCTCAAGATTGCGGCTATCACTGATATGCCCGCACCTACCAATATATCTAAATTACGAAGTTTACAAGGTAAGCTTCAAGCTATCCGTCGCTTCATCGATAAGTTGGCAGACAAAACCGGTCCCTTTCTTAAGCTCCTTAAGAAGGATGTCCCTTTTAATTGGGACGACGAATGTAAAGAAGCTTTTGAACTTCTCAAACAATACCTCCTTACCCCACCGGTGCTTTCTCCACCTAGACCTGATCGCCCATTTCTCCTGTATATTTCAGCTTCAGATTTTGCCTTAGGAGCTATGTTAGCTCAGCTTGATGATGTGAAGAGAGAACGTGCTAATTATTATATTAGCCGAACCTTCATCAATTATGAAACCCGCTACACAGTGTTGGAAAAACTATGTCTGGCAGTCATATTTTCTATGCAAAAATTATGCCATTATATGCTCAGTCAAAAAACTTATGTCATTGCTAAATATGATCCCTTGAGGTATCTCATGAGTCGACCTTATTTATCGGGTCGTACAACCAAGTGGGTTCTCGCTCTAAGCGAGTTTGACCTCACATTCATAGGACAAAAGTCTGTTAAGGGTCAAATCATAGCAGATCAATTAGCTGCTGCACCCTTAGAGTCTACCCATCCCCTCATCATTGAGTTTCCCGATGAATGCCTTCAATTAGAGGCAGACCATATTGAACAATGGTCCTTATACTTTGATGGAGCCCGATGCATGAGTGGGGCTGGTGCGGGTATTATTTTAATATCCCCACAAAAACACATCATTCCTCTGTCCTTCAAATTAACATTTGCTTGCACCAACAATACTGCTGAATATGAAGCTCTAATCCTCGGATTACGAGCTGCCTTGGCGCTAAAAATTAAACATCTGTTAGTTTTTGGTGATTCTCAACTTGTCATAAACCAAATTAATGAAGTTTATCAGACTAGAGATGATAAAATGCCCATATAAAGCCTATGTTTTACAATTAATGTCTCTATTTGATCAAGTTACCTTGGAAGCTATTCCTCGAACTTGCAACCGTGCAGTTGATGCTATGGCCGTAGCTGCATCTCTCCTGCCCTTGGAGTTAGATGACGAATATGCCACCATCATTATTCGTCGACTCTAGGAACCCGCTTCAAATAAGTCATGCTTAGAACCTTTGGATGTGTTTCTAATCAATGAAACTACTCCTGAACCTTGGTATACAGATATATTTGATTTTCTCCAAAATGGGACTTTCCTTGCCAATTCTAATAGAAACCAGCATCGGTTATTACGTAGACGAGCAAGTCGATTTGTAATAATTGGCAATACTTTATATAGGAGATCTTTTGAAGGTATCCTATTAAGATGTTTGAATTTAGAAGAATCCAAATCAGCCTTGAGTGAAGCCCACGATGGATCTTGTGGAGGACACTTCAGTGGTAGTGTCATTGCTAAAAAGCTCCTTAGGATAGGCTACTTTTGGCCTACCATGGAAAATGATGCACATGAGTATGTGCGCCATTGCGACAAGTGCCAGAAACATGCTGACCTTGTCCATGCGCCTGCACAAGAGCTGCAGGCTATTTCATCTCCTTGGCCCTTTTCAAAATGGGGCTTAGACATTATTGGCAAAATTAATCCCGTGTCATCCGATGGACACAAATTCATCATAACCGCCATCGAGTATTTCACGAAGTGGGTTGAAGCTATGCCTTTAGCTTCCCGCACCGGCACACAAGTCTCTAAATTTATTTTTAATCAAATCATTTGTAGGTTCGAAATTCCTGCAAATCTCATCTCCGATAATGGAACTTGTTTCAAAAATAAAGATGTCAAGAAATTATGCCAAAAATATAAGATTCAACATCGTTGGTCCACTCCCTATTATCCTCAGGGTAATGGTCAAGCAGAAGCATCTAACAAAACCTTAATCAAAATTCTCAAAATATTGGTCAATAAAATTGGCCGCGACTGGCACATTCAGTTATATCCAGCCTTGTGGGCCTATCGAACTAGTGTTCGAACTCCCACTGGAACTTCACCTTTTGTTTTGGTTTATGGTGCTGAAGCCATTTTTCCCTTTGAATTAGAAGTTCCTTCTTTGGCTCTACTACTTCAAGATACCGAAGTAGGAGATGAATATCGAATCGGCAGACTCAGTCAGATGGAACTCCTAGATGAAAAATGCATCAATGCTTTGGAGCATCTCCGTGCCTACCAAAACAAGCTTAAAAGATCATATGCTAAAAAAGTTCGTCATCGATCCTTTGAGATCGACGACCTTGTTTTAAAAGAAAATCAAAAAAAATACTAATGCAACTAAAGACCTTAAAGGTAAATTTGAGCCCAACTGGCTTGGACCATACATTATCACTGCTAAATTTGAATCAGGAGCATATAAATTATCTACCTTAGATGGTAAAGAACTTAAAGAACCCATGAACATTTTGCATCTTAAACGTTACTATGCATAACAAAAATTAGTCATTTCATCATTTGTACATATTTTGCATGTTGTCTTATTTTAAAAATATATCAAACTGTTTACACAAAAACAAAAACAAACAAAAATAATAAAAATAAAAACAGCAATATTCTTGACTCTTTCGAAACCAAAACAAAATAAAGAAGAAAGAGAGAGTCAACATTCTCAAACTTCTCAACAAGTATTTGTATATATTTCTTCTTACAAATGTTGCAGTTATATATTTCAAATTATTTTGGATAAATTAGCATTTATTTTGAATCCCTCACTTTCACAAACACAAAATAAATATCTTGATTTTTATCTGGCATGATTACTAATCTCTCTTATATCAAAGTTCACAAAATTCAATTAAATAAAGTTTGAGCACAGAGAATTGATCTTGTTATTTACTTAAACCAAGCACATCCTTTCACAATAAAATGATTATATTTGTAATGTCCATGCTATGCTACATAGTAGAAGTGGTTTCTTGAGCGAAAAGTTTCCCCTGCTATCCTATCATGCACATGGTCTAGAATCTTTGAGAATTGGCAAAAGGACAAGCTCACCCCTACCCGAAATAAAAATCCCTTGCTCTACAGCTAATCCGAGCAAGTATCCCTAGCATAGGAAGAAAAGCAAAGTTCAAAAAAAAAAAAAAAAGAGAAAAAGAAAAATGTTATTTTATATCATTACAACAATGTTTCAAGCATTATCTCAAAAATCAAGCAAAAGAAAAGCAAAAGAAAGCAAAAGCAAAAGCAATAAAATCCCTCTCCCTACCCTTTGAAAAGAAAAGAAGGGTTGATGAGCTTGAATCCCTGGAATTCTCAATTATTCGAAAACTGTGAGGTAAGCCCCATAACAGGTGGTTTGTGCCCAACCCGCTTGGCCTTGGGTAACTCCTAGCATGGCGATATGTCTGTCACATTAGCGACCTTCTTTTGTACAGACCTATGTCTCGCTTATGGATTAGCTAGCTCTTGATAATCTGACTTACATAGTAGTCTGGTGTGGTTATATGCATCTAAATCATGGTTAATGAACACTTATTTGGTTCATTCAAATCACTTGTATCATAGTATCTTGCTCAAACTGGTAAATGAACATAGCAATTGCACACACATTTGTATTTGAGAGATTTTGTGTATCATTATGATAAATCAAGATTGGAAATGAACTCACATATGCACATGGGATTCCTTATAAATCTAACTTTTGTCTTTAAGATACTTTGAAATATTTTTTTTGCAAATTGTTTGGAATAAATTCATTTTCTTCTTTAAAGTACAGTTGTTTAGTATAAAGACAACTACATACATAATCAAAAATCAAAATTTCTTTCAAACCATACAATAAAAACACATATTTATATATTGTCGACTTTCATGACGATGGTATAGTTCCAAAACTAAAATTGGAATTTTATGACTAGCGCAAGTCCTCATCTTCATATTTTCTGTTTATTTTCAAAAATTAAAAATCAACCATGCAATAAAACAATCTATTTTCTTCTTTGATTTTCGTGATGATGGTATAAGTCTATACCTAAATATTCTATGCCTAGCGCAAACCATTGTATCAATTTTTATTCCCCATTTATTTAAAAATCATAAAATCCATATGACTTAAATCATTATGTTATACAATTATGCTCTAAAACAAACAAACACCTATCACTATTTCATGTCATTATGTCAATATGCAAATTTGCAACCATGGTATAATTTCTAAGGAATTATTCAAAATTTTATCACACTTAGGAATTTATGCCTAGCAAAAATCATTTTAAAATATTTCATGCATAATATTTTCATGGAAAGTCTGAAAAACAAATCATCATCATCATCATCATTTGCATCATCACACCAAAGTCTTAAGACAGTCTCTTAAGCACCCTTTTACTTTTAGCAATATTTCTATACTGGGATTAGCTTGACGACCGAGTGAGCGACGACTCCATGAAATGGTCTATAATAGCGACAATGTCCTTTGAAATTATTGTTAAAAGTCCCTTTTATTTTTATCAAATCATCATCACCAACAACCAATTTGTTACATCAGATTATTTCATTTAAATTTTTAAAGCATGACATTTCAACCATAATATTTTCCAACGACATAATTACATGAATCATCAAATCAATCACACTTCAAACATTAAAGCATCATAAAAACATATAAACAAGACGTATCATCATAAGACAAGTCATATGATCAAAAAATATCTCATCTATATATATATCAAATATATGTACATCATCTCAAAAATAGATTGGTATGCCACAATCTACATCTTGGCATACTCAATCCTCTCAATCATATATCCTCTATGCAGTGTCTCGAGAACCCCTCGAGCTCTCAGCCTCATCTCCTCCCCCGCCCTGAGGTGGACGAGGTGGCCCCATCACAGTATGTGTGGTACTGCGAGTCCTAGTCATCGATCGAGATGAAGTCCTCGATGACCCAATCTTGATCGGGTCAGCAATGCCGGCTGGCAGCTATACCCTCTGACCCTCTGGCACCATCTGGAAGTAGATACCCTGGTAGAACGCGGTCTGAGCAATCGACCGTGCCAGCTCCTGAGTGCTCGCTCCTCCGCTCCATGCTCTGAGGCGTGCAACCTCATCTCTGAGCTGTGTAGCCTCCGCTCGATGTCGTGCAACCTCCTCCTACAAAGTCTGCACCTGTGCCTAGAGACGGATAGTCTCTACCCGAAGAGTAGCCATCTCACTACTCTCTCCTGTGTCCACACCCTTGCCCTTATCAGGCGATGGTGGTCTCTCTCTCTGTGGAGAAGGGGGTCTCTCCTCCCTCCTCTCCCACTGCCATGGCCTCTATGGAGCCTGTGGCCTCCTCTGCTCTCTCCCGTCGTGACCCTGTGCTGCCTCAATGGCTGCCTGGCACTGCCTCCCCATCCGATGCACAACTACATGAATCGAACCCTGAGCCCTCGTCATCCGAGGAGGGCGGATGCCTGTGTACCAGGCATCATAGCCGTCGGCTACCCCAACGTCGTCCCCATCCACTGGCTGAATGGGGGCATCATCTACGTCTTGACTCTAGAATCGCTGCATATCTGGAGCCCCGCTAACTGTAGTGTTATCCCGGATAGTCCGAGAAAACTCGTAGTCTCTAAGAGATGGGATCCCCTATTGTAGACCGAACTACCTCAAAACTCGGTCATACCGATGGAGCTCCACCTCTCCCCTCTCCATCCTCAGCCGCGAGACTTTCCTGATGTGAGCCAGCTCTTGTCCATCCTCGGCCCACCCTGGATGATCTCTCCAAGGCCTCCAGGTGATCTGGTCAGAGACGAGGTCGTCTAGTAGTCTCCGGGACACTGGTAGATCTATCCGCCGCTGTGCCCCTCTCTCGGAGCCACCAGTAGAAAACTCGGGGCCTCTCCCCATCAATCCCTGTCAGTGGGAGCCCTATCGGCCTCCGCACCGCAATGTGCTCCCTAGCACCAAACCCGTAGTAGAGATGTCATAACCAGACATCGACCGCCCTTGTATATGACCCCATGAAGGATCCTATACAACCGATAGAGTACAAAGCTCCCCCAAGAAAATCCGTATCCGTGGTCTCTCATGTCGTAGACCACATCTGTTAGTACCCATGGTACCCCGCATCCACTCTGGTGGCACAGCGAAGTCCACCTACCACCCCAGCCAAAACCCGTGTGAGTCTAGATGCCCCAGGCATCTGGCACAGTGACTCGATATTCACTCCGCCCTTCTCCAGGGCGAAGCTCGGATCGCCACACAGTCGCATCATCGTGTGGCCCTGATTGGCCATGGGAGTGATCAGCCATCCTTGTATGGGGATCCTCAAAATCCTCCATACATCCTCTAGTGTGGGAGTCATCTCCCTTGTCGGTAACCAAAAATAGGAAGAACCCGGATACCACCTCTCTGCTAGGGCTGTCAGTAGCCCCATATCTGTAGAAACTTGTGGCATCTCTGCCACATGCTGCAGGCCGACCTGAGCTAGCTGATCTCGCTCTGCCTAAGACAGGGTGGCCAAGTCATCCCTTAGTCCGTCATATTTCCATTCTCTGCTCTTTAGTAATCCTCTCTACAACATAAACAAAATCAACAATAAAAATCATTAATAAATCATTAATTAAAAATGCAAGTTAAAATAAGTTCAATTTCATAAATGATGATATCGTCCACAATTGGACGATATCGTCCCCAATTTGAGCAAATTCGTCTCCGATTTCGCCAGCCGAAATCGTCCCCTTTTTGACAAAATCGTCCCCCTATCGCCGATTTCGCCCTTCGACGAAATCGACGATATCGAGACGATTTTGGCAAAATCGAGACGATTTCGTCTCGACGACGGCGACGGCCCAAAAATGGCCGCGATGCTCAAAAATCAATCAAATCTAATCTACAAAGCATAAAATTCTAAAAATTAAGCATTCTAAATTCAGTTTAGATCCTTACCCGTAGCCCGCGCCGGACCTCTGTTGATCTGTGCGCTGTCTCAACCATCTTGTCTCCAGAGCTCTAAAAACTAGGAAAATGAACAATAACAATGAATTAGGGTTTTACCCTATTTTTCTTAATTTTATTCAAAAACAATTAAAAACATTTTTAAAATTTTGCTTTTTCGCGTTTTTACCTCAAACGTTCGATTTGGGTAAAAACACGGAGGGGGCACCATAGTAAGCTGTCGTACGATTCGACCTAGAATCGTCGCCTAAAAATGGGAATATTTTTTGCTTTCTCGTAGATCGAGAAGAACTCATCTTTAACGCATTTTCTTCAGAAAATTTGCTAAAGAGGGGGCAAAATGTAGCACCCTAAAATTGGCACGAAGAAACCTTAAATAATTACAATTACTCTAGTAAATATTCAAATTCAAATTTTAACCCCCAAAACCGCTTCCAAACCGCCGTTTAACCCGTTTCCTCCTTTCCCGCGCCATTTTTAGAGTTTGTTTTGACCGTTTGACGATATCGTCGCCGATCAGACGATATCGCCTCAGATCGGACGATTTCGTCTGGACTAGGACGTCCAGACGATCTTGTCCCAAAACTGATTTTTCTCAATTAGCCTCTATTCCAACGACGTCTCTAATCCGGGCAGAAGCGTGTCTGCGCCATTAGAGACCCTCCCCGTTGGAGATCTCCCAAATTGGGATGATCTCCAACCTCCTAACCTCCCTCCTAAGCCTATTTAAACTTAGGCCCTCCCCTTAACCTACCCCTGGCTGATATTTCTTGTAACTTGACTTTATACGCACTAAGACATCCTAAATTACTATTTGCACTAGTCCTATCCAAATTTTGTTGCAGGAACCTTAGTATTTTTCAGCCGGAGCAAGCTCAGTTCGTCTTGGATGATCCTGTTCGATTCGAGATGATTTCGTACCAATGCGAGACGATTTCGACGTAGTCAACATTGAGGCAATTAGTGCCCAAAGGTTTGCGTTTCTTCATCCTTTTATTTTATACATTGTTCTGCATTTAGTTAAATCTAAGTTTATTCCTTATTACTTTGCATTTTGGAGTTCACCCATGTAGCTTTAAATGCATAATAAAGTCACCAATTGTCATCAAATCATTGTAGTGCACTCGTATTTTGCTTATTATCATCATTTTAATGTTATTGTTGTTATTCTACATCATTGCCCTCTGTTAGAATAGTTGCATTTTCTGCATTTTGTGTCTACTTCTCTGATTGCAGGTCTTTGACGAATTCGTCAAATCTCAGACGATCTTGTCTGATAGCAGACGATCCTGTCAAATCAGAGGCGATCCTGACTGCTTCAAGAATCAAAATCTTCATCAGACATCCGGATCAGGTATGGCTTTTTAATCTTGCTTACTTTCTCTATTTTTTGTTCTAATTTGTTTTTTTGTATTCATTTAATCTGCATTTTCATAATAGAACAACTTAGATTCATTTGGCCAAACCTAGGACTCGAATGTTTAAAGATAAAACTGAACACATTAAACACATTCCCAACCTAGGCATGGAAACTGCCATTCAAACGTTTCCTGGTGAACCCACCATCCGTCAAAAAATCACCATAATACACCTCCCCCGAGAGGCGGGACCTTCGCAAGGCCTCTCAGTCCGAGGTACCGCGCCATCCTTTTCCCATCCTCCTTCCGGGCATGGATCCTATAGCCTCAAGGTAAGGATGCAAAAAATTTGGAGCGATACAAAAACCATTAGGTCCTTTTATGACTGAACTCCTAAGGCACTTATCAAAAACCTCTCGAAAACCTTCATCACGTAAATTTACAAATATCAATCAACCAATGGATATAATTCTCAAGCATTTACTTGATACAAATAAGATTGAACTCCATTCCATAAGACAACTTCATACCACAACAGATTGGTTTAAACCTGAGCTACATTGTGAATATCATAGAGTAGATGGACATATGACACAAAATTGTAAAGATTTAAGATGTGTAATTCAAGATTTGATTGATAAGGGTATTTTTAATATAAATGAATTACAATCTACAACTGATTATAAATCTTCAGAAACTATCAAACTCCTACACAAAAAATACCAATAATCAATCAAGACATGGAGATCTCCCAAGAAACCCTATTCAATTATCAACAACAGGAAACCAATCAGATATTGCATGTTAATGTGTCCCATCATGATGATATTACTAATATTGTAACAAAAACTACAAATGAGCAACCTCAAGTTCAACCAACTCAATCATATATTTAAGATATGGATTGCTCATTTGACCAACCTTCAAAACTATCTTTGGCTCTAGAGAATGATACAAAATGGAATGTAAGCATAGAAATATCATCTTTAGAATCAAAATCTCAATCTGAAATCCACTTTGATAGCCAAAAATAAGTGACTAATCCTCAAGCAAAGATATCCCTTTTAGAAGTATTAAAAAGTTCTCATAAGGAAACTTTATTCAAGATACCTAGCCAACAATTTGTTCCTCATCATATTTTCTCTAAGAACATAATTAATGGTATAAACCCTCTTGAGGTTAACCATATTTCATTTTATGATGAGGAGATTCCTTCCTTTACTCCACAAGAATACTACTATCTTTACATTACAGGATCTAGTAAAGAAACACCTGTTAAAACTATCATGGTAGATAATGGCTCCTCTCTTAATTTATGCACTTATCAATTATTCCAAAAACTCAAATTAAAGGGAGAAGATCTTAATGAATCAAATGTTATTATAAAATATTTTAACAATGAAATTCAAGAAGCTCAAAGTACTATAATTCTTCCTCTTAATATTGGATCCAAGATCCTGGATACTTTGTTTTATGTAGCATATTGCCCTTCACCTTACAACCTACTTCTCAGAAGTCCTTGGATTCATACGATGTGGGTTTTCCCTTCCACTCTTCACCAATGTTTGAAGTTTGAAATTGCAAATAAAATTGTTACCATACATGGTGACCCAAAACCATTTGAAGAATATTTAATGGTTGAAACATCAAGATATATACATTCTTTATTATCACAATTATCTTCTATCCATCACTTTTCTTCATCCATATATGATCATCCTTGTTTACCAAATAACATCCATGTATATCTTTCACATATGCTCCCTCCATCTTATCAAGACTTGCAAGATAGTGATAAGAATGAACAACCAAATTATCCTTCAAAACCTCCTTTGATTTTGAAGCAACCTTAGATACGCTATACTCAAATAACCTTGTATAGTGTATATAGATCATCTTGTATATACCACCAATTCCATCATCTAAAAATTCATATAAAAATAAAAAATTTCAAAAAACAATCACATTGTATTTCTTTCAATTCATCAATTAAAATCAAATACAAAAACATCAAAAGTGTCAAAATATTCAAAAACATCTTTTTTATACCTGTCAATTCTTGGAGCTTGTAGTTATATTTTCAATTATTTTGGATAAATGAGCATTTATTTGGAATCCCGCACTTTCACACTCACATGAATAAATATCTTGATTTTATTTTGTATGATTATTAATCTCTCTTATATCAAAGTCCACATTGGCATTAAATAAAATTTTGAGCATAGAGAACTGATCTTGTCATTTACTTGAAACAAGTATATCTTTTCACATTAAAATGATTTCATTGCACATTCAATATGATGCTACATAGTAGAAATGGTTTCCTGAGTGAAAAGTTTCCCCTGCTATCCTATCATGCACATGGTCTAGAATCTTTGAGAATTGACAAAAGGAAAAGATCACCCCTACCCAGAATAAAAATACCTTTCTCTACAGCTAATCCAAGCAAGTATCCCTAGCATAGGAAGAAAAGAAAAGTTCAAGAAACAAAGAAAAAGAAAAAGGTTATTTGAATCATCACAGCAATATTTCAGTATTATCTCAAATATCAAGCAAAAATACAAAAGTATAAAAAAAAAAAAAAGAGAAGCAAAAGAGAAAATCCAAAGCAAAATACAATAAACTCCTTTCCCTACCCCTTGAAAAGAAAATAAGGGTGAATGAGCTTGAATCCCTGGAATTCTCAATTATTCAAAAACTGTGAGGTAAGCCCCATAATAGGTGGTTTGTGCCCAACACACTTGGCCTTGGATAATCCCTAGCGTGGTGATATGTCTGTCACATTAGCGACCTTCTTTTGTACAGACCTCTGTTAGCTTATGGATTAGCTAGCTCTTGATAACCTAACTTACATAGTAGTCTAGTACGGTTACATGCATATAAATCATGGTCAACGAACATTCATTTGGTTACGGCAAATTACTTGTATCAAATTATCTTGCTCAAAATTGGTGAATGAACAATACAATCACACACACATTTGTATTTGAGAGATTTTGTATCATTATGATAAATCAAGATTGGTAATGAACTCACATTTGCACATGAGGATTCCTTATAAATCTACATTTATCTTTGAGATAATTTAAAATATCTCTGTAACTCTTTTCGGAATAATTTTATCCTTTTATTTCAGAATTTTTGTTTTGTATAAAAGCAATTACATACATCTTCTCATAAAATCTCAAAAATAATTTCAAAAAAAAATTTCATATTATTATTTTTCTGTTTATCAAAAGTCAAAAATGCATCTTGCAATAAAACCAACAATCTATTTTCTTCTTTGGATTTCGTGATGATGGTATAAGTTTATACCTATAATTCTATGCCTAGCGCAAACCATCATTCTAATTTTCTTTTCCATTTATTTTAAAACAAAATTCATCAAAACATGTGACTTGCATCATTATGTTACACAATTATGCTTTACAAACAAACAAACACCTATTCTATTTCATGACATTATGTTCAAAATTCAATATTGCACCCATGGTATAAATTCTAAAGTAATTGTTCACAATTTTATCACACTTAGGAATTTATGCCTAGCAACATCATATTTTCATGCATACTATTTTTATGAAAATCTGAAAACAAATCATCAAACCATCATTATCTCCATCATTACAACACAAAGTCTTAAGACAGTCTCTTAAGCACTCTTTTACTTTTAAACAATATTTCTATACTAGGATTAGCTTGACGACCGAGTGAGTGGTGACTCCATGAAATGGTCTATAATAGCAACAATGTCCTTTGAAATTATTGTTAGAAGTCCCTTTTATTTTTTATCAAATCACACCATAACCACCAATTGTTTACATCAGATTATTTTATTTAAAATCTTACAGCATGACATCAAAATTATAATATTTCAAAACGACATAATTATATGAATCCTCAATCCAATAAGCAAACAATTCAAACATTAAAGCATCATAAAAACATATGAACAAGTCATATCATCAGAAACAAGATCATATATATATATATATATATATATATATATATATATATATATATATATATATATATATATATATATATCCAAAAATTATTTACATCATATCAAAACTGGATTGGTATGCCACAATCTATACCCTAGCATACTCAATCCTCTCAACAATCTCTACAAAATTTACAGTCCATAGAAACCTAGCCTCGAGAAGCCCTCGAGCTCTCAGCCTTATCTCCTCCCCCAACCTGACATGGAGGAGGTGGTCCCATAGAGGTCTAGGCTGTATCTCAGGTCCTCATCGTCGATCGTGAGGATGTCCTCGACGATCCCATCATGAACGGCTCTACAATAGGGGATGGCAGTGGTACCCTCTAGTTCTCTGGAACCATGTGATAGTATAACCCCTGGTAGAATGCGATTTGAGTAATAGACCATGATAGATCATCCCTACTCACCCCTCTGCTTTGAGTTTTGAGCCATGTAGCCTCATCCTATAGTGTTTGCACCTGAGCCCGAAGACGAGCAACCTTATCCTGGAGAGTCGCTGTCTCGTTGCTCTCCCCTACGTCAACACCCTTGCCATTATCAGGTGATGGTGGTATCTCCCTCTACTATGAAGGGAGCCTCTCCTTCGCTCTATCTCCCATGGCCTCTGTGGAGCCCGTGCCATCCTCTAGCATCTCTCTTGTGGGATATATCGTTGCTCTCTTCCCCCATGACCCCGCACTACCTCAATAGCAGCCTATCGCCGCATCCCCATTTGGCACACCATAGCATGTACTAGACCTTATGCCCTCATCATTCAAGGAGGGCAGATGCTTGTGTACCAGGATTTGTATCCATCAACAACCCCAGCATTGTCACCATCCACTGGCTGTATGGTAGCATCGTCCATGTCCTAACTCCAAAATCACTACATATCTAGAGCCCCACTCAGTGTAGTACTATCCTGAACAATCTGGGAGTACTTGTAATCCTTGAGAGATGGGATCCCCTATTGTAGACTAAACTGTCATAGTACCTGGTCATAGCGGTGGAGCTCTACCTCTCCCCACTCCATCCTTAGCCAGCAGACTCACCTGATGTGAGCAAGCTCCTACCCATCCTCTGCCCACCCGAGGTGCTCTCGCCACAGCCTCTAGGTGATCTAGTCTGGGATGAGGTCATCCAACAACCTCTATGACATCGGTAGATCTATCTGCTGCTATGACCCTCTCTATAGCCACCAATAGAAAACCCGGGGTCTCTCTCGGTCAACCCCTATCAATGGGAGCCCTATCGGCCTCTGCACCACAATGTGCTCCCAGCACCAAACCTGCAGCAACAATGTCAAGACCAGACATTGACCTCCCTTGTATACGACCCCGTGCAGGATCCTATACAAGTGGTAAAGAACAAAGCTCCCCCATGAAAATCTATACCCGTGGTCTCTCATGTCGTAGACTATGTCTAAGAGCACCCACGGTAGTCTGCATCTACTCTGGTGGCACAACAGTAAGCCATCGACAACTCCTACCAAAACCCATGTTAGCCTAGATGCCCCAGGCATCTGCCGTAGTGACTCGATGTTCACTCCACCCTTCTCCATGGGGAAGCTAGGGTCTCCAGTGATCCTCATCATTGCTTGGCCCTGATTGGCAATAGGAATCATCAACCGTCCTTGTATGGGGATCCTTATGATCCTCCATATGTCCTCTAGAGTGGGATCCATCTCCCCTATCGATAACCAAAAGCAGGACGACCCCAGATACCACCTCTCTGCTAGGGCTATTAATAGCCCCATGTCAGTCGACACTTGTGGCATCTCTGCCACATGCTGGAGACCGACCAATCCAAGTCAGTCACGCTCTACCTGGTCAAGCACGGCTATGTCATCTCTTAGACCGTCATATTTTTATTCTCGGCTCTTTAGTAATCCCTTCTGCAAAACAAACAATAAAACAACAAAATCATTAATAAACAAATCATTAAAATCAAATTAAACAACTTAAAATTAATTTCAAAATGATAGCATCCACCATTGGATGATATCATCCCCAATTGGGAAAAATCATCTTTTGTGAGGATGAAATTGTCTCCTATTTTGCAACTTGGGAATCGCCCCTTGTTGGACGAAATCGCCCCTACTTCACCGATTTTGCCATCAGACAAAATCGACGATCTAGGGACGATTTCGACAAAATCGAGAAGATTTTGTCTCGACAATGTCGATGGCCTAAAAATGGCCGTGATGCCCCAAACAATCAAATTTAAATCAAAACAACTTGCATAAAGTTACATTAAACCTAATCTACTAGGATTAGATCCTTACTCGTAGCCCATGCCGGACCTCTGTCGCTCTGTGCGTTGTCTCCACCATATTTTTCTATAGAACTCTGGAACAGTCAAAGTGAATAGTACAAATGAATTAGGGTTTTACCCTATTTTCTTAATTTTATTTAAAAATTCAACATTTTAATTTTTGCCTTTTCGTATTTTTACCTCAAACGTTCGATTTGGGTAAAAACATGGAGGGGGCACCATAGTCAGTATTCGTACGATTCGACCAAGAATTGTTGTCTAAAAAATTGAGTACATTTTTGCTTTCTCATAAAACAAAAAAAACTCGTCTTTAACGCATTTTATTTGGAAAATTCGCTAAAGAGGGGGAAAAATGTAGCACCCTAAAATTGGCACGGTTAAAACATTAGTAAAAAGATAAAATATGAAAATTTGAATTTCAACCCCAAACTGCCCGTTAAACTGCCTTTTACCTGCTTTCCTCATTTTATATGTCATTTTTAGGATTTGTTTTGACTGTTGGACGATATCGTCACATATTAGACGAAATCGTCCCTGATCTGACGAATTCGTCTGGAATAGAACGTCCAGACGATTTTTTCCCAAAACCAAATTTTCATAATTATCTTTTGTTTCAATAGCCTCTCCAACTTGGGCAGAAGCGTGTCTGCACAGTTGGAGATTTCTCTGTTGGAGATCTCCCAGATTGGGATGATCCCCAACCTCCCAAACCTCTTTTTAATCCTATATAAACTAGGATTTTTCTAGTTTATCCCCCTGCCTCCCTGCCTAATTCTTGTTGATTCTCCTTGAACCCCCAACCCCTTTGTTGATAGGATTTCATTGCAGAGTTAGCTCCTTATTCCCTCGCATTATTGCTTGCATTTTGGTATTTTGCATTTTTTTATTGTAGGAATTCTACTATTTTTTAGTCGAAGCTAGCTTGGATCATCGCAGACGATCTTGGACGATTGCGGACGATTTCGTACGATTGGAGGAGATCCTGACTGTAGTCCAGATTGGGGGCAGTTCGAGTTTAGAGTTCGCATTTTCTTAAGCTTTTCTACATTTTACATAACATATTTCTGCACTGGTTTAAGTTATTATGTTTTATGCACCTTGGAGTTCACCTCATTTAGCATAATTGCATGCTAAAGGTAAAATCAATCATTAAATTTATTGCATTTCCTCATTTGTTATTAGACACTATTATTTAGGCATGTTTGCTATTATTTCTATCATTATCCCTTGCTTCTGCATTTGCATATTTGTTATTTTGTGTCTGTTTCTGTGATTGTAGGTTTCTAATGAATTCATTAGATTTCAGGAAATTTTGTCCTATTTCAGATGACCTTCTGTGATTTGAGATGATCCCGAGAAATATCAGATGATAATGTGCAAACTGAGACGATCTAAACTGCTACAAGACTCAGAATCTCCATCAGACATCCGAAATCAGGTATGAATTCTTTTGGTTAGCATATTCTCTGTAATTTGCATCTATTTCTATTTTCTATATTCTTTGAAATCCGCATTGGTATATAGAATAGTTTAGATTCATATCGGCCAAACCTAGGACTTGAATGATCAAGCATAAAAATGAACACATCAAACACACTATCAACCTAAGCGTGGAAACTGCCATTCAAAATTTTCTTGGTGAACCTACCATTCGTCGAAAATTCACCCTTATACACCTCTCCCAAGAGGCAAGACTTTCAAAGGGCCTCTTAGTCCGAGGTATTATCCCATCCTTTTCACATCCCCCTTTCGGGCATGGATCCTATAGCCTGAAGGTAAGGGTGCGAAAAATTTGGAGCAATACACAAATCCTAAATAGGCAATGGAAGTTTACCCAAAAGAACACTTGTGAAGATTGGCATACAATTGGTTCTTATGAAGAGTTGAAGAATATATTCCAAGTGCTCAAGATGAATTTTACAAGTTGGGGAGAACACAAGGATGTCATATAAATAAATGATTACAAATTTATCCAAACAATCATGAAACACTTCATTCATTAGCCTCATGAATGTGGCTGGAGCATTTGTAAGATCAAAGGGCATGACAAGCCACTCAAAGAGGCCCATTTTAGTCTTGAATGTAGTCTTCCATGTATCCTCTACCTCAATTATGACTTGATGATACCAACTTTTGAGATCGATATTGGAAAATAATTTAGCTCCTTAGAGCTGATCCAAGAGATCGTCAATTCGTGGAAGTGGATATCAATTTTTGATAGTGATTTTATTAAGTGCTCTAAAATCAATGCATAGTCTCAAAGTGCCATATTTCTTCAATACAAGCAGAATAGGTGAAGCACACGGAGAAGTGCTTGGTTTAATGAAACCTTAAGCTAAAAATTCATGAATTTGTCTTTTTCCATTTGCACTATTGATTGTCTATACATTGGAGCATTAGGAAGTGAAGCAACAGGAACAATTTCAATGCTATGATTAATTTTTCTTTGAGGAGGAAGACTTGTAGGTTATTGAAACACACCTGAATATTATTGTAGCAAAGAATTAACTGAAGCATGCATATGTTGTTTTTGCTTAGGTGCTTGATTGTGTTCATTCTGTGGTCTGATAAAGATGAGTGCTAGTTCCCTTGCTTGATTTATAGACTTGTGTGCTTGTCTACAACTGAGCATCAAATTTTGTAGAGTTTGTTGAGTGCTTCTGATTATGTAGGCCTTATCATATTTGTGCAAGGTATATGTGTTTTTAAACCCATCATGAATAGAACTCCTATCATATTAATAGGGTCTCCCAAGAAATAAACCACATCAGTCTATTGGAGTGACATCACACACAACTGTGTCCAAGAAAGAGGGACTGAAAGAAAAATTCATAGTGCATGTGTGTGATGTCTGATGAAATACCATTATACTTTAACCCTAATGGATATGGATGAGGATGAGGTTTCATAGGCAACTTTAGTTTGTCAACAACGAACCTCACAATTAGATTTTTCTACGAGTTGCTATCGATGATACAATCAACTACAAAGGAATCATTGAGGTGAACCATGGTCACAAACAAGTTCTCATGATCCCATTTTGAAGTGTTCATGAGGGTTAACTTGTTCAACCCTACCAATTCAATATATGTCTTTATTTTCCCTGTAGCCTCAATGGGACCTTCTTGAGGTTCGTCATTTGAAGGCTATACAAATAGGGACTTCTTTTTCAAATTATTCAACTTAAAACATTGATGTTTTTGATGACCCTTCTTCTTACAATAAGTACATTCCACAAGATTTTTGGAATATTTTTGAGAATACAAAGAAGAATAAGAGGAAGAAGAAGTGGACAAAGGAGAAGAGGGAGAAAAATAAGAAGACTTAATTGACTTATATTGTTGTTGTGAAGCCTTCATATTTCCTCCCGATGATGAAGAGCGAGTCCTGCATGATGTCTCATGTAATTCTTCCCATGCAAGTATGGCTTGATTGAAAGCCATGCCAATAATTACAATTATCTTGTACTTCAACTTGCGATATAATGGTTCCTGCAACCCACTCTTGAATTTGGTCACAAGTTGAGTGGTGGTATCCTGCAATGAATTCAAAATTCTTAATTTGTTAAATTGCAACACATAATCATGAACACTCATATGAGCAGTTTGTCGAAGATGTAACCATTTGATTTCAAGGTCTTTGGCATAATTTGAAGGGTAAAAACTACTCTTCAAAATGTATTGTAATTCATACCATGTATCAATAGGTTTTTGAGTCTATTGGCAATCAATGACAAGGATTTTAGCAAGGCCTGACAATTTAAGTTTTGCAAATGCAACTTGTTGGGCCTTATCCAACTTGGTGTACTCAAACCAACTATCCATGTCTATAATTTAGGTGTTGAGAACTTCAGGATCCCGTGAACTGTCATAGATGGTAACATCACAATGCGTTTGAATATCTTGAGTGGTGACCTTATCGGCTAAAAAACTCATAAGTTGTGTGAGTTAAGCCATTTTATCGGCCAATTCGGCAGCCATTTGAGCTCGAGTTCATGCCAGTAGCAAATTTTATAAAAACAGGCTTAAAGTGCTTAAATAATTGTATTTTTTTTTTTTTGATAATACAATTTGACAATAAGAATTGAGAAAAGCACTATGGAATATTGTTTGTCAAGGCAAAAATAAAACCTTATGACAAAACTAAAATTATATAAAATTTCCCCCTTTCTTGGAACTTTTCTCTTGAATTTTTTTTTTTTAAATTCTTCTTCATTTTAAGTTACAAGTTCCCACCTTAATAAAGTAAGAATCGACGATTCTTGCTTTGATAATAATCAAAACAAAATGACTATATACCATATCTCCATTTTCAAGGAAAAATTTTGGTGCTTCATTTGCGTGCTCGCATGAAAAACATCAACTTGAACACGATGAAAAACACGTGGAACCAGCGTGCTCATCCAATAAACAAGTGGGAAGCCTGCGTCATTTTTCTGCACAAGAGTTCTACCAGGCGGTAATGAAGAAATCAATAGTGCGTGGGGTGGCACGTCTAAGCGCTATCAACAATGCATGTGGTGGTAATGGAGGGGCACGGTCTACAACACACATGGTGGTAAATAAATGTTGTAGACACTATCAAAAATGCACTTCCAGCTCAGTCGAATCCAAAATGCTTCCAAAAAATGTGGAATTTTATCTTGATGTGCCGGCGGACCTTGTCGCCTTCACCAACGTGGCAAAGGAAAGCAACGTCGTGTGTCTAGAAGGAATGTTCTACCAAAGAGAACACGCTAAAGGTGATTGCGATAGGGAAAATTCCTTGCTTCACACAACTTGAAACTAACACAGACGATATTGAAATAGCAGGATGAATGTTTGAGATGCCAATATTTGGTGAATCGTGGGCTTGAATGGGGTAAATCGACCTTCTGTTCTTTACTGCAGGTATAACGATTTCAATGATATCATAAATTTGAATGCAGATCATCAAAATTTGTTCAAACAAAATTTAAATTAGGGCCACAACAACCGAAATCTCCAAAAAGGAATTTCTTCACAAGAATTGCTACGATGGCAGGGCCGAAGGCAAAGCTGACAATTGTTGTCAGATAAAAACAACAGGTCGATGGTAGGGCCGTAGCTACAAGAAATTGATGTCCACATAGGTGATTCTGAATTACCAATGAGGGACTATCTGATGATCGGTAGCTATGACAACTACAGGTGATCGTCAGTCGCTGGGCAAAGAGATTCAGCTAGATTTCAAGCTGAATCCCAGTTGGTGATAGCAAAAATACAGTAACAATTTCATGATCACCTTGACTATCAAGGCAAGAGGTCTTTGAGGGCAGCTTCAAGTTCACACAGGCAAAAAATACTGTTACTACAAATTATTGATCCAAACAATTAATACGCAGCAACTGAAGTTTTTATCAGGACTAAAATATGGGGTCGAAAATGACCCAAAACCACCACCAAATCCAAATGCTTTGATACCAAAAATGATATGGTACAAGCCCAAAAAACTGATATTTCCTGTATTTACAAGCATATAAATAAAAATAATACAACAGAAGATAAGCCATGGCATGTCAGCACTAACGGATAGGCTGAGTCATGTCGGCAAGGGGTGTCGACATACAATGTCGGCAACTCCTGTTGGCAAGATTGGTTGGTATACAAACATAAAAATATTAGGAAAATAAAAAATATATAATACTAAAGTGTAAAATACTAAACCTCATCAGGTTATATTGTAAATTTTCCACTAATGATCTTCACCTTTTATAGAAACTTTATAAAATTCCATTCTTTCCTTGCTTTAAATTATATAAATTGACAAGGGTAGAGTTTTTTCAATGCCAATAATAAATTATTAACTACTTTTCTCATCTAGTTCTCTAAATATACAAAGAGAATGGTAAGGAAGGTGATAATACCATTCTGGTACCGATCGAACAAGACTTTGTGGGAATATTTGAATTAACAGCAATTCATCATATGCTATACTTTATATAGGCAAGAAGGAGGAGTTCTATATGCTTCATAAGATCACCTAAACTATCATACATGGGTAGATTTAGAACCTCAAAATGATACAAATAAGGATGATTAGCTAAAAATGGGTCTAATGGTTGATTGCTCATATCATCAAATGAAAATATTTAATTTGAAAATCCATGGAGTGAAAATATTTATTGAGTCAACTATTGAACTTGGGACATAAGAGCATGGACTTTAGAAGAGGATTGACAAGTCAAAATTATAGGAAATTGTGATGAGGGAAAATAATTTGATATATTAATCAAAGGATGCATTTGAGCATTTTGATTAAAAGAGGGATATAAATATGAAATAAAGGGGTTAGCTAGGGGATTTGTAGGATCAAGAATGGGGTTGATACCAAATCTAGTAAGATTAAATATGTCAAAGGAAGTGGTATTAGAGGTAAGAGGAACTAAATTATAAGCATCTCGTTATCTTGGGTTTAAATAAGAAAGTTATTTAAGAAAGACCAGTTGGGATGTTGGTTTGCTAGGGGTAATTTGTAGGTGAGTTGCTATTATAATTAGAGGAGTAGACTAACTAGGAGTTATTTTCAACAAGTATTCTATAGAAGGTAATAAGGGTTGTCGCACCATATAAATAGTTGATTTAAGAGTTCCTCTTTCCTTAGTGACATTAGGAGGTTGACACCCTCAACTATTAAGTTCTATATGTATTGTATCCTAGGAAATATTTGTTGGATTTAAAGTAGGAGGAGTCAACCTAATTTGTTGAATGTGATCTAAATAGGATGTTTCACCATCAAGGTGAGATAACCTATCTAAATGTTTTAAATTGTTTGAATTCATCAATAATAATAATTTTTTTTTTTAATTTTTTAAACAAAAGCAATAATGTGACGCATAGATCTAGAGACCATTTATTCCTTTTCATTATGTATATGAAAAATATTTTTGGAGGGAGGAATCTACTCCTCATATTATTCATTGTAATATCCCATTTTGAAGACTATGTGGACCCCACGCATTGTAATATTTTATTTTTATCATTTGTGGACAAGGAAGTGGGATGTCCCCTTTTTTCTAGGCTAATAGGTGTTTTATGTAATAAAAATTAAGTGTTGGGGATTAATGTTGATGTAACCCCCACTTAATGAATAATTAAAAGCCTCTAGTGGGGTGACTAGGTAAATAGGATTGGAAAGTCACTTTTAGGGTTTTATTATATCATGTTCATCTTGTGAATTGTAAGAGAGAGGGTTGAACCCTTTCCCAAATTTTGCTGCTTAGGTGGTGTGCCCTAAGTCTTCAAAAATAGGTAATATTAGAGATAAGGTGATGTGCCCTTGTTCTTGATTGGATATTAGATGGATATATCTCAGGATTCACAATTGTGTTGCAGATTTTGGTGTGTTGGAGTCTAGGAGTGGGTCATCTAGCTTTGGGAGGCCATTTATGCATCTTTTATGGCCTATTTTACCCTCATAAGAGGATGTCCCTGCTTTGGGGATTTTTCTAGCCAGTTTTGAGGGTTGATTTATGTTTTTGGATAGTTGTTTGGCCTATTTGTATTTTCAAAAAATTAATAAAAAGTCTGTATGGCTGGAACATTCAAACTTGAGGGTTTCTAGAGTAATGTATAAGTAGTAATTGGAAATTTGATCTATTTGCAAAAATCTAATTTTTATTTGTTTAAACCCTAGTTTGCTGAGTTAGGGTTATTACAGTGGTATCAGAGTTGGTTTCCTACCAGATTGTGAGAGCTCTTTATGTAGAAAAATAGGTACTATATGAGGAGAAATAAGTCAAACCCTAACCTCAACCAGGGGAAAGAAATTCTAGAACCAAAAGTTGAACAAAGGGAGTTGGTGGATATGGTAGATGAGCAAAGGGATCCTACTGAGCAAAAATTTGACACCATGCTTGAGTTACTAACTTGTTTGGTGACCAATATGAATCAGGGTGGAGTTTGAAAACCACTAAAATAGGGAGCAAACCCTAACCCTTAGCCATCACTAGATCAGGGAGAACCATCAAATAGGATGGCCAATCAAGACCAAGGGAGTTAGAGGTTTGTGAGATACAGTCATTCTTCTTTGCCCAGGCTAGAAAAACCTATGTTTTGCCCATGGAAGAACTTGATGTATGCTAGAAGACTAATGAACTAGATGCCCTATTTGTATAATATCAGTGTAAAGATGAAGAATTTAGAAATACAGTCACTTTCTAGAGTTACATAAAGATCATGGGGAAGAAGGCTAGGATAGGTAGCAAGTATGGAGAAAGAAATAAATTGCAGTAGAAAATGCAAGTATCGGTCTTCAATGGAGATGATAGCATGTCTACTTGGGCATCACTCAAAAAATTACAGACTTACTTTACTCTTAACCCTATGGATGAAGAGGATGTAGTACAATTTACTACCCTACATATTGAGGGGTTTGCATACGACTGGTGGTATCATGGTCTCAAAACACAAGGCCATGGAGAGATCACCTCATTTGATGAGTTTAGTCAGAGGGTCTTGGATCATTTTGAGATGAGGGATGAGGAGGAATATTTTAAGGAGCTGGCCACCCTTAAGAAAAAAATACAGTGGAGGTATACATTGAGGAGTTCTAGAATATTTTAGTCATGGTTCCTAATATTTCATAGAAGAGAGTTACCTTTCTTTTCATTAAGGGTTTGGTGGATTCCTTGAGAGTTTTGGTAAAAGCCTTTGGGACTGCTTCATTACAAATTGCAATGAGAAGGGATTTGACCCTTGAGTCTACAACATCATCGAAACCTAGGGTTTCAACACCACCACCACCTAGGTTTAGCTAGGCAGGACCATCAAGATCATTCTAGAGAGGGAATTTCATCCATAAGAGAGATATGCCCCCTCCAGGGAAGAATCGAGAGTTTGGGAATCCAATGCCCCATCCATAGAGGTATTCAAAACATATACCACCAAGAAGGAGGGTAAATGAGGAGCATGATGAGATTAGGAGGAAAAAATTGTGCTTCACATACAAAAGCCCTTGGGTACCAGACCATTGCTGCTAGGGAAAGGAGTAGATTCAATACATTAAGGTCATTTCATATGAGGAGGTATCAAAAAGTGAATATGAGTCTTCAGAGGAGCATGAGCTTGAGGAGCCATACCTTGAGTCTCATGAGAGCTCAAACACTAGCATGTTGGCCATGTTGAGCAGTGAAAATAGATATCTCACAATCAAGGTGCCAAAATAGGTATTGGGGAATAAGGTGATAGTATTAATAGATGGTAAGGCAACCCATAATTTTGTGGATGAGATTTTTGTTGCCAATAAAGGGCTAAAACTAGAAATATTTTTTGGGCTTAATGTTGCTTCTAGAAATGGGAGCATTGTACCTTGGAATAGATTTGTGAGGTAAATAAAGATAAATTTTGAGAATCATTCCATAGTAAATGAATTCTATGTGTTTCCATTGGGAGGAATTCCTCATTTCATACTAAGAGTTCAATGGTTGTATTGATTGGGAGACTACACCATTAATCACAAAACATTTTAACTAAAATTTAAAGCTAAAGGGCATGAGGTAATTTTGCAAGGGATCAAGGAAAATCTGGTCAAAGAGGTGACGTCCAAGAGGATGAAGAGGATTCTTAAGAAAGAGGAGATAATTTGGGATGTTGGTATATTTATGATAAAAGGTATGACTTATCATCTGATAATCATGTCTATTATCATATTGAAATTTAAATTTTATTGGAACAACATAGCACTATTTTTAGGGATATGCCTAAGGGATTTCTACCCCATAGGGGATTTCAGCATGTGATTGAGTTGGAACTAGGAACAAAACCTATCATGATAACCCATTATAGGCATACTATAATGTATAAGGATCAGATAGAGAAGGCCATAAAGGAGCTACTTGCCATGGGGTACATTCACCCTAGCTCTAGCTCATTTGCATCACCCGTAGTGTTAGTGAAAAAGAGATATGGGACTATGTGGATGTGTATTGATTATAGGGTCTTGAAAAAAAGATAATAAAAAATACACACTCTATTCCTAGAGTAGATGAGCTCATAGATGAATTGCATGGGGCTATATATTTTTCTAATATTGATTTGAGGTCAATATATCATCAAATCAGGGTGAGAGATGAGGATGTGCATAAAAAAACCTTTAGATGTCATTTTGGCCATTCTGAGTTTTTGGTGATGCCCTTTGGATTGACAAATGCACCTACCACTTTACAATAAGCCATGAATAAGATTTTTAGGGAGTATTTGAGGGATTTTGTGTTAGTTTTATTTGATGATATTCTTGTTTATAGAAGCTCATGGGAAAATCACTTGAAGCATTTGGATTCTTTTTTGAGTATTTTGGGATAGCATCAATTTTATACAAATAAGTGTAAGTGTGAATTTGGCATGTCTAAAGTTTGATATTTGGGGTACATAATAAGAAATAAGGGAGTGTATGTAGACCAACACAAGATAGAGGTAATTAAAAATTTGCCTATTCCCACTACCTTAACTCAATTGAGAGGCTTTTTGGGACTTTGCAGCTATTACAGGAGATTTATTAGAGGGTTTTTAGCCTTGGCAACACCTTTGAATGAATTAAAAAATAAGGGCTAATTTGTGTGGAGTGATGAAGCCCAAAAGTCTTATGAAAAATTTAAGGAAGTGATGTCTTATTACCCTCTACTTGCAATTCCTGATTTTTCTTTACCATTTACCATTGATTAGGATGCTTCAGGTTTTGGAGTAGAGGTTGTCCAAATGCAAAATGGGTGGTCAATTTCCTTTGAGAGTAGGAAACTTAGTGTTAGGGTAAATATTCCATTACTTGGGATATTACCTATATTTCTAAGTTAGGGTAGATTAGTTTATTTACATTTACTTTCTATCATTGTAAGTCTAACAATATTTTATTATTAGATGTAGTAGATATTTTGTATTATTGGTTAATATATTATAGTTAGTTGTTAGCTTCATTAGCGCTATTTACTCTAAGCGCGTTAGTTAGCACTAATTAATCTTGGTTAGTGTGATTATTATGGGAGGTTACTATGCTGTATTATTTATACCTCTTGATTATTCAATGTATTTTAATTACCTATGCTAATCTTACATCGTATCAAAGCAGCAAATTGCTTTCTTGGAAAACTCAGATCTGGACAAGGAGGGAACCATTCTCGCTGTAGAGGACTAAACCATGGGACCCAAATCTTGAAACACAAGACCCCCCTAGAGAGGAACCGAATCTCGAGGTAGTACCCTCGGCACATTCTTAGCATGTTTCTCGAGGTGTCATTTTTCTAAAATCTGGTATGTTTTCTAAGGCAAAGTGCTACATGTTTGGCAATTTTTTTTTTTGTATTTTGGTAGATGTTTCAAGCATTTGATCTTGACAAAACCATTAGTTCACTAATAGCACTAATAGCACTATAACACTGCTAGCATTGATAGCCTGACAGGTTGACAATATGCCAACGTGCAAGAGGCTGTCTCCCACATGCTCTCCAAGATACTAATAGCCTATACATCCACACTGCACAGAGGGTATGATTAAATTGGCATGATCAGAGATTCTTCCTACCTAAAAGCCAATATTTTGGTTGTCCACCTACAACAAAGCATGTGAAACACAAGAATCCTCAACATTCTTTGACAAGCGACTATCCTCCTGCAAGCATGCTATACAAAATCTATAGTTGTCCCCCACATGCTAAAAGGGATCAAAATATCTAAACCTATAAAACATGTGCTCCAGATCTGACCATTAGTATAAATATTGAAGTTGATTTCACTTGATCGCATGTAAATCAAGACCCCAAGGTTAACATGGTAAACCAACTAGGTAATATGATGTGGTAGAGTAGTATCTTGCATCTCAAGGTAATCTGAAGTGGAAATATCATGATGTTCTATGTGGTAGAATAAGAAGACTTCACTTGGCAAAAAATGGTAGCAAAATGACGGTTCACATGGTAGAAGAAGAAGGCTCCACCTGGTGATAAATGGTAGCATCATGGTGGGTGTGAAATAGTTTTGGTTTACGTGATAAAAAGACATGTTCATGATTACCCATAGGAAATAACATCTATAAATGAGCTTTGTTCCTTTTAAGGAATAAAATATTACCCACATGGGTAATGTGGGATTATCCTCTTTTTTTTCTTTTACGCGGGGTACTGTTTGTCAAAATGACAACACACAGGGAAATAAAGGTACTTTTCTCAAATTTTGCTAAGGAAGAAGAGTCGTGATAGCATGAAATTTTGATGAGATAGGGCCAAGTAAGGAAGAAGATTCACGATAGTGTGGAATTTTGATGAGCCAGGTCCAAGCAAGAAAGAAGAGTCATGATAGCACAACATTTTGATGAGCCAAGACCAAGCAAGGAAGAAGAGTCACGATAGCACGACATTTTGATGAGCTAGGATCAAGCAAGGAAGAAGAGTCATGATAGTATGAAATTTGGATGAGCTAGGGCCAAACAAGAAAGACGAGTTGCAATAGCACAACATTTTGATGAGCTAGGTCCAAGAAAGGAAGAAGAGTCACGATAGTGCAACATTTTGATGAGCTAGGACCATGCAAGAAAGAAGAGTCATGATAGCATGACATTTTGCCTAGCCAAAGCCAAGAAAGGAATAAGAGTCATGATAGGGTAAAATTTTGATGAGCCATCAATCATCCAAGAGGATAAGTCATGATAGTGTGCCATTTTGGAGAGCCAACAACCAGCCAGAGGAAAAGTCACGATAGCATGATATTTTGAAAAACAAGCAAATCATGATCTCTAAAAGAAGTGGAGAAGATATCTATAACAAGAATATCTTAACCTTTTTGGTTAGAAGCTTCATGGCTAGAATAATATCTCTGTAACAAGAAATATCTTGATCTTTAACCACTCCTTTGCTAGAATAAGCCCATGGGCAGTTTGTTGTAACAAATTTCAGTTTTTTGTTATGTAAAACTCTATATATAGGATGAGCGACCTAATTTCTAGGTTGGCTCTTAGGTGTTTACAAGGATATGTATTCAGACTTATGAAAGATAAATAGAGATCATTTGCCTTGGTTCTAAGCTCATTTGGTGTGCAAGTATGTATGTGATTATCTATTTCTAAGTTTAAATCTATGTTAAATGTATCATACATTAATTCTTAAACTAATTTTCTGTATTAAATGTTCTATTAGATCTGTAATTTACTTCATGAAGAAACTGATTTAGAGTTAAATATACACTGAATGGTCTTAGCTTCTGTGTTTTGGGTCTTATTATGCTTTTCTACAAAAGATTTAATTAGTACTGTGTTGTTGCTTAATTTGTACCATATTAATCTCATAGCATTAACTACATTTCCCTCTCTTTAAGCATTTCTTTCTCTCTACCCTTTTCCTATAAAAGCAAGGAACCAGCCTTCTCTGGAGACTAAACCAGGAAAACCTTGTTTAATCCTGGTTGTTCAATGTTGGTGAAGTATTGGATGCAAATTATAACCTAAGGTGGATTTCGTTCCAATAGTTTTTGGCACGCCCGATGGGACAAAAATTTCATGCATTATATACAGATCAAAGCCTCGGTGAAGCATTTTCCCTGTTAACCTTTCTATTATCACCTGGAGACTCCGCATCGAAAAGGAACCCTAAAAAATCCTTACCTAGCTTTTGGTTATGAACCATATTTATGATAACCAGATCTAAAGCTAAAAATTTAGAAGAATCCATAGAGTTCTTCGAACTACATCTTGGTAGCCTTCGAGCTAACCCAGTTTTGGTTGCTAGAACATTTTCAACTCAAGATAGCAATCCAAGACAAGCACGCACTTCTCGTGCAGCCTTCCTTAGCACTGCTGCTAATGGAACCTCGACTCTAGTTACCAACACAACTACAATGGTTGGAAACCTACCAGTTCTGCCCTACCCTCTATGGAATCATATGGGCCCTTTGAATCTTGCAGTCCAACACCCAATACCAGCAACGGCTCTAAAAGTGCTACCCCAGTGTGATGGTACTAGAAAGACATCATACAAATATTGCTTAGATGTGGCTGCATTAGCACCAATATATGACATCATGGAGGAAGACATGATGATTAGGCTATTGATTATTTCCCTAAAAGGAAAAATGCTCTACTGGTATAGAGCTCTTGACAACCAGGCTATCTCTACTTGGGCTCAACTTACTGGTAAATTAGTGGAAGAGTTTAATGAGCATGCAGATCCCTTTTCATTGTTGAATCAATTTAATGCCATTCAAAAACATCCTCAAGAAGATATCATAGATTTCAATATTAGGTTCAGTCGAACCTAGCAGAGAGTCCCTAATGGTCTGAGACTAGTGCTAAAAGGAGCTATATACTACTAATTAAAAGCTTTCAATTCAAAAATAAACATTGCTGTCAGATAATCCCGGGTGACAACCTTTCCTAAAATCTATGAAGAAGCAAAGAAAGTAGAAAAAAACTTGATTGCCATAGGAAGATTCCCTTAAAATATGATTCCACCCATTTTTCCAAATTTTCATCAAGTTTAAAGTGTTATTTCCCCAATTCCCCCTTCAGATCCTAACGTTGGTCTTCCTGAGTGGAATGGATAGCTGAGCACACTACTTATACCAAGACCCCCTACCATTCAAATGCTCCCTCTTATCTCTACACCCTCCCCAACAGTAAACATGTCTACTCAAGACGCCCAACAAGCGATCTTACAAGATTTGCAAGCCTTGTATAAGACTCTATCAAATAAATTCATATCTATGGAGCGGATAGAAGTGGAAAGAAACTCTCAGATGAGACATTATAATCAAGTGACTAGAGATCAAGCCTTTGTCAGTGGATGAAATTATAAAAAAACAAATACAATTTACTCTAATTAAGAAGGTGGACCCAATAATGCTTCACCAGAATCATCCTTCTGGTGTTACACATGCAATGATCCTCATGGTGAAATGGATTGCATGATTCATCAACATAAGGTCTAGAATGTGGCTACATAAAATGCTGAAAGATACCTCGAGGGTCAGGTAAACATAATCATAGAAGATGATCAAAATTTTATGATGCCCTCCCTAGAACAAGTCTTAGTTCTGACTAGATCAGGAAAGAAATATTTTTAGGTTGATCCTAAGGACATTAATACTTTAAAGGTACCTATGCCTATGAAGAATCCTACTGAGAAAATAACTCCACAAAATTAAGATCTGAAAGGAGCAGAGATCCAAAAAGAAACACCTTCGACTAAAGAGATAGAAACTCAGGAGCAAGCCAGGGAAAAGTTGAGGTATCCCTAACTAACTAAATGTCCAAGAGTTGATGCTACTTAGGGGTATAGGAATAGGTTTGATACGATAGTAAAAGAAAAGAATGTTGATTCTCTTCCATTCAATATTATTGATGAAATGAAGAAGAATTCTTCCAAAGCCACTATGTATGAAGCCCTATGGATCCCAAGATAGATTGACCTATTGCAGGAATCATTGAAATCTATAAAAACAAAGATAAATATCCAGTTAAATTTAGCTCTTCCCAAGAAAGTCTTACTTCCACCTCAGGAAATAACATACCTCCCTTTCTATTTGTCTCTCCAAATGTAAGGATGGGTAGTCCATAATTGTATGATTGACTCTGGAGCCACAACTACTATTATGCCTAAAGTAGTATGTGATATTATGGGGATGGAATATACAAGGAGTACTCCAAGAGTACTACAAATTTATGGAACTCCTATAAAAATAGTAGGTGTGATCAAAGATATTCCTATTGTTCTTCATAGACTCCCTCAGCTTACAATTATACAAGAAGTGGTAGTAGTTGATTTGGAACCTTATTTTGGCATGTGCCTGTCTAGAGAATTTACTGCTAAAATAGGAGGATATCTATCTCTTGATTTTTCACACCTCGAAATTCCATTCAAAGGTAGAAGGGTGAAGATATTCAATGAGAAACCCTCCACCTTCCATGTCGAGAAGCTTGGAGAAGAAGAGAAAACCTCTGCTACTATGAACATGATGACTGAAGAACTAAAAAATTTGAGTCTGATGGAAGAAGCCCTTAATGAGTTACAAGAAGAAGATAAGTTTTCCCTCCTAGATTTCAATGCCATGATCAAGACAGATCTGGGGAGTTACACCATTCAAAATCTTGAGAAAAGCAAATCTACTTCTTCCCCACTACCTGATATATCTACTAATCAATTATGGAAGATTTTCTTTGATGGCATCAGATGCAAAAATTGAGCTAGAGCAAGCATTGTTCTAATAGTGCCAACTGGTGAAGAGAAGTTTTTATCTTATAGGTTAACTTGGAGTTGCACCAATAATGCAGCACAATATGAGGCACTCATTTTGGGTCTAAAAAAGCAAAAAATATGGGCATTAAACAAATGTAGAATTTTGGTGATTCTGAGCTAATAGTAAATCAAGTGATAGGGAAATGCCTAAGAAAATAGCATTATATTAAGGCTTACAGAAATAAATTCTAGGATCTACTAGAATATTTTGAATCCTTGAACATGAAAGTAAACCCCATGGAGAAAAAAACACATGCAGATTTGTTGGCTTCAGTAGGAACAAACTTATGTCCTATAAGCAACGTTATTTAGAAATAAAAAATAGTCAGACTGATATACAGGCCTTCTGTACCTGATAGAGATACTGATGAGTGTCGTTGAGTCTCATCATTTAGTCTCAATTATTTAGCAATCCGGGGTGGTGTCCAAGGCTGTCTACAATAGAATGTTAGGGTAGAGTACAATTCAGGCATTTAAATTTCAAGCAATTATTGGTGAAGCAAATTTTGGTTTAGTCTTTTGGTGTCACACTAAACCTAGTCTGAAGAATGGAAACTAAAATAAAGTACAAAAATTGAAAACTAAATCTAAGTTGCAAGAATTGAAATCTAACTACAATTGCAGGAATTGAAATTGCTAAATTGAAATCCTAAGTTACTTTTGTAGAATTGAAATCTAGTTACTCTTGCATAATTGAAATTGCTAAATTGAAATCTAATCTAATTTTACAGAATTGAAATCTAATCTACTTTTTTAGAATTGAAACTTATTCTAAAAAACCTGTCAATTCCCTGCCACAAAAGGTCGTCAAGCTTCACTACGAGGAATTGACAAGAAATGAAATATGTTGAAAATGAAAAGTTGCTAAAATAGAAAGCAGGGAAAACATAAAGGAAAATGCTTAATATAATTTGTCAGCTGACATACACACAAATGTTGTACACAAACATAATAGAAAACATAAATCACACAATACAAGATAAAAACAAAAAAATGAAATCTGGCAAGCAATCTATTAATTCTGCTATAGCAAAATTACAGATTAAAACTTGCCATAAAATCCCTCCTTCTAGATTTGAAAGTGGACCCATAATTCCTGATCTAGAAGTAGGTGAAATGCACTCCTTAACTAATTAACACTTAGAACATAAAATGATAAAATACTGCACTTTTATTGATGACAAAACATGCTAAAAACTGTTACAAAAAATTAATGTACAGTCCTAATTACTGCTACTGAAAACTCTCCTCTATTCTAATTCCTAACTGGATCAACCAAGGAGGGAGCTATGCTATTTATATAAATATTTACAATATATCCCATGCTCAAATCAGCCTATGTGCTATTTTACAATCATTTGCCAATAATTTTGGATCTGAAATAAATGCAAATCTGGACAGTTTGTGTTGCAGCAGTAGTCATTGGCCCTTAGAAAGCATCTTCAGTTATGGTATTACGTGGGAGGAGTCTAGAAATATCTCACACATCATTCTCCACTTCAGAATATGCCATTCCTATCTTGAAAACAACTTTCTATTATGCTATAGTTTTTCTGGGTTTATCCTAGAAGAGGATCTGAATTGATCTTTTCCATGAATGGTGGCTTTGGATGGCAAGGACGACAAAATTAGATGGGAGATATTTTCCTTTACCTTTTCCAACATTTATTTCCCTTTTTACAGCTTCAAAAATCAGTCAATAAGTCAAAAAGCACATTTTGTTTTCATTCCGAAGATAAGTGGCTTCATTCCGAAGACAATGCAATTCTCATTCCGAAGATCGCTCATTTCGAAGATACTAAAATTCTCATTCCAAAGATACTACAATTCTCATTCTGAAGATACTACAATTCTCATTATGAAGATTTGCTCATTTCGAAGATACTACATTTCTCATTCCAAAGATGTCTGGTCATTCTGAAGACACTGTGTTTTCTCATTTCGATGATATCTATTCATTTCGAAGATACTTCAGAATGAACAAATGTGTACTTTTCAAGTGATTTCTTCTGCATCTCTTAGGTGGGTTATCTCCTAGGATCATATTCCAATGGTCTTCATCTCTTTTCATATGTGAATTCCATGTCTTGCTATTTATTTGTAGCTTGCTGGAATTTACATGGTAAATTACTGCATTTTCTAGTTCTGCTGCACAATTATAAAATATTGGCATTTCTTGCAAATTCAAACAAATTAGAACATGGAAAAATTATTCAAGTATCAACATGAAGGAGTACATCAAGTTGCTATTGAATTTATACACTTCATTCACCAAGTAACCATGTCTGAAATAGTACAACAAGTCTTTGCACAATTGTCCCTACTCTGTTATACCCTGTTGCTTCCTATTTAGATCATGTGGGAATGCTTCTAAATAGGTTAGATGTCTTCTGTAGTCCTTCTAAACTCATTCCATCCATATTCTCATGCTTTGCTTGAAAACTTCAAGGTGTTCATATAAAGTGATAGCTTGATGATTTTTATATGGCTGTTTTTCTTAGATTTTCAAATTTATGACAGTCCTAAAATTTTGGCTTAAATGTGGATTTGAAACAAGTTGAAGGGGAGGAAAACATTCAAAAACCATTGAGAAGTTAATGGATATCAGCATACCACATTTGGTTAATTGAAATGCATGTTATTACTTGCTACTTAATCACGCAAAATCAGTCATAAAATGTTGAAAATAGTCAAAAATAGAGATATAGTATTCCTAACATAAAATCATGCAAACACTTAACAAATAGTATATTCTAGTCAACTATTTGACAATTAACTTATCATATGGTAGTCAAACATTGTGCAATAATGAAGCATTTTTGGGCTTCATCATCCCCCCCAACTTGAACTGATGCATGCCCTCATGCATCTTAGTAGGCCATAGTAATATGCAGGTTTTATTCTTGTGAACAATATACTTTGCTACCTGCTAACTGAGAAATTCCTCCTTGCTGCACTATATCAAGTATTTTGTAATTAAGCACATGTATGAATTTTTTTTCTATTTTTCTACAAGTTTTAGTATTGTAAGGTACCTCTTAAAGGATTGATATCATATGATTCATCTTGCAATAGTCTTATTGTGGAACCGTATTTGGCAGATGCACTACTACTGATGGAATTTTCTGTTCTTAACAACATTTCAGCTTGAATGCTTATTTTTTTTGTTTGCGCCTTTTGAAAAAATATTTTATTTGAAATGCCTGAGGGATGTACATACTTGTGGTAGAGCCTTATAAACCTCAATATTTGATGTACCCTACTCTTTTTGCTATTCTGTAGCATTTCCAGCAATTCTGGTATAGTTTCTGCTCATTCTGAAGATATCCTATTCATTCTGAAGATACTACATTTCTCATTCTAAAGATCTTCAAAAAATACAAAAATGACCTCCTATGAAAAAGTTAGCTACAGATTCTATTGTGGGTCCATCTCTAGAGTGTATAAGCCTTCCATAACATCAAAAATTCCTTCTTCATCCTTTTTTTTTAGATGTTATTCTTTGTTTTGTATGTTGTTGTTTTATTCCAGTAGTACTAAAATAGAACCTTCAAGTGCATTTTGTTGATTATCCTCCTTCAATTTATCAGACAATTGTGAGATATAAACTTGCAGTTCTTCTTCTAAAATTTGCCCTATAAATTGAAATAGAATTGCTGCCATGTCTGTCCCAAAATCAGGTTTTTGCATAGTTTTGGAATTTCCATGCAATTAATGGCATAAGGGGGTGTTTCTTGACATCTTGAACATGTTCCTTTTTCAACTTGTCACTATTGTATGAATAGTTTATGCCAAATACCGACTATCATACACTAAATGCTAAATGTTTACTATGAATTATATGCAAGAAACACATACCTTACTCGTCTTGAAAATTAGTCATGCACCTTACAAGCTGCTTTTGATGATTGTTAGCAAGCTATCTGAAAACATAAACAAACATAATACATGTGCAGTGTGATATTTGTACAATGGTGGAACAATGATGGGTAGATCAACAAGGCAATGCATGCCAAAAAATTGGTTTTCATGCAAGCCAACTCAGTAGCGCTTCCAAGAAGGTTTTCACTACTGAATTATTCATTTTTTTATATATATATTTTTTTATCTTTTTTTTTTTCATTTTTTTTTTCATTAGAATAGGCTGCCATTTCTGGTTTTCAACCAACTTCTGTCCTTTTTTTTTTTTTTTTTCAAGTGCTTCAATTAGAGAGAACATATCTCACTCTTATTTGGATAATACCAATCCTTATTCTGCAAAAACATGTCAATTGTTGTATGAAAACACCATCTCTTTCTGTTGAAACCTGCAACATTGATGCAACCTTCCTTACTAGATGACAAGTAAGAATCTTCTTACATCATCATTGCCTCCTTATTGCTGGAAATGAAGTATTGGCTCCATTGTTCCTCTTTCTTGCTGAAATTGATGCTTGTCCTCATGTATCCCCATTTTGTGGGACATGCCTTTGCTGCAAAATTTTCTCTTTTTTTTTCAAATTTTCTTGTCTTTCTTGTACCCAAAAAGGAAGTTCACAAACAAGACTATTCTTCTTTTTTCTTTTCTTGTATTTTTTCCTTCTTTTTTTCTTTTTTTTTTAGACTTTTTATCATCACTCTGAATCTGATATTGAAGAGAAATTCTCTTCCCTTATGTGTACATCCAATGGAATCTCCTTCAAGAATTCCTCCTTAGTTAATGGTGCATGGTATACCGGAAGGCAATGTCCATTCACCACTAACATCCTCCATGAATTACCAATGGGAGAAAGAAGCACTGCTCCATATCTGAAAACTTCTTCAATCAAGTGTTGTCCATGCCTCCTAGTCTACAAAATCTTGTCAATCTGTACTTGAAACAATTAAATACCAATTCCCAAAAGATGTTAAGTTCTTACATCAAGATAAAATCTTGATATACCCTTGTAATTCCATGTAAAGGGATTGAAATATTGTTTCAAAATAGCAACAATTTTGCTTTTTGTTTATAAGTCAACTAGCTAATAATGTTCAAGAATTTTTTTGGCTGCACTTCAATTTGTTTCATTCTTAGGAGGACAGAATTTACCCCTTTGTAAAATGGAAGTAAATTTTTTATGTGCAGTTTTTCTAGTTTTGTTCCTTTATCCAAAGCTAATTTCTATGTGTTTGGACTAAAGGTTTTCTGTGTATCTCCATTGATTTTTGTCTCTTCAATCTCAAGTAAGTTCTTATTTTAGCACAGTTGGATGTTGCTACAGTAAATAACATTTTCTACAGGTTTTTTTTCTTTTTATACCAAATTCAGCTACATAGATAGGGGTTGCCTATCCTATATTATTCAAAATGATCACAGGTTGGGCTAAAAAAATATTTTTGGTTTGCACAATAAGACAAGAAATGTACAACTTTAACAGATCAACTGCTTGTTAGGTAGGATCACCTCTAATGAGATCAACTATTGTCTGTGTGGGCTAAGAATTGCTAGGTTGCAATTTAGCGTGGTAAAATACAAATAATCTTTAAGTAATAATGAAAAACTCTAGGATCATCATTAAGTTGTAAACTCCTATTTTGATTGTGCAAAATTTTTTGTGATTTTTTATTTTATTTTTTAATAGATTCGGCTTACATAGACAGGGGTTGCTTTCCAGGTTGGGTTGAAGGTGGTGGTTGCTTGTTTTCTAAATGGACTGAAATGCAACTATCAATAATTATTATTTATATCAGCTATTACATTTAGATTTAACTCTAAACTTCATATATCAGCACAATAATAATTATTTGACTACTTTTACCCTCTAACAACACCATGTTCCCTGGCAACGATGTCAAAATGATGAGTGTCATTGAGTCTCATCATTTAATCTCAATGATTTATCAATCTAGGGTGGTGTCCAAGGATGTCTACGATAGAAGGTTAGGGCATAGTACAATTCAGACATTCAGATTTCAAGCAATTATTGGTGAAACAAATTTTGGTTTAGCCTTTTGGTGTCACACTAAACCTGGTCTGAAGAATGGAAACTGAAATAAAGTACAGAAATTGAAAACTAAATCTAAGTTGCAAGAATTGAAATCTAACTACAATTGCATGAATTGAAATTGCTAAATTGAAATCCTAAGTTGCTTTTGCAGAATTGAAATCTAGTTACTCTTGCATAATTGAAATTGCTAAATTGAAATTCAATCTACTTTTGTAGAATTGAAATCTAATCTACTTTTGTAGAATTGAAACTTATTATAAAACACCTGTCAATGCCCTGCCACAAAATGTCGTCAAGCTTCTGCTTCAAGAATTGACAACAAAATGAAATATACTGAAAATGGAAAGTTGCTAAAATAGAAAGCAGGGAAAACATAAAGGAAAATGCTTAATATAATTTTTCAGCTGACATACACACAAATGTTGTACACAAACATAATAGGAAACATAAATCACACAATACAAAATAAAAACAAGAAAATGAAATCTGGCAAGCAATATATTAATTTTGTTGCAGTAAAATTACAGATTAAAACCTGCCATAAAATCCCTCCTAGATCTTAAAGTGGGCCCATACTTCCTGATCTAGAAGGAGGTGAAAAGCACTCCTTAACTAATTAACACTTAGAACATAAAATGATAAAATACTACACTTTTATTGATGATAAAACATGCTGAAAACTATTACAGAAAATTAATGTACAATCCTAATTGTTGCTACTAAAAACTCTCCTCTATTCTAATTCCTAACTAGCTCAACCAAGGAGGGAGCTGTGTTATTTATATAAATATTTACAATATATCCCATGCTCAAATCAGCCTATGTGCTATTTTACAGTCATTTGCTAATAATTCTAGATCTAAAATAAATGCAAATATGGACAGTTTGTGTTGCAGCAGTAGTCATTGGCCCTTAGAAAGCATCTTCAGTGGTGTAAGTACATGGGAGGAGTCTAGAAATATCTCACACATCATTCTCCACTTCAGAATATGCCATTCTTATCTTGAAAAAAACTTTCTATTATGCTACAATTTTTCTGGGTTTATCCTAAAAGAGGATCTGAATTGATCTTTTCCATGAATGGTGGCTTTGGATGGCAAGGACAAAAAAATCAGATGGGAGATATTTTCCTTTACCTTTTCCAACCTTTATTTCCCTTTTTCCAGCTTTAGAAATCAATCAATAAGTCAAAAAGCACATTCTATTTTCATTTCGAAGATAAGTGGCTTCATTCCAAAGACAATGCAATTCTCATTCCGAAGATCGCTCATTTTGAAGATACTGCAATTCTCATTCCAAAGATACTGCAATTCTCATTCTGAAGATTCACTCATTCCGAAGATATTGCATTTCTCATTCCGAAGATGTCTGTTCATTTCGAAGACACTATGTTTTCTCATTTCGAAGATATCTGTTCATTTCGAAGATACTTTGAAATGAACAAATGTGTACTTTTCAAGTGATTTCTTCTGCATCTCTCAGGTGGGTTATCTCCTAGGATCAGATTCTAATGGTCTTCATATATTTTCATATGTGAATTCCATGCCTTGCTATTTATTTGTAGCTTGTTGGAATTTACATGGTAAATTATTGCATTTTCCAGTTCTGCTGCACAATTATAAAATATTGGCATTTCTTGCAAATTCAAACAAATTAGAACATGGAAAAATTATTCAAGTATCAACATGAAGGAGTACATCAAGTTGCTATTGAATTTATACACTTCATTCACAAAGTAACCATGCTGAAATAGTGCAACAGTGCTGCACAATTGTCTCTGCTCTGTTATACCCTGTTGCTTCCTATTTAGATCATGTGGGAATGCTTCTAAATATGTCAGATGTCTTTTGTAGTCCTTCTAAACTCATTCCATCCATATTCTCATGCTTTGCTTGAAAACTTCAAGGTGTTCCTATAAAGTGACAGCTTGTTGATTTTTATATGGCTATTTTTCTCAAATTTTTAAATTTATGACAGTCCTAAAATTTTGGCTTAAATGTGGATTTGAAACAAGTTGAAAGGTAGGAAAACATTCAAAAACCATTGAGAAGTTAATGGATATCGGAATACCACATTTGGTTAATTGAAATGCATGTTATTACTTGCTACTTAATCATGCAAAATCAGTCATAAAATGCTAAAAATAGTCAAAAATAGAGATATAGTATTCCTAACATAAAATCATGCAAACACTTAACAAATAGTATATTCTAGTCAACTATTTGGCAATTAACTTATCATATGGTAGTCAAACATTGTGCAATAATGATTCAAACATTGTGCAATAATGAGGCATTTTTGGGCCTCATCAGATACCTTCTGGCAGTTTTTGGATAATTATCAACATATAGTAGACTTCCTAGTCCATGATATGAATTGCTCCAACAATAGAGTAAATGAAGATGAAGAAGAGGCAAATGTCATCCAGTTGAAAAATAATCACATTCCTAAAGGGCTGGTCACACTTGAGTCTCTATTTGATAACAATGACTGGTCAACTGGCCATAAGATGAAAGTTAACAAGTACAAATATAAAGAAGCTAAACTTGGACCCAACAAGGCCATCAAAGTAAGAGTAAAAACTATAGATAGGAAATTGGATGAAATCAAAAAACTATGTAAGGAATTTCTAGATACGATTGCCTAGACCTATGGTGATCTAAGGGTATACTCAAATACAATTGAGCTTCAAGAAGGCGCTAAGCCTTTTCATCAAAATCAAAGGCCAATAAATCTGAAAATAGAAGCTTTGATGAAACAATAGTTTTTATAACTACTAGAAGCTAAGATTGTATATCGGATCAAGCACTCAACTTGGGTCACTAATCTAGTACTAGTAAGAAATAAAAATGGAGATATTTGACTATGTGTTGAATTTCACAATATGAACAAAGCTTCGCTCAAGGATCATTACCCCCTCCCACAAATTGATCAAATATTACACACAGTTGCAAGATCTGAAAGGTTTTCTCTGTTAGACGGTTTCTTTGGGTATAATTAGGTATGGGTCAAATATGAATACCAATTTAAAATGGCATTCACAACCAAATGGGGAACATTTGCTTACCAAAGGATGCTTTTTGGGTTATCAAATGCTGGAGTGACTTTTCAAAGAGCCATGGATGTTGCCTTTGGGGAACTTATAAACAAAATAATAGTGATATACTTGGATGATATGATTGTTTTCTATCACAGGAAAGAATATCATATAGCTCACCTCAGGAGAGTGCTATAAAAATACCGAGAGTTTAGGATATCCATAAACCCCAAGAAATATATTTTCGCCGTAGAGAAGGAAATATTACTTGGTCATGTAGTTTCAAAATCTAGTCTAGCCATAGATCGCAGTAGAGTGAAAGTATTGTTGGAACTTCCCCTCCCCTTCAACAAAAAGGGGTTGCAGTCATTTTTTTGTCAAATCAATTTCGTGCACAAATTCATAGTAGATTTTGTACAAATTGTTAAACCTATGACTAAATTGTTGAAGAAGGATGTCATTTTTAAATAGAAAGATATAAGAAAATAAGATTTTCAATAGATCAAGGAGCAAATAGCTCAAGCTCATGTCTTGGTAAACCCAAACTACTCCAAGGATTTTATCTTGTATGCCATAGGTGAACAGGGAATCTACACTATAGTACTCACTTAGAAGGGAACTAACAATGAAGAAAGGCCTATCACTTTTCTGAGTTAAAATATGCAAGAACATGAGGAGAAGTATAATTTTATTGAAAAAAAATTTATGCTATCATGAAATCCCTAAAAAAAATTAGGCACTTTTTATCACAGAGTAAAATTATAGTCTATACGATTCACATTGATGTATGAAGCTTCATTATGCAAGGGTATATCAGTGATACAAGAGCTGGCTGGGTAACTAAAATACAAGAGTATGACATAGAAATACACTCGACCAAATTAGTCAGAGGTAGAGCATTGTGCCAGGTACTTGAAAAATAAGCATTGATAGATTATGTAGCCTTCTAGGCTCAAGAATCAATATTAGATGAAGATCAATCTTCAGAGCAGCTTGATTGGGCAGATGATTTAATTAGGTATTTTTAGACTAGAATATGCCTAGAAAACTTGAACGCTTCCTAGAGAATAAGATACAACATTCAAGCTCTAAAATACACTTTATTTCCTGAAGGGTTATATAGGAAAAACTTGGATGGAGTATTGCTTCGATGTGTGTCAGAAGAATAGAAGCAAAAAATTTTAAAAGAGTTTTATGGAGGCCTATCAGGAGGACATTACTCCAGGAGAACTACCGCACTAAATATCATCAGGACTGGGTGTTACTGGCCAATTTTTTTTGTAGATGCTTTCAAAATCATAAGGAACTGTGAAGAATGTCAGATATATGCGGTAAGGAACAAGAATGCATCATTACCCCTAAAAAAAATTAGGTTGAAGAACCATTCCAACAATGGGGATTAGATTTCATAGGTATCATAGAGCCAAATTCATCGGTAGGTCATAAATACATTCTCACGGCCACTGATTATTTCACAAAATGGTCTGAAGCTATACCCACAAAAAGAAATGACCAAGAAGTGGTGATTGAATTTGTAGAAAGCCTAATTACGAGATTCGGCATCCCATATGCCCTAGTTATAGATAATGGCTCACACTTTGTTGGAGCCAAGATAGTAGACTTCACAAGAAAATATGGGATATACTTGAAGACGTCATCAAACTATTATCCTTAGGGTAACAAATTAGATGAATCCACCAATAAGAATCTACTCAGGATTTTGAAAAGAACACTCAAAGATAATAAAAAGAGTTGTCATTCCTTGATAAATCAGGCACTTTGGGTTGATAGGATCACAATAAAAAAATCTATCAACACATACCCTTATTGTGTAATATATGGTAAATAGGTTGTGCTCACAATACACATAGAAATACCAACCCTAAAAATGTTGGATCTAGCTGGTACAGAAGAAGCAAAACCAATGGAAAATAGGTTGATCCAACTCGTACAGTTGGAAGAACAGAAAAAACAAGCCTATAATCACTATCAAAAACATACAGTTGCAACAAACAGATGATTTGAAAATAAAACAACTCTAAGGAATTTCAAAGTAGGAGATCTAGTCCTGAAATGGAATGAAAAGAAGTCAAAACCAGGAAATTATGATAGGTTTGATACATTCTGGGATGGTCCTTTTGAAATCATTGAAGAAAAGCAGCACAATTCCTTCCAGCTCAAAGATGATCAGGGCAAAATCCTACCCATTATTGTTAATGGCTTTCACCTAAAGTTTTATTACAAGTAATGGGCTCTTACCTATCCTTGTATATATTTTGTTTCTTATGTATGTAAATGACCTTGTAAATATGTTACTTTTATAAGCTTCTCCATTTTTTTTGTCATGATTTTGTGACTTTTGAACACAAGAGTGTCTCTCCAAGGTAAATTGTCATGATGGCATGACTTTTGGGCATTCATGGCCTCCTTTCAGGTAAATTGTCACAGTGGCACGACTTTTGGGTAGAAGAGTGTCTCTCCAAGGAAAATTGTCATGGTGGTGCAACTTTTAGGCATTCATGGCATCCTTTCAAGGAAATTGTCACAATGGCATGACTTTTGGACATTCATGACCTTATTTTAGATAAATTGTTGTGATTGCATGACTTTTGGGTAGAATAGTGACGTATGTTATAAATATCATAATGCCACATTAGATCTAACTTTTTGTATAGTTGTGAGCCACATAAGACCTGACATGTTTTGTATAGTTGTGAGCCACGTCCGAATAATTAGAGGTTTTAAAGCACGTGTCTTGGGAACATAAAAGACACCATTCTTAAAAAATGAAAATCATATTTGATGATTAGATCCAAAGATGACGTTGTCTTATTGGCTCAGTACCATGATAGAAGCTTTTCATTGGCCTAAATCATAAATGACAACTTGAGGTAGTTGGTATATTTAAAATTTGGCACACTAATCGAAGCTCTTGCCAATGTTTAAAATCTACATTGAGACACGTACTACCAATCACAATTACTCCACGTCACTTGGGTATTTTTATTGCATATATTTTGGCATGAGCATACATAGTGTGTTATATTGAGCAACTTTTCACCTTCCCCCTATTTTCATCTTCTTCTTTCTGCTATTTGTGTTCTAGTAGCCTCCTAGAAAGTTTTGCAATTTTCAAACAAAATCCATGTTTTCTGAATACCCTAAGTTACAAGTAGCAACATCACAATGGCTACCTCCTTGGCCTCAGGATCTATGTCTATGCCTTCAAATAAGAAAAGAAGTTTGAGTGTTAAAGTGAATAGCTTTGTAGATCTCGATGACCACATTGTAAACACGAAGCTAACATGGAGGAATTTGGGATAAATCCATGAGGACATAGTTTCCAGGCTAGCTGCAGATGCTTCTCCTTCAAACCCAAGCAATTTCCCATACTACTCTATGCTCTACTGGTATGTATACCCCCAGGTCCACCCCTACCTAGAATTAATTAGAGCAATGGCAAAATTGTATGATGTGAAAAGTAGGAGTATAAAAAATTACAAAGGAGAAACAATTTTTACAGTAGATCCTGACACAATCATAGTAGTTTTTTCCCTAGGGTATAAACCTTTAGTTCCCCCATTCTATTCGATCCAATCAATTCTGCAAAATATTATCTCAATACCCCAAACATAAGAGTCTTCATCTAGCAGAATATTTAAAATGAGCTCCCTAAAGGTTCCATTCCCCAATCTCCCATTCCATTGTCCAAATTCAAAGAGAAGCAACTCTTCTCTATGGTGGTCATGGTAGCAGGGTTGGAAGATGACTCTCAAGTTCATGGGTGACAAGTTGCAGTAGCGCAGTGTATTTATATTTATAATTTTTATGATAAAATGTGCATGGACCCAAAAATAGTTCCTTTGTTCTTCGACTGACCATCCTACTTAGCTCAGTAGCTACATACAAGATTGTCAAAATTACACACAAAAGCCCTAGATGCTTTTAGGTACTCCTATTTAGTTTGGCTTTTCTTCTTCTTTCAATCAAAAAATTTGAAGTCAATATTTGTAACTCAAAAGGACGCAGAAGGAGAGAATTTGTGTGTATGTGAATGGACTCCGCTCCTCTCAAGCGAGAGTTCATACTATCAATTCAATATGGATTTTTTGGGCCCTACTCTATGGATTGTACTAGGGCATACGTCGAGGATTCCTAAATTAGTGGAAGAAACCTTAAGATGTCCTCATGTAGAAGAAGGTGACTGGTTCATCCTGACCCAAGGGGTAGTCATAAGGCTCTACGGCTTCACAAAGAAGCCTTTCCTGTTGCCTTACTACGTCACCAAGAGGCTCTTCACCTTGGAGTATGTAAGGCAATAGGAATTCATAAATTACACATTTGGAACCAGTGCCCAAAAGACTCATATGGTTGAACATATGGTTGATTACAACCTAGATTCTTGCCCAACCCACAAAATCAACACCAAGACTTCCAACAAAATGAAGAAAAGGAGAGATGATTGGGATAGTTCAAAAATCTCGACCTGGTGGCAAGTGTGGTGCAATATTAATAGTTTTACAAGGTATGGGATCAAAATGGATATAAAGTTCTATACCAAGTATGATGAACATCACCAAAATTGGTCTATAACTCTGTTTGATAAGGTCCCACTTGAAACAGGTGTAATTCCCCCAAGATTTCTCGAAAAAGATACCGAAAATGAAAAGGGGAAAGAATTTGCAGTTGAACAAAAATAAGCCCCTAAAGAAAGTGTAGGGTGTATCTTCCATGTTCAAGATCAGACACATAGTCTAAATATGTTGCTCCACTCGAATGTAAAAAACCAGCATCAGGGCTAAAGAAGAGAAAAGCGAAACCAAAAAAGGGAGAAGGCCAAAAAAAGAGAAAGATACAAGAATCCTCTTCTAAAAAATTTGGAGAAGAAGAGGATAGAGAAAAAATAGAAGATAAGGAGGAAACAGGGGAAAAATCCGAAGGCATATATGATTGTACACAGTGAGACAAAGGAATATCTAAACGTGTGCAAGAAGAAGTGGTTAAATAAGGACACCAAGAAGAACAGGTTTCTCAAGAAGTACAAGAGGAAGAACAAGTTGCTCAATAAGTACAAGAGGAAGAACATGTTGTTAAATAAGCATAGGAGAAAGAGCAAGTGGCTAAAGAAATAGAGGAACCTCCCCAAAGAGAGCCTCCAAGCCAGGAGTAGACCCCACCATTGGTACCTGATGATGTATATATTTCATGTCTAAAACACCTAGCGAAAGTATATTCAAATGAATCATAGGAAAATAGAGGCTCCAATCCACAAAAGGAGTGGGAAAAATCTCCAATTGATCTTGATACTCCCTCTTCTTCCCCTCATCCCCATATAGTTTCCCCTTCTTGGTCAAGAGATAAAGAGATTTCAAAATCATCATCACCTCCTAAATCCCCACAAGTCTCACCTCACCATACCCCAACCGGATCTCCCTCATAGTGGAAGCATGAGATTCCGAAATAAAGAAAACAGTGTTCAGATGTAATAAAAATAGAACCAGATTTATACGTGAAATAACACGGATACAATCAAATTAAAAGAACAGGAGCACAACCCCTTTTATTAATAAGATTCTAGCCCGGTTACAATAAATCTCTTTAATTAAATATTTTCAGTTACACCGGATGAACGGTGATCTCTTTCCGCATGCCCACATTTGAAACGGACGGGCTGAGAGTGTTGCCGCCCTGGTGTAAGTGAGTCTTTGCTTGCTGCTGTATTTCCTACGGTCAGAGAAACAATCAACTGTTAGTAGCACCTGCGTAAGAAAACAGAACTTTTGACTTTAAAATCCATGAGAAATACATGTAAAGGTTGGTCAAATACGTGAATAAAACAGTTCTACGTAACCTCGCAACTTTCACGGAAAACAACCTACATAATCGAAAACAGCATATATCATGGAATCATAGACTGTTTTAATTATATTTGAAGGTAGCATGTATTCTGAAAGCATTAAAACTTGAACTCTGCTTCAATATACTCGAAAGATATATATTTTAAAACATAAGCATAAGCTATTTTAAAACTTCCGCAAACAACATATATCGCTTTTAACCAAAGCATGCGAAGAAATGCGTAGGATGCCCCAAGCGGGCCGACCCGGTAAAGCTTGATCTCGGTGCCAACCCACTGGGAATGGGCCCGAAATCTCTAAAGCAAGAGTTGTCGTCGAATTGATGGATTAAGGTAATCCAATGCCGGAATTGCAAGTTCAGATGAATATGGTCGGATATTCAGTTTAACAGCACTTCGTTACGTTTCCAGAAAAATACTTCATTCTTTTTTTTACGTATCGAGCCGGTTTTATTTATAGAGGGTTCGGCCTCTGGGAACATTAATGTTCAAAACCCTAAATCCGTAAGGCCGCTCAGATTTGATCCTTATCGGGCCATTATGGGACATGGCTCGCACTGACAGATCGCAGTTATGAGGCGTGGCCTCGGATCGGATATTTATTAAAACCGCTCGTCTAATTAATGTTCGCCGTTGAATCCGCCGTTCTACAGACCCGCGGGGTTTTCTTCAAGAAGGGACACGTAGAGGGTGCCACGTGGCGGTCGTTCCTTAGATAGTTGACTGCATGCTTTTGACTGGTGACGTGTCGGCTCGGGGCCCAAAGTGTCGCGATATCGCGACGCTTTGGGCCGGCTTGGGGTCGGGGCCCAAAGTGTCGTGATATCGCGATGCTTTGGGCCGGCTTTGGGTCGGGGCCCAAAGTGTCGCGATATCGTGACGCTTTGGGCCCGCTTGGGGTCGGGGCCCAAAGTGTCGCGATATCACGACGCTTTGGACCCGCTTGGGGTCGGGGCCCAAAGTGTCGCGATATCGCGACGCTTTGGGCCCGCTTTGGGTCGGGGCCCAAAGTGTCACGATATCGCGACACTTTGGGCCCGCTTTGGGTCGGGGCCCAAAGTGTCGCGATATCGCGACACTTTGGGCCCGCTTTGGTTTTTGACAAAAGGCTTGGCGCGGAAGGCTTTGAAGAAGGCTAAGAAGTTTGTTAAAGGCTCTAGAACGACCGACTTTGCTCTGCTCATTTTCCGATCTTCCGAACTGCTGTGCGAGTGGTTAAGACCACTATTTGACCTCTAAAGGCTGCCCTGAAAGCTGTGTATGTGCATGCGATCAGTGTTTGTAGTCACTTAATCGAATGGTGCTATTTTGGTGTCTACAGATGCCCCTTTTTGGGAAGCGCTGCGAGTGACGCAGTGCTGAGCAAAAATATATGACCAAAGCACTAATGATTAGGGTTTCTTGGTAACCTAACCAACTTTTAATGCCCCAAGTATGGAAAGGGCATGCATTCTTGAATCCTTGCTTCTGACGAGCTAAGGAATTTGATTTCAAGTGTTAACCTGTTTTGGTGAGGTGTGACTTGAGCTTGGACATTGATCAGTCATGATTAGGCAAAGGGCGCAACCTTTTATCCACAGGGGAACCTTGTGTTCATGCTTCGGGAATGCCAAGTGTTTAATCAGTTTGTGATAATTGCTTGTTTGCTGCCCCAAGAAGGAGCGTGATTGTCTTTGTCAATGATTCTTTGAATGCATGTCATTGCCTTGATTGGGTGTGTGCTTGTTGATTGGTGACTAAGTGTGACTACCCCCTCAAGCGACGAATCGATGAGGGAATGACCTTCGTGAGAAAAGCGACGAGTCGCTTGACCCAAGATGACTTAGGTTAGGGTGGCTTTAGATGTTTTTCCATTTGAGCACGTGCAATCTCCCGACATTTGGACCTGTTTTTGGTGGGTGTTAACCCTTTTGGTGATGCCATAATGGGGTGAAATCATCAAAAACCCGTCTTCCCGTGGAGCGGTCCAGCTATGATAGCCTTCTTAGGAAAGTAGGAGGATGAGAATTTGAGCCCCGACATCGATTTCCTATGCCAAGAGGTTGAGTGCAAGAGCACTCGTGTCCGGCAATGCTTATTGCTTCTTTTTGTGTTGCATTTTTGTGATGTTTTTGTTGTTTTGATTTTCTTTCTTTACGTATATGTCATGATTTTATGCACAATGATTGATGTTGATGGGTGCATGCTACTTGATATGGATGGATGCATATGGTATGATAATTACCAATGTTGTATGTTGATTTAGCTTGATGGATGCATGAGGAATGCAAATGCATGTGATATGCAGAAATGAAATGGATGTATGGACTTGGTGAGAGTTGGTTATGGCACCATAGACTGTTTAGAACTCTATTATTTTGCTATGTACAAATGTGGTGTTTCTTCTTTTTGTATTTTCTGATGGTATTGCAAGGATGAAAAGTAGCGCAGTTGGCTTAGAAATGTAGCTAAGGTTTTCTGAGACTCAGACAGTTTTAACTCACTAGCCATGACTGTACTTTATCTTACAAGACTTTTGAACAAGGTATGAATCGGACTTGTTTTTGACCAAGCTATTTCACATCCCTGTGTGTGCAATTGAGTTCATTTATGTGGTATTTGTCGGGATACCGCCGAGTGCCGAATGGGCTTTCAACCGAACTCGTATCGAGGATCACCTAATTAGCTCCACTAACTCCTTTGTTGTATGTAGTTAGATTAATCTGCGGTGTTCTCCAGGATACCATAAGCTAGCTCATCCACATGCAAACATTGATCCGTACACAAGTTAATGTGACAGATATATCGTCATGCGAGAAGTTTACCGCCAGTGACCGATAGGCTATCAACCAAACCGGTACTGAGGCTTGCCTCATGACCTGTCAGAATGCTGAGAGTTCCAGGGATTCAAGGTCAACTCCCTTCTTTTTTTCAATTGTATTGGGATACTTGCTCGTTATAGTGATAATAATCACTGTTTATTTTGATTTGTTTTTCTTTTCTCTTGAGCAAGGGATATGGAGTGACGATAATCACTATTCTTTGTGCTTTTTGAGATGTGCACTGTAGGTTGTCAAATTTTGAAGTTTTGACATTTTGCAAATTTTTGACGTTTTGCAACTGTGGGATTCTTAGGGAATTGGGTAGGGAGGATGCTTGTCCTTTTGCCAACTCTCAGCATTCTTGGGGTCATTCGCATAGGGGGATGAGCAAGATAACCATTTCGCTTATGGTAACTTGGATTACTGTGTAGGTTTCATCCTTCGTTCACACAACTCGGGAATTTTTATGTGTTTTAATTTGTGTTGGGATGTTACGTAACAAGGTGTATTGCAAGTGCAACTCTACCTTCGTAAAATCTATTTGACTTGATACATTTCATTGCTAAAGAGCAAAATGATGACTGGATCACGAAAAACTCTTGATACATTAAAAGACCACTGACTCTAGTGTGGTAAAATGAATGGTGTTTTGTTGTTTTTGTAAAATGGAACAGTGTGGAACAAGATGGACTAGTAGAACCATGGCAGCCTATGGTGCCTTTGACCTGTACGACCATGAATATGCAATGTATGGATGCAATGCTTGGATGCAGCTATGTATTTTTGTACTTTTGATGGATTGATTGTGGTGAATATGAAGATGAATTGCGAGAAGAATTCTCTATTTGATGAATTTGAATATGCCTAGAAATGAGATGCAAATTTTTGTTGTTTTTGGTGATTTTTGTTGTTTTTGAATTTTCATGATTTTTGACCAAGTGATTGTGGAAATCCTTGGAGCGTTTTGGGATTGACCAAGCGATTGTGATAATCCTTGGAGCATTTTGGTTTGACCAAGCGATTGCAAGAATCCTTGGGGCTTTTGGGGTGACCAAGCGATTGCGATAATCCTTGGAGCATTTTGGGGGATTGACCAAGCGATTGTGATAATCCTTGGAGCATTTGGGTTTGACCAAGCGATTGCAAGAATCCTTGGATCTTTTGGGGTGATCAAGAGATTGCGATAATCCTTGGAGCATTTTGAGGTGACCAAGCGATTGTGATAATCCTTGGAGCATTTTGGGTTTGACCAAGCGATTTTAAGAATCCTTGGAGCCTTTGAGGTGACCAAGCGATTGCGATAATCCTTGGAGCATTTGGGATTGACCAAGCGATTGTGATAATCCTTGGAGCATTTTGGTTTGACCAAGCGATTTTAAGAATCCTTGGAGCCTTTGGGGTGACCAAGCGATTGCGATAATCCTTGGAGCTTTTGGGGTGACCAAGATATTGCAAGAATCCTTGGAGCCTTTGTGGGATTGACCAAGCGATTGCAAGAATCCTTGGAGCTTTTGGGGTGACCAAGCGATTGCGATAATCCTTGGAGCATTTTGGGGGATTGACCAAGCGATTGCAAGAATCCTTGGAGCCTTTGGGGGATTGACCAAGCGATTGCAAGAATCCTTGGAGCCTTTGGGGGATTGACCAAGCGATTGCAAGAATCCTTGGAGCCTTTGTGGGATTGACCAAGCGATTGTGATAATCCTTGGAGCATTTGGGTTTGACCAAGCGATTGCAAGAATCCTTGGAGCTTTTGGGGTGATCAAGAGATTGCGATAATCCTTGGAGAATTTTGAGGTGACCAAGCGATTGTGATAATCCTTGGAGCATTTTGGTTTGACCAAGCGATTTTAAGAATCCTTGGAGCCTTTGGGGTGACCAAGCGATTGCGATAATCCTTGGAGCATTTGGGATTGACCAAGCGATTGTGATAATCCTTGGAGCATTTTGGTTTGACCAAGCGATTTTAAGAATCCTTGGAGCCTTTGGGGTGACCAAGCGATTGCGATAATCCTTGGAGCTTTTGGGGTGACCAAGAGATTGCAAGAATCCTTGGAGCCTTTGTGGGATTGACCAAGCGATTGCAAGAATCCTTGGAGCTTTTGGGGTGACCAAGCGATTGCGATAATCCTTGGAGCATTTTGGGGGATTGACCAAGCGATTGCAAGAATCCTTGGAGCCTTTGGTGGATTTATCAAGCGATTACAAGAATCCTTGGAGCCTTTGGGGGATTGACCAAGCAATTGCAAGAATCCTTGGAGCCTTTGTGGGATTGACCAAGCGATTGTGATAATCCTTGGAGCTTTTGGGGTGACCAAGAGATTGCAAGAATCCTTGGAGCTTTTTGGTTTGACCAAAGGGTTGATGGACACCTTTGGAGCATTTGGTGTAATCCACTTGCTCTTCAAGGAATAGAGGTACCCCCAGCTTGACAATCTTTGTGCACCGGATCTGGCTCTGTAGGAATTGGCACGAATGGATCGGCCTTATGCATGGATAGGAAGACAGGGTCTACCTTCGACACTGATGGTGCTATGATATCTCTGGGTGGAAGTTGCTCGTGACCTTCCCCAAGGAGTGGGATCGACATGTGATGCTGGTGGGCTGGGTCTATGCGCCACTCATGCCCTAGTATTATGTTTATCATTTGACATGCTTCATCGATATTTGTAGGGTGTCGATGCTGTCGTATGTGATTGCTTTGAGCTATCTCTATTTCATCCTCACCTTCGGACAATGTGTATAGCTCATCAAAATTTGGAGATTCTGAGATATGGAGGACTGCATCATCAGGTAGTCCTACAACCAAGGGTTGATCCTCTTCGAAAAGAGCCTCATGTAAGTTGGGCATTGGGAGCTCCAAAATCTTGGTCTCTAGCGACTCTAAGTGCTCTAATGTTTTGCATGTATCAGGGGATTTGAGCTCCTCCTCTTTGGTTGGTTCATGTTGAGAAACTGGGGACCTATGGAGGGGTAGCTGAATAGCACCCCCCATGTCTTGGTAGGGCAGTTCATCCAGCTCTTCTCTTTGCTCTGATTCCTCAGAAGCTTCGAACAATGTGTATAGCTCATCAGGATCTGGAGATTCTGAGATATGGAAGGCTCGCATCATCGGTGAGTACAGTTAGAGGTTGATCCTCTTCGAAAAGAGCCTCATGTAAGTTGGGCCTTGGGAGTTCCAAAATCTTGGTCTCCACCAACTCTAAGTGCTCTAGCTCTTTGCATAGATCGGGAGATTTGAGCTCCTCCGCTTTGATTGGTTCGTGTTGAGAAACTGGGGACCTATGGAGGGGTAGCTGAATAGCACCCCCCATGTCTTGGTAGGACAGTTCATCCAGCTCTTCTCTTTGCTTTGATTCCTCAGAAGCTTCGAACAATGTGTATAGCTCATCAGGATCTGGAGATTCTGAGATATGGAGGACTGCATCATCAGTGAGTACAGTTAGAGGTTGATCCTCTTCGAAAAGAGCCTCATGTAAGTTGGGCCTTGGGAGTTCCAAAATCTTGGTCTCCACCAACTCTAAGTGCTCTAGCTCTTTGCATAGATCGGGAGATTTGAGCTCCTCCGCTTTGATTGGTTCGTGTTGAGAACCGGGGACCTATGGAGGGGTAGTTGAATAGCACCCCCCATGTCTTGGTAGGACAGTTCATCCAGCTCTTCTCTTTGCTCTGATTCCTTAGAGGCTTCTTGGTGACTTTCTAAGGGTGGCCCATAAACCTGAGTGGGTTCCTGAGGAAGGCACTCGTCATTTTTTATAGGAGTAGCCTCCTGCTCATGTCTAGGAGGCATTGGGGGTGATGCTTGATAAGGTCGCAGAGACTCGTCTCGCACCTGGGGGTTGTGCTCCTTATACTGTTGTGCTCTTTGGATGCAAGGGTTTGGTGCCTTCTCAGGTAGTTTATAGCGCAACTTATCCGCTTTGCGCTGCATGTATAAGTTTTCTAACTCCTGGCAACCTTGTTCAACCTGCGTTATTTGAGCTTGGTGGACGACTTTTCTGGCGACTGCCGGGTCGATGTGGTCTACCCTATTTTGCTCAAGAGGTTCGAATTTGTGCCTCTCATAATGTTTTGTCTTATGTGTGTGAGGGGTTGGAGTCCTTTCCTACATAGTGTGTTGGAACAACTCATCCTTCTGGCGCTGAAGGCGCTCTTCGTTAATATGGTAGAGTTCCCCTAACGATAGTCGGTCTCGCTCACGTTGCGTGAGTTGCACCCGACGTACGAAATGCTTGATAGGCTCTAAGATAGTTGGTCTTGTTGCCTCATGTGTAGAAGGCCTAGATGCATATCTGAAATATCTATCTTGGTCGTAGTGATCCAAGATCTCTAGAGGCCGTCTCTCTCTGATGGGGGTAGCGGCATTTATCTGAGGCACTGTCCTCAGAGTGTAACCATGATATCTAGCAGGTGCGAAGGCGTATTGCTCCTATGATGTGTATTGTTTTTGAGGAAGGTAGAAATATTCCTCATGCTCTCTTTCATAAGTGAGCACGATTTGGCGAACAGAGTTGGCTTGGCCTGCCTGATGAGCCTTGTGCTCTGAATTTGTCCTTGCAGTCCTGACAACTGGAGGGGTTGAAAGAGGGATGATGTAACCATGTGGTTCCTCTCATCGAACCCTAGGTTGACTCAACGCTTCATCGCGCGATGACCGCTCATAACGAGCATCTAAGGTAGCTCTCCTATGGATGTACCCCTCATGGGAGGATGTGTGTTGAGTGTTATGCTGAACAGGAGTGCTCCTAGAATGGGTACCCCCATAGTCCTTATCTATTAATGTGTGGAGGGGACCGCCTTGTGTGTCAGGTCACCAAGGTGGTATGACCAAATCCTTGGTGTTAAAGCGAGGGCGACTTGTGCCCTCCCTTTGTGCACCTTCCACAGCTTTCGCCCTTGATTGGGCTTGGCTACGGGTGTACACCATTGTGTTGCTTCTCTACTATCTAAGCAGATTTTATCTCGTTTATGATGATTTGTCCTTTTGTGTACACTAAGAAGAAATGAACACACACATACGCAAAACCGTGATTATCTCTTTTAAGGATTGATAGTGTGTCCTAAACTGGTTTAGTGCATTTTGATCTTTTGTTTTGTTTTTGCAATTTTGGAAGAACGTTTAAATGCATAATGTTGGCTCATATGACTCCCATAAATGGTCGCCCCTTCAATATACCATTGCCGGACCGATATACCAACCTCTCTATATACCCGCCCTTACGTGAGGGAGACTATAGGTACGTGAGAGCGGATGGTACGTGGAACATAGGCGGTACAGAAGGGGAATCACTCTGTTTATGAAACCTACCATAGAAAACTTATCCTCGCGTGCATGGGAATCACCCCGACAACACTCGGTCAGCTTTCGTCAGGATTTACGTCTAGCAACAGTCGCGATCGAGGTAATGGATGCAATATCTCAAGCCAAAGTGATAATGGAATCCACCTTTGGTCTTGCTCAAGGGTTGGGGTTTTACGACCAATGCCTTGGTTTAAAGTACCACGTGGTGTGTGGGATTCATTTTACTTTGCAAATTTGAAACAGGCAACTGAAAAAGAAATCTTTCCCTATGCCAGACAGATAATACTAACTGAAAACAGCAAGTAAAAACTGCAAAGAATTTTTTTTTTTTTTAGATGAATAATTACGCAGATAACTACATAATTAAATAAAGCAAGAAAAATCTTTAAGAAAAATTTCTCTACCTTATTTTAATAATTAAAAAGATTTAATTATTAAATGAATAATTACGCAGATAACTACATAATTAAATAAAGCAAGAAAAATCTTTAAGAAAAATTTCTCTACCTTATTTTAATAATTAAAAAGATTTAATTATTAAATGAATAATTACGCAGATAGCTACATAATTAAATAAAGCAAGAAAAATTTTTAAGAAAAACTTTTCTACCTTATTTTAATAATTAAAAAGATTTAATTATTAAATGAATAATTACGCAGATAGCTACATAATTAAATAAAGCAAGAAAATTTTTTAAGAAAAACTTTTCTCTACCTTATTTTAATAATTAAAAGATTTAATTATTAAATGAATAATTACGAGATAGCTACATAATTAAATAAAGCAAGAAAATTTTTTAAGAAAAACTTTTCTCTACCTTATTTTAATAATTAAAAAGATTTAATTATTAAATGAATAATTACGCAGATAGCTACATAATTAAATAAAGCAAGAAAATTTTTTAAGAAAAACTTTTCTACCTTACTGTAATAATTAAAAGAAATTAAAATGTCAGTAAACGAAATAACCCGAAACTTCGCAACAGAAAATGATATGGACGGCTAGAATCGTTACCTCCTTTCTGCCCGAAATTGCTGTTTCTGACCTCCGGTTAAAAAGAAGTACCTGTTAAGCACAAGACACAACAAGTTTAATTAACTTCTGTGATTTTTAAAAATATGGGAACCGGTCCCACTGTGATCGCCACTGGAAGCATGAGATTCCGGAATAAAGAAAACAGTGTTCAAATGTAATAAAAATAGAACCAGATTTATACATGAAATGACACGAATACAATCAAATTAAAAGAACAGGAGCACAGCCCCTTTTATTAATAAGATTCTAGCCCGGTTACAATAAATCTCTTTAATTAAATATTTTCAGTTACACCGGATGAACGGTGATCTCTTTCCGCATGCCCACATTTGAAACGGACGGGCTGAGAGTGTTGCCGCCGCTGGTGTAAGTGAGTCTTTGCTTGCTGCTGTATTTCCTACGGTCAGAGAAACAATCAACTGTTAGTAGCACCTGCGTAAGAAAACAGAACTTTTGACTTTAAAATCCATGAGAAATACATGTAAAGGTTGGTCAAATATGTGAATAAAACAGTTCTACGTAACCTTGCAACTTTCACGGAAAACAACCTACATAATCGAAAACAACATATATCATGGAATCATAGACTGTTTTAATTATATTTGAAGGTAGCATGTATTCTGAAAGCATTAAAACTTGAACTTTGCTTCAATATACTTGAAAGATATATATTTTAAAACATAAGCATAAGCTATTTTAAAACTTTCGCAAACAACATATATCGCTTTTAACCAAAGCATGCGAAGAAATGCGTAGGATGCCCCAAGCGGGCCGACCCGGTAAAGCTTGATCTCGGCGCCAACCCACTGGGAATGGGCCCGAAATCTCTAAAGCAAGAGTTGTCGTCGAATTGATGGATTAAGGTAATCCAATGCCGGAATTGCAAGTTCAGATGAATATGGTCGGATATTCAGTTTAACAGCACTTCGTTACGTTTCCAAAAAAATACTTCGTTCTTTTTTTTTACGTATCGAGCCGGTTTTATTTATAGAGGGTTCGGCCTCTGGGAACATTAATGTTCAAAACCCTAAATCCGTAAGGCCGCTCAGATTTGATCCTTATCGGGCCATTATGGGACATGGCTCGCACTGACAGATCACAGTTATGAAGCGTGGCCCCGGATCGGATATTTTTTTAAAACCACTCGTCTAATTAATGTTCGCTGTTGAATCCGTCGTTCTACAGACCCGCGGGGTTTTCTTCAAGAAGGGACACGTAGAGGGTGCCACGTGGCGGTCGTTCCTTAGATAGTTGACTGCATGCTTTTGACTGGTGACGTGTCGGCTCGGGGCCCAAAGTGTCGCGATATCGCGACGCTTTGGGCCGGCTTTGGCTCGGGGCCCAAAGTGTCGCGATATCGCGACGCTTTGGGCCGGCTTTGGGTCGGGGCCCAAAGTGTCGCGATATCGCGACGCTTTGGGCCCGCTTTGGGTCGGGGCCCAAAGTGTCACGATATCGCGACACTTTGGGCCCGCTTTGGTTTTTGACAAAAGGCTTGGCGCGGAAGGCTTTGAAGAAGGCTAAGAAGTTTGTTAAAGGCTCTAGAACGACCGACTTTGCTCTGCTCATTTTTTGATCTTTCGAACTGCTGTGCGAGTGGTTAAGACCACTATTTGACCTCTAAAGGCTGCCCTGAAAGCTGTGTATGTGCATGCGATCAGTGTTTGTAGTCACTTAATCGAATGGTGCTGTTTTGGTGTCTACACATAGCAAATGATCATGGAATCTGCCTTACCACCCACACCATTCCCCATTTCCACACATATATTGAGTCTTCAGTCCCTCCAAAGAACCTCCTCCACCAATAATCCCACTGTTAAAAAAATTTGAAAGATGAAGAAAGCCACGGTGAATGTCGTAACATGGCTGAAGTCATGAAGTTCTCCAAGTGCTATAGATATGGCCCGAGTGCAGGAAGGAACAATTTTAGACCCGATTAGCATGCATAGGTCTACCATGAAGATGACTCCCCTAGTGTAGAAGTCAGAGAAAAAAATGACTCTGGATGACTATCAAGCTGAAATAATTACAAAGGACATGACCCAACTGCTAATAGAGGATGAATGGAGCAAGGCCCAGACTCACATGGGAATGATTTATCTGAATGTGGATCATTACAAATAAAAATTCCTCAGAGAATAGTAGGCCCGACATTGGTTAGAAGAGGCCTTAAACCAATAGAAAATCACTAAGAAGGCTCTCAAGAATGATGCTAAGAAATGGGAATATAAGTTCAACGAGAATGCTTCCTTTCAAGAAAGGGCATCTAAGGCATAGGAACAAGTACAAGCACTGCAACACCAAATAGAAGACCTTAATAAGTAGTTGTTGGTAGCTTCAAAAAAGACTCAAGGCTTCTCAAAAGAAAAGGTGATTGTTGTACAAAAATAAAAGCTTGCAATAGTTAGCAAGCTAGTCCTCAAAGCTAGACCCACTCTGGCCTACCTCTCTAGGGTAAATAGTACATTAAGTCAGGTAGAAAAAGAGCTGGAAGTTTCAATTAAGCTCCTGGTGCCAAGAGTATCTACAACTAACAAAATCCAAGTCTTGGCGAACAGTACACAAGCAATAGCCGATTACAGAGCTCAGGATGAAATATGTTCTCGAGCCAAAGTAGTTGCCAAATGTTTTTTCAAGTGGCATAAGTTGCTAACGATAGTTGCAAAGATTATGCAGGAATTGAAAGCAGAGGCCAAGTCAATTTCAAAGCACGCTAGTATGGCTGAAGACTATGGTATGCCTAGCTATTGGGATTCTCATTCCAATATCTTAGCAGAGGATCAGGTAAAAGCTATTTGGAAAAATGTCTATGATGATGTATCATAAATTAATAGTTGGGAAGAGCCTATGCATGAAGATTATATTTTTGGCATGGATTAAAATATCCCCCAAATGAATTCCAGTCTAAATGAGCTATACATGACGTCTAAAAATCTATCTTATGATAAGGTAGAAGAACTAGAGTACCTGTATGCTACTTTTAAAGAAAAGGTGAATACTGATGAAGAGACCTGGAAAAAAACCTATAACACCTATAATGAGGTCGTTCAATCTAGGGACAAACAGGATAAGGAAAAGCAAGCAAAGGCTAAGAAAGTCACAACAAGTAGTACAACATCTTCAGGGCAAGGAGAAACGAAAAATTCTGAAGGAGAGTCCCTAGAGGAATGATCACTCCCAAGCTTGAATTTTGTTTTTGTTTACACTTGGTATCATTCCCTTTATTTCCCCTCCTTTTTATTTATTTTTTAATTCTCTTTTTTTGAATCCATTGCCCAATGGATAAAGGCTCTAAGTTCTAACATTTAGTTAACTGAATTACCCCAGGAGGCACCAAGAATGTTGGTCAAAATGACAACACCCAGGGAAATAAAGGTACTTTCCTCAAATTTTTCTAAGGAAGAAGAGTCATGATAGCATGATGTTTTGATGAGCTAGGGCCAAGAAAGGAAGAAGAGTCATGATAGTGCAACATTTTGATGAGCCAGGGCCAAGCAAGGAAGAAGAGTCATGATAACACGACATTTTGATGAGCCAAGACCAAGCAAGGAAGAAGAGTTGCGATAGCATGATATTTTGATGAGCTAGGGCCAAGCAAGGAAGAAGAGTCATGATAACGCATCATTTTTATGAGCCAGGGTCAATAAAGGAAGAAGAGTCATGATAACACAACATTTTTATGAGCTAGGACCAAGCAAGAAAGAAGAGTTGTGATAGCACGACATTTTGCCCGACCAAAGCCAAGCAAGGAAGAAGAGTCGCGATAGCACAATATTTTGATGAGCTAGAAAGTAGCCAAGAGGAGAAGTCATGATATCATGACATTTTGGAGATCCAACAGCCAGCTAGAGGAAAATTTGTGATAGCGCAACATTTTGAAGATCAAGCAAACCATGATCTCTAAAAAGAAGTGGAGAAGATCTCTGTAATAAGAATATCTTAACCTTTTTGGTTAGAAGCTTCATGGCTAGAAGAATATCTCTGTAACAATAAAGATCTTGATATTTAACAAATCCTTTGCTAGAATAAGCCCACAAAAAGTTTGTTATAACAACTTTCAATTTTCTATTATGTAAAAATCTATATATAGGATGAGTGACCTAATTTCTAGGTCAGCTCTTAGGTGTTTACAAGGCTTTGTATTCAAACTTCTAAAATATTAATAGAGATAATTTGCCTTGGTTTTGAGCTCATTTGGTGTACAAGTATGTATGTGATTGTCTATTGCTAAGTTTAAATATATGTTGAATGTATCATACATTAATTATTAAACTGAATTTATGTATTAAATGTTCTATTAGATTGGCAATTTACTTCAAGGATAAACTACTTCAGAGTTAAATATACACTGAATGATATTAGCTTCTGTGTGTTGGGTCTTATTATGCTTTTTTGCAAAAGTTTGAATTAGTTGTTTCTTAATATGTACCATATTAATCTCATAGCATTGGCTACATTTCCCTCTCTTTAAGCATTCCTTTCTCTCTACCCTTTTCCTATAAAAGTAAGGAACCAACCTTCTTTGGAGACTGAACCAGGAAAACCTTGTTTAAGCCTAGTCATTCAATGTTGGTGAAGTCTTGGATGTAAATTATAACCTAAGGTGTATTTCGTTCCAACAGGAACTAAGGAAGAAAGTACAAATCTTGTGCTAGAGCTTCCAATTAGATTGAATCAATTAGAATTTTGCAATAAAATTAAAAATTGAAGGCTCATTTTTTTTGTACATTCAAACAAAAGAGTGATTTTGTTTTTATCTAAAATAGGGGATGTAAGACAAAAAAGAGCACCATTTTTATTGCAAAACTAGGGAGCCTTAAAATCTTCTCAAAACCTTGTTAATTTTGCAAAATCAAAGGGGGATAAAATCAAGAAAATTGATTCTTTCTTGCAAATTTGTAACACAAGGAGACACCAAATTTGCAAAATCCAAAGTTACAAGTTGTGTATTTGTTTTCTCCAAGGAGGGATATAACACAAGAAATTGCATATTTTATTTTTTGCAAAATCGCTGATACCATAAGTGATTGAAGACCTTGGGTCCACTAAAATCAAGTCGTATGTCGACTGGTTCTGGAAAGCCTTTCAAAAGATTTTTGTGTTTTGAATTGTCTTGAAAGGAGTGCTACCTTGTTAAATTTGTAGAGAAAAAGGGAGATAAGAAATTATATATTTTTTTTCAAATTTCAAACACAAGGAGAGCGGGGCACTTGAACATCAAACCTTTTTTTTTGCAAAACCAAAAGAAATTTGTCCATTTTGTTTTCTCAAACCTTGGGATATAACACAAAATATTACACATTCATATTTTAACAAATTGGATAAATATCTGATCATTGAAGGTCACAATTTTTCACAACCTTGTTTATTTTACAAAAAAAGAAGGGGGACAAACCAAGATTTGGATTCTTCTTTTGCAAAATTGTAACACAAGGGGAACTTGTGAAAATCAAAGGGTTGAAACATTGAAATTTTTTTATTTTATAACACAAAAAGGAAAGGCAATTGTTTTTGCAACATTATTTGCAAAATTATAAGACAAGGGGAGAAATTGAATACCAAAATTTTCGCACAACACAACTCAAAATTTTATTGTTAAATAAGGTGCATTTTTGGTTGCATCCGACACTTAAGTGGTAATAAAATGTTGGTACTCTTTGATTGATTATTGCATTTAATTTCTTGTTCTCTATAATTATAAGTCATCAAAATCCAGATAACTCAAAACCCCACTCATTTGTGTAATTCATTGTACAAATATAAAGCCAATTTTTTGATAATTCACTCCACATAAAAACCCTAATTCACTCTTCTTATTTGACTCAATATCCTCAAACAGATCATCCTTCTTTGGGAGGATTTTCAGGAAGGTACCATTAAATATCAATTAGAGTGAATTATCTTTCATTACTTCTTGTTTGGATTAAAATCCTCAAACTAATTATCCTTCTTCTAGAGGATTTTTAGGTAGGTGCCATTAAATATCAATTAGAGTGAAAGAGAGAAAACATTTTGGTGCAAATAAAGAACCTACATAATGGCTACAATCAAAAAGTATCTCAATGATACCCAATTGCTTAAAGGTTCTAATTATTCAGCATGGAAGACCAAAATTAAGGCCATTCCTACTATAGATGAAATATGGGATATAGTGGATGACACTGTTAAAAGACCCACTGAACTAGGAATAGATAAGAAGACATGGGATAAAAGGAACAACAAACTTCTCATGCTAATTTTTCTAACCACTACTGATGAAATTTAGCCTCACATTTGTGATGCTGAAAATGGTAAAGAAGCATGGGATGCTTTATATACCATTTTTGAAGGGAATAATGAAGCAACCATTCTTAACCTTCAATCACAAATTCATACTTTGTATATGAATTCAGGTGAAACAATAGAGTTATTCCTATGCAGAGTGGTAGAAATAAAATCAAAACTAAATGCTTTGGGAGAAAATTTTGAAGATAAGATCTTGACTTTGGTCATTCTAAGGGCTCTTCCAGAATCCTACAAAATTTTAATAACATATCTTCAAGTGTCTCAAACACAGGTGACCTTTGTGGAGTTAGTAAATTTGCTTCAAACTAAAGAAGCAAATCATCTTCAAAAATATGAAGTGTCTAGCACTAAACTTTTTACACATAAAAAGGGTCAATAAAAGAAGAGGTGGTCATATTATAAAGATAAGGGTAAGAAACCTCAATCAGAAAAGAATTTTTGAACAACTTGTAAAAAGGAAAACCATGACACCAATCGGTGTCGGTTTAAAAATAAACAAGATAAAAAGGGCAAAGGCAAATAGAGAAAAAATGGACAACAAAGAGGCCATGTTGCTAGTGAGGTTTCTAATTCTGATTTTGATTTAGAAAGAGCACACAAGGTGCTCACGGCTTGTACAACTTTGTAAGGAAAACAAATTTGTCACCCTAGGCAAGCACCATTGCATCCTCTTTTTAGTCTTCATAAATAGTAAGCTCCTTTTATTTGAAGTATTTGCAATAAAGTGGTGATTGTACCTATTTTTAGGTTTTATAAATAGCAAACTCTTTTGTTTGAAGTGCTTGTAATAAAAGGGAAATTTTATGGTGTAAATTTTGAAATTTTCCTAGGAGACAATCTTTGTAAAAAGCCTTAAAAAGCTTCATACGTTGCATATATTTTGCACTTAAGGGGGGATAAACATTTATGTCCTACCTCACAAATTGTTTTTTCTAAAATGGAAGGAAGACTTATAAGGGTGCATTTTCGGCATAGACTGGTACCTTAGTTACAATTTTTGCATAAATTCTATTACAACATGTTTTGCAAAATATAGGGAAACCTTTAAGGGTGCATTTTTGGTAGTGACCGACACCTTAGCTACCTTATCAAAAAATTTGTAAAATCATATTGTAACGGAATGAAACTCGTATGTAGTGATCTAATCTAGTACACTTAGTGGTTGTAGTGGGTGGTTACCCATGCAACCCGATAGGATAAAAATATTACAATAAGTTCATTAGTTGATGTAAAAACAAAGTGAGGAATGATTCATTTTTTTGCTTAGAGAAGCTAGAGCAAGAGCCAGCATATCAACATTTTTATTTCACTGTATTGGGGCAATTATATACATTACTCAAATAATGTAATAAGGAGGGGTGTTAGGGTAAATATTTCATTTCTTGGGATATTACCTATATTTCTAAGTTAGGGTATATTAGTTAATTTACATTTACTTTCTACCATTGTAAGTCTAATAATATTTTATTGTTAGACGTAGTAGATATTTTTGCATTATTGACGAATATCTTATAGTTAGTTGTTAGCTTCATTAGCGCTTTATTTTCTAAGCGCGTTAGTTAGCGCTAATTACTCTTGGTTAGCGTGATTAGTGTGAGAGGTTACTATGTTGTATTATTTATACCTATTGATTATTCAATATATTTTAATTTCCTATGCTAATCTTACACAGTCTAATGGAGAGAAATTTCAACATATATGACAAGGAGATGCTTGCCATTATGCACACTTTGACCAAGTTAAAGCAATACATTTTTTGTGGTAAATTTGTGGTAAGGACTGATCATAATAGCCTTAAATATTTTTTTGGACAATGATATTTAAATGATAGGTGGTAGAAATGGGTCACTAAAGTGCAAGCATATAATTTTGAGATTGATTTTATAAAAGGGAAAAATAATTCAGTTGTTGGTGCACTATCTAGAATACCCACATTTCACTCTATTTCCATTATAATAGTTGATTGGAAGGCTATAATTGTGTTTGAGTATGTGAAGAACACTTTTTCATATAATATTATTGATGGCCACTTGAAATATTATAGGTACAACACGAAGGAAGGTCTGATTTTTTATAAAAATAGAATTTTTATTGTGCCAGATTCTAAGATTAAAGAGAAATTGATTGCCAGTATGCATGATGCACCTATGGCAGGTCATCTGGGATTTTTTAAGACCTATACACAACTGCATGAAAGGTTTTCATGGAAGGGGCTAAAATATGATGTATTGAATAATGTGAGGGAGTCCACCACTTATCAGGAAAATAAAATTGGAAACACATTGCATGCTGGTCTTATTCAATCCTTGTCCATTCCTAGTAAAAAATGGGAAATTATATCAATGGATTTTATCATGAAGTTGAGAAAAGTGCATGGTAAGTATTGTATATATGTTGTGGTGGATAGGCTAACTAAATTTTCACACTTTTATGTTGTTTCATATTCATATACAGTAGTACAAGTTTATGATTTGTTCTTTAGAGAAGTGTTTAAATTGCATGGTATGCCAAAGAATATTATGAGTGACAAGGACAATAGATTCATGAGTATGTTTTGGAAAGAATTGTTCAAGCTTTGGGGCATATTTTTGACTCCAAGTACAAGTTATCACCCCCAGACAGATGTTCAAATAGAGATTGTGAATAAATGAGTTGAACACTACTTGAGAAACTATGTTTCAGGGTAGTAGAATGCATGGATTAAATGGCTACACTTGGAAAAATTATGTTATAATTATTCCTATCATATATCTATTAAAATGGTCCTATTTATGGCTTTATATGGATATGATGCTCCTAACTTCACTAATTTATTATTGAGTGATAATAGGGTGCTAAAAGCCAAGTATTATATACAGGAAAATCGAGATATTATGAAGATATTGAAGGATAATATTCAACTTGCACAAAATCAGTAGAAAATGTATGTTGATCAACAACGTATTGAGCATCATTTTGATATTGGAAATATGGTTTATTTAATGTTGAAGCCCTATAGACAATCCAACATGAAGAGAAGTGGAGCAGAGAAGCTCAAGCCATGTTTTTATGGCCCTTACAAGGTCACACATAGGATTGGGGAAGTTGCATATGATATTGAGCTACTAAAAAACAATAAAATACACAATGTATTCCATGTTTCATACCTAAAAAAGGCACTTGGACAACACATTTTTCCTTTCATTGATTTTCCCCCATTTGATGATGAGGGAAAGCTGATTTTGGAACCTGAAATGATCATCGAGACCAGAGAGAGGAAGTTGAGAAATAGGGTCATCAAATAGTACATGGTTAAATGGAGGATCTTACCCATTGAAGATGCTACTTGGGAGGGAAAAGAGATTCTTGCACATCCAGCCCTGAATTGCTTGAGGATAAGAAATTTGGGAAGGGAGGACTTGTAATGTCTCATTTTGAAGACTATGTGGATCCCACTCATTCTAATATTTTATTTTTGTCATTTGTGGACAAGGAAGTGGGGTGTTCCATTTTTTCTAGGCTAATAGATATTTTATGTAATAAAAATTAAGTATTAGGGATTAATGTTGATGTAACCCTCACTTAATGAATAATTGGAAGCCTCTAGTGGGGTGACTAGGTATATAGGCTTGGAAAGTCACTTTTAGGGTTTCATTATATCATATTCATCTTTTGAATTGTAAGAGAGAGGGTTGAACCCTTCCTCACATTCTATTTCTTAGGTGGTGTACCCTAAGTCTTTAGAAATAGTCATTATTGTAGATGAGGTGATGTGCCCTTGTTATTGATTGAATATTGGGTGGATCTATCTCAGGATTCATAATTGTGTTGCAAATTTTAGTGTGTTGAAGTCTAGGAGTGGGTCATCCATATTTGGGAGATTATTTATGAATGTTTTGTGACCTGTTTTTCCCTCATAGGAGGATCACCTGGCTTTGGGGATTTTTCTAGCCAATTTTAAGGGTTGATTTATGTTGTTGTCCTGTTTGCACTTTTAGCAAATTAATAAAAAATATGTATGGCTGGAACATCCATTTTTGAGGGTTTCTAGAGTAATTTCTAAGTAGTAATTGCAGATCTGATCTATTTTGTAGAAATATGATTTTTATTTGTTTAAACCCTAGTTTTCTAAGTTAGGGTTATTACATTCATAAAAAATGTTCTTGAACACTATTGAATTTTTAGTAAGGAGAGATAAAGATCTTATGTTATGGATCATTTAATGAGCTATACTTATAATTATAAGTGGGATTTTTGTTGAGTCATATTTTCAAAAGAGATGTTAATTTTATTATGTTTTAATAACAAAGCTGATTAGAGAAGAATGAGAAGATATTTAAAAAAATTCTTATATCCCATTTGTGAATGCATTGTCCCTCCTTATGACTCTTATTAGCCCATACTCATGAAGAGATATAACCCCCAAGGATCATATGATGGTTTACTCAATGGGTCACTTCCCCTAGTAGGACTAACTTTTTATTATGTTCTTATTATATTTTTTTAATATGATTTAATCTAATCAAATAATTTAGGAGATATTTAATTGAAGTGTAGTAAATATTGAGATTCATTAAGACAAGTATGTGTAGTCCAAAGGTTTAAGACCCACGTGGTGCTCACACTATATTCAACAAATATGTAAACCTAGATTCAAGGATTTTAGTCTCTAAACTTTAAATTTCACACTCTAACAATAATTATTACCTGAATATTATCATTTTTTAAGTTCTTTTGTGGGTATCAATGGTTCACCAAGAGCATTTTTATGGATTCACTCTAAATTCTATGTTTTGATGTATGTATTAGGCAAGCATCTAATATTTCAGAATGTAGAAAAGAAAATATGCCAAAAAAAATAAGATACTAGCATAATGTGATTTAGAGAAGATAATAATGAAACAAAGAAAGCTAATATTATATGCTCTTTTAATTTGTTATAGAATTGTGCTAAAATAAAACAAAAATCTAAATGCATTTCACTTTTAAGAAAGGGAAGAAGAGATATGATGCATTGGATAAAACTATCCTAAATTTACCAATAATTATACATGCATTTTTTATTTGATGCCTATTGAAAAGGATACATTTAATCAAAAGAATCCTAATTTTTTTTAGTTTCCTTTTATTAATGATTCATTACAAATTAATAGAGAGCAAACAATAATGCAAAATTAGTATTGAAATAAAGCATAAAGTAAGATAAGTGTGAATTTATAAAAGAAAAAAATTTAGTATTGACATATGTTCATTACATGAGACAAGTTCATTTCCTACACATTTGTTCGCTAACTATGACACACTTATCACCTATAGACCAATAAATTTATAGAATAAATTGAACAATGGATAATAGTGGAGGTTCTAGTATTTAGCGGGGGGTACTTGATTATTGATAAGGTGTTTGATGTCCTTACTTGTATTCAAACCCCCTATTCCTTTAACAAAATTAAAATTTGAACCCTTAAAAGATGATTATTCATGTAAATATAAAAAATGACTATTACAAAACCAAATTAGACTAGTTGAGAGAGTATTAGGATGTCCCTAGGATTTATTGATAACTATTTTAATTCTAAAATTTGAATTATTAACTAAATAAGACAGGTTCATAGCTTGTAGGACAAATGTGTAACTTGTTATAGGTTTATCACATGTACAATATATAAATTATAAATTTAAATTTGACAAAGAAAAAGGGTTTAAAATGAAGAAAAATATATATTAAAAAAACATTTCAAATTGAGAAGTATTTAAAAAAATATCTATCTAGATGAATTCACAATCTATCAGTCCTATTGGCTATGAATTTGTAGTATGTTATTATAGAGGTAAAATCAAGGATGAATTTGCTAGGTACAAACACAACAAGATGATGGAAGTTTATTGAATGATGTTTAGCATGTCCTAAAAGGAATATAAAATACAATTCTAACAATATAAAAGTAATGAATGTTAGCACCACAAAACAAATAAGTTAATTATGTAAATAAGTTGATCATAAAACCAAGATTTGATAAGAAAGAAGGATAGGAGGAATCAAATATGAAAGTAATAAGAACTCCATTCTACCTATGGATGAAGTGTATTGTAAAAATATAAGGTATGTATGCAAGGATTAAGTATGGATGAAGGGAAATATACTTTCTAAGAAGACCCCAAGGCTTTAAAAACCTCCAAAATGTTAGAGCATCACTATAAAGTCGCTTGTTATTAAGTTTACTTGTGATAAATGCCCTTGTGTAATATATGTTGTGTCAATTTGTGTATTTATTATGTGTCTAATTTGAGAATGAGATGCCCAATTTATATATTTTAATGATATAGAGGAGAATAGAGGAAGGAAAGATTGTCAAATCTACATGTAGAAGTTGAATGAGAAAAGGTAGTATCCAACTCGACTAAAATACATATTGAGGATTGGTGTAGGCAAAAAGTGAGCTAAATTAGAAATATTTTGAGGTTCGTAAATCTAAATTGGGTTGGAAAACTATTCATATAGATGGGCATGAGTGTTGGAATAATAAACTTTATGTTTTGAATGTTTAGAGTTAAATTCACTACCTAGACAAATCCATGGCTATGAACTTGTATGTGCTATAATTTCATCAATTTAACCATTGGAGGGAAGATTTTTTCAAATTATGGATCTATATATGGTTCATCACCAAGAAGACAATCTTATAGCCTATGAACTTGTTTGTGAGCATAAAAATTATTTAAGTGTAATTTCTACAATGAAAGCTAAAAATATCTTATACATATTGCCAAAATTGGTTTAAAACCTAGGCTATGATGGGTAAGCAAGATTATGTGTCTACAAATGTAGATATCATCTACAAAGATTTAAAATTATATCTTAACCAGATGATCCTATATCATTTGATAAATTCTATGATATTTTGGTCTTAGAATTATTTTTTTTGAAATAAATTACATGTAATTATATTCTCTAGAGTGAATATAGTTAAATATTTGATTGATTACAAAAATAAATATTGGTATCTAAATATAAATTTAACAAACAATAGAGCATTTCCTAATTTTAATTGTTCTTTTGGTTATCATTTTATTTCCTTATAAAATGATGTTGAGTTCCAAATATACTAATGAAATACTTTCAATTCATACAATCATGTTTTATATTTTTAAAATATCAATTCTATAAATGTAAAAATATATCAAATGAATCAATTCTAATTTAAAACATGTCAAACTAAACATTGTATAAAATATGTCAAACTAACATTGTATAAGAGAATTACATAATTTTCTTGTAATACAATTAACTAAAACATACACAATACCATTATCCCATAGCACTCATTTAAAAATATTTATAAGTTAAGCCATTAAATCATATAGTATTTTTTTTTATTAATAATAATTGTATTAAAAAGTCTTAGGGATATTATTTTAACTTTATGATGCTATTTTTAAATTAAAAGTAGAATTTATTTTATTGTTAATTTTCACATTCTTTTAAAACAATATATTTTCACTATAATATTAAAAATTTGGCTTGAGGGTGTTCATTGCCCATAAATAATTTTTTAACTGACGAGATTACATAAGAACATAAACTTACTATTGATTTAGAATTGACATGCTTATATATGAAAATTGTAAACATTTTTAAAACTCGCTTAAAAATAGATTTTAAAAAATTAGAAAGTATTTTTTTAATATATATTCTAATATTATAAGAAAATATATTATTTAAGTTTTCTAACCAATAAGGAAAAAGTAGTTGAAATTAAACATATATTCAGAATTTTTCTAAGGTTCTTAAATTTAAATTCTTTTATTTCTTAATATATAATAATTATTTAAAACATATTTATTGACAAATAATTTGTAGGTAAACTTTTTTTAATCTAAATTCAAAATGTAGTAGTTATGTAAATTGTGATAGATAAAATTTAAATTAAAGGTAAGTTTACTATATCTAAAAATTCTTCTTAGAAATGTTTCATAGTATATTCTTCTTCACTACTACTCTATTAATTGAAAAAGTTTTTTAAATTTAAGATGTTTTATATAATTCATTTTGTTATTTGTTTATGTTTAACTTCTAATAAGTTCACAAAACATATATTTAACGTTCTTAATTAATTAAATGATAATCATCTCATTTTTTATTTCTTAAAATTAAATCAATATAATCTAGATTATATATGATAATTTTTTATGTTATTTAATATTGTTTGAATTCTTTAAACTAACATCCTAAATATATATTTTATATGTTTTTTAAAATCTTGGACGTTAATCTCAGGATTAGGCCCAGCCTTTCATTGCCCGCAGAAGTATATATACACAATGTTCAGGCAGGTTAACTATTCAATGTCATATTGCAAGAACAGCCCGGGATGAAACACAAACACTGTCAGGCATATTTTACAAAGAAACCCCATGACTACGACGCGAGCTCTTCTCCTGCAAAACGCGTCAACATGGGGATGCGTCGAGGTTGATGTTTCTAGTCAAGATGGGATTTACGGATGTAACGGAACTCTTCGCATCGCCCGCACGTTAATTCCATAGGAGATTTCCCTTCACAGACACGGCATTAGTTAGCATGATTTCTGGTCTTCTGTTATGTCGTTTCAGCAAACGCAGTATAACCTGTACAATGTGTACATTCGTTATGCAGACTGCTAACAGCTTGAAATCTGGTGCAAGTCTTTGGTTTTATTTTGTGGGATTCTTCATTTTTATTAACATCGAGTTTGGACATGTGTATGAGGGCTGGCGTTCCTGCTTTCTAACTGTTTAATGTGATGATGCAAGTTTAATGACATATTTTATCATTAAAATTATGTTCACGTGGCTTAAAGGCTGGTTGATATCAACCCTTAACTGAAAAGGGCATGGAAACTGATTCCCGGTCGAACGTATATGCTTCTTCATGGAAGTGGGGATTACATTCTTGATGAAACAGGAGACCTAATATTCTTACAATTTCAGAAAGAAAGCCTTGTCTCACTTGGGCTCAGCAGCCATGAAATAAGACACAGCATAGAGAGGATGGACTGCATGTCTCAACATCTCTACGAAATGTTGCGCAGTGAATCTTTAAACTCCTGTTTCGAGCGTCGATTCCAATCTTTTCTTCTCCACTCGCCCTACAGAATCGAAATTCAGTGTATAAATGTGCCGAAGCAATGATAGCTGAAATTCATTCCTATTCTTCTGCTCAATACAATTGGAGGTCTGCCTCACTTGATCGAGACTATAGTACCAAAAGGCTTGTAGGTATATTAAGATCTAAGAAAGCTGGATTATAAGTTTTGAATGTATTGCAAAAATTCTAGAAGCTACAATATTATTATAGTTTTAAAGGAATATGGTGCCATATGGTGAATGTTTTTTAGATTAGGACGGGGTTTTATTTGGAAACTAAATCTTTGGAAACAGCTTGTTATTTTTTGTTTTATTTTTTATATAGGTAATTGTTATAATAAATTTTGGTTTTTACTTGAAGGATCTTGAAGGATCAGAGGTTTCTTACTTGATCTTTTAGGAGACTTACAATTTTCAAAAGTGTTATACAGATTTTTAAGAATATGTTGTATTACAAAGACAAGTTCAAAAAGCTTTTCAGATTCTAGACAGTTTGGTTATAAGTACTTTATGTTATTGTATAAATAGCTTTAAGTATAAGTTTTTTGAATTATATTATTGTAATAATCAAAGACATATATATAATGTACTCTTAATTTTATTATAGACAGTTCTGGTTTCTTTAGAGCTAATTCTAGTTATAAACTATACTTTCGAAATAATTTTGTATCTTTTCTTTTATATTAATACAAATTTACGATCTTCAATTAAAAAAATCTTTGGCTGATATTCATCGCTTTTTAGAAAGCGGGAAGATTGGCATTAACAGCAATAAATAATATTAAAAAATAATGTTCCGCGTCTTCTGTTTTTCATGTATTCTCTCGTTTCTTGATTTGCAAACTCTTTTTCAGATTTTTTTTTTTCTTTCTAACGCTAGTTGCAAATGGGTAACGACATTACAATATTAATTTTACTTTCACAATTTATTGCTCGTTTAGATATAAAGATCTGAAATTCTTTTATTACAGATTGTCAGTTTTGTCACGCATATACTTCTTAAATTTAATTTTAACTCTACTTACTTTTTTTTAAATAAAGGGGTAAAAATTTATTGATAAAAAGTCTGGATTACAAAGTACAACTGAGCCCCCACCCAGGACTCAAATAAGCAACAAGACAGGCTAAATCACCAGACAAGGTCAACTCCCAAAGAAAACCAAAAAAAAAAAAACAAACCACATTAAGTCTAAACATCCTTATGGATCAACTCCCGTAGGTGTTGAGAATCCCCAGACGGGAGACTCTCCCAGTTATCAATACTCTGTCCTGAATAAAAACCACATCCGGAGAATGAACACGAATCAAATCACGAACAACTTTTTGTCTGGGGATGTTGTTCAACCCCCTTACATTCCATGAAAGTATAATCATTTTTGGGGGTTATAAAAATGGGAGTCCAATGTTCTCACCAAACCTGACTCTACCAAAGTCTCCCCCATTAACTTAATTTTATCCCGGTCTTTCTTCCGACCCACCTTCATATTCTTATCTGAAGCATTTTTTTTAATTATTTTATGTCGCAATCCCAAGACCGTAGGAGTTTTACAGTCCATGGATGACTGCATCAGTGCCTGGGTAGGAGAGGGCACATCTAAATCTGTGCCATTTTCTAAGATAACTTCACTTCCAGGGCTAGGGCCAACCATATCACCTATACTCGGAACCAAAGCCCTTTGTTCTTCATTTAAACCCCCTGTATCTGGTTCCCTTGGTTCCACCTCATGAAGAGACAACTGATTTGGTCCTGTTATATCTATAATAGGTAGCGATGTTTCAGGTATCTCCACGCACTGATCAAGATTCTCTAGAATTTCAAAATGATTGAGCTGAGCATCTGGCTGGTTATCCTTAATGTCTCTTTTTGCCTTTCTTCCTTTGTTTCGAGGTTTTACCGTAACAAAGCCTTCCTTATCCTGATCCCCCTCCTTTATCGGGGCTTTTCCTTTATCCATATTTTGTACAGCTTGAGAGGGCCCAGGATTTGAAGCCACAGGTAGGACAAACTTAGGGCATTTTCTTTGTAAGTGGCCATATTCATGGCAAATCCGACAACGAAATGGAAGAGCTTCATAGTCAAGTTTTTGAACCCATGTGGTTGATCCGAACTGTATTTCAATAGAATCTGGAATAGGATTGTTTAAATCAATTTCAACACAGATACGGGCAACAGAGATTACCTTTTTATCCAAATATCTGTCTTGACGGCCCAACCGGCTTCCCAAGTAGAAGGGCAATCATATGCAAGATGTCATTTCTCCAAAATTCCAAGGGGAGCCATGGAAGCCGAACCCACATCGGAACCCGTGACGACCGCTCCTCTGATGGGTTGAAACCCACATGCCAGGGTTTAAGAAAGAGTCCCGCTTGGTTACAGAAATAGGGACCTCCTTCAAATGCTTTGTTACGATCCGCAAGACAAGAAAAAACCACCATAAAATAGTTGTTTGCACTCAGCATCACCTCCACATCACCTTCATGGTTCCAAGTCTTCCTAACCCAAGCCTCCACAAAGGGAAGAGAAATTCGGATGCCCATAAATTTACCAATAAGCGCATGTTTGGTTAAATACTCCACATCTTCTGCCACCGAGTCTGGTTGAACCACTAGAACCGGCCCGGCTTCACATCGTTCCAAACATCCATTGTTCTTTAACAAGCGATTCTCGGCATGCAATGGGAAATCCTGTTCCTTCCAATCATTTTTAAAAGAAATACCAGCCCTAGCATGCACGCTCCGTGACGGACCTGATGCCATCACTACATTCCTCCAGTTGTTCATACCTCCTCCAGAAATTGTTTCCATCCCCGCAGAGCCCACCAGATAGGTCTCAAAAAAATTCCAACAAAGCAGCTTTCCTCATCAAACCCTAGCAGAGCAAAAAACTTTTTTCCTTCGCCGGTGAGTTTCCCAAGTTTCAATTTTAATTCTACTTACTAAATTAATTGCAATGTTAGCAATTAAACTAGATTTCACATACCATTTATCTTTATCTTAGCATATCTTTGACAATATTGCCCTATGGGGATATTAGAATCTATCGCCTGGAGCACCCAAATTTATTTCAGATGGTTGGAGTTGGTGATTTGATAAAGACCATCCCTTGCATTTAATACATGTTAAAAGTAGGTGAGCCTTTCCCTCTAATTTCCAACTATATATGCGAGTTGTGGGCATTATTCACAGTTTAGATAGAAGAAAGAGTGGAGAACAAAAAAAAAGTTGAAAGACAAAGGTGCAGTCGAAGCAACAATCTTATGGAGAACCTTCTAGCATGGAGTAATCTTGCAATAGTGGAGACATAGTTGTAGAAAAATTGAAAGCTTCTAAAGAAAAAATTTTCTCTTTTAAACACTCATGAAAGACGAACGTGCAGTTGAAGCAGGCAATCTTTTAGATAACCTTCTAGAGAAAGAAGCTTCTAATTTAAACACTCGCCTATGCATGCTTGTATTTTTTTTTATATAAGAAATATATTTATGCAATTTGTGTTGTATTTGTTTAAGTATATGCTTTCATGGGATTTGGCAATGTTAGGCTCATTGAATACTTAAAGTTCAAGTTTTTAGGGTTTGGATTTTTCACCTAAGTGTTTGATAACTGAGGGATTGTGTAAAGCTAGAATATTTAAATTTGCAAAGTTAAATTTTTAGGGCTTTGTCAATCCCACCTTTGAATAATCACCATCCCGTGCATTGCCTAAAATTAGACCAAGTCATAGCCCGCTCATCTTGATTTTAAGCAAGTCCTGGCTCGAGCGAGTTTGTGAAGAGTTAGTCTCGAGCCCGTGCAATTCTCGATCTTGTACAGGCTTGAGATATCCCAACCTTGGGCAAGTTGTGCATTGTAAAGCACACAAGTTTAAATGCTCCTGACCCCTGGTCTTAGACTAGTTCCAATGTTTAACTAGAGAGGAGCATGAGTGTGATGCACCTTGCCGGAGCCATAACTTGTGAACCGTACGCTCGTTTGCCTTGAAATTTAATAGGTGGTTTCGTGTGTGTTTTCTGCATCAGGCTTATCATTTATGTGCTTGAACCTCCAAAAAATATACTTTCAGGACCTAAATCCTCCATCTAGTGTCCCAAAAATAGCTTTTGATTTATGTTCTCGGGTTTTTTGGAGTTTTTTGAATTTTAGCATTTTATTATCTTTTTTTATACAGTAAGTTGAGACCGGATATTTTAAAGTAATGTTCATTATTGTAAGAGGAATGTGTGTACCCAATTTGGGCGCAATTCGACTTATTTCTATTTTTAACAGTTTTTAGAAAAAAATACGTTTTTTAGGGTTTCTTTGGTTTTTAGTTTCTATATGATGGATTATACTCTTTTGGATAAGGGGTGTGAATTCAAGAATGAGAAAAATATTGATTTGCAAGTTTCTTCCATTATATTGCATTTGTGTTATATGATTGGAGTCCAATTTTGTTGGTCTTTTGTAGTTGAGTTTACACCATTTGGTATCAGAATGAGTGTGATATCGCTAGTGGAGGGAATATTCTGCCTAGAAGACAAGCCAGAGGTGTAGCGGGTTCTTATGCCTAGATGAATAGGTAAATCAAGGATCTGCATGAAAAAAATAACATGAATGATTGGTGTGATTAATCTAATGGGAGAGAGACATCCCAAGGTGCATGCATATCAAGGATATGATGATGAAAATATACTTGAGAAATGTGGATCTAAGGTCCACGCAAAAGCAAAACCAGAGGATCTAGAGGAAGAAGGGCACCATTTTGAAAATCAGTTGATATGAGATCTAGAGGGGCTTAAGGGGAATCAATATGGGATCAAGATCAGGTTCCTGAGTATGCTGGTGGTTTGAAACTACAGGAGTTAATCGATTGAATCAATAGCGTAGAAAAATATTTTGAATGGAGTAATCTTGTCAAGGAGAAGAAGGTTAAGCTCACATGCACAAAGTTGAACAGACATGCATTGATTTGGTGGGACCATTTACAAACTACACGATAGAGGAATGGAAAGGAATCAGGGTTTGGACAAGGATGAAGAAGAAGTTACAAGAAAAATTTATACCTGTAGAGTACTCCAAAAACTTATTTCATAGATTTTAGAATCTTTGACAGAAGAATAAAAGCATTGAGGACTATACTAATGAATTCTACAAGATATCCATTCGAGTGGACCACAATGATATGACAAACCAAAAGGCTGTCAGGTATGTAAATGGCCTAATTTTTGCTGTCAAAGATTATATAAGTGTGCATCGCACTCTTACAGTAGAGAACGTGTATCAAATGACCCTCAAGACAAAGGAGAAACTAAAAATGGTTAATAGAGAAGGTAAGAAGGGATCCACACCCTCTTCAGGTTAGGGTCGAAGTGGATCTAATTTTTTCAAGGGAGAAACCTCAATACCTACTAAATAAGAAGAAGATAGGTAGAATCTGAGAGGAAGAGGATAACAACTAGGTAGAGGTTATGATGGTGGATGAAATGGGAATGACCCAAGGAGACCATATACCTGTTATGGATATGGTGAGGAGGGGCACAAATCATTTTAGTGTCCCCAATGTGATATCCAATAAAGGGGTCAAGGAGGACAAGAAAGGGTTAATATGGTTGAGATGGAATAGTAGGATGAGAATGAAGTTGTTACTAACATGGGGGAAGCACTTATGATAAGGAGGACGCTGATTTCTCCTAATAAAGAGAAGTTGTAGAGAAAATCAAAGGGACATACCATAGATGGTGATGATTCTTGGCTACGAATGAACATCTTTTGAACAAGGTGTACATCAGGAGGGAAGGTATGTAACATTTTCATTGATGGTGGTAGCTATGAGAATATGGTGTCAAATGTCATGGTTGATAAAATGCACCTAAAATGTGAAAAGCATCTTTATCCATATCACATCTCATGGGTTAATAAGGGGAATGAGGTAACAGTAGATCAGAGGTGTTTAATTAAATTGTTATTTAGGAGAACTTACAGGGATGAAGTGTGATGTGATGTGATCCCGATGGATGCATGTCACATTCTATTGGGAAGACCTTGGTAGTACGATAGGGATACTAACCATAATGGGAGAAATAATACTTACACATTTTGGAAGGATGGTGTAAAATTAGTTCTTGTACCTTTGAAGGAGAAGGACCGAGTGAAAGATTTTTTATGATGAAGGATTTTATTGCAGAGATCAAGGATGCTAGATTTTGTTATGCCTTAACATCTAGGAATCTAGAAATAGAGGAAGTAGTTATGCCTACAATAGCAACTAAGTTGCTAAGTGAATATAAATATATCACACTAGAGGAGTTATCGGATGGGATACCACCAAAGAGGGATATCCAACATCACATGGATTTGATTCCAGGATCAGCACTCCCAAATCAAGTAGCTTATCGGTTGAACCTGACACATAATGCAGAGTTGAGTAGGCAAGTGAGAGAGTTGATAAAGAAGGGATTAGTTAGAGAGAGTATGAGTTCATGTGTGACTCTAGCATTACTGACCCCAATGAAAGATGGTGATTGGAAGATATGTGTGGATAGTAGAACCATAAACAAGATCACAATAAAGTATTAGTACCCTATGTCGAGAGTGGATGACATGATGGATGGATTGGTTGGAGATAAATACTTTAGTAAAATTGATTTACGGAGTGGCTACTACTAGATCAGAATTCAAGAAAGGGATGAATGAAAAACAACTTTTAAGACAAAAGATAGGTTGTACAAGTGGATGGTGATGCCATTTGGGTTGTCTAATGCACCTAGTACATTTATGCGGTTGATGAAAAATATACTATAGGAATATAATGGTAAGTTTGTGGTTGTGTATTTTGATGATATATTGATTTATAGTAAAAGTGAATAAGAGCATTTGTTACACCTGAAATTAGTGTTAGACGTGCTCAGGAAGGAGAAATTGTATGTCAACCTTAAGAAATGTAGATTTATTTAGGATAGTTTAGTGTTTTGGGGATTTGTAATCTCAAGATATGGCATGAGGATGGATGAAGAGAAAGTGAAGGCGAAGCTGGAATGGCCTCTTCCACAAACTATAACAAAAGTAAGGAGATTTCATGGCCTAGCTACCTTTTATAGAAAGTTCATCAGAAACTTTAGTAGTATAGCTACCCCTATAACTGAGTGCACAAAGGAGAAATAGTTTGTATGGACTACGATAGCAACAAATATTTTTAAACTCTTGAAGAAGAAGGTATCAAATGCCCTTGTTGTAGTGTTACTAGATTTCAGTAAGGTATTTGAGGTTGATTGTGATACCTCATTTATTGGAATTGATGGTGTATTAATTCAAGAGGGCTAACTTGTAGTATTTTTTAGTGAGAATTTGAATGATGCAAAGAAGAATTATTCTACATATGATGTGGAATTTTATGCAATTGTGCAAGCATTGCAATATTGGAGGCACTACTTACTCTCAAAGGAGTTTGTGTTGTTTATTGATCATGAAGCATTGAGGTATGTCAATTCTAAGAAAAAGTTAAATAGCAGGCATGCCAAATGGGTTTCATTTTTGTAAAAATATACTTTTATCCTTAAATACAACACGGACAAACAAAATAAGATTGTTGATGGATTGAGTAGGAGAGTCTTGTTGTTGACCACTATGGAGAATGAAGTGGTAGGATTTGAGGGGATTAAATATCTTTATGAATCTAATGCAGATTTTTGGAATATCGTGCAACAGTGCAAAAGTGTAGTAGAGGGTGAGTTCCATACTATTTTTGAAGAGTATTTTTTACATAATGGTTACTTTTTTAAGGGTAATCGATTGTGCATTCCCAATGGATCTATGAGATATAACATATTGAGGGAATTACATAGTGGGGGTTTGGTTGGTCATTTTAAAGTAGCTAAAACTAACACTCTTGTAGAGGAGAAGTACTATTGGTCGAAAATGAAGAGAGACATAACCATATTTTTCTCTAGATGTAGAGTATGTCAAATGGCTAAGGGTCATGCACAAAATACAAGGTTGTATATGCCACTATCGGTTCCTATAGGACCATGGACTAATCTAAGAATGGATTTCATGTTGGGGTTACCCAAGACATAGAGGGGTAAGGATTTAGTTTTTGTTGTGGTAGACAAATTTTCTAAAATGGTACATTTCATTGCTTGCTATAAAACTAATGATGCAACTAGGATTGTAGTCTTACTCTTTGATGAGATTGTGTGATTGCATAGTGTTCCAAATACTATTACTTATGATCGGGATACTAAGTTCTTGAGTCACTTTTGGAGGATGTTGTGGAAGAAGTTGAACACCAAGCTACATTTTAGTAGTGCTTACCACCCATAGACCGATGGGCAAATAGAGGTAGTGAACAGAAGCTTGGGAAACCTATTACGGTGCATAGTTGGAGAATAACCAAAACAATGGGATTTATCCTTCTCATAAGCCGAATTTGCATATAATATCTTAGTGAACAGGTGGATAGGTAAATCCCATTTTCAAACTATTTATGGTCGAAATCCAAGAGGTGTATTAGATTTGGTTGAGTTACCAATTGGGGAATAAGTTAGTGATGATGCAGAAGCATTTGTTGAGCATATCCAAAAAGTGAGAGTTAGTGAGGGGAAAATTACAAAGTAGTAATGCTCACTATAAAGAGTCTATTGATGCACACATAAGGGTGAAAGTTTTTGAAGAGGGTGATATGGTCATGGTTCATCTTAAAAAATAAATATTTCCTAAGGGGACGTATAACAAACTGAAACTTAAGAAAATCGGGTCATGCAATATTTTGAAGAAGATCAATGATAATGCCTATAAAGTGGAGCTTCCCAATGAATTTGTTATTTCACCCATTTTAATTTTTCTAATTTATTTTAGTATCCTATTACTACCGAGGATGGCAAATTATAGGAGATAGTAAATTGGGCACAATAGATACCTAAGAAGAAAAAATATAGAGTTTCATAGGTGCTTGATAAGAAGGTGATCACCACCAGACATGGGAGCTACAACAGATACCTAGTTTAGTGGGAAGGATTACCATAGTTGAATAACACTTGGGTTTCAAAGTTAGAGCTAAATAAAATTAATAACCAGAAGCTACAAGATTTTAATTTAGCTAAACTTGTAGGAGTTGAGTTCTTTTTCACTAGAAGAGAATGATGCACCTTATCAGAGCCATAACTTGTGAACCATACGCCTGTTTGCCTTGAAATTTAATTGGTGGTTCCATGTGTGTATTCTACATCAGGCTTATCTTTGATGCATCTGATCCTCCAAAAAACATACTTTTAGGACCTAAATCCTCCATCTAGTGTCCCAAAATTAGCTTTTGATTTATGTTCTCAAGTTTTTGTGGTTTTTTTAGTGTTAGAATTTTATTTTTTGTTATACATTAAGTTGAGACATGATATTTTAAAGTAAGGTTCATTATTGTAAGAGAGATGCGTACACCGAATTTGGGTGCAATCTGACTCATTTTTATTTTTAAAAGTTTTTAGAAAAAAAGACATTTTTAATTGGTTTATTTAGGGTTTCTTTGGTTTTTTGTTGCTATATGATGGATTGTATCATTTTAGAGAAGGGTGTGAATTCAAAAATGAGAATAATATTGATTTGCAGGTTTCTTCTATTATATTGCATCTATGTAATGTGATTAGAGTCTATTTTTATTTGTTTCTTATAGCTGAGTTTACACTATTTGGTATCAGAGTGAGTGTGATCTCACTATTGGAGGGAAGATGTTGCCTAGAAGACAAGCTAGAGGTGTAGTGGGTGCTTATGCCCATATGAATAGGCAAATCAAGGATCTGCATGCAGAAATAGCATGGTTGATGGGTGCGATTAATCGCATGGGAGAGAGACATCTTAGGGTGCGTGTAGATCAAGGATCTGATGATGAAAATGTACCTTATGAATATGGATCTGAGGTCCATGTAAAAGAAAAACTAGAGGGCCCATAGGAAGAAGGTTACAGTGTTGAAAATCATCTTATACGAGCTCTAGAGGGGCTTAAGGGAAATAAATATGGGATCAATATCGAGGTTTCTGAGTATGCTGGTGGGTTGAAACTAGAGGAGTTGATCAATTGGATCAATAGCCTAGAAAAATATTTTGAATGGAGTAACCTTGCTGAGGAGAAGAAGGTTAAGCTCGCATGCACAAATTTTAAGGGACATGCATTGATTTTGTGGGACCATTTATAGACTACACGACATAGGAATGGAAAGGAATACATTAGGGTTTGGACAAATATGAAGAAGAAGTTACAAGAAAAATTTATACCTGTAGACTACTCCCAAACCCTATTTTGTAGATTTTAGAATCTTCGATAGAAGGATCAAAGCATTGAGGACTATACTAATGAATTCTACAAGCTATCCATTCGAGTGGAGCATAATGAGACGGATGACCAAAAAGCTGCCAATTATGTAAATGGCCTATGTTGTCAATTTGAGTTATTTTATGTTGTCATTGATTTCACATGGATCATTGATATCACATGGATCACATTATGTTTTTGTGCCCAAAGCATTTCAAAAATAAGCATTTATGATATTTGGGAGAGCATGGATATATACAGGGTTTTTGTGAAAACCAAGGAGGGCAAAATAAAATATTTTATTTAAAACCATGAATGGAATATTTGAAATGAGTTTTTCTTAAAACCCAGGTTGGCTTCTCGTTTCATTGAAAAATGTGCCCCAGTGATGGAGATATTTAATTTTAAATATTTAGTTTAAATTTTAAATTATTTAAAATTAAAATTAAATATATTAATTATAACACCGACTAAAGAAATGAGGAAATGCTATATTAATTTATAGCACCGACGTGTAAATAAAGAGGAAAAGCATATATATATATGCCAAAAAAATCTTAGACTTTATGACCCCTAGTGCTTATTTTTCAAATGCCTTCAATTGTGGAACGAATTGAGAAAAAAGAGAAGTGTGACTTTGGTCTATTGAAAAATCATCCATAGAGTTTAATAAGATGCATAGGTATCTTTGGCCTAGTGCAACAGGTCATGCGATTGAGTCCCACCATGGTTATTTGCTTTGTTGAAGCGCTCAAAGCGTTGTTAAGTTTTTTGAAGGGTGCAGAAGTTTATGATATAAGCTTTTGTTCGTGTCCCTTTGGGCACATGAGGGTGTGTGGCCAAATGGTAGGCTGGCTGTGGTTAAAGTTCTGACCAAGGAGACATCACGAGATTGAATCCTGTCAGGGATAGAGGCAAGTTAATAATTTTTTAATATATTTTATTTTTCTAAAGTTGCCCTAGGAGGAATAAAGGTTGTGATGCATGTTTAGAAAAAGAGGTATTTCTGGTGTTTTTCCTTTTGAAAGTATATCATATTATATATCATTGAAAATATTATTTTGAGGGCTATTTGATTAACCTACTTAGAGGGAGAAATAAGGTGTATGTAGGGAGATATTTATATTTTTGTAAAGGGTTTAAAAAGTGAAGGTTGTTTTGTTCTTTTTGAAAGGTGATTAATTATTTCATGAGGGGACATGTTGTATTTTATTGAGTAGGAGTGATAAGGTGTTATTTGGATATTATTGTTGTGATATTAATCATGATTTCTAACCCTTATTAAAAGTTTAAAAATAAGTTTTTTGAGTGTGTAATATTTAGTGGACATTCAATAAGACATCAAAAGGTATGAGCAATATTCTCCATTGACTTTGTTATGGTGGTTGATTTCTGAAATATCATTGGAGAGAAAATGATTGATTGTGGTTTCCTTTTTGAAAGTGGTTGGTTGAATGCTTCAAGGTTTTCTGGTTTGAGAGTTGTGTTTAAACCATGTTTTATAAGCATAGTTGTCGAAGCCCATTGGTTATGCAAAGAACTTGAGTTAGAAAAGAACATGAGTATCCTTGTTATGTGAGATTTGTGGTTGAGCATTGTTGGAAATATTTGAGTTGGTTGATACATGCTTGGACTAATATTTTGTGAGAAATATTTGTCCCTTGTGGTGATTGGTTGAGTTGAGTTGATTGAGCCTAGTCAAGTGATTGAGTGATGTGATTGTTCAAGTTCCATGAAATAAACTATTCTATAATTCTGATTTGAGTTGATATTGAGCTTTGAGATTAGAACATATTGAGTCTCTAACAATTCTCTTTATGCTTTTATAAGGCTTGAGTTGAGCTAATATTGATTCGAGTTGAGATCATTGTGGATCATTGTTGTCATCCATTGTAGAGTGCATTGCCTTTCATTATTGAGTTCATCGTTGAGCCTTACCTTCATAGATTTGTGGATGAGATTTGAGTGCTACTTGAGTATGATTGTTTGAGCCTTTAAGAAGGCTTTTGGTACATATTTGTGGATAGATTTGGGATAACATTTGAGAAAGTTCTTGGTGAGCTTGTTGAGCATATTTTTGAGCAAGTTCTTGGTGAGCTTGTTGAGCAGTTTTTGAGAAAGTTCTTGGTGATCTTGTTGAGATGTTTTTGAGCAAGTTCTTGGTGAGATTGTTGAGCATATTTTGATTAAGTTCTTAGTGAGCTTGTTGAGTATATTTTATCAATTTCTTGGTGATATTTCTAGAATATATTTTGGGCAAGCTCTTTGTGAGCTTGCTAGAGCAGATTTGGGCAAGTTATTGGTGAGCTTGCTAAAGAAATTTTGAGCAAGTTCTTGGTGAGCTTGCTAAAGTAGATTTTGGGCAAGTTCTTGGCGAGCTTGTTAAAGAAAATTTGGGCAAGTTCTTGGTGAGCTTGCTGAAGCATATCGGTGGATTTCCTATCAAAGCAAATCAAGATTGCCTTGCTGAGCAGATAAGTGGATTGCCTACTTGAGAAGATCAGGATTGCCTAGCTGAGCAGATCAGTGGATTGCCTACATGACCAAATCAGTGTATTTCCTAGCTTTGAGTAGATCAAAGTAATCATTTGTATTGGGATAAGAATCCTTATTTCTATATGAAATGTTATAAGGAGATTATCTTGTGGAGTACCCCACATTTGGGGAGCCACATTAAATCTTGTGTCTCAATTGTGTGTGGTGATTTGTGTACTTGTTTACCATTGCTATCTATGTCATTAATGCACACTACTATATTTGGTTATTTCAATTAAGGACACTAATTGATATTGGTTTGGAAAGAAAGTAAAATGTGGCTGCTATACTATTCACCCCGCCCCATCTTAGTATAAGTTTGTGTTCTTCAGCCTAAGTTTTGCTATCCAATATGATAGGAGCATGCATCACACTCTTATAGTAGAGGATACATATCAAATGGCCCTCAAGGCGGAGGAGAAACTAAAATGGGTTAATATAAGAGGTAATAAGGGATCCACACCCTCTTCAGGTTAGGGTCGAAGTAGATCTAGTTTTTCAATGGATAATCCTCAATACCTACTAAACAAGAAGAAGATAGGCAGAATCTGAGAGAAAGAGGATACCAACAAGGTAGAGCTTATGATGGTGGAAAAAATGGTAATAACCTAAGGAGGCCATATACCTGTTATGGATGTGGTGAGGAGGGACACAAAGCATTTGAGTGTCCCCAATGTGATGTCCAATAAAAGGGCCAAGAAGGAAAAGGAAGGGTCAATATGGTTGATATGGAAGAGCGAGATGAGGATGAAGTTGTTTCTAACATAGAGGAAGAACTTATGATAAGGAGGACATTGATTTCTCCTAATAAAGAGAAAGTGAAGAGCAAAGTGAAGTGGTAGACCATATATGGTGATGATTCTTGGCTACAAATGAACATATTTTGAACAAGTTGTACATCAGGATGGTAGGTATGTAACATTGCCATTGATGATAGTAGCTATGAGAATATGGTGTAAATTATCATGGTTGATAAAATGTACCTAAAATGTGAAAAGCAACCTTATCCATATCATATCTCATTGTTAAGAAGGAGAATGAGCTAACAGTAGATTAGAGGTGTTTAATTAAATTTTCAATTGGGAGCACTTACAAGGATGATATGTGGTGTAATGTGATCTCGATGGATGCCTATCATATTCTATTGGGAAGACCTTGGCAATATGATAGGGATACTAACCATAATGGGAGAAATAATACTTACATATTTTGGAAGGATGGTGTAAAGGTAGTTCTTGTACCTCTAAAGGAGAATGGGCTGAGTGAGAGATTTTTGATGATGAAGGAGTTTCTTGCAGAGATCAAGTATGTTAGCTTATATTATGCCTTAACAACTAGGAAACTAGAAATAGAGGAAGTGGTTATGCCTACTACAATAACTAAGTTGCTAAGTGAATATAAACATGTCACACCAGAGGAGTTACTAGATGGGCTACCACCAAAGAGGGATATTCAACATCACATTGATTTGATTCCAGGATCAGCGCTCCCAAATCAGGTAGCTTATTGGTTAAACTTAACATAGAATGCAGAGTTAAATAGGAAAGTGATAGAGTTGATAAAGAATGGATGAGTTATTGAGAGTATGAGTCCATGTGTAACTTCGACATTACTGACCCGAAAGAAATATGGTGATTGGTGAATGTGTGTGGATAGTAGAGCCATAAACAAGATCACAATAAAGTATCGATATCCTATGTCGAGAGTGGATGACATGATGGATGGATTGGCTGTAGCTAAATACTTCAGTAAAATTGATCTACGAAGTGGCTACTACCATATCCAAATTCAATAAGGGGATGAATGAAAGACAACTTATAAGACAAAATATGGGTTGTATGATTAGATGGTGATGCCATTTGGGTTGTCTAATACACCCAATACATTTATGTGGTTGATGAACAAAGTACTGTAGGAATATAATGGTAAGTTTGTGGTTGTGTATTTTGATGATATTTTGATTTATAGTAAAAGTGAAGAAGAGAATTTATTACACCTGAAATTAGTGCTAGATGTGCTCAGGAAGGAGAAATTGTATGTCAACCTAAAGAAATGTAGATTTCTTCAATATAGTTTAGTGTTTTTGGGATTTGTAATATCAAGAGATGGCATGAGGATGGAAGATGAAAAAGTGAAGGTGATATCGGAATGGCCTCTTCCATGAACTATAATATAAGTAAGGATCTTTCATGGCGTAGCTACCTTTTACATAAAGTTCATCAAAAACTTTAGTAGTATAAACTCTTGAAGAGGAAAGAGTTTGTATGAACTCTTGAAGAAGAAGGTATCAAAAGCCCCTGTTCTAGTTTTACCATATTTTAGTAAGATATTTGAGGTTGATTGTGATGCCTCATTTGTTGGAATTGGTGGTGTATTAAGTCAAGAGGGCCGACTTGTAGCATTTTTTAGTGAGAAGCTGAATTATGCAAGGAAGAATTATTCTACATATGATGTGAAATTTTATGCAATTGTACAAGCATTGCAACATGGGTAGCACTACTTACTATCTAAGGATTTTGTGTTGTTTATTAATCATGAAGAATTGAGGTATGTCAATTCTTAGAAAAAATTAATTAGCAGGCATGCCAAATGGGTTTCATTTTTGCAATAGTATACATTTTTATTGAAACACAAGTCGAGAAAACACAATAAAGTTGTTGATGCATTGAGTAGGAGAGTCTTGTTGTTGACCACTATGGAGAATGAAGTGGTAGGATTTGAGGGGATTAAATTTTTGTATGAATATGATGCATATTTTAGGAATAGCATGCAACAGTGCAAAAGTATGGTAGAGGGTGAGTCTTGTACTATTTTTGAAGAGTATTTTTTACATAATGGTTACTTGTTTAAGGGTAATCAATTATGCATTCCCAATGGCTCTATGAGAGAGAACATATTGATGGAATTACATAGTGGGGGTTTGGTTGGTCATTTTGGAGTAGCCAAAAATACCACTCTTGTAGAGGAGAAGTACTATTGGCCAAAATTAAGAGAGATATAATTAGGTTTTTCTCTAGATGCAGATTATGTCAAATGGCTAAGGACCATGCACAAAATATAGGGTTATATATGCCACTGCTGGTTCCAATAGGACCATGGAATGATCTGAGTATGGATTTCATGTTGGGGTTGCCCAAGACATAGAGGGGTAAGGAATTAGTTTTTGTTGTGGTAGACATATTTTCTAAAATGGTGCATTTCATTGATTGCAAAAAAACTAATCATGCAACTAGGATTGCAGTCTTATTCTTTGATGAGATTGTGTGATTGCATGGTGTTCCAAAGACTATTACTTCTGATTAGGATACTAAGTTCTCCAGTCACTTTTGGAGGATGTTGTGGAATAAGTTGAACACCAAGATGTAGTTTAGTAGTGCTTACCACCCACAGACCGATGGGAAAATAGAGGTAGTGAATAGAATCTTAGGAAACCTATTATGGTGTATAGTTAGAGAAAAACCAAAACAATGGAATTTAGCCTTTTCACAAGCCGAATTTGCATATAACTGCTCAGTGAACAAGTCGATAGATAAATCCCCTTTTCAAATAGTTTATGGTCAAAATACTAGAGGTGTATTAGATTTGGTTGAGTTACCAATTTGGGAACAAGTTAGTTATGATGCAGAAGCATTTACTGAGCATATCCAAAAAGTGCAAGAGTTAGTGAGGGAAAAATTGTAGAGTAGTAATGCTCACTAAAAAGAATCTATTGATGCACACAGAAGGGTGAAAGTGTTTGAAGGGGATGATATGGTCATGGTTCATCTTAGAAAATAAATATTTCCTAAGGAGACGTATAACAAACTAAAACTTAAGAAAATCGGGCCATGTAGGATTTTAAAGAAGATCAATGATAATGCCTATAAAGTGGAGTTTCCCGATGAATTTGATATTTTGCCTATTTTTAATGTTTTTGATTTATTTCAGTATCTTGGTACTATCGAGGATAGCAAATTATAGGAGATAGTAAATTGGGCATGACAGATGTCTAAAAATATAAAAGATAAAGTTGCACAGGTGCTTGATAAGAAGGTGATCACCACCAGACATGGGAGTTACAACAAATACCTGGTTTAGTGGGAAGGATTACCATAGTCGGATAACACATGGGTTTTAGAGTCAAAGCTAAAGAAAATTGATAACCTAAGGCTACAATATTTCAATTCAACTGAACTTGTAGGAGCTAAGTTTTTTTTCACTAGAGGAGAATGATGCACCTTGCTAGAGCCATAACTTGTGAACCGTATGCTCGTTTACCTTGAAATTTAACAGGTGGTTCCATGTGTGTGTTCTACATCAAGCTTATCTCTGATGCACCAGAACCTCTAAAAAACATACTTTCAGGACCTAACTCCTCCATCTAGTATCCCAAAATTAGATTTTGATTTATGTTCCCAGGTTTTTTGGGTTTTTTTTTTATGTTAGAATTTTATTTTATTTTGTTATAAATTAAGTTGAGACCTGATATTTTAAAGTAAGTTTCATTATTGTAAGAGGGATGTGTGCACCTAAATTTGGGTGCAATCCAAATCATTTATATTTTTAGTAGTTTTTAGAAAAAAAAGACGTTTATTTAGGGTTTCTTTGGTTTTCAGTTGCTATATGACAGATTATATTATTTTGGAGAATGGGTGTAAATTCAAGAATGAGAAGAATATTGATTTGCAGGTCTCTTCCATTATATTTTATCTATGTTATATGATTGGAGTCCATTTTTTTGGTCTCTTATAGTTGAGTTTATACCATTTGGTATCAAAGCGAGTGTGATCTCTCTAGTGGAAGGAATAGGCCACCTAGAAGATAAGCCAGAGGTGTAGTGGGTGCTTATGCCCAGATGAATAGGCAGATCAAGGATCTACATGTAGAAATACCATGGCTGACCAATGTGATTAATAACATGGGAGAGATACATCCAAGGGTGCATGCAGATCAAGGATCTGATGATGAAAATGTACCTGACGAATGTGGATCTGAGGTTCACGCAAAATTAGAACTAGAGGGTCTAGAGGAAGAAGGGCATGGTTTTGAAAATCAACTGATACAAGCTCTAGATAGGCTTAAGGAGAATTGATATGGGATCAAGATCAAGGTTCTTGAGTATGCTGGTGGGTTGAAACTAGAGGACTTGATCGATTGGATCAATAGCCTAGAAAAATATTTTGAATGGAGTAACCTTGATGAGGAGAAGAAGGTTAAGTTCACATGCACAAAGTTGAATGGACATGCATTGATTTTGTGGGACCATTTACAGAATACACAATAGAGGAATGAGAAGGAAAATATCAAGGTTTGGACAAGGATGAAGAAGAAGTTACAAAAAATTTATACCTGTAGACTACTCCCAAACCCTATTTTATAGATTTTAGAATCTCTGACAGAAGGATCAAAGCATTGAGGACTATACTAATGAATTCTACAAGCTATCCATTTGAGTGGAGCACAATGATATGGAGGACCAAAAGGCTACCAGGTATGTAAATGGCCTAAGTTTTATTGTCCAATATGATATGAGCATGCATCACACTCTTACAGTAGAGGATACGTATCAAATGGCCCTCAATGCAGAGGAGAAAATAAAAAGGGTTAATAGAGGAGGTAAGAAGGGATCCACACCCTCTTCAGGTCAGGGTTGAAGTGGATATAATTTTCTCAAGGTATAATCCTCAATACTTTCTAAACAAGAAGAATATAGATAGAACCTGAGAGGAAGAGGATACCAATGAGGTAGAGGTTACGGTGGTGGACAAAATAGGAATGATCCAAGGAGGCCATATACCTATTATGGATGTTATGAGGAGGGGCACAAAGAATTTGAGTGTCCCCAAAATGATGTCCAAGAAAGGGGCCAAGGAGGACAAGGAAGGGTCAATCTAGTTGAGATGGAAGAGCGGGATGAAGATGAAATTGTTGCTGACATGGAGGAAGCACTTATGATAAGGAGGATGTTGATTGCTCCTAAGAAAGAGAAGGTTTAGAGAAAAGTGAAAGGTCAAACCATAAATGGTGATTATTTTTGGCTACAAACGAACATCTTTCGAGCAAGGTGTACATCAGGAGGGAAGGTATGTAACATTATCATTGATGGTGGTAGCTATGAGAATATGGTGTCAAATATCATGGTTGATAAAATGCACCTAAAATGTGAAAAGCATCCTTATCCATATCACATCTCATGGGTTAATAAGGGGAATGAGGTAATAGTAGATCAAAGGTGTTTAATTAAATTTTAAATTAGGAGCACTTACAAAAATAAAGTGTGGTGTGATGTGATCCCGAAGGATGCATGTCACATTTTGTTGGGAAGACCTTGGTAGTACGACAAGGATACTAACCATAATGGGAGAAAGAATACTTATACTTTCTATAAGTATGGTGTAAGGTAGTTCTTGTACCTATGAAGGAGGATGGGCTAAGTGAGAGCTTGTTGACGATGAAGGAGTTTCTTGCAGAGATCAAGGATGCTATATTTTATGATGCATTAACATCTAGGAAACTAGAAATAGATGAAATGGTTATGCCTAAAACAAAAACTAAGTTGCTAAGTGAATATAAATATGCCACACCAGAGGAGTTACTAGATGGATTACCACCAAAGAGGGATATCCAACATCACATGGATTTTATTCCAATATCAATGCTCCCAAATCAGGTAGCTTATTGGTTGAACTTGACACACAATGTAGAGTTGAGTAGGCAAGTGACAAAGTTGATAAAGAAGGGATTAGTTAGGGAGAGTATGAGTCCATGTGCGACTTCAGCATTGCTGACCCCAAAGAAATATTGTGACTGGCAGATGTGTGTGGATAGTAGAGCCATAAAAAATATGACAATAACATATCGGTATCCTATACCAAGAGTTTATGACATAATGTATGGATTGACTAGAGCTAAATACTTTAGTAAAATTAATCTGTGTAGTGGTTGCTACCATATCATAATTCGAGAAGGGGATGAATGGAATACAAATTTTAAAACAAAATATGGGTTGTACGAGTGGATGGTGATGTCATTTTGTCTAGTACACCCAGTATATTTATGCGATTGATGAACAGAGTATTGCGGGAATAAAATTATAAGTTTGTAGTTGTGTATTTTGATGATATTTTGATTTATAGTAAAAGTGAAGAAGAGGATTTGTTACATATGAAATTAGTGTTAGATGTTTTTATCCATTTTTTTCCTTTGCTTCTAGCTCTTGGTTGTGTGGTATTCTAGGTCTTCTGTGCCTTTTCTCAATGTTGGACTTTGGCTCTTCTCACTTTTTATGCTTTGGATTTGTAATATTTACCCAAACATATCCAACCCCCATCCTGAGTTGTATATTAGTATCATTGTTTGGATTTCCTTTTAAAATAATGTCTTGAAAATAAGTGATTGCCATATTTTTCAAAATCATGCTTCTAATTTCTCAATGATTTATCATATCATCACTATTTTTGTCTCTCTTCATGTGATATTGAATACGTGTGTTGGCCTCCCTATTAACTCCCTCAAACGCAATCATCAAAATCTTTCCTCTAAAGCCTTGTTCCAAAATTTAGCACTAATATCGAGGAGGATTTATTGGCATGGAAATGATCACTCTTGTGTAAGGCATTTTTTCACCCAAGAGGCTTTGGTACATTACCTAGAACCTTTTTTTATCCATTTTAGTGAGTGACCTTACCTTTTATGTATTGTTTACATCATTTTTTCCATTGGTTGCTCTTAATTTTATTATCCCTTTGACTGCTTTGTAGGTTCTAGGTCTATGCCTTTTATTTCTTCTCTAGTCCACTTGGCTCCTCCCCATTTCTTGTTCCCTTATCATATTTCCTTTGTTATTCAATTATGTGCTTGTTGAAACTCAATTTTGTTGATCATGGATGATATTGATTCCAGGTTTGAACCCAAGGTGCTTTAGTTAGATAACACAAGATTTATTTCCTTCATCAATATTTTTGGAGGTCATTATATGGACCTATTCAAATAATTATATTGAAGCTAGGTTGATGATAGGTTGACTATGATAGGTCTAAGCTTCACGATCAACATTAAAGTTGCTAAGATTTTTAGTTTCCTTAATGATGGTAAAATTATCATGAGAGAGAAGCATTCATTGGTTGATGAATTACTACTTTTCAAGGGCAAAGTTGAGAATATTAGCAAGGATAAATTTTGAATTTTAAGAGAATATATTCCTAAACCTTGGTACATGGTAGTGGTTCCTATCGTCAACTACTTTATAGTGCATGGAGAGACTAACATCCCAAGAATTTTCCATCTTGCTTTTCATAACCACATTCGTGGGAAGAAAAGTATCAACATTTTAAAGTATATTTTTAGGTCCATAGAAATATTTTTTCATAATTTTCTAAAGGGATCCTCATCATTCCCTATCTATCAAGGTTTGCACTTGATCATCTATCAATATTTTCTTTAAAATTAAGTCTAAATGGCAGTGTCGAGCATCATCCTAAAAAACCACTTGAATGACTCTCATCACAATTCACTTAGCTCGTGCCTGGTAAATTAGAGGTTTCTAATCCTAAGGTGGCCATTGGGGATGATAAGAAAAATATTCCTACTATATGGCTAGTCATATTCTAGACTTTAAATTCAAAATTAAAGCAATTACTTCCAGAGTCAAATTGGAGTCTCATAGGCACTCTATGCATGTTAATTCTCAATCTACTAAATGAAAAAATCTTCAATTTACATTGACCTTGACTGTGACTCTGACATAGCTATGGATTCTCTTCCTTTGGATCTAAAATCCAAGGTTGGAAACACTTCTAAGAAGACTCCTTCCTGCAATATGAGTTTAATTTTATGTTCCTCTCTCTTTTGTTCTTATTAGATAACCTCATAGGTCCCTCTTGGAAGGCCATATCTATTTTTAAAAGGTTCAAGGACCCTTTCAAAATCCCTCGCACCAATCAATCAATCAAAAAATAAATGGAAACAAATAGTTTTGCATCTAAACTAGAATTCTTTTATGGATAAATTTCAATTCTTTTTCTATAGGTGCATTTCATAGTAAAAATGAATAGTGAAGCAAATTTTTTGTTTAGTTTTAAATAAAATGTTATAAAATAAAATTATATAAATAAAATTCAATATATCTAATATTTTTTACCACAAGTAGTTTAAAATTTGGAGATATTTTAAAACTAGGTGGTATATATATATTTTTACATAAATAATAAAATGCAAAATGCTCATCTACATATATTATACTAATATATTTAAGATAAAATGGGAAAAAAAATTATGTTAGAAATTTAAAAAGTAATCAAATTTTCTCTTCCACATATAATATATCTATACATACAAAATACTATCTTAAAAAATGTAATAAACCTTTAAAATTTACTTACTTTTTAAAATGTTACAATTATAACATATATTAATCTTCTAATGTATTATTATACTTAATGGATTTTTGTGTGCAAGTGAGTTTGAAGCATACAGGGTTTGAAATGGATCTAGATCCCCTTAATTATGTGGTTCCTAGAGAGTATCTTCTAGAGTTTCTACTCATGGATCCTATTTTGGATGGGGATTTATTTCTCCTATTGGTGTTGGATGAGATTTTGGTTATTGGTATAAAATATATTTTTTGTAAGAGCATACCTTAGTGTCTAAGTTTTGTTATGAGTAGGATCTTGATTTTTTGTGATTTAGATGTTGAACCTAGATTTTTCCTATTTGAGAATATGGATCCTAGGTTCATGGATTTTGAAAGGTTGTTACAGGCATTCCCTTCTATGGCCTTTGTGCTAGGAAAAAAGTTTAAATTTTTATTTATCAATGTGAGTAGGATTCCAACTTTTGGGAGTTTTCATACTGATCCTAGATCTAATCTACCTAATAACATGGTTCTTGTGTTCATGGGCCCTAAGAAGTTCTCATAGATATTCCCTTTCATGACTGTTGTGTTGGGCAAGATAAAGTATCAAATTTCAATTGTTGATGTGAGTGGGAATATCGCTATTAGTGGTCTAGTTGTTGGTATTGATTTGCCTAAGAATATAGATTGTGTGTTTGTAGGTTCTAAGAAATTGTTGTCGATATTCCATTTTGTGGTCATTGTTCTAGGTGGAAAAAAGTTTTAAATTTCAAATGTTGATTTGAGTAAGAAATTGATTGTTAGTGGTCTAGTTGTTAGTCCTAGAGCTGATCTGCCTAAGAACATGGATCCTATGTTCACACATCTAGAGAAGTTCTTGCAAACATTCCCTTCCATGATTGTTGTGTTGGACAAGAAAATTTTTAAATTTCAAATGTTGATGTGAGTAGGAATTTAGCTATTAATGGTTTATTTGATAGTCTTGGATTTGATCTATCTAAGAACATGGATCTTGTGTTCATGGATCTTGAGTTTGTTAGTGATCTAGTTTTTAGTCCTAGAGCTAATCTACCTAAGAACATGGATCCTATGTTCATAGGTTCTGAAATTTTTTTGTAGATATTGTCTTCTATAGTTGCTATGTTGGGTGGAATAAGTTTTAAATTTCAAATATTTATGTGAATAGACTTTGAGATGATCTACCTAAGAATGTGGATCCTATGTTCATGGATCCTAAGAAGTTCTTGCAGGATTTCCCTTATGTGGCCATTGTGTTGGGCAACACAAATTTCAAATGTTGATGTGAGTTTCAACTGTTGGTGGTCTAACTACTATTCCTAGAGCTGATTTGTTTGAGAATGTGGATCCAAGGTTTGTTGATCCTAAGATATTTTTACAAGTAAATATTTCCATAACCTTTGTTCTAGGTAGGATAAAATTTTATTTTTTAAATATTGATGTATGGAAATCTAATTTTTAGTGGTCTATATGATGTTCCTAGAGTTGATCTTCTTGAAAATGTGGATCCTATGTTCATGGGTTCTAAGAAGTCCTTACGAATATTCTCTTCTACAACTATTATGTTGGGTAAAAAAAAGTTTCAAATTTTAAATGTTGATGTGAGAAAGAATTTGACTATTAGTGGTCTAGCTACTGGTCTTGGATTTGATTTGTCTTAGAATGTGGATCTAGGTTTTGTGGGTCCTAAGATGTTTTTATAGGTAAATCATTTCATGGCCTTTATGCTAGGTAGGATAAAATTTCAAATTTTAAATATAGAAGTGAGAGGGTTTTTGGTTGTTTGTGATCCTTTCTTAGTCTAGGACCTAGGTGAGAAATATAATCTTATTTTAAATTCAAATGTGAGAGGGTCTATCAAGATGCTTTGGAAAAAAATATTGGAGGTGCTATGTTTGTTGCTTTTGTGATTTTTGGCTACGGTGTATTTTTGCATTCCCCTCTTGGGAGGGTATACCCTATAGATGCTTACATGATTGAGTCTTATTTTCCTAAGAGTAATACTAGGGGCCAAGAAGGCTTCTTGTATCTAGTTGAGGATGTAAACCCACCCTTGGGTCTGTAAGAGTTCTAGTTTTCCTATTGTTTGGGTAGAATTTTCTTGTTAACATATGTGGATTCACAGATTTCCAAAGTTAAAAATCTCTAGATCTATTTGTCTTTCAATCATTTTATGGATACACGGTTCATGGAGAAATCATTGAGCTACCTTTATTTCATGGATCTACATAAGTTTTTATAGTTTTTTCTTGGAATCTTGAATTCAGGGAGACCCCTTAGAAATTTTTTAGAGTTTTTTTTATATTTTTGTGTAGGATTTTGTAAGGTTGCTAGGAAATATCTACCTCTTCTAGGAATTTTTCTTAGATGGGGAAAGAAAATTTAAAATTTAAAATTTTGATTTAAATTGGAGCTAGTTTTTTTGTTATATTTAAGTATCCCAAAGATCTCCCCAGGATTCCTATCTTGGATTGGTCTTCTATTGTACTTGTTCAATTTGAATTTCGGGTATCCAACATTATATTTAGTTCTTTTTTTCTATTCTCGTAGCTTCTAGGATCCTACTCCTATCTTGTTTTTCTTTGTTGATCTTTTGTCTCTTTTATAATATCCTTTTCGAGACTTTGTTTCTTCTATTCATGGACCTGTGGATGATTTTTATGTTCCCCTCACCCACATAGTTTTATTTGTGTAAAATATTACCAAAAGAAGGCTCAAGTGCAAGTAAAGTGTCACAAAATTGTGACCATATAGGAATACAATAACAATGAAGACTAGAAGGCTTGAGTGCAAGTAAAGTGTCTCAAAATCATGACCAGACAAGAATCCATCAAGAATAAATACCATAAGGCTCGAGTGCAAGTAAAGTGTCATGGAATCACAACCAGATGGAAATCCATTAGGAATGAAAACCAGAAGGCTCGAGTGTAACTAAAGTGTCATGGAATCATAACCTAATAGGAATCCACTATCAATGAATACCATAAGGCTCGATTGAAAGTAAAGTTTCATGGAATCATAACCAAATAGGGATCCACTAGAAATTAAGACTAGAAGGCTCAATTCCAAGTAAAGTATCGTACAATCATGACCAGATAGGAATCCATAAAGAATGAATACTAGAAGTCTCAAGTGCAAATAAAGTATCACATAATCATAACTAGATGGGAATCCACTAAGAATAAAGATCATAAGGCTCGAGTGCAAGTAAAGTATTGTGGAATCACAACCACATGAGAATCCATTGGGAATGAATACCAAAAGGCTCAAGTACAAGTAAAGTATCGTGAATCGTGACCAGACAAATATCCACCAAGATTGAAGACCAGATGGTTTAAGTGCAAGTAAAGTATCACAAAATCATGACCATACAAGGATCTACTAGGAATGAATACCAAAAGTCTTGAGTGCAAGTGATGTGTCATGAAATTATGACCATATGAGAATCCACCAGGAACGAAGACCAGAAGACTCGAGTGCAAGTAAAGTATTGTAGAATTGTTACTATATAGGAATCCACTAATAATGAAGTCCGTAAGGCTCAAGTCCAAGTAAAGGGTCACAAAATCATGATATGTCACAGTGTCATGATCACCATACCCTGAGGTAAATCAAATATTTTATCAAAATACAATCCATTATAACTATTACAGATTAAGGGATACCATGTGGGTTCAAGAATGAGGAGCAGATGTGATTTTAATATTTTCCCATTACTTTGCAGCACACATGAATCACTCAAATAAATAGTTGGGTATCAAATGAACATCCCATTCTTTTTAATATTGACACTTTTGCATAGTATTTTTCCTACCAATTTAAACATCTAGAATTTTTTTGTAGTGGTTTTAATATAAGATATTTTAGATATTTTGAGCCAAAAGGGTTATAAATAATATTATCAATCTCTTGTCAAAGTATGGTATCTTAGGCATTTACAAGTTGTATGGATTAAGACTTTTGGAAGGAGTAATGCAATAAAGATCTATGTTTAACCTCTGGTTTAAATATCTTGCAGAAAAAGTACGTATAAATAGATGGGTGTTTCTAATTAAGCTAAGTAAAATCACATAACATTAATTTTTCTTTCTAGATTTATGTTCATGTTTGTTTCTTAGTCTTGAAAGTACTAATCTATGGAGCTAAATACTGGTTGAATATTATTCTATATATGATAAATAGTTAGTTGGTCTATTAGGAGGTTGTAAGGATTGCTTCATTCCATGGTCTTCTTTCATTTTATGTTGTTTCTTAACCTGCAACATATCATGTTCTAGCATCAACTACATTTACATCTCTTTCAAGCACTATTTTCTCCCCACTATTACTTTTCAGCTAGTTAGAACATCTCAAAGGAACCAACCTTCTTTGTAGATTAAACCAGTTATACCCTACAGTTTGATTGTTCATTCAATGTTAGCCATGTCTTGGGTGCAATAACCAACCATATTTAGATTTTGCACCAACAATTTTAGGTACACTCAATGGGACTCACCCACATACCATTATTAGGACATCATAGGTTCTGGTGATACCCTATTCTAGCATAATAAGATTTACTAAAATCACCTGAAAACTCTTCATAGAAATCCAAATTTATTATTATGATTGGTTTACTTATTTATTCCTTTTTTTCACCCTTACCCTCTTAAAATCCTTGGTAACCCCTATTTTCTTAAAATACCCTAAATCTAATGAAGGGTTGGAGATTAGAAACTACCATTATGTGGTCACTCCCCTCTGAGAAAGGGATCCCAAGATTTTAAAATATAGACTTAACATCATGGATCAATGGATAAACAATATTGTCTCCTATGGGATGATATAGACCCACTTAACATTTAGTATATGCACAATATTCCCAAGGCTACCTTGAAGTCCCTACCAAGATTTGATGGTACAAAGGGTACCACCTTTGAACATTATCAAGTTGTGGCTTCATTAACTATCATGAATAATATCACCTTTGAAGATGTGATGCTTAAACTAATCTCCCTCTCTCTTAGGGGGAAATATTTAATGTGGTATATAAATTTAGAAGATCAAAGTATTTGTACATGGATAGATCTCGTAAAATCTCTGGTTGACACTTTTGATAACTTTGGAAATCCTTTCCAACTACTCACTTAGCTTTCGTTCATTAAAAGAGCAGTTTATGAAGCCATTTTTTAATTCAATATCAAATTCCCTATCCAAGCATACCTATTTTATATCTGTGAATTTATATCCATGCATTTTACCCCGACATAGGTATTATCATCCAAAAATATAGAGTAAAAGCTTTCACGCAAATTTTCAAAGAAGCTACCCATGCTGAGAGTATGTTGATTCAAACAAGAAAATTACCACCCCGAGAGACCCTTGTTTCCCCCTAAAAATTAGCCTCGGTATCTTTCATGGGAGAGATTGGGTCATATCCATGTCAAGTTGTAATAAGTGGTTTCCCCACTAACTATCAAGAATACAGGCACCAAAAAAAGCAAGAGTTGAAAATGGAAATCTAGAGGCTTACTGAGGAAGTGAAGGTTATGGATAGACATATCTCAGGAAGTAGAAAATAGGACTTTAGTAGTCTTGAACTTGTAGCACATCAGCTACAATCTCTTTCAAGTGCAAATGTAAGGTTAACCTATGAAACATGAGAACAACATGATCATATTAAAAGGTGGGAAAATGTTCAGGCTTCAATTAAACCCTTGTTTCATAATGAAATCCATTTTGTGAAAGAAAAATATTGTTTTAAGAAAAAGTGTTATATCCGTCCAATGGATAATGTGATAGCATGTAATACTATTCAAAGAGATGTAAACCCCTTGATATCAGAATACAAGGATCATGAAGTGATTTGAAATCAATCTATACAACCTCAAAGCAATGATATGATCAGTTAAGAACTTGCTTTAATTCCCTCTCTAAAAAATTAGATATTAAGTTAAAAGAGGTTTGAGATATATAATAAGTTGTATTGCCTTGTCGCTACAATTAAGAAAATAATGGAGACGATAAGATTCAAACGCAATGTTTGAAGGATTATAAGAAAAATTTTTGGCATCAGATCAAGGAATATTGCATAATGGCATAATGAATCTAAAGACTTAAGTCATAATTATGCCAGTAGAAGTTTGTAAAATATTGGGCCTAAGTCCAACTATGCAGGGGTTTGACATATTATAGTTTCATAAGAAAATTTTGAGAAGGATGAGAACCTTATACAGGATACTAATATTGATATGTGGGCACCCAGACCTATCCATAATTCAATATGTGGAATATTTAGATTTTCCCCCATTATTTAGCATATGTTTATCCCAAAGTTTGCTCAGTCAACTAAAAGAATACATAACTAGAGCACAAGATCAAGTATTCATCTCATTAGCCAAAGATATTATCACAATCTCTAACCAAGTTTTATAATATTTTTGCATTGTGGGTTATGATAGGTTGAATATGCATCCTACCAAAGAACCTAAATGTATGAAGGGTATTGACTTTGATGATTCATCTATAACATGCACTACTCAACATGAGTCAAATCCTCAACTGGTTAGTCAAAAGATTTATGGAAATTTCATAAAAAATTCTCAAGATCAAAGTGATACAAAAGGACATAATTATATTTTTTAGAGAACAATAATTTGTAATGCAAAACTGGTTAGGAGAATAGATACACAAATAGTGGATAGTTTAGGATCTCAGGGAGATGGAAGTTTGTATGTGCTGCACGAAGAGTGGATGTGTTTTTCCATGAATGGCATAATAAGACCAAATTATTAGTTTCCCTTTCATAAGTAAGATGCGGTTATCCCAGGAATAGAAGAGGATCCCACTGATAACAACTTGATGTCATGGCAAATGGAACACCAAGAATGGCTAAAATTTGGTACCATGTGGTCTAGATATTGCAAATTCATGAGGTAGGTTTGAAAAGGATGTATTACTAATATTTTGGTAAAATAAACATATTACTTATATAAAAATAGCTCCCTCTTCTTTCAACTTATATTTTTGTCCCATTTTTTTACGTTGATCCATCAATGACTTTGGAAAGTGTTGTCCTAGATAAGACTATATGGGTTCAATAGGCTTTGCAAGCAAAGGTCCTTCTATGAGTCACAAAAATGTGGGTGATTTTTGTGTTCCCCTCACCCATTTAGTTTCCTTTATGTAAACTATGACCAAAAGAAGGCTCAAGTGCAAGTAAAGTGTCACGAAATCACAACGAGATTGGAATCCATTGGGAATGAAGATTAAAAGGCTTGAGTACAAGTAAAGTGTCATGGAATCATGACCAGGTAGGAATCCATTAGGAATGAAGACCAAAAGGCTTGAGTATAAGTAAAGTGTCATGAAATTGTGACTAGACAGGAATCTATCAGGAATGAATACCAAAAGGTTTGAGTGCAAGTAAAGTATCACATAATTACGACCAAACATGAATCTATTAGGAATGAAGACCAGAAAGCTCGAGTGCAAGTAAAGTATCATGGAATCACAACCAAACGAGAATATATATGGAATGAAAACTAGAAGTCTTGAGTGCAAATAAAGTATCATGAAATCTTGATGAGATAGGAATCCATAAGGAATAAAGACCAGAAGGCTTGAGTGCAAGTAAAGTGTCACGAAATCACGACCAAACATGAATCAACAAGGAATAAAGACCAAAAGGATTGGGTAAAAGTAAAGTATCATGGAATCATGACCAGATGGAAATTCACTAGAAATAAAGACCAAAAGGATTGAGTGCAAGTAAAGTATCACGAAATAACAATGATATGGGAATCCATCAGGAATAAATACCAGAATGCTTGAGTGCAAGTAAATTGTCATGAAATCACAACTAGATAGGAATTCATCAAGAATGAATACTAGAAGGCTCTAGGTAAAAGTAAAGGGTCACAAAATCATGACAAGTCACCATGTCATGACCGCCATACCTTGAGTCAAATAAAATATTTGGTCAGAATATAATTCATTATAACTGTTACAAATTAAGGGATACTATATGGATCCAAGAATGAGGAGAGGATATGATTTCAAGCTTTATCCATTACTTTGCAACACGCACAAATCACTTGAATCGGTGGATGGGTATCAAATGCACATCCTATTATTTTTAAGATTGACACTGCTACACGATGCATTTCTTACCATTTTAGCCACCTAGCATTTTGTTGTAACAATTTTAATATAAGATATTTTAGATATTTTGAACCAAAAAGGTTATAAATAAGAGTATTGATCTCTCGTCAAAGGGTTGACTCTTAGGCATTTACAAGTTATATGGATTGATACTTTTGGAAGGAGCAATGCAATAAAGATCTTCGTTTAACCTCTGGTTCAAATCTTGCAGAACAAGTATGTATGCATAGATGGATGTTTCTAATTAAGCTAAGTAAACTCGCATAACGTTAATTTTGCTTTTTGGATTTATGTTCATGTTCATTTCTTAGTCCTGGAACTACTAATCTGTGGAGCTAAATATTGATTGAATATTATTTTGTATATGATAAATAGCTAGTTGGTCTGTTAGGAGGTTGTAAGGATTGCTTCATTCCATGGTCTTCTTTCATTTCTTGTTATTGCTTAACCTGCACCATATCAAGTTCTAGCCTCGGCTACATTTACATCTCTTTCAAGCACTCTTTTCTTCCCCTATTACTTTTTAGCTAGTTAGAACTTCTCAAAGGAACCAACCTTCTCTGGATATTGAACCGGTTAAACCCTACAATTTAACCGTTCATTCAACGTTGACCATATCTTGGATGCAATAACCAACTATAAACAAATTTTGCACCAACAAGACCCTTTCAGAACTCTTCTCCCACTTAATAAAAAAAACTTCTAATAAATTAAATTCCACGAAATGTAATTTTATTTGTATACATATAATTTCTATTTATTATCTTTTTGCTGATTAATAAGAATGAGAGTTTCTAGCTAACATTTTCTACATAACTAAACACTCAACAGTACAAGAACAGTGTAAAGCATAAAGTTACCCAATAAATAAATAAATAAAATTCTACCTGAATAGCCAATTAACGACCATGACCCTTGTAACCCGAGTGGTAGTCACCTGTTTTCTAAACCCACTATGGGCTTAGCCCGCTACACGGCAATTTTTATGTTTCTTTTAATTTTCAAGACCGATGTCCCAACGGTTCAAAATATCTATCTCTATAAATGCAAAGCACGCAGCAGCATAAATTGGTTACGATCCAAAAGAGCTCCAGAACGAAGGAAGAAAGCTCGACCACTGTAAAGCATTTTTATTTTTATTTTTTTAAGAAAGAACCGCCATGGATGCTACCAGAGAACTTCACGGGCAAAACCCAGTAATAGGCGGCTGTGTTGATGCTGGTATTCCCGGTGGCCTCGGCTCTGGCGGAAAGGACGGCAGGCTTCGTTTTCTTCGGGCCTTGGTTCCACTGCCGGCGGCTCTGGTGACATACAACATTGGCTTGATAGATTTCTGGAACGCTTGTACATTGGTTGATGGACATTGGTGTAGGCTACTGGCGGAAAGAGACGACGTAGAGTTTGAAATAGCCCTATGGATTAAGGGATGGATAGATATCAGCCACCGTGAAGGATCAGAACAACAAGGACAAGTGAATGCTCTCATGTCAGATGTTATTCAATTACTTAAGAGCCGGTGGGATCCAATTCCGGCCACTGGAATTTCCACATATATTGTTCTCCCTATACCTAAAAGTATCCGGTCTTCCATAGAAAAAGTAGTACTCATTCAGTTTCAAACGGGGAAAATTCCCACGGACTATGGCAGCAGCTATGAATTACAAGAAGGGTTCAGGAAGATGGATGATATGTGCCGCCGTCTATACAAAATGGTGCGCAATGAATCTGAAGGCTCTACATCAGAAGGTGTTGTTCAAAGCATCATTGGTTCAAATTCGAGACTCAACGTCGAGATTCAAGGTATAGATCTTCATTTGAGCGATTAATGATATTGGTCCGGTTCTTTTCAACAAATTTGGAGGTCAGGATAAACTTTGTTTCATGAAATAGAGATCAGTGCAATTTGTAGATCATCAAAGAATCTTGGTTGATATTATTTTGTATTTTTCGTCTGGATTTGAATAGTATTCCTTGCAATAAGGGAAAAGAATAGCATAGAGCATACGGAATTGTATTGATCTGATCTCTGGTGAAAATTACTGCACTATTTGATTCAATCACAGAGTATACTTCCCCATTCGTAATCAAACATAATTTATTGTGTTTTCATTCCAACGTAAGCATTGCTATTACAAAAGGTACGGTTCAAACCACATTTTAAAGATTACAAAGAGTACAGTTCAAACCACATTTTTGGATCAGTCTGTAGTTTTGCTGATTGAAAATGTATGACACAATTGCCCACCAGTGATAGGCTGTGCAATAAAATAAAATAAATAATATATCATAACTCTTGAGAGAGTTAGCATCTTTTAACATTTAAGTGGTGGAAACTGAGATGTTTTTACGTCACATGCATTATTAATGATGTGATCTGGATATAATCTTTACAAATATATATAAAATATTATTATAATAAAAAATATATAAATAAATAAAGAATATATAAATAAATAAAGAACATGGATGCTTTAAATACATATCACCTTATATACGATAATAATAATTATTATTATTTTCTTCACGCAGAATAGCTTAAAAGCACTTGACAGCCTAGTAATCAGCTAACCTCATCGGTTATAACAATACTAACAATTTGAAGATATTATAAAAGTGAACATGTTTTATTTGGGTAATTTACTAGAGGGAAATGAACTGTCTTACATCGAATAAACAGTGATTTTAAATTTATTTAGAAATATTTCTCAGTTTGTATTTTGAATTTAAATTTTATATGTTTTTATAACTTTTCGAATATTTAAAAAGATAATTGCAAATTTCATTTTAATTTTTTTTAAATAATTGTAAATATTTTAATTATTTTTTAAAGTAGTATAAAAATAATATTTATAAAATTGAGAATATATATTATTTATATATATTTAAATTATAATTTATTTATTTATTATAAGATGAATGAGAGAGTTTTGAAAGGTATCTTAAACCTTTTAAAAAGTTGGATCAATTAACCAATTAGATACAAGGATTATAGAGATCAACATAGCAAACAAAAAAGGATCCACGAAACAGACAATTAACAAATCTACATAATAGCCGAGCAATATAAACCCAAACTAAAACCATCAACACACTAGAGCTTTCACTATCAACAGTTAGAACCCCAAAAAAGATATCATGTCTCACGCAAGAGATTATACCTATCGAAAATATTGTCAAGCAGAAACCCTCAGAAAGGACGTCCAACAACAACAACTATTTGTGGCACAATTTTTTTTATAATTCAAATTTGAAATTCAGCCACGGTTTAGGTATAGACTCTTGCGTTTAGCAAATTTTCCTAGGAGATCTCTATTGTCGCATATTAGAGCCATTTTAAAACACAAATTATCTCCTCGAGATTTCATTTTCTATTTGATTTAATCCATCTGGGAAATCCTCCTACCAAATTGTGCATCTTTCCTATAGAAGTCCCAAGTTTGCTAAAAAAAATTGTCGATCTATTTCCCTCCTTGTAAATATGCTTAATCTCAATTGCTTTAAGGGTTAAAATCCATATTTGGGTTTCAACAAGTTCATTCACGATCATCCAAGAAGGGACATAAAAACCTTCAATCATATTAATGATATTGAGGGAATCCCCTTGAATAATCACCTTATTGCCATTCAATATTTCCAGTTGACAAACCCCTTGAAAGAGAGCTTGCACCTTCACAAAATGACTAGTTTGATGATCTAAATTTTTAGTAAAAATCAACAAAATCCTCTCGTTAAAGTCTCTAACCATTCCCTCCATACCGGTTTGTCCTAGATTCTCTTTAGAAGGTCCATCAAAATTTAGCATCAACTAGCCAGGAGGAGGAGGTTCCCAAATAGTTGTCTATCCAGTATGAGCTTTAGGGCAATGATTAGGAGAATAATATCTAAATCCAAGAACCGAATCCACCACCAAATCCCCAATGAAAGTGACCTTATCTAAAGGAATTACATCCATATTTTCAACAATGGTAGCAATAGCCCAAAGTACCATGAACTCAATTGAATGGGAGATATTTTTAAAGGCTCTAGAATTCCTCTTCTTCCAAATACACCACCAAACATGAGGTAAACCAAAGGACCAAAAAGCTTGAATATGTGAACATAGAAAGGGATACCTCCATTGAATGATCAAATCAGACTATAGCTTTAGAAAAATCTACACCACACCAACGATCCTCAAGAACTAGGAGAAGACAAACTAAGAAAAAGGATAATTAGACAATAGGTGCATGGGTGATTCTTCAGCACTACCACATAGGTAGCATCTATTCAAGATAACCAATATTATTTTTTGTAAATTATCTAATGCAAGGCACTTCCCTTGAGTCAACCACCAAAATAAAACATTAACTTTTGAGGTAACACCCTTCAACCAAATGTTACTAACGCTAAACCAAGGATCAAAGGGAACATATAATAGCAAGTAGGCTGAATTAAAATGAAATAAATTGTCCTTCTTAGCCCCCCACACCAATTTTTCTAGCCTATCATGGTTAGAAATAACCATCCACTTTAGGATATCCATTAGATATTTTAACACAATTTCTTGTTCTTGCAAAATATCCATAAGAAAAAAAGGTTTTTAGCATTTTGTATCATTAACAAAGACAATGAAGTAACATACCTTGGGATTGAAATTTTAGCCTATGATTTATTCCACTAGACTTAGGTGAGGATATGATTATAAAGGTCTATTAGTTACCCAAGTGTCTTTACAAAAATCAATACTCTACCCATTACCTAACACCCATCTTCCCCATTTATGATATCAAAGCGGCTATTAACAATACTACACCAGAATATTGAGCCAAGGGCAAGACTTGGATCTGTGAGAAAATCACCAATGTTACCTAAATACTTGACCGATAATATTTTAACCCAATTAATGTTATCTTTTTCAACCAATATCCAACCCTATTTAGCTACTAGTGTATTTTTTAATATTTTTATTCTTCTTAAACCTAGACCTCATAACTCTTTCCTACTATGCATATTATCCCACACCATAAGCAAGAATTTATTCTTCTCCTCAGAACAAAACCAAAGAAAGGATCACTAAATTTATTTAATTTTTTGAAGAATATTTCTCAAAATATGGAAGAGAGAAAGGAAGTACACTGGTATGCTCTATAGAGTAGACTTAACTAGAATAATTTTACATGCTTGGCTAAAAAATACCCCTTTCCATCCTACCAATTTTATTTGAACTCTTTCTACAACTGGTTCCCATAGAGAAATCTTAATCCCCTCTTTGAACATTGGTAATCCCAGATAAAGTGAAGGAAGGAAGTTAATCTCACATACTAGAATCTTAACAATTTTTCTCTACTTGTTGAGAGGAGTATTTAGGAAGAACACCTTACTTTTCCTCAAACACACTTTCTACCCAGCCGCTCTTTCATAGTCTTCGAGGATATCGTTGATAGCTCTAGCCTAAGGTATTGAAGTTATAAAGGATAATAATGTGTCATCAACAAATAGATGATGTGATATCATATCAATGGTAGCTATAGGTTTTATTACTACCATTGTGGCATTCTCATTTAGAGCCCTTTCCAAATACTCGACCAATTAAATAAATACAAAGACATAGTACCCCCTGATCAGTACCTCTACAACTACTAAAGTAACCAATCAATGATCCATTAACTAAGATTTAGAATTTTACTAATGATATACAAGCTCTGACCAATCTAATATAGTAAGGATTGAAACTAAATTTATCTATAACTCTAAGTAGAAAGCTCCACGAGACCTCATCATATACTTTACTCATATCAAGTTTGAGAAAAGTTCTTGGCCTTCTACTTTTATCTATAGAATGAATCAACTCATGCACTGCAATAACACCATCCAAAATTTGTCTACTTGCTACAAATCCATTTTTAGGATGTTCAATAATTATTGGAAGGTATACTTTGAGCTTGTTCACCATAGTTTTAGTGAGAATTTTAAAAAGTGTATTACAAAGGCTAATGGGCTTGAAATCAAAGTAATCTTTAGCACCCACCAAATTTGGGATAAGAACTATAAATGTTGAGTCTACATTAGCCATAACTAAATTAGACTATTGAATTTACCTTATAACTAAACAAATATCACCAATAATGATGTGCCAAAACCTCTAAAATAAAATAGGAGGAAATCCATCCAACCCTTGGAGCTTTTAGACCACCCATAGAGAAGAAAACAACCCTAATTTTCCCATCCTGAAATGGAGCACAAAGGTCTTCATTCATATCATTTTAAACTAGGGTGGGAATGTGGTGTAGCAGCCTCTCTTCAATTTGAATATCCCTATCATCCCTAGAGTAGAGGAGGATTTTGAAAAACTTGACCTCTTATTTCCTAATTTCTATAATATCCTTCAAGATAACACCATCTAATTTCATTATTTCTCTAACTCTATTATTGCTCCTATGTCTTAAGGTGGATGTGTGAAAGAATTTTGTGTTTCTATCACCTTCATGGAGCCATAGGGATCTCTATTTTTAGTGCTACAAATATTTTTCATCTGCTAGCACGTTATAGAAATTTACTAACAATTTTCTTTCCCATGTTTGTCCCCTTTAGTCACCTCTCCTAACTCCAAATTTAATTCAAATTTATTTAACTATTTAGCCAACTCTTTTTTCCTCTAGAACACATTCCCAAAAATGTACTTGTTCTAAACCTTAATATTAGCTTTAAAAAATCTAAGCTTTGAAGCCACTTGAGAAATAAGAGAGCTTGAAAAACCTCAAGACCACCATTCCAGAATTTTGGATTCTAAGCCCTGATGTTGCAGCCACATTACCTCAAACTTGAAGGGTTTGGAAAAAAACACTAGAGTTTAGGACTTTTTCAAACACCAGAGAATTATGACCAGACCCCACTTTGGTGAGAGGGCAAAGGGATGCATCTTTGAAAGCTGAAATATCTTCCTTGGATACAAACACCCTATCTAGTCCAATCAGAATATTTTGATTGCCTAGATGCCTATTACTCCAAATGTATTTAGACCCCTTTAAATCCACATCCATAAACTCTTTATTATTAATAAATGTAGCAAAATCCTCCATACTTTTAGAACCAAAATCACTACCACCCTTTTTATTTGAAGGATATAAGGGGGTATTGAAGTCCCTAGTGAGAATCCAAGCTTCCCCCTTAAAAATTTCTCTCATAGATCTTAGATATTCCCATAGTAGATTCCTATTAGGGACCATATCAGGATTTAAATATTAGGCATAATTCATATCTACCCAAATTTCTTAGTATAAAACATAATATTAGTCACTCTATAAAAAATAAATAGAATGGATTCATCCAGTTTCTCAAGGTCCCATAGACAAAGAAGACCTCCAAAAGATCCATTGATGGAATTTACTACAAAACCTGCCTCTTTCCAAACTAATTTTTTAACTGCCTTTGCATTAGAACTATCCATATTATTTTATTCAATAAATATAACATCAGGTCTTACCTCTCTCCTAAGTGTTACCAAAATTTATTTCTTGGAGGGCCCATTCAGACCTCTAATATTCCATGAAACAACTTCATATTTGATATTTGGATCAATTATTCCCACTTGAAGAACCAAGGGAACTACAAAATGTTTCAAGTTTTAATTGTTTACCTTTACTATCCTTCTCTTTCTCAAACTTCAATTGGGATTGGAGTCCATCAATAAATTTTGATTCTTCCTCATGGATTCTTAATGCTTTTTTAGAGGGTTTCTCTACCTTATGATTACCTTCAACATCCATCTAAGCTTTTTGGGTACTTCTAGTTTTGAATATGGAATTGACTATGCCCAAAGAGCCCACCCTTGGGCACGATGATCATTTCAACTCGAGCAGGATTGGTGACTCCTATATAAGAGCCTCATTAGGCTTATGGGGGAGAAGATTTCTTCTATAACTAGATTCTCAGTGATTAAGCTTTGATAGGAGTTATGATGGAACTCCAAAGGGATTAAAGTCTCCCTCACAAAGTATTCTGGTAGAACTTGGTCCAAGCTTTTACCATTGGATGAGTTCATATTCTAGACCACTACTTTGCTAAACTCATTAACATACACCACACGGACTTGCTCTATTATCCTTTCCTCTATTTTACACTCTTTCAAAATCAAGTCATGTTAGACTGGATCATAAGGGACCCCTTAATGAGGGTCATTGGGTGAAGGGTTTGACATAACTTCTTTGCCTTTTGAAACAATAACATGATAATTCTCAATAGAAACTTCCAAGCTAGTAGGAATATATCGTGGACCATGTCATTCTCTTATAAAGGCTTTAGGGGCCATTTCATTTTGCTTCAAATATGGGTGTTTGGGTTTGAGATAACCCTATATTTTGCATTCTTAACAAAATGTGGGTTTGTTTTCATACTCACTAGCATGGTGCCTATTGCATGAGTTCAATTTTAATTCCATTCAATTTGGTAAATCAGATTCAATATTAGCCATAACACACATACCAGCATATATCATTCTTGATATAGATTTATTAGCTAGATCAAAAGTGACCAGGTCTTCAATACCTCGAGTAATACCTCCCAACACTTCTTCATGGTATAATTGACTAGGTAGACCTAATAATCTTACATAGATTGTTGCATGGTTGATGTTTTAGGTTTTTGGATTGAAACATTGCCCCACATTTTTAGGAAAAGGCTTCTCCTACCATAGAAGCATGACCCCCATGCAATAATACAACTCATATCATAAGGATTGTTTAGTCTAATCTAAAAAAACTCTAGGGAGGGCTATGAGCTACATATTTTCTTGAGGGAGCCATTTGGAAGTAGCCCACTTCCAAATTGACTCCATGTTAGGATGAGAGTCAAAAAACTTACCAATGAGAGAAAATAATTTTAAGGAGACAAAGGAGTTCATGAGAGACTCTAGAATTTTCAACACTCCTTTGTTTGAGATAAGAGAAGATGAGAAAACCAAGGGGGTAGACAAAATAATTGGAGAAGAAAAATCTATATTTTTATGAACCTTCTTGGCAAACTAAGGTTTCAGTTACCTAAGAAGTGGATCAGGGTTTAGATCTAGGGCAGACCTAGGTCCTCTACCCATGACTCCTATAGGTCCCACCACATCATCATCAAAAGTAGGATTGCATCAATAACCATCACCTTCATTGGAAAGTAGGATCCCGACCCCTTCAGATTTAAAATTTTACTAGGTATCAAATATATAGTAGATTGCATCCATCACATGTTGCTATTGCTCAACACTACCCTAGCATTTATAAATTGTTTTTTACCTTTACTTCCCTAGCACTACTCAACACTGCCATAGTACTTCTCCATTATTTCTCATCTTCATTGCCATAGCACTACTGCATTCACCTTCGCCACCCTAACACTACTCAATACTACACTCACCTTCACTGCCATAGTAGTGCTATACTCAATTGTGTTTACCTAACACTATTGTGCTTACCTTTAGTATCGTAGCACTACTACACTCACATTCACTACCCTAGAACTATTGCACTTAGCTTCAATGCCTTAATATTTCCCAATATTGCACTCACCTTCACTGCCCTAGCACTACTGCACTTATCTTTGCTACCCGAGCACTACTACACTCAGCTTCGTTACCCTAGCACTCACCTTCACTACCCTAGAACTCAGATTCACTACCCTAGCACTATTGCACTTAGCTTCAATTCACTACCCTAGCACTGTTGCACTAACCTTCATTACCTTAGAACTACTGCACTCAGCTTCGCTGCCCTAAAACTACTCAACACTACACTTGCCTTCTCTACCCTAGCACTACTACACTTAGCTTCACTACCCTAGCACTACGACACTCACCTTTTCTATTAAAATATTAATTTATTATTATGTTAATTAAATTGTATTTAATTGACTTTATAGAAATTATTATTTCATTTTTCTTAAAATATCAATATTTAGTTATATTATACTTACCTTATTTTTCTATTGAAAGCATATTATGTGCCTCTACCCTCCATAGTGTCCATAACATGTCTTCAAATTATTGATTAATATTGTTAAAAGGATTTTAATTTTTATTTTTTGAAAGGGAATGAAAGTGGACCCACATTACATCATTACCACATAGTGATATTACAAGTTGGCTATTTAAGCATATATATCCTAATGTAATCCAACACATGTTAGATTATTTATCTAAGAGGAAAATAAATAATTAACCATACATCAAATTTGTAAAAGTGTTGAAAATACTTATATTTCATAATTATTAAATATTTCTACTTTTTTTATTTTTATCTAGTATATATACTTTTCTATACTTAACATATTCCCACTTAAACCTTTCTTTCTAATAATATCCACTTACATATTCTAGTATCACTACTAGTAACTATTTGTATGGTATTTTTATTATATATTATAAAATAATATTCTATGCCTTAAATATTAATGATTCACCTTGAAATATAAAATTTCTTAGATGATATTGTCATTACATATAAATTTTGTGATTATGTTATTGTTTTTATAACTTCCAAGTTCTACTATCATTTATATTTATATCTCAATCAAACAAAATTGTTGATTTACTATCCTGGTAGATTGTACTAATAACTAATTGCTATAATCATCAAATACATTAGGGTGATCTATTGTATATAGGGTTTGCATAATTTTTTAATTCTCAAGTCCATTTATGCTACTTCACATCTTCATGCTTTTATTCTCATGTGTGGAAACCTTGCTTCTATTCCACATAGTATTCATCCATTGTTCTAATGAATTTCCCTCTTGTTGGAGGATATTATTTTTATTATTGCATTCTCATTAAACATTATAACAATAGTCATAAATCCTTGTCAAAGTTCAACAATATATAATTTAGTACTAGAAAATATCTATATGAGAATTGGTATATCGTTGATATTCTTATATTTTAATGTAGAATTGTGGCTCTTGTCTATAACAGTATCACATAAGTCACATTGCTTGTTTGGGACTTCTAGCAAATACATATTATTTTTTACACATGGTTAATGTCTCAATTTCATATAGATCTAATAAAAATCATGCACCTACTTACAATATTATTGAATACTCAAGAAATACATAAATTGGATGTAGATGCACCACTATATCTTTTGTTATTGTATGGTAAATTTATTTTTGGCTTTTAAAGCTCTCTTTATTAAATAATATAACCAGCCATGCAATGATAAATAATTTGTGATATTTCTAATTTCAATATAATTTCAAAGTGATTTCAATAGTGTGTATATATATATATAACTAGTTTTTTAACAAAGTAATCATACACTCTCTTTTACTCCATTAAACTACACACTAAAGGTATCCTATAATTACTCTCTAAGTAACACATCAATTGTGTTTTTTATTATTATCTTAGGCCTTAGTTTTATGTTAGTCAAACCTTAAGCATTAGATTTAAGTTTGTTAGTTATTTTAGTCATAAATAAAAAAAAGCTATATATAATTGCTCATATCATCCATACAAGTAATATTAAGTTATTTCTATAAATTTATGAGACTTAAAACTCTTTATGTGGCTATGAGACTTTGTCCACTTAGAGTGGCTAGGAGTTGTTGCTCATATAAAATTTGGATCTATTACTTGAGATAATTATTTTAATTTTATGAAATATTAAATGCTTATTGACTAAATTATGTATATTTTGAATGTTTGAGTTCTACTATTGCTATTTTTGGAAGTTATTTGTATTAAAAGTGGTATTAGAGCATCAATCTAACTAGAAAGATCACTTATTAAATAGATAGGATAATGTTCCTACCCTAACAAGCTAAATAGAAGGAGATAGTGATAAAATAGCTTATACTAAGCTCTTGGGATAATTTCTAGGCTAGATGAACAAAGAGGATATGAATGATGTGGAAGATGAAGATTCTAACTAATGTGCTTTGGATGATGGAATCATTACCTGTATAGTAGAAGTAATATTTCTTCCCTAAGATCTTGAATACGGAGAATGACAAGGTTAGAATCTAGAACCAAGGCTATAACGATGATATTATAGCATCACATATTTACTTTTTTTATTGCTTTCTATCATTTTTTTAGTTCATGAGTGTAGAATAACAATTAAAGAAATAGTGTTTGGATCGATTAATTTTTAAACTTATTTTCTTTCAAACATACTCATTAGGCATAAAATCAAATTGCATACAACTTGCATATAGGATAGACTATTTTTTGGTGTATTCTTTGTTACACCCATTCTTAGAAGGATCAAGTCATTTGATTTTTATTTTTATTTTAAATTTCATAGTTCTATGATAAATTGAATAAAATTTTATAGCCCATAGAACTTTGTTCTTTTGCATTATTGTTTGTTCTATTTTACATAAATTTTTACTTTGGAAATGGTTAATTCATAATAATTAGAAACCAAACTTAGGTGATTGTTTTTTTTTTCTTTTTTTTGAATTTACATGGTGGAATCGGTAGCCACCATGAATCCGGGTAGGTTGTCTAGATTTTATGGCCACCACAGTGTTATGTGTTGTCTGCCTCAAAAACTACCACATAGATCTTTGCACAGTCTGCCCCTATAACCACCATGCCACAATATGATGTAAAATGAATGAGAATTATATTAGGAAATAATCAATCGAACATTAAGTTTTGCCATTAACTTCAAAGTATAAATAGGTTACAAAATAGATTATTTAACAACTTAGCAATAAAAGCACTAACGTCGTTTAATAATAGATTATTCTAACAAACTAACTAAATATCATAAGATATTTAGTTATTAACCATAGTAACTAGAAAGTAATTTGTATTATAGTAAATATCTCCTATGGTAGAAAAGTAAATGTAATAACCTATGTAGTATAATACAATATACTACCTATTTTACCCTAACATCCCCTCTTTATTACATTACTTTGATATACAAAGTTTATTTCGGAACAGTTCAAATTTGACACGTCCAAGTGCCTTTGTGAAGATGTCAGCAACATGTTTGTTGGTGGGAATGTATTGGAGCTTGATGTTGTGTTTAGGAACTTCATCATGAATGAAATGACAATCTATGTCAATATGCTTTGTGCATTCATGATGGACTGGATTCTTGACCAAGCTCAAAACACCTGAGTTGTCAAAAAACATGTGAATAGGAAGTTTCTTTGGTAGGCCCATGGTAGCCAAGATGCAACATAACCATATTGCTTCACACACAGCTCCACGTGTAGCACGATACTCTACCTCTGTTGAAGATAAAGCAACCACATGTTGCTTTTTACTATGCCATGAGACAAGACCAGATCCAAGATGAAATACATACCTTGATGTTGATTTTTTGTCATCTATGGATCCATCATAATCAGAGTTAGTGTAACTCTATAATAAGAATGAATTATTCTTCTTATACTCTAGACCATAATCTACACTACCCTGAATGTAGCGAAGAACCCTCTTAGCTGCTTTCCAATGAGATATATTTGGTTCTTGCATGAACTGTGAAAGATAGCTTATAGCATAAGTAATATTTGGTCTAGTATTAGTCAGATAGATGAGGCTTCCAATCATCTATCTATATAGTGTGCCATCTACCTGTGATGAGTCATCATATAAAGATAACTGAAGCCCTGATTCCATTGGTGTTGCTTTGGGCTTACAATCAGTCATACGATATTTTTCTACTAAAGTCTTGGCATACTTTTTTTAAGCCACCCTAAGATGATTCTTCTTATGTTCTATCTCAAGGCCAAGACAATAGTGAAGAAGTCCTAGATTTGTCATATCAAATGACTCTTTCAAGTCATATTTCATGTCTTTAATCAATTTCTCTAAATTACCAGTGATGATCAGATCATATACATATAACACAAGAATCACTATTTCAAAACCTATGTTTTTGATATAGAGATTTGCATCATATGGACTTCTCTTAAATCCATGCTGCAGTAGGTGACTATCCATTTTTATGTACCATGCTCTTGAGGCTTGTTTTAGCTCGTATAATGATTTGACAAACTTGCAAACTTGTTGCTCATGGCCTTCCTCAACAAATACAAGAGGTTGAGTGATGTTGAGTCATGTACACTTCTTCTTTTAAGTCATCGTTTAGAAAGGCACTTTTTACATCCATCTAATGTAATTTCCATATGAACTGTGTTGTCATAGCACAAAGAACTCGAATGGTGGTCATCCTTGTTGTAGGAGCAAATGTTTCCTCATAGTCAAGGCCTTCATTTTTAGCGTATCCCTTCGCCACAAGACAATCCTTATGCTTGTCTATGGTACCATATGCTTTATATTTGGCTTTGTAAACCCATTTGCAGCCTATGGGTTTCTTTCATTTAGGAAAATCTACCAGCTTCCATGTTTTATTCTTGATGAGGGAGTTATGTTCTACATCCATAACTGCCTTCCACTAAGGTAGTCTAAGTGCTTCATCAACTATAGAAGGTTCATTTTCACAAAATGATTACAAGTAAACCTTATCCTCTTCTATTTACATATCATCTTCCCTTGCTAACTCTCTATAAACAAAAAGGTCTTAAAAATCTGCACAAAGATCATCAACTGAAGTGGATTCTTCTATTTTTTCTTGTTGAGTCATGTTTTGTGTCTTTGGACGATTGAGAGTAAGATCAGGTGGGGAAGTGAGTTTGGAATCTTTCATTGTTCTCGTATACCATCTGGGAGGCTTTTTATATTGTGGAGAAGGAAGTGGTTGTTGCTTCTCATCATCTAGGTATACTGATGTAATGTTGGGTGTGAAAGCTTCATCAAACACTACATCTCTACTGACATGTATTTTCTTGGTAAATGGGTATATCAATTGATAGCCTTTTGAGAATTCATCATATCCAAGAAAAACACATGGTAGGGACTTATCATCTAATTTATTTATTTTCTCCTTGGGTATATGCATAAAAGCCTTACACCCAAATACCTGTAGATGAGATATGGAGGGTTTCCTTCCACTCCATGCTTCCTGAGGAGTCATACCTTCAAGAGCCCTTGTGGGTGCTCTATTTAGAATATATACTACATTTTGAATAGCTTCACCCAAGTAAATTTTCTCAAGATTGGTTTCCTTAAGCATACATTGAACCATTTCCATAATGGACCGATTTCTTATCTCAGCAACTCCATTTGATTTAGGATAATAGGTTGTGGTCAACTATATTTTTATCCCATGTGTTTGTAAAAATGAGAAAAATTCCTTTTATGTGTATTTCCCCCCTCGATCTGAACGGAGGGTCTTGATGAAATATCCTAATTCTTTCTCAACTAGCTTTTTGAACTATTGAAAATAGGTAAATGCTTTAGACTTAAACTGTAATAATAAGACCCACATCTTGCATGGGTGATCGTCTAGAAATAATTAAAAATACCATTTTCCTCCACAACTAGTAGACATGGGACCACACAAATTTGTGTGAACCAAATCTAAAGGTACCTTAGCTCAAAAGTAGCTAGGTTCAAAGGGTACTCTGTGTTACTTGCCTAACAAGAAATTTGAACACACTAGCAAAGTAGATGAAAGAGTAGGCAGTCCTTTCACCATTTGATATTTACTTAGTTCTAGTAAATATCCTAAATTTAAATGCCCAAATCTCTTATGCCATAGATATGTGGCCTCTTTTGTGGTTACTGCCATTGTAGTATGTGTTGAGGTAATTGCATCTAAGACAAACAAACCATGTTTTTATGAACCTGTTGCTATATATTTTCCTTTATTAGTTATAAGGCAATGTTTCTTTTCTTTGTCCACCTTGAAATTAACATTCATGTGATTGTCAAGGATTTGTGGAACTGACAAGAGATTATTTTTCAATATTGGTACATAAAGAACTTTTCAAATTTTACATTCTCCATTTGGAATGGAGACATAAACACTTCCTTCTCCCTAAACTCGATAGGTTTGATCATCAGCAATGGTGATCGGTATACCTTATCAAGCCTCAAATGTCTCAAACCAGGACTTATCACTAGTCATATGCTTACTAAAATCTAAATCTATGTACCACATAGTGTTCTTGTGAGGGAAATTTGTGTGTCATGAGAACCTTGTGTGCTCATTCAGAGTTTGAACTAGAATCTTCAGCTGCAATATGTCCCTATTGTTGTTTATTCTTGTTATTTAGTTTAGCTTTGCCCTTCTTTCTTCCTTGTTCATTGGGTGGTTTTTTCTTAAACCAACATATTTTGGTTTCATGAGTTTCCTTTTCGCAAATCTTACAATAGTGCTTCTTCTTCTTAGTCTCTTTGCCTTTACCCTTATCTTTAATAGAAGAAGAACCTTTCTGTTGATTCCACTTTTTCTTACCACCTTGTATGTTTGAGAAAAGAGCATTGTTGGATGCATCATCTCTTTGGATTTGATTAGCTTATTTATTTTTAAGTATATTTACCAACTCGAAAAAAGTCAATGTCCCTACAGAGACTTGTAATGAAGTGATCAACATTCTATAAGAGTCAAGAAGAGCCCTCAAAATGATAGATATCAAGACTTGGTCTTCCACTTTTTCTCCTGAGGATTGCAGTTTCATTTTCAATTCTGCAACTCTACAGAGGAATAGCTCTACTATTTCTCTTGATTTCATATGAATAGTATGAAATTGTGTTTGGAGGTTAAGAATCATTGATTGATTCTTCCCTACAAATATGGTTGTTAAGGCATCCCATGTCTCCTTACCATTCTTAGCTTCACTGATATGAGGTTGGATATCATCAGTAATAGCTAGCAAGATCATTAAGGATAGTTTTCTATCCTTTTTATCAAATGTTGTTTGATCTGATCCTACTGATTAAGGTCTAGTTTCACTTCCATCCACTATAGACCATAGATCCTCTACAGTTAATATAGCTTTCATATTAGTATTCCATGCAGAATAATTTGAACCTTTGAGCAGTTGGCTCTCAGTGAGATACTTGTGCATCATGGCCATGGTAAAGGTTTCAAATTGATAGGACTAATATGGTTATATCTTGTACTATACCCTCAAAATATTATATGGAATATGTTTAATTTGCTTCTATAAGATATTTAATGGCACCTGCCTTAACACCCTTAACAAGGGATGAAAAGTTTGAGGATTTTAAGCCAAAAAAATAGAGCACATTAAAGGGGTAGGTTTTAAAAGACTTATGATTGTGCTCTCTAGGAAATTTAATGGCACTTTCCTTAACACCCTTCAAGAAGGATGGAAAGTTTGAGGAAATTAAGCCAAACAAAGAGAGTTAATCAAGGTGTTTTGAATTTTGACTTTTGATGGGGAATAAAATTGACTTTGTTTTAACCTATGCAAGGTGTAGCATGATTTGGAGTGAAGTTTGGGTTTTGTGAAATGATTCTTCAATGTTCTAATTGATTGTTTAATTGCACACAAAAAACATGAGTGATAGTGCAATAATAAAAAACAAGAGAGCAACCCAAATTATTATCACTCTAGGTGTCGGATGCAATCGAAAATGCACCTAGTATAGTCAATTTTTAAGAGAAGGTGTCGAGTACAATCAAGAATGCACATTTCTTGCTTTGAAATATCCCCCCTTTCTCTTTACAATTTTGCAAAAAAATAGAATCACAAGATATGACTTCTATTCCTCCTTAATTTTTACAAAATTGAAAAATTAGAGCACTCCTTTAAAGACAAGTCGACACACGACCCACTTTTGAAAGACTTCCAGACCAGTCAACACACAACTTTGGTTTTTGTCTTCCACACTCAAGCATGAGGAGCAAAAAAAAATAGGATTGAATAGATCTCAATTTTACAACAAAATTGTTATTTTATGTTTTATGTCTCCTTTCTTGAAGGAGAGAACAAAAGTAAAGTTTTAAGGTTTGTGAAAAATGAGATAACATTTATGCTTCCTCAATCATGGCATGCTATGTGTTTTGCAATAGAATTGTTGAGTTTCTATGTCTTATATCTCCAAAAATGAATGAAGAAAACTATAGAACTTCTGTGGAGTTTATTGAAAAAAAATGTTGAAGCAGGTTTTAAAATTTTGCCAAAAGGCGTGAATAGTAAGATCATTTATCCATTCTTCATGCACCTCATCTACCCATTTAGGAATAAGGGAGGAAAGAGCATGGACTTTAGGCATATTTTCAAATTTTCTAGAAAGTGCATCGACTGCCATGCTGTCCTTTACCTTTTTATATGTAATTTCATAATCATAGCCAAGAAGTTTAGTAACCTATTTTTGTTGTTCTAGGGTATTAGTCCTTTGTTCCAAAAAATACTTCAAGCTATGATGGTCAGTGCATATAATGAAATGTTGGCCAATAAGGTAAGGCCTCCAATGTTGAATAGCATGGACAATCACCAACATCTCTTTTTCATACATAGAGCAAGCTAAATTCTTAGGAGAAAATGCTTTGCTTATAAAATCTAGAGGCCTTTCATCCTGCATGAGTACGGCTCCCATTCCTATTCTTGAAGCATCACTTTCAATGACGAACGGTTTAGAAAAGTTGGGCATGGCTAGAACAGGGGTGGTAAACATTGTAGTTTTCAAGTTGATAAAGGCCTCGTCCGCTTTAGGTGACCATTTGGAAGAATTTTTCTTAAGTAATGTTGTTAGAGGAGCAACGATTTTACCATAATTTTGGACAAATTTTCTATAATATCCCATTAGTCCAAGAAACCCACATAGAGCTTTTAAGGTTTTTGGAATAGACCAATTTTTCATGTCCTCGATTTTTGAAGGATCTACCATAACACCTTTATTTGAGACAATATGCCCTAAGTATTCAATTTCTTGTTTTCCAAAGGAACACTTTGATCTTTTTGCATAAAGTTGATTTTCCTTCAATATTTGGAACACTTGTCTAACATGGTCCAAATGTTCTTCCCATGTTTTGCTATAAATAAAAATGTCATCAAAGAAAACTAATATAAATTTACGAAGGAAAGGGTGAAATACCTTATTCATTAGACTTTGAAAGGTAGAAGGAGCATTGGTAAGGCCAAATGGCATCACCAAGAATTCGTACTACCCTTCGTGAGTGTGAAATGCCCTCTTAGGAATATCTTTTTCATTGACTCGTATTTGGTGGTAGCTTGATCGTAAGTCCAATTTGGAAAAATAAGCTACCCCATGGAGTTCATCTAATAGCTCGTCTATGACCGGAATAGGAAATTTATCTTTGATGGTAATTTTATTAAGCGCTTGAAAATCGACACATAAACACCACGAGCCATCCTTTTTTCTAACTAAAATAATTGGAGAGGAGTAAGGGCTTTTTCTAGGTCTAATGACTCCTGCCTTAAGAAGCTCTTGTACTAATTTCTCTATTTCGGTCTTTTGGAGGTATGGATAACGATAAGGTCTAATATTAGGAGGTTGATGCCCTGGAAATAGTGGAATAGTGTGATCGTGACTTCATTGTGGAGGTAGTCCTTTTGGTTCATTGAATACCGCCTTATGGTGGTCTAAAATATTTTGTAACTTTGGTGTCTCGTCTTCTTTGTGACTAGGTTGAATTGAAAATAATTGGGCGACCATTCCTTTGTTTCATTTTCGGATAATTTTCTCCATTCTATGCGAGCTGACGATTTGGGAAGGTCTTGATTTCAAGCCTTGGATAATATAGGTTTGGTTCTTTGCTATGAATTTCATCCATAGTTCATCAAATTCCCATTGGACTATGCCCAAGGTTCGTAACCATTGTAAACCTAGTACAATGTCACACCCACCTAGGGGTAGGACATACATGTCGTCTTTCATGTTATAAACCCCCATAGTTAGTTTTATATTTTTGTATTTTCCCTTGCATGCAATTTTTCCTTTGTTTCCAATCATCACTTTGAAGTTATTGCAAGGGTATATAAAACAATTTGCTTGTTTAGCCACCTTTGGATCGATAAAATTATGTGTGCTACCAGAATATAGGAGCACGGTAAGGTTTTTTTTCTTAAAATACCCTTTAACTCGCATTGTTTGAGGGGCAGAAAATTTGACAAGGGCGTTGAAGAAAACCTTTGGTGCATTTTCTTCGTCACTTTCAAGTGTGTTGGATAATACCTCTACTTCAAGTTCAGGTTCCTCTTCAATAGAATTTCCTTCTTCTGTGGCATCTAGAATATATAATTTTTGTGAGGCACATTTATGATTTTTGTCAAATTTCTCATAGCAATGGTAGCAAAGACCCTTAGCTTGTCTTTCCTTCATTTCCTCGAAACTGAGATGCTTAATTGGTAGAGAGGGGTTAATTTTGGTGGTTGTGTAGGAGTTTTGGGTTCATCAATTTTGCATTGGTTTGGGGTTGGTATAAGTGTTTGATGGTTTCCCCCAAGTTGGTTTTGTGAACCGATTTCATGCCTTGATTTTGTCCTCCGCTAATTTCACCAAGCCGATGGTCTCTAACATGTTTGTAGGGTTATACATTTGCACCTCAATTCGAATTTCTTATTTTAATCTGCTAACAAAACATTCTTGAAAGAAGGCAACATCTAATCTGGATGTTCGATTAGCTAGCCTTTCAAATTCTGCTTGGTATTCGCTTACCAAAGTGGTTTGGCATAATTTAGTGAGGGCCCCTGTAAAGCTTTGAAACTTAGTAGGGCCGAATCATACTAATAGGTTATGTGTAAAGGTTGACCACGTCGGAGTGCCATTAGTTTTCTCGAACCATTGGTACCATTGGATGGTGTCATTTTCCAAATGGAAGGAGGCGATATGCACTTTTTGCATTTTTGGAATTTGATTTAGTGAGAAATACAGCTCTACTTGGTAGATCTAGTTTGTAGGGTCTCCGCCTTAAAATTTTGGGAAGTCTAATTTGGTCATCCATAGTAGAATGGAATTTTATGGACCTCCTAACATTGCTCGGTTTGATGACCCATTGTTGGTTGAGTTTGCATGTGATGTTGCCTGATTTTGACTGATGGCATCAAGTTTAACATCCATTGCAAATATTTTTTTGAAGAGTTCTCTTGTGGTACGGTAATTCTCCTCTCTTTCTTGGTTAACTTCTTCAGCAAGCCTTTCATGTTTCTCGTATATGGAATCCAGTGATCATCGTCCTTCGTCCATTACAGTTGGTGTAGGTAACAATCAATGTGACTTGGTACCAGGTGAACAAAAAATTAAAATTAAATAAAAAAAAATTTAACAACTTTATAAGTTGTTTTAGCAATTTTTTTTTTTTTATGTTTTCCCTCTGCATTTCGGACGTCGCCTTAACTTAATATTTTTGTTCCTTTGCATTTTAGTCCTTTGGTGAAGATTTAAATTTTGGTGAGGATTATGACATGGATTAATGCCCTCTAAATTTTGTTTGCGTTCACCAAGGGAGCAAGAGCTTAAAATGTATTTCCAGGACCTTTGACTTCGTCTACTTTTTATCCCAAACAGCGAGACATCCATGGGATCACCAAAATCTTAGAATAGCGATGATTTGATGGCTAGATCAAGAACTGTTATAATAGCTGAGGCAATGATTTTTTGTTGACAACTTATGGCAGCGGTGAGAGTGGATTAACTATTATGGTGGGTGTTTGTTTTGAGGCATTGAATAGGTGAGGACAGCGAAAGGTATCAGGGTAAAAATAAAAAATAAAAAATTATTTGTAGCGTTCATTGGAGTATGGCAGTGGAGGGTAAACAGTGGCAGGCGAATGATGGCTCTGATCCAAATGTTAGAATACTAATTGTATGAATGTTGAATGCAAGTGAAAAATGAAATATATCACCTTTGACTGTTGAATCACTTTTAATTTTGAGGAAAACTTGCAATAGATTATATATTGAATAATTGTTCGATGATTTAAAATGAATATGGTGATGTACATAAATATGAAGGATGGGGTGCGATTGGAAATATGCACCCCTTATAAATACAATTATAATATGTTAGGAGGGTCCTAACAAGGTTCCTATGTTTCTTTTGTCTCCAATTGAGAGAAAACACTATTTGATTTTTGGAACATTTAAGGCAAAATTTTTGTTTGGATTTCAAGTTCTCTAAGTTTGATAAAGCAAAAAATATATGTACTTAAGATGAAATTTCTATTATTTAGGAAAAAATTGGAAAAAAAATGGTCTAATTTGATTAAAAATTGAATATTTTTTGCTAATTTGAAAATAAATTATAAAAAAAAAAAATCAAAAAATAATATTTTTAATGCTAAAAAAACTGTCAAAAATTAAAAAATTTCAAAAAAAGTTATGAAATCAATTAAAAACCTTTGAATTTGGAGGCGCTAGGAATTGAACTGGTGCATCCATGGATGCTAGGCGGTCGTGCTAGCCAACTGAGCCATCTCCTGGTTGGAAATGTCTCTGATGTGGCTACAACTTAAGGTGGCCACGACGGTGATGAGCCTTTGAGGGATTTATCCCACATGCCAAAATGGGATGCATAAGGCTTTATAAGCCACGACACTTCCATCCAACATTGATTGCCTATGGGCAATCGACAAGTCTCACCTACCATTTTTAGATGCCACCATGTGGCACCAGGGGTGGGCCTAGTCGAGTCCAAGTCAGTCTTGTCGTCCAATGGATGTCCGCAATATGTCGAGTCCTAGTCAATCCTCTGGTCTAGTTAGCATCTAGGTGGCATGTGGTCACTGTGCCATGTGTCACCTAGTCAATGGTCCAGGTTGTGCCTCAAGGTGCATGTAGACCAGAGATCGTTATATCTCACCACTTGTCACATCATGATTGGTAGGGTTCAGGGATCAGAGGACCTCCTATCCTTATGGATCCTGAGGTGGTCGGGATCGAATGGCATTGTTGCCCTCTCAGATCTCGAGGTTGTGGCCCATGTGTGCATCTAGCTGGGAGGCGAGGGAGCTCCTATCCTCTTGACCCTCCTAGATCTATGAAGGCCATGTGGGTCTATAGGTAGGCCTATGGGCCTACATGACACGTGCATGCCTAGAGAGCCTGCATGATGTGTGTAGGCCTAGAGGGCCTATGCATCGCCTGTAGGGCCAGTAGGCTATTGTAGGGGGTCCAGTGGGCCTACACAACATGTGTGGGCCTAGTGAGCTTGCACGTTATGTGTGGGTGTTGGAGGGTCTACGCGTCACCTACGTGGGGGCCAAAAGGGCTGCACTTGCTATCCGGACCTATAGGCCTACGAGCCTCATGGAGAGTGATGGAGATCCAAAAATTGCCTGGGAATCCATGCAAGGAGATAGCAGGCCTGATGGTGTAGAAGAGTCAGCAGGGAGGATGCAACATAGATGCCAGGTAACCAGGTGGAACGAGCAATGCTTGTGTTATCCACCCTAGCGAGGATACCAATGATGTAAAATGAACGAGAATTAGATTAGGAAATAATCAATCAAACATTAGGATTTGCCATTAACTTCAAAGTATAAATAGGTTACAAAATAGATTATTTAATGACTTAGCATTAGAAGCACTAACGTCATTTAATAATAGATTATTCTAACAAACTAACTAAATATCATAATATATTTAGTTATTAACCATAGTAACTAGAATGTAATTCGTAGCATAGTAACTATCTCCTATGGTAGAAAAGTAAATGTAATAACCTATGTAGTATAATGCAATATACTACCTATTTTACCCTAACACAATCATTTTAAACCTTTTATTCCACTGAAATCACTAGGAAAGGGACAAGCATTCAATTCAATGATTCCTAGGATTTCAACCTTGGACCTCAACCCCTCTTACGGAGTGTGGTTGAACCAATTGGTCTACACGTCGGACCTAACTTAGGTGATTGTTAAATTAGCATATAAAACAATATATTTTGGGTAAATTTTTAAAATACACTTGATTAACCCTTCCTACCAAGGAAAATCAAAACCATGATGGGATTCAAGCAAGAATATTTTTTAGAGTGTGGATCTTTGAGCTTAGAGACCAACATCCACTAATCTAGATCTATAATGACCTTTTTGTATCACTTTGAGAACAATAATGGAGTTACCACCTATTGTAACTTAGATTGACATCGAGATGAACTTGAACTATGACTATTATCTACAATTATTTGAAAGGAAATCACTCGCTAATCACAACGGAAACCACACACTAGAAGGGTTAAAATGCTTTAACCCAACCTCAAGAGTAGGCTACTATACCTTATCAACTTATTGAATGTTGACTCTCTTTTAGCTCAAAACAATAAAATATTAGGGATAAGAATGAAAGGGTTAAGAAATGAATGAATTGATGGTGGATGGATAAAGCTAACAACATAGGCATCTATAGAAAATCCCCTAACAACTTAATTTCTAGAAATAATGCTTAGGACTAACAACATTCAAAACTTGGTAATCTTTAACATTGAGATATTTTGCATACTTAAAGAATCATTCCAAACATCTAAAGCATTAATAATCCAAATTAATAGGATTAAATAACATCTTGACTAACAAAAAGGGCTTATCATAAGTGTATATTCAGATATAAATTATTCCAATTTACCCTAAGTTAGTAATCCAGATTAACATAATACACTACCATAGTAGTGGTAATAGAAATAACTTCATAAGATAATAATCAGCAAATAATGTAGATGCAAGTTTGACGTAAATATCACATGTAATGTTTTTTTCAATAATTGTAAGAAATGTACAATAGTAGTGCAAGAAAAAACTTCATAGCTAACCCTTTGAAATGAGGATTTGGCCTCTATTTATAGATTTATAGTCTTTACATTTTGAGCATTACAAGGAATTTTTTAGAGTTCTTGATTTTCTTGCAACTTTCTTATCAATGGTGACATCCAACTATATTTTCTTGAAATAGTTATAGTAAATCTAGGATAGTCTCACTCTTAGTCATTCCTTATTCTTGCAATATATTTATGATCATAGATCTGCAACTGATTCAATTGGTTAGTGAGTTCTAAACGCTTCTAGACTGTAATGTTTCATCTTCCTAATGGTTCAAATTTCATGGCTTCTAGTTCAATACCTTTAGCTTACTCTATCATGCAATTGTGCAACAATCATTTTTATAATTTGACATTCAAAGAAAAATTAACATCCACCATCGATTTGGAGATGAATGACCATGATTGACTGGTGCATGATTTAGCTTATGATCATGGCTGCATTTATATTTATTTAAACCACACTCAATTTTCACTTTTAGTATCATTTGATAATTTTGGGCATGAAAAATGAGAAATTCACAATTTTGAGACTTGCTTTCTTTTGGACTATTTAACCCACGGCCATGGGAAACCTTATTTCACTTCTTCTCCTTTCTTTACAACCATGCATGATTTTGAGATCCAAATCCATTTGGTTGAATTTAATTGCTTCTATGAGGAAGTCCATGGTTTCATGAAAATTAATAAATTTGGGCTTATGCTTACTCCTTTCTTTTGGCCATGATGCTAACACATACATTTTGTTAGTTGTTCCTCAATTTGCAATTGGGTCCATTTTGGTGAATTCTACCATAGATTAGTGCAAATCAATGGCTTTGAGCTGATCCAACCATCACATTTGTACTTCCAAGTGCTTTTCTTATTTATACATTGTTAATAAAGAACTAGAAACATGCTCCATAATGAAAATTGGCTCACTTTTGTCATTCTTACCACATATTTACACGTTTTAGTGGATTCTAGCTTCTTTTTTCTACACTTCTCTTAGTCACACAATTAACAAAGGTAACCATAGGGTAAAATGATTTTTGAGTTACCTTAGCTAAATTCATCGTGGATTTGTAGAAATAAATGGATTTAAGGTTGAGAATTCATGTTGTTGTGTGCCTTTTATATCAGGAAAACTCGCTTTTATTTTTGCTATGGATTTGGGAAAATTTGTGGTTTTGGATCATACTCTGAACACTTAGCCATTTTTAAGAAAATCTGATAGTCTCATCTTGTAGTGAAGCCACCTCTTATCAACATTTCTTCTCATCCTACAATGTGGTAAAAAATTGACCTACATATTTGGCACCTCTTAGGGAATTTTACTTGCAAAGTCTCAAAACTTAGATAGCCTTATCATAGAGCCAACACTTTCTAAAGGATAAAAGGAATCTAGATAATACACTAGGGGAGGATAAGAGACTGTACAAGAATACGTAAATTTACTAATAGGTACAGAATGAGGGAGGACAAAAAGGTAAGTTGAGAAAACAATAAGCTAATACAGCGGAAGTGAGTATGATAATGACCATGTAATAAATGGTGAAATAGGGGAGGGGTGCACATAGTTGCAAAAAATGTCACTAAAAATTGAAAAAAAAAATGAGATGGAAAGGATAGGGACAAAACATTGTATGAAAATCCATATAAAAATGAGGAAGGGATGGATACACAAGTAAATATAAGGTAAAAAAATTATGGTACTAGAGATAGAGAAAAGAGAAAATAAAATACATGGAAGGGGAATATACAAGCTATGGGTAATCCCAACAAAAATGTACCTTCATGAGAATATTCCATCACCACTCTAGGTTGTTTCAAGAGCAAACAGATTGCCATAAGGTATTAATCCAATGTTTTACAATCAAGTTTTTATTTCTCTTGCACTTCTCATGTCTTCTTACATAGGTAAAAAGATACTTTTTCATCTACTCATGCATTTTTATGTAAAGCTTCCTCTACACCTTGAAACTTATCTTATCATCAATGATTTCCTCTTTTAATTACTAAGATATGCCAAATATTATATAGATTTCATTTGGGTGAGATCCTTTTGTCATTTGATGACCATAAGAATTGCACTCAAAAATATTTAACTCACTTGAGCTATCTATCCATGCATCAACTGGGTTTTTTCACTCATGCTACTCTACGGTTAGATGAAACCATACTATAAACTAGATGATGTCCTAATTTTTTTTCCTCCTACTTATGTCACACTAAATTTCCATGTATATTTCATATCACTCAATAAACAATTTATATTTGTCCATTGGGCTATAGAGTTAATATAAACCAATCGAAAGGGAGAATATGCCATGTTGTATAATTTCATAGCTACACTAGATGATCCATTTGATGCATCAAGATTTAGCTCTTCTAGAATATTCTATTTCACCTTAAGGGTATGTATAGGATGATGCAAGGCATATGTTTTTGCATAATCTTACTCCATTTATTTGTTATGACTATAGTAAACCACTTTATTTACTTTTTGGCTATGTATATAAAAATATGGTGTGTATGCCCCTACCTGACACAAAGGATTTTTTCAATATTTATCCTATAAACCTATAGTGTCTAGACCAAATAGTACTGAATTTATGCTTTTCTTTATATTCCTATTTCAAAAATTTACAAATAGGTCGAATCTTGTCTTGTAAGTAATCTAGTTCTCTTTTTCTAGCTAAATATTGTATAATCTAGCTAGGAGTGTGTCTTATTGTAGACCAAAATTTGTTGTACCCCTTTCCTTCAAGATAATGGATATATGCTTGAAATGGGGAAGGAAAATGATGTGCCTCCACCTCAGATGAGAAGCACTTGATTTGTGCTCTCCTTGGTGTGTCTCGACAAATTAGGTGGGGTTCACTAGGAAACAATTTATGGCAGTTTCCACACCTAGGTAGGGTGATTTTTTGATGGATTATTTGATTTACACACACCTAAGGTTTAGCCAAATGCAACTATACCTAACTATATGCACTTCAAATTTTCATGAAAGTAGCAGTATACAATTTAACTAGAAATCTTGTAAATTTAACTATGATGCAATGATTTCCTGTAGATACTAAAAGAAAAAAGGTAGATTATATCCTATCATGTATATGCTTTTTTTTAGGTTTTCAACTAATATGACTGATGCAAAAGAAATGCAACTAATTTTATTTTTTTTGTCTTTTATTTATTTTTTATTTATGAAAATGCTTCTAAAATAGAATAGTACAAAATTAAAGTATGGAAAACTAAAAGGAATCCAGAATTAGACCCTTACATGATTCATATATTTGCTATAAAAAAAATTGGATCTGTTAGAGTGAATTTAAAAATACAAAATAGATTTGCATCTCAGAACGTGAATTCAAAAATATCCCATTGTTCAAATTCATTCAAAACTATGAACATCATACATAGAACAATGAAAATTGTAATTAGTGGTGAGGGATATGCTTATGCCACTGCAAGTGTAATCCTCAATAATGGTGCAATAATATCCACTTTATTTACTTGTTTGCTATGTATATAAAAATATCGTGTGTATGCCCCTACCTGACACAAAGGGTTTTTTCAAGATTTATCCTATAAACCTACAATGTCTAGACTAGATAGTACTGAATTTATGCTTTTCTTTATATTCCTATTTCAAAAATTTACAAATAGGTCAAATCTTGTCTTGTAAGTAATCTAGTTCTCTATTTCTAGCTAAATGATAATATAGCTAGGAGTGTGTCTTATTGTAGACACAAATTTTTTGTACCCATTTCCTTCAAGCTAATGGATCTATGCTTGAAATGGGGAAGGAAAATGGTGTGCCTTCACCTCAGATGAGAAGCACTTGAGTTGTGCTCTCCTTGGTGTGTATCGAAAAATTAGGTGGGGTTCACTAGGAAACACTTTATGGTAGTTTCCACACCTAGGTAGGGTGAGTGTTTTATGGATTCTTTGATTTACACACACCTAGGGTTTAGCCAAATGCAACTATACCTAACTATATGCACTTCAAATTTTCATGAAAGTAGCAGTATACAATTTAACTAGAAATCTTGTAAATTTAACTATGATGCAATGATTTCTTGTAGATACTAAAAGAAAAAAGGTATATTCTATGCTATCATGTATATGCTTTTTTTTTTGAGTTTTTCAACTAATATGATTGATGCAAAAGCAATGCAACTAACTTTATTTTTTTTGTCTTTTATTTCTTTTTTATTTATGAAAATGCTTCTAAAATAGAATAGTACAAAATTAAAGTATTGAAAACTAAAATGAATCCAGAATTAGACCCTTACATGATTCATATATTTGCTATAAAAAAAAATTGGATCTGTTAGAGTGAATTTAAAAATACAAAGCATATTTGGATCTCAGAACGTGAATTCAAAATTATCCCATTGTTCAAATTCATTCAAAACTATGAACATCATACATAGAACAATGAAAATTGCAATTTGTGGTAAGGGATATGCTTAAGCCACTACAAGTGTAATCCTCAATAACTTTGCAATAATATCCCCTTGGTTATTTCAAAAAACTGTAAGTAAATTGATCAATTCCTAGATCTAATGCAAGCATATGTATTCAGATAGAAATAGTGTAGTATAGGATTCGGTAAGTAATAAAATTGATAACAACCAAAATGCAAGATCTAAAATTATGTGATAAACATGAGAATAAATTTTTTACGCCCAAAATATGTCTATGCGATTATGGATGTTTTCAGCAAATTTGAAAAATGTCTTGACATTTTTTAAATTCATTCAAGCTCTCAATGGTTAGATTTAGAAAGTTGTAGAGCAATTTCAAATATCTTTCAATGAATTCGAAAGACCAAAAAACCTTTTGAATTCATTTAAATTCTAAAATTTTACAAATACTTGCTAAATATCTATATTCAAGGGATGTTATAATTCAGAATATCCATTATCAAGATCATTACAAGATAATATTCTTATCTTTTAGGAATATCTATGCAAATTTGGAACTTGTAGAGTGAATTCAAAAATGCTCTAAATTGTTCGAATTCATTGAAATAAAATGAATTTCAGATCTACAAATGCAAAATAATCAATTTAGAAAGCTATATCAACACATAAGGATTGATGGTACCAAGTGTCATATCAGCTGATCTTTGAAATGATGATAGGATGGCAAAATATCTTCATAAAACCTGCAATAAAACATGAAAAGCTCTTCTCCACCTGAATTTATTGTAAAATCACCATTACCTCCTTTTGAAAGTTACTTGTAACTTTTAAGAACCAAAGCCAATCGATAAAAATTGAGGACAAAGATAGATTAGGTTTGTTAGGGAAATTTTAAAAATTTCCCAATTTGGGCAAATTCAAACGGTTTCAAATTCATTGAAAATTTGGGTTTGTCCAGATTAGAGGTAAAATCCAAACAATCTGCTAAAATTAGGCACACATTTGATTTGATAAATTTGAACAATTTTGAATTTTATTTGGTCATTCAAATTTGCTACAAAAGGAGAAAAAGGACAATAATAGACTTTAACAAATACAAAAATTGAGGTAGACAACTGAGGGGGGAAGCTATATTGCTAAGGAGGGAAAACATGTTGTTAGGGAGTCTAGGAATTTTGAGTGTGTAAAAATTCCATGGCTACATTTTTCCCTCTCTTTGGCGTATTTATGAACAATAAATATATTAAAGAAATATGTACCATAAAGGGGAGTTCCATTGCAAAGCAAAAGATTTTTACATATTTTTTATTATTATTTATTATCTAGAGTACCCGCTTTGAGTTTTGCGATAAATTCAAAATTTGTTACAAAACTCAAAATTTGAAGAAAAATGGATAAAAATTGGTAGAAATAGAGAATTAGGGTAAAACCTAATTCATTTTTACCCTTGTACTCTAAGATTTTTTCTCTCGAGAAAATGGTTGCTCCTGTTCATCTAGTGTACGAAGTGTGGTGGCAATAGAGCAGGCATACGGATATGAGTAAACACTACTATAATATTTAATTTTGTATTTTTAGATTTATTTGTTGATTTTTTATGATTTTTGATGAGGTCTACCATCACGTGGTAGAATCAGTAAATTTGGACAATTTCAACGAATTTGGACGTTTGAATTTGCTTGAACTGACTTTTGAATTCGCAAATTTAGGTGTTTCAGGTGAATTCAGATGTCCAGATTCGACAAAAAATGTGTCTAAATTTGCAAATACGAATGTGCTTGAGGTAGATTTGGGTGCCCATATTTGTGTTTGCACTACATCCAAATTTGTAAATTGCATCTAAATTTGCAAAAGAAGAAAAAAATACATTATGTTAAGCATTTTTTTTTTGTGAATTTTGATTTTTATTAATGTTTTTTATTATGATAGTTTACTAAATAATATTTTTTGTTTTTGTTTGCAGCAAGGTTCTCTCAAGAATCAAGAGTGGTGGTACAAGGGGTTTTAGCACCACATTAGAGAGTTGAGTGTTACTAGCAGGACAGTTCTAGAGTTATTAGGGTTCCTCATGTGGCAGAGATGCCACAAATAGAGGTAGACTATCCTCTTCTGACTATACTAGATAAGATATGGTATTTGAGATCTTCCACATTTTGGCTAGCTGTAGGTAAAATGACTTTGACTCTGGAGGATGTGTGGAGGATCCTCCAGATTCCTAGCAGGGTTCAATTCATCTATCAATATATAACCCAAGAATAGGTGATGCAACAACTGATAGGGGATCCCTCATTTCCCATAGATTAGAGTGGGATTAGCATTGAGGGATTGATAGCTATAGAGGAGGTGACAAGACTAATAGTGGTGTTGTTTGGGATAGTTGTTGGGCGATTGTTGTGCCATCAGAGTGTGATATCTCCCATGGTATTTAGCTAGTGTGGTGAACGATATGTAGGATTCTAGTAGGAGGTTTGCATGGGGTATTTTGTACTATACCGCTTGTACAATATATTGTTTAATGTCATGTATAATACTGATTGCAATTTGGTTCTCAACACTTTACTATAGGTATGGTGTTGGGAGCACATTGTAGTGAGGAGACCAAATGGACTACCTCATCAGTAGGTAGAGGAGGGTTGGCTTGCTATATTCTGATGGGGCCACACAGGAGGTAATGAGAGAAGTATGAGTGGCTTGGAGGAGGCTAGGTGGGGTATTGATGAGCTGACTGCTCCTCATATTTATTGGAGACGGTGAGGACTTCTTGGCTAGGATGAGTATGGGAAGGAGTTGTCTCACACACGATGGGTATGGTGACTATGGATGGAGAATGGAGAGATAGAGCTGCATTGAGAAGATCGAGTGTAGGACTAATTTGGGCTAGTACAAGAGATACCCTTGATACAAGATTTTTGTACCAATTAGTGACACAAGACCTGACAATTTCTAGTGGAGCACCTGATCTTAGTAAGTTCATAGAGCCAAATAAGGATGACCCTATGGTATTACTACCAAACGTAGATGACATGGGAGTGGAGTATGGATACCTTGAGTGGTATGCCACCATCCTACCTACTAGGATCATGCAAGAGAGGGGTATGTTAGAGTAGGTACAGTGAGCATATCAAGAGTCTGCTAGACAGGTATCTACTAGGTGATCATAGGGGGAGATACACATGACATAGAGGTATGGGGAGCCTCAAATGAGAGGAGGTAGGTAGATACAGATATCCTCTTTATAGGAGAGAGTACTTAGGATAGAGGGAGGGACTAGTCTTCAATAGCAAACTTTATATCTACAATGGAAAGTATCACCATTGTAGTAGGTTACATGATCTCCATAGTGAGAGGTGGCAACACCACCTCGATAGAACTTGTCCATTAAGGACATTGTTATGGAGGTTGGGGATTCAAGTAGTGTTGGAGAGGTTGCTACTCTACGATAAGAGAATGCTAGGTTGAGGGGTCAGATAGGGATACATGTGAGTCAAATTCAATAACTAGAGGTGCAGCTCTTGTAGTCATAGACTTTATTGGGATAGGCTTAGACTCAGCTATCCCAGGCACATGCACAACTTGTATAGGTACAAGCATAGAAAAAATGATGATAGGCAAGGAGTGGAGCTCCGGACTAGTCCTCAGGTAGTAGTGCACTAATGGTAGAGGAGATTTTAGCATCACAATAGGTGACCTTCTACCAAATAATATATTTCTAGGAAGTTTTTTAGGGTCATAGGGTTCCATTGCCACCAAAGTTAGCAGCTTTGAGTCACACTAGATCAACTTCTAGGATGGTGTCTAGGGACCCTCAATTTCATGTGCCTAGGTGACCTCCTGATGATAGCCATAGTTCTAAAGGCTCTAGGGTATGAGATACCAAGGTTTATTTTTGTGGTATACCCTCTAGTTATTGAGTATACCAATTTTGATTGTGGCATACTAGTTAAACTTATGTACTTTATGTATTTTTAAGAGAGTATCAAATATGTGTGCGTTATAACTTTTATTTATCAATTTTGATTAAGGTAATTATGTAAACCAACTTTAAAAACCAATGTGTGTGGAAAGGATGAATTCATTTACCATGTTTTTTGTACTTGGTTATACTTAACTACTTTGTAATACAAGCCACAAAATGCTACTTTATTCATAAGTAGACATTGTTATGTACAAAAGGTCACTAATGTGATAAACATGTCACCACATGTAAGACTACCCCATTTCCACGTAGGTTTCATTCAACCCATTGTTGTAATGGGGATCACCCCACAATTTTTTAATAACTAGGGAATTCTAGGAATTCAAGCTCATTACCCATTTCTTTTCTTTTGATTTCTTTAGGTAGGTGTTCTTGCTCATTTCTTTAACAAGGGGATTTATTTTCTTTGTAGTAAAAATCATTTTCTTCTTTTGCTTTCTGATTTTATCTTCATTTTTTTTTTTTTCAAGGGATACATGCTCATATTAGTGGAATAGCAAGGGATTTTATTCAGGTAGGGGGGAGCTTGTCCTTTTGTCAATTATAAAAATTCTATACCATGCACATAATAGGATAGCAAGGAAAATATCTTTCTTAAGGGACAAGGACTACTACGTAGTGTCATCTTTCTTTGTACAAAATTATGTTAATATGTGTAAGTGTGTTTTGGTTCAAAAAGTGGTAGAATTGATTTCCAAAAATCAAAATTTTCTTAATTAGGAATAGTGATTTTGTTTCAAAAGAGATTTATAATCAATTTCGAGAATCTATACTTTCTTATAGTGTGACAACCTATGAGTGGTTCAATATAAACTCTAAATTTCTTCAAAGAAAACCAATATTGACTGTGAATCTTGACAACATCAGTCTAATATTTAAATGACATATTAATTGGATGTGACTATATACCATATGCAATTGGATCAAAAAGTCATTAAGAAATATAGGATAAATGCAACTAGATGAAAGGTGATTTATATGATTTTATTGTGATTATGAATTAAACTACATGCAACAAATGTTATATGTACAAAATATATGACAACTATGTACAGTGGTGAAACATGATTTTATGCATAGTACCATTTAAGGTGCATTATATTCATTGGTTCCTTAAGGTATTTTCCATCTAAGGTAGCCAAACGATATGCACCTGATCCAAATTTAGTAGTGATGATAAATGGACCTAACCAATTTGGTTGAAATTTTCCTTTAAGATCAATTCAAGAATTGGTATTTTTTTTTTTTTCTTTAAGAACTAGGTCTCCAACCTCAAAATATTGAGTATGAACTTTCTTGGAGTTTGATATTTTGAGTTTTTCTTGATAAGAGAGAAGATGCTCTAAATCATTTATGCACTTTTCATATAGTAATTCTAGTTATCTTAGTCGTCTAGCATGATATTCATCTCCTACTTCAACATATTGAACTAAAAGTCCTAAAGAAGGGACTTCAAAAGGAAATACAAATTTAGTGCCATATACCAAGAGAAAGGGAGAACCACATATTGGGGTTTGAAAAATAGTTTTATAAGCCCATAAGGCGAGATATAATTGAGTGTGCCAATCTTAACCTGAATTAGTAACCAATATTTTTATGATTTTAATTAAAGTTTTATTAGATGCTTTAGATTGGCCATTTTCTTGTGGATAGTAAGGAGTATACCATCTATGTTGGATTTTATATTTTGCACAAAGCTTTTGTATGTCTTTATTTTTGAAGAAAGTTCCATTATAAAATACAAGTGTAGAGGGAATCCTAAATCTATAGATGATTTGATTAAAGATAAATTTATAGACTTGGGTTCCTATGCAAGAAGCCAGTGGTATGGCTTCTACCCACTTTGTAAAGTATTCAATTATTGTTATGATGAACTTATGACCATTTGATGAGATTGGATTAACCTTCCCAATAATGTCTAGGTCCCATTTTAAAAATGGCCAAGGGGAAGAAAAGGCTTGAAGTTCTTGAGTAGGAGCATGGACAAGATTTGCATGTTTTTGATATTTGTCACATCAACACACATAATAATTAGCATATTTTTCCATAGAGGGCCAAAAATATCCCATTCGTAGGAGTTTTTTAGCTATGTCACTACCACTAAAATGACCTCTTCAAGATTCATCATGCGCTTCGCTCAGTGTATTTTTGGATTCATCTAGGTTGAGGCATATTAAGGATACCTTCAAAAGACATTTTATACAATGTACTTACAACAATTATAAAATGAACAACTTGTTTACACAGTTGTAGACACCAAATCCTAGCCACTTGTCCACCATCACCCTTTCCCACCATTCAAATAGCCATTCCATGCCTTTCTTGCCATCCAATGGCCCACTTTAGCCTTTTCCTGCCATTTTCCAATCCCTATTTGACTTATTTACATTTATTTTATATTATTTATATTTAAATATAATATTTTATATTATAATATATTTATTATAAATATATATTTATAATTCAAATTAACCTCAACCATCCAATCTGATCTAATCTCATTCGTCCATCTTCCTTAATATGTGTCACACCTAAAATCTAATATCAGCCTTTGGATCCACTTTAATATTAGCCACACGATCAAAAGTGTTAAGCTAAAACCCTAGGCTTGATAATAAATAGGAGCATTCTCAATGCTCAATCCTTGGAACTTTTGCTAATTGGTTCGAACTAGCTTTGATTAGAGCTCTTGCTAATCAACCTTTGTGAGCTTAATTTCTAAGTGAATTTGACCTACATTACCTTAGTTGTGCCCTAGAATAGCCTTTAATAAAACCCTAGTATGCCCTAGGATTTCTTGATTCCAACCATCTTTGTAGCTTGTTTCCACCGCCACCATCATTTCCATCCATCGAACCCTTTGCAATCCTCTGGTCTACTTTTACATATCTAACCCTAATCTGTAGGCACTATCGAGTGCATGTCTCATCCCACAGGTGTTGTAGATCACCTGCTACATTCTATAGGTGCAACATAGAGCCTGTCATCCCCATATCCACACACTAAAGCCTATCACATAAGATCATCAGGTGTCAGTGGGGCACCCTACCATCAATCTGCAATGGAGAAAAATAACAAAAAAGTTAGTATTTTATACATTTTTATTTTATGATATTTAGATTCAACATGTTTTTTTTATTCAGATATAGGGTTTTTAGTTTGCATTTCTAAGGGTTCACACTGTGGAACCCTTATTTTGTTTGCTAACAACTCTACATTTTGTTGTGTGAGCAGGATCAGGTAGCATTCACCAAGTATTTTTAAGTAGCTACTGAATTTTTGGCCTAATTACGGATAACCAGAATCTCAATCATCCTATTGGAAGCAAGATACATCAGAGACACTACTTTTTTTGTAGCTAGGGTTTCAGAGAACCCTAGAACTTGTATTTATTGTATAAAAATAAGTTATTTTGAAAAATAGATTGTAAAAAAGGATTTTCTTAGCTCTCCCCCCATTTATTGAATAAAATCATATGTTGTGCAGTCTGTTGTTCATTGAAATTATTTTACTTTCATATTTGCTTTAGTGTCGTATTTTTTCTTCACAAATAGCAATAACGATGGGACCCCACAAGGGTTATACTTTTTTATTTACTTTGTTTTACTAATTTAATTTTTTTTTTCCATTTTATAGGGTTTTCTAAAGCGAAAAACCAACCAAAATCATTGGTTAGGATTTTTGGAAGGTCCTGTGACAATTTGCAGAAGGTGCGCAGGCACTCTACAACACTTGTTGATCCCAAAAATCACCCTATTGTGCCTATATAGATGCCCTGCTATGCCTACACAGGTGCCCAGCTATGCTTGGAAGTGATTTGGAGTAGAGCTTAGCCTTTCAGGTAAGCCCTACAACCATTTTTTTTCAATTTCTATTCCTACATATTTCATCATTTCACTATTTATTTTCATATGTTAAGATTAAAATGAACACACACTAAGTAATCTAGAAATAAATTCATTTTAGACTGCATCTAGGTCATTCGTGCATTCATTCATCACATATTTTGAGTTTTATGCTTTGAAAGGAATTGGAAATTCAAATAATTCTTGCATCTTTCTATTTGCATTTGAAAGTAAAAAATATTAATTAGAATTTGCATCTTGGGAGTTAAGGGTTTCTTATTTTACTTATCTAAGTAGGAACAATACTTAAGTGTAAAAAGTATTCCTGCTCTTGGGTGACTCCTTTGGTAGAGAGGTGGATGAACCCTCAAGTTTCTATCTAGGTAGGGGGTTTTAAGTGGTGTACTTCACACTCTTTAGATGAAATTTCCATTTATATGTTGGATTCTAATTTAGATTTGTGAAATTTGTGACCTTTAACACACAATAGAAGAACAAAAAAGTTTAAAATTAATCACACACAACACATTGCACTTTAAACAGTAGTGGTTGGATTTCATCACCAACCATTGCTTGATATTTGGTGACGATGGTATTCATTTCCATCCATCAATATCTACCCTTAGACACCTTAGGACTACCCCCAAGAAAACTTGTTGGATTTCATCACCAACATGAATCTTGTTGCCCCATCTAGCCATAGTTTTTCACCTTTATTTTTCATTAAGCAAGATTAGGATACATCAAACACACAAACTATCATTTCTAAAATGAATTTACACTAAAAAGAGATAATAAATGAATAAGGTAAGCCACACAAGGTGAAACTTAGGATTGATTATTTTATTTAAATTCTTTAACTTTATTTTTAGTTTTTGGATATTTAATTTAACAATCCTAAAATTGCATTTTGATTTAATTATTATATGGTTCTAACTTTAAATCAAACAAATATATTAAATCAAAATAATTTAATGGAAAATATAACAAACACACCCTCTACTTTAGTATCCAACCCTTCGAATTTTATCCAACCTAGTCCATCTAGACCCATTCACCCATCTCTCCCACAAGAGGGATCCATTCCTCAAAATATTGAGCAACCATCCACCCAAATTGACATGGACAAGGTAAAATCCAGATATAGGTCTTCTAACTATGTCCTAAAACCCATTAGCCAATACCATGTTGAACAACTAGAATTGGCTACATCCTGTCCATCCAACCCCACCCAACGATATCCTAATTATTCCTATGAATATGGTATACCCTCTTCTCCTAGTCCAACCCAACAAAATCCAAGTATTTTCAACACTCATCCTCCATTTGGCTATACCCAAACATGTTCCAATTGTTGGCAATTTTGGGTTTGAGATCCTAGCTTCTTGTCTATGAGTTGTCATTGATGTCAAAAGGAAATGGCATTAATGTTAAGAGGATGTGTTGGCTTCAAAGGTGGAAGATTCCAAGAGAATCCGGAGAGATTCCATTGGCAAGGGTTTTTCATTAAAACCAAGTTAAATGGTTTTTATTAAAACCAATGGAGGTTCTCTTTATTATTTATTTAATTATTATTTAAAACCCTTCAAGGTTTTAATTAATTAATTATTTAATTAATTAAGGGAGAAATTATTTTTAATTTATTAAAAATACTTAAGGGTTTTTAAACCCTTTAGAAAGCAAATTTTGATTAAATTCGAAATTACTTTTCTTTGCAGCTGACGTGTTCTAAAGTCCACGTATGGACTATAAATATGAGAAGGTTCCTAAGGTTAAAGTCTCTTGGAAAATCGAAGGCAATTAATTGGTTTGGCTGCGATCGAATGTTCTATTTACGCTGCGAAAGAGGAGAGCTCGTGGTTTGAAAAGCTTTCGGAAAGCTTGACCGTTTATGTGGAAGGAAGTCCATCTTGGACTTCGTAAGCCTCTTGTGGGCTAGTGGCAGCGAAGGCTGCGTTTGGGCTTTGCGTAGGCGGAGGTCTGCGTTTCGATCCCCGTGGAGGGAGCTGTGCATGGATTAGTCACGTTTTTATTAAAACGTGTTTTGTGCCACGAATTTCGGATTCTTCAAGGGCAGCCATTATAAGGTGTGATTATTTTCTTGATATGATTTTTGGCATTGTTTAGCATTGTTTAAAAGACATAGGAGAAATAAGGGGATATTTCTTTGGTTGTATTTTTGAGATTAGTCTTTTGCTATGCTAAATTTAAAAATGGAGATATAAGGTGTAAGTTTTGGTTGTTGTGTTTTTGGCTTCTTTGGTGGTTGTTTTTAAAGAAGAGGAGCTAAAAGGTGTATTAAGGAAAGTTTTTATATATGCTCATTTATCTTGGTTCTAACCCTAACTTGGTTGGAAGTTTGAGGGTTGTGTGTGGTGACAACTTTAAGGATCAATTTTCTTCTACTCCAAAAAGGTATGGGCACATTTTTCTTATGAGTATGATTGGTGTATGTTTTTCTAAAATAAGGTTGGAGTGAAAAGGTTTTCAACTAGGTTTCCTTTGGTTGGGTGTAAATCCTATTTTCTGGTTTGTTGAAGACTACTTATGCATTGTTATCCTTAAGGAGAGTTTTTTGTGAATGCATAATTTTTGGTTTGAGATAGTGGAAGCTTTGTGCACTAGGGTTTATATTTGTGAGTCTAGCTACTTGCATTGAGTTGGTGGAACCCTTGGTTGGCTGTTTTGAGTTTGATGGTTGAGTTGCTTCCATAGAGGTTGTTTGATCAAGTTATTGCTTTACTTGATTCATGATATTGGGCTTACTCCATTGAGTTGATTTGAGCAAGTTATTCTTTGCATTTGGTGATATTGTGTTGGTGGCTATTTTGTTCAAATATCTTTGGAGGGAAAAGGATTTCTACTTGTTTCCTTTTCTTGTGATGATTGGTTGAATGCTTCAAGGTTGATGTTGAGTTGAATGGTGTTGGTTGACTAAACCTTGTTTGATGAGCATTGTTGTTGAAACCCTAATTGATGGTGAAAAGAACATGAGTATCATTGTTATGTGATTCTTTGCATAGTTGGCAATTGTTGGGGTTTCATGTTCTTGAAAGAAAACATTCTATCCTATCCATTTCAGATATTGAGTTGAGTTTTCAGATTTGAGATTGAGATTGAGCTGAGTTGATTTGAGTTGAGTTTTGAGATTGGGATTTGAGTATAGAACATATTGAGTCTCTAACAATTCTCTTTATGCTTCTATGAGTTTGACAAATCACATTGGGTCTCTAACAATTCACTTTGTGATTTCCTACTAAGAAAGTTTTTTCTTGGTGAGCTTGCTGAGTTTTTGGACAGGTTCCAATGGGGACTTGTGAGCAGTTCTTGGACAAGTTTCGGTGGGGACTTGTGAGCAGATTTGGACAGGTCCTAGCAGAGGACTTGTGAGCTGAGTTTGATAGTTCTATCAGAGAACTTGAGGATAGAGGTGCATTGGTTCTATGAGAAGAACCTGAGGACAGATTTGGCAAGTCTTTGAGAAGGCTTGTATGCAGAGGATTGATTTGTTCAAGAGTTGGACAGATCTGACAGACAGAGGAAGACTTGTACTAGACCGACTGACTGTGTTTGGTACAGGTTGTTGAGCTACTGTGGACGTGATCATAGAAGGCAGAGGTCTCTTAGGCTAAGCATTGAGGACAGGAGGTCTTCGGTGGAAAGGAGTTCCACGTGCTGGAAAGAGGTAGAGGCAGTTGATCTTCTGAGGGATCATTTCTAGAGCGGAGGGGAAGGTATCTCCTTTGAGCAGAGGCTCATAAATTCTGATTGGGGGAAGGTATCTCCTTTGAGTAGAGGCTCATAAATTCTGATTGGGGAAGGTATCTCCTTTGGGCCGAGGCTCATAAACATTGTAATTGGGAAGGATTCCCAAAGAACTTTGAGATAACTTTTAGAGAAAAGTTTTGTGGACGTAGCCCAACCATTCCGGGTGAACCATCGTTAAAATTGGTGTCACTTTGTGGATGATATTGTGCATTGCTTTGATATTGCTTTGGGTATATTGCTTTACTATTTTGAAGTATAAAGGAAAAAGTAAAAAGAGGTCTTATACTGTTCACCCCCCTCTCAGTATAAGCTTGTGTTCTTCAATTGGTATCAGAGTGGGTGCCTTCGAAAAGTTTAACAGCTTGAAGGAAAAGCTAGTAAAGAACACAATGGATCATTCAAGTGGCAATGCAGCACCTATTCTTGATGGGTCAGATTTTGGTCTTTGGAGTGCAAGGATGAAGGTTCATCTAATGGCACTTGGGAATGAGGTTTGGGAAGTGATTGAAGATGAGTACACTATTCCTGAACATGGTCCTAATACTAAAGAAGAAAGGCTCCTACATCACAGCAATTCAAAAGCAATGAATGCAATCCTGAAAGGCTTACAGAAAGTAGATCTCACCAAAGTGATTCACTGCAAGACAGCTAGTGAAATGTGGAAACAGTTGAAGGTGGTTCATACAGGTGATACAAATGTCAAAAAGGCCAAGTTGAGACACTTCAAAGGTATGTTTGAACAACTCAAGATGAATGATGATGAAAATATTAGTGACTACATGCTTCGTATGGATGAGGTTGTTAACTCCATGAAAGACTTAGGTCTTGAGCTTGCTGAAAATGATGTTTGTGATAAGATTTTAAGATCTCTTCCTAATAGATTTAGTGAAAATATTTCTACTATTGAGGAAGCTAAAGATTTGGATAAGTTGAAAAAGGATGAGCTCCATAGTATACTTGCAGCATTTGAGTTGAGAACTCAAGTGAAGGTTGATGTCAAGAAAGAGGCAGCTTTCAAGGCTACCAAGAATTCCAAGGGTAAACAACTTCAAGATAGTGATGAGTCTTCTAGTGATGAAGAGGCATATTACAGCAAGAAAGGCAAGTTCTCTAGAAAGCACAAAAGTATGAAAAATATAAGATGTTTCAATTGTGGAAAGTTTGGTCATTATGCTACTGACTATACTATTCCCAAGAATGAAAGTGATGAAGATAAACAGGATTCTAAGAGCAAGGATTCTGAAAAGCACAAGCATCACAAGAAAAACAAAGATGAGCACAACAATCAAGGAAAGAGGTATTCTCACAAGCACAAGAAGAGTTTCTACCTAGACAAAGCAAGTAAGTGTTCTAGTAGTGATAGTGAAAGTTCTTCAAGTGATAATGAAAATGAGATGTTGTTCATATCAAAAAAAGAGGAAGAACCGAAACATAGATTCATTATCATGAAATGTCTTAGATGTGGAAATTTTGGTCACCTTGAGGATGATTGCACAAATAATGATTTGGTTTCTAGTATGTATGAGGATGCTTCAGAAAACTATAAGGAAGATGCATGTATGGTTTTTGAAAAGGGTAGCACCTCTAGTGATAAGAAATCTGAAAAAGGCTTTGATGATTCAAAAAGCAAACAAATAAAGGATCTTGAAAGTGAACTTATTAGTGCTCTTAGTGTTTTGGAAAAGGAAAGAAAGAAGAATGCTAGACTCAAGGATAAGTTAGATGAATGTTGTATGGAGAGAGATGATCTTATAGAAAGTCTTGACTTCTCTATAGCTAAGACACAAGAACTCAAGGATGAGTTAGAGTCTAAGGTTCTTGAGTATAGTGAGTTAGAACAGAAAATGGCTTCTTTGAAAGAGGAAACTAAAGAGTACAAGGATAAGCTTTACAGGTTTCAAGATAGCTCCAAAAAGGTTAAGTCACTCATCAAAGGTCAAAGAAAGACAACAGATAAAATAGGCCTTGGTTTTGTTAAGCCACACAAGGAACAAGTTGGAGAGTCTAGTAAGAGACTCCAAAAGGAAGAGAGTTCTGATGAGGAAAGTATTTTAGAAAAGGAGTCCTTGAATGATAGATGCACAAAAATAGAAAACAAAATTTAGAATGAGAAGAAGTTTTTAGAACCTAAGAGGTCAATTAAAGGAAAGTTTCAAGGCAGATGTTTTGCTTGTCACAGGTTTGGTCACATGGCTTCACATTGCATGGCTCAAGTGAAGGAGGTAAATGACAGTTTCAAAAGTGCTAGTTACTTTCAAGGGTATTGCTACTCTTGTCAACAGTTTGGGCATAAGGCAATTTATTGCAAGGCTAATAATAGGAACAGGGTTAGTCAAAATAGGTGGATTCAAAGAACAGGTATGCCTCAAAGAAATAACATTGTTACTTGTTATAAGTGCAACAATGAAGGTCACATAGCTAGACAGTGTAGAGCTGAACTTCCAAGGTACAAGAACAGAAACAGTGGTATGAATAGGTCCAAGGATCAAGGCATGGTTAAGAACAGGAACAGTGACAAGAACAGGAACAAGAATATGGACAAGGAGAACAAGAGAAGACATGGTAAGGAAGCTATAGACACTGATGATGATCAGTGCCTAATGGGAGTTTTACTCCCACCCCAGAATTAAACACCTCAACAGGAGGTGGGGGAGGGACTAAGCTAAGAGGCTCATTCTTAGTCCCGAGCCCCAAAGGTGACCCTTTGCCATTGATGACAAAGGGGGAGAGATTTGAGTAAGGGGGAGAGCCTCAAGACAGGGGGAGTTGTTTATGTTGAGTTTCTGTGTTGTTGAGAAGCATGGTTTGCCATCAATGACAAAGGGGGAGATTGTTGGCAATTTTGGGTTTGAGATCCTAGCTTCTTGTCTATGAGTTGTCATTGATGTCAAAAGGAAATGGCATTAATGTTAAGAGGATGTGTTGGCTTCAAAGGTGGAAGATTCCAAGAGAATCCGGAGAGATTCCATTGGCAAGGGTTTTTCATTAAAACCAAGTTAAATGGTTTTTATTAAAACCAATGGAGGTTCTCTTTATTATTTATTTAATTATTATTTAAAACCCTTCAAGGTTTTAATTAATTAATTATTTAATTAATTAAGGGAGAAATTATTTTTAATTTATTAAAAATACTTAAGGGTTTTTAAACCCTTTAGAAAGCAAATTTCGATTAAATTCGAAATTACTTTTCTTTGCAGTCGACGTGTTCTAAAGTCCACGTATGGACTATAAATATGAGAAGGTTCCTAAGGTTAAAGTCTCTTGGAAAATTGAAGGCAATTAATTGGTTTGGCTGCGATCGAATGTTCTGTTTACGCTGCGAAAGAGGAGAGCTCGTGGTTTGAAAAGCTTTCGAAAAGCTTGACCGTTTATGTGGAAGGAAGTCCGTCTTGGACTTCGTAAGCCTCTTGTGGGCTAGTGGCAGAGAAGGCTGCGTTTGGGCTTTGCGTAGGCGGAGGTCTACGTTTTGATCCCCGTGGAGGGAGCTGTGCATGGATTAGTCACGTTTTTATTAAAACGTGTTTTGTGCCACGAATTTCGGATTCTTCAAGGGCAGCCATTATAAGGTGTGATTATTTTCTTGATATGATTTTTGGCATTGTTTAGCATTGTTTAAAAGACATAGGAGAAATAAGGGGATATTTCTTTGGTTGTATTTTTGAGATTAGTCTTTTGCTATGCTAAATTTAAAAATGGAGATATAAGGTGTAAGTTTTGGTTGTTGTGTTTTTGGCTTCTTTGGTGGTTGTTTTTAAAGAAGAGGAGCTAAAAGGTGTATTAAGGAAAGTTTTTATATATGCTCATTTATCTTGGTTCTAACCCTAACTTGGTTGGAAGTTTGAGGGTTGTGTGTGGTGACAGCTTTAAGGATCAATTTTCTTCTACTCCAAAAAGGTATGGGCACATTTTTCTTATGAGTATGATTGGTGTATGTTTTTCTGAAATAAGGTTGGAGTGAAAAGGTTTTCAACTAGGTTTCCTTTGGTTGGGTGTAAATCCTATTTTTTGGTTTGTTGAAGACTACTTATGCATTGTTATCCTTAAGGAGAGTTTTTGGTGAATGCATAATTTCTGGTTTGAGATAGTGGAAGCTTTGTGCACTAGGGTTTATATTTGTGAGTCTAGCTACTTGCATTGAGTTGGTGGAACCCTTGGTTGGCTGTTTTGAGTTTGATGGTTGAGTTGCTTCCATAGAGGTTGTTTGATCAAGTTATTGCTTTACTTGATTCATGATATTGGGCTTACTCCATTGAGTTGATTTGAGCAAGTTATTCTTTGCATTTGGTGATATTGTGTTGGTGGCTGTTTTGTTCAAATATCTTTGGAGGGAAAAGGATTTCTACTTGTTTCCTTTTCTTGTGATGATTGGTTGAATGCTTCAAGGTTGATGTTGAGTTGAATGGTGTTGGTTGACTAAACCTTGTTTGATGAGCATTGTTGTTGAAACCCTAATTGATGGTGAAAAGAACATGAGTATCATTGTTATGTGATTCTTTGCATAGTTGGCAATTGTTGGGGTTTCATGTTCTTGAAAGAAAACATTCTATCCTATCCATTTCAGATATTGAGTTGAGTTTTTAGATTTGAGATTGAGATTGAGCTGAGTTGATTTGAGTTGAGTTTTGAGATTGGGATTTGAGTATAGAACATATTGAGTCTCTAACAATTCTCTTTATGCTTCTATGAGTTTGACAAATCACATTGGGTCTCTAACAATTCACTTTGTGATTTCCTACTAAGAAAGTTTTTCTTGGTGAGCTTGCTGAGTTTTTGGACAAGTTCCAGTGGGGACTTGTGAGCAGTTTTTGGACAGGTTTCGATGGGGACTTGTGAGCAGATTTGGACAGGTCCTAGCAGAGGACTTGTGAGCTGAGTTTGATAGTTCTATCTGAGAACTTGAGGATAGAGGTGCATTGGTTCTATGAGAAGAACCTGAGGACAGATTTGGCAAGTCTTTGAGAAGGCTTGTATGCAGAGGATTGATTTGTTCAAGAGTTGGACAGATCTGATAGACAGAGGAAGACTTGTACTAGACCGACTAACTGTGTTTGGTACAGGTTGCTGAGCTACTGTGGACGTGATCATAGAAGGCAGAGGTCTCTTAGGCTAAGCATTGAGGACAGGAGGTCTTCGGTGGAAAGGAGTTCCACATGTTGGCAAGAGGTAGAGGCAGTTGATCTTCTAAGGGATCATTTCCAGAGAAGAGGGGAAGGTATCTCCTTTGACCAGAGGCTCATAAATTCTGATTGGGGGAAGGTATCTCCTTTGAGCAGAGGCTCATAAATTTTGATTGGGGGAAGGTATCTCCTTTGGGCCGAGGCTCATAAACATTGTAATTGGGAAGGATTCCCAAAGAACTTTGAGATAACTTTTAGAGAAAATTTTTGTGGACGTAGCCCAACCATTCTGGGTGAACCACGTTAAAATTGGTGTCACTTTGTGGATGATATTGTGCATTGCTTTGATATTGCTTTGGGTATATTGCTTTACTATTTTGAAGTATAAAGGAAAAAGTAAAAAGAGGTCTTATACTATTCACCCCCCCTCTCAGTATAAGCTTGTGTTCTTCACCAATACTTTGTATGAGGAGTATGTTAATTTTACCTCATATGTACCAACCTCTCAAGTTGCCACATCAAGTGCAACTTGCCCCATACCCATTTCCTTCAATCCATCCACATCCATACCTTCATCTTCTAATCTATCTACAACCTTGTCAATTTCTTCTATGTTCGAACAAGAACTTCAGGACATATCGGGTCTCATGAACAGATTGCTTCTACAACATCAAAATTCTAGACAACAAGTTCATGTAAATCCTACGCTTCCTGTAGTTTCAACCCAACCAACCATGGCCAACCAAAATTCCACTTGGATACCCCAATATTCGATAGTGTCCATCCCCAATCCACCTCCAATTCAAAATCCAACCCCTCCAATCATAATTTCTTCTGGCCAACCCAACCAATTCTTCCAAAATATTCCTCCTCATCAATATTCTCCTTCTCTCAACCATCAATATTCCCCCCATCAATTTCATCAAAACCATCTAATCACTCCCCAAAATTTTTCTTCTAGTCCATCTCCAAATCATCAAGTTATCCAAGGCTTCCACATTCCTGGGGAAGATATTAGGATTCAGGCCATGCAAAAACAAATAGATCAGTTGATGCAAAACACTCCTGGCATGTCAAGCCAAAAACCAAATTTAAGCCAAATGATCCATCAACCAATCCATCCTTTGGTACCATCATCGCCATATCCGGAAGACTTTACATTACCAAAGTTTGACAAATTTAGGGGAACCGAGGACCCTAAGGAGCATGTTAGCTCATTTTTTCATGCATGCTTTTGGATTCAAACTAATAATGCTCTCATGCTCCAAATATTTCCTCAAACATTAGGAGGAGATGCCATAGAGTGGTTTAATTAGCTACAAACTCATAGTATTTATACTTTTGACCAACTTATTGACCTATTCTTTGAGTGTTTTTTCCTAAACATCAAAAATAAGGTTTCATTATCAAATGTATATGCCTTAAGACAATGGGATGATGAACCTATCTATGACTTTGGAAACCGTTGGAGGGTAGTCATTACCAAATTACCATTCTCCCTCCCAATGGATGAAATCATCAAATTATTTACCAAGAGTTGCTTAAAACCCATATCTTGGATGCTTCAGCTTCATACCTATCATTCATTTGAAGAAGCCTTAGCACAGGCTAGCATCATTGAGGAAATAAAAATCCAAGAGGGCATAATTAAGCCTAAAAAGAAAGAATGGCAAAACAAGGGCCAATTTAGAAGCAATCAATCAGGCCAAAATAAGTCATCACAAGCCTCTTCGGCTAGTCCATCTAATCAAGTAAATCAAGTGGTGATGAGCCAGCCCGTAATGGCTCAACAACCCATGCAACAACCACAACAAATTGCTTATCATGCGGTCCCCTCGGTAACTCAAGCACTCACGATACAAAACATAGCACCAACTATGGAAAACCCCTCCCATCGACAATACGCTCGACCCCAATGCCAATACACTCCTTTAACGAAGTTGTATTCTTCCATCTTTCGAAGGTTGTATGAAACAAACAAGTTGGATTTACTAGAAATCAAGCCCGATGACCCTACCAAACGTAGCAGAAATTATAAGGAACATCTATTTTACCCATACCATAGGCAAAATGGTCATGATATCAACACTTGCAATATTTTTAAGAACATCATTCAAGACCTCATAGACTTGGGGGCCATTAAGGTGGATAACCCCCTAGCTCCACAAAATTAGAACTTGGAAATTTTTCAAACACCTCTTCCCAATCATGAAGAGGCCCAAACTAATGTAGGAGGTAATAATCATCACACACCTCCTAACCAAGTTAATCATGTCCAACATTACCAAAATTTTGTAGGAGCAATCCATGTGGTCACAAGAGGTCAAAGGCAAAATCAACAAAATGCCCAACAACCAACAGTTTCACAACCTTCAAATCCACCACCCATTCAAACCTCTCCAAATCCATCCCCACCAATCCATATTTCTAGTCCACCCAATCAGCCCATCCATCATCCTCTAAGGCTAGCGGTATCCCTAAGCAGTCGGTTAACTACAAGTTTGAAAATGGCTTCAGCCAAATTGTCCATATATGAGCTCATCCAAAAATCCCCTAGGCATAGAGAAGCCCTAATGGAAATTCTTAAATCCATTGAGTTTGAAGCTCAAGACTCTAATGCCTTCAAAAATTTTGTAGGGAGCATTAGAACATGCATGGAGCCATCCATCACCTTCTATGACTTTGAAATAAAGTCAATGACCTCAGAATCCATAGATCCTCCATTGCATATCATGGCCCTGATAGAAAAAAATCCATTTAAGAGAGTCCTAATTGATACTGGCTCATCCATCAATATTATCACTACCACTACCCTTAGCAACCTCAAACTTTTGCCTTCCCATATTTCCAAGTCCTCATTCACCCTCAAAGCATTTAACGATGCTTTGTGTACCATAGTTGGCACTATTGTTTTACCCATTGAAGTAGGGGTCAAAATGTTGCATACTATGTTCCACATATTGGAAGGGGCCATGGCGTACAATGTACTCCTTGGTAGACCTTGGATGAGGGAGATGAAATGTGTTCCATAAATTCTCCACCAATGCTTGAAATACGTTCATGATGGTCAAGTCCATTGCATCCCCATGGATGTAGAACCTTTCAAGTATTGTAATTTCATTTCAAACCCCTATGAATCCATGTTGCCTTCCACCCACCTATTCTTATCCCCATCATCTTCGAATCCATCCACTTCATCTTTAAATCCATCCACTTCATCTTCTAATCCATCCACATCTTCTTCCAAAGCTCCTATTTTTGAGGAGTTACCCATCACCAAACCCCCTCAATCATCCATTTCTTCTTGTACATGTGGTCAAGGTCAATCCACTTTCACCACATCATCCACCTCAACCACTCCTTCTACAACCATTTCTTCTTCATCATCATTGCCTCATCCACCTTCTTCTAATTCCAAGCCATCACCCAATATTTCTCCATCAGTCGATGTTTCACAAGTCAAACTTTTAGATTGTGAAATATTCAACTCCCCACCACCTTCCATGGCCCCCTCCAATCCTGAGCCATCCATTTCCACATCATCCACCACCTCATCCCAAGTCGAGGTCCACATCACTAGTCCTGGTATTGGTGAATACGTGGTCCAAGATGTTACCATTACCCCACTTGCCATCCCTACAACCAAGGATTTTGGTCACCCATGTGACCCTCCTTTAACCATAGGTGTTGTCTATGATATGAGTTCTGCTCCTAATAGTATTAACTTTGTCTATGGAGGGATTGATTCCTCAATTGAGGCAAATCCACCTGAAGAACCAAAAGAGCCAAGACATGCCAACATACAAAACATGATGGGATTTCCATCTCGTTACTTCCATATAGTCAATTGGTAAGGTCAAGGTCTAGGTTCCCATGAACAAGGGATACATGACATAATTGATTTCCCATATCGAGGAGCACATGATCATTTAGGCTTGGGATATACCCCACTTTCCTCAACCACTTCCCTTGAGCAAGCCTTCCAAAGGCTTAGCCTCAATGAAGAAGACAAAGTCCCCCTTCCATTTTCCTCAACCACTTCTCTTGAACAAGCTCTTCAAGAGCTTAGCTTCAATGAAGAAGAAGACCCACTAAATTTTTCCTACCCACTTCCAGATTTTGATGATGAAATTTATGAAGAGTATGAACTTATGTCCAATGCTTCTGATGATTCTGAAGAGGAATTTCAGCCCATTGTTCCCCTTACCCAATAGGATGAGTTTTACCTCAGACTGTTTCCCATCCATCAGCCCATATTTCACTTGCTTCTTCCATAAGAACAAGCTGACCCACCTGGTGAACCACCCCCACATGAGTTCCATTGAGCCATTCAACCAAGCCAAAATTTGTAACATATGTATATAAACAAAAATTCAAAAAAAAATCAAAATATTCAAAACAAAAAAACAAAAAAAATATTTCTTTGCATGTACATAGCATTTAATTTCATGTTTTGTTGCTTCTATCTAGGGTTAACAAGACTCAACATCGGTTCCAATCCAATCATCCCACCCATCCATTCTTCCAATCCATCTCTTCTTCTACTAAGTCAGTATGAATCCTATTGACTTATTCACCCCACTCCACAATCCATACAATCCGGCTAAGCCAATTCCAATTGACATAAGCCTTGTTGACATGGACTAGATTTCTTCCCCACCCTCCTTTTTGGAGTTCATCCTATCCGAGGAATTGTTAAGGGCTTCTACCAACTACATTCCTCCTTCCCCTCCACCTTCACCTCCATCTTCTACCAAGAATCCTGAGGTCTTTCAGGAAGAGTTAGATGATGATAAGAAGGAAGAGTTGGATGACATCTTAGATGACATTCATCTGATCCCAACACCACATCAACTTGAGGAAGGTTCACATATGTCTATTGAAGATACCATCGAAGTGAACCTTAGTTTAGATCCTGACAATCCCCAAATTGTCAAGCTTGGAAAAAGCCTATCATCCGATGAACAAGAGCAATTCATTGCTCTCCTCAAGAAGAAGAAAGATGTGTTTGCATGGTCCTATAAGGATATGCCTGGTCTTGACCCTAGTCTTGTGGTCCACAACCTCACCTTACATCTCGATGCCAAACTAGTCAAACAAAATCTTAGAAGGATGCATCCTACCATGGCCCTCTTAGTCAAGGAAGAGCTTCAAAAACTTCTAGATGTCAATTTCATTGTTCCTATTGACTATCCTGAGTGGCTTTCAAACATGGTACCCATTCGCAAGCCTAATGGGTCGATACACATTTGCACTAATTTTTGAGATCTTAATAAGGCGTGTCCTAAGGATGACTTTCCTCTTCCAAACATTGATACTCTTGTCGATACCTGCGCTGGCCATGAAATGCTTTCCCTCATGGATGGTTTTTTAGGATACAACCAAATTCACATAAATCCTGATGACCAACACAAAACAACATTCACAACACCTTGGGGGACCTTTTGTTACAAGGTTATGCCCTTTGGCCTCAAAAATGTAGGAGCTACCTATCAATGAGCCATGACTTACATCTTTCATGATTACATGCATAAGATTATCGAAGACTATGTGGATGATCTCTTGGCTAAATCTAAAACTCGACAAGAGCACATTAGTGTATTGGAAAAGATTTTTGACCGACTTCTAGAACATAAGGTGAGGTTAAATCCCAAAAAGTGTGTCTTTGGTGTTACCTCAGGTAAACTTTTAGGATTCATTGTCTCCAAAAGAGGCATTGAAGTGGACCCAAACAAGGTCAAGGCCATCATGGAAATGCCTCCCCCAACTAACATTAAGGAATTGCATAGTTTACAAGGAAATATTCAATCAATATGATATTTTATTATGCAACTTTCTGATAAATGCAGGCCATTCAATTACCTACTACAAAAGGGGGTGCCATTTGTATGGATAGATGAATGTCAAAAAGCCTTCGATGACATCAAGCAATACCTAGCTTCTCCACCAGTCTTAGCTCCTCCTCATCCGGGGGTCCCTTTCTATATTTATGTCTTAGCAATGGACTTTGCTTTAGGGACAATGCTTGCATAGAAAAATGAACAAAATCGAGAGCAAGCCATTTATTACATTAGTCGAACATTGGTAAGTTATGAAACCTGATACGCTTATGTAGAGAAGTTGTGCTTAGCAGTGGTTTTTACCACTAAGAAACTTTGACATTATATGCTTAGCCATACAACTTATGTCATAGCTAGAGAAAATCCTCTATGTTATATGATGTCTCGCACTTACAATAACACTCATACCGCTAAATGGATAATGCTCCTTATAGAATTTGATCTCAAATTTATCAGCCAAAAATCCATTAAAGGTCAGGTTATAGCCGATCAACTTGTGGAAGCTCCACTACCTAGTGATCATCCTTTGATTATAGAGCTCCTAGATGATTCAGTATTTTCTATCACTGAATTAGAAGAAGATGTCATTCTAGAGGAAGACATCGATATCACCTTATTCTTTGATGGATCTAAGTGCGAGAAAGGTCAAGGTGCTAGAGTTGTCTTTCATACACCTCATGGGATACCCATCCCTTTATCATTCAAGCTAGACTTTCCATGCACAAATAACACTACATAGTACGAAGCCTTAATCTTAGGTCTTCAATCCACTATAGCTATGGGCATCAAGCGTATTAGGATATTTGGGGATTCTCAACTTGTTGTCAAATAGGTAACCAGAGAATACCAATGCAAAGAACCTACCATTAAGCTTTATCATGAAGTAGCAATGAAATTGCTCTCAACATTCGAATGGTATGAAATCAGCAACTTGCCTCGTTTGACTAATAGATTTGTAGATGTGATGGCCTCTCTTGGATCATTGATTCCAAAAGATGACTTAGGAGAGGTACAACCCCTAATAATCTCAACAATCTCTAAAGCAACCATTGTCCGTACTGATCCTAAGGATGGAAAAGACATTTGCTTTATCCATTCGAAACCATATGAGTCTTGGTCAAGCCAAATAGTGGCCTTTCTAAAATTTGGAACACTCCCATATGATATGTCTCGGTCTACAAAATGCTCTTTCAAGCAAAAAGCAGCCCATTTTATTCTCTTGGGGGACGTGTTGTATAAATATGGTTATGATGGAATCCTTCTTCATTGTCTCAAAAAAAGTGAGGCTCAAAGAGCCATAGCTGAAGCCCATGATGGTACTTGTGGTGGTCATTTTAGTGGGATGGCCATTGCAAAGCATCTTTTATGCATGGGTTATTATTGGCCCACAATGGAATGTGACTATTGCAACTATGTCAAAAATTGTAAGCAATGTCAAGCACACGCCAATTTAACTCATGTACCATCACAAGCTTTACAACCTATCCAAAGCCTTTGGCCCTTTTCACAATGGGGCCTAGACCTAATTGGCAAAATTTCACCTCCTTCCTCGGGACAACATACATTCATCATCACGGCCACTGAATACTTCACAAAGTGGGTTGAGGCCATTCCTCTAACTAATATGATAGGACCTCGAATTGTGGACTTCATACTCCACCATATCATCTGTCATTTTGGTATTCCCTCTAAAATCATTTTTGATAATGGCAAGTCTTTCAAGAACAAGGATGTTCGAGCACTTTGTGAGAAATATAATATCCAACATAGTTTCTCGACTCCTTATTACCCACAAGCAAATGGACAAGCCGAAGCTACCAATAAGACCTTGATTGCTATTCTCAAGAAACTTGTTAACAAAAATCATAGAGACTGGCATACAAAAATCCCTTTGGCACTATGGGCTTATCGAACAAGCATCCAAATGCCAATAGGAGCAACACCATTTTCCTTGGTCTATGGAGCTGAAGCTATCATGCCTCTTGAGCTCGAGATTCCCTCCTTGTAAATTTCTTTGCAGGAATTCATAGATGATGACACCGCTAGACAAGCACGTCTTGACCAACTCACTCTTCTTGATGAGAGGTGAGTCAATGCACTAGAACACTTACGAGTTTATCAAGACCACCTAAAGCGTGCTTACAATGCCAAAGTCCATCTTCATGAATTTCAAGTAGGAGATCTTGTACTTAAAGAGAACCAACAAAACACCAATTCTTTACCGCACCTTCATGACAAATTTATGGCTAATTGGTTAGGTCCATACATAATTTCCCAAAAAGTGGGTAATGGTACATATAGACTTGTCAATTTAGAGGGAGTGGAGGAACCCGAACCACTTAATGTTATCCATTTGAAGGTATTTTATTGTTAATATGATGTTTATATGTATATATATACATGGCTAAAAAAAAACAAACAAAATAAAAATAGATCATTCACATAGGCATGTTCCCATTGCATACATCTTGCATTTACATATAGGCATATTTACATGCATTTTTCACATTACATTCATACATACTGCATACATATTCCATTTGCATTCATTCCACATGCATTCCACTACATTTTACATATCATATGCATTTCACTACATTCCTTCATTTTGCAAATTGCATTCATCCCATCCCACGTTCAATGATCTTTTATAGTAGTGATGATATGGCCAAATAAAAAAAGTCAAGTTTCCACAATTGGGGGTACCTATTTTTGGAATTTATGCAATTTTCCCCAATATCATAAGCCAACAATCCCATTTGTCAAAAATCATAAACCCCAAGTTTTCAGTCACTCAGCCACTACTAGTGTGTCTAGCAACCTCCAAAAAGATGTCCAATTTTCTTTAGGACCAAAAGCACTTTTTCACATTAAGAAAATCTTGAGTCTTGTCAATTGATTCCAAAAACAATCTTGCACCAACCACACTTCTTCACATCTTAAAAAAATTTTGAGTCAAAGAGGGATAACACCATACTTGGGTGGCACCTTGAAGTGAAAAGGGTATTCCTCGCTTGTCCTATCATGCAACATAGTCCAAAATAAAAAATAGTGGTTTTCACCACTATCACAGTTGCTCTCCAAATATAAACACAAAATATAGAGTAGTAAGGATAGGGTCACATTCTCATCACACTTCGGTTGAGAATCCGATTCCCCAAAGCTCTATCCAAAATTAACAAATTCTATGCACACACCACAGATCCCTAAAGTTGTAAGGATCGTACTACATTTCCCTCAAAAAGTTATGTAGTCATCCCCAAGGCCTAAATATCAGATCATTGGACTATGGAGTGAGTCTCCACCGAGGCTATAGATGCTTGACTTGCAGTGGAGTAAGCTCATGCGGGGTGACATGTCTCTCTTCCAAAAAGGGAGACCTCTGACCGCACATACAGATAAGCTAGCTTCTTGGTCCTCTCCATAATAGGTCATGCCTAATTTACTCATAATGGGTTAATGAACTTCACATGCACACACATTGGTTCTTGATTGCCTAGGGTCATTGTCATGCTCAAGATTTGGTACATGAACTTCACTTGCACACACATTGGTCCTAAAGAAAGTTAGACAACATTTAGTGAGTTTGGTTGATAACACTAGTATGTTTGAGTCTCTAAAAATCCTTTAGTATTCCATATCAACATCCATATCTTCTTCCATATCAACATCCATATATTATTCCATATTATAAACATCCATATCTTCTTCCATGTCAACATCCATGTCTTCATCATGGATCAACCCACATAAAGCCACCAAGTTTGGTGCCCCCGATTGCAAAACAATGAACAAAAATGGCCAACAAAATTTTGAACTATAAATGATCATTCGAACATCATGCATTCCTCTCATATAGTTTAAATTCATTATTCATATACATGCCATATATTAGCTTGCATTAATCATCCATAAGACATTCATAAAATATTTTCATAAAACATGCATTGCATACACATAAAACATTCACATAAAAGATAACACAAACATAAAAGCCATGTATATATATAAAATATCGCATGTACAATGAGTGCCAAAAAGGCTACAATGGAGCACCAAGGCTCATATACAAAAGTGCATCTAAGCACTAAGCTAATGTCTATGAGAGGACCCTTGAGACCTAGTAGGAGCCCTAGACCTAGAACTCTGCCTAGATGATGTATGCCTCGATGACTCGGTCCTAGAAGATGATGAAGGATCTAGCAAAGGAATGTGATAAGCCATGCACAACTCCTCCAAAGAGTGTGCATAGGTCTCACTAGCCTGTAGTCATCATAATTCAATCTGATGATGATGCTCTCTCACCAATATCTCTACCTAAAGCCTCATGACCATCTCTTGATCACCTACACTAGCCCTATCTATCGGCTACTCTACCTCCATCTAGGCTATGGTAGCCTACAACCTAGCTATGACCACATCCCATCCTACCAGAGACTCCCTATGAGCCTCCATAGTAGTCTCTCACTCCTCATAAAGTTGCTCCACCTCATCCCATAGCCTAGCCACCTCGAAGATCTCCCCCATCTCCTCATCATCCTCCCCCTCATCCTCCACTACCTCCACCTTGGGATTCTACTATGACACTCCCCTCGATCTCCTCTAACTCATCGATCACTGAGACCTCATCCTCTTTGGAGTCATCCTCGACTCCATAGCTACCACATCCCCACCCATCACCACCTTTGGCACCCATACTGGTTGGGTACCAAACCATGCTATATACTTAGGAGTCACTCCTACATCATCTACATCTGGGACCTCCAGCTGCTCATCATCCTCTATCTGCACCCTCCATGGCTCTACATGGAAGCCCCACCTCATCCCACCGATATCGGTACAACACTGGCTCATCAGGCACACCCTGAGGCAAACCAAACTACCTCAACACCCATGAGTACTAAAAGTACTCCACCTCATCATCTCTCCTCCCAACTAGCCACCATGCCTATCTCACCCACCATAGCTGCTCCTCATCACCCTCCCACATGGCTCCTCACCATGGCCTCCATATCACCTGAGCCAAATTCAACCCTACCCACATATCCCTATACCATTGGCTGGTATGCTCCTCCCGACTCGGTTGCACCTCCTCAACCACTACCCATCTCCTAGCATAGGGCTCACCCATCTGCCATACCTGGCAAGGTAACCCCTCTAGTTGAGCTACACTAAAGTGCTCCCAAGCCCAACACTATAGAAGGAAGTTGCATCCAATCCCCTTCCTCCCTCTCCATGTAATCTCATATAGCTCCTAGTATAACTACACCAATAAAGTAGGAGCCCATGCATACACCCTTGGATTGGTGAGTAAGTCACTCACCAATCCCAATAGGTTCCAAGGGAACCTACACCCCATGCTATTGGGGAGCACTATGTTCTCTAACATGAACATGATCAAGGTTAGAAGTGCATCCAACTCCTTAGCCTTGTACATGCTCAAATAACAAATCCCCCCATCTCCCATCCTCACCTCCCACCATCACTCACCAAACATCTTCATCATATCTGCATTCTTATCATGCCCAACCATCACCTTCACACCCTCTACTAGCACCTTGAGGATGTGATATACATCCTCAAGTGTGATAGTAGCCTCCCTAGTTAGTAGTTGAAAGGTCCCCCTATCTGAATCCCACCTCTCTATCAAATATGAGAGGTATCCATCATCCACCCTAACCACATCCAACCGAGCCACTCCCTCCAAACCCACCTTCCTCAAAAGGTCCCAATACCCCTCTATAAGCTTCTTCCTCATCCCAGGAATGGCAAGAGAGAACCGATATCAAGGCTCTATCTCCCTCAACTATAGCAACAAACATTTTACATTAGTATTAATTTCAAAAAAAAAAAACTTCAAAATTTTTGCACAAAAGAAAAAAGTGTTTTTCAACATTACCGGGGCAAATCATGCCTCAGCTCCACCAACAACATTCGCTCCCTCCTCCGCCATAGCTTCCATGCAGATTTCCACTAGCCTCACTTCCCTCACCTATCCACTCCACTCCTCAGGCACAACTTCACAATCTCTCAAGCGCACAAATGAGCCTCCAAATCCACCCTGCAAGCTATTTATAGCTACACCAAGCGCACTCAGGCATAGGGTGGCACCTATGCTTCACAAGTGCGCATGGGCTGTTGCAAGTGTACCCAGGTGTATCTGGGCACCTGCAGGATACCATAGGTGCAACAAGATGCCTGGTGCCAAAATGACATGAAGACAAAAGTGATCAAAATAGTAGCTTACCCCCTCAAAATCTCACCAAATTTCATCCACACATCATACACATCATAAAATCAGGATTTGTGAAAACAAAAATCATTTTGCACGCATATTTTTTGAGCATGATACAAATTTGTAAAATGCACAAATCGAGTTACAAAACACATCACACGAATACAAATTTTCACAAAACCAACACTCGACTCCTCTACTTCATATTCTTCATCATCCCACAAATTTTCACAAAAATTGGAGTTGATTTGACCATTGAATCAATTGTTTCCATCTAAAAAAGTGCAAAATCAACCATTCTTTGGTGACATCATCACATTTCTCATATCACATTCTTCCATCAGCATTCTTCCATTATCATAATCCACCATCAGTTCTTCCAACACGTGTCAAATTTACAAGTGAATCTCGTATATAGTGGTTTATTCTATATACTTGGTGATTGTAGTGATTTGCATCCATGCAATTCGGTAAGATGAATAAATTACCATAAGAACACTTGGTCATCATCATCATCACTTATCTCCTTGATCGAGATCACAATCACATTTGGTACTTCACATTTTGAGTGAAACCTTGCCAAGAACAATTTGCACAAAAGCAGTCATTGATGTCCTTTTTCATGGGGCAAGAAAACATGGATAATTAATATCACAATCACTCATTCATTTGACCATAGTCACAAGATAGGCAAGCCCGGTAGGTTGATTGGTTCCATGATGGAATTATATGGAGATTTTCCACAGTCACTACCCGGCCCCTACATTGACTTTGTCATCCTGCATCTTCATAACCTGCATACTCAATGATGCCAATAAGGCATTTTCTTCAACAACATTGAATCACCCCAAATTTGGGGTAACCACATTTGATTTTGATCCTCCCACGATGGGATACATCTTACATGATCATGACATCTACATTTGACACAACCCCTCTCCCACCATTGGGGCAAAAATGGTATCACATTTTACATCATTCATATCATCCACATCACATCACATTTGCACAAAACCCTTCATCCATTAGGGCAAACATAGACACATCATATCACATTTTACACCAACCCCCTTCACACCATTGGGGCAAAAATGGTATCACATCATTCATCATTTGCATAAATTTTTCAATTGGCTCATGAGATTCATCCGTAATCTCATTCGCCAATTGAGGGGGTAAGCTACGCAAAAACTCCAAAATTCTTTATTCTTTTGTCTTCAACATTATTGCTCAAAAATCCAACGAGAGAGAGAAGTTGCTTCTGCACCCAAAGCCCAACCAGGTGTCTCATGTTTTTGCACCATATTGTGTTTCATGCAACATGGTACAAAAAGGGGCATCTGTAGACACCAAATCCTAGCCACTTGTCCACCATCCCCCTTTCCCGCCATTCAATTGGCCATTCCATGCCTTTCCCACCATCCAATGGCCCACTTTAGCCTTTTCCCACCATTTTTTGACCCCTATTTGACTTATTTATATTTATTTTATATTATTTATATTTAAATATAATATTTTATATTATATTTTAATATATTTATTATAAAATATATATTTATAAGCCAAATTAACCTCAATCGTCCGATCTGATCTAATCTCAACCATCCATCTTCCTTAATCCATGTCACACCTAAAGTTTAATATCAGCCTTTGGATCCACTTTAATATTAGCCACACGATCAAAAGTGTTAAGCTAAAACCCTAAGAAAACCCTAGGCTTGATAATAAATAGGAGCATTCTCAATGCTCAACCCCTAGAACTTTTTCTAATTGAACTAGCTTTGATTGGAGCTCTTGCTAATCAACCTTCGTGAGCTTACTTTCTGAGTGAATTTGACCTACATTACCTTAGTTGTGCCCTAGCATAGCCTTCCCAAAAACCCTTATTTTCCCTAGGATTTTTTGATTCCAACCATCTTTGCAACATGTTCCTACTGCCACCATCATCTTCCACTTGCCAAACCCTTCATAATACTCTCATATAATTCTATATATCTAACCCTAATTCACAGGCACTGTCAAGTGCTTGCCTCCTCCCACAGGTGCTGTAGAGTGCCTATTTCATTCTATAGGCACAACACGGAGCCTATCATCTCCATATCCACACACCATATCCTACCACGTAAGATCATCAGGTGTCGTTAGGGCACCCTACCATCAATCTGCAATGGAGCAATAGAATAACAAAGTAAGTATTTTATGCATTTTTATTTGATGTTATTTAGATTCTGCATGTTTTGTTTATTCAGATCTAGGGTTTTTAGTTTGCATTTCTGAGGGTTCACACTATGGAACCCTCATTTTGTTTGCTAATGGCTCTATGTTTGTTGTGTGTGTAGGATCAGGTAGCATTCATCAAGGATTTTTGAGTAGTTGTTGAAGCTAGAGTGGCCCGATTATGGATAACTAGAAGCCCACTCATCCTGTTGGAAGCAAGATACATTGGAGACACTACTTGTTTTGTAGCTAGGGTTTTGGAGAACCCTAGCACCTATATTTATTGTATCAAAATAAGTTCTTTTGAACAAACATATTGTAACAAAGGAGTTTCTTAGCTCCCCCCATTTATTGAATAAAATCATCTTTTGTGCAATCTCTTGTTCATTGAAATTATTTTACTTTCATATTTGCTTTAGTGTCGTATTTTCCTAGTAGGTTCATTGGTTCCATGATGAAATTATATAGAGATTTTTCCACAATCATTACCCAACCCCTACGTTGACTTTGTCATCCTACATCTTCATAACATGCATACTCAATGACGTTAATAATGCATTTTCTTCAACAACATTGAATCATACCAAATTTGGGGTAACCACGTTTGATTTTTGGTCCTCCCACGACAGGATACATCTTACATGATCATGACATATACATTTGATACAACCCCTTTGCCACTGTTGGGGAAAAAATAGTATCACATTTTACATCATTCATATCATCCACATCACATCACATTTGCACAAAATCCTCCATCCATTAGGGTAAACATATACACATCATATCACATTTTACACCAAACCCCTTTGCACTGTTGGGGAAAACATGGTATCACATCATTCATCATTTGTACAAATTTTTAAATTGGCTCATGAGATTCACCTGTAATATCATTCGCCAATTGAGGGGGTAAGCTATGCAAAAACTCCAAATTTCTTTATTATATTATCTTCAACATTATTGCTCAAAATCCAAGAGAGAGAAGCTACTTATGCACCCAAAGCCCAACCAGGTGTCTCATGTTTTTGCACCATATTGTGTTTCACACAACATTGTACAAAAAGGAGCATCTATAGACACTAAATCCTAGCCACTTGTCCACCATCACCCTTTCCCTCCATTCAATTGGTCATTCCATGCCTTTCCCGCTATCCAATGGCCCACTCTAGCCTTTTCCCACCATTTTTTGACCCCTATTTGACTTATTTATATTCATTTTATATTATTTATATTTAAATATAATATTTTATATTATATTTTAATATATTTATAAGCCAAATTAACCTCAATCATATGATTCGATCTAATTCATGTCACACCTAAAGTCTAATATCAAAATTTGGATTCGGTTTAATATTAGCCACACGATCAAAATTTTTAATCTAAAACCCTAATAAAATGCTAGGATTGATAATAAATAGGAGCATTCTCAATGCTCAATACCTAGACCTTTTTCTAACATGTTCAAACTAGCTTTGATTGGAGCTCTTGCTAATAAACCTTCATGAGCTTACTTTTTGAGTGAATTTGACCCACACTACCTTAGTTGTGCCCTAGCATAACCTTCCCAAAAATCCTAGTCTACCCTAGGATTTGCTAATTCTAGCCATATTCACAGTCTATTCTCATTGCTACCATCATATTCCATCCATGGAACCCTTCGTAATCCTTCAATATGCTTCTACATGTCTAATCCTATCCACAGGCACTGTCGAGTGCCTGCCTCATCCCACAGGCACTACAGAGTGCCTACTGTCTCCACAACCACACACCAGAGCCTATCATGTAAGATCATTAGGTTTTGTCAGGGCACCCTTCCATCAATCTACAATGGAGCAATAGAACATCAAAGTAAGTATTTTATACATTTTTATTTAATGTTATTTAGATTTTGCATGTTTTTTTTATTCAGATCATGGGTTTTTAGTTTATATTTCTAAGGGTTTACACTACGAAACCCTCATTTTTTTTGCTAATGGCTCTATGTTTTGTTGTGTGTGCAGGATCAAGTAGCATTCACCAAGGATTTTTGAGTAGCTCTTGAAGCTAGAATGGCTCGCTTACAAATAACTAGAAGCCACTCATCCTGTTGGAAGCAAGATACATCAGAGACACTATTTATTTTGTAGCTAGGGTTTTGGATAACCCTAGCACCTATATTTATTGTATCAAAATAAGTTCTTTTGAAAAATTAAATTGTAATAAAGGATTTCCTTAGCTCTCCCCCATTTTTTGAACAAACAAATTGCAATCTCTTATTCATTGAAACTATTTTACTTTCATATTTTCTTTAGTGTCATATTTTTTCTTGACAACAACAATCTATGTTTATTCCTATATAGACCATACAGGAATTATTTGTTTTATATAAATTTAAAGATATCCCCATACCATGGTTATGAGAATGTTTCTTTGATTACAAAGACATCCAAGGTTTCTAGGAAAGACTCTAATGAATTGGGTTCCCAAATTTGGTAAATGATGATAGTAGCATGATCATCATCCAACTCTAAAGGAATAATAGAAGTAGTTGTTGCCATAGCATCCATAAAATAATTACTAGTACAAGGGATACCTTCAATAGTAACTTTCTTAAATAAAGACATAAGTTTTAAACCATATTCTTTTTAATGATAGAGTTTTTCATCTTAGGTTTGGTATATATTGTTAATTTGATTTACCACAAGTTGTGAGTCTCCAAAAACTGATAGGATTCTGATATTCAAATCTACAACTACTCACAACTCGAGGATCAAAGACTTATATTATGCTACATTATTTATATAGGAAAATTGGAGCTTGAAAGATAATGAAATAAGTTGTTTGTACAAAGACACCAATATAATGTCTGCACCTACACCACTTATACAATGGGCTTCATCAAAACATAGAGACTAGGATTCTAAATGATCACCTTCTAAGTTAAGGCATTCATCTAGAAATTCTATTGTTAAAGGATGAGTAGATTCAAGAGGGTAACAACGAGTTGATCTGTTATGACTTACTCTTTAATGGATTTTTGACAAATAAATGTTAGGTCAAACTCACTTAGAGCAAGAACCCCTTTTGTTGCTCATCCTAATAAGTAATATCTACTCATCAAGTATCGTAATGGATAAAATTTTTCTATGAAAAATATTTTCTGACTAAGCATATAGTGGCACAATTTTTGTGTAGAAAAAACAACCAAACAAAGCTTTTCTAAAGGTGTATACCAAATTTCATAACTTACCAAGTTTCTACTAATGTAATAAATGGCTCGTTCTTTCTTATCCTCATCATGTTGCACTAGCATTGCTTCTAACACAAGTTTTGAGGTAGAAATATATAAAATAAAAGGATATTATGGTCAAGGAGGAACAAGCATTGGCAGTGTAAGCAAGTAATTTTTGAGAGATTCAAAGGTTTCTTGGCATTCATAATCCTCTATATTAGAGCTTACCTTGTAAACTTCTAAGATCCGTTAAAGTCTTTGGTGGTGGCATATTGATAATAGCATTAATTTTAAGAGGATATATGTCTATGCCTTGCATAGATATAATAAATCCCAACAATTTACCATATTTTACTCCAAAAACACATTTGTTTGAGTTTAAACAGAATTTGTACTCACAAAGTCTATTAAAGACTCATCGTAAGTTAGGAATGTGATATTCATCCTTAATAGACTGAGCTATGATGTAATCCATATAATCATGCAAAATATCATACATCATGTCATTAAACACATATGTCATAGCTCTTTCATAAGCTGACCCTGCATTATTTAAACCAAAGGGCATTACTTTCCAACAAAAAGTTTCCCATGGTGTAATGAAGGCAGTTTTGGGTTGATTCTTTGGCACTATTCAAATTTGATTGTATTCTAAAAATCTATCCATAAGGGATAAAATCTTGTAAGAAAAAAAAAAGGCGACACCATACACTAAGAATAAAATCCTTTTATTATATTGAAAATAAATCCTCGTTATAATAAACACCTTTGAAAAGGGTGTTCTTACAATCCAACTGCTCAAGAAAATGATTCCCATTTTATCGTAAAAAGTGGTGTTGTGATATTCTTCTTGCTACAATCAATGCTAGAGGTGGGTTTATCATGACCACCACAATAGATCTAGATCTTGTAATATTGAATCTTTGAATCGATTTGATTTTTTTGAACCTAAAATCCTTGAATCTGAAACCTACACACATGCAAATAGATAAAAATATTTAGTAGCACTTGTTAAGATACATCTAACAAAAATTAAATATATGACTAAAAAAAATAGATAATGATCATTTGCATACATGCATAAAGATTCAAGCAACATAACAATAGCATTCTCTTCTTCTAGCCCTCTCAATATCCTCTCCTCTATTTTTCTTCTCGTTATATCTTCCTCTCAAATGAGAGGGGTATTTATAGCCTTTGAGGTAATATGAGGGGGTATGATGAGGTATCCCTAGGTTAGGTTAAACCTAGGTTAGGTTATACACACCTAAGGTCAACCTATGGAGGGGTGGTCATATGGTGACCAAGGACTAAGTGTAGGAAAGGGTTTGAGTGGCCAAGGGGCTACAAAGGGAAATGTCCCTATTTAAGTGGTAAAAACCACTATTTTAGGCTTAATACTACCTAGAGTAAGTCACATGGTCCAAAAGGATTCCATTTAGGTAGTCTTCTCAATATGATATGATTTAGGTGTCTACACATCCCACTTCCTGCTATGAAGTCAATAATTTGAACCATATTAGGAAGGGGAAAGTCATATTTGGGGCATGCAAAATTGATGTCCCTAAAATATGTACATACTCTTATTTTAGAAGCCTCATTTTTGGATACTATAACTACATTAGATATCCAATCATAATAGTTGATACCTTGAATGAAATCAACATCTAGAACCTTTTGTAATTCCTCTTTAACCAACAAGACTATTTTAGGATGTATTTTTCTAAGTTTTTATTTTACTGGTGTAGCATCAGGATGAACTACCAAATTATACATAACTATAGAAGGATCCAAGGCAGGCATATCTTCGTATATCCATGCAAATATGTCATGATATTCTGTAAGAATTTTCCTATACTTAATTTTTTCTTCCTTTTTCAAGGCAACTCCTATTTTCACCATGTGAATATTGAATTTTATACCAATAATAATTTTTAGAATGTCTTCTACCACAATACTCATCCCTTTCGAATTTGGGAGGGGAAGATGAAAGACCCATTTCCTGAAGTTCTTCTAAATATAGTTTGGCTAGTTCATCTTGTGTAGTTGTTTTTTGAATATGTGCTATGCATGGGATGGGCCCATCAAAGAAGAAACTATTCTGCATGATTTCTTTATGAGGGATATCACAAAAGACATCTCCTTCTACACACTCATCTCGAGTGACAATTATTTTTGGATGGACCACCGAAAGCATGTTTCTAGAAAAATTATGTGTTTTATTTCTCTTTTTAATATCCATTAAATAGTTTTGATTTTTTAAATATTCACCATATGTGATTTGGTGATCATCTTCATCAAAGGGGAAAGGCTACGATTTTGTAGGAATATAGCCTATACTGCATTGGGAAGGTCATTCCTCAACCTCAAAAGGTTCATGTAAGCCATTTTCAAAATGGACTAAACCTTTACCTTTGTACCCCATATCAAACATAATTTTCTTAGATTTTATATATATGTTGGAGAAATAACATTGAGCAAAACTATTTTCATCAAATGTAAAGCTCATTTGCTTAATGTTGATTTTATCTAGGGAACATCCTACAAAAATAAAGGTACAATTTCCAACATGATATATATTTCTCTATTTGCAAGGTAAACTTATTATACGTAGGGATGGCGGTAATTGAGACAAGACCATGGATCTTGTACAACAAAATTATCATGTTATATCAATGCTAATATGGTGGATAAATCTAGTAAATCTTCATCTATAAAAGAGTATGATGTAGAAGGATCATTAGTACTAGAAGGTATAGGTATGTCAGAATAAGGTGGTGGATCAAGCATTAGTATAGAGGACTTAGGAGGAATAGGGGCTAATAATGATAAATCCGAACAAAATAGAACATCAATTGGTTTCACCATTACACACATTTCAAAAGGTCTAGGATCTCCATGAATGGTGACCAATTGATTTTTAAATTCAAATTTTATACATTGATGCAAAGTAGAGGGGACTGCCCTCATTGCATTTATCCAAGGACATCCTAGAAGAATGTTGTATGATGCTAGACAAGATACAACAAAAATGGACGTATCCAAAATTCTAGGACCAACTTGTAATGGAATAAATATCACACCAAAAGCTTCTTGGGTTTCATCATTAAAGGCTTTAATCATCATTTCAGTTCTTCTTAAATCTTCTATTATGAATCTAAACCTCTTGAAAAATTCATAAGTGCAAACATTCAAAGATGAACCATTTTCAAGCAACACTATTTTAACACCCACATCTCTAATTAATGTTTTTATGTACAGGGGATTATCCTTATGCATACTCTGAGGAGGAATATCCTTATCATGAAAATCAATGTAATGATTTCCATGGGAGGCCATAGCATTAATTATGGCATATGGCTATATATCCTGAGGTGCCATCATTTGACTTAGGGTATTTATTAATTCTTCCCTATGAACAGTCGAAGTCCTAAGAATATCAAGAAGATAAATTCTAGTTGTTGTATTAGCTAGTTGTTCATTGATATCAAAAGGAGTCTTATGTTGAGGTCAAACTAAATTATTTCCTTTATGAGGTGGTTTTAGAACAAAAGGTGGTTGATCCATATCATTTGGTTGAGTTGTAGGTAATTGAGGTTGAGAATTTTGAGCTTGGGCTTGTTGCCTAGTAATGGCTCCAACTGTACCTGCAATGTTACTTGATTGATGTGATGATTGGGAAGTGACAAATTAATTAGAAGAGTCAAACTAAATAGAGTGATATTTGGAAGTTGATGCTTGTTCTATGGAAAGAAGTTGTTTTTAAGAGGGATGATTCGTTATCATTCTTGAAAATGGCTCTTCTGGAACTAACAAATATGTAATAGGTAGGATTAGTTATGATTCATCTCCTTATCTGTTGGAGTGAAGAGAACTAATGTCTACCTCTGATTCTGAATCACTTTTTGTGTATTATGAAGATGAATATGGTAACTTTATTCCTTGAAATTTCTCAATTGTAACTATGGATTGAGTAGGCACAAATACAGTTCATGAAATTTATGATGGTAGGTGATTGCTAACCACTCCCATATAACACATTGGATAAGGCGCATTTTTATAATCTAGTTTATTTAGAGCTTCCTTGCCATGATTAGGCAATGGGTTTTGGAATATTTCTATATTTTGATTAACATTTTGTGTATGTTGCTTTTATGGGTTTGTTGGAGGGTTAGCATTCATTGGAGGACTTTCCACTTCCAAATTTCCATTGTCAATCAAATATTGCACCAAATTTTTTATTATTATACAAGTGTTGGTTGGATGTTCGTAAAATTGATGGAAATCACAATGTTGGTCTCATCTATACCAAGGTTGGAAGGTGTCAGGTTGTCATATATTTGGCATTTTTATCAAATATATTTCTACCGATTGTTGTAATACCACTGTCAAAGGTTGATTCAAATTTGTGAAATTCTATTGTGGAGGTTTTTGAGGTGCTCTTAATACATACTTTTTTGTGGTCTCTGTGGTATTAACATTTGGATGAGGTATATTATCTGTGACCCTATCTCCTACCACATGCTTGGTCTTATATTGATTTTTAGATGATTTTTCCTCATTCTTCCTTTTAAGTTGTCCTCTTCTAATAAGGAATTCTTCTATCCTTATTACTAAATCGATAGCTTTATCAAAAGAGGTTATGGTGGTAGTGGCCAATTCATAGGATAATTGTTCTTGTAGGTTTTTGGTAAAGATTTCTAGAATTTCTCTTGGAGGTAGGGAAAAATGTAATTTTCCTAAGAGTTTTCTCCATCGGGCTAGAAATTCTATGAAACCTTCTTATTTCCCTTGTTTTAAGTTGTACAAATCCTTAATTGTGACATGCCTTTCTATGTAGGCATCAAATTGATGCACAAATAACTCTATAGTTTCTTCAAAGTTTCTTAAGGAATGTGTTGGCAGTTGATAATACCATTCCAAAGCCATACCTCCTAATATTTTTGGAAATATTTTTAACAAAAACATATCATCATATGAAATATCATGACAAGCTATCCTAAACATATGAAGATGTTCGATCAGATCTTCAATCCCATTATAAATTGGTAAAATTGGCATGGGGAAACATTTAGGATATGGTCTAGCAGCAGAAAAAGGATCCAATGATTGGTTGCACATTTTATTATAATTATATGTAGGTTTATAAGGGTCTATTGATATAATCATGAAGCTAATTGTTTTACTATAGCTTCAATATGGTGTGGTTGCCCTTTGTGCCTATTTTGTATCACTAGGTTTAAATAGGGAGGGTAACATGCAGGTTGTGCTACCACATAAGGGGTTGGAATGGTAATAATGTTGTGCATAGGATTTGAAGTAGGAGGATTAGTGAGATTATAGGAAACTATATTTATTGATATGTTAGTTGAGAAGAAGTAGGGATTTACACATTTTTATTTTTTTGAGATGTAGAAGCTTGAGCAAGTCAATTGTTAAAATATTAAGAAAGAAAATTGTTGTTGGCAAAAGAAGGTTGTTTTTCGGTGGAAGTAGTTGTAGTGGCCACAAAAAAATGTTTGTGTTGTGGTGCTACAAATATTTGAATTTGGGTGGTACCTAAGGAATGATCATTATGGGTGAGGGGAAAGTTTAAAAGCTTCTTCTAAAACTACTTCAATTGAAAAATCACCCCTCTTAAGTTGATCTTCTATTTCAAAGGCATTGTCAAGAGTAGACTAATTATGGTTTAGAAATTCACATAAGTGTTGCAAAAATTCAAAGCAGACATCCCCTTGAGGTTCCACTTTAGAGTCAAAAGGGTCAACTATTTTGTCTTCTTCTTTATTTTGTTCTATTTGTACTACTTGTTCCTCTTGAATTTCTTCTATCTATGTTTTGATATTAGGGTTTTTAGTATCTGACTCCCCTTCAAAGCCGATTTCCACTTGTTTACCATTCCATAAGGTTTTAGGCATCCTTTTTTTTAATTCTACTCTTAATTTTTTTATTTTTTTGTTTTGTTTTCATATTAAATTAAAAAGTTTTGTTTACTAAGTATTTACAAAAAATTTAAGTAACAGATCTAAGGTGATTTTACTCTTCTTGAAAGAGCTTATGATGTTGTTGATATGCTCTAAGTCTTCTGGGATCATAAAATTTTCTTCTTCAAACACAAAGTCCTTTTTCAAAAGGTGAATGAAATGAAAAATGGTAAGATTCTTAGTCCCAAAAGTAGGGGGTTGGAATTGAAGCTTGTGGTAAAAGTCTCTAAAGAGGATTGCTCTAGGTGCTTTATGATATCATCTTTTTTGTTCAAAAGTTACCTTCTTATCTTCTAGGTTTTCTAGAAATTTGTGAATGATTACTGATTATTCAAAATAGCTTTCCCAAGGGTAGATTATGGAATGGATGCTAGCCTTCTTGTTCACTAACCAACGTTCACAACTCCTTTTAAATCTTGAAATAAGGGGAGTAATAATCTATGCCTAAATCTCTTTTTAAGTCAATCCTCTTAATTTATTTAAATTCTTCAACCCTTCTCTTAATGAGATCAAAGTTTTGCTACAAATATCCCTAATGTTCCCTGATGCTCCTAAAGAGGATGTCAACTTATTTTTCTATAAGTTCCTTCCTAAGGTTTATGAGTGTGGAATATCTAGCACTATTATCCACCATTTAATTTTTTTCTAGATTTGTTTGTTGTTTTTCATAGAAAAGTAAAGTAAAAGTGAAAAAGATAAAAGAAAACTTAAAACAAAACAAAAAATTCTCTTCTAACTAAAAGTTTCTTTTTGAACCGTTTTGCAAGTTGTAGGCCAAGTTGTCTCATTTTTCAATTAGGATTTCACCTAGATGCCCACATACAAATGCTTGGTGATGAAGTCCAAGTTGTGATGAAGCCTAAGTTATACCAGTTCTCACCCAGTTCATTATGGGTAGAAATACATTTCAAAGAGATGCATGTTATTTTCCATGGCTATGATAGTTTTTGGATTGATCAAATTTTAAAATCTTGATTAAAATTTTAAGTTTTTTAGGTACAGGTGAAAGGATAATCCCTTTATGAAAGTTCGTAGGCCTCCACTGTATATCCTATTATGTCCAGACTAGCTGAAGCTACGGAAAAACATATCATATGTGGTTATTTTTAAGACAATGATGTAAAGAAAATGAAAAATGTGAATCATATTGAATTAAAAAGCATTATCTATTTATATTCTTATAACCTAAGAAAACATATTTTAATGACTTTTTTAATTTTTTTTCAAAAACAAAAGAAAAAATAAACAAATTCAAAGTGATGGTGTCTTCATGTCGGGTTCACCAAAGAATGTAGACCCAAAAATTTTGCACCCATTTCCTTTAGGCTAATGGATCCGTTCCAAAAAGGGGGAGGGAAAATGATGTGCCTACACCTTGGATGAGAAGCACTTGAGTTGTGCTCTCCTTGGTGTTTATCGATAAATTAGGTGGGGTTCACTAGGAAACACTTTATGGTGGTTTCCACGCCTAGGTAGGGTGAGTGTTTGATGGATTCTTTGATTTACACACACCTAGGGTTTAGCCAAATGCAACTATACCTAACTATATGCACTTCAAATTTTCATGAAAGTAGCAACATACAATTTAACTAGAAAGCTTGTAAATTTAACTATGATGTAATGATTTCTTGTAGATACTAAAAGCAAAAAGGTAGATTCTATGGTATCATGTGTATGTATATTTTTTTCTTTTGTTTTTTTCAATTAATATGATTGATGCAAAAGCAATGCAACTAAGTTAATTTCTTTACCATCTTTCCTTTCTTTTTCCTTTATGAAAATGGTTTTAAAAAATAATAGTAAAAAATTAAAGTATGGCTAACTAAAAGGAATACAAAATTAGACCCTTACCTAATCTAGATGTTTGCTATCAAATGAATTTAGATATGTCAGAGTGAATTTGGATCTTTCAGAGCAAATTTGAAAACACAGAGTAGATTCAAATCTTAGAATGTGAATTCAAAAATATCTTGTCATTGTCCAAATTCATTCAAAACCTACAACTTCACACATAGAACACTAAAAATTGCAATTAGTGGTGAGGTATCTACTTAATACATTGCAAGTGTGATCCTCAGTGACGTGGTAGTTATATCCCCTTAGTTATTTCAACAAAATGCAAGTAAATTTATCAATTCCTAGATCTAATGCAAGCATATGTATTCATATAGAAACAATGAAGTAGTATAGGATTCAGTAAGTAATAAATGTGATAACAACCAAAATGTAAGATCTAAAATGATGTGATAAACCTAAGAACCAAAATTTTCCCCCAGTATAAGTTTGTGTGATTTCAGATATTTTCAATGATTTTAAAAATGTCTTGATATTTTTTGAATTCGTTCAAACCTGTAACGGTCTGATTTAGAAAGTTGTAGAGCAATTTTGGAGATCTTTCAATGAATTCAGACAACCAAACAATCTTTCAAATTTGTTTAAATCCTACAATTTTATAAATACTTGCTAAATATCTACAATCAAGGGATATCAGAATTCATATTATCCATTATCAAGATCATTACAAGATAAGAATTTATCTTTTAGGAATATCTATGCAAATTCAAAACTTGTAGAGCAAATTTGAAAATATTTTGAAATGGCCAAATTCGTTGAAAGTAAATGAATTTTGGATATATAAGTGTAAAATAATAAATTCAGAAAGCTATATCAACACATAGGGATTGATAGTACCAAGTATCATCTCAACTGATCTCTGGAATGATGATAGGATGGCAAAATATCTTCATAAAACTTGTAATAAAACATGAAAAGCTCTTCTCCACCTCAATTTATTGCAAAATCACCATTACCTCCTTATGAAAGTTACCTAGAAATTTTAAGAACCAGAGCCAATTGAGAAAAAATGAGGAGAAAAAATATAGATTAGGGTTGTTAGGGAAACTTTAAAAAATTTCCAATCTGGACGAATTCGTATGGTTCTGAATTCACTGAAAATATAGGTTTGCCAAAATTGGAGGTAAAATCCAAACAATCCACTAAAATTAGGCACACATTTGATTTGATAAATTTGAATAGTTCTGAATTTGATTTGGTCATCCAAATTCGCTACAAAAGGGCAAAAGGACAATATTAGGCTTTAATGGGTACAACAATTGAGGTAATTAGTTGAGGGGGGAAGCTACGTTGCTCAGGAGGGAAAATATGTTGTTAGGAAGTATAGGAATTTTTAAGTGTGTCAAAATTCCATGGCTTAACTTATGATGTTTGACTCTTCATTAAATGATATCCAAATAAGTGTTGTGTCTCTATATACATTTTACAAATATCTCCCTTTGGTGAATGCTTCTAAAAAATGATCAAATTGCCTTACCTGAGCAATAACAGGAGGAAACATGATCTTGTGTGCCCCAAAAGGAGGTATGTGTAGCTATATGTTCCTTATGTTCCAAATATTTTTGATATAATTTTGATTGATTTCCTATATTTTCTCTCTTCTTGGGATATGGCTAGAAAATAAAGCCTTTTATGGGCTTTGAACCATTTTTTATTCAAGTACTCCCTTATTTGGATCTTCTCATGAGTACTAGTTCCTTCCTCCACTTCCTCCACCTAAGATTTAGAGATCAAAACATGCTCATTGCTATCACCTTCTTGATGGGGGGCTACTATGTTGAGCACTATCATATTATCTATCCAAGTTAATATTGTCAAACTTCTTGGGCATGCATTCTTTACCTAAAATTCATCATGTGATAAGAGTGAGGAGATGTTTTGCATAACATCAATCTCCTCTTTGTCATGTTCAAAACTCTATTACACTTCTCTCTTCCAGTCAAAACTACCCTCGATGGATTGTGACCCATAACCTAGATAGAACTTCACCATTTAGAATCATATAAATCTCTCCCTCTAGCTTGTGAGGATTGTATTTCATTTTTCTTTACCTCTTAATTAGTAGTTTGCATCACCATATTCACTTCCTACTCTCCCCAATATTGATAATCATAATTAGTGAAAAAATATTATCTCTAACCCTTTCCTTTAGCCATGAAATCAGCTCTCCAAAGGATTGATTGTGTGATGGGATAGGAGTAAGACCAAAATAAGGGTTCATTTCTCTAGGTGGGTCTTTTTTGGACATAATTAACATATTTTCAGCATGGATGGCTTTTTGGAAAATATGAGGAAATTTTCTCTTTCTTAATTGCTAAATTGGAATACTGAGGTTTGGAGGAAATGCACAAATATAATAGAGATATGCCTAGGGTGGGAGGGCTAATATTCTTGGGGAATTATTTTCCACATTCTCTTGAAATAGATATTAAAATCTAAAAGGCTCTCATAAGAATATCTCTTGATAAATGCAAATTGGGTAAGGAGTAAAAAGGGATCTTTGGAGTCATCAAATTCATTTATAAGAGCCTAAGCTAAATATGCCCAAGTACAGATACTCTTGTCCTCCAAGTATTTATACCATAATAGCACTTTACCTCTAAGGGATAATACAAGTAACCTAACCATGACATCCTCAAATATGATGTTATAAACAAAGGACAAAGAAGCTATGTCTTGGTAATGTTCAACCACAAATTTCTCCTCCCCTTCATAGCTAGGAAGGTTCTTTAGGGTAATTTTAGGAATTTCATGAAGGATTGGGATTTTTAGAGGTCTAGTATCATACCATGGGGGTAATTTTGATGAGCCATCAGACCTAACTTATATGGTTTTAAGAAACATAATGCATCTACTAGCTTAGATTCTATGGCTTCATAGTTCTAGGAAGAACAATATGATCTCATAATATTTGATTCTTAAAGCAAGGCCAATAGATTTACCACAAGAATATATCAGATACTAATTATTGTGATAGTAAAATAGACAGTCAGGTATAGGAGTTGCAAAGCAAGGCATCTAGGTTCAATTACTTATACAGTCACCAGGTGAACTTACAATATCCACTTAAAAGGTCAAGGTAATTCACCAAACCTTGATTCTTCTAGGTAAAATACAAGAATATATCAAGCAAGAAAAAACGTAGTCAACACAGTGGGTTTATACTCTTATGTAGAATGATACAAATATTTTGAAGATAACTTTGGTATAAACCCGAGTTGAAATTGTGTAGAGTCACCAGGTGATCTATATGACAACTACCAAAACAAAGCATTACCAAAACTCTAATTTATTTATATAGTGGACACTTGGACCCACCGAGTGTACCAAAAATTGTTGTGGTTTAGATTGACATCAATATGAACTTGAATTGTGACTACTATCTACAATGATTTGAAAGGCGATCACCCACCAATCATATCCCAAACTGCACATTGAAAGGATTAAAAATCTTTAACCCAACCTCTAGAGTAGGTTGGTATACCTTGTCAACTTATTGAATGTTGACTCTTTTTAGCTCAAAATAATAAAATATTAGGGAGAAGAATGAAAGGGTTAAGAAATGAATGAATTGATGGTGGACGGATAAAGATAACAATATAGGAATCTATGGAGAACCCCTAAATTAATTTCTAAAAATAATGCTCAAACCTAACAACATTCAAAACTTGACAATCTTTAACATTGAGAGCTTTTGTATACTTAAAGAATCATTCCAAACATCTAAAGCATTAATAATCCAAATTAATAGAATATACTAAACATAACAACAATATTAGAAATGAATTCAGAAGATAATAATTAACAAACAATGTAGATGTAAGTTTAAGGTAAACATCCCAAGTAACACTAGTTTCATTAGTTACAAAAAATGTACAACATTAGTGTAAGCAAACACTTTAGAGTCGACCCTTTGGAATGAAGGTTCAACCTTTATTTATAGATTTAAAATATTTACATTTTGAGCATTATAGAATTTTTTTTAGATTTCTTGATTTCCTTACAATTTGCTTATCAATGTTGACATCCAATTATGTTTTCTTGAAACAGTTATAGTAAATCTAGAACAATCTCACTCTCAGTTGTCCCCTATTCTTGCAAAATATTTATGATCGTAGATCTACAACTGAGTCAGTTGGTTAGTGAGTTCTAGAAGCATCTAGATTACAACATTTTATCTTCCTAATAGTTCAACTTCAGTGGCTTCTAGTTTGATCCCTTCAACTTACTCTATCACACAACCAGGCAAGAATCACATTTAGAATTTGAGATTCAAAGAAAAATTGACATCCACCATCGATTTTGAGAAGAATGACTTCATAACATGCATAAAAAGTACAAATTAATTTATTTTAACATCCCCCATTGATATTGCAAATGTAAAGAGGGTTAAGGCCTAGAAATATCTAGGTTTTTCTAGGCTCAATGTGAAAATGGTTGTGTTTGTCGACATAGTTTTGTCGGCATGTTTTTTAAAAATATTTCAACCTCCTTCTCTTACATTATAGCCCCTATTCCCTTGCTTCCTTTCCTCCCTATTTTACCACCACCATTTCCTCCTTATCTCTCTCTCTTCCTTGCTCCATGTCCTCCTTATTCCTCCCTTTCCCTTATCCTTCCACACCGCCTCCCTTCCTTCCCTTCCTATAAATACTATGTAATTTTCAAAGACATAATAATATAATATAATTTAATTTATGTTATTGTGCCCACCTTAGTCAAATTCAGTCAATGGTATCAGAGCTTCGACAACGCAAGAGCCAAGGCAGAGGCAACCAGGAGCTTGATGCATTTTTTGAGGTGCAAGGTGTATAGGTCGATCAAAGTGTAGACTGATGTAGAGGCTCAAATTTTGAGGTGGCTGTCAAAGGTAGAGCCAAGGCGCGTAGATCCCAAAACTGGGCATGTGGACCAAGGTATAAATTTAACATGTGGCGCTGACTGGGCATAGACTAGGCATGAATCCCAAGGTGACACGTGGACAACACATAGATGGCTAACATGGAGGGCTCGTAGCTCGAAGAGCTGAGCTGGTAGTGGAGCTGGCAAGATGACATGACAACTGAGTAGGCAACTAATGTGGTGCAGTGAGGTGGCAAATTGAGGAGGCATCACTTGGTAAAATTTGGTTCGTTTGACGTGGCGAGGTGATTACAAGCGAGAATACCATGTGGCAAACAACGATTCGTCGGTAAGGGAAAAAGTATGGTTTGGTGATTGCTCGAAGGCTATCAAAAGTATTTGTGTTTGCGGGCATATAAAAATATTAGTTTTGTCTCCCACCCACTGCATGTGGGATAAAGTATTTAAAAAAAAAAAATTGCCACACGAGTTTATTACTTACCATGTTTACCTTGAAAACACGTCGGGCGGTGTAGCCTGGTGGTAAAGATCCTCAGTAGCAAAGCCACGACCAAGGTTCGAATCTCTCCAAGGAGGATCGAAGGATAATTAAAAAAAAAAAATGTCGATCGAAAGGGTTTAAATAAATCCTTGGCCACCTTATTTTTCGAAGCAGCTGCATGGCGCAGTGGTTTGGTCGGCCTTCGTTGAGAGAGGGGTCATGAGTTCAAGTCGCGATAAAAGGTTTTTTAAAGAATTTTAAAGGTTTTTTTCATTTTTTATTTTTTATTAAAGTTTTTAACTTTAATTTAATAGTTTAAATTTATACTTTTTATTATTTTTAAATATTATTGTTTAAAAAATAATTAAAAAGTATAAAAAATTATTAATTTTTTTTTTAAAGACTTTATTAAAAAATTTGAAAACCTTTTAAATCTTGTGGAAAATAAAAGTGGAAAATTACTTTTTCCTAGAGATTAAATTTTTTGAGCACCTGAAAACTGATATATGCAACTCAGCTAATGTTTTGCCATGATGAGTAGATGATCCGGTCAACCGGATGTTACCATGACCTATGCTCTCTATTGAGGAGAGAATCTACTAAGTCTTTTGATGAATGAGTCTGGTGAGACAGAATACATATTGTATTCAATCAATTGCAAAATTCAGTAATAGCCCACCAGAGGAAGCCCAATTTTGGATACGAGGCTGACTCAGAGAACAATATTTTTGGACAATGATTGGAGTCTGATTTAGTTGCATTTGAGCCTGAGGAAAAATCCAATGAGAGCTATACCCCATGCTCTCCAGAGCCAGAGCCAAAGCCAGAGCCAGAAGAGCCTGATCCAGCAAAGCCTAAGACAGTAGAGGTCGAGCCAGTAGTAGTTCCTGAAATCATTGTCATCAGTGACAACGAGGATTCCATTGCAGATAATTTTGGACCTCTAGTAATGGACGATACACAATAAGAGGAACTTAAAATCAGTGAGAGAATTACGAAATATAGATTTGATTTGAATATGTAATTGCGTTGTACTTCCTATTTTCATTCAAATCAAAGTTTGCTTTCAAGTAGTAGAAATGGCCTCAAATTCAAATCTCTCAATTCCTAAATTTAATGGTAGTGATTATGAATAATGGTCAATAAAGATTAAAACTATGTTGATAGGTAAAGGTTTATGGGAAATAGTTGAAGAAGGTTACATAGAACCCTCCACTACTAACTGGTCTGATTTAAGTTTTGCCGATAGAAAAGCTAAGAAAGAAGCCCAAAAAAATAATTCCTTTGCCCTATACCATTTACAAGCAACCCTAGATAAAAGTATCTTTCCTAGAATAGCATCTTGTGTAACAGCTCAAGATGCTTGGAAAGCCTTGAAGGAAAGCTTTCAAGGTAGTGATCAAGTAAAACATGTCAGACTTCAAACACTAAAGAGATATTTTGAAAATCTTAGAATGCAGGAGAATGATAAAGTAGGAGACTATTGTGTGCGAGTCAAAGTCATAGTAGATAAAATGACCACTCTAGGTGAAGAGTTTAAACCTAAGGTTGTGATGAAGAAAGTGTTGCGAACACTTATTCCTAAGTGGAATCATGTATCAATCATTATTGAAGAGTCAAAATATTTGACTACACTTTCCTTTGATGCACTAATTGGTTCTCTCCTTTCACATGAAGAGAGATTGCAGGAATCTCCTTCCAATAGCCATGGAGGCGATGACAAAGCATTCGCTTCACAAGAAGGAAAATGCCAAGGTAGAGGTCGTGGTAGATGTCAACAAAGAGAAAGAGGCAGGAATAGTCCACGAGGTGGAACTCCAAGGAGAGGAGGATCTTCAAACAGAGGTGGAGGTCAAAATAGAGGTGGTCATTAGAACAAAGGAAAGCATCCAAGCCGAGGAAAAGGAAGTGATAAGTCAAAGCAATTTTGCTACAATTGTGGCAAACCTAGCAACTTCGCTCATGACTACTGGTCAAAACCCTCACAAGGGAGTAGTAGCAACTAGAGTAGTCAGTATGGCAATTTTGGAGAAGAGGAAGGAACCTCAAATCTCTCTCTCTCATATGGCTAGTCTAATAAAAACTTGAATGACACTTGGATCTTGGACACTATGTGTTCAAATCATATGAGTGGCAAAGAAAAACTCTTTGCTACCTTGGATTCTTCCTACAAATACAACATCAAGTTAGGATATGACAAGTCATTGGCGATTGAAGGCATTGGAGCCTTGGAGGTTCCAACAAAAGAGGGCATCAAACAGGTGAATGATATCTATTACACACCTTGTCTCCAACATAATCTTCTTGGTGTTTGTCAAATGTTGGATACAAACTATAAGTTGCTATTTGATGAGGGTAAATGTATTATTTTTGATAAAAATGATAGTAATAGAGTCATTACACAGGTTCCAATGACTAAGAATAGGTTATTCCCTTTGAAGTTTTGGCAACCAAGAGGAGATCAATTGGCAAATGTTGCTATTTCAAATCCAAATGTGCTATGGCACTTGAGATATAGTCATTTGAATTCAGCCAATTTGAAGATGTTAACTTCTCAAGCGATGGCGATCGGACTTCCTAAAGTTTAGGACAATAAGGAAGCCTATGAAGGTTGTGCCTTGGGCAAGCAATCTAGAACCAAATTTCCTCAAGGACAAGCATGGCGGGCCAGTTATCCACTCCAGCTAGTGCATTCATACATCTATGGTCCAATGCAGACCAAAAGCATTGGTAACAACTCTTAATTTCTTCTTTTCATTGATGATTTTTCAAGAATGTGCTGGATATATTTTTTAAAGCATAAATATGAAGCATTTGACTACTTCGTATATTTTAAAATAAGAGCTAAAAACAAAAGTGGATATTCTGTTAAGTGTCTTAGATCATATAAAGGAGGAGAATACTCCTCTAATGAATTTTTGAATTTTTGTAAAGAACATGGAATAAAGAGGCAGTTCACTGTTGCCTATACTCCATAGCAAAATGGTGTGGCTAAGAGAAATAACCACACCATTGTAGATATGGTAAGATCTATGCTTAAAATAAAGCATTTGAGCAATATGTATTGGGTAGATGCAGCCAGGACCAGTGTGTATATTTTGAATAGGAGCCCTACTTCAAGTTTGAAATGGAAAACTCCTTACCAAGCATGGTATGGTAAGAAATCAAATGTCAAGCATTTTAGAGTGTTTGGTTCACTGGCTTACTCACACATTCCTGATGAACAGAGGAAGAAGCTCGATCCTAAGAGTCAAGCATGCATTTTTTTAGGGTACTGTGAGACCACAAAAGCTTACAGACTTTACAATCCCAGGACTTGAAAGATAATAGTTTCTAGGGATGTGATTTTTGATGAAGGGGGAGAATGGGGACATCCCCAAATTTATAGTGATGTTGAATCTCATGATACAGGTCCTTCACAAATTCAACAGGTGCCACAGAAAGGCAAGACATCTCCTCCTCCAAGCCCAAGCAGACATTCTACATCTAGTTCATCATATTATTCACCAAGTCCTTCTCCACAAAGGTCAGTCATTTCCTCACCAATGGATATTGATTCTCCATCTAGAGGTAAGAGAACTCTCCAGCATCATCCATCTTATCATATGTTGGATAAAAAAATTTCAAGAAGATATACTAGAATTCAAGCTAGTGAAATGAGTTATGTTTTGCAAAGACTTGAAAATATGCATTTGTATGGTGATTATGACTCCCAAGAACCTCGGGGAGATGTAGTTAACTATGCTTTGTTAACTAGTGTACAACTTGAACCTTCTAGTTATGAGAAAGCATGTACTCAAAAAATTTTGCAAGATGCTATAAAAGAGGAGATAACCTCTATAAAAAACAATGATACTTGGGAGCTGGTAGAGCATCCTAAAGGAAAGAAGTGTGATGGATGCAAATGGGTCTTCAAGACCAAATTCAATGCTGATGGAAGCATTTAAAGACACAAAGCAAGATTGGTAGCAAAAGGATTTACGTAGAAGTATGGTATTTATTATGAAGAGACATTTACTCATATAGCCTGACAAGAGAGCATCAGAATAGTTCTTGCTTTAGCTGCTCACAAGGGTTGGAAAATCCAATACATGGATGTGAAGAGTGCCTTTCTCAATGGGTACTTGACAAAGAAAGTGTATGTTGAGCAAATTCAAGGATTTCAAGATGAAGGTAAGGAGAAATTTGTTTATAGACTAAAAAATGCACTCTATGGCCTCAAACAGGCATCACGATATTGGTACTCACGAATTAATGGGTACTTTAAATATTTTGGGTTCACAAAAAGCAAAAATGAACCCACCCTTTACTACCTAAAGCAAGGTAACGACATCCTCATAGTTTTCTTGTATGTGGATGATCTCATATTCATGGGTAGTAATAAAAAAGTGAATATGGAGTTCAAGCGCTCCATGATGAAGCAATTTGAGATGAAGGATATCGGCTTAATGCACTACTTCCTTGGAATGGAAGTCCATCAATCAGATACAGGTATCTTCATCTATCAACATAAGTATGCTCAAGACATGATCAAGAAGTTTGCTATGGAGCATTGCAAACCATTTGCAACTCCAGTTGGACATGGGATCCAATTAAGCAAAGATGATGGAGTACCTAAAGTTGACGTGACCACTTTCAAGAGCATGGTTTGGAGTTTGATGTTTCTCGCCAACACTAGACCTGATATTCAGTATGTTCTTTCTCTTGTCTCTCAATTTATGGCTAGAACATCTGAGCTACATTTGCAAGCATCTAAGATAATTCTTAGATATGTGAAGGGTACATTGGATTTTGGAATCCAGTACCATAAATGTAACACTATCAAGCTTGTAGGCTTCAGTGATAGTGATTGGGACAACAACATTGATGATAGAAAATCAACTTTAGGAAATTGTTTTAGTCTGAGATCAGGACTAATAACATGGAGTTCCAAAAAGCAAATTGTGGTAGCTTTGTCTTCTACAGAAGTTGAGTATATAGAAGTCACCTATGCTAGTACTCAAGCCTTATGGCTAAGAAAAGTGTTGGAAGAGATTGGAAAGCAGCAAAGTGGTCCGACCAGGATTTACTGTGACAACATCAGTGCCATTCAGTTGGCATATAATCCAATCCACCATAGCAGAGCAAAAAAAATTTATATGAAGTACCACTTCATCCGATACATGGTGGAGCATGAAATTGTTGAGCTTAAATTTTGTCATACTTTGGAGAATGTTGCGGATATCTTCACCAAAGCAATGGCTAAAGCTCAATTTATAAAGTCGAGAGACTGTGTAGTCAGTTCTCTCAAATTTAAGGGGGATAATGTTGCAAATGTAAAGAGGGTTAAGGCCTAGAAATATCTAGGTTTTTCTAGGCTCAGTGTGAAGATGGTTGTTTTTGATGACATAGTTTTGTCGGCAAATTTTTTAAAAATCTTTCAACCTCCCTCTCCTACATTCTAGCCCCTATTCCCTCGCTTCCTTTCCTCCCTATTTTCCCGCCACCATTTCCTCCTTATCTCTCCCTCTTCCTTGCTCCACGTCCTCCTTATTCCTCCCTTTCCCTTATCCCTCCACGCCGCCTCCCTTCCTCCTTCCTCTCTAACTTCCCTTCCTTCCCTTCCTATAAATACTATGTAATTTTCAAAGACATAATAATATAATATAATATAATTTGTGTTATTGTGCCCACCTTAGTCAAATTTAGTCAATTAATGTGTAATTTTCTAATATACAACAAATAATGTCTAGGCTCGTGCTCTTTGGCTCTCCTAATTTGAAGAATATGGCTAGATCCATGATTCATAACTAGGTCCTTTGCCTTAGGGTCAATCGCTTCATCGGGTTTGTTGCCTCTATAGGTTAGTCTTTGTCTTGTGCCTTAGGGTCAGTATTTGGGTCCTTCCTTAGTAGGTCAGCCTCTAGGTTTGTTGCCTCTGTAGATCACTACTTACTAGGTTCACCATGGGTATGATCCCCTCTCATGGTGAAACTAATCTAGAAGGTGTCGGTCTCTATTGAAAATGCACCTTTATACAATAAATTAAGCCATTTGAGAGTGTTCGTCTCTACCAAAAATGCACTGTTTATTATAAAAAAGGAATCATAGACTAGAATCCAAAATTAGAGGATGGAGAAAGAAGAAGAATCTTTTGAAGTGTCTATGTCTGTAATCTTCAAAAATTGATGTCTAAAGTGTTAAGATTTTGTAGTCTTTAGAAGGGTAAGTGTTCTTATTATAACCATCTCATCCTACTAGAATGCATTCATAACCAGTCGTTGCATTCGCCAGGTGTTATAGAGAAGATACCTAGGTATTAGGTTCACTTACAATTTCCAAGAAAGAAGGTCAGGTTCAACCGAAAATGCACTCCATAACACAACAATATTTTAACAACAAAAAAACATATTAAACAGTTTCAAAAGTGAAAATGGACACCACCAATGTGTCTAGCTTGAAAAATCGTTTTCCAATACCTATATAATACTATAATCAGATCTGAATAAAACCTTGAAAGGAAGAAAAATAATAATAAAGCTCTCTGTATAACAAAAAAAAATAAAAATTTCCTCCCACATCATTTCTCCTCCCATAAAAATATTCCAAAATTATTTTTGTTCTCACTTATAAAATTAAATTTGCCCCTTCCCACAAATAAGAAGAGATAATGAGCCATCCCCCTTTTGATTTAATTGCATTGAAGATAATTTAAAAATCAAATTTTAAAGGTCGACACATTCTGCACATGGGATAAATGCATTTAAAAAATAATAATGCAACGTGGCAACCGGAGCTTGTCGTCAAGCACCGTCATGTGGTAGTTGCGGCCATGCTATGTTATAGTCTCCCCCATCATCATTGCTGGTGGCCAATGAACAAAGAAATGTTGTGCGACGCGGCGGTCACAGGAGAAGACTAGAAGAGGGCCCAAGCTTTGGTCAGCCGTGTAGGGGAAGAAACACTTGGGCCTATCTTCTCGTGGCTAAGAAATTAAGGAAATAAGACAAAGTGCTTGGAGCCACACATCGGTTGTGAAGGAGAAAACAAATGCAAGGATGGATGCATTATGTGGAGCGTGGCAGATAGTCCTGTGGATCACGTGGGTTGGGTGGACATCTACAGTAACACGTGGACAAGTCAAAATTCAATGATAATTTTGTGGCTAAAAATACAGGTAGGGGGCTAAGAGCACCAGCTATAGTTTGACAATCGGATGATGAAATATTAAAAACAAAATGAGACCACCTCAACAATCAGAGATAGCGGATCACGCTGCATGTGCTATGTTTGGTGCTCAAGACCACGTCAACAACCACAGTAAAATGGGTATCTGACCACGTGGAAGCCCGGTGGCCACGTGCCCCATATTCAATTTGACTATTGTAATGGCCACATACATGGCCATGTCTTGTAATGGCCAGATCCGTCATTTTAGAGCTTGATTAAGCTATATGGTCCCTCCATAAGGCATGACTACCCTTATAGATCTGACATTTTCCCCTCATTATGTGAATACAATGGCAATCATAGAAACAAAAGTAGACCAACTGGAATCAAGCCGACTGGAACTTTTTGTGGCGCTGAATAAGAGTGATCACAATCAGAGATGACCATAGGACCCATCTAGAGCCATCGAAGAAAATGACAAGAGTTTCATGATCTGGTGATGGTGAGGCTAAAAAATAGGGTGTCACCAGTGTCGCTCCTCTGCACCTGTAGCGCTCGTTTCAGTCATCCATTGATGAATCCCATGAGAAGGAACGCGAGAAAAATGATGGCTCTCTCCCCTCCTTGAAAAAAAAATGTGTGCGCAAGCCTTGAACCAGATGACTTCACCAGATTTGACACCGCTTTTTAATGTAATATATCATGTTAAAATTAATGTAAAATATAAAAAACATTATATTGATATTATTTCATTTTAGATGTGGATGTTATCCTTTTTGGCTAAATGATTTTTTATTATATTCTTTATAGAACAAGAGGATTCAAATACCATTTACAATGGTGATCCTTTATTTTATGATGAAGCTAAGATTTTATAAAACTTTGGTTTTCATATTTTGATCCCATATTGAAAACTTTTTCTTCAATTGCACTATGGATTAAGTTGTAATTTTACTTATATAGTTTTTAAAATCCTTGACCCTTGAAGACATTGATAATAAGAACATAAATCTTATTTTTGTTCTTGATTTAATAGAAGAGAAAATACAATACCACATGTGCTCATATAAGTATCAATATTAACTTGCACAAAAGCATTGTTAAATAATATGTGTTTGCTTAGCGAAGTCAACTAAAATCAGGAAATTTGATTTTGAATATATTCATCATAGATATAGGTAATGATTTTAATATGGGAACCTAGTAAAGCTTAAGTTAAAGATAAATATTTAAGCTTAAAAAGTTCAAAGGAGTATATTATCTCCAAAGATAAAATAATATATAGATGGTGTATTGAAAAAAAGAAAAGAAAATATCACATTCATGGGATAGATCTTGAGGAGAATCCTTTTCTACTATGCCATATAGACAAGATAATATGGATTATGATGGATTTCTATCATGTACTTTTCCAATGGAACTAGAGTAACGTTGAAACATTGAGAAACCTATGATATCAACCAAATATATTTTAGAATAGTAGTATTCACTTTTAGAGGAGGTGAAGGTGAATGGTATGAAAAGAATAATAATGTAAAATTCTTCTTTTTAATCATTCACCATCAATTTCATAAAATATCCATAAACTAATATATGAAATGGTTTTCAAATGTACATATACTATAAGAAAACTTAGTTATAAAATTTAAATATTTTTTATTTTGTTGATCGTTGAAATTAAATGTAAAACACATATATGCATGTTGTATATCATGTAAGAAATAAAAGCATTTAATGTAAATGACTGGTAATAGAAAAATCTAAATATGATATAATTGACATTGGAATGCATAGATTTTAGAATGTATGATACTATAAGAGAAAGAAAAAAAAAAGAAATACACATAACTTTTCATTCTAAAAAAGGAAAGCATGTAACTCTTGAAAAGAGAGTATGTGGAGTTATTTGGAAAAGTAAAATTGGGATAAAAAAATGTCACTTATATAATGTTGTAACTTATAAAGTTCATATATATTCATCATCAATAAAAATAATGTTTCTATATATTATTTTTAAGAAAAGAAAAATCATATCTAGAACATAATTTGATCTTAGAAAAGAAAATTCGTATCTACAATATATTTGATAAAATTAGCTAATTATTCATAAATATGTTTTTAAATTTGACCTTAGAAAGAAAAACATAATTTTCTTATTAAAATTTATTAAATACATTGTTGATCAAACTCCCAAATAATGCTAGTGCATTAACTAGTCTAAAGGGAATAACTATGAAATTATAATACCCATACAAGTTCTAAGATTTTTCTTGTCGATATCAACATCCTTTATGCACAATTGATGATATGTTGATATTAAATTAACCTTTCAAAATAATAGCTTTCCTTGTATTTGATCAAATATGTCATGCAAATGGTACAAAGGATATATATTCTTGACAATGGTTGTATTCAACTACTTATAATCAATGTGGATCCTCATCGACCCATACTTTTTCTTGACAAACATTATATATGCCTCCATGGCAACACACTCAATTGAATGGAACATTTATCAATAAATTTTTGAAGTTGTATTTTTAGTTAGAGTAACTTGATACATGACATTCTATAAGGTTTATTATATATTAGTTCATTTATAGGGACAAGATCTATTGAGAAATTAAACTTACTTGTAGGTTAGAATGACAACTTGTTGAGAATTAAATCCTTGAATTGCTTAAGAAATAGATAGGAGTCTATGATTATTTCTCTCTTCTCACATTGATTATTTCGAATCAACATAGTAAATATTTGTATCCATTCCTAATACTATTTTTGAGATGCATTATTGAAATTTTTATTAAAGAAAAAAGGTGATCTTTTGCTTGATTCCTAACTTTATTCCAAATTCACATATATACTTAATATTTTTATGTAACAAAAATGTTTTTGTTAAAGTCTTTGTAACTATTATATGATAATAATAACACCCTATTATCCCAAGGGTGTCATCAAGAGGTTCAAATATGTTATCCAATCCCTAAAATAAATATTACATATCTTCATCTTGATCTTTATGGTTCAAATATTACAAGAATCCATCTTTATCTTCTAAGGTTTTCCTATCTCTTCCTCTATCAAAACAAAGTTGCCCAATAAACTGTATAAAAAAATGAAGTATATAATATAGAGTCAAATGAAATGGATACTTGGTGATCCATTGTACTATTTAAGGTTCCAATAATAGTAGCCTTATGATTTTTCATGATAGTTTCCAAAATTTAATATAGTTGATGTTCAGTTTGTTGGAAATATTGAGTTGTCATTGATGTCAAAGGTGCATGGTATTCAAGGCAAAAATATTCTTCAAGAAGTTTATAAGGTTGAGAAATTATTCAAGGCAAGGTATATCTCCAAGCAAGAAAAATATTTTTAAGAAAAGGATTATAATATTTAAATATCAAATTTAAATATTATAAAGAAGGACAAAAGCTTGGGACACAAAGGTTTAAAAGTTAATAAAAGTTGCTTGGGACAAAAGTTTAAAAGTTGATTGGGACAAAGGTTTAAATATTACAAGAGAAGGCCAAAGGTTTAAAAGTTTATAAAAGTTGCTTGGGACAAAGGTTTAAATATTACAAGAGAAGACCAAAGGATTTAAAAGTTAATATTTTAATATTTTTTAAATATTATAAGGGGTTTATAAGGTTTGGTGCCAACGTCTTTGGAGAGCATAAATTAAATTAAAAGTAAAATCAAGAATCGAATTCCCAAGGTGCAAAGGAAGGCATATAAATATGAAGGCAGGGAATTTATTATTTACCACCATGCAATGCAATAATTGAAAATTTCTAATGCGACCAATGATGTAAAAATTTCCAATTCATGTGTGAAATTTGAATACTTCTAGCATTAAATAATTGACGAATAATAGAAGAGGAAGTTGTAAACTGCGTAGAAGAAATTCGGAGTAGAAATATAGAAGATAAAATCCCCAATAGGTTCCATCCATTGGGGTATCACAGCTAGACGTCTAGCCCTGTGTTAGGGTGTTGCGGAGCAGAGTGTGCAAAGTTTGAAACCCTGCGATACCGTTTTACTTTGTAATAAAATTACGAAAGTGTGAATGTTATAGGCTAGTTGATCCTCTTTTGTTCTCAAATTGTGGTACAAACCATATGGTTGGCTATGCCATGGTGAGATGTTGTACATGAGGACCAAGGATCAATTTTTTTTGGGTGTGGTTTTTGCTTGGAAATCATGGTGGCAGTTGAGGTAAGAGAAAAATATTTTATTTTTATTAAAGTAGGGAGTCATAAGGTGCAACGTTAATATTTTATATTCTACATTGTCATAAGAAGGTGATATAAGGTGTGTTCAATTATTTGAAAGATTGTATTTTGTATAGTGTATGAAGGAGTTATTCTTGTATATTAAGGAGTCGTTATAAGGTGTAATTCTGATTGTTATAAAATTGTATTATGTATAAGTTGGAGTTATAAGGTGTAACTTTAAAATTTTAATTTTGTATTTTGCATGTCATAAAAGGATAAAATAAGAAGTGACTTTATTGGTTTAAAAGCTTCATTGTTTATATTTTTATAAGGGTATAGTTATTATTAAACACTTTATTTTGTGAGATTAAAAAGGAGATATAAGGTATTATTTTAAAGCTTTATTGTGCAATGTTTTTAGAAGGATTTTTAATGTGTATGATTTGAAAAAGAGATTTGCTAACCCTATTTTTTTAGCAACAAATGAAAAGAAAATTATTTTTGATAAAATAGGTTTGAAAACACATGCAAAAGATGATTATCATCATTGTGGCAGATTTAAATGTATGGTGATTTAATTTATTTCTCAAGGGTGGTTTTGTTTGAGGAAAATATTTTGTTGTCATATGGTTGGAGGTATAAGGAATGATTAGATGTGCATTGGTTTTGATTGAAAGAAGAGAGTGAATGTGCAAGAGTTATAGATTAAATTTATAAGCAAGTTTGTGTATTGTTCATGATTGATTTTGAAGAGAATGTGGAAGTAAGCAAACTATAATAGTCTTACATCAATAGAAAGAGTGTTGTAAAGCAAACCAAAGTGTCAAAAAGTACAAAGATAGTATGGAAGGATTCATTGAATAAAAGGACATTACAAGGTTAGTTTTCAAGTGCCAAGTTTAAAAGCTATCCTTCAATGTAATTAATGTGAAACATGAGAAACCGATAGACTTAATGAATGTGAAACTGGGTACTTGTAATGCATATCATTTTCTATATGTTCATGAAGAAAAAGAATTTTGGGTAGAATATGTCTAAATTGCTATAGTAGAGGAAAGCACATTTGAAAAGTTATGAGCATTGTTTGTATGTGATATTTGGGAAATATATGAGCATTGTTTGTATGTGAGATTTGGAAAAGATATGAGCATTGTTTGTATGTGATATTTGGAAAGATATGAGCATTGTTTGTATGCAATATTTGAGTAAGATTGAGTAGACTTTGTGAGCAAGATTGAGCAGGTTGTGAGCAGGTTGTGTGAGCATATTTGAGTAGGTTTTGGAGCAGATTTGAGTAGGCCTTTTGAGTAGGCTTTGTGAGCATATTTGAGCAAGTTTTGTGAGCTGATTTGAGTAGGCTTTGTGAGCATATTTAAGAAGTTTTTGTGAGAAAATTTGACTAGGTTTTTATGAGTATATTTGAGTAGGATTTATGAGAAAAATTGAGCAGGTTTCTGTGAGTATATTTGAGCAGATTTGTGAGTATGTTTGGATCATATTTGAGTAGATCTAAGAGCAATATTTGAAGTAGACCAGAGCAGAGGAGATTGGTATCTCTTGTGGATTGAGGTCCATGAACTAGAGCAGAGTGGATTGAGGTCCATGAAACATAGTAGAGGAGATTAGTATCTCCTATGGATAGAGGTCCACAAACTTGTGAGAGGGGACAAGTGTCTCCTATGGATGGATTTCCATAAATATTGTAATCGAGAATTTGTTTCCATGAAATCTATTGAGAAAATTTATAAGAAATATTTCTCTGTGGATGTAGCCCACATTAGGCGAACCACGTCAAATTTGTGTCTCTTATGTGTCTGGTGATTGGTGCATTTTTTCATTATTAAAATTGATAATAATTGAAGTTACTACTTTGGAAAGAAAAGTAAAAGTTTAATCTTATACTATTCATCGCCCCTCTCAATATAATCTTGTGTTCTTAAATTGATATTAGAGTAGATTTCTTTGTGAAAGCCTAACATCTTGAAGGAAGATATTATAGGAACACAAATGACAAAGAATAAAGAACCAGAATCAAGTAAATATTCAAGCAGTGGAGAAGAGACTAACATTGAGAGAAGAAATAAGAAGGATCTAATAAAACACAAATGTTTTTGTTGTGGTAACATTGGTCACTATGCAACTAATTATACACAAGCTAAAAATAGTAGCAGTGAAGAAGAGGTTAACTTTGTGAGAAGAAATAAGAAGGATCCGAGAAAACACAAATATTTTAGTTGTTGTAACATTGGTCACTATCCAACTAATTGTCCACAAGCTAAAAATAGTAGCAGTGAAGAAGAAAAGGAATACAAGAAAAAGAAGGAAAGGAAATTCTATAATGAAAACAAAAACATGCATGGTCAAGGCAAGCATGAGAATAAGATCTTTCAAAGACACAAGAAGATCTTTTATGTTGAAGAAGCAAGCAATGCTTCTAGTAGCAGTGATGAAAGCCTCTCAGATAGTGAAAAATAAGAAATCCTAATTTTTGCCATAGAAGAGAATGAAGATGCTCCTATTGTCAAATACCAAGAAGAAGAGAAAGAAGATGATCTTGTAGTTGAAGACCAAGAAAAAGAGAAATATTTAGAAAAGGAAGAGGAAGCCACAAATGATATGGAAGAGGAACTTGATATTGATCTTGAAGAGTTAAAAAAAGAGAACTTAATATTGAAGGATCAAGTACAAGAGAATGATAAAACAAAGGCAAAGCTTCTACAACATCTCACTGATTTAAAACTTAAAGTTGAAATGGTAAGGAAAATTGAATAAGGTATGGTTGAACAGTTAAAGGCAAAAGAGCTAGAATATTAACGACTAGAAAATGAAGTTATCTCTCTAGGGAAGGGACTTAAAAAATTTAATGATAAGATATCTTAGTTTAAGAAAAGCTCAAAAACCTTTGATGATATTATCAAAGTATAGAGATATCCATTTATAAAGAATCTACTTGGTTTTGAAGAAGGTCAAGAGAAACACAAAGAGGAGTCAAGCTCAAAATAAATAGAGTCATAAATTAAAATGATTAAAGAGGAACCTAAGACCTATGCTAATGTGTTGAGAAGTGGAAGCATCAATGAGGAAAAAACAAAGCACCATCAAGGGACAGGGACCATAAAAGAAAAAGCAATGAGAGAACCATACAACAATATCCTCCAAGACAATCAGACAGATTTTAATATTTATTTCATGGTTATTGCTACTCATGTAATATTTTTGGTCATAAATCTATACATTGCAAGGTTCATGGTAAGAATGATTATGGCTTCACCAAGAGAAATTTTAAGTCATTTGCACTTTTGAAAGACTACAACATCATGTGTTTCAATTGCAATAATTTTAGGTATAAAGCTAAATGGTGTAGAATAGTGTTCCCTAAATTTCTGACGTCAAGCAAAAAAGATAATTGTCAAGATGTTCAAAAGGGTATGACCTTCAAATTTTAGAAAAAGAAAATTGAAAATAAAGAAGAGCATTGTAAGTTGGGAGTAGCTTTACCCTATCCTAAAATTGATCACCTCAAGTAAAGGAGGTGGTGAGGGGGTTGTGCTAAGCATCTTATTTTTAGCCCCAAGGAGCCCTTTGCCATTGATGTCAAAGTGAGATAATTCAGTGAGGGGGAGCAGCTTGTCAGGGGGAGTAGATTAGAAATCGAGTTGTAGTAAAATAAATGTTTTTGAAGGGTTGCCATCAATGACAAAGGGGAATATTTTTGGAAATATTGAGTTGTCATTGATTTCAAAGGTGCATGATATTCAAGGAAAAAATATTCTTCAAGAATTTTATAAGGTTGAGCAATTATTCATGGCAACACATATCTCTAAACAAGGAAAATATTTTTAAGAAAATGATTATAATATTTAAATATTATAAACAAGGACAAAAGCTTGGGATACAAAGGTTTAAAAGTTAATAAAAGTTGCTTGGGAAAAAAGTTTAAAAGTTGATTGGGACAAAGGTTTAAATATTACAAGAGAAGGCCAAAGGTTTAAAATTTTATAAAAGTTTCTTGGGACAAATGTTTAAATATTACAAGAGAAGGACAAAGGTTTTAAAATTTAATATTATAATATTTTTTAAATATTATAAGGGGTTTATAAGGTTTGGCACCGCCTTTTGAGAGCATAAATTAAATCAAAAGTAAAATCATGAGCCGAATTCCCAAGGTGTAAAGGAATAATATAAATATGAAGGCAGTGATTTCATTATTTATTGAATAAAATATATCAAGTTATATGAAACAACATAAAGAAAAGAAGGATTGATATGTAGATTCCAAAGGAAAGAGAAAATAAGCATGCATAAGAAAAAAGAATTTAATCAAAGCTTAATAAAGACTATCTAAGATGAAAGGATTTGATATAAAAAATGATACACAACCATATATTGAATGAAGAAATAAATTCCAAGGAAATCTCAAAGTAGATAGTTTAGAAAAAAGGGTCGAGGTCAGATAAGTAAAAGGCTAGAGGCTTAGAGAACTAGCAGAAAAAATATCACATAATTTGGAAAGAAGGTATAGAGATTAGTGAAATAAGCATAAGACTGATAGCACTCAACAAAAATAGTCAAAAAATGAAATATTAAGCTTGTGAATGTTGAAGAGGACAACCAAAAATGAAATACAATGATGGAAAATACATGAGTTAAAGGAATATTAAAGAACCATCAATGAAACAAAAAAAAAACTAGTAGCCATCAAGAGAAAAAATTATATGAGAAATTTATTAGTGGAATGAGTGAAAGAATAGTTGAAACCATCAAGGGAGAAAACATATAAAAAATTTGTATTAAATTTTTCAAGCAAGAAACTTCTAAGCTTGAAGCCATGAATGCTGCCTAAAACTACACTAAGAAACAATGAATACAACACATTAGAGTGGTCAAATAACCATCAATGATATAGATCTAAGCAATATAAGACCATTTTGACTTGTAGAAGACACAATGAATATATAGGTAGAGACTAGCTACATGTAGGGAGAGATAAAGTAACGTGTATACTAGAATGAGGAAACATAGATAGTGAGCAATCAGAATGCTAAGAGTGAATGAAGTGCCAATAGGAAACATAGTTCAAATATCAATCAAAACTTCAAAGAAATAAGGATAAACAAAGTGCTAAAAGGATAAGCATAAAAGGGATGAGTAGTAAAATTGAAGTGCCACAAGAAAATCAAGTGAAATGGCAGTGAGAAGGGATATTTGAATGTAACATTAGGATCATCATTTGTGCACTAGCTATTTGGCAGAATATTGAGTGATGTTTGTGCCATGTCTTGAGGGTAAAATGATAAGTGATTGATCAGGTGAAAAGTTCAATGCAATAATAAATTAAAATATCTCAAAGAGCACTCAAATAGATCTTTGCCTGAGTGCATTGGAATACACTTCAAGGTAGTTTGGATGTAGACCAAATAAGAGTGAAACATTTGAAAGGTTTTTCAAGTAATCACCTAGCAAGTTGGAATCTAGTGTAGAAGGTGAAAAGAGTGCCAACATGAATTCAAAGGGAGGTATAAATTTTTTTTAAGGTTTTTGAATTTAAAATTTAAATTAGGGTTTAGGAGATATAAGGTTTTAATATTTGGAGGTTATAAAGTTTTAAAATATTTTATATTATTTAGGAGAGATAAGGTTGGAAAATAATTTAAAGCTTTAATATTCTTTATTATTTTTTAAGGAATTAGATATTTAATTAAAGTTTTCGTATTTAATTTTTGATTAGGTTATGGAGTGATAGTTTTTAGAATTTGTTTGGAAACTTTAATATTTTTAGGAGTAATATTATTTATTTTATTATTATTGTTATTTCTTAAATTTAAAATTTAATTATCCTCTTCAACTTTTGAAAATAAAATAATTTGGGAGTCAAAAGGTATTCAAACTCAAACTTAAGAAGTTAATTTTGCAAAATTTTCATATTTTCTAGTTTCTAAACATTAAGGAGATATAAGGAATCCTACTTCATAGAATTGTAATTTAGAAATTTTAAATTTAATTAATACCTAGGGAGTCACAAGGATGTATACTTCAAAGGAATTGGAGAATTCAATGGATTGTATGGAATTCATGCTACAAATGGAAAATTTTAATGCCATTAAATTTGGAATAAAAAATTTCCTTGCAAAATTCAAAGGAAAATTAGATCTAATCTCAAAATTGATCTATAGTGAAGCTATAGGTGAAAACTTTGAAACATTTGAATATATTTACATACAAGGATTGTTGAAACAATTTATGATGAAAAGAATAGTATTATAATGCCTTTAAATATTTGTAGCATTATGTATATGGAATTTCTTACACTCAAGTTTTACAAGGAAGAGAACATGAAATAAAAGGAATTTATTGAAACTCTTAAGAAGAAATCAAAAGTAGATAAATATTTTTTGGAAAATTTAGTTCATTCTTCATACAATATTGATATTCCAAGTTCATCTAACTCAATATTTTATTATGATGGTTTAAGCAAATGATTAGAAGTCTCTCTATAGGAAAATAAAGAGTCATATAATAGTATGGACAAACACAAAGGAAAGATTCTTATGCATGAATCTAAATTCAATGATAAAGTAAAAGAAGCTAAAAGGAGTGGATAACATGAAGCTAAATCGAAAGACATGGACAAACAACAAGAAAAGGAGAACCTAATCAAGATGAAATATACATACATTGTAAATTCAATTTAATATGAAATACAAATATTATTATTGAAGACTAAAGTATTCAATACCCAAATGATGTAATACAAGGGATTGTTGGAGAATATTACATTATTTGGTATATGCTAATGGTGTAGCCTTGTAAATTAGATTAGGGTTGTGTCCTTGATTAGAGTGTGAGTAAATATTTTATGTAATGTAATAATGTGTAGGAAATGCATAAGTGTCATGTAAATTATTATGCAAGTGTAATGTGCGTTAATGTACATAAGTGTCTCATATTTAAGTGTGCATGTGTTCTTATATTAGGAACTGTTATGTGAAGAGTCATGTTAAATTATGCATACAAGATAGAGTCATGTGTGTGCAAGTGTCAAGTAGAGAATCCAAGAGTCATGAGACTTGGAATATGGAAAGGAAGAGTCAAGTAGCACAAGAGTCACCCTACAATGGATATATTTTACTCAATGGAGATGACCTACAACATACATAGTCTACATTGTGGTGATTATTATCATATGAAAGTATTCACGATACACCTGTAAGAGAAAGAGGAGTAATAAAGATTGCATACATTTGAGCAATTAATATTGTAATTCTTGCTACCTACTTTTACATGTATGATTCAGGCTATTTATACATTCATATTTTTTCTTATTAGTGAATGCTATTTGACATATTATTATACTTGATTCACATATTAATTGGCTTATATTATTATGGTTACATTATTATTTGATCATATTATATTGTGGATATCATATATTTTATCCTATGAATATTAATACTATGAGATTTACATAAATATTAAGGCTTCAAAATCCATTAGTGGTACTAAAGCTACAAGCAAGTTTCTTGCACAGTTTATTTTTGATTAGCTACATAAGAAATTGAGTTTTTTCTACTGTGGAAAGATAGGCTAGGGTTTTTGCATAGTTGCAAAATATTTGAAGACTATGACTTAGCTAGAATATTTCCACTAGGTTGAAGAATAACCAATGAAGACTAGGATCCATATTTGGGTAAATCAACATGAGTACAATTGATTAATCAGGAAAATAGCCAATCCTAACAATGATAGGAAATTTTTAGAAATAGAAATCCATTGATATTGATATTATCTAAAAGAAAGAGAATAAGTATTAATTAATATAGGCATAACCAACTCAAGATAAAGTTGGTCATTCAAGAGAGAGCCATCCTAACATTGATAAATATTTTTAGGGACATAGACAAATTCCTGACAATTGATTACTGTCAACACTCAAAACAATGTTGAAAGAAGTTGGTACAATCAAGCTTTCTCATTTGGAGCATTAGGGAATTTTATAGTCGCATTGACATTGATATTGGATTCTAAAGTAAGGAGGAGAATCATTATTGGAGTTCTTAGGATCAACCTAAGACATTGCTACAATATATATTGATATTTATATAAGTGAGAAACTTTCTATAGTAGACAGAGAAGAATTTCATCTTAAAGTGCAAGAGAAGGCATAAAGCTTTTTTCAAGCAAGATTTGTTTTAAGTTTTAGAATATTATATATTCAGGTATTGAAGTTAGACCTTGATAAAGATAGATTGAGGTTACCTATTCTAATATTCTATTTGAAATATAAGGTGGTCTATAGAGAAAACAATTTAGGTCTTGAAAAAAATTACCTTCACAAGTGGTCCAAGAGAAGAGGCCAACATTAAAATGATATATGCTTTTCAAATGATAAAGTTTAAAGTGATGATTTGAGTTCAGAGAACTAGAGGATAAATAACCTTTAGAGAACTAGATTTGTAGTAAATATTTGTGGCCCATATTGGTGAAAATATAAAATGACATATTCAATATAAACAAGCCCCATATTACAAAAGAGAAAGGAAGCTAGAATAAATGTAACAACCCAAAAACCTAACTAAAAGGGGCTATGTTTTTTTTTTTAACAAAAACTAGCACATATTTGAAAGAGATATCTTTATCCCATTTGGTATGTACACAAATTAAAAATATATCTAAACTAACCTAATATTTAAAGTTGCTTATTCTCTCTTCCAACAAACTAACATTATTTATAAAATCTATTTAGGATATGCCCATATCTATACCATACACAAGTCTATCTGTGTAGGTATGCTACACATATTACGATAAGCTACTAGCCATATTTTTGTGAGGGCTAACTTATCTTCTTCTATAAATCAAAGGGTACACCCATATCTATACCATACACAAGTCTATTTGTGTAGGTATACTACACATACAATTAGGCTACTTGTATCATCTTCATGATGAAGTAACTTAATCCTTTCATAGATGGTCTACTCAATATTGTTTCTTGGAATATGTTTTCTAAAAAAAATATTTTCCATCAACAATTCTAATGGACTCCATAATCCCTTAGATTCTTCTCCTCTATTCCTAACATAAATCATAATTATACTAAAATATCTATCTATCTATATTATTTATCCAGAATAAACATTCAAGAGCCCTCAAATCATAGCAGGATAATTACTAAGACTATATAATTAGATCAAGCATGGAAAATAATGTCTGTAAAGAAACATTAAAATAAATGCTTAAAGAAATATCAAGATCTAACTAAAGCATAAATAATTAAATAGCTTGTGAAACTAAAACATCAAGATGCCTTATTAATTAACAAGTAAGAGATACATATCCATTCATTAAAAAATCATTACATAGTTCAAGTATGGTAGGAGTAATCCATACTTTTAAATAATAAATCATTACATCAATAAATCAAATAGAGGTTGCTCATCTAGAGTCTACCCCTTAATAGGTTTCTACATAGTCTTTACCATAACATTAATCAAAATACTATCTTATATATTTGATGTTCTTCTTGGTCCTTTAGCTTTCCCATCATTAAATTGATGATAGGAAGGGATTAGGATAGATCATAGATCTATGAAGCATGCATCTACTAGATGATTCATTAATCTAATGTATTTATAATTCCATATGCTAAATTACAACTATACAATCACCAATACATTTTTAGTTATCAAAGGAAAGTCATCTAATAAACATGAGTAATTTAGTATATCATCCTTTATCAATCAAAATTTCATGTTCTAACATAAAAATCCATCCTTTGAATAAATAAAATACTTAAAGATCTCATTCATTTCTTAAACCAACTAAGGCCTCATAAACCCTAATTAATTAAATACTTAAAACATCCATTTCTTTAACTAATTAAGGCCCCATAAACCCTAATTAATTAAATACTTAAAACTTAGTGAATATCATAATATTTTTAGTAAGGGATGATAAAAATGATATATTGGGAGTGCAGGGGGATGGAGCAGTGTGAACAACAAAGGCAGAGAAGGAGGTTTGAATTTTTTGAGTGGGAACCTTGAGCAGGCGGTAGGTTAGGATCCAGAGGCAAGAAATATGACTGTCTATGGAAGGTGCTAAGGGCCTATTCTCGAATAGGTTTGCCAGGTATGAGGACCAGTACCTCCTGACTAAGACCTGAACAAATGGACCTGGTAGAGTATTGTAGGTCCCAGAAGGGGTTTATCCTTTGTAGAAAACCTAAAAGGCAAAAAGAGTGATTTCCACTCTCTCCCACCCCTTATACCTGATAACAACTAGATCATGGCTCCTACTATTGCTATGGGTCCTTTTCTATCCTTGGAGGAGTTTTCACTAGTAGGCAAGATTTTGGGTGGAAGGTCGGATATAGAAACTATACTTTCTTGGACGTTATCCAAATGGAGAACAGTTGGAAATCTAGAGATTGTTGCTCCATCCAGGGGTTTTTTCATCCTAAGGTTTAATAACTAGGAAGACACAAATCACATCCTAACAGGTGGACCGTGGTTCTCAGGTAAGCACAACTTGTTCCTCAGGAAATGGGGGGAAGAATTTGACCCTGAAAAGCAAAATATCAATACATCCCCCATCTAGGTTCGATTACCAAACCTTTCGGACCAATTTTTTAATGAGTACTGGTTGCAAGGTATTGCCATAACTATTGAGGAGTTGGTTGCCATAGACCATTCAACCCTAGCAAGGACAAGGATGATGCATGCAAGGATTTGTGTCAACGTAAACTTAGATTCTTAGTTACCAACCTTCATGGAACTAGGTTATGGTGATTATCTGAGAAAGCAGCCGATGGAATATGAAAATAATCTAGCATTTTGCATAGAATTCAAAACCTAGGGCCATTTGTGAAATAAATGCCTAAGCCTAACAACTAGCAGAGAAGGCCAGAGTATGAAAGGCAAAAGGGCAAATGGTAAAGCTTTCCCTAGGAACCAAACTATAGGAGGAGCAACAGGCAGAGGCAGGTTCAGGCCAATCAAGGATAATAATATCTACCATGAGCAAGGTAATTAGGATCAACCCCAGGAGAGATGGAAATAACAAATTACCTTCGAGCATGAAATCCAGGTAAGTTCTAAAATCTTGAATTCAAATCAATTTAAATTTCTTGATGACCTGGCAGTAGAAAGGGAGACGTACGAGGATGGAGTCCTCCAGGTTGAATTACTAGAAACCTTATAATCCCCATCCATATCGGGTCCTTCCAATATTGCAACCAAAAAACCTCCAAATCATAATGATGAAGCCTCAAAGTACACTCCTGAGGAATATAGGAAAAGGATGGAGGAGATAGGTCTAAAGGATTTGAGCCTACCCAATATCATAACCAAAAGCCCTTCAAACTTCTAGGAAGCTCCACAGTAGAATTATGGTGAATATAGGAAAAGTATGGAAGAGTTAGAATCAATAACTGATATGGTAGGAACTCATAAACCGAAAGAGGGATCTAGCCCAGTCCTTCAACAAATTGTACCTCCTCACTTTAGGCCAAAGAAGACCAAAAGCACAACAAAATCCCCAATATATTATGGAAATGAGAAAAATAGAGGGAGGATGTCTAATGCTAAACAAAATAGACTAAGGACTGACAATGAAGTAGCAAGTGGAAAACAAAAAACACTGATACAACAGGTTATCCCAAGTCAATATGATATCAAATTAGGTAAACCTCCCCAAGGAAAGGAGAGGGGGAAAATCCTAAATAATCTAAATGAAGGTACTCTCATGGAATGTGAGAGTCCTTAATGGCCCATCGACCCATAGGGTAGTCAGTTCAATAAGAAAACAATATAACCCAATTGTTATTCTCTTACAAGAAACAAAAATAGATGTAACCCAGTCAAAAATAGCAGCTAAAAAAATATGGAATCAAGGAGACATGGTTTTCAAGTAGGAAAGAGGAGCTTTAGGAGGAATCATGGTGCTATGGGATTCTAGGAGTGTGGAAGGAAACATTATCCAGGATGATGGCAGGGTGTTGAGTGTGTTTTTTCATGTCATTGACAAGAACAGATCATGGATTGTATCAAATGTGTATGCACCCAATTCATTTCAAGGAAGAACCTCATTGTGGGAATATTTGAGCTAGTTGAGTGCAACCTTTCATGATATTCCCTAGATGGTAGCAAGAGACTTCAATACTCCCTTATATCCCTCAGACAAAAAGGGTGGGACTGGGCTTCCAACAAGAATCATGGAAGAATTTAATGAGTTTGTCAATTCCAATGAGTTGATGGATGTGAGGATAAAGGGAGCTAAGTTTACATGGAGAAACCGTAGGATAGTAAGTCAGCTCATTCAAGAAATGTTAGATAGGTTCTTTTTGTCAAAATAAGCAATCATAGTGTTTGGAGATTCCACTTTGCAAGCTCTTACAAAAATTGCGTCAGATCATAATCCCATTTTATTGGAGTTTCCACAAGCTAATTCCTTTAAGAAACCCTTTCACTTCTATTCAATGTGGATAAAGCATCCATACTTGAGGGAAAGAATCAAAAGCTAGTGGCAAAAACCCATTCAGGGCAACTCTACTTTTAAGTTAGCCCAAAAATTGAAATCGATGAAGGAAAAACTAAGAATTTGGAATAAGGATGTGTTTGGGAATCTCTTTTAGCACAAGAAACAAGTGGGATAAATCCTGAGTGCCATTGACATCAGGATTCAAAGTGGTACTTATGATGAAACAAAAAGAACAGAGGAGCAAATTAAGCTTGCGAAATATCACAATATTTTGGCCTGTGAGGAAACCTACTAGAGGTAGAAATCCAAGGCTTTATAGCTGAAGGATGATGAATCAAATTCAAAAAAATTCCATGTCACTACCTTGAGAAATATAATTCATACTAATATTAGGAATTTGACCAGAGCTGATGGATCCAAAACTCAAAATTTAAATGATATTAGAGATGAAGCAGTTAGCTACTTCAGCTCCCTCCTCAGGGATGGATCCCAATGCCAAGAGGAAGCCAAGGAGACCCTCATTCAATTCATACATAGTTTCATATATGGGACCACTAACGCCAAACTCCTAGCTCTATTCACTGAGAAGGAAATTAGAGATGCTTTGTTCAATATGGAACCTAATAAGGCTCCAGGTCCAGATGGATTCCCTCCATGTTTTTACCAGGGTTTTAGGGATATTGTTGGGGAGGATGTAATATCGATGGTAAAAGAGTTCCTGTATTCAAAACACATCCTTAGAGGGTTTAATTCTACTTTCATTGCATTTATACCTAAGGGTCCGGACCTTGAAACAATGGCATATTTTAGACCAATCAGTCTATGTAATGTGTCTTACAAAATTCTTATAAAGCCATAGATAACAGGATGAAAGGAATATTACCCCTCATGATTGATACCTATCAAGGGAGATCAGTGCAGGGAAGATCAATTCTTGATGGGGTGATTATAGTCCATGAAGCCCTTCACTATACAAGCCAAACTAAGAAGACAACTTTTGCCCTAAAGCTTGACATGAATAAAGCTTTTTACCGCATCAATTGGGATTTTCTGATTGTAGTTCTTCTAAAATTTGGCTTCCATCCTCATTGGGTAAGACTTATCAAAGGGTGTATCCTCAAGCCTTAGTTCTCTATTCTTGTTAATGATACAATAGCAAGGTATTTCCAAAGTCTTAGAGGCCTAATACAAGGATATTCGATCAGTCCAATGTTGTTCATTATTATGGTGAAGGCTCTAGGTAGAACGATCAAAGCGGCCTACAGTGTAGGCCTGATTTCTGGGATTAGGGCCACCTCCTTTACTTGTACAGTAACCCACCAATTTTTTTTTTATGATACCCTAATTCTGACTTAGGCCTCAGTTGTTGAAGCCAGAAGGATACAACAAATCTTAAAATTTTATGATGAGGCGGCTGGACAAAAGGTAAACTTTTTCAAAAGCAAAATTTACTTCCTTAACACCCCCATTCCAAGGTAGGTTAGGATCATGGGGATTTTGGGGTGTTAAATTGCTACTCTCCCTAATTCCTACCTAGGCCTTCCCTTGTTCACAAGCTCCCCCTGGAAATCAATGTGGGACAATGTGGTAGGAAGAATTCAAAAGAAATTGGCTGGGTGGAAAGGTCATTTTCTGTCTCAGGCAGGTAAAGCTACCCTTACTATGGCCTCCCTTCAGAGCATCCCAATTTATTTTCTATCATTTTTAAAGCCCCAACTACAGTATATCAAAATATTGAATAGATCCAAAAAAACTTCCTCTGGTCAGGGTCGGAATAAAAACAACGACTTCACCTAGTGGGATGGAGTAAGGTTTGCAGACCAAAGGAGAATGGGGGTTAAGTCTGAGAAGATTATCCCAGTTGAACATGGCACTAATTACCAAGAAATCATGGCGTCTCTTAACTAAATAGGAGAATCAATGGACTGCCATTATTAAAAGGAAATACCTCCAAGGCATTGATTTTCTAAGGGACAGTATCCTAAAAAAAGGATCGACTTTCTGGAAGGCAATCTTGACCAGCATAAATGTCATCAATAAAGGGTTGATATGGATCCTAGGTAATGGGAAAAATATTAGTTTTTGGGATGACATATGGGTTAGGTATGAGGCCCTCTCTCAATTGCCCCACCTTGTCAGGGCCAAGGAGTACATTGATCATTTCATAGGAAGGAAAGTTGTTGATTTTATGATTCAGAATAATGGAAGGTTAATATGGAAACAAATCAGGATTCTGGGATTCGAAGCTGAATCAAAGGAGATCCAAAATATCTTGCACCAATAATTTATTTCCATGAGAATTGGAGAGGACCAAGTAACATGGGCTGCAACTGAGTGTGGTCATTTCACTGTCAAATCTGCCTACAAGCTTATGATTGATCCTGAGGATCCCATCCTCTAGACCCAGTTGGTGTGGGTCAAAAATCTTATCCCCAAAGTCACCTTCTTTTCATGATTGGTGATCTAATGGAGGATAGTTACCATTAAGAACATGTTAAAGAAAGGTTTGATTATTGCTAACCATTGTTATCTGTGCAGGGCCAGCTGGTAGTCCACCCTCCATATTTTCCTTGAATGCTCGATTGCAGATGATATTCTAAGTAGGGTATTCCAAGATTTTAGCATTTTCTAGGTCAGAATAGCCACCATATTTGACCTTTTCCAAAAATGGCCCAATCTCTTATTCAACCTTAGTCTTAGGTTCATGTGGAAGATTTCCCTTCACCACATCTTGTGGCATGTTTGGTTAGAAAGAAACCATAGAGCCTTTAGGGGTACTAGCCATGATCCCATAACCATCACCAGCAATATCCTTGCCTTTGATCATGAAAACATCAGTATTATTCTCTATGAATCTCAGTATAACCATCCTTGGGAAAAATAGCTTGCCCAATACCTTAATATTCCCTTAGAAGAGGAACATGTGGTCATTAAGGCTAATCCCATAATAGGTGTGACTTGGACCCCATCTCCGATCGGTTGGCTCAAGTTCAAATTTTATGGTGCTACTAAGGGCAATTCTAGAAGAGACAGTTCTTGAGGAGTGGTTCGTTACCACCAAGGAGGCTTGGTGCTGGCATTTTCTAAACAGTTAGGAATGAAGACCAACAATGAAGTAGAAGCAAGAGCCCTATGGAGAGGACTATAGATGTCCTAGGATATTGATTGCAAACTAATAGTCGAAGGAGACTCAATGAAAATTATAAAACTTCTAACCAATGGTAAAAAACCTTTGTGGTGGATCGAACCAATCATATACGAGGCAAGGATACTTTTTGAAGCTAGGAATGACAGGCTGGCACAACACGTGTTCTGGGAAGGCAACAAAAAAAAAAATAAGTTGGCCAATCGAGGGGTTGATGCTAATGGACTTGTCACGTGGGAATAAGGTGTCCCTAGTTATGTGGAATAAGCAATGCAAAATGACCACTAATGAAGTCTGAGGTGGGGAATTCGGGTGGTGGGAACACAGACACGGGTGTAGGTACAGAGGAATTTTGGTTTTTCAACTCTGTCCTATTCTAATCTATGATAAATTTTGGGTTTTTATTTGTACTGAGGATAGGGTCCTTCATCGAATTATGGTTCTTCTTAGCTCCATAGATGGTATAAAAAGTTTTCTGGGGATTAATAGTGTCTTTATGGTTTATGGTCAGCTGGATGGTCGGGCTGTTAGTATGGGTAAAGGGTACCAAGTCCATTATGTATTAGGGCTTAGAATGATAAGGAACAGTAAAGGACAGTTTGTCCTTAGCAAGGAAAGGATCCACATCAGCTTACATCTATTTTTTGTAATAGGTTTTGGGTTAACCTTTAAAACCTGGTATTAATGAAATGACCCTTAATTACCAAAAAAAAAAATACTTAAAACATCCATTTCTTTAACTAATTAAGGCCCCATAAACCCTAATTAATTAAATACTTAAAACATCCATTTATTTAACTAATTAAGGCCCCATAAATCCTAATTAATTAAAGACTTATAGCCATCATTTCTTTGACTAATATTATTAAAAAAAATCAAATGCAATCTTTAATTTAATTTGTCTTTATTCAATCCATTAAATCATTATTTTATTAATCAATTAAATCAATCTTTAATTAATAGATTAAGTTAATATTTAATTACTCAATTAAATTATACATTTTAATTTTAAATAAATTGATTAAACCATTCCATAAATAATCAATTTAAACCATTCACTAATAAATAAATTTAACAATTAATTCATTTCTTCTTTTTAAAACGAACCTTTTCCCAAAGAGGGGTATCAAATTAACTGAAGAAGATCTATGGGCCTATCACTAAGGTTTAAAAGGGTATGTAACCCTTGGTCAAACCAATAGCAATAAAATTATGGAACAATAGACCAAACTCCACGTTCTAGAAATGTAGGTTAACTCTCGATCAACACACAACTTGCGTAGGGGCTAACCTAGTGCAAAGCACACGGGTTTACCAATATTAGAGAGAGCCAAATTCTAAGATAGGTTAGGTGCATGACAAGTCCCATGTGGGACTAAGAGTTTTACAAATATTATGATCATAACTTACATCCACGATCCACTCAATGCCACATAAGAAACAATGTGTCTATGCATCATCTAAACACTTAGAATTCAAAGCATTAATTTCAAATAACAAATGGAGGTATTTCATATGGTTACGAAACTACCTAAAGTACCCCACAAACTACCTAAATGAATTAGAACTTAATTAAAAAATAAATAAGTTATTATTCATATAAATATGAATATAATGTAATAAGATAGACTATGATCTATGCTAACATCCCCCCTTATTACATTATTTTGAAATACAAAGAGTGTTGCAAAACAATTCAAATTTGACACGTGCAAGTGCCTTAGTGAAAATATCTACAACCTGTTCATTGGTGGGAATGTACTGGAGCTGTATCTTGTGTCTTGGAACTTCATCTCGAATGAAATGACATTGAGTGTCAATGTGTTTGGTACGTTCATGAAACACTGGATTCTTGACAAGCTTCAAAACACCTTGGTTATCGCAAAACAAGTGAATTGGAAGATTCTTTGGAAGACCCATACTTGAAAGAATGTGACTCAACCATATCACCTCATAGACTGCTCCACGTGCTGCATGATATTCTGCCTCTGTAGAAGATAAAGCAACCACCTACTGCTTCTTACTGTGCCAAGAGACAGGTCCAGATCCAAGATGGAAAATGTATCCAAAAGTTGATTTTCGATCATCAATGGATCCGGCATAGTCTGAGTCCATGTATCCCTATAAGAAGAAATTGTCATTCTTCTTGTACTCCAGGCCATATTTTGTACTACCATGGACATAATGAAGAACCCATTTTGCTACTTTCCAATGACTCACCTTAGGTTCCTACATGAACCTTGAAAGATAACCCACAACAAAACTGAGATCTGGCCTGGTGTTTGTCAGATATATGAGACTCCCAATCAGTTGGCGATAGAGAGTACCATCTACCTATGGAGAAGTATCATATCATGATAACTGAAGCCCTGGTTCCATTGGAGTTGCTTTTGGCTTGCAATCAGTCATGCGATATTTTTCAATCAATGTCTTGGCATACTTCTTTTGTGTCACTCTGATATGATTCTTTTTTTGAGCCACTTCTAAACCAAGACAATAGTGAAGAAGTCCTAGATCTATCATCTCAAAAGATTATTTCAAGTCATCTTTCACTGCATCGATCATGTTCTCTGAACTACCAGTGATGATCAGATCATCCACATAGAGTACTAAAATCACTATGTCAGAACCATTGTTCTTGATATAGAGATTAGCATCTGAAGGACTTCTTTTGAATCCATGTTGCAATAGGTGACTATCCATTTTGATGTACCAAGCTCGTGGAGCTTGTTTTAACCCATACAAGGATTTAACCAACTTGCAAACTTTTTGCTCTTGGCCTTCAACCACAAATCCTTCTGGTTGGGTCATATACACTTCTTCTTGCAAGTCACCATTCAAGAAGGCACTTTTGACATCCATATGATGTAACTTCCACCCAAACTGAGCTACCATGGCACAAAGTACTCGAATGGTAGTCATTCTTGTAGTGGGTGCAAAAGTCTCTTCATAATCAATTCCCTCTTTTTGAGCATAGCCCTTTGCAACAAGATGGGCCTTATGCTTATCAATAGTTCCATCTACCTTATACTTCACTTTGAACACCCATTTGCAGCCAATGGGCTTCTTTCTAGAAGGTAGATCAACTAGCTTCCATGTGTTATTTTTCATGAGAGATGTATGTTCAACATCCATAGCAGCCTTCCACTGAGGCTCACTAAGGGCATCTTGAACTGTTGTGGGTTCATTCTCATCCAATGCAGACATATAAACCCTTTCATCATCCATATCTACTTCTCTGTCTTCCTCTACATCTACAGATAGTTCATCAAACTATTGGTAAAGCTCATCAACCTCTGAAGTTGATGCCTCTGCTCTCATCTGTTGAGTCATGTTGCGTGTGCAAGGTCGATCTAGAGTTAGATCTGGAAGTGAAGTCAACTTTGAATCTCTCAATGTGCTAGTATACCATTTTGGAACCTTGTTCTGTGGGGGTGGAGTCTCTTTCTTAGGCTCCTCTTCATCTAGGTATACAATTGTAGATGTGTTATCTGATGTGAAAGCTTCATCAAATACCACGTCTCTATTGGTGTGTGTTTTCTTGGTCTTAGGATCTATCAATCGATATCCCTTTGAATGCTCATCATAACCAAGAAAAATACACTGCAAGGTTTTCTCATCTAACTTCTTTCTCTTCTATTTTGGAATGTGCATGAATGCCTTACACCCAAAAATCCTTAGATGAGAAATGGAGGGTTTCCTACCACTCCATGCTTCTTGTGGAGTCATGCCCTGTAGAGATTTTGTGGGTGCTCTATTCAGGAGGTACGTTGTTGTATTCACTACTTCTGCCCAATACTGCTGCTCAAGATGTGCCCCCTTAAGCATACAATGAACCATTTCCATGATGGAATGGTTCCTCCTCTCAGCAACTCCATTTTTCTATGGAGTATAGGTTATTGTCAGCTATCTCTTAATCCCATGTGAATTCAAAAATGATGAAAATTATTTGGAGGTATATTCCCCCTCTCGATCTAAGTGGAGGGTCTTGATGGAACATCCTGACTCCTTCTCAACACTCTTCTTGAACTGCTAAAAGTACAGAAATACCTCTGATTTCAATTGTAAAAATAAAACCCACATCTTCCATGAGTAATCATCAACAAACAACTAAAAATACCTCTTTCCACCATAATTGTTTGGCATAGGACCGCACAGATCGGTGTGTACCAACTCCAAAGGTTTCTTAGCTCATGAAGAGCTCACCTCAAATGGTACTCGATGTTGCTTCCCTACTAAGCAATCCGAGCAAACTGGCAATGTGGATGAAAGGTTGGGAAGACCTTTCACCATCTCATATTTACTCAACTCGAGCAAATATCCTGAACTCAGATGCCCATATCTCTTGTGCCAAAGAGAAGTGGCCTCCTTTGTGTTTGCCACCATGGCAACATGAGGCATAGAAATGGCATCTAAGATAAACAAGCCATGCTTGTATGAACCTATTGCTACATGCTTTCCCTTTCTGGTGATGAAGCATCACTTCCTACCATCCTCAACTCTAAAAACAACATCCATGTTTTTATCCAAGATCTGAGGGACTGACAACAAATTGTTTGCCAATCCAGGAACATAGAGAACTTTCTCAATCTGACAATGTCCATCTGGAAGAGTGACTGAAACATCTCCTTCACCTTGGACTCGGTAGGTCTTATCATCAACAATTATCATTGGTTTGCCTTCCTTTGCCTCAAAAGTCTCAAACCATGATCTATCACCAGTCATGTGTTTACTGGCACCAAAATCAATATACCACATAGGATCCTTCTATTGAGAAGATGTGTGGGTCATGAGCACCTTGTGTGCTCTCTCAAATTCTGAGTCTGATTCCTCATAAGCAACATGTCCCTTGGGTTGCTTATTCTTCTTCTATGGTTTGTATTTCCCCTTTCCCTTTTTCTTGTGATCTTGGTCATTGGGTTGTTTATTCTTAAACCAACACTTGTTGGTGTCATGGTTATCCATATCATAGATTTTGCAATATTTATTTTCTTTCTATTGAGGTTGTTTCCCTTTTCCTTTGGATGAAGATCCTCCCTTCTGAAAGTTACCTTGCTTCTTTCCCCCTTGTTTTGAGTAAAGTGCATTATCTGGCACTTCATCTCTTTGAAGTTGATTTGCCTCCTCAGTTTGAAGCAAATTTACCAACTCCACAAAAGTAACTTGTCTACCAGACACTTGTAGAGATGTGATCAACACCTTGTAGGATTCTGGAAAATCTCTCAAAATGATTGAAGTCAAGAGAGTATCTGCCACTGCTTCTCCCATAGCATTCAATTTGGCTTTCAATTCTGCCACTCTGCATAGGAACAGTTCAACTATCTCACCAGATTTCATACTGAGTGTATGTAGTTGAGATTGAAGGTTAAGAATAGTGGACTGATTCTTCCCTTCATAAATGGTAATCAAAGCATCCCAAGCTTCTTTACCAGTTTTTGCATCACAAATATGAGGTTGTACCTCATCTGTAGTAGCAAGCAGGATAAACATGAGACACCTTCTATCCTTCTTATCAAATGCCTCTTGATCTGGCCCTACTGTTGTAGGATATTTTGTAGTGCCAGTCACTACATCCCACAAATATTCAACTTGAAGGATAGCTCTCATCTTTGTTTTCCATGGTGTAAAATTAGAACCTTTGAGCAACTGTGAATCTAACAGATATTTGTGAACAGTGGCCATTGTGAAGGTTCCTTATATCACCAAATGGTCCCCCTTTCTTTATACTTACAAAGAGTACATGAAAGGGAATTCAATCAAATTGATGGCACCTACCTCAAAACCCTTCCAAAAAAGGATGATGAGTTGGAGGAGTTTAAGCCAAACAATCAGAATGAATTAGGGTATAAAATGGAGTGAATATCAAAACTAGCTTTCCTTATTTCTCCCCGATGATTTATAGAGAACAATAGCTCAGACGTCATTGTTGTAGCTATGTTAGGCGTTAGATACAGTAGCCCAAAGCACGACAACATTACCTGTAAGTGTGGGCCAGAGGTACCATATATACCGAACACTACGGTGCAATAAATTGCACAAATAGGTGTAAAATTTGGGGTCTTTTCTTTGCTTGCTTTTTAATTTTAACTTATGATTGAAATGCAAAAAAATAGGAAATTTAAATGCAATAAACAATCACAAGTGCCCACAAATTTTAACTATAGGTGTCGGTTTCCACCGAAAATGCACCTATTTACAATGCCAGTTTTTGTTTAAGATGTCGGTTTCCACCGAAAATGCATCTTTGTTACAATGATTTTTGCAAAATATTTGAGGTTTTGGTTTGCAAAAAATGATATTCAATTCCACAATTTTCTCCCCCCTTTGTCTTAGAATTTTGCAAGAGAAAATAATGCTTTTATCCCCCCTTTTTGATTGCAAAATAAACAAGGATGAAAAATATTTATGTACCCTTTCAATGTTCAAAAGAAAACTAAGTGCAAATTTATTTTCTTATCCCTCCATGAAAAAATGCACTAAGGTTCTTGTTCTTGGCTGTAGTTGCAAAACAAATGGTTCTTTCTTGCTATCTTGGTGGGAAAAAACCAAATGTGTTCTTTGCAAAAAAATGTTTTGTTTTTCTTAAAAAAAAACTTTCAAATTTCAAAAAACTAAGTGCAAATTTTAACTTGGTTGTCTTATCTCTCCAAAACAAATGAAATGCACTAGTTTTTAAAAAATAATGTTGTTTTATTTTCCTATATTGCAATAGTAGGTTATAATTGCAAATAAAAAATAATTTACCAAACTAAGTTATAAAAAATACCTTATGGAATGCAGCCTGAGTGATTTGAACCTACGCTGGATGATTTGTGCCTTAGTGCAAGTCTCCCAACCAACTCGGCTAGCAAGTGGATGGGATATGAAAGGCATTATGTAACCTTTATTTAATCCATGAATAAGATATTAAATATATATATGATCACACGCAAGGGAAGATTTGAACTATGGTCCATCCTTCTGCTAGCACCTTTGCACAAGCCACTAAAACAAATTGGCCACACCGTCATATGAGAATAAATGCACACGATGGGAAATTTATTTCCCACCTGCACCATTAGTTTCTATTAAAATGGGATGTTTAGTCCCACATGCATTCAAAGGATGCAAGATGGTCTATTTAAAATAGTAACCACTCCCCTTTGAATGTTATTGCCTATGGGCAATCAGGATATTTGTACACCTTTTGTCACCTATGCCAACCAACAAATGAATACCACATTAGCTAAAAGAAATCCAATGAACTCCTACCACATTAGTGAACTCCTACCACATCAACAATGCTCCTGCTACATCAGTGATGCTACCACATTTGTCACCTTGAAATCTATGCTAGTCCATATCAACCAAGTCTACCATGTGACCACCTCATATTTGTTCTTGGGATGTATACTATTTAAGGGATCCTACTCCTCAGGAATTGTACCCTACCAATGCTCATATGCCTTTAAAACCATGTGCCTCAAAAATGGTGCTGAATAAAAAAAATCAAGTCATGCCTGTCTCGAATATACAAGTTCTGCATGCATCAGGTTTTGGTCTGCATGCATTAGATTGTGGTCTATGCATTGTCGATTTGCTTATGTTTCATCAAACTTTCAGTGCCCCCTCCTCGATCAATGCTCTAATGCCAACTTAGAATTCAAAGCATTAATTTCATATTGATCATTGAGCAATATTAAATAACAAATGGAGGTAGTTCATATGGTTACGAAACTACCTAAACTACCCCACCAACTACCTAAATGAATTAGCGCTTAATGAAAAAATAAATAAGCACTTATTCATATAAATATGAATATAATGTAATAATATAGATAGACTATAATCTATTCTAACATAAACTAGATGCCTTAGGGGGGGTTCACTATTGAAAATAATGAAGGAAAGAAGGAAAAACACTAAATGTAATAGCCAATGCATGCATACCTAGATAAAAGAGGCAAAGAGATAAATAACATAGAGAATTATACAACAGAAAGCATCGACAAAGGGGGTTTCAACAGTAAAAGCCAAAAGCATTGAAATATTTTTTCCATCATGCATAGAGATCAGGTAACTGGAGGAGATCTATGGTTGGCTAAGGTTTTAGTGATGTAGGTCATCATATTAGGTCAAAAATTCAACCTTAAAACAAAAGGATAGTTGCATTGAATGCTACAACCCACAATTACTATTATAGATCGAGATCTTGGTTTAAGCCCAAGCTTTCTCATGCAATAGAGGGTTTATGTATGTTAAAAATGGGGGTCTTATTACAACAAATACAAGGCCAAAAAAATATACGCTTTAAAATATCATACATCCATAAAATGAAATACAAGATTGAAATGTAGCAAATCAATATGCAACCATAAAAATAAATAACGACATAAAATAAAATGATGGACGATGCCATTTTTATTAATAATATCTTATTATTTTATAATAAGGTTACAAATGATATCCCCTTTGAGGTATTGCTACCAATATTGATACAATGGATTACAAATTAAATAACTCGTATGTACTATGTAGAATCATTTTGCATCCACAAATTGATTTGGTATAGGTTTTCGGGACTGTCACAATGAATGATGATGATATGTGAATCTTTATGTTGTTGCTTCCTCGTATATACATGTGATCGACACACAAAAGTATTAAAGAAAATTAAAATCATATGCAGATCATTTTGAGATAAGGCCCGTATTAATAGCAAAGAAAACAACAAAGAAGCTAATATAATATGAATGCATGCATGAAAGTGAAATCTATCTATGCTAAACAATAATTGGAATTGCTGCTAAAGCTTAACAAAAGAAGGAAAAAAACAACAAATCTCTACTTGGGAGGTCATATCTATGTAATATGGTCATACCTATGGGCCATATCTAAGAGACAATCATACTTTTTTATCATCTCTGAGAGAGACGATCGCTAATCCACGAGTTATTCGCTTGTGGCTTATGCGATGCGATGTTGGGTTTGATTTGAGGATTGGTCAACAAAATTGTGAGTTCATGGGGAACAAATTGTAGGGTGGAATTCAACACCAAAAAAAATGATGTTAGATTTCACAAATAGCATAGATGTGATCTTCAACCTTCAAAATGATCCATTGGCATGCTTTCTATAGAGAAAATAATGCAAAAGGGGTTGGAAGCTTCATGGTTGAAATTCGGTAGCACTTCGTTGCTTAAAAATTGAAACTCTCCTTGATAAATACATGAAGGTTGGGTGCCATTATATAAAATTCAAAAGGGGAGTCCAATATTGCATGGGAAGCCAAGAAGTAGTTATATCTAAGAAAGGTAACTATCCATTCTTGAATCTTCCCTACAACTAACTTGTATGTTGTTATGCTTAGTTGGCTCGTCTAACCACTTTAACTTTGGTGCTTAAATTTGTTTTTGGTATGACCATATCAGGGTGATATGGCCTTGATTTGGTATCGACTCATGGTGATACAGTCTCTAGAGGCTATCCTTTGGTGGTATGGTCCTGGTTGCAGAGGGAAATTCCTCCCTGATTGAGTGGTGAAAACCACTATTGAGCCCTAGGGCTACCTAAGGTGGGTCATATGGCCTTAAAGGAGTCCATATAGGTAGTCTCCTCAACATGATGTATTTTAGGTGTCTACAAATACCCATTTTTGGTATACGTTGTATGAAAGCATAGCGTAGAGGAAAAATAGATGACTTGTAGTAAAATTGAGGGTTGGTGGTGTTCATTGATCTAATCAATATTAGATACCCCAATCATGGAAAGAGCATACATTAATTATTTCTTCCAAAATTATGATGGACTTGATTTAGGTAAATTTTTTCAATCGAGGGTATATTTTGTATGTCAAACGACTTTAGGTGTACCTGATGTTAGTAATCTTCAATATTATAGGTAGATTTTCTACAGGTGGGGTCTCAGACCTACCAAGTGTTTGTTGAAATTTTGCTTTTACCCTAGCAAATAGGGAGGTGTATGATAGTTTTTGGCAATGCTTCTTGAATGAATGCAATTTGCATTGATTGAGTGTTTGATTATTGATTTTGATTATGAACTTTGTAATTATATGACTACCCCCTCAAGCAATGAGTCGATGGAGGAGATGGAAATTAATGAAAGCGATGAGTCACTTGACCAAGATGACTTGTTTTAGGTTTTTTAGGACCGTATGTGGAAGGGGGGAATATCCCATTACAACTTTAATTTTTACCACTATTGGTAATTGTTTCTATTCAAGTGGCCTTATGGTAATCTACCCATATGACCGGATTGCATGGATAATTAGTCACTGCAACCACAAAGTGTGTAGGGTAAATCACTAGATGTGAGGATTACTTAAGAGAATTTTGACCAAAATATTTTGGGTATCTTTCGATCTCTTTTTATTTTTATTTATTTTTGACCTGATTGCCAGATTATTTGCTTTTTTACTCAGCTTGTGAGGGCCCGTCATAGAGTTCCCATGGTTTTTGAGAGGACACAAGAATACCTCACTAATGATGATTGGAAATGGATTGAGGCCATTATCCTCAAAAAATTAACAACGCTAGAGGTAGTGATGGTGGACTGGGCCTATCTGATGGCCTTGATAGATCATTGGGATAGTCATACTAACACCTTCCACTTTTTGACTAGTTAGATGATAGTGTCATTAGAGAATATCTATCAGATTTTCAATGTTTCAATTGAGGGATGCCCTATCACCTCCACACACATTGGCCAGAAGAGAATATTACTCTAGAGGATATTCGGTGAGGATTTTGAGGTTGAAAAGTAGGGCTTACATAGAAATAGATTTCTTGTTGGGGTATGGTATGATGTAGATGTTTTTACTAGGAGACATATAGTGGTGATGTCACTCATGTTGAACATCCTACTACTTATATCTTCAGGAGTGAGGTTCCCTTGGAACCTCCTTGATCTAGCATAAGAGTTTGTGGAGTGTAGCACTAAGGACCTACTGAGCATAGAATGGGGGAGTAACCTACTGACTCACTTGTATGATGATATTTATGAGATTCAACATCAGGGTAGACACGGATTGGTCTATAGCTTCCTACTTCAGATCTGGGGGTGGGAGCACATCTGAGTGGACAAACTTGAGTAGATTCTTTAGATGATTGGAGGGGCTTCCTTGCTTGTCCCCTATACCTTAGGGGGATGGGGACAAGCCAAAATATGAGGGTGGGGATGATGAGGATTCGTAGGATGGGGATTCTCAACTCAAATAGTAGGTTCAATGTCTTCAACAATAGTTGGTAGGGTGAGATACTATGATTATAGTATTACAGAGCTAGTTGGCTAGTAAGAGATAAAGAGGGAGGGGCTTCTATAAGGAGAAGGTCATTTTTATTTCTCAACTATAGAGCTCTCAGAAGGAAGTGGGTAGGGTGATAGTAGAGTGAGACTCTCTATGAACACAAGTGGCATCTTTGATTGTAGCTCAGTGGAAGGTAGGGATAGGTGGACAGGCTACAAGGTATGTAGTAAGGTTAAAAACTAAGATGAGTATATTGTAGATACTATTGAGAAATTATCAAGCTTTACATTGATCTGAAGGAGCCTATATCTAGTAACTAGAGGATTGGGTAGGAGTGCTAGGTTGTCACCTACCTAAGCACTCTTTGATAAAAGGATCTCAATGGATCTAATGTAGTGAGTCAGGGGTATCTTATCAAAGCCAATGTAGCAGGGAAAGAGAGCCTTTAATGAGGTGGCTCATACCTAGGTTTTGAGATACTCCATAGAGGTCAGAGACCAATGGATCTACTTAGCCTCATCAGGATAAGGCTAAGGGTGGAGGTGATTTTGGAGGTGCAAGCCTTGCTTGATGTATTGTACTACTCTTTTTGGGTGTGAGGTCTGAGGACCCACTCTTATTGTAGCCTACGGGTATTTTGTATCATGATGTATTAGAATATTACATACTAATATGATATCTCTTTTATTATGGCCCATCATGTGTTTATGTTATGTGTTATTTTATTTTATGTATGGATGTAGTTTATGGATGCGATTGTCGATGACGGATGTATACCTAGAAATTATAGTATAGATGCATAGATGTATGCCTAGATATATGCATGTATATGATGTACTAATGATATGATGATGCAAAAAAAAATATTTTTATGTTTACATGTTAAAACATAATGAATGAATCTAAGATGCTCAATAACCTATATGTAAGCACCACAAAATGTATAAAAGTCATCAATCAAAATGTTTAACCTTTTCATAAAAGTCATACATTTGTGAGATGAATTGATGGATGTAAAACCATTAGGTTCTATGAGGTATGTTAATGGTTTTCATGAAACTCAAAAGCCCTAGTTGACCAATAAAAAGTTGTATACTGACTATACATGACTTTGAAAGATATAAGTCTGATAGGAAGACCTAAATATTCAATATCCTTGTGTGTATGTGATTTTTATTATGACGCATAAGACTAATCCATTATTAGGTTGGTTTCATTCAACCCATTGTTGTAATTAGGATCATATTATAGTTATCCTTATCCTAATTTTGAACATAGTTGAAATGGACTACTAGGCAATACAAGCTACCAAAAGTTAGCTCATCCACAAGCTGACACTTGTCTATACAAAAGAAGGTCGCTAATGTGATAAGAATATCACCATGCGTAAGACTCATCCATTGCCATGTGCGTTTCATTCAACCCATTGTTGTAATGGATATTGTCCTATGGTATTTGAAAAATAAGGATTCCAGGGATTCAAGCTCATTACCCCCTTCTTTTCTTTTAATTTCTTAAGGATACTTTATTACTTTGAGGGGAGGAAGAAATTTTATTAGTGGTGAGAACCACTATTTCTTATTTCTCTCTCTTTTTGGAAACTTTCTCATTTTATGGAAGATCAAGGGGATTGCTTGGGTAGGGGGATCTTGTCCTTTTGTAAATTCTTAGAATCCTAGACCATTCACATAATAGGATGAGCAAGTAAAACCTTTTGCTCAAGGTGGCCAGGACTACGTTGTAGCATCATCCTTCCTTGTTCAAACATAGATTTTGAATGTGTGAATTTGTGTTTGAAATTTTGATATATGTAGGGTACTTATCAAAGAAATACCTTCCCTTATAAAAGCCAAGATAGTTTTCTATAAAATCTAAAAATAAAACTAGGAATGCCTAAATGATTGAAAACCCTAATGAAAATCCTATAACAACTTATTAGTTGTGTTGAAAAACATAGTTACTCACAAAGGGGAATGTGGATGGTAGTGATATGTGGGATGTGAGGGTTTTCCCTATGGCCTTTTACAAAATAAAAGGTGTCCGTAAAATATTAAGTGGTTGTCTAAACATCATTGCTAATATTTATCCAGTATCTACCATATCTTACGAGGACCCCTTAATAAGCAAAAGTCCAAAGAAAAACTTCAAATGTTGATGATGGATAAGGTTGATTAATAAATATGGAAACTATAAATATGTGGTGTCAGATCCTAGCATGTAAGAACTAAACAAGTCCTATTGCTAATGCAAGTTAGAAAATGTAACTATGTGAAATGCATGACGTTTTGTAATGCAAGTGAAAATGCAATGTTTTCGTATTTTTATGATCTAATTTTTTGTGGTTTTTGTGGTTTTTATTTTTTCTTTTATTTTGATTTTTTGTGTATTATCCCTTATGCAAAAATGCATGTAGATGGAAAATGTTAAGATTTTTAGGTTCCTCAAGACCCTCGAGAGATGCTAGATGATAATTCCTTCGCCCTATTTTTTATGTGATGATGAAAGAGCCTAACCAGTTGGCCATAAATTTATCCTACAAGTGGGAAGTAGGTTTGAATTTTATTGTTTTTATTTAAGCACAAGATCCCCAACTTTGAAGTCCCTGAGATGGAATTTGTATCATAATCTCATGAATGGTGATCTTGATAAACGTGAAGGTGCTCGAGAGCATTAACTCATCATTCATCAATAATAGTTAATTGATCAGCATGAGCTTGTCACGTGGTGCAATCATCAATGAATTATTGGAGTGATATGCACAATGAAGGAATTTTTAATTCCAGGGGCATGATGGCTTTAGTGCCATAGACTAGAAAAAAAATGGGGTTGCCCTAGTGGGTGTTCGAATTCTAGTTTGATAAGCCCATAATGCTAGAGGTAGTTGAAGTTGTCAATGTTTGTGATTGTTCTTAATGGTTTTCTTAAGGATGGCAACTATGGTCTTGTTTGATGCCTCTGCTTGCCCATTGGATTGTAGATAATAGGATGTGGAAAATTTATGGTAGATATAATACTTTGAATTTAAAGCATGCGCATATTTGATTTAAAATGGGGTCCCATTATCAAAGATAATCTTGGATGGAATACCAAAACAACATATAATATTATGAAGTATGAACTCTGCAGTGCAAGATCCAGTTGTAGTACTAAGAATGATGGATTCCACCTACTTGGTGAAGTATTCAATGGCTATTAATATAAATGTGTGACAACCCAAATATGGGGGCAATATTTTTCCAATTAAATCAAAAACCCACTGCAAAAAAAACCATACCGAATGGATCAGTTGTAAGGCTTGAGAAGGTACGTGTGAAATATTAGCATGATGTTGATATTTCATGCACTTCTTGATATAAACACAATAGTATTTCTCCATGGTGGGCCACTAATAGCCCATTTGGAGGATGCGCTTGGCGATAGCCATGCCACTGAAATGGCCATCACAAGTACCATTGTGAGCTTGTGAAATTGTCCAAGTAGACTCTTGAGGTTATAAAAAATAAATGAGAAGACCATCGTAGCTTTGACAATATAGTATACCTTTGAGTAAGACATATTTTATAACTTTTTTTTTGAATTTTCATTTTGTGGACTGCAATAATCCCAAGGGAATATTACCAATTTTCAATAAATATTTTAATTGAATGAGCTAATCTTGATATGTTTGGGTCTCTATTGAATGAACTGCTTGTTCCCATTGCGACTCATCACGCACGAATTCATATTGGGAAACAACCTTGAGATGAATGGTTGTGTCATTATCATAAGGACCTTGTGGGACCAAGGTCCCCTAGGATGCATGTTTCAAAAAGTTGTGTACCTGAGAGAACCAATATTGGTTTGCTTCAATTTGAATCATGTGGATAACTTCTTTGTTATTCGAAGCGTCACACAAAATTTTTGACTGTGAAAGCATTTTGACATGAATTATTGTGATATTATCAAAAGGGTTCTATGGAATTAAGGATCCCAAAAAATCCATTGTATTTGCAAAATTATTATATGAATGAGAGACTACCTCGATGTTATAGCATTCTAATTTAGCTAGTAGCTTATCCTCAAGGGCTTTGTATAATTTCAATATCATACATCGACATTGATAGGTTTCCTTGGCTTAGTTAACTATGAGCAAAGAGTCACCAATGATGTTAAGTTTTTTATTTTCATGATGATAGTTGTTTGAATACCCAAAAGGAGAGTCTCGTATTTAGCATTATTATTGGTACATGGGAATTAAGGTTTAAATGAAAGGGGTATCGGGGTCCCTTTTGGTGTTAAAAACATGATTCCTATTATAGCAACCAAAACCTAGCCACTTGTCCTCCATCCATGCCTTCCCACCATCCAATGGCCCACCATACCATTTTCTTGCCATTTTCGACCCTAATTTATATTTATTTTATTTTATATATATTTAAATATAATATTTTATATTATATTTTAATATATGTATAATAAAATATATATTTATAAGTTAAATTAACCCCATTTGTCAGATATATTCTAATATTGACCATCCATTTACATCAATCCATGCCACACTCAAAGTTAAATGTTAGCCCTTGGATTTGCTTTAATTACAACCACATGATTAAAGTGTTGGTAAAAACCCTAAAGTAAACCCTAAGTTTGACTATTTATATGAGCATCTTTGATGCTCAACGGTGAGGAAATAATGAGGGGATTTTTGATACCTGAGGTCTCTAATGCTGATTCTACCCAGATTCTAAATTCTAGCTATCTGATTTTTTTCATGGTGTTCTTTGATTTGCATTCTTAAGATCTAGCATTTCCCAGCAACCAGGGATTAATAGCAGAGAAAAGAATATTGCTTCTAGATTTGAATGCAATCTTGAGAACTCCTAATTTCCTTGAGCTCTAGAGTCCACATAGCTTCCACCATTACCAAACCCTAGCTCATCCTAAGATTCTTGAAGCCTCATCCTGAGTCCCTGATCTTCCTACAGATGGAGGCTACCCACATTTGTACAAGACTACACAAAATACCCAGATTGTTTCGGCCATATCTCACTCATCCAGAGTTGGATTGAGCCAAAATTTTGAGGGTAGGTTCCTGATACACTCTAGAATGTCTCCACAAATTTTTAGATCGATTGGAGCTACAAAGATCATAACACAACCTTATATTTGGACGTGAGTCTACAGTGCATCTCCAGATCAGACAACAAAATGGTAAAATAGCAAGGTAAATCATTCATGTATTTTATTTCATATTGTTAAATTTTGCATGCATTATTTTATTAGATATAGGGTTTTTAGCACTAATTTTTAAGGGCTCACACTATGGAGCCCTCATTTATTTTTATTGATTGCCCTACTTATTTGTGTGCAGGTTTAGCAATACAATCAAGAGCATTGTGCAACTATTTAAGCTGGAGTGGTCCAGCCAAAGGATAACTAAGAAGCCCACTCACACCTATTGGGAGGAAAGCACACCATTGAAGACACTACATTCTATTGTAGCTAGGGTTTCGGAGAACCCTAGCAGTCTATAATAACTGTATCAAGTTCACATTGAACTATTGATTGTATCAAAGGAGTTTTTTAGCTCCCCCCATTATTAATAAAATATCTCTTTCATTTGTGCAATATGTAGTTCTTTGAGTTCTATTTTATCTTTCTTATTTTAGTGTCATGCTTTTTACTCTACAAATGGTTATTATTGTGGGACCTCATCCTGAAGCCTCATCCTGAGTCCTTGATCTTCCTACAAATAAAGGGTACCCATGTTTGTATAGGACTGCATAAACTACCCAAACTATTTTGGTAATATCTCACTCATATAGAGTTAGGTTGAGCTAAAATTTTGAGAGTATATTCCTGATACACTCTAGAAAATCTCCACAAATTTTCAGATTTATTGGAGATACATAGATCATAAATAAACTTTATCTTTGGATGTAATTCTACAGTGCATCTCCAAACCTGACAACAAAACAGTAAAATAGTGAGGTATTTCATTCATGTATTTTATTTCATAATGTTAAATTTTACATGAATTATTTTATCAGATATAGAATTTTTAGCACTAATTTATTAAAGCTCACATGGTGGATCCCTCATTTTTTTTTACTGATTGCCCTACTTATTTGTGTGCAGGTTTAGCAATACAATCAAGAGCATTATGTAGCTAATTAAGATGGAGTGGTCCGTCCAAAGGATAAATAATAAGCCCACTCACACATATTGGGAGGAAAGAACACCGTTGAATACACTACATTCTATTGTAGCTAGGATTTTGGAGAACCCTAACAGTCTATAATAACTGTATAATGTTCACATTGAACTATTGATTATATCAAAGGATTTTTTTAGCTCCCCCCATTATTAATAAAATATCTCTTTTATTTATGCAATTTGTAGTTCTTTGAGTTCTATTTTATATTTCTTGTTTTAGTGTCATGCTTTTTACTCTACAAATGGTGATCACATTGGGGAAGACCCTAGGATTAAGACCATGCAACAACAAATTGATCAATTGATGCAAAACACTCCTGGCATGTCCAACCAAAGACCAACCTTAAGCCAATTGATCCATCAACCCATTCATCCTTCGATGCCATCACCACCATATCCGATAGATTTCACAGTACCAAAGTTTGATAAATTTAGGGGAACCGAGGACCCTAAAGAGCATGTTAGCACATTTGTCCATGCTTGCTTTCGAATTCAAATAGATAATGCTCTCATGCTCTAAAATTTTCCTCAAACATTGGGGGGAGATGCCATTGAGTGGTTCAATCAATTGCCTACTCATAGTATTTACACTTTCGAACAATTGATTGATCTTTTCTTTGAATGTTTCATCCTCAATATCAAGAAGAAGGTCTCATTATCTGATGTCTATGCTTTAAGACAATGGGATGATGAGACAATCTATGATTTTGGAAACCGTTGGAGGGTAGTCATCACAAAATTGCCATTCTCCCTACCAATGGATGAAGTAATAAAACTATTCACCAAGAGTTTCTTAAAACCCATCTCTTGGATGCTTCAACTTCAGACATATCGATCATTTGAAGAAGCTTTAGCTCAGGCTAGCGTCATTGAGGAAATAAAAATCCAAGAAGGCATAATTAAGCCCAAAAATAAAGAATGGCAAACCAAGGGCCAATACAAAAGTAACTATTCAGGCCAAAACAAATCATCTCAAGCCACTTCGGCTAACCAATCAAATCAAGTAAATCAAGTGGTCATGAGCCAGTCGGTAATGGCTCAACAACCTATGCAACATCAACCACAAAAAATTTCTTATCATGTGGTTCCCTCAGTCACCCAAGCACCAACAGTGCAAAACACAACGCCAACTATGAACAACCCTCCCCGTCGACAACCTGTTCGACAATACCACCAATACACTCCTTTAACGGAGTCATATTCTTCTCTTTTTCGTAGGTTGTATGACACAAACAAGCTGGATTTACCTAAAATTAAGCCTGATGACCCCACTAAATATGGAAGAAATTACAAAGAACACCTATTTTATCCATACCATAGACATAATGGTCATGATATCAATAATTGCCATGTGTTCAAAAACATTGTTCAAGATCTCATAGACTTGGGGGCCATTAAGGTGGATAACCCCCTCGCCCCACAAAATCAGAACCTTGGGATATTTCAAACACCTCTTCCCAACCATGAAGAGGCACAACCTAATGTAGGGGGTACTAACATTCTAACACCTCCTAATCAAGTCAACCACGTTCAACAATTCCAAGGTTTTGTAGGAGCAGTCAATGTGGTAACTAGAGGTCAATGACAAAATCAGCAAAATGCTCCTCAACCAAGTGTGTCACAACCTTCACCTCCACCCATCCAAACTTCTCCAAATCCATCTCCACAAATTCATATTTTTGATCCTCCAATTCATCCCACCTATCATCCTTTGAGGCCAATGATATCTTTGAGTAGTCGGTTAACCACTAGTTTAAAAATGGCTTCAACCAAATTATCTATTTATGAGCTTATACAACAATCCCCCCGACATAGAGAAGCTTTAATGGAAATTTTGAAATCTATTGAGGTTCAAGCCCAAGACTCTAATGCCTTTAACAACTTTGTAGGGAGTGTTCAAACATGCATGGAACCCTCAATCACCTTTTATGACTTTGAGATTAAGTCAACATCATCAGAATCTGTGGATCCTCCATTGCACATTATGGCTCTAATTGACAAGAAGCCATTCAAAAGAGTCCTGATTGATACCGGTTCCTCCATCAATATCATCACCACCACTGCCCTCAAGCATCTCAATATTCCTCCATCTCACATCACCAAATCATCCTTCACCCTTAAAGCATTTAACGATGCTTTATGTACCATAGTTGGCACTATTGTTTTGCCCATAGAAGTAGGGGTCAAAATGTTGCACACAATGTTCCACATCTTGGAAGGGGCCATGGCATACAATGTACTCCTTGGCAGACCTTGGATGAGAGAAATGAAATGTGTTCCTTCAATTCTCCATCAATGTTTGAAATATGTTCATAATGGCCAAGTCCATTGCATCCCAGCTGATGTAGAACCTTTCAAATATTGTAACTTCATTTCAAATCCTTATGAGTCCATGTTACCTTCCACTCATATTTTCTTATCTCCATCATCTTCTACTCCATCCACATCTTCTTCTAAAGCTCCCATTCCTGAGGAGTTACCCATCACACATCCCCCTCAATCATCCATTTCTTCTTGCACATGTGGTCATAGTCAATCCACTTTGGCCACATCATCAACATCAACCACTCCTTCTACCATCCTTTCTTCCACATCATCATTGTCTCATCCACCAACTTCCAATTCTTAGCCATCATCCCATCCTTCTTCATCAACCGATATTTCACAAGTCGAACTGATGGATTGTGAAATATTCCATTCCCCACCATCACCTAAGCCATCATCCAATATTGAGCCACCCATTTCCACATCTTCCACCACCTCAGCCCAAGTCGAGGTTCACCTCACTAGTCCTGGTATTGGTGAATATGTGGTCCAAGACATCACCATCACCCCATTCACCATCCCAACAGCCAAGGATTTTGGTCACCCACGTGACCCTCCTTTATCCATAGGGGTCATCTATGATATGGGTTCCGCTCCAAACAACATCAATTTTGTTTATGGAGGGCTTGACTCCTCAATTGGGACAAATCCTCCCGAAGAACCCAAAGAACCAAGACTTGCCAATATCCAAAACATGACGGGATTCCCATCTCGTTATTTCCATATAGTTAATTGGCAAGGCCAAGGCTTAGGTTCCCATGAGCAAGGAATACATGATATAATCGATGTTCCCTATCGAGAGGCACATGACCATTCAGGCTTGGGATACACCCCACTTTCTTCCACCTCTTCTCTTGAGCATGCCTTCCAAAGGCTTAACCTCAATGTAGGAGAAGATCCCTACCCACTTGATGACTCTGATGATGAGAGTTATGAAGAGTATGAATTAATGTCAATCGCTTCTGATGACTCTGAAGAAGAATCTCAACCCATCATTCCTCATACCCAACAGGATGAGTTTTATCTCAGAATGTTCCCCATCAATGAGCCCATATTTCACTTGCTTCTTCCACAAGAACAAGCTGATCCACCTGGTGAACCACCTCCACCCCAATTCTATTGAGCCATTCCACAAGCCAAATTTGTAACATATGTACATAAAAAAAATAAAAATTATTCAAAAAAATCAAAATCAAAAACAAATTTTACTTTGCATGTACATAAAATTTATTTTGTGTTTGTTGCTGCTATCCAGGGTTAACAAGACTTAGCATCGGTTCCTAGTTCCACCATCCATCCATTCCACCTATCCATCCATTCCACCCATCCATCAATTCTTCCAATCCATCCATTTTCCTCTAAGTCAACATGAATCCTGCTGACTTATTCACCCCACTCCGCAATCCATACAATCCGGCTAAGCCAATTCCCATTGACATAAGCCTTATTGACATGGACCAGATTTCTTCTCTACCCTCCTTTTCAGAGTTTTTCCTATCCGAGGAATTGTTAAGGGCTTCCACCAACTACATTCCTCCTTCCCCTCCACCTTCACCTCCATCTTCAACCAAGAATCCTGAGGTTTTTTAGGCAGAGCTAGATGACGATAAGCAAGAAGAGTTGGATGACATCTTAGATGATATTCATCTGATCCCAACACCCCATCAACTTGAGGAAGGTTCTCATATGTCCATTGAATATACCATCGAAGTGAACCTTAGTTCAGATCATGACAATCCACAAATTGTCAAACTTGGAAAAAGCTTATCATCCGATGAACTAGAGCAATTCATCACTCTCCTCAAGAGAAAGAAGGATGTGTTTGCATGGTCCTACAAAGACATGCCTGGTCTTGACCCTAACCTTGTGGTCCACAATCTCACCTTACATCCCGATGCCAAACCGGTCAAGCAAAAACTTAGAAGGATGCATCCTACCATTGCCCTCATAGTCAAGGAAGAGCTTCAAAAACTCCTAGACGTCAACTTCATTGTTCCTATTGACTATCCTGAGTGGCTTTCAAACATGGTACCCATTCGTAAGCCTAACGGGTCGATACACATTTGCACTTATTTTTGATATCTTAATAAGGCGTGTCCTAAGGATGATTTTCCTCTTCCAAACATTGATACTCTTGTCGATACCTGCACTGGCCATGAAATGCTTTCCTTAATGGATAATTTTTTAGGATACAACCAAATTCGAATAAATCCTGATGACCAACACAAAACAACATTCACCACACCTTGGGGGACCTTTTGCTACAAGGTCATGCCCTTTGGCCTTAAAAATGTAGGTGCTACCTATCAACGAGCCATGACTTACATCTTCCATGACTACATGCATAAGATTATCGAAGACTATGTAGATGATCTCTTGGCTAAATCTAAAACTCGACAAGAGCACATTGGTGTATTGGAGAAAATATTTGACCGACTAATAGAACATAAGGTGAGGTTAAATCCCAAAAAGTGTGTCTTTGGTGTTACCTCAGGTAAACTTCTAGGATTCATTATCTCCAAAAGAGGCATTGAAGTGGACCCAAACAAGGTTAAGGCCATCATGGAAATGCCTCCCCCAACAAACATTAAAGAATTGCATAGTTTACAAGGAAATATCCAATCTATCCGATGTTTCATTGCGCAAATTTTTGATAAATGCAGGCCCTTCAACCACCTGCTACAAAAGGGGGTGCCATTTGTTTGGATAGATGAATGTCAAAAAGCCTTTGATGATATCAAGCAATATCTAGCTTCTCCACCAGTCTTAGCTCCTCCTCGTCTGGGGGTCCCTTTCTATATTTATGTCTCAGCAATAGACTTTGCATTAGGGACAATGCTTGCACAAAAGAATGAACAAAATCGAGAGCAAGTTGTTTATTACATTAGTCGAACATTGGTGAGTTATGAAACCCGATACACTTATGTAGAGAAGTTGTGCTTAGCAGTGGTTTTTACCACTAAGAAACTTCATCATTATATGCTTAGCCATACAACTTATGTCATAGCTAGAGAAAATCCTCTGCGTTATATGATGTCTCGCACTTATAATAACACTCATACCGCTAAATGGATAATGCTCCTTACTGAATTTGATCTTGAGTTTATAAGCCAAAAATCCATTAAAGGTCAGGTTATAGCCGATCAACTTGCGGTAGCTCCACTACCTAGTGATCATCCTTTGATTATAGAGCTCCCAGATGATTCGGTATTTTCTATCACAGAATTAGAAGAATATGTCATTCCGGAAGAAGACGTCGATATCACATTATTCTTTGATGGATCTAAGTGTGAGAAAGGTCAAGGTGCTGGAGTTGTCTTTCATACACCTCATGGGATACCTATCCCTTTATCATTCAAGCTAGACTTTCCATGCACAAATAACACTGTAGAGTATGAAGCCTTAATCTTAGGTCTTCAATCAGCTATAGCTATGGGCATTAAGCGTATTAGGATATTTGGGGATTCTCAACTTGTTGTAAAATAGGTGAACGAAGAATACCAATGCAAAGAATCTACCATTAAGCTTTATCATGAAGTAGCAATGAAATTGCTCTCTAAATTTGAATGGTATGAAATCGATAACTTGCCACGTTCGACTAATAGATTTGTAGATGCAATGGCCTCTCTTGGATCATTGATTCCAAAGGACTCCTTAGGAGAGGTACAACCCCTAATAATCTCAACAATCTCTAAGTCCGCAATTGTCTGTACTGATCCTAAGGATGGAAAAGATGTTTGCTTTATCCATTCGAAACCATATGAGTCTTGGTCAAGCCAAATAGTAGACTTTCTTAAATTTGGAACACTCCCATCGGATATATCACGGTCTACCAAACACACTTTCAAGCAAAAAGCAACCCGTTTTCTTCTTTTGGAGGACGTGTTGTATAGATGTGGTTATGATGGAATTCTCATTTGTTGTCTCGAGACTAATGAGGCTCAAAGAGCCATAGCTAAAGCCCATGATGGTACTTGTGGTGGTCATTTTAGTGGGATGGCCATTGCAAAGCATATTCTATGCATGGGTTATTATTGGCCCACAATGGAATGCGATTGTTGCAACTACATCAAACATTGTAAGCAATGTCAATCACACGCTAATTTAACTCATGTACCATCACAAGCATTACAACCTATCCAAAGCCTTTGGCCCTTTTCACAATGGGGTCTTGATCTAATTGGAAAAATATCACCTCCTTCCTCGGGACAACATACTTTCATCATCACAACCACTGAATACTTCACAAAGTGGGTTGAGGCAATTCCTCTAACCAGTATGACAGGACCTAGAATTGTGGACTTCATACTCCATCATATCATTTGTCATTTTGGTATCCCCTCTAAAATAATTTCAGACAATGGAAAGTCTTTCAAAAACAAGGATGTTCGAGCACTTTGCGAGAAATATAATATCCAACACAGTTTCTCGACACCTTACTACCCACAAGAAAATGGACAAGCCGAAGCTACCAATAAGACCTTAATTGCTATTCTCAAGAAACTTGTCAATGAAAATCATAGAGATTGGCATACAAAAATCCCTTTGGCACTATGGGCTTATCAAACAAGCATCCGAATGCCAACTAGAGCAACACCATTTTCCTTGGTCTATGGAGCTGAAGCTATCATGCCTCTTGAGCTTGAGATTCCCTCCTTGCAAATTTCTTTGCAGGAATTCATAGATGATGATACCGCTAGACAAGCACATCTTGACCAACTCACTCTTCTTGATGAGAGGTGAGTTAATGCACTAGAACACTTACGAGTTTATCAAGACCGCCTAAAGCATGCTTACAATGCCAAAGTCCATCTACATGAATTCCAAGTAGGAGATCTTGTCCTTAAAGAGAATCAACAAAACACCAATGCCTTGCCACACCTTCGAGATAAATTCATGGCTAATTGGTTAGGTCCATACATAATTTCTCAAAAAGTGGGTGATGGTACTTATAGACTTGCCGATTTAGAGGGGGTTGAGGAGCCCGAACCACTTAATGTTATCCATTTGAAAGCATTTTATTGTTAATGTGATGTTTATATATATGTATATACATGGCTAAAAAAATAAACAAAACAAATAAAAACAAATTTTCAAATTGCATGCCATATGCATTTGCATACATCCTACTTGCATTCACTTTTGCATTCACATACATTTTCACATAGCATTTACATACATTTCATTTGCATACATTTCATTGCATTCACAAATTCCATTGCATTTCAACATCTCATTACATTTTGCATCACCCATTTGCATTCATTTCCCCCATGTTCGAAAATCATTTATTAGTAGTGATGAAAAGGTCAAACAAAAAGTCAAGTTACCTTAATCAGGGGCATCTACAAAGGCATCTATGCACTTTCCTCTAAATTTCCTAAGCCAACATTCCCTTTTACAAAGTCCATACACCCTAGGTTTTTGGTCACTCAACCACTCCTAGTGTTTTAAGCAAACTCCAAAAATATGTCCGGTTTTCTTTAGGACCAAATCACTTTATCACATTAAGAAAATCTTGAGTCTTGACAATTGATTCCAAAAACATTCTTGAACCAAACACACATCTTCACATCTTAAAAACATCTTGTGTCAAAGAGGGATAATACCATACTTGGGTTACACCTTGAAGTGAAAAGGGTATTCCTCGCTTGTCCCATCATGCAACATAGTCCAAAATAAAAAATAGTGGTTTTCACCACCATCACAATTACTTCCAATACAAAATATAGAGTAGTAAGGATAGGGTTTTTGGGTAAAATATTGGTTAGTTTTCTACAGTTCAATTAATTGCCTCCATTTAATTATCAACCTAGGGTAGCTCGTAGTCTTGTGAGCAACCGTGCAAAATATATACTTGTAATTTCTCTTTCAGAGATGATTATCTTAGATTATGGTTTGGGGTGTGTTTAATGTTCATTAAAGTTTATTTTTAAACAAATAATCCTATGCTAAGTCTAAGAAACAGGAGTAAAAACATTAAAACTCTAAATAACTACCTTGCTGGAAATTACAAAAAAATAGGGAAAATGCTAGAAATAAATTAATCTATTAAAATAATTATAGAAAATAAGGAAAATAGGGAAGAAATATATTGTAAGTGGGCCCATGCTTCCAGCAGGTTCTACCCATGGTAGAATGTTCACCGAACACTTAGAAGATGCTTTTTACAAGAACAATGTAGAGATTTTTATTAATAGTTTACAGCTGAGAAAAATACATAACAAGTCCGAGGGGTCTTCTTCAGGGGTGGCTTGCATATTTATAAAGTATGCAACCAGCCCTATTACAATGAATGAATCAACATGTGATTCTCTATTACAACTGGTTGCTTGAATCGAGAAAAATATCATGATTTTCCAGCGTATTCTATTTCTAGAATATGTTGATACGACTTGCAAAATTAATTTATGTAACAACTAAAAAATAGGTGATGAATCACCTTTGACATTATCCCATGTTCTGTTATGATGCTAGAAATCCTTTAATGCTAGTTTATAATGTGTTCTCTCTGTTCTACTGACCATAGATCTATGTTGAAGTTTGATGCTAACGGGAATCAGGCACCGTGGTTGAAGGAGTTGGTAAGTAGGTGCCTTTCATTAGCATAACATGAAGTAGGTGCCTTCCACCGTACAATGGGAAGCATACATATTTTGTCATATTACGGGAAGCATGTTCCTTCCATCGTATAACGGGAAGTAAGCACCTTCCACCATACAATGGGAAGCAGGCACCTAACAAAAATAAGGTGCCTATCAGTTAGGTGACAAATGAGAGTCAAGCGCTTTAAATAACTTGGGCACCTGACTTCGTGCCTCTTTAACAATATTCTATATATGTTTTTCCTTCATTTATTTTTAAGCGCCAGGCTCGAATTGGAACTTGATGAAAACATGCCAAAATGCAACGATTTCCACTAAATCTACACAAATTACACCTAAAGACAAATAATAGAAAATATGAAAAATAAACTATAAATTATATATATAATTTCCATAAAACATTTATATCTACAAGAATATATGCCACACATTATGGAGAAAAAAGTACAAAAAATGAGCAATTTTGTGGCTCATTATCCCCCCATGCTTAAGGGGTGGCATATCCCTGTGCCACTTTGAACTGGTAATTACTAGTTCTGTTCACCTCATCCCAATAGGCCCAGTTGGTATGTTTCCTCTTCCTCTTAGTGGCCTTGGCTTTTTTTTGTCCCAGGGCTTTCATCCCTTTTGTGTTGTGGGAGTTGTTGTATCCTATCCCTACTGCTTCTGGCATTTGCTGCGTTGAAGTTTTTCAATTGGACCTGCCCTCTTATTAGGTGGTTCTCTGGTCTAGGCCACATTGCCCTTATCAACATTCATATAAAAACTAGTGAATTTGGTGGCATCCTTTTGGAATGCAGGCTCAACCATTTTCCAGTACTTGTGGTGAATTGGTAACTTCTCACCTACAAGCACTAATTCCTTATCTCCAAATGGGATGATATATTCCTTAGCAACCCTGGCTATGAGAAAATCTTCCCCTATTGGGTCAAGCTTAGGTTTAGCTTTAATATCTATTTTTGGAATAGGGGGAGTTCTACTGCTTGATGTCAGATCCTTTTTCTATATAGAGCCTAGAAATCCCATTCGCTTAAAATACACCTGCATCCTTGAAGTTTTTCCATCTTCTAACCTATACAAATGTCAAAACTGATCAGGTTGAACAATTAGAATATTCTTTCGAGGTCTACCAGATTGTTTTTTGGCATCCTTTTCTACTTCCTTGAGGTCTTTCTTGGAGGCTTTATTCTAGTTCTTTTTGTCTACCTTAATGTCCTCCTTGAGCTCCTCAATTTTTTTTTTGGGCAAAAATTAGATTCTTTGTTGCCTCTCATTCCTCATTGGAATCTAGCTCTGATTCTTTGTCAAATTCAATGCCTAGGGCCTTCAACTTTGCAACTCTTGCTCTGGTTCTAGTTCGACGCTGAGATGACCTTACGAATTTTTGTTTTAATCTTAGCTTAATACTATGTACACTAGGGTATATTGGTGCAACTATTATTTCATAGTGTATAGGGGATGCAGGTTGTTGAGCCTCCTAGTCCTCTACAACTACTTGTTGCACACCAGGGACTGTTTCTCTTTCCTTTATAGCTTCTTTCTACACATTAGGGATTGTTGCTTCTTCTTAAGGCTGAGCTACCACTATATTAATTAGAGTGCTTTGCCTCTCCCTCTATGTTTGTAATTTGAGGCTCTTCGACCTCCATCTTATTTTCTCCATCTTCTCCCCCTTTTTAGGCTGGTCTACATTTGGAGGTTCTTCAATTTTGACCTCATCCTCCTGAATTACCTACTCTGTAGAGGGGGACATAGAGTAGGGCTACTCTACTTCCATTGTAGAAATGTCTCCCTATTATGTTTCCTTCTTAGCATGGGTAACTTACATTTCCCCATAGGTTTGCACTACTACATCAACCCTATCTGGCTGCTCAACTACTTTTGGTCTACCCTGCAACTACAATTGTCTTTGCAGTTGCTAAACTGTTTGATATAATTCATGCATTTTTAGGGTGGCCTCCTTTTTGGACTCTTCAAAAAGAGCCTGCTCCTCTTTGAATTTGACTTCCCAAGTGGAAGCCTACTCTTTTAGAACCTATAGTTGTTGTTGTAGATCCCTTGTCTGGTCCTCTGGTGGTACATCTGCCATGGTCACCTCGTATTGAGGAGTTGACCCGTAATAAATATCCTATAAAATATGGGTCATATACTCCTCCATGTTGAGCTTGAAACCACCCTTGATGCCCTCCTTCTTCTACTTTGCATCCTGGTGGATATAGGCATGGAATCCTACTCTACCTCATCCTCAAATTGGGGTGTATAAGGGAATGAAGTTTGCCTTGTTTCCTCCCCAAATTGGGGAAAATCAAAAAATAAGGTATGTCCTACTTCCCCTATATTTCTTACAGGCTAGGATGCAGGTTCCATTTTTTCTCATTCTGTCACCTCCTGGGATGACTGTTCATTTTGAATGGGCACCTCCTCCTCTACTTGTGCCCCTAATGCTGCACTAGTGCCTGTATCTTCCTCAATTATCACATTTCTATGTGAATCTACATATCTCACCAAGGCAAAAATTAGGCCATGGTGAGCCAAGATAGAGATGGTGCCTGCCTGGTATCTCCAGGCCTCATATTTCAAGGTGCATGTAAGGTAGTGGGAAACGTTGATTTTTTTCCCATGCAGAATATTATTGAGGAAATGGAAGTGATTGGAATTCATATGGGAGTACCTACTAGAGCATGTGAATAACTGGGTGACCTATTAAAAAATGGCCCTCTAGATCTCAAGAATGTGCCATTTTGGCAAGACCACATGTGTTAGGTATTTTTTTGGTGATCCAAAAAATCTCTTCACACAAAGGGTAAGGTTGTCCTATTTGTATGTGTTCTCCCCTGTAAGAGGGAGACCTGTAACTCTGGTGATGTAGTCCTTAGTGACTGGGATCTCCAACCCTTGCATGTGCATGACCCCTCGCTCATCGATGTCATAAATTCATTTTCTACTACCACATCCTAGCCCTAATTTACTAGTTGATAGTAGTCCATCTATTCTGCAATATCCAACTGCATTTGGATGTCTACAGAAATTCTCGAGCAATCGATCGGCTCACTCATCTTAAGGTAATTATTTTTTTACTTTCCCCTAATACTTTACCTCTAATTCACAATTCACTCAACAATATCATTTTTTCCCCTTTGAATTACCACTGTGTCTCATTGTTTTGTGTTTTTCTTCCTGAAGTTGGCTGCATAGTAACTGGTAAACAACTTTTTAAAACAACTACATTTATGCATGCTAGCGATTAATTACCATAATCAATAGTTATTATGGTTATCCATAGTTAATTTACTTCGAGCATGTGCCCGAATGTGCGGAGATGATAACCATAAACTATCGACCAAACAGAGGCGTGCCATGCAAAATTATGCTAGGTGGATTAGTTCAAGTGGTTAAGGTAATAAGGGGAGTTTGTGCTGGTATATTTTCATAGACACACATGTTCATAAAAATAATATAGACAAGAAACACAAAACTTATACATGCATATAAATTTTTTTTGTGGGCGCATATGTGTAAATTTATGTGGTGCATCGCTATTGGCTATCATTTTATGATGGGATAAAATAGAATATATAATTATGGCCATGGTTCCCATGCAATGAATTTTCCTAGACATGATTGGTTCTTGGTAGCTGCACTATGGGTTATTCAATAAAACCTACAAAAATTAAAAACAAAACTTAGAAAAACATAGTGCCTTGGGATGACAAACGTTTCCTCCTTGAAAATTGGTTGACATCAACTTTTAATGTTGTCCATGGTGGAGTTGAATTTACATGTGTAGGGGATACTGACATGGCTCAGGTCGCATCCCAAGGTTGACGTGTTGTTCTATCAAGGTATAAAATGGCCGCAATCAACGAAAATCAGGCACCTTTTTTGAGTTATAATGCACAGGTACCTTGTAAAATGGAAATATGCACTTTAGGAATTAGGATCTTATCTTACTTGAGAAGCAAGCGCCTTAGTAGTCAGGTGCTCTAATTAACACAAGAATCATACACCTTAGAAATCAAGTGCTTATGCCTATCATGCGAAGAAGACACCTTTTTTTTAACTATCGGGTGTTGTAATTATAGAAAAAACTTTATACAGTTTTTTTTTATGTATGCTAAGAAGATTTGGTGTCAGTTCTCCAAAAATTGGCAGTCAGTTGTTCTCTTGAAAAATTGGGAGTCAGGCATTGAACTGTCAACAAACAGGATGCAGGCACTATCTTCATAACATACTGGGAGTTAGGTGCCATGAAGCGTACAATGGGAAGTAGGCGCTTCTGTCGTACAATGGGAAATAGGTGCCTTTCACTATGCAATAGGAAGTAGGTGCCTTCCACCATACAATGGGAAGTAGGTGCTTTCCATCATTCAAAGGGAAGCAAGTGCCTTTCTAATAACTAGAAGCAGGTGCCTTCCCATCAAATACAAACACACAATGCTTTTATTTTATTCAAAAGGTGTTGACTTATCCTTGTATATGAGCTATCAAGCTAATAAGGCCTTTTTAGTTCTTCTGATTGAAAAATATGTACAGGATCAATATTCGTCCCTAAATAAATAGTTGAGTGTTTTATTATCCAAAAAGACCAATCTAAACACTCTTGTGTAGGTTCAGGTTTAGTATTACCCTTTCTGAATGGGGACTAACTACTACTTAAAGCAAATTCTCCTAGAAAGCTTGGAAAGTGCAGGTTCATGGATCATATTCTTGTTAGGCCTAGGTCTCCCAAGTTGCCTAATAGTTGCACAAAGGGCATTGTACCTACAAAAAAAAACACAATTAAAAAAGGAAAAAAGTTTGTAAAAGAATAATTGTCTTTGGAACTATGTGGACTAGGTCCACATCTCATTGACTCAAGATAAAATTATAATCAACCAGGGTTTCCTCCATGCCTAATCTAGACTCAATCATGTATGATTCAGACACATAGTATGGATGTAGGTGGTGGCCATTTACTGTTAATGTAATATTGCTACCATCTATTGTTCTAACTCTTGTAGCCCCATTATTGATGATTTTAATTACTTCATATGGCCCCATCCAACATTGCATGAGCTTACCCTTTCTTTCCTGGAACTAGGAATCATAAAGTAATGCCCATTCTCCCACTTTAATATGCTTTGGCCTAGTGTGGTGGTCATACCACTTGGATATTTATTTATTAATGATCTCTAATTTTTGTAGAGCCTCAAGGCGCTATTCATCCAGCTGATTAAGCTATTAAATTCTATTTTTTTATGCATCATCCAGATTGATATTCAATTCTATTGTAGTCCTAAGTATTTTAACTTCGATATCTATAGGCATCATGGTTGTTTTCCCATAGACTAACTAAAATGGTGTGAAACCAGTAGTAGTCTTATAGGTGGTCCTATAGGTCCACACTACTTTTGGTAATCTAGTAGCCCAGTCCTTCATGTGTTGTTGTAATGTCTTTGTTAGGATATTCTCCAATTCTCTATTGGTCATCTCAACTTGCCCATGTGCCTATGGATTATAGGGAGTGGTTTTGTTACGCCTAATTTTGTGTTGTTGCATGAGTTATTATATCATCCTTGAAGTAAATTGAGGTCCATTATCTATTGTCATCTCCCTTGGGACCCCAAATATTGTAAAAATTGCTGAATACTAGAAGTCTGCTATAGTTTTCTCCTTTGAATCATGTAAAGCCTATACTTCAATCCACTTTGTTACATAGTCAGTGCAAACTAGGATATACTTCTCACCTCCTGACTATGGATTAATAGGTCCTACGAAGTCCATACCCTATTTATTAAATGGTTTAATGTGAACATGTGGTTGGAGTGGCATCTCATATCTGAGAGTAGGTCTGCCCATCCTCTGGTATTGATCACACTAAATCACATGCTTGGATGTATCTTTGAATAGTGAAGGCTAGTAATAACCAGCCTAAAAAACTTTATATGCAGTATTTTTTACTACAAAATGACCACCACAAGGTTCATCATGGCAAGCCTTTAGTATTTCAATTATTTCTTCTCCAGCAACACATCTCCTCATGATTTGATCAAGTCCTATTTTAAACAGGCACCCATCAATCTATGAGAAATCTACACTTTTCTCAATTAAAGTCTATTTTTCATGAGGTACAAGTGTAGGGGATACTTTACCAGAGGCTAAATAATTAGCCATGGCTATGTACCAAGGCATCTAATAATTTAGAGCAAACAAATGCTCATCTGTAAATTGGTCTTCTATAGCTACATAGTCTGGAGGTGTCAATCTGGACAAGAAATAAGCTACCACATTGTCTTTTCCTGGCTTTTCTACTATTGTCACATCAAATTCCTCAAAAGCAATAGCCATTTGATAATTCTGCCACTAATCCCAGGTTTTTTATCAAGTATATAATTTTTGAGTGGTCAATGTGTACAAATACCTGATAATATATAATATAATGATGAAATTTGTTAAGAGCATGTATTACTGTAAGAAACTCTTTCTCTGTGATAGTATAATTTAGTTCAACACCTATAAGGTTTTTACTAATATAATAGATGGCATAAAATCATCACCATATTTATGTCCCAATATTGAGTCTATTGCATTGTTAGATGTATCAACATATATATGAAAATGTATGGTCTAATTTGGACCTCTCAACACTGGAGTAGTAATCAGTTTTTCCTTGAGGGTGTTGAATGCTTGTTCACATTCTTCACTCCAAACAAACTCTGCATATTTTATTAACAATGTGGTAAGAGGTTTAGCATTTTTGCTAAAGTATGATATAAACCTCCTATAATAATCAGTTGGTCCTAGGATACTAAAAATGTTCTTTTGTGTTTTAGGAGTAGGCAGAGTTTGGATGACTTCAATTTTCTATCTATCTACTTTGATCCCATCTGTAGAAAGGTGATGTCCTAAAATTATCCCTTCCTACATCAACATATAACATTTCTTGTTACTTAAGGACATGTTAGTTTCCTCACAATGTTTAAGTATCTTTTCCAAATTTTCTATGGCAATTTTAAAAGTCTCACCATATATAGCAGGTGCATTGCATAAGCCAAATGGTAAGACTCAATAAGAAAATTTCCCCCATGGACAAGTGAATGTGGTTTTATCTTGATCTTCCTCCTCTATTTGGATCTAATTGTATCCACTGAACCCATATAGGAAAGAAAATAATTTCTTGTCTGCTAAGGTGTCAAGGACCTGATCCATAAATGGTAAGGGGAAGTGGTCCTTTTTGGTTGCTTTATTCAGCAACCTATAATCAACACAAATTCTTCATTTTCCATTCTACTTGGGCACCACCACTAATGGTTATATCCACTCACTATCTGAAATGGGGTAGATGAATCCAATTGAGAGGAGTTTTGTAAATTTGTTTTAACAATTTATTTCATGGCTAGGTTCATTCTCCTTTGTGGTTGTATTATTGGTATGACATGTCTTCCAGATATATTCCATGTGTATAGATCTCAAGAGCTATTCCTATCATGTCAGAATACTCCCAAGCAAAGGCATATTTATATTTTTCCAATATTTATTTTTGTTTGGTTTGTTGTTCACTTGTCAACTTGTTATCTACATTCAAAATTCTACCATGTGCAACTTCTATTTGCTATTTATGGTGGTTTTTCACTCCTTCTAATGGCAACTTAGGAGGAGGACAATAAGGTTCTCCCTAAAAAAAGTAGAATATTATCCTATCCTCATCATTTTCATCTTCTAATTCCTCAAGTGTCATCACTGGTTGGAGCATTGATAAACAATCAACATTTTGATTTTCATTATCAAGTTCTCCCAACAAATATGTAGATTGTGCAGGTGGATGTATGATCGGTTTCTTTATATCCTGACCATATGAAATAGTCATTTGTCCATATCTACATATTATGTAGGAATCAACTATTGCTAGCCAAGGTATACATAATATTAATGGGTATCCACCTAGTCCAGACTTAGATTGCAATACTAAAAAAATTGTTGGATACTCCCATGCATCTACTGTAATAATGATATCTTCCAGTGTTCTATCCAAAAGTACTGTAGACCTATCTGCAAACTGCAGCATATTTTTAGTGGGCTTCAGGTTGGTCAATTTTAGTTTTTCCATGGTTTACTAGAGCATGCCATTGATGGCATCCCCCAAATCTACTAGTGTGTTGGGTAAAATATAAGCCTCTATTTTTACAGTTAGCACAGGGCTTTCTGGATCTGAATACTTCTAGCTGTAGGAATTTCCTAGCATAAGGTCATAAAACTAACCTACCAAATTGATTGATTTATCTAGTTTCCTCTCTGTTTTCTTGAGGCACAACTCTCTTATGACCTTTCCATATATAGGTATGTCTCTAATGGCCTGAAATAGAGGAATTGTGACTGTTAAGTTCTTTAAAATAGAGAGGATATAAAAATATATTTGTATTGGTTTCTTGGGTTCCTGTAACCTTTGTAGAAAATGTGGAACCTCCTCTTTGTTATGTACAGGTGTTGATTCTTCTTCTACCTCTTCTATAAGGCATGATTCCCCTTTTTCTATTTCTACTGGTTTATCTTCTTCTAAAAGAGGAGTGACTTCTATACCTACTTGATTTCCTGACCTTAACTGGATAGGATCACAATCTACCTTGATATTATATATAGGGTACATCTCATTTTCCATATGATAGGCTAGTTGCTTGTTGTTTGGGTTTGGTGTTGGCTGTGCTGGTAACTGAGGAGTCCTTGGAGTCGATAAAGTTGGTAGACTTGTCTATAGTGGATATGGAGTAGTATGTTGTGGATACTAATTCCAAGCATTCTAATTTCTCCACTACTATCCAGGCTGCTAATATTGGTTCCAAGGATAAGGGTTGTAAGGATTTGCTCCTTGGGGAAATGGATTCCAAAGTTTTTGACCATACCATTTCATATTGGGTGGCTGGTTTTGACCTTGATTCTAGTAATTACTACCCCCATAGGATGACATTCCTAATTACATATTGTTACCGATAGGAGACTATTGCTAATTCCTCCTATTACCCATGAATTATGCCTTAGCTACTTCAGGTTCCTCTTTAAAATTCATTAATTGTGGACACAAATTCGTTTTATGATCCTTCTTACAAACAACACATACACGAACTTTGTTTTTTGGAAACTCATTTATGGGGTGTTTGCCTCTGCATTTAGGATATAATTAGGCCAATGCTACCTCATTCTCCTGCTTCTTTCTCTAAAGTAGAAGAGTATCCATTTGAAGATCCAGAGATGATAAAATATCGCTCTTAAGGTCTTCTAACATGTTGCCTATTTATTTTTTAGTGATAGTGGTTGACTGTTTAACATTTCTAGAGGTTAATTTACCCTTTCTTCTTGATAAATTTTGATACAACTATCGAATATCATCCATTTGGTGTTGGTAAATATCTCCCCTAGAGATCATGTTTAAAGCTTCCAAGGATTCATTTGTCAGTCCTTTCATAAAAATACTTCTTAGGGACCTATCTCCTAGTTTTGAATGGGTTGCTCTTTGCAAATAAAAGCTAAAACTATACCAGTATTCTTCCACAAATTCCCCTTCCTTTTGGGTCATATATAAGACTTCCTCTCTTGTGTCTCTTGCTCTTCCAAAATCCTGATACTGATCCAAGAAAAGTTTCTTCAAATTTTCCTAGGTAGTTATTTGTTTATTCCCCAAGTTGATGAACCAATGCAAAGCTGAATCATCAAGGGTGAAAGGGAATAATTTTAGTTTCTAAGGATCTGTGGTGTAATCCACAAATCTACATAAAATATCAAATTTGAACAAAAATAGGTTTGGATATTCTATTGGTAGTCCTTTAAAAGTTGGAAGGTGGGTAGGAGATATTTGTTTCATATTATGATCTCCTCATGCCTCTCCTATTGGAAAACTAAAACTAGTAGATGTTTCCTCTAGATTTTCTGCCATTCTGCCTACTACTAGTGTTTCTACCCTTGCTTCATTCAAAGTAGCTTTCAATGCTTCTAATTCATTTCTTTTATCTTTTAGAAGGAGGGATAAGTCAGTGTTTGATATAGTTCTATCTAACACTGCTTGCCAACATTCAACATTCAATAGATCCTCCTTATATTGAACTCTACTTATCTTTGATCCTACTTTGGGATTCAGTTGAATTATTTTATAGGGATCCTGTGCAAATAGTGGGTGTTGTCACCAATGCACAGGTGGATATTGAGATGGTAAGAGTTCAGTATCAGGTTGAGGCTCTACTGAAGTAGAAGGATTTTGAGAAACAACTTGTTTATTTTTGACAAAACAACTGTCTGGCCCCCTATTCTTAGGTGGACTCATACAAAGTTTTAGATGAAGTTTTCTGAAGAAAACACTATAGACTACTATAACTATGCTTTCTTTAGAACAAGAAATTACAATGGATAATCCTCGAAAATAACACCAAAATTTTGGGTTAAACATTGGTTAGTTTTCTACTATTCAATTAATTGCCTCCATTTAATTATCAACCTGGGGTAGCTCGTAGTCTTGTGAGCATCCATGCAAAATATATGCTTGTAATTTCTCCTTCGAATATGAGTCCCTTAGATTATGGTTTGGTGGGTGTTTAATGTTTATTGAAGTTTATTTTTAAACCAATAATCATATGCTAAGTCTAAGAAACAAGACTAAAAACATTAAAACTCTAAATAACTACCTTGCTAGAAATTACAAAAGAAAATTTGGAAAATACTGGAAATAAATTAATCTATTAAATAATTACAAAAAACAAGGGAAATTGGGAAGAACTCTATTGTAAGTGGGCCTACGCTTCCATTAGGTTTTTCCCATGGTATAATGTTCACCGGACACTTAGAAGATGCTTTTTACAAGAACAATGCAGAGATTTTTATTAATAATTTACAGTTGAGAAAAATACATAACAAGTCCGGGGGGTCTTCTTCAAGGGTGGCCTGCATATTTATAAAGTATGTGGCCAACACTGTTACAATGAACAAATCAACATGTAATTTCTTGTTATAGCTAGTTTCTTGAATAGGAAAAAATATCATGATTTTTTAGCGTATTCTATTTCTAGAATATGCTAATATTTGATTTGCCTGACTTGCAAAACTAATTTACATAACAACTAAAAAATAGGTGATGAATCACCTTTGACGTTATCCCATGTTCGGTTATGATGCTAGAAATCCTTTCATACTAGTTGTCGATGTGTTCACTATGTTTTACTGACCATAGAGTTGGGCTAAAGTTTGACGCTAATGGGAATCAGGCATCGTGATTGAAGAAGTCGGGAAGCAAGCGCCTTTCATTTGCATAATTTTAAGCAGGTGCCTTCCACTGTACAATGGGAAGTAGGCATATTCCATCGTAATATGAGAAGAAAATACCTTCTATCATATAACAGGAAGCAGGCACCTTCCACCATACAATGGGAATAGGTGCCTAATGGAAATCAGACGCCTATCAATTAGGTGTCGAACGAGAGTCAAGCGCTTCAAAGAACTTGGTCACCTGACTTCATGCCTCTTATCGATATTCTATAGATGTTTTCCATTAATTTATTTGTAAGTGCTAGGTCCGAAATGGACCTTGATGAAAATATGCCAAAATGCAATGATTTCCACTAAATCTACACAAATTACACTTAAAGACAAATATTAGAAAACATTGAAAATAAACTATCAATTATATATATAATTTCCATAAAATATTTATATCTACAAGAATATATGCCACACATTATGGGTAAAAGAGTACAAAAAATGAGCAATTCTATGGCTCATCAAAGGTCAAATTATCATCACACTTCGGTTGAGAATTTGATTCCCCAAAGCTCCAAATTCCACTTACACACCACAAACCCATAAAGCTATAATTATTATACAACATTTACCCTCATAAGGCTAGGTAGCCATCCCCAAGGCCTAAAGGATAATATTATTGGACTATGGAGTGAGCCTCCACTAGAGCTATAGACGCTTTACTAATAGTGGAGTAATATCATGCAGGATGACATGTCTCTCTTACAAAACGAGAGACTTCTGATCACACATACAAACAAGCTAGCTTCTTGGTCCTCTCCATAATAGGTCATGCCCAATTTACTCAATATGGGTTAATGAACTTCACTTGCACACACACTAGTTCATGATTATCTAGGGTCATTGTCGTGCTCAATATTTGGTACATGAATTCACTACACACACATTGGTCCTAAAGAAAATTAGACAACCTTTAGTGAGTTTGGTTGATATCACTAGTATGTTTGAGTCTCTAAAAATCATTCAGTCTTCCATATCAAAATTCATATCTTCTTCCATATCAACTTCCATATCTTCTTCCATGTCAACATCCATGTCTTCTTCATGGATCATCCTACCTAAATGCCACCAAGTTTGGTGCCCCTAATTAAAAAACAATGAAAAAAATGTTCAACAAAATTATGAACTATAAATGATCAATAGAACATCATGAATACATACACCATTTAGCTTGAATTAATAATCTATACATATACCACTTAGCTTGCATTAATAATCCATATATATATCATTTATCTTACATTAATCATCCATAAGACATCCATAAAAACATTCATAAACATGCATTGCATACACAAAAAACATTCACACAAAAATATAAAGCCATGTATATATATATATATAAAATATCACATATACAATGAGTGCCAAAAAAGGCTACATACAATGGAGCACCAAGGATCATATACAAAAAGTGCATCTAAGCACTAAGCTAATGTCCATGAGAAGACCTTGCAAACTAGTAGGAGCTCTAGACCTAGAACTCTACCTAGACTCAACATGCCTAGATGACTCGGCCCTAGAGGATGCGATATACATCCTCAAGAGTAATAGTAATCTCCCTAGTCGGTAGCTATAAGGTCCCCCTATCTGAATCCAACCTCTCCACCAAATCCAAGATGTACCCTTTATATGCCCTCACCACATCCAACCAAGCCATCCCCTCCAACCCCACCTTCTTCAACATCCCCCAATCTGCCTTTGAAATATTCTTTCTCATCCCAAGAACGAATAGAGAAAATTGATATTGAGGCTCTATATCCCTCAAATATAGTAACAAACATTTTTACATTAGTATTAATTTCAAAAAACAAAAATAGCAACAACAAATCAAAATTTTGCACAAATAAACAAGTGTTTTCAGGAACAGTACCTGAGCAAACCATGCCTCGGCTCCAACAGTAGCATTCGCTTCCTCCACCACCATAGCTTATGTGTAAAAATTCCACTAGCATCACTTCAATATCCACTCTACTCCACTCCTCATATGTAGCTTCTCAATCTCTTGAATGCACAAATGAGCTTCACAATCCAACCTGTAGGCTATTTATAACTATTATAGGTGCTCAATTAATTGATCATCTTCATTTGAAAAGCGTAAAATAAACCACTAAAATCTCCAACATTTACAAATCAACTCTAACTTTTGTGAAATCATCACATTTCTTCATCAACATTGTTCCATAAAATTTCCTCATTCATCATCAATTCTTCTACAATGTGCCAAATTACAAGTGAATCTCGTATCTAGTGGTTTGTTCTATATACTTGGCGATTGCAATGATTAGTGTCCATGCAATATGGTAATATGAATGAATCACCATAAGAAAACTTGGTCATCATCATCATTCCATATCTCCTAGTTTGAAAGCCTAATCAAATTTGGTCACTCACAATCCAAGTTAAACCTCGACAAGATAATTTTTTCTTAAAAGTGTCATTGATGGCCTAGTCCATGGGGCTTAAAACATGGACAAAAATCAAATCATTTCATTCAAAAACTCCATGACAAGTCATCATAGTGATTGGCACTAGCTAGGGTGATTGGTTCCAGTGGAAGGAATTATCCTACAGTCACTAGCAGGCCCTCTAAATATTGACTTCTTTATGATTTATGTTTTGCATCTCATATTGCATATCAATGATGCCATACGACAAAATTCTTCAAAATCATGGAATTACCCAAAATTTGGGGCAACCACATTTGATTTCGAATTTCCCACGACATGATACATCTTACATGATCATGACATCTACATTTGACACATAACACTCCATATGTTGGGGCAAAAATAGACACAATCATCATTCCTCATTCCACAAATCCCTTCAACCATTGGGGCAAAAATGGTCACACATTTCATCATTCCCATTTCCTTATTTTGCACAAATATTCTTCCATTCATTCTTTTTCAATTGGCTCATGAGTTCATCCGCATCTCATTCACCAATTGAGGGGGTAAGCTACACAATAACTCAAAATTCTTTATTCTTTTTGTCTTCAATATTGATCCGCAAATCCAACAAGAGAGAGAAGCTGCTTTTGTGCCCAAGCCCAATCAGGTGTCTCGTGTTTTTTTGCACCATATTGTGTTTCACACAACATGGTACAAAAATAGGCATCTATAGACACCAAAACCTAGCCACTTGTCCTCCATCCAATGGCCCACAATACCATTTTCCCACCATTTTAACCCTAATTTATATTTATTTTATTTTATATATATTTAAATATTGGTCCGAGGTGTAGACCAATTGGTTCATCCAAACCCCATAAGGGGGGCGGAGGTCCAAGGTTCAAATCTCGGGCCTCGCCGAACTGAACGCTTGTCCCTTTCCTTGTGCTTTCAATGGCGTAAAAGGTTTAAAATGATTGTGGCATGGTGGTTATAGGGGCGGACTGCAGGAAGATCTGTGTGGTGGCTTTTGGGGTGGACAACGCAGAATACTGTGGCAGCCATAAAATCCGGATAGCCTACCCGGATTCGTGGCGGCTACCGATTCCACCATGTAAATACAATATATATATATATATATATATTATTTTATATTATTTTTTAATATATGTATAATAAAATATATATTTATAAGTTAAATTAGCCCCAACCATTAGATCTATTCTAATATTGACCATAAATCCATGCCACACTTAAATTTAAATTCTAACCCTTGGATTTGCTTTAATTACAACCACATGATTAAAGTGTTGGTAAAAACCCTAAAGTAAACCCTAAGTTTGACTATTTATATGAGCATCTTTGATGCTCAATGGTGAGGAAATAAGGAGGGGATTTTTGATATCTAAAGTCTCTAATTTTTATTCTACCTGGATTCTAAATTCTACCTATTTGATTGTTTTCATGGTGTTCTTTTATTTGCATTCTTAAGATCTAGCGTTTCCTAGCAACAAGGGATTAATAGCAGAGAAAAGAATACTACTTCTAGATTTGAATGCAATGTTGAGAACTCATAATTTCCTTGAGATCTATATTCCAAATATATTCCACCATTGCCAAAACCTAGCTCACCCAAAGAAACCTAAAGCCTCATCCTGAGTCCCTGATCTTCCTACAAATGGAGGCTACCCACGTTTGTACAAGACTGCACAAACTACCTATACTATTTCAGCCATATCTCACTCATCCAGAGTCTGATTGGGCTAAAATTTTAAGGGTATGTTCCTGATACACTATATAACATATCCAAATATTTTCAGATATATTGGAGCTATAGATATCACAGTAAAACCTTATATTTGTACGTGATTCTATAGTGCATCTCTAAACTAGACAAAAAATGGTAAAATAGCAAGGTAAATTATTCATGTATTTTATTTCATATTGTTAAATTCTGCATGCATTATTTTATCAGATCTAGGTTTTTTAGCACTAATTTTTAAGGGCTCACACTATGGATCCCTCATTTATTTTTACTGATTGCCCTACTTATTTATGTGCAGGTTTAGCAATACAATCAAGAGCATTGTGCAATTGTTTAAGTTGGAGTGGTTCGGACAAAGGATAACTAAGAAGACCATTCAAACCTATTGGTAGGAAAGAACACCATTGAATATACTACATTCTATTGTAGCTAAGATTTTGGATAACATTAGTAGTCTGTAATAACTGTATCAAGTTCACATTAAACTATTGATTATATCAAAGGAGTTTTTTAGCTCCCCCAATTATTAATAAAATATCTCTTTCATTTGTGCAATTTGTAGTTCTTTTAATTCTATTTTATCTTTCTTGTTTTAGTGTCATGCTTTTTACTCTATACCTATACCACCCCATTCATCACACTTAGAACCATCAAATAATAGAGTCATTTCAGCTTTGTTTTTAGGTTATTCTAGTTTGGGTGAGTTCGATAATGCAAAGATTGAATCATTAGATAATTTTATTATGAGAGGCTTGTCATCTTGTAGAGGAGCCTATACTAGTTGATCAGCAATGAATTTACCTTTAGTGGACTTTTTGACTTATGAATTCAAGGCCAAATTAAGTTAGCACCATGATCCATTTTGTGGTTTGACTATTATGGTATGTGCGACTCATCATATACCATAAAGGATTCTCTTTGGAAATGGCATATGTTGTATGATTCAACATGTAATATCAAATATTATTGGTGGTGAATACCATTGCTAAGAAAAGCTTCTCAATGTATGCATACTTTAGATTATAGCTAACCAGGGTGTGATTGATGTAATAGATAGCTTATTCCTTATTTACCTCATTCTTTTTGGTCAACTTGGTCCCTAATACAAAAATGATAGTTGATATGTATGGCAAGAACGACACACCTAGTCGAGGTGGAGTTAATATTGGTAGTGATACTAGGTATTTTTTGATCTCATAAAAGATGTTTTGACACTCATCATCCCAATGGAATGGGACCCCTTTTTGTAACAATCAATTCATGGATCAAAATTTATCTGAAAGTTGCACTATGAAGCATCATATAGATGTTACCTTCCCTTGTAATATACAAAGCTGCTTAAGGTTTGTAGAGGAAGAATTACAAGTATCACCTTGAATTTGGTAGGATCAACTTTGATCCCTCACTTTGAGACTATAAAATCCAAAAAAAATCTAGATATGACTTCGAAGACACACTTTTTGGGATTAAGTCTAATGTCATGCTCAATTAAGCGATCAAAGACCTTTCGTAGAACATCAATGTGCTCTTGATGCAATAAATATTTGGCAAGCAAATCATCCATGTAATTATCCAAGATTTTGTGCATGTAGTCATGAAATATGTAAGTCATGAGTCTCCAGTGGATAGAGATTCATTAGCCAAGGAAGTGAGGATAAGTCTTCTAAGTGAGGACAAGAGTCTTCAGTGGAGAGAGATCCACAAGCTAGTGTAGTGGAGGCAATAGTCTTCTAGAGGATCACTAGCCAAAGCAGAGGAGAAGGATTTCTCTTGTGGATAGAGATCCACAAACTTGATTTAGGGGATTGGTATCTCCTTTGGACAAAGGTCCATAAACATTGTAATAGGGAAAGAATTCCCAAGAGATTGATTGAGAAAATTTTAGTGAAAGATTTTTTCGTGGAGTAGCCCACATTGGGTGAACCATGTAAATTGTGGTGTCTCTATTGTGGGTGGTGATTTGTGCATTGCTTTTATTACTTCTATTGATATTTCTATCTATACATTGTATAATATTGATCGGGAAAAAAAAGTAAAAAGTGATCTAATACTATTCAACCCCCCTCTCAATATAAGCTTGTGTTCTTCACTAGGATCCAATTTGGTGGATTTGATTGCGCTCTTCATAGGTTTTACCCTTAATAACACCTTGTATCCTATCAAAAACTCTAGAGGTTTCCTTCTCAAGTCTGCATATTTCTTCTGGTGATATGAATATTCCTTAAGCCTTTGTTGATTTACTTTCAACTGCTCTTCCATCTCTTTCAAAGTTTTGGTTCCAAGAGTGACCTGATATCCAGGATTATCCTAATACAATGGGGTTATGCACCTTCGACCATACAATGCCTCAAAAGTAGCCATTTTTAGAGAGGTATGGTACCCATAATTATATGTAAACTCAACTAGATGCAATAATTTTTCCCTATGAGATTTCTGATCCATGCAGTACATACGAAGCATGTCCTCTAATACCTGATTAACCATTTTAGTCTGACCATCTATCTCAGGATGATATGCTAAACTAATATTCAAGGAAGTCCCAATTTCTTGATGGAGAGCCTACCAGAAATCTGATGTGAACTTTGAATCCTTATCAAAGATAATCATTTCAGGAAACCCATGTAACCTGAAGATTTCCTTAGAAAACCTATTAGCCACAGTAAAGGCATCATTCATAGTACTACTAGGAATGAAAATCACAACTTTAGTTAGTTTATCCACTACCATAAATATGGCATTATGTTGATACCAAGTTTTAGGTAACCCTATAATAAAATCCATTGATATTACTTGCCACTTTGTTGTTGGCACATCATGAGGGTATAACAGACCTGTTGGGTGCTTGTGTTCTGCTTTCACCTTTTGACATTCAAGATATTTCACCATAAATTTAGTAATATCACCTTTCATCCCTGGCTAGTATAATTTCTTCTTCATGTTTTCCCTCATCTTAGATCCTCTTGTATGACCATAATAGGGAGATTTGATAGCTTCTCTCATAATGAGTCTACGCAGGTTACCTACTTCTAGAACCACAACCCGCTCCTTAAAACACAAAAATCTATCTTTGAACCCAAATTTTTGAGCCACTTTTGGATCCTTGATTATTTTCTCTTGCACTTTCAAGCAATATGGGTCCTGTGATTGAGCTTTCCTAACCTGATCCATAAGATCAACATGACTTCTAGTCAAGGTGGTAATATGTCTTCTTCTACTCAGTACATCAACTACCTTGTTCTATTTTCCCTTGATGTACTCTATGCCGAAGTCATATTCCGCTAAGAATTCAACCCATATTATTTATCGAGCATTAAGTAGCAGTTGAGTTAAAATGTATTTTAGACTTTGATTATCAGTTCTAAGTTCAAAAGGTCTTCCTATTAGGTAGTGATGTCAAATTTTTAATGCATGCACAACTACCACCAATTCTAAGTCATGGGTGGCATAGTTACCTTCATGTTTCTTCAACTTCCTATATTTGTAAGCTACCACATACTTATCTTACGATAAAACACCACCCAAACCCTCCAAATATGCGTCTATACATATAGAGAAGTCACCTAAAGGATCTGGAACTTTTAAGATAGGAACGGTGGTCAGTACCTTATTTAGTGCTTGAAAATTTGACTCACACTTATCTATCCATTAAAATGTCTTTCCTTTCCTTTGAAGGTTGGTAATAGGGCAAGATATTTTAGCATAGTCTTTCACAAACCTTTAGTAATATCCAGATAGTCCCATAAAACTTTGAACTTCTATCACATTGGTAGGAGATGACCAATCCATTATCACCTTAATTTTCTTAGGATCTATTGCAATACCATTTGCTGAGATAACATGCCCCAAATAGTGTACTTGAGATACATAGAATTCGCATTTGGACAAATTCCTATATAGCTGATTTTCTCTTAATATTCTTAGTAAAATATTTAAGTGCTTTTCATGTTCTTATCTATTATGATAATATACCAGTATATCATCTAAAAATACTAGAACAAACTTATCCAATTGTCTTTTGAATACACTATTCATTAAGTTCATAAAGGTAGCGGGTGCATTTGTCAAACCAAATGGTAAAACTGTAAAATCATAGTGACCATAGAAAATCTTGAAGGTTGTTGTATGTGTATGTTCTTATTTAATCCTTAGCTGGTGATAGTTAGATTTCAATTCTATTTTAGAGAAGATAGTCACATCCTTAAGTTGATCAAACAAATCCTCTATACGTGGTAAGGGATATCTATTTTCACTATTGCTTTATTTAGAATTATGTAATCAATGCATAACCTTAAAGATCCATCCTTCTCCTTAACAAGTAAAACTTGTGCATCCCAAGGTGACACACTAGGTGTGATTAATCCCTTATTCGATAATTCTTGCATCTCAATTGGATTCATTATATTCCTAGAAATAAGTCAATTATGAAGTCAAATTCTCTTTTCAATGGTAATCCTATAAGATCATATGTAAAAACATCCTCAAATTCCTTTAGAATAGGAAAAATTTCCAAAATTTCCATAATTTTTCCTCTGTTTTCTCCTTAATTTTGACTGTGTACATAATTATGCCTTTCCTAATCACTTTCTTAATTTGCATAGCGGAGATTAAAAAAGGTCTAAAATCCTATTGTTCACTGTGAAACTTAGTTCTTTGTCCATTAGTGTCAGTAAACTCGACCCATATTTCAGAGAAATTGATCATGACTTTGCGATCCTTCAACCAATCAATGACAAACTATATCAAAGGCATGTAGTGGAGCAACATAGAATTTCCAAGTGATAGAGTTTGTGGGTAGGGATATTTCTATAATGGGGTAGTACTGGTTTATTGAGTAGGTCTATCCAGAACTGTACTCATCTTTCCACCCATCTATCAAAGATCTAGGATTTTCTGGCATGTCCCTAACTAAGCTACTAGAAATGAAGTTGTTTGTAGCACCACTATCTATCAAAACTCTAACACTTTTTCCAAATATCTTACCATGTAAGATCAAGCTTGATGAGGACAATTCTTAGCATAATGAGGGCCTCCACATTCATAAAATCTAGTATTGGAACTTTGAGTTGAGTCTTGTATTGACTTCTCTTTATTCTATGTAGGAGTAGGTTCTACTTGGTTTACAGGTTTAACTTTCTCTTTTTATTGTACCAACATTGACTTTACCAGTTTTATACCCTTCTCTATTCTTAGAAGCTGGATCATTGCTCCATTTTATTTTATGTGGGTTGGGTTGAATCTTCTTAGGTTCTGTAGTGGGATTGTTACCTTTTCCATGATTATATTCTACCTGACAGGCTAGATCATATGCTACTTCTAGATTAGTAGGTTTAAAAATGTTAACCGAAATCCTAAGTTTGTGGTCTAACCTAACTAAGAACTTATGCACCTTCATCTTATCATCCTTCTCATAAGTTGGAATGTACTTAAGGAGTCTAGTGAAATGTTTGTAATAGGCATCCACTAATTGTTCCCTTTGTCTGAGTTGAGTGAATTCATCTAACTTCTTGGCATAATATTGTTATGTGAGGTATCTTTTCCTAAAATCTTTCTCAAAAGTTTCCCACTCACAGTGTATGATGTTAATTTGTTTGTATTTACAATAGGTTTCCCACCATTCTAGTCCAACTTCAGCCAACATCATAGTAACAAATACTATTTGTGTAGTGGACGAGTAATTTCTCGTGGATAAATAAATAGCCAACTCGTTCAACCATGACTTGTCTGACTCTCTTCTTTCTTTTCCCAAGAAATTTATTACCCTGATATGTTTCAAATCCTTTTCCAACTCAGCATTAATTCAGATCTTAGTTGCCTAGTTGAGGTCAACTAGTTCTTCCACAGCTACCTCAGCTGGAGCTTTAGGGGCTCTATTGTTTCTCCTAATTTCATTCCTAATGGTTTCTAATAGGTTGTTTTTGTGGTTCATCTGCTCATGGTAGTTTTCCATTTCACCTTGCATATCTTGCACCATGTTGGCAAGGTTCTCAATTCCATCAATATTCCTAGAGCTTTCATCGATATGTCCTTCTACAATATTGTCCATATGGTTTATTCAAGGTATATGAAGAGGCATATTTGATACACTCCCAAGCTTAGGTGGCATATTTCCTGGTAGTTTAATGAATGCGTTAGTTCACAGTATTATACCAAAATTATTTTAATATGCACTTTCATATACCTAGCTATGAAAACTTTGTTATTCTCTAGGGTTTTTAACTATGTTTTGATAATAGTTCTACCCACCATATATTTATTGTTTGAAGATAACTCGATTTGGAGATGCACAAAAATAGAATAAGGTGGATTTTTGGCTTGGAGCATAAATTGGCAAGTACGATCCCCAAAATAGCATCAAGTACATCATTTAAAACCTAAATTAATGGAGGGTTCATCTAGCTCATCCAATCTGATTCACCAGGGGCTCACATGGGGGGCAAGACTTGCATAATTTTCCACATACGTACCTCCATTCATACCTTACTTGCTACACTTGTTTTAGAGTTATCTAGTTCAAAATTTTATGCCTATCTCAACTTTTTCTGATACCAACTGTAATAACTAAAATTTACCCATTACAAAATCAACCATTTTTTTTATTTCATTGAGAGAATCATGCTAGCAACTACTATAGTTGAGAAACCATTGAGTGTTTCAGGCAAGCACCACACCAGAATCAACTTGATCAGATTCTATCCTAGTGTATGGGAGTGGCCAAATCCCCAATAATTATCATGGAATTTTACCAGTCTATTTCAATCGGAATGCTCTTTTCCCAACAAGTTCAACCCATGTTAAACTCTTTTTTATAGATTTAGGTATTACACAACCTAATCAGTGAGCATGTGTCTTGTTAACTACACTGCACATTGGAAAAAGTAATTAACTTTAAGGTGCAATTCTTAACATATCTAACCATATCAACAATGATTTTTTAAAGGAATCAACCATGAATTCACATAGGTGTGGTAGCACCTACCATTTTAACTCAATGTTTACTTCATGTTGCTAGATTCACTTATCCATGTTTATTTCATTATGAGTTTCCATATTTCCTTGTGATTAACTTGCACATGCATCCTTTCAAAGTCATAAACGTAACATTTCAAATACAACATAGAGAATGAATTGTAGCATTACATTTCAATTTAACTCTATTATACACATCAACAATTGGCACATTGTACAATGAAATACTTTCAGTATTTACAAAGCCACAATGAACTCATTACAAAATTTGCTTAGCACCTATTAGCTAAACAAAATATTCTACTCATAATCAATCCTTACTATTACAAAGTAATTACAGTATACTTGAGGTAAAATTACAACAACAACAACACTTCAACTCACTTTCAGGTTCAACAGGAGAATCTAGTTCATTTGTCTCAAATTGCTAGTACTAGAAGATTGGCTACTCAGGATCAGGAAAATCCACCACATGATATATGCTTAATTATTATAATGCACTTGCACTATTGTATCAAATATATGTAGGCAAATCATGCAAATAACAATATCATTTCAGAAAACAATCATTCATTTCAAGCAAGCGTAGGGAAACCTCATAAATTTCCCTAAGAATGAATATTTCATATTCCATTCATTCCATGTTATTTATCCATAAAGCAACATGCCCTTGTCTATGAAAATATAAACATAAACTTGGCAATGAGGAACCTCCATAAGTTCCCGAGAAATTGTAACCATGTTACCAATTTTCCCCATCCAAAATTCATCACAACACAATCATATTGGCAAAATAAATCAAGCAATATTATTTCAGAGTACCTAATAATCCACAATAAACATATCCTCAGGTAATTAAACATAATATGATGTTTTACCAAAGTCACAATGTAGTAGAAAATTCCTTTTTAGAAGCATTATCTATATACATCCATATTTAATTTCTAATTTTTTTTAGGATCCTTTTTAAGCTTGATAATCAATTTACAACTACCAACTATTTAAGTCTCAAGATCCCCATTATCCTAGACATTTTTACAAATATAAACCCCCTTGTTTACTTCACTTAGACATAATAAGTTTTTTAAACTTGCCATAATAATATTTCCTTCCTAATACCTTTTAAACTCATATTACTATATGTTTACCATAGTTCTTTAGGTAACTATTATCATATTTAGCTTTTAGAGACTTTTATTTTAAACACACACACAAGTATTATTTTTATCTCTTCTTACTATTTGCTAAAATTTAGCTGAGTTCATAAATACCTAGGGTAATGTATAATTTAATATTTTTCCAAACTCTTTTCCAACCCATAGTTTAGTCTCAAGAATCAACAATATTTAAATACATAAACTTGTTCCCAAAATACATAATATTTCAAAACCCTCATTATAACCATTAAACCACATAGTCCACTATTTTTATTATTTTTATTTAACTATAACCTACAGTATAATAACAAGACATGACACAAGGTTTCAACGGAGGGTATCGTTTGAACATAAAGCCACGGTCTATTGTTTATAGACGGGTCTGGGCCCACCATGAGAGAAAGAGCTTCTACGTAGTCATAGTGAGTAATGGAGGTAACATAACCTATGGAAACCATTTCTCTAAGGAGTATACATTATTTTATTTAACAAAAAAACTTGAGTGGAAACCGAAGATAATACATCTCATAAAGACTCATAATGAAACCTAGATTATGTTGTCTCCTAAGTTCTTAAAGATGTTTGCTATCAAATATAGGGTAGATTTTGATATTTTAACATCCATTTTACACAACCCTAAAGGTAGCTCCCTGAATTCTCAAGTGCACCATCTACGTTACCATTATTTGTGCTGATCATGCATGTTATTATGGATTCAGAGGCACGACCGTGGAGACCCTATGTAGATAAAAAAACAACCTCTTCTATGGAAAAATTATAACAGGGTTTCACAAGGAAATTTAATAATTTTTTTTTTAAACAATCAAACACAGCTCTTTTGCTTTACCCAAACCCTACAACCACCATTACTTTAGCATTTACATAAGTATTTATTCATTAGAGACTCACAAAGCTATTATAACCAAACATGAACAACATACATTTTTTTCTTAAAAAATGAAATCGTTTATACTCAAATAACATTCATAACAAAATAACCTTACCTTTGCCATTTTTGTTTCCTTTAGTACATACTATGATAGCATCTCACAAATAAATAATTTTCAAATTCAAAATAAACCTTTAAACATCATAATTTCATAAACATTTTTCAACCCTTGACTCATTTAACTCAACACAACAATAGATCATAAACCAGAAAGGTTTTAACCTGATTAGCTATAAGAAAATATTCTAAATCTAAGCCTTAGTTAAAAAATTTGAGCTTGTTTCCACGCAATTCCCTTGTTTTAGGCAACAATATAAATGAGATCAGGATTAAGCGAGAGATTCGAAACTCTGTCTAGTTTCTGTTCTGACAGAGTCAGAGAGCATACTCCCTAGGAGATGTCGAATTCTCAGTGTCAAATCAATAGAAAATGCAAGTGTTTGGTTTTTGATCCAAATTTATTGGAGAGCATATTACCTAAATTTATTCCATTTATTTTTTTATCCCTCCAAATACCTCGGAGAGCTCTATTTATAACCTTTCTGACCCCTACCCCATGATCTATTTTTTTATTATAAAATTGGGTGGGATAAACCTCTCATTAATATTTTTTTATAAATCGATGCTACTTTGACCATTGCACCCAAGGCAGTCCAATCAAAACTTCACACCTATCCTTTATGGAAACTAACCTCATTACTTTGGTTTAAACCCAACTAAAACATGTTTCATTAACACAAAACTTGGGAAAAATTATCGTCTAATTAAATATTCATTAAATACAGTCCACCCACCATGTTGGACTCACTTAAATCCTAGGTTTAAATTTTTAATACAAAGTTAATAAGATAAATTAAATGCTAAATTTCCCATTTGCCATATTTAATTATTCTTAATATCATATTCAAAAATCCTGCCTCACTTAAGCAAGAGGAATGAGTGAGCTGAGGTTTAGCGGGTGCGACGAGAGTGAGGGTTTGAATTTTCTGGGTAGGAATCTCAGCCAAGGCAATAGAGGTAAAGCAGGTATGGAAGGGGTGGGTGGGAACCTCGAGCATGGATCAAGTGAGGATCCAGAGGAAGGCAGTCAGGCTACGGTATATTTGGACACAGGCATCACATGGGGGAAGACCCCAACAAAAAATATACGAAGGAAAATGCGAGGCCCAAGAAGTGGTTGTCTTTTGCTGAGACTCTTAGAGGAAAAATAAAGAAGGTTCTCTCTCTTCTACCCCTAGTTCCTGTAAATAATACAATTTTAGCCCCAACAAGTTCCATGAGCCCTTTTCTTTTAATGGAAGAATTCTCCCTGGTAGGCAAGTTTTTGGGAGGTAGGCCGGACATGGAGACTATTAGGGCTTGGGTGATGGGTAAATGGTGACTGGTAGGTAGCTTGGATTTGGTAGCTCTAACTCAATGGTTCTTAATTATCCGTTTTAACAATATGGATGATGCCAACCGTATTTTAATAGGATGTCCTTGGTTTCTAGGCAAAAGGAGCCTTTTTCTCAGATGATGGGGTGAATATTTTGACCCTAAAAAGCAAAATATTAACATTGCCCCTATTTGGGTTCATCTCCTGAGTCTACCTGCCCAGTTATTCAATAAATATTGGTTGTAGGGCATAGACAGAACTATATGCGACCTGATCTCCATTGACCATGTGACCTTGGCCAGGACAAGGATGACTCATGCATGAATCTACGTAAATGCTAATTTGAATAATGAATTTCCAAGGTTTGTGGAGCTATATTGTGGAGAATACTATAGAAAATAGTTGGTAGAATATGATAATATATCGGCATTCTATGCAGAATATAAAAATCAAGGACATCTATGCAATCAGTGCCCTAACCTGGAAATGAATAGAGAAAAGCAGAAGTAGGGAATGCTAGACAGAGGAAATTTGAGAAGTTTCCTTGGCAGAGGTGATTTCAAACAGGCAAACTATGTCTACCAAAAAAAGAAAAGAGAGGGTACAGGGTCCCAACAAGACAAAGGAAAACAACAGATTGTTGGCAACAAAAATACTCAGGTAAGTTCCAATCCTCTAGTTTCAAATAAATTTTCAATTCTATCTAATATGGGAGTAGGAGGATTATCAGAAGACATGGAAGCTCAGCACCTTCAGGCTAACCTTTTTGACTCTCTCGAATCCCCATCCAAGTCAAGATCCGCAAACCTTAATGCTAAAATTACTGTAAGCCCTGTGGGCATCACAAATCCAAAATCTAATGCACAATCTCTAGAATCCACATCCAAGTTAGGATCCTTAAACTCCAAAGCTAGAAATACTTCAAGCCCAGTGGGTATCCCAAAGCCAAACCCTAATTTTGAAGAACTTAGGAAGAAAGTTGAGGCATTGGAAAATAAAAAATCTCATCTCCCTAACATCATCACTAGGAGCCAAGTGAATCCTACTGAGGGGTTGTCCCATAGACCAGGGGAATACAAGAAAAAAGGAGAATATTTGTATGTAGGGGTAGAGATATGTGAAATTATTCAGACTGAGGAATATGGCAGTCCGGTTCTGCAACAAATTACCTCCCCTAAATTTAGTCCTAAACAAACCAGGAGCACTGTGAAGTCTCCTATAGATTTTGGCAGTGAAAAAAGAAGAGGGAGAATATCAAATGCTGAGCATCAAAAAATTAACTCTGATAATGACATTGCCAATGGAAAATAGAGAACCTTGTTTCAATAGGTTATTCTAGGTTCTGAAGACAACAAATTAGGAAAACCCCCTCAAGGGAGGGGGAGAGGAAGAAATCCCAAACAATCTAAATGAAGTTCCTCTCATGGAATGTGAGAGGCATCAATGGCTTGCCCAAACATAGGGAAGTCAATGCAATAAGAAATAAAGTGAATCCAACTATTATCATGTTGCAAGAAACAAAAACTGATGAGATTCAATCAAAAAAAATAGCAAAAAAAAATTGGAATCAAGGGGAGATGGTTTGCAAATCAACCAGAGGAGCATCTGGAGGCCTTATGACTTTGTGGGATCCTCGGATAGTAGAAGGCACCATTATTCAAAAATATGACAGGGTTCTTAGTGTTTTATTTAAGGAAATAAATAGCAACAGGTCATGGATCCTTTCAAATATTTATGCCCCGACTTCAATTCAAGGGAGAGCTCTACTATGGGAGTACTTAGGCAATCTAAGTGAAATCTTCCATAATGTCCCATGGATTCTGGCTGGGGATTTTAACACTCCTCTTTACCCTTTAGACAAAATGGGTGTAAATGGACCACCTATCAGGAGCATGTATGAGTTCAATGACTTTGTGAACTCCAACATGTTGATGGATGTAAAACTTAGAGGAGCGAATTATACCTAGAGCAATCGGCGGATAGGGTGTCATCTCATTCAAGAAAGGCTTGACAGGTTTTTTCTATCAAAGGAGGCTACAACTTTGTTCGGTGATTCTACCCTATAAGCCCTTCCTAAAATTACCTCTGATCATAATCCCATTTTTTTGGAGATCCCTAAATCTCTGTCCTCCAAGAAACCTTTCATATTTCAATCTATGTGGATCAAACATTCCAATTTCAGAGATAATTTAAGTTAGTGGTGGCAGCAGCCTGTCAGGGGTAGTGTAGCTTTTAAACTTGTTGGTAAATTAAAGTTTGTTAAGGAAAATCTTCGAACTTGGAACAAATAGGTCTTTGGGAACCTCTTTGAAAATAAAAAATAGGTTGTTGAAAGTTTGAAGATAATTGATCAGAGGATCCAACATGGTGATGCTAATGAAACTACTAGGCAGGAGGAACAAACAAAACTAGCAGAGTTTCATAACATTTTGGCCTATGAGGAAATCTATTGGAGGCAAAAATCAAGGGCTATTTGGTTGAAATATGGAGATTCAAATTCCAAGTTTTTTCACATCACCACGCTTAGAAACAAAAGCAATAACAAGATAATTTTTTTTTAAAAAGCAGATGGTTCTATTACTCAAGACTTAACAGAAATAAAAAAGGAGGCAATAACTTATTTCAATTCTATCCTTGGTCAGGAATCATAGTGCAATGAGGAGGCAAAAGATATTATCTTGCAATCCATTCCTAGCATAATAAATGAGGATATAAAACTTAAGCTTCTAGCTCCCTTTTCTGATGAGGAAATTAAGGAAGCCTTTTTTAGCATGGGGCCAGAAAAAGCCCCAAGACCCGATGACTTTCCCCTCGTTTCTATCAAGATTTTTGGGACATCGTACGTGAGGATGTAATTTTTGCTGTCTATAGAATTCCAAGCAAGCAATAATATCCCAAAAGGTATCAAATCTACTTTTATTTCTCTAATTCCTAAGAAGCAAAACCCTGAATCTATGGATGACTTTAGGCCAATCAGTCTATGCAATGTTTCTTACAATATCCTAACTAAAGCCATTGCAAATAGAATGAGAGATATTCTACCCCGCATCATAGATCCATGCCATGGAAGCTCTATCTAGGGTAGGTCAATCTTGGATGGAGTTATCATAATTCATGAAGCTCTGCACTCTACTCATAAGACTAACATGTCTATTTTTTCCCTCAGGCTTGATATGAACAAAGCATTTGACAGACTAAATTGGGACTTTCTGATTGTTGTCCTCCTTAAGTTTGGTTTTCACCACCAATGGGTTAATTTGATCAAATAATGTATTTCTAAAGCATGGTTCTCAATTCTAGTTAATGGAACAACTGTTGGTTACTTTCAAAGTCGTAGAGGAATTCGGCAGGGGGACCCTATCAGCCCCATGTTATTCATCATTATGGCAGAAGCTTTAGGCAGAACCATAAAAAATGCTTGTATTTCAAGGCTAATATCAGGAATCAAGGCAACATATCTCACTAGGGCTATTTCTCACCAAAAATTCATCGATGATACCCTTATATTGACTAAGGCATCGGTGGTTGAGGCCAAAATAATTAAATACATCCTGCAACTCTACGAGGATGCTGCTGGTCAGAAAGTTAATTTCAGTAAAAGCAAGTTATATTTCTTGAAAACCCCTATTCAGAGGCAAGGAAGGATTACAAAAAATTTAGGGTGTGATATAGCAAACCTCCCCACTTCGTATCTTGGTCTCCCTCTTTTCATTGGTTCTCCGAGAGAGTCAATGTAGGACAGGGTTATTGAAAGAATTCAAAAAAAAATTGTTGGATGGAATGGTCATATTCTATCTCAAGCAGGAAAGCTGACCCTCACTAAGGCCTCTCTTTAGATCATTCCAGTCTATTTCCTCTTCGTTTTCAAAGCCCTTATGAATGTTTTCCAGAAAATTGAGAAACTCCAAAAAGAATTTTTATGGACTGGATCAGAGGAGAAAAAAAGGATACACCTTATAGGATGGACCAAAGTGTGTAGACCCAGGGAAAATGGGGGCTTATGTCTGAGGAGAATTGCTCATATAAATTTAGCTTTACTAGCTAAGCAGGCATGGCATCTCATTTCTAGTGAATAAAATTAATGGACAACTATCATAAAACAAAAGTATCTTCAAAATATGGAATTTCTAAGTGACTCAATTCCAATTAGAGGTTCTGCTTTTTGGAAAGCAATTCTTAATTGTAAGGAAATCATCAAAAAAGGTTTAATATGGATTTTAGGAAATGGTGAGAGGATAAATTGTTGGAGTGATAGGTGGGCTAAGGATGAACCACTAACGCAATATCCTAACTTAGCCCAAATCACAGATATCACAGAACTCATTGGCAGAAAAGTCTCTGATTAGTAGAATGAAGTGGAAAAAAATAAGAATTCAAGTATTTCAAGTGAAATCAAATAATCTTTGTAACATTCTCGAGCAATAGTTTATCCCCATGAGACCCAAGGAAGATCAAGTAACCTGGGATCCTACGGAAAATGGGCAGTTCACTAGTTAAATCAGCTTACAAGATTATGCTTGATGACAAGGATTTTTTCCTCCAAAAGGACTTAGTTTGGATAAAAAATTTAATTCCAAAAATTACAGTCTTTTCATGGCTAGTTATCCAAAGAAGAATTCTAACCATTGATAATATGATGCGTAAAGGTATTTGTATCACTAATTGTTGTTATCTATGTAGGGCTAATTGGGAGACCATTTATCACATTTTCCTTGAGTGCCCTTTTTCCTTGACTGTCCTAAGTGGGGTTTTTTAGGCCTTCAATATTTCATGGGTTAAACCAGCCACCGTACTTGGTTTGTTCGTCCAGTGGCCTTGCCCATTTTCAAGCCAAAAACTTAGATACATGTGGAAAATTTGTCTCAATCACTATCTTTGGTAGGTGTGGTTAGAAAGGAACCATAGAGTCTTTAATGAGTCTATCCATGATCATCAAACTATCATTGTTAGGATCCTATCATTTGCCAATGAGAATGTGAACCTTATCCCTTTTGATAGTTGTATACCTCATTTACAGGAGACCACGATTGCTCAATATTTAAGCTTAACATTGTTAGATGAGTCTGTGCCTAGGGTAGTCAACCCCATAGCCAATGTTAAGTGGTCTCCACATCCTACGGGTTGGTTTAAGCTTAATTTTGATGGAGCAACTAAGGACAATCCTGGCAGAGCAGGCGCTGGTGGCATTGTGCGAGATCATAATGGGAATATGATGCTTGCCTTTTCTGAATATTTGGGAACAAGGAAAAACAACAAAGCTGAAGCTAGAGCTATGTGGAGAGGCCTTCAAATGACTTAAGACTTAGAAGGAAATTTGATCATAGAAGGAGACTCTATGCATGTTATAAATCTCCTCAATAATTGGAAAACACCTCCTTGGAGGATTAAAACAATTGTTGAAGAGGCTAGGATCCTTTTCTAGGGAAGACATGACAGAAAAGCCCAACATGTCTTTCGGGAAGCTAACAAAATTGCTAATAAGCTGGCCAATTTGGGTGTCGATGGTGACAGACTTTTAAAATGGGAACATGGTGTTCTGAGTGAAGTAGAGGAGCTTATTCAAAAAGAATACCAAGAATAATAGTCGAATTTACCAATAGGGAAGGCACTGTAAGTTTGAAGGCTAGGAGTATTTACATCTCTTTTTTGAATTGGACTCACAATAAAAATTATTTGAGTTGTCAGTCTTCGTGGATGCTACTTGGAAATACCACAAAGACTAATGGGGATAGTCACATGTCAGATAACATGGATCCTAGTTGTCTTAGTAATTTGAGGTTGGCTCATAATCATAGGGAAGGAAATAAACGACAATATAAGACTTTGAACCAAAGCCACGTGGACCACCAGATAGCCACCGCCATAAATCTAGCTAGCAAGTTCACTTCTCCAAGGCTGATTGGCCAAGATAGTATGTGGTACCAAAGCATGTCATATATGAAATAAAGCAATTACCAAAGAATTATTAAGAGTAACTGTCAATACAAAGCTTGTGGGAGTTTTTTTCAGTACTCTGTTATGTGTGTCTACTGCTTTTCATTTCTCCATTGTCTCAAGGAAGGGATCCGTGTTTGTTTCTTTTTTGTAATTATGATGCATGTGTGTTTTCTTGGGGTATACCCAAAATGTTGTATGGGAAGTTTATTTTTGACAATAGGCTATGTGCCTTACCGGATGTAATGGATTTGGCAGCATTTCAATTTTACATATATAGGATCCTTAGTAAGGATATGTTCATCAACAGCCCTGGGATGATTTTTGTAAAAGGTTTTGGGTCAACCTATAAAACCTGGTATTAATGCTATAGTATCTTATCTACCCAAAAAAATTATTCTTAATATCATTAACTAACTCCTAGCTAAATATTTTAGTTCATCACTATATTTAGCAAACAATCATAAAATAGGGGGTCAAATTAGGATGTTACAAGGGTGGCCATGTGAATTATCACATGGAGTGGTAATAGCCTTAATTAGCCCACCATGGAGGTGTGGTAATTAAGCACTAAGGCACTAGTTAACTCACCACAAAGGTGTGATAACTAGGCTTTAAGGCATTATGCCAAAGAAAACCTACATAGACAAACTTATGTATGGTTGGGAAAATGGTATTCTTTTTTTAAAATATTGAAAAGGGATAATCCCTTAGCTATGGTCAAATTATCTTATACTCAAGGAGAGTGTGAGAAATGTGGGAGAACCACTAAATATGTCTATTCTAACCATGGAGGTTTAAAAAATGAACCCCATGACTTACGATATGTTGGCCTATCTTGTCCACATGAGAGTCGTCTATATTGACAAAGTCTCAAATGTGGTTATGCCTTATTAATAATGAAAAATTATTGAAACTTATTTTTGAACCTTACCTGATTAAAAAAAAAACTCTATCTTGGTTTGTTTTAGTTGGGTTGTTACACATATCACCATTCAAATTCAATCATGGTGAATCATTTTCTACAATTCCATAGATTCCTTCTTCCATTTTTCAATTTGACCAATGAAAGGTTGTTTCTCCAAGAAAGGCATATTTATTTCTAAATAAGATATTCTCAAATGATATTTCTTCATTAATACTTTGTTTTTCCTCATGATAGGTCTTCTTCGTTCAATATTTTCAAATATCTGGATTATAATTCCAATGGAAAAACATTCTCCATGCTCATAATTTCACTTGTGTCATTATACTTTGTTACATTGAAAACCATTATTTATGAATAAAGGTGAAAATAAAAGTGATATTTTATAACCCTCTTTCACTATTAAGGATTTTATCCTTTAACACTGAGCATAATTGTTGTTAGGGAATAATAAAATAAAATATCATAGGTATGGAGGGATAGAGAGAGATGTCATCCCCTCAATCTCTCTCTTATTATATTTATTTTTGATATCATTTTTTTTGGTGGGGGGGGCAAGCATGATTTTATGCTCTATTGTTCCATTAATATCTTCAGTTAAAATAAGTCCCTTTCCATCTTAGTTTTATATTATTTGTGAGAAAATAGATATATTATATAGTTATTCAAATTAATACAAGATAAAACAAGATGCTTAAACTAAGATAGTATAATAGTAAATTAATAGCATAAACTAAAAACTATCTTAATCTAAGTAAAGTGAAATGGATTATTTAAGGACTAACTATACAAATATTATTCATAAAATGAAAATGGTAGGGATAATTCCAATATAGTGAAAATAATTACTTGACACCTAGGGCATCAAGTACTAAATAATATTATATTAAGCATAGTAAAAAAATCACTACTATTCTAACTTGTTGGCTATATTACCATAGTAAATAAGTAGAGATCATACCTAACATGTTCATAAAGGGTTTAACTTATATTGAAAATTTATCCTTAAGTAGTAATCAATGACCTTTAGCTATAAATATTAGTAGATCACCCTATCCTCCTCTATGGAAGGTAGTGAACCAATGGTCAGTGGATTTTATTGTACCTACAAGGATGAGAGAGAGGGAGAGAGAGAGAGAGATAAAGAGGTGCATGATGTGATAGAAATAGAAATATTGAGCTTATAGTAGTATTAGGAAGATCATAAAAATAATTTATAGATGTTTGGTAGTAATTTTTTTATGATCTATTTGAGTAAATAAGGGTATGACATTGGTTTTTATAGTAAACAACTTTTCCTTTAGAGGATATGGCTAATTTTCTTCCTTTTTAATATTATAAAATAATAATCATCAATATAAATTATGCATTGTTCAAACTATATGATTAAAAATATTCTAAAATCATGGCCATGCATCAAAACCTTAATAACCATCGATTTTTAGGACACACGCTCTAGGAAATGAGTGTTAAAACATTCCTTAATCACAACTCTATGTCTAGTTTTAGTTTTTGGAAAATTTAGGAAGCAAAAATATTATGAAAGGGTTGAAAACAAATGGTAATTGAATTAATATATAATATCATAGCATCAACCAACATGTCTTATTGTCATCTAATACAAGGACTAAAAGAGTTAGTCCATGCCTATTCAATAAATAGGAGGACCAAACTCTCCACCACCTACAAAGGTAATTATTATTGTTTTTTATTACAAATATATATTTCCCATACCTAAGTACCATGGGTTACACTATAAGGGATATCCAATTTTTATTACTTAAGAAAAAATAAAAATAAAAATAAAAAGATCAATATGTGATAGTCAAAGAAACATAAATAAAAAATTTATGCTAAAGAACAAAGAAAATTGTAATTTTTTAATCTACTATCTCTACAACACATTTTTTTAAACATACAATACTATAGCAAAACATAACCAAAAAATATGAGAGTAGATTAAAATATACTTGAACTTAAAAATTTGGCCAGAAGAAATTGATATTTAATTTGCATATGCATCATGAAATGAATTTACTTGTATAAAATTCCAAAGCATTGAAAAATGTTATTTGGATGTAAAATGAGCAAAACAAAAAGTGCACTAATGAGTCTAGAGTGTCCCAAAACTCCTAGATGCACTATCCTTTGGCTATCACTACAAAACTTGTCAAAATTTTATTTTTTACGTATGGTTTGCATGCTATTTGATGACATGCCTATCTATGTGCTTAACATATGCTTAGGATTTGTTTAGTATTCAATACTATATCAATAATTGTATGCCACATAGGATTTTTGTATAACTTGTTGACATGTCATTTACATGTATGATTTGAGTAGTATTCCATATCATATATTGCAACCAGAGATAGTATGTATAATATTCTAACATTTAGCAAAATTCTTCATGAAATACAATTAAGCTAGAGGATAAAATATTTGAGTAGAATTCAATGACATGATCATGGAATATTGCCTCCCTTTAAGATTGTTCATGTATAAGGTGGTATACGAACCATACATACCATTTAAGTAGGTATATTGCCTACAATATCTAACAAGTTCCAAGTATCATCAAACACACTTGTTTGATGAGGACAACCATGACATTGAAGCTCAAATTTTGCAGCAGCTCATCATCACTACTACTTCCAAAGGGATTTTTCAATTGGAAAGCGTCATGTCCCAATTGAAATATTTTGTGGAGACATTCATTGATATTTGTAATGCCCTCCACCTCTTATTTTTCCATGAAAATTTCCCTAGGGCTACTCTGGAGGATGCCACGATGTCTAAGGTCATCATCGAGGATGAGGTCAAGGATGTGGTTAAGGATGAAGCGAAGGATGAAGACGTTGAAGTTAGATAGAAAGACTAACATATTTCCTTTTTGTTGTTGGTGATGATGGGGCTTCACAGTGAGGGACCCTTTTCTATGGTGTATGGTCCTTATTATTTTTTCTATGTGGGGCTATGTCCCTCCTTCCCCTTATTTTTTTGTTTTTTCAACTTCCTTAAGCTATTTTTATATGTAGGTTTTGGGGTCTCCTGCTAAAACCCCCCATTTTTTTGAATAAAAAATTAACATATAAAAAAAAAAACACATGTCACTATATCAAGGTGAACTAGGATAATCCAATCTATAACATATATAAACATAAGTATTTGACCCCAATCCTAAAATTAACTACTAGATAAGAAGAGATATAAAATATGGTAGTCAATAATGTCCATCCACTATTGTAGAGTGGTCCAAAGGATACCAACGGATACCATAAATGGTATACAAAAATATATCCCAAAAACCAATGTATTCCCTATCATTGATGATGGGAGTGATTCTTGACAAGGCACACCCACCATGATAGAGGGAGATCAAAGGTAAGATCAACTAAATATGATATATATACATGTTGCAGCTCACCCAAAGGGAGAGAGATGTCATGGAAGGAAAAATCATCACGTCCCTACTATAATGGGGTTTGCCATTGTAGTATCTAGCTTGGAACATTTTTTAATAAGCCATTATTACCACTACAATTGGACATTAAGATGATAGAAGTAATAAAATATGGGCTATATGCATGTTACAATGTGCCCTAGGGGAGGGAGATAATATGGAAGGAAAATTCAACATGACCATATTATAATGGGGTTCACCACTATAGTATCTTATCAAGTGCATTTTTCAAAAATGCAACTTACCACCATAGTGAGACAATCAAATGATTGATTGATTAAAAATTTAGAGTTTTTTTATTGTATGAAAAAATTAAAGGAATGTTGCCTTGGTGTTTTGACTACATACCATATATAATACAATATGGGATGAATGAATATGGTTTTTTGATGGCATCTAAATAAATATATTGACACAAGAAATATGTTAAAGACATCATGGTGGCTCTTACTAGCAAGAGTGACACCATTATGAAGAGAGACAAACAAAGTGTAAATAAAATCAACAACAAGAAATGCCAATAAAAAAGGATGAAAAACACCAAGCAACAAAAGCAAATAAATGCAAGAACCATAACTTTAAGAGGTAATCACAATCAATCAAGAAGAGACTACTAAAAATGCAAAATAGCTAGTTGAATAGCTAGAGATACTAGAACCATCACTTTAAGAGGCAATCACAATAAATCAATAAGAGATTAATAAAAATATAAAATAGCTAGCTAAAACTAGCAACAAGCAAGAAAATACCTAGACAATATTAAGGAAAATCATGGTAGCAAGAAAAAGAGATGCTACACAACACATGGATATATGACAACTAAAGAATATAGAGGACTAACACACACAAATATACAATCAAATTAGTCTAAGTGAAAATTAAGAGGAAACATGCAAACTAAGAAAACATAAATACTATATATATGGCTTAGAAGAGGCTATGTGTAAAATTATTTAACATGCATGGAATTAACTCCATCAATTATTTATAATTTTTTTACCATAGACCCAAACTATGCTTTGAAAATATATGTACCAAGCCATTTTTCCATGAACTTTATCTTGCATTTCTTGTGCACATTATAAAGATAGAGGACAAGGTCCCCAAATTTAAAATCATGATGACATACCTTCATATTATGTTACTAGGCAATATGACTCTTATGGGTCCTATGATGCTTAAGACTATGTAGACAACTCTCATCAACAATAGTGAGCTCCACAAGATGGGCTTCCTAATACTCCTAATTATATTCATCATGACTCAACAACCTTTTCAAAGAAACATGCAAAGGTAATTTAATTTCAAGTGGAAAAGTAGCTTTAGTACCATAGACAAAAGATATTGATGTCACCCCTATAGACATTTAAATACTAGTGTTGTACAACCATAATATGAGATATAAATTTAAATGCCAATATTTATTTTATTCCTTAATTATATATATATTTTTAAATGTTTACTAAAACTTTTATGCTAGATTTATCTTTATCATTCCGTTGTGGATAGTAAGGCATAGAAATATTATGATGAATCCTCAACTAAGAAGTTAACTCTTGTATTTATTTATTTTTGAAGGAAGTACCAGTATCTAAAATAAGAATGGATAGGACATCAAAGCAATAGATAATTTTATTAAATATGAATTTCAATATGGAAAAAGTCATGATTTATTAATGTTTAATATTCATATGTTGGGGGCTAAACGGACGATGAATATGAAGCAGCGAAGAAGTAATGGAGGAAGCAGATAAGGTATGGAGGAGGCTGGAGGGAACCTCAAACAGGTAGTAGGAGAGGATCCAGAGGTAGGTAAAACTACTATAGCAGGAAAGGGACAAGATTCCCTTTCTGAGCAATTTGAAGAGGTCAAAGGAACCGACCCTCTGGAAAAATACCCTAATAAAGGGTCCCAGCTAGGGGTGGGGGATCCTAGGATGCGACCATATTTTTTGGAGACTCTAAACAAGAAAATAAGGGTGCCCTTTGAACAACTACCTCCTCTAATACCAGTCAACAATAGGATAATAGCTCCTGTAGAGGTCATGAAAAACTTCGTGGAGATGGAATCATCTTCCTTAGTGGGAAAATTCTTGGGTGGGAGGCCGGACATAGAAACAATACGTTCCTGGGCTTTGAACAAATGGAAAACTGTAGGAAGCTTAGAGATAGTGGCCCTATCAAGGGGTTTCTTTATCATAAGGCTTAACAACAAAGAGGATGTGAATTACATACTTATAGGAGGATCCTAGTTTCTAGGGAAACGTAGCCTCTTCTTGAGGCAATGGGGGGAGGATTTTGACCCTGAGAAGCAAAACATTAATATGGCACCTATCTGGGTTCGTATCCCAAATCTTCCAACTTAGTTTTTTAATGAATAATGGCTTAAAGGAATAGCCAGAGCCATAGGGGAGCTAGTGGCTATAGATCATCCAACTTAGGTGAGGACCAGAATGACACATGTCAGGATCTATGTGAATGCTAACCTAGATTCTAAACTTCCCTCTTTTGTAGAACTAGGGTATGGTGAGCTTCTAAGGAAGCAACCGGTGGAGTATGAGAACAAACCAATATTTTGTGTTGAGTGCAGAACTCAAGGTCATCTCAGGAATCAATGCCCGACACTTGTAGCCAACAAAGAAGCCACGAACAAAGTACAAGATGGAAAGGCAAACGGGAGAGGTTTCCCTAGAAACCAAGGTCGGTGAGGACCATCAAAATTTGGAGGATACAGGCCAACCAAAAATAGCCAGGATATTCAAGACCCAGCAACCCAATCCAGGGTTTAGGAGAAAGGAAAACAATAATGCGAGGAAATCCAGGAACATCAGGTATGTCCTAAGGGGCTCAACTTTAACAAATATGAAATATTGGCTAATATAGAAGTAGAAAAGGGAACAAGTGAAGAAGAGGAGCCCCAGATATTGCTTCCGGTAACCCTAGAGTCCCCATCTAAGTCAGGTCCATCCATGACCATCCCAAAAGACCCAAAAAAACCTCTCAGCAAAAAAATGAAAATCCTAGATCCTTTAACCTCGAGGGTGTGGAGTCAAGAATTGATTTCATAGAGTCAATAGGTTTGATAGGATCTTCCACCCCTATGCTCCAACAGATTATCCCCTATCAAGCTAGCCCAAGGCAAATGGGATCCACAATGGTTAGCCCAACAGATAAGGATCCGGAGTTAGGTGAGTTCAGGCAGAACAGAGAGGATGACGAGGATAGAGATGAAACCCTTCAAAGGGAAAGGGGATCCAGTCCTAGCCTACAATAATACATGCCTCCCCATTTTAGTCCAAAATAGACTAGAAGCACAACTAAGTCGCCTATTGACTATGGTAGTGAAAAAAGAGAGGGCAAATGTCAGTTGTAGAACACTATAGACTTAGGATTAACAATGAAATTGCTAATGGGAAATAGAGAACACTTTTACAACAGGCTATCCCCAGTCAAGATGATAGCAAAACTGATAAACCCCCTCCAACTCAAGGAAGGGGGAGAGGGAAAAACACCAAATAGTCTAGATGAAGGTACTCTCATGGAATGTGAGAGGCCTAAATGGCCCACCAAAGCAGAGAGTGGTAAAATCAATAAGGAAAGAGTTCAATCCAACAATTATTTTTCTCCAAGAGACAAAAATAGATGCAGCACAATCAAAATTAATAGCTAGAAGGATTTGGAAGCAAGGGGAAGTGGCTTTCCAATAGGTGAGAGGAGCGTCAGGAGGTCTCATGGTTTTGTGGGATCCACACAAAGTAGAAGGTAGTATTATTCAGGCTGATGATAGAGTTCTTAGTCTACTATTCCATGATATTGACAACAATAAGTCTTGGATCATGTCAAATGTGTATGCTTCGACCTCCGTTCAGGGTCGATCAGAGTTATGGGAGTACCTAAGCCATCTGAATGAAGCTTTCAATAACATTCCTTGGGTGATTGTAGGCGATTTCAATATGCCTCTTTATCCTTCTGATAAAAAGGGAGGATCAGGGTTACCATCCAGAAGCATGGAAGAATTCAATGAATTTATAAATATGAATGAACTGATGGATGTCAAACTGAAAGGGGCCAAATTTACTTGGAGTAATCGAAGGATTGGGAGCCAGCTGATCCAGGAGAGGTTGGATAGATTTATCCTTTCAAAGGAGGCTATTTCAACCTTTGGTGATTCTCTGATGCAGGCCCTTCCCAAAAGTGCATCAAATCATAGTCCTATTCTACTTGAGGTTATACAAGATACCCCATTCAAAAAACCTTTCAGGTTTCAATCAATGTGGACAAAACATCCGGATCTAAGGGAACAGGTTAAAATGTGGTGGCAGCAACCTATTCAAGGAAGTTCATCCTTTAAACTGGCTCAGAAACTAAAGATTGTAAAATATAACCTTAGAATTTGGAACAAAGAAGTATTTGGAAATATTTTTGAGAACAAAAAGGCAGTATGTGAGAAACTAAAAATGATAGAGAGAAAAATCCAAAGTGGAATCTATGATGAGGCAATCAGATCAGAAGAGAAGGAAACCTTATGCGAATTCCATAACATCTTAGCCTATGAGGAGATGTATTGGAGGTAAAAATCCAGAGCCCTGTGGCTGAAGGAGGGTGACTCTAATTCAAAAAATTTCATATAACCACCTTGAGGAATAGGAGCAATAACAATATCAGGAATCTAACCAAGGTGGATGGATCCTTAACTCAAGACATTCAAGATATCAGAAAGGAGGTAGTTGACTACTTCAGTTCCCTATTGGGCGAAGAACCTCATTGTCATGAAGAAGCCAAGGATTCACTCCTCCAATTTATACCTCACCTCATAGACAATGCCACCAATGATTCACTCATGACGGCTTTTTCTGATGAGGAGATCAAAGATGCCCTGTTTAGTATGGAACCTGACAAGGCTCCTGGCCCGGATGGATTTCCACCCCGCTTCTATCAAGTTTTTTGGGATATTGTGGGGGCCAAGGTTATGGCTGCTATCAGGGAATTCCAAACCTCTACTCATATTCCTAGGGGATTTAATTCAACCTTCATAGCTCTGATTCCCAAAAGTCCAGCCCCTAAGACCATGGTAGATTTTAGACCGGTAAGTTTATGTAATGTGTCCTACAAAATCCTCACAAAAGTTATTGCTAACCGAATGAAGGAAATCTTGCCTGTCATCATTGATCCTAGCCAGGGGAGCTCTGTTCAAGGAAGATCAATTTTAGATGGAGTAATTACTGTTCATGAAGCTCTCCACACTGTAGCACAAACCAAGAATGTGGCTATGGCACTAAAATTGGACATGAATAAAGTGTATGACAGGATCAATTGGGAGTTCCTAGAAGCAATTTTATTGAAGTTTGGTTTTCATCCTCAATGGGTCAGACTTATCAGAGGTTGTATTTCGAAGTCATGGTTTTCTGTCTTGGTGAATGGGTTGATAGTAAGATACTTTCAAAGTAGGAGAGGTTTAAGGCAAGGAGACCCTATAAGCCCAATGTTGTTCATCATTGTGGTAGAGGCTCTAGGGAGAACTATCAAAGCTGCCTCTGTGGTAGGACTCATATCTGGGATAAAGGTGACCTCCTCGACAAATCCTGTCACCCATCAGCAGTTTGTAGACGACACGTTGATGCTAACTTTGGCTTTTGTGGTTGTGGCAAGAAGAATTAAGTGTATTCTCAAGATGTATGAGGAAGCAGCTGGGCAAAAAGTGAATTTTAATAAAAGCAAACTCTATTTCCTTAACACTCCCATTCCAAGGTAAACCAAGATCATGAGGATTTTGGAGTGTTCTATAGTGAATCTGCCCACCTCCTATTTAGGCCTTCCCCTTTTTTCTAGGATCCTAGATGCGGCTATGTGGAATAATGTGCTGGAGAGGATCCAAAAAAAGTTGGTTGGTTGGAAGGGACATCTCCTATCACAAGTAGGCAAAGCTACGTTGACCATGGCATCACTCCAAAGTATATCGGTTTATTTCCTATCTGTATTCTGGGCTCCAAGCAAGGTCTATCATAAAATTGAGCAACTTCAAAAAAATTTCCTCTGGTCAGGGACAAAAGCTAAGAAGAGGATCCATTTGGTAGGCTAGAGCAAAGTGTGCAAACCTAAAGCTAATGGGGGGCTTGGACTACGGAGAGTGGTTCATCTCAACACTGCGCTACTTGCCAAACAAGCTTGGCGGTTGATGACAAATGTGGAAAATGAATGGACTACCATAGTAAAGAGGAAATACCTTCAAGGAATAAACTTCATGAATGATAACATCTTAAATAGGGAATTGGCCTTTTGGAGAGCAATCTTAACCAACATAGAGTTGGTTAATAGAGGGCTTAGATGGATTTTAGGTAATGGGTAAAATATTAACTTGTGGGAGGATAGATGGGCTGGTCCTGATGCCTTATCCCAGAACCCCAACCTGGCTAGGATCAAAGAGCAGATGGAACAAACCATAGGACAAAAGGTGGCAGATTTTATAAGGCAGGACAGGAACAACCCCAGATGGAAATAAATCAGGGTGCAGGGTTTTGAAGCTGAGTCTGAAGAGCTCCAAAATATTTTAGGACAGTAGTTTATCCCCATGAGGGAAGCAAAGGATCATCTAGTGTGGAGAGAAACTGAAAGTGGAGAATTCATGGTTAAAATAGCCTACAATTTGCTCTTAAACCCCGAGGACCAGCAGTCTCAGTCACAGTTGGTGTGGGTCAAGTCTCTAATCCCCAAAATATATTTTTTTGCTTGGCTTGTGATCCAAGGAAATATCCTTACCATTGACAACATGTTAAAGAAAGGTATGATCATTGCTAACCGGTGTTACTTGTGCAGGGTAGGGTGGGAATCGGTCCAACATTTGTTCTTAGAATGTCCGGTGTCAACAATGGTCCTTGATGGACTCCTCCAGGCTTTTAGGATTTCTTGGGTTAAGCCGGCTACTATCACCAAATTGTTCCAACAATGGCCTCAACCTTTTGTGAGCCCGAAACTCAAGTTTTTTTGGAAAATTTGTTGGCACCATTTCCTTTGGCAAATCTAGTTAGAAAGGAACCATAGAGCCTTTAACGAATCCAAGCATAATCATAGGACTATCCTTAATAAGATCCTTGCCTTTGCAAAGGAAAATGTGAGCATCCTGTCGGTAGAGAGTCAGGTTATTCCCCCTTTTGAAAAACAACTTTCTCAATCCTTAGGTATCCCGGATGATGAGGTGTCCCTTGTTCAAAAGCCAAATCCCAGAAATGGTATTACGTGGAAGCCACCCCCTAGAGACTGGATCAAGCTAAATTTTGATGATGCGGCCAAGGAGAATCCTAGAAGGGTGGGGGTAGGAGGAGTGGTTAGGGATCATCAAGGAAACCTGGTGATGGCCTTTGCTGAACCATTAGGAACCAGAACCAATAATGAGGCAGAAGCAAGAGCATTGTGGAGGGGATTGCAGGTGACCCAGGAGATCCAAGGCAAGCTGGTGGTTGAAGGGGATTCAATGGTCATAATTAACCTCCTTACTAATGAAAAAACCACCATGGAGGATAGAAGCCACCATCCATGATGTGAGGATCCTTTTCAAGGGTAGAAGAGACAAATTGGCTCAACATGTGTTTTGTGAGGCCAATAGAACCGTAGATAAACTTGCCAATGTTGGCGTTGATGCTGGGAATTTGATTACATGGATGTGGGGCATGCCACGTGATATGGAAGAAATCCTTTGTAATGATAGGCAATCCATTGCTTGAGGTGGGCATTGGGAAGGGGTACAAATCCCACGTGGCCCAAGACCATCACAGGGATCCTTCTGCAAAGCTTCTTAATTTGAGGGCCTTAAATGTTAGGGCAAATATGATAGATATCCGATGAGAGGCAAGCGTCAAAAATCGTAATGTTGAGTATCCAAGGCTTGACAGAACTAAATATTCCCCAATGCAAAACACTCATGACCAAAATTGGCCACACCATAAAAGGATGAAGATTATTGGCCATAATCCAGGTGATTGCATGGATAACTATGGCATACGTATCCCCACCAAGTGGAGAATGTCAAACCTAGCCAAGTGTGCACAGATTTGGGGCACTAGGAATAAGGATAGCATCATCAAGTTTGTTTATTTTTGTCTATACTAATAGGTGGTAGAATCAAGGTTTGCTCTCCTTTTTCTGTTAGGATTTTTAGACAGGCTAGATGTAGTAAAGGACAAAAGGTCCTTAGGATGGCAAGGATCCTTAGTTTCAGCATAAGGCTGATTTTTGTAATAGGTTTTGGGTCAACCTGCAAAACCCGATAATTAATGAAGTTTCTTACTTAAAAAAATAAAATATATTCATATTTTGGGTATCAAGAGGCTTGGAATTAAAGCCTCATATTATGTAACATTATTAGTGATGAAAAAAAAATTAAGTAAAAGGTAATAGGAATAGCTAGGCTAGTTGGAGACTTGAGAAAGATATGAAATATTATCCCAAACTCATTCATTGATCCATAAATGTGAAGGATCTAAATATTAGGGTGGAAGTATTTGTTAGACTCTTGGAAAGAGGAAGATGTGCTAGTTTTGGATTTAGAATTTATTTCATGATGTATATTGGTAGCCTCATGTGTAACAACCCAAAATATAACCAACCTGAGAGACATTTTTTTTAACCTATATTCTATAAGGTTTCCATAAAGAATTTAATAAAATATGTGGTATGGCATGACTAATACATACCACATTTTAGCACATGTCACTACCAAGGACACTCAAGTGGACAAGAAAATCCAACATCCTATAGCTAATTATGGGGTTAACTTCTCTATACCTCCACAGATAGAAAAGATACCTATAGTGTTTCCCCACATTCCTTATACTCTCCATGAGTATAAGGAATTTTAACCACAACATGGGGGTTATCTCTTTTAATCCATAAAAAATAGATACCATTTCCATCACCATACATAAGTTATTCTATGTGCATGTTTTTCATGTAATGCTTTAAAGTCTAGTTATCTCATCTCTATGATAAGACAACTAGTACTTAGTAATTGGTTACCACACCTCCACAATGGGTTAACTAAGGGTATTATCACTTTGCATGACAATACACATGGCCACCTGATCCTTTTCGATCAAGTGCCACCACATGCTCTTGTTGTGAATATTTTTCCTACCTCAATAGTAGAAAAAGTGGTTCAAGATCCATGCTTAAGAACCTTCCTCAAAAGCTTCATGATTTTGGAAATACATATGAGCTACAACACTCTAGATGTAATTCACAACTAACTTGGCTATTGCCTCCCTACAACTATCCAAGTCTTCAATTTTTTATTTAACAAGGGTACTAAAGAAGTTACTATGAGTATAACCTTCCCAAAACCCCTAAAATTTTCAAAACATATAACTTCTAAAATCATTCACCTTAACTCTCTCTACATACCAATAAAACTAAAACATGCCCACATTTTTTATTTAAATAAATATGATATCATCCCTAATACATATTCAAAAGTATTAAACATATTATTAGAACAATACTTAATTTAAAATCATGAATATCATCTATATCCATTTCTATTTTCCATTCATAGAAAAACATCCATTTTTTCTATATTTGGAATAACTAAATCTTATACTTTCAAATGAATTGAAAAACAATAATAGCATTACATTAAACATCAATAATTAAATCCTTTCATAATTAAGAGACATAACTAACAAAGCCTTCCTTAACATTATATTTCAATATTCATAACATCAATTCCAAGACTAGTCTTTAATACATCTCTTTCTTTGAGTTTTTCATTTACAACATATTCATATCCAACCTAAAACTCCATAAAATCATAATAGAGCTTCTTATTTCTTTTCCTCTACTTTTTGGTCCTCCTTGAGCTCCATCGAGAGGTGGTTGGAGTAAGGGACCATGACAACTCCATCTCATGATATATCCTAAATGCTCTTTCATATTCCATGCATTTAATAAAAACATATAGAAAATAAACAAACCATTTATATTTTTATATTCTTTATTCATTACATAAAATATCCATATAAAAATTATCCTTTACATTTTTGTTGTTAAGACCAACACATGAATAAACCCCACAAATTTCTTCATCCAAAAGAACTTCACACCCAAATTTATTTCTATATTTTAAAATAACAATACATATAAGAAAAATCTCATAATTTACTCCTTATAGATGGACTCCACGCCCTACATGAAGAACCCCATACTATTTCACTATAAATGGTCTCCATGCCCAATAGCTTAATATTCATAGTTTTTGCATAAAATATCATTATCCAATTCCATATCATAAATAAAAAAATTCCTTAGCTTTCTAAAATTTTATTCTTTTTATTTTCACAAAGTCAACTAAACAATTAAAAGCTCAAAAAATCTTAAAAATATATAAAAAATACAAATTCCTTTTTCATAGCATTAAATAACAACAATTAGTTATCAATTTCCAACTTAACATATATTTCTAAAAATAAAATCTAAACTCTAATCTTCTTAATAGAAATCATGATCTCTACTTCTCAATAAAACTTAACATAAAATATGCCCATACTTAAACATGCAAAATTGCATATATGTTTTAAAACTCAAATAAAATTTATAATATTTGCATAGGTTTAACAAACAACAATTTATATATATTTTAAAACTCAAATAAAATATATAAAATCTACCTAGGTTTAATATGCAACAATGCATATATATTTTAAAACTCAAATAAAATATATAAAATCTACCTAGGCTTAATCTACGAGTCTCTTACAACAGCTTTTTCAGACAAAGAGATCAATGAGGCTTTGTTTAACATGGATCCTGACAAAGCTCCTGGGCCGGATGGGTTTTCACCACGGTTTTTCCAAGTTTGTTGGGATATTGTTGGAGCAGAAGTTATTGCTGCAATAAAGGAGTTCCAAAGTTCAAATCATATTCCAAGGGGTTTCAATTCAACTTTCATTGCTTTTATCCCTAAAGGCCCCAACCCCAAGACTATGGCTGAATTTAGGTCGGTTAGCCTATGTAATATATCCTATAAAATTTTGTCCAAATTTTTAGCCAACCGTTTGAAGAAATTTCTACCGGTTATCATTGATCCAAGTCAAGGAGGTTCTGGACAAGGATGATCAATCTTAGATGGAGTTATTACTGTTCATGAGGATCTTCATATAGCCGCTCAGACCAAAAAATTAGTCATGGATTTAAAGTTAGACATGAACAAAGCTTATGATAGGATAAATTGGGAATTCCTAGAGGCAGTTTTATTAAAATTTGGCTTCAACATGAAATGGGTCAAGTTAATAAGAGAGTGTATTTCTAAGCCTTGTTTTTTAGTTTTGGTTAATGGGTCTACTGCAAGTTTTTTTCAAAGAAAATGTGGTCTAAGACAAGGAGATCCCATAAGTCCTATTTTGTTCATCATCGTAGCTAAGGCCTTGGGAAGAACCATTAAGGCAACAATGGTTGTTGGACTCATATCAGGTATCAAGGCCACGTCGCTAACTACCCCGGTGACACATCAGCAATTTGTTGATGATACATTGCTACTGACTTTGGCTTCTGTGGTTAAGGCAAGAAGGATTAAAAATATTCTCATAATGTATGAAGAAGCGGTTGGAAAGAAAGTGAATTTTGATAAGAGCAAAATTTATTTCATCAATACCCCCATTCCTAGGCAAAACAACATAGCAAGGATCATGGAATGTTAGATTGCATCCCTTCCCACCTCCTATTTAGGTCTTCCCCTATTTACGGGAAAACCTGAAGGATCAATGTGGAACATAGTTCTGGAGAGGATCCAAAAAAATCTAGCAGGTTGGAAAGGACATCTGTTATCTCAAGCAGGCAAAGCGGTTTTAACTATGGCTTCACTTCAAAGTATACCCGTTTACTTCCTATCAGTGTTTAGAGCTCCCAACAAGGTGTATCACAAAATTGAGCAGCTTCAAAAAAAAATTCTCTGGTTAGGGACTGAGGATAAGAAAAGGATCCATTTATTAGGTTGGAACAAGGTTTGCAAACCTAAAGCTAATGGGGGGTTAGGATTGAGGAGAGTTGCTCATCTCAATACAACTCTGTTAGCGAAACAAGTGTGGCGGTTATTGACTAAGGCCGATAATGAATGGACTACCATAGTTAGGAGGAAATACCTCCAAGGTGTGAACTTCCTTAATGACAACTTAGCAAGCAGAGGGTCTACTTTTTGGAAGGCAATACTCATGAGCAGGGATCTTGTCAAGAAAGGTCTTAGATGGATTCTAGGAAATGGGCAAACAATAGAATTTTGGAAGGATTGGTGGGTGAGAGCTGAGGAGTTATCCCAGAATACTCATTTGGCTAGGATTCAAGAGCATATGGAGAAGCATATTGGGAAGAAGGTCGTAAATAATATGTGGCAGGATATAAATATCAACAGGTGGAAACACATCAGAGTACAGGGTTTTGAAGCAGAGTCTGAAGAGCTTTATAATATTTTAACTCAGCAAATTATTCCCTCTGAAGAGAATGAAGATCACATTGTTTGGGCTGAGACTGAAAGTGGTGACTTCACAGTTAATTTTGTCTATAATTTGCTTCTCAATGTGGAAGGTCAACAATTTCAACCAAGTTTGGTTTGGATCAAAGTCTTAATTCCTAAAATATCCTTTTTTCATGGCTGGTGATTCAAGGAAAAATCCTCACTATGGACAATATGTTATCCAAAGGTATGGTTATTGCTAACCATTGCTACATGTGCAGGGCAGGATGGGAGACAACCCAACACTTGTTTCTGGAGTTTTCGATAGCGGAGTCCATCCTGGATGAACTTTTCCAAGCCTTTAGGATCTTTTGGGTTAAGACTGCTCTTATATCCGAAGTGTTCCATCAATGGCCTCAACCCTTTGTTAGCCTAAAAATTAAGTACCTATGGAAAATATGTTGGCATCATTTTCTCTGGTAGATTTAGCTAGAAAGGAACCATAGAGCCTTTAAGGATACCATTCACAACCCAAAAACCATCCTCAACAGGATTATTGTCTTTGCGAAAGAAAACCTTAGCACCTTAGTGGATGAGAACCACTCAATTCCTCCCCAAGAAAAACAATTAGCTCGGGCCATAGGTATTGAGGACAAACCTTCCATTCCTTTGCCCAATCCCAGAAATGGGATTTCTTGGGAGCCACCCCCCCAGGGTTGGCTCAAACTAAATTTTGATGGTGCAGCCAAGGAGAACCCGAGAAGAGCTGGAGTTGGAGGAATAATCAGGGATCATCAAGGAAATCTGGTCAAGGCCTTCACTAAACCATTGGGAATCAGAACTAATAACGAAGCAGATGCTAGAGCCTTTTGGAGAGGGTTGCAAGTAGCCCAAGCAACTCAAGGTAACTTGATGATTGAAGGTGATTCTATGAACATCATCAACCTGTTAACCAATGGCAAAAAACCTCCATGGAGAATCAAGGGAGTCATCCATGAAGTGAGGATTCTTTTTGCGGCAAGACAGAACAAGAGGGCTCGTCACGTGTACCATGAGGTCAACATTTCAGCTCACAAATTAGCCAACATAGGTGTTGATGTTGGTAGTTTGGTGACATGGACACAAGGTGTGCCACGTGAAGTGGAAAACATTATTAGTCATGAAAATAAACCTACCCATTAAGGAGAAATATGAATGGGTGTTCTTTCCCCATGGAGCTGGTAATAACTATGGGGTTTCCATCTAAATCATACCAAATTGGAAATGAAGGTAATAGGGTGTAAGCCTTGGAGGATTTCGATAGAGAATAGGAAATGGGCAAGCAACAGGTTTCACAAGTGTAAAGTTTCAAACTTCAATTTCCTGTCAATGTAAGTAATGTTTACAGTTATTTTTAGGTATGGGTGTGCCTTGTTAGTAAGGTGTTGTAGGGGATTCAACACAAGTTCTAGTAAGAAAGTTTCAAGGATGACTAGGATCTACAATCTCAGCAGAAGGTTGGATATTGTAATAGGTTTTGGGTTAACTTGCAAAACCCGGTAATTAATGAAGACTTTTATTTACCAAAAAAATAAAAAATAAAAATAAAAATATATTTTTAAAAGATTAAATAAAATATAAACCTTCCCAAGCTTGACACACAACAAGCATATATATTAAAATATTAGATAAAATGTAAATATCCACCCAAGGCTTTAACATGCAATAAGCATATATCTTTTAAATTCAAATAAAATATAAAAATATGCCCAAGGATTTAAAATGTAGTAAGCATATATATATATATATATATATATATATATATATATTAAACCTAGATAAAATATAAAAACCTACCCAAGGCTTTAACATGCAAGCATTGTATATATATTTTAAACTTAGAGAAAATATAAATATCTGCCCAATACTTTAACATGCAACAAGCATATATATTAAAAACTTAGATAAAATATAAATATTTACCGAAGGCTTTAACATGCAACAAGCTTATTTCTTTTAAGCTCGAATAAAATATAAAAATATACCCAAGGCTTTAACATGCAAGGGCATGGGCTGAAGACAGGTAAACCTAGTATGAATATGTGTATTACCCTCCTAGTATCTCTTCTTGGTTATTTGTAGTTTGCTCTCCTCTACTTCTCCTCTACTTTTCCTCACTTTCCCATTCCAAATGGTTGCAACCCCCCATCTTGGAAAAAAATAGCCATATAAAAAAAACTAACAGAGAACATGCCACCAAGAATAATTTCCTCCAAGCTATCTTTTTTCATTATGTGTTATCAAAAAGTAACATATGCACTAAATTTAGGGTTTTCTTTGCTCCAATTAATTCCACTCTCACCCTATTATTATTCATTTGTAAAAGAAAAAAACAATGGAATCTTTTGACACCAAATTATTTCACTAAAGAAAAGAATAATAAAAAAATAAAATATCTTTCTTTTAAATCAGCCAATTAAATGTGCCCTTTTTATTCCCTTAATAAGTATCATCCAATTGATCAGAAAAAATTATTAATCAAGTACTAAGATTGACTAATTTAAATAATTGTATTAAATCGTGAATATTCTATTATGATATTAATAGAACCTTTAAACTAATAATGTCATTTTAAATAGAAAATTCCATTCATGCACCATTTCTATGGAAAATAAAAACAATTATTTCTCAAGCACATACAAACAAAAATAAATAATACACCACCATTCCCTGTTGCCCATAGCTTTAAGCAAAAGAGTTTACAATAAATTTTAGGTTATCAACTTTTTTTATGGATGGTGATTACCTCCAAACACACCAATATGAATGCAACTATATGTGGGTAGCTTTTTACCCAGGAGTTGTTGTCAATATATTTGACCATCATTTCCCTTATTTTAGTCTCTCATTATCAGTGGCCAACTTCCTCATCCACCAATGAGAGTACTTGGTCCTGCAAACACATATAACATTAGTAGTACCATATTCTCATATAATATAAACAAAAAAACAATTGCAATTAAACATCCATAATGCAATTAATACTAAGCATTAAAACATCACATCAATACATAGTCCATCTCATAAATGAGTCCTACCAATGTAGGTTGTGATATACTACCCCTTGGACTAAACACAATCCTTTGTGTTTTTGTTGCAATATAAATTACATAACATTTTTATTCAAATAAATAAGAAAAAATAATTTTTTATATCGTCCACTTTCTTCTAAAAGGCACATCACTTAGAAAAATGGTCCCACTAGACCTTGCATTGTTCTAGATTCTACTTCCTCATCACCTTGGAATGAAACTCTAGAATATTCATGGGTCTCACATCAATGACCGATGGATATGCCATATGCATTTTTGAAATATCCCACATATGATTAGGATCAACAATATATTTCCTAAGTAGGGATACATGGAAAGTGTTGTGGGTCTTTGATAGGTTGGGTGGAAAGGCAAGTCTATAGGTAATTGGTCCATATAGATGCTTGCCCTTCTAAGTACAAGTAATCCAACTTAGTTTATTTAATTACACTTTTCATGGGTTTAACTCTTAATAATACTTTGTCTCTCATAGATAATTCTCTAGGTGATATTTTAAGATTAGCATAACTTTCCTGATGATTGAAAACTTCCTTAAGCCTCTATTCGATCATCTTGAGTTGTTCCTCCATCTCCCTAATAGTGTTTGATTCAATCACTATCTAATCCTTCAAATTATCCCAATAAAGAGGAGTTTTACATCTCCTACCATACAAGGCTTCAAATAGGGCCATTCCCAAGGAGGCATGCTAACCATTATTATGATAAAATTATACTAGATGCAAGAAGTATTTCCATCGAGACTTTTGGTATATAAAAAACATGAAATAATTTCTTCCAACACTTGGTTTACCCTCTTTGTTTGACCATCTATTTATAGATGGTATGCAAAACTAATGTATATCTTTGTGCCCACTACACGATGAAGAGTCTATCAAAAATCAGATGTAAATCAAGAATCCCTATTTGAAATAATCACATCCGGGAACCCATGCAACCTAAATATCTCTTTGGCTAACAAAATTACCACTACCAATGCATCATCCTTGATGTTACATGATATAAAGTGCACAACCTTAGTCATATTATCAACTACCACAAGAATTACATCATGTTGGTAACTATTCTTAGGTAATCCCACAATAAAGTTCATGGATATAATTGGCCACTTCTTCATAGGTCTATCATGTGGGTATAATTACTCTATTGGATGTCTATTCTCAAATTTCATTTTCTAGGCATTGGTAAATAAAATTAGTGATATCCCTCATCATCCATGACAAGTAAAAGATATTTTTCATGTTATCCTTCATTTTAGCCCCTCTAGGGTGAGCGGAGTAAGGAGATCTATGCACCTCTTGCATGATTAGTCTCCTCAAATCATCGATTTTGGGTATAACCACCCTATATTTAAAACACAAAATACCATCTTCTATACTAAAATCCTTGTTCTCTCTAAGATTTCTTTCCATATTGACCTAAATTTCATAGTGTTACTCATCCCAAGATTGCATTTTATTGACTTGGTTCATTAATTCCATGTGACTAGAAGTCAATGTTTCTATATGCCCTCTTCTACTTAAGGCATCAATGACCTTATTTTTCTTTCCTTTGATATACTGTATACCAAAGTCATATTTTGTTAGGTAATTCAATCTATCTTATTTATCTTGCATTGAGAATAGGCTGAGTAAAAATATACCTCAACCTCTAATGGTCGGTCCTTAACTCAAAAGGATTTCCTAATAGATAGTGTTGTCAAATCTTAAGAGTGTGCACAACTACTACTAGATCTAGATCATGTGTAGCATATTTTACCTTATGTTTTATGAGCTTCCTTGACTTAAATGCTACAACTATTTTATCCTAATATAGAACTCCTCCTAATCCTTCCAAAGAAGCATCAGTACTTACCATAAAATTTACTTGAAGATCTAGAATTTTAAGCATAGGTGTTGTAGTAAGATTCTTTTTAAGCAATTCAAAAGTGACTTCATAATTTTTTATCCATTTGTATTCCTTTCCTTTTCTCTAGAGGTTAGTTATAGAGTAGGCTATTTTTTAATAACCCTTCACAAAATACCTATAATATCCTATAAGGCCCATGAAGCTCCACACTTTAGATATATTATTGGGAAACAACCAACTCAAAATGGCCTCAATATTCTTTGGATCCACAACTATCCCATATAGAGATATAATATGTCCTAGGTATTGTACCTAAGGAACATAAAAGTCACACTTTGACAAGTTTCCAAAGAGCTAATTATTTCTTAACAACTCAAGCACGATTCTTAAATTTCTATCATGATCTTCCCTACTTCAATAATATTTCAAGACAAACTGATCTAGTTGTTTTTTAAATATTGTTCATCAGATTCATGAATGTGGCTAGTGCATTGGTTAGCCCAAAAGGCAAAACTATGAGCTCATATTACCCATACCTAGTATTAAAATCAATCTTATGAGTATCCACCTCTTGACTTCTCAACTGATGATATCCAGATTTCAAATTAATTTTAGAAACATATTGGTACCCTTAATTTAATCGAATAGATCTTAAATTTTGGGCAATGGATACTTATTCTTAATGGTTACTTTAATTAGCATTATTTAATCTATACATGACCTTAAAGAACCATATTTCTTTTTGACAAAAAGTATAGATGCACCCCATGGTGACATACTATATTTAATCAAACCTTTTTTTTTAGTAACCCTTGAAGTTATACTTTTAACTCTTGCATTTCAATAGGATTCATTCTATAGGAAGTTCTATAAATGGTTTTGGATCCCAACATAATTTTTATAGTGAAGTCAAATTCATTTATAATTTATCTATCTTGGAAATTAATTAGGACTCCATGAGACTTTAACCAATCCATTCCTAAGATGATCTCAAAAGCATGTAGTGGTGCTACATATAAATGCCAAATGGCATATACAACGAGTAGGGTGATATTGGATCTAATATTAGGATCTACTCCTAAGATGAACTTGTGCACCTTCATCTTCTCATCTATATCATATATTGGTACATACTTAAGCAACTTCACAAAAATTTGGTAGTAAATCTCCGTTGTCTTTGTTACTTGGTGAAGCATAGATAATTATTTGAATTTCTACCCATAATACTATTCTATGAGGAACCTCTTCCTAAAGGCTTCAACAAAGCCATTCCACTTAAAAATTTATTATTTAAATATTTTTTCTAGCTTTAAATATGTTCCACCATTCCAACCCTATATCCTATAAATGGAGAGTATCCTGAACTATTTGGGTTGTTTAGGAGTAGTTATTCATGGATAAATAGATCTCTAACTCATTTGGTCAAGCATTGATTGAATCACCTCCATATTTCCCAATAAATCTAGATATTTTAAATCTTTTCATATCCTAGCTAGTTTTGCCTCTATACGAGTCCTAAATTCTTGTTCTTTTGTAGTAGGATCCTCCTCATGTCTACCTTCAAAATTTATGTTCTAGAAATTTTGACTTACAAAATTATCCAACAACTGATTTTGCTAGTTCATATATTCCATCTACTATCATGTCTACTCCTATAGTATGGAGATTATAGTAGTCAAGTTCTCTACCTCTCTATTTGAATTCCTAATATTTTTTTCTGGTTTCATCCTACATAACTAGCCTTGGATTATAATAATATTCTCTTCTTCCTCTCCTTATCTTGGGTGCCATTTATCCTAGCCACACAAATAAGTTGGATAAATTAAAATATTCTCCTAATTGTACTTCAAATGGTTAGTTACATTTTCCCATGAACTAACTTAGACCATTAACATTCTTATGGTAATGGTCATGATCACACTTGTATCCCCATTAGGTTCTATCTTAGTTATAATTATTTTCACTCCACTAAAAATGATCTTGGTCATGCTTGCCCCACTACAAGGTATGTTTTTCCTTATCCACAAAGGGAGTTGATTTAGGTTAAAATTTCTTCCAAATTTTACTTCTAACTTCTATCCAATTTCATCATCCATAAGAACTAACAAAAGAGTATTATCATCCACTGATAATATCAATGGTCACACTTAATCCATGTAAGGTTCCACTCCAAGAGTATTATCATCCACTGCTAATATCAATGGTCACACTTACTCCATCTAAGATACAATTACAAGAGTATGATCATCTACTGATAATATCAATGGTCATACTTACTCAATGTAAGGTATCATTCCTTACTATATGATTGAACCAAAGTACTATACATCAAATTCTCATCATGGAATCTTCTAGTCCTATGATATAGAGCTTCGATATCAACTGTAATGACCCAAAATATAACCAACCCAAGAGAGTTTTTTTTAACTGGTCTGCTATAAGGTTCTCATAAATAATCTCCTAAAATATTCAATTAAACATGACTAAGGCATACCATATTTGAACACATATCACTACCAATTATACTCAAGTGGATAAGATAAGCCAACATTCTATAGCTAATTTTTGTGTTAACTTCTCTAAACCTCCATGGTTAGAAAATATACCTATAGTGTTTTCCCACATTCCTTATACTCTCTATAAGTATAAAATATTTTAACCATAGCATAGCAGTTATACCTTTTAATCCATCAAAAGTGGATGCCATTATCCTCACCATACATAAGTTAGTCTATGTATATGTTTTCTAGTGTAATACCTTAAAGTCTAGTTATCTCATCTCTATGATAAGATAACTAGTACTTAGTGCTTGGTTATCACACCTTCATGGTGGTTTAACTAAGGGTATTATCACTATGCATGATAATACACATGGCCACCTAATACTTTCCAATCAAGTCCACCACATGCTCTTATTGTGAATGTTTACATACCTTCATGGTAGGAAAAGTGGTTCAAGCTCCGCACTTAAGAACCTTCCTCAAAAGCTCCATGATTTTGGGAATACATTTGAGCTACACAAATCTAGATATAATTCACAACTAAATTGGCTATTGCCTCCCTGTAACTATCCAAGTCTTGTATTTTTAACTTAATTAGGGTATTAACAAGTTACTATGAGTGTGTGCAGGGCTAATTGGGAGACCATTTATCACATTTTCCTTGAGTGCCCTTTTTCCTTGACTATCCTAAGTGGGGTTTTTTAGGCCTTAAATATTTCATGGGTTAAACCAGCCATCGTACTTGATTTGTTTGTCCAATGGCCTTACCCCTTTTCAAGCCAAATACTTAGATACATGTGGAAAATTTGTCTCAATCACTATCTTTGGCAGGTGTGGTTAGAAAGGAACCATAGAGTCTTTAATGCGTGTATCCATGATCATCAAACTATCATTGTTAGGATTATATTCTTTGCCAACAAGAATGTGAACCTTATCCCTATTGATAGTTGTATACCTCATCTACAAGAGACCACGATTGATCAATATTTAAACTTAACCTTGTTAGATGAGTATGTGCCTAGGGTAGTCAACCCCAGAGCCAATGTTAAGTGGTCTCCACCTCCTATGTTTTGGTTTAAGCTTAATTTTGATGGAGCAGCTAAGGGCAATCCTGGCAGAGTAGGCATTGGTGGCATTGTGCGAGATCATAATGGGAATATGATGCTTGCATTTTTTGAATATTTGAGAACAAGGACGAACAATGAAGCTGAAGCTAGAGCTATGTGGAAAGGCCTTCAAATGACTCAAGACTTAGAAGGCAATTTGATCATATAAGGAGACTCTATGCATGTTATAAATCTCCTTAATAATTGGAAAACACCTTATTGGAGGATTAAACCAATTGTTGAAGAGGCTAGGATCCTTTTCCAGGGAAGACATGACATAAAAGCCAAACATGTATTTCGGGAAGCTAACAAAATTGTTGATAAGCTGGCCAATTTGGGTGTCAATGGTGACAAACTTTTCAAATGGGAACATGATGTCCCGAGTGAAGTAGAGGAGCTTATTCAACAAGAATGCCAAGAATGATAGTCGAATTTACCAACAGGGAAGGCACTATAAGTTCTAAGGCTAGGAGTATTCCCATCTCTTTTTTGAATTGGACTTACAATAAAAATTTTCTGAGTTGTCAGTCTTCATGGATGCTACTTGGAAATACCACAAATACTAATGGGGACTATCACATGTTAGATAACGTGGCTCCTAGTCATCTTATTAATTTGAGGTTGGTTGATAATCACAAGGAAGGAATGAAATGGCAATATAAGACTTCGAACCAAAGCCACGTGGACCACTAGATAGCCACCGCCATAAATCTAGCCAGCTGGTTCACATCTCCAAGGCTGATTGGCCAAGATAGTATGTGGTACCAAAGCATGTCATATACAGAAGAAAGCAATTACAAAAGAATTATTAAGAGTAACTGTCAATACAGAGCTTGTGGGAGTTTTTTTCAATACTCTACTATGTGTGTCTGCAACTTTTTGTTTCTCCATTGTCTCAAGGAAGGGATCCGTGTCTATTTATTTTTTATAATTATGATGCATGTGTTTTTTCTTGGGTTATACCCAAAATTTTGTATGGGAAGTTTCTTTTTGATAACATGATATGCGCCTTATCGGATGTAATGGCTTTGGCGGCATGTAGATTTTACATATATAGGATCCTTAGTAAGGATATGTTCATCAATAGCCCTGGGATGATTTTTGTAAAAGGTTTTGGGTCAACCTGTAAAACCTGGTATTAATGCTATAGTATCTTATCTACCAAAAAAAAAAATTCCCAAAATCCCTAACAATTTCAAAACACAAAACCTCTAGAATCATTCATCTTAAATCTCTCTACATACCATTAAAATTAAAACATGCTCACTCTTTTTATTTAAAGAAATATTAGATCATCCCTAACACATATTCAAAAGTACTAAAAATCTTATTAGAACAATACTTATTTTGAAAAAATGAATATCATCTATATCCAATTCTATTTGTCATTCAAAGAAAAACATCCATTTCTATATTAGGAATAACTAAATCGTATACTTTCAAATGAATTGAAAAAATAATAGCTTTAAATTAAACATCAATAATTAAATCCTTTATAATTAAGAGACATAAATAACAAATCATCCCTTAACATTATATTTTAATATTCATAACATCAACTCCAAGACTAGTCTTTAGTACATCTCTTTCTTTGATTTTTCCATTTACAACATATTCACATCCAACATGAAACTCCCAAAAAGCATAATAGAACTTCTTTCTTTGACTCTACTTGCTGGTCCTCCATGAGCTCCATCAATAGGTGGTTGGATTAAGGGATCATGACAACTCCATATCATGATATGACCATGCATTCCTAAATGATCTTTCATATTCCATGCATTCAATAAAAGCATGTAGTAAATAAATAAATCATTTACATTTCTATATTCTTTATTCATTACATCAAATATTCATATAGAAATGGTCCTTTAAACTTCTATTTTTTAAACCAAAACATGAAAAAACCCCATATATTTCTTAATCCAAAAGGAATCCATGCCCAATTTGGTTTCCATGTTTTCAAATAATAAGACAGAAGAAAAATATCATAATTTCCTCCTTATATATGGACTCCATGCCCTATATGAAATACCCTATAATATTTCACTATAAATGGAATCCACACCCAATAACTTAATATTTAGAGTTTATGCACAAAACATCATTACCAAATTCCATATCATAAATAAAATAATTCCTGTTTTTTTAATTTTATTCTTTTTTTTCCCAAAGGGAGATAAACAATTAAAAGCTCAAAATATCTCAAAAAAATATAAAAAATACAAATTCCTTTTTCATAGCATTAAATAACAACAACAATTAGTTATCAATTCCCAACATAACATATAATTCTAAATGTAAAATATAAACTCTAGTATTCTTAATAAAAATCATGATCTTTACTTCTCAACAAAACTTAACATAAAATCTACCCAAACTTAAACATGAGGAATTGCATATATGTTTTAAAATTTAAATAAAATATATAAAATTACAATCCAAATTTTGAATTTAAGGGAGGATGAACTAAGGTGGGATTAACTCAAGCGGGAAGGAAAATTTTGAATTTTTTACAAGTGGCATCGATGGATCAATAGGGATCAATGGAGATGGCAAATTTCCAAGTGATGGTGGGCCCTCAGATGATGAGCTCAATGATTATATATCCCAATACCTCCTTGATATGGGAGTGGAAGTCATAGGGGTTGGATGGGACCCCCTATTAGATAAAAAAAAAATCAAATCTATCTCCTTTGCAGAGACCATCTAGAATGGCTCAGGGACCGCACTTCCATATCATCATCCTGGTCCCTTTTCTCTCATTCCTAAAGGTAGGTATTTGGTCATTAATTCCAATGTGATGGCCTTCCTTGTCGCTCACTATTCCTTATCTCTAATTGGAAAATTTTTTGGAGGAAGATCAAACATAGAGACCATAAAAAAATGGGCCTTTTCCAAGTGGCACCCTAGTGGTAACATGGAATTAGTAACTTTTACCAAGGGTTTTTTTCTCATAAAGCTTAATAATATAATGCCACCAACCACATCCTCACTGTACACCTTGGTTCTTCAATAATCATAGTCTTTTCATCACAAGATGATTCAAAGACTTCGACCCTAAAACCCAGAGTATAAACATAGCTTCCATATAGGTGAGACTCCTAGGACTTCCAACTCAATTTTGGGATACTAAAATATTCAAAGGTATTGCCTAAACCATTGGATATATTTTTGTCATTGATCAAACAACCAAAGCTAAAAGTAGGATGTTTTATGCATGCATATGTGCCAATGCAAATATTGACTCTAAGCTACCTACTTACGTTAACTTAATCTATGGTTCCTATCATAGATTTCAAGACATAGAGTATGAAAATAATCCAACATTCTACATTGAATGCCATACTCAAGGTCACCACAGGTTCCAATATCCAACTCTCAGGTAAGAGTCCATAAGGAAATATGAAGGCTAGTTTAGGATTCCTCTCAGTGCTCCTATGAAGTACGCTCATGTTCATAAAAATCCTCCCTCCAAGGAGGATCATCAAGAATCCAAAGAAAAGCAAATTGAACATCAGTTGGAATCCCAAGATCAAGACTAGGTATGTTTTTTTTTCACCTTACTCAACTATTTCAATCCTCTTTCTAAATAACTTAATGATATTACCATAGTCACCCACCCTACTGACCACCAGGACTCAACCCTTTTTTCTTAATTTATTTAGTACCCCTCCCATTTTCCATCTAGCTCTAGGCCATCTCACCCTCTGCAACATTATGCTCCCGATTCTAAAATTGTGTCATACCTACACATTGGTAGCCCCATCCATAGCCCTTTTGGGTAACTTAAGTCCTGTTAAGCCTTCCTCCCACCCTAAACTTGATAAAACTTGTAGCCCTTCCAAACCAATTAACCACCAAGAAACTCAAAGTCGTTTCAAACTTCTTGGCTTCATAAACGTTGATAGAACTTATAATCCTATCAAAATGATCAGCCATCCCAACCTTTTGGTAAACTACAGTTTGACCAAGACCATTAGCCATACTAATTTTGAGGTTTTGGAGAACATAAACCCACTCAAGTAGAAAATTATAAGCTCCAATAAGGTATCTATTTATGTGGGTAGTGATAAAAATAAGGGGTAACCTTCTACTCAAGATCAGAGGAAGAAAGAAGTTTATGACGAGATTTCCAATGACACTCAAACCACCCTCTTGTCTGCCCTTGCTGATCTTTCCAAGGATGATGGAAAGAGAACCAAACCCCCTTCATAGCAAAATTGGGGGGAAAAATCCTCTAAAAAAATATACAAATGAATATCCTTTCATGGAATGTGAGAGGCCTCAATGGCCCAACCAAAAACATATTGGTTTTGACCATGAGGAAAGAAAATAAACCCACCATTTTTGTTCTTCAAGAGACCAAAATTTATGGAACCAATATTGAAAGAATTACCAAACTCATTCAAAAAAATAGTGATTTTATTGCTATCCCAGCCCAAGGAACTTTAAGAGGACTCCTATGCCTATGGGACCTATCCAAAGTTAAAGGAATACTACTATCATATTTTGACAGAATCACAAATGTCCTCTTCCTTTGCAAAGATAATAATGCTACTTGGATCCTTTCTAATATATACACCCCTAATACTCCCTAGGGGAGGCTTGCCCTGTGGAAAACCCTATCTTAGGTGAGAACTATTTTCTCAAAAGAACCTTGGATGCTAGTGGGATACTTTAACTCCCCCCTCTATTTTTCTAATAAAAAGGATGGTTCAGCCATAATGTAAAAATGTTACGAATATTTCAAAGAATTTGTGGACAATAATGATCTCATGGACCAACTTAAGGGAATAAAATTTACATGGAGCAATAGAAGTATTGGAAATAAACTTATCCAACTAAGGCTTAATAAATTTCTCCTATCCAAGGAGGCCATCCATCTGTTTGGGGATGCTACCCTTCATTCCATTCCTGAGATTGAATTTGATCATAATCCCTTGATATTTGAAAGTCTCAAGTCTACTTTAATCTATTGGATATTTCGAGGAGTGTTTGTTGTCATTGATGTCAAAAGCATTGTTGTGTGATGTTCATCATCTTTGAGGACATTAAGTGTTTCCTCCAAAATCAAGAAGGTCTTGAAAAGCAATAGGTTATAATATTTATTTTTAAATATTATATACCCAGGAGGGTTCAAATAATGAAGATCAAAATAAGGAGAAGCAAGTTCAAAATTAAATAATAATATTTTATTATTATTATTTCAGATCAAAAATCAAGTTTAAAAAGATCAAGGAACAAGTTGAAAAAACCCACAAAGAGATTTTAATTTAAATTAAAATATTTTAATATTTGATTAAAATTTTAATTTAAATAATGATGGGTGCTAAGGTTAATTTAAATATTTATTTAATATTTAAATTTAATTTTAATATTCGAATTAAAACTAAATTTGAATAATTGTCGATGTTGAAATAAGCTAAAGGTTGCATATAAATAATGCCAAAGTTGGCATTTGGAAAATCATCCATGCGATAGTTTTTGGCTCGTGCAAAAGAGAAGTGTGATTTTCGCATGTGTTTTCGAGCAAAGGAAAGGACAAGTGTGACTAGCCTTCGAAAAAATATTTGAAGTCCCTCATATCTGATTTGGCAGCCAAGGACTGCATAAAATGCATGCTAGGTACCTAGTGCAGGTTCAAATCCTGCACACATAATTTTTGGTGAAGGAAGGTTCACATTTTAAGGTTGCACCATTTGAGGGAGAAGGTCAAAAGCACGCTAATACACTTTGGCTCTTGTGGAGCCACGTAGCCCAGTTGGTGGGTGCGAGCACTGCAGAAGCACTTGGGGGAGAACCAATGGTGGTTTGAATCCTACCAAGGCCTTCTGGGAAGCACTATTGAGGTATGCACATTGTGAGGTTTGATTTGGCTTACAAAAAATAAAAGAAAAATATCAAAAAGTTGATACCTCATCAAAAACAACCTATAAGTCTAGAACAAGGAAATCTTCGACAATATTTTGAAAGGAAATAAACTATTAAAGATTAGCTATAGGTGGTAGAATATTAAATCCAAACTAGACACCTAACCTCATAGACCAGGGATGATGGGAGGAGGATCCTGGTTGATTATCATAATGTATTGGTGAAAGAAGAAACTTTTTGGAGGCAAAAATCTAGGGCTCTATGGCTAAAAGAAGGAGATTCCAATACTAAAAAATTTCATGCCTGAACCCTCAAACATTGAAGCTTCAACAAGATAAGGGAACTTGTCAATAATTATGGTTCTATCGTGATGATATTGGAAGAGGTTTGCTCTAAAGCTATCTCTCACTTCATGAATCTACTAAAGCCCCACTTCCCTTGTTCTGATCAATCCCAAAATTTCTTGCTCCAAAATATTCCTTGCCTTATCACTCCTAAGTATAATTTTCACCTCCTTTGAACCTTCTCCCATGATGAAATCAAGAAGGATATCTTTTCCATGTAGTTGAATAAAGCCCCTAGCCCGAATGGTTTTCCACCTCGATTATTCTAGTGTTTTTGGGACATTGTAGGTAGTGATATTTTTAAAGCCATCCAAGACATCCAAAATTCAAAGGTCATCCCCAGAGATGTCAACTCCACATTCTTGGCCCTCATCCCCAAGTCTTCCACCTCTAGGATCTTGTCAAACTACCGACCTATAAGCCTTTGTAATACCATTTAGAATATTGTTACCAAAGTCATGACCATCAATATGAAAGAGATCCTCCCACTCATCATTGATCCCTACTAGGTAAGCACCATCCAAGGAAGGACCATCAGTAATGGGATCATTACCATACATGAAATTCTACACTCAGTCTTGTTGGGATCTGAATTGACATCAAATAAATCTTGAAACTATGACTATTATCTTCAGTGTTCTGATTAAGCGTGCACACGCTAATCATAGTTCAAATACCAACATTGGATGGATTAAATATTACTTTAATCTAGCCTCTAGAGTAGGCTGGTATACCTTATCAACTAAATTGGGTGTTAAGCTTAGTTAAATTTTTAAAGATAAGGATATAAATGAGTTTAGGGTTAGAAAGATAATGGTTAAATAGTGGTCAGATAGATCTAACAACATAGGTATCTACAAGAAAACTCTTGCCTATCAATTTCTAGTGTCCCACACTTGTGATTAACAACACTCAAAAAAAGTAATATTCATCAATTAAAGAACAAGAGACATGCTTCAAGAAATTATTTCAAACATCTAGAATACTAATAATCCAAATAGCATAATTATATCAGTATTCAGACTAGCATAAAATAATTCCTTCCAAGCATATATTCAAACATGAAATATTTCAAGGTGCTCTAAGTTAGCAATCCAATATCAGTAGAATAGACTAACCATAGCAACAATAGCAAAAATGCATTCATAGTTCAAATCTCAAAAATATATAGAAGACACTAGCCTGAGGCAAACATCCAAGTAATGTTCCTTCTATTGATTTATAGAAAGTATTTACATAGTAGGGCAAGCAAACACTCTAGATCCGATCCCAAAAATAGGGTTTGACCTCTATTTATAGTTTTACATGTTGAAATATTAAATAAAATAGAACATTACAAGGAATAGAAATACCAGATCAACCAGATGCTGAGGTGGTAGCCTCTCATTTATTTTTTAAGGAAGAAGTAATCACATGATCTTGCACTCCTCTGCAACTTGGCCTCTACAAGTTGCTTGAATTTCATGGTGTTCAACTCTAGACTACATGAAATTATCATCCAAACCATTTTCTATTCTTGTCGGTGACATCTAGCCATATATATGCAACTGGCTTATTTTTTGGTTCTTGATCCATTCACCACTTCGTGTCCCTACTCTTTTCATCATAAGCCATCAGTCTTCGATCAACCAGCTCATGCTAAGTAGACTTCTTGCTTTTATACATTTTAAGAGAACCAGAAAAAATGCACCATTGATCACCCCATGAATGATCGAGATTAGTGCTAGTCTTGATGTATGTCTTTTCACTAACAACTCGACGATATAGAACCAATGTTACCTCTTCTTAGTTTCCTTAGTAGAGCAGAACCATGTTGTAGCCTGCTCTTTTAAAACTTTATTTGAAAATATTGACCTCTTTGATCGTGGGTTGGATCAAAGGATGCTTCATTGTATTCAGATGTAAAAATATTCGAAGCCACGTAGGGTAGAATAATATATTTGCCTAATCCTCTTACTGTTTAGATGGACTTCTTGTTGTTTTGATCCACAATGTAGAACCACATACCAGTTTTGTCATAGACCATGATTTGATATTGCAATACACAAGTTTGACCAATGATGACCATGGGGTAGAGCACTACATTGATTTTTGCACGGTAGAACCTTGCAATGGCTCGCACATGGTAGGACCTTCTCATGCACCGCACCTTGGAATATTTGTTTGTAGGTTTTTATCGATGCTGACCATGGGTTGGAGCATTGCACTGAGTTTCACGGTATAGAACATGTTGTGACATGTGCAGGGTAGAAAAATGTTGTAAACCATGATTTAAAGAGTGGAATTTTTAAATTTGATTGTGTTGACCATAAGTTAGAACCTTGTTTTATGTTTTGCTTGATAAAATATTGTTGTGAACCACTGAATATTCATTGTGCTCTAGCCCACAATTTTGAGATTGCTAAGTGCAATGTTGACTGTGTTGACCATGGGGTAGAACATTATGCGCTAAACCACTACCACGGGGTAGAACACCATACTTCATTACTTAGAAAATTTATAAAATTTTCTACATGGTCATTTTGGGCCTACATTCTAGCACCTCCTAGGGGTTTCACTCACAAAGCCTGAGAACTCAAAATCTTATCTATTGGCTATTAGGAGTCAAAAAATTGATGAAGAAAAATAACAGCATAGTAAGATAGATGAATTGAGAGTATTTTTAAATAAAAATGTATATGAAGTGAGGAAAAAAATATATACAATGGAAGGCGAGAAGAGATGAAGAGAAAGGGGTAGACTCCAATATTCGACAAGCCATGTTTCATAGAGAGACTTCCATATGACCATCACTCTCTAATACATTTGTGAAGATTCTCAAAGAGTAACATTTCATATAGAAAACATGCAATAAGCAACTCTACAACTCCTTTCATGAGCCGAGTCTTGCTCTGGTTACATAAAACTATGTTCCTTTTATAACCTTATCCTGATCAAAATTTTTCTTGCAAAATATTCTCATGGATTTTTCACATTATTTTTTCATAGGTTCAAATATTATGAGTGTCCTCTGACATTATTAGGGTCAAAATAACTTGTAAAAAATATAAACATATAGCCCATATATTGGCTTGTAATACAAAAATACTTCAACTTAATCATCCTCAAAACTGCTTACTTTTATACATTCTCTTGCTAATCCTGCACTTCAATTTCTTCATATTGCACTTCTTCAATATCTTCCATAATATTGTCTAATTGATCCTCCTTTTGGTTTATTTCCTCTTCATTTATTTCTTTTTCTTCTCCACTATCATCTTCCTAGTTTTCTTGGCACTCTTCCTCCTCTTCAACTTCTGGCTCTACTCCAAATAGCTAGATCATTTTTTTAGGGCCTGTAATGCTTGGAACCAAGCTTACTCAATGGGGTTAGTTGTCTCTTTGATATACTTATGAATATACTCCAACTTAACGGTCTCTTCATAAGACATAGTATTATCTCTGCTCATAAAATCTTCCATTAAATATTTGAGCCTAGTTAAGTCTTTGATCATTTAAGAGACCTGCTCTTGATTAATCAGCTCTTTCCAAGTGTCTATATTAGATTCATCTTGTATTATTGAGGCTATATTATTTTGAAGGTATTCTTCTATCAATAAGGTTTTATTTTCAACCCAAAGTCCTCCAAAACCATACTGCATCATCTCTTGGTGGATATCTACAATCTCTTGCAGTTTGCCCTCAATTCTATCTAATAGTAACCACCCTTTTTGGAGCAACTTATTCTTGTCAACCACAATTTTGGTAGCCAATATAGAATTATTTCATGCCTTTTTTGGAATATCAGCTTCACTAAATCTATTTTTGAATAGTTTATATATTTGCTCTGTTGGTATCACCATAGGTTGTAGCTCTTTAGTGAAGTTATCTAGATCTTCCTTGGTCACTTGCAACAAATGGTTGGCATCATCCATGTAATAAATTATAGGCTTGATTTCTAAGCATTTCTCAAGGATTTAAGACCATATTTGCTTCCTAACCTATTGACCCATTATTTAGAAAATCCTACAACTCTAGCCTTTTCAATATGAAGTTGATGCTTCAAATATTGTATTTATTTAGCCCAAGATTCATTATTTTTCTTCAACTCTTCAACCTGGTATTTGAAATTTATGGCCTCTTGATATTTATTATTCTATATTTTAACCTCATTAAAGCCTTTTCCATCTTCTTCTGATTGTTAATGGTTTTCTCCAACCTCTCAATATTTTCCTCCATTTTCCACATTGCTCCTTGCAAATGTCAGTCTTGATATAAAAGGTTTCAATGTGAGCCTTGGCTATGACTAATTTATCCTCCATTGGTAATTTATTGATATCTATATGCTCATCCAACTGATAATATTCTACATTCATATCCTCCTCTAGTTTATTTATGAGAGGAGTGATGGACAGAGTTGTTCTTTACCTAGTCACTAGATCAATGATCATGGTCTTACTCCTTTGAGCAGTTTGTTTTGAATGCTTAGACAATTTCTTAGCCTAGAAGTCTTGGATTTTCTACAAAAAATTCTTCACCTTCTGCAAAGAAGCTACTGTGGGATGATTTGGAGGATTGGAGGTAGTCATGAGTGAAGGGAAAAAGGATCTGGCATGGATGATATGGGAATGGTTGTTAGGATGGTGGAATTTGTGCTTATTGTAGGAGTTATGGATGGTGTTGTCATGGCAACTGATGTTATGACCATCGGATGAGGTGGATGATTTGGAACTGGTGCCAAATGAGGGTCCACCACAACATCAACAAGGAGATGATAACATTTTGGTTGTGGAAACTCTATATCGTCAATAAAGTGAGAATGAGGAAGAAGAGGATGAAATATTGGAACAGGAAATGCAAGATTTTAGAGAATATAGAAAGGGGAACCATGGATACCATTTGACGAGTAAGTTCAAAACCCCTAAAATATCCTCAACTCCACCAAACAACTCTATCCTTCCTCCTGATACTAAGGCCGATAATAATCCCCCTCCTCCATCTGGAAGTGAAACATCTAAGGCCATGCAAAAAACATTGAAGATTGAGAAGTCAACTTATGACATAGTGGAGGATTTAAGGAAGTCCAAGTCTAGCCTTTCATTTTTAGAAGCGACTAGGTTGCCTGGCCAAAAGGAAGCATTGATAAAGGCTTTGGACTCACCTAGTCAAATACAGGAAGGAAAGGAAGTTGAATCTCACATGGTTTTACGAAAGGAAAGACGAGATGTCCCTCCTTTTTTATTGACTGTGAGGATTACTAGAAAAAATTTGCACAATTTTTTTGTGGACAAAGGTGCCACAAGTAACCTCATGCCTTCAGAAATTTGCCAAATGTTAGTCCTAGAGCCTGTTTCTTCTAAATTCAAGGTTTTGCAATTGGATCGGCCTGAGGTAAATGTGGTAGGGACCCTCTACGATGTTAAGATCCAACTCAATTATGAACCTAGGGTCCAACAGGTGGTTGATATTTTGGTTGTCAATATCCCAAGTCGATATGGAATGCTACTTGTTAGGGATTGGATGAAAATTTTGAATGGTTATTTCTCCATTGATTGCTCACACATGTGGCTACCCTAGAAAGGGATTTCTAATCAAATTAGAGTGGAAAATGAGCCAAGGCTTAAGGAAATCATCACAGAATTCAACAAGCCAAATGAAGTTCAATTTTTTGAACCTGAGTTAGGATTCTATGCTTTTGATGTTGAAAGAGCTACCGAAGAACATCAAAAAGAAACATTTTCTTGTAGTTATTTTGAAGAATATAATCTCGTGTGGTTACTCAAGTTTGATGGATCTAAGTAAAAACAAGGGGCAGGAGCAAGAGTTGAACTCACTTGTCCAAGAAGTAAACCATTATTTTCTGCCTATAGATTGCAATTTCCTTGCACTAAAAATGTGGCAGAATATGAAGCCCTTATATTTGTATTAAAATTGGATTTGAGCAATAAGGTTAAGTGTTTGAAAGTATTGGGAGATTCGGAGTTGGTGGTAAAACAAGTTAAATGAAAATATACTTTCCGCGACAAGAGATTGAGCCTTTATAGAACTAGGGTGAGGGACCTCATTGAGGAATTTGATGCTTTTAATATATCCCTTATTTCTAGGAAAGGAAATCGTATAGCTGATTCTCTTGCAGTCGCTGCAGGCATGCTAAATCCGGTTGACATAAAAAAATGCAAGAATTTTTCCATTGAGTTAGTCCCTTGCCCATCGATACCTGATAACGTCAAAAACTTGCAAGTTTTTGAGAATGATAGACACATTTTAAAATTTATCACCAGTTCGGGTATTTTTGAGGACCAAGTGATTGATGAAGATCAAAGGTGGCAAGAAGAAATAGAAGAAGAAAGTGAAGCTACATTTCAATCCAACAAGATACCTAAGAACGTTGTTTCATTGGAGAAGATGTTTGATATGGGATATAAAGCTAGAAAAGGAAAAAGGGTTCCACTTCCTAAAGACGCTTGTGACCTGATCAATATAGGAAGTGTGGATAATCCGCATGAAGTGTACATTGCAAATGCATGTACAACTGATGAGAGAGAAAATATAATACGTGCATTAAAGTATTACATGGATTGCATTGCTTGGAATTACAATGAGTTGAAAATGTATGATCAAAATGTTATTATGCACACCATCCCTTTAAAACCGGATTCCAAACCCTTCAGACAAAGACAAAGACCTGTTAACCCATTACTTGAGCCCTTGATAGAGAAATAGGTCAAGCGATTTTTGGACACAAAGATAATCTTTCCCGTTAGGCACTCAACTTGGGTTGTTAATCTTGTTTCGGTGAGAAATAAGAATGGAGAGATAAGGCTATGCATAGATTTTAGAAATCTCAACAAAGCCTCACAAAAGGATAATTACCCACTACCATCAATTGATGAAATCTTGCAAATGGTGAATGGGTCTGAAATGATGTCTTTTCTCAATGGGTATTCTGGATATAATAAGATTCTTATTCATCCCAATGATATGATGAAGACGACCTTCACAACCAAATGGGGAACATTTGCCTATAGAAGAATGCCTTTCAAATTATTAAATGCAGGGGCAACATTTCAACATGCCATGGATTATGAGTTTAAAGGGCTCATAGGTAAATGTATCATTGTGTATGTGGATGACATTCCTATGTTTTCAAAGGAAAGAGAAGACCATGTGAAATATTTGAGGAAAGTTCTCCAAAGGTGTAGAGAGCACAAAATTTCTTTAAATCCCAAAAAATGCATCTTTGGAGTGACAGAAGGAAGATTGCTTGGCCATATCATTTCAAAAGAAAGTATCTCCATTGATCCGGAAAGGATAGAAGCTATCCAAAACTTTCCTCTCCTAGGTAGCAAAAAGGAATTGAGATCTTTCTTTGGGAAAATCAAATTTGTGAGGAATTTTATTTCTGGCTTCATCGAGATAGCTAAACCATTGAATGAGATGCTTAAAAAGGATGTGAATTTCATATGGAATGAATAAATTAGGGTTGCCTTTCAAAGCATCAAGGATGCTATTTCTAGAGCCCCTATCCTTATAAGTCCAAATTATTCTAAGCCTTTCTTTATTTATGCTTTTTCATCTGAACACTCTTTTGTGAGTGTCTTAACTCAGAAAGGTGAAGATAACACAAAAAATACCTATAGCTTTTCTAAGTGCTCCTTTGAAGGATGCTCAATTGAGGTATTCCATAATTGATAAGCAAATGTACGCACTTTTCAAAACAATAAAAAAATTCAGACATTACATTGTGCATAGTAGGGTCTTTGCCATTGTGTCTGACCCTGCTGTCAAAACCATGTTTATGCAAAATGACCTAGGTGAGAGAAGAGGTAAATGGATTTCTACCATTCAAGAATTTGATCTTGAAATTCAACCCATGAAACTAGTTCGTGGACAAGGACTTGTGAAAACAATTGCTAAGAACAATCCCCAAATCACGTGCCAATATTCAAATGTAGAGCACATTTCCAAAGATGATTGGTATGTTGATATTGTGTATTTTCTGCTAAATGGTAAGTGTCCATCACATCTTAATTCTACTCAAATAAGAGCCTTGAGACTTAAATCTACCAATTATCTTATTAGGTCTGGTGCTCTTTACAGGAAAAATCATGAGGGAATTTACCTACGATGCTTAAGTCAAGAAGAAGCTACCAATGTTTTGCAAGAGTTTCATGGTAAATACGGAACTAGCCATGGTTCGAAAAATTCAACAACACATCAAATCTTAAGAGCGAGATATTATTGGCCCCATATTTTTAAATATGCACATGCACACGTGCGATCTTGCTATATTTTTCAAGTGGCTGCCAATAGAGAAAGGAATGCAGCTATTCCATTGCAACCTATAGTTGAGATGAGACCATTTGCACAATGGGGATTAGACTTCATTGGGGTTATTAACCCAAATTCTTTAGATTCCCATAAATTCATACTCACGGCTACATATTATTACACTAGGTGGGCAGAAGCAATTCCTACGAAGCATTCCACTACGGATGTGGTAATAAATTTCCTTGAAGATCACTTCGTAACAAGGTTTGGAATGCCCGATTCTATTGTAAGTGATAATGGTAAGGCTTTCATTTCCACTCAATTTGCAAATTGGGCATATGATAATAAGGTGAGTTTAAAGTTTTCGTCTAACTATTACCCTCAAGGCAATGGTTTGGCAGAATCTTCAAATAAAAATTTGTTAACCATCATTAAGAAGTTATTGGAAAAGAATTCTCGGGATTGGCACAACCAATTAAAATTTGCTCTATGGGCAGATAGAACTAGAGAAAAATAGTCAATAGGGAATACACCTTATCATCTAGTTTATGGGTAAGATCCAAATTTTCCTACAAATTTGAAGCTTCAAACCCTTCATTTCACACAAGAATACCTTGGAACTGATAATCACATTGAGGCAAGATTAAGTCATCTAATGTACCTTGATGAAAAATAGAAGAAGCCATGCTCCACATGAGCAAACATCAAGATGTGGTTAAAATATGGTTTGATAAAATAGCCAAAATTAAGTCTTTTAGGATTTCGGACTTGGTTTTATTGTGGGATAAAAAACATGAGGAGAAATGGGATCACAAAAAGTTTGATTGTCTTTGGTTAGGCCCTTATCAAATTTCCAAAATCCTAGGGGAAAATACTTTCAGACTAAGAACTTTGGATGGGAAAATTTTGATGTTACCGGTTAATGGGCAAGTTCTAAAGCATTATTTTAGCCCTTAAGTCATGTGAGATTTGTATTATATTGTACATTTGTATATACTTTTGGTTGTTGTGTTTTGTTTTTGGATTGGATCTCATTTTGGTTTTAAGTTTTGTGTGTTGGTCCTTTGGACACTTTTGTTTCGTCTTAAAAAAAAAAAAAGCGAGATGTCAACTTATGTCCTTATGAATGTTGATTAAGACTAAGAAAATATGAAACATCGGAATTATATTGTAGAAATCTCCATGAGTATCGCAAACACACTAAAGAATATCGTTTGGAACTTGTGATGCATGAAGTTGTCGGTTTTACCAATTATGGCAAAGTAGGTGGTATACTCCATCCGCATTTCAAAAAAAGAGCAATGCATTCATCCATATCTCATGTTACATTCCACATTGCATATACATTTCATCTCAGTTGTATCTTCATTTCATATACAATCATTGAAAAGGTGTCGAATCCTCTTAGGGTTATTACATAACATATATTAAAAGGATCCTAAGGTTGGGAACCGATGCCCGAACTATCTTGAAACAAGCATGTTCTATACATATTAAAGAGGATCTTGAGAAAAATGGTCAAAACCATACTTGGAAGAAAAGGTGAGGTGAAAGGAGTATTTCGTGTCTGTCCTATCATGCAACATAATCCTTAAAACAATGGTTTTTACCACTCCTATAGTGCTTAAAGCCTAAAATCATAGTAGTAAGGATAGGGTTAAATCCCCATCGAACTTAGGTTGAGGATCCAACTCCCCAAAGCTCTTATTTGACCTTCATGGAGTAGTAAGGATAGGGTCTAATTCTCATCTCGCTTAGGTTGAGAATCCGATTCCCCAAAGCTTCTATTTTTCCCACTCAAGAACTTGAAATTCCAAAGCAAATATTTTTCATTCTACTTTCATTTCATCATTAATATTAGATTGGAAGGATCGTACTACATATCCCTTGCAAGGATGGGTAGTCATCCCTAAGGTTCAAGAAATCAAAAGTAAAGCCAAATCCTGGATTATGGGGTTAATATCCATCGGGGCTATAGACGCCTAACTGGCAGTGGAGTATGCTCATGTGTGGCAACATGTCTTGTCTAAAAGAAAGACCACTGACTGCTCAAATGGACATGCTAGCCTGACAGTTTCATCCATAATAGGTTAAATCATTTTGTTTAAGATGAGGTAATGAACTCCAAATCAGAGTAGTAAGGATAGGGTTAAATTCCTGTCTCACTTAGGTTGGGAATACTATTCCCCAAAGCTCTGATTTCACTTACACTTGCACATGGGTTCAAGATGGTAGTGACACATAACCAACTTTGGGATCTAGTAAATTAATTCAGTATACACATATTTGGTCCTAAGAGGGTTTGACAGCTTTACTATGTTTGTTCATGGTACTAGAAATTTTGAGACTTTGCAAAGTAGGTTGTTATATCTCTAGCATCTTCACCATACATTAAATCCTGTAGGAATCATCCATAACTTCTCATATGCACGAATCATAAGTGAAACAGATGATGGAATGTTGATCAATTTCAAACGATAAGGAATGAATCACACCGCACACATTGAGCTGACACTGAATAATTCTAATGATTCATGTATTTCTCATCTAGTTTCATTCTTTGGATATTTTCTGACGCTTGTGTTTGAATTTTGAAGGTTTTTTTAGGTTGGGTTCTCACCGAAATGCTCAGGAGCATTTCCCAGCAGAGTCGCCATTTGTTGTGGCTGCTCCACAACGTACCCCAAAATTGGGGACCCACCTTTTTATTTTTGGTATTTGGGTGTTTGCATGTTGGTTTTGAGTGTCTAGTGCTTGGTTTGTTTTGAATTTGCATTTATCATTAGTTTTTGTCAATAATATTTTATTGTCGATGATATTTTGTTGTTGACGACTTTTTATTGTCGACGACTTTTTCTTGTTGACGATATTTTATTGTCGACGACTTTTTCTGTCGATGACTCTTTGTCGTCAATTTTACTGTTAGCTTTTTGTTATGGTTGCATTTTATGTTTTCTTCATTTGAGTGTTTCAAGTAAGATTTTTGTACATATAAATGTTTAAAATAAAAAATGAAGTTCAATCCCACAACGGACATGTATATGTATAAGAAGTATTTGCTCAATATTAAAAAAATAAATAAATTAGAAGATTTTTTTCGTCATTTAAGCTTCAGTTTAATGGTGGTCATGGTGTTGATTTCTAATATATTATGTTGGTCTTTGCAGGTAGAAGGAGTTCGTCGTTAGCGATTCAAGCGGACAGGCCCACGACAGCGATGGGGACCTTGGGACCTTGACAACACGGTGAGCAATGTGGACCCCACCCGGACCAATGTGGGGCCACCATGAAATCTATCACAGGAAATAAACAGCGAGGCCACGTAACGATGGGATGTGGAACTCCAAGTAGGCATTCAGTGAAATGTGGCGGTGGATGTCAGAGTAGGAGTACAGTGTCAGTTCGAAAAGGGATAGACTGGGGTTGAAATTTTTATTTGCTCCTGGCGACGATCGACATAAGTGCAAGTATGGAAAGGTTGATGTCGAATACGTCGGTGATGAGCTTTCGACAGTCACAGTGCCTTCGAGATGAATAGTGAACAAATCGAGGATCGCCAAACTTAGCGAACAAGAAGCATGATGGTGGTTTTAAGGCATCAAGTTGGGCCAAATTTGCATGGAACAAACCAGGGACAACATCAAACGAAGAATTAATGGATTGTGCTTTGATGTGGCAATTAGATACACGACCGAGATGAGATTCGAATGAAGTACAACTTCAAGTGCTAATATTTCAAGGATCAACAAAGGGGATTCTGAGCAGTAGCAGCGCTGCACGGTAGTCTCTGATAGAAGTAGTAAACCAACGGTATTAGGATCATGGCATTTGGTGGACATACAAAGGAAATCCATTTTGATCGTGATAGTTTACACGATGAACGCCATGGTAGACATCGATGGTGACACTTACAATTTCTAGAAAATGATGAGGGCCAATTAGGCGATGCCAACTCACGTGCCGCAGATGAAGAACGATGAGGCATCCGGTTAGCTAACCGAACCCTCTAATGAAATTGATCCTGGAGCAAAAGCGTGATACATGACATGGTGATAACGTGGTTGAGGATGATTCTGGCAGAGCATCAATGGCAAACGGGGAAACCTACAAATTTTTCCAGAGGCTAGCTATGTAGACCTGGGGTAGCAATGTTTAGTGGAACGTTATAAGGGAAGCCCGTAGAAGTAACAACACCTACCTTACTTTGGGAGTAGCTCGGCATTCAAAGTGATGGGAATGCTCGGGTGTCATGGACCAAGGTATTACCTAACTACTGATAGACGTGAATGAGCACGCGTGAATGAATACGTGTCGAGGGCATAATCTCATGGAGCCCAATGTCCAAGGTAGAAATTATGGATATGAAAATTCAAAGGATGGGAGGGGGGTTTATTAAATAAGTGTAAATTGTTTCATGAGTTGGTCACCCACGTGGAATGACCATGGGCATACTTTATGCCCATTTATCATTGTAATCGGGGCTTTATCTAAAAGGTAAGGTGGAGTAGGATAATAAAGGCCAACATAGGTGGTAACTGTAGCCTATGTATCATCATATTGGCAGGCTGGTTGTAACCGCCTATTCAAATAGAATAAAACAAAATCGAATGCATGCAAATACAGAAAATGAAATCATGAAACAGGGAAGTTCCAAACACAGGAAATGAAACATGAAAATAGTGAAACCGCCATTGTAGCTTGCGCATGGAGGAAAACGGTGAAGAAGGGGAAACGAAGAGATTTCAAGAGAGATGAAAGGATATTTTTGAAATGTTAAATATGTAGGAAAAAGACAGAAAAAGGGTTGGAAACTGTTGCAAGCAAAGTTGCAGATTTGAAGGCAAGAGGGCTATTCTGGGCTTGTTTGGGCTGTTTTTCTTCCATGGACTGGTTTGGGAAAACCAGAAATTTTTGTTATTGTAAAATGACAAATTTTTAATACAGAAAATTTCAGAAAGTTGCATTTTATGGGCAAGAAAGGAGGAGTCATTTTCTGCAAGCAATATTAAATGTTTATTTTTATTTTTTTCAGATTTTAGGCTTGTAAATGGAGTTTATGCAAGTTTCTTGGTTGCTTCATGCGAATGTTTAAATCTGAAAACCTCATTTAAAACCCTAGGAGCCAGCACTTAGCTTATCCGGATTGTGCTTGTTTTGCAAGTGCAATAGGTTAGGTTGCATGCATGAAAACCTCACATCTTCGGTTTTGCCGGAATAGGATAGCATCAAACTGAATGTATCATGTGTTTCATTTTCTGCATTTCAATTTTCATTTTTCTGCATTTTATTTTTCCAAAAATTTTAATTTTTTGTTTTAATTTTCAGGCATTAAAATAAACATTAAAAAAATTTCAAAATCCAAAAAAAATTTCACCATTGCGTAGGTTATACTTCATACTTCCAATACGCACTTTGAAATTTCATTTTCGAATTTGTTTAGTATTTTTAAAAATTCACCAAAGTTGTTGTTTTATTACAGATTTAAAAAAAAAATCCGAAAATAGAAAATTTTCATTTTTGGGCCGAATTTCATTTTTTCAGTTTTGTTTTGCACTCATGAGCCTATGATGACATTCCCTTCATGAAAATTCCAATTTCATTGAAGGAGTTATGTTTTATGGCATTTCACAAATTTCCATTTTTTGGGCCTAAAATTGCCCTTTCTTCATAAAAATTCTAATTTTACGAAAGAGGGGTAATTTGAGTATTACATTGAAGGTCATTTCTTCAAAGCACTTAATTGTTCATCTTAATGAAAATTTGATTTCATTTAATAGGGATAAGTTAAAGTGACATTTAAAGCCCTTTATTTAAGGCCATAAATTATTGCCTCTTTGTGAAAACCTATTTCACCAAAGAGGGATAGTTTATCAATCACATTGAAAGCTATCTTCATCTTCATGATAAGAAGCCATATTTGGATTTCATGCAAGATAAAATCTATTTTAAAACCCTCAAGATAAAAAGAATTAAGGTACTACATCGTGGTCATATGAGGGCCAACTCACATTTGATTTATTTTGGTTCAATGAACAATCACTAAAGTTTCATGGTAAAATAAATCAACATTTCCCCTTGTTTACAGTTACTTGCAATCACTAAGGTGTTCCAAGCATTTAAATTGAATATATTTATTTGAGATTACTAATAAACATATGCAAATGCTAATATAGTGGAGACCTTGGAGAAGTTTGTTTAACTTCTTTGCAAGAGGGGATTTGAAACCCAAATCCTAAGGGAGAGTGTGCTTTCACAATTGGATGAAAATACCACTCAACAGGGTTGTAAAGGATGTATTGTGCTAATCAACAGGGTTGATATTGATTTGGTTATAGCTAGAAAATCCATCAATGAGAGATATCATTTCATGGCCCACTATAGAATTGATCAATGTATCAATGTTGGGGAGTGGGAAATTGTCCTTGGGACAAGATTTATTTAGATCCTAAAAATTAGTGCATACACAGATATCCCAGTGGGTTTTGGTACTGGGACCATGTTGGACACTCATTCTCGATAGTCGATTGGTTGTATGAACCCCAAATACAGAATATTTTGGAGTTTAGATTTAACCATTAATGCAATCATGGGATGCATGTGTCACAATTTTTGTCTGATGGGCTTCACGCCCTCATAAATTTTAAGGTTTTTGATAACTAATGATTGGTCGAGTCTAGGCATATCCATGTAGGACCGAGAAAAGAACATGATGTATTCCTTAATAAAGGAGGTAAATAAGATGCACTCCTCTAAGGAGAGGTTTATAGAAAATTTAATGATGTGGAGGTTGTTAGGATCATCACCAATGTCAACATCGATAGTGTCTTCCAAAAGCATGTGGGAACCATCTTGGAGTTGAGCAGGAATGGGGATGAGATGGAGGTCATAGATAGCCTCGGGTAGGTCAAATTCATCATGTAGATAAACATATATATGGTTAATCTAAGGTATGTGGGGAGGAATATACAATAAAGGAGTGTTTGTGTCATGTAGCAAGGATGGTGATAGTAAGAAATATTGTGATAAGGACATAGGTGATATGTGAGTGAAGTCGATGAAGTCTGGGTTGCGTGCGTTGGTGTGATATGGATGAGATACATAGAAAAATGGGGTGAACAAGTCGATAGAAACCATTTTAATGAAGGTGGCTGAGACTATGGAAGATGGAGAGCATGGAGATGAAGACTCAAGGATGTAAATGATGTGTTAGATTCAAAGGTGTAGAACCACGTGTGGAGAGTAAGGTTTATCTATAGAATGGCTTACCTACCAATGATTTTATAAAGGTATTTATGAATGAATAGGGAATGGAGGGGAAGATGGAGGAACATGATATGGGTGGGGAGAAGTAAGGGAAAGGGTAGCAAATCTATTGACCAAATCATTGATAAATTAGGTAAATGTGGCATTAGAAAGAGGCGATTCCTGAAATAAATTTCATGGTATATTAATGGTGTAATGGGGGGATGGAAACTCATCGAGGATATTTATTTCAATTTCACCTTCTAACTAGTATGTAGGAACTGCTGAAGGATGAAGAGTGAGATCTTGAAGTTCATCTTCTATAGAGTGAATGGTTGTAGGTAAATAGCCTAAACTATATTTATCTATAGGCAATTGAATTTAGGGGTTAATGGTCATCCATAAGCCTTGTTCATAACATCCTAACCAAAAACCACTCCAATGAAAATGATAGAGGTAGCATAAAGTGAAGTGTGGATTCAACATGTGGTCTAAGGTGTTGATTGTGGTAGTGGGGTAGAGTTATCAAAAGTGATGAATAGAAGCTTTCTTAAATGAAATTTTTATGATTGTTAGGGGGACCAAGCAGTACGATGGTACCTAAGGTCAATACTAAGGTGGAATGGTAACCAAATTCATGAATAGATTGGATTTTGGGAGGATGCACGTGAACATCAAGAATATTGTATTCACTCGGACCAAAATTGGTCATGAAAATAGATACCTATGGCAAAGTATGGGATGGTGAATGAGGTGGTGAGTCTGAATTGGAGGAAGAATATGAAAGTTGAGAGTTGTTTATGGTAGTAGGAGGATATTGGAATAGTTGGGTATCCATACAAGAGGATTGATATTCCCAATAATGACATTCAACTACATTGGAAGAAATGGGATGAGCAACATGTAGAAAATGTGATGCGAGGTGAGCAAGAGTTATGCTATGAGATGAAATGAAAGACTGAGGTCAAGGATGAAATAGAAGTGGATGTGTATGGGGAGTAGAAAGGATGGGATTATTTGTATAATAATATGGGTGAGATGGAGTAGGATTCCACAAAGAAGACAATGAGAAAGGTACAAACACAGTAGGGGATCCGTAAAAGAAGATGGATGAGATAGAGTAGGAGGCAATAAAGAATGTGGCAATAAAGGTACAAAAGTAGTAGGAGGATTTGTAGAAGAAGATGATGGCATGTGGGAAGTAGACATAGAGGAATGTGTGTGCATCCTAGGTGAGTGATGTGAGGATGAGGCAGGTGTTGGAGAGGAAGTAGATGCCTTTTCCTGATGATGTGAAGGAGTAGGGATGATGCAGGTAGAGGATAATGAAGGTCATGGTGGAAGATCTATGATGTTGCAAAATTTTAAAGGGTAACCATCGGTGGTAATGCAATGGACTAGTCCATCATGTACATATTTGAGGTAATGATGTAAGGTAGATGGAATACATTGTATATCATGAATCCATGGGTGTCCAAGCAAGAGGTTGTATTGCATATCATCTTGAATGATATAGAATAAGGTAGACATGGTCCTTACACCTACATGGATGGATATGATGATGGAACCTACTATGGTATGCATAGAACCATAAAAAGCATGAATGTCAAGTGATGGTATAGCAAAATGAGTAGGTGGAATGTGGAGGTGATGAAGGATAGTAGTAGATATGATGCTAATGGAAGAACTGGTATCAATGAATTAGCCAACTATTCAAACATGAATAGGCTATGGCATGGAAACATGTTGTACCAATTAAGGGCTTGTACCCCAAGTGAAAGAGCAAAAGTACACAACATGATGGGATCGCTATCGTGAAGCTGGTAGTATGCAAAGCGATAATTATTGATATGTTCTTGAGGATCCTCTTTACCTTTGTATTTATTGAATTTTGGAATCTAAAAATGGTATGGATAAGGAGGAATAGAAACTAAAGGGTGAATGGGTTCATTGCACAACTCATTATATGTGGGTTTTAGGGGCTCATAACCAGTCGTGCGTAGATCCAACATCTTAATTTGTTCTTGTAAGAGTTGGAGTTCAATTGATGGAGGTATAATGAATTGTGATGAAACAATGGATGATTGAGAATGAGGAGAGTATTGCAACTACTACTCCTCCTATTGTGAAAGAGGAGTATATTGAAACTGTTCCTATGAATGCAATTGATGAACAATGTGTAACATGGAAGAAAATGGGAGAATCTATTATGGGACAAACATTTTTTGTGAATGGAAATATTATGGCTGTAAAGCCTGTACCTAGTGCACTAAAACCTATTTTGATGGTTGTGCGGTTGGTGTGGATGACCAAGAAGGACGTGATGTGAAGAAAATTTGCATAGTAGAGTGTCATGGGGGAAGTGGTTTTTTAATAGAGGATGAAGGTGGATGGCGAGATGAATTGCAAAAATATGGTAGATACACTATATCGTATGAGATATGAATAGAACACTCAAGTTGGACCAAATAACATGGGGGTTGGTGAGATAATATGGATAAAGTGGATTGTAAGAAGAAAGAGGAATGGAAGGAGGAGCCTAAAATGGATGAGGTGGAGGAAGGTGAAAGGTGGAAGTAGATGAAGGTAGAAGTGGAGTGGAAGATTGCATGTCATACATCCTGAAATAGGGGAACATAGGTGGTGGAAGTTATGAAGGGGTATAGGCCTCAAAGGTGGAAGCCTAAGAAGAAGGAGTGGTGAACATATCCATAAATATTTATGAATATGGGAATTGTTTATGTTTTTGGAAAATTAATTGTTGTTATTGGGATGGTGGTTGCATTGTTGAAGTGGAAGGTGGAAAATATGATTGTTGGTAAGGTGGTTTTTGGGGTGCTTGTGAAGTGTATTGGTGGGATGATATGAGCAAAGTGTAATGTTGTTGTGACGATGACTGTTGCAAGGTTGATTGTGATAAAAGTGCTTAAGTACTAGGTTTGGAGGATTGGGGATCTAAAATCATACCTATTGTGGGGGTAGATAATGTAGTATTGGGATGAGGATGATTAAGCAAAGAGGGATTATCCCTGATAAGAGAATGAGATGGATCCTGAAGAAATGAATGAGTAGATGTGGGTAAGGTATGTGGAGTCTCCTCATCAAGAGTGAATAAAGAATATGTATCTCTTGGAGTTATATAGATAACATGATCACAAGTTATGGACAGTGTATTAGGTGGAGGTGAATGAGGAAGAAGAGGATGATCCTCTCCAGAATATGTAGCAAGAAAATTACTAGAAATGGACATCTTGCCTTGGGTCATGGTGTGCCTATGAGATGGCTCAAAACTAGTAAGGAGATTAGGTGTGAGATTGGAAGGTTCTCTAGTGAACTAAGGGGGACTACTAGACTTTTTGGAGGTGGCACAAGAAGCCTCCTTAGCAAGACATGCTTGCTCGAATGCTTGGCTATGAGTAACAATATGCATGGTGATGTGTACTATGATTAGGTGCTCAAAACTATTTAAAAATTAAAAGTGCTTTTGTAAAGAGATTGAAAACCTAATCTAGTGCTTTGAAAAAGGGATTTGAAACTAACCTAATGCATGTGAAATAAATTAGAAATTTAATTTGATTTAAAATCTACTCTAGTGATTTGAAAAGATATTGAAATTTTAACCTAGTGAGTGTTGAAAGAGATTGGAAATGTAATCTAAGTGTGCTTTGAAAGGGATTTTAAAGTTATTTGTTCTTTTGAAAGAAATTAAAATCTATTCTAGTGCTTTTTAAAAAGATATTGAAAGTGATTTGTGCTTTTGAAAGATATTGAAAATCTATTGCAGTGTTTTTTGAAAAATATTGAAAGTGAGTTGTGCTTTTGAAAGGAATTAAAACCCTATTCTAGTGATTTTTCAAAATATATTGAAAGTGAGTTGTGCTTTTGAAAGGAGATTGAAAACCCTATTCTAGTGATTTTGAAAGAGAACCAAAGATGAGAACATTTTTTGCAAAGAAACAAGGAAAAATAGTTGTCTTGAGAAAAATACCTGACTTTGAGTATATTGGATGATCCTTCTAGTGTCTATGTTGCAGAGGTTTGCAATTTTGTATTGTTCTGAAATAGTTTTACAAGGTTCACATGGTAGTGTGTGAACCTATTTAGGGGTTCACATGGCGATGTGCAAACCGGGTGTAGAAGGCTATAAATTCTAAGCATAAGGTCTAAGGTGTGCCTAAGGGTTGTTATGGGTTTTATTCTAGATTTACAGTACCTGTAACATAGAAAAGAAGGCCATACAATGAATTAGATAGCATGAAAGCTAATTTAAAACCATTTGTGGGGGTCCCACCGGGTGTACCATAATGTAACACATGAAAGTCACCAATTTCAAAACTAATGAAGTATATGTTAAATGCTATTTTTATTGATTTTAAAAGGAGGTTACAAAATGAACTTTCTCTCAAGAAATATTTTCCTCTTTTCTCAATATGAATATGGTGCATTTGCTGATGTCTTCTAGTGCCCTCAATGTATATGGGCTTCTTTGCATGTGTGCCACTGCTTGGATGCTTGAAAATATCTTGTATACCTATTTTGTCCTAACAAAATGGATTAGTACATTTGGGGACCTATCATTGATCAAATCCCATATTTATGAAGACAAAAATGATATTGAAATGAAAGAAAACATGATGAAAATTGCAATTGAAGCTATAGAAACTATAAATAATTGATATTTACGTGTTATGTAGTTGCAGGGTTGATGTAGACTAGGTTCGCATTACGATGTGTGAACCTCTGTGTTGGGTTCACACGGTGGTGTGTGAACCTTGTTGTAGTTGACTATTTCCATGGATTTCTATCTGGATGATCTTCTAGCATTTTTTCTTGATGTATTATGGATGATAATATGATGTAAGATGCTCTAGAATGATTTTTGCAAATTTTTGGTAAGTAAGCCAGAAGGGTGAGAGAGAGTTTCATGGTAAAAATGGCCATATATTTATAGAGTGGGCCAAGGCTAGGGGGTGAGGTGTCCTTTGTGAGGTGGTATGAACCCTAGGTTATATTCTACCCATGGTGAGGTCAATATGATGAAGTGGAAGGTGAGTCATTCCTTCATGTGCCCTGAAGAAATATCCTATGTGCACACATGTGTGAGCAAGGGTTGAGGTTAACCCTGATTAGGTAGATCCTAGGTTAGGTTATGGTTAGGTTAGGCATATTTTGGAAATATCCTAATTAAGTGGTGGGTGCACACATGTGTGAGGATAAAATTAGGTTTAATCTTGATTTATCCCTAATTAAGCATGTTTAAGTCATAAAGTGCACTTTAATGATAAAGTGACTTTTAAAATAGAATTAGAATTACCATGATTAGGGTTTTTTAAGGTGAGGGTCGCATGGGGACCATGATTAGATGTAGGAAAGGGCTTATATGGCCTAAAAAGGCTTATAAATAGCCCTTTTATGAATAGAAGGTGTTTTGGGTATGATTAGTATAATTTTGTAGGTTTTGCGACTACGTGCGACTACCCATGACTACATGTGACTACGGGTGACTACGCATGACTACATGTGACTACATGTGACTATGTGTAACTATGAGCAACTACATATGACTACATATGATTAGGCATGACTATGTGTGACTTTTAGGTGTTTATAAGTAGAGCTTTCTCTAATTTCTTCAAGGATACCCTTACTGTCATTACTAGAGTGTTATGTGTTGTTGTTGAGAATGCCCAGTTTGTCCCTTGTTTGAAAGATTATGATCATAGGATTGAAGAAACCATTGCTTCATACCTCAAAATTTTATTGGATATATCATAGTCGTCCATCCCAATAAGAGCAACTATCATATGGACTCATCCCCCTACTATATGGTTAAAGGTAAACTTCAATAGTGCTACAAAATAAAATCCTAGGGAAGTTGAAGGTAATGATGTCATCAAATATCACAATGGGAATTTTATCCTTACCTAAGCTGAGAACTTGGATTCTCAACTAATCACATTACTAAAGCTAGAGCTTTGTACAAGGGACTCTCCATTCTTAGTTATCTTCCCTATAATCTCATCATCGAAGATGAATCTCTAAATATCATCAATTATCTAATAAGTGATAAGGTCCCAACTTGGAGAGTTTCTAGTCTCATTGAGGAATCTAAAAGGTTCATTTGCATCTATGATAGCATTATTATTCAACATATTTACAATGAAGGCAATCACACTTCTAATCTGATGGTCAATCTCAGCCTCCATTTGAAGTCTCTCCAATTTTTAGGAGTGGACATTTCCCAGCCACTCATCATTGTATCCTCTAATGATTAGCTTTCAACAATTTGATTTTATTCCATGGCCCCATTTTTTTGGTAGCTACTATGTATTTAGTGGCATATTCCCTACCATACCTAACCCTTTCTATTCTACTACCACCTATCATCTCCATCCTAGATCCTTTGGTAATCCTAACCCCACCACCTACCATTTTCATCCCTACTCCTCTACCCATCCTAAATCTAACACCTATTGCCTTCATCCCCACCCCTCTTTCTATGTTAGCCCCACCATTTTTGTTCCCCTTGTCAACCCCTCTAACCCTATCACCCCCCAAGCTGACCCCTATCCCTACGCCACCTATCCACTTTTTGAGATATGATTTTGTCCAATTACAAAATCACCCTATATTTAGGATTGAAATCCTCTCTTGCAAATAAAATGTATTTCTCCAAGGTTATTTCACTTAACAAGTTATGTCTTTTATAATAATATGTCAATTAAGTGCATAGAATATCTTAGGGATTAACAATCAAATGTTAACAAGGGGCCTAGTATAACAAATTTTTTGATTTTGAAATCATTACTTGCATTTCTTCAAATAGAACTTATTTTCCTAAATAAATTTACCTATAAAACATAATTTAAGAATGCAAATTTATCTAATATTTTAAGCATAAACTTTAATTAAAAATGCTTTTAACCTTATATTAAACTTGCATTAATGTTTTAAAGCATTTTAATTCAAAACTTACATTTATTTTCATGAATGAAGCTTAAAATCAAATATAATAAATGATGAATAAAATAAAAACCCTAATTATAAAATGTGAAACACTTTATAATCCCTATGTTTAGGCCTTTAAAATATTTTGAGCTTTATAATCCTTGCTTCTTTTCATAGAATATGGATAATTAATGTGTATGAATTCTAATTATAAAGTTTTTTACTTTATAATATGAAAATTAGAACTCACATAATATTCCTTAATGTAATGTTTATTTATTCAAATATTTATTAACTAAATATTTGAAATAAATAAATTTGATATTTTCAATAGTAAATTTTAGACTTTATGATTTGAGATTTAAAATTTTAATAAATCAAACTTTCATAAACATAAATAATCTCAATTATGGATTTTAAAACTTTATGACATTAAAATCAATAATCCATATAATCTTTCTCTTTCTCTAAAATTTATTTGTCAAATATTTATTAAATTAAATATTTGACCTAAATAAATTTTGCAACCCTTTTTGTAAATCTGAATCTTTGAAATTCAACTTAGGGCTTTAATAAATAAATTCAATGAACTTATAAATTTTATGAAATTTAAAATCAAAATTTCATATGATTTCCTCCACTGTGAAATTTATTCACCCAAAATATCTATGGAATTAAATATTTGGGTGATAAATTTCAACTTCAACCTAGTTATAAAATTGAAATCCTTTTATAAAATAAACTAGGTTTTATTTTAAATCTTAATGCCTCAAATAAATTAAAAAGGATTTAGGTAAAGAAATAAATTTAAATAAAACCTTCGGACAACCTACTATAGTATAAAAGAATAGAAATTTTGAAAACCAAATTTAGGCAAACCAACATTCACACAGTCCTACCATAAATTTGATGCTATCTTCTACGAAACCTATGATTTAAGATTATATCAAACAATTTATAAATCAAAACACCACAATAGTGCTTATTTCAACAAAAATCTAATTCGATATAATTGACAAATATTACAAAGTAATACCTAAAGTCTCTGTATCCTTCAACAACAGTAGCTTTCTCTGCAAATTAGTCTTCTATGTGCCTCCTTTCAATCTCTTCTTATTTTTTCTCCAACCTGTTCGACCCCTTCTCTGGTTCTTCTTCGGTGATTTATAACTTAAAAAATTTAGGCTTCTCCATTCTAGAATCCATTATTTAGTTTGTTCATTCATTTCTCTGGTAGGTTTCGAAAACTAATCATATAACCATTTCCAAAATTAATGTTTGTTTCTTTTTTAAATATTAAAAATCATCCGCTACGGCTTCATATGATTTTCAATTCCTTATTAACCATTTTAACCATCAATAAATGCAATCATTATACCAAATATCCATTTTAAACCACCTGTAGAATTATTTCCCTACCGTCGCATCGTTTTTTTATTTTCGTTTACCGATAGCCATGGAAAACAAATATGAAAAATAATTTTATCAATTCAATTCCCAATTGTTTTAATCAACAATTATTTTTTTCCCATCTATCATTTATATACATTCCATATTGTTTTCTGATCCAAATTTAGGTTTCATTCACATGAGTTCATATCACCATAGTCATTTCACTGATTTAATATATCTACCCTATACTGTAATCACCTACAGTGTCATCATTAAGTTGATTCAAGTCTCCACTTGAGAACATTAATACTTCTTTACCTGTCATTACTACTATTTATAGTCTCACTGTGTATTGGCCAGTCAAAACTATTTTACCATTCATGATTACCACCGACGACGTCGAAGATTTCATAAATGTCGTGATCAACTAAGGCAGGAAACCCGTAGCAACGTCAATCAAACATTGTATTTCATAGAACATAATAAAATGAAATTCCAAAAATGTAAATTTCCCAAGTCTTCTTGCATGATCACGACATCACTTCATCTATGAACCAAAAATACCCTCAATCATCATCCGAATCTGCTCATCATCACTTTTGCATTCTATTTTGACTACCACCTTAGGTTACGTAAACTCCAATTTGCTATGTTCTATCACTATCACTTAAAATACTGTGTATAATTTAATTTAGTCTACATATTTATCACCTTCATCATTCATTTAGTGTGTATATTTTCTTCTACTATCAACATTTAGATTTAACTCCATTTTGAATATCCCGTTCGCTGTCATTGCCATATTCTCGTGTTCTTGTCCTCTATGCTACCACCACGTCTATCATTGTGATGAATGCTCTGGTAGTTGTTATAAAGTCCTATAAATCTCACTCTCCAATATTGCCATTCTATAGCCCAAGCTACCATTCACTCTGAAAATCTACGATCTCACCTCTCGAATGTTTGAAGACCGTGTTGAAGGCTAACTAAATTGATGTCTCTTGTTTCGTTTCAATCGTTCACCTTAATAATCCTACGAAACAAAACAAATATTAATTAGAATATAAAACATTTATAACATAACCTTTCTAAATATATTAAATTATAATAAAGTTATAAAACTTTATAATTTAATTAATTTAAAACATTTTATAAAATAATCATTTTAAATATATTAAATTATAAAATTAGAGTTTAATTAATTTAAAATTTTATTTTGAAAGAACATTTGAAACTGAAGACTAACAAAGTAAACATAATAAAATATACAACAAATTAACAAGATAAAAATAGCATAACAAAATAATTAATCATACGACATAACATATAATAACTAAACTGAAACCATATATTAAATAAAATAACATGACAAATAAAACAAAAATAACATTTAAAACAATAACAATACACAATAAACATATAATAAAAGAACCACATAAAATAAAATGAAACAAAACATAAAAACAAGAACATAATGAATCTAATCAACACAAATTAATCACACAACATGACTACACAAAAAACAAGAAAAGAAACATTGTATCATGAGACAAAACTGACATTGAACCACCTATAAGGCAACATTTATGAAAATGGATTTTTGACATCAGATGATGAATAGAATCGACTACATATGGAGATAAAATTCAAACAATTTTCAAATTTCAAGTGGGTCCTCAATTTTGGGGTCATTGTGAAGGAGTCACAACAAATGGCGACTTAGAACCCAACTCTAAAAATAAAAAAACCCAAATATTATAAACATGAGCATCCATAATATTCAGAGAATGTGAACAAACCAATTCAACATGAAATAGTAGAATCATCAGCATCTTCTTGGTGTGTGTAAAGTGATTAATTCTATATCCCTGAAACCATTCAACTTTCCATTTTTAGTTTTGCATTTAGGTTATGAAAATTTTATCTTTGAAGTATACCTCTACCTTGATCTCTTCAAACATTGCTCTACTTTTGGCCAGGCATTTATAGCCTCGGTAGAGATTATTTGAATCTCCCATATATTAGGTGAATTTTACATTTTACATTTTTTTTATTCTAGATATAGCTTCACTGCCAGACGAGTGTCTATAGATCCGATGAAGATTATCTAGTTCATGGTGACAAATTTGACTTTACTTTTCTTTGTATTCATGTTTTTTTTCTCTTTCTTTTATCAAGTAATATGTTGCTTTACAAAAAAAAATCACCTGCCATTTGGGTTAGAGATCAGGTAAGGCTAAAATTGAGATTGAGTATATTAGATTTTTCACCTTAATTTGCAAAACTGACAACTTTATACTTCCAAAATTTCAAAAGATATTCTTTTAATATGTTTGTAGTACTTGTGAAGCTTTTGCAATATGATTCTAATATTTCAAATTTTATTAGCTTAGTCCAAATTCATAAAGATATACACTAACATCTCATTTTCCCTTTTCTTTAGGTTTTGCATATTTTCAAAATAGGTAATTTCATCCTATATGACCCAAGAACAAGTACCAAACAAAATCATCAAATTATTAGTGTCTAAGTAACAACTACCCCAATCAATGAAAACCTCACTGAAATATTTATCAAATTCAACAACAAACATCAATCACAATAACAAAACTCAAAAATTTGGCAAAACCCAATTTATTGCAACATAAATAGACAACACGCCCTAAACCTTAACAAATTGAACAACACGTAAATAAATATGCACAAAACTAAAACAAATAACAAACAATAGAATATATACAAACAAACCAAAACTCTATGTACATGAGATGGATATATATAAAAATTTAGACTATTCTCTCCCTGGATCCCAAATATGATTATCACAAGTCAAACAATACCTATTATGGTATGCATACCCAAATTCATATAAATCCAACCACAATAGAATAAACCAAACAAAAACTCTCATTTTCTCACCCCACCAATGTATTTTAATTCCATTAGGAAACTCATAGTGAAGTTTCAATTCAGCAGATAAATAAGACAAAGACTGATTCTCAATTCCTTCTTGTCTAATCCTTATAATGTAAATTTCATAATTCAATTCCTGACTTAGAGTTAGACTCATCATTTCAAACATGAAATTTTGCAAGTATGCACTTATTTGAACCAACTTCAAAGTCAAATCCTTTTCCTTCATTATATTTATTGCAAAAAAATTAGGAGTTATCTTCAATTCCTTGCCAACAACACTTGATATCTTATTATCAATAGCATAGGTATTCAAAGGAACATCATACCACTTATTACCTGGAATTTCCATCAATAACAAAGGTGAAGATTCTACCTTATCATCCTTGATCAACACATCATGAGTAGCATTTACCAAAACTTGGTGAGTCATTGCAATTTCTTCTTTTTCTTCATGAGATCCATCATTATCATCATGTGGCCCTTCATCTTCATCAACTACCTTATCCATATTTGCAATTGACACATCATTTTCAGATTGTATGAAAATTTCAAAATCTTCATTTGAAGTAGAATTTTCAATATCCTGCATATCAAGTGAACCAAAAATTTCATCAATAGGATTATGAGCAAATAATGATTCTTCATGTCTTTTTAAACAATAAAAATGATCATCTAGACTCATGGGATGAAACTCTATTGCATCTTCCTCATAATCTTCAATTTCTTCAAGAAACTCTTCTTCAAAGTCACCTACAACCATTCTTGGTGACTCTAGAGTCTTTGTTACCAAATCAATATCAAATGTGTATATGCCTAGCTCAATATCATTATAAAGAATATTATTAAACTCTTTATCATAATATGTAATCATATTCCTTAACCTAGGCTCCCTTTCCACTTGTATTTGATTGGCTACACCTTTCCAAGGCAACCACAAGTGTGAAAAATCTGTGGAAAAGTATCCATTCAAATGCCTGCTCCAATCCCTGCTCAATAACAAACCATACTTATCAGGAATATCAACAATATGAATATCTATATAATTTTGCACTCTATATTCTAATGACAATTGTATGTGAATATTCTTAAGCATGCCTATGAAATTTACTTTTTTTTTATCTAACTACACAACAATTTTATTTGAAGATGTCGATTTAAAACCTAATTTTTTACAAACCGTAAAAGGCATCACATTACCTGAAGCTCCAGAATCCACCATGCAATTATGCAATTTTTTACCTATAATTCTAATAGTTAAAATAAAATGAGCCTCCTCTTTTTCTTTTCATGCAACATATTGTACTTCGGTGATTTTCTTAACTTCTTTGGTATTTTTATTATCAAAGCTTCCATTAACAACTCTTGCTAATTAGTTAACTTTGTATCTTCAAACAGATTGATATTGGATTTATTTTTCTTAAGATCTTCAATAATATTATAAGTCATCCTTTCATTATTTTGTACCTTATGTGTAATTTTAGATGCATCAAGAGAATATGGAGGAACAAGATTATTATTTGCATTAACATCAAGAGGAATTATAACATTGTTGGGAGTAGAAGTAGTATTGAAAGACTTACTTTTATTTCTCAAATGATAGCCATGATTCCCCTTTTTATACTATTTCAATGTATGAATTTCTTCGATACCTTCATCCTCTTCTTCTTCTCTTTAACCAATAATATAAATATAATAAGCAGTACTTTTGCCTTTACTCGTACTAGATTCATCATAAACATCATTAGCAACCAATTTGTTCAATCCTTGTTGAATGAAATCTGTAACATGACTAAATTCAGCACATTCAAGTTCATTATGGTCATTAGTGTCATGTAATCTACACCAATTATCCAACACAACTTCAGATAAATTAACAATTGTAGTTTTATGGCTAGAACTATTAGAAGCACCATTATTATTGGTAACAGGAGTTGGTACACCCTTGTTATTAGGTTTTGTGTTAAAATGGTTTCTTTGCATGGTGAATTTTCTACCTGATTGTGAGTTTTGAGCATTTTTTTTGTATTTGGACCATATCGCTACTCAATTTTTGATACATTATTTTCAAGTCTGCTAATTTTGAACTAGATTCATTATGAGAAACAACATTATTAGTAGAATTGGTTTGATTTTCAACATTTTGAGTATTTTGATTTAACCAACTTGGAACATTTTGATTAAGCATAACATTTGGAATATTTTGGTTTGGCATAACATTTGGAATGTTTTGGTTTGGTACAAAATTTTGAATATTCTGATTTAACCATGGGTTTGTATACATAGAATTACTCTGATTTTGTGCAAACATTGGATTACTTTGTTGTGCATTAAATTTTTGAAATGAAGGTGCATTTTGTGTTGCTGCTACATTTCCAACTATAGGTGTATTAGATGCATTATTATTAAGTATCTTATGTATAGCAAACTGGATTTCTAAAAACATAGGATTATTTTACTGTGCATATGAAATTGGATTTGGAGCATACAAAATTGTATTTAACATTGACATAAAATTATATAAAACATGATTAATCATAGGAATTTGATTATGCATACCAGGATAGCCAATTGACGGCAACTGACCTTGTCCACAACTTGATTGCATCATTTTTTGTTCAACTGTGAGTGCTTCTGTGTAAGATACTATGAGAGTTGTGATTTGTGCTACTCTCTTTACGAACATCATTGTAAATAGATCCAATGCTTCAAAGTATATTTGGATGGTTGAAAGTTTTGCAATAGCATATGGGGTAGTTAGTCTTGAAAACATTTTATGAAACCTAGTATTAAACATGCATAAAGGTTCATTAGGTTCTCTTCGTATAGATGCAAATTGCAAATAGATGCTAGCAGGATCTATAGCCAATTTAAATTGAGTAATGAAAGCATCTTTTAACATTGTCCATGAAGTAATGGATCCAGCAGGAATACATACATACCAATCGTAAGTAATTTCATCTATAGTTAGCAGAAATAACCTACAAGCTACATCTTCGTGTTCAATTTGTAATCTAGTTAATGCATCAGTATAAGCTTGTATATGTTCCTCTGCTAAACGTGAACCATCATGTTTGTACTTAGGTAAGTATTTTTCTACGTTCTTTGGCATATCATGAACATCGCCAGGTATGTTCAAAGGACTTTGTTGGTTTCCCATCCATGCTAAATTTGGTGCAGCCATAGTAATAAGTGGTGGGTTTACTAACAAATTTGGATTTGTATTAGAAGTACTAGGAATGATTACAGTTTGAGTTTGACTTCTTCTATGCCTCTTAGTAGGAGATAAACTTTGAAAAATAGTGGATCTTATCGATTTAGATCTTGTGATTATTTTCTTAGGCTCCAGTTTAATGAAACTTAATCACTTCTAAAATACAACACTTAAATATTATATCAATGTAACAATGAAATCACAGTATCCAAGTAATGTATTTTAAGTATGAAACTTCAAGAATGAACAAGTGAATGATTGATAACACACAAATGAAATACTAAAATCAAATTACCTATTTTTCATTTTGGGCCCTCCTTCTAGCACCATTTCTATTGAGGTATGATTTTTTCCAATTACAAAATCACCCTACAATTAGGATTGAAATCCTCTCTTGCAAAGAAAATGTATTTCTCCAAGGTTCTTTCACTTAACAAGTTATGTCTTTTATAATAATATGTCAATTAAGTGCATAGAATATCTCAGGGATTAACAATCAACTATTAACAAGGGGCCTAGCATAACAAATATTTTGATTTTGAAATCATTACTTGCATTTCTTCAATAGAACTTATTTTCCCAAATAAATTTACCTCTAAAATAGATTTTAAGAATGCAAATTTATCTTAATATTTTAAACATAAATTTTAATTAAAAATGCTTTTAACCTTATATTAAACTTGCATGAATGTTTTAAAGCATTTTAATTCAAAACTTACATTTATTTTCATGAATGAAGCTTAAAAGCAAATTTAATAAATGATGAATAAAATAAAAACCCTAATTATAAAATGTGAAACACTTTATAATCCCTATGTTTAGGCCTTTAAAATATTTTGAACCTTATAATCCTTGCTTCTTTTCGTAGAATATGGATAATTAATGTGTATGAATTCTAATTATAAATTTTTGTACTTTATAATATGAAAATTAGAACTCACATAATATTCCTTAATGTAATGTTTATTTATTCAAATATTTATTAAATTAAATATTTGAAATAAATAAATTTGATCTTTTCAATAGTAAATTTTAGACTTTATGATTTGAGATTTAAAATTTTAATAAATCAAACTTTCATAAACATAAATAATCTCAACTATAGATTTTAAAAATTTATGATAATAAAATCAATAATCCATTTAATCTTTCTCTTTATCTAAAATTTATTTTTCAAATATTTATTAAATTAAATATTTGACCTAAATAAATTTTGCAACCCTTTTTGTAAATCTGAATATTTGAAATTCAAATTAGGGCTTTAATAAATAAATTCAATGAACTTATAAATTTTATGAAATTTAAAATCAAAATTTCATATGATTTCCTCCACTATGAAATTTATTCACCCGAAATATCTATGGAATTAAATATTTGGGTGATAAATTTTAACTTCAACCTAGTTATAAAGTTGAAATCCTTTTATAAAATAAATTAAGTTTTATTTTAGATCTTAATGCCTCAAATAAATTAAAAATAATTTAGGTAAAGAAATAAATTTAAATAAAACCTTTGGACAACTTGCTACAGTATAAAAGAACAAAACTTTTGAAAACCAAATTTAGGCAAACCAACATTCACACAGTCCTACCATAAATTTGATGCTATCTTCTATGGAACCTATGATTTAAGATTATATCAAACAATTTATAAATCAAAACACCACAATAGTGCTTGTTTTAACAAAAATTGAATTTGATATAATTGGTAGATCTTACAAAGTAATGCCCAAAGTCTCTGTATCCTTCAACAACGGTAGCTTTATTTACAAATTAGTTTTCTATGTGCCTCCTTTCAATATCTTCTTCTCCTTTTTTTATCCAACTTGTCAGACCCCTTCTCTGGTTCTTCTTGGGTGATTTAAAAATTTAAAAATTCATGTTTCTCTATTCTAGAATATGTTATTTAGTTTGTTCATTCAGTTCTCTAGTAGGTTTCAAAAACTAATCATATAATCATTTCCAAACTTAATGCTTGTTTTTTTTTTAAATATTAAAAATCATCCACTATGACTTCATATTATTTGCAATACTTTATTAACCATTTTAACCATCAATAAGTGCAATCATGATACCAAATCTCCATTTTAAACCACCTATAGAATAATGTCCCTACCGTCGCATCATTTGTTTTATTTTTGTTTACCGATAGCCATTGAAAATAAATATGGAAATAATTTTATCAATTCAATTCCCAATTATTTTAATCAACAATTCATTTTCGCCCATATATCATTTATATATAGTCCATCTTGTTTTCTGATCCAAATTTAGGTTTCATTCACATGAGTTCAAATCACCATAGTCATTTCACTGATTTAATGTATCTACCATGTACTATAATTTCTTGTAGTGTCATCATTAATCTTATTCGGGTATCCACTTGAAAACATTAATACTGATTTAACCACCATTGCTATTGTTTATAGTCTCACTGTGTATTAGCTAGTCCAAACCATTTTACCATTTATGCCTACCACAGATGACGTTGAAGATTTCATAAATGTCATGATCAACTGAGGCAGGAAACTCGTAGAAACTCTGATCAAACATTGTATTTCATAGAAAATCATAAAAATAAATTCCAAAATTGTAAATTTCCCAGGTCTTCCTGCACGATCACGACGTCACTTCATCTATGAACCAAAAATCCCCTCAATCATCATCCAAATATGCTCATCTATCGTCACTTCTATTTTCTATTCTAACCACCACATTAGGTTACATAAACTCCAGTTTGTTGTGTTCTATCACTGTCGCTAAGAAGACCCTTTGTATAATTCAATTGAGCCTACATCTTTTCCGCCTTCATCATCCGTTCAGTATGCACATTTTCTTCTGCTATCAACGTTTATATTTAACTTCATTCAGAATATCTCAATCGCCATCATTGCCATCTTCTCACGTTCTTGTCCTCTATGCTACCACCACGTCTATCTCCTCATTAGCTTCATCATGATGAATGCTTTGGTCACTATTAAAACTCCTATGAATCTCACTCTCCAATATTTCCATTCTATATCCCAAGCTACCATTCGCTCTAAAAATATTCGATCTCACCTCTCGAATGTTTGAAGACCGTGTTGAAGGCTAACTAAACTGATGTCTCCTATTTCATTTCAATTGTTCACCTTAATAATCCTACCAAACAAAAAATATATTAATTAGAATATAAAATATTTATAACATAACCTTTTTAAATATATTATATTATAAAGTTATAAAACTTTGTAATTCAATTAATTTAAATATTTTTTATAAAATAATATTTTTAAATATATTAGATTATAAAATTTATAATTTAATTAATTTAAAGTTTTATTTTAAAAGAAATTTTGAAATTGAATACCAACAAAGTAAACATAATAAAATATAAAACAAAATAACACGATAAAAATAACATAACAAAATAATTAATCATATGACACAACATATAATAACTAAAATGAAACATATATTAAATAAAATAACATGACAAATAAAAAAAAATAACATTTAAATCAATAACAATACACAATAAATATATAATAAAATAACCACATAAAATAAAATGAAATAAAACATAAAAACAAGAACATTTTTTTTTGGTAGATAAGATACTATAGCATTAATACCGAGTTTTATAGGTTGACCCAAAACCTTTTACAAAAATCAGCCCAGGGCTGTTTATGAACATATCCTTACTAAGGATCCTATATATGTAAAATCTACATGCCGCCAAAGCCATTACATCCGGTAAGGCACATAGCCTATTATCAAAAAGAAAATTCCCATACAACATTTTTGATATACCCTAATAAAACACACATGCATCATAATTACAAAAAATAAAAAGACACGGATCCCTTCCTTGAGACAATGGAGAAACAAAAAGCTGTAGACACACATAGCAGAGTACTGAAAAAAACTCCCACAAACTCTGTATTGATAGTTACTCTTAATAATTCTTTGGTAATTGCTTTCTTTCATATATGACATGCTTTGGTACCACATACTATCTTGGCCAATAAGCCTTGGAGAAGAAAACCTACTAGCTAGATTTATGGCAATGGCTATCTGGTGGTCCACGTGGCTTTGGTTCAAAGTCTTATATTGTTGTTTCTTTCCTTCTCTGTGATTATCAACCAACCTCAAATTACTAAGATGACTAGGAGCCATGTTATTTGACATGTGACTATCCCCATTAGTATTTGTGGTATTTCCAAGCAACATCCATGAAGACTGATAGCTCAGATAATTTTTATTGTGAGTCCAATTCAAAAAAGAGATGGTAATACTCCTAGCCTTCAAACTTACAGTGCCTTCCTTGTTGGTAAATTTAACTATCATTCTTGGAATTCTTGTTGAATAAGCTCCTCTACTTCACTCAAGACACCATGTTCCCATTTGAAAAGTCTGTCACCATCGACACCCAAATTGGCCAGCTTATCAGCAATTTTTTTAGCTTCCCGAAAGACATGTTGGGATTTTATGTCCTATCTTCCCTGGAAAATGATCCTAGCCTCTTCAACAATTGTTTTAATTCTCCAAGGAGGTTTTTTCCAATTATTGAGGAGATTTATAACATGCATAGAGTCTCCTTCTATGATCAAATTGCCTTCTAAGTCTTGAGTCATTTGAAGGTCTCTCCACATAGCTCTAGCTTCAGATTCGTTGTTCGTCCTTGTTCCCAAATATTTAAAAAATGCAAGCATCATATTCCCATTATGATCTCATACAATGCCACCAGTGCCTGCTCTGCCAGAATTTTCCTTAGCTATTCCATCAAAATTAAGCTTAAACCAACCCGTAGGATGTGGATACCACTTAACATTGGCTCTGGGGTTGACTACTCTAGGCACAAACTCATCTAACAAGGTTAAGCTTAAAGATTGATCAATTATGGTCTCCTGCAAATGAGGTTTACAACTATAAAAAGGGATAAGGTTCACATTCTCGTTGGCAAAGGATAGGATCTTGGCAATGATAGTTTGATGATCATGGATAGACTCATTAAAGACTCTATGGTTCCTTTCTAACCACACTTGCCAAAGATAGTGATTGAGACAAATTTTCCACATGTATCTAAGTATTTGGTTTGAAAAGGAGTAAGGCCACTGGACAAACAAATCAAGTACGATGGCTGGTTTAACCCATGAAATATTAAAGGCCTAAAAAAACCCACTTAGGATAGTCAAGGAAAAAGGGCACTCAAGGGAAATGTGATAAATGGTATCCCTATTAGCCTTGCACAGATAACAATGATTAGTGATACAAATACCTTTACGCATCATATTATCAATGGTTAGAATTCTTCCTTGGATAACCAGCCATGAAAAGACTATAATTTTTGGAATTAAATTTTTTATCCAAACTAAGTCCTTTTGGAGGAAAAAATCCTTGTCATCAAGCGAAATCTTGTAAGATGATTTAATAGTGAACTACCCATTTTTTGTAGGAGTCCAGGTCTCTTGATATTCCTTGGGTCTCATGGGGATAAACTATTGCCCAAGAATGTTACAAAGATAATTTGATTCCACTTGAAATCCTTGAATTCTTATTTTTTTCCACTTCATTCTACCTTTGTCCTCAACTATATAATCAGATATTTTTTTGCCAATGAGTTCTTCTATGATATCTCTGATTCGGGCTAAGTTAGGATATTGCGTCAGTGGTTCATCCTTAGCCCACCTATCATTCTAGCAATTTATCCTCTCACCATTGCCTAAAACCCATATTAAACCTTTTTTGATGATTTCATTACAATTAAGAATTGCTTTCCAAAAATCAGAACCTCTGATTGGAACTGAGTCACTTAGAAATTCCATATTTTGAAGATACTTTCATTTGATGATAGCTGTCCATTCATTTTATTCACCAGAAATGAGACGCCATGCCTTCTTAGCTAGTAAATCTAAATTTATATGAGCAATTCTCCTCAGACCTAAGCCCCAATTTTACCTGGGTCTGCACACTTTGGTCCATTCTACAAGGTGCATCCTTTTTTTCTCCTCTGATCCAGTCCATAAAAATTCTTTTTGGAGTTTCTCAATGTTTTAGAAAACCTTCACAAGGGTTTTGAAAATAGAGAGGAAATAGACTGGAATGCTCTGAAGAGAGGCCTTAGTGAGGGTCAGCTTTCCTACTTGAGATAGAAGATGACCTTTCCATCCATCAAGTTTTTTTTGAATTCTTTCAATAACCCTATCCCACATTGACTCTCTCGGAGAACCAATGAAAAGAGGGAGACCAAGATACGAAGTGGGGAGGTTTGCTATATCACACCCTAAATTTTTTGTAATCCTTCCTTACCTCTGAATGGGGGTGTTCAAGAAATATAACTTGCTTTTACTGAAATTAAATTTTTGACTAGCAGCATCCTCGTAGAGTTGCAAGATGTATTTAATTATTTTGGCCTCAACCACTAATGCCTTAGTCAATATAAGGGTATCATCAACGAATTGTTGATGAGAAACAACCCTAGTGAGAGATGTTTCCTTGATTCCCGATATTAGCCTTGAACTGCAAGTATTTTTTATGGTTTTACCTAAATCTTCTGCCATAATGATGAATAACATGGGGTTGATAGGGCCCCCCTACCGAATTCCTCTATGACTTTGAAAGTAGCTAGCAGTTGTTCCATTAACTAAAATCAAGAACCATGCTTTAGAAATACATTCTTTGATCAAATTAACCCATTGGTGGTGAAAACCAAACTTAAGGAGGACAGCAATCATAAAGTCCCAATTTAGCCTATCAAATGCTTTGTTCATATCAAGCTTGAGGGTAAAAATAGACCTGTTAGTCTTATGAGCAGAGTGCAGAGCTTCATGAACTGTGATAACTCCATCCAATATTGACATGCCCTGGACAAAGCTTCCCTGGAATGGATCTATGATGCGGGACATAATATCTCTTATTCTATTTGCAATGGATTTAGTTAGGATCTTGTAAGAAATATTGCACATACTAATTGGCCTGAAGTCAGCCATAGATTCAAGGGTTTGCTTCTTAGAAATTAGATAAATGAAAGTAGAGTTGATAACTTTTGGGATATGATTGCTTGCTTGGAATTCTCTGACAGCAGAAATTACATCCTCACTTATGATGTCCCAAAAAGCTTGATATAAATGAGGGGGAAAGTCTTTGGGTCTCGGGGCTTTTTCTGGCTCCATGCTAAAAAAGGCTTCCTTAATTTCCTCATTAGAAAATAGAGCTAGAACCTTAAGGTTTATATCCTCATTTATTATGCTAGGAATGGATTGCAAGAGAATATATTTGGCCTCATCATTGCACTATGATTCCTGATCAAGGATAGAATTGAAATAAGTTACTGCCTCCTTTCTAATTTATGTTAAGTCTTGAGTAATAGAACCATCTACTTTTTGAAAAAAACAAGAACATAATGAATATAATCAACACAAATTAATCACACAACATGACTACACAAAAATAAGAAAAAAAAACATTGTATCATGAGACAAAACTAACATTGAACCACCTATACGACAACATTTATGAAAATAGATTTTTGACATCAGATGATGAATAGAATCGACTACATATGGAGATAAAATTCGAACAATTTATCAATTTCAAGTGGGTCCTCAATTTTGGGATCGTTGTGAAGGAGTCACAACACCACTCTCCATTATGGGTTCATTTTCATTTTAATCATATCCAAAGTGCTTGGTTTACTTATGGATTATTCATTTTCAATATGATAATTCCACCAATTGTAGTCTTGATCCTATTTAGACCTAGACGTACCTTTTCCATGTCTTGAAATCCCTTGCACAGTAGAGCAAATCATTCCTAATATGCTCATATATCTGAAGGTAATATTGGCTTGAATCATCTTTGTGTGTACCTTTCCCATATCGTGGTTTTATTGTATGCCAGGGCTATTACTTTTAAGATTCTTAGCATTGGTAACCATCAATGACCCTCAAACTGATCTACCTTGAGAAGCTTCGGTATGAATCCTATGCAAGCTTCTTAAGGTATCTTATTGCAGCATTCTATAAAGTCTTCTAGGGACTCTTTTCACCATCACTACCTAAGTTCCCTACCATCCCCTTGCTTCAAAAGTAATCCTATCCTTAGAAAATTTCTTTGCTAGTTAAGTATGGTTGCCTTGGATCCTGAAATCCTATTGACCTATCCAAAAAGCATGCACCTATCTAATACATCAATCGGAATCAACATCAAAGCATAAAATGATAAACAATATTTCATATAACAATAAAATGGATGTTTCTTTTATTAATATTGGAAACAATTTTTTGTTACAATCATGCCCATCTTAGGGTCACCCTAATGTTGATACAATTGATACAATTACAAAGCCCCCAACGGGGTAGGCACAATACTAAGGCTCTCTAAATAGTCACAAATTGCTCTAGGGTGGAGTTGACCCTCTTATTCATTTTGAGGAAGGAATTAGATGATTGAATCTCCTTCGAATTTGCTTTTCTATGGTCAAGAAACAACTTAAAAGCATTAATAGCATAGGTATCCTCTCATGATAAGGCCCTTTAAAGGATATAAACATGAAAATGCCATAACACTAATGAAATCAAGAAAATAAACAAATCATTTTAGACTTAAAGATTGCTTAAAACATATAAACAGAAAGTACAACTATCAATCTAATGGATTAATTGCATGGAATGAAGCATTATAACATGAAATTAAGCTAATTATGTCCTACTTGCCATAATTAAGTAAACCTAATGAAATTCATAATTCGGTTAGTCAGAGTCTCTAAAATACTAAACAAACTACTAAAATGCTTAATCTAGTCTAATGAAACATACTACAAAAGAAATAGTAAGGAGATCTATCACTATTTTCAAATCACAGCTCAGATGAGCAGTATGCACTATACACTACGACTGTCAGCCATGGTGAGCAACTGAATATCTTTGCCCTCCAAATCCAAGGTTGTGGGCTTGATCCTCCTTGTCCAATTTATGATCAAGAGTTGTCTTGATGTCCTCTAACTAGTTTGGTGATTGAATTGCACAATTGGGCCTTCATTTGCCCGAATTATCATTTCTTGGAATTCTAGCTCCTTAGGGCATCCATGAAAACAAATTGACATGATGCTTGATGAATTGGCAAGTGAATGGCAAAAAAGCTCTCTCAATGCACTCTCGTGAGTTTGTAATTCAATATGGCTTCACTTCTCTAATCTCCAATGCTCACTTGATTATTTTCCCTAATTTTGAGGGGTTACTTATAGGATTAACCAAGGTCTAGGGGTGGCTTCATGGAGAATCCAAGATCAATAAGAGGTGGTTGGGATAGTTGGATTGGAAGCCTCTATAATATTTTGTCCTTCAACTACCCTCTTCTAGAACAAATGGTCGTTCAAATCGATTTGGCTCGGATGAAGGCCAACTAAACTTTAGTTCTAGACCATGAGTGCCAATTGTGGCCTAAACTGTAGACCGTAGGTCTCATCTATGGACCTTAGGGTTATGCATAAGGGATCGGCCCCAAAATTTATTTATAAAAATTTGGTGAATTAGTTTTGAAATCTAGGTGAATAGTGTCCAAACACATGTAGAAGGTTCACTATTATTAGGGGTAATGTTAGAAATTTAAACTTAAAATGGTCAAATTAATATAAAATTAGGGCGAATCGACCCCCAAAAATATTTGCACCCAAAAGTTTTTGGCTAATGGGCCCTGGTCAAGGGTCCCAAATATTAGCCAATTTCAAAATTTTAAAATCCTAATTTTAGCCAATTTGGCTGTAAATAGCCACTATGCATAACCTTGGTTGCGGTTCAAAATATAGACTGCAAGTCTCAACTGTGGTTCAGACTAATTAGGCCAAGGAGCCCAAATTGAGTGGTTAAAACCACTTCTCTATCTTGGAGTCTATCCAAGATCTTCCATAAGGTCTTCTAGCATGTCCCATATGAGTAGTCGCCATCGACATGACATGTTTTAGGTGTCTACAGATGCCCCTTTTGAGATGCATTGTGATATTGAACAATGCATGACAAAAAATATACCACCTAAAATGATGTCGAAGGTTGCATGATGATCATTAGTCTGATCAACATTAGATACCCCAGGTCCTGCAAAAGGATACGCATCCTGGAATCATTGCTTCCAACTGGGTGAAAGGCTTAAATTTGAAAAATTTTACACTCGTCATCAGGCATTCGGGTAGCTTTGGTGCTACAATAGGAGTTAGGCCTATATAACCAAAAGGAGGAGAGCTACAAACTAACTATCATATATGCTATTTACCCCAAGCAAAGGGGTAAGCTTATGATAGTTGTTGACAATGATTCACAAGGATGAACGCAATTTGACAAGATCAAGGGATCTTCTGTTGACTTTGATTATGATTTGAAAGCATGAATACCCCCTCAAGAGACGATTCAATGAGGGTAATGACAATGAATTAAGCGATGAGGTCACTTGACCATTATGAATTATTTGGATAAACCTAGAATTTAGCATTTAATTACTTGGCTAAGCCTAGTTCAACTTTATGATTGCAACTGTTAATAGTAATTGCACATTCCTATCCCATGGAGCGATCAGGATACAATAGCCTTCTTAGGGAATCAAAATGATACAAGTCCAATTATATTTATGATGAATCAATTTTTTGATGATTTGCTGAAAATATGTCATAGGAGAAATGACATAAAATGCCTCATTCCCATGGAGTGGTCTAGCATTGAATGCCTTCTTCAAGATTTGAAAAGAAGCATATCAAATCAACGATGACAATTTTACCCCAAATGTCCTTATGGTTCTTTACTAATCTCATCATATTAAATGGAGTGTCAGTCACTGCAACCACCGAGTATCTACGGTAAATAATTGAATATGAGGTGCATTTGGCTTTTGACTTGTTTTATAATTTTTTTTTACTTTTTGAGTTTTTAATTGATCCTAGTGCTTGAAAATCACCAAATTTATTAAAATGATTGCTCTTATTGAGATTCTGATCCATTAGAAATAATTAATTTATCAGTTAAAACCTTCCCACGGTGGGATTTTGGTGCATTTAATTCTAGTTGCAAACCACGTTCACGGGCAGCAGTTAGAAATTTCCAATTTTTGGAACCATGGCTTAGAGCTATGGTTGGCAAACCCTAATTTTAGGACCACGATTGTCAGCTACGGTCCGACAAAATTAGGAAAAGTATAAATATTTTCCCATTTTTAAAATTGCATTATTATTCCTTGAAAGTGATTGCAACTGGAGAGCTCTGAGAGGTGAGGAAGCAAACTTGATGTGAAGTGCTACCAAAAATGCTACCTACGACCTCCTACACATATTGATGGCAGACCCTGTGTAGCCTTCATCCAGTAGAGGCATCGGTGTGGGAAAGGTAACTCAAAATCGAGTCCTCATACTCCTTACCAGTTTAAAATGAACCACATTAAGTAATGGGTTAATTAACTTCACTAAATTGTTGGTAAAGAACCTCACAGTAGTTTTAGGCTAGATTAGGATTTAATTTTTTTGGTTTGCCAGGCTAGGAAGTGATTCTTTTAGGGTTACGTTCCTAGAATGTAGCTGGCAGACACGGTGTCCAATTGACAGATTGGGGACCACGACTGTAAACCATGGCAAGATTCAAATCCCAATGGTCAAAAATTTGACCATTACATAGACCGTAGATTTGACCCGCGGTTTCGCAATTTTTGAAAAAAAATTCAATTTTATTTGATTTTTTTAATTTTTCTTGGCAATTAATGCCATTTATTGCACTTTTGAGATGCATTTTTGGAATTTTTGATTACTTTTAGCATGTTTTTGTATTTTTAGAAATTTTTAAATTTGTTTGTCTTTTTTTAGGTTATTTTTTATCTATTTTTAGTTGTTTTTAGTTATCTCTTTCCCTTATGCACTATTTATTTTCATAAATTGACCTCTAGATCTAGGGAGCCAGATATCCTATGCACCCTCTACAGATATATCATTGACCTAGAGTGGGAGTGGTTCAATGTGGTTGGATTTGTCTATGTTCTTGATCTACTTATGATCAGGGTAGATCAAGCATACATGACTGCGTTGGCCCGACGTTGGGATGCATGGACCAACACATTTCACCTGCCCATAAGTGAAATTACTGTGACCTTGGAGGATGTCTACCAAATCTTAAAGATCTTGATTGATGGTGAGCCCATCACCTCCTCTCCCTTTCAGAGCAAGGAGGACGTATTTAACTTCGTCTTTGGTGATTGTAGTGCAGATGCTCAGGGCAAGATCGACCACGGGGGCATCCATATAGATTAATGGCAGGGGAAGGGCATATTCTTAGTTTAAGAGGTGGTATTCATGCAATTAGTTGTTCATATTGTTCTTCCAAACTCCTTGGGCATGAAGATCCCCTGGAACCTCCTGACCATTATCAGGAGAGTTACACAGAGCTCCACATAGCAACCACTACTCTTAGCTTGGGGGAGCAGTCTATTATGTTAGCTATATTGGGAGTTGTACCAGGCTATGTGTAAGATTTAGGTTGGTATCAGTTGTAGCCTATTAATTCAGATCTGGGGCTGGCAGTATATTAGGATCAAGTGATCAATCGACCTACCACTCACTATTACCGTTATTCCTACCATATGCTAGTGCTATACAACATGTTGGCCTCATGAGGAGGAGGGGTTTCATAGAAGGTCCCACGCTGGGGATGTGGACCATTATATTACTAGATTTTCATAGCTCTGAGTGGATGACATAGAGTGGCATCTGTACATGGATTGTCCTACATGGCCGAAGACTGGTGAGTGGCTGCACCAAGCTAGGAGGAACAGGTGGTTACTCGACCGCAAGGCCAAGATCCATGAGTATCAATCCTAATCATGGGTCATGTGGTAGTTTGGGATTGTATAGGATATTTTGGTGATTTCTACCATCTATCGATGCCTGGTATTGGAGAGGGATTTACCTTGGATTCAGTTGACATCACTTGGATATGAGGCTGATGACTTCCAGGAGTCAGCCATGGGTAGGACTGGGACCACCCCAACATATGATACTTGGTGGTCCCTGCTATAGTGGTAGGGATCAGGACCCCTCAGATGGATAGACAATGGGGTAGAGGTTAATCTAGAGGGGTGCAATGTGTGCCAGCATACCGAGCATAGATGGGGCATAGAGGCCACTGCAAATGATGCTCCATAGGTTGAGGTTGAGGAGGAGGCACCAGAGGAGGGTGAGGTACCTCCTAACAGGTTGCTGATCTTCAAAGTCAGTTTGGGAGTCTGCAGACCTAGCTGTTATATAGGGACACTTCTATCATCATACTGGAGGTGAAGCTATCTTATAGCAAGAGGAAGCTATAGCAGGCTCAGGAGGAGAGGATAACCTTCAAAGCATAGGCTATAGTGGTGGAGGGATAGGTCTTAGAGCTAACCAGTGAGCGTGATCTAGCACAGGTGCGACTGAGTGTGGCTAATGCAGAGAGGGATTTTCTTTGGGTATAAAGGGGGATCCTTCATCCTCCCAGGCCATCATGGGACCTCCAGCCACACCATCTTCATTATTTCTAGGCAGCCATGACCCCATGGTAGAGATACAACTCTTATAGGTCCTCATGGATGAGGGCAATGAGAGGCACACAAACAGGTTAGCCTGCATAGACCAACTAGAGGGCTACATCAGGTTGATTTGTAGGTAGGTCCTAGAGGATCCACATGCTTCTGATACACAGTAGAGCCGATCCATGACCAGGGCAATATGGTAGTACTCTGTGAGTTTGAGCCACAAGATCCTGTTGGAACAAAATCTGCCTTCGGTTAATAGTGTTGCACCTTAGACTTTGCCAACATTGAATAGACAGATCTTGCTTGAGGTCATCTATCTAGTCTCTAGAGAAGGCTGGTTCCTTTGAGTTTTTTAGAGAAAAGGGGAACAAGAGATAAGGTAAATATAGCCTAAGCTAGAACTTTTATATGGTGCAAATTAGACAACAACAAAGACAGATTTACTTACTTCTATCCAAAGCATTTAAACACATTTCCATGCAAAAATTATATAATTTCATATATGATTTCTAATATTTATTTTAACATGCATATATATTAGATTCTTATTCTAGCAATATGATTTATGTATTGTGCAAGTTCAGATATAAGAACAGACTCAATTTACAATTCAATAATGTAAGCAGAAATAAAGAACATTAATACATACACTTGCACTTGTATTCAAAGTACATGTATTCAGTCTTGTAAACGTCCAAGAGCTGACATTTTTTTTGGAGTCGCTCACCCCTATATATACCCTAAAAGAGTATATTTTTCTAAGTACATCTTACTATTTTACAAGCAAACATCTACAGTTTCTAATAATACAAAACAAGTCTTCTATGAATTAGATATCTCCTCTGCTAATTAAATTCTAGACGAGCCTGTCACATTTTCGATCATCTAGCAAGCCTGCTCTATCATATATTTTTGATAATCATGTCAGAAATCACTTCTTGGTGTCAGTGCATGCCTTTGATTGCCAAAAATACATTTTATTCCTTTACAGCTGGCATGCCGCGAAATCACGAAATTCTTTCCTTGCTTTGCTCTTTTGTCGCTTCCAGCCATGAAAATGAGACATGTCATGAAATCATGACATTCTCCTTGCTTTGCTTTTTTGCCACTTCTAGCCACGAAAATGAGACATGTCACGAAATTGTGACATTCGTCTCTTGCTTTGCTCTTTTGCCGCTTCCAACCATGAAAATGAGACATGTCACGAAATCGCGACATTCTTTCCTTGCTTTGCTCTTCTGCCGTCTCCAGCTACAAAAATGAGACATGTCATGAAATCGTGACATTCGTCTCTTGTTTTTCTCCTCTGCCGCTTCCAGCCGCAAAAATGAGACATGTCACAAAATCATGACATTCATCTCTTACTTTGCTCTTTTGCTACCTCCTACCGCAAAAATGAGACATGTCGCAAAATCGTGACATTCGTCTCTTACTTTGCTCTTTTGCTGCCTCCCACCACGAAAATGAGACATGTCATGAAATCATGACATTCATCTCTTATGTTGCTCTTCTGCCGCTTCCAGTCGTGAAAATTCAAAGTGTCGTGATATCGTGACACTTTTTCCATTTTGGCTGCGACAAAGCAACATGTCGCGATATCGCAACACTTTTTCTCTTTTGGCCGCAACAATGCAACATGTCGCGATATCGCGACACTTTTTCTCTTTTGGCTGCGACAATGCAACATGTCGTGATATCGTGACACTTTTTCCTCCTTGTTCTTTCTCTTTGCTTTTGCTCGCGAAAATGCAACATGTCGCGATATCGCGACACTTTTTCCTCCTTGCTCTTTCTCTTTGCTTTGGACCGCGAAAACGCAACATGTCGCGATATCGCAACACTTTTCCTCCTTGTGGTGTTTTGCTTTTTCTTTTATCTTTAGCATATGGGCCACTTTGGTCTTCTTGGAAAATATGCAAAAAGGTGCATTAGCTATTTTTCTGTAGTTAGTCACTTTTTGACTAACATTCTTGGCGCCTTCCGGGGGATTTTTTGCTTGCAAAAATTTTGAACCAGGCCTTTATCCATTGGGAAACGGAGTCAACAACGCAGTTGTAAAAATAATATTTCAGAGAAAGACAAAGAACACAGGAAAATGCACTTAGATGAAACGTGAACATTACCTCGTCAAAACTCCCTTTATACCTTAATATCTCTATTCAAAAAAAAATGTCGACTTCTGATTGGTTGTGACTGAATTTTTTTTTTGTTAAGGCCAAAAAACAATAATATTTACAAATATTGTCTGAATATACTTATATTATATTGTACATATAATTCTTTTTCTTCTTTCTCAACGAAAATGTAACTTTAGGTGAAATGCATTCACTGTGATGGGAAAAACCAATCTATCTTGATCTTTCAACTCGAAAGCATTGAACTGTTTCTCTGAAACAATTTCAAATGGTCCCTCCCAGAAAGCATCAAATTTATCATGGTTACCTGGCTTAGCTTTCTTTACATTCCATTTCAAAACCAAGTCTCCCACTCTAAATTTTTTGGCAGTTGTCATTTTGTTGAACCATCCTTCAGTATCTGCCATATGCTTCTGATTGTGATTGTATGATTGCTTTCTTTGTTCTTCTAACTGTAAGAGTTGTATAACTCCTGAAACTATGTGTAGCATTTGGTCAATCTGAGGTAGCGGGTAATGATCTTTGAGTGATGCTCTGTTTAGATTTCTGAAATCCACACACAATCTGATATCTCCATTTTTCTTCCTGACTGGTACCAATTTTACCACCCAAGTGGAGTGTTTAACAGGGTATACTATTTTAGCTTGAAGGAGTTTTAGCAGTTCTTGTTTCATCAAAGATTCTATCTTCGGATTCACTAGTATTTTATTTTTCCTAAAAGGCTTAGCTCCTTATTTTGATTCTATGGTATGTTGAATAACATATTAATTGTACACTTTTAGATCACTATATACCCAAGTTATGATGTCAGGGAATTTTTTACACAATTCTCTGATCTGGTTCACTTCCTCTTCCGTACAACTGATTCCAACCTTAATCATTTTTCCTGGATCCAACTCTACATATTTGTATCTTCGTTTATCGACCTTGATTTTTTGGCCAACTACTCTATCATTGTTATCAAACAGGCTTTCAAGGGTGATGATACCCTTAGGAATATGATTGTTTTTTAACTGAATAATATCCTCTTCCTCTTTTTCCCGTAGATCCTGGTTTGCTGAGCAATTCATTTCATGGATTAAGAAATCCAGTATCTGTTCATCATTTTCAAAAACTTGCCAAAAAATATTTTTATCAGGCACTGAAGGCCTGTATATAAGTCTAACAGTTTTAGACTTCTGAATAACATTACTTACAGGACAAAAATTAGCTCCCACTAAAGCTAACAAATCTGCGTGTGTATTTTGTTCTCTAGGGATAAAATTTATATTTAGGGCCTCAAAGGCCTCTAAGAGATCCCACACTTTGTTCCTGTAAGCCTTCAAATAATGTTGTTTACTTATACATTTTTTGGTGACTTTATTCATAATAAGTTTTGAATCTCCATAGATGAGTAACTGTTTGATTCCCAATTTCTTAGCCTTTCTTAACCCTAAGCACAAGGCCTCATATTCTGCTGCGTTATTGGAGCAAATCCAAGTCAACCTGTAAGAGAAAACCTTTTCCTCTCCGGTAGGAGAAATCAAAACTATTTCGGCACCAGCTCCATTCTTGCACCTAGCCCCATCAAAGAAAAGCTTCCACAATTAATTCACAGAACCATCCTTTTCTAGGGAGGGTATCAATTTTCTTTTTGGTTTCTCAATAGAATAGTTTCCTATTTCTGTTTCTATCATGGCATTAAAATTCTGTAGAGAAAACCCGTCCTCATATTGGAGCTCTTCTAATGTTTCTTCCATTAGATCTCCTTCTATTGTTTCTTCAGTCATCATATTTACACGGTCAGTTTCACCAATCTTTTCTACATGAAACATTGATGGTTTCACCAATATTTACATGGTCAGTTTCACCAATCATATTTGACAATGTCTTCATTATATAAATTATGGTCGTGTATTGATCACTGGGGGGAGCTGATGCAAGGGGTGTAGCTGGTAATGCAAGGAATTTAGGAGGTGCGGCTATAGCTAGGATGGCCTATGTTGATGGGGGTACAGGAAGTTTAGAAATTGATGCTTGGGAAACCTCTGGTAAAATTGGCAATAGACATTTTATGGATATCTTTTTGTAGCAATGAGATCAGCTTCACCCTTTGCTGCCTCTAGATAGATCCCAATAAAAGTGGTTACACGGGATTGCCTTATTATCATACTGAGATCTGAATCAAAAGCCCTTAAATAATAGCATATAGCTTGTTCTTCTGTGGGTTTTAGGCCTTGCGGTACTCTATCACGAGTTCTGGTAAATCTGATGTTGAAATTTTGGATTTCTTCTTATGGATACCTCTCAATGACAGTAAATTGATTTAGCAATGTGAAAGGATCCACACGTATATTAAATTCATCGACCGGACGGCCGGCCGACACTGCCCAAGAAGTAATGGATCCAGTGGGAAGCGCTCTATACCAATAGAGTATATTTCCTTTCAAAGATATAATCAACAATCTAACCATTACATCTTCCTAAGTGATGTTGTAAACAGATGCTAGTGATTATACATCTAAATAGTGCTCATATACTATTTTGCCTATTCCGTCAAAGTTCAGTAATGCTTTTAGTGCAGCTTGTGGAATTTGGTGGTGTGTTCCCATGTTCAAAGGGCCAGTTTGATTCCACACAAGATGCACTGGGGCAGGGGCGGTTGCCATGATTTCTAAAGGAGTTACAACCACTATGGGATTGCTTGTAGATGCTCCTACAGTAGGTGTTAAATAGGTGCTAATGGTTTCAGACGTATTTTATCGTGCGACTAGCACAGGGTGTGCTTTTAGGCTTTCAAGATGTAGTTCAAAGAAGTTGATAGGTTCTTCAGAGTTTCTAGCTCGGGATCTGGTTATCATATGGCTATATAACCATAAGGTTTTTAGACAAGGTCTTTATTTTATGGTCTAAATTGCAACGGATTCGCCAGGTGGTTTTTCTCAAGATTTTTAAACAAAAAGGCTCTTAAGGTAAAACACCAAAACTTATACAATACTGTGGGATTGCTGGTCCCACCGAGAGTGCCAAAAATTGTTGGAACAAAATCTGCCTTCAGTTAATAGTGTTGCACCTTAAACTTTGTCAACATTGAATAGACAGATATTTCTTGAGATCATCTGTCTAGTCTCCAGAGAAGGCTGGTTCCTTTGAGTTTTTTAGAGAAAAGGGGAACAAGAGATAAGGGAAATATAGCCTAAGCTAGAACTTTTATATGGTGCATATTAGACAACAACAAAGACAGATTTACTTACTTCTATCCAAAGCATTTAAACACATTTCCATGCAAAAATTATATAATTTTAGATATGATTTCTAATCTTTCATTTAACATGCGTATATATTAGATTCTTATTCCAACAATATGATTTATGTATTGCAAAAGTTAGATACAAGAACAGACTCAATTTACAATTCAATATTGTAAGCATAAATAAAGAACATTAATACATGCACTTGCATGATATGAACCAGAAGCCAATGGGAGATGTGATTTTATTACTTGTATTCGAAGTACATGTATTCAATCTTGTAAACGTCCAGGAGCCGACCTCTTTTTTGGAGTCGCTCACCCCTATATATACCCTAAAAGAGTATATTTTTCTAAGTACATCTTACTATTTTACAAGAAATCATCTATAGTTTCTAATAATACACAACAAGTCTTCTATGAATTAGATATCTCCTCTGCTAATTAAATTCTAGACAAGCCTGTCACATTTTCAATCATCTGGCAAGCCTGCTCTATCCTAGATTTCTGATAATCATGTTAGAAATCACTTCTTGGTGTCAGTGCATGCCTTTGATTGCCAAAAATACATTTTATTCCTTTATAGCTGGCGTGTCACGAAATCGCGACATTCTTTCCTTGCTTTGCTCTTTTGTCGCTTCCAACCGTGAAAATGAGACATGTCACGAAATCAAGACATTCTCTTTTCTTTGCTTTTCTGCCGCTTCCAGCTATGAAAATGAGACATGTCATGAAATTGTGACATTCGTCTCTTGCTTTGCTCTTTTGCCACTTCCAGTCGTGAAAATGAGACATGTCACGAAATCATGACATTCTTTCCTTGCTTTGCTCTTCTGCCGCCTCCAGCTGCAAAAATGAGACATGTCATGAAATCACAACATTCATCTCTTGTTTTTCTCCTCTAATACTTCCAGCCACAAAAATGAGACATGTCACGAAATTGCGACATTCGTCTCTTACTTTGCTCTTTTGCTGCCTCCCGTCGCGAAAATGAGACATGTCGCGAAATCGCGACATTCGTCTCTTACTTTGCTCTTTTGCTGCCTCCCACCGTGAAAATGAGACATGTCACAAAATTGTGACATTCGTCTCTTACCTTGCTCTTCTGCCACTTCCAGCCATGAAAATGCAACATGTCGTGATATCACGACACTTTTTCCCTTTTGGCCACGACAAAGCAACATGTCGCGATATCGTGACACTTTTTCTCTTTTGGCCATGACAATGCAACATGTCGCGATATCGTGACACTTTTTCTATTTTGGCCGTGACAATGCAACATGTCGCGATATCGCGACACTTTTTCCTCCTTGCTCTTTCTCTTTGCTTTTTCTCATGAAAATGCAACATGTCGCGATATCGCGACACTTTTTTCTCCTCACTCTTTCTCTTTGCTTTGGACCGTGAAAATGCAACATGTCACGATATCACGACACTTTTTCCTCCTTGCTCTTTCTCTTTGCTTTGGACCTCGAGAACGCAACATGTCGCGATATCGCGACACTTTTTACTCCTTGCGGTGTTTTGCTTTTTGTTTGATCTTTAGCATATGGGCCACTTTGGTCTTCTTGGAAAATATGCAAAAAGGTGCATCAGCTATTTTTTTGTAGTTAGTCACTTTTTGACTAACAGATCCATAGGATTGAGAGGACACATAGGTCCTCTAGCACACATGGAGATAGCTCATACAAGAGCCACATGAATGGCATAGGGGATAGCAGTGTCTCACAAGATGGGGGTGCAATCCCTCTGTAGTACATATCTGCTAATATTTTGTAGTACTATTTTGAGTGTAAGGTCGGGGACCTACACAGATGTAGCCTGTAGGGCATTTGATGTACCTCTATGTACTCATTGATACATATATTTATATGATATTTAAAATTTTGGCTCATTATGTGTACTTGTCATTTATATATTTTATGTTTTATGTTTTATATTTATGTTTATGCACATAGATGCAGATGTTCATATTGATGATATGTTTATATGATGTGATGTATGGAGACATGCACTAGATAGCTATTTTTATTTATGATGATGATGATATGCAGTGATCTAAATGCTTAGATGTGCTACTTATTATGTATGCATATGGATGCGATATTTACTTTTAAATGCATATTTAATTTTGCTTTATTATATGCATTTAATTTATGACGATGTCACAATTTGCCGGTGCAATGAATGCAATGCATTATTTACATGATGGTAATCTAATGTAAATGAACCTGTATGCTTTAATCACTTTAAAATATAAGGAATGAATGTGATATGTGTTTAAAAATATAATGGACGACACCACAGAATGTATAACAATCATGGATTGTAGTTGCTTTATCTCTTTGTGAAAGATAATACACCCATATGTGAAATTTAATGATGTATGTTTTTTGTTCATAAGATTTTGTAAATTAAAAAGATATATATGATATAATCAGTGGTTGTTTAAATATCATTTTTGACATCCATCCGATATCTAATCATATAATACAAATAATTCTAATAGACAAACTCTTATGAAAATAACTTAATGTTTGATGATTGCATTTGAAAATTTGATTGTTGCTATTTGAGAATTTTTAAGGTTTTCCATGAGACTCAAACACCCTAGTTCACTGATCAAAAGTTGTATACTGACCAAACTAAACTTCTAAAATGTAAGGCTTTTTCTAGGATAGGCCCTAACTGTTTATTATCCACGTGTGTGCAAATGAGTATACTAATATAAAGCATAAGCATACCCCAATGACAGGTGGGATTCTTTCAACCCATTTCTAAGATAGGGGGTCCACAAATGTTTATTCAATAATAAGTTTAGATTTCAGTTGGACTAGGCCACTGGGTGATATAGGACACCTGAAGCTAGCTTTTCTACATTCAAACATTGGTCTATACATAAGCAAGGTGCTAATGCATCAGACATATCATCATGCGTAAGGTACAGTAGTGCTGGAAATTCCATGGATTCAAGTTCACTCCCTTATTTTTTTCAATTTTTTGGGATACTTGCTCATATATAGTTGTGCAAGGGATTTGATTCCACTTTGACTTTGAACTTTCTTTGGATATTCATTTGATCTTCATTTGAACTTGCTTTCTGATCTTCATTTGAACTTTGATTTTTTATCTTCATTTGATCTTCACTTTCTAGAATTTACATTTGATAATTTTCTTCAGAAACTTCCCTTTGGGGATTTTACTTTGGAGAACTATTTTTGGGATATCTATTGAGGATATCGATTGAGGATATTGATCTATGATATCAATCTGGGATATCAATCTAGGATGTCGATCTATGATATCGATCTAGGGTATCAATCTTGAGGATTGATGTGGGATATCACTCTGGGATATTGCTCATTCTATCATAAGCAAGGGATTTTTGGTAGGGCAAGAACTTGTCCTTTTGCCAATTACCAACATTTCCCATACCATCCGCACAGGGGGATAAGAAAGAATAACTCTTTTCACCTCAAGATACCTGGTCCTACTTTGTGGCTTTCATCTTCCCTCATTCCTTATTAGGATTGTTTAATTTGTTTATTAGTGATAGTATTCTAATATGCTAAGGGCTATACTAACTAGACATCAACTACAAAAGCAAGGTAAGCTTTCTATAAACTCTCGAGAAGACCTCTGGGTATGGTTGAATGATCATAAAACCCTAGTATATTCCTCATCGCAACATTATGGGTTGTGTTGAAAAACACAATTAATTACATGAATTATGGATTATGATAAATGCAGAGGTGTGTGATTGAAACTGTAGACACCAAAACATCACCAATCCGATTATGTGACAACAAGTGCTAATCGTATTGACACAAATAGCCCCTAGGGCAGCCCTAGAGGTTAAAACAGTGGTTCTAACCACTCACATAGCAGCTTTAGAAGATTAGACACCATTTTGGCACCTTTTAGGCACTCTGCCCCATATTCGTCTCACCCAGGGACGAATACGGATTTTCAATTCACGCTCATTCCTAGGTGGAACGAATACGGATTTTTAATTTGTGCTCACTCCTGGATGGAACGAATACGAATTTTCAATTCGTGCTCACTCCTGGGTGGAACGAATATCATGTTTGACCAGAAAAAAGTCAGACCTCGACGCGTGACAACTCAGAACTGCCACTTAGCTTTTCTTGCATGGCATAGGAGTGCGAGTGAGTTCTTTTGACAACTCATGTCTACCAATTGACTCTCCCTTCACTGCATAGGAATGGGAGTGAGCTTTTTAAGACAACTCAGATTTGCCACTTAGCTATCCCTTCATTGCATGGGAGTGCAAGTGAGCTTTTCTAAAACATACAAAGACATGCACAGAGGCAGTTAAGAAGCCCTTGATCAAGAAGAAGTCTTCTCTTCACACAAAAAGCATTCATGCAAAGAAACACTTTTGCATGTTAATTCAAAGAGACCCCTTGGGTCTATAAAATGGTGAGTTTCCTCACCCAAAAGAGGGACAGAGAAGGAGCATTTTGAGTGACGAAGTGCTGCTAATTCACTTACTTGCGATTTGTGTTTTCAACATCCATAATCTCTTAATCGAAAGAGAGGTTATTGGGTGACTTTTGAAGGTACGAATCAAGGACCAACATCGATTTTTTTGACCACAATATCCAACCAATTTTTTGACAACACATCACATCAGGTTTCGAACCCATCCTAAGTGGATTGGTGTTGAAGCAAAGTTTCACCCGCGGGTGGTTTGCCTTCGGGCACCCCCCGCTTTATTTCTTTTGTAGTATTTAGCTAGTTTCATGTTTATGCTTTTGTTAAGTTTTTAGTTCATTTAGATTCATTTTAACCATCGTTAGATTCATCTTTTATTTTTCATACACAGGTGCTACTGATTCTTTATTTGTTTCTTTGAACACAGATTTGCAGCATTGGAGGAGCAGCGAGGAATCGACCTTTATCAACGCAAACGGTGACAACGTTTTGGTTCACCCATCTTACATGTGGGCGCGCGAAAGAAGGAATTATGAAACACGTTGTAAAAGACCAACATTTAATGCTCCTATCCCATAAAAATGAAGGAGACGCATTGTAACACGAATTTGTAAAGCATATCAATAAAAGGGCCGTTCTTTTTATATTGCTTTGATATCTTGTGTTCATGTTCTTCCTTTTTATACATTTTTCAATAACATAGGGTTTAAGTGTTATTTTAGTTTCATTTACATTGCATTTTTAGTTTATCCTTTTTGTTTCCGGAATCTCGTGCTTTCAATGGCGATCACGGTGGGACCTCTGTCCTCTGTTTTTTTTTTAGGTTAAATTACTGATCTGAAATTGCTTGTTTTGTTACAGGTACCTGTTTTTCAACATCGGACTGTTATTCGTCTCTGCAAGTGACGATTACAAAATTTTATTCGTTTCACCCTGGGACGAATATTGTATTCGTCTCACCCTGGGACAATTACTGTTTTGATATTCGCCTCACCCAGGGACGAGTATAATTTTGTGCAATTTTTAGAGCAAATCAGAAACATCCAATTAGGCAGAGAAGAGGTAGGGGTTTTTACAGCTTCTGTCAAAATTCTATTTTTCTGTTTTCTGGTTTTCAATTTTGTATGTCTTAGAGAAAGATTTCTTTTTCATTTTCCTGTTTCAATTTTTGCAAAATTAAAATGAACCCCACACATCACGTGGTATTTTAAACCAAGGCGTTGGTCGTAAAACCCCAACCCTTGAGCAAGACCAAAGGTGGATTCCATTATCACTTTGGCTTGAGATATTGCATCCATTACCTCGATCGTGACTATTGCTAGACGTAAATCCTGACGAAAGCTAACCGAGTGTAGCTTGGGGTGATTCCCAGCACGCGAGGATAAGTCTTCTATGGTAGGTGTCATAAAAAGAGCGATTCCCCTTTCGTACCGCCTATGTTCCACATATCATCTGCTCTCACGTACCTATAGTCTCCCTCACATAAGGGCGGGTATATAGAGAGGTTGGTATATCGGTCCGGAAATGGTATATTGAAGAGGTGACCATTTTGGGAGTCATAAGAGCCTTCATAATTGCATTTAAACGTTTCACAAAAAATTTCAAAAACAAAACAAACAACAAAAACACACTAAACCAGATTTAGGACACACTATTAATAGTTAAAAGAGATAATCATTGCTTGTGTGTGTATGCTATTTTCTATTTAGACAAAAAAAAATCATAAAAAGAAAAATCATAAACAAAAGATAAAAATCTACGCATTTTGCCACTCGCTCCAAAAGCTCCAAGGATTCCCGCAATCGCTTGGTCACTCCAAAATGCCCCAAAGGTGTCCATGAACCCTTTGGTCAACCCAAAAGCACCCTGAAGGTGCCCATAAGTGATGTAGGAGCATCCAACAAAAATATGGGAAATTTAATATTTTTCCCTAAATTTTAGTGCATCTTGCCGGGGCCATAACTTCTCAATCGTAGCTCCAATTGACTTGAAATTTTATAGGGAGTTAGTTGTGAGGGTGTGTGCTGGGTGCTATGCTGAACAGGAGTGCCCCTAAAAGAGGTACCCCTATAGTCCCTTTCCGTTAAGGTGTGTAGGGGACTGCCTTGTGTGTTAGGTCGCCAAGGTGGTATGACCAAATCCTGGGGACTATAACGGATGCGACTCGTGCCTCCTTGGACATTCTCCATAGCATCTTTCGATGAGTGGGCTTGACTGCAGGTGAGCACCATGACGATGTCTCTCTAAAAACCCTAAAAATTGAAATGAGTCATATGGGGCCCAAAATTGGGGTGCACATCCCTCTTACCATAGATAAGCCATAAATAGAGTTTCAAGTCCTAACTCTAAATATATTAGGAGATATTGAACTCTGAACAGCTCAAAAAGCGTAAAAAAATAGGTTATCAATTTTAAAACCTAATTTGGGGCACTAGATGAGTTATATTTGTTTAAAACTTTCCCAACTAACTCCCTGTAAAATTTCAAGTCAATCGGAGCTACGGTTGAGAAGTTATGGCCCCGGCAAGATGCACTAAAATTTAGGGAAAAATATAAAATTTCCCATATTTTGTTGGATGCTCCTGCATCACTTATGGGCACCTTCAGGGTGCTTTTGGGTTGACCAAAGGGTTCATGGACACCTTTGGGGAATTTTGGAGTGACCAAGCGATTGCGGGAATCCTTGGAGCTTTTGGAGCGAGTGGCAAAATGCGTAGATTTTTATCTTTTGTTTATGATTTTTCTTTTTATGATTTTTTTTTTTTCTAAACAGAAAATAGCATACACACACAAGCAATGATTATCTCTTTTAAAGATTAATAGTGTGTCCTAAATCTGGTTTAGTGTGTTTTTGTTGTTTGTTTTGTTTTTGAAATTTTTTGTGAAACATTTAAATGCAATTATGAAGGCTCTTATGACTCCAAAAATGGTCGCCCCTTCAATATACCATTGCCGGACCGATATACCAACCTCTCTATATACCCGCCCTTACGTGAGGGAGACTATAGGTACGTGAGAGCAGATGATACGTGGAACATAGGTGGTACGAAAGGGGAATCACTCTGTTTATGACACCTACCATAGAAGACTTATCCTCGCGTGCTGGGAATCACCCCAAGCTACACTCGGTCAGCTTTCGTCAGGATTTACGTCTAGCAACAGTCGCGATCGAGGTAATGGATGCAATATCTCAAGCCAAAGTGATAATGGAATCCACCTTTGGTCTTGCTCAAGGGTTGGGGTTTTACGACCAACGCCTTGGTTTAAAATACCACATGATGTGTGGGGTTCATTTTAATTTTGCAAAAATTGAAACAGGCAAACGAAAAAGAAATCTTTCTCTAAGCCATACAAAATTGAAAACCAGAAAATAGAAAAATAGAATTTTGACAGAAGTCAAAAACCCCTACCTCTTCTCTGCCTAATCGGATGTTTCTGATTTGCTCTAAAAATTGCACAAAATTATACTCATCCCTGGGTGAGGTGAATATCATAACAGTAATCATCCCAGGGTGAGACGAATAAAATATTCGTCCCAGGGTGAAACGAATAAAATTTTGTAATCGTCACTTGCAGAGACGAATAACAGTCTGATGTTGAAAAATAGGTACCTACAAAAAAACAAGCAATTTCAGATCAGTAAGTTAACCTAAAAAAAAATAGAGGACAGAGGTCACCCCGTGATCGACGAAGCAAAGTTTCACCCGCGGGTGGTTTGCCTTCGGGCACCCCCCGCTTTATTTCTTTGGTAGTAGTTAGCTAGTTTTATGTTTATGCTTTTGTCAAGTTTTCATTTCATTTAGATTCATTTTAACCATCGTTAGATTCATCTTTTATTTTTCATACACAGGTGCTACTAATTCTTTGTTTGTTTCTTTGAATGCAGATTTGCAGCATTAGAGGAGCAACGAGGAATCTAACTTTACCAATGCAAGCGGCGACAACATTTTGGTTCGCCCATATTATATGTGGGCACGTGGAAGAAGGAATTCTGAAACAAGTTGTAAAAGAGCAATATTTAACGCTCCTATCCCATAAAAAGGAAGGAGACGCATTGTAACACGAATTTGCAAAGCATATCAATAAAAGGGCCAATTTTTATATTGCTTTAATATCTTGTGTTCATGTTCTTTCTTTTTATGCAATTTTCAATAACATAGGGTTTAAGCGTTATTTTAGTTTCATTTACATTGCAATTTTAGTTTATCCTTTTTGTTTTCAGAATCTCGTGTTTTCAATGGCAATCACGGTGGGACCTCTGTCCTCTATTTTTTTTTTTAGGTTAAATTACTGATCTGAAATTGCTTGTTTTTTTATAGGTACCTGTTTTTCAACATCGGGCTGTTATTCGTCTCTATAAGTGACGATTATAGAATTGGTATTTGTTTCACCCCGGGATGAATAAACTATTCGTCTCACCCTGGGACGATTATCGTTCTGATATTCGCCTCACCCAGGGACGAGTATAATTCTGTGCAATTTTCAGAGCAAATCAGAAACATCCGGTTAGGTAGAGAAGAGGTAGGGGTTTTTTACAACTTCTGTCAAATTTCTGTTTTTCTATTTTCTGGTTTTCGGTTTTGTATGGCTTAGGGAAAGATTTCTTTTTTCGTTTTCCTGTTTCAATTTTTGCCAAGTAAAATGAACCCCACACATCACGTGGTATTTTAAACCAAGGCGTTGGTCGTAAAACCCCAACCCTTGAGCAAGACCAAAGGTGGATTCCATTATCACTTTGGCTTGAGATATTGCATTCATTACCTCGATCACGATTGTTGCTAGACGTAAATCCTGACGAAAGCTGACCGAGTGTAGCTTGGGGTGATTCTCAGCACGCGAGGATAAGTCTTCTATGGTAGGTGTCATAAACAGAGCGATTCCCCTTTCGTACCGCCTATGTTCCACGTATCATCTGCTCTCACGTACCTATAGTCTCCCTCACGTAAGGGCGGGTATATAGAGAGATTGGTATATCGGTCCGGCAATGGTATATTGAAGGGGCGACCATTTTGGGAGTCATAAGAGCCTTCATAATTGCATTTAAACGTTTCACAAATTTAAAAAAAAAAACAAAACAAACAACAAAAACACACTAAACCAGATTTAGGGCACACTATTAATCTTTAAAAGAGATAATCACCATTTGTGTATGCGTGTGTTCATTTCTGCTTAGTGTAACAAAAAGAAATCAGAAAAATCATAAACAAAAGATAAAAATCTACGCATTTTGTCACTCGCTCTAAAAAGCTCCAAGGATTCCCGCAATCGCTTGGTCATCTCCAAAATGCCCCAAAGGTGTCCATGAACCCTTTGGTCAACCCAAAAGCACCCTGAAGGTGCCCATAAGTGATGCAGGAGCATCCAAAAAAATATGGGAAATTTTATATTTTTCCCTAAATTTTAGTGCATCTTACTAGGGCCATAACTTCTCTAGAGTCCTATTTGCCCAGAAAAGTCAGTTTTCGGGGCCAAATTCCATCATCTAGTGCCCCAAAATTAGGTTTTAAAATTGATAACCTAATTTTTTATGCTTTTTGAGCTGTTCGGAGGTCAATATCTCCTAATGTATTTAGAGTTAGGACTTGAAACTCTATTTATGGCTTATCTATGGTAAGAGGGATGCGCACCCCAATTTTGGGCCCCATCTGACTCATTTCAATTTTTAGAGTTTTTAGAGAGACATTGTCATGGTGCTCACTCGCAGCCAAGCCCAATCACAGGCGAATGCTATGGGGAATATCCCAGGAGGCACAACTCTCCTCTGTTATAGTCCCAAAGATTTGGTCATACCACCTTGGCAACCTAACACGCAAGGAAGTCCCCTACACACCTTAACGGAAAGGGACTATAGGGGCACCTCTTCTAGGGGCACTCATGTTTAGCATAGCACCCAGCATGCACCCTTCCGTAGGAGAGCTCCCTTAGATGCTCGCTATGAGTAGTCACCACGCAATGAAGCACTAGGTCAACATAGGGTTCAACGGGAGGAACCACATGATTACATTATCCCTCCTTCACCCCCTCTAGTTGTCAAGACAACAAGGACAAATACAGAGCACAAGGATCCTTCGGTGGAGAGAACCAACTCCACCCATTCCTTTTTCACTTATGAAAGAGAGCACGAGGAAAACCCTTACCTTCCTCAAGAGCAATATACATCACGGGAGCAATACGCCTCTGCAACTGCTAGCACTCAGGATCACCTACTGAGGACAAAGCCTCGGGGGAGTGCTACTACCCCCAACAGAGGGAGGTGGCCTATAGAGATCTCGGATCACCATGACCGGGATAGATATCTAGGAGAGGCATCTAGACCTTCTAGACATGAGATGGTAGGACCAACTATCTTAGAATCTGCCAAGCATATCGCACGTCGGATGCAACTCACACTACTTGAGATAGAACAACAACAGTTAGAGCAACAGTATATTTTAAATCAAGAGTGCCTTCAGCGCCAGGAGGATGAGTTATTACAACACACTATGCAGGTTAAGACTCCAACCCCTCACATGCATAAGACAAAACATTATGAGAGACACAACTGGGTGCAAGACAGGTCTCTACGACCTTATCAAATGTTGCTTTCGATGCCTCCTATACTTGAGCGGGAGGCCAATCCTAAGACCAATGACGGGCGTCTTCTTCAGGCACCCACCCAGGTTCATGGGCCACCCCCAAAAATTCTTCAAGAAGCCTTTGAGGAACCTGAGCGAGAAGAAGAGCAGTATGAAATGCCATACCAAGGCATGGGGGTGCTATCCTGTCACCCCTCCATAGGCCCCAAGTTCCCCACAACCTGCAACAAGAACAAATCAAAGAGGAGGAGCTCAAATCCCCCGATACAAGTGATGTGTTGCCAGAGCACTTAGCATTGGTAGAGACCAAGATTTTGTGGCCCCAAAAGCCCAACTTATGTGAGACTCCTCTCAAAGAGGATCAACCCCTGGTTGTAGCGCTACCTGATGATGAGGTCTTCCATATCTTAGAATCGCCAGATTCTGATGAGCCTGACTTTCTCGCCAAAGACGAGTCAACATATGCAATAGCGCCAGGGGACCCGTTCATGTTTGACAACACTAATTCACAGGTGGTCCCCATGGATGATCATCACAAAATTATCCTAACATTATTCCCTTTGTATGCTCCCATAGAGCCTATGCCATTGTAGGAAAATTAGGTCCCTCCACAAAGCGCGGAACAACCCCGTTGGGACCATGTCTATCTGCTTGAGCAGGACGAGCATAGAATGTCGCAAACAGCTATTGGGGCCAACGAGGGCCTTTGGATCATCGACAATGATTACGAAGATGAAACTGAGATGGAATATCTCAATCATGCACAATGACACAATCACCCTGTAACCCATGACGAACTAATGGCCCAACTAGGCATAAGACTAGGGCATGAGTGGCGCATAGACCCGACCCACTGGCATCACATGTTGATTCTACTCCTTTGGGAAGATCGCGAGCCACTTCCACCCAGAGATATCATAGCACCATCAGTGTCGAAGGCAGACCCTGTCCTCCTATCCGTGCATAAGGCCGATCCATTCATGCCAATTCCTACAGAGCCAGATCCGGTGCACACAGATCATCAAGCTGGGGGTACCTCTATTCCCTGAAGAGCCAGTGGGTTACACCAAATGCTCCAAAGGTGTCCATAAACCCTTTGATCAAACCAAAAGCTCCAAGGATTATCGCAATCGCTTGGTCATCTCAAAAGATCCAAGGATTTTCATAATCGCTTGGTCATCCCCAAAAGCTCCAAGGATTATCGTAATCGCTTGGTCATCCCAAAAAGCTCCAAGGATTATCGTAATCTCTTGGTCAACCCCAAAAGCTCCAAGGATTATCGCAATATCTTGGTCAACCCCAAAAGCTCCAAGGATTATCATAATCTCTTGGTCAACCCTAAACGCCCCAAAGGTATCTATAAACCCTTTGGTCAAGACAAAAGCTCCAAGGATTTTCATAATCACTCGGTCATCCCTAAATGCCCCAAAGGTATCTATAAACCCTTTGGTCAAACCAAAAGCTCCAAGCGTTACCATTACTGCTTGGTCAACATAAATATTCAAAAATCAACAAAAACAACACAAAAATAAAAAAATCACAAAAACAATTGCATTTCAATTCCATGCATACTCAAAAAAAAAAAAAAAAAAAAAAAACAATCAAAATTACAAAAACATTTGCATTTCAATTTCTTGCATTCTCATAAAAATCAAAATTACAAAAACAATTGCACGCATTCTCATAAAAATCAAAATACAAAAATATAGGTTACATTAAGCATTGCATCCATACATTGCATACTTCGCTAAGTCATACAAGTCAAAAGCACCATAGGCTGTCATTATTTGGCAATTCCATCATTTCCACCTCAGATTCATTTTCATAAACGCATACATCCAGCATATCACCCTTTTATTTTAGCATCGTTAGTTGTCTCCTAATGTATATAGGGTTTTCATCATTCAGCTATCTTTAAAGTTCTAGCCAAAAACCGTACATAGTTAAACAGATTTTACACGGGAAAGTTTTACTTGGATCACACCTTGTTACGTAGCATCCCAACACAAATTAACACACATATAAAAATTCCTAAGTTGTGTGAACGAAAGATGAAACCTGCACCGTAATCCTAGTTACCATAAGCGAAATGGCTATCTTGCTTATCCCCCTATGCGAATGCCCCTAGGAATCCTGAGAGTTGGAAAAAGGACAAGCATCCTCCCTACCCAATTCCCCATGAATCCCAAGTTCTCATAAGTTGCAAAAACATCCAAAATTTGCAAAAACGTCAAAACATTACAAATTTGACATCTTACAGTGCACACATCAAAAGGCACAAACAATAGTGATTCTCGTCACTCCATATTCAAATCCCTTGCTCAAAAAAAAATAAATAAATAAAACAAAAATACACAGTGATTTTATCACTATAAAGAGCAAGTATCCCAATACACTTGAAGAAAATAAGGGAGTCGAACTTGAATCCCTGGAACTCTCAGCATTTCGACAGGTCATGAGGCAAGCTTCGATATCGGTTTGGTTGATAGCCTATCGGTCACTAGCGGTAAACCTCCCGCATGACGATATATCTGTCACATTAACTTGTGTACAGATCAATGTTTGCATGTGGATGAGCTAGCTTATGGTATCCTAGATAGCATCGTGGATAAATCTGACTAAATACAATAAAGGAGTTAGTGGAGCTAATTAGGTGATCCTCGATACAGGTTCGGTTGAAAGCCCATCTGCACTCGGCGGTATCCCGATGAATACCACATAAATGAACTCAATTGCACACACAGGGATGTGAAATAACTTGGTTAAATTCAAGTCGGATTTAGCCCTTGTTCAAAAGTCTTGCGAGATAAATGTACAGTCTTGGCTAGTTAGTTAAAATATCTAAATCTCAAAAAAGCTTAACTACATTTTAAAAACAACTGTCACATTTTATTTCGTACATCACCATCAAAATATATGCAAAATACAAAAATAAAGTTTTCACATGCATAGTCATCCCATTAGTATCGCAAGTCAGTCAAATCTTGTACAGTCTATGGTGCATCGACACATCATCAACAACTCATTTCATTCATTTCATATGCCTACATCATACAAATTAGAAACATCACATTAATAACCGCCTCTGCATACATCAAACACATACATAAAAAACACGCCACAAAAAAAAAAAACAAACACAACAAAACAACCAAAATATAAAAATGACAAATGCCAACAAAACCACTAAAAATTGTCGGACAAAAGTGCTCTTGCACTTAACCTCCTGGCATAAGAAAACTGATGTCGGGGTCTACCTTGTCGCTATCCTACTCCCCAAGAAGGCTACCATAGCCGGACCGCTCCACGGGAAGACGGATTTTTGCCAATGTAAACCCAAATGACATTTCAAAATGGGTTCACACCCACCAAAAATAGGTCAGAATGTTTGGAAACTGCTTTCGCATTAAATGGAAAACATCTGAAGGCACCCTTACTTAAGTCATCTTGGGTCAAGCGACTCGTCGCTTTTCTCATGGCAGTCCTTCCTTCATTGATTCATCGCTTGAGGGGGTAGTCACACTTAAGTCACCAATCAACAAACACACACCCAATCAAGGCAATGGCATGCATTCAAAGAATCATTGACAAAGACAATCACGCTCCTGCTTGGGGCAGCAAACAAGCAATTATCACAAACTGATTAAACACTTGGCATTCCCGAAGCATGAACACAAGGTTCCCCTATGGATAAAAGGTTGCGCCCTTTGCCTAATCATGACTGATCAATGTCCAAGCTCAAGTCACACCTCACCAAAATAGGTTAATACTTGATTTAAGTTCCTTAGCTCGTCAGAAGCAAGGATTCAAGAATGCATGCCCTTTCCATACTTGGGGCATCAAGAGTTGGTTAGGTTACTGAAAACCTTAATCATTAGTGCTTTGGTTATGTATTTTTGCTCAGCACTGCACCATGTGCAGCGCTTCCCAAAAAGGGGCATATGTAGACACCAAAACAGCACCAATTCGATTATGTGACAACAAGTGCTGATTGTATTGACACAAATAGCCCCTAGGGCAGCCCCAGAGGTCAAAACAATGGTTCTAACCACTCACATAGCAGCTTTAGAAGATTAGACACCATTTTGGCACCTTTTAGGCACTCTGCCCCATATTTGTCTCACCCAGGGATGAATACGGATTTTCAATTCGCGCTCGTTCTTGGGTGGAACGAATACGGATTTTTAATTCACGCTCGCTCATGGGTGGAACGAATACAGATTTTCAATTCGCGCTCGCTCTTGGGTGGAACGAATATCAGGTTTGACCAGCAAAAAGTTAGACCTCGACGCGTGACAACTCAGAACTGCCACTTAGCTTTTCTTGCATGGCATAGGAGTGCGAGTGAGTTCTTTTGACAACTCATGTCTGCCAATTGACTCTCCCTTCATTGCATAGGAATGGGAGTGAGCTTTTTAAGACAACTCAGATTTGCCACTTAGCTATCCCTTCATTGCATGGGAGTGCAAGTGAGCTTTTCTAAAACATACAAAGACATGCACAGAGGGAGTTAAGAAGCCCTTGATCAAGAAGAAGTCTTCTCTTCACACAAAAAGCATTCATGCAAAGAAACACTTTTGCATGTTAATTCAAAGAGACCCCTTGGGTCTATAAAATGGTGAGTTTCCTCACCCAAAAGAAGGACAGAGAAGGAGCATTTTGAGCAACGAAGTGCTGCTAATTCACTTACTTGCGATTTGTGTTTTCAACATCCATAATCTCTTAATCGAAAGAGAGGTTATTGGGTGACTTTTGAAGGCACGAATCAAGGACCAACACCGATTTTTTTGACCACAATATCCAACCAATTTTCCAACAACACATCACATCAGGTTTAGAACCCATCCTAAGTGGATTGGTGTCGAAGCAAAGTTTCACCCGCGGGTGGTTTGCCTTCGAGCACCCCCCGCTTTATTTCTTTTGTAGTATTTAGCTAGTTTCATGTTTATGCTTTTGTTAAGTTTTTAGTTCATTTAGATTCATTTTAACCATCGTTAGATTCATCTTTTATTTTTCATACACAGGTGCTACTGATTCTTTGTTTGTTTCTTTGAACGCAGATTTGCAGCATTGGAGGAGCAGCGAGGAATCAACCTTTATCAACGCAAGCGGCGACAATGTTTTGGTTCGCCCATCTTACTTGTGGGCACGGGAAGAAGGAATTCTAAAACATGTTGTAAAAGACCAACATTTAATGCTCCTATCCCATAAAAATGAAGGAGACGCATTGTAACACAAATTTGAAAAGCATATCAATAAAAGGGCCGTTCTTTTTATATTGCTTTGATATCCTGTGTTCATGTTCTTTCTTTTTATGCATTTTTCAATAACATAGGGTTTAAGCGTTATTTTAGTTGCATTTACATTGCAATTTTAGTTTATCCTTTTTGTTTTTGGAATCTCGTGTTTTCATAAACATAATGTGGCATCGTTTGTAAGACTGACAAACACAATCCATCCTACTACGGAATGCAACGGATGTAGAATGCCTACATGCAATATGATGAAGTGGATGCATGTGTAAATGAAAATGCATAATGCAAATGCAAATGTTTTTGGATTTTATGTTTTACCAATTTTTATGGATTTTGAGCTTTTATATTTGACCAAACGGTGAGTACATGCCCTTGGAACCTTTAGGAGTGACCAAATAATGTGGAAATATTGTTGGAGCCTTTTGGGGTTGACAAAAGGTTTGTAAATACCTTTGGAGACTTTTGGAGCGACCGAGAAATTTTAAGCAAACCCTTGAAGCCTTTTGGGATGACCTAGTGGTTTTAAGCAAACCCTTAGGGTCTTTTGGGATTGATCGAGCAGTTTTAAGCAAACCCTCAAGGCCTTTAACTAATATGACCAAGTGGTTTTTGGAACCCATGGTGTCTTTTTCTATGCTCTCAAGCATAGAACACCTTAATATGGATGACGTTGAGAGGTTCAGTCTCTTCAACACCCCCTAGCAACATTAGGCAATAAGTACCTAGACCAATATTTTTAGATATGATATAGGGTCCTAGCTAATTAGCCATGAATTTTTCTCACATATCAGGCAGAAAATTAGAGTTTTGTTGGTTCTCTTTCAACACAAGATCCCCAACTTCAAAATCTCTATGATGGACTTTGTTATTTAAAGCTCATTTTAATTGCTTCTGATAAATACGAAGATGCTCAAGGGTATTTACACAATGTTCATCAAGCATCATCAATTGATCTAGGTGAGCTTACCGCATGGTATCATAATGAATGAACTCTTTTAATGCGATGCATAGCATTAAAATTTCCAACTATAAGGGCATAATGGCCTCAACACCATATACTAGTGAAAACAGTGTTTCCCTAGTGGGCGTCCGAATGCTAGTCCTATAAGCCCATAATGCAAGGGGTAGCTGGATATGCAAATATTTGTGGTTTTCATTGACCATATTTTTCAAGATAGCCACCACTATCTTGTTTGAGGCCTCGGCTTACCTGTTTGCCTATGGATAATATGGAGTCACAAAATTGTACTTGATTCTATACTTAGACATAAAAGCTCTCACAGTTTTGTTCTTGAATGATGTTCCATTATCCAAAATTTTCTTGGATGGAATCCCAAAATGACATATGATATGCTTGAGTATAAACTCTACTATGCTTGTTCCAATTATCATTGTTAAGGGTATTGCTTCCACCCATTTGGTAAAGTACTCAGTAGCCGTAATAATAAAAGTATACCGGCCTGATGAAGAAGGAGAGATCTTATTGATATGATCTAATCCCCATTGAGAAAATAGCCAAGCCGCTTGAATGGGTTGTAAGACCTATGATGGCAAGTGTGTAATATTAGCATGATGTTGACATTTGACACATTTCTTGACATACACATTGCACTCCTTCTCCATAGTGGGCCAATAGTAACCCATTCAAAGGATGCACTTGATGATGGCTATGTCATTGAAATTACCACCACATGTACCATCATGAGCTTTTTAAATCATCCAAGATGCCTCTTGGGGCTCTAAATAGTGAAGGAGAACTTCATCGTAGCCTCGTCGGTACAAAATGTCTCCTAGAAAGACATATTTAGTCAATTTTTTCTTGAATGTGCATTTTGTAGCACATGATAATCCCTCTAGGATCAGACAAAGTTTTAATAAGTATTGGATTTGTGACATCCAGCTTTGGTAAGCCTCAGCTTTGACTACCAAGATGACTTGCTCCCCCTGCGTATCTACATGTGCAAATGTAGACTGTGAAACAACCTTGTTGTGGATGGTAGTACCACTCCCCGTTGGATTCTAAGAGATTAATGACCCCCAGGGTGCCTTATTTAGAAAGGCTTTAGCTTTGTAGAACCATTCAGATTTTGGCTCCATGCTAATCATGTTGATTAATTTTTTATTATCAAAGGCTTTGTGCTTCGCTGCAGGATGTGAGAGCATTTTAAAATGAATGGTAGTAAAATTGGTAGATGTTTTCTAAGGTATTAAGAATACCAAATATGCCATGGTGTATGTGAACCTATTTGATGAATGAGGGATTGCCTCGATGTCATACCATTCAAAATTAGCCAAATATGTAACAACAAGATAGTTATAAGCTTTTAACACAGGACACCGACATTGAAAGAGCCCCTTAAATTGGTTGACTATGATCAAGGAGTCACCAAAGATGTTTAATATTTTAATGTTCATGGCAATGGATGTATGGAGGCCTAGTAGTAGGGCTTCATATTCAGCATTGTTTTTGGTGCAAGAAAAGTCTAATTTTAATGACAAGAGCATTAGAACTCCTTACAGTGTGACAAACACTATTCTTGAACCACCCCCTTGCTTGCACTTCGAACCATCGAAGAACAAGGTCATATCAGAATTATTTTTTGGTTCTTCAGGTTCGGGAGCCTCGGATACGATGAAGACCACATCATTCGAAAGCTCAATGGTAAGAGACCTACTGTTTGATAATGGTGCCTCAACGAGATGATCAACTATGACTTGTCCCTTAATGGACTTTTGGCTTATGAATTCCAAGTCAAATTCCATCAGTAGAATTATCCACTTTACAGTACATGTATTATGATATGTCTTTCTCATCATATATTGTAAAGGATTCTATCTGGATATAACATATGTCATATGACTCAACATATAGTGTCACAATTTCTTTATAGCAAACACTACTGCTAAACACAACTTTTACACATGCATATCCGAGCTCATAGCTCACCAAGGTTCGACTAATATAATATATGGCCTATTATTTGCCTTGCATGTTCTTTTGGGCTAACATGGTCCCTAATGTAAATTCTATTATCGATATATATAGTATAAATGGCACATCTGGCCTTGGTGGAGCTAATACTGGTGGCGTTGTTAGGTATTGCTTTATTTCAGCAAATGCTGCTTGATAGTCTTCATCCCAGTTTAATGGGACCCCCTTGTGTAGCAATTGATTTATGGATTGATATTTATCCAATAATTGAGTGATAAATCACTTTATGAATGCTACTTTGCCCTGTAGGCTTCTTAATTATTTGATGTTTGAGGGAGGACACATCTCTAGAATAGCCTTGACCTTTGTTGGGTTGACTTCGATGCCTCATTTTGAAATGATGAACCCTAAGAGCTTTCCTAAAGTTACACCAAATACACACTTCTTAGGGTTCAACCTAACATTGTGCTCTATCAGGCGATCGAAGACCTTCCTTAAGACCTTCGCATGCTCAAAACATAGTAATGACTTTGCCAATAAGTCATCAATATAATCTTCTAATATTTTATGCATATAATCATGAAATATATATGTCATGGTACGCTGATATGTGGTACCAATATTTTTAAGGTCAAATGGTATAACTTTATAGTAGAATGTCCCTCATGGTGTTATAAATGTGGTTTTATATTGGTCTTTGGACTTAATCTAAATTTGATTGTATCCAAAAAAATTGTCCATCAGGGAGAGCATGTCATGACCTGGAGTTACATCTACAAGAGCATAAATATTCAACAATGGAAATGAATCCTTTGGTGTTGCCTTATTTAGGTCTCTAAAATTTGTACAAATATGAATCCTTCCATCAGGTTTTCCTATAGGTACCATATTGGATACCCATTTTGGATAGTCGATGGATATTACAAAATCTACATCCAACAACTTTTGCAATTCATACTTCACTATTAAGGCTATTATTGGATGCATATTTCTAAGATTCTGCTTGACTGGCTTCTTTGACAGGTCTAGCAAAAGGTTATGGGTAACCAATTTTGGGTCTAGACCTAGCATATCTTTGTAAGTCCAAGCAAAAATATTAGGTCTCTCTTTCAGTAGAGGTATGAGGGTGGCACACTCATCGGGAGTGAGACTCTCTCCAAATTTAACCTTCCTTGGATTGGTGGGATCATTATTGATATCCACATTGAAGGTTTTCTCTACTGACATGTGTGATCCCTCCTCAAGATGATGAGGCGTAGGGATCATATGGATGTCATCTGTTGGATTTATAGGTTCCACATTGGAAGCATCCTCAACATGATAGATATCATAAGCATATCCTGGCATAAAATGGAATGGTTGCAACATTTCTTTGTTAGGGAAGAAATATTTAGGCTCAACAGGGGAGTCAACATGATCCTAGTAGATAGCATATAAATTTGAATGCAACAGTTTGGATAGATCAGTTGGATTGTGGAGTGGGGTGGTCAAATCAATGGAGACCATGTTGATGGAATGGAATTGATCTCCAGGACCACACGGACAAACATCTACATCATTGATGCAGCTCCCATACCCGATATTTGGCTCTATTAGCATGAGCACAAATGGGTCCTCTCTATGTGGGCTATAGATGACTGGGTCCTCTCTATGCACTGATTGCAAGATTAGATCATTTGGCTCAATGATCTTCATGGACATAGGTGGGTTGGAAAATACCATGTGATATATCACATTCAAGTTCGATGGTCTTCCCCTAAGGTTAGGGTTGAGATTGATTTCTCTGCGCATGTTCTCATTCATAAGGTGCATTACAGTGATGTAGGTAGGGAGGTCCTAGATAGGCTCTCTCCATCTTGTCGTCTTCATCCCTATCATAATAAAATCCCTCATTTTCCCCAATGGAATGGGACATTCAAGAAAATGTGGCCCCATATAGGCTATCCTGATCACTATCATTGCTATCAAATAAAATCAGGTACAATTATCGTAAATATGATACTGCTTCATAAACCAGCTCAACCTCATTCCTTGAATGATCATTGGGTGAGGACTCACTATCCACAAAGAAATTCTCATGATATGACTTGGGTGGTGGTATGGTGATGTAAGACACCATCTGATTATCCCTCTAGAATGTAGAAGGATTGGGGTGATATGAGTTGAAATCCACATCATCCCCTAGACTAAGGTACAAATAATCTAAAGATGCGATAAGCAAATCATCCTATCCTCGTATTTGCAACCCTATCCCGAACCTATCAGTTGCCAAATGATAATGCGGCTCATAGGAGTCCTATATACTTGCTCAAAAATACCAAGGCCATACCCATGCCAATGATATAATTTAAAAATGCGCATGGAATATTCAAGGTTGGATAGGTAACAAACATTCCCTATGAAATATCCACCATCATCTTCATCCATGGGTGTTCGAGTAGGAAGCTGATCTAACCCAGCGTAGATGAAGTTCATTTGATTGGGTGGCTCTCCCAATGGCACTATTGATCCAATCGGAAAACTATGAGCATGCGATCGACCCATCTCTTGTGCAGTCTCTAGAATTGGTCCAAATGTGACATTCTACACAATATATTCACCTAACCCTATGTTGGTAGATGACCCTGCTGATGATGTACACAAGGTAAGTTGAGGTACCTCCTTAGCTCTATCCTAGGATTCTTCCACTTCCATGGGAGTGGGAGCCTATTTTGCGACTGGTTTGGGAACCTACTTCTTTTTATTTTCACCCATTTTCACCTTTAGGTTCCTTTCACCCTGAAGCATTGTTGATGTAGTAATTTTCAAAGACGTTGTAGTGTGCTCAGATCTAAGCGATATAGATGTCAAATGTTGAGCACACACTTTTTTTTTGCCTCTTGGATTATTAACTGATGACAGTGGCCGAACGTCTAGGTGCATTGATGGGAGTATGAAACCCCCTGGAAAATTAGCTACGTTCACAAATATGAAGGGCTCCTCATCTGATGGCACCATGTGAAACCGTCCCTCATGAATGCATTTTACACATTGATGTAATATGGAGGGAATGCAATGCATTTATTGAATCCAAGGCCTTCCAAGAAGGATGTTATATTGCATGGTGCCTTTGATCACGTGACACATCACAGGAATAATCTTTAGGTCCACCTGAATATGTAGGACAATTGTGCCAACCGTTGAGCATAGCATATCATTAAACACCTTCAATGTGAATGCAGTAGGTACAATATGTGATTTGGGTAGCTTTAAATGACTCAATGCCTTGGTCATTATAATATTGATCGACGAACCGGTGTCGATCAAGACCCTATTTAATGGCATGTGATTAACACATACGATGATATACAATGGTGGGTCAGTCGTATCTATAGGAACCATCCTAATTTTATGATCGTAGAATTGGATCATAGGCTCTTGGAACTATTTTACGTGTCCCACAAAATTATTGAATGCTTGAGCATCCTGGGACTGCACCTCGATGGACCTTAGAATATCCATGAGAGTCTCCCTATGCTTAGGGGATTGTTGTATCAGCTCATAAATAGACAACTTCATAGGCATTAACTACAGGCTTTGAACCAACCTACTTCGTATGGTCACCACCGATCTAGTTGGTGGGCCTAGAATATTCTGAATTGGACATTGATTTGGCATAGATTGTATCTTGATGAGAGCACCAGGTTGATTTGGCTGCTCATACCTCCCATATCTAGTAACAACATTAACCGTACCTATGAACCCCTGAGTAGGTGGTTCAACATGCACTTGGTTGACATGGCCAACGTTTTAAAGAACACAAGCTTATACTGAGAGGGGGGGGTGAACAGTATAAGACCTCTTTTTACTTTTTCCTTTATACTTCAAAATAGTAAAGCAATATACCCAAAGCAATATCAAAGCAATGCACAATATCATCCACAAAGTGACACCAATTTTAACGTGGTTCACCCGGAATGGTTGGGCTACGTCCACAAAACTTTTCTCTAAAAGTTATCTCAAAGTTCTTTGGGAATCCTTCCCAATTACAATGTTTATGAGCCTCGGCCCAAAGGAGATACCTTCCCCCAATCAAAATTTATGAGCCTCTGCTCAAAGGAGATACCTTCCCCCAATCAAAATTTATGAGCCTCTGCTCAAAGGAGATACCTTCCCCTCTGCTCTGGAAATGATCCCTCAGAAGATCAACTGCCTCTACCTCTTGCCAGCACGTGGAACTCCTTTCCACCGAAGACCTCCTGTCCTCAATGCTTAGCCTAAGAGACCTCTACCTTCTATGATCACGTCCACAATAGCTCAACAACCTGTACCAAACATAGTCAGTCGGTCTAGTACAAGTCTTCCTCTGTCTGTCAGATCTGTCCAACTCTTGAACAAATCAATCCTCTGCATACAAGCCTTCTCAAAGACTTGCCAATTGTCCTTAGGTTCTTCTCATAGAACCAATGCACCTCTGTCCTCAAGTTCTCTGATAGAACTATCAAAATCAGCTCACAAGTCCTCTGCTAGGACCTGTCCAAATCTGCTCACAAGTCCCCACCGAAACCTGTCCAAAAATTGCTCACAAGTCCCCACCGAAACCTGTCCAAAACTGCTCACAAGTCCCCACCGGAACCTGTCCAAAAACTGCCAGTCCCCACTAGACTCCAAAAACTCAACAAGCTCACCAAGAAAAACTTTCTTAGTAGGAAATCACAAAGTGAATTGTTAGAGACCCAATGTGATTTGTCAAACTCATAGAAGCATAAAGAGAATTGTTAGAGACTCAATATGTTCTATACTCAAATCCCAATCTCAAAACTCAACTCAAATCAACTCAGCTCAATCTCAATCTCAAATCTAAAAACTCAACTCAATATCTGAAATGGATAGGATAGAATGTTTTCTTTCAAGAACATGAAACCCCAACAATTGCCAACTATGCAAAGAATCACATAACAATGATACTCATGTTCTTTTCACCATCAATTAGGGTTTCAACAACAATGCTCATCAAACAAGGTTTAGTCAACCAACACCATTCAACTCAACATCAACCTTGAAGCATTCAACCAATCATCACAAGAAAAGGAAACAAGTAGAAATCCTTTTCCCTCCAAAGATATTTGAACAAAACAGCCACCAACACAATATCACCAAATGCAAAGAATAACTTGCTCAAATCAACTCAATGGAGTAAGCCCAATATCATGAATCAAGTAAAGCAATAACTTGATCAAACAACCTCTATGGAAGCAACTCAACCATCAAACTCAAAACAGCCAACCAAGGGTTCCACCAACTCAATGCAAGTAGCTAGACTCACAAATATAAACCCTAGTGCACAAAGCTTCCACTATCTCAAACCAGAAATTATGCATTCACCAAAAACTCTCCTTAAGGATAACAATGCATAAGTAGTCTTCAACAAACCAGAAAATAGGATTTACACCCAACCAAAGGAAACCTAGTTGAAAACCTTTTCACTCCAACCTTATTTCAGAAAACCATACACCAATCATACTCATAAGGAAAATGTGCCCATACCTTTTTGGAGTAGAAGAAAATTGATCCTTAAAGCTGTCACCACACACAACCCTCAAACTTCCAACCAAGTTAGGGTTAGAACCAAGATAAATGAGCATATATAAAAACTTTCCTTAATACACCTTTTAGCTCCTCTTCTTTAAAAAACAACCACCAAAGAAGCCAAAAACACAACAACCAAAACTTACACCTTATATCTCCATTTTTAAATTTAGCATAGCAAAAGACTAATCTCAAAAATACAACCAAAGAAATATCCCCTTATTTCTCCTATGTCTTTTAAACAATGCTAAACAATGCCAAAAATCATATCAAGAAAATAATCACACCTTATAATGGCTGCCCTTGAAGAATCCAAAATTCGCGGCACAAAACACGTTTTAATAAAAACGTGACTAATCCATGCACAGCTCCCTCCGTGGGGATCGAAACGCAGACCTCCACCTACGCAAGGCCCAAACGCAGCCTTCGCTGCCACTAGCCCACAAGGGGCTTACGAAGTCCAAGACGGACTTCCTTCCACATAAACGGTCAAGCTTTCCGAAAGCTTTTCAAACCACGAGCTCTCCTCTTTCGCAGCGTAAACAGAACATTCGATCGCAGCCAAACCAATTAATTGCCTTCGATTTTCCAAGAGGGTTTAACCTTAGGAACCTTCTCATATTTATAGTCCATACGTGGACTTTAGAACACGTCGGCTGCAAAGAAAAGTAATTTCGAATTTAATCGAAATTTGCTTTCTAAAGGGTTTAAAAACCCTTAAAGTATTTTTAATAAATTAAAAATAATTTCTCCCTTAATTAATTAAATAATTAATTAATTAAAACCTTGAAGGGTTTTAAATAATAATTAAATAAATAATAAAGAGAACCTCCATTGGTTTTAATAAAAACCATTTACTTGGTTTTAATAACCCAATGGAATCTCTCCGGATTCTCTTAAAAGATTCTCTTGGAATCTTCCACCTTTGAAGCCAACACATCCTCTTAACATTAATGCCATTTCCTTTTGACATCAATGACAACTCATAGACAAGAAGCTAGGATCTCAAACCCAAAATTGCCAACAATCTCCCCCTTTGTCATTGATGGCAAACCATGCTTCTCAACAACACTTGAAACTCAACATAAAAAATAGCTCCCCCTGTCTTGAGGCTCTCCCCCTTACTCATATCTCTCCCCCTTTGTCATCAATGGCAAAGGGTCACCTTTGGGGCTTGGGACTAAGAATGAGCCTCTTAGCTTAGTCCCTCCCCCACCTCCTGTTGAGGTGTTTAATTCTGGGGTGGGAGTAAAACTCCCAACAGGCACTGATCATCATCAGTGTCTATAGCTACCTTACCATGTCTTCTCTTGTTCTCCTTGTCCATATTCCTGTTCCTATTCCTATCACTGTTCTTGTTCCTATTATCATTCCTGTTCTTATCCATGCCTTGATCCTTGGACCTGTTCATACCACTGTTCCTGTTCCTGTACCTTGGAAGTTCAGCTCTACATTGTCTAGTTGTGTGACCTTCATTGTTGCACTTATAACAAGTAACAATGTTATTTCTTTTAGGCATACCTGTTCTTTGAATCCACCTATTCTGACTAACCCTGTTCCTGTTATTAGCCTTGCAAAAAATTGCCTTATGCCCAAACTGTTTACAAGAGTAGCAATACCCTTGAAAGAAATTACCACCTCTGAAACTGTCATTTACCTTCCTTACTTGAGTCATGCAATGTGAAGCCATGTGACCAAACCTGTGACAAGCAAAACATCTGCCATTAAACTTTCCTGTAAATGACCTTCTAGGTCCTGTAAACTTTCTCCCCTTTTTTTGTTTCCTATTTTCTGTTTCTGTGTATCTATCATTCAAGGACTCCTTTTTCGAAATACTTTCCTCATCAGAACTCTCTTCCTTTTGGAGTCTCTTACTAGACTCTCCAACTTGTTCCTTGTGTGGCTTAACAAAACCAAGGCTTGTTTTATCTGTTGTCTTTCTTTGACCTTTGATGAGTGACTTAACCTTTTTGGAGCTATCTTGAAACTAGTAAAGCTTATCCTTGTACTCTTTAGTTTCCTCTTTCAAAGAAGCCATTTTCTGTTCTAACTCATTATACTCAAGAACCTTAGACTCTAACTCATCCTTGAGTTCTTGTGTCTTAGCTATAGAGAAGTCAAGACTTTCTATAAGATCATCTCTCTCCATACAACATTCATCTAACTTATCCTTGAGTCTAGCATTCTTCTTTCTTTCCTTTTCCAAAACACTAAGAGCACTAATAAGTTCACTTTCAAGATCCTTTATTTGATTTCCTTTTGAATCATCAAAGCCTTTTTCAGATTTCTTATCACTAGAGGTGCTACCCTTTTCAAAAACCATACATGCATCTTCCTTATAGTTTTATGAAGCATCCTCATACATACTAGAAACCAAATCATTATTTGTGCAATCATCCTCAAGGTGACCAAAATTTCCACATCTAAGACATTTCATGATAATGAATCTATGTTTCGGTTCTTCCTCTTTTTTTGATATGAACAACATCTCATTTTCATCATCACTTGAAGAACTGTTCACTATCACTACTTGAAGTCGTACTCACTTTGCCTAGGTAGAAACTCTTCTTGTGTCCTTGTGAGAATCCTCTTTCCTTGATTCCATTTCACTAGTTGTCTTGGTGAATCACTTTGGTGATATGCTTTCGTAAGCCTTCTCAGGATTGCATTCATTGCTTCTGAATTGCTGTGATGTAGGAGCCTTTCTTCTTTAGTATTAGGACCATGTCCAGAATAGTGAACTCATCTTCAATCACTTCCCATACCTCATTACCAGTGCCATCTAGATGAACCTTCATCTCTTGCACTCCAAAGCCCAACATCACTAGAAGACTCATCAAGAATAGGTGTTGCATTGCCACTTGAATGATCCATTGTGTTCTTTACTAGCTTTTCCTTCAAGTTGTTAAACTTTTCGAAGGCACCCGCTCTGATACCAATTGAAGAACACAAGCTTATACTCGAGAGGGGGGTGAATAGTATAAGACCTCTTTTTACTTTTTCCTTTATACTTCAAAATAGTAAAGCAATATACCCAAAGCAATATCAAAGCAATGCACAATATCATCCACAAAGTGACACCAATTTTAACGTGGTTCACCCAGAATGGCTGGGCTACGTCCACAAAACTTTTCTCTAAAAGTTATCTCAAAGTTCTTTGGGAATCCTTCCCAATTACAATGTTTATGAGCCTCGGCCCAAAGGAGATACCTTCCCCCAATCAGAATTTATGAGCCTCTGCTCAAAGGAGATACCTTCCCCCAATCAAAATTTATGAGCCTCTGCTCAAAGGAGATACCTTCCCCTCTGCTCTGGAAATGATCCCTCAGAAGATCAACTGCCTCTACCTCTTGCCAGCACGTGGAACTCCTTTCCATCGAAGACCTCCTGTCCTCAATGCTTAGCCTAAGAGACCTCTGCCTTCTATGATCACGTCCACAGTAGCTCAACAACCTGTACCAAACACAGTCAGTCGGTCTAGTACAAGTCTTCCTCTGTCTGTCAGATCTGTCCAACTCTTGAACAAATCAATCCTCTGCATACAAGCCTTCTCAAAGACTTGCCAACTATCCTCAAGTTCTTCTCATAGAACCAATGCACCTCTGTCCTCAAGTTCTCTGATAGAACTATCAAACTCAGCTCACAAGTCCTCTGCTAGGACCTGTCCAAATCTGCTCACAAGTCCCCACCGAAACCTGTCCAAAAACTGCTCACAAGTCCCCACTGGAACCTGTCCAAAAACTCAGCAAGCTCACCAAGAAAAACTTTCTTAGTAGGAAATCACAAAGTGAATTGTTAGAGACCCAATGTGATTTGTCAAACTCATAGAAGCATAAAGAGAATTGTTAGAGACTCAATATGTTCTATACTCAAATCCCAATCTCAAAACTCAACTCAAATCAACTCAGCTCAATCTCAATCTCAAATCTGAAAACTCAACTCAATATCTGAAATGGATAGGATAGAATGTTTTCTTTCAAGAACATGAAACCCCAACAATTGCCAACTATGCAAAGAATCACATAACAATGATACTCATGTTCTTTTCACCATCAATTAGGGTTTCAACAACAATGCTCATCAAACAAGGTTTAGTCAACCAACACCATTCAACTCAACATCAACCTTGAAGCATTCAACCAATCATCACAAGAAAAGGAAACAAGTAGAAATCCTTTTCCCTCCAAAGATATTTGAACAAAACAGCCACCAACACAATATCACCAAATGCAAAGAATAACTTGCTCAAATCAACTCAATGGAGTAAGCCCAATATCATGAATCAAGTAAAGCAATAACTTGATCAAACAACCTCTATGGAAGCAACTCAACCATCAAACTCAAAACAGCCAACCAAGGGTTCCACCAACTCAATGCAAGTAGCTAGACTCACAAATATAAACCCTAGTGCACAAAGCTTCCACTATCTCAAACCAGAAATTATGCATTCACCAAAAACTCTCCTTAAGGATAACAATGCATAAGTAGTCTTCAACAAACCAGAAAATAGGATTTACACCCAACCAAAGGAAACCTAGTTGAAAACCTTTTCACTCCAACCTTATTTCAGAAAAACATACACCAATCATACTCATAAGGAAAATGTGCCCATACCTTTTTGGAGTAGAAGAAAATTGATCCTTAAAGCTGTCACCACACACAACCCTCAAACTTCCAACCAAGTTAGGGTTAGAACCAAGATAAATGAGCATATATAAAAACTTTCCTTAATACACCTTTTAGCTCCTCTTCTTTAAAAACAACCACCAAAGAAGCCAAAAACACAACAACCAAAACTTACACCTTATATCTCCATTTTTAAATTTAGCATAGCAAAAGACTAATCTCAAAAATACAACCAAAGAAATATCCCCTTATTTCTCCTATGTCTTTTAAACAATGCTAAACAATGCCAAAAATCATATCAAGAAAATAATCACACCTTATAATGGCTGCCCTTGAAGAATCCGAAATTCGCGGCACAAAACACGTTTTAATAAAAACGTGACTAATCCATGCACAGATCCCTCCGCGGGGATCGAAACGTAGACCTCCGCCTACGCAAGGCCCAAACGCAGCCTTCGCTGCCACTAGCCCACAAGGGGCTTACGAAGTCCAAGACGGACTTCCTTCCACATAAACGGTCAAGCTTTTCGAAAGCTTTTCAAACCATGAGCTCTCCTCTTTCGCAGCGTAAATAGAACATTCGATCGCAGCCAAACCAATTAATTGCCTTCGATTTTCCAAGAGGGTTTAACCTTAGGAACCTTCTCATATTTATAGTCCATACGTGGACTTTAGAACACGTCGGTTGCAAAGAAAAGTAATTTCGAATTTAATCAAAATTTGCTTTCTAAAGGGTTTAAAAACCCTTAAAGTATTTTTAATAAATTAAAAATAATTTCTCCCTTAATTAATTAAATAATTAATTAATTAAAACCTTGAAGGGTTTTAAATAATAATTAAATAAATAATAAAGAGAACCTCCATTGGTTTTAATAAAAACCATTTCCAATGGAATCTCTCCGGATTCTCTTAAAAATATTCTCTTGGAATCTTCCACCTTTGAAGCCAACACATCCTCTTAACATTAATGCCATTTCCTTTTGACATCAATGACAACTCATAGACAAGAAGCTAGGATCTCAAACCCAAAATTGCCAACACGTTTTTGCATGGTGCCCCATGGTTTGGCAATGGATTTTTATAAATCCCCATGTTTTGGTTGTCGGGAACCAACAGATTATTTGGCACTATAATATCACCTTTATCAATCATATTCTACACTATATGTTTAAAGGACCAACACACTTTGATGTCATGGATCTTCACATGATGGAAGATGCAAAATAGATCATCCTGATACCCCTTTGGATTGGGCTGGTTAGGATCGACTAGCTTAATCTCAGGCAACCTGATTGCCTTAACCTCGCACAACTGATGGAATATCAAGGTCATTGGTTCTATCAAAGGCATGAATTGGCAAGGTGGGAATTGTTCTTTATTTTTTCCCCTATAATTATTCTTGTGCTACTCGTATTGCACAGGAGGAGGTTGTGGCTAATAATTCTACTTTTGTTGCCCCTTATCCTCTCCTTGGAGGTTTAACCTCACATGATTGACATGGGCTTACTTGCCCTAATGTTTTGTGGAGATCTTCTTGTACTCCTCCTTTTTGTTCTTGAGCTTCAAGTTTCCCTCTTGCAACTTGATATCCTCAATTACTTTGGCTTGCACCAAAGCTTCCTTGAATATCTAGTACTATTGTAGTTGCAACAGTAATGAGATGTGCTTAGTACAACTCTTCGTGAACATCCAGGTCAGTTCTATAGCAGTAATGGGGAATGGTAACTTTGCCATTAATCTCCTCCACCTCTTTTTATACTCTAATACTGGCTCATCATCACACTGAGCTAGCATGGCTAGATCGAAAAGGCTAGATTGCTTCCATATGTTGAAATAAAAGCATTCTAGAAAGGCATCAACTAATTGCTCAAAACTGGTGATATTGTACTTCTTCAGTTGATTAAACCACTTTCAGGATAGGCCTAAGAGGGTTGTGATGAATGTACGCAAAAGCAAGGCATCGTTGCTTGCAATATAGAAGCATACGTCCAAAAATATTGTGATATGCTCTTGCGTGTCTTCGTCACCTTTGAATTTATCTAGCCTGGGCATGTCAAAATGCTTAGGATATGCTAGAGTAGGCACCGAGGGGTCCAAAGGCTTGTTATGAATCTTACTCAATGTTGGCTTTTAAAAAGTCATACCTTGCCTCTCGATTGCTTTTACTTTCTATTCTAAGGCCTTATAGGCCTATGAGGATAGAAAGTCCTCCTACCTAAGTTGACATGAGGGTGGTCTTGGAGGTACATTCTTCCTTTATCGAGGTGGAGGACGTTGATCTTCCTCCTCCTCAACATGGGAGCTTTTAGGATATCCATGATCAGCTTTGTCTCCCTCTTCTTCCTCATATTGTATTTGCCTCTGATCTTCGAATGGTGGTGGTCATTCTCTTTGTTGGGTATTGACATGAGTGTGAACATATTACAATTGAAGATTATCATCTTCAATGCATTGTCTCTTTGCATGGGCATCCTCCAATTGATCTTGAAGGAGTTATCATCTTTGCTTGGATACAAATCTATGAAATCTATCAATGTGATCAGTCGTAAGAGGTCTCTGGTATGTGTGTTCCATGTGAGTGACCTTATGGGTTCTATACCCATCTGGAAGATTCACCATGCTTTTTCCTTTTTCCATGAAGATGGCATTGGCATCATGTTGAGTCATGTGCTGTGTACCACCCTGCATAGATAGTGGATGCAAACCATGAGGGCACTTGGAAGCCTTCCCATGTTCTCTGGTGGTCCTAATAATGCTCTCACTATGCTCACTTAAAGCATGAGTGGATGGATACAAAGGCTTGTAGCCTAACTACTTGAGGATGCTACCTAAACCATCCAAATATCTAGATCACCATGGCTCATGTGGTGGCGTACCATTGGCTCCCACATTGGATATGTTGATAGTTATATTGCAAGATTCACTACACATGGGAGTGTGAATAGACCTATACTTTGAATCAGACCTGTCAGCATGTCCCTGAATGGGCGGATATCGATCTCTTCTATACTCTAAATTTGGAGGTATGGAATCTCCTGTAGACTTAGTATGTAGGGGTACCAACTTGGTCCCTTGTATGACATACTCATCAGCCGATCCCATGGATGCATGTGCACTGTAATATTGGTAATGGTCTTCAAGTGGAGAACCCTCATGTTGAGATGCTTCATGCTCTATCCTACATCTAGAAGAGTGTACAGAAACTCCTCTATCAGGGGTATGCTCAATGGTGTCCCCTCATGTCAAATTGTCTCCTCTGATGCTCACCGAACAACATTAGGGAAGCACATGTGGATGAGGGTTTGACATATTTTGTTTTGAATTTGGTGGGGCTTGGTAATTGGCATCAATATTAAGCCTCTGTCGACCTCCCCATGTCTCCACCATGGTGTACCTAGTGTCTAGATTTATCTTTTATTATGCAAACAAGGTATACAATGGTGATTATCACTTTTACAATTTACAATGAGCTCTAAACTGTTTGATGTGTTTTCAATTTTTTGTATCAGTATTAGAAATTATTATCATGTTTGAAATCTTGTTGGATGATAATATCATTTTTATTAGCTTTCACCTGTATACTCACAGCTCGACAACTTTATTATGAACTCCAAGTCACGTAATCCAATCTATAATGTGTGATAATGAAGTCCACACATGGTCAGGGAGCACAGATCCTCCCATATCCTCACCCATTTTCCCCAGTCAGTGTTATACCCTCCAAAGATAATACATGCAAATTTGCTAGGGTACAAAAGGTTCTTGGATCTGGTATTGGTCTAGAACATAGGGTACATAGGATTTGGGCCAATAGATGGAAATCATCTCCGCCATAATTGAAACCCTACTAGTGGTTGGATGTCACTTCCAACTCACTAGATTTTAATTGAAACATGGTGTGTGTGGTTTATTTTAATTTTTGCATGAAAATAAAATGCATCATACAACATTCATGCTCATTTCCTACGTGATATGTAGTGAAAGAAATTTTCATATTCATAAAATACAAGCTACATACTACATGCTCTTTTCGACAATGCAAGTTATGATGTAAATGGCCTCTAATTGGGCCTTAGACATGCAAACCAATACACAATTTAATCTAGCACACTGGATTCTAGGGTGAACTGCAATAAGATATCTGTTGTTCCTAGCAGTGCCTAGCTAAAACACAAAAAAAGGAACCCTAAGGACCTACTCCATTTTCATGTTCTTTTTATCCTTAATCAATTTAGGTTTCAATTTCTCTATTTTGGAAAAACACAGAGGAAAAATATAGAGATAGAGAGTATTAGAAGGGCCTACTCAGGTCCTCATCTGATCTAGCTTTGAACTCCTACTGTCTACTATATCTACTATAAATCGTAGCTCTTTTGCACGGTTGCTATTGTAGACCGCATCTTGAATCCGCGGGCCAACAATGAGACCGCAACTATCAACTATGGTTTGAACCTAATATCAAAAAACATAACAATGTCAGAGATCAAGTGTTAAGAATGTAGAGTTCTATCGTGATCACCTTCTGACCTATCCAAAAATAATTCACATATCTAATACATCAATAGTAATCAACATCAAAGCATAAAATGATAAACAAGATTGCATATAACAATTAAATGGATGTTTCTTTTATTAATATTGGAAATGAATCTCAGTTAAAATCATGCCCCTCTTAGGGTCACCCAAATGTTGATACAATTGATACAATTCCAAATCCCCCAACGGGGTAGGCACAATACTAAGACTCTCTAAATAGTCACAAAATGCTCTAGGGTGGAGTTGACCCTCTTCTTCATGTTGAGGAAGGAATTAGATGATTGAATCTCCTTCGAATCTGCTTTCCTACGGTCAAGAAACAACACAAAATCATTAATAGAATAGGCAACCTCTCATTATTAGGACCTTTAAAGGATATAAACATGAAAATTCCATAACACTAATGAAATCAAGAAAATGAACAAATCATGTTAGACTTATGCAAAACTCATAAATATTGCTTAAAACATATAAACAAAAAGTATAGCTATCAATCTAATGGATTAATTGCATGAAATGAAGCATTATAACATGAAATTAAGCTAATTATGTCCTACTTGCCATAATGAAGTAAACCTAATGAAATTCATAATTTGGTTAGTTAGAGTCTCTAAAATACTAAACAAACTACTAAAAATCTTAATCTAGTCTAATGAAACACATTGCAAATTCGACAGGGCTTCACTGCTCTAATCTCCAATGCTCATTTGATTCTTTGCCCTAATTCTGAGGGGGTACTTATAGTATTACCCAAGGGATAGGTGTGGCTTCATGGAGAAGCCAAGATCAAGAAGAGGTGGTTGGGATAGTTGGATTGGAAGCCTCTAGAATCTTATGTCCTTCAACTACCCTCTTCTAGAACAAATGGTCATTCAAATTGATTTGGCTCAGATGAAGGCCAATTGAACTTTAGTTCTAGAATGTGAGTGATAGCTATGGCCTAGACTATAGACCATAGGTATCATCTACAGTTTAAACTATAGACCATAGGTCTCAACTACGGTTCATATTGATTAGGCCAAGGAGCCCAAATTGAGTGTTTAAAACCACTTCTCTATCTTAGAGTCTATCCAAGATCTTCCATATGGTCTTGTAGAATTTCCCATATGATTATTCACCATCAAGATGACACATTTTAGGTTTCTACACCTATAACTCAACCTAACTATTGAGGACATTCTCAATAGTCATGGGTTTCTCCCTTTCTTAAATAAATTCATGGTAGTGATGCAGAGATTTTTGAGGAGTTTGCAATATCCTAGAATCATGGTCGAGTTACTGTTTGAAGCCTACAATTCAATATTAGCATTCAAATTCTGGTAGAGATCATAGAATTAACAAATTTTGGCTAGGTTATCAGGTGAGACAGACATTTTATGGTTGAGGAGACCAACCATTTCTTTGATAAGGGTATAAATATTGTCTGGGAGAATGGTGGAGTTGTTAGGAAATCTCTCTCTAGACCTTGGGATAGATTCATGTCCCAATGATACATTACTTAAACATGGATAAAATTGAATCACCCCTCCATAGCTTCCACCTCACTTTCCTGAACCACTTACGAGATGTGAATCTCATCAACATAGCTGACTACCTTTACCACTCCATTGAGATTTCCATTGAAAGTCTTAGGAAGCACAATTCATCCCAACCCATTCATTAGGATCTTTATTTAATCCTATACCATGATGTCTTTCACAAATAATACCAAAATGTTAGCATCACTGCAAGCCCATATGATCTATCCCCTGTCCTCAGCCCAATCCAAGAAATCCTAGACATTGATTTTACCAGTGATGAGGATGATCTAGAGAAAGAGTTCTCTATTTCTTTCAAATAGGGTAAAAATCCTCTCTCTGGATAGTCAACTATAACCACTCCGCAATGACGTAGGTCAACTCAAATCAAGGTGGTAGGATAGCCCTAATGTCATGTGAGAGTCTTCCTAGCTCAAGAAAGTAAAGATTGAAAATTTACCCATGAAGGTGACGATTGAGGATAACATTCCCATGACATGAAATTCTCTAAGACCTTAGGTGAGCTTACCACCAATTTATTCTAGAAAACTATCCTTGACCCTTTAGCAAGGATTGTGGTGACCCTATTTGCTACTACAAATGTAACCAAGACCACTTGGATATTATACAATCAGGTATCTATTGTCCTTGATGAAATGTACCACCAACTCAAAGACCTTCAAAATAATGAGGGAGCAAAGCTTTCCAACAACATTAATTCTAAATGTGTTGTTTAGACACCTAAAATACGTCATGTGTAGGGGACTACTCATATGGGCATGCTAACAGACCATATGAAGGATCTTGGACAACTCCAAGGTGAAGTAGTGGTTTTAACCACTCAATTTAGGCAATTTTGGCCTAATCAATCCTGATCATGGTTGACACCCATGGCTAATAGAGCTAGTTGCACCTCAGACCCATGGCTAGCACTAAAACTATTTTGAATCCTAGGTTGAGCCAAATTTAGTTGCAACGGTCTAGGAAATGAAGTTCAAATGGTTTTGGGTGGGGAAGCTTTGAGATTTTTCCTCCCAACTGATCCAACCTCTTGGATCTTGATCTTGGCTTCCCAAGCAAGCCAATATTAGGGATTAGGAGTGCTATAATACCCCCTTCAAATTGGGGAGAAGTCTAGAATGATCTTGAGTTGGAATGCAGTGAAGCTCTACCAAAATGGATAGTGAAGTGACAACCCCTTGAGGAGAGTCGAAGTGCTGGCCAATTGTGGAGTGACAAGCATGAATCCATCAATGAAGCTTCCAAAGGACTAAGAAGCATCAATCACAAATTCAAGCCAATCGAACGTGAATCTTATCAAATTCAACCACCAATCCATCTTGGGACATAGAGGTGACCCTTGATCATCAATTCCATGGAGGAAATCAGAGATCTAAGCCCTGATTACAAGAGCAAGAATACTTTTAGCTCAACCGTAACTATCAACCATGGCTAACAGTGCCAGCTGCACCTCAGACCCGTGATGAGGGTTTGATCTTTAATTTCCTTTGTTTTAGCAGTAGATTTCTATTTTCAAGTATGCATTTAGCTTAATCTAGCATAGATTAACATTGTAGTAGACATTTGACCGGTTAAATTTAGGATTTAGAGGTAGATTTGCTTCCATTTCCTTGCAATTATCAATTTAGACTAGTTTCTTGAAGTTTCATGCTTTTCAAGTTCTAATGGCTAATTAGGATGCATAATAGTTAGATTTCATGCTTTCTTTACATGCTTTATAGTAATTTGGTGATTTCTTGCATATCTTCATAGATTTACATGCTTTCTTGCTTTCTTTATCATCAATTTATGCAATTGTCTCAAAAGCCTCATCAAGAGAGGCCTCCTTTGTTATTAACCCCTTTCATGTTGTTTCTTGAATGCAGGGTTTATAGGACCTAATCATTTTCAAGGCATTCAAGGTAGCATATACCTCCAACCAAAGGAGAAGAAGGCTATCTTTGGCCTTAAGCAGTTCGTGTCCATTCTGAAAAGTCTATGGATTACACCACCCCCTCGTTTAGAGGGTCTTCAAAATTGTATCAATTGTATCAAATATTGAGTATCCCTAAGAGGGACGTATTTGTAATCAGGATTTGGCAAAGTTTTAATAAAATAAAACCTTACTTTCTTGTTAAATTCATTGTTGTCCATTTTTTATTGCTTTAATACTCGATTTTAATTGATGCACTAGTTAGGTGTATGCTTTTTAGATCGATACAGATGGCGATCATGGTGGGAACCCCACAAAATTCATGAGAACTGATGGATTTTTGAATGTTTCTTGTTGCAGGTGTCAACCATGCTTGACAACCATGGTGCACAGTCTCAACCATGCTTGACAGCCATGGCTAGCAGCATATCAGAAAAGAAGACAGGATGTGAACTATCTCTCCATCAGATGAGGAATCCAGGTAATTTTGATCCTCTATGACTTTTATTTTCTAATTTATTTACTACATTAGGTAATTAAATCACCTAGATAAATAGTAAAGGAGAAATTTCAATGCAAATTCCATGTTGTCTATTAGCTACGCTGACATACCATGGCTAGATCTATTAGCTACGCCTATCAAATATGACTAATTTCTTGGCCCATGGCTCTATCCCATGGCCAGCACTATTACCTATGGTTCTATCCCATGGCTAATAGTCAGAGTCTATTTGTAGAGATTACCTATTGTGGCCCAATCAGAGGCCAATTCTATCATTTTATCTGCATTCTCTGAAGATCATTCAAATAAATTAGATGCATCTTTCTGAATATTAAAATGCTTTTATCATTAGGCATATAGGAAAGAGCATTGTATGCTTGGTGATGCATTTTCCTTTTTTACAAAGCTAAAATGAACACACACACACCATGCAACACTTAAATGCTAGTGAGTTGGAAGTCATATCCAACCACTAGTAGGGCTCAATGATAGTGGTAGTGATTTCCATCCATTGGCCCAACTCCCTTGAACCTTGTACTATTGGCCAATACCGACTCCAAGATCTATCCTAACCATGCAAAATAGCATGCATTCCTCTTTGGAGGGGTGTATCACTATGCATGGGGTGTTGGGTGAGGATCGATAGGACCTGTGCTCCCTACTCGGGTGTGGATTTCATCTCCACATTTTGGGGGTTTACATGACCATGACTTTCATTGTCGATTGTCGAGCTACGAGCATACAGGTGAAAACCTTAAACTATTTGAGCATTACATCAACAATTTCAAACACGATGAGAGTAGTTTAAATTTTCAACAAATTTCAAACACATCAAACTAGTGTAGGGCTCACAAAGAAATTTTAAAAGAGATAATCATTCTTGTTTGCTTTGTTTGCTTTAAAATCTACATACAAGATAATACACATCATGGTTAGAACATGGAGAGGCCGATCTCGATGTAGAACCGAGGTCAAATTCGAAGCTCCACCTAATGCACAACACAATGCGTCAAACCCTCAATCACAAGATCCTCCTGAATGATGTTCGATGAGCATTAGAGGGGATAACTCTATGCATGGGGGTTCTCATCAGAATACCCCACCTAGAGGAGGCAATGTACATGCCTCATGAGATAGATCCAAGTATGGAAGATCCCAACATGGGGCCTTCGAGCATGGGAGCATATATCATGATCGTACACCTCATGGATCCACTGGATCCACTAAAGAGTACATCATGGAGGAAGGAACTATAACCAAGTTGGTTCCCATCCATACTCGAGCTAAGGGTGGCTCAAGGCCCCCACTAGTTCAAAATAGACAAGTAGAAAATCCACCCATTCAGGGGTAGGAAGAGAGGGTTGCTTCAAAGCATAGGCCCACATAGACTCCAAACAATAATGAACTTGGTAAGTTCACATTTGATATGTCTAAGGTTGGAGTCAATGGTATGCCACCACATGAGTCGTGGTGCACTAGATAATTGGATGGTCTTGATAGAGTCCTAGGGTAGCTAGGGTATAAACCCTTGGTTGTGCACTCTCATTCTATGAGTTCTCATAGTGAGAGCACACATAGGACCATCAGAGAACTAGGAGAATGCTCTAAGCATTCTTGTAGTATACTTGCCCCATCGACCCATGTGGGCATAGATCATAGACAACACCAAAATGTAAATGTCATCTACATAGACAAAGGCAAGAGCATGGCAAACAAGTCTGTTGGAGGTCATACCAATAAAGCTTCTTGGATAGAATGAATCCACTAGAGACCACATACGACCGATCTTATAGATCGATCATAGAAATTAGTGTCAAAACAATGGTAGCAGATCTTCCAAGATCAATTGGAAGATGTCCATGTAGAGCGTGAGCACCTCAAAAATGAGGATACTCAAAGATAGAGGTTGCTAAGGTAACATATTTTTGAGCAATGCATGCATGAGCAATGCATCCTTGATCAAAAGGAGCATGTTGAGAGAGAGGATCGATTGGCTCATACCAATTTACCCCTTAGAGTGAATACAGGGAGCACACTCATAGATGAGCTACTTCATAGCCTAAATTGCACCCTGAGCACATTGAAACTCATACTCACCACATGGCCCAAAACATGATGCAGCACCAAGCGCTAGAACATCATGGGCATACATAGTATGAAGAAGTAGTAGGAGATGAGCAAGAATAGGAATATCTTAAGATCTCCTTAGTGGACGTGGAGGATGAGCCTAGTCCTCCACCTCGATCGAAGAAGATTTTACCTCCAAAGGCTCCTCAAAGACCTCTCAGAGAAGAGGAAATTCTATCTTCGAAGGCCTATCAGGCCTTGGTAGACAAGGTTAGAGCTATAGAGAAACAAGGGATGACTTATCAAAAGCCAACCTTGAACAAAATACATAATGAGCCTTTATGCCCTTCAGTGCCCATTCCAGCGTATCCTGATCACTTCGAGATGCCAAAGCTAGAGAAATTTCAAGGAGAGGAGGATGCTCAGGAACATGTTATGAGCTTTATGGATATGTGCTTTCAGATAGAAAGCAATGATGCTCTATTGCTGAGAACCTTCATCACAACCCTTTCAGGCCCTACCCGAGAGTGGTTCAATCAACTTAAGAGGCACAACATAACCAGCTTTGAACAACTGGCTAATGCATTTCTTGAACGCTTCTCCTTTGATGTCAAGAAGAAGGTAAACCTATCTGATCTGGCTACTTTAATGCAACATGATGATGAGCCGATCATGGATTATGGGAAAATATGGAGAAAGTTAATGGTAAAGTTACCATTTTCCATTCTGACCATAGAACTAACTTGGATGTTTACAAAGAGTTGTGCGAAGCACATCTCATTACTACTGTAGTTGCAATAGTATCAAACATTTGAGGAGGCCTTGGTGCAAGCCAAGGTAATTGAGGACATCAAGTTATAGGAGGGTAACTTGAAGCTCCAGAACAAGAAGGAATGGAACAAGAAGAACACCCAAAATCAAAATCACTAGGCCAAGCCGACCCATGTGAACCAAGTGGTGTTAAACCTTCAGAAAGGGGATAAGGGGCAACAATAGAATTATCAAGCCCAACCTCCTCCTGCGTGATACGATCAGTGCAATAATAATAAGAAGGGTAAGAATAAAGAACAACACCCACCTCGCCAGTTCACACCTTTGTCGGAGTCGATGACATCGATATTCCATCAACTATGTGAGGCCAAGGCCCTTAACTTACTAGAGATCAAATTAATAGACCCTAATCAACCCAAACCAAAAGGGTATAGGGATGATCTATATTGCGCTTTCCATAGAATGAAGGGACATGACATCGAAGGATGTTATAGTTTCAAACACATAGTGCAAAACATGATCAAAAAGAAAAAAAGGTGAGCTAATTATGGACAACCCTCAGGCTCTAGACAACCAAAATATGGGGATCTTCAAGAACCCCTTACCGAATCATGAGCCATCAAGGAACAATGTTGGTCATGTGAATCAAGTGTGGGTGGAACCGCCAACTCAAGGATTCATCGACATGGTCAATGTTGTCACAAGACAAGGGAGGTATGAGTGACCAAATCCACCTCTAGCTCCAATTAGGGTTCAAGATGCACCCCCTCAAATGCCAGCGCAAAATATGCTAGGCCCACCAACTAGACCGGTGGTGACCATCAGGAGTAGGCTAGTTCAAAGCCTACAGACAACTCCAATGAAGTTGTCGATCTATGAACTGATTCAGCAGTCTCCTAAGCATAGGGAGATGCTCATGGACATCCTAAGGTCTATCGAAGTTTAGTCCCAGGACCCTGAAGCATTTACGAACTTCATGGGACATGTGCAGCAGTGTAGTGAACCAGTGATTCAATTTAATGATCATGAGATTAAGATGGTCTCCACTGCTATAGCGGACCCACCACTACATATAATTGTGTGTGTTAATCACACACCATTTAAATAGGTTTTTATTGACATAGGGTCATCAATCAACATTATTACTACCAAGGCATTGACACATCTAAAGTTGCCAAAGTCACACATTGTACCTTCTACCTTCACCTTGAGAGCATTTAATGATGCGCTATGCTCAATGGTAGGTACTATAGTTCTTTCGATTCAGGTTGGACTGAAGACCATCCCTGTGATGTGTCATGTGATAGAAGGTGCCATGCAATATAACATCCTCCTAGGGAGGCCTTGGATTAGAGAAATGCATTGTGTTCCCTCGATTTTACATCAATGTATTAAATATATACATGAGGGACAAGTTCACATGGTTCCTTCCGATGAGGAGCCATTTAAATATGTGAACTTAGCAGATTTACCTAGAGATTTCATTCTCCCCTCAATGCATCTGGATATACGACCGACATCACCTATCAAACATCTAGAAGGTAAATTAAAAGGAGTGTGTGCAGGACCTTCCACGACAGCACCACAACTATCAGAGCACACAACAATAGCTTCAACAAAGCCTACGACATCCATGATGCTTAGGAATGACAAGAAGCTTAAGGTAGTTATGGGTGAAAAAGAGCCAAAGCAAGCACCCAAGGTAGCAACTATCAAGGTTCCTAGTCCCATGGATGAAGGGGATGCTCAAAATCAAGTCGAGGAGGCACCTCAGCCTACCTCACCTACTTCTTTAGTAGGGTCATCTACACCGTAGGTGACCATACATTTGGTTAATCCTGGATTAGTAGAATATATAGTGTAGAATGTGACATTCACACCATTTATCGAGACTACATAGGACATGGGCCGACCTCAAGCCCATCACTTTCCCATAGGGATGGTGGTACCACTAGGGGTGCCACCCAACCAAACAAACTTCATTTATGGAGGGCTTGATCAATATGCAAATCGCATGCCCATAGATGAGGATGATGATGAACCATTCATGGTGAATGTTCATTATTTGTCTAACCCTGAGTTCACCTTGCACTACTTTGAACGTTACCATTGGCATGGTTACGGTTTAGGCTTATTCGAGCAAGGGCACTGAACTCCTTATGAACCATAGTATCAGCTACCAACTGATAGGTTTGGGTTAGGCTACCATATAAGAGGATAGGATGAGCTCTTAGCAGCATCTCTCGATCATCTAAACCTTAGTTTGGGGGATGATGTGGATTGGAATCCTTATCACCCTAACCCTTCTCACATACAAAGGGGTAATAGGTTGGTAACCTACGTCTCTATTGAGCCACCTGAGATCTATCATGATAACATCATGGTAGAGGTCAATCCAGGAGATATTCCAAGAGCCGACTTGGACATTGAAAGTCATGAAGCTACCGATGACACTAGTATGCAGATCCAAAATCTAGGTATAGCAATAGACACTGAATCAGAAGTTGCTTCTGAGGAAGTGCAAGTAGAGTCCATTATCAAAAGTGATGGACCAAATTGTGATTCTGGAATAGATGATGATGAGCAATCCTCAAGAAATGAACGATATGAGGATAAAACTGAGTTGGCCTACTTAGGCCCTCTACATTTATGTCATCTATTACCCATGGAGATAGTGGGTGAGAATGAGGGATCCCTCATTGATGATAGTGGCTATGAAGAGTGGGCCTACCTTGGGCCTCATCTTGCTAATCACCCGATTCCTAGTCGATAGGGGTGAAGGACTCATATATGATAATGATGATGAGGATGAGACCGAGAGAGCCTATCTCGGGCCTCACTATTTATGCCATCATCATGAACCGGTTGACATCGATGAGATGTATCAGAGAGTCTATCCTGGCCCATGCCTTAGAGGGAGACCACCCAATTTGGATATGATTTATCATATAGTCTTCCCTGATCCATCGACATACATGCAACTCCTTGAGCCAAGTGATCCCACTTTCCAGTCTATTCATAGACTGGATCCGAAGATCCCCATACCCCTAGAGCCACATCTTGGGTATGTGAATAGCACATATAACGTAGAATTGCACACACGTGGTCCTGGAGATCTAATCCATTCCATCAATATGATCTCCATTGATTTGACCACTCCACTTCACAATCCAACCGATCCTTCCAAACCATTGTGTCTTAATGTAGATGCTATTGATTGGGATCATGCTGATTCACCACTAGAGCCTGAAGATTTCTTCCCTAACGAAGAAATGTTGCAACCTTTCCATTTTGCACTAGGCTATGCACATGATGTTTATCACGCTGAGGGAAATTTTGATGCAGGACCTTTAAACCCAGTTGATGACATCCACTTGATTCCTATGCCTCACCAGCTTGAGGAGGGATCACATATGTTAGTAGAGGAAACCTTCGATGTGGATATCAGTGATGATCCCACTAATCCTAAGAAGGTTAAGTTTGGAGAGAGTCTATCTCCTGATGAGCGTGCCAACCTCATCCCTCTACTAAAAGAGAGACCTGATCTCTTTGCTTGGACATACAAGGATATGTCGGGACTAGATCCAAAAATGGTTACTCATAACCTTTCGCTAGACCCCTCTAAAAGGCCTATCAAGTAGAAGCTCAGGAAGATGCATCCAATAGTCACTTTAATGGTTAAATATGAGTTGCAGAAGTTGTTGGATGTAGATTTCATTATCTCCATCGACTATCCAGAATGGGTATCAAACATGGTACCTGTAGGAAAACCTGATGGAAGGATCCATATCTATATGGATTTCAGAGACCTCAACAAGGCAACACCAAAGGATTCATTCTCATTGCCCAACATAGATGCTCTTGTAGACGCAACTGCAGGTCATGAGATGCTCTCCCTTATGGATGGTTTTTTTGGTTACAACCAAATTCGGATTAAAGCTAAAGACCAACACAAAACCACATTCACAACACCATGGGGAATATTCTGTTATAAAGTTATGCCATTCGGCCTTAAAAATGTTGGTGCCACATATCAGCAAGCCATGACATACATTTTTCATGACTACATGCACAAAATCTTAGAAGATTATATCGATGACTTATTGGCAAAGTCATTGCTGCATTCAGAGCATTGTTGAGAAGCAACACACCCCCGCTGAAAAATGAATTTCCATCCTTTGAAATATTGAGCTTTCATTTTGCAGTAAGGACCCTCTTGATGTTTTTCAGGTTTTAATTCCAATTTTTTTGCTTACCTCCTTCTTCAAGTTTTGCCTGTATCCAAGTATTCTTGCATCTGGCTTTGTTTTATTTCAGAATTCATTTTTCAAATGTTAGAATCATTGCTGAGTAAAGAAAATATTTCACTGATATGAGAAAAATGCAGAATACAGACAGATAAATTCATTAGAAACCAAAACTTTCCATTTTTGGAAGTGTCGCGATATCACGACACTTCCATTTTTGGAAATGTCGCGATATCGCGACGGGTTTTGGAAAAGTCGGCCAAGTCGCAAAAACGTAGCAAAATCGTGACACTTCCATTTTTGGAAATGTCGCGATATCGCGACACTTTCCATTTTTGGAAATGTCGCGATATCGTGACACTTTCCATTTTTGGAAATGTCGCGAAGTCGCGACGGGTCTGGGAAAATTTTGCTGAATGCTGAAAACGTCGCGATATCGTGACACATTTTGGATGAAAGCAAGTCTTGTGGAAAACGTCACGATATCGCGACACATTTTGGATGAATGCAAGTCTTTATGGCAGAAGAAGGAAGTGCAAGAAAGACAGGCATCGCAAAATCGCGACATGTCGCATTTTCGCTGTGGCAGAAGCAAAAATTGGCTAAGGCACAAACGTATCGCGAAATCGTGACGTTTTTCAGGAGAAGGGGTCAGGACGTACGGACCATCGCGATTTCACATGTCGCGAAATCGCGACAGGTCCATGTCAAAAGAAAGCCGCCAAAGCCAAAGGAAGACAAAAGAAAGAAGTGTCCAGGGCAAGTTAGTAAGCAACCAAAGGCAAGTCAGAAGTTGAGCAAGTCAAAAGATAGGCAACAGTCCAAAAGGGCCCAAGGCATGAGAGTGTCATGAAATCGCGACGTCGCGATTTCGCGACGTCGTGAAATCGCAACACGATTGGGAGAAACGGGGCCAAGGCAGGAATGCATCGTGAAATCGCGACGTCGCGATTTCACGACGTTGCGAAATCCCGACGCATTTGGCGGTGGAGGCAACGGTCCCGAAAGTGTCACGATTTCGTGACGCCTTCGGGCCGTTGTGAAATCGCGACAAGAAGAACCAGAAGGAGCCAAGGCACAGAAAGGGTCACGATTTCGTGACATGTCGTGAAATCATGACATGTCGCATTTTCGCGGCCATGTTAGACAGAAAGATGACCAGGGCGAAAACGTAGCGATTTTGCTGCATGAAAGCAGAAAGGTGCATGGCATAAGAAAAGAGGCATAATTTCATGATAGTAACGGCAAAGAAGCACCCAAGGCAGAAATAGGTCACGATTTCGTGACATGTCGCGAAATCGTGACATGTCGCATTTTCACGGCCATGGCAGGAAAACAGCACAGAATGGAAAACAGCTGGAAATGGACACGTGTCACGATTTTTGTGACACGTGTCAAAGCAAAGCAAGCCTACGTATAATGAACTTTAGGGTTTTGATTGAACTTTAAAGTTTTGATTTAATATTATTAAAATACTAATCCATCTTTTGTCTTTTATGCAGGAAGCCATCTGGCACTTGCATGATAACGGGAGAAATGGCCAGAAAGATAAAGTTAAGTGCAAATTAATCGAAGACCGCCATATTGAAATGAGAGATGCCAAGAATTGTTGTTTCATCCAAATTTTACAGATCTGGCCGCAAAGAGACTTTACGGTGACTAAGCAGCTGCCCATTTAATGGAGTATGTCGAGAATTGGCCGAAAAATGAAAATATCTACACACAGTTACCGGAATTTGCCGATGGATGCATTTAATGATAATTTATGGCAGAATTAATGGCGTGCAGAGATTTTCAACTCAGGGATGGCTCTGCGGAGATGAAATGTCAAAAAAGTGGTGACTCATCCAAATTACCCGAGGGAATTAATGAGGACATTTACTCACAGTTACGGGTGAATGCAAGTGGCATTCGAATTTTGTCTTCTCCATTTATGGCAAGTGACTGCACTGATTTGCAGAATGGTTAAGTTTTATCAAGACTTTATTTTTAAAGGCTTTATATTGTAAAACCCGGGTAGTAGGGTTTAAGATGATAAGATTTAGGGTTTGAGAAGAAGATATTTCTAAAAAGATCAGGGTCTGTCCTGAGTCTATAAATACTTCTTCTAAATGTAATCGTAGGAGGCGGAGACTTAGAAATAAAAGGCTATTGAAGCAATTTCTTGCAAATCTTGTTAAATACTTTATTTCTGGACTTGGAGTTGATGTGCTTTTGTTTTCTGTGATAGCATGGCCAGGAGCCTAATCTTTTTAGATTGTGATAAGTTCATCTTCTTTTGTTATCCGTTTCTTTAAAGTTTATTAAATATATGTTGTAAATCTGTGTTATCAAGATTAAATATGTTGTTGGGCTTCATTTGTTCTATTGTATGCTAGGGAAAATCATAGATTTAAGGTTCAAGTTTGTTCTAATTGCTCTGTCCTCACTGTGTGAGCTATGCTGCTGGTGAGAAATACCAATTTTAATGGACTTCCCTTCTGTTTATGATTTTCTTTCAGATCTGTTCCATCTCTGCCTTATGCTCTTAGTAGAAAGTGATCTTAGAAAGCTGGACACTTTCTTCTTTGATTTGTTCTATTGTGAAGCTGATAGTATAAATAAAATTGGTAGTTTTGGTTTTACAGCTAAGTTTGATAAACTTCTCTTTTTGCCTTACCCTACCCTCTTTGTTTTACCGTGAAATGATCCATTTTTATTTTCTTTTAAATTTGTCTTTTATTTAAATCTGTTGACCCATAAGAGCTAGATCAAAGAACTAATTTTAAATCTGATTGTCAACAAGTGACAACTTCTAAACATTACTGAACAAGTTCAAGAACCCGTTGTAAGGTAACAGATAGTCCATATTGAAAACTATTCCAAAAGTGAAAAAGAGTGAATAGACATTCGACCCAACTCTGTAACTCACACCTTGGATAACCAACTAGATCCTAAAGTGAGTGGGATTTATCCCGTATAAGTGTTATCAGAGTTTCATGCTCATTCTTCACAGGGTGTGTATAAAAGTCGGACCAACATTTAAAAATGGCGCTAGAAGGAGGGCTGAACTTACGTTCTTAGTGCGCTTGAGTTGAGAAATCTGATTGTATGTGGTACTTGACAAATACTGTATTTTATCCAAAGTCTGGTAGCCAATTTTCCCTCCTCCTCAGCCTTTAAAATTTTGTTGTTTGAGTTTTTTGCCTGAACAGCGGAACTTAACACCAACATTTAAAAAAGGAGGGCCCACTGAACTCCGGTCAGTATTGTAAGTTGTCTGTACAATATTTAAAATTGCCAGAAAAGAGGACCCGAAGTTCAGTAGTTTGTTAAGGATTGTTTTATCACCACTTGTAGTTACTCCAACTACAACTCAGAATATCACCGTCAATCAAGTAGTAATGGCAAGCTGGTTGGGTTCCACTGCCTTAAATATCCCTGGTACAGCCCATGATCTGCCCAGACATCCTGAGAGATATCTCCCTAGATACAAGCATGATGGGACTAAAACAGCAGAAGAACACCTGATGGCATATAAGAATGCTCTAAAATTGTTAAATATACAGCATGAAGATGTTGCTTGCAGATTGTTCCCGTTCACTCTCCAGGAGGGAGCTTATGACTAGTTTCTAAATCTCACTAGCGATTCTATTACCAGTTGGAATGACCTAGAGAAAGTTTTTATATCACAATTTGGGGAAGTGATAGACCCCAGTGTGTTATACCAACAATTTTCCAAGCATCAAGAGAGAGTCGGGAGAAGCTATCAGGTCTTTCAATATGAGGTTCCAAAGAGCTTATGGTAGAATGACTGGTCATTACATCCCAAATGCAAATCTGGCCTTAGAAATCTATAAGAATGCATTGGATTCGGTGACCTCTATTTTCCTCAAGAGAGACATCAATATCACAACCCTGGCAGGAGCTTATAAAGAAGCTTTAATTCTTGAAAGACAGTTAGGACCTCAAATTCTGAGCAGTCCTTTGATATCCTATGTTACATAGAACATGCCTATTTCGGATCCCATTCCACATCATGAGTTAGTGCCAACATATAATGCTCTACCCAAGGAAACTCCGTTAATTGTGACATCCACTCAGCATGTGCAAAATATAGAGAAAGGTTCTAACAAGTTCAAAGTGGAAGTGCTTGAAGTAAACATTTGTGATCTAGCATTACCCAAATTTGAAGTTTTTCCTGGTGAGTTAAATTTCCCTAGAAATCAAAGAAATATTGATATTTCTGGTTCATCCAAAAATAGTACGACCAGGGTTTCAGATTCTTTTCCCGAAGAGTCAAAAAATCTTGTAGAGATTCCTATGGATGAAGTACAAGATTTTCAATAGTTCAAAAGGGACAGTTATAATTTGAGATGTGAAAGTCCAGAACCTACCAATGATCCTCCCTCACCAAAGGATGATGAAAATGAGATTCAATATCACTATGCGAAGTAACTAGGAAGGAGGATAACATCATTGAGGATATGAAGGAAATTAAAGTCGACATCACCCTCCATGAGCTGGCCTAGATTGTTGAACAAAAAGATAACTTGATTGAAGCTTACTCTGGACCACCTATTGAATTTCAAGAAAAGGAGGAAAAGATAGTAAATGTGAATGTGGTCAACCAACTCGGAATAGATAAAGAGTCTCAGTATAAGCCTTTGATTATTGAACATAATATTAAAGAAAAGGTTGTAAATCATGTTGATGTGGATATTGGAGATTATAATTTGGCAACCAAGAAGGTAAGACAGGTTACAGCTCTGACCAATTACAACAATGATGTTTGGACATTACACATTGATGGGGTTAAATCTAAGCAAGGCTCAGGTGAAAAAGCAAATTATAAAAATTCTGCTAGAGGGATAAAAATTGAAGTCTTGGATATTGAAGCAGTAGAGCAACCACAAAATGTTCGAGCTATTAAGAACCAGGACATACGAATAAAATTTGATCTCTTTGAGTTGTTACATAAATCTGAAGATGTGATGATCTGGGTCTATAAAGGCTTTAAGGTATTTGATCCTGGGGGGTTTTTACATTCCGTCCCTTTGAAAGAATTCTGCAAACCCTTCAAGTAGAAGCATAAACATGTTATCATATGATTTGTTATTATATGATTTGTTTAATTTGAAAGAGTTGCAGATTTGTTTTTCAGTGGGACAAGATCCATAAAATATATAAAAAATAAAATAAAATAAAATAAAGGAGAGAGGGAAGACGGTAAACACAAGTCTTTCCTAGGTAGCAAAAAAAAAATTTGGAAGCATAGTCTGGAGTGCATTTCGTCAACAGGACCTGAAAGGTAATTTTTCTAAATTTACTTGCAAATGGTCAAAAAATTTTAAGGCACTATTTCTCTGCTTTTCCATCTGCTACATTTTTTGAGTGATCAAAGAAGTTGTAACATGTGTATACATTGTAAATAAGCTTTAATGTCTGTACAGTTTTATTTTATTTTGTTTTTAAAGGTCTGTGTTTATCCTTGGAAGTCTGTACAGTTTATTTTATTTTAAAGTTTCTGTTCTTTAAAACCTTTGCCTGAGCATCAATGAAAAAGTCAGCTTTCTAAAAATTGTTTTTATTCTGAGTCCAGAATCCAGTGTTCATTATCATAATTGTGAGATAGTCTGTTTGAACTGAACAGTGGAACTATTTTTTTAGTCAGAACAATAGTGGAAGGATGATTGGATTTTGTGTCTTGCTTGCCATAGTTATTTTAATTATAAAGAAACTGCTATGTTGTTTGGCTGGAGAAACTCCCAGGGAATCCAAGAAAAGTTGGTTATAAGAGGGGACTATGATTCATGTAATTATTTGAGTATCCACAGAGGCTATCAGTGCCCAGGCTGAAGCAGTTCCAGATTGATGAAATATTAAAAGAAAATTGTTGTTCTTTCTAAGGCTTTTTAGATGTTGATATATTTCAAAAGAGAGAGAGAGAGAAGATGAAAGTTGAGCAAGACAGCATAGAATTGGCACTCTGTTATTTCCAATATATATAAAAAAAAAAAAAGAAAAAAAGAGAGTAATGTAATCAAAGAGATAGCCAAGACTTCAAAAGATGTTTTTCTTCTACCAAGTTGTAGATTCTACCTTACAGTTGTGAATCTGGGTCGTGTAAATCTAAAGGGTAACTCTGTCGGGGCTGTAAAAGGCTAAACTAGTAAACAGAGCTCTACTCGGTTTCCCCTTTTTACAATCTAGAAAAGTTGATCAATCCAGAGTTCAACATTCGAAGGCCCAGTCATTCTTGAAGAAAGTTTTATACACTTATAATTGCACATCAAAAATATTCCTTAAATGATTCAGCCTAGTATGTCCTTGGGAAATTTTGACAACTATCAGCTAGTAGTTAAATTGTTTTGAAGAATATCTGTGGCAAGGCATGATACATGGTCTATGTTGTTTTGAAACTAGAGTCCTGGGTTCTAAAATAATGCTACTATTTTACCCGTAGATATCGCCATTTGTTGAGAAGCAACACACCCCCACCGAAAAATGAATTTCCATCCTTTGAAAACATTGAGCTTTCATTTTGCAAGTAGGGACCCTCTTGATGTTTTTCAGGTTTTAATTCCAATATTTTTTGCTTACCTCTTTCTTCTTCAAGTTTTGCACTAGTATCCAAGTGTTCTTGCATCCGACTTTGTTTTAGTTCAGAATTCATTTTTCACATGTTAGAATCATTGCTGATTAAAGAAAATCTTTCACTGATATGAAAAAATGCAGAATACACATAGATAAATTCATTAGAAGCCAAAACTTTCCATTTTTGGAAGTGTCATGATATCGCGACACTTCCATTTTTGGAAATGTCACGATATCGCGACGGGTTTTGGAAAAATCGGCCAAGTCGCAAAAACGTAGCGAAATCGCGACACTTCCATTTTTGGAAATGTCGCGATATCGCGACACTTTCCATTTTTGGAAATGTCGCGATATCGCGACACTTTCCATTTTTGGAAATGTCGCGAAATCGCGACGGGTCTGGAGAAAATTTTGCTGAATGCTGAAAACGTCGCGATATCGCGACACATTTTGGATGAAAGCAAGTCTTGTGGAAAACGTCGCGATATCGCGACACATTTTGGATGAATGCAAGTCTTTATGGCAGAAGAAGGAAGTGCAAGAAAGACGAGCGTCGCAAAATCGTGACATGTCGCATTTTCGCTGCAATGAAGCAAAAATTGGCTAAGGCACAAACGTGTCACGAAATTGCGACGTCACGAAATCGCGAAGTTTTTTAGAAGGGGTCAGGACATACAGACCGTCGCGATTTGGTCCATGTCAAAAGAAAGCCACCAAAGCCAAAGGAAGACAAAAGAAAGAAGTGTCCAGGGCAAGTTAGTAAGCAACCAAAGGCAAGTCAGAAGTTGAGCAAGTCAAAAGATAGGCAACAGTCCAAAAGGGCCCAAGGCATGAGAGTGTCGTGAAATCGTGATGCAGTTGGGAGAAACGGGGCCAAGGCAGGAATGCGTCACGAAATCATGACGTCGCGATTTCACGACGTCACGAAATCGCGACGCGTTTGGCGGTGGAGGCAAGGGTCCCGAAAGTGTCATGATTTTGCGACGCCTTCAGGCCGTCGTGAAATCACGACAAGAAGAACCAAAAGGAGCCAAGGCACAGAAAGGGTCACGATTTCATGACATGTCATGAAATCATGACATGTCACGTTTTCGCGGCCATGTTAGACAGAAAGATGACAGAGGCGAAAGTAGGATTTGCATGAAAACAGAAAGGTGCATGGCACAAGAAAAGAGGCACGATTTCGCGACATGTCGTGAAATCATGACATGTCACGTTTTCGCGGTAGTAACGACAAAGAAGCGCCCAGGGCAGAAACAGGTCACGATTTCGCGACATGTCACGAAATCGTGACATGTCACATTTTCGTGGCCATGGCAGGAAAACAGCACAGAATGGAAAACAGCTGGAAATGGACACGTGTCACGATTTTTGCGACACGTGTCAAAGCAAAGCAAGCCTACGTATAATGAACTTTAGGGTTTTGATTGAACTTTAAAGTTTTGATTTAATATTATTAAAATACTAATCCATATTTTGTCTTTTTTGCAGAAAGCCATCTGGCACTTGCATGATAACGGGAGAAATGGCCAGAAAGATAAAGTTAAGTGCAAATTAATCGAAGACCGCCATATTGAAATGAGAGATGCCGGGAATTGTTGTTTCATCCAAATTTTACAGATCTGGCCGCAAAGAGACTTTACGGTGACTAAGCAGCTGCCCATTTAATGGAGTATGTCGAGAATTGGCCGAAAAATGAAAATATCTACACACAATTACCGAAATTTTCCGATGAATGCATTTAATGAAAATTTATGGCAGAATTAATGGCGTGCAGAGATTTTCAACTCAGGGATGGCTCTACGGAGATGAAATGTCAGAAAAGTGGTGACTCATCCAAATTCCTAGGGGAATTAATGAGGACATTTACTCACAGTTGCGGGTGAATGCAAGTGGCATTCGAATTCTGTCTTCTCCATTTATGGCAAGTAACTGCACTGATTTGCAGAATGGTTAAGTTTTATCGAAGCTTTATTTTAAAAGGCTTTATATTGTAAAACCCGGGTAGTAGGGTTTAAGATGATAAGATTTAGGGTTTGAGAAGAAGATATTTCTGAAAAGATCAGGGTCTGTCCTGAGTCTATAAATACTTCTTCTAAATGTAATCGTAGGAGGCGGAGACTTAGAAATAAAAGGCTATTGAAGCAATTTCTTGCAAATCTTGTTAAATACTTTATTTCTGGACTTGGAGTTGATGTGCTTTTGTTTTCTATGATAGCATGGCCAGGAGCCTAATATTTTTTAGATTGTGATAAGTTCATCTTCTTTTGTTATCCATTTCTTTAAAGTTTATTAAATATATGTTGTAAATCTGTGTTATCAAGATTAAATATGTTGTTGGGCTTCATTTGTTCTATTGTATGCTAGGGAAAATCATAGATTTAAGGTTCAAGTTTGTTCTAATTGCTCTATCCTCACTGTGTGAGCTATGCTGCCAGTGAGAAATACCAATTTTAATGGACTTCCCTTCTATTTATGATTTTCTTTCAGATCTGTTCCATCTCTGCCTTATGCTCTTAGTAGAAAGTGATCTTAGAAAGCTGGACACCTTCTTCTTTGATTTGTTCTATTGTGAAGCTGATAGTATAAATAAAATTGGTAGTTTTGTTTTTACAGCTAAGTTTGATAAACTTCTCTTTCTGCCTTACCCTACCCTCTTTGTTTTACCGTGAAATGATCCATTTTTATTTTCTTTTAAATTTGTCTTTTATTTAAATCTATTGACCCATAAGAGCTAGATCAAAGAACTAATTTTAAATCTGATTGTCAACAAGTGACAACTTCTAAACATTACTGAACAAGTTCAAGAACCCGTTGTAAGGTAACAGACAGTCCATATTGAAAACTATTCCAAAAGTGAAAAAGAGTGAATAGACATTCGACCCAACTCTGTAACTCACACCTTGGATAACCAGCTAGATCCTAAAGTGAGTGGGATTTATCCCGTATAAGTGTTATCAGAGTTTCATGCTCATTCTTCATAGGGTGTGTATAAAATTCGGACCAACAAGCATGTAGAGGTTCTCATAAAAGTCTTTGATTGCCTAATAGAGCATAATATCGGGTTGAATCCCAAGAAGTGCATATTTGGTGTAACTTAAGGAAAGCTCTTGGGATTCATCGTTTCAATATGAGGTATCAAAGTCAATCCAGTGAAGGTTAAGGCCATACTAGAAATGCATCCTCCCACAAATATTAAAGAATTAGGAATCCTACAGGGCAAAGTAGCATCCATAAAGCGATTCATCACATAATTATCATACAAATACTAACCCATGAATTGGTTACTACACAAGGGGGTCCCATTCAATTGGAACAAGGACTTTCAAGTGACCTTTGCTAAAATCAAGCAATACCTAGCAACACCACCAATGATAGATCCACCAAGACCATATGTGCCTTTATTGCTATATCTATAGCACCCTAAAATTGGCACAGTAAAACCTTAGTAAATAATTCAAATTTGAATTTTAACCCCGAACCGCCTGTTAAACCGCTTTCCTTGTTTTCCACGCCATTTTTAGGATTTGTTGTGACCGTTGGACGATATCATCGCCGATCAGATGATATCGCCTCAGATCGGACGAATTCGTCTGGAGCAGAACGTCCAGACGATTTCGTCCCAAAACTAATTTTTCATAATTAGCTTTTGTTTCAACGGCATCTCTAACCGGGGCAAAAGCGTGTCTGCATGGTTAGAGACTTCCCCCGTTGGAGATCTCCCAAATTGGGATGATCTCCAACCTCCCAACCTCCTTCCTATGCCTATTTAATCTTAGGCCCTCCCCTTGACATTCCCCTGGCTGAATTTTACTGCACTTCGAGTTTTACATGCATTAGAATGTCTTAGACTACTGTTTGCCTTTGTCCCTTTTCAAATTTTCTTGCAAGAACTTTGTCATTCTTCAGCCGAAGCAAGCTCAGATCGTCGCAGACGATCCTGTACGATCTCGGACGATCATGCCACAATTCAAGATGATTATGTATTTTGTAGACGATTTCGACTGCAGCCAACGTTGGGGGCAAATCCATGCCCTGAGTTTGCATTCTCTGTCCATTATCTACTATTTTGCTTTGCATTAGTTAGATTTATTTCTATTTTGCATCTTGGAGTTCACCTCATGTAGCATAGATGCATGATAGAGTCAAAGTTAGTCATTAAAACAATGCATTTTACTTAATTTGTTATCTAAAGTTGTCATTCTAACATTCATACTTTCATTTCTATCATTTTCCCTTGCTTTTGCAATTGTATTTTTTGTTCTTGGTATCCATTTCTGTAGTTGCAGGTCTCTGATGAAATCGTCAGACGATTTCGTCAGATTAGAGACGATTTCGTCAGATTAGAGACGATCTTGTCAGATTAGAGACGATCTTGTTAGATCAGTAGATCAGGGACGATCCTGTCAGATCAGAGACGATCCTGTCAAATTCTAGACGATCTGGATCGCTTCAAAAATTAGAACCTCCATCAGACATCCGAATCAGGTATGGCTTTTCTAATCTAGTATATTTCTTGTATTTTCTGTTTAATTCTATTTTCTGTATTCATATAATTAACATTTCATATAGCTTAGCTTAGATTCATTTGGCCAAACCTAGGACTTGAATGATTAAAGCTAAAAATGAACACATCAAACACATTCCCAACCTAGGCGTGGAAACTGCCATTCAAAAGTTTCCTGGTGAACCCACCATCCATCGAAAATTCACCCTTATACACCTCCCCCGAGAGGCGGGACCTTCAAAGGGCCTCTCAGTCCGAGGTATTGTCCCATCCTTTTCACATCCCCCTTCGGGCACGGATCCTATAGCCTGAAGGTAAGGGTGCAAAAAATTTGGAGCGATACATTTTGGTGAACCCGACGTGAATAACATAGGCATCTTTCTGATTCAAAAATATAAAAAAACAAAAAAAAATATATATATGTATACAAAAAAAAAAAGTAACAAAATCATCATTTCAAGTTTGTATGTTTTAGATTCAATTCTAAATAGTAGATACTAAATATTACTTTTAGAAGTACTAAAGAAACCATGAGTTTTTACTCAAATCAATATGAGCCCATCAGTAATGTTGGAAGAATTCAGCTAAATACATTTGTTGATTATGACCAACCTCATCCCTATTCAACACCACCTCCATCACACTTTTCTCATTTTTCATCCTTACCCCAACAGGACAATCCCTTTTCCAATCCTCTTCATAATGATATTATCTATTCTCCCATATATCCATATTATGTCTATCAATCCACATACAATCCTCCTCCACCCTTTCAATATTCTTCTTTCAATACAACACATCCATTTCAACAAGAAAATACTTATTCTTCCAATTCTACCATGCACTCACCTCATACTTCGCAATCTTCCTATCATCATTCTACCCATAATAAAGAAAGTAGAGGTGAGAAACCATTAGGTCCTTTTATGACTGAAATTCCTAAGGCATGTATCAAAAACCTCTCGAAAACCTTCATCACGTAAATTTACTAAGCTCAATCAACCAATGGATATAATTCTCAAGTATTTACTTGACACAAATAGGATTGAACTCCCTTCCATAAGACAACCTGATACCACAACAGATTGGTTTAAACCTGAGCTACATTGTGAATATCATAGAGTGGATGGACATATGACACAAAAATGTAAAGATTTAAGATGTTCAATTCAAGATTTGATTGATGAGGGTCTTTTTAATATAAAGGAATTACAATCTACAACTGATTATAAATCTCCAATAAAACAATCAAACTCCTACACAACAAATACCAATAATCAATCAAGACATGGGGATCTCCCAAGAACCCCTATTCAATTATCAACAACAAGAAACCAATCAAATATTGCATGTTAATGTGTCCCATCATGATGATATTATTAATATTGTAACAAAAACTACAAATGAGCAACCTCAAGTTCAATCAACTCAATCTGATATTCAAGATATGGATTCCTCATTTGACCAACCTTCAAAACTATCTTTGGCTCTAGAGAATGATCCAAAATGGAATGTAAGCATAGAAAGCTCATCTTTAGAATCAAAATCTCAATCTGAAGTCCACTTTGATAGATAGCCAACAAGTTTTCCCCAGTCCCCCTTTTGGTGTTTTCTGTTCTCTTGGAACTTGTTCAATACCTAGCCAACAATTTGTTCCTCATGATATTTTCCCTAAGGACATAATTAATGGTGTAAACCCTCTTGAGGTTAATCATATTTCATTCTATGATGAGGATATTCCTTCCTCTACTCCACAAGAAGACTCCTCTCTTTACATTACAGGATCTAGTAAAGAAACACTTGTTAAAACTATCATGGTAGATAATGGCTCCTCTCTTAATTTATGCACTTATCAATTATTCCAAAAACTCAAATTAAAGGAAGAAGATCTTAATGAATCAAATGTTATTATAAAATCTTTTAATAATGAAATTCAAGAAACATCAAGTTCTATACATTCTCCATTGTCACAATTACCTTCTATCCATCACTTTTCTTCATCCATATATGATCATCCTTGTTTACCAAATAACACTCATGCATATCTTTCACATATACTTTCTCCATCTTATCAAGACTTGGAATATAGTAATAAGAATGAAGAACCTTCTTATCCTTCTGATATTTTATTTTGTAATATGATCAATTTCATACATATAAAAGTCAAATCTTTTGCTACATTATTTTACATTATAACAAAGCTTGTGTTATCGCTACCTTTTATTCATCACCTTTTGTTCTTACCTTCAACACAACCAAATTATCCTTCAAAACCTCCTTTGATTTTGAAGCAACCTTAGACATGCTATACTCAAATAACCTTGTATAGTGTATATAGATCATCTTGTATATACCACCAATTCCATCATCTAAAAATTCATATAAAAATATAAAAGTTTCAAAAAAAAACAATCACATTGTATTTCTTTCAATTCATCAATTAAAATCAAAATATAAAAACATCAAAATCATCAAAATCTTCAAAAAACATCTTTTATTTTGCACCTATCAATTCTTGTAGTATTGCAGTTATATTTTCAATTATTTTGGATAAATTAGCATTTATTTGGAATCCCGCACTTTCACATTCACATGAATAAATATCTTGATTTTATTTGTTATGATTATTAATCTCTCTTATATCAAAGTCCACATTGGCATTAAATAAAGTTTTGAGCATAGAGAACTGATCTTGTTATTTACTTGAACCAAGTATATCTCTTCACATTAAAATGATTTCATTGCACATTCGATATGATGCTACATAGTAGAAATGGTTTCCTGAGCGAAAAGTTTCCCCTGCTATCCTATCATGCACATGGTCTAGAATATTTGAGAATTGACAAAAGGACAAGCTCACCCCTACCCAGAATAAAAATCCCTTGCTCTACAACTAATCCGAGCAAGTATCCCTAGCATAGGAAGAAAAGAAAAGTTCAAGAAAAAGAGAAAAAGAAAAAGGTTATTTTGAATCATCACAACAATATTTCAGCATTATCTCAAATATCAAGCAAAAATACAAAAGTACAAAAAAAAAGAAAAGAGCAAAAGAGAAAAGCAAAAGCAAAATACAATAAACTCCTTTCCCTACCCCTTGAAAAGAAAAGAAGGGTGAATGAGCTTGAATCCCTGGAATTCTCAATTATTCAAAAACTGTGAGGTAAGCCCCATAACAGGTGGTTTGTGCCCAACCCGCTTGGCCTTGGGTAAATCCTAGCGTGGCGATATGTCTGTCACATTAGCGACCTTCTTTTGTATAGACCTCTGTCAGCTTATGGATTAGCTAGCTCTTGATAACCTAACTTACATAGTAGTCTGGTACGGTTACATGCATATAAATCATGGTCAATGAACATTTATTTGGTCAAGGCAAATTACTTGTATCAAATTATCTTGCTCAAAATTGGTAAATGAACAATACAATCGCACACACATTTGTATTTGAGAGATTTTGTATCATTATGATAAATCAAGATTGGTAATGAACTCACATTTGCACATGAGGATTCCTTATAAATCTACATTTCTCTTTGAGATAATTTAAAATATTTCTGTAACTCTTTTCGGAATAATTTTATCCTTTTATTTCAGAATTCTTGTTTTGTATAAAAGCAATTACATACATCTTCTCATAAAATCTCAAAAATAATTTCAAACAAAATTTTCATATTATTATTTTTCTGTTTATCAAAAGTCAAAAATGCATCTTGCAATAAAACCAACAATCTATTTTTCTTCTTTGGATTTCGCGATGATGGTATAAGTCTATACCTATAATTCTATGCCTAGCGCAAACCATCGTTCTAATTTTCTTTTCCATTTATTTTAAAACAAAATTCATCAAAACATGTGACTTGCATCATTATGTTACACAATTATGCTTTACAAACAAACAAACACCTATTCTATTTCATGACATTATGTTCAAATTCAGTTTTTGCAACCATGGTATAAATTCTAAGGAATTGTTCAACATTTTATCACACTTAGGAATTTATGCCTAGCAAACATCATATATATTTCATGCATACTATTTTTATGAAAATCTAAAAACAAATCATCACACCATCATCACTATCTCCATCATCACAACACCAAGTCTTAAGACAGTCTCTTAAGCACTCTTTTACTTTTAACAATATTTCTATACTGGGATTAGCTTGACGACCTAGCGAGCGGCGACTCCATGAAATGGTCTATAATAGCGACAATGTCCTTTGAAATTATTGTTAGAAGTCCCTTTTATTTTTTATCAAATCACACCACAAACAACCAATTTGTTTACATCAGATTATTTCATTTAAATTTTAAAGCATGACATCAAAATCATAATATTTCCAAACGACATAATTACATGAATCATCAATCAAACAAATCAAAACATTAAAGCATCATAAAAACATATGCACAAGTCATATCATCAAAAATATCATCAGAGAAAATGAATAGTAAAAATGAATTAGGGTTTTACCCTATTTTCTTAATTTTATTCAAAAACAATTAACAACATTTTTAAATTTTGCTTTTCCGCGTTTTTACCTCAAACGTTCGATTTGGGTAAAAACACGGAGGGGGCACCATAGTAAGTTGTCGTACGATTCGACCTAGAATCGTCGCCTAAAAATGGGAATAAATTTTTGCTTTCTCGTAAATCGAGAAGAACTCGTCTTTAACGCATTTTCTTCGAAAAATTCGCTAAAGAGGGGGCAAAATGTAGCACCCTAAAATTGGCGTAGTAAAACCTTAGTAATAATTCAAATTCAAATTTTAACCCCGAACCACTCGTTAAACCGCTTTCCTTGTTTTTCGTGCCATTTTTAGGATTTGTTGTGACCGTTGGACGATATCGTCGCCGATCAGACGATATCACCTCAGATCGGACGAATTCGTCTGGAGCAGAACGTCCAGACGATTTCATCCCAAAACTGATTTTTCATAATTAGCTTTTGTTTCAACGGCGTCTCTAACCGGGGCAAAAGCGTGTCTACGCGGTTAGAGACTTCCCCCATTGGAGATCTCCCAAATTGGGATGATCTCCAACCTCCCAACCTCCTTCCTATGCCTATTTAATCTTAGGCCCTCCCCTTGACATTCCCCTGGCTGAATTTTACTGCACTTCGAGTTTTACATGCATTAGAATGTCTTAGACTACTGTTTGCCTTTGTCCCTTTTCAAATTTTCTTGCAGGAACTTTGTCATTCTTCAGCTGAAGCAAGCTCAGATCGTCGTAGATGATCCTGTACGATCTCGGACGATCACGCCACAATTCAAGACGATTATGTATTTTGTAGATGATTTCGACTGCAACCAACGTTGGGGGCAAATCCATGCCCTGAGTTTGCATTCTCTATCCATTATCTACTGTTTTGCTTTGCATTAGTTAGATTTATTTCTATTTTGCATCTTGGAGTTCACCTCACGTAGCATAGATGCATGATAGAGTCAAATTTAGTCATTAAAACAATGCATTTTACTTAATTTGTTATCTAAAGTTGTCATTCTAACATTCATACTTTCATTTCTATCATTTTCCCTTGCTTTTGCAATTGTATTTTTTGTTCTTGGTATCCATTTCTGTAGTTGCAGGTCTCTGACGAAATCGTCAGAATATTTCGTCAGATTAGAGACGATTTTGTCAGATTAGAGACGATTTCGTCAGATTAGAGACGATCTTGTCAGATTAGAGACGATCTTGTCAGATCAGTAGATCAGGGACGATCCTGTCAGATCAGAGACGATCCTGTCAAATTCCAGACGATCTGGACTGCTTCAAAAATCAGAACCTCCATCAGACATCCGGATCAGGTATGGCTTTTCTAATCTAGTATATTTCTTGTATTTTTTGTTTAATTCTATTTTCTGTATTCATATAATCAGCATTTCATATAGCTTAGCTTAGATTCATTTGGCCAAACCTAGGACTTGAATGATTAAAGCTAAAACTGAACACATCAAACACATTCCCAACCTAGGCATGGAAACTGCCATTCAAAAGTTTCCTGGTGAACCCACCATCCATCAAAAATTCACCCTTATACACCTCCCCCGAGAGGCGGGACCTTCAAAGGGCCTCTCAGTCCGAGGTATTGTCCCATCCTTTTCACATCCCCCTTTCGGGCACGGATCCTATAGCCTGAAGGTAAGGGTGCAAAAAATTTGGAGCGATACAATATCTATTGGCTACTGACTTTGCATTGGGAACCATGTTGGCCCAAAAGAACGTGCAAGACAAAGAGCAAGTGATATATTACATCAGTCACACCTTGGTGAGTTATGAGCTTAGATATGCATACATGGAGAAGCTATATTTAGTAGTAGTGTTTGCAATGAAAAAATTGTATCATTACATGTTAAGTCATACGATGTATGTGAGATCCAAACAAAATCCTTTGTAGTATATGATGAGCAAGACATATGATAATACATGTATTGCAAAGTGGATCATGTTATTGATAGAATTTGATTTGGAATTCATTAGTAAAAAGTCCATCAAGGGATAGGTCATAGCTGATCAACTAGTAGAGGTGCCTCTCCAGAATAGTAGGCCCCTCACCATAGATCTTCCTAATAATGCAGTATTTACATTAGTGGAATATCCCAAACTCAAAGAACTAGATAACAAAGCTAACATGACTTTGTTCTTTGATGGTTCGAAGTGTGAGCAAGGGGGTGGTGTAGAAATTATCTTCTTCATGCCAAAAGGTGATCCAATGTCCTTGTCATTTAAGCTAGAATTTCCTTGTACAAATAATAATGCTGAGTATGAAGCCCTAATATTGGGCCTCCAAACAAATTTCACCATGAAGATTAAATTATTAAACATCTTTGGTGATTTCATTCTTATAGTCAATTAATTAAAGGGAATTTTTCAATGTAGGTGTCCTATCCTGAAATCTTATACACATCTTGCTGACACTTATCTAGCCCATCCAGAGTGGTACAACATCAAGGCAATCCCTTGTTCATAGAATAGGTTCATAGATACTATGGCGTCTTTGGGATATTTAATCCCTTAAAATATATTTGCTAATTTTACTACCATTCATGTAAAGATGCTATCACATATTGCAATGCAATGTGAGGCTTTTTATAATAAGAAATCAGTCAACATGATTCATATATAACCAAACCATGAGTGGTTATATAAATACAAGGACTTTCTTAAGAAGGTCCCCTAGGGGTCTTTGATATCGTAGGGTCCTACGGGGAATGGCACTACCATTCACCACAAAGTTGTATCCCAGTATGAATTCATGTACAATGAAATTCTAGGGGAACAAGTCATATTGTCAGTCAAGGTAGAAGATTATCAAGATTGGATGTCACAATTACATGATTTCTTTAAGCTTGGTCTAATCCCTCGAGGATTATTGTGTGCCATGAAGCACACCTTTAGAAAAAAAGTGATAAAGTATGTCTTGCTTGGAAATATCTTGTATCGTTCTAGCTATGATGGAGTTCTCCTTCATTGTCTTGAGCCCCAAGAGTTAGCTTGAACAATTTCACAAGCTCATGATGGCACATGCAGTGGTCATTTCAGTGGCATGGCCATCATTAAGCACATCCTTAGAATGGATTATTACTAGCCCACTATGGAGAAGGATTGCACCGCGTATGTCAAGAAATACGTTAAATGTTAGTATCATGCTAATCTTACGCACTTGCCATCATAGGCCTTACAAACCATTCAAGCAGCTTGGCCATTTTCTTAGTGGGCTTTGGATATAATTGGTAAGATCTCTCCCCCATCATCGGGCTAGCATACATTCATTATAATGGCTATTGAGTATTTTACAAAGTGGATGGAAGCAATGCCTTTAACAATGACAACTAGAGCATGTATTGTGAAGTTTATACTTCACAATATCATTAGTCATTTTGGGATACCATCCAAAATAATCTCGGATAATGAAACGTCATTCAAAAAAAACTATGAGGGCTTTAACATCCAAGGACAATATACAACACAGTTTGCGACTCCATACTATCAGTAGGCAAACGGGCAAGCTGAGGCTTCAAACAAGACAATGGTAGCCATTTTGAAAAATATGGTACAAGAAAACCACAAATATTGGCACATCCAACTACCCCTTGCATTATGGGCTTATGATACTAGCATTCGGATGCCCACTAGGGCAACACCATTTTTGCTAGTATATGGCATCAAGGCCATTATGCCCTTATAGTTGGAAATTCAAATGTTGTGTGTCGCATTGAAAGAGTTCATCGATGATGACACTATGTGGCAAGCTCACATGGATCAACTAACACTTCTTGATGAACATCGCATAAATGCCCTTGAGCATGTCCACATTTATCAAGAATATTTAAAATGAGCTTTTAACAATAAAATCCATCTGAGAGACTTTAAAGTTGGTGATCTGGTGTTGAAAGAGAACCAATTTATGGCTAACTAGTTAGGTCCTTATATCATCTCTGAGAATATTGGACCTAGGACATGTTCCCTAACATTTCTTGAAGGTGTTGAAGAGCTTGAACCTCTCAATATCCTTCATATTAAGGTGTTACATACATAATAATACAAAAATTCAAAAATATGGAAAATTTCAAAATCCATAAAAATCAAAAAGCAATAAAATCCAAAAATATTGCAAAACATAAAATTTCAAAAACATTTGCATCATGCATTTTCATTTTGCACATACACTTCATTTAATTGCATTGCATTTAGGCATTTCCATCTATCGCACTTTGCATTAGGATAGGTTGTGTTTGCAATATTACAAATGATGCCACATTTGTATTTCAATCATGCATCTATGCATTATCATCTTCCATCATCTCTGTGAGTAATTATGTTTTTCAACACAACCCCTCTCGTTGCTACGAAGAATATACTAGGGTTTTTCGTTCATTCATCCATACCTAGTGGTCTTATCAAAATTTTATAGAAAGCTTGCTTTGATTTTTAGGATGAGGTCTAGTTTTGATAGTACTTAGCATATCAGAATCCCATCACTAATTAAACACATTAACAATTGTAATTAGGAAAATGGAAGATGAACACTGTGAAGTGGTCCTAGCCACTGTAAGTGAAAGGTTTAATTACTTTCTCATCTATGAGGTGCAATGGTCTAGAGTAGTGGTCATTGGAAAAAGGACAAGTTCCCCATACCCAAAGAAATCCCTTGCTTACAAAAAGAAGCAAAATCCCAAAATCAAACCAAAACCCTTTCTCTACAAATTAAAAATAAAATAAAAATAAAAGTACAAAATAAACAGTGATTTTTGTCACTATATATGAGCAAGTATCCCAATAAATTGAAGAAAAGAATGGGGTGAGCTTGAATCCTTGGAATGGTCAATACTAAAAAATCATGGAGTGATCCCTAATAAAAAAATGGTCTGAATGAATCTCGCTTGACATTGGGGTAGGTCTAGCAATTCACAAATGAGCTAGCTTTAGGTGCCCTGTATTGCCTAGTAGTCTAGTCCAACCAAATCCAAACCTAGGATCATGTGAGCATGTGGTGATCCTCGTTAAAACAATGGGCTGAATGAATCCCACATGGAAATGAGGTAGTCTTATGTCTCATCTAATATATTAATTTTCACACACCAAAATAATGAATAGCTTGGTCTTTCATAAGTGAAAACTTTATTTTTCAAGAGTCTAGTATATTCATTATAAAACTTTTGATAAGGCAACTAGGGCGTTTGAGTCTCATGGAAAACCTCAAAAATTCCCAAATAGAAACGAATTGCATCAATCAATAAATTACCAAATTATTTTTATAATATTTTTTTATTAAGGGGTGTTCATAACATAGGTTAGATACTGGATGGATATCAACAATGATATTTAGACGACCACTGACTATGGTGTGCATATATTTTAACTTAAAAAATCTTATGAATAGAAACAATATCATTATCTCATCTCACATATGGGTGTCTAATTTATTAATTCTTATGATAAGATATATCAATTACATTTCATGATTGTTACACATTCTGTGGTGTCATCCATTAGATTTTTAACTCATATTGCATGCATTCCTTATGTTTTAAGTGATTAAAGCATACAGGTTCATTTACATTAGATTACATCATGTAAATAATGCATTACATACATTGCATTCATCATATCATAACATCATAAATTAAATTCATACAAGTAAATAAAATAAAACAAGCATTTAAATTCTAAAAGTGCATCCATATGCATACATTATAGTAGTCCATCTACACATCTAGATCACAATATCTAGTCATACATCCATCATCTAGCTAGTGCATGTCATCCATACATCACATCATATAGCATCTAGTCAACATAACATATAAGCATTCCATCCATGTGCATCTCATAAACATAAAATAAATAAATATACACATTTAATGAGTCATAAATAAATGTCATATCATATAAATATGTGTGTCTCAAAGAGTACATAGGTGTGCCCAAAATACCCATAGGCTACAAATATCTAGGTCCTCAGACATTACACTAAAAAATGATACAATGTGCTCAAGGCATAATCATGACTGGCCTGCACCCCCTTCCTGTGAGGCTCCTCCATCGCCTCCACCCTCTCGGTGAGTCTTCCTAGAGCTGGCATCTATGGATCTCTCCATCTTGTGATTCCTATGGCTAGATCGTACAGAGGACTACCCTATCTACCATTTTTGGGTCCTCTAGGTCCCTAGATCTATGGATCTCTTAGACACCTCATCGCCATGCAGTGTGACCTCTCCCTATAGGAGAGTGATATGAGCAAAATATGATACGTGCTACCTGAGATGGGTATGGATGAGAGCCTATAATCTATGGATATCTATAGTTGGATCCAATCCTTCTGGTCCTTGTACAACTAGAGTATCCAGAGCAACCAAATAAGTTGAAGGATCTCCCCTCACTAATCGGGGCAAGTCCCAATCTATGGTCACAACATCCAATCAAGCCTGGAAAAGATCACACTATCCAATGATCTTCTCTATCTCTATGTCTATAGTGGAAATATGTGCCCTGAGCGATACCCTCTCCTTCTCGTATTCATACCACTAAGCCTGTATCTCTATAAACTAACCCTGATTTGCTCTCAACTATACCTGTAGAATGGCAATGGAGGTGTCTCTCCCCAAAATCTACATCTGGGTAGTCCCTAGCTATGACTACAAAATAGCCACCTGGGCTCTGAGCTATGAGTCCTCATATTTCTACTCCTCCTCACCCTTGGGATCCTCCTCTATGGCTACACCCTCACCCCATCCACCCTCTATCCGTTGGTGAACTCATCGCCCCCTGGATCTACATTAGTTGCCTCTACTCCTGCTACTCCATCCCCAGCTTGGCCTAGTGGTCTACCACCCTACCATATATTGGTATTCCACAAAGCATCATAATCAGTAGTGGTTTCGCATATGCCAGTTCGAAGCCCTAGAAGTTGTCGTCCTCATTTCCTAGTGGGGTCACCTAAGGCCAAGTCAAATCCTTCTCCACCTTAAGGTAGTAGTAGATAACATGTAGAATGGAATATCCTGGTAGATCCCAAACTACCTAGTAACACATGATAAATTGAATAACTCATACATGTTGGGCTTGAACCTGAGGAGCTACCTATCTTGTCTTGTTCACCTCAAATAGCGGTATGCCTTCCCCTATGCAGGACAGTCCTTGTAGGGTCACCATAGAACCTGCCCTGGTCGTAGTACTGGAGGTCCCCTACATGCGATCTACTCCTAAAATCCTCGGCCTCTCTAGGCTAACAAGTAGCATAATACTAGGAAGCCTCTGCAATATTTCCAATCCGTAGTGGTAGTCCCCTAGGGTGATAGCAATATGCTTCCACACCCATATCTAGAGTAGCAAATTGTAAGCAAATCCAATGCGGCCTTGCTATGTGATATGATATAGCTCATCCTAGATTTGTGCAAGCAAGGTACTACCACATGAAAGAATTAGTGGCTGCTCTATAGTACTACCTAGAAGGTCCTACATCCTAGATAAGAGGTTCCAAGGGAACCTCACTCCAGACATATCTAGGAGTAGGACATGTATGCACAGATACATGAGGATGGCCTATTTATCTATGAAGACTTGTGCCATGTACCAACGCTCAATGGACACACCCCCATGGTCAATATCGTCAAGCACCTCATCGCCTTGGGTGCCAAAAATCCACTAGAAAACTACAACCTTCATCATGGTAGGTGAAGAGGTGATGGTCTCACCATCGATAGGAATGTGGAAGATGTGGTAAACATCCTCCAAAGTAACCATGATTTCTCCAGTCAATAAATAGAATGTATTGGTCCATGCATCCCAGCAATGGGCCAAAGAAGTCATGTAGGCCTAATGGGCCCTAATGGTAGGTAGGTGGATGATGTAGCTAAGGCCTATAACAGTGAACCAGTCCTAGTCAGTGTTGTTCATCTGATGGAGGAGGTCACAAAAGAGCTCAGACTCCCTCACCTTGGTAGTTAGCTAAAAGGTAAAATAATAATACATAAACTCAACCAAAAACATAAAAAAATGTACTTCAAAAGTCAAACAAATTAAAAAAAAATTCTTCAAAAAGATAAAAAAAACATTCATAAATGCATGTGAAAATTTCAAACAAAAATCAATTAAAATAGTCAAAAAAAAAATGTACAAATTTTCCTAAAGATGCTCAATCGTGGCTGGGACCCGCGATCAATGGCAACTGTCAAATTTCTGACCGTTTGATAGTCATGGCCCTCAATTTTCCAATTGGGAGCCATGAATGCCAACCACAACTAAGATAAGCACCCCTTTCTAGGTCACTTCCCATCCCATAAAACCCAAAAATTAATAAAAACTTCCCCATCTAAGCTAACCTAGACTAATCCTAACTAGGGTGAGGTTCTTTACCAAAAGTTTAATTTGGTTCATTTAACCTATTTTTTAATGTACTTGTTGTGGCTGATCCACAACGTACCCCAAAATTGGGGACCCACCTTTTTTGCATGTGTTCCAAGAAGACCGAAGTGGCCCATAGGCTAAAGATCAAAGAAAAAAGCAAAACACCACAAGGAGAAAAAGTGTCGCGATATCGCGACATGTTGCACTATCGCGGCCAAAAAAGAAAAAGTGTCGCGATATCGCGACATGTTGCACCATCGCGGCCAAAAGAAAAAGTGTCGCGATATCGCGACATGTTGCACCATCGCGGCAAAAGAGAAAAAGTGTCGCGATATCGCGACATGTTGCACCATCGCGGCCAAAAAGAAAAAGTGTCGCGATATCGCGACATGTTGCACCATCGCGGCCAAAAGAAAAAGTGTCGCGATATCGCGACATGTTGCATCATCGCGGCCAAAAGAGAAAAAGTGTCGCGATATCGCGACATGTTGCATCATCGCGGCCAAAAGAGAAAAAGTGTCGCGATATCGCGACATGTTGCATCATCACGGCAAAAAGAAAAAGTGTCGCGATATCGCGACATGTTGTACCATCGCGACAAAAGAAAAAGTGTCGTGATATCGCGACATGTTGCATATTGCGGCCAAAAAGAAAAAGTGTCGCGATATCGCGACATGTTGCATTATTCGCGGCAAAAGAAAAAAGTGTCGCGATATCGCGACATGTTGCATTGTCGCGGCAAAAAAGAAAAAGTGTCGCGATATCGCGACATGTTGCATTGTCATGGCAAAAGAAAAAAGTGTCGCGATATCGCGACATGTTGCATTGTCATGGCAAAAAAGAAAAAGTGTCGCGATATCGCGACATGTTGCATTTGCAAGCACAAAAGGAAGGAAAAGTGTCGCGATATCGTGACATGTTACATTTTCATGATTCAAAAGGGGCAAAAACAGAGAAACAAGAAGTGTCACGATATCGCGACATGTTCCATTTTTGCCAAGGTAACAGACCTGCATAGTGACGTGGACATAAGGACAAAATCCAGTGAATAAGACAAAGCGTTACATAAGGAATCTTTAATGATTTGAAATCATTTAAGATGGTCGTTACACATGGAAGGAAACAGACGCAAGCCCATGTGGAGAAAACACAGCGAAGGGCCACAAAATGGAAACAAAGCACACGCATACAAGGGAAGGTGAAATGAACAGTCAGGGAAGGTGAAACGAACAACCATCGAAAAATGAAATGAACCGTCATGGAAGGAGAAACAATGTTTTCACAAGTTTAAATACGCCATTCAAAGAGGCCAGAAAGGGTGGAAAACTGTTGCAAGTAGCGTTGCAGGTTTGAAGGCAAGATAGCCATTCTGGACCTAGTTGGGCTGTTTTTCTTTCGTAGACTGGTTTTTCTTCTTCATGGACATGGGTTGGAAATTGCTGCGAGCAGAGTTGCAGACTTGAAGGCGATGAGGCCATTCTGGACCTGTTTGAGTCATTTTTCTTCCATGGACTGGTTTGGGAAAACCAAAAATTTTGCTATTGTAAAATGACATATTTTTAATGCAGAAGTTTTCAGAAATTTGCATCTTGTGGGCAAGAAAGAAGGAGATTTTCTTTGCATGCTATGGATTTAATGTTTATTCTTTCATTTTTTCAGATTTTGAATTTATAGATAATGTTAATGCCATTTTTTTGGGTTACATTAGGCGAATATTTGAAATCTGAATTTTATTTCGTACCCTAGGAACCAACACTTAGTCTATGGGGATTGTGCTTGTTTTGCAAGTCCAATAGGTTAGGTTGCATGCATGGAGACCTCACATCTTCGGTTTTGTCGAAATAGGATAGCATCATACTGAATGCATTTTATTTTCAGTTTTGCATTTCATTTTCATTTTTTCGCATTTTATTTTTTCAGAAATTTTAACTTATTTTCAAGGCATTAAAATAAACATTTAAAAAATATCAAAATCCAAAAAAACAATGAACAATCACTAAAGTTTCATGATGAAATAAACCAACATTGCCCCTTGTTTACAGTTACTTGCAATCACTAAGGTGTTCCAAGCATTTAAATTGAATATCTTTATTTGAGATTACTAATACACATATGCAAATGCTAATACAACGGAGACCTTGGAGAAGTTGTTTGTTTAACTTCTTTGCAAGAGGGGATTTGGAACCCAAATCCTAAAGGAGAGTGTACTTTCACAACTGGGTGAAAATACCACTCAACAGATTGGCGCTAGAAGGAGGGCCTGAATTGTTTTATTTCAGAGTGATTTAAATGCTATAGGGATTTAAATTTTGAATATTTCATGCCCTATTGATTATTATCTTTAGCCCTCTTTTAACAATACAACCTTGTAGTGTTAAAAGGAGGACATGAATTGCTATGCATTGTTCTAACGCTTTTTGATTGTTCATACAGGAATAATGTGTCTTGATTTGATTTAAAAAAAAAAATTGTCTTGACTAACGAGGTTGTCTCCATGCAATTACTTTCATTTGATTTTAATGGATACACCTCTTGGTTGATGCTAACATGATTATTCATACGTTACATGTTTGATATTTTCTAGTCATTTCATGCTTATTTGTAAGGAATTATTTTGTCTAAAAATGTATTTGTTGTCGGTATTATGCTCTTCACCTACGCGTAATGCGATCTTGTGAATCAGAAAGCCTACAACACTAGGAGTATGCTCTTCACTTGCGCATATGCGATCTGGTGAATCAGAAACTAATTTACATTTTTAGAATACTGCTTTGTCAAGGTTCCTTCTTTCATGACTAACAAATTGATTTTGAAGTTATTCTTTGAATTTCATTAATTGCAAGATTTTCTGTGTGTCGCAGGTTTTCTTTGAGGTACTGAGAGTTTTGTCAGGTTCTTGTAGGGTTATCATCATCGATTTTGAATCAAATGGCCCAACCTCCACCACCTCCTTGGTACGGAGCCAATAACATTCCTTTGAATATTGCAGGGGATATTCATGAGATCCCTAAGAATATAGAGAGATTTTTGCCCAAATACAAATCGGATGGCCCAAGGACCGCAGAAGAACATATTCAGGCCTATAGGGATGTTTTGATAAGATTGCAAGTTCAACATGAAGATGTGGCTTGTAGACTCTTCCCCATGAGCCTAGACCCAGTGGCCTACGAATGGTATATTTGCTTACCTACTTGTTCCATTACGTCATGGACGCAAATGGAGAATGCTTTTGTCAACCAATTCAGGTCACCATTAGATCCCACAATCATCTATAATCAGTTCATTACATGCAAAAGAGGCCAGGGTGAGCCAATCCAAACTTTTAATCGAGAGATTTCAGAAGTGCTATAATAGAGCAATTCGACATTTTGCCATTGATCCCGTAGTAGCTTTGCAAATATATTTTGGGGCATTGGATCCTATGACGACAATGTTTGCAAGGCGAAATCCTCAAGTTACCATGCTTGCTCTAGCCTACAATGAAGCTATGACCATTGAACAACAAATGACACCACAGGGTTATGGGTTTTCCCAGATGCCTATGGTAGGACAATATGGTCCATATGGTCAAGCTCCTATGATGAATGAGATCATGGCACCACAAATATCAGGCATAAATGCTTTGCCTTATCAACAACCATATTCATCAACACCCGCTTACGCACCCAATCCAATTTCGATTCAAAGTGTGAATCCTTACGCAAATCAAGTGGCTCAAAATCCAACTCAAATGTTAAGTCAAGATCTCACCAATTACGCAAATCCTATTGGAACTAGCAATAACATAGCTCAACCAAAAGAGATTTATTCAGAGGTTGAAGAACTCAAAAATATGGTTCACAAATTGAGTAATGATTTGGTTCAAAAATAGAAGTATGAATCCCATGCCCCTCACCCAAATCAAAATTTCAACGATAGAGGGAGACAGTGGAATACGAAGCCAAACAATGGGGGTGTGCCTTCCCCTATTGCTAATCAGATAGATACTTCTGCAGGACCAAGTCACTCTAGTTCCATTCTTAATATTTCTGATTTTGCATGGGAAAAGGGGTGTAGATTGCATAATACAAAGGAGCATAATGAAAGGAATTGTCCCGAAATTGCTATGTATACCCATTGTCTCCAAGCTCAAGTGGATGATTTGGAACTTGTGCCAAATAAGGGTCCACCCCAACATCAACAAGGAGAGGACAACATTTTGGTGGTGGAAACTCTATATCATCAAGAGAGTGATGACCAAGAGGATCCACACCTTCCAAATTGTGATAAAATTGAATCATGGGTTACAAATTTGGATTATGATAGCTTTACCAATTTGAATTCAAGAAATAACCCACTTTTGGAAATAATTGGACCATCTATGGAAGGTGAAGATGAATTGGATGAGAAACATGTTGATGAATCGAGAAGATGAAGAAGAAGTACTTGAGCGTCACGACTTGAACTTGGAAGATGATTACTATGATTCATGGAAGAAATGGGAAGAATATTATCAATCTGAATCTTCTAATAAACTTGTTGCATCAATTAATATGCAGGATAACTCAATTGCTTCCTCGCATGAGGATACTATAAATCCTGTACAATTTGAGAAAGTTTTGGAAGAGGAATTTGAATCTCATCAAATTTTGGAACATGATAAGGATTCTACAACCATGAATCAAGAAAGAGAGTCATTTGCTTTAGATTCCTTTGAAGGAAAAGAAATTGAAAATCTTGATCCACTTACTTGTGCTACAATGATTATGCCATTTCAAAATGAGAAAATTACAAAACCTGAATCATTTGGGTTTGATATCATTGATGATCCAATTGAAAATCTCACGTTACCCAAAACAACCCAAGTGATTGATCACGAAAATGTGTTAGTCAACCCACCCCTAGATAGACAAGACTTATGGTTTGAAAGGGATGGACATATTTTCAATTGGGTACCTAAGTTTGGTGCCTTTGATAAACGAGTCATGGAGAAAGAACAAGTGCTACATGATGATGAATGTCATGAGAGAAAAGAGGAATTTTCAAATCCTCTTCAAGTAAGGTCAAATGAAAACATGCCAAAGGTAAAATCTCATCTTTTTGGTTTCACCATGCAAAATTCGAATGAAGGTTTGCCTAATGAATGGTTTGATTCAAATATTATTAATGTTATGGCTTTATTGAATGAAAATGAAAGCTTATTTCTACACCATGAATCAAAGTGCGGAATGGACATCTTAAAGAATAGACATAAAGGAATTGAATATCAATCATTGTCTAATCAATTTGAAAATTTGAAACTCCACCATAGGATTATTAATGAAACTAAATCAAATTGGTATGGTGAGAGGGGCAAGTGGAAGTTTGTTTCTTTGTTTGGTTTGATCTTGTTTTTGTTGGATTCCTGCAAAACTTGGTATGCGTATCACGTCATATGTCTTTTAAAGAATTCTAATCAGGTTTGGGATCCGGGAAAATGATAATCCAAACTTTTTGTACATTTGTATATACTTTTGGTTTTCATGTTTTGGTTTTGGATTGGATCTCATTTTGGTTTTAAGTTTTGTGTGTTGGTCCTTTGGACACTTTTGGTTTGTTAACTTAGGTCCTTATGAATGTTGACTAAGACTAGGAGAATATGAAACATCGGAATTGTATTGCAGAAAGCTCCACGAATATCGCAAACACATTAAAGAATATCGTTTGGAACTTGTGATGCATGAAGTTGTCAGTTTTATAAATTATGGCAAAGTAGGTGGTATACTCCATCCGCATTTCAAAAGGAGCAATGCATTCATATCTCATGTACATTCCGCATTGCATATACATTTCATCTCAGTTGCATCTTCATTTCATGTACAATCATTGAAAAGGTGTCGAATCCTCTTAGGGTTATTACATAACATATATTAAAAGGATCCTAAGGTTGGGAACTGATGCCCAAACTATCTTGAACCAAGCACGTTCTACGCATATTAAAGAGGATCTTGAGCAAAATGGTCAAAACCATACTTGGAAGAAAAGGTGAGGCGAAAGGAGTATTTCGTGTCTGTCCTATCATGCAACATAATCCTTAAAATAGTGGTTTTTACCACTCCCATAAGTGCTTAAAGCCTAAAATCAGAGTAGTAAGGATAGGGTTAAATCCTCATCGAACTTAGGTTGAGGATCCAACTCCCCAAAGCTTCGATTTGACCTTCATGGAGTAGTAAGGATAGGGTCTAATTCTCATCTCGCTTAGGTTGAGAATCCGATTCCCCAAAGCTTCTATTTTGCCCACTCAAGAACTTGAAATTCAAAAGAAAATATTTTTCATTTCTTTATTAATATTGGATTGGAAGGATCGTACTACATGTCCCTTGCAAGGATGGGTAGTCATCCCCAAGGTCCAAGAAATCAAAGTAGAGCCAAATCATGGATTATGGGGTTAATCTCCACCGGGGCTATAGACGCCTGGCTGGCAGTGGAGTATGCTCATGCGTGGCAACATGTCTTGTCTAAAAGCAAGACCATTGACTGCTCAAACGGACAGGCTAGCCTGACAGTTTCATCCATAACAGGTTAAATCATTTTGTTCAAGATGAGGTAATGAACTCCGGATCGAGTAGTAAGGATAGGATTAAATTCCCATCTCGCTTAGGTTGGGAATCCTATTCCCCAAAGCTCTGATTTCACTTACACTTGCACATGGGTTCAAGATGGTAGTGACACATAACCAACTTTGGGATCTAGTAAATTAATTCAGTATACATATATTTGGTCCTAAGAGGGTTTGACAGTTTTAATATGTTTGTTCATGATACTAGAAGGTCTGAGCCTTTGCAAAGCAGGTTGTTATATCTCTAACATAGTTATCATACATCAAATCCTGCACAAATCATTCATAGCCTTGCATACGAATCATAAGTGAAACTGACAATGGAAAGTTGAACAAGTTTCAAATGATAGGGAATGAAGCACATTGCACACACCGAGCTGATGCTTAATAATTCTAATGCTTCATGTATTTCTCGTCTAGTTTCATTCTTGGGATATTTGCTAACGCTTGTATTTGAGTCTGTGTGTTTTCAGGTTGAGTTCTCACCGAAATGCTCAGGAGCATTTCCCAGCAAAGTCACCATTTGTTGTGGCTGATCCACAACGTACCCCAAAATTGGGGACCCACCTTTTTTGCATGTGTTCCAAGAAGACCGAAGTGGCCCATATGCTAAAGATCAAAGAAAAAAGCAAAACACCACAAGGAGAAAAAGTGTCGCGATATCGCGACATGTTGCATCATCGCGGCCAAAAGAGAAAAAGTGTCGCGATATCGCGACATGTTGCACCATCGCGGCCAAAAAGAAAAAGTGTCGCGATATCGCGACATGTTGCACCATCGTGGCCAAAAGAGAAAAAGTGTCGCGATATCGCGACATGTTGCACCATCGCGGCCAAAAAAGAAAAAGTGTCGCGATATCGCGACATGTTGCACCATCGCGCAAAAAGAAAAAGTGTCGCGATATCGCGACATGTTGCACCATCGCGGCCAAAAAGAAAAAGTGTCGCGATATCGCGACATGTTGCATCATCACGGCCAAAAGAGAAAAAGTGTCACGATATCGCGACATGTTGCATCATCACGGCCAAAAGAGAAAAAGTGTCGCGATATCGCGACATGTTGCATTATCGCGGCCAAAAGAGAAAAAGTGTCGCGATATCGCGACATGTTGCATTCTGACAAAAAAGAAAAAGTGTCAGGATATCGGACATGTTGCATTTTGCGGCAAATGAAAAAAGTGTCGCGATATCGTGACATGTTGCATTATTGCGACAAAAAGAAGAAAAAGTGTCGCGATATCGCGACATGTTGCATTGTCGCGGCAAAAGAGAAAAAGTGTCATGATATCGCGACATGTTGCATTTCTGCGGCAAAAAAGAAAAAGTGTCGCGATATCATGACATGTTGCATTTTCGTGTAAAAGCAACAAAAGGAAGGGGAAAAGTGTCACGATATCGCGACATGTTACATTTTCATGATTCAAAAGGGGCAGCCAAGAGAGAAAGCAAGAAGTGTCGCGATATCGCGACATGTTCCATTTTTGCCAAGGTAACGGACCTGCATAGTGACGTGGACATAAGGACAAAATCTAATGAATAAGACAAAGCGTTACATAAGGAATATTTAATGATTTGAAATCATTTAAGATGGTCGTTACACACGGAGGGAAACGGACGCAAGCCCATGTGGAGAAAATGCAACGAAGGGCCACAAAATGGAAACCAAAGCACACGCATACAAGGGAAGGTGAAACGAACAGTCAGGGAAGGTGAAACGAACAACCATCGAAAAATGAAATGAACCATCATGGAAGGAGAAACAATGTTTTCACAAGTTTAAATACGCCATTCAAAGAGGCTAGAAAGGGTGGAAAACTGTTGCAAGTAGCGTTGCAGATTTGAAGGCAAGATAGCCATTCTGGACCTAGTTGGGCTGTTTTTCTTTCGTAGACTGGTTTTTCTTCTTCATGGACATGGGTTGGAAATTGTTGCGAGCAGAGTTGCAGACTTGAAGGCGATGAGGCCATTCTGGACCTGTTTGAGTCGTTTTTCTTCCATGGACTGGTTTGGGAAAACCAAAAATTTTGCTATTGTAAAATGACATATTTTTAATGCGAAGTTTTCAGAAATTTGCATCTTGTGGGCAAGAAAGAAGGAGATTTTCTTTGCATGCTATGGATTTAATGTTTATTCTTTCATCTTTTCAGATTTCGAATTTATAGATAATGTTAATGCCATTTTTTTGGGTTACATTAGGCGAATATTTGAAATCTGAATTTTATTTCGTACCCTAGGAACCAGACACTTAGCTTATCTAGATTGTGCTTGTTTTGCAGGTCCAATAGGTTAGGTTGCATGCACGGAGACCTCACATCTTCGGTTTTGTCGAAATAGGATAGCATCATACTTGAATGCATTTTATTTTCAGTTTTCGCATTTCATTTTCATTTTTTCTGCATTTTATTTTTTATTATTTTTCTAGAAATTTTAACTTTTCAAGGCATTAAAATAAACATTTAAAAAATTTCAAAATCCAAAAAAAAACAATGAACAATCACTAAAGTTTCATGGTGAAATAAACCAACATTGCCCCTTGTTTACAGTTACTTGCAATCACTAAGGTGTTCCAAGCATTTAAATTGAATATCTTTATTTGAGATTACTAATACACATATGCAAATGCTAATACAACGGAGACCTTGGAGAAGTTGTTTGTTTAACTTCTTTGCAAGAGGGGATTTGGAACCCAAATCCTAAAGGAGAGTGTACTTTCACAACTGGGTGAAAATACCACTCAACAGTACTTCATTTTAAGTTGGTAATCAAATAAGTGAGGTTTGCGAAGCTACCTTCATGGCATCAGCTTCACCACTAGTGGACGCGTTCGGTTGATAAGCCATTGGTAAGGGTGAGTGTGCATTTTGGTAACGTTCTTGGTCAAATTTTTACTTTCTCCTCTTAAATATTTGAGTTTTACAAGTTGGCAATAGAAATAATATATTTTGAAAATGCTAAATTTTCTTTTATATTTCCCATTTGGCCCATAGCCATGCCTGTTAGATGTGGGTGCAAAATTAGGGTTTGTTGACCGTGAGTCAGAGCTGTGACTAAGGAATTTTCCAAAACTGGTTGTAGTTGACAAGAACGGTTAGCATCCAACAATAAATACTCTCAAAATCCAACAATGAGGAGCTTAAAAATGCAAAATAAAAAATAGTTAATCATCCAAAAATATCAAAAATTTAACAAAAATAACAAAAAATTTACATAATTCAAAAATTCAAATGCACCTCGTATCCAGTTATTTACCCTATACACTTGGCGGTCACAACGACTTATGATCCATGCAACCCAACAAGATGAGTAAATTACTATAAGACCATTTGGGGTAAATTAGTCATTTTTGAATTGATATGCTTCACTTCACTCTCGAAGAAGGCCACAATAGTTGGACTGCCTCACAGGAGTGAGGATTTATCTCAATTCTTCTATGACATCTTCAACAGATCATCGAACATAGTGATTCAACACAAGCCTAATTGGAATTGTTATCATTTTGTCCAATGATAAATGTTCTCAAAATACAACCATGAGGAGCTTCAAAATGCAAAATAAAAAATAGTTAATCATTCGAAAATCTCAAAATTTAACAAAAATAACAAAAAATTTACATAATTCAAAAATTCAAATGCACCTCGTATCTAGTTATTTACCCTATACGCTTGGTGGTCACAGTGACTTACGATCCATGCAACCTGACAAGATGATTAAATTACTATAAGGCCATTTGGGGTAAATTAGTCATCGCTGAATTGATATGCTTCACTTCACTCTCGAAGAAGGCCACAATGGCCGAACTACCCCACGGGAGTGAGGATTTATCCCAATTCTTCTATGACATATTCAACAGATCATCGAACATAGTGATTCAACACAAGCCTAATTGGAATTATTATCATTTTGATTTCCTAAGAAGGCCATTGTGCCAAATTTCTCCATGGCATAGATATGTACAATTACTATAAATAGTTGTAATCATAGCTGAATTAGGCCTTGCCAAATACTAACAAAAGTGCTAAAACCTTAAATCATCCAAATCATTCATCATGGTAAAGTGACTCATTACTTCATTAATTGTCCTACCCTCATCAAATTATCGCTTGAGGGGGTAGTCATAATGTCAAAATTATAATCAAATTCCATAGGAGATCACTTGATCTTGTCAAAATTGTGTTCATCTTACGAATCATTGCCAACAACTACCATAAGCTTACCCTCTGCTAGGGCAAAAAGCAACTATGATAGTTTATTTAGTAGCTCTCCACCTATTGGTACGATTGTAGCACCGACTACCTGATCACCATGGAGCTTGCAAACACTTTGCAAATTAAGCCTTCCCTTAGTTTGAAGCAATGATTCTAAGATGTGCATCCTTTTTTAGGACTAGGCATCTGTTGGACATTTTGAGTAGATGAGTTGTCATTGATGTCAAGCTTTCAAAGACCAGTCAGTGGCAGTTTTAGTGGGCAGCATCAGTTTCAGGTTCTCAAATAAATGCAAAAGGATAGTCAATTTTTAGTTGATCAAGACTCGGTTCTAGGAAGTCAGATGTGGTCCTATGTGCAAAGAAGAAATACCAAGTGAATAATATTATAATAATTATTTATAATATTATACAAGGAAGATTAAATTAATTATAAATTAATTAATATAATTTTATTAAATTAATTTATTAATTAATTTACTTAAATTTATGTTATTTAAATTAATTATTAATTAATTTTAATATTAATAATATATTAATTTATGTTAATTTCAAATAAACCTAAGGTGGGTTATTAATTTGAATTTTGAATTCGAATTCAAGCACCGACATGGGAGAAAATTAATCAAAGTATATATAAAGGGGACTCCTCCACCTTACCAAAAAAAATTAATGCATTCAATTCTAACCTCCATGCTATTGCAAATTGTGTGAATCATTCGATGAGAAAGAGAAAGGTTTAATTGTTTTTTAAAGGACCAAGTGGCAGGTAAGGATTGATTACCCACCATTCAAGGCACCTTGGTCACCAAGCACTGGTAGCGTAGTTGGCAACTTCGGCGAAGGCAAGATGTTGTGGTAGCGTGAGGCATAGGTTTGAATCCGCGGGTGTGGCCTTTTGTTTTTAAAGGCATCGATGAAAATTGAAGTCACCAAGAGGAAGGAAGCCTTCCTTCCTTCATGTGGATACCTATAGCCCACACGGTGGGCACCAAAGTGCTAAGGCACTTGATGCTTGGGGAGACTGTGGTTCGAATCACATCGAAATCCTTTTTGGGAAGAAGACAAAGGTATGCATTAGTTGAGTGCCAAAAAATTTGGAGGAATTTTTTGAGCTATTAAAAATTAATTTTTGCATATTTTATTTGGTTTGTAAGGTTTTAAGGGGAGTTATAAGGTTGATGCAAAATAAATTTTTGGTGTTATTTGCTTTAGAGTTTGAAAAGGGTAATAAGGTGTTTTAGGAATATTGTTTGAGGTTTTGTGGTGTTGGATATTATTTTAAGTTGGATATTATAAGGTGTATCCAAATAATTATTTTTCATGTATGATTTTATGAATGTTAATTCCAAGAAGGAGCAATAAGGTGTATTTGAGCTTTGATTATTTTTGTATTTAAGGAATATTTGGGAAAAGGGTTAGAGTGATATTTTATCATCTAACCATTGAAATTGGAAAGAAGGAAATTATGATTGTGACAGGTTTTATAATGCGACATCTACATCAAACAAAAGGTATGGGCACATATTCCTAGTGAGTGATTGTTGAAAGTTATGAATGCAAAGTTGGAGTGAAAAGGATTGTTTGGTAAGCATTGTTGAGTGTGTTTTGAATTAATACTTCAATATTTTCTAGAATAAAGAGTTGTTGATAAAACCTTATTTGATAAACATTGTTGTTGAAGTGATTAGTTGAGTGAACTTGAACTAGGGTTTGTAAAGATCATGAGTATCATTATTTGATAAGCATTGTTGTTGAAGCAATTGGTTGAGTGAGAAACTTGAACTAGGGTTTGTAAAGATCATGAGTATCATTGTTATGTGAGATTGATTGATAAGCATTGTTGGAAATATTTGAGTGAGTGTTCTTATGCTTGGACTAGGGTTTGTAAGCAAGGATTAATTCATTGAGTGATTGGTTGAGTAGAGTTGGTTGAGCCTAGTCAAGTGGATGTGTTGATGTTCTATGAACCAAATTATTCTATATTCTGAATTGAGTTGAGAAAGAAATTGAGTGTTGATGAATGTGAAATATATTGAGTCTCTAACTGTAGCACCCTAAAATTGGTGCAATAAAATCTTAAATAATTACAATTACTCTAGTAAATATTCAAATTCAAATTTTAACCTCCAAAACCGCTTCCAAATCACCGTTTAACCCGTTTCCTCCTTTCCCGTGCCATTTTTAGAGTTTGTTTTGACCATTTGACGATATTGTCGCCGATCAAACGATATCGCCTCAGATCGGACGATTTCATCTGGACTAGGACGTCCAGATGATCTTGTCCCAAAACTAATTTTTCTCAATTAGCCTCTGTTCCAACGACATCTCTAATCTGGGCAGAAGTGTGTCTGCGCTGTTAGAGACCCTCCCCGTCGGAGATCTCCCAAATTGGGATGATATCCAACCTCCTAACATCCCTCCTAAGCATATTTAAACTTAGGACTCCCCCTTGGCATCCCCCTGGCTGAAACTTCCTATAACTTGACTTTACACGCACTAAAAAATCCTGAATTACCATCTGCACTTGTCCTATCCAAAATTTTGTTGCAGGAACCTTGTCATTCTTCAGCCGGAGCAAGCTCAGTTCGTCGTGGATGATCCCATTCAATACGAGACGATTTCATACCAATCCGAGACGATCTCGACTACAGTCTACATTGGGGGCAATTAGTGCCCAGAGTTTGCATTTTTCTCTTCTCATTTATTGTTTTATTTTGCATCTAGTCAGTTTATTTATTAGTTTTTGCTATTCTGCATCTTGGAGTTCACCCATGTAGTTTAATTGCATAATGAAATCATGATTAACTATTAAAACATGGTAATTTGCTTGCATTCCTATTTAGGATTATCTTATTAACATTCTTATTATTATTTCACATCATTGCCCTTTGTTTGTATTGTTGTATTTTCTGTATTCTATGTCTATTTCTCTGTTTGCAGGTCTCTAACGAATTCGTCTGACGAATTCGTCAGATCTCAGACGATCCTGCAGGTCGGAGACGATCCCGTCAAATTCTAGATGATCCTGTCTACTTCAAGAATCAGAACCTCCATCAGACATCCGGATCAGGTATGGCTCTATAATTTAGCTTTTTCTCTCTGTTTCCTATTTAAAATCTGTTTACTGTATTTCATTTAGTCTGCATTTTCATAATAGAACAAATTAGATTCATTTGGCCAAACCTAGGACTCAAATGTTTAAATATAAAACTGAACACATTAAACACATTCCCAACCTAGGCGTGGAAAATGTCATTCAAACGTTTCCTGGTGAACCCACCATCCATCAAAAAATCACCATAATACACCTCCCCCGAGATGCGGGACCTTCGCAAGGCCTCTCAGTCCGAGGTACCACGCCATCCTTTTCCCATCCTCCTTCCGGGCACGGATCCTATAGCCTAAACGTAAGGATGCAAAAAATTTGGAGCGATACATTTTGGTGAACCCGACGTGAATAACATAGGCATCTTTCTGATTCAAAAATATAAAAACACAAATATATATATATATATATATATATATATATATATTATATGTATACAAAAAAAAGAAAAGTAACAAAATCATTAGTTCAAGTTTGCATGTTTTAGATTCAATTCTAAATAGTAGATGCTAAATATTACTTTTAGAAGTACTAAAGAAACCATGAGTTTTTACTCAAATCAATATGAGCCCATCAGTAATGTTGGAAGATTTCAGCTAAATACATTTGTTGATTATGACCAACCTCATCCCTATTCAACACCACCTCCTTCACACTTTTCTCATTTTTCATCCATACCCCAACAAAACAATCCCTTTTCCAATCCTCTTCATAACGATATTATCTATTCTCCCATATATCCATATTATGTCTATCGATCCACATACAATCCTCCACCATTTCAATATTCTTCTTTCAATACAACACATTCATTTCAACAAGAAAATACTTATTCTTCCAATTCTACCATGCACTCACCTCATACTTCACAATCTTCCTATCATCATTCAACCCATAATAAAGAAAGTAGAGGTGAGAAACCATTAGGCCCTTTTATGACTGAATTCCTAAGGCACGTATCAAAAACCTCTCGAAAACCTTCATCACGTAAATTTACTAAGCTCAATCAACCAATGGATATAATTCTCAAGTATTTACTTGACACAAATAAGATTGAATTTCCTTCCATAAGACAACCTGATACCACATCAGATTGGTTTAAACCTGAGCTACATTGTGAATATCATAGAGTGGATGGACATATGACACAAAAATGTAAAGATTTAAGATGTGCAATTCAAGATTTGATTGATGAGGGTCTTTTTAATATAAAGGAATTACAATCTACAACTGATTATAAATCTCCAATAAACAATCAAACTCCTACACAACAAATACCAATAATCAATCAAGACATGGGGATTTCCCAAGAACCCTTATTCAATTATCAACAACAAGAAACCAATCAAATATTGCATGTTAATGTGTCCCATCATGATGATATTATTAATATTGTAACAAAAATTACAAATGAGCAACCTCAAGTTCAATCAACTCAATCTGATATTCAAGAGATGGATTCCTCATTTGACCAACCTTCAAAACTATCTTTGGTTCTAGAGAATGACCCAAAATGGAATGTAAGCATAGAAAGCTCATCTTTAGAATCAAAATCTCAATCTGAAATCCCCTTTGATAGCCAAAAACAAGTGATTAATCCTCAAGCAAATATATCCCTTTTAGAAGTATCACAAAGTTCTCATAAGGAAACGTTGTTCAAAACATCTAGCCAACAATTTTTTCCTCATGATATTTTCCCTAAGGACATAATTAATGGTGTAAACCCTCTTGAGGTTAACCATATTTCTTTCTATGATGATGAGATTCCTTCCTCTACTCCACAAGAAGACTCATCTCTTTACATTATAGGATCTAGTAAAGAAACACCTGTTAAAACTATCATGGTAGATAATGGCTCCTCTCTTAATTTATGCACTTATCAATTATTCCAAAAACTCAAATCAAAGGAAGAAGATGTTAATGAATCAAATGTTATTATAAAATATTTTAACAATGAAATTCAAGAAACATCAAGGTCTATACATTCTCCATTGTCACAATTACCTTCTATTTCTCACTTTTCTTCATCCATATATGATCATCCTTGTTTACCAAATAACACTCATGCATATCTTTCACATATACTTTCTCCATCTTATCAAAACTTGGAATATAATAATAAGAATGAAGAACTTTCTTATATTTCTGACATTTTATTTTGTAACATGATCAATTTTACACATATAAAAGTCAAATCTTTCGCTACATTATTTTACATTATAACAAAGCTTTTGTTACCGCTACCTTTTGTTCATCACCTTTTGTTCTTACCTTCAACACAACCAAATTATCCTTCAAAACCTCCTTTGATTTTGAAGCAACATTAGATACGCTATACGCAAATTACCTTGTATAGTGTATATAGATCATCTTGTATATACCACCAATTCCATCATCTAAAAATTCATATAAAAAAAAAAAAAAACTTTCAAAAAAAAAAACAATAACATTGTATTTCTTTTAATTCATCAAAATTACCAAAATATTCAAAAACATCTTTTATTTCATACCTGTCAATTCTTGAAGCATTGCAGTTATATTTTCAAATTATTTTGGATAAATTAGCATTTATTTGGAATCCCTCACTTTCACAAACACAAAATAAATATCTTGATTTTTATTTGGCATGATTACTAATCTCTCTTATATCAAAGTCCACAAAATTCAATTAAATAAAGTTTGAGCACAGAGAATTGATCTTGTTATTTACTTAAACCAAGCACATCCTTTCACAATAAAATGATTATATTTGTAATGTCCATGCTATGCTACATAGTAGAAGTGGTTTCTTGAGCGAAAAGTTTCCCCTGCTATCCTATCATGCACATGGTCTAGAATCTTTGAGAATTGGCAAAAGGACAAGCTCACCCCTACCTAGAATAAAAATCCCTTGCTCTACAGCTAATTCGAGCAAGTATCCCTAGCATAGGAAGAAAAGCAAATTTCAAGAAAAAGAGAAAAAGAAAAATGTTATTTTATATCATTACAGCAATGTTTCAAGCATTATCTCAAAAATCAAGCAAAAATACAAAATAAAAGCAAAAGAAAGCAAAAGCAAAAGCAATAAAATCCCTCTCCCTACCCTTTGAAAAGAAAAGAAGGGTTGATGAGCTTGAATCCCTGGAATTCTCAATTATTCAAAAACTGTGAGGTAAGCCCCATAACAAGTGGTTTGTGCCCAACCCGCTTGGCCTTGGGTAACTCCTAGCATGGCGATATGTCTGTCACATTAGCGACCTTATTTTGTACAGACCTATGTCTGCTTATGGATTAGCTAGCTCTTGATAATCTGACTTACATAGTAGTCTGGTATGGTTATATGCATCTAAATCATGGTTAATGAACACTTATTTGGTTCATTCAAATCACTTGTATCAAATTATCTTGCTCAAAACTAGTAAACGAACATAGCAATTGCACACACATTTGTATTTGAGAGATTTTGTGTATCATTATGATAAATCAAGATTGGAAATGAACTCACATACGCACATGGGATTCCTTATAAATCTAACTTTTGTCTTTAAGATACTTTGATATATTTTTTTGCAAATCGTTTGGAATAAATTCATTTTCTTCCTTGAAGAACAGTTGTTTAGTATAAAGACAACTATATGCATTATCAAAAATCAAAATCATCTTCACAACATACAATCAAGTTACAGCTATATATAACTTTTTACTTTCGTGACGATGCTATAGTTCCAAAACTAAAATTGGAATTTTATGACTAGCGCAAGTCCTCATCTTCATATTTTTTGACTATTTTCAACAATTAAAAATCAACCATGCAATCAAACACTCTATTTTCTTCTTTGATTTTCGTGATGATGGTATAAGTCTATACCTAAATATTCTATGCCTAGCACAAACCATTGTACCAATTTTTATTTCCCCATTCATTTAAAAATCATAAAAACATATGACTTAAATCATTCTGTTATACAATTATGTTTTAAAAAAAAACATGCACATTATCACTATTTCATGTCATTATGTCAATATGCAAATTTGCAATGATGGTATAATTCCTAAGGAATTATCCAAAAATTTATCACACTTAGGAATTTATGCCTAGAAAAAATCATTTTAAAATATTTCATGCATAATATTTTCATGAAAGTCTGAAAACAAAATCATCATCATCATCATTTGCATCATCACATCAAAGTCTTAAGACAGTCTCTTAAGCACCCTTTTACTTTTAGCAATATTTCTATACTGGGATTAGATTGACGACCAAGTGAGCGACGACTCCATGAAATGGTCTATAACAGCGACAATGTCCTTTGAAATTATTGTTAAAATTCTCTTTTATTTTTTATCAAATTATCATCACAACAACCAATTTGTTACATCAGATTATTTCATTTAAATTTTTAAATCATGACATTTAAACCATAATATTTTCCAACGCCATAATTACATGAATCATCAAATCAATCACACCAAAACATTAAAAACATCATACAAACACATAAGACAAGTCATATGATCAAAAAATATCTCATCTATATATATATCAAATATATGTACATCATATCAAAAATATATTGGTATGCCACAATCTACATCTTGGCATACTCAATCCTCTCAATCATATATCCTCTCGTAGTGGTCTTGAGAACCCCTCGAGATCTTAGCCTCATCTCCTCCCTCGCCCTGAGGTGGAGGAGGTGGCCCCATCACAGTCCGTGTGGTGCCATGAGTCCTGGATGCCGATCGTGATGATGTCCTAGATGACCCCATCACAATAGGCTCTGCAATATGAGCTGTTAATGGCACCCTCTGCTCTGCTGGCACCGCCTAGTAATATAGAGCCTGATAAAATGTAACCTGGGCAATAGCGCATGCTAAATCCCAAGTGCTCATTCCTCTGCCCTGAGCTCTAAGTCATGTAGCCTCATCCTGCAATGTATGCACCTGAGCCCGTAGGCGGGCAACCTCAACTCGAAGAGTCGCTGTCTCACTGCTCTCCCCAGTGTCAACACCCTTGCCCTTATCGAGCGATGGTGGCCTCTCTCTCTATGGAGAAGGGGGTCTCTCCTCCCTCCTCTCCTACTGCTGTGGCCTCTGCTAAGCCTGTGGCCTCCTCTGCTCTCTCCCACCATGACCCTGTGCTACCTCAATGGCTGCCTGGCACCGCCTCCCCATCCGACACACAACTACGTGAATCAGACCCTGAGCCCTCATAATTCGAGGAGGGTGGATGCTTGTGTACCAATCATCATAGCCGTTAGCTACCCCAGCATCGTCCCCATCCACTGGCTGAATGGGGGCATCATCTACGTCCTGACTCCAAAATTGCTGCATATCTGGAGCCCCACTAACTATAGTGTTATCTTGGACAGTCTGGGAAAACTCGTAGTCTCTCAGAGATGGGATCTCCTGCTGTAGACCGAACTGCCTCAAAACTCAGTCATACTGGTGGAGCTCCACCTCTCCCCTCTCCATCCTCAGCCAGTAAACTCGCCTGACGTGAGCCAACTCTTGTCCGTCCTCGGCCCACCCTGGATGATCTCTCCAAGGCCTCCAGATGATTTGGTCAAAGATGATGTCATCTCGTAGTCTCTCGGACGCTGGCAGATCTATCCATCGTTGTGACCCTCTCCGGAGCCACCAGTAGAAAACTCAAGGTCTCTCCCCATTAATCCCTGTCATTGGAAGCCCTACCGGCCTTCACACCACAATGTGCTCCCAGCACCAAACTTGCAGTAGTGATGTCATAACCAGACATCGACTGCCTTTGTATACGACCCCATGAAGGATCCTATACAATCGAAAGAGTACAAAACTCCCCCAAGCAAACTTATATCCGTGGTCTCTCATGTTGTAGACCACATCTGTCAGTACCCATGGTACCCTGCATCCACTCTAGTGGCATAGCAGAAGACCACCTACTACCCTAGCCAAAACCCGTGTGAGTCTAGATGCCCCAGGAATCTGGCGCAGTGACTCGATATTCACTTTGTCCTTCTCTAGGGTGAAGCTCGAATCACCACACAATCGCATCATCATGTGTCCCTGATTGGCCATGAGAGTGATCAGCCATCCTTGTATGGGGATCCTCAAAATCCTCCATACATCCTCCAGTGTGGGAGTCATCTCCCCTGTCGATAACCAAAAATAGGAAGAACCCGGATACCACCTCTCTGCTAGGGCTATCAATAGCCCCATATCTATAGAAACTCGTGGCATCTCTGCCACATGCTGCAAGCTAACTCGAGCTAGCTGATCTCGCTCTGCCTGATACAGGGCAGCCAAGTCATCCCTTAGTCTGTCGTATTTCCATTCTCTGCTCTTTAGTAATCCTCTCTGCAAAATAAACAAAATCAACAATAAAAATCATTAATAAATCATTAATTAAAAATGCAAGTCAAAATAAAGTTCAATTTCATAAATGATGATATCGTCCACTATTGGACGATATCGTCCCAAATTTGAGCAAATTCGTCTCTGATTTCACCAGCCGAAATCGTCCCCTTTTTGACAAAATCGTCCCCATTTCGTCGATTTTGCCTCTGGATGAAATTGGCGATATCGAGATGATTTCGACGAAATCGAGATGATTTTGTCTCGACGACGTCAACAGCCCAAAAATGACTGCGATGCTCAAAAACCAATCAAATCTAATCTAAAAAGCATGAAATTCTAAAATCAAGAATTCTAAACTAAGTTTAGATCCTTACCCGTAGCCCGCGCCGAACCTCTATTGATCTGTGCGTTGTCTCGACCATATTGTCTCCAGAGCTCTAAAAACTAGGAAAATGAACAGTAACAATGAATCAGGGTTTTACCCTATTTTTCTTAATTTTATTCAAAAACACTTAACAACTTTTTTTTTTAAATTTTGCTTTTTCGCGTTTTTACCTCAAACGTTCGATTTGGGTAAAAACACGGAGGGGGCACCATAGTAAGCTGTCGTACGATTCGACCAAGAATTGTTGCCTAAAAATGGGAATAATTTTTGCTTTCTCGTAAATTGAGAAGAACTCATCTTTAACGCATTTTCTTTGGAAAATTTGCTAAAGAGGGGGCAAAATGTAGCACCCTAAAATTGGCGTAGTAAAACCTTAAATAATTACAATTACTCTAGTAAATATTCAAATTCAAATTTTAACCTCCAAAACCACTTCCAAACCGTCGTTTAACCCGTTTCCTCCTTTCCCACGCCATTTTTAGAGTTTGTTTTGACCGTTTGACGATATTGTCGTCGATCAAACGATATCGCCTCAGATCGGATGATTTCGTCTGGACTAGGACGTCTAGACGATCTTGTCCCAAAACTAATTTTTCTTAATTAGCATCTGTTCCAATGGTGTCTCTAATCTGGGCAGAAGCGTGTCTGTGTCGTTAGACACCCTTCCCATTGGAGATCTCCCAAATTGGGATGATCTCCAACCTCCTAACATCCCTCCTAATCCTATTTAAACTTAGGACTCCCCCTTGGCATCCCCCTGGTTGAAACTTCCTGTAACTTGACTTTACATGCACTAAAACATCCTGAATTACTATCTACACTTGTCCTATCCAAAATTTTGTTGCAGGAACCTTGTCATTCTTCAGTCGGAGCAAGCTCAGTTCGTCATGGACGATCCTGTTCAATACGAGACAATTTCATACCAATCCGAGATGATCTCGACTATAGTCTGCATTGGGGGCAATCAGTGCCTAGAGTTTGCATTTTTCTCTTCTCATTTGTTGTTTTATTCTGCATCTAGTCAGTTTCTTTATTATTTTCTGCTATTCTGCATCTTGGAGTTCACCCATGTAGTTTAATTGCATAATGAAATCATGATTAACTATTAAAACATCGTAATTTTCTTGTATTCCTATTTAGGATTATCTTATTAACATTCTTATTATTATTTCACATCATTGCCCTCTGTTTGTATTGCTGTATTTTCTATATTCTGTGTCTATTTCTCTGTTTGTAGGTCTCTAACGAATTCGTCTGACGAATTTGTCAGATCTCAGACGATCTTGCAGGTCGGAGACGATCCTGTCAAATTCCATACGATCCTATCTGCTTCAAGAATCAGAACCTCCATCAGATATCCGAATCAGGTATGGCTCTGTAATTTAGCTTTTTCTCTCTGTTTCCTATTTAAATTTTTTTTGTTGTATTTCATTTAGTCTACATTTTCATAATAGAACAACTTAGATTCATTTGGCCAAACCTAGGACTCGAATGTTTAAAGATAAAACTGAACACATTAAACACATTCCCAACCTAGGCATGGAAATTGTCATTCAAACGTTTCCTGGTGAACCCACCATCTATCGAAAAATCACCATAATACACCTCCCTCGAGAGGCGGTACCTTCGCAAGGCCTCTCAGTCCGAGGTACTGCGCCATCCTTTTCCCATCCTCCTTTTGGGAACGGATCCTATATCCTGAAGGTAAGGATGCAAAAAATTTGGAGTGATACACTAACAATTCTCTATATATTTTTGTGATAAAAGAGTGATTGAGATTTTGTGAGTGTGAAGCATATTGAGTCTCTAACAATTATCTATATGTTTATGTGGTAAAAATAAAGATTGAAAGTGATTGAGCATTGTGATGAATGTGAAGCATATTGAGTCTCTAACAATTCTCTTTATGTTTCTATGATATTGGACAAGTTCTAGTGTGGACTTCTTGAGTATATTTGAGGTAAGTCTTAGAGAATACTTGTGGAAAAATTTGTGTGAGCTTTTGTGGAAGCTTACAATACAGTCTGAGAACAAATATTGAGAGTAGATTTGTATAAGTTCTAGTGAGTACTTGTTGAGCAGATTGGACAAGTTCTAGTGAGGACATGTTGAGCAGATTGGACAAGTTCTAGTGAGGACTTGTTGAGCAGATTTGGATAAGTTCTAGAGAGGACTTATGGAAAGATTAGTGTGAGATTTTGTGGAAGCTTAAAAGGCATATTTAAGACAAGTATTTGAGAAGACTTGAGTGCAGAGTTGATTTATTAATTTGTTCAAACCTTAGGTTAAGGTTTGGGGTATATCTAGCAGAGTTGATATGAGATTAATTCAAGCTTTCTGTTAAGGCTTGAGGATAAATATTGAGGATAGATTTGTGCTATACTGAAGGACTGTGTTTAGTGCATATTAGAGGAAAGAGATTGAGGATAGGTTTATGCTAGATCGAAGGACTATATTTAGTATAGATCAGAGGACATATTTTAGTGTATATTTGAGGACAATTTTATGCCATACTAGAGACAAATATTGAGAATATTTGTGCTAGACCGAAGGATTATGTTTAGTACAGATTTGAGATAAAGCTTTGAAGGTAACAAAGTATAGAGGATGATAGTCTCCAGTGGATAGAGATCCATTAGCCATGACAGTGAGTACATGTGTCTTTAGTGGATAGAGATCCATTATCCAGAGCAATGGGGGTAGCAGTTCTTCTAGAATATCACCAGCTAGAGTTAAGGAGCAAGAGTTATCCTATGGATATAGATCCATGAACTTGATTAGAGGATTGGTGTCTCCTTTGGACAGAGGTTCATAAATATTGTAATATGGAAAGGATTCCCAAGAGATTGATTGAGAAAATTTTAGTGAAATATTTTCTCCGTGGAGTAGCCCACATTAGGTGAACCATGTTAAATTAGTGTCTCTATTGTGTGTGGTGATTTGTGCATTGATTTGATTATTGTTGTTGATATTCCTATCTATACATTGCATAATATTGATTGGGAAAGAAAAGTAAAAAGTGGTCTTATATTGTTCACCCTCCCTCTCAATATAAGCTTGTATTCTTCAATTTGTATCAGAGTGGGTTCCTTCGAAATAGTTTAATAGCTTGAAGGAAAATATTACAAGAACACAATAGATTTTAATAATGGGTCCTCAGATAATTCAACACCAGTATTTGATGGAAGTGATTATATATTTTGGAGTATGAGAATGAAGATTCACGTGATGGCACTTGGCAATGAAATTTGGGAAGCAATTAAAAATGGATACATACCACCAGTTGATCCACCTACATATAGGGAAGGTAAGCTTCTACAACATTAAATTTCAAAAGAAATGAATGCAATTTTGAGAGGTTTGCATAGATTATAATTCATAAAATTTATGCAGTTTAAATATGCAAAAGGAATTTGGAATAAGTTACAAAGCATATATGAAGGAGATAAAAGTGTTAAAAAGGCAAATATATGAAATCTCAAAGGACAATTTGAAGAATTAAGAATGAAGGATGAGGAAAACATTAGTACTTATCTACTTTGAGTAGATGAAGTTGTTAATGCCATGCAAGTTATTGGAATTGAGATTAAAGAATCTGATGTTTGTGATGAGATCTTAAGATATATTCCAAAAAGGTGTAGTGAAAATATTTCTGCTATAGAAGAATAAAAAGATGGTGATTCTTTAACAAGATATATGTTACTTGGTATTCTTATAGATTTTGAGTTAATAACAAAAGAGGAACATAATATTTGAAAGGAATCAACATTTAAAGCTACTAAGAAGACAAAGGGCAAGAAGTCAGATTGAAGCAATGAGTCATACAGTGATGAAGAGGCTAATTATGGTAGAAGGAATAAGGATTCAAGAAGACTTAAAGATGCAAAATCTATTAAATGTTTCAATTGTGGAAAGTATGGTCACTATGCAACTAGTTTTCAAGAAGCTAAAAATAACAATGATGAAGAAAAACAAGATCGCAGGAACAGATAATAAAAAAGAAACAAGTACCAAAAGAAAGGCAAGGATGGACAAGGAAAACAAGGAAATAAGTTCTTTCAAAGACAAAAGAGGAGATACTATGCAGACAAGGCAAGTAAGTACCTAAGTGATAGTAATAATACTTTCTCAGACAATGATAAATATGAAGTCCTATTTCTAATTGAAGAAAAATAAGAAGTTAAGAAAAGGTCACCAATAATTCTCAAATGTTTTAGATGTGGTAATTTTGGACATCTTAAAGATAGTTGTACAAGGAATGGTTTTGGTTTAAGTGATGATGAATATGAAGATACACTTAAAGGACTAGAAGAGAATATTCTAATGGCACTAGAATAAGAAGGAGGTGATCCTATAGAAGACAAGTCATAAAAGAATGAAGATGTTCTTAAAAACAAACAATTAGAGGAAGAACCAGAAAAAGGAGGAGTTTATCTTAAGAGAGAGCTTATTTATGTTCTTAAAAATTTAAATAACGTAAGAAAGCAAAACTCCCAACTTGAGTTTCAGTTTCAATAATGTGATGAAGAGAGAGAAAATCTTATAGAGGATCTAAACAAGTCAATAGCTAAGACAAATAAGTTCAAGGATAAGTTAGAAGCAAAGGTCTTAGAATGTGAAAAGTTAGAACAATAAGTAGCCCTACTAAGGGAAGAAGTAGAGAATTCTAAGGATAAGCTACATAAGTTTAGAAGAAGCTCAAAGAATTTGGATAAGATCATCAAGGCACAAAATCCTACATCAAGCAAGACAAATCTTGGTTTTGAACAGGCTCAAAAGAAACAAGAAGATGAGTCAATCTCAAGTTCTAAAGAAGAAGAAACTTCAGAAGAAGACAGTGTGAGAGAAAGTGAGACTTTTGAGGAAGATTTGGATAATAGAAAGTTCAACAAGGAAAGGAACAATGCACAAAGAAGAAACATATGGAATAGAAACCAATACAAAGAAAAGGAAACTAAGATACCAATGAGGTCAAGGCAAGGAAATTTCAATGGATGATGTTTCTCATGTCACATATTTGGGCACATGGATTCACAGTGTAGGACACATGAAATAAATGAGTATGGGAACTTCAGGAACATGCAACTTTTCCATGGGTATTGCTACTCATGTAGTCAATTTGGTCACAAGGTAATGAATTGTAGGGTTCATGACAAGAATAGATATGGCTTCACCAGGAGAAATCCCAAGATATTTGCACCTCCAAGGAATAATAACATTAAGTGTTATAAGTGCAATAATGATGGACATACAACAAAGTGGTATAGAGCAGAAATTCCATAATTAAGAATGAATATGAACAGGAACATGAATAGGAATAGGAATATGAACATGAACATGAACAAGAATATGGACAGGAATAGGAACATGGACATGAACATGAATAGTCAAATAAATAATAAGGATTAGATGAGAAATAAAGAGGACAGAGGTAAATATCAGTGCTTGTTGGAGTAGAAATACTCCCACCTTAGAATTAACAACCTCAAGAGGAGGTGGGGAGGGACTAAGCTAAGAGACTAATTCTTAGCCCCGAGTCCCAAAGGTGACCCTTTGCCATTGATGTCAAAGGGGATATATTTGAGTAAGGGGGAGAGATTTGAGTAAGGGGGGTAGATTTGAATTAAGGATATAGCATTGAGTTAGGGGAGCAATTCCCCAAGGGGAGCAGAACAAGAAAAATGTCAAGTTTTGGTAAAAATAATTTGGGTTGCCATCAATGACAAAGGGGGAGATTGTTGGATATTTTGAGTAGATGAGTTGTCATTGATGTCAAGAGTGAGTGGTCATTGATGTCAAGATTTCAGCACCAGTTAGTGGTAGTTTCAGTGGGCAACATCAATTTCAGGTTCTCCAATAAGTGCAAAAGGATAGTCCATTTTTAGTTGATCAAGACCTCTAGGAAATCAGATGTGGTCCTAAGTGTAAAGAAGAAAACCCAAGTGAATAATATTATAATAATTCTTTATAATATTATACAAGGAAGATTAAATTGATTATAAATTAATTAATATAATTTTATTAAATTAATTTATTAATTAATTTACTTAACTTTATGTTATTTAAATTAATTATAATATTAATTATATATTAATTTATGTTAATTTCAAATAACCCTAAGGTGGGTTATTAATTCGAATTTCAAATTCAAATTCAAGCACCGACGTGGGAGCAAATTAATCAAAGTATATATAAAGGGGACTCCTCCACCTTACCAAAAAAATTAATGCATTCGATTTTAATCTCCATGCTATTGTGAATTGTGTGAATCGTTCGGTGAGAAAGAGAAAGGTTTAATTGTTTTTCAAAGGACCAAGCAATAGGTAAATATTGATTACCCACCATTCAAGGCACCTTGGTCACCAAGCATTGGTAGCACAGTTGGCAACTTCGGTGAAGGCAAGATGTTGTGGTAGCATGAGGCGGAGGTTCGAATCCATGGGTGTGGCCTTTTGTTTTAAAGGCATCGACGGTGATTGAAGGCACCAAGAGGAAGGAAGCCTTCCTTCCTTCATGTGGGTACCTATAGCCCATGCGGTGGGCACCAAAGTGCTAAGGCACTTCGCGCTTGGGGAGATGACATTTTGAATCACGCCGAAACCCCTTTTGGGGAGAAGACAAAGGTATGCATTAGTTGAGTACCGAAATTTTTGGAGGAATTTGTTGAGCTATTAAAAATTAATTTTTGCATATTTTATTTGGCTTGTAAGGTTTTAAGGGGAGTTATAAGGTTTATGTAAAATAAATTTTTGGTGTTATTTGTTTTAGAGTTTGAAAAGGGTAATAAGGTGTTTTAGGAAGATTGTTTGAGATTTTGTGGTGTTGGATATTATAAGGTGTATCCAAATAATTATTTTTCATGTATGATTTGATGAATGTTAATTCCAAGAAGGAGCAATAAGGTGTATTTGAGCTTTGATTATTTTTGTATTTAAGGAATATTTGGGAAAAGGGTTAGAGTGATATTTTGTCATCTAACCATTGAAATTGGAAAGAAGGAAATTGTGATTGTGACAGGTTTTATAAGGCCACTTATACATAAAAAAAAAGGTATGGGAACATATTACTAGTGAGTGATTGTTGAAAGTTATGAATGTAAAGTTGGAGTGAAAAGGATTGTTTGGTAAGCATTGTTGAGTGTGTTTTGAATTAATACTTCAAGGTTTTCTAGAATAAAGAGTTGTTGATAAAACCTTGTTTGATAAGCATTATTGTTGAAGTGATTAATTGAGTGAAGTTGAACTAGGGTTTGCAAAGATCATGAGTATCATTATTTGATAAGCATTGTTGTTGAAGCAATTGGTTGAGTGAGAAAATCAAACTAGGGTTTGCAAATATCATGAGTATCATTGTTATGTGAGATTGATTGATAAGCATTGTTGGAAACATTTGAGTGAGTGTTATTATGCTTAGACTAGGGTTTGTAAGAAAGGATTAATTTATTGAATGATTGATTGAGTAGAGTTGGTTGAGCCTAGTCAAGTGGATGTGTTTATGTTCTATGAACTAAATTATTCTATATTTTGAATTGAGTTGAGAAAGATATTGAGTGTTTATGAATGTGAAACATATTGAGTCTCTAACAATTCTCTATATGTTTCTGTGATAAAAGAGTGATTGAAAGTGACTGAGAGTTTGTGAATGTGAATCATATTGAGTCTCTAACAATTATCTATATGTTTCTGTGGTAAAAAGAAAGATTGAAAGTGATTGAGAACTATGATGTATGTGAAGCATATTGAGTATCTAACAATTCTCTTTATGTTTCTATGAGATTGGACAAGTTCTAGTATGGACTTGTTGAGTAGATTTGAGGTAAGTCTTAGAGAAGACTTGTGGAAAAATTTGTGTGAGCTTTTAAGGAAGCTTACAATATAGTTTGAGAATAAATATTGAGAGTAGATTTGTATAAGTTCTAGTGAGCACTTATTGAGCAGATTTGGACAAGTTCTAGTGAGGACTTGTTGAGAATATTGGACAAGTTCTAGGGATGACTTTTTGAGCATATTGGAAAAGTTCTAGTGAGGAGTTGTTGAGCAGATCTAGACAAATTCTAGAGAGTATTTGTGGATAAATTAGTGTGATATTTTATGGAATCTTACAAGGCATATTTAATACAAGTCTTTGAGAAGACTTGAGTGTAGAGTTGAGTTATTGATTTGTTCAAAACTTGGGTTAATATTTGGGGTAGATCTAGCAGAGTTGATTTGAGATTAAGTCAAGCTTTGTGTTAAGGCTTGAGGATAAATATTGAGGACATATTTGTGCTATACAGAAGGACTATGTTTAGTGCACATCAAAGGATAAATATTGAGGAAAATTTTGTGCTAGATCTAAGGACTGTGTTTAGTATAGTCAGATAACATAGTTTGGTGCAAATTTGAGGACAAGTTTGTGCCAGACCAAAGATAGATATTGAGCAGATTTGTGCTAGACCGAAGGACTATGTTTAGTATATATTTGAGATAGATCTTTGAAGGTGATAGAGTACAGAAGATGACAATCTCTAGTGGATAGAGATCCATTAGCCATGGTAGTGAGGATAGGTGTCTTCAGTGGATAGAGATCCATGAACTTTATTAGGGGATTGTTGTCTCCTTTGGACAGAGGTCCATAAACATTGTAATACGAAAAGGATTCCCAAGAGATTGATTGAGAAAATTTTAGTGAAATATTTTCTTTGTGGAGTAGCCCACATTGGGTGAACCATGTTAAATTGGTGTCTCTATTGTCTGTGGTGATTTGTGCATTGATTTGATTACTGTTGTTGATATTGATATCTATATATTACATAATTTTGATTGGGAAAGAAAAGTAAAAAGTGGTCTTATACTATTCACCCCCACTCTTAGTATAATTGTGTGTTCTTCAAAATCTAATTTTGATCATATCAATGATCATCATTCAACCTACAACATGGTTTTAGGAGGACTCTTTTTGCTCAGCATTGTTCATTCTCACAACACATCCCAAAATGGGCATATGTAGACACCTAAAACACATCATGTATAAGGTACTACTCATATGGGTATGCTAACAGACCATATGAAGGATCTTGGAAAACTCTGAAGTGAAGCAGTGGTTTTAACCACTCAAGTTATGTGGTTTTGGCCTAATCAGTACTGACCATGGTTGACACCCAAAACTAATAGATCTAGATGTGCCTTAGACGTGCGACTAGCACTAAAACTATTTTTAATCCCAGGCTAAGCCAAATTTGGTTGCAATAGTATGGGCAATGAAGTTCAAATAGTTTTGGGTAGGTAAGCTTCGAGATTTTTCCTCCCAACTAATCCAACCTCCTAGATATTGATCTTGGCTTCCCAAGCAATCCAATATTAGGTATTAGGAGTTCTATAAGACCCCCTTAAAATTGGGGAGAAGTCTGGAATTATATTGAGTTAGAATGCAACAAAGCTCTACCAAAATAGACAATTAAGTGACAACCCCTTTAGGAGAGTCGAAGCACTGGCCAATTATGGAGTGATAAGCATGAATCCATCAATGAAGCTTCCAAAGGACTAAGAAGCACCAATCACAAATTCAAGCCAATCAAACATGAATCTTATCAAATTCAACTGCTAATCCATATTGGGACACAAAGGCGACCATTGAACATCAATTCAATGGAGGGAATCAAATATCTAGGCCCTTATTACAAGAGGAAGAACATTTTAGTCTCATTCGTGGTTGTTAGCCATGGCTAACAGTGCCAGTTGTGCCATAGATGCATGGTGAGGGTTTGATCCCTGATTTACTTTGTTTAGCCATAGATTTATCTTTTCAAGCATGTATTTATATTAATATTATTTAGATTAACTTTCCTTTGTACATTTGTATGGTTAAATTTAGGATTTAGAGGTATATTTGCTTCAATTTCCTTGCGATTATTAATTTAGACTAGTTTCTTGAATTTTCATGCTTTTCAAGTTCTAATGGCTAATTAGTATGCATAATAGTTAGATTTCATGCTTTCTTTCATGCTTTATCGTAATTTGGCGATTTATTACATATATTCATAGATTTACATGCTTTATTTCTTTCTTTATCATCAATCTATGCAATTGTCTCAAAAGCCTCATCAAGAGAGGATTCCTTTGTCATTAACCCTTTTCATGTTGTTTCTTGAACGCAGGGTTTACAGGATCTAATAATTTTCAAGGCATTCAAGGTAGCATATGCCTCCAATCACGTGAGAAGAAGGCTATCTTTGGTATTGAGTAGTTCGTATCCATTCTGAAAAGTTTGTGGATTACACCACCCCCTCATTTAGAGGGTCTTCAAAATTGTATCAATTGTATCAAATATTGAGTATCCCTAAGAGGGACATATATGTAATCGGGATTTGGAAAAGTTTTAATAAAATAAAACCTTGCTTTCTTGTTAAATTCATTGTTGTCAATATTTTGATGCTTTAATACTCAATTTTAATTGATGCACTAGTTAGGTGTATGCTTTTTAGATCGGTACAAGTTGGTATCCATATTTCACCTTCCTGGGATCATCTCTACCACACCCATGGTCATATTCACTATTAATTTTTCTAAACTATCATCCTCTATGGATCCAAAAGTGGTTTTTCTGACTAAGGTCTTAATGACCTATTCTTTCTTCTTTATTTTGTTATATTGGAGGTATCTCCAAATGCCTTTTGATATAATCAGTCCTGCCGACCTGTCCATTTTGTTCTTCATTTTTTTAATAAATTTTTGGGGCCTTTTAAAAACCCACTCCTCCAATCAATCTATATATATAAACTAAATTAAAATATATAAAATCTACCTAGGTTTAATGTGCAGTAATGCAAATATATTTTTAAAAGCTTAAATAAAATATAAACCTATCTAGACTTAACAAAAAGTAAGCATAGTTAATAAGAAGTGGGGCTAAACCCAAAAATAAAATTAAAAAATAACAATGGGAATAGTGTCTTCGAATATTAGGGGAATGAATAAGAACACTAAAAAAAGGTATTAAGAAATTGTGAGGTTGTTGTAGATAAGATATTTTTGGATATAGAAGCTAGGCAACAAATATTTTAGTCATTCGTAGTGTGGAATTTCATATTGATAGAATTTAAATTTTTTAAGGCATTTGATACAAAAGGAGTTGATTGTGGAAACTTAGTAGTTTAAGGAAGATGAAGAATATATTTGATAGGAGGGTAGATGAATAATATCTTTGATAGAAAGACAAAGTTGGATATGCTTTAATTAACTTGTTAAAAATGTAATGAGAGCAATGTAATATTTTATTTTCCTAATGGGAGTGGCCCCCAATAGAAGCAATGCATAGATTATTAAAAAAACAAGCAAAATGCATATATATTAAAAACCCAGATAAAATATAAAGATATGCCAAAGGATTTAATAAACACTAAGCATATATATTTTAAACTTAGATAAAATATAAAAATCTTCGCAAGGCTTTAAAATATAGTAAGCATATATATATTTTAAACTCAGATTAAATATAAAAATTTACCCAAGGCTTTAACATACAAGCATTGTATATGTTTTAAAATATAAAGATCTTCCCAAGGATTAACATGCAACAAGCATATATATTGAAAAATCAGATGAAATATAAAGATCTGCCCAAGGATTTAATATGCAGCAAGCATATTTTTTTAACTAAGATAAAATATAAACATCTTCTCAAGGCTTTAACACACAAGGGCATAGGCTGAATATGGGTAAACCTAGTATAAATCTGCGGATTACCCTTCGTAGATTTTCCTTGTAGTTTTCTCTACCCTACTTCTTCTCTATGTTTTCTCACTTCTCCCATTACAAATGGTTGCAACCCCCATCTTGGCAAAACCAACCATATATATACAAAAAAGAAACAGAGAACATGCCATCAAAAATAATTTCATGCAAGCTATTCTTTTTACTTTCATTAAAGTATGCATTACCAACAAGTAATCTATACACTAAATTTAGGGTTTTATTTTCTCCAATAACTTCCACTCTCACCCCATTATCAATAAAAAAAAAACTTCCACTCTCACCCCATTATTATTCATTTTTCCAAGAAAAAATACAATGGAATCTTTTGATGACCCCAAATTATTTTGCCAAAGAAAAGAAAAAAAATAAACTCTCTTTCTTTTAAATTAGCCAATTCAATGTACCCTTTTTATTTCCTTAATGGGTATCATCCAATTGATCAAACAATATTATTAATCAAATAATAAGATTGATTAATTTAAATAATTATATTAAATCATTAATATTCTAATTTGATATTAATAGAACCTTTAAACTATTAATATCATTCTAGACAAAAAAAATTATTCATATACCATTCCTATGCAAAATAAAGATAATCATTGCTCAAGCACAAACAAACAAAAATAAGTAATACACCACCATTCCTTGTTGCCCATATCCTTAAGCAAAAGAGTTTACAATAACTTCAAGGTTATCAAATTTTTCTATGGATGGCTTCAATTGATGGTGATTACCTCCAAACACACCAATATGAATGAAACTATATGCAAGTAGTTTTTACCCAAGAGTTGTCAATATATATGATCATCATTTCCCTTATTTTGATATTTCATTCCCGATTGCCAACTTCCTCTTCCATTAATGAGAGTACCTAGTCCTGCAAATACACATAACATTAGTAGTACCATGTTCTCATATAATATAAACAAAACAACAATTGCAATTAAACATCCATAATGCAATTAATTAAGATTGAAACATCATATCAATACATAGTCCATGTCATAAATGAGTTATGCCAAGGCAAGTCATGACATCATGAGACTCCAATAAGGTTTTTCCTACTTAGTGTGTGTATAAGAAATAAACTCCAAAATAAGGCTAGAAGCAATGAATGAAGTAAATACAACAAAATAATGAGAAGCACATAAAATAACCATTAAGTCCTCACCATATAATAACTCATTTAGGGTTTGTTACACTAGATCATAAGTTATTGCTAACTAGTGAACATTCACTTGAGCTTTAATAAATTTTTATGTACTAATACAAAGATGAAATCCTTACATCATGATTATCCACTTTCTATATCAGTGTCAATAATGATGTAAGAATTTTGTAGCAAGTTTCTCAAAGAGTCGACTTTAATGACCATATAATTTATATAATACAACATATAATGTCTTAGCTTCACAAATGTAAAATATATGATAATAACTTTTTTCTATGAGTGTACCAAGTTTCTACCAAAATCATTGTTCAACTAATATATAATATTTCATACTCCTTGTTATTATCAACTTATTAAGGACAAATTCTAAGGACACTTGAGTATTTGAAGTATAAAACATAAATGATTTACCTATTTGGATGGGAAAAGAGTTGGGGGCCATAAAAAATACTTTTTTTTAATTATAGAAAGTATTGTTACCAATTTCATCCTGTTTGAGATCAACATCTCTATTAAATGGTTTAATGGATAAGCTTTGATACCTAACTCAAGAATAAACCAAAAAATAACTCCAAGCTTACCCAAGAAATATTTGATATATTTAATAGTTTTAGTAGGAGGTATAACATCTGTCTTGATCAATATATACCCCTATGTGACACCATGAATCCTAGAAGCTTATTTCTAGTAATAAAAAATACATATTTATTTGCTTAAGTCTAACCTTATGGTGATGTAAATACTCAAATTTGATACAAGGGTCAGCTGAGTGATTAATCTACTTCGTAGACTTACCTAAAATGTCATCCATATAATATTCCATTTTATTTCCCATCATTTCATTAAAGGCCATTGTCATATCTCGTTGATAAGTAGTATTTTCCAACATGAAAGGCATGACAACATAACATAAAGTACCCCAAGGTGTAGTTAAATTTGTTCTATCTTATCCTTAAGGGTAAACTAAATTTGATTATATCTTGTATAGCCATCTATAATGGACAATATTCCATACCCTATGGTAGAATCTACAATAGCATCAATGGAGTGAAAATAAACATTATCCTTGGGACAAGTTACAATGATGTTTTCAAATCATAGTAAATCTAGATAACATTATTTTCTTTCTTTTTTATATGAACAATGTTAGATGATTACCCTGTATAGTCAACAAGTCTTTTAAAATTTTCATCTAACAACTTTTAAATTTCAATTTTATAGAAGCCTTGTAAATTAGAGAGAATATTATTTGTTTATGATGAACAAGAGTGACATCCTCATAAAGTAAAACTGTTATAGACAATTAAAACCACATACATTCTAGCCATGTTAAAATATTCTCAAGCAAAGACATCCTTATACTCCTTAAGCAAGTAAGTAAAGGTGGCTTGCTCTTTAATACATAATATAGACCTAATTTTGACTATGCATGGTTGCTTGGGGGTTCCTATGTTAACATCAATAGTAGATTAAATATTCATGACATTATCTTATTTGAAATGATTTAGAGTAGAGGGAATATTCTATAATTTATAACTAATCTCAACTTGACATACATAATTAGACTACTTATGCCTCACCTACTTAGGATTGAGATCTTGGAGAAACCTACTCTTATGTTATTATCAAGTCTTTCTTTCCTATCTAACATACAAAAACTCTAGCTTAGCTTCATCAAAGGATAATTATGGGAGAAATAAGATATTATTAGGAATTTGAACTATTGGTTCTTCTACATGCCCCTTGCCCCTAATCCTATAGAGAACATGGGAATGATATTTGAGAATATAAGGATGTGTTTACCAATATATGATCTTAATTATAAAATTTTATTAAAGCTCTATTGAAAACCTTGATTTTCAATTCAATAAAGATCTCAACAACTTGATCAAATGTCTTGTTAGAAAAGGAGGTGAAGAATAAATTATATTATCAACCCACTTGTCAAATAGTCTATCTGAGTAGGAAAAATTTATAAATATAGAATTAGGATATTAGGGATAGCAAGGAACACATGGGCATTCACTATTTTTCAAAAATTAGAGGAAGCTAGGATCAACATATTAGGGGATTATCATGGTTACCAAGAAATATAATCATAAATGTTAAATAGTCAAGGCATAACAAAGGTTCTATGGGTCAAACAATTATTAGGGACTAAAAAAATAGTACAAATAGGCCTAAGAAGAGTTAGAATGTTAATAATAACTAATATTACCTCTTTAAGTGGCGAGGCTAGTACAACTAGATAAATTTTAATAGATAACGAGTTAATAGTTGATTTTGGTTCAATATAGATTAATGTAGTGCAAGGTATATCATTATAAAAAATAGAGTAGTTAATTTCTCTATATTCATGATAGTTTTCAAATTTGTAGATTTTAGTATTTGTTAAAAGCCTAATCAAAGCAACAATTTTTGTTTCACCTAACCTATTCAAATATTTTGAGGTAGAGGTAACAAAAACATTAATTATACTATACCTATATATCCTATATTTGTATTGATTATACTCAACATTATTAAGCATACAATAAGTAAATAAATTACTACTATCAATTGCATAAGATTTTATATCAAGTTAACCCTCATCATCACCTAATACAAGAACTTACATTGATCCTACCTAATAATGCTCGACACCCAACTCAATAATAGGATTCATAGGAGTATTCTAAATTTAAATGTTAAAGGCTTTATTAAAATCATTCCATAAATCATTATTAATTTCCTCTTCCATTCTATCATATTCTACACATAATTTTACTTGTTTAAATTTGGTATAATCCTTGTGGTATTTATGTAATTTGACCAACCATTAATAAAATGAAATAGGATCTTATTTTTATTTGGATTTCAATAATGGTGGAAATTTTTTAACTACATAATAGCATGCTATAGTTGGTTTAAAAATCAAACACCATAAACTTCACTCTTACTACTTTAGTCCCAGTTTAAATTGGAAACCAAATACACTCTATAGTATCTTGAGGTTTACCATTATAAACATATTAATGACTTATAGTAAAAATAGTAGTTTCATAGGGATATTTATTTATCTATCAAGGACAATGACATAACACATGTACCACTCCCTTCATAAACCAAATACCTATGGATCATTATATAGTTATCATCAATGGTGGGTTATCGTTCCTTTCTAAATAATCTACAAAAATCATGTTTTCAAAGAAACTTTTATAACCAAATTAGGACTAGTATATGCATTAATACAAACATTTTATCTCTATGTTTGAATATACTACACTTTAAAATACCCTAGGATAGTAGACATGATGTTATCAATTATTGGTCTAGACATATCCATATCATATAATAACTCTCTTAATATTTATAATTGATAGGGATATATCCTTAGTAATTGCAAGTATGGGACCTTGCAAGGGATTGTATACAATTTTTCAATAATACCTCACATTTTTTTTTTCTCATGACTAATTTCAACATTGATTCCTTGGGCTCAATGACATCCTATATTTTTTCTATTATGGATGTTAGGATCATTGCTTTAAATGGTGATCATGGTCATTCACTATTTTAGGAATGACACTTTCCATGGAATGGTTTGAGGTTTTCTTAGGAATATTTTTTGCATTTTTGGATGTTTCTAAATTTATAGTAGATTCCTAGATGACCAAGGAAGGATTTGGAATTTTATCCATAATTGCAAGATTGATTGTTTCCTTAATAGATTTTTTCTTTATCCTTATTTTATTCTTCTTCTTCCTTAGAACATTGCTTCTTTTTCTATTGAGGTGAACTCCTAGAAATAGTAGCAATTTGCTATTTAAAGTATGTAATTGTTTCTCTTTGAATCTCTAAACTTTAAATATAATGAAGCACATTTAGTTGACTATAGATGTATTCTTCATTATAGCTAGGTTGGACAAATACTTGGTTAAATTGAGAGGCCTTTTGAAAAGTATTAGGTCCAAGATTTTGATTTTGGGAGTAATTAGAATTTTTATTTTGATGATTTTAACCCCCTCCTTAGTTTCTTTGATTAGAGTTGTATCCTTGATTTTGATAGTTTTGTTGGCCACATTGATTAAACCCTTGACCCTAATTTCGATTCATTTATTATTGTTGATTAGGATCTTGATGTTCATGGTTGTGATATGGGGTGTTGTAGATACCTAACCTTTGATTGTAATGGTGATTAATCCTTAGAGAGATACTTTTTCCTTTCATGAAATAAATGGATCCTATCATTTTTAAACTAATCAATGATAAAGTTTGGACCAATGGCTTGCCTAAGGTAAAAATTTCACAAATTTGCACAACTAAAATTATTATTACCATGGTTTCCATAGAAAAGACAAAATTTTTTGGAATAAGCCATACATGTGCTTCAAAGCTGTCACTAATATGATAGTTTTTAAGCTTAGGTTGTGGATAGATTTTAAGAATATCTTCATGTGTCCATTGAGGCATCATATACTTAGGCTTTGAATCATACCATAATTTAGCTAAAATACATGTGAGAGATCTAGCTATCTCCAATGAATGGGAGGTATCTTGGATAGCTACATTGCAAAATCCATTCCCTTTAATATTTTCATTAGGGTTTTTAGGTTTCAAATATTTATGCCCTTTCTTATTTTCCCAATATTCAAGAATTATAAAAAAATGAATAGCTTTATTAAAGGAGGGAAAACCACAAGGATTATGTTCCTAAATACTAGCATAAAAAGAGGGCCTAAGATTGTTTACAAACATAACTATTGTAGCCTCTTTAGTTATTTAATATTTGCATGATTTTTAATTTTTTCCCATAATTTGTGAAAATCTATAATAAATTTATTAGGGCTGATGAGCCTAAAAAATGCTCATATTTTGTATGGGTTTCATCGATTATTATGCAAAAATATAATAGGAACTGTGTACTTATATGAATGATTATGTGATTATTTAATATAATTGTGTGTGTTATCTAATTTATGTGTTTTAATGTATTTTTATGGAAATGTAGTTGGTTTTGACAGATTTCGATCAGTCGAGGTCTTTCATGGATCTGGCACTCTGTTTCTTTTGAGATCAAGGCATGATAATTAGGTGCCTTCCTCTTCAAGGAAGGCACCAAGAGAATATAGGCACCTTCCTCTTAAAGGAAGGTGCCAAGAAAAGGGTAGGCACCTTCTTCTTCAAGGAAGGCACCAACAGAAGGTAGGCGTCTTTCGTATACAGAAGACGCCTGACATACTTAGGTGCCTTCCGCATAGGGAAGGTGCCCCATACAAAGCAAAGAACCTTTCGTATAGAGAAGGTGACCACATCAATAGGCACATTCCATAGGAAGAATACACTCAACATCAGTATGTGCCTTCCACATACAGAAGGCACCTATAAAAAGCACATGAGGAAGGCACATTCCTCATAGAGAAGGCGCCTCCATTCTTCACCATTTGACCAAGTAAAGCGATGTGGGTAAATTTGAACGGTTTCGTTCTAGTTACACATCATGCAAGATAATTCTGGTAGTTGCATTAACGGACAAGAACATCTTATCTATGCCAAGCGAAGCATGCACCAATCAGCAAATGCACAACTATTAGGAACAAAGCCTATTTTTAGCATATGTCTATTACGTTTACTAGACTATCCCAGTTTAGTCTGGACTAAACTATTGTTGTAAATTCTTTGTAACAGAAGATATGTGTGTATGCTATATAAACACACACAAACCTCTCTGATGGATATCCAAAATCCAGAATCCAGAATCCAGAGTGAGAATACATTTGTAATTCTGAGGAGGTAGAAGTGTTGTAATAATTATTTTGCAAATACAATAAAGTTTGAGAATTCCTAAGTGCATGTTTAGCTGGAAGGGAGCTACTGGAGCCTGGGTCCACTCCAAGCTAGTATTCCTTCCCTTTTATTTATGCTTTTCTAGATTAGTTTCCTGCTTTCATAGGTTTATTTTCTACACTATTATTTTAATTTCTGTAGTAGGTTTAATTTTATGCACATATGAATATTTACATTCTCAAGATTTAATTGTTCGTACGTAAATTATTGTGGTGTGTATGAATGATTGACAATATTTTAAACCCCCCAATAGTAGAATTAAACAAACTCATCTCAAAGTGGGTATTGTAAGTGATCTTGTTTGAGACACTTTTGAAGTTTATGAAGCTCCCTGGATTGACAATTTAAATGATCGGGAAGTGACAAAATAGGAGCAAAATTCACCTATGTTTGGCCCGCAATATTTTGGCACTGTTTCTATGGAAGCGCCTCTATTAGATTAATTACAATACCTAAAAACCTTCTATCTAAATTTGTATGAGTTATTCAAGAAGAAGAGGACTTGACGATCGGTTCATAAAAAAAATTCCACCAAAATCTAAGACAACTAAACATTTTGAGTTTGAACTAGATTCATCGGACTCACCACCAGCAGTCCATTGGAGTGAGGATCCTCACTTTGTGCAAAGTGCTACCTCATCCCATAAATTGGGGGAATAATGAACCATTGTAAACCTATTTTTTAAGAGAACACCCTCAGAGGAAGCTCTATTGTGGAAAGATGTAGAAGATCAAACGATAACAACATTAGATTTTAGAGCCTTGACTCAAAAAGTTTTGAACTATCATGAGGCCATAAGAACTGCATTAGAGATCACATTTCCTAAAAAAATGGCCGACAAAGAGGCTTCATTTGGCTTTAGTTTCCTGATTAAGGAAGGAGTAGGAGAAACCAAAATGAAAAACATATCCCCTACTCACCTCCCTACCTTCAGAGGATACCTTACCGAGGACCTTGACCTATTTTTATTTAAGTTTGTTGTTCTATGTAGGTCTGTGGACTACAAATATAATATGCAAAATCTGAAGCTCTTTTCTTCCATATTAGATGATGTAGCTCTGTGGTGGTTCATTGGTCTAGGATAAAAATACATTACCACATGGTATCAAATGAAGAGGCTCTTTTTAAAGAAATATCAAGACTATGGGAGAGCAAAATACTCCAGAGAGGAGGTCCTGAGCATGACACAGAAAGAAGATGAGTCTCTTGAGGAGTACTGGGAGAGATTCAACTTCAATATTCAATGATCTCCTCACGTGAAGCTAGCTGATAAGTCTCTTAAAAGCATCTTTTTGAGAGGACTTAACAATGAATCACTAGAAGCTCTCAACATGATTTATGGAGGTGACATCTACTAGCACGCTATGGAAGCTATCCGATAGTTATGTTGGAACTACTCAAGGAGGAGAGGCAAGACCACTTCTAGAATGATGAAAGCAACTGCTTCGGTCACAAAAATAGAAATAGGCAACATGTTGGAATATTTGAAAAGCGAGATGCTTTCATCTTTGGAACTGCAGATGGACATACTATTGTTGGAGAAAAAGAAGCAAGAAAATGAAGTGACATTAGCTTATTTCTACCCAAAATGTAGAGGGAAGCATGCAAAGAACACATGCCCTGAAAACAAAGTCACAGTATGCATGGTCTGTAAAATAAATCATAAGACCCAATTGTACCCATAATTTCCCAGTTTCAAGGATGATGTTGATGTCACAAAATCTTATTTTATAGGCAATCAAAGGAGTTGGCTACAACCCCATGGGGGAAATACGCCACCAGGAATGCCATCATACGAGGGAGGACCATACATGCCACAAGGCCAGCCTCAACCACCTAACATGGGGTGGTGGGGACCATCACCTTGGTCCAATGCACCCCTAGGAGCAGCATTTATAAACTAGAAACCGTGGATACCATATCAATACCCTGGGTAATAGTGGAGAGGTCATGCTCCATGGAATCTGGCTCCATAGAATGTAGCACCAACTTACCCCCATCAAAACCTGTCGATATTGCCTACAATGAGACCTGCGTAGCTACCCAAAAACCAATAGCAAATCCAAATAATAGAGTAAATCAATCGGTATACAATATAGAAGGTGATATGTACCCGATGTATCATATTAGTTATAATTCTATTTAGCTTAGATCAGTAGACATCTAGGAGTAGAGACACCTATGTTGATAGAAGAGGAGGCAGATGTAGAAGAAACACCTCTTATAGAAGAGGTGGAAGAAGAAGTGGTTGAGAGAACAAATGCTTCATTTCCGAACTGGCTGCAAGAACAAAGGAAACTAACGCAGCTAGAGTTTGATATACTTTCTAGCTTAAAAAATCTCATAGTGACAATTTCACTTTTTCAAGCTATCCAAGATGTTTCGATATATTCTAAAGCGATAAAGGAGATGTGCCTAATAAAGTCAGGAAGAGCAATCCAGACTATCAATGTCATGGGTAAGTTTATGGATTTAATTATGGGCAATGTGTTATCCTAAGTACACAGACCCAGGAAGTCCAGTGTTGAATATAAAATTTGGGGGACATTCCTTGACCAATACATTGGTCGATCTTGGGGTAGTAATCAACGTAATGCCTCAGGAGACCATGCAAAGGCTACAAATCATAGACCTGAGACCTACCTTAACAGTGCTATAGCTGGCCAATCAATCAACCATAGCACTAGATTGAATGCTTGAAGATATTATAGTTACGGTTGATGCATGGGAATATCCGACCAACTTCCTAGTTTTGTAGTCTAAAACCAGGATGGATGGCTATCTGCTTATCTTGGGAAGGTTGTGGTTGGTGATATCCAATGCGTACATCAACTGCCATGATGGGATGATGACCATATCCAATGGATAGAACATAAAAAGGTTGACCATTTTACCCCCCGTGCAGTCTATTGATTCATTGGGAGAGTCCATGTTGACCAAGAACAAAGAGAAAGAGTTATCCATCATCCAACTAGTTATGGCATTAGATGAATTAGTAGAGGAAGAAGATGAGGATGGTGCTATCATAGAATTCCTCCAAGGATAATCCTCCAGCACCATGCCTGAGTCACCATTATCTAATACCCGAGACCACCACATTCAGTAGATAACGTTGGGTCAGGAAAGACGTTGAATATCAATAGGGAAGGTGCCCCATACGAGGCAAAGCACCTTTCGTATAGAGAAGGTGACCACATCAATAGGCACCTTCCATAGGAAGAATACACTCAACATCGGTATGTGCCTTCCGCATATAGAAGGCACCTATAAAAAGCACATGAGGAAGGCACCTTCCTCATAGAGAAGGCGCCTCCATTCTTCACCAGTTGACAAAGTAAAGCGATGTGTGCAGAGTTGACCGGTGTCGTTCTAGTTACACATCATGCAAGATAATTTTGGTAGTTGCATTAATGGACAAGAACATCTTATCTATGCCAAGCGAAGCATGCACCAATCAGCAAATGCACAACTATTAGGAACAAAGCCTATTTTTAGCATATGTCTATTACGTTTACCAGACTATCCCAGTTTAGTTTGGACTAAACTATTGTTGTAAATTCTTTGTAACAGAAGATCTGTGTGTATGCTATATAAACACACACGTACCTCTCAGATAGATATCCAAAATCTAGAATCCAAAATCCAGAGTGAGAATACATTTGTAATTCTGAGGAGGTAGAAGTGTTGTAATAATTCTTTTGCAAATACAATAAAGTTTGAGAATTCCTAAGTGCATGTTTAGCTGGAAGGGAGCTACTGGAGCCTGGGTCCACTCCAAGCTAGTATTCCTTCCCTTTTATTTATGCTTTTCTAGATTAGTTTCCTGCTTTCATAGGTTTATTTTCTACACTATTATTTTAATTTCCGTAGTAGGTTTACTTTTATGCATGTATGAATATTTACATTCTTAGGATTTAATTGTTCGTACGTAAATTATTGTGGTGTGTATGAATGATTGGCAATATTTTAAACCCCCCAATAGTAGAATTAGACAGACTCATATCAAAGTGGGTATTGTAAGTGATCTTGTCTGAGACACTTCTGAAGTTTATGAAGCTCCTTGGATTGACAATTTAAATGATCAGGAAGTGACAAAAAAGGAGCAAAATTCACCTATGTTTGGCCCGCAATATTTTGGCACTGTTTTTGGGGAAGCGCCTCTATTATATTAATTACAATACCTGAAAACCTTCTATCTAAATTTGTATGAGTTCTTCAAGAATAAGGGGACCTGACGATCAGTTCATAAAACAAATTCCACCAAAATCTAAGACAACTAAACATTTTGAGTTTGAACTAGATTCATCGGACTCACCACCAGTAGTCCATTGGAGTGAGGATCCTCACTTTGTGCAAAGTGCTACCTCATCCCATAAATTGGGGGAATAATGAACCATTGTAAACCTATTTTTTAAGAGAACACCCTCAGAGGAAGCTCTATTGTGGAAAGATGTAGAAGATCGAATGATAACAACATTAGATTTTAGAGCCTTGACTCAGAAAGTTTTGAACTATCGTGAGGCCATAAGAACTGCATTAGAGACCACATTTCCTAAAAAAATGGCCAAAAAAGAGGCTTCATTTGGATTTAGTTTCCTGATTGAGGAAGGAGTAGGAGAAACCAAAATGAAAAACATATCCCCTACTCACCTCCCTACCTTCAGAGGATACCTTACCGAGGACCTTGACCTATTTTTATTTAAGTTTGTTGTTCTATGCAGGTCTGTGGACTACAAATCTAATACGCAAAAGCTGAAGCTCTTTTCTTCCATATTAGATGATGCAGCTATGTGGTGGTTCATTGGTCTAGGAGAAAAATACATTACCACATGGTATCAAATGAAGAGGCTCTTTTTAAAGCAATATCAAGACTTTGGGAGAGAAAAATACTCCAGAGAGGAGGTCCTGAGCATGATGCAGAAAGAAGATGAGTCTCTTGAGGAGTACTGGGAGAGATTTAACTTCAATATTCAATGATCTACTCACGCAAAGCTAGCTGATAAGTCTCTTAAAAGCATCTTTTTGAGAGGACTTAACAATGAATCACTAGAAGCTCTCAACATGATTTATGGAGGTGACATCTACTAGCACGCTATGGAAGCTATCCGATAGTTATGTTGGAACTACTCAAGGAGGAGAGGCAAGACCACTTCTATAATGATGAAAGCAACTACTTTGGTCACAAAAATAGAAATAGGCAACATGTTGGAAGATTTGAAAAGTGAGATGCTTTCATCTTTGGCACTGCAGATGGACATACTATTGTTGTAGAAAAAGAAGCAAGAAAATGAAGTGACATTAGCTTATTTCTACCCAAAATTATAAGACCCAATTGTGCCCACAATTTCCTAGTTTCAAGGAGGATGTTGATGTCACAGAAGCTTATTTTATAGGCAATCAAAGGAGTTGGCTACAACCCCCTGGGGGAAATATGCCACTAGGAATGCCATCATATGAGGGAGGACCATACATGCCATAAAGCTAGCCTTAACCACCTAACATGGGGTGGTGGGGACCATCACCTTGGTCCAATGCACCCCTAGGAGCAGCATTTCTAAACCAGCAACCCTGGATGCCATATCAATACCCTGGGTAATAGTGGAGAGGTCATGCTCCATGGAATCTGGCTCCACAGAATGTAGCGCCAACTTACCCCCATCAAAACCTGTCGATATTGCCTACAGTGAGACCTACGTATCTACCCAAAAACCAATAGCAAATCTAAATAACAGAGTAAATCAATCGATATACAATATAGAAGGTGATATGTACCCAATGTATCATATTAGTTATAATCCGATTTAGCTTAGATCAGGTAGACATCTAGGAGTAGAGACACCTATGCTGATATAAGAGGAGGTAGATGTAGAAGAAACACCTCTTATAGAAGAGGTGGAAGAAGAAGTGGTTGAGAGAACAAAGGCTTCATTTCCTAATCGGCTGCAAGAACAAAGGAAACTAACGCAGGTGGAGTTTGATATACTTTCTAGCTTAAAAAATCTCACAGTGACAATTTCACTTTTTCAAGCTATCCAAGATGTTCTGATATATTCTAAAGCGATAAAGGAGATCTGCCTAATAAAGTCAGGAAGAGCAATCCAGACTATCAATGTCATGGGTAAGTTTATGGATTTAATTATGGGCAATATGTGTTATCCTAAGTACATAGACCCAGGAAGTCCAGTGTTGAATGTAAAAATTGGGGGACATTCCTTGACCAATACATTGGTTGATCTTGGGGTAGTAATCAATGTAATGCCTTAGGAGACCATGCAGAGGCTACAAATCATAGACCTGAGACCTACCTCAATAGTGCTACAGCTGGCCAATCGATCAACCATAGCACTAGATTGAATGCTTGAAGATATTATAGTGACAGTTGATGCATGGGAATATCCGATTGACTTCCTAGTTTTGTAGTCTAAAACTAGACTGGGTGGCTATCTACTTATCTTGGGAAGGTTGTGGTTGGTGATAGTCGATGCGTACATCAACTGCCATGATGGGCTAATGACCATATCCAATGGATAGAACATAAAAAGGTTGACCATTTTACCCCCCGTGCAGTCTATTGATTCATTGGGAGAGTCCATGTTGACCAAGAACAAAGAGAAAGAGTTATCCATCATCCAACTAGTTATGGCATTAGATGAATTAGTAGAGGAAGAATATGAGGATGGTGATATCATAGAATTCCTCCAAGGATAATCCTCCAGCACCACACCTGAGTCACCATTAGCTAATACCCAAGACCACCACATTCAGTAGATAAATGTTGGGTCGGGAAAGACGTTGAATATCAATAGTGAGTTGACCCCCACACAGCTAATGAAGGTAGAAGAACTCTTGGTTAAACACCAATGGGTATTTGCATGGGATTACTCAGATATAAAAGGTATCAGCTCAAAAATCTACACCCATCACATGTACCTTGAAGAGAAGGCGACTCCAAGTAGGCAATCACAAAGAAGAATGAATCTGATAATGAAAGACATTGTTAAGGTAGAATTGCAAAAATGCTTGTCTGCCATATTCATCTATCTGATTTCTATGAGTGAGTGGGTGTCACCACTTATGGTGGTCTGCAAGAATAATGGGAAGTTGTAGATTTGTGTGGACAACAGGGCATTGAACAAAGCAACAAAAAAGGATCACTTCCCACTCCCATTTATTGATCAGGTCTTGGATACACTTTCAAGGTGAAAGTAATTCTCCTTCCTAGATGGATTCAGTGGATACAACTAGATCTAGATAGGAGAAGAATATTAGGATAAAATGACATTCACCTGCCCTTGGGGAACATTTTCTTATTGGGTATTGCCTTTCGGGTTATGCAACGCACCGGCCACCTTCCAAAGGGTGGTTCTTAGCGTATTATTAGACATTATAAGAGATGTGGTTGAAGTGTACATGGATGACTTCACTGTTTATGGAGAAACCTTTTATGAAGCAATGATGAACTTGGAAAGAGTGCTTGAAAGAAGCAAGGAAAATAATTTGTCCCTTAGTAATGAAAAATACTTTATGATGATGCAAGAGGGCATCTTATTGGGACACCATCTCTCCGTGGAAGGAATAAATGTGGATAAAAGAAAAATTGAGGTCATCAAGGACCTACCCAGCCCCAAAACACAGTGAGAGATAAGAAGTTTTCTTAGATATATTGGGTATTAGCAGTGATTTATCATTGACTTTAGTAAAATTGCAAGACCACTACACACTTTATTTTCTAAAGATGTGGAGTTCAACTGGATGGAAGACTGCAAAAGAGCATTTCAGTCGCTCAAGGAAAAGCTGATATCTGCACTTGTTCTAAGGGGACCAAATTGGGTGATATCCTTCCATATCTATTGTGATGCACCCAAAAATGTGATTGAAGTAGTCCTCGGGTAGAAGGATGGTGAGGAATTTTATGCCATATACTACACCAGCAAAAACTTGGTAGGGGATGAGCTCAACTATACAGTGACGAAGAAGGTGTTCCTTGCAGTTGTGCATGCCATAAATAAATTTTGCCATTATATCATCAGGTATTAGGTGTTTGTAAATATGGACCATGCAGCTGTCAGGTATTTAATGAGCAAACTGACTATTGGCAGAAGAGTTATAATATGGATTTTACTATTGCAGGAGTTCAACATAACAATAGTAGACAAGCCAGGCAAGGACAACATCATAGTAGATTTTCTGTCCAGATTAACACTAGCAAATCATGCAGCAGTAGAAGACTAGTTTTTGAATGAACATTTATTCACCATCAGCGAATAAACATTGTGGTATGCAGACATAGCCAATTACTTGGCCACCAAAAGAACCTTGCCTACTATATCCTCATGAGAAATGTAGGTGGTAGTAGAGAAGAGTGCCTCCTTTTTACAGGTTGATGACCTCCTATTTAAAATAGGATGTGATCAGATTATAAGGAGGTGCGTAGCAGAGAAGGAGTTATTAGAAATACTCAAAGCTTGCAATGATGAACCATGCAGAGGACACTTTACAGGGAATCAAACTGCCTATAAAATCCTACAAGCTAAGTATTTTTGGCCCACTCTATTCAAATATGCGGCAGCCTATTCCAGCAAGTGTGACGAGTGCCAAATAATGGGCAGACCAACTCATTAGGATGAGATGCCCCTTCAACCGCAAGTGCATCTAGAGCCCTTCGATAAGTGGGGCATGGATTTTGTGGGGCTAATTAATCCACATTCAATAGATAGGAGATTTATTTTAGTCTGTATAGACTATGTCACCAAGTGGGTGGAAGTCCAAGCATTGAGGGATTCAAAGGAAAGAACAGTAATCGATTTCTTATTTAATCATATTTTTACACAATTCGAGGTCCTCAGAGAGATAACAACAAACCAAGGGCTTTAATTTACCTCCAAATTGATTGAGGTGTTGATGAAGCAATATAGGATTCAACACAACAAGACTACGCCCTACCACCCATAGGCAAATGAGTAAGTGGAGGTGACGAACAGAGATATTGAGAACATCCTCACAAAAACCATGCAACAACATAGAAAATATTGGGCTACATGGTTTTCGAAGGTAGTATGGGCGTACAACACCATGTGGAAGTTGACCACCGGCTTCACACCCTTTCATATGGTCTATGGGAAGAGTGCAATTATGCCCATCGAGTTTGATATTAAGATATTAAGAACTGCTTTAGAATTAAAATTGAGCTTGGAAGAAGCTCAAAAAGAGAGGGTTCAATAGCTGAACCAGTTGGATGAAATCCGAATGGATGCTCTACAAAGAACGAAGATCATACAAAAGCAAAGAAAAAATGGCATGATCGACACATCAAGCTGAAGCAGTTCCAGGAGGGAGAATGGGTGTTGTTGTATGATTTTAGGTTCCAGGAATGGAAGGAAAAATGAATTTAGATATGGATATGTATCGCTCCAAATTTTTCACATCCCTACCTTCAGGCTATAGGATCCGTACCCGGAAGGAGGATGGGAAAAGGATGGTGCGGTACCTCGGACTGAGAGGCCTTGTGAAGGTCCCGCCTCTCGGGGGAGGTGTATTATAGTGATTTTTTGACGGATGGTGGGTTCACTAGGAAACGTTTGAATGGCAGTTTCCACGCCTAGGTTGGGAATGTGTTTGATGTGTTCAGTTTTATCTTTAATCATCCAAGTCCTAGGTTTGGCCAAAATGTGTCTAAGCTATTCTATATGAAATGCAGATTTAAATGAAGATAGAAATAGATTTGGACAGAAAAACGAAAAGAACAAGATGGATTAAAGACCCATACCTGATCCGGATGTCTAATGGAGATTCTAATTTTTGAAGCAGTCAGGATCTTCTGGAATTTGACAGGATCGTATCCTATCTGACAGGATCGTCTAAGATCTGACGAATTCATCAGATGAATTCGTCAGACCTGCAAACAAAGAAACAGATGCAAAATACAGAGAATGCAACTATGATAACAGAGGGTAATGATGTAAAATGGTAGTAAGAACATTAAAATGATAATATCAAACTAAGACACGAATGCATTATAACGATATAATGACAATTTATGCTTTTATTATGCATTAAAGCTACATGGGTGAACTCCAAGATGCAGGATAATAAAGAATAACCATAGAATTAACTAAATGCAAAATAATGCAACGAAAAAGAGTGGAGAAAACGCAAACTCTGGGCACTGATTGCCCCCAATGTGGACTGCAATCGAAATCGTCTCGAATTGGGTCGAGATCGTCCGAGATTGTACGAGATCGTCTGAGACAAATTGAGCTTGCTCCGGCTGAAAAACAATGAAGTTCCTGCAAACAAACTTGAAAAAATACAAATGCAAACAGTGATTTAAGATGGCCTAGTGCGTGTAGAATTCGAGTTATAGGGAATTTCAGCCAGGGGGATGCTAAGGGGAGGGCCTAAGATTAAATAGGCTTAGGATAGAGGTTGGGAGGTTGGACATCATCCCAATTTGGGAGATCTCCAATGGGGGAGGTCTCTAACGACACAGACACGCTTCTGCCTGAATTAGAGACGTCATTGGAACAAAGTCCAACTATGCACAAATCAGTTTGGGACGAGATCGTCTGGACGTCCTACGCCAGACGAAATCATCCGATCTGAGGCAATATCATCTTATCGGAGACGATATCGTCAAACGGACAAAACAAACTCTAAAAATGGCATGGGAAAGGAGGAAACGGGTTAAACAATAGTTTGGGAGCGGTTTTGGAGGTTGAAATTTGAATTTGAATATTTACTAGAGTAATTGTAATTATTAAGGTTTTACTGCGCCAATTTTAGGGTGCTACATTTTGCCCCCTCTTTAGCGAATTTTCTGAAGAAAATGCATTAAAGATGAGTTCTTCTTGATCTACGAGAAAGCAAAAATTATTCCCATTTTTAGGCGATGATTCTTGGTCGAATCGTACGACGGACTTACTATGGTGCCCCCTCCGTGTTTTTACCCAAATCGAACGTTTGAGGTAAAAACGTGGAAAAGCAAAATTTTAAAATGTTTTTAATTGTGTTTTGAATAAAATTAAGAAAAATAGGGTAAAACCCTAATTCATTGTTACTGTTCATTTTTCTGGTTTTTAGAGCTCTAGAGACAAAAATGGTCGAGACAGTGCACAGATCGACAGAGGTCCGACGCGGGCTACGGGTAAGAGTCTAAACTTAGTTTAGAATGCTTTAATTTGAATTTACATGCTTTTTAGGTTAATTTTGAGCAATTTTTGAGCATCACGGCCGTTTTTGGGCCATCGACGTCGTCGGGACGAAATCGTCCCGATTTCGATGAAATCGTCTCAAGTTCGCCGATTTCATCTAAGGGCGAAATCGGCGAAAGGGGGACGATTTCATCAAATTAGGGACAATTTCGGCTTGCAAAATCGGAGACGATTTTGCTCAAATTTGGGATGATATCATCCAATAGTGGAAGATATCATCATTTATATAAAATTGAACTAATTTTACTTGCATTATTAATTACTGAGTTTTTATTAATGATTTTTATTGTGTTGTTGTTGTTATGTTGCAGAGAGGATTACTGAAGAGCAAAGAATGGAAATACGATGGGTTGAGAGATGACTTGGCCACTCTGTCTTAGGCAGAGTGAGATTAGCTGGCACAGGTCGGCTTGTAGCATGTGGCAGAGATGCCACAGGTTTCTACAGACATGGGGCTATTGACAGCCCTGGCAGAGAGGTGGTATCCGGGTTCTTGTTTTCGGTTACCGACGGGGAGATGACTCCCACACTAGAGGATGTATGGAGGATTTTGAGGATCCCCATACAAGGATGACTGATCACTCCCATGGCCAATCAGGGCCACGTGATGATGTGACTGTGTGGCGATCTGAGCTTCACCTTGGAGAAGGGCGGAGTAAACATTGAGTCGTTGCGTGAGATGCCTGGGGCATAGAGACTCACACAAGTTTTTGCTGGGGTGGTAGGTGGACTTCTGTTGTGCCACCAGAGTGGATGCAGGGTACCATGGGTACTGGCATATGTGGTCTGTGACATGAGAGACCATGGCTACAGGTTTGCTTGGGGCAACTTTGTTCTATGCCGATTGTATAGGATCCTGCATGGGGTCGTGTACAAGGGCGGCCTATGTCTGGTTATGACATCGCTACTGCAAGTTTGGTGCTGGGAGCACATCATGGTGCGGAGGCCGATAGGGCTCCCATTGATAGGGATTGATGAGGAGAGGCCCCGAGATTTCTACTGGTGGCTTCGAAGAGGGTCACAGCGGCGGATAGATCTACCGATGTCCCGGAGACTACTTGATGACCTTGTCTCCAACCAGATCACCTGGAGGCCTTGGAGGGATCATCCAGGGTGGGCCAAGGATGGACAGGAGCTGGCTCACGTTAGGCGAACCTACTGGTTGAGGATGGAGAGCGGAGAGGTGGAGCTCCACCGGTATGACCGAGTTTTGTGACAGTTCGGTCTACAGTAGGGGATCCCATCTCTCAGGGATTACGAATTTTCTCAGACTATCTGGGATAACACTACAGTTAGCGGGGCTCCAGATATGCAGTGATTCTAGAGTCAGGACGTAGATGATGCCCCCATTCAGCTAGTGGATGGGGATGACACTGGGGTAGCTGACGGCTACGATGCCTGGTACGCAGGCATTCGCCCTCCTCGGATGATGAGGGCTCAGGGTCCGATTCATGCAGTTGTGCGTCAAATGGGGAGGCAACGCCAGGCGGCCATTGAGGTGGCCTAGGGTCACGATGGGAGAGAGCAGAGGAGACCACAGGTGCAGTAGAGGCCGTGGCAACGGGAGAGGAGGGAGGAGAGACCCCCTTCTCCATAGAGAGAGAGGCCACCATCGCCCGATAAGGGCAAGGGTGTTGACACTGGGGAGAGCAGCGAGACAGCGACTCTCCGAGCGGAGACAGTCCATCTCTAGGCACAGGTGTAGACATTGTAGGATGAGGCTGCATGCCACCAAGCTGAGGTGACACAGATCAAAGATGAGATTGCACACCTCAGAGCATGGGGTGGAGGAGCAAGCACTCAGGAGCTGGCACGGTCGATTGCTCAAACCATGTTCTACCAAGGTATCTACTTCCAGATGGTGCCAGAGGGTCAAAGGGTATAGCTGCCAGTCGACATTGCTGACCCGATCAGGATTGGGTCGTCGAGGACTTCATCTCGATCGACAACTAGGACTCGTAGTACCACACATACGGCGATGGGGCCACCTCATCCACCTCGGGGCGGGGGAGGAGATGAGGCTGAGAGCTCGAGGGGCTCTCGAGGCTAGCTACTATGGATTGCACTGCACAAATTGATATATAGTATTTACTATTTTTGATAGAGGATTTGAGTATGCCAAGGTACAGATTGTGGCATACCGAGTCGGTTTTGATACGATGTATATTATGATTGATATAGATATAGATGAGATATTTTTGATCATATGACTTGTGTCTTATGTATTTTTATGATGCTTTTAATGTTTTGATTGATTGATTTGATGATTCATGTAATTACGTCATTGGAAATATTATGGTTGAAATGTCATGCTTAAAAATTTTAAATGAAATAATCTGATAGAACAAATTGGTTGTTTGTGATGTGATGATTTGATAAAAAAAATAAAAAATAAAAGGGACTTTTAACAATAATTTCAAAGGACATTGTCGCTATTATAGACCATTTCATGGAGTCGTCGCTCACTCGGTCGTCAAGCTAATCCCAGTATACAAATATTGCTAAAAAGTAAAAGAGTGCTTAAGAGACTGTCTTAATACTTTGGTGCAATGGTGCAAATGATGATGATGATGGTTTGTTTTCAGAGTTTCATGAAAATATTATGCATGAAATAATTTTAGAAATGATTTTTGTTAGGCATAAATTCCTAAGTGTGATAAAATTGTTGGATAATTCCCTAGGAATTATACCATCATTGCAAAATTGAAGGTTGACATAATGACATGAAATAGTGATAATGTGCATGCTTTTTGTTAAAAAAAACATAATTGTATAACAAAATGATTTAAGTCATATGGTTTTCATGATTTTCAAATAAATGGGGAATAAAAATTGGTACAATGGTTTGCGCTAGGCATAGAATATGTAGGTATAGACTTATACCATCATCGCGAAAATCCAAAAAGAGATAGTTTTATTGCATGGTTGATTTTTAATAAACAGAAAATATGAAGATGAGGACTTGCGCTAGGCATAAAATTCCAATTTTGGTTTTGGAACTATACCGTCGTCGCGAAAGTTGACAATATGTATATATGTGTTTTGATTGTATGGTTTTGAAAGAAATTTTGATTTTTTTCTATTATGTATGTAGTTGTCTTATACTAAAAAACTGTACTTTAAAGAAGAAAATGAATTATTCCAGACAATTTGCAAAAAAAATATTTCAAAGTATCTTAAAGACAAAAGTTAGATTTATAAGGAATCCCATGTGCATATGTGAATTCATTTCCAATCTTGATTTATCATAATGATACACAAAATCTCTCAAATACAAATGTGTGTGCAATTGCTATGTTCATTTACCAGTTTTGAGCAAGATAATATGATACAAGTGATTTGAATGAACCAAATAAGTGTTCATTAACCATGATTTAGATGCACATAACCATACCAGACTACTATGTAAGTCGGATTATCAAGAGCTAGCTAATCCATAAGCAGACATAGGTCTGTACAAAAGAAGGTCGCTAATGTGACAGACATATCACCACACTAGGAGTTACCCAAGGCCAAGCAGGTTGGGCACAAACCACCTGTTATGGGGCTTACCTCATAGTTTTCGAATAATTGAGAATTCTAGGGATTCAAGCTCATCAACCCTTCTTTTCTTTTCAAAGGGTAGGGAAAGGGATTTTATTGCTTTTGCTTTTGCTTTCATTTCTTTTCTTTTTGTATTTTTGCTTGATAATGCTTGGAACATTGCTATAATGATATAAAATAACATTTTTCTTTTTCTCTTTTTCTTGAAATTTGCTTTTTCTTTTTGTTCTATGCTAGGGATACTTGCTCGGATTAGCTGTAGAGCAAGGGATTTTTATTCTGGGTAGGGGTGAGCTTGTCCTTTTGCCAATTCTCAAATATTCTAGACCATGTGCATGATAGGATAGCAGGGGAAACTTTTCGCTCAAGAAACCACTTCTACTATGTAGCATAGCATGGACATTACAAATATAATCATTTTATTGTGAAAGGATGTGCTTGGTTTAAGTAAATAACAGGATCAATTCTCTGTGCTCAAACTTTATTTAATTGAATTTTGTGAACTTTGATATAAGAGATATTAGTAATCATGCCAGATAAAATCAAGATATTTATTTTTTTGAGTGTGAAAGTGAGAGATTCCAAATAAATGCTAATTTATCCAAAATAATTTGAAACATATAACTGCAACATTTGTAAGAAGAAATATATATAAATACTTTTTGAGAAGTTTTGAGAATGTTGACTCTCTCTATCTTCTTTATGTTGTTTTGGTTTCGAAAGAGTCAAGAATATTTCTATTTTTTTATTTTTATTATTATTTTTTTGTTTTTGAAAGAACTAACAAGTGCCATAAATAAATATAACAAGTATTTTTGAATATTTTTATGATTATGAATGTTTATAAATTGAAAGAAATACAAGATAGTGATTTTGAAATATTTTAAACAAATATATACAAGGATGAAATGACTAAATTTATACATAGTAATGTTTAAGATGCAAAATGTTCATGGGTTCTTTAAGTTCTTTACCATCTAAGGTAGATAATTTTTATGCTCCCGATTCAAATTTAGCAGTGATAATGTATGGTCCAAGCCAATTGGGCTCAAATTTACCTTTAAGGTCCTTAGTTGCATTAGTATTTTTTTTATTTTCTTTTAAAACAAGGTCACCGATCTCAAAGGATCGATGACGAAATTTTTTAGCATATGATCTTTTAAGCTTGTTTTGGTAGGCACAGAGATGCTCCAAAGCATTGATGCATTTTTCATCTAGGAGTTCTAGCTGACTGAGTCTGCCAGCTCGATATTCATCTCCTACTTCGGTATCTTGAAGTAGCAGAGCCAAAGAAGGAACTTCTAATTCAAAGGGAAAAATGGCTTCAGCACCATAAACCAAAACAAAAGGTGAAGTTCCAGTGGGAGTTCGAACACTAGTTCGATAGGCCCACAAGGCTGGATATAATTGAATGTGCCAGTCGCGGCCAGATTTATTTACTAATCTTTTGAGAATTTTGATTAAGGTTTTGTTAGATGCTTCTGCTTGACCATTACCCTAAGGATAATAGGGAGTGGACCAGCGATGTTGAATCTTATATTTTTGGCATAATTTTTTAACATCTTTATTTTTGAAACAAGTTCCATTATCAGAGATGAGATTTGCAGGAATTCCGAACCTACAAATGATTTGATTAAAAATAAATTTGGAGACTTGTGTGCCAGTGCAAGAAGCTAAAGGCATAGCTTCAACCCACTTTGTGAAATACTTAGTGGCGATTATGATGAATTTGTGTCCATCAGATGACATAGGATTGATTTTGCCAATAATATCTAAACCCCATTTTGAAAAGGGCCAAGGAGATGAAATAGCCTATAGTTCTTGTGCAGGTGCATGGAAAATATTAGCATGTTTCTGGCACTTGTCGCAATGGCACACATAATCATGTGCATCATTCTCCATGGTAGGCCAAAAGTATCCTATCCTAAGGAGCTTTTTAGCAATGACACTACCATTGAAGTGTCCTCCACAAGATCCATCGTGGGATTCACTCAAGGCTTATTGGGATTCTTCTAAATTCAAACATCTTAATAGGATACCTTCAAAATATCTCCTATATAAAGTATTGCCAATTATTACAAACCGACTTGCTCGTCGATGTAATAACCGACGCTGGTTTCTATTAGAATTGGCAGGGAAAGTCCCATTTTGGAGAAAATCAAATATATCCATATACCAAGGTTCAGGAGTAGTTTCATTGATTAGAAACACATCCAAAGGTTCTAAGCATGACTTATTTGAAGCGGGTTCTTGGAGTCGATGAATAATGATAGTGGCATATTCATCATCTAACTCCAAGGGCAGGAGAGATGCAGCTGCGACCATAGCATCAGCTGCACGGTTGCTAGTTCGAGGAATAGCTTCTAAGGTAACTTGATCAAATAGAGACATTAATTGTAAAACATAGGCTTTATATGGGTGCAGTTTATCATATCTGGTCTGATAAACTTCATTAATTTGGTTTATAACAAGTTGAGAATCACCAAAAACTAATAGATGTTTAATTTTTAGTGCCAAGGCAGCTCGTAATCCAAGGATTAGAGCTTCATATTCAGCAGTATTGTTGGTGTAAGCAAATGTCAATTTGAAGGACAGATGAATAAGATGTTTTTGTGAGGATATTAAAATAATACCCGCACCAGCCCCACTCACGCATCGGGCTCCATCAAAGTATAAGGACCATTGTTCAATATGGTCCGCCTCTAATTGAAGGCATTCATCAGGAAACTCAATGATGAGGGGATGGGTAGACTCTAAGGGTGCAGCAACTAATTGATCTGCTATGATTTGACCCTTAATAGACTTATGTCCTATGAACGTGAGGTCAAACTCGCTTAGAGCAAGAACCCACTTGGCTGTGCGACCCGATAAATAAGGTCGACTCATGAGATACCTCAAGGGATCATATTTAGCAATGACATAAGTTTTCTGATTAAGCATATAATGGCATAATTTTTGCGTAGCAAACACGACTGCTAGACATATTTTTTCTAATGTTGTGTAGCGGGTTTCATAACTGATGAAGTTTCGGCTAATATAATAATTAGCACGTTCTCTCTTCGCATCATCAAGCTGAGCTAACATAGCTCCTAAGGCAAAATCTGAGGTTGAAATATACAGGAGAAATGGGCGATCAGGTCTAGGCAATGAAAGCACAGGTGGGTTAAGGAGGTATTGTTTGAGAAGTTCAAAATCTTCTTTACATTCGTCGTCCCAATTAAAAGGGACATCCTTCTTAAGAAGTTTAAGAAAGGGACCGGTTTTGTCCGCCAGCTTATCGATGAAGCAACGGATGGCTTGAAGCTTACCTTGTAAACTTCGTAACTCAGATATATTAGTAGGTGTGGGCATATTAGTGATAGCCACAATATTGAGAGGGTTGATTTCGATACCACGTAAAGAAACTAAAACCCCTAATAGTTTACCGGACTTAACTTCAAATATGCATTTGGCTGGATTTAATCAAATAAGATATTCTCGTAATCGATTAAAAACTTTTCTCAAATCATCTAAATGATTATCTTCATTAATAGAGCGAGCTATAATATCATCTACATAATCATGTAGGATATAATGAATCATACCATGAAAAATATAAGTCACAGCTCGTTGATAGGTTGCACCTGCGTTCTTTAAGCCAAATGGCATCACTTTCCAACAAAAGGTACCCCAAGGGGTAATAAAGGCTATTTTAGCTTGATCTTCAGGAGCTATCCTGATCTGATTATAACCGGAGAATCCATCCATTAAGGACATCATCCCACTCCCGATAGTAAAGTCAATGATTTGATCCATGTTTGGAAGAGGAAAATCATCTTTAGGGCATGCAACGTTAATATCTCTAAAATCTGTGCAAACCCTAACTTTGGTGGCTTCTTTCTTGGTAACTGGAACTACATTTGAGATCCATTCAGCATAATCAATAGCTTGTATAAAAAAAACATTCAAAAGTTTTTCTAACTCCCCTTTGACTAGCAAAGCCACTTTGGGATGCATTTTTCTAAGTTTTTGTTTAACAGGTTTAGCATCCGGATGGACCACTAGGTGATGCATGACTACATAAGGGTCTAGACCTGGCATATCTTCATATGTCCAAGCGAAGACATCTTCATACTCTTTAAGGAATGCAATGTATTGCTCTTGTTTTTCTTGACTTAATTCTGATCCAATATTGATTATGTGAGGACTATCCTCAATTCCAATATTAATTTTAATGACGTTTTCTACCTCCATGTGTAGATCTCTTTCAAAATTAGGTGGGGTGGGTGAAACGCCCAATTCTTTTAATTATTGTAAGGTTAATTTGGATAATTCATCTTTAGGATTAGTGGTCTCAAGCTGGGCTATAGTTGGTATAGAACCATCAAAATAAAATCCATTCTGTAACATCTCTTCAACGGAGACATCGTGGAAGATATCTCCTTCCAACTCCTCATCGGAGTCGGCAATCATTTCAGGGTAAGCTATGGATAGCATGTTACATGTAAATGGCTGATTTTTTAGAGGCAAATCATCATGCCTATCCAAATAATCTTGATAACATATGAGTTGATCATCATATTCAAAAGGAAAGGGTTGACCCTTACTAGGAAATAGGCCCACACCACAGTAGGAAGGCCACGGTTCTACCTCGAAAGGTTCTTTCATGCCATTTTGGAAAGGTCCCAAGCCTTTCCCTTTATATCCCATTTTAAGCATTATGGGTTTAGCTTTAATATATTCATTGGTAAAATAACATCGAGCATATCCCTCATGATGATTTTTGATATTCCGAAGGATTCTTCCCCAGTCATATCCTTTATAAATGAAGGCACAACTCCCGACTTGGTAAGTACTTCCCATAGGTTGTGGGAGGCCCAAAGTACGAGGAGATGGCGACAAGTTATTTAAAAGAATTGAATCTTGCATGAAAGTATTTGTTTTTTTTTATATTAAGATTGTGGATAAATCTGGTAAAAGTTCATCAGAAAGAGCATAATATGTAGAAGGATCATTCCCTATATCTTTAGATGTGGAAGGTATGATAGATGTTGATAATGTGGAAGTGTTAATAGATGGGTCTATAGGTTTTGAAATTATATGGATAGAACATGAAGGATTGGTTGTAGATTGAAGATCTTTTTGAGGTTCTAGAGTGGTTTGTTTAGAATATTGTTGATCTATATATGAGGATGAAATTAATGGAGGGGAAATAGGTGAAGCTATGGGTGTGTGTTTCACATTTTTAGATGAAAAATAAGAATTAGGATGTGTGGATGACAGAGCAAGGCAAAATTGCACTCCAACAGGTTCTACCAAAGCACACATATCAAAGGGTCTAGGATCACCGTGGATAGTGACCAACTGATTTTTAAATTCAAATTTAACACATTGGTGTAAATTTGATGGGACAGCCCGCATTGCATTGATCCAAGGATGACCCAAGAGTATATTGTACGATGTAGGGCAATGTACAATAAACATGGTGGTATCTAGAGTTCGAGGACCAACTTGCAATGGGATGGTAATAACTCCACACGTTTCTTGTGTTTCGTCATTGAAATCTTTGATAATCATGTCAGTTTTCTTCATTTCATCACTTCTAAAGCCAAATCGTTGGTAGAAGTCAAAAGTGCAAATGTTTAGAGATGAACCATTATCAATCAGGACTCGTTTAACAGCTACATATCCAATTAGAGTAGTAATATATAAGGGATTATCCTTATGTAAACTGTGTTGTGGGATATCTTTATCCCGAAAGTCAATACAATCAACTTCTCGAGTGATGATAGTATTGGCCATGGCTTCAGGTTGAATATTTTGAGGTACCATCATTTGGCTTAATGTAAGCATCAACTCATCCCTATGGGTAGGAGAAGATCTTAATAAATCCAAAAGGGAAATTTTGGCTGTAGTATTGGATAATTGCTCATTAATATTGTAAGGGGGTTTAAGTTGAACATTGGAAGCATGATTCCCTTTATTGGGATTTTTCAAAACAAATGGAGCTGATCCATCATTCTGGTTTGGTTCTTGTTGAGAATTTTGAGCTTGTTGTCGGGTAACGACTCCAATGGTACCTACAATGTTATATTGAAGACGTTGAACTGGTCTCGGTTGATCGTTTATAGCTTGTTCATTTGGGAGGAATTGGTTAGAAGAGGGCCGAGTAGTAACTCTTCTAGGAAATGGTTCTTATGGAACCATAGCATCTGTGATGGGTTGAATAGGATCTGATTCATTTTCAAAACTATTCGATTGGTTTGAAGTGATGTCTATTTCACTTTCAGTATCTGATTCTATATCACTAGGATCTAGAGTTTGAATATTATGTAGGGGCCTGGTTGTGACCATGGATAAAGTTGTGTCAAATTGTTGTAAATCATGATTAGGTAAATGTCCGCTAATAGTTCCTACATATCGGGTAGGAGGAGGAACATTATGATGTTCGATTTGATTGGCCACCTCTTTACCATGTCTTGGTAAAGGGTGTTGAAATATGTCTAATGATTGATTAGCATTATGATTTTGATTTTGGGGAATGGTCTTTTGAGCATTATTAGGAGCATTTTTTTTAGGTTGGAAGGCTTGCACCTCCATTTCATTATTATCAATCAAATCTTGTATTTTATGTTTCAACCTTTTACAAGCGTTGGTAGAGTGTCCAGGCCCTCTATGGAAATCACAGTGTAAGTCAGCTCTGTATCCGGGTATAGTTGGATCAGGTTCCCGGATAGCTAGTAATTGGATCAAACCTCTTTCGAGTAATTGAGGTAAAATAGTTGATAACGGTTGATTCAATCTAGTAAATTCTCGAGGAGGCTTATCAGGCGATTTCAATATAAATTTTTTTGTTGTTTTTGTTGCATTGATATTAGCAACATTTCTGCTGTCAGTGACTCCATCACCTACAACTTGTTTGTTTTTATACTAATTTCTGGATGTTTTCTCATCATCCTTCTTCCTAAGTTGGCCTCTCCTAATGAGGGCATATTCTACTCTTTGAGCTAAATATATAGCCTGATCGAAGGTAGTTAAAGTAGCAGTTGATAGCTCATAAGATATTTGTTCTTGTAAATTATTAATAAAAATGTCCAACATTTCCCTATAAGGTAGCACAAAGTGCAGTTTTCCTGTCAACTGCCTCCATCTAGCTAAGAAATCGGCAAAACATTCATCCTTGTCTTGTTTTAAATTGTATAAATCTTTAATGGTTACATGCCTCTCGATGTAGGCACTAAATTGATGGACAAAAGATTCAATTGTTTCTTCAAAGTTTCTCAAAGAATGAGTGGGCAATTGATAGTACCACTCTAATGCCATTCCACCTAAACTTTTCGAGAACATTTTTAGTAATAGCAAGTCATCATGTGATATATCATGACATGCTATCCTAAACATGGGAAGATGCTCTATGGGATATTCGGTTCCTTTATATATAGACAGGATGGGCATGGGAAAATGCTTAGGGTGCGGTTGTGCTACAACTATGGGATCCAAATGTTGACTACATATCTCTCGATAATTGTACGAGGGACGGTAAGGATCTATCTGGTCCATACGCGAAGCTAACTGTTTCACCATGGCTTCCAGATTACTAGTTTGCCCACCATATTGGTTTGGCAGGGCATTGATATGGGATTTGTGAGCATATGATGGAGGGACATGAAGATTATATGCTATGTTGCTATTGTGTAAATTGTTGGTAGGAAAGGTGTTATGAAGGAATTTTGAAGTTGTATTATGCTGTATTCCAGATTGTTGAAAATTGGTGTTTGGCTTCATTTTAGGTTTTTGTTTACTTAAAGCATATTGATCAATAGTTTGGCGAAGTAAAGCAATGAAGGAAGTTTTCTTTTGTGTGGGAATGATTTTAGGCTCAATAACAGGTTCCTTAGGAGGTTGGGTAACCTGTTGTTTTGGCATGTTCTAAATCATAGTGACCATATCTCTATTGGATGGTCCAGCCTTATCACTTTCTTGATCAATGAAAGACAAGGGATTAGTGTGCACATCAAACATATGTTCCATGGCTGCTTGAGTGTCACTAATTTGCCCTTTATCAATATGAACTGCCATATTAAGAGCGCCAATGTTATTATTGAAAAATTTCCAGAAATGATCTAAGTTATCAAAAGCAATAGTTCCATCTGGAGCTACTCTAGGGGATGAGGATCCATCCTCTTTAACATTTTCTTCTTGTTCATTGTCTTCACCTAGGTCATCTTCCGGTTGATCTAGAGTTTCTCCTTCCGGAATTGGATCTTCAAGAAGGACATTTGGGTTTCTAGTTTTATTTTCTAACCAATCTTCTTCTTCTCCTTCAGTTTGTTTACCATTCCTAAGTTTAGGCATTGTGCTTAATTTAGATTTTAGCAAATATATATATATATATGCAACAAGCTTAAGAGGTATATATTAATTATATACCTACTACAATATTTAAAATGAAAGGTTTTGGTTTTTGTTATGTTTTTTTTTTTTTTAGTTTTTCTTGTTTTTGTAATAATATTGTAAAGATAACAAACAACACAATAAATGCAAGAAATAATACTGAAAGTAATGATCTAGTTTTCTATAAACAATTTATAAATATCATTAATGGGCTCGAGTTCTTCAGGAGTCATGAAGTGTTCTTCTTCAAATTGGAAATTTTCTTTCAAAAATTTAATGAAAAGGGCTATAGTGATATTATCTGTCTCAGATTCTGGTTGATAGAAGTAAATCTCGTGGCAATACTCTCGATATAACATAGCTCGAGGAACTCTATTCCATATTTCCCTATCCGTAAGAACAACCTCTTGGTCTTCTACACGGCCTAGGAACTGGTGTATAATGGCTACGTTCTCGAGGTATTCCTCAAAGGTAAACAATTATGAAGACACAAGAGCTCTCCTATAAGCTAACCATCTATGGCAGGCTCTCTGAAGTTCATGATAAAAGACGAGTTGATGAGGATCCATAATTCTATCTAGGACAAGCCTCTTGATTTGTTTAAGTTTTGTTGACCTAGATGAAATGACACTTAGTCTTCTATCCAGTTCGTCCCACAAAAGTTGATTTCTATCTGTTTCAGGCACGCTAAGCACAGAATTGATTTCTATGGCTACCAATTGGTTTTCAACATTTATAGTAACTGCTAATATTTTCTTAGGAGCTACCATCTAAACATGATATGCAACTTATTAGTTTTAGATGATTTTAAATGCATCTATGTTTTGGTTGTTTTATTTTTTTTGTTTTTTTTTTTTGTTTTCAAAAGGTTTTACATGCATTCACGTCGGGTTCACCAAATTGTATCGCTCCATATTTTTCGCATCCCTACCTTCAGGCTATAGGATCTATTCCTGGAAGGAGGATGGGAAAAGGATGGCATGGTACCTCGGACTGAGAGGCCTTGCGAAGGTCCCGCCTCTCGGGGGAGGTGTATTATAGTGATTTTTTGACGGATGGTGGGTTCACCAGGAAACGTTTGAATGGCAGTTTCCATGCCTAGGTTCGGAATGTGTTTGATGTGTTCAGTTTTATCTTTAATCATCCAAGTCCTAGGTTTGGCAAAAATGCGTCTAAGCTATTCTATATGAAATGCAGATTTAAATGAAGACAGAAACAAATTTGGACAAAAAAATAGAAAGAACAAGATGGATTAAAGACCCATACCTGATCCGGATGTCTGATGGAGATTCTGATTTTTGAAGTAGTCAGGATCGTCTGGAATTTGACAGGATCGTCTCCTATCTGACAGGATCATCTGAGATCTGATGAATTCGTCAGACGAATTTGTCAGAGACCTGCAAACAGAGAAACAGATGCAAAACACAGAGAATGCAACTATGATAACAGAGGGTAATGATGTAAAATGGTAATAAGAACATTAAAATGATAATATCAAACTAAGACATGAATGCATTATAACGATCTAATGATAATTTATGCTTTTATTATGCATTAAAGCTACATGGGTGAACTCCAAGATGCAGGATAATAAAGAATAACCATAGAATTAACTAAATGTAGAATAATGCAACAGAAAAGAGTGGAGAAAATGCAAACTTTGGGCACTGATTGCCCCCAATGTGGACTGTAGTAGAAATCGTCTTGAATTGGGTCGAGATCGTCCGAGATTGTACGAGATCGTCTGAGACGAATTGAGCTTGCTCCGGCTGAAAAACAATGAAGTTCTTGCTAACAAACTTGAAAAAATACAAATGCAAACAATGATTTAAGATGGCCTAGTGCATGTAGAATTCGAGTTACAGGGAATTTCAGCCAGGGGGATGCTAAGGGGAGGGCCTAGGATTAAATAGGCTTAGGATAGAGGTTGGGAGGTTGGAGATCATCCCAATTTGGGAGATCTCTAATGGGGGAGGTCTCTAACGGTGCATACACGCTTCTGCCCGAATTAGAGACGTTGTTGGAACAGAGTCCAACTATGCACAAACCAGTTTGGGACGAGATCGTCTGGACGTCCTACGCCAGACGAAATCGTTCGATCTGAGGCGATATCGTCTTATCGAAGATGATATCGTCAAACGGACAAAACAAACTCTAAAAATGGCATGGGAAAGGAGGAAACGGGTTAAACGACGGTTTGGGAGCGGTTTTGGAGGTTGAAATTTGAATTTGAATATTTACTAGAGTAATTGTAATTATTAAGGTTTTATTGTGCCAATTTTAGGGTGCTACAGGATAGGACCGTATGAGGTGGTAGAGCTCATCAAGAATGGTGTTGTGCGCATCAGAACCATTGATGGCAGTAACGTTGTATTTATAGTGAATGGCCATAGATTGCGGCCCTACAACACATTCAAAAATTTACTGGTGGAGTCCAGAACAAGTATGGGGGAGACCCCATCCTTGTAAATCTAGACCAAAATATTAGAAAGTAAAATAGTGGACATGGAGGTGTCCACTAAAATCAGTTAGTTTAGGTTTGTTTTATTTCTTATAGTGTGTTTTGCAAGGATGACGCCTGCATGCAAGCTATAGGTATCCTAGTAGAGGGCCTACTAGGCATGGAATGTGTCTAACTACCTGTAGTTTTCTTTTATTTTTGTTTGATTTTGCAGGTGAAGGACTTGACAGCTCAAAAAATAGGTATCTAGAAAACCAGGCCTAAACCATCCCAACATCTCAACACCTGTGCACGTAGTTTAGAAGCAACACCTATCCAAGCTCAGGCGAAGGCAACAAAATCTCCTCTGGAGGAAAATCACATGCCAATCCTGGCAGGAGGACACTGTGGTAGCATGAAGAAAGTCTTAGAAGGCTTGATCACCCTTGTATAGACAATCATGATGTGTTTCTTAGAAAAATACCTTGCAGAAAGCCTTCATCTTCAAAGTAGACTCTCCATAGGAGGAACGATGCCTTCCTCTTCAAATAAGGCACCTAACAAGGGTGGGCATGCCCACTGTGAAGAAGGTATCAAGTTGGAGGCAAGGAACCTTCCTTATAACAAATGTGCCCCACAAAAATAAGGTGCCTTCCTTATAGAGAAGGCGCACAACTGAAATAAGGCACATTCCTTATAAAGAAGGCATCCGTAGGAGAGTTCCTTAAAATATTTATATAAATATAAATATATATATATATATATTGAGAAGGTGCCTTCCTTACGAATAAGGTACCATGAAAAAAAAAATGATAATCAAGGCGCCTTCCATTCCAGGAAGGGGCATCCATTCAGAAGTGCCTTCCGTAGTGGGAGGGTGCCACTCTTCAAAAGTAACTTTCATAATGAGAACACGCCTTTCTTCAAAAGCACCTTATTCAACGGGAAGGCATCGTTCTTCAAAAGTCTCTTCTGTAGTGAGAAGGCACCTTTCTTCAAAAGTGTCTTCCGTAGTGGGAAGGTGTCGTTCTTCAAAAGTACTTTCCATAGTGAGAATGTGCCTTTCTTCAAAAGTGCCTTCTATAGCAGGAAGGCATCATTCTTCAAAATCGCTTTTTGTAGTGGGAAGGCACCGTTATTTAGAAGTGCCTTCCACCTAGGGAAGGCACCATTCATTTAAAGAACCTTTTGCATCGAGAAGGCACCAAAATAGTGCCTTCTGCATACAACCGGTACTTTGGTTTCATGTGCACCTCGATTTGAATGAGATCAACACATGATTGAGCAGCACCAGATTACCACCAGACCCATATGATGAAATATCCACCCCAATCAAAAATCTTGCAGAGTTACAGAGCAGGATCTTCACACACACCCCAAAGATGACGGATAGATGATTTTTTTAAGACCAATCAGGATCCGGTATTCCACATCGAACCTCGAACAACATAACAATGAAGTCTAGCATAATATGCACATGTGAAATACCCATCCTCCATGTCATAGACCGACAAATTTCTACTCTTCATGACACATGAAGCATCCAGTCACGTATGCATATAATTTTAATTAAATTTTTATATAAACTTTTATGAATTATGTAGTACCAAAAAATAGTGCCACCATAAAAATCATACACCCCCCATGACCGAAACATCGTGCCAATGATATGGCTCGAGAGGCGTACTGTGCCAACCCTAAAATTGAATGCTAGGGTTAGGCACCTTCCTTGTAAGAAGGCACCTTCCTGAGAGCTTAAGGCGGGAATAGAAGAGTGATTAGGGAAGGAGCCATGGGAGGGCGATCAAAGAATCATGTCATCAAGAAGAATGAGTCAAGTGACACAGAGGGGATCAAGGGGGTGGTGAGGACTCAGTTTGAAGCTGAGGGATGGCTTTATTACTATACCCTGGTCTATCATAACTAGGATATAGAGGCAGCCAAATAATTCATTACCTCCTTGAGAGGCGACGCAGCTCAGGTGTGTGGAAGGAGATCCCGGTCACCCCGGAATACATCTCCCAGGTGACCAAATTGCCTCTCATAGGTGAGTGCACATACAAGGGCAACATGTTGAAATAGTGTGCCAAATCACTACTACCAAGAGAAAATGTGCAGGTAGAGAAGGAGGGGTTGCCAAAAATCTGACTTCCTATGAACCTATAGAAGTTTTTTGAGCAAATTGCTTGCTTTTTCATATGCACAGGGAAATATTCCCACCTACACGTTAATCATGTGCAGTTCTTAAATCACTTGGTGTATGGGAGGAAGATGAACATGCCCTTATACCTATAAAATGTCCTGAAGGAAGAAGCAACTCGATACCAGATGGGTGCACCTTTTGCCTTGGCCCACCATGGGTTGATATCAACACTGGTTCACCAAGCAGAAGCACAAAGGGAAGACTCCCATGTAGAGGGATATGGCATCCAGGAAGGGCAGGAATATTTTGCCACTGGGGTAGAGGAAATTGAAGAGAGCCCCACAAAAGAGGTCAAATATAGAGGGCAATTGTCATTGCTTGATTTTGTAGAAGAAGGAGGGCACTCACCCCTACCCAAATTCATAGAGGAAGGGGTACGACTGGCCAGTAGAAGAGCCAAATTACAAAAACTAGAACCAGTTCCCAGGAGAAAGTGCTTGTAGTGTCTACTCCTATCATCAGAGGAAGAAGATGATGACTTGGAGGCTGGTCTCACAATCCAGACCCTCCAAGAATTAACAAGTCAGATTCCATAGGACATCAAGACTTCTACGGGCATTAATCAAGAGGTTGACGCAATCCTGGAAGAGGCCCTAGAATGGTAGACCGATTGTTGGATGGCCCAAAAAATGTTGGAGGATTTCCAAATGATGCACAGGAAGGAATTGGAGGAGCAGGTATGAAGAATTGCTCAGCTTGAGTAGGTATTCTAGCAGCTGCAGGAGGAGAATCAACAATTCCAGGCCAAGGAGATGGAGAAAAGGGATGCGTCGACTCAAACCGATTTGATGATTGAGGTCTTGAAGAATTCCCCTACATCATTAGAAATAGTATTCTCTTTGAGTGAATTCCACTCAGATGCCCAACAAAGTAGCCCAGAAGTAGGGGAGAATTCCTCTATTTTTGAGATTAATAAGGGAGGGAGCCCAACAGAGCCCCCTGTTATAGACCTGAGTGACATAGAGCCTGGTGTGGACCAATAGTCATAGAAAAAACCAGGGGTGAAGGAAGAATTTCCCAAACCTGAAGAAGGAGGGACCGAAGAACTTGCGGGGTCAGCACCAGAACAACCAAAGAAAGGAGGGACAACTCTAGGGACATCAGAGCAAACCCCTCATGATGAAGGGACACTCATTGGGAAGGAGGAGAAATCCCTTATTTGAGCCACCATACTTTCTACCAGGGCCAAAGAAAAAGGGCCCGTGATGGCTTGAAAGAAGGTGAATGTGACCTTTGCCAAACCGATTGAGGATGAATGGGACATGTAGCCATTAGTAGAGAGGCAAAAGTGGTTTGAACAGCTGTGTGAAGAGATAGCAGTATAAAAGGAGGCCAAGGAGTCAACCTCTAAGGTCTAGAGAGACCTAGGTATTTGTGTTAACCTAGTGGATGACAATCAGTTATGGTAGATTTATGGGTCATCCCATGGACGCCCCTCAAAAATACCAGGATATTTCAAGAGATGGGGGGTATATGGGCCCAAATTAGAAGTCGTTGCCATTGCAAGAGAGAATGCATGGCTTACCCCTGAGGCAGCCCAATTACACAAGGCCTAGGTAGTTCGACTTAGGAGGGATAATTTTGACATCCCTCTTGTAGTGGTCAGACCTCCATATGCTGACATATGGAAGGTTGTAGAAGTTGCATTCTAGGCAGCAAGAACTATGTTGGCTATACCACCTCTAGGAGCAACCGAGGTGGGAACCTCAAACAATCAAAGCCAACAGATTGATCAAAGGTATACAACAACAGCTGGCTACCCCAACACCATAGCTCCACATAGAAAATGAAAGACCGCACCTCCCAATATCGGTCCATAGAAGAAATAGTCACAGGATGCAGGTACAACTAGATGCACTGGAAAACAATGACGATGAAGAAGTACAAAGAGCTACCTTCATTTTTGATGCCATGAGGGCATTTTATATGTTAGGCATGAGGGGATGATGAACCTCAAAAATGCTCATATTTTGTATGGGTTTCATCGATTATTATGCGGTAATATAATAGGAACTGTGTACTTTTATGAATGATTATGTAATTATTTAATAGAATTGTGTGTGTTATCTAATTTGTGTGTTTTAGTGTGTTTTTGTGGAAATGTAGTTGGTTTTGATAGATTTGGATTAGTCAAGGTCTTTCATGGACTTGGCACTCTATTTCTTTTGGGATCAAGGCATGATAAGTAGGTGCCTTCCTCTTCAAGGAAGGTGCCAAGAGAAGATAGGCACCTTCCTCTTCAAGGAAGGCACCAAGAAAAGGGTAGGCACCTTCTTCTTCAAGGAAGGCACCAATAGAAGGTAGGCGCCTTTCATATATAGAAGGTTCCTGACATACTTAGGCACATTCCGCATAGGTAAGGTGCCCCATACAAGGCAAAGCACCTTCCATATAGAGAAGGCACCCACATCAGTAGGCACCTTCTACAGGAAGAATGCGCTCAACAATAGTATGTGCCTTCCGCATACGAAAGCTGCCTATCAAAAGCACATGAGGAAGGCACCTTCCTCATAGAGAAGGCACCTCCATTATTTGCCAGTTGACCAAGTAAAGCGATGTGGGCAGAGTTAATCGGTGTCATTTTAGTTCCACATCACGCAAGATAATTTTGGGAGTTGCACCAATGGACAAGAAAATCTTACCTATGCCAGGTGAAGCATGCACCAATAAAAAAATGTGCAACCTTTAGAAATAAAGCCTATTTTTAGAAGATGTCGATTACGTTTACCAGACTATCCTAGTTTAGTCTGGACTAAACTACTGCTGTAACTTATTTGTAACAAAATATCTGTTTGTATGCTATATAAACACACATGGACCTCTCTGATGGATATCTAGAATCTAGAATCCAAAATCCAGAGTGAGAATACATTTTTCATTCTGATGAGGTAGAAGCATTGTAATAATTCTTTTGCAAATACAATAAATTTTGAGAGTTCCTAACTGCGTGTTCAGCTAGAAGGGAGCTGATGGAGCCTGGGCCCACTCCAAGACAGTATTAATTCCATTTTATTTATACTTTCCTAGATTAGTTTCCTACTTTCATAGGTTTATTTTTTGCACTGTTATTTTCATTTCCTTAGTAGGTTTACTTTTATGCACGTATGAATATTTACATTCTCAGGATTTAATTATTCATACGTAAATTATTGTGGTGTGTATGAATGATTGACAATCTTTTAAACCCTCCAATAGTAGAATTATATGGACTCATATCAAAGTGGGTATTGTAAGTGGTCTTGTCTGAGAAACTTCTAAAGTTTACGAAGCTCCCTGGGTTGACAATTTAAATGATTGGGAAGTGACAAAATAGAAGAAAAATTCACCTATGTGTGGCCCGCAACAAGGGCCTTATTTTATGTTTATAATAATATCCATTGATCCCATTATAATCATATCATCAAATTATTATTTTATTTTTTTATAAAATTATCTAGGGAGTCAATGAAATGTTTGATGCAATCCAATCAAGAGCACTTCCTACCATATCCCTAGTCATTATTTTTAGTAAATCCTTCTTATAGTGAAGCTAGTCCCTATAATATGGCATAAACTTATAAATAAATATTTAGGCTTTATTAGCCCCATCATAAAAGAAATTATCCACATACCTAGATAGGTCTATAGCTTCAACATCAGGTGATTAGGATTAATAAATTTAAAAGGCATATAAGGTTGGATTAATTATAAAAGAAATTTAAAAGGTATAATAGTCTTCTAGAATGGTTCGCTAACACAAGTATCTTATGCCACCTTCTAGAATTTGTATTTAATAGGTTGATTGGTTGACCATGGTAATGGTTTATGGTTTTGATCAAAAGGTATATTGTAATAGGCACATAATACTTATAAATATATGCTTTAGGTTTAATGAAAAACAATCTAGTATTTTAGTTTTCAATCTTCAAATCCAAAATAGATTTGGTATCAAAGTAGTAAAATCATGCCTATGTGTAGGAATTGTCTAATTGAAAATTCCACCTCCCTCCCCTTTTTTCTACCTTTGTTATCTCCTTTTAATATTGTTAGATTTACTACATCCTGATATAGTCACTTTCATTCAAATTTGCCCAAGTAGCATTGTCAAAGTTGCTAACATAACCACATGGTTATTATTGTCATTGCTTCCTCTCTCGCTTTGTTTTAGCCACATTCACATCTAGAATTTCCTTTGTGTCTAACAATCAATTTTTATTACTAGTGCTTCACAAAAATTTACCCGAATTCAATAAAGTTGCCCTGCCTTCCTATGGCATTGCTTAATTATATTTCACCTACATTGTCAACCTATGACCTCCACCAAAATTTTCCATCCATTCCAAATATTGCTTCATGAATTGCCCAATCCAATGCAATAGATTTTTCTCAATATTTTCATACTTATTAAAGCACATTTGCATCATCCTATTAACCTTCTAAGTTGAATTATTATTTGGTGCTCCAAATGGTCTATGGAACACATACAAACTTCAATTTCATAGCACAATTAAGCACCGCATATATTTACTATGTCTCTAGCACTGGTGGATCCAATAAGGGTTATTCATTTTGAATGAATGATGACCCAAGCTATAGAATCAAATTTACAAAGTGTGTTTCCACTCTTGGATATGTAACTCAATACACCTCAAAAATTCCTTTCTACCATCAGGTACCCAAAAACATTTGTAGCCATGTGGACCCTACCTCTCAACATTCAACATCAAATCCCTAGGTCAAATTTTCCATATCATTGATGTTCTTCATAAAAGTTCTCAACTTTTACTCTTTTCCTCTATCAATGATGTGTCACTATAGATCTAAAAACATGACACCAAGCAATACCAAATGAAATAGAATTCAAATAAACTAGATATTGCACAACAAATAAGATTTATATTAAATGGGGAGGGAGCCTAAAAATTTTTTTGTACAATAGTGGATTTAAGAATCCTCTTTGATACAATTTTTACAAATATTGCTAGGGCTCTACAAAACCCTAGCTACAACAAATAGTAGCATCTTCAGTTACATATTTGCTCCCAATAGGTGTGAGTGGGATTTTGTATATCTGATGTCAAGCCACTCTAGCTTAATCAGTATCCAATGCTTTTGATATACTATCTAATATGCACATAAAGAAACACCAGAGAGTTAGTAATAATAATAAGGGCTCCATTGTGTGAGCCCTTAGAAATCACAACTAAAACCCTAGCTATAATGGTATGAAGTGAGAACAAAATTAAACAATATGCAATATAACCAAATGAAATAGATTTACCTTCTTATTTGTTTATTATCTGTTGATGGTTGGATCTATTGCAGGTCGATGGTGAAGGTATGCTCTAGCATCACTTTAAGGCTAGGGGTTGCTCAAATTGTCTTACATAAAATACCCATGGGCACCTATCAACTGCAAGAAATACTTGTGGATGCTCAAGACTAGTGGGGAGGCACCCATAGGTGCTCGGTGGTGGCATAAATTTCCTTAAGGTATTTGGTAGATGAGGGAAGATTATGTAGAAGCAGATATGGCGAGGTGGAATCATATGGTGACAGTTGCGAGGGTTACAATGAGCGAGAATGGAGGTATATGCACCTAGATATCCCAAGGGAAGATGAATCTCAAGGGATCTCCAACAATGAACTTTAGGAAACTTGAACACTTAGGAAACTTAGAAAACTCAGTGGTTGAGCCATAAAAATAGCTCCTATTTATAATCCAACCTAGGGCATACTAGGGTTTCAATGACACTAATCGTGTGCCTTAGATTAAAGCATATCCAAGGGTTGATGTTAAATTTAGGGTGTGTCATGGATTGAGGGAAGTGGACGGATGAGATTTAAAAGAAATTGAATGGTTATGATTGATTTATTTATATAAGTATTTATTTATTTATTTTAAATGAAAAACCTCTTGTGGAGCCGCATTGGTCTGAGAGACCATGAACAGGGGGTTCTACACCATCAAAGTCACCCGAGAGTCGCACCTGACCTTGCCCACAGTAACATTATCAATTGGATTTTGGATACCCAATTCAGTTTTTTGGTAGGGTGGAGATTTGAACCTGGGACCTCCCTTGGAGGATTGACCTCTCCTCTCCAACTCACCTACAACACCTGGGTATAAGTATATATTTATTAAATATATAAAATATAATATATAAAAATTTAAATAAATATATAATAAATATACATAAATATATATAAATAGTAGGCAAAAATGGTACGAAAGCTAGGATGGAGGGCAAATGACTATGTGTTGGTGGTGGAAATGGTAAGAAAGTATGGGTGGAGGACAAGTGGCTAGATTTTGGTGTCTACAAATGCTCCTTTTTGTACCATGTTGTGTGAAATACAATATGGTGCAAAAATACAAGACACCTGATCGGGCTAGGCACAAAAGCAACTTCTCTCTCTTGTTGGAATGTGAAGACAAAATCAAAGGCAAAAGAATAAAGAATTTGGAGTTATTATGTAGCTTACCCCCTCAATTGGCAAATGAGGTTGCGGATGAATCTCATGAGCCAATTGAAAAATCTGTACAAATGGAATGTGGATGTTATAAATGATGTAAAATGTGATATCATTTTTGCACCAACGGTGGGAAGAGAATTATAGAAAAATATGAAATGATTGCATTTGTTTTTTCCCCAAAAAATGAAAGGTTTTGTGAAAAAATGTATCTATTTTGTCCCAATAGATGAAGGGATTTTTGCCAAGTGTTGATGCCATGATCATGTAAGATGTATCCCAATGTGGGAAAGTCAAAACCAAATGTGGTTACCCCAATTTTGGGGTGATACGATGCTGTTGAAGAATATGCCTTCCAACATCATTGATATGCAATGATAAATATGCAAAGAAAAATAAAAGTAGTCAACCTCGGAGGGCCAGCTAGTGACTGTCAGATAATTTCTAGGATCGTAACCAATCACCCTAGCTAAAGTCAGTTGCCATGATGACTATTAAGGAAATTTGTAATGATGAAATTTTATTTTGTCCATGTTTTAAACCCCATGAACTAGGCCATCAATGATAGATTTTGTGCAAATTTTTCTTGGCAAGGTTTCACGCAAAAAGTGAATTACAAAATAAGTTTATGATATTGAACAAGAAGATAATTGATGATTATTATGACCAAGTTTTCTTATGGTAGGCTATTCATCTCACTGAATTGCATGGATGCAAATCACTGTAATCACCAAGTATATATAATAACCCACTAGAAACAAGGTTCACTTGAATGTTGTTTGAACTTGGTAAATGTGCAAATGTTGATGTGAAATGATGATGTTATGATGTATGAATGATGAAAATGATGATGATTATCATTTTGTGAATATTTTGACCATTTTGGGGTGCTTTTGTAATTTGTTTGGAAAATTTGCAATATGTGGTCACAAACAAAAATTATGCATCCAAATTAGTTGGAATATTCACAAAACCTGATAAAATTATGAAATGTATGGATGGATGAAATTTGGAGTGATTTGATTGGGAGAAGCTACTATTTTGTGAAAATTTGATCTTTTGTGCAATTTGACACCAAACATCCTTGGTGCTTTTGGTCTGCAGAAATGCCCTTCGGTGTTTGGGCTGTCTGAAAATACCCATGGGTGCTTCAGTGCACCAATAAACACCCATGGGGGTCTCAAGGCATCTGAAGTAGCTATAAATAGCTTCCAAGATGAGAAACCAGGCTTATTTGTGCATTTGGGAGAGAGAGAAGCTATGTCTGGGAGAGTGGAGTGAAGTGAGGTGAGACATTTGGAGAGCGGGAGCTATGGTAGCGGAGGGAGATAGTGCAGGGGATGGGGTTGTGGATGGGGTATGAGTTGCTGAGGTAACACTTTGTTTATTATGCTTTTATATTGTGCAAAGTTTTTGTGTTTTTTTTTCAAAATAATCAACCAATATTTTGTGTTGCACTATAGCTTAGGATTTTAGAGGATCAACACTGATTTTTGCCTTACATCCCTAGGATGAGAAAGGTGGTTATGGATGAGGTGTGGGAGTTATTGGAGGATGTGGGGCTAGTAGAGGTAGCCTCATTGGATGTGATGAGGTCCTATGATGGGTATCTCTCTATCTTGGTAGAGATGTGGGATGCGAATAGGAGGACCTTTCAGCTCCCAATGGGTGAGGTGATGGTTACCTTGGAGGATGTATATCGCATCCTCAAGGTACCAGTATATGGGATCCAATTTGAGGTTGGGCTCAACTGGAAGATGGAGATGATGTGGCTATTTGGTGATGCATGGTAGGGGATGAAGGTGGAGTGTGGAGATATTCCTTATTTGTCCATGTAAGTGGACAAATATTTGGACCCCCTTCATGCCTTGGTTATGTTCATTTTTGCCAACATCATGGCCTCAAAAAACACTAGGAGAAGGTTCTCATGGAACCTGATAGGAGTGGTGAGGGACATGCTCACTAGGAGGTAATTATATGCATGAGCTTCCACCTTGTTGGTGTAGGTGTGTTGGGAGATATATGATGTGATAAGGCGAGGGAGGAAGGGGTTATGGTGTAGCCTGATGCTACAATGTTGGGCATGGGAGCACTTTAGTGTGGCTTAGCTAGAGGGTTTACCTGTGGTAGGCTTGGATAGGGAACAAACTTATGCTAGGCGATGGGCATTGGCTAAGGAGGTTCAACTGAATCATTCGATGCAAATAAGCTAGTGGGGCTACATGTGGACCAGGGATGATGAGAACTTGCGATGAGTGTGGTAGGCTTGATGGGTGGTTGGGAAACATTAGAGTGAGGTGGAGTACATTTAGTTCTCATGAGTTCTCCACCAATTTGGGTTGAGGTAGGATGTCCTCGATGATTCGGTGCACTATAGGAGACATCGGGAGGAGACCGGGCTACCATGCACGAGAGACATGGATGGTGGTCTTGGAGTATGATGAGGATATGGATATCATGGATGTGGAGGATGTAGGGACTACCACGAAGTATGATACATGGTTCATGGCTCGACCACCATAGGCATCACCTTGAGGAGTGGTCGATGGAGATGGAGGTGGAGAGGTGAGAGATGAGGGTACTCAAAAGGCCTGGGATGAGGGGATCCAAGAGGCCCTTAAGTGACAATGGTGCCTTTGATTCGATAGCCAAATATAGAGGGCTAAGGGTGTATAATATCAAGATCCAAATATTTGGGGAGATTATGGAGATGGGGAGGATGTAGAGGAGGTTCCATATGTACCTCCAGGTCAAAGCGAGGAGGACTAGATGTATATGGAGTAGCAGTTGGTAGAGCAGTATACAAGGATTGTGAGGCTCTAAGCAAAGCTAGTAGAAAGAGAGTGTCAACATAATATCAACATAGCATACCTTCAGTCTCAACATAGATATATCAAGTTGGAGGGTAGGTTGATGGAACATCATATTCCACTTCCTGATCCTCTAACCTCATCTATGTCCAGGGGTACTAGGTGTAGCGAGTCTAGGCCTAGCTTTAGGTCTAGGGCTCATCCTAGGTCAGAGGCTCCTACTAGGTAATAGGGGTCCTCTTGGAGGATATAGCTAGTGCTTAGATGCACTTTTGTATATGAGTCTTGGTGCTCCATTGTATAGCTATATATATGCAAGGCTTTTATCCTTTTGTGTTATATTTTTGTGTGAATTCTTTGTGTATTGCATTTTGTGTAATGCTTTTGGGCAATGCACGTTGATATGTTTACGATTAATGCATGATGGAATATATGGATAATTAATGCAATATGGAATGTATGGATGATTAATGCAAGATAACATGTACTAATGATCATTTATAGTTTAGATCTTTGCTTGGCCATTTTCTAGCATTTTTGTTCAATCAGGGCACTAGACTTGGTGGTGTATGAGATGAATGGTTTTTTTATGCGACATTTACATTGACATGAAAGAATATATGAATGTTGATATGGAAGAAGATATGGATGTTGATATGGAAAAATACCTATTTTACAGAGACTCAGACATACTAGTGGTATCAAAAAAACTCGCTAAAACTGCCTAATCCCTCTAGGATCAAATGTGTGTGCAGTGGATTCATTTATTAAATCAAGAGCATGGTAATGACTCGATACAATCAAGAACTAGTGTATGTGCAAGTGAGTTCATTAAATCATCTTTATTAAATTCGGTAAACATGTTATGGATGAAAACAAGAAGCTAGCTTGTCTATATGAGCGATCAGAGGTCTCTTTTAAAAGAGACATATCATCATGCATGAGCATACTCCACTGCTAGTTAAGTATCTATAGCTCCGATGGAGGCTAACTCCATAGTCCATGATTTGTGTTTTTGATCTCTTAAGTTTTGGGGATGACTACCTAACTGTCTGATTGGAAATATAGTATGATCCTTACAACCCAATTGATCAGTTGTGTGTGATGTAAAAGATGTATTTTTTGTTAGGAAATTTTCCCTACTCTTTATTTTATTTTTGGAATTGTGGTAGTGGTGAAAACCACTATTTTTATGGACTATGTTGCATGATGGGACTATCAAGGATGACTCTTTTCACTTCGATGTTCATACCAAGTATGGTGTTATCCCTCTTTGACACAAGATGTTTTTAAGATGTGAAAATTGTGTTTGGTTCAAGAATGTTTTGGTATCAATTTCCAAAACTCAATATTTTCTTAGTGGATATGTGCAATGGTCCTAAAAATATCTCGAAATGTATTTTGGAGGTTTCTTAAACACTAGGAGTGGTTGAGTGACCGAAGACACCTAGGAATTTTATGAGAATGTGGTTTATGCTAATGGTAGTATGACTTAGTGGAGTTGTATGGATGACTTCATGAGGGTACCCTTGATTAAGGCAACATGACTTTTTTTTGGACCAATTAAAACCTTAAAATTAATAAATGATCCCTACTATGAAATGTGAAATGTGCGAATGCAATGTTATGAATGAAGTGTATGAAATTTTTTGTGTATTAGCCATGTATATATATATATATATATATATATATATATATATATATATATTATATTATATATATATATATATATATATATATATATATATATAAATCAAGTCATGCATAGAATTCTCTCAAGTGTATAACATTAAGTGGTTCGGGTTCTTCCTCTCCCTCTATACTGGCAAGCTTATAAGTACCATTACCCACTCTTTGCGTAACGATGTATGGATCTAACCAATTAGCCATAAATTTATCACGAAGGTGTGGCAATGCATTGGTATTTTGATGGTTCTATTTAAGAACAAGATCTCCTATTTGAAATTCACATATATGGACTTTGGAATTGTAAGCATGTTTAAGACGATCTTGATAAACTCATAGATTATCTAGAGCATTGATTTACCTCTCATAAAGAAGTGTTAGTTTGTCAAGGCATGCTTTTCTAGCCGTGTCATCATCTATGAATTCCTGCAAAGAAATTTGCAAGGAAGGGATCTCGAGATCAAGAGGTATGATTACTTTAGATCCATAGACCAATTAAAATGGTGTTGGCACTATAGGCATGCAAATGCTTGTTCGATAAGCACATAATGCCAAGGGAATTTGTGTATGCAAATATCTATGATTTTATTTGACAATTTTCTTGAGAATATAAATTAAGGTCTTGTTGGAAGCTTCAACTTATCCATTTTCTTGTGGGTAATAAGGATTCAAGAAACTATGTTGAATGTTATATTTCTTGCAAAGTGCTCAAATATCCTTGTTCTTAAAAGACTTGCTATTATCTAAAATGATTTTTGAGGGTATGCCACAAATGATGTGATGGAGTATGAACTCCATGATTCTAGGTCATGTCATGCTGGTTAGAGGAATTACCTCAACCCACTTTTTGAAGTAATCAGTGGTTTTGATAATGAATGTATGTTGTCCCAAGGAAGGAGGTGAAATTTTTCCAATTAGATCTAGGCCCCATTGTGAAAAGGGCCAAAGTATTTGAATGGGATTTAAGGGTTGTGATGGTACATGAGTTAAATTAGCATGTTCTTGACACTTTTAACAATGTTTAATATATGTGCAACAATCACATTCCATTGTGGGCCAATAAAAACCCATTCATAAAATATGCTTAGCAATGGCCATCCACTATAATGACCACAAAAAGTACCATCATGAGCTTCAACTATGGCTCTTTGTGCCTCACTAGACTTGAGATAACAAAGAAGGACTCCATCATAACCATTTTTATATCACACGTCCCCCAAAAGAATAAAATGGGCTACCTTTTTCTTGAAAGTGTGCTTGGAAGTTCGAGACATGTTAGATGGGAGTGTTCCAAACTTGAGAAAGGCTACTATTTGGCTCGACCAAGGCTCATATGAATTCGAATGGATAAAGCAAACATCCTTTTCATATTTTGACTCAACATAATAAATTGTAGATTTAGAGACCGTTGAAATGATAAGGGGTTGTACCTCTCCAAATGAGTCTTTTGGAGTCAATGATCTGAGGGAGGCCATATCATCTGCAATTCTATTAGCTGAACATGGTAAAAAATTTATTTCATACCAATCAAACTTAGAGAGCAACTTTATTGCTGCCTAATAATAAAGCTTGATGGTAGGTTCTTTGCATTGGTATTATCCATTGATTTATTTTAAGATAAGTTGAGAATCACCAAATGGTCATAGTTATAGCTAATTGAAGACCTAATATTAAGGCTTCATACTCTACAGTATTGTTTATGCATTGGAAATCAAGTTTGAATGATAAGGGGATAGGTACCCCCTGTGGTGTATGAAACATGACTCTAGCACCTTGACCTTTTATGCACTTAGAGCCATAAAAGAATAATATGATATCGATATATTCCTCCAAAATAACATCTTCTTATTGCTCAGTGACAACAAATACCAAATCATCTGGAAGCTCAATAATCAAAGGGTGATCACTAGGTAGTGGAGATTTAGCAAGTTGATCAACTATTACTTGATCTTTAATGGATTTTTGGCTAATGAATTCCAAGTCAAAATCAGTAAGGAGCATTATCCATTTAGCATTGCAGGTATTATTGTAAGTGTGGGACATCATGTAATACAGAGGATTTTCTCTAGCTTAAGTTGTGTGGCTAAGCATATAGTGTTAAAGTTTCTTAGTGGTAAAAACCACAGCTAAGCATAGTTTTTCTACATACATATATTTTGTTTCATAGCTTACCAATGTTTGACTAATGTAGTAGATAGCTTGCTCTCAATTTTTTTCATTCTTTTGTGTAAGCATTATCCCTAATGCAAAGTTTTTTGTTGAGATATAAAGATAAAATGGGATCCTTGGATGAGGAGGAGCTAATACTAGCAAAGAAGCTAGGTATTGCTTAATATCATCAAAGGCATTTTGACATTCATCTGTCCAATAGAATGAAACCCACTTTTGTAGTAGGTTATTTAATGGCCTACATTTGTCAGAAAGTTACATAATGAAATGATGGATCGATTGGATATTTCCTTGTAAACTACATCATTCCTTTAAGTTAGTTGTGGGAGGCATCTCTATGATGGCCTTGACCTTGTTCAGGTCCACCTCAATGCCTCTTTTGGAGATAACGAATCCTAGAAGCTTGCTCAAGGTAACACCAAAGACACATTTCTTGGGATTCAACCTTACATTATGCTCTAGGAGTCAATCAAAAACTTTATCCAATACACCAATATGTTCTTGTCAAGTTTTGGATTTATCCAAGAGATCATCCACATAGTCTTCGATAATATTATGCATGTAGTCATGGAAAATGTATGTCATGGCATGTTGATAAGTGGCACCTACATTTTTTAGGCCAAAGGGCATCACCTTGTAACAAAAAGTTCCCCAAGGTGTAGTGAATGTTGTTTTGTTTTGGTCATCAGGATTTATTCAAATTTGATTGTATCCGAAGAAATCGTCCATGAGTGAAAGAATTTCATGGCCAACATAGGTATCGACAAGAGTATAAATGTTTGGGAGAGGGAAATAATCCTTAGGATACACTTTGTTAAGATCTCAAAAGTTAGTGCATACACGTATTTCCCCATTAGACTTGCGAATGGGTACCATGCCACTTAGGATAGTCGATAGGAACTATGAAGTTCATGTCTAAGAGTTTTTGAAGATTTGTTATTACCAAGAGAGCCATGGTAGGATGCATTCTCCTAAGTTTTTATTTGATCAACTTAGCATCAGGTTGTAAAGTGAGATTGTGGACAACCAAACTAGGGTCTAGACTAGTCATGTCCTTATATGACCATGCAAATATACCCATTTTCCTCTTAAGGAGAGTAATAAATTGCTCTTGTTCATCGAGTGATAAACTTTTGCCAAGCTTGATAATTTGGGGATTGTCTTTGTCAAAACTAAGGTCCACATAATGGGGCATACAGATCAAATGAATTTTTTCTAAGATGTCATCAAACTCTTATGGCTTATCCTCATATATTTCTACCTAAAAAACATTGGGATCCAAAGGTGAGGGTGAAGGCAAAGGTGGAGGGGATGGAATAATGTAGTTGGTGGAGGCCCTTAACAATCCTCAAAAAAGACAAATTTAGAAAAGGATGAAGGTGAGGAAATCTGGTCCATATCAATAAGGCTTATGTCAATTGGAATTGTCTTAGTCGGATCATATGGATTACGGAGTAAGGTAAATAAATAAAAAATATTCATGTTGACTTATGGGTGAGATATATGAGGTTAGGTGGAATGGGTGGAACCTAAGAACCGGTTCTAGGGGCTTGGTTAACCTGAAAAACAATAATCAACACAAATAAATGCATTTGTCTAAATGATATGCAATGCAAATAAATAATATGCTTTTGTTGATTTTTGATTGATTTTTTTTGGTAGTGGTGAAAACCACTATTTTTGTATTATGTACATATGTTACAAGTTTGGCTTATGGAATGGAGGTGGTGGTTCACCGGTAGGGGCAACTCATTCTTGTGGAAGAATCAAATGAAATATAGGCTCATGGATGGGGAACATGTTGAGATAAAACTCATTTTGTTCGGTATGGGGAATAATGGGCTTCGATTCTTCTTTAGATTCATCCAAAATTATCGACATAAGTTCAAATTATTCATAGATTTTATCATCAAAATTATCAATATGGAGGGCTTCTTCTCCTGATTTAAGGTTAAGCCTTTGGAAGGCTTGTTCAATAGAAGAGGTGGTAGGAAGTGGGTGATAGCCTAGACCTGAACGGTCGTGCATCTCTTGATATAGAAAATCGATAGGTTGATACATTCCCTATTCATGCAATCCTAGGCCATGGCCTTGTCAATTGATAATATGGAAATATTGATATGGAAATCCCATCATGTTTGGAATGTTAGAAAGTTTTGGTTATTTGGGTTCCTCTACGAGTGCTGAACTTGATGAAGAATCAATCCCCCCATATAAAAAATTTATGTTATTTGGAGTTGAACCCATGTTATAGACTTCTCCTATGGCCAAAGGTGGGTCACATGGGTGACCAAAATCCTTAGCACTAGGGATGGTGAGGGGTGTTATGGTGATGTCTTGTACCACGTATTCACCAATACCAGGATTAGTGAGGTGCACCTCGACTTGGGATGACATGGAAGGACTATGATTGGATGATGGCTTGAGAAACAGTGAAGATGGAGATGTTTTACAATTTGTTAACTCGAATTATGAAATATTAGGTGATGGTAATGGATTGGTTTGGAAATACTACTAAATGGATGATGATGATGAAGTGGATGATAATGATGTGGACTAACTGTGACTACATGTGCATGTTGTCATTGATGAAAATGATGGGGATGTGGAAGCTTGATGAGGGTTTGTGATAGGGAGCTCTTTAGGAATGGGATCCTTTGATGAAGATATTGGTGAAGTGGTGGATGGAGTGGATGATGATGATAGGAAAAATGTGAGTAGAAGGAAGCATGGACTCATAAGGATTTGAGATGAAATTACAATTCTTAAATGGCTCCACATCCGCTAGTATGCAATGTACCTGTCCCTCATGAACATATTTCAAACATTGATGTAGTATGGAAGGGACACATATCATTTTCCTCATCCAAGGTCTTTATAGGAGTACATTGTACACCATGGATCCTTCCAATATGTGAAATATTGTATGTAATATCTTGACCCCTACTTCGATGGGCAAAACAACAATGCAAACTATGGAACACAAAGCATTGTTGAATGCTTTAAGGGTGAAGAATGACTTGGTAATGTGAGATGGAGGAAGGTTCAAATTATAAAGATCGGATGTGGTGATGATGTTGATAGAGGAACTGGTATCAATTAGGACTCTTTTAAAAGGATTCTTTTCAATTAGAGCCATGATATGCAATGGAGGGTCTATGGATTTTGATGATATTGGCTTAATATCAAAGTCATAGAATGTTATGGAAGGCTCCATGCATGTTTGGATGCTCCCCATAAATTTGTTGAAGGAATTAGGATCTTGTGATTATAGTTCAATGGATTTTAGAATATCCATTAATGCCTCACGATGTGGAGGAGATTTTTGGATTAGCTCATAGATTGATAATTTGGTAGAAGCCATTTTTAGACTTTTAGTTAACTAGCTACTCAATGAGATGATTGGTCGAGGTGAATGATTGATGGATGGATTCGATGGATTCAATTGGCTAGGGATATGGATGGGTGATGAACGATTAGGGTAAAATTGAATTTGTGGTGATGTAGAAGGTTGTGATACACTCGCTTGAGATGGTTACCTTTGTTGGTTATTCCTTTGATCTCTAGTGACCACATGAATGGCACCTATAAACCCTTGGTATTGTTGTATGTGATTGAATTTATTAGGATGAGTTTTGGTATTACCACCCCTACATTTGGTTGAACTTCCTCATGAGGAGGAAGTGGTGTTTGAAATATACCAAGGTTTTGGTTTTGTTGAGCAAGGGTATTATCAAGCTTGATCACTCCCAAGTCAATGAGGTCTTGGACTATGTCTTTAAATACATGGCAATTGTTAATGTCATACCCGTTTTGCCTATGATAAGGAAAAAATAGATTTTTTTGATAATGTTTCCCATGTTTGGCAGGATCATCTAGTTTAATTTTGGGTAAAGCAAATTTATTTGTCTCATACAACCTTCTAAAAATGGAGGTGTATGACTTGGCTAATGGGGTATATTGATAGTTTTGTCCTACAAACTGTCGTCAGGGATAGTTTTCCACAGTTGGAATTGTGTTTTGTACTATTGGAGCTTGTGTTGTTGAGGGGACCCCATGATATAAAATTGGTTACGATGTTTGTTGCACATGTTGTTGTTGATCCATTATCGGTTGGCTCATGACCACTTGATTAACTTGATTGGATTGGGTGACTCGGGTAGCCCATATTGATTTTTGTTTTCAAAAATAGTAGCTTTTGTATTGGCCCTTATTTTACCATTCTTTATTATTAGGCTTAAGTATGCCTTCTTGGATTTTTATATCCTCAATGGCACTAGCCTGAGCTAAAGCTTTTTCAAATGATTGATAAGTTCATAATTGAAGCATCCAAGACATAGGTTTTAAGCAACTCTTGGTGAATAACTTAATTATGTCATCCATTGGTAGGGTGAATGGCAATTTAGTGATGATAACCATCCAATGGTTTCCAAAATCATAGATATATTCATCATCATGTTGTCTTAAAGCATAGACATAAAACAATGAGATATTATTTTTAACATTTAGGATGAAATGGTCAAAGAATTGATCAATAAATTTATCGAAATTATAGATACTATGGCTTGGCAATTGATTGTACCATTCTATGGCATTCCCTCCTAATGTTTGAGGAAAAGTTCAAAGCATGAGAGCATTGTCATTTTGAATTCTAAAGCATGCATGTACAAAAGTTCTCACATGTTCTTTGGTATCCTCAGTTCCATTAAATTTGTCAAACTTGGGTATTGTAAAATTTATCGGATATGGCAGGGATGGTATCGAAGGATGAATTAGTTGATTGATCAATTGATGTAAGGTTGGTTTCTAGTTTGAAAAATTGGGTGTATATTGCATCAATTGATCTATTTATTTCTACATGGACTCAATTCGAGGGTCTTCCTTAGGAATGTGGAAGCCTTGAATTACTTGATGATTTTGTGGTGGCATGGAGAAATGTTGTGGAGTGACTAAGTGATGAGGATATTGGTATTGATGGCTAGGCGAATTTTATAGGAATTGATTAATGGGAGATTTTTGATGAAAATATGGGGAATTATAGAATGATGTTTATGGATGAAGGTTATGGCTAGGTTGGCCAATGGGAATAGGATGGGTGATGGTATGGCTTGGTGGAGGAACAAGGATATAAACCATAGAATATTGTGGTGCCCATGATGGACCTTGGTTGACAAGGACAGTCTGAGTAGAGTTATGTAAAGACTTAGGGTTTACCAATACTTTCTATTGAGCATCTTGATGCTATATAAGCAATTCATTCACATGTTCCCATGTATTTCTAATATCTCTATCAGAGGATAAGGGTATGGAGGTAGATGGTATGTAAGATGTGGTTTGGGTACAAGTTACATTAGATATGGAAACTTGTGAAGATGGGACTTGTGAAGCAGCATTGAAATGCACTTCATACAAGGGGTTGGTGTAAGTGGAAGTATATGAGGTGCTAGGAGCACATGAAGGTTAGGGAATGGATACATGGTATGAAGGTGCAACTAATGCCTCAAAAATAGGGTTGGTATACACCTAGGTAAATGTGGATGGAGGTTGGGAATAAATGGAATCTTACTATAAAGTAGAATCCTATCTAGGTGAATTGGAAATGGACTCTAAGACATAACTAGAAGACTTCATGAAAGCTTCTACTCTTGCCATGTCTATATGGGTAATGCGGTTTTCCATGGTAGGGGAGATTGACTCCTCTTAGGGCATGGCCATATGGAAGGTTGTGGATGGTAAGGAATGTGATGGACCTGCAGATAAATCATGTGTCACATTCAGGGAATATACCACAAAAGTGGTGGGAAGGTGGATGAAGTTTCAATTAAGCTATCTTGACTTATATATTTCTTTTTGTTTCTAGTTAATACCATAATCAGATAAATAAAAATACAAATTAAATTATCAAATGTAACACAATCTGAAAAAAAAATTAAGGAGCAAAAAGGAAACAAACAACCAATGCTAAGTTTCAACCAGTGTGGATTACCTTATTCATTTATTATATCCTTTTAATGTGTATTCATTTTAAGTTTCAATCCTATGTGTTTTGATGTTCTAATATTGCTTAATAAAACAAAGGTAAAAACTATGGTGAAGATAGGGCAACGAGATTCTTACTGGTGATGAAATCCAACAAGTTTGCTCAAGGGTATCCTATGGTTTCTATGGGCAGATATTGGTGGATGGAGATGAATGCCATCATCATTGAATCTCTAGCAATGGTTGGTGATGAAATCCAACCACTGCTATTTTGAGTGAATTATTCATTTTAAGGTTTTCATTTATTAATGTGGACAAACAATGTTAAGAGCAACTAATTTTATAAATCTAATTCATAAGCCAATAAGAAAATTTCAATTTCTCCAACGGGTGTGAAGTACACTGCTTAAGACCCCCTGTCAAAAGAAAATCAGAGGGTTCATCCACCCCTCTGCCTGGAATCACCCAATAATAGGAATACTCTTGGCACCCTAATGATGTTCCTACTTAGATAAATAAAATAAGGTACTTCTAACCCTAAAATGCAACTCTAATTTATGTAGATTGTCAATTCAAATGCAATCAGAATGCAACATTTTATATTTGTGAATACATTAAAAACATAAACCCTAACTAGAATGTGTGAATGGATGCAAAAAGAAACCTAATATGTAAACTAAGATGATTTATTTTCTATATTACTTAATGATTGTTCATTTTATGCTTGGAATCTAAAAAATACCTCAAATAACCCAAAATATGTAAAACAAAAAACTTGGATTTTGGATAGTGGACTTACTGGACAACCTACATATTTTTTCCAAATCATTGTAAAACACAATTGGGCATTTCTAAAATGTACCTGGGCATTTCTAGATAGCCTTTGAGTATTGCTGGGCATTTCATGCACTTTATACTATGAAATTTCAAAAAACCTAGATCCAGTGAAAGATGCATGATTGCACTTCTAAAAATTTGCAAAATAAGACAACAAATAGCAAGTTAGATGGCAAGATAAATCAAAACATGAAACCCTTAGGAGGTCCCATCATGATCACCATTTGGAGATCTAAAAACATGACACTAAGCAATGCTAAATGAAATAGAATTCAAATAGCCCATATATTACACAACAAATAAGATTTATATTAAACGGGGGGGAGCCTAAAAACTCCATTGTTATAATAGCATATTTAAGAATCCTCTTTTATAAATTTTTTACAAATATTGCTGGAGCTCTCTAAAATCCTAGCTACAAAAAATGGTGGCATCTTTAGTTGCATATTTGCTTGTAATAGCTGTGAGTGGGCTTTTGTGTATCCAATGTCGGGCCACTCTAGCTTAATCATTTATCCAATGCTTATGATATATTACCTAATCTATAGACAAAGAAACACTAGAGAGTTATTAAAAATATTGAGGGCTCCACTGTATGAGCCCTCAAAAATCACAACTAAAACCCTAGCTATAATGGTATGAAGTGAGAACATAAATAAATAGTATGCAATATTACCAAATAAAATAGATTTACCTTGTTCTTTTTTTGTTGTCTATTGATGGTCATATATGTTGTAGGTCGATGGTGAAGGTGTGCCCTAGCATCACTCAAAGGTAAGGGGTTTCTTAGAAAGGCTTACGTAAAATGCCCACAAGTGTCTAGCGACTACAATAAATGCTTGTGGGTGCTCAGGACTGGTGGGGAAGCACCTAGAGGTTTTTGGTAGTGGTAGAAAGTTCCTGTAGGTATTTGGTAGATGAGGGAAGATTCTACAGAAGCAGATATAGCAAGGGGGAATTAGATGGCAATAGTTGTGGGGGTTACGATGAGTGAGAATGGAGGTAGACATACCCGAATATCCCAAGTGAAGATGAATCTCAAGGAATCTTCAACAATGAACTTCAAGAAACTTGAGCGCTTAGAAAACTTAGAAAACTCAAGGGTTGAGCCATCAAAATGGCTCCTATTTATAATCCAACCTAGGGCATGCTAGGGTTTCAATGACACTAATTGTGTCACTGAGATTAAAGCATATCCAAGGGTAGATATTAAATTTAGGGTGTGACATGGATTGAGGGAAGTGGATGGATGAGATTAAATAAAATTGAATGGCTAGGATTTATTTATTTATATAAATATAAATTTATTAAATATATATAATATAATATATAAAATATTATTATTTAAATAAATATATATATATATATATATAATAAATATACATAAATATATATAAATAATAGGTAAAAATGGTGGGAAAGCTAGGATGGAGGGTAAATGACTATGTTTTGGTGGTGGAAATGGCAGAAAAACATGGGTGGAGGACAAGTGGCTAGATTTTGGTGTCTATAGTCACTATCCTTGTTGTCACTCTTAAAATCTCCCAATGAATGTCTTTATTCATGAGGTGCAATGGCAATAATTGTTGTGATCTCATCATGCTTACTATTGTAATAGACATTGTAAAGCATAAGGCCAATTGCTATTTTTGATATATCTAGATTTAAGATATGGATTGATCCTCTATAGCTTGATCAATTAATATACTTATTAGAAGTTGTAATTCCATGCTAAATGGAGTTCTACCATGTGTCACTTCCTATGTCATCCATGACCTACCACTAATGAACATGAGACACTATTTTGGTGATAACTACACTAGCACCTTTTCTCCTATATTGTTCTTGGGATGGATAATATGTGCTCATTATTTTATTTTCTTTGTGCTTTATTGTTTGGGATTAAAAATGTGGAAGCTATGATAAGACGTTTTAATATTGATATATTTTATAGCATATACCCTATGGAATATTTTATCCCTTTCAACTTATGAAAGGGGTATTTATTTTTCTCTTTTCCTTTTGCTATTGTAGAACCCCTTTGTTATTTTACAAATAAAGGCAACAAATATGTTATACATATAGCCTTATTTATAGTTAATGAAAATCTCACTTCAAGCCAAATATAGTACAAACCTTCATTTTCTATTTATAGTGGTCTCCTTTGACGTAATATGATCTGAATTTTAGGTTGCCTAAAACCTTATTTTCCAAACAATTATTGTATTAAGTGTATTTTTGGTTGTATTTAACACTCTTCAATCCACATTCATTTTCAATGACTCTTTTCAAAATAAAATATCCTCTAGACCATGGTTCTTGCATACGAGTACTCCTACACCTAGATTTGTCTTAGATATGTTTACAACCATGGACCTTTTTGTGATCAACAAGCATCCCATGGGTACTCTAATAGATAGAGTTGTTTTCTCTTCCACCATAAGAGAGTGGCCTTTTTATGTGATTAAAATGCATAACATGTATACTCCTACATGACACAGTTGTATTCATCCTCTAGCAGATCATATATAGATTTTAGCATTTTAGCTTTTTTATCTTGGTTCATGTCTTGACACACAAGACTCACCAAGTTCACTTAATAGTACCACATCATGCACATCGTATAGATTCTATACCAAACTCTACTTTAGGCTCACTAGATCCTATATTCTCAAAATTATCCTTCCCTCTTCCTTCTATTTTTTAAAATACATTAGATTCCAATGCTTATATGGTGTGGAGGAATGATAAGGATTAATATATATTTTTAATTTATATGGTGGAATCGATAGCTACCACGAATCTGGGTAGGCTGTCCTACTTTTATGGTCACCACAATATTATATGTTGTCTATACCAGTAGCCACCACATAGTTCTTCATACAGTACATCCCTATAACCACCATTCCAAAATAATTTTAAACCTTTTACACCACTGAAAGCACTCAAAAATGGATAAGCATTCAATCCAATGAGGTCTGAGAGTTGAAACTTGGACCTCTACCCCCCTTACAAGGTTTGGTCAAACTAATTTTTCTAGACCTCGGACCTTGGATTAATATATTTTAGAATCATATAAGGTAGGATTAATTATAGAAGAAATTTAAAAGGCATAATAATCTTCTAGAATGGCTGACTAATGCATGTATCTTATGCCACCTTATAGAATTTACCTTTAATAAGTTGGTTGTACAACCATGGTATTGGTTTATGGTTTTAATGAAAATTTAGATTGTAATAGGTACACAATTCCTATAAATATATGCTTTGAGGTTCAATGAAAAACTATCTAGAATTTTGGTTTTCAGTCTCCAAATCCATAACATTAGGGGAAAAATATTGGCTCTTACAAATTCTCAAAGTTTAGTTAATTTATATAGGAAAATCCTCCCTAGGGTTAGTTGGGGGGAGGAGGAGTAGGAAGAGCATTGGTGTTTATAATTAAGGTAGGAATGATATCTTGTACTATAGAGTTTCTATTAGCACTCAATATTTGAATCATGTTGGTCATAAAATCCTATATTTATTTGGTTGTTTCCCTCCTAGAAGCCTCAATTTTCTTTTTGATATCACATCTATGATTGTCTAGCTAATAAGCTTAATATTTCCTAAGGATCATCATGTAAATTACTAAATTTTTGTCATGAGGCTTAGAATGAGCATTGGATTTTATGTCATGGTATTATGCATGTATTGTTTATGCACACATCTATTTTGTCATAAAAACCATATTTTATGGTGATCAGAGTCTTATTGTGACTATTGCATTTAGGGGTGATCCTATTTTAACATGTCAAGACCTAGTGTAGAAGCTCCTAATAATTTTTAATACCCCATGGTATATTTATAATATTTATCAAAGTTGATATTAGGGTCTCTTTCTGATTCTATAACTAAATATCTATTAGTCCAATCCCTAATCTAAAGTAAATTATCACGGGGATGTGAAAAATGATGGATGGTGTAGTTTTGAAGGGTAATAGAAGGAACAATATTATTTTATATTTCTATAGATTTTAGAATATACTCCTTCTTATACCCAGTATTTATTCAATGCCTTTCAAGGCATTGAATAAATACTGGGTATAAGAAGGAGTATATTCTAAAATCTATAGAAATATAAAATAATATTGTTCCTTCTATTACCCTTCAAAACTACACCATCCATCATTTTTCACATCCCCGTGATAATTTACTTTAGATTAGGGATTGGACTGATAGATAACACCTGCTCAAGAGCAACTAGGATTTTACCAAAATTTCTACCCTTAAGTAAGCACATTACCTAAAAATCTCACAATAGATAAAATTAGATATTTGGAAAATCCTTAACATAGAGGAAAACTATGGTAGTTTTATTCAACAAGCAACAAAAATAAGTAGCTAACATAAAATGTAAAAAAACTAACCTACTAAACTCTAAAGGCTAAAAATGGAAATAAAAATCTCAAAAGGAAGATTTCATATAAATTTCACCAAAAATCTTGTAGAACAATAGGGATATACTATAGGATTATTTAAATTAATACAAGATAAACCAAGATGCTTAAACTAAGATAGTATAACCATAAATTAATAGTATAAGATAAAAACTATCTTAATACAAACATAAACTAAACGAAGCATTCAAGGAAAAAATGCACTAAGATTATCCACAAAATGCAAATTAGAGGCCTATTGCTAATGTAGTGAAATTAGTTATTTGACACCTAGTGCATCAAGGACAAAATAATCCTATAAAAAACATAATAAAATTTACACTTCTATTCTAACTTGCTTGCAATGTTGCCACAATAAATAAAGAGACACCACACTTGGAATGTTTATATAGAGTTTGATCTATCTTAGAAATTAGTCCTTGAGTGACAACTAGTGACCTTTGAATACAAATACTTGTAGAGCATCTCATCGTCCTCTATGGAAGACAGAAAGATAGTAGTCAATGGATTTAGTTGTACCTACAAGAATAAGAGAAAAAGAGAAAGAGAGCAAAATAGGTGCATCATGTGATAGCAATAGAGATAGAGAGCTGATAGTAGTGTTAGAGAGAGCATAAAAATATTTTCTACATATTTGGAAATTATTTGATTGACTATATGAGGGTTGAATAGGGTATTTATAGTGGATAACTTTTCCTTTGGAGCCAGTTGTAAATTTTCTCCCTTTTGAGTTCATAAAATCATAATTCAGTCCAAATGATGCTATGTTTGAACCCTGGGTGTGAAAACATGCTAAAATTGTGATTGTGCATTAAAAACCCTAAAACTAATTAGAAAATCAAGGTCCTCACATGTAGTACAATCTTAGCACCATGAAATTTTAGGACATAATTATTAAGGGGTGCATATTAAAACATTACTTAATAATGAATCTATCCTTAATTTCAGGTTTTTAAAAAGTCAAGAGGAAAACATTGAGAAATGGTAGCAAAAAAATGATAATTTGGTGAAGAAAGTGAACCAAATACCACCAAATAACATGGATTGCTATAATTCTACCAAATACTAACAATGTTAATCCATATTTATCCTATAAATAGGAGGATATGACTCTCCATTACCTATAAAGTTAGTTTTTAGTGTTTTTTAATAAATATATAAGACCTCTTAACTTTTGGTATTATGTAGCAATAAGCTTCCATGGTTTTATTTGTGTACTTTGTCATTAGGTAGCAATAAGATTCTATGAAATTATTTGTCTACTTTATCATTAATTATTTTAATAAAGGCCTTTTGTTGATATTTTGATGATTTTTATAAACAAATTGCACATACTTCAAGATGATGAAATGAAGATTTAATTGCATCTTTAAATTGAGTTTCCATGTTGGGGTAAAATGAAATGGGCCCCCCTAAATATGTGGAGTAGAAGTATGAACCAGAATTGCTTGGGTCAGCTCAATAATTTTTTCGTCAATATTTTACAAGGGTTTAATCCACTCCACCTAAGTCAAGATGCATTGGATTTATGCCTCCACTTGTATGCTCTAATTTTGTAGTTGTTTTTATTTTTAGTCATTTTTTGTTCCATTTATCATCCTGGATGGTGAGACTAAAATGTAAAATCTTTGGAAATGTTTTGTAAAAGAGGCAAGGCACTTTTCATCCCCTTATTAACCATCAATAAAAAAATAATTCTCCATGTATTGAATAATCATTTTCCATTGACATATTTAATAAAAAGTTTTAATCATCCACTTTCTTTTCTATTGGGTCTAGGTCTATTGAGTTTTTGTGTTAGGCAAAAATAAGCTTTCAAGAATTAATTATCTATTTTATACTTGAGACCTTCAATAAAATACTTTAGTTGTCATTTACATGACTTTGATTTGACCTAATAGTGAACACTTTGAAACTCTAAATGGAAGGTCAAATATTCAAATCTAAAAGAGGATAGGGTTGTACTTAAGGTTCTAGTGATATGTATCTAAGTTGAGTGGAGCATGGTTGAATAAGCATATCCCCATAAATATCATCCCATATGGCCTATGTCCTTGTGGAAATTAAAAACTACTTGAATCCAACTTTATAATATAAGATATGCATCCTTCAAGATGAAAAATTGGATATTTAATCTTCTTAAAATGAGTAGATTTTGAGGTAGTTATGGGTTATGTCTTTATTTGTAAAAAAGAACTAACAACTAACTTTTCAAGTAGCGAAGAGTCCCATCCTTCTATATATGGGATAAGGACATACTAAATTTATTAGTCCTTGGGTAGTATGATAGCAATCATTGTTGGCCGATGGTTTTGGTTCTCCTTCATCCAATTGTCACTTTTTTGCCATCTTTCTTGATGTTTTTGCATCCTAAATTTTTCAAAACTAGAAATTAAGGATATAGTTATGATTAAGGGATGTTTGGACATGTGTTCCCTAAATAATATATGTAAAAAAATGATGGTTCCAAGACAACCACTTTAAGTGGGGTGCTTGGCCATATTATAAATTTTAGGATTTTTGATGTATGATTTAGATTCTAACATGTTTTTATACCTAGGTTTTGAATGAAAAATTATTTATACTAGCAGTTCTAATTTAATAACCCTAAAAAGAGAGAAAATTATCTATCAACTACAAAGGAAAAATTACCTACTATAACATCCTCTTCATCTCCTTATTTTTTCATCATTCATTTAGCTAACAAAAATAGACATTCTTAAAATTACAATAACATATTTAATACTCCTGATAACTCTAATATTAAGCTCTTTTACCTTGGTACTATGCCATACACTCATTTTACTTTCATGCTCTCTCTCTCTCTCTCTCTCTCTCTCTCTCTCTCTCTCTCTCTCTCTCTCTCTCTCTCTCTCTCTCTCTCTCTCTCTCTCTCTCTATTGAAAGTATAACCAATTCCATTAACTACTAGTTTATTGCATTTTATAAAGGAAGACATGATGCTCTACTAGGATTTGTAGCCAAAGGTCATTGGTTGGAATTTGAGAATTGGTTTCAAATATATATTTAACCCTATATAGACCTCCTAGGTGTGATCTATCCTTATTTACTATGGTGATATTGCAATTAAGATAGAGTAGGAATGAGATGTTTATCATGTTTATGCTTATAATGATATAGTCCTTGTGGCCCTAGTTGTCAAAATATTAGTTTCAATATATTAGGACTAGTCCTAGCATTTGTATTTTGTTTTGAAATGCTCCATTTTATTTATTTTTGGATTGAGATAATTTTTAGCTCTTCATTGTTAATTACAATTATACTATCTTAGTTTAATCATCTTCGTTTATCTTGTATTAATTTGAATAATTTTATTAGATATCCTCTTTTTCCTACTAATATTTTTGTGAAACCAATATCAAACCTAATTTTTCAAAATTTTATTTCCATTTTTAGTGGATAGGATTTAATAGGTTGGATATTGTAGGTTTTGTGTTAATTTTCACTTTATGATGTGTGTTGAATAAAACTACTATAGTGTTTCTTTTTCTTGTTGGCCTCTCCCAACAATCTAATTTTATTTGTTATGAGGTTTTATGCTATTTTTCTTCCTTATGTGTAGAAATTTTGGTAAACCCCTAGTTTCTCTTGAGTATATTTTCTACTTACCCTTACGACTCCTCTAGCTTCTTCGAAGGGCATTGAAGTGAATACTAGGTCTAAAAAGAACTGTATTCTAGGAACCATAGAAATATAATAAGATCTTATTCCTTGTATTACCATTCAAAACTATACCATCCATCCTTTTTTACTTACCCATTACAATAAAATTTATATTAAGGATTAGAATGATAAGTAGTTTGATTAAAAAGAAGAAAAAACACTAATATAAAATTTAAAAAAATTTAAGATCTATAATAATTTTCTAAAAAATATTAGGATCCTTGTTTTTACGTAGTTATGACAAGAACCATGATAAATAAAAATCACCCCTTAATAAGGTAATCATAGCAAGACCAATACTATCCCAAAATATGGTAATCATGGTAAGATAAAAGTACATGAAAACCACACATCAAAATATCATTCTTCAAAGTTCAACACTTATTCTAATCCTTATGACAAAAAAAAATAGTTATTGTTGGAGAAGACTAAATTATTTGGTACATACCAATGTACCACCTTGGTACATTATTAGATTAGGATTATGTCTTAGATTAGAGAGTGAGTTAATATTTCATGTAATGTAATAATGTGTAGGAAATGCACAAGTGTCATGTAATTATGTGTGCAAGTGTTATGAGTGTAAATGTGCACAAGTGTCCATTATGTAAGAGTGCATGTGTCCTTAGATTAGGAATATTCAAGTACAAGTGTGCATACAAGATAGTATCATGTGTATGCAAGTGTCAAGTATAGAAGCCAAAAATCATATGGCTTGGCATATGGAAAGGAGGATTTATGGTAATCAAAGAGTCATCCTAGAAAAGCTATATATTACTCCATATATATATAGAGAGAGAGAAATATTGCAATCCATATCTTCTATATAGCATTCCATATCTTCTACATAGTGATATACAATGTCCATAGTGTTATCTCTATGAGATATTTGTAATAGAAAGAGGAGAAATACAAGTTTGCATACATTTGAGCAACTAGTATTGTAAGTGATATTATTGTGTATATTTTAGGCTTTACATTCATATCTGATCATATTATTGAATGTTATTTGGTATATTATTAAGCCTTGATAATACATATTAGTTGTCTCATTTATCTCTATTACATTATCTTTACTAGTTCATTATATTGCAACTTTATTATATTCGATTCTATGATTATTTTCTTGTGAATTTAATATTAAGTATAAGGCTTCAAAATCTATCAGTGATATCAAAGCTATAGCAATATTAATTGCACAATATTTGAAATTTACAAAAGGCTAGAGTCTTTCCACAAGGTTGAAGAATAACCTATGAATACTAGGACTCAACAAGGATCTTTCCACAAGGTTGAAGAATAACCTATGAAGACTAGGATCCCTATTTGGAAAAATAAACTTGAAGATAGTTGATTATTCAAGGCATAGCCAACTTGAAATTAATAGAAATTTTTAGGGATAGAAATACCTTGACATTGATATTATATTTTTAGGTAATGCTAGAAACACTATTTAATATGTTACTACAATGAAAAATTGAACTTCAAAAGTTGAGAGCTTCCTATAATAGATAGAGAGGACTTTAATATTTAATTATTTGATGGTTGAGATCTTTCCTCATGCATGTATTGATTTGATTTGTAGTAAAAGGATACCCACAAGAATATGTCCCATTGAAGAGCTATGAGACCCACCAAAAGAGATCCCATAGAAGAAAGAATATAGAAATAGGAGACTCGAGAAAAGAGATCCCATAGTAGAGAAAAGATATCTATTAAAAGAGGTCACATAGACATAAGAGATAGGAGACCTGAGAAGATAGGTCCCATAGTAGGTAGATATAGGAGACCCAAGGAAAGAGGTCCCATAGCTGATAGAGATAGGAGATAAAAGGAGAGAGGTACCATAGAAGTTAGAGATAAAGAGGAGACCTAAGGTAAGATGTCCCAGAACTAGCAAAGATAGGAGACCCAAGGAAAGAGGTCCCACAGAAGCCAAATAAATTAGAGATAAAGAAGAGACCCATACAAAGAGGTCCTATTGAATATTGAAGATTGGTCCTTAGAGAAAAGAGACCATTATTCTAGCAAGCAAGAAGATGTCAAGTAAGATAGGATAGGCAACATTTGAAAGGTAAGTATCTTGCCAAATTTTGAATGATATAGTAGACATCAAAGGATAACAAGTTTGTGAAGACTAGCAGCAAGGAGAAATAGAGATAGAATATCTCTATGCTTGTATAGATTCAGCTAAAAAGGAAGCTATGCTAGAAGTAGAGTAGTAATGAAGGTATCATCAATAAAGAAAGGTTGAAATCTAAGTATTAAAGGTATATCTAAAGTGTAGTAGAATAAAGCAATATTAAAAAAAATCTTGCAAGTGATTAAGGTATATTAAGAGTCTTGAAATATTTTGCACCAAAGTATAAAAGCTAGACGTCTACACCTACATATTAAAGAAGAAAAGAAGTTAGAATAGATAATATTGACAACAAGGATTTTATGAAAAGCATGTTATAAATAATGTAGTGCAAATAGAAATATGAGATAGTGAAGAAGTACCATATTTAGAGCCAAATGCAAAGAATTTCTATGCACCAAAAATGTTCTTATTGCAGTTAGTAAAAAATATTGATAACGAGCATCAAAGCACACCCTGACTCAAAGTCGAACATAGTCCCAATAAAATATAGACCAGTTCCATTAAGGATACCATGTCCACCATGGAAAAAAACATCACCAAAGAGATAAGAACCGCCTAAATAACTAGTGCCATCAAGGAGACTAGTGCCACCATGTAGACAAATTTCATCAAGGAGACTAGCACCATCAAAGAGACAAGCACCACCAAGAATACCAAGCACCACAAAGTATTGTTAGCACCATATAGAAGTGCAAGCAACACTAAGTAATGTAATCACCATGAGGAGAACAAGTACCCAACTAAGACAAGTAATTTACATTATCATTGTTGAGTTGAAATGCTTGCACCATAGGTATCAAACAAAGACAAGGTGAAGAACCATATCAAAGAAAGCTCAAACATATATCAACCAAAGAGAAAATGAATTCCATCCAAGCATAGAAAAAGTTATGCTCAAATAGTGATCCAAGTAAGTCAAACATCAAGAATGTACGGTGAAAAGTAATCAATATTAGAACTACCAAGTAGTAAGGAGTGTAGTGGAAAATTTCACTGATCAAGGTATTTAAGAACAAATGAACATTTCACTCACCAATGTATTGGAGTGTTATCAAGCACCAACCTAAATCGCCATGCATTCTACCAAATTACCATGCTGACATAAGGAAGGCGAATGGATAGATATTGAAGTGTTTCATGGAAGATTACAAGTAAGAATTCATGCAAGGAATTCCCACTCACTCTCACATGTTCAAAGCCAAGAAAAGCTAAGTGAATCACTTACCAAATCATAATGCCAGATATTGTTTGAAACAACGCACCATTAAGGAGGTACATTTGAGTTTAATTTTTAATATTTGATTATTGCTAAGGTTGAGGAGAGATAAGGTGATTATAATATTAATTATTGAATTATTCTAAGGTTTAATTAGATTAATGGAGAGATAAGAAGTTTAATAGGATAATTAATACCTTAGTTATTTTAATTACATATTTAAGCTTTGGAGTGATAAGTAGATATTTAATTTGAAGCTTTATAAAGTTATTTAATATTTGAAAACTTTATTGCTTTATTATTATTTGAAATTCAAGGCATATAGAATTTTTATAAATTATTTAATTATGGAGAGATAAGGAAGTCTACATCAAACCTAGAAATATTAAATTTGCAAATATTCTTATTTTTCTAGTTTCTAATTAATTAGGGAGCTATAAGGAATTCAACTACAAAGGTTTTTGAAATTCAAAAACTTAGAAATTTATCATTCAAAAACTAGGGAGACATAAGGTAGAGGATATAATGGAAGAAATCATTAACAACTATAATAATGGAGATATAGAGAACAAGCTTAGAGACTATTTTCAAATTTTGGAAAAATAGCTTTGATTAAAGAACAATAACAAGTATTCAAAAATATCAAGAAGATAAATCATTGAATCTTGTTACTATTCCAAATATAAAATCTGCTAAAACTCTTAAAGATCTCTTACACATTTATGAAAGAAGCAAAGACAAAATAGCTTTAATTGTACACAAGTGGTTATACTATTTTATCAAGAAAACAAATGAACTTGAAATTTCCAAGACAACAAAAATATTTTCAAGATGTGTTTATTGCAATAGAGTTGGACATGAAAAAGCAAATTGTTCTACATCCATGTAAATATTGCGAAAGAAAATCACACTCATATATTTTTTGCTATCACAAAAAGGAGTATTACAACAAATTTGAAAAGATTTTAACATTCATATTAGATTGTTTGTTTCAAAAGCTTATTTCTAAAAGTATCTACAGACAACAGATACAAGCATGGAAGTTTTAAAGAATAGGTAATAAATTCATTCAAATAACAAGAAAAAATTAAATGGACTTGTGAAGTAATTAGATATCTTGCTCAACAAGGCTATCTAAAAATAGACTATATTGAAGACTCAAGACCAAAGAAAAAATCAAAGACGAAGACAATCAAGAAGCAGAACCAGGTCAAAACCAAATCTATTACAAAGTCATATGAAGATGAAGATCATGTTGAATATTCTTACATGAAGGATCTAGACATTAATCTTCTCAAAGTAGATTGAACACTCAAGAATGAATATTGTATTGAATATTAAAGTCTTAAATAACCAAATAATATAATACATGGGGGTGTTGGGTAATATTACATTATTTGGTACATGTTAGTGTACCACCTTGGTACATTATAATATTAGGAGTGTGTCTTAAATTAGAGTGTGAGTTGATATTTCACGTAATGTAATAATGTGTAGGAAATGCACAAGTGTCATGTAATTATGCAAGTGTTCTGAGTGTAATTGTACACAAGTGTCCATTATGTAAGAGTGCACATGTATCTTTAGATTAGGAAGAGTTAAATACAAGTATGAATACAAGATAGTGTCATGTGTATGCAAGTTTCAAGTATAAAAGACAAGAGTCATATGGCTTGGCATATGGAAAGGAGTCATGGTAACAAAAGAGTCATCCTAGAAAGGCTATATATTACTCCACACAAAGAGAGAGAGAGATAGGGAAATAATGTAATCCATATCTTCTATATAGCATTCCATATCTTCTACATAGTGATATACAGTGTCCATAGTGTTATCTTTGTGAGATATTTGTAACAGAAAGAGGAGAAATACAAGTTTGCATGTATTTGAGCAACTAGTATTATAAGTGATATTATTCTATATATTTAAGGATTTACATTCATATCTTATAATATTGTCGAATATTATTTAGTATATTACTAAGCCTTGATAATACATATTAGTTGTCTTATTTATATCTGTTACATTATCTTTACTTGTTAAATATATTGTAGTTTTATTATATTCGATCCTATGATTATTTTCCTATGAATTTCATATGAAGTATAAGGCTTAAAAAGCCATCAGTTATGTACATGATGATCCTCAAGGAATCTTCTTTTACTAGCTAGATTGTCATAAACATGATATTGGAAAGCAAATGGAGGATTTAAAGAGGGACATAGAGTCTTATAAAAGGAAAATAGCCAATAAAATGAAGGATATGACAACCAATATGAAACAACACTAGGGTGCTAATAGAAACCCTATAGTGTAACCTATAATTCCTCCTTCCATTTTGAACCTCAATTCTCCTCCTCCTCTTCCTCCCCTAGCTAACCTTAGGGAGTCTTTGCTTGCATGAATTGATCCAACTTTATGAAACTATAATCTTCAATATATAGCCCCTAATGTAGAAAATATAGATGTATCTAGACATGTTCCTAAGTTATTTAATGATGATATCAAAAAATCCTAAATATTTGTTTATAATTTCATGGTATATTATAAATATTAGTTACAAAATGAGAAACCTTTACTAAAATTAGTAATTAGATATTTAGTAGGAAATGTTCATGATTGGTTTGCATCCTTAGATAAACATTCCATTAACTCTCTATAAATTTATCAAAAGGTTAAAATAAAAATTTGATAATGACATGACTATAATGCAAGCAATGAATATTTTTATAAACACCAAAAGAAGGCCCTAATGAATTTGTTAATTATTTTTATGTTGTGGAAAAATTTGAATACCCTTAAGATCTATCACGGTATTCAAATTCCATAAGGCCCATAAGAAGATATGTGAGCTCTGGTAGACTCACCACTTTGTTCTTGAATAGCTTGATAACTAATCAGGCCAGGTCTAGACACCCTAATATGATCTTATGATGATATTCGTCAAACAAATACGCCCAACCATATTTTAATGTATGTATAAAAATAATATTGACCATGCATACAATGAAAGCTTTTTAGAAGTTAAATCAGACCAGTGCCTTGTCCATTTGGGTTATCATAGCAATTTTAATCATTTACATGAAAAAAGGGGATAAGAGGACTGATAAACCCACATTCATTCGAATATCATAATCAACATGGAGTTTTAAATCAGCAATAGAAACATTGCTTGTAGATTTAAATAATGTAATATACAGACAAGAAAACATACACACATTACACCAAAAAATACCAGAAAGTGGAAACCAAATGATTTGTATTATATTCAAATTAACATGGCTACAATGATAAAGCCTGCAGAATGCTTAGGTATTTTAATGAATACAATATAAGGTTCAACCCATTTGAATGACATAACAAGGGAACTACTATCTACTATCCTAATTATAGTGACACATAGACTTTGGCTCCTTGGAGCAACTCCTGGAAATAATCTTAGATAGACTACTCAAATTTCAGAAATACCTGCACAAAGGTGGGAAGAACTTAAGAGAATGACAAAAAAAATAAAAACAAGGAAGAGATGATAAACCTCATAGAAATACTCAGAATACCTCTCACTAGCTTGCTACGTGATTTCTTGATGATAAAGCTTGACCTCTTCAACTTCTTTTATAACTAAGTTATCCAAAATTTGTTGCAAATGCTTGGTCCTAGTTTGACCACATGTGTTCTTCATGGTCATGTGTATATTTGACTTCCTAAGTTTGTTACATAAATACCTGGTTGCTACCAACTATTAAAATGTTTTTAAGACTACTATTGGCTCGATTCTACACTGCCTGTTACTGTAACTCATCTCTTTGGCTTCTTTAACTATAACTACTTTTTATTTGAAGGGGGCTCTCAATGGTGGTGGTCCAGGTATTTGATCATGCCTTAAAATTTGTACAAATGAAAAATTCATGCATATTTCCTTTATTCCTATTATCCTAGTCATATTTCTTTTTTTCTTTTGATGATATTTGACCAGGGTTGATGCACATACGATTTTAAGATGAAATAGAGGGGGACCCGATGTGACGATGAAGGGAGAAAATAAAAAACATAATGAAATGAAATAGGATGGAAAATAGTATGGATGGTGGTGGGAACAGTTGGACACAATGGATGTGGAAGACTACAGATAATGGTGGTGAGATGGTGCTTTGTGGAACGAATGGTGATGGTGATCAAGAGAGAATACCCAAAAAGAGGAGGGCAAAGGGGAATGAGAGGAAATACATAATGGAAAATGAGATCTGGAGGTGCACAAAATGAGAGGAATGACAATAAAGGTGTACCTCCATAACTATACTCCATCAAGGTGATACCTATATAACTATATTCCATCAAAGCACTTGTCTCTTTCCAAAGCTAACAATATGCTAAGGCTTTGGGTTTTTCTTCTTTTTACTACGCCTTATACATATTTTAGTGATGAAACACATAAATTTTTTATATTTCTTGCCATATTTTTTATTACTACCCTTTGCATGCTCTAGCCCATACTTGCTACTAAATCCTTTACTCTACCCACTACCTTCATATAAATCCATGTTGAGATCATTCATTTTGTCAGTTGATGGTAGCAGCATCATGTTATGTAAATACAAATGGATCTAGATATCTTGGACCTATGTTGAGCCTATCCTTTTATTTGCTCGTTCCATAAGCTTACCTTTCCTAGTATAGTCTTTGAGATATTTAGCTTGTGTGGTAAATTTTATTCATGTGGTTTGATAATTTCTCCTTTGAGAAGTCTTCAAGTTCACCAGGCTTTTTTGCTTATATTTTAAATACCCTTAAGTTGATAGTGCTTCTTTACTTACCTGAGCTTCTGTACTTTGTTGCAGCCATAATTTTGGAAACTTGCCTTTGGTGATTTACTAGTATTTTCATTCTTTTGAGTCTCGGCCCATTCAACACTTTCTATCTTCTATTAGTCTTTGATCAATGAGCCATGTGCCTTTCTATGTAAAACATGCACCGTCAATCTTTCTAGAGTGATCTAGACCATTTATGCCTTCATCACTCTTTGTATTGGATTATCGCTGGTGCATTGCCGATGGACTTCCTTGATAAGAAATGAAGCTTTCATGAAATACATGGTCATTGATTGCTTGGGGCTATCATTTATGGATTGGTGAAAATGCATTTACAAGCATGATGATTAAAATTCTATTGCTAATGGAATTAGACTATCGCTGGTTGATGAGCGAAGGAGAAATGTTATCGGTGATGAGAAACTTTTAAAAAAATTTGATAAATAAAGGCAAGTGATCTAGTAGATCTAAGGTTTACTTAATGCATTATGGGAGGGAGGATCCTTAAGACCAATGATTGCCTGACCCTTAAATAATATTGAAATTAACTCTATCACTGATAGTACTACATCATCACTAATGTAAGAGCAAAAAGGGAGAGCAATTGATGATGGGTAAACCTTTTTAGGCTTAAGTATTTTTACTATCACTAATGGATGGAAACTTTCACTAATGGGTGAACGATGCACTTACGATATTGATGAGAGACCAAACTTAAGCTTGGGAGCTAACAACTTAGACTTGAGGGCTAACCATTTAAGATAAATATTATTCTCATTTGCTTAGGTAAACGAAGACCAAGCAGTGAACTATATGACCAAGGGCTAAGGCATCATTGATGTATTAGCGATAGTGGGTTTAGATGAGTGATAGTGTATTTTTGCTTAGGTTATCATTGATGGCTTACTTTGATCACACATGGATTAGTGAAGGGGACTTCGGGTGGATAATCAAGACTTTAAAACAACTTGGTGTGAGTGAATTCATTGGGAGGGGGAATGGTTAGGCCAATTATGGAGAGACCCTCACTTTTGAACTTAAGATATTTTATCGTTGATGAGACTCAACGATCACTGATGCAACGTCGATGAGACTTTTACAATATTAAAATTTGATTTAACTTTATGCATAGGCTTTACATGGTCATTTATGGAAATGGTATATTGAATATGGATTGGTTATGATGTGTTTAAATGAGCATCAATGCATTTTAGGCTTTAGACTATCGCTAATGGTTTATTTTTGTTGTAGATGGATCAACAATGGGGTTTTGGAAGGGCAATGATGACTTAGGATGGTTGGGCCTTAGAAAATATTTTCAAGAAAAATTATGATGAATGTCTAGGATGAATTGGATACTTAGGACTTAGGAAAAAATGATCAAGGTAAACTTCATGGTATTTTCAACCATGGTCTAACCTAAGGATGCAATCATGAATTTTGACCTTATAATATGACTTTTAAAAGGTTTTGCAATTGTTAGGTGATCTTAAATGATATCGGATGGATGGAGCTATATATGATGAAAATATTAATGGACCAAATGTTAAAGGTGGACTAGATGATACTAAACCATATGTATGAAACATGAAGTGAAAAATGGATGAAATGACTGATATGGTGAGGGTTGATGAACATAATGAATTTAATTCCCTAAGACTTAGACCTATTTCTTTAATAACCATGAGGAATATATTTTTGCATTGAAATAAATTTCTTAAGACCTTCCTCTTTTTGGACTCAATACCACATCCTATAATCACCTAGTCACTTAACTTCACCAACTTTTGAAAATTAGGGGTGAAAACTAAGTTGGGATTTTGAAGCCCAACACAGGCTCTATTTAGGACAAGAGAAGTGTTTGATTTGAAAGTATTAAAAAAATCTCTTGAGAACTCTAGAATATTTGGCTGACCTAATCATTCCATCTCTTCTTGGGCCTTCAACAATAGACTTCATATGAGTGAAAATATCTATGGACATACCTTTTATCTTTGGCCTTTATAGTCTTTTTGATGTTTCAGTTCTCATGACTAACCTGACCAAGACCTAATGGACCTCTAATTAAAAGTATATAAGATGATAATGAAATCCTAATCACTTAAGAAGATAAACAAACTCAAAACCTATTTGAATGACAATGGGCTAAAACAAACCTGACATAACTAAAATAGACTAAAATAAAACACACACAGACTTTTTTTTTGTACAAGAGGTAGACATAAACAGTTCAAATGAACTAATTACCATCACAGGGATGATACATTTTTAGATGTTGGCCATTTATTTGAAATTGCATATCTTCTCCTTGTAGGGTCTGTAACCTGTAAGTATAATGGCCTATTTTCTAAATGATCTGATAAGTACCTAGACATTTGGGATCCAATTTGCCTTTTTCTCCTATTTTTTCATTTTTTAGGTCCCAGTATAACACTGTATTCTTCTACAAATAGCATCTGTTTGGCCTTATTATTAAATATTTATATTTTTCTCTGAGATTCCTAGATCATTCTCTTGAGGGCATATCTCTCTTTTTCTAACTTGACAATTTGATCCATACTTCTTGTTGGCTTCTTGTGGTCCTGAAGTAACAAAGCTAAATTTGGTCTTTTGACTTATGGAGGGAGTAAGGCATGTTCTCCATATACAAACTCATAAGGTGATTTTTCTGTTGCTCTTTTAGCAGAAATTCTATCAGCCCATAAAGCAAATTTCAATTCATTATCCCAACACCTTTTATTCCTACCAAGAGATATGTTTATTCTGGTTATGAAATTTTTGTTTGAATATTTTTCTATGTCATTGCCTTGAGGATAGTAATTAGCTAAATGAGTCAATTCAAAGCTATACCTACTATATAATTCCACCATTTCATATGAAATAAAATTTCTACCATTATCGGTGACTAGCTTTCTAGGCACCCCAAATCTAGTCAAAATATTATCCTCCAAAAACTTGATAATTACTTCAGTGGTTGATCTTTTCAATGGGGTAGCTTATACCCACTTAGTAAAATAGCCAGTAGTAGTTATTATCCATATATGGCCTCCTTATTAATTTTTATTAATTTCCCCTATCAAGTCTAGATCCCATTGAGTGAATGGAGCCTCTACTATCACAGGATTTAAAGGCATTGCATGTAACTTTTTCTTACCATAAAATATATAGCAATTCTAGCATTTTCTTACAAACTGGTGCACATATCTGAACATGGATGGTCATTTGTAACCTACTCTCATAATGTTGTTAATAGTTACCTTTGGTTAAAAATGCCCTCCGCAAATGCCAGTATGAAATTCTTTGATTATTACAGGTATCTCTTCTTGGAAAAGGCAGAGCAATAATACACCAATTGGATGCCTCCAATACATTTTATTTTCCTGAATGTAATATTTTTGATCTTACAATTTAATACTCCTCATTATGTTCTAGGAATAGCCATTAGGTACTGTCAATATCTATAGATAATTCACAATGTCCTTATACCAGTCTTCTTTAGATGTTTTTATTTTAATAGTCTACTATGCATTGACTATTATTACTATATTGTTGAAGTCTTCCCCTCCTTTTTACCATATACTTGGCCAAAACTTACTCATACTATTCCAATTTAACCATCCACCTAGATGAACTACCTGTAGGTTCATTTTGAGTAAAGATATCTTTAACGAATGTGTAAGGAATGTAAGCTATGACTTTATTTGACCCAAATATTCCTTTTAAATGCTATAAATATTTTGTGAGCATGAAGTCTTACTTTTATATCATAGTATATTTTAACTTTGATCATTTTAATCCCAAGCTCATAAATGCCACTAGTCTCTCCATGCTTTCTATATCTTTTTGTGATAGTACAACAACAATGGTGTCTTATAAATAAAAAGAGTAGATGTTGAAATATTGGTGATAGTCTAGGCATGATAATACAGGGGCTTGGATGATGGTATATTTTATTTTCTGGAAAGTCTGCAAATTCTCTCTTATCCCTCTAATAATGCCTTCTTTTTTTATCATGTCATTTATGGGCTTTGCAATTTGAGCAAAATCTAGAATAAATCTCCTAACAAAATTAATATTCCCAAAAAATGGCATGACTGCTTTCAAGTTATTTGGCAGAGGAATATTTGCAATGGCCTTGGTCCTTTCAATATCAATACTAATTCCATATTTTTAAATGATGTGTCCTAATAACTTGCCCTATTTCACTCCATAGATACATTTTTTGGGATTCACTGAGATGCCAAATTCCTTACTTCTTTTGAACACTTGGGTGAGATGCTCAAAGTGATCTTTAGGATTGTTAGAGAAATTTGTTGTCATCTAAGTAGACTACTACCATTTTAAAAATTAATCCCTTAAAGCAAAATCCATGGCTCTTTGGAACGTGACTCCTACATTCATCAAACCAAAAGGCATCATGAGGTATTCAAAAGTCCCCAATGGAGTGGTAAAAGTTATTTTGTGCTTATATTATAGGTTGAATATAATATAATTGTAGCTAAATAAGCCATATAACAAAGACGTCATGGTTGATCTTGCAACAACTCGTAATAGTTGCTCCATGTTGGATAGAGGATAATTATCTTTCAAGGAATTTTTGTTAATATTTCTAAAATCCACACACAGCCTAATATCTCCATTTTTATTTCTTACTAGCATTATATTGGCTATCCAAGTAGATAATCTCACTTTTCTAATAATTTAAGAATCCAATAAATTTTGGACTTCCTTTTGCATCACAGGGTGTAGTATGGGATTGAACTTCCTCTATTTTTGCCTGTGTGGCTTTGGGACTTCTTTTAATGGAGTGATATGCTTCATTACTTATGTATTAAAAGTCTTGAGGTCTTAATAACTCCAATAAAAGGTATCCTTATGATTTTTTAGGTATTTTATGTAGTCTTTTTTTTTTCAGACATAGAGTTTTTAACTTTGACCATTTTAGGTTCCTGTTCAATTCCAATATTGATTTCCTCTGCTTCCAATAATTGCAAGGTTGGTTGATGGGCTTTATCAAAATCATCAAAAAAACTTTCTAATGAAATAATACCTTTGGGAAATTTGTTAGTCTTTAATTGTATCACCTCCATAGGCTCTCCAATTACCTTTTTTTTTTACTTTCTCTTCATCTTCTTCATCACATATAATATCAGCATATTGGTTCTGTAATGTCATAAAATATTTGATATCTATGTCATATTGGAAAACATGTAGATACACTATGTTGCTTGGGATAGACAGATGATACAAAAATAGAGCATGAAATGTCTCTTCATATTCTATGTCTATCTTTGGATTATTCAAACTAGAAGAATTTATGGCTAACAAATTGCCTACATGGTTTTTATCCCTAGGAATATACATGATATTGAAAGCCAAAATTTATTAATTTCTTCTTGAACAGCCTATCTATACAACTTCAACCTAGGATTTCTAGCCTAATATTTGTCTTTAACTTGCAATATTATCAAATATGCATCTCCATAAACAATTAGGTAGTTAATTCCTAACTCCTTGGCTTTCCTCAATCCTAGAAAGAGTGCTTCATACTCTACCATATTATTAGTACATGGAAAATGTAGTCTATATGGTATGCCCAAATAGTTTCCATTTATGTCAGTCAAGTTAACTCATACCTCTACTCTAATATGTGACTTTGCTCTATAAAATGTCAAAATCCACAATTTATATGTTACTATTATTGAATACTGAGCATCAAACTTTGCTATTATTTTTGGGTCCATGTCTACTACTTTAGGTATCTTAGCTAGGAAGGGTGAATGCCAAATAGAATAAATTTCTATATCCTTCTCTTTGAAATATTGAACTAGGTTCATAGTAGTGTTGTCAGACTTTTTCAGTTCTACTAAATACCTATGGAAGGGATCTCTTCTGAGGGTGACCTGTTCTTTGGCTATCAGAGAAATTGTAGCATATGACCAATATAATTGGATAAATAATCCTAATTGTTCATCCCAATGTCTTGACAATAGTAAAGAGAAGAAAGGGTCTACAACAACCAAAACTACATCCATAAATATTCCTTTCTTCGGGTATTGGTATAAATAAACTAATAGTCCTATGATGATCCTAGCACAAGGTATTTGTCTACTATCCATGATTGATATTAGAGTTGAATCTCTAGTGCATATTAAGCCTAAATAATTTACCACTTTTTTAGACATGATATTATGTGACGCTCCACTATCTAACATACAGTTATGGATTATGTAATGATCCCAAAAGTTTGAATTATATTAAGGAGATTAGAAAGGTCTGACTGATGATGGGTTTTTAAGAATGGGCTTGGGTTTTTTTACTGCTAAAAAATTCCTTATATGATTATTTGGTGGCTCAATTAGACTAAAGGCCCGACACACTTTATCTTTGTATTTTGGTATAGTCATGAATTCTCAAAATATAATGTTGATATTTTGTTTAGTCAACTCTTGCCCTACATCAAATTCAGCCTTTTTGACCTCTATATTTTTATTAGGATCATACTATTTATGAGCTTTATTATCTACTTCCACTGCAGGGGCTACTTGTTGATTATTGTTGTTATGTTTCTTAGAGACTTTGTCTTAATTTTGAATCTATTGATTTATGTCGGTCTTATCAGAATTATTGGTCTTATTAGGAACAATTCTGCTTCTCAGGTTGATAGCATGCATTCTTTCTAGTGCTTCAATTTATTTAGTTGTAGGGGTGATTTTGCCTTGCTTCATCATTTCATACCTACTATCTTGAGGTATTTTTAGGATTTCTACATTTTCGAGAACCAAAGATCTGGGCTCTTTTTTTGACTTAGGAAATTCATTCATTTCTTTTTTGAAGTGAATTTCTCTTTCTTCATCATCTTTGGTCCAACATGCATTTATTCTTATTTTCTCATCTAATTCTTCTTTCGTATTTTCATTGGTATGTGCACTCAGATAGATACAATAGGTAGCAGGGTTATGAGATGCATCACATTCATTACAATAGTAAGAGAAATTAGAAATTGTATTAGCAATAGCCATGGGGTTTGGAACTGAATCCAAATATTTCATCCCTTCTCTCCTCTTCCAACCATTACTTCTATTTTTATTTCCTTCTTCTCCATTGTTTTTGGCCTAATTTCTATTGAAATTTCTTCAAATTTTGGTTTTGCTATCAGTTGATGACTGAGCAGGTGGTTCATCATTAACTAATTTATTCCTCTCAATAATGGATAGCCTACTATTGATAGTGTTGAACATCTTAGTAAAATAATTGGATAACTTTTCTAGGGGATATGTCTTAGCCTTCTTTAATAGTGAGAACCCAAATTTCTTAGGTTTCCTATCTACTTGAATATGACTTGACTCAGAGGTGTATGGCTTTAATTTTCCACTATATAACGTATTCCTTTTGATTTCTAGAGCTTGTTCCATACATTCATCAATGGTATTGGTTCTACGCTATCTCAAATCATAGCTAAAATCTCTAGTAAATTCATTATTATAAAAACATATGGCTTGGTGATCAATGGGTCTCAGGGTCATGGGGATTTTATTCCTAGTTTTGAAAATGATCTATTAAAATTCTCCACTAACTCATTTTCTCTTTTCTTGATTGTTGCAAGCTTTGTTAACAAGGATTGTTCATTTTTTATTTCCTCGTATTTCTTTAAAAACACTTCCTCCATGGTTTGAAAGTCAAGAATCTGGTCATATAGGATATATTTAAACCAATCTCTTGCATCCTTCTCTAATTTTTAAAGGAATAGTCATGAAACCCTTGATATGATCTTCCCTAGTAACAATAGTGTTACCTTGGAATTTAGGTAAATACTTGTGAGCTTTGGTTGGTAAGGGATGCAAATTCTGGGGTAATCAAAAGGGTTTGTACCTATTAGTCATCCATACTTGAAGGTTCTAATTTGGGTTTGGCTATGCCAAAAGAAATATAAGGATACTAACTATAGAGGTGCCAATAGTAGGTGTATTGGTAGCAGTAACTATGAAAATAGAATTTTTAGCATATTTACTACCATAGAAGAAAGTAGATAAAAATAGGAGACACGAGAAAAGAGATCTCATAGTAGAGAAAGGATACCTAATAGAAGAGGTCATATAGACATCAAATATAGGATACCCGAGAAGATATGACCCATAGTAGGTAGATATAGGAGACCCAAGGAAAGAGGTCCCATAGCTGATAGAGATAGGAGACAAAAGGAGAGAGGTACCATAGAAGTTAGAGATAAATAGGAGACCTAAGGTAAGAGGTCCCAAAACTAGAAAATATAGGATACCCAAGGAAATAGGTCCCACAGAAGCCATATAAATTAGAGATAAAGAAGATACCCATACAAAGAGGTCCTATTGAATATTGAAGATTAGTCCTTAGATAAAAAGAGATCATTATTATAGCAAGCAAGAATATGGAAAGTAATATAGACTAGGAAATATTTGAAAGGTAAGTATATTACCAAAGTTTAAATGATATAGTAGACATCAAAGAATAACAAGTTTGTGAAGACTAGCAACAAGGAGAAATAGAGATAGAATATCTCTATGCTTGTATAGATTCGGCTAAAAAGGAAGCTATGCTAGAAGTAGAGTAGTAATGAAGGCATCATCAAGAAAGCAAGGTTGAAATCTAAGTATTAAAGGTATATCTAAAGTGTAGTAGAAGAAAGTAATATTAAAGAGTTGTTCTTGCAAGTGATTAAGGTATATTAAGAGTCTTGAAATATTTTGCACCAAAGTATAAAAGCTAGACGTCTACATCTACATATTAAAAAAGAAAAGAAGTTAGAATAGATAACATTGACAACAAGGATTTTATGAAAATCATGTTATAAATAATGTAGTGCAAATAGAAATATGAGATAGTGAAGAAGTACTATCTTTAGAACCAAATCTAGAGAATTTCCATGCACCAAAAATGTTCTTATTACAGTCAGTAAAACATGTTGATAACAAGCATCAAAGCACACCCTGACTCAAATTCAAACATAGTCCCAACAAAGGTATACTAGTACCATTAAGTATATCAATGCCACCATGGAAACAAACATCACCAAAGAGACAAGCACCACCTAAACAACAAGTTCCATCAAGGAGACCAATGCCACCATGTAGATAATTTTTTTCAAGGAGACTAGCACCATCAAAGAGACAAAAACCACCAAGAAGACCAAGCACCACCAAGAATACCAAGCAACACCAAGGATTGTTAGCACCATATAGAAGCACAAGAAACACTAAGTAATGTAAGCACCATAAGAAGAACAAGTACAAAGCCGAGACATGTAATTTGCATTATCATTGTTGAGTTGAAATTCTTGCACCATAGGTAGAAAAGGGAGACAAGGTGAAGCACCATCTCAAAGAAAGCTCAAACATCTATCAACCAAAGATGCAATTAATTCCATCCAAGTGTAGAAAAAGGGATGTTAAATAGTGATTCAAGTAAGTCAAACATCAAGCATGTAAGGTGAAAAGCAATCAATTTTAGAAATACCAAGTAGTTAGGAGTGTAGTATAATATTTTACTCATTGAGGTATTGAAGAATAGATGAACATTTCACTCACCAAGGTATTGGAGCATTACCAAGCACCAACCTAAATTGCCATGCATTCTACCAAATTACCACATTGACATAAGGAAGGCAAATGGATAGATATTGAAGTGTTTCATGGAAGATTACAAGTAAGGATTCATGCAAGGAATCCCCACTCACTCTCACATGTTCAAATCCAAGAGAATCTAAGTGAATCACTTACCAAATTATAATGTTAGATATTGTTTTAAAAACTCACCATTAAGGAGGTACATTTGAGTTTAATTTTTAATATTTGATTATTTCTAAGGTTGAGGAGAGATAAGGTGATTATAAGATTAATTATTGAATTATTCTAAGGTTTAATTAGATTAATGGAGAGATAAGAAGTTTAATAGGATAATTAATACCTTAGTTATTTTAATTACATATTTAAGCTTTGGAGTGATAAGTAGGAATAATTAAATACAAGTGTGAATACAATATAGTGTCATGTGTATGGAAGTGTCAAGTATAAAAGACAAGAGTCATATGGCTGGGCATATGGAAAGGAGTCATGGTAACCAAAGAGTCATCCTAGAAAAGCTATATATTCCTCCACACAAAGAGAGAGAGAGAGAGGGAAATGATGTAATCCATATCTTCTACATAGTGATATACAGTGTCCATAGTGTTATCTTTGTGAGATATTTGTAATAGAAAAAGGAGAAATATAAGTTTGCATGTATTTGAGCAACTAGTATTATAAGTGATATTATTCTGTATATTTAAGGATTTACATTCATATCTTATAATATTGTTGAATATTATTTAGTATATTATTAAGCCTTGATAATACATATTAGTTGTATTATTTATATCTGTTACATTATCTTTACTAGTTAAATATATTGTAGTTTTATTATATTCAATCCTATGATTATTTTTCTATGAATTTCATATTAAGTATAGGTCTTAAAAAGCCATCAGTTATGTACATGATTATCCTCAAGGAATCTTCTTTTACTGGCTAGATTGTCATAAGCATAATATTGGAAAGCAAATGGGGGATTTAAAGACAGACATAGAGTCTTCTAAAAGGAAAATGGCCAATAAAAACAAGGATATGGCAACCAATATGAAACAACACTAGGGTTCTAATAGAAACCCTATAGTGCAACCTATAATTCCTCCTTCCATTTTGAATCTAAATTATCCTCCTCCTCTTCCTCTACTAGCTAACCTTGGGGAGTATTTTCTTGTATGAATTGATCCAACTTTGAGAAACTACAATCTTCAATCTATAGCCCCTAATGTAGAAACTATAGATGTATCTATACATGTTCCTAAGTTATTTAACGATGATATCAAAAAATCCTAAATATTTATTTATATGTTCATGGTATATTATAAATATTGGTTACAAAATGAGAAAGCTTTAATAAAATTAGTAACTAGAGCTTTAGTAGGAAATATTCATGATTGGTTTGCATCCTTAGATAAACATTCCATTAAATATCTCTATACATTTCTCAAAAGGTTAAAATAAAAATATGATAATGACATGACTATAATGCAAGCAATGAACATTTTTATAAACACCAAAAGAAGGCCCTAATGAATTTGTTAATTATTTTTTTGGTGTGAAATTTTTTGAATACTCTTAATATTTATCACGCTATTCAAATTCCCTAAGGCCCACAAGAAAATATGTGAGCTCTGGTAGACTCACCACTTCATCCTCGAATAGCTTGATAGCTAATCAAACCAATTCTAGACACCCTAATATGAGCTTATGATGATATTCTTTAAAAAAATATGCCCAACCAGATTTTAATGTATGTATAAAAATAATATTGACCAAGCATACAATGAAAGTTTTTTAGAAGTTAAAGCAGACCAGTGCCTTGTCCATTTGGGTTATCATAGAAATTTTAATCATTCACATGAAAAAATTGGAGAAGAGGAAAGAAAGACTGATAAAACCACATTCATTAGAATATCACAATAAACATGGAGTTTTAAATTAACAATAGAAACATTGTCTACAGATTCAAATAATGTAATATACAGGAAAGAAATATACACACATTGCACCAGAAATGCTAGAAAATGAAAACCGGATGATTTGTATTATATTCAAATTAACATGGCTACAATGATAAAGCCTAAAAGAATGCTTAGGTATTTTAATGAATACAATACAAGGTTCACCCCGTTTTAATGACATAACAAGGGAACTACTATCTATTGTACTAATTATAGTGACACATAGATGTTGGCTCCTTGGATTAGCTTCTAGAAATAATCTCAGATAGACTACTCGACTTTTGGTAATAACTATACAAAGGTGGTAAGAACTTAAGAGAATGAAAAAAACAAAGAAAAATAAGGAAGATACAATAACCCTCATAGAAATACTCAGAATACCTCTCACCATCTTGCTACGTGATTGCTTTATGATAAATCTTGGCTTCTTCAGCTCCTTTTATGACTAGGTTGTTCAAAAATTGTTACAAATACTTGGTCCTAGTTTGGCCACATGTGTTCTTATTGGTCCTGTGTCTCTTCGACTTCCTAAGTTTGTTACAAAAATATCTAGTTACTGCCAACTATCAAATTTTTTTGAAGGCTACTGTTGGATCGAGTTTGCATAACCTATTACTGTAACTCATCTCTTCGGCTTCTTTAACTCTAACTGCTTTTGATTTGAAGAGGGCTCTCAATGGTGGTGGTCCAGGAATTTGATCATGCATTACAATTCGTACAAAAGAAAAATTCATGCATATTTACTTTATTCCTATTATCCTTGTCATCTGTCTTTTTGTCTTTTGACGATATTTGACCAGGGTTGATGCATATACGGTTATAAGATGAAACAGAGGGGGACCCGATGTGATGGTGAAGGGAGAAAAGAAAAAACACAATGAAATGAAATAGGATGGAAAATAGTATGGATGGTTGTGGGAACAGTTGAACACAATGGATGTGGAAGACTACAAACAATGGTGGTGAGATGGTGCTTTGTGGAATGAATGGTGATGGTGATCAAGAGAGAATACCCAGAAAGATGAGGGAAAAGAGGAATGAGAGGAAATACAAAATGGAAAATGAGATCTGGAGGTGCATAAAATGAGAGGAATGATAATAATGGTGCACCTCAATAACTATAATCCATCAGGGTGAGACCTATGTAACTATATTCCATCAAGGTGCTTGTCTCTTTTAAAAGCCAACAATATGCTGAGAATTTAGGTTTTTCTTTATTTTTACTACGTATTATACATATTTTAGTGATGAAACACAGGAAATTTTTACATTGTATGCAACATTTTTTATTACTACCCTTTATATGCTTTGGACCATACTTGCTACTGAATCCTTTACTCTACCCACTGCCTTCATATAAAGCCATGTTGAGATCATCCATTTTGTCAGTTGATGGTGGTAGCATCATGTTCTATAGATATGAATGGATCTAGATATCTTGGATCTATGTTGAGCCTATCCTTTTAGTTGCTTGTTCTATAAGCTTACCTTTATTAGTAAAATATTTGAGGTCTTTAGCTTGTGTGGAAAATTTTACTCATGTGGTTCGATAATTTCTCCTTTGAGTAGTCTTCAAGTTCACCAAGATTTGTTGCTTGTATTTTAAACACCCTTATGTTGATGGTGATTCTTTACTTACCTAAGCTTATGTACTTTGTTGCAACCATAATTTTGGAAACCTGCATTAGGTGATTTATTGGTATTCGCATGCTTTTGGGTATCGACCCATTCGACACTTCATACTTTCTATCAATCTTTGATCAGTGAGCCATGCATCGTCAATATTTCTAGAGTGATCTAGGTTGTTTATATCTTCATCACTCTTTGTCTTGGATTATTGTTGATGCATTGCATATGGGCTTCCTTGATGATAAATGAAGCTTTCATGAAATACACGATCGCTGATTTCCTGGGACTATCACTGATGGATTGGTGAAAGTGCATTTGCAAGCGTGATGATTAAAATTCTACCACTAATGGAATTAGACTATCGATGGTGGATGAGCGAAGGAGAAATGTTATCGGTGATGGGAAACTTTTAGAAATTTTGGATAAATAAATGCAAGTGACCTAGTAGATCTAAGGTTTACTTAATGTATGATGGGAAGGGGATCCTTAAGACCAATGATTGCTTGACCCTTAGATAATATTGAAATTAACTCTATCACTGATAGTACTACATCATAACTGATGGAAGAGCAAAAAGGGAGAGCAATCGATGAAAGGTAAGCCTTTTTAGGCTTAAGTCATTTTGTTGTCACTGATGGATGAAAACTTTCACTGATGGGTGGGCGACGTGCTTATGATATCGACAATAGACCAAACTTAAGCTTGGGGTCTAACAAATTAGACTTGAGGGCTAACCATTTAAGCTAAATTTTATGCTCATTTTCTTAGGAAAATGAATACCAACCAGTGAACTAATGACCAAAGGCTAAGGCATCACTGATGGATTAGTTATGGTGGGTTTAGATGATTGATAGTGTATTTTAGCTTAATTTATCGTTGATGGCTTACTTCGATCGTAGATGGATTAGCGAAGGGGACTTCAGGTGGATAATCAAGAATTTATAACAACTTGACATGACTGAATTTATTGGCAGGAGGAATGGTTAGGCTAATGATGGAGAGACCCTCACTTTTGAACTTAAGACATTCTATTGTCAATGAGATTCAATGGTCACTGATGCAACATCGATGAGCCTTTTGCAATATTGAAAGTTTATTTAGCTTTATACCTAGGCTTTACATGGTCGTTTATGGAAATGGTCTATTGAATATGCATCGGTGATGATGTGTTTAAATGAGAAACAATGCATTTTAGGCTTTAGACTATCACTGATGGTTTATTGTGGTCATGGATGGATTAGTAGCAGGGTTTTGGAAGGGCGATGATGACTTAGAATGGTTGGGCCTTAGTGAATATTTTTAGAAAAAATTATGATGAATGTCTAGGCTGACTTGGATACTTAGGACTTAGGAAAAAATTATCAAGGTAAATTTTGTGGGTCTTCAACAATAAACTTCAGACGAGTGTGACTCTCTACAGACATGCCTTTTATCTTTGGCCATTATATACTTTTCGATGTTTCATTTCCCATGACTAACCTAACCAAGACCTAATGGATCTTTAATTAAAACTATATAATATGATAATGAAATCCTAATCACCTAAGAAGATAAACAAACTCAAAACATATTTTACTGACAATGGGCTGAAATAAAATCCACATAACTAAAATAGACTGAAATAAAACACACACACATTTTTTTTTGTACAAGAGGTATAAAGAGTTCAAATGGACTAATCCCCATCATAGGGAGGATACATTTTAAGATGTTGGCTATTTATTGAAAATTGTATCTCTTGTCCTTGCAGGGTTTGCAACTTTTAAGTATGATGGCCTATTTTTTGAATGATCTGGTAAGGACCTAGCCATTTGGGCTCTAATTTGCATTTTTCTCTCGTTTTGTCATTTTTTAGTTCCCAGTATAACACTATCTCCTTTTTCAAATGGTCTACCTCTCACCTTATTATTAAAGACTTCTATTGTTCTCTAAGTTTCCTGGATTATTCTCTTGAGGGCATCTCTCCTATCTTCTAACTTGACAATCGGATCCATCCTTCTTTGCCAACTATATGGCTTCTTGTGGTCCAAAAGTAACAAATCTAAATTTGGTATTTTGACCTATGGAGGGAGTAAGGCATGTTCTCCATATACTAACTCATAAGGTGATTTTATTGTTTCTCTTTTAGTAGAAATCATGTCAGCCCATAAAGCAAATTTCAATTCATTATCCCAACTCCTTTTATTCCTTCCAAGATATTTTTTTATTCTAGTTATAAGGTTTCTGTTTGAAGATTTTTCTAGGTCATTGCCTTGAGGATAGTAATTAGCTAAATGAGCCAATTCAATGCTATACCTACTACAGAATTCCACCATTTCATATTAAAAAAATTTGCTACCATTATCAGTGATTAGCTTTCTAGGCACCCCAAATCTAGTTAAAATATTCTCCTCCATAAAATTGATAATTACTTCAGTGATTGATATTTTAATTGGGGTACCTTCTACCCACTTAGTAAAATAGTCAGTAGTAAAAATTGTACATTTGTGGAGCCTCCACTATCATAGGCTTTAAAGGCATTGTAGGAAGTTTTTTCTTACCATCAAATATCTGGTAGTTCTGGTATTTTTTTACAAACTGATGCACATATCTGAACATTGATGGCCAATAGTAACCTGCTCTCATAATGTTGTTAACAGATGCCTTTGGTAAAAAATGCCCTTCGCAAAAGTCAGTATTAAATTCTTTAATTATTCCAGGTATCTCTTCTTGAAAAATGCAGAGCAATAATACACCACTTAGATGCCTATAATATAGTTTATTTTCCCGAATGTAATATTTCTAATATTGCATTTTAATACTCCTCATTCTATTCTAGGAATAGCCAGCAGGTACTGTCAATATCTATAGATAATTCACAATGTCCTTATACCAGTCTTCTTAAGATGCTTTTATTTCAATAGTCTACTATGCATTGACTATTATTACTATATTGTTGAAGTATTTCCCTCCTTTGGTTACCATATATTTGGCCAAAACTTAATCATACTGTTCCAATTTAACTATACACCTAGATGAACTACCTGTAGGTTCATTTTGAGTAAAGATATATTTAACAACTATGTAAGGAATGTAGGCTATAACTTTATTTGACCCAAATATTCCTTTGAAATGCTATAAATATTTTGTGAGCGTGAAGGCTTGCTTTTCTATCATGGTATATTTCAACTATGATCATTTTAATCCCAATATCATAAATGCCACTAGTCTCTCCATGCTTTTTGTATCTTTTTGTCATAGTACAACAAAAATGGTGTCTTCTGAAGCAAAAGAGTAGATGTTAAAATCTCAATGATAGTCTAGGCATGATAATACGGGGGCTTGGATGATGGCATATTTTATTTTTAGGAAAGCCTACAAATTATCTCTTGTCCCTCTTATAATGCCTTCTTTTTTTATCATGTCATTTATGGGCTTTGCAATTTGAGCAAAATTTGGAACAAATATCCTAAAAAAATTAATCTTCCCAAAAAAAGAGATGACTCCTTTCAAGTTCTTTAGTAGAGGAATATGTGAAATGGCCTTGGTCCTTTCAGGATCAATACTAATTCCATATTTTTAAATGATGTGTCCTAATAACTTGCCCTATTTCTCTCCAAATATACACTTTTTGGGATTCAACGAGATGCCAAATTCATTACTTCTTATGAACACTTGGGTGATATGCTCAAAGTGATCTTTAGGATTGTTAGAGAAATTTGTTGTCATCTAAGTAGACTACTACCATTTTAAAAATTAATCCCTTAAAAGCAAAATCTATGGCTCTTTGGGACATGGCTCCAAATTTTATCAAACCAAAGGGCATCCTAAGGTATTCAAAATTCGTTAATGGAGTGGTAAAAGTTATTTTGTGCTTATCTTCTGGGTTGACTTGAATTTGATTGTAGCTAAAGAAACCATCTAACAAAGGCATCATGTCTGATCTTGCAACAACTTGTAATAGTTGCTCCATGTTGGGTAGAGGATAATTATCTTTCAAGGAGTTTTTGTTAATATTTCTAAAATCCACACAACCTGATATCTCCATTTTTATTTCTTACTAGCATTAAATTGGCTATCCAAGTAGAGAATCTCACTTTTTGATACTTTTAGCATCCAATAACTTATGGAATTCCTTTTGCATCATAGGGTGTAGTGTGGGATTGAACTTCCTCTATTTTTCCCTGTGTGGCTTTGTGCATTATTTTAATGGAAGGATATGCTTCATTACTTATGTATTAAAAGTCTTGAGGTCTTAATAAATCCAAGAAAAAACATCCTTATGATTTTTTAGGTATGTTATGTAGTCTCTCTTTTTTTTAGACATAGAGTTTTTTTAACTTTGACCATTTTAGGTTCCTGTTCAGTTCCAATATTGATTTACTCTACTTCCAATCATTGCAAGGGTGGTTTATGGGCTTTATCAAAATCATAAAATAAAATTTCTACTGAAATAAGACCTTTGGGAAAATTGTTAATCTTTAATTGTATCACCTCCACAGGCTCTCCAATTATTAATTTTTATTTTCTCTTCATCTTCTTCATCACATATAATATCAGCATATTGATTTTGTAATGTCATAAAATATTTGATATCTATGTCATCTTGGAAAACTTGTAGATACATTATGTTTCCTGGGACAAACATATGATACACAAATAGAGCATGAAACTTCTCTTGATATTGTGTCTATATTTGGATTATCCGAACCAGAAGCATTTATGGCTAGCAAATTGGCTACATGGTTTTGATCCCTAGGAATATACATGATATTGAAAGCTAGAAATTTATTAATTTCTTCTTGAACAACCTATCTATACAACTTTAGCATGGGATTTCTGGCCTGATATTTATCTTTATCTTGCTATATTATAAAATATGCATCTCCATATATAGTTAGGTAGTTAATTCCTAGCTCCTTGTCTTTCCTCAATACTAGCAAGAGTGCTTCATACTCTACAACATTATTAGTACATGGAAAATGCAGTCTACATGGTATGCCCAAATAGTTTCCATTGATGTCAGTCAAGTTAACTCCTACCCCTTCTCCAGTATGTGACTTTGCTCCATAAAATGTTAGAGTCCACATTTTAGATGTTAGTATTCTTGAAGACTCAGCATCAACCTCTGTTATTCTTTGTGGGTCCATGTATATTACTTTGGGTATCTCAGCTAGGAAGGGTGAATGCAAAATAGAATAAACTCCTATCTTCTTCTCTTCGAAATATTAAACTAGGTTCACAGTAGTGTTGTCAGACTTTCTCAGTTCTACTAAATACCTATGAAAGGGCTATCTTTTGAGGGTGATATGTTATTTGGATATCAGAAGAATTATAGCATAATACCAATCTAATTGGATAAAAACTCCTAATTATTCATCCCAATGTCTTGACAATTGTAAATATAATAAAGGATCTACAAAAACCACATATACATCCATAACTATTCCTTTCTTCAAGTATTGGTCTAAATAAACTAACCATCATGTGATGATCCTAGCACAAGGTATTTGTCTACTATCCATGACTGATATTGGAGGTGAATCTCTAGTACATATTAAGCCTAACTAATTTACTACTTGTTTAGGCATGACATTATGTGACGCTCCACTATCTAACATACAGTTATGGATTACGTGTTGATCCCCAAAGTTTGAATTATATCTTAAGGAGATTAGAAAGGTCTAACTGATGATGGATTTTTAAGAATGGGCTTGGGTTTTTTTACTACTAAAATATTGCATATATGATTATTGTGTGGTTCAATTAGACCAAAGGCCCGACACACTTGATCTTTGTATTTCGGTATAGTCATGAGTTCTCTAAAGATAATGTTGATCTTTTGTTTAGCCATCTCTTACCCTACATCAAATTCAGCCTTTTTGACCTTCAGGATCAGGGTATTTATGAGTTTTATTCTCTACTTCCACTACAGAGGCTACTTGTTGATTATTGTAGTTATGTTTCCTAGAGACTTTATCTTTATTTTGAATATATTGATTTATGTCGGTCTTATCATACTTATTGGTCTTATTAGGAACAATTCTACTTCTCAGGTTGATAGCATGTATTATTTCTAGTGCTTCCATTTCTTTAGTTGTAGGGGTGATTTTTCCTTGCTTCATCATTTCATACCTACTATCTTGAGGTATTTTTAGGATTTCTACATTTTCGAGAACCAAAGCTCTGGGATATTTTTTTGACTTAGGCAATTCATTCATTTCTTTTTTGAAGTGAATTTCTCTTTCTTCATCATCTTTGGTCCAACCTGCATTTATTCTTCTTTTCTCATCTAATTCTTCTTCCATATTGTCATTGGTATGTGCACTCAGATAGATACAATAGGTAGCAGGGTTATGTGGTGCATCACATTCATTACAATAGTATGGGAAATTAGAAATTGTATTAGCAATAGCCATGGGGTTTGGGATTGAATCCAAATATTTCATCCCTTCTCTCCTCTTCCATCCATTACTTCTATTTTTATTTCCTTCTCCATTATTTCTGGCCTAATTTCTTTTGAAATTTATTCAAAATTTGGGTTTGCTATTAGTTTATGACTGAGCAGGTGGTTCATAATTAACTAATTTATTCCTCTCAATAATGGATAGCCTACTATTGATAGTGTTGAACATCTTAGTAAACTAACCGGATAAATTTTCTAGGGGATATGTCTCAACCTTATTTAATAGTGAGAACCCAAATTTCTTAGGTTTCCTATCTACTTGACTAGGACTTGAATCAGAGGTGTATGGCTTTAATTTTCCACTATCTAACATATTCCTTTCAATTTATAGATCTTGTTCCATACATTCATCAATGGTATTGGTTCTATGCTATCTCAACTCATATCTAAACTCTCTAGGAAAGGCATTATTATAAAAACATATGGCTTGGTGATTAGTGGGTCTTAGGGTTCTGATTTAGGTTTGGTTGTGCCATAGGAAAGATAAGGATACTAACCATAGAGGTGCTAATAGCAGGTGTATTTGTAGAAGTAACTATGAAAATAAACTTTTTAGAAGATTTACTACCAACAAAATAAGCTCTATTTTGATTAAAAAAATTCTCAAGAATAAGGACTTTTAAAGTATAGGTAAATACCTACGGGTCTTCAAATCCTAGGAAGATCTCTTTGCTACTGCATCTAGTATGCACCTGGTTAGATTCTTATTTTTCTTCTTTTGGGTTCATTCAAAGTCACCAGCACTTTGGTGCAACTAGATTCTCACTCAGGTCAATACTACTCAACTATTAAATTCTCTCAATCTCTCGTGTACAAAGAAATCCTAGAACACAAAAACTTTTAGAAAATTATAGTTAAGAAAATGAAAATTTGTTTCAAAAAAATTGTGGCATTGACTAGTAAATTTTTTTTCATGACGAGACAAACTACAGAACACAGAAAATAAAACAACCTATCCCCAACAACGATGCCAAAAAAATGTTGTGGAAAATTTTGAATACGCTTAAGATCTATCATGTTATTCAAATTCCCTAAGTCCCATAAGCAGATATGTGAGCTCTGGTAGACTCACCACTTCATCCTCGAATAGCTTGATAGCTAATCAGGCTAGGTCTAGACACCCTAATATGATCTTATGATGATATTCCTCAAACAAATACGCCCAATAAAATTTTAATATATGTATAAAAATAATATTGACCAAGCATACAATGAAAGCTTTTTAGAGGTTAAAGCAGATCAGTGCCTTGTCCATTTGGGTTTGTTGAGTGGTATTTTCACCCAATTGTGAAAGTACACTCTCCCTTAGGATTTGGATTCCAAATCCCCTCTTGCAAAGAAGTTAAACAAACAACTTCTCCAAGGTCTCCGTTATATTAGCATTTGCATATGTGCATTAGTAATCTCAAATAAAGATATTCAATTTAAATGCTTGGAACACCTTAGTGATTGCAAGTAGCTGTAAACAAGGGGCAATGTTGGTTTATTTTACCATGAAACTTTAGTGATTGTTCATTGAACCAAAATAAATCAAATGTGAGTTGGCCCTCATATGACCACGATGTAGTGCTTTAATTCCTTTTATCTTGATGGTTTTAAAATGGATTTTATCTTGCATTAAATCCTCAATGATGAATAGAATCTTCAAAATGTCACTTTAACTTATCCCTCTTAAATGAAATCAAATTTTCATCAAGATGAACAATTAAGTGCTTTAAGGCAAAGACCTTCAATATAATACTCAAATTATCCCCCTTTCGTAAAATTGGAATTTTTATGAAGAAAGGATAATTTTAGGCCCGAAATGGAAATTTGCGAAAATGCCGTAAAACATAACTCCTTCAATGAAATTGGAATTTTCATGAAGGGAATGTCATCATAGGCTCATGAATGCAAAACAAAACTGGAAAAATGAAATTTGACCTTAAAATGGAAAATTTCTATTTTCGGATTTTTAAAATACTGTGACAAAGCAACAACTTCGGTGAATTTTTAAAAATACTAAACAACTCCGAAAATGAAATTTCAAAGTGCGTAATGGAAGTATGAATTATAATCTACGCAATGGTGAAATTATTTTTGGATTTTGAAAATTTTTAAATGTTTATTTTAATGCCTGAAAATAGGAAAAAATTCTAAAATTAAAATTTCTGAAAACAGAAAATTCAAATTTTGCATCAAAATAATTTCTGGAAATGCAGCAATGCAAAAGCTCCTTCATTTTGATGCTCAAATTACCCCTCTTTCGTAAAATTGGAGTTTTTATGAAGAAAGGGTAATTTTAGGCCAAAAATGGAAATTTATGTAAATGCCATAAAACATCACTCCTTCAATGAAATTGGAATTTCCATGAAGGGAATGTCATCATAGGCTCATGAATGCAAAACAAAACTGGAAAAATGAAATTTGACCTTAAAATGGAAAATTTCTATTTTCGGATTTTTGAAATATGTGACAAAACAGCAACTTCGGTGAATTTTAAAAAATACTAAACAACTCCGAAAATGAAATTTCAAAGTGCGTAATGGAAGTCTGAATTATAATCTACGCAATGGTGAAATTATTTTTGGATTTTGAAATTTTTTTAATGTTTATTTTAATGCCCGAAAATAGGAAAAAATTCTGAAAATTAAAATTTTTCAGAACAGAAAATTAAAATTTTGCATCAAGATAATTGCTGGAAATGCAGCAATGCAAAAGCTCCTTCAGTTTGATAGCACCCCGTCCCGCAAAACCGAATACGTGAGAGTTTCATACATGCAACCTAGCCTATTTGATCCGTACTACACACAATCAAAGTAAACTAAGTGCTTGACTTCTAGGGTTTAAAATAATTTCCAAATTGCAAACATTCACATGAAATAACCCATCCCATGGCGTAAATTTCACATACAAATCTGAAATTTGGAAGGGGAAAGATAAAACAATTAAAATAGAGCATGCAGAAAATTTCTCATTCTTTCTTGCTAACAAGGCCTGAAATTTCTGAAAAGAAGCTTTCCCATTCAAATTATATTCCTCTTTTACACATCAAATTTTGCCGCATTTGGCCATGCCAAAAGTTCCTCTCCTGTGCATGCATTTCAATGGGTATTTAAAGATTTTCCTCCATGGCTTTTCGTTTTCTCCTCCATGACTTTTCGTTTCTCCTCCATGGCTTTTCGTTTCTCTCTTCCTTTCTTCCATATGCAATACCTTGCAAAAAAAACAAAAAACTAAACTTTACTTAAACCAACATGAAAAAATTAAAAACTAACAAAAAACAAAAAAGCTAAAAATAATCCTATTTTATTTTTATTATTATTTTTTTGTTTTTTTTGTTTTTATTTTATGTTCATTTGTTTATATATATATATATATATATATATATATATATATATATATATATATTATTTTTACTTATTCCCTTTTTCTTTTTTCTTTCTTTTGTTCTATTAATTTATTTATTATTATTATTTTTTTATTCCTTTTTTTTTTAGTTTATTTATTTTTTTAAACATGAATTAACCCAAAAGTTAATGTTTGAATTACAAACACATTAATAGACAAAAAAAACCACACCAAAAATTTATCAAAAAAATGTGGGTCCCCAAGCTTAGGGGCTAGTTGTGAAATAGTCACAACAAATGGCGACTCTGTTTGGGAAATGCTCCTGAGCATTTCGATGAGAACCCAAAAAGAACACCTGAAAACACACTTCAAAAATTTAACACAAGCATCAACAAATATCCAAAGAATGCCAATAGATCAAAAATACATGAAACATCAGAATCGCTAAGCATTAGCTCAGTGTGTGCAATGAATTTCTTTCCTCATCGTTTGAAATTGATCAACATTCCATTGTCAGTTTTGCATGAATGCATATGCGAGATTGTGAATGATTTGTGTACCCTAATGAATATGCCATGAGATTTTGCTTTTATAAAATGCATAGTCACTCTTCTAGTATTATGTACAAACATTCAAGACTGCCAAACCCTCTTAGGATCCACTAGTGAATGGTTCATTATATCCCAAAGTTGGTTGTGAGTCCCTACTATCTTGAACCCATGTGCGAGTGGATGTGAAATCGGAACTTTGGGGAATCGGACTCCCAACCAACCGAGATGAGAGTTTAACCCTATCCTTACTATTCCGATTTAGAATTCTTTACCTCACTTTGAGCAAAATAATTAAACCAATTATGGAAGAAATGGTCATGCTAGTCTAACCCTCTAAACAATCAGTGGTCTTGTTTTTAGGCAAGACATGATGCCATGCATGGGCATATCTAACCCCACAATCCAAAACTTATCTTCATTTCTTTGGACCTTGGGGATGACTATCCATCCTTTGTAGAGGACAAGTAGTACGATCCTTACAATCCGATATAAATATGAGATGGAAAAAATTTATTTTTACTTCTTGGACCTTGGGGATGACTACCCATCCTGGTTAGGGACAAATAGTACGATCCTTACAATCCAAGATTTAAATGTAAATGGAAAATATTAATTTTGTTACTTAGACCTTGGGGATGACTACCCATCCTTTGCAGAGGACAAATAGTACGATCCTTACAATCCAAGACTTATTATGAAATGAGACATAAGAGCTTTGGGGAATCGGATTCTCAACCAACCGAGATGAGAATTTATACCCTATCCTTACTACTCTATGTGGGTCAAATCAAAGCTTTGGGGAATTGGATCCTCAACCTAAGTTTGATGAGGATTTAATCCTATCCTTACTACTTTGATTTTAGGCTTTAAGCTCTATGGAAGTGGTGACAACCATTGTTTTAAGGATCATGTTGCATAATAGGATAGACAAAAACTTCTTTCGCCCAACCTTTTCCTCCAAGTTAGGTTTTGATCATTTTGCTCAAGATCCTTTTTAATGTATGAGACGTGCTTGGTTCTAGACATTTCAAGACTCAGTTTCCAACCTTAGGATTTACTTAGATTTATGTTATAACATAACCCTAAGAGGATTTGACATACTTAAATAATTTGCACCTAAGATGCATATGCCACTAAGATGAAATGTATGAAAAGTGAGATGGAAAATGAATGTATTACTTCTTGAATTGCAAATGAAATGATTTGTCATGCAAACCTGACTCTTTCATGCATTACAAGTTTTAAATGATATAACTTAAGATGTTTGTATTACATGTGGAGCTTTTACAACACAATTCCAATGTTTCATATTCTCTTGATCTTAGGCATAAGTTGACATCTCAAATTTATCGAAACACGTTCAATAAAATCAAACACACGACTTAAATCCTAATCCAAATAGCAATCCCAAAATGAAACTTGAAAACACAAACTCAAACCAAAATCAAAATTTATATACAATATAGTACAAGATGATGCAAAGCTTGGATTATCACTTTCCTGGATCCCAAACATGATTAGAACATTTCAAAAGGCATATGTCACAATACACATGCCAAATGTTGTAGGAATCCAACAACAATAAGATCATACCAAGCAATGCAACAAACTTCAACTTCCCTCTCTCACCCCACCAATTAAATTTAGTTTCATTAGTATTCATATAGGTGAGATTCAAAATTTTAAATTGATCAGACAATGATTGATTTTCAATTTTATCATGTCTATTCTTTAAAGTGCAAATTTCATCATTCCATTCATAATTTAGAAGTAGGCTTTCCTTTTCAAATGTGAGATATTGCAAACAAGAGCCTATTTCTAAAAGTCTTGCATTCAAATTCTTCAAGAATTTAAAGCCATCAAAATCCATCAAAACATCACCAAGATTTGACATTTCATCATTAATGACATTAGCATCCAAAGGGACATCATGTAATCTATCACTTGAAATTTTTATAGCTACTACCAAAGGTAAAGATTTCACCTTGTCATCCATACTCAACCCATCATGGTTAGAATTTACCACAACTTGATGAGTGTTAGTAGCTTTTTCTTCTTCCTCATTGTCTTCTTCATCATCCAACACCTGTTCAAAAACACCAAAGTTAGGCACCCAATCAAACATGCATCCATCCTTTTCAAAACAAGAGCCTAATTTTTCAAGATATGTGTCACGTGACACCTTTCCATGATCAATGGCTTGAGTTGCCTCAAAATTCATATTTTCATTAGGATCATCAACATTATCAAACCCACACCACTTAGGTTTTGTAATTTCATGATTTTGAGATGGCATGGACATTGTAGAAACAATAGGTGGATCAAGATTTTCTATTTCTTGCCCCTCAAGGGGAACAAAAACAATTGATTCTCCTTCTTGATCCATGGTAGTAACAGCATTATCCTTCTCAAACCTTTGATGAGATTCCAATCCTTCTTCCAAAACATTTTCAGATTGCACAAGACTTGTAATATCCTCATGTGAAAGGGCAATTGTATCATCCTGCATATCAATAGGCATACAAATTTCATTAGCAATTTTGGAGTGAGCATACTCTTCCCAAGAATCATAATGATCATCTTTCAAAATTAAATTGTGATGCTCAACTATTTCTTCTTCATCTTTTAATTCATCAACATGTTTCTCATCAAATTTATCTTCACCTTCCTTAGATGGTTCAATTACTTCCAAAATTGGGTTATTGCTTGTATTCAAATTGATAAGGCTATCATAATCCAAATTTGTAACCCATGATTCAATTTTATCACAATTTGGAAGGTGTGAATTTTCTTGGCCATCATTTTCAACAATGTCATCCGAAACAAATTCATCCTCATAGAATTCATCTTTTGGTGAGTCAAGGGTTTCCAATTTGTCACATGTTTCAATACTAGTTGGATCTAGCACTCCTCCCTTGCTTAAAATCATCTTCTTATGAAAATCATTAAAATCGATTTTAGAACCATCTTTTGAATCAAGATGAGTACTTTGAAGTTGATTCATACTTAAGAAAGATGGTTGATCTTGCATAGTAAGTTGAGGATTTTGAAATTGATTGAAGCTTGGGAATGATTGTTGATTCTGAAATTGATTCACATTCGAATTTGGTTGAGGTGGATAAATCATTGGGTGGGTAAAGGAAGTATTAAATGATTGAAGATTACATGATCCAAAACCCACACCATAATTTTGACAACTCAATTGTTGCTCAATTGCCATTGCTTGAGCATAGGCTTGAGACAAAGAAGTGATTAAGGGCATCCCGGGCATCCCTCGCAAATATGTGGAAATAAGTGGGTCAAGAGCATTGACATATATTTGGAGAGCCACTTCTTCTTGCAAAACATAACATGTCACTAATTGAGCATATAATCCAAAGAACCTTTCAGAAAATGACTTCACATTTTCACTTGGTCCTTTTATGATGGTGAAAAATTGCTCATATATGCGGATTGGGTCAACTTGCTTTTTGTTGAATTGATTAAGAAATGCTGCCTCTAGTTGAGCCCAAGAAGTGATAGACCCTAAAGGTAGACTTGTAAACCAATCAAATGCCACTTTGTCCAAGGTGTAAGGGAACATTTTACAAACAACATCATCATGCCAAATTATTAATTGATTCACAACAAATTTGAATGCTCGAATGTGTTCTCCTGCAATAATTGTCCCATTAGACCAAAATCGAGGAAGACAACTCTCCCAACCGACGGGCAAATAATGTTGAACTCCTGGTGTGTTCAATGGGCTACCTGTCATCCATGGTGAAAACATAGCCATTAGTGAATCTTAAAGAATATAACTTTAATACCCAAAAATTTTCTTTTTTTATTTTTTATTTTTTATTTTTTATTTTTATTTTTTTTAACATCAAATCAAATCCCATTATTCCTGTATGAACAATCAAAGCGTTAGAACAATGCATAGCAATTCATGTCCTCCTTTTAACAGTACCAATTTGTAATATTAAAAGAGGGCTACAGATAATAATCAATAGGGCATGAAATATTCAAAATTTAAATCCCTATAGCATTTAAATCATACTAAAATAAACCAATTCAAGCCCTCCTTCTAGCGCCAAAATGTTGAGTGGTATTTTCACCCAATTGTGAAAGTACACTCTCCCTTAGGATTTGGATTCCAAATCCCCTCTTGCAAAGAAGTTAAACAAACAACTTCTCCAAGGTCTCCGTTATATTAGCATTTGCATATGTGCATTAGTAATCTCAAATAAAGATATTCAATTTAAATGCTTGGAACACCTTAGTGATTGCAAGTAGCTGTAAACAAGGGGCAATGTTGGTTTATTTTACCATGAAACTTTAGTGATTGTTCATTGAACCAAAATAAATCAAATGTGAGTTGGCCCTCATATGACCACGATGTAGTGCTTTAATTCCTTTTATCTTGATGGTTTTAAAATGGATTTTATCTTGCATTAAATCCTCAATGATGAATAGAATCTTCAAAATGTCACTTTAACTTATCCCTCTTAAATGAAATCAAATTTTCATCAAGATGAACAATTAAGTGCTTTAAGGCAAAGACCTTCAATATAATACTCAAATTATCCCCCTTTCGTAAAATTGGAATTTTTATGAAGAAAGGATAATTTTAGGCCCGAAATGGAAATTTGCGAAAATGCCGTAAAACATAACTCCTTCAATGAAATTGGAATTTTCATGAAGGGAATGTCATCATAGGCTCATGAATGCAAAACAAAACTGGAAAAATGAAATTTGACCTTAAAATGGAAAATTTCTATTTTCGGATTTTTAAAATCTGTGACAAAGCAACAACTTCGGTAAATTTTTAAAAATACTAAACAACTCCGAAAATGAAATTTCAAAGTGCGTAATGGAAGTATGAATTATAATCTACGCAATGGTGAAATTATTTTTGGATTTTGAAAATTTTTTGATGTTTATTTTAATGCCTGAAAATAGGAAAAAATTCTAAAATTAAAATTTCTAAAACGAGAAAATTCAAATTTTGCATCAAAATAATTTCTGGAAATGCAGCAATGCAAAAGCTCCTTCAGTTTGATGCTCAAATTACCCCTCTTTCGTAAAATTGGAGTTTTTATGAAGAAAGGGTAATTTTAGGCCAAAAATGGAAATTTATGTAAATGCCATAAAACATCACTCCTTCAATGAAATTGGAATTTCCATGAAGGGAATGTCATCATAGGCTCATGAATGCAAAACAAAACTGGAAAAATGAAATTTGACCTTAAAATGGAAAATTTCTATTTTCGGATTTTTGAAATCTGTGACAAAACAGCAACTTCGGTGAATTTTAAAAAATACTAAACAACTCCGAAAATGAAATTTCAAAGTGCGTAATGGAAGTCTGAATTATAATCTACGCAATGGTGAAATTATTTTTGGATTTTGAAATTTTTTTAATGTTTATTTTAATGCCCGAAAATAGGAAAAAATTCTGAAAATTAAAATTTTTCAGAACAAAAAATTAAAATTTTGCATCAAGATAATTGCTGGAAATGCAGCAATGCAAAAGCTCCTTCAGTTTGATAGCACCCCGTCCCGCAAAACCGAATACGTGAGAGTTTCATACATGCAACCTAGCCTATTTGATCCGTACTACACACAATCAAAGTAAACTAAGTGCTTGACTTCTAGGGTTTAAAATAATTTCCAAATTGCAAACATTCACATGAAATAACCCATCCCATGGCGTAAATTTCACATACAAATCTGAAATTTGGAAGGGGAAAGATAAAACAATTAAAATAGAGCATGCGAGAAAATTTCTCATTCTTTCTTGCTAACAAGGCCCGAAATTTCCGAAAAGAAGCTTTCCCATTCAAATTATATTCCTCTTTTACACATCAAATTTTGCCGCATTTGGCCATGCCAAAAGTTCCTCCCCTGTGCATGCATTTCAATGGGTATTTAAAGATTTTCCTCCATGGCTTTTCGTTTTCTCCTCCATGACTTTTCGTTTCTCCTCCATGGCTTTTCGTTTCTCTCTTCCTTTCTTCCATATGCAATACCTTGCAAAAAAAACAAAAAACTAAACTTTACTTAAACCAACATGAAAAAATTAAAAACTAACAAAAAACAAAAAAGCTAAAAATAATCCTATTTTATTTTTATTATTATTTTTTTGTTTTTTTTGTTTTTATTTTATGTTCATTTGTTTATATATATATATATATATATATATATATATATATATATATATATTTTTACTTATTCCCTTTTTCTTTTTTCTTTCTTTTGTTCTATTAATTTATTTATTATTATTATTTTTTTATTCCTTTTTTTTTTTAGTTTATTTATTTTTTTAAACATGAATTAACCCAAAAGTTAATGTTTGAATTACAAACACATTAATAGACAAAAAAAACCACACCAAAAATTTATCAAAAAAATGTGGGTCCCCAAGCTTAGGGGCTAGTTGTGAAATAGTCACAACAAATGGCGACTCTGTCTGGGAAATGCTCCCGAGCATTTCGATGAGAACCCAAAAAGAAAACCCGAAAACACACTTCAAAAATTTAACACAAGCATCAACAAATATCCAAAGAATGCCAATAGATCAAAAATACATGAAACATCAGAATCGCTAAGCATTAGCTCAGTGTGTGCAATGAATTTCTTTCCTCATCGTTTGAAATTGATCAACATTCCATTGTCAGTTTTGCATGAATGCATATGCGAGATTGTGAATGATTTGTGTACCCTAATGAATATGCCATGAGATTTTGCTTTTATAAAATGCATAGTCACTCTTCTAGTATTATGTACAAACATTCAAGACTGCCAAACCCTCTTAGGATCCACTAGTGAATGGTTCATTATATCCCAAAGTTGGTTGTGAGTCCCTACTATCTTGAACCCATGTGCGAGTGGATGTGAAATCAGAACTTTGGGGAATCAGACTCCCAACCAACCGAGATGAGAGTTTAACCCTATCCTTACTATTCTGATTTAGAATTCTTTACCTCACTTTGAGCAAAATAATTAAACCAATTATGGAAGAAATGGTCATGCTAGTCTAACCCTCTAAACAATCAGTGGTCTTGTTTTTAGGCAAGACATGATGCCATGCATGGGCATATCTAACCCCACAATCCAAAACTTATCTTCATTTCTTTGGACCTTGGGGATGACTATCCATCCTTTGCAGAGGACAAGTAGTACGATCCTTACAATCCGATATAAATATGAGATGGAAAAAATTTATTTTTACTTCTTGGACCTTGGGGATGACTACCCATCCTGGTTAGGGACAAATAGTACGATCCTTACAATCCAAGATTTAAATGTAAATGGAAAATATTAATTTTGTTACTTAGACCTTGGGGATGACTACCCATCCTTTGCAGAGGACAAATAGTACGATCCTTACAATCCAAGACTTATTATGAAATGAGACATAAGAGCTTTGGGGAATCGGATTCTCAACCAACCGAGATGAGAATTTATACCCTATCCTTACTACTCTATGTGGGTCAAATCAAAGCTTTGGGGAATTGGATCCTCAACCTAAGTTTGATGAGGATTTAATCCTATCCTTACTACTTTGATTTTAGGCTTTAAGCTCTATGGAAGTGGTGACAACCACTGTTTTAAGGATCATGTTGCATAATAGGATAGACAAAAACTTCTTTCGCCCAACCTTTTCCTCCAAGTTAGGTTTTGATCATTTTGCTCAAGATCCTTTTTAATGTATGAGACGTGCTTGGTTCTAGACATTTCAAGACTCAGTTTCCTAACCTTAGGATTTACTTAGATTTATGTTATAACATAACCCTAAGAGGATTTGACATACTTAAATAATTTGCACCTAAGATGCATATGCCACTAAGATGAAATGTATGAAAAGTGAGATGGAAAATGAATGTATTACTTCTTGAATTGCAAATGAAATGATTTGTCATGCAAAACCGACTCTTTCATGCATCACAAGTTTCAAATGATATAAATTAACTGTTTGTATTACATGTGGAGCTTTTACAACACAATTCCAATGTTTCATATTCTCCTGATCTTAGGCATAAGTTGACATCTCAAATTTATCGAAACACGTTCAATAAAATCAAACACACGACTTAAATCCTAATCCAAATAGCAATCCCAAAATGAAACTTGAAAACACAAACTCAAACCAAAATCAAAATTTATATACAATATAGTACAAGATGATGCAAAGCTTGGATTATCACTTTCCTGGATCCCAAACATGATTAGAACATTTCAAAAGGCATATGTCACAATACACATGCCAAATGTTGTAGGAATCCAACAACAATAAGATCATACCAAGCAATGCAACAAACTTCAACTTCCCTCTCTCACCCCACCAATTAAATTTAGTTTCATTAGTATTCATATAGGTGAGATTCAAAATTTTAAATTGATCAGACAATGATTGATTTTCAATTTTATCATGTCTATTCTTTAAAGTGCAAATTTCATCATTCCATTCATAATTTAGAAGTAGGCTTTCCTTTTCAAATGTGAGATATTGCAAACAAGAGCCTATTTCTAAAAGTCTTGCATTCAAATTCTTCAAGAATTTAAAGCCATCAAAATCCATCAAAACATCACCAAGATTTGACATTTCATCATTAATGACATTAGCATCCAAAGGGACATCATGTAATCTATCACTTGAAATTTTTATAGCTACTACCAAAGGTAAAGATTTCACCTTGTCATCCATACTCAACCCATCATGGTTAGAATTTACCACAACTTGATGAGTGTTAGTAGCTTTTTCTTCTTCCTCATTGTCTTCTTCATCATCCAACACCTGTTCAAAAACACCAAAGTTAGGCACCCAATCAAACATGCATCCATCCTTTTCAAAACAAGAGCCTAATTTTTCAAGATATGTGTCACGTGACACCTTTCCATGATCAATGGCTTGAGTTGCCTCAAAATTCATATTTTCATTAGGATCATCAACATTATCAAACCCACACCACTTAGGTTTTGTAATTTCATGATTTTGAGATGGCATGGACATTGTAGAAACAATAGGTGGATCAAGATTTTCTATTTCTTGCCCCTCAAGGGGAACAAAAACAATTGATTCTCCTTCTTGATCCATGGTAGTAACAACATTATCCTTCTCAAACCTTTGATGAGATTCCAATCCTTCTTCCAAAACATTTTCAGATTGCACAAGACTTGTAATATCCTCATGTGAAAGGGCAATTGTATCATCCCGCATATCAATAGGCATACAAATTTCATTAGCAATTTTGGAGTGAGCATACTCTTCCCAAGAATCATAATGATCATCTTTCAAAATTAAATTGTGATGCTCAACTATTTCTTCTTCATCTTTTAATTCATCAACATGTTTCTCATCAAATTTATCTTCACCTTCCTTAGATGGTTCAATTACTTCCAAAATTGGGTTATTGCTTGTATTCAAATTGATAAGGCTATCATAATCCAAATTTGTAACCCATGATTCAATTTTATCACAATTTGGAAGGTGTGAATTTTCTTGGCCATCATTTTCAACAATGTCATCCGAAACAAATTCATCCTCATAGAATTCATCTTTTGGTGAGTCAAGGGTTTCCAATTTGTCACATGTTTCAATACTAGTTGGATCTAGCACTCCTCCCTTGCTTAAAATCATCTTCTTATGAAAATCATTAAAATCGATTTTAGAACCATCTTTTGAATCAAGATGAGTACTTTGAAGTTGATTCATACTTAAGAAAGATGGTTGATCTTGCATAGTAAGTTGAGGATTTTGAAATTGATTGAAGCTTGGGAATGATTGTTGATTCTGAAATTGATTCACATTCGAATTTGGTTGAGGTGGATAAATCATTGGGTGGGTAAAGGAAGTATTAAATGATTGAAGATTACATGATCCAAAACCCACACCATAATTTTGACAACTCAATTGTTGCTCAATTGCCATTGCTTGAGCATAGGCTTGAGACAAAGAAGTGATTAAGGGCATCCCATCATCCTCGCAAATATGTGGAAATAAGTGGGTCAAGAGCATTGACATATATTTGGAGAGCCACTTCTTCTTGCAAAACATAACATGTCACTAATTGAGCATATAATCCAAAGAACCTTTCAGAAAATGACTTCACATTTTCACTTGGTCCTTTTCTGATGGTGAAAAATTGCTCATATATGCGGATTGGGTCAACTTGCTTTTTGTTGAATTGATTAAGAAATGTTGCCTCTAGTTGAGCCCAAGAAGTGATAGACCCTAAAGGTAGACTTGTAAACCAATCAAATGCCACTTTGTCCAAGGTGTAAGGGAACATTTTACAAACAACATCATCATGCCAAATTATTAATTGATTCACAACAAATTTGAATGCTCGAATGTGTTCTCCTGCAGTAATTGTCCCATTAGACCAAAATCGAGGAAGACAACTCTCCCAACCGACGGGCAAATAATGTTGAACTCCTGGTGTGTTCAATGGGCTACCCGTCATCCATGGTGAAAACATAGCCATTAGTGAATCTTAAAGAATATAACTTTAATACCCAAAAATTTTCTTTTTTATTTTTTATTTTTTATTTTTATTTTTTTTAACATCAAATCAAATCCCATTATTCTTGTATGAACAATCAAAGCGTTAGAACAATGCATAGCAATTCATGTCCTCCTTTTAACGAGTACCAATTTGTAATATTAAAAGAGGGCTACAGATAATAATCAATAGGGCATGAAATATTCAAAATTTAAATCCCTATAGCATTTAAATCATACTAAAATAAACCAATTCAAGCCCTCCTTCTAGCGCCAAAATGTTGAGTGGTATTTTCACCCAATTGTGAAAGTACACTCTCCCTTAGGATTTGGATTCCAAATCCCCTCTTGCAAAGAAGTTAAACAAACAACTTCTCCAAGGTCTCCGTTATATTAGCATTTGCATATGTGCATTAGTAATCTCAAATAAAGATATTCAATTTAAATGCTTGGAACACCTTAGTGATTGCAAGTAACAGTAAACAAGGGGCAATGTTGGTTTATTTTACCATGAAACTTTAGTGATTGTTCATTGAACCAAAATAAATCAAATGTGAGTTGGCCCTCATATGACCACGATGTAGTGCTTTAATTCCTTTTATCTTGATGGTTTTAAAATGGATTTTATCTTGCATTAAATCCTCAATGATGAATAGAATCTTCAAAATGTCACTTTAACTTATCCCTCTTAAATGAAATCAAATTTTCATCAAGATGAACAATTAAGTGCTTTAAGGCAAAGACCTTCAATATAATACTCAAATTATCCCCCTTTCGTAAAATTGGAATTTTTATGAAGAAAGGATAATTTTAGGCCCGAAATGGAAATTTGCGAAAATGCCGTAAAACATAACTCCTTCAATGAAATTGGAATTTTCATGAAGGGAATGTCATCATAGGCTCATGAATGCAAAACAAAACTGGAAAAATGAAATTTGACCTTAAAATGGAAAATTTCTATTTTCGGATTTTTAAAATCTGTGACAAAGCAACAACTTCGGTAAATTTTTAAAAATACTAAACAACTCCGAAAATGAAATTTCAAAGTGCGTAATGGAAGTCTGAATTATAATCTACGCAATGGTGAAATTATTTTTGGATTTTGAAAATTTTTTGATGTTTATTTTAATGCCTGAAAATAGGAAAAAATTCTAAAATTAAAATTTCTGAAAACAGAAAATTCAAATTTTGCATCAAAATAATTTCTGGAAATGCAGCAATGCAAAAGCTCCTTCATTTTGATGCTCAAATTACCCCTCTTTCGTAAAATTGGAGTTTTTATGAAGAAAGGGTAATTTTAGGCCAAAAATGGAAATTTATGTAAATGCCATAAAACATCACTCCTTCAATGAAATTGGAATTTCCATGAAGGGAATGTCATCATAGGCTCATGAATGCAAAACAAAACTGGAAAAATGAAATTTGACCTTAAAATGGAAAATTTCTATTTTCGGATTTTTGAAATCCGTGACAAAACAGCAACTTCGGTGAATTTTAAAAAATACTAAACAACTCCGAAAATGAAATTTCAAAGTGCGTAATGGAAGTCTGAATTATAATCTACGCAATGGTGAAATTATTTTTGGATTTTGAAATTTTTTTAATGTTTATTTTAATGCCCGAAAATAGGAAAAAATTCTGAAAATTAAAATTTTTCAGAACAGAAAATTAAAATTTTGCATCAAGATAATTGCTGGAAATGCAGCAATGCAAAAGCTCCTTCAGTTTGATAGCACCCCGTCCTGCAAAACCGAATACGTGAGAGTTTCATACATGCAACCTAGCCTATTTGATCTCGTACTACACACAATCAAAGTAAACTAAGTGCTTGACTTCTAGGGTTTAAAATAATTTCCAAATTGCAAACATTCACATGAAATAACCCATCCCATGGCGTAAATTTCACATACAAATCTGAAATTTGGAAGGGGAAAGATAAAACAATTAAAATAGAGCATGCAGAAAATTTCTCATTCTTTCTTGCTAACAAGGCCCGAAATTTCTGAAAAGAAGCTTTCCCATTCAAATTATATTCCTCTTTTACACATCAAATTTTGCCGCATTTGGCCATGCCAAAAGTTCCCTCTTCTGTGCATGCATTTCAATGGGTATTTAAAGATTTTCCTCCATGGCTTTTCGTTTTCTCCTCCATGACTTTTCGTTTCTCCTCCATGGCTTTTCGTTTCTCTCTTCCTTTCTTCCATATGCAATACCTTGCAAAAAAAACAAAAAACTAAACTTTACTTAAACCAACATGAAAAAATTAAAAACTAACAAAAAACAAAAAAGCTAAAAATAATCCTATTTTATTTTTATTATTATTTTTTTTGTTTTTTTTGTTTTTATTTTATGTTCATTTGTTTATATATATATATATATATATATATATATATATATATATATATATATATATTTTTTTTACTTATTCCCTTTTTCTTTTTTCTTTCTTTTGTTCTATTAATTTATTTATTATTATTTTTTTTTATTCCTTTTTTTTTTTAGTTTATTTATTTTTTTAAACATGAATTAACCCAAAAGTTAATGTTTGAATTACAAACACATTAATAGACAAAAAAAACCACACCAAAAATTTATCAAAAAAATGTGGGTCCCCAAGCTTAGGGGCTAGTTGTGAAATAGTCACAACAGGGTTATCATAGCAATTTTACTCATTCACATGAAAAAGGAGAGAAGAGGAAAGAAATACTGATAAACCCACATTCATTCAAATATTGCAATCAACATGGAGTTTTAAATCAACGATAGAAACTTTGCTTGCAGATTGAAATAATAAACTATACATGCAAGAAAACATACACACATTGCACCAAAAAATACCAGAAAGTGGAAACCAGATGATTTTTATTATATTCAAATTAACATGGTTACAATGATAAAGCCTAGCAGAGTGCTTAGGTATTTTAATGAATACAATACAGGGTTCACCCTATTCGAATGATGTATCACTAATGGCTTACTTTGGTCATGGATGGATCAACGAATGAGACTTTGGGTGGATAATCAGGACTTTAAAACAACTTGGCATGACTGACTTCACCGGGAGGGGGAATGGTTAGGCCAATGATGGAGAGACTTTCACTTTTGAACTTAAGAATTCTATCGCCGATGAGACTCAATGGTCACTAATGCATCGATGACAAGGTTTTTGCAAGAGCAAAAGTTAATTTTGTTTTATGCCTAGGCTTTACATGGTCACTGATGGAAATGGTCTATCGAAGATGGATTGAAGATGGTGGGTTTGTATGAGCGACATTGAATTTTAGGTCTTATACTATCACCGATGGTTTATTGTGGTCGTGAGTGGATCAACGATGGGTTTCAAAAGGGCGATGATGACTTAGGATGGTTAGGCCTTAGAAAATATTTTTTGGAAAAATTATGACGAATGTCTAGGATGACTTGGATACTTAGGACTTAGAAAAATTTATCAAGGTAGACTTCATGGTATTTTTAGCCATGGTCTAACCTAAGGATGCAATCATGAATTTTAACCTTATAATATGGCTTTTAAAAGGTTTTGCAATGGTTAGGTGATTTTAAATGATATGGGATGAATGAGGCTATATGCGATGAAAATATTAATGGACCAAATGTTAAATATGCACTAGATGATACTAAACTGTATGGATGAAACTTGAAGTGAAAAATAGATGAAATGGCTGATATGGTGAGGGTTGATGAATATAATGAATTAAAATCCCTAAGATATAGACCTATTCCTTTAATGACCATGAGGACTCTCTTTTTGCATTGAAATGACTTTCTCAAGACCTTCCTCTTTTTGGACTCAATACCACATCCTATAATCACCTAGTCACTCAATTTCGCCAACTTTTGAAAATTAGGGGTGAAAACTAAGTTGGGATTTTTGAAGCCAAAATTTTCATAAAATGTGGGAAAGACATAAGTCATACAAATATAAATTTAATAGAATAGGCTACTATAGTAATTTTTATAAATAATCTTAGATCATGTTTTAAGGCTAAGATCTAAGAATATAGTACTTGTTATTTTCCTTCCCTTTACAAATTTGTCAAAAATCCTTAAAACCTAAAAACCCTAACAAAAATGTCATGGGAGATAGGGTTTATAATGTATCTATCCAAGATACCTCTCATGAGTTAGATATAGTTGGATTTTCTATCTATATGTAAACTAAATCTGAGGGTGGCACCAAACTTGAGAATATAATACCTCAATAGACAAGGGTATTTGTATTCTTAAAATATGTCCATCACTAAAGCTTAAAAACTATCATACCAATGATATGTTTGAAGCAATTGTGTGGCATGATCCTATAAAAATTTTCTTTTGACATTGAAAATATGGTCATGATAATTTCACTTGTAAAAATTTGTGAAAATTATTAAAGGAAAATATTTTGTTCTAACTTTAACATATATATATATATATATATATATATATATATATATATATATATATATATATATATATATATATTTTTATTTTATTTATTTATTTATTTAAGTGAAAAACCCCTTGTGGGGCCACCTTGGTCTGAGAGACCACGAACAGGGGGTTCTATACCATCAAAGTCACCCGGGAGTCGCACCCAGCCCTACTCGCACCAACATTATCAATTGGATTTTGGGTACCCAATTCAGCTTTTTGGTAGGGTGGAGATTCGAACCTGGGACCTCCATTGGAGGATTATCCTCTCCTCTCCAACTCACCTACAACACCTGGGTAACTTTAACATATATTAAGTAAATAATAATTGGGCCACTTTATTTTATCAAAGAAAAAAAATTTAGAAGATATTTAATCATCCTCACAATCAAATTTTAGGTATCTATAACACATCATTCCCAACCATGAATAACAATATCTCAAAATTTGAGTAAATCAAAATCAAAATCAAGGGTTTAATTAGGATGGCAAATAAAATTATCAAAATCAAGAATACAATTCTAGTCAAGGCAACCAAGGTGAGAGTCAAAATTATCAAAATGGTAGTTACTCCGAAAATCAAAATCCTAGACTTCTTAGAATGTTTCTCAAGTTAATCAAGTCTTTGTCTAACCTTTCCCAAATGGATTATACATCTATATTCAGCTAAATAATCTTTATTATATCAATATTTTAAAGGTACAAAGAGAGAATAATTTCTTTGTAATAGCAAATTGCTATTATTACTAGGAGTGCACCTCAATACCAAATGTAGCAACCTTATAAAGAAGAAAAAACAAGAATAAAGAAAAATAACTTGTTTAGGCTATGGTTAGTATTATCATTATTGATAAAATTCCAAAACCTTCTTTGGTCATCTAGGAACCTATCACAATTATTGAAACATCTAAAAATATAGAAAACATTCATAAGTAAACCTCACCCTAGTCTATGGAACCTATCATTCCTAAAAACACTGAAGGACCTAATTTCCACTTAAAGTAGTGATTCAAACATCCATTAATGAACAACAAAAAGATGTCACCCAATTCAAGGTATCATTTCTAGAAGAAATTATTAGAAAAACAAATTCATAGAATATTATTGAAGAGTTGTTCACAACCCCTTGTAATGTCCCATGCTTGGAATTACTTAGGGCATATTATTATCAACAAAAAAAAAGGTTAAGAGACTTATTATATGAGATGGACAAGGCCAAAACAATAATTGATAACATCATGCCTATTGTCCCAGGGTCTTATGAAGTGCAATATATTCATTGACATAGAGAAAACCTTTATATTAATTCACATACTAGCCCTGATTTAGTTATAATTTTTCCTTTGAAAAACAAATTGTTGTAGATTATTTAGCAAAGGATATGACTTGCCTTGATGATAACTATTATTTAAAAATATAGTGATCCATAATATTATTTTTGATAAATGTATTGTTACATGTTTTTACCATTGTCCTTGATAGATAAACTAAATATTCTTACATAAAATGCCCTTTCTACTAGAAGTAATTACCATGTCTATAATGATAAGCTTTGAGATATTGTATGAGGTATTTTTGTAAATTTTATAAAAGAGTAAATATGTGAGATTCAAATTAATGAAATCCAATTTTTAGGCTAACTATAACATGCTATTAGGTAGATCTTGGACTAGTAATATGTCAACTATAGCTTCTTCTACTTGTCAAGTGGTTAAGTATGCCTATGTTAATAACGTTTTCACTAAATAAGGAGACTTAAACCCTTGGAGGCCTCATAATATAAACTATGATAATTATTTTATTAATTTTATGAATAAAACACAAAAGGTTTTAGTCTATTAACACAAGCCTAAAAGGACTTATAGAAGGAATTTATACAAGGGATATCTTGAATTTTGCTAGAAATGCCCTCAAGATAGGCATGAATACGAAGATGTTTAACCTAACATGGATACCATTATCCCCATTACTTAAGGGGTATTTGATAAATTACCACTAATATTAATACCCAAATAGAGATAATATTCTATTTTGTTTTACCAAAGATTTTCCAAATTACATAAATCTAACGAGGATGTTGCCAAAGTAAAACAAGTAATATTTTGTGTAGATAATGACAACATGGAAGAGGAAATTGATAGTGATATATGTACCAATTATAATCAAGTATTTAATATTAGAACTAAGAATGCTCCTTCAAATACTCCTATTTTTGAGGTGTGTATGGGGCATTATTAAGTTTTTTCAATGGAATTTTTTATTTTAGATGATGGGTATAGTGAACTTGGTATAATTATTTTAAAATGGATAACAATAATTTTTTTTTCTATTGTATGCTCAAGAATATTATATGTAACTACAAATATAGGCTATGTAGGCATAGAAAAACTCATGTTTTTATTATATTCACATCAAAGCCTTCACTTAAACTAGGTGAAATATGAATTATTCCCTTGCCTAGGCATTTGGCAAAGGTTGAAATCTATTAATTTCATGTTATGTGTAGATAAATCAATTAGTTGCTATTTTTATAAAATAATCAACCCCTATCCTATATTAACTTGTCCTAAGACAAAATCCACAACTAGCTCATATTCTACCAAAATTTCTTCAATAATATTAAGACTACCACTTAAAGTAGAGATCTTAGTATGTACTGATGTTTCATCCATTTTTAGGCCTATTCCTACTATTTTCTAAGAATATAATGATTATTTTACCTATATAACCCTTTATATGCCTAGTATATCTAATTTGTTTTTGGTCGGTAGGTAAAAAAGTTGATATTAATGTAAGGGTTTTGATAGGGTCCCCAAAACCTTAGTACATCCAAATTGTAACTTGATTACATCAGGCTTATTAGCCAACTTAATAGAGTCTATTACAAAAAGTAAAGATCTCAAAAAATAAAAAATGTAGGGCCAAAAGTACAGGAGGGATGATCCATCTCTAATGTTGATCTTATCCTGTGGAGGGACCCTACAATCAGTGCGAAGCCTTTAGTTTTTGCCATGGGTGGCATGGGTCTCCTATGCATCATTAAAAATGGTATTGATCTATGAACAGGTGATGCAGGAGCATCCGGCGACACCAGCAACCGAGGTGTCAAGTATCGGAAAAAATAGTGCTGAAGAGTCGCATAGGAAGAAAAAGCGGCAAAGACAAAAAACCGTCGCGATTTCACGACGTGTCGTGAAATCACGACAGAAATTGGCAAGGAGGAAGTGTAGCAGAAGGGGCCGCGATTTCGTGACGTGTCACGAAATCGCGACCCACGATTTCACGATGTGTCGTGAAATCGTGACAGTTTTTCGGAGAGGGACGAAGGCGCAGAAGGGGGCACGATTTCGTGACATGTCACAAAATCGCGACCCGCGATTTTGCTACATGTCATGAAATCACGACAGGTTTCGGAGCAGAGGAGAGAGCGACAAAACGGTCGCGATATCGCGACGCAAATTGGACAAGCGGGTGCGGAGGAAAAATGGTCGTGATATCGCGACATGTCACGATATCGCGACCAAAATGGCAGAATGGTCGCGATATCGCGACGAGTTTCTCAGCGGAGGGGCAGGAGGCAAAATGGTCACGATATCGCGACATGTCGCGATATCGCGACCAAAATGAGAAGCAAGTGCAGAGAGCCAGAAACGTCGTGATATCGCGACATGTCGCGATATCACGACGGAGAGAGAAAATGGCACGGGAGGAAGAGAAAAAGATGGCGGGAACGGTGTTTTCGAGGACCGTACAGATTCGACACGTGGCGAGTCAACCAAAGGGCCGCAGGACTTGAGAAAGGAAGGAGACAGGGAGCAAGCCAAGGTGGACACGTGGGAGGCCATGCTGGGCCAAAATTGACACGTGGTTGCCACATGTATCTTGTTATTTGTGAGAGGCGCGTGTACCAAATATGTTTTACATCCAGGAGGAGGCATGGCAAATTTTGCACGCGGGAGAATACGTGTATCCAAGTGAAGATGGAGGCCACGTATCATTGAATTTAAATTTGCAGCCGCATGCATTAAAGGGAGAGAACCATATTTCGATGCGTTTTACAAAAAACAACTGTAACAGGGCATGGCCGGTATGGAGGAGACGAAAGTACAGGGTACGACGGTGGTTGCAGGTCAAGGAAGACCATGAATGCGAGCAGCAGTGCAGATCGAGCGGTGGCCCATTTATGATCGAGAATTTTGAAGCTTCAACAAGGAGGGAAATTTGAGCGGGAAGGTTGGTAGGTGGAGGCATTAATTGCGTGAGAGGGTCGGGGCCTCTATAAAAACCCATTTTATTGTTTTAATCGGGACGGTGGGATTCCGAATGCACTTAGGACGTAGAGGAGAGAGAGAACCGAGCCGAGGGCCGGTGATTGTAAAAGCCTACGGGCTGTTAATTTTTGCTGTACATTTTCAGTTGATTTCAATGAAAAAGGGAGGGTTTGCAGGAGTGTAATTTTGGGTCCCCCATCAGTGGTATCAGAGCCAGTGGTTCCTGAGTGTGCAGCAGATCCGCCGAAGGTGAGGCAGTTGCACCAAGACCTGTGGGAGAGTTCTGAGAGAGAGTGAGTTCGGTATTTAAGTGCGTAAGCAGATTCGTCGAGCGGGAGGCAGTTTACGCCAAGACCCGATAAAAAAAAAGAAGAGAGAAGAATGCATGCTCGAAGAAGACGGGACAGCATGGAGGATATGGTTTCGGAGGAAGAAGTAAAAGCATTGCAACGGCAATTAAAGGCCTTGCAAAAGGAATGGTCCGTAATGAAATTACGAGAGAAGGAAGAGCGGCAAAGAAGACGGGAAGAAAGAAAGAGGAAGAAAGAAGAAAAATTAAAGAAAATCGCATGTGAGGAAGAGTACAGCGGTACCGGGACCTGCCCGAAAGAAGGCACAGATTTTTCTGTGCAAAAGGAGGAAATACAGCAGGCTGCAGAAGAAGTTTGCAGCAGTGGAGAAATCTGTCCGGTGGAAGATAGAAGTGTGGACCCGGAGCCGGGGTTAGAGCAGACTGTAAAGGCAGAGATGAGTCCGGAAGTGTTGCGGGAGGCAGCAACCGGACCCAGCAGAAGTGAAGATCACTTCTTCACTTACCCCAGGTGTCTGATGCAGGAGCATCCGACGACACCAGCAACCGAGGTGTCAAGTGTCGAGAAAAATAGTGCTGAAGAGTCGGCATAGGAAGAAAAAGCGACAAAGACAGAAAACCGTCACGATTTCGTGACGTGTCACGAAATCGTGACAGAAATTGGCAAGGAGGAAGTGCAGCAGAAGGGGCCACGATTTCGTGACGTGTCACAAAATTGCGACAGTTTTCCGGAGAGGGACGAAGGCGTAGAAGGGGGCGCGATTTCGCGACATGTCACGAAATTGCGACCCACGATTTTGCTACATGTCACGAAATCATGACAGGTTTCGGAGCAGAGGAGAGAGCGACAAAACGGTCGCGATATCGCGACGTCGCGATATCGCGATGTCACGAAATCACGACACAAATTGGACAAGCAGGTGCGGAGGAAAAATGGTCGCGATATCGCGACATGTCATGATATCGTGACCAAAATGGCAGAATGGTCGCGATATCGCGACGTCGCGATATCGCGACGTCGCGATATCGCGACGAGTTTCTCAGCGGAGGGGCAGGAGGCAAAATGGTCACGATATCGTGACATGTCACGATATCGCAACCAAAATGAGAAGCAAGTGCAGAGAGCCAGAAACGTCGCGATATCGTGACATGTCGCGATATCGTGACGGAGAGAGAAAATGGCGCGGGAGGAAGAGAAAAAGATGGCGGGAACGATGTTTTCGAGGACCGTACAGATTCGACACGTGGCGAGTCAACCAAAGGGCCGCAGGACTTGAGAAAGGAAGGAGACAGGGAGCAAGCCAAGGTGGACACGTGGGAGGCCATGCTGGGCCAAAATTGACACGTGGTTGCCACATGTATCTTGTTATTTGTGAGAGGCGCGTGTACCAAATATGTTTTACATCCAGGAGGCATGGCAAATTTTGCACACGGGAGAATACATGTATCCAAGTGAAGATGGAGGCCACGTATCATTGAATTTAAATTTGCATCCATGTGCATTAAAGGGATAGAACCATCTTTCGGATGCGTTTTACGAAAAACAACTATAACAGGGCATGGTCGGTATGGAGGAGACGAAAGTACAGGGTACAACGACGGTTGTAGGTCGAGGAAGACCATGAATGCGAGCAGCAGTGCAGATCGGGCGGTGGCCCATTTATGATCGAGAATTTTGAAGCTTCGACAAGGAGGGAAATTCGAGCGGGAAGGTTGGTAGGTGGAGGCATTAATTGCGTGAGAGGGTCGGGGCCTCTATAAAAACCCATTTTATTGTTTTAATCGGGATGGTGGGATTCCGAATGCACTTAGGACGTAGAGGAGAGAGAGAACTAAGCCGAGGGCCGATGATTGTAAAAGCCTGCGGGCTGTTAATTTCTGCTGTACATTTTCAGTTGATTTCAATGAAAAAGGGAGGGTTTGTAGGAGTGTAATTTTGGGTCCCCCGTCAACAGGTAGCCCCCAAATTTTTCACCACCTACTGGATGGCCATCCACTAGGACTTCACTATTTCAATAGTCGTAGTGAGGGTGGTCATAGAGCTGGCTAGGTGGTCAAATATCCTAGTGCAGAGAGCATTATTATCAATTAAAACATTTGATGTTCCCATAGCACTGATGCTATCAATATTCATGTCCTCCCGATTAGGTGTTTTTGCAACCTCATTGGATTTGTGTAGAGAATAATCATAGGTTTTATGCGGCTCATTAGATTTAGCTGGGGAGGCCAAATCTGCTTTGAGTTTATTGAGCCACATAGAGGCTCTCATGATGGAAGGGCCCTATTTCAAGAGGAATTTAGATGAGGAGCATTTCACCACTCTAGATTTTATCTTAGAAACCTTTGATGATTCAATTTTAATCATAGGAGAAATAGGGGTATGGAAATTGGGGTCTAATTCATCATTGGGGACCTCCTGGATATTAGTTTTAGTGCTAGAGCTACCTACAGACTTGGTAGGGGTTGGTTAAAGAGGCGGATGAGAGGTAAAAGGGTTATATGATGAAGGGGTAGATGGCAGGGGGTTAAAGGGTCTGGTTGAGAAGGGTCAGTGGTAGAGGGCCCCTAAGCTAAAGGGACAGGAGAAGCGTGGATGGGGAAACTAGGGGTAGAAGGGGATCAGAGGGGCCTAGGGTGGTTGGGGGGTGAATGGGGGAGGAGCAATGGCAATGGGGGCATTTTAGGTAAAGGTATCTAAAGTGTACTTGTAAAGGATATAGTGGAGGCCCTGGTGAATGGCATAATGGGCTTTTCCAAAATGAAAGTTGTTAACAAATAATTTGATAGATAAAAACATATAGTTGGGAATATTAATTTTTTGGTTACCTCTAAAATAGTTAATAAAAGTGATGTGAAAGCTCCTAAGGGTACAACCAATTTTATCCATGATAAAAAATTGAAGTATAGGCATCATGAAACAATCCCAAGGAGCTAAAATCTTAGTTCTCTTCACACCCCCATCAATGGTAAGGAGATATTTACCTTTATCTAGGAAGAACTCTAGTTCTAATGTCATTGAATACTTATCTCTTTGAATGTTCCTCCCATCCATGAGCAGCCCAATCACCTACGCAAGAAATTAAACATTGATAGTAAACTCAAGGCCATGCACAACGACCTACCCATTATTTCTTGAGTTGATAATGGCATGTGTGATATCATCCTCATTACCTATAAACTTTCTAAGTAATGGGAAGTAGGGTTGAAGTATATCCTTAACCATAGGGTCAAGGTTCAGGGTCGATGGTTCAAGAATCACCATAGGAAAACTAGCACTGAGGGTTATGGACTAAAAGTGAATAGTATGTGGGTGGGACTTGATGGAATGGAAAGGATTCATACACCATCTTAATAAAATAATCCAACCATCACATATGCCAAGGATATCAGGGATATAGGTGCATTGAGATGCTACAGGATGCATATGGTGGTGATTCATGAGATGCATATCCATAAACATCACCTAAGAACTACACATGGGAGGAATGGTGGTGAGGCAATGAGTGTCAATTAAACAAAGAATAATCATGGTGTGGGGATTGGTAACATATAAGAAATATTCTCCTCGATGATTTCTAGGGGTAGCACAAATAAGAATGGTTTTGGAATCACGTGTGTTATTGAAATGATGCATATGAAAAGGTGCGGTTCGATAACTTTCACAATGTTGATTGGATAAGGTTTTATGGTTAATATTATGAGGGTAAATTCATGTAATCGAGGTGAACTAAGGTATGGTGGATCTAGCACTTGGGGTGAGGTGGATATTGGAACCCAAAGCTAGTATAAAAAATTGTTGAATATGGTTGATTAGTGTATAGCAAGGGAAATGGGGGTGATGGTAGTCAGGGTACATAAGGGCTAGTAAAAGAAAAAAAGTGTAAGGGCAGTTATGGGTGGCCCAAGAAGAATGATACTTGGGCGGTGAAGGAGGTCACATGTGAGTAATGACACCATTCTAAGGGTCGAAACTTAGGATGAAGGCTAGGTATTAGGGATGGGGAAGGCAATCCCTAGAAATAACTTCAACAAGTTTTGTAGGGAAAACATTATGCCAAACAATGAGGGATCCATGTGAGTGGCCAAGATTAGTTAGTAAATTAACAACAATGTTGGCTTCTATGAAAACATGTTGTACAATAGTCTTAGGATGGCTGAGAATGAGCCATATTACTTCAGATATGATGTTACTTACTCTCCAGTTGGGGTTGTTATTTTTGGTATAATTTATGATGTTTAGTGAATCTCCTTCAATAACTAATTTTTACTACATCTAACTTGTGATTAACAGTCCTCAGTAGAGAACTTTAGATTTTGCAGCATGATTGGTGAGGATACCAAGGTTCTCAATATAGGCCAATATTAAGTCCCTTGCATGGTTTCTTACAATTCCTCCACCACTAGTGGATTTAGGTTTACCTCTAGAGGAGCCATCAAAATTTAGCTTAAGCCATCCAACTGAGGGTGGGGTCCATTTGGAGTTGGCTCTAGGGTTGGGATGCAAGGGTGGGGTGATGGGATCCATGGATATGTGGATAGAGGCAGTTATGGAGGCTTTAATATTGGGGGTGGAATCTGGAACATGGGCACAAAGAAATATTTTTAGCGAAAAATTTGAGGATCTTGCTATAGATCATGGGAGGGTCCTTGGGGGAGCCCGAGAGTGCACGATTGTTATGTTCAAGCTAATTTTTCCAAATGAGGTGGTGGAGGCACATTGACCACAAGGATTTTACTTTGGGCTTCTTGAAAGGATTGGGCCATTGGTTGAAAATGTCACTGAGGGTGTGTGGGCGAGTCCAAGCAATGTGGAAAGTGGTGAATAAAGAGCTCAAGATTGAATTAATGAATGGGCACCCCAAAAATAGGTGATTGATAGATTACCACTCAGTAAAGAAAATATAGCAGTGGTTGGGAAGCTAGAGCCCATGATTAGTGAGATTATCCAAGGTTAGAATTTTGTTTTGGATTGCTAACTAGGAGAAGAAACCAATTTTTGGGATAATGTTTTTAAGCCATATGGATTTTACAAGGATGGTGCACACAGTAGGTTCGATCAATACTAAGTAAGCAAATTTGACCATGAATTCACCATCCTCACAATCTCTCTAGATGGGAGAATCAGGGGTAACGATAGGGGTGGTAATGATGAAGGAATGAAGAATAGAAGTGAGAGTAGAGGCAACATTATGGATGTTAGGGGTCAAATAAGAGATGGTTATGATTTTCCAGGAGGCTCTGGTTGAGGCAAAGGTGATGAAATTGGCTACCTTGCACCCAAAAAGAGTTTTAGTGAAGGGTTTGATGGGTGCAAGGGTGGGTTGGCTATGAGAGGTTGATCAAGGATCCATGGGTCACACCAAAGGTCGATGGCTTACCCATTGGAGAACTACCATCTAGTGCATTTGGAGATGACGTCTCTAGTTTTAATGATTGATTTCCATAAGGTAGAGCTGATAGGTGGAGGGCCATCCTCCCAGAAATTAAATTACTACATGTACTTTCTTTTTATGATGGATACACATTCCAAGTTAGCATTAGTCACTATCTTACATACCTATTTAGAAATTATGGTAAGGTTCATCTTTTTTATTCTTATTAGACTGATCCCCCCTTGATATTTGGTCCTGCAAACTATATCCCACATAACAAGATGAAATATTTTTTATTTTCTGATCCTGTCCAAAGAAATATTTTTTAAATTTGTTCAATTTTGGAGCAAATTAGATATGGGACTTTGAATATGGATAGGAAGTAAATTGGTATGCTTTGGAGACAAGCATTGATTAAAGTGGATTTTGTGGGTTGGCTTATGAGGACCCCTTTGCATCCTTTAAGCTTCTTGAAAAGTTTGTCAATCATATTATTCCACATGCTATCAAAGGGATTACCAACAAAAAATGGAAGGCCGAGGTAGTTAGTGGGAATATTGCCAATGCGGCATTGGATAACTTGAGCAATTAGATGTTGGCAAGTAGGAGGGGTGTTGATGAAGAATATTTTGCTTTTGGCATGTTGACCTATTGGCCCGAAGTAGCCTCATACAAGTTGAGGATAGATTTAATAATTTTAGCTTCTACCACTGAGGCTAATGTGGCAAGAATGGTGTCATAAATGAATTGTTGATGTGTGATTGGTTCAAATTGGGAGGTAGGTTGAATTACGGAGATGGATCCATTGGTGCAGGAAACTTTGATTGTTCTTCCAAAGGCCTCGGTAAGAATTATGAAGAGGCATGGTGATAGGGGGTCTCCCTATCTGATCCCCTTACTACTTCTGAAGTATCCAACTGGGGATCCATTGACAATGACCAAGAACTAGGCTGAAGATATACATGACATGATTAATGCTACCCACTACAAATGAAACCCAAACTTGAGTAGGACTGCAAGGAGGAATTTCCATGAGATTTGATCAAAGACCTTGTTCATGTCAATATTGAGAAGGAATCTAGATTTTTTGCTCTTAGAAATGGAATGATAACTTCATGGATTGTGATGACACCATACATGACATTCCTCCCTTGGAAGATGCTTCCTTGATAGGTTTTTATAATGTGAGGTAGGATTTCCCTCATTTGAATAGACATGAATTTGGTCAAAATTTTATACATAACATTGCAAAGGCTGATAGAACAAAACTCAAAGAAGGATCTACATAGTGATTTCTTGGGTATGAATGCCAAGAAAGTTGAGTTAACATCTCTTGGAATGATTCTAGAATTTTGGATGAAACAGATGGTAGAGCAAATGTTAGTTCCAATAATTTCCTATACAATCTGGAAGAACCGGGGGGGAAGACATCAGGGCCTGGGGCTTTGTCAGGCGACATGGAGAACAGGGTAGATTTGATTTCTTCATTAGTGAAATGATGTAGGAGGTGTTGGTTGAAATCATGAGGGACACTAATGGGGATGTAGCAAATGATATTTTGATGGGTAAAGCCAGAGTTGGGGGGAGGGGCTTCTAGGAAGGATAAAAAATGTTTGACCACCTCGGACCTAATTTCATGGATGTTGGTGGTGGATGACCCATCTCCTCTGAGTAGTTCATGAATCCTATTGGAGCTATGATGGTTGAGAGTGGATGCATGGAAAAACTTTGTGTTGGAGTTACCTTCTTTCAGCCATTGTATCTAGGATTTATGTCTCTAGAATATTTCTTCCCTTTCTAATATATTGTGGTAATCTTATAAAATCCTTATTTCTTCATCTCTGGTGATGGTGTCTATGTTCCCTTGCTGAATCTAATTTTCAATCAATTGAAGTCTTTCCTTTATGGCCTGCTTATTTTCAAATATATTTTCAAAAACACCCTTATTCCAAAATTTCAGATTGGACTTGATGGTTCTGAGTTTGTTGGTGACTTGAAAATTTGATTTTTCTTTATGGGGGAGGTTCCACCATTCAAATATGTGATACCTCAATCTGGGATGTTGGATCCACATAGCCATGAAGCGAAAGGGGTTTTAAAAGAGGAATGACATGCAACTTCGAAGACTAGGGGATTATGATCATACCATATTTTGGGTAGGTAATTGAGGGTGGCATCTACAAATACAGGTACATATTCATAAGATATGAGGAATCGATTGAGCCTTATTTGGATATTCATATTTCCAATACTTATATTACTCCACGTGAATTTGGATCCTCTGATTTGGATAATTATGAGCCTGTTGGAGTATACAAAGTCATTAAAGTATTCATAAATCCTACCCTATTTTTATTAGAATGATATAGGTGGGAGTTAAAATATTCGACCATAATCTAGGGCTGGTTGGAAAAAATATCTCTCATTTGATTTATGGTGTTCCATGGGTTTGCTCTCCCGATGGGGGAATTAGGAGCGTAGATATTTGAGAGGACCTAGTTTAATCTAGTTTCCTTGCTGTAGAAGAGTATATTTTTAACTCTATCAAAGGTGGATAAAATATTTCCTTCATCCTGTGAGGGATTCCATAGGTATAGGAGGCCTCCAAAGGTTCCATGGGCTGGATTGGTAATAAACTCTGCACTTTTACATATTATATTAGCTACTCTTTTAGAGTTATTATCATCCAACTTAGTTTCTTGTATAATAAGTATGGTAGGTTTAACTTCCTTACGCATAAAAGTGGTTAGCCTTTGTTTGGCTGGGCCATTAAGCCCTCTCACATTCCATGAGATGATATTCATAGTATATCTAATATTTCTAATGAACTAAGGCCACCTTTTAATGTCGCAATCTAGTTTCTACATATTCCTAAGAAATAGTATATGACCATGTGTTTGTTATTCTATTTCTAATCTAGAAATATTTTTCTATTCAAATAGGTTGTCTAACATGTGGATTTACAATTTTATTTTTCCTTCACACTCTAATTTAGAAAGACATTTTATCAAAGTTGAGTTCTTTATCAAACTAGAAATAAGGATTGTCATTAAGAATTTAATGAAATTTTATAAGCAAGTAAGACCATACCTTATCAAACACATCCTTATCTTTCTCAATACCCAATATCATGTCAACATCCTCTCTAAGCTTAGGATAAAGGTGAATGCAAAATAACCATTAGTTTAAATTCTTGATAATATTCTCTTTATCTTATCCTTTCTCAATAATGAAGTTATCCTAGAATTATTATAAGTTAGAGAGGAAATAATTCCTTGACAATATAATAAGACATTATTTCTTCAATAACCCAATACTAAGTAGGAGAAGCATAAGTGGTTTTATAATGTTTTCTAGGTTGATATTAATTTGAAATTAGAGAATCTTCCCCCTGCTCTAGACCATTTTGAAGAAGGCAATGTCATAAATTGTAAACCTAGTATATATGTTAATTTAGGCATGCTTGTGTCTTAGATCAGTATTTTGCATGTCAGTTCTCCAGATTTTTACTCCTCTATGCTTCATTGCATAGGATTTGAAGGAGGTTCCCCACTTATCTTGGATATTTCTTCTAAGTTCCTCTAAATATTGGTCTATATCTAAAGGTCTTGAATCAAGCTAGTTGTCCTCCCATAATTTTAGTTTAGCTCCTTTCCATATACTCTAGTGCATTCCTCCCCTTATGATGTCTATTCCTTGATGGATATGGTTCAATATTGTTGAGCCACATTGTATTTTGTTGATATTAAAAATTATTGTTGATTACTCCTCCTCAATCTATTTTATCCTCATAATGTTAGTCCATGGTATTTGTTTTCTTGAGTGATTCTCCATACCATTTTCATGGTTATCTTTGTTAAGGGTATTTATTCTTGTCAAGCCTAGTCCTCCATAGGCTTTTAGAAGGCACACCCTTTCCAAATTGACTAGATGTAATCTCTTGTGTTCCTCAGTGCCTCTCCACATTATTTTTTTATAGATGGTCTCTATTGCTTCCTCTATTTTAGCTGAGACCTTGAAGAGGGAGGGTATGTATATTGGGATGATTTGTAAGGTGGATTGAAGTTAAATTTTTCTTGCTTGGATGAGAAGGTTGTATTTCCAACCTATTAGTTCTTATCAAGTTTTTAAATAACATGGTTCTAGTGGATTGACTTTAATTAAATGGCTAATAAGGGTATGCTAATATAAGAGGATGGAAACTCCTCTATTTAACATTACAATATTACCTTTATTTTTATTTATCTCAAGGGAGGTGTGTTGAGAAAGTAAATTTTAATTTTTTCAAAGTTGATACTCTAAGAGGACACCCTTTCATATCTATTTAGGGTGTTTTTAGAGCTTTAGCTTCCTTTACTGTGGCTTCCCTGAATAGCAAAATTTCATTGACAAAATGGATGTGTATTTGATTTGCTACCTTGCTTGTTACTCCTAGCCCTTTGATATAATATTGTTCCTTCTATTTTACTATTGATCTACCTAGAGCCTCTACCATGATGATGAATAGGGTTGGGGATATTGGATCCCCTTGTCTCATCTCCCTAGAGCTATTGAAGTAGCCTATAGGAGATCCATTGATTAGAATAGAAAAGGTTGTACTGGAAATGCAACTTTGGATGAGTTTCCTCCATAAAAATGAGAAATGAAACTTTTCCAAGACCTTGTATAAAAAAATCTAGGATACATTGTTATAGGCCTTACTTATATTAAATTTAACCAACATACCTAATCATTTATTTTTATCAATAGAGTGGATGGTATCATGGGCAATCATAATACCGAATGGTGAGCAGAAATTCATGTCCCGAAAAACATTCATTTCTCTTCCATAAATTATCAATCCGGTAAGTTCATAAACTTATGAGTGTCACGCACAGTATATGCCTGCAGTGTTGGGGAACAAATCTGGTTGTACCTTATTTAGTTTGGTGGGGAGGTTTGTGTAATTGGATTCCAGCCAAACCAAATAAACTGAGTGCAGAGAATTTAAATAAATAAAATACAATGCTGAAAATAAAAGCACACACCTAAATTAAATAAAGCAAGAACTAAAGCAATAAAATAATCTACAAAAAATAAAGAACATAAATAAATAGGGGAGGACTACTGCAGGGAGTGGGCCCAAGCTCCCGCAGATAGTCCGCCCGGCTAGCTACGTAGAGCTTGCTTTAATAAGAGGAGTTGCACTCTTGATTAATTAAACAATAAAATAAAATAAGTTCTCTGTAGAATTAATCATTGATCTCCAATCTCTTCTGTTCATCTGGCCTGCATATTTATATAAAGCGCAACCATATCTCATTACAATAACAAATCGGTCTATTTTAATCACGTGATGTGATTTAGTTACAATTGATTCTACACATATTTTATTCTTCTATTTTAAAGTATGTTCGTTCACCGAAGGATAAATATAAATATCCTTAGGTGTACGTAACAACAAATCCTAAACTAATGCATCCTAAAAATAATAATATGCTTTAAGAGCTTTACAAGGTCAACCGGCCAATCGGTTGATAATAATAACAAACACTTTATTCTATTTAATAAATGCATGATTAAAATAGATCTCCTTTGTCTTCACGTGCAACCTCCTCCATAGTCCTTGGTCAACCAGTCAAAGTTGACTTGGTAAATCTTGCAAAGTATGAAGGCATGGAGGCACCTTCCGATTGTAGGGAGGCGCTCTTCTTCCGTTGGTGCCTTTCGATTGCAGGGAGGCACTCGTCTTCCATTGGCGCCTTCCGGTTGTAGGGAGGCGCTCGTCTTCTATGGGTGCCTTCCGGTTGTAGGGAGGTGCTCTTTTCTATTGGTGCCTTTCGGTTGTAGGGAGGCGCTCTTCTTTCGTTGGCACATTTCGGTTGTAGGGAGGCGCTCGTCTTCCATTGGCGCCTTCCGGTTGTAGGAAGGCGCCTACTTCTATTGGGCGCCTTCCTTGAAGAGGAAGGTGCCTACTCTCTTGCCTTAGTCTCTGTAAGTAGAAGTATGCCGGGTCCAAGTGGATGTAGACTGGAAAACACCATATTAGTACCAATACCTGCATTTATACACATTTCCCACTAAAAACACCAATCAAGCATAATACCGGATTTTCTATCAATTATATGCATAAGTTATATAAAATACATTTCATATGCTAATTGAACCAATGATAATTCTCCTTAACCATGTATATAAAATGAGCATTTTTGGTGCTCATCATCCCCCCATGCCTAACATGTGCCACGCCCTCGTGGCACCAAAAGGTGAAGTTATCCCTCTCGCAGGATGACCATGCCAAAAAGTTTGTCATGTCTTCGTGACAACAACCCCTGGGATATATATATATATTTTTCTATTTTTTTTTTAATGGCCTTCAGCATCTCTGTTTCTCTGCCGCTGAGTGCTGCTATTTTTTTCCATTCAGCACTACTATTTTTTTTCTCAGTACTATTTTTTTTTATTTAGCACTGTGTTTTTTTTTTCATTGAGTGTTGCTATTCTTCATCCATAGAGTGATGCGGCACCAGTAGAAGTCAGAAACACATCCTGACTAATCATTGCGAACAAATAGTTAAATTGTGACCACACTGTTTAGGGCAAATGACCACTACACTTTAATGTCGGCATTTTCCAGTGTTGCACATTAGTCATATTTGGTGAGACCAAATTTGTTTAAAATAAGTGCAATCACCAGCTACTACTTTTACCCACATCTGAAACATATTTGACATCTCCAAAACCTCCTTTGTGGTAGAGAGTAGCATCATTTATATGTGTTCGCTCAAGCCACTTGCCATTGTCATGAGGCGGCAATGAAAATGATGCCAAATTTATTCATGTAGATGCCATAGCCTCTCTCTCTCTTTTTTTTTTTTCAATTATATATTTTTTTCAAGGCACATCATGTGTTTGAATTCTAATGGGAGATTTTGAAAAATTGTGGAGGCGTCGACTGGTATTAGCATAGAAATGATTTTAAAATAACTATACACATAATTAATAAGAAAATCAGTACATACCCGGTGAATTTCGTAGAATCCGATATATATGATGCTGGTGGTGTGAGACGTCTTCACGTTGGTGCTCCTGGAGATTTTATTTATTTATTTATAAGTATCTTTATCTGTTTCGCCATGAACAGAATAGATCTTGACTCTCTCCCTTTTTTTTTTTCTTTTTTTTTCAATTTTTTTCTTCATCCTCTACATCAAAGAACAGAGTCAATCCGCAACAACTGAGCTGGTGACTCTAAACTTTGAAATACCCAACTTTTTCTCAACAGCACAAAAAATATTTTAATCCTGCATTGACGTATCTCTCTCCGAATGCATTTATAGGATGAATATTAAAATTTATACCTAACATGTGTGCGTCCAAAATGACATCCCCTTTGAATTATTTCTTTTGCATGCATAATTGGAACAACACGACATTCCTTTGTTTTCTGGAGTGAGGAAAAACAATATTTCTTTCATCATTCATGACATCTGTCAGGTGCATTGCTGAGATGTATGTGTTGTATGTGCTGGCATTGGTAGGATGTTCTCATCCATTGGTGCGATCCCCAAATTAACCTACATGCCGTAGAGTTGGAACTGCACCAATATTTGTTGCCCACATCGTGCTTGTCTAGTCAATGGGTGAAGAACAGGGGCGCCTTCCCTATGAGGAAGGCGCTTGCCTTCTAGTGGCACCTTCCTGTCGGTGCCTTCCTGTGAGAGGAAGGCACTTGCCTTCTAGTGGCACCTTCCTGTTGGTGCCTTCTTGTCGGCACCTTCCTGTGGCACCTTCCTATCGACGCCTTCCGGTGAGAGGAAGGCGCTTGCATTCTTTTGGTGCCTTCCTGGAAGAGGAAGGCGCTGGCCTCCTATTGGCGCCTTCCTGGAAAAGGAAGGCGCTTATCTTTTCTTGGTGCCTTCCTGGAAGAGGAAGGCGCTGGCCTTCTATTGGCGCCTTCCTGGAAGAGGAAGGTGCCTACTTACCATGCGTTGATTTCGAAGGAAACAGATATTTGACATCTATTTTTTTTTCAAACTCCTCCCCCATTTTATTTAGCTACCAGTTGGAGATTTCTCATTTCCCTTCGGGACCAGGCTAGTCCTCGGGAAAGAGGATACTCTCTTCCAACGGGCAGCGAAAATAAAACTTTGCTTCTGATTTGCATTTCATCGTGGAGCTATTTCAACACAAGGTGGTTTTTTTTTTTTTCATAGGAGTAAGTTAGGCGCCGACAATAAGGCGTCTTTCCCCCCATGTCTAAAAATTGTCACGTCCTCGTGACAACAGCCTTCCGAACTCCCCCTTTTTTTTTTTTTTTTACGGGAGGTTCTGATTCACCCGCATCTTCCCCCACTTAAATTGGTGATGCCCTTATCGCCAGCAACAGGTCCCTCTGCACAACAGGTCTGCAGCCCTCCAAACGTCAGGTCCCACACTGAACAATAGGTATCCCCATCCAAGGGAGAAGAAAATTGCTTATTGGTGCCTTCCTCCAGGTGGAAAAAGGCACTGTCGTATTGGGCTGATTGTAGGCACTCTCTTCCTAGTGGGAAGTAAGTGCCTTTTTCGCTTCGCCGCACTCCTAATTGCAGGGCACAAAATGTCACATCTGTTAGGCCTAGTTTAAGCCGGCTCCACCTACAGATCATGCTCATGGTTGTGTACTGTGAAACTACACCTACAAAAATTGCACACACGAAAGCAATAAAACAAGAGTCATGACTCCGTGCCTGTTAGGCCCTGGCTCTCAGGATGCCTGCATCTTGCATTCGGTTCATGATTTCCTGCAAAGCAATAAGAAAGAAATTTTTTATGCTAAACAGGACATGTTCTATGCGTTTTTTTTTTTTTTTTCACTAGGAGGATTCGCATTTTTTTTTTTTTGGTGGAAGGCGCCTTCAATGTATGGCACCTTCTTGATGCGGAAGGTGCCTCCAATGTGTGGCGCCTTATTCCTGTGGAAGGCGCCTCCAATGTATGATGCCTTCTTGATGCGAAAGGTGCCTCCAATGTATGGCACCTTCTTCATGCGAAATGCGCCTCTAATGTATGGCACCTTCTTCCTGTGGAAGGTGCCTCCAATGTATGGCGCCTTCTTGATGCGGAAGGCGCTCATGGCTCTTTGGGGGCCTAATGTATAGCCCTTCTTCTTAAGGCGCTCCAATGTATGGTGCCTTCTTGATGCGGAAGGCGCCTCCAATGTATGGCGCCTTCTTGATGCGGAAGGTGCCTTCTTGATAAACAAGGCATCTTTCACTTCATTTTTTTTTTTTCACGTATCCTCCCTCTCTTTTTTTTTTCTTTTTTTTTTCTTCTTTTTTTTTTTTTCAACGAATGTTTGAACATTCGTCCAAGCTATCGGTATGGTATGGGGTCTCCCCCATGCCGATGTCTGATCCACTCTTGTGAATGTGAGGCAGTGGTTAATGGAGCTCGTTGACCGTTACTTGAACGTTGTCTCGAAACTCTTCTCTTGCACTTGGTGTAGCATATCTGACTTTGTTTATCATCCAGGCTATAAAAGTCATGCACTTTCTAGCAAAATTTTCCCCCAAATTCCACAAGCACCTTGGGCTGGAAGCCTTTCGCTTGATCAGGGTTACTTAGCCTACCTTCAAGTGCCAATGTTTCCAAGGCAAAACTTCGTTGGCTTTCACCTGTTAGATTGGATGCTATACGATCAGGTACCCGAGACAGTTCGTATAGTGCTATTACGAACTCCATGTATGAATCTCAATTCATGAGATCTTCACAGACACCTCCTTATTTTTCTACTTCGCACTTCACGTTGTCCTGCAAAACATAAAAGAAAAATCTAAACTAAAGACGTTAAAATAAAATTCTAACTAATTTTTTTTTTCTCTATTTTTTTTTTTTGTATTTTTTTTTTCGGTCTATTCTGCCTTGACCAGAACAGATCTTGGATTATCATTTTTTTTTTTTTATCATCTGCATCAAAGAATAGGATGTCTACTTCAACCATTTGAGCTGGTGATTTTCACATCCTGGAGGTTTGTCAATGATCCATCCTAAGAATTTGGTAAAATGTACCATGTACTAAAACATCTTTGCCCTCACACTTTTTGTGAAAAGTAGATTTCTCCATGGTTTCAGATCCTCTCAAAGTTGATGTTATCTTCCACCATAGTGAGATTCTGCCTCTCTTTTGTATATTTTTTTCATATGACAACCAACAACTCACATTTTTGAAACACCAAGCTCCTCCTCAATTAGCACATAAAAAAAAAATGTTAATCCTGTGGCCTTTGTGCGGACATTTGAAATCTGATCTCCTCCAAGATTTTTCCTTGTTTTATTTAGCTACCGGTTGGAGATTTCTCATTTCCCTTCTGGACCAAGTCGGTCCTCGGGAAAGAGGATACTCTCTTTCAACAAGCAAGCAAAATAAAACTCTATTTTTGAATTGCTTCATTAACTTGGAGCCTTTTCAGCAGATGATTTATTTTTTTCTCTTTTTTTTTTTTTTTTTCATGAACACTATAAATAGCGTTCATTGTGTTGTTGGCGGCATTTGATGAAGGTGGGGTCTCCCCCATGCCTACATCTGAACTAGTCTTCTCGAAATCTTTTTTTTTTTTTTCAACTAGTCTGATATGTTGTAGCATGAGAAGAGTATTTTCCTTCATGGCCTCGCAACCAAACTTCTTTCAATGTAATGGCAAAGTGTGCAGGCCAGAAAATGACTATCCGCGAGTTAGCAACCTCGAAGAAAACATGGCATAGCGATCTGTTAAAAACACATGCTAGTTTCTGATTCACCAGGTCGCCGTAAGCGCAAGTGAAGAGCATACTCCATAACAAGGCGTTCTCTTTAAATTATGCTCTGTCATTTTCCCTGCATTATTAATTTCATCATAAAAAAAAATATTTACCAATACGTTGCAAAAATTTCAAGCCTGTAAAAATTTTTAATTTAAAACCAAGCTTCTAGAGGCACAATTTTTCAATGGTTTCCATATAAAAACACGTCCCTAAAAATTTTCAATCAGACTTGGGTTGTGCTTTTTCTTTTGATTTCTTGAAACCATTTGGAACATGATGGAAATCCTTCAATGCCAGATTTTTTTTTTTTCAACAACACATTTTATTTCTACTTCTACACTTAATTATGGTACATCAGGTTCATTCCCGCGTTTACCTGAGAAGCTAAAAATATATAAATAATTGCCTATGGGATTTGGCTCTGACTGTGCCGACAACTATTTTTGGCCTTATAAAAAGCTCCTTGGTGGACTCATGCTTCTCAAATAAAATATTTACAGGTAATTTCAAATAAGCTTTTTATCTGACCTGTAAATCAGAACACTACAGTTTAGACACTCCCCGACAACGACGCCAAAATGGTGAGCAGAAATTCATGTCCCGAAAAACATTCATTTCTCTTCCATAAATTATCAATCCGGTAAGTTCGTAAACTTATGAGTGTCACGCACAGTATATGCCTGCAGTGTTGGGGAACAAATCTGGTTGTACCTTATTTAGTTTGGTGGGGAGGTTTGTGTAATTGGATTCCAACCAAACCAAATAAACTGAGTGCAGAGAATTTAAATAAATAAAATACAATGCTGAAAATAAAATGCTGAAAATAAAAGCACACACCTAAATTAAATAAAGCAAGAACTAAAGCAATAAAATAATCTATAGAAAATAAAGAACAAAAATAAATAGGGGAGGACTACTGCAGGGAGTGGGCCCAAGCTCCCGCAGATAGTCCGCCCGGCTAGCTACGTAAAGCTTGCTTTAATAAGAGGAGTTGCACTCTTGATTAATTAAACAATAAAATAAAATAAGTTCTCTGTAGAATTAATCATTGATCTCCGATCTCCCCTGTTCATCTGGCCTGCGTCTTTATATAAAGCGCAACCAGATCTCATTACAATAACAAATCGGTCTATTTTAATCACGTGATGTGATTTAGTTACAATTGATTCTACACATATTTTATTCTTCTATTTTAAAGTATGTTCGTTCACCATAAGGATAAATATAAATATCCTTAGGTGTACGTAACAACAAATCCTAAACTAATGCATCCTAAAAATAATAATATGCTTTAAGAGCTTTACAAGGTCAACCGACCAATCGGTTGATAATAATAACAAACACTTTATTCTATTTAATAAATGCATGATTAAAATAGATCTCCTTTGTCTTCACGTGCAACCTCCTCCATAGTCCTTGGTCAACCAATCAAAGTTGACTTGGTAAATCTTGCAAAGTATGAAGGCATGGAGGCGCCTTCCGGTTGTAGGGAGGCGCTCTTCTTCCGTTGGCGCCTTCCGGTTGCAGGGAGGCGCTCGTCTTCCGTTGGCGCCTTCCGGTTGTAGGGAGGCGCTCGTCTTCTGTGGGCGCCTTTCGGTTGTAGGAAGGCGCTCGTTTCTATCGGTGCCTTTCGGTTGTAGGGAGGCGCTCTTCTTTCGTTGGTGCCTTCCGGTTGTAGGGAGGCGCTCGTCTTCCGTTGGCGCCTTCCGGTTGTAGGAAGGCGCCTACTTCTGTTGGGTGCCTTCCTTGAAGAGGAAGGCGCCTACTCTCTTGCCTTAGTCTCTGTAAGTAGAAGTATGCCGGGTCCAAGTGGATGTAGACTGGAAAACACCATATTAGTACCAATACCTGCATTTATACACATTTCCCACTAAAAACACCAATCAAGCATAATACCGGATTTTCTATCAATTATATGCATAAGTTATATAAAATACATTTCATATGCTAATTGAACCAGTGATAATTCTCCTTAACCGTGTATATAAAATGAGCATTTTTGGTTCTCATCACCGAAAATAATATTTTTACCTTTAACAAAGGCCTAATATTGTTCTAAAATGATGAAAGGTAAGATCTTACTGAGTCTTATTGCTAGATTTTTTTTTAGAATCTTTTACATAACATTGTAGAGATTGATTGGTCTAAATTCATCTAGGTGGGTGGCATCTATTTTCTTCTTGATCAAAGTGAGGAATGTATGGTTCATGCTTCTCAAAATATTCTCTTTTATCTGGGCTTCTTGGATTATCCCCACCATATCACCTTTAAAAATTTTTGAACAATGTTGAAAATAGTTGACCAAGAAAAAATATAGACCTGGTGCTTTATCTCTTTTTATTTCAAATATGTTTGTCTTGATTTACTCTTCTGATAGTCTTTTATTTTGATATTTTTTCATAGAGGTTGTGACTAGTCTTGGAATATTTCTTAACATCTCCTCCATATACTCCTCATTCTCCTCCATTTTTGCTATAAATATTTTTTTGAAGAAATCCACTACTTTGGTAGTGATTACTTCTTCGTCTTTAACCTTTTTTGTTCTTATTAATGGTAATTTATTTGGTCTTTGATGCTCTTCTATGTTTGATTAGGGTGGTGTGAAAGAATTTTGTGTTTCTATCACCCTCCTTCAACTAGATGGCTCTTTATTTTTGTCTCCTATGGGTCTTATCTTTGGAAAGGGTGGTATGGTAATATATCAGGAGATTTTTCTCTACATTTATTAGCTCTTTTGTAAGGCCTTGCAATTCAATTCTGCTATAGATATTTTTAATTCTCAATTATAGCTCCTCTTTATGTCTAAAAATATTACCAAAATATTCTTTGTTTTGCTACTTCAAATTTTATTTAAGAATTTTGATTAAAATATAGGCACCCCCAAGGAACCATGCATGATTAAAATTAGATCCAATCTATCCATTGAATAGCAATCCACCTTTACTCCCTTGCTTAAGGAGTACAAGGATGTCTTTTTTTGGGAATATTCTGACATGCCTAAAATGGATAAGGATTTCATTGTTCATAACATTGTTACTTATGAGGATACCACTCATGTCTAATAAAAATAAATGATATTATCTCCACTCATTCAAGACCTATGCAAAATTTAAATCCAAAAATTATTATATGCCAACTTTATAATACCTATTAATTATTTAGGATGGGTATATAACATTGTACATGTGAAAAGGAATATAATGTTAATCCAACTTTGTTGTGATTTTAAAAATATTAACCTAGCATGTCCTAAGGATAAAATTTATTTTCCCTATATTAATACTATTTTAAATTCTACTATAGGGTATGTAATATTTTACCTTATGGATGGCTATTCAACGTGTAACTAAATTTGAATTGACCTTGAGGATCAAACAAAAACAAAATTTACTACATCATAGGCACTATTATTGTCATGAAATTTGAGTTGAAAAATGTTAGTGTTATTTATAAATGGGTTATGATAAAAGTATTTCATGGTTTTGTAGGAAAAATAGTGGAATCATATGTATATGAATACCTATGTAAGTCTAAGAAATAAATTGGACATATACCTAAATATCATATCATATTTAAGTGAGTATGTCACTTTAAAGTTAGAATTAATCCTAAGAAGTGTGTACTTGTTATTAATTGTAGGATATTAGGATTTATGGTTTCCAATAGGGCAATAGATATTAATCAATACAACATCAAATCCATTGATGCTATGCCTCTCCCTAAAACTATTAAAGATATCAAATATTTATTGGGGAAGCTTGGAGTAATTAAGTAGTTTATTCATGAGTTAGCTTTCAAAGCTTATCCATTAAATGACTTGCTTAAGAAATATGTTGAGTTCATGAAAGTGATAATAAATCATTTCTATAATTCAAAGTATATATTTTACAACCCCCAATGCTTCACCCACACAACTTGAATAAATTATTTGTATTGTATACTTTGCATAGTCATGTTTCCTTGGGAGTGGACCTTACTCAACAAGATGATAATAATAGGGAGTATACCATGTACTATATTAGTCACACAATGCTTCTAGTAGAAACTCAATATACTCTACCTTCACATATGATTTACATGTAAGAATATAAGACATTATATATTGTATCAAAAAAACATGTGGTCATTAAAACTAATTCTTTGAGACACCTAATACAAAATTCGTACATCTCTAGTGAAAACTATTATAAAAAATCTATCACAATGATGTAAAAATTTAAAATTTTCAATAATACACAAAAAGATATTAAAACTTAAATGATTGTTGGTTAGTTAGTAGTAGCTCTTGATCTAATGTAACAATTCCTAAAGGAGGCATTATGCGATGATGATATAATGGTTATTTCATGTGCTCCTCATGAGACGGAAGAGGTAGAGCAGGTACGAAAGGGGTAGGTGGGAACCTCGAGCATGGATCAAGCGAGGATTCATTGGAAGGTAGTCAGGCTATAGCAAATTTGGAGGTGGGCATCATGCGAGGGCCCGACCCTCCTCAGAAAGACCCCGACAAAAAATATACAAAGGACAATGCGGGGCCCAAGAAGTGGTTGTATTTTGTTGAGACTCTTAGAGGAAAAAGAAAGGAGGTTCTCTCTCTTCCGCCCCTAGTTCTAGTAAATAATAAAATTTCAGCCTTGGAAAGTTCCATGAGCCCTTTTATTTCAATGGAAGAATTCTCCCTGGTAGGCAATTTTTTCGGAGGTAGGCCATACATGGAGACTATCAAGGCTTGGGCGACAAGTAAATGGTGACCAGTAGGCAGCTTGGAGTTGATAGCTCTAACTTGAGAGTTCTTCATTATCCATTTTAACAATATGGAGGATGCTAGCTACATTTTAACAGGAGGTCCTTGGTTTTTGGGCAAAATGAGCCTTTTTCTCAGATGATGGGGTGAAGATTTTGACCCTGAAAAGCAAAATATTAAAACTACCCCTATTTGGGTTTGTCTCCTGAGTCTACGTGCCCAATTATTTAATTAATATTGGCTACAGAGCATAGCAAAAACTATAGGGGACCTGATCTCCATTGACCATGTGACCTTGGACAGAATAAGGATGACTCATGCACAAATCTATCTAAATTCTAGTTTGGATAATTATTTGCCAAGGTTTGTGGAGCTAGAGTATGGAGAATACTATCAAAAACAACTGGTAGAATACAAGAAAAAACCTAAATTCTATGTAGAATGCAAAAATCAAGGACATCTATGCAATCAGTGCCCTAACCTGGTAATGAATAGAGAAAAGTAGAAGTAGGGAATGATAGATAGAGGAAATTTGAGGAGTTTCCCTGGTAGAGGCGATTTTAATCAGGTAAACTATGTCTACCAAAAAAAGAAAAGAGATGGTGCAGGGTCCCAACAAGACAAAGGAAAACAATAGGTTGTTGGCAACCAAAATACTCAGGTAAGTTCCAATCCTCTGGTTTCAAATAAATTTTCAATTCTATCCAATATGGGAGTAGGAGGATTATCGAAAGACATGGAAGCCTAGAACCTTCAGGCTAACCTTTCTGACTCTCTAGAATCCCCATACAAGTCAGGATCATCAAACCCTAATGCTAAAATTACTATAAGCCTCGTGGGCATCACAAATCCAAACCCTAATGCCCGATCTCTAGAATCCCCATCCAAGTCGGAATCCTTAAACCCCAATGCTAAAAATACTTCAAGCCCAGTGGGCATCCCAAAGCCAAACTCTAATGCTGAAGAACTTAGGAAGAAATTTAAGGCATTGGAAAATAAAAAATCTCATCTCCCTAACATCATCATTAGGAGCCAGGTGAATCCTACTAAGGGGCCATCCCATAGACCAGGGGAATACAGGAAAAAAGGAGAATATTTGGATGTAGGGGTGGAGATATGTGAAACTCTTCAAACTAAGGAATATGGCAATTTGGTTCTACAACAAATTGCCTCCCCCTAGTTTAGTCCTAAACAAACCAGGAGCACTATGAAGTCTCCTATAGATTTTGGAAGTGAAAAAATAAGAGGGAGAATATCAAATGATGAGCATCAAAAAAATTAAAACTGATAATGACATTGCCAATGGAAAATAGAAAACCTTGTTTCAACAGGTTATTCTGGGTTCTGAAGACAACAAATTAGAAAAACCCCCTCAAGGGATGGAGAGAGGAAGAAATCCCAAAAAATCTAAATGAAGTTCCTCTCATGGAATGTGAGAGGCCTCAATGGCCTGCCCAAACATAGGGAAGTTAGTGCAATAATAAATCAAGTGAATCCAACTATTATCATGTTGCAAGAAACAAAAAATGATGAGATTCAGTCAAAAAAAGTAGCAAAAAAAATCTGGAATCAAGGGGATATGGTTTGCAAATCAGCCAGAGGAGCTTCTAGAGGCCTTATGACTTTGTGGGATCCCTAGATAGTAGAAGGCACCATTATTCAAAAATATGACAAGGTTCTTAGTGTTTTATTTAAGGAAATAAACATCAACAGGTCGTGGATCCTTTCAAATATTTATGCCTCGAATTCAATTCAAGGGAGATCTCTACTGTGGGAGTACTTAGGCAATCTGAGTGAAATATTTCATAATGTCCCATGGATTCTGGCTGGGTATTTTAACACGCCTCTTTACCCTTCAGACAAAATGGGTGTAAATGGACCACCTATCAGGAGCATGGATGAGTTCAATGAATTTGTGAACTCCAACATGTTTATGGATGTAAAAATTAGAGGAGAAAATTATACCTAGAGCAATCGGTGGATAGGGTGTCATCTCATTCAAGAAAGGCTTGACAGGTTTTTCTATCAAAGGAGGCTACAAATTTGTTCGGTGATTCTACCCTGCAATCCCTTCCTAAAATTGTCTCTGATCATAATCCCATTTTTTTGGAGATCCCTAACTCTCTATCCTTCAAGAAACCTTTTAGATTTCAATATATGTGGATCAAACATTCCAGTTTCAGAGATAACTTAATTCAGTGGTGGCAACGCCTGTCAGGGGTAGTGCGACTTTTAAACTTTCCGGCAAATTAAAGTTTGTTAAGGAAAAGCTTCGAACTTGGAACAAAGAGGTCTTTGGGAACCTCTTTGAAAATAAAAAATAGGTTGTTGAAAGTTTGAATATAATTGATCAGAGTATTCAACATGGTGATGCTGATGAAACTACTAGGCAGGAGGAGCGGACAAAACTAGCAGAATTTCATAACATTTTGTTCTGTAAGGAAATCTATTGGATGCAAAAATCAAGGGCTCTTTGGTTGAAATATGGAGATTAAAATTCCAAGTTTTTTTACGTCACCACACTTAGAAATAGAAGCAATAACAAGATACAAATTTAAAAAAAAGTAGATGGTTCTATTACTTAGGACTTAACAGAAATAAAAAAGGAGGCAGTAACTTATTTAAATTCTATCCTTGGTCAGGAATCGTAGTGCAATGAGGAGGCCAAATATATTCTCTTGCAATCCATTCCTAGCATAATAAATGAGGATATAAACCTTAAGCTTCTAGCTCCCTTTTCTTATGAGGAAATTAAGGAAGCCTTGTTTAGCATGGATCCAGACAAAGCCCCGAGACCCGACGGATTTCCCCCTCGTTTCTTTCAAGATTTTTAGGACATCGTAAGTGAGGATGTAATTTTTGCTTTCAAAGAATTCCAAGCAAGCAATCATATCCCAAAAGGTCTCAACTCTACTTTTATTTCTCTAATTCCTAAGATGCAAACCCCTGAATCTATGGCTGACTTCAGGCCAATTAGTCTGTGAAATGTTTCTTACAAGATCCTAACTAAAACCATTGCAAATAGAATAAGAGATGTTCTGCCCCACATCATAAATATGTACTAGGGAAGCTCTGTACAGGGCAGGTCAATCTTGGATAGAGTTATCACAGTTCTTGAAGGTCTACACTCTGCTCATAAGACTAACAGGTCTATTTTTGCCCTCAAGTTTGATATGAACAAAGCTTTTGATAGGCTAAATTAGGACTTTTTGATTGTTGTCCTCATTAAGTTTGGTTTTCACCACCAATGGGTTAATTTGATCAAATAATGCATTTCTAAAGCATGGTTCTTGATTCTGGTTAATGGAACAACTGTTGGTTACTTTCAAAGTTGTAGAGGAATTCGGTAGGGGGACCCTATCAACCCCATGTTATTCATCATTATCAAAAATGCTTTTAGTTCAAGGCTAATTGTGGGAATCAAGGCAACATCTCTCACTAGGGCTATTTCTCACCAACAATTCATTGATGATACCCTTCTATTGACTAAGGCGTCGGTGGTTGAGGCCAAAAGAATTAAATACATCCTACAACTCTACGAGGATGTTGTTGGTCAAAAAGTTAATTTGAGTAAAAGCAAGTTATATTTCTTGAACACCCCCCTTCAGATGCAAGGAAGGATTGCGGAAATTTTAGGGTGTGATATAGCAAACCTCCCCACTTCGTATCTTGGTCTCCCTCTTTCGATTGGTTCTTCGAGAGAGTTAATTGTGGGACAGGGTTATTGAAAGAATTCAAAAAAAACTTGTTGGATGGAAAGGTCATCTTCTATCTCAAGCAGGAAAGCTGACCCTCACTAAGGCCTCTCTTCAGAGAATTCTAGTATATTTCCTCTCCGTTTTCAAATCCCCTGTGAAGGTTTTCCAAAAAATTGAGAAACTCCAAAAATAATTTTTATGGACTGGATTAGAGGAGAAAAAAAGGATACACCTTGTAGGATGGACCAAAGTGTGCAGACCCAGGGAAAATGGGGGCTTAGGTCTGAGGATAATTGCTCATATGAATTTAGATTTACTAGCTAAGAAGGTGTGGTGCCTCATTTTTGGTGAAGAAAATGAATGGAAATTTATCATAAAATGAAAGTATCTTCAAAATATGGAATTCCTAAGCGACTCAGTTCCAATCAGAGGTTCTGCATTTTGGAAAGCAATTCTCAATTGTAAGGAAATCATCAAAAAATATTAAAGATGGGTTTTAGGCAACGATGAGAGGATAAATTACTAGAATGACAGGTGGGATAAGGATGAACCACTGACGCAATATCCTAACTTAGCCTAAATAAGGGATATCATAGAAGAACTCATTGGCAAAAAATTCTTCAATTATATGGTTGAGGACAGAGGCAGAATGAAGCAAAAACAAATAAGTATTCAGGGATTTCAAGTGGAATAAAATGATCTTTGTAACATTCTCGAGAAACATTTTATCCCCATGAAACCCAAGGAATATCAAGTGACCTGGGATCCTACAAAAAATGAGCAGTTCACTGTTAAATCATCTTACAAGCTTCTACTTGATGACGAGGATTTTGTCCTCCAAAAGGACTTGGTTTGGATAAAAAATTTAATTCCAAAAATTGTAGTCTTTTCATGGCTGGTTATCTAAGGAATAATTCTAACCATTGATAATATGGTGTGTAAAGGTATTTGTATCACTAATCATTGTTATCTATGCAGGGCTAATTGAGAGACCATTTCTCACATTTTCCTTGAGTGCCCTTTTTTCTTGACTGTCCTAAGTGGGATTTTTCAGGCCTTCAATATTTCCTGGGTTAAACCAGCCATCGTACTTGATTTTTTCATCTAGTGGCCTTTCCAATTTTCAAACCAAAGACTTAGATACATGTGGAAAATTTGTCTCAATCACTATCTTTGGCAGGTGTGGTTAGAAAGGAACCATAGAGTCTTTAATGAGTCTATCCATGATCATCAAACTATCATTGCCAGGATCCTATCCTTTTCTAATGAGAATGTGAACCTTATCCCTTTTGATAGTTGTAAACCTCATCTGCAGGAGACCATGATTGCTCAATATTTAATCTTAACCTTGTTATATGAGTCTGTGCCTAGGGTAGTCAACCCCATAGCCAATGTTAAGTGGTCCCCACCTCCTACGGGTTGGTTTAAGCTTAATTTTTATGGAGCGAATAAGGACAATCCTGGAAGAGCAGGCACTGGTGGCATTGTGTGAGATCATAATAGGAATATGATGCTTGCATTTTCTTAATATTTGGGAACAAGGACGAAAAATGAAGTTGAAGCTAGAGATATGTGGAGAGGCCTTCAAATGACTCAAGACTTAGAAGGCAATTTGATTGTAGAAGGAGACTCTATGCATGTTATAAATATCCTCAATAATTGGAAAACACCTCCTTGGAGGATTAAAACAATTGTTGAAGAGGCTAGGATCATTTTCCAGGGAAGACAGGACAGAAAAGCCCAACATGTATTTCGAGAAGCTAACAAAATTGTTGATAAGCTAGCCAATTTGGGTGTCGATGGTGATGAACTTTTCAAATGGGAACACGATGTCCCGAGTGAAGTAGAGGAGCTTATTCAACAAGAATACCAAGAATGATAGTCAAATTTACCAATAGGGAAGGCATTGTAAGTTCGAAGGCTAGGAGTATTCAAGCCTCTTTTTTGAAATGGACTCGCAATAAAAATTATTCGATGTGTCAGTCTTCGTGGATGCTGCTTGGAAATACCACAAAGACTAATGGTGGCAGTCACATGTCAGATAACATGGCTCCTAGTCATATTAGTAATTTTAGGTTGGTTTATAATCACGGGGCAAGAAAGAAACATCAATATAAGACTTTGACCAAAGCCACGTGGACCACAAAATAGCCATCGCCATAAATCTAGCCAGAAGGTTCACTTCTCCAAGGCTGATTGGCCAAGACGGGATGTGGTCCCAAAGCATGTCATATACGAAAGAAAGCAATTAAAAAAGAATTATTAAGAGTAACTGTCAATACAAATCTTGGATTTTTTTTCAGTACTCTGTTATGTGTGTTTGCAGCTTTTTGTTTCTCCACTGTTTCAAGGAAGGGATCCGTGTTTTTTTATTTTTTTATAATTATGATGTAGGTGTGTTTTCTCGAGGTATACCCAAAATGTTGTATGGGAAGTTTCTTTTTGATAACATGCTATGTGCCTTACTGGATTTAATGGCTTTGGCGGCATGTAGATTTTACATATATATGATCCTTAGTAAGGACATTTTTATCAACAACCCTGGGCTGATTTTTGTGAAAGGTTTTGGGTCAACCTGTAAAACCCGGTATTAATGCTATAGTATCTTATCTACCAAAAAAAATTAATTTGTCATATTTTCTTCCTCCATTACCTCTAGTATTACTTAGGAGTTAGTTCCTTGTGAACTTAATAAATAGGTAAAATCCCTTAGAGTATTCTAAATATGCTAAGAGGCATGATAAAATAAAGGATAAATCTAAAGCTAAAATAATCTAACAAATACCTCCACCCTAATACTTGGATCCTTTACATTGATGGAGTGAGAAATGAGTTTAAGGAAGTTGATATCTTTCTCAAGTATTTAATGACTAACCTAGCTATGACTGTATCCTTCCATTAATTATTTTTTTGTATCACTAATAATGTTTGATAATATGAGGCTCTAATTTTTGGTCTATGAATATTAACACATCAAAATGTTTGGCAAATCTCAAATTGTAGTTCATCAAAAAATGGTTAGTATAGTTTCAAAGCTCCCCATTTGCATCCTTACCTCCGAGTGGCTATAGATTTGACTAATGCATTTGATTTTTTTCCACTAATCATTCCCATAGGGGTTAAATTCTAAGACTAACTCCCTATGCATTTTATATAGGAAATTTATACCATATGAAAACATTACTAAAATTAATCTAGTGGTTAAAGTTCATCATGAACTAGTAATTGTTGTCAATGATGGCCTAGTGGATGTGCATACAATAAAGGTCAATGCTATTTATTTGAAAATACCTCTTGATGATCCTTAATATGGTAACATTCTCTCTCTCTCTCTCTCTCTCTCTCTCTCTCTCTCTCTCTCTCCTCCCCTCCCTCTATTGACCACTAGTTCACTACCTTCTAGGGAGGAGGATGGGGTGCTCTACCAATATTTGTAGCTAATATCACTAACTGTAATTCAAGGACTAGATTCCAAAATAGGTCAAACTCTCCATGAATATCCTAGGTGTGATATCTCATTATATAATATGGTGATGTCACAATCAAGTAGGAATAGGAGTGAGAATTTTATTATACTTGTTATGAGATTGTTTGGTCCCTGATGCCCTAAGTGTCAACCAATTATTTTCACCATATTAGGATTAGCCCTAGCTTGCTAGCCTTATATGGATAATTTTAGCATAGTTTAATCTAAAATACTTTATTTTAATCATGCTTGAATTAGAATAGCTTTTGGCACTAACTATTAACATATTTCTTTGCTATATTAGTATAAGAATTTTGGTTTATTTGGTATTAATTTGAATAATTATATAATATATATAGATATAAATATTTTCCTATAAATATTTTGGTGAATTTAATGTGAAACCACCTTTTGAGGTATTTCTTTCCATTTTTATCCCCTAGGGTTTAGTAGGCTAGTTATAGTATATTTTTATATTGGCTACCATATCTTTTAGGTGTTGAATAAAACTATCGTAGGTTTCCTCCTTCTCTCAGGGCTTTCCAAAAATTAAATTTTATATTATATAAGTGTTTTTGTGTTATATTTCCTTAAGGGTATAAAAATTTGGTAAAACCCAAGTTGTTATTGACAATAATTTCTACTTATCTTTATAACTCCTCTAGATTATTCTAAGGCTAATGTAATGAATACTAGGTTAAATAAGCATATTCTAGAATTTTTAGAAATATAAGAGGATACTCTTCTTTCTATTACCTTCCAAATTTCATCAACCATATTTTTTCACTTCCTCAAGACAATGAACCTTAGATTATGGAATCGTCTGATAGATATTATGATTCAAAAGAACAAAATAACTCTTGTATTGAATTTTATAAACCATATAGATCTATGATAGGGTCCAAAAAAACTATAGGATTTATAGAGAACTTGCCTTGTGATGCTTGTGCTTTTCATAATCCTTGCTCTTAGAATCTTGTTTATCTTCATCACTTTCATTCTTGGTAACAGTACAGTCAGTAGCATAATGACCAAACTTTCCACAATTGAAACATCTTATATTTTTCACGCTTTTGAGCTTTCTAGAGAACTTTCCTTTTTTGCTGTAATATGCCTCTTCATCACTAGAAGACTCATCACTCTCTTGAAGCTGTTTACCCTTGGATTTCTTGGTAGCCTTGAAAGCTGCCTCTTTCTTGACATCAACCTTCACTTGAGTTCTCAACTCAAATGCTGCAAGTATACTATGGAGCTTATCCTTTTTCAAATTATCCAAATCTTTAGCTTCCTCAATAGCAAAAATATTTTCACTAAATCTATTAGGAAGAGATCTTAAAATCTTATCACAAACATCATTTTTAGCAACCTCAAGACCTAAGTCTTTCATGGAGTTAACAACCTCATCCATACGAAGCATGTAGTCACTAATATTTTCATCATCATTCATTTTGAGTTGTTCAAACATACCTTTGAAGTGTCTCAACTTGGCCTTTCTAACATTTGTATCACCTGTATGAACCACCTGCAACTGTTTCCACATTTCACTAGCTGTCTTGCAGTGAATCACTTTGGTGAGATCTACTTTCTGTAAGCCTTTCAGGATTGCATTCATTGCTGTGATGTAGGAGCCTTTCTTCTTTAGTATTTAGACCATGTACAAGAATAGTGTACTCATCTTCAATTACTTCCCATACCTCGTTACCAAGTGCCATTAGATGAACCTTCATCCTTGCACTCCAAAGACCAAAATCTGACCCATCAAGAATAGGTGTTGCATTGCCACTTGAATAATCCATTGTGTTCTTTACTAGCTTTTCCATCAAGCTGTTAAACTTTCTGAAGGCACCCGCTCTGATACCAATTGAAGAACACAAGCTTATACTGAAAGGGGGGGGTGAATAGTATAAGACCTCCTTTTAATTTTTCCTTTATATTTCAAAACATTAAAGCAATATACCCAAAGCAATATCAAAACAATGCACAATATCATCCACAAAGTGACACCAATTTTAACGTGGTTCACCCAGAAAGGCTAGGCTACGTCCACAAAACTTTTTGCTAAAAGTTATCTCAACATTCTTTGGGAATCCTTCCCAATTACAATGTTTATGAGCCTCGGCCCAAAGGAGATACCTTCCCCCAATCAAAATTTATGAGCCTCTTCTCAAAGGAGATACCTTCCCCTCTGCTCTAGAAATGATCCCTCAGAAGATCAACTGCCTCTACCTCTTGCCGGCATGTGGAACTCCTTTCCATCGAAGACCTCTTGTCCTCAATGCTTAGCCTAAGAGACCACTGCCTTCTATGATCACATCCACAGTAGCTTAGCAACCTGTACCAAACATAGTCAGTCGATCTAGTACAAGTATTCCTCTATCTGTCAGATCTGTCTAACTTTGAACAAATCAATCCTCTGCACACAAGACTTCTCAAAGACTTTCCAAATCTGTCCTCAAGTTCTTCTCAAAGAACCAATGCACCTCTATCCTCAAGAAACAGCACTCCACATTCATCTTTGCCCTTTGTGCTCTCTACACCCTCTGCTCTCTTTGTGCAACCACAGCAGCACCATCTTCGCACACTCTACTTCCTTTGCGATCTTTCACACTTAGAATGATTCGATGAAATGCACTCTGCACACTACGATCAAATTTTTCACTCTGCTCTCAGTGATCGAACTTCTTGCTCTGCGCACTATCTATGAACGACGCACATCAACCACACCACCAACTCTTCAAAATAGCCTGCCTTTTATAATAACACTTTAAAGATCAAAATGTTGATCTTAGTCGGCTGTAACCCTGATCTTTAGTCGGCTGCACAACCCTAAACTTCATCGGCTGCAAACCCTAATCTTTGTCAACATAAATTTAACTTTGTCGGCTTCACTGCCTTTGTAACTCTTTTGAAGCTTCTGTCGCAAAAATACATGTCGCGATATCACGACATCTTTGCAACCGTACACTTTCTTTTGGCTTTTGTCATGATATCGTGACACTTTAGCCTTTGTCGACTTCAACTAAGCTCTTGTCGCGATATTGGGACACTTCTGTCTTTGTCAGCATCAACTTTGCTTTTGTCGCGATATCACGACACTTCTTCCTTCGTCGACCTCATTTCTACTTTTGTCACAAAATTGTGACACTTCTGAATCTGCGGACTTCGTATTCACTTTTGTCATGATATCGTGACACTTCTGTCTTCATAGCCTTCCTCTCTACTTTTGTTGTGAAATCGTGACACTTCTCCTATTGAGGACTTGCTTTCTATTTTTGTCATGAAATCGTGAAACTTTCACTACCTTGCACTCTTCTCTGCTTGCACTAGCGAAAACATGAAATGTCACAAAATCATGACACCTTTCGCTTTCATACACTCTTCTCTACTTGCACTAGTGAAAACGTGACATGTCACGAAATCGTGACACCTTTCACTTTCGTACACTCTTCTCTGTAGGCACTAGCGAAAATGAAACATGTCACGAAATCACGACACTTTCACTGCATTGTGCTTTTCTCTGCCTTACGCCCTCGAAAATAGAACATGTCATGAAATCGTGACACTTTCTGCATTCGTACGCTTTTTCTTCAATATGTCACGAAATCGTGACATTTCTTACTTCGAAACCTTTCCTTTGCTACATGTCACAAAATTGTGACAGTTCTTACTTGGAACATTTTCATCTATAGCATGTCACGAAATCACGACGGTTCTCACTTCGAACTCTGTAGCATGTCACGAAATCACGACAGTTCTCACTTCGAACTCTGTAGCATGTCGTAAAATCGTGACACTTTTCGTGTTACTTTCTCTCTCTTTGAACTTGTCACGAAATCGTGACAATTCACACTACGGACTCTCTCTTCTGCATTATGTCATGAAATCACGACACTTTTTCTTTCGGACTCTCTCTCCTGCAACATGTCGTGAAATCATGACACTTTTTCGTTTGTACAACCTTCCTTGCAATATGTCACGAAATCACGACATTTTTGACTCCGTACATTCTCTCTCCTCTTTGAGTCATGAAACTGCAACATGTCGTGATATCGTGACACTTTTCTAAAAATCTTTCTCTCTCCTGCTTAAGTCACAAAAATGCGACATGTCACGATATAGCGACACTTTTCTAAAATGCTTTCTCTCTCCTGCTTAAGTCGCAAAAATGTGACATGTCGCGATATCGCGACACTTTTCTAAAAAGCTTTCTCTCTCCTGCTTAAGTCGTGAAAATGTGACATGTCGCGATATCGTGACACTTTTCCAACTTTCTTTCAAACCTGTCAGCTTGGGGTTTGCAAAAGACCTTTGAAACTGTCATGCCGTAACCTTCATCAAAATAGATTATTTGACATCAAATCAAATTCCTTCAAAAGCTTCTTGACATCAATGACAACTTATTCACTTGAGCAAATGCAATGTACCCAAAGTACCCAAAATTGCCAACACGTGCATGAAGGCTCTTCTATTTCCTCAAATGTTACATATTACACTCCCCAATGTTTAGGCTTCTTAATTAATGTTACACTTTCCCTAATGTAGTCCTCAATGCCCAATCTTATATTCAGTGTTACAAAGTGCTCAAACTTTTCCCTATGGCAATCTTCTATGCTATGACTCTTCTTGAATGTTACACTATGTTAAATCAAACTTTTCCTTGGTGTTCAATGCTCAAAAATTTCCCTTGGCATTATACACCTTCCTTGGGTGCTTTTAATACCCCTTAGACAATTAGACTTCCACTTAGACATTCTAGATTCTGCTATCAATCTTTGATTACTGCTATGATAGACCTAGTTGTACTTAGATATTATGATATTTCTCCTTGGAATGTTGTTGGTTTGCACTCAATACTCCTTCAAAACTTTAGATACTTAGTGTTCCTCCTTATCATCCTTTGTGTTTGATCTTGGTGTTCCTCTTATAAAGCTTATATGCCTTGGATATTGTACTTTGATATTATCCTCTATTACTACATCTAGATATCCAACTTCTTCTCCTTTGTTATAGCCCTCAATACTAGTCCTTTAATGTGCTTGAATATCTAACACTTTTCCTTTGTTATAGCACTTGGATATTCAACATGTATCCTTGATTATTGCCCTAAGATGCTCAATACTTCTCATTTGTTATTGTAATTTATCCAACACATCTCATGTATTATTGTGCTTAAATGCTTTATTGCAATATTTAATGTTTCTTCTCCACTACTTAGACTTCCTTGCACCATTACATATGCTGACCAAAAATATTTTTCTTATGTTCAATTTAAGAATATTGACCTCTACAAACAATAAACCTTGGATTTTGTATTATTTGTTAATCTCTTTCTTTTGATGTAGGTGATAACTAATGGCTCATATGTTCTTCTTCATTTATAACTAAATAAATGAATGGTATTTTCTCTATGTTCATTTATGCTTGGGATGCCTCCTCTTGAAACTTATGCTTATGCTATCTATCACTTTATATTATGGATACTTCATATTATGGGATGTCTTCTCTTTCTTCTATGGTATCTTTATTATAAGTCATCTTTATTCAATCATTTTTCTTTCTTCACAATGGTCCTCTAATTGGGCCTCTTTTCCAATCTTACAACTTACCTTATATTACTTCAAGAACTTATATATATATATATGGATGTATCTTTCTCAAGATCTAATATATCTTTCTTCTTTCTATTGTTATATTTTCTATATTATTCCAAAATCTAAATCTCTATTCTGCTCTCTTATATAATCTAATGCCAAGGATTCTATAACTTAAATCTTCTCTTGAATTAATGTCAAGGTCTAAATAACTTGAATCTATTTCTCTTCCTAAATCCTTTTTGTCAAGGTCAATAAATTCATGACCTAAAACTTGATATCTAATGTCAAAATCAATCTCTTTATGACCTAAATCTACTTTCTCTACACTTGGTAGTTGAAACTCTTCTCTATCTGCTATAGGAAGCTTCTCACACTTTTTTATAACAATCTGAAATCAATAATATCTTAGGTTGCACCTAAGGACCCAAAATCAATATCAAAGTATCTTTGTTCTAAAACTCAAATCTCTAATGTCAAGGTGACATTGAATATCCCTAATTCCATTAATCTTTCTATGTCAAGTGTTAGCAATGAACCTAAATTCTCTCTTGATGTTAAGGTGACTCTAAATGTCCTTGTAGCTTCTATAAACTTTCTATGTCAAGGGACATCTATGTCCCTAATTATTCTACCTTCAATGTCAAGGGTTGGCTATGTCCCTAAATTATCAACTATCTCAAAGTTGATACACCTTTCAATATAGTTGAGTCTTGGTATTCATTGGTTATTCTTCAATCATGGAAAGACTCTAGCCTATCTACTCACTATGACCTTATAATAGATTCCAAGTCTCACTACCTTTAAAGTGGATAGACTCTTAATCAACTTTATCAAACTAGAAAAAAATGATTTATGTAAGTGGCTAAATAACTCTATCAATCTGAAAAAAACTAGTGGTAGCTATGATACCATAGATGGAGTTTTATGCCTTAATACTACCACAAATATCACAGGTTAAATATCATAGGATTGAATGTAATATAGCCATAAACTAATAATGTCAAGATAATAATAAGAGTATAATATTATAAGAAAATTAATATATAAATCAAGACTAATAATATATAAAATAAAATTCAATAATAAATAGAAACATGAATGTAAATAGCATGAATCATACATGTACTAAGCATGTAGAAAAAATTATAATATTAATTGCTCAAAATATATGCAATTTGTATTGCTCCTCTTTCTCTTTACAAATATGATAAGAACTTGTTTTTTTCTCTATAATGTGATGTATATGATATATATGATATATTTTTATAAAGTATCCTTATGGAGTATATATCCATCATAGAATGACTCTTTACGTACTTGACTATTCCTTTCCATGTGCCAAGTCTCATGACTATTGGCTTCTCTATTTGACACTTGCATACTTGATGAACACTTGACACTATATTGTATGCACACCTAAACATGAATCTTACACTTCCATACTTGCACACTCTATCCTAAGACACTTGTGCACATATTTGCATTACATATTTGATCTCTTACATATAAGACACTTGTGCACATAGAATCAAGTTACACTTACACACTAACTCACATGACACTTTGTGCATTTCCTGCATATTACAACTTTACATGACACTTGTGCATTTTATGAACATTCATACTTACATAAAATGGGAATATAACTCACACTATATACTATGACTCAACCCTAATCTATTATTTATAAATGTACCATAGGGGTACATTAGCATGTATCAAATAATTTGATATACTCCAACAAGGATGGCATCAAGGAGAGCCTCCATGAAAGGAGTTGAACTAGACAAGCAAGAAAAGGAAAAGAAACTTTGATTAGAAATCATAGCTCTATCAAGGCATTTCAACACCCACTTTTCTCCTTCTTTTTTATTAGACCAAGAGAACCAAGTATGATTAGAGAAGGAGGAGGAGAAATAGGAATTAGGGTCAAAAGCCTCAATTTATTCTTCATAAAGTATCAATCTTCATGTTCTCCTATAACTTAAAGTATAGGAATAATACCAACTTTATCATATGAATATTCAACCATATTAAAGTCAAAGTTGATAATCCAAATGGTAGGGAAAAGGGATAAAACAATCCACTACCAAATCTCATAGCTACCTAAAACATCATTGGGAGCATAAATATTTAGAATTACAAGGGATTGATTTGCAGGCTCCAAAAAATCCAAACTGCATGAAAGGTCCCTTCCACTCCCTAAGTCATAAAATGAGAGTAGTAGTTATCCAACATAAAAATTACTGCTCCTTCTCTACCAAGAGTATGAGAGGAAGAGTAAAGAGCTAGATAAACTGACAAATATTGTGTAGAGTAAATTTTGCTACCTTGACATCTTCTAAGTAGAGAATATCAATAGCACCAAATATTGAAGAGATATCTAAAAGACTCTAGTGGACCAAGTACTTTCTAATTGGGTCCATTAGACCACAAACATTCCATGAAAGACACTTCATTGGGAATGCTCAAGGAGTAGAACCCTCTCTATTTCCTTAGTATCCTCAAAGTCTAATAGAGAATCAAAGACATTTGAGATAAAGCATTCATGATTCTCACTTACGAATTTAACTTATCTTATCTTTTTCAATAGATCTCCCAAGTGTTTTATAATAGGACTTTAAGAGTGGTAAGTCACCCTTGTGGGTAGGTTGCTTCAAGGAAAAAAGAGTGAGGAGGAAGAGGATATTAGAGAGGGGTGATGGAAGATGATGGGGAGCTAGTAGGGTTCTCAACATGAGGTTGTGGGTTGCTTGGAATGAAAAATGCAAAGGTGGATCCAAGATAATTAGGGGTGGAGGAAGGATAAGAAAAAGGTATAACTAAAGTAGTGGGAGGTGAGAGTTTGCATGAGATTCCTATGAAGGTTGAGAGACGAGCATTTTTATTATTATTATTTTCCACTATTATCCATTCTTCTGACCAATTGACATCTAATGGCATTGGTGCAAGTGTAGGAGTAGTTATCATAGGGAACTTGGATTTGAAGCATCCTTCCATGAGTGGAAAGTATTTGATTTTTTGAGTTGTTGACTAACATTTGTAACATGTATTAAAAATTTAATATAAACCACTCTTTGCTAGAAATGTGTCTTCTTCTTGGATGTTATCAAATTTTTTAGGTCCTTAGAGAGGTCAACCTCAACACACAGATGCTTGTGGGGATGGACAACATAAAATTTTTGTTGTTCCATGCAAATATTTTTGTTTTGGGTAATACATATCCTAATTTGTTGGCTACATAAATCCTAAGTATGTTTCAAGTAAATTTAGGCATATTGTTGAATGCTACACAAATTATATGCATATTTATTAAATAAAATAAATGCAACAAATATAGTAAATCAAATAAAGTTATCATAGAAATGGGTAAAAGAGATATTGTGGGGCAAATAAATGAATCTCATATATATATATACATACATATATATATAGTACATATTTGTAAAACATGGTACATAGGGCATTGATTTCAATCATCCCAAGCTACCCTCTATACCACGTACATATCCACATTTATTAAATAATTCTATATGCATCTCATGGATATTATGGTTGATACAAAGAATACCTAGAATACAACACAAAATGAATAGGTTGTGGATACAAAATCAACTCTTTAATATCTTTGACTAAGTGTTGGGCATCTATATCATTGTTTAAGAGTTATAAGTTTGTAAGCATCATGACATTGACATACAAAATCTTGCTAACTCTCCTTGGGTCCATGCTAGATACAACTAAACTTGAATTACCAACTACTATAAAGCTTGCTCTCTCTTGAATTCCTCTTATCGAAGTTGTAGCTCTAAATCCCTCTCATAGATTCAATATGTTGTGTGATATTTGCTCAATTCCTAAGTTAAAATGGCACAAAGTTGCCATGCTTTGTTATACAAATATGTTGATCTCTTCGAGGGACTAGCCTAGAATAGAGATGGTGGTGGAAGGTTGTCAAATTTGATGACCCCTCCTAGAGTGACTCTATATCTATCAACTCATGCCACTCCTAGGAACTATTTACAATCACAAATAACAAATGAGTTTGATACATCATCATGAGTAAATCATCAAAATATAACTCTAATGCTAATAAAATAGACTCTACAAAAAGTGACAAAGCATTAAACTAAGAAAGGGGAAGGATTTTTTTTTGCTTGGGTTGTCTTACTATTGTTTAGGATCATCCTCCTTGAGGGATGAATATTATAGGTCTATGTTGTCAATATTGACCTTGTAAATGAATAACTCATCTACCTCCATATCCTCTTAGGCCTCACCCTGTTTAGTCTTATTGGCTCTCTCCTCATTGAATACCTCCTCCTATACCACCTCTATTATGACTTTCTCTATTGGAACCTCTTCCTCCTTTATAGAATCCTCCCAGTACTTAAAATATCAATCCATGTGGCACTAGTTGGAATGCTCCAAATTAGACGAATAGTGATGGCCTCTCTAGGTCCCCTCTATTGTTGTGTTGTCGGGCCCCCCTGTGGTTCCCTCTTAGGATAATGGTGAAACTATGCTAGTTATGGCCCTCTCATCCTATCTGATTTCTACTCCAATCTATGTCTACTTTATGGATTTAGGAGTAAGATATATCTAGATGGATGGAGGTCCCAAAACTATGTTAAGACCCTCTCTGGTTTGTGTGATTCTATCATGTCTAGTTAGTGATCTTACATAACAATTATTTATTGTGTCTATTCAAGCTACCTCAAATCCCATAGTTTTGGCTATAAAAAGTAGTAGTAGAGAGTCTATATTATCTAATCCTAGGGAATCCATATCATAAGCAACACCCATGGACATGATATCCCTACAATGTACCTCCATTGCCATATCTAAATCTTCCTTGGTGGTACATCCTAGGGTAAGCCTAGGGGCCAATACATAGAAAAATTTTCATAAATCCATACGTATAGTAGGAATATTTTTATGATAGTGTGAGATCAACAATACTAGATGTAATACAGGTCATGGTATAACAGATCCAATAAAGCCCTCTCTTAGGTAAACCCTCTCTCTAATTTGGTTTAGACCTCGTCCATGGCTAGATATAATGGGTAAATAAATGAATCCAAAATCATGTTTGTGCCCTTATGAGAAGACATAGGAAAATAAGAGGAGGATGGTTACACATCTTGTGAATGGGATGGTAGTGGATGACCTACCTCTTTAACAAGATGTTCCATTATCGGTCTGGCGACCTCTTCCCAATATGTCACTATGTCATTTATAGTTAAATATCCTCTAAAGTACTAACACATGGAGTCTATCCTAAAATTGGCAAGGCCATAGTAAAAAATACATCCTCTATGGTGACTATCATCTCGATCACCTCATTTGGGTTCATAAAAATGTTTTGTCCACTATGTTTCAAAAGAGCATGAACTTGTAACATAATAACCTATTTGACTTAGTGTAGGACATCTTAGTCACATGGTCTAAGTTGACCTCACCTAGCTCCACCCATACCTATGGAATCATCCCCTACCTTAGCCACCTCTACATCCATGAAGGCTATTTGAGTCTCTATATGTAGTCACAACCTTATCTCTCCTCTCATTGTGTCACTCATGCTAGCCTCAACATCGTGTTTCCCTTAGACTCATCATTGGACTTCATCCTATCAACACATGTCAGTTAAAACTAAAACTATAATAAGTAGAGTTTGACCACAACCACTAGCTTTGACTATGGTCTTTATTTGGATCCACAATTACCTCTTGCTTGCCAAGCCTATGATTACCCCTTTTGATGTGTGACCTCGATTATCATCTTTTTATCGTGATCATTAGTTTTGACCATGATATCCTGTTTTTTTGGAGTGATGTTCTTGACAACCTCTTTTGTTGTGATTCTCACTTTGTATACTGATTGTTATTTTTTGTATTTTTCCAAAATTGCCCTATTTTACCATGATCATCAATTTTCCAAAATTAGTGTTCATAGATTTCCTTAGGTTTTAAATTTTCTAAGGCATCATAAAGGACATTTTTGGTTGTCCCTTGTGAGCTCCAACACTTGGGTGATGTGGTCTTTCTATTAGTGATTTTTACACCCTCCTAGCTACTTCCTAGCTAGCCTAAATATGTAATCATTTATTTTCCTTAATTTGTTTTATTTTGGCTCATTTTAGTCAAAAATTTGAACAAACACACCAAGAAGGACTGGGAAACCTACTTGTCCAACATTGCCTCCATGTTTGCTTTCCATAGGATATTTTTGTGCTAAAACTTGTAGTCATATGAATGCGGTGTAATCATATGAGGCCTCATAGTGCACATGAAAGTAAAGTTGAAAATAAAAGCTTTTACCCTCCTTATTTATATTTTGAATATTTTACAACAAAAAATTAACTTTTTGACAAGTTTTGCAAGGATAGCAAAAGGACAATGCTCTAGGGGTTTGGATATGCTATGGACTCATTTGCATATTATGTTTTTACTCATTTTACACCCAATAAATATTTTTCAATGCTTTGGGTATTTTTACAGGTATTTTCATTTTCATCTACATGGAGGACATAAAAATTAATTTCTTTTGTTCAAAATTTACTGGGGTAGATACAAGTAAGTATCATGTATGTTTTCTTTTCCTCTTGCATTTTTTACTATATTTTTGCATAATTTATATTGTTTATTTTAAAAATTTACATTTTTGCATAGACAATTGTATAAAAAAATTATAAAAAAATGTTTTCATTATGTAGCATAGAATGTTTTTGTTACTTTAGCTGTCACATATTGTTCTTTTTCATTTTTTGTTTTCCCTAAGGACTCATGACTACCTATCCCTTGTGGTATCCTCTACAGTCCTTAGGGAGGGACAATATGTATTTGTAAAAAGAGCACTCACAACTGATTTTGCAGGTGGTGGAGTCTCATCCTCTTATATAGGAGACAAGGGTCGACTAACTTTGTTAGTCCTTGGTTTTAATGATAGCAAGCCATGTTGGCTAGTGGTTCTATCACTTTTCTATTATTTTTCTTGATGTTTATCTCCTAACTTTCCTAAGACCTAAAATTAAGAATAGAGTCATTATTAAAAGATCTTTTGACATGCATCCCCCAAAGCAGGTGTCTTAAAATTTAACGGTGCCAAGACCGCCACTTTAAGTAGGGATATTGGTTGCCTAATTAATTTTAGGGTTTTTATTCACATCTAGAGTTCTAGAATGTTTTTAAACATAGGATTTGAACAAGTCGTTTTGCCTAATGGTTATGATTGTCTCACCCCAATAAAGGAGAATTTTTTTTTTGACTCCAAAGAGAAAGTTATCTATTATAAATACGCTCTTCACCTCCTCATTTTTTCACCATTTATTTAACTATTAAAAACTATACATTCACGAAATCATTATAAAATATGTGTACTTTGCTCTCAAACTCTTTTGCCTCTGTCGCTACCGCATCAAATACCTCTTGGGCTCCCTTTCTCTTTCACTTGTCCTTGTAGGTACACCCAAAGCCATCGATTATTGGTTTATTAACTTCCACAAAGGAGGACAAGATGCTCTACCAATATTTGTATCCAAAGACCATTGATTGTTATTCTAGGAACAATTTCCAAGGAAAATCAAACCCTTTGCAAACATCCCAAGTGTGATATCCCCTTATTTACTATGGTGATATTGCAAGCAAGATAGGGTACGAATGAGATATTTTTCATGCTTATGTTTATGTTCAAATCCAAAAGAGGATAAGGTTGTACACTTTGTTCAAATGATATGTATCCAAGTTGAGTGGAGTATGATTGGATAAACATATCCTCCCATATAACCTATGGCCTTATGGACATTAAAAACTACTTAAATCTAGCTTTGTAACATAATATGAAAATTGTCGCGATTTCGCAACATGTCGCATTTTCACAACCAAAAGAGAAGAGAAAGAGCAAGAAGGAAAAAGTGTCGCGATATCACGACATGTTAAGCAAGAAAGAAAGAGTGTCGCGATTTCGCGACATGTTCAGCAAGAAAGAAAAAGTATCGCTTTTTGGCGATATGTTGAGCATGAATGAAAAAGTGTCGCGATATCGCGACATGTCGCATTTTTGTGTCCAAAAGAGAAGAGAAAGAGCAAGAAGGAAAAAGTGTCGCGATATCACGACATGTCATACTTTCGCGATCAAAAGAGAAGAGAAAGAGCAAGAAAGAAAAAGTGTCGCTATTTCATGACATGTCATCTTTTCGCGACCAAAAGAGAAGAGAAAAAGCAAGAAGGAAAAGTGTTGCGATATCACGACATGTTGCATTATCGTGACCAAAATAGAAGAGAAAGAAGAGGAAAGAAAAAGTGTCGCGATATCGCGACATGTTAAGAATGAAAGAAAGAGTGTAGCGATATCACGACAGGTTGAGCAAGAAGGAAAAAGTGTCGTTTTTTGGCGACATGGTGAGCAAGAAAGAAAAAGTGTCACGATTTCACGACATGTCGCATTTTCGTGACCAAAAGTGAAGAGAATGAGCAAGAGGGAAAAAGTGTCATGATATCGCGACATGTCGTATTTTCGTGACCAAAAGAGAAGAGAAAGAGCAGGAAGGAAAAGTGTTGCGATTTCGCGACATGTCGCATTTTCGCGGCCAAAAGAGAAGAGAAAGAGGAGGAAAGAAAAAGTGTCGCGATATCGTGACATGTCGCATTGTCGCGACCAAAAGAGAAGAGAAAGTGTTAGGAGGCGAAAGTGTCGCGATATCGTGACATGTTGGTTTTTCGCGGGCAAAAGCCAAGAAAAGGAGAGTGGAGGCGAAAGTGTTGCGATTTCGTGACATGTTGCTCCTTCTTGTCCAAAAGCAACAAAAGAGGTCAAAGGGGCAGAAGCGCTGTGATTTTGCGACATGTCATTTTATCAACACGTCGCATTTTCGTGATGATCTAGAGTAAATGAAGGAAAAGACTCAAGGACGTCATGATTTCGCAACCTGCCGTTTCTTCGCGGATGGAAGCAACAAGAGAACAAAATAGGCAGTGAATGTCATGATTTCGCGACATGCCTCAAGTTCGTGACATGCCTCAGGTTCGCGACAGGTAGTAGCAAAGGAGCTAAATGTAGGCAGTGCATCGCGGTTTCGTGATAGGTCTCGTGGTTGCGATAAGCCGTAGTTTTGCAACTTCCCAGAACAAATGATGGAAAAGATGTGAGGGCATCGTGATTTCGCGACATGTCTCACGGTCGTGGATGGAAGCGGCAAGCGTGCAAAATGGGAGACAAATGTCGCAATTTCGTGACATGTCTCATGGGCGCGACATGTCACATTTTCGTGACATACAGCGGCAAAGGAGCTGGACGAAGGCAGAATGTCGTGATTTCGCGACATGTCTCTTTTTCGCGACAGGTCGCATTTTCGCGAATCTCCAAAGTAAAATATGGAAACGTCGGAAGGATGTCACGATTTTGCAACAGGTCACATATTCGCGGATGGAAGCAGATAGAGTGCAAATTGGGAGATGAATGTCGCGATTCCGTGACATGTCTCATTTTCGCGACATGTTACCGTTTCGCGACTATTCAGAGCAAGTGAAGGAGAATACTTAAGGACGTCACGTTTTCGCGACAGATCATATTTTCGTGGCTGGGGCAGCAAGAGAGCAATGCGTTGGGCCACTGCCTGTGTTCTAAGGTGTTTGTAATATTGTAGGACAGAATGTCCCTATTGAAGTGTTGCTCCGCATCAACATTATGTTGTTTTTGTAAAAGGTTTTGGGTCAACCTGTAAAACCCGGCTGTAATGAAATTGTACCTTAATTACCAAAAAAAAAAAACATAAGATAAAAATTGAAGATTTAATTCTCTTCTTAAAATAATTAAAAACTAAATTAATTATAAATTATTTCTAATCATAATAAATTAATGACTCTTCTAGACTTCAAAAATAATAATTATTATAAACATCTTTTATTTACTCTAACAAACTTCAACTATTTAATTATTATTTTTTTATTCACGGCGAAATTCGTAACTCCATGGATGAGCTACCTCTATAAACCCTAAACCCCGTTGAATAAAAAATAATCAACTATTTAATTATTAATCACGATACTTTAAATAAATTATAAATAAAATAAATTGTATTAATTTACCCTCAAAATCTCACTCTTAAATTTATATTGTCTAATAAAATATTAAAATTAATATATTTAAAATTATAGTAAGACAGATCACATTTGCTATATTGATTGACAATGAAAATTCAAATACATTGAAGTATAAAGTATAGTGGAGAGACTGAACCTCTTAAACAGTGAAACCACATTTTAAAATATATTTATTTAATTAAATTATATATAATTTTTTTGGTTATGTATAATCATACACACTCACTTCCTCACATTTATTGAACTTTGGACCTCTCAAAAATATCTGGAACCCTTGTGCTATTCCCTTAAAATACAATTATATCTTTTCAAATTTAAAAATTAAACTATTATTTTAAAACTTCAAAATAATATATTAAAATAAAAACTTACCACTCTGTCCATTGAGTTTCACTCATCTTCAATTATTTTATTAAGAATGGCAACAATATTACCTTAAGCTACCACTATAGTTCTTATCCCGCCTCCATTATATTATCCCCATGGGCACGGTCCGTGTAAAGAAATCTAACCTTCCTCATATTATCCGAGGCATGGCCAAATCCGGGCAGGTCCGTGTAAGGAAAGCTAACCTTCCCAACAGGGCATGGCCAAATCTTAAAAGCTACCGCTATAACCCTTGTCCTATCTTTATAAAAAAATTATTTCAAAAACTTAAAGAAACTCGGGATTAGAACCACAACCTAGAGCTAATACACACTTAACAAAAACCGACAGATCTACTACCTTAACCTACCTTAACCAATCCAATTGAGCTCGGTCCACCCATCTTCAATCTTATTATCAACTATTTTATGGTTGCATTGTCTCCAATCCAGCTCGGTCCACCCATCTTCAATCTTATTATCAACTATTTTATGCTTGCATGGTCTCCAATCCATATACTCATCATCCATGACGTGATTCCACCCAACCATAGTGACGTCACCTGTATTTTTTTGTGCAAGCCGTCATCATTCATACAATGTCTCACGCCTTTTTCTGTCTGGATTTTTCTGTTTGTTTTGTCTTGAAAGGTGGGATATTTGATTCTAATTTCTTTAAATCTTAACTCCGTTTATACATAAATAATTTGGTTTAGAAAAAATAGTGTGAAAAAGAAGTTAGTAATTAAATTATTAATTAAAAAAGGTATATTTTTATAGTGGTTGCCAATATCATTATTGTAATGAATGAAAAAAACTTTAAAACATTTTATACATCTATATTAAAGTTATAGTATCATTAAGGTTGAAGCAATGAGAGTTGGCAGGTTGGGAAAGTAGATTTTTTGTTTAGAGTAGGAAGCAACGGTGTGATGGGGTCGTAAGAGCTGGTACGTTTTGGGAATGCAGACCCTTTTGTTCTTTTGACTTGGGTACACGTTCTTGAGCAAAGACATTGTGAGAAAGAATCAGTTTACGAAAGTTATTTTGTGTTTTTTCAACTTCAAGCCAAAGAAGAGCAAGTTTTGTGTTTCCTGGATTCTTTTTAAAAATGTTCTTGGAAAGGTGGACGTGCAACCTAGTTAGAAAATTTTGGGGTCCTGGTTTGATATGGATTCCATTCAACATTGGGCTTTGATGAAATGGAAACCGCAAGGGCATATAGAAATTGTTGCCCTCCCCAAGGGTTTCTTCATGGCCAAGCTTAGCTGTGAAGAGGATATGAAAAGGATTTTGTGGGGAGGCCCTTGGTTCTATGGTAGAAGAGGCATCTTCCTTTGCAAATGGTGCCTCGATTTTAATCCTAGAACCCAAAAGTTTCAATACAATGCCACTTTGGGTTAGGCTCCTAGGGCTACCATTTCAGTATTGGCATGAAGACATTTTACTCAGTATTGCCAAAGGAATTGGGGAGTTGATCACAATAGACTCTGCTACCAGGAACCAATCAAGAATGATCTACGCGAGAATGTGCATAAATGTGAATTTGGAAGTCGAGCTTCCAAACTCCATTGAGTTGGTGTCTGATCTTGGGTCTTGGATTCAAGCAATCGAGTATGAAAACAAACCCCCATTTTGCTCATCTTGTAAGTGTTTGGGTCATTCTTTTGGGTCCTACCCCAACAAGAAAGTTTGGCAACAATAGGAGGCTAGGGATCCATCCTCTTCGAATGTGGTTTATCCTGAACCAATTTTTTTTGGTGTGAAGCTTGTTGAAAAGTCTTTCTCTAAGACAAAAGTATTCCCAAGCTAGAGTATTCTCGAACCCCATAAAGCTTCTTAGAATGAGCTTGTAACCCCTCTGGAAGTAGAGCATTTTCCAGAGTTTGAGGTGTAGATACTGTAACAACTTTTCGAGCATGACTATTGTGTGACTTATGTATAGAGGGATTGTTGAGTGGTACTTTACTTTTGCTCCTAGAATGTGGTATTGCTAATGACTTTTGTGATTGCATGACCAGGTACACTCCTTCAACAAGTAGATAAAGGTTGACCAAAAACGTAAGATGGAAAATGAGAAACTATGTGAAATATCACATTTCATGAGTAGATTGAAGCACACACAATTGCATTTATATTGATGCATTTTGAATGTTTGACATGCATTGAGTGTATTTTTTTGTTTATTGGTTTGCATGCTATGTATTCTAAGTCTTTGAATAAATGAAAATCTAAACCTTTGATGGTAAGGAAAGTGCTAGGGTTATGCATAAGGGGTAATACCGAAAAAGTAATTATAAAAATTTGGCGAATCTAGGCAAATCGTGTCTAAACTAGGTGGTGAATTTTTCAAAATTTTGCAGAGAAATTATCAAAATTTGGTGAATTTTTTAAATTTTCGTCGATAAATTATCAAAATTTGGTAGAAGGTAAGTGGTAGAAAGTGAGTGACAGAAGGCGAGTGGTAGAAGATGAATGGTAGAAGATGAGTGGCAGAAGTTGATTGGCAGAAGGCGAGTGACATAAGGCGAGTGGTAGAAGACGAGCAATAGATTACAATTTTCATAAGGCGAGTGATAGAAGGTGACTGGAAAAAGGTGACTGGCATAAGGAAACTGACATAAGGCGACTAGAAGATGACAACTAGCAAATGGTGACTGGAAGATGACGACTGGCAGAAGGTGACTGGTAGAAGGTGATTGGCAGAAGGCGACTAGCATAAGGCAACTGGTAGAAGGCGATTGGCATAAGGTGACTGGCAGAAGGTGACTTTTAGATGGCGACTAGTAGATGGTGACTGGAAGAAGGTGATTGGCAGAAGGTGACTGTCATAAGGCAACTAGAAGATGGTGACTGACAAATGGCAATTGGTTGATAGCGACTAGCAGATGACGACTGGTTGAAGGCGACTGGCAGATGATGACCGCCAAAGGTCAACAATAAGAATCTAACATGTGCCCTCTCCTCTACCACATGTCGTGCATCCATAGACTTCAACCATGCAAATGTCTATAAATAGAAATGCAGGGTCATTTTTTACCTTTTCCAAATCGTTTTCCAGAGCACTTTCAGAGATTTTTCTAGAATATTTTCAAAGTATTTTCTAGCATTTTTAGAGTGTTTTCCATAATAGTTTTAGAACATTTTCGAATGGTTTTCAAAGCATTTTCGAACATTTTTCAAAGCATTTTCAAATGGTTTTTAGAGCGTTTTCGAACGATTTTTAGAGCGTTTTTAGACAATTTTAGAGTGTTTTCCACATAATTTCTAAAGCATTTTCCGACAATTTTCAAAATATTTTTTAGACCATTTTCAGTGGAAAAATGGCTAGCTCTTCCTCTCCTCTACCTTTGAAAGTGTCATTCAAGAACTACTTTTGCCCCAACATTAAGAATATTTTTGGTACTCTTGGAAGATATTCGCAATGGGTTTACAACTCTAGAGTCATAGGAGTAATCAAGATGCCACAGTTCAATGCCGACGTCTCCTTGATGCAAAGGATAGTTAGTTTCTACGACCATGATGAGTCCACTATTCACATCAAAGTGGATAACAAGGATATTATTTTTCTGTGAAACCCTCAGATGTGCAGCGACTAACAGGGCTACCATTTATGGATGGTCACCTGGTGAACAACCAATATGCCTTGATCGAAGAAGACAAACGACTACTAGCATCCAAATACGATGTCCATTCCGACAATTTGAAAGGTATATTTTTTAAATTTAGTTTTTATTTTTCTGCATTTTTGATGTATTGTAGTTTTCGTTTTCTAATAATGTTCTCCCTTTTGTAATTTTTATTTTCTAATAATGTTCTCCTTTTTTTAGTTAATTCTTCTAAGTCGAAAAGGGGTTTAAACATTTCCAATGTTGGAGATAAATTTCTTCATGCTTGCATTGAATTTTTCTAGGCAAGACTTATTTTGTAGGGGTGACCTATAGAAATGTCATTTTGGGCATTGGCCTATTTGGTTTGATGTATTGCTAGCAGTATATTTGATTGGTCCATGCACATTTTGAACCACATTAAACAGGATCTTCTAAACGCCCAAAAAATACAATCTTCTTATGTAGTAACAACCAACAACTTTGTTCTTTCTCTTTTTAATGAAGCATATTTCAATCTTCAAAATAGCCCTCCTCCAACTGCATTGCACCCAAGCTTGATGGCTATTGGTATGATGGAGGATGAAATACAGGTAAAATTATTTTTTGGAATAATCTATGTTTTCTTTCTTTCCAATCAATCTTGTTATTTTCTAATTTTATTTTGAAAGCAAAAAAAGTAGCTCAATCTTCTAGTAAAAGGGATGTCGCCTTTAGGATTCAAGAAGCGTCTACCGATTCTGACATGCAGTTGCAATCATCACCAGTAACTACCTCAAGATCCATGAAACATTTGAGGTCTCCTAGTGATCAGCATACACCTACGACTCCTATTACTTCTGGACGTGTTACAATCAATGTTGAAGAAGTAACCTCCAACTCACAAGGTAACCTTATTATTCAAAAGTACTATTTTAAATGATGTATTTTAATGATTTAAAATTATATTTAGTTTGAGGAAATATTTTAAATGTTTTTAGAGCAAGGGCAAATGGTTACATCATCAATGGGTGTAGAGTTTGAGTCTGGTATGTTTGGTTAAAATTAATCTCTTTTTATGGCATTGTTTTTTACACAAGTTTTAATTTATATTTTCATGTGAAATTTTGCAGATGCACTAGTTACATTCAAAATACTAAAAAAATATGCCTCCATTGTCTACACACCCACAACAAGTGCCACAACAAGTCCATCCACAACAGGTACCACCAATGGTGAGGAACCAATCTCGCATGCGTGGGAAACAGTTCCTCACACCACCACCTCCGAGAAGTAGAAGTCTTACTGAGACACACACCGTGTCTCAGTCTAATATTTTAGTGTTCCCAAATTTTTCCTTGGGAATTTCTCAAATGTGTAGAGCGCATCTCAAATGCCCTCTAGGAATCTCGATGATGATTTTCTTTATCAAGATACGAATCCTAAAAATTTCCCATTCAAGGCAAGTGATGTGCTTCAAGGTCCATAGAGCCATCATGAAGTAGAAGAGAATGTTGAGGCAGATGCCATCGGAGTTTCCTCTTCCCCCCAGCAAGTCGCCACCCATCATCATCTGAACGATGATGATAAAGTTAATTTTTTAGAAAATATTTTATTAGCTAATAGATGTAAAGCTACAGTTAATGATAGTCTACTTGTAGATATTGATAGATTAAAATATTGGGAATATCGGACCAAGGTTTTGATAAAAGCAATAAATGCCTGATACAAGAATTTTTCAAATAGAAAGGAGTTGTTTTCAAAGGTGGAGAATGAGCCACAAAAGCTCGATGCTTTGTTACATAAATCTGAATCTTACACCATGCAGGTCGAGTCTACATACAATGATGAAGTTCTGGATATTATGCTGAATCGATTAGAAAACCTCAATGTCGAGGCCTAGGCATATTTCAATGAATGGGCACTAGATAAGAAAAAAGTAGCAGTTGTAGAAACTGCAAGACTTACCACTGATGTAAGTTTTACATATAACTAAAAATCATTTTTTCTTAAATATATTTTGTTTATAAATATTAACCTTTTTCTCTTCTCTTTTGCAGTCTAATTTTCAACACTTAAAGAAGCAAGTCAGTGCCATGAAAACGTTGATTAAGACTACAAAAATTAGTGTGACTAATGCTATTGAAGTGAAGAAAAGATTACAATTCACTGTCAAAGAAAATAATTGGCTGAAGAAGTTTATCAAAGATAAGGGCCTGGATGTGGAGGTTGTATTAAAACAAAATGAGAAAGAACTGAATGCACCTTTTAGAGAAGATCCAACGAAGGAAGAAGGTTTATTTCTATCGAGGATAAACACTACAGCTAAAATTCTGGTAAGGGCTGGTGCATTGGAAGCAAAGGATATTGAGCAAGATGCAACTGAAACTTCAGGCACCGTGTAAAAAGAAAAGTAGAAGACTATTGCTTTTTATTGAGGAGAAACCAAACATGTTGCATAGCTTTTTTGTAAATTGTAAAAGAATGGTATCTTTTTGAAATCAATAAAAGAGACAATTTCCAAAAATTTTGTATTATCTTTTTGAAATTTTGTTTTAAATATTGTGATGTTTTGATTAGTTATGTGGATGCAATAAATAATTTTGAATTATGTGGATGCAATAAAATGTTCTTTTATATTTTATAAAATAATTTGAAATGATTGAAATGCAGTAGATATTTACTTTGCCATAAATTGTTTATACAATACAAATCTATTAAATAATTTGAATATCATAGACTAATAATCCAATAACAAGGCTTAAATAATATGATATACAAAATATCCAATAACACGTCTATGATATAAAAAATAATCTAATGTTCCATAATCAACATATTTGTAATCAAATAATACAATTTCATCACAATATACATAATCAATTCAGAGGGCTATGATATATAGAATATCCAATAACACGTCTAATCTCATATTATATGGTTAATGATATCAAAAAATACGTCTCAAATTATAATCAAATCTCAATATTCTATAGAAAATTGATAACATAATATGTGAAATCTATTCAAATGAAAGCATCCTTTCATTATAATGCTGGAAGCTGGAACAAACTCTTTTCAGATTGTACAAAATCTTCTGTACTCATACCCAAAATTTTTGTCATCATAGTATGATCAATGTTACCATTATCCTCATCATCTTGAGTATTCATGACACCTCTTCTCTCTGCTAGATATTTCCAATATGCCAAAGCTCTTTCATAAGGAAAATTCTCCACCTCATAGGTCGACACATATACTCTCAAACAATTTTCCAAATTTTTGTCCAACCTATTTTGAACTTTAGATTTTACATATGATAATGCACTAAATACCCTTTCATCTTCCACATATCCTAAAATCATCATTTGACATAATTCATATAAATGAAAATATTCACTCATAGTATGTTGTAAGATACTACTAGGATGTAATATTTTTTACAAACGTGAAATAGAACCTGTTTCATGATGGTTAGTGAGTTGTGAAACTTGAGTAGACATTGTCATTCCAAAACAGTTTGATTGTTTTGTCAAAAGATATTTGTTGAGAATGCCATTGATTTCAATACCATTGACTACCACATGTTTAGTGAAATGGCTAGCAAGAGTGCCCATGTATTTGAGAAACAAACCATTTATAGTATGGTATTCATTACAAGGATCCCAAAACATCAGGTTAACCACACCCATAGCCTCAAGCAATTCATCTCTTTGAAAATAGTCTCTTATTTCTTTTGTCAATGATTCTGCTATTTGTTTCAGTTTAATTTTTGTATCGTGTACAACTACATGAAATATGTTGTATGTTAGCAATATTTGTTCAACTTCATTTGTAGCTATATCCATTCACTGACCAAAATAATATAAAGGTATTTCCTTTCCATGGACATTAATACATAGATGATCGTTTATGTTGAACTTCAAAAAATTTTGAGGATCATTCATGTTTTTTAATGCTCTCCAACTCTCAAACATGGGATCCATAAAACTTTGACCAGATGCATACATCGTATCAATATGTATGTAAATTTATTTTCTCACCCTGATGAAATCCACAATATAAATCGATCTTTGTTGTGCAATTTTAATCAAAGTATTCATTTCTTCCAACATTGGAAGAATACCACACAATGTGAGAAGTGTTTCAAAGTCACTCATTCAAAATAATAAATCTTTAGCCTTATCAACTGCCCTATGATTTGCATACATATACCCTACCAAGGATTGATATTCTTTGAAAACTCTATATGTCGATTGATACATTGAAATCCACCTAGTATCTACATATTTTAAGAGTTTTTTACCTTCAATAACTCCTAGTGCAAACTATTGAAACTCTAAAAATATTTTTGGACTACGAGAAAAATAATCATGAATTTCACGAACAAGCTCTTCCACTCTCGCTACATTTGTAAATGTATCCACAATTTTATATGCAAGATTCATTCTATGAGCCATGCAATGAATAGGGATAAAATATGGGGCAACAAATATTTGTAGTCGAACACAAAGACCATTTCTGTGTCCTTGCATTGTAGTAGCACCATCAGATCCGACACATATTAACTTAGTGGCTATTTCCATTTCATTCATTCCTGCTATTTCCTTTAAACTAGTTACAACAAAATTGTAAATATTTTTTGCATTGCAATTTTCCACCATCTTGCGTACTCCAAGTAAATGAGGTTGCCTTAAATGATTTTCCAATGTGTAAACATGCATGCAAATCCAAGATGTGTTGTCAACAACAATCACCTCATCAATTGAAAGTGAAATGAATTTGGATTTTTTTACTTTCTCTTTGAGGTCATCCTGCTCAACCAATGAGAGATATTTTACAATTTCCCAACCACTTCGATCTGACCAATGGTCGTTAGGAAGGTTCTACACATCAGCTAGTTGAAATAGATATTTATAATCAATGAAATCAGACATAGGTCTACCATTTTTAAGAATAGTGAGTACAACAACAAACTGCAAACTTTTTGAAGCTAAAGTGAACTTATTCATTTTTTAAAATTGGGCTTGAATCATTGCACCTTTCTCAACCAAAGTTTACTTTTATTTCATTTCTTTATCATATTCTTGTGCATATCTGATATGTGCACACTTTGATGCATCCTTCCACCTATAATTTTTTTGTATTGTTCCATCACTTTTTTGTTTTTATATAAACTTTTCCACAATGTTTTTCTATTGTATCTTTCTTAACTTGCAATCTATGATCCTTTTCGTGTTTCCAACTACAAATTATGCATCTCAATTTTATTATTTCTTCACTACTATTCTTTGGTAGCACTGGCTCAATAAATGGAAATTATGATACCCAATCAGGCTGAAATGATCTGTTAATTATCCACCTAGATAACCTTGCACGTTTATGTTTTTAGAAGAAGATTCTCCGGAAGTAGGAACTGTATGAGAACTATTATTTTCTTTTCCATTTGACGTGTTAGTTTTAGGAATCTCTTCATGTTGTTGTTGCATTTCATTAAGAAAATTTTCATCTATGGACTTTTCATTATCGTGGATATGTGGAAGTGGAGGCATACTAGGGTCAATAGTGTTTTCTATAAAGAATTTTTTTGCATATCATTATTGCATTTAAAAACATACCTTATGTTAAAAAATACAGATAAACAATGGACAAAGCCATCAACCAAAAAACACCCTTCTTAATGAATAAAGACATTATATATAAAATTAACAATGTACAAAAATTAATTGGTTAGTAAGTAAAGACGTTTGTACCTTCAATTTGTGCAGATGTTGATGGCTGACTAGATTTCAAAATATTATGAAAGTATTTGAGGATACTCCTTTTATCGAAATACTAGCCTCCCTTCTTTCCACTGCCAATAGGTGACATTTTACCTGTATAAATAGAAGAGTAACATGAACATCATTTTTAAAAATGAAAATAACTGGTAAAAGAGAACTACTATTCAAGACAACAGGATGTCTGACCCAAGTAGGCTTGATATTGGTGCCCAAATAATAGGAAAACCTCCTTATTGAGTGTCCATGAACAAAATATTTAAAAAAGAAAAATTAATGGTAAAAGAAACTTATCGGTAAATGGATGTCATTGTGTATCAATCACCTTCTGCCACTTGCCTGAATGGGCCAACCTCTAGGGTTTCCAAATTCACCAAATTAAAATTGTGAAAATCCTAATATTCACACTAATTTGTGAAATTCACCACTGTACATAATCCTAGAAAGTGCCAAGGCATGGGAGTTATTCTCTTGAAAATATAAACCTTCGATGGCAAGGAAAGTGTTAAGGCATGGGAGTTCTTCTCTTCTGGCAGATGGAGACATCAATTTGCTAGTATGGGAAGAAGAATTAGAGGTATAAAATTATTTGGATGATTTAAATAATTATTTAAATGCTTAATTTTGGACTTTATAATTATTTATTGAGTTATAGAAAATTTAATTATTAAATAAGGAATAAAATTAAAAATAAATAAAATTAATATTAAAATAAATTAAAAAATAAATAAATGAAAAACTAATCCTTTCATTTTTGGGTATGCACATTGTCTTCATATAATGAAATTTTCTAACATTTCGGAGTGGAGTCACGACCTAGCAAACTGTAGAGGTGGATAATTGCACGCATGTCTGAGCACTCTCTATAATGTTTGGGGATAAGATAAATAGGGGAGAAGCCAAAAAAATTATCTGTTGTTTTATTAGGTATGCGTGCTGGTGGAAGGCTGAAAGAAAAGTAGAGAAATAGGGTAGTATATTTTGAGCAGAGACGGTTCGTCTCTATCTTATCTATGTTAACGAAACTACATGTTGATGGATTAAATAGCTTTGTATTAATCTATAATGGTTGAAATTATGATTTCTGAATAGTCATAAATTGTTGTGTTATTTGCTAAGATATTCTGATTTATTTTCTCCTAGATAAATGTTGAATGGAAATATTTTTGATTCAATGTTGGACTTCTTTCTTATCTATCTTACTATTTTCTATATCCATATATGACAGGAATGATAGTTGATATTAGAAAATATAGTGGGTGTGCAAAATCCTTTCCTTTTTAGTAGAGCTAAGTCACTCAAAGCAGACCAAAATTGGAAAATATGATTATCACCATCGACTATAAACTTTAATTATTTTATTTCTCAATAACAAATGTTGCTGGACTGTATGATGTTTTTGCAATTTTGAACTAAAATAAACTATACTATTCAAGGGCTTCATGTGTATCATATTAGGAAAATAAGCATGTAGTTGCATTGATAACATGCATTATAAGAGCCATTTTGATCCCATAATTCTGATGTCTTTGGACAATGGCCGAAATAACGTAGAGCTGGTAGAGAAAAAGCTCCTTCATTCATTGTTGTGAGCCATGTTGGGGTGGTTTATGTTCTGATTTTGGATTGACCATGGCTAAATCTAATGTATTTGTATTCATGCATCTATTTATGAGCATGTAAGATTTATTTTGTTAGAGTACCAAAATCTTGTAAAAACCTTTCATATTTAAACCATTAAAGGGTTTTAATGTGAACACTTTTGAATAGGACTATCTTGGGTGCTGACACTATATATTATAACTTTGCTATAGTTAGGGAGTAATATTTTACAAATAACTTAGTTTATAAGTTTAACTAAGAGCCTCATGTCAACTCTCTATTTCCTGTGATACAAGATAAAAATGCTCTATTGTTTCTATGGTAAACTTTAGATATGATGAGATAGAAATGTCTTTAGTTGAATTGTTAAAAGTGGCTTGATAATTTTAAATTAAATAAAATATGTTTCTAATGTCATTGTTAGAATGTAAAGGGTGTTAATGTCTCCTAAACATCTATTCTCCCAAAGAGAAATGTTGGTCATTTTCGTTGTTCGAAAAATTAAATAGAAGTCTCCTTTAAATTAACTTCCAGAATTGTATATTGAGTTTGTATCTATTCAGTAAGCATGTTACAGTTGATTGAAAATATTTAAAATAAAGAATTGTTTCCTCTTATAATTGCATGGATTATTCCACCTTTAGAATATGTAATATATGTTCATTAAACCATAAGGTCATTATGAATTAATAAGTTACATATCATTTGTAATCATTTTTAGAATTCAGTGAATATAATGTGTTCCACCATACACTAATGTGGCTATCTGGTTTAATCTGACGACGAATATGATTGAAAAATGCTTCTTGCAATTTCTACAGTCAAAGCATGGTGATTTAATAATTAATAATTTCAAAACTAAAGAGTATATATATGTGTGATTTTATTCATCCTTAAACCAAAATCTAGATAAAACCACCCCAATCCCTAGTAAGATCTTGAGTTGTTTTAGTCTCATTGCTCTCCTTTAGAGCAAACAATAGCATGTGCACGTGGACCTATGTTACCTTCCCTTTGTGACATTAGTTTATAATTAGATTAAAATAGAAATACAATGCTTGATTTCATATGTTCTTTTTGGCTTGATATAGTAAAGGTTTTGATGTCTGCATATGGAATTCGTTCATTAAATTTATATAGAGATATAGTATCTTAAGCTATGCAGATTAATTTCTAGAAAAAAAAGTCTTAATTTCCTTGTATGTTATCGAAGATTGCTTGATTACTACAAATTTATTAGATAAATTTATATTTAAGAGTTTACTTTTAGAAACATATAGGTTTACATTACACTTTATGGTTAATGGGCATAAGCTATATTAGGTAATTAATGATAATTTTGGGCATCAAGGAAAAGAAAGACTTTTAATAAAAATTATTTTAGAATTATTAAACCAAAGGTTTAAAAAAATTTATTACTCTTTGAATACTTGAAAGATTATCTCATTTTAATGATATGATATTTCTTAATTATATTTTCATAATAACATAGCTAAAGGAATAGAATTTATGTGTAGATGTAGCTACCCCCTAATTAAAGTTAAAGATTTTATTAACTTACGCATTCATTCTTAAAATTAACCTTTCTTTTAATAGCTAAAAAATATAAGATATAGTTAATTTTATAGAATTTAAATACGTGAGGAAATTTTGGTTTGAGGCTTGGAATTCAGAAAGCTGTGAATCCCTTCTTAGGAAACCTTAAAATATTTTCATTGTGGAGGATGATAAATTTTTGACACCCAATACTGATGATTATAAGTGGATAACCATTGTGACTCTAAAATAATCATTTCCTAAAGAGATAGGTTATTACGAGAAGGTGATGAGGGGTGATATGGGGGGCCTCCTCTAGCTTGTTAAGTGAGTAGTACAGTGACAGGTCCTTGCACCATTTATGGATAAGAGAAGGATAGTATAACCAAGGACCTAGTCTAGTCAGTGATGATTGGTATGGTATAATCCATCATAATCATAAGTGGATAAGTGTTACCAAGCTTAGAGTTAGGATAATGACATGACCCTAGCTGACTCCAGATTAGTGGATAATCAGTTAGACACTAGGTATATATACACTAACCCCCTTGCATGTTAAGTCAAGAATAAGTTGGCCAATTTGGACCAAGGTTCGACATGTTATGGGATGGGAAGAGTATGCATCCAACGTCTAGGTTTTATGGGCCCTAAAGGATAATCCCAATCGTGAATTTGTGGTCTCATACCAAAACATGAGGATGAGAAGATTAGATCCACAAGTCCTTTTCTATAGGATTTGGCCAATCTCCTCAACTTGAGAATCGTCTAGAGCGATTAAAACTCAAATGTGGTTTAATATGCCTTGTATGAAATTAAACATTGGGTGATCATCAAACTAATTAACTCAAAAATATTTCCTTCAGGATGAAAGAGAAAACTAGACAAAAAAAATACTTTGTGGAACTAGTGAGCTAGATTGGGATTGTACAACCAGGTGATTCAGACTTGGGTTGTTAGTTGCGGTATCATAGCACTATGTTATAATATCCTTAAGTTGTAGGATTTTTAATAAACATAGACTTGGTAAACTTGAACTGAATAATTAACATAGTATTTTGCATAGGTAAAATGGCACAAATGCTATGGGGTGGATCTTCTAGGAATCCCACAACAGATGGTCAAGAAGAGTCCATTGTTAGATCACAAAGAGGACCATGCAAGGAAGTTGGAAAATAAGTTCCTTGAAGAGAGAGATAATTGAAACAAATTAATGAACCTCAAACTAATGAACCTACCAAAGAGGATGGGAACTTGGCTAAGATAGTCCAATTGCTTCAAGTACAAATGGAACAATAGAAAGAACAAATGGGACAACAAAATGCACAAATGGCTCAACAACATGAACTAATTGTCCAACAATAAAAGTTGATAGAAAATTTGACCAAGGGTAAAGAACCTGAGGGCAAATAGGAGGAGGCACCTATCAGGTTTGAAGAAACTAGTAGAACCTGAGTAGGATTTGAATTGGTAAACAATATGAAAAAAAATAAGATTTCAAAATTTTATGGTAGAGAGGATGGTGATGTTGTAAAGAACTGGTTAAATGAGGTCGAAACATACTTCTCCATGAAACTTTTATCATCTGAATATAGAATTGTGTGGGTTGTCCTTTATCTAGTAAGAGCATATTTAGATTGGTGGAAGACTTATAAGAAATGAAAGAACATCAAATTTGTGAATCTCAAATGGGAGGACTCTGTAGAAGGGTTCAAAAAAATATTTTTGACTAAGTAGTTCTACATAGAAAAATTTACTGAGTTCACCACCCTACAACAAGAAACATTGTTTGTTCGAGAATATCACCAAAAATTCATACAACTATTGAAGTACGTACCAAAATATGAGAATAAGGAAGAAATAAAGATACAAAAGTTTATTTTAGGACTTCACCCAAAGATTAGAACTATAATTAACTTGCTCAACCCTGAAGATCTCCCAAAATCTTATGACTTGGTTAATCAGGAAGCTAAGAAAGCATACTTCAACTATCAAAAATTGTTTGAGAAAGAAAAGGATGAACTTAGAAAAAAAAGAGTGCAAGATTTTTGAAATGGGAAAGAGAACATAACAAAAAGGTTAAGGAAGGGGACTAATCAAATCCTGAAAACAAAAACAAAAATAGATTCTAAAATAACAAATATAGAAGAGATAGAAAAGGTTATCCAAGGAGATATGAATCGAGACCATCATTCCAGGAAAATACTAAAGAATTAGTACCACAAAACAAGAATGCAGGTAGTAGCAAGGACAATAGGGCTCCCTCAGCTGGATGTTATGTTTGTGGTGTTCCCCACTTTAAAAAAAAATTCCCTCAGAGGGTAAATCAAAAGAAGGCACCAAAGGATTCAATTCATCGAATCTTTGCAATGATAGGTGATTCTACACTTAATGGGTAATCTACACCTTTTATTTTGAATATTAAAATCTATGATAGGATGTGCACATTTTAATTGATAGTGGATCTACATATAGTTTAATTTCTACTAGCATAGTGAGGGACATACCTGAAAGGCCTAGATATTTATCAAATGGGGGGAAGGTAGAATATGGGTCAAGATAGATCTATTTAGTTAATCAATACCTATTTGACCCTCATATTATCCTACCTCAAGGAGAAAATTGTTGGAACCTATATGTAGCTCCATTGCATGAATTCGATATCATTCTTGGTGTATATTGGCTTAGAGCTCACAAGGACCTCCTTAATTTTGAATAAATAAGGTTAGAATTCACCAATGAATCTAGTTGATGAATTAGGATCCAATGTGACTGTGGCTCGTTTATATCATCCATGCAAGTTAGGAAGGCAATAAAAAGAGGAGGAATGATTTATGTGGTCAAGTTGAATAAAAATAAGAAATCGAAGATAATTCAAACCTCCTCCAAAAGTACCCCATATTGAGTGAATTTAAGGATGTATTCCCTGAAGACCTGTCGAGTCTACCACCTCAATGAGAATTTGATTTCTCTATAGAAATTTTTCTTGAAGCCGCACTAATTGTCAGGTCACAATATAGGATGACCCCTATTTAATTACAAGAGCTTAAGACATAGCTTTAATACTTTCTAGAAAAAGGAATCATCAAGCCTAGTATATCACCATGCGGTGCTCATATTCTCTTTGTTAAGAAAAAGGATGGATCTTTAAGGTTGGATATAGACTACCAAATGCTGAACAAGGTTACTGACAAGAACAAGTATTCACTACCCATAATAAATTATCTTTTTGATCAATTGAAAGGAGCAACTATATTTTCAAAAATTAACGTTAGATCGGCATATCATCAATTGCAAATTCATGAGGAAGACACTCACAATATTGCCTTCAGAACAAGGTATGGACACTATGAATTCATGGTCCTACCTTTTTGTTTGACTAATGTCCTAGACGCTTTTATGAACCTCATAAATAGTGTTTTTTAGGATCAACTATATCATTTTGAGCTAGTATTTCTTGATGATATATGAGTTTACTCCCGAACCAAGTAAGAACATGATCAACACATGAGGATTGTACTTGAAACACTTAGGAAAAATTAGTTATATGGAAAGTTATCTAAATGTGAGTTCAATACCCCTCAAGTACAATATTTAGGGCATATAGTCTCTACTGATGGGGTTGCTGTAGATCCCAAGAAAATTGAAGCTATCATCAATTGGCCTACCCCCACAAATGTAACTAAAGTGCGTAGCTTTATGGGAATGATAGGTTATTATAGGCATTTTGTAAGAGATTTTTTAAAGATTACTCAACCCATAACAAATCTCCAAAGAAAAGGGAAGGCTTTCAAGTGGACTAGTCAATGTGATGAAGCTTTTAAAACTCTGAAGGAGAGATTAAAAACCACACCAATTCTCAAAATACCTAATACTTCTAGTAATTTCACAATTTGCACCAATGCTTCTATTGAAGGATTAGGAGGAGTCCTCACTCAATATGAAGTGGTTATTACTTATGAGTCATGAAAAATTAAGAGGTATGAGGTAAATTATGCTACTCATGACCTAGAATTGGTGTAAGTTATACATGCTCTCATGATTTGGAGGTATTATTTTCTTGGGAAACCCCCTGAGCTCAAAATTGATCATCAAATTTTAAGATATATCTTTACTCAATCCTTGTTAAATGCTAGACAAAATCGATGTATGGAGTTCCTAATAGAATATAACTTTGGTATTGAACATATTAAAGGTAAATAAAACAAGATGGTGGATACTTTGTGTATGAAAAAAAGAGAACACCATGCAAAAATAAAACTCTTTTATTATATTGAAAATAAACTCTCGGTTACAATAGACCCCTCTAAAAAGGGTGTTTTTACAATCCAACTACCAAAGGAGATGATCCCATTTTTACAATAAATGGTATGGTGTCATGATCTTCTTTTTGCTACACTCAAAGTGGGAGGTGGGTTTATCGTGACCACCACAATGGATCTGGATCTTTGGATCTGGAAACTTTGAATCAATGTGATCTTGAACTTGGAACCTGGAACCTTCGTACCTGAGACCTACACACATGCAAATAGGTAAAAATATTTAGTAGCACCTATTAAGATAGATCAAAAAAAATTGAGATATGCAACTAAAAAAATATAGATAACGAGCATTTGCATACATGCATAAATATTCGAGCAGCATAACAATAGCATTCCCTTCCTTTAGCCCTCTCAATCTCCTCTCCTCTCTTTTTCTTCTTGTTATCTCTTCCTCTCAAATGAGAGGGGTATTTATAGCCTTTGGGGTAAGGTGAGGGGGGTGATGAGGTGTCCCTAGGTTAGGTTAAACCTAGGTTAGGTCATATGCACCTAAGGTCAACCTATGGAAGGGTGGTCACATGGTGACCAGGGGCTTAGTGTAGGAAAGGGCTTGAGTGGCCAAGGGGGCTACAAAGGGAAAAGTCCCTATTTAAGTGGTAAAAACCACTATTTTAGGCCTAAGACTACCTAGAGTGAGTCATATGGTCCAAAAGAGGTCGATTTAGGTAGTATTATCAATATGACATGATTTAGGTGTCTATAGATACCCCTTTTTGGGATGCGTTGTGTGAAAACACAACATGGAGCAAAAATAGATGACCTTGAGTCAAATTGAGGATTGATGATGTTCATTGATCTGATCAATGTTAGATGCCCCAATCATGAGAAGAGCATACATTTTTAAACCATTGCTTTTGACAAGTTAAAGAACTTGGTTTTAGTAAACCTTTTAGCTAGGATTACGACTTTGAGGTATACTTGACCTTGGCAGACTTTTTAATCATGGGGAGACACTATGGGTCTATGAGCCTCCATGCTTACTTTATGCCAAGTCATTTGTATTGTTTGAAATTTTTGCTTTTGCCCCAACAAATAGGGAAATGTATGATAGTCTCTGGAAATGATTCTTAAATGAATGCAACTTGCATGATTGAGTGTTTGATTATTGATTTGATTATGAATTGTGTGATGTATGACTACCCCCTCAAGCAATGAGTCGATGAGGAAATGATAAAATGATGAAAGCAATGAGTCGCTTGACCAAGATGACTTGATGTAGGTTTTCTAGGACCGTTACAAAATTTAGAGGGTGCATGCCCCATTATAACCTTGATTTGACCCATTTATTATTGTTTTTGGCGAGTGATCTTATGGTAATTCACTCATCCTACCGAATTGCATGGACAACTAATCGCTGCAACCACCAGGTTTATAGAGTAAATCACTAGATATGAGATTCACTCAAATTTTTTGGATTTTATGTGACCAAAGAGGTTAGGTGCCTTTGGAGGCTTTTTGATGTTGACCAAAGGGCTTAAGTGCCTTTAGGGATTTTGGATGGTGATTTGACCAAAGGGCTTAAGTGCCTTTGGGGATTTTTGTTTTATTAATTTTGATTATGAATTTTGTGATGTATGACTATCCCCTCAAGCGACGAGTCGATGAGGAGATGGAAAGTGATGAAAGTGACAAGTCGCTTGACCAAGATGACTTGTTTTGGATATTGTAGGACGTTGGTGACTGTGGAATGGAGAAAATCCCGTTACCACTATGATTTCAACCATTATAGGTAATTGTAGACCTCTATCCCTTGGAGCAGTCTGACAACATGGCCTTCTTAGGGAGTTGAGATGGTAACAATTTATTTCTTGCATGAGGTGAATCATTGTATTCGATGATCTCTTGAGGTGGAATGGGAGAATGAAATGTACACCTCTATCCCGTGGAGTAGTCTGACCGCATGGCCTTCTTAGGGAGTTGAGATGATAACATTTCGATTCTGATTGGAGCTATTTTTGGTTCAAGTGACCTTATGATAACTTACCCATCCGATCGGATTGTATGGATAGTTAGTCGTTGTAACCGCCATGTGTATAGGGTAAATCATTAGATATGAGGTTCACTTGATTTTATTGATTTTATGTGACCAAAGGGGTGAGGTGCCTTTGGAGCCTTTTGAAATTGATGTGACCAAAGGGCTTAAGTGCCTTTGGAGCGTTTTTAAAATTGACCAAAGGAGTTTGGGTACCTTTGGAGCCTTTTTATTGTGACCAAAGGAATTTGGGTACCTTTGGGGCTTTTTGTGATGATGTGACCAAAGGGCTTAAGTGCCTTTGGAGCATTTTTTAATTTTACCAAAGGATTTTGGGTACCTTTGGAGCCTTTTGATTGTGACCAAAGGAATTTGGGTACCTTTGGAGCCTTTTGTGATGATTTGACCAAAGGGCTTGAGTGCCTTTGGGGCTTTTGGATGAAATTGACCAAAGGAGTTTGGGTACCTTTGGAGCCTTTTGATTGTGACCAAAGGAATTTGGGTACCTTTGGGGCTTTTTTTGATGGTGACCAAAGGGCTTAAGTTCCTTTGGGGCATTTTGGATGATTTTTGACCAAAGGAATGTGGGTACCTTTGGAGCCTTTTGTGATGATTTGACCAAAGGGCTTAAGTGCCTTTGGGGATTTTTGTGATGATGATTTTGTGTTTGTTTATTTATTTTTGTTGTTGTTGTTTTTTTATATATAATAAATCTAAGACGCAAAACAATATAAATGTAAGCATCATAAATGTACAAAGTTCATCAATCAAAATGTTAACCTTTTCAACAAAGTCATACATTTGAAAGTCGACCATATGTAAGATGATGAAAATGTAGATGATGGAGGGATGACCAGCAAGATGTTATAAGGGAACAACATGGTTTTTAGGAGACTCAAACATCCTAGTTAACCAGTCAAAATATGCATACTGACTATACAATATTTTGAAAGATAAAATTATGCTAGGAAGACCAAGATATTCAATATCCTTGTGTGTGCATGTGATGTTCATTAATGATGCATAAGACTACCCCATTTCTAGATGGGTTTCATTCAACCCATTGTTGTAATGAGGATCACCCGATGGTCATTATTATCCTAATGTTGGATGCATTTGGACTTGACTACTAGGCAATACAAGCCACCAAAGGCTAGCTCAACCGCAAGCTGACATTGGTCTGTACAAAAGAAGGTTGCTAATGTGATAGACATATCACCATGCATAAGACTACTCCATTGCAAGTGGAGTTTCATTCAACCCATTACTGTAATGGAGATCATCCCACAGTTTTTGAATAACTAAGGATTCCAAGGATTCAAGCTCATTACCCCCTTATTTTCTTTTGATTCCTTTGATTGGGGATTCTTGCTCATTTTTGGTGAGGAGCAAGGGGATTTATTTGCTTTAGTGGTGAAAACCACTTTTTGCTTTTTTTTTTATTTTTGGGATACTTGCTCGTTTTTGTGGAGCAAGGGATTTGATTGGGTAGGGGGAAGCTTGTCCTTTTGTCAATCCTTAGCATCCTAGACCATGCGCATAATAGGATGAGCAAGGGAAACCTTTCGCTCAAGGTGGCAAGGACTACGTTGTAGGTTTATCCTTCCTTGTTCAAACATGGATTTTAATGTGTGATTTTGTGTTGGGATTTTGAGATATGCAAGGTATGAACAAAGCAAGACCCTACCTTCAAAAATCAAGACAAATTTCTACACAATATGAAAGGAAAACTAGGAATGGATGAATGATCAAAAACCTTAGTGAACATCCCATAACAACTTACTGGTTGTGTTGAAAAACACAGTTACTCACAAAGGGGAATGTGGATGATATGATGTTTGTGATGTGGGGGATTTCCCTATGATCTCTTGTGAACTAAAAGATGTTCATAAAATAGTTAGTGGTCATCTAAACATCATTGTTGATGTTCATCCAGTATCTACCCTATCTTACGAAGACCCTTTAATAGGCGAGAGCTCATAAGAAAAATGTCAAATGATGATGGTGGATAAGGCTAATTAAGACTTTTGACAATCATACAAGCGTGGTGCTTATTTGTGGAAATGCAGTGAATGACATTTTTGTTTGTTTTTGTTGTTTTTGGTGTTTTGTATTATTTTTGGATTTTTGTGTTTTTTTTATTTTTTTTGAATTTTGGATTTTTTTTTGTGTGGGGGAAGGTGTGATACCTTAAGCACCCCTAGTGTGAAATAATGTACAAGAATGGATGACTTGTGTTTATGGTAAGGGTGGGTGTAGAATTGGAGGAGGATGAACAAATCGAGGTGGTGGTGGTTGTGGGTGCTCCTCAAGGAGGAGGATGAGGAGAAGAATGGGCAGCAAAATGAGGAACAAGCAAAGGCAATCAGGGCCTTTGGTAGGTTGTTCAATTATGGAAATGATGGGGAATGACACATCTTCAGAGCTATCCACATTGACTAGGATATTGTTCAATTGTTGTTTGAGCTAATCTTTAGAAGTGTCAAGGGACTCCAAGTGGATCATGGAGTCCTAGAAGAAGTATGAAGGAATATCGATGATGGATTGAGGGGATTGTGGAGCTATGTCTGTGCTAGATTGCTAACATGAAGCCATGTCGATACTAGGTTGCTTTGTTTGGATGTTAGGAGAGGAGATATATGCATTGTGCATGACAGACTCTCTCAAGCTTGAATTATTCATGAGCACTACGACAAGTGGTGTGTCTGGGCATGTTGGGGGTGGATGGAGATAATTAGGTAGATGTGGATCAAAAGTCCTCAATAGCTGAGCAAAAGTGGATGGTTCATGATGATCTCATCTAGTGAGTATATCCACATGCTCTTATTCCTGGTTAATCTCCTTCTCTTATTCCCACTCAGAGTTTTCATCTATGATGGCTTGATTTGGAGAGCTCTAGGTTTATATCACAATAGTGATCATTCCCTCAAAATTTTGGAAAGGTGGATTGACATTTACCTAACTTACCTAATTTGGATGTTCTAGTTGATTGGCAGGTGTTGTGTTTGTTTTTTGGTCCTGATACTTCGACTCTAAATCCTCGTAGGCCTCATGCTCCTACTAAGAATTGTTGGGTTGACATGGTTGGGGCCTAGGGGGTGCATGAATATTATGGTTTTGATTAATTCTATGGGTATTTCTTGTTTGTGCACCATGTCTCTTGATAAATTTGCTCCCTATAGGTCCTTGGTGTGGGACCTGCCTCTTGCATGACTTTGTGTATTTTATCTTGGTATAGTGGTTCGTGGTAAGTCCAATTTTATTGCAGTATCTGCTGACTCAATTGGTATTTCTCATCCAAGTATTTTCTATCCAACCATAGTTGGTTCAAAAATGCTCGTTTCTTAACATTCTTTCTAAGGGCTTTCTCTAGTTGATCATCAAGATTGGACCAATTGACCTTCGTATTAATACAAAGAATCATAGGCCTACTTTGGATTATTATCATTGATTGAGATGGTGTGCTTTGGACAAGAATTTAGGATGGTGAAAACCTTGATGTAGAAGGAATGTGGATTTTCCTACTAGGCCCTTTGATGGGTCGATTATGTCTGGTAGTGACCCGGTATTGGCTTCGACCAAAAGGTTCATCTTCTTGATTGTCTAGGGGGTCGAAGGGTACCTCATGACTTGGGATATCCCAAAGGTAGGACTCCCTATAGGTAGTGTTAGTATTTCAATGAATACCTGGAAACCATGGAGGAATGGCTGGGTTCTTTGGGTTGAATCAGAGGTGTTCAAGACCCTCTTATTGTAAGGTTTGTCTATGGTGAGCACAAAAAGTATCTTGACTATGGAGTTCATAATTGCGATTGTATTAAGGATCAGTAGATGCATATGGGCTGAGGACTTCCTCTAATGTAGACGTTGTGTAAAAACCAGGATGCCAAGCAATAATGACTAAATATTTAAGACTATAGCGGAGGTTTTCCATGCCTCCTTGGAAATCATCTATGGCACTAGCCCTTGAGTGGGCTTGGTCGTGTGTCGTGACCATGTGATTATCTCCTATAAATTTTTGAAACACACAATCAAACAATAAAAGAAAATACATAATCAAACAATGTGTTTATATCTTTTAAGTTCTAGATGTGAATCCCTAAGCTGTTTGGTGTGTTTTAATTTTTTGTAAATCTGAATTTCATTCTTATCGTGTTTGAAAATGGTTGATGTAACTCTTAATTTATTTAAATATTTTCACTTGTATGCTTGTAGTGACTAAACCTAGTGATGAATTCCAAGCCACCGAAATATGGATATAAAACCCATATTCAGTCAGGAAGCATAGGTCCTACCAGTCCTCACCCAATCCATTGTGGGCAATGATACACTCTTAGAAGAGAAATGCATGCTATTTTCCATGGCTTCGATGGTTATTGGAGTTGGCTTGGCCAAAAATAGGGTTTGAAGATCCACAATGTAAGCCAAAGATATAGAGTTAGGACTCAAAATCCTATTTTGTAAGGAGCCAAAAATATGGAATTTTTAACTTACATTGTGGATATAAAACCCATATTCAGTCAGGGAGCATAGGTCCTACCAATCCTCACCCAATCTGTCGTGGGCAATGATACACTCTTAGAACAGAAATGCATGCTAACTCCTTACTTTTGCAAAATTCCTCAAATTGGTCTAATTTTGTAAGGAGTTAGGACTCAAAAATTTTGTGAGATGTGCAGAAGGGTTTAACTAAGATAAAAAAATGAATTTGAGCATTTTTGGAGTTTTTTAGAGCTTTTTATGACTTTTTTAGTGTTATTTTCCCTATTTCGGGCTTAAAAATTACTCAAAATAGAGTAATAATAAAATCAACATAATTTCTTCATTATAGCTTCGATTTGCACAATTTTTTATTTGTTGGATGTAGAATCAAAAAGTAGCAATTTACTTGATTTTTTTTTAATTTTTTTTGTTTGATTTTTCTAATGTTTAAAAATAAAAATTAAACTGAATTTTATTTTTTATGTTTCTAAGATTAAAAAAAATAAAAATGATTATTGTTTTTTTTTTTCTTAAGGTTCAAAAAAGAAAAAAAAATTAAAAGTAAAAATTAAATGTGTTTAAGGTTGAAAAAAAATAGGCCATAGGCCTGCGCAGTCTGTGCGTAGGCCTATGCACGGTCTGTCAGGCCTCATAGACCTGACACAGGTGGTAGGCCTATTGTAAGCCTATCGTTGTTAGATTTGATAGTGACAAGTGATAGCCCTATTGCCTATCACAGCCTATGCAAGTACACAGTATGGAAACCATGTTGGACATTTTGAGTCAAGTTGTCATTGATGTCAAGGAACGAAGTCATCATTGATGTCAAGGAATATGTCAAGGAACAATGCAAAGGTTAATGGCAAAAGAACTTCATAATATTTTTAATATTATGTGGAAGCATATGAAGTTGGGTTTTTATTAAAACCATGGATGAGCAAAATAAAAGGTTTTTCATAAAAACCCAAGGAAGCTTTTTGAAAAGCTAAAAGAGGTTTTAATATTTATTTTATAAAATATTTAAATTCAATTTGAATTTAAATTTTATAAATAAATATTACTTATACAAGGTGGTATATTCAGAGAAGGCTTTAAGCCTTAATAAAACCCAAAGGAATTAAATATTAATTTATAAGATTTAAATTCTAAAGAATTTAAATAATTTATAAATTAATTATTTAAAAATGAAATGCATCGACGTCTAAGGTTAAAGTGAAAAATCAAAATGCATCGACGTCCAAGGAAAGGGGAGGCATTGTATATTAATACATGCCTTAATGGCAGTCTCAAAGGTGTTCGAAAATATATTCTAATCGTGCAATTCATAATCGAAGGCTGCAGAAGGGAAGAAGACGAAATTGGTTTTAGCACCAACGAGGAGGTTGAAGTTTCCATAGGAGGAGAACCCCCATCCAACTAGGCGGTGTGGCCTAGTGGCACTTGGTTGGGAGTTAAGGTGCTTGGGCAGTGTGAGATCCACGTTCGAATCATGATGGATCGTTTTGGCATGGGAAGCACGCAATTTATTTTTACTTGGCGCCAGCAAGGGTTAAGGAGCATGTGGTGCTCGTTTGGTGTTAAATGAGCGCCTAGCACTCGTGGTAGCTGAGGCCATGGCTAGGGCACACGAGGAGGTGGCAATCGAAGGTTCAAGTCTCACCCAAGGTGGAGGTAAACATTTTAATTTTAATTTTTATCAAGCCTAAGTTTTAAATATAGTTTAAAGGAGTTATAAGGGGTTAAAGTTAAAGGGGCTTAATTTAAATTTTAATTGTTGATTAAAAGGAGAGATAAGGGGTAAAATTTATTTTTACATAAAGTTATTTTTACATGGTTGATTTATCAAAAGGGTAAATTGAAGATTGATTATTTTGAGAGAACCTTTTTGTTGAAGGTGATATTGTTGTTATTATAGGGAGATCATAAGGTGTACTTGGTCAATCATTTTTGTATATGAATGCTTTCCTTAAGATGGAGTGATAAGGTGTATATGTGGTTTGATATTTGCATTGTATCTTTGTGAGAGTTTATGATCTTATAACTTCTTTGAGCTTGGCAAAGAAGTGTTTGTGGTTGTGGCAGATATTTGAGGTTCCTTCATCATCAAGAAAAAGGTATGAGCACATTCTTCCATATTTGAGTTGATTGGTTGGTTTTCTAGAAAATAAGTTTGGAGTGAAAAGGATTTGATTAGGGCTTCCTTATTGAGTGTGTTGAGTTAATGCTTCAAGGTTTTCTGGAATAAAGAGTTGTTATTAAAACCTTGTTTTATAAGCATTGTTGTTGAAGCCATTGGTTGTGTGAAGAACTTGAACTAGGGTTTGAAAAGAACATGAGTATCATTGTTATGTGAGAGTTGTTTTATAAGCATTGTTGTTGAAGTGAGTTGTTGAGTGAAGAACTTGAACTAGGGTTTGAAAAGAACATGAGTATCATTGTTATGTGAGATTTGTTGTTGAGCATTGTTGGAAATATTTTGAGTGAGTGATCATATGCTTGGACTAGGGTTTGTGAGCAAGGATTATTTCATTGAGTGATTGGTTGAGTAGAGTTGGTTGAGCCTAGTCAAGTGGATGTGTGAAGTGATTGTTCAAGTTCCAAAACAAACTATTCTATATTCTGAATTGAATTGAGAAAGTGATTGAGTTGAAGCATATTGAGTCTCTAACAATTCTCTGTATGTTTTTAAAAGAGTGATTGAAAGTGATTGAGCATTGTGATGAGTATAGAGCATATTGAGTCTCTAACAATTCTCTTTATGTTTCTATGAGATTGGACAAGTTCTAGTGTGGACTTGTTGAGTAGATTTGAGGTAAGTCTTTGAGAAGACTTGTGGATAGATTTGAGTAAGCTTTTGTGGAAGCTTACAATACAGATTGAGAGCAGATTTGGATAAGTTCTTGTGAGGACTTATTGAGTATATTGGACAAGTTCTAGAGAGGACTTGTGGACATATTGGTGTGAGCTTTTGTGGAAGCTTACAAGGCAGATTTGAGACAAGTCTTTGAGAAGACTTGAGAGCAGAGTTGATTGATTGATTTGTTCAAACCTTGAGTTAAGGTTTGGGGTAGATCCAATAGATTTGATTTGAGATTGAGTCAAGCTTTGAGTTAAGGCTTGAGGATAGATATTGAGGATAGATTTGTGCTAGATCGAAGGACTATGTTTAGTATAGATTTGAGGATAGATTTTGGTGTATATTTGAGGACAAGTTTGTGCTAGACCAGAGATAGATATTGAGGATAAATTTATGCTAGACCGATGGACTATGTTTAGTATAGATTTGAGATAGAGCTATTGGAGGTGATAGAGTATGAGTGATGGATAGAGATCAAGGAGGGTAATAAGTGTCTTCTATGGATAGAGTTCCATTTTCTAAGGGTAGTGGAGGTAAAGGTCTTCTAGAGGATCACCAACTAGAGCAGAGATTAGGAGATTGGTGTCTCCTATGGATAGAGATCCATGAACTTGATTTAGGGGATTGGTGTCTCCTTTGGACAGAGGTCCATAAACATTGTAATAGGGAAAGGATTCCCAAGAGATTGATTGAGAAAATTTTAGTGAAATATTTTCTCCGTGGAGTAGCCCACATTGGGTGAACCATGTAAATTATGGTGTCTCTATTGTGTGTGGTGATTTATGCATTGCTTTGATTACTATTATTGATATTGCTATCTTTACATTGCATAATATTGATTGGGAAAGAAAAGTAAAAAGTGGTCTTATATTATTCACCCCCTCTCAGTATAAGCTTGTGTTCTTCAATTGGTATCAAAGTGGGTTCCTTCGGAAGAGTTTAACAACTTGAAGGAAAATCTTACAAGAACACAATGGATTCTAAGAATGGATCTTCAGATAATTCAATACCAATATTTTATGGAAGTGATTATGTATATTGGAGTTTGAGAATGAAGATCTACCTGAAGGCACTTGGCAATGAGATTTGGGAAGTAGTTGAAAATGGATACATATCACCAGTTGATCCACCTACAGATAAGGAAGGTAAGCTTCTACAACATTACAATTCAAAAGCAATGAATGCACTTTTGAGAGGTTTGCATAGAATAGAGTCCATAAAAGTTATGCATTGTGAAAATGCAAAAGGAATGTGGGATAAGTTGCAAAATATATATGAAGGAGATAAAGGTGTCAAGAAAGCAAAGATACAAAATCTCAAAGGACAATTTGAAGAGTTAAGAATGAAGGATGAGGAAAACATTAGTACTTATCTACTTTGAATTGATGAGGTTGTTAATGCTATGCAAGGACTTGGAATGAAGGTTGATGAATCAGATGTTTGTGATAAGGTCTTAAGATCTCTTCCAAAAAGATTCAGTGAAAATATTTCTTCTATAGAAGAGTCAAAGGATGGTGATTCTTTGACAAGAGATATGTTGCTTGGTATTCTTACAACTTTTGAGTTAAGAACAAAAGAACCTATTCCCCAGAAGGAAGCAACCTTCAAAGCAATCAAGAAGACAAAGGGTAAGAAGTCAAAATCAAGCAATGAGTCATCCAGTGATGAAGAAGCTAATTATGGTAGAAGGGATAAGGATTCTAGAAGATCTAGAGATCTAAAATATGTTAAATATTTCAATTGTGGAAAGTATGGTCATTATGCAACAGATTGTCAAGAAGCTAAGAATAACAATGGTGAAGAAAAATAGGATCACAAAAATAGGGAATCAAAAAGATACAGGCACCAAAAGAAAAGCAAGGATGGACAAAGCAGACAAGGAAAGAAGTTCTTTCAAAGACAAAAGAGGAGCTACTATGCGGATAAGGCAAGTAAGTACTCAAGTGATAGTGATGCTAGTTTTTCAGACAATGATAGAGATGAAGTCCTATTTATGATTGAAGAAAAAGAACAAGTTAAGAAAATGACTCCAAAAATTCTCAAGTGTTTTAGATGTGGTAACTTTGGACATCTTGAAGATAGTTGTACAAGAAATGGATTCAGTTTTAGTGATGATGAATATGAAGATACACTTGAAGGACCAGAAGAGAATATTCTAATGGCACTAGAAGAAGGAGAAGGTGATCCTATAGAAGACAAGTCAAAAGAAAATGAAGATGTGGACAAAGGTAAACAAATAGAGGAATATTCAGATAAATATGGATATGATCTCAAGGGAGAACTTATCTATGCCCTTGAAATAGTGAAGAAGGTAAGAAAGCAAAACTCTAAACTTGAAATTCAGTTTCAAGAATGTGATGAAGAGAGAAGGATGCTTATAGAGGATCTAGAAAAATCAAAGGCTAAGACAAAGAAGTTCAAGGATAAGTTAGAAGCAAAGATCTTAGAATGTGAAAAGTTAGCACAAGAAGTGGCACTACTAAGGGAAGATTTAGAAGACTCCAAAGTCAAGCTAAAAGGGTTCAAAAATAGCTCAAAGAACTTAGATAAGTTCATCAAGATACAAAAGCCTACATCAAGCAAAATAGGTCTTGGATTTGAACAAGGATAAAAGAAATGGGAAGGAAAGTCAACCTCAAGTTTTGGAGGAGAAGAAACTTCAGATGAAGACACTTCAGAAGAAGACAATGTAAAAGAAAGTGAGACATCTGAGGATGAGTTGGACAATAGAAAGTTCAACAAGAATAGGAACAATGCACAAAGAAGATACAGATGGAACAACAATCAAAATAGGTCAAGAGAGACTAAGAGACCAATGAGGTCAAGACAAGGAAACTTCAATGGAAGATGTTTTTCATGTCACATGTTTGGGCACATGGCTTCACAGTGTAGGACACATGAAAGACAGGAATATGGGAACAGACAACTTTTCAATGGGTATTGCTACTCATGTAATCAGTTTGGTCACAAGGCAATGAATTGCAGGGTTCATGATAGAAGAGGATATGGCTTCACTAGGAGAAATCCTAAGATATTTGCACCTCCAAGGAATAATAACATTAAGTGTTATAAGTGCAATAATGATGGTCACACAACAAAGTGGTGTAGAGCAGACATTCCAGAATCAAGTATGAACAAGAATAGGAATAGGAACAAGAATAAAAACATGGATATGAACAAGAACAAGAATAGGAACAAGAAAATGGACATGGACAGGAACATGGACATGGAAAGAAATAGTCAGAGGAATCAGAAGGATCAGATAAGAAGAAAAGAGGATAAAGGTAAAGAACAGTGCTTTCTAGGAGTAGAAATACTCCCACCTCAGAATTAACCACCTCAAGAGGAGGTGGGGGAGGGGCTAAGCTAAGAGGCTCATTCTTAGCCCCGAGCCCCAAAGGTGACCCTTTGCCATTGATGTCAAAGGGGGAGAGATTTGAGTAAGGGGGAGAGATTTGGTATTTGAGTAAAGAGGAGAGAGCATTGAGCCAGGGGGAGCAATGTCCCAGGGGGAGCAGAACAAAGGAAAGGTCAAGTTTTTGGTAAAAAAATTTGGGTTGCCATCAATGACAAAGGGGGAGATTGTTGGACATTTTGAGTCAAGTTGTCATTGATGTCAAGGAATGAAGTCATCATTGATGTCAAGGAATATGTCAAGGAACAATGCAAAGGTTAATGGTAAAAGAACTTCATAATATTTTTAATATTATGTGGAAGCATATGAAGGTTGGTTTTTATTAAAACCATGGATGAGCAAAATAAAAGGTTTTTCATAAAAACCCAAGGAAGCTTTTTGAAAAGCTAAAGGAGGTTTTAATATTTATTTTATAAAATATTTAAATTCAATTTGAATTTAAATTTTATAAATAAATATTACTTATACAAGGTGGTAAATTCAGAGAAGGCTTTAAGCCTTAATAAAACCCAAAGGAATTAAATATTAATTTATAAGATTTAAATTCTAAAGAATTTAAATAATTTATAAATTAATTATTTAAAAATGAAATGTCGACATCTAAGGTTAAAGTGAAAAATTGAAATGCATCGACGTCCAAGGAAAGGGGAGGCATTGTATATTAATACATGCCTTAATGGCAGTTTCAAATGTGTTTGAAATATATTCTAATTCGTGCAATTCATAATCGAAGGCTGCAGAAGGAAAGAAGACAAAATTGGTTTTAGCACCAACGAGGAGGTTGAAGTTTCCATAGGAGGAGAAACCCCATCCAACTAGGTGGAGTGGCCTAGTGGCACTTGGCTAGGAGTTAAGGTGCTTGGGTAGTGTGAGACCTATGTTCGAATCATGGTGGGATCATTTTGGCATGGGAAGCACACGATTTATTTTTACTTGGCGCTAGAAGGGTTAAGGAGCACGTGGTGCTCGTTTGGTGTTAAATGAGTGCCTAGCGCTCATGGTAGCCGAGGCTATGGCTAGGGCACAGAGGAGGTGGCAATCGAAGGTTCGAGTCTCACCTAAGGCGGAGGTAAACATTTTAATTTTAATTTTTATCAAGCCTAAGTTTTAAATATAGTTTAAAGGAGTTATAAGGGGTTAAAGTTAAAGGGGCTTAATTTAAATTTTAATTGTTGATTAAAAGGAGAGATAAGGGGTAAACTTTATTTTTACATGAAGTTATTTTTACATGGTTGATTTATCAAAAGGGTAAATTGAAGATTGATTATTTTGAGAGAACCTTTTTGTTGAAGGTGATATTGTTGTTATTATAGGGAGATCATAAGGTGTACTTGGTCAATCATTTTTGTATATGAATGCTTTCCTTAAAATGGAGTGATAAGGTGTATATGTGGTTTGATATTTGCATTGTATCTTTGTGAGAGTTTATTTTCTAACTTCTTGAGCTTGGCAAAGAAGTGTTTGTGGTTGTGGCAGATATTTGAGGTTCCTTCATCATCAAGAAAAATGTATGAGCACATTCTTCCATAGTTGAGTTGATTGGTTGGTTTTCTGGAAAATAAGTTTGGAGTGAAAAGGATTTGATTAGGGCTTCCTTATTGAGTGTGTTGAGTTAATGCTTCAAGGTTTTCTGGAATAAAGAGTTGTTATTAAAACCTTGTTTTATAAGCATTGTTGTTGAAGCCATTGGTTGTGTGAAGAACTTGAACTAGGGTTTGAAAATAACATGAGTATCATTGTTATGTGAGAGTTGTTTTATAAGCATTGTTGTTGAAGTGAGTTGTTGAGGAAAGAACTTGAACTAGGGTTTGAAAAGAACATGAGTATCATTGTTATGTGAGATTTGTTGTTGAGCATTGTTGGAAATATTTTGAGTGAGTGATCATATGCTTGGACTAGGGTTTGTGAGCAAGGATTATTTCATTGAGTGATTGGTTGAGTAGAGTTGGTTGAGCCTAGTCAAGTGGATGTGTGAAGTGATTGTTCAAGTTCCATAAAACAAACTATTCTATATTCTGAATTGAATTGAGAAAGTGATTGAGGTGAATGTGAAGCATATTGAGTCTCTAACAATTCTTTGTATGTTTCTAAAAGAGTGATTGAAAGTGATTGAGCATTGTGATGAGTATAGAGCATATTGAGTCTCTAACAATTCTCTTTATGTTTCTATGAGATTGGACAAGTTCTAGTGTGGACTTGTTGAGTAGATTTGAGGTAAGTATTTGAGAAGACTTGTGGATAGATTTGAGTAAGCTTTTGTGGAAGCTTACAATACAGATTGAGAGCATATTTGGATAAGTTTTTGAGAGGACTTATTGAGCATATTGGACAAGTTCTAGAGAGGACTTGTGGATATATTGGTGTGAGATTTTGTGGAAGCTTACAAGGTATATTTGAGATAAGTATTTGAGAAGGCTTGAGAGCAGAGTTGATTGATTGATTTGTTCAAACCTTGAGTTAAGGTTTGGGGTAGATCCATTAGAGTTGATTTGAGATTGAGTCAAGCTTTGAGTTAAGGCTTGAGGATAGATATTGAGGATATATTTGTGCTAGACCGAAGGACTATGTTTAGTATAGATTTGAGGATAGAGTTTGGTGTATATTTGAGGATAGATTTGTGCTAGACTAGAAATAGATTGAGGATAAATTTGTGCTAGACGAAGATGTGGATTTAGTATATATTTGAGATAGAGCTTTGGAGGTGATAGAGTTGAGGATAGAGACTCTAACAAGTAAGGAAGACAGGTGTCTTCTATGGATAGAGTTCCATTTGCTAAGGGTAGTGGAGGTAGAGGTCTTCTAGAGGATCACCAGCCAGAGCAGAGATTAGGAGATTGGTGTCTCCTATGGATAGAGATCCATGAACTTGATTTAGGGGATTGGTGTCTCCTTTGGATAGAGGTCCATAAACATTGTAATAGGGAAAGGATTCCCAAGAGATTGATTGAGAAAATTTTAGTGAAATATTTTCTCCGTGGAGTAGCCCACATTGGGTGAACCACGTAAATTATGGTGTCTCTATTGTGTGTGGTGATTTATGCATTGCTTTGATTACTGCTATTGATATTGCTATCTTTACATTGCATAATATTGATTGGGAAAGAAAAGTAAAAAGTGGTCTTATACTGTTCACCCCCCTCTCAGTATAAGCTTGTGTTCTTCAATTGGTATCAGAGCGGGTTCCTTCGAAAGAGTTTAACAGCTTGAAGGAAAAGCTTACAAGAACACAATGGATTCTAAGAATGGATCATCAGATAATTCAACACCAGTATTTTATGGAAGTGATTATGTATATTGGAGTTTGAGAATGAAGATCTACCTGAAGGCACTTGGCAATGAAGTTTGGGAAGCAGTTGAAAATGGATACGACCCCTCAGTTGATCCACCTACAGATAAGGAAGGTAAGCTTCTACAACATTACAATTCAAAAGCAATGAATGCACTTTTGAGAGGTTTGCATAGAACAGAGTCCATAAAAGTTATGCATTGTCAAAATGCAAAAGAAATGTGGGATAAGTTGCAAAATATATATGAAGGAGATAAAGGTGTCAAGAAAGCAAAGATATAAAATCTCAAAGGACAATTTGAAGAGTTAAGAATGAAGGATGAGGAAAACATTAGTACTTATCTACTTTGAATTGATGAGGTTGTTAATGCTATGCAAGGACTTGGAATGAAGGTTGATGAATCAGATGTTTGTGATAAGGTCTTAAGATCTCTTCCAAAAATATTCAGTGAAAATATTTCTGCTATAGAAGAGTCAAAGGATGGTGATTCTTTGACAAGAGATATGTTGCTTGGTATTCTTACAACTTTTGAGTTAAGAACAAAAGAACCTATTCCCCAGAAGGAAGCAACCTTCAAAGCAATCAAGAAGACAAAGGGTAAGAAGTCAGAATCAAGCAATGAGTCATCCAGTGATGAAGAAGCTAATTATGGTAGAAGGGATAAGGATTCTAGAAGATCTAGAGATCTAAAATCTATTAAATGTTTCAATTGTGGAAAGTATGGTCATTATGCAATAGATTGTCAAGAAGCTAAGAATAACAATGGTGAAGAAAAATAGGATCACAGAAACAGGGAATCAAAAAGATACATGCACCAAAAGAAAAGCAAGGATGGACAAAGCAGACAAGGAAAGAAGTTCTTTCAAAGACAAAAGAGGAGCTACTATGCGGATAAGGCAAGTAAGTACTCAAGTGATAGTGATGCTAGTTTTTCAGATAATGATAGAGATGAAGTCCTATTTATGATTGAAGAAAAAGAACAAGTTAAGAAAAGGACTCCAAAAATTCTCAAGTGTTTTAGATGTGGTAACTTTGGACATCTTGAAGATAGTTGTACAAGGAATGGTTATAGTTTTAGTGATGATGAATATGAAGATACACTTGAAGGACCAGATGAGAATATTCTAATGGCACTAGAAGAAGGAGAAGGTGATCCTATAGAAGACAAGTCAAAAGAAAATGAAGATGTGGACAAAGGTAAACAAATAGAGGAAGAATCAGATAAAGAAGGATATGATCTCAAGGGAGAACTTATCTATGCTCTTGACATAGTGAAGAAGGTAAGAAAGCAAAACTCTAAATTTGAAATTCAGTTTCAAGAATGTGATGAAGAGAGAAGGATGCTTATAGAGGATCTAGAAAAATCAAAGGCTAAGACAAAGAAGTTCAAGGATAAGTTAGAAGCAAAGATCTTAGAATGTGAAAAGTTAGTACAAGAAGTAGCACTACTAAGGGAAGATTTAGAAGACTCCAAATTCAAGCTAAAAGGGTTCAAAAATAGCTCAAAGAACTTGGATAAGTTCATCAAGATACAAAAGCCTACATCAAGCAAAATAGGTCTTGGATTTGAACAAGGACAAAAGAAATGGGAAGGAAAGTCAACCTCAAGTTCTGGAGGAGAAGAAACTTTAGATGAAGACACTTCAGAAGAAGATAGTGTAAAATAAAGTGAGACATCTGAGGATGAGTTGGACAATAGAAAGTTCAACAAGGACAGGAACAATGCACAAAGAAGATACAGATGGAACAACAATCAGAATAGGTCAAGAGAGACTAAGAGACCAATGAGGTCAAGACAAGGAAACTTCAATGGAAGATGTTTTTCATGTCACAGGTTTGGGCACATGGCTTCACAGTGCAGGACACATGAAAGATAGGAATATGGGAATATATAACTTTTCAATGGGTATTGCTACTCATGTAATCAGTTTGGTCACAAGGCAATGAATTGCAGGGTTCATGATAGAAGAGGATATGGCTTCACTAGGAGAAATCCTAAGACATTTGCACCTCCAAGGAATAATAACATTAAGTGTTATAAGTGCAATAATGATGGTCACACAACAAAGTGGTGTAGAGCAGACATTCTAGAATCAAGTATGAATAGGAATAGGAATAGGAACATGGATATGAACAAGAATATGAATAGGAACAAGAAAATGGACATGGACAGGAACATGGACATGGAAAGAAATAGTCAGAGGAATCAGAAGGATCAGATAAGAAGAAAAGAGGATAAAGGTAAAGAACAATGCTTTATGGGAGTAGAAATACTCCCACCCTAGAATTAACCACCTCAAGAGGAGGTGGGGGAGGGGCTAAGCTAAGAGGCTCATTCTTAGCCCCGAGCCCCAAAGGTGACCCTTTGCCATTGATGTCAAAGGGGGAGAGATTTGAGTAAGGGGGAGAGATTTGGTATTTGAGTAAAGAGGAGAGAGCATTGAGCTAGGGGGAGCAATGTCCCAGGGGAGCAGAACAAAGGAAAGGTCAAGTTTTTGGTAAAAATAATTTGGGTTGCCATCAATGACAAAGGGGGAGATTGTTGGACATTTTGAGTCAAGTTGTCATTGATGTCAAGGAATGAAGTCATCATTGATGTCAAGGAATATGTCAAGGAACAATGCAAAGGTTAATGGCAAAAGAACTTCATAATATTTTTAATATTATGTGGAAGCATATGAAGGTGGGTTTTTATTAAAACCATGGATGAGCAAAATAAAAGGTTTTTCATAAAAACCCAAGGAAGCTTTTTGAAAAGCTAAAGGAGGTTTTAATATTTATTTTATAAAATATTTAAATTCAATTTGAATTTAAATTTTATAAATAAATATTACTTATACAAGGTGGTAAATTCATAGAAGGCTTTAAGCCTTAATAAGACCCAAAGGAATTAAATATTAATTTATAAGATTTAAATTCTAAAGAATTTAAATAATTTATAAATTAATTATTTAAAAATGAAATGCGTCGACGTCTAAGGTTAAAGTGAAAAATTGAAATGCGTTGATGTCCAAGGAAAGGGGAGGCATTGTATATTAATACATGCCTTAATGGCAGTTTCAAAGTGTTCGAAATATATTCTAATCGTGCAATTTGTAATTGAAGGCTGTAGAAGGAAAGAAGACAAAATTGGTTTTAGCACCAACGAGGAGGTTGAAGTTTCCATAGGAGGAGAACCCCCATCCAACTAGGTGGCATGGCCTAGCGGCACTTGGTTGGGAGTTAAGGCGCTTGGGCAGTGTGAGACCTATGTTCGAATCATGATGGATCATTTTGGCGTGGGAAGCACGCGATTTATTTTTACTTGGTGCCAACAAGGGTTAAGGAGCACGTGGTGCTCGTTTGGTGTTAAATGAGCGCCTAGCACTCGTGGTAGCCGAGGCCAGGCTAGGGCACACGAGGAGGTGGCAATCGAAGGTTCAAGTCTCACCTAAGGTGGAGGTAAATGTTTTAATTTTAATTTTTATTAAGCCTAAGTTTTAAATATAGTTTAAAGGAGTTATAAGGGGTTAAAGTTAAAGGGGCTTAATTTAAATTTTAATTGTTGATTAAAAGGAGAGATAAGGGGTAAACTTTATTTTTACATGAAGTTATTTTTACATGGTTGATTTATCAAAAGGGTAAATTGAAGATTGATTATTTTGAGAGAACCTTTTTTGAAGGTGATATTGTTGTTATTATAGGGAGATCATAAGGTGTATTTGGTCAATCATTTTTGTATATGAATGCTTTCCTTAAAAATGGAGTGATAAGGTGTATATGTGGTTTAATTATTTGCATTGTATCTTTGTGAGAGTTTGGATCTTCTAACTTCTTTGAGCTTGGCAAAGAAGTGTTTGTGGTTGTGGCAGATATTTGAGGTTCCTTCATCATCAAGAAAAAGGTATGAGCACATTCTTCCATAGTTGAGTTGATTGGTTGGTTTTCTAGAAAATAAGTTTGGAGTGAAAAGGACTTGATTAGGGCTTCCTTATTGAGTGTGTTGAGTTAATGCTTCAAGGTTTTTTGGAATAAAGAGTTGTTATTAAAACCTTGTTTTATAAGCATTGTTGTTGAAGCCATTGGTTGTGTGAAGAACTTGAACTAGGGTTTGAAAAGAACATGAGTATCATTGTTATGTGAGAGTTGTTTTATAAGCATTGTTGTTGAAGTGAGTTGTTGAGCAAAGAACTTGAACTAGGGTTTGAAAAGAACATGAGTATCATTGTTATGTGAGATTTGTTGTTGAGCATTGTTGGAAACATTTTGAGTGAGTGATCATATGCTTGGACTAGGGTTTGTGAGCAAGGATTATTTCATTGAGTGATTGGTTGAGTAGAGTTGGTTGAGCCTAGTCAAGTGGATGTGTGAAGTGATTGTTCAAGTTCCATAAAATAAACTATTCTATATTCTGAATTGAATTGAGAAAGTGATTGAGGTGAAGTGAAGCATATTGAGTCTCTAACAATTCTCTGTATGTTTCTAAAAGAGTGATTGAAAGTGATTGAGCATTGTGATGAGTATAGAGCATATTGAGTCTCTAACAATTCTCTTTATGTTTCTATGAGATTGGACAAGTTCTAGTGTGGACTTGTTGAGAATATTTGAGGTAAGTATTTGAGAAGACTTGTGGATAGATTTGAGTAAGATTTTGTGGAAGCTTACAATACATATTGAGAGTATATTTGGATAAGTTCTTGTGAGGACTTATTGAGAATATTGGAAAAGTTCTAGAGAGGACTTGTGGATAGATTGGTGTGAGATTTTGTGGAAGCTTACAAGGCAGATTTGAGATAAGTCTTTGAGAAGGCTTGAGAGTAGAGTTGATTGATTGATTTGTTCAAACCTTGAGTTAAGGTTTGGGGTAGATCCAATAGAGTTGATTTGAGATTGAGTCAAGCTTTGAGTTAAGGCTTGAGGATAGATATTGAGGATATATTTGTGCTAGACCGAAGGACTGTGTTTAGTACAGATTTGAGGATAGAGTTTGGTGTAGATTTGAGGATAGGTTTGTGCCAGACCAGAGATAGAGATTGAGGATAGATTTGTGCTAGACCGATGGACTATGTTTAGTATAGATTTGAGATAGAGCTTTGGAGGTGACAGAGTTGAGGATAGATATCTCCAAGAGATAGGGAAGATAGGTGTCTTCTATGGATAGAGTTCCATTTGCTAAGGGTAGTGGAGGTAGAGGTCTTCTAGAGGATCACCAACCAGAGTAGAGATTAGGAGATTGGTGTCTCCTATGGATAGAGATCCATGAACTTGATTTAGGGGATTGGTGTCTCCTTTGGATAGAGGTCCATAAACATTGTAATAGGGAAAGGATTCCCAAGAGATTGATTGAGAAAATTTTAGTGAAATATTTTCTCCGTGGAGTAGCCCACATTGGGTGAACCACGTAAATTGTGGTGTCTCTATTGTGTGTGGTGATTTGTGCATTGCTTTGATTACTTGCTATTGATATTGCTATCTTTACATTGCATAATATTGATTGGGAAATAAAAGTAAAAAGTGGTCTTATACTATTCACCGCCCCTCTCAGTATAAGCTTATGTTTTTCAAACCGTGCACCCCACTATGCGGGCTTGTGATGCCCACTCATGAGCTTGTGTAGTGTGTATCATGGGTAGGCCGCACATGGTGCCTGCATTTGAGTAGCCTGCATAGGGGTCTATCCAGTGTGGGTTATGTGCAGGTCGCGTGTGATATTTACCCTTGGGCTGCCCATATAGGGGCTTGTGTGGTGTGGGTAGCGTGCAAGCTTCATACCCTACATTGTGTGTGTTGCTCATATTGGGGCACATGTAGGTAGAGCACGAACTATGAGCCTGCATGTGAGATGGGGTAAACCCCTGTGCTTTTTTTTTTTATTATTATATATATATTTAAATAATTTTTTTTTTAAATCTAAGTTCGGTTGTGTTTTTTTTTTAAGATTTATTTATTAAAAATAAAGAAAAAAACAACTTTAAAAAAGTTAGGGTTTTTTTTTTTATGTTGGAAAACATAAATGGAGAACAAAAATTTCACTTTTTCTTTTTTGTAACTAAAGAAATAAATTAAAAGGAGCAAAACAGATATGACTGGCTTTCCCGCGCATGAAGGGGCTATCAAAACTATATTTTAAACTTGCAATAACACCCAAAAATAAAAGGATAAGTAGTTAGAGTTCATGATAAAACGTGATCACCAATTTGTATACAAAAAAGGAGAACACCATGAAAAACCAAAACTCTTTTATTATATTTGAAATAAACTCTCAGTTACAATATACCCCTCTGAAAAGGGTGTTTTTACAATCCAACTGCCAAAGGAAATGATCCTCTTTTTATAATAAACGGTATGGTATCATGATATTCTTTCTACTACACTCAAAGTGGGAGGTGGGTTTATTGTGACCACCACAATGGATCTAGATCTTCGGATCTGGAAACTTTGAATCGATGTGATCTTGAACCTAGAATTTGGAACCTTTGTACTTGAGACCTACACACATGCAAACAGGGAAAAATATTTAGTAGTACCTGTTAAGATAGATCAAAAGAAATTGAGATCTACAACTAAAAAAATATAGATAATGAGCATTTGCATACATGCATAAATATTCAAGTAGCATAACAATAACATTCACTCCTTTTAGCCCTCTCAATCTCCTCTCCTCTATTTTTCTTCTCGTTATATCTTCCTCTCAAATGAGAGGGGTATTTATAGCCTTTGGGGCAAGGTGAGGGGGTGATGAGGTGTCCCTAGGTTCGGTCATGTGCATCTAAGGTCAACCTATGTAAGGGTGATCACATGGTGACTAGGGGCTTTGTGTAGGAAAGGGCTTGAGTGGCCAAGGGGGCTACAAAGGGAAAAGTCCCTATTTAAGTGGTAAAACCACTATTTTAGGCCTAAGACTGCCTAGAGTGAGTCATATGGTCCAAAAGGAGTCCATTTAGGTAGTATTCTCAATATGACATGACTTAGGTGTCTAAAATTAGAATCTATTTCCCTCTTCCTCACAAACTTGTTAGGGGGATTTCCTAATTTATTATCAATACCCACATCCACATTACCCTTCCTTTATATTTAGGTTTTAGGACCTGAAGAACCTTTATCCAAATAGGTATTTGGGGAGCTAATTGGAGATCCTACCTCAAGGGTTTCCAACTGAATCATAGGCTCCTCAAGATCAAAAAAAATACAAAGCCCATCGAAGGAATTATGAAGAAAAGCCTTAGAAACAATGGTTTAAAAAATGATATATGACTAACATACCTCAATAGAACCAAGCTTCAAGGCTATGTTCTTCTCCTTATAAACCTTCTCAATCACTACCAAAGTTGTCTAGGGTTAATTTTAAGGATTACAAAACCTTCTCCTCTAGAACCTTCAGCTTATAAACCTCATCCATCTGGGGTTGAGCTTCTCCTTCCCCCATGTTTGATTAATTACCTTCTAAATCCTTTGAGGGGACTTAGCTTGATTTATTATTTTGGATTCATTTTGTTCTTACAAATCTTTTTTCTATCTCTGCTTGTGCCTTGAGGGGACATTGGTTCACTTGGTGACCTAATTTTCCATAACCAGAGCACTGGGTTGGCCTATTTTTGTAAACAATGGGCTAGTCCCAAGTACCCAAGAATGAGATAAGCTTTATATAAGAGTAGATATATACCTCTAGAACTACCATAACACATATTCTTGTGTACACCATTCTTGATTTAACTATGGTTATTGGATCGATAAGAAGGAGATCCTCCATAGCCTTGGCCACACCTCTCAACACATCTTCATGCCAAAAATAGTAAGGGAGGGTAGGGAGACAAACACACAAAGGTACAAATTTAATCCTTTGCGTATGAGGATTGAAATTAGGTCCCATATTTTGCAAAAATAGACCTCTTTTACCATAGAATTAGGGGCCTCTCCCTATGATATATTTTACATATTTCATACAGTTTAATCTCATATAAGAAATTATTTAGGGGTTGTTACAATTTCCATGGAACCTAGAGGCTTCCACTTTTCTAACACCCATATTCAAATTGAATTCAGGTCTAGCCTCACCCCTTGGAAATTTCCCATAAAGTCACAACCACCATCACCCATGGTGAACTTAATCAATTCACTTGAGATGCTAATAGAATTTCCCATAGGGGATATGTTGCAAATAGGTTTTGAGAAGGTCTCCCTCACACCTTTAGACATCACCACAACATACAAAATGTTGAGGCTTGAGTTTTTAGGGGAAAACTATGGGCCATGAGAATAGGACCCAACCTCCAGCTTATTGTTTAATGGTCCATGGATTCTCAAAGGATTTGTGAAGCCAATATCAAGATATCCCATATACACACCATCTAGCTAACCTAGAACTACTATAATTACATCCAAGCTAGCCACCATCTCCACATCTTCTAAGATCTCCCACCGCTCTTCTAAAAACCTACACAAACCAGATTCAAAGTCTCCCACTCCCACCCTTTCCCACCCTGATCACCACCATTCAAATTCTAGCTCTTGCTCCTCCATCAAACCCTTTTCCATTTGAGACAATAGAGTTTTTACCATTTTTAGGGGTGGGTTATTATTGGCCTCCCATCTAAAGAATTTATTTATAGCCAAAGCCTTGTCGCTGCTTAGATTTTTGAGAAACCCTCTGACGTTATATAGTTTTTTTACAAAACCCTATAACATCATTGCTCAATTTGTTTTTCCATAGAAACCCTCTAATACCACTACTTAGATTTTTTTCACAAAACCCTTTTATTCCCCGTTGCTCAATTTTTTTGCAAAACCCTCTAATGCTATTGCTAAGATTATTTTTTGCAAAGCCCTTTGACTTACTGCTGCTTAGATTTTTTTCACAAAACCCTATGATGTCACTGCTCAGATTTTTTTTGTAAAATCCTCTAACATCGCTACTCAAATTTTTTACATAAAAACCCTCTGATGCCACTTCTCAGATTTTTTTCATAAAATCCTCTAACACCGCTGCTCAAATGTTTTTCCATTAAAACCCTCTAATGAAACTGCTCAAATTTTTTCCAAAAAAATATTATAATTAAAACACACATAGTCAATGTATGTTATGTTATTCCAAAATGTGTAATGTTGTAAAAAATAGAATTGTCAATATAAACATAAACAATTTATATTCCTAAAATTAATAATGAAACAATATCTTAAATATATTGATATCAAGGAACTTAATATTATCAAAATCTATAACTCCATCAAGTGCATCATAATATCTTCTTTGGTCCACACTCTTATGCTACAAAAATGTACAAAGGATTAAAATATATAGATTGAATGATAAGGAGACAATGAATCTAAAACCAAAGGCTTATAAATATAAGCATCTAAAAAGTTCACAATTTAGGTTTACATATTTATCCTTCTTTAGAATATAAATTCCTTTGTTCACTAAGAGGTTTAATTGTATTATTTATCAAAAAATTTGATAAACTCAATGTTATGAGGATCTATGGTATTAAATTGTGTCGATTTCCTTTATCAACATTATAAACCAAAAGATAAGACATGTTAAACTATAATTTGATTTTTATTTTTTAATTAAGAATCAGTATTCATGACATAAATCTCTATAATATCTTATATATACTATAAGCCTACCCAAATGTATTATCTATAAGCATACATATTCTATGGCTTATCTTATTTAGATTAGGATAATATTTATAGGAAAATATATATGTTAAAACGATTATCTATTTCTAAATAATATAACTATTTATAATGTTGAGATATACATTGACAAACTCCGTATTTGACATATCATGATGAACTCATTTTCTTAAGGATTTGTTGATATCAAATTTTCCCTATTCTGAAGATGTAAAGACCTATAAAAATTTGAATAGGAGATATTAATTAAGTATAGTAACAAAATATCTTATGATGGAACATTACATCTTTATAATATTCTTTTGTCAAATTTTCATAATCATGTTGTTCACTTTAAATAAGGTAGAGTAAGAATCAATAATACAACAATTTTTATAACCCTAATATAGCTGACTAAGCTACATGTTACAACCCTAATATAGCTTAGTCGGCTATATTTACAATATTAATATTTATTCATCAATTCATATAAATATGAGTAGAATATATTTGATTTAATATCATCGTTCATTTATCAATTTACGTATTCACAAGAGACTCCGCCCTCTCCAAGTGGCTATAGAAATTTGCCCTCCTTAAGTGGTGTATTGATTTATTCCAACTTGTTTGATTAATATTTTATATTCACATTAATTAATTTACAGAGCATAACCTTCGAGCATAACCTTCCAAGTGGTATCATATCCAACGTTGTTGAGAATTTCCTCACTTCTAGAGCATAGTAGGAGAAATACTTAATACAATGATTGCTTAGACTCAGATTTTTATCCTCCATCTACAAAACTAGGGTCTTGATCTATTTTTTTTTCCAGGATAGAAAAGTATCAACACAAATTGGCACAATCTCCAGGAAACATTATCAGCTAGGAAGGTTCCATTATCCTGCATAAAGCAACTGATGCTTGTTCTAGTGGATAGAGAAGAAACAGTGTCGTGGACAATTTTTGAAAGTTACCAGGAAAATGGGAAACAAAAAAAAAAATTATGTTAGAATTACATAATTATTTCTAATTTTTAGGAGGGTATTTCACAATCCCAATGAGATTTCATGATCTTAGTTACCTTTTGGTAAAATTTAGGGTTGGAGATAAATTTTATTCGATTTTGTGCTATAGAAAATTGCCAACAGAACAAGGGAACAAACACTGCGCTTAGCAAAAAGTTACAGCAGTATACACGATCTAGACTCAAGGAAGAAGATGTTTGTAGTAAGAAAATTAATGTCATGTTTCAAATTTACCTATCTTCAAGAGGATAATATCAATCCAGTGTCACCCAAACCCTAATTTATACACCAATTAGATAACACCACACAGACGAGATTCCAAAGGTTATATAAAGAAATTATTTTTCATCACAATTTGTGAACGTACGAGTTCATTTTCTAATTTTTAGGGACTAAATACCACATTCAGTGTGTACTCAATTTATTAGTAACAATTTTATCTTTAACCATTTTCCACTACTTGTAGTCCATCCATCTACCATGTGTTCGCTCAACCCACAAGCCACTCAAAGCCACGTGTTGTTCCGCTCAACCCACAAGTGTTCAAAACCATACTTTGTTTCATCCGCATCCACCACGTATCATCATGTCTTGCTAAGTAACCCAAGCTTACTATTCCTTCCATAATCGTTGGATGCTTCCCATTCCTACCATAACCATCGGTTGCTTCCCATTCCCACCATAACCATTGGATGAAATTGCAGATTCGAACCATTGTCATACCACACATTATGACCATTGGAACCATTCAACTTGCTAATTCAAATCATTCTCCCATTCCTGCCATAACCATTGGATACTTCCCATTCCCATCATAACCATTGGATGAAATTGTAAATTCGAATCATTTTCATACCGCTCATTGTGATCGTTGGAACTGCTTGATTTATCGATTTGAACTATTGTCATACAAAATCTGCTATCCAATAATTGCAATCAAAGGTATTAAAGGTGACCGCTATGACTTGAATTTTGGATTTTAAAATTAACCATTGTTCATATACCATCCACTTAGTGTAATCATTGGAAGTTACCATTGAAATTCAAAAATTTCAAGTCTTGGAAAAGTGGTCGTTGGAGATCATTACAAACAACTTTTTTGTAAAAATTGACAACAAAGGACAAGATATTTTTTTCTTATTCTAATTTGACTACAATTCAAATTGCATGAGTGATAAAACCACTCCAAACAAGTGGAATAGAGGAACAAAAAGGATATTACAATGCAGTGAGAAATCAAACAATTGATCATTGAATACACCAAAAAAATAGTCGTGAAATAAATATATGCAACATAATTATCCTTTTAGAATTAATATTTTTAACCCTCACCACTATTCCATGGCTTCTCCAAATCATGACAACGCCACTCCTACTCCAAACAACAATGGAACTTCTTCTAACCTAGAAAATGTTATCTCTATCCATGAAGACCTTATTACTAAAATTCCCCTCATGGTGGACATTAATGTGCATTAGTGTTTAGGGCAACAACAAAAAGAGATTTCTACTATTTATTCAGTACTACACGAGATACAATATTTAGTAGATAAACTTCTCCCTCCAGATAATCAAGCCTCTCAAGACATTATCAACCCTTAACCTTTAAATACTCATCAAGCATCAGTACCTCCAAAAACTTCTTTTGATTTTAATTCTTTAGTAGGTAATGCCTCCCAATTCTTAGAATGGCATCATGATGTTCAACTTCCTTTTACTAACATGCCCACTTTTGAGGGATATGATCCTAGAGGTTCTCTAGACAAAATAGATGGTATTTTTCATCTATACCATATTCTAAAAAATGGTTGTGTGGCATTTGCATCTTGTAAACTTGGTACCCAGGCCTATCAGTGGTTGTTATGGCAACTTCGTCAATATAATCACTCCCTTATATGGCCTAAATTTAAGGAAATTTTCCTTAGAATATTTGATAAATGTTCTTCCTCATCATATGTGGTTCACCTTATGGAACTCAAGAAAAGCTTCAAACCGGTTCAGTAGAATATGATGTCACTGAATTCACAAGTCTTCTTACCTATACACACAAATTGAATCTAGAAGTAGTGGTATCCACATTTCGTCATGGTCTCAAGGATAAAATAATAAAGGAATTCGACATGCATGATCCATGTACTCTTGATGATGCCACCCGTATAGCTCAAGTAGCTAAAAATAAAATTCAATATGTGGTACCATATAAACATGATTCTAATTTTCATCATCCTTTCCGTAATAATGAATAGTCCTCAATATTTTTCTGCTTTAAATGTCATTCCTATCATCCAAGAGATAAAGCATGTGCAGTACATCAAAACTTTCAAGTAGAATAGAACACCAATGAAGAAGAAGATTTAATTCAACCAAAATCACTCATTGATATAGAACAACAACCAATGGATACTAATAAAGTAACACCAAAGGAAGATAATGTTGCTCTCTCGATACATACACTTATGGATTTAAAATCTCATCATATAATTAAGGTATAATTATTTATTAGACACAAACATGTTAATGATTTGATAGACTCAGGTAGTACACATAACTTTATCAATTTTAAAATCACCAAATCCTTGAACTTGTATATGAATACTTCTAATCAATATAGGTTTCAAGTATTGATTGCAAATGGAGGTAATGCTCAATGTGTGGGCTGAAAATATCCAGTTTTGATACAAATGGTAAGTTATACTTGGTTTGGAACTCTCTTAGTTATGAACTTAGGGAGCTCAAACATCATTTTGGGTGCATAACGACTATCTCAACTCAGTGATGTTACTCTTAATATTTAAAGATTATACATTAGGTGGATAGAGAATGGGAACACTATTTGTCTTCAAGGAATTTCATATCCACCATCCAAGGTGGTGAGTTCTCACTACATGGAGAAGTTACTAAATAAGGGTGCTTATGGTTTTATGGCTCAAATAAATTCTATGGAAGATCAATCCTTGGATACTCCTGCAATTCACTCAAAATATCTTCAAGCTATTATGGTCAATTATGAAGAAGTCTTCAGTGAACCAAAGGGGCTACCTCCTAAACGATCACATGACTATGCCATACATCTCATTTATGAAATTATTCCTCCTAATGTTTGTCCTTATCGCTATCCTCAACCTCAAAATATGAAAATAGATAAGCTAGTCCAAGGAATGTTAGAATATGGCATAATTCATCCTAGCATCATTCCTTACTCATCACTCATAGTAATGGTATATCGTAAGGATACCTCTTGGTACATGTGTCCAAATTTTTGACATCTCAACAAAATTACCATCAAGGATAAGCTCCCTATCCCTGTCATTGATGACTTATTAGAAAAATTACACGGTTCTAGTTATTTCACTAAATTGGATCTTCATTAAGGTTTTTACCAAATTTAGGTTAGGGAAGAGGACATACCTAAAACTGTTTTTCGAACTCATGAAGGTAATTATTAATACCTAATAATACCTTTAGGTCTTACTAATGTTCCATCAACCTTTCAAAGTCTTATGAACCATGTCTTTAGGCCATATCTTCGTAATTTCATCTTAGTTTTCTTTGATGATATCCTAATTTACAACAAATCTTGGAAGGATCACCTAACCCATGTTAACAAGGTCCATCTACTACATAAGAAAAAAAATATTTGTTAAAAGATCCAAATGTGCCTTTGGAGTTCAAGAAGTTGAATACATAGGTCATATTGTATCCCATGAAGGATTCAAAGTAGACCCTCAAAAAATCAAAACTATTCAATATTGGCCCCTACCTAAATTCCTCAAGAAACTTAAGGTATTTCTAGGTCTTATAGGCTATTATTGGAATTTATACGCAACTATGGAAAAATTATAGTACATATCATGACACTTACCAAAAAGGATGCTTTTAAATGGAATGAAGCAGCTTCTCAGGAATTTCAATCTCTCAAAGAAGCTATGTGCTCTACTCTAGTATTGGCTACTCCTAATTTTAACAAACCTTTTGTCATTGAGTGTGACGCTTCATGTATAGGGATTGGCACTATTTTAATGCAATAAGGTTACCCCTTGGCTTTTGATAGCAAGCAACTTTCAAGTGAGAATTTTGGTTGATCCACTTATGAGAAGGAAATATTAGCTATTTTACATACCATTGATAAATGAAGTTATTATTTAATAAGCATTAATTTCATTATTAATACTGACCATAATAGTCTTAAGGATTTTCTAGAACATCTATCTTACCTTGAACAGAATAAATGGATTACCAAAAAATTTGGGTATGATTTCATGATTGAGTATAAGAAAGGCAAAGAAAATATGGTAGTTGATGCATTGTCTCACAAATATGAAGATGATATCTTCATCAATACCATTTCAGACCCTTATCCCCAATGGTTGTCTCAACTTCAAAAGAATGGTTGATTGATAGTAAAAATGCTCAAATTATTCAAGATATGAATACATGATCATCAAATAATCCTTACTTATCATATTTAGATGGTGTGATTCATAAGAAAAATCACATCTACCTTTTGTAGGGTTCCACTATTAAATCTATGGTCCTCCAAGAATTGCATGCATCCCCTTCAGTAGGACACTCGGGATTCTTGAAAACATACCAGCGAGTGAAATAATTTTTTTCTTGGAAAGGCTTAAAATATGATGTTAGGATATTTGTGGCTGAATATGAGGTATGGAAATACAATAAAGGTGAAACAGTTAAATCTCCAAGACTACTGCAACCCTTATCAATTACAGACTGCCAATGGGAACACATATCAATGGATTTCATTAAGGGTCTCTCCAAGTCAGAGGGTAAAGTGATTTTTGTGGTTGTGGATCATTTTTTTAAGAATGCTCACTTTTATGCCCTACAACATCCCTACTCAGCAAGTAAAGTGGCCAAGGTATTTCTCGATTCCATCTTCAAGTTACATGGTATACCCAAAACTATTGTGAGTGACCATGATCCCATATTCACTAGCAACTTTTAGAAATAATTATTTTGTCTCAGCGGTACCAAGTTGAACATGTCTTTCGTATACCACCCATAATCTGATGGTCAAATAGAAATAGTTAAAAAATGTGTGCATACTTATCTTTGTTACTTTGCTCAAGATAAGCAGTATCATTGGATTCAATGGATTTCATTAGCAGAATGATGGTATAACACTTCTTACCATTTTCACTCAAGATGTCTCTATTCAAAGCTTTGTATGGATAGAAACCACCAGCAATCACAGATTAAGTTCCAAGATCTTCGAAAATAGCTTAGGTCAATAAATTATTTCAACATCGTTAGACAATGCTCAACCTTCTTCAAGAAAAATTGATCCAAGCACAAAATCATATGAAACAACAACATGACTTACATCGTTCAGAATGACAATTCAATGTAGGAGATATGGTCTTTTGTGTCTGCAACGTTATAAGCAATTATCCTTGAAGATCAATTCTAGTCATAATTTGGCTCCTCAATTTTACGGGCCCTACAAGATATTTCATCGCATTGGTGAAGTCACATATCAATTAGAACTTTGACCCTCTTCTCGTATACATCCAGTTTTTCATGTATCTTGTCTCAAACAAGTGATTAGAAAGAAAGTGTAGTCTTAGACATAACTTTTAGTACTATATTAAGAAGGGCGAATAAACTTTCAACTTGAAGCAATATTGCAAACCATAGTATGTCATCTTCGATCTCGCTGGATTCAAGAATTTTGATTAAATAGCAGGACCTCCCAGAAGAAGATGCTACATGGGAATTAGAAAGTATAATCTGGTCATTTCTAGCTTTGAGGACAAAGCTTTTCGAGGAGGGGATCCATGTTACAACCCTAATATAGCTTAGTCGTCTATATTTCCAATATTAATATTTATTCATCAATTCATATAAATAGTAGAATATATTTGATTTAATATCATCAATCATTTATCAATTTGTGTATTCGCAAGAGACTCCACCCTATCCAAGTGGCTACATGTATTTGCCCTCCTTAAGTGATGTATTGATTTAGTCCAACTCATTTGATTAATATTTTATATTTGCATTAATTAAGTTACGAAGCAGAACCTTCCAATATTGCTTGTACAAATACAAAAATATCATATTAAAACTTATAAAAAATTCTACCCAAAACACCACATGATTTCATATATCATACATGAATCCAAATAAAAGTAATTTCTATAGTATGCAAACAAAGAAATGAATAACACTTATAATATTTTTAAGTAATATTATTCATCCAATAAAGGATGCATTAATAAGAGAAGAAAAGCATCTCACCTTAACTTATTGAAATCTAGAATGTTAGTTTATTTCTTACAAAACCTCTCAAGCATAAAAGACAACCCCAAAAAGTAGAAATACTAACTCAAGCTATTAAAATCCTAGTACCACTATTCTAGATGCCTAAAAATAATTCCATCAACATATATAATGTCTAAAGAATCGATGCAAAGAGAACAAATATTGAATCTTGACCATGCAAGACACAATGAACCAAAGGTAAATAAAAGTTAAACTTAAACCACATATAGGAATAGTCATAAGGTTCAAGTAAAAAAAAAATCTCATGAAGAAACCTTCACTTTTACATAGAGTTTTAGAAATAAGTACACTTAGGTGCACAAAATGAATCTTGATGTTATTAAAATTTACACCAATTTCTAGTAATGAACAAAAGCAACCCATCGGCTCAAATATTATATAGAAAGCATAAAAAAATGAAAAAAGAGATATATATTATGGATTCCCTTGAGCAATAAATAATCATTAAATTATCTATAGATAAGAATCACAACACTTTGTTACAATAGATGGTGTGATGGGGTTTTTTTATCAATACTAAAACCCCAATTATATAATCAAGTTAATATAAGTTGATATAACAAGTGGGACTTAGGTTAATTATAAATTATAATATTGGTTTAACCACAACGCTAATCATGGCCCATAGCGATGTTGGAAAATATTACACTCTTTGCTACCTTACAAGTATCTTCTAAATTCTTTGTAAAAATTTGGTGTTTAGAAGTCTTGTAAATATTTAGTACTTAATAATCATTAGATGTTTGTAATTATTAGGGATTCAATAAATAGATCTCTCTTGTAAGAAATATGAAGAGTCATATCTCCCATGATTTTGAGAAGATGAAGAGATAGTTGAAGATGAAATATCAAGAGACTCTTTGTAAAGGCTATTTGTAGGGGTAGCATGTGAGTTTATTTGTAATAGGAAATTATAGTGCATAATCTTGTATTATAATACATTGTAAACTTATCATCTATATGAATATAATGTGTTTATTTACTTTGATTCATGGGTTGAATATATGTGAGGTGCATTCTAATATATTGTAAAAAATATTTGATCTTATACCTAAAGTTATTTCTTTAATACAACACATTTTCTAATAGCGCTATCAGAGTAAGGTTAAGTCTAAGTGAGGATACTGTATGATATTATTAGGGATAATCATCACCAAATGATTATAAGCTCATCATCGAGAAAAGTTGTGTCTATGAGAAAATCATGTAGAAAGTTTAAAACATGTGTTTAGTGAGGCGCATATTAATACACCAAGTAAAGAAATATGTGCATTCATGTCCATATTGAGTGACTTCCCATGAGTAAGAGTATTTTAGTCCTATAATAAAAAGGTTTTTTAAACAATTGAGTACCCTTATGAGTAAGTCTATGAGTGAAGAATATTGTGTTGCTTCCTTGGATAAGAGAATCAATGAAGAAGAAAGCTAGAAATAATAAAAAAGAGTTGCTACATGTGAGGCCTTATTGTAGATAATAATAGAACATGTGGATAGAAGGAAGAAGTAAGGAGGAGAAATAACTCAAATTATAGCTAAAGGAAGGTGAAACGATGTACAGTAGAGAGTAGAAGCAAAAGAAGGTGAAATTTTGGTGAAACAAAGAGCAAAAATAATGTAAGAAGTGCAAACATAATGTAACCCTAAGTCTAACACATTAATAAAACTAGTGCTAACAGGGTTATGCATAAGGGGTCGACCCCGAAATTATTTATAAATTGAAAGTGAATTGTCTTGGAATCCCGACGAAATATGTAGAAGTATACATGGTGAATTCCAATTATTTTTCTCCAAAAATTTTCAAACCGTGGTGAATTGCAATTATTTTTCTCCAAAAAATTTCAAACCATGGCAAATTTTTCTATGTTTGGGGCCATGAATATTGGTTTGCAAACTCTAAAAATGTACAACAAAATTAAAGAATTTAGACCGACAAGAAAGGCTTTTAGCCTTTACAATTTATGACAACCAATCTGAGATGTCAAATTCAATCGGTTGCAGGCATCTCGATTAGCTACAGATATGTCAATCAGTTGCAAATATTTCGATCAACTGTAGACATGTCAATCGATTGCAGCCATGTCGATCGGTTGCAAAAATATTGATCGATTGTAGCCATGAATATCTTGTAGGAGGCATAAATTTTTCTTCATATCTTCATTTTCAATTTTTATTTTTAAAACCACCTATCACGATGATATATACTCAAAAAATTAAGTAAAATCCTCAAAAAACCATATGAAACCAATCGACATCTCTGCAACCGACTGACACATCTACAATCAATCAGTTGCAGATGTGGCAATCAGTTGTAGACATTTCAATAGGTTTAAGATTTTTTTTGAAGATTTCACTTATATTTTTGAGTAGATCTCGTCGAGCTAGGTGGTTTTAAAAAAAAAAATTAAAACGGAGCTCCGGAGCAAAAGTTATGCCTCCTAGAAGTTTCCCTACAAAAGTGCACCTCTACAACCGATCAACATATGTTGATCGGTTGCAGAGGTACACTTTTGTAGGGAAAATTATAGGAGGCATAACTTTTTCTCTGCAACCGATCAGCTTATGCTGACAAACACGTCTCTACAACCGATTGACGAATACCAATTGACACCTCTGCAACCGATCAACTTATGCCGACAGACACGTCTCTACAACCGATTGACAAATGTCGATTGACACCTCTGCAATTGATAGATACCTCAACAACTGATTTATATGTCTCTACAACCGATCATCTTATGCTGACAGATATGGCTTTGCAATCGATCGGCTTATGATGATCGTCTTGCATTGATCGACACTCCGCTGCAATTGATCGATTTATGTCAACAGACACTCCTCTTCAACCTTGTCAAGTTTTTCATTGTTTTAGAGTTATGTATATTTATAGATACCCACTATAGTATATATATGGGTAGTATATGAAGTGATTTGGGCAAGAAAAATAAAATCATTTATAATTAGAAGGTGAATTGGGCGGGAAAATCAAAATCATTTATAATTTGAGGTCGACGAATTAAAATAAAAATATTTTAATTATTTTCAACGACAGGAAAATTTACCCCAAAAAAACTTCCACCCCATAATTTTTGGGTGAATGGGCCCTAGTGAAAGGATCCAAAATTAGCCTTTTCAAAAGTTTAAAAATCCTAAATAGAGCCAATTTACGATATTTTGTGCTTATGCATAACCCTGAGTGCTAATGATAGAAAAATGATTTAGAGTGGTCATGAGGGAATTTTTTATAGAGACATTATGAGGGAAAGCAAAAGAAAAAATAGAGTTGTTTAAAAGGTACTTTAATATTACCCAAAATATTTATTTAATTGTGCACATGCATGAAAGCATTGATTATTTAAAATAAGTGTGTAGATTAAAGATACAACGCCAAACAGAAATAAAGAAATCACAATAAAGGAATGCAGAACAGTTGTACAAAATGAATGATTTTTATTAATCAATGGAGTTTAGAAACTCCTTTTAAGTACAACAGGGCTTGTAACCCTTTTCGTGATACAAAGTTACAATTTGTGCTAGGGTTATCCGAAACCCTAGCTGGCACAATGTGGTGGCATCTCCGAAGAATGTATCCTTAACCTCAACAGAATGAGTGGGCTTCGTTGTATCCTTTGGCTTGGACCACTCCAGCTTAAGCAGCTGCTATCAACAAATCAGATCTACCACTAGAATCCTGCACACATTAAAATTATCAAAGAGTTAGAAACTAATAAGAGGGCTCCACTGTGTGAGCCCTCAGAAACAGTCTAAAACCCTAGATTTATGAAATAAAAATAAATGGAATGCAGAATTCACCAGCAGATTAATACATAAATAAAGATTACTTGCTTTAGACGAATCTATAGCTTTTCCTGTTAACGCGGCGAGACCAGGCGGCGGCAATGGATGCGATGAAAGGGTTTAGTTCAGACTTAGGGCCATAGAAGACTCAGAAGACTCAAGATTAACAGCAATAGCCAACTCCAGACTTAGATTGGAAAGATAGGTAGGTTTAGTCGAAGAGATAGATAGCGTTTGAGCCATCAAGGTGACTCAATTTATAATCTACTCTCAGGGCACACTTTAGGGTTTTAACGACACTTTGAACGTGTGGCTAAGATTAAAGTGGATCCAAGGGTAGAGAATAAATCTAGGTTGTGAAACGGATTAAGATTGATGGATGGATGAGATTAAATGAAGGATGGACGGCTCAAATTAAATCACTTAAACTTTATTTATATATATATTAAAATATATTAAAATATTAAAATATATATATAAATATTAATTTAAATAAATTTGGGGATGAAAAATGGCAGAAAAAGTGAAATTGGGCCAAATAATGGTGGGAAAGTGTGGATTTGGGCCAAATAATGGCGGGAAGGTGTGGATTTGGGCCAAATAATGATGGGAAGGATGGATGACTGACACGTGGCTGGCAGGAAGGTATAGATGACTTACAAGTGGTCGGATTTTGGTGTCTACAGATGCCCCTTTTTGAGCCGCTTTGTGTGAAGACACAATGTAGCACAAAAACTTAAGACACCTAAAAAGCTGGATCAGACGCAACTCTCTCTCAAGACTAAAGCACAAATTTGAAGACCAAAGAATAAAAGAATATTTAAAAAATTTCAGCTTACCCCCTCAATTGGCGAGCGAGAATGGTTCTCACAAGCCAATTGGAAGAAATTTGGAAGATAATGAACCGTTTTTTTCCCCAACGGTGAAAAAAAAGGGTTGGTGTATGCACCATCTGTTTATGTCCCAACAGAAAAGGGGTTGGTGTACAAACTAGAAAAGAATATGATTGAAGACGATATGAGTGATGTGAAAGATGGACCGTTTTCTGCCCCAACGGTTATAAAGGGATTTTTGCCAAACTGTAAATTCCATGATCATGTAAGATGAATTCCACTATAGGAAAATTAGAAATTGATAACGGATGCCCCAACTCCTGTGTGTGAATCCATATTGTTGATGAAATTGCCTTGTTGGCGCCATTGATATGGAGAGATGAAAGATGCATGAAAGAGTCCAGAACTCAAAGATGCTCCTAGTGACTGTATGGATAATTCCTCGGGTCGGAACCAATCAACCTAGGTAGCCACAATCTCTAGCAAGACTTAAAATAATGACGATATGAAAGATTGTCCATGTTTATGGCCCCATGAACTAGGCCATCAATGACAATTGTTGAGCAAATTAATCTTGGTATGACGTCACTTGAAAAGTAGAATACCCAAAATTGATTTCCAATTTTCAAACAATAAAATAATTGATGATGATAAATGGTAAGTGTCCTTATGGTGGTTTAATCCTCTTACCGAATTGCATGGATTCAAATCGCTGCAATCGCCAAGGTGATAGAATATACCACTAGATACGAGGTTTACTTTAATTTGATTTGGCAAAAATATGCATGATGAACGAAGAATGAAATTGACGATAGATCAGAAGAATTGATGAATGTGGTTAATTTTGTGAAGGTTTTGAATATTTTTAACCCAATTTGTAAAACAATGATGAATGATGCGCTTTTTGAGTGAAATGACAAAATTTGTGTCCAAAACTATTGTAACCTTCACAAAATGTTTTATTATGATAAGAAGAATGGATGAATGCAATTTGATGAAATTTGGAGGAGGTAAGCTTCAATTTTGTAGGTTTTGTTCCTTTATTCAATACTGACACCAAACGCCGGTCTGCGTTTGTGGTTGGTAGAGACGCCCGCCGGTGTTTAGGCGCTCTGCAGATGCAGGACTGCATCTGAATCCGCCATGAAATGCCCAAATGCGTTTCAGGGCACCAAAATTAGCTATTTAAACAGTTTCAGCAAGAATTTCGCTCATTTGTGCGTTCGAGCTTGAGAGAAGTGTGTCTGAGGGAGTGGAGTGAAGTGGAGTGAAAGGTTGTGTGGGAGAGTGAAGCACGCGTGAGCTATGGCAGAGATGGGAGTGGACATGCCAGTGCAGCCAGCTAAGGTATTTGTTCATTTAAGAAAGTACTTATTATGTGTTTTTTTTTTTTTTTTTTTAAATTTGTAACAAATTTTGTTTTGTTGTTTTGTAGCTTAGGGTGTTAGAGGCACGACACCGATTATCCCCTATCATTCCGGGGATGAGGAGGTCGTTGTCCCAGGAAGACTGGGAGGTATTAGAGGCAGTGGGACTAGTGGAGGCAGCCCGGTTAGAGGTAGTTCAGGCGAATGATGGGTACCTCTCAGCTTTGGCCGAGAGGTGGGATCCAGATCGGGGGACGTTCCAGCTCCCGACTGGAGAGATGACGATGACACTTGAGGATGTATACCGCATCCTCAAGGTGCCCGTGGAGGGGTCGCGGGTGGAGGTTGGACTAGATAGGGCCACGGAGATGGCCAAGGTGTTTGGGGATGACTGGAGGGAGATCCGGATGGAGAGCGGGGGGATCCCATACTTGGCCATGTATACGGCCAAGGAGTTGGGAGCGGTGGAGGCTCTGATGATGTTCGTGTTGGCCAACATTGTGGCCCCGAACAGCACCGGATGCAGGTTCCCATGGAACCTGATGGGTGTAGTGAGCGAGATGCTCACTAATAGGGTAGTGTATGCCTGGGCACCCGCTTTATTGGCGTAGGTGTATCGGGAGTTGTATGAGGTTCGGAGATGGGGCCGAAAGGGCCTAGGTTATAGTGTGGTGCTCCAGTGCTGGGGCTGGGAGCACTTTAGAGTGGCCTGACCAGAGGGGTTTCCATGGGCTCACTGGGACGTGAGCCAGTCTTATGGTAGGAGATGGCTAGTGGCGGAGGAGAGACAGCCGAGCCACCCCGTGAGATCGGGGCAATGGTATAGGAGACTATGGGTAGACTTGACAGATGCCCGAGTCATTTGGAGGCCCTGGCAGGAGGTGAGGTGGATCGGGGATGGAGAGCACCTGAGATAGGTGCGATAGGCCAGATGGGTAGTAGGGCAAAGCCACGGTGAGGCAGAGTACATATAGATGTCTCGAGTACTCCGCCAGGTCGGATTGAGGCAGGATGTCCCCAGTGAGCCAGTGCGCTATCGGAGGCACAGATCAGAGGGGGATTTGTCGTGTGCCAAGCCGTGGAGGGAGGCGACAAAGGACAATGAGGACATGGAGATCCCCGACGTGGATGACGTCGAGGTGATAGCTAAGTATGTAGCATGGATGGCCACAGAGCCGAGGTGGGAGCCACCATTGGTTGCTGGTGGAGCCGGAGAGCCCAAGGCTAGGGCTGGAGAGGGCGAGGGAACCGCGAAGGTTCCCAAGCACAGGGAGGGTCCCTACCTTCGATCTGACAGTCGAAGGCAAAATGGTAAGATGGTGCGGTAGGCTCCGGGGAGCGGAGATGACAGGGAAGATGGCGGAGAGGGCCTAGGAAAGGCCACAGGAGAGGCTAGGGAGGTACTCCCTAGCGGGCACAAGAACGAGCTAGCGCAGCTACAGCAGTAGATAGCAGAGCGCGATGCTATGCTAGCTGCCCAGGACGAGAGGATAGCTCGACTGGAGCAGCAGGCGGTAGAGCAGGATGCCTTGTTATCTACTCAAGAGAAGAGTATGGCCCAGCTACAGGCGAACTTGGATGGAGCGACCAGGGTGCCCCAGGATGACAGGGTGACGAGACTCCAGGCAGAGCTAGCGGAGCGGGAGCGATGGCACGGGATAGACATAGCTAGGATTAGGTCTAGGACTCGTTACATTGAGGCTCTAGAGGACACATTGTTTAGGCATCACATTGTGTTTTCTGATCCTCCATCCTCCTCTGTCTCTAGGCGTAGTGAGTCTAGGAACACCACTAGGTCTAGGGCTCCTACTAGGTCTCAGGGGTCCTCTTTTGATGGTTAGCTTAGTGCTTAGATGCACTCTTTATGAGCCTTGGTGCTCTATTGTATATTGTAGCCTTTTGGCATTCACTGTACATTTTTGACCTTTATACATATATATATACATGGCTTTTATTTATTTGGTGTTTTACTCTCTTTTGTGTGAATGCCTATGTTTTTGTGATGCATGTTTTTATATGTTTTAATGTTTTTGATGCATATGTGATGGAATGGAATGCAAAATTATAGATGATTAATGCGAGACTAAGTAAATGAAATATGCACTAAGAAGCACTCATACTTTTAGATAGTTAGATTTAGCCAACTGTTATCATAATTGTTTAATCAGGGGCACAGAACTTGGTGGCTTGTGAATGGATGACGTATGGAATGACATGAATATGGAAGAAGATATGGAGGGTGATATGGAAGACTGTTTTACAAAGACTCAAACATGCTAGTGGTATCAAACAAACTTACTAACACTACCTAATTCAACTAGGACCAAATGTGTGTGCATGCGAGTTCATTAACCAAATCAGAAGCATGGTAGTGACTCTAGGCAATCAAAAACCTGTGTGTGTGCAAGTGTGTTCATTAACCTCATTTTGCATAAATTAGGTAACCCTGTTATGTAGAAGACCCCGAAGCTAGTTTGTCCGTATGAGCATTCAGAGGTCTCTTTTTAAGGAGAGACATGTCGCCACGCAATGAGTATACTCCATCGCCAGTCAAGCGTCTATAGCCCCGGTGAAGGTTAACTCCATAGTCCATGTTGTTTTTGACCTTTGTAAGCCTTGGGGATGACTACCTATCCGTCTGACTGGACAAGTAGTACGATCCTTACAACTTATTTGGGATCGGTGGTGTGTGAAAAATGTTCATTTCCTTAGAGCTTTGGGGAATCGGATTCTCAACCGAAGTATGATGAGAATTTTACCCTATCCTTACTACTCCGTTTATATTTATATTTTGTGATTGCTTGTGATAGTGGTAAGAACCACTGTTTTATGGACTATGTTTGCATGATAGGACAAACGAGGATTACCCTTTTCACTTCAAGGCACAACCCAAGGATGGTGTTATTTCTCTTTTACACAAGATGTTTTTAAGATGTGAAAATGTGATAGGTTCAAGACCGCTTTTGAAATCATTTCCCAATACTCAAGATTTTATTTAGTGTAATTTGTGATATGGCCCTAGAGAACTTTGACATGCATTTCGAAGTTTGCTTAAAACACTAGGAATGGCTGAGTGACTGAAAATATTTTGGCAATGTAAATATGTGCAAATGGAAAATGGGTGTACGAATGACAATTCGGTTTGATGGATTTTATGAAGGTGCCCCTGATTAAGGCAACATGACTTTTGCTTGACCAAATTTTATATCCAAAAGATAGAATGGTCTCTAACATGATATGCAACTATGGCTGAAAATGAAATGTTATGGTTTTGAATGAGATGTATGCACATGAAATGCAATGTTTTTGAATGAGATGTATGCAACTAACAATGAAATGCAAATTCTTTTTATTTTATTTGTTTTTTTTTTTTTTCTTTTTTGTTGTACAAGCCATGTATATATGTACGTATAAAATTCAAACTATGCGTAGAATGCCCTCAAGTGTATAACATTAAGTGGTTCGGGTTCTTCCTCTCCCTCTAAATTGGCAAGTCTATAAGTTCCATTACCCACTCTTTCAGTGACCATATATGGACCTAACCAATTAGCCATGAATTTATCTCGAAGATGCGGCAATGCATTGGTGTTTTGTTGATTCTATTTAAGGACAAGATCCCCTACTTGAAATTCTCTTAGATGAACTTTGGCATTGTAAGCATGTTTCAATCGGTCTTGATAAACTCGCAAATGCTCTAAAGCATTGATTTGTTTTTCATCTATGAGTGTGAGTTGATCAAGACGTGCTTGTCTAGCAGTATCATCATCGATAAATTCTTGCAAAGAAATTCGCAAGGAAGGGATCTCGAGCTCAAGAGGCATGATTGCTTCGACTCCATAGACCAAAGAAAATGGCGTTGCCCAATGGGAGTTCTGATGCTTGTTCTGTAAGCCCATAATGCCAAGGGGATTTGTGTATGCCAATATTTATGATTTTCCTTAACAAGTTTCTTAAGAATAGCAATTATGGGCATCTAACTTGGTGGATTGTGAATGGATGACGTATGGAATGACATGAATATGGAAGAAGATATGGAGGGTGATATGGAAGACTATTTTACAAAGACTCAAACATGCTAGTGGTATCAAACAAACTTACTAACACTGCCTAATTCAACTAGGACCAAATGTGTGTGCATGCGAGTTCATTAACCAAATCAGAAGCATGGTAGTGACTCTAGGCAATCAAAAACCCGTGTGTGTGCAAGTGTGTTCATTAACCTCATTTTGCATAAATTAGGTAACCCTGTTATGTAGAAGACCCCGAAGCTAGTTTGTCCGTATGAGCATTCAGAGGTCTCTTTTTAAGGAGAGACATGTCGCCACGCAATGAGTATACTCCACTGCCAGTCAAGCGTCTATAGCCCCGGTGAAGGTTAACTCCTTAGTCCATGTTGTTTTTGACCTTTGTAAGCCTTGGGGATGACTACCTATCCATCTGACTGGACAAGTAGTACGATCCTTAAAACTTATTTGGGATCAATGGTGTGTGAAAAATGTTCATTTCCTTAGAGCTTTGGGGAATCGGATTCTCAACCAAAGTATGATGAGAATTTTACCCTATCCTTACTACTCTGTTTATATTTATATTTTGTGATTGCTTGTGATAGTGGTAAGAACCACTGTTTTATGGACTATGTTTGCATGATAGGACAAACGAGGATTACCCTTTTCACTTCAAGGCACAACCCAAGGATGGTGTTATTTCTCTTTTACACAAGATGTTTTTAAGATGTGAAAATGTGATAGGTTCAAGACCGCTTTTGAAATCATTTCCCAATACTCAAGATTTTATTTAGTGTAATTTGTGATATGGCCCTAGAGAACTTTGACATGCATTTCGAAGTTTGCTTAAAACACTAGGAATGGTCGAGTGACTCGAAAACATTTTGGCAATGTAAATATGTGCAAATGGAAAATGGGTGTACGAATGACAATTCGGTTTGATGGATTTTATGAAGGTGCCCCTGATTAAGGCAACATGACTTTTGCTTGACCAAATTTTATATCCAAAAGATAGAATGGTCTCTAACATGATATGCAACTATGGCTGAAAATGAAATGTTATGGTTTTGAATGAGATGTATGCACATGAAATGCAATGTTTTTGAATGAGATGTATGCAACTAACAATGAAATGCAAATTCTTTTTATTTTATTTGTTTTTTTTTTTTTTCTTTTTTGTTGTACAAGCCATGTATATATGTACATATAAAATTCAAATTATGCGTAGAATGCCCTCAAGTGTATAACATTAAGTGGTTCGGGTTCTTCCTCTCCCTTTAAACTAGAAAGTCTATAAGTTCCATTACCCACTCTTTCAGTGACCATATATGGACCTAACCAATTAGCCACGAATTTATCTCGAAGATGCGGCAATGCATTGGTGTTTTGTTGATTCTCTTTAAGGACAAGATCCCCTACTTGAAATTCTCTTAGATGAACTTTGGCATTGTAAGCATGTTTCAATCGGTCTTTATAATCTCGCAAATGCTCTAAAGCATTGATTCGTTTTTCATCTATGAGTGTGAGTTGATCAAGACGTGCTTGTCTAGCAGTATCATCATCGTTAAATTCTTGCAAAGAAATTCGCAAGGAAGGGATCTCGAGCTCAAGAGGCATGATTGCTTCAGCTCCATAGACCAAAGAAAATGGCGTTGCCCCAATGGGAGTTCTGATGCTTGTTCTGTAAGCCCATAATGCCAAGGGGATTTGTGTATGCCAATATTTATGATTTTCCTTAACAAGTTTCTTAAGAATAGCAATTATGGTCTTATTGGAAGCTTCAACTTGTCCATTGGCTTGTGGGTAGTAAGGAGTTGAGAAACTATGTTGGATATTATACTTTTCGCAAAGAGCTCGAACATCCTTATTCTTAAAAGACTTGTCGTTATCAAAAATAATTTTAGAGGGGATACCAAAACGACAAATGATATGGTGAAGTATAAACTCCACAATTCTAGGACCTGTAACCCTTTTCGTGATACAAAGTTACAATTTGTGCTAGGGTTCTCCGAAACCCTAGCTGGCACAATGTGGTGGCGTCTCCGAAGAATGTATCCTTAACCTCAACGAGAATGAGTGGGCTTCGTTGTATCCTTTGGCTCGGACCACTCCAGCTTAAGCAGCTGCTATCAACAAATCAGATCTACCACTAGAATCCTGCACACATTAAAATTATCAAAGATTTAGAAACTAATAAGCGGGCTCCACTGTGTGAGCCCTCAGAAACAGTCTAAAACCCTAGATTTATGAAATAAAAATAAACGAAATGCAGAATTCAACAGCAGATTAATACATAAAGAAATATTACTTGCTTTAGACGAATCTATACCTTTTCCTGTTAACGCGGTGAGACCAGGCGACGGCGATGGATGCGGCGAAAGGGTTTAGTTCAGACTTAGGGCCGTAGAAGACTCAGAAGACTCAGGATTAACAGCAATAGCCAACTCCAGACTTAGATTGGAAATATAGGTAGGTTTAGCCGAAGAGATAGATAGAGTTTGAGCCATCAAGGTGACTCAATTTATAATCTACTCTCAGGGCACACTTTAGGGTTTTAATGACACTTTGAACGTGTGGCTAATATTTAAGTGGATCCAAGGGTAGAGAATAAATCTAGGTTGTGAAACGGATTAAGATGGATGGACGGATGAGATTAAATGAAGGATGGACGGCTCAAATTAAATCACTTAAACTTTATTTATATATATATTAAAATATATTAAAATATTAAAATATATATATAAATATTAATTTAAATAAATTTGGGGATGAAAAATGGCGAGAAAAGTGAAATTGGGCCAAATAATGGTGGGAAAGTGTGGATTTGGGCCAAATAATGGCGGGAAGGTGTGGATTTGGGCCAAATAATGGCGGGAAGGATGGATGACTGACACGTGGCTGGTAGGAAGGTATAGATGACTTACAAGTGGCTAGATTTTGGTGTCTACAGATGCCCCTTTTTGAGCTGCTTTATGTGAAGACACAATGTAGCACAAAAACTTAAGACACTTGAAAAGCTGGATCAGACGCAACTCTCTCTCAAGACTAAAGCACAACTTTGAAGACCAAAGAATAAAAGAATATTTAAAAATTTTCAGCTTACCCCCTTAATTGGCGAGCGAGAATGGTTCTCACAAGCCAATTGGAAGAAATTCGGAAGATAATGAACCGTTTTTTGCCCCAACGGTGAAAAAAAAAGGTTGGTGTATGCACCATCTGTTTATGTCCCAATAGAAAAGGGGTTGGTGTACAAACCAGAAAAGAATATGATTGAAGACAATATGAGTGATGTGAAAGATGGATCTTTTTCTGCCCCAATGGTTATAAAGGGATTTTTGCCAAACTGTAAATTCCATGATCATGTAAGATGAATTCCACTATAGGAAAATTAGAAATTGATAATGGATGCCCCAACTCCTGTGTGTGAATCCATACTGTTGATGAAATTGCCTTGTTGGCACCATTGATATGGAGAGATGAAAGATGCATGAAAGAGTCCAGAACTCAGAGATTCTCCTAGTGACTGTATGGATAATTCCTCGGGTCGGAACCAATCAACCTAGGTAGCCACAATCTCTAGCAAGACTTAAAATAATGACGATATGAAAGATTGTCCATGTTTATGGCCCCATGAACTAGGCCATCAATGACAACTGTTGAGAAAATTAATCTTGGTATGACGTCACTTGAAAAGTAGAATACCCAAAATTGATTTCCAATTTTCAAACAATAAAATAATTGATGATGATAAATGGTAAGTGTCCTTATGGTGGTTTAATCCTCTTACCGAATTGCATGGATTCAAATCGTTGCAATCGCCAAGGTGATAGAATATACCACTAGATACGAGGTTTACTTTAATTTGATTTGGCAAAAATATGCATGATGAACGAAGAATGAAATTGACGATAGATCAGAAGAATTGATGAATGTGGTTAATTTTGTGAAGGTTTTGAATATTTTTAACCCAATTTGTAAAACAATGATGAATGATGCGCTTTTTGAGCAAAATGACAAAATTTGTTTCCAAAACTGTTGTAACCTTCACAAAATGTTTTATTATGATAAGAAGAATGGATGAATGCAATTTGATGAAATTTGGAGGAGGTAAGCTTCAATTTTGTAGGTTTTGTTCCTTTATTCAATACTGACACCAAACGTCGGTCTGCGTTTGTGGTTTGCAGAGACGCCCGTCGATGTTTAGGCACTCTGCAGACGCAAGACTGCATCTGAATCCACCATGAAACGCCCAACTGCATTTCAGGGCACCAAAATTAGCTATTTAAACAGTTTCAGCGAGAATTTCGCTCATTTGTGCGTTCGAGCTTGAGAGAAGTGCGTCTGAGGGAGTGGAGTGAAGTGGAGTGAAAGGTTGTGTGGGAGAGTGAAGCACGTGGGAGCTATGGCGGAGATGGGAGCGGACGCGCCAGTGCAGCCAGCTGAGGTATTTGTTCATTTAAGCAAGTACTTATTATGTGTTTTTTTTTTTTTTTTTTCGAAAAAATTTGTAACAAATTTTGTTTTGTTGTTTTGTAGCTTAGGGTGTTAGAGGCACGACACCGATTCTCCCCTATCATTTTAGGGATGAGGAGGTCATTGTCCCAGGAAGACTGGGAGGTATTGGAGGCAGTGGGACTAGCGGAGGCAGCCCGGTTAGAGGTAGTTCGAGCGGATGATGGGTACCTCTCGGCTTTGGCCGAGAGGTGGGATCCAGATCGGGGGATGTTCCAGCTCCCGACTGGAGAGATGACGGTGACACTTGAGGATGTATACCGTATCCTCAGGTGCCCTTGGAGGGGGCACGGGTGGAGGTTGGATGAGATAGGGTCACAGAGATGGCCAAGGTGTTTGGGGATGACTAGAGGGAGATCCGGACGGAGAGCAGGGGGATCCCATACTTGGCCATGTATATGGCCAAGGAGTTGGGAGCGGTGGAGGCTCTGATGATGTTCGTGTTGGGAAACATTGTGGCCTCGAACAGCACCAGGTGCAGGTTCCCATGGAACCTAATGGGTGTAGTGAGCAAGATGCTCACTAATAGGGTAGTGTATGCCTGGGTGCCCACTTTATTGGTGCAGGTGTACCGGGAGTTGTATGAGGTTCGGAGACGAGGCCGGAAGGGCCTGGGTTGCAGTGTGGTGCTCTAGTGTTGGGGCTGGGAGCACTTCAGAGTGGCCCGACCAGAGGGGTTGCCATGGGCTCACTGGGATGTGAGCCAGGCTTATGGTAGGAGATGGCCAATGGCAGAGGAGAGACAGCTGAGCCGCCCCGTGAGATCGAGGCAATGGTATAGGATACTATGGGTAGACTTGACAGATGCCCGAGTCATTTGGAGGCCCTAGCGGGAGGCAAGGTGGATCAAGGATGGAGAGCACCTGATACAGGTGTGACAGGCCAGATGGGTAGTAGGGCAGAGCCACAGTGAGGTGGAGTACATACAGATGTCTCGAGTACTCCGCCAGGTCGGATTGAGGCAGGACGTCCCCAGTGAGCCAGTGCACTACCGAAGGCACAGATTAGAGGGGGATTTGTCATGTGTCGAGCCATGGAGGGAGGTGGCAGAGGACGATGAGGACATGGAGATCCTCGACATGGACAACGTCGGGGTGACAGCTGAGTATGCAGCATGGATGGCCACAGAGCCGAGGTGGGAGCCACCATTAGTAGCTGGTGGAGCTGGAGAGCCCAAGGCTGGGGCTGGAGAGGGTGAGGAAATCGTGGAGGTTCCCAAGCACAGGGAGGGTCCCCGCCTTTGATATGACAGTCGAAGGCAAAATGGGAAGATGGCGCAGTAGGCTCCTGGGAGCGAATATGACAGGGAAGATGGCGGAGAGGGCCTAGGAGAGGCCGCAAGAGAGGCTAGGGAGGTACCCCCTAACGGGCACGAGAACGAGCTGGCGCAGCTGCAGCAGCAGATAGCAGAGTGTGATGCTATGCTAGCTGCCCAAGACGAGAGGATAGCTTGACTGGAGCAGTAGGTGGTAGAGCAGGATGCCCTGTTAGCTGCTCAAGAGAAGAGGATGGCCCAGCTACAGGCGGACTTGGATGGAGTGACCAGGGTGCCCCAGGATGACAGGGTGACGAGACTCCAGGCAGAGCTAACGAAGCGGGAGCGACGACACGGGATAGACATAGCTAGGCTTAGGTCTAGGACTCGTTACATTGAGGCTCTAGAGGACACATTATTTAGGCATCACATTGTGTTTCCTGATCCTCCATCCTCCTCTGTCTCTAGGCGTAGTGAGTCTAGGCACACCACTAGGTCTAGGGCTCCTACTAGGTCTCAGGGGTCCTCTTTTGATGGTTATCTTAGTGCTTAGATGCACTCTTTATGAGCCTTGGTGCTCTATTGTATATTGTAGCCTTTTGGCATTCATTGTACAGTTTGACATTTATACATATATATATACATGGCTTTTATTTATTTGGTGTTTTAATCTCTTTTGTGTGAATGCCTATGTTTTTGTGATGCATGTTTTTATATGTTTTAATGTTTTTGATGCATATGTGATGGAATGGAATGCAAAATTATAGATTATTAATGCGAGACAAAGTAAATGAAATATGCACTAAGAAGCACTCATACTTTTAGATAGTTAGATTTAGCCAACTGTTATCATAATTGTTTAATCAGGGGCACCGAACTTGGTGGCTTGTGAATGGATGACGTATGGAATGTCATGACTATGGAAGAAGATATGGAGGGTGATATGGAAGACTGTTTTACAAAGATTCAAACATGTGAGTGGTATCAAACAAACTTACTAACACTGCCTAATTCAATTAGGACCAAATGTGTGTGCATGTGAGTTCATTAACCAAATCAGAAGCATGGTAGTGACTCTAGGCAATCAAAAACCTGTGTGTGTGCAAGTGTGTTCATTAACCTCATCTTGCATAAATTAGGTAACCCTGTTATGGAGAAGACCACAAAGCTAGTTTGTCCGTATGAGCATTCAGAGGTCTCTTTTTGAGGAGAGACATGTCACCACGCAATGAGTATACTCCACTGCCAGTCAAGCATCTATAGCCCCGGTGAAGGTTAACTCCATAGTCCATGTTGTTTTTGACCTTTGTAAGCCTTTGGGATGACTACCTATCCGTCTGACTGGACAAGTAGTACGATCCTTACAACTTATTTGGGATCGGTGGTGTGTGAAAAATGTTCATTTCCTTAGAGCTTTGGGGAATCGGATTCTCAACCAAAGTATGATGAGAATTTTACCCTATCCTTACTACTCGGTTTATATTTATATTTTGTGATTGCTTGTGATAGTGGTAAGAACCACTATTTTATGGACTATGTTTGCATGATAGGACAAACGAGGATTACCCTTTTCACTTCAAGGCACAACCCAAGGATGGTGTTATTTCTCTTTTACACAAGATGTTTTTAAGATGTGAAAATGTGATAGGTTCAAGACCGCTTTTGAAATCATTTCCCAATACTCAAGATTTTATTTAGTGTAATTTGTGATATGGCCCTAGAGAACTTTGACATGCATTTCGAAGTTTTCTTAAAACACTAGGAATGGCTGAGTGACTCGAAAACATTTTGGCAATGTAAATATGTGCAAATGGAAAATGGGTGTACGAATGACAATTCGGTTTGATGGATTTTATGAAGGTGCCCCTGATTAAGGCAACATGACTTTTGCTTGACCAAATTTTATATCCAAAAGATAGAATGGTCTCTAACATGATATGCAACTATGGCTGAAAATGAAATGTTATGGTTTTGAATGAGATGTATGCACATGAAATGCAATGTTTTTGAATGAGATGTATGCAACTAACAATGAAATGCAAATTCTTTTTATTTTATTTGTTTTTTTTTTTTTTTTCTTTTTTGTTGTACAAGCCATGTATATATGTACATATAAAATTCAAACTATGCGTAGAATGCCCTCAAGTGTATAACATTAAGTGGTTCGGGTTCTTCCTCTCCCTCTAAATCGGCAAGTCTATAAGTTCCATTACCCACTCTTTCAGTGACCATATATGGACCTAACCAATTAGCCGTGAATTTATCTCGAAGATGCGGCAATGCATTGGTGTTTTGTTGATTCTCTTTAAGGACAAGATCCCCTACTTGAAATTCTCTTAGAAATATCCCCTACTTGAAATTCTCTTAGATGAACTTTGGCATTGTAAGCACGTTTCAATCGGTCTTTATAAACTCGCAAATGCTCTAAAGCATTGATTCGTTTTTCATCTATGAGTGTGAGTTGATCAAGACGTGCTTGTCTAGCAGTATCATCATCGATAAATTCTTGCAAAGAAATTCGCAAGGAAGGGATCTCGAGCTCAAGAGGCATGATTACTTCAGCTCCATAGACCAAAGAAAATGGTGTTGCCCCAATGGGAGTTCTGATGCTTGTTCTGTAATCCCATAATGCCAAGGGGATTTGTGTATGCAAATCTTTATGATTTTCCTTAACAAGTTTCTTAAGAATAGCAATTATGGTCTTATTGGAAGCTTCAGCTTGTCCATTGGCTTGTGGGTAGTAAGGAGTTGAGAAACTATGTTGGATATTATACTTTTCGCAAAGAGCTCGAACATCCTTATTCTTAAAAGACTTGTCGTTATCAAAAATAATTTTAGATGGGATACCAAAATGACAAATGATATGGTGAAGTATAAACTCCACAGTTCTAGGACCTGTAACCCTTTTTGTGATACAAAGTTACAATTTGTGCTAGGGTTCTCCGAAACCCTAGCTGGCATAATGTGGTGGCGTCTCCGAAGAATGTATCCTTAACCTCAACAGAATGAGTGGGCTTCGTTGTATCCTTTGGCTCGGACCACTCCAGCTTAAGTAGCTACTATCAACAAATCAGATCTACCACTAGAATCCTACACACATTAAAATTATTAAAGAGTTACAAACTAATAAGAGGGCTCCACTGTGTGAGCCCTCAGAAACAGTCTAAAACCCTAGATTTATGAAATAAAAATAAACAGAATGCAAAATTCAACAGCAGATTAATACATAAAGAAAGATTACTTGCTTTAGACGAATCTATACCTTTTCTAGTTAACGCGGTGAGACCAGGCGGCGGCGATGGATGCGGCGAAAGGGTTTAGTTCAGACTTAGGGTCGTAGAAGACTCAGAAGACTCAGGATTAACAGCAATAGCCAACTCCAGACTTAGATTGGAAAGATAGGTAGGTTTAGCCGAAGAGATAGATAGCGTTTGAGCCATCAAGGTGACTCAATTTATAATCTACTCTCAGGGCACACTTTAGGGTTTTAACGACACTTTGAACGTGTGGCTAAGATTAAAGTGGATCCAAGGGTAGAGAATAAATCTAGGTTGTGAAACGGATTAAAATGGATGGACGGATGAGATTAAATGAAGGATGGACGACTCAGATTAAATCACTTAAACTTTATTTATATATATATTAAAATATATTAAAATATTAATATATATATATATAAATATTAATTTAAATAAATTTGGGGATGAAAAATGGCGGGAAAAGTGAAATTGGGCCAAATAATGGTGGGAAAGTGTGGATTTGGGCCAAATAATGGCGGGAAGGTGTGGATTTGGGCCAAATAATGGCGGGAAGGATGGATGACTGACACGTGGCTGGCAGGAAGGTATAGATGACTTACAAGTGGCTGGATTTTGGTGTCTACAAATGCCCCTTTTTGAGCTGCTTTGTGTGAAGACACAATGTAGCACAAAAACTTAAGACACCTGAAAAGCTGGATCAGACGCAACTCTCTCTCAAGACTAAAGCACAACTTTGAAGACCAAAGAATAAAAGAATATTTAAAAATTTTCAGCTTACCCCCTCAATTGACGAGCGAGAATGGTTCTCACAAGCCAATTGGAAGAAATTCGGAAGATAATGAACCGTTTTTTGCCCCAACGGTAAAAAAAAAGGGTTGGTGTATGCACCATCTGTTTATGTCCCAACAGAAAAGGGGTTGGTGTACAAACCATAAAATAATATGATTGAAGACGATATGAGTGATGTGAAATATGGACCGTTTTCTGCCCCAACGGTTATAAAGGGATTTTTTCCAAACTGTAAATTCCATGTTCATGTAAGATGAATTCCACTATAGGAAAATTAGAAATTGATAATAGATGCCCCAAATCCTGTGTGTGAATCCATACTATTGATGAAATTGCCTTGTTTGCGCCATTTATATGCAGAGATGAAAGATGCATGAAAGAGTCCAGAACTCAAAGATGCTCCTAGTGACTGTATCGGAACCAATCAACCTAGGTAGCCACAATCTCTAGTAAGACTTAAAATAATGACGATATGAAAGATTGTCCATGTTTATGGCCCCATGAACTAGGCCATCAATGACAACTGTTGAGCAAATTATCTTGGTATGACGTCACTTGAAAAGTAGAATACCCAAAATTGATTTCCAATTTTCAAACAATAAAATAATTGATGATGATAAATGGTAAGTGTCCTTATGGTGGTTTAATCCTCTTACCGAATTGCATGGATTCAAATCGCTGCAATCGCCAAGGTGATAGAATATACCACTAGATACGAGGTTTACTTTAATTTGATTTGGCAAAAATATGCATGATGAACGAAGAATGAAATTGACGATAGATCAGAAGAATTGATGAATGTGGTTAATTTTGTGAAGGTTTTGAATATTTTTAACCCAATTTGTAAAATAATGATGAATGATGCGCTTTTTGAGCGAAATGACAAAATTTGTGTCCAAAATTGTTGTAACCTTCACAAAATGTTTTATTATGATAAGAAAAATGGATGAATGCAATTTGATGAAATTTGGAGGAGGTAAGCTTCAATTTTGTAGGTTTTGTTCCTTTATTCAATACTGACACCAAACGCCGGTCTACGTTTGTGGTTGGCAGAGATGCCCGTCGGTGTTTAGGCACTCTATAGATGTAGGACTACGTCTGAATCTGCCATGAAATGCCCAACTACGTTTCAGGGCACCAAAATCAGCTATTTAAACAGTTTCAGTGAGAATTTCGCTCATTTGTGCGTTCGAGCTTGAGAGAAGTGCGTCTGAGGGAGTGGAGTGAAGTGGAGTGAAAGGTTGTGTGGGAGAGTGAAGCACACAGGAGCTATGGCGAAGATGGGAGCAGACGTGCCAGTGCAGCCAGCTGAGGTATTTGTTCATTTAAGCAAGTACTTATTATGTGTTTTTTTTTTTTTTTTTTTTTTTTCAAAAAAAATTGTAACAAATTTTGTTTTGTTGTTTTGTAGCTTAGGGTGTTAGAGGCATGACACCGATTCTCCCCTATCATTTTTAGGATGAGGAGGTCGTTGTCCCAGGAATACTGGGAGGTATTGGAGGTAGTGGGACTAGCGAAGGCAGCCCGGTTAGAGGTAGTTCGGGCGGATGAGGGGTACCTCTCGGCTTTGGCCGAGAGGTGGGATCCAGATCGGGGGACGTTCCAGCTCTCGACTGGAGAGAAGACGATGACACTTGAGGATGTATACCGCATCCTCAAGGTGCCCGTGGAGGGGGCACGGGTGGAGGTTGGATGAGATAGGGCCACGAAGATGGCCAAGGTGTTTGGGGATGACTGGAGGGAGATCCGGATGGAGAGCGGGGGGATCCCATACTTGGCCATGTATACGGCCAAGGAGTTGGGAGCGGTGGAGGCTCTGATGATGTTCGTGTTGGCCAAAATTGTGGCCCCGAACAGCATCGGGTGTAGGTTCCCATGGAACCTGATGGGTGTAGTGAGCGAGATGCTCACTAATAGGGTAGTGTATGCCTGGGCGCCCGCTTTATTGGCACAGGTGTACTGGGAGTTGTATGAGGTTCGAAGACGGGGCCGAAAGGGCCTGGGTTGCAGTGTGGTGCTCCAGTGCTGGGGCTGGGAGCACTTTAGAGTGGCCCGACAAGAGTGGTTGCCATGGGCTCACTAGGACGTGAGGCAAGCTTATGGTAGGAGATGGCCAGTGGCGAAGGAGAGACAGCCGAGCCGCCCCGTGAGATCGAGGCAATGGTATAGGAGACTATGGGTAGACTTGACAGATGCCCGAGTCATTTGGAGGCCCTGGTGGGAGGCGAGGTGGATCGGGGATGGAGAGCACCTGAGACGGGTGCGACAGGCCAGATGGGTAGTAGGGCGGAGCCACGATGAGGCAGAGTACATATAGATGTCTCGAGTACTCCGCCAGGTCGGATTGAGGTAGGATGTCCCCGGTGAGCCAGTGCGCTACCGAAGGCACAGATCAGAGGGGGATTTATCGTGTGTTGAGCCGTGGAGGGAGGTGGCAGAGGATGATGAGGACATGGAGATCCCCGACGTGGATGACGTCGGGGTGACAGCTGAGTATGCAGCATGGATGGCCACAGAGCCAAGGTGGGAGCCACCATTGGTGGTTGGTGGAGCCGGAGAGCCCGAGTCTGGGGCTGGAGAGGGCGAGGGAACCGTGGAGGTTCCAAAGAGTAGGGAGGGTCCTCGCCTTCGATCTAACAGTCGAAGGAAAAATGGGAAGATGGTGCGACAGGCTCCGGGGAGCAAAGATGATGGGGAAGATGGCGGAGAGGACCTAGGAGAGGCCGCAGGAGAGGCTAGGGAGGTACCCCCTAACGGGCATGAGAACGAGTTGGCACAGCTGCAGCAGTAGATAGTAGAGTACGATGCTATGCTAGCTGCCCGGGACGAGAGGATAGCTCAGCTAGAGCAGCAGGCGATAGAGTGGTATGCCCTATTAGCTGCTTAGGAGAAGAGGATGGCCCAGTTGCAGGCGGACTTGGATGGAGCGACCAGGGTGCCCATGGATGACAGGGTGACGAGACTCCAGGTAGAGCTAGCAGAGCGGGAGCAACGGCACGGGATAGACATAGCTAGGCTTAGGTCTAGGACTCATTACATTGAGGCTCTGGAGGACACATTGTTTAGGCATCACATTGTGTTGCCTAATCCTCCATCCTCATCTGTCTCTAGGCGTAGTGAGTCTAGGCACACCACTAGGTCTAGGGCTCCTACTAGGTCTTAGGGGTCCTCTTTTGATGGTTAGCTTAGTGCTTAGATGCACTCTTTATGAGCCTTGGTGCTCTATTGTATATTGTAGCCTTTTGGCATTCATTGTATAGTTTGACCTTTATACATATATATATACATGGCTTTTATTTATTTGGTGTTTTACTCTCTTTTGTGTGAATGCCTATGTTTTTGTGATGCATGTTTTTATATGTTTTAATGTTTTTGATGCATATGTGATGGAATGGAATGCAAAATTATAGATGATTAATGCGAGACTAAGTAAATGAAATATGCACTAAGAAGCACTCATACTTTTAGATAGTTAGATTTAGCCAACTGTTATCATAATTGTTTAATCAGGGGCATCGAACTTGGTGGCTTGTGAATGGATGACATATGGAATGACATGAATATGGAAGAAGATATGGAGGAAGACTGTTTTACAAAGACTCAAACATGCTAGTGGTATCAAACAAACTTACTAGCACTGCCTAATTCAACTAGGACCAAATGTGTGTGCATGCGAGTTCATTAACCAAATCCGAAGCATGGTAGTGACTCTAGGCAATCAAAAACCGTGTGTGTGCAAGTGTGTTCATTAACCTCATCTTGCATAAATTAGGTAACCCTTGTTATGGAGAAGACCCCGAAGCTAGTTTGTTCGTATGAGCATTCGGAGGTCTCTTTTTTAGGAGAGACATGTCGCCACGCAATGAGTATACTCCACTGCCAGTCAAGCGTCTATAGCCCGGTGAAGGTTAACTCCATAGTCCATGTTGTTTTTGACCTTTGTAAGCCTTGGGGATGACTACCTATCCGTCTGACTGGACAAGTAGTATGATCCTTACAACTTATTTGGGATCAGTGGTGTGTGAAAAATGTTCATTTCCTTAGAGCTTTGGGGAATCGGATTCTCAACCGAAGTATGATGAGAATTTTACCCTATCCTTACTACTCTGTTTATATTTATATTTTGTGATTGCTTGTGATAGTGGTAAGAACCACTGTTTTATGGACTATGTTTGCATGATAGGACAAACGAGGATTACCCTTTTCACTTCAAGGCACAACCCAAGGATGGTGTTATTTCTCTTTTACACAAGATGTTTTTAAGATGTGAAAATGTGATAGGTTCAAGACCGCTTTTGAAATCATTTCCCAATACTCAAGATTTTATTTAGTGTAATTTGTGATATGGCCCTAGAGAACTTTGACATGCATTTCGAAGTTTGCTTAAAACACTAGGAATGGCTGAGTGATCGAAAACATTTTGGCAATGTAAATATGTGCAAATGGAAAATGGGTGTACGAATGACAATTCGGTTTGATGGATTTTATGAAGGTGCCCCTGATTAAGGCAACATGACTTTTGCTTGACCAAATTTTATATCCAAAAGATAGAATGGTCTCTAACATGATATGCAACTATGGCTGAAAATGAAATGTTATGGTTTTGAATGAGATGTATGCACATGAAATGCAATGTTTTTGAATGAGATGTATGCAACTAACAATGAAATGCAAATTCTTTTTATTTTATTTGTTTTTTCTTTTTTTTTTTTTTTTTGTTGTACAAGCCATGTATATATGTACATATAAAATTCAAACTATGCGTAGAATGCCCTCAAGTGTATAACATTAAGTGGTTCGGGTTCTTCCTCTCCCTCTAAACTGGCAAGTCTATAAGTTCCATTGCCCACTCTTTCGGTGACCATATATGGACCTAACCAATTAGCCGCGAATTTATCTCGAAGATGCGGCAATGCATTGGTGTTTTGTTGATTCTCTTTAAGGACAAGATCCCCTACTTGAAATTCTCTTAGATGAACTTTGGCATTGTAAGCACGTTTCAATCGGTCTTGATAAACTCACAAATGCTCTAAAGCATTGATTCGTTTTTCATCTATGAGTGTGAGTTGATCAAGACGTGCTTGTCTAGCAATATCATCATCGATAAATTCTTGCAAAGAAATTCGCAAGGAAGGGATCTCGAGCTCAAGAGGCATGATTGCTTCAGCTCCATAGACCAAAGAAAATGGCGTTGCCCCAATGGGAGTTCTGATGCTTGTTCTATAAGCCCATAATGCCAAGGGGATTTGTGTATGCCAATATTTATGATTTTCTTTAACAAGTTTCTTAAGAATAGCAATTATGGTCTTATTGGAAGCTTCAGCTTGTCCATTGGCTTGTGGCTAGTAAGGAGTTGAGAAACTATGTTGGATATTATACTTTTCACAAAGAGATCGAACATCCTTATTCTTAAAAGACTTGCCGTTATCAAAAATAATTTTAGATGGGATACCAAAACGACAAATGATATGGTGAAGTATAAACTCCACAATTCTAGGACCTGTAACCCTTTTTGTGATACAAAGTTACAATTTGTGCTAGGGTTCTTTGAAACCCTAGCTAGCACAATGTGGTGGCATCTCCGAAGAATGTATCCTTAACCTCAACAGAATGAGTGGGCTTCGTTGTATCCTTTGGCTCGGACCACTCCAGCTTAAGCAGCTGCTATCAACAAATCAGATCTACCACTAGAATCCTGCACACATTAAAATTATCAAAGAGTTAGAAACTAATAAGAGGGCTCCACTGTGTGAGCCCTCAGAAACAGTCTAAAACCCTAGATTTATGAAATAAAAATAAATGGAATGCAGAATTCAACAGCATATTAATACATAAAGAAATATTACTTGCTTTAGACGAATCTATACCTTTTCCTGTTAACGCGGTGAGACCAGGCGGCGGCGATGGATGCGATGAAAGGGTTTAGTTCAGACTTAGGGCCGTAGAAGACTCAGAAGACTCAGGATTAACAGCAATAGCCAACTCCAGACTTAGATTGGAAAGATAGGTAGGTTTAGCCGAAGAGATAGATAGCGTTTGAGCCATCAAGGTGACTCAATTTATAATCTACTCTTAGGGCACACTTTAGGGTTTTAACGACACTTTGAACGTGTGGCTAAGATTAAAGTGGATCCAAGGGTAGAGAATAAATCTAGGTTGTGAAATGGATTAAGATGGATGGACGGATGAGATTAAATGAAGGATGGACGGCTCAAATTAAATCACTTAAACTTTATTTATATATATATTAAAATATATTAAAATATTAAAATATATATATAAATATTAATTTAAATAAATTTGGGGATGAAAAATGACAGGAAAAGTGAAATTGGGCCAAATAATGGTGGGAAAGTGTGGATTTGGGCCAAATAATGGTGGGAAGGTGTGGATTTGGGCCAAATAATGGCGGTAAGGATGGATGACTGACACGTGGCTGGCAGGAAGGTATAGATGACTTACAAGTGGCTGGATTTTGGTGTCTACAAAGTGTAAGGCTTAAAAGAGGAAATAATTTAACCTTTATAAAAGGCTTTTATTAAGGGAGATAGTTTATTTAATAAGAAAAAGAGACAAAGAATTGGAGACTCCAAAAATAGTTTCTACTTTGAAATAGAGTGTCAACTAGCAATTCCCAAAGGGCCCTAGGTTGTGTTTGACCAAGGTCTAGTCCATTTTGACTATGAGTGAAAGAAACATGAGTAGATTGAATGTGTAAGTGTAGGTTAGTTGGAAATAAGAATGTAGATACAAAATATTTTTTTAATACCTAAGTCAAATCAAGGGGCAAATGCTTGTAATATTCATTGGAACATATGAGTCAACTTAGTAACAATAGTTGTAGGTGTGCAAGATAATATGGAAGATGAAGTGTAAAATAAAATGAAAAGTTGAAGTTTTTTTTGAAGCATTGAAAGGATTATTCTAAAAGTGGGTGCTTGAAGGTATATTTTCAAATTAGATAAGTTGAAGATTGATTTAAATATAATATCAAGTTATTGAACACTTCCCATAAGGTATGAGATATATTTTCTTTTACTTATTTTCTCTAAAGTTGATTGGTATATAAAAAGAAAATATTGAAAGAATATTAAAGGTTCATGGGATTTAATATTTTATGAAAAGCAATTTAAAAAAAAAAAGTGAGGGAAAAGAAAAGGAAATATTGAAAAGAAATTTATATATCTCAAGAATATAAAAGAATTCATTTTGGACGAAAAAATCATAGCAAACTAATTAGGAATTCAAAAGGTTTTCTACTAAAGAAAGAAAAACTTTATTAGAATTTTTTTAAACTCGACATTTTTCTTTCAAACACATAAAGAAAGAAAATTTAGAAAATTTGAAGTTAATATTAGTTTCTTGAGGTCAATTTAATTTAAGGGCTCCATGTTTATTTAAAGAAAACATTTTATCCAAGACATGTCGAACACAAAAATTCCTTTCACTAAGTCTCATTTGATCAAAGAGCCAAATTTTTTTAGAAAAGGACCTCAAAAATAATGAAAATTTTGTCACAAAGAACATGTTTAATTGGGTCAAACCACCACATTCTTTCAACATAAATGGGAAGTCATACTTAGAACAAAAATTTAAAGTAGCACTTGGCATGGGAAATTCAAAGGTTAATTATTGGTATATTGATTCAAGAGCAAGTAATCACATGACTAGAAATCTACATTGGTTTGATTCTCTTCAAGTAAAACAAAGTATACCTATCAAAATTGTAGATGATAAAATCTATCAAGTCTAGGGAGTAGGCAATGTTTCACTCAACCTACCTCTTCTTGAATGCACACTAATAAATATACTTATGTACATGAATTAGCCAACAACTTGATATCAATATCACAATTATTGGATAAGGGAATAACAATTGAATTCAGGGTTTTTAGTGGATGTAAAAAATGTTTCATTAAAAAATAAAGAGAGCTTGAAGCCTTTGGTTCTTTCAAAAATGGCATATTTTCTCTAATATATGATAACACTCTCTCATAAATAATTAAATCAGCTACTACCATGAAATAAATATCAATTCCAAGTTGAATATCAAAGAAGAATAAATCACCAAAGATATAATATTGTACACATGGATCTCATGGTTAAAGAAATGAATCAAGATTGTATGGTAACAAAATATAGCTCAAAATAAGATGGTAAGAAATACCTCAAAGAAATGGAAAATACATTATAGATGGCTCTATCCACACTTGATGACCTATAAAAATAATATCAAAAACAAATAGTAGTAAAATTTATTCAATGACACCAATGGGTGGTCAAGATTAAAACATGAGGAAGGGTTGAGATTAAACTTGAGTATGTGGCATGGATTAATATGGATGGGTGGCTGAGATTAATTCGTGGTGGATGGCTAGGATTTATTCACATAAATACATATATTTATTATATATATATAATATTAATATCTATATATTAAATAAATACATATATATAAATAATGGATGGCTATGATTGGAGGACACAAATGGATGACAAGTGGTTAGATTTTGGTGTCTACACTCTCAAATTTCTTTTTTTGTAAAAATAAGGAAAATCCCTAGGAGATCAATCTTACAAATTCTTTGGGCATCCCCTACATCTCTGAGGATGCTACTCTAAAAGTGCTTTCAATTAGGCAATAGAACAAATGGACTCCTCCCTAAGTAGAGTGGCTAAAATTAAATTTTGATGGGGCCTCAAAAGGAAATCCTAGACCTGCTAGTGTAGGAGGTGTAATTAGAAATGAAAATAGCAAAATTATTCTAGCCCTTGCAAAAAAAATTGGATTCCAAACTAGTCATTTTGTGGAAGCAAAGGTAGCTTTCCAAGGCTCAACCCTAATCAAGTCCACTCAGGGTAGGTAGGTCATAATAGAGGGAGATTCTTTAAATATCATCAATTCTCTATTGGATTAGACATTTGATAGCTTTATCACTCTTAACATGATGGTTGAGACTAATAGAAACTTGAATAATCTAGATTTATTTCGAGGTGTGCATGTGTTTAGGGAAGGGAATAATATGGCTAGAATTATCCAAAGTGGTCTAACCATATGGAGAAACAATTTGCCTCCAAAATTTTTGAGACTTACTCAAGTTGAACCAAAAATTCTTAATGTGTCTCTTATATCTTAACCTTTTGTAGTTTGAAGGTTCCTGGGTGATGAGGAGGAGGATTTTGTGTTGTTTTTGCCCTTTCTTCTTATCTCTGGGGAAGGATTTATCGAGTCCTAGATTACAATTTTTTATTTACTGCTTGTTGTCTTTGGTAGGATTTAGGAACCCTTTTAAATTTAGTTTCCTTTGGTAGTAATATCCAATGTTGTTAGGTTGGGACAAGTGGCAGGGGATTTGGTTCTTTTTCCTTTCACCTCTCACTCCTCGATTGAATCACTTTAAATGGTTTAAAATTTCCATTGTTTTTCTTTGGTGGTGGTATGGATTTGAAGGTCATGTTTCTTTTATTTTTCCACTACCATCCATATTTGTTTCATGAGAGGAAATTTTTCAAATATGGGGTTTTTTATATCCTTTTAGGATTGTTGCTCAAATTTTTCTTGGACCATTTCTCCTAGATTTATTATCCCACTAATATTCTACTTTTTTTATTTTTGGGTGATTATTATAGTGGGTGGTTGACCTTAGTTTTCTTTCCTTACAAGGTAGAGGAGTTCCATGTGACATGTTTAGGGATTACGATGAAACTCACAAGTGTCTCGTAGACACATTTTATTCTTTGGCTGAATTCATGTGCCATCATGAAGTGGAAATCCCCTCACTACACCAAAAAAGGGCTTTAACGATGGTTGAATTAAGGTAGTTTTTATGTGACTATAAAAAACCGCCTTAATAGACATTAAGAGGGTGGTTATAAATCACCCTTGTAGGGTAGTTTATAACCGCCCTCTTATGGAAGGTGCTTGAACTAGGCTAGCCATTTCGAACCTTCTTATAAATTAGAAGAATTAAAATATAGCAATTATAAACTATCATCATATAAAAGTTAAAATATTTAAAAGATAACGATTATGAACCATTGTCTTAGAAATAATGATATATAATATGGTTTTTATAAACCATTGTCATAGAAGATTAAAGAATAAAAAATAAAAATGATATCACAATACCTATTAACCCGAAATATGTGACGGTAGCTTAATTTTCTCCCTCCCTCACTCGTCCACCAATTTTCTCCCTCCCTCACTCACCCATCCTAGTTTGTACGATAGCTTAATTTTCTCCATCCCTCACTCACCCATGCATGGTGGTAGCTTAATTTTCTCCCTCCCTCACTCACCCATGCATGATGGTAGCTTAATTTTCTCCCTCCCTCACTTGACCATGTGCAGAGGTAGCTTATTTTTTCCCTCCCTCACTCACCCATCTTGGTTCATGCGACAGCTTAATTTTCTCCCTCCTTCACTTGCCCATCTTGGTTCATGCAGTAGCTTAATTTTCTCCCTCCCTCACTCGCTCATGCACGGTGGTAGCTTAATTTTTTCCCTCCCTCACTCACCCATCCTGCTTTGTGTAATAGCTTAATTTTCTCCCTCCCTCACTTATCCATCATGGTTCGTACAATAGCTTAATTTTCTCCCTCCCTCACTCACCCATTTTGGTTCATGAGACAACTTATTTTTCTTCCTCTCTCACTCACCCATCTTGGTCCATGCGGTAGCTCTAGGCTACCTCCCCATGCATTATTGACTTGTTGGCTAGGGTTTACCTTGAAATTTCATGTGACACCTACTACTGTTCTTCACTTCATTGAATAAAATGATGAGATATGAGGGTCAAAGCAGAATATGAAGGCACATAATGGGTATGAAGAGGAATTAAATACTGGAAGAGACAAAGTAAGTGAAATTTACATATTTTTTGGTATTTATTGTAACTTATGAGAACCCATATCCGATTTTTGAATTTTTTAGTTTGTAAATATTAAACCCTAGATTGCCCTAATTTGTAAAGTTTAAACTCTAGATTGTAAAGCTTAAACCCTAGATTACCTAAATTTTTTAGCTTCATTGCGTGGAATTCAAATATGCATGATATTAGGTGTTATAAAAGATGTTTGTAATTTTCTTAAAGTTTTTTTACCCTCACTATAATCTAAAATCCATGGTAGCCAATTCAAAAAGGGAAAAGAAAAACACAATGTATTATTCTTAAATGTTATTAACTATCATGCTTTAACCTCCTCAAGATGAGTTGCCTAGGTGCAAACCTCCTATCATACTATATTTTTGGATCTTTGAGAATCCACCCTGGAATCCAACCACTTTTAACATATACTTGTGACCACACATTTGATACGTGCCTATTGATATATAGTGGGATATTATAACCTTATAAATTATACTTTTGATCCTTCGACAAATATTGCAGAAAGTTCTTTTTGTTATGTAACTAACAAAAGCACGTCATTTATTTTTATTAGCAATTGTATATGGTTCTATGTGCACATCACAAGTGAAATTAAAAGAAGACTTGAAGTTACCTTATTTCTCTCTTAGAAATGGTCATGCTCAACCAAAGGGCCTCTCCAATTCTCTCTGATAATACAACCAAATTTTACAAAGCTTAAACAAATTTTTGCAACCATAGGCCTATACACATTCTCATTTTTTTCTTTCACTTGCTTCATGATTAGTGAATTTCTTGACCAAGCAACAAATTTGACTTACAATAAGTCATGCCTAGGAATACTGTCCCACCTTAGCTCGATACAAGTCCAAATGATCAGAATAATTAGTAATTTCAAATCATGACTTGAACAACAAAACTACTTCCTCTACATCTCTCAAAATGAATGAAACTACAAACTTCCCATAACACATAATAATCAAGTATATACGTTAAACTGCAAGGGCATGTAAAACTCCATACAAATGATCCTTTCTCAATCCATCCAAAATAAATTTTAATAATACTTTAAGATACGGGAGCAGGCGAGAAGCAATGTTCTAGGGTTTCTAGAGCTAAGGAAAATCCAGGACATCAGGTGGGTTGTCATAGTGTTCTTCTGGTTACTGTGGATCTGAAGGCAAGTCTGCTATCCCAGGAGGGTCCAATGGGGACTCCTTCGGATCCTCTCACAAGGAGAAAGAGCTCTTTTGCAGACTTGCTAAAAGATAATCCTCCATCTTCTAATGACGAAGCTCAGAGAAATGCTCTTCATATGCTCTTCAAGAACGCTGGAAAGAGATCAACAGGCCAACGAGTCAATGGATGCCTTTCGCAATCCGAATCAAGGCCCAAGATTGTCATCGAGCCAAATATGGTCAAAGACACAATATTATACAGAGCCAACCATGATCTGATCTATAAATTCATGGGTATTCGCCCTACCCTAAATTTCTTGCATACCTGGGTTAGGCAAAACTGGGAGCCTCATGGTGAGTACTCCTTATGGTTTATTAGCAATGGGTATTTCATTGTTAGTTTTTCTTCTCTGGCCGATAGAAATAGGGCTTTTGAATCGAAAAAGAGGAACCATGGTCCGATAGGGTTATTTGTTCAACCCTGGAGAGTGGGTTTCGATCCTCGTATTGAACCCACGGCTATCCCGGTTTGGATCCGTTTGTATGCTCTTCCAATGGAGTTTTGGGGTGAGCAGTTTTTGGAAATGATTGATAACTCCCTTGGAAGAAATTTGGGTGTCTCCAAAGACACCATAGAAGGAAACACGACTGTTTTTGCAAGAATTTGTGTGGAAATGGATATTAGCCAGCCTCTATCGGCAGAGGTGGAACTTGAACTGGTAGGACTATCTTGGATTCAACAGCTAGATTATGAGGCTCTGCCCTTTAGATGTAGAGTTTGCCATAAATATGGGCATTTGGCCCGGTTTTGTCCAAATAATTTGAACACAAAAATGGAGGCCCCGCTTGGAATGCCAAATCATCCCAGGGAGGGTAAGTCAACTCTAACCAAAGATCCAACCAATACTCCTCAGGGTAAAGATGTTCAGAAAGATGGCTTTGAACAACCCAAAAGAAGGAGAAAGCAAAAGAAAAATGGTAAAGAGCAAACACAACTCAAGCCAGCCAATAGGTATGAAATTTTTAAGACACTAGTGGACCAAGAGGATCAAGTCATGGAAGGAGTGGATGGGAATATTGAAGACAATAACATCCATGCTCAAGCTTCTCCTTCATCTCCCACTGTCATAGAATAGATAATTGAGTACACTGAGTTACCGCAGTCAGAGAATGCAGGGGCATTGATAGTGCACACCCAAGCGCAACCAATAATCAAGGATGTCAGCATGGGAATAGCAGAAAAGAACAGAGAAAGGCCAGCCCTTGGGATAACTCAGGTGGAAAAGAGATCAAAAAATAGCAACTCTCAAGGAGTGGGTAGAAAATCAAATAAGGACCTGCTAGCAGTTCAAGGAGACAAGCTGATCACTGGAGGATCGGTGAGGACAATTGATTCTTACTTCTCTCAAGGTTTTCAATGATTATACAATCATGGAATGTTAGGGGTTTAAATAGTAGAACCCATCAATCTGTTGTTCAAAGACTCTTAGGAAAATGCAAAACAGATTTTTTGCTTATCCAGGAGACAAAAATGTCATTAGATCTTATGTGTAAAATAGTTAACAGAATTTGGAGGGGCGCTGGTCATATGGATGTGGCTGCCCAAGGTGCCTCAGGGGGGATTTTTACTCTTTGGAACTCTCTAGAATGGACTGCAATAGAACATATAGCTTGGAGGGGTGTTCTCACATCTCATTTTAGGAATAATGTCACAGCTGAACATGTTTTAATCACAAATTTTTATGGGGCTCAAAACCTTGATGGCCAGAGGCTTCAATGGAAAGTTGTGCATAACATGAGGACCTCAAGGGAAGATTTAGACTAGATTATTCTTTGGGTATTTTAATGCTAAATTATCTTCTAGAGATTAGGAAGGGGGAACCCCAATTTTGGACCCAGGGGATCGTCTTCTAGATGCCCAAGTCCAGGATTTTCACTTAGTGGATATTAAAGACCCTGGAACCAACTTTACTTGGACTAACAAGAGGAGGGAGCCACATAGCAGGAAGGTAAAGCTAGACCATTTTATGGTTTCAGAGGAGGCATTTGTAAAATGGAATACAAAATTCCAGATTTTGGAGGGTCCAGTTTTAGATCACTTTCCCATTTTGTTGGAGGGAGGGATTATGACAGGGTAGCATCACAAACCCTTTAAATTTGAGAATTTTTTGTTACAAAAAGAGGATCTTTGAAAGAAAATTCCACAGTGGTGGGAAGAAGGTCATCTACCTTTTGGGACAACAATGTTTAGATTCCACAAATAGCTTCATTATGTCAAAGCTCAACTGAAACAATGGAGGCAAGCTAACAAGATAGACTTCCAGACGCCAAAGAGCTCCTTTGGTGGCCAGATGGGATGAGGTTCAAAAACACTTTAGGGAAGGAACAATTACAGAGTAGCTCAAAGCCGAGGATGATGCCTTGCGTAAAGTGGTTGAGGACATTGATAACCAAGAGGAGACCTACTGGAAACAGAGAGCACGAACCACTTGGTTATTAGAAGGTGATAGAAATACCAAATTTTTCCATCGGTCGGCCTGTGCTAGGAGACGAGATGAATAACATGGAAGCTCTTCAAGATGAGAATGGACACTCCTTTGATACTCTTCCTGGTATGCATTCCCATTCAATGGATTATTTTTCTAAACTTTTTAAGGAAAGTATGGAGCAAGATGTAGAGGCTCAAAACGAAGTTATTGATGTCATACCCTCTGTTATCTCTGAAGAAGAAAATCAGACCCTTCTTAAACCCATTGATAGAGAAGAACTGAAGAATGTGGTCTTTGGAATGAGCACCAGCAAAACTCCAGGACCAGATGGCTTTCCAATTGAGTTTTTTTAGGCCTTTTGGGATACTTTGGAGGAGGATGTTTTGGCTATCATAGAGGAGTCCAGAGGTAATAAAAGAATTCTTAAGGCATTAAATCATACCTTCATCACTTTAATTCCAAAAGGGGAGGAGGGGGCTCATATTTCAGATTATAGACCTATTGCCTTATGCAATGTGATTTATAAAATAATCACAAAGGTAATGGCTGAACGGCTAAAACCTCTTTTACATAACATTATCTCCTCCGAGCAAGGGGGTTTTGTAGAGGGTAGGCAGATCTTGGATGGGGTGGTTCTTGCTCAGGAGGCAATCCATACAATGCAAAAATCTAGTAATAAAGGAATGTTCATTAAATTAGATATGTCAAAGGCTTATGATAGGGTGGAGTGGAGTTTCTTGTCAAAGATGATGGCAGCCTTTGGTTTCTCTCAGGACTAGATAGATTGGGTCATGAGTTGTGTATCTACGGCGTCTTATTCAGTGCTAATCAAGGGTCTTCCCTCACAACCTTTTGGAGCCACTCGTGGTCTTCGTCAAGGGGACCCTTGCTCTCCCTATCTTTTCCTCATTTTGGCTGAAGGATTAGGTAGACTTTTTTTGAGGAGAAGACATCAAGGTTTGCTAACAGGTATCAAGGTGGGTGAGGAATTTTTGACTCACTTATAGTTTGTGGATGATATAGGATTGGTTGGAGTGGCTAGCTTCAGGGAAGCAAGAGTGATCAGAGATACTCTTAATGTCTACCTTAGGGCTTCAAACCAAGTCATCAATGATAAAAAATCCAAAGTGGTCTTTCTCAATCTTGATCAAAGGCTACAGGACAGAATTCTAGAGATCTTGGGATTCACAAGGACTTCTCTTCCAGTGGTTTACTTGGGGGTTCCTTTGCATTTCAAAAAACTAAAAATAGATATCTGGAAGGATCTTTTGGATGGTATCAAAGATAGAATGAATCATTGGTCTCACAAATGGTTAAGCTATGGGGGTAGATTAAAATTTTTACAGTCAGTCATTCAGGCCATGCCAATTTATAAATTCTCTATCTTGGCTGCCCCACATACTATATGGAAAGAGCTGGACAATATGGCTAGAAGATTTTTATGGGAAGGAGTAAAAGGAGAGAGGAAATGGGCCTTAGTTGGTTGGGATAAAGTAACCCAGCCCAAGGTAAAAGGAGGGTTGGGACTGAGAAGATCCAAGTTAAATAATAAAGCTTTGGCTAGAAAGCTGTACTGGAGGTGGATTTCCCAACCAACCTCCTTATTTAGTAGAATCCTAACTAGTAAATATTTGGGTCATGTTAACCCCAATGAGGTGGGTCGTTTCCATTTGGATGGTCCTGGATCCCTAGTGTGGCAGGCTCTCAAGATAGGATCTCAGGTAGTTAAAGATCGATTGTTTTGGAAAGTGGGGAGAGGGGAGAAGGCACATTTTTGGACAGATTCTTGGGATCAATACCCACCCATCATTGTTGAATTTCCTGAATTGCAACCAATAAAAATAGCCATAGAAACCAAGGGATGGGTCCACATTGAAATTTATTTCATCACTAGTCAACTGGGGGAGTACAAGTTTAAGCAGTTTAAGAAGTTGGAGGAGTGGCCAATTTCAATCCCTCCGGAGTTGGCACCCATCATGACTAAAATCTTGTCAAAAATATTTCTCACAGGTAGAGACGAGGAGGATGAATTAGCTTGGGGCTATGGGAGCCTTGGTGTCTATACAGTGAAGGACGGATATGAGAAGATCCTCCCAGAGCCTCCCCCCCATTCATTCTTGATAGAGGATTGGAGAAAGATTTGGCACTCCAAGGGCTGGCCAAAAGTAAACTTTTTTTCCTGGCAGTTTATGCACAACGAAATTCTCTCTTTTGACAATCTCAGATGTAGAGGAATCATCGGTCCATCTCAATGTGTATTATGCTACAAGAACGAGGAAATAGCTGATCACCTGATGTTTGAGTGCCCTTTCACACGTCAAATTTGGAAGTGATGGCTTTCTTGCTATAAAATTCAAGTTAATGGTGACTTGAATCGGACTAATATCTAGAAAAAATGGAAGAGTGGTAGATTTAAATCTAAAGCTCTTCGAATTGGTTGGGAGCTTGGATTAAACTTCATTTGGTGGCAAGTGTGGTTGGAGAGAAATGCTAGAATTTTTAGAGAAATTTTTTCCTCGTTAGATGGAGTTTGGCAGGTCATCTGGAGAAAAGTCACGAAAACTGTAGATGTCTATGCTATAGAGGAAACTTAGGTTGTTACTGGGCCAATGGAAGAGGGAGTTGAAGAGCAAGAGGGATAGGACAGAGCTAGTTGGCAACCACCACCAGAAGGCTGGATTAAAATTAATACTGATGGAGCTACAAAGGGCAATTCGGGTAGTGCCAGAATTGGAGTGGTTTGCCGAAATCATGATGGATCAGTGCTCTATTTGGAACTGCAAGGCTTGGGAAGAGCCACAAACAATGAAGCAGAAGCCATAGCTATCAAATCCGCTTCTATTTGGGTAGTAAAACAGGGGCCACAGGAGGATCATTCTTGAATCGGATTCTCAAATAATGGTTGGAGCTCTTGATTGCATGAGGAACTTTGCTTTGAAAGCATGGAGGTTGAGGATTCTTGTCACTCAAATTAAGGAATTATGGAAGGAATTAGATGATGTGATTCCATTTTATGTGAGTCAAGATTTAAACAAAGCGATCGACTTCCTGGCTAAGATGGGTGTTGAGAAGGAGGCAGGGGTTCAGCTTCACAGTGACATGGCTATTGAGGATGAGGTGATTAGGCAGGGTCTTGAAAGGTCCTTGAGCCAATGATCAAAGAAAAAGTAGAGGGAGGAAAGTTGTCGATATTGCGACATGTTGCACCGTCGCGGTCACTAGAGGAAAGTTGTCGTGATATCGCGACATGTTGCGCCATCGCGGTCGCTAGAGGAAAGTTGTCATGATATCATGACATGTTGCGCCGTCGCGGTCATTGGAGGAAAGTTGTCGCGATATCGTGACATGTTGCATCATCGCGATTGTTGGTGGAAATTTGTCATGATATCGCGACATGTTGCGCCGTCGCGGTCGCTGGAGGAAAGTTGTCGCGATATCACATGTTGTGTCGTCGCGGTCGCTGGTGGAAAGTTGTCATGATATCGTGACATGTTGCGCTATCGCGGTCGCTGGAGGAAAGATTTCGCGAATGACATGTTGCGTCATCGCGGTCGCTAGAGGTAAGTTGTCGCGATATCATGACATGTTGCGTCGTCACGGTCGTTGGAGGAAAGTTGTCACGATATCACGACATGTTGCACCATCATGGTCGTTGGAGGAAAGTTGTCACGATATCGTGACATGTTGCGTCATCACGGTCATGGGCAAAAAGTTGTCGCGATATCACGACATGTCGCTTCGTCGTGGCCAAGGGAGGAAAGCTGTCGTGATTTCACGACAAGTTGCTTCGTCGCGACCTAGGGAGGAAAGGTGTTGCGATATCGCGACATGTTGCTTTTTCATGGCTAAGGGAGAAAAGGTGTCGCGATATCACGACATGTTTTTTCGCGGCCAAGGGAGAGAAGGTGTCGCGATATCGCGACATGTTGCTTTTTCGCGGCCAATGGAGAAAAGGTGTTGCGATATCGCGACATGTTGCATTTTCGCGGCCAATGGAGAAAAGGTGTCGCGATATCGTGACATGTTGCTTCATCGCGGTCGAGAGAGCAAAAGTGTCACGATATCGTGACATGTTGCACTTTCATGCCCAAAGGAGAAAAGTGTCGCGATATCGCGACTTGTTGAATTTTCGCGACCAAAGGAGGAAAATGTCGCAATATCGTGACATGTTGCTTTTTTGCGGCCAAATGGGAAAGGTGTCACAATATCACGACATGTTGCATGTTTGTGGCCTAAGGAGAAGAATAGTGTCGTGATTTCATGACAAGCTGCATCAACTGTCCATGCCGACCCCCTGCTAGCTAGTTAATGGTTCAGGAGATTTGGCTCCATTGCAAATCTTCTTCTACTATTGTAAGCTTGTGTTCTCTCTGAACTCGAATGGGAAGAGTCTCTTCCCATATTGTAATTGATCTTTGTTTTAATACAAGTTTTTTCAAATTTTTCAAAAAAAAACAATACTTTAAGATACTTTTTAGGGATTCTTGTATATAATGTAATAATATAGAAATCTACTTAGGCAGATTTCTCAAAACTAACATATCTAGGAAAAATCTAGTTGAATACAACTTGACCACTCTTGAACATGATTCTACTATTAGTCACCACAATACAAGTTTACACCATACAAAATATCACTTCCTATGTTTGCATCATGTCATCAACAATAATACAATTAACCAGTGTATAACCAACATTATGCAATTTATACAGTACAAAATTTATTTTCCAAGGCATCTAGCTCTGTAGAACTTGAGGCAGTTACAAAATCAACCTTTTTTTCAATTGGTTATATATGGTGTGCTCCATTTGTATTATGTCATGACTGCATTATCATGATATTTCAATGCATTATATTGTTGTGATATTAGAACAAATTGGGTTAAATAGACCCCCTTGTCATGGGCATGTCCTTCATACATGGATTTCAACATGGCATTCCATTTGATGTGGCTTGACAATACCTTAAATAGCTTTGAAATCAAGTTAGAAAAGATATTTATTTTCAATTGTTATCATAAAGATCGTTAATTAATCAAGATTTGACCTGTAATTCGTTCTTTATTCCATTTTTATGTTCAAAGCTAGTTCTCTTACATAGTTAAACATTGCTAAGCTTTTAATATTTACATTCTTTCTACCACTCTCAAAAAATCATAAACTTCTTGTCAACCATTATTGTTTATTCTTTAACATCGTATCATGTTGATACTTTTATCATGTTCAATTAAAGATTTTTTCTTGTGCAATGATCCGAATTGTGTCATACTTGTTTCATGCTATAGTTGAAGAGAACATTTTAGTAAAAATTAAAAAAAAAATTAAAGTACAATTTTATCATGGCATACATTATTCCATGTTTGAAAGTGCCATAAAGCAATAAGACCAAGCATGTGGAAGAATGTAAAGGTAACTCACAACTACCCAGTATTGCATAGCCTAAAATAATTTTCTCCTCCAGGGTGGCGACTTACACAATTTTCAAGAAAAAATTTCTCTGATTTTGAAATGAGGGTCCATAAAGTAGACTCTCTCCAAAGCATATTGTTTGTCCTCAACTAGTTATACATTTTGTATATTGGAATGATTATATGTTGAAGGTTATAATGAAAGAAGGCTATAAAAAATTCAAACACCTCTAGTGGGTTATACAAAGAACTATAAATAAAATTCACTTTATTTTGAATTGCATCTGTATTTCGCTCTAATATATGAGGGCATGAATTGACAATTTTACAAATAACATGAAAGGGTAATATAAGTCCTAAATGATAACCCACCCGCTCTTGCAACTTATGATCTGGACAACAAAACTTCTTGGAAATTTTCACAATATGTTTAGAGCTTTCTGCTAAACCTAGTTTCAACATAAATACTAACTTGTGTCTTGGAATTTCCTTTCCAAATTTTTTATTGATTTGTATTACTATTTTTTGAGGATCTACAGAATTTTTGTGTTTGATGTTGCTGACAACTAGATCATTCTTTCTATCAACTAAATATTCTCCTTCCCACTACCTACTTCAAAAATTCTATGGACTAGTTTTATCAACTACACTTCCTCTTTGTGAATGTGTACTCTACAATTTTTTTGAAATATCTCTTATGATGTTCTTTGTTGAGGATAGAAAACTCCTTTTCAAAAAATGTTCCAACTGCACCTTTAAGAAACTTGTTCAAATAGTCCCCATGAAAATCATGAATATGATGTAAAATCCTCTCTATTTTCTCATTCTCATCCAATTCAATGCCTGTAGTGTTTGATGCTTTAGATTTGGCTAGTTTCCATTTAATAATTTTAAGATACCAAAGGATAGTTCTGCAAATATCTTTCTTTCTTAGTCCAAAGCTTGACAAAACCTCTATTATAGAATATAGAGATTTTTCTAAAATACCAATAAAAATTTCAATCTTTGTATGATATAGTTTACTTATCTCATCCCAAGGAAAACTGATACCCACCAGTAGCATTAGCTTTTCCAAAACACTACTCTAGAAGTGTCAATTCTCTTCCATAAAAAAACAAATTATATTCCTCTCTACTTGGAAACCATTTATCCCATTAACAACAACCTTATGATTTATGATTTATGATTTATGCTTGACACAAGTTCATTGCTCAAATTCAGCTTACATTCCTTCACATGCCCACTACATTTTTTTTTCATATTTCTCTTAGGCGGTCTCATGTTCAAAGATCTAAATAATTCAATTATAAGTAGCTCATCATCTGAACCACCTTCATCTCCTACCATTACTAGAATATTATCATCTTTATCCCTGTAATTCTCTGCAATTCTAAATTCCATAACAAGCTCATTATATTCTCTAGCTACTTTTCTTTTTTTTTGCCTAATGTTTTGAGATTTTAATGAACTTGTCATAAGCATCTCATTTTATTTGTCATATTCAAATCTATTTCCTAGTGCAGTCTCATCATCTTTATCACTATAGTGCTCAACAAATCTAGTTTTCTTTGGAGAATCATTATTTATATTGTTCACCTTTCCTTTCTGGAGTCTCATGTTCTGAGATCTCAACAATTTGGCTATAAGTGGCTCATCATATGAATCACCTTCATTTGCTACCCCTACTACACTCTTATCATACTTATCACTAAAATGATGCTCAATTCCAAATTTCTTAATAGACTCATTACATGCTTTAGTCACCTTGTTCTTCTATTTAATGTTTTGAGATTATGATAACTTAGTTATAAGTGGTTCATGATTTGAGTCATGTTCATATTCTACCATTGCCACTGAATTTGAAAACACTGCTTTCTTATTGTGCATCATCAATAGGTAATTCTGAGTTTGATTCCTCTTCATAAAATTTAGTAGTCTCATTTATTACCTTTTCAAATTTGGACCTCTCTTTCTTTGTATTTTCACTAGGGTTTGAGAAGGACCCATTGTCACCAGACTGAACTGAAACTTGTTCCTGATGATTACCAACCATATTTTTCTTCTTCCTCCATTTTTAAGTCTTCTAGATAACCCTTAAAGTTACATATGCCTCTCTAAGAGCCTCCATGAGACGTAACACAATATGAGTCATTTCCACCAAGTCTACTAAATTACTTCAAGGTTGCTTATGAATATCAAAAGATATTATGAGGGTCAAAAGGAAATGTGTAATTCCTTACTCCATATTGTCATAGAAAATTTTATAAAGAAGTATCCATGCAGTTTGAGCTTCTTGTTTTATCCCATTCAAACCATCACGAGAAAGTTTAAGCACCAAATATAACATGTGAATCATTTCCTTTAGTAGAGCTCCTATTTTTGTTAAAATCTTGAGGTCCTTTGTTTCCTTTAATACTTCAAAATAATAGTGTCATTTAGAAATGACCATGTTGAACATAGCTTCATTCATGGTTGATGCAAAAGGGCCGCAAATGAGACCTCAAAACAATGTATCATTTCCCTTCTCATCAAATGTATTACTTCCAGTGTTTACATTTTTCTATTACAATTAGTTTCATGACAATGTTGGTATGTTGTGAAGAAATATTTATTATATTGTGTCTCTCTCAAATATGGTTTAAATTGGATAGTTTTTAAATACCTAGATATAGTTGATGCTTTCATATTTTAACCATATTGTAGTTGATTATACAGTTTTTATTTTAATATTTGGTGTTATCAATGGCATTGACTATTACATTTTTAGATTTATGATTTATGCTTGACACAGGTTCAATGCTCGAATTCAACTTACTTGTAGAAATATCTTCTTTTAAAAATGTTATTTTGAATATAGTTTTTATTTTTTTCTCCTAGAGGTCTAAGATGACAATTTTTAACCGTCATCGTAGGGCTCTAATATGGTGGCTAAAAACTATCATCTTAGGCCTCTAAGATGGAAATTTTAATCCACCATCTTAGACATCTATGACAGTGGTTATTAGCCACCATCTTAGGGGGAATAAAATGATGGTTTTTAGCCACTATCTTAGGCCTCTAAGACAATGGCAGAAACCACTAAGATTATGGTTAAAAACCACTGCTATCTTAGGGAGAATAAAAAAATGGTTCTAAGCCTTCATCTTATACCTCTAAGATGGTGGCAGAAACCACTAAGATGACAGTTAAAAACCATTATCTTAGAATCGAAGAGGGCATTTTTTTGAGGCAATGTTTAACTACCATTGTATATCATGGACTTTTTATGACACCCTCAAATATGACGGTCTAGAAACCACCTTTAAAGGTCTTTAAGGGTGGTTTATAATCATCGTTAAAGCTCTTTTTTGATGTAGTGCCTAATTTTTTCCTTGTTTTTTATCCTTATTAAATCTTCTAAGTCCTATGATTGGATTAAATTATTATTTAAAATATTTGGTCGTGTGGTGCTTCGCCATATTGGTTGCAATGGTGGTCTCTTTAGGTCTTGAAAATGCTTTTTATAAGGTGTTAGTTGAAATTTGAATGTCATTGGTAGATGTGCTTCTAAAGTCTCTTTTTCCAACACTTAGATTTTTCAAGTTGCTTTTCTTTAAAATATTGCAAACTTTGTTTAGGCAGAGTCCTTTATTTTGGTGGTTTGGATCCTTTGAAGTTGGTCAAAGGGAAATTAGTATGTAAGAAGTCATAAAAGGTTTTGAACATCCATCTCTTTCTCTGGATAGAGGTATCTTATATTTCTTTGAAAGAGGAGGAATTTTAAGTTTTATTAAATAATTCAATAGGCATGACCCAAATTTGACCAAAGACCTAACCCTTTTGTGGAATAAAGAAGTGGTTTTCCAAGGGTTTAGATTTTTTATTAATACTTAGCTTCTCTTAGATATTATTGGAGCACCTGTAGATGGAGACTGTGTCAACAGAGAAAAATATTCCCTAGTGAAGGAATTAGAATTATTCAGGCACTAAGGCGGTTGGCCAGCTAAATTCCATAATGTCCTTCTGATGTCCTCATTCAATGTCCCTCGGGATAGAGTAATGCTTACTATTGTGGATTATTTCACCCCTTATTACAACTAATATGTTGTTAGGATTTTTCACCTAGCATTGGTTAATCACTTTAGAGGTAAAAAGTTGATGAATATTATAGGTTTTCTCTTCAAGGATCTAGAAAGAATGGCTTTTAATGTGCAACAAGGTAACTCTTCTTCCATTAACCATCAAGGTTTATTTAAATTAATCTTCAATTATGTTGCTCAAAAGAAGAAATCTATTGTTGTGGGTAAGAATAGAGTTGGTTCTAGCTTGAATTAGAGAAATCCTTCCCCTAGAAATGAGATGGTTATAAGCCCTTCGATAAATCCTATTTTGAAGGTTGATCCACCTAATCTATGTGTGGAAAAAAGTGTTGTAAGTCATTTGAACGAGTCTCTTTCTAGATTAGAAGCTAACAAGGCAAAGTTGGAAATGAAGTTTGATACTCTTGTAGTGGATGATGCTAAGGGTTCGAATTTGGATGGTAATGAGCCTAATTTTCAAAAAGGTAATGAAGGTCCTTTGGTTTTTGTGGATAATACTATCAACCATACCTCAAATATCTTGGTTGGTCCCTCGATGATCCATGGCTCATCTTCCTTAGAGGAAGAGATGACTACTCTACATAGAAATGATTATCTAAAGAATCCAAATATATAATTGAAGGGAATGAGATGTTTGATTCATATAAAGATAAAGAAAAATAAGAAGCAAAAAACTCATGTGTCCTAGGAATCTAATAATTCAGTGGACCCTTCTCCCTCTCTGGAGACCCTTGTGACACCTTTATTCAATAACAATATCCAAGGGGAAATAAAACCTACTTCGAGCAAGTCATTAGAATACCTAAAATAAATGATGAGATCAATGAATATGTCAACCTTTTATGTCAACAATATCTCCTAGAAGTTGACGTAGGTTTAGGACCCATTTACACTAGGGATGGAGGTTGATATCTTTGAGTATTATGATCAAAATTAATTTCTCTCTATTATCCTTTATTTTGTTGGGTTCCTCTTGCTTTTGTTCTCTCTTGTTTCACTTGGGGTTGTCTTTTATGATTTGAATTTTATCTCTTCTTATCTCTTTTAGAGACTGGTCTTTTTTGGATCCTCTTTGTAAAAGGTTTGGGGCCCTTTCAAAACCCCTTTTTTTCCACTTAATAAAAAAACAAGGATAGCCCTAGATGGGTTTCTCCAAAGAATTACTATTTTAGGTATTCTGAGTTTGATAGTGATATTTTCAAATGTGTTAAAACAAATACTATTCATGAGAATGCTCGTATAAAAAATATTTATTTTTATTGTACATTGTATTGGTCAAAATGAAGTTCAAGTTATGAGATTTTATGGATAATGTATTGTTAATGGTTTAAAGTATTCAAATAGTGACAAGGATAATGATGGTATAAGTCATTTAGAATTTATCAGTAATGGTCTAAGTTATGATAAATATTTTTGTGATGACTTATTGCATTCAAATGATAATAGAAATCAAGATAATGAAAGGCACACAAAAGCAATTAGTACTAAACTAGGATATAATAAAACAAGGCAAGGAATGAAAGAACTATTATATTAGAAATAAGCCCAAAATACAAATTGCTCAAATTTATAGGATAAGCTTATAAGAGTGGTTTTGTGACAGGGAATACTAGTACTATATTTGTGACAGGTAACATTCAATGTGTAATAAGAAATAGTGAAGCCAAATTTGTGATAGGTACAAATTACAACTATTATGACAAATATGCAAATATAAAAGATAAATTTTTTAAAAGATCCAAAACCAAAAAACAAGAAGTAGAGTCAAAGTTGGAGAGCTAAAACTAGAGTAAAAAAATGGCATTATGCCAAATAATGTAATATGAGGGGATGTTGGAGAATATTATATTTTTTAGTACCTTACCTTGCAAGTATCTGAAGAACACAAGCTTATACTGAGAGGGGGGTGAATAGTATAAGACCACTTTTTACTTTTCCTTACTCAAGCTATATAATCCAATATATCAATATAATGTCAATAGCAGTAATCAAAGCAATGCATAAATCACCACACACAATAGAGACACTAATTTAACGTAGTTCACCCAATGTGGGCTACTCCATGGAGAAAAAATTTCACTAATATTTTCTCAATCAATATCTTGAAAATCCTTTTCCTATTACAATGTTTATGGACCTGTTGAGTGGTATTTTCACCTAGTTGTGAAAACACACTCTCCGATAGGATTTGGGTTCTAAATCCTCTGCTTGCAAAGAAATTAAACAAGTAACTTCTCCAAGGTTCCTGTTATGTTAGCATTATGCATCTGTGTATTAATAATCTCAAATAAAGATATTTAATTAAAATGCTTGGAACACCTTAGTGGTTGCAAGTAATCGAAAACAAGGGGCACTGTGGTTTATTTTACTGTGAAACTCTAATGATTGTTCATTGAACCCGAATAAAGCAAATGTGATTTGGTTCTTAAATAACCATGCTGTAACTTCAAAATGAAATTTAATGAAATGCCATAAAATGAAGGAATTATTTATGGATTTTGAAGTTTTTTAATTTTTATTTTATTTTATTTTAATGCTTGAAAAATTAAAATTGGAACTTCTAAAAAATAAATTGCAGCAAAAATAAAATAAAATGCAAAAGAAAAAGAAATTAAAATTGCATTCAGTTTGATGCTATCCCGTCCTGGCAAAATCGAAGATGTGAGGTTTCCATGCATGCAACCTAACCTACTGGACCTGCAAACACGCACAATCCCGATAAGCTAAGTGCTGATTCAAAGGGTTTTGAAATAAAATTCAAATCTCGAACATTCGGCTAATGCAACCCACAAAAGTGGCATTTAACATTATCTATAAATCCGAAATCTAAAAAATGAAAGAATAAACATTAAATCTGTAGCATGCACAGAAGATCTCCTTCTTTCTTGCCCACAAGATGCAAATTTCTAAACACTCCTGCATTAATAATATGTCCTGTTACAATAGTAGAATCTCTGGTTTTCTCAAAACCATCAAAAGGAAGAAAAACACTCCCGAGCAGGCCCAGAATGGCTTATCGCCTTAGGCACTGCAACTCTGCCCGTAGTGGTTTTTCGACCCTCGTACCAATCTGTGCTTTTGCTTTTATACTTTCTGGCAATGTTCTCTGTTTTGCCCTATGACGCTTCGCTTCATCTCCTAGATCGCTTCATTTCACCTTCCTCGCCTTTTCGTTGTTTTTTGATTTTATGTTCGACATCGAGACGCTTGATCTTCTTTGTGACCTGTAACGCTTCTACAGCCCTTACACATGTATGCCACGTGTTTCACAGTTTTATGCATGTTCTATAACGACCCCCTGTAAATCGTGACTAAAAATAGCCTATCGCGATATCACGACATTTTTATGCATGCAGCTTTGCCCCTTTACTTTCACCACGAAAACGTGACATGTCACGATATCGTGAAATTTTCCTAACAACAGCCTTGTCCGCCTTCATGCACAGCAAAAATGAGACATGTCGCGATATCGTGACGTTTTTCTGTCAACAGCCTTTCTTGCCTTCATGCACAGTGAAATGGCGACATGTCGCGATATCACGACAACTTTTCATTTCGTACACTTTGCTATTTTTCTGTCGTGAAATAACGACGTTTTTTATCTCCGTATGCCTCGGCTACAACCTGTCAAGAAATTGTGACACTTTTTCATTTCTTTCACTCTGGCAGCTTTCTGTCGCGAAATCGCGATGCTTTTTCATTCGGAGCTGTCTTGCGGCTTTTTGTCGCGAAATCGTGACATTTTTCTCTTTCGTGCTGTTTCATTGTTTTCTGTCGTGAAATCGTGACACTTTTCTGTTTCGTACCATTTGCCAGCTTTTCGTCGTGAAATCGCGACACTTTTCTATTTCGGGCTGCTCTTGTTGTATTTGGCTACGAAAACGTGACATGTCGTGAAATCGTGACATATTTTCCTTTCGTACCACTTTGCTACTTGGAGCCACGAAAACGTGACCTGTTGTAATATCGCGATGTTTTTCTACCTCATACCCCTTTGCTGCTTTCTGTCGCGATATTGCGACGTTTTTTTGCTTCGACATGTCTTGCTGCTTCAGGTCGCGAAAACGCGACATGTTGCGATATCACAACAACTTTAGTGCCTTGCTCTATTTGACTGGTTTGACCTGCGATTTTGTGACATGTCATGATTTCGTGACAATTTTACATTCTATCTTTCTCTCTCCTATCTAGACCGCGACGGAGCAACATGCCGCGATATCGCGACACTTTTTCATTTTCGGCTGCGATGGAGCAACATGTCGCGATATCGTGACACTTTTTTATTTTCGGCCGCAATGGAGCAACATGTCGCGATATCGCAACACTTTTTCATCCTTGTGCAATTTTGCCTTTTTCTTGATTTTTAGCATCTGGGTCATTGAGATTTTCTTTGAAAGCATGCAAAAAATGTGGGTCCCCAATTTTGGGGTGTGTTGTGGATCAGTCACAACAGGACCTCTGTCCAAAGGAGACACCAATACCCTAATCAAGTTTTTGGATATCTATCCATTAGAGACACTAATCCCCTGAGCTGGTTTGTGGATCTCTATCTCTAGGAGAATTCCTTCTCCTCTACTCTAGCTGGTGATCTTTTAGAAGAAATGCTACCTCCATTACACTGGATTTTGGATCTCTATCCACTGAAGACTCCTACCTCAAAGACTTACCTCAAATCTTCTCTATCCACAAGTCTTCTCAAAGACTTACCTCAAATCTTCTCTATCCACAAGTCTTCTCAAAGACTTACCTCAAATCTGCTCTACAAGTCCTCACTAGAACTTGTCCAATCTGCTCAATAAGTCTTCACCAAGACTTGTCTCAAATTTGCTCAACAAGTCCTCACTAGAACTTGTCCAATCTGCTCAACAAGTCTTCACCAAGACTTACCTCAAATCTGCTCAACAAGTCCTCACTAGAACTTGTCATGCTCAACAAGTCTTCACCAAGACTTGTCTCAAATCTTCTCAACAAGTCCTCACTAGAACTTGTCCAATCTGCTCAACAAGTCTTCACCAAGACTTGTCTCAAATCTGCTCAACAAGTCCTCACTAGAACTTGTCCAATCTGCTCAACAAGTCTTCACCAAGACTTATCTCAAATATGCTCAACAAGTCCTCACTAGAACTTGTCCAATCTGCTCAACAAGTCTTCACCAAGACTTATCTCAACTCTATCCAATCTAATTGTAAGCTTCCACAAAAGCTCACACAAATATATCCTTAAGCTTTCACAAAATCTTCCTCAATTTTGTCCTTAAGTCCACTCTAGGACTTACTCAAATCTGCTCACAAGCTTTCACAAAAGCTTGTTCAACTCAACTCAATATATCATAGAAAACCTCTTCAATCACACAAACAAGTTTCACTCAGATTCTTGTTTAATCTCACAGAAACATATAGAGAATTGTTAGAGACTCAATATGCTTCACACTCACAACAATGCTCAATCACTTTCAATATCTCTCTTGTTTTTACCACATAAACATATAGAGAATTGTTAGAGACTCAATATGTTTCACTCACAACAATGCTTAATCACTTTCAATATTTCCTTCAACTTAATTTAGAAATAAAGAACAATTTGTTTCACAGAACTTGAACTATCACTCCAACACTTCCAATCAACTAAGCTCAATCAACTCCACTCAACCAATCACTCAATGAAAGCTTAGTCAACAATGCTTATCAAACAAACCTCACATAACAATGATACTCATGATCTTTCACAAACCCTAGTTTAGGATAGTTAAATGATACTCATGATATTTCACAAACCCTAGTTCAGGATAGTTCACAACTTCACATAACAATGATACTCATGTTCTTTCACAAACCCTAGTCAAGCATATGAAAGCTTACTCAATATTTCCAACAATGCTTATCAAACAAGGTTTCTAGTATCAAATTTCATTCTAGAAAACCAAACTCAACAATGCTTATCAAACAATCCTTTTCACTCCAACTTAGCATTCACAACATCCAACAATCACTCTCAAGGATAATGTGCCCTTACCTCTTGTTTGAAGAAGATTTGACTTCAAACACCTGTCTCAATCACAATCAATTCTTTGCCAATTTCAAAGGTTAGGTAGCAATATCTTCTCAATCATTCACTCAATTTGATCCCTCAAAATATTTCACCATACATAGCAATAAATCTCTTTTACACCTTATAATCTCCACACTTCAAAATGCAAACCAACAATTTGTGTAAAGAAAATAATCACAATAATTTTTCTTTATAAACCCTTATCTCTTTAACACATCATAGCTTATCCCAATTAAAAATATAATTCTCTTTTTCAACCTTATAACTCCTATTTTTACTTTATCAAAATCACAATAAAACAATTGAACCTTTAAAATCCTTATAACTCCCCCTTAATAAAAATTTATCATGCCACCTTTTAAACCTTAGAAGCAATTTTAATAATAAAAAATTTAAGTACCTCTTCCTTGGCAGGATTCAAACTCCTGCTTACGCCTCCACAGTGCCCTAGCCATGGCCCACGTGCCACGTGAGATAGGATCTCACCTTGGTACCAAAAGGCACCTTGTGTGATTTGAATCTTCCCTTTGGCACCAAAAACTAAACATGTGCTCCTTGTCAAAAAATGTTGCCATCGGGGTTCGATCGTGGGACCTCCCACCAGTTAGCGCCTTAAGCCATAGCCACCTATCATTGGCCCAACCACCACGGTTGGCTATGATAAATTAGGCCTCCTCCCTCTTATTCACAAGTTGACTGCCACGTAGCCAAAAAACCTTTACCTCTTATTCCGCATGTTTGTAAATTTTGCATGCACATTGATTAAGGTATTCGAAGGATGATTTTTTTTTTGCCAAAGCATATAGTATATATTAATTTTTTTGCTCTCCCTCAACATGTCAATGGGTGGAAATAATAGTCGACATTAGCGGGTGAATATTATTGCTTGCCCTTTGTAACCCTAACCTTAGGGTTATTGAATTTAAATTAATTTATAACAAAGTTATTATAATTAATTTATAATTAATTTAATTATTTAGGTCTATACTTTAGACCTTTAATATTATAATATAAAATTATAATATTATTTTCTTGGGCCTTCCAATTGCTCTTTTAGACCTTATTTGACCACCTTAAATATTATAATAAGCATATTATAATATTATTTTCCCTTAGGCCTAGAAGCAATCTTTTTCTTGCACTACTCATAGAAACTGATGCTTGACCTCATGTTGCTCACTGAAACTGACTCTTGACATCAATGACAACAAAACTTGCTCATATTTCCAACAATCTCCCCCTTTTTCATTGATGGCAACCCAATTACCTTTTACCATTTCCTTTACCTTTTTCTGTTTTGCTCCCCTTGAGAAATTGCTCCCCCTGATTGAATGCTCTCCCCCTAACTCAAATCTCTCCCCCTTTGACATCAATGGCAAAGGGTCACCTTTGGGGCTTGGGGCTAAGAATGAGACTCTTAGCTTAGCCCCTCCCCCACCTCCTCTTGAGGTGGTTAATTCTAGGGTGGGAGTATTTCTACTCCCAACAAGCATTGATCTTTACCTTTATCCACTTTCTTCCTCAACTGATCCTTCTGATTCCTCTGACTATTCTTGTTCCTGCTTGTCTCTGGAATTTTTGCTCTACACCACTTTATTGTATGCCCATAATTATTGCACTTATAACACTTAATGTTGTTATTCCTTGGAGGTGCAAATATCTTGGAGTTTCTCCTGGTGAAGCCATATCCATTTCTATCATGAACCCTACAATTTACTACCTTGTGACCAAACTGATTACAAGAGTAGCAATACCCTTGAAAAATATGCCTGTTTCTAAAATTCCCATATTCCTATCTTCCATGTGTCCTGCATTGTGAAGCCTTGTGCCCAAACCTATGACATGAGAAGCATCATCCATTGAAACTACCTTGCCTTGACCCCATTGGTCTCTTAGTTTCTTTTACCCTATGTTGGTTCTTGTTCCATCTGTTCCTCATTTGTGCATTGTTCCTTTCCTTGTTGAAATTTTTATTGTCCAACTCATCCTCAGAAGTCTCACTCTCTCTTACACTCTCTTCTTCTGAAGCTTCTTCTTCTTTGGATCTTGAGATTGACTCCTCTCCTTGTTTTCTTTGTACCTGTTCAAAACCAAGTCCTGTCTTGTTTGATGTAGATCTTTGTACCTTGATAATCTTATCCAAGTTCTTTGAGCTTCTCCCAAACTTATGTAACTTATCCTTAGACTCTTTTACTTCCTTCCTTAGTGAAGCTACCTCATGCTCTAACCTTTCACATTCTAAAACCTTTGCTTCTAACTTCTCTTTGAATCTTCTTGTCTTAGCTATTGAGTTGGTTAGATCCTCTATAAGATTTCCTTTCTCTTCATCACATTCTTGAAATTTAAGCTTGAGTTTTGAGTTTTGCTTTCTTACCTCCCTTAATGCATCAAGGGCATGAATAAGCTCACCCTCAAGATCAACTTCTCCTTTCTCTGATTCTTCCTCTATTTGTTTGCCTTTGGGATCATCTTCATTCCTTTCTAATTTATTTCCACTAGAAGTATTTCCTTCTTCTTCTATTGCCATAAGAAGATTTTCTTCTGGTCCTTCAAATGTATCTTCATATTCATCATCACTAAAACTAAATCCATTCCTTGTACAACTATCTTCAAGATGACCAAAGTTACCACATCTAAAACACTTGAGAATCATTGGTGCCCTTTTTCTAACATCATATTTTTCTTTTGCTAGAAATAGTACTTCATATTTATCATTATCTGAGGAACTTTCATCACTATCACTTGAGCTCTTACCTACCTTGTCTGCATAGAAACTCTTCTTATACCTTTGGAAAAACTTCTTTCCTTGCTTGCCTTGTCCATCCCTATTTTTCTTTTGGTACTTGTGCTTTCCTATTTCCCTGTTCTTATGATCCTGTTTCTCATCATCATTACTATTTCCAGCCTCTGGACAATCAGTTGCATAGTGACCATATTTACCACAATTAAAACATCTAACTGATTTCGTACCTTTATACTTTCTTGAGTCCTTGTTCCTTCTACCATAATTTGCTTCTTCATCACTGGATAACTCATTGCTTGAATCTGACTTCTTACCCTTTGTCTTCTTAGTAGCTTTGAAGGCTACTTCCTTTTGGGAATAGGTTCCTCTTTTATTCTCATCTCAAAAGTTGTGAGAATGCCATGTAATTCATCCCTTGTCAAAAGATCAATATCTTTTGATTCTTCTATAGCTGAAATATTTTCACTAAACCTTTTTGGAAGTGACCTTAAAATCTTATCACACACATCAGATTCTTGAACTTCAAGCCCAAGTCCTTGCATGGAGTTAACAACCTCGTCTACACGAAGTAGATATGCAACAATGTTTTCTTCATCCTTCATCTTTAGGTCTTCAAATATTCCCTTGTAATTTTACAACTTTACCCTTTTGACCTTTTTATCTCCTTCATATATACCTTGCAACTTATCCCAAATTTCCTTTGTTGATTTGCAGTGCATAACCTTTATAAACTCTGTTTCATGCAAACCTTTCAAAATTCCATTCATTGCTCTTGAATTGTAATGATGTAGAAGCTTACCATATTTATCTATAGGTGGAGTAGCTGGTGGTATGTATCCATTCTCAACTTCTTCCCATACCTCATTTCCAAGTGCCATCAGGTGAATCTTCATTCTCATACTCCAAAGTACATAATTGTTCCCATCGAACAATGGTGTTGAATTCCCTGAAGATCCATCCTTAGAATCCATCTGTGTTCTTGTAAGCTTTTCCTTCAAGTTGTTAAACTCTTCCGAAGGAACCCGCTCTGATACCAATTGAAGAACACAAGCTTATACTGAGAGGGGGGTGAACAGTATAAGACCACTTTTTACTTTTCTTTACTCAAGCTATATAATCCAATATATCAATGCAATATCAATAGCAGTAATCAAATCAATGCACAAATCACCACACACAATAGAGACACCAATTTAACATGGTTCACCCAATGTGGGCTACTCCACGGAGAAAATATTTCACTAATATTTTCTCAATCAATCTCTTGGGAATCCTTTCCCTATTACAATGTTTATGGACCTCTATCCAAAGGAGACACCAATCCCCTAATCAAGTTCATGGATCTCTATCCATAGGAGACACCAATCTCCTCAATTGGTTTATGGATCTCTATCCATAAGAGAACTCCTTCTCCTCTACTCTAGTTGGTGATCTTCTAGAAGACTACTACCTCCACTACACTAGGTTGTGGATCTCTCTCCACTGAAGACTCCTGTCCTCACTCGAAGACCTATCTCTCACTGCCCTAGCTAATGGATCTCTATCCACTAGAGACTACTATCCTCTATACTCTATCACCTCCAAAGCTTACTCTCAGCTCTATCTCAAATCTACACTAAACATAGTCCTTCGATCTAGCACAAATCTTCTCAATATCTATATCTGATCTACACTAAACATAGTCCTTTGGTCTAGCACAAATATTCTCAATATCTATCTCTGATCTAGCATAAACCTATCCTCAAATTTGCACCAAAATCTATCCTCAAATCTATCCTCAAGCCTTAACACAAAGCTTGACTCAATCACAAATCAACTCTACTAGATCTACCCCAAACCTTAACTCAAGGTTTGAACAAATCAATCAATCAACTCTGCTCACAAGTCTTCTCAAATACTTACCTCAAATCTGCTCTACAAGTCCTCACTAGAACTTGTCCAATCTTCTCAATAAGTCTTCACCAAGACTTATCTCAAATCTGCTCAACAAGTCCTCACTAGAACTTGTCCAATCTGCTCAATAAGTCTTCACCAAGACTTGTCTCAAATATGCTCAACAAGTCCTCACTAGAACTTGTCCAATATGCTCAACAAGTCTTCACCAAGACTTGTCTCAAATCTGCTCAAAAAGTCCTCACTAGAACTTGTCCAATCTTCTCAACAAGTCTTCACCAAGACTTATCTTAAATTTGCTCAACAAGTCTTCACCAAGACTTACCTTAACTTATCCAATATGATTGTAAGCTTCCACAAAATCTCACACAAATTTGTCCTTAAGTCCTCTCTAGGACTTACTCAAATCTACTCACAAGCTTTCACAAAATCTTATTCAAATCAACTCAATATATCATAGAAAACTTCTTCAATCACACAAACAAGTTTCACTCAGATTCTTGTTTAATATCACAGAAACATATAGAGAATTGTTAGAGACTCAATATGCTTCACACTCACAACAATTCTCAATCACTTTCAATATCTCTCTTGTTTTTACCATAGAAACATATAGAGAATTGTTAGAGACTCAATATGTTTCACTCACAACAATGCTTAATCACTTTCAATATTTCCTTCAACTTAATTCAAAAATAAAGAACAATTTGTTTCATAGAACTTGAACTATCACTCCAACACTTCCAATCAACTAAGCTCAATCAACTCCACTCAACCAATCACTCAATGAAAGCTTAGTCAACAATGCTTATCAAGAAAACCTTACATAACAATGATACCTTTCACATAACAATGATACTCATGATCTTTCACAAACCCTAGTTCAAGATAGTTCACAACTTCACATAACAATGATACTCATGTTCTTTCACAAACCCTAGTCAAGCATATGAAAGCTTACTCAATATTTCCAACAATGCTTATCAAACAAGGTTTCTAGTATCAACTTTCATTCTATAAAACCAAACTCAACAATGCTTATCAAACAATCCTTTTCACTCCAACTTAGCATTCACAACATCCAACAATCACTCTCAAGGATAATGTGCCCTTACCTCTTGTTTGAAGAAGATTTGACTTCAAACACCTGTCTCAATCACAATCAATTCTTTGCCAATTTCAAAGGTTAGGTAGCAATATCTTCTCAATCATTCACTCAATTTGATCCCTCAAAATATTTCACCATACATAGCAATAAATCTCTTTTACACCTTATAATCTCCACACTTCAAAATGCAAACCAACAATTTGTGTAAAGAAAATAATCACAATAATTTTTCTTTATAAACCCTTATCTCTTTAACACATTATAGCTTATCCCAATAAAAAATATAATTCCCTTTTTCAACCTTATAACTCCTATTTTTAATTTACTTTATCAACAATCACAATAAAACAATTTAACCTTTAAAACCTTATAACTCCCCCTTAATAAAAATTTATCATGCCACCTTTTAAACCTTAGAAACAATTTTAATAATAAAAAATTTAAGTACCTCTGTCCTTGGCGGGATTCGAACTCCCGCTTGCACCTCCACAACGCCCTAGTCGTGGCCCACATGCCACATGAGCTAGGCGCTCACCTTAGAACCAAAAGGTACCTCGTGCACTTTGAATCTTCCCTTTGGCACCAAAAACTAAACATATGCTCCTTTCAAAAAATACTATCATCGGGGTTCGATCGCGGGACCTCCCACCAGTTAGCGCCTTAAGCCATATCCGCCTATCATTGGCCCAACCACCACGGTTGGCTATGAGGCTTTAGGCCTCCTCCCTCTTATTCGCAAGTTGACTGCCACATAGCCAAAAAACCTTTACCTCTTATTTCGCACGTTCGCAAATTTTGCATGCACATCGATTAAGTTATTCGAAGGATAAATTTTTGTTTGCCAAAGCATATAGTATATATATATTAATATTTTGCTCTCCCTCAACACGTCGGTGGGTGGAAAGAATAGTCGACATCGACGGGTGAATATTATTGCTTGCCCTTTGTAACCCTAACCTTAGGGTTATTAAATTTAAATTAATTTATAACAAAGTTGTTATAATTAATTTATAATTAATTTAATTATTCAAGTCTATACTTTAGACCTTTAATATTATAATATAAAATTATAATATTATTTTCTTGGGCCTTCCAATTGCTCTTTTAGACCTTATTTGACCACCTTAAATATTATAATAAGCATATTATAATATTATTTTCCCTTAGGCCTAGAAGCAATCTCTTTCTTGCACTGCTCACGAAAACTGGTGCTTGACCCCATGTTGCTCACTGAAACTGACTCTTGACATCAATGACAACAAAACTTGCTCATATTTCCAACATTATCTTCTAAATACTTTGTCAACATTTTGTGCCTAGGAGACTTGTAAATATTTGAAATTCAGTAATCATTAGCTATTTGTAATTATTAGGGAGTCAATAATATGTTTCTCCTATGAAAAATATGGATTCGTATCTCCTATGAGTTTTAGGAGATGAAGATATAGTTGAAGATGAAATGTTAAGATACTTTTTACAAAGGTTATATGGAGGGGTAGCATGTGAGTTTATTTATGATAGGATATTACAGTTCATAATCGTGTACTATAATACATTGTAAACTTGTTATCTATGTGAATATAGTGTGTTTATTTACTTTGAGTCATGGGTTGAATATATGTGAGTTGCATTCTAATATATTATGAGAAATCTTTAACCTTGTATCCAAAGTTATTTGTTGAATATAACACATTTGCTAAGAATTACATAATTACATAATGATTAGATACAATAAATTAAATACATTTGTACAATGATTTTCCATAGGTCCATTCAATATTATATTATACAATATTGGCCTTCTCTGTAATTCAAATTACACTTTCAACAGACCCTCATAATATGAACTAAGGGGCCAAGGAGAGAAGACATTAATGATAATAACATCTTCTCACACATAATGGATGTTATAGTGGACCTCCACACTTGAGGAAGTCTCAGCTAAACTCCCTCATCATTTGGAAGTATGCTTATGTGAAGATGCCCTTGCATAAGAACCTCTTTAGGTTGGACCATAATCACTACAACTAATAATAAATATTCTTACACATATACAACGAACATCTCCATATAAGGAAGACAAGCCAAGAATATTCTCTCTTAGAAGTTGCTCCAATATTTTATAGTCGCATAAGGAAATACTTAAAATTATGACTTTCCTTTTTATAGCATGCTTCACCTTATTTAAAAAATTTGACTTACCCCTAGGCCACTTGATTTTTGTCACCAAATGAGGCTTTGCATGAACCTGTTTATGAGAAGATCCATTACAAAAATCTAAAAGTACATGGACAAAAGATAGAAGATAGAAGATATCACTAAGGTTTAGTTCATGTACAAAATAAATCAATAGCCCAAGCATCTGATAGGAAGAGGAAGGATTGAATAGAGCATATTTTGGATCCTTCCTATGGGCCTCCAAAAGACCCAATATTTGCTTTTAATATAATCAATCCAACTATCTCTCTTATGAATATGGATCAAAGATTGTGATTGCATAATATATACTAAATCCATCCCTTTGAATGGGAGCAATAAGTATTGAAGACAATCACACAATGAGATATTACTCCACTTGTAGTAGATTCTTGAACAAAACCACCAATGAAAAGAGCTCAAAAAGTCATGCACTTCAGGAAAAACAACTCAAAATGCTTTTGTATGAAAAAATTATGGCCTCTAAAAGTTTACCCTTAAAAATAGACATAAAGCGATGTTTTTAAGAAATGTTTTTTTAGTTTAAAATCCTTTGATTGCTCCTTACATCAAAAGGTAGAACACCTTTATGTCATGCCCATCTAGCATAACTTCACCATCATTGCTTGTGTCCAAAGGTGTGTACTCCCCTTGAAGAAAGATGTCATAATCCATAACAATGTAAGGATCCACCCATCCAATTAGACATGGTACACAAGATTTAAACCGAGGTAAATGAATATGTCTTCTTTTCCTTCTTCTAACCAAGGAACCAAAGCTCCCAAGTGTGACAAAAATATCATAATTCTCCTTCCTTTGCAATGACGCCAAGTCCTTTTTATGAGGAAACAATGTTTGACTCCATGGAAAAATCATGACACCCTTAAAAGCAATAATACTTCTACTACAAGTGGTTTCAATATACATAAAAAAGATCAAAACTATTCTAACAATAATGTAACATAGTCTGTAATAGACATAAATTATCCCCAAAAATCAAAATAATTGTCAAAAGAAAAAAATTGATCTTTTCTTTGCCTCTTTTACCGAAGGTGCTTATGAAGCTTTGAGAAGTTATTTGTCGTAGAAGTCAAGAAATATCGAAGGCTCCAAAAACAATTCTATGTGAGCAAGCAATGTTACTCTATACTCGGTCTAATAACATGTTGAAATTCACACCAATTTCCTATCATGAATAGAACAATCCATCCACTAAAGTCTTATATAGAAAGCATAAAAGAAGGATAGAAAAATATATAGATGATAGATGTCCTTGGGCATCAAATAATCACTATGTCATTCATAGAGAAAGATTACAACACATCGATACAATAAATGGAGTGATGAGGGGTACTTATACCATTACCAACATCCTAATTATATAATCAAGTTAACTTAAACCAACATAATAAGTGAATTTTAGGTTAGTTACAAATTATAAGATGAGTTTAACGGTAACAAGATTAACCACAACCCATAAGACTTACTTAATTAAATAATGCTTAAATACAATAACTTAAATACATTTATACAATGATTGCCCATAGGTATATACAAGATTGAATCATATAATATTGGCCTTGGCCATAAATAATATTACACTTTCAATAAATGTTTGAATGCCAACTAGTTGTTTGAGAAATTTGACTCATACATTTCCATAAACAAATATATAACATATAAACAATTAAGATTAGTAATAAAAAATGTAAGATAAAATAAAGATACAATTTATACTAAAATTTTATGACATCAATATAAATTAGAAAAAAGTAATAAAAATAAAAATAAATTAAAACAAATTATTCTATAAAAAAAATATCCCTTTAACTTAAACATAATACTTATAATTTTTCATTCCCTTGTAAATCAATTCTTCCTTGAAATCTTAGATAACATCTACAACTTCACAACATCTAGCTTCTCAATCGTAATACCTATTTACTAGGCCAAAACCAAAATCACCCACTCCAAATTATCGTTGAGATTAAAGCACTATTAGACACCAAAAAAAAAATACTATTAAAAACCATTAAAATTAATAATATATTTTTTTAATTATAAAAATAAAAATTTATATTTTAAAATTTAAATTTAATAAATAAATAATAAATTTTTAAATTTTAAAAATAATAACTAATTCGTTATCAATGATATCTTAATCAAAACGAAATATATAATAAGTATACTATATCACACAACTAATCTTAAAATCTTGAAAGTGTATATTTTTAAAGTTGAAATTATATCACCTTTAATTTATCTATGCCATCTTCTTCCTAAGGAATCTTTGCAGGCTACATACATTTTTTTTCCCAGTCATTTATATCAATTGCTGGTAACATTAATAAACCATGTAAGAGGTAGTAATTTTTTTATTTTAATATATTTTTAGTAATATTTCTTATAACGTTTACTGTCAGGATTAAACACGGTAGATCATATCACATGGATATTATTTTAATATTATTTTATTATTAGTAAGTATTTATAATAGGTTTAAGGTTTAAATTATACTATATTGGAAAGGAATAGGTTAGGTAGTAGTAGACTGCCAATTAACTTGTCCTAATTCAAAGTCCTGAAAAATAAACTTCCTTTTTCACTTAATTTTATTCAACAAACTTAAAATTTATAAAAATAATATCCAATAATATTAGATAAAAAATATTAATAAAACAAACCTCCATGCTTTAACGGACATAAACGTTGAAATTTTGAAACTTAACTATAAGTGTTGGTAGCCGTGTTTCCCCTTAGAAATTTAAGGGATTGAACTTCCTTCACACCCTGAAATTATTAAAAATATTTTTTAATGATTTTATTTAGTTTATGTTAATTAAATCTTTAAATTTGATCTTTAAAAGAGTATTAAAATTTTTTATTAAAATATTTTGACAAGTATATATATTTTAATAAAATTTTAAAATTTAAGAAATAAATTAATATAATTTAATAAATTCAAAAATATATTTTTTTATTATATAAGAATTCATAACACCTTTATTCAAGTCAAGATATCATATAAAACTTAAAAATTATCACTATAAATTTTAATCCACAATCTACTCTTTTTAACTTTAGATAAAAATCCAAAACTCTAACCACTTTATACCTAACACAAATAAAAAAATTATGAATTGAGGATAGACACCAAGCTGCACATGGAACATGTCGTAGGCGGCTATTTTTTAAATTTCTGGAAACTTGTATTTGAAATAATATTGGAAAGTTACTATAGTTGTAAGCCATTACCTCATATCTCTACTTACTGTTTGTGTTTTTCTAATGTATTTTTATTATATTTTTAACACGTCATTTGTTTAATAAATGTGTAATCCACCCTCTCTAGCCCGCTTAAACAATTGGTTTTACTTTGTCAACTTTAACTGCAACCTAGTTCTAATGTAACTGTTGGATAAGACCATTAGAACACTCAAGTGCATAATATTTTTTAATAAAAAGATAAAAGTTTTTTTAAGATATTGTTGAATGTTTGTTAGTTTGATTAAGTTAAGGTTTTAATTAGGAGTTCCTTTAGGATCTTTTTTATTCGAAAGTGGGGAAGGTAGTAAATCGATCCGTTATGGCTGAGTGTTTGCCAGGTTCCAATTCCGAGGTTTGGGGGTCCTATTATTTCAAGAAAAAATATTACTGGGAAGTGTCCTAAAATAATATGACAAAAAATTGTTATAGATTCCCAATCTATTTATATAAAAATAAATAAAATAAAATATTTTTTTTGAATATAATTAATTATATTAAATAATATAATTTTTTTAATACAACTCAAATTTAAATAATATGATTGTGAACAACTTTCTTATATAACGATAAAACAAAAAATTATCAAATAAAATAATAAGAGTTAATTTTGAAACTCTCATCTCTCAACGAAGGCCTTCTAAAAATTATTTTATAAAAAAAAAAAAAAATGCACTAGAAAGATGAATTTAAACCTAAAGGCTAAAATTATATAACATATTATTATTATTTTTTATTGAAAATAATCTATTATTATTATTTTAAATATATTAAAATAAAAAACAAAATTTATTATAAATTTTTTATTTGTGTCATGTTATATATTAATTTGGATTTGATTACTTCAATGTGTTTTCAATTGTGTAAAAAGTTTAACATGAATGGGGCTTAGTGATTATAGAGGTAGGCATAGATTACTTTCCTCTGGGGATTCCACTAAGTTAATTTAAAAAAAAAAAATTGAATTTGATTAAATTTTTTTTTTTTTTTTTTCTTGAAATAGATGGTTATATCCAAGTTTTTCACCCTTATAAATTATAACCATTTTTTTAAAGCTTAAGAGTTTACAACCAAATTTAATTATCATCTCAATTGAGTTGTTATAGTTAGATATATCTATTTTTAATAAAAAGTTTGAATTCTTGATTATCATTTTGTGGATTGTTTTTAATTTTCTTTTTAAATACAAATATTTTAGAATTCAACATCCTTCTTTTTGACATTTTCTTATAGGAACCTTCACAATACCAAAACTCTACCTTTATTGTCTAATCTACTACACCTTAGTAGAATCATATTTCCAAAACTTTGTGTTATCATAGCCTACTTTACCAAATCTGGAGTATTAGTTTCCTTTCTAGCATCAGTGCAACCACAAGAATTGTAATAAATAGTTTAAGTGTCTCAAAAAAAAAGTTTATGATTAAATCTTATCTAGGAATATATATGCATAATAACTAATTAGAGTTCATTATATAATACAAGTGAAATTCATTTTAATCCCAAGTAACCAATTAAAAAATATATTTTAAGTGAGTTATGAAATGAATCTCATTCATATTATAATGACATTTAACAAATCATACTAGTATTATTTTAATAAATAGTTAGAAGTCTCAAAAAGTTGAAAGTTTCAATCCATATTGTATCCCATAATCCAACCAACAACTCAAATAATTCATTCAGCCATAAAGTCCATCTGATATCATCTTCTTTTGCTTCAACATACAAAACTTCTACTCACTTCACAAAATCATAGTCTGCTTTACCAAATCTAGATTGTTAGTTTCCTCCAATGCATTGATCTATAAATGGATCCCCTAAAACATTTTGTAATCCTCTATAACATTATTTTAAATTTGCTCATTTTAGATTTTTCTTGTCAGCTTCAACTAAACTTACTACTTCCTCTAACCATGGAAAAAAGAGTTTAACTCCATGATACTCTATCTAAAACCTCTTTATTTGCTACTCTATCTACACATTTGTTCCTTTCCCTTAACATATGTGTAAACTTGATTTCTTTAGAATCCATCACAAGGTTTTGTATTTTCACAATGATCTCTTGTATGTTTTATAGTATTTGCTTTCCTTATAATTGTATTTATTATCATTAGTGAATTGCTTCCATCATAATGTATTCCATTTTATTTGTCTACATAGGTTTAATCCTTCAAAATTTATCCATGCTTTAGCTTCATTGTTTGTCTTAAATCCACTATTAAAAGCGTAATATGATAAAATCTCACCCCTATTATTTTTTATTGTTCCTTCTCCTCCTATTGGTCCTAGATTTCCTTTATAAGCTCTATCAAAATTCAATTTGAACAACTTTGCTTTTGATGGTTTCTACTTCATATTTTTGGCCTTCATTTTGTTTCTCCTAATATCCACCATCATAATTCCAATTAATAACTTGACTCTATTTTTGTTTGATAGATTGGAGAAGGGGGTTTTGAAAGGGACCCCAAAACCTTTTACACTAGTGGACGCATAATGAGATGGTCTCCATGGGATCAAAAATAACCAAAACCCAACTATACGTATAAATCTAGGAGATTGTCCTAGACCAACATGAAGGCACCATCAAAAACATGGGAGGGGCTCTTTCAAAGACTTGAATCCATTTATCAAGGCTCTCTGCTTCAATATTAGGGATTGGGTGAGTTGATAGGGTTGGTTCATAATCCTCTATGGCTGAACAAATCTTATTTTTCATTACTTTTAAACTAATTTTCTTTCCTTTAAATATTATTTTATTCCTTTCCATATATATAGTTCAAAGTATTGTAACTTTTGATGTATTCTAAATTGTCTATAGCACCTCACTTTTAAAAGTATTTTGTCATTGCTTTAATCATTCTTTAATTCTACCATTCATCCCCATGCATTTACCAAACATATTAAGAATCCATTTTCAAAGTTCATAGACTATTGGGCAGTGTCCCAAGAGATGGTTTATACTCTCATCCTTTTTACATAGAACACATTGTAAGGGGACATGAAAACTCCTTTTTATTAGTTTATCCTAGGATAAAATTTTTTGTGACCTACTAGCCATATAAACATTTTGACTTTTGGAATTCTTGGGCTATCCCAAATATCTCTTCAAATTATTATGGTATACCTATTTTTTGGTACTTTATATTTGTTTCTTGCTATGTATTCTCTTGAGCTATTCAACTCCCAAATCAACTTATCCTTGGATCTCCTCAGAATAATTATTGTTGTGATTTTTTTACTCAATTATCTCCTAGTAACAATGTTTGGTATACTTCTAAGAAAAAATTCTTTCTATTTGTATCTTCCTTCCTAATCCTTATACATAATGTGTGAAACCCTATCACTATATTTATCTTGAAATAATCTCATCCACAGTTTCAAAATTGGATCTAGATTTAATGGTATTTTATCACACCAAGTATCCATCGAAATATTATTTTTTCTCCAGTTTCCACTACCCATATTAGACCTTTAATCTCTTGTTTTGAGGGCTTGGTTGTTTACCCTATCTTTGTCATCTCGATTAGCTATTATTTTTTTTACTACATATTGAGCATGTACAACTTCATAATGGAACCTATCATACTAATTCTAGATAAGGAGATTAAGAATGACACGAGAAATGGGGGACTGTTGAATTGTCCTATGAGGTTTAATGGATATAACATGAAATTGTCCCATCGATTGGCATATTCATGGAAGAGGGGAATGGTTAAAGTCTAGGATCTTGAGTTCAATATTTCTATACCCCTTATAACAGAGGTCACTAGACTGTCGTTGAATGGTGTTTATTTGAATAGGGAGAATAACTCCTTGATGAATGAGTTGAGGATATTTGTGGGTGAGGATGAAGTGGTGGAAAGAATTTAGAAAGGTTAATCATAGAAATCTCTAAAGGTGCCTTGGAATAGGGTGTTTTTTTTTATCATGGACTACTTCACCTTGGATAATAGGAGGCACATTCTTAGAAGCTTTCACTTTGTGTTTTTGAACCTTCACCATGGAAGATTATTAAATATCTCATCTTTCTTATTTAAGTCTTTGGAAAAGTCAATGCAAAGCGTTAAAAATGGGGACTCTTCGAATCCACTACATCAAGGATTAATTAAGTTGATCTTCGAGCATGTGTCTAAGAAGGAAGATGATGCACCTAAGATGAAATCACCTTTGATCGATTACCTTATTGAATACCTTTTGTATAAGGACCCTCCTATCTCTCCTCAAGGTAATTCCACCAAATCTTGGGCCCCTTTGGTTGATTTGGCTGCTTTAGGGTCCACCTCGGATAATAGGGTGGGGGAGAAGTTATAAACAAAGGAAGTGGTGATAGTGAATCCAAGTATTATTGGTGGGTTTCAAAGGAAGACTACACACTCTAGATGTCTATCTGCTAAGGCAATCAAAAGGGAGAAGACTCCTTTGTTTATCAAAGAATATAATATAGAAGACTCTGGTGTGGTCAGAAAGACGTTGAAACCTCCATGGGGGTCCATATTGAGAAATATAGAAAAACCTCAAGAGGATCCTTTTCCTCCTAACATAGGTAAACATATGAAGAAATAATTTATGTGATCCTTGATCAACACCCTCAAGGTTGATCTCTCTTGTGCGGAAGAACTCAAAAGTTGGTATTAGACTGGGAACATTGGGATCTGAATGCATATTATTTTAATGAGTTATTCAAAGCTATTGAAGAACACAAGCTTATACTAAGAGGGGGGTGAATAGTATAAGACCAACTTTTACTTTTCTTTCCCAAACAATATTACCCAATATTATCAATGGCAATATAAATAGCAATAATAAAAGCAATGCACAAATCATCACACACAATAGAGACACCAATTTAACGTGGTTCACCCAATGTGGGCTACTCCACTAAGAAAATATTTCTACTAAATTTTCTTAATAAATATTCTTGGGAATCAATTCCCTATTACAATATTTATGGACCTTTGTCTAAAGGAGACATAAATCCCCTATGTTTTTATTTGTGGATATCTCTCCATAGGATAACTCTTTCTCCTTTTCTCTGGTTTGTGGAACTTGATCCAGGAGACCTCTATATCCTCAACTGGTATATGGATCTCTCTCCATAGAATAAATCTATCTTCCTAACCAGTTCATATATCATACTCCACAGGAGAAATATTTCCTCTTGCTCTGTTTCATGGATCTTTATCCACAAGAGAACTCTTTCTCCTCTATTATGGATGGTGATCTTCTAGAATACTTCTACCCCCACTACAATAGCTTGTGGATGTCTCTCCATAGAAGACCTCTATCCTCACTACCCTAGCTAATGGATTTCTATCCACTAGAGACTACTACCCTCAATTATATCACATCCAAAGCTTACTCTCAACTCTATCTCAGATCTACACCAAACTTTATCCCAAGTAGTATACAAATATGCTCTAACTTTGTCTCAGTTCTAGCACAAATCTACTCATAAATCTACACCAAAATCTATCCTCAAACCTTAACACAAATCTTGATCAAATCACCAATAAACTTTGCTCAGATCTGCCCCAAGCCTTAACAAAAATCTTGAACAAATCACCAATCAAATCTTCTTAGATTTATCCCAAGCCTTAACACAAAGCTTGAACAAATCAATCCTACTCTTAATGTTGTTTCAAGTCTTCACAAGACTTGCTCAAATATGTCTTCAAGTCCTCTCAATAACTTGCTCAATCTACTCTCAAGTCTTCACCAAGACTTTCTTAAATCTGCCTTCAAGTCTTCTCAAGAACTTGCTCAATCCGCTCTCAAGTATTCACAAAGACTTGCTTAAATCTGCTCTAGAATATGCTCAAACTTGCTCTAACACATGCTCAAAATAGCTCACAAAATATGCTCAATCAATATCAAATCTTCCTCACAATGCTATCAAATGCTTTGTCTAATCTTCAAAGTAATTCCTTTAACTTGAAGCAGTTTAGACATATTCTATCCAAAATTCGTTTAACCTCTAGAACATATAGAGAATGATGTACTCTATCAAAAACTCAATATTTTCTACTCAATCATTAAGTCTATTGCTTTCACAAATCTGATTTCTAATGTTTACACATTCACTTTCAATATCACTCAAAACCAATGCTCAAGGAGCTTCGCTCAATCATTCAACCAATGAAACACAATTCACTCACAAACCCTAGTATATGTGTTTCATCTCATTTCAACAAAGATGCTTAATGTAGATCTCAAACCCTAACTCAACAAATAGATCTCAACCTCAAAAATTTCCAACAATGTTCTACCAAAATAGTCCTTTTCACTCCACCTTTTATTTCAGATAAAACTTGCTCAATAACACACATCAAATGAAGAGAAAAATGCCCATACCACTTGCTTGTTCTAATGGAGAAATGTCTTCAAAATCTGTTTTACAATCAACTACCTTTCTATGTGCCACTTCAAAATTTAGATAGCAAGTTTCTATTTCAAAACGTCCACATTAATTTTTCCTTCAATGATCTCTCAAAAATAATATTCTAGGGCTCTTTTATAAATCTCAAGGAAACTGCATTAAAGCTTATAAAACTCTTCAACAATTCTTTTTCACTATGTAAGTATTACAAAAAAATTATTAAATCATTATAACACCTTATAACTTCAATATGAAAAATACATTGCACCCTTTAAACATTCTTTGAACACTTAAACAAGACTTCACACTTCAAACATATTATATTTATTTTACTTTATAGATCCATATGCCTTATAACTCCCATAAAAGAAATATTTCCCATACCTTTAAAGAAACCATTTAAACCACATTACTAGCCCTTATACATCCCAAAAATTTAGAAGAAAGCACATTTAGTTTTTCAAAATAAAACCTTATAACTCCCACATAAGTGCTTTTAATTAAATTTCAACAAAACACTCTTACCTACGTCTACTACCGTCGCTACCATGATTCAAACGCTTGACCACCCAACGTCTTAACTTTGACCCTTCAACCGATTGCGCTACTACGATGCATGGAGATAAAGCACGGTAAAACTGATATAGCACCTTTATTTTCATAAACCAACAAAAACTTGGTGCCATGAAGATTTGATCTTCGGATCTCCTTATTCGTAGCACCTTCGCTCAAAATAGAAATCGACTCCACTATCTCGACGAATGAGGTTTAGGGTTGAGAATGATAATCTACTTTCTTTTGCCTTCTCAAATTTCTCACATGAATAAAAATGGCACACTCTTCGAAAAGCTTCCCTTGACCTGTAGCGTTGTCAAGTATTTAACATGTGCTTTGTCTAGTTTTAAAGGAGTTTCGTCGTCACACTATATTTATCCTCAAAGGAGGGTTTTGTCCTTTTTTGGCCCATAGATACGAATGAAACACTTTCACTTTTATTCCCCAAATTACATTGATCAATCATACTATTTTTAAAACTCTTGAATGCTCCTTATATATCATATATTATCTTCAAGTTTTAATACATGAGCAAATCAGTGGATAGCCTAGATGAGCAAATCAATGGATAGCCTAGCTAAGAATATCAGTGGAGAGCCTAGCTGAGCAGATCAGTGGATAGCCTAGTTGAGTAGATCAGTGGATAGCCTAGCTGAGCAGATCAATGGAGAGTCTAGCTGAGCAAATCAGTGAAGCCCACCTGAGCAGATCAGGACATCCTAGCTTTGAGCAGATCAAAGTAATCATTTATATTGGGATAAGGATCCCTATTTCTTTGTGAAATATTATAAGGATAATATCTTGTGGACTACCCCACATTGGGGGAACCACGTTAAATCTTGTGTCTCAATTGTGTGTGATGATTTGTGCACTTGCTTACTATTGCTATCTATGTTATTAATGCACACTGCTATATTTGGTTATTGCAATTGAGGACACTAATTGATATTAGTTTGGAAAGAAAGTAAAAAGTGGGCGCTATACTATTCACCCCCCATCTCAGTATAAGCTTGTGTTCTGCACTAAAGTCTTATAGAGAAAGCATAAAAGAAGGATATAAAGAGATATAGATGATAGATGTCCTTGGGCATCAAATAAACACTATGTCATTCATAGAGAAAGATTACAACACATTGATACAATGAATGGAGTGATGAGGGGTGCTTATACCATTACAAACACCATAATTATATAATCAAGTCAACTTAAACCAACATAACAAGTGAATTTTAGGTTAGTTACAAATTATAAGATGAGTTTAAGGGTAACAAGATTAACCACAACCCATAAGACTTACATAATTAAATAATGCTTAAATACAATAACTTAAATACATTTATACAATGATTGCCCATAGGTATATACAAGATTGAATCATATAATATTGGCCTTGGCCATAAATAATATTATACTTTCAATAAATGTTTGAATGCTAACTAGTTGTTTGAGAAATTTGACTCATACATTTCCAATATAAAACATAGAAACAAATATATAACATATAAACAATTAAAATAAGTAATTAAAAATGTAAAATAAAATGAAAATACAATTTATATTGAAACTTTGTGACATCAATACAAATTAAAAAAATAATAAAAAAAAATAAACTAAAACAAATTATTCTATAAAAAAAATATATATCCCATTAACTTAAACATAATACTCATAATTTTTCATTTTCTTGTAAATCAATTCTTCCTTTACATCTTACATATAACATCTACAACTTCACAACATCTAGCCTCTCAATTGTAATACCTATTTACTAGGCCAAAACCAATATCATCCACTCCAAATTAGCGTTGATATTAAAGCACTATTACCTTTAAATGCACGACACATAAAAAATAGTATTAAAAAACATAAAAACTAGTGTGTGAAAGGGTGGATGTGTGGTGGTTTTGTGTTAAATTCTTTATTAATAAGTATAACTATCGGCTTTACTAAGGGTCATGGCTGGGAAAAGACTGCTCAACCCCGTGCATCCGTTATAAAAGTTTTTCAATATATATATATATATATATATATATATATATATATAATTTTTTAAATTAAAATATAACATAAATATAGTAAAATTTTAAATTTTAAAAATAATTATTATCTTTTGTTTGTTTTTTTGTGTTTTCTTTTCTGTTAAAAGATGTTTTTTTTTTGGTCTTCCTCACATCCTCTTCTTTCTATTCTGTTTCTCTAGAATGCACTTTTGCTTTTCCTGCATTTCTTCTTCCTTTTGTGATGTACTCGTTGAAATGCCTTTCAAATACCTTCTTAATAAAAATTATTAACTTACTAAAAAATAATAATTAATGATATATTAATCAAAACAACAAAATAACGAAATATGTAATAAGTATACTATATCTCACAACTAATCTTAAAATCTTGAAAGTTAATTTAATTTATCTTGTACAAACTGCTAACACTATGACACCAAATATTGTATATTTTTAAAGTTTAAATTATATCACCTTTAATTTATCTATGCCATCTTCGTCCTAAGGAATCTTTGCGGGCTACATACATACATTTTTTTTTCCCTAGTCATTTATATCAATTGCTGGTAACATTTATAAAACAGATAAGAGAGCGTAATTTTTTTATTTTAATATTTTATTATTAATATGTTAGAGTAGGTTTAAGGTTTAAATCACAATAAATTTGGAAATGGATAGGTTGAGTAGTAGTAGTTGACTGCCAATTAACCTGTTCTAATGGATAGGTTGAGTAGTAGTAGTTGACTGCCAATTAACCTGTTCTAATGGATAGGTTGAGTAGTAGTAGTTGACTGCCAATTAACCTGTTCTAGTTCAATATCCTGAAAAATGAACTTCCTTTAATGTCTTAGTTGACTGCGCAATTTTGATCATATTATTGCTCTTTTCGTTGGAAATCACATAGGCTGGAATGTAGCTCTCTTGGGTGACTCCCATCATTGCCCCTCTCATCTAGTTGGAATATGGCATGTTGTTAGAGTTTCAATCCTATTTGGACTTTGGAAGGACAGGTGTTTATCGATTTTTAAGTGCAACATCAACTACAGTTCTTGAGGCTACTTACAAAATTTTGAAATGTATCTCAGAGCAATTACAAGTCTTCAGTCGAGTTATCATGAGTGAGGTGAGAAAGACATCTGACATTAAAAAGTCAAAATGTCTCCAATTGATTGATTCATAGACTCTTTTGATTGTTATAAATAAAATAGTAAACAATATTTCTAAAAAAAAATTATTCAACAAATTTAAAATTTATAAAAATAATATCCAACAAATATTACCTATTTTTTAGGTATAAAAAATATTAATAAAACAGACCTCCATGCTTTAACGGACATAAACGTTGAAATTTTGAAACTTAACTATAAGGGTTGGGTAGCCATGTTTCCCCTTAGAAATTTAAGGGATTGAACTTCCTTCACACCCTCGAATTATTAAAAATATTTTTTAATGATTTCTTGATTAGATCTTAAGGAAATTTTTTTTAAATATTTTGACAAGTATATATACTTTAATAAAATTTAAAATTTTTAAAATTAAAGAAATATAATTAATTAAATTAATATAATTTAATAAGTATAAATATAATTATTTTTTAATTTTTTTATTATATAAGAATTAATAATATTTTATTTAATTCAAGATATCATATAAAACTTAAAAATTATCATTATAAACTTTAACCCACAATCTATTCTTTTTAACTTTAAATAAAAATCTAAAATTCTAACCACTATATACCTAACACAACTAAAAAATAATAATAATTCAATAACAATGAATTGACCTTATACACCGATGAGCTCATACATTGAATGTGTCCTAGGTGTATTATATTAAACAAATTCTGAATTGAGGATAGACACCAAGCTGCACATGGAACATGTCGTAGGCGGCTATTTTTTAAATTCCTGGAAACTTGTATTTGAAATAATATTGGAAAGTTACTATAGTTGGAAGCCATTACCTCATCTCTACTTACTCTTTGTTTTTTTCTAATGTATTTTTATTATATTTTTAACACGTCATTTGTTTAATAAATGTTTAATCCACCCTTTCTAGCCCGCTTAAACAATTGAACTGGGGTTTTACTTTGTCCAACTTTAACTGCAACCTAGTTCTAATGTAACTGTTGGATAAGACCATTAGAACACTCAAGTGCATGATATTTTTTAATATAAAGATAAAAGTTTTTTTAAAGATATTGTTGAGTGTTTGTTAGTTTGATGAAGTTAAAGATTTCAATTTGGAGTTCCTTTAGGATATTTTTTATTTGGAAGTTTTTTTTATAATTATATTATATTATAAATAGGAACATTACAATATTTGGTGCTAATTTTTTTAAGATAGAGGGAGAGTGTTTGCCAGCTTAAAGTTGAAAGTTTCAATTCCGAGGTTCCCTGGTCCTCTTACTTGAATCCTCTTACTTGAAGTAAAAATCTTAAGGAGTGGGATGAAAAGTATCCTAAAATAATATGACAAAAGATTGTTATCATTCTCCTATCTAATATAATTAATTATACTAAATAATATATATTTTTAATACAACCCAAATTTAAATGGTATGATTATGACCAACTTTCTTATCTAAGCGAAAAACAAAAATTTATCGAATAAAATGATAAGAGTTAATTTTGAAACTCTCAGTCTCTCAACGAAGGCCTTCTAGAAATAATTTTAAAAGGAAAAAAAAAAAAAATGCACTAGAAAGATGAATTTAAACCTAAAGGCTAAAATTATATAACATATTATTCTTATTTTTATTGAAAATAACATATTATTATTATTATTTTGCACCTGGGGTGCAACACAACGGTTTGGGATTTAGTTCGGGAGGTCCAAGGTTCAAACCGTGGCATGGGTGAGTGTGTGAAAGGGTGAGTGTATGTCTCCCTGATGAAAGATTCCTATTTAAAACCCCGCTTCTTAATATTAAAAAAAAAAAAACATATTATTATTATTTTAAATATATTAAAATAAAATTTATTATAATTTTTTTTATTTTTGTCATGTTATATATTAATTTAAATTTGATTATTCCAATGTGTTCTAAATTGTGTAAAAGTTTTAACATGAATCATTGTGTAAAAGGTTTAACATGAATGGAGCTTAGTGATTATACGGACAAACGCGGATTACTTTACTGTGGGGGATTTCATCAAGTTAATTTAAAAAAAAAACTTTGAATTTGATTAAGATTTATTTTATTTTTTTCTTGAAATAGGGTTATATCCAAGTTTTTCACCTTTATAAATTATAACTTTTTTTTAAAGCTTAAGAGTTTACAACCAAATTTAATTTTCATCTGCTATAGTTTGATATTTCTATTTTTTCATAAAAAGTTTGAATTCTTGATTATCATTTTGTGGATCGTCTTTAATTTTCTTTTTAAATATAAATATTTTAGAATTCAACATCTTTCTTCCTGACATTTCCTACATCTTAGTAGAATCATATTTCCAAAACTTTGTGTTATCATAGCCTACTTTACCAACTCTGGATTGTTAATTTCCTTTCTAGCATCAATACAACCACAAGAATTATAATAAATAGTTTAAGTGTCTAAAAAAAGAAATTTTATGATTAAATATTATCTAGAAATATATATGCATAATAACTAACTAGAGTTCATTATTATAGAAATTTTATTTTTAGTGAGTTATGAAATGAATCTCATTCATATTATGATGACATTTAACAAATCATAATGGTATTATTTTAATAAATAGTTAGTAGTCTCAAAAATTTAAAAGTTTCAATCCATATTGTATCCTATAATCCAACCAACAACTCAAATGTTTCATTCAACCATAAAGTCCATCTAATATCATCTTCTTTTGCTTCAACATACAAAACTTCTACTCACTTCAAAAAATCATAGTCCGCTTTACCAAACCTAGATTGTTAGTTTCCTCCAATGCATTGATTTATAAATGGATCTCCTATAACATTTTGTCATCCTCTATAACACTATTTTAAATTTTCTCATTTTAGATTTTTCTTGTCAGCTTCGACTAAACTTACTACTTCCTCTAACCATGGAAAAAAGAGTTTAACTCCATGATCCTCTATCTACACATTCCTCTTTATTGGCTACTCTATCTACACATTTGTTCCTTTCCCTTAACATATGTGTAAACTTGATTTCTTTAGAATCCATCACAAGGTTTTGTATTTTCACAATGATCTCTTGTATGTTTTATAGTCTTTGCTTTCCTCATCATTGTATTTATTATCATTAGTGTTGCTTACATCCATAATGTATTCCATTTTATTTGTCTACATATTTTTAATCCTTCCAAATTTATCCATGCTTTAGCTTCATTATTTATCTTAAATCCACTATTAAAGTGTAATGTGATAAAATCTCACCCCTATTATTTTTTATTGTTCCTTCTCCTCCTATTGGTCCTAGATTTCCTTTATAAGCTCCATCAAAATTCAATTTGAAAAACTTTGCTTTTGATGGTTTCTACTTCATATTTTTGGCCTTCATTTTGGTTCTCCTAATACCCACCATCATAATTCCAATTAATGACTTGACTCCATGTTTGTTTGATAGATTGGAGAGGGGGGTTTTGAAAAGGACCCCAAAATCTTTTACACTAGTGGACACATAATGAGATGGTCTCCACGGGATCAAAAATAACCAAAACCCAACTATACATATAAATCTAGGAGATTGTCCTAGAACAACATGAAGGCACCATCAAAAACAAGGGAGGGGCTCTTTCGAAGACTTGACTCCATTTATCAAGGCTCTCTGCTTCAATATTAGGGATTGGGTGAGTTGATAGGGTTGGTTCAGACTCATCTATCGCTAAACAAATCTTATGTTTCATTACCTTTAAACTAATTTCCTTTCCTTTAAATATTTGTTTGTTCCTTTCCATCTATATAGTTCAAAGTATTGTAACTTTTGATATATTCTAAATTCTCTATAGCACCTTACTTTTATAAGTATTTTGTCATTGCTTTAACCATTCTTTAATTCTACCATTCATCACCATGCATTTACCAAACATATTAAGAATCCATTTTCATAGTTCCTAGACTATTGAGCATTGTCCCAAGAGATGGTTTATACTCTCATCATTTTTACATAGAACACATTGTAAGGGGACATGAAAATTTCTTTTTATTAGTTTATCCTATGATAAAATTTTCTATGACCTACTAGCCATATAAACATTTTAAATTTTGGAATGCTTGGGTTATCCTAAATATCTCTCCAAATTATTATGGTATGCTTATTTTTTGGTACTTTATATTTGTTTCTTGCTATGTATTCTCCTAAGCTATTCAATTCCCAAATCAACTTATCCTTGGCTCTCCTAAGAATAAATTTTGTTGTGATTTTTTACTCAATTGTCTCCTAGTAACAATGTTTAGTATACTTTTAAGAAAACATTCTTTCTATTTGTATCTTCCTTCCTAATCCTTATACATAATGTGTGAAACCCTATCACTATATTATCTTGAAATAATCTCTTCCACAGTTTCAAATTGGATCTAGGTTGAATGGTAGTTTATCACACCAAGTATCCATCCAAATATAATTTTTTCTCCAGTTTCCACTACCCATATTAGACCTTTAATCACTTTTTTTGAGGGCTTGGTTGTTTACCCTATCTTTGTCATCTCGATTAGCTATGTTTACTGCATCTTGAGCATGTACGACATCATAATGGAACCTATCGTCCTAATTCTAGAAAAGGATATTAAGAATATCATGAGAAATGAGCGACTATTGAATTATCTCAAGATTTTTAATGGATATAACATAAATTATCCCATCGATTGGTATATTCATGGAAGAGGGGAATGGTTAAAGTCTAGGATATTGAGTTCAATATTTATATACCCCTTATAAGGGAGGTCACTATACTGTCGATGAATGGTGTTTATTTGAATAGGGAGAAGAACTCCTTGACGAATGAGTTGAGGATTTTTGTGGGTGAGGATGAAGTTGTGGAAATAATTTAGAAAGGTTACTCATAGAAATATTTAAAGGTGCCTTGGAATAGGGTGGTTTTTGTTATCATGGACTACTTTACCTTGGACAATAGGAGACACATTCTTAGAAGCTTTCACTTTGTGTTTTGAACCAAATTCACCATGGAAGATTATTAAATATCTCATCTTTCTTATTTAAGTCTTTGGAAAAGTTGATGCAAAGCATTAAAAATGAGGACTCTTCGAATCCACTACATCAGGGATTAATTAAGTTGATCTTCGAGCATGTGTCTAAGAAGGAAGATGATGCACCTAAGCTGAAATCATCTTTGATCGATTACCCTATTGACTCATTTTTGGATAAGGACCCTCCTATCTCTCCTCAAGGTAATTCCACCAACTCTTGGGCCCCTTTGGCTGATTTGGTTGCTTTAGGGTCCACCTCAGATAACATGGTGGGGGAGAAGTTATAAACAAAGGAACTGGTGATAGTGAATCCAAGTATTATTTGTGGGTTTCAAAGGAAAACTATGCACTCTAGATGTATATTTTCTAAGGCAATCAAAAGGGAGAAGACTTATTTTTTATCAAAGAATATAATCTAGAAGACTCTGGTGTGGTCAGAAAGACGTTGAAACCTCCATGGGGGTCCACATTGAGAAATATGGAAAAACCTCAAGAGGATCCTTTTCCTCCTAAAATAGGTAAACATATGAAGAAATAATTTATGTGATCCTTGATCAACACCCTCAAGGTTGATCTCTCTTATGAGGAAGAACTCAAAAGTTGGTATTAGACTAGGAACATTGGGATCTGAATGCTTCTAGGCTATGTAAGGATCCATATGGGAATAGGAATATGGATTAAGCTTCCTAGACTCTTTTTCTTTTTTTTGTAGCTCTATCTTGGAGGTTTTTTGACCCAATTTGATCTGTTTGGTATTCGATGTTTTCTTGTCTTTGTTCTTGTCGATTTGGCTATCCTTTGGGCCATTTTGTTATTGTTTGGAGGTTCTTTGTGTTCTTGAGTCCTCCATATTTTGATATCTCTCCTATTATCCCTTAAGGGTATGGTCGACTGATAGTTTTTATTTTTATGGGTTGGTCTCAATATTTAGTTTATCTTGATCTATTCTCGGAAGGTAGGTTCCCCTGTTGTAAAAGGTTTGGGGATCCTTTCAAAACCCCTTCTTATATCTAATAAAAAAAATTGTTTTTTTTAATCATTCCATAGTGCTGAACCATTTGGTAGTGAGAATGCAATAAATATTAATCTTGGATAATTGGGCTCACCATACTTAAAAGACTTATTTTCCATTGTCTTTGAATCTTTTTGTACAATCTTCAAATTAATTTTCCCCTTAGAGCCAAGTTTACATCTATAAGAAATTTTAAATTGAGACCTCCCTAATTTTATCATCACATGCCTTGCTACATTTTCCCAAAGGAAATTTTTTGTTATCATATAATCCTAACCATAAAATTACAGCACAATATAGATTAAACATTTTCTATCAATTTCAACATAATTTACAAGGACATATAATATGTTGGAGTCGCATGTAAGACTGATTTAATTAGCTACAATATTTTTTCTAATGATAACTATCTACCTTTCCATGTTGGTAGTTTATTATGAACTTTACTTATAACTAGATTCCATAATTCTATCCTCATTCTCCCATAAAATAAGGGCATCTCTAGATATGTTGTTGGAATATTTGACTCCATTTGAAGTAGCCTATATTTTTCTTTTAATTCTAGCTAGAGTGTTTAGGAATTATATTTTAGATTTTGTCCTATTATTTTTTCCTAGAAACTCTTTCATATTATTTTAATGAGTTATTCAAATCTATTGAAGAACACAAGCTTATACTAATACGGGGGGGTGAATAGTATAATACCAACTTTTAATTTTCTTTCCCAAAAAATATTATCCAATATTATCAATGACAATATCAATAGCAATAATCAAAGTAATGTATAAATCATCACACACAATAGAGACACCAATTTAACGTGGTTCACCCAATGTGGGCTACTCCACAAAGAAAATATTTATACTAAATTTTCTCAACAAATCTTCTTGAGAATCAATTCCCTATTACAATGTTTATGGACCTTTGTCCAAAGGAGACACCAATCCCCTATGTTCATATTTATGGATATCTCTCCATAGGATAACTCTTTCCCCTTTTCTCTAGTTCATGGAACTTGATCCAAGAGACCTCTATCTCCTCAACTGGTTCATGGATCTCTCTACACAGAAAAACTCTATCTTCCCAGCAAGTTCGTAGATCACACTCCATAGGGGAAATCTTTCCCCTTGCTCTGGTTTGTGGATCTCTATCCACAGGATAACTCTTTCTCCTCTACTCTGGTTGGTTATCTTCTAGAAGACTTCTACCCCCACTACACTAGCTTGTGGATCTATCTCCATATAAGACCTTTATCCTCACTACCCTGGCTAATGGATCTCTATCCACTGGATACTGCTACCCTCTATTCTATCACCTCCAAAGCTTACTCTCAACTATATCTCATATTTGCACCAAATTCTGTCCCAAGTGTAGTACAAATATACTCTAACTTTGTCTCATGTATAGCATAAATATACTCTTTAATATGCACCAAACTCTATCCTCAAATATATCCTCAAGACTTAAAACAAATCTTGATCAAATCACCAATCAAATTTGCTCAAATCTTTGCCAAGCCTTAACACAAATCTTGAAAAAATCACCAATAAAATCTGCTCAAATATGCCCCAAGACTTAACACAAAGCTTTCCTCTTAATTTTTTTTCAAGTCTTCACAATATTTTCTCAAATCTACCTTCAAGTTCTCTCAAGAACTTGCTCAATCTGATGTCAAGTCTTCACCAAGACTTGCTCAAATCTACCTTCAAGTCCTCTCAAGAACTTACTCAATATGCTCTCAAGTATTCATAAATACTTACTCAAATCTACTCTAGCATATTCTCAAACCTGCTCTAACACATGCTCAAAACAACTCACAAAATATGCTCAAACAATCTCAAATATTCCTCACAATGCTATCAAATACTTTGTCTAATATTCAAAGTAATTCCTTTAACTTGAAGCAGTTTAGAAATATTCTATCAAGAATTCATTTTATGTCTGGAACATATAGATAATGATGTACTCTATCAAAAACTCAATCTGTTCTACTCAATCATTAAGTCTGTCGCTTTCACAAATCTGATTTCTAATATTTGTACATTCACTTTCAATATCACTCAAAACCAATGCTCAAGGAGTTTCACTCAATCATTCAACCAATGAAACACAATTCACTCACAAACCCTAGTATATGTGTTTCATATCATTTCAACAAATATGCTTAATGTAGATCTCAAACCCTAACTCAACAAATAGATCTCAACCTCAAAACTTTCCAACAATGTTCTACCAAAACAGTCATTTTCATTCCACCTTTTATTTCAGAAAACCTTGCTCAATAACACACATCAAATGAAGAGAAAAATACCCATACCTCTTGCTTGTTCTTATGGAGATATATCTTCAAAATCTATTTCACAATCAACCACATTTCTATGTGCCACTTCAAAAGTTAGATAGAAAGTTTCTATTTCAAAATGTCCACATTAATTTTTCCTTCAATGATCTCTCAAAAATAATATTCTAGGGCTCTTCTATATATCTTAAGGAAAATGGATTAAAGCTTACAAAACTCTTCAACAATTTTTTTTCACTATGTAAGTATTACATGAAAATTATTAAATTATTATAACACCTTATAACTCCAATATGAAAAATACATTGCACCCTTTAAACATTCTTTGAACACTTAAACAAAACTTCACACTTTAAACATATTATATTTATTTTACTTTATACATCCATATGCCTTATAACTCCCATAAAAGAAATATTACCCATACCTTTTAAAGCAAACATTTAAACCACATTACTAGCCCTTATACCTCTTGAAACCTTATAACAAAACACATTTGGTTTTTCAAAATAAAACCTTATAACTCCCACGTGAGTGCTTTTAATTAAATTTTAACAAAACACACTTACCTACATCCACCGCCGTCACTACCGTGATTCGAACGCTTGACCACCCAATGCCTTAACTTTGACCCTTCAATCGACTGCGCTACTACATTTCATGGAGGTAAAGCATGCTAAAACTGATATAGCACCTTCGTTTTCCTAAACCAACAAAAACTTGGAGCTACGGAGATTTGATCTTCGGATCTCCCTGTTCGTAGCGCCTTTGCTAGAATAATAAACCGACTCCACTATCTCAACGGATGAGGTTCAGGGTCGAGAATGATAATCTACTTTCTTCTACCTTCTCAAATTTCTCACACGAATCAAAACAACACACTCTTTGAAAAAATTCCCTTGACTTGTTGCACCGTCGAGTATGTAACATGTGCTCTGTCTGGTTTTAAAAGAGTTTCATCGCCACATTATATTTGTCCTCAAAGGAGGGTTTTGTCCTTTTTCATCCCACAGATACAAACGAAATGATTTCACTATTATTCCCCAAATTACATCGATCAATCATATTATTTTTAAAACTCTTGAATGCTCCTTATATATATCATATATTGTCTTCAAGACTTAATATGTCGGCACACAAAATTTTAGCCCCCTCTCCAAACTATAGTCGTCGAAACTTTTTATAATAGACTTTTACCTTTGGTTCCAACACTTTAGCATAAACCTTTTGATAAATTTTAATTAAAATATATAAATATTGGTTCCCCCTTTGTCATTGATGTCAACCCTTACTAAAAAATATTCTTTTAGTGCAATTGTATACCAAAACTGCTCCCCCTGACTGAATGATCTCCCCCTTAATCAAATATCTCCCCCTTTGACAGCAATGGAAAAGGGACGCCTTTGGGGCTAAAGATAAAACTCTTAGCTTAGCCCCCTCACCACCTCTTCTTCTTTAGGTGATTAGTTATGGGTTGGGATTAAATCTACTCCCATATTAAAATTCTCTTCTCCCTTCTCAGCTTTCTCTTTCCATACTTTTGAAATCATACCTTTTTTAACCTTTTGAGAATACTCTTTCTTGCATGTCATTCGAAGTTCTAGAAATTCTGTTCTACACTACTTTGTTGTATGCCCAACATTATTGCAATTGAAACACTTGATGTTGTGGTTCCTAAGAGGTGCAAATATCTTGAAGTTCTTCCTAGTAAAACCATACCCATTCCTCTCATAAACCCTACAATGAATTGCTTTATGACAAAAATGATTACAAGAATAGCAATACCCTTGAAAGAGATATCCATTCTTGAAATTTCTCTTAGTCAAACCATATTCCTTCTTTTCATGAGCCCTACACTGCATAGCCTTGTGACCAAACCTGTTACATGAGAAGCAACGTCCTTTGAAGAAATCTTGCCTTGGACCCACTAGTCTCTTAGTCCTTCCTTCTTTGTGATGATACCTATACCTTGTTTGTGCATTGTTTCCTTCCTCTTTGATGTTGTCACTTCTCAACACATCGACGTAAGTCTTAGGTTCTTCTTCAGTCACTTCTTTTGATGTTCCCTTTGAGACTTCCTTTTCTTTTGAGCTTGATTTCCCTTTCTGTACTTCTAGATCTTCTTCATTGCCTAGTCATGTTTTGATAAATGAAGATCTTTGTGCTTTGGTAATGTTATCCAAATCTTTTGAACTTTTCTCAAACTTGTGTAGCTTGTCTTTAGACTCTTTCACTTCCTTCCTTAGTGAAACTACCTCATGTTCTAATATTTCACATTCTAAGAATTTTACCTCTAAATTTTTAGTCATATTTTTTTTCAATTTTCCTTGCCTTTTCAACCTTAACCTTAAGGTCAATGAGATCTTGTAGAAAATTTACCTTTGTTTCTTTGTCTTATTGTACTTGGGATTTCAATCTTGAGTTCTCCCTTTTTAACTCAACAAGTTCCTTAACTATGGCTTCCTCCTTTTCTTTTTTAAATCTTCCTCTTCTTCTAGGTTTTCAAGAGCATCTTCATATTATTTAATATTTGAAATACTTTCATCACTGTCACTTGAAGCATTGATTTCTACTTCAATAGGAGCATCTCCTTATTATTCTATTGTCGAAAGTATAGTTTTCTTTGTATACCTAATTTGACTATCCCTATTTTCTTTTTCATCTTCACTGCTACTGAAACCATTACAATAAGTTGCATTGTGGCCAAGGTTACCAAAATATTCTTCTTCACTGCTACTATACCCAACTTTTGAACAATGATCTTCAAGATGACCAAAGTTACCACAAATAAAACATTTGAGTATTCTTAGTTCCTTCTTATTCCTTTTTACACAGTTAGATTCTTTGTTGTTTTTGGATCCTATTTCCACTTCTCCTCTTAGAGAAAAAATCTCTTTGAGAGAAAAATCAAATTTATTTTCCTCTTTGCTGCTATTATACCCATTTTGTGGATAATAGAGTGCCATGTGACCAAGATCACCACACTCTACACATCTCACTGATTTTTCTTCTTCCCTTATCCTAGTCTCAAAATCAATGTTTTCTTCCTTTTTAGGTCTCATGGTTCTTCTTTTATCTTTCCTTTCGTGTGTTCTTGTAGATATTCTTTCAAGATTTTAGGCCTCCCTGAAGGAACCCCCTTTGATACCAATTGAAGAAAACAAGATTATACTAAGAGGTGGGGGTGAACAATATAAGATCAACTTTCACTTTTCTTTCCCAAACAATATTATCCAATATTATCAATGACAATATCAATAGTAGTAATCAAAGCAATGCACAAATAATCACACACAATAGAGACACCAATTTAACGTGGTTCACCCAATGTGGGCTACTCCACGGAGAAAATATTTCTACTAAATTTTATTAACAAATATTCTTGGGAATCAATTCCCTATTACAATGTTTATGGACCTCTATCCAAAGGAGACACCAATTCCCTATGCTCTAATTTATGGATCTCTCTCCACAAGAGAACTCTTTCCCCTTTTATTTGGTTCATGGAACTTGATCCAAGAGACCTCTATCTCCTCACCTGGTTTGTGTATCTATCTCCACAAAAGCAATATCTCTTCCTAGCTGGTTCGTAGATCACACTCCATAGGAGAAATCTTTCCCCTTGCTCTGGTTCATGGATCTATATCCATAGGATAACTCTTTATCCTATACTCTAGTTGGTGATCTTCTAGAAGACTTTTACCCCCACTGCACTAGCTTGTGGATGTCTCTCCATAGAAGACCTTTGTCCTCATTGCCCTGGCTAATGGATCTCTATCCATTGGAGACTACTGCCCTCTATTCTATCACCTCCAAAGCTTACTCTCAACTCTATCTCAGATCTACACCAAAATCTATCCCAAGTGTAGTACAAATATGGTAAAAATTTATCTCAGGTCTAGCACAAATCTTCTCATAAATCTACACCAAAAATTTTCCTCAAGCCTTAACACAAAGCTTGATAAAATCACCAATAAACTCTGCTCAGACCTACCCCAAGCCTTAACACAAAGATTGAAAAAATCACCAATCAAATCTTCTCAGATCTATCCCAAAACTTAACACAAAGCTTGAAAAAATCAATCCTACTCTTAATGTTGTTTCAAGTCTTCACAAGACTTGCTCAAATATGCCTTCAAGTCCTCTCAAGAACTTGATCAATCTGCTCTCAAGTCTTCACCAAGACTTGCTCAAATCTGCCTTCAAGTCCTCTCAAGAACTTGCTCAATCTACTCTCAAGTATTCACAAAGACTTGCTCAAATCTACTCTAGCATATGCTCAAACCTGCTCTAACACATGCTCAAAATAGCTCATAAAATATGCTCAATCAATCTCAAATATTCCTCACAATGCTATCAAATGCTTCGTCTAATATTCAAATCAATTCCTTAAACTTGAAGCAGTTTAGACATATTTTATCCATAATTAATTTAACCTCTGAAACATATAGAGAATGATGTACTCTATCAAAAACTCAATATATTCTACTCAATCATTAAGTCTATCACTTTCAAAAATCTAATTTCTAATGTTTGCACATTCACTTTCAATATCACTCAAAACCAATGCTCAAAGAGCTTCACTCAATCATTCAACCAATGAAACACAATTCACTCACAAACCGTAGTATATGTGTTTCATCTCATTTAAACAAAGATGCTTAATGTAGATCTCAAACCCTAATTTAAAAAATAGATCTCAACCTCAAAATTTTCCAACAATGTTCTACCAAAATAGTCCTTTTCACTACACATTTTATTTTAGAAAACCTTGCTCAATAACACACATAAAATGAAGAGAAAAATGCCCACACCTCTTACTTGTTATTATGGAGAAATATATTCAAAATATGTTTCACAATCAACCAAATTTCTATGTGCCACTTTAAAAGTTAGATAGCAAGTTTTTATTTCAAAACGTCCACATTAATTCTTCCTTCAATCATCTCTCAAAAATAATATTCTTGGGCTCTTCTATAGATCTCAAGGAAAATGCATTAAAGCTTAAAACTCTTCAACAATTATTTTTCACTATGTAAGTATTACATGAAAATTATTAAATCATTATTACACCTTATAAATCCAATATAAAAAATACAATATACCATTTAAACATTCTTTGAACACTTAAACAAGACTTCATACTTAAAACATATTATATTTATTTTATTTTATACATCCATATGCCTTATAACTCCCATAAAAGAAATATTGCTCATACCTTTTAAAGCAAACATTTAAACCATATTACTAGCCCTTATACCTCCTAAAACCTTAGAACAAAGCACATTTATCTTTTCAAAATAAAACCTTATAACTCCCACATGAGTGCTTTTAATTAAATTTCAACAAAACACACTTACCTACATCCGCCACCATCGCTACCACGATTCGAATGCTTGAACACCCAGCGCCTAAAATTTGACCCTTCAATCGACTGTGCTACTACGGTGCATGGAGATAAAGCATGCTAAAATTGATATAGCACCTTTGTTTTCTTAAACCAACAAAAAATTAGTGCCACAAATATTTGATATTCGAATCTCCCTGTTCGTAGTGCCTTCGCTCGAACTAGAAATTGACTCCACTGTCTCGAAGGATGAAGTTTAGGGTCGAGAATGATAATCTACTTTCTTCTACCTTATCGAATTTCTCACACGAATCAAAATGGTCTTTGAAAAGCTTCCCTTGACCTGTAGCATCGTTGAGTATTTAACAACATGTGCTCTGTCTGGTTTTACAGGAGTTTCGCCACCGCATTATAATTGTCCTCAAAGGATCATTTTGTCCTTTTTTGGCCTGTAGACACGAAATAAACACTTTCACTTTTATTCCCCAAATTACACTGATCAATCATATTATTTTAAAACTCTTTAATGCTCCTTATATATCATTTATTGTCTTCAAGATTTTATACATCGACACACGAAAATTTAGCCTCCTCTCCAAACTATAGTCGTCGACACTTTTTATAATAGACTTTTACCTTTGGTTCCAACACTTTAGCATAAACCTTTTGATAACTTTTAATTAAAATATTTAAATATTTAAATCTTTAATTTAAATATTAAATAATTTAAACATTTAAATTACTTAAATCTACCTTAATCCTTTGACATCAATGACAACAATATACTCAAAATTATCAACAATCTCCTCCTTTGTCATTGATGTCAACCCTTACTGAAAAATATTCTTTTAGTGCAACAAGATACCAAAACTGCTCCCCTGACTGAATGCTCTCCCCCTTACTCAAATCTCTCCCCTTTGACATCAATGGTAAAGGGACACCTTTGGGGCTAAAGATAAAACTCTTAGCTCAAACCCCTCACCACCTCTTCTCCTTGAGGTGATTAGTTATGGGGTGGGAGTAAATATACTCCCATATTACAATGCTCTTCTTCCTTATCAACTTTCTCTTTCCATACTTTTGAAATCATACCTTTTTGAACCTTTTGAGAATCCTCTTTCTTACATGTCCTTGGAAGTTCTGGAAATTTTGTTCTACACCTCTTTGTCGTATGTCCACTATTATTGCAATTTAAAAACTTGATGGTGTGGTTCTTAGGAGGTGCAAATATCTTGAAGTTCCTCCTTTTGAAACCATACCCATTCCTATCATGAACCCTGCGATAAATTGCTTTATGACCAAATTGATTACAAGAATAGCAATACCTTTAAAAGAGATATCCATTCTTGAAATTTCTCTTAGTCAAACCATATTCCTTCTTTTCATGAGCCCTCCACTGCATAGCCTTGTGACCAAATTTTTTACATGAGAATAAATATCCTTTGAAGAAATCTTACCTTGGACCCACTGGTCTCTTAGTCCTTCCTTCTTTGTGATGATTCCTATATCTTGTTTGTGCATTGTTTCCTTTATCTTTGGTGTTGTTACTTCTCAACACATCGATGTAAGTCTTAGGTTCTTATTCAGTAACTTCTTTTGATGTTCCCTTTGTGAATTTATTTTCTTTTGATCTTGATTCCCCTTTCTGTACTTCTAGATATTCTTCATTGCCTAATCATGTTTTGATAAATGAAGATATTTGTGCTTTGGTAATGTTATCCAAAGCTTTTAAACTTTTATCAAACTTGTGTAGCTTGTCTTTAGACTCTTTCACTTCCTTCCTTAGTGAAACTACCTCATGTTCTAATCTTTCACATTCTAAGACTTTTACCTCTAACTTTTCAGTCATACCTTCTTCAATTTTCCTTGCCTCTTCAACCTTAACCTTAAGGTTAGTGAGATCTTGTAGAAAATTTACCTTTGTTTCCTTATCTTCTTGTACTTGGGCTTTCAATCTTGAGTTCTCCCTTTTTAATTCAACAAGTTCCTTAATTGTGGCTTCCTCCTTTTCTTTTTCTGAATCTTCCTCTTCTTCTAGGTTTTCAAGAGCATCTTCATACTCTTCAATATATGAAAGACTTTCATCATTGTCACTTGAAGCACTAATTGCTACTTCAACAGGAGCATCTCCTTTTTCTTCTATTTCCAAAAGTATAGTTTCCTTTGTATACCTGATTTGACTATCCCTATTTTATTTTTCATCTTCACTGCTACTAAAACCATTACAATAAGCTACATTGTGGCCAAGGTTACCAAAATATTCTTCTTCACTACTACTATACCCAACTTTTGAACAATGATCTTCAAGATGACCAAAGTTACCACAAATAAAATATTTGAGTATTCTTAGTTCCTTCTTATTCCTTTTTACACAGTTAGCTTCTTTTCTGCTATTGGATCCTGTTTCCACTTCTCCTCTTAGAGCAAAAATCTCTTTGAGAGAAAAATCAAATTCCTTTTCCTCTTTGCTGCTATTATACCCATTTTATGGATAATAAAGTGCCATGTGACCAAGCTTACCACACTCTACACATATCATTGATTTTTCTTCTTCCCTTCTCTTAGTCTCAAAATCAAATTCTTCTTCCTTTTTAGGTCTCAGGGTTCTTCTTTTGCCTTTCCTTGCCATGTGTTTTCTTTTAGATCTTCCTTCAAGCTGTTAGGCTTCCCTAAAGGAACTCGCTCTGATACCAATTGAAGAACACAAACTTATACTAAGAGGATGGGATGAACAATATAATACCAACTTTCACTTTTCTTTCCCAAAAAATATTATCCAATATTATAAATGGCAATATCAATAGCAGTAATCAAAGTAATGCATAAATCATCACACATAATAGAGATACCAATTTAACGTGGTTCACCCAATGTGGGCTACTCCACGGAGAAAATATTTCTACTAAATTTTCTCAACAAATATTCTTGGGAATCAATTCCCTATTATAATTTTTATGGACCTCTGTCCAAAGGAGACACCAATCCCCTATGTTATGATTTGTATATCTTCCTCCATAGGAGAACTCTTTCCACTTGTCTCTGGTTCATGGAACTTGATCCAGGAGACCTTTATATCCTCAACTTGTTCATGGATCTCTCTCCACATAAGAAATATATCTTCCCAGCTAGTTCACATATCACACTCTATAGGAGAACTCTTTCCCCTTGCTCTGGTTCATGGATATCTATCCATAGGAGAAATATTTCTCCTTTACTCTGGATGGTGATATTCTATAAAATATTGCTCCCACTACATTGGCTTGTGGATATCTCTCCATAGAAGACCTCTGTCGTCACTACCCTAGCTAATGGATATATATCCACTAGAGAATATTGCTCTCTATTCATTCACCTACAAATCTTACTCTAAATTCTATCTCATATATGCACCAAAATCTATCCCAAGTGTAGTACAAATATGCTCTATATTTGTCTTAGGTCTAGCACAAATTTACTCATAAATATGCACCAAAATTTGTCCTCAAATCTGTCCTCAAGCCTTAACACAAATCTTGATCAAATAACCAATCAAATATTCTTAGATCTGCCCCAAGCCTTAACACAAAGCTTGAACAAATCACCAATCAACTCTGCTTAGATATGCCCCAAGCCTTAACACAAAGCTTGAACAAATCAATCATGCTCTTAATGTTGTTTCAAGTCTTCACAAGACTTGCTCAAATCTACCTTCAAGTTCTCTCAAGAACTTGCTCAATCTGCTCTCAAGTCTTCACCAAGACTTGCTCAAATATGCCTTCAAGTCCTCTCAAGAACTTACTCAATATGCTCTCAATTCTTCACAAATACTTACTCAAATCTACTCTAGCATATGCTCAAACCTGCTCTAACACATGCTCAAAATAGCTCACAAATATGCTCAATCAATCTCAAATTTTCCTCAAAATGTTATCAAATACTTCGTCTAATCTTCAAAGTAATTCCTTTAACTTGAAGTAGTTTAGACATATTCTATCCAAAATTTGTTTAACCTCTGGAACATATAGATAATGATGTACTCTATCAAAAATTCAATATGTTCTACTCAATAATTAAGTCTGTCACTTTCACAAATCTAATTTCTAATATTTGTACATTCACTTTCAATATCACTCAAAACCAATGCTCAAGGAGTTTCACTCAATCATTCAACCAATGAAATACAATCCACTCACAAACCCTAGTATATGTGTTTCATATCATTTCAACAAAGATGCTTAATGTAGATCTCAAACCCTAACTCAACAAATAGATCTCAACCTCAAAACTTTCCAACAATGTTCTACCAAAATAGTCATTTTTACTCCACCTTTTATTTCAGAAAATCTTGCTCAATAACACACATCAAATGAAGAGAAAAATGCCCATACCTCTTGCTTGTTCTTATGGAGAAATATCTTCAAAATCTATTTCACAATCAACCACATTTCTATGTGCCACTTCAAAAGTTAGATAGCAAGTTTCTTTTTCAAAATGTCCAAATTAATTTTTCCTTCAATGATCTCTCAAAAATAATATTCTAGGGCTCTTCTATAGATCTCAAGAAAAATGTATTAAAGCTTACAAAACTCTTCAACAATTATTTTTCACTATGTAAGTATTACATGAAAATTATTAAATCATTATAACACCTTATAACTCCAATCTAAAAAATATATTGCACCCTTTAAACATTCTTTGAACACTTAAACAAGACTTCACACTTCAAACATATTATATTTATTTTACTTTATACATCCATATGCCTTATAACTCCCATAAAATAAATATTGCCCATACCTTTTAAAGCAAATATTTAAACCACATTACTAGCCCTTATACCTCCCAAAACCTTATAACAGAGCACATTTAGTTTTTCAAAATAAAATCTTATAACTCCCACGTAAGCGCTTTTAATTAAGTTTCAACAAAACACACTTACCTACGTCCATCATTGTCGTTGTTGTGATTCTAATGCTTGACCATCCAATGCCTTAAATTTAACCCTTCAACCGGATAAACTACTACTGTGCATAGAGATAAAGCATCCTAAAACTGATATAGCACCTTCATTTTCTTAACCCAACAAAAACTTGGTATCACAGAGATTTGATCTTGGATCTCCCTGTTTGTAGCGCCTTCGCTTGAACTAGAAATTGACTCCACTATCTCGACGAATGAGTTTTAGGGTCAAGAACGATAATCTACTTTCTTCTACCTTCTCGAATTTCTCACATGAATCAAAACAACACACTCTTCAAAAATCTTCCCTTGACCTATCGTGTCGTCGAGTATTTAACAACATGTGCTCTGTCTAGTTTTAAAGGAGTTTTGTTGTCGCATTATATTTATCCTTGAAGGAGGGTTTTGTCCTTTTTTGACCCACAGATACGAATGAAACCCTTTCAATGTTATTCCCAAAATTACACTGATCAATCATATTATTTTTAAAACTCTTGAATGCTCCTTATATATATCATATATTGTCTTCAAGATTTAATACATCGGTCATGAAAGTTTAGCCTCCTATCCAAACTATAGTCATCGACACTTTTTATAGTATAATTTTACCTTTGGTTCCAAAACTTTAGCATAAACCTTTTGATAAATTTTAATTAAAATATTACAATTTAAATTATTTAAATCTTTAATTTAAATATTAAATATTTTAAACATTTAAATTACTTAAATCTGCCTTAATCCTTTGACATCAATGACAACAATATACTCAAAATTTCCAACAATTATGTCCTCATTTTTCCATTTCCTTCCAAAAAAAGGATGCATCATCTACAAATTGTTGATGGGTAAGGTTATCGATGTTATTACTAGCCTTAAGTCCACTTATTATCCCATCTTTGTATGTCTTCTTTAGGTTCCTTCCCAATACCTCTACCATAATAATGAACATATATGATGATAGAGGATCTCCATGTCTAAGACCCCTCTTAGATTTAAATGATTCTATTACTAGCCCATTGACCAACATTGAATATGATACGATAGAGACACAAGCTTTAATCCATATGACCCATTTTTTAACAAATCCACACTTATCTAATGTTGTAAAAGTAAAATCTCATTTAACCCTATCATAGGCTTTATTTATATCAATTTTTAAAATCCATGCTCTCTCTTTTCTAGAAGTTGTTGCATGTGTTACTTCATGAGCTATTATGATCCCATCCAAAAAAAAATTCCCTTTCACAAATCCTCCTTGCTCTTCTAAAAGAATTTTGTCTAATAGTGGTCTTAGCGAATTTGTTGTTGTTTTATAGATTATTGTATATTCCATATTACATAGGCTTATGGGTCTAAATGGATCATAATTTTACATCCTTGTTTTTTGGAATTAGGGTAAAATATACTCGATTTATTTTATAATATATGTACTATTTTACCCTAGACTGTTCCTCTACCACCAATAAATAATCCTTCACTACTTCCTAATGATGTTGATATAATGTTATAGAGAGTCCATCTAGACCTAGGAAATTATTTTTATCAAAATAGAAGAGAGTTGAACGGATTTCTTCTAAAGTAATAGGCTCCATCAATTTGCTATTGTCTTCATCTGATATAGCTGAAGGTACATTTTGTAGTAGTTTATCATTAAAAAATTCAATCTCCTCTAATCCTACAATATTCTGGTAAAAAACCTTACCTTCTTTTTTATTTCACTTCAGTATTCAACCCAAAAACCTTTTACATATTTAATTCTACTTATTATGGTTTTTGTGAAGAATGCAAGCTTATACTGAGAGGGGGTGAATAGTATAAGATAAAACTTTTACTTTTCTTTCCAAAGCAATAACTTCAATTATTATCAATTGCAATAATAAAACAATGCACCAATCACCAAACACATAAGAGACATAGATTTAATGTGGTTTACCCAATGTGGGCTACATCCATGAAGAAATATTTCTTCTAAATTTTCTCAATAAATTTTGTGGGAACCAATTTCCTATTACAATGTTTGTGGAACTCTATCCACAAGAGACACTTATATCATCTCACAGGTTTGTGGACCCTAATCCATAGGAGACACCAATTCCCTTCTGCTCTGTTTTGTGGATCTCAATCCACTCTGCTCTAGTTCTTGGACCTCAATCCATAGGAGACACCAATCCCCTCTACTATGGTCTGCTCCAAAGCTTACTCACAACTCTACTGAAATCTACTCCAAACCTGCTCACAACTCTACTCAAATCTGCTCGTAAAAATCTACTCAAATATGCTCACAAAACTTGCTCAAATATGATCATAAAAACCTGCTCAAATATGCTCATAAAACCTATTCACAAAGACTACTCAAATCAGCTCACAAAACCTGCTCAAATCAGCTCACAAAACCTGCTCAAATATGCTCACAAAGCCTGCTCAAAAGGCCTACTCAAATCTGCTCCAAAACCTGCTAAAATCTTCCATACAAACAATGCTCATATCTTTCCAAATATCACATACAAACAATGCTCATATCTTTCTCAAATATTGCATACAAACAATGCTCATATCTTTCCCAAATCTCGCATACAAACAATGCTCATATCTTTCCCAAATCTCGCATACAAACAATGCTCATAACTTTTCAAATATGTTTTCCTCTACTATAGCAATTCAGACATATTCTACTTAGAATTATTTTTTTCATAAATATATAGAAAATGATATGCATTACAAATACCCAATATGTGATTTTACATTCATTAATTTTATCGCTTTCTCATGTCTCACATTCATTACATTGAAGGATAACTTTTAAAATTAGAACTTGACAACTAACCTTGTAATATCCTTTTATTCAATGAATCCTTTCATACTATCTTTGTACTTTTTGACACTTTGGTTTGCTTTACAACACTCTTTCTATTTATGTGAGACTATTCTATTTTTCTTACTTCCACATTCTCTTCAAAATCAATCATGAACAATACACAAACTTGCTTACAAAATTGATCTATAACACTTGCACATTCACTCTCTTATTTCAATCAAAACCAATGCATATCTAATCATTCCTTATATCTCCAACCATATGATAAAATATTTTCTTCAACCAAAACACTTTGAGAAAGGAATTAAATCACCATACCTCTAAATCTACCTCAATGATGATGATGAGCTTTCCAAACCTATCTTTACAAAAATAGTTTTTTTTTATTTCTTAAAAAATATTGCATAGATATTAATCCCCCTTTTTAATATTCAAAATATAATTTAAAATAAATCACAATTACACCTTATATCTCATTTTTCTAACATGCACAAGAACAAATAAATTTAACCATAATACACCTTATATCTCCTTTACTAATGCACAAATAAATTTAACTTTATAACTCCCTCACACAATATGCAAAATGTAATTTTTAATTAATCACAATATACCTTATGACTCCCTCACACAATATGCAAAATGCAATTTTCAATTAATCACAATATACCTTATGAATCCCTCACACAATATGCAAAATACAATTTTCAATTAATCCCAATACACCTTATAACTCCCTAACACAATAACACACAATGCAAACCTTATATCTCTCTAAAATAAAATTGCATAGTAAAATCAGTTCAAAACCTTATGTCTCCCTAAATTTAATTTAATAAAAAATTATTTTACCCTTACCACACACAACTGTCGCAAATTGACCATGTAACCTCTTGCTCGCCTACGCCCTACTGCAAGCTAGGTTGTTGTTTGAGCTATTCGTTCGCACGAAAACCAAGGTGCATGTTTTATATTTTAAAGTATTTTTTGAATTCCTCTCTAACCAAAATCTCAGCAAAATAGTACCATCATGAATCATCCCCATGACCTCCTGTTCCACAATGCTCTAGCACAGGCTAGGCTACCATCTGGGCTAGCCATCCAGATGAAATCATGAACGTATTATCTTATTCTTATTTTTGTTTTTGATTCTGCCTCCAAATACATGCACGCTTCCCTTTCTTATCTTCTGATCACATGAAAGAATTTTTGATCTGCGCTTCTTAAAAACCTTACTCAAATGAATTATTACTCCCCATTTATATAAGTATTTTGTTTTCACCATGGAACATCGGTGCTATATTTTGCTTATAGATTTTTTACTTTATGCTTGCTCTTAATGGCATTGGTGCCTTTTAAACTTACATTTATTTATATTATAATATTTTAAATCTTTGGATTTAAATATTATAATATTTTACTTTTTAAACCTTTGTCCAAAGTCTTCTATAATTTGAAAACTTTTGTCTCAAGCTTTTAAACTTTTGTCCTTCTTTCAAACCCATCTTTGACCTCAATTATATATTGTCCATCCTTATAAAATTTTAACCCTTGGAGAATATTTCATGCTCTTTTGACATCAATGACAACTCAATATTTCCAACATGTTGGTCTTTGTACTATTACCATTATATAAAAAAGTTGTGTTTTTATCTTCTCTTAACCAAGTCAATCTCAATTATAATCTTTGAAAATTTCTCTTCCTTACTCAAAATATCATGATATTCACTAAGAAACTCCCTTTCCTAAGAGTTTGGATTATTGTGCTCACCTTTTCAAAATTTTAAAAGCTATTATTTTAGTTCTTTCTTCTCAAAAATGTTATCAAAAGTGTTATTGTTCCATTCTTTTAATCTAGATATCATTGATTTTATTTATTTTGGAAGGGTATGTAACCCATCATTTCCTAAAGTATTCCATGTATGCACTGTCATATCAACAACTTGAAGATGGTATTCCCACATTGGCTTATATTTAAAATATAATATTTTTAATTCACTTACCACCAAATTAAATCTTATTGGTCATTGTTCTAAACCAATCATTGTCAAGATATTAATTCTAGCACAAGTCCCTTCATCTAGCCAATGATCTAAGAGTAGGTATCTATTTATTTATTTTTTCTATCAAGTTCTAGCCTATCCAATTTTTTATCCATGTATAGTTGTCCTCTTCAAACACAACCTCCCATAGATTATTGTTTTGAATAAAAAGTTAAGAAATCTCTCGTACTTGAATTATTTTCCTATTTCCCCAATTTTTTTCATCTAGCTTGGTTATGTCATTAAAATATCTTATTATCATGAATCAAATTTCATGGCCTTTACATTTCATAAAATCTCTAATACCCCTCCATACTTCTAATATATCTAACCGAGATATGGGTCCATAGACATTTATAAGGATGTAAGGAATATTTGCAAAGTGTCATATCACTAATGAGGCTATTAAATACCCAACTTTGTGAATGGTTTCATAGGATATTCTAACTAGATCTTAACATGTTAGAATTTTCCCTCCCAGTTCTAAATCTAGAACATCCCATCCACATCTTGCCCATACTTCTTCTATAGTTTTGGACATATTTCTTAGTCATTTTGGTTTCTTGGACATAAAGAATATCAGGCTTATTACTTAAAAAAAGGTCCTTGATACACCTCTACTTTGAGGGATAATTATCACCTCTTGTTTCATGATATGGTAATCATATCTCATTAGGGGCTACTAGCCCCTCCTACAAATTACTAATATCATTTTGTTTTTTGGTAAAGAGAAGTTCAACCAACTTAGATTGTGTTCATTTTTTATGTTTGCCCTTGCTACCTTGTCTTTTACTTGCTAATTTGAATATTTTCCTCCTTTTTCCTTTCTATTATCAGGGGCAAGTCTTATTTTTCTAATCCTAAATATTCATTCACAATTTTCCTAAAAAATTAATTTATCTTTTGTTGTATTTGCCAAGGAAGCTTTTAACTTATCTTGATCATTTTTTGGTATTTCCTTGTTAATGGTAGAGGTATTAGCATCTAACACTATATTTTCTCTATTATGTTCTTCTCCTAAATGGTGAATGGCATATCAAGAGATTCTTCAAAATATGATGATGCATATTCTTTATTTTTTATAAGAATGTTCATCTCTAAATTGGGTTAATATTGAGTAGTGTTCTTTGCTAATGTTTTGATCTTATTGTACCATGGCATCTAAACTTTGATTTGCTTTTTCTTCATGGGCTAAATCCTCTAAATAATTGGTGTTTCTTCCAATATACTTACTTATTGGTCTCCACTATTTATTTACTTTTATTTTTCTAGACCTATTTTGTGGAAATTTAAAACCATCCTCATCCTTATTGATTTGTAATTTTCTCTTGAAATTTTCTACATATATTTCTATTGGACTTTTCTTAGGGCAAGATCTATTAATATATCCCACATCATGACATATTCTATATTTGAAAGATATGTTTCACATCATGACATCTATATATGAAATATATGTTTTCATAATCCATGGTTTGAATCCATAACTTACCCCCATACTTAAGAATGGTTGATTATGGTAAAGGTTTACTAATATCAGTCATGACTCATATCTAAGCATAAATAGCCAAATTTGGTCTTTTGTGGTTTTTGAAATCTCAAGGAATTATCTTATAGTGATGCCTATTACCTAGAAGGTATCTATTTCCTAAAATTCAATGGGTAACCCATACATCCTAACCTATATTAGTACTAGGGATAAAATTACATTTTTAGATGCAAAGCTTTCATACCAGTGGGTAAAAAAGAGTCTTGCTCTTCTCATAAACCAAGGAACCCCTTTCAATATTCTATCTCTTTCCTCCCTAGAATAAAAAATTACTAGGAAGAAACATTTGGGAAGAAAGGATAGACTTACTCCTTGTAGAGGGAGAAAAGTACCCTACCGCATACAATTCCTAAAAAATGTTGGATTCACAAAGGTAGAAAGCCTTATGGGGTGAACCGTAGGGGTTGTGTTGTTCTCTACACTTGGTGCTAGGGGGAAGGGTTCACTAGGAATGATTTAAGGACTCACTCCAAGTCCTCCAGGAATTTTGGGATAGTTTGATGTATTCAATTTCAAGAAATCACCTAAGTTTGGCCTTTCTAGATATATGCTATGAAAGATAAAGTACAATGCAAAAAATAGAATGTAAGAATACAAGATCTAGCCTAATATGATTCTTCCTTTGAATGCTTGATAATCTAGGATTTTATCTAAAATATCTTTAAAACAAGGGCACAAGGTAAATGCACAATATTAACCCTAGATGCACACTATATGCTTTTCACTTTTCAGATGCCTATAATGGATATCCAAATCAGATTTACAATCAATTGGACAAATAGAACACTTATCTTGACTAATGGCTGATCTAACCTTTTTTGCCTCTTGTCAAATGATATCAGAAATATCTATTTTTGTAAGATAACTTATGAAACACTTTAAAATAGAATTAGCATTAGGGGACCTACTTAGGACGTTGTACAACAATGCTTGGAGGTGCAATAGTCAAGCCCCCTAGGTCCTTTTAGATGACCTTTAAAAATAAAAGCAAAAATTAACCTTTGGAGAATTATATCATAAAATAGCAATGCAACATCAGAGAAACAAAAAATAGATTATGCTATCATGCCCTATATGTAATTTATAAAATACTCATGTAGTCAAAATTATACAAATACCCCAAGTTCAATACTGGGAAAAATCGTGCCTCACCGATAGCGGGTGTGATAACACTACAGGTAGAATTGTGCTACATTAGAACGAGGTATGATTTTGCTTCTATGAGTGAAAACCCTAAATTAGGGTTAGCGAGGTTGCACCTCATCGAAACAAGGTGCAATTTCACTTCAAACACATGAAAAATAAAAAATAGATGTAAAATGTAAATAAATGCAGAAAACAAAGTGCGTACAACCTGATGGATGTTATAGAAGCAGACATAAGTGATCAAGGTATCCAAATAGGCACTCTCTTTCCTTTCGAACCACAACATGAATCCACCAAACCACACAACAATCCAAATCAATGTAACAAAATATCAAATCTAAAATTCGCACTTCAGGGTTAGCTTGTAGAAGAAATAGGAAGCAGAGCGAAAGTAAAAATATGAGCACAAGTCAATCATAAGAATATCAAGCTTAATCATGTTTAAGATCGTTCCTTCATTCTTATCAAAGAGTGAGATTAATCCCTCATTTTTGAAGAACACAAGCTTATACTGAGAGGGGGGGTGAACAGTATAAGACCTCTTTTTACTTTTTCCTTTATATTACAAAATAGTAAAGCAATATACCCACAACAATATCAAAGCAATGCATGAAAACATCCACAAAGTGACAACAATTTTAACGTGGTTCACCCAGAATGGCTGGGCTACGTCCACGGATAAAATCTTTCACTAAATTTTATCAATCAAAATTCTGGGAATACCTTTCCCGATTACAATGTTTATGGGCACCAACCCAAAGGAGACACCAATCCCCTAATCTCGAGTTCGTGGGCACCAACCCACAGGAGACACCAATCCCCTAGCTCTGCTCTCGGCTGGTGATCCTCTAGAAGACCTCTCGCCTCCGCTGCCCTTAGCAAATGGAACTCTATCCATAGAAGACACCTGTCCTCCCCGCTCCGGTTGGAGACCTCTGTCCTCAACTCTATCACCTCCAAAATTGGTCCTCGAATTTGCACTAAACACAGTCCTTCGGTTTAGCACAAATGTCCTCGTTCTCTTTCTCTGATCTGCACCAAACACAGTCCTTCGGTATCCTTCGGTGCACAAATGTCCTCGAAACTACACCAATCTCTGTCCTCAACTGGTCCTCAAATCTGGTTCACAGAAGTTGTTCACAAGCTTCCACTAAAGCTTGCTTGATCTTCACCCAAGTCTTCACCAAGACTTGTCTCAGATCTGCTTTGCAAGTTCTCACTAGAACCTGCCCAAACTGCTCCACAAGCTCAACAAAAGCTTGCTCAAATCTGTCCAACAATCCCTCTCAATGATTTTTCCAAAACCATCAAGGCTTGCGCACTATCTCCGAACATCGTAGAAATGATGCACCCAACAACTTTGCGCTTTTCTGCTCTCTGTGCACTCTGCTTCGCACTTAGCTCGATTCTGCATGACTCGCTCTTTGCGCACCATAGACTTAACTTGCGCACTTCAACAATGCATTCGATCACCTCACAACTCTCCAAACAACCCTCCTTTTATACTAACACTTTCAAGATCAAAACCTTGATCTTAGTCGGCTGCACAACCCTAAACTACGTCGGCTGCAAACCCTAATCTTCGTCGGCCCAAATTTAACTTTGTCGGCCTCACTGCCTCTGCAACTCTTCTATAGCTTCTACCATGAAACTACAACATGTCACGATATCATGACACCTTTGCAACCGTACACTTTCTTTTGGCTTTTGTCATGATATCGCGACACTTTAGCCTTTGTCGACTTCAACTACGTTCTTGTCGCGATATCGTGACACTTCTATCTTTGTCAGCATCAACTTTGCTTTTGTCGTGATATCGTGACACTTCTCCCTTCGTCGACCTCCTTTCTACTTTTGTCATGAAATCGTGACACTTCTACCTCTGTAGACTTCGTCTTCACTTCTGTCGTGAAATCATGACACTTTTGTCTTCATAGCCTTCCTCTCTGCTTTTGTCACGAAATCATGACACTTCACCTATGGAAGACATGCTTTCAGTTTCTATCATGAAATCGTGACACTTTCTCCATCCGTACGCTGCCATCTCAAACTATCATGAAATCGTGACACTTTCTCTTCCTTGCACTCTTGTCTGCTTGCACTAGCGAAAATGGAACATGTCACGAAATCGTGACACTTTCGTTGCCTTGTGTTTTTCTCTGCCTTACACCCACGAAAATGAAACATGTCATGAAATCATGACGCTTTCACCTTTGAGCTCTTCCTCCTTGAATTTGTCATGAAATCATGACACTTCTAGCTTTCGTACGTTTTCTTTGCAGCCTATCATGAAATCGTGACGCTTTCAGCTTTCGTACGACTTCTCTGCAACCTGTCATGAAATCGCGACGCTTCTCATTTTAGACTCTTCCCTTTGTTGCATGTCATGAAATCATGATAGTTCTTACTTGGAACATTTTCATCTGTAGCATGTCGCGAAATCGTGACACTTTATCTTGCTTCCACTTTGTCTTCTGACTTGTCACGAAATCGTGACACTTTTTCTCCTTAGCGCTTTTCTTTTCTTCAGGTCACGAAACTCGACATGTCGCGATATCGCGACACTTTTCTCCTAGACTCTCTCTCCTACATTATGTCACAAAATCATGACACTTTTTCTTTCGGACTCTCTCTCCTGCATCATGTCATGAAATCACGACATTTTTTCTTTCGGACTCTCTCTCCTGCAACATGTCACGAAATCGTGACACTTTTTCATCCGTTCAACCTTCCTTGCAATATGTCATGAAATCATGACATTTTTGACTCCGAACATTCTCTCTCCTCTTTGAGTCACGAAACTGCGACATGTCGCGATATCGTGACACTTTTCTAAAAATCTTTCTCTTGCCTTATTAATTCGAAAATGCGACATGTCGCGATATCGTGACACTTTTCTAAAAAGCTTTCTCTCTCCTGCTCAAGTCGCGAAAATGCGACATGTCGCGATATCGCGACATTTTTCCAACTTACTTTCTTTCGAACTCGTCATGCCGAACCTTCATCAAAACAAATTATTTTACATCAAATCAAATTCCTTCAACAGCTTCTTGACATCAATGACAACTTATTCACTTGAGCAAATGCAATGTACCCAAGGTACCCAAAATTGCCAACAATCTCCCCCTTTGTCATTGATGGCAAACCTTTACTAAAAACACTTCTCAAGAGCCAAAACTGAAACCAACTATGCTAACAACTGAGAATCTTCCTTTGAAGTTTTGCTCCCCCTGACTTGAAGCTTTCCTCTTCACTTGAAGCTCTCCCCCTTACTCATATCTCTCCCCCTTTGTCATCAATGGCAAAGGGTCACCTTTGGGGCTCGGGACTAAGAATGAGCCTCTTAGCTTAGTCCCTCCCCCACCTCCCGATGAGGTGATTAATTCCGGGGTGGGAGTAAAACTCCCATTAGGCACTGATCATCATCAGCGTCTATAACTTCCTTGTCGGGCCTTCTCTTGAACTCTTTGTCCATATTCCTGTTCTTGTCACTGTTCTTGTTCTTGTTCTCATCCCTGTTCTTGTCCATGCCTTGATCCTTGGACCTGTTCATACCACTGTTCCTATTCCTGTACCTTGGAAGTTCAGCTCTACATTGTCTAGCTGTGTGACCTTCATTGTTGCACTTATAACAAGTAACAATGTTATTTCTTTTAGGCATACCTGTTCTTTGAATCCGCCAGTTCTGCCTAAACTTGTTTTGATCAAACTTGTTCCTGTTATTTACCTCGCAATAGACTGCCTTGTGCCCGAACTGTTGACAAGAGTAGCAATACCCTCGAAAGAAACTAGCACTTCTAAAATTGTCGTTTACCTTCTTCACTTGAGCCATGCAATGTGCAGCCATGTGACCAAACCTGTGACACGCAAAACATCTGCCTTGAAATTTTCCTTTATTCGACCTCTTGGGTCCTAAAAACTTCTTCTTCTCATTCTGAATTTCATTTTCTATTTCTACGCATCTATCATCCAAGGACTCGTAATCTGAAATACTTTCCTCATCAGAACTCTCTTCCTTTTGGAGTCTCTTACTAGACTCTCCAACCTTGTTCCTTGTGCGGCTAACAAAACCAAGGCCTGTTTTATCCGTTGTCTTTCTTTGACCTTTGATGAGTGACTTAACCTTTTTGGAGCTATCTTGAAACCTGTAAAGCTTATCCTTGTACTCTTTAGTTTCCTCTTTCAAAGAAGCCATTTTCTGTTCTAACTCACTATACTCAAGAACCTTAGACTCTAACTCATCCTTGAGTTCTTGTGTCTTAGCCATAGAGACGTCGAGACTTTCTATAAGATCATCTCTCTCCATACAACATTCATCTAACTTATCCTTGAGTCTAGCATTCTTCTTTCTTTCCTTTTTCAAAGCACTAAGAGCGTTAGTAAGTTCACTTTCTAGATCCTTTATTTGTTTGCTTTCAGAATCATCAAACCCTTTTTCAGATTTCCTATCACTAGAGGTGCTACCTTTTTCAAAAACCATACATGCATCTTCCTTATAGTTTTCTGAAGCATCCTCATACATACTAGAAACCAAATCATTATTTGTGCAATCATCCTCAAGGTGACCAAAATTTCCACATCTAAGACATTTCATGATAATGAATCTATGTTTCGGTTCTTCCTCTTTTTTTGATATGAACAACATCTCATTTTCAGTATCACTTGAAGAACTTTCACTATCACTACTAGAACACTTACTTGCTTTGTCTAGGTATAAACTCTTCTTGTGCTTGTGAGAATACCTCTTTCCTTGATTGTTGCGCTCATCTTTGTTTTTCCTGTGATGCTTGTGCTTTTCAGAATCCTTGCTCTTAGAATCTTGTATATCTTCATCACTTTCGTTCTTGGGAATAGTACAGTCAGTAGCATAATGACCAAACTTTCCACAATTGAAACATCTTATATTTTTCATGCTTTTGTGCTTTCTAGAGAACTTGCCTTTCTTGTTGTAATATGCCTCTTCATCACTGGAAGACTCATCACTCTCTTGAAGTTGTTTACCCTTGGATTTCTTGGTAGCCTTGAAAGTCGCCTCTTTCTTGACATCAACCTTCACTTGAGTTCTCAACTCAAATGCTGCAAGTATACTATGGAGCTCATCCTTTTTCAACTTATCCAAATCTTTAGCTTCCTCAATAGCAGAAATATTTTCACTAAATCTATTAGGAAGAGATCTTAAAATCTTATCACAAACATCATTTTCAGCAAGCTCAAGACCTAAGTCTTTCATGGAGTTAACAACCTCATCCATACGAAGCATGTAGTCACTAATATTTTCATCATCATTCATCTTGAGTTGTTCAAACATACCTTTGAAGTGTCTCAACTTAGCCTTTCGGACATTTACATCACCTGTGTGAACCACCTGCAATCTGTTTCCACATTTCACTAGTCTGTCTTGCAGTGAATCACCTTGGTAAGATCTGCCTTCTGTAAACCTTTCAGGATTGCATTCATTGCTTTTGAATTGCTGTGATGTAGGAGCCTGTCTTCTTTAGTATAAGGACCATGTTCAGGAATAGTGTACCCATCTTCAATCACTTCCCAAACCTCATTCCCAAGTGCCATTAGATGAACCTTCATCCTTGCACTCCAAAGACCAAAATCTGATCCATCGAGAATAGGTGTTGCATTGCCACTTGAATAATCCATTGTGTTCTTTGCTAGCTTTTCCTTCAAGCTGTTAAACTTTTCGAAGGCACCGGCTCTGATACCAATTGAAGAACACAAGCTTATACTGAGAGGGGGGGTGAACAGTATAAGACCTCTTTTTACTTTTTCCTTTATATTACAAAATAGTAAAGCAATATACCCACAGCAATATCAAAGCAATGCATGAAAACATCCACAAAGTGACAACAATTTTAACGTGGTTCACCCAGAATGGCTGGGCTACGTCCACGGATAAAATCTTTCACTAAATTTTATCAATCAAAATTTTGGGAATACCTTTCCCGATTACAATGTTTATGGGCACCAACCCAAAGGAGACACCAATCCCCTAATCTCGAGTTCGTGGGCACCAACCCACAGGAGACACCAATCCCCTAGCTCTGCTCTCGGTCGGTGATCCTCTAGAAGACCTCTCGCCTCCGCTGCCCTTAGCAAATGGAACTCTATCCATAGAAGACACCTGTCCTCCCTGCTCTGGCTGGAGACCTCTGTCCTCAACTCTATCACCTCCAAAATTGGTCCTCGAATTTGCACTAAACACAGTCCTTCGATTTAGCACAAATGTCCTCGTTCTCTTTCTCTGATCTGCACCAAACACAGTCCTTCGATCTGGCACAAATGTCCTCGAAACTGCACCAATCTCTGTCCTCAACTGGTCCTCAAATCTGGTTCACAGAAGTTGTTCACAAGCTTCCACTAAAGCTTGCTTGATCTTCACCCAAGTCTTCACCAAGACTTGTCTCAGATCTGCTTTGCAAGTTCTCACTAGAACCTGCCCAAACTGCTCCACAAGCTCAACAAAAGCTTGCTCAAATCTGTCCAACAATCCCTCTCAATGATTTGTCCAAAACCATCAAGGCTTGCGCACTATCTCCGAACATCGCAAAAATGATGCACCCAACAACTTTGCGCTTTTTTGCTCTCTGTGCACTCTTGCTTCGCACTTAGCTCGATTCGACATGACTCGCTCTTTGCGCACCGTAGACTTAACTTGCGCACTTCAACAATGCATTCGATCACCTCACAACTCTCCAAACAACCCTCCTTTTATACTAACACTTTCAAGATCAAAACCTTGATCTTAGTCGGTTGCACAACCCTAAACTACGTCGGCTACAAACCCTAATCTTCGTCGGCCCAAATTTAACTTTGTCGGCCTCACTGCCTCTGCAACTCTTCTATAGCTTCTACCATGAAACTACAACATGTCACGATATCATGACACCTTTGCAACCGTACACTTTCTTTTGGCTTTTGTCACGATATCGTGACACTTCAGCCTTTGTCGACTTCAACTACGTTCTTGTCATGATATCGTGACACTTCTGTCTTTGTCAGCATCAACTTTGCTTTTGTCATGATATCATGACACTTCTCCCTTCGTCGACCTCCTTTCTACTTTTGTCATGAAATCATGACACTTCTGCCTCTGCAGACTTCGTCTTCACTTCTGTCATGAAATCATGACACTTTTGTCTTCATAGCCTTCCTCTCTGCTTTTGTCATGAAATCATGACACTTCACCTATGGAAGACATGCTTTCAATTTCTGTCATGAAATCGTGACACTTTCTCCATCCGTACGCTGCCATCTCAAACTGTCGTGAAATCGTGACACTTTCTCTTCCTTGCACTCTTGTCTGCTTGCACTAGCAAAAATGGAACATGTCACGAAATCGTGACACTTTCGTTGCCTTGTGTTTTTCTCTGCCTTACGCCCATGAAAATGGAACATGTCATGAAATCATGACGCTTTCACCTTTGAGCTCTTCCTCCTTGAATTTGTCATGAAATCATGACACTTCTAGCTTTCGTACGTTTTCTTTGCAGCTTGTCATGAAATCGTGACGCTTTTAGCTTCCGTACGACTTCTCTGCAACCTGTCGTGAAATCGCGACACTTCTCATTTCAGACTCTTCCCTTTGCTGCATGTCATGAAATTGTGATAGTTCTTACTTGGAACATTTTCATCTGCAGCATGTCACGAAATCGTGACACTTTATCTTGCTTCCACTTTGTCTTCTGACTTGTCATGAAATCGTGACACTTTTTCTCCTTAGCGCTTTTCTTTTCTTCGGGTCACGAAAACTCGACATGTCACGATATCGCGACACTTTTTCTCCTTAGCTCTCTTCTCTCTTCCATTATGTCATGAAATCATGACACTTTTTCTTTCGGACTCTCTCTCCTGCAACATGTCACGAAATCGCGACATTTTTTCTTTCGGACTCTCTCTCCTGCAACATGTCACGAAATCGCGACACTTTTTCGTCCGTTCAACCTTCCTTGCAATATGTCACGAAATCGTGACATTTCTGACTCCGAACATTCTCTCTCCTCTTTGAGTCACGAAACTGCGACATGTCGCGATATCGCGACACTTTTCTAAAAACTTTCTCTCTCATCAAATGACATGTCACGATATCGCGACACTTTTCTAAAAAGCTTTCTCTCTCCTGCTTAAGTCGTGAAAATGCGACATGTCACGATATCGCGACACTTTTCTAAAAGCTTTCTCTCTCCTGCTCAAGTCGCGAAAATGCGACATGTCGCGATATCGCGACATTTTTCCAACTTACTTTCTTTCGAACTTGTCATGCCGAACCTTCATCAAAACAAATTATTTTACATCAAATCAAATTCCTTCAACAGCTTCTTGACATCAATGACAACTTATTCACTTGAGCAAATGCAATGTACCCAAGGTACCCAAAATTGCCAACAATTTTATAGATGAATATCAAGGTGAAAAGAGTGGGAAAACAATACAAGTCGATGCAAAAGCATGCTAAAAAGGTTAAACCTAGGTTTTAATAATTAAAACCCTAAAAATAGCAAAATCATGCCCCATGCCGATGGGGTGCGATATCGCTTCTGTGAAGTCGTGCCCCATCGTAACTAGGTGCGATTTCACTAAAAGGCTAAAGAAAGGCAAGGTAGGGGGAAAAGAGGCTTACCCTTGCCTAGGGCAAGGGTTAGGGACCTCTTAGGGGCTCTAAGGAAGATTACCCACTAAAAGTGGGTCAATTTTTTGTGTCTACATTTTTCCCCCTCTTTGATGCATTTAAGGCCAAGTAAATGCATCAAAGAAATATGTAGACTCCTATAAGGCAAGAAGACAACAAACACAAAGAAGGGGTGGCTAGGTTTGGACAAAGGGGTGGCGCAAGAGGGGTACCATGGAAGGATACTCTGGACTCTTGCACACTAGGTGAGGCATTACTACCACTAATGCCTCTATGGCTAGGGTGCCCCCTCGAGTTTTGAAAGGAAAGGAACCTCCTTAAGAAACTCGAAAAGGTAAAGAAAGAAAGAAAAAGCAAAACATAAAAACATAGAGAACAAAACAAGCAAGCAACAAAGCAAATATTATTGGGTACAACATGAATCTAATGCAGCTAGCATGAAATGCATAGAAGAAAGGGAAAGAAGGAAGAAGGGAAGAAAAGAAGAATGAGAAGAAGAAAAAGAAGCTCCAAAGGTCAATCATCTAAAAGCGAGAAGAAGGCTAAATCAGAACCCTGACTAGAGGGTGTTATGCTCAAAATATGGTCCATGTATGGAGTGAAGAACCCGCTATGGGTGATTGTTCAAAATGATCAAGTGGCTGGAGCGTAACCCGCTATGGATGATTGCTCGCTAGTTAATGCTATGGGTGATTACCCACTAGGATGTATGTCGAGGCCTACTAAAATGGCCAAGGAGCTGATCCTGTAATGGGGTGTTGAGCCCGCTGAGTCAAAGAGAGACGTAACCCGATAGGGGTGATATATAATGTATGCTGATGTGAATGATGTATATGCTAGTACTACCCGATAGGGTGTATGCGGATGTATGTATGAACCAATCAATATGAGCATAACACAACATGAGTGTGTGCATGTGCTAGAAGAAATAAGAGGAAGAAAATGAGGAGCAAAGAATTGTGCATGTGTGCCCCCTGCTTGAAGTTTCAGCAAGTGAAAATTCAAGAGGGAGGAAGTGATCAAAAAAAGAGAAGAATGTATATCCTTGTCTGAATCAAAGAAAGCAAAAAGAGAAATAAGAATCATGCAAAAGACAAGAATATACAAAAGGAGAATTGTATTCCTTGACTTTGACGAGAGATGATGAGCATTATAAAAACTTTCAAAGTCAAGGAAGACAAGAAGAGGAGAGAAGAAGAAATATGTAGGAGAAAACCAAGAAGAGAATTAAGGAGAAAAGAAGAAAAAGGATAGGGCCCTAGGTTGGGGTTTCGCTAGGCATCAGAGCCCTAGTGAAGAGTGCAATGCATGTGAGCTATGACCTAACTAGGTATCATCACCTGCCATTGTCATGAATCCCCAGAAACTATATGAACAAGCAATTATGAGCAAGCAGCAATGCAAATATGACAAGCAATATGCAAGAACATAATGTCAAGCAATCATGCATAATATGATAGGCAAGCATGCATAATATGTCAGGCAAACATGCAGTATGATCTAGCTAAATGCAAGTGCAACATAAAAAATGAATCAAGCATAATATATTTTTAAATGCATTATATTCATTGGTTCTTTAAGCTCTTTACCATCCATAGAAGCCAACCTATAAGCACCTGAGCCAAACTTAGCCATTATGACAAAGGGCCCCAACCAGTTGGGCTGAAACTTACCTCGAAGATCAACATGAGCATTAGTGTTCTTTTGGTTTTCCTTGAGGACAAGGTCCCCAACCTCAAAAGAATGGTTGCAAACTTTCTTAGAGTAAGATCACTGGAGCCTACCCTGATAGGCTCACAAATGCTCTAAGGCATGAATGCACTTCTCATCCAACAACTCCAATTGGTACAAATGGTCTGCATGATACTCATCATCGACCTCAGCATCTTGCAACAAGATGCACAAAGAAGGAACCTCAAGCTCAAAAGGAAACACCACCTCAGACCCATATACCAAGACATATGGTGAGGCCCCTGTGGGAGTACGCACACTAGTACGATAGGCCCACAAGGTAGGATAAAGCTGGGTATGCCAATCACGATCGATCTTACTAACTAACTTCTTCAAAATCTTGATCAAGGATTTATTGGATGCTTCGGCTTGTCCATTACCTTGAGGGTAATAAGGAGTTGACCATCTGTGCTGAATCTTGTACTTAGCACAAAGATTATAGATATCCTTATTCTTGAAAGGAGTGCCATTGTCAAAAACAATCATCGAAGGAATCCCAAACCTACAAAGAATCTAGTTGAAGATGAACTTGGAAACCTGAGTTCCAGTCACCATAGCCAGGGGTATGGCTTCAACCCATTTAGTGAAGTACTCTATCATAGTAATGATAAACTTGTGACCATCAGATGACACTAGGTTAACTTTCTCGATAATGTCCAATCCCCACATGGAGAATGGCCAAGGGGAAGAGATAACTTGAAGGTCTTGAGAAGGAGCATGAATAAGATGATCATGGCATTGACACTTGTCGCAATATCGAACATAATCACATGCATATTTCTCCATGGAAGGCCAATAATACCCCATCCAAAGGAGATTTTTGGCAATAGCATTACCACTAAAATGGCCTCCACATGAACCTTCATGAGCATCACTAAGAGCAAGTCGGGCTTCATCGAAGTTAAGACATCGCAAGAGGATACCTTCAAAAGAATATCGATACAAAGTATTGCCAATTATAACAAATCGACATGCTCTTTTGCGTAATAGCTTACGCTGATTATGATCTAAACCATCAGGCATTGATCCATATTTAAGGAAATTAAAGATGTCATTATACCATGGTTCAGATGGGGAATCTTCGATGGTAAAACACTCTAGGGGAACCAAACAAGAACTCAAAGATGCAGGTTCCTAGAGTTGTCGAATGATAATCGAAGCTTGATCATCTTCCAACTCCAAAGGGAACAAAGATGCAGTGGTAGCCATGGCATCCGCATGGCGGTTTGAGGATCTAGGGATAGACTCTATGGTTACCTTCTCAAAAGAAGACAACAACTTGGTAACAATCTCCTTATATGGTTTAAGTTTATCATCTTGAGTCTGATAAACATCGTTGATCTGATTAACCACAAGTTGAGAGTCACCAAAGACCGAAAGGACCCTAACCTGCAAAGCTAAGGCTGCTCTAAGACCAAGGATCAAAGCTTCATATTCTATAGTGTTATTCATGCAAGAAAAATGAAGCTTGAAGGACAAGGGGATGAGCTATTTTTGTGGTGTAACTAGAATGACTCCAGCTCCAACGCCCTTCATGCATCGGGCTCCATCAAAAAATAAAGTCCAAGACTCAAACTCTTCAATTTCAACATTGAAGCACTCATCGAGAAACTCAACAACTATAGGATGGGCAGCTTCTAGGGGAGCGAAGGCTAACTGATCAACAATCACCTGACCCTTGATAGCCTTCTGACCTATGAAAGTTAGGTCAAACTCACTAAGGGCCAACACCCATTTAGCAGCTCGACCTGACAGGTGGGGCTTAGACATCAAATAGCGCAAAGGATCAAACTTTGCAACCACTAATATCTTATGGCTGAGCATGTAGTGCCTTAACTTCTGGGAAGCAAACACTATGACAAGATAGAGCTTCTCTAAGGGGGTGTACCTAGTTTCATAGCTGACCAAAGTTCTACTAATATAGTAGATAGCTCTTTCTTTATTTTCATCATCATGTTGAGCCAACATGGCTCCCAAAGCATGAGTAGTGGCCGCTATGTAAAGCAACAAATGCCTACCAGGCATAGGGGGAACTAAAATAGGTGGGGAGGTGAGATACCTTTTGAGGTCATCAAAAGCTTTCTGACACTCAAAATCCCATCGAAAAACTACATCCTTCTTAAGGAGCCAAAGGAAAGGCTGACACTTATCGGCTAACTGGGCAATGAACCGATGAATAGACTACAACTTACCTTGCAGACTACGCAATTCGATCAAGGTGCGGGGAGGAGGTATATCAATGATAGTTGCTATCTTAGCAGGGTCCACTTCAATGCCTCACCTAGACACTATGAAGCCTAGCAACTTGCCAGATGTGACTCCAAACACACACTTAGCAGGTTTAAGATGAACTTTATATTGTCGAAGCCTTTCAAAGATTCATCTTAAATCATGGACATGATCCTTTCATTCTAGTGAATGAGCCAAAAGGTCATCCACATAGTCCTAGAGAATATCATGCATCATGTCATGGAAAATATAAGTCATGGCCCATTGATAGGTAGCTCCCATATTTTTCAAGCCAAAAGGCATGACTTTCTAGCAGAAGGTACCCCATGGAGTAGTGAATGTTGTCTTGGCCTGATCTTCAGGAGCAATCATAATCTGATTGTAACCTGAGAAACCATCCATGAGTGAAAGCATTCCACATTTGGTAGTGAAATCTACAATCTGGTCTATGTTGGGCAAGGGAAAATCATCCTTGGGACATGCTAAGTTAATGTCCCAAAATTCGGTACATACTCTGATTGTTCCTTCTTTCTTAGCTATAGGAACGATATTAGAAATCCAATCAGAATAGTCGATGGCTTTTATAAAACTGACATCAAGGAGTTTTTGGAGCTCCTCCTTGACTGAAAGGGTGACCTTCAAATGCATCTTCCAAAGCTTCTGCTTAATAGGCTTAGCACTAGGCTTAACTACCAAATGATGCATGACAAGGGAGGGATCAAGCCCTGGCATGTCGGCATATGACCAAGCAAAAATATCTTGATATTATTTCAATAAATTGGTCAATTGCTCCCGCTCATCCATGGTCAGGGCTTTGCCTAACTTAAGGATTCTAGGGGCTTCCTCAGAACCTATGTTCACATCTATGGTCTCCTCAATGAGGATAGACAAATCATCCTCAAGAGGAGGTGGGGCAGGAATCACTCCTAATTGCTCAAGGTCCTCGGGAGACATAGAACCAAAGTCCACTTGAGAACTAGAAGACTCAACTTGCATATGCAAGGGATAAACCCATCAAAGCAGATGTCATTCTAAGGTAAAGCCTCATCTATAACATGCGACTCTAGGGTTAAGACCATAGGAGAGGGTGGACCCTCATCCTCAACACTCCACTCTAAACCTTGATGAGATTCATCAAAGAGAAGATCTAAACAAGAAGAGTCATCTTGATCCTGTGATGAAATATTTGTAGAAAATTTCTTAGAGGAAGATTGTGAGGAATGAATTTGGGCTAAATCCTCTGGTGAGAAAAATTCAAATGGATGAGGATCACCCATGATAGAAATGATTTGGTTTTCAAATTCAAATTTCACACATTGATGAAAAGTAGAAGGGATGACCTTCATCGCATGAATCCATGGTCATCCAAGAAGAATATTAAAATATGCAGGACAAGACACCACGTAAAACATTGTATTCAAAATTTTAGGTCCAACTCTAAGAGGGAGTGATATAGTACCACAAGCCTTTTGAGACTCATTGCTGAAAGTTTTAATGATGTCACTAGTTACAATTAAATCTTCCTCTTTCAATCCAAACTTCTGAAAGAAATGATGTGTACATATGTTAAGTGAAGAACCATTATCAATCATGACCCTTTTGATGAGAGTATCCCCAATAAAAGTAGTGATATATAGAGATGAATCTTCTTGTATTTCTAAGAAAGACATATCATTATCTAAAAATGTGAGATGAGGCATCCCAAGAGAACTTACAACCTTTGCTATATCACTAGGAGAAATATCTGGAGGTATTGATTGCTGCTTCAAAATATTTACCATAGCTTCTTCATGGGCTTGAGAATTTTGTAGAAGTTCTAAGAGAGAAATATTTGTTGACACACTCATCTCCTATTGAGATCATTGAATTTGTTGACTTTGTACTAACTTCTCTGGAGTAGTTGTTATCATTCCAACCATATTGTTATCATACTGATGTGGCACACTCTTATAGGACACTTGGTTGGTTTGTCTAGTTCTATCCTAATTCTGTTGGTTGCTTGAAGACTAAAAACTACTAGTGTCAATACGACCAACATCAATTAAATCCTGAACCACATGTTTCAATATTTTACAAGAATTTGTCCAATGTCCTTCTACTCTATGATATGCACAATATTGATCTACCTTATACCAATGAGTTGTAGTATCTGGTTGTCTTATAGGAGGTAGTTCAATTGCCTTAGCTTCTAATAATTGCTTCAAAACTACTTCCATAGGTATATTAAGTCTGGTAAAATTCCTTTGAGGAGGTTTCTGAAGTACAATATTTTGTAGGCTATTAGTGACATTATTAATAGGCCTACTATCATTATCACCTCTTATATGCTTATTCTTATGTTGAGACTTAGTAGACTTTTCTTCTTTAGTCTTAAGTTGACCTCTTCTAATGAGAGCTTGTTCCACTTTTCTTGCTAACTCAATTGCTTGATCAAGAGATGTGACAGTAGTAGTTTCTAGTGCATAAGATATCTGTTCTTGTAAATTACTAATGAATATATCAAGCATATATTTCTGAGACACAGGTTGTCTTAATCGGCCAACTAAACTTCTCCAATGAGCTAAGAATTCTGAAAAAATTTCTTCTTTACTTTGCTTCAGATCATATAGGTCTCTCATTGTCACTTCCTTTTCAATATAAGCACTAAATTGATGAACAAACATCTCTGCAGTCTTCTCAAAGCTCTTTAAAGAATAGTTGGGCAACCGATAATACCATTCTAATGCAACTCCAACAAGACTCTTTGGAAATATTTTCAATAGAAGCATATCATCATAAACAAGATCATGGCAAGCTATCCTGAATCCTCTTAGATGCTCTATTGGATCTTCTATCCCTTTATAGATTGGTAAAACTGGCATAGGAAAATGCTTGGGATAAGGTCTAGCAGCAACAATAGGATCCAATGGCTGACTACACATTTCCTTATAACTGTATGTAAACCCTGAAGGCTGAATCATATCCATCCTTGAAACCAACTGATTCACTATATTTGCCAAATTCTGCATTTTTGGATTATGTGTGTTTCCAATATTCCCTTGACTTAGGTTGGACATGAGAAGGTTATTGTTATATGTGGTGCCTTGTGAGAATGGAAGATTAACTTGTGGTGGAATAGAAGCAATAGTGTTGACATTAGAAGATGAAGGAGGAAATTGAAAATAATTTTGGGTGCCACTACTAGTTGGAGGAACAGGTGGATTCCATCCAATGTTGGTGGTCATAGTAGTGGCATAAGTAGGTTGACAAGTTTGATTACCATGATTCAAAGGTTCACTCAAAGGATTTTCTTGAAGTGGGATATCCTTTTCAAGTAATGCTTCTTCCTCTAAGGCTAGATCCAATGCATGTTTATGATATTTATAGAAAGTCCATACATGGTCAAAATATTTAAAGATGAGATTCCCATTGGGATCTTGAATAGGATCAAGATGATTATCAACCTCTTCTTCTAGGTTATGATTTTCTCTATCAATTTGATCATTCTCATGAAAAATCTCATCAAACCTAAGGAGTCTTCATCCTTCCCCAAGGTCAGAAGCCATTGAGAAAAAGGAAAAATACAAGAAGAAGAACTAAGACCAAAGAGACCTATGCACTCACACAAGGAAATTATATTTTTAAATATTTGGCACACAAATTAATGATCTTGCTTATTGTTTTCAAAATAAAAGGAGGTGTTCACGTCGGGTTCACCAAATATGTAGAGGGGGAAAACTACCCTACCATGTACAATTCCCAAAAAAGGTTGGATCTACAAAGATAGAAAGCCTTATGGGGTGAACCATGGGGGTATGTTGTTCTCTACACTCGGTGCTAGGGGGAAGGGTTCACCAGGAATGGTTTAAGGACTCACTCCAAGTCCTCAAGATTTTGGGATAGTTTGATGTATTCAGTTTCAAGCAATCACCTAAGTTTGGCCTTTCTAGATCTATGCTATGAAAGATAAAGGACAATGTAAAAATTAGAATGCAAGAATACAAGAGCTAACCTAATATGATTCTTTCTTTGAATGCTTGCTAACCTAGGGTTTTATCTAGAAAACCTTTAAAGCAAGGGCACAAGATAAATGCACAATATTAACCCTAGATGCACACTATATGCTTTTCACTTTTAGATGCCTAAGAATCAATATTCAGATCAGATCTTCAACCAATAAAATAATTAGAACACTTATCTTGATCGGTGGTTGATCCTAGCTTTTTCTGCCTCTTGTCCAATGATATCAGAAATACCTATTTCTGCAAGATAACTTATGAAACACTTGAAAATGGGATTAGCATTAGGGGGCCTGCTTAGGCCATTGTACAACAATGCTTGGAGGCGCAACAGTCAAGCCCCCTAGGTCCTTTTAGATGACCTTTGAAAACAAAAGCAGAAATTGACCTTTGGAGAATTAATCATAAAACAACAATGCAACAACAGAGAAACAAAAAATAGATTATGCTATCATGCCCTAGATGCAATTTAGAAAATACTCATGCAATCAAAATCTGACAGATACCCCTAGTTCAGTCCTAGGAAAAATCATGCCTCATAGATAGTGGGCACGATAACGCTACAGGAAAAATTGCACTCCATCAGAATGGGGCACGATCTCGCTTCTGTGAGAGAAAACCCTAAATTAGGGTTAGCGAAGTCATGCCTCATCGAGGACAGGGCACGATTTCGCTTCAGACACATGAAAAATAAAAGATAGATGCAGAACGTAAATAAATGCAGGAAACAAAGTGCGCACAACCTGATGGATGATGCAGAAGCAGGCAGAAGAGATCGAGGTATCCAAATGGGCACTCTCTTTCCTTCCGAACCACAACACGAATCCACCAAACCACACAACAATCCAAATCAATGCAGTAGAAGATCAAATCCAAAATTCGCACTTCGGGGTTAGCTTGTAGAAGAAACAGGAAGCAAAGCGAAAGTAAAAATGCGAGCACAAATCAATCATAAGAATTTTGAGCTTAATTGTGTCTAAAATAGTTCCTTCATTCTTATGAAAGAGTGAGATTAACCCCTCCTTTTATAGATGAAATTCAGGGTGAAAAGAGCGAGAGAAACAAACACAAGCCGATGCAAAAGCATGCTAGAAAAGGTTAAACCTAGGTTTTAATAATTAAAACCCTAAAATAGAAAAATCGTACCCCGTGCCGATGGGGTGCGATATCGCTTCTACGAAGTCGCACCCCATCGTAACCGGGTGTGATTTCTCTAAAAGGCTAAAGAAAGGCAAGGTAGGGGGAAAAGAGGCTTACCCTTGCCTAGGGCAAGGGTTAGGGACCTCTTAGGGGCTCTAAGGAAGATTGCCCACTAAAAGTGGGTCAATTTTCCATGTCTATACTCCTAAATACTTTCATCTCCTATCAATCAATTTCCTTAGAGTCGAGGTCTCTATCCAAGACCCATTTAATTTACCAATGACTACCTTATATTTGAGCAAAAATAATCATTGCTCTATGAGGCCCTCCCTAATATTTACTATTTGAAATGATTATATGAATTTAGCTATAAATTAGTTCATGAGAAGGACACTATAAATTGATATTTACTAAAATTTACCAATATATTCTATAGCAATGATATTGTTTGAACTAGAACTTACATCTCCCAAAATTCTATACATTTGATAATAATATCTCTATAACAAACCTACAATAATCCACATGCAAAACTTCAAAGATAATAAAAAATATAGCTAAAAAATACTACACCCAAATGGAATGTCCTACCTTGCTAATGCTTTAACCTTCCATTGCTCCTCTTTGTTCTTAAATTCTACCATGGTCCTTCTTGAATGAATCTTTACCCTACTTTGATCCCATATAATTTAATTTATTGCATATATAGGATAACTATATATTGAGTAAACAATATCTATCTCTTTAACTTATTACCTCATGGACATTAAAACTAATTTATCCTTTATATTTTTAAAGTAGAATTATTTATATATATGGAAACCCTATCATTAGTTGTAGGTAAGTAATTGGTTTATCGCTAAATTTAGCATTTAGTGTTACTATATATTTGTATTGTAATTTCAAATTAGGTTATCATGAATATTATTTTGTAGTGAGCATTACTCTAGGAGGTTTCTCCCTCGAAGTGGCACAATGAACACTATGATTATAAGTGTTATTTCTCTAATATATTGTTTTATCTAGTTATGAGTCTTATTTTTTTATTTTTATTATATGAGTTGAGCTATTATATCATCCATATTTACACGTAATCTACTTTTAAGTTCTATTTATGCTCTATTTTTGTTATAAGTGCATTATGTAGCATCATAGCACTTTCTTGACCTCTTAGCTTCCAAAACAAATCAGAAGAAAACTCTTAGTAGTCAAATATTTTTGTTGAGATATAAAATTTTTGTAGTACTAGAAGATTCTAGGTTAGAAACATGACCATGTAGTTTAAAATCATAGAGATCTATCGATTTTTACTAAGCACATTCACCCCCATGATGGTGTATGAAGTGAGGAGTTATGGCTCCAATACCTAGGCCTTAGAAAAATTAGCACAGTAGTTTGGACTCAACATACCCTTGGGTATATCAAATACCCCCTAGGGTTCCTAATATCCTCATTAGTGAGCTAATTGGCTATCTATTTTTGTTGTACATTTATAATAGCACTCAAAGACATATCCTTGGCATATTCAAGGAATCATGTATTGCGACTAAGGGAAAAATATATCCTCCTTAGTTTGATCCATGAAATATTACCATGTAATATTGTTGGAAACCTTATGGTATATTAGAGAGCTACAAAAACTAGTCACCTCCAGATTGTAATACCAACATTGACCAGCGATCCTTCAAGCTCAGTCAAACAATATGTAAGTAGTAGAAAGGATTTTGTGAGCATTGTTTGGTACACAAAATTTAGACTTTAAAGAATTTTTTAAATTTGTGACTATAGTTTACTCACTAGACAAAAAATATGGTATTAGGCACTAAAAAATAATCAATAAAATAGGATATGGAAGCACTAAATGAATAAATAGAGCAAAACCAATAGTCCTAGCACCAAGTAAATATGTTATAGAACAAATGAGAAGTATGGAACCTCACTTGAAATGGATTCCAAAGCTTATACAAGTGATGAATAAAATGAGCTAAAAATTATCAGGTATGCACAAGAAGATTAAAGGAGTGAGATATTAGATAAATCAAAATAAATTGACACATCCATTGTTTCTTATAGGTAGTTCATCTAGTGGAGGTTCAAGATCAACTCAAGGGAACCCAACCAACCAATCAATTCTAGTCCCCAAAATCTCATTTCTTAGATTTGATGGTGGAGATCCAACTTGTTGGATATACAAAGTAAATCAAATCAATTATTTAGTTTACATCAAATCAATGATAATGAAAAAGTCTAATTGCTTTTAAATATAGATGATTCTCCAGCTAGACTGGTTTTTGGACATAAAATTCAACATGGTACACCCACATGGCAATAATTTATTGATGAGCTATGTCAATGCTATGGACCAATGTATTATGAAGATTCTATATAAGCCTTGATAAAATAATATCAAACAAGGTCAGCTAATAGTTATTTAGAGGAATTTAATATTTTTGCAGGTTGTATGTAGGGATTGGATGATTATTTTTTCAAGAGTTTTTTATTGGTGGCTTAAGAGAACATATACAAGTGGAGGTAAAAAATGTAATCCAAGTATTTTCAAGGAAGCGATGCGATTAGCCTAATTATTAGAGGAAAAAATTTATACCAATCCACATAGAAATCCTCAAAAATGGAAGAGAGAAAATCAAACAGATTTCATTTTAACTATGATGAAAATTGTTAGGGGACATAGATGTAAAGAACAAAAAAATATCCCAAAAGAGACATCATGTTGGTATGTCTTTGGATTCTCATCAAGGAGACCCATGTTTTAATATTTTTTAGATAAATATTGAGGATCAACGACCCAAAAGAGACATCATGTTGGTATGTATTTGGATTCTCATCAAGGAGACCCCTATTTTAATATTTGTTAGATAAATATTGAGGATCAACGAGTTAATAAGTCATCATATTTTTTGGATAAATATTGAGAAGTGTTTGAGGAGCCAAAAGGTTTACTGTTGTCCAAGGAGAACATGACCATATGACCCAATATTGAGAATCCAACCACCAAATGTTCTTCCTTTCAAATAACATTTCTAGAAAAATAATAAAAAAGAGAAAATTATCACAAAGCTCTTGGAAGTAGGAGTTATTCAACCTAGCACTAGCCCATATTCCTCTCCAATAGTCATGGTCTTAAAGAAACAAGGGGATGGAAGGATGTATCCTAAATTTTGAGCTCTTAACAAGTTGACAATCAAGGATAAATTCTCTATTCTAGAGACTGATTATTTTCTAGATGAATTATAAGGCTGCAAGTACTTGATCAAATTGGATCTATATTTGGGTTATCATAAAATTAGAATGAAGACAAAATATGTACCAAAAATTGTCTTGCAAACTCATGAGGATCATTACGAGTTCTTAGTAATGCCCTTTGGGCTTTGTAATGCTCCTTCCACATTTCATAGTTTGATGAATAATATATTTAAGACTTATTTAAGATTATTTTTTTAGTATTCTTTGTTGACATTCTCATCTATAGCAAGATATGGGAAGCCCATAGACAACATCTAGAACAAATCCTCCAAACTTTGTAGCAAAATCAAATTTATCTAAAATGACTTAAGTGTGATTTTGGCCTACCCAAGGTGGAGTATTTAGGTCATATTGTATGAACAAATGGAGTGTAGGTGGATCCCAAGAAAATTGAAGCTATCCATAAGTGGTTGATACAAAAAATAATAAAAGTCTTAAACCGTTCTTTGGGATGAGAGACCATTACAAGAAATTTGTGAGAAATTATGGTAAAATTATTCCACCTTTATATGCCTTATTTGAGAAAAAATTTTTTGGCTAGCATGATGTCATTGATGAAGATTTCTTGGTCTTAAAACAAGAAATGTATGACACCAATCTTAGCTATGCCAAACTTTTCAAAAATTATTTCCATTGAATGTGACACATGATATAGGGGTATGGGGACATTGCTAATGTAAGAAGGAAGTTCTCTAGAATTCATTAGCAAGGATTTCTATTAATGTTTTTTAGTAAATCATATTAGAAGAAGGAAATATTGGAAACTCTTCATATAGGAGACCATATTTAATGGGGAAATAATCTTATCTTAAAAATGACCACTCTAGTCTAAAATATTTTTTAGATCAAAGAGTGTCATAACCATAGCAACAAAAATGGATTACAAAAATAATAGGCTATAATTATGATATGATATACATAAAGGGACAAAGAGAATGTGGTTACATACGCATTATCACAAAACATGGTCGAGAAGACTCATTTTTTACCATATCTCTACCATGTCCATATTGGTTATAAGGGTTTAAAAAAGAGTGGGAAACATACCTCGCACTATAACTCATTTATAAATTACAACATGATCCCATAACCAAATCCAACTATGACAAGAAGAACGAGGTTCTCAAGTATAAATAGAGACTAATATGAGGATGACAATCAAAATTTATCTAGATCCTAGAGGAGTTACATGATTCACCATTTGCAGGCCACTTAGGCTTTCTTTAGACATATGAACGAATCAAATATTCTTTCTATTGACCAGGTATAAAGGGTGGTATTTGTATTTATGTATCTGAGTGCGATATCTGTCAATGTCACAAAGGAGAAATTATTTCATCACCTGTTATTCTATAAACTCTACTAATTTCTAATAAAGTTTGGGAGGACATATTTATGGATTTTATGGAATTATTTCCTTAATCAATAGGTAAATTTATTATTATGATGGTGGTAGATAGATTATCTAAGTATACCTATTTATGTGTATGAAGTCATCCATTTCACCCATCCACTTTGGCCAATATTTTTTTGGAAATTATTTTCAAATTACATGGAATGCCATAGAGATCTCATTTTTACCAACCATTTTTTGGAAGAATTATTCAAGCTACAAGGTACGTATTAGAATATGAAAATTACATATCACCCTCAAATTTATGCGTAAACTAAAGTGGTAAACAAATGTTTAGAAACATATCTTCATTGTTTAGCCTCAAAAAGATAAATTCAATGGTCCTATTGATTTATATTGGCCAAGTGGTGGTATAATTCTACTCATCATACTGCAACAAATATGACCCCATATGAAGTAATTTATGGACAGAAGCCTCATATGATGACTTCATAGTTACTAGGTACCTCCAAAGTTCTAGTAATCAGGATGGCCCTTTAAAACAAAGAAGATATTTAAATAAAATCTAGTCAAAGCATATAATAAAATGAAACAACATATTGATCATCATCAAACAAAGTGTATTTTTGAGGTGGGTGATATAGTGTTTTTAAAATTATAGCCATATAAATAGAAATCAATCACATATAAGGGAAGTTAGATAAGGGCCAAACTATTCAAGGTTGTTGAGATCCCAAGAAAGGTTGATAATTCCCAAGAGGGGAACGTCAGAAATACCAAGTTTTGAAGTTGATAATGAAAGATATATGCAATGTCAATTCAAAAGAGTACATGCACCTAGAATCTAGTCTAGAGAAACTGGAGTGTGTAGAAGCATAACAACTAATTTGGAGAGAAACACAGTGTCATGGATTTGAATCACAATACTAAGAAGAGGTGGATGTTTTTATAGAATTAAATTTTTAAACAAGGCAATAACTGAGACATTAATCATAGAATAGAGAGTGTATCAAAATCAAAGTTGGAAGTGAAATGGTCAATAGAACCGGTTGGAAACAAGTTGGGATTGAAATAGAGAAATATTTGAGCATTAGTGGTAAAGGTTTGCAAAAGATAAATTTAGATTCATTATGGAGTATTTATCAATGTGCATGGTAAAACATTTGTTTATTATGAAATAATTATCAAGTGTCTAATAACGTATTTATTCATTATGGAATATTTATCAACATGCCAGGTTGAAATAAAAGACCTTTATCAATCTTTATCAGATAATCCCAAGCACATGTAGGTCATATATCATAAAACGCACATGTATTTATCAACTTGGAATATTTATGGAAGGAGGATGAATTAATGTTGGAATAATTAAATTAAACAAGGATAGAATGTTAGCCATAAAATATAGTACACACAATAGAAACTATAAAATAAGGTACATAAAATTGAATCTTTCATTTATTTAATATATTCAACAAAATATTATTGAACTGGAGATTAATTGAAAAATTAAAGGAAAATAATAAAGTGAAGAAGAATATAATTAAATTAATTGGAGGAAGGAAGAAATAAATACTTTGAGGAAGTCATAAGAAGATTGGAAATATTATTAAAAAAAATTATATTGTGCAATAAATGAGAGTTATAAGAATCAAATTATTGAAATGTTATATAAAATTATTATAGAAGCGAGGAAGTGCGAGCCAAGAGGGAGTGCAAGCTGAGAGGAAGTGTGAGCTAAGGAGTGTGAGCCTAGTCATGGAAAAAGAGAGGCAGGTTCATCTAGAGTGCATAAATAATTCAAACCCTTACCATGAATGAGTAAAACATTATTTTCAAAAAATTGATGAAGCAAAGAAATACCAAGAAAAATAAGAGATAAGGGATATTTTGATCTAATATGGAGTGCAATTTGGGAGTGAGTGTGAGGCAAGAGAGAGTGCAAGTTGAGATCAAGTGCAAGTCAAGAGAGAGTGCAATCCAAGAGGGAGTGTAAGCCAAGAGCGAGCCCCATTAGCTAGTATGGAAGGAAAGTCATATTTGAAAGCTCTAATGGGAAGTTAGGATGCCCTAGTTGAAATTATGGAGGCTCAATTTGGAGATAAGTAGAAGAGAAAATACATGGTAAGTTTGATCTAGGTAGCATATGTTACACCAGAAGTGAATATCAAGTATGAGATGATTGAGCATGATATAACGGTTCTTAAGAGTAGATGGTTAATATGTAAGTTCCATAGACATTGGCCAAGGTTTTTGAAGATTCAAAATTGGATCAAGTGGAAGTGGAGACTAAATTTAAGTTACTCTATGAATTTTCTTCCTAATGGTTTTTTTCTCATCATCTTTTCTAGTTCAAAAATTAGGGATAATATAATGGTTGGTGGTTGATGGTTTATGGGAGGAGATGCACTTTATTTGAGACCATAGAATGAAAGTTTTTCTATTGAGGCAAAAACTTTTAAAAAGCTTCTAGTATGGGTTAGATTTTTTGGATTTTCATATCAGTTTATAAATAAGGATGTTTTGAAGAATATTGAAAATACCCTAGGGGAATTCATCAAGGAAGTACTAACTACTAAGGAGTGAAAGCATGTTATATATACTCAAATATGTGTTGCTATTGATATTTCAAAACCTTTGCCACAATCCATTAAGATTAAATATGAATTAAGAGAATAAGATCAACAAGTAGATTATAAAAATATCATATTTCATTGTCATAATTGTTATGAGATTGGACACATGGCAAAATTTTACAAAGTGAAAACTATGAAAAAAGAGAAAAAAATCCAGCCATGAGATAAAATTCAAGATAAAGCAAGGAAATCATAAAATAATAGAAGCTAGATCAGATCAAGGATATTCTACTCCAAAAGAAGAGGCAAAAAAATCCTATCTACAATAGCATTTGGAAAATTCAAAAGGAATTAAAGGTATAAAAGAAGATGTGGAGAGAAATCCTAAAACAAAGACAACAAAAGAGGTCAAGTTTACTCCAGGTAAATCATCTTCATTTTCCTCAAGTAATATAGAATCCTCTCTAGGTAATAAAAGTGAAAGGGATGAAGATGTTATCCCTTACACTTAAGGGTTTCAAGAACAACATAATAAAGAAATAAGAATGGAGGAAACCCATAACAATTCAAGGTTTTTAGGGTAGAATAAGAAGATGATTGCTATAAAAGAGAATCCTTGCACTTTAAGGTTTCTAGGGCAACATAAAGAAGATTGTGCTTTTGAGGTTATTCCTTACACTTTGGATCCTTCAAAACAAGGCAAACCTAAAGTTGATAAGTCTTACTATGAGTAGTGTGAGAAGACTAAAGAGACTAATGAAGATGAAAGTATTTCTAGAAATTAAAAAAGAGATAGAGGACGACCTAAGAAGCAAAAACAAAGAGAAAAAGAAACCCACAGGGATATTGATATGGGAAAATAATAGAAAATATCACAAGTGCTAACAAGAAGTGGGTCTAAAACCATAAATAAAAATAAAAATAAACAATAAAAATAATATCTTGGAATATTAGGGAATGAATAAGAACCATAAAAAAGGTATTAAGAAATTGTGAGGTTGTTATAGACAAAATATTTATAGATATGGAAGTAATGTTGAATTTCATCTTGATACAATTTATTTTAGAAGGCATTTGATACAAAAGGAGTTTATTGTGGAAACTTAGCAATTTGAGGAAGGTGGAGAATATCTTTGATATAAAGGCAAATGAAGAATATCTTTGATAGAAAGGTAAAGTTGGATATGCTTTAATTAACTTGTTAGAAATGTAATGAGAGCAATATAATGTTTTATTTTTGTAATGGAGTGGCCCCCAATAGAAGCCACACATAGCTTATTAAAAAAAAAAAATAGGAGTTATAAGAAGAGATAAATATTGAAGGAAATAAATATTTGAAGAATTAAAGAAGAAAGAAGAATGGGAAAAGAAGAGTGAAAGATATTGAAATGAAATTCTTGAAGGAAATTAATTTGGGAGTTATAAGAAGAATTTAAGAATATTAAAATTGAAATTAAAGAAGAGAAAATTAATTTAAAGGAAAATAAATTACAGAATGAAGAAACGTGAAATTGAAATAAATAAATTGAAGAAAAAAATTAATGATTGAAGAAAAGAATTGAAAAAAAAGAAATTAAAGAAGAGGAAAATTATTTTGGAGTTATGAGCTTGATATTTCTAGCATGGTAATTAAAGAAGAAAAACACAGAAAAACAAATATTTAGTATACTTCACCAGAGGATAGTACAATTAAAGAAAAATGACCAAAAGTCTCTTAAAATCCATTTATGAAGGAACTACTAAAAATGAAAAGGATGTATCAAACAAATTGATGGGATGTTTACAATCCATTCATAAAGAAGCTAAAAATGAAGATTTTTAAATTCTTTAACACTACGTAAATGGTCTTATCAATGACACTAATGATTGTTATAAAAATTTCATTACAATACCTACTAGTTTATAGAAAATAGTACATTAACGCAATAGTCACTCTAAATGTTCTTAAGACAATTTTTTTTGAAGAATTGAGGAATAAGCTTATAATGAAAGGTGTATGCTAAGATATATTTTAAAAATACAGTAGAGAGGGGAGGGTCCCGATCCCTTCCCTGCTCCTCCTCCCGTGGTTCCTGCCCAGTCCCTGGCTCATCCCAGGTCATCCTTCCCTGGGATTGTTTGTTGCAGATGATCTCCTTGAGGGAGATCCTTCTCCTCTTTCTGCACCTCTCCCAGTCGGTCAAGGTTCCCTTGTTTGAGTTTTTGGCTTGGTGCTTCCCAGGGTTCCTTGCTATTTTCGGGATCCCTTCCATTTTTTTTTCCCTTAGGCTTCCCCCTAGGGTTTTTTGTAGGTTTTTGGCGTGGATCTAGTTCCCTGCGGTTCTCTGGGTGGTGGGGGTGATTGGTTGGGTTTTTGACGGCTTCCTAGGGTTTCCTTTGAGGTCCTTACTACTTTGGGGGTGGTCTAGGGGGGCCTCTTTCCCCCTTTTTCTAGTGAATCCTCTCTGGGATCCTGTGGCTGTTGTTGGTCCCATCCCTGTGGGGAGGGCCCTCTTCGATTTCCCGCTTGGAGGCTTCTTTGTGCTGGTTCTGCTCCTTGGTGGACACCCTGGGCATTTTTTTGGCCTTGGGGGGGGCTTTTTATCTGCCTGGGTTGTTCCCAGCCTCAGTCCCAGTTCCCTAAAGTTTCTCCTGTGCAAGGATGGGATTCTTGGCCCTTGTTGTTGGGGTTCTCTGGGTTCTGCTGCATTTTTCAAATCATGGGGGGATCTGATCTATGCATGCAGACCCTGGATCCCCCAAGCTAGGCTCCCAGGGATCCCATATTTGTGGTTGTTACCTCTTCCCGCCTGGGATCCCCAGTCCCTGTATCCCTGGTCCCTTAACCTATTGTATTTTCTTGCTGGTTGTCTTGGGGGCGAGATTCTCTTGGTGGTGCTTTCTGGTTGCTTCCCGATGGGCGGGATCTCCTCTTTGTTGGTTTTCAACTACTTCCTACTGGGCGGGATTCCCCCTTTTTTTTGGGTAGGATGGTTTCTCGTTGGGCGGGATGGTTTCCCGCGGGGCGGGATTCTCCAAAACCGCTAGGTTTCTCGCTGGGCGGGTTTTTCTCATTTCCTACTGGTTTTCTCGAGAGGCGGGATTCACTTGGTAGAGGTTTTTGTTGCTTCCCGTTGGGCGGGATCTACACTGGGATGGATTTCAGCTACTTCCCACTAGGCGAGATTCACTCTTTGGTGGTCTTCGACTGTTTCCCGCTAGGCGGGATTTATATTATAATGGTTTTTTGCTGCTTCTTCGGGCGGGATTTACACGATGGCGGTTTTCAGCTGCTCCCCGTTGGGCGGGATCTTCAAACTTACCTTCCTTCGAAATTGGTGGTTTCCCGCTGGGCGGGATTGTTCAAATTTACCTATTCCCGCTGGGCGGGATTTCTGTTTGTTTTTCATTTTCAGGGTATTGGTGCCTTGGGCCCAAAATTTTGTTGTAATGGCTTATTCTCGGCATGTTATTTCCAACTCTTATGTAATCAGGTTTTGGGATCCTAGTTAAAACCCGCTGTAAATACAATAACTACTTATCAAAAAAAAAAAAGGTGTCTGCTATGACACAAATGATTTAAGGTCTATGATAGCTAATGCATGTTGTGATACCATAGATTTAAGACCCATGATGATAGATGCATGTTGTGACACTAGTGATCTTCATCAAAAGAAAAATGAGAATTGTGATGATGTAAGTTGTGATACTTGTGATTTGGGACCCACAACAACATATACAAAAGAACTTGATTGAAGAACAAACATTGCATGTTTAACAAGGGATTTGAACATTGTTCATGAAGACAAAGAGTTTACACAAAGTATATGTGACAATAGACATTGTAATGATATCAACAATAATGACAGAGATTGCAATAGAATTTTTAATAGGAAAGAGTGGCACAAATTCTTAAATATTTTGGGAAGAGAATATTGTAAAGCAAAATAGTGAAGACATCAAACAATTAGGTAACAAATATGGAGATTATGACAGACATAAACATAATATAGAAAGATGTTGGGATCTTCATTATTGTGAAATTTGTGGAGGTAATAATCACTCTAAAAAATATTGTTGGTACAAAGGAAATAATAATATGAATATGAATTATGGATGGATAAGCATGCACAAATGAGATAAGATGAAAGAAATAATAAGGATAACACTAAATGAAATTTTTAGAAAAGTTTTTCCAATCCCAAATATTGCTAGAAAAAGGGTGTAACTTCTTCAACAATCGATCTAGAAGAACAAAATCAGTACCAAAATCAAAACAAGTCAAAATGTATTAGTTAAGTTGGATTAAGAAGATGGAAGAATATGAAGTAAAGGGACCTTCATACCAAATAATATATTACAAGGGGTATTGGAGGTATTACATTATTTGGTGACTTATAGATAGTTTAGATTAGGGTGTGTTTGATATTTCGATCTATAGTAGGTGTCATGTTCTTACATGTGTGAGGTGTCATGTTAGTGAGAGTGAGTTATGCAAGTGAAGTGTCAAGTTTAGAAGTGAGGAGTTATGTGTAATTATGAGAGACTTTATCATTATGTAACATGTGATATTTATTATGCAAGAGAGAAACACGAAGAGTTGGATCTCTTGCGAATTTGAGGAGAATAAAGGTCAAGAATCGTGCATACAAAGAGTCTCATATATTTTTATGTTGAGGACAAAGCCATGTAATATTATCGAAGAATCATTGTATTTATGCATTGCTTATAGTAGATGCATTTTCAATAAAGATTTATTTATTTATTTATTATACTAGAGGAATCAGTAATTTGTTACAATTTTTTATGCCTCTTCGTGGGTTCGAATCTCGTTCCTTATCTCCACTATAACCTTCAGTTGTATCAGGTAAACCTTTTACATAGCCAGCTCCACTGATGCAACATGCTCATCGATACTACAGGGCCCGAGGAATTGGAACCCTGGTCTCCGCGCTCTTACAGAAGCATTTTGACTGTTGAACCAAGCCCTTGGACCCAACATTTTCAATAAAGGTTGTCATGTGTTTATTGTTCATTATTTGAGTGGCTTATTGTCTAAAAATATTGTGAGATTCTTAGAAATTTTCTTATAATGAAATAGTATTGGATTGCCAACAATAATAAAAAAAAGTTATAAAAGTGAGAGAACATTATCTTGTTGAATTCAACCCCACATAATTAAAAAGTAAAAATACTCATGGTTCAATGAAGGACCATTTTACACCAACTAAATTATGGAATAAAAATATAAAAAAAAAAAACAAAAGAGAATTAAAAAGGAAAGAATATATACTTTTTGTACTTCAAAAATAATTGAAACAAAACACATTTTATTTAAATAAAATACAATGAGTGTAATATTTTTTCTTTTCTATTTAGCCATTCTCAATTGAAAAGCAAAAATACTTATGATTCAATGAAGGACCACCTTACACCAACTTAGATGTGAAATAAAAATATGAAAGAGACCAAAAGAGAAATAAAAGGAGAGAATATATACTTTTTGTACTTCAAAAATAATTGAAACAAAAAATACATTTTATTTAAATAAAATACAATGAGTCTAATGTTTTTTCTTTTCTATTTAGCCATTATGAATTGTCTTTGTAACGTAAATGGAGAAGACGAGCCTAGCCCTGTTCAATATGAGGTCTACGGTTCGAACCTTTGCACTACAAAGGGGGACACACAGGTTGTATGTTAAAATTTTCTATAGATAAGCATAGCTCTCGGCTTTACGAGGGGGCATGGTTGAAAAGAAATTGCTCATGTGCGTTGAACATGAGGTCTACGGTTTGAACCTTTGCAATGCAAAGGGGATACAAAGGTTCTGTGCTAAATTCCTTATAGATAAGCATAGCTCTCGGGTTTACGAAGGATCATGATTGGGAGGAAACTGCTGCTCCTGTACGTTGTTAGTCGTAAGAATTTCTCACACTAACCTAAAATTTTGAAACCAAATTAAAAAAAATATGATCTTTTGATTTTATACTTTAATTTTTTATAATAGAATCGATACGACGATGTAGTTGTTGTTTAGACGTTTGCTAGGCCGGCCAATGTGAGAATCTTTGACTTAAAAGAAAAATTCTAATCACCTTTTATAATCATCATGTCCTTTTAGCTTAATCTAAGAGCATATGTGACATATACCTAAAAAGGAATCGACGTATCTCCCACCAACCAAGAAATTTTTTAAAGGTTGTTGAGATAGGTAAGCATGAGGTTGGCTGATAGAAGATTGGCTGATAGAAGGGTTCAAACTTAACGGGGGTAGGTAGAGCAGGAATGGGAATTGTAGGTAAAAAAAAAAGGAAAATTAAAGGTCGACCTTTTGAAGGGTGGCGTATGAATCCACGGAGACGGCGGGAGGGCGGGCGCGTGCGTTTCTAACTCCATTGGGTTGGTGACAGTAACGTGGGCAGTAATTTAAGTTAAATTTAACTATATATACGTTGTGTATGTACCATTGGAGGTCAGGTCATCGAGGTCATCGGAGTCTCCAAACAATGGCGGAAGTAGAGCAAGTTTCTCCATCTCTGGCCGTGGTGGAAAAATCTCTGGTCGCCTTATTTGTGGTGGTGGTGGGTGCCGTTCTGGTGAATAAGCTCAGAGGAAAGAAATTCAAGCTCCCGCCTGGTCCATTAGCGGTCCCCATATTTGGGAATTGGCTTCAGGTCGGAGATGATCTGAACCATGGAAATCTCAGCGAAATGGCCAAGAAATTTGGGAAAATCTTTCTGCTCAAGATGGGGCAGAGGAACCTTGTGGTGGTTTCGTCTCCAGATCTGGCCAAGGAGGTTCTTCACACCCAGGGGATCGAGTTCGGGTCTCGAACCCGTAACGTGGTGTTCGATATCTTCACGGGCAAGGGGCAGGATATGGTGTTCACGGTCTATGGTGAGCACTGGAGGAAGATGAGGAGAATCATGACGGTGCCGTTTTTTACTAATAAGGTTGTCCAGCAGTACAGATTTGCGTGGGAAGACGAGATCGGGCGCGTTGTGGAGGACGTGAGGTCGAGGCCCGAGGCTTCCACTTCCGGAATTGTTATTCGCCGCCGCCTGCAGCTGATGATGTATAATATTATGTATAGGATGATGTTTGATAGAAGGTTTGAGAGCGAAAATGATCCGCTGTTTCTCAAGCTCAGGGCCTTGAATGGGGAGAGAAGTCGCCTGGCTCAGAGCTTTGACTATAACTATGGAGACTTTATTCCGATTCTCAGGCCGTTTCTCAGAGGGTATCTCAAGATCTGTAAGGAGGTGAAGGAGAGGCGCCTTACCTTGTTCAAGGATTACTTTGTGGAAGAGCGCAAGTAAGAATTATGATTTTTTTTGGTATAGATTTGTAATTTTTTGTATATTCCGCTGTGGGAGGAGAGATTTGAATATGGAGTCTTTCGATTTCAATAGGAGAATTTTAACTACCACTTGCTCTTCAACTCTTCCACATGAACGGATTTTTTTTAGATTTTATATTAATTGAATGGTTTGTGTAATCACAGGAAGATTGCGAGTACCACGGGACCTACTACTAAAAATGGGGAGCTCAAGTGTGCTATGGATCATATCTTGGATGCCCAGAACAAGGGAGAGATCAATGAGGATAATGTCTTGTACATCGTGGAGAACATCAACGTTGCAGGTAAACTTGCTTGTTCTCAATTTTTTTTTTGTGTGGTGGATAAGCTCTGTTCTGAGAAAATGACTTCCATCTTAGCCTGCTTTTCATTTCTGTGACCAGTCAATATGTGTGACCTGTGATGGGTGGATAGAGACTTATTGGACAGTGTGGTTGGCATATCCGTCTACCTTCCCCTCCACCTGTATTTTAAAATTATGACTTAACCAGGAAGTAGATAACATTTAAGCTCTGCCCGTTACAACCTGTGATGGGTAGGTTTGACTGTTCCATAGATCAATTTTCTTTATTATTTGTAGATAGATAGATGTTAATGTGGAATTAAAGTAATAAAATAATGTTTTGATGAGTGAGTAAAAAATATTTATGTGCTCACCACTTATTTTGAGGAGTAAGTAGATATAAATCCTTGGTCCCACTTTGTGAGATTCCTTACCTCTATTTTGGGCATGTGTGTAGGGGTTGGTCCTCTTGCTTTTATGTCTTTTATTTTATTTTTAGTTTTCAGATGTATTACTGACCAGGTAGCAGGTTTAAAGCAGGTTTAAAGATATAAGTCCTTGGTCCCACTTTGTGGGATTCCTCACCCCTTTTTTGGGTTGGTTTAAAGATGTAAGTCCTTGGTCCCACTTTGTGGGATTCTTCACCCCTATTTGGTCCCACTTTGTGGGATTCCTCACCCCTATTTTGGGTAGGTTTAAAGATGTAAGTCCTTGGTCCCACTTTGTGGGATTCCTCACCCCTATTTTGGGTATGTGTGTGGGGTTGGTCCTTTTGCTTATTAACATTGTTGTCACTTGGAGATAGATAGATATTAATGTAGAACTAAATTTCAATCATATGTCACCATTTGTATAATGTTTTGATTAGTGAGTAGATAACATGCTCACCATCTGTTTTGACAAGTAAGCACATAATATTTATGTCCTTTATTTTATTTTGAGTTTTCAGGTGTATTACAAATAAGGCAACAAACAAGTCTTTGGTCCCACTTTGTAGGATTCCTCACCCCTATTTTGGGCATGTGTGTGGGGGCTCGTCCTCTTACTTATTAACATTGAATTTGGGCATGTGTGTGGGGGCTCATCCTCTTACTTATTAACATCAAATTTGGGCATATGTGTGAGGGTTGGCCCTCTTTGGGTTGGCCCTCTTTCTAATCCAGTTAATACGACGATGCAAATTTAGTAACATATTTAGTTTCTCCTTAACACTTATCTTTAAATAAAATATTCCATGATTAAAATTTAATTGCGTTTTAACATATATAATATGTTTTCCTACGTTCTGTGGGTCCATTCCATCCAACAAACAATATAATCTAATTTTTTTTTCCTGTGGTTGTCAGCGATCGAGACAACATTGTGGTCAATTGAGTGGGGGATAGCGGAGCTGGTGAACAACCCGGACATCCAGCAGAAGTTACGTGATGAGCTGGATACCGTGCTCGGACGAGGAGTCCAGATCACGGAACCGGACACGGCGCGGCTACCATATCTGCAGGCAGTGATCAAGGAAACCCTGCGGCGCCGCATGGCGATCCCGCTGCTGGTGCCGCACATGAACCTTCATGACGCCAAACTGGGCGGCTACGATATCCCGGCGGAGAGCAAAATCCTCGTTAACGCCTGGTATCTGGCCAACAACCCCGCCGAGTGGAAGAACCCGGAGGAGTTCAGGCCTGAGAGATTCCTGCAGGAAGAGAAGAAGGTGGAGGCCAGCGGCAACGATTTCCGGTACCTCCCCTTCGGCGTCGGCCGCCGGAGCTGCCCGGGCATCATTCTGGCGCTGCCCATTCTGGGGCTCGCCATTGGGCGCCTCGTTCAGAACTTCGAGCTCTTGCCTCCGCCCGGGCAGAGCAAGGTGGACACCGCGGAGAAGGGTGGACAGTTCAGCCTCCATATCTTGAACCACTCTCTCATCCTGGCTAAGCCCAGAACTTTCTAGAACGTTCCAGAAACAACTTCAAGACCGTGTGGCGGTATGCAAAAAAAGAAATAAATCGTCGATGTGAGAATTTTAGTTGGTGTTCGTGTTAATGAAAATCGGAATGAAATTTGAGTTTGCATGAATTGTTATAAAAGAAATTTTATAGTATCGACAAAGCTGTCCGAGTCGGTCTATGAAAGTTTTTTTTTTTTTTAAATTGTAGAAGAACCTTCTATAAAATTCTAGTTTATTGGATAATCAATCAAAAAGTATGGTTGAAGACAATTTATTGACAAGCTTTTTAATATTATCAATCATCCAAGTTATCTTTTGGGTTGGTTTTTCATGTATGATTAAAAAAATGATGTAAGATAATTTATTGGTAAGTTTTGAATACTATCAATCAATCAATTTATCTTTTTGAGTTGATTTTTTCATTTATATGATTTGTGTATAATTGGAAGTAGTAGGTTAGCATTGTGTTTGACAGTTAATTGTGACCACAACAACAAAATGAAATAAGTGTTATAAGAGACAACTTTAAGATTTAGAAAAAGACATCTTATATATTAATAAAATCATTTTCTTTATACAAGACATCTTATATATTAGTAAACATCATTTTCTTTATACCAACTCTTATCTTCAAATAATGACAAATAATTCAAAAAGAATATTAAAATATAATTTAAAATTAAAATAATAATATCATATATTTTAATTTAATATTTATATTTATATATATTATAATTAAATTAATTAATATTAATTTAATTATCTTTGCTTTCTAATATGTAATACAAATAATGTGAGATTGAACTCAACAAGGAATATACTTTATTTTATTAAAATAATTTTTTATTTTTTTAATTCAATTTTATATATTTTTGATTTAGCTATTTAGGTTATTTAGTGTATATTTTTTAATTATTTTAATTCCATCCACTTATTCGGTTTTCTCAGAATAAAAATCCTAACTTGTATATCAGATGATCAATACATTAAATATCAATGAAAGCTATTTAATTACTTAAGGGACCTTCCCCTCTATTTCCAAAACGCTCCCTCCGCCTATTAAAAAAATACGTCACCCCACGTTATTTGATGTCGTTCTCGTTCGTTGCCTTCCACTGCACTAAAGTCATGCTTGTCGTGTAGTGAGCAGGTAGAAGACGGTGATAAGTTGTCTTGATTTCCACCGCACATTCCACGAATAATATTCGAACAAGAGTTCTGTTCGACTGTATAAACTATAATTTTTTTTAATAACTCATTTACACGCATTCTGTTACGTGAAAACTTAAAGTCGTAGCATTATAATATCCTAGAAAAATATAATTATTATTATTTTAAATAAGATGAATATAATAGAAGGTATAATTGGGAGTTACATTTTTTTTAAGGTATAACAAAGGTTTTTTTTAATTTGAACTTAGGTAGCCTCAAAAACAATTCAATTATATACAACTAAGTTGGATTGATTTTTTTTTTTTTTTTCAAAATGTTATTACAAGTAAACGAATCAGACATGGACAAATTATGGTTAAGCAGTGTAGTTTTAATATTCATTTTTAAATATTATATTACAATTCATTACGAACTTTGTCTTATTATGTATAACTTTGAATAGTTTAAGTAGTTTAATGATAGAGATTTTGGAACTTCTCATAAAGATTCAAGATTCTAATTTTTAGCAAGGGTAAGACTGTACATCATGCTTTGATAAATAGAATATATATGTATATTTATTGCTGGAAAAAAATGGGTTACACTCAAGTCCTCCACATCTTTATAAATCATAACTATCTCCTTTAAAGTTTAAGAGTTTACAAGTAGTTATTTTTCATCTCAATTGAGTTGCTATAACTAGATACTTACATCTATTTTGATAAAAAAAATTATTTCTTAATTTTTATTTTTTAAAACTTCAATTTTCTTTGTAAATGCAAATATTTTAAAATTCAACATCCTCCTTCTTGACATTTTTTTGTAACAACCTTCATAATACCAAAAATCCAGTCCCATTGTCTATGCACTACATCTTAGTTATTTTCAAAACTTTGTGTTATTGTAGTCTGCTTTACTAGATCTAGTTTGTTAATTTCCTTCCTGAAGCATATGTACAACCATAAGAATTGTATTAAATAGTTTAGTAGTCTCAAGAAATTGAAAGTTCCAATCCATATTTTGTCCCATAATCCAACCAAAAACCAACTCAAATAATACATTCAACCATGAAGTCCATCTAATATCATCAACTTCTACTTTAGCATACAAAACTTTTGCTTGTTTACGAAACAATAGTTTGATTTACCAAATCTAGACTGTTATTTTTCTCCAATGCATTGATCTATAAATAGATCCTCTAGAACATTTTATAGTCTTCTGTAAGATTATTTTGAATTTGCTCATTTCAAAGTTTTTTTATCGGCTTCAACTATACTTACTACTTCCTCTAACCATGGAGAAGAGAATTTAACTTCATTATCCTCCATTAAAATCCTCTATTGGCTAGCCTATTTGCAGATTTGTTCCCTTCCTTTAACATATGTGTAGACTTGATTTCTTCAAACTCTGTAGCAAAGTCTTGTATTTGCACAATGATCTCTTACATGTTCCATTGAGCCTTTGCTTTCCTCAAGATTTCATTTATTACTATTAGTGAATCAAATTTTATTTACACTTTATTTCATTTCATTTGTTTGCATATTTTTAATCCTTCCAATGCTGCCCCAGCTTCAACTTTATTATTTGTCTTAAATCCAATACTGAAAGTGTAATGTGATAAAATCTCACCCTTGTTATTTTTTATTACTCCCCCTCCTCTTGCTAGTCCTAGATTTCCTTTATTATTCTTCCTCTTGCTAGTCCTAGATTTCCTTTACTCCATCAAAATTCAATTTGACCAACTCCACTTCTAAAGGTTTCCACTTTAAATTTTCACCTTCCTTTTATTTCTCCTACTCCCAACATCATAATTCCATTTTATGACATGAATTCATCTATCACGGCTCTTTGCTTCAAGATTAGATATTAGTTTTCTCTAATGCATTGATATATAAATGGATCCCTTGAAATATTTTGTAGTCCTTTGTAGCATTATTTTGAATTTGCTCCTTTCAAATTTTTCTTATCAGCTTCAACTATACTTACTACTTCCTCTAACCATCGAGAAGAGAATTTAACTTCACAATCCTATATTAAAATCCCTCTATTGGCTAGCCTATTTACACATTTATTTCCTTAACACATGTGTAGACTTGACTTCTTCAAAATTTGTAGCAAGGTGTTGTATTTCCACAATGATCTCTTATATGTTCCATGGGGCCTTTGCTTTCTTCAAAATTGCATTTATTACTATTAGTGAATCACCTTTCGTTCATACTCTATTCCATTTCATTTGTCTTCGTATTTTTAATCCTTCCAATGTCACCAAAGTTTCAACTCCATTATTTGTGTTAAATCCACTACTAAAAACATAACTTGATAAAATTGCATCCCTATTATTTCTAATTATTCCTCCTCCTCTTGTTAGTCCTAAATTTCCTTTAGATAATCCATCAAAAATCCCATTTGACCAACTCCACTTTTGGTGGTTTCCACTTTATATTCATGCCCTTCCTTTTTCCACTTGAACCTTACATCATAATTCCATTTGATGACTTGACTCTGTTTATTAAGGCTCTCTGCTTCAACATTAGGGATTGGGTGAGTTGAGGGCTTGTTTAGACTCCTTTATGTCTAAACAAATCATTTTTTTATTACCTCTAAATGACTTTCCTTTCCTCTAAATATTCTTTTCTTTCTTTCTAGCCATACTATCCAAAGTAATGTATCATAGATTATCTGTAACACCTCACTTTTAAAAGTGCTTTGTCATTACTTTAACCATTCTTCAATTCTAATATTCATCACCATCCATTTACCAAATATATTAATAATCCATTTCCTTAGTTCTCATACTATTGAGTAGTGTCCTAAGAGATGGTTTATATGCTCCTCCTTTTTACATGGAACATATCGTAAGGGGCCATGAAAACCCCATTTCATTAGGTTATCCTAGGATAAAAAATTTTCTATGAGCTACTAGCCATACAAGCATTTTGGCTTTTGGAATGCTCGGGCTATCCCAAATATCTCTCCACATTCTTGTGGTATTCTTATTTTTTTGGTGCTTTATATTATATCCACTTCTTGTTGTTCATTATCCTAAGCTATTCAACTCTCAAAACAACTTAGCCTCGACTCCCCTTGAAATAAACATTGTTGTTATTTTTATGCTTAACTACTTATTAGAAACAATAGCTTGGTATACTTGTAAAAAAATCTTCTTTCCATTTGTATCTTTCTTCTTGATCCTTGTAAATATTATTTAAAACTGTATCACCATATTTTTCTTGAAGTAATCTCATCTATGGTTTCAAAATTGGTTCTAGAGTAAGTCATTTTTTACCACACCAAGTATCAAGCCAAATAGAAAATTTTCTCCAATTCCCATCACCCATATTAGACCTTTAATCACTAGATAAATTGATTGTTTTAAATTTTTCCATAGTGAAGAACCATTTGATAGTGATAATGCAATAAATATTAGGCTTGGGTCATTGGGCTCAATGTACTAAGAAGAATTATTATCCAATGTCTTTGACTCTCTTTGTACAATATGTAAATTTTTCCTTTAGAGCTAAGTAAACATCCATAGGAATTATTAAACCTAAACCTCCCCTATTTTTATCATCACATGCCTTGCTCCATCTATTTAAAGGGATTTTCCTTTTATTGTGTATTCTTGACCACAAAAATGACTGCATAATATAGATTACATTTTTCTATCAATTTTTGGATAACATACAAGGGCATATAATACATTGGAATGAACTATAAGATTTATTTAATTAGCTACACTCTTTCTACTAATGATAACTATCTACCTTTCCATATCAGTAGTTTATTATGAACTTTATGTATAATCAAATTCCACAATTCTATCCTCATTCTCTCCTCAAATAAAGGCATCCCTAGATATGTTGCTAACAAATTTTCCTTCTCCATTTAAAGTAACCTACATATCCCTAGTATGATTTTAGATAGAGTGTTTAGGAAGTATATTTTAGATTTTTTTCTATTAATTTTTGCCTTGACGATCTTTTATATTTATTTCTCTACCTAAAAGAGTTGTATCATCTATAAACTATTGGTGGGTGATGTTGTCGATGTTATTAATAGCCTTATGTCCACCTAGTAGCCCATATTTGCATACCTTATTTAGGTTCCTTCCAAATGCCTTTTCCATAATATTTAACAAATATGGTGATAGAGGATCTCCCTATCTAAGACCCCTCTTGGCTTTTACATGATTATGTTACAAGCTCATTGACCAACACTTAATATGACACTGTTGAGACACAAGCTTTAATATATCTAACCCATTTCATCCCAAACTCAAACTTTTATTATACTACAAAAATAAAATCTCATGTCATAAGTTTTATTCATATCAATTTTTAATATCATTGCTTTCTTTTTTAGAAGCAACTGAATAAATTACTTTGTGAGCTACTATGGTCATGTCTAGAATCCTTCCCTTTCACAAATCCTCCTTGCTCTTCTAAAATAATTTTGTTTTATAGTGGTCTTAATTGATTTTCTATCACTTTGGAGTTTATCTTATATGTCTTATTACATTGGCTTATCGAACTAAATGAATTAAAAAAATTTGCATCCTTATTTTTGAGAATTAGGATAAGATATGTTGGATTTATTTTATAAGGGAAGTACTATTTTACCCTATACTATTCCATTGCCAACAATAAACATTTCTTCACTATTTTCCAGTTATGCTAATAGAATGTAGATAGTCCATCTAGACCTAGGTATTTATCCTCATCAAAAGAGACAAGAGTTGAATGAACTTCTTTCATATTAATAGGCTCCATTAGTATGCTATTCTCTTCAACTAATATAGCTGAAGGTACTTTTTGCAGTAGTTTATCATTAAAAAATTCAATCTTCTCTGATCCTAAAATATTTTGGTAAAACAACATTACCTCCTTTTTATTTGACTCTACTCTTCAATATAAATCCCTTCCTAATAATTTAATTCTACTTATTCTAGTTGTTGATCTTTGCATTATTTCCATCCTATGAAAAAACTATGTTTTTATCTCCTTTTAACCAAGTTAGTCTCAATTGTAATATCTAAAATGTCTCCTCTTTACTAAAAATATCAAGATATTCACTAAGCAACTCCCTTTCTTTTGAGCTTGGATTATTGCACTCACATTTTTGAAAATTTAAATTTTTTTCTTTTACTTCTTTCTTCTCAAAAATGTTATCAAGTGTTCTTGTTCCTGAAGAATGCTAAAAGTCTAACATCTAAGAACAAGATGCATCAAATAACCAAAAGTAAAGAAAACAAGATGAAAAGAAGGTGCCCATATTTATTAATATTCATGAAATTCTCTTTACAACCAGGTTACAAGAACATCCCTCTTACGGATTGACCATCATGATACACATTACAATCCACAACTCATGTGGTAGATGCCTTCAATAGACTCTTAGGATATTCTCAAACTTGTTTATAGGAGGGATTATATATGGAACCTCCGCTTTGTGATGCTATTGAAGATGAAATACTCCTAATGAGGCTTGAACCTGCACACAAGGAAATCACAAAGCATTAATAGTAAAGCTTAGCCTCTCAAGATGAGGCCATTTTGTGATGATAGCAAGATATAAAGAAAATGCATGAAAGAATGATAAAATGCTTATAAATACTGAAAGAAAAGCATGAAATAATACTGAAAAGCATGTAATCTATGATAAAAAAGCAATTGCAATACAAAGAAAATAAAATCTATGGCTAAAATACAAGAAATGACCAATCAAACCCTAGCCATTGTCACCCAAAGTAGCTGGTTCTGCTAGCCACTATCAAATTTAGTAGCTAAGCCTACGGGCTATTGTTGAAGACAACGATCATGGGATAAGTATTCTGCCCTCTAAATATCTGGTCTAAAATCGATCAATTCTACTACAAAATTAATGTTCAAGGGTTGCTTGTGCCTTGGCACACGATTTTACAATGGAATTGACGTCGATCCGTTCAAATTTGTGTCTTGAACAACGGGTTGTTCTCTTCAGACTTTGGCAGTCTCCATTGGTGGAAAAGTAGATGACATTGTGCAATTAGACAGAGCTTCGCTATGCCTCAGGGGGATGGTGATTCTCTCTTCAAATCAGCAAAGCTTTGCTATGATAATCATGCATCACTTTCTCTAAGATTTGCTCTCCAAAATTGGGGTCTTAAATAGTCTCCCAAAATCCTTGCTCTAGTGATCCAACCAAAAAACGTGCACCCATCTACTATACTATGTCGTATTCATTCATTCAAAGCATAAAATTGACAAGATTGCATAGATTCAACAAAATAGACTTTTCTTATATTAATAATTGCAAAGATTATTGATTACAATCATGCCCCTCTTAGGGTCACCCAAATGACGATACGATTAATACAATGCCAAAGCCCTCAATAGGGTAGGCGCACTAATAGTGCTTTTCACTTGGTCACAAACTGCTCTAGGGTGGAGTTGCCCTCTTCTTCACGTTGAGGAAGGAAGTTGATGGTTAAGTCTCCTTTGAATATGTTCCTTGCGGTCAAGAAACAACATAAGAGTGTCAAAAAGATAGGCAACCTCTCATGATGAGGCCCTTTTAGGAAAATTGCATAAAGACACCATGAAGCATGTATAATCAAGAAAACATGAAAAGTGCTTCTAAACTATGTTAATTGCACCAAGATTCATATATTTGCATGAAGGAAAACAACAACTACACTATGCATGGATCAATTATGTAAAATAAAGCATGAAAGTGCATAAAGAATCCATTAAGGTCCTAATTGATGATTACCATAAAGAAACTAATCTAACCTAATTCTACCGGTTAGAAGTCTGCTAAACTGCAATTAAACCATGAAAATAGCTAATCTAAGCTAATTAATCAAACTAAAATTAAAAGGGTAAGGTGGTGATACCTCTGTTGCAAACCGCAGCTCTGATGAGCGGTCTGCACTGTAAACCGTGGTTGAAAGCCATGGTTAGCAATCTGATAGGTTTACCCTCAATTCCAAGGGTAGTGGGCTTGACCTCCTTGTCCAAATTGATGTTCAATGGTCGCCTTTAGTGTCCTCAGATTGATTTGGTGGTTGATTCATTGTAAAGGGCCTTCATTTGCCCGAATATGCGTTTCTTGACTCTCTTAGGCTCCTAGGGCATCCATAATGCAATTCATCATGAATCTTGGCAAGTAGGTAGGGGATAAGTGCAATATCTCTCTCTTAGTATACTTAGTTGAGCGTACAATTCGATAGGTCTTCGATGCTCAAATATCCAATGCTCTCTCTCATATTTTCCCTAATTATGAGGGGTACTTACAGGACTACCCAAGGGCTAGGGGTGGCTTCATGGAGAAGATAAGATCAAGAATGGGTGGTTAGGATAGTTGGATTGGAAGCTTTCATCCTCTAACCACCTTCTTCTAGATCAAATTATTGTTCCAACCAATTTGGCTTAGATTGAAGGCCAACTAAACTTCAGTTAATACCATAGGTAACATCTGTGGTCTAGACTGTAAATCATAGGTCTCAGCCATGGTTCAGTCTATAAACCATAGGTCTAGGCTACAATTCAGACTGATTAGGCCAAGGAGCCCAAATTGAGTGGTTAGAACCACCACTCTATCTTGAAGTCTATCCAAGATCCTCCATATGGTCTTGTAGCATGTCCATATGAGTAGTCGCTCTTGACATGACACATTTTAGGTGTCTATAGATACCCCTTTTGAGATGCATTATGAGATCGAGCAACACTGAGCAAAAATAAACCTCCTAAAATGATGCTAAAGGTTCTATGATGATCTTTAGTCAGATCAACATTAGATGCCCTAGATCTTGCAAAAGGATGCGCACCTTGGAATCATTGCTTCCAACAGGGTGAGAGGCTTTCATTTGAAAATCTTGTGCCCTTCTCATATCATTCGGTGTAGTTGTGCATTCCATAGGTATCTTCTGACCCATAGATCCGAAAGGTGAAGAACAATAAGCAAAGTCATATTTGCTATTTACCCCAAGCAAAGGGGTAAGCTTATGATAGTTGTTGACAATGATTCGCAAGGATGAACACAATTTTGATAAGATCAAGGGATCTACGATTTCAGGGATCTTCTATTGATTTTGATTATGATTTGATATTATGACTACCCTCTCAAGCGACGAGTTGATGAGGATAATGACAATGATTAAAGCAATGATGTCGCTTGACCACCATGGATGATTTGAAAAAAATTAGATTTGAGCAAATTAATGCCTTGGCTAGGCCTAGTTTAGCTTTTGATTCCAATTGTTAATAGTATTTGCACATTTCTATCCCATGGAGTAGTCGGGCTGCAATAGCCATCTTAGGTAATAGAATTGATACAAATCCAATCAGATTTGTGTTGAATCAAGTTATTGATGATTTGCTAAAATATGTCATAGAAGACATGACATGAAACACCTCATTCCCATGGAGAAGTCTAGTCGCGAAGGCCTTCTTAGGGATTGAAAAGAAGCAAATCAGATCGATGATGACCACTTTGCCCCAAATATCCTTATGATAATTTACTCATCTTGTCGGATTGCATGGATCACAAGTCACTGCAATCGCCAAGTGTATAGGATAAATTACTGAATATGAGGCGCATTTGGTGTTTTTAATTATTTGATTTTTTTTGTTGTTTTGAATTATGAATTGAGTTTATTTATTTAGCTGGGAGGTGCATCGCTCCATGAAAGGTTTATCATAATAACGACCTCGGTTGAATGTACTTTATAATCTCAGCTAGATATTTTATTTTTAATCGGATCTTGGTGCTTGATCATCACCAAATTTCCAAATTGATTGCTTTTATTGAAATTTGATCCAATGGGAGTCATTAATTTACCTTTTTAGACCTTCCCACAGTGGGATTTAACTAGATTTGCTACCAATTGCAAACCACAACTAGGGCTTGCGGTTCCCAATTGTAATTTTGGGAACCACGACTAGGGCCTGCGGTCCGCGCAAAATAAGAAAAGCCTATAAAAATCTCAATTTTCAAAATTCTTTCATTATTCCTTAATAATGAATTGTAATTTGGAGCTCTAATAGTGAAAAATGAGAACTCACCTACAACCCTACAAAACTTTACATGTACTCCTACCCACCGCACGATGGTAGAGCACGGGCAAGCTTCTTCTAGCCGCGGCGAACGAGGCGAGGGCAAGGTAATTCGAAACCAAGACCTCGCATCCATTACCAATAAAATGAACCAAATTAAGTAATTGGTTAATCAGTCACACTAAATTGTTAGTAATGAACCACATCGTAGGCTAGGTTAGCTTAGGCTTGTTTTTTTTTTTTCCATTTTTTATCTGCGGTAAAGTACCTGGCGGGATCTCAGTCGGAGATCGTAGGTACCAGTTGTGGTTCCCAATTGATAAATTTGGGACCATAGCTGCCAGCTACGGTCAAAATTTAAAATCCCAATGGTCAATTTTTGACCGCATGCGGACCGTAGGGTTGACCCGCGGTTCACAAAATTTAGAAAAAATTTATCAAATTTTTAATTTTTCTAAGTTTTAATAGGCAATTAATGTCTTTTAATGCATTTTTGACCTATCTGAGTGACATTTTTTATTTTTAGGTCTACATGATGACATGTTTTTGCATTTTTATCAATTTTTGATGTTTTTTAGGTCATTTTTAAATGTTTTTGCTTGTTTTTAGTTAGATTTTTTCTTATATTATGCTTTTTATTTTAGAGGTTGACCTCTAGAGCTCAAGAGCCCGACATCCTTAAGACTCTTCACGGAGGGCTCACTCCCAGGGAGTAGAAATGGTTTGGAGCTATCGGATTCAACTACGTACTAGATCTACCCACTATCAGGGTAGATCAAGCCTACTTGACTACGTTGGCCCGAAATTGGAATGTGCGGACCAACACATTTCACCTGCATACAAATGAAATGATGGTGACCCTGGAGGATGTCTATAGGATATTTAGGATCCCCATTGATGGTGAGGCCATCGTCTCTTCTACTTATAGGGCTAAGGAGCCCATTTTTTATGCTATCTTCGATGCCTGGAGCGAGGAGGCTCAACATGGTATTGATCATGGAGGGGTCCATATTGGCTACTGGAAGGGGAAGAATGTATTCTCTATACATGAGGTATTATTTATGCACTTGGTGGTGCAAGTTGTCCTTCCAAAGTCCTCGGGAGTGAGGATTCCCTAGAACCTCCTAGACACTATCCGTAGACTGGTTCAGAGCTCCATGAATCGGCCACTGTGACTAGCCTGGGGAAGCACCCTACTCATGAGGAGGAGGGGTTCAGGTACAGGACCCATGCTGGTGACACCCAGCATTATATTACATAGTTTATAGGACTCAACCCAGATGATATCGAGTGGCGACCTTACATGGAGTGCCCTGACTAGACTGAGGCCGACGAGTGGCTTCGACAGGCTCATTGAGATTGATGGCTATTTGGTCAGAAGGTCGATATTAGAGAGTACCAGTTCTATTCTTGCATCCTATGGTAGTTCGTCCTGGTACAAGACATTCCAAAGATCCCCTTTGTCTACAGGCACTTGGATTTACAAACACATCTACCATGGATCTAGCCTTCGACTCTAGGGGATAAGCCAGATGATTTATAGGAGACTGGAGTTGGTAGGGTTGTTACCACTCCATCATATGATGAATGGTGGTCGATGCTATGGTGGCATGGATCAGGGCCTCTGGGCAGAGTTTATGACTAGGCAGAGATAGTGATGAATCCTAATGGGTGCAGGGTGCACCAGCGGATAGACGACGAATGGGGTACAAAGGCCACCACCGAGGAGGCTCCCAAGGATAACCCAAATGATGAGGCTCTAGAGGAGGGTGAGGTTCCTCCTGACAGCACAGAGGGGCTGCTCTTAGCTTAGGTTTTTGACTTGCAGAGTCAACTTGGTAGATATTAGACTCAGTAGTGGGAGCGAGACATCACTATCGCCACTCTAGAGGTAAAGCTAGCTGACCAAGACAAGCAGCTAGCTAAGGCACAGGAGGAGATCACTAGTCTCATAGAGCGAGCTATAATTGTAGATGCTAAGGTCCAGGAGCTCACTAGTACCCATGATGTAGCAGTGGCACAACGGGGTGAGGTAGTTACAAAGAGGGACCTTATTAGGCTACAGAGGGGAGACCCTCCATCCTCTCAGGTTGTCATGGGACCTCTAGTTGCTCCACTAGTCATAGGTGTGGATCCTATGGTAGATATCAGGTGGCTCACTTCTCTTGTAGAGGAGAGAAATGACCAATTGGATGCGAGGGCAACTCGAATATCTCAACTAGAGGACTTCATCGAGCTGAGGAGTTTACAGGTTCCAGAGGACAGGTAGGATATGGGGTCACAGAGGACAAAGACCAGGACTACAAGGTAGTCCTCAGTGAGTTCCAACCACCAGACTCATAGGATCGAACGGACTCACCGGTATTCTAGCACACATGGAGCCAACTCTCACATGAGCCATAAGGATGATGGGGATGATTCGTAGGCTAGGGGTGCAGGCCCTCCTTAGTACACATTTTTTGATATATGTATTGTACCATTTTTGAGTGTAAGGTCAAGGACCTACACAGTTGTAGCCTGTGGGTATTTTTGTACTCATCTGATGTACTTTGAGACACATATTTATATATATGATCATTATCATTTTGGCTCATTATGTGTACTCATTTATTTTTGATTTTATGTTTATGTGATGCACATGGATGCAATGCTTATGTTATGCTGATGCTATATGATGCGATGTATGATGTCATGCACTAGACAACTATTTAATTTATGATGATGGTATGCAGTGATCTAGATACCTAGATGCACTTTTGATGATAGATGCATGTGGATGCAATTTTTTTCTTAATGCATATTTGATATTGCTTTATTGTATGCATTAATCTGTTGAGATGCTTTATTTACATGCTAATACTCTAATGTAAATGAACTTGTATGCTTTAATCACTTAAAACATAAGGAATGAATGTAATAAATGTTTATCAATCTAATGGATGACACCACATAATTATGAATATAATTGAAAATACTTAAGATAAGAATTTAATCAATTAATCACCCATATATGACATGTAATAAATGCAATTGTTATGATGTGAATGATATAATGTGTCATTCGATTTTATTTTGTAAAATTTGAAAAATATGCACGATATAGTCAGTGGTCGTCTAAATATTATTTCTAATATCCATCCGGTATCTATCCTATATTTTGATTGTGCACTATATGATAATGTATCTTGGATTGGATACTTTGCAATTTGATGATTTATATGGTTGTGATATTTGACATTTTATTGCTATGAGAGAAATTTTTAAGGTTTTCCATGAGACTCAAACACCCTAATAGACTTATCAAAAGTTGCATACTAACCACACTAGAATTTTGATATAAAAGACTTTTGCTAGGATAGGCTCTAACTTTTCATTATCCCTGTGTGTGCACATGATTATTTTAAGATAAGACACGAGTGTTCCCTGATGTCAGGCGGGATCCTTTCAGCCCATTTCTAAGATAGGGGTTCCAAAAATGTCTTATCCAATCCTAAGTTTAGATTTTAGTTGGACTAAGCCACTAGGAAATGTAGGACACCTGAAGCTAGCTCCTCCACATTCAAACATTGGTCTTGTTCATAAGCGAGGTGCTAATGTGTCAGACATATCATCATGCTTAAGGTACAGTAGTGCCGACAATTCTAGGGATTCAGGCTCATTCCTTTCTATCCTTCAATTTTCAAGATACTTGCTCATATGTAGTGAAGCAAGGGAGTCGATTCCATATTCATTTTGAACTATATTTAGATCTTCATTTGATATTTCTTTGAACTGGATTTTGGATCTTCATTTGATATCCGCTCGAACTTTGATTTATGATCTTCATTTGATCTTTACTTTGAAATTTGATTTAAGCCTGTTTTTTGATATTTACTCGATATTCACTTTTCAAAATTTACATTTGATAATTTTCTTCAAAAAATTTCCTTTGGGGGGATTTACTTGGGAAAACTGTTTTTGGTATATCGATTGAGAATATTGATCTTATGATATCAATATGGGATATCACTCTAGGGAGTCCATCTATGATATCGATCTAGGGTATCAATCATGAGGATTGATGTGGGATATCACTTTGGGATGTTGCTAATTTTATTGTAATTAAGGGATTATGAATAGGGAACTAACCTATCCTTTTGCAAACTACCAACATTTCCCATACCATTCGCATAGAGGGATAAGCAAGAATAACTCTTTTCGCTTTAGGATACCCGATCCTACTTCGTGGCTTTCATATTCCCCTAGTCCTTGTTAGGATTGTTTAAATTTTTTGATTAGTGATAGGCTTTTGATATGCTAAGGGATATACTAACTGAACCTTAGCTACAAAATCAAAGCAAGCTTTCTACCAACTCTTGATAAGACCACTAGGTATGGCTGAATGACTAAAAAACCCTAGTATATATCCATAGCAACATTATAGGTTGTGTTGAAAAACACAATTATTCACATGAATGATGGATCATGATAAATGTAGAAATGCATTATTTAGGCACAAACATGGTGTCGTTTGTAAAATTGACAAACATAATCTCTCCTAATACAGAATGCAATGGATGAAGAATGCCTATATGCAATGCAGTAATGCAGCGAATGAATGTGTGAATGTAAAATGAGAATGCAAAATTCAAATGCAAAATGCAAATGTTTTTGGATTATAATATTTTCCATTTTTTTGGATTTTTAATTATTTTATTATTTTAATGGGTTTTTACCCTCATAATTGACCAAATGACGAGTACATGCATTTGGAGCCTTTAGATTGACCAAGCAATTTTTAATAATCCTTGGAGCTTTTAGGATTGACCAAAGGGATTATGGGTACCTTTGGGGCGTTTTGGGATGACCAAGAGATTTTGATAATCCTTGGAGCCTTTGGGTTGACCAAGCAGTTTTTTAGAAACTCTTGGTGCCTTTTGGGTTTGACCAAAGGGCTTATAGATGCCTTTAGATATTTTTAGGATGACCGAGCAGTTATAAGCAAACCCTCAGGGTATTTAACTAACATGACCAAGCGGTTTTAGGAACCCTTGGAACCTTTTGGGATGAACGAGCGGTTTTGACCAAACCCTTAGAGATTTTGAGGTTGACCAAAGGGCTTACAGATGCCTTTGGAGCTTTTTGATTGACCAAACCATTGATGAGAGTGTTTGGAGCTTTTTAGGATGATCGAGCAGTTACAAGCAACTCTCGAAGCCTTTTACTATGCTCTTCAAGCATAAAACACCTTAATATGGATGATGTTGAGAGGTTTAGGTTCTTCAACACTCCCTAGCGACGTTAGGTGATAGGTGTCTGGACCAATATTTTTAGATATGATGTAGGGTCCTAGCCAATTAGCCAAAAATTTGTCTTGCATATCTAGTGGTAAATTAGAGTTCTGTTGGTTCTCTTTCAAGACAAGATCCCCAAATTCAAAGTCTCTTTAGTGGACTTTGATATTGTAAGCTCATTTTAGTCGCTCCTTATAAACATAGAGATGCTCCAGGGCATTCACACGATGTTCATCAGGTAGCGTCAATTGATCCAGTCGAGATTGTCGTATAGTGTCATCATCGATGAAATCTTTCAATGCAATGTGCAACGTTGGAATTTCTAATTCTAAGGGCATAATGGCCTCAGCTCCATATACTAGTGAGAATGGCATTGCCCTAGTGGGCATCTGAATACTAGTCCTATAAGCCCATAACACAAGGGGTAGCTGGATATGCCAGTATTTATGGTTTTCTTGTACCATATTTTTCAATATGACCACCATTGTCTTATTTGAAGCCTCAGCCTACCCGTTTGCTTGCAAATAATATGGAGTCACAAAACTATGTTTGATTCTATATTTATATGTCAAAGCTCTCACAGTTTTGTTCTTGAAAGACGTTCCATTATATGATATTATTTTGGATGGGATCCAAAAATGACTTATGATATGCTCCAGTATAAACTCTCCTATACGAGATCCAATTGTCATTGTTAAGGGTATTGCTTCCACCCACTTTGTAAAATACTCAATAGCCGTGATTATGAATGTATGTCAGCCAAATTATGGAGGAGAGATATTGCCTATAAGATCTAGTCCCCACTAAGCAAATGGCCAAGTCGCTTGAATGGGTTGTAAGACTTGCAATGGAAAGTGCGTAAGATTAGCATGATGTTGGCATTTAATGCACTTCCTGACATACACATTGCACTCCTTCTCCATAGTGGGCCAATAGTAACCCATTCAAAGGATGCGCTTGATGATGGCCATGCCACTTAAATGGCCATCACACGTACCATCATGGGCTTGCAAAATCGGCCATGATGCCTCTTGGGGCTCTAAGCAACAAAGGAGAACTCCATCGTAGCCTCGTCGGTACAAGATGCCTTCTATTAAGACATATTTTGTTGTCGTCTATTTAAATGTGTGCCTCGTGACACGTGGTAATACATCTAGGATTATACTAAGCTTTAGGAAGTCTTTAATTTATGACATTTAATTTTGATAAATCTTAGCTTCGACTGCTAAGACGACTTGCTCCCCCTACGTATTTACCTTTGCAAATGCAGACTCAAAAACAACCCTATGGTGAATGGTAGTACCACTCTCCATAGGACTCTAAGAGGTTAATGACCCCCAGGGTGTCTTCTTAAGAAAGTCTTCAGCTTTGTAGAACCATTAAGCTTTTGGTTCTACACTGATCATGTTGACCGATTATCTATTATCATAGGGTGTACACTCTACTGCTGGATGCGAGAGCGTCTTGACATGGATGGTAGTGAAATCAACAGATGGATTCTAAGGGATTAAATATCCCAAAGATGCCATGGTATCTATAAACCTATTTGACAATCGAGGGATTGCCTCAATGTCATACCATTCAAATTTTGCCAAATATGTGTCAAATAGATCTTTATAGGCTTTCAGTATGGGACATCAACACTAAAAAATCCCCTTGACTTGATTTACTATGAGCAAGGAGTCACCAAAGATGTTTAATATCTTAATATTCATGACGATGGCTATGTGGAGACCCAGCAGTAGGGCTTCGTACTTAGCATTGTTGTTGGTGCATGGAAAATCCAACTTGAACGACAAGGGCATTGGAGCTCCTTGTGGCATGAAGAAAACTATTCTGGTACCACCCCTTGTTCGTACTTCAAATCGTCAAATAACAGAGTCATATCAGCATTGTTTTCTGGTTCTTTGGGTTCAGGAGCTTTAGATATGACAAAGACTACATAATTCAGAAGATCGATTGTTAGAGGCCTACTATTTGATAGTGGTGCCTTCGCTAAATGATCTGCTATGACTTATCCCTTAATGGCCTTCTGGCTTATGAATTCCAGATCAAACTTCATCAATAGCATGATCCACTTTACAGTACGCATATTGTGATAAGTCTTACTCATCATTTACTGCAAAGGATTTTGTTTGGATATAACATACGTCCTATGACTTAACATATAATGTCATAATTTCTTTGTAGTGAACACTACTACTAAACACAATTTTTTCACATATGCATACCCGAGCTCATAGCTCACCAAGGTTCGGCTAATATAATATATGACCTGTTGTTTGTCTTGCACGTTCTTTTGGGCTAACATGGTTCCCAGTGCAAAGTTAGTTACTGATATATATAGTAGAAAAGGCACCTCTGACCTTGGTGGAGCTAGCACTAGTGATGTCACCAGGTATTGCTTTATTTCAGTGAAGGCTAACTTGTAGTCCTCGTCCTAGTTGAATATGACCCCCTTATGTAGCAATCGATTCATGGGTCAATATTTATCTGATAGTTGGGTGATAAATCACTTTATCGAGGATACCTTGCCCTGTAGGCTCCTTAATTCCTTAATATTGGTGGGAGGACGTATTTACAAAATGGCATTGACCTTCGTTGGGTCTTGATGTGTAGTCATTATACACATCATTAATTTTCAATGAATTTGTCAATCCAGGGCAGTGTACAAGGCTATCTGTGGAAGAAGGGGTGAACAGGGTTATAACTTAGGTCAATCTGGAGCAACAGGTCTTATTGGTGAAACCGATTGTGTGGGGGATTTAGGACATTCCTATCTCTAAATTGCATAAATTAAACCTTAATCTAAGTTGCAAAAATGGAAACTAATCATTAACTATAGAAATGAAATCCTAATTACAATTGCAGAATGAGACCTAATTATGTTGCAGAAATAACAATTGCAGAATTAGAAGTCTGATTATAATTATAGAAAGGAAATCTATTTACTTTTGCAGCAATGGAAACCTACTTATAGCATGGAAATGAAACCCTGTCAAGGCTCTGTAATAGAAGGTTGTCAATCTTCTATGCAGGGGTTGACAGCAAAACACAAAATGCAAGAAATTATAGAAAATAGTAAATTCTGGAAATGACAGTCTGCAATAAATTGAAAGCTTTGTTGAAAGTGGAGATTACAACCAAACCATTAATCACAAAACATAAAATAAGCTAAGATTGCAAATATTATTAGTTATTTACAAAGAAATGAAATGACAAGTTCTACAACTCATTCTGCTACAACAAAATCAGAATAAAAACCTGCTGTTAGTCCTCCTCCTAGGTCTGGAAGTGGCCAACCTCCTTGTCCAGAAGAAGGTATGAGTCTCTCTCTCTCTCTAGATCTTACTCACACTCATTTACAAGAAATATGAAATAGAAATAGTACACTTTATTTATTCAAGAACATGATTACAATAATTCTGCTGAAAACTTGTTACAGGACTATAGTAATCACTTTTCTAATTATTGCCTATTTTCTCCTATATTTCTCTATTCTCTGCTTTCTCTATCTCCTACTTAGCTCAACCTGAATGGGAGCCATATTTATAGATGTCCTAAGATCTACTGACAACTGAGAATATCTCAAAATATCTAATCCTATTATGTTGCAACAATTTCTGGTTTTATCCTAGAAGAAGATCAAACTTGATCTTTCCATAAATGGTGGCTTTGGTCGGCAAGGACGACAAAGTCAGATGGGAGATATTTTCCCTTACCCTTTTCAATATTTATTTCCCTTTTTCCAGCGTCAAAAATTGGTCAACAAGTCAAAAAGCACATTCTGTTTTCATTCCGAAGATAAGTGGCTCATTTCGAAGATACTGCAATTCTCATTCCGAAGATCCGCTCATTTCGAAGACACTATGTTTTCTCATTTCGAAGATATATGTTCATTCCGAAGAGACTTCGAAATGAATAAATGTGTGCTTTTTAAATGATTTCCTCTGCATCTCTCATGTGGGTTATTTCTCAGGATCATATTCCAATGGTCTTCATCTCTTTCCAAATGTGAATTCCATGCCTTGCCATTCATTGGCAGTGGCTAGAATTTACATGGGAAAAACTAGTTTTTGCTGCACAGTAACAATTTGCTTGCACTTGTTGCCAGATTTAGGTAAAATAAATGCTTGAGACATATCAAAACATGATTAGTGAAATACTACTATCAACCTAAGCATATCTCATTTAGCAAGTCATAACAAAATAACATAAAACTTATGCAAAAAGTTGTAAAAATTAGAATATAGTATTTCAGATACATTTATCATGCAAATAATTAATACACAACATATTGAATTAACTTAACTAGCATATTAGATTAAACATAAGAGTTTGTAGGCAATTTTAGTGTTCAAAACATGTTATGATTGAGGCATTTCCAGGCCTCATCATTTTCCCCCCAACTTATATTGATGCATGTCCTCATGCATTCTATTGGGCTATGGAATCACATATGTCCATGGTCAAATTCCATGACCTGTAGAACAACTTCTTGCCTATATAATATCCCCTGTTCTCCTGAAGGTTCCTGAGCCATTCTTCAAACTGTTCATCAGGTTGGGCATCTTCTTCAAAGTAGAATGGAACTGGAGTGATGATGGTTGGAGGCCTAAATCTGAGACCTATCCAATGATGTTGCATGATTTCAATCAACTATATCACTCCTTATGCCCTTATTCTGGACCATTCTAAGTTGATGGGGGAGATGGGTTCTCTTTTTTGTAAAGACATGGAAAGTTCAGCCCATCTGTTTCTACAGACTGATAATGCTGGCACAAAATTATCATTACAAAAATTATGGAATCTGGTCACACAGTCCCTCAAGTTTGTCAAGTACATTCTCTTTACATCATCCCTATTCATCATGGTGAAGTGTTGTCTGGTGATAATTGGGTGATTTTGCTGAATTGCTCTGACTAACAATTCAGCTCTTGTTTCAATTTATTTATTCTGCCTTTTCTCCTGGTCCCAATAAAACTAATTCTGCAAGGTGGACATGAATGCCCTCAATTGAACATCTCCAATGTAGATTTGAGGATGAAATTCTACTTCTTCTGGAATAAAGAAGCTGTGTAAAAATAGTTCACATAGGAGATTTTTTTGCTCAATAGGGCTGTCAAAGTATGCTTCCAGGAAATCTGTAGTTGTGTCTAATTTATATGGGAGACCTGAGCTAATCCTCATGACCTACCATCTGAGGTATTTCTCCTTCAGAATAATACTATAAAATCTGGCTGGTCATTTGAATTGGACTAAAAATTCAGCAATTTGACATAAATCAGACACTTTTTCTTTTAATTCCTGAATCTCTGTTTCCTTTGCCTCTAGCTGTTTTCCTTCCAATTTGAAATTTTTAGTCTTAGTGGCAAGCTTCTCATATCTAATCACCCAACTGGCTATGTATGCATTGTATTGTTCTAGGGACACAATATTAGGTGGTCTAACTACAGGTGGAACTCTAGGTAGCAGATTTACTTGAACCCCTTTTTCTATCACTTCTACTGGTTGATCATCTGATAGTAATTCTACCTATACCCCCTTATCTGCTATTTCTATTGGGTTGTCATCAGACAGTAATTCCACTTGCACCCCCTTATCTACTATTTCTACTGAAGGTGTAACGGTTTGAAATACAGGGACATTAATAGGAGTACTTACTTGAATAGTTTCATGCTGTTGCTTGGACTATTCCTGTGCTAGTGACTCATCTCCAATATTTTTTGCTATGCTCTTTGCCAATTCTGAAGCATCTTCAGAATGAGAAGGTAATGCTTCAGAATGAGAAGGCACTTCTTCAGAATGAAAGGGTGCTTCTTCAGAATGAGCACCTATGTCTGCCTCAACAGAGTCATCTGCCCTAGATAAATCCATAAGAAATTGAGCCAAATCATCCTCATCAATGGATACAATTGGCTATTTTTTAGACTATGACAACCTTTCTCTCAATTCTGCCACTTCTTGCTATAACTCTACAATTTTTCTTTCTTGCATCTCAATGATGTTTTCTCTCTCTTCAATCCATCTAGTTTGTGTTTTGACAACACTCATTGCTGCTCTCAACTGCTCTGTGATGTCTTCCTCCTCTGTTTCTGCTTTAGAATCTGATGCAGACAAGTCAGCTATAGTAGGCTACTCAACAACTGTCTCTTCCTCTGCAACATCTGTCTGCTCTTGTTCAGGAGGCTCTATGAAACTGTCTATAATTACATCTACCATTTCTATGGCCTGTTGAACTGTAGCCACCTCCAAGCTATCTTGCCTAGCCTCTTCCTCAATTATCTATTCAGGTAATTCTGGAAAGTTTTTAGGGGCTAGTTGTATTTCTGTGACATCTGGACTGCTTTGTCCACCTTCTTCTTCTATGACCTGTTCTGCCATTTCCCTCAAGTGGAGTCTTGTAGACCTCCTAGTTCTAGATGCAAACTTCTTCTTTTTGCTTTATTTTTTGGTGATAGCAGGGGTTGTGGGGTCAGTTTTAGATGCTTCTGTTTCCCTTGTTGTTTCTTCCCTTGTTGGGCTAGGTGCTTCACTTCCCTGTTCTGAAAAATCAGTTACAACTTCAGAAAAATGGACCTTCTTCTATTTTTCTATTCTGTTGCCAGTTCCAGACCCTCTTTTCTTTTGCTTCTTGGCTCGTGAAGTTGAAGGTTCTAGAGCAAGGTGTTCTGTTGTTGCTGTTGGGTGTATTTCTTTTTCTGCAATAGCTTCTGCAGTAGTTTTTGTTTCATCTTCTACAACAGCCTCTGCAGTAGCCGTTTCTTCTTCAATAGCATCAATATCTATTTCTTCCTCCTCATCCTCATCTCCAAAAATTACATCATTTAAGGTAGAGTAAAACCTATCAAAGCTCCTAGGGTTTCCTCTAAAATGGTGCTAGAAAACTAGTTTGATGAGACCATGGTGGCGAAGGCTCCCTTTTCCTTCCTGATATCTTTTTGCCATGTTTTTCAATTCCTGGTGCAGGTATAGGGGAAGATTTACCCTAACTTCTGGTTGTTGCCTACCATGTCTGAGATGGTTTAAAATTTTCAAATGATGCCTTGATAACAGTACATACTGCCCTTCATAGGTTAGAAATTTGATTACCCATGTGGCTACTTCATCCCAGGGTTCCTGCAGGCTGGCCCTTTTTACCCCCTTGCATGTGTTATTATGTGTTAAATATTTTGGTTCCTTATCGTTTTCTTCCAAAAATTGATTAACTATATTTACCAATGTATTTTTACTAGACCTAGAAATTGGAAGACCTTCTAATGGCAGCTCAGTGATTTGACTCAAAACTTTAGGGGTTACCTCAATGGTCATGCCGTTAATGTGTGCCCGGTTGTTTCTGAAGGTGTGGGCGAACATGCCGGCCAAATATTTAGAGGACCCATTAAACTTATCCAAAAATGGCATAAGCCCTCCATCTTCAAAAATCTGCAGCACTTATGGATTCTCCCGGAGGTGGGTGGTATCTACTGGTTCCATTTTCATTTTTTGCCCCATTTTCTTGTCTTGGTACGTTAAAAACTACTCACTTCTGCTGCTATTTATTTGCTAGATCTCTGGTTTCTAGTGTTTGCAGACTTGCAGGGTTTGGTTCTAAATTTTCAATTGCCCTATTTTTCTTCTTTGAAATGAACCGTAATTTGAGCACTGTACCTCGTAGTCATTTTGCGCTAGCAAATATGTCTTCGAAAAGAAGAGTGGCATGCGTTTCTATTTTTGCTTTGAACACATGTCCATCAATGGTTGCGCAGATGTCCTTGCCGTCAGATCCACCTTACTCGTTTTTAGTTTTTTTGTTTTTCCTGTGGACTTTCACGTGCATGTTTATTAGCATCAAAAAATGGTGGCATACTGTTGGTCACGTCCTTCGTGATTCTGGTACTTTCTAAATGGGTGCAAAAACAAACCACATCTTAACTGACACATTTCCATTTATCGTATGCAGCCAAAAGAATTTTTATTTGATGGTATTTCTTTTCTTCCTTGGATGCCACGTGGAGATGTTATATTGAATGCTCTTTCCAAAGATTATGATCTATTGCAAAAAAAAAACCTCATTCCGAAGATTATGATTTCATTCCGAAGACAAGTCTTCATTTCAATATCATGCTTCTTTGTGAAGTCAAATCTTCATTCCGAAGACAAATCCTCTTTTCGAAGATAAATCCTCTTTCCGAAGATAAATCCTCATTTCGAAGATCAAGCTGCATTGCGAAGGTAAATCGTCATTCCGAAGAAAAAGCTTCATTTCGAAGACAAATCATCATTTCGAAGACAAAGCTTCATTCCGAAGACAAAGTGCAACATTCATTTTGTTGTCATTCCGAAGACAATACAACAATTAATCTGAAGAAGATAGCAGGCACTATTTTTGGCATTCTTGTTTCGAAGATTAGGTAGAAATTAATATTATCATTCTCAAAACATGTTTTAAGTATGCAAACTCTTATGGATACCCTTTTATGCTAATGGTTAATTATTATATACTATATACCAATAATTTACAATGAAGAAATGTAAGAAATATATACCTGATTAAAACAAGTTAATGCAAGTTTTTAAAGAATGACTGCCTTTGTTGATGTTCTACTAAGATTTTCTGCAATATTTCAAAACAAGTGCAGTTGGTGAATTTGGACAATGATGGTTCAGAAATTTTCAAGGTTATGCATGCCAAAAAACTGGTTTTCATGCATACCAACCCAATAGAGTCTTGGAAAAGGTTTTCACTGCTGAGTTATTCATTTTTCTCTTTATTTTATTTTATTTTACCTCTCCTTTTCTCTCTTTTTTCTTGATTCTGACCATGCCCATGAAGGAATTCATGATTTCCCTGAAATCATGCCCATGAAGGAATTCATAATCAAAATTTATTCATCTTTTTGTTTTTTGCTTTTTTTGATTTTTTTGTATTTTTGTATTTTTTCTTGAAATCCATGATCATGCTGATTGTTTTGAAGTGGAAGAGGAAATTTCTTCCACCTGTTGTGTATCCAAACTTTCAAGCTGCTGCAAGAATTCCTCTTTAGTCAGAGGTGTATGGTACACCCTGAGGTGATGTCCATTCACTACCAAATTTCTCTATGACCCATCAATAGGAGATAAACGAGCTACTCCATTGTCAAATACCTCTTCAATCCGGTAAGGTCCAAACCATCTAGTTCTCAGCTTTCTAGGGAAGTCTTCATAACGAGAATCAAATAGTAAAGCCCAATCTCCTTGTTGAAGTTTCTTCTATTGAATGTGACTATCATGCCACATATTCCTTTGCTCCTGAATTACTTCAGTTTGGTGCAGAGCATCCAACTTAAGTTCATCCAATGCATTCAGCTACAAAATCCTATCTATCTGTGCCTATAACAATTTAATTCCAATTTCCAATGTTGTGCGCAGTGTTAGTAGCTCAAATTCAATAGGTAAGAGGGGATTTTTACCAAAGACTAGTTCATAAGGTGTGAATCCAGTAGTGGATTTCCAAGTAGTATTGTAAGCCCACACTCCTTTAGGTAATTTATCTAGCCAGTTTATCCTATGAAAAGCTACTATTTTTGTTAAGATTCGTTCTAGTTCCCTGTTTGTTACCTCAACCTAGCCATTTTCTTGTGGGTGATAAGGTGATGATTTTCTATGTTTGATTTCATATAATTATGTAAATTCCTCAATGACTTTAGATGCAAATTGGGGTCCTTGGTCTGTGGTGATAGACCGAGGAGCTCCAAATCTCTGAAAAATCTGAGTATACAAGAAATCAATGACCTTTTCTTCACGAGCATGTTTGAAAGCATGCACATCTACCCACTTTGTCAAGTAATCATTGCATACTAGAATATGCACCTTTTCTTGAGAAGGTGGATCAATAGGTCCTAAAAAATCAAGCCCCCACCTCTCAAATGGCTCTAAAACCAATTAAGGCTGCAGTGGCATTTCATTTGTATGAATGGGTTTCCCCATTCTTTGGCATGCATCACAATGCCTGATGTACTTTTTCACATCCTTGTGAAGAGATGGCCAATAATATCCTGTCCCTAAGATTTTCCTAATTGTGCTTTTTACAGAGTAGTGTCCACCTGAGGGTTCATCATGACAAGCCCTAAGGATATCATACACCTCATCCTTTTGGATGCATCTACGTAACACATGGTCAGGATTGCACTTAAAAAGTATACCCTTAATCCATTCAAAAGAAGAACTCTGTTTGATCAATTGTTTTTTCTGTTTTGAAGTGAAATGTGGAGGAAATTTTTGTATGACCAAATAATTGGCTATATCTGCAAACCAAGGTGATTGTACTGATATAGCAAATAATTTTTCATCAGGAAAGGTGTCTTCAACTAATTCCCATTCATCTGTGTTCTGTAATCTGGACAAGAAATCTGCTACAACATTATATTTTCTTGGTTTTTTGATTATAGTGATATCAAATTCTTGCAGCAACAGTAACCAACGAATAATTCTTGCACTTACCATAGGCTTATTCATCAAATACTTAATGGTTGTGTGATCTGTGTGAATACATATTTGATAACTCTGTGATGTAATGCCTGAATTTGTTGATGGCATAAATTACTGCCAAGAATTTTTTCTCAGTTGTGGTATAATTTTTCTCAGCTCCTATCAAATTCTTGCTAATGTAGTAGATGGCATAATGTTCACCATTGTCAATTTGTCCTAATGCTGCTCCAATTGTAGTATTGGAAGCATCGACCTGTATGTGAAATGGTAATGTCCAATTAGGTCCTCTTAACATAGGTGGAGTTACTAATTTCTCTTTCAGAGATTCAAATGATTCTTGACACCTTACAGTCCAGGAAAATTTAGAATCTTTAGTCAATAAGGCAAACATGGGATTGGCTATTGTGCTAAAGCTAGGAATAAACCTGTGGTAAAAACCAATGTGTCCTAGGAATATTATGACATCAGTTTGAGTTTTAGGAGGTAGAAGGTTCTTGATAATTTCCACCTTCTTTGGATCAACATGGATCCCTTGAAGAGATATGTGATGACCAAGAACTATTCCTTCCTTCATCATCATAAAATATTTGTCTGGATTCAAGGATAACTGGTATGTTTCACAGCGAGTTAAAACTTTATCAAGGTTTTCTAATGTAAATTCAAAAGTCTGTCCACATACTGTGAAATCATCCATATATATCTCAACACTATTGGTAGCCATATCAAAAAAAATTGTTAAAACTGCTCGCTGAAATGTTGTTGGGGTATTACACAAACCAAAAGATAAAACCCTATAGGCAAATGTTCCCCATGGAAAGATAAAGGTTGTTTTCTCTTGATCTTCAGGTGCAATCTGAATTTGATTATATCCATTAAATCCATCAAGAAAACAAAAGTATTTCTTTCCAGCAAAGGTATCTAACACCTGATCTATGAAAGGTAATGGAAAATGGTCTTTGTATTTCACTTTATTCAGCTTTCTATAGTCTACACATACTCTCATATTTCCATTTTTCTTAGGAACTATAACCAATGGAGAGACCCACTAGCTATCAGAAATTGGGTAAATGAATCCTACCTCCAAAAGTTTTTCAATTTCTTCCTTTACAATATCCCTTAGGGCAGGATTCGGTCTTCTCTCGAGGTTGTCTTACTGGCTTGACTTCTTCGATATAAATTCTATGGGTGCATATATCAGGGTGAACTCCCGACATATCTTTATAGTCCCAAGCAAAAGCATAAACATGCTTCTGCAAGACAGCTATCAATTTTTCTTCCTCTTCCCTAGTAAGCCAGTTGTAAATGTTCAAAAATTTGCCTGGTTGGACTTCTATTTGTTTTGTATTTGGAAGGACTAAATTCACTTCTTCATACCTAGTGATTAGGGAGTTAAGAGGACACTGCTGAGATGGAAGGAAATAAGAAGTTTCTGTTTCATTACTTCCTGATGGAAGCATATCTTGTATGGAACAGTGAGAAGGAAAAATTAGGTGATGGTGCCACCCATGTGGTAGTGAAACAAAGTTTTCCTATGATAGTACAGATGGTTCACCTTCAGAATTTTGGTTCTCCTCATTCCTTAACAACTGATGGATATTTACTGCTTCCTCTTCTAACCCTTGTTCATGCAGAAAATTCATTAGGATAGTTTCATTTTTCAAATTTTCTGTGTCATGGAGGTCTTCTGTGTGTTCCCTTACTACCAAGGTGGCTAGTGTGGAAATAACTTCCTCTGATTCTTCATCTGAATCAGGAAACCATAACTGACCTAAAAATTTGCTAGATGGTTTTGCAGGAGGATATAGAGAGATTTGTTTTAGATCAATACCATTTGAAATAGTCATTTTTCTAGACCTACAATCTATGAAGGCTGCTGCAGTTGTAAGCCAAGGTCTTCCCAAAATGATGGGATATCCATGTGCTGAATTTATTGGTTGTAAAACCAAAAAATCTATAGGGAATTTCCAAGAAGAAACTTCTATAGGAACATTTTCAATGATACCTTCAGGTTTTGCAATTGACCTATCAACCATTTCTAAAATTGTAAATGTGGGGCTGAGATGTTTGAGTTGTAATTGTTTCATTATATCCTTGGTCATGACATTTATTGTAGCTCCTAGATCTACTAAGACATTTGATATTGGCACTGAATCTATGGTAACTATGATAACTGGACTTCCTGGGTCACTATACTTTGGAGGTACTAGTTTTCCAGACAATAGATCAGCTATCTTTCCTTCAACCTGAACAATCTTGGGAAATGATTTTTTTTTTCTTCCTGCTATTTTAATGCATAAATCTCAGACAATATTTTTAATCACTGGTATATCCTTAATGGCTTGCAATAAGGGTAATGATATAGTTAACTTTCTAAGTTCTTTGACCAGGTCTGACTCAAAAATTTCTGTTGTGGTATTGAATCTTTTAGGATATGGAATTATCCTTGATGAAGGTAATTGTTCTGCCTGTGGTTCTATTTTTTCTTCTTATTTTTGTATTGTTGGTTTGAATCTAACTGGTTCTAAAGGTTCTTGCTCTTCATTTTCCTTGCTTTTATTGGAAACAGGTTCAGGTACAACTTTTCCTGAATGAAGTTGGATGTTACTACAATCAATAACATTTATTTCAACATTTTATTTAGCTTCAGCCACATAGACAGGGGATGCCTGTCTCATGCTGTTTGGATTAGTGACTGATTGAGCTGGAAGTTGAGGTTGTTTCACCTATTGTGTTTGCTGTGGTTGGTTCTATTTTTCTTGAAAATTTTGATTAGGTGCAGGCAGTAAATGCTAATTTTGACCTTGATTTCTTTGCTGCCTTGGATAGGACTGGTATTGCTGGCTCCACTATGGTTGATTTTGCATCCAATGTGGATTAGTATGATTCTGATTCCAGGATGGGTTGTTTTGATTCCATGATGGGTTATTCTAATTCTGATTCCAGGCTGAATTACTCCAATTTGTTTGTGGCCATTCTTGGGAATTTGTCCATTGAGGATAATTCCAAGGACGTTGGGGTGGTTTTGATTGTCCCCAAGGCATAGTCCAAGGATTATACCCCCAATTTGTAGGAAAATAAGGGGGATTTTGGTATTGAGAGAAATTTCCCTCTTGTTTTGGTCCAACATAGTTGAGTTCCTCAGTCTGATTTTCTAACACAGTTTTGAGTTGTGGTAGCAGGTGGCATTTATCAGTTGAATGCTTCTTTGAACAGATACTACAAATGGCTGAGATAGATGTTTTATTCAAAGGACATTCTTGAAAAGCATGTTTATTTCTACATAATGGGCAATAAATTGCCAAAGGTTCTATGGTTTTTGCTTTTGCAGACATTTCCCCCAAAGTTGTGTTTAATTGCACTAGGATATCAGTTTTAAAATTTGCAAGTTCCTCTATTAGGTCTTATACATCAGTGCCATTTGTACTCTTTTTTCTTCTTCCCTTCTTATTATGAGAGTAATTTCTACAGAGACCCACAATTTCCTCATTACTGAGAGTATTTACATCCCCTTTTCCCATCAAATCCAATACTTCTCTGGATTCATCTTGTAATCCTCTTAAAAATATGGTTTTACATAACTCTGGTTCTACAAGTCCACATCTCCTTTGAAAAAAGGAGAACCTATCAAGATAGTCTTCTAATGTTTCATCATCTTTCTGTTTAATTCTGAATAACTCATCTTTCCTATTCCTTACATGGCAATACTCCTGAGTCTAAAAACACAGTTTCCATTTGATCCGAGGTTCAGATGGAATTTGTCTCTAAGCTCATGAACTAGCATAATGCTGAGTCCTTAAGTGTTGAGGGAAAGACCTTAAGTTTCTGATTTTCATTTACATAATCATAGGTTTAACACACTACCTTGAATTCAAACAAAAACTGATCAAGATCTTCAGATACAATACCTCGGAAGGTTGGAAGTACTGAAGGTGAAATAGTTTTCATGGGAGAGTTTTGTGTTGGATTCAAATGGATAGGATATTCAAATGTTCTGGAAGGTTGGGGCATATCCTGATCATCTTCTTCATTATGGACATAGCCATTTTGGCCATCTCTATCTAGATTGCCTCCCTCTGCCATAGTTTCCTGTTTCTTGGGAATAGTTAAACCTATCCAAATTTCACTCTCAAGAGGTCCAAGATCATCTGTTGATGATGATTCTAATGATTCTTCTTTCTTAGGATGTTCTAATGATGGTGAGACTGTTCTAATGATGGTGAGACTAGTGATTTTCCTTTCTCAAAATGTTCTAATGATGGTGATACTAGTGATTTTTCTTTCAATCTTTTTGGTAATTCAAACACAGGTGATTCACCCCTTAGGCGTGAAGATCTTCTTAATGGAACAAGCCAGGGATCCTTTTGGGTAATTCTACATTTTTCATCCCTAGAATTACTCATTCATGTTTACTCTTAAATGACATAAATTATAGGTCAATAGTTGTTACTTTAACCAACTATTCTATTCAGATTTTATCCTGAATCTTCACAGCTCAGTCTAATTAATAGCTATTGGACTGTTGTCACCTTCTAGCAACACAATTCCTTGGAAATGGTGCCAAAATGATGTGTAGTCGTTATACACATCATTAATTATCAATGAATTTGTCAATCCAAGGCAATGTACAAGGCTATCTACGGAAGAAGGGGTGAACAGGGTTATAACTTAGGTCAATCTGGAGCAATAGGTCTTATTGGTGAAACCGATTGTGTGGGGGATTTAGGACATTCCTATCTCTAAATTGCATAAATTAAACCTTAATATAAGTTGCAAAAATGGAAACTAATCATTAACTGTAGAAATTAAATTCTAATTATAATTGCAGAATGAGACCTAATTATGTTGCAGAAATAACAGTTGTAGAATTAGAAGTCTGATTATAATTGCAGAAAGGAAATATATTTACTTTTGTAGTAATGAAAACCTAATTATAGCATGGAAATGAAACCCTGTCAAGGCTCTATAATAGAAGGTTGTCAATATTCTGTGTAGGGGTTGACAGCAAAACACAAAATGTAGGAAATTACAGAAAACAATAAATTTTGGAAATGACAGTCTGCAATAAATTGAAAGCTTTGCTGAAAGAAGAGATTACAACCAAACCATTAATCACAAAATATAAAATAATCTAAGATTGCAAATATTATTAGTTGTTTACAAATAAATGAAATGACAAGTTCTACAACTCATTTTGCTGCAGCAAAATCAGAATAAAAACCTGTTGTTAGTCCTCCTCCTAGGTTTGGAAGTGGCCAGCCTTCTTGTCCAGAAGAAGGTATGAGTATCTCTCTCTATAGATATTACTCACACTAATTTACAAGCAATATGAAGTAGAAATAGTACACTTTATTTATTCAAGAACATGATTACAATAATTTTGCTGAAAATCTGTTATAGGACTGTAACAGTCACTTTTCTGATTATTGCCTATTTTCTCCTATATTTCTCTATTCTCTGCTTTCTCTATCTCCTACTTAGCTCAACATGAATGGGAGCCATATTTATAGATGTCCTAAGATCTACTGACAACTGAGAATATCTCAAAATATCTAATCCTATTATGTTGCAACAATTTCTGGTTTTATCCTAGAAGAAGATCAAACTTGATCTTTCCATAAATGGTGGCTTTGGTCGGCAAGGACAACAAAGTCAGATGGGAGATATTTTCCCTTACCCTTTTCAATATTTATTTACATTTTTATAGCATCATAAATCGGTCAACAAGTCAAAAAGCACATTCTATTTTCATTCCAAAGATAAGTGGCTCATTTTGAAGATACTGCAATTCTCATTTCGAAGATCCGCTCATTCCGAAGATATCTGTTCATTCCGAGGAGACTTCGAAATGAACAAATGTTTGCTTTTTAAATTATTTCCTCTGCATCTCTCATGTGGGTTATTTCTCAGGATCATATTCCAATGATCTTTATCTCTTTCCAAATGTGAATTCCATGCCTTGCCATTCATTGGCAACTGGTTGGAATTTACATGGAAAAAACCAGTTTTTGCTGCACAGTAATAGTTTGCTTGCATTGTTGCCATATTTAGGTAAAAAAAATGCTTGAGACATATCAAAACATGATTAGTGAAATGTTGCTATCAACCTAAGCATATCTCATTTAGCAAGTCATAACAAAATAACATAAAACTTATGCAAAAAGCTGTAAAAATCAGAATATAGTATTTCAGATACATTTATCATGCAAATAATTAATACATAGCATATTGAATTAACTTAACTAGCATATTAGATTAAACATAAGAGTTTGTAGGCAATTTCAGTGTTCAAAACAGGTTATGATTGAGGTATTTCCAGGCCTCATCAGGTCTACTTTGATGCCTCTCTTAGAGATGATGAACCCTAGTAATTTTCTAGAAGTTACACCAAATATGAAATTCTTAGGATTCATCCTGACATTGTGCTCTATCAGGCGATCAAACACTTTCCTTAAGACCTTCGCATGCTCTTCTCGTAGAAATGACTTGGCTAACAAGTCATCGATATAATATTCTAGAATTTTGTGCATATATTCATGAAAAATGTATGACATGGCCCGTTGATATGTGGCACCAGTATTTTTGAGACCAAATGACATAACTTTATAGCAAAACATTTCCCATGGTGTTATAAACGCAATTTTATGATGGTCTTTGGGTTTTATATGAATTTTATTATAACCAAAAAAACTATCCATTAAGGAGAGAATTTCGTGACCTGCAGTTGCATCTACGAGAGCATCAATATTGGGCAACGAAAATGAATCTTTGGATGTTGCCTTATTTAGGTCTCTGAAATCCGTACAAATACGAATTCTTCCATCGGGTTTTCCCATGGTTACCATATTGGACACCCATTCTGAATAATTGATGGAGATCACAAATTCTACATCCAACAAATTTTGTAGCTCATCTTTCACCATTAAGGCTACTATTGGGTGTATTTTTCTACGCTTTTGCTTGATCGACTTCTTCATCAAATCTAGTGAAAGGTTATGCGTAACCAATTTTGGGTCTAGACCTAGCATATCCTTGTACATCCAAGCAAAAAAAATTGATCTCTCCTTAGTAGAGGGATGAGGGTGGCCTGCTCATCTAGAGTGAGACTCTCTCTAAACTTAACCTTATTTGAACTGGTAGGATCATTACTGATATCCACATCAAAGGTTTACTCTACCGACATATGCGATCCCTCCTCAAGCTGGTGAGGTGTAGGAATCAAATGGATGTCATCAATTGGGTTGATTGGTTCTACATTGGAAACATTGTCGACATGATAAAGATCAATTGCATAGCCTGGTGCAAAATGGAAAGGTTGCAACATTTCTTCATTGGGGAAGAAATCCTCAGGCTCAATGGGTGAATCAACACAATCCTAGTCGATAGCATCTTTGTTAAGATACATTAGTTTGGACAGATCTACTGGATTGAGACCATGTTTATGGAATGGTATTGATCTCCAAGACCACATTGACCAACTTATACAAAATCTGCATAGTCCTCATACCCACGATCTGGCTCTAATGGCATAGGCACAAAGGGGTCTTCTCTATGAGGACTATGAACAACTGGATCCTCCCTATGCACTAAATACAAAATAGGATCATTTGGCTCATGGAGCTCCATGTAGGTCAGAAGAAGAGGATTAACCAATCGATGAGTTTAATCCAAGTTTAACCGTCTTTATCTCAGATGGGGACCAACATGTAGTTGTCGATAAACCTCATCTATGTCGATGGGTTTATGACAGTAACATAAATAAGGAGGACCAAGGTAGACCCTCTCTAGCTCATATTCTTCATCACTATCATAATAGAATCCTTCATTCACCCCTACTCTTTGGGGGAACTCTGGTAGGTGCGGCCCCATGAATCTGACCGCTTGATCGGTGTCATCACTATCTAGATAAACCAGATAATTATATCTTAAGTGTGACATCACCAAGAAATCTAGCTCCACTTCTTCCCTTGAATGATAAACATTGGGAAATATTTCTTTGATAACCTGTACCAACTCAATAGGTAATAAATGACGTGCATGCCAGAGCCTCTCATAGGCACCTTCGACTTCATCCCCAGATTCATTGTCGTTTGAGGATTCTTCATCTGCATCATAACTTGGTCCACTCATATCGAAGGTGGACTTCGCTCCATATTCTTTATAAAGATCTCCTAGCTTGAGATTGCTTGCAGTAATGGGGTTACACCCATGCACATCTGTGTCATCGACTGTATCATGGGTTTAGTATCCCAGTTGATCTCTGGGGTTCATTTGTGTATCGGTCTGCTCAAGGAGCCCTTCATAATGATCTTTGATTGGCTCAATGGTGACGATAAATATCATAGGATGATTCCTCCAAAATTTGGAAGGATTCGGATGATATGGATTAAAATCCACATCGTATGCCATACTAAGCTACAGAAGATCTAGGGATACTATGAGAAAATCATCTTGCCCCCGTATCTGTAACCCTAAGTCAAACCTATCAGTGACTAATTAATAACGAGGTTCCAGCGGAGTCCTCCATCCTTGTTCAAAGAGACCAAGGCCATATCCATGCCAATGATACAACTCAAAAATACGTATGGCATAATCCAGATTGGATAGATAATGAACGTTTACTATGAAATATTCCTTGTCATCTTCATACATGGGCTCTCGCATTGGAAGTTGGTCTAACTCCACATAGATGAAGTAGAACCACTGATCCAACCGGGTAACGATGACCAGATGGTCAGACCATATCTTGCAAAATCTTCAAAATCAGTCCGAAGGTCACATTCTACACAAGGTACTCATCTAAACTAGTGTTAGTGAGATGTACCATCACCCGCCGTGTAGATGATCCTACTAAAGATGTAGGTAAGGCAGGCTGAGGTGCCTCCTCGACTTTATCTTGGGGTTCCTAAAATTCCATGGGAATTGGAACCTCCTCGATGATTGGCTCGGGCTCATGCTCTTTCTCATTTTTTTCCACTTTCACCTTCAACTTCCTGTCATCCCGATGCATGACTAATGTCGAAGGTTTTAAGGAAATGGCAGTGGTGTGCTCCAATGTGTGTGACACAAATGACGTTGGTTGAGCACGTACCACTGGTTTACCTCCTAGTTTCTTTATTGGTGATGACGGTCACACATCTAGGTGCATTGACGGGAGTATGAAATCCCCAGGCAAATTTGCTAGGTTCATGAACTTAAATGGGTCTTTGTTTGATGCCACTACATGAATTTGTCCCTCGTGAATATATTTCACGTATTGATGTAATATTGAGGGGACGCAACACATTTCATGAATTCAAGACCTACCGAGTAATATGTTGTACTGCATAACCCCTTCTATCACATGAAACATTACTAAAATGGTATTCAAACCTACCTACACGGGTAGGATAATTGTGTCGACAGTCAAACATAGTGCATCATTAAATGCTCTTAATGTAAATATAGTTGGTACAATGTGTGATTTAAGTAGATTCAAATGACTCAACGTCTTGGTCATTATTATGTTGATCGATGAGCCCATATTGATCAAGACCCTTTTAAATGGCATGTGATTAACACATGCGATTATGTGCAAAAATGGGTCAGTCGTAGTTGTAGAACTCGTCCTTATCTCATGATTGTAAAATTTGATCATCGGTTCCTGACACTGTTGTACATGTCCCAAAAAATTAGTAAATGTCTGTGCATCCTAGGACTGTACTTCAATGGACCTCAAAATGTCCATAAGAGTCTCCCTGTGCCTAGGGGATTGTTGTATTAGCTCATATATTGACAACTTTGTAGGAGTTGTCTGCAGGTTTTGGACCAACCTACTCCTTATGGTCACCACCGATCTTGTTGGTGGACCTGGAATATTCTACGTCAAATGCTGATTTGGTGTGGCTTGTATTTGAATGGAAGCATGATGTTGATTCTGTTGTTCATATCTCCCATGCCTAGTGATAACGTTGACCATGCCTATGAACCACTGGGTAGGTTTTTCGACTCGCACCTCATTGACTTGGCCAACGTTGTTCTAAGGCACCTCATGATTTGGCAAGGGGTTTTTATAAATCCTCATATTTTGATTATCGGGTGCTTACGGGTTGTATGGCACTACAAGCTCACCTTTGTCAATAATATTTTGCACCATGTGTTTGAAATTCTAGCACACCTCAATGTTGTGGCCTTTTGTTCGATGAAAAATGCAAAAAAGATACTCTTGGTACCCCTTTGGTTTGGGTTGATTGGGATCTATCATCTTGACTTCAGGTAATCTAATCACCTTGGCCTTGCATAGCTGATGGAAAATTGACGTCAGCGATTCCATAAATGGTGTGAACTGGTGAGGTGGGCATTGATATTTGTTCTTGCCCTTATAATTGTTGTTGCACTTATCATATTACATAGGGGGAGGTTGGGCCTGATAATTCTATTTCTATTGCCCCTTGTTCTCCCTTTGAAGATTCAACACCACTTGATTCACATGGGCCTGCTTGCCCTATTGTTTTGTGGAACTCTTCTTTTGTCCCTCTCTCCTGATATTGAGCTTCAAGTTGCCTTCCTACAACTTTATGTCCTCAATCACTTTGGCTTATGTAAAAGCCTCTTTGAATGTAGGATACTGTTTCAGCTGCAATAGTAACGAGATGTGCTTGGCACAACTCTTCATAAACATTCAGGTCAACTCTGTGGCAGGATTAGGGAATGGTAACTTTGCCATTAGTCTCCTCCATCTCTTTCCATGTTTCTCTATTGGCTCATCGTTATGCTGAGCTAGCACAACCATATCAAAAATATTGACCTGTTTCTTGATGCCAAAGGAATAGCGTTCAAGAAAGGCATCAACTAATTGCTTGAAACCTATTATGCTATGTTTCTTTAGCTGATTTAACCACTCTCATACTGGACTTGAAAGTGTCATTATGAACGTACACAACAATAATGCATCATTGCTTACTACCTGAAAACAAGCATCCAGGAAGCTTGTGACATGTTCCTGTGCATCTTCATCACCCTTAAACTTGTCCAACCTAGGCATATCAAAATGCTCAGGGTAAGTCGAAGTAGGCACCGAAGGATCCAAAGGCTCATTATGGATTTTCCTTAATGTCAACTTTTTAATAGCCACACCTTGTATTTCAATAGCTTTAATCTTCTCGGATAAGGCCTTATAGGCCTTTGAAGATAGAAATTCCTCCTCCCTAAGTTGACTTGGAGGTGGCTTAGGAGGTACTGTATTCCTCGTACGAGATGTAGGGTGTTGCTCTTCCTCCTCAGCTCAGGGTCTCTTAGGATATTCTTGATCATATCCATATCTCATTGCTTCTTCATGCTGCCTCTACCTCTGATTATCGAGAGGCGATGGTCGCTCCCTTTGTTCGAAACTAGCATAAGTATGAGCATCTCTTTGCTCTTGATGCATATCATCTTGTGATAAAACCTTTCTATATACATGCTCTTTATGCTCATCTTGAGGATATAGGCCAGCCCTTGATAACCTATCCTCCTACTCCACGTATTCCTTCTAGGTAAGGACACACTCTTCACGCATGCATTTCTCGTATAGTCTCTGCCTAATGAGCCTCTGCACTTGAATATTTTCATCTTCGATGTGTTGACTCTCTAGGTGAGCGTCCTCCAATTGATCTTGGAGGAGTTGGCATTTTTGCTTCGACACCAGTCAATGTGACCTATCGATTTGATCAGCCATGAGAGACCTCTAGTATCCCTCCTCTGTATGAGCGACCTTGTGGGTTCTGTACCCATTGAACTGATATGCTATACCTTTACCTCTATATGTAAGATGGCATTGGCCTCTTGCTATGTCCTATACTATGAACCACCATGTGCAGATAGTGGGTGTGTGACATGAGGGTGCTTAGAAGCATCTCCATGTTCTCTAGTAGACTCAGGGAATGAGTGGGCAGAGCAGAAGGCTTATAGCCTAGCAGCTCTAAAACACTACCTAGACCCTCTAGCTACCTAGACCGCCATCGCTCATGCAATGATGTGCTATTATCTCCCACATTTGATATATCAATGGTGATCTTGCATGGTGGACCATGCATGGGAGTATGGTTAGACCTATGCTTAGTAGCGAGCATGTCTGCCTGCCCCTAAATGGATGGATATCTAGTCATTCTATACTCAGAATGTGGAGCCATAGATCCTCCAATGGACTTAGTATGTAAGGGCACCAACCTAGTCCCCTGCAAAACAAACTCTTCGAGCGATATTGTGGATGTGCGTGCATTGTGGTCTCGATAATGACTCTCAAGTGGAACACCCTCATGCTGGAAGGCTTCATGTTCTATCCTATGCCTAGAGGAGTGTACTGAAGCTCCTCTATTCGAGGTATGCTCTACAGACTCCCCTCATGTCAAGTTATCTCATCTAATGCTAGTTGAACAACATTCAGTTCACTGATGTGGTTGAGGAATTGACACGTGCTATTGTGAATTGGTTAGGGGTTGGTCACCAGCATTGAATTTGGACCTTTGCTGAGCACCCCATGTATCCATAATTGTGTACCTAGCATCTAGATGTATTATTATTAAGCAAACAAGGTATACAATAATGATTATCTCGTTTTAAATTTTGAAAGTGAGTCCTAAACTATTTGATGTGTTTTCAAGATTCATTGTATCAGTGTAAAAACTCTTATCTTGTTTTGCAAAACTTGTTGGATTTTATTCTCAATTTAATGGCTTTCACATATACGATTGCAGCTCAAAAACTTGGCTATGAACTCCAAGTCACGTAATCCAACCTATAATGTGTGGTAATGAAGCCCACACATGGTTAGGGAGCACAGGTCCTCAAATATCCTCACCCATTTTCCCCCAGTCAATGTTATACCCTTTGAAGAGAATACATGCAAATTTTCCAGGGTATGAAAGGTTCTCAAATCCGGTATTGGTCTAGTATCCAAAAGGTTCACAGGATTTGGGCCAACGGATGGAAGTTACGCCCACCGTCGTTGAACCCTACTAGTGGTTGGATGTCAAGCCCAACTCACTAGTGTTTAAGTGCCAAGTGGTGTGTGTGGTTCCTTTTAATGTACATAAAAGAAATGCATCATATAGCATTCATGCTCATTTTCTAAATGCTATGCAAATGAAAGAACATTTCAAATTTAGAAAATGCAAGCTATTCTAGATGCTCTTTAATACTATGCACATTACGATGATAATTGGCCACTAATTAGGCCTCACACATGCAAACCATTCACATAAATTCTATCAAGCATGCTGGATCCTAGGGTGGATTAATATCAGAGATCCGCTATTCCTAGCAGCACCTTTCTAATGACATGAAAGATAAATGCAAATAAGACCTAATTCATTTCTTTTTATTTCTTTATTTATTACTTGCATTCGAAATTTAACTTTCTGGAAAAATACGGAGACAAAAAAAGTTACAGAGAGTGAGAAATAGGGCCTACCTTAGGTCCACATTCAATTGAGCTTTATCCTTCTACTGTTTGCTATGTTTTTTGGAAACCGCAGGTCTAGGCTATGGTTTTGACTATGGCCCACGGGTTGAAGGTGCGGTTCAATTGTTGGCCCGTAGCTAGTAGATGTGGTTTGTACTTGCAAGTCACAAAAACCAAAAAATGATAGTCAAATGCTAGAATTGTAGAGTTCTACTGTGATCACCTTCTGATCCAACCAAAAAGCATGCACCCATCTACTGTACTATATCATATTCATTCATTCAAAGCATAAAATTGATAATATTGCATAGATTAAACAAAATAGACTTTTCTTGTATTAATAATTACAAAGAATCTCGATTACAATCATGCCTCTCTTAAGGTCACCCAAATGAAGATACGATTAATACAATGCCAAAGACCTCAACAGGGTAGGTGCACTAATAGTGCTTTTCACTTGGTCACAAACTGCTCTAGGGTGGAGTTGCCCTCTTCTTCGCATTGAGGAAGGAAGTTGATGGTTAAGTCTCCTTTGAATCTGTTCCCTGTGGTCAAGAAACAACATAAGAGTGTCAAAAAGATAGACAGCCTCTCATGATGAGGCCCTTTTAGGAAAATTGCATAAAGACACCATAAAGCATGTATACTAAATAAGACATGAAAAGTGCTTCTAAACTATGTTAATTGCACCAAGATTCATATATTTGCATGAAGGAAAACAACTACACTATGAATGAATCAATTATGTAAAATAAAGCATGAAAGTGCATAAATAATCCATTAAGGTCCTAATTGATGATTACCATAAAGAAACTAATATAACCTAATTCTACTGGTTAGAAGTCTGCTAAACTGCAATTAAACCATGAAAATAGCTAATCTAAGCTAATTAACCAGACTGAAATGAAAAGGGTCAGGTGGTGATACCTCTGCTACAAATTGTAGCTCTGATGAGCGGTCTGCACTATAAACCATGGATGAAAGCCATAGTTAGAAATCTGATAGGTTTACCCTCAATTCCAAGGGTAGTGGGCTTGACATCCTTGTCCAAATTGATGTTCAATGGTTGCCTTTAGTGTCCTTAGACTGATTTTGCGGTTGATTTGGTGTGAAGGGACTTCGTTTGCCCGAATATGAGTTTCTTGACTCTCCTAGGCTCCTAGGGCATCCATAATGCAATTCATCATGAATATTGGCAAGTAGGTAGGGGATAAGTGTAATAGCTCTCTCTTAGTATACTGAGTTGAGTGTACAATTTGATAGGGCTTCGTTGCTCAAATCTCTAATGCTCTCTCTCCTATTTTCCCTAATTTGAGGGGTACTTATAGTACTACCCAAGGGCTAGGGGTGGCTTCATGGAGAAGCCAATATCAAGAAGGGGTGGTTAGGATAGTTGGATTGAAATCTTTCATCCTCTAACCACCTTCTTCTAGATAAAATGGCCATTCCAACCAATTTGGCTCGGATTGAAGGCCAACTAAACTTCAATTAAGACTGTAGGTCACAACTACTGTCTAAACTATAAATCGTATGTCTCATCCATAGTTCAACCTGTAAACCATAGTTCTGGGCTATGGTTCAGATTGATTAGGCCAAGGAGCCCAAATTGAGTGGTTAGAACCATTGCTCTATCTTAGAGTCTGTCCAAGATACTCCATATGGTCTTGTAGCATGTCCATATGAGTAGTCACCCTCGACATGATGTGTTTTAGGTGTATACATCTAGCTTCATGGAGAAGCCAAGAACAAGAATTGGTTATGCCCAGGAAGTTGAGACGAGCCTTCCAAAAGCTTCTATTCACCCAACTAATCAAGAATTTGTTATGCTTTCAAATATATTTTTCTTGGCTCGAGGGTCGAGTTAGTTATAGAGCTAGCCGCTATTGACCAGGGTGGCTAGGGAGCTAGTTGCTATCACCATCAATGGCTAGGGAGCTAGTTGCTATCATCGTTAACGACTAGGGAGCTAGCCGCTATCACCATTAGCGGCTAAGGCTGACTAGGACTAGATTACCCCAGATGAGTGGTTAGAACCACTACTAAGTCTTGGAAAGGTCCAAAATCATTCATATGACCTAAAGAGGTGTCCATATGAGTAGTCTCCTAAACATGACGTGTTTTAGGTGTCTACAAATACCCCTTTTTGGGATGCATTATGGGAAAACACAATGCTGAGCAAAAATAGATAACCTAACATCATATTATAGGTTGATTGATGTTCATTGATCTGGTCAACATTAGATGCCCCAATCATGGAAAGAGCATACATCATTGAATCATTGCCTTTGATGAGTTGAAGAACTTGATTTTGGTAAGCTTAAGTTAAAATCCTAGCCTTGGTGAAAATTAGGAGATAAGCTTAAGTCAAATCCTAGCCTTGGAAGTAATTAGGAGATAAGCTTAAGTCTAATCCTAGCCTTGGCAACAATTAGGAGATAATTTTAAGTCAAATCCTAGCCTTGGTGGTGATTAGGAGATAAGCTTAATTCTAATCCTAGCCTTAGCGAAAATTAGGAGATAAGCTTAAGTCTAATCCTAGCCTTGGTGTAAATTAGGAGATAAGCTTAAGTCTAATCCTATCCTTGGTGGCAATTAGGAGATAAGCTTAAGTTAAATCCTAGCCTTGGTAGCAATTAGGAGATAAGCTTAAGTCTAATCCTAGCCTTGGTGGTAATTAGGAGATAAGCTTAAGTCTAATCCTAGCCTTGGTGGCGATTAGGAGATAAGCTTAAGTCAAATCCTAGCCTTGGTGGTAATTAGGAGATAATATTAAGTCTAATCCTAGCCTTGGTGGTGATTAGGAGATAAGCTTATTGGTTTTCTTGAATTTACTTTTGATATTTTGCTTATTTTCCCCAAGCAAGGAGGGTGCATGATTATCTTCGACAATGATTCTTGAATGAATGCACTTAGCAATGATTGAGTGTTTAATTGTTGATTTTGATTATGAATGTTGTTATTATGACTACCCCCTCAAGCGACGAGTCGATGAGGAAATGGCAAGTGATGAAAGCGATGAGTCGCTTGACCAAGATGACTGATTTGGACAATTCAAGATGATTGCATGTTGTTGTATGGTAGGTCCTATTACAATTGTGATTTCAACCATTAATAGTAATTGTACATCTCTATCCCATGGAGTAGTCCAACCATAATGGCCTTCTTAGGGAATCAAGATGATAGCAATTCAATTTAAGCATGTGATGAATCACTATGTTTGATGATTTTATAAAATTTTATAGAAGAAATGAAATGAATACCTCGTTCTCATGGAGCAGTCCAGCCACAATGGCCTTCTTGGGGATTGAAGTGAAGACATTTCAATTCATCGATGAATAATTTGGTTCAAATGGCCTTATGGTAATTTACTCATCTTTCCGGATTGCATGGAGCACAAGTCGCTACAACCGCCAAGTGTATAGGGTAAATAATTGGATATAAGGCATATTTGAAATTTTGTTGTTATTTGATTTTTTTGTTAATTTTGTAATTTTTGATAATTTTGGATCGATAGATATGCTTTGATGTCCATGGATGCATTTATGGATGCAATGCCTAGATGAAATTTTGATTATGCTTATATGTATGCGATGTACTAATGACATGCACTAGCTAGATGATAGATGTATGCTTAGATGCTATGATCTAAATGTGTAGGTGCACTACTATGTATGCATATATGGATGCAATGATGTATGGTAAATGCATGTTAAAGTTATTTCAATTGTTTATGCATTTAATCTATGTGATATGTGCTATGATAGATGATGTATGTAATGCATTAATTACATGAGGATGATCTAATGCAAATGAACCTGTATGCTTTAATCACTTAAAACATAAAGAATGAATCTAATATGTGTTTAACAAACTACTGGATGACACCACAAAATGTATGAAAATCATGAATGAAAATGGTAATTCTTATCATAAGAATTAATCATTTAAGCATCCATATGTGAAATGAGATGATGTGAGATGTATGGGATTTCCTTATAAGCTTCTATAGATTAAAAGATATGCACAAAATAGTCAGTGGCCATCTAAATATCATTGTTGATATCCATCCGGTATCTATCCTATTTCATGAACACCCCTTAATAAACAAAAGTTCACAAGGAAAATTGTGTATGATTGATGAGATGATTTGTTGCTATAAGGTATTTTTGAGGTTTTCCATGAGACTCAAACACCCTAGTTGATTAATCAAAAGTTGTATAATGACTACACAAGACTTCTGAAAGATAAAAGCTTTTGTTATGAAGACCAAGATATTCATTATCCCTGTGTGTGCAAATGAATATATTAGATGAAGCATAAGACTACCTCATTGTCAGGCGGGATTCATTCAGCCCATTGTTGTAATGAGGATCACCAAATGTTCATCATGATCCTAAGTTTGGATGTAGTTGGATTAGACTACTAGGTAATACAAGCCACCTAAAGCTAGCTCATTTATAAATTGCTTAGAACTACCCCATTGCTAGGCGAGATTCATTCAGCCCATTGTTGTAATGGGGATCACTCAATGGCTTTGAATACTGACCATTCCAGGGATTCAAGCTCTTCACCCCCTTCTTTTCTTTTGATTTATTGGGATACTTGCTCATGCTTAGTGATGAAAATCACTATTTATTTTGCATTTTGTTTTTTTTTGGAGCAAGGGATTTGCTTTGATTTTGGAATTTTTCTTATTTTGTATGAAAGCAAGGGATTTCTTTGGGTAGGGGGGAGCTTGTCCTTTTGCCAATGATCAACATCCTAGACCATGCACATCACAAGATGAGCAAGTAAAAACCTTTCACTTAAGGTGACTAGGACCACTTTGTAGTGTTCATCTTTCCTTGTTCAAACTAGGATTGTTAATGTTTAAATTGTGATAGGATTTTGATATATGCAAGGTACTATCAAAACTAGACCTCATCTTCTAAAAGTGAAGATAGCTTTCTATAAAATTTGAGAATATCACTAGGTATGGCTGAATGATAAAAAACCCTAGTATATACCTTATAGCAATTGGAGGGATTGTGTTGAAAAACACAATTACTCATAGGGGATGATAGATGATGATGATTTGTAAGGATGCATGATTAGCATACAAATATGGTGTCATTTGTAAGATTGTAAACACAACCTATCCTAATGCAAGTGCAATGGATGAAAATACCTAATGCAATGCAATTAAATGAATGCATATGCAAAATGTAAATACAAATTTTTTTATATTTTTGATGTTTTAAATTTTTTTGAAATTTTTATTTTTCAATTGTTTTTGAAATTTTGATTTTTCAATTGTTTTTGAAATTTTGATTTTTCAATTGTTTTTGGATTTTTAATGATTTTATGATTGTTTTTTAATTTTAAATGTTTTAAATGTTTTTGGATTTTTATATTTTATGATTTTTGTTTGTTTTTATGTTTTTAAGGGGAAGGTACGCTACCTTAGGTACCCCTAGTGTGTGTGCCACTCAATGAAAGTGAGGGAGGTGTGATACCTTTGGAGGTCTCACTTTGCTTCATTGATCGTGATGTGGATGATGGGGAAGTTGTGACACCTTGAAGACCCCCAATGTGCATTGTGTTTGATGCATTGTGATTGGATTGGCTAGGGGGAGTAGTAGAAATTGACCCCCCTATTGTGGCATGGAATTTTGTGCAATGTCAATGTCTCAATAAGATGAAATGAGCAAAGATGAAACATTGGATGAAGCCATAGGTTGCATAGATTGATTTAGATATTCCTATTTCTCTATTACAACACTGATCATTCCCATAAACTCTTGGGGAGGTAGGTTGATATGCACCTGATTAGGTTGCTCGACTTGATTGGTAGGTGTTGTGTTTGCTTTATGTGTGGGCAAGGGGTCTTGGAAGACTCCTATCTGAAGTTCTTGCCTCTCGATCATATCCTGTACTAAATATCTAAAGGGATAACATGTCTGGATGTCATGACCCCTTTGTCGATGGTAAACACAATATAGATTTTCCCTGTGCACCTTTGATCTACGCTTATTAGGTTTCAATGGATGGATCTTCGGAAGATTGATTTTTTGTGCTTCACATAATCGATCAAAGATCGATGCTAATGTCTCTGGAAAATTAGTATATTGTCATTATGGTCGATGTTGTTGGCCTTGTCCTTGATTCTATTGCATATTATTTTGGGCTAGAGGAAGGTGAGCTTGGTAATTATGCTGCACTGGTAGTTGAGGTGGTGTAGCCTAGTTTGAGGATTCGGGGATACTCAAAACAACTTGATTGATTGGGGCCGCATTTTGTTGCATGTTGCCACCTTTAATATTCTTGTTTGGCCATTCCCTTTTGTGGATTTGAATATCACCCTCCTGGACCTTGATGTCCTCAATGACCTTGGCTTGCACCAAAGCCTCCTCGAATGTTTGATACTATTGTAATTGCAAGAGAAGTGAGATTTGTTTTGAACAACTTCTCGTAAACATTCGAATGAGCTTCGTTGTGGGTAGGGTGAAAGGTAATTTTGACATCACCTTCCTCCAGTTATTACCATACTCTATGATTGGCTCATCGTCAAGTTGATGAAGGCTAGCCAAGTCAATCAAGTTTATCATTTTCTTAGCACTAGAGGCAAAACATTCCAGGAATGCCTCGGCCAATTGCTCAAAGGTGTTTATGCTATGATGTGGTAGATGATTATACCATTCCAAAGCATCCCTAGCTAATGTTGTAAGGAAGGTTCTCAACATCAAGGGGTCATTGTCTTGAAGATGGAAGCACATATTGATGAAGCTTGTCATGTGCTCTTGTGCATCTTCATCATATTTGAACTTTTCAAGTTTAGGCATCTTGAAATTCGATGGGTATGTTGGTGATGACACTGAGGGATGCAAAGGCTGATTGCTAAGCTACTTTAGTGTAGGTTTTTGATAAACCAAACTTTGAGGTTGTTTTTCTAATAAATTTACCCGATCATTTAGCACTTTGTATGCTCTTGGAAAAATGATATGATCTTCTCATTGTCACCTTTGATTAGATAGAGGAGGCTAATTTTGATGTTGAGGTGGATGATAAGTATAATCATTAGGTACCTCATCATAATTGGATTCAGGGTAAGCATCTACTTCTTCCTGATGTTCCCATTGGGACTCTTCATCTAAATCCTCTTCTTGTTGATCTTGGTACTGTTGAGGAGTATGAGGTTCTTGATGATAACCAGATAATGGCCTTTGATGTTGAATGCAATTTTGGCATGGTTGAGGGGGAATATTTTGAGATTGTATTGGTCATCTTATGCATTGTTGCATCCTCTGGGTGCTAGGTGTAAGCACCACTTCATGCAATGCATTTTGCACTTTCTCTTGTTGTATCTTTTGTTGTTCTTGTATCTTTCGTTGATACAACTTTTGTAGGTGTGCTCATTGTGAGTCCACCCATTGTTGATTTAATTGTTGTTGATCCAACTAGAGTTGATCCGTATGTTGTTGTCTATTAAGATTTGGCCTAAGTGCCTGATGAGTATGATTTTGTTGCTCAGTTGTATGGGGTCTATGTACCCTCGTATTGGAAATACGAATGGGTTTGTCATGTCTTTTCCCCTAGTAGGATCTATTACTTGTTTTCCATGCTCCCTAAAGGTTGCATTGACTTGATATTTTGGTTTATGAATGGGCTCTGTATAGTTTGACGATGTAGAGCCACAACATGGTTGCACCAAGTACTCTTCATGAGGAGTAGGAGGATGACTTGGATCCTCTTCCTCATTTATGAGGAATGAATCATATTCAGGATTAGATGTAATCTTTATATACTCAGGCTGCATAGAAGCACAATGTGTGCATGCAGAATGCTCTCTGTGAGGAGTAGGGGGTGACTTGCTCGATCAAATGGGGTGGTTTGCTCATCCAAGCTAGGCCATGGTGTATGCTCATGTTCATTTTTTTATTGATGTATAGAGAAAGTTGGGATGTGAACCTATGATATTGACCTACTAGGCCCCTCAGTGGGTGGATTGTTCCTTATATAGAATTCTATCAAGGTGTTCCAGTCAGGAAGGTTTCCTGGAGGACCTATGGGTGCTTCCTTAATAGGGATATCTCGAAGGTTTGACCCCCTATGGATGGTATTGATGTTATGATAAAACTTGGGATGCCATTCAGGGATGGCCATGTCCTCTGGACTGATTTGGAGATGTTCGGTGGTTATGGAGCTTGATTCCCTCTCTAAATTGGAGGTCTTGTTCACCATGGGAGGTCCCCCGACCATTTTTTTGTTTTAGAAAATTTTGACTTTCGAAAAATATTGTGGGTGTTATATATCAAAATGATCAGTGCGATGAGCTGATCACAATGGGCTATGACTCCAAAAAGTGTTTTTCGGGTCAAAATTTGTATTTTTGGAATATTTGGCCAATCGAGGCTCATGGAAAAATGACCAATTTGAGGAATTTTGGGAAAATGCGAAGCTAGGCCTCAAAAATGCTATGAGGGGTGCACAAGGGGTTAACTAAGACAACAAAATAAATTTTACAATTTTTTGGGAATGTCTAGGGCTTTTTATGACATTTTTAGTGCTATTTTCCCCTATTTTTGGCTTAAAAATCACTCAAAAATAGAGTAATCATAAAACCAACATAAATTTTTTGTTATAGCTCCGATTTGCATGATTTTTTTTTGAAAAATTAGGGTTTGGTCCTAGATCAAGGATCTTATGTTGATTACATGAACAATAAAGAAACACACAAAGTAGACAAAATGATTATCTCTTTTAAATATTAATGTGTTTCCTAAGAACTTGTCTCATGTGTTTTTGATTTGTTGTGAATACAATCTAACTCTTATCATGTTTTTTAAAATTTGATGTTATACTCAATTTGTTCAAATGTTTTCACCTATATACTTGCACACACCATAATATGGGGATGAAATCCATACTCGACGAGGTAGCATAGGTACTACCAATCCTCACCCAACACACCATAGTCAGCTATACACCCTCCGAAGAGGAGTGTGTGTTATTTTCTATGGATAGGATAGTTCTTGGGTTGGCCTTGGCCATGGACGGGTCCTGATGATACAATGTCAAACAAGCCAACCGAGTGGTAATAACTTCCACCATTGGTCTTGATCAACGGGTTGGATGTGAAGGCCCAACACCATTGATGTTTACTTTGGATCATGGTGTGTGTGTAATTTTTAATTTGCATGAAAGAAATATGCATCAAGAAGCATTCAAATGATTTTTCTCTATATGCCTAGAAATTATGTTTTATCTTCAAAGAATGCACAATTAAATGTTATTTAATTTTAGAGAATGCAAATGCAAATTTAATCATGAAAATAGCCTTTGATCAGGCCTCAAGAAAGCATACCTAAAAACATAGATTAAATAGTAGTCATTGTTCTATACAGTAGATAATATACTCGATCACTATATAGAATAGTAGTCAGATTTCCTAGCTGCTGGATTCTAGGGCAACCAACAGTATAGGCCACTGTTCCTAGAAGTGGCTAGAAACAAACATTGTATTTTATGAATTAACCTTAAATTTTGCTATTTTTTATAGTTAATTCTACAATTTATATTCCCACAGATAAAATACAAGTAAACAAATAAAAAATATAGAGAATACCACTTAGCATGGAATCCTCATCTGATGAAGATACAAGATGTTTACTATTTTGACTATGAATTTTGTTGGTTGTTGTCAATCAGAGATTGGGATGCTAGCCACTGAAACCATTCGTAGCTGGGACTACTAGCCATTATCATTGAGAGAAGCTATACTTACAACAAGAAAAAGATAAAAACATTAGCAAACACATAAACTGTGGGATAAGTATTTTTTCCTCTAAATATCTAGCCTTAAATTGATTTAGTGGTTAATACTGTAGGTTACTGTTGAAGACATAAACTATGGGATAAGTATTTTTTCCTCTAAATATCTAGCCTTAAATTGATCAATTATACTACAAAATTGATGTTCAAGGGTTGCTTATGTCTTGGTGCACGGTTTTATGATGGAATTGACATCGATACATTCAATTTATGTCTTGAATAGTGGGTTTTTCTCTTCAAAATTTGGTAGTCTCCATTGGTGGAAAAGCATATGGCATTGTGCAATTGGATAGAGCTTCACTATGCCTTAGAGGGATGTTGATTCTCTCTTCAAATTGGTAGAGCTTCACTATGACAATCACACATTAATTTCTCTAGGATTTGCTCTCCAAAATTGGGGTCTTAAATAGACTCCCAAAATCCTTGCTCTAGCTTCATGGAGAAGCCAAGAACAAGAATTGGTTATGCCTAGGCAGTTGAGATGAGCCTTCCAGAAGCTTCTATTCACCCAACTGATCAAGAATCCGTTATGCTTTCAAATAGATTTCACTTAACTCATGGGTCGAGTTAGTTATAGAGCTAGTTGCTATCAACCAGGGCAACTAGGGAGATAGCCTCTATCACCATTAGTGGTTAGGGAGCTAACCACTATCGTCGTTAGTGTCTAGGTAGCTAGCCGCTATCACTATTATTGGCTAAGGCTAACTAGGACTATATTTCCCTAGATGAATGGTTAGAACCACTGCTAAGTATTGGAAATATCCAAAATCATTCATATGACCTAAAGATGTGTCCATATAATTAGTCTCCTAAAAATGACATGTTTTAGGTGTCTATAGTTCCATTATTTTAATCCAAGATATTATTGATTTTATTTTTTTTGGAAGGGCATGTAGCCCATTGTTTCCTTAAGTATTCCATGTCTATGCTATCATATCAACAAATTGGATATGGTCTTCACACATCTACTCATATTTAAAATATAATCTTTATTTGAATTCTCTTACCACTAAATAACTCTTATTGCATAGTGTTTTGAACCAATCTTTGTCAAGGTATTAATTTTAGGATAATTCCCTTCATATATCCATTGATTTGAGAGAATGCATCTAATTAATTTTTTTTCTATTAGGTTCTAGCCTATCTTGTTTTTAGTCCATGTATAGTTGTCCTCTTCAAACTCAACCTCCCTTAAATTATTGATTTGAATAAAATATGAGAAGTCTCTGATACTCTAGGTTATTTTTCTAATTCCTCTAATTTATCATCTAGCTTGGTTATGGCATTACAATTTTCTCTAATCATGAATTAGGTTTCTTAGCCTTTGCTTTTAATATAGGCTTCAATCCCCCTCTGTACTTCTAATATCTCTAACTGATTTATGGGTCCATAGACAATGATAAGTATGTGTAGACACCCAAAAGTTGCAAATGACCATGCATTTCTTCTTCATAGTTAATTAAATTGCAAAAGCCACCAAATTACATTAATTTATCTTAAAACACCTTAGATTTATTAAAAGGGGCTATGCATAAGCTCCATGTGCTATTTAAGCCCTTTTCTACACTTAACCTTAGTCCCCATGTGACCACCATCAAAAGCCCAATCATGGTAACCCTAACCTTGGTTTAAAGTCACTTTATCATTAAAGTGCACTTTAAGAGTTAAACACATGATTTAATTAAGCTTAATTAAGGTTAACACTAACCTTTTACTCACACATGTGTGCACCCATGACATTCATAGATATTTAAAGATGCTTATTCTTTAAGACATGGGAAGGGATGAGTCACCCTCCATCTCACCCCTTTAACCTTGGTTTAACACAAGATCAACTTAATCAAGGTTAACATCAAATTTTGATAACACATGTGTGCACATAAGATATTTGTAAATATTTAAAAGATCCCTTTTCAAAGCATGTGAAATGGCGAGTCACCTTACACCTCACATTTGAACTCATGGTTGGGATTTAACCCAGGGTCCACTCCACCTCACAAGGGACACTTCACCCCCTCAAACCTCTCCAAAATACTATAAATAGTAGTAATTTTCCTCATAAATGCATCCACATAATTTCACATACCAAAAATCTATCAAAATTACATAAAAAATCCACCCATCAATCAACCATCAACTCACCATTATAACCATCCCTTTTATACCCTTTTGTATACTTTTTTGATAGGTTTTGATAGGTACAAGAGCATATATAATGCTGACCAGGAGCTGCTACAGTCATAGGATACCATTATCTTATATTAAATTCAAAAAAAGTTAGCCACAGTTTGAGGCACTAGGTACCTAGCGATCCAAATTGGTCACACTCTACCCTGTGACTCTGGCTAGAGTCTAGTGTCCAGTGACAACATGCCACAAAACCCTCTCAACAAGTAACCTTTAATGTATTTCAAAACTTATAGTCATTTACATAACTTTTATCATGCATTTTACTATTTTATTTAGTATATTTTTTCTTCATAACTATGGGGTATGATCCATGATAGGTCCCCAAATGCACTAACCCTATTTTGCAAGTCATACAAGTCTAGAGGATAGGTTTTATCATTGGTGGCTCTCTTGCATTAAGCCCACCCAAATTTGAGGATCCTTGGAAGACCTATCCAAGGCATAGTTGACCAATTCACTAAAAGAAGAGGGACATTCACCATGTTGAATCCCGCTTTGTAGCCTTCTAAGGTAGATTTGTAAAAAGGAGGACCCCTTTGTAACCCCTTTTGAGAATAAATATATTTGATAGACTTTATACCCATTTTCCATTGAGTTCATTATGGCATGTCTGGTGGGACCCCTACCTTATATTATTTACCTCATTTATGTAGTTAGCCAATTCTCATTGTTCTCTTTGTTACAGGTGGTCCAAAAGCTAATCGAAACTTAGAAAAAACTCTAAAAAACTGTTTAGATGTAAGACAACTTTCTTTTTGGTCTACGAGCTAGAGTTTCTAGGTAGGGTGCAACCCAAATCAGTTGCTAGGTACCTAGGGATCCAAGAAAGTGCTCCAAGAAATGATGTAGGAACCAATTCTTATACAACCCACAACAACCACAAAGTTATAGGTAAGTCTGGGGGACTGATTTACCTTCATATGGGATTGCTATCCCCTTACCAAAAAGATAGCCTCCAGAGTAATGAATTACCTAAAAAAAATTGGTGTCCTCAAAAGGTATAATCAACCCCTCTTTGTGAATATTTAACTCTTACAAAACTCAGCACTGCACCATATTGTAAATTTTTTTTGCAATATTCAGTATCGTACCACCTTGCTAACATCTTGTGTCTCTTGACCTATTTCAAAATTTGGCACCACGTCACCTTGCAAGAGTGATTGCAAAAATCAACATCGCACCACCTTGCAATATTGATGTTCTTTTTTGTTTAGCAAAATTTAATATTTCATTACCTTACTAACATTTTGTTGTTTCCAAGATTCTTACAAAATTTGACATCACACCACCTTGTAAGATTGTTTGCAACATTTGATACCACACCACCTTGCAAATTGTTGTTATCCTTGCATTTGAAAAACTCCACATCGCTCCATATTACAACACTTGGGGGTTTATTTTACATTTGGCCTTCTTAGACACTTATTTTGTTCATAAAATGTAATATACTATTTTTTTTTTTGTAAGTACTTTTCCATAATAAAATATACTATCAAAAATCTTAGATGCGGTCTAAAATCATCTTTTTACTAGAGCCGCTAGGTACCTAGTGACCCAAATCAGTCACAAGGTGACTTACGACTAGAGCATACGTGCATTTGAACTTCTGAAATTCATCCAAAAGGACTTATAGGAGTTGGAGAATACAGGTAAGTTTTTAAAACCTACTTGTCTTGTTCAGAAACAACAAAATTTTGAAAGGATTGTAAATCATCTTGTTGATATTTTGTGCATACACCTAGTTTTACCAAACACATTGTGCATAGTTATTTGCATTACTTTTGGTTTTTAAAGAGAATTTTATTTTAAAGAAAAGAAAGAAAAATTTGAAGGCAAATTTGCATCTTTTTTTTGCATTCTTTTCTTTATCAAAAGGTACTTTGTTTTCAAAATGATATTTCCTATTTTCTTAGAATAGGACACACACTTCACGTTCATCTTAAATAATGTCATATTGGATTTCATCACCAATACCCACTCGATATTGGTGACATTGGCTTTCATCTCCTTCCACTAGCTCACCCCCTACACACCTTAGTAGCCCCTAGAAGTGGTGTTTTGGACTTCATCACAAAAAAGTCCCCTAATATTGAGAGATACTTAGGGTAGGTTAGGATTAGATGCTCTTTCTCATAGGGCTTCATTATAATCAATGAGTGTGCAATATTCTTCTTTACTAATCCCACCCAAGGGTGAAGCAAAAGCATGGGTATGCTAGTAGTAGGGCTTAGACAATGCCACCTCTTTTTATAGAGGATTTTGCATTTTGGTGTATCTTATTTTCCTTAGGATTTTTCAAGCCATTACCTCCATTAGACACCATTCACCCATTTGTATACAGTTACCCCTTGCATACCTTTTGGTATAAGAGGATATGGTTTGATGATGATGTTAAGTTCTATTGGAGATATCTCAAATTAAGAAGTGTTAGCATGAACAACCTCCATTAAAAGAAAAGCAATGGGCAACTATATTCTCACTTCAAGAATTATCCCATGTTCATACAAAATTCTATTCCCTTGTTGTCACTACGCAGGTGCCCACACCTTCACAAAGTTCTCAAGGTCTCCTAAATCTACCTACATCTTCTCCTACCCCACATACATCTACATAGATTTTTTTTTAATACTTACTAACATCTTCATAGGTAAATCCTTCCACACTTGCACCCATTTCTCTATTTTAGAACACCATTTCTGTGTCGAGTGAGAAACCATCTACCTTCTTCTCCTCACCTCCTATGTGGACCTCCACCTTACCTGCCACATTTCCTTCCCGTCCCACACTTACATCCTAGTATGAGTGGCCTTCCACTTATCAATAAACATAAGTACAAACACCTATTCAATATGTCAATCAAGACCATGTGCAACATCCATACCACCTTCTCATTTATGAGTTTGGTCAATAAATTCATAGGTCCCAGTGTAATCACAACCACTTAATCTTCATAATATCAATCCACTCCCTTTGAATCCATAATTTTAACAATCACTTAAACTTCAACAATCACATACACACTCACTAGAACAACACTTACTCCATAAAGAGCAACTTGACCCACAACAACTTCAACAAAATTTTCTACATCAGCAACAACAATAACAACTTTAAAAACAACAACAATAATTTTTGCAACATCTTCAACAATAACAACAAGCTTCTTCCTCATCATCATACTATAATCTCATCTCATTCACCACATAGTTACCTCCTACTGAGTATATCTTACCACCATTCCTACATCACTCTATAGGTGTTCATAACTAATCCTTTCAACCCCTTGGAATACAAGTTTCTTCCCCCATACCTACATCATATGCACCTCCCATTGAGATGTAGCTCATGAGAGAACAACTCAAGGCTTTAGAGTTGTAGACTAGTGGATGTGGACCACAAAAACCCACTTACAATCAAATCTAAAATGATCCTATACATCCTTATATGGCCCTTCATCAATACCCTCAAAAGTATGAAATTCCTAAATTCGATAAATTCAAGGGTAAAGAGGACCTCCATGAGCATTTTCATACTTAATGATATGTCTGTCACTTGCTTCAGGGTAGTGACATGCTTATGCTTTGCACATTTCCTTTATCTCTCGATGGCCAGGCTATTGACTAGTTCAACAATTTTCCTAAACATAGTGTGTTCACTTTTTAATAGTTGGCCAATCAATTCTTGGAACATTTCTCCATTAACATTAAGTGGAAAACATCACTTCAAGATCTTTATAGTCTATGGCAATTCAAAAATGATCATATTAACGAATATGTTTCTAGGTGGTGTGGTATCATTCATGACCTCATATTTCCAATTCCACCCATATAGTTGGTCAAGATGTTTGCCAAAAGTTGCACCAAATACATATTTGTCATGCTCCAAATACAACAACATTGTTCATTTGAGGATGCGATTTCTCAAGACAAAATGATCAAAGATATCAAGGTCCAAGAGGGTGAGATCACATTTTATAAAAAGGTTGACTACATCCTAAATATCTATTTTAGTAAAGGTAGCCAAAATCAAGCTCCTCAATGACCACCCTAAGCCAATCAAGTTACCATTGGCTCGACATGTACTCCACATTTGTAACATTCATCATTCTATCATAAAAATGTCAACAATATAGAGCTTCTCCCTTTGTTACTCAAAACCAATACCAAAATTGATAACTATGTCCACAATGCCCACAATGCAATTGGACTCCTTTATTGAAACCATTACAAAATATTTTTCAAAGGTTGTACAATGCAGGAAATATTGCTTTACCAAAAATGAGGCCCAAATATCCTAATCGCTTAAATCCAAAGGACTTCAATGAGAACACAATTTGTGATTATCATAGGAAACATGGGTATGACATACAAAACTATTGATAATTTCATAGTCGAGTATAGGACCTTATGAAAATGGGGTCATCCACACCAAAACTCCATTGGCTCCTTCAAACCAAAATTTAGGGATTTATAATATGCTTTTCCTATATCATAGGTAACCATAGGACGCTTCCACCTCTCAACCTACCCCTCTATAGGTTAATTAGGTCAACAAAAATTCACCATAGAAGGGCCTAGTGGGTATGATTCATGTTACCGCACATATCCAGTGCTATCCCACTTGTCCTATCCATCAGGAACATCACCCCACTATTACCACATTGTCATATCCTACATAAGACAACCCACCACCATCATTGCCTCATGTTGTTACTATTCGTAGCAACCTCACACATCAACTTTGCACAACTCCCACTAAGTTGTCCATTTACGACCTCTTACAGTAATCACAACCTCATCATGAGGCTCTAAATGAGATCTTATGATCAATAGGTGTAGAAGTGCATGACACCAGTGACTTTGTACAATTCATGGGTAATGTAAAAACATGTATGCAACCATATATTATATTTTATGACCATGATATTACAATTCTTGAAGGAGAGGACACTGATTCTCCCTTCCACATTTTGGCCAGTATTAATAATACTACTTATAAGCATGTTTTGATTGACATTGAATCTTCTATTAGTATTAGCTCTATTGTCACCCTCAAACATCTCAACATTCCACCTACTCATGTCACTACTCCTACACTTTATTTATGAACATTCAATGGTTCCATGGAAAAAATAGTTGGGTCTATTGTCCTCCCCATATAAGCTGGTGCTAATATAATACCCACTTTATGTCATGTCTAAAGAACACAAGCTTATACTGAGGGGGGTGAGCAATATAAGATAAAACTTCTCACTTTTCAATACAAATGATAACACCAATAATATTAATGCAATAATAAAACAAATCATCGCACATATGAGAGACATAGATTTTACGTGGAAACACCCTTTTGGGAGAAAACCATGGAAAAATATTTCTTATATATTTATTCAATAAATTTCATGGGTACCAACCCACAGGAGACACCAATACCCTAGTACAATTTTCGTGGACACCAATCCACAGGAGACACCAATCCCCTCTCAAGTTTATGGACACCAATCCATAGGAGACACCAATCCCCTCTCAAGTTTGTGGACACCAATCCAAAAGAGACACAAATACCCTCTCAATTTCATGGAAAAAAATCCATAGGAGACACAAATCCTCTTTGTTGGTTTGTGGGTACCAAATTACAGGAGACACCAATCTCCTCTGTTCACAAGTTTGACCCAAAATTTGCTTAAGTCTTCTCTCAAAAATGTTCACATATGCTCTCAAATATACTCATACAACCTGATCAAGTCTACTCACATAACTTGCTCAAGTCTGCTCACACAACATGCTCAAGTCTACTCCAAAACCTACTCAAACCTACTCACACAACCTACTCAAGTTTACTCTAAAACCTACTCAAATATGCTCACACAACCTGCTCAAATCTGCTCCATAACCTGCTCAAATCTGCTCATCTACTCCCAAATATTGCATACATACAATGCTCATCTATTCCCAAAACCAAACATAACAATCCACAAATATTCCATGCTCATCTACTCCCAAAAACCAATGCACATCCAATAATTCCTTATACCTCCCACTATATGACAACAAAAATATTTTCCTCAAACAAAAACACTTTGAGAAAGGAATTAAATCACCATACCTCTAAATCTGCCTCAATAATGATAATATTCTTTTTGCATGAGCTTCCCAAACATGTCTTGACAAAAATAATTTTTCTTTTGTCCCTTCAAAATCTGGTTAGTAATTTTCTCTTTCTTGCACAAATATTAATTCATCCACTTAAAATATTTATAAAAAACATACACAATAAAGCTTAAAAATGACTCCTTATATCTCCCTTTTGAAATTCTCAATATAAAGCTTTATTAACAATTAAACCCTTAAATATCCTTTTTCTAACATGCAAAAATACAATTTAAAATTAACCACAATACACCTTATATCTCCTTTTTCTAATATGCAAAAATACAATTTTCAAATTAACCACAATACACCTTATATCTCCTTTTCTAATATGCAAAAATACAATTTTCAAATTAACCACAATACACCTTATATCTCCTTTTCTAACATGCAAAAATACAATTTTCAAATAATCACGCTACACCTTATATCTCCCACTCAAATTAATTAAACAAAATATTTTTACCCTTACCTCACATAGCAAGCCCAATGAATGCAGAGGAGATTCGATCTCCTGACCTCTGCCAACACAACGCCCTAGCACAGGCTGAGCAACCAACTAGGCTACCCTAGTGGGTAGAATCAAACACAATACAAACTAAATAATTCCTCTATTCTATCTTCTCCAACCAAAACATTATATCTCTCTACCAACCAAAACAGTGCCTGCACGGTTTTGACCTTGCAACCTCCTCCTCTGTGATGCCTTAGTGCTAGCTAGGTGACCGACTGGGCTAAACACCTAGAAAATACCAAAATGTCAACACGATATATATTATTTTTCTGCTCACTATCATAAAACGTGTTCTTTTCCTCCTCTTATTATTTGCTTTGATTTTTGCATGAAGGGGTATACGAATTGCACTACAAAATAAACTTTCAAAATGAATTTGTGCTTCATATAAATATGTTTGCCTTTATTACCCAAGGACGTTAGCACTTTTACATTTAAACCATTTTATATTATAATATTTTAAATATTACGATTTAAATGTTATAATATCAACTTTTAAACCTTTGTCCCTCTCTTGTAATATTTAAATATTTTTGTCCCAAACCTTTAAAAATTTTTGTCCTAAGTCTTTGTCCTTCTCTTTATAATAATACTTTACTTAAAAATGTTTTCCTTGCTTTGGTTCATCTGAAATATATGCTTGACTTGGATAATTATCAATGGTTTGTTATTCACCAAGCCCATAATTGACATCATTGATATATTATCCATCCTTATAAACTTATCACCCTTGAATAATATATCTTCATTGAATACCATGATCCTTTGACATCAATGACAAATTAATATTTGTAATAATATAATCAAAGGATAGATGCAATACAATATCATCCTTGGGCACCTATGGATTAGGGACATGCAATGCATCTCATCCACACTTCATCACTGCTTGAAATATCTTCACAATGACCAAGTCCACCATATTGATGTGGATGATGATCCCTTTCAGTTCTGCAACACAATCACTCTACCATTCCCTTCGCCATTCATTTCTTCTCAATTTACACCTATTTCCATTCATCCTATCAAGCTAAAAATTTCATCCTCAACACCCAACCAATCATTACCACCACTATTACCTACCCCTCCATTGGCTAACACATCAATGAATCCTCTTACTCTGACCTTATCCTCTTCATCATCCACATATCGTTCATCACCATCATTACCTTCTCCCTCACACCTTAAACAATATTCACTACCATATTTTTTTTCCACTTCTTTAGGATTACAACCTCTTGCATCTGTCACCACTACTATTCCCTGCTATTCTAAAAATTATAGGCCTAGTGGGAAGAAAAAGTAAATATGGATGAAAAATTGTAGTCTCATGAAATCAGGTATAGTTTTGATTGCATATCCATATAGGGATTCCATAGAGCTCTAGAATGACACAAAGCTCCAAAATGAAAATACTTTTCTATTTGTGTTATGGCAAAAAAATATAGAGCTTCAAAATGATGAGAGCTCTAAAATGAGAAACTATTGTAAAAAAATGCAAAGGCTTCAAAACAAGCAAGAGCTTCAAAATGAGGACCTGGTAGATTTAAAATTCAAATTGCATGATGAGATTTTAAAAGTTAGAAATACCACATGGCATATACGTGTAAGGTGATAAGAAAATTAGTTTTTTATGCCCCATCATCCGAAGCAGTCGCAAGGTCAAGGCATAAGTTTCTAAAGTCACGTGGTTACACTAAACCAAGTGATGTCAAACTTAGATTTCAATGCAAAAAATTGGCATAGGTTTCCTTATCAATCTCTAGGCCATATGATCAAGGTGCCTCGACAAACGAGGATATGCCAACTAAAAAAATCAGCATTCATTTTCCATGGAACATGCTAAGTCATCATCAATAATTATCCTCCAACTCAGTCAATTTGTAATTGAATGGCAGGTAATCAATGTTTGAATAGGTACATCATATGAGAAGCACATTTTGATTTTAAAAACTCAAATACATAGTAAATTATCACCTGCCACACATACAATTAGGATATGCCAAAGATCTCCCATCTGCACCACCTTTCGAAGTTGATTCATGCATCACTGAAATTCTATGTCATGTCTTGTAATCACTATGTTTACAATGAAATTATAAATCATTATCATAACAGAGATCATAGGTATATGGTTCAAACCACAAAAGAATAAAAACTTTGCTGAGCAAGAATTGTAGAGGAGTTGCTTGTTGCATCAGAAGAGGGTGTAAATAGAGGAAGTTAGAGAAAATGAGATGCAAAAACAAATTCGAACCTAAGACTACAATAGACCTCCAAAAACATCCATAAATAGTGTAGATTTTCCAAGATGAAGGACTAATGTCATTTTTCAACAAATTTGATGATTATTCAGGCCTTGTAGTAGAGTTCACTCAAAACTTCATACACAATAGGGCCAACATAAAAAACATGAAAATTGAGGTAAAACCTGAGACTCTAAGCTAGATTACTGAATTACCCCTTCACGGTTTAACAATTTTAAGAACTGGTAAAAATGCACTCTTCGAAGTAGTCAAGCAATTTTTAGAAGAAGGAGATGTTGAACAACTATAAAATAGCAGAGGGTACTACACTAGGGATGTGTTATTTTTGGAAAGTTGGTATAAGGATTTGGATATGTGTGCCTTTGTAGCACTATAGAATGCATGAGGGCATGTATTAGGACAGGTTAGGGGGAATGATGAGGCCATAAATTACCTTATTATTATCATGTTTTGGATTCATAAAAATTGCCATAAAAACCTTATGTGATGATATTTTATGTTAATTAGATGATTTAAATGCATTATGTATTGATGTTTGCATGATTAAATTGCATAGGAATATTGTACTCTGTTCTGACTATTTTTCTGCACTGTTGCACTATTTTTGTATGATTATTTAGTGGATAGAATGCATAATTAAATTAGCAATGTGATGTATGTTGTTTATATACTTTTCTAACCTCACAAAAGGTTTGAAAGGATATTTAGCACCAAAATCCCAAGACTGTGCAAGAAAACTGGAAACTATAGGTAACAACCCATACAAATTCTAGCCACCTATCACTTTAAAGGATGGCCTAGAATTTGTCAGCATAAACAAGCAAAAATGATTGGAACTGACTAAGGAGGGATAGGGAATATGTACTATCCATTTGAAATAACTTTATCACTCATTTTGGTTGTAGCTGAGCGCAAATGACATTCCTACTAGCAGATATTTCGAAGATCTTCAAAATTATAGGGGAGATAACATTTTTAGCATAAACGAGCTAGATTGCATCAATTTTGTTAGGGGGAAGGTGATTTGAGATGATGATATGTGTGATAGACCATTTACAACCCATGCCAAATCATTCCCACCATTGTGAATGCATCAAAGAACCAATGAACATCTACTACAACACATCCTATCTTGATTTAGACTAAGTCTATTGCAGTTTTTGTAATAAATCACTAGCAAACAACAATGTAGTTGATATTGTAAATGAGGCATATTGTAATAACTAGTATAAATAACTACACTCCCTCATTGGTTGAGCTATTAGGAATTATAATAGGATTTAATAGTGAACGTATTCAATAACAAAGTAAATCACTAAAATGTATTTTCATGTAGCAGTGTATGAGTTAACAGTCAATAAAGTGCAACAATTTCTCATTTTTCTTTCCTATTATTTGAGTGATTTTTTTAAGTAGTTAGATAATATTTTATTAACTTTCTCTGGATAAGAAAGAAAGGGCCACTTTTAGACCTAGAGGAAGGACTGTTATAACATATTTTTTGATATTCTTGCTGCAACACTTGTACTAGAATACTTGTTAATTCTTGTTTATTGTTGTCAATTAGAATAACCTCTATTTTTAAGTTGATATAATGTATTCATGATTTCAAGTGTGATTTGTGAAAAATGTGTGTGGTCAGCTGAAAAATAGCATAGATTTGAATTTCCTCTATTTTCTATAATTTGACAAGTTGTCAACAACTATATTTATTTTTAGTTACTGTAGCAGAAATATGACAACCTTATGTAGTAGGACACTGACATTTGCTTTAGCATGAATCTTTTCATTTGAAGTACTCTTTAAATTTAGTTGTATCAATTCTACAAAAGTAATCTAGGTTTGAATTCAGCAAGATTTCCTTTTCTACAATTTCCTTTCCTGCAACTATAATTAGGTTTCAATTTCAAGTATTAGGAGTTTTTTATTCTTGCAATTAAGTAGTTTCAATTCATGCACATTAGGAATTAAAGTGACCTCAAAAAACCCCAACATCATCTATTTTTCCAATAAATCTTGTTATCTAGATGAACTGATCTTCAATCTACTTGATCCTTCTTTTGTATATAGCCTTGAACACCACCCTCAATTTGACAAACATAAAATTAATATATTATAAGAATGTAAATCATAATTTTTGGCATTGTTGTTGATGACATGTGTTGTTAGAAGAAGAAAGCAACCCAATAATTTTTAAGTGTGCTAAGTTGTGAAATTCAAAGTGAAATTTGGATGAATGGCTGGTATAAGTAACAGTTTTTGGTAAATTGCATTTCATTCCATTTATAAAACAAAAATGAATGAGTAGGTTAAGGGATGAAAAATAAGATTTATCAAAACCAGCCCTTTTCCTACTATAGGAAGGTGATCTTCACACTTAAGAGGTGAATCACCTATGCTTGAAATTCCTAAAAAATAAAACAAGAAGCATCATATTCATTATTAGGAAGTTTAGTATCCCTTGAAAAATAAATTTTAGAGGGACTAATTGCTCCACCCACCCCTTTAGTATCCATCCCATATGCACAATATAGACAAATATATACTTGGAGGGGACGATAACATGATAGAACAAGGCAATCCAGATAGGTACAATAATGTCCATAATTAAATAAATAATAATCCTCCTTCTAGAATTTTGAATACCTCATTTGATTGAATCCTACACAAAATTCTCCTATGAAGACAATCTCACCTTCAGTACTTCCAACCTTCAGGGGGTGGTATCTAAAGATCCTAATAAATTCTTATTTGAATTCAATAATGTATGTCAAACATATGATTACATAAATGATAACCATAATCTTAAGGTATTCCCTTCTACACTCAAAGATGTAGCCCTACGCTGGTTTATGAATAGAGAATCAAAATCTATCCAAACCAGGGAATAAATAGAGAGTGAATTCCTTGACAAATACCAAGAGTATTGTTGGGTGAGGAATAGAAAATATGAATTATTCTGCATTAAAAAAGAAGAATATGAGACCTTGGAGGACTATCTTGATAGGTTTTCTTTTATTCAAAGAAGATGTTAAACCTATGAGACAGCTTCAAAGAAGGCTGAATCCTGCATTAAGAGACATTATCAAAGAGGAAATTGAAAAAATCTTAGAGGTTGGGTTCATTTATCAAATATTTGATAGCCGATGGGTTTCTACATTGGTTATTGTGCCAAAGAAAAATGGGAAATTGAGAGTGTGTGTAGATTTTAGGGAATTAAAAAAAGTCACACACAAGGACCACTTCCCATTACCATTTATAGACCAAGTGTTAGATACTCTTGCTGGAAATAAATGTTTCTATTTTCTTGATGGTTTTAGTGGGTAAAACCATATTTAGGTTGCACATGAAGACCAAGAGAAAATTACTTTTACATACCCTTGGCGAACATTTGCTTACAGAGTTTTACCCTTTGGTTTATGTAATGCTCCAACAACTTTTCAATGAGCTATTTTGGTAATTTTTTTTATTTAACCAATGCAAGTGTAGAAATATACATGGATGATTTTACATTTTGTGGAAAAACCTTTGATTATACACTAGAACATCTTGATAAGGTCTTAACATGCTATGAAACATAACATTTATCCTTAAATTCTAAAAAATGCTTTATGATGATGGAGGAAGGGATTGTTCTTGGTCATCATATCTGTTCTCATGGGATCAAGGTTGATCCCAATAAGGTTGAGATTATCAAGAATCTCCCCCCTCCAAAGACTCAAACAGATGTTAGGAGTTTCTTGGGATATATTAGTTTTTACCGCAAGTTTATTTCAAATTTTAGTATAATAGTCAATCCAATGTTTGCACTATTGACTAAAGATTATGAATTTACCTGGACTGCAAAGTGCCAAGAGTATTTTGAGGATTTTAAGGAAAAACTAACAAACCCACCTATGTTTAAGAGGTCCTAATTTGAATTGGCTTGCATAAAAGTTGATTTTCTAGTATGTTTTCCTTGAATTGAACTACCCATTCCTATTTTGCCATTGTATAAATTTCACTAGTTGCACATTTTTTATTTTGGTTGTAAAAAATTCAGCTAATGATCAGAAAAAACAACCATCTATAAAGTGTATAACTATTCAGATCAGCCAAGTATGTGTTTCTTACATTGATCATAATTGGAATTTAGTATGTAGTGTATGAGAATCAATAGTTAGCATAAATACATCTATAAGGTTTGGCAAAACCCAAAATATACATCCTTTCCAAGGGAAGGGCAAAAATTATTCCTAGTTGTTCTAAAAATTATAAGCCTGGTGGGAAGAAAAAATAAATATGGATGAAAAATTGTAGTCTCATGAAATCAAGTACATTTTTTTATTTGCATATATGCACAAGGATTTCACAAAGCTTCGAAATGACACAGATCTCTAGAATGAAAAAATTGTTCTATTCGTTTTATGGAAAAAATATAGAGCTTCAAAATGATGAGAGCTCCAAAATGAGAAACTATTGTAAAAAAATACAAAGGATTAAAAATGAGAAAGAGCTTCAGAATGAGGACCTGGCAGATTTAAAATTCAAACTGCATGATGAGATTTCAAATTTGGAAATTCCATGTGGCTTATGTGTGTAAGGTGATGATAAAATTAGTTTTTTAATGTTGCATCATCCTAAGTAGTCACAAGGTCAAGGCACAAGTTTCTAAGATCACATTGTTACATTAAACCAAGTGATGTCGAATTAAATTTCAATGCAAAATGTGTGCGTCAGTTTCCTTATCAATATTTAGGCCATATGATCAAGGTGCCTCGACAAACAAGGATATGCCAACCAAAAAAAATTACATCTATTTTCCACGAAACATTCCGAGTCATCACCAATGACTATCCTCCAACTTAGCCAACTTGTAATCGAATGGTAGGTAATCAATGTCTGATGGGTCCATCACTTGAGAAGCATGTTTTGATTTTGAAAACTTAAAAATATAAAATTATTGCTTGCCATACATCCAATTAGGATATGCCAAAGATCTCCTATCTACACCACCTTTTAAAGCTTATTCATGTGTCACTGAAACTCCATGTTGTGCCTTCTAATAACTACGTTTCCAAAAAAACTATGAATCATTATCATAATAGAGATCATAGGTGCAAGGTTAGAACCACAAAAGAAGAAAAAATTTACAGAGTAGGAATTGTAGAGGAGTTTCTTGTTGCAGGAGAATAGGGTGTGAATAGAAGAATTTAGAGAAAATGGGATGCAAAAAATAAAGCCAAACCAGAGAATGTAGTAGATCTCCAGAAACATCCATAAATAGTGTATATTTTCCAATACGGAGGACTGATGCCATTTTTTCAACAAATTCGATGGTTATTCAGAGGGCCTTGCAGTAGAGTTCACTTAAACCTTTAGATACAATAAGACAAACATAAGAAACATAACAATTGAGATAACACCTGAGACTCTAAGCCAAATTACTAAATTACTCCTTCACGGTTTAACAATTTTAAGAACTGGTAAAAATTCACTCTTCAAAGTAGTCAAGCAATTTTTAGAAGAAAGAGATGTTGAACAACTACAAAAGAGCAGAGGTTACTACACTAGGGATGTGTTATTTTTGGGAAGTTGGTACAAGGATCTGGATCTATGTGCCTCTATAGCCCTAGAGAATGCATGAGGGCATGCATTAGGACAGGTTGGGGGGAATGATGAGGCCAAAAATTACCTCATTCTTATCATGTTTTGGGTTCATAAAAACTACCATAAAAACCTTATGTGATGATATTTTATGTTAATTAGATGATTTAAATGCATTATGTATTGATGTTTGCATGATTAAATTGCATAGGAATGTTGTACTTTGTTCTGACTATTTTTCTGCACTATTGCACTATTTTTGTATGATTATTTAGTGGATAGAAAGCATAATTAAATTACCAATGTGATGTATGTTTTTGTTTAAAATTTCATAATGTTATTTAAATAATTTTCCTACCTCACAAAAAGTTTGAAAGGATATTTAGTGCCAAAATCCCATGACTGTGCAAGAAAATTGGAAACTGTAGGTAACAACCCATACAAATTTTAGCCACATGTCACTTTAAAGGATGGCCTATAATTTGTCTGAAACAATGATTGGAACTAACTAAGGAGGGATAGGGAAGATATAATATCCATTTGAAATAAATTTATCATCTATTTTGGTTGTATCTAAGTGCAAATGATATTCCAACTGGCAGATGTTCTAAAGATCTCTAGAATGATAGGGAAGATAGTCTGTTTCAATATAAATGATCTAGATTGCATCCAATTTTTCTGGTGGAAGGTGTTTGGAGATGAAAATAGGTGTGATAGACCATTTCCAACCCATGCCAACTCATTCCCACCATTGTGAATGCATCAAATAACCAATGAACATCTACTACAACACATCCTATCTTGATTTAGACTAAGTTTGTTGTAGTTTTTATAACAAATCACTAGAAAACAACAATGTAGTTGATATTGTAAATGAGGTATATTGTAATAACTAGTATAAATAACTACACTCCCTCATTGGTTGATCTAGTAGAAATTGTAATAGGATTTGACAGTGAATGTAGCCAATAGCAAAGTGAAGCACTGAAAAGTGTTTTCTTGTAGCAGTGTAATATGAGTTGACAGTCAATAAAGTGCAACAATTTCTCATGTTTCTTTCCTGTGAGTTGAGTGAGTGTTTTAAGTAGTTAGGGGATATTTTATTACATTTATTTGGATCATAAAGTAAGGGCAACTTTCATACCTGGAGGAAGGACTATTATAACAAGTTTTTTGATATTCTTGCTGCAACACTTGTACTAGAATACTTGTTAATTCTTGTTCATTGTTGTCAATTATATTAACCTCTATTTTTAATTTGATGCAATGTATTTATGCTTTAAAGTGTTATTTATGTAGAATGTGTGTGGTTAGCTGAAAAATAGCATAGATTTGAAAATCCCTTGTTTTCCCTATTTTCTGTAATTTGACAAGTTTTCAGCAACTTTATTTCTTGTGAGTTACTATAGTAGAAATATGACAACCTTCTACAATAGGACACTGATATTTTATTTAGCATGAATGTTTTAATTTCAATTACTCTTTCAATTTAGTTGTCTCAATTATGCAAATGTAATCTAGGTTTGAATTCAACAAGATTTCCATTTCTAATATTTTCTTTCCTACAATTGTAATTAGGTTTCAATTTCAAGTCTTTGAAGTAGTTTTCAATTCTTGCAATTAATTAGTTTCAATTGATGCACATTAGGATTACAAGTTACCTCAAAAAATCCCCAAAAACATCTATTTTACAAATAAATCCTCTTATCTAGATGAACTGATCTTCAATCTACTTGAACCTTCTTTCGTATATAGCCTTGGACACCACCATGGATTTGACAAACATAAAATTAATTGATGATAAAAATCACACTCATCAATAGGAAACTCTTTCTACCAATCAAAATAGAAATTTTAAAATTTTCAATAAGTCCAACTACCCCATGCCAAAAGATCAAGAATAAATAGTATAATGAAATCCTCAACAATAGAGTATTCATAGATTAAGCCTAGTCCAAATGGAAGAGAGGAAAGCAAAAGGACTTCGTTTTAGTTATGATGAAATTTTTTTTAGGGGACATAGATGCAAAGAACACAAATTTTATCCTAAAAGAGACACTATATTGGTTTGTATTTGGGTTCTTGTCAAGGAGACCCAAGTTCAAACCATGCAATGGGGGTGTGAGTATGTTTAAAAAATTAAAAAAAAAAAATTGTTAAACACATGGAATAACAAAATTACTTAATTTAAGTAGAAACTTAGTTGGACAAAGAGCCAGAAGGAATGCCCTAGAAAACTCAAAATATCATAGAAGAAGAGCCCTTTATTTCTTTACATGCTTTGGCTGGAATTCATTCTCCCCAAACCATGAAAGTTATTGGCTATATCAAGCACCAAAAGGTAGTAGTTTTGATTGATAGTGGTAGCACCCATAACTTCATCCATAGGAGGTTAGAAGACCAGGTGCATTGCTATATCCATGTTGTTAACAATTTTTATATTGTGATTACCAATGGAAGAGTGAAATGTAGAGGTAAATGTGACAAAGTAGAGATAAACATGAGTAATTATCATCTTAGAACTATTTTTTTGCAATTTATATAGGTGGATGCAATATTTTATTAGCCATTGAATTGTTGCACACATTAGGCACTATAGAAATGAATTTCCATGATATAGTCATTATTTTTACCATTGATGACAAGAAATATATGTTGAAGGAAATTCATGCAAGATCCCTTAAAATTATCAACTCCCATAAAATGGAAAAGTTATAAAAAAAGGATGCCTTATGTATAGTTATTCAATTCCATGTAATTATCCTATAATAGATTATGGAGGATCAATGTGTTAACAAGTTGTAATATTTATTAGATAATATATTAGAAAGTGTGAGGGACAAAAAGGTTTGCTACCACCCAAAGGAGAACATGACCTTACAATCCAACTAATTTCAATAAGCCAACCACCCAATGTTATTTCTTAAAAATATCCATTCTAGTAGAATAATTAAATATATAAAATTACCACAAGTCTTTTGGAAGTAGGAGTTATTCAACCTATAACTAACCCATATTCTTCTCTATTAGTGATGGTCTTAAAGAAAAAATGGATGGAAGGATGTGTCCTAATTTTTGGTCTCTCAACAAGTTGACAATCAAGGATAAATTCCCTATTCTAGTAATTAATGATTTGCTAGATGAATTATAGGGCTCCAAGTACTTCACCAAATTGGATCTATGTTTGGATTATCATAAGATTAGAATGAAGCCGAAATATGTACCAAAAATTACCTTTTGAACTTAGTAGGGTCATTACAAGTTCTTAGTAATTCCCTTCTAGATTTGTAATGCTCATTCCATATTTCAAATTTTTATGAATAAAATATTCACTCCTTATTTAAGAAATTATTTTTTGATATTATTTTATGATATTATCATCTACAATAAGACATGAAAAGTCCATAGATAGCATTTGTAACAAATCCTCCAAACTTTTTTGTAAAATAAAATCTATCTAAAATAATTTAAGTGTGCATTTGGAATAGCTAAGGTATATTATTTAGACCATATTGTAGAAACAAATAGAGTGTGGATGGGTACCAAGAAAATTGAAGCTATCCAAAAGTAGCTAGTACCAAAAATAATAACAAATCTTAGAGCATTCTTTGGGCTGACATGCTATTACAAAAAAATTGTGAGAAATTATGGTAAAATTATCACACCTTTATATGTCTTACCTAAGAAATATGATTTTTTCTAGCATGAGGTTATTTATGAGGCTTTCCTAACCTTAAAACAAGTAGTGTGCACCACACCAGTCTTACTTATGCTAGAATTTTTAAAAACCTTTGTCATTGAATGTGATGCATTAGGTAGGGACATATTGACAATACTAATGTAAGAAGGAAGACCTATAGCATTCACCAACAAGGCTTTGTACTAATTTGTTTTAGGAAATTCAACTTATAAGAAATAAATATTGGCAACTCTTCATATATTGTATACTTGGAGACTATATTTAATGGGGCATTGATTTTAGATTAAAATATGACCACCATAGTCTAAAATATTTTTTAGATCAAAGAGTATCATCATAAAAAAAATAATAATGGATTACAAAAATTATGGGATATCATGATGATATTATTTATAAAAATGACAAAGAGAATGTGGTTATAGATGCATTATCACAACATGGTGGAGAAGACTCTTTTTTTTGCTATATCTCTACCATGTCTATATTGGTTATAGGGATTTAAGAAGAGTGGGAAATAGACATTGTAGTACAAAAACTCATATCTCAACTACAATATCTCATAGCCAAAGCCAACTATGATTGGAAGAATGAGTTTCTCAGGTACAAAGGAAGAGTTGTCTTAGGACAATAGTCAAAATTCATCTAGAGTGTACTAGAGGAGTTACATAATTCACCATTAGTAGTTTACTCAGGGTTTCTTAAGTTATATGAATAAATCAAACATTATTTCTAATGGCTAGGTATGAAGGGTGATATTTATTATTATATCTCTAAGTGTGATATCTACCAACATCATAAAGGAGAAACTATTCCATCAACTGGTTTGCTACAACCTCTACTGATTCTTGATAATTTTTGGGAGGATATCTATTGGATTTTATGGAGGTATTGCTTAAATCAATAGGTAAAATTATTATTATGATGGTGTTAGAAAAATTATCTAATAAGACCTATTTTTGTGCATGGTGTTATCCATTTCACCCATCCACTATGGCCAATATTATTTTTAGAAATTATTTTCAAATTATATAGAATGGCTTGCTCCATTATCAGTGATAGAGATCCCATTTTTACCGTCCATTTTTGGCAAGAAGTATTCATACTACAAGGTATAAATTTAAAGATGATCATTGCATACCATCCTCAATAATATGGGCAAATTGAAGTGGTGAATAAATATTTAGAAAAATATCTTTGTTTTTTTACCTCAGAAAGGAAAAATCAATAGACCCATTGGTTGCTATTGGTCGATTGGTGGTATAATTCTATTTATCATTCTCCAACAAAGATGAACTTGTATGAAGTACTTTATGGATAAAATACCTCTATGATTATTTTTTATTTACTAGGTACCTTCAAAGTTCCTACAATAAAGGCAACCCTTCAAAGCAAAGAAGACACTATGAAGATACTTAAAGATAATTTAGTCAAAGCATAAAATCAAATGAAGCAACAAACTGATCATTGTTGGGAATGGGAAAATATGAGATATAATATTGATACAAGAGATTACAATATATAGGCAGGAGGCCTATATGAAAATATGACAAGTGTCAAGGACACATGTCATAACAGGTAGACAAAGTACACATTAACTCTAACATTCCCCCTTAATGTGTACTTTTATAAAAATAAAACCCTAACATCCTCCTTTATTACATTATTTGGTCTAGGCTCGTGCTCTTTGAACTTGGCTCTCCAATTATGAATAATTATAGATAAAAAATGTATACATCTTGGTCTATTTCCATAGGGTCAGCCACTTCCATAGGTTTTTTACCTTTGGATCAGCCGTTTAAGTGCCTTAGGGTCATCCTGGGTGCCTCAGGATCAGCCAATTCTAGGTTTGTTGCCTCTGTAGGCCATCCTTAAAAATAATTCAACATTATATAACATTCCCCCTTAATGTTGACTTCTCTAAAATAACCCTAACATCCTTATTTATTATATAATTTAGACTATGCTTATGTTATTTTCTCTTGGCTCTCCAACTGTGAACAATATCAGATCAATGGTGTATACATATTAGTCTGTTGCCTCAAGGTCAACCAATTCCTTAGATTTTTTACCTCTCGATTAGTTGTCTAAGTACATTAGGGTCATCCTGGGTGCCTCAGGGTTAGCCACTTTTGCTGGGTCTATTGCCTCTGTAGGTCATCCTCTAAGTATATTGCCTATCCTAGATCACTAAATGGGTTCACCATGAAATCATCCCCCTCATGGTGAAACACAATCTAGAAGGTGTTTTTCTCTGCCAAAAATGTACCTTAATAAAAAAGAAATACGATCCATATAAGAGTGTTTATCTCTACCAAAAATACACTCAAAAAATACAATAAAATGATCCATAAAATCCAAATATAGAGGAGAATAAGAAAGAAGAGAATAGAATCTTCTGAAGTGTCTATGTCTGTAGTCTTTAGAATTTGATCCAAAAATATCCTCAAATAGAGTCTAGGGTGTCAATATTTTGTAGTCCCTAGAGTAAGTTTCCTTATGGTGACCTCCTCATCCTACCGAAATGCATGGATAACCAACTGCTGCATCCACTAGGTTTTATAGAGAAAGTGACTAGATACTAGGATCACTTACAATTTGTCTTGGGAGTGTCAGGTTCAACCGAGAGTGCACTCCATGATACAACATATTTGAGGCTAAAAAATACAAATAGAATAATATTAAAATTATAATTTGACACCACCAATGTGTCTATCTCAAAAAAACCTTTTCGACGACTATAAATACCCCTATGTTCCACTCTCAATGGGGCCTTCATTTGGTTGAAAAAACAACATCAACCTGACATCATAGAATATTCTCCTAGAATATTCTTGGCATCACACTGTGGCAGAATAAAATAGTCTCTCAATGTTACTTCGTAAGGAAATTATATGGGCCTACTTTGCCTTCCACTTCCACTATGAAAAGTCATTAAAAATTTTCAATGGCCATAAAATAAAGTGGCTCCCTCCACTTTAATTTAAATATTCCAGCCCTATCAATAAATATTCCCTCAAAGAAAATATTAAAAATATTCTCCTTAATAAACTACCAAAACTTAATGCAAATGGGACCACCATCCCAAGTTGCCATTCTTCCTATGTTTAATAAATAAAATGAATTTTGAAGGAAATACACACCCACACATCAAATTTAAGATATACCTTCATTATCACATTATCAACGCATTAACCGATAATTATTGGCATTAGTTTTGTGACAAGTCATGATTGAAAAATAGTGGCTGGATTTTGAATTTGGGCACACCATTGCATAGAAAAAAAAGGAATTGGGTGGCACCAGAAACTATTGCTTCTCCCTCCTGACTCTCTCAAATCTTCTTGATGGGCACAACATGCTTCCACTAGAGATCCTGGAGTACTGCCATGACCAAATCCCAATACTTAGGCCTCATAAACACCACTAGCAATAAGAATTTTTTTTAAAATTTGTCGTAGTCCAAACCAGAAAATATGGTCTTCTTAGGTAATATTCCATAAATCGGATTGCTAAAGCACTCGGGACCAAACTACATGCACGAAAAACTGATCATTCCATTCCACCATTGTTGAAGGGATCAAGTTCTACAAATTTTTTTGTAAAAGTAAATAGTTGTTTCAATTTAGAAACTGCATCACTCTTTGAGAACTAATTTGGATTTAGCAGTCTATAAGTTATAGGCTTTGATTCACTGATATTAAGTCCCTGGAGATATTAATACTGATCAGGCAATAAAGAGTGCTGCAATTGAATCACTTTTTCACATAGGAGATGCTCTATGAGCACCAATAATCAAAATTGGAAATTTTAAATCGAACAACATTCTTCAAAACATGATCTAAAATAGCATATGTATTAAAATATTAAAAAAATAACATTTCTTTCACTAGGTCTATGAGACTGTGATGAAAAATGATAACAATCTCCACAACTGGCTCGATCCTTCCACATATTCTGATGTTGTTTCACCAATTTTACTTAAAAAATATTTGCTTGATTTTTTCGTAGACTTTAGTTTGTCCATTATCAGACTCACCATCAAACGGAATCAAATTACCTTCTTTGGACTCCTTCCCAAATGTTGATAAAAGCATATCTCTGATGGAATTATATGTTGTGACTACAAATTAGAACCATAGAATATTGAAACTTTGGCACTCCTACAAAGATTCTTTGGGGGATGTGTGATTGCAGCATAAAATAGGAAAACTAGGTGAACCCTCACTCCATTCTATGACATACCATCACTCCAGTTGGAAAATGAATTAATGCTGAGGTTGCTTTTAAAGGATTTTATCCAGGACTAGGTAGGATAACAAGTTACTTGCCATAAGGAGGTCCATTCATATGCATGGACAGTCATATTTTATAGATTTGATGCATGTTTAGCGGTAAATTTTGAGAAAGACTCCACAATTGGCTATAGTGAAACTGTTAGGATTTAGAATAGATGAGATAATATTACAAATGAAAATATTACAATATATAGGCAAAGCCTATATGAAAAATATGACAAGTGTCAAATATATGACAAGTTTAAAAATAGAAGGTATAGTGCACATTAATTCTAACATTTCCCCTTAATGTGCACTATCCTAACTATAGAAAGAAAAACAAGTCAACATTAGGTAACATTCCCCCTTAATGTTGAATTCTCTAAAAAAACTATCATCCTCCTTTATTACATGATTTGGTCTAGGCTCGTGCTCTTTGTGCTTGGCTCTCCAACTATGAATAATGCTAGATCAACGGTGTATACATCTCGATCTGTTACCATAGGGTCAGCCACTTTCTTGGATCTATTGCCACTAGGTTAGCTATCTAAGTGCCTCAAGTTTATTATGTGTGCCTCAAGGTCAGCCACTTTTGGGTTTGTTGCCTCTATAGGTCATCCTCCAGGTATGTTGCCTCTCGTAGATCACTAACTAGATTCATCATGAATATCATCCCTTCTCATGGTGAACTCAATCTAGAAGGTTTTGGTCTCTGCGAAAAATGCACCTTAATACAAAGGAAATATGAGCCATGAAATACAATAAAATTGAGCCATAGAATCCAAATGTGGAGGAGAAGAAGAAATAAGAGAATAAAAGAGAATATTTTGAAGCGTCTTCATATGTAGTCTTCAAAATTTGATTTGAAAAAGACTCGGATAGAGTCTAGGGTGTCTATGTCTATAGTCCCTAGAGTAGGTGTCCTTATGGTAATCACCTCATATTATCGAAATGCATGGGTAACTAGCTGCTACATCCACCAAGTATGATAGAGGAGAATACTAGATACTAGGATCACTTACATAGAGTGTCAGATTCAACAGAAAATGCACTCTAGACTACAACAATTTTTTAGCCTAAAAACATCATAGAAAATAGTATGAAAAGAAAAAATGGACCCCACCATTGGATCTAGCTTGAAAAAATCTTTACAACGACTATATATAAGGCAATATTCGGATTTGATTGGGCCCCCATATGTGAAAAAACAATAGCATACCTATTTAGGTGGTAAAATAAACCTCAAGAATAAAATATTCCTGGCATCACACTCTGGCGGAACAGGAACTCAAGTTCTCCATACAAATTTAAAAGTAAGGTGGCCTTCCACTTTCATGTGGAACATTAAAAAACATTCAGTGCCCTTAAACAAAAAAAATCATGGGCCATAAAAATTTTGTGACCTCTGCACTTAAGAATATAGTGGAGGAACTATAATTAAAAAGAATGCTCATGAGAGTTCACCATTATTATTATTTTTTTCTTATGTGTCCATGGTGTCACCATAACAATGCAATATTCTACAAATGTGATGTAGAGTAGATCCGTATTAATGGAGATGTTGAAGAACTCCAAGTTTATGTCACTGTTAGGCTATGATCTCCTTCCGAAAAGCAAAGGTAAAAAAATCATGAGCATTGTAAAAAACATAACGGTAAAAAAACATGCATCATCACCATTGCATTAGATGATGCTCTACATGCATAGGTCTACCACCGGCTCCTACATGCTGACTACTTACTTTGACCACCAAATCGCTTCTTCAAACAAACACTTCATGTCTTGGTGACGGTGCCACATCCTCCACCATAAGCAATCTTCAACTATCGTGCTCCATTATGTGTCAAAAAGGATCAAAAAATTAATTTTGTCATTGATGCATATCACATAACATCTGGTGTGCAATGTATTATCAATATGATGTCCCTTATTTCACAGCTCACCTTCTGCACATGCATAGGATGATCATCCACAACCAATACTCCACATCAAACCCACCTTCTGTAAATGATGCCCACCGCATGATACATCATGCATTCAAAATTCCTTTGCTACGCAATTGAGAAGTGCCTAAAAAAATATTTTCTACCCACTACATTTTCAATCACCAAAATAAATGAAGAACTCTAGTGGTAAAGCGGAAAAATAATCATAGACTCAACTCCTGAATCATTTTTTGCATTGATTTTTGTGCCTGGTGTATAGATTTTCCATCTTCACAGATTGGAAGACCCATTTCAAGACTTTGTTACATTTGTAGCTGATGATCGCACCAAGAAATATAATCAATCGAGATAGGTGGTTTCCATACAGGCAAATCCAATGTACCCAATGCATAGTCTAGGCCTCTGCACACCGTCTGGCTTAACAATAATTTTGATGATAAAAAAAACCATCTCTAGGTCCATATTTGATATTAATCTGAAAGGATCTTAGATTTAAAATAAAATCAATTTGGTAGTTCAAAAAGATAATAAAACCTCACCTGGATTTATGTTGATGTCCACCTAGTCTGTCTATGCTTTCCATTATAGAACTCCACATTTGTGTTTCACCATAAATGACTCCTTCCCAACAACAATACCTATCCATAGCACTTGATTACATTTCAAAAATCGAACATGTAGTGGCTAGATGGAATACAAACTACCCTTATTTATCCCTCACTTCTATTTTTGGTATCCACGTTGCTTGAAATCCATCTACGGGTAATCTCCATGGGTGGTCAAATCACACGATCTCACATATTCATGGCAACTGGCTATAAACATGCACCAGATGGCAGACAACCATGTCAAGTGCACCCAAATTATTTTCCTCCTTTCACGAAACAACATATATTGCTTACCCAACCATGAGTAATGATGTCGAGCATCATAAAAAATGAACTGATGGCATAAAAAACACTTTATACAACCTACAATCCAAGAATAAAATGTGTAATGGAGCAATCAACTTCCTAATCTAAGTCTGATGATGAAAATAGTAGTTGGGGGGTCCTCAAACAGAAAAAATAGATCTTCATCAGATTCTTTGTTGGGATGAGTTCATCTTTGTCAATCATTTTATCATGCCGAATGTCTTCATAATCAACCTCCATTAACAACATGGATTCATGCATCCTCGCATATCAAATGAGTTGATCTACATGCCTCCCATGCACTATGGGCCTTAATTTTTTAGGTCCTTCCTACTAGGACTTCAAATGTCAAATTTACTCATCGCTCCCTACTGTCTAACCTTATAGCACCCACTTAGGAAACAAGCCATAGAAAAATTCAGCAGCGAGGAATACAAGAACATCATCAAGATAAACAGGTGTAAAGACAATCAGTGCACAAATGCTTAATGCCAAACATCTATTTGCACAATGAACATAGATTCAATATTCAAAGCATACAGACATGATGGTGGTCTTGGGTGTGTCTCCTTCATAGAATGACAATAGGATTTTGAATCCATTAAAAAACATAAGAATACAATGATGATATCCATCAGTTGTAGTTATCATAACTACGAGATCCACTACCACTACCATAATGGTCATTTTTGCTGAAATAGAGAGAAAAAACAAGGTTTATGGCTCCGAATTCATGAATCTATTTGAGCCTCCATGTAGCCAAAGATGATGTCCTTTGTGCTAAGCTCAAATAGCTAATGGGAAAAACAAAAGCACACCACGTATATAAAAACTTTTATTAGACTTTGCAACCTTGTAAAAAATATCACGTACATCTCTACAAACTCTTTTGTTGGCTTTCATTTTTTTGCGAGCCTTGCATAGTATAATCAATTTGTGTAGCCTCCTCCATACAAACTCATGATACATGCCAACAATGCACTATTGAAAAAATAGCGTCTTCTCCATCCATCACCATACAACTTTCCACATCCATCAATATTTGTTTGCTCCACAAAAATTCAATATATGTTCAACCACAACGAAGACACCACCAGGGCCTACGACCATGCGGTCCTCAATACTATGTGTAGGCAGTCATAAAAACTCCTTTTATGCTTGAGAAAATGCATCATTGCACTTCTAAATCTGTAGGCTACTATCGGTGGATATATTCGAATCTAGGGGTTTGTAAAAAAATAGAAAAACAAAACCTTATTTCCCCTCAATAGTTGACTGCTTGTCTTAGCATATGATTTCAATGGCCACCGCTCCACTCCATTAACAACCACCAACAATGGCAATCACTTGTGGTTGAGATGATATTTTTCTACCACTATCGTGGGGGAAATTTGGGAGGGTACAACATGCCAAATACATCAAGCAACACCAAATACACTAGGTCGTGTTTACAATTTGGCTATGCTACTTAAAAAAACAAGCAGTCCTTAAAGAAAATAGGAAGAAAACCCAAAGAGTAGAAACCATAAAACATAAACTGTAGCAAAAAATATTTAGTTTCCCATTTTTCATCTCTCTCACAAGAAATTATTTTTGCGGATGAAAACAAAGGAATGGACCTCCCAAATATGGCAACCATTAATATCTTCAATGTATGGTTTTTGATCCATGCATCACGGATGGAGAGCATATTCCCTCAGTATTTTAGAAAAAAAATGGGGGGGAAAATGAGGGTGGAAATCCCCCCAAGCTCACAAGGGTAGGAGAGCACTTGACCTCTAATACCAAATGTTAGGATTTAGAATAGATGAGATAATATTACAAATAAAAAGGTTACAATATATAGGTAAATCCTATATGAGAAATATGACGTGTTAAAATAGAAGACAGTGCACATTAATTCTAACATTCCCCCTTAATGTGCACTATCCTAACTATGGAAAGAAAAAAAAGTCAACATTAGGTAACAGAAACAACTCTCCATGTAGTAGAAATATTTATTTTTATCACAATGTGGCTCTCGTACTCTCCTAGTTAAAAAAAATAACTGGTACCTTGAATATTTTGCTTGTACGACACTGTGCACGAGGTTGTGTGGCCTCGAATCCCTTTCTAGACACAACCTCCTTACGCTCCTTCCATGAATCATAGATGGACAACGGTGTACAGTTGGGTCAACGTCTACTTGAAACATGAACAATATTTTATCCATATTACACTCGTTAACAATATATGTTACCAATAAAAAAATCATCCCACACTTTAGATTGCCTCTTGTGCATGATAAAATGGATCAAGATAATATCTATCTCGTATAACATGAACTCCAAAAGACTTGGGACTTTATTTTATCTTGCTCATTCTCCTCATGAGATCCTAAAAACTATTGTTGCTCTGTCCACTCAATAGGTAGCTCGTGGATCACATAGGAAAATTATCCAATGACTCTAGAATAAAGCGTGTTTTTGTTTCTCAGCTTTACAAAAAACTTCAATAGTTGCATCATCAGTAGATTTGTGCTTCAAATGGAGAGCCCTATAGTTGTGGTGGAAGTCCACGACATCCACAGAGGCCTCACCTCCCTTATCTAACATTGATGTAGCCATGTGCATACTCGACCATGTGACCTCTGGCATGGCACACAAAAACCACAAACTGAGAGCACTATGAGATTCAAACCATAGAATTGGAAATTCCACTAGAACTTCTCACATAAACACAAACACGGGTAAGCAAATGGTGAAAAGTGTAGCAAACATGAAATACAGTTCCTTCCCGTTGAAAAACTCATGCTATCCTTGGAGATCCACTTCAACGTGAAAAAATTATGAAAATAGCATCAAAGATGTGGGCCACACTCAGGACAACAGAGTAGTAATCTCTAGTATTCTCCAATTAGCTCAAGTAAAATGATACTTCCTCCACAGAGATCTAGACCAGATTCAGGCTGCTCTAACTACAAAACTAAAAAAAATAATGTAGACAAAAAAATGACCCAACAAATATTCAGATCTTGGAGTGTATCCCATTTTTTATTTCTCACTATCAAGAAATTACTTTTATGAACATATAACTCCCAATAACTCTAAAAATATATGGACAGCCATAAATCACTTTAAATAAAATTTTAATTTACATCCATTAATATTTCAAGCTTTTGGTTTCTAATCCATCTCATGGATGGAGAGCATACTCCCTAGCTTGAAAAAAAATGAGGAAAATACGAGGGGAAAGGATGAGGGGAAAAATTGAGGGAGGGATTTCCATGAGGGACATCTCCCCTCAAGCTCACAAGGGTAGGAGAGCACCTGGGCTCTGATACCAAATATTAGGAATGGGAAAATATGAGATATAATATTGATATAAGAGATTACAATATATAGGCAGGAGGCATATATGAAAATTTGATGAGTGTCAGGGACACATGTCATAATAGAAAAACAAAGTACACATTAAATCTAACAATCATCATCATATAGAACATACTTTTGAGGTAGGTGATATGGTGTTTTTAAAATTATAGCCATAATATAAAAATTTAATCATAGATAAGGTTAGTTAAAAATTTATACCCAAATACTATGGCCCATATACAAGTTTAAAGAAAGTAAGTTAGGTCACTTATCAATTAATATTACCATCGACAACAAAAATTGATTCAATATTTCATGTTTGATGTCTTAAATAGGTCAAGGGTGAAAATGGCATAACATGGAGAGTTATACCAAATTTGGATGAAGAAGGGACAATTAGAATTTCTCTATCAAGGCCAATATATCCTGGATAATGTCCTCGAAGTATGGGAAGGTATGGAATGGGCTAGATATTACGTTGGATGGGAAAACCTATCAACAACATGTTGTGTATATGATGAATTTGGTTGGGATAGATATCAATATGGAAGGTCAATATTCAAGGCCGATATATTCTTGTATGGGCTAGATATCAATATGGAAGGTCGAAATTCAAGGGCGATATATCCTGGATAATGTATAGGTAGTATGGGAAGGTATGGAATGGGATAGACAGTCTCAGCAGGATGCTATATTCATAAAAATTGATTTTGAAAAAGCTTATGATAAAATTGAGTGGAATTTTATTTTTACCATATTACAAGCACTTGGCTTTGGTCCAAACTTTGTTAAGTCTATCAGTATGCTCTTCCAGGATGCTTCAGCTATGCTCACTCTAAATAACACTCAATATAATGTCCTGGGACTATTCTGTTTGGTGAGGCAAGGTCGTATGCTTGCTCCTTCTCTATTTATCTTGGCTGCAAAAGCCTTTGGATACCTCCTGGCTTCCTAAGTTTCTCAGGGAAATATTCAGGAAATTGCTCTTCCCAATTTTCTAGCTCAGTTGGTTAATGGGCACTTTGCTGATGATTCTTTCATGACCATTAGGCGATATCAACAATATGTGTCCAATGCTTTGCATTGCCTTGATATATTTTATGCAACTTCAGGCTTTAACATTCAGTGGCATAAGACTACCTGCTTTCAATAGTCTGCTAATCCTTACCCATATTGGCTTTCTCAATATCTCTAGTATTGGATTCAATCTGGAAAATTTTTTAAGTTTTTGGGAATTCCTTTTGCTTTTCATAGTACCTCTGCTCAAATATGGAATCTTGTACTCTAGAGAGTTGAGAAGAAGCTTTCCTATTGGATTACCAAGAAACTCTCCCTAGTAGGAAAATTCTATGTATGCTCCAAGATTTTGGCTACCACTCATGTGTATTTTTCTTCATAATGGACTCCATCCCGGGCTTGTTACCAAAAGCTAGAGAAGTTATTGAAAGTTTTTATTTGGTATAGCTCTTCCCAGAAGAAGGGATTTCATAGAGTAGCCTGGAAAATGTCTTCCCAAGTCCTCTGGTGGGATGGGTCTATTTGAATGTCAATGTCAGGGATTTGCTTTGTGTGCAAAGTGGGTTTTTAGAGCTATGGATGACCCAGAAGCCTGGAAGGTCCTAATTCAACACTATATTTCTATAGACCTTAAGAATTTTTTGTGGGGGATATCTCTCCCCTCTATTATTACAGTACCTGTGTTTATTAAAATTCCAAGCTCCTTTGAGATGCAAAGAATTTGGCTAGCTTGGGAGGCCCTTAAACCTTGGATTTGTTGGTATGGTGATAGGTAAAAAAAGGGGCTTCCATAGCCTCTCTTAATGTGTGGTGATCATCTGTCATTAATTACCATAGCTCTCCTTTGACCTCGTTTCAATGGATTCATGCTCAACAGTTTTCCAAGAAGGGAATTGCTACCATTTTTTATTTCTTCTCTTCTCATACCAAATATTGGATTCCTTGGGAGGGTTTTATATGGATTCATAATTTAAAACCAGAAGATAAGACCACGTATGATACTATGTTATATAGCATTCCATTTTCTTTTTGGCCAAAAATTACCAAGCATTTCCAAAAACCTTGGTGGTCGGATTGGACCTGGCCGAAGAACATCTCGTTAATTCAGTACAAGACCCGTTTGAGGTATTCTTGGTTTTCTCCACACTTGCCAATGGTGGGTAAGTTGAACAGGCACTAGGACTTAATATCTAGGTATTCATAGTGGAAATTGCATTTTAACATGGTTTGGGCCTCTTATCTTGAGCTAAAGCTAGCTTTTCTTGCTTGGAGTCTGCTTTTTAAGGTTTGCCTATGGGGCAATGACTGAAATACTTGGGCATGGATAATCCCAAATGTTATTTTTTAAATGAATCTGAAGATTGCACTCATGTTTTCTAGTCATGCCATAAAGCTCAAATGGCTTGGAAGTGTCTAAAATATTTCTTTTGACCTTATATGGCCACTTCTTTTTCTTGGTACCATTTCCTACTAGGCGATGCTCCTGATTTTTCTATTCCTCTTGTGTATGTCTAGAATATTTTTAGAGTCAATATTATTTTTCACTTATGGAAGACCAAAAATAATATAGAATTTTTCCAAAGATACAACTTATGATTCCTTTTATTTAGCTGATAAGTATGTTGTATTTTTAACTTCTGGCTTCAGATACAGGTTCAAGTGGAAAAAAATCATATTGAAATTCAGTACCTGAGGACTCTCTTGGACTATTGGACCAATGCACCATGCATTATAAGTCGGTTCCACTTGTATTCGACATCATAGTGCCATGTTGGCTCTCATTCTTGATCACATCGATGATGCAGGGCATTGTCGCAGGTGGGGAGACACTGGTCTCAACCTCCATCGATGGCCAAATTTAGTTACTTTGATGGTGTTGGTAATTTGTGGCTGGTGATTGGATGGGATTTTCATCCAGAACATTCACACCAGGTTGCAGATTGGGGATATGCGGTTGTGGCGGTGCTAGTTAATGCTTTGGGTTGGCACGGTGATGTCCAAACCCCCCACCCTTAGGATATAAATGCACAATAGGTTAATTATGTTGCTGATATGGGTGGTACTGACACTGATGATAATGGTTGGGATGCTCTCGTTGCCGCCTCTCCCTAGTGCCATGATGACAATGTGGAAAATTTCCCCCCTCCCCCCGATGTCTAGAAATGATTTATGTTCTATGGATGCATGCTTTTCTTTGATTTTTGGTTAAGAGGATGATTTTAATACCCTCTGTTTTGTGTTATCCAGCTAAAGTCTTTGTATTTGCTATTTGGTTTCTCCTAACCATTTGCAGTTAGTGTGATTTTTGGGACCCTACTGGGGTGTGCGTATCCATCCAATTTTTGTATGATTAAGATGTATTTTAATATAATATATCTTATTTCATTAAAAAAAAAGGTTAAAAGTTTAAGTTTTTTAACACTTATATTTTAGTATTGTAACTACATTCTAAAATACTTATGTATATTAATTCTATAAGAATATATTAAATTTAAAAATGGCATATACCATAAAACAAGGAGTTGTTGATTTCAAGGTTTGATGTTTGATAATTATATTGTGGTGATATTTTGAAAATATATGGTGGGCTACACAAAGCTTTTGATTTCAAAATTGAATTGATTTAACTCAATTTGTAAGGAAAGTTGCAATTCAAGCATAAAAAATGGTAGCATTTGCTATGCATAATTTTTTTATCAATATTAGGTTTATTTTATCTATTTTTAATTGTGTTAATTTTATAAACTGACGTAAAATATCTATTTTACTTGGTCTTTAGTTGTGTTAATTTTAACCTATAAACTGTTGGTTTGCATAGTTATGTTGTGCGACTATTTTTTATCTTAACAAATATGATTTTTTTAATAGTAATTATGGTAAATATAAAATTATATTAGTGGCTATTTAACAACTATCTTGTAATTTGCTGTCGTTTTTCAATCCTAATCAAAATAATTGTTGGAAGAGGGCAATATTTTACATAGAAATTATAATTCAATTTATCACCATATATTACACTAGCTCAAATACATGCACAAACATCATAATTATACAATATGGTGTCTCTTAGTTTCAATATAACCTTTGGTGTTTCACCTCTTGGTGTTTTACCTTCATCATAAACTTTTCATCTTCTCATTGTTTTAAGATATTTCTATTCAACCACATATGATATGAAATAAATAACATGCCCAAAATGTAATAATTAGATGTACATAACAAAAAATATTGTAATAAAGTCTAACAACCCCATTATTACATTTGGTATAATTATTATTATCCCCTCATGATTACACGGGTGGTAAACTAGAATTTTGCTTTAGCTTTGGATCTACTAGCTTTTCACTAGGTGTTCCTTTTTGGATTAATCTCTAGGTCCAGATCTAGGTCTTTGCCTCTAAGTCACCTTTAGGTCATTGCCTCTAATTCTTCACCTCTAGGTCACCTTTGGATATTTTGCCTTTGGGTCCCCTTTGGGTCATCATTGCCTCTAGGTTACCTCTAAATTTACCTTTAGGTCACCAAATCTTGAAAATTACCACCAAAAAATATTAGAATCTTCTACATATCTAGAAATTTTCATATAATGTTTCATTAAATGTTTTGTCATTGTAGGACTTCCATATATTTCTTGGGCCATATTCTTCTTTAGACTTTATCACTACAGACTTTTCCAAACATTTATTGGATTATATCCTTTTGCAAGCTCTATCACTTCAGAAGTTTTCAAGCATAGCCTAGGTCCTATTTTGATATAGAAATCATGCATCTTAGTTTTTTCAACATTACAATGCTTCATGAAAAATTATATTATCATATTTCTCAACCACCAAACTTGATCTTCTTTTGTAGAAACCTTTCAAAATTTCTTTTGCTTTATTACATTATGACACATTCATCCATCCATAAATAATATGCATTTTTTTGGCCAATTTCTCTTTTTGCCAACAATTTCTTTTGAAGTGATTAATACCTCCATAATTCTTACAATGATGTAGGTTCCAAAACCTAATTGTTGCATGTTGATATCTACCATAACAAATGCTACAATGAATTCTAGGAATATTTTCTACATATGATTCTTTCTTCACATTTTTTATGTCACTACTTCTTGCTTGATTTATGTATACAAGGCCTTCATTCTTTGGAATTCTACTCGACATTATGGTAATTTTTACACCTTACCAATATATTTATAAACCTATACAACTATATCTCTTTTTTACATTATTTTTGAATCAATACCTTTGGTATGGTTTTCAAAGCACCCAATTTCTTCATTACCACTTTGATCTTTATTACTATTACCAACAATATTTAAATACTTCTATCATCATAATGAACTTCAAAATAATATGAATAATCACTATCAATTTCAAATTTAACAATATGACATTTATCATAGCCAATACAACCATATTTTACACAATATTTTCTCTCATTAATAATATTCAAATCACTTATATAACAAAATATATTTTCCATTAGAAAAGATCATATGTATCACAAAAACCATGTGTTATCATGGGGCTCAGATTACTAGTATCATAACTAGATTTTATCCTCTGAATAATATTACTTGTGTCACAACAAACATCTTTTGTAATGGGCTTATCCTTCAACTTTTCAATTATTTCTATTTGCATTCTACATTGCACATCAAGGATGTCAAGAGTGGATAGTGTCATGCATATTATTCTTACTACACTAATAGAGATTTGCACACCATTTTCAAATAATCCTTCACCAATTGTTTTGAGAATGATTGTAAACAAGACCTAAGTTTTGAAAATTTTGCACCTGTACTATCTTTTGATTGCACATACTTCTGAATTTCACCTTGTTTCTTCACTTGTTTACTTTATCCTTTATTTATTGGTTTTGACACTTCCTTGGCCATGAGGACCTAATATGATCTTTCATACTTTTCTTCAAAATACAATTTTGGTGCCTCTTAAATAATATATCATTGTTTTTATTGTCTCTTTTGATATTGTACCTATGATTGAAACCGTTGCTTCCTTTGAGGAGGTCTACAAGATTAAGACAAAGAATTATATTTATAAAATTTTGTATTATGTTATTTCTCACAAATTTGATAATAGTTCCTCCTCCATTGAGGCTACTTTTGTAATAAAGTAGAAGTGTAAGGACCCTTTTAATTATTTTATGATTTATTTATGGACATAAGGGCATTATTGGACAACTCATCTCTCAACTAATTTTCTACTTCATATTGTTGAAGGATGTTTACCAATTCTTCAAATTACACACTTCTATTTGATACTTGAAAATATGTGACAAATGTGAGAGCTCTAAATACAACTAATAATAAGATCATATCTTCCAACTTTTCTCCCATGGTGTTCAACCTTGACTTCAAGTGTGAAATTCTTCAAAGGAATTATTTAATACTCTCACCATACTAGACCCTTAATGTGTGTAGTTATGATTGAATATGAATGATTGTGGATTCCTTTCTCCATTTAAATATGGTACAAAGTCTATCCCATGCATATGTTGATATTTATGCTTCACTAATATGTGGTTTTATTTTATCAACCACTACAAAAGTGATGAGAATAAGTACCCTTGCATCTCCTTAAATATAATTTTGCCTAGCTATAGTCTCCTCAAGGGGAGTTTCATCACTAGTAACTATTTCCATAGTTTTTTATTAATTATAAGGAAGATATTTTGAAAGGGTCCCTTAACCTTTTACAAAGAAAAACAAAGGTACTCTTGGGTCAAACCCAAGGAATACATCACACTAAAAGAGATCAAATTCGATTGGATATAATATAGCAATAGGATTTTTTTTTAATCAAATAAAACAAAAGAAAGTTTATCCTAATTAAAGATATCCATAAAACATCTGGGGCCAACCAACAACAAATTAAAAACAAACTAGCCTAAAACAAGCACCAAAATTTGAATTTAAAATTCAAATTTTAGATCCCACCTAGAGGTAGAAATTTGAAACCTAGGATCTAACACACAATAGATCTAAAATTAAAAATCCAACAACAAGCACTAAAGAACCTATAGCTGGAGCCCTGTAGGACAAGTGCTCAAATTTGAATCATAGGGTGCATTAAAGAATTTCCTACCAATTAATAACCTTGCATTTAAAACTGCTAACCACCAGCAACAGGAAAAAATCCTATAATTAGATCTCAGAATTAAAAATTTCCCTCCTAATGAGAGAAATAGAGATCTGGAATCAAGGACATTCAATTTTGAATCATCATCCTACCAAATAGAGAGCTTGAAATTTCCATAGTCTTTTGACTACTAGTATTGTTCTCATTTTTATCTTCCATGGTGTAAAATTTGAACCCTTTAGCAACTGAGATTTTATGAAAAATATTTTTGATGTAGTCATGGTGAATGTTCCTTATATCTTCCAAAATGGTCCTCATTTATATATACCATTAGTCCTATATACCAAATATTTTGATATACCTACCCTTCATATATACTTATTGTTACATGGAAGAAGCTGACGTCCTCTTGATATATGTGACTACATGAGATACCTTAAGGTATATCAAATAGATAAATACATGGACCAAGGTAGTACTAAAAGGGATTCATCCTATCAATGACACCTACTTAAAGAGAAATCCTCATATGTGGGTGTAACTTCCCTATATACTTAGATTTTCTTAATTTTAGGATTTACATCCAATGATAGTAATGAATGGGGTAAAGTGAAACAAAATATTATAAAAATGTGTCTTTATTCATCCCTAATGATTTATAGGCTTGATACCCAAACATCATTGTGGCAACTATATTAAGCTTTAGACATAGTAACTTAATGTGAAAACACTACCTATAAATGTAAGTTAGAGGCATCATTTATACTAAACATTATGATTGTGCAAAGCACATGTTTTAATTTTTTGTGTATAAAATTATTTTTGATGCAAAATTTGTTTAAAAAATAAGGTGTCGATCACTACAAAAAATGCACCTTTTTACAAAAAATTATTACTCTCCTCATCAAAATTTTCCTTTTTAAATGCCAATTTCCCACTTTTTATTTCATAACTTAAAAAAATGCCCTTTAAAAATTCACTCATACACATTTTAACTTCCTAAATGCGCTTATAACAAAATTACTATCTTCTATTTTACAAAACTTTAATTTTTATTTCAAATATTTATTTTTATTTTTTCTTTTAAAATATCAGCTTCCGAAAATTTCCACTTAAGACTACAAAAAAACATATCTATGCATTTTTAACCCCCTTAATTATACTTTCTAACTCCATAAATAATTCCCTTAAAACAATAATAACCATTCTTTTGAAAAATACCCCTATGATAATTTAACCTATGATACTTTATTTAAAATTGCTATATTTGAAATGACAACTCCTCTACTTAGTTATATATGCATTTAGAGAGAAGTATATTAATTTTGTATCTCATTCATATACGATATCCACAAGTTTACTTCACGTCCATAAATTTGTTTTGCTTCTATAATTCAAATCTAGTGATACTTCCATCACATTTACCACATATATGGTCTTCAATACAACTCTTATGCATTTACTCGATGTATTGCTTCTACAAGCCTACACTTTTTACTGTCTATGTCCTATCATTTTTGTAGATGTATCACATGCATGTAGTACACAATTATTATATTTTTAGGTGGAATATTTTCTAGGTTTCTTAAGCTACAAAAGAGAAGGCTCAACTGAGCCTAACAATGATTATTGATAGAGAGGAAACAAATATATTTCTCCCTTAATTGTCACCTCATTTCTAGAAAAAAAAATATCAATTCAAAACCTTTAATATTCCACGTGTCACCAAAATGATCTTATTGCTCAGGATAATTTTAAAAAGTATACTTTCTTTAAATCTGAATGAAATTATGGAACCTACAAACATCATAGTAAATATGTGTAGACATGGAAATTTGACCCACCAAAATGGTTCAAATATTCCTTAGATCCCTAGCTAGCCATCCAAACTTGCTAAGTGTAAATTTTCAATTTTTTTGCCTTCTCCATTTGCCTTTCTTGCCTAGATTTACCAAATTTATGTTCGATCCATACTGGGTGTGAATTTGGATTACCATATTTATGCCTTGTATGAAGGGGGTGATAATTTGACTTTTTAGGGATTTTTCTCACTAAAACCCCTCCCTTGGTTGGCCCATTTTGAGGTTAGCTTTACCCAAAGTAATTTTTTTCTTTACCACCCGTTTTCCCCTCCAAACCTCTTATAAATAAGGGTATGGATCCCCTTAGTTGACCCCAATTATTTTTTTGAAGGTTCTAACTTTTGACTCACTCACATGTTCATGCTTTCAAGTGGAATTCTGTTGTAAGTTGCTAATTTGGTTGTTTTGGTGCTTGGTGATTGCTACCCTTGGGGGTTGACTGAAGAAGTCTTGATGATTGGATAGATCAAAATTTTTGGAGTAATTCTTCCACCTCTTAATTAATTCTTGATTGCAACATCATTATAACAACCCACAAATACGAAAACAAGAAAACACACAAACAAAAAGAAAAAAGGTTCATATAATTTTTTTTTGATCAAGGAGAAGGATTCATAAATCCCTATCCAACCTTAGACCAACTTAATGTTTGACATCCCCTAAGTTTCTCAAGAACCATACCACATGATATTCCCCTCATGCAATTTCATTCTACATAGGCCTATCTCATGTCATGCACGTAAGTCCATCCATATCATCATTCTTGATGAGAAAGACTTACCACCCTTAATCATTGGAACATATACACGCATATCCATACCACACACAAACAATTATGTGTGGGTATGCTATATATATTGTGAGTTAATATATCAATCTCATCCTATGACAAGCTATCTTAACTCTTGGTACAAACTTCTAAACCTAGATAACCCATCTCCCTAAGGGGGTCTTAAGACCTTAGGTCATCCTCTAAGTTCGTCTAGAACTTACAACTTTTATTTTTATTTTTTTAAAACATATAATAACACCAAGTAGGAATATAGATAGTAAATCTAACAAAACAAGCTAAAACATTTATAAAAAGAATCATGTGATAGCAATTAAATAACATTACAATCAAAAAGGGGAAATAGAATATAATAATAATAAATGCTCATTTAATCCATTGGGTAAATCTCCCCGCAAATCTAATCTATTGCATGATCAAGAAAGAAGTAAGGTAAAGAGCAAACTTGTAAAGTTATCCATATCCTGAATTTAGTACTCTCGCTCTTCCATCGATCAAGTGAGGATAGTAGGGGATCAATACACTCATGGATCTAGATAGAGATGCTGCTAATGCATTTACTCATTTTTTTTCCAAATTACGACTATACAATTAACCCAAGCAATTCAATTTTCTAATGCATAGATATTACCATAGAGCTTACCTCTCTATGACCCCTCTCACCCACTTATGCGAGTCATTCTACCATGCATCCCACATTATGCTTTATTTGCAATAAATGATCTAACCCCCCATTTAACAATTAAAGTCCCATACCCTTAACAATTAAAGCACTGGGTTATTTCATCTTATTTAAATCAAGCAACCATATTTTAGTTTGTACCACAAATATTTCTCATCATTTCATAAAGCAAGGTCCCATACCCTCATTTCACAAAATGAACCATAACATAATATATTTTCCATTCCATTTCATAAAGCAAGGTCCCATACCCTCATTTCACAAAATGAAACATAAATACATTAAATACATTAATTTCCATAAAATCCATTTTATTTTATTTCATAAAGCAATATCCCATACCCTCATTTCACAAAATGAACCATAACATAATATATTTTCCATTTCATTTAATAAAGCAAGATCCCATACCATCATTTCACAAAATTAAACTTAAATACATTAATTTCCATAGAATCCATTCCATTTCATTTTATAATGCAAGGTCTCGTACCCTCATTTCACAAAATGAACCATAACATAATATATTTTCCATTCCATTTCATAAAACAAGGTCCCATACCCTCATTTCACAAAATGAACCACAACATAATATAAATTAAATTAGAAGTCTACCACCAAGGGAACGTTCTCCTAAGATGAGCTTCCTACTTGACTAGAGCCTGCAGGGGATTTTTACCCACCACCCTATGATCCTAAGATGATTCTTCTAATATGCTATGTGCACATCCCTTCAAATTTGGATGCAAAAAAACAATAAGCTATGCTCAATGATGATCTATGCTAGACTATGATCAACACAATAACATAATATACCAAGTCAATGAGCTTTTCTTGACCACTACAAAGGCAATGAGCAATGCTCAACCACCATAAAGCTATTAATAAAGCTAGACAAGTGATGATATTTGCTCAACCACTACAAAGGAAACAAGCAACACTTAGCCAATAGAGATCTAACAAATCTTATAGCAAATCTAAAGCAAGTGGTGAGCTTCACTCGACCACTACAAAGGCAACGAGAAATGCTTAGCCAATAGAGAGCTACTAACAAAGCTAAAAAAACCGATGAGCTTTGCTCGACCATTACAAAGATAACAAGCAACGCTCGTCCAATAGAGCTACTAAAAAATCTTATAGAAAGCTAAAGCAAGTGGTAAGCTTTGCTAGGCCACTACAAAGGTAACGAGCAATGCTCAACCAAAAAAGAGCTACTAACAAAGCTAAAGTAGCCGGTAAGCTTCGCTCAGCCACTACAAAGGTAGTGAGAAACACTCGATCAACAAAGCTACTATCAAAGCTTATAGCAAAGATAAAGCAAGTGGTAAGCTTCGCTCAACCACTACAAAGGTAGCAATAAATGATCAATCAACTGAGAGCTACTAAGAAAACTAAATCAGTCGATGAGCTTCGCTCAACCACTACAAAGGTATAAAGCAATGCTCACCCAATAGAGCTACTAACAAAGCTTATAGCAAAGCTAAAGCAAATGGTGAGCTTCACTCAGCCACTACAAAGGTAGTGAGAAATGCTCGGCCAATAGAGCTACTAACAAAGCTTATAGCAAAGCTAAAGCAAGCGAAAAGCTTCACTCGGCTAATACAAAGGTAGCGAGCAATTCTCGATCAATAGAGAGCTACTGATAAATCTAAAGCAACTGGTGAGCTTCACTCAACAACTACAAAGGCAGTGAGCAATTCTCCACCAATAGAACTACTAACAAATCTTATAGAAAATATAAAGCAAGCGATGAGCTTCGCTTGGCCACTACAAAGGCAATGAGCAATGCTCATCCAACAAAGAGCTACTAAAAAAACTAAGCAAGCTAAAACAAATGGTGAGCTTCGAATACCAACCTGTCACCTGTTCTACCTGATTCTGATGGTCATCCATTTGAGTTTGGCACCCCCACTTTTTTTGTTCTGGTCCTTGCTTTTTTTTTTCTGCTTCCATATTTTGTTGCCCTCCTCTTTTTCTTCTCTCTCCTTTTTCCTTTGCACTCTTCTCTCATATTTTCTCGACTTTCATCCGCCAACCACCATTATTACTTTCATACCCCACCCATTTGTTAGGTGGTAGAGGAGACATCCCTTTCTCAAATTTTCCATGAATTCCATATTAAATTATTTTACCATTATATAGAGGGAACCATCCCCTGACTATGGCAGAGCCAATATTGCGTTAATGGAGCCATGCCTCTTTCCAGCTAGGCTCTACTTCAATTGGCTCGCCCAATTTTGAGGTAAGCAAAAATAGATTTCATTGCCTCTTTTCTATTCTTTTATTCAATAATACACTCAATTATCATTTAACATAAATCTTGTCATTTTATTTAAATGAAAGGCTACCTAAAATAAGGCATTTACAAATATATTTATCGCTTAATTAAATTCACCATTTATTTAAAGGAATGACTATCTAAGACATTCTTTTATTTAAGAATAAATCTATTTATTTTCTAAAATAAATTTACCATTTATTCAAATGAATGACTATCTAAAACATTCTTTTATTTAAGAATAAATCTATTTATTTTCTAAAATAAATTTACCATTTATTCAAATGAATGACTATCTAAAACATTCTTTTATTTAAGAATAAATCTATTTATTTTCTAAAATAAATTTATCAAGAAGTTATGAAGACAGTTCATTCTTTCCAAATTTCCATTGCTAAGGTGAAGTGTTGAAGTAAAATATAAATAAATGTGAGCACAAACAAAGAGGTAAATATTTCAATAAATTTATTCACCCGTATCTATCTCAAGAAATTATGATAGCTACTAGGCCATCAGTCTAGGGCTCAAGGTGGTTATTTATTGATGATTATCCCTAACCGAATGCAACCCTATATGAAGGTATCTATCCTTGTTACCTTTGAGCTATCATATCATCATTTCCCCCAACCTCAAGTACCCTCGTCTTTGGTGGAGGACTCAACTTCTTCCACTTATGAGTACACCTGATCGTACACATTGGCAATTTGGTAGTAGTTCATATTCTTCATTATCTAGTAATATTATATAATTGCTTTATTGCACAAAAAAAACAAGTATTTAAGCATCATTATTTAATACATTATTTCTTCATTTCAAAGTCCATCTGGGAGGGTCATGACAATCAGCTCATCAGGTTTTGTATTTATTTTGTTAGCATGTAAAGCTCTATTTTATGTATTTTATACTTTGCTTTTTGTTGTTTTAGGTCTTGAAAAGAGAATATGAACTAGATTCATGTCCCAATCATACAGGGTGTAAATTTGGTTAGTAAAATTTATGCCTCCTAGTTAAAAGGTATGAATCTGGTAAAGTTAGGGTTTTGGGTGTAATATTTACACTTTAAAACCCTAATTTGCACCTTGTTTTGAAGCTTTTTGTTGTTTCCATATTAGTTGCATTTCATACTGTTGTTGCATGTTTTACTGTATTTGTGCATGTTCCAAAGGTCAAAGATAATTTTTATTTAAATTTTTTTATTTAAAATAGGTTAGCTAAAATGACCAAGGGGACTTGATTGTTGCACCTCCAAGATCAGCTATATAGTGGCCTAAGTAGGTCCCCAAATGTTGATCAATTTTTTTAGGGTTTTGTGAAGCTATTTTGTAGGATTGAAGCTATTGGATATTTAGGATGTAATATAAAGCTTGGAACAACCACTAGATAAGATAAGTACCCTAATAGATCTTTAGGTTGTTTAATGTTTTCTTTCTATCCACTTTTGTGGAAAATATAGATAATAAGTATAGATATTTGATTAAGTTTCATAGGCATGGGAATAAATAAGGGCATATCGTGTGCATCTAGGGTTTTTTTTGTGCATTCTCTTGGATCCTTGCTCAAAAGGTTTTATTTTATAATATAGGATTAGATATCATTGAATCAAAGAATCATTCTAGGCTTAGCTCTTGTATTTTTGCATCTTGTATCTTGCATTATTCTTTTATTTTCATAACTTAGTTTAGAAAGGCCAAACATAGGTGTATGCTCAAATTGAACACATTCAAATACATTAAACCTTGAACTTGGAGTGAGTCCTAAAACTATTCCTAGTGAACCCATACCCCCTTACACCAATTTTAGAGTTGTAACGGCCATCACAGTCACCTCAAGGCTTCCCTACGAATCCAACCTTTAGAATCGTATGTCAGTGTGTAGTTTTTATCATCTACATATTTGGTGAACCCAATGCAAAGACACATATTAGTGGAAAAAATACGAAGCCTCTTCCTTTTCCTTTTATTTTTAAAACTTTTAATAAGATCACTAATTTTTTTACTTAGAGTTATAAGAACATTAACAAACATCTTAGGAACCTTCTTGTGTGTATTTTGTTAGTTTTATCTTCTATCATTTCATTTATTTTAATGGCTCCATTTATTAGAAGCTAGTGAAAGAGTCTTGAATTTGATCATATTATTTAGGAATATGATCAAGTTGATAGAGAGAATCCTAACCTTGATCCAGAAGAGCAAGAAAATGTTGAAATTGAAATAAACTATGATTCCTTTGAAGGGCCCAATGGTGGTTTCCTTTTTAAATCATTTGAGCATGTTTGGGGTTTTATGAAACATCATAAGGATAAATTATTGTAGGCTATGGAGTGGGAAGCCCAAATCAAAATACCTGAGACCCCTCCTCCTCCTCCTCTAGTAGCCTTTTGAATTTGATGTGTGTATGCAAGGAAAATGACTAAACCTTTGACAAAAGGATGTAACCTTTGAACCTGGCAATTGACTTGTTGATGGTGTGATGTGTATGTGATAAAAGGAGTTTGGTTCCTTTGGAGCCTTGTAAATTTGATGTGTGTATGCGAGGCAAAGGGCTCAACCTTTGACAAAAGGACACAATATTTTGAACTAGCAATTGACTTGTTGATGATGTAATATGATTGAGTGATTGAGTTGTTTGGTTTCTTTGGAGCCTTTTGAATTTGATGTGTGTATGTGAGGTAAAGGGCTCAACCTTTGAAAAAAATATGCAACCTTTTGAACCTAGCAATTGAATTTTTGATGATGTGATGTGATTGTGACCAAAGGATTTTGGTTCCTTTGGAGCCTTTTGAATTTTATGTGTGTATGTGAGGCAAAGGGCTCAACCTTTGACAAAAGGATGCAACCTTTTGAACCTAGCAATTGACTTGTTGATGATGTGATGTGATTGTAACCAAAGGAGTTTGGTTTCTTTGGAGCCTTTTGAATTTGATGTGTGTATGTGAGGCAAAGGGCTCAACCTTTGACAAAAGAATGCAACCTTTTGAACCTAGCAATTGACTTGTTGATGATGTGATGTGATTGTGACCAAAGGAGTTTGGTTCCTTTAGAGCCTTTTGAATTTTATGTGTGTATCTAAGGCAAAAGGCTCAACCTTTGAAAAAATGATGCAACCTTTTGAACTTGGTAATTGACTTGTTGATGATGTGAATGTGATTGAGTGATTGAATTGTTTGTTGAATTGGTGGGGATGGTGTGATACCTTGAATGCCCCAAGTTGTGTGCTTGTTTGTTTGATTGGAGGAAGGTGTGATACCTTGAACACCCCCAAGTTGTGTTGTTGTATATAACTTTCTAGCGATCTTTGCATATGTGAATTATATATATATATATATATATATATATACATGGTGTTTTATTTTTTTATGAATACTTTTGTGTGAATGCATGTGTATATGTGTGATGGATGATAATGCAATGATAATGTGTATGAATGCAAATAAATTAATGCTATAATGATCATTTGTAGTTTAGATTTTACTTGACCATTTATAGCATTATTGTTTAATCAGGGACACCAAACTAGTGGTATTTAAAATGGAATACTTATGCAATGACATGGATTTTGACATGGAAGAAGACATGGATGTTGAAATGGAAGAAGATATGGATGTTGATATAGAAGAAGATATGGATTTTGATATGGAAAATTTATTATTTTGAAATGGAAGACTCATGTAATGATATGGATGTTGATATGGAAAATTTATATGGATGTTGATATAGAAGACTGATATGGATATTAATATGGAAGAAGATATGGAAAATTGATTATTTTATAGAGACTCAGACATGCTAGTGATATCAAACAAACTCACTAAATTTTGTCTAATTTATCTAAGACCAAATGTGTGTGTAGTGAATTCATTTATCGAATCATGAGCATGGTAATGCCTCGATAAAATCAAGAACCATTGTGTGTGCAAGTGAGTTTATTAACCCATCTTGGAAAATTGATATGAAACTTGTTATGGAGAAGACCAAGAAGCTAGATTTTCCTTATGTGTGGTTAGAGGTATCTTTAAAATATATGTGTCACCACGCATGAGAGTACTCCACTACCAGTCAAGCTTCTATAGCCTAAGTGGATATTGGCTTCATAGTCCAAGAATTTGATATCTAAGCTTTGGGGATTCATAATACATAACCATTTGAATAGAAATATAGTTCTATCCTTACAACTTGAGATATTGTGGTGTGTGATGTATACAGGATTTATATTTTTTGATATTTTTTCCTACTCTTTCTTTTATTTTTAATTTGTGATAGTAGTGAAAACCATTGTTTTTTTGGACTATGTGCATAATGGAACAAACAAGGAATATTCTTTTTGCTTCGAGGTACAACCCAAGCATGGTGTTATATCTCTTTAACACAAGATGTTTTTAAGATATGTTATTGTGCTTGGTTCAAGAATTTTAGATTCAATTCCCATAACTCAATATTTTCTTAGTGAAAATGTGTCTTTGTCCTAAACAAAACTTGACATGTATTGGAGGTTGCTAAAAATACTAGGAGTGGTTGAGTGACCAAAAATACCTAGTAATTATGGACATGTGGGTTGCAAATGATAATTTGACTTTATGGAATGGTGTAATGAAATGGATGACGATTTGGATGTACCCCTAATTAACGCAACATGATTTTATTGGATCAATTATTATGTAAACTAAGTAAATGACCTAATATGAAATGTAATGTATGAATATGATGGTGTGAATGTAATGTGTGAAATACAATTTGTGAAATGCAATTTATGAAATGAAATGTGTGCAATGCAATGTGTAAAATATAATATGTAAAATACAATGTTGTACAGTGCAATATGTAAAATGTGATGTGTGAAATACAATTTTGTGTAGTGCAATGTTGTTTTTATGTATTAGCCATGTATATATAAGTATATATAAATCATAGTAAGCATAAAACGCTTTCAAGTGTATGATGTTCAGTGGCTTGGGTTCTTCTACTCCCCCTATATTGGTAAGCTTATGTGCTCCTTGAATCTTATGAACTCAGATAGCAGCAAGCAATGTGTATAGATGCAACTGAAAAAATTATGCAAATATAATGTAGCGATTTTAGTTTTTGCTTTTTTTTAACTAAAATGTGACCAAAGGAGTTTGGTTCCTTTGGAGCCTTTTGAATTGTATGTGACCAAAGGAGTTTGGTTCCTTTGGAGCCTTTTGAAATTGAGATGTGACCAAAGGGATTTTGATTCCTTTGGAGCTTTAAGATGTGACCAAAGGGATTTGGTACCTTTGGATCTTTTTGAAATTGAGATGTGACCAAAGGGATTAGGTACCTTTGGAGATTTTTGGAAATGAAATATAACCAAAGGGATTATGTACCTTTGTAGCTTTCTAAAATTAATATGTGACCAAAGGAATTTTGGTTCCTTTGGAGCTTTATGAAATTGAAATGTGACCAAAGGTGTTAAGTGCCTTTGGAAATTTTTGAAATTGAGATGTGACAAAAGTGTTAAGTGCCATTGGAGCTTTTTGAAATTGAGATGTGACCAAAGGTGTTAGGTACCTTTGGAGCTTTTTGAAATTGAGATGTGACCAAAGGAATTTGGTACCTTTGGAGCTTTTTAAAATTGAAATGTGACCAAAGGTGTTAGGTGTCTTTGGATATTTTTGAAATTGATATGTAACCAAAGGGATTTGGTATCTTTGGAGCCTTTTGAATTGTATGTGACCAAAGGAGTTTGGTTCCTTTGGAGCCTTTAAGATGTGACCAAAGGGATTTGGTACCTTTGGAGCTTTTTAAAATTGAGATATTACTAAATGTATTAGGTACCTTTGAAGCCTTTTGAAATTGAGATGTGACCAAAGGGATTTTGATTCCTTTGGAGCCTTTTGAAATTGAGATGTGACCAAAGGGATTAGGTACCTTTGAAGATTTTTGAAATTGATATGTGACCAAAGGAATTAGGTACCTTTGGAGCCTTTTGAAATTGATATGTGACCAAAGGGATTAGGTACCTTCGGAGATTTTTTTGAAATTGAGATGTGACCAAAAGGATTTAGGTGCCTTTGGAGCTTTTTAAAATTGAGATGTGACCAAAGGGATTAGGTACCTTTGGAGCTTTTTGGAAATTAAATGTGACCAAAGTGATTTGATACCTTTGGATTTTTTTTTTTGAAATTGAGATGTGACCAAAGGAATTAGGTACCTTTGGAGCTTTTTGAAATTGAGATATGACCAAAAGGATTTGGTACCTTTGGAGCTTTTTTTAAAAATTGAGATGTGACCAAAGGGATTAGGTACCTTTGGAGCTTTTTGAAATTGATATGTGACCAAAGGGATTTTGGTTCCTTTGGAGCTTTTTGAAATTGAAATGTGACCAAAGAGATTAGGTTCCTTTGGAGCCTTTTGACTTTGATATGTGACCAAAGGGTTTAGGTACCTTTGTAGATTTCTAAAAATGAGATGTGACCAAAGGGATTTTGGTTCCTTTGGAGATTTTTGAAATTGAGATGTGACCAAAGGTGTTAAGTACCTTTGAATATTTTTGAAATTGAGATATGACTAAAGGTGTTAAGTGCTTTTGGATCTTTTTGAAATTGAGATGTGACCAAAGGTGTTAGGTGCCTTTGGAGGTTTTTTTTTTAATGAGAAAGGTACGATACCTTAAGCATCCTTGATTTACTTGATGATTGATGGTGTAAGTTATTGGTAGGATGTGATATCTTGAGAATACCTAGTATGCTTGATGATTGATGATGTGAGTGACTGCGAGGATGTGATATCTTGAGAATCCCCAATATGTTTGATGATTGAGTTCATATCAATATCCTAATCAGATGGGTTGGATGGATAACTTGTGGGAAATACTTTCCTATCAATAAGGTCTTGGATAATATCTTTTAATGTATATAAATTGTTGATGTCATGGTCAGCTTGTTGATGATAGGGATAGTACAAGTGCTTCCTATAACCTTTTCTATTTGGCTTGTTAAGATATGGAAGTGAAATCTCTTGTGCTTCATAAAGCCTTCAAAAAATGGTTGCATAAGATTCTAAAAGCATTATGTAGTTGCTAGGGAGCTTTGCAAGATGCTTGGTGCATTTGTTCAATTGTATTGGATGTTGAATTTGTGGTACAAGTATCGTAACCTAAGATGTGGATTGTGGAATTGGATGTTGTAACTTTTATGGTTACTAACATAGATGATGATGAAATTGATGATGACTCAACTATAACTCAATGTTAGTGAGTCAAGTTAAAATTTATTGTAAAATTGGTGTGTTGACAATCTGATTGTAAACACTGCTTTGTTTGTTGACTGAATTGAGGTTAGTTGGATAGATTGATGAATGGATGATATTGAGTGTGTTTTTTATGGTGTGATGAATTGGGGGGCATGGGGATGGTGACTTGGGTAATTTTAAAAATATATTGTGTGGAAGTGGAAGGGGGTGGAAGTGAATTGTGGATGTTAACAATGTGGGTTGAAGTTGGTGGAGGATAGGTTGTGAAAGGTATCACAACTAAATTTGAAATGGTGGGTGAAATGGTAGATGGAATCTATAAAGTAATATTTTCCTAATGGAAAGGATATGAAGTGGTTTGAAGATAGTATTGGTAGGGTTAGAAGTGGAGCACTCCATGGATGTGGTGAGTGCCTGAATCATGTTGTTGGTCCGATTTTTGGTCAAGACTCTAAACTATGAACATGCAAGGATTGGTGAATGTGGGTGATGTGTGTGGTGTGCAAAATAGAAATGGAAATGAAAACACTCAGAACAAACAAACAAAATATGCCCTAAGTTTTGCAACAAATTTTTGAATTTTTTTTATTTCTATTTTATATATATTTTTTATTTTTGTGAGCTTTGTGTGTTATGAAAATGCTAATCTAAATTATGCAAGGTAAAATATATGGCTTGTTGACAAATGAGATTCTTATTGATGATGTGTTGGCATTTTTGCCACACTACAGTTAGAAGTCAAAAAATGCAAAAACTAGGAAGCGACTATTTTTGGAAAATTGTCCTAAACGGATACCTATGAACTTAAAAATTTACCTAAAGGAGAGGAATTGAAAAATTATAATTATGGTGAAAGAATCACCCCAATATTCTGAATGGATTGAGATATTAAAGTTTTTATCCCGAGAAATTTCTCTAGAACAACTTAAAAATATAATATGAGGATCTTAGAGGCCCCAAAGAAGGATGAAAGTTTAACTCAATAACATTTAGTTAATTAATGCATTGTAGATCTCTTCACAATATTTTCAACGATATATTACAATAGACAATCGGGTCAACGGATAAAAAGTTATGGCTTTGGGAAGTTGTACCACCAAAAATCATTTTTGGGCACTTTTTGGGCAAAAATAATAAGTGGGAATCAATCAAAGTCAATTTCGCCCCAGATAGGGGATTAAATTAATTTTCTCCCTTCTTCGAAAAATTAGTAAATAAAGACATTTCAAAGAGAAATTAAAGCAAAACGTGTGCCTCATGAAGTCAAAGTCAAATTCACCCCAGGTAAGGGGTGAAAATCATTTGCACCCCTCTTGAGGGTGAAATCAATAATTTTCACCCAATTTCTCATAGAAGTCATTTCCATTCCATTTTTTGGCAAAATTCTCTATTTTTTGGGTGAAATTAATCGGGTAAATATCAAAAGCATATTGATGGGTGAAAACACTAGATTTCCTGGGTGAAATCAATTATTGCCCCTTCCTTTTGGAAAAGTTTTCTTTCGAAGGTGCCACTATTGTTGATATTTTTAGGAAAGGTCAAATACTGATGAAATTTAATTTTTGAAGCAATGAAATTAATATTTCCATAATTCCTACTGAAGAGATGCCAATATTAAATGTTATGTATCATATTCTAGTGCGATCCTATTCATTTTTGATGTGCCCTCCACTAATTTCACTCCTTTAAAAAATAAAGTTAATTTTTGTTGGGTATCTCCTAGAGAAGATAAGATTTTGAGGTGCAAAGTGATGAAATGGTGTCCAAAAATTAATATCCAAGCTCTTTAGTGTCATGTGATATTGCCAAGTTTTGATACACTGATATCTGGAACTATTTTCCATCATATATTTCTATTGATTTCCCAGACGCTCTCCATGAAAGAGGGATCATTGATTCCTAAAAATGTTTTGATTTGAGCATTGTTGTTTTCAAGGAGAGAATTACTCTTACTGCTCTTTGACTAACTAGCATTTTGTTTTAATGTGCATTTAATTACAAAGGTGCAATCCTCTATAAATACTAAGTATTTTGATGTAATGAGGAGGATAGAAATTCTACAATAAAAAAAACTTTAAGTTTTATGCATCAATAGAAAGACATTCAACTTCTGGTTCCTTGCGTAGTATTGTATTTGATCACTTTTTGCTTATCATTTTTTATTACATTCATGTCCATTATTAGCTAATTTTAAATTCTGCATCTGAATTTGACTACTTTTGGTGAGGGAATGAATACTAAAATGCTTCTTGGAGGTCATCTCTACAAAATGTGAGTGGTTTCTATGCATTTCTTTCTATCTCATGCTAATTAACACTTGATGTGAATTTCAATTGTTAGTTTATCCTCACCTTTCATATCTACCTCATAGCCATATTTCCCAATTCTTTCTTTCATTTCCCATATATTTCCTATTACCCTAAGCTTTAAACCAAATTAGTGTAGTAAGGGAACCAACCCTCTCTATATATTATCCCAAAGGACATATCTTTCCTTTGGCCTTTCAATATTGGTTGGGTCCAGGGCGTATATATTTTATGATTAGGAATATTCATGACCAACAATTTTTAGTATGCTTGGTGGGACAAACCATTTCCTTATTTTAAGGGAGCCTAAGTTTGGTGAATATCTGGCTTACCTTCATTTGGAAAATTACTTGGCAACTCTATTGAGTTGAATATTTATATCTCATGACCGATGAATGCCTTTTATGCTGAAAGAAGACACCCTAAAGGAATCAAGGTTTGGTGAGTAGCCTTGACCTCACAAGAAGAGAAAGAATGTTCACCTAGAAACTTTGACTCAACAACACATACCATAATCTTTTAGGACCACTACTAGAATGGCACAAGTATGCTAACTCAATTGGGATGATATTGACCCTTTGAATCTCCAAAGTAGGCATGATATTCCCAAAAAAACCCTAAAGACCCTAACAAAATACAATGGCACTAAGGGAATGGCCTAAGAGCACATTGAAGACGTTGTTTCTCTAGCGATCATCCATGGTATAAGAAGATGTCATTATTAGACTTTTGGTATTTTATCTAGAGGGAAAGGTGCTACAGTGGTATAGACTACTTGGACGTAAGAGCATATGCTCATGGGATGACTTAGCAGGAGCACTCATCGACACATTTGATGGATCTTAGGATCACTTTCAACTCTTGATGCACCTCTCCACCATCACGAAAGCACCTCTAGAGAGCATCACAGACTTTAATGTTTGATTTTAGAGAAGTTGGAGAAGAATTCCAAAGATAATCCAATCAACACCCGGCCAATGCCACCTCTACTATATTTGAGCTTTCCACCTGGACATAGGCCTCCTTCTAGAAAAATTCTAGGGAACAAATATTCCCTCAAGTATTTCAAGTAGTACAAGCAAAGCGGCTCCTGCTCCAATAAAAAAATATAGTGAAGAGAAACTACCTTTCCATAACTATCTCTGATAGTTGTTGCTCCCATCTATATCATGTAGTATTCTCAATGGTAGATACCTCAAACTATGCAAAGACCTAGAATGCAATGATGTGGAGCACAAGAGGTGTATCTCATCCAAGGCCAATAAATGGAATATGCAAACACTACTATAGCAATGAATAATATGGTTACTTGTAGTTTTCGTAAGGGGATGAAACAAGAAGAGGAACAGGATCAAGTGGTAGATTCTAAGTGTGAAGAGGGCACAATTTTACATCCTTTTTGTATCTTGTAGCATAGCACACAAGTACTTGGTCAAGACCCAATAAGTATGCCTCATCAAGAGGTTGATCCTAAGGAGATCAAGATAGAAGGACTATCACAAAAAATATTTGGCTATCACATCATGGAGTCAAAGGATCACGTACCCAAGATCCCGTAGCCAGTGGACTCTCAAAAGTGGTGACATTAGGGCCAGCCATCATCGCAACCAATACTCAAAGAAGACTCCCATGTGGTAAATATCTTCACCACATTATTCATTAATTGTATGAGTACTAGTATGCATGATAACCTACCACGTTGCATATTGTTCCAACTTAGCAAAATTTGGGAAGAGGCCAACCAAACTTCAAATATTGATTGAAGTACAATCGGATCTGGTTCAAACACTATAGATTCACTGAATAAGCACCCAAATCTAGGTTTGTGGTGGTGGCATGCCAATAATGTCATAAAATTTTGTGTAAATAGTGTAAATAGACCGGTTCATAAATAAAGTGCTGAGGGTACTAAATGGTGTAATCCTAAAAAAAATATCTAAGGTTGCAGCCACCCATGTCATTGGCTCAAATGGTGTTGGAGCCTGCAGGTCTTCATTTTCTTTTCTCTTGATCATGAGCATTTGGTGACCATTTCCCATCATTCTATAGTACCTCCTTATACTAAATTTTCATTAGCTATGCCCACCACTTCTATTTTCCTCCTCATTTTATAGTCATTAGTCACCAATGCTCCTTCCATCATTCCCATTTCTCCATATTTTAGTTTGTTTGCCTCTACCACTAACTCGTTTCTATTCCACTATCATCTACCTCATCTTCCACCCCCATTAATCCCATAATCATTGTAAGTACACCAATTCCATAAAAGGTGAGCATAACTATGGTCTCGTCCATTTCTACTCCTTTCATTAAGCCAAAACCTCAACAACCTCTATTCTTTTTTTCCAATTTTTTGATTATAAGAGTTATTGGCATCAAATATCTAAGTATTTCTAGAGCACCCTAAAGTAGATAAAATTAGCTAAGCTCAATGAAGTTCCTCCTGTTGGGTAAAAAATACAAATACACGATAAAAAATTATTAGGCAGTGCATGAAGAAGCTAATGCAAGCAATAAATGATTTGATGCAACAGGTGATTATGAATTTTTTTCCCAATGGATAAAAACCCTAGGGTATATTACATCTAAATGAGTTGAATACCCCATGAGATGCCAAAAGTGTTGGCATTTTTATCACATTACAGTGAGAAGTCAAAAAGGTGAAATCCAAGAAGCAACTATTTTTGGGAAATCAACCTAAATAGACACCTATGGGCTTGAAAATTTACCTAAAGGAGGGGAATTAAAAAATTAGACTTATGGTTAAAGAATCACTCCAATATCCTAAACGGATTGAGAGATATTAAAGTTTTCATCTCAACAAATTTCTCCAACACAATTTAAAAATATAATATGAAGACCTTAGAGACCCCAAAGAAGGATAAAAATTTATGTCAATAACCTTTGGATAATTGAGGTATTGTATATATCTTCCCAATATTTCCAACAATATATTACAATAGAAAATCAGGTCAATGGATCAAAAGTGAGCATCAATCAAAGTCAATTTTTACCCAAATAGATGGAAAAACTCATTTTCGCCCTTCTTCAGGGTAAATTTCTAAATAAATATATTTCAAAGCAAAAATAAAGCAAAACATGTGCCTCATGAATTCAAAGTCAAATTTACCTCAAGTAAGAGACGAAAATCATTTTTGCCCTTATTTAGGGGAATTTCCAAGTTGATATTTTTTAGAGTGCAAATGATGAAGTGACATCATTCGGGTGAATTTTGTGCCAGTAAAAGTCAAATTAAATTTAAAGAAGACCTATACCAATATAATTTTACCCCGTTTTGAGCAAAAACATTGATTTTGCCCAGTTTGGAGTGAAAGTCCTGAAAAAAGTATCTTTATAAGCTGATCAAAATCAAAGTCACCCTGAATCTCACACATGGGATATATGGATGGTGATAATGACCATGATAGCTTTGGCAACAATAGGTGGTATTTCTCAAGCCCTTTCAGGGGATTTTGGACTAGAGCAAGGTGATATTCCCCCTTCGAATGAAGCTACCACGGCAGATGATTCAAAGGGCCCAAATCCTTTTACTGGTGGGTAGTGGGGCATGAATGTTGATCAACTATGGGAAAAATACAAGGGTTTTTTTCCTCCCCTCCCCACCATCAAACCCCAATCAAGGAATGTAGCTCCTCAAACCTATCTTCAAAATGTTACGAGCACTCCAAACCCTAGCTATTCCAGGACTGAGACCCTTCCCCCCTTGATTTCATCGGGTGAAAATTTTATCATCCTCGAATAAGTAAAGAGAAATTATCTATTGAATCCCTCTCCCTTATGGGGAAATTTATTGGGGGTAGACCTAACATGGAGTCCATAAGAAAATGGGCTGCATTTAAACGGTGAACAACAGGGAGTTTTCAACTGGTGGCCTTGTCCAAGGGTTTTTTTCTGATTTAGTTGAACCATAATGACTATGCCCGCATCCTCATAGGAGGGTCATGATTTTATGGTAGGAAAATTTTGTTTCTTCAAAAATGGATGGAATATTTCAACCCTAGAACATAAGATATCAAAATCACACCCATATGGGTTCACCTCCTAGATCTTCCCATCTAGTTCTATCATGAAGATATTCTATGCAGGATCGAAAAATATATTGGGGATCTTGTTGCCATTGACCCTACAACGAAGGCCTAAAACTTCATAGCTCATGCCAAGATTTGTGTCAATTCCAACATGGCTTTCCAACTTCCAAATCACATTAACCTCATCTATGAATCCTATCACTGGTGTTAGGCATTAGAGTATGATAACAAGCTGGCACTTTGCATAGAATGCCAATATCAAAGGCAAATTAGGCAAGTTCTAAGAGAGAACTTATGGATAGGTTAGTGTGAGCTTTTATGGAAGCTTACAAGGCAGATTTGAGACAAGTATTTGAGAAGACTTATGAGCATAGTTGATTGATTGATTTGTTCAAATCTTGGGTTAAGGGCAAATCTAGTAGAGTTGATTTGAGATTAAGTCAAGCTTTGTGTTAAGGCTTGAGGATAGATTTTACTAGATCGAAGGACTGTGTTTAGTGCAGGCCAGAGGATAGATATTAAGAAAAAAAATATGCTAGACTGAAGGACTGTGTTTAGTATAGATTTGAGGATAGATTTTGGTGCAGATTTGAGGACAGGTTTGTGCCAGACCAGAGATAGATATTGAGCGAATTTGTACTAGACTAAAGGACTATGTTTAGTACATATTTGAGACAGAGCTTTAAAGGTGATAGATTATAGAGGATTATAGTCTCTAGTGGATAGATATCCATTAGCCAGTGCAATGAGGATAGGTGTCTTCAATGGATATATATCCATTAGCCAAAGCAATGGGGTAGCAGTTCTTGTAGAAGATCACTAATAAGAGCTAAGGAGAAAGGAGTTCTCCTATTGATAGATATCCATGAACTTTATTAGGAGATTGTTGTCTCCTTTGGACTGAGGTCCATAAACATTGTAATAGAGAAATGATTCCCAAGAGATTGATTGAGAAAATTTTAGTGAAATATTTTCTTCGTGGAGTAGCCCACATTGGGTGAACCATGTTAAATTAGTGTCTCTATTGTGTGTGGTGATTTGTGCATTGCTTTTATTACTTTTGTTGATATTGCTATCTATAAATTGCATAATATTTATTGGGGAAAGAAAAGTAAAAAGTGGTATTATACTGTTCGCCCCCCTCTCAGTATAAGCTTGTGTTCTTCAATTGGTATCAGAGTGGGTTCCTTCAAAATATTTTAACAGCTTGAAGGAAAAGCTTTTAAGAACACAATGGATTCTAAGAATGTGTCCTAAGATAATTCAACACCAATATTTGATGGAAGTGATTATATATTTTGGAGTATGAAAATGAAGATTCACCTGATGGCACTTGACAATGAAATTTGGGAAGCAATTAAAAATGGATACATACCACCAACTGATCAACCTACATATAAGGAAGGTAATATTCTACAAAATTACAATTCAAAAGCAATAAATACAATTTTGAGAGGTTTGCATACAATAGAATCAATAAAATTTATGCATTATATAGATGCAAATGGAATTTGGGATAAGTTACAAAACATATATGAAGGAGATAAAAGTGTCAAAAAGGTAAAGATACGAAATCTCAAAGGGCAATTTGAAGAGTTAATAATGAAGGATGAGGAAAATATTAGTACTTATCTACTTTGGGTAGATGATGTTGTTAATGCCATGCAAGGACTTGGACTTAATTTTGAAGAATCGGATGTTTGTGATAAGGTCTTAAGATCTCTTCCAAAAAGATTTAGTGAAAATATTTTTACTATAGAAGAATAAAAATATGGTGATTCTTTGACAAGAGATATGTTACTTGGTATTATTACAACTTTTGAGTTATGAATAAAATAGAAACCTAATTCTCAGAAGGGAGCATCATTCAAATATTCTAAGAAGATAAAAGGTAAAAATTTAGATTCAAGCAATGATTCATCTAGTTATGAAGAAGCTAATTATGGTAGAAGGAATAAGGATTCAAGAATATTTAAAGATGCAAAATCGGTTAGATGTTTTAATTGTGGAAAATATGATCACTATGCAACTGATTGTCAAGAAGTTAAAAATAACAATGATGAAGAAAAATATGATCACAAGAACATGGAATCATAAAGATACAGGTACCAAAAGAAAGGCAAGGATGGACGAGACAAACAAGAAAATAAGTTCTTTCAAAGACAAAAGAGGAGCTACTATGCAGACAAGGCAAGTAAGTACTCAAGTGATAGTGATAATAGTTTTTCAGACAATGATAAATATGAAGTCTTATTTATGATTGAAGAAAAAGAAGAAGTTAAGAAAAGGTCACCAATAATTCTCAAGTGTTTTAGATGTGGTAATTTTGGGCATCTTGAAGATAGTTGTACAAGGAATGGTTTTAGTTTTAATGATGATGGATATAAGGATACACTTGAAGGACCAGAAGAGAATATTCTAATGGTACTAGAAGAAGAAGAATATGATCCTATAGAAGTCGAGTCGAAAGAAAATGAAGATGTTAACAAAGGCAAACAAATAGAGGAAGAATTAGACAAAGGAGGAGTTGATCTTTAGAGAAAGCTTATTTATGCTCTTAAAACTTTAAATAAGGTAAGAAAGTAAAACTTCCAACTTGAGATTCAGTTTCAAGAATGTGATAAAGAGAGAGGAAAGCTTATAGATGATCTAAACAAGTCAATAGCTAAGATAAATAAGTTCAAAGATAATCTAGAAGCAAAGGTTTTAGAATGTGAAAAGTTAGAACAAGAAGTAGCTCTACTAAGGGAATATTTAGAAAATTACAAGGATAAGCTACACAAGTTTAGAAAAAATTCAAAGATTGTAGATAATATGATCAAGGTACAAAGAATATCAACAAAAAAAATAGGTATTGGTTTTGAATAGGCTCAAAGGAAACAAGAAATAGAGTCAACCTCAAGTTCTGATGAAGAAGATACTTCAGAAGAAGAAACTTTAGAAGAAGATAGTGTAAGAGAAAGTGAGACTTATGAGGATGCGTTGGACAATAGAAAGTTAAACAAGGAAAGAAACAATGCACAAAGAAGAAACAAATGGAACATGAACCAACATAGAGAAAAAGAGACTAAGAGACCAATGAGGTCAAGGCAAGGAAATTTCAATGGACGATGTTTCTCATGTCACAGATTTAGGCACATGGTTTCAGAGTGTAGGACACATGAAAGACAAGAATGTGGGAACTTTAGAAATAGACAACTTTTCTGTGGGTATTGCTACTCATGTAATCAGTTTGGTCACAAGGCAATGAATTGCAGGGTACATAATAGGAAAAAATATGGCTTCTCTAGGAGAAATCCCAAGACATTTGCACCTCCAAGGAATAATAACATTAAGTGTTATAAGTGAAATAATTATGGACATACAACAAAGTGGTGTAGAGAAGACATTCCAGAATCAAGCATGAACAAGAACAAGAATAGGAACAGGAATAGGAATATGGACATGAACAGGAACAAGAACATGTACAGGAATAGGAATAAAAATATGGACATGAGAAGGAACAATAATATGGATAGGAAAAGGAATATGGACATGAAAAAGAACAATCAAAGGAATCATAAGGATCGGATGAGAAGAAAAGAGGACAAATATAAAGAATAGTGCTTGTTGGGAGTAGAAATACTCCCACCCCAAAATTAACCACCTCAAGAGGATGTGGGGGAGGGGCTAAGCTAAGAGACTCATTCTTAGCCCCAAGCCCCAAAGGTGACCCTTTTCAATTGATGTCAAAGGGGGAGATATTTGAGTAAGGGGGAGAGATTTGGTTTAAGGAGAGAGCATTAAGTAAGGGAGAGCAATTTCCCAGGGGGAGCAGAACAGGAAAAAGGTCAATTTTTGGTAAAAATAATTTGGGTTGCCATCAATGACAAAGGGGAAGATTGTTGGAAATTTTGAGTAGATGAGTTGTCATTGATTTCAAGAGTGAGTGGTCATTGATGTCAAGCTTTCAACACTAGTCAATGGAAGTTTCTGTGGGCAGCATCAATTTCAGGTTCTCCAATAAATGCAAAAGGATAGTCTGCCTTTAGTTGATCAAGACCTGGTTCCAAGAAATCAGATGAGGTCTAAAGTGCAAATACGAGGCCCAGGAAAATAATATTATAATATTTTATTATAATATTAAAAAGGAAATTTAAATTACCCAGGTGTTGTAGGTGAGTTTGAGAGGAGAGGGCAATCCTCCAAGGGAGGTCTCAGGTTCAAATCTCCACCCTACCAAAAATCTGAATTGGGTATCCAAAATCCAATTGATAATGTTGGTGTGGGTAGGGTCGGGTGTATAACCCCCTGTTCGTGGTATCTCAAACCAAGGTGACCCCGCAAGGGGTTTTTCGCTTTAAAAAAAAAAAAGAAATTTAAATTAATTATAAATTAATTAATATAATTTTATTATAAATTAATTAATATAATTTTATTATAAATTAATTTATTAATTAATTTAATTAACTTTCATGTTACTTAAGTTAATTATAAGTTAATTTTAATTTAATTATAAATTAATTTTTATTAATTTAAATAAACCCTAAAAGGGTTATAAAGCAAAGTTTATAAATCAAATTTTTAAATTTGATTTGAGCACCAACGTGTATAACATCAAGGCACTACATATATAAAGGCAAAACCTTTGCCTTAAGACTCCCCCACTAATATCATATTTGAATGCCAATGTTCTGATTTATGCGCAAAAAGAGAGCAACGATTTTTGTGTTTGAAAAGTCTTCGGTAGAAGATAAGGGAAAAATAGGAGCTAGGCCCCTCTCACCTTGCACAATCACCACATAGTGCAGCTGGAAACGATGGAAGGTGTTAATATATTTGTATCAAGGAGGACATAGGTTTGAATCCCATGGGGTTCACATTTTTCAAGGAAGAAAGGTCAACGTTTTGCAAGGAAGAAAGGTTGTCGTTTTCTTTTGGAAGTGACATCAATGAGGAGATAAAGGGGGGCAAGCACCTTCCCCTCCTCGTCGGAGCAACTAGCCCATGTGGTGGGCTAACACCTTGGTAAGGTGCTCAGCGAAGAGGTTTCAGGGTCAAAACCCACCAAGGCCTTTTAGTGGTTGAGATAAAGGTATGCAAATATGATTGTTGGGTTTGTCACTTAATTTGGAATGTGCTACGGTTGAAGGAAAATAGAAAATATTTTTATGTGCCTAAGGTTGAAAAATAATTTTTGAGGGTTTGTAATATTTAATTTTTGCCTAAATTAAATTTGGTTATTAAGTTCTTTTAGGGAGATAAAAGGGTAGGCAATTATTATTTCTGAAGGGTTATTTTTGAAAGTTTGATTTATTAAATTGGAGATTATAAAGAGCATTTTGAGTGATTATTTTTGTGTAATTTTATGATTGCTAATTTCAAGAAGGATTAATAAGGTGTATTTGGGATTGATTATTTTTTGTTTGAGAAATATTTTGAAAGAGATTTAATGTGATTTTTGTCATCTAACTATTGAAATTGGTAAAGGAGAAAATTGTTATTGAGACAGGTTTTTCTAAGGGTACTTCAAGGTTAGCATTGTTGAAAGTTGTGAATACAAAGTTGAAGTGAAAATGATTGTTTGGTTAGCATTGTTGAGTGTGTTTTGAATTAATGCTTCAAGGTTTTATGGAATAAAGAGTTGTTGATAAAACCTTGTTTTATAAGCATTGTTTTTGAAGTGATTAAGTGAGTGTTCATATGCTTGAACTAGGGTTTGCAAAGATCATGAGTATCATTGTTATGCGAAGATTGTTTTATAAGCATTGTTGTTGAAGTGATTAATTGAGTGAAGAACTTGAACTAGGGTTTGCAAAGATCATGATTATCATTGTTATGTGATATTGATTGATAAGCATTATTGGGAAAATTTGAGTGAGTGTTCATATGCTTGGACTAGGGTTTGTGAGCAAGGATTATTTCATTGAGTGATTGGTTGAGCCTATTCAAGTGGATGTGTTAAAGTGATAGTTCAAGTTCTATGAAACAAACTATTCTATATTATAAATTGATTTGAGAAAGAGGTTGAGTGTGGATGAGTGTGAAACATATTAAGTCTCTAACAATTCTCTATATATTTTTGTGAAAAAAGAGATATTGAAAGTGATTGGGATTTTGTGAATGTGAAGCATATTGAGTCTCTAACAATTCTCTATATGTTTCTAAAATAGTGATTGAAAGTAATTGAGCATTGTAATAAGTGTAAAGCATATTGAGTCTCTAACAATTATCTTTATGTTTCTATGATTTTGGATAAGTTCTAGTGAAGACTTATTGAGAAAAATTGGATAAGTTCTACTGAGGACTTGTTGAGTAGATTTGAGGCAAGTCTTAGTGAAGACTTGAGAGCAGATTAGGCAAGTTCTAAGAGAGGACTTGTGGACAGGTTAGTGTGAGCTTCTGTGGAAGCTTACAAGGTACATTTGAGAAGACTTGTGAGCATAGTAGATTGATTTATTCAAACCTTGGGTTAAGGTTTGGGGCATATATAGCAGATTTGATTTGAGATTATGTCAAGTTTTGTGTTAAGGCTTGAGGACAGATTTGTAGTAGAACGAAGGACTATGTTTAGTGTAGGTCAGAGGACAGAGATTAAGGATATATTTGTGCTAGACCGAAGGACTATGTTTAGTACATATTTGAGGATAAATTTTGGTGTAAATTTGAGGACAGGTTTGTGCTAGACCAGAGACAGAGATTGAGTAGATTTGTGCAAGACCGAAGTAAAGTGTTTAGTACATATTTGAGATAGAGCTTTGAAGGTGATAGAGTATAGAGGACAACAGTCTCCAGTGGATAGATATCCATTAGCTAGAGCAGTGAGGATAGGTATCTTTAGTGGATAGAGATCAATTAGCCAGAGCAGTAGGAGCAACAGTTCTAGAAGATCACAAGTCAGAGCTAAGGAGAAAGGAGTTATCCTATGGATAGAGATCCATAAAATTGATTAGGGGATTGGTGTTTCCTTTGGACTGAGGTCCATAAATATTATAATAGGGAAAGGATTCCTAAGATATTGATTGAGAAAATTTTAGTGAAATATTTTCTTTGTGGAGTACCCCACATTGTGTGAACCACATTAAATTGGTGTCTCTATTGTGTGTGGTGATTTATGCATTGCTTCGATTACTGTTGTTGATATTTCTATCTATACATTGCATAATATTGATTGGGAAAGAAAAGTAAAAGGTGGTCCTATACTATTCACCCCTCCTCTCAGTATAAGTTTGTGTTCTTCATATCTATTTTAGTTAATGGATCAACAACAGGTTATTTCCCTAGCTTCAGATGCATCAGGAAGGGAGATATCCTATCCCCCTTCCTCTTCATATTTCTTGATAAATCCTTAGGGAGAGCCTTCAAATATTCTTACACTATAGGGGGTTTTTTTGGGATCAAAGCTTCATATAATTCCCCACCCCTGTCCCATAAATAGTTTTTAGATGATACTATCATCGCTACCCTAGCCTCTGTTCTTCAAGCTAAGTCCATAATGTCTATCCTTGATACCTATGCATTAGTAGGTGGGCAAAAAATTAACTATATGAAAATAAAATACTACTTAATCAACACCCTTGGTAATATACAACACAATATTTATTGTATCCTTTAGTGCTGCATTGTTGATCTCCCCACCTCTTACTTGGGTCTTCCCATATTCACCAAAATCCAAAAAGAGTCCATGTTGGACAATGTCATAGAAATGATCAAATAAAAACTTGTAGGATGGAAGGATTCTCTTCTATATTAGGTGGCTAAAGAAACTCTAACTATGGTAGTTCTCCAGAGCATCCCTATCTATTTCATGTAAATGTTCAAATCTCTAGATACCATGCACTCCAAGATTGAATAGATTCAAAATAACTTCCTATGATCGTGCCTAAAGGAAAAGAAGAAATTTCACCTAGTTAGCTGGGATAGAGTTTTCCAACATAAATCCTAAGGAGACCTTGGGCTCAAGAGAATAGCCAACATGAGTCTTGTCCTCCTTGCCAAACATGCATGGAAAATATTCACCAACTACAAATTCAAGTGGGTTTCCATCATTCAATCCAAATACCTCCAGAACTTATCTTTGCTGGAGGCCAAAATTCCCACCAATGGGTCTACTTTATAGTGGGCTATCATTTAGGCTAAATTCCTTATCATCAAAGGCACTCGTTGGTAGCTAGGAAATGGTTTAAATATTAGTTTCTAGGATGATGCATGGATAAAAGATAAATCTCTTTCAGAAATCCCTAAGGTCTCCATCCTCAAACCTATCTTAGACAGAAGGTGGGGTAGCCAAGTCATGGAATTTATTAACAATAAATGCAAATGAAAAGCCATTCCCACTACCAATAAAAGTGACCAAGTTGTTAGAGCAGGGAATATATTGTCCCACTTACTCATAACCACTATCATCCCAACCATAGCTACCCCTGACTACCCCATCTAGAAAGGAAATGACAATGGAGATTTCACCATAAAATCAACCTACTCCCTCCTACTCATTTCCTAGGTCCCCTCCATTCCTTTCAGCTTGGTGTGGGTCAAGCACCTCATTCCTAATATTGGCTTCTTTTCTTGGACTTCCATTCAAAACAAAGCCCTCACTACCGATAATCTTGTAAAAAGAGGCATCCTTGTCCTGAACATATGTCACCTGTGCCTATCCAATTGAGAATCTATCAACCACCTATTTATGGATTGTGAGTTTACCAAGGAAGGGTTGAGTCACATACTAACTACTTTTCAGATTCAATGGGCCCCTCCCAAATCCCTCTTGGACATCTTTGTCAAATGACCAAAACCATTTAGAAATCCCAAAGTTTATTTTCTATGGAAGGTCTACCTAAATAATTTCCAATGGAAAATTTGGCTAGAGAGGAAACACATAATTTTATCCACCTTGTCTAATGACCCAGTTTCCATAGCTACCAAAGCCATCACTTATGTTGCTAAAAATTCCCAACTTCTTCCTTGCCCCAATCCTCCTAGTTACAGCTTTGAAGCTAATATTATCCAGCCCTTGAATATCCCCATCCCTTTCAATGTGACCCCTACCCTGGCCCATACCAAAAATAAGGCTCGATGGAGACCACCCTTAGAAGGATGGCTGAAACTCAATTTTTATTATGCGTCCAAAGGAAATCCAAGTCTAGCATGAGCATGTGGGGTTGTCAAAAACCATGAAGGTGAAGTTGTCACAACTTTCTCTGAGAACTTGGATCACCAAATAAATAATGTGGCTGAATATTAGAATTTATGGGGAGGTATGCATCTGATCAGGGATTCCAAAATCAATATCCAATTTGAATGGGATTCCCTCAATATCATTGGATACATCAAGAGTGACAAAAATTCATCGTGGAACATTTGATCCCTAATCCAGAAAACCAAGAACGTCATTGGTCAACAAAAGTAGGTCATGGCTGCTCACGTGAATAATGAAGCGAACAAGATTGCTAATGATCTCACAAATATGGAAATCACCCAACCGACCATCTCTGTTTGGTGTAGTTCAATCCCACCAAGTGTCATCCACATAGCATCAACGGATTGACCAAGGCAGACCAGGTGCCTTTAATTATTTTCATAATGCTCCATGGATTTTCTAATTATGGTTTTGTAGGTCTCATGGTGTGAAATTCCTCAAGTGATTTCTTTGATTCGTGTACTCGATATCCATAAAATTATTGTCCACTCGCCTAGCTCATCCAATTGTGATGCTCGAACTTGGTTACTTTTTTTAATCTTCACCAGATTTCAATATAGATCACATAGTCCTGACCATGATTTCACCAAATCCACCCCACATAAGGTTTCACCTAGCCTCGCTATCACTATGTGCCATTGGCATTTTATCTCCACCCATGTGGATATCTATTCGAGGTCCCCCACCAATCCCCAGTCTCCTTCCATATTTACCGCCTCCCCACCTGCTATCATTCCTCAATTATCAATATGACCAATATCTCGCATAACACTTATTTAATATGGATGTGGGTCACCATGCAATCCTACATTATTCATTTCCACCACCCTAGCCCCCTATCTTGCCTCCCCACTACCTTCCTTTGGATCCCTATTTCCACCACCATGGCCTTCATCAAGCCTAGCAGCCTTCAACTCGACACCCTTCTAGCATCCTTCCCACAAGCTCAAGGTCATATCCCTTTTTTTATCCAAATTCAAGGGTGCCAAGCTAGAAATTACTATATATTTTGTTAAATCCTAATTTAATGGCCATGTTTTTGTGTGCAACATTCATTTCAAATTAACACCATAATTAATTATTTAGGTGTCTAGCCTTCCCCTAACAGGATGCCTGGTCTAGTGGGACAAACATAATTGGGACCAGGAGCTCTATGGGTTTCCAAATTATAAAGAATTTAAATGTATAGGATTTGCCCTTGATCATGAATCCCTCCCCTCCCCTTGGACCATCATTATCGTCCCTCTGCTCTAGTACCTATCCTACGATGACCCATCCAAACCGTTATCTAGCTTTCATCTTGCTTTGTGTCAGTCACCCCCTCCAATCCAATCCTCCCCATCCTTCCTCCAAATGCAGTCCTTCCCAATTCTTGTCCAACAAACCCATAGTGAGCGAGGAAGCCTCTAAAGTCCAAACTCTAATATCTAAAAAGGGTGTCCCATCTGCTGCTACTCCCCCATCCACCAAAATCGTTTCTACGAGTGGAAGCAAATTAGCATCAGCTAAGTCGAAATCTAAAGTTGAAGAGAACTTTACCCATGTTTGAAGGTCTTCTAGAGTTAAAAAATTCAAGGCAGAGATAAGTCATAATTCCCCTATCCATATATCTGAGGACATCAGTAGGAATTCGAACCCCAACACTACAATCTCTAGCAGGATCTCCAGAATGTTTCTCAAAAGTTTCATTGTAGCTTTTGAGAGTGCCAGTGCAACCATGAAGCAGTTCCTCCAGTAGAGTGCAACCACCACCAAGGAGGACTCCCCAGAAGCCGAGCTTCACTAAGCTAGTTTTTGGGTTCATTTTTTTGATGTTTGTTTTTCTGGGTTTTTTGTTGTTTTTTGATATTCCTAACAAACATTGCTACATATTTTCAGTAATCCCCATGTTTTTTAATTCTCTGTTCCTAAGATGGCCCCTACATGGGTTCTTGTTATTTTTCCATTGAAATGTAGTCTCCGTGGTCACTTGCTCATGTGTGGGTAGTTTTACTATTCTAGCTGGTTCTATCATACCCTGTGTGGGAAATTTGGGGTCTATCATCCCCTGCATGGGAAATTTGATTTTTTTTATGGCTTTCCTCCCCGATATGGGATATTTCAATAGTATTTTCTTTATATCGATCAAGGTTTTTCATACATCTAGGATTGGGATCTAGCCAAACCCACATAATAGAACCATCAAATTACCAAAAAAAAAAATCAAAGTCGGCTCAAGTAGGGGGCAAAAATCATTTTCACCCCTCTTGAGGGTAAAATCGATCATTTTCACCCAATTTCTCATAGAAGTCACTTCCATTCCATTTTTTGGTGAAATTATCTATTTTTTGAGTAAAATTAATCATGTAAAGAGCAAAAGCATATTGATGGATGAAAATAACAGATTTCATGGGTGAAATCAATTCTTACCCCTTCCTTTCAACAAAGTTTTCTTTTGAAGGTGCCACTATTACTGACACTTTTCAAGAAAGGTCAGATATTGATGGAATTTAATTCTTTAAGCAATGAAATTAATATTTCCATAATTCCTGCAGAAGAGATGCCAAGTTTAAATGCTACGTCTTGGATTCGGGTGTGATCTTGTTTATTTTTGAGCCACCCTCCACTGATTTCACTCCTTTTTAAAACAAATTTAATTTGTGTTGGTTCTCTCCTGGTGAAGATAAGATTCTAAGGTGCAAATTTATGAAATAGTATCCAAAATTTAATATCCAAGCTCCTAATTATCGTGCGATATTGCTAAGTTTCAATGCACCGACATATGGAACTATTTTCCATCATCCATTTCTACTGATTTCCTAGGTGCTCTCCATGAAAGAGGTATCATTGCTTCCTAAAAAATATTTTTATTTGAAAGTTGTTATTGTTGAGGATAGAATTACTCTTGCTCTTTGACTAGACAATATTTTGTTTTAATGTGCATTTAATTATAGAAGTGCAATCCTCCATAAATACTAAGCATTTTGATGTAATGAGGAGGATAGACATTCTGCATAAAAACACTTTAAATTTTCTAGATCAATATAAAGATATTCAACTTCTGTTTCCTTGCATAGTATTGTATTTGATCACTTTCTGCTTATCATTTCTGATTGCGTTCATGTCCATTATTGGCTAATTTTAAATTTTGCATCTGAATTTGACTACTGCTGGTGAGGGAATGAATACTGAAATACTTCTTGGAGGTCATCTCTGCAAAATATGAGTGGTTCCTATGCCTTTATTTCTATATCATGCTAATTAATAATTGATGTGAATTTTAGTTGTTAGTTTATCCCCACCTTTCATATCTAGCTCATAGCCATATTTCCCATTTCTTTTTATCATTTCCCATCTCTTTCCTGTTACTCGAAGCTTTAAACAAAATTAGCATAGTAAGGGAACCAACCCTCTCTAGAGATTAGCCTAAAGGACATATCTTTTCTTTTGCCTTTCAATGTTATTCGGGTCTATGGCACTATTCTGACGTCATTCACAATGACCCCAAAATTGAGGATCTACTTGAAAATTTAAAATTTTATTTCCAAATCATTGCTTGAAATTCATTTTTTGCAGTTACCATCATAAAAATATTAGTTCTCAAAATGGTTTCATAGTAATTTGCATTATAAAAAGGGTTTGTTTACATTTGGATAGTAAAAAATGCACCACTGAATTCACCATGTGCTCACAAGTCTCTTTAATTTATGTTTCCAAAGTCATTTCGAGTAAATTTTGATGTTCATGTATTTGTTTATAGTTATGTTTTAGGGTTTGTTATTTTTTTTTATAATGTGGTGTTTTTTGGTTAGGTATCATTTGTTGTGTTTTATTTATTGTTTTATTTTATGTTAGTTTGAATGTGGTATTTATTTTTTAGGTTATTCATCCATATGATGATGAGCATGCATAAGCATTTTACATACTATTTTATAAATGTTTTGTCATCAGATTTTTGTCTCATTACCTAAGGGTTTCCTAATGTCCTTGTGTTGTTGTGTTGTGATTGATTAAATTCATCATGTTTTATGTGGTTTTTATTATGTTGTGTCATAATATAATGTGTTTTTTAGGTTTAATTCTTTTTAGATTATTTTGTTAGTGCATGGTGTTACATATATGTTTGTTCGTATGTTATGTTTAGTTATGTCATGTTTTAAATTAATTAAATTATAAAGTTTTATAACTTTATAATTTAATTATATTTAATAATATTATTTCATAAATGTTTCATATTCTAATTAAATTTTTCGGGTGTGCAGGATTATTAAAGTATATTGAAAAAGGCTTTATTGATATTAGGGTTTCAAGAATTCGTTTTTTTTTTTTAAACGGATGGAATGGAGCAAACTAATCAAGAGGAACAAATTTCTCAAGTTATAAATGGAGAATTATAAACCAAAGAGAGGGTCAGACATCTTGGCAAAGTGGGAGAAGGCCAAATTTGGTATCCTAAAGAAAAAGCAAAGTACAGGTGCAGGGAGATCATGTTAATTGTCATATTTTATATTATTATGTCAAATGTTTTATACTCAAACTCATGCCAGATATGGGTTTGGGTGTTGGTAAATCATTTATATAATAATAAAGTCCAAATTCCTAGAAGATTGCATCAGAATATTGTGAGGATTTTGGTGGGAAATATTTTTGGTTTTTGTTTCTCTGAAATCTGTTCAAATTTTTGTATGCACTGTCCAAATTTCAAAATCAAATTTTTGTTTTTTTTCTTTTCATTAATAATTTTAAAATTTATTTCTCTATGATTTATATATACTCTTCCTAGTTCCAATTTCATAAATAAAAGGTTTCAGAACTAGGTTGTGGATAAATTCTAATAATTCAAATATTAAACTGATTAATATTTGAATGTAAATGAGACAAATGATTATTTCAATACCTATCTTAATTTCATAAGATTAAGGTATTGAAATTAAGTTTGGGTTTCTTTTAATATAGTTTTATTCATTTCGGAAATCCAAAATTTTACATTGGAGATAACCTTTATTTTCTTAAAATATTTAATTTAATAAATATTTTGAGAAATGAACATTACAGGAACATACTGATTTATGAACTTTATTTTATCATAAAATCAAGAGTTCATAAATTCAGTTTTACATTAAGCCCATGCTTTATCATTACTGAGGTCTCCAGATTTTATGAGTTGGGCAAGATATTATTATATTAAGTTCACCTGTTAGATATTTCAAATATAATTTAATAAGTTGGTGAACAAATATCAAATGAACCTTGAGTTGGAATATTGTAAAGTTTATACTTTATACTTAAAGGTTAAATTTGATCAATTAAATTAATGTTTCATTGACTTTAATTATTTAAAGTTAATTAAAGTTTGACTTGAAATGTTGAAGGTTTCTTAAATTCAAAGTTCAGTCAAAGCATTTTAATTAGGATATTAAGTTGAGATCATGAAATAAATTTGCACTTATAAATTCAAATCATAAAGTAAATTTATTATCCATTTATAACAAAATTGGTATGAAAGGTATACTATATTTCACATGATAAATTCAAAATTATTTATCTAATTTCCCAGGCCCCTTTTTAACAGTAACTTGCAAACCACATAGGGTTTTCAAGCACTTACTGACATGATACATAACACATTGAGAGAGAACCTTGGAGAAAATAAACTTTCTTTGCAAGAGAGAACTTAAAGTTCTAAGTTGTCGAGTGATTTTGTAACCTAACAAAATCGCACCTCAATAAATTGGTGCTAGAAGGAGGGCTTGAAAGGTAAATATTTTGATTTTCAGCATGTGCAATTTGTTATAAAAAAAATTATTTGAAATTGTCGATTTATGTTGCATTAATGTTAATCTATCATAAATTCAAAAATTAGGTTATGATGCAATTTTTGTGAATTTTCATACATAGCCTTGCATATTAAAGTTGGTTAAATGGCAAAAAATGATTTACCATTTTATAAGCACGATGGAGTGATTACGCCAGAAGAACATATTCAGGCATATAAAAATATTATGTTTAGTTTTCAAATTATACAGGAAGATGTTTTCTGTAGAATGTTTCCATACACATTGGATGAAGTTGCTATATCAATTTACCTACAGGTTCTACTGCTTCTTGGAATCAACTGGAAACAACGTTCCTTGAACATTTTAGAAAACTGGTTGACATGTATTTGTTATCAAATCAATTTGCCTCTATTTGTAAAAAACCTAATGAATCCATGAGTCAGTTTAACGATAGGTTTCATGAGTTATATGCTGAAATAGAGACACATTTTATTATTTTAGAAGAAGAAGTTGTTCAAATATATTTGGAAGCTTTAGATCCTTTTACGATTAAGTGTTTAGAAACGTTTCCTAAGGATTTATCCTTATCTAGCATGTATGGTGGTGCAGTAGTTGTAGAGCAATGGTTAATTTCAAGAGGAATTGATGTGGGTAGTTTATCGTTACATCACCCTAAGGTTACAAATCAATTACTACCTATGAGTCATGAGATGCATTTTTTGGCACCCTCAAATGAAATTAAATGTCCTAGTTTTTCAACCACTTTCGATAGTATCCCAGAGGAAGTGCAAGTTTCAAAGTCAATATCCATTGATGAGGATTGTAGTAATCAAATTTATCAAAATGCAAAAATGCATGAGTCTTCAGATATTGGAGGAGTGTTAGACTTAACTAGCTTTGAAACATATGATAAAATAGAGTCTTCCATAGAGTTAAATGAAATAATTGAAGCTCCGAAATTAAAATATTCTAGAGGTAGTTTCATTATGAATGATCATAAAAGTTTATTACTTGAGGAAGATGAATTTGTTATTGAGGATAAATTTTTTGAAAGTGAAAAAGTGAATTTGAAAAGCATTCGATTGTCGAATTTATGATATGTGAAGATGTGGTTGAATCTCACCCTTTAGCTTCAGAATATAATTATTATAATGGATGGGGTATATATGGTGAATCATTGTTTTCTCACACTCCTACTGATAAAAAAATTTCACTTGCTATGCAGGATATTGAAACTTCTATTTCAAAAGAATATTTCACAATTTCTATGCAATCGGGATATGATATGCTAGTTTCAGAAATAAAGTAGATTCCAAGAGTTGATCATTCTGAACATGATTTTGTAGAACATTCTTCTGTAGTCTAAAGGGAAGAAATGGTAAAACCTTTTTATGATTCATCTATTTATATGAAGAAGAGGTAAATTCTTTTCTTTCATTCTTGAATGCTGAAGTTTTGAGTGAAATTTTTTAGGATTGTATGGCTAGAAAAGAATTAGAAGTTCCTATTCATCCTAAATAAACTATTACTTTGTTTGATCAACAAGATTTATGGTGTGGAAAATATGGACATGTTATTTATTGGATGCCAAATTTTGATGCTTCTGAAAAGCAGGTTATTGATGAAGGAATAAGAAATTATGGTGGTGATTATAGAGATCATGGAGAAAAGTAAAATATTTCAATGGATCATCATGTTGTGGTAAATTAAAGCATACAAAAGGTAGACTCTTATACTTTGTATTTAAACATTCAAGAATCAGGTAAATTTATGCATAATCATTTATCGGTTTCCACTGTTATTTATGATGAGATGTCATTAGAGGTCGATGAAGAAATAGAAGGGATTATTATTCCCACCACCAAAAGGACTGTATTGCTAAATGAAAAAGAAAATATGCTTGAAATATTGAATCAAATTCATCAACAACTAACAATTCAACCTAGGATACAAGACTACAACGATCCTTATTTTGTAAATATCCTAGATTCTTGCAAATTTTTGCATGAATATGTTTGGCCTATAAACATAGATGATGATTCTGCTTTAAAATTTTTAGAAGTTGCTTCTTATTTGAAAGAAATTCTATATACTTGTGAAAATGAGAATTTAGGTCAAAATGATGAATCAGGGTTTGAAATTCCTAACTCATTGAATAAGCATAAGATCATGGAAGATCGTGTATTTTCTTGTAAGGTTAATGAATCAAATATTAAACACAAAATTGCTTATAAGTTTGAATCAAATTAGTGGGGTGTGAAAGGAAAAACGAAGGTTGCATGGTTTGGCCTAATCTTCTTTTGGTTAAAATTATGTAAATTTTGGAATGCAAATCATGAGATATGTCTTTTAAGGTGTGTCTATCGTGTATGGGATCCAGGGAAATGATGGTAGACATTTTTGGTAGTATCTTGTATATTATGTATATTTTTTGTAAATAGTTTTTGGATTTGTTGTGTTGTTGTTTGATTTTATGTATTGATTTTGTGTTGTTGATGTTGTCATTAAATTAGTATTTGTGTGTTTTGTTGTTCTTCGGTTTTTTTTGTTGAGCTCAATGACAAATTGACTTTGCCAGACCTTGATAGAGTTTCATGATTGAATCTGTTTCAAGTTGGCACAAATTTTAGGTGATTTTTCCAAAGAGTGAGATATTTTGATCCTGGAATGAATAAGATAAGGTTACCTAGTTTGAAAACTTGTGAAAGCTAAAAAAAAAAAAAAGCGAGATATTGGTTTATGTCCTCATGAATGTGAACTAAGATAAGGCAAATATGAAAAATTGGAATTGTATTGCAAAACCTTCTTACACTTGCATACACTCGCATTCCATAACACATTTTATAACATTGCATACATCACCCTCACATTTCGCATTTCACATTCCACAGAATGATCATTTATCAAATTCAAAGGTCATAATTGGTTCATCAAAAGTCATGTTGCTTTAATCAGGGGCACTTTCACAAAGGCATTTTGTATAAAATTGTAAAAGACAAAGCTTCATGTTTACACACCATAGTTTCTGAATTCCTAAAATTTTTCAGTCACTCAGCCATTTCTAGCGTGGTAGGCAACCGTTGAAAAGTGTGTCATATTCTCTTAGAATCATTGCACAATATACACTAAATGGGTCTTGAGATCGGGGAATGATGTTGAAATCATCTAGAACCAAACACATTTTACACATATTAAGAATATTTTGGGTAAAATGGTCAAAACCATATTTGTAAGAAAGTGTAAGGTGAAAATGGACATCCTTATCAGTCCTATCATGCAACATAGTCTATAAAATTCATTTTTTCCCACAAATACTTGAAAACTCCAAACAAAGTCAGAGTAGTAAGGATAGGGTCAAATTCTTATCATACTTAGGTTAAGAATCCAATTCCCCAAAACTCTAAGTCTATTTACATCATTCACTAATGGATCATAAGGATTTGTACTACTCGTTTGTTAGAAGGAAGGGTAGTCGTCCCCAAGGTTCAAGAAATAAAAAATTTAAACACATCATTCACCATTGGATCATAAGGATTCGTACTACTCATCCATTAGAAGGAAGGGTAGTCATCCCCAAGATTCAAGCAATCAAAAGCTAAAATTATGGACTATGGGATTAACCTCCACCCGAGCTATAGAAGCTTGACTAGCAATGGAGTATGCTCATGCGTGGCAACATGTCTTGATGTAAATAAAGACCTTTGATTGTTCAAACAAGCAGGCTAGCCTTGTGGTTCTTTCATAACAGGTTTAATCATTTTGGTCAAAATGAGGTAATGAACTCACTTGTGCACACACTGGTTTTGGATGATAGTAAGGTCATAACTGAGCTCTTGATCTGGTAAGCAACTCACAACATACACATTTGGTCCTAAGAGGGTTAGATGAGTTTTAGTGTGTTTTTTTATTGTATTAGACTATTTGAGTCTTTGTAAAACATGTCATTCATATTATGTCAATACATGTTTCAGCTTACATCATATCATTTTCATATCATCTTATTTTTACGAGTGTAAATGTTTGGACCCCTGATTAAAGTACGATGACAAGCATGGTCAAAACAAATATTTATATTGAAAGTTATCATTAATGCATATCAATTAATCCCCACCAGCAATATCTCACATCTTGCGTAAATCATTGCTGGTTCCGGTAATTCATATTTGTATTGATCTATTCTCATTCTTTAGATTCTTATAGATGCTTGTAGTCCTAATATTTGGGTTTGTGTATTTTCAGAGTTTAGATTTTGAGTCTGAAATGTCTAGGGATATTTACCAGTAGAGTCACCAATGTTGTGATGTCCTTCACAACAACCCCAAAATTGGGGACCCACTTGAAAATTTAAAATTTTATTTCCAAATCATTGCTTGAAATTCATTTTTTGCAGTTACCATCATAAAAATATCAGTTCTCAAAATAGTGTCATAGCAATGCGCATTATCAAAAGGGTTGGTTTCCATTTGGATAGTAAAAATTACACCACTGAATTCACCATGTGCTCACCAAGTCTCTTTCATTTATGTTTCCAAAGTCATTTCGAGTAAATTTTGATGTTCATGTATTTGTTTATGGTTATGTTTTAGGGTTTGTTATTTTTATTTATAATGTGGTGTTTATTGTTAGGTATCATGTGTTATGTGTTTTATTTATCATTTTATTTTATGTTAGTTTGAATGTGGTATTTTTTTGTTAGGTTATTCATCCATCTGATGATGAGCATGCATAAGCATTTTACATACTATTTTATAAATGTTTTCTCATCAGATTTTTGTCTCATTACCTAAGGGTTTCCTAATGTCCTTGTGTTGTTTTGTTGTGATTGATTAAATTCATCATGTTTTATGTGGTTTTTATTATTTTGTGTCATAATATAATGTGTTTTGTAGGTTTAATTCTTTTTATATTATTTTGTTAGTGCATGGTGTTATGCATATGTTTGTTCGTATGTTATGTTTAGTTATGTCATGTTTTAAATTAATTAAATTATAAAGTTTTATAACTTTATAATTTAATATAGTTAGAATGGTTATGTTATAAATAAATTAATTAAATTATAAATTTTTATAACTTTATAATTTAATATAGTTAGAATGGTTATGTTATAAATAAATTAATTAAATTATAAAGTTTTATAACTTTATAATTTAATTATATTTAATAAGGTTATTTCATAAATGTTTTATATTCTAATTAAATTTGTTGAGTGTGCAGGATTATTAAAGTATATTGAAAAAGGCTTTATTGATATTAGGGTTTCAAGAATTCGTTTATTTTTTTAAACGGACGGAACGGAGTAAACTAATCAAGCGAAACAAATTTCTCAAGTTATAAATGGAGAATTAGAAACCAAAGAGAGTCTCGGACATCTTGGCAGAGCGGGAGAAGGCCAAAGTTGGTATCCTAAAGAAAAAGCAAAGTATAGGTGTAGGGAGATCAAGTTCATTGTCATATTTTATATTATTATGTCAAATATTTTATACTCAAACTTGTACCATATCTGGTTTTGGGTGTTGGTAAATCATTTATATAATAATAAAGTCAAAATTCTGAGAAGATTGCATCAGAATATTGTGAGGATTCTGGTGGGCAATATTTTAGGTTTTTGTTTATTTGAAATCTGTTCAAATTTCTGTATGCACTGTCCGAATTTAAAAATTAAATTTATGTTATTTTTTCTTTTCATTAATAATTTTAAAATTTATTTCTCTGTAATTTATATATATTCTGCCTAGTTCTAATTTCATAAGTAAAAGGATTCAGAACTAGGTTGTGGATAAATTCTAATAATTCAAATATTAAATTGATTAATATTTGAATGTAAATGAGGAAAATTATTATTTCAATAACTATCTTAATTTCATAAGACTAAGGTATTGAAATTAATATCTTTTAGAAATTAAATTTGGGTTTCTTCAATATAGTTTTTTATTTTGATAAGTAACTAGAATTTTATATACAAATTGAGTTTTTAAGAGGATCCCAAAACCTTATAACAAAAAGGGTTGTAGCACCGAGATTTAAAAAAAATCCTTAGTACATGAAAATAAACACAAATTGAAAGAGAAAGGGCCAGAAACAACCTTTGATCCAGCAAAAAGACCATATTTTAGAACTAATTAGTGAGACCCACTTCGCCAAAGTATCATCCTCCCATTGCTGGCAGACTAGGATCCTCCCAGGGGTGGATATAGTAGTCTGGGATCCACCTATGGGTGGATACATTAGTCTAGGATCCTCATAGGGGTGGATATAATAGTCTGGGATCCACCTATGGGTGGATACATTAGTCTAGGATCCTCATAGGGGTGGATACAATGCATCTACCCAAACCTACGTAGGGAGAGCGAGAAGGACAAGAATAGCCTGTAACCAAAAATATTGCTCGAAAACCCGAAGCATGGAAATTTAGAAAATTGGAGAGGATCCTCACCCAGGGACACCTCGGGATGTAATCTAGGGTGTATCGTGACAACAATCAGCCATGTGGGCAAAGCAGCTTGCAGCACCGAGATATAGGCCAGGGATCAATAGTGGGACAACCTAGAAAATGGTATTAGGATCCTCAAATAAAAGAATGGGAAGCCTTTGCTTGAGCCTAAAAATAGGAACAACACTATTGGAGATATCTATAGGCCAAGATATCCCTGTGCATAGCAATCAAAAATGCGAGGAAGTTGGAAGGATCTAGGGAAAATAGCAACAAGTGCAAAGATAGGATCCTAGAAGCCAAAAATGAAGGAGGAAGGAGGGACCATAGTTGCAAACACACTTATCTCCTCCCCAGACTAGTGAATACAGAAGAAAGCCCCCACCACTCCAGTAGAAATTTCCAGGAACCACCATCCTTTATCACGAACATATCTAGGGAATTGGGACCATAAGCCCCTGAATAGGAACTGAAATGAACAACCTGAGGATCCCATGCGAGAAGCGGGAACATACAAAAAGATGGGATCCTTGGAAGCCTAACCTAAGGGAATTGAGGTATGCATACACTGATCATGGGTCCCCCCAAGATCCATACATGCAACAGAAACCCTAGGAACCCTAGAAGAAGGGACCAAGATCCCCCCATCCTTGCTCATGGAAGCTTCAGGGAACTAGGATTGGGGCTGGAAACAACCTAGGAAAAGGAAGAGGCCCACCCCGAAGGCCAACCAATGCCCTAGGTGTCCACCAAATTGTAGATCTAGTAATAATAAGCCTCCTAACAGGAAACAAAAAATGGCCCTACCCAACGGGATGGGACCAACAGCAACCATGGGCATCTCAGAGAGGAGTCACTAGTAGAAGAGGAAACTGGCCCCCCAGACCAACCTCGAAGTAGATAGGACCTCACAGATGCACCAAGAAACAGTCAAAAACCCAACCTGCCACCACCATCGATCGAGGAAGCCCTGGGAATTGGATCCAATAAAAAACCCTAGGGAGAAGTTTGAGGGAGATCAAGGAAGGGATCCTGAAAGCATGCAGGAAACCCTAGGAGACCCCTGGGATGCACCAGACCCTGGGCTCAGGCAGGGAAACCCTGAAACTGCTGAGAAAGGAGCATAAAGTAGAGAAGTATCTCCCCACAATGAGATCATCTACTTCAAAGCATTCCCAGAGTGGGATGACCTAGGATGAGCCAGGTACTGGGCAAGAACCAGGGGAGGGGGAGCAGGGAGAGGGTGCAGGACCCTCGCCCTCCCTCTCGGTGAATATCTTCAATATAGTTTTATTCATTTAGGAAATCCAAAATTTTACATTAGAGATAATATTTATTTTCTTAAAATATTTGATTTAATAAACATTTTGAGAAATTATCCTTACAAGAACATAATGATTTATGAAATCTATTTTTTCATAAAATCAAGAGTTCATAAATTCAGTGTTACATTAAGCCCATGCTTTATCATTACTAAGATTTCCAAATTTTATGAGTTGGGCAAGATATTATTATATTAAGTTCACCTGTTAGATATTTCAAATATAATTTAATAAGGTGGTGAACATAAAACAAATGAACCTTGGGTTGGGATATTGTAAAGTTCATTCTTTATGCTTAAAGGTTAAATTTGATCAATTACATTAATGTTTCATTGACTCTAATTATTTAAAGTTAATTTAAGTTTGAATTGAAATGCTGAAGCTCTCTTAATTTCAAAGTTCAATTAAAGCATTTCAATTTATTAATTTGAGATCATGAAATAAATTTGTACTTATAAATTCAAACCATAAAGTAAATTTATTATCCATTTGTAACAAACTTGATATGAAAGGTATACTATATTTCACATGATAAATTCAAAATTATTTAACTAATTTCTCAGGCCCCTTGTTAACAGTAACCTGCAAACCACATAAAATTTTCAAGCACTTATTGGCATGATACATAACATATTGAGAGATAACCTTGGAGAAAAATAAACTTTATTTACAAGAGAGAACTTAAAGTTCTAAGTTTTGAGTGATTTTGTAACCTGACAAAATCGCACCTCAACAAGCGCATATATTTTATGATTAGGCATATTTGTGACCAACATTTTTTGACACGTTCGGTGAGATGAACCATCTCCTTATTTTAAGGGAGCCCAAGTTTGGTGAATCTCTTGCTTGCCTTCATCTGGAAAAATCACCTGGTAACTTTGTTGAGATGAAGACCCAAATCTCATGACCGATGGATGCATTTTATGTTGAAAGAAGACATCCCAGAGAAATCAAGGTTTGGTGAGCAAACCTTGACCTCACAAGCGAAGAAAAATTGTTCGCTTGGCTACTTCGACTCAGTAGCACAAATCATGATCTCTGAGGACCACTTCTATAATGGCACAGGTATGCTAACCTAGCTAGGATGATCCTGGCCTTCTGAGTCTCCAAAGTTGGTATTATATTCCCAAAAATATCCTAAAGACCCTAACAAAATACAATGGCACTAAGGGAATGGTCCGAGAGCACCTTGAAGATTGTTGTTGCTCTAGCGATCATCCATGGTGTAATTCATAAAGATGTCAAGATCAAAATTTTGGTCTTGTCTCTAGAGGAAAAGGTGCTATAGCGATGTAGATTGCTCAGGTGTAAGAGCATCTTCTGATAGGAGAACTTAGTGGGAGAACTTATCGACACATTTTATGGCTTTTAGGATCCATTTCAACACTTGATGTACCTCTCCACCATCACGAGAGCACCTCTAGAGAGCATCACAGACTTCAATGTTTAATTTTGGAGGAGTTGGATAAGAATTCTCGAGATGATCCGACGAACACTCGACCAAGCCCACCTCTACTATATTCGAGCTTTCCACTTGAACATAGGCCTCCCCCTGTAGAAATCTAGGAAATAGATATTCCCTCAGTTATTTCAAGAAGTAGTACAAGTAGAGCGGCTCCTACTCTAATAAGGAATAATACAGTGGAGAGAAACTACCTTTTCATCACTCTCTCTGGTAGTTACTACTCATATTTGTCTCATGCAGTATTCACAATGATAGATCCCTCAAACTATGTAGAGACCTAGAATGCAACTATGTGGAGCACAAGAGGAGGATCTCATCCAAGGTCAACAAAGGGAATATGTAAGCATTTATATAGCAATTAACAATATAGTTACTTGTAGTTTCCATAAAGAGATGTACCAAGAAGGGGAACAGGCTCAAATGGTAGATTTTAAGTGCGAAGAGGGCATAATTTTGTACCCTATTTATATCCTAGAGCGTAGCACACAATTACTTGGTCAAGATCCAATAAGCATATCTCATTAGGAGTCTGATATTGAGGATATCCCGACAGAAGGGCTATCACCAAAAAAATCTTGCTATCACATCAAGGATTCAAAGGAGCACATACCCAAGAACCTGCAACTAGTGGACTCTTAAAAGTGATGACATTGGGGCCAGCCATCACTACAACCAATACTCGAAGAAGGCTCCCATGTGATAAATATCTTCTCCACATTATTCATTTATTGTATGAGTAATGGAATGCATGATAACCTACCATGCTGCATCTTATTCCCAACTTGGTAAAATTTATGAAGAGGCCAGACAGACTTCAAAGATCAACTAAAGTACAATCATATCTAGTCCAAACACTATAGATTCATCTGGATAAGCACCCAAAGCCAAGTTTGTGGTGGCGGTATGCCAATCATGTCATAAAATTTTGTGTAAATAGTGTAAATAGTTCAACTAATAAATAAAGTGTCAAGGGAACTAAATGATGTGATCCTAAAAAAATCTAAGTTTGCAACCACCCACATCATCGGCTCAAATGGTGTCGGAGCCCATAGGTATGCATTTTGTTTTATCTTGATAATAAGTATTTGGTGACCATTTTTCATAATTCTATAGTACCTCCTTCTATTTAATTTTAATTCAATATGCCCAGCACTTATGTTCCCCTCCTCTTTTCATAGTCATCAATCACCAATGCTTCTTCCACCATTTATATTTCTTCCATTCCTCCAAATTTTAGTTTGTTTGCCTTTGCCCCTAATCAGTTTTCTATTCCACTGTTATCTGCCTCATCTTATACCCCTGTTAATACCATAATCATTGTAAGTACACCAACCCCATCAAGGGTAAGTGTAACTATGGCCTCGTCCATTTCTACTCCTTCCATTAAGCCAAACCCTCAGTAGCCTCTATTATTTTTTTTCCTAATTTTTGGATTATAGGAGCCATTGGTGTCAGATATCTAAGTTTTTCTAGAGCACCTTGAAGTGGATAAAATCAACCGAGCTCAGGGAAGTTCCTCATGTTGGATGGAAAATATAAATAGACAACCAAACATTATTAGGCAGCATAGAAAGTAGCTAGTGCAAGCAATAAATGATTTGATGCAGTAGGTGATTATGACTTTTTTTCCAAATGGATAAAGGCCCTGGGATCAATTGCATCTAGACAATCTGAATACTCCATGAGCCACCAAAAGTGTTGGCATTTTTGCCAAACTACAGTTAGAAGTCAAAAAAGATAAAAAATTGGGAAGCGAACATTTTTGGGAAACTAGCCTAAATGGACACCTATGGACTTGAAAATTTACCAAAATAAGGGAATTGAAAATATAGAATTATGATGAAAGAATCACCCCAATATCTTGAATGGATTGAGAGATATTAAAGTTTTCATTCGAGAAATTTCTCCAGCACAACTTAAAAATACAATATGAAGACCTTAGAGGCCCTAAAGAAGTCTAAAAATTCACCTCAATCACCTTTGGTGATTTTGGCATTGTATATCTCTTCCCAAGCTTTCCAATGATATATTACAATAGACAATCGGGTCAACGAATCAAAAGTTATGGCTCAAGGAAGCTGTACCACCAAAAATCATTTTCGAGCACTTTTTGGGTGAAAATCCATTTTTGGGCACTTTTTAGGTGAAAAAATAAGTGGGCATCAGTCAAAGTCAATTTCACCCTAGATAGGGAGCAGAATTCATTTTCGCCCTTCTTTGGGGTGAATTTCTAAATAAAGACATCTCAGAGCAAAAATAAAGCAAAACATGTGCCTCATGAAGTCAAAGTCAAATTCACCTCAAGTAAGAGGCGAAAATCATTTTCGCCCTTCTTCAGGGTAAATTTCCAATTTGAGGATAGTTTTACAGAGTGCAAATGATGAAGTGACATCATTTGGGTGAAGGTTGTGCCAGTCAAAGTCAAAGCAATTTTTTTTATTTGTCGAAAACATCCCAGAAGGGATGCTTTTTTCGGGTAAGACCCAAGGAGGCAGGGGTATCCATTCCGCAAAAAACACCCAGGACACAGACCTGGCATACCACCTTTCACATACTCAAAGAGAAAACAAACACAAAAAAAATATTTTAAATAAATAAATAACAATAAAAATAATAAAATAAAATAAAAAACATGCTCCTTGAGTGTGTCAAAAAGAAAAGCACAACCAAACACACACAATAAGATAAAAAAAACACAACACGAACCACATATAAAAAATGCAAGAACAACATAACAAAACACAAACAAGACAAAAACAATAGAACACTACAAAGACAACAAAAAAAACATGAAAAATAAACACAACCAAAACCTAAAAAAATAAAAAAATAAAATAAAAATAAAAATAAAAAACAACCAACAACAAACAATATAAATAAATAAAAAAAATAGAAAACACTCACACATTAAAACAAGAAGTAACTCAAACAAACAAAAATACAAGAACAAGAATGACAAAACCAGAAGAACAATAACAAAAATATAAAAAACACAACACAACAAAAATACAAGAACAACAAAAAACAACACAAAGAACACAAAAACAAAACAAAAAAAAAGAACACACACACCTTAAAAAAATAAACAAAAAAACAAAAAAGAAAAAAGAAAAAAATTGAACATAACAATGACCTTCCTAGACTAGAAGACTTTAAAGGCAAAAATCAACAAAGGAAACAAAAGAAAGAATAGAATGAGCTATGGAACTAAAATAACTTGATCGAACCAAAGAGAAGCAAAAGTAAAGCAAGAAGAAACTAGGTACCTTCAGAACTGGAGCCATCCAAAGAAATGATAGAAATTAGATCTTCCCTAATTTGTGAACCCACCATCTAGGAGGATGGTCATAACAAGTAAGATCACTTTTGTCCAAATCCCAATTAGCTAAAGCATCAACACTCTTATTTTGATCTCTGACCACATGATTGTAATCAACTTTCAAAAATCCCATCTGGATTAATTGAATCTTCTTAATAATTCTTTTTATTCTCCAATCAACCTTATGATTCTTAGAAGAAGTCTTCAAAAGATTAATCATGAGTTGAGAGTCAGACTCAACTAACACCTTTTCCCATCCAACCTTAGTAGCCTCTTGAAGGCCTATGAGGATACCATACCCCTCAATAATTTTATTGGAAAGAATACCCAAATTCTCAGCAAAAGTAAAAACTAGGGAGCCATCTAAAAGTCTACCAATTCCTCCCGTACTGGATTTTCTAGGGTTCCCTCTCGAGGCTCCATCAGTATTGTCTTTTCCAAAATCCTTAGGAGGAGGTTGCCAATTTGTTTTCTTATCCATATTACAAATACTCACATTCCCTTTAAGTTGGTTGCCCTTAGAAGATTTAATCTTCATATTTGAATTTTTGGGGTGATTAAGGAGTTGATGGACTGATTCAACTAAGTTGGCTATGGTATTTTGCCAAATATAGTGAATATCCTTCCTATCTTGATTAAAAATCTGGTTGTTCCTTTTATTCTATATATTCCAAAGAAGAATCGTAGAACCCATCTAAACTAACTACCTAATAAAATGATCAACACCCTCTTGTTGAGGCCAATCCCTCCAAAGCTGTTCAAAAGTAAAAAAATTGGACCACTGTAAGCCAAGTAAAGTGGCCATTCTCCTCCATAGGTTGAAGGCTAAAGTACACTCAATAAAAATATGGTTGAGAGTTTCTACATTCTCTTCACACATTTCACATCTAAAAGGGCCATGAAAACCATGCTTCATAAGTTGCTCACTAGTAAGGACCCTATGATGCAATAAAATCCAAGTAAGGCTAGAGATTTTGAGCCCACAACTAAGAAAAGATGTCAGAATATTGGTTGGGATTATTATGGCATAAGGTCAAACAACCTTGAGAAACTGAATACTCACCCTTAGTAGTGTTGTTCCATCAAAAACAATATTTTTCATGGGACCCAGAGAGAGATCTCATATGAAGGATGCCTTGGATATCTTGTATTTGCCTTTCTGGGATTTGAATAGGCCAGTCCTCAATAGGAATCCAATATCTACCAACCTTTGAATTACCAGTATGGTATCGACAGTAATTAGCCACATTTATCCAGTTAGCTCGGTGAAGCTCCTCCATCCAAGGTCTCCAATCGAGAAACTAAGTTATCAAAGGCTTGTGACCATCCCAATAATCGATCTAAAAATTTACCTGTTGACCATTATGAATGATCCAAAATAAATTTTTCTTTATCAAATCATCACCAGTCTTAAGAAATGCTAAAATGGGAGAACCTTTGATGGGAAGTTGGTAGCAAACAAGGTCTTTAGGAATTTTGTTCTTAGCATATTTAGCATGGAGATTATTGGTCCAAAGAGCATTGGGGTTGTGCAACATCCTCCAATACAATTTATAAGCTAAAGCTTTGTTGTTATTAATAGAAGACCAAAATCCTAACCCCCTTCATTCTTAGGAAGATATAAAGTTTCCCATTTCACCAAGGCCCATTTTATTTTCTCCTTAGTACCACTCCAAAGGAATCGATGACTAATTTGATCTAGTTCTCGAAGAACAACCTTTGGGATATTCAACATGGAATAAACATAAATATGAATATCTTGAAGGACTGATTTTACCAAGGTGATTCTACCCCTAGAAGAAAGCCACCTGTTGGTCCACTTTCCAATTTTCTTCTTGACTTTTCCCACGAACCAATTCCAATATTTATTTTTCTACCTTTGAATATTGATGGGAATACCTAAATAAGTGATAGGAAGGGAGGTCTTATTATATATTAATTTATCCAAGACCATGGATTCTTGTTTGGAAGAGCAATGAAAGAAAATAACTTTATATTTGTCTTCATTGATCAACTTCCCAGTAGCCTTAGAAAAATAGCTAATGATTTGCTTAATATTAGAAGCTTCCTTAACTGTAACTTTTCCTAAAAGAGTAGATTCATCCACAAATTGAATATGAGAGATAGGTCTAGCTCCATGAGCGATGGTAACTCCCTCAAGGGTTTTGTTTTCCCTCTTTTTGGTTATATTCCTACCCAAGCATTCAATAAGAATGATGAATAAATAAGGGGATAGCGGTTCACCTTGCCTAATACCTCTGGAAGCAAGGAATGATTGAGAAGGCTTGCCATTGATAAGAACTAAGTAGAAAACTGAAGAGATACATCCCATAATCCAATCCATCCAATCCTTAGAGAAATAAAATTACCTCAAAATTTTGATAAGGAAGTGCCAATACACTCTGTCATAAGCTTTGGATAAGTCTAACCGAATGAACATGGAAGGAGATTTTTCAATGTCCATGGAATGGATGGATTCCCGAGCAAGAACTATCTCATATACTATATGACACCATTTCACATAACCCCCTTGCTCAGGGAAAATAATCTTATGCAAAAGAGGCTTCAACATTTCAGCCATGATTTTAGTAATGATTTTGAGAAGAACATTACATAAAGCAATAGGTATAAAATCTGAGATATGATCAATCTCTTGAGCTTTTGGAATCAGAGTAATATAAGTTTTATTGATAACCTTCAAAATTTCTTTGGATTTCCTAGATTCTTCCACCACATCTAATAAATTAGCATGAAGGATATCCCAGAACTCTTGGTAGAACTCAATGGGAAAATCATCAAAACCTGGGGTTTTCCCTTTTTGCATTTTAAAAACTACCCGATGAAGCTCATTCATAGTTACAAGAGCAATCAAAATAGAGTTCTCCTCAAGAGTGATAAGAGAAGGGATTGCTTGAAGAACATTTTGTTGAGAAGCTGAGTCAAGAGGAGTAGCAACAAAAATATTGGAAAAGTAATTGACAACAATAGAGTTCATGCCATTCCAAGTATAGACAACATCTCCAGAATCTGGTTTCAGGGAAGAAATAAAGTTTTGAGATCTTTGAGCTAGAAGAGATTTGTGGAAGAAATTTGTGTTTCGATATCCTTATTTGAGCCATTAAATTCTATATTTTTGCTTCCATAAGAGTTTTATTTTTTCCCATTACTCTAACTGAGTTGTGAGTTTAATTTCATCTGCACTGCTATTCTCTATGAGGCCATCTAAACAGATTTTCTTATTCAAATTTTCAATTTGAGCAATAACTTCATATTTTTTTAATGAACATTGCCAAACTCCTTCCAGTTCTAAGTTTTGATTTTGGATTTAATGTATTGTAGTCTTTTGGCAAAATAGAACACCTTAGTACCATGCCTAGGCTTACCTTACTTCCACCATTGTTGCACATGAGGTCTAAAGGAACTGTCTCTGAGCCACATTAATTGAAAATAAAAATGAGAGAAACTCACATTGGATTTCCACATTTACACCATGACTAGCTAGTGATCCGAATCAGCATTGTTAAAGACGTATTCACTTTAGGAATGTGACCATGGATTAAGAAATTTTGAAAGAGCAAAAACCTATCCAGTCTCCCCATTATACAAGATAAGCCTTGCCTTCTACTAGACCAAGTCATAAGGTCATTATCTATTTGGATGTCCACAAGATGAAGATTTGCAATATATTCACTCATGAGGTCAGTGCTTTTGTCCAAATTTATATTTCCCTTCATTTTCTCATCCAGAGAGAGGATGGTATTGAAATATCCTTTGCTCAATATCCAAGATTAAGAAAATGAGATATAATATGAATTATACCCTTCCACTGTCTTCTTTTTTTTCCAAAGTAGTTAGAGCATAAATAGTAATGCATAGCATAATTTGGTTGGAATGTCTAATTTGAACAACTATAGCCAACTTACCCCAACTGCCAACCATATGGTGAATAACTACCTCTTTTGGGTCCCAAAGACAAGCAATGCCACTAGAAGTCCCCTGGGAATTGAGGTAAACCACTTTTCTAGCTGTCTAAATTTTACTGGCAATTGAGTCTATATCCTCCATTAACATCTTCATTTCTTGAAGGAAAACAAGATGTGGATGATTTATATGAATCATTCTTATAATTTCATTTTGTTTTGAAATACTCTCTTTGAGTCCTCTAATATTCCAAGTGATGATCTTCATTAAGACCAGGGCTAAAATTTGGAAAGGGCATTAATATTACCTTTCTCTATAAGCTTTGTACCTTCTTTTACCATATGATATTGATTGGTCTTGTGACCTACTTTTTTATTAGAATCCATCTTCAGTTTTTTTTTCCCTATTTCTTGACTTACTCCAATTGAATCTGAGATGGCTTCTAACCTTGAAGAATGCTCGTACATAGCCAAAATTTTACTAGAGGGTTCAATAGAGTCTATATTGGGACCTGTATTATTTGAAGTTTTGACATTTAAAAGATTGTTTTTCTTGTGTAAATTTTCTCCCTTTTTTTCTGTTGAAAACCTTTGATTTGTTGGTTTGTCTCTAAGTTCTTCCCTTCATATTTAAATTGTGTTTCTAAGATTTTTGTTTCCATTATTTCATCTTCCTCACTTGGGACATCATTTCTGGAAATGATTTCAAACATATTAGCATATGACTTTGATTTATCCTTCATAACTGGTTTTTCTGAGTGTTCTTCTTCTTAGGCATTTGGAAACCTGATGAGTTAATATCTTCTTTCTTTTGATCAGGAATTTTATTTGGGAAAGCACTAGCCAAATTACCATATTCATGGAAAATTCTACAATGAAAGGAATGTTCTCATAGTCCACTACTTGCTCCCAAGTGTCTTTCCCAAATTGTAAAGTGATATTTTTAGTTAGGGGTTTGTCAAACTCTAAAATTCTTGTTGAAGATATGCCAAGAATAAATGCTACGTCCTGGATTCTAGTGTGATCATGTTCATTTTTGAGGTACCCTCCACTAAATTCACTCCTTTTTTAAACAAATTTAATTTAATTTGGGTTTCTCCTGGGGAAGATAAGATTCTGAGGTGCAAAGTGATGAAATGGTATCTAGAATTTAATATCCAAGCTCCTGATTGTCATGTGATATTGTTGAGTTTTTATGCACCGACATCTGGAACTATTTTCCATCATCCATTTCTATTTATTTCCTAGATGCTCTCCATGAAATAGGGATCGTTGCTTCCTAAAAAATATTCTAATTTGAGTGTTTCTATTATCGAGGAGAGAATTGCTCTTGCTACTCTTTAACAAGCCAACATTTTGTTTTAATGTGCATTTAATTACAAAGGTGCAATCCTCTATAAATACTAATCAATTTGATGTAATAATGAGGATAGACATTCTACATTAAAATACTTTAAATTTTCAGTATCAATAGAAAGACATTCGACTTTTGGTTTCTTTGCGTAGTATTGTATTTGATCACTTTCTACTTATCATTTTTTATTACATTCATGTCCATTATTGGATAATTTTAAATTTTACATTTGAATTTGAATACTAATGGTGAGGGAATGAAAACTAAAATGCTGCTTAGAGGTCATATCTACATACTGTGAGTGGTTCATGTGCCTTTCTTTCTGTCTCATGTTAATTAACACTTGATGTGAATTTCGGTTGTTAGTTTATCCCCACATTTCAAAACTGGATCATAGCCATATAACCCATTTCTTTTTATCATTTTCCATCTCTTTCTAGTTACCCTAATATTTAAACCAAATTAGTATAGTAAGGGAACCAATCCTCTCTAAATATTTTCCTGAAGGACATCTCTTTCCTTTGGCCTTTCAATATTGGTTGGGTCTAGGGAGTATATATTTTATGATTAGGTAGATTCGTGATCAACGGTTTTTGGAATGCTTGGTGGGATGAATGGTCTCCTTATTTTAAGGAGCCTGAGTTTGGTGAATCTCTGGATTGCCTTCATCTAGAAAAATTGCCTAGCGACTCTATTGAGTTGAATATCCAGATCTCATGATCAGTGGATACCTTTTATACTGAAAAAATACACCTTAAAGGAATAAAGGTTTGGTGAGCAGCCTTGACCTCACAAATGGAGAAATGTTTTTTTCCTGGAGACACCAACTCAGCAACATAGACTATGATCTCTGAGTACCATTGTTATAATGGTACAGGTATGCTCACCCAGCTGGGATGATCCTGGATCTTTGAATCTCCAAAGTCAACATGATATTCCCAAAAATACCTTGAAGACCCTAAAAAAATATAATGGCACTAAGGAAATGGTCCAAGATCACATTGAAGATGTTTCTACTCTAGAGATCATCCATGGTATAACCCATGAAGATGTCATGATCAGACTTTTGGTCCTACTTCTAGAGGAAAAGGTGTTACAATGGTGTAGATTTCTTGGGTGTAAGAGCATCTACTTATGGGAGGACTTAGTGGGAGCACTCGTCGACATATTTTATGGTCCACCATCATGAGAGAACCTCTAGAGAGCATCACAGACTTCAACATCTAATTTTAGAGGAGTTGGAGGAGAATTCCAGATATGATCTGATCAACACCCAGCCAAGCCCGACTCTTCTATATTTGAGATTTCCACTCGAACACAGGCCTCTTCCTATAGCAATATAGGGAATAGATATTCCCTCAATTCTTTCATGAAGTAGTACAAGCAAAGAAGCTCTTGCTCTAATTAGGAAAAATATAGTGGAGAGAAACTACCTTTCCATCACTCTCTTCGATAGTTTTTGATCATGTATGTCTCATGTAGTATTCACAATGGTAGATCCCTCAAACTATGTAGAGACCTAGAATGCAACTATGTGGATCACAATATGTGGATCTCATACAAGGCCAATGAAGGGAATATGCAAGCACTGCTCTAGCAATGAACAATATGGTTACTTGCAGTTTCCATTAGGATATGGAAGAAGAGGAACAAGATCAAGTGGTAGATTTTGAGTGTGAAGAGGGCATAATTTTCACCCTATTTGTATGCTGGAGCATAGCACACAAGTACTAAATTGAGACCCAATAAGCATACCTCATCAAGAGGCTGATCCTAAGGAGATCCTGATAGAAGGGTTATCACTAGGATAATCTTGCTATCATATCAAGGAGTCAAAGGAGCACGTACCCAAGATCTCGTAGCTAGTGGACTCATAAAAGTGATGATATTGGGGCCAACCATCACTGCAACCAGTACTTTAAGAAGGCTCCCATGTGATAAATATCTTCACCATATTATTCATTAATTGTATGAGTACTGGCATGCATGATAACCTACCATATTACATCTTGTTCCCAACCTAGAAAACTTTGGGAAGAGGCCAGTCGGACTTCAAAGATGAAATAAAGTATAATTGGATCTGGTTTGAACATTGCAGATTCAATAAGCATCCAAATCTAGGTTTGTGGTGGTGGCATACCAATCATGTCATAAAATTTTGTGTAAATAATGTAAATAGTTTGGTTGATAAATAAAGTGCCAAGGGCACTAAATTGTGTGATCCTAAAAAAATCTAAGGTTGCAACGACCCACATCATCAACTCAAATGATGTCGAAGCCCGTAGGTATGCATTTCATTTTCTCTTGATTATAAGCATTTAGTGACCATTTTTCATCATTCTGCAGTACCTCCTTCCACTTTGATTTCATTCATTGTGCCCACCACTTATATTCCCCTCCTCATTTCATAGTCATTAGTCACCAATGCTCCTTCCACCGTTTCCATTTCTTCCATTCCTCCATATTTTAATTTTTTTACCTCTTCCTCTAACCCATTTTCTATTCCACCATCATCTACCTCATCTTCCACCATCGTTAATACCATCATCATTGTAAGTACACCAACCCCATAAACGGTGAGCGTAACTATGCCCTCGTCCATTTTTGCTCCTTTCATTGAGATAAACCCTCAATAGCCTTTGTTCCTTTTTTCCCAATTTTTGGATTATAGGAGTCATTTGCGTCAAATATGTAAGTCTTTCTAGAGAACCCTAAAGCGGAGAAAATCAGCTGAGATCAACAAAGTTCCTCGTGTTGAGTGAAAAATATAAATAGATGGTCAAATAATATTAGGCAGTGTAGGAAGAACCTAGTGCAAGCAGTAAAAAAATTGATGTAGTAGGTGATTATGACTCTTTTTCCCAATGGATAAAGACCATGGGGTTGATTTCATCTAGACAATCTGAATACCCCATGAGCTACCAAAAGTGTTGGTATTTTTACCACACTACAGTGAAAAGTCAAAAAATATGAAAATTGGGAAGCGACCATTTTTGGGAAATCATCCTAAATGAACACCTATGGACTTGAAACTTTACCCAAAGGATAGGAATTGAAAAATTAGACTTTTGGTGAAATAATCACCCCAATATACTAAATGGATTTAGATATATTAAAGGTTTCATGCTGAGAAATTTCTCTAGAAAAAATAAAAAAATGAAGATCTTAGAGGTCCCACAAAAGGATGAAAATTTACTTCAATAATATTTAGGTGTTTATGGAATTATATATCTCTTCCCAAGATTTCCAATTATATATTACAATAGATAATTGAGTCAACGGATCAAAAGTTATGGCTCCAGGAAGTTGTGCCATCAAAAATCATTTTCGAGCACTTTTTAGGCAAAAACCCATTGTCAGGCACTTTTTGGGCGAAAATAATAAGTGGGCATCAGTCAAAGTCAATTTCACCTTAGATAGGGAGTGAAATTCATTTTTGCCCTTCTTTAGAGTGAATTTCTAAATAAAGACATTTCAGAGCGAAAATAAAGCAAAACGTGTGCCTCAGGAAGTCAAAGTCAAATTCACCTCAAGTAAGAGGCAAAAATAATTTTTGCCCTTCTTCAGGGTGAATTTCCAAGTTGAGAATATTTTTTAGAGTGCAAATGATGAAGTGATATCATTCGGGTGAAGGTTGTGCCAGTAAAAGTCAAAGCAAATTTAAGGAAGGCGCCTACCAATATAATTTCGTCCCATTTTGAGCAGAAACATTAATTTCACCCAGTTTGGAGCAAACGTCATAAAAAATCATCTTTATAAAATCGGTCAAAGTCAAAGTTACCCCAGGTAGTGGGCGAAAATCATTTTCTTTCATCCCTCTTATGGGAAAAAGCAATCATTTTTGCCCAGTTTCTTGCAGAAGTCATTTCCATTCCATTTTATGGTAAAATTCTCTATTTTTCGATGAAATTAATCAAGTAAAGAGCAAAAGCATATTGATGGGTGAGAACACCTGATTGCCTGGGAAAAATCAATTATTACCCCTTCCTTTCAACAAAGTTTTCTTACGAAGGTGCCACTATTATTGATATTTTTTAGTAAAGGTCAGAGATTGGTGGAATTTAATTCTTGAAGCAATGAAATTAATATTTCCATAATTCTTGCTGAAGAGATGCCAAAATTAAATGCTACATCCTAGATTCTAGTGCAATCCTATTCATTTTTGAAGTGTCCACTAATTTCACTCATTTTCAAAATAAAGTTAATTTATGTTGGGTCTCTCTTGGCAAATATAATATTTTAAGGCGAGGGTTATCGAGGGCTCTATAGGGGACTTCCTTGGGAAGTCATTCTCTACTTCCTTGCAGTCCTTCCCTGGTCATGTCCTAGGTCCCTAGTTTTATCCTAGTTTCTCTAGAACATACTTAACCCTTCCTCCTTGGTTGGATGGTATTTCAGATGATATCCTTGGGGTAGGACGTCACTTCTCCATTTTTTTTGCCCCTTCCTATGTATTTTGGTGGAGTGCTTGGTTTCTGGGATGTCCTTAGGTTCTTCCCTAGGACTTGGGATATACCTGGATTTTTCCCTAGGATCCTTCCTAGGATTTATGGGTTGCTTTAGGGGTTTTCCTTAGAGTTTTATATTTTTCCCAATTTTTTTACAGGTTTTTGTTTGGTGGTGGCTTTTAGTGGTTCTTCATATGTGGTTTGTTTTGGTTTGTGGGAGAGTGGCTTCATGAGCATTTTTGCACAACATCTTTTTGGTTTGGTAAGACCATGTGCTTTCTCCTATGACTCTACTCTTTGGTATCGTTGGTGTGGGTTTGGGGTCTTTCTATATTTTTTGTGGCTTTGGTTAGGGTCTCTGTGTTGCTTGTTGTTGGGTTCCTACTAAACTTCCTCAACTATTTCCCTGAATCTATTCATTGGTGGTGCTGAAGGTTGCATGGGGTTTCTTGTTGCATTATTTTTGTGGATAGCTTGTATATATTGCTTGTAGTGGTGTCTCCTTGTGGATCCTTACTTTTGGGTTCCTTGGGAGCTTTCTCATCTCTTTCCCACAATGTGTTGTTCCACATCTACTATTTTCTCTATTTTTGTTGGTATCCTTATAGTTTCCTTGCATTGTTCCTTGTTGTGTGAGGATTTTATGGCCTTTAGGATCCTCTGTTCATTTTTTCGCTTTCCAAGCTTGTGCGGGATGTAGCTCTATTTCAGTTCTATGATTTCTTCTGGCATCCCTGGTGGTTTCCCATCCTCTCTTTGGTGGATTCTCTCTTCCACCCTACTATTTTGGTTGGTTTTTTGTAATTGTTTGTTTTTCCCTATGGAGGATGTTGTAAATGCTAGTGCTAGTTTGTTTCTCGTCCTTTCCTGGGTGGGACTTAATGTATTTGTAGCTTCTCTACTCCAACCCCTAGTGTTGGGTGGTTTTTCTACTTTTTTTGGTTTTCCCCTACGTGGGATGTTGAACTCTCATGTTTTCCAGTTTCCCCAGTGCCTATTTCCTTTTCTCACCTTTGGGGTTTTTCAATTTTATTTCTAGGTAGGAATGTCTATTAATTTTTTCACCCTTTCTATTTCTCGTTAGGTGGGCATTTCAAATTTTCCACTTTCCTTCCTGAAGGATTTCCTTTTGCCTTCCTGAAGTTGTTCCTCTCGACTTTCCTCAAGCCTTTCCTGGTGTCCTTCCTAGGGCTTTCCTATGGCATTTCCTTTGGCTTTTCCTTTTGAATTTTGATGACTTGTTGTAATCAGGTTTTGGATCCCTTGATAAAAACCCACTTTTAATTTTAACTTACCAAAAACAAATATAAGATTTCAAGGCGTAAAGTGGTGAAATGGTGTCCAGAATTTAATATCCAAGCTCCTGATTGCCATGTGATATTGTTGAGTTTCAATGCACCGATGTCTAGAATTATTTTCCTATCATCCATCTCTACTGATTTCCCAGGTGCACTCCATGAAAAAGGGATCGTTTCTTCCTGAAGAATGTTCTGATTTGAGCATTGTTATTAAGGAGAGAATTGCTCTTACTAGTCTTTGACTAGCCAAGCATTTTGTTTTAATTTGCATTTAATTTCAGAGGTGAAATCCTCTATAAATACTAAGCATTTTGATGTAATGAAGGAGGATAGACACTCTACAAAAAAACACTTTGAATTTTTTGCATAAATAGAAAGATATTCGGCTTCTGGTTCCTTGAATAGTATTGTATTTGATCTCTTTCTACTTATCATTTTTGATTACGTTCATGTCCATTATTTGCTAATTTTAAATTCTGCATCTGGATTTAAATACTGCTAGTGAGGGAGTGAATACTAGAATGCTTCTTGGAAGTTATCTCTGCAAACTATGAGTGGTTCCTCTGCCTTTATTTCTATTATATGCTAATTAATACTTGATTTGAATTTTTGCTGTTAGTTTATCCCCACCCTACATATCTAGCTTATAGCCATATTTCCCATTTCTTTCTATCATTTCCCATTTCTTTCCTGTAACCCTAAGCTTTAAATTGAATTAGTTTAGTAAGGGAACCAGCCCTCTCTAGATATTGGCTCGAAGGACATCTCTTTCCTTTGGCCTTTCAATGTTGGTCGTTTCTAGGGCGCACAAATGTATGTTTTGTATTTTAGGCAGATTTGTGACCAATAGTTTTTGGCACACCCGGTGGGATGAACAGTCTCCGTATTTTAAGGGAGCCCAAGTTTGGTGAATCTCTGGCTTGCCTTCATCTAGAAAAATCACCTGGCGACTCTATTGAGCTGAAGATCCAGATCTCATGATCGGTGGATGCCTTTTATGCTAAAAGAAGACACCCCAAAGGAATCAAGGTTTGGTGAGTAGCCTTGACCTCACAAGCGGAGAAAGAATGTTCACCTGGAGACTCCAACTTAGTGGTAAGGATCGTGATCTCTGAGGACCACTACTATAATGGCACAGGTATGCTATCCCAGCTGGGATGATCCTGGCCCTCTGAATCTCCAAAGTCGGCATGATATTCCCAAAAATACCTTGAAGACCCTAACAAAATACAATGGCACTAAGGGAATGGCCCAAGAGCACCTTGAAGATGTTGCTGCTCTAGAGATCATCCATGGCATAACCCATGAAGATGTCATGATCAGACTTTTGGTCCTATCTCTAGAGGAAAAGGTGCTATAGTGGTACATACTGCTCGGGCATAAGAGCATCTACTCATGGGTAGACTTAGTAGGAGCACTAGTCGACACATTTGATGGCTCTCAGGATCCCTTTCAACTCTTGATGCACCTCTCCACCATCATGAGAGCACCTCTAGAGAGCATCACAGACTTCAATGTCTAATTTTGGAGGAGTTGGAGGAGAATTCCAGAGAAGATCCGACCAACACCCAGCCAAGCCCACCTCTACTATATTCAAGCTTTCCACCCGAACATAGGCCTCCTCCTATTGCAATCTAGGGAATAGAGATTCCCTCAAGTCTTTTAGGAAGTAGTACAAGCAAAGAGGCTCCTACTCCAATCAAGAAAATATAGTGGAGAGAAACTACCTTTCCATCACTCTCTTCTAGTAGTTGTTGCTCCTGTCTATCTCACATAGTATTCACAATGGTAGATCCCTCAAACTATGTAGAGACCTGGAACGCAGCTGTGTGGAGCACAAGAGGTGGATCTCATCCAAGGCCAATGAAGGGAATATGCAAGCACTACTCTAGCAATGAACAATATGGTTGCTTGTAGTTTCCATCAAGATATGGACCAAGAAGGGGAATAGGCTCAAGTGGTAGATTCTAAGAGTGAAGAGGGCATAATTTTGCACCCTTTTTGTGTCCCAGGGTATAGCATGGTATTTAGCCAAAACCCAATAAGCATACCTCATCAGGAGGCTGATCCTGAGGAGATCCTGATAGAAGGGCTATCACCAAAAAATATTGCTATCACATCAAGGAGTTAGAGGAGCACGTACTCAAGACCCCACAGCCAATGGACTCTCAAAAGTGGTGACATTGGGGCCAACCATCACCACAACCAGTACTCGAAGAAGGCTCCCATGTGGTAAATCTCTTCACCACATTATTCATTAATTGTATGAGTACTGGCATGCATGATAACCTACCATGTTGCATCTTGTTTGCAACCTAGCAAACTTTGGGAAGAGGCCATCTAGACTTCAAATATCAACTGAAGTACAATCAAATCTGGTTCGGACACTGCAGATTCATCGGATAAGCACCCAAAGCCAGGTTTGTGGTGGCGGCATGCCAATCATGTCGTAAAATTTTGTGTAAATAGTGTAAATAGGTCGGTTGATAAATAAAGTGTTGAGGGCACTAAATGGTGTGATCCTAAAAAAAAATCTAAGGTTGCAACCACCCATGTCATTGGCTCAAATGGTGTCGGAGCCCATAGGTATGCATTTTCTCTTCTCTTGATCATGAGCATTTGGTGATCATTTCCCTTCATTCTATAGTACCTCCTTCCACTTTGCTTTCATTCATTGTACCCACCACTTCTGTTCCCCTCCCCATTTCATAGTCATCAGTCACCAATGCTCCTTCCACCATTCCCATTTCTTCCATTCCTCCATATTTTAGTTTGTTTGCCTCTATCCCTAACCCATTTTCTATTCCACTATCATCTGCCTCATCTTCCACCCCTTATTAATCCCATCATCATTGTAAGTACACCAACCCCATCAAGGGTGAGCGTAACTATGGCCCCATCCATTTTTGCTCCTTCCATTGAGCCAAACCCTCAGTAGCCTCTGTTCCTTTTTTTCCTATTTTTGGATTATAGGAGCCATTGGTTTTAGATATCGAAGTCTTTCCAGAGCACCCTGAAGTGGAGAAAATCAATCGAGCTCAGTGAAGTTCCTCGCGTTGGGTGAAAAATACAAATAGGCGATCGAACAATATCAGGCAGTGTAGGAAGAAGCTAGTGCAAGCAATAAATGATTTGATGTAGTAGGTGGTTATGACTCTATTTCCCAATGGATAAAGGCCCTAGGGTCGATTGCATCTAGATGAGCTGAATACCCCATGAGCCACCAAAAGTGTTGGTATTTTTGCCACACTATAGTCAGAAGTCAAAAAAGGCAAAAATTAGGAAGCGACCATTTTTGGGAAATCAGCCTAAATGGACACCTATGGACTTGAAAATTTACCCAAAGGAGGGGAATTGAAAAATTAGACTTATGGTGAAAGAATCACCCCAATATCTTGAACGGATTGAGAGATATTAAAGTTTTCATCTCGAGAAATTTCTCCAACACAACTTAAAAATACAATATGAAGACTTTGGAGGCCCTATAGAGGGATGAAAATGGATGAAATGGATGTTCCATTAATTTTTGCATTGTATATCTCTTCCCAAGATTTCCAATGATATATTACAATAGACAATCGGGTCAACGAATCAAAAGTTATGGCTCCGAGAAGATGTACCACCAAAAATCATTTTCGAGCACTTTTGGGTGAAAATCCATTTTTGGGCACTTTTGGGGTGAAAATAATAAGTGGGCATTGGTCAAAGTCAAATTCACCCTAGGGAGGGGTGAAAATCATTTTCGCCCTTCTTTAGGGTGAATTTCTAAATGAAGATGTTTTGGAGTGAAAATCAAGTGAAATGTGTGCCTTGTGAAGTCAAAGTCAAAGTTACCTTTAGGAAGGGGCAAAAATCACTTTCACCCTTCTTTGGGGTGAAATCCAAGTTGAGGACATTTTTGGGGTGAAAATGATGAAGTGACATCATCCAAGTGAAGGTTGCTCAAGTCAAAGTCAAAGAGAATTCAATGAAGGTGCCTACCAATGTAATTTCACCCCATTTTGAGTAAAAATATTAATTTCACCTAGGTTGGAGTGAAAGTCCTAAAATAACATCTTTATGATCCAATCAAAGTCAAAGTCACCCTGAGGTGGGGTGAAAAATCATTTTTGCCCCTCTTGAGGGCGAAATCAATCATTTTCACCCATTTTCTTGCAGAAGTCATTTTCATTCCATTTTTTGGTGAAATTCTCTATTTTTTGGTGAAATTACTCAGGATAAGGGTGAAAGCATATTGATGGGCGAAAACACCAAATTTCCTAGGTGAAATCAATTCTTGCCCCTTCCTTTCAACAAATTTTTCTTTCGAAGGTATCACTATTGCTAATATTTTTGGGAAAGATCGAAGACTGGTGGAATTTAATTCTTGAAGAAATGAAATTAATATTTCCATAATTCCTATTGAAGAGATGCCAAGATTAAATGCTACGTCCTGGATTCTGGTGTGATCCTATTTATTTTTAAGGTGCCCTCCATTGATCTTACTCCTTTTCAAGATAAATTTAATTTTTGTTGGGTCTCTCCTAGCGAAGATAAGATTTTGAGGTGTAAAGTGATGAAATGGTGTCTAGAATTTAATATCCAAGCTCCTGATTGCCATGTGATATTGCTGAGTTTCAATGCACCGATATCTAGAACTTTTTTCCATCATCCATCTCTGCTGATTTCCTAGGTGCACTCCATGAAAGAGGGATCATTGCTTCCTGAAGAATGTTCTGATTTGAGCATTGCCATTATCAAGGAGAGAATTGCTCTTGCTGGTCTTTGACTAGCTAACATTTTGTTTTAATTTGCATTTAATTATAGAGGTAAAATCCTCTATAAATACTAAGAATTTTGATGTAATGAAGGAGGATAGACACTCTACATAAAAACACTTTAAGTTTTCTGCATAAATAGAAAGATATTCGACTTCTGGTTCCTTGAGTAGTATTGTGTTTGATCTCTTTCTACTTATCATTTCTGATTACATTCATGTCCATTATTTGCTAATTTTAAATTCTGCATCTAGATTTAACTACTGCTTGTGAGGGAGTGAATACTGGAATGCTTCTTTGGAGGTTATCTTGGCAAACTATGAGTGGTTCCTATGCCTTTATTTTCTGTTATATGCTAATTAATACTTGATTTGAATTTTTGCTGTTAGTTTATCCCCACCTTTCATATCTGGCATATAGCCATATTTCCCATTCCTTTCTGTCATTTCCCATCTCTTTCCTATAACCCTAAGCTTTAAACTAAATTAGTTTTAGTAAGGGAACTAGCCCTCTCTAGAGATTGGCCCGAAGGACATCTCTTTCCTTCGGCCTTTCAATGTTGGTCGTGTCTAGGGTGCACAAATAATGTTTTGTATTTTAGGTAGATTCTTGACCAATAGTTTTTGGCATGCTCGATGGGATGAACAGTCTCCATATTTTAAGGGAGCCCAAGTTTGGTGAATCTCTGGCTTACCTTCATCTGGAAAAATCACCTAGCGACTCTGTTGAGTTGAAGATCCAGATCTCATGATCGATGGATGCCTTTTATGCTGAAAGAAGACACCCTAGAGGAATCAAGGTTTGGTGAGCAACCTTGACCTCACAAGCGGAGAAAGAATGTTCACCTAGTGACTCTGACTCAGTGGTAAGGACCATGATCTCTGAGGACCACTGCTATAATGGCATAGGTATGCTATCCTAGTTGGGATGATCTTGGCCCTTTGAATCTCCAAAGTCGACATGATATTCCCAAAAATACCTTGAAGACCCTAACAAAATACAATGGCACTGAGGGAATGGCCCGAGAGCACCTTGAAGATGTTGTTTCTCTAGTGATCATCCATGGCATAACCCATGAAGATGTCATGATCAGACTTTTGGTCCTATCTCTAGAGGGAAAGGTGCTACAGTGGTATAGACTGCTCGGGCGTAAGAGCATCTGCTCATGGGTGGACTTGGCAGGAGCACTAGTCGACACATTTGATGGCTCTCAGGATCCCTTTCAACTCTTGATGCACCTCTCCACCATCACGAGAGCACCTCTAGAGAGCATCACAGACTTCAATGTCTGATTTTGGAGGATTTGGAGGAGAATTCTAGAGAAGATCTGATCAACACCCACCTAAGCCCACCTCTACTATATTCGGGATTTCCACCCAAACATAGGCCTCCTCCTATAGAAATCTAGGGAATAAAGATTCCCTCAAGTCTTTTAGGAAGTAGTACAAGTAGAGCGGCTCCTGCTCCAATCAAGAAAAATATAGTGGAGAGAAATTGCCTTTCCATCACTCTCTTCGGTAGTTGCTGCTCCTGTCTGTCTTGTGCAGTATTCACAATGGTAGATCCCTCAAACTATGTAGAGACCTAGAATATAGTTGTGGAGCACAAGAGGTGGATCTCATCCAAGGCCAATGAAGGGAATATGCAAGCACTACTCTAGTAATGAACAATATGGTTGCTTGTAGTTTCCATCAGGAGATGGACCAAGAAGGGGAATAAGCTCAAGTGGTAGATTTTGAGAGCAAAGAGGGCATAATTTTGCACCCTTTTTGTGTCCCAGGGTATAGCATGCAAGTATTTAGCCAAAACCCAATAAGCATACCTCATTAGGAGGTTGATCTTGAGGAGATCTTGATAGAAGGGCTATCACCAAAAAAATCTTGCTATCACATTAAGGAGTTAGAGGAGCATGTACCCAAGAGCCCATAGCTAGTGGACTCTCTAAAGTGGTAATATTGGGTCCAACCATCACCACAACTAGTACTCAAAGAAGGCTCCCATGTGGTAAATATCTTCACCACATTATTCATTAATTGTATGAGTACTGGCATGCATGATAACCTACCATGTTGCATCTTGTTCGCAACCTGGAAAACTTTGGGAAGAGGCCAACCAAACTTCAAAGATCGACTGAAGTACAATCAGATCTGGTCCGAACACTGCAGATTCATCGGATAAGCACCCAAAGCTAGGTTTGTGGTGGTGGCATGCCAATCATGTCGTAAAATTTTGTGTAAATAGTGTAAATAGGTCAACTAATAAATAAAGTGTTGAGGGCACTAAATGGTGTGATCCTAAAAAAATCTAACATTGCAACCACCCACGTCATTGGCTCAAATGGTGTCGGAGCCCATAGGTATACATTTTCTCTTCTCTTGATCATGAGCATTTGGTGACTATTTTCCTTCATTCTATAGTACCTCCTTCCACTTTACTTTCATTCATTGTACCCACCACTTATGTTCCCCTCCCCATTTCATAGTCATCAGTCACCAATGCTCCTTCCACCATTCCCATTTCTTCCATTCCTCCATATTTCAGTTTTTTGGCCTCTATCCCTAACCCATTTTCTATTCCACTATCATCTACCTCATCTTCCACCCCCGTTAATAATCCCATCATCATTGTAAGTACACCAACCCCATCAAGGGTGAGCGTAACTATGGCCCCATCCATTTCTGCTCCTTCCATTGAGCCAAACCCTCAGTAACCTCTGTTCCTTTTTTTCTCATTTTTTGGATTATAGGAGCCATTGGCATCAGAGATCGAAGTCTTGCTAGAGCACCCTAAAGTGGAGAAAATCAGTTGAGCTCGATGAAGTTCCTCGTATTGGGTGAAAAATACAAATAGGTGATCGAACAATATCAGGCAACATAGGAAGAAGCTAGTGCAAGCAGTAAATGATTTGATGCAGTAGGTGGTTATGACTCTGTTGCCCAATGGATAAAGGCCTTGGGGTTGATTGCATCCAGATGAGCTGAATACCCCATGAGCCACCAAAAGTGTTGGTATTTTTGCCACACTACAGTTAGAAGTCAAAAAAGGTGAAAATTGAGAAGTGACTATTTTTGGGAAATCAGCCTAAATGGATACCTATGGACTTGAAAATTTACCCAAAGGAGGGGAATTGAAAAATTAGACTTATGGTGAAAGAATCACCCCAATATCCTGAATGGATTGAGAGATATTAAAGTTTTCATCTTGAGAAATTTCTCCAACATAACTTAAAAATACAATATGAAGACTTTGGAGGCCTCTTTAGAGGGATGAAAATGGATGAAATAGGATGTTCCATTATTTATATGTTGTAGATCTCTTCCCAAGATTTCCAATGATATATTACAATAGACAATCGGGTCAACGAATCAAAAGTTATGGCTCCGAGAAGATGTACCACCAAAAATCCATTTTCGAGCACTTTTGGGTGAAAATCCATTTTTGGGCACTTTTTGGGTGAAAATAATAAGTGGGAATCGATCAAAGTCAAAGTCACCCTAGGGAGGGGGTGAAAATCATTTTCACCCTTCTTTAGGGTGAATTTCTAAATTGAAGATGTCTTGGGGTGAAAATCAAGTGAAATGTGTGCCTTGTGAAGTCAAAGTCAAAGTCACCTCTAGGAAGGGGCAAAAATCACTTTCGCCCTTCTTTGGGGTGAAATCCAAGTTGAGGATGCTTTTCGGGGTGAAAATGATGAAGTGACATCATCCAAGTGAAGGTTGCTCAAGTCAAAGTCAAAGAGAATTTAATGAAGGTGTCTGCCAATGTAATTTCACCCCATTTTGGGTAGAAATAGTAATTTCACCTAGGTTGGAGCGAAAGTCCTAAAATAGCATCTTTAAGCTCTAGTCAAAGTCAAAGTCACCCCAGGTAGGGGGTGAAAATCATTTTTACCCCTCTTGAGGGTGAAATCAATCATTTTCACCCATTTTCTTGCAGAAGTCATTTTCATTCCATTTTTTGGTGAAATTCTCTATTTTTCGGTGAAATTACTTAGGTTAAGGGTGAAAGCATATTGATGGGTGAAAACACCAAATTGCCTAGGTGAAATCAATTCTTGCCCCTTCCTTTCAGCAAAGTTTTCTTTCGAAGGTATCATTATTGCTAATATTTTTTGGGAAAGATCAAAGATTGGTGGAATTTAATTCTTGGAGCAATGAAATTAATATTTCCATAATTCCTGCTGAAGAGATGCCAAGATTAAATGCTATGTCCCAGATTCTGGTGTGATCCTATTTATTTTCAAGGTGCCCTCCATTGATTTTACTCCTTTTCAAGATAAATTTAATTTTTGTTGGGTCTCCCCTAGCGAAGATAAGATTTCGAGGTGTAAAGTGATGAAATGGTGTCCAGAATTTAATATCCAAGCTCCTGATTGTCATGTGATATTGTTGAGTTTCAATGCATCGATGTCTGGAATATTTTTCCTATCATCCATCTCTACTGATTTCCCAGGTGCACTCCATGAAAGTGGGATCGTTGCTTCCTGAAGAATGTTCTGATTTGAGCATTGCCATTACCGAGGAGAGAATTGCTCTTGCTGGTCTTTGACTAGCTAAGCATTTTGTTTTAATTTGCATTTAATTTCAGAGGTGAAATCCTCTATAAATACTAAGCATTTTGATGTAATGAAAGAGGAGGATAGACACTCTGCAGAAAAACACTTTAAGTTTTCTGCATAAATAGAAAGACATTCAGATTTTGGTTCCTTGAGTAGTATTGTGTTTGATCTCTTTATGCTTATCATTTCTGATTATATTCATGTCCATTATTTGCTAATTTTAAATTCTGCATCTAGATTTAACTACTGCTTGTGAGGGAGTGAATACTGGAATGCTTTTTGGAGGTTATCTCTGCAAAACTATGAGTGGTTCTTGTGCCTTTCTTTCTGTTATATGCTAATTAATACTTGATTTGAATTTTTATTGTTAGTTTATCCCCACCTTTCATATCTGGCATATAGCCATATTTCCCATTTCTTTCTATCATTTCCCATCTCTTTCTTGTAACCCTAAGCTTTAAACCGATCATTAGTTTTAGTAAGGGAACCAACCCTCTCTAGAGATTGGCCCGAAGGACATCTCTCTCCTTTGGCCTTTCAATGTTGGTCGTGTCTAGGGTGCACAAATGTATGTTTTGTATTTTAGGCAGATTTTTGACCAATAGTTTTTGGCACATCCGAGTGGGATGAACAGTCTCCATATTTTAAGGGATCCCAAGTTTGGTGAATCTCTGGCTTACCTTCATCTAGAAAAATCACCTAGCGACTCTGTTGAGCTGAAGATCCAAATCTCATGACTAGTGGATGCCTTTTATGCTAAAAGAAGACACCTCAGAGGAATCAAGGTTTGGTGAGCAGCCTTGACCTCACAAGCAGAGAAAGAATGTTCACCTGGCGACTCTGACTCAGTGGTAAGGACCGTGATCTCTGAGGACCACTACTATAATGGCACAGGTATGCTATCCTAGTTGGGATGATCCTAGCCCTTTGAATCTCCAAAGTCGGCATGATATTCCCAAAAATACCTTGAAGACCCTAACAAAATACAATGGCACTAAGGGAATGGCCCTAGAGCACCTTGAAGATGTTGTTGCTCTAGCGAACATCCATGGCATAACCCATGAAGATGTCATGATCAGACTTTTAGTCCTGTCTCTAGAGGGAAAGGTGCTATAGTGGTATAGACTGCTCGAGTGTAAGAGCATCTTCTCATGGGCGGACTTGGCAGGAGCACTAGTTGACACATTTGATGGCTCTCAGGATCCCTTTCAACTCTTGATGCACCTCTCCACCATCATGAGAGCACCTCTAGAGTGCATCATAGACTTCAATATCTGATTTTGGAGGAGTTGGAGGAGAATTCCAGAGAAGATCCGACCAACACCTAACCAGGCCCACCTCTACTATATTCAAGATTTCCACCCAAACATAGGCCTCCTACTGCTACAATCTAGGGAACAGATATTCCCTCAAGTCTTTCAGGAAGTAGTACAAGCAAAGCGGCTCCTACTCCAATTAGGAAAAATATAGTGGAGAGAAACTACCTTTCCATCACTCTCTCTGGTAGTTGCTGCTCCTGTCTGTCTTGCACAGTATTCACAATGGCAGATCCCTCAAACTATGTAGAGACCTAGAATGCAGCTATGTGGAGCACAAGAGGTGGATCTCATCCAAGGCCAATGAAGGGAATATGCAAGCACTACTCCAGCAATGAACAATATGGTTGCTTGCAGTTTCCATCAAGATATGGACCAAGAAGGGGAATAGGCTCAAGTGGCAGATTTTGAGAGCGAAGAGGGCATAATTTTGCACCCTTTTTGTGTCCTAGAGCATAGCACGCAAGTATTTGGCCAAAGTCCCAATAAGCATACCTCATTAGGAGGTTGATCTTGAGGAGATCTTGATAGAAGGGCTATCGCTAAAAAATCCTATTGTCACATCAAGGAGTCAGAGGAGCATGTACCCAAGACCCCACAGCTAGTGGACTCTCAAAAGTGGTGATATTGGGGCCATCCATCACCGCAACTAGTACTCGAAGAAGGCTCCCATGTGGTAAATCTCTTCGCCACATTATTCATTAATTGTATGAGTACTGACATGCATGATAACCTGCCACATTGCATCTTGTTCACAACCTGGAAAACTTTGGGAAGAGGCTAGCCAGACTTCAAAGATCGACTGAAGTACAATCATATCTGGTTCGAACACTACAGATTCACCAGATAAGCACCCAAAGCCAGGTTTGTGGTGGCGGCATGCCAATCATGTCGGGGTGAATTTCTAAATAAAGATATTTCAGACCAAAAATAAAGTAAAATGTGTGCCTCATGAAGTCAAAGTCAAATTTACCTCAAGTAAGAAGCAAAAATCATTTTTGCCCTTCTTTAGGGTGAATTTCCAAGTTGACGATGTTTTTCAGAGCACAAATGATGAAGTGACATTATTGGGGTGAAGGTTGCACCAGTCAAAGTCAAAGCAAATTTAAAGAATGTGCCTGCTAATGTAATTTGGCTTTATTTTGAGTAGAAACATTGATTTCACCTAGTTTGGAGTGAAAGTCCTGAAAAGCATCTTTATAAGTCGATCAAAGTCAAAGTTACCCTAGGTAGGGGGTTAACATCATTTTCACCCCTCTTGATGGAAAAATAAATCATTTTCACCTAGTTTCTCACAAGTCATTTCCATTCCATTTTTTTGAAAAATTCTCTAATTTCCACATGAAATTAATAAGGTAAAGAGCAAAAGCATATTGATGGGTGAAAACACCAAATTTCTTGGTTGAAATTAATTCTTACCCCTTCCTTTCAGCAAATTTTTATTTCAAAGGCACCAGTATTGCTGATATTTTTTAGAAAAGTTGAGAGACTAATAGAATTTAATTCTTGAAGCAATGAAATTAATATTTCCATAATTCCTACTGAAGAGATGCCAATATTAAATGCTATGTCCCAGATTCTGGTGTGATCCTATTCATTTTCAAGGTGCCCTCCACTGATTTTTCTCATTTTCAAAATAAAGTTAATTTGCGTTGGATCTCTCCTGGCAAAGATAATATTCTGAGGTGCAAAGTGATGAAATGGTGTCTAGAATTTAATATCCAAGCTCTTGATTTTTGCACAATAATGTTGAGTATAATGCACCGATGTTTGGAACTATTTTCCATCATCCATTTTTGCTAATTTCCTAGGCACTCTCCATGAAAGAGGTATCATTTCTTCCTAAAGAATATTCTGATTTGAGCATTGTTGTTATTGATGAGAGAATTACTCTTACTGCTTTTTGACTAGCCAACATTTTGTTTTAATGTGCATTTAATTATAGAGGTGAAATCCTCTATAAATACTAAGCATTTTGATGTAATGAAGGAGGATAGACACTATGTAGAAAAACACTTTAAGTTTTTTTTTATAAATAGAAAGATATTTAGCTTCTGGTTCCTTGCATAGTATTGTATTTGATCACTTTGTGCTTATCATTTTTTATTACGTTCATGTCCATTATTAGCTAATTTTAAATTTTGCATCTAAATTTAACTATTGTTGGTGAGGGAATGAATACTAAAATGCTTCTTGGAGGTCATCTCTACAAACTGTGAGTGGTTCATGTACCTTTCTTTCTATCTCATGCTAATTAACACTTGATATGAATTTTAGATGTTAGTTTATCCCTATCTTTCATATATGGCTCATAGCCATCTTTCTCATTTCTTTCTATCATTTGCCATCTCTTTCCTATTACCCTAAGCTTTAAACTAAATTAGTGTAGTAAGGGAACCAACCCTCTCTGGAGATTGGCCCGAAGGATATCTCTTTCCTTTAGCCTTTCAATGTTGGTCGGGTCTAGGGTGCACAAATGCATGTTTTGTACTTAGGTAGATTCATGACCAACAATTTTTGGCATGCCCGGTGGGATGAATAGTCTCCTTATTTTAAGGGATCCCGATTTTGGTGAATCTCTGGCTTGCCTTTATCTAGAAAAATCACCTAGTGACTCTGTTGAGCTAAATATTTGGATCTCATGATCGATGGACACCTTTTATGCTGAAATAAGACACCTCAAAGGAATCAAGGTTTGGTGAGCAACCTTGAACTCACAAGTGAAGAAATAATATTCACCTAGTGACTCCAAATAAGTGGTACAGACCATGATCTATGAGGACCATTGCTATAATGGCATAGGTATGCTATCCCATATGGGATGATCTTGGCCCTCTGAATCTCCAAAGTTGGTATGATATTCCCAAAAATACCCTGAAGACCCTAACAAAATACAATGGCACTAAGGGAATGGTTCGAGAGAACCTTGAAGATGTTCTCGCTCTAGCAATCATCCATGGCATAACCCATGAAGATTTCATGATCAGATTTTTGGTCCTATCTCTAGAGGGAAAGATGCTACAGTGGTATAGACTACTCGGGTGTAAGAGCATCTTCTCATGGGAGGACTTAGTGGGAGAACTCGTCGACACATTTGATGGCTCTTAGGATCCCTTTCAACTCTTTATGCACCTCTCCACCATCATGAGAGCACCTCTAGAGAGCATCATAGACTTCAATGTCCAATTTTGGAGGAGTTGGAGGAGAATTCTAGAGAAGATCCGACCAACACCCAACCAGGCCCACCTCTACTATATTTGAGCTTTCCACCCGGACATAGGCCTCCTCCTACAAAAATATGGGGAATATATATTTCCTCAAGTCTTTCAAGAAGTAGTACAAGCAGAGTGGCTCCTACTCCAATAAAAAAAATACAGTGGAGAGAAACTGCCTTTCCATCACTCTCTTCGATAGTTTCTACTCTTGTTTGTCTCGTGCAGTATTCACAATGGTAGATCCCTCAAACTATGCAAAGACCTAGAACGTAACTGTGTGGAGCATAAGAGGTGAATCTCATCCAAGGCCAATGAAGGGAATATGCAAGCACTACTCTAGCAATGAACAATATGGTTGTTTGTAGTTTCCATCAAGAGATGTACTAGGAAGGGGAACAGGCTCAAGTGGTAGATTCTGAGTGTGAAAAGGGCATAATTTTTCACCATTTTTCATCTCAAATCATAGCGTCCAAGTACTTGATCGAGACCCAATAAGCATTCTTCATTAGAAGGTTGATCCTAAGGAGATCCTGACAAAAGGGCTATCACCAAAAAAATATTGTTGTCACATCAAAGAGTCAAAAGATCATGTACCCAAGATCTTGTAGCCAATGGACTCTCAAGAGTGGTGATATTGGGGCTAGCCATCACCGAAACTAGTACTCAAAGTAGGCTCCCATGTGGTAAATCTCTTTACCACATTATTCATTAATTGTATGAGTACTAGAATGCATGATAACCTACCATGTTGCATCTTATTCACAACCTACAAACTTTGGGAAGAGGTCAATTGGACTTCAAAGATCGATTGAAGTACAATTGGATCTGTTTCAAACACTACAGATTCATCGGATAAGCACCCAAATCCAGGTTTGTGGTGGTGGTATACCAATCATATCATAAAATTTTGTGTAAATAGTGTAAATAGGTTGGTTGATAAATAAATTATCGAGGCACTAAATGGTGTGATCATAAATAAAAAAATCTAAGGTTCCAACCACCCACATCATCATCTCAAATGGTGTTAGAGCCTGTAGGTATGCATTTTTTTCTCTTTATCATGAGAATTTGGTGGTCATTTCCCATAATTCTATAGTACCTCCTTCCAATTTGCTTTTATTTTTTGTGCCCACCACTTCTATTTCCCTCCCCATTTCATAGCCATTAATAATCAATGCTCCTTTCACCATTCTCATTTCTTCCATTCCTCCATATTTTAGTTTTTTTGCCTCTGCCCCTAACCCATTATCTATTCCACTATCATATACATCATCTTATAACCCCGTTAATCCCATCATTGTTGTAAGTACACCAACCCCATCAAGGGCGAGTATAACTATGACCCTATCAATTTTTTCTCTTTATATTGAGCCAAACCTTCAAAAACCTCTATTATTTTTTTCTCAATTTTTTGATTACAAGATTCATTCACATTAGATATCTAATTCTTTCCAGAGTACCCTAAAATAGAGAAAATCATCCAAGCTCGGTGAAGTTCCTCGTGTTGGATAAAAATACAAATAGACAGTTGAATAATATCAAGAAGTGCAAGAAGAAGCTAGTGCAAGCAGTAAAAAATTTGATACAATAGGTTATTATGACTCTATTTCCCAATGGATAAAGGCCCTAGGGTAAATTACATCCAGACGAGCTAAATACCCTACGAGCCACCAAAAGTGTTGGCATTTTTGCCACACTACAGTCAAAAGTCAAAAAGGTGAAAATCGAGAAGCGACTATTTTTGGGAAATTAGCCTAAATATATACCTATGGATTTTAAAAATTATACAAATGAGGGGAATTGAAAAATTAGACTTATGGTGAAATAATCACCCCAATATCCTAAATGGATTGAGAGATATTAAAGTTTTCATCTCGAGAAATTTCTCCAACACAGCTTAAAAATATAATATGAAGACCTTAGAGGCCCTAAATAAGGATGAAAATTTACCTCAATTACCTTTATGTAATTGAGGTATTGTAGATCTCTTCCCAAGATTTCCAATGATATATTACAATAGACAATCAGGTCAATGAAACAAAACTTATTGCTCGGGGAAGCTATACTAAAAAAAAAAATCGGGCACTTTTTGGGTGAAAGTAATAAGTGGGTATTATTCAAAGTCAATTTCACCCCAGATAGGAGGTGAAATTCATTTTCGCCCTTCTTCAGGGTGAATTTCTAAATGAAGACGTTTCGGAGCGAAAATCAAGCAAAACGTGTGCCTTGTGAAGTCAAAGTCAAATTCACCTCAAGTAAGAGGTGAAAATCATTTTTACCCTTCTTTTGGGTGAATTTCCAAGTTGAGGATGTTTTTCGGAGTGCAAATGATGAAGTGACATCATTCGGGTGAAGGTTACACCAATCAAAGTCAAATCAAATTTAAAAAATGCAAATGCCAATGTAATTTCACCCCATTTTGAGTAGAAACATTGATTTCGCCCAGTTTGGAGTGAAAGTCTCAAAAAAGCATATTTATTCGTTGGTCAAATTCAAATTCATTCCAGGTAGGGGGAAAAATCATTTTTACCCCTCTTGAGGGTGAAATCCATCATTTTCACCTAGTTTCTTACAAAAGTCATTTCCATTCCATTTTCTGGTGGAATTCTTTATTTTTCGAGTAAAATTAAACATGTAAAGAGCAAAAGCATATTGATGGGCACAAACACCAGATTGCCCAGGCAAAATCAATTCTTGCCCCTTCATTTCAATAATTTTTTCTTTTGAAGGAACCACTATGCTAATATTTTTTGGGAAAGGTCGGAGACTGATGGAATTTAATTCTTGAAGTAATGAAATTAATATTTCCATAATTCCTATTGAAGAGATGCCAAGATTAAATGTTACATCTCAGATTTTGGTGCAATCCTATTCATTTATGAGATACCCTCCACTGATTTTGCTCCCTTTTAAAATAAAGTCAATTTGAATTGGATATATCCTGGCAAAGATAAGATTCTAAGGTGCAAAGTGATGAAATGATATCAAGAATTTAATATCTGAGCTCCTGATTATTGCACGATATTGCTGAGTTTTTATGCACCAACATCTAGAAATATTTTCCATTGTCCATTTTTATTGATTTCCTAGATGCTCTCCATGAAATATGGATTTTTGCTTCCTAAAAAATATTTTTATTTGATCATTGTTGTTACCGAGGAGAGAATTACTCTTGCTACTCTTTGACTAGCCAACATTTTGTTTTAATGTGCATTTAATTACAGAGGCACAATCCTCTATAAATAGTAAGCATTTTGATGTATTGAGGAGGATAGACATTCTGCATAAAAACATTTTAAGTTTTTTGTAACAATAGAAACACATTCGGCTTCTAGTTCCTTGCATATTATTGTATTTGATCACTTTGTACTTATCATTTCTGATTACATTCATGTCCATTATTGGCTAATTTTAAATTTTACATCTAAATTTGACTACTATTGGTGAGGGAATGAATACTGAAATGCTTCTTGTATGTCATATCTGCAAACTATGAGTGGTTCCTATGCCTTTCTTTCTATCTCATGCTAATTAACACTTGATGTGAATTTTGGCTATTAGTTTATCCCCACCTTTCATATTTGGCTCATAGCCATATTTCCCATTTCTTTCTATCATTTTCCATCTCTTTCCTATTACCCTAAGATTTAAACCAAATTAGTGTAGTAAGGGAACCAAACCTCTCTAGATATTTGCTTGAAGGATATCTCTTTCTTTCAGCCTTTCAGTGTTGTTAGAGTTTGGGGTGCATATATTTTATGATTAGGTAGATTTGTGACCAACAATTTTTGTCACTCCTAATGGGATGAACAATCTCCTTATTTTAAGGGAGCCCAAGTTTTATGAATCTCTAGCTTACCTTCATATGGAAAAATCACCTGGCAACTCTGTTAAGATGAATATCTGTATCTCATGACTGATGGACATCGTTTATGCTAAAAGAAGATACCCTTAAGGAATCAAGGTATGGTGAGCAACCTTGAACTCACAAGAGAAGAAAGAATGTTCGCTTGGAGACTCCAACTCAGTAGCACAAATCATGATATTTGAGGACCACTTTTATAATAGCACATGTATGCTAACCCAACTGGGATGATCTTGGCCCTATGAATATCTAAATTTGGTATGATATTTCAAAAAAAACCTTAAATACCCTAACAAAATACAATGGCACTAAGGAAATGGCATAAGATCACCTTGAAGATCTTGTTGCTCTAGCGATCATCCATGGCATAACCCACAAATATGTCATGATCATACTTTTGGTCCTATCTCTAGATGGAAATGTGCTATAGTGGTACAAACTACTTGGGTGTAAGAGCATCTGCTCATGGGAGGACTTAGTGAGAGCACTTATCGACACATTTGATGGCTCTCAAGATCCCTTTCAACTATTTATGCACCTCTCCACCATCACGATAGCAACTCTAGAGAGCATCACAGACTTCAATATTCTATTTTGGAGGATTTGGAGAAGAATTCCAGAGATGATCTGACCAACACTCGGCCAGGTCCACCTCTACTATATTCAAGTTTTCCACCCAGACATAGACCTCCTCCTAAAAAATTTGGGAAATAGAGATTCTCTCAAGTCTTTTAGGAAGGAGTACAAGCAGAGCAACTCTTGCTCCAATCATAAAAAGCACAATGGAGAGAAATTGCCTTTCCATCACTCTCTCCAATAGTTTTTGCTCCCATTTGTCTCACACAATATTCACAATGGCAGATCCCTCAAACTATGTGAAGACCTAGAATGCAACTATGTGGAGCACAAGAGGTATATCTCATCCAAGGCCAAAAAAGGGAATATGCAAGCACTACTCTAGCAATGAACAATATGGTTGCTTATAGTTTCCATCAGAAGATGGACCAAGAAGGGTAACAGGATCAAGTGGTATATTCTAAGTGTGAAGAGGGCATAATTTTGCACTCTTTTTGTATCTTGAAGCATAGCATGCAAGTACTTGATTGAGACCCAATAAGCATACCTCATTTGGAGGCTGATCCTGAGGAGATCCTAATAGAAGGGCTATCACCAAAAAAATCCTACTATCACATCAAGGAGTCAAAGGAGAATGTACCCAATATCCCACAACCAGTGGACTCTCAAAAGTGGCAACATTGGGACCAGCATCACCGCAACCAGTACTTCAAGAAGTCTCCCATGTGGTAAATCTCTTCACCACATTATTCATTAATTATATGAGTATTGGTATGCATGATAACCTACCATGTTGCATCTTGTTCCCAACCTAGCAAACTTTGGAAAGAGGCTAGCCCGAATTCAAAGATTGACTAAAGTACAATTAGATCTGGTTTGGACACAATAGATTCATCGGGTAAGCACCCAAAGCCAGATTTGTGGTGGTGGCATGTCAATCATATCATAAAATTTTGTGTAAATAGTGTAAATAGGCTTACTAATAAATAAAGTGTTGAAGGCACTAAGGTGTGATCCTAAAAAAAAATCTAAGGTTGCAACCACCCACATCATCGACTCAAATGGTGTTATAGCTCGCAAATATGCATTTTTTTCTCTTGATTATGAGCATTTGGTGACCATTTCCCATAATTTTGTAGTACCTCCTTCCACTTTGCTTTCATTCACTATGCCCACCACTTATATTCCCCTTCCCATTTCATAGTCATTAGTCACCAATTCTCCTTCCATAATTCCTATTTCTTCCATTCCTCCATATTTTAGTTTGTTTGCCTTTGCCCCTAACCCATTTTCTATTCTAATGTCATCTACCTTATCTTCCACCCCCGCTAATCCCATAATCATTGTAAGTACATCAACCCCATAAAGGGTGAGCATAACTATGGCCCCATCCATTTCTACTCCTTCCATTGAGCCAAACCCTCAGCATACTTTATTCCTTTTTTTCCTAATTTTTGGATTACAGGAGTCATTGGCATCAGTCGAGCTCAACAAAGTTCCTCGCATTGGATGAAAATACAAATAAATGGTTGAACAATATTGAGCAACATAAGAAGAAGCTAGTGCAAGTAGTAAACAATTTGATACAGTAGGTGATTATGACTTTGTTACCCAATGGATAAATGTCGTGGGGTCGATTGCATCTAGATGAGCTGAATACCCTATAAGCTGCCAAAAGTGTTGGTATTTTTGCCACACTACAGTCAGAAGTCAAAAAAGGTGAAAATCGAGAAGCGGCCATTTTTGGGAAATTAGCCTAAACGGACACCTATGGACTTGAAAATTTACCCAAAGGATGGGAATTGAAAAATTAGACTTATGGTGAAAGAATCACCCCAATATCCTGAACGGATTCAGAGATATTAAAGTTTTCATCCTAAGAAATTTCTCCAACACAACTTAAAAATATAATATGAAGACCTTAGAGGTCCCAAAAAAGAATGAAAATTTACCTTAATAACCTTAAGGTGATTGAGTTGTTGTATATCTCTTCCCAAGATTTCCAACAATATATTACAATAGACAAACGGGTCAACGGATCAAAAGTACCACCAAAAATACTTTTCAAGCACTTTTTGGGCAAAAATCCATTTTTTGGGTACTTTTTGGGAGATAATAATAGTGGGCATTAGTCAAATTCAATTTCACCCTAGATATAGGGTGAAATTCATTTTCACCCTTCTTCGGGGTGAATTTTTAAATAAATACATTTCGAAGCAAAAATAAAGCAAAAGTGTGTGCCTCATGAAGTCAAAGTCAAATTCACCTCAAGTAAGAGGTGAAAATCATTTTCGCCCTTCTTTTGGGTGAATTTCCAAGTTGAGGATGTTTTTCGGAGCACAAATGATGAAGTGACATCATTTGGGTGAAGGTTGCGCCAGTCAAAGTCAAAGAAAATTTAAAGAAGGCGTCTACCAATGTAATTTCACCCCATTTTGAGCAGAAACATTGATTTTGCCCAGTTTGGAGTGAAAGTCCTAAAAAAAGCATCTTTATAAGTTGATCAAAGTAAAATTCTACCCAGGTAGGGGAATAAAATCATTTTTGCCCCTCTTGAGGGTGAAATCAATCATTTTTTTTCAATTTCTCACAAAAGTCATTTCCATTCCATTTTTTGGTGAAATTTTGTATTTTTTGGGTGAACTTAAACAGGTAAAGAGAAAAAGCATATTGATGGGTGAAAACACTAGATTGCTTTTAATGGTGCCATTGTTGCTGATATTTTTTAGGAAAGGTTGGATACTGATGGAATTTAATTCTCAAAGCAATAAAATTAATATTTCCACAATTCTTAATCGATGTCAAGATTAAATGCTACGTCCTGGATTTTGGTGCGATCATTTTTATTTTCAAGGTGCCCTCCATTGATTTCAATCCTTTTTGAAACAAAGTTAATTTGCGTTGGGTCTCTCCTGGTGAAGATAATATTTTGAGGCGCAAAGTGATGAAATGGTGTCAAAAATTTAATACCCAAGCTCCTAATTATCACGCGATATTGTTGATTTTCAATGCACCAAAGTCTGGAACTATTTTCCATCGTCCATTTTTGTTGATTTCCCATATGCTCTCCATGAAAGAGTGACAATTGCTTCCTAAAAATGTTCTAATTTGAGCATTGTTGTTTTTGAGGAGAGAATTGCTCTTGCTACTCTTTGAATAGCCAAAATTTTATTTTAATATGCATATAATTACAGAGGTGCAATCGTCTATAAATACTAAGCATTTTTATGTAATGAGGAGGATAGACATTCTGTAGAAAAACACTTTAAGTTTTCTGCATTAATAGAAATACATTTGGCTTTTTTTTCCTTGCGTAGTACTGTATTTGATCACTTTATGCTTATCATTTCTGATTATGTTCATGTCTATTATTGGCTAATTTTAAATTCTACATCTGAATTTGACTACTACTGGTGAGGGAATGAATACTGAAATGCTTCTTAGATGTCATCTTTGCAAACTATGAGTGGTTCCTATACCTTTCTTTCTATCTCATAGTAATTAACACTTGATATGAATTTCGACTATTAGTTTATCCCCACATTTTATATTTGGTTCATAGCCATATGTCTTATTTCTTTCTATCATTTCTGATCTCTTTCCTACTATCCTAAGCTTTAAACTGAATTAGTGTAGTAAGAGAACTATCCCTCTCTAGAGATTGGCCCAAAGGACATCTCTTTCCTTCAACCTTTCAATGTTGGTTGGGTCTAGGGCACATATATTTTATGATTACGTAGATCTGTGACTAACATGATAAAATCTATAAAGTTTGCTCATGGGTGTCTATGGTTGCTAAGGGTAGAGATTGACAAATGGAGATGAAGCCCACCATTTCCAAATCTCAAATAATGGTTGGTGATGAAATCCAACTCACTATTGTTTATTGTGATGCATGCAATGTGTGTGATTCATTTTAAAATATGTGTTATCTATTGTGTTCATACAATGTTAAAAATAGCCTATTTCACAAGTCTAAATCAGAAGCCAAAAACAATAATACCAAGTTCCTCAAAATAACTTAGGGTACACCACTTAAGACCCACTCTAAATCATCACATGATTCCAATAGTGGAGGGTTCACCTAATTCTTCCACCTTGAATCACCAAATGCAGGAGTATACTTATGTATTTTGATCTTGTTCCAACTTAGACAAGTAAAAATGGAAATTTTTAACCCTATTATGCAACTATTTTATGCTTTTTTAATTTCACATGAAAACAATATGCAAAAATAATGAATGAATACATAAAACAACATAAATTTAAAATAAATATGATATACTATAAATACATGAATGCAGTGATGTAAATGCCTAAGATGCAAATAAAAAATGTAAATGCTTTAAATAGAAAAATGATTTTCTTTCTAATAATTTTACTGTAAAAAGCATAAAAATAAGGTAAAAATAGGTTAGGTTTTGAAGCAGGATTACCAGGAAGCCTACGTATTCCTTCCCCAATCTGTGAAACATACCTAAGAGCCACTGAAATGCACTAGGGTATCTATTGAATTAACCAGGGCACCTGCGCAACCTCTGATCAACTTATGCAATCTCCAAAACCCTATTTTTTACAAAAATTACACGATCAAATTTCTAGAACCTGCAAAATGAAAATAGAAACAAAAATTTAGTGACAAAATAAATTAACATAGAAAACCCTTTGGGGTACCGCTGTGATCACCATTTTGTAAAAAAAAAATAAGCAACTCCAATACACAAGATAAAATGACAATAAGCATAGAAAATAGACAAATATTGCACAAGATATATAAACTCTTTATTAATGCGAGTAGATCTCAAAATGATACAATCAATGTACCCCAAATATGGGGTTTTACAATGCTTTTTGTGTGATACAATTTTTACAATTGCTAGGGTTCTTCAAAACCCTAGCTCAAAATAATAGTTGGTGTCTTCACGCTTGTCTTTGATCCAAACAAGGTTGTGGGTGGGCTTGTGTATCCTAAAAGGGCCACCCTAGCTTCAACAACTTCTAGAAATATAATCCTTATACCTACAAACAACAAACAACACAAAGATTCAGTAATACCTGTGAGGGTTCCACTGCGTGAGACCCTCAAAAGAATAAAAATTTCTAAACCTTATATGTTGCAGAATAAAATCTATAAACAAAATATAAGAATGTAAAATAAATGCACATAAAACTATTTACCTTGTCACTTGAGATTTTCTATTTTTACTTCAATTAGTGATGGTCGCGAGGATGCCCAAACAGTGCTCGAGGGTTGTAGGAGTGCAGATCTATTGTAGAAAAAACCTAAAGATTTTTTGTGATGGCATCAGATGCACCTAGGTGTTTAGTGATGGTTGTAGATGCAACAGGGCCTTATGTGATGATATTAGATGCACCAGGGTGTTTGGGGGTTAAGGAGAATGTTGTAGAACCAAATCTAGTTCTGTGTGGGTTATGAGGTAGTAAATATGAATCATGCGAGGGAAACAATGGAGGGCAAGAGTAATGACAAGATGGATAGGGTAGAAGGGCTTGAATATTTCTCAATAACTTAGGGGAATAGACCTTCTGAGAATTCTTTGTGAATGTTCATCGATAGAATTCAACCTCAGAAGAATCAGGGACCAAGTAAGCAGACCTTGATTCATAAAAATGAATCACTTTTTATAATCTACCCTTAGACATGTTAGGGTTTTGATGACACAAAATGTGTGGCCAATATTAAAACATGAAGAAGGATAAAGATTAAATTTGAGCAAGTGACATGGATTAAGGTGGATGGATGGCTAAGATTAAAACGTGGTGGAGGGATAAGATTAATTTATATAAATACATATATATTTATTAAATATATATATATATATAAATATAATATATAAAAATTAATATTTAAATATATATTAAACAAACACATATACATATATATGTAATGGGTATTTGTGATTAAATGACATGGATGGATGACAAGTGGCTAGATTTTTGTGTCTATACATTAGTGTATGCTCAAATTGAACACATTCAACACATTCCACCCCAGACTTGGAGCGAGTCCTAAAACTATTCCTAGTGAACCCATTCCCCCCTTACACTAAGTGTAGATTTATAATGGCCATCGTGGTCACCTCAAGGATTCCCTATGGATCCAACCTTGAGAATCATACGTCGGTGCATAGTTTTCCCTGTCTACAATATGTTTTTTGAGGCATTCAATAGATATAACATCATTTCAATATTTTATAGAGTTTCTTCTCTATCAAAGGGATTTATTTCCTAAACTCTTCTAAGCAATGTCTTATCTTTGAAAAGGTATTTTTCCACCTTCATATAATACCCAAGTAGAAAATATGTTTTCACCATATTCTAAACTTCTCTAAGAAAGCACTTAATTTTATTGAACCCTTATATTCAAGGACTCTTGACCACTGCTATCATGATGGAGAATTCAAATAAAATGCATAAAATCAATTTCACATTTAAAAATATTACATAATTTGCTCTACAAAAGAGAGGATGTCTCATGCATAGATTCAAGTTTTATCACATCTTCTTCAACTGAGACCTACACATAATAAATTATAAGGGAACATCATTGGATGACAACAATTATCCCTTATCACACATGAACTCATCACACTCCAATACTATATATTGGAAGAGGGTAATAATTAGATTAGAAAATAATAATGTAATTTCACACCATATATTTTACCAACTCAAATACATGTACAACCATCATATTTATACAATATGGTGTCTCTTAGTTTCAAGAGACCCTTCCATGTTTCACTTTTTGGTGTTTCACCTTCATCATAAAATTTTCATCTTCTCATTATTTTGGGATATTTCTATTCACCCACATATGAGATGAAATTATTAACATCCCATAAATTGTAATAATTACAATTACATAACAAGTAATGGAATACATTCTAAAAATAATAAAGTTGGAGGAATAATATTTAAGAAGTATGAAAAAATTATGCTATTGAAGTGCCTTCTAAAAATCTCTTAGATTTATAGATAAATTTTTAAATTTTATTTTTAACTATATTTCTAAAAATAGTGGGCATTTACAATGACCACTCTTTATTAAAATGCAATTATTGCAACAATGACTTACAAGGCAAGACATGCACTATTATGATATAAGATATATGAACAAAAGGTAAAAAATGGATTGGTGAGTTTTAGAATGATAATTTTGTTTTTTATTAGGGTAAAAATAGGGTTTTGAAAGGGCCCAAACCCTTTTACAACACAAAGTCAATCCATAAACTGTACAACTGCCAAGGGCAAGTAGCCAATAATCCCCTAGATGCAAGATAACAATATCCATATTGGACCCCAATTAGTTGTATTCCTCCCTCCTAAAATTTTCTAAATCCTCATGGACCACCCTTGGGGCCATCGATCTCATATCCTCTTCCTTCTTGTTACCTTCTCTAAAGATATGAACAAAGTCAACTTCAAAATGCTTTCAATCTCTCTAATATATTTCACAATATAATCAATTTGTCAATTATCTTCTCTCTTTTTTCAAAAAATTGATAATATTCAAGGAGTATCCTTCAAAGATAATATTTTTAGCACGTAAATCCTTAGCTAGCTTTGCACCTAGATCTAAAGCATTAAATTTAACTTTATGAATAGTAGTAATTTACAAAAACTTGCAAGCTACCCCCACCAATCTGCCCTGATTGTCCCTCAATATTGCTCTTGCTCTAGCCTTACCTAGGTTACCTCTGTATACCCTATCAAAATTTAACTTCAATCATTCATCTCGGGATGGTTGCCATTTTACATTAGTTCTAACCTAAGCATTTTCCTCCACCACTAATGGGTTCCAAATTCCATGCCTTAGCTATCATAGTCTCTTCAGTATTATATGGCTTGATAGGGTACTTGATAGATTTAAAATTCTCCTCTAAAAAATGCATGATACTTCCAAAACTTCTCATTGTTGATCTTTTTTCCCCTCTAAAAATTCTCCTGTTCCTCTCTAACCATACTCCCCACACAAAATGAAATGGGATTAGGTTCTAAATTACATTAAGATGGGGACTGAAAAAGGGGTTCTCCCATTGTTGTAACCACAAAACCATTTAGAAGGTATCACCCAAGAGATGCTCATCCTGTTGATGAGGAGTTAGAAAATATTTAGAGCATAGGGACATTCGAATAAGATGTGTTCCACTATTTCTTTTGCCTTTTCACATAAACTACAACTCTTCCTAGAGCCTCACAAACCTATCTTCACCTCTACCTATAGTCAGTTGTGTCTCTAGCTCTATCCACAATTGAGCTATCTTTGAATCTTGAACCATCTCCCCATCCCATATTCGAGCTCTCTGTATCTCAAGCCACTACCATAGCATCCTGCTCTACCACCAGCTACTCTAGCCTCATCCAATCCTCCTCACTATGACAAGGATACCCATCCAGATTATCCTCCCTATCCTCCATACCATCTCCATCATCTTCGTACTCTAGTGTCTTATCAATCATACCCTTAGTCTAACTCCTTTGAATGATAGCTCAAAGGTGTCTCTAGTGCTTAGGAGCCTCATCAACATCCTCAGAATCATCCCCATTCCCATTCCCCCATATACTATTGAACTCGATACCCATGGCAGTTGTATAGTGAACCATGCATCGTACTCCATAGTAGTCCCTGCATCATCCACATCAAGGAGACCAATACCATCATAATCCTCATAAGTTATCCTCGATGCCTCAACACAAGGTAGACTTATCCCATACCAATGATGCCTTTAGAGCATCGATGTCTCTGGAATCTCCTACCTCAATACAAACTACTGCAACACCTGTGATAATTGGATGAGATCCATATCACTTGTATACTTCCCAACCACCCATATAGCCTACCACACCCATCGTAGGTGCTCACCATCACCTATCTACATGGTACCTCACCATGATATCTATATGACCTAAGTTGCTATCAATCTAGACCATAAATCCCTGTACCACTGACTCATTCGAATATCCTCTGCCATTGGCCACCTTATAGCATAGGTCTACTCATTATCCCACACCATAGTAGGCAAGTCCACTGATCGAGCCACATTGAAGTACTCCCAACACCAACACTACAACAGTAAACTACACCCTAGCCCCTTATGCCTCTGCATCCTCACCACATATAGCTCCTGGTATAACTATGCTAATAAAGTAGGAGCCCATGCATAGACATGAGGTGTTTTGATCATGTCACACACCAACCCTATAAGATTCCATGGGAATCGATAGCTAATATTATTCATGACCTCTATGTTGGCCAACACGAATATCACAAAAGCATGAAGGGCATCCAACCTCATATTCATATACATGGACAAGTATGTAATCCCTCCACCCTTCACATTCACATCCCACAACTCATATTTAAACAACCGACTTAGCTCATTCCCCTTATCATGTCCAACCTCAACACGTAAGCCCGTCACTGGAAACTTGAGGATGTGGTATACATCCTTAAGTATCACAATCATCTCTCTAGTAGGGAGCAAACAATTTATCTCTCTAGATCCCATATCTTTTCCAAGGTAGAGATATACCCCTCATATACCCTCATCACATCTATCCAGGCTGACCCAACTAGCCCCATAACCTCCAACCACTTCTATTGGTCCTCTTGCACTGCCTTCCTCATTCCTGATATGAGAGGCGAGAACCAATGTCGATCCTCCAAAATACTAAACTGCAGCATAATACATAAAGGTAAAATATTAAATTAAAAAAAAACAACACAAAAATATTTGCACAAACAAAGAGATTCAAAGCTACTTACCTTGGTGCACATATTCTTCCACTGCCACATCCGCACCCTCCATCGCCATAGCTTCCACAACACTTCACCCACTCACTCCACTTCACTCCACTCCCTTAAACACAACTTTAGAAATTTACAAACACAAGAATGAACTTATTTTTCCTTATGTAGGCTATTTATAGTTGTTTCAGGTGCATTGAAATACCCATGGGTACTTTGAGGTGCATTGAAATGCATACATGCATTTGTATAATAGCAAACTTTGGCGGGCGTTTGCACATGCAGTAGCCACCCACCGATGTTTGTCATCAAAGTTGAAAAAAGATAAAAATGATCCAAAATGGTAGCTTACCTCCACAAAATCATTCCAAATTATATCCATACATCAATTTCACCCTAATATCATATTTTGTGAAAACTAAAATCGATTTGGATTCATAATATTTTCTTGCGACCAAAAGTTGTAAAATTACATTACAAGTTACAAATTTTTTCAAAATGGTCCAAATTTTCACAAAATGACCGTTTTCATCATCATCATCATATTTTCCATCATTGCATTCATTTTTGTGACGACATAAATTTATTTGGAGGGCTAACTTTTATTTATGCCCACAAGGCGTAAAATTGTTTCAAAATACTCCAAATCAATGTAAAATTTTACAAAATCGATCAATTCACTCATCAATTCATTTATCATCATCACACCTTCATTCCAACATAATTTTCACTCATTAATCATCACATTTTCATATTTTCCAAGTTCATAAACAATTTCAAGTGAATCTTGTATCGAGTGGTCTATTGTATCTCCTTGGCGATTGTAGTGATTTGCATCCATGCAATTTGGTAAGATGAATAAATCATCATAAGGATGCTTGGTCATAATCATAATCACATATCTCATTTTTCAAAAGAAAAATTATCTTTTTTAGTGAGACTATGTGAAGACCAATTTGCTCAACAACTATTATTGATGGCCTTGTCCGTGGGGCTTGAAACATAGATAACTTTAAATACATTATTCTACTCAACAATAAATAATTATGCAGAGTTAACTAGGATACACATCTTAGTAATCATATGATCTTAGGATGATTCATTCTTGGTATTTTTACATTCTTCACCACTTTGCATTTCAATGATGCCATACAACAATTTCTTTAACAACATGGAATCACCCCAAAAGTTGGGTTAATAACAATTGATTTTGATTTCCCACAATGGGATACATATTACATGATCATGGCATTTACACTTGGAAAAACCCCTTTTATCTGTTAGAGCAAAAATATAACCAATCATTTGCATTTCACAACAACCCCCTTCCAACCGTTGGGGCAGAAATGGTATCACATTTGCACAATACATTCACATCTCCATCAATCAATTACATTTTACATTGCACAATTCTTTCAATTGGCTTGTGAGATTAATTCTTCACTCATTCACAAATTGAGGGGGTAAGCTACACACTCCAAATTATTTTGTCTTAACAATCATATTTCCATTCCAACAAGAGAAATTTTCATCTTCATCAAGCTAATCCAGGTCTCTCATATTTTTTCACCACATTGTGTTTCACACAATGTGGTACAAAAAGGGACAATTGTAGACACAAAAATCTAGACACTTTTCATCCATCCATAACTTTAAACCATAATTATCCATTATTTATATATTTATTTAATATATATTTTAATAATAATATTTTATATATTATATTTATATAAATATTTAAAAAATATGTATATATGTATGAATTAATACCAGCCATCCATCATGTTTTAATCCTAGCCATCCATATGCCTTAATCCATGTCATTTACCCAGATTTAATTTCCACTCTTCGTCATGTTTTAATCTTGGCCATACAAATTGTGTCATCAAAACCCTAGCATGTCTAAGGGAAGATTATAAAGAGGAGTCATTTTGATGACTCAATCGCTAAGTAAACTGAGTTCCTGGAATCCCCTAGATTTTTGAATGCCCTAAGTCCTATAATTTATTAAGTTCTGAAGTATTCTCAAGTATCCTTGCCACTTTCATCCTCCATCGCTCCCTCTCACATCCTCCACATCTATCGTTATCCACCTTGTGAACCAAATCTGGTTCTACGACGTTCCCCTTAGCCGCAAAAAGCCCCTTGGAGCTTCTTGAGCACCCATCGGAGTCTGCAGAGTTTCCACTAAAGCCTACCATGTGTCTCTAGGTATTTTTGATCAGTACCAAGCACCCGTGGGCATTTATTGTCCCAGTTATAGAGCCCTATAGCCCTCGGGTGCTGCTAGGGCATATTTGCATAACTACCATCTGTAACAACAACAAATATAAAAGGGAAAGTCAGCGAAGATAAGATAAATATTTTTGTGCACATAATTTTATGTTATTATCATTTATTTATAGCTTTTATGCAATATTAGGGTTAGTGATATCATTTTTTAGGGTCTTGTTGGAACAAAATCTGCCTTTGGTTAATAGTGTTGCACCTTAGACTTTGCCAACATTGAATAGATAGATCTTGCTTTAGATCATCTGTCTAGTCTCTGGAGAACGCTGGTTCCTTTGAGTTTTTTAGATAAAATGGGAACAAGAGATAAGGGAAATATAGCCTAAGCTAGAACTTTTATATGGTGCAGATTAGACAACAACAAAGACAGATTTACTTACTTCTATCCAAAGCATTTAAAACACATTTCCATGTAGAAATTATATAATTCCATATATGATTTCTGATATTTCGTTTAACATGCGTATATATTAGATTCTTATTCTAGCAATATGATTTATGTATTGTGAAAGTTCAGATATAAGAATAGACTCAATTTACAATTCAATATTGTAAGCAGAAATAAAGAACATTAATACATACACTTGCACGATATGAACTAGAAGCCAATGGGAGATGTGATTTTATTGCCTGTATTCGAAGTACTTACATTCAGTCTTGTAACCGTCCAAGAGCCAACCCATTTTTTGGAGTCGCTCACCCCTATATATACCCTAAAAGAGTATCTTTTTCTAAGTACATCTTACTTATTTTACAAGCAATCATCTGTAGTTTGTAATAATACACAATGGATTTCCTGTAGATTGGATAGATTGGCAATCATCCAGCGGACCTGCCAGGTTATAATCAACAGACCATTCTTAAAAAATTGGCACCTGATGTTAGTGCATGTCCCCAGTTGCCAAAAATATACTCTATTCCTTTACAGCTGGCATGTCGCGAAATCGCGACATTCTTTCCTTGCTTTGCTCTTTTGTCGCCTCCAGCCACGAAAATGAGACATGTCACGAAATGGTGACATTCGTCTCCTATTTTGCTCTTTTGCCGCTTCCAGCCATGAAAATGAGACATGTCGTGAAATCGCGACATTCATCTCTTACTTTGCTCTTTTGCTGCCTCCCGCCATGAAAATGAGACATGTCACGAAATCGTGACATTCTTTCCTTGCTTTGCTTTTGTGCCGCTTCCAGCCATGAAAATGAGACATGTCGCGAAATCGCGACATTCATTTCTTACTTTGCTCTTTTGCTGTCTCCCGCCACGAAAATGAGACATGTCACAAAATCACGACATTCTTTCCTCGTTTTGCTTTTCTGCCGCTTCCAGCCGTGAAAATGAGACATGTCGCGAAATCGTGACATTCATCTCTTACTTTGCTCTTTTGCTGCCTCCCACCGCAAAAATGAGACATGTCACGAAATCACGACATTCTTTTCGCACTTTGCTTTTCTGCCGCTTCTAGTCGTAAAAATGAGACATGTCGTGAAATTGGGACATTCGTCTCTTACTTTGCTCTTTTGCTGCCTCCCACCGTGAAAATGAGACATGTTGCGAAATCATGACATTCTTTCCTTGCTTTGCTTTTCTGCCGCTTCCAGCCGCGAAAATGAGACATGTCGCGAAATCGCAACATTCATCTCTTACTTTGCTCTTTAGCTGCCTCCCATCGCGAAAATGAGACATGTCACGAAATCGCGACATTTCTATGTCTTCAGCTTGATTCTTCTTCGTGCATCGCAAAAATGCGACATGTCACAAAATCGCGACACTTTTGCCTCTTTGCTCCCTTTTGTTGCTCTTAGCCGCAAAAATACATGTCGCGATATCGCGACACTTTTTCTCTTTTGGCCGCGACAAAGCAACATGTCACGATATCGCGACACTTTTCCCTTTTGGCCGTGACAAAGCAACATGTCACGATATCGTGACACTTTTTTTCTTTTGGCAACGACAATGCAACATGTCGCGATATCACGACACTTTTTCTCTTTTGGCATAGTTTTTCTCTTTTGGCCACAACAAAGAAACATGTCGCGATATCGTGACAGTTTTTCTCTTTTGGCAGCGACAATGCAACATGTCGCGATATCGCGACACTTTTTCTCTTTTGGCCGCGACAAAGCAACATGTCGCGATATCGTGACAGTTTTTCCCTTTTGGCCGCAATAATGTAACATGTCGCGATATCGTGACACTTTTTCTCTTTTCTTTTTCTCTTTGCTTTGAACCGTGAAAATGCAACATGTCTCGATATCGCGACACTTTTTCCTCCTTGCTCTTTCTCTTTGCTTTGGACCGCAAAAATGCAACATGTCGCGATATCGCGACACTTTTTCCTCCTTGCGGTGCTTTGCATTTTCTTTGATCTTTAGCATATGGGCCACTTCGGCCTTCTTGGAAAATATGCAAAAAGGAGCATCAGATGTTTTTTTGTAGTTAGTCACTTTTTGACTAACATTCTTGGCGCCTTCCAGGGGATTTTTTGCTTGCAAAAATTTTGAACCAGGCCTTTATCCATTGGGAAATGGAGTCAACAACGCAGTTGTAAAAATAATATTTCAGAGAAAGACAAAGAACATAGGAAAATGCACTTAGATCAAATGTGAACATTACCTCGCCAAAACTCCCTTTATACCTTAGTATCTCTATTTAAAAAAAATGTCGACTTCTGATTGGCTGCGACTAAAATTTTTTTTTGTTAAGGCCGAAAAATGGTAATACTTACAAATATTGTCTGAATATACTTATATTATACTATACATATAATTCCTTTTCTGCTTTCTCAACAGAAATATAACTTTAGGTGAAATGCATTCACCGTGATGGGAAGAACCAAACCATCTTGATATTTCAACTCGAAAGCATTGAACTGTTTCTCTAAAACAATTAAAAATGGTCCTTCCCAGAAAGCATCGAATTTATAATGGTTACCTGTCTTAGCTTTCTTTACATTCCATTTCAAAACCAAGTCTCCCACTCTAAATTTTTTGGCATTTGTCTTTTTGTTGAACCATCTTTCAGTATCTTCCATATGCTTCTGATTGTGATTGTATGATTGCTCTCTTTGTTCTTCTAACTGTAAGAGCTGCATAACTCCTACAACTATGTGTAGCATTTGGTCAATCTGAGTTAGCAGGTAATGATCTTTGAGTGATGATCTGTTTAGATTTTTGAAATATACACACAATCTGATATCTCTATTTTTCTTCCTGGCTGGTACCAATTTTGCCACCCAGGTGGAGTGTTTAACAGGGTATACTATTTTAGCTCGAAGGAGTTTTAGCAGTTCTTATTTCATCAAAGATTCTATCTTCAGATTCACTAGTCTTTGCTTTTTCCTAAAAGGCTTAACTCCTTCTGATTCTATGGTATGTTGAATAACATCCTTATTGTACACTTTTAGATCACTATATACCCAAGCTATGATGTCAGGGAATTTTTAACACAATTCTCCCGATCCGGTTCACTTCCTCTTCCGTACAACTGATTCCAACCTTAATCATTTTTCCTGGCTCCAAATCTACATCTTTGTATCTTCGTTTATCGACCTTGATTTTCGGCCAACTGCTCTATCATTGTTATCAAACAAGCTTTCAAGGGTGATGAGACTCTTAGGAATATGATTGTTCTTTAACTGAATAATATCCTCTTCCTCTTCATCCTGTAGATTTAGGTTGGCTGAGAAATTCATTTCATGGATTAAGAAATCAAGTATCTGTTCATCATTTTCAAAAACTTGCCAAAAAATATTTTTATCAGGCACTGAAGGCTTGTATATAAGTCTAACAATTTTAGACTTCTGAATAACATTACTTATAGGACAAAAATTAGCTCCTACTGAAGCTAACAAATCTATGTGGGTATTCTATTCTCTAGGGATAAACTTTATATTTAGGGCCTCAAAGGTCTCTAAGAGATCCCACACTTTGTTCCTATAAGCCTTCAAATAATCTTGTGTACTTATACCTTTTTTGGTGACTTGATTCATAATAAGTTTTGAATCTCCATAGATGAGTAACTATTTGATTCCCAATTTCTCAGCCTTTCTTAGCCCTAAGCACATGGCCTCATATTCTGCTGCGTTATTGGAGAAACTCCAAGTCAACCTGTAAGAGAAAATATTTTCCTCTCCGATGGTAGAAATCAAAACTATTTCGGCACCAACTCCATTCTTGCACCTAGCCCCATCAAAGAAAAGCTTCCACAATTGATTCACATAACCATCCTCTTCTAGGTAGGGTATCAATTTTCTTTTTGGTTTCTCAATAGAATAGTTTCCTATTTCTGTTTCTATCATGGCATTAAAATTCTGTAGAGAAAACTCATCCTCACCTTGGAGCTCTTCTAATGTTTCTTCCATTAGATCTTCTTCTATTGTTTCTTCAGTCATCATATTTACACGATCAGTTTCACCAATCTTTTCTACATGAAACGTCGATGGTTTCTCATTAAAAATATTGACCCTTCTACCTTTGAAAGGTATCTCCAAATGAGAATAATCTAAGGATAAGTATCTGTTGGCAATTTTGGGTACCTTGGGTACATTGCCTTTGCTCAAGTGTATAAGTTGTCATTGATGTCAAGAAGCTTTTGAAGGAATTTGATTTGATGTAAAATAATTTGTTTTGATGAAGGTTACGACATGACAGGTTCGAAAGAAAGCAAGTTAGAAAAGTGTCGCGATATCGCGACATGTCGCAGTTTCGCGACTCAAAGAGGAGAGAGAATGTTCGGAGTCAGAAATGTCACGATTTCGCGACATATTGCAAGGAAGGTTGAACGGACGAAAAAGTGTCACGATTTCGCGACATGTTGCAGGAGAGAGAGTCCGAAAGAAAAAGTGTCACGATTTCACGACATAATGCAGGAGAGAGAGTCCGGGAGAAAAAGTGTCGCGATATCGCGACATGTCGGGTTTTCGTGACCCGAAGAAAAGAAAAGCGCTAAGGAGAAAAAGTGTCACGATTTCATGACAAGTCAGAAGACAAAGTGGAAGCAAGATAAAGTGTCACGATTTCGCGACATGCTACAGAACTCGAAGTGAGAACTGTCACGATTTCGCGACATGCAGCAAAGGGAAGAGTCTGAAATGAGAAGCGTCGTGATTTCGCGACAGGTTGCAAAGAAGACGTACGGAAGCTGAAAGCGTCGCGATTTCGTGACAGGTTGAAGAGAAAGCTTACGGATGCAGAAAGTGTCACGATTTCATGACTGATTGAGATGGCAGCATACGGTTGGAGAAAGTGTCACGATTTCATGACAGAAACAGAAAGCAGGTCTTCAACAGGAGAAGAGTCACGATTTCGTGACAGAAGCAAAATGAAAGAGCTTGGAAGAAGAAGCGTCATGATTTCATGACAAATTCAAGAAGGAAGAGCTCAAAGGCGAAAGTGTCACGATTTCACGACATGTCATGTTTTCGCTAGTGCAAGCAGAGAAGAGTGCAAGGAAGCGAAAGTGTCACGATTTCATGACAGAAACCGAATGCAGGTCTTCTATAGGAGAAGTGTCACGATTTCGTGACAAAAGCAGAAAGAAGGTCGACGAAGGGAGAAGTGTCGCGATATCGTGACAAAAGCAAAATTGATGCTGACAAAGACAAAAGTGTCGCGATATCACGACAAGAGCTTGGTTGAAGTCGTCAAAGGCTGAAGTGTCACGATATCATGACAAAAGCCAAAAGAAAGTGTACGGTTGCAAAGGTGTCGCGATATCGCGACATGTTGTAGTTTCACGGTAGAAGCTACAGAAGAGTTACAGAGGCAGTGAAGCCGACAAAGTTAAATTTTAGCCGACAAAAATTAGGGCTTGCAGCCGACGTAGATTAGGGTTTGTTTTTGGTATAACAACCGACTAAGATTAAAGTTTTCATCATGAAAATTTTGTTATAAAAGGAGGGCTGTTTGGAGAGTTGAAGGATGAATGAGTGGTTGTAATGCGACGTTCGCAGATAGTGCGTAGAGCAAGAAGTTCGATCGCCGAGAGCAGAGTGCAAAATTCGATCATAGTGTGCAGAGTGCATTTCGTCGAATCATTCCAAGTGTGAAAGATCACAAAGGAAGCAGAGTGTGCGAAGACGGTGCCGCTGTGATTACGCAGAGGTGCAAAGGTTGAAGTTCGATCAAGTGCGGCTGTGATTGCACAAAGAAAGCAGAGGGCGTAGAGAGCACAAGGGCAAAGACGAATGCGGAGTGCTACTGCTTAAGGATAGAGGTGCATTGGTTCTTTGAGAAGAACCTGAGGACAGATTTGGCAAGTCTTTGAGAAGGCTTGTGTGCAGAGGATTGATCTGTTCAAGTGTTGGACAGATCTGACAGACAGAGGAAGACTTGTGCTAGACCGACTGACTGTGTTTGGTACAGGTTGTTGAGCTACTGTGGACGTGATCATAGAAGGCAGAGGTCTCTTAGGCTAAGCATTGAGGACAGGAGGTCTTCGGTGGAAAGGAGTTCCACGTGCTGGCAAGAGGTAGAGACAGTTGATCTTCTGAGGGATCATTTCCAGAGCAGAGGGGAAGGTATCTCCTTTGAGCAGAGGCTCATAAATTTAGATTGGGGGAAGGTATCTCCTTTGGGCCGAGGCTCATAAACATTGTAATTGGGAAGGATTCCCAAAGAACTTTGAGATAACTTTTAGAGAAAAGTTTTGTGGACGTAGCCCAACCATTCTGGGTGAACCACGTAAAAATTGGTGTCACTTTGTGGATGATATTGTGCATTGTTTTGATATTGTTGTGGGTATATTGCTTTACTATTTTGTAATATAAAGGAAAAAGTAAAAAGAGGTCTTATATTGTTCACCCCCCCTCTCAGTATAAGCTTGTGTTCTTCAATTGGTATCAGAGCGGGTGCCTTCGAAAAGTTTAACAGCTTGAAGGAAAAGCTAGTAAAGAACACAATGGATTATTCAAGTGGCAATGCAGCACCTATTCTTGATGGGTCAGATTTTGGTCTTTGGAGTGCAAGGATGAAGGTTCATCTAATGGCACTTGGTAATGAGGTATGGGAAGTAATTGAATATGAGTACACTATTCCCGTACATGGTCCAAATACTAAAGAAGAAAGGCTCCTACATCACAGACAATTCAAAAGCAATGAATGCAATCCTGAAAGGCTTACAGAAAGCAGATCTCACCAAAGTGATTCACTGCAAGACAACTAGTGAAATGTGGAAACAACTGTAGGTGGTTCATACAGGTGATACAAATGTCAGAAAGGCCAAGTTGAGACACTTCAAAGGTATGTTTGAACAACTCAAGATGAATGATGATGAAAATATTAGTGACTACATGCTTCGTATGGATGAGGTTGTTAACTCCATGAAAGACTTAGGTCTTGAGCTTGCTGAAAATGATGTTTGTGATAAGATTTTAAGATCTCTTCCTAATAGATTTAGTGAAAATGATTTCTGCTATTGATGAAGCTAAAGATTTGGATAAGTTGAAAAATGATGAGCTCCATAGTATACTTGCAGCATTTGAGTTGAGAACTCAAGTGAAGGTTGACGTCAAGAAAGAGGCGACTTTCAAGGCTACCAAGAAATCCAAGGGTAAACAACTTCAAGAGAGTGATGAGTCTTCTAGTGATGAAGAGGCATATTACAGCAAGAAAGGCAAATTCTCTAGAAAGCACAAAAGCGTGAAAAATATAAGATGTTTCAATTGTGGAAAGTTTGGTCATTATGCTACAGACTGTACTGTTCCCAAGGATGAAAGTGATGAAGATAAACAGGATTCTAAGAGCAAGGATTCTGAAAAGCACAAGCATCACAGAAAGAACAAAGATGAGCACAACAATCAAGGAAAGAGGTATTCTCACAAGCACAAGAAGAGTTTCTACCTAGACAAAGCAAGTAAGTGTTCTAGTAGTGATAGTGAAAGTTCTTCAAGTGATAATGAAAATGAGATGTTGTTCATATCCGAAAAAGAGGAAGAACCGAAACATAGATTCATTATCATGAAATGTCTTAGATGTGGAAATTTTGGTCACCTTGAGGATGATTGCACAAATAATGATTTGGTTTCTAGTATGTATGAGGATGCTTCAGAAAACTATAAGGAAGATGCATGTATGGTTTTTGAAAAGGGTAGCACCTCTAGTGATAAGAAATCTGGAAAAGGCTTTGATGATTCAGAAAGCAAACAAATAAAGGATCATGAAAGTGAACTTAGTAGTGCTCTTAGTGCTTTGAAAAAGGAAAGAAAGAAGAATGCTAGACTCAAGGATAAGTTAGATGAATGTTGTATGGAGAGAGATGATCTTATAGAAAATCTTGATTTCTCTATAGCTAAGACGCAAGAACTCAAGGATGAGTTAGAGTCTAAGGTTCTTGAGTATAGTGAGTTAGAACAGAAAATGGCTTCTTTGAAAGAGGAAATTAAAGAGTACAAGGATAAGCTTTACAGGTTTCAAGATAGCTCCAAAAAGGTTAAGTCACTCATCAAAGGTCAAAGAAAGACAACAGATAAAACAGGCCTTGGTTTTGTTAAGCCACGCAAGGAACAAGTTGGAGAGTCTAGTAAGAGACTCGAAAAGGAAGAGAGTTCTGATGAGGAAAGTTTTTCAGATCATGAGTCCTTGAATGATAGATGCGCAAAAACAGAAAACAGAATTCAGAATGAGAAGAAGAAGTTTTCAGGACCCAAGAGGTCAAATAAAGGAAAATTTCAAGGCAGATGTTTTGCGTGTCACAGGTTTGGTCACATGGCTTCACATTGCATGGCTCAAGTGAAGAAGGTAAATGACAATTTTAGAAGTGCTAGTTTCTTTCAAGGGTATTGCTACTCTTGTCAACGGTTTGGGCACAAGGCAGTCTATTGCGAGGTAAATAACAGGAACAGGTTTGGTCAGAATAGGTTCGGGCAGAACTGGTGGATTCAAAGATCAGGTTTACCTCAGAGAAACAACATCATCAAGTGTTTCAAGTGCAACAATGAAGGTCACACAATCAGACAGTGTAGAGCTGAACTTCCAAGGTACAGGAACAGGAACAGTGGTATGAACAGGTCCAAGGATCAAGGCATGGATAAGAACAGGAATGATAATAGGAACAGGAACAGGAACAGGAATATGGACAAAGAGTTCAAGAGAAGGCCCGACAAGGAAATTATAGATGCTGATGATGATCAGTTCCTAATGGGAGTTTTACTCCCACCCCAGAATTAATCACCTCATCGGGAGGTGGGGGAGGGACTAAGCTAAGAGGCTCATTCTTAGTCCCGAGCCCCAAAGGTGACCCTTTGCCATTGATGACAAAGGGGGAGAGATATGAGTAAGGGGGAGAGCTTCAAGTGAAGAGGAAAGCTTCAAGTCAAGGGGAGCAAAACTTCAAAGGAAGATTCTCAGTTGTGGGCACAGTTTCTCAGTTGTTAGCATAGTTGGTTTCAGTTTTGGCTCCTGAGACGTGTTTTCAATAAAGGTTTGCCATCAATGACAAAGGGGGAGATTGTTGGCAATTTTGGGTACCTTGGGTACATTGCCTTTGCTCAAGTGTATAAGTTGTCATTGATGTCAAGAAGCTTTTGAAGGAATTTGATTTGATGTAAAATAATTTGTTTTGATGAAGGTTACGACATGACAGGTTCGAAAGAAAGCAAGTTAGAAAAGTGTCGCGATATCGCGACATGTCACGCTTCGCGACTCAAAGAGGAGAGAGAATGTTCGGAGTCAGAAATGTCACGATTTCGTGACATATTGCAAGGAAGGTTGAACGGACGAAAAAGTGTCACGATTTCGTGACATGTTGCAGGAGAGAGAGTCCGAAAGAAAAAGTGTCACGATTTCGTGACATAATGCAAGAGAGAGAGTCCGGGAGAAAAAGTGTCACGATATCACGACATGTCGGGTTTTCGTGACCCGAAGAAAAGAAAAGCGCTAAGGAGAAAAAGTGTCACGATTTCGTGACAAGTCAGAAGACAAAGTGGAAGCAAGATAAAGTGTCACGATTTCGTGACATGCTACAGAACTCGAAGTGAGAACTGTCACGATTTCGTGACATGCAACAAAGGGAAGAGTCTGAAATGAGAAGCGTCGCGATTTCGTGACAGGTTGCAAAGAAGACGTACGAAAGCTGAAAGCGTCACGATTTCGTGACAGGTTGAAGAGAAAGCTTACGGATGCAGAAAGTGTCACGATTTCATGACTGATTGAGATGGCAGCATACGGTTGGAGAAAGTGTCACGATTTCATGACAGAAATAGAAAGCAGGTCTTCAACAGGAGAAGAGTCACGATTTCGTGACAGAAGCAAAATGAAAGAGCTTGGAAGAAGAAGCGTCACGATTTCATGACAAATTCAAGAAGGAAGAGCTCAAAGGCGAAAGTGTCGCGATTTCGTGACATGTCATGTTTTCGCTAGTGCAAGCAGAGAAGAGTGCAAGGAAGCGAAAGTGTCACGATTTCACGACAGAAACCGAATGCAGGTCTTCTATAGGAGAAGTGTCATGATTTCGCGACAAAAGTAGAAAGAAGGTCGACGAAGGGAGAAGTGTCGCGATATCGCGACAAAAGCAAAATTGATGCTGACAAAGACAAAAGTGTCGCGATATCGCGACAAGAGCTTGGTTGAAGTCGTCAAAGGCTGAAGTGTCGCGATATCGCGACAAAAGCCAAAAGAAAGTGTAAGGTTGCAAAGGTGTCACGATATCGCGACATGTTGTAGTTTCGCGACAGAAGCTACAGAAGAGTTACAGAGGCAATGAAGCCGACAAAGTTAAATTTTAGCCGACAAAAATTAGGGCTTGCAACCGACGTAGATTAGGGTTTGTTTTTGGTATAACAGCCGACTAAGATTAAAGTTTTCATCATGAAAATTTTGTTATAAAAGGAGGGCTGTTTGGAGAGTTGAAGGATGAATGAGTGGTTGTAATGCGACGTTCGCAGATAGTGCGCAGAGCAAGAAGTTCGATCGCCGAGAGCAGAGTGCGAAATTCGATCATAGTGTGCAGAGTGCATTTCGTCGAATCATTCCAAGTGTGAAAGATCGCAAAGGAAGCAGAGTGTGCGAAGACGGTGCCGCTGTGATTACGCAGAGGTGCAAAGGTTGAAGTTCGATCAAGTGCGGCTGTGATTGCACAAAGAAAGCAGAGGGCGTAGAGAGCACAAGGGCAAAGACGAATGCGGAGTGCTGCTGCTTAAGGATAGAGGTGCATTGGTTCTTTGAGAAGAACCCGAGGACAGATTTGGCAAGTCTTTGAGAAGGCTTGTGTGCGAGAGGATTGATCTGTTCAAGTGTTGGACAGATCCGACGGACAGAGGAAGACTTGTGCTAGACCGATCGACTGTGTTTGGTACAGGTTGTTGAGCCGCTGTGGACGTGATCATAGAAGGCGAGAGGTCTCTTAGGCTAAGCATTGAGGACAGGAGGTCTTCGGTGGAAAGGAGTTCCACGTGCTGGCAAGAGGTAGAGACAGCTTGATCTTCCGAGGGATCATTTCCAGAGCGAGAGGGGAAGGTATCTCCTTTGAGCAGAGGCTCATAAATTCAGATTGGGGGAAGGTATCTCCTTTGGGCCGAGGCTCATAAACATTGTAATTGGGAAGGATTCCCAAAGAACTTTGAGATAACTTTTAGAGAAAAGTTTTGTGGACGTAGCCCAACCATTCTGGGTGAACCACGTAAAAATTGGTGTCACTTTGTGGATGATATTGTGCATTGTTTTGATATTGTTGTGGGTATATTGCTTTACTATTTTGTAATATAAAGGAAAAAGTAAAAAGATGTCTTATACTGTTCAACCCCCCCCTTAGTATAAGCTTGTGTTCTTTAGTATCCTCCTATATTTGCTGTGAACTCTCTGGATAGACACATACCAAAATAGGGCTCGAAGTCTACGACTACTACCTCTTGTATGACTATCATCTGAGGCATTTTATGCAGTCGTATGGGAATATCCTTTATCACTCCTACAATTTTTACTGGAGTACCATCTAACTGTAGGATGCCTGTGCTGCTCCTAGTGTACTCCATTCCCATAATATCATATACTGCTTTGGGTATCACAGTGGTAACAACGCCTAAATCTATCATGTAGTTGTGGACAACCCATCCTTCCATTTTAAGGGACAAATAAAAGGGGGGTGGCATATTCTTACCAGTGGCAGACGTCAAGTTTGTTAGAACCGTTTTCGAAGATGATGCAGTCCCACCTCCATTTTTCATTGTTCTTAGGGATTCCTGTAGGAGATCGATTTGACCTAGGATTTGAAGAGCATCATACATACTTGCCTTAGAAGGAGTCTTTTTCATTTCCTCTACTATACTTAATGTAGGTGAATCAACTATTATTTCTCTTTCTTTGGCAAAAGTTTCACATTTATTTTTGTATCCCTGGGTAGCTTCAGTTCTTTACCTTTTTGTCAGCGAGGGGAATCTCAACCTTTCCCTAGTCTGTTCTTGGATTTCATTTTCCCCCTGAGGAATAAATTCTGTGTGTTTCTTGCCCTTGAATTTTGGCTGGAAACTGATATTTTCTTTCCTAAGGGAGACTTCCCTTAGGAGTTTCTTTGGGAACTTCCTTGGGAGTAGGGGAAACATTCAATGGCTGAAGCTCTTTAGGGTCTACTTGCAGTGGTTTCTTAGCTAATCTTGTCAAAACTAAAACCTGTTCTACTGTAGGCATCATGAAGTTGTGGTCATCTTCTCTAATTATATTTACATGGCCTTTCATTTTTTCTTTACTATTTTCAACTGCTATACTTTGTACGTAATGTTGGTGTATCATACACGAACTTTCCCCATGTGGATCATTACATGTAGTGCACCAAAAGATAGAATTAGTGGGAGGCTCCTCGGCCTCCACTGTATCATTTGTATATACTGTGCTCGGTCTCTCTTGTCCCCTATTGCTTGATTGTGCTGCATATCTCATTACCTGAGGGAACCTCCTTGGCAGAAAATTTCTTTCAAACTCTCTCTTTTTCATGGATGCCATTTCATTTGACAATGTCTTCATGGTATCAATTATGGTCGTGTATTGATCACAGGGGGGAGCTGATGTAAGGGGTGTAGTTGGTAATGCAAGGAATGTAGGAGGTGCGGCTATAGATGGGAGGGCCTGCGTTGATGGGGGTATAGGCAGTTTAGAAATTGATGCTTGGGAAAGCTTTGGTAAAATTGGCAATAGAATTTTTGATGGATATCTTTTTGTAGCAATGAGATCAGCTTCGCCCCTTGCTGCCTCTACATAGATCCCAGGAAAAGTGGTTACATAGGATTGCCTTATTATCATACTAATATCTGAATCAAAAGCCCTTAAATAATAACATATAGCTTGTTCTTCCATGGGCTTTAGGCCTTGCGGTACTCTATCACGAGTTCTCAAAAATCTGATGTTGAAATCCTGGATTTCTTCTTGTGGATGCCTCTCAATGACAGTGAATTAATTCAGCAATGTGAAAGGATCCACATGTATATTAAATTCATTGACCAGATGGTCGACAAGTACTACCCAAGAAGTAATGGATCCAGCGGGAAGCGCTCTGTACCAATAGAGCATCTTTCCTTTCAAATATATAATCAACAATCTGACCATTACATCTTCCTGAGCGATGTTGCAAATAGATGCTAGCGCTGATACATCTAATTAGTGCTCATATGCTATTTTGCCTATTCCGTCAAAGGTCGGTAATGCTTTTAGTGTAGCTTATGGAATTTGGTGGTGTGTTCCCAAGTTCAAAGGGCTAGTCTGATTCCACACAAGATGCGCTGGGGCAGGGGTAGCTGCCATGATTTCTAAAGGAGTTACAACCGCTATGGGATTTCTTGTAGATTCTCCTATAGTGGGTGTTAAAGAGGTGCTAATGGTGTCGGGCAGATTTGATCGTGCGGCTAGCACAGGGTGTGCTTTTAGGCTTTCAAGATGTAGTTCAAAGAACTCGATAGGTTCTTCAGAGTTTCTAGCTCGAGATCTGATTATCATATGGCTATATAACCAGAAGGTTTTTAGACAAGGTATTTCTTTTATGGTCTAAATTGCAACGGAGTCGCCAGGTGGTTTTTCTTGAGATTTAAAAAAAAAAGGCTCTTAAGGTAAAAAACCAAAACTTATACAATACTATGGGATTGCTGGTCCCACCAGGCATGCCAAAAACTATTGGAACAAAATCTGCCTTTGGTTAATAGTGTTGCGCCTTAGACTTTGCCAACATTGAATAGATAGATCTTGCTTTAGATCATTTGTCTAGTCTCCAGAGAAGGCTGGTTCCTTTGAGTTTTTTAGAGAAAATGGGAACAAGAGATAAGGGAAATATAGCCTAAGCTAGAACTTTTATATGGTGCAGATTAGACAATAACAAAGACAAATTTACTTACTTTTATCCAAAGCATTTAAAACACATATCCATGCAGAAATTATATAATTCCATATATGATTTCTGATATTTCGTTTAACATGCGTATATATTAGATTCTTATTCCAGCAATATGATTTATGTATTGCAAAAGTTCAGATATAAGAACAGACTCAATTTACAATTCAATATTGTAAGCAAAAATAAAGAACATTAATACACACACTTGCACGATATGAACCAGAAGCCAATGGGAGATGCGATTTTATTGCCTGTATTCGAAGTACTTACATTCAGTCTTGTAAAAGTCCAAGAGCCGACCCCTTTTCTAGAATCGCTCACCCCTATATATACCCTAAAATAGTATATTTTTCTAAGTACATCTTACTTATTTTACAAGCAATCATCTGCAGTTTCTAATAATACACAACGGATTTCCTATAGATTGGATAGATTGGCAATCATCCAGCAGACCTGCCAGGTTATAATCAATAGACAATTCTTCAAAAATCGGTACCTAATGTCAGTGCATGTCCCCAGTTGCCAAAAATATACTCTATTCCTTTACAACTGGCGTGTCATGAAATCGTGATATTCTTTCCTTTCTTTGTTCTTTTGCCGCCTTCAGCCACAAAAACGAGACATGTCACGAAATTGTGACATTCGTCTCCTATTTTTCTCTTCTACTGCTTCCAGCCATGAAAATGAGACATGTCACGAAATCGTGACATTCATCTCTTACTTTGCTCTTTTGTCGCCTCCAGTCGTGAAAATGAGACATGCCACAAAATCACGACATTCTTTCCTCGCTTTGATTTTCTATCGCTTCCAGCTGCGAAAATGAGACATGTCACGAAATCATGACATTCGTCTCTTACTTTGCTCTTTTGTTGTCTTCCACTGCAAAAATGAGACATGTCGCAAAATCGCTACATTTTTTCCTCGCTTTGCTTTTCTGCCGCTTCCAGCTGCGAAAATGAGACATGTCGCAAAATTGCGACATTCATCTCTTACTTTGCTCTTTTGCTGCCTCCCACCGTGAAAATGAGATATGTAACGAAATCGCGACATTCTTTCCTCGCTTTGCTTTTTTGCTGCTTCCAGCCACAAAAATGAGACATGTCATGAAATCGCGACATTCATCTCTTACTTTGCTCTTTTGCTACCTCCCGTCGTGAAAATGAGACATGTCATGAAATCACGACATTCTTTCCTTGCTTTGCTTTTCTGCCGCTTCCAGCCGCGAAAATGAGACATGTCACGAAATCGTGACATTCGTCTCTTACTTTGCTCTTTAGCTGCCTCCCACCGTGAAAATGAGACATGTCACGAAATAACGATATTTCTATCTTCGGCTTGATTCTTCTTTGTGCATCATGAAAATGCGACATGTCACGAAATCGTGACACTTCTGCCTCTTTGCTCCCTTTTGTTGCTCTTAGCCGCGAAAATACAACATGTCGTGATATCGCGACACTTTTTCTCTTTTGGCCGCGACAAAGCAACATGTCGTGATATCGTGACACTTTTTCCCTTTTGGTCGTGACAAAGCAACATGTCGTGATATCATGACATTTTTTCCCTTTTGGCAGCGACAATGCAACATGTCGCGATATCACGACACTTTTTCTCTTTTGGCCGCGACAAAGCAACATGTCGCGATATCGCGATAGTTTTTCTCTTTTGGCCGCAACAAAGCAACATGTCGCGATATCGCGATAGTTTTTCTCTTTTGGCAGCGACAATGCAACATGTCGCGATATCGCGAAACTTTTTCTCTTTTGGCCGTGACAAAGCAACATGTCGCGATATCGCGACACTTTTTCCATTTTGGCCGTGACAATGTAACATGTCATGATATCGCGACACTTTTTCTCTTTGCTTTGAACCACGAAAATGCAACATGTCGCGATATCGCGACACTTTTTCCTCCTTGCTCTTTCTCTTTGCTTTGGACCACAAAAATGCAACATGTCGCGATATCGTGACACTTTTTCCTCCTTGCGGTGCTTTGCATTTTCTTTGATCTTAGCATATGGGCCACTTTGGTCTTCTTGGAAAATATGCAAAATGGAGCATCAGATGTTTTTCTGTAGTTAGTCACTTTTTGACTAACAGGTCTCAAATAGTGGAGCCCTCACAAGTATTATTAACTCTTATCATTTTTTGTTGTGTGCAAGTGTGAGATCACATTCATTGGTATTTTTTGAAGCTCGGGTGACCCTATCAAGGATATCCAAAGCCCATCCACAATATTTTGGGATCAAATTAGGTATGAAGACACCACAATCATTTTTTAACTAGGGTTTTGGATAACCCTAGTGTATTGTAATAATTGTATCAAATAACAAGCTTTGTAAACCCTACATTTGGGGTATTCTTGATTGTAATACTAGAGATCTACTGGTTTTAATAAAAGAATCTATTTCCTTGTGCAATAATTTTTGTATTTACATTGCTTTTTTATTTCAATATTCTATATTTGATGTTGCTTTATTTTGTATTCACAATACCAACAAGAGAAATCACTTCTCATTGCATGGAAAAATTACTTTAAAAATGGAACTCAAGGAGCCACGGTTAAATTTTTCACAATGTAGTTTATAGAAGTTGATCAAATCGATCAGTCCCTAGAATTACAAATACTCAATAGTATATTGAGGTACTTGAGGAACCTCATGGACTATCCCTATAGCATGCGCATAATCATGCCATGCCAATAATTCTAGGGAATACACCATCTAAAATTAATCCTTACAAATATCCCTATGGTAAAAGTTAGAATTTGAAAGGTTGATCCAAGAACTATTGAAAGTACGAGTGATTCAACCAAATACCATCCCATATTCATCACATAATTTTATATGGAAATAAATATGGTTCCTAGATATTGTTTGTGTGCGACCTCAAGAAGCATGCACCCTGGCTACTCTACTTGCGATTTTGATTTATCATGTATATTATCACTTGCACAAAATGAAAGTACTAAAGGCACATGTGACATGAAAAAAAGAAAAACAAATAAAGATGCTTTATTTATCGATATCTCGAATCCTCGGTTACAAGTCCATCCCTCTTAGGGATACCCATAATTTTGATACAAATATTTACATAATATAAAGCAATGGTTAGATGTATTTCCCGCAATGGAACGATGCGCATACATAGGCCTCATGTTCCCACACACGAAACTATATGGAGGCTTACAGATGCCCCTTTCTCCAGATCTGGTCTTGGAGGGATCTTTGTGCTCCTGCTACTTCAATCTGGTCCTGAATATTTGTACCTACGCTCATGGAACAACAAAGAATGCTTAGTAGCATGGGCCACCTCTCCAAATGAGGACTTTGTTAACGAATCTAAATAATCATGGTAGTAATGAAATACAAGCATAAACAGAATAAAAAATGCATATAAAGTTGAGAAATACGAAATAGATGCATTAATGAAAGCATATCTAAGCTATAACTCAACTTATCAAATTAAGCAATAATGAATCTAGACTAAATAAAGGGGGAATAATGTCTATACCCTAAAATATGCCTATGGGCCACTGTTCAAGATAGCAGTCGTGATGTGAAGCTCTTATCCTTGTAAATCAAGGGATGTTGCACTATCCTCCTTTCTAAAATTGATGTTCAAGGGTCACTGGGCGTGTCTCCTACACTGATTGGCGGTTGGGAATAATGAATCTGAAAACTGGTGCATGGATGTAGCTTAGACGAATGATGCTCCAATGCTTCTCAAAGGGACATAGATTGGCTCTCCATTTTTATAGGGCTTCACTACTTAACTCTGAAACTTCGTGGATCCTTTACTTTTTGTGGGAGAGTCTATATGTAGACTTCTCTCTTAGATCTGGACCTTGGCTTCCTGGAGAAGCCTCCATCCAAATTGCATGTGACTGACCATTCTAGGAGGGAAGCATCAGTCACAAACTGGCATTGAAGGGGCAATTAGGAGGAACTCGATGAGTTCCTCACCAAAATCCACCTATAAACAATGCAAAGGTGTAGTCAGACTGTGTGATTTGGGCCCGTATTCATAGCTAGATTGTGCATGGTGCTAGTCGCTATCGTGTCTAGTGACCAGGTGTGGCCGATATATTCTTCAATGGTCAGGTGTGTTGGCCACTCTTCTTGAGAGCAACCAGGCATGGAGGGGCTATAATTGCCCTGTTTGAGCAGTTAGGACCACTTCTTGCTCTTTGAGAGATCCAAGAGGTTTGATATGGTCTACGGATGTGCCCATATGGATAGTCTCCTAAACATGATGCATTTTAGGTATCTACAGATACCCCTTTTGGGATGTGCTGTGACCAAACACAATGCAGAGCAAAAAATTAGACCACCTAGGGCCATATTGTAGGTTGTATGATGATCACTAATATGATAAACATAGGATGCCCTAGTCATGCGGGAGGTGACGAATCATAGAATCATTGCTTCCAATGGAATGGAAGGTTTAAATGAGTGGGAGTTTGCACTCGTCATCAAGCAATCGGGTAGCTTTGGTACTACTATAGGTCCGAAAGAAGGAGAACTATAAACTAAACTATCATATTTACTTTTTTACCCCAGCAAGGGATAAAATTATGATAGTTGTTGGTAATGATTCATAAGATGAACACAAATCTATCATGATCGAGATGATATTTTGTTGAATTTGATTATGCTTGTTGAAATATTTAACTACCCCCTCAAATGATGAGTTGATGAGGAAAGGACAATTAATAAAGTGATGAGTCACTTGACCGAAATGAATGATTTGGACCTCTTTAGAGGTTCACATTTGTTGTTGCATAGTAGCTCCCATCCAGGTGTGATTCCAACCTTATTTGGTAATTGTACATATTCATCCCATGGGGTGGTCCGGCCACAATGGCCTTCTTAGGGAATAAAGGTGATAGTAATTCTAATTTAGCTTGTGTTGAATCACTATCTGCTATAGGAGAATTGAGATGGATCCTCGCTCAAATGGGGTGATCCGGCTGTTATAGCCTTCTTCGAGTTTGAGGTGAGGCATCTCAATTCTACCATAACTATTTTGCCCCAAGTGGCCTTATGGTGATTTGCTCATTTCATCGGATTTCATGGAGTGCTATTCGTTGCAATCACCAAAGGGTATAGAACAAATCATTGACTAAAAGTCTCATTTAAGATTTTGTTATTGTTTGATTGATTTTTTTGTTAATTAGGTTTTATGATGTTTTTGAATTTTGATATATGTAATTTTTTTTGGTATTTTGCTTGTTTTGTCTGCTTTGAATCTAAAATGTGTTCTCTAAGGCTTATTATAAGGTGTTCTATGGTGATAAATTATGGAAATTTCTTATTGGTTCTTGGTCGTTATCAGGTCCAACGACCCCCAAATAGAGCTCATGGCTATTGTCAGGTCCAGATACCAAAAAATTAGGGCCACTAATGCTAGTAGTGGCCACAACTTGAATAGAAAGAACAAAAGGAAATTAGGATTTTTGACCCTTCATTCTTCCAGTTGTCCATTCTACTTTTGAATCTTTGAGTTGAGAGTGACTGCTTGCAACCTAGGACATTGCCGATTTGACACCATGGCTAAGCAAGGTGATGCTTCAATGAGCAGAGGTGTCAGAGCTTCACGAGTACCTCTCCAAACCCTAGACTTCTTTTATTATTGTGGTAAAATTAACCTCACTAAGTAATTGGTAAAGGAACCTCATTAACCCTATTGGCAATGAACTAAACCAGTAGATAGGTTTAATTTAGGGCTTCATCATATGGGTTTCTTTTAGATTTTTTCTTTAGTGCATTTTTGTGTGATTTTTGGCCATGGGGGCACACTGTTGGCATGTCGCTCGCTAGCCGCTACCGCCCAGAGCAACTAGCCTAGCCTAAGGTTGGTCATTGTTGTTATTATTGACCAAATTGAATTTCAATGGTCAAATTTGGACCATTGGAATCTGGCCACTTTCGACTTTAGCGGCTACTTTGTGGCTTCTCTCTGTGCCATTGACCAGCTAGCCTTAGGTGTATTAATTGATTTTTGGTTTTTTCAAGGTATTTAATTGATTTTTTTGAAATTTTGAAGAATAGTATTTGATGTTTTTGGATGCTCAGGTGCACCTACACATTTTTTTTTTGCCTTAAGTGCATATTAGTTTAGCTTGCGCCAGTTTTTTTTATGTATTTATTTAGTTGTCAGCGCATTTGATGTAGACTTTATTTTGCACTCTTAGATCTTGTATGCTTGAGTTCCAGACCCGAAGCTAATTTGTGACCTTTTGCCTATGATGGATGACACGAAATGGGCCTGTCTTGATTCTCGTGGGCTCCAGTATGTCACTGGTCTTCCGATGATCATGTCAGATTAGGCCTATTTGACTACCCTAGCCCATAAGGTGGGATTCTAAGACCAGCACCTTCCACCTTCCTACTAGCGAGATGACCATCATGCCAGAGGATATCTACAAGATCTTTAGGATGTTTTTTAATGGAGTTCCTATTTTCTCTTCTCCTATTAATGCTCGAGATGTAGTGTTCCTAAGGGTCTTTGGGAGACATGTCGCTATTTCCTTCAAGGATACTCGTTCTGGTGGTATTTTAGTTACTCAGTGGTACTAGGAGGATGTATTAACCTAGAGGCATTTTGTGTTGCTGATGGTCATCTGAAACGTCGTCATACCTGACTACTCTGGAGCAAGGTTCCCATGGAACCTATTGATGATGGTAAATGACTTGATCGACATTGAGGCACCCATTATCTATGCTTGGGGAGGGCACTATTGGCACAGTGCTATTATGAGCTATACCACATTCAATACTATAGATGGGCTAGTATTGCTTGCAGTATGCTCCTCCAAAAATGGGGATGGGATCATATCACAGTTAACCACCCAACAAGACTTCTAGTGGAGATCACTAAACTTGATGATGATGTCTAGTGTTATAGATCTAGGTGGTCCAAAGTGCTTGAGGAGCACAAGATTTGGCACTTTACAGGGGATATTTCTCACTATAGGGTCTCTCTAATTGGTTTCTAGGCCACTGATATTATCTGGTGGCCTTATCAGAAGTGCCTTGACTAGAAGGATCCAACTATCTTCACAGTGAGGACTCGATGCAATCGATGGGTTATCGAACACAAGGACAGTATCAGAGAGTTCTTCTACTACTCCAGGGTGTTATGATAGTTTGGTATTTAGTAGGATAATCCCCTCGAGCTAATTATCTATCGTCAAATTGTCATAGAGAAGAACATTCCACCACCATGAGTTATGGTAGTGTTGGAGGAGGATGACCCTCCTATAGTTGATCTTGGTGTGATTGATGCTGAGGTCACAAAGGCATACACCTATTGGTGGGTTACACGATTATGGTAGGGTGGCAGCCACCTAGGGTGGTCTTTAGATGAGGCTGAGGTTGATAATCCTGATGGGCATCGAGTGGGGCTCAGACGGATGATTGGGGGTAGGTAGGATAGTAGGAGGAGGTGGTAGAGGAGCAGGATAGGAGTAGGTTGCCACCAATGAGGATAAGGAGCTAGCTCCCAAGGAGTAGGAGTCTCCTCTTCAATCTTAGCTACACCAGGTTGAGACTAAGTTGCAGACATCCTAGATTTAGTTGTAGCAAAGGGATGCCACTATTGCTGACCTTCAGAGATAGGTTGTCCTGCTTACTACCAAGCAATATGATGCTCAGATCCAAATTGTGCCACCCATTATAACACCTCAAGGACCTAGTGGTCTAGATGCAGATTTGGAGATTCAATGCTTGCATGGATTGCTAGCATATGACTTGGAGGAGCGCACCCAATATACCTCCTACATCTTGGCCTTAGAGTACGAGGTCAAGCTTTGAGAAAACCATATACCAGAGAGACCCAGGGTAGGAGGGTCATAGAGGACTGGCTGGAGCACTTCAAGATAGTCATCATCTCGGTTGAGCCATAGGACCATGTCCCAAATAAAGCAGACTAGGGGTGCTAGTTCTATGTCACCTCCCAGATGGGGCGGTGAGGGTAATGGTGATGCTAGTGGTGCAGGCCACTCTTGAGCACTGTGGCTCCTTAGATATTTTGTAACTTTTTTTAGGTGTAAGGTCATCCGACCTACATAGTTGTAGCCTTATTAGCACTTTTTGTACCCACATGTACTTATTTGGACAAACTTTTATATGATGTCTAAACTTTGAGACTCCCCATATGTGTATCTTTTAGGATTATGCTTTTATATTTATGGATGGAGTATCATGATTTTATGTGATATTATGTGATGTGATTTTTAGATGTTATGATGTGTATGTACAGGTGAACTACTTTATGATCTTATGCTATGTGACTCACATGACTTATACTTTATGATGTGTGGATGCTTATATGGCATGATCTAGATGATGATGATGGATGCATATATGGATGTAATGCTTATTATTACATGCATGTTTACTTTTTATGTGTTGTATACATCTAGCCTTATGCCTATGATATGATAAATAGAATATGTTATGTTATGTTGATGATCTAATGTGTATGAACCTCTATGATTTAATCACTTAAAACATATGACATGATGTGATATGATTTTGACAATCTAATTGGTGACACCACATAATGTATAAAAATCATGAATAAATAACAATTCTCATAATAAGAATTAATCATTTAAACATCAAATGTGAATCAAGATGATGGATTTATTTATAGGTTGCTATAGATATGTACAGAGTAGTCAATGGTCATTTTACTGTCATTTCTGACATTCATCCGGTATCTATCCTATCTAATGCATTCATTTAGAAAACAAAACCTCCTGAATAAAATTGATGATGCGACTGATGATATGGCCTGTTGCTATTATAGGATTTTTGAGGTTTTCCATGAGACTCAAACACCCTAGTTGCTTCATCAAATGGTTGTATACTGATCATACAAAGCCCTTGAAGGATAAAGCTTTGTTATGCAACCCTAGATATTCATTATCCCTATGTGTGAAAATGAATACATTAGATAGAACATAAGCATACCCCAATGCCAGGTGAGATTCATTCAGCCCATTGTTATATTGGGGATCGTCCAATGTTTATCCTGATCCTAGGTTGGACTCAATTGGACTAGACCACTAGGCAATACATGACACCTAAGGCTAGCTCTTCCACATGCAAACATTGGTCTGTTCAAAAGCAAGATGTTGATGTGACAGACATATCATCGTGCATAAGGATACCTTATGGCTCGTTCATGCTAAGAATTCCAAGTATTCAAGTCCATAATCCCTTATTTTCTTCATATTTATTTGGGATACTTGCTCATGATTTAGTGGTGAAAATCATTGTTTATTTTGAAATTTTATTTTTCCTTTTGAGCAAGGGATTTATGTAGTCATGATAATCACTGTTTACTTTATTTTTGAATTTTTATTTTTTCAAGATTTTTGTAGTGATGATAATCACTTGTTTACCTTGTTTGTGAATTTTGCTTGTTTTGATTAAAGGGATTTCTTTAGGTAGGGTTGAACTTGTCCTTTTTCCAATTCTCAGCATTTCTGAACCGATCGCACAGGGGGATGAGGAAGATAAAATTTTCACCTTAGGATACCTAATACCACTTCACAGTGTTCATATTTCCCTTGTTCCAACTAGGATTTTAGTGTTTTTATTAGTGATGGGATCCTGAAATATACCAGGTGCTATCAAAACCAAACCTTATCTATCAAAATCTAAGACAAATTTCTACAAAGTTTTATAAAACCACTAGGTATGGTTGAATGACCGAAAAATCCTAGTATCTTCCTTATAGCAACATGAGGGGTCATGTTAAAAAACATAGTGTAGCACCCTAAAATTGGCGCAGTAAAATTGGAATAATTACATTCACCTTAGTAAATAAATTTAAATTCAAATTTAACCTCCCAAACCGCCCGTTAACCACCGAGAAACCCGTTTCCTCCTTTTCCGTGCCATTTTTAGCAGCTTGTTTTGACCGCTTGACGATATCGTCTCCGATCGTACGATATCGCCTCGCATTTGATGATTTCGTCTGGACTAGAACGTCCAGACGATTTCGTCGCAAAACTGAATTTGCATAGTTGGAATCCGTTCCAACGGGTCTCCAATCCGGGCAGAAGCGTGTCTGCGCCGTTGGGACCCTTTCCCCGTTGGAGATCTCCCAAATTGGGATGATCTCCAACCTCCCAACAACTATCCTATGCCTATTTAACTCTAAGACTTTTCCCTCCCCAACCCCCGGCTGAATTTTTATGCAAATTGAACCCTTATGCTCTAAAACATCGTAATTCATATTTTGCATTAGTCCTATAGTCATTTCATTGTAGGTACACCACTGGTTTTCAGCCGAAGCCGCACCTATCGCAGCTCGACGAACCTGTCAAGATCGGAGGCGATCTCGTCAAATTCGGGACGATCTCGTACTGATGCGAGACGATTTCGACTGTAGCGCACATCGAGGCAATCAGTGCCTGGAGTTTGTTCTTCTGTCTCTTTTCTCTGTCATTTTATGTTGTAAATTAGATTGTTTATTCAGTTTTTATATTATATTGCATTTGGAGTTCACCCATTTTGTCTAAGTTTACAGATTAAGATCATATTCTGCTATCTAAACACAGTTATTTGCATTTACTTCTGTTCTTGTATATTGTTCAACACTCATATTACTGTTTTACATAGTTTTCCCCTGTTTGCAAAATAGAATTTCTCGTATTTCGCATCTGTTTGTTGTTTTGCAGGTCTCTGATGAATTCGTCTGACGAATTCGTCAGATTTCAGACGATCTTGTCAGTTCATACGATTTTATCAAATTGAAGGCGATTCTGTTGAATTGCGGATGATCCAGACTGCTTCAAGCTTCAAAAACTCCATCAGACTTCCGGATCGGGTAATCTTCATTGGCCTCCTGCAAATTCTCTCGTTTCTGTTTTCCTTTCTGTTTGTCGTATGCATTTAAATTGCATTTTCATGTAGTTTAAGTTAGAATCATTCGGCCAAACCTAGGATGAATGTTTAAAAATAAAACGAACTCATCAAAACTCATTCCCAAAACCTAGGCGTGGAAACCGCCGTCAAATGTTTCCCCGGTGAACCCACCATCCGTCGAAAAATCACCAAAATGCACCTCCCTTGAGAGGCGGGACCTTCGCAAAGTCCTCTCGTCCGAGGTACCGCACCATCCTTTTCCCATCCTCCTTCCGGCGTGGATCCAATAGCCTGAAGGTAGGGGTGCGAAAAATTTGGAGCGATACATTTTGGTGAACCCGACGTGAATGCATCATAACCTTTTGAACAAAAACAAACAAGACAAAAAAAAAAAAAAAATTAGATGCATTTTAAAACATTTAAGGTTCAAAATCATGTTTAGATGGTAGCTCCTAAAAAGAGGTTAGCAGTTACTATAAACGTAGTAAACCAATTAGCGGCCATAGAAGTTAATTCTGTCCTTAGTGTCCCCGAAGCAAGTAGAAATCAATCCTTGTGGGACGAGCTTATCGAGAGACTTAGTATCATTTCATCTAGGTCCACACAACTTAAACAGATTAAGAGGCTAGTCTTGGATAGAATCCTGGATCCTCATCAATTAGTGTTCTATCATGAACTTCGGAGAGCTTGCCATAGGTGGTTAGCCTATAGGAGAGCTTTAGTATCTTCATAGTTGTTCAGCTTCGAGGAATACCTCGAGAATGCAGACATTGTACACCGATTCCTAGGCCTTGTAGAGGACCAAGAAGTTGTTCTCACAGATAGGGAAAGATGGAGTAGAGTTCCGCGAGCTGTGCTATATCGAGAGTATTGCCATGAGCTTTACTTTTATCAACCAACATCTGAGACAGACAATATTACCATAGCTCTTTTCATCAAATTCTTAAAAGAAAACTTTCAATTTGAAGAACATTTCATGACCCCCGAACAAGCTTGAACCTATTAATGATATTCATAGATTATTCATAGAAGATTAGTTCATCTACTTTTAGCCTTATTATTATTGTGTGCATTTCTTGTTTCATTTGCTGTCTTTATTATATTGTTTCAAAGAAAAACTAAAAATCAAAATAAAAAAAAAAAAAAAAAAACATAGTAAAAAACTTAAACATTTCATTTACAATATTGCATTAGGTATATATAAATATATACCTTTTAATTTGTTGCATATATATATATATATATATATATATATATATATATATATATATATTTGCTGAAATCAAAACTTAGCACCATGACTAAACTTAGGAATGGTAAAGAAATTTTAGGAGAAGGAGAAGATTGGCTACAAAATACAACCGAAAACCCAAATGTCCTTCTTGGAGATACAAATCCGGAAGGTGAAACTCTAGGTCAATCGGATGAAGACTTAGGTGAAGATAAGGAACAAGAAGGAAGTGTTAAAGAATCTTCGTCCCCTAGAATAGCTCCAAATGGAGGCATCACTTTTGACAACGCATAACATTTTCAAAAATTTCTTAATCAACATATCGACATCCTTAATGTGGCAGTCCGTATTGATAAAGGGGAAATTAGTGATGCTCAAGCAGCCTTAGAACGGGCGATTGATATGCAAACTAATCCTTTGTCTTTCATTGATCAAGAAAGTGATAAGGGTGGACCATCTAATGCGAATATGGTCACTATAGCCCAAGCCATGACCAAACAACAGGTCACCCAACCTCCTAAGCAACCTGTTACTCAACCTAAAATCACTCCCGCACAAAATAAAATTCCCTTCACTACTTCCTTCCTCCAAACAAGCTTGAGCAAAATGCTTTAAATAGACAAAAATCTAAAACAAAGCCAAATACAAACTTTCAACAATCTACAATACAACACAATCCAACTTCAAAACTCCTCCATAATATCTTTCCTACCAATGTTTTACACAATAGTAACATGGCATCTAATCTGCATGTTCCTCCATCCTACGCCCATAACACTTATGGCAATGCCCCACCAAATCAATATGGGGGGCAAACTAGTAGTTTGGAAGCTATGGTGAAACAATTGGCTTCACGTATGGACCAGATAGATCCCTACCGTCCCTCGTATAATTATCGAGAGATTTGTAGCCAACCATTGGATCCCATAGTGGTAGCTCAACCATACCCTAAACATTTTCCCATGCCCGTCCCGCCTATCTATAAAGGAACCGAAGATCCCATAGAACATCTTCGCATGTTTAGGATAGCATGTCATGACATATCGCATAACGACTTGCTATTACTAAAAATGTTCCCCAAAAGTTTAGGTGGAATGGCGTTAGAGTGGTATTATCAATTGCCCACTCATTCCTTAAGAAACTTTGAAGAAACATATGAGTCATTTGTTCATCAATTTAGTGCCTACATCGAGAGGCATGTAACTATTAAAGACCTATACAATTTAAAACAAGATAAAGACGAATGTTTTGCTGATTTCTTAGCAAGATGGAGACAATTGACAGGAAAACTGCACTTTGTGCTACCCTATAGGGAAATGTTAGACATTTTCATTAACAATTTACAAGAACAACTTTCTTATGAGCTATCAACAACTACTTTGACTACCTTCGATCAAGCTATAGACTTAGCTCGAAGGGTAGAAGATGCCCTCATTAGGAGAGGCCAACTTAGAAAGAAGGATGATGAGAAAACATCTAGAAATCAATATAAGAACAAACACATTGTCGGTGATGGAGTCACCGACAATAGAAATGTTGCTAATGTCAATGCAACAAAAACAACAGAAAAATTCATCTTGAAACCTCCCGATAAGCCTCCTCGAGAGTTCACTAGATTAAACCAACCTTTATCAACTATTTTACCTCAACTTCTTGAAAGAGGTTTAATCCAATCGCGCACTATCCGGGAACCCGACCCAAGCATACCCGGATATAGAGCTGATTTGCACTGTGATTTTCATAGAGGTCCTGGACATTCTACCAACGCTTGTAAGAGATTGAAACATAAAATACAAGATTTGATTGACAATAATGAAATGGAAGTGCAAGCCTTCCAACCTAAACAAAACCCTCCTAATAATACCCAAAAGACTGCTCCCCAAAATCAAAATCAGAATGCCAATCAAACTTTAGACATATTTCAACACCCTTTACCAAGACATGGTAAAGAGGTAGCCAATCAAATTGAACATCACAATGTTCCCCCTCCTACCCGATATGTAGGAACCATTAGCGGGCAATTACCTGTTCAAGACTCTCACACATTCGACACAACCTTATCCCTGGTTACAACCAGGCTCTTACATAATTTTCAAACTTCTGATTCTAGCAATATAGAGTCAGATAGTGAGAGTGAAGTAGACACCATTCAATCGAATAGTTCTGAAAATGAATCAGATCCTATTCAACCTATCACAGATGCTAATGTTCCAGAAGAACCATTTCCCAGAAGAGTCACTACTCGACCTTCTTCTAATGAAGTCCTTCCTTATGAACAAGCCATAAACTCTCAACCAAGACCCTTTCAACGTCATCACTATAACATTGTAGGTACCATCGGAGTCGTCACCCGACAACAAGCTCAAAATCCCCAACAAGAACCAAACCAGAACGATGGATCAGCTCCATTTGTTCTGAAAAATCCTAATAAAGGAAGTCATGCTCCTATTGTTCAAACTAAACCCCCTTACAGCATTAATGAGCAATTGTCTAATACCACCGCCATAATCTCCCTTTTAGATTTATTAAGATCCTCCCCCACCCATAGGGATGAATTGATGCTTACTTTGAGCCATATGATGGTACCTCAAAACATCCAACCTGAAGCTATGGCCAATACTATCATCACGCGAGAGATTGATTGTATTGACTTTCGGGATAAAGATATCCCACAACACACTTTACACAAGGATAATCCCTTGTATATTACGACTTTAATTGGGGATGTAGTCATCAAACGAGTCCCGATTGATAATGGCTCATCTCTAAACATTCGCACCTTTGACTTCTACCAACGATTTGGTTTTAGAAGTGATGAAATGAAGAAGACCGATATGATTATCAAAGCCTTTAATGACGAAACACAAGAAACGTGTGGAGTCATTACCCTCCCATTGCAAGTTGGTCCTAGAACCCTTGAGACAATCGTGTTCATTGTACATTGCCCAAGCATCGTACAATATACTTTTGGGTCGCCCTTGGATTAACGCCATGCGAGCAGTCCCATCAACTTTACACCAATGTGTTAAGTTTGAGTTTAAAAATCAGTTGGTCACTATTCATGGTGACCCTAGACCTTTTGATATGTGTGCATTGGCGTAACCAGTTGGAGTGCAATTTTGCCCTCGCTCTCGTCATCCACATATCCTAGTTCTTCTTCATCTAAAACTGTGAAATATAAACCCATCATTTCATCTATTCCTCCTCCATTAACTTCATCTTCCCATATAGATCAACCACCTGCTAAACAAATCACTGTAGAACATCAAAAAGCTCTTAAAACTACAACCAATTCTTCAAGTTCTAATCCCATAAATTCAAAACCTTCAGACACATCTATCATACCTTCCACATCTCAAAACATAGGTAATAAGCCTTCTACATCTTATGCCCTTTCTGATGATCTTTTACCAGATTTATCTACAATCTTAATATAAAAAAAATGAATGATTTCATGCAAGATTCAGACCTTTTAAATCAATTGCCGCCATCTCCTCGTACTTTGGGCCTCCCACAACCTATGGGAAGTACTTACCAAGTCGGGAGTTGCGCCTTCATTTACAAAGGATATGACTGGGGAAGAATCCCTCATAATATCAAAACCCATCATGATGGATATGCTCGGTGCTATTTTACCAACGATTATATTAAAGCTAAACCCATGATGCTTAAAATGGGATATAAAGGGAAAGGCTTAGGACCTTTCCAAAATGGCATGAAAGAACCTTTCGAGGTAGAACCATGGCCTCGCCCGATGTGGTGTGGGCCTATTACCTAGTAAGGGTCAACCCTTTCCTTTTGAGGATGATGATCATCTCATATGCTATCAAGACTATTTGGATAGACATGTTGATTTACCTCTTAAAAATCCGTCATTTTCATGCAACATGCTATCCATAGCATACCCCGAAATGATTGCTGACCCCGATGAAGAGTTGGAAGGAGATATCTTCCATGATGTCTCTGTTGAAGAGATGTTGTATAACGGGTTTTATTTTGATGGTTCTATACCAACCATAGCTCAACTTGAGGCCACCGACCCTCATAACGAATTATCTAAATTAACTTTACAAGAGTTACAAGAGTTGGGCGTTTCACCTGCCCCACCTAATTTTGAAAGAGATCTACACATGGAGGTAGAAAATGTCCTTAAAATTAATATTGGAACTGAGGACAACCCTCACATAATCAACATTGGAGCAGTAACTAAGTCAAGAAAAACAAGAACAATACATTGCATTTCTTAAAGGGTATGAAGATGTCTTCGCTTGGACATATGAAGATATGCCAGGTCTAGACCCTTCGTAGTCATGCACCATCTAGTGGTCCATCCGGATGCTAAACCTGTTAAACAAAAACTTAGAAAAATGCATCCCAAAGTGGCTCTGCTAGTCAAAGGGGAGTTAGAAAAACTCCCGAATGTTATCTTCATACAAGCTATTGATTATGCTGAATGGATCTCCAATGTAGTTCCAATCACCAAGAAAGAAGCCACCAAAGTTAGGGTTTGCACAGATTTCAGAGATATTAACGCTGCATGCCCTAAAGACGACTTTCCTCTTCCAAATATGGACCAAATTATTGATTTTACTGCCGAAAGTGGGATGATGTCCTTAATGGACGGATTCTCCGGCTATAATCAGATCAGGATAGCTCCTGAAGACCAGGCTAAAATAGCCTTCATTACCCCCTGGGGTACCTTTTGCTGGAAAGTGATGCCCTTTGGCCTAAAGAATGCCGGGGCAACTTATCAACGGGCCATGACCTACATCTTTCATGATATGATGCATGATATCCTACATGATTATGTAGATGATATTATAGCTCGCTCCTCTTATTGAAGATCATCATTTAGACGATTTAAGAAAAGTTTTTAATCGATTACGAGAATATCTCATTCGATTAAATCCAAGAAAATGTATATTCGGAGTTAAATCCGGCAAGTTATTAGGGGTTTTAGTTTCTTTACGTGGTATCGAAATTGACCCTCTCAAAATTGCGGCTATCACTGATATGCCCGCACCCACTAATATATTTGAATTACGAAGTTTACAAGGTAAACTTCAAGCTATCCGTCGCTTCATTGATAAGTCAGTGGACAAAACTGGTCCCTTTCTTAAACTCCTTAAGAAGGACGTCCCCTTTAATTGGGATACATAATGTAGAGAAGCTTTTGAACTTCTCAAGCAATATCTCCTTAACCCTCCGGTGCTTTCACCGCCTAAATCTGATCGCCCATTTCTTTTATATATTTCTGCTTCAGATTCTGCCTTAGGAGCTATGTTAGCTCAGCTTGATGATGAAAAATGAGAACGCGCTAATTATTATATTAGCCGAACTTTCGTCGCTTATGAAACTCGCTATACAGAGTTAGAAAAGTTATGTCTAGCAACGTGTTTGCTACGCAAAAATTACGACATTACATGCTTAGCCAAAAAACGTATGTCATTGCCAAATATGATCCTTTAAGATATCTCATGAGTCGACCTTATTTATCGGGTCGCACAGCCAAGTGGGTTCTTGCTCTAAGCGAGTTTGATCTCACCTTCATAGGACAAAAGTCTGTTAAGGGTCAAATCATAGCAGATCAATTAGTTGCTGCACCCTTAGAGTCTACTCATCCCCTCATTATCGAGTTTCCCGATGAATGCCTTCAATTAGAGGCAGACCTTGTTGAACAATGGTCCTTATACTTTGATGGAGCCCGATGCATGAGTGGGGTCAAAGTGCGGGTATTATTTTAATATCTCCGCAAAAACATCTTATTCCTCCGTCCTTCAAACTAACCTTTGCTTGCACCAACAATTCTATGAGTATGAAGCTCTAATCCTTGGATTACGAGCTGCTTTAGCGCTTAAAATTAAAAACCTCTTAGTTTTTGGGGATTCCCAATTGGTTATAAACCAAATTAATGAAGTTTATCAAACCAGAGATGATAAACTTCGCCCATATAAGGCCTATGTTTTACAACTAATGGCCTTGTTTGATCAAGTTACCTTGGAAGCCATTCCTCGAACTAGCAACCGTGCAACCGACGCCATGGCCGCCGCTGCATCTCTCTTGCCCTTGGAGTTAGACGACGAATATGCCACTATCATCATTCGTCGACTCCAGGAACCCGCTTCACATAAGTCATGCTTAGAGCCTTTGGATGTGTTTCTAATCAAGGAAACCACTCCTGAACTCTGGTATACAGACATATTTGATTTCCTCCAAAATGGGACTTTCCCTGCTAATTCTAATCGCAACCAAAGTCGGTTATTACGTCGACGAGCAAGTCGATTTGTAATCATTGGCAATACTTTATATAGGAGATCTTTTGAAGGTATCCTATTAAGATGTCTAAATTTAGAAGAGTCTAAATCAGCCTTAAGTGAAGCCCACGATGGATCTTGTGGAGGACACTTTAGTGGTAGCGTCATTGCTAAAAAGCTCCTTCGGATAGGATACTTTTGGCCTACCATGGAAACGGATGCACATGAATATGTGCGCCATTGCGACAAGTGTCAAAAACATGCCGACCTTGTCCATGCGCCCGCACAAGAGCCGCAGGCTATTTCTTCTCCTTGGCCCTTTTCTAAATGGGGCTTGGATATTATTGGTAAAATTAACCCCGTGTCTTCCGATGGACATAAGTTCATCATAACCGCCACTGAGTATTTCACGAAGTGGGTCGAAGCTATGCCTTTAGCTTCCTGCACCGGTTCACAAGTCTCTAAATTTATTTTTAATCAAATCATCTGTAGGTTCGGAATTCCTGCAAATCTCATCTCTGACAATGGAACTCCATTCAAAAATAAAGATGTTAAAAAATTATGTCAAAAATATAAGATTCAACATCGCTGGTCTACTCCCTATTATCCTCGTGGTAATGGTCAAGCGTAAGCTTCTAACAAAACTCTAATCAAAATTCTCAAAAGACTAGTCAATAAACCGGCCGTGGACCGGCATATTCAATTATATCCACCTCATGGGCTTATCGAACTAGTGTTCGAACCCCCACGTGCACTTCACCATTTGTTTTGGTATATGGTGCCGAAGCAGCTTTTTCCATTTGAATTAGAAGTTCCTTCTTTGGCTCTGCTACTTCAAGACACCGAAGTAGGAGATGAATATCACGCTGGCAGACTCAGTCAGCTGGAACTCCTAGACGAAAAATGCATCAATGCTTTAGAGCATCTCCGTGCATACCAAAACAAGCTTAAAAGAGCATATAATAAGAAAGTTCGTCATCGATCCTTTGAGATTGGCGATCTTGTTCTAAAAGAAAATCAAAAAATACAAATGCAACCAAAGAACTGAAAGGTAAATTTGAGCCCAACTGGCTTGGACCATACATCATTACCGCAAAATTTGAATCAGGAGCATATAAATTATCTACCTTAGATGGTAAAGAACTTAAAGAACCCATGAATATTTTACATCTCAAACGTTATTATGCATAAATTTGATTATTTCATCCATGTATATATTTGTTCAAAATCATTCAAAACCCTCAAAAACATTCATAAAATCTTCAAAAATCTTCAAAAATATTTATCGCATTTATTTTGTAAAGTTTCTTTTGCTTTAAAACAAAAATCAACATAAAAAATCCAAAAACAGCTATATGCTTGACTCTTTCGAAACCAAAACAATATATAGAATAAAGAGAGAGTCAACATTCTCAAAACTTTCTCAAAATCATTATTTTCTTACAATTACTGCAGTTATATGTTTCAACTTATTTTGGATAAAACTAGCATTTATTTGGCATCCCTCACTTGCACACTCACATAATAAATATCTTGATTTTATCTGGCATGATTACTAATCTCTCTTATATCAAAGTTCACAAAAATCAATTAAATAAAGTTTGAGCATAGAGAATTGATCTTGGTATTTACTTAAACCAAGCACATCTTTTCACAATAAAATGATTATATTTGTAATTTCCATGTTTTGCTACATAGTAGAACCGATTTCTTGAGTGAAAAGTTTCCCCGCTATCCTATCATGCACATGGTCTAGAATCTTTGAGAATTGGCAAAAGGACAAGCTCACCCCTACCCGTAATAAAAATCCCTTGCTCTACAACTAATCCGAGCAAGTATCCCTAGAAAAAGAAAAAGAAAAGAAAAGTTCAAGAAAAAGAAAAGAGAAAAGAAAAATGTTATTCTATATCATTCCAAAGAATATTTCAAGCACTATCTCAAAAATCAAGCAAAAGAAAAATAAGCAAAGTTCAAAAGAAAGCAAGAAAAGCAATAAAATCCCTTTCCCTACCCTTTGAAAAAAAAAAAGAAGGGTTGATGAGCTTGAATCCCCGGAATTCTCAATTATTCGAAAACTGTGAGGTAAGCCCCATAACAGGTGGTTTGTGCCCAACCCGCTTGGCCTTGGGTAACTCCTAGCGTGGCGATATGTCCGTCACATTAGCGACCTTCTTTTGTACAGACCTATGTCTCGCTTATGGATTAGCTAGCTCTTGATAATCCGATCTACATAGTAGCCTAGTATGGTTATATGCATCTACATCATGGTTAATGAACACTTAGTTGGTTTATTCAAATCACTTGTATCATAGTATCTTGCTCAAAATCGGTAACTCGAACCATACAATTGCACACACATTTGTATTTGAGAGATTTTGTCTATCATTATGATAAATCAAGATTGGCAATGAATTCACTTATGCACATGGGATTCCTTATAAATCTAATTTTTTCAAAATACTTTGAAATATTATTTTTGCAACTTGTTTGGAATAATCAAGTACAATTATTTACCACAAAGACAACTATATAATAGAAGAAATCAAAAATTTCAATTAAAACATATCATATATATCTTATCGACTTTCGCGACGATGGTATAATTCCAAAACCAAAATTGGAGTTTTATGCTTAGCGCAAGTCCTCATTTTCATCTTTTCTCGTTCATTAAAAATCAACCATGCAATAAAACTATTTTCTTTGATCTTCACGATGATGGTATAAGTCTATACCTACATATTCTATACCTAGCGAAAACCATTGTAACAATATTTTCTCCAATTTATCAAAATTCATAAAAACCATATGACTTCATTCTATTACACAAATTATGCTTTTCAAAAGCAAACACATTTTTATTATTTCATATCATTATGTCAACCTTTGCATTTTGCAATGATGGTATAATTCTTAAGGAATTATTCAACAATTTTATCACACTTAGGAATTTATGCCTAGCAAAAATTATTTTACAATATTTCATGCATAATATTTTTATGGAAATCTGAAAGCAAACCATCATCATCATCATTTGCATCATCACAACAAAGTCTTAAGACAGTCTCTTAAGCACTCTTTTCTTTTAACAATATTTCTATCCTGGGACTAGCTTGACGACCGAGTGAGCAACGACTCCATGAAATGGTCTATAATAGCGACAATGTCCTTTGAAATTATTGTTAGAAATCTCTTTTTATTTTATCACATTTCATTACAACCAATCAATTTGTTACATCAGATTATTTCATTTAAAATATTTATAGCATGACATCCAAGTTATAATATTTTCCAAAACGACATAATTACATGAATCATCAATAAAATCATTACATCAATCAACTCAATCAATCAATCAAACATAAAAAGCATCATAAGCATCACATAAGACAAGTCATATGATCAAAAAAATATCTCATCTATATATATCAACAGAATATATACATCATCAAAACTAGATTGGTATGCCACAATCTATACCTCGGCATACTCAATCCTCTATCAATACAAGTATAATACAATCTCAGTGGCAGTATCCCGCCCTCTAGCCTCGAGAGCCTCTAGAGCTCTCGGCCTCATCTCCTCCCCCGCCCTACGGAGGACGAGGTGGTCCCATCGCAGTATGTGTGGTACTGCGAGTCCTCGTCATCGACCGGGATGAGCTCCTCGTCGACCCTCGTCCCGATAGGATCCGCTATGGCAGGTGGCACCTGTACTCCTCCGGCCCTCTGGCATCGCCTGGTAGTATAGCGCCTGATAGAATGCGGTCTGAGAAACCGACCGCAGCAGCTCCCGAGTGCTTACCCCTCCGCCTCGTGCCCCGAGACGAGCATTCTCGTCTCGTAGCCGCGACACCTCGCCCGGTGCCGTGCAATCGCATCCCGTAACGTCTCGCACCCGAGCTCGTAGACGATCTCCTTCTCGCCCGGAGAGTAGCCATCTCGCTACTCTCTCCAATGTCCACACCCTTGCCCTTATCGGGCGATGGTGGCCTCTCGTGGAGATGGGGGTCTCGCCTCCCTCCTCTCCCTCTCCCTCCGCCGCGGCCTCTCCCGTGCCTCGTGGCCTCCTCTCGCTCTCCTCTACCGCGACCCCGGCTGCCTCTACCACCGCCCGGCACCGCCTCCCTATCCGACGCACAACCGCATGGATCGGTCCCTGTGCCCTCGTCATCCGAGGAGGGCGGATGCCCGTGTACTGGCATCGTAGCCATCGGCTACCCCTACGTCGTCCCCATCCACCGGCCGGATGGGGGCATCGTCCGCGTCCCGGCTCCAGAATCGCCGCATGTCCGGAGCCCCGCTAACCGTGGTGTTATCCCGGACAGTCCAGGAAAACTCATAATCCCTGAGAGATGGGATCCCCTGCTGTAGACCGAACTGTCGCAAAACTCGGTCATAGCGGTGGAGCTCCACCTCTCCCCTCTCCATCCATAGCTAGCAGACTCGCCTGATGCGAGCCAGCTCCTATGCGTCCTCTGGCCACCCTGGATGCCGCCTCCATGGCCTCCAGGTGATCTGGTCTGGGACCAAGTCATCCAGTAGTCTCCGGGACACCGATAGGTCGATCCGTCGCTGTGCCCCTCTCCGGAGCCACCAGTAGAAGACTCGGGGCCTCTCCCCGTCAACCCCTATCAGTGGAAGCCCTACCGGCCTCCGCACCGCAATGTGCTCCCAGCACCAAACCTATAGGAGCGATGTCATAACCAGACATCGGTCGCCCTTGTATACGACCCCATGCAGGATCCTATACAATCGGCATAGAACAAAGCTGCCCCAAGCAAATCTGTAGCCATGATCACGCATGTCGTAGATCACATCTGCCAGCATCCATGGTACCCTACAGCCGCTCTGGTGGCACAGCAGAAGTCCACCAACCACCCCAGCCAAAACTCGTGTCAGTGTAGATGCCCCAGGCATCTGGCGAAGTGCCTCGATGTTCACTCCGCCCTTCTCCAGGGCGAAGCTCGGGTCACCGCAGAGTCGTCCCATCACGTGGCCCTGATTGGCCGTAGGTGTGATCATCCTCCCTTGTATGGGGATTCTAATAATCCTCCATACATCCTCTAGTGTGGGAGTCATCTCCCTCGTCGGTAATCGAAAACATGAAGATCTCGGGTACCACCTCTCTCGCTAGGGTCGTCGTAGGCCCCATGTCTCGTAGATACTTGTGGCATCTCTCGCCACATGTAGTAAGCCGGCCTCGTGCCGCTGATCTCGCTCTGCTCGTGTCGGAGCGGCCAAGTCATCTCTTAATCCTCCATATTTCCACTCCCTGCTCTTTAGTAATCCTCTCTGCAAGCATAAACATCAAAACAACAAACAATCATTAATAACAATTTTAGCAATCAATAATGCAACTTAAAGATCAAAATTTTGCAATTGATGATATCGCCCATTATTGGCCGATATCATCCGAAATTTGAGCAAAATCGTCTCCAATTTCGTGTGTCGAAATCGTCTTTAATTTGACGAAATCGTCCCTTTTTCGCCGATTTCGCCCTTGGGCGAAATTGACGAACTTGAGACGATTTCGTCGAACTAGGGACGATTTCGTCCGGACGACGTCGATGGCCAAAAACGGCCGCGATGCTCAAAATTCACCTAAAAATCCATCTAAAAAGCATGTAAAATCAAATTAAATCAATTCTAGATCAGTTTAAACCCTTACCCGTAGACCGCGGCGGACCTCTGTAGATCTGTGCACTGTCTCTACCATTTTTGCTCCAGAGCTCTCAAAACAGTAAAATGAACAGTAACAAATGAATTAGGGGGCAAAATGTAGCACCCTAAAATTGGCGCAGTAAAATTGGAATAATTACATTCACCTTAGTAAATAAATTTAAATTCAAATTTAACCTACCAAACCGCCCGTTAACCGTCGAGAAACCCATTTCCTCCTTTTTTGCGCCATTTTTAGCAGTTGTTTTGACCGTTTGACGATATCATCTCCGATCATACGATATCGCCCCAGATTTGACGATTTCGTCTGGACTAGAACGTCTAGACGATTTCATCGCAAAACTGAATTTGCATAGTTGGAATCCGTTCCAACGGGTCTCCAATCCGGGTAGAAGCGTGTCTGCGCCGTTGGGACCCTTCCCCCATTGGAGATATCCCAAATTGGGATGATCTCCAACCTCCCAACAACTATCCTATGCCTATTTAACTCTAAGACTTTTCCCTCCCCAACCCCTGGCTGAATTTTTATGCAAATTGAACCCTTATGCTCTAAAAAATCGTAATTCATATTTTGCATTAGTCCTATAGTCATTTCATTGCAGGTACACCACTGGTTTTCAGCCGAAGCCAGTACCTATCGCAGTCGACGAACCTGTCAAGATCGGAGGCGATCTCGTCAAATTCGGGACGATCTCGTACTGATGCGAGACGATTTCGACTGCAGCGCACATCGAGGCAATCAGTGCCTGGAGTTTGTTCTTCTGTCTCTTTTCTCTGTCATTTTATGTTGTAAATTAGATTGTTTATTCATTTTTTATATTATATTGCATTTGGAGTTCACCCATTTTGTCTAGTTTACAGATTAAGATCATATTCTGCTATCTAAACATAGTTATTTGCATTTACTTCTGTTCTTGTATATTGTTCAACACTCATATTACTGTTTTACATAGTTTGCCCCTGTTTGCAAAATAGAATTTCTCGTATTTCGCATATGTTTGCTGTTTTGTAGGTCTCTGATGAATTCGTCTGACGAATTCATCAGATTTTAGACGATCTTGTCAGTTCAGACGATTTTATCAAATTGAAGGCGATTTTGTTGAATTGCGGACGATCCAGACTGCTTCAAGCTTCAGAAACTCCATCAGACTTTCGGATCAGGTAATCTTCATTGGCCTCCTGCAAATTCTCTCGTTTCTGTTTTCCTTTCGTTTCTCTGTATGCATTTAAATTGCATTTTCATGTAGTTTAAGTTAGAATCATTCGGCCAAACCTAGGATGAATGTTTAAAAATAAAACGAACTCATCAAAACTCATTCCTAAAACCTAGGCGTGGAAACTGCCATCAAATTTTTCCTGGTGAACCCACCATCCGTCGAAAAATCACCAAAATGCACCTCCCTTGAGAGGCGGGACCTTTGCAAAGTCCTCTCGTCCGAGGTACCGCACCATCCTTTTCCCATCCTCCTTCCGGGCACGGATCCAATAGCCTGAAGGTAGGGGTGCGAAAAATTTGGAGCGATACACATAGTTACACACATGGGTTATGGATGATGATGGTTGTTGAAGATGCATGATTGATACACAAACATGGTGTCGTTTGTAATATTGCAAACACAATCTACCCTAATGCAAATACCATGGATGGGCCTGCCTAAGTGCAATGCAACTATGTGAATGCGAATGCAAATGTATAATGCAAATGTTTTTGTATTTTTTATGCTTTCACTTGTTTTTGAGCTTTTGAACATTTTGAATGTTTTTGAACTTTTTGAATTTTAAAGTGTTTTTGTGTCTTTGAATTTTGAATTGTTTTTGTGTTTTTGTGGTGTTTTTTGACCAAAGGGAAGATGGTGCCTTTGGCTATTTTGTGAATTGACCTTGCTTATGGTGCCTACGTGGATTTTTATTAATTGAAAAAAGGGCTTTAAGATGCCTTTGGATCCTTTTGTGATATTGACCAAAGGGATTTAAGATGCCTTTGGAGCCTTTTGTGATATTGACCAAAGGGCTTTAAGATGCCTTTGGAGCTTTTTGTTAATTGACCAAAGGGCTTTAAGATGCCTTTGGAACCTTTTGTTAATTGACCAAAGGGCTTTAATATGCCTTTGGAGCCTTTTTTTAATTGACCAAAGGGCTTTAAGATACCTTTGGAGCCTTTTGTTAATTGACCAAAGGGCTTTAAGATGCCTTGGGAGCCTTTTGTGATATTGACCAAATAGCTTGGAGATGTCCTTGGAGCTTTTCGTTAATTGACCAAAGGGCTTTAAGATACCTTTGGAGCCTTTTTTTAATTGACCAAAGGGCTTTAAGTTGACTTTGGAGCCTTTTGTTAATTGACCAAAGGGCTTTAAGATGCCTTTGGATCCTTTTGTTAATTGACAAAAGGGCTTTAAGATGCCTTTGGAGCCTTTTGTGATATTGACCAAACGGCTTGGAGATGCCCTTGGAGCTTTTCTATTTTTGATTTTAATGTTTTTTTATTTGTTTTGATTTTTATGATTTCTCTTGTTTTTGAATCTTTTGAAATTATTTGAATGTTTTTGATATTTTGTTGATTTATGTGTGAAACTCCTTTAGATTAATGATATTGAGAGGCTCTGGATCCTCAACAATATCAGGCAATATGCCCCAGTCCCAATATTCTCTAATATGATATAGGGACATATCCAATTGGCCACAAATTTGTCTCGTAAATGCAGTGGAAGATTTGAGTTCTACTAGCTCTCTCTAAGCACAATATCCCCAACTTTAAAGTCTCTCAGATGGACTCTATTGTTATAAGCTCATGTTAGATGATCCTGATAAATATGAAGGTGCTCAAGAGTATTGATGTGTCATTCATCCAGAAGGGTTAATTTATCTAGGTGAGCTTGTCACGCAGTGTCGTCATTGATGAACTCTTTCAATGCGATGCACAATGTTGAAATTTCCAACTCTAAGGGCATAATGGCCTCAGTGCCATTTATAAGTGAAAATGGTGTTACCCTAGTGGGCATCTGTATGCTATTTATGTACACCCATAATGGTAAGGGTAACAACATATACCAATCCTTATGATTTTCTTTCACCATATTCTTTAATATGGCTACTATTATCTTATTTGAGACCTCCATTTACTCATTTTTCTATGGATAATATGGTGTTGCAAAATTTTTTTGAATGTTGTATCTGTTCATTAGAGCTCACACATTATTGTTTTTGAATGACGGACCATCATCCAAGATTATCTTGAAGGGTACCCCAAAACGACAAATGATATTATGAAGTATGAACTCCATAATCCGAGGACCAATTTTTGAGGTTAAGGGGACCGCTTCCACCCATTTGGTGAAGTACTCAGTGGTTGTTAAGATGAATGTGTAACAGCCCAAAGATAAGGGAGAAATATTTCTAATCAGATCAAAAACCCAATAATAAAATAGCCAAGCTGCCTAAATGGATTGTAAGGCCTGATATGGCAAGTACGTCAGGTTTGCATGATGTTGATATTTAATGTATTTCTTGACATACTCATAGCAATCCTTCTCCATGGTGGGCCAGTAATAACTCATTAAAAGGATGCACTTAACAATGGCCATGCCACTAAAGTGGCCACCGTATGTACCATCATGAGCTTGTAAAATCACCCAAGCTAATTCTTGGGGCTCTAAGCAATGTAGGAGAACTCCATCATAGCTTAGACGATACAATATGCCTTCTAGCAAGACATATCTAGTCACTTTTTGCTTGAATGTTCATCTCTCGACATGCGACAGTCCTTGTGAGACAATTCCAAGCCTAAGGAAGTCTTGTAATTGAGATAGCCAATCCTGATAGGCTACGACCTCGACATATAAGATGACTTGTTCCTTATGCAATTCGATTTGCATAAATGCAGATTGAGAAACAACCTTGTGGTAAATAGTTGTACCATTTCCCATAGGACCTTGAGAGATCAAGGACCCCCAAGGTACCTTCTTTAAGGAGTCTTTGGCTTTATATAACCAGTACTAGTCTGAATCTATGTGTATCATGTTGACTAATTACTTGTTATAAAAAGCCTCACACTGGATCATTTAATGTGAGAGGATTTTGAAATGAATGGTAGTGAAATCATCAAATAGATTCTGAGTGATCAAGGATTCCAAAAATGCCATGGTGTTTGCAAATATGTTTGATGACCGAGGGATTGCCTCGATGTTGCACCATTCTAGTTTGGCTAGATATGTGTCAACAAGCTCCTTGTAAGCTTTAAGGATTGGATCCCAGCATTGAAACAATCCTTTGACCTGGTTGACTATGAGGAGGGAGTCATCGAAGATATTTAGCCTCTTTATTTTTATGGTGATGGTTGTTTGGAGACCCAATATTAGGGCCTCGTATTCGATGTTGTTATTGGTGCAAGGAAATTCTAGCTTGAATGACAAGGGCATTGGAGCACTTTGTGGCATGAAAAAGACAATCCCCGCACTGCCTCCTTTATCACACTTTGAACTATCAAATAACAAATTCATGTCAACATCATTTTCCAACTCTTCGGGTTTGGGTGCTTTTGATAGTGCAAAGACCGCATTATCAGGAAGCTCTATGGTAAGGGGTCTACTGTTCTAAAGAGGCACCTCAACCAGATGATCAGCTATGACTTGTGCTTTTATGGACTTTTGGCTTATGAATTCCAAATCGAATTCCATCAATAGCATGATCCACTTTGCAGTATGTGTATTATGATATGTCTTGCTCATCATATACTGCAAAGGATTTTGCTTGGATATTACATATGTTGTATGGCTCAACATGTAGTGGCAAAATTTTTGGTTTTAAAGACCACCACCAAGCACAACTTCTCTACGTATGCGTATCCAATTTCGTAGCTCATTAAGGTGCAACTAATGTAATATATCATTTTCTCTTTGTCTTGCACATTCTTTTGAGCCAACATGGTGCGTAAAGCAAAATCTATAGCGGATATATATAGCAATAATGGCACGTCTAACCTTGGTGGAGCTAGAAATTGTGGTGCTTCCAGTTACTCTTTGATCTCAAAAAAGGCTTGTTGATATTCTTTGTCCCATTGGAATGGGACCCCCTTGTGTAGTAGTTAATTCATGGATTGACATTTATCTGATAGTTGTGCAATAAATCACTTTATAGATGCTACTTTGCCCTGTAAGCTTCTTAGTTCTTTGATGTTCATCGGTAGGGCCATTTCTAGGATAACCTTTACCTTCATTAGGTCTACCTCGATGCCTTGTTTAGAAATGATGAATCCCAAGATTTTTCCAAAAGTTATGCCAAAGACACATTTCTTAGGATTCAACCTGACATTATGCTCAATCAGGCGATCGAAGATCTTTGTGAGGGACTCAACATGCTCTTCATGCAATAATGACTTGGCTGACAAGTCATCGATATAGTCTTCCAATATCTTGTGCATGTAGTAATGGAAAATGTATGTTATAGCCCACTGATATGTGGCACCAGTATTTTTAAGGCCAAATGGCATTACTTTGTAACAAAATGTCCCCCATGGAGTGGTAAATGCGGATTTATGTTGATCTTTGGGTTTAATCTGAATCTGATTGTAACCAAAAAACCATACATTAGGGAGAGCATCTCATGACCTACAGTTGCATCAACAAGATCATCTATGTTGGGAAATGGGAATGAATCCTTTATAGTTGCGTTGTTGAGATCCCTAAAATCCATGCAAATGTAGACTCTTCCATCAGGTTTTTCTATGAGCACCATGTTTGATACCCACTCTGGATAGTCGATGGGAATAATAAAGACTACATCCAACAATTTTTGCAACTCATTTTTAACCATCAAAGCGATGGTTGGATGCATCTTTCTAAGCTTTTTCTTGATCGATTTCTTCATGGAGTCTATCGATAGGATGTGAAAAACCAACTTCAGATCTAGCCCCTACATGTCTTTGTAGGTCCAAGCAAAGATATTTGGTCTCTCTCTCAGTAGAGGAATTATCATGGCCTATTCTTCTGGTGATAAGCTTTCTCAAACTTGAATTTCTTTGGTTGAGAAGGATCATTATTTATTTCCACCTTGAAAGTATCCTCTATTGCCATATGGGACCCATACTCAAGTTGGTGAGGAGTGGGGTTTAAATGAATGTCATCTAAAGGATTTATGGTTCCCACTGACTCAAGATAGAGACTAGCGTGATAGACATCATGTACACAACCTGATGCAAAATGAAATGGTTGTAGTATTTCTTAATTAGGGAAGAAATCCCCAAGCTCTAGGGGTGAGTCAGCACGATCCCAATCGATAGAATCTAAGTTAAGATACAATGGTTTTGTAGGATATGTTAGGTTATGGAGTGGAGTGGTCAAATAAATGGAGATCATGTTTATGGATGGAATGAAATATCCAGGACCATGTAGGTGAAACTCTATGTCCTTGGTGCACCCTCCATAATCACAATGAGGCTCTATGGGTATAGGGATCTTAGGATCCGATCTATGGATAGATGAGATGATGGGATAATTAGGCAACGACTACTCTCTAAAGGTGGGTGGATTCAGGTTGACCATGCAATGAGTGACATCTAGGTTTAATGGTCTCCTTAGGAATTAAAGATTAGGATTGACAGCATGGAGTGTCGCTTCTCTCTCCATAAGTATATTGACTAGACGTAAGTGTCAAGGTTTGGGATAAGCTATTTTAGTCTCATCCTTGAAGTCATCATCGCTTATCCAAAAGCCATTGGCATTGATTTATGGCCCTAGGATGGGATGGTGGCTTGCTTTTTTATGCTCTAAATAAGCCATCTCGGTCTCGTCTTCATAATTATTAACACTTATGAAGAACCCATTGGCATTTGTCTTTGGCCCAATGATATGGGTCATATGTTTAGGCCATAGGTAAGCCATATTTTTTGAGTCCTCCGACTCATAGCCACTTTTATTTGACATGTATTTACCCTCATCCAGTATGTATTCACTCTCATTTGAGATATAGCCACTTTTTGTGTGTCCTATCCAATTAAGGTTTTGCACATACCAAGATACATGGTAGTCCAAGACGGTTCCATATTATTTCTCTCTTGGAACATAAGAATATTCCTCTTGCTCATATCCATGCATTGGCTCCTCCTCCCATAGGATAGATCCTAATGGGGGTACTTCAAGAGATGATTTAGGGTGATACTAATTAGGTGGTGCGACATTGACCATCGACACCCACCCATCACCAAATTTTCTATTAGGGGGTTGATAGGGATTCTAGTCGATGTATTCCTTGAACCCAATGCTTAATCTATCTAGGACTACTTCCAAAGAGTCATCATGACCCCACATTTTATAGTCCAAACCACACCTGTCAGTAGGTATTTGGTACTACGACTAAAATGGTAGTCTACACCCTTGATCATACAAGCCTAGGCCATAGCCTTACCAGTGATACTACCCAAAGTACTTTAGAGCAAACTCAGGATTCGACAAGTACTGAACATTCATGGTGAAAGGTTCATCCTTGTCTCTTTCTAGATTAGGAGTAGTGTGGGCATATTCTATACCAGTATATATGAAATTAGTCTGTTTGGGTGGCATCCCCAAAGGAACAACTATCCCTACTGGCATGCTTGGTACTATTGGTCGCCCCATGTCTTGTGCAGACTCAATGATTAGCATGAAAGTTACGTTCTACACAAGATATTCACCTAGTACTATGTTGGCTAGGTGAATTATCACTTGCAGTGTAGATGACATTGTTGATGATGCAGGTGAGGTAGGGAGAGGTACCTCCTCAACTGTTTCTTGGAAATGTTCCTCCTCCATGGGAGTATGGACTCCTACGACTGATATGGTCAGAAGTTCTTTGGGTCCTTATTCCACTAGGGTAACCTTCAACTTTTATTTGTCTCTTGCCTTATCTATTGAAGGCTTTTCAAAAGTACTAGTATATTTGTATGTAGGAGGTGGTGTCGATGTGGATGGGTCACCTTGCATTGATCTGCTTTTGTTTCCTGGTTACGTGGTTGGGGGTGAAGGCCTAATGTACAAGTGAGTTGATAGAAGAAAAAAGTCTCCTGGAAAGTCAACTTGATGCACGTACTTGAATGGCTCTTCATCGGATGGAACCATGTGAACTTGTCCCTTGTGCACATACTTGATGCATTGGTGTAGGATTGAGGGCACGCACCGCATGTCTCTAATCTAGGGATGCCCTAGAAGGATGTTATATTGCATCACACCTTCTAACACATGACACATCATGGGGATGGTCTTATGTCCTACTTTTATAGGCAAAATGACTATACCCACTGTGGTGCACATTGCATTGTTAAAAGCCCTAAGTGTGTAGGAAGTCAGGATAATGTTGGACTTAGGGATATTCAAGTGCCCTATAGCCTTAGTGGTGATGATGTTAATCAATGAGCTCATATAGATCAGGACCCACTTGAATGGAATATCATTGATTGATGCAATAATGTGCAGATGCGGGTCTACTAAGGTATTAGGGATTATCTTAATTTTATGAATGTAAAAATGAATCACGGGATCTTGGAACTATTGTACTTGCCCCATAAAATGTGTGAATGTGTTAGGGTTTTGGATATGGAGCTCGATTGATCTCAAAATATCCATTAAAGTCTCCATGTGCCTAGGGGACTATCTTATGAGCTCATAAATGGATAACTTAGTTGGAGTCATTTGTATATTTTTTTCTAGTCTACTCCAAACAGTCACCATAGGTCTCATTGGTGGACTTTAAGGATTTTCATGCACCTATCTCTATCGAGGTTCAACCAGAATATTTATGGAAGTCATTGGAGGCTGTGGTTGCCCATATCTCTTACTCTTGGTTGCCACATTCACCAACTCAACCATTCCTATGCATTCTTGAATGGGTGGCTTGACTCGGACCTGGTTAACTTGGGTACCTTGATCCCTAGTGGCCTTGTGATTGGGCAATGAATTTTGGTAAATACCCATATCTCTATTATCAGGAGCTAGCAGGTTGTCAACTTTTAACTCTCCCTTTTCAATCATGTTTTGCACAACATTCTTGAATCTGATGCAATTCTCAATGTCATGCCCCTGTATCCTATGATATGGGTAGTATTGATCTTCTCTATATACCCTTGTCTTAGGACAGTTAGGATCTAGAATTTGCACGTTATGAAATATTATCCTCTGTGCCTAATTCAACTGATTAAACATTGACTGCATTGATTCATTCAGAGGCATGTAGTAGCGAGGTGGCTGACAATCTTTGTTCTATCCCTGATTGTTCTTAGGATCATAGTTGGATGGCGGAGGGTGAGCCTACTAATTCTGGGATTTTTGTCCATTCTCATCCTTTGGTGCGACCAACACAACCTAATTAACCTGAGCAGGCTTGGCCTACTTTTGCTTGTTCTTGTTATTATGATTATTCTTGCTCCATTCTTTCCTATTATGGAGCTTAAGATCTTCCTCATCAACCTTAATGTATTAAATAAGCTTGACTTGAGCCAAGGCTTATTCAAATGATTCATATTACTGTAGCTGCAATAGCAAGGAAATGTGCTTTACACAACTCTTGGTGAAAATTCGAACAAGTTCCTCTGTGGGGATGAAGAATGATAGTTTTGCCATGATTTTTCTCCACATGTCTTCATATTCCATCACTGGATCATCATCATATTGTTTCAAGTTGGCCAGATCAGATAAGTTCACCTTCTTCTTTGCTTCGAAGGAAAACCGTTCAAGGAACATATTCAACAATTTCTCAAAATCTGTGATGATATGCTTGGGCAACTGGTTGAACCATTGTGTTACCGCACCCGATAATGTCATGATAAATGTACTCAGTATCAGGGCATCGTTCTTCTCAAAATGAAAGCATGCATTCATGAATTTGTTCACGTGTTCCTGCACATCTCCCTCCCCCTTAAATTCATCTAACCTAGGCATATCAAAGTTCCTAGGATATGCTATACTTGGGACTGAGGAGCACAGAGGCTGGTTGTGGATCTTGCTCAATGTTGGCTTCTATCTACCTATGTCCTATTTCTCAAGAGATTTGACTCTCTTGGCAAGAATCTAGTATACCTTCAAGGAGATAACCTCATATTCCTAAATGTTATCTTGTAATGGTAAATGAGGTAGCCCTGTTTTGGCCTATTATGAGCATCTATACTCATATCATATAACCATGAATGGAGGTTTAGGATATATTTGTTCTTGGTCTTCCATCCCTACCCTTTCCTCATTTAATTTTGTTTGCTCGAGGTCAAGGTGTTGATGTTGTGAAGTGGGCTAAGCTTTCTCATTTCCTAGCCTAGTGCTTCTCTCCCACTAAGAATCAACATGTCTCTCACATCAATATCTTTCACCACCTATGTGCGCATCTGTTCGGGCCAACCTCTCTGTGAACTCCTCACACTCAGCTCTTTCTTCTCTTGAGCATTGTTCTTGTATGTGGATGTGCCTCTTCCTTCGCTCTTATTTCTCAAGAGCTTCTATACATTCTTGATCAACATGTAGATCCTCTTCCTGAAAGCACACCAGAAAAACAACGTACTGATATGGTGCAAACAAAAATAGATATAGATGCTAAGTCCTACGAATGCGATGAGCAATGCATGAAGGAAATAACACAGAAATGAGATGTGAGCAAACAAAATGAGGCCTCCTTTATTGATATTGCTTTTAATATAATTACAATACATCCCCCCTCTAGGGCTTAGAACATTTGATACAATTTGTTACATTAATGGATACCCGAAAGAAGCCACACTTCCAAGATCGGATGGTATGCTTCCAGCGTCTTTCATGTGCCCACACTCGAAGTGGGCGGGCTAAAAGTTTCCACCACTTGTGTCCATGTGTTCATAATTCCTTGCTGCCCCTCTAGTATTCTTGGTGGTGATATCCTGTGCATAGAAAGACAACAAATCATTAATAGCATATGTGTATCTAGAAAAAAATGCAATCCCCAAGGCCTCCAGCGGGAGCTTGTGGGATATCAATGATGCAACTAATAAATCAATTACAGAATGATATGGAAATGTAAATGACAATGTCTAGAATTGGTATCACCTAATTTTACATTGAAGCGGTGTCGGACGGCCCCGTTATGCTCGTTTGCCCGTCGGGGGCCTCTCCAAAGCAAGCGCTCCAATGTCCCACCTATGCTTATCCAAATCACCTGAAACTCATGAGTTATGCATTATATATAATTCTAATACTACCTAGATGCTTGTAATTTGAATATCCTATCCATATTCTCCTGTATGTGACAGGGGCACCCTACAAGCTAGTTAATACATAAAATAATAAAATGATCGTCAAATCATGTCAGAATGAGTTCAAACTTTAACAGGGGCATCAGGATATCATCTGGGACATATTGCAAAAGTAACAATAATTAAATCATGCACAGATTTCTAATTTCTCTGGGGTGGGACGCTGGGGACTGTCACAAAACCTGCAAAAAGTGACCTTGCACATGTCCTACCCAGAGGCCTCCAAAACTCCTGTAAACTTGTGGTTAGACTAAAAACAACATTTTGAGATGACCCAGAAGGTCATGTTTTGTATATTCTGCCCAGGTTATCTTGTATCCAAAGGCACTCCCTGTAGGTTAGTAGATGCATAAAATGACAAAAACCAGGTCAAATCATGTCAGAAAGCAATGAAATTTGGACAACAGTATAAGTACATTAGGTATAAAAGAATGCAAAAATAACAATAACAAAACTATGCACAAATTTCTAATCACTCCGGGGTGGGGCGATTAGGACTGCAGTAGTTTGGGGGGTGCCCGACGGTGGGACGCCCACCGTTTAGGGCCTATTTTTGACACCAATCCAAGTGGGATGGGTCAAAAACTTCCTAGGGGGTTGTGTCGATCAGTTTGGGGTGGGATTGTGGTCGATTTCTTGGGTTTTTGGATCTAGATTGCATTCCTAGTGTTCACCCGATAACCTCTCTTCCAAAAGAGAGATATTAGGGATGTAGGAAGCACAAAGAGGAGTGGGGGTATAGTTTGGCAGCACTTCGTTGCTCCAAATGCTCCAGCTCTCTTATTTTTTTTTTTTTGGTGAGGAGGCTCATTTTTTTATAGACCTAAGGGTCTCCTTTAGATGCACATGTGAGGGCGCCACTTGGCTCATTATGCCTTTTTGGGGGAGATAATATTCCTCCCTGATTAGGGCCTCCTTGATTGAGGCCTCCATGATTAGGGTAGGCTTGATTGAAGCCTCTCTAATTTGAAACCTTCCCTCGCAATCCCATGCCTTGAAGGTAGATTTAGGTGGTAGATTTGGGCTGCCATTTGTCAAGGTTTGAATTTTTTCCAATCAAACCTGCTAATCATCCCACCCTGGAGCGATTGCTGCTAATCATCCCGAGGTGGGATGAATAGGATTCTAATCGTCCCAGGGTGGGACGAATAGGGAGAAAAGTGCTTAAAAGGTGCAAAACTAACCTCTGACCTTCCAAAACTGATTTAGGAGTGGTTAGGACCACTGTTTAACCTCTGGAGGCTGCCCTAGTGGGTATGTATGCCAATTCGGTCAGTGCTTGTAGTCACATAATCGGATTGGTGTTGTTTTGGTGTCTATAGATGCCCCTTTTTGGGATGCGTTGTGTGTGGTGCAGTGCTAAGCAAAAATAGATGACCAAAGCACTTAATGATTAGGGTTTCTCAGTAACCTAACAAAATTTTGATGCCCCAAGTATGGAAAGGGCACGCATTCTTGAATCCTTGCTTTTGACGAGCTAAGGAGCTTAACTCAAGTGTAACCTTTTTCGATGAGGTGTACTTGATATTGGACATTGTTCAGACATGAATAGGCAAAGGGCACAACCTTTTGTCCAAGGAATATTTTCTTCATGCTTCCAGAATACCAAGTGTTTTTTTAGCTTGTGATTATTGCTTGTTTTCTGCCCCAAGCAGGAGCATGATTGTCTTTGTCAATGATTCTTTGAATGCATACCATTTCCTTGATTGGGTGTGTATTTGTTGATTGATGACTAAGTGTGACTACCCCCTCAAGTGACGAATCGATGAGGGAATGACCAAAAATGAGAAAAGCGACAAGTCACTTGACCCAAGATGACATTTTTAAGGGTGCCTTTAGTTGTTTTTGTTGAACGCTTATTGCAGTTTTCCAACCATCGAACCTGTTTTTGGTGGGTTTTGACCCTTTTTTTGACGCCTATTAGGGTAGAAATTATCGAAAATCCTCCTTCCCATGGAGTGGTCCAGCTATGATAGCCTTCTTAGGGAGTAGGATAATTAGTATTTGTGACCCCGACGGTATTTTTTCATGCCATGAATGTCAGGTGTAAAGGCACCTTTGTTCGACAGATTTATTGATGTTTTTGGTGCATTTTTTGGATGTAGTTTTTGTTGCTTTATTTCTTGCTCTGTAATCATCCCAGGGTGGGATGAATACCAATTTTGTAATCGTCCTAGGATGAAATGAGCACTAACTAGAGTTTTCATCCCAGGGTGGAACGATTACAGGCCTAACATCCTATATAAGGACAAAAACTAGGTTTTGGGCTCATTTACAATATTTTTTTCTTGGCAATTTGGAGTAGTGAGGAGGAGGAGTGTGGGTGTGCGTAGCGGAGGGTCTCCTATAGATATGGGAGGAGGAGCATAGAGATGCTTTGGTGGAGGTAATGCAGGAGAGGGATCTCCTACAGACTCAGTTGGCACAGTAGGATAGTACATTGGCTGTGTATCACCATCAAGATATGAAGTGGGGTCGATACCGGATAGAGTTAGAGATAGAGGTTGTTTGCCTCGATGGACAGTTGCCTATGCTTTATGGAGGTGGTCCATCACACCATACGAGAGGTAGTGAGACTAGACAGTCTGCATCATCTCATCGTAGGTAGCTAGATGAGGGTAGTTTTGGTGGGCATGGTGCGAGGGCTGGCAGCAACCGCCCTGAGAGGTCCCATAGGACCCATACTACTGGGGGTAGTTCCAGTCGCACCGATCCTGTGTGATCATGGTGGTCGATTCCCTAGGCTTTGGGGATTTTGAGTTTTTGGTTTTTGTGAGGTCAGAGAACCTTCTTATTGTAGCCTGAGGGCATTTTTACTTGATATATATACATGATTTTTTTTGTTTGAATATATACTTGTCATGGTTTATTGTTCTTTATGCACATTTATTTATGTTGATGTATGCATATGCTATTATTACTACGGATGATTTTAACTATATGATATAGATATATGCATATGGAATGGATGGAATGATTTGTTGGTATATAGGCGGTGGCACCATAGACTGTACAGGATTTACTGGCTTTCTGTACTATGAGATTGCTTTATGGAATAACTTTGCATTTATAATTTTTTCTTTGTATTTTCTGATGGTGATGTAAGTAATGAAATGTACAACAATTGTTTTAGAATGTAGTTAAGGTTTTTCTGAGACTCAGATGATTTAACTAACTAGTCAATACTGTATATTATATTACAAGACTTTCAAACAAGGTACGAATCAAACTTGAGTTTGACCAAGTTATTTCACATCCTTGTGTGTGCAATTGAGTTCGTTTATGTGGTATTCATAAGGATGTCGTCAGTGCCAGGTAGGTTGTCCACCAAACCTGTACTAAGGATCACCTAATTAGCTCCACTAACTCCTTTTGTTGCATTTAGTAGGATTAATCTACGACACAATCTAGGGTACCATAAGCTAGCTCATCCACATGTAAACATTGATCTATACATATGCCCAACAGCTAATGCGATAGATATTTCATCATGCAGTAGGTTTGCCACCAGTGACCAGTAGGCTATCCACCAAACTGGGACTGAGGATCACCTCATGAACTTTCAAATGCTGAGAATTCTAGGGATTCAATAGTTACTCCCTCTCTTTTAATGGGATATTTTCTCAGTAGTGATGATAATCACTATTTATTTTATTTGAGCTTGGGATTTTGAGCAGTGATTAGAATCGCTATTTCTTGTGCTTTTTTATTTGTGCACTTTTGATATTCATTTTTGGAGTTGGAATTCTTTGTAGTGGTAAAAACCACTATTTATTTTGGGGAATTGAAGGAATTTTTCTTGTCCTTTTTCCAATTCTTAGCATTCTTGGGGTCATTTGCACAGGGGGATGAGCGAGATAACGTTTTCACTATATGGTATCCTGGACCACTTTGCAGGTTTCGTCTTTCGTTCACACAACTTGGGAATTTTTATGTGTTTTAAGCTTGTGTTGGGATTCTATGTAACAAGGCATGATCCAAGTAAAACTCTACCTTGTAAAGATCGGTCTGACTTTGTACAACATTTGGCTAGAAATCTAAAGACAGCTGAATGACGAAAACCCTAAAGACATTAGAAGACAACTGACTATGATATGTTGAAAATGCGAATGGCATTATTCTTGTTAGATCATTTACAAAATGGAAAAATGTGGAAAATTATGGAATTGCCGAGTAATTATAGTCTATGGTGCATTTGACATGTATGACCAGCAAATATGCAATGTATGTATGCGATGCCTAATGCAGTTTTTTTTTTTGTGTTTTGATTTTTAAGATTATGCATGAAAGTGAGATGCAATTTTTTTTGTTATTTTTGATTATCTATTGTTTTTGAATATTCGTTGTGGATAGTTTAACCTGAGTGGGTGTGGCAAGTGATTCTTATGGATCCTTGGAGGTTTTGACCAAAGGGATTATAGATACCTTTGGGGCATTTTGGGTGACCAAGCGGTGGAGAGAATCCTTGGAGATTTTGGTTTGACCAACAATATTATAGATACATTTGGGGCGTTTTTAGTTGACCAAGCAATTTTTGGAACCCTTGGAGATTTTGGTTTGACCAAAGGGATTATAGATACCTTTGGGGTGTTTTTGGTTGACCAAGTGATTGTGGGAACCCTTGGAGCTTTTGGTTTGACCAAAGGGATTATAGATACCTTTGGGGTGTTTTTGGTTGACCAAGAGATTGTGGGAACCCTTGGAGCTTTTGGTTTGACCAAAGGAATTATGGATACCTTTGGGGCATTTTGGGTGACCAAGCGGTGGCGAGAACCCTTGGGGCTTTTTGTTTGACCAAGCGATTGTGGGAACCCTTGGAGCTTTTGGTTTGACCAAAGGAATAATGGATACCTTTGGGGCGTTTGGGGTGACCAAGTGGTGGAGAGAACCCTTGGGGCTTTTGGTTTGACCAAGAGATTGTGGGAACCCTTGGAGCTTTTGGTTTGACCAAAGAGATTATAGATACCTTTGGGGAGTTTTAGGTTGACCAAGCGATTGTGGGAATCCTTGGAGATTTTGGTTTGACCAAAGGGATTATTGATACCTTTGGGGTGTTTTTGGTTGACCAAGCGATTGTGGGAACCCTTGGAGATTTTGGTTTGACCAAAGAGATTATGGATACCTTTGGGGCATTTTGGGTGACCAAGCGATGACGAGAACCCTTGGAGATTTTGGTTTGACCAAAGGGATTATAAATACCTTTGGGGTGCTTTTGGTTGACCAAGCGATTGTGGGAACCCTTGGAGCTTTTGGTTTGACTAAATGGATTATTGATACCTTTGGGGCGTTTGGCTGACCAAGAAATTTTGGGAACCCTTGGAGCTTTTGGTTTGACCAAATGGATTATGGATACCTTTGGGGCATTTTGGGTGACTAAGTGGTGGCGAGAACCCTTGGGGCTTTTGGTTTGACCAAAGGGATTATAGATACCTTTGGGATGTTTAGTTGACCAAGTGATTGTAGGAACCCTTGGAGCTTTTGGTTTGACCAAAGGGATTATAGATACCTTTGGGGCATTTTAGGTTGACCAAGAAATTGCGATAATCCTTGGAGTTTTTGGTTTGACCAAAGGGATTATTGATACATTTGGAGAATTTTGGGTGACCAAGTAGTGGCGAGAACCCTTGGGGCTTTTGGTTTCACCAAAGGGATTATTGATACCTTTGGGGCGTTTTGGGTGACCAAGCGATGGTGAGAACCCTTGGGGCTTTTGGTTTGACCAAAGGGATTATAGATACCTTTGGGGTGTTTTTGGTTGACCAAGCGATTGTGGGAACCCTTGGAGCTTTTGGTTTGACCAAAGGGATTATGGATACCTTTGGGGCATTTTGGGTGACCAAGTGATGGCGAGAACCCTTGGGGCTTTTGGTTTGACCAAAGGGATTATAGATACCTTTGGGGTGTTTTTGGTTGACCAAGCGATTATGGGAACCCTTGGAGCTTTTGGTTTGACCAAAGGGATTATGGATACCTTTGGGGCATTTGGTTGACCAAGCGATTGCGGGAACCCTTGGAGCTTTTGGTTTGACCAAAGGGATTATGGATACCTTTGAAGCATTTTAGGTGACCAAGCAGTGGTGAGAACCCTTAGGGCTTTTGGTTTGACCAAATGGATTATGGATACCTTTGGGGTATTTTGGGTGACCAAGCGGTGGTGATAACCCTTGGGGCTTTTATAATGCGCCATGGCTCTCTAAATGTTGAATGGACACAAATGACTGATGTTCAAGGGTTCTAGTTCCTTGATTCCTTCAAGAGAGGCGAGCCGGTATGTTCCAAGTCCTATTTTATAGTCGATTACATAAGGACCTAACCAATTTTTTGTGAACTTGTCCCTTAAATGGGGTGGCAAGTTAGAATTTTTTTGGTTCTATTTTAAGACCAAGTCACCGACCTGAAAGTCCCTCAGGTGAACTTTCATGTTGTATGCCTTCTTAAGTCACTCTTGATAGATATGTAAATGCTCAAGAGCATTGATGCGTTGTTCGTCGAGTAACATAAGTTGGTATAACCGGCCCTGTCATGCAGTGTCATCATCGATGAAATCTTGCATTGATATGTGTAGGGAGGGTATTTCCAACTCAAGAGGCATGACTGCCTCGGAGCCATACACTAGCAAAAATGGAGTTGCCCCAGTGGGTGTCCGAATGCTAGTGCGATAAGCCCATAGGGCAAGTGGTATTTGGATGTGCCAATCCTTATGACTATCTATGACCGTATTTTTAAGAATGGCAACTAGCATTTTGTTTGACGACTCTGCTTGCCCATTTGCTTGTAGATAATAAGGTGTCAAAAAACTATGCTGAATTTTGTACTTTATTGTCAAAGCACGCATATTTTTGTTCTTAAATGACGTCCCATTATCCGAGATGATCTTGGATGAAATACAAAATGACATATGATGTTATGTAAAATGAAATCCATAATATGGGGCCCAATCGTAGAGGTAAGCAGAATTGCTTCCACCCACTTAGTGAAGTACTATGTGGCCATTATGATAAACGTGTGATGACCTGAAGCTGTAGGGGAGATCTTTTCGATGAGATCTAAGCCCCATTGCTAAAATGGCCAAGCTGATTGGATCGACTGCAAGGCATGAGAAGGTACGTGTGTCAAGTTAGCATGGTGTTGACACTTCACGCACTTCTAAACATATGCACAAAAATCTCACTCTAAATATGGCCAATAATAGCCCATGCAAAGAATGCACTTTACGATGGCCATATCGTTAAAGTGGCCACCACATGTACCATCGTGCGCTTGGATGATCACCCAAGTGGACTCCTACTGGTCCAAGCAACGGAGGAGGATTCCTTCATAGCTTCGACGGTATAAAATGTCTCCTAGCAAGACATGTTTTGTCACTTTCTATTTGAATGATCTTTTCATGGCATGCGACAATCCAAGTGGAAGGCTACCTAACTTGAGATAGTCTCTTATGGGTGTGTACCAATCCTACTGATCAGAAACCTTAATGGTATGAACGGTTGATCCCTCTTGAATTTCATCCCTAGCAAAAGCTGGGTGGGAAAGAACTTGTAAAAATAGCGTTGTGTTGGTATTAAGAGGGGTTGGAGAGAACAAAGACCACCAGTTGGCATGATTCAGACTATCATGGATTTGAGAGAACCTATCCTGATATGGTTCAATCTGGATCAGGTGGATTCCTTGCATTATGTCAGAGCTTGCATGCTCCATCGTGGATTGTGATAACATTTTGAATTGAATGGTTGTCATCTCACCAAAAATGTATTGTGGTATTAGTGACCCCAAGGAGGCCATAGTGTCTGCAAAATAATTCGATGATAGAGGGAGTGCCTCGATGTCGTACCATTCAAGCTTTGCCAGGAATTTATCCACAAGGGCTTTGTAGGCCTACAGAACTGGGCATTTGCATTGGAATACCCATTTCACTTGGTTGACAATTAATAGTGAATCACCAAATATATTCAAGCATTTGATGTTCATGGTGATGGCTATCTGAAGACCTATGAGCAAGGCTTCATATTCAACATTGTTATTGGTGCACGAGAAATCAATTTTAAATGATAAAGGCATTAGAGCCCTTTGCATTGTGAAAAACATGATTCCCATGCCACCCTATTTGGATTCTCAATCCTAACATTATTAGTTAGTATAAGTTAGTATTATTAATCATTTAACTATTATATTATTAACTTATAAAGTGAACCATCACAACACTTCATAACGTGAACCATCATGTCTCTTCATACGTGAACCATCATGTCTCTTAACCAACGTAGCTTTAGGGTAAATATATATATTAGGTTGGCCATCCATATCAAATCATCCAATAAGTAGAATAATAAGCATAGATTCTAAGGAGGGAGCCCCCTATAGTGGCAAAGCGATTATAAGGGATCCCCATTTGAGTGGCCTGCGATTACATTTACATGAATTTGTTAATAATTTTATAGTAAGACCTTGGGGTCTTACCATTTGGTATCAGAGCCATGTGGGATCCAACCATGTGGTATTTGCTCAAAGATCTTCATCAAATCACTTATGTGCATGAGTATCAAACTCGGTTTGAGGATATCACCAAACACAACACAAGATTGGATGAATCAATTCTCATCAATGGCTTCATTAGGGGATTAAAAAAGGAAATTAGAATAGAGGTGACAAGGTTCAATCCCTTTACCATGATGCAAACCTATGGATTGGCAAAATTAGTTAAAGATAAAATCAATGTACAACAATGATTAGGGAAACCAATTATGGAAAAATTATTGACCACTTACATCGCTCCCAAACCTATGCATAATGGAAGGGCACAAAGCACTTAAACAACCCCCAAATATAACCGAACTTTATAAATTAAACATCTTAGCTTTGAGGAGATGAAGGAACGACAAGCAAAAGGACTCTGTGATAATTATGATGAACAATTTGGACCCCACCATAAATGTGTTACACTAAAATTGTATTTATTGAAGGAAGTTGATCCATGTCTCTCCATAGAGCAAGCAAATGAGGTATTTGTGTTCGAAGCGACCAATGCACCTACTCACCGTAATGAAGACAATGAGGTCGATGTGTAAGAAGTGATTGATGTACCAAGCAAGTATGAGGTAGACATACCCAAAGTGATCAATGCTAGCCAAACATGCACTCTACAAGACCTACACATACCTTCCTCACCAATAGTGAGTTATTACCATATGACCAAACCTATTCGGAACCAACGTACAGTGACTACACACTCCTTCTCTGTTGGCTCTACCAAGGAACTAAAAAAGGATATGAAATCACCACCATCATTTTTGATGCATCATTCTGAAGTATTTGAGGAACCCCAAGGGTTTCCCTCCCATCGTCATCATTATTTTACTAAGGAATATTCTACTATTGTTCTTGGCAACCCCCCGCTAATGCTTCATCCTTCTCGATATCCCTGCCTACGAAAGGATGCCATTAAAATAGTCCAAGAACTTACACAAATACTTCTTGGAAAAAAAAGGACAAAGCTTCTCACTTTGAGCTTTGAGGACAAAGCTCTTTTTAAGGAGGGTGGCATGTTAGGATCCTCAATACTAACATTATTAGTTAGTATTATTAATCATTTAATTATTATATTATTAACTTATAAAGTGAACCATCACAACCCTTCATAACGTGAACCATCATGTCTCTTCATACGTGAACCATCATGTCTCTTCACCAATGTAGCTTTAGGGTAGATATATATATTAGGTTGGCCATCCATATCAAATCATCCAAGAAGTAGAATAATAAGCATAGATTCTGAGGAGGGAGCTTCCTATAGTGGCAAAGCGATTATAAGGGATACCCCTTTGAGTGGCCTATGATTACATTTACATTAATTTGTTAATAATTTTATAGTAAGACCTTGGGGTCTTACCACACCCCCTTGCTCACATTTAGAACCATCAAAAAATAAGGTTATGTCAGCCTGTGACTCAGGCTCATTAGAATATGGTGATTCTGAGACATGGAAGACCCCATCATCGGGCAGCACTACGATCAGAGGCTGATCATCTTCGAGAGGAGCCTATGCTAGTTGATCGACGATGACTTGACCTTTTATGGAATTTTGTCCAATGAATTCGATGTCAAACTCCATCAACAACATGATCCATTTTACCGTGTGACTACTGTGATAAGTATGACTCATCATGTACCGCAATGGATTCTCCTTAGACACAACATATGTCGTATTGCTCAATGTGTAATGGCATAGCTTTTTGGTGGCAAATACCATCGCCAAGCATAGCTTCTCAACGTATGCATAGTTAAGTTCATAACTGACCAGGGTGCGGCTAAGATAATAATTAGTCTGTTCTTTATGTAATTCATTTTTCTAGGCTAGCATGGCACCCAGTGCCACCTCAATAGCTGAGATGTATAAATAGAATGACACTCCTGGTCTAGGTGGTTCCAATACTGGTGAAAAAGCCAAGTATTGTTTGATGTCATCGAAGTTTGACTGGCACTCGTCATCCTAAAGAAATGCTACCCCCTTGTGTAATAATTTATTCATGGGTCGACACTTGTCAGATAACTATGCTATGAAGCGCTTGATCGACATGATCTTACCCTACAAGCTTTTGAGCTGCCTGATGGTGGTTGGGGGAAGAATTTCAAGGATTGCCTTGAATTTATTTGGATCTACCTCGATTCCTCATTTTGAGACTATGAAACCCAAGAGTTTTCCATATGTGATGCCAAATACGCACTTCTTGGGGTTTAGCCTAACCTTGTGTTCGATGAGGCGATCAAGGATCTTGCATAAGTCATCGAGATGATTTTGGCACAAAAGATATTTGGCCAACAAATCATCCATATAATATTCCAAATTTTTATGCATGTGATCATGGAAGATGTATGTCATAGCGCGTTGGTAGGTGGCACCAGCATTTTTAAGTCCAAAGGGCATGACCTTATAAAAAAATGTCCCCCAAGGCGTCATGAACGCCATTTTTAGTTGATCATCGGGATTGATACAAATATGGTTGTATCTTTAGAAACCATCCATGAGGGAAAGCATTTCGTGGCCTGTTGTAGCATCTACCAAAGTGTTGATGCTAGGCAATGGGAAATCGTCCTTGGGACTCTCTTTGTTTAAATCTCAAAAATTGATGTATATGTGAATCCTCCCATTAGTCTTTTTGATGGGTGCCATGTTGGATAGCCATGGTGGGTAATCTATGCAGATGACAAATTGTGCATCCAACAACTTTTGTAGCTCATCTTTGACCATTAAGGCCACTATTGGGTGCATCTTACGTAGCTTTTACTTGATTGGCTTAACTGTCGGATCAAGTGTTATATTATGCATGACTAGCTATGGGTCTAGCCTCGACATGTCTTTGTAGGACCATGCAAAAACCTCCTTCTTATCTTTGATAAGGGCAATGTAATTGGATTGCTCTTCGGAGGATATACTTACCCCCAGCTTGATGATTTACGAATTCATTGGATCAGAACCGATGTATACGTCAATCATTTCTTTGACTGACATGTGGGATCCATCCTCCAACTGGTGTGGAGTTGGGATCAGGTGGATATCATTTATTGAATTTAGATCTACGTTGGGAACGTCGGGTTCCTCTTCAGCATGGAATATATCTTGAGTCTATCCTGGGGTGAAATGAAACATCTCACCGTAAGGCCAATACTCTGATGGGGATGGTGGTGAGTCAGTGTGATCCCAGTCTATGGCATCTAGGTCTAGATAAAATGGTCGTGTTGGATCGGTTGGATTACGGATGGGGGTGGTTAAATCAATGGAGATCATGTTGATGGAATGAAATTGGTATCCATTTCCATGTGGGTGTTGATTCAGACATCCTTGGTGATCCTTGTACCCTAGATCTGGCTCTGTGGGTACTGGCACAAAAGGATCGGCCCTATGTGTGGATAGAATGATAGGATCTACCCTTGGCACTAATGGCCCTATAGGGTCTCTAGGTGGGAGGTGCTCCTTGTATGTCTGAAGTGGTGGATGAAGAACTTGGTTTAACTGTACTTGGTTTAAATTCCACCTATGCCTTGGTCCCATATTTAGATGTTCAAACATATCATCGATGTCTATGGGGTATTCTTGTTGCCTCATATGGTCGATATATGCCATATCAATCTCATCCTCATAGTCGCTATCAAATATCCATAGGCCTTCATTGGATCTGACAACTATGTGCCCCTTTGTCTGGTATAGCCTCCCACTAGGAGTTTCTTGATCACTATCCTCTTTCTCTACAAAAACTAGAAATTTGGCACGTAGGTAGTCGATGTTGAAGAAGATATTTGGACCTTCTTCCTTCGGTGGATCACTTGGCCTTATGGCCGGCATGGGAGGCTTGTTTTGTTCAAGCAAGTTGATTTGGTCCCTTTTGTGTTGTTATGCTCTTTGCGGGAGGGCTAGATTCTCTGGAGGTAGCAATTGCCTGATCAAAAAATTAAAGGGGAACATTGCCATGAAGTTATCTTGATAGTCCTCAATGGGTGTCACCTGCGAGTGATTGCTATCAGACTCAAAAGGGTCCCAAGGTGCTACCTCATAATCTGACTCATCTTCAGAAGACCCCACTTGATCTTGTTCATATCCCTCTTGGAGGTTACTTCTTGAACTTTACCCTTCCTCGATCAAAGGGGAGGGGTTGGTGAGTTCAACAAAATTTGTTGTTAACAATGGGAGATAATCCCCTAATGTGTATGTTATGTTGGGATTGGCATATGGATCTTGTGCCAACCCATCCCTGTTGCATAGACCTAGGCCTTGCATGGTTTCTACTAATATGTCGAGGGGCAAAGGGTGGTTGAACCCTACTCCTGATTTATCATATTGCATCTGGTATCTCGGTTGACAAATAATGTGCATTCCTTGTTCGTATATGCCCAATCCATATCCATGCAAATTACATTAGTCTAGGTATTTCAAGGCAAAGTCCAGGTTGGATAGATAGTCAACATTCTCAACAAATGGCTCTTCGTCCTCTTCCTCTTGTAGGTAGGGTGCAATGCCATTCTCGAGGCCCCCATATACAAAATTGGTCTGATTTGGTGGGTAGCCTAAAGTGACAATAGTGTCGATGGAGAGGCGAGGTCTCCCCATGTCTTGCATGGATTCGAGCGTGGGTGTTGCCACAATATTCCACACTAGGTACTCCCCCAGGCCCGTATTGGCCATCTCAATGGTAATCATCGACGATTGAGGGGGAGGGAATGGGAGTTCTCCCTGAGTCCACTCCATGTTGGGTGAACTAGGTGTCTCGACTTCCATTCGGTTGGGCACCTCTTCAATAGAGATGGTTGATACTAATGGTGGTACCTCCTCTAGGGGCCTCTTCCCGTTGTCCTTCGGTGTGGCCACCATATGTGGCATCTTTGGTGAAGGAACAGACGATGAAGATGGGCCATGTTGGTGAGTTTAGGGACTCAACAATGAGGATGTGGGCAGAATCGAACCCTGTGTGGACGGATTCAATTGAAAGTCCAAATGTGTCGATGGGAGGGTTGATTGTGGCATCAACTGCACCACATTGCAAAATTTAAAGGGCTCTAAGTCTGCTGGGACTACATATTCTTGCTCTTCATATGTGTATTTGAGGCATTGATGGGCTATCGAAGGGACACACTTCATGTCCCTGATCCAAGGCCGACCTAGCAAGATATTGTAGGCCATCTCACCCTCAATGATGTGACACAATGTAGGAATGGTCTTTTGTCCTACTTGGATGGGCATGACAATTGTGCCAACCTTCGAGCATAACGCGTCGTTGAATTCTCATAGAGTGTAAGTGGATGCCACAATGTGGGATACTGGCAGCTTAAGGTGTTTTAATGTCGTTGTCATGATTATGTTGTTGGATGAGCCAGTGTCCAACAACACCCTCTTGAATGGAATCATGTTGACCCATGCAATGACATGCAGGGGTGGATCCACCATATCACCAGTCACCAATTTTAGTTCGTCTTCCTTGAAGGTTATGACTGGTTCTATGCATTGTCTCACATGTCCCATGAAATTTTTGAAAGAATTGGCTTCGTGGGGTTGTAGCTCAATGGTTTTGAGTATCTCCATCAGAGCCTCTCGATGGGGCGACGATTGTTGGATGAGCTCATAAATGGAGAGCCTAGCCGACATGGTCCTTAAACTTTGAGTAAGTTTAGTCTGAATAGTGGCCACTGGTCTAGGCAGGGGAGGTTACATAGGGTGTTTTGAAGGTTGTGACGTTGACGGAACATCTCATGTAGCTGCAGCGGGTGCAGTCGTGTTTGGGTATCTTTTGTTCTATGTCACGATGCTTATCATCCCTACGTATCCTTGCATGGGGTAGTTTTGTGTTACCTTGTTCACTTGTAAAGTCTTTGCCTACGCATCATGGGCAGGCAGGGGGTCTTTGAAGACCTCCATCTGTTGGTTGCTCAGTGCTACGGGACTATCTACCATGAGCGTTATGTTGTCTATCAAGTCCTGGACTAAGTGTTTTAATTTCCAACAAGTGGAGATTTCGTGTCCTTTCTGTTGGTGAAATCTACAATATAAGTCTTCCCTATAGACCTTGGGTTTTGGTGTGTTGGGGTCTATGGGTCAACTTTTCAGCAAGTTTATCAGGTTTACCGTGAACAAGCGGTCAAACAAGTAGTCTCTAGACTCTATGAATTATGTGAATTTTCACCTAGGGCGACGCTACTGATTTTGCTCTTGTTTATGATTTTCCTTTTTATAGTTATCAAGAGGAACTGCCTGATAATTACCCTTTGGGGGCTATGTCATTTTTGTAGGCTTTGGTATAGTTATGGCAACCTGATTGACCATGATGGGTTTCGGTTGCGTGGGCCTAGTTTTAGCATTTTCAGGCCACTCTTTCTTGCATGGCTTGGAAATCTCGTCGTCTTGTATTTTGATCTCCTCAATTATCTTGGCTTGCACCAGGGCTTCTTCAAGGGTGGCATATTGTTGCAGCTACAATAGCATGAAGATCGACCTTAAGCAACTCTTTGAAAACATTTGAGTCATTTCGACCATGGGAGGGAGGTAAGGTAGCTCTGAAAGCAATGTCCTCCACCAATTCCTATAAGCAACCATGGTATCATCATCATACTACTTAGGGCCAACTAGGTCGCTTAAGGATGACTTCTTCTTGGTGTTGAAGGTAAAACGTTCAAGGAACGCGTCCACTAGCTGGTCTAGATTATTGATGCTATGCTTCGGCAATTGGGTAAACCAATCCAAGGCAGGGCCTACAAACGTGGTTATAAATGTTCTCAGAAGAAATGCATCGTTGTCTTGAATGCCAAAGCATTGATTCATGAACCTTGTTACATGCTCTTGGGCATCCTCATCCCCTCTAAAAATTGCCAATTGAGGCACTTTGAAGTGGTCAAGGTATGGGGGTGCCAGAACTGAAGGATGCACAGGGTGACTACAGAGCTGGTGTAAGGTGGGCTTTTGGGGCCCGAAGTCTTAGTCTCCATAGAATCTAAGCGCTCCAATAGTTCTTTGTATGGATCAGAGGATTTTATTTCCTCTTATTTGGTTTGTTCCCATTATGAATTGCGAGGAACTTGATGCCTATGGAGGGGTGGCCGGATAGTGCCCCCCTACCTTGGTAGGGCATTTTAGCCCGCTCTTCTTCTTGCTTAAATTACTCATAGGCATCTTGAGGAGTTTTTGGGCATGACCTATAAACATGGACAGGTGCTCGAGGAAGGCACCCATCATTGGTCCTAGGAGTGGCCTCCCACTCAGGTCTAGGAGGTCTTGGAGGCAACGCTTGATAAGGTCGTGGAGACCTGTCTCATACTAAAGGGTTGTGCCTCTCATAAATTTATGTCCTATGCATGCGAGGGGTTGGAATCCTCTCATGCATAGTGTTTTGGAACAACTCATATTTCTGGCGTTGAATGTGCTCTTTGTTGAGATGATATAGTTTTTCTAATTTCTACTAATCTTGCCTAAGCTACGTGATTTGCGCTTGGAGGGCAGCATGTTTGGCAAATGCCAAGTTGATTTGTTATGTCGTCCTAGGTCTAGGAGGCCTAGATGCCTCCCCTACATATCTATCTTGATCATGGTGATCTGATATCTCTATGGGTCGCTTTCCTCTGTCGAGGTTAACAGAATTCACTTGAGGCTCTGGACTCAATAGGTGATCTTGATAATCAGCAGGTACGGAGGTGCATTGCCCCTGCACGGTGTATTTCTCTTAAGGAATATATTAGTTTTCCTCATGCTCCCTTTCGTACATGTGAAAGGGATGGGTGGATTTGGCTTGCCCTATCTTAATATCCTTGCACTCTATATTTGACCTATTAGTTCTAACAGTAATGAGGGGTGGAGGAGGAATGATATAATCATGTGGGCCCTCATTATGAACCCTATGCTGCTCTAGCGCTTCATCACGTAGTGGCCACTCATAATGAGTGTCTAAGGGGGCCTTACCATGTGTGTACTCCTCCTGAGAGGGTCTGTGTTGAATGGGAGTGCCCCTCAAAGGGGTGCCTCTATAGTCCTATTCTATAGTGGTATAGTGTGGACTATGTTGTGGGTCAGGTTGCCAAGGTGGTATAACCAAGTCCTTAGGGCTATAACGGAGGCGACTTGTGCCTCCTTACATACTTTTTGCAACTTCTGCCCGTGATTGGGCTTGGCTATGGGTATACACCATGGTGGTGGTTTTTCTAAAAAGATATGTATATTTTTATCTCCTTTACAATTTTTATGCTATACCAAACAAAATGGGACCACACAAACAAAGAAATGATTATCTTGTTTACAGATTAAATGTGTGTCCTAGATCTGGTTCAGTGTGTTTGATTTTTGTTATGTAAATATTATAAAGAAAAATTTGTTATACATGCATAATGAGGGCTCTTGTATCTCCAAAATGGTCACCCCTTCAATATACCATTGTCAGGTCATTATACCGAACCTCTCAATATACCCGCCCTTACGTGAGGGAAACTATTGGTATGCGAGAGCAGAACAGTAAGTGGAACATAGGCGATACGAAAGGGGGATCACTCTTTAATTGAAACCTACCTTAGAAGACTTATCCTCATGCACAGGGAATCACCCCCGCTACACTTGGTCAGCTTTCGTTAGGATTTACGTCTAGCAATAGTCATGATCAGGGTATATGTATGCAAAATCCAAGCCAAGGTGGTGATGAAACCCACCGTTGGTCTTGATCAAGTGTTGGGGTATTAAGACCAACTCCTTGATGTTAATTTTATTAGGTGGTGTGTGTGGTTCCTTTTAATTTTGTAAAGAAATAAAACATACAGAAAAATATGATTTTCACTAAAAGTATGTTTTATCTTTCAGAGAAAATTAGTAGCAAAAAGGAAATCATAAAACCTAACTAGAACTGAAACCTATAATGAGGACTTGCCATTTGTGCAAGTATCATGCAAGCAAACCAGAGAAAAATGCATTCCTAATCAAGTTCCTTCCATTTAATTTACTCTATGTTTTTATTTTTATTTATTTTTATTGCAAGAAAGGAAAATAAACTACTTAACCTTTCTATGCAAGTGTCTGAAAATAAAGCAAAGAAAATAGAAAATTGCAAAAACAAAAAGTAGAAAAACATAGAGGATGTTCAGAAGGCCTACCTCCTCTCTGTCTAAACCAGATACCTCAAAGTTTCTGCTCATAAAATGCACAGAGCTCTAATAATCATGGGGTGGGATGAATAGCAGATCTGCATTTGTCACAGGGTAGGACGAATACATATTCGTCCCACAGTGGCATGAGTAGCAGTCCAGTGCCCGAATGAGTAACACATTAATGGATGCCCGAAAGAAGTCGTGCTTCCAAGATCGAACATAGAAATATCAGAAAGATCAAAAATATTGCATGGTTTTGTTACTGTTCTTTTTGCATTATTTTATATCTAATGTACTTATGCTATTGTCCAAATTTCATTGCTTTCTGACATGATTTGACCTGGTTTCTGTCATTTTATGCGTCTACTAACCTACAGGGAGTGCCTTCAGATACAAGATAACCTGGGTAGAATCTGCAAAATCTAACATTCTAGGTCATCTCAAAATATATTTTTTAGTCTAACCACAAGTTTGCAAGAGTTTTGGAGGCCTCTGGGTAGGACATTTGCAAGGTCACTTTTTGTAGGTTTTACGACAGTCCCCAGCATCACACCCCAGAGCGATTAGAAATTTGTGCATTATTTCCTTACTTTTCCTTTTGCAATATGTCTTATACGATATCCTAATACCTCTGTTAAATTTTGAACTCATTCTAACATGATTTGACGATCATTTTATTATTTTATGTTTTAACTAGCTCGTAGGGCACCCCTGTCACATACAGGAGAATTTGGGTAGGATATGCAAATTATGAGCATCTGGATAGTCTTAGAATTACATATAATTCCTAACTCATGAATTTTAGTTGATTTGGATAAGCATAGGCGGGACATTGGAGATATTGCTTTGGAGAGGCCCCCGACGGGCAAACGAGCATAACGGGGCCGTCCGATGCCGCTTCGATGCAAAATTAGGTGATACCAACTATAGATGTTGTCCTTTATATTTCCATATCATTCTATAATAAATTTATTAGTCACATCACTGATATCCCACAAGCGCCCACTGGAGGCCTTGGGGATTGCATGTTTTTCTAGATACACATATGCTATTAAAGATTTGTTGTCTTTCGGTGCACAGGATCTCACCACCAGGAATACTAAAGGTTGGTACCACCAGCCGACTATTTTCTTTGATGCTCGGGATGCCCTAACAGTTGTGTATTTGGAGTGGCTTGATGCCTTTGGGCTCAAGCACGTGACGTGTCTAGATCCTGTGGTGGGGGATCAGGCATATTTGACTGCCCTGATCAATCTGTGGGATCCCCACACCAACACTTTTCATATCCCAATAGGGGAGATGACTGTTACTCTGGAGTATGTGTATCGGATTCTACGGATTTTTATTGATGGACTGCCTACCTGGATGACCCACCATGACTAGCGGACAGTGGTATTGACACGATGTTTTGGTCTGGCGATGGAGAGGGGGTGGAGAGGGTAGAGGCTAACTACTATAAAGGCAATATTCTGGTGTGGTGGTGGCTGGAGAAGGGCATATTAGGGGTGAGGCATGCTTTGATCATGACCCTCATATCCAATATGCTACTTCCTGACTCCTTAGGTGCAAGGTTCCCTTGGAACCTACTTGAGTTGGTTTTCACATTGGTGGAGTGTCCTACATCATCTCCACTTATTATGAGATGGGGTCAAACATTATTGGCATAGTTGTACGACAAGTTGTATGAGGTTCGTTGTCGAAATAAAAATGGGATCAGGTGCAGCTATCTCTTGCAATGCTGGGGGTGGCAGCACATAGTTGTGGAGCGAGCACAGAGTTTTCCTTGGACCACCCGAGGTGAGATGGCAGATCAGGAAATTGGATATGTCGATTTATGGCGGAGGTCAGAGGAGCATGGACAGAGTCGACGATGGGCAGGTGACGTAGGTCACTATACTGATGCCTTCTCTCGTCTAGTGCCAGGGAAGGTGTTTTGGCTGCCGTACCGGGACTATCCAGCCTGGACTAAGGCTGAAGAGTGGCTCCAATGTGTGCATAGGGGTATATGGTTTATTGGGCGGCATGGGATAGAGCAAGAGTACTTCCCATATATCTGGGTGACGTGGTATTTTGGGGTACATCGGGGATTGCATGGTGATCCCTTAATCTATCGGTGTTGCGATGACGAGAAGACTCTAGTCTGGCCTACCATTGAGCATCTGGGCAAGGGGTCTGATGCAATTATTGATGTACCCAATGTGGACAATGTCGGGGTGACTACAGAGTATGACCGGTGGTGGATTATGTGGTGATGACAAAGTGAGGGGCCTCTAGGAGGTATGGATACTGCAGTAGCAGGAGGTGGGGGTGCAGAGGCATCGGTGGAGGTTTGGGGGGCTTCGCTTGATGATGTTGACATGGTGGAGGTCTATGACTTCACCAGCGATGGAGATGATTTGGGGGTTCTAGAGCAGCCAAATGTATAGGATGTCCCAGAGTAGTGGATGCCAGAGCAGCAGGCCATCCTGGAGGTGCCTATGCCTCAGGTTGTCTTAGGGGATATGGAGGTCGGGCTTTGTGCTGAGATAGCGCAATTGGAGGGTCTCCTACGGATATGGGAGGAGGAGCATAGAGATGCTTTGGTGGAGGTAACGCAAGAGAGGGATCTCCTACGGACTCAGTTGGCATAGCGGGATAGTGCATTGGTTTTGTATCGCTAATGAGATATGGAGTGGGGTCGATATCGAATAGAGTTAGAGACAGAGGTTTTCTGCCTCAGTGGATAGTTGCCTATGCTTGATGGAGGTGGTTCATCGCATCATACGAGAGGCAGTGAGACTGATTAGTCTGCATCATCTTATCGTAGGCGGCTAGGTGAGGGTAGTGTTGGTGGGCAGGTTGTGAGGGCTGGCAACAGCCACCCTGAGAGATCCCATAGGACCCATACTACTGGGGGTAGTCCCAGTCACACTGATCCTGCATGATCATGGTGGTCGACTCCTAGGCTTTGGGGATTTTGAGTTTTTGGTTTTTTTTGAGGTCAGAGGACCTTCTTATTGTAGCCTGAGGGTATTTTGTCTTGATATATATACATGACTCTTTTTTTTTTGGTTTGATTACTTACTTGTCATGGTTTATTGTTCTTTATGCACATTTATTTATGTTGATGTATGCATATGTTATTATTACTGTGGATGAGTTTAACTATATGATATAGATGTATGCATATGGAATGGATGGAATGATTCGTTTGGTGTACAAGTGGTGGCACCATAGACTGTATAGGATTTACTGGCTTTCTATACTATGTGATTGCTTTATGGAATAACTTTGCATTTGTAATTTTTGTTTTGTATTTTCTAATGGTGATGTAAGTAATGAAATGTACAACAATTGTTTTAGAATGTAGTTAAGGTTTTTCTAAGACTCAGATGCTTTAACTAACTAGTCAAGACTATATATTATCTTACAAGACTTTCGAACAAGGTACGAATCAAACTTGAGTTTTACCAAGTTATTTCACATCCCTGTGTGTGCGATTGAGTTCGTTTATGTGGTATTTGTAAGGATATCATCAATGCCAGGTAGGTTGTCCACCAAACTTGTACTGAGGATCACCTAATTAGCTCCACTAACTCCTTTGTTGTATTTAGTAGGATTAATCTACGATGTAGTCTAGGCTATCATAAGCTAGCTCATCCATATGCAAACATTGATTTGTACATATGCCCAATAGTTAATGCAACAGATATATCGTCATGCGAGAGGTTTGCCACCAGTGACCAGTAGGCTATCCACCAAACTGGGACTGAGGATCACCTCATGACCTTTCGAATACTAAGAATTCTAGGGATTCAATAGTTACTCCCTCTATTTTAGTGGGATATTTGCTCAGTAGTGATGATAATCACTGTTTATTTTGTTTGAGCTTGGGATTTTTATCAGTGATTAGAATCACTGTGTTCTTGTGCTTTTTGATTTGTGCACTTTTGAGATTGATGTTTGGAGTTTGAATTCTTTGTAGTGGTGAAAACCACTATTTATTTTTGGGAATTGAAGGAAGTTTTCTTGTCCTTTTTCCAATTCTCAGCATTCTTAGGGTCATTTGCACAGGGGGATGAGCGAGATAATGTTTCACTTATGGCATCCTAGACCGCTATGTAGGTTTTGTCTTTCGTTCACACAACTTGGGAATTTTTGTGTTTTAAGCTTGTGTTGGGATGCTATGTAACAAGGCGTGATCCAAGTAAAACTCTACCTTGTAAAAATCGGTCTGAATTTGTATAGAATTTGACTAGAAATCTAAAGATAGCTGAATGAAAAAAATCCTAAAGACATTAGAAGACAACTAACTATGATATGGTGAAAATGTGAATGGCGTTATTCTTGATGGATCATTTACAAAATGGACTGAATGTGGAAAATGATGGAATTGCCAAGTAATTACAGTCTATGGTGCATTTGACATGTATGACCAGAAAATATGCAATATATGTATACGGTGCCTAATGCAGCTTTTTTTTTCTTTTCTTTTTTTGTGTTTTGATTTTAAAGATTATGCATGAAAGTGAGATGCAATTTTTTTTTTTGTTATTTTTTATTATCTGTTGTTTTTGAATATTCGTTATGGTGGTTAAACTCGAATGGGTGTGGACCAAGTGATTGTTATGGATCCTTGGAGGTTTTTACCAAAGGGATTATAGATACCTTTGGGGCGTTTTGGGTGACCAAGCGGTGGCAAGAACCCTTGGAGCTTTTGGTTTGACCAAAGGGATTATTGATACCTTTGGGGCATTTGGCTGACCAAGCGATTGTGGGAACCCTTGGAGCGTTTGGTTTGACCAAAGGGATTATAGATACCTTGGAGCTTTTGGTTTGACCAAAGAGATTATTGATACCTTTGGGGTGTTTGGCTGACCAAGAGATTGCGGGAACCTTTGGAGTTTTTGGTTTGACAAAAGGGATTATAGATACCTTTGGGGCATTTGGTTGACCAAGCGATTGCGGGAACCCTTGGAGCTTTTGGTTTGACCAAAGGGATTATGGATACCTTTGGGGAATTTTGGGTGACCAAGCGGTGGCGAGAACCCTTGGGGCTTTTGGTTTGACCAAAGATATTATAGATACCTTTGGGGTGTTTTTGGTTGACCAAGCAATTGTGGGAACCCTTGGAGCTTTTGGTTTGACCAAAGGGATTATTGATACCTTTGGGGCGTTTTAGGTTGACCAAGCGATTACGGGAATCCTTGGAGCTTTTGGTTTGACCAAAGGGATTATTGATACCTTTGGGGCGTTTTGGGTGACCAAGCGGTGGCGAGAACCCTTAGGGCTTTTGGTTTGACCAAAGAGATTATAGATACCTTTGGGGTGTTTTTGGTTGACCAAGCGATTGTGGGAACCCTTGGAGCTTTTAGTTTGACCAAAGGGATTATGGATACCTTTGGGGCATTTTGGGTTACCAAGCGGTGGCGAGAACCCTTGGGGCTTTTGGAGTGGGCTCTCTAAATATTGAATGGCCTCAAATGACTGATGTTCAAGGGTTCTAGTTCCTTGATTCCTTCAAGAGAGGTGAGTCAGTATGTTCTAGGTCCTATTTTACTGTCGATTACATAAGGACCTAACCAATTTGTCATGAACTTGTCCCTTAAATGGGGTGGCAAGTTAGAATTTTGTTGGTTCTCTTTTAAGACCAGGTCACCGACCTAAAAGTCCCTTAGGTGAACTTTCATATTGTATGCTTTCTTAAGTCGATGTTGATAGATACATAAATGCTCAAGAGCATTGATGGATCATTCGTCGAGTAACGTAAGCTGGTCTAACTAGGCTTGTCATGCAGTGTCATCATCGATGAACTCTTGCAAAGATATGCGTAGGGAGGGTATTTCCAACTCGAGAGGCATGACTACTTCGGAGCCATACACTAGTGAAAATGGAGTTGCCCCAGTGGGCGTCCGAATGCTAGTGCGATAAGCCCATAGGGCAAGTGGTATTTGGATGTGCCAATCCTTATGACTATCTACAACCATCTTTTTAAGGATGGAAACTAGTGTTTTGTTTGACACCTCTGCTTGCCCATTTGCCTACGGATAATAAGGTGTTGAAAAAATGTGCTGAATTTCTTACTTTGTTGTCAAAGCACACACATATTTGTTCTTAAATGACGTCCCATTATCTGAGGTGATCTTTGATGGAATAACAAAATGACATATGATGTTATGTAACATGAACTCTGCAATGCGGGGCCAAGTTGTAGAGGTAAGCGGAATTGCTTCCACCCACTTAGTGAAGTACTCTATGGCCGTTATGATAAATGTGTGATGACCTGACGACGCAGGGGAGATATTTTCGATGAGATCTAAGCCCCACTGCTAAAATGGCCAAGCCAATTGGATTGATTGCAAGGCCTAAGAAGGTATGTGTGTCAAGTTAGCATGGTGTTGACACTTCATGCACTTTTGCACATATGCGCAACAATATCGCTCTAAAGATGGCCAATAATAGCCCATGCAAAGAATGTGCTTTGTGATGGCCATACCGCTGAAGTGGCCACTACATGTATCATCGTGCGCTTGGGTGATCGCCAAAGTGGACTCCTGCTGGTCCAAACAATGGAGGAGGATTCCTTCATAGCTTCGATGGTATAAAATGTCTCATAGCAAGACATGTTTTGCCACTTTCTATTTGAATGATATTTTTTTAGCGTGTGACAATCCAAGTGGAAGACTACCTAACTTGAGATAGTCTCTTATGGGTGTGTACCAATCCTGCTGATCAGAAACCTCGATGGTATGAATGGCCGATACCTCTTGAAGTTCATCCCTAGCAAAAGATGAGCGGGAAAGAACTTGTAAAAATAGCATTGTGTTGCTATTAAGAGGGTTTGGAGGGAACAAATACCCCCAGTTGGCATGATTTAGACTATCATTTGAGAGAACCTATCCTGAGATGGTTCAATCTAGATCATGTGGATTTCTGTCGTTATGTCAGAGCTTTCACGCTCCATCATATATTGCGATAACATTTTGACTTGAATGGTTATCATCTCAAAAAAAAATTCTTGCGGGATTAGTGACCCCAAGGAGGCCATAGTGTCCGCAAAATTATTCGATGATCGAGGGAGTGCCTCGATGTCGTACCATTCAAGCTTTTCCAATAATTTATCCACAAGGGCTTTGTAGGCCTGTAGAACTAGGCATTTGCATTGGAATACCCCTTTCACTTGGTTGACAATTAACAGTGAATCACCAAAGATATTCAAGCGTTTGATGTTCATGGTGATGGCTGTCTGAAGACCTATGAGCAAGGCTTCGTATTCATCATTGTTATTGGTGCACGGGAAATCAAGTTTAAATGATAAAGGCATTGGAGCCCCTTGCTATGCGAAAAATATGATTTCCATGCCACCCCCTTGCTCACATTTAGAACCATCAAAAAATAAGGTTATGTCGGCCTGTGACTTAGGCTCATCAAAATCTGGCGATTCTGAGACATGGAAGATCCCATCATCGGGCAGCTCTATGGTCAGAGGTTGATCGTCTTTGAGAGGAACCTCTGCTAGTTGATCGGTGATGACTTGACCTTTGATGGACTTTTGTCCAATGAATTCCATGTCAAACTTTGTCAACAACATGATCCATTTTGCCATGCAACTACTGTGATAAGTACGACTCATCATGTACCACAATGGATTCTCCTTAGACACAACATACATCGTATTGCTCAGCATGTAATGGCATAGCTTTTTGGTGGTAAATACCACCGCCAAGAATAGCTTCTCAATGTATGCATAGTTAAGTTCATAACTGACCAGGGTGCGGCTAAGATAATAATTAGCCTGTTCTTTATGTAATTCATTTTTTTGGGCTAGCATGGTGCCCAGTGCCACCTCAGTAACTGACATGTATAAATAGAATGACTCTTCTAGTCTAGGTGGTGCCAATACTGGTGACAAAGCCAATTATTGTTGGATGTCATCGAAGGCTTACTGGCACTCGTCATCCCAATGAAATGCTACCCCCTTGTGTAATAATTTATTCATGGGTCAACACTTGTCAGATAACTGTGCTATGAAGCACTTGATCGACGTGACCTTACCCTGCAAGCTTCTGAGCTGCCTGATGGTGGTTAGGGGAAGCATTTCAAGGATTGCCTTGACTTTATTTGGATCTACCTCGATGCCTCATTTTGAGACTACGAAACCCAAGAGTTTTCCAGATGTGACACCAAATACGCACTTCTTGGGGTTTAGCCTAACCTTGTGTTCGATGAGGCTATCAAGGATCTTGCGTAAGTCATCGAGATGATTTTGGCACAAAAGAGATTTGGCCAAAAAATCATCCATATAATCTTCCAAAGTTTTATGCATGTGATCATGGAAGATGTATGTCATAGCGCGTTGGTAGGTGGCACCAGCATTTTTAAGGCCAAAGGGCATGACCTTATAACAAAATTTCCCCCAAGGCGTCATGAACATCATTTTTAGTTGATCATTGGGATTAATACGAATCTGGTTGTATCCCGAGAAACCATCCATGAGGGAAAGCATTCCATGGCTTGTTGTAGCGTCTACCAATGCGTCGATGCTAGGCAAGGGGAAATCATCCTTGAGACTCACTTTTTTTAAATCTCAAAAATTGGTGCATATGCGAATCCTCCCGTTAAGCTTTTTTATGGGTACCATCTTGGACAGCCATGGTAGGTAATCTATGCATATGACAAATTGTGCATCCAATAGATTTTGTAGCTCGTATTTGACCATTAATGCCACTGTTGGGTGCATCTTACGTAGCTTTTTCTTGATTGGCTTGACTGTTGGATCAAGTGTTAGATTATGCGTGACTAGCTATGGGTCTAGCCCCGACATGTCTTTATAGGACCATGCAAAAACCTCCTTCTTCTCTTTGAGAAGGTAAATGTAATCGGATTGCTCTTCGGGGGATAGACTTACCCCTAGCTTGATGATTTACGGATTCATTGGATCAGAACCGATGTCTACGTCAATCGTTTCTTTGACTGACATGTGGGATCCATCCTCCAACTGGTGTAGAGTTGGGATCAGGTGGATATCATTTGCTGAATTTAAATTTGTGTTGGGAACGTCGGGTTCCTCTTCAACATGGAAGATATCTTGAGTCTGTCCTGGGGTGAAATGAAACATGTCACCGCAAGGCTAGTACTTTTATGGGTATGGTGGTGAGTCAGCATGATCCCAGTCTATGGCATCTAGGTCTAGATACAATGGTCATGTTGGATCGACTGGATTGCATATGGGGGTGGTTAAATCAATGGATATCATGTTGATGGAATGAATTTGGTCTCCATTGTTGCATGGGTGTTGATTCAGACATCCTTGGTGATCCTTGTACCTCGGATCTGGCTCTATGGGTATTGGCACAAAAGGATCGGCCCTATGTGTGGATAAAAGGATAGGGTCTGCCCTTGGCACTGATGGCCCTATAGGGTCTCTAGGTGGGAGGTGCTCCCTGTATGCCTAAAGTGGTGGATGAAGCACTTGGTTTAACTTTACTTGGTTTAAATGCCACCTATGCCTTTGTCCCATATTTATATGTTCAAACATATCATCGATGTCTATGGGGTATTCCTGTTGCCTCATATGGTTGAGATATGTCATCTCAATCTCATACTCATAGTCGCTATCGGAGATCCATAGGCCTTCATTGGCTCTGACAACTATGCGCCCCTATGGTTGGTATAGCCTCCCACTAGGCGTTTCTTGATCACTATCCTCACTCTCTACGAAAACTAGAAATCTGGCATGCAGGTAGTCGATGTTGAAGAAGATATTTGGACCTTCTTCCTTCGGTGGATCACTTGGCCTTATGGCCGGTATGGGAGGCTCATTTTGTTCAAACAAGTTGATTTGGTCCCTTCTAGGTTGTTCTGCTCTCTATGGGAGGGCTGGATTCTCTGGAGGTAGAAATTGCCCGATTGAAACATTAAAGGGGAACATTGCCACAAAGTTCTCCTGATAGTCGTCAATGGGTGTCACCTACGAGTGATTGCTATAGGACTCAAAAGGGTCCCAAGGTGCTACCTCATAATATGACTCATCTTCAGAAGACCCCCCTTGATCTTGTTCATATCCCTCTTGGAGGTTACTTCTTGAAATTTCCCCTTCCTCGATCAAATGGGAGGGGTTGTTGAGGTCAACAAGGTTTGTTGTTAACAATGGGAGATAATTCTCCAATGTGTATGTCATGTTGGGATTGGCATATGGATATTGTGCGAACCCATACCTGTTTCCTAGACCTAGGCCTTGCATGGTTTCTACAAAGATGTCGAGGGGCAAAGGGTGGTTGAACCCTACTCTTGATATATCATATTGCATCTGGTATCTCGGTTGACAAAGAATGTGCATTCCTTGTTCGTATCTGCCCAATCCATATCCATGCCAATTAAATTTGTCTAGGTATTTCAAGGCGAAGTCCAGGTTGGACAGATAGTCAACATTCTTAGCAAATGGCTCTTCATCCTCTTCCTCTTGTATGTAGGGTTCAATGTCATTCTTGAGGCCCCCATATACAAAATTGGTTTGATTTGGCGGGTAGCCTAAAGGGATGATAGTGTCAATGGGGAGACGAGGTCTCCCCATGTATTGCATGGATTTGAGCGCGGGTGTTGCCACAAAATTCCACACTAGGTACTTCCCTAGGCTCGTATTGGCCATCTCAATGGTAATCGTCAATGATTGAGGGGGAGGGAATGGGAGTTCTCCCTGAGTCCACTCCATTTTGGGTGAACTATGTGTCTCAACTTCCATTCGGTTGGGCACCTCTTTGGTAGATATGGTTGAGACTAATGGTGGTACCTCCTCTAGGGGTTTCTTCTCGTTGTCCTTCGGTATGGCCACCATAGGTGGCATCGTTGGTGAAGGAACAAACGACGAAGATGGGCCAGGTTGGTGAGTTGAGGGACTCAAAAGTGAGGATGTAGGCAGAATAGGACCCTGTGTGGACGAATTCAATTGAAAGTCCAAATGTGTTGATGGGAGGGTCAATTGTGGCATCAGCTGCATCACATTACAAAACTTAAAGGGCTCTAAGTTTGTTGGGACTACATGTACTTGCCCTTCATATGTGTATTTGAGGCATTGATGGGCTATCGAAGGGACACACTTCATGTCCCTGATCCAAGGCCGACCTAGCAAGATATTGTAGGCCATCTCACCCTCAAGGATGTGACACAACGTAGGAATGGTCTTTTGTCCTACTTGGATGGGTAGGACAATTGTGCCAACCATTGAGCATAATGCATCATTAAATGTCATTGTCGTGATTATGTTACTAGAAGAGCCAGTGTCCAACAACACCCTCTTGAATGGAATCCCGTTGACCCGTGCAATGACATGCAAGGGTGGATCCACCATATCACCAGTCATCAATTTCAGTTCATCTTCCCTGAAGGTTATGACAGGTTTTGTGCATTGTCTCACATGTCCCACGAAATTCTTGAAAGAATTGTCTTCGTGGGGTTGTAGCTCAATGGATTTGAGTATCTCCATTAGATCCTCCTGATGGGGCGGCGATTGTTGGATGAGCTCATAAATGGAGATACTAGTCGACATGGTCCTTAAAATTTGAGTAAGTTTAGTCCAAATCATGGCCATTGGTCTAGGTGGGGGAGGTTGCGTAGGGTGTTGTGGAGGTTGTGACGTTGATGAAACATCTCCTATAGTTGTAGCGGGTGCAGTCATGTTTGGGTATCTTTTGTTTTGTGTCACGATGCTTATCATCCCTACGTATCCTTGCATGGGGCGGTTTTGCGTTACCTCATTCACTTGTAAAGTATTTTCCTACACATCATGGGCAGGCAGGGGGTCTTTGAAGACCTCCATCTGTTGGTTGCTCAGTGCTATGGGACTATCTACCATGAGCATTTTTTTGTCTATCAAGTCCTGCACTAAGTGTTTGAATTTCCAACAAGTGGAGATTTCATGTCCTTTCTACCGATGAAATCTACAATATAAGTCTTACCTATAGCCCTTGTGTTTTGGCATGTTGGGGTCTATGGGTCGACTTTTCAACAATTTTATCAAGTTTTTCGTGAACAAGCGGTCAAACAAGGAGTCTCTAGGCTTCGTGAATTGTGTGAATTGTCGCCTAGGGTGATGCTGCTAATTTTGCTCTTGTTTATGATTTTCCTTTTCATAGTTATCAAGAGGAACTGCCTGCTAATTAGCCTTTGGGGGCTATGTCATTTTTGCAGGATTTGGTATAGTTATGGCAACCTGATTGACTGTGGTGAGTTTCGGTTGCGTGGGCCCAGTTTTAGCATTTTTGGGCCACTCTTTCTTGTGCGGCTTGGCAATATCGCCATCTTGTATTTTTATCTCCTTAATTATCCTGGATTGCACCAGGGCTTCTTCGAGGATGGCATATTGCTGCAGCTGCAATAGCACGGAGATCGACCTTAAGCAACTCTTTGAAAACATTTTAGTCATGTCGGCCATGGGAGGGAGGTAAGGTAGTTTTTAAAGCAATGTCCTCCACCAATTCCCACAAGCAACCATGGTCTCATCATCATACTACTTAAGTCCAGCTAGGTCGCTTAAGGATGCCTTCTTCTTAGTGTTGAAGGTAAAACATTCAAGGAACACGTCCACTAGCTGGTCTAGATTATTGATGCTATGCTTCGGTAACTGGGTAAACCAATCCGAGGTAAGGCCTACGAATGTGGTTATAATTGTTCTCAGAAGCAATGCATCATTGTCCTGAATGCCAAATCATTGACTCAGGAACCTTGTTACGTGCTCTTGTGCATTCTCATCCCCTCTAAAAATTTCCAATTGAGGCACTTTGAAGTGGTCGGGGTATGGGGGTGCCAAAATTGAAGGATGCACAGGGTGACTACGGAGTTGGCATAAGGTGGGCTTTTGGGGCCCCGAATTCATAGTCTCCATAGACTATAAGCACTCCAATAGTGCTTTGTATGCATCAGAGGATTTGATTTCCTCTTCTTTGGTTTGTTCCCATTGTGAATTGCAAGGAACTTGAGGCCTATGGAGGGGTAGTCGGATAGCGCCCCCGCATTGGTAGGGCATTTCAGCCCGCTCTTCTTCTCGCTCAAATTCCTCATAGGCCTCTTGAGGAGTTTTTGGGTGTGACCTATAAACATGGATGGGTGCCCGAGGAAGGCGCCCATCATTGGTTCTAGGAGTGGCCTCCCGCTCAGGTCTAGGAGGTCTTGGAGGAAACGCTTGATAAGGTCGTGGAGACCTATCTCGTACTAAGGGGTTATGCCTCTCATAAATTTTTGTCCTATGCATGCGAGGGGTTGGAATCCTCTCATGCATAGTATTCTAGAAAAACTCATTTGTCTAATGCTGAATGTGCTCTTTGTTAAGATGATATAGTTTTTCTAACTGCTACTGATCTTGCCTAAGCTGCATCATTTACGCTTGGCAGACGGTATGTTTGGCAAATGCCAAGTCAATTTGTTTCGTCATCCTAGGTATAGGAGGCCTAGATGCCTCCCCTACAGATCTATATCAGTCATGGTGATCCGAGATCTCTATGGGTTGCTTTCCTTTGTCGAGGTTAGCATCATTCACCCGATGCTCTGGCCTCAATAGGTGATCTTGATAATCAGCAGGTGGAGAGGTGCATTGCCCCCATGCGATGTATTGCTCTTGAGGAATATACTGGTTTTCCTTGTGCTCCCTTTCCTACATGTGAAAGGGACGGGCAGATTTGACTCACCCTATTTGAAGAGCCTTGTGCTCTAGATTTGGCCTATTAGTTCTAACAGTAATGAGGGGTGGAGGAGGAATGATATAATCATGTGGGCCCTCCTTATGAATCCTATGCTACTCTAGCGCTTCATCGCGTAGTGGCCACTCATAATGAGTGTCTAAGGGGGCCTTCCCATGTGTGTACTCCTCCTGAGAGGGTCTGTGTTGAACGGGAGTGCCCCTCAAAGGGGTGCCTCTATAGTCCTATTCTGTAGTGGTATAGTGTGGACTATGTTGTGGGTCAGGCTGCCAAGGTGGTATAACCAAGTCCTTAGGGCTATAACGGAGATGACTTGTGCCTCCTTGCATACTTTCCATAGCTTATGCCCATGATTGGGCTTGGCTACGGGTATACACCATGGTGGTGGTTTTTCTAAAAATATATGTACATTTTTATCTCCTTTACAATTTTTATGCTATATCAAACAAAAGGGTACCACACAAACAAAGAAATTATTATATTGTTTACAGATTAAATGTATGTCCTAGATCTGGTTCAGTGTGTTTGATTTTTGTTATGTAAATCTTGTAAAGAAAACTTTGTTATACATGCATAATGAGGGTTCTTGTATCTCCAAAATGGTCGCCCCTTCAATATACCATTGCTAGGTCATTATACCGAACCTCTCAATATACCCGCCCTTACATGAGGGAAACTATTGGTACGCGAGAGCATAACAGTAAGTGGAACATAGGTGATACGGAAGGGGGATCACTCTATTTTTGACACCTACCTTAGAAGACTTATCCTCATGCACGGGGAATCACCCCCGCTACACTTGATCAGCTTTCGTCAGGATTTACGTCTAGCAATAGTCGCGATCAGGGTATATGTATGCAAAATCCTAGCCAAGGTGGTGATGAAACCCACCATTGGTCTTGATCAAGTGTTGGGGTATTAAGACCAACTCCTTGATGTTAATTTTATTATGTGGTGTGTGGATCCTTTTAATTGTGTAAAGAAAGAAAACATACAACAAAAGATGATTTTCACTAATGCAATGCTTTAAAGTATGTTTTATCTTTTAGAGACAATTAGTAGCAAAAATGAAATCACAAAACCTAACTAGAACTAAAACCTATAATGAGGACTTGCCATTTGTGCAAGTATCATGCAAGAAAACCAGAGAAAAATGCATTCCTAATCAAGTTCCTTCCATTTAATTTACTCTATGTTTTTATTTTTATTTTTTTATTGCAAGAAAGGAAAACAAACTACTTAACCTTTCTATGCAAGTGTTTGAAAATAAAGCAAAGAAAACAGAAAATTGCAGAAACATAAAGTAGAAAAACATAGAGGATGTTCAGAAGGCCTACCTCCTCTCTGTCTAAACCAGATGCCTCTGAGTTTTTGCTCAAAAAATGTACAGAGCTCTAATCATCCTAGGGTGGCATGAATAGCAGGTCTACATTCGTCTCAGGGTGGGACGAATATGTATTCATCCCAGGGTGGCATGAGTAGCAGTCCAGTGCCCGAATTAGTAACACCTACAAAGAAAAACCACAAAATTTGGATCATAAACTTGATCCTAATAGTAGGGGATAGGGTCCCACCATGATCACCACTAAAAGCAAACCAAAAAAATGGCATACCAATATGATGCAAACAAAAATAGATATAGATGCTAAGTCCTACGAATGCGATGAGCAATGCATGAAGGAAATGACGTAGAAATGATATGTGAGCAAAAAAAATGGGGCCTCATTTATTGATATTGATTTTAATATGATTACAATACATCCCCCCTCTAGGGCTCAGAACATTTGATACAATTTGTTACATTAATGGATGCCCTAAAGAAGTTGTGCTTCCAAGATCGAACGGTACGCTTCCAGCGTCTTTCGCGTGCCCACACTCGAAGTGGGTGGGCTAAAAGTTGTTGCCACTTGTGTCCATGTGTTTGTCATTCCTTGCTACCCCTCTAGTATTCCTGGTGGCAAGATCCTACGCATAGAAAGACAACAAATCGTTAATAGCATATGCGTACCTAGAAAAACATACAATCCTCAAGGCCTCCAGCTGGCGCTTGTGGGATATCAGTGATGCAAATAATAAATCAATTACATAATGATATGGAAATGTAAAGGAAAATGTATAGAATTGGTATCACCTGATTTTGCATCGAAGCGGTGTCGGACGGCCCCGTTATGCTCGTTTGCCCATCGGGGGCCTCTCCAAAGTTAGTGCTCCAATGTCCCACCTATGCTTATCCAAATCACCTAAAACTCATGAGTTAGGAATTATATGTAATTCTAAGACTACCCAGATGCTCGAAATTTTCATATCCTACCCAGATTCTCCTATATGTGATAGGGGCGCCCTACGAGCTAGTTAATACATAAAATAATAAAATGATCGTCAAATCATGTCAGAATGAGTTCAAACTTTAATAGAGGCATTAGGATATCATATAGGACATTTTGAAAAAGGAAAAGTAATTAAATCATGCATATATTTCTATTTTCTCTTGGGTGTGGCAATTAGGACTGTAGCAGTTTTGGGGGGCACCCGAGGGTGGGATGCCCACCGTTTAGGGCCTAGTTTTGACACCAATCCAAGTGGGATGGGTCAAAAACTTCCTAGGGGGTTGCGTCAACAATTTTGGGGTGGTATTTTGGTCAATTTATTGGGTCTTTGGATCTAGATTGCATTCCTAGTATTCACTCGATAACCTCTCTTCTAGAAGAGAGAGATTAGGGATGTAGGAAGCACAAAGAGGAATGGGGGTATAGTTTGGCAGCACTTCGTTGCTCCAAATGCTCCAGCTCTCTTTTTTTTTTTTGGGTGAGGAGGCTCACCTTTTTATAGACCTAAGGGTCTCCTTTGAATGTGCATGTGAGGGTGCCACTTGGCTCATTATGCATTTTTGGGGGAGATAAGATTCCTCCCTGATTAGGGCCTCCTTGATTGAGGCCTCCATGATCAGGGCAGGCTTGATTGAAGCCTCTCTAATTTGAAACCTTCCCTTGTAATCCCATACCTTGAAGGTAGAGTTAGGTGGCAGATTTGGGCTGCCATTTTTCAAGGTTTGACTTTTTGCCAATCAAACCTGCTAATTGTCCCACCTTGGAGCGATTGCTGCTAATCATCCCGGGGTGGGATGAATAGGATTCTAATCGTCCCAGGGTGGGACGAATAGGGAGCAAAGGGTTTAAAAGCTGTAAAACTGACCTCTGACCTTCCAAAAACTATTTTGGAGTGGTTAGGACCACTATTTAACCTCTGTAGGCTGCCCTAGGGGGTATGTATGCCAATTCGATCAGTGCTTATAGTCACATAATCGGATTGGTGTTGTTTTGGTGTCTATAGATGCCCCTTTTTGGGATGCATTGTGTGTGGCATAGTGCTGAGAAAAAATAGATGACCAAAGAACTTAATGATTAGGGTTTCTCAGTAACCTAACCAAATTTTGATGCCCCAAGTATGGAAAGGGCACGCATTCTTGAATCCTTGCTTTTGACGAGCTAAGGAGCTTAACTCAAGTGTAACCTTTTTCAGTGAGGTGTACTTGATCTTGGACATTGTTCAGACATGAATAGGAAAAGGGCACAACCTTTTTTCTGAGGAAAATTTTCTTCATGCTTCCAGAATACCAAGTGTTTGTTTAGCTTGTGATTATTGCTTGTTTGCTGCCCCAAGTAGGAGCATGATTGTATTTGTCAATGATTATTTGAATGCATACCATTTCCTTGATTGGGTGTGTTTTTGTTGATTGGTGACTAAGTGTGACTACCCCCTCAAGCGACGAATTGATGATGGAATGACCAAAAATGAGAAAAGCGAAGAGTCGCTTGACCCAAGATGACATTTGTAAGGATGCCTTTAGTTGTTTTTGTTGAACGTTTATTGCAGTTTTCCAACCATCGGACCTATTTTTGGTGGGTTTTGACCCTTTTTTTATGCCTATTGGGGTAGAAATTATCAAAAACCCTCATTCCCGTGGAGTTTTCCGGCTATGATAGCCTTCTTAGGGAGTAGGATAGTGAGTATTTGTGACCCCGACGATGGTTTTTCTTGCCATGAATGTCAGGTGCGAAGGCACCTTTGTTCGGAAGATTTATTACTGTTTTTGGTGCATTTTTTGGATGTAGTTTTTGTTGCTTTATTTATTGCTCTGTAATCATCCCAGGGTGAAATGAGTGCTAACTAGAGCGTTCATCCTAGGGTGGAACGATTATAGGCCTAACAGCCTATATAAGGACCAAAACTAGGTTTTGGGCTCATTTGCAATATTTTTTTCTTGGTAATTTGGAGTAGTGAGGAGGAGTGCGAGTGTGCGTAGCGGAGTGCTACTAAAATTTCATGGATATCATGAGTGCGAGAACTGGATATTTAAGTGGAGGAGCCGAGGTGAGACCAGTATGATGTTCCTTCTCTCTGCCTGTTATTCGTGCATGTTTTATATGAAGTTTAAAACTCACATATAAAATGCTTGTTCGCTTTATTTTGTTTTTAATGTTTTAAAAACCTAATTTTTTTGTGTGTGTTGGTTTGATTTTATTCGTATATCAAGTTGAAAATATAATATAGGAACTTTATTTGCTTTGTTTTATATATATATATATATATATATATATATATATATATATATATATATATATATATATATATAGGTTAAAATAACCCAACATGTTTTTGTGCTCTGTTATTTTGCTATGTTATTTACTTCACCCTGGGACGATTACAAAATTGGTATTCATCCCACCCTGGGATGATTATAGAGCAATAAATAAAGCAACAAAAACTACATCCAAAAAATGCACCCTTACAAACGTCATCTTGGGTCAAGTGACTCTTCGCTTTTCTCATTTTTGGTCATTCCCTCATCAATTTGTCGCTTGAGGGCGTAGTCACACTTAGTCACCAATCAACAAATACACACCCAATCAAGGGAATGGCATGCATTCAAAGAATCATTGACAAAGATAATCATGCTCCTGCTTGGGGCAGTAAACAAACAATAATCACAAGCTAAACAAACACTTGGCATTCTAGAAGCATGAAGAAAAGGTTCCTCAGACAAAAGGTTGTGTCCTTTGCCTATTCATGTTTGAACAATGTCTAAGATCAAGTACACCTCACTGAAAAAGGTTACACTTGATTTAAGCTCCTTAGCTCATCAGAAGCAAGGATTCAAGAATGAGTACCCTTTCCATACTTGGGGCATCAAAAGTTGGTTATATTACTGAGAAACCCTAATCATTAAGTGTTTTGGTAATCTATTTTTGCTCAGCACTACACCACACACAGTGCATCCCACCTTGGTCACTACTAAAATCACACCAAAAAAATGGTGTACTGATATGATGCAAACAAAAATAGATATAGATGCTAAGTCCTACGAATGTGATGAGCAATGCATGAAGGAAATGACGCAAAAACGAGATGTGAGCAAACAAAGCAAGGCCTCCTTTATTGATATTGCTTTTAATATGATTACAATACATCCCCCCTCTATGTATCAAAACATTTTATACAATTTTTTACATTAATGGATTCCCGAAAGAAGCCACACTTCCAATATCGGATGGTATGCTTCCAACGTCTTCCGCGTGCCCACACTCAAAGTGGGTGGGCTAAAAGTTACTGCCACTTGTTTCAATGTGTTCATAGTTCCTTTCTACCCCTCTAGTATTCCTTGTGGTGATATCCTATGCATAGAAAGACAACAAATCGTTAATAGCATATGCATATCTAGAAAAACATGCAATCCCCAAGGCCTCCAGCGGGCGCTTGTGGGATATCAGTGATGTGACTAATAAATCAATTATATAATGATATATAAATGTAAAGGACAATTTCTAGAATTGGTATCACCTGATTTTGTGTCGAAGCGGCATTGTACGGCCCCGTTATTCTCGTTTGCCCATCGGGGGCCTCTCCAAAGTGAGTGCTCCAATGTCTCACCTATGATTATCCAAATCACCTAAAACTCACTAGTTATGAATTATATGTAATTATAATACTACCCAGATGCTCAGAATTTGTATATCCTACCCATATTCTCCTATATGTGACAGGGGCGCCCTACGAGCTAGTTAATACATAAAATAATAAAACGATCGTCAAATCACGTCAGAATAAGTTAAAAATTTAATAGAGGCATTAGGATATCATCTGGGACATATTGCAAAAGTAATAGTAAGGAAATCATACACATATTTCTAATTGATCTGGGGTGGGATGTTGGGGACTGTTGCAAAAACTACAAAAAGTGACCTTGCAAATGTCCTGCCCATAGGCCTCCAAAACTCCTATAAACTTGTGGTTAGACTAAAAATAGCATTTTGAGATGACCCAGAAGGTCATATTTGGCATATTCTTTCCAATATATCTTGTATATTAAGGCGCTCCCTGTAGGTTAGTAGACGCATAAAATGACAAAAACTAGGTCAAATCATGTCAGAAAGCAATGAAATTTAGACAACATAAGTACATTAGATATAAAAGAATTCAAAAATAATAGTAACAAAACCATGCACAAATTTCTAATCACTCCGGGGTGGGGCGATTAGGACTGTAGCAGTTTGGGGGGGCACCCGGGGGTGGGATGCCCACCGTTTAGGGCCTAGTTTTGACACCAATCCAAGTGGGATGGGTCCAAAACTTCCTATGGGGTTGTGTTGACGAGTTTGGGGTGGGATTGTGGCTGATTGCTTGGGTTTTTGGATCTATATTGTGTTCCTAGTGTTCACCCGATAACCTCTCTTCCAAAAGAGAGAGATTAGGGATGTAGGAAGCACAAAGAGGAGTGGGGGTATAGTTTGGCAACACTTCGTTGCTCCAAATGCTCCAGCTCTCTTCTTTTTTTGGGGGGTGAAGAGGCTCACCTTTTTATAGACCTAAGGGTCTCCTTTGAATGTGCATGTGAGGGCGCCACTTGGCTCATTATGCCTTTTTGGGGGAGAGAAGATTCCTCCCTAATTAGGGCCTCCTTGATTGAGGCCTGCATGATCAGGGTAGGATTTATTGAAGCCTCTCTGATTTGAAACCTTCCCTCACAATCCCATGCCTTGAATGAGGATTTAGGTGGTGGATTTGGGCTGCCATTTGTTAAGGTTTGACTTTTGCCAATCAAACCTGCTAATCATCCCACCCTGGAGCGATTGCTGCTAATCATCCCGGGATGGGACAAATAAGATTCTAATCATCTGAAGGTGGGACGAATAGGGAGAAAAGTGCTTAAAAAGTGCAAAATTGACCTCTAACCTTCCAAAACTGATTTGGGAGTGGTTAGGACCACTGTTTAACCTTTTGAGGCTACCCTAGGGGGTATGTATGCCAATTCGATCAGTGCTTGTAGTCACATAATCGGATTGGTGTTGTTTTGGTGTCTACACTTCCAACCTATGTAGGTGGTAAAAGTGACATGCTATTGAAGGTTCATGTATTTCTAACTCTGTGTGAGGGGTTCTGATGTTGAGGCCCCTTAGGGAGGCTCCTATTGTGCACTAGTCCCGATATGCTAGGGTGACTTGATCTATGTACTGTGTTATGGGTTGAGTACCCCCATGATCTGAAGTAGTGAATGTGTTGTGGGATCACTTTAAAGCTTCCCTTGGTTCATTGGTGCATCTAGTGGCTATGCTATGTGAACTTCTTGAAGTAGAATGTTTGGTAGCAATACTTCTAGGATTTTGTCATGAGGGAACTCGATCCAACTCATCAAGTTGTCGGGTTCTCCATGGTTGATCTCGGGTACCCTACCATCTGTATGGAGGTTGTAAGATGTCTTGGGCCTATGACTGGGCATGGCCCTAATGTCTTACCCCTTAGTGGGTTGATCTGTCCTATTTGTATCATGTGAGGTTTGGAGCCTTGCACTCTCTATGTGCTTATGTGATTAGGATGACCTTGATGATTCCTCACATCGACATGATGACAAACATCTTGAAGCCTCTACATATTTGTGTGATGAGGGAGGTTGGGATGCCTCCGCATGGCGATGTGAATAGGGAGGTCGTGATTCCTCCGCTTGTCTATGTGATGAGAGGTGCCATGAAGACTCCTCATTATTGTGTTTCGAGGAGGGCCTTGAGGCCTCCTCATGTCCATGAGATGAAGAACCATGAGGTGGATCTCTTATGGGAATTTCTTGTGGAGTCCCCTCAAGGATTGAGTTGTCAACCCTAAGACTTGTCGAAATTCATCCGATGACACTATGGGTGGGTGGCTCATCACTAGTGTGATTGTAAGTGTTAGGAGAAATAGTTTCCCCCTCGATGTTGGACCAGGTGTAGTTTCTCTATGTGTACACCATCATGATTACGGGTTATATTACTAGTTAGATTCCAAATTATGCAAACAATGCAAGTAGATTTGTATCTCTTTTAATAATTTATGTGTTCCCTAAACTATTTGGTGTGTTTGGATTTGTTGTTGATATCGCATTATCGTTCGTGCTTTGGACTTAGAATGAGGGAACTCAATAAAAGTAGGGAATAATAACACTAGTGCTGAACATGATTTCTCAAAAGAGTCTAGGGTACACCACTTAAATCCTAGTGGGGGTTCGCCTAGGATTTCCACTATGGAATAGTGGGAGATAGTTTGAACACAAGTGACTTGCACCAACTAAAAAGGAGTTCTCTATTCTTTCTAAGGACATCTAGGGGGCAAGCCGATGGAAGGTGGTGAATTCCAACATCATCGATATGAATTTGGGGTCAGCGATGAAATCCAACCTTACCAATGTTATTGTAGCACGTGCAAGTGTGTGGGGTTCTTTTTAGATTTTGAAATATAAAATGATGCATCAACCAAAATTCATGCTTTACATCACTACATGCCTAAAAAATAACATTTTTCCTTTAGAAAGATGCATATCTAATGTAATCTAGATGATCTTCATGTAATGCACTTCCTACTTTGTGAATGGGCAGCCACTGGTTGGGCCACATGCAGTCAAACTAATCACATATAAACCTAGCACATTGGATACTAGGGCAGACCTTACAAGAAAAGGCTCGATTTTCCTAGCAGCACCTAGAAGAAACTAAAGAAATCTAAGAAGTGGACAATGCAGTTCTCTTTTCATTTTCTTCATTTTTCCCTACTTAAACTATGTTTTTGCTTGTCGTTTCTGAAAAATAAATGTAAACAAAAAATTATAGAGAAAATAGAGGATGAAACCAACCTCAAATCCTACTCTGATGATGAAAATTTTGAGCTATGTTGCACTCTTTTTCTAGCCACTGTCGACTAGAGCAGTTGATTCTGGACGTTGACAGCTACAATGTCTAATATTTACTGGTTGTTGTCAACCAGAGAGACTAGGATTTGCAAGTCATTTTTGACCAGAGTGGCCAAACTTGCACACAAAAAAAACCCGTGAACATCAATAAACTGACTTGAAAATAAAACCTATTGGGGGTCCCACCATGATCGCCATCCATGTGATCCTAGGAAGCGTGCACCCTGTCTACCCTACTTACGATTTGATTTATCATGTATATTATCACTTGCACAAAATAAAAGTACTAAAGGTACATGTGACACAAAAATAAGAAAAACAAACAAAGATGTTTTATTTATCAATATCTCAAATCCTCGATTACAAGTCCATCCCTCTTAGGGATATCCATCATTTTGATACAAATATTTACACAATATAGAGCAGCGATCGGATGTATTCCCCACAAGGGAATGGTGCGCATACATAGGCCTCCTAGTCCTACATACAAAATTTTATGGGGGCTTATAGATGCCCCTTTCTCTAGATCTGATCCTGAAGGGATCTGTGTGCTCCTGTTGCTTCAATCTGGTCCTGAAGATCTGTACCTATGCTCATGTAAATAACAAAGAATGCTTAGTAGTATGGGCTGCCTCTTCGGATGAGGCCTTTGTTAATGGATCTGAATAATCATGGTAGTAATGAAATGCAAGCATAAATAGAATAATAAATGCATATAAAGTTGAGAAATACATAATAGATGCATTAATGAAAGTAGATCTGAGCTATGACTCAACTAATAAAATTAAGCAATAATGAATCTAGACTAAAGCAAGGGGGAATAATATTTATGCCCTAAAATATGCTTGTGAGCCATTGTCTGAGATAGCAGACGTGATGTGAAGCTCTTCTCCTTGTAAATCAGGGGTTGTTGCGCTATCCTCCTTGCCAAAATTGATGTTCAAGGGTCATCAGGTGTGTCTCCTACACTGATTAGAAGTTAGGAATAATGAATATGAAAACTGGTACATGGACATAGCTTAGGTAGATGGCGCTCCAATGCTTCTCAAAGGGATGTATCTTGGCTCTTTATTTCGATAGGGCTTTGTTGCTTAACTCTAAAACTTCACGAATCTTTTGCTTTTCATGGGAGAGTCTATATGAAGACTTCCCTCTTAGATCTGGACCTTGGCTTCCTAGAGAAGCCTCCATCCAAATTGCATGTAATTGACCATTTCGGGTGGGAAGCATCAGTCACAAACTAACATTGAAGGGGCAGTTAGGAGGAAATCAAGGATTTCCTCACCAAAATCTACCTGTAAACAATGCAAAGGTGCAGTCACACTGCATGATCTGGGCTCGTATTCATGGCCATACTATGCATGGTGCTAGCCACTATCATGTCCAGTGGCTAGGTGTTGTCACTGTAGTCTTCAGTGACCATGTGTGATGGTCGCTCTTCTTAAGAGCTTCCAGGACTAGAGGGGCTAGAACTGCCCTATTTGAGTGGTTAGGACCACTGCTTACTCTTGGATATATCCAAGAGGGTTCATATGGTCTATGTATGTGCCCATATGGGTAGTCTCCTAAACATGACGCATTTTAGGTTTCTACAATTTTTAGATTTATAAGTATTAAACAAAGCACAATTAAGGACAAGTTCTCAATTCTAGTCATAGATGAGATCTTGGATAAGCTATACTAGCTCTATTTTTTCTCCAAGTTAGATTTGCAATCAAGGTACCACTAATATATGCATCAATATGGGGATGTTTGTAAGATGATATTTAGGACACATGAGTAAAAATATGATTTTTTGTTATTACTTTTGACTTAGCAAATTATCCATCCACATTCTAAAGTCCAATGAATAAAAAAAATATCCCTTTCTCCAAAACTCCATCTTACTACTCTTTGATGATATTTTTATTTATAGTAAGACTTGGAAAGAGAATTTGACCCACCTAGATCAAACCTAAATATATTTCTATAAAACTAGCTATATTCCAAGTGTTCAAAGTGATCTCTATCTCAAAAGAGGGTTGAATATCTAGGGAATATTGGCTTAGAGAAAGGATTTAATATAAACCCTAAAAAATTGAGTATATGAAAAATCAGCCTAAACCCAAGGACCTTCAAGGATTTTTACATCTCATAGGCTACTATATTAATTTTATAAGGAACTATAAAAAATTGCAACCACTTTCACAACATGTTAAAAAGGGATTTGTTTATGTGGAATGAGACAATAGAATAGGTTTTCAAAATTGTGAAGAAAGATATGACCACCATTCCTATACTTTATGTATTAAAATTTTCTCAACCCTTTACCATTGAATGTGATGCATTGAGGAATATAATTGAAGTAGTCCTCATGTGATAAGGAGACCCCTTAGCTTTCACAAACAAAGTCCTCATAAGTAAGCATTTGAGAATGTCAACATATGTGAAGGAAATGATGGTTATTCCATACGTAGTGACATGTTGGCAACCATATCTTGTGGTCCAATATTTTCACATAAAACATAACCATTACAACCTCAAATATTTTTGGACAAATGAGTACCTTATCCTAAACAACAAATGTGGGTGAATGGAAAGTTTGGGCATGATAATGAGATCCTATATGAAAAGAAAAAAGATGATGTTGAAGTTGATGATCTATCACACAAGTTTGATGATGAAGCTATATTATGTAAAGTATCTATACCATGTACCAAGTGGTTGAATGAAATATAAAAATAGTGGTAAAATAATAATAATTTGCAAAATTTTATTTTAAATTTATCCATAAAATTTAATGCAAACTCAAAATATTCTTGGGATGGCTGAACCTTGCACTACAAGGGAATGATTGTCCTTGCTATAAATTATGCAATGCACAACAAATATTTATAGAAATTACATTTCACATTTAGTTGAACATTTTTAGTTTTCAAAACTTATAAATGTACAAAAAGAAATTTCTTCTTAAGGTGATGAAACAAGATATTAAGTAAATTGTTTAGAAATATGATATTTATCAATGCAAGAAAGGGGAGACAGTTCCAGTTCAAGGCATACTCCAACTATTACTAGTTATAGCAACAATATGGACTGACATTTTCATGGATTTAATTCAGGGAATTATTTATGATAGTAGGAAAGTTAATTATTTTTTTTGTTATGGATTGTCTATCATTGTATTCTCATTTTTATCCTTTTGCGCATCCCTACACAACCTCCACCACTACCCAAAATATTTAATGATCATATTTTTTGATGTCATAGAATGTTATCCTCTATAGTATATGACCATGACTTAAAATTCACTAATAAATTTTGGAAGGAACTCTTAAATATGAGAGGAACCCAAATGAAGATGAGCTTGACACACCATCCCTAGACAAACAACAAATCTAAAATATTCAAGAAGTACGTGAAGGCTTAATTATGTTGTTTTGCTTTAGATAATCAGATAAATAAAATTAAATGGGTACCACTAGCATAATGGTAGAAAACACACTTATCATATGATCACCAATATGACCCCATATGAAGTTATATATGGCCAACAATCACCAACTCTCACCTTGTATCTTCTATATGGTTCTTGTGTATAGGTTGTTGATTTCACTCTTAACAATTGGGAGGCCCTATTTCTTTTTCTTAAGGATAATCTAACAATGACCCAAAATAGGATGAAGCAATGGGAAAATCACCACAAATTTGAGTGAGATTTTTCTAAAGGAGATTAGGTATATCTAAGGTTATAGCCCACAAACATGCATCCTTAAAAATCAAAGGTAGTCATAATATTACACCTAAATTCTATGAGGCCGACTAGGTATTGGAAAATTTTGATATAGTTGCATAGGTTATACTTGATGCCATCTTCAGAGATACATCCTTTATTCCATGAATCTTGATAAATGAAGAACTTGGGATAACACATCTTGGTTTAGATAGCACTACCTCAATTAGATGATGAAGGCTCTGTTGGGACTGAACAAAAGGCCTTAATTATTTACAAGTTATCTTACAATATATAAGCATCAAGCTTAGGAGGGAGATATGACAAGTGTCATAAGCTCCACTCCAAGTGTCTTTCAGAAGACACCACTCCAAATCAAATTGAAGACAGGGACAAGTGGCAGAAGACAAATGTCAACCTATCAATTATAGGCATAGTGCACAATAATAATATTCTAACATTCCCCCTTAATGTGCACTATCCTAAAAAATAATTCAACATTAGATAACATCCCCCCTTAATGTTGACTTCTTGTACATAGATATAGCAAATTGCTAAACTGAGAAAACTTGTCTTTCCCAAGTGACTTGGTGAATATGTTTGCTACTTGATATTGATTTGGCACATACTTCATATGTATAATGTCTTCTTGGACCATTTATCTAATGAAGTGATGATGGATCTCAATGTGCTTTGTTATAGCATGGAAAACTAGATTCTTGGTCATCTTGATGGTACTTTGATTGTCACAATATATATATGTTGGACCATGTATGAATAGCCCAATATCCTGAATTAATTGCCTCAACCATATTGCCTCCTTAGTTGCCTCAACTGCTACTCTATATTCTGCTTCTGTTGAAGATAGTGAAACTGTGTGCTACTTCTTTGTGCTCCATGAAATAGAGCCTTGGCCTAATTGAAAGCAATAACCTGATGTAGATCTTCTAGTTTCGGGACAATTGGCCCAATCTGAATCTGTGTATCCAATCAAAGAAAAATTATCACTTGATTTATACATAAGGCCATGATGAGGTGTGGCCTTTAGGAATATCACAATCCTCTTAGCTACTATCCAATGGCTCTTCTTAGGATCCTACATGAATTTAGAAATAAGGCCAACCGAATAGCAAATATCTGGTCTAGTTGAAGTTAAGTAGATCAAACTTCCAACTAGTTGCTTGTAAAGTGTACCATCAACCCTTTCTTCTTCATCATTATTTAGCAATTTCAATCTAGTTTCCATGGGATTTAGAGAGGGCTTACACTCCTCCATGCGAAACCTCTCCAAAATAGATTGAATGTACTTAGCCTCGTGAGATAAAAATCTTACCGAGTCGTTGCCATACCTCTATTCCTAAGCAATAGTGGAGGAGGCCTAAATCTGTCATCTCAAAGTTCTTGCATAAGTCCTCTTTGAGCAACCTTATTCCTTCTATGTCATCACCTGTAATGATGAGATCATCCACATACAATGTAATCAAAATGATGTGGTTCCTCCAATGTTTCACATAGAGAGTAGATTCTATTGCAGATCTAGTGAAACCAAGGTTGAGGAAATAGGAGTCAATCTTTGCATACCAAGCTCGGGGTGCTTGCTTCAACCCATATAGAGATTTCTTTAATCTGAGGACTTTGTTGTTTTTGCCTTCAACTATGTACCCTTGTGGTTGTTTCACATACACTTCCTCCTTCAAATGACCATTTAGAAATGCACTTTTGACATCCATTTGATATATTGGCCAATGTTTTTGAGCTGCCATAGCAATAACCGTCCTGATTGTAGTCATCTTAGCCACAGGAGCAAAGGTCTCCTCATAATCAATTCCCTCTTGTTGCTTATAGCCTTGAGCTACTAGGCGAGCCTTATAGCGATCTAGTGAGCCATCTGCTTTATATTTTTCCTTGTATACCCATTTTGTGCCTATGGTATATTTTCCTTTGGGTAAATCAACTAACTCCCAAGTGTGATTCCTTTCAATGGAATCCAATTCCTGATCCATGGCATGAACCCATTTAGGATCACCAAGTGCTTCTTTGACATTAGAAGGTTTAGGTTGGCTAAGTACTTTGCCATTAGGGCATAATTCACTTGGTGTCTTAGGGCTGAAGGCCTTTTACCTGTATAGGTGGACAAATGATTTTGTGCTTCATCTATTGTGGCTTGAACCCACTTGGGTAAAGGATTGGATGTTGTTACTTGATCATTAGGAGGAGGACATGGAGGACATGGAGGACATGGATTATTTGTAGGAAGTTCTTCTTGTGGATGAATTTCTTGATTTATGATTGAATGAGAAGAAGGAGATGATATTGTGTGCATGAATGAAGCAACTATTTCATTAGTTATTTCTAAGGTGGGGGTTTTAGGAGGATTAGATGGAGGATACTCATGAAAGGTAACATCCCTAGATAAAATTATTTTCTTGGAAATAGGCTCATATAATTTATATGCATTGGCACTATCACTATAGCCAACAAAGATGCATTTTTGGCTCTTATCATCAAACTTCTTCCTTTTCTTATGAGGAATATGAGCATAGGCATCACATCCAAATATTCTCAAATGGCCCACATAGGGCGTTCTTCCACTCCATGCTTCTTCAGGTGTTCTTTCATGTAAGGCCTTTGTGTATGACCTATTAGTCAAGTATGCAATAGTAAGAACAACTTCTCCCCAAAATGAGTTAGGTAATATAGCAACATGTAACATTGATTTTTCCCTATTTGTGATTGTTTGATTCATCCTCTCAGCAACTCCATTTTGTTACGGGGCATAAGGGGTTGTGAATTGCCTCCTTATCCCATGATACTTACAAAAATTAAAGAATTCATTGGAGACATATTCTCCACCATTATTTGATCTTAAGGTGGATATTTGATAGCCACTTTCTCTTTCAACAAGTGCGATGAATTCTTTGAATTTATCAAGGGCTTGCCACTTATATTGAATTAGGTAGATCCATACCTTTCTGCTATAATCATCAATGAAAGTGATGTAGTATTTTTCCCCAGTATAAGATTGAACAGACATTGGCCCACAAATGTCTGAATGAATCAATTGCAAAGGTTTATTAGCTCTCCATGCCTTTCCTGTTTCAAATGGTTGCCTATGGTGTTTGGCTATTACACATGGATCACAAAAACATTTTAACTCCTTAAGATGTGGGAGTCCTTTAACTAATCCTTTTGTAGCCATCATTTGAATATTATTAAAATTTAAATGTCCTAATATTTCATGCCACATGTACTCCAAAGAGAAAGTAGTTGTTGTATGCAAAGATGTTTTTGTTACAGATTTTGTAAGGAGGTAGTAAAAACCATCCTTTTTCACTCCCATGGCCTTGAAATTGCCATTGGGTTCCTTAATGTAGCATTTTTCTTTTTCAAAATATACATTATAGCCCTTATCTATAAGTTGTCCAATAGAAAGAAGACTCCTTTTTAGACCAGGCACATACAAAACATCTGTTGCTGGAACATTATTACCATCATGCAAAGTAAGTGGTGCCTCCCCAACACCTTCAATGGGTAGAGAACTTTCATCACCAAAAGTAATGAATTGATTTGATGTGGGCTTGCCTTCCTGTCATGTGCTTTGCTGCTCCAGAATCAATATACCAACATTATTTATCTTCAACATTAACTTGGTTGGTTGCATACAATGTGTTCATATTATTATTTTATGGTTCTCCCTGTTCTCTTTGCCTTTGATAGCAATTAGCAATATTATGATTCTATTTTCCACAATATTCACACCCTTGTTGATTATTGTTTTGACCCCCTTGAGGTCTTGTTTGCCATCTTTGTTGCTGCTGGTACTGCTGCTATTGTGGCTGCTGCTGGTACTGTTGCTGACGTGGTTGCTGATGGTACTATTGATTTGGCTACTATTGGTACTGTGTGTATCTTTGGTGTTGTCTACCCCTTTGATTCTGATTATGTTGATTTTGACCCTTGTTTTGTTTAGGCTGTAAAGTTGCCTTGGTGGCAAAAGCTGCTAATGTGGCTTCAATTTCTTCATCTTTGATTAGGGCTTGCTCATGCTTCTTAAGTAGGATTTCAATATCCTCAAGTGTTGAATTCATTATTTTACCACTCAAGTCTAACATGGTAGCATAGGAGTGAAACTTTGAAGGAAGACCATGCAACATTATTGGAATTAATTCATTATCATCTAGGGTTTTACCAACAACTAAGAAATCATTTTTAATAGACTTCACTTCCATTAGATAATCGGTAAGTGAGCCTTTCATACATAGATTGTGCAATTTTTGTTTGAGATACAAAATATTATCTTGACTTGGCCTATCAAACAATATATTGAGAGCATCCCATGCTTGTTTAGGTGTTTTTGCAGCCCTTACAGTTTCTCTGCATTGAATTCCTGTAGCTAGCTTGATTAAACTTAAAGCTATGTTGGAATTCTTCTCAAATTGTGATTTTTCTTTAGGGTCTATAGGTGCAGTGAGTGGGTCTTCATTAGCCTGCCTATCTCTCACAAAGTCCCACATGTCATTCATCATTAATATTGACTCCATCTCATACTTCCAATTTGCAAAAGTCTGTGCTCCTTCAAGTTTCTTTGTAAGTACACTTAATAGATTTGTAGTAGCCATGATTTAGAAAAGGATCAAAATAAAAGGGAGCTCAAAAAAGGATGAAGTAAGAATGACAAATGCCAAATTAGATCCCTCAAAAAATCTAGGGTACACCATCGAATATCCAGAGGAGGGTTCGCCTAGTTTTTCCACTCTGAATCTTCAAGAGATTCCAACAATGGGAGGGTTAAGTTGAACATAAGTACCTTTTTCTATCCAAAGAGAGTAAGAATTAGAATTTTTCCAGACCTTTATACCAAACTTCTCAATATACCCGCCCTTACATGAGGGAGACTGTAAGTATTTGAGCAGTTGATACATGGAACATAGGTGATTCTGAAAGGGAATAACCTGCCAGACCTCTATACCAAACTACTCAATATACCCGCCCTTACGTGAGGGAGACTATAAGTATTTTGAGAAGTTGATACGTGGAACATAGGCGGTTATAAAAGTGTGATGCTTGCTTTTTGTAGAATTATTACAATCAATGTGCCAATGTATTATTGCTAAAAAATGCCTGTATGTGTTTGCTTGCTTGTATATGGCTTAGTGTCAAGTGTGTATGAACTACACTTGATTACAATTTATAAAACCCAAAGTCATGCAAGGGTAATAACAAGCATAAAATATAGAGAAAGCCCAAATAGAAGATGCAAGCAAAAAACACCTAGTGGCCAAGAGAGTGCCACAAAATGAATCCACCGACAAGGGACAAGGGGCCCTAAATCACCCCTTGATAGAATGATTTGTATTGGAAACTTGGCTAAAAAAAAATTAGCCCCAAATGTACCTCCAAAATATTGTACAAGATCAATGCCTTCACTTACAATATTACCTCCAAACTTGCCAAATTCAATGAATAACTTGGCAATATGTCCCCCCAAAGACTTAGAATTGATCCCCTTATTATTTGCCAATTTATCAACCAAGAGTGTCGGATGCAACCGAAAATGCACTCTGTTTTACAATCTCAACTTCAAGTCAAAATTCAACTGAATAAATGATCTCAAAACTGAAAACTAATTTCACCAATGGATTGCCTTCAAAATTCTCTTTCCAACGACTATATATAAGCATATAGTCGGATACAAATTGATGTTTCAACAAAACAAAAAAACAATGACTCTTAAAAATGTGTGCAACTCCAAGACATTCCCAAGTAGTCACCCATCCGAGTTCTAATCGGGACCAAAATGCTTAATATGGGAGTTTTTATGGTACGAAACACCAAGGAGTTATACAGTTGTTTTTGAAATTCCTTTTGAAAAATTAAGAAAAAATGTTCTTAAGTTTTATTTTATTTTTTTTACCTTTTTCACTTGCGGATGGTACGAAAGACGCCAAGCTGGACTTGATTTGACTGGTAGCAATCTCACCATTTTTATCGTTGATGTCTCCGCTGCGCCTCTGTCATCGCACCACTCTCCCTGAGTTTCGCTGCCAACTATGCCAGTTGTGGTGCAGTGGCCTTCTTTGACACGTTTCTCCCCGGGTCAATGCATGCAGAGCTGTTGCGGCCGTTCTGGGGTTGTGGGGTTCTTGCTGTATTTTATCAGGAAAAGAGAAAAGGGCGATAAATTTGGGGGGCAATGGTGGTGGAATTTGGATGAGGGTCAAATAAATGGTTGGATCTTTGGATTGTATGGGTAAAGGATGTCGAAACTATGCAGTGGAATGCGCAAGGGTCATATTCCCCCTGTAAAAAAATAACAATATAAAAATCTGGTTCCTCAGCAAGAGCAACCTGCCAAACCTCAGCAAAATCCAGCCTCTAACCATGGTAGGTGCGGGATCCTCAACAAATACAACACCGACAACAAAAACACTAACAAAAATATTGTAAAGGCGGCCAATCATGTGCGCACCAGAGCCGCAGTAGCAAAGGAGGCCGCAGCGCGTGCAAAACAACAGGAACAGGGCCCTAACTTTGACAATAATAATAAAAAGATTGTGATTGCGCAACCGCAGATTTTGCCCACGAGGAACAGGACAGGACATAGGGTTACGAAGCCCGTAGATGTTAGGTTAAATCCTCCTGCGCAGCAGCAGCCTGAGGTGCCCGACGGTCGGCAGCAGCAGGAACCAGTGATCTTTTATAAAAACCACAATTCTCGACCGTTGTTTCATTAGCTTCCACCAAAATATTTAGTTGCAGGAACCAAGAAAATACAAAAGGGAAAAACAATGAAAGCACCGGATCTCGACCGTCAAAGCGACCAATTCTTCATTTGACACCGTAGGACAGGACGCCGCTTTGAAAATAGAAAATGCCACCGCTAATCCAAGAAGGCCGACGACTTTTTAACTCTCTATAGCTAAATTTGTGTGCGTAGTTCCTTTTGAGCCGAAGCTTGTACCCACTCTGTATCCTCTCTCCCTCTCCTCCGGGCAGCATATACTAACTGTATATCTGCTTCTTTTGAAAATTTTCGCGTTCGACAGTTCAAAGTTCCAGTTACAATGGCGACTGTAGAAGCCAAGGTTGTCAAGGAGAAGAAGCCTCACACTCCCAAGAAACCTAAGGCCGCCCCTACTCACCCCACCTATTTGCAGATGATCATGGAGGCAATTATCACGTTGAAGGAGAGAACCAGCTCAATACAGCCTAGAATAATCTTGAGAAATCTTTGACTAGCAAGAGAGGCGGCTTCAGTCAAGATAGATCTCTGGAAGGCTACACACGTCGCAGAAAAAATATACGTTGCTGTAGATCTGGTTTGCTTGAAACGCAACTTAAAAAAAAATTAAAATATCAAAAAAATATATTTCAAACACAGATGTCCTGGTCCGCTTTCACAGGCGTCAATCTCCCTTGCATCAGTAAAAATTCAGTAATACGTTAGACCCCTAAAAAAAAATTTGGAAAGAGGCATGTCCTCGGATGGCGAGGATTGTCCTCTTCTATATTAACTTATGGAGTTTCTGGTTTTTGATCCACTCAATGAGTGGAGAGCATACTCCCTGACTCCATAGATCAATCCTTACAGGTGGATCTCACCGCTCTGATACCAAATGTTGGGACTGAACAAAAGGCCTTAATTATTTACAAGTTATCTTACAATATATAAGCATCAAGCTTAGGAGGGATATATGACAAGTGTCATAAGCTCCACTCCAAGTGTCTTTCAGAAGACACCACTCCAACTCAAACTAAAGACAGGGACAAGTGGCAGAAGACAAATGTCAACCTGTCAATTATAGGCATAGTGCACAATAATAATATTCTAACAGGCTCAATAATTATCAAACCAAAGACTATTTTAGATTGACAATTAAAATAACTATACAATTGAACCATTGTTGATCTATTTGTGCAAGGGAAAAAATTTCATCCTGAAGATGCCATGTAGTAACCTATAAATCAAATACAATGACAATTTCCTCATCTTCAACTTTGAACATGAAACTTATTTTTGAAGGAGGAGGTAGTGTTAGAACCCATGCCCTAATCCTTTTTATTTATTTGTAATAGTTTAGTTAGTTATGAGTGGGCATCTCTTTTACATGTATGTCTGACCTTAGATCATTAGGGTAGGGTTAAATAACTTAGCTATGTCAGCTTAATTTATTTTTGGCTAATTTTATAGCATTAGGGTAGGATAAGTTATCTTTATATATTGCATTATAACAAAGTGAAGGAATTCTAAAGAATTCTATTGTATTGATATTGATTACAATAGAGGTTTCTCCCTTGAAGCAACTTACAATATAATGTAAACTCTTAAGTTTTATTAACAAAATTATTGTTATTTGTGTTCATTTGATAAAATTGTATTTTTTTATGGCTTTATTTGTGGTTTTAGTTAACTTATACAAATAGAATCCTTATAGAAAGAAATATGTAAAAGAACCATTTAGCCAATGAGATGAACATGCTAATCTCTTAGGTCAATGTTTTTTGGTGAAGATGTTCATATATATTTGATGCTTTATGACTTTTGTGCTTGAGTGTTCTTGATGTCCTTTGCTTGTTCTAACCTTAGTAATGTGGATGCTAACCATTGACCTTAACGTAAGGATATTTTTTGAAGGAGAATAAGAGCATTGGACTTACTTGGAGGGACATGGTAGGATCTGAAAGACTAACTTAGTATATTGTACTAGAGAAAGAGTTATAAGAAGAAGAAAATCAAGTGTCTTAAGCTTGATTCATCCTAATTTACCATAGTTTGTTGCTAAATTGGAGGATACTCACTTTAACTTATTGTAGGAATAACCGATTTGACTTGGTAAATATAGTAATTTCTTATTTTAAACATTATTCTCAAGTGCATCAACCAAAATTAAGTGCAATCATTGACTAAGATTCCTAGAGTGAAATTGATGATGGAATTGACCTATGTGGAAACCACAAAATCCATTTGCAAAAATAGTTTAAGAAATATATCAAAATTTGCAAGTGGACTAGTTAATAAGAATCCAATACATTAGATTGGTATAGTAGATGACACTATTGCTACCAAGGTGGTGTAGTTATCAATTATGTGATGTCATAATTAAAATTTATAAATTTTAAATAGAAATGGATAGCCCAAGGTTCAATATACATTTATAATAAAAGTTAAATCAATGGTGTATACTTTAATATTTATTATAACTATGTACTTATTTTTTGTTTGAGAGTGGTTTCAAAATCATTGAATTTATAATGACGAAAGTGGATATGCTTAGAATTTTCCTAGCACTTAGCCAATTTTTTGGTTTTAGGCTCCTAAACATAGTCAATTTTCATGGTGCTTTTCAAGATACGTATAAAAAATAAGAACCTATTATCAAGGTGACTATATGGAAGGTATGTGATATTCTAAGGGTAATCTAAGTGATGAATCATATGATGAACCATATACTAGTTGGCCACCTTATATGTATAGGCATCTAAAGTGTATAAGGCTTATGAACCATAAGGCTTCCCATCCCCTTACTTAGGCATCCATAAACTAGGAAATATTAGAGGGTATTTTTCCTATTATACACATAGTTTCATATTTGTGGAGAACCTTATGCCTTTGTTATAATTTCGATATCTTTGGCTTGTGTATTTCTATCAATAGTATTAGGATGAGGATCTTTGTATGTTGTTAGAATAATCATATGATTTTAAGGAACAAATTGTTTGTTGAGAAGGGTAGAAACTCACCAAACTAGCATTTATTTTTGTATTAGCTTCCATAAAATATGGTTACCTTGATTGCACATTCTTGAACTCTTCTTAAAGAGATAGCATCACTTACAATAGTTTATCATAAATAACTTCTTTTCTCCTTCAATTTTGTTTATGTTTTTCTAATTTTGGTTATGTTTCTAATTAATTTGTTTGATAAATTTTATTATTGTGTCTTCTAAATAATCCATCTATAACTTTACCACTTATTGCAATAATTAAGTAAATATTCTTCCCCTTTATTTGATATTTTTCTTGAAGATCTGATTTTTTTATTCAAAATTTGACCTCCTTTTGTTCTTGTTTTCTTACTCTAGCTTTTGGATTCTCCTATGTTTAATATAGAGGTAAGCATTGAATTGTGGATCTTCACTAATATTATTGATTAAAATTTTGAGAAGGTGGATTTAAATTTTCGTGGCATGAATGAGTGGGAGAAGGGAACAAGGACATGGCTCCTAAATAGAGTGACAATTACAATGATTGAGGAGTTGTTTAGATAGAGGTCTATGGCTTCTAATGTTGAGCTTAACAACCCATGCTAGGGGAACTAATCATGATACCATTTATTGGGGTGAGTGTATAATAGGGAAGGGAGAAAGATATGACATTACCATGGGTGATTTAAACTCAAGGTCATATAATATTACAAAGTATAAATGTAGTCGTCATCATTCGCACAAGAGATAACACATCTACAATAAGAATGTAACTACTTTTATATGAAGGTGTTGTACTAAGATACCTATAGAGAGATATAATGTGCATGAGACACATCCCTATGTAGGGATGTTCTACAACATTACAATTTTATGAAATTTATATACTAATGCTTTCCAAGATTTATATAGATAATATTTTTAGGCCACCTTATTGTGGAGAGTTGTGGTCTAGTTAAAAAGTTACCTTTGTGGATAATTGTATGAACTAGTATAATCATTATTTGTATGGAGAGATTCATGGAATAGTAAAGTTTTTTATCTCCATGAACAAATGTATTGACTAGGTGCATACATTACATTTGTGCTCAATTTATCCTCTTTCGTCACTTTAGATTACCTTAAACACTATTTACCTATTCAAGTAGATGAAATAAATTAGAAAGAGACAATATTGGAAGGTAAAGTGATTTGAATTTCAATAGTTACTGATATTTTCCTATTTATCTACAATTCATTAGCATTAGGATACATTATTGAGAGATAAGGTAATGATCGTAAAGATAGTGACAATGTTTAGCATATTGATGTGCAGTAGTGTGATAAAACTTCACTTAAATAAGATAAGATTTGAGCATGACATATAGGAGTGGATTTACTATTATTAGACTTGTACATGTGCGAAATGATATTGATTTTTGTTCTAGGAATTTAAGGTACTAGAACCTACTATGGATGTTACCATGATGAACTAACACTAGGTGCTTACACCTAGTACTAGGATCTATGGAGACTATGATATGCTCTAGTATAAGATGTCAATGATAAGAGAATGAGTTATTACAACTAGATATTGTAAGCATTGGTGTCTATAATAATTGAAGACTAGTGTGTCACTACTATGGAACTCCATTGGTGTTGGTAGTTGGCGCATGCACAAAGATAATATCAATAATCAAAATGAACAGACATTATTAGTAGGTAGTGGTTGGTACTTGTACCTCAATTATAGTGACTAATATTAAAATTTTGATGCTATCCAACTATAGTTCTAGGTAGAGGCGACATACATAGGTGTTTATTAGATATAATACAATTGATGTTACCTTGGAATGTTATTAATACTTGCACTAATGCTTATACCCCAATGATGATTACAACTAAGATGCTTCATTGATTGCTAGAAACTAGTGCCTGTATCCCAAAGGTAGATGAGCTTGATGACACCCTACTAACAAATAACAATTACCTCCAAGTCCTTAGCATTGGATCCAATGGTCGGTGCTAGGTATTGGATGTGTATTGATGACTAGTAGCTCATATTGGTGGGTGATGTCCCAAAAGTTGGAGTTGGTGCCACTTGTATTAAGAAAAGATTGAACAAAGTAGTAATATTATCCATGTTGTTCTAGTCAACACCACATTGATTGAAACTCACTTTTCACATGTCAAATATAATAAATATAAGTCCAACAATAAAAAGTTGAGAACTACTCATATCAAGAATAGATACATCTATATCTTATGAAAAACGATTTCTAATCTATAATATATCACAATAATAAAATTAGTTGTTTATTACAATAAACTTATGCTAAAATAATTGCATATGTTTATTGCACATATTAATATGAATAAAACTAGATTGCATGCAATAACTAGATATGATACCAAACAAATTCAAGTAAAAATTTTGTTGTGTCTTTGTAGATGTTCTATGGTAACCTTCAACTCGTAGGTGTTAACAAAATTAATTAATGAATCAATTAAAAAGCCAACTTAATATTATTTAATGATCAATTTAAATCTCAAAGTGTTTTTTTTTTTGTGAAACATCCATTAGATTTCAATAAATGAAGGTGAGAATTAGTAATCAAGGAGATTATAAGCAAAAGCCCCTCAACATGGAATATATAAGTCACAAGGGCTCACATGAGATAGGACAACCACCAACAATAAGGCTCTTGAACACAATGTGTTGACATTTACAATAGAATCAAGAGTTAGAGCTCTTAACAATTTTTCTAATCCATTTTTTCTCTTTCAAGCCACATGCAAATATTAATTACAATTTGGAGGTCATTCATTAAAAAGAAAGAATTTAAAAAAAAATCTAAATGCAATGAGATATTCTTAGCTTGTGGCTGTGATACGTGTATGATTTTAATTCATCAAAAGTTGTAAGGTCAGAGAGGCCTATCTCTTCCTAATCCAATCGCCTTGATTGTGTATCCGGCCCACCTTTTGTGTGTTCATCAACACTTTTCGTTCCTTTCCTTCAATTGTGTGAACCTGAGAACACCACATCCATCTCCAACGAAGAAGCTCTGAAAATTTTCACCTTCCTTCCGACAGAAATGGCTTCTCTCTCCTGTTCTGCTGCTACCCCTGTTTCTGCATCTCTGCTCAACAAATCTGCAGGCAGCACAGCCTTCAGACCCTTAACACCTTCTGCTCTGGGTAAGTCTCTGGGTAACTCCATCCTCATTTAGAGTTCTCAGTTTGATATATTTTTCATGAAATTACTTTCTATTCCGATTTATATACTTACATCTTATCTGTGGAAGAGGGTCTGTTCTTAAAATTTATTTTAAATAATAGATTCAAAATTTTAATCATATAAAAATAAAAGTGTATAATATCAAAGTTCAGATGTTGTAATATATTTTGAATAACTGCCTTTTGAATAAACCAATTCTTTGAGGTTGAATGCTTACCAGTACACAACCTTGGTGGGATTCCTTTGAAGGTTGGATTTTCTTGGAGGTCAGCTGTCTGTGATACACCTTTCTGTTTCAGCTGTCTGTCATACATCTTACTCTGTTTTTCTTATCTGGTATGAAGATGATCTTATCCTCATAAATAATAAAACTATTATTTTTCCAATTTTTTTTTTTATTATGAATCTTAACATTTCATAATATTTGTTAAACTCTTTGTCAATAGGATAATAAGCTTTAATATGAAACCCCTTTTTCAAATTTTTTTATTTTTTTTATTTTTTAATGAATCTTAACATTTGTTAAACTCTTTGCGAATAGGATAGTAAGCTTAAATGCGGAAGCCCTTAATCCCTTTTATTTGGAATTCCTCACCCCTTATTAACATGGAGAGTCCTGCATGTATGTGGGGTAGTTGGCCCTCTTACTTTCTAACCAGTTCATGTGATTTTGTTCCCCAATAAATTGTTTATTTTCAGTGACATATTCCTATGTTGAAATTTCGTTCCACTTTAATACCTCTTCCACCTTTTCTCACTGCTGTTAATCTGATGGGTATTCTTTCAAAGCATTTCTGTTTCTGTGTGTTGTTTGGAGATTGCAGGATTGCCTGCAATCCAGAGGCGGTGCACTGTGGTGTGCAATGCAGAGAGGAAAGAGGGGAATGTGACCGTGAAGAAGGCTGAGATGCCCAACCTAGCTGCTCCTTTCATGGCGGCTGTGGCGGCGCTTTCTGTGTCGAACAGCCAGGCGGCGTTTGCTTTGGTTGATGAAAGGATGAGCACAGAGGGCACAGGACTTGGATTGGGTCTCAGCAATGTTCTGCTGGGGTGGATTCTGGCAGGAGTTTTTGCACTCATTTGGACCCTCTACGTTAGCACTTACACCTCTGTCCAAGAGGATGAGGACTCCGGCCTTTCTCTGTAATTTGGTTTTCTTTCCTGTATTTTATATATAATTAAATTCTTTCTCTTTGGAGGATGTAATAACATGCATGCACTTTGTCAAATAATATAAGACTAAGTCTTTTTAAAAAGATATATTGATGGTAGTTGTAAGTATTTATTTGTGAATTTGTCTTAAATTTTATTTTTATCTAGAAAAAATTACAAAATCTCTTTTTGATAATTTTTAGTATTCTATTCATAAGAAAGTATCATGGTATGGTTGTTGATTCCTGCTGATGTATAGACTAGTATTTAAAAATAACCATCACATTTTTTGAATATGCTAAGTGCTAGTATTAAAAAATAACCATCACATTTTTATGAATATGCTAAGTGTCATGGTATAGTTGTTGATTCCTGCTGATGTATAGAGTATTAAAAAATAAATAACTTTTCTATGAATATTGTTGTTGGATTGTATTTATATGCTAACTAGTGTAAAAAGCAGTCACCATTATGTTATGAAGTACTATTGTGGTATGTGCTATATATTGATGCTCACAGTTTGAAAAATTAGGCATTCACTTAGGTTTTGGGGGTATTATATTTATTTGTATAGTTTTATAAATTTTTGATATATTTTGCATAGATTGGTTTATTATAAGATTTTAATAATAAATTTTAAGATAATTTTTTAATTTTAATTGTAATATAGGTATTTATATATTTGAGATCAATTGATATGTATTAGATAGAATGTTTATTCTTTTTATAACCAAAACAATGTAGTGTCTATGGATATCCTTTATATTACATTATATTTTTTCAATGAGTATTATATTACATTATATTTATTTATGAGTTGTTTTTCATTATGCAATATGTGTTAAGTGTTTTTTTTTCGAATGTAGTGTCTATGGACATCCTTTATATTACATTATATTTTTTTAATGAGTATTATATTACATTATATTTATTTATGAGTTGTTCTTTCATTATGCAATATGTGTTAAGTGTTTTTGTTTTGGAAAGTATTTTTAAATATGACATGAATATGACATGATATCATAGTGGATGTGAATCCACATTACTCGATATCAAAGTTTGACAAGCTTTCTTCTACAATGGTTTTAGAGCAATATAATTTTTTGGAAGTAGTTTGTGAAAGCTTTGTGTTGTCAACATTTTTTTGGGTTGTGTGCCAAAACTTGTGGACATTTGATTATGAGGATCTCATTATGTCACAAAAAATCAGTTACTCTAAGAAAAATATTTACCACCACGTTTCTTTTTAGCTCTCTTGATATTTAGTTCAGTTATTTTTTTGAGTGACTAGATTGATGCCCTAACTATTAAATTGAATTGTTTGAGGTGTTAAAAACCCTCAGTTGTTTATTATGAAACTTAAAAAAAAATTCTTCTCTACTTCATAATTTTTGGTATTGATGTGGCATAGATGAGAGGGTAGTCTTTATGATTGTTGAAGGAGAGAAGAAAACGTTGAACATTTTTCAACTGCCCTTAGATGCTACAAAAGTTATGTGAAGACTTTTGTGTATAGAAAAGATCTTCAAGCCACTTGAGAAAGTTGTAAAAATGAGTTCTCAACTTTTATGTTGCTTTGACAAGAGAAGATGACTTGATTGGTTACATTCTAAAAAAAGGTTATGTAGGCCAAAGAGTGCTAGATATGAATGACTTATTAGTATTTTTTGATTCTTTATAAAATTATAGGTGGGATATAGTTCAACACTTTTTATCATTTTATCTTTAGGTACTTAATTTTTTGTGTCAAAAGATATTGCATATTACCTCTAAAGTTTTAAAATTTGAATTTTGAAATAGGAATATTCTTACAAATATTCTATTTTTTGGGGAGAAAAATTGTGGATGGTGCATGATGTTTGCAAGCATTTTGCTTGGGCATAGGGGTTGTTTTTGGAATATCCTAATCATAATCTCATTGGAGACCATTGTATGATGGCTCTCCCTTGCTTTGCTAAGATGTTGACAACTCTTGATGATGGGCTCCTATCACTAATTGAATACCTTTGTGAGGGAAATAGATGCATTTTTTTGGATAAACTCATTAAGTGTTCATCTCTTCAACTAACAAAGTATGTAACTTTACCTCTTTCTTTGGATGAGTTTAATGTGCTTCATGGAGTGTTGGTTTGGGGGGCCTACATTAAGATGTTCCCCCTCTTTGGATGTGAGTTTAGATTCCATCTCCAATTTTTTTCTTAGAGGAAGGAGCATTTTGTTTAGAGGAAGACATGAAAGGATTTTTTGAATTTTTGCTTAACTAACCTCCCTTTATTGAAGCAAGGCACTTCCATGCCAAAGTGCCTTAGTGGTTTTATGGCTAGTGGAGAGTATGCAAAGTATTGACACCCTAGAGATCTTAGGTTTAAACCAACTGCATTCCTTTTTGAATGGATATACCTTGTTGTTGGAGGTTTGACAACCAATGTGGCATTAAGGATATGGCAAGTATATCCAAGTTTTGCCTATATATGTAAGATTGAACTATAATTGATTTCTAGGCTTCTGCATTGTAGGCAACATAAAATTTGTTGCCTTCTAAAACATGGTGGAATCTCATTTGTTAGAATATTTTAAATTTTTATATCATTTGAAAGGTTTTGGTTGTGATTATGTGATTTTTAGTACTAAATTTCTAATGACCATAAATTTTATTATTGGCACATTTTTTTTAAAGCTCTTTATAGTAGTAATATTGTTTTTGGTTATAACTATGTGAAAGAGACTATATTTTTGTATGGATTTCATAGAAAAATATACACCTTTCCTTAATGGATCTAAATATGACATCCAAAAAATCAAGATTAAATATTTGTTGAAGAGTAAGATACTTCTCAAATATGTGAATGAAGACCCTAAATACATTATTTTTAAAGAGAAAAAATTAGTTATGTGAGGTAAAAAAAGAGGAATTCCATGGTGTGATTGCCCTACATATTGAAAAAATCTATGACAATCACATCAACAAAATCTCAGGTATGAAGAAGTTATTGGACAATTTGTTGTAGATGTGTGATTGTATCAACTCTATCCAAATCAATATATTAGAGGCAGATCTTGCTACTTTGGACATAGATAATTTTAGAACTATTGTTGAGTATATCATTTGATTCAAAAAATTATAAGAAGACATCCTCATTGCCATAGGAGGTATTGATGAAAAATTAGAACTTGATGCTTCCAACATTGTATTCAATAATGTTTCCAAAAAATATAAGCAATTTCTATAGTATTTGAGATGTTAGGAACATTGTAGTAAAATAAAAACATATCCATACACTCTTGCAATAATAACAAATATAAAAAAATAAGCTCGAAATTAATATTATTGCAATACAAAATAGAAATGCAATTTATTATATTGCAAAAAACAAGAACACATTATAAAATTGCAAGTCTCTTCAAGGGGATGACCTCCTTAGAAGCAAAGCTTTGATACAATACAATATGAGATGCCTCTTCTCTTGCCCCCTTGGTTCTTTTAAAGACTTCAACTATTCTTATTGTAATGAAATTTTGCTACACTAGGAAATTCCTGTTGTAGAGGATAATTTGGAGCAAAATCATCATCTAGTGTTGATTTTGAAGAGAAATAAGATGAGAGGACATCAAACCCCCATGATCTATAAAGTAGCCAACACTGGAAAAATTTCAAATATGCCAACAAGGGATGGCCTTCACTATAAAAGAAAAATAAATATTAAGCTCCTTATACCATGTGTAGACACCTAAAACGTGTCATGTCAAGGCGACTACTCATATGGAACATGCTACAAGACCATATGGAAGACCTTGGACAAATACCAAGATATAGCAGTGGTTTTAACCACTCATTTGGGCACCTTTGCCTAGTCAGTGCTAGTCGTTGCTGACACCCATAGTTAGCAGAGCTTATCGCACTTGTCAGCTGCGGTTAGGCCTCAAAATTAGTTGGCTTTTGATCGATTCAAAATTGGTTTCAAACGACCAATTGGTTGCGGATTGGAGCGGTTTGAGCAAGGAAGGTTCTGGATATTTCCATCCAACAAACTCAACTGCCCAATATTGATCTTGGCTTCCTCATGAAGCTAGGACATAGCCCTCCAAGGTGCTATAAGACCCCCATCCAAATTAGGGAAAAAGGAGAGAGAAGCTTTCATTGGAATGCAACGAAGCCCTATCGAATCTGAGAGCCACTTAATTGCATTGAGATATTGCTTTATTACCCCTAATTTAGAGATTGAAATGGCAATTCAAGCCATGGAGGACCTAGGGGGTTAGGAGAGCCAAGAAACTCAATTACACCAATTTCACTTGCAATCTAAGCAATTCAACTGCCAAATCTATCAGAGGACACAGTGGCGACTCTTGACCATCAATTTGATAGGGATATTTAGAGATTTAGCCCTTGAATTAGAGGACAAACACACTTCAAGCTCCATCATGGTTGTTAGACATGACTAACAGTTCTCACCACACCATAGAGTTTTGGTTAGGGTATCATCCTTGATTTCTCATCGTAGGATTTATTAATGGGATTAGATTAAGCATAATTTAGGTTTAATTGCATTTTTAGAGATTTATGACCGGTATAATTAGCTTGTTTAGTTGTCCTGCTTTAAATATTGTAACTATGATACTAATGAATATTTTTCATGCTTCCATGTATTCAAATTCATAATTAGGCCATTAGATAGATACATATGCTTTTCCTTTACATGATTCATAGCATCTTTTCATGTTTTACATAGGTTTACTAGCTTTATTACATTTTCTTGATTATATATTAGTTATGTTATGTGTTCATACAATTTCCTCAAAAAGCCTCATCAAGAGAGGCATCCTTTATTACTAATGCTTCTTGTTTTTTATTGCACGTAGTATCAACAGGGTTTTGGGATGCAAGTCAACAAATGCCTGTAATCATGGAGAAGAAGGTCATCGACATCTTGGAGCAATTCGTTTCATTTTAAAAGGCATTTGGAATACACCTACCCTTGAGGGGGATTTCAAACTATTGTAATTTTTGTATCAAATGGGTATCCCTAAGAGGGACGAATTTGTAACTTGACTTGATTCGAAATTAATAAAAGATCTTTGTATTTTTTTCTTTTCATTCTTGTCAATTTGTGCATGCCTATTTGTATCATTTTCAACAATTTCAATATTAGGTGCAAGCCTTTTTGGATGCTATAGAAGGTGATCATGGTGGGAATTCCACATTAAATACCACATATCACTAACTTTTAGGTTTTGTGATGACAGGTGCTAACCGTGATTGACAACCATGGTCAAAAGTTATCACCGCGGTTGACACCCGCGATCAATAGTCACAACCGCGCCACAGAGCCGTAGTCAGCATCTGATAGGCCGTACAATAGGGAGAAAAAGCTTAATTGGATGAGAATATGAGGTAGAACCCATTTTTATCTAATTTTCTCTGTTCTCTATCTATGTTTTTCTAGAATGATAAAAATACTAGAATAATTAGGGAATGCGACAAAAAAATAAAATGCATTGAGTCCCTAGGTCTTTTCTTAGGTTCTTCTAGTCACTTCTAGGAATAGCGGAACTCTGAGTATAGTCCACCCTAGTCTCCAGTGGTCTAGGCCCTTCTTATGTGTTATTTTTCTTGCATGAGGTCCATCTAGTGGCCACTTCATCATTGTCATTAGTGTGCATTTGATTTGAAATTCATATAGATTAATCATGCATACTTATGAAAGTTAAAATGTTCTTTTTAATTTGCATAGCATGTAGAAGAGTCATGGATGTTGTTTTATGTATTTATTTTCATGAAAAATAAAAGGAACCCCACACACCATGACACATTGTAAACACTAGTGAGTTGGAAGTCACATCCAACCACTAGTAGGGTTCAACGACGGTGGCAGTGATTTCCATCCATTGGCCCAAATCCCTTGATCCTTTTGTTACTAGACCAATACCGGATCCAAGATGTCATCATAGCCTATGCAAAATAGCATGCATTCCTCCTCAAAGGGGTGTATCGCTGCGCACAGGTGAAGAAGGTGAGGATCAGGAGGACCTGTGCTCCCTGCCCAAATGTGGGTTTCATCTCCACATTTTAGGGGGTTTACATGATCGTGAATTTCATTATCGATTGTCAAGCTACGAGTATACATGTGAAAGCCCTTTAACAATTGAGTATATCATCAATATTTTGAAAATACAATGAGAGTTACTTATTGATACAACAAATTGCAAAACACATCAAACAGTTTAGGGTTCATTTTAAATTTTAAAAGAGATAATCACCATTGTTTACTTTGTTTGTTTTAAAATTTACATAAGAGATAATACAATATCATGGTGGCTACATGGAGAGAGCAACCCAGATGTAGATCTGAGGTTGAGGTCGAAGCTCCACCAAATGCACAATAATATGCATAACACCCTCAATAATAGAATCCTCCCGAATGTCATTCGACAAGTATTAGAGGGGATAATTCTATGTGTGGGGATCTTGCTGAGAATACCCTGGTACAAGGAACTACTAGACACTCCTCAAGACATATATCAGAGCATGGAGCTTCCCAACATGGGGGTTCTGAACATATCAAAATTTACCATGATCATACTCTACGTGCATCCACGGGATCTACTGAAGAGTTTTTAATTGAGGGATCCATATTGGTAGCCCTTCATCCTATGTTTAAGGGAGGTTTGATGCTTCCAACATCTGAGTATAGATGAGGTCAGGATCCACCCATCCAGGGGTAAAATGATAGGGTCACTTTCGAGCATAGGCCCATTCAAACTCCCAAGAAAGGTGAGCCTTGTAGGATCATCATAGACATATCTAAAGTGGGATTCAACAGTATGCCACCTCATGAGCCTTGGTGTAGCTTATAATTGGATGGTTTGGGTAAAGTTCTAGGATAGTTAGTTTAACCACCAAAAATGCTCACACCTAATGTATCCTATTGCAAGAATTGATAAACAAAATATAAAATGCATACAAGAACAAGAAATTGACAACAAAATGATTAATAAAAGATGCTTTATTCCATTATATTTCAATGGAAAAATAAAATTACAAGTACATCCCTCTTAGGGATAATCATCTTGATACAATTGTTACAATAAGAGGTATTTTTATTTCCCTCTCAAGGGTAGGTGTGATTTCAAAGTGCCCTTCAGGATGACACGAACTACTCTAGGGTGGAGTAGACCCTCTTCTTCGTGGTGAGGAAGGAAATGAATGATTGTAGCTCCTTTAAAACCTATTTTCTATGATCAAGAAACAACACAAGAATGTCAAAAGCATAGGAATCCTCTCATGATGAGGCCCTTTAAAGAAAAATAGCATGAGAATAACATAATGACATGAAATCAAGAAAATGCATAAACTATGCTAAACATATGCAAATACTATCAAGATTGATAGAAATATATGAACAAGAAATACAACTATCAATCTATGGAATCGATTACTTGAAATGAAGCAATATAACATGAAAAGAAGCCATTAATGTCTAAACTAACATAATAAAAACGAGTTAGTAAAAACACTAGTTATGTCGGTCAGAAGTTTTCAAATTCCTAACTAAACCATTAAAATGCTAAATTTGATCTAATTAAGCATACTGGAAATGAAATAGTAAGGAGAAGTCACCTCTGTTACAAACTGTAGCTTTGATGAGCGGTTTGCACTGTAAACTACGATTGAAAGCCATAGTGAGCAACCAAGTGGTTTGACCTCCAAATTCAAGGGTTGTGTGCTTGACCTCCTTGTCCAATTGATGTTCAAGGGTTGCCTTCGATGTCCTATGATAGGTTTGGCGGTTGAATCGTTGAATTGGGCCTCCATTTACCCGAATTATCATTTCTTGGCTCTCTAGCTCCTTAGGGCATCCATGGCACAATTGTCACGATGGTTGAAAAATTAGCAAAGGGGTTGGCAACAAATATCTCTTAGTATTATCAAGTGAGTGTACAATTTAACAGGGCTTCGCTACTCAAGTGTGCTATCTCATCCCTCCTTTTACCCTATTTTTGAGGGGTACTTATAGGATTACCCAAGGGATGGGGGTGGCTTCATGAAGAAGCCAAGATCAAGAAGGGGTGGTTAGGACAGTTGAGTTGGAAGATTTTGTTCTTTAACCACCTTCTTCTAGAACAAATGGTCGTTCAAACTGATTTGGATCAGATGAAGGCCATCTGAACTTCAGTTAAGACTATAGGTTACAACTTTCATCCGGACTGTAAATCGTAGGTGTCAACCATGCTTCAGCCTATAGACCATAGGTTTGGGCCGTGGTTCAGAATGATTAGGCCAAGGAGCTTAAATTGAGTGGTTAGAACCACTGCTCTATCTTGGAGTCTACCCAAGATCTTCCATATGGTCTTGTAGCATGTCCATATGAGTAGTCGCCATCGACATGACATGTTTTAGGTGTCTACAGATGCACCTTTTGATATGCATTGTGAGATCAAAAAATGCATGAGCAAAAATAGACCTCCTAAAATGATGCTAAAGATTCTATGATCATCATTAGTCAGATCAACATTAGATGCCTCTTGTCCAGCAAAAGGATGTGCATCCTGGATTAATTGATTTCAATTGGGTGAAAGGCTTACATTTGAAAAGCTTGTGCCCTTCTCATATCATTCGGTGCAGCTGTGAATTCCATTTTTACCCATAGATCCGAAAGGCAGAGAACAACAATCAAATGCATATTTGCTATTTTACCCAAGCAAAGGGGTAATCTTATGATAGTTGTTGGCAATGATTCACAAGGACGAACATAATTTTGACAAGATTAAGGGATCTATGATGTCCAGGATCTTCTATTGATTTTGATTATGATTTGATATTATGATTACCCCCTTAAGCGATGAGTCGATGAGGGTAATGACAATGTATGAAGCAACGAGGTCGCTTGACCAAAATGAATGATTTGAACAAACGTAGAATTAAGCATTTAATTACTTGGCTAAGCCTAGTTCAGCTTATGATTCCAATTGTTATAGTAATTGCACATTCCTATCCCATGGAGCATTCGGGATGAAATAGCCTTCTTAGGAAATCAAAATGATACAATTCCAATTAGATTTGTGTTGAATCATGTTATCGATGATTTGCTTAAAAGATGTCATAGGAGAAATGACATGAAATGCCTCGTTCTCGTGGGGTAGTCCGGCCTCGAATGCATTCTTCGGGATTGAGAAGAAACATATCAAATCATGATGACAATTTGCCCCAAATGTCCTTATGGTTAGTTACTCATCTTGTCGGATTGCATGGATCACAAGTCGCTGCAACCGCCAAGTATGTAGAGTAAATGACTGAATACAAGGTGCATTTGGATTTTAATTTTTTTATTTTTTGTTAATTTTGATTTATTGATCGATCCTGGTGCTTTGAACATCACCAAAATTTCCAATATCGATTTCTCTTTTTGAAATTTGATCCGTTAGGAGTCATTAATTTGTCATTTTAGACCTTCCCACAGTGGGGTTTAAGTGCATTTAATGTTGGTTGCAAACCACGGTTATGGTCTACGATTGAAAATTTCTAATTTGGGTACTGCAAGTCGGGGCTACGGTCCAAAATTAGGGGAAACTATAAATAGTTTTCCCACTTTGAAAATTTCATTATTCTCATTCAAATAACGACATTTCAAAGAGCTCTGAGAGGTGAGAGACATTTCTTGATCCAGAACACTGCCAAACTTGACCTCAAATTTCACTCGTACCCCGATGGTGGACCCGAGATAGCCATCCACTAGAAGAGGTCGCGATGTAGGCAAGGTAACTCAAAACTGAGTCCTCGCACTCATTACCAACTAAAAAAAATAAATCGCATTAAGTAATTGGTTAATTAACTTCACTAAATTGTTGGCAATGAACCTCACCGTAGACTAGGCTAGGTTAGATTTTCATTTTTTTTGGCTATCTAGGCTAGGAAGGGACCCAAAATGGGTCTCATTCCTAGACCACAACTAGCACCTGCAGATCCCAATTTTCATATTGGGAACCACATTTATCAGCTACGGTTAGAATTTAAATTTCCAACAATCAAATTTGATCGCAGTTAGACCGCAAGGTTGACCCGCGGTTCGATAACTTTGGAAAAAATTTCCAAATTTTCTCACTTTTTCTAAGGTTTTCTAGCAATTAATGCCAGTTATTGCATTTTTGAGATGCCTTTTGAATTTTCTTTATGTTTTTGACATTTTTAGAGTCATTTTTTATCTATTTTTGCTTATTTTTAGTTAAATTTTTCTCTTATGCACTGTTTATTTCCAGACATTGACTTCTAGGGCCTGAGAGCTAGACATACTTCACACCCTCTATAGACATCTTACTACAAGGGAGTGGGAGTGGTTCAAAGCCATTGAATTCGAGTTGTCTTGGATCTATCCATGATTAGGGTAGATACAACATATATGACCGCATTGGCCCGAAGCTGGAATGCCCGGACCAACACATTTCATCTATCGACGGGTGAAATGACCATCACCCTGGAGGATGTCTATTGGATCTTTAGGATCCCTATTATTGGTGAGTCCATAAAATCCTCTTTCTCTCGGAGGAAGAAGACTATTTTTGAGCTATCTTCGGCAATCAGAGTGATGAGGACCAATGGCAGATGGATCACAAAGGTGTGCACATTGACTACTGGTAGGGGGAGTGCATATTCTCTATAAAAGAGGCAGTATTCATGCACCTGGTCATGCAGATAGTCCTTCCAGACTCCTCAGGCATGAGGATCCCCTAGAACCTTTTTGCCAACATCAGGAGGGTTGTTCAGAGCACCATCCGTCGACCACTACTCCTAGCCTGGGGGAGCACTTTATTATGCCAACTCTATCAGGAGCTATATCAGGTGACTTATAGGAGTCAGGTAGGCATCAACTATAGCCTACTACTAAAAATATGGGGTTGGCAGTATATCCGCATTGAGCATCCTGTAGAGATACCACTTGAGATTGACTCTATTGATGATGAGCACTAGTGCTATGCAACTTGCTAGCCTTGTGAGGAGGAGGGGTTTTGGAGTAGGTCCCATGTAGGGGACATCAAGAATTATCTTGGTAGATTCATGGGATTGAGGTTCGATGATATATATTGACACCCATATATGAGGTGCCCTGCATGATAGGAGGCTAACGAGTGGCTATGTCAAGCTCGTTAGGACAGGTGGCTCCTAGGCCACAAGGATGAGATCAGGGAGTACCATTTTTACTCTTATGTCTTATGGCAGTTTGACTTAGTTTAGGATATACCAGAGCTACCGATCATCTATAGGCAGTTGGCTCTAGAGAAAAGTTTGTATTGGATACAACTAACAACACTTGGGGATGTGACTAATGATTTCCAAGAGTCAAGGGTTTCTTTGACTGGGACTACTCCTGTATATGATGCTTGATGGTCGCTATGACAATGGCAGGGATCTGGGTCCATCGATCGGGTTGATGACAAGGCTGAGGCTAATCCATAGGGGTACAATATGCACCCACAAACTAAGGGTGGCTAGGGGGTAGAGGCTATAGTAGGATATGCACCCCATATGGATATCGAGGAGGAGGCACTAGATGAAGGTGAGGTGCCTCCAAATAGTGAGTTAGGCCAACTGCTAGCCTAGGTAGTATATCTATAGAGCCAGGTTGGGTGGTTCCATACTTAGATGTTGTAGAGGGACACTAGCATCACCATTTTAGATGTGAAGCTAGCTCATAGCGAGATACAATGGCATTAGATCTAGGAGGAGCTCATAGGTGCCACAATTCATGCCATAATAGCAAAGGATCAAATTCAGGAGCTAACTAGCTCACTACAAGTATCAGAGGCACAACGAACTATGGCTGTAGCAAAGAGGGACTAGGCTTAGTCCTAGGCTCATAGAGGAGACCCCTCATCATCTCAAGCTATCATAGCACCACCAATAGCACCATCGGCTATAATGCCAAGGGGTGGTGATCCCATGATAGAGATTAGGTAGCTCACTTTCCTCATAGAGGAGGGAAATAATCTTTATGATGTGAGGGCAATTCGCATCTCCAAACTAGAGGGCTTTATCAGATTATAGGGCTTGTAGGTGCTAGAGGATAGACATGCTATGAGGTCTTAGAGGACCAGGTCTAGGACTATAGGATAGTCCATAGTGAGCTCCAACCAGTGGACTCACAAGACAGAGAGGACACATAGGTCCTCTAGCACACATGAAGGAAACTCCCATACTAGGGCCAAGGAGACGGGTGCGACCTATAGTCATAGGTCTAGCCGTATAGACATACTAGTATCCTGTGTGCTAGGCCTCTTTGGGTTAGGTGGCACATAGGGCCCTCAATAGGGAACACAGTAGGTACTAGAGCCGACTGTAGAGTAGGCTCTAGAGCACAGGGCTGAGGGAGGCAGTAAGAGTTACAACTTAGGAGAAGTAGGCCAGAGCTAGGGCTCTACTAGATTCAGGCTACATTTTTGCATATGTATCATTTTTGGTGTAAGGTCTAGGAACTACATGATTATAGCTTACATGCATTTTGTACTCCTGATGTACTCTGTTGGACACACACACACACATATATATATGTGATATGACTTGATCATTTATGGATCATTATGTGTACTTTTTTATGTGTTTTGATTTTATGTTTATTTGATGCACATGGATGCAATGCTTATTTTAATTCTATGCGATGTGATGTATGGATGACATGCACTAGATAGCTATTGTATTTATGATGATGATATGCAGTGATATAGATGTTTAGATGTGCTTTTTTATGGATGCATATGGTTGTAATGCTATCTCTTTAACACATATTTGATATTGCTTTATTTTATGCATTAATGTATGTAATGCTTTATTTACACGATAGTAATATAATGTAAATGAACCTGTATGCTTTAATCACGTAAAACATAAGGAAGTAATGCAATATGTGTTTAACAATCTAATGGATGACACCACATAATGTAAAGGAAATCATGAATGTAATTGAGAATCCTCATAATAATAATTTAATCAATTAATAACCCATATATGAACTGCAATGGTATGAAGCTATATGATGCGAATGGTATAATATGTCACTCTATTTTCTTTTGTACTTTGAATGATATGCACAATATAGTCAGTGACCGTCTAAACATCGTTGTTGATATTCATTCGGTATCTATCCTATATCTTGATTGTGCTTTATGTAATGATGTATCACTTCTTGGATACTTTGCAATTTGATAATTTGTAATGACTTTTACCATTTGATGGTTTATGCTTTTAGCATTTGTTGCTTTTTAGTGAGAATTTGAGGTTTTCCATGAGACTAAAAAACCCTAGTAGACTTATCAAGAGTTGCATACTGATCATACTAGGCTTTTGAAATGCAAGGCTTTCACTAGGATAGGCCCTAATTGTTCATTATCCCTGTGTGTGCACATGAGTATATTAAGATAATACATGAGCATTCCTTGATGTCAGGCAGGATTATTTCAGCTCATTGCTAAGATAGGGGTTCCACAAATGTCTTATCCAATCCCAAGTTTAGATTTTAGTTGGACTAAGCCACTAGGCAATGAAGGACACTTGAAGCTAGCTCTTCCACATTCAAAAATTGGTCTACCCACAAACAAGATGCAAGTGTATCAAACATATTGTCATGCGTAGGGTACAGTAGTGCCGACAATTCTAGGGATTTAGGCTCATTCCTTTCTATCCTTAAATTTTTAGGATACTTGCTCATATGTAGTGAAGTAAGGGAGTTGATTCCATCCTCATTCTGAACTATATCTAGATCTTCATTTGATCTCTCTTAAAACTGGATTTCTGATCTTCATTTGATCTCCACTTGAACTTTTGATTTATGATCTTCATTTGATCTTCACTTTGAACTTGATTTGAGCCTATTTTCTGATCTTCATTTGATCTTCACTTTTCGGCATTCACATGTGATAATTTCCTTTAGAAACTTTCCTTTGGGGGATTTAATTGGAAAAACTATTTCTGGTATATTGATTGAGGATATCGATCTTATGATATCAATATGGGATATAAATCTGGAAATACGATCTATGATATGTTGGCAATTTTGGGTTTGAGATCCTAGCTTCTTGTCTATGAGTTGTCATTGATGTCAAAAGGAAATGGCATTAATGTTAAGAGGATGTGTTGGCTTCAAAGGTGGAAGATTCCAAGAGAATATTTTTAAGAGAATCCGGAGAGATTCCATTGGCAAGGGTTTTTCATTAAAACCAAACCGGTTTTTATTAAAACCAAGTTGGATAGGGTTTTTATTAAAACCAAGTTAAATGGTTTTAATTAATTAATTATTTAATTAATTAAGGGAGAAATTATTTTTAATTTATTAAAAATACTTAAAGGTTTTTAAACCTTTTTTATTCTTAATTTATTAAAATTATTTAAGGGTTTTTAAACCCTTTTTGAAAAGACTTTTGATTAATTTCGAAATGGTCTTTATTTCCACTGACGTCAAGGTGTCTTCGAAGAGACTATTTATTCTCCAACTCCTAAGGTTGGAAGGCTAATTAATTCGAAATTCCTTGAATGCAATTTGCGGTGTTTGTGCTCTGTATTCGCTATGATCGAAGGAAGACTTAGAAGCACGTGCGGTTGAAAAGTCTTCGAGAGTTTTTTTCGAGGGTGAAGTGGAGGGAAGTTCACTTGTGAACTTCGTAGCCCGCGTGGGCTAGTGGCAACGAAGGCTGTTGTTGGGCGCTGCATTGGCGGAGGTCACCGTTTCGAGTCTCGCGGGGGTGCTTTGCTAGAGTAACACACGTTTTTATTAAAACGTCTTTATGCCACGAAATTCGGAGTTTCTTGGACAGCGATTTATAAGGTGTGATTAAATTTTATGAGTTTTGGCTTTTGTGATTAGCATTGAATAAAAGCTTAGGAGAAATAAGGGCATATTTCTTTGGATGTATTTTTAAGATTATTCTTTGCTATGCTAAAATTAAAAATGGAGGTATAAGGTGTGAGTCTGTGATTGTTGATTTATTGGCATGTTATGGTGGTTGTGTTTAAAGAAGTGGAGCTAAAAGGTGTAATAAAGGAAGTTTATATTATTGCTCATTTCTTTTTATTCTAACCCTAACTTGGTTGGAAGTTTGAGAGTTGTGTGTGGTGACAACTTGAAGGTTCAATTATCTTCTACTCCAATAAGGTATGGGCACATTCTTCTTATGAGTATGATTGGTGTATGTTTTCTGAAATAAGGTTGGAGTGAAAAGGTATTCTACTAGGTATCCTTTGGCTAGGTGTAAATCCTATTTTCTGGTTTGTTGAAGACTACTTATGCATTGTTATCCTTAAGGAGAGTTTTTGGTGAATGCATAATTTTTGGTTTGAGATAGTGGAAGCTTTGTGCACTAGGGTTTATATTTGTGAGTCTAGCTACTTGCATTGAGTTGGTGGAACCCTTGGTTGGCTGTTTTGAGTTTGATGGTTGAGTTGCTTCCATAGAGGTTGTTTGATCAAGTTATTGCTTTACTTGATTCATGATATTGGGCTTACTCCATTGAGTTGATTTGAGCAAGTTATTCTTTGCATTTGGTGATATTGTGTTGGTGGCTGTTTTGTTCAAATATCTTTGGAGGGAAAAGGATTTCTACTTGTTTCCTTTTCTTGTGATGATTGGTTGAATGCTTCAAGGTTGATGTTGAGTTGAATGGTGTTGGTTGACTAAACCTTGTTTGATGAGCATTGTTGTTGAAACCCTAATTGATGGTGAAAAGAACATGAGTATCATTGTTATGTGATTCTTTGCATAGTTGGCAATTGTTGGGGTTTCATGTTCTTGAAAGAAAACATTCTATCCTATCCATTTTAGATATTGAGTTGAGTTTTTAGATTTGAGATTGAGATTGAGTTGAGTTGATTTGAGTTGAGTTTTGAGATTGGGATTTGAGTATAGAACATATTGAGTCTCTAACAATTCTCTTTATGCTTCTATGAGTTTGACAAATCACATTGGGTCTCTAACAATTCACTTTGTGATTTCCTACTAAGAAAGTTTTTCTTGGTGAGCTTGCTGAGTTTTTGGACAGGTTCCAGTGGGGACTTGTGAGCAGTTTTGGACAGGTTCCGGTGGGGACTTGTGAGCAGTTTTGGACAAGTTCTAGTGGGGACTTGTGAGCAGATTTGGACAGGTCCTAGCAGAGGACTTGTGAGCTGAGTTTGATAGTTCTATCAGAGAACTTGAGGATAGAGGTGCATTGGTTCTATGAGAAGAACTTGAGGACAGATTTGGCAAGTCTTTGAGAAGGCTTGTATGTAGAGGATTGATTTGTTCAAGAGTTGGACAGATTCGACAGACAGAGGAAGACTTGTACTAGACCGACTGACTATGTTTGGTACAGGTTGTTGAGCTCTGTGGACGTGATCATAGAAGGCGAGAGGTCTCTTAGGCTAAGCATTGAGGATAGGAGGTCTTCGGTGGAAAGGAGTTCCACGTGCTGGCAAGAGGTAGAGGCAGTTGATCTTCTGAGGGATCATTTCCAGAGTAGAGGGGAAGGTATCTCCTTTGAGTAGAGGCTCATAAATTTTGATTGGGGGAAGGTATCTCCTTTGGGCCGAGGCTCATAAACATTGTAATTGGGAAGGATTCCCAAAGAACCTTGAGATAACTTTTAGAGAAAAGTTTTGTGGACGTAGCCCAACCATTTTGGGTGAACCACGTTAAAAATGGGTCTTCAATGTGTGATGCTTTCTGTCTTGATTAATGTTGTGTTGATGCCACTTGCTATCTAAAGTTAAAATTATTAATTGGTTAAGTCTTATATTGTTCACCCCCCTCTTAGTATAAGTCCATGTTCTTCAATTGGTATCAGAGCAGGTCTCTCCAGAAAGAGCCTAACAGCTTGGAGAAGGATCTATCAGAGGAACATACAGATTCAGAAAGAGATGAAGAGTTTGAGTTCGATCTCAAAGGTGAATTCTTCTTGGCTTTGAGAAAGCTTGAGAAATTTAGGGAAGAGAATTCTGTTCTCAAGCATCAATGTCAGGAAGAAGAGATAGCAAGATCAGAATTGTCTCAAAGTGTTATAGACTTCAAAATTCTAGCTGAAGAAGGGAAGAAGGTTGAACAGGTTCTGACAGAGGCTCTCAAAGAAAAGGAAGCTGATTGCGAGAAACTAGAAGAAGAGATTATGTCTCTTAGAGTGAAGTTGGAACAGTTGGCTCTCAGACAGAATACTCCGTGTGAAAAGCAAAAGAAGGATGGTATCACCATTCATGAAATAGGGTCTTCGAGCAAGATCAATCTTCATCCTGAAGAGCGGTGGATTCCAGTTGGTCACAAGAAGAACAATCATCCAAGGCATCAAAACAGGTTACATAATACTTTCCATGGCTATTGTTTTTCCTGCAAGAAATTTGGTCACAAAGCTATGCATTGCAATAAGTCTTTGAATAGCCATAGTAAGGAAAATGTTAACTCTTTTGCACCTCTTATGAATAAAAATGTCATGTGTTACAAGTGCAAGAATTTTGGGCATATAGCAAGGATGTGCAGTTTGGATAGATCTAGCCTTGAGTTCACTAAAAAGAGAAATGAGATCAAATCTAAGTCAATGATAGTTCAAACTGCTTTTCATGCTCAAGACAAAGTAGAAAAATGGTATCTTGATAGTGGTTGTTCAAAACATATGATTGGTGAAAAGGAAAAGTTTTTGGTCTTAAAAGAAACAAACAGAGGAACAGTCAGTTTTGGAGATAACGGGTCAGCTAAAATCTATGGTAAAGGGACTCTTAGTTTGGATGGGAAATCCAAAATAGAAAATGTGCTTTATGTAGAAGGCCTAAGACATAATCTTCTAAGTGTGAGTCAACTTTGTGATCAAGGGCACATAGTATCTTTCTTTTCAGATAGATGTGAGATAAGTAAAGAAAAAAATGGAAAACTCATTGCTAGTGCTACAAGGACTCCAAACAATCTTTACATGCTAAGTGAGATAAAAAAGGAAAAGTGTTTTCTAACTCAAGAAGATGAGAGTTGGTTATGGCATAAAATATTGGGGCATTTGAGCTTTGATAATCTTGTCAATATTAGTAACAAGGAAGGAGTTAGAGACTTGCCCAAAATAAAAAGGCCCCATAACATCATTTGCGGTCCTTGTCAACATGGAAAATAGACCAGAACCGATTTCAAATCAAAAGGGTATACTTCTTCAAAACCATTGGATCTTATTCATATTGATCTATGTGGCCCTACTCGAACTCAGAGCATTCAGGGAGAAAGCTACTTCATGTTGTTTATAGATGATTATTCTAGAATGACTTGGGTTACTTTTCTCAAAGAAAAATCTGAAGCTTTTGAAAAATTTAAAGCTTTCAAAGAAATGATTGAAAATGAGACTGACAAGAGAATCAAATGCTTAAGATCAGATAGAGGAGGAGAGTTCACTTCAAATGAATTTGTGGAATACTGTGAGCAACAAGGAATCAAAAGAGAATATTCAAGCAGCAAGAACTCCTCAACAAAATGGAGTAGTTGAAAGGAAAAATAGAACTATTGAAAATATGGCTAGAGCTATGTTAAATGAGTCAAAACTTTCAGATGGCTTTTGGAAAGAGGCGATCAAGTACAGCAGTCTACATTATCACCAGGGCCCAACTTAGAGTCAATCATCATAAAACTCCTTATGAGTTGTGGAAAGGAAGACCAGCTACAGTAAAATACTTCAAAGTGTTTGGGAGTAAGTGCTTCATCAGAAGGGAAGATCAGAATTTGGGTAAGTTTGATCCTAGGTGTGATGAGGGAATCTTTCTTGGATATTCCAGCAGAAGCAAGGCCTACAGATGCTTCAACAAAAGAACTCATACAGTTGTAGAGAGCATAAATGTAACAATTGATGAAAAGACAGGGATAAGAGAACCAGTCAAGGAACTTAGTGATGAAATTTGTCAAGAAGAATTCGAGAGAGGTTTCGAGATGAAGAAGAGGAAAGACAACAACTGCTTCCCAAAACTCCTTCACGATATGTTCAGAAACATCATCCCAAATATTTGATCATTGGTGATCCCAACAATAGCTAGGCAAACAAGAAGAAGAGTCATTCCTTCACATGATTCTACAAATGTTTCATTATTATCTCAGATTGAGCCAAAAGATTTCAGTGAAGCATGTGCAGATAAGTTTTGGGTAAAAGCAATGGATGAAGAGCTAAATCAAATAGAGAAAAGTGAAACTTGGGAATTGGTTCCAAGACCTAAGGACAAGAATGTCATTGGCACAAAATGGATATTCAGAAATAAACTCAATGAGGATGGAAAGATTGTCAGAAACAAAGCTAGGTTAGTCTGCAAAGGTTATGCTCAAGTAGAAGGTGTTGATTTCGAAGAGACGTTTGCTCTTGTTGCTCGTCTTGAAGCTATCAGAATGTTTTTGGCCCTTTCAAGCTTCAAATCATTCAAGGTATATCAAATGGATGTAAAGTCAGCTTTTCTAAATGGGGTATTGGTAGAAGAAGTCTACATAGAACAGCCAGAAGGAGTGTCTCTCTCAGAACAGTCAGACTATGTGTGTAAACTGAAAAAGGCCTTGTATGGGTTAAAGCAAGCACCTAGGGCTTGGTACTCAAGACTTGACAGGTATCTTCATGAGCAAGGTTTCAGGAAAGGTGTGGCAGATAGCAATTTGTATATTAAGAATGAAGATGATGATATGTTGATTATGGTTGTCTATGTTGATGATATTATTTTTGGGGGAAATAATACTCAGATGTGCAAAGTTTTTGCTAACACCATGCGAAGGAATTTGAGATGTCTATGATTGGAGAGCTGTCATTCTTTTTAGGTCTTCATATTGCTCAATCAAAAGATGGTATATTTCTCTATCAAGGAAAGTATATCAAAGAAATGTTGAAGAAATTTGGGATGATGGACAACAAACCGATGTGTACTCCAATGATTACAGGGTGCAAGATGAGTAAAGATGATGAATCTCCAGTGACAGATCGGAGGTTGTACAGATCTATGATTGGCAGTTTATTATATATTACAGCTACTGGACCGAGATATCATGCGAGCAGTTGGGTTAGTAGCAAGATTTCGAGCAGCTCCAAAATATTCTCATGTTATAGCGAGTTAAGAGGATATTCAGATATCCGAAGGGCACTATGGACTTTGGGCTTTGGTATCCCAAAGGTGATGATTTCACCCTCACAGCTTATACGAGATGCAGATTGGGCGAGCGGTATTGATGACAGGAAAAGCACTAGTGGTGGAGCATTCTTTCCGGGAAAGAGTTTGGTTTCTTGGCTAAGTAAGAAACAACCTTCAGTTTCCTTATCTACAACAGAGGCTGAATACATAGCAGCAATGGCTGGGTGTACACAGGTTTTATGGATGAAAACCACCTTGGAGGATTTCAAAGTCAAGTATGAACAACCCATCTCCATACTTTGTGATAATACAAGTGCCATAAGTATTTCCAAAAATCCGGTAATGCACTCAAGGACAAAGCATATTTCCATCAAGTATCACTTTCTAAGGGAGAAAGTGCAAGACAAGCAAGTCAAGGTAGAGTATGTGCCTACTAAAGAGCAGATTGCAGATATCTTCACCAAACCTCTTCCAAGAGATACGTTTGAGTATCTAAGGGAGAAATTGGGAGTTGTACTCCCACCCCAGAATTAATCACCTCATCAGGAGGTGGGGGAGGGACTAAGCTAAGAGGCTCATTCTTAGTCCCGAGCCCCAAAGGTGACCCTTTGCCATTGATGACAAAGGGGGAGAGATTTGAGTAAGGGGGAGAGCCTCAAGATAGGGGGAGCTATTTATGTTGAGTTTCTGTGTTGTTGAGAAGCATGGTTTGCCATCAATGACAAAGGGGGAGATTGTTGGCAATTTTGGGTTTGAGATCCTAGCTTCTTGTCTATGAGTTGTCATTGATGTCAAAAGGAAATGGCATTAATGTTAAGAGGATGTGTTGGCTTCAAAGGTGGAAGATTCCAAGAGAATATTTTTAAGAGAATCCGGAGAGATTCCATTGGCAAGGGTTTTTCATTAAAACCAAACCGGTTTTTATTAAAACCAAGTTGGATAGGGTTTTTATTAAAACCAAGTTAAATGGTTTTAATTAATTAATTATTTAATTAATTAAGGGAGAAATTATTTTTAATTTATTAAAAATACTTAAAGGTTTTTAAACTTTTTTATTCTTAATTTATTAAAATTATTTAAGGGTTTTTAAACCCTTTTTGAAAAGACTTTTGATTAATTTCGAAATGGTCTTTATTTTCACCGACGTCAAGGTGTCTTCAAAGAGACTATTTATTCTCCAACTCCTAAGGTTGGAAGGCTAATTAATTCAAAATTCCCCGAATGCAATTTGTGGTGTTTGTGCTCTGTATTCGCTGCGATCGAAGGAAGACTTAGAAGCACGTGCGGTTGAAAAGTCTTCGAGAGTTTTTTCGAGGGTGAAGTGGAGGGAAGTTCACTTGTGAACTTCGTAGCCCGCGTGGGCTAGTGGCAGCGAAGGCTGCTGTTGGGCGTTGCATTGGCGGAGGTCACCGTTTCGAGTCTCGCGGGGGTGCTTTGCTAGAGTAACACACGTTTTTATTAAAACGTCTTTATGCCACGAAATTCGGAGTTTCTTGGACAGCGATTTATAAGGTGTGATTAAATTTTATGAGTTTTGGCTTTTGTGATTAGCATTGAATAAAAGCTTAGGAGAAATAAGGGCATATTTCTTTGGATGTATTTTTAAGATTATTCTTTGCTATGCTAAAATTAAAAATGGAGGTATAAGGTGTGAGTCTGTGATTGTTGATTTATTGGCATGTTATGGTGGTTGTGTTTAAAGAAGTGGAGCTAAAAGGTGTAATAAAGGAAGTTTATATTATTGCTCATTTCTTTTTATTCTAACCCTAACTTGGTTGGAAGTTTGAGAGTTGTGTGTGGTGACAGCTTGAAGGTTCAATTATCTTCTACTCCAATAAGGTATGGGCACATTCTTCTTATGAGTATGATTGGTGTATGTTTTCTGAAATAAGGTTGGAGTGAAAAGGTATTCTACTAGGTATCCTTTGGCTAGGTGTAAATCCTATTTTCTGGTTTGTTGAAGACTACTTATGCATTGTTATCCTTAAGGAGAGTTTTTGGTGAATGCATAATTTTTGGTTTGAGATAGTGGAAGCTTTGTGCACTAGGGTTTATATTTGTGAGTCTAGCTACTTGCATTGAGTTGGTGGAACCCTTGGTTGGCTGTTTTGAGTTTGATGGTTGAGTTGCTTCCATAGAGGTTGTTTGATCAAGTTATTGCTTTACTTGATTCATGATATTGGGCTTACTCCATTGAGTTGATTTGAGCAAGTTATTCTTTGCATTTGGTGATATTGTGTTGGTGGCTATTTTGTTCAAATATCTTTGGAGGGAAAAGGATTTCTACTTGTTTCCTTTTCTTGTGATGATTGGTTGAATGCTTCAAGGTTGATGTTGAGTTGAATGGTGTTGGTTGACTAAACCTTGTTTGATGAGCATTGTTGTTGAAACCCTAATTGATGGTGAAAAGAACATGAGTATCATTGTTATGTGATTCTTTGCATAGTTGGCAATTGTTGGGGTTTCATGTTCTTGAAAGAAAACATTCTATCCTATCCATTTCAGATATTGAGTTGAGTTTTCATATTTGAGATTGAGATTGAGTTGAGTTGATTTGAGTTGAGTTTTGAGATTGGGATTTGAGTATAGAACATATTGAGTCTCTAACAATTCTCTTTATGCTTCTATGAGTTTGACAAATCACATTGGGTCTCTAACAATTCACTTTGTGATTTCCTACTAAGAAAGTTTTTCTTGGTGAGCTTGTGAGTTTTTGGACAGGTTCCGGTGGGGACTTGTGAGCAGTTTTGGACGGTTCGTGGGGACTTGTGAGCAGGTTTTGGACAGGTTTCGATGGGGACTTGTGAGCAGATTTGGACAGGTCCTAGCAGAGGACTTGTGAGCTGAGTTTGATAGTTCTATCAGAGAACTTGAGGACAGAGGTGCATTGGTTCTATGAGAAGAACTCGAGGACAGATTTGGCAAGTCTTTGAGAAGGCTTATATGTAGAGGATTGATTTGTTCAAGAGTTGGACAAATCTGAGAGACAGAGGAAGACTTGTACTAGACTGATTGACTGTGTTTGGTACAGATTGTTGAGTTGCTATGGACGTGATCATAGAAGGCGAGAGGTCTCTTAGGCTAAGCATTGAGGACAGGAGGTCTTCGGTGGAAAGGAGTTCCACGTGTTGGCAAGAGGTAGAGGCAGTTGATCTTCTGAGGGATCATTTCCAGAGTAGAGGGGAAGGTATCTCCTTTGAGCAGAGGCTCATAAATTTTGATTGGGGGAAGGTATCTCCTTTGGGCCGAGGCTCATAAACATTGTAATTGGGAAGGACTCCCAAAGAACCTTGAGATAACTTTTAGAGAAAAGTTTTGTGGACGTAGCCCAACCATTTTGGGTGAACCACGTTAAAAATGGGTCTTCAATGTGTGATGCTTTCTGTCTTGATTAATGTTGTGTTGATGCCACTGCTATCTAAAGTTAAAATTATTAATTGGTTAAGTCTTATACTGTTCACCCCCCCCTCTCAGTATAAGTCCATGTTCTTCATGATATTGATCTAGGGTATCAATATTGAGGATTGATGTGGGATATCACTCTGGGATATTGCTCATTTTATTGTAAGCAAGGGATTTTGAATAGGGAACTAACCTGTCCTTTTGCCAACTATCAACATTTTCCATACCGTCTGCATTGGGAGATAAGCAATAATAACTATTTTTGCTTCAAGATACCTGGTCCTGCTTCATGGATTTCATCTTCCCCTAGTCCATATTAGGATTGTTTTAATTTGTTTATTAGTGATAGAATTCTTATATGCTAAGGGCTATACTAACTAGACCTCAACTAAAAAAGTAAAGCAAGCTTTCTATCAACTCTTGATAAGACCTCTAGGTATTGTTGAGTGATCGAAAAACCCTAGTATATCTCCATAGCAACAAAATAGGTTGTGTTGAAAAACACAATTACTCACATGAATGATATATTTATGATAAATGTAGAGATGCATGATTTAGACATAAACGTGGTGTCATTTGTAAGACTAAAAAACATAATACCTTCTATTACGGAATGCAATGGATGATGAATGCCTATATGCAATGCAATAATGTAGTGGATGCATGAAGAACACAAGATTATACTAAGAGGGGGGTGAAAAGTATAATACCACTTTTTACTTTCTTTCCAAACCAATATCAATTAATGTCCTTAATTGTAATAACCAAATATGGTAGTGTGTATTAATAACTTAGATAGTAGTAGTAAGCAAGAGAAAAAGTCACCACACACAATTGGGACACAAGATTTAACGTGGTTCCCCCAATGTGAGGTACTCCATGGAGAAAATATTTTACTAAAACTTTCTCAATCAATCTCTTTGGGAATCACTTCCAATTACAATGTTTATGGATCTCTGTCCAAAGGAGATGTTGATCCCCTAATCTCAAGTTTGTGGATCTCTTCCATAGGAGAAATATTTCCCCTTATGCTTTAGCTATGTGATCTTCTAGAAGACTCTATCTCTCTGCTGCACTAACTAGTGGACCTCTCTCCACTTGAAGACTCCTCACTCAAATATGTCTTCAACTATGCTGGTTGCTAGATCTCTATCCACTGAGACTCTATCCTCTGTACTTTGTCACATCCAAAGATCTATAAATAGGCCCACTAAGAACCTACTCAATAGGATCACACAAAACCTACTTAACAAGCTCACATAGAACTTGTCAAATCTGTGCTAGCAAGATCACCAAGAACTTACCCAAATCTGCTCTAGCAAGCTCACCAAGAACTTGCCCAAATATGCTCTAGCAAGCTCACCAAGAACTTGTCCAAATATGCTCTAGAAAGCTCACCAAGAACTTGTCCAAATATGCTCTAGCAATATCACCAAGAACTTACCCAAATATGCTCTAGAAAGCTCACCAAGAACATGTCCAAACACTATCCTCAAATCTATCCCAACACTGTCCTCAAATCGGTTCCAAAGGCCTTCTCAAAGGCTCAATCAATCATGCTCAAGTAGTACTCAAAATGAACTCAACAATGAATGGCAATATCAACTCAAATTAATTTTATAGAAGCATAAATAGAATTGTTAGAGACTCAATATGTTCTAATTTCACTCTCAACCCAAATCAATCTCAACTCAACTCAAATCAACTCATAGAAGCATAAAGAGAATTGTTAGAGACTCAATATGTTCTAATATCACTCTCAACTCAATTCAAGTCTTATAGAACCATAAAGAGAATTGTTAGAGACTCAATATGTTCTAACCTTAATTTCAAATCAACATAGAATGATGGAATAGTTTTTTCATAGGACTCAAACAATCATTTCACACATCACTTGAATAGGCTCAATCAACTCAACTCAACCAATCACCATAAGGAACAACTCTCTCTCACACAACCCTAGTCCAAGTATGTATCAACCAACTCAAATATTTCCAACAATGCTCAACCAAAAATATCACATAACAATGATACTCATGTTATTTTATAACTCAAGTTCTTTCACAACCAATGGGCTTCAACAACTATGCTTATAACACAAGGTTTAAACACAACTCTCAATTCAAAAATTCTTGAAGCATTCAACCAACCACATTTGAAAAGGAAAGCACAAAAAATATTTTTCCTCCAATGAAAAAATCAACCACCATAAATAATCAATAGGAGAATGTGCCCATACCTTTTATGAAGATGAAAAAACCTCTTTGTAAATATGCCACAATCACAAAATTCTTTTGCCAATCTTCACAAGGGTTAGTAGATCACAAAATAATCAACATTACTCCACTTTTCAATAATCATCACCAAAGCCTTTAATTGCACAACTTCCTTATCTCTCCTAAAACCACTTGTACCATAAAATAAAATAAATCAAAACATTGCATAACCTTTTCACTCCCAAAACCACTTATACCAAAAAATAAAATAAATCACAATATTGCATACCTTGTCACATCATGAAATAATTAATCCTCTTGAAAAAGAACAAGGCAAACTTCACTTTTGGAAGCCCTTTGCAAAATCAAAAATATATCTTTACACATATTTATTTCTCCTTCTAAATAAGTTAGTCAAATAGCTCTCGAAATAAGCTTTTTGACGATATATAATATGCCCCCTTTACGAAATAAATTGAAACCTTTACATATATATATATATATATATATATATATATGTAGACACCAAAACAACACCAATCCGATTAAGTGACCACAAACACTGATCGCATTGACACACACAGCCCCCAGGGCAGCCCACAGAGGTTAAAAAGTGGTCCTAACCACTCTCACAGCAGTTTTGGAAGGTCAGACACCATTTTGGCACCTTTCAGGCACTCTGCTCCTTATTCGTCTCACCCAGGGACGAATACGGACTTGTAGTTCACGCTCGCTCCTGGGTGGGACGAATACCAGGTTTGACCAGCAAAAAGTCAAACCTCGGCACATGACAACTCAGATCTGCCACTTAACTATCCCTTCATTGCATGGGAGTTCGAGTGAGTTTTTTTGAGCATGCAGAGGCAGTTACAGTGCCAGTTACAAAGACATGCATAGAGGCAGTTAAGAAGCCCTTGATCAAGAAGAAGTCTTCTCTTCACAAAAAGCATTCATGCTAAGTAACACTTCTGCATGTTAATTCAAGAGACCCCTTGGGTCTATAAAATGGTGAGTTTCCTCACCCAAAAGGATACAGAGAAGAAGCATTTTGAGCAACGAAGTGCTGCCATTTTACTTGTGATTTGTGCTTTTACATCCATAATCTCTCATTCGAAAGGGAGGTTATTGGGTGATTATTGGAAGCACGAATCAAGACCCAAAACCCGATTTCTGGTTACAAAATACCACCAATTTGTCGACAACACATCATAACAGGTTTTGGACTCATCCCAAGTGGATTGGTGTCGAAACAAGGTCTCAACCGATGGGCGGTTTGCCTTCGGGCACCCCCTGCCTTATTGCAGGTTTATTCGTTTCACCCCGGAACGAATACCAGTTTGTTGCAGGTTTATTCGTCCCGCCCCGGAACGAATACGGATCTGTATCGAATTTGGTGACTGTTTCTTTTGCAGTGTTTTTCTAGTTACATGTTTATGCTTTCATCAAATTTTTAGTTTATTTGGATTCATTTTAATCATCGTTATATTTATCTTTTGCATTCATTAAAGTAACCTTTCAGATTCACGAGTTTCATTTTCATACACAGGTGCTACTGACTCTTTTTTTGTTTCTTTGAACGTAGGTTTTCAACATCAGAGGAGCAGCGAGGAGTCGAGTTTTATCAACACAAGCGGCGACAACATTTTGGTTCGCCCATCTTATATGTGGGCACGCGGAAGAAGGAATTCTGAAACAAGTTGTAAAGAATCAATATTTAACGCTCCTATCCCCTAAAAAGGAAGGAGACGCATTGTAACACAAATTTGAAAGCATATCAATAAAAAGGGCCGTATTTTATATTGCTTTTATATCTTGTGTTCATTGGTTCATGTTCTTTCCTTTTCATGCATTTTTCAATACATAGGCTTTAAGCGTTATTTTTAGTTTCGTTTACATTGCATTTTTAGTCTATCCTTTTTGTTTTCGAAATCTCGTGCTTTCAATGGCGATCACGGTGGGACCTCTGTCCTCTATTTTTTTTTTAGGTTAGATTTCTGATCTGAAATTGCTTGTTTTGATTACAGGTACCTATTTTTCAATCATTAGACTGTTATTCGTTTCGGTCTGCGATGATTACAGAATTGGGATTCGTCTCACCCAAGGGCGAATAGGAATTCGTCCTACCCTGGAACGAATACGGTTCTGTTATTCGTCTCACCCAGGGACGAATAGCGCTCTGTGCATTTTTTAGAATAGCAAATCAGAGACATCCTTTTGGGCAGAGAAGAGGTAGGGGTTTTTAACAAGCCTCTGTCAAATTTTTGTTTTCTATTTTTTGTTTTTCAATTTTTGTATTGCTTAGGGAAAGTTTTCTTTTGGCTGCCTGTTTCATTTTTTGCAAAATAAAAAGAACCCCACACATCACGTGGTTACTTAAACCAAGGAGCTGGTCGTAAAACCCCAGCCCTTGAGCAAGACCAACGATGGATTTCATCACCACGTTGGCTTGGATATTTGCATACATTACCCCGATCGCGACTGTTGCTAGACGTAAATCCTGATGAAAGCTGACCAAGTGTAGCTAGGGTGATTCCTAGCGCATGAGGATAAGTCTTCTATGGTAGGTGTCATAAACAGGGTGATTCCCCTTCCGTACCGCCTACGTACCACGTACCATCTGCTCTCACGTACCAATAGTTTCCCTCACGTAAGGGCGGGTATATAGAGAGGTTGGTATATCGGCCTGGCAATGGTATATTGAAGGGGCGACCATTTATGGGAGTCATAAGAGCCTTCATACTGCATTTAAACGTTCTTCAAAAAGCTTTCAAAAACAAACATCAAAACACACTAAATCAGATTTAGGGCACACTTTTAATCTTTAAAAGAGATAATCATTGCTTGCATGTGTGTGATATTTTCTATTTTGTGTAGCATAAAAATCAAAAAATCATAAAAAAAGATAAAAATTTACATAGCTCGTAGAGAGTCATCACCATGGTATTCACTCGTAGCCAAGCCCAAGCACGGGCAGAAGCTGTAGAGGGGGTACAAGGGGGCACAAGTCGCCTCCGATACAGCTCCAAATATTTGGTCATACCGCCTTTTAGGCAAACTCAATTAAACTGTCCCGTTCACGCCACGACGAAAAGAGACCATAGAGGCACCCCTTCAAGGGACAACCTCTTAGAGCACACACTCTTCCAAGGAGAGTACATTCAAAAGCAAACACCCCTAGAGGCTAGATATGAGTACCCACCACGCACTGAAGCGCCAGAATAGCCTAGGGTCCCTAAGGAGGAGCCATATGATTTTGTCATCCCTCCTTTAGCACGCATCAATGTTAGAAACAACAAGCAACCTCTAGAGCACAAGGCTCTTAGACTTGGGTGAATCAATTCAGCCCTCCCTTTTCACATCTATGAAGAAGGATATGAGGATGATCATTACGTCCCTCAAGAGAAATACACAACGTGGGAGCGATGTGCTTCCGCACCTACTTTTCATCAAGATTCCCCATTGAGGCAAGAGCCTCGAGTGAATGCTGCCAACCTAGACAAAGGGAAGCGGCATATAGAGATCTTGGATCATCATGACCGAGATAAACACATAGGTGAGGCATCTAGGCCTCCTAGACCTAACACAGTAGAGCAAAATGACCTGGCCTACGCCAGATATGTCGCTCATCAAGAGCAGCTCGCGAAGCTTAAGAAAGATCAACAGCAGCTAGAACACTTATATAACCTTAATAAGGAGCGCATTCAACGCCAAGCAGATGAGCTGCTCAACAACAATGTGCTTGAGAGGGTCCCAATTCCTCGAATACAAAGGATAGAGAGACATGAGAGGCCTGAGAGGCATGATCCTTTGGCACAAAATAGAACATACCAAGTGTGGCCCCCAAGACCTCCTAGAGTTGAACGGGAGGCCACCCCTAGAAACCATTATGGGCACCCTCCGTGGGCACCCATCTATGTTCATAGACCTCGACCAAAAACTCCTCAAGAAGATTATGAGGAATATGAACAGGAGGAAGAGAGGGCTGAAACGCCTTATCAAGATAGGGGGGCTGCTATTCAGCCACCTCCCTATAGGCCTCAAGCTCCCTACAACCCTCAGAGGAGACCAATTCAAGAAGAAGAAATCAAGTCTTCTGATGCCTATAAAGCACTCTTAGAGCGCTTAGAGTCTATGGAGATCAAAACTTCTGGGCCCCAAAAGCCCACCTTACGCCAACTCCATAGCCACCCAGTGCATCCATCAGTACCAGCACCTCCTTACCCTGAGCACTTTAAGCTACCCCAGTTGGCACTCTTTAAAGGGGAGGAGGATGCCCAAGAACATGTAACCAGATTCTTGAGCCAATGCTTCGGCATTCAGGATAATGATGCTTTGTTATTAAGAACATTTATAACCACGTTCGTAGGCCCTGCCTCGGATTGGTTCACCCACCTACCAAAACATAGCATTTGTAATCTAGATCAGTTAGTGGATGCGTTCCTCGAACGCTTTGCCTTCAACACCAAGAAGAAGGCATCACTTAGTGACCTAGCAAGCCTCAAGCAGTATGAAGAGGAATCTATAGCGGCCTATGGGAACCGGTGGAGGGCTTTGCTTTCAAAGCTGCCTTACCTCCCTCCTATGTCCGACCTCACACAAATGTTCTCCAAAAGCTATTTGAGATCGATCTCTGTGCTATTGTAGCTGCAGCAATATGCCACTCTAGAAGAAGCCCTGGCGCAAGCCAAAATTATCGAAGAGATCAAAATTCAAGATGGTGAAATTGCTAAGCCAAAAAAGAAAGAATGGACTAAGAATAACAGCAAGACAGGGACAATGCAACAGAAACCCGCCACGGTCAATCAAGTTGCTATTAACATACCTACGCCTACGCAAGCAACACAACCTCAAAAGGCTAACTATCAGGCGGTCCCTCCCAATAATTATGACCAAGAGAATAATCAGCAAAAGCAGAATCAGCAGCGTCACCCTCAGCGACAATTCACCCCCTACACGGAGTCCAGAGACTCCCTATTTGACCGCTTGTCAGCGGCAAATTTGATTAACCTACCTGAGATTCAACACATAGATCCCAATGCGCCAAAACCTAAAGGCTATAGGGAGGAATTATATTGTAGGTTTCATAGACGGAGAGGGCACGATCTTAATGCCTGTTGGAAATTCAAAGGCTTGGTGCAAGATTTGATCGATAACAAGACCTTAGTGGTGGACAATCCCGTAGCACCGGGAAACCAACAGATGGGAGTCTTCAAGGATCCCTTACCAGCCCATGATACACAAACAAAGCATGTCCCAGTCAATGAAGTCACACAAGATTGCCCTATGCAAGGATATGTTGGCATGATTAGCATAGTGACTCGAAATAAGAGGCATCCGAGCACAGTTGCCCCCGTGACAGCTACAGGAGAGGTACCAACAACGTTACAACCCCAACAACACTCTCCTCCACCTAGACCAGTGGTCACGATTCGAAGCAAGCTTACCCAAAGCTTGCGGACCACGTCAGCTAGGCTTTCCATCTATGAGCTTATACAACAATCGCCACCTCATCGAGAAGCTCTAATGGATATCTTAAAAGCCATTGAGTTGCAACCCCACGAGGCAAATGCTTTCAAAAATTTCGTGGGGCACGTCCAAAGGTGCACTGAACCAGTTATCACCTTCAGAGATGATGAAATCAAATCAGTAACTAGGTGACATGGCGGATCCACCCCTGCACGTCATCGCACGGGTCAACGGGATTCCGTACAAAAGAGTGTTGGTAGACACTGGCTCGTCCAGTAATATCATCACAACAATGGTGTTAAAACACTTGAAGTTGCCTGCGTCTCACATAGTAGCCTCCACATATACATTGCGAGCATTTAATGATGCAATATGCTCAATAGTTGGCACAATTGTCCTACCCATTCAAGTGGGACAAAAGACAATTCCTACATTGTGCCATATCTTGGAGGGTGAGATGGCTTACAACATCTTGTTGGGCCGCCCATGGATCAGGGACATGAAGTGTGTCCCTTCGATAGCTCACCAGTGCCTCAAGTACACCTTTGAAGGGGAAGTGCATGTGGTTCCCGTAGACTTGGAACCTTTCAAATATTGCAACTCGATGCAATTAATGCCGCAGTCGACCCTCCCATCAATGCATGTGGATTTTTAGTTGAATCCATCCAAACAGGGTCCGACTTCGTAGGCATCTCCATTGTCAAAGCCCTTGGATCCTCAGCCTAGTTCATCTTCATCGGTTGGTCCTTCATCAACAGCGCCACCTATGGTGGCCACAACGAAGGATAAGGGCAAGAAACCCATGGAAGAAGTACCACCTTCGGTCTCAAACATCTCTACTGAAGAGATACCTAGAAGAATGGAAGTTGAGACCCCTAGTCCACCCGACATGGAGTGGACTCCAGAAGGACTTCCATTCTCTCCCCCTCAATCGCCAACAATCACTGTTGAAATGGCCAATACGGGCCTGGGGGAGTATTTGGTGAGGAACATTGTTGCAACGCCCACACTTGAGTCTATGCAAGACATGGGGAGACCTCGCCTTCCCATCGGCAGTGTTGTTCCTCTAGGCTACCCGCCCAACCAGACAAACTTTGTGTATGGGGGCCTTGATCATGGTGTTGAACCTTCCATGAAAGAAGAAGAAGACGAAGAGCCCTTTATGGAAGATGTCAATTATTTGTCTAATCCAGGATTCGCTTTAAAATATCTTGGTCAATGCAATTGGCACGGATACGGATTAGGCAGGTATGAGCAAGGAGTGCGTGTTCTTTGCCAGCCGAGATACCAGATGCCTTATGACAAGTCGAGAGTAGGGTTCAACCACCCCCTACCCTTGGACATCTTGGTAGAGAACATGCAGGGCCTAGGGATAGGCAACAAGGATGGGTTGGCATTGGATCCCTATGCCAATCCTAACATGACATACACATTGGGGGATTATCTCCCATTGTTGCCAAATAACCTTGTTGACCTCAACAACCCTTTCCCTTCGCCTGAAACTGGAGAAAGTTCAAGGGCTCCCCTACAAGAGGGGTACAGACACAATCAAGAAGGATCCTCAATGGATGATTATCAGGAGAGCCTCTTAACAATGTTCCCCTTGGGTGCTCCGATCGAGCAGGTGCCACTCCAAGGAAATCAGGTCCCCCCACAGAGAGCGGAACAACCCCGATGGGACCACATCAATTTTATTGAGCAAGATGAGCCTAACATGTCATAGGATGTTGTCGGAACCAACGAAGATCTATCGATCTTCGAGAGTGATTATGAAGACGAGATTGATATGGCATATCTCAATAGCCTGCGACCACAATAGTATCCTTTGGACATTAATGACATATTTGAACAAATGAACATAGTGCTAGGGCATGAGTGGCACTTAGATCCAACCCAATGGGACCAAGTGTTGAATCCACCACATTAGACATATCGAGAACCACTTCCGCCTAGGGACCCTATTGAGTTACCAGTGCCAAGGGCAGACCCTGTCCTTTTATCCGCACATAGGGCTGATCCCTTTGTACCCATCCCTCTAGAGCCAGATCCGGAGCATCGAGATCATCCAGGATGTCAGAGAAAACACACCCGTGGTAATGGAGATCAAACTCATTTCATCAACATGATCTCCATTGACTTAACCACCCCCATCCGCAATCCAGCCGATCCAACATGGCCATTGTATCTAGACATGGATGCCATAGACTGGGATCGCGTTAATTCACCACCATCCCCATCTGAGTACTGGCCCTTCGGTGAGATGCTTCATTACACCCCAGGACCAACTCAAGATATCTTTCATGCTGAAGAGGAACCCGAAGTTCCCAACGCAGATCTTAATTCAGCAAATGATATCAATTTGATCCCAACTCCTCATCAGTTGGAGGACGGATCCCACATGTTAATTGAGGAAACAATTGACATAGACATCAGCTCCAACCCAATTGCTCCACAGATCATCAAGCTGGGGGTAAGTTTGTCCCCCAAAGAGCAAGCCGATTACATTGCCCTTCTCAAGGAAAAGAAGGAGGTTTTTGCTTGGTCATACAAAGACATGCCGGGGCTAGATCCACAGCTAGTCACGCATAATTTAACGCTTGATCCGACAGTCAAGCCAGTAAAGCAAAAACTACGTAAGATGCATCCAACGGTGGCCTTGATGGTCAAAGACGAATTACAAAAGCTGTTGGATGCACAGTTTGTCATCTGCATGGATTATCCACCATGGTTGTCCAACATGGTTCCCGTCAAGAAGCCCGATGGGAGGATTCGCATATGCACCGATTTTTGAGATCTCAACAAAGCGAGTCCTAAGGATGATTTCCCATTGCCTAGCATCGACGCATTGGTAGACGCTACAACGGGCCATGAAATGCTTTCCCTTATGGATGGTTTCTCGGGATACAATCAAATTCGTATCAATCCCGAAGACCAACTAAAAATGGCGTTCACAACGCCTTGGGGGACATTTTGTTATAGGGTTATGCCCTTTGGCCTTAAAAATGTCGGTGCAACCTACCAACGTGCCATGACATACATCTTCCATGATCACATGCACAAAACTTTGGAAGATTACATGGATGATTTGTTGGCCAAGTCTCTCTTGCGCTCGGATCATCTCGATGACTTAAGCACGATCCTTGATCGCCTCATTGAACACAAAGTCAGACTAAATCCCAAGAAGTGCGTCTTTGGCGTCACGTCTGGAAAGCTCTTGGGTTTCATAGTCTCCAAATGAGGGATCGAGGTGGACCCAAACAAAGTCAAGGCAATCCTTGAGATGCCTCCCCCAACTACCATCAAGCAACTCAAGAGTCTGCAGGGAAAGGTTGCATCAATCAAGCGCTTCATAGCGCAGCTATCTGACAAATGCCGACCCATGAATAAATTATTACACAAGGGGGTAGCATTTCACTGGGATGACGAGTGCCAGTCAGCCTTTGACGATATCAAATAGTACTTGGCTTCATCGCCAGTATTGGCACCACCAAGACCAGGAGTGTCATTCTATCTATACATCTCAGCCACTGAGGTAGCTCTGGGTGCCATGCTAGCCCAGAAGAATGAATTTCACAAAGAACAGGCTACATACTATCTTAGCCGCACCCTGGTCAGTTATGAACTTAACTATGCATACGTTGAAAAGCTCTGCTTGGCAGTGGTGTTTGCTACCAAAAAGCTATGCCATTACATGTTGGGCCACATGACGTATGTTGTGTCTAAGGAGAATCCATTGCGATACATGATGAGTCATACTTATCATAGTAGCCGCATGGAAAAATGGATCATGTTGTTGATGGAGTTTGACATAGAGTTCATTGGACAAAAATCTATCAAAGGTCAAGTCATCGTCGATCAACTAGCAGAGGCTCCTCTTGAAGATGATCAGCCTCTAGTCGTAGAGCTACCAGATGATGGGGTCTTCCATGTTTCAGAATCGCCAGATTTTGATGAGCCTGAGTCCTAGGCTGACATAACCCTATTCTTTGATGGCTCTAAATGTGAGCAAGGAGGTGGCACGAGAATTGTATTCTTCACACCGCAAGGGGCTCCGATACCCTTGTCATTTAAACTTGACTTCCCGTGCACCAATAACAATGTAGAATATGAAGCCTTGCTCATAGGTCTTCAAACAACAATCACCATGAACATCAAATGCCTGAACATCTTTGGTGATTCGCTGCTGATAGTCAACCAAGTGAAAGGGGTATTCCAATGCAAATGCCCAGTCCTGCAGGCCTACAAAGCCCTTGTGGACAAATTCTTGGCAAAGCTTGAATGGTATGACATCGAGGCACTCCCTCGATCATCAAATCATTTTGCGGATACTATGGCCTCCTTGGGGTCATTAATCCCGCAAGACATGACTGGTGACATGACAACCATTCAAGTCAAAACCCTATCGCAATCCGCGATGGAGCGTGCAAGCTCTGATTTAACGCCAGGAATCCACTTGATCCAGATTGAACCATCTCTGGATAAGTTCTCTCGAATCCATGCCTGTTTGAAACATGCCAACTGGGGGTCCTTGTTCTCCCCTACTCCCCTTAATAGCAACACAACGCTGTTCTTGCAGATTATTTCCCGCTCAGCTTTTGCTAGGGATGATTTGCAAGAGGGATTGGTTGTTCAGGCCGTCGAGGTTTTCGATCGACAGGATTGGTATACACCTATTAGAGATTACCTCAAGTTAGGTACCCTTCCACTTGGATTGATGCATGCCACAAAATGAGCTTTTAAGCAGAGAGCGGCAAAGCATGTCTTGTTAGGAGACATTTTGTACCATCGCAACTACGAGGGGATCCTCCTCCGTTGTTTGGACCAGCAGGAGTCCACTTGGGCGATCGCCCAAGCGCACGATGGTACCTATGATGGCCACTTCAGTGGTATGGCCATTGCCAAGTGCATTCTTTGCATGGGCTATTATTGGCCATCTTTAGAGCGAGATTGTTGTGCTTATGTCAAGAAGTGCGTGAAGTGTCAACACCATGCTAATTTGACACACGTACCTTCTTAGGCCTTGCAACCGATCCAATCGGCTTGGCCTTTTTGCATAGTGGGGCTTTGATCTAATCGAAAAGATCTCCCCTACATCATCCGACCATCACACGTTCATCATTACGGCCACAAAGTACTTTACCAAATGGGTGGAAGCAATTCCGCTTACCTCTATGACTGGAGCCCGCATTGCGGAGTTCATTTTGCATAACATCATATGTCATTTTGGTATTCCATCCAAGATCCTGTCGGATAATGGGACACCCTTCAAGAATAAATATGTGCATGCTTTGACCACAAAGTACAAGATTCAACATAGCTTTTCAACACCCTATTATCCATAGGCAAATGGGCAAGCAGAGGCGTCCAACAAAATGCTAATTGCCATCCTCAAGAAGACAGTCGTAGATAATCATAAGGATTGGCACATTCAGATCCCGCTTGCTCTTTGGGCTTATCGCACTAGCATTCGAACACCCACTAGGGCCACTCCATTTTTGCTGGTGTATGGTTCTGAGGCAGTCATGCCTCTTGAGTTAGAAATTCCCTCCCTACGCATTTCAATGCAAGAATTCATAGATGATGACACCGCGCGACAAGCCCGGTTAGATCAGCTTACGTTGCTTGATGAGAGACGCGTCAATGCTCTCGAGCATTTGCGTATCTACCAAGAGTGACTTAAGAGAGCATATAACATGAAAGTTCACCTAAGGGACTTCCAGGTCGGTGACCTGGTCTTAAAAGAGAACCAACAGAATTCTAACTTGCCGTCCCATCTGAGGGACAAGTTCATGGCAAAATGGTTAGGTCCTTATGTGATTGAAAGTAAGATAGGACCTGGTACATACCGGCTAGCTTCTCTTGATGGAATCAAGGAACTTGAACCCTTGAACATCAGTCATTTGAGGCCCTTCCACATCTAAACAGAGCCATAGCCCAACCCAAAAGCTCCAAGGATTCCCATAATCCCTTTGGTCAAACCAAAAGCTCCAAAGGTTCCCATAAACCCTTTGGTCAAATCTAAAAGCCCCAAGAATTCCAATAATTGCTTGGTCAACCCAAAAGCTCCAAAGGTTCCCATCCACCCTTTGGTCAAACCAAAAGCTCCAAAGGTGTCCATCCATCCCTTGGTCAAACCAAAAGCTCCAAGGATTCCAATAATCGCTTGGTCAAACCAAAAGCTCCAAAGGTTCCCATAAACCCTTTGGTCAAACCAAAAGCTCCAAAGGTTCCCATAAGCCCTTTGGTCAAACCAAAATCTCCAAAGGTGTCCATCCACCCTTTGGTCAAACCAAAAGCCCCAAGGATTCTCGCAATCCCTTGGTCAACATCAAGAAAATTCAAAAACAACAAAATAACCAAAAATTACAAAAAAATCTGCATTTCACTTTCATGCATACTTCAAAAAAATAAAAAATACAAAAAAATAGTTGCATTAGGCATCACATCCATACATTGCATATTTGTTGGTCATACGGCTCAAAGGCACCATAGACTGTCCTTCTTTGGCAAAATCCACCATTATGCACATCTTCCATTTTGCATACAATACAACAACAAAACATATATCATCCACAATTTCACCATATCATGCGTCAGTTGTCATCTAATGTATCTAGAGTTTTAGTCATTCAGTTGTCTTTAGCTGTCTAGCCACCACTGTACAAAGTCAAACAGATTTTACAAAGGTAGAGTTATACTTGGACAAAATCTTGTTATGTAGCATCCCATCACAAGTTAAACACACATTAAACAATTCCCAAGTTGTGTAAACGAAAGATGAAACCTGTAAAGCAATTCAGGATACCACATAGTGAAAAGGTTATCTCGCTCATCCCCCTGTGCGAATGATCCCAAGAATGCTGAGAGTTGGCAAAAGGACAAGAATCTTCCCTACCCAATTCCCCAAGAATCCCAAGTTCTCAAAAGAAGTTGCAAAACATCCCCAAATTTGCACAAAGTCAATATCACAAAAATTTGCAAAAGTCAATACTCCAAAAAAAATTGACATCAAATCCCATAAAGTACATCAAAAGCACATGCAATAGTGATACTCATCACTCCATATTTCAATCCCTTGCTCAAAAAAAAAAAAAAAAAAAAAACACAACATAAAACAAAATAAACAGTGATTTTTATCACTATACAAGAGCAAGTATCCCAATACAAATGAAGAAAAGAAGGGAGTCGAACTTGAATCCCTGGAACTCTCAACATTCAAAAGGGTCATGAGGTGAACCTCAATACCGGTTTGGTGGATAGCCTATCGGTCACTGGCGGCAAACCTCCCGCATGACGATATATCTGTCACATTAACTTGTGTGCAGATCAATGTTTGCATGTGGATGAGCTAGCTTATGGTATTCCAAATAGCAACACAGATTAATCTGACTAAATACAACAAAGGAGTTAGTGGCGCTAATTAGGTGATCCTCAGTACAGGTTTGGTTGATAGCCTATTTGGCACTGGCGGTATCCTGACAAATACCACATAAACGAACTCAATTGCACACACAGGGATGTGAAATAACTTGGTCAAAAACAAGTCCGATTCATACCTTATACAAAAGTCTTGCAAGATAACAATACAGTCTTGGCTAGTTAGTTAAACCATTTGAATCTCCGAAAAACTTAACTACATTCTAAAAAACACGTATATATATATTCCATTCTCACATCACCATCATACAAACTTCATCTCAAAAAAAAAAAAAAAAAAAAAAAATAGACGAGAGCAAACTCAAATTGTCAAGTCAGTTCATACATCCGCTGCATATTACACAAAGCCATAAGTTTAAAATAGTCTATGGTGCCACTGCTCAAAATCAACAAGGCATTTTCATTCATTCCATATACATATCATAATCAACTAGCGACATGTGCATTCATCATAACACCTACATTCATCATCACATGTGTATCCATAAAAGTAAATTAGCATGCATACATCAATCATTGTACATAAAAGCAAAACATGACAAGTGTATCCACAAAAAGAATGTCATCTGTATATATATCAAAGACAAAGATGCCCGCAGGCTACAAAATTGGTCCTCTGACCCCGCAATCATATCACAAAACCTCAAAAACCCCCATGCCTAGGGCCTCGGCCACCATGATCACGTAGGATCGATGCATCGGGAACTACCCCCGTAGTTGGGGCCCTGTGCGATCCCTCAGCCCGGCTACTACTCGCCCCTGCCTCTCGCCTACTAGAGCCTGCCTCATCTAGTCGCCTGCGCGAGAGGAAGCCGACTGCTCCGTATCACTCCCTCTCGAGCGGGGTGATGATCCACCCCCGCTCATCGTTGATAACCATCCCCTAAGGCGGAGAATCTCTGCCTCCATCTCCACCCAGTGTCGATGCCACTACAAATCTTGTTGGTGATATGATGCCAATGCGTCGTCCTGCTGTGCCAACTATAGATGCAAGCGGTCCACCTCAACCTGGTGCTCCCCATATCACCTCTCGCAATAGCTCTATCAACTGCGTAACCTCCATGCACAACCCCGCATCTGTATCCCCCAGACCGGCTAGCTGTATCGGCCTCTCTAGAGCACCAGCCTGCTCTGGAGCATCCTACATCTCTGGCTGCTCCCCACCACCAAATTCCTCTCCCGCATCTGCAACCTCCACCATCTCCACATCTACAGCGGGAGCTCCCCAACCCTCTCCTGGTGCCTCTGCACCCTCTCTGCCTACCGCTGCCTCATCACCTCCCAATGGCCCCTCACCTCGCCATCGTCGGAGTGTCCACCACTCCTGGTACTCGACGATAACCCCGACATCATCCACGTCCGGGGTGTCCAGTACTGCATCCGCCTCCTCCCCTAGCGGCTCGAGGATCGATGCAGCTAGAGTCCTCTCATCACTCCGATGTCGATAGACTAGGGGCTCCCCAGGAAACCCCTGGCGTACCCCAAACTGTCGGGTAACCCGGAGATAATGGAAGTACTCCTGCTCCGTCTCGTGTCGTCCAATGATCCACCTCCCCCTTCGGACCCGCCGAAGCCACTCATCAGCCTCAGACCACACGGGACAATCTCGATATGGCCTCCACACCACATCTCCTAGAGTCAGGCATGCCAGAGTCTTAGTATAATGGCCCACATCCCCTGCAAACCGTTGACTCTACCCTTGATCCTTTGATCGGTACCACAAAGTCGCATATCCAATGTCCCTGTATACCATGTCGGCCCGGGTAGTCCAAGGTAGCCCCAGTGGTCGATCGACCGCTATATGCTGCCAAGCCCAGCTCTGCAGCAGAAAGCTACACCCAATCCCCTTTCGCCTCTGACAACGGACCTCATACAACTCATCGTATAGCTGAGCCAAGAGCATCTGGCCCCACCTCATAATCACAGACTCTGCTATCGGGCAATCCACTAGCCGAAACACCACCTCCAGTAGGTTCCATGGGAACCTCGCCCCCGAAGAGTCTGGCAACAGCATGTTGGAAATGAGGCTCATAAGTAGTGTATGCCTCACTCCCAACACCCTCCTCTCGTACCACCACCGCACTAAGATCCCACCCATCTGACAATCATCCTCAGCCCTCTCCACGGGGCTCTCCACACCCAAGTCCTCCCCATGTCCAAAACATCGGGTCAATATGGTCGTCCTCTGGCCTCGTGGCATCGTTCGAATGGGGACCCCGTCTATCAGAATCCGAAGAATCCGATAGACATCCTCTAAGGTGATTGTCATCTCCCCTGTCGGGAGATGGAAGGTGTTCGTACGAACATCCCATAGACTGATCAAAGCTGTCAAGTACACCCGATCCCCAACAACTACCTCCAATCGTGCCACATGCTTGAGCCCTAAGGCATCAAGCCACTCCCAGTCCTCCACAGTCAACGCCTCTCGGGCGGCAGAGAACACAGTCGGTACCTGATATCGACTCTTCACCACCTACACATCACAAAAAATGCAAAAACATCAAAAACATGAATAACAACAAAAACACATCACATGTACAAAAATGCACAACTGTACAGTAACATCATTCATTCACATGTATAACACATTTTCCTTTTTAACATTAAAAACAAAAAAATAGTTATCCTAGGGTTCCTAATACTAGTATAAACTGACAAAAAAAAAACATTTTATTTTCTATACATTAAAAACAAAAAACAATTATCCTAGGGTTCCTAATCCTAGTATAAACTGACAAAAAAAAAAACATTTTATTTTTCATACATTAAAAAAAAAAAGTTCTCTAGGGTTTTTAATTCTAGTGTTAACTGCCAAAAAGTCATCAATTTTCTAATCTCGAGTTTCATTTTTAATTTTTAAAAACACAAAAACTGAATTGGTTTCCTACGGTTTTCACCTAAGTTAACCATTCACACAAAAAAAAATTCATCAATTTTTAACCTAGGTTTTCATTTTTTTTTAATTTCATAAAAAACAACAAAAAACTGAAATGGTTTACCTACGGTTTTCACCTAAGTTAACCATTCAAACAAAAAAAAATTCATCAATTTTTAACCTAGGTTTTCATTTTTAATTTCATAAAAACAACAAAAAAAATGACATGGTTTACCTACGGTTTCGACCTAAGTTTAACCATTCACACAAAAAAATTCATCAATTTTTAACCTAGGTTTTCATTTTTAATTTCATAAAAAAAACAAAAAATTGACATGGTTTACCTACGGTTTTAACCTAAGTTTAACCATTCACAAAAAAAATTCATCCATTTTAATCTAGGTTTTTCATTTAAACTCAAAAAAAAAAAATTGACATGGTTTACCTACGGTTTCGACCTAAGTTTAACCATTCACAAAAAAATTCATCCATTTTTCACCTAGGGTTTTCATTTAACAAACAACAAAAAAATTGACATGGTTTACCTACGGTTTCGACCTAAGTTTTCCATCGCCAAAATTACACAAAAACAAATTTTTTTAACCATGGTTTACCCTAAGGTGTTACTCTACGTTTCACTTTGGTTTATCCTAAGGTTTTCCATCTAGGTTTAAATTGGTTTATTTTAGTTTGTTTCATAGTCTTTAAATCCATTCATTCACCTTTTTAATTAATTAATTAGGGTTTCGTTTCTTAAACAAAAGAGAAAAACATAATAAAAAACAAATTGCGATTTTAAAAAAAAACTGTTAAAAATCAACTAGAGGAGATAGTGCACTTACTGGTCTCGCTTCGGCTCCGCCGCTCGATGACCCGGTATGTGCACTCATGGTGGCTGGAAAACTCGGCAGCGCTTCGCGTCAGAAAATCTCCCTCCTCCTCCTCAGAGCTCCAACTCGCTAGCGATGAACAACACAAATGAACCCAACCCGTCATTTTCGCACTTTTATAGTTTTTGTCCGCTGGTATTCGTTCCTGCCTGGGACGAGCGCTTTTCTCTGGAAATAGTACTCGTCCCACCCCGGAACGAGTACCAACATGGAGTTCGTCCCACCCCGGAACGAATACCAAATTCACAAAAAAAATCAAAAACAACCAAAAAAAAACAATGAAAAATGCCACACAAAAAAACACTAAAAATTGCCAGATCAGAGTGCTTTTGCACCTGACATTCTTGGCATAACAAAATAGATGTCGAGGTTTAAATTGTCACTATCTTTCTCCCTAAGAAGGCTACCATGGCCGGACCGCTCCACGGGAGATCGGATTTTCGTCAATTTTACCCCATATGGCGTCGCAAAATGGGTTAACACCCACCAAAAACAGGTTCAAAAATCGGGAAACTGCTCAAGCATTCAATGGAAAACATCTAAAGGCACCCTCACTTAAGTCATCTTGGGTCAAGCGACTCATCGCTTTTCTCATGTTGGTCATTCCCTCATCGATTCGTCGCTTGAGGGGGTAGTCACACTTAGTTACCAATCAACAAACACACACCCAATCAAGGCAATGGCATGCATTCAAAGAATCATTGACAAAGACAATCACGCTCCTGCTTGGGGCAGCAAACAAGCAATAATCACAATTGATCAAGCGCTTGACATTCGTGAATCATGAACTCAAGGTTCCCATAGACAAAAGGTTGCGCCCTTTGCCTATTCATGACTGATCAATGTCCAAGCTCAAGTCACACCTCACCAAAATAGGTTAACACTTGATATCAATTTCCTTAGCTCGTCCGAAGCAAGGATTCAAGAATGCATGCCCTTTCCATACTTGGGGCATCACAAGTTGGTTAAGTTACTGAGAAGCATTAATCATTAGTGCTTTGGTTATCTATTTTTGCTCAGCGCTGTGCCACGCACAATGCATCCCAAAAAGGGGCATCTGTAGACACCAAAACAGCACCAATCCGATTAAGTGACCGCAAACACTGATCGCATTGACACACACAAGCCCCCAGGGCAGCCCACAGAGGTTAAACAGTGGTCCTAACCACTCTCACAGTAGTTTTGGAAGGTCAGATACCATTTTGGCACCTTTCAGGCACTTTGCTCCTTATTCGTCTCACCCAGGGACGAATACGGACTTGTAGTTCACGCTCGCTCTTGGGTGGGACGAATACCAGGTTTGACCAGCAAAAAGTCAAACCTCGGCACATGACAACTCAGATCTGCCACTTAACTATCCCTTCATTGCATGGGAGTTCGAGTGAGTTTTTCTGAGCATGTAGAGGCATGCAGAGGCAGTTACAGTGCCAGTTACAAAGACATGCACAGAGGCAGTTAAGAAGCCCTTGATCAAGAAGAAGTCTTCTCTTCACAAAAAGCATTCATGCTAAGTAACACTTCTGCATGTTAATTCAAGAGACCCCTTGGGTCTATAAAATGGTGAGTTTCCTCACCCAAAAGATAGATAGAGAAGGAGCATTTTGAGCAACGAAGTGCTGCCATTTTACTTACTTGTGATTTGTGCTTTTACATCCATAATATCTCATTCGAAAGGGAGGTTATTGGGTGATTATTGGAAGCACGAATCAAGACCCAAAACCCGATTTTTGGTTACAAAATACCACCAATTTGTCGACAACACATCACAATAGGTTTTGGACTCATCCCAAGTGGATTGGTGTCGAAACAAGGTCTCAACCGGCGGGCGGTTTGCCTTCGGGCACCCCCTACCTTATTGTAGGTTTATTCGTTTCACCCCGGAACGAATACCAGTTTGTTGCAGGTTTATTCGTCCCACCCCGGAACGAATATGGATCTGTATCGAATTTGGTGACTGTTTCTTTTGCAGTTTTTGCTCTAGTTACATGTTTATGCTTCTGTCAAATTTTTAGTTTATTTGGATTCATTTTAATCATCGTTATATTTATCTTTTACATTCATTAATAGTAACCTTTCATATTCACGAGTTTCATTTTCATACACAGGTGCTACTGACTCTTTGTTTGTTTCTTTGAACGCAGGTCTTCAACATTAGAGGAGCAGCGAGGAGTCTAGTTTTATCAACACAAGCGGCGGCAACGTTTTGGTTCGCCCATCTTATATGTGGGCACGCGGAAGAAGGAATTCTGAAACAAGTTGTAAAAGATCAATATTTAACGCTCCTATCCCCTAAAAAGGAAGGAGACGCATTGTAACACAAATTTGAAAAGCATATCAATAAAAAGGGTCGTATTTTATATTGCTTTTATATCTTGTGTTCATTGGTTCATGTTCTTTCCTTTTCATGCATTTTTCAATACATAGGGTTTAAGCGTTATTTTAGTTTCATTTACATCGCATTTTAGTTTATCCTTTTTGTTTCCGGAATCTCGTGCTTTCAATATATATTCCAACCTCCATTAATTGCACATAGGACGGCCCTCCATTAATTTAAACTTAAACTTTAAACTTTAATATATTCATCATTGGAGGTCCTTTTTAGATGAAACAAAGTTCCACCTTGTATTTTAAGAAAATCCCTTTGCACATAAGCCCACCATGGTTTTAAATAAAACATTTTATTTTGCCTGCATTGGATTTCATAAAAACCCTGTAAATAGCCATTCTCTCCAAAATATCATAGATGATTATCTATGAAGTGCTTTTGCCACCAAAACTAAATATTATCCATGTGACATCAATGACAACATAAAATGCCTCAAGTTAAATCAAATTTCCAACAATCTTCCCCTTTGTCATTGATGACAACACCTCTAATGCAAACACCACAATCACTATAAAAACCATCTCTAAAAATGAAAGCTGCTCCCCTTGATTCAATAATCTCTATTGAGGCTGCTCCCCCTAACTCAATACTCTATTTGGAGGTTGCTCCCCCTAACTCAAATCTCTCCCCATTACTCAAATCTCTCCCCCTTTGACATAAATGGCAAAAGGGACACCTATGGGGCTAAAAAACATGACTCTTAAGCATAGCCCCTGTTATACTCACAGTGACACTAAGAGGGGGGTGAATCAGTGTGTTCTTTTAAAACTTTAAATTTGCAACTCTTAATGCTGAAATAAAGCAAACTCAAAACAGATACAACAAGTTAACAAGAGAGCATCACACAACACAAGATTTAACGAGGTTCACCAATGTGGCTACTCCTCAAAAATGACCGCTTGGACTACCATCCAAATCCAGCCTTTGCAAAGCAACAACTTTACAATCTATTTACCAAGCACCAACTGGAAGGAGCACCAACCCCTCAATTTTTTTGTACCAACAGAAAGGAGCAACAACCCCTAATTTACCAGCACCTACTGGAAGGAGCACCAACCCCTGATGCCAAGCTGCAACTTGGACTTCAAGTGAATCTATGAAATTTATAGAAAAATACCTTCACCCTTTTCGCACATAGTTTGCTATTTCTGTGCACTCTGCTTCTTCTATGCAATCACTTCACACAATCTATTTTAAGACAGTCTGCTTCTGTGCAAATGCCTCGCACACTCTGCTTCGATACAATCAAACGATCGCTTCTGCCCCTTTGCACTTTTCTGCTCTCTGTGCGCTCTTGCTTCGCACTTAGCTCGATTCGACATGACTCGCTCTCTGCGCACTACAGGCTTAATTCACACAAATTCGATACTTCTCAAATCTCCAAACAACCCTCCTTTTATAACAAAATTTTCATGATAAAATTCTAACTTTAGTCGACTGATTATGCAAGTGCAAAGCCTAATCATCGTCGACTATAAACCCTAGATTTCGTCGACTGTAAACCCTAATTCTCATCAGTTGTCATCGGTCTTCGTCGGCTTCAACTTACTTGACTCTGTAGCTTCTTTTGTTCCTGTTCTTGCGAAACCACAACATGTCACGATATCATGACACTTTTGCCTCCGTACACTTTCTTTTGGCTTTTGTCACGATATCGCGACACTTCTGCCTTTGTCGACTTCAACTAAGCTCTTGTCACGATATCACGACACTTCTGCCTTTGTCAGCATCAATTTTGCTTTTGTCGCGATATCACGACACTTCTCCCTTCGTCGACCTCCTTTCTGCTTTTGTCATGAAATCGTGACACTTCTCCTGTTGAAGACTCTCTTCTGTTTCTATCATGAAATCGTGACACTTTCTGCACCGTACGCTTTCTTAATGTCATGAAATCGTGACACTTTTCTTGTAGCTTTCTTTTTCATGAAATCATGACACTTTTTACCTTGTGCCTTTCTTTCAACATGTGAAATCGTGACACTTTATGCATCCTTTCTTTCAACTGTCATGAAATCGTGACACTTTTCTTCTTACCTTTCTTTTTCTGAATCGTGACACTTTTTTTGTACACTTTCTCTCAATGTCATGAAATCGTGACACTTTTCTTTGCAAGCTCTTTCTCTCAAACCTGTCATGAAATCGTGATAGTTCTCACTTCGAACTCTTTCTTTTGCATGTCACGAAATCATGACAGTTCTCACTTTGAACTCTTTCCTCTGTAGCATGTCGTGAAATCATGATAGTTTTCATTTTAATTTCTCTCTCCTCGAACTTGTCACGAAATCATGACAGTTCTCACTTCGGACTTTCTCTTCTAACATGTCATGAAATCGTGACACTTTTCCTGCTTTCTCTTCCTCTTCTAACATGTCATGAAATCAGACATTTTCAACTTTCTTTCTCTTCCAACATGTCATGAAATCATGACAGTTTTAACACTTCTTCTTCTCTTCGAACATGTCATGAAATCATGACAGTTTTACTTCCTTGCCTTTTCTTTCAACATGTCACGAAATCATGATAGTTTTTCAACTTGCCTTCTTCTCTTCCAACATGTCACGAAATCACGATAGTTTTCCCTGCTTGCGCCTTTTTCGAACATGTCACGAAATCGTGACAGTTTTCTCTGTCTTTCTCTCTCCTCCAATATGTCATGAAATCATGACATTTTCTTTGCACTTTCTCTCTCCTCCAATATGTCATGAAATCGTGACAGTTTTCCTTTTTTGAATATGTCGTGATATCGCGACACTTTCCTTGTCTTTTTCTTTGAATTTTTGCATGTGGGCCACTTAGGTCTTTTTGGAAAAACACTGTACATATTCTGAGAGATCTCTGAACTTCCTGTTTGCTACATCTGAACTTCCTGTTGCTGCACTGAATCAAATGATCTAGCTGATTGTGTTGACAACAATGACAATCCTGTTGCTGCACTTTGCTCAACAATCTCCCCCTTTGGAATTGTTGGCAACACATGTGCAGCTTCCTGTAGCTTCCTGTAGCTCTTCTCCCCCTTTGACAATAATACCAAAGGGCTACTGCAGACTCCCCCTGAGTCCAAGCACAACATTCTCAGGAAAAATTTATTACACTTAGTAATAAACAAGAACATGAGCAAGAAGATAAACAAATACTTCAATGCTCCCCCTGAGAATGTGATCCCTGTAGCTAGTCACTTCTTGGGAAGGGTCACCACTCCCAATTTATTGCGAAGGTATTCAAAAACATCCTTGGGCAATGGTTTTGTGAAGATATCTGCTACTTGCTCTGTAGTTGGAACAAAATCCAGCTTAACCTCACCTTCAGCAACTTTCTCTTTCAAAAAATGATATCTGATAGCAATGTGTTTTGTCCATGAATGCATTACCGGATTCTTGGAGATGTTAATTGCACTGGTGTTATCACACTTAACTGATATTGGCTCACTAAAATTAATACCAAGATCTTTCAGAGTTTGTTTCATCCACAAAACTTGTGTACAACATGTTGTTGTTGCAATATATTCTGCCTCAGCTATTGATAAAGAAACTGACTCTTGTTTCTTGTTGTGCCAAGCAACCAACTTTGTCACCAAGATAGAATGCACCTCCATTGGTACTCTTCCTGTCATCAACACATCCTGCCCAATCTGCATCTGAATATGAAATAAGGGTGAAGTCTTTACCTTTCGGATACCATAACCCATACTCCATAGTACCCTTGAGATACCTAAGAATCCTTTTTACTACTGTCACATGAGTCTCTTTGGGACTGGCCTAAAATCTTGCTACCATGCAGACTGCCTACAGAATATCTGGTCTGGTAGCTGTTAAATATAGTAAGCTTCCAATCATTGATCTGTACATGGTTTGATCAACAGGTGGAGATTTGTCATCTTTGCTCAACTTGCATCCTGTCATCATGGGAGTGCTAAGCTGGCTTACAGTCCTCCATTGTGAACCTTTTTAGCATCTCTTTCACATATTTGACTTGGGAAATAAATATGCCTTTCTCATTTTGATTAACTTGTAACCCAAGAAAGTAAGATAGTTCACCAATCATAGACATTTCAAATTCTTTCTGCATCTTATTTGCTAAGTCTTTACATGATTCATCTTTGTTGTTGCCAAATATGATATCATCTACATATACAACAAGAACAATGAGATGCCCACCTTCTGTTTTGACATACAGATTACTGTCCACCATACCTTTCTTAAACCCCTGTTGAGAGAGATAGTTGTCTAGCCTTGCATACCATGCTCGGGGTGCCTGTTTTAAGCCATATAAAGCTTTCTTTAATTTGTAGACAAGGTTGGGATCTTCACCAATTTGGAAACCATCTGGTTGTTCAATATAAACCTCTTCTTCAAGTTTCCCATTTAAAAAAGCTGATTTTACATCCATCTGATAAACTCTGAAATTCTTATAGACTGCTAAGGCCAGAAACATTCTGATTGCTTCTAGTCTGGCCACTGGTGCAAAAGTCTCCTCAAAATCAATGCCTTCAACTTGTGCATAACCTTTACAAACCAGTCTTGCTTTATTCCTAACGACCTGTCCGTCTTCATTCAATTTGTTTCGAAATATCCATTTGGTGCCGATTACATTCTTATTTGGAGGTCTAGGTACTAATTCCCAAGTTTTGTTCTTTTCAATCTGATCTAATTCTTCATTTATTGCCTTCATCCAGCTATCATCTTTGCTTGCCTCAGCTATATTTTTGGGCTCAATGCTGGATAAAAGAGAGTAGTTACTTACTACTTTCCTTCTTGTCTGAACACCAGCTGTGGGATCTCCAATTATTTGATCTCTAGGATGATTTTTTTGCCAGCTGCCTATTTTGAATTTCTTATTTTCTTCCACCTCTGAGTCATCAATTAAGTCATCTGATTCAAGTGTTGGTTTCTTTTCTGTTTCATTTTCCTCATCTCCTTCAATGACTTCTTCATAAATTGGGTAGTTTTCTTCAAAGTTAACTATTCGTTCCCTACCTTCATCAAATTTAACATCGACATTGTCCACAATTTTCTTGAGTCTCTTGTTGTAGCATTTGTAAGCTTTGCTTTTTGATGAATAGCCAACGAAGACACCTTCATCTGCTCTATTTTCAAACTTCCCAAGATTATCTTCAGTTTTTCTGATGTAACACTTACAACCAAAAACTTTGAGGTGTTTTGTTGTTGCCTTTCTACCGAACCACAACTCATAAGGAGTTTTGCTTTCATGTGTTCTCAGCATGTACCTATTTTGGATGTACACTACAGTGTGGACTGCTTCTTTCCAAAATTTGTCTGCTATTTTGTTCTCAGCCAGCATAGTGCATGCCATTTCCTGTACTATTATGTTCTTTCTTTCTACCACACCATTCTGTTGGGGTGTTCTAGCTGCTGAATATTGTCTCTTGATACCATGTTTTTCATAGTATTCTGTAAACTCATCTGAAATGAATTCTCCTCCTCTATCTGATCTTAAACATTTGATCCTTTTTCCTGTTTCATTCTCAACTAGATGTTTGAAAGATCTGAACATTTCAAAAGCTTCTATTTTATTCTTTAAGAAAAATATCCATGTCATTCTGGAATAATCATCAATACACAACATAAAGTATTTGTCACCATTTATGCTTTGTGTTCTCATGGGTCCACATAAATCTGTATGTATAAGTTCCAAAGGTTTGCTAGTGTGGTACTCTTTTGTTTTGAATGAGACTCTGGTTTGCTTTCCCTTTTGACATGAAGCACAAATGCTATTTGAAGGTTTTCTAATGGTTGGAATATCTCTCACTGCCTGTTTTGAGCTGATTTTCACCAGATTATCAAAACTGATGTGTCCAAGCCTCTTGTGCCACAGCCAGTTTTCTTCTTCCTGTCCAATGAAACAAGTACCTTCTAAAGTTTTTGAGAGTGTGTACAGGTTGCCAGACGTCCTTGATCCAGTTGCTATCAATTTTCCACTATTTGTTTTTCTGACTTCACAACCCTACTTCTTGAATACTACTTCATGTCCTTTATCACAGATCTGACTGACACTTAACAGGTTGTGTTTCAAACCATCCACAAACAAAACTTCTTCTGACTTGATTTTCCCATCACTAATTTTAACTGATCCTTTTTCGATTATCTTAGCTCCATCATTATTCCCAAACTTTACAGAACCACCCTCATATTTTTGTAATTTTTCAAATTTTTGTTTATCACCTGTCATATGACTTGAGCATCCACTGTCAAGTATCCATGGTACACATTTATTCTATGCCTTGAAAGTTGTTTGTACTATTAGGGATTCCTTTTCTTCCTTAAGTTGCTCTTTCTGTTTCCACTCTCTTTTGACTACCGTATTGGGCTCTAGTTTGGACTTTCCCTTTTCAATATCTTGTGCATATCTTTCAGGAAGTTTTCTATTTTGTCTTGTCCTATTTGGTTGAAATTTTCTTTTCTGAGGTTGATTTGAAATAGAAGTACTACGACAGTTTCTTGCAATATGCCCAAAGTTATGACAGTTAAAACATTCTACTGCATAATTTATTAGCGGTGAAAAAGCATTTCTACTAGTGAAATTTCTTGGTCCTACATTATACTTGCAATCTGCAATTTTATGCCCATAACCATTACATTTGAAACAGAAACCAGAAAAGAAATGATTGAACCTGAAAGATGGTCTTTGCCAGGTTGTTGTAGGAGCCATAGGTCTTCTTCTCCTTTGATGTGTGACCTTGGTAAATCCATCATTGTCAGTTCTCCTTTCGGGCCTGGCATTACTGCTTTCTTTTGCATGAGTTGTTTTTCTTTCATCAACTTGTTTCTTATCTTCATTCCTTATAGTTTCTACATTTTTGGCTTTTGGTCCATTTGACGATTCTCCTTCAACGAAGCCCAGACCAAATTTGATGCCTGCAGGTCTTTGATCACTTAAAATTTTATCCAGCTTCATCGAACTTTCTTCACGTTTGTGATGGCAGCTAATTTTTTGATCCAGCTCTTGTATCTGCATTCGTAGACCAACATTCTCTTCTTCTAGTTTACAGCAGTAATCTATCTTCATGGTTATCTGAACTTCGAGATCTTCAGACATTTTCTTGTATTCTTCTATCTATATTTTTAAGTTGGTTATGATGTCGTTCGCATCCTCAAGCTTTCTTGAAAGTTTATTATTCTTTCTTTTCTCAGATTTCCATTCTACAAGTGCAGAGACCAGCTCACCTTCTAGATCTACTTCAGCCTCAGGTTTTTCAATAGATACTTTAGAGTTCATTCCTTCCCTCTTTTCTGATTTTTCTACCTCTTCTAATTTTTCTACTTCAAATGCCATGAATAGAGCTTCACCTGTTTCTTCTTCAGAATCCTCACTAGAGCTGTCCTCTGAAGAATTTGCATTCCTGGAGATGAAACTTTTCTTTTTGAAGTTGCCTTTTCTGAAGTTTGTTTTCTTCTTCCAGTCACTTCTTTCTTGGTGCGATGCTTCCTCACCCTTGTTCTTCTCATTGAGTGGACATTTGGTCGCAAAGTGCCCAATGCCTCCACAGTTGAAACATTTAAATGGTAGCTTTCCTCTGTATTTTCCTTTTCCCTTTCTCAGTTTTCTGACAAAATTTGCTTCCATTTCATCTGATGTCTCTTCTTCTTCAGACTCTTGTTTTGTGTCTTTACCTTTTAGGGCTTTAAAAGTTGCTTCTCTATCTGTGGGATTAGACCTTCCTATTCTCATTTCATAAGCAGTCAAAGAACCATGCATCTCATCCATACTAAAGTGATTTAGATCTTTAGCTTCTTCTATGGTTGAGACTTTAGAATCAAACCTTTGAGGAAGCGATCTTAATACCTTTTTCACGATAGTAGCATCATCCATATCTTCATCGAGACCTCTGATCGAATTAGTGATTCCATTAACTCTCAGCATAAAAGCCTCTATGTTCTCATCGTTGGTCATCTTTAATGATTCGAATTGAGCTCGATGTGTTTGAAGCTTGGCTTCCTTGATCTTATCGTCTCCCTCATGAATATTCTCTAGTTTGTCCCATACATCTTTTGTCGATTCACAACTTATGATCTTGACCAGCTCACTATCCACTAATCCACACATGATGGCATTTTTTGCTTTTGAGTCATTTTCAAATGCCTTTTTACCGGTGTTGTCGGTTGGAGCAATGGTGGGAGCTGTGTAACCATTAACTACTACATTCCAGATATCAAATCCCAAAGCACGAAGATATGTCTGCATCCTGATTTTCTAGAATGCATAATTAGTTTCATCAAACAATGGTGCTTTGTTTGAGGAGAAACCTTCACCACCTGCCATTGCGTCACTTCCAAGATCACCCTAGCTGATTGAGCCTATTCAGGAACCTTGCTCTGATACCAATTGTTATACTCACAGTGACACTGAGAGGGGGGTGAATCAGTGTGTTCTTTTAAAACTTTAAATTTGCAACTCTTAATGCTGAAATAAAGCAAACTCAAAACAGATACAACAAGTTAACAAGAGAGCATCACACAACACAAGATTTAACGAGGTTCACCAATGTGGCTACTCCTCAAAAATGACTGCTTGGACTACCATCCAAATCCAGCCTTTGCAAAGCAACAACTTTACAATCTATTTACCAGCACCAACTGGAAGGAGCACCAACCCCTCAATTTTTTTGCACCAACAGAAAGGAGCAACAACCCCTAATTTACCAGCACCTACTGGAAGGAGCACCAACCCCTGATGCCAAGCTGCAACTTGGACTTCAAGTGAATCTATGAAATTTATAGAGAAATACCTTCACCCTTTTTGCACACAATCTGTTGTTTCTGTGCACTCTACTTCTTCTATGCAATCGCTTCGCACAATCTATTTTAGAATAGTCTGCTTCTATGCAAATGCCTCGCACACTCTGCTTCAATACAATCGAACGATCACTTCTGCCCCTTTGCACTTTTTTGCTCTCTATGCGCTCTTGCTTCGCACTTAGCTCGATTCGACACGACTCGCTCTCTACGCACTACGGGCTTAATTCACGCAAATTCGATACTTCTCAAATCTCCAAACAGCCCTCCTTTTATAACAAAATTTTCATGATGAAAATTCTAACTTTAGTCGACTGATTATGCAAGTGCAAACCCTAATCATCGTCGACTATAAACCCTAGCTTTCATCGATTGTAAACCCTAATTTTCATCGGCTATCATCGGTCTTCGTCGGCTTCAACTTATCTAACTCTGTAACTCTTCTGTTCCTATTCCCATGAAAACACAACATGTCATGATATCGTGACACTTTTGCCTCCGTACACTTTCTTTTTGCTTTTGTCACGATATCGCGACACTTCTTCCTTTGTCGACTTCAACTTTGCTTTTGTCACGATATCATGACACTTCCCTTCGTAGCATCAATTTTTCTTTTGTCGTGATATCACGACACTTCTCCCTTCGTACCTCTTTTTGCTTTTGTCATGAAATCGTGACACTTCTCCGTTGAAGACCTTCTATTTCTGTCATGAAATCATGACACTTTCTGCATCCGTACGCTTTCTTAACATGTCATGAAATCGTGACACTTTCCTTCTATACGTTCTACTTCTTTAACATGACATGTCATGAAATCATGACACTTTTCATCCTTGTGCTTTCTCTTTTCGCAACCTGTCACAAAATCATGACACTTTTTTTGCTCTCTTTCTACTAAAATGTCACGAAATCATGACACTTTTTGCTTCTTTCCTTCCTCAATGTCACGAATCATGACACTTTTCATCCGTACACTCTTCTCTTGCAAATGTCACAAAATCGTGACACTTTTCTTTGAACTCTTTCTCTCGACTCATGTCATAGTTTTCATTTTAATTTCTCTCTCCTCGAACTTGTCACGAAATCATGACAGTTCTCACTTCGGACTTTCTCTTCCAGCATGTCGTGAAATCGTGATACTTTAACCTGCTTTCTCTTTCTCTTCTAACATGTCATGAAATCGTGACAATTTTACTTGCTTTCTTTCTCTTCGAACATGTCATGAAATCATGACAGTTTTTCAACTTGCCTTCTTCTCTTCGAACATGTCACGAAATCGTGACAGTTTTCCTTCCTTGCCTTTTTCTTTCAACATGTCATGAAATCATGATAGTTTTTCAACTTGCCTTCTTCTCTTCCAACATGTCATGAAATCGTGATAGTTTTACCTACTTGCGCCTCTGCTTTGAACATGTCGTGAAATCGTGATAGTTTTTCTCTTGTTTCTCTCTCCTCCAATATGTCACGAAATCATGACATTTTTCTTTGCACTTTCTCTCTCCTCCAATATGTCATGAAATCGTGATAGTTTTCCTATTTTTTGAATATGTCACGATATCGCGACACTTTCCTTGTCTTTTTCTTTGAATTTTTGCATGTGGGCCACTTAGGTCTTTTTGGAAAAACACTGTACATATTCTGAGAGATCTCTGAACTTCTTGTTTGCTGCATCTGAACTTCCTGTTGCTGCACTGAATCAAATGATCTAGCTGATTGTGTTGACAACAATGACAATCCTGTTGCTGCACTTTGCTCAACAATCTCCCCCTTTGGAATTGTTGGCAACACATGTGCAGCTTCCTGTAGCTCTTCTCCCCCTTTGACAATAATACCAAAGGGCTACTGCAGACTCCCCTTGAGTCCAAGCACAACATTCTCAGGCAAAATTTATTACACTTAGTAATAAACAAGAACATGAGCAAGAAGATAAACAAATACTTCAATGCTCCCCCTGAGAATGTGATCCCTGTAGCTAGTCACTTCTTGGGAAGGGTCACCACTCCCAATTTATTGCGAAGGTATTCAAAAACATCCTTGGGCAATGGTTTTGTGAAGATATCTGCTACTTGCTCTGTAGTTGGAACAAAATCCAACTTAACCTCACCTTCAACAACTTTCTCTTTCAAAAAATGATATCTGATAGCAATGTGTTTTGTCCATGAATGCATTACCGGATTCTTGGAGATGTTAATTGCACTGGTGTTATCACACTTAACTGATATTGGCTCACTAAAATTAATACCAAGATCTTTCAGAGTTTGTTTCATCCACAAAACTTGTGTACAACATGTTGTTGCTGCAATATATTCTACCTCAGCTGTTGATAAAGAAACTGACTCTTGTTTCTTGTTGTGCCAAGCAACCAACTTGTCACCAAGATAGAATGCACCTCCACTGGTACTCTTCCTGTCATCAACACATCCTGCCCAATCTGCATCTGAATATGAAATAAGGGTGAAGTCTTTACCTTTCGGATACCATAACCCATACTCCATAGTACCCTTGAGATACCTAAGAATCCTTTTTACTATTGTCACATGAGTCTCTTTGGGACTGGCCTGAAATCTTGCTACCATGCAGACTGCCTGTAGAATATCTGGTCTGGTAGTTGTTAAATATAGTAAGCTTCCAATCATTGATCTGTACATGGTTTGATCAACAGGTGGAGATTTGTCATCTTTGCTCAACTTGCAGCCTGTCATCATGGGAGTGCTAACTGGCTTACAGTCCTCCATTGTGAACCTTTTTAGCATCTCTTTCACATATTTGACTTGGGAAATAAATATGCCTTTCTCATTTTGATTAACTTGTAACCCAAGAAAGTAAGATAGTTCACCAATCATAGACATTTCAAATTCTTTCTGCATCTTATTTGCTAAGTCTTTACATGATTCATCTTTCTTGCTTGCCAAATATGATATCATCTACATATACAACAAGAACAATGAGATGCCCACCTTCTGTTTTGACATACAGATTCATTGTCCACCATACCTTTCTTAAACCCCTGTTGAGAGAGATAGTTGTCTAGCCTTGCATACCATGCTCGGGGTGCCTGTTTTAAGCCATATAAAGCTTTCTTTAATTTGCAGACAAGGTTGGGATCTTCACCAATTTGGAAACCATCTGGTTGTTCAATATAAACCTCTTCTTCAAGTTTCCCATTTAAAAAAGCTGATTTTACATCCATCTGATAAACTCTGAAATTCTTATAGACTGCTAAGGCCAGAAACATTCTGATTGCTTCTAGTCTGGCCACTTGGTGCAAAAGTCTCCTCAAAATCAATGCCTTCAACTTGTGCATAACCTTTACAAACCAGTCTTGCTTTATTCCTAACTACCTGTCCGTCTTCATTCAATTTGTTTCAAAATATCCATTTGGTGCCGATTACATTCTTATTTGCAGGTCTAGGTACTAATTCCCAAGTTTTGTTCTTTTCAATCTGATCTAATTCTTCATTTATTGCCTTCATCCAACTATCATCTTTGCTTGCCTCAGCTATATTTTTGGGCTCAATGCTGGATAAAAGAGAGTAGTTACTTACTACTTTCCTTCTTGTCTGAACACCAGTTGTGGGATCTCCAATTATTTGATCTCTAGGATGATTTTTCTGCCAGCTGCCTGTTTTGAATTTCTTATTTTCTTCCACCTCTGAGTCATCAATTAAGTCATCTGATTCAAGTGTTGGTTTCTTTTCTGTTTCATTTTCCTCATCTCCTTCAATGACTTCTTCATAAATTGGGTAGTTTTCTTCAAAGTTAACTATTCGTTCCCTACCTTCATCAAATTTAACATCGACACTGTCCACAATTTTCTTGAGTCTCTTGTTGTAGCATTTGTAAGCTTTGCTTTTTGATGAATAGCCAACGAAGACACCTTCATCTGCTCTATTTTCAAACTTCCCAAGATTATCTTCAGTTTTTCTGATGTAACACTTACAGCCAAAAACTTTGAGGTGTTTTGTTGTTGCCTTTCTATCGAACCACAACTCATAAGGAGTTTTGCTTTCATGTGTTCTCAGCATGTACCTGTTTTGGATGTACACTACAGTGTGGACTGCTTCTTTCCAAAATCTATCTGCTATTTTGTTCTCAGCCAGCATAGTGCATGCCATTTCTGTCTTGTTCTGTTCTTTCTTTCTACCACACCATTCTGTTGGGGTGTTCTAGCTGCTGAATATTGTCTCTTGATACCATGTTTTTCATAGTATTCTGTAAACTCATCTGAAATGAATTCTCCTCCTCTATCTGATCTTAAACATTTGATCATTTTTCCTGTTTCATTCTCAACTAGATGTTTGAAAGATCTGAACATTTCAAAAGCTTCTGTTTTATTCTTTAAGAAAAATATCCATGTCATTCTGGAATAATCATCAATACACAACATAAAGTATTTGTCACCATTTATGCTTTGTGTTCTCATGGGTCCACATAAATCTGTATGTATAAGTTCCAAAGGTTTGCTAGTGTGGTACTCTTTTGTTTTGAATGAGACTCCGGTTTGCTTTCCCTTTTGACATGAAGCACAAATGCTATTTGAAGGTTTTCTAATGGTTGGAATATCTCTCACTGCTTGTTTCGAGCTGATTTTCACTAGATTATCAAAACTAATGTGTCCAAGCCTCTTGTGCCACAACCAGTTTTCTTCTTCCTATCCAATGAAACAAGTACCTTCTGAAGTTTCTGAGAGTGTGTACAGGTTGCCAGACGTCCTTGATCCAGTTGCTATCAATTTTCCACTGTTTGTTTTTTTGACTTCACAACCCTGCTTCTTGAATACTACTTCATGTCCTTTATCATAGATCTGACTGACACTTAACAGGTTGTGTTTCAAACCATCCACAAACAAAACTTCTTCTGACTTGATTTTCCCATCACTAATTTTAACTGATCCTTTTCCGATTATCTTAGCTCCATCATTATTCCCAAACTTTACAGAACCACCCTCATATTTCTGTAATTTTTCAAATTTTTGTTTATCACCTGTCATATGACTTGAGCATCCACTGTCAAGTATCCATGGTACACATTTATTCTGTGCCTTGAAAGCTGTTTGTACTATTAGGGATTCCTTTTGGAACTCAATACTCTATGGTACTTTTAACTCCTATTTATCACCTATCATATGACTTGAGCATCCACTGTCAAGTATCCATGGTACTTTTAACTCAATACTCTATTTGGAGGTTGTTCCCCCAAACTCAAATCTCTCCCCATTACTCAAATCTCTCCCCCTTTGACATCAATGGCAAAAGGGACACTTATGGGGCTAAAAAACATGACTCTTAAGCATAGCTCCCTCACCACCTTCTCTCTTGAGGTGATTAATTTTGGGGTGGGAGTACCTTTACTTCCATATTACATTGATTCTTTTCTCTATCAACTTTCTTCCATGTTTTTCTGATATCCTTCTCTTGATGAATTACTTGATCTTCTTGTCTTGAACCTTTTTGACCTTCTTGCCTTGAACATGTTTGGAATTGATTACTACACCATATTGCAATATGCCCAAAGTCATTGCAATTAAAACACTTGATATTGTAGACTTTGGCTGGTTCCTATGTCGTGAAATTATTCTTAAAATAATTTCCATATCCATTCCTTTCCCGAACCCTGTATTGTGAAGCTCTGTTTTCATGACCATTATAACCATGACTTCTGAATTGTGTAGCTCTAAAACCAAAACCATTTTGCTCATTTACTTTGCACTAAAAATCTCTATGACCAATCATGTTGCATGAGAAGCAATGTCCCTGAAAACCATACCTTCTTCCCTTGAAGTTTATTCTAGCAAAATCGAACTTCTTTGATCCATGGATCCTGCAATGTATAGCCCTGTGTCCAAATCCATTACAAGAAAAATAATATCCTTGAAAAGACCTTTGTTCATGCCTTGGTTCCTCATACATTTCTTGACCATTATACTTATGATCATCTTCAACTTATGCATTGCATTCTTGAACCTTCTTTGTAGCATCTAAAACCTCTTCCTTGCCTTTATCTTCAAGAATTTATTTTCCTTTTGAACTTGATTCACCTATATCAAAAAAAGAACCAAAATGAATATTTGGAGCCATAGGAACTTTGGAACTTTCCTCACAAATCTTAGGTGCTTCCTTGCTTTCATCTTTTAGAACTTCCTTTCCTTTTGAGTGTGACTTTTCTTGGAAGTAAGATACAACATTAAAATAAGTTTCCACTCCTTTTTGAATATTTTCATATAATGTATCATGTCTTGCCGTTGTTACCCTTAGTTGTTCATTCATCCTCTCTTCTATCCTTTTTGCATTTTGAAGCTCTTCTATGAGATTACTGATTGTTTGAAGTAGTTCTTCTCTGATTTTGACATTTGTTCGAATCTTGTTTTCAATATTCCTGTATTCTTCTTTTAACCTTTTGATTTCTTATTTTTGTTTACTTGGCTCATCCTCTTCCTTTTCTATTACCAAAAATGAGACTTCTTTGTTTTCACTACTGCTAGAATTGTCACTAGAATGTTGCTTTCTTTTTCAAATACATTTTCCTTGTTGTAATTTCTATAGTATGTGAAATCATCATCTATATGCCCAAAATATCCACATATGAAGCATTTTAGTATCCTTAGATATTTCTTGTACCTATCTGCTTGCTCAATGGTTATGTGAAGCTCTTCATGTCTTTCTTCAATAGGCACATCCTCTTCTTTAACTTCAATACCTATGAATAGGTGTTCTTGCTTTTATTCACTTATTCCAAAGAATGTACATTATTATTCATCTAACTGATCTTTATCACTGTAATTTGAATTACAAATTGCTTCTACAATGTAGTAAGATTTCTTAGCCTTAAAATTTTTTTTTCTTCTCATACCTATTTTTCTTGAATCTACCATCTTTGTCATGCTTATGCTTTCCATATTATTTTCTTCTTTGACCCTATTTTTCATCATCATTGATTTCTTCATGTGGACACTTGTATGCATAGTGACCAAGATCACCACACTTGTAGCACCTAAATTTCCTTATATCTTTGAAATTCCTTGAGTCCTTATTCATTTTGATGAAGTTAGCTTCCTCATCATTTTCTAAAACTCTATCTATTTCTGAAACTTTTCATTTATATTTTTCTAAAGCCTTGAATGCAATCTCTTTTATTGGAGCTTGATGCTTACTTACTCTCATCTCATAAGTGGTGAGAGTACCTTGCAATTCTTCCATTGTTAACTTGTTGATATCCATTGTTTCTTCTATTGCTAAAATCGTTGCATCATATTTCATGGGAAGTGATCTCAAAACCTTTTGAGTAACTTTTGATTATTTCATCTCAAAACCTAGGCCTCTCATAGTGTTAGTAATCTCATCAACTTGAAGTAAGAACTTTGTAATATCTTCAGAATATTCCATTTTCAATTCCTCAAATATTTTTCTATGAGTTTGTAGTTTTGCCAAATTTACCTTGGAATATCCTTCATAAATATTCCTCAACTTGGTCCACATATCATTAGCTGAAGTACATATCATGACCTTTGCAAAATCTGTCTCACGTAGCCCACTCAAAATACAATTCATCGCTCTTGCATTGATCTCAACCAATTTCCTGGTCGTCTTATCTTCCTCGGGATCACCTTCAACCTTATACTCTTTTTTAACAATCTTCCATACCTCATATCCTTGTGATATCAAGTAGTTCTTCATCCTCATGCTCCAAAATGCATAATTGTTACCATCAAACAATGAAGCCTTATTTGAAGATAATCCTTTCTATGAAGCCATCTGTGTTCTTGTAGAATCTACCATTAAGATGTTAGCCTTTCTAAAGGAACCCACTCTGATATCAATTGAAGAACACAAGATTATACTGAGAGGGGAGGTGAAAAGTATATGACCACTTTTTACTTTCTTTCCAAATCAATATCAATTAATGTCCTTAATTACAATAACCAAATATAGTAGTGTACATTAATAACTTAGATAGTAGTAGTAAGAAAGAGCACAAGTCACCACACACAATTGAGACACAAGATTTAACGTGGTTCCCCCAATGTGAGGTACTCCACGAAGAAAATATTTTACTAAAACTTTCTCAATCAATCTCTTTGGGAATCACTTCCAATTACAATGTTTATGGATATCTGTCCAAAGGAGATGCTGATACCCTAATCTCAAGTTCATGGATCTCTTCCATAGAACTCTTTCCCCTTATGCTCTGGCTATGTGATCTTTTAGAAGACTCCGTCTCTCTGCTGCACTGACTAGTGGACCTCTCTTCACTTGAAGACTCCTCACTCAGATCTATTTTCAACTATGCTAGCTATTGGATATCTATCCACTGAGACTCTGTCCTTTGTACTCTATCACCTCCAAAGCTCTATCAATAGGCTCACTAAGAACCTGCTCAACAGGCTCACACAAAATTGTCTTGGTCCACATATCATTAGTTGAAGTACATATCATGACCTTTGCAAAATCTGTCTCACGTAGCCCACTCAAAATACAATTCATCGCTCTTCCATTGATCTCAACCAATTTCCTGGTAGTCTTATCTTCCTCGAGATCACCTTCAACCTTATACTCTTTTTTAACAATCTTCCATACCTCATATCCTTGTGATATCAAGTAGTTCTTCATCCTCATGCTCTAGAATGCATAATTGTTACCATCAAACAATGAAGCCTTATTTGAAGATAATCCTTTCTATGAAGCCATCTGTGTTCTTGTAGAATCTACCCTTAAGATGTTAGCCTTTCTAAAGGAACCCACTCTGATATCAATTGAAGAACACAAGCTTATATTGAGAGGGGAGGTGAAAAGTATAAGACCACTTTTTACTTTCTTTCCAAATCAATATCAATTAATGTCCTTAATTACAATAACCAAATATAGCAGTGTACATTAATAACTTAGATAGTAGTAGTAAGAAAGAGTACAAGTCACCACACACAATTGAGACACAAGATTTAACGTGGTTCCCCCAATGTGAGGTACTCCACGAATAAAATATTTTACTAAAACTTTTTCAATCAATCTCTTTAGGAATCACTTCCAATTACAATGTTTATGGATATATGTCCAAAGGAGATGCTGATACCCTAATCTCAAGTTCGTGGATCTCTTCCATAGAACTCTTTCCACTTATGCTCTGGCTATGTGATCTTTTAGAAGACTCCGTCTCTCTGCTGCACTGACTAGTGGACCTCTCTTCACTTGAAGACTCCTCACTCAGATCTATTTTCAACTATGCTAGCTATTGGATATCTATCCACTGAGACTCTGTCATTTGTACTCTATCACCTCCAAAGCTCTATCAATAGGCTCACTAAGAACCTGCTCAATAGGCTCACACAAAATTGTCTTAATAAGCTCACACAAAACTTGTCAAATATATGCTAGCAAGCTCACCAAGAACTTGCCTAAATCTTCTCTAGCAAGCTCACCAAGAACTTACCCAAATATGCTCTAGCAAGCTCACCAAGAACTTGCCCAAATATGATCTAGCAAGCTCACCAAGAACTTTCCCAAATTTGCTCTAGCAAGCTCACCAAGAACTTGTTCAAACATTGTACTCAAATATATCCCAACACTATCCTCAAATATGTCCCAAAGACCTTATCAAAGGCTCAATCAATCATGCTCAAGTAGTACTCAAAATGAACTCAACAATAAATGGAAATCTCAACTCAAATTAACTTCATAGAAGCATAAAGAGAATTGTTAGAGACTCAATATGTTCTAATCTCACTCTCAATCCAAATCAATCTCAACTCAACTCAAATCAACTCATAGAAGCATAAAGAGAATTTTTAGAGACTCAATATGTTCTAATATCACTCTCAACTCAAGTCAACCTCAACTCAATTCAATTCTTATAGAACCATAAAGAGAATTTTTAGAGACTCAATATGTTCTAACGTTAATTTCAACTCAACATATAATGATGGAATATTTTATTTCATAGGACTCGAATAATCACTTCACACATCACTTGAATAGGCTCAATCAACTCAACTCAACCAATCACCACAAGGGACAACTCTCTCTCACACAACCCTAGTCCAAGTATGTATCAACCAACTCAAATGTTTCCAACAATGCTCAACCACAAATCTCACATAACAATGATACTCATGTTCTTTTCTAACTCAATTTCTTTCACAACCAATGGGCTTCAACAACTATGCTTATAACACAAGGTTTAAACACAACTCTCAATTCAGAAAACCTTGAAGCATTCAACCAACCACTTTTGAAAAGGAAACCACAAACAATCCTTTTCCCTCCAATGATATTTTAGAAATCAACCACCATAAAAAATCAATAGGATAATGTGCCCATACCTTTTATGAAGATGAAAAACCTCTTTGTAAATGTTAGTCTAACAATGACACTGAGTGGGGGAGGTGAATCAGTGTAGTTCTTTAAAATTAAATTTGCAACTCTTAAAGCTGAAATAATAAAAACTTAAAACCAGATACAACAAGTATTACAAGAGAGCATCACACACAACATAAGATTTAACGAGGTTCACCAATTTGGCTACTCCTCAAAAATGACTGCTTGGACTACCATCCAAATCTAGCCTTTGCAAAGCACCAACTTTACAATCAATTTACTAGCACCCACTAGAAGGAGCACCAACCCCTTATTTATTTGCACCAACAGAAAGAAGCACCAACCCATGATTTACCAGCACCTACTGTAAGGAGCACCAACCCTTGATGCCAAGCTATAACCTGGACTTCAATTTTGAACCTAAATTTTTGACAGGAAAATACCTTCACTTTTACAAGACCCTGACTGGTCTATTGCTTACCCGATCTCTCTCACTATTCACGAAACACACGCATCTTCTACGCTCTTACAGTCGCACTTCGCCTTCTTTGAGCCACCTCTCTATGCACACTCTACGCACTTTCTTCACACTCTCTGCACACACTCTACAAACCCTTTATGCACTGTCTTCACACACTCTGCGTCGTTATAGCCGCACTTAGTGTTTGTCTTCACCCTTTTTGCTCTCTATGCACTTTACTTTCTCTTCGCACTCACATCCACACTTAGCATGATTCGACACTTGTCAGTTCTCACTCTATGCACTTAGCCGCCTCTACATTCACTCTGCACTCTTCACCATCTATCACTGCCTCTGCGCTCTCTATGCTCTTACGACCGCATTTCTCACACATCGACCACACCTCAATTCTCCAAACAACCCTCCTTTTATAACAATATTTTCATGATGAAAACCCTAATTTTAGTCGGCTTTCATTGCAATGTTTTCATAATGTAAACCCTAGTTTTAGTCGACTTTCATTGCACTCCTGGTCTTCATAAACCCTAATCTTAGTCGGCTGTTCGTCGATCTTCGTCGGCTTCAAAGTTCACTCTTATTATTTTATCTGCATGAATTCATTCTGTAACCGCTCTTGTAAAAGCTGTAGTGACATCTGTCCACTATCACACTTCTTGTTTCAGTTGGGTTCTTCTTCTTGCATCGGGATTATGCAACCTATGGTGAAATCATGATATTTCTACCTCTGTAGCTTCTTTTGTTGCTGTTAGCCATGAAAATACATGTCGCGATATCGTGACATTTCTGCCTCTTTGACCTTTTCTTGGCTTTTTCCTACAAAAATAAATGTCACGATATCACGACACTTTCGCCTCCGTACACTTTATCTTTTATTTTGTCGTGATATCGTGACACTTCCACCTTCGTAGTCTTCTTCTTTGCTTTTGTCGCGATATCACGACACTTCTGCTTTCATACTCTTCTTCTTTTATTTTGTCATGATATCGTGACACTTCTGCCTTCGTAGTCTTCTTCTTTGCTTTTGTCATGATATCGTGACACTTCTACTTTTGTACTCTTCTTCTTTTCTTTTGTCGCAATATCGCGACACTTTTGCCTTCGTAGTCTTCCACTTGCTTTTGTCACGATATCGCAACACTTTTGCTTTTGTACTTTTATTTTTTGCTTTTGTCGTGATATCGCGACACTTCTGCTTCCGTATTTTTCTTCTTTGCTTTTGTCATGAAATCGTGACACTTCTACCTTCGTAGTCTTCTGCTTGCTTTTGTAACGATATCGCGACACTTCTACTTTTGTACTTTTCATTTTTGCTTTTGTCACGAAATCGCGACACTTTTTCTACTTACACTCTCTCTCCTCTTTTAGTCGCGAAAATGCGACATGTCGTGATATCATGACACTTTTTCTTTCTTTTTCTTTTTATTCTAATATGTCGTGAAATCGCGACACTTTTTTTTTCTTTTTCTTTTTCTTCTAACATGTCGCAAAATCGTGACACTTTATCCTTCTTTCTCTATCTCTTCCAACATGTCACGAAATAGCGAAACTTTTTCCTGCTTGCTCTTTCTCTTCCAACATGTCGTGAAATCGTGACACTTTTTCCTGCTTGATCTTTCTCTTCCAACATGTCATGAAATCGTGACAGTTTTTCTTCCTTGCTCTTTTTCTTCCAACATGTTGCGAAATCACGACAGTTTTTCTTCCTTGCTCTTTTTCTTCCAACATGTTGCAAAATCACGACAGTTTTTCTTCCTTGCTCTTTTTCTTCCAACATGTTGCGAAATCACGACAGTTTTTCTTCCTTTCTCTGCATGTCGCGAAATCACGACAGTTTTACTTCCTTGTCCTTTTTCTTCCAACATGTCATGAAATCGTGACTGTTTTTATTCCTTACTCTGCATGTCTCTAAATCGTGACAGTTTTACTTCCTTGCCCTTTTTCTTCCAATATGTCGCGAAATCGCGATAGTTTTTCTTCCTTGCCCTTTTTATTCCAACATGTCATGAAATCACAACAATTTTTCTTCCTTGCTCTGCATGTCGCGAAATCGTGACAGTTTTTCTTCCTTGCCCTTTTTCTTCCAACATGTCACGAAATCACGACAGTTTTCCTTGCTTGCTTTTTCTCTTCCAATATGTCATGAAATCGCAATAGTTTTCCTTGCTTGCTTTTTCTCTTCCAATATGTTGTGAAATCATGACACTTTTTCTTTCTTACTCTACATGTCGCGATATCGCGACACTTTTCTTGTCTTTTTCTTTGATCTTTTGCATATGGGCCACTTCGGTCTTCTTGGAAAAGCACTGTACATACTCTGAATAACCTCTGAACTCCTGTCCACTGCATCCACTGATCTATCTGACTGTGTTGACAAAAATGACAATACTCTTGCTGCACCTTGCTCAAAAATCTCCCCCTTTGGAATTTTTGGCAACACACGTGCAATTTCCTGTAACTCTTCTCCCCCTTTGACAATAATACCAAAGGGCTGCTGCAAACTCCCCCTGAGTCCATGCACAACATTCTCAGGCAAAAATTATTACACTTAGCAAAAATCACAAACATGAGCAAAAATATAATCAAATACATAAATGCTCCCCCTGAGAATGTGATCTCGATAGCTAGTCAATTCTTGGGAAGCGTGACCACTCTCAATTTATTACGAAGGTACTCAAGCCTTCCTTGGGCAACAGTTTTGTGAAGATATCCACTACTTGCTCTATGGTTGGAACAAAATCCAACTTAACCTCACCTTCCGCAACTTTCTCCTTCAAAAAAATGATATCGAATAGCAATATGTTTTGTGCGTGAATGCATAACCGAATTCTTTGAGATGTTAATGGTACTGGTGTTATCACACTTAACTGATATTGGCTCACTGAAGTTAATACCAAGATATTTTAGGGTTTATTTCATCCATAATACCAATGTACTACATGTTGTCACCGCAATATATTCTGCCTCTGCTATGAATAAGGAAACTGACTCTTGTTTCTTACTGTGCCATGCGACCAACCTGTCTCCAAGAAAGAATGCACCTCCACTGGTACTTTTTCTATCATCTACACATCCTGCCCAATCTACATCTGAATACATAATAAGGGTGAAGTCCTTACCTTTAGAATACCATAACCCATACTCCATAGTACCTTTGAGGTACCGAAGAATCCTCTTCATTGCTGTCACATAAAACTGTCCAAAACTTCAGTTCAAATTTCAGCATCTAACTCTTTCTAGATTGCTTGGAATTATTCCTACAAACAGGCCTCCTGTGCTGATTTTGCACCTGTCAAAAATTGTCAAGTAACTCACACTTGTACCAACTTTTGTCCAACACTGTATCGACACTGCAACTGCAATTTCACTGCCAACTCTGTACAAGCACCATACACTGTACCACAACATCAACCAAATCCCTTTTTATATTTTCAACCTGGTCTATGTTTTCTACAGTCACCGCTGGTCACACCTTACTTTCAACTGTTCAAATCAGGAGAAGACATTTTGTCAAACACTTCACGACCAACTATAGTGCACCTTACTCAAACTCATACTTTTGGACCTTGGATTGGCATTTTATCAACAGTTAAAAAGAAACTGTCTATGAATTAAATATTTTCACCAAGGCATCATGAAAGATCTAACAATCTTCACATCAATGTGTAGTACAAGTACACACTGCTTTTATCAAAACACATATATGTAGCTAGGGAAACATTCTTTCACCAACCAAATTATCTAAACTGTTATAATCCATAGCTTTGAATAGTGGCAGTAAGAACCATCAACAGTACAACAATGACATATAGCAATACTACCAATGGTGACGACTCTCAATTTAATCACCACCCTTCATGGCACCTCCACAACCAACTACATGAACTGAAATACACTTTGACAACTATACGACAACTTTCCCTGACTACTTGCCTTTCATCCTAAGGTAACCAAAAAAATACATAGGAGCATTAAAATTAAATTTTAAGATTGCTCCCCCTAAGGTTGTGCCACCTGGAGTTGCTTAGTGCAATAGCGGAGTAGTCTCCTTCAGTCCAAGGAGACATGATTTCCTTTCTTCTATCTTTCTCCAAAATTTCTTGAACTTGGGCTTGAGTTTTTCAAGTATGTCCCTATTTTGAACCTTTTCGTGAACTTAAGCATTTCTCTTGTGTGGTTGTCTCTTGTGCATACTTGATGGATAATTATTTTCCTTTCTTTTATGCACATGATTTATTACCTATCTGTATTGCATTCTTTGTGTCTGATGAAATCTACGGTCTTGCATTAGATTAGATACAAAAGTGCTTGGACACAACCTTGCTATGTGCCCATGACCATTACATTTAAAACATTGCACATGGTGTTCACTCAAAAAAGCAGATGTATTTCTACCAGCAAAACTCTTTGATTTATTATTCAATCCACAATAAATTGCCTTGTGACCATAATGGTTGCATCTGAAACAATAGCCGTTAAAAAAATTATTATGAATAGAATGAGAGTGATAGAACCTCTTTTGTTGTAGATCTCCTTGGATATTTTATTCCTTTTGAAGATTCTGCTTCAAACTTTTCTTGCTTCGATCCTTCAACAGTGAACTTCTTCTTCTCTACAGAGTTGGAGGATGAAGGTTGTTCAGCTTCATATCTAAGACCACACTTATCCGTGGAGCCTCTTTGTTGCCTTATCATTTTATCTAGCAATTTTGTGCTCTTCTCGAATTTGAGATTTGTATTGGCCTCTTCTAGTTGTTTCTTCAACAAAATAATTTCGTCTTCTTGTTTGCAACAAACAGTCTCTTTCTCATTGATCTGTGACCTGAGAGTTTCTTCAAACCTTTTGGACTCTTCTACTTGTAGCTTTAGATTACCAACAACTTTGTTAGATTCCTCTTCAAATTTGCTACATACATCGTCTTTATCATCTAGGTGTGACTTCAAGGCTTCTTTTATTTTCTTGGCTTTATGAACTTGTAAGAAGAGATCTTCAATCTTATCCCCATATTCTTCCAACTTCTTGGACAGTATTTTGTTCTTTTTCTTTTCTATACTCAACTCTTCAAGTGTAGTGATCAACTCCCCTTCTAGATCTACTTCAGCCTCAAGATTTTCATCACATACTTCAGAATTCACTCCTTCTACCTTTTCTGGTTCAAATTTCTCTTCCACAGGAACTGAAACTCACTGAGATGCCTTTTTGGAGGAGGATCTATTCTTCTTACCCATTGCGAACTAATCCAAGATCAACCCTGACTGATTTAGCCTAAAACGGGAACTTGGCTCTGATACCAATTGTTAGTATCACAATGACATTGAGAGGGGGGTGAATCAGTGTAGTTCTTTAAACTTAAATCTGCAACTCTTAAAGCTGAAATAATAAAAACTTAAAACCAGATACAACAAGTATTACAAGAGAGCATCACACACAACACAAAATTTAATGAGGTTCACCAATTTGGCTACTCCTCAAAAATGACTTCTTGGACTACCATCCAAATCCAGCCTTTGCAAAGCACCAACTTTACAATCAATTTACCAGCACCCACTGGAAGGAGCACCAACCCCTTATTTATCTGCACCAACAAAAAGGAGCATCAACCCCTGATTTACCAGCACCTACTGGAAGGAGCACCAACCCCTGATGCCAAGATGCAACCTAGACTTCAATTTTGAATCTAAATGTTTGACAAGAAAATACCTTCACTTTTACAAGACCCTGACTGGTCTATTGCTTACTCGATCTCTCTCACTATTCGTGAAACACACGCATCTTCTACGCTCTTACAGTCACACTTCACCTTCTTTGAGCTGCCTCTCTACGCACACTCTGTGCACTTTCTTCGCACTCTCTACGCACACTCTGTGAATCCTTTATGCACTATCTTTGCACACTCTACGCTGTTACAACCGCACTTAGCATTCATCTTCGCCCTTTTTGCTCTTTGCGCACTTTGCTTTCTCTTCACACTCACAGCCACACTTAGCACGATTCGAAACTTCTCAGCGTTCACTCTATGCACTTAGCCACCTCTGCATTCACTCTGTGCTCTTCACCATCTATCATCACCTTTGTGCTCTCTGCACTCTTACGACCGCATTTTGCACACATTGACCACACCTCAATTCTCCAAATAGCCCTCCTTTTATAACAATATTTTCATGATGAAAACCCTAATTTTAGTCGACTTTCATTGCAATGTTTTCATAATGTAAACCCTAGTTTTAGTCGGCTTTCATTGCACTCCTGGTCTTCATAAACCCTAATCTTAGTTGGCTGTTCTTCGGTATTCGTCAGCTTCAAAGTTCACTCTTCTTATTTTAGCTGCATGAATTCACTCTGTAACTGCCCTTGTAAAAGCTATAGTGACGTCGGTCCACTGTCACACTTCTTGTTTTAGTTGGGTTCTTCTTCTTGCATCGCGCTAATGCAACCTATGGCAAAATCATGACATTTTTGCCTTTGTAGCTTCTTTTTTTGCTGTTAGCCACGAAAATACATGTCGCGATATCGTGACATTTTTGCCTCTTTGAATTTTTCTTGGCATTTCCCCATGAAAATACATGTGATATCGCGACACTTTCACCTCCGTACACTTTCTCTTTTCTCTTGTCGTGATATCATGACACTTTTGCCTCTGTAGTCTTCTTCTTTAATTTTGTCAATATCGTGACACTTCTGCTTTTGTACTCTTCTTTTCTTTTGTCACGATATCACGACACTTCTACCTCCGTAGTCTTCTTCTTTGCTTTTTTTGCGATATCACGACACTTTTGCTTTCGTACTCTTCTTCTTTTATTTTGTCATGATATCGTGACACTTATGCCTTCGTAGTCTTCCACTTGCTTTTGTCGTGATATCGTGACACTTTTGCTTTTGTACTTTTCTTTTTTTCTTTTGTCGTGATATCGCGACACTTCTGCTTTTGTATTTTTCTTCTTTGCTTTTGTTGCAAAATCATGACACTTCTGCCTTCGTAGTCTTCCACTTGCTTTTGTCGTGATATCACGACACTTCTACTTCCGTACTTTTCCTTTTTGCTTTTATCACGAAATCGTGACACTTTTTCTACTTACACTCTCTCTCCTCTTTTAGTCATGAAAATGCAACATGTCACGATATTGCGACACTTTTTATTTCTTTCTCTTTTTCTTCTAACATGTCATGAAATCACGACATTTTTTCTTTCTTTCTCTTTTACTTCTAACATGTCACAAAATCACGACACTTTATCCTGCTTTCTCTATCTCTTCCAACATATCGCAAAATCATGACACTTTTTCTTGCTTGCTCTTTCTCTTCCAACATGTCGCAAAATCGCGACACTTTTTCTTGCTTGCTCTTTCTCTTCCAACATGTCACGAAATCATAACAGTTTTTCTTCCTTGCTCTTTTTCTTCCAACATGTCATGAAATCACGACATTTTTTCTTCCTTGCTCTTTTTCTTCCAACATGTCGCGAAATCATGACAGTTTTTCTTCCTTTCTCTGCATGTCGCGAAATCATGATAGTTTTACTTCTTTGTCCTTTTTCTTCAAACATGTCACGAAATCATGATAGTTTTTCTTCCTTACTCTGCATGTCATGAAATCGTGACAGTTTTTCTTCCTTGCCCTTTTTCTTCCAACATGTCACGAAATCGCGACAGTTTTTCTTCCTTGCTCTGCATGTCGCAAAATCACGACAATTTTTCTTCCTTGCCCTTTTTCTTCCAACATGTCACAAAATCACGACAGTTTTTCTTCCTTGCTCTGCATGTCACGAAATCATGACAGTTTTTCTTCCTTGCACTTTTTCTTCCAACATGTCACGAAATCACGACAATTTTCCTTGCTTGTTTTTTCTCTTCCAATATGTTGTGAAATCATGACAGTTTTCCTTGCTTGCTTTTTCTCTTCCAATATGTCACGAAATCGTGACACTTTTTATTTCTTACTCTACATGTCGCGATATTGTGACACTTTTCTTACTTGTCTTTTTCTTTGATCTTTTGCATATGGGCAACTTCGGTCTTCTTGGAAAAGCACTGTACATACTTTGAATAACCTCTGAACTCCTGTCCACTGCATCCACCGATCTATCTGACTGTTTTGACAATAATGAAAATACTCTTGCTGCACCTTGCTCAACAGTAAATCTGCCACAATCACAAAATTCTTTTGCCAATATTCACAAGGGTTAGTAGATCACAAAATAATCAACATTACTCCACTTTTCAATAATCATCACCAAGGCCTTTAATTTCCCAACTTCCTTATCTCTCCTAAAACCACTTGTAACATAAAATAAAATAAATCAAAAAATTGCATAACCTTTTCACTCCCAAAACCACTTATACCATAAAATAAAATAAATAACAATATTGCATACCTTGTCACCTCATGAAAGAACTAATCCTATTGAAAAAGAACGAGGCAAACTTCACTTTTGGAACCCCTTTGCAAAATCAGAAATATATCTCTACAAATACCTTATTTCTCCTTCTAAATAATTTAGTCAAATAGCCCTCAAAATAAGTTTTTCGACGATATATAATATGCCCCCTTTCCTAAATAAATTGAAACCTTTACATATATATGCCAACCTCCATTAATTGCACATAGGTCGGCCCTCCATTAATTTTAACTTAAAATTTAAACTTTAATATCTTCATCATCGAAGGTCCTTTTTCAATGAAACAAAATTCCACCTTGGATTTTAAGAAAAGCCCTTTCCACATAAGTCCACCATGGTTTTAAATAAAACCTTTTATTTTGTAAGCCTTGGTTTTCATAAAAACCCTGTAAATAGCCATGCTCTCCAAAATATCATAGATGATTATCTATGAAGTGCTTTTTCCACCAAAACCAAATATGATCCATGTGACATCAATGATCCATGTGACATCAATGACAACATAAAATACCTTAAATTAACTCAAATTTCCAACAATGCATGAGTGAATGCAAAATTCAAATGCAAATGCAAATTTTTTTGTATTTTATGCTTTACTAATTTTATTTATTTATTTTGGATTTTATTGATTTTATAATTTTTATGAGTTTTGAGCCTCATATCTGACCAAATGATGAGTACATGCCTCTAGAGCCTTTAGGAGTGACCAAACAGTGTAGAAATATCGTTGGAACATTTAGCTTGACCAAGTGATTTTTTAGAAAAATCCTTGGAGCTTTTAGGATTAACCAAAGGGGTTATGAGAACCTTTGGGGTTTTTTGGGATGACCAAGTGATTTTGAGAATCCTTGGAGATTTTTGGGTTGACCAAGCAGTTTTTAAGAAAATATTGGTGCCTTTTGATTGACCAAACTACTCACAGATGAGCTTGGAGCCTTTTAGAATGATAGAGCGATTATAAGAAAAACCTCAGGATATTTTTGGGAAAGGCATGATGCCCTATGTACCCCCAGTGTGTGTGCCATTCAAAGATGGCGAGGGATGAGTGATACCTCTAAATTCCTTATTTTTTCTTATCAAATTTGGCATGGCTAGTGGAAAAGGTATGTTACCTTGAAGACCCCCAGCGTGCGTGCTATTCACTAAAAAGTGATCAGCTTGTTTAGGAAGAGTGACAGAAATCAACTCCCCTAGGTGAAGAATGGACCTCACTGATGTACCTATGCTTCGACATGGGTGAATGAGAGAACAATCCTCATGGATCTTGTACCATTCTACTAGGTCTTGGATGACCCTCTTAAATTACTGGCAACCCCGAATGTCATGTCCATGTGCTCTATGATACACACAAAAGGAACCTCCATAAGGAGACTCATGCCCTATGCTTGAATTTGGGTAATATGAATGCCTTTGCCTTGTGTAAATTTTGAAACAAAGTTAAAGTAGTCATCTAAAATGAAACTACTTGCCACACTGGCCTATTGGACTTACGAGGCGACAAATGACTTTGGGGTCACTCTTGAGGAAGTGTGACCTCCACTTCAACATGTTGGAGCACTCTAAGAGAATCATATACATGACAAACCCCCCTATCTATCATATGTTGCACCACACTCTTAAATTTACAACAATCATGAATGCCATGACCCTCTATTTAGTGATAGAGACAATAGTGATGCTCCCCATAACCCATAGGTTTAACTCTGCTAGGGTTTAAAGGGATGCTCCCTTAGCCTCTTGTAGCTTATAAAATATGTTTGACATAGACTCTTTTAACGAAGTCCCACTATGCTATGACTCCTTTAGGCTCTTGACCTACATTGTTTTGCTTTGATAATCCAATGGTTGGGTTGGCAGCATGGAATTTTTCTTTCGTTGAGGCTTTTTTTGTACTTACACAGGAAGTGATTCGGCCACAGAAAAGGGCTTCTTTTATGATCCTAAGTTTTCAAAATTGTTCTTGATAAAATGCAACGTCTTATATTGCTCATCCATTCGATGCTCCATCCATTCTATATGGCTTAAAATGGATTGCAATGCTGACAAAGAGTTCATATGTATTTCCAATGAATGATTTGAAATACCTTTGTCATTCGAAGGAAATAGAAAAGTGGATGCTATGGATCCATTAGATAATTGAAAATCACCTATTTCCTTTTTTTGAGTTGATATGGAAGCTTCTTGATGATACACTTTGTTAGTGCTATCCACATGCTCATGCCTATTACTCAACTCAAATTGTTGTTTCATTTCATTGTGCTAAACTGTGTCGGTTTTAATACCCCCAATCTGATGTGAGGAACCTATATGTTTGTGCTCTCGAGATGGTGCCATGAGAAATGAGTCAAGAGTGACTAATTCCAGAGGTTCTGGCCCTGGCAATATGGAAACACCACTGGATTATCCCATATTTGGCTCTATGTGATTAGGAATCATTTGATATTTTGGCCTAATTTCGACCATTCCCACAAAATCATGAGAAGACTCCACAACTACATGTATTGTAGGTAATCTGTCAATATACTGAGGCTATCTTATTTAGATAATGATAACTGAACCTTCATCATACTCATACGATATCTCTAGTATAGGATCCACAAGTAGAGACTCGATGGAAAGGTGACATAGATCCTCAGTGGATTCTATGGTGGGTAGCATCGTAATTCTGGCCTCTATAAGCTCTTCATATTCACCATCGTCCTCATGAGGACTATCTGGTGACATGGTGGATGAAGAGAGTGTGATACACTTAGGTGCATCCATAACCATGATAGGTTCTTCCTCCTTGATAGGAGTATAAAGATCCTCTAGTGACACTTCCAAAGCAACTATGAGAAACTCCATAAGGGCATTCATCAATCTTTCCCTGCTAAGCGGTGTCAAGACTGCAAGGGTTGTAGATGACTCCACAAGTGATAGCAGTGGGGATGGTAACTCCACCACCATCTGCAAGGCTACATCCACACTTTGGATAGACTCATCCAATTTAACTTGAAGATGCATAGGCACCTCACCAGGTTCCTGCAGATGATACTCAGGATTATAATACTTGAAGGGATCTGGCTCCACCTCAACTACATGGAATTCACCTCCATGGGTGTACTTAATGCTTTGATGCACTATTGATGGCATGCACTCCATGGTCGTTATCCATGGTCTTCCAAGCAACAGATTAGACTCTGTTGATCCCTCTAAAATGTAGCATGATGTATTAATAATATTTTGTCCCACTTCGATGAGGAGGACTATTGTGCCTATTATAGGGGATTCCACATTGTTAAATACTTGCAACATTAAAGTTGTTTCCTTGATGTGGGATGGTGGAATTTTGAGATGTTTGAATGTTGAGGTGGTGATGATATTAATGGATGATCTTGTATCCACCAACACTCACTTATACACAATCTATTTTATCCTTGCTATGATATGCAATGGAGGATCAGACTCCCTAATAGGGATAGGTTTGACTTCTTATTTATGGAAAGTAATCACAGGTTCCTTATATGGTGGAATAGACTGTATATATCCCAAGAATTGTGACAAATTTCGAGTGTTGACACTACTCACTTGTCGAACTTGAATACTCTTGATCTCATGCTTACGCATGGGATCCTTAAACATCACTTTTTGCTGTCCTTCGATAATCCTAGGTATATCAGTATATCTAGAGGAATGGCTATCTACTTGCTCAAGAGGTAAATCTTGACATTGCATTGGGTGCATCGCTTTGAATTATTGCCTAAGCACTCTAGGTATGAGCTTCTTTTTTGGAGTTACCTCACATGATTTTTCTTTACATGCTTTCTGTTGGTAAATCCTTTCTTCACATCGTTGGAGCTCATACAACCTTTGTTGATGCACTCTCTTCCTTTCAACGCACTCACACTCTAGATGCTTACGCTCACGGTACACCTCCTCCAATTGGTCTTGGAGTAGTCGCCTCTCATGGGTTGCATGAGACTCATTCCCTATAGGATTAACTCGTAGAGTAAGATCCATAACTAACTCACTAGGCAGAGATCTAATGATGTGGGTTCTCACAGTATGTGAGGAAGCCCCATGATCTGTATGGGTGAACCCCCTACGTGATGAAGGGAGCTTGCAATGACTATTAGAGTGTCACGCTAGGAGGATTAGATCCTCTGATGCATGATGATTGCGATGCTTATAAAGGAGGCGTACAAATACATGCAAATTTTCTAGGGTATGAAAGATTCTTGGATTCGGTATTGGTCTAGTAATAAAGGATGCATAGGATTTGGACCAGCAGATGGAAATTATTCCCACCATCGTTGAAACCTACTAGTGGTTGGATGTCAAGCCCAAATCACTAGCGTTTAAGTTCCAAGTGGTGTGTGTGGTTCATTTTATTATACATAAAATAAATGCATCATATAGCACACATGCTCAATTTCTATATGCTATGAAAAATGAAAGAACATTTTACATTCAGAAAATGTAAACTAATATAGATGCTCTTTGAGACAATGCACATTACAATGAAACTGACCACTAATTGGGCCTCACACATGTAAACCAAATAGACATTTCTATCAAGCATGTTGTAGCCTAGGGCAGGCTGCAATCATAGGTCCATTGTTCCCAGCAGTACCTTTCTACAGATGCAAATGCTAAATGAACTAGGACATGATTAATTTCCCTTTTTTTTAGTTTGCTTTTCCTAGTTGCATTCGAAAACAAGCATTCTGTAAAAACACAAAGTAAAAAGAAACAGAGAGTAGAAAATAGGGCCTACCTTAGGTCCTGAGTTGGTCTGCACTCTAATTTTTGATTTCTATGTTGGTAGGTGTAAACCATAGGTCTGATATGTGGTTCAGACTATAAATCATGTGTTGTATCTACAGTTTAGTTGTTGGACCACAGTTGATAGCTATGATCTGTACCTACAATTTCAAAAATCAAGAACAATAGTTAGATCGCATGAATTGCGGAGTTTCACCATGATTGCCTTCTGTAACCACAAAAAGGGCTCACACCTAATGTATCATATTGCAAAAATTGATAAACAAAATAAAAAATGCATACAAGAATAAGAAATTGACAACAAAATGATCAATAAAATACGCTTTATTCCATTATATTTCAATGCCAAACTAAAATTACAAGTACATCCCTCTTAGGGATAATCATCTTGATACAATTGTTACAATAGGAGGTATTTTTATTTCCCCTGCAAGGGAGATGTGATTTCAAAGTGCCCTTCAGGATGACATGAACTGCTCTAGGGTGGAGTAGACCCTATTATTCATGGTGAGAAAGGAAATGAATGATTGTAGCTCCTTTAAAACTTGTTTTCTACGTTCAAGAAACAACACAAGAATGTCAAAAGCATAGGAAGCCTCTCATGATGAGGCCCTTTAAAGACATATAGCATGAGAATAACATAATGACATGAAATCAAGAAAATGCATAAACTATGCTAAACATATGAAAATCCTATCAAGATTGATAGAAATATATGAACAAGAAATGCAACTATCAATCTATGGAATCGATTACTTGAAATGAAGCAATATAACATGAAAAGAAGCCATTAATGTCTAAACTACCATAATGAAAGCAAGTTAGTAAAAACACTAGTTATGCCGGTTAAAAGTATCTAAATTCCTAACTAAACCATTAAAATGCTAAATGTGATCTAATTAATCATACTGGAAATGAAACAGTAAGGAGAAGTCACCTCTATTGAAAATTGCAACTCCTGATGAGCGGTCTACACTATAAACCACAGCTGAAAGCCACGGTGAGCAACCAAGTGGTTTGCCCTCCAAATTCAAGGGTTGTGGGCTTAAGCTCCTTGTCCAATTGATGTTCAAGGGTCACCTTCGATGTCCTATGGCAGGTTTGGTGGTTGAATCATTGAATTGGGCCTTCATTTGCCTGAATTAGAATTTCTTGGCTCTCTAGCTCCTTAGGGCATCCATGGTACAATTGTCATGATGGTTGATGAATTAGAAAAGGGGTTGGGAACAAATATCTCTCAATATTCTCAAGTGAGTGTACAATTTGACAAGGCTTCACTACTCAAGTGTGCAATCTCATCCCTCACTTTTGACCTATTTTTGAGAGGTACTTATAGGATTACCCAAGGGCTAGGGGTGGCTTCATGGAGAAGCCAACATTAAGAAGGGATGGTTAGGACAGTTGGATTTAAAGCTTCCATCCTTTAACCACATTCTTATAGAAAATGGCCATTCAAACCGATTTGACTTGGATGAAGGCCAACTGAACTTCAGTTAAGACTGTAGGTTACAACTACGATCCATACTGTAAACCATAGGTGTCAACTATAGTTCATCCTATAGACCGTAGGTCTGGGCTGTAGTTCAAAATGATTAGGGAAAGGAGCCCATATTGAGTGGTTATAACCATTGATCTATCTTGGAGTTTGCCCAAGATCTTCCATATGGTCTTGTAGCATGTCCATATGAGTAGTCACCATTGACATGACGTGTTTTAGGTGTCTACAGTTAGGTTACAAGCCTACTCCTATGTCTTCTTGTCCTACAAGTGTGCATAGTGGTAGTACCATTAGGATTGTTAGATAACCTAGAGATTTATCCAAGCATTCTTGAGATATGGATGCCCCTGCATCTCATGTAGGCACACAGTGTAGGCAAAATCTAAATGCAAATGTCATCTTCATAGACAAGGGCAAGATCATAGCAGATCAGACCATTGGGGGACACACCCACAAATATGCTTGAACAAAGTGCACCCACTAGAGGTATCAAATGGCTGACCACATAGATAGATCTCACAAGATGATGTCAGAGAAAAGATGTTATATTCTCCAAGACCAATTGGAGGATGTTCGCGTAGAATGGAAATGCCTCAATGATGAGAACACTCAGAAGTAGAGGTTCATAAAACAATGCTTATATGAAAAGTGAATGCGTGAGCAACACATCCTTGATCAAAAGGAGCATGTTGAGAGGAAGGATCAACTGGCCAATGTTAGTTTACATCCCCATAGTGAGCATAGGGAGTGCATTGATAGACGAGTTACTTTGCAACCTGATTTGTATCCTAAGTATATAGATACTTGTACTCGCTATATGACCCAACATAGAGATGGGTACCATCCACTCAAACATCATGGGCATAAGCAGTACAAGGAAGAAGCGGGAGATAAATTAGATCAAGATTTTTATAAAATATCCCAAGTCTAGGAGGAGTACGAGCCCATTCCTTTGCCCCAATCTAAGAGGAACGTGCCTCCAAAGGTGCCTCCAAGGCAATCCATAGAAGATGAGTTCTTATCTTTGTAGGCTTATAAAGTCTTGGCATAAAAGGTCAAAGCTATAGAAAAGCAAGAAACAACTTAACAAAATCCAACCTTGAATAAAATCCATAATGAACCTTTATGTCCATCAGTGCCTATTCTGCATTATCCCGAGCATTTTGAAATGCCTAAGATGGAAAATTTTAGAGGAGAGGAGGATGCTCAGGAGCACATCACAAGTTTTTTGGATGTGTGCTTTCATATTGGAAGTAATGATACCCTAATCCTATGGAATTTTATCAGAACCTCTTAGGCCCAACCTGATAGTGGTTTAATCAACTCAAGAGGTACAATATCACCAATTTCGAGTAATTGGCTGATGCATTTATTGAACACTTCTCCTTTGGCATCAATAAAAAGGTGAACTTATCCAAGTTGGTTGCTTTAATGCAACATGATGACAAGCCAGTTATGGATTATGGAAAACAATGGAGAAATATGATGGCAAAAATTCCATTCTCCATCCTTGATTCTCAATTAACTAGAATGTTTATGAAAATTTGTGCCAAGCATATTTCATTATTATTACAGTTGTAGCAATATCAAACCTTCGAGAAGGCTTTGGCACAAGCCAAAGTGATTGAGGATATCAAGTTATAGGAGGGTAACTTGAAGCTCAAGAATAATAAGAAATGGAACAAGAGAAGCACTGAGAAACAACAGGCCAAGCCGGCCCACATCAATCAAGTGGCTTTGAACCTTCAGAAAGGGGATAAGGGGTAACAACAATGAAACTATTAAGCCCAACCTCCTCCTGTGTAGTATGAGTTGTGCAATGATAATTATAAGGGTAAGAATAAGGAACAATGCCCACCTTGCCAGTTCACTCCTTTTTCAAAATTGATGACTTCAATATTTAATCAACTATGTGAGGCCAAGGCCATACGCTTACCAGAGATCAAAATTTTGGACCCTAGTCAACCCAAACCAAAGGGGTATAGGTATGAGTTGTACTATATTTTCCACAGAGCAAAGGGACATGACATTGAAGTATGTTGGAGTTTCAAAAATTTAGTACAAAACATGATAGAAAGAGATGAGCTAACTGTGGATAACCCTCAAGCACCATATAATCAAAATATGGGGATTTACAAAAATCCTCTGCCTAACCACAAGGCGTCAAGGCATAATATTGGCTAGGTCAATCAAGTATGCATCGAACCACAAACCCACGGGTTCGTCAAAATGGTCAATGTTGTCACAAGACATGCGAGGTATGAACGACCAAATCAACCTCTAGCTCCTATTAGAGTCTAAGCTACACCTCATCCAAGGCCATACCAAAATGTGCTAGGCCCACCAACTAGACCAGTGGTGACGATCAGGAGTAGGTTAGTTCAAAATATATCGACAACTCTAGTGAATTTGTCAATTTATGAGGTGATTCAATAGTATCCCAAGCACAAGGAGATGCTTATGAACATTCTAAAATCCATAAAAGTATAGTCCCATGATCTAAAAGTGTTCACACACTTCATGGGACACGTGCAACAATGCTAAGAACTGGTCATACATTTTTCATGATCATGAAGTCAAGATAGTTTCCATTGTCATAGCAGACCCACCACTCCATATCATTGCATGTGTAAACCACAAATCTCTCAAGCGGGTATTTATTGATACAGGATCATCAATCAACATTATCACGACCAAGGTGTTAACATACCTAAAGTTACTAAAGAGGCATATCATACCTTTCGATTTCACGTTGAGAGCTTTTAATGACGCATTATGCTCAATTGTCGACACGATAGTCTTACCTATTCAGGTGGGGTTGAAGACCATCCCCATGACGTGTCATGTAATTGAAGGTGCTATGCAATATAATATACTTCTAGGGCAGCCTTAGATAAGAAAAATGCATTGTGTCCCCTCTATTCTCCATCAATGTATCAAGTATGTGCATGAGGGATAGGTTCACATGGTGCCTTTCGATGAAGAACAATTTAAATATGTGAATATAGCAAATTTTATAGAGGATTTTGTGCTCCCTTAAATGCACCTAGATATATGGCTTGCATTACTGATCAAAGAGCCAAGAGGTAAAATAAGAGAAGTGTGTGCCAAACCTACCACATCTGTATCTCAACGATTGGAGCACACAATAGCTACTTCTACTAGACCATTGACATCCGTAATGCATCGAGATGATGAGAAGCTAAAAGTAAATATGGGTGAAAAAGAGAAGAAGTAAGCACCCAAACTAGTTGTGATTGAGGTTCCTAATCCCATAGAAGTAGAGAATTTTCAAGTAGAAGTCGAAGAGGCACCTCAGCCTACTTTACCTACATCTTCAGCAAGGTCATCTGCACCGCATGTGACCATTCATTTAGTTAATCCTGTATTTGAGGAATATATTGTGCAAAATGTGACGCTCATGTCGATCATCGAGACTACACAAGACATGGGCTGACCACAATCCCATCGCTTTACCATAGGGACGGTGGTACCACTGGGGGTACCTCATAACCAAACTAATTTTATCTATGGAGGGATCGACAAGGTTGCATCTTGTACCCCCATGGATGAAGATGATGATGAGCCATTCGCTATGAATGTTCATTATCTTTTTAACCCAAAGTATACCTTATGATATTTTAAGCGTTACCATTGGTATGGTTATGGTCTCAGATTATCTGAGTAGGGGCGTAGGAGGTCGTATGAACCTTAGTATCAGTTTCCTATAGATAGGTTTGGGTTAGGATACCATATTGGATGACAAGACAAACTCCTCGTGGCATCTTTAGACCATATGTACCTCAGTATAGGGGGTAAATTTGACTTCAATCCTTATCACCCCAATCTCACCTCTTTTCAGAGGGATAATTAGATAGTGTCTTTTGTCACTATAGAATCATCCAAGACATATCACAAAGTTATTTTGGTGGAGACCAGTCTAGAGCCTATACTAAGAGAAAACTTGGATGAATAAATCCATGCAGCAAATGATGACACAGGCCTGTAGGTTTGCAATGCTAGCATAACAAAAGACTCTAAGTTAGAATATTAGTCTGACAAGGACATAGCAAAGTTTGTCTCTAAGAAAGGGGGATCGAGTTGCATATATGACATTGATGATGATGGTGTATCCTCAAATAGTGAGAAATATGAGGACAACATTGAGTTGGCTTATTTAGGCCCTATTAATTTATGTCATCTATTACCTTCAAAGATAGTCATTGAGGAAAATCAATCCTTCACGGATGATAGCAGTTATCGAGAGAGGGCTTTCATGGGGCTTCACCTTCCTAATCAATTGATTCTAGTCGATAGTGGAGAAGATCTCTATTATAAAAATTATGATGAACATGAAATAGAGAGAGACTATTTGGGGCCTTTCTAATTACGTCATCGTAATATGCCATACACAGTAATGAATATGCGTAGAGATATCAATATCCATCCGTGCCTTAGATAAAGGTCTCCAAACTTGGATATAATTTATCATATAGTCTTCCTTAATATACCGACATATAGAGAGCTCCTCGAGCCTAGCGATACTATTTTCGAGTCTGTTAATAGACTAGATCTAGAGATCCCCACACCCCTAGAACCACATCTCGGGGATGGAACTTATATCAATATAGTGTCACACGCACATGGTCCTAGAGATATTATCCATTCCATAAATATGATTTCCATTGATTTGACCACTCCACTTCACAACCCATCCGATCCTTCCAAGACATTGTGTTTGAATGTAGATGCTATTGATTTGGATCACGCTGAATCACCACTAGAGCCTAAATATTTCTTCCTTAACGAAGAAATACTGCAACCTTTTTACTTTGAGCCAGGTTGTGCACATGATGTTTATCATGCTGAGGATTCTTCCAATGCAAAACCTATAAACCCAGTAGATGACATCCACTTTATCCCTACGCCTCATCATATTGAGGAGGGATACCACATGTCGATAGAGGAAACCTTCGAAGTGGATATCAATAATAATCACATCAATCCAAGGAAGGTTAATGTAGCACCCTAAAATTGGCACAGTTAAACCATCAGTAAAAGATAAAAAATTTGAATTTTAACCCCAAAATCGCCCGTTAACCGCTCACCTCATTTTTTGTGCCATTTTTAGAAGTTGTTTTGACCGTTGGACGATATCGTCGTCGATATGACGATATCGTCCCCAATCGGACGAATTCATCTGGAACAGAACGTCCAGACGATTTCATCCCAAAACCAAATTTTCATAATTAGCTTCTGTTTCAACAACCTCTCCAACTTGGGCAGAAGCATGTCTGCGTGGTTGGAGATTCCTACGTTGGAGATCTCCCAGATTGGGATGATCCCCAACCTCCTAACCTCCCCCTAATCCTATATAAACTAGGATTTTCTCAGTTTATCCCCCTGACCCCTTGAATCTTGGACCCTTTCCCTTCTCCCTGACTCCCTACCGGATTTTATATTTGTGTTTTCAAGTCTTTTTGTTGCAAGATTTTACTGTGTTTTAGCTAGAGGAAGCTCGGATCGTCGCAGGCGATTCAACACGATTTTAGACGATCTTGTCAAGATCGGCGATGATCTCGTACGATTGGAGGCGATTTTGACTGCAAGTCAGATTGGGGGCAATCAGAGCCCCGAGTTTGCATTTTCATCCCTTTTTCTTATTTAATTGTGCATTAGATTAATTTACTTCTATTTTGCATCCTGGATTTCACCTCATTTAGCATAATGACATGATAAAATTCAAAATAAATTATTAAAACATTACATCCCATTTAATTTGATATCTGGATTTATCATTTAAGCATTTATATCCCTATTTCTATCATTTTGTATCATTCTTGCAATTGTATTTTTGGTTTTTGGTGTCTTTTTCCATGATTGCAGGTTTTTGATGAATTTTTCAGGTCGTCGACGATCTTGTATGATCTCAGACGATCGCCTATGATTTGGGATGATTCTGTACAATTACAGATGATCCTGTCATATCCGGGATGATTTGGACTCCTACAAGCTTCATAATCTTCATCAGACATCAGGAATCAGGTGCATTCTTCTCCATTTCACATATTCTCTGTATTTAGGATTCATTCATGTTTGTTGTCTTCATATAAATCGACATTTTCATATAGAATAGCTTAGATTCATTTTGGCCAACCTAGGAATCTGAATGATTGAACATAAAATGAACACATCAAACCCATTCTCAACCTAGGCATGGAAACTGCCACTCAAAGTTTCCTGGTGAACCCCACCATCCGTCAAAAATTCACCCTTATACCCCTCCCCCGAGAGGCGCGACCTTCAAAGGGCCTCTCCATCCGAGGTATTGTCCCATCCTTCTCGCATCCCCCTTCTGGGCACGGATCCTTTAGCCTGAAGGTAAGGGTGCAAAAAATTTGGGCGATACATTTTGGTGAACCCGACGTGAAACTAAAACACCTTTTGAAAACAATCCAAAAATAATAAATAAAATAAAAATGCATTATTAAGAACATCTAGAATCATTAGAAAACTGTTAAATTTGCATATCATACTTAGATGGTAGATTATAATAGAAGACAAGTTGTCACCATAAATGTTGAAAATCAATTAACGGCCATAGAGATTACTTCTATGCTTAGAGTACCTCAAACAAATAGAGCCCAACCTTTGTGGGACGAACTTGATAGGAGATTGGGTATTATTGAATCTAGATCTGCAGAACTTAGGCAAATTAAGAGGTTTGTCCTAGATAGAATCTTGGATCCCGATCAGGTGACTTTGTACCATGAACTTCAGAGAGCTTGCCATAGGTGGTTAGCCGATAAAAGAGCACTTGTGTCTTCTAAATTATACACCTTTGAGGAATACCTCGAGAACGCAGTTGTAGTACATAAATTTCTATCTCGTATAGAGGATCAAGAAGTCATTCTTACGGATAGAAAGAGATGGAATAGAGTTCCTAGAGCTGTGTTGTATCGAGAGTATTGCCATGAACTTTATTTTTACATGTCAGGGTCTGAAATAGATCATATTACCATAGCACACTTTGTCAAATTCTTGAAAAACCACTTCCAATTTGAAGAGGAGCATTTCATGACTCCTGATGAACTTGACCCTATCAATGATATCCATAAACTATTCATAGAAAACTAAGTCATTCTTTTTATTATTGTTATTTCTTGCAACTAGTATGTTGTTTGTTATCTTTATTCTCGCAAAATAATAATATAATCAAAAAAAAAAAAAAACAAACACAAAAAAAAACAAAAACAAAACATTTCCTTTTAAGTATTATAGTAGGTATATAATTAAAATATATACCTCTCAACCTTATCGCATATATATATATATATATATATATATTTATTTTTTTATATTGTATTATATTTGCTAAAACCTAAGTTTAGCACAATGCCTAGACTTAGGAATGGAAAACAAACCAAAGAAGATGAATATTGGTTAGGAAAACCATTAAATGACCAAGATGTCCTTCTTGAAGACCAAGTTCCGGAAGAAGGAACCCTAGACCAACAAGAAGAAGAGCTTGTTGTAGGAAATGAACAAGAAGAAACTGTTAGAGAGGAAGGATCCTCATCCCCTAAAATGTCTCCGGGAGGAGCTATTACTTTTGAGAACATGGAACAATTCTAGAAGTTCATCAATACTAATATTGGTGTTTTTAATAGAGCAGCCCATATGGACAAGGATCGAATTAGTGACACTCAAGCAACTCTAGAAGAAGTATTTCACACACGCACTAATCCCTTGTCCTTTATTGATCAAGAGAGTGATCAAGTTGGACCATCCAATTTGGATATGGCAGCTGTGATCCGGAACATGCAACAACAATAGGTTACCCAACCATCTAAAGTGCCTGTTAGCAAGCCTAGGGTCATTCCCGCACAAAAGAAACCATCATTTACTGCTCTATTTCGCCAAGCTCTTGATCAACATACCTCAAATCAACAAAAACCCAAAACAAAACCAAACACCAATTACCAACAATCTGGGATACAACATAATACTATTACAAATCCCCTTCATAATACTCTTCCTACCAACACTTTGCATAATAGCAATATAGCATCTAATCCTTATGTCACGCCATCATACACTCACAAATCCCATACCTATGTCCCACCGAACCAATATGGTGGACAAACTAGTAATCTTGAAGCCATGGTGAAACAATTAGTTTCCCGCATGGACCAGATAGATCCCTACCGTCCCTCGTACAATTATCGAGAGATGTGTAGTCAGCCTTTAGATCCTATAGTCGTAGCACAACCGTATCCTAAACATTTTCCTATGCCTGTTCTTCCCATATATAAAGGAACCGAAGATCCCATAGAGCATCTTCGTATGTTTAGGATAGCATGTCATGATATATCACATGATGACTTGTTATTACTAAAAATGTTCTCGAAAATCTTGGGAGGAATGGCATTAGAGTGGTATTATCAATTACCCACTAATTCTTTGAGGAATTTTGAAGAAACTATCGAGTCTTTTGTTCATCAATTTAGTGCCTACATCGAAAGACATGTGACCATTAAAGATTTGTACAACTTAAAACAGGACAAAGATGAATGTTTTGCTGATTTCCTAGCTAGGTGGAGACAAGTTGATAGGAAAATTGCACTTTGTGTTACCTTATAGGGAGATGTTGGACATCTTTATTAATAATTTGCAAGAGCAACTATCTTACGAATTATCAATCTGCTACCTTGACCACCTTCGATCAGGCTATAGACTTAGCCCGAAGAGTGGAAGATGCTCTCATTAGGAGAGGCCAGCTTAAAAAGAAAGACGATGAGAAAACATCCAAAAATCAATATAAGAATAAACAAGTTGTGGGTGATGGAGTCACCGATAGTAGAAATATTGCTAATGTTAATGCTACGAAGACAACGGAGAAGTTTATACTAAAACCTCCCGATAAACCTCCTCGAGAATTTACTAGGTTAAATCAACCTTTATCAACTATTCTACCGCAATTATTAGAACGAGGTTTGATTCAATTACCAAATATCTGGGAACCTGATCCAACTATACCCGGATACAGAGATGATTTACACTATGACTTCCATAGAGGACCCGGACACACTACCAACTCTTGTAAAATATTAAAACATAAAATACAGGACTTGATTGATAACAATGAGATGGAGGTGCAAGCCTTTCAACCTAAGCAAAATCCTCCTAATAATGTTCAAAAGAACACCCCACAAAACCAGAATCAGAATGCCAATCAGTCATTGGACATCTTTCAACATCCTTTACCAAAACATGGTAAGGAGGTGGCTAATCAAATTGAACATCATAATGTTCCCCCTCCTACCCGATATGTAGGGACTATTAGTGGGCATTTACCTGCTCATGATCTGGAAATATTTGACACAACTTTATCCATGGTTACAACCAGGCCTCTACATAATATTTAGATACTTGATCTTAGTGATACAGAATACGAGACTGAGAGTGATATGGAAATCACATCAAATCAATCGAATAGTTCTGAAGATGAATCGGATACTATTCACCCTATCACAAGTTATATGGTTCTAGAAGAACCATTTCCAAGAAGAGTCACTACTAGACCATCGTCTCACCGATTACTTTCTAATGAGCTAGCTATAAATGCTAGACCAAGACCCATTCATCATCCGCAGAATAATATTGTGGGTACCATCGAAGCTGTTACTAGACAACAGGCTCAAAACTCTCAACAAGATCAAATGTAGAATGGTGGATCAGCTCCATTTGTTTTGAAGGTTCCTAATAAAGGGAATCATGCACCTAATGTTCAACCTAAACCTCCTTATAATATTAATGAACAATTATCAAATATTACAGCTAGAATTTCTCTCTTGGACCTTTTAAGATCTTCTCCTACACATAGAGATGAATTAATGCTCACATTAAGCCAGATGATGGTACCACAAGACATTCAACCTGAAGCCATGGCCAATACTATAATAACTCGTGAAGTTGATTGTATTGACTTTCGGGATAGAGACATACCGCAACATAGTTTACATAAAGATAACCCCTTGTATATTACTGCCTTAATTGGAGATGTAGCAGTCAAACGAGTCTTGATTGATAATGGTTCATCTTTAAATATCTGCACTTTTGACTTCTACCAAAGATTTGGGTTTAGAAGTGATGAAATGAAAAGAACTGATATGATCATAAAAGCTTTCAATGACGAAACACAAGAAACGTGTGGAGTTATTACCATTCCATTGCAGATTGGTCCGAGAACCTTGGATACGATCGTGTTTATTGTACATTGCCCTGCATCGTACAATATACTCTTGGGTCGATCCTTGGATCAACGCGATGCGAGCTATTCCCTCAACTTTACATCAATGTGTTAAGTTCGAATTTAAGAATCGAGTTGGTTACCATTCATGGTGATCCAAGACCCTTTGATATGTGTGCTTTGGCAGAACCTATTGGAGTTCAATTTTGCCTCGCTCTGTCATCCACACATCCTAATTCTCATTATCCATCTAAACGTGTGAAACTCACACCCACAACGTCATCTACTTCTTCTCCATCAGTTCCACCTTCACATATAGCTCAACCATCTTCTAAACAAACCGCATTAGGACCTAAGAAAGATCCTAATCCCACAACCAATGTCTCTTGTTCTACTCCTATAACTTCTATACCTATAATAGACCCATCTATCGACACCTCTACACCGTCTACATCCACCAAAGTCATATTTTCTGCATCGAAAGACGTAGGGAATGTTCCTTCTACCTCTTATGCTCTTACTGATGAGCTCTTACCCGATCTATCTAAAATTCTTATATCAGAAGAAACGAATGCTTCTATGCAATATTCCCTTATTTTAAATAATTTGCCACCATCTCCTCGTACCTTGGGCCTCCCACAACCTATGGGAAGTATTTACCAAGTCGGGAGCTGTGCCTTTATTTATAAGGGATATGACTGGGGTAGAATACCCAAAAACATCAAAACTCATTATGATGGATATGCTCGATGTTATTTTACTAATGAGTATATTAAAGCCAAACCTATAATGCTTAAATTGGGATATAAAGGGAAAGGTTTGGGACCTTTCCAGAATGGTATGAAAGAACCTTTTGAGGTAGAACCGTGGCCTGCCCGATGTGGTGTGGGCCTATTTCCTAGTAAGGGTCAACCATTCCCATTTGAGGATGATGACCAACTTATATGTTACCAAGATTATTTAGATGAACGCGATGCTTTGCGTTTAATGAATAAGACATTCACATGTAATATGCTATCTATAGCTTACCCTGAGATGATCGCTGAATCCGACGATGAGTTGGAGGGAGATATCTTCCATGATGTCTCCGTTGAGGAATTATTACATAATGGATTTTATTTTGATGGCTCTATACCTAGTATAGCCCAACTTGAGGCCACGACTCCTCAAGACGAATTATCCAAGCTAACCTTGGAAGAATTACAAGAATTGGGCGTTTCACCCACCCCACCTAATTTTGAGAGATATCTACACATGGAAGTAGAAAATGTCATAAAAATTAACATTGGAACCGAGGATAACCCTCACATAATCAACATTGGATCAGAATTGAGTCAAGAAAAATAGGATAAATACATTGCATTTCTTAAAGAATATGAAGATGTCTTTGCTTGGACATATGAAGATATGCTAGGTTTAGACCCTTCTATAGTTATGCATCACCTAGTAGTCCATCCGGATGCTAAACCCGTTAAAAAGAAACTTAGAAAAATGCATCCTAAAGTGGCCTTACTAGTCAAAGGGGAGTTAGAAAAACTCTTGAATGTTATTTTTATACAAGCCATTGATTATGTTGAATGGATCTCGAATGTAGTTCCAGTAACTAAGAAAGAAACTACTAAGGTTAGGGTTTGTACAGACTTTAGAGATATTAATGTTGCATGCCCTAAAGATGATTTTCCCCTTCCCAATATGGATCAAATCATTGATTTTACTGATGGAAGTGGAATGATATCCTTAATGGATGGATTTTTTGGTTATAATTAGATCAGGATAGCTCCTGAAGATCAGGCTAAAACAACCTTTATTACCCCTTGGGGGACCTTTTGTTGGAAAGTGATGCCATTCGGTTTGAAGAATGCAGGTGCAACCTATCAACGAGCCATGACTTATATCTTTCATGATATGATGCATGATATACTACATGATTATGTAGATGACATTATAGCTCGTTCTACTAAAGAAGATGACCATTTAGATGACTTGAGAAAAGTATTTGATCGGTTAAGGGAATATCTTATCCGATTGAATCCAGCCAAATGTATATTCGGAGTTAAGTCAGGTAAATTATTGGGGGTTATAGTTTCTTTACGTGGCATCAAAATTGACCCTCTCAAGATTACGGCTATCACTGATATGCCCGCACCTACAAATATATCTAAATTATGGAGTCTACAAGGTAAGCTTCAAGCTATCCGTCGCTTCATCGATAAGTTGGCAGATAAAATCGAACCCTTTCTTAAGCTTCTTAAGAAGGATGTCTCTTTCCATTGGGACAACGAATGTCAGGAAGCATTTGAACTCCTCAAACAATATCTTCTTAACCCACCTATACTTTTGCCACCTAGACCTGATCGCCCATTTATCTTGTATATTTTTGCTTCAGATTTTGCTTTAGGAGCTATGTTAGCTCAACTTGATGATGAGAAGAGAGAGCGTGCTAATTATTACATTAGCAGAACATTAATCAGTTATGAAACCCGCTACACAGCATTAGAGAATTTATGTCTAGCAGTCATATTTTCTACACAGAAACTACGCCATTATATGCTCAGTCAAAAAACATATGTTATTGCTAAATCTGATCCCTTGCGGTATCTCATGAGTCGACCTTATTTATCTGGTCGCACAAAAAAGTGGGTTCTTGCGCTAAGCGAGTTTGAACTCATGTTTATAGGACAGAAGTCTGTTAAGGGTCAAATCATAGCAGATCAATTAGTTGCTGCACCCTTAGAGTCCACCCATCCCCTCATCATTGAGTTTCTTGATGAATGCCTTAAACTAGAGGCAGACCATTCAGAGCAATGGTCCCTATACTTTGATGGAGCCCGATGCATGAGTGGGGCTGGTGTAGGTATTATTTTGATATCTCCACAGAAACATCTCATACCTCTATCCTTTAAATTAACGTTTTCTTGTACTAATAACACTGCTGAATATGAGGCTCTAATCCTTGGATTACGAGCTGCCTTGGCACTAAAAATTAAAAATATATTAGTTTTTGGTGATTCTCAACTTGTTATAAATCAAATTAATGATGTTTATCAGACCAGAGATGATAAATTGCGCCCATATAAAGCATATGTATTACAATTAATATCTTTATTTGATCAAGTTACCTTGGAAGCTATTCCTCGAACTAGCAATCGTACGGATGACGCTATGGCCGTAGCTGCATCTCTTTTACCCTTGGAGTTAGATGATGAATATGCTACCATCATTATTCGTCGACTCTAGGAACCCAATTCAATTAAATCATGCTTGGAACCTTTGGACATGTTTCAATTAAATGTGCTGGCAGACTTAGTCAACTGGAACTCCTAGATGAGAAGCGCATTAATGCTTTGGAGCATCTTCGTGCCTACCAGAACAATCTCAAACGAGCATACCTCAAGAAAGTTCATCACCGATCCTTTGAGATCGACGACCTCGTCTTAAAAGAAAATCAAAAAAATACTAATGCAACTAAAGACCTTAAAGGTAAATTTGAGCCCAACTGGCTTGGACCATATATTATCATTGCTAAATTTGGATCGAGAGCATACAGATTAGCTACCTTAGATGGTAAAGATCTTAAAGAACCTATGAACATTATGCATCTTAAGCGCTATTATGCATAAATCTGGTAATTTCATCACTGTATATATTATACATATTGTCTCATTTTAGTAATTCATATAAAAATTTCAAAAACAGTAATATTATGTATTCTCTCAATTCATAAATTAAAACCAAAATATAAAAAAATCAAAATCATCAAAATCTTCAAAAACATCTTCTATTTTTGCACCTGTCAATTCTTGAAGTATTGCACTTATATTTTCAGTTATTTTGGATAAATTAGCATTTATTTGGAATCCCTCACTTTCACACTCACATGAATAAATATCTTGATCTTATTTGGTATGATTATTAATCTCTCTTATATCGAAGTCCACAGTTGAATTAAATAAAGTTTTGAGCATAGAGAATTGATCTTGTTATTTACTTGAACCAAGTACACCTTTTCACATTAAAATGATTTCATTGCAAATTCAATACGATGCTACATAGTAGAAGTGGTCTCTTGAGCGAAAAGTTTCCCCTGCTATCCTATCATGCACATGGTCTAGAATATTTGAGAATTGACAAAAGGACAAGCTCACCCCTGCCCAGAATAAAAATCCCTTGCTCTACAGCCAATCCGAGCAAGTATCCCTAGTATAGGAAGAAAAAGAAAAAGAAAGTCAAGAAAAATCATGAGAAAAAGAAGCATTATTTCAATATCATTTTGTACCATCTCAGCAATATTTCAGCATTATCTCAGTGTCAAGCAAAAATACAAAAAAAAAAAAAGAAAAGAAAAGAAAAAGCAAAAAGCAATAAATCCCTTTCCCTACCCTTTGAAAGAAAAGAAGGGTGAATGAGCTTGAATCCCTGGAATTCTCAATTATTCGAAAACTATGAGGTAAGCCCCATAACAGGTGGTTTGTGCCCAACCCGCTTGGCCTTGGGTAACTCCTAGCGTGGTGATATGTCTATCACATTAGCGACCTTCTTTTGTATAGACCTATGTCCGCTCATGGATCAGCTAGCTCTTGATGACCCGACTTACATAGTAGTCTGGTATGGTTACATGCATATAAATCATGGTCAACGAACACTCATTTGGTTAATTCAAATTACTTGTATCAAATTATCTTGCTCAAAATTGGTAAATGAACAATACAATTGCACACACATTTGTATTTGAGAGATTTTGTATCATTATGATAGATCAAGATCGACAATGAACTCACATATGCACATGGGGTTCCTTATAAATCTAAATTTTGTCTTTGAGATAATTTAAAATATTTATGCAAATCTTCTGGAATAATTTGATTTTCTTACTTGAGAATATCTGCTTAGCGTAAAAACAATTACATACATTTTTTTCAAAAATCCAAAATTTCTTTCAAAACATGTTCAAAAATCTAGCAATAAAGTCACATTTATATATTTTCGACTTTTGCAACGATGGTATAGTTCCTAAACCTAAATTGGAATTTTATGCCTAGTGCAAGTCCTCATCTTATATTTTCTGTTTATCTCAAAATCAAAAATCAACTATGCAATAAAACTATTATATCAATTTCTTCTTTGGATTTCGTGATGATGGTATAAGTCTATACCTAAAATTCTATGCCTAGTGCAAACCATTGTTCTAATTTTATTTCCCATTTATTTAATTCATAAAAGCATATGGCTTAAATCATTATGTTACACAATTGTGCTTTAAAAAGAACGAAAACTTTTCTATTTTCATTTCATTATGTCAACATTCAGTTTTGCGACAATGGTATAATTCCTAGGCAATTGTTCAAATTTCTATCACACTTAGGAATTTTATGCCTAGAAAAAATCATATTTTTAATATTTCATGCATAATATTTTCATGGAAATCTGAAAACAAATCATCACCATCATCATTTTTCATCATCACAACACAAAGTCTTAAGAAAGTCTCTTAAGCACCCTTTTACTTTTAGCAATATTTCTCTCATACTGGGATTAGCTTGATGACCTAGCGAGCGGCGACTCCATGAAATGGTCATGTAACAATGACAATGTCCTTTGAAATTATTGTTAGAAGTCACTTTATTTTTCATCAAATCATACCACAACAACCAATTTGTTTACATCAGATTATTTCATTTAAATTTTATAGCATGACATAAAATTATAATATTTTCAACGACATAATTACATGAATAATCAATCAACAATTAAAATATTAAAGCATCATAAAACATATGCACAAGTCATATCACAAAAAGAACATATATATATATATATATATATATATATATATTATTTATTTTTCAAGAAATATGTACATCATATCAAAACAGATTGGTATGCCACAATCTATACCTTGGCATACTCAATCCTCTCAAAAATGTACAGTCTATGTGCAATGAGCAGCTAGTCTCGAGAAGCCCTCGAGCTCTCAGCCTCATCTCCTCTCCCGCCCTGAGGTGGAGGAGGTGGTCCCATCGAAGTCCGTGTTGTATTGTGGGTCCTCGATGTCGATCGTGATGATGTCCTCGATGACCCCATCCTGATCGGCTTTGCAATGCTGGCTGGCAGTGGTATCCTCTACTCCTCTAGAACCACATGAAAGTACAATCCCTGGTAGAATGTAGTCTGAGCAATAGCCCATGCTAGCTCTAGAATGCTCGCCCCTCCGCTCTAAGCCCTGAGCCATGTAGCCTCATCCTGAAGAGTCTGCACCTGAGCTCATAGGCGGGCATTCTCTGCCCGGAGAGCCGCCATCTCATTGCTCTCCCCCACCTCGACACCCTTGCCCTTATCGAGCGATGGTGGCCTATCCCTCTGCTGAGAAGGGAGTCCCTCCTCCCTCCTCTCTAGCTGCTATGGTCTCTCCGGAGCCTGTGGCACTCTCCAGTGTCTCTCCTGAGGAGGCCATCACTGCTCCCTCCCTCCGTGACCCCTCACTACATCGATGGCATCCTGGCACCGCCTCCCCATCCATCGCACAATAGCATGCATCGAACCCTATGCCCTCGTCATTCGAGGAGGGCGGATGCCTGCATACCAGGCATCATACCCATCTGCTACCCTTGCATCATCCCCATCCACTGGCTGAATGGGGGCATCATCAACGTCCTGACTCCAGAACCGTTGCATGTCTGGAGCCCCGCTCAATGTAGTGTTATCCCAGATAGTCCGGGAGTACTCGTAATCCCTGAGAGAAGGGATCCCCTACTGTAGACCGAACTGCCTCAAAACTCGGTCATAGCGGTGGAGCTCTACCTCTCCCCACTCCATCCTCAACTAGAAGACTCGCCTGATGCGAGCCAACTCCTGTCCATCCTCTCCCCACCTTGGATGCTCTCTCCATGGCCTCCAGGTGATCTGATCTAGGGTGAGGTCATCTAGCAACCTCCGGGACATCGACAGATCTATCCGTCACTGTGACCCTCTCTAGAGCCACCAATAGAAAACCTGGGGTCTCTCCCGATCAACCCCTATTAGTGGAAGCCCTACCGGCCTTCACATCGCAATGTGCTCCCAACACCAAACTTGTAGTAGCGATGTCAGCACCAGACATCGACCTCCCTTGTATACGACCCCGTAAAGGATCCTATACAAGCGGCATAGTACAAAGCTACCCCAAGAAAACCTGTATTCATGGTCTCTCATGTCATAGACCACATCTGAGAGGAGCCACGGTAACCTGCATCCACTCTGGTGGCATAGAAGAAGGCCACCCACCACCCCTGCCAAAACCTAGGTCAATCGAGACGCCCCAAGCATCTACCTCAATGCCTCGATGTTCACTCCGCCCTTCTCCAGGGCGAAGCTTGGGTCCATCGCACAGTCTCATCATGGCATGGCCCTGATTGGCCAAAGGAGTCATGAACCGCCCATGTATGGGGATCCTCAAGATCCTCCATACATCCTCTAGAGTGGGAGCCATCTCCCCTATCGGTAGCCAGAAGCAAGACGACCCCGGATACCATCTCTCCGCTAGGGCTATCAGTAGCCCCATGTCCGTAGGAATTTGTGGCATCTCTGCCACATGTTGTAGTCCAACCTCTGCTAGTCTGTCCTTCTCGGCCTGATCGAGCGCGGCTAAATCATCCCTGAGACCCCCGTATTTCCACTCTCGACTCTTTAGTAATCCCCTCTGCAAAATAAACAATAAAACAACAAAAATCATTAATACATAATCATTAAAATCAATTAAAATCAATTTCATCTCATAAAAAAATGATATCGTCCATTATTGGATGATATCGTACCAAATTTAGTTAAATCGTCCTTAGTAGGATGAAATCGTCTCCGATTCTTCAATTTGGGGATCGCCCCTTATTGGACGGGATCGCCCCTATTTCTTCGATTTCGTCCTTAGACGAAATCGACGATATAGGGACGATTTCGACGAAATTGGGACGATTTCGTCCCGACGTTGTCGACGGCCTAAAAATGGCCGCGATGCCCCAAAAACAATCAAAATTCAAATTAAAAATCAAACAAATCAAGTTAAAAACATAATACATCAGGTTTAGATCCTTACCCGCAACCCGCATCGGACCTCTGTCGATCTGTGTGCCGTTTCCACCATTTCGCCTGTAGAGCTCTAAAACAGCGAAAGTGAATAGTAAAAATGAATTAGGGTTTTACCCTATTTTTCTTAATTTTATTTAAAAACAACATTTTTTTAATTTTTACTTTTCTGCGCTTTTACCTCAAACGTTCGATTTGGGTAAAAACTCAGAGGGGGCACCATAGTAAACAGTTGTACGATTCGACCTAGAATCGTCGTCTCAAAAATGGAATAAATTTTTGCTTTCTCGTAAAGCGTGAAGAACTCGTCTTTAAAGCATTTTTTTGAAAAATTTAGAAAAAAAGAAAAAGGGGAAAATTGTAGCACCCTAAAATTGGCATAGTTAAACCCTCAGTAAAAAGATAAAAATTTGAATTTTAACCTCGAAATCGCCCGTTAACCGCTCACCTCATTTTTTATGCCATTTTTAGAAGTTGTTTTGACCGTTGGACGATATCATCGCCGATCTGACGATATCGTCCCAGATCGGACGAATTCTTCTGGAACAGAACGTCCAGACGATTTCATCCCAAAATTAAATTTTCATAATTAGCTTTTGTTTCAACAACCTCTCCAACTTGGGCAGAAGCGTGTCTGCACGGTTGGAGATTCCTACGTTGGAGATCTCCCAGATTGGGATGATCCCCAACCTCCTAACCTCCCCCTAATCCTATATAAACTGGGATTTTCCCAGTTTATCCCCCTGACCCCCTGAATCTTTGACTCTTTCCCTGCTTACTCTCCCTGACTCCCTACCAGATTTTATATTTGTGTTTTCAAGTCTTTTTTGTTGCAGGATTTTACTGTGTTTCAGTCGGAGGAAGCTCGGATCGTCGTAGGCGATTCAACCACGATTTTGGACGATCCTGTCGAGATCGGCGATGATCTCGTACGATTGGAGATGATTTTGATTGCAAGTCAGATTGGGGGCAATCAGAGCCCTAAGTTTGCATTTTCTATCCCTTTTTCTTATTTAATTGTGCATTAGATTAATTTACTTCTATTTTGCATCCTGGAGTTCACCTCATTTAGCATAATTGCATGATAAAATTCAAAATAAATTATTAAAACATTGCATCCCATTTAATATGATATCTGGATTTATCATTTAAGCATTTATATCCTTATTTCTATCATTTTGTATCATTCTTGCAATTGTATTTTTGGTTTTTGGTGTCTGTTTCCATGATTGCAGGTTTCTGATAAATTCGTCTGACGAATTTGTTTGACAAATTCGTCAGGTCATCGACGATCTTGTCTGATCTCAGACGATCACCTATGATCTAGGATGATTCTGTACAATTACAGATGATCCTGTCATATCCGGGATGATCTGGACTCCTACAAGCTTTAGAATCTTCATCAGACATCAAGAATCAGGTGCATTCTTCTCCATTTCACATATTCTATGTATTTAGGATTCATTCATGTTTGTTGTCTTCATATAAATCGACATTTTCATATAGAATAGCTTAGATTCATTTTGGCCAACCTAGGAATCTGAATGATTGAACATAAAATGAACACATCAAACCCATTCTCAACCTAGGCGTGGAAACTGCCACTCAAAGTTTCTTGGTGAACCCCACCATCCATAAAAAATTCACCCTTATACCCCTCCCCCGAGAGGCGTGACCTTCAAAGGGCCTCTCCGTCCGAGGTATTGTCCCATCCTTCTCGCATCCCCCTTTCGGGCACGGATCCTTTAGCCTGAAGGTAAGGGTGCAAAAAATTTGGGCGATATAGTTAAATTTGGAGAAATTTTATCTCCTGATGAGCATGCCAACCTCATAGCTCTGCTGAGAGAGAGACCTACTCTCTTTGCTTGGACTTATAAGGATATGCTGGGTCTATATCTGAAATTGGTTACTCATAACCTTTTGCTAGACCTATCAAAGAAGCCAGTCAAGTAGAAACTCAGGAAGATGCATCTTAAAGTAGCCTTAATTGTTAAAGATGAATTATAGAAGCTATTGGATGTAGAATTTGTCATTTCCATAGACTATCTGGAATGGGTATAAAACATGGTGCTTGTAGGAAAACCTTATGGAAGGATCCATATTTGTATGGATTTTAGAGACCTCAATAAGGCAACACCAAATGATTCATTCATGTTGCCAAACATAGATGCTCTTGTAGATGTAACTACATGTCATGAAATGATCTCCCTAATGGATGGCTTTTATGGTTACAACCAAATTTATATTAAGCCTAAAGACCAACATAAAATCATGTTCATAATGCCATGGGGGAAATTTTGCTATAAGGTTATGCCATTTGGTATTTAAAATGTTGGTGCCACATATCAGCGGGCTATGACATATCTTTCATGACTATATGCATAAGATCTTGAAATATTATAGAGATGACTTATTTTCAAAGTCACTGTTGCATTCAGAGCATGTTGAGGTCCTAAGAAAAGTCTTCAATCGCCTGATAGAGCATAATGTAAGGTTGAATCCTAAGAAGTGTGAATTTGGTGTAACTTCAAGAAAAATCTTGGGATTCATAGTTTTGAAGCGAGGCATCGAAGTTGATCTGGAAAAGGTAAAGGCAATTTTAGAAATGCGTCCTTCCATGAATATCAAGAAATTAAGGAGCCTATAGGACAAAGTAAAATCCATAAAGTGATTTATCGCACAATTATCAGATAAATGTCAACCCATGAATCGACTTCTACAAAGGGGGTCCCATTAAATTTGGATGAGGACTGTCAAGCAACCTTTGCTGATATTAAAAAATACCTGGCAACCCCACCAGTGCTAGCTCCACCAAGACTAGATGAGCCTTTTTTGCTATATATATTGGCAACTGAATTTACATTGGAAACTTTGTTAGCCCAAAAGAATGTGCAAGGCAAAGAGCAATCCATATTTTACATTAGTCGAACCTTGGTGAGTTATGAGCTAGGATATGCATATGTGGAAAAACTGTGTTTATCAGTAGTGTTCACTACAAATAAATTATGACATTATATGTTAAGTCATACGACATATGTCATATCAAAACAAAATCCTTTGCAGTATATGATGATCAAGACATATCATAATACACATACTACAAAGTGGATCATGCTATTGACAAAATTTGATTTAGAATTCATTAGTCAAAATTCCACTAAGGGATAATTCATAGTTGATCAACTGGTTGAGGTGCCTCTTGAAAATAGTAGACCCATCACCATTAAGCTTCCAAATGACATAGTTTTTGCCTTATCAGAAGCACCCAGACCCAAATAACCAGATAATAAAGCTAATATGACCTTGTTCTTCGATGGTTCAAAGTGTGAGTAGGGAGGTGGTGCAAGAATAGTATTGTTCATGCCATAAGATGCTCCTATGCCCTTGTCATTCAAGTTGGACATTCCTTGCACTACAATAACACTAAATACGAAGCCCTAATTTTAGGCCTCCAAATATCTATTGCAATTAATATTAAAAGGTTAAATATCTTTGGCAATTCTCTTCTCATTGTTAACCAGGTGAAGGGAATTTTTCAGTGTCAATGTCTTATCTTGAAGTCTTACAAAGATCTTGTTGACACATATTTAGCAAAGTTGGAATGGTATGGCATCGAGGCAATCCCTTGTTCATTCAATAGATTCATAGACACTATGGCATATTTGGGATCCTTAATACCTTAGAATCTATATGATGATTTTACTACCATCCATGTAAAAACATTGTCACACTCTATTGAGCAACATGAAGCTTTAGATAACAAAGAGTCGATCAACATGATTCAGGTAGAACCGAACCATGAATGGTTCTACAGAGCTAGAGACTTTCTCAAGAGAGCACCTTGGGAGTCAGTGATCTTGCAAGGTCATATGGAGAGTGGTATCACCATTCACCATAAGGTTGTTTCCCAGTCTATATTTGCAAATGTTAAACCGTAGGGGGAACATGTTGTCTTGTCAATTGAGACTGAGAGCTATCAAAATTGGATGTCATAGATATATGAATTCCTTAAGCTTGGTATAATCTCTCAGGTATAGTCATGTGCTACAAAGTATATATTTAAAAATAAAGCAACAAATTATGTCTTGTTAGGAGACATTTTATATTGTCTAAGCTACAATGGAGTTCTCATTCATTATCTTGAGCCCCAAGAATCATCTTGGGCAATTTTGTAAGCTCATGAAGGTACGTGCGGTGGCCATTTTAGGGGTATGGCTATCGCCAAGTGCATCCTTCACATGGGTTATTATTGGCCCACTATGGAGAAGGACTACAATGTGTATGTTAGGAAATGCATTAAATGCCAATATCATGCTAATCTTGTGCACCTACCATCATAGGCTTTACAACCCATTCAAGCAGCTTGGCCATTTTCTCAGTGGGGTTTGGATCTCATTGGTAATATCTCTCCTCTATCATCAGGTTGGTATACATTCATTATTATGACTATTGAGTACTTTACTAAGTGTGTGGAAGCAATCCCGTTAACAATGACAACCAGAGCATGTATTGCTGAGTTCATACTCACCAATATCATAAGTCATTTTGGGATACCATCCAAGATAATTTTGGATCATGGCACATCATTCAAAAACAAAACTGTGAGAGCTTTGATGTTTAAGTACAAGATCAAACATAATTTTATGACTCCATATTATCTATATACAAACTGGTAGGCTGAGGAATCAAACAATATAGTGGTATCCATATTGAAAAATATGGTACAAGAACATCATAAATATTGGCACATTCATATGCCCTTGCATTATGGGCTTACAGGACTAGTATTCAGACACCCACTGGAACAACTCTGTTTTCACTAGTATATGGCATTGAGGCCATTATGCCCTTAGATTTGGAAATTCCAATGCTGCGTATTGCATTGAAAGAGTTCATCGATGATGACATTGTGCAACAAGCTCATCTAGATCAATTGATGCTACTTGATGAACATCGCGTGAATGCCCTTGAGCATTTCCACGTTTATCAAGAGCGCTTAAAATGAGCTTACAATGACAAAGTCCATCTAATATAATTTGAGGTTGGTGATATTGTGCTAAAAGAGAACCAACATAACTCAAATCTACTACCAAAAATGAGAGATAAATTTATGGCTAATTGGTTAGGTCCTTATATCATCTTTGAGAAGATTGGACTTGGGACATATCGCTTAACATTGTTGGAAGGGGTTGAAGAGCTTGAACCTCTCAACATCCTTCACCTTAAATAATTTCATGCCTAAAACCATCAAAAGGCCCCAAAGACATCTGTAAGACCTTAGGTCATTCAAAAAAAGGCCCCAGGTGTCTATAAGCCCTTTGGTCAAATAAAAAAAGTTACAAAATCTAAAAAATTGGAAAATATCAAAAATTCAAAAATATTTGCATTTCATTTTGCATTTTCATTTCATTTCATTTTGCATTTGCATTGCATTTCATTTGCATTGTGTTGTGGCTGATCCACAACACACCCCAAAATTGGGGACCCACCTTTTTTTCTTGCTTCCAAAGAAGACCTCAGTGACCCAGATGCTAAAAATCAAGAAAAAGCAAAATTTGACAAAAGAGAAAAAGTGTCACGATATCACGACATGTTGCTCCGTCATGGCCGAAAATGAAAAGTTGTCGTGATATCACGACATGTTGCTCCGTTGGCCGAAAATGAAAAGTTTTCGTGATATCGTGACATGTTGCTCCGTCGCGGCTGAAAATGAAAAGTTGTCGCGATATCGCGACATGTTGCTCCGTCGTGGCCGAAAATGAAAATTTGTCGCGATATCGTGACATGTCGCGTTTTCGCGGCCAAAAGTAACAAAATGCAGCAAAATGAAAATTGTCGCGATTTTGCGACATGTCACGTTTTCACGATTAAGAGCAGTAGAATGCATCATGAAGAGAAAATGTCGCGATATCGCGACGTGTTGTGAAATTGCGGGTCATAGAAGAGAGAGAAAGACAAAGTGGAAAATATCGCGATATCACGACATGTCGCGTTTTCGTCGCTCAGACAAGCAAAGTGGTACGGAACAAAAAATTGTCGCAATTTCATGACAGAAAGCAGCGAGACAGCCTGAAAGAGAAAAGCATCGCGATAGAAAGCAGCCAAGGGGTACAAAGATGAAAAGCATCGTGATTTCACGACAGAAAGTAGCAAGATGGTGCAAAAGAGAAAAGCATCACGATTTCACGACAGAAAGCAGTGAGACAGCCTGAATGAAAAAGTGTCATGATTTCACGACAGAAAGCAGCGAGACAGCCTGAACAAAAAAGTGTCGCGATTTCACGACAGAAAGCAGCCAATGTGTACGGAATGAAAAGGTGTCACGATTTCGCGACATGTCGCATTTTCGCGGCCAGGTACAGCAAAACACAGCAAAATGAAAAGGCATCGCGATTTCACGACAGGTTGCATCCTCATGGCCCGAAAGAGAAAAAGGTCGCGATTTCGTGACATGTTGCATCCTCGTGGCCCGAAAGAGAAAAATTGTCACGATTTCACGACATGTCTTATTTTTTCTGTGCATGAAGGCAGACAAGGTTGTAGGCAAGAAAATGTCACGATATCGCGACATGTCTCATTTTCGTGATGAAAGAAGAAAAGCTAGGCTGCATACAAGAAAATGTCACGATTTCGCGACATGTCTCATTTTTGCGATACAGGTAGAAGAGCAAAGCTACATGCAGAAAAATGTCACGATATCGCGACATGCTATTTTTGGTCATGATTTACAGGGGGCCGTTACAAAACATGTAGAAAAGCACAAAACACGTGGCATAAAGGTGTAAGGGCTACAGAAGCGTTACAGGTCACAGAGAAGATCAAGCGTCTCGATGTCGAACATAAAGTCAAAAACAACGAAAAGGTGGGGAAGGTGAAATGAAGCGATCTGGGAGATGAAGCGAAGTGTCACAGGGAAAAACAGAGAGCATTGCCAAAAAGTATAAAAGCAGAAGCACAGATTGGTACAAGGTTCAGAAAATTGCTACGAGCAGAGTTGTAGAGCTGAGGGTGATTAGCCATTTTGGGCCTACTTTGGAGTGTTTTTCTTCCCCTTTTTCTGGTTTTGAGAAAACTAGAGATTTTGTTATTGTAAAATGATCAATTTTTAATACAGAAAATTCAGAGAGTTGCACCTCATTGGCAAGAAAGAAGGAGTTATTTTCTGCATGCAAGATTTGAATGTTTATCTTTCCCCTTTTTAGATTTCTAGGCTTATAGATGAAGTTTAATGCAAGTTATCTTGGTTGCTTCATGCGAATGTCTAAATCTGAAAACACATTCAAACCCTAGGAATTAGCACTTAGCTTATCAGGATTGTGCATGTTTTGCAGGTCCAATAGGTTAGGTTGCATGCATGAAAACCTCATATCTTCGGTTTTGTCAAGATAGGATAGCATCAAACTGAACACATTTCATTTTCATTCTCTGCATTTTATTTTCATTTTTTCTGCATTTTATTTTCAGAAACTGTTACTTCATTTTAATTTGCAGTCATTAAAATAAAAAACTAAAAAATTTCAAAATACAAAAAAATAGTTTCACAGTGCATAGGTTATACTGCAGATTTCAAATATGCATTTAGAGATTTCATTTTTCAGATTTGTTAGTATTTTATAAATTCATTGAAGTTACAACATGGTCACATAAGGACCAAATCACATTTGCTTTATTCGGGTTCAACGAACAATCATTACAAGTTTCACAGTAAAATAAACCAACATTGCCCCTTGTTTTCAGTTACTTGCAACCACTGAGGTGTTCCAAGCATTTAAATTGACTATCTCTATTTGAGCTTATTAATACACAGATGTAAAATGCTAATATAGCGGAGACCTTGGAGAAATTACTTGTCTAAATTTCTTTGCAAGAGAGGATTTTGAACCCAAATCCTATCGGAGAGTGTGTTTTCACAATCGGGTGAAAATACCACTCAACAGATTGGCGCTAGAAGGAGGGCATGAAACGGTTTATTTTATTATGATTTTAGATGCTATAGGTTTATAATTGTTTAAGAGCTTTACATTGCTAAATATTTCAAGTCCATTTGATTAGCATCTTCGGCCTCCTCTAACACCACTCAACAGATTGGCGCTAGAAGGAGGGCCTGAATGGGTTTATTTTAGTGAGGATTTAAATTTTTGTATATTTCATGCTATATTGATTGTTATCTTTAGTCCTCTAACACTCAGCAGATTGTTAAAAGGATGGCCTAAATTGGTTTACTTTATTCTATTTTAAGCAATTCAGGTATGCTGTATATTATTCTAACACTTTTCTGATTGTTCATACAGAAATAATGTGATTTGATTTAATTTTGAAAATTTTGGTTTTGACTAACAAAGTGTTGTTTTCATGCAATTACTTTTCATTTGATTTTAATGAATACATCTCTTGGTTGATGCTAACTTGATTTTTTATACATTGCAGGTTGAATATTCAACAGATTTGGTTCTAAAGTTATATTTTGAGTTCACTAATGGCAACATTTGAGGAGCAAATTGTATCCCTAAGAGCTGAAATAATGTCTCTAAGAGAAAGAATGGTATCAATGATGGAGGATCATTATAAGGGTTTGTCTATACCCGTGGTACCCTATCAAATTCCTAAACTGTTATTAGAGTTTCTACGATGTTTTAATCAAGAGGTGCCACTAGGATACTTGCAAAAACTGTATGTCTACAAGGATACATTATGTAAATTCCAGATTTTCTATGAGGAGGTGGCTTGTAAGTTATTTGCATACATTTTGGATGATAAACCATTCTTTTGGTATAGCCAACTACCCATGGAGGTTAGGACTTCTTGGATACAACTAGAAGCAGCCTATCTTTATCATTTTGGTAATCAGGTTGACTTAGAAATGTTGAAAAATCAGTTTACCTCCATATGTAAGGAGCCTAATGAATCCTTGAGTCAATTCAATGGAAGATTTCATGAGTTGCACTCCCAAATGTGGGAAAATTTTAACACATTAGAAGAGGAAGCCATGGAAGTATACCTAGGAGCCATACACCCCACACTTGCTTCACTCATTGAGGAAAAAATGGGTGGTTTGTCTCTAGAGAAAATCCATGAGATCTTAGAAGAGATAGAACGACAAGGTCTTGAAGAAGAAAAGGCACAACATGTTCACATGAGAGATTGTTCTTTTGATGCCAACCTACACCAACCATCAAACATAGCACCCTCCACTCCAATGATATCTAAGGTAAATGATCAAGGGGATGAATTTGAATATCCAAATTTTACAACCACCTTAGATGTAGTCCAAGAGGAGGTGCAAATTGCTAAGCCAACATCCGCTAGTGAGGATTATGCAGAAATGATCTCATTCATAGAGATACATGATTATTTGGATGAAGGGGTTCTAAATTCAACAATGTTTGAAATATGTGATAGGACGGAACCCACCATAGAATTGAATGAAGTGGTTGAAAGTGAAATTGAAATAAAATCAATAAATAAATTTGAAGATATGATAGAATTTCACCACTTGTTCTTGGAAGATACTATTGATGAGATGTGTAAAATTAATGATCAAGAAATTCTTCACCCTCCAAATTATGATAAAATTGAATCATGGGTTACTAATTTGGACGATGATAGCCTTACAAATTTGAATTCAAGAAACGACCACTTTTGGAAATAATTGAACCATCTAAGGAAGGTGAAGATGAATTTGATGAGAAACACATTGATGAATTGGAGGATGTTGAAGAAGTAGTTGAACGTCACCACTTGATTTTGGAAGATGATTATTATGATGCTTGGAAGAAGTGGGAAGACTACACTCTCTCCAAAACTACTAATGAAACTTGTGTGCCAATTGATATACAAGACAACATAATTGCCTACTCAAAGGAAGATATTACAACTCCTGTACAATTTGAGGATGTTTTGGAAGAGGGTTTCAAATCTCATCAAATTTTGGAAGATTATAATGATCCTATTGCCAAGGACAAAGAAGAAAGTGAATTGATGAATGAATCAAAAGATCATGCCACATCTGGATGATAATTTTTACAATGGTTGGGGGAGATATGATGATGCATTCTTTTCTCACACTCCTATAGATGAAACTCATATTTCACTTGATATACAGGATATTCAAACTTCCACCTCATACCCCTCCGTGAGATGCTGTATTGTGGCAAATGAAGAGATACCATGGATAGTGAACAAAGGATTGGAACCAAATGACAAAGAGATTGATCAATTGGAAACAACTCAAATGAAGGATCATCAAGATGATTACTTGACATACACTTTGACCAAAAATATTTGAGGGTTGAAAAGGATGGGCATGTTTTCAATTGGGTGCCCAATTTTGGTATGTTTGATGAACAAGTAATCAATGAAGAGTATGAAGACCATGAGGTAAAAGAGGGAATTGCAAATCCCCATCAAATTTTGGTAAATAAAAATGTTCAAAAGTTAGAATCTAACCTTTTATGTTCAAGCATCCAAAATTTGGGTGAAAATTTGCATGACCATATTTTGAATTTGAATGATGTTTATGATGAAATGTCATTAAAGGTGAATGAAAAACAGGGTATGATTTCTAATCACACCTTTGATAACATTGTTCTAATGAATGAAAAGGAAGTTGATGCACTTGAATTGTTAAATAAAATTCATCAACAATTACTAATTGAATCTAGGGTAAAATTTTTTAATGATCCTAATTTAGTAAATATCCTAGATGCTTGCAAACTGTTGCACAAATTTGATTGGCCTAAAAACATGAATAATGATTTGGATTTGAAATTTGTAGAAATAGGCTCCTACTTACAAAATTGCATATTTGAAAAAGATAGCCTAATTCTAAATCAAGGATTGAGTTTTGAAATGGAAGTTTTAGAGAATAGACAAGATAAAATTGAATATCATTTATTGTCTAATCATTTTAGTATTTTGACGCTCACCTATGAGAGTACTAATGGAATTAAATCTAATTGGTGGGGTGAGAGAGGAAAGTTAAAAGTTGTTGCATGGTGTGGTATAATATTGTTTTTTTTGGATTCCTACAACATTTGGCATGCACATCACGTTATATTTTTTTTGAAATGTTCTAATCATGTTTGGGATCCAGGAAAGTGATAATCCAAGCTTTGCATCATCTTGTATTATATTGTACATTTGTATATAGATTTTGGTTTTTGGTTTTGGGTTTGTGTTTTCAAGTTTCATTTTGGGATTGCTATTTGGATTAGGATTTAAGTTGTGTGTTTGATTTCATTTGACATGTTTAGTTTGTTTTTATATAAAAAAAAAGAGAAAAATTTGAGATGTCAACTTATGCCTAAGATCAGGAAAGTATGAAACATTGGAATTGTGTTGTAGAAAGCTCCACAAGTAACACAAACATTTTAAGTAATATCGTTTGAATCTTGTGATGCATGAAGTTGTCAGTTTTACACATTATGGTAAAGTAGATGATATATTCCAAAAGAAGCAATGCATTCATATCTCATGTCACATTCCTCATTGCATATACATGTCATCTCAGTTACATTTTCATTTCATGTGCAATCATTGAGAAGGTGTCGAATCCTCTTAGGATTATTACATAACATATATTAAAAGGATCCTAAGGTTGGGAACTGATGCCCGAACTATCTTGAACCAAGCACATTCTATACACATTAAAAGGAATCTTGAGAAAAATGATCAAAACCATGCTTGGAAGAAAAGGTGAGGTGAAAAGAATATTTCATGTATGTCCTATCATGCAACATTATCCTTAAAATAGTGGTTTTTACCACTTCCATAAAGCTTAAAGCCTAAAACCAGAGTAGTAAGGATAGGATTAAATCCTCATCGAACTTAGGTTGAGGATCCAATTCCCCAAAGCTCTGATTTGACCCACATGGAGTAGTAAGGATAGGGCATAATTATCATCTCACCTAGGTTGAGAATCTGATTCCCCAAAGCTTCCATCATTCATTTAATCATAAATATTGGATTGGAGGGGTCGTACTACATGTCCCTAGAAAGGATGGGTAGTCATCCCAAAGGTCCAAGAAATAAAAATATTTTCCACTTTCATCTTAATCTTGGATTGGAAGGATCGTACTACATGTCCCTAGCAAGGATGGGTAGTCATCCCAAAGGTCCAAGAAATAAAAATATTTTCCATTTCATCTTAATATTGGATTGGAGGGATCGTACTACATGTCCCTAGCAAGGATGGGTAGTCATCCCAAAGGTCCAAGAAACAAAAAAAAAAAAGAGAAAAGAGAATGAATGAAGCCAAGTCATGGATTATGGGGTTAAGTATGCTCATGCGTGGAAACATGTCTTGTCTAAAATCAAGACCACCGATTGCTCATATGGATAAGCTAGCTTGACAGTTTCATCCATAATAGGTTAAATCATTTTGTTCAAGATGAGGTAATGAACTCCAAATCAGAATAGTAAGGATAGGGTTAAATTCCCATCTCGCTTAGGTTGGGAATCCTATTCCCCAAAGTTCTGATTTCACTTACACTTGCACATGGGTTCAAGATGGTAGTGACACATAACCAACTTTGGGATATAGTAAATTAATTTAGTAATCATATATTTGGTCCTAAGAGGGTTTGACAGCTTTAATATGTTTGTTCATGATATTAGAAGGTTTGAGCCTTTGCAAAGCAGGTTGTTATATCTCTAGCATCTTCATCATACATCAAATCCTGCACAAATCATTCATAGCCTTGCATACAAATCATAGGTGAAACTGACAATGAAATGTTGATCAAGTTCAAGCGATAGGGAATGAAAACACATTGCACACACCGAGCTGATACTTAATGATTCTGATGTTTCATGTATTTCTGATCTATCGGTATTTGTTTATATTTTTATGTGCTGATGCCTATATCTAAGCTTGTATATTTTAGGTTGGGTTCTCACCAAAATTCTCAGGAGCATTTGACAGTAGAGTCGCCATTTGTTGTGGCTGATCCACAACACACCCCAAAATTGGGGACCCACCTTTTTTGCATGCTTCCAAAGAATGATGTTGGCTAAGCATAGGTTGGGTGCAAAGATCAATGCACTAAAAAAACAAAATAAAATAGACACACTATGTGTAGCGAAAGTAATGTTTATTTTAAAAATATATGCCCATTACCTTACAATATTAAAAATACATTGCATTATATAATAGTTGAATAAGTGGAGTTTGGCGGAGAAGGTTGGAGGGAATCAAGGGAAAGCGTGGGCGGCGGCGGTGGGAGGGATAAGGAGATGAGCGTGGAGGAAGATGGGAGTGTGGAGGGATAAGGAGGTTAGGGAACGTGGAGGAATAAGGGGAAGGAGGGAGAGAGAATATAGGGGGAGGTTAGAGGAGATTAGGAAAATGTGAAATTTTAAAAATATGCCGACAAAACCTAGCCAGCTAAAAAACTTGGAGTTTTCACACTTGAGGCTAGAAACTGGATTTTTCTAAGCCTCCTTTGTGATAACCCTATTCACACTTACAACATTCTCCCCCTTAAAGTTGAGAGGACTGACTACACAGTCTCTCAGCTTTACAAATTGAGCTTTAGTCATCGCCTTGGTGAAGATGTCCGCGACGTTCTCCAAAGTGTGACAGTATTGAAGCTCAACAATTTCATGTTCCACCATATCTCTGATGAAGTGGTACTTCATATCAAAATGCTTCGTTACTGCTATGGTGGACGGGATTATATGCCAACTGAATGGCACCGATGTTGTCGTGAGTAGATTACGGTCGGACCACTTTGCTGTTCTCCAATCTCTTCTAGTACTTTCCTTAGCCACAAGGCTTGAGTACTTGCATAAGTAACTGCTATATACTTAGCTTCCGTTGAAGATAGCGCTACTACTATCTGCTTTTTTGAACTCCAAGTTATTAGTCCTGATCCAAGACTAAAACAGTTTCCTGATGTTGACTTCCTGTCATCAATATTGCTACCCCAATCACTATCATTGAAGCCTACAAGCTTGATAGTGTTACATTTATGGTCTTGGATTCCAAAATCCAATGTACCTTTCACATATCTCAAAATTCTTTTGGCTGCCTGCAAATGCAGCTCGGATGGGTTAGACATAAATCTAGAAACAAGAGATACAGCATACTGAATATCTGGTCTGGTGTTGGCGAGAAACATCAAACTCCCAACCATGCTTCGAAAGTGGTCACATCAACTTTTGGTGCTCCATCATCTTTGCTTAATTGGATCCCATGTCCAAGCTGGAGTTGCAAGCTGGTTTGCAATGCTCCATAGAAAATTTTTTGATCATATCTTGAGCATACTTATGTTGACAGATGAATATTCCTGTATCTTACTGATGAACCTCCATTCCAAGGTAGTAGTGCATTAATCCAAGATCCTTCATCTCAAGCTATGTCATCATGGAGTGTTTGAACTCCATATTCATTTTTCATTACTACCCATAAAAATGAGATCATCCACATACAAACAAACTATGAAGATGTCATTTACCTTGCTTTAGGTAGTAGAGTGTGGGTTCATTTTTGCTCCTGGTGAACCCATAATCTTTGAAGTACCCATCAATGCGTGAGTACCAAGCTCTTGGTGCCTGTTTAAGACCATAGAGTGCCTTCTTCAATCTGTAAACAAGGTGTTCCTTACCTTGCACTTCAAATCCCTGTGGTTGCTCAACGTACACTTCTTCTGTCAAGTAACCATTGAGAAATGCACTCTTCACATCCATGTGTTGGACTTTCCATCCTTTGTGTGCAGCTAAGGCAAGAAGCTGTTACGATTGTCTCCTGTCCGGCTACGGGAGCAAAAGTCTCTTCATAATCTATTCCATATTTCTGAGTAAAACCCTTTGCCACTAATCTTGCCTTATGCTTCTCAATGCTTCCATCGGCATTAAACTTGGTCTTGAAGATCCATTTACAGCCAACACATTTCTTTCCTTTCGGAAGCTTCACGAGCTCCCAAGTGTCGTTGTTTTTTATAGAGGTTATCTCCTCTTTCATGGCATCTTGCCAAATCTTCTGAGTACATGCCTTCTCATAACTAGAAGGTTCAAGCTGTGCACTAGTTAACAAAGCATAGTTAACTTGATCTCCCCTAGGTTCTTGTTGGGATTCATCATCACCATACAAGTGCATACTTTCTAATCTGTGTAAAGCAGATTCCATTTCACTAGCTTGACTCCTAGTATATCTTCTTGAAAAATTTTTATCCAACATCTGAGAGGATGGATGATACTGTAAAGTTCTCTTACCTTTGGATGGAACATCAATGTCCATTGGTGAGGAACTTGCCGGTCTCTGTGGAGAAGGACTTGGTGAGGAAGATGAACTAGAAGAACTTGGGCTTGAAGGTGGAGATTTCTTGCCTTTTTGTGGTATCTGTTGCTGCACCTGCTGAGAACTTGAATCATGTGACTCAACATCACTGTATATTTGGGGCTTACCCCACTCTCCCCCTTCATCAAAAATCACATCCCTTGAAACCACTATCTTTTGAGTCGTAGGATTGTAGAGTCTATAACCCTTTGTGTTTTCACGAGTATCCTACAAAAATGCATGCTCGACTCTTTGGATCCAGCTTCTTTCTTAGCTCATCAGGAATGTGAGGATATGCTAATGAACCAAATACTCTGAAATACTTCACATTTGGTTTCTTACCATACCAAGCTTGGTAAGGTGTCTTCCCTTTCAAACTTGAAGTAGGACTTCTGTTCAAGATGTGAACACTAGTCCTTGTTGCATCTCCCCAATATGCATTACTCAAATGCTTTGTCTGAAGCATTGATCTTGCCATCTCCACAATGGTGCGATTCTTTCTTTCTGCTACACCATTTTTTTGTGGAGTGTAGGCAGTTGTGAACTGCCTCTTGATGCCATGATGTTTACAAAAATTCAAAAACTGATTAGAGGAGTATTCTCCTCCTCTATCCGATCTAAGACATTTTATAGAATATCCACTCTCACTTTCAACTTTTGCTTTAAAATCAACAAAGCATGCAAATGCTTCATCCTTATGCTTCAAAAAATATATCCAACACATTCTTGTGCAATCATCAATGAAAAGTAGGAAGTAAGAGTGATTACCTAGACTCTTGGTCTGCATCGGACCACAGATGTCTGAATGCACTAACTGAAGAGGATAGCTGGCCCTCCATGCTTGTCCATGAGGAAATTTCGATCTGGCATGCTTGCCCAAGGCACACCCTTCACAGACTTCCTTACTATCTTGAATTTTGGGAAGTCCAGTCACCATTGCTTGTGAAGTTAGCATTTTCAAACTTGCTGAATTCAAGTGACCATATCTCAAGTGCCATAGGACACTTGGATTGGTAATTGCAACATTTGCTAACTTATTTCCTCCTGGCTGGCCAAACTTCAAAGGGAATAATCTATTCTTTGACATTGGCACTTGTGTAATGATTCTATTACTATTGTTCTTGTCAAAAATGGTGCATTTACCCTCATCAAAAATCAACTTATAATTCTTTTCAAGCATTTGACCAACACTTAAGAGATTGTGTTGAAGATGAGGTGTGTAATAGATATCACTTACTTGCTTGATGCCTTCTTTCGTTGGAACCTCCATGGCTCCAATGCCTTCAACTGCCAATGACTTGTCATCTCCCAACCGGATCTTTGGATTTGTATGAGGAGTCTAACTTAGCAAAGAGTTCTTCTTTGCCACTCATGTGATTTGAACACCCGGTGTCCAAAATCCATGTATCATTCATATTTTGCTCTGTCTGGCCATAAGAAAGAAAGAGATTTGAGGACTCTTCCTCTTCTCCAAAATTCCCAAAGCCGATCTGCTCACGGTTGCTTCTTTGCTTCCTTGCGAAGTCTTTGACCAACAATCTCGAGCATAATGGCCGGGTTTGCCACAATTGTAGCAAACTTGTTTTGATTTATCTCCTCCTTTTCCTTTGCCAGATTGTTTCCCTCTATATTGCTTGTTGTCCTCCTCTATTCTGATTTCCACCTCTGTTGGATGATCCTCCTCTGTTAGGAGTTCCCCCTCTTTGATTATTCCTGCCTCTGCCTCTTTGTTGACCTCTGCCATGGCCTCTACCTCTTCCTTCATGTGTGGCAAAAGCTTTGTCATCTCCTCCATAGCTGGTGGTAGGAGTTTCCTGTAACCTCTCTTCATGTGAGAGAAGTGAACCGATTAATGCATCAAAAGACAATGTGGTTAAGTCTTTGGATTCTTCAATAATTATTGCAACAAAATTCCATTTAGGAAGAAGTGTTCTCAACACTTTCTTCACCATCATCTCTGGCTTAATATCCTCCCCTAGTGTGACCATTTTGTCGACTACGGCTTTCACTCGCACGCAGTAATCTCCGACTCTTTCATTCTCTTGCATCTTGAGATTCTCAAAATCTCGTTTCAAAGTTTGCAGTTTTACCTACTTCACTTGGTCACTACCTCTATAGCTTTCTTTTAGGGCATTCCAGGCATCTTGTGCAATTACATAAGATGCAACCCTAGGGAAGATACTTTTATCTAAGGCAACATGAATGTGATAAAGGGCAAAAGCATTATTCTTTTGTGCTTCTTTTCTCGCCTTTTTATCAACATTAGAGAAAGTTGCCCATTCAGCAGCAGTTGGTTCTGTATAGCCCTCTTCGACTACATCCCAAAGACCTTTTCCTATCAACAAGGTCTTCATTTTTATAGACCAATAATCATAGTCACTACCATTAAATTCAGGGATTGGTAGACTAGTGTTTGCAGCCATTTCTAAAAAACAAACTTTTATTGAGGCAAACTGGAAATACAAAGCAGTACAGAGTGATTTAATGATTCAAATCAAATCTCGCCTTTTTATAACGCTCACTGTGTTGGCGTTCTTCTTCTGCTTTCGCTGCTTCTTCTTCCTCTTCTTCTTCTTCTCTTCTGGTTCAGGTTCAGGAGAGCGTGGAGTATAGCTCTCACTCGATTCAGCTACCGGTACACCTGGTGTGTAACTGGCACTTGATCGTACATCCGAAACAAATTGCTCAGTCTCGGACTCTTCAATCCTCTTTCCGAAGATATTGTCTTCAGAACCTCCTTCGTATCCTGAATCCGGCTTTCTTAGGTGAGCTATCACCTGATTCTCAAGTTGACAAAACACTGTGTGTAGTCCTAAACTTTGAACCCTTTGGTCAAAGGATTCTGGTGTCTGTCTCTTCAAAATTGAAAGTAGTGCATAATAGCACCCTTCAGATCGGAACATCTATCATTTGCACGGGCACATTATTTTCTCCTTTCACAAATTCTCTTTAAAGGTTTGCAAAAAAGGTTTTATAAAGGTTTTTTTTAAATAAATTTAATAACCTTTTATTATTTTTAAATTACCCTTTTTAAAAAAATTTATTTAAAAAAGATAATTTTAAAACAATAATATAAAAAATTATTAAATAAATTTAAAACCTTTAAAAAACAATTATTTTTTTACCTTTTTATCCTCGGCGCGAATCGAACTCGCGACCTTGTATCCGCTAGGCAGGCTCCTTAGCCGCTCAACCACGCGGCTCCGCTGCGAACCAAAGCGCAGCACCTTCCCTTTAATTCTCTGGCGGTGCGATTTAAAAAAAAAAAAACTTTGTTCGATTGTCTCCGGTGGAATTCGATCCCCGGACCTCCTCTGGGCAAGCAAACGACCCTAGCCACCTCCGCTAGGCGTCCGGTCGAGCACAAAAGGGAACGCGGCCCGTATAGAATTCGACGGGCCGTGATTTGTTTTAAAAAAATAATGCGGGTTTTATCCCACATTCGCCCGGAGATGGGCGCGATAAGGGTTTTTAACCCTTACCTCGCACAATAGACGTCGACTGCCTTCGGGCAGTCGATCCTCAACCGCTCCTTTTACTGCCGCTTCGACCAATCACAAACTGACACCTCGCTGCCACGTCGACCAATGCCGAATCGCCACGTGGCAAAATTTTGTCCAATCACTCACTGCCACGTGTCCATGCCAGCTCCTCTGCCAGCTCAGTCGCCTCGATCCACGTGCTGCCACATCTGCTCTATTGCTACCACGTGTCGCGTCCTCGTGCCGCCACGTGTCACGTCCAGTCTACGATCTGCCTCGAGATCCGAGCCAATCCTGCTCTCGATCCTCGTCCTCCATGCCTGCCTCGAAAATCGTGTCCACCTATCAACGTTCGCCTCGAGAACCGTGCCTGTAGGTGTCACCTCGACTGCCGTGTGCCTCGAGATCCATGCCCGAACTGGCACACTCTGGCTCTAATACCAGATGTTCGCTAAGCACAGGTCGGGTGCAGAGATCAATGCACTAAAAAAATAAAATAAAACAGACACACTATGTGCAGCGGAAGTAATGTTTATTTTAAAAATATATGCCCATTACCTTACAATCTTAAAAATACATTGCATTATATAATAGTTGAATAAGTGGAGTTTGGAGGAGAAGGTTGGAGGGAATCAAGGGAAAGCGTGGGTGGCGGTGGTGGGAGGGATAAGGAGATGAGCGTGGAGGAAGATGGGAGTGTGGAGGGATAAGGAGGTTAGGGGACATGGAGGAATAAGGGGAAGGAGGGAGAGAGAATATAGGGGGAGGTTAGAGGAGATTAGGAAAATGTGAAATTTTAAAAATATGCCGACAAAACCTAGCCAGCTAAAAAACTTGGAGTTTTCACACTTGAGGCTAGAAACTGGATTTTTCTAAGCCTCCTTTGTGATAACCCTATTCACACTTACAACAAAGAAGACCTCAGTGACCCAGATGCTAAAAATCAAGAAAAAGCAAAATTTCACAAAAGAAAAAAAGTGTTGTGATATCACGACATGTTGCTCCGTCACGGCCAAAAATGAAAAGTTGTCGCGATATCGCGACATGTTGCTCCGTTGCGGTCGAAAATGAAAAGTTGTCGCGATATCGCGACATGTTGCTCTGTCGCGGCCGAAAATGAAAAGTTGTCGCGATATCGCAACATGTTGCTCCGTCGCGGCCGAAAATGAAAAGTTGTCACGATATCGCGACATGTCGCGTTTTCGTGGCTAAAAGTAACAAAATGCAGCAAAATGAAAATTGTCGCGATTTCGTGACATGTCGCATTTTCGCGGTTAAGAGCAGCAGAATGCATCATGAAGAAAAAGTGTCACGATATCGTGACGTGTTGTGAAATCGTGGGTCATAGAAGAGAGAGAAAGACAAAGTGGAAAATGTTGCGATATTGCGACATGTCACGTTTTCGCGGCTCAGAAAAGCAAAGTGGTACGGAACAAAAAATTGTCACGATTTCACGACAAAAAGCAGTGAGATAGCCTGAAAGAGAAAAGTGTCATGATTTCGTGACAGAAAGCAGCCAAGGGGTACGAAGATGAAAAGCGTAAGATTTCATGACAGAAAGCAGCAAGATGGTGCAAAAGAGAAAAGTGTCATGATTTCACGATAGAAAGCAACGAGACAGCCCGAACGAAAAAGTGTCACGATTTCACGACAGAAAGTAGCCAATGTGTACGGAATGAAAATGTGTCACGATTTTGCGACATGTCGCGTTTTCGTGGCCAGGTACAACAAAACATAGCAAAATGAAAAGGCGTCACGATTTCACGACAGGTTGCATCCTCACGGCCCGAAAGAGAAAAACGTCGCGATTTCGCGACAGGTTGCATCCTCGCGGCCCGAAAGAGAAAAATTGTCGCGATTTCGTGACATGTCTTATTTTCACTGTGCATGAAGGCAGACAAGGTTGCGGGCAGGAAAATGTCGCAATATCGTGACATGTCTCATTTTCACGATGAAAGAAGAAAAGCTAGGCTGCATACAGGAAAGTGTCACGATTTCGCGACATGTCTCATTTTCGCGATACAGGTAGAAGAGCAAAGCTGCATGCAAAAAAATGTCGCGATATCGCGACATGCTATTTTTGGTTGTGATTTACAGGGGGCCGTTACGAAACATGCAGAAAAGCGTGGAACACGTGGCATAAAGGTGTAAGGGCTACATAAGCGTTACAGGTCATAGAGAAGATCAAGCGTCTCGATGTCGAACATAAAGTCAAAAACAACGAAAAGGCGGGGAAGGTGAAACGAAGCGATCTGGGAGATGAAGTGAAGCGTCATAGGGCGAAACAGAGAGCATTGCCAAAAAGTATAAAAGCAGAAGCACAGATTGGTACAAGGGTCAGAAAACCGCTACGAGCGAGTTGCGAGAGTCGAGGGTGATTAGCCATTCTGGGCCTGCTTTGGAGTGTTTTTCTTCCTCTTTTTTTGGTTTTGAGAAAACTAGAGATTCTGTTATTGTAAAATGATCAATTTTTAATACAAAAAATTCAGAGAGTTGCACCTCATTGGCAAGAAAGAAGGAGTTATTTTCTGTATGCAGGATTTGAATGTTTATCTTTCCCCTTTTCAAATTTCTAGGCTTATAGATGAAGTTTAATGCAAGTTCTCTTGGATGCTTCATGTGAATGTCTAAATCTGAAATCACAGTTAAAACCCCAGAAACCAGCACTTAACTTATCTGGATTGTGCATGTTCTGCAGTTTCAATAGGTTAGGTTTCATGCATGAAAACCTCATTAGCTTCGGTTTTGTCAAGATAGGATAGCATCAAACTGAACACATTTCATTTTTTTTCATTCCCTGCATTTTATTTTTATTTTTTCTGCATTTTATTTTCAGAAACAGTTACTTCATTTTAATTTGCAGTCATTAAAATAAAAAACTAAAAAAATTCCAAAATACAAAAAAATAGTTTCATAGTGCATAGGTTATACTGCAGATTTCAAATATGCATTTAGAGATTTCATTTTTCAGATTTGTTAGTATTTTATAAATTCATTGAAGTTACAGCATGGTCACATAAGGACCAAATCACATTTGCTTTATTCGGGTTCAACAAACAATCATTACAGTTTCACAGTAAAATAAACCATAGTGCCCCTTGTTAACAGTTACTTGCAATCACTAAGGTGTTCCAAGCATTTAAATTGAATATATTTATTTGAGATTACTAATACACAGATGTAAAATGCTAATATAGCGGAGACCTTGGAGAAATTATTTGTCTAATTTCTTACCCAAATCCTATTGGAGAGTGTGTTTTCACAATCGGGTGAAAATACCACTCAACACATTACATTAGGCATATTCATTCGTCGCACTTGAATTAGGATAGTTGTGTTTACAATCTTACAAACGAAACCACATTTGTATTTCAATCATGCATCTTTGAACTATCATTATCATTCACCATCCATGTGAGTAATTGTGTTTTTCAACACAACTCTACCTGTTTCTATGAAGAATATAGTAGGGTTTTTCGATCACTCAACCATACCTAGTGGTCTTCTCAGGAATTTGGTAGAAAACTTGCTTTGATTTTGTATATGAGGTCTAGTTTTGATAACACTTAGCATATCAGAATCCTATCACTAATATCCAAACTAAACAATCCTAATTAGGATTAGGGATAGATGAACGCTACAAAGCAAGACCAGGTATCCTGAAGTGAAAATTTTATTCTTGCTTATCTCCCCATGTGGATGGTTCGAGAAATGTTTAAATTTGGCAAAATAACAAGCTTACCGCCTACCCAAATAAATTCCTTGCATACAAATAAAGGAGCAAAATCCCAAAATGAATTCCCTTAGTGAAATTCCAAAGTTAAATCCTCAAAAATCAAATCAAATCAAAGATCAAATTCAAAGTGAAATCCTATCAGTATCAAATCCCTTGCTCAAATTAAAAAAAAAAAAAAAGTACAAAATAAATAGTGTTTTTTATCACTTTACATGAGAAAGTATCCTGATAAAGTAAAGAAAAGAAGGGGGTGAACTTGAATCCCTAGAATTTTCAGCACTATCGTACCTTACGCATGATGATATGTTTGATACAATATCATTTCACTTTTGTGCAAATCAGTATTTGAATGTGGAAGAGCTAGCTTCAGGTGTCTTGTATCACCTAGTAGTCTAGTCCAACTGAAATATAAACCTAGGATTGAATAGACATTTGAAGATCCCTAATATTAGCAATGGGCTAAAATAATCTCACCTGACATCGGGGTATGCTTATGCCTTATCTAATATACTCATTTGCACACACAAAGATAATGAATAGTTAGGGTCTATCCTAGTGAGAGCCTTATGTTTCAGAAGTCTAACTAGGGTGTTTGAGTTTCATGGAAAACCTCAAAAATTCCCAAATAGCAACAACCAATTATAATGAAATCATCAAAAATCAATTTCTTTTATGAGAGTTTGTTTATTAGAACTATTTATAGTATAGGATAGATACCAGATGGATGTCAAAAATGATATTTAAATGGCCACTGACTATATTATACATACTATTCTAATCTACAAACTCTTATGAATAGAAACCATATATAATTGCATATCACATATGGGTGCACAATTTATCAATTTTAATAAAAAGACATAACAATTACATTTCATGATTGTTATACATTATGTGGTGTCATTCATTAGATTGTTAAACCCATATTGCATTCATACATTATGTTTTAAGTGATTAAAACATACATGTTCATTTACATAGCACCCATCATAGAAAAAGCTATGCAATACATATATGGCATAAATTATGTCATAACAACATAAGTTAAATGCATACAAGTACAGTAAAATAAACATGCATTTAACAACAAACATTGCATTCATATACATTCATCATAAGTAGTCCATCTACACATATATATCATTGCATCTAAAATCATACATCCATTATACAGCTAGTGCATGTCATCCATACATCACATCATATAGCCTAAAATAAACATCACATCTAAGCATTGCATCCATATGCATCTCATAAAATCTAAAAAACAATAAAAAATAATAAATTGCACATATAATGATTCTCAATGTCAGATCATATATATATATATGTATATATGTGTGTGTGTGTTTATCAAAAAATATACATAGTGAGTAGTACACCGACATGTATAAAAAATACCCATAGGCTACATCTGTATAGGTCCTTGAACTTACACATAAAAATGGTATAATAGCATCTATAAGATATGTACTAATTAGGTCCTACACCCCCAGTATGTGAGGCTCCACCCTTGCCTCTGCCATCCCTGCATCAGGAGTTGGCACTCGAGGTCTTCTCTAATCCGTGACTCTTATGGCTAGAGCGATCCAAGGACTAGACTATCTCTCGAGTGTGAGTCATCTAAGACCCTGAAGTAGTGGGTATCTCCAAAATCTCACCCCCAAGTAGCCCAATCGATCCTCTCAAAGTAGAGATGTAGGCAACACTCTATGCTCCATCATCAATATATTATTGTACCAGGGCCCAAAGTCTCATGATCTCTGCCCCTTGATCCAGCCCTGCTAATACCTGTGCTACTTGAGCTACTGGAGCAACTAGAGGCACTAGAAAAACCCTTGAAGAGGAGGGGTCCTCCCTCCCAACCATGAGTGCATCAAATTATACCCTAAGAGCATCTATATGAGACTGGATGAGGATGTGCTGGCCTATAACTTACTATATATCTATATCTACTATGGTAATATTAGCCTACATAGGGGTCTTATCCTCTTCGTAGTTATGCCACTATGCCTGCCCTATTGTTAGTCGAGACTGTAGATCCTCCACCTTTACCTGTAAGGTGGCATTGGTGGTATCCCAATATAAGAGTTGTATTTGTAGAGAGCCTACCTAATTCTGTAGGCTAGCAACCTAGGAACTGAGTTGTCTAACCTCACTATTAGGTGGTGCCTTGCCATCCTTGAGAGCATCTTCCTCCTCCTCAGTCGGAGGTGCATCCTTTGTAGATCCCTCACCCCATTCACCCTCAGTCCTCTAATAGACTTAGTGATCATGAGGATCGACCTCGACTCCCTTTGCACCCTCTAAAGTATCATTAGTTATCCTTCCTAAGGGTCCCTCAAAGCCCCACCATACCTTGAGGGTCCACCAAGTGTCATAATCAAGAGTGGTCCCTGCATATGTCAAACCCAAATCCTGAAATTCATCGTCCTCGTCCCCCAGTGGAGTCACCATAGTCCAGGTCAAGTCCCTATCTAAGGTTAGGAAATGGTAGATGGTAGGAAACTCTGGAATATCATTCTTGAGCCCAAACTATCGGCTAACATGAGATAAGTATAAGAACTCTCATACCTTGGACTTGCATCCAAGGAGCCATATGTCTCTGCATGCCCGACGTAGTTGGTCATCAAACTCTGTCCATGGAGGGCAGTATAAGTATGGGTTCCAGTAAATCTAGTCCACCTGTATTCCTGCAAATCATCCAATGTAGTGAGCTAGATCCCCTACATAATATCTGCTTCGAAAGCTCTCCTGCTCATGAGGCCAATATGCCACATAGCATTGGTGCACCTCATCAATGGTGATAATATCAAGGGGTAGGCCAGCGGGACACTCAATTTTGATGTGCTGCCCCCCAAATCTGAAGTAGTAAGTTGCAACCGATGCCAACTCTGCTCCTTTGTGTAATCTGGTACAACTCATTATAGAGTTGTGCTAATAAGGAACTCCCCCAAGATAGGATCAGGGAATGATTAGTAGGACTTGCTAGAACCTCCATCATCCTAGCTAGGAGGTTCAACAGGAACATCGCTCCAAATGTGTTGGGCAGGATGATCTACACAATAAGGTGCATGAAGACGACCACTCGCTTAGTGAAAACCCACTGTCTAAACCAGTGCTCACTGTTGACCCCACTGTGGTTCAAGTGCCATTGTACTGCCTCGCTATGGTGGTAAAAAATACGATCAAAGCCTACATCATTTGCATAAATCAATGAATATGTGATGGCCTCACCATCTAGAGGGAGTTAGAAGATGTGGTAAAAATACTCCAAAGTGATGGTCATCTCACCTGTCTATAGGTGAAAGGTGTTGGTCTATGTGTCCCAACGTCAGGCCAATGCAATCATATAGGCCTAATCGACCCTGATGGTGGGGAGGCATAAGACATAGCTAAATATTACAACCCCAAAGCATGCCTGATCTACCTGAGAAAGGGTATCATGTAGATTTCAAAGGATCTCTGATTCCCTCGCCCTAGCATTTAGGGTCTGATAGAAAGCATAATAATAAGGAAAAAATAAATATCAATCATAAACATCAAAAACAAGCTTGAAAATGTTAAACAAATTAAAAAATTTTAAAACACCAAAAACAATAGAAAAACGCACCCTAAAAAAAAAAATAATAATAATAATTTTTTTTACTAAAGTCGTGAGCTACGGCTCAGACCCACAGTCAAGGATGCAGTCAAATTTGTAACTATTGTATTTTGAATCCTGTCGTGGCTAGCAGCTGTGGCCCCAAAATTTTCTAATTGGTGACCGCACCTACCAACCGTGGCCCCCAATTTGCCAATTGGGGACCACGCTTGCCAATTGCGGCTAGGTGGGATGACCTTTTCAGGGTCATTCCTCATCCCTACATCCCTAGAAAATAGAAAAAAAAAAATAAAGCAAAAAATTAAACCCCCCTTAAGCTAACCTAAGCTAAACCTAACTAGGGTGAGGTTCGTTATCAGTAGTTTAATGAGGTTCATTTATCCCATTAATTAGTGAGGTTAATTTTAAAACTGATAACATAAAATGGTCGAGGGTTTTGTGTGCTTCTATCTTAGTCACATCGGATCCTCTAAGTTGTGTTGCCATCGATCCAAGTTGTAGGTGAGGTCGAGTTTTTAGTATCACTTCATGTCAGAATTATTGAATCACCTCTCAGAGCCCTCAGGATTTGCAAGCTATCAAATTGAAAATAACATCAAAAATGACAGGAAATTTTTTAAATATTTCTTATTTTTTGCCTAACCACGGTTGACACTCGCATGTGTAGGACTAGGATTTTCCGACCATGATGTTAGGAATACACCATGTAAAAACAATACACAACCTATGCAGAAACAAATAATAATAGCGACAATAGAAAAATAGTTCAAACCCTAGTTAAGTAGTGCAATAAACAATAAGCAATCACACAAATGTAAGAGACACAAGATATACATGGTTCGAGCAGTGTACCCTATGTCCATGGAGAAACAATCAGTCCTTTGTATTATTAACAATACAACAATCTTCTCCTCTTGTATAATGTCTCCTCCCCTCTCTTCCTCCAAACCAAAAAAGAGCATTCCGCCATAGAGGCAGTCTTTACAATATAAAATATATAGAGATTCATGGTATTTTATCTACCTGAAACCACATAGTAGTGTCGAAATACAATAAGCCAAAAATATGGTCTAATAACCACCCATACACTTATCACATTCTTATAACAAGTGTTTTTCACCAAAGAAATACAGTTAAATTGCCATCCATAAATTTTTATTAAAAATTTCTCCATCAACAATATTTAATGGTAATTAAATATTTAATACTGCCCCTTGGAACCCCGTTCAAGGTCCTATTGTTGATCATTTCCCATCAACAATACTCCTTGGAACTTAATTCCTTTCTTATCAATTTGACTCCATTACCTAACAATCTCCCACTTGGAGACAATATTGATACAACATCCCTGCATCCTAGGACTGAAAGTTTCTCATAACATGACCTTACTCCTAAAGGCCAACCAAAGTAGAGAAAAAGCTGAACTTCTCCTTGGTTACAATTTTAGTAAGCATATTAGCAAAATTTTGGGAATTGTGAATCTTACCCAACTTTACCAAACCATCCTCCATTGCTGATCGAATGAAGTGATACCTCAACTGAATGTGATTTGTCTATGAGTGAAAAGCAAAGTTCTTAGCTAAATGAATGGCACTTTGGCTATCACTCCAAAGTGTCCTATCTCCTTGATCCTGATCTAGCTCCTCAATCAAACTCTGAAGCCATATGAATTCTTTGGCACCTTCCGTGATGACCACATACTCAGCCTCCATAGTAGAAAGAGCTACAACACGTTGTAGCTTGGATATCCAACTCACTGTTGTAACTCTGATTGTGAATACATACCTAGTAGTGTTCCTCCCACCATCCAAATCACCTACCATATATGAATCCACATATCCTTGTAACTCAACTTTGAAACCTCCAAAATTCAAACAGAATTTTGAAGTCCCTTTCAATACCTGAGTATTCATTTCACTACTTGCCAGTGAGATTTACTTGGATTACTCATATACCAGCTCACAACTACCACTGCTTAGGCAATGTCCAATCTTGTACACACCATAGCATACATCAATCTCCCAACTACTGAAGCATAGGGTACCTTCCTCATGTACTATTCATCCTACTTTGTCTTGGGACATAGCTTATTTAAGAGCTTAAAGTGCTTTGCAAGAGGTTGGGCTACTGGTTTTGCATCATGCATACTAAACCTCTTAAGAACATTTTCCACATAATCCTCCTGAGATAACTTCAGTTTTTTCTCCTTCTTGTCTCTAGTGATTCTCATGCCAAGGATTTGTTTGGCCTCCCCCAAATCCTTCATGGAAAATTTACTTGCCAACTCCCTTTTCAATTTCTTAATATCCTACATATTGGATCCTGCCACAAGCATATCATCAACATACAATAAGAGAATAAGGAAGTTACCATTTCTTGTAACCCAAAAATAAACACAATGGTCACTCTGTATCCTAGTAAAATCATACTCAATCATGAAACTGTCAAACTTGCAATACCATTACCTTGGAGCTTGCTTCAAAACGTACAAGCTCCTTTTTAGTTTACATACAAGACTCTTCTTGCCCTTGACTTCAAACCCCTTTGATTGGTGCATGCATATATCCTCCTTAAAATCCCCATGAATGAATGATTTCTTCACATCTAACTGCTCAAGATGAAGATATTCTACTACAACTATACTCAAAATAGTCTAAATTGAAGTCATTTTTACTATAGGTGAGAAAATATCATCATAGTCAATACCTTTTCTCTGTGCAAATCCTTTCACAACAAGTCTTGATTTGTATCTCTTGTTGCCATCAACTTTGTCCTTCACCCTGTACAACCATTTGCAATGCAATGTCCTTTTGACCTTGGGAAGCTCAACCAAATCCCAAGTTTGTTTTTGAGTCAATGAGTCCATATCATCCTTCATAGCATGCTCCCAATTAATCCTAGCATCCACTTTCAAATCCTCATGAAAGTATTCTAGTTCACCACCATTAGTGTACAATACATAATGTAAAGCAAGAGAATACCTATCAGGTGCATGTCTTACCCTTGTAGATCTCCTTACTTCCTATGGGGATGATGGTGGAGTAACAACAATTTCCTGTTCACCTTACTCTTCCTCATGAGCACCATGTTCATCAATATGAATAAGAGGTTGTATTTTTACACCATGATCTGAGATTGCATCCAAGTCAACAAACTCAGGTGCATCCTCTTCAATATGTATGTGCCTATCCTTGTACAACATATCCTCATTGAAAATCACATCTCTACTCCTAATAACTTTTTAGCCAACATTATCCCATAGTCTATATCCCATCTCATCCACACCATAACCAAGAAAATAGCACTTTTTATACTTTGCATCAAGCTTACTCCTATTTTTTTTATCTATGTCAACAAAAGCCTCATAGCCAAATATTCTAAGGAAAGAGTAGTTTACAGGTTTACCTTTCCAAGTCTCCTATGGAATACCTCCATCCAATGCAGTACAAGGTCATTTCTTTATAAAATAAATTGTTGTATCAACTACACTAGCCCAACAGAACAATGACAACCCTACATGCAATCTCATGGCTTTGGCATGCTCCATTATAGTTGTGTTTATCCTATTCGAGACTCCATTCTCCTATGGTGTCCTAGGAGTAGTCTTGATTCTCCTAATTCCTTTCTTTGTGCAATAGTCCTCAAAATCCTTGCTGTAATATTCACCACCATTTTTAGATTTAAGGCATTTAACTTTCTTACCTGCCGCAATCTCCACTAATGCTCTCCACTTTCGAAAAATATCAAAAATATTAGATTTATGCTTGATTGTGAAGATCCATGTCTTCCTGCTGAAATCGTCAATGAAGGTAACATAATAAGAGTAGCCCTCAAGATAAAGTACCGGTGAGGGACCCCACATATCCAAGTGAACTAATTATAGTTTCTCTTTCTTCCTTTCTAGGCTAACCTTAAAAAATCTTACCCTTTTTTGTTTTTCATATACACAACCTTCATAGAAACCCAAATCAACCTCCTTGAGTTTTGGAAACAGTTTTCTGGAGTAAAGGATTTTCATCCCTTTCTCACTCATATTACCCAACCAAAAATGCCATGCTTTCACATCATCCTGAGCAACATAGTTCAATGTACAATAAGATGAGTTCTGCAATAAATACAAAGTTCTAGTCAATTCACCTTTTGCAATCACCATTGAACCCTTTGTCACTCTCCATTGCCATTTTGTAAAAGTAGTGTTGCATCCCTACAAATCAAGTGCACTGGCTAAAATCAAGTTCCTCTTTAGATCAATAATATGCCTAACATTTTTAAGCACCCAAATATTTCCATTTGGAAACTTTACATTCATCGTGCCAATACCCACAATCTCACATGGATAGTTATTGCCCAAAAAAACCTCTCCATAATGACCTGGAGTATAATCAGCAAATTAATCCCTATGAGAAGTGACATCATAAGAAGCTCCAGAGTCCATAACCCAATACTCACTCGTACAATTTGTTGCAAGAATCAGGGCATCCTGATAAATTGCACCTGCAATTTTTGCCTCTTGAGCATAATTTCCACTGTTGTACTCATTATTCTTTATGTCTTTGTAATCTCTCTTGAAGTGTCCACTCTTCCCATAATGCCAGTAATCAATCTTGCTTTTGTCTCTGCTTTTAGATCTACCCTTCGATTTTCCTCTATTCTGGGTTTTTCCTCTAGCTTGGCCTTTTCCTCTTTCTCTTTTTCCACCTCTGCTTTCTGCAGATAGTGCTACTATAGATGATGAAGCCTCCCCTGAGGATTTTCTCCTCATATCCTCACTAAGGATTGTGCTAATAATATCATCAAATACTAGCTTTCCAGATCCAGGCACAAAATTACTCACTACCATTACAACACTACCCCATGAGTCTGGTAGTGAACAAAGAAACCCTAAAGCCATAACCTCATCGTCAAAATCAAGCCCTATAGATTTTAAAGAACCCATAATAGTATAAAACTCATTATCATGTTCCTGGATAGATCCACCCTCTTGCAATTTCATAGTAAATAAATTTCTAATCAAAAAAAAATATTTGAAGCTGAGGGTTTTTCATACAACTTAGCTAGTGTATCCATGGCTCCTTTGGTGGTCTTTTCCTTCCTGATGTTGTATGCAACAAAATCATCCAGGATCAACCGGATAACCCCCAGTGCCATCCTATCTATTAAATCATATTCATCATCATCCATCATCCTATATTTACCATTAGTATTCCCTTTTAGAGCCAAGTATAGATTATCCTTCTGATACAGATAATCCTCCACTTTGGTTTTCCACATACCAAAATTTTTTCTAGTAAACTTCTCTAGTTTAAACTTCAAACTTTCTTCCATTTCTCCCACTCAAACAGAAAAATCTCCTATGAGTGTCCTTTCCCAACAAGACTACTCTGATACCAGTTGTTAGGAATACACCATGTACAAATAATACACAACCTATATAGAAAAATAAATAATAATAGCGACAATGGAAAAATAGTTCAAACCCTAGTTAAGCAGTGTAATAAAAAATAATCAATCACACAAATGTAAGAGACACAAGATATACATGGTTCGGGTAGTGTACCCTACGTCCACAGAGAAATAATTAGTCCTTTGTATTATTAACAATGCAACAATCTTCTCCTATTGTACAATGTCTCCTACCCTCTCTTCCTCCAAATAAAAAAAGAGCATTCCGCCATAGAGGCAGTCTTTACAACACAAAATATATAGAGATTCATGGATTTTCCTCTACTCGAAACAACATAGTGGTGTCAAAATACAATGAGTCAAAAACATGGGATGATAACCACCCATACACTTATCACGTTCTTATGACAAATGTTTTTCACCAAGAAAATACAGTTAAATTGCCAGCCATAAATTTTCATTAAAAATTTCTCCATATACAATATTTAATGGTAATTAAATATTTAATGGTAATTAAATATTTAATTTTAATTAAATATTTAATGTTTCCCCTTGTAACCCCGTTCAAGGGCCTATTATTGATCATTGCCTATCAACTATGATCCTTGGAAATTAATTCCTTTCTTATCAATTTGGCTCCATTACCTAACACACGATTTTTAGCTACGACTAGCAAAATTTGAAAACCTAGTTGTTGTTTCTAAACACAACTAGCAACCTACAATAAATGCTAAAAAACCCCACAATGAGGAGCTAAAACATTATGAATTAAAAATACCCACCTGATTAGAATTGTAAATTTTTTTACAAAAAAACAAAAAATTCAGATAAAATCAAAGCCAAATGCACCTTGTACCTTGTAATTTACCCTATACACTAGGTGGTTGTAATTACTTGCGCTCCATGCAATACGACAGGATGAGTTTATTACCATAAGGACATTTGGGGTAAATTGGTCATCGTTGAATTGCTATGCTGCATTTCATTCCCTAAGAAGGCCTAGATAGCTAGACTGCTCCATGGGAACGAGGTATTCATATCACTTATTCTATGACATTTTTAGCAGATCATTGAATGATATGATTCAACACATGCTTAATTGGAATTGCTATCATCTTGATTCCCTAAGAAGGCCATTGGGCTGGACCACTCCACGGGATAGAGATGTACAATTACTCTTAATAGTTGCAATCATAGTTGATTAGACCCTAATCAATTATCAAATGCTAAATCTTATTTTGTTCAAAGTAATTCATAGTGGTGAAGCAACTCATCGATTAATTTAATTGTCCTACCTTCATTGACTCATCGCTTGAGGGGGTAGTCATAATATCAAAATCATAATCAAAGTCAACAGAAGATCCCTTGATCGTAGATCCCTTGATCTTGTCAAATTGCATTCGTCTTATGAATCATTGCCAATGACTATCATAAGCTTACCCTCTACTAGGGTAAAAAGCAAATATGATAGTTTAGTTTGTAGATCTCTTCATTTTGGTTATATAGGCTTGAAATCCTATTGTAGCACCAAAGCTACCCGAATTTTTGATGATGAGTGCAAGCTCATGCAAATTTAAGCCTTCCATCTAGTTGGAAGCAATGATTCTAGGATGCACGTCCTTTTGCTGGACCTTGAACATCTAATATTTATTAGACTAATGATCATCATCCAACCTATGCCATCATTTTAGGAGGTCTATTTTTCTCAATGTTGTTTGATCTCACAACGCATCTCAAAAGGGGTATCTTTAGACACCTAAAATGTGTTATGTCGAGGTGATTACTCATATGGGACATGCTAGAAGACCATATGGAAGACCTTGGACAAATACCAAGGTATATTAGTGGTTTTAACCACTCATTTGGGCACCTTTGCCTAGTTAATGCTAGCCACTGATGACTCCTACAGTTAGCATAGATGATCACGCTTGTCAGCCATGGTTAGGCCTCAAAATAAATTTGCCTTTTACTGATTCAAAGTTGGTTCTAAATGGACAATTCTTTGTATATTGGAGTGGTTTGAGCGAGGAAGGTTCTGGATATTTCCATCCAACAAACTCAACTGCCCAATCTTGATCTTGGCTTCCTCATGAAGCTAGGACATAGCCCTCCAAGGTGCTATAATACCCCCATCCAAATTGGGGAAAAATGAGAGAGATAAGCTTTCATTGGAATGCAACGAAGCCCTACCAAATTTGAGAGCCACCTAATTGCATCGATACATTGCATTCTTACCCCTAATTGAGAGATTGAAATGGTAATTCAAGCCATGGAGGACCTAGGAGGTTAGGAGAGCCAAGAAAATCAATTATACCAATTTCACACACAATCTGAGCAATTCAACCACAAAATCTATCAGAGGACACATATGCGACCCTTGACCATCAATTTGGTAGGGAGATTCAAATATTTAGCCCTTGAATTGGAGGACAAGCACACTTCAAGCTCCATTGTGGCTGTCAACCATGGCTAACAATGCTCACCGTGCCACAGAGCCATGGTTAGGGTATCATCCCTATTTTCTTTGCTTTCTCATAGTAGTATTTATTAATGGCATTAGATTAAGCATAATTTAGGTTTAATTGCATTATTAGAGATTTTTGACCGATAGAATTAGCTTGTTTAGTTGTCTTGCTTTCAATATTGTAACTAGGATATTAATGAATCTTTTTCATGCTTCCATGTATTCAAATTCATAATTAGGCCATTAATAGATACATATGCTTTTCCTTTACATGATTCATAGCATATTTTCATGTTTTACATAGGTTTACTAGCTTTCTTGCATTTTCTTGATTATATGCTAGTTATTTTATGTGTTCATACAATTTCCTCAAAAAACTTCATCAAGATAGGCATATTTTTTTACTAATGCTTCTTGTTGTTTATTGCACGCAGGATCAATAGGGTTTTGGGATGCAAGGCAACAAATGCTTGTAATCATGGAGAAGAAGGTCATCAACACCTTGGAGCAGTTTGTGTCATTTTAAAAGGTATTTAGAATGCACCTACCCTTGAGGAGTATTTCAAACTATTGTAACTATTGTATCAAATGGGTATCCCTAAGAGGGACGAATTTGTAACTTGAATTGATTCAAAATTAATAAAAGATCTTAGTATTTTGTAATTTTTATTCTTGTCAATTTGTGTATGCCTATTTGTATCATTTTCAACAATTTCAATATTAGGTGCAAGCCTTTTTGGATGCTATACCATGAGCTCATGTTGACCAGCCTAATTAGAAGAATAATGACCCATAGCATTTATGGTGGTAGCTAAGCAAGATCTTGCCATTTGGAGTCCTAAAACCTTTTTTTATAATAAATAAAAGGGATCCACTTTTGGTAGGATTTTAACCCATGCAATAGTTGTGGAAGGATGGATTCATAGACTAGAATATCTTCAATATCTATTTAGGTTTATATTGAATATCCAACTTGTTACTATTTCCTAGTGTACAAGAAAACACCAAGAAGGGACCCTAGGGAACTGTTGATCCCAAAAAGGTTAGCCACATTTTCCATCCAAGTCCACATTTGTCCTATACACTCCATTCCCATGGGGCACACTCCAATTCACCCGAGCGCACTATTTGTGCGCCCTGAGCCAAACTGACACGCTCCACTCAAATGGATTGCAGACCCCCCAAGGTGGGAATACAAGGTCATGTACCCACCTTTAACAGTGCATCCCATTGAAGGAGGGGGTGCAAATAGTACCTTAGGGTTGCATAAGGTAGTGCGTCCCACCAACGGTCCATGCACTTCATGGGGATATGTAGCACCTTGGGGCACACAAGTTCATACGCACCAAAGTTCGGTGTGCACCCTACCATGGAGCGCACAACTTCAATTGAGGCACACAAGGTTGTGTACCCCATCCAACTGAGTGCACTCCACTCTCCAGTGGAGCGTACAGCCTTAGCTAGAGCACACAAGGTTGTGCACTCCACCCCAACCAAGTGCGCTCCACTCTAGAGTGGAGCGCACAACCTCATTTGAAGTACATAAGGTTGTGTGCTCCACCCCCATTGAGTGAGCTTCACTCTTGATTGGAGCACACTACCTTAGTTGGGGTGCACAAGGTTTTGCACCCCATCCCTAGTTGGAATGTCCCTCCCTTTGGGGCATGTGCTAATGTCCAATATGGGTGCACAAAGTCATGCACCTACCTCTAGGTTATGTGCTCCACTATGGCAGAGTGCACAAGGTCAAAATAGGGTGCACAACATGTGCACCCCATGGAGGTGAGCATGCTCCACCTCCTCGAAGGTCACACGGGTGCACAACCCTATGCACTCACCTCGAAATCCATGTGCCCCACTCCCCAAGGGGGTGCACATGCAAAAATTAAACCCAACATGCCTCAAGCGAGCGCATACCTACCTGTACCCCACCTCAACCAATGGAAAACCGCCATGTGTCCCACTCTTTTTGGGCAGCCGTAATTTGTTCATTGAAGCGAAGAGGCGATGGTCGACGTGGCATGCCCGACCAATACCAATAACTCATGATAGGGGAAAAAGTGCAGGTGCCATCTACCATATTTAATATGCCTATTATAAAGGAAGGTGGCGACCATTTTTTGCACCATCCGTGCATGCAGAACTGCCTATCGACGAGGTCGAGCGAAGTGAAGAGAGCATAGAGAAAAATCATAGCCGAGGGGGGGGTGAAGAATTCACAACAGTTTGAGAAAAATGGCATCTACCAGCTCCCCGATCTTTGATGCGTCACTCATCCAGAAGAGAATCAATAGAATTACCGAAGCATGGCCGGTTGACAAGAGGCCAGGGAGGGCACAGAACCCCAAGGCGTTCAAAAATTTTCTCGACTCCAGCAGGGATATCACCGAAGAACAACAAAAAGAGGTGGAAGGAGTCACCATCTACTCATTCGATCCCACAGAGGAGGATAACCAGCGCCACCCGACACTTTTGAGGGATCTCTATGCATGGGCTTATCGAGACAATAATAGACCTGCTCCTGTCTGTAACAAATGGAACACGAACCTCGATCGACTAACTTGTCCAAAGGTGTACCACTCCTCCGATATGTTGGCATGGCTCGTAGTTTCCTACGACTCTAGAGCGTGCACCATCCATGACTTCAATGGTCAGGCAGTAGCTCGGATATCGATCGACAGGATTTGGCAAGTTTTTGGTTTGGCCGTCACTTCCAAGGTGGTGGATTTCAAAATATTGGCCCTTCAGGCCAATTACATGATGAATACGACATTCCCCCAGAGCCTGTTGAAGAGGGGGAAAATAAGACCAATAGATTTCCCCATCGGGAAATTCATGCTCCATCCCTGGGCACAAGATTACGCTGACATGATCAATCTAGCCCTAGGAGTGAAATATTTGGAGCCTATCACTAAGGAGGTGATGTTTTTAATCCTCCAATGCAACCGAACAGACAAGACCCCTCTCTATCGATGGGAGGATGTCATCAACGACAAAATGGATGAGGAATTACGACTGTTGTAGGAGGCCGTGATGGCCAATAAAAGGGAGATGCCTCCCTTCTCATACTATTCTTTTTTCATTCATCTATTTATTGCACAATTGGACAAGACCTTGGTGGCCCAAATAGGGGGGGTAAACGTGCCCACCATATAGGATAGGCTGCTATGCATCCAGGAGGGGTGTTCCAGCTATACAACCTTCTTTGAGAAGGTCCTCCCCATGGTACACTTCCGGTTGTGTGGGAATTTTCCCGATAGAATTGGGATGGGGGTTAGGGAATTTTTGTGCCAGGAAAAAGTAGGAGACTACTTTTACGTAGAAGAATTCTCCTATATCAGAATTTATGGGTCAAAACTGCCCTCAAAGGCACTACCTTTTCACTGCCCGACTTCCATCGCCATCCTTGAAATTACTCGATAGATGGCCGAGGAAGTGAATATTAGACACCTGAGGAAGAAAGGACCAGTAAAGTGGTTGCCCATTCCCTGTACAATGGGGCATTACACCTATCTCGACCACTTTGCTCCATTATGGGCCATATGGAATATGGATACTTACTGCTTCCCTGAGGTAACTTGGAGAGCTTACGACCCGAACGACCACCACAGGAGAGAGGTTATCGGTAAGCTGGCCCTCTTGGCAGTCACACACAATGGTGATGATTTTGAAGACGCGATGCAAGAGGCCTTCAAAAATAACTAGACACTAGATTTGATATGGAGGATGCCCAAGGATCAGCGTCCTTATAGTATATTGGAGGTTTTTGGTGATTACAATGCCCAACTTAAGTTGCATCGGGGGTTGCTGGTGGACAAGATGGCCCCATTAGTTCTAGTAGCTCCTCCTAAAGAATTCAAGGATCCCACCCTCCAAATAGCTCAACAAGATTCTGACCTCTTTGAGGTCATGATGAAAATAGTTGACGAGCAGGCCAAGCTTCCCTCCTCTTCTAGTTCCCCCATTGCCACTTCAAAAGGAAAGGAGTTGGCCATTGGCTCTTCTAAAAAGACTACTGCCCCATCAACATTAGCTTTAATAAGTCCACGTGAGCAAGGACAATTGGCAGAAAGTCAACCCTCATGGTATTCCACCACCCTGGTGATAAATCAAGAGGAGCATCAAATTAAGCCAAGGGTGATGAAGAAGATAGCGCAAGCTGGAGGGTTATCAAATATTTTGAGGGGTTACGAAGTGCAAAGTCCCACGTGGTCCCCTACCCATAAAAAGGCAAGGACTGAATCCTCAAATTAGGGAGTGGAAAAGTTTATGATGGCTAGGGTCACTGACACTTGCCAGTTCACAGCTGACGAAGAAGATCAGATCCAGGATATAGAAGAACAAATATCTCCAAGTAAGGGGATAGTCAGGCATGGGGGAGTAGCTGGACAAGAAACCACCAATACACCTGTTGCCTCTTTTGAGATCCCCTTGCCACCTAGCATGAGGGAGGCCACCATAGATACCAGCAAAGGTGTCATCCGAGCATCTGTTGCGCCTGTCCAAATGATGAAATCATAGGTGGTGACTCAAGCACAAGTGGCCGAACCAGTAGAAAAGGAAATGGAAGGATGGAGAGCCAAGGCCATTGAAGTTGAGCCTCTACAACTCAAATTCAAGCAACTTTCAGCCAAATTTGATAAACTGAAGATGCCAGATCCTTGCACTACACAGGCTAGCATCCAACTCGGGTCAGCAGATGAGTTCAAACAAGAGATGAAGGAAAAAATCCAAGTTAAAATGGGAGATCTGGAGTCCATCCTAATAGATATCTATGCTATGAGATGAGCAGTAGGCCTCATCCAGGACAACTTACAACATGGGAGGCAAAGGATAGATGCAATCATGCCAATCTATAGGAGATTTCAGGAGGACTACGTACCTATTTCTAGGCTATCGGTTGTTCTAGCAGATGAGTCCCTATGCTTCTTTGTAGAAGAATACATCAAGGTCTCCCTATTTTTGCAGAATGAGCAAAATTGGTGCCAGTGGGGCCAAGAAGTGGCAGAATCTGAATATGAGGCCAATGATGAGCTGGCCGATTGCAGCCTCTCCATCAAGGATTTTGGGTGAGCACCAGTCATCAAGGATTTTGTTTTTTAGAAAATCCAAAATTTTGATTTGGAGTCTAGCGATAAGTCGTCTAAATGTTTTATGGCTTTGGTGGAAATGGTAGACCGCCTATGTGAGTTTACCAATAACAATGTACTATGGGCTAAATATCGGGTAGTGGAGGCCACCCAAGATTTGAACCTGCTCCTCTTCTCTCTGACCTTTCACGATGAGGCTTGGGAATTTATTGACCAAGCCATTCAAAACCATAGGGCAGGAGTAGGGCCCACCGCTGCCACTACACACGCCCCAGAAGGACCACAACCACCAGTGCAAGGTAGTACCAGTGGGAGTGCACAGCCTCCACTTGTGTGAAGGGAACGTGGGATACATGGCCTTTTTTGAGTGCATCCCAGGCTTGGGTACAACATGATCGTTCCAGCAGGGTGGGCGGTCACAACAATCAAGCAGCCCGTGCTATAAGAAGGAGAAGACTGCTACAACACCTTTTTTTATCGAACCTCTGAGAGAGAAAATCCAGGTATAGCTTTGTCTATTGTTTGAGTCGTATTTTCCCTTGTATCTCCTATGTGTGTTTCTTATCACCCTTCTCTTGTCATTTACCAGGGACTATCAAGGTGCGTTGTTCACTGTGATTATTTCCTATGGAACATGCTGGAGTTGAGAACTCTTACGTCACTACAATTAGGATGGAGAGGAGATACCCCTTGTTCTGAACATTCAAACTGGGGGTTTATTGTACTCAAATGGCATATGAGGATCAAGCACTCTACTGATCTGTTCTATGCACATCTTATATTAATGAAAATCTCAACTCTTCCCTTGGCATATTTTGTGTGATTGTCTCGTGTTAGCTTGTTTATGTATTACTGCAATCAGAATCCATAAATAATGCTTTCCCTCACTAGTTTAATTGTTTTATTTACATTACATCATTTGAATGGAGTAAAATGAACTAGTTCTTCTTTCTGTTATCTTTCTAAAGTCATTTATCAAACTGCTACGACTCTGTAATGGATAAGGCACCGGTCTTGGCTTAATGAGCACTCATATTGATAGGTTCGATCACCAAAAATCATTAAAATAACAAAATAACAATATTTTGTCTGGCATAGTGGGCATGTGCATCATATAGAATTAGTAGATGAACCCACCGTCTGGGGTTTCCTTACCCAACCTGGTCTGTCTTGAGCTGTCTGAAGTAGTCTTTTCCCAGGTTAATGAGGTGGATCTACCAGAATCCAAAGTGCTGGTTGTGATCTCCAGAGTTTTGAGGGTAAGCAAAAAAACTTCACAACAGAAACAAAACCTAGAAACCAAGGAGGAATAAAGTGAATTTGAGGTGTCTAAACAAGGAATCAACAAAGTAATCTCCTACCTTTCCACTATGAGAATATTAATACTTAAAAATCTATGAAAACAAAAGCATTTTGGAGATTTAAAGTTGTGAAACCTCTATATATTGTCTAATCTTATGGTCTATATGAAGGTCACCCTAGAAATTTGTGGCAAGAGAGCAATAGGAAGATTATTATTGAAGCTACTAAAGGGAATCCCATATGACATCTTCCCATTATAAACCCTACCTTTAGACAAATAATTCAATGATGGATTAATTCTAGAGAGTGCAGGTTCTATGATCCAAATTATTGTCATGTTCTAAGATGACTAAAATTTCATCATCCAACTTTGGGAGTGTTGATTGAACCTAAATGTGATTATTGATTGTGTTCTTGATATAATAGACATGGAAGACTAGATGGATTTTGGAAGAAGGTGGTAGTGTGAGCTTATAGGCTACCTATCCAATCCATTGTAACACCTTGTAGGGTCATAGAACTTTATTGTAACCTTTAATGAGCACGAAGTTATACTAATGATTTCTTGTATGGTTGGAGTTGAAGGAAGACCATATCATTTATATTAAATCTACACTTTAAACTATGTTGATCAATTTTCTATTGCATCTAGTTTTGAGCCATAATCAAAATTTACTTCAACTACTATAATATTTGGGTACATACTTGAAGTGTTGAATCCACCATCTAATCGTTGGATTTTATTAGAACATACAAAGAGATATGGAGGTGGGTACCCATAAAATTCCTTATAATAAATAATTTTAGAGGTTGTATGGAATGAAATATTATACCATCATTCAACCAATGGATATCACTTTGCCCAATGTGTTGGGTTCTTGGAAGTAAAACAATGAAGGTAGATTTCCAAGCATATATTGATAATTTTTATTTACCCACCGATCTATGAATAGTAGTCTAAGCTCATTATTAGTCATGTTTCCTATAATTTTAAAAAATTGTTTGTAAAAACAATTGATGAAAGTTAGGTCTTGATTAGACACAAAGGATGTTGGCATACCATGGAGTTTAAGAATGGAGTCCATGAATATTTGGACATTGGTGGAGGTATGGTAAGGATGGGTGGGGAAGCAGAAAAGAGCATACTTTGAGAGATTGTCCACCACCATAAGAATGACTCTTTTCCCATTATATTTAGGAATCCTTTCAATAAAATCCATGAAAATATCAATCCATATATTTTACAAGATTGGTAAAGGTTGTAGAGTCCCTAGAGTATAAATTGTTTCTTCTCTCATATTTTGGTAGATCTCACACTTTGCCATAAAATTTTAGATGTATTTTTTCATTCCTTCCCAATAAAATTATCATTTAGCTTGCTTATATATCTTAAAAAAATCCAAATGAACTACTATGGATGAAGCATGTATTGCCTTCATGATGTCCTCATGGATCGATAAATTTTTAGGAACCACAATACAAGCTTTATATCTTAATAGTTTTCCATCACATGAACACCCAATGTGTGAATTGATGTCCCATTAGAGTTGCTCCCTCAAATTTTTTAAGGATAGGTCCTTGGTTACTTCTTCTTAAAGTTGGGAGACCCATTAGGGAAGTGCAAAAAATATGGCACATAATATGGTCTGATCCTCAAAATGACATGAGAAGGCATCTATCGTAATGTTATCCTTCCCTTTATTATAAATAATATCATAATCATACCCCAATAATTTTGAAACCCATTTCTGCTATGATAGGGTAGATACCCTATACTTCAAAAAATATTTCAAAATCTAATAATCTTGTTTAATAGAGTAGTATCTCCCAATGAGATAAGGTCGCCAATGATTGAAAACATGGAGGAAGACCATCAATTTTTGTTCATAAATAGATTTTTACAAAAAACATCTCTAAAATACCTTACTAGTGAAAGCTAGGGATTGATGAGCACCAAAAATGCTCATATTTTGTACACATTTTCTTGATCATTATGCGGCTGTATAATAAGGATTGCATACTTTTATAAATGATTATATAGATATTTGATGAAATTATGCGTGTTATCTAATTTGTGTGTTTTCAGTGTGTTTTGTGGAATTGCAGTTGGTTTAGTTAGATTTGGATCAGTCGAGGTCTTTTTGATGGACCTGGCACTTTGTTTCTTTGGGGATCAATGCAGAGAACATAGGCGCCTTCCTCTTCCAGGAAGGCGCCAAGAGAAAGTAGGCACCTTCCTCTTCCAGGAAGGCGCCAAGAGAACGTAGGCGCCTTCCTCTTCCAGGAAGGCGCCAAGAGTAAGTAGGCGCCTTCCTCTTCCAGGAAGGCACCAAGGAAAGAAAAGCGCCTTCCTCCTCCAGGAAGGCGCCAAAGGGAAGGAAGCGCCTTCCTCTCATAAGGAAGGCACCGATGGGAAGGCACCACGATAGGCAAAGCGCCTTCCTCCCATAAGGAAGGCGCCACTAGAAGACAAGCGCCTTCCTCTCACAGAAGGCGAGCGCCTTCCTCCCATAAGGAAGGCGCCACTAGAAGGCAAGCGCCTTCCTCCCACAGGAAGGCACCAATAGAAGGTAAGCGCCTTCCTCTTCCAGGAAGGCGCCATGACAATAAGATACCTTCCGTATAGGGAAGGCGCCCGATATACTTAGGCGCCTTCCTCATAGGGAAGGCACCTCTGTTCTTCGCCCGTTGACCAGATTTGCATGACGTGGACAACAGCGGCTGGTGCAGTTCCAACTCTACGTCATGTAGAGCTAAATTGGAGATCGCACCAATGTATGAAAGTGTCTTACCAATGCCAGGTGAAGCACGAACCAATCAGCGAACACGCCGCCATTAGAACCAAATGCCAGTTTTAAGCAGACGTCGATTGCATTCACCAGACTGTCTTAATTTAGTCTGGGATGAATCGACTGTTGTAACCTCTTTGTAACAGAAGTTCTATGGGTGTGTTATATAAACACATGCAGACCGCTCTGAGAGATATATAGATTGATATAGATTCATATAGAGATATAGAGATAGATAGATATTGTAACACTTTGATAAATATATTACAGTTCTAAGAGTTCTAAGCGCGTGTTCAGTGGGAGGAAGCTGTTGGAGCCTGGGCCCACTCCAAGCCAGTATTTCTTCCCCACTTTTCTTCTATTTTCTAGATTAGTTTATTGCTTTTATAGGGTCGTTTACCGCATTGCTATTTCCAGTATTTGTAGTAGATTCATTTTCAGGAATGTGTGAATGTTTTATTTTCGTAGATTTAATTATTTTCTTCTTACGTAAATTATTGAGGAGTGCATGAATGATTGACAACCATTTTGAAAACACCCCCCAATAGTAGGATTAGCGGACTCATCTCAAGTGGTATTGTAAGCAATCTTATTCAGACCCTTCGCAAGTTTATGAAGCTCCCTGGGTTGATAATTAAATGCACGGGCATGTGACAAAAGTAGGAAAAAGTTAACCTTGTTTGGCCCGCAACATTTTGGCATCGTTGTCGGGAAGCATCTCAACTAGATTATTTACAATACCCTAAAACCTTCCATCTGACCTTGTATGAGTTCTTCGAGAAGAAGAGGACCGAACGGTCGGTTTATAAGAACCAATCCATCAGAACCAGAGTCAGCCGAGCATTCTGAATTTGAATTAGACTCGCTCGACCCACCAGCAATCCATTGGAGTGAGGAACCACACTTTGTGCAAAGTGCCTCCTCATCCCATCAACGTGGGGAAGAACGAATCATCATAAATCCCCTGTTTAATAGGACTCCCTTAGAGGAAGCCCTGTTGTGGAAGGCTGTAGAAGATCGGACGATCTCACCAGACAACCTTAGAGCTTTGACTCAAAAAGTCTTAAATGATCGTAAGGCCATAAGCACTGCATTAGAAACCACATTTCCTAAAAAAATGGCTGATAACGATGAAGTCTCATCTGGCTTTAGTTTCTCGATAGAGGAAGGAGTAGGAGATGCCAAAATGAAAAACATATCCCCTGCTCACCTTCCGTCCTTCAGAGGATACCCAACTGAGGACCCTGACCTATTTTTATTTAAGTTTGATGTCTTATGCAGGTCTGTGGACTACAAATCCGATACGCAAAAGCTGAAACTCTTTCCTTCTACATTAGATGATGCAGCTCTGTGGTGGTTCATCGGTCTGGGAGACAAACACATTGCCACGTGGGACCAGATGAAGAGGCTCTTTTTAGAGCAATACCAAGATTTTGGGAGAGCAAGAGACTCCAGGGAGGAGGTCCTGAGCATGACATAGAAAGAAGATGAGTCTCTCGAGGAGTACTGGGAGAGATTCAACTTTAATCTTCAATGATCTCCTCACGCGAGACTATCTGATAAGTCCCTCAAAAGCATATTTTTGAGAGGACTTACCAATGAATCACTAGAGGCTCTTAACATGATCTCCGGAGGTGATGTCTACCAGCATGCTATGGAAGACATCTGGAAACTATGCCGAAACTACTCAAGAAGGCGAGGCAAGGCCACCTCCAGAACCATGAAAGTGACTGCTTCAGTCACAAAGACAGAAATAGGTAACATGCTGGAGGATTTAAAGAGCGAAATGCTCTCATCTCTAGCATTGCAGATGGATACGTTGCTGTTAGAGAAAAAGAAGCAAGAAAATGATGCAGCATTGGCTTATTTCTATCCAAAATGTAGAGGGAGGCATGCAAAGAATGCATGCCCGAAGAACAAAGTCAGAGTATGCACAGTTTGTAGGCTGAATCATAAAACTCGATTGTGCCCACAACTACCCAATAATCAGGAGGAGGCTGAAAGCACGGATGCCTATTTCATAGGCAATCGAAAGAGTTGGCCATAGCCCCCTATGGGGAATATGCCAACCGAAATGCCGCCATATGGGGGAGGGCCATACATGCACCAAGGACCGCCTCAACCACCTAACATGGGGTGGTGGGGGCCATCACCCTGGTCTAACGCACCCCCAACAGCATTCCCAAACCAGCAGCCATGGATGCCATATCCATATCCTGGGCAGTAGTGGAGAGGCCACACTGCATGGAATCAGGCTCCATAGAACGTAGCACCTGCTCACCCCCAACAAAATTTACCGACATTTCCAGTAGTGAGACCTACGTAGCTACCCGCACAACCGATGACAAATCCAAATAACAGGGTGAACCAGCCAGCATACAACATGGAGGGTGAGATGTATCCTATGTACAATATTCAGCTTAGGTCAGGTAGGCAGCTAGGAGTAGGAACACCTCCACTGGTAGAAGAGGAGGAAGAGGTAGAAGAAACACCTTTGGTAGAGGAGGAAGAAACACTTGAGAGAGCGAAGGCTCCATTTCCCAATCGGCTACAAGAATAGAGAAAAGTAACGCAGCCAAAATTCGACATCTTGTCAAGCTTGAAGAACCTCACAGTGACAATTCCATTATTTCAAGCAATCCGAGATGTTCCAATATATACCAAGGCAATCAGAGAGATGTGTCTAAGGAAGCTAGGATGAAGAGCAACCTAGACTATCAACGTCATGGGTAAACTGGCAGATTTGATGATGGGCGAAACATGCCATCCGAAGTATGCAGACCCAGGCAACCCGGTGCTGACTATAAAAATTGAGGGACATTCCCTGTCCAATACGTTGGTCGATCTCGGAGCAGCCATCAATGTAATGCCTCAGGAGACCATGCAGAGGCTACAACTCATGAACCTAAAACCCACCATGATAGTGCTACAACTAGTCGATCGATCGACCGTAGCACCGAAAGGGATGTTGGAAGACGTGATAGTAATGGTCAGTGCATGGGAATACCCAGCCGAATTTTTAGTCTTGCAATCCAAAACTAGGCTAGGTGGTTACCCGCTCATCTTGGGGAGGCCATGGCTGGCAATAGTTGATGCTTACATCAGCTACCGGGATGGGCTGATGACCATCTCCGATGGGAGAAATGTTAAAAGGTTGACCATTTCACCCCCAGCACAGTCTGTCGACTCAGTAGGAGAACCCATGTTCACCGAGCATGGAAATCTAGAGCTATCCATGATCCAGCCGGTGATGACATTGGAGGAGTTGATAGAAGAAGATGAAGATGGTGCTATTGTGGAGTTTCTCCATGGAGAGCCCTCCATCTCCGCACCTGGATCACCGTTGACTGGCACCCAAGATCACCACGTTCGGTAGATACACGTTGGGCCAGGAAGAACATTAAATGTCAGTAGTAGGTTGACGCCCACACAACTGACAAAATTAGAAGAGCTCCTGGTAAGGCACCAACAAGCATTTGCATGGGATTACTCAGATATGCAGGGCATCAGCCCAGAGATCTGTACCCATCGGATTTATCTAGATGATCAGGCAACTCCAAGCCGGCAGCCACAGAGAAGAATGAACCCGACAATGAAAGACATTGTCAAGGAAGAACTGCACAAACTCTTGGCTGTCGGATTCATATATCCAATTTTTGACAGTGAGTGGGTATCACCGTTAGTGGTGGTCCCTAAAAAGAATGGGAAGTGGTGAATCTATGTGGACTACAGAGCATTGAACAAAGCAACCAAGAAAGACCACTTCCCGCTCCCGTTCATTGATCAGGTCTTGGACACACTCTCGGGGAGGAAGTACTTCTCCTTTCTGGATGGATTCAGTGGATACAACTAGATCCAGATAGGAGAAGAAGATCAGGATAAGACAACGTTCACCTACCCATGGGGAACGTTTGCCTATAGGGTATTGCCTTTCGGACTGTGCAACGCACCTGCCACCTTTCAAAGGGCGGTGCTTAGCATATTCTCAGACATGATGGGAGACGGGGTCGAGGTATACATGGATGACTTCACCGTCTATGGAGAAACCTTTGAGGAGGCAATGACGAACTTGGAAAGAGTGCTCGATAGAAGCAAGAAAAATAATTTGTCCCTAAGTAATGAAAAATGCTTTATGATGATGCAAGAAGGCATCGTACTAGGGCACCACCTCTCTGCAGAAGGAATAAAGGTTGATAAAAGGAATATTGAGGTCATCAAGGACCTACCCAGCCCCAGAACGTAGAAAGAGGTAAGGAGTTTTCTTGGATCAGCCGGGTACTATCGATGATTTATCGCCAAATTTAGCAAAATTGCCAAACCACTGCACACTCTATTATCTAAGGATGTGGAGTTCAATTGGATGGAAGACTGCGAAGAAGCATTCCAATTGCTTAAGGAGAAACTGATATCTGCACCAGTTTTAAGAGGACCAAATTGGGCCATACCATTCCATATCTACTGTGATGCATCCAACGGTGCGATTGGAGCAGTCCTCGGACAAAAATATGGCGAAGAATTTTATGCCATTTATTATGTCAGTAAAAACTTGGCAGGAGCAGAGCTCAACTACACGGTGACAGAGAAGGAGTTCCTCGTAGTTGTCCATGCTATAAACAAATTCTGCCACTATATCACCGGATATAAGGTATTTGTCCATACGGACCATGTGGCTATCAGATACCTAATGAGCAAGCCGGCCATTGGTGGAAGAATTATCAGATGGCTATTGCTACTGCAGGAATTCGACATCACCATAGTCGACAAACCAGGCAAGGATAACGTCGTGGCAGATTTTCTGTCCAGATTGATACCAGCAGACCATCAAGCAGTGGAAGACCAGTTTTTGGATGAACATTTGTTCACTATTAGTGAGCAAACCCCATGGTATGCAGATATAGCCAATTACTTGGCCACTAGAAGGACCTCACCTGCTCTCTCTTTTCGAGAAAAGTAGGCGGTCATAGAGAAAAGTGCATCATTCCTATGGATGGATGGCCTCCTATTTAAAATAGGATGTGACCAAATTATAAGAAGATGCGTAGCAGAACAGGAGTTCTCAGAAGTACTCAAAGCATGTCACGATGAACCATGCAGAGGACACTTTGCAGGGAAATGAACTGCCTACAAAATCCTATAGGCTGGGTACTTTTGGCCCACTCTATTTAAGGATGCGGCTACGTACGCCAGCAAGTGTGATGAATGCCAAAGGATGGGTAGACCAACCCATCGAGATGAAATGCCCCTCCAGCCTCAGGTACACCTGGAACCTTTCGATAAGTGGGGCATGGACTTCGTGGGACCGTTTAATCCACCTTCGATGGGGAGGAGGTTTATTTTGGTCTATACGGATTACGTTACCAAATGGGTTGAAGTTCAGGCATTGAGGGATTCAAAGGAAAGAACGGTTGCCGATTTCTTATTTGCCCATATTTTTACATGATTTGGGGTCCCTAGGGAGATAACAATAGACCAAGGGCCTCAATTTACCTCCAAGTTGATCGAGGAGCTGATGGAGCAATACAGAGTTTGGCACAATAAAACTACGCCCTACCATCCATAGGCAAACGGGCAAGTGGAAGTGACAAACAGAGAAATAGAGAACATCCTGATGAAGACCATGCAGCAACACAGGAAATATTGGGCTACACGGTTGTCAGAGGCAATCTGGGCATATAACACCACGTGGAAATCCACCACAGGCTTTACACCTTTCCAACTGGTCTATGGGAAAAATGCGATGATGCCCATCGAATTTGAAATCAAGACGCTGAGAACGGCTTCAGAATTGAACTTGAGCTTGGATGAAGCTCAAAAACAAAGGATTCGACAGCTAGATCAGCTGGACGAAATCCGATTAGATGCTTTGTAGAGAACAAAAATTATACAGAAGCAAAGAAAGTGGTGGCATGATAGCCACATTAAGCTGAAGCAGTTCCAAGAAGGGGAATGGGTACTGTTGTACGATTCTCGATTCCAGGAGAGGAAAGGCAAATTAATGCAGAGATGGATGGGGCCGTATGAGGTGGTAGAGCTCATCAAGAATGGGGCAGTGCATGTTAAGACAATTGACGATAGCAACACCATGTTCACAGTCAATGGCCACCGACTATGCCCCTATAACATGTCTAAAACATTATAGGTAGAATCCAGAATAGGCATGGGGGAGACCCCATCTTGTTAGATCTGGACCGAACTCTCACAGGTGAAATGGTGGGCATGGAAGTGCTCACCCAAAATTAGTTAATGTAGTTTTTTATATATAGTGTGTTTTTGCAGGGACGACGCCCGCATGCAAGCTACAGGCATCCTAACCCAGGGCCTAACAGGCATGGAATGCGTCTAACTGCCTTTATTTTCCTTTTTTTTTGGTTGCTTTTTGTAGGTGGAGGACCTGACAACATGAGGAATAGGTATCTGGGAAACCAGGCCTGATTCGGCTCAGCATTCCGACACCGGCTCGTAGGTAGAAGCTGAGGCAACATGAAGCAAGACTGGGAAGGCTTGATCACCCTTTCCCAGTCAATCACAACATGATTTCCGAGAATAAGGTGCCTTCCTTATAAAGAAGGCACCCAGCTAGAATAAGGTGCCTTCCTTATAAAGAAGGCGCCCAGCCAGAAGAAGGCGCCTTCCACATCCAGAAGGTGCCCAGCCAAAAGAAGGCACCTTCCACATCTAGAAGGTGCCCATTCAAAAGAAGGTGCCTTCCTTATAGAGAAGGCGCCCAGCCAGAAGAAGGCGCCTTCCTTATAAAGAAGGCGCCCAACTAAGAGTTCTTAAATATATATATATATATATATATATATATATATATATATATATATATGTATATGTATATATATATATATATAATATATATATATGTATATACATATATATATATATAATATATATATATATACATATATATATATATATATATGTATATATATATATATATATGTATATATACATATATATATATATATATATATATATGTATATATATATATATATATATAGGCGCCTTCCGTGGCTGGAAGGCACCATAAAAAAAAAAAGTTCCAAGGCGCCTTCCACATCGGGAAGGCGCATACAGACAAATGTGCCTTCCACATCGGGAAGGCGCATCCAGACAGAGGCGCCTTCCACATCGGGAAGGCACATGCAGACAGAGGCACCTTCCACATTAGGAAGGTGCATCCAGCCAGAGGCACCTTCCACATTGGGAAGGCGCACCCAATCAGGAGCACATTCCATAGTAGGAAGGCACCTTCCACCACCGGACGACACATCCAATCAGAGGCACCTTCCATCACCGAAAGGCGCATCCATTCAGAAAGCACCGACAACATCGAGAAGGCACCACATAAGCGCCTTCCACATGGGGAAGGTACCAAAGAATGCCTTCCACATACAACCAGCACTCATGTCTCCCAGACGCCTCGAGCAGAACGAAGCATCACACGAATGAGCGGCACCAGATGACCATACCCCTCCCCCGTGTCACAAATCGACGAATCAGTGACCTCCATGATGCCTGAAACACCAAATCAGGTATGCGCATGTTAATTCAAATTTTTATATAATTATTTATAAAAATATGTAGTACCAAAAAAGATATCATCGTCATAAAGATCATATCCCCCCATAGCCGGAACCGCGTGCCAATGATATGGCACCTTCCATAATTGCTAGGGTTAGGTGCCTTCCCTATAAGAAGGTGCCTTCTTGAGGAAGGAAGGACAAAAAAAAATAGCAATAGTAAGGGAAGGCGCCATGGGAGGAAGGTCTAAGAATCACGCAGTGAAGAAGAATGAACCAGGTGATACGGATGGAATCAGAGGAGCGGTGAAGACACAGTTCGAGGCCGAGGGATGGCTCGAATACTGTACCCTGGTCAGTCGGGGGCCGGGACATGGAGGCAGCCAAGGAGTTCGCTGCCTCCTTGAGGGGCGATGTGGCCCAAGTGTGAGGGGTAGAAATTCTAGTCACCCCTGAGTTCATCTCACAGGCAACTGGATTGCCCCTCATAGGGGAATGTGTATATAAGGGCGGACTATTAAAGCCATACACCGAGGTGTTGCTGCCAGGAGAGAATGTGCAGATAGACAAGGAGGGGTTACCCAAAAATAGTCTCCCCATGAATCTGTGAAAGATGTTCGAGTAGGTTGCTCGATTCTTCACATGCACCGAGAAATATACCCATCTACATGCTAATCATGTGTAGTTTCTCAATCACCTAGTGCATGGAAGGAAGTTAAACGTGCCCTTCTACTTGGTGAATGCTCTGAAGGATGAAGCGGCTCGGTACCAGAAGGGGCACCATCCGCCTTAGCCCACCATGGGCTGATATCGGCACTGGCCTGCCATGCAGAAGCAGCAGGTAGAACCCCGATGCGTAGAGGGAGATGGCGGCCAAGAAAGGTGACACAATGTTGTTGTCAAAGTAGGGCAAGACGAGGGATGCCCTGCAGAGGAAATAGCGAGCATCGGGCAATTGGCATTGCCCTATTTCATAGAGGAAAGAGGGTAGTCACCAGTGCCCAAAAACATAGAGGAAGGAGGGTAGTCACCAGTACCCGAGAGCACAAAGGGAAGAGGGCATTCCCCAGTGCCCGAGCGTGAGGAAGGAGTGTCGCTTGCTAGCGACAAGGACGAGTTTCGCTCGGTAGAACCAATCCCTAGGAGGAAATGTCTATGGCGACTCCTCTCGATAGATGAAGAACAGAGTGACCCGAAAGTAGACGTTGCAGCCCAAACCCTCCGGGAATTGATGAATCAGAGCCCACAAGATGCAGGGACTTCCGGGAACAATGACCAGGTCGATGCGGCCTTGGAGGAGGTGCTCGAATGGCAAACCAATTGCTGGATGACCCAGAAAATTTTGGAGGACTGCCAGAACTAGCATGAAGGGGAGTTGAAGGAATGAGACAGACGGATCACCCAGCTCGAGCAACTGGTCCGGTAGTTACGGGAGGAAAACCAGCTACTTCAGGATAGGGGAACAGAAATAAGGGATGCGTACACCCAAACTGATTGGGCAAAATAAGTCCCGATGAATTCTCCCACATATGTCGAATGAGTATTCTCTTCGGGGGAAATTCGATCGGATGCCCGACAGAGCAGCCCAGAGGCAGGGGAGAATTCCTCTATTTTTAGGAGTGAAAGGGAGAGAAGTCCCACAATACCCCCTGTCATCGTCCTCAGTGATACAGAGCAGGACGAGGGCCTCTAGTAGCAGACAAGACTAGAGGATAAGGAGGAACTCCCCAGACCTAAAGAAGGAGAAGAGCCTGAGGGGTCGACATCGGACAGACAGGAGAACGAAGGATCACCCCTAGAGATAGCAACACAGAATGTTGAGAACGCTCCAGAGCAGACCCCTCAGAGCGAGGAGACATCCCCCAGGGAGAAAGAGAAGACCCCTGTTTGAGCCACCACATTTTCCATAGAGGCTAGAGGAAAGAGGCCCAGGATGGCTTGAAAGAAGGCGAAGGTGACCTTCATCGAGCCAGAAGAGGACGAGTGGGATATGCAGCCATTCGTCGAAAGGCAAAAATAGTTCGAACGACTGCAAGGAGATGAAAGTAGCCAAAGAGGCCAGGAAGGCAACCTCGAGGATGAGAGGAGAGTCTGGCATCTACGTTAATCCGACAGAGGACATCCAGTTCTAGGATATTTACGGTTCATCCCGGGGATGGCCCTCCATGATGAGGAGGTATTTGGAATGGTGGGGGGTATATGGCCCCCAATTGGAGGCTGCTGCCATTGCAAAGGAGAATGTAGGGCTTACTCCTGAAGCGGCCAGATTATACAAGGCCCAAGTAGTACCTTCCAGGGGGGATAATTTAGATATCCCTCTGGTAGCGGTCAGACCTCTAGACGCTGACCTTTGGAAAGCTGTCGAAGCTGCATTCCAGTCAGCAGAAATGACGCTAGCTAGATCACCGCTAGTAGCAGCCAGAACAGGAAAGGGACAATCGATATCCACACCCTCAGTTCCACGTAGAAAAAGGTGAAGCAAACCTTCAGATGCCAGCATGTAGAGGAGACAGACTCGGGCCATAGGGGAAGCCGAACCCTCCAAGAAATGACAATGATGAAGGGTCAACAGGGCTACCTGTAGTTTGGATGCCACGAGGGCATGGCATATGTTAGGCGTGGGGGGATGATGAGCACCAGAAATGCTCATATTTTGTACACATTTTCTTGATCATTATGCGGTTGTATAATAAGGATTGCGTACTTTTATAAATGATTATATAGATATTTGATGAAATTATGCGTGTTATCTAATTTGTGTGTTTTCAGTGTGTTTTGTGGAATTGCAGTTGGTTTAGTTAGATTTGGATCAGTCGAGGTCTTTTTGATGGACCTGGCACTTTGTTTCTTTGGGGGTCAATGCAGAGAACATAGGTGCCTTCCTCTTCCAAGAAGGCGCCAAGAGAAAGTAGGCACCTTCCTCTTCCAGGAAGGCGCCAAGAGAACGTAGGCGCCTTCCTCTTCCAGGAAGGCGCCAAAAGTAAGAAGGTGCCTTCCTCTTCCAGGAAGGCACCAAGGAAAGAAAAAGTGCCTTCCTCCTCCAGGAAGGTGCCAAAGGGAAGGAAGCGCCTTCCTCCCATCAGGAAGGCGCTAACGGGAAGGCACCACGATAGGCAAAGCACCTTCCTCCCATAAGGAAGGCGCCACTAGAAGACGCGCCTTCCTCACAAAATGCCAACAGAAGGTAAGCGCCTTCCTCTTCCAGGAAGGCACCATGACAATAAGATACCTTCCGTATAGGGAAGGCACCCGATATACTTAGGCACCTTCCTCATAGGGAAGGCACCTCTGTTCTTCGCCCATTGACTAGATTTGCATGATGTGGATAGCAGTGGCTAGTGCAGTTCCAACTCTATGTCATGTAGAGCTAAATTGGAGATCGCACCAACGTATGAAAACATCTTACCAATGCCAGGTGAAGCATGAACCAATCAGCGAACACGCCATCGTTAGAACCAAATGCCAGTTTTAAGCAGACGTTGATTGCATTCACCAGACTGTATTAATTTAGTCTAGGATGAATCGACTATTGTAACCTCTTTGTAACAGAAGTTCTGCAAGTGTGTTATATAAATACACATAGACTTTTCTGAGAGATATATATATTTTGATATAGATTCATATAGATATACAGAGATAGATAAATATTGTAACACTTTGATAAATATATTACAGTTCTAAGAGTTCTAAGTGCGTGTTCAGCTGGGAGGAAGCTGCTGGAGCCTGGGCCCACTCCAAGCCAGTATTTCTTCCCCACTTTTCTTCTGTTTAATTATCTAGAATAGTTTATTGCTTTTATAAGGTCGTTTACCATATTGCTATTTCCAGTATTTGCAGTAGATTCATTTTCAGGAATGTGTGAATGTTTCATTTCTGTAGATTTAATTATTTTCTTCTTATGTAAATTATTGAGGAGTGCATGAATGATTGACAACCATTTTGAAAACACCCCCCAATAGTAGGATTAGCGGATTCATCTCAAGTGGTATTGTAAGCAATCTTATTCAGACCCTTCACAAGTTTACGAAGCTCCCTGGGTTGATAATTAAATGCACGGGCATGTGACAAAAGTAGGAAAAAGTTAACCTTGTTTGGCCCGCAACATGGATTTCCCTTCTTGCATTAATTCTACACCAATTCCATATCCTAAAGCATCATTTTTAATTATAAATATTTTGGAAAAATTAGGATTGGCTAACACTTGTGTTGAAATCATGGCTTCCCTAAGCTCTATAATTTTTTTTTTGGTAGAGATGACCACATAAATGAGTTTTTATTTTTTTTGGATTAGGAATAATAAAGGGTTTTTAAAGGATCCTCAAACCTTTTACAACCATCAAATAAAATACAATAGAGAAAACTCAAAAAACCAACAAGGACCCTACCAAAAAAGGAGGATCCTAACAAAGGGTAAGCAAAAAATAAAAAGATACAAAAGAAAAGAACTAAAAAACCTCCTCAAGGAAGGAAAAGAAATAGAAATCCACTCAATATCATTACTTTGTATTCTTCTCTTCAATGTCTTCCATCATAGAACTAGAACCTTAATCAACCATATTTTTCCTAAGATCTCCTAGGTGAAGTATCACTTGATTATCATATCTAACTATCATCATTCTGACCCTTTTCAAGGAATAAATGAGGCCATTTAGGATAATAAAATTGTTCTTGATATTCTTTGAAGACCCCACTATAGTTTTTTTCTTGCTGATGTTACACTATGTTGGATAGCTTTCTTTATAGGAGAGGGCCAAGATTTCTTTTTCAACAAAGAGATTGGAGTAGATTACCATGAATCCTCTAATTTTTTGTTGGAAATTACTTGGATGGGATTGAACTCCTCTTTATTAGCTCCTACATTCAAATATTTAGAATACCTTTGAATATTTTATTTTCCTCTAGATCCTAAAACAAGCTCCCCTCCGTGGTCAAATTCCTTTTTAATCATAGCCTAACTTTTCAACAATTTAGAACTACAAATTTTCTTTCCTTTTTCATCTAATGGGTGAAGTTAGAGGAAGATTCAAAATCTCCTCTAGAGTGATGGGGTGTCCTATAAAATCCTTGATTTTCTCTAGGGATTTGGGGTTCTTCTCTGACTCATATGAGCTCCCATAATCCAGGCCAAGGCTCACCACCCCTCCTTGGCCCTCTTTCTTAGATGTATGCATGAACATGATATTGAGTAATCCCAAATTTAGTAGAATAAATGAATTACCATTCTAAACCTACTTCATAGACTTCTCAACAAACTTGAAAAGAAAGACTGAGACATTCATCTTCTTCTTTTGTCGAATATGATTAAGGAAAGCCATGTGGAAGCTTCTAACAATGGAAAAATATTTATCTAGAGTAAATAACTACATTATGATGATGTCAAAACTCTCCCAAGGGTTGGGTAAGGAATCATGAAGGATACCATTTAGGAATTTATCCATGTTTTCACCTTTTCCCTTGAAAATATTTAGTTCTTTTGCCAAGGAATGCTTCTACTTGTCGATCCATTCTCTTGAAGTAGCCAAACTAGAGACTTCCATTATGATTTCAATGTTGATGGTGAAATAAACTCCCCTAGCCTCAACTCTCCCCTCATCCCACTAGTGAACCAAATACATTAAGAGTTCTTTATCATGCTCATTGAATTTCTTCAAAAAGGGGAAAACCCACTTTTTTCCTAAATATCCTACACATCTCTATGCAATGATAAAGCTATCAGCTTCACACACTGCTCCTCATACCTCATATTCTACCTCATATATTTTTTATAGCTCTTAATACACCATCTATAAGGGATAATGTAAAATGAAAACCTAAAGATGGTAAAACACTCTACTCCACACCTAGTTAAACTTATGATAAGGTGTGCCATGTAATAACATGTTCCTAATTATAAAATGATATGGAGCCTTTAATATGGAAAATATTGCATCCCAAGCCATATTTTTATCCATGTCCTTCCTCAAAATATACCTCAAGTATAGCACTAGTCTGCAACATGAAACATTATTAGGAAACATGATCCCTAAGGCATCAAAGAGATTTATTGGAAATAGGTTCCATTTATAATAATAAGTGAACACATGAAGGTTGGATCCCATTATATGCTAGCTCATTTATTCAATATTCTTAATACTCTTTTCCAAAAGATACATTAGGACAAAATTTTATGATAACTCACCAAAAAGAAAGAACTTTATAAGGTAAAACACCATCCATCCTTAAGTCTTTCTTGAGGATATCCTGAGGGAGATTTCCATTTCCAATATCAATAGGAAGTATAATTTGAATCTTTAAATGTGACTTGAATGAGATCCTAGGGAAAACTTCCCCTCCAAACTATGAGAGCTTCTTGAAGGATACCAAGATTTACCATGGTATCTACCACCTTATTACCTTCTATGTACACATGTTTTATCTAGGAATTATTTAGAAGTAAAATCTTTCTTTTTTCTTCCTCCATAAAGTCTTCAATACTCTAGCTTGTGGGTTGAGATCCCTTCATGGTTTTGACAATGATTAAAAAATATATTTCAATAATTACGTTCTTATTATTCATCCTTTCTAGAAGTTTGACACCTTGGAAAAGAGCTTTTGCTTCAGCAAAATGGATATTTCTTTTGGGAAGGCCAAGAATGCCAGTAATTTATCATAAGAATACCTAGAATTTTTGTAAACATAATAAGAATTTATCATTTTTCATCTATTATTACTCCCAAACCTCTAATATTATAGGATTCCCCTTAGAAACTCCATAAAAATTAAGTTTTATCCACCTTAGAGGTGGGGGAACCTATTTGACCTAGGAGTGGTCAATCCTACCAAGCTTCAACATTTGGATATTTCTTTTGGGAAGGCCAAGAATGCCAATAATTTGAGTCTCATTCTCACTTTTCCACCCATTATTAAAGGGGATGATGGAGGAATTTTCTATCAAAGCATCAATGATTCATACTCCAATAGACCCAAGATATATTTTCTAATTCTTAAAAGCTTAGTTATTTTGTTCCTTCTAAATCCCCGAAATGAAATGAGAAAAAATAAGATTCTAAAGGGTATACAGTCAAATACCTTAAAAGGGAGGTTTCCATTGGGAACATGTAACTTCAATGTTGTTATAGGTCACCTACAAAACTTCAAATATCCTTACAAGAGAATTAAAAACCTCTTGGGATAAGGGGAAATCCAAGAAAATATGATGAGAGACTTCACCTTTGACCTCACATAGGTAGTATCTACATGGAATATCCATTCCTATTTTTTGGAGGTTATCATTTATGAGAATATTATTTTAAAATTCCAACCAGAAGAAGAAATTGATTTTTAAAATGATATTTTTGAACCAAAATTGGTTAACCAAGAATCATCCCTCACTCTCTTCATCCTCTAGGTAGCAAGCAAATTTGAAAGAGGATAGACCATTTTTATCTACATTATAAATAAAATAATATTAAACATCAAAGTTCTTAATATATTGGGTTCTTAGCATCTTGGAAATCACTCTTATAGGTTTCTCCCCTCTTGTATCTAAGCCTGAGATGTGGATAGGCTTCCAATATTTCTTTCATCTATCCCCTATTTAAATTATAAGACTCTAGTTAAAAATATTTAGGAGGTAATTGGTTCTAGGATTGCTAGATCAAGATTGTTTATTAGATGTGAATCTAAGATCCAGGGATCTCTCTAGAAATCAATTTTGGATCTAGTGTGTACTTTCCATATTATCCCCTTTTAAATAAAACTTTTGGTCTTAAGGACTATTCCAAAAATTTAAACTCCTAGGGAGTTGGTTTCCTCAAGGAAATTTCTTCCTTTCCAGAGATATTTAGCCATGAGAATATGCACCCATACTAAATCATATTGTATTAGGAGTTTTCAACCCTATTTTGACATTAAAGCATGGTTTATTTGTCTTATATTTATGAATCCAAGGCCCCCTACTTCCTTATTAGAATATACATACTCCCAAGAAACCAAGTGTTAGATTTTGAGGATATCTACAGTGGAGAGATCTAACACAAGTCCTAATAAGATGCAAAAAATATGAAAGAAAGCAGTTTTGCAATATGACTGAAATATACTATAAATAGAAATGATAAAAATACAATGTAGTATGGAGGTAATGGTCACTCCATAAGTATCATCTAAAGAACTACATTGTACTCCATGCAAGAGTAATGCACTTGATATAAGATTCCTATGAGATCTGTATCTATCTATCACTATGAGGTATTCTATATAGAAAGATAAGTTCCTTGGCCAATACTCTACCTAGCTATACAAGTGGATACCTAGCTATACAAGTGGATACCTTGCACATTAAAATTGCACATTGACACTTGTGCATTTATTACATTGCTTGAAGTAACTAGCTAACTTACCCCTAAAGTAATCTCCTATTGTAACTATGTACCAAATGTGGTACATTTACATGATCCAAATGATGTAATATACTCTAACTCTAACACCCCCTGTATTAAATTATTTGGGTATTGAAGATTTCAATCTTCAATATAGATCTTCTTCTTTGTCTTGGAGTCTGTATTCTTCTTATTTGATTTCTATAACTTGTTCAAGCAAGTAGTTAGTGTCTTTATAACCTATTTTTCTTGTTGAAAGAGATTTGACTTCATAACCATTTGTAGGTTCTTCTAGTTCTTTGATTTCTTCTATCCTTTGAGCTAGGTGTCCTTTATTATTCCCTTTTCGATACTCCAATTGGGGATAATTGGTTGGATGTTGAACTTGCTGCTAATGAGGATTATTTTGATATTGCCTTGATTGAAATCTACTTCCATTGTTCATTTGATTTCCTTGATTCTGATTCCTAGGATTGAATCTGCAATAGTTGGTACTATGACCTTTTCTTTTGCATATCTGGAAATACCTGTTATACCATGGTCTTCATCCTTTTGATGATGAAGCAATATTTCCCTATGGATTATCTTTTGATGCCAATGTAGTGTTAGTCATTTCATCTTTAACTGTATTCTCCACCTCATATTCCTGAAGAATATTGATTAGATCATCAAAATAAGTATCTTTACTTAGGACTTGTAAATATGTAACCAAATATTTGTAGCTATATGGAAGTGCTCTCATGGTTACTTGAGTAAGAAGTTCATATTTAATTTGTTCTCCTAAGGTTAATAATTTCCCTTTGATTTATACTAATTTCCTTAGGAATAGTTCTATGCTTTCACCACTGTTCATTTTTAGGGAATGTAGTTGAGTTTGAAGATGAAGGATAGTAGCTTTATTTTTCCCTTCAAATATATTCTCTAAGCTTTTCCATGCTTATGTAGATATCTTTGCTAAATTGATATAAGGTTGAATCTCATAAGTGATAGCAAAGGTTATTATCATTAGAGATTTTGCATCATTTTCTTCAAACTTCTAGATTTCAATATCACCAGTGGTTGGTTTTTTTGTTGTTCCTTGCACTATTTCCCAAAGTTTTTCATATACTAGGATTGCTTTTACCTTATTTTTCCAAGAAAAATAGTTTGGACCTTTGAGTAATTGGGATTATGCAAGAGATAATTTTTTTGATGCCATGATAATCCTTGTGGTCCTCTTTTAAATTCCTTAGTATGATATCTTGGTGATATTCTAGGTTTTGTAGAAACCTTATGACTCCCTAATGGATTGAATACTTGATAACATTTGATGAATGCTATTATTATCAAGTTTTATAGAATGCCTTATGAATCCCTAGTGGTTTTGGATATGCTTTATGATTAATATAGTGCTTTTGAGAATAGTAGTTCAATTTTTGAGTTGATTTTGTAATGTTTTATAAGTAGCAAAAATCAACTTCTATTACACCTTATTACTCCTATTGAACTTAAGCACTTTTCAATTTGATGAGGTATTAATGGTTGGATTTCCTTTGTCCCCTTAATGTGGTTTTGAGACAAGTATATCAATAAATTTCAAACTCTTGATATTCCTTAATAAGCCTCCTTTTATAGACTTTAATAATTTGATATTTAATGTTTCTAAATTCCAATTTCCTACTTTGATGTAGTATTCCTTATAACTCCCTAATTTGGAATGTTAGAAAACTATAATATTTGCAATAATATTTATTTTTCCAAGTTGAAAACCTTATTTATCCTATGTTTAAATTGCAAATATTAGGCTATATATTTTCCTTTTAGTATTGCTTTCAAATATGGTTGATTTCCTAATTGCTTCAACCTTATAGCTCCTTTTTAATGAAAGCAAATTATACAAGGTAGATTCTTACCTTAATGAATCTTTAAATCTCTATGTATTCAATAATGGATTCGTATGTAAATGGTAGTGATGTTCAACGTTCCCTTGGGCATTGTGAGAAATGGTAGACTTTGATTTCCCTTGACTTCAATGCTTGAATGGTGGTGCCTCAAGTTTGGATCTATTTGACCTACTTTGAATACCTTGACCGAGATATTTTAATGCTCTTCTTACTACACTTCAGTGCTACTTCGAATTATATTTCCTCCTTGGTCTTGGATGCCTTAAATAGGAGGATGACCTTCTTATCATAGTGGTTTCTTTCAACGCTCAATGATGCTATTAGACAAGTGTCACGATAGTTTTTGATGATGATATTAGACAAGTGTCATAACTGCTTCTTTCAATGCTTGATGATGATATTCACTGTAGAATGAAGACGTTATAGTCTCTATGTAAATGCTTTCTTAGGTGTCACCCCTTATTCAATATTCTCTATGTTTTCTTGCATAATGTTTCTTTGAATTATTCCTTCCACATGTGTGATATCTTGAACTTTATTTTGAATGTTCATATGAAAGGTGTTAGGGTTCCTTTTAAGGTGACAAGTGGCACCTTATTTCCTTTACTTATTTTAGCCTTATAATGTATTATTTCATGCTACTCCAACGTATGTTTCCACATTTTCCTTTGCTGTATTTTGACGATGATGAGTTGGTTCTAGCTGAGTTGTGCTATGGTGGAGCTTGGGTGGCTTTGAGCGATGCCTTTGTGGAGCTTGAGCAACACTTTGGTGGATAATTTTTGATGCTCCTTGGATGATATAGACTGCTCCTTGAATGTACATCTAGCTCTGGTATTGACTTCTTTTACCTTATACTTTTCTTCCTTCTTCCAACCTGCCTTGTAGTTACCTTTGTAGATAATTCTTCTCCTTATATTATGCTTGTAGATAGCTTGATATGACTGTTCACAACCGTGGATGAGAGAGGCTTATTTTATCTTGCTTGGAGAATGCTTCTATATGACTACCTTGGACTATATTTCTCCTTGTGGAGAGTGTGCCATTTTGGCACCGAAAACCTATCCTTCTTCCTACGTAGGGCAAATTAAAGTAGTGCAATATAATATAAATGCTTTTGAGAAATATAATACCTCTTTGCACCTCTTTTGCAATCTCTAGTGTTATGGTAGCTTTTGAAATAAGCAATGGCTAATTTGATGTTATCTCTTTTGCTAGACAAATCTCTCATTTTCTTGGTGAATTTGATAATAAACCTAAGCTTATAACCACATAGATAGAAGATCTTTTTGTAGAATTAATTTATGAACTATTTTTGTAAATAAACTTTGGTGCACTTTGAATCGGAGACTCACCAAATCTCGATTTGAAGCTTCTATGGCTGATTTTTATGGTGGCTTTCTTCTCTACTCCTTGGAGGAATCTGATCTAATTTTGGTGGCTTCTATTAGGCCATGAAATGTTATAGGTTATATGCACCAAATAGTATCTCTAGACACTTTGATAATCTATTGGTTTTGTGCTCTTGATATTCAACAATCAACAAACATAAACTAACCTTTTTTTAGAGTAACTAGTTAAGGATAACTAGTATAGTGCTAATGGATTAATAATGCACTTTTTAAGGACAACAATAATCTCACCTTATTTTTCCTATAAATAAACTCTCAAAATAATTTCCAATGCACTTAATAATCTCTACAACTTTCAAGAGTAATCTGTAATGAACCCTTAATGAATATTCTACAATTTTTTCACTATAATCAATATTGTAGGATATAATATTCTTGAAATATAGATAACAAATAGGTAGATGATATTTTTTTATTTCAAAAATATCCAACTCCTATTTAATGTGCAAATAATCCTTAAAATAAATTCTCCTTTTTGCACTTTCTTGAAGACTATAAAATGAACCCTTCTTCTTGCATCTTTAATCCAAATATGGTACTTAATGGAATTTGATAATGAAACCTAATCTGAAGTTAAAATGATTACACCCTATGATGCTTACCTCTTTGATGGATTCTAAAGTAGATGTAGATCTTGGTGTTTCTGATTCACCAAGTTGTTGCCTTGTAATGGATGAATTCATAGCTTCTTGTTGGCTATTTAGAACAAATTTCCACTTCACCAAACTATAGCCTTGAACTTTCTATCTTGAGCCTAGAGTTTGATGGCTTGATACTTCTAGTGATATACTTTTTGCTATAGATTAATATAAATCCTTTATCTAAACTATGCCTTCTTGCTATGAGAGGCAATCTCCAAATATCCTAGATTTGGTAGGCTTCTTCTATATGAATCTTCCTTCAATATTCTTGTTAAATTCTGAATTCAAACAAGATCTTTTTCTTCTCAAGATTATGAATATCTTGAGGTCTTCATTGGATTCTTCTTCTAGATTTGGAACTCCTTGCCAAATTATTCTTCTAGGATTTAGCACTCCTTACCAAATTCTTCTTCTCTTGGGTTTGTTATCATACGGTGATAATTGTCCCAAGTCCTTCACTATCAGGAGCTTCTCCTTGGTAGTGGATTTCTCTAATGAGTTATCCTAGGAACTCTTATGATGATGCTTCTATGAGCTCTACAAAAAGTCTATTCAAGCCTTATTATTTTTATCCTTGATACCTTTCCAAGATCTTCTATATTGTAGCTTCTCTAGTCTAGGACCTTTTATTCAACCTTCTACTTTCAAAATTGTTGGTTATGAGATTTTATTCTTATATCTCTAATTCTATTACTTCTAGATTTAAACAAGACTCTCCTAGTCCTTATCTTTCTTCCAAGAATGGAATTCCTTCAATGAGATTTTCTCTTGCTCTATTCAGCTTCTTATAAAGAAAATTAATCAGTAAAGGATATCATCAATCTCCTATTTCTTGGAATCTTCTTTGAAGCCTTCTTTAGGAACTCATTTTTGGACTTGAATCAGGCATTCTTATTCTAAATCAAAAATTTGTCTCAAAAATTTTCTTCAAAATTAAGGCTTCTATGGCCTTCTCTTTTGGATCAAGGCTTATATGGCCTTCTTATTCTAGATCAAATCTTCTATGGCATTTTCTTCTTGATCAAGGCTTATGTGGCCTTTTCTTCTTGATCAAGGCTTCTATGGCTTTTTCTTCTTTTGCACTCTATAGGTATTGATCTTGAATGGAGATCACCAATATCATATCTTCTCCTTGAATCAACTTCTGAAGTCTCTTCTTCCTTGAGTCTACCATAATGCTACTATGGTATTTTCTTCACTTCAGTAGTGTGCAGGATTGCAGCTCTTGTAATGGGACCTTTTTCGAGGTCTTTGGAATCTTCAATATTCTTCCTTGTTGTTTCAAGTGTTGGAATGATTATAAGAAGATATTATTTCTAACTCTCTTGTAGGAAGCTTCCCAACATTTTTTTAAATCTCCTTTTTCCTACAACAAGTTGTTAGAAACTAGAATTGAAGAAATTGTAATTTTAGAGATAATAATCTTTACTAGTTGATTTGTCAATCTAGTGGTATGAATGTTGAGTCCTAGTCTTCATGATATTTTTTGCAACTCTGTGGGAAGACTCTAGCCATATACAATCTCAAAATTTCTATAACTAAGATTTATTTTAGTCCTCACGTATGAATCTCTTTGAACCTATTGACTATTGTGGTTTTTTCTATCAATTGATTCCTAATGGTAACTTTTACATGTAGCAACACTAAATAGTAGATATGATTTGCAAAGATGCACGCAAAAATATGTAATGGTGATTCTCCCTATTCCTCTTGACCTACTAGAATTATCTTATGACAATGTTTTCAAATGGCGGTGCACAAAGGCTAGTTTGATTTGCAAAATTGCAAAGAGGAACTATGATGGAGGTAGACCCTCCTATTCTTGATTCACTATGGATCTTATACCAATGTCAACTTTTGATAATATTTGTAGTGGATATATCTAACACATGTCCTAATAAGATGCAAAAAATATAAAAGAAATAAATTCTACAATATGATTGAAATATACTATAAATAGAAATGATAAAAATATAGTGTAGTATGGAGGTAATGGTTACTTCATAAATATCAGCTAAATAACTATATTATACTCTATATAAGAGTAATACACTTGATATAATATTCCTATGAGATCTATATCTATCTATAACTATGAGATCCTTTATATAGGAAGATAAGTTCATTGGCCAATACTATACCTAGCTATACAAGTGGACACCTTGCACATTGATACTTGTGCATTTATTACATTGCTTGAAGTAACTAGCCAACTTCCCCCTAAAGTAATATCCTATTATATGTACCAAAGGTAGTACATTTACATGATCCAAATGATGTAATATACTCTAACTATAACACCAAGGGGATTATTTTTTTATCTTCTATTCTAGACCATAGGAAGGAATTCTAAAATTTCTAAATGCTCTAATAGATATTCATTGGTAATTTGAATAAGGACATAAAAAACTAGGATACTTTTTAGAAGTAAACTGGGCTTTACTTGCTTGAATATTTGAATAAGGACATTAAAACACTGGGATAATCTCTAGATATTCATTGGTATTTACTTACTTGACTAAGGAGCATCCCTTTCCAACTTGCCAATTTTCTTTGGATTTTTTCTAGAACAAGGTTCCAAAGATAATATTTCATTCTATACTTAAATAGGAGTATCCCTAAGTATCTTGAGGGGAGATCAACAATCTCACGCCTAATAATTTGAGATATTCTACTCTACCTTCTTAGAGGAGTGTTGAGGAAAAAATACTTTACTCTTCAAAAGTTGATTTTCTAACTTGTAGCATTCTCATATATGCTTAGGATATTATTAATTTCTCTAGCTTGCAAAATAGAGGAACTTATGGGTAGGATAGTGTCTTCAAAAAATTATTGATGATAGGGTAGATTAAAGGAGGAAGCAAGTCCGATTCCATCAATAACCCCTTGGGTATAGGTAGCTTTGAAATTTCTCCCTAAATATTTTTTCAAGATGATAAATAGATAGGGAGATAGTGGGTCCCCTTGGTACAACCCTATGGAAATCTAAGAGTACCCTATAACTGATCCATTAATAATTATAGAGAACACTTCCATGAAAATGAATTAATTGGTAAGATTAACTTATTGGAATCCAAATTGGACATGACTTTAAATAGGAAATCCCAAGAGACCCTATCATAGGATTTATTCATATCAAGCTTCAATAAGATACCAATCTTCCCACTTTTATCCATATAATGGATGAGTTCATTAATTGTTATGATGCCATCTATGATTTTCTTTCCTGCAACAAAAAATCCTTGACTATCACCAATATTAAAGGGTAAAATCAATTTAATTATGTTTGCAATCATCTTAGTCAATATTTTATAGAGGGTGTTACAAAGGCTAATGGGTCTAAAATATTTAAAGTCTTTAGCTCTTGTCACCTTAGGGATGAGGACCAAAAAGGTGGAGTTTACATATTTTAGGATATGGTGGGTTTTTTGGATTTCACAAATGGCATAAACTACTTTTACCCTAATTATTTACCAAAATTTATGAAAAACAAAGAAAGGAAACCATCCGGACCTAGATATTTTTTCCTTGACATAAATAAAATGGAATTGTTCACTTTCTTCTCTAAGAAAGGATGGGTCAATAAGTTGCTCAAATATTCTAAAAGGAGACAAGGAATGTTGGAAAGAAGCCTATTCTCAGCCTAATATTCCCCTATTTCCCTAATTTTGAGCAAATTTTCAAAGAAACTAACTACTTTAGCTTGGATTTCCATCAAATACTTAGTCATGGAACCATCTACCTTCACCACTATCTTGGTTTTGTTGAAGCTTTTATATCTCAAGGTTGAAATATGAAAGAACTTGGTGTTGTGGTCTTCATACTTTAGCCAAAGAGCTCTTGATTATTATCTCTAGAAATAATCCTAATAGGCCAACATATTGTGATAGTTTGCTAGGATCATTTTATTCCTTTATCTAGTCTTAGCTATAAGGGTACCTCCCTCAATGGATGATTCAATATCAATAAGATATTTTTTAGTTTAGCTTTCCTATGAAAAAGGTTTCCAAAAACTATTTTATTTCAACCTCTTAAGTTATATTTAACAAATTTGAGCTTATTTGTTATTTGTGAGACTAGTTCTACAACCTAGGATTCTAGATCATCATGATGGATCCATATCACCTCAAACCTAAAAGGACTTTTGAACAGTTTATTAGTTAAGAAAGCCTCCAAAATTAGAGGAGTTGTGATCAGATCCAACTTTAGGGAGAGTGCTTAGTGTAGAATTTCCAAATAGGGCCAAACCTTCCTTAGAGATAAGAACTCTATCAAGTATAAGCTGAATCAAATGATTACCATCTATTTTTTGCTCAATGTAAAATTACTCCCTCACAAGTCCATATCCATCAACTTGTTATTATTCACAAACTGAACAAAATCCTCTAAACCCTTAGACATAATTGTGTTACCTCATTATTTTATTTAAAATATAAAAAAGGGAAATTGAAGTCACCTATCAACAACCATGCCTCGTCATTAAATATCTCTCTCATCTGAATGAGAGTGTTCCACAAAGGAAATCTGCCAAAAATAGTGTTTGGAACATTAATATTAAAAATAACCCATCAATATTTGCTATCTTTATAAAAAAAATGGATGTTTATTAATCTATATGAGGAGGAAATTACTCTACTATGAAATTTTAGGGGATCCCAAAGGCATAATCTTCTACCTAAATATCCTTAAGCATGATTGACAAAAAATCTAGATTCCTTCCATATTTCCTTTTTAACCTTATCAATATTGGACTCTTCAACTTTTGTTTCTTAGTGTATCGCTCCAAAATTTTTGCACCCTTACCTTCAGGCTAAAGGATCCGCGCCCGGAAGGGGGATGCGAGAAGGATGGAACGGTACCTCGGACTGAGAGGCCCTTTGAAGGTCCCGCCTCTCGGGGGAGGGGTATTAAGGTGATTTTTTGACGGATGGTGGGGTTCACCGGGGAAACGTTTAGTGGCAGTCTCCACGCCTAGGTTGGGAATGTGTTTGATGTGTTCAATTTTACATTTAATCATTCAAATCCTAGGTTTGGCCAAATGAATCTAAGTTGTTCTATATGAAATGCAGATTTAAATGAAGACAGAAAACAGATTTAAGCAGAAAACACAGAGAATAAATTAAGTGAAGAAATCCATACCTGATTCTGGATGTCTGATGGAGGTTCTAATTTTGAAGCAGTCAAGATCGCCTTGAATTTGACAGGATCGTCTCCGATCGAACAGGATCGTCTGAGATCTGACGAATTCATCAGAGACCTGCAATCAGAGAAATGGACACAGAATACTTTTGATAAAGGAAAATGATGTGAAATGACAAAATGATGTTAATAAGATAATCCCAAATAGAAATGCAAGTAAATTATCATGCTTTAATAGCTAATCATGATTTTATTATGTATTTAAGCTACATGGGTGAACTCCAAGATGCAGAATAACATGAAATAATAATAAAACTAACTAGATGGAGAATAAAATAGCAGAAAGGTATAGGAAAAGCGCAAACTATGGGCACTGATTGCCCCCAATGTTGACTGAGTTGAAATCATCTCGAATTGGGGCGTGATCATCCGAGATTGTACAAGATCATCTGCGATGATCTAAGCTTGCTCCGACTGAAGAATAACGAAGTTCCTGCAAGAAAATTTGAAAAGCACAAATGCAGATGATAATCTAGGATATTATAATGCATGCAAAGATCAAATTATAGGAAAATTCAGCTAGGGGAATGTCAAGGGGAGGGCCTAAGATTAAATAGGCATAGGAGGGAGGTTAGGAGGTTGGGGATCATCCCAATTTGGCAGATCTCCAATGGGGAAGTCTCTAACCGCGCAAACACACTTTTGCCCAGGTTAGAGACATCGTTGAAACAGAAGCTAATTATGAAAAATCAGTTTTGGGACGAAATCGTCTGGACGTTCCGCTCCAGACGAATTCGTCCGATCTGAGGCGATATCGTCTGATCGGCGACGATATCGTCCAACGGACAAAACAAACTCTAAAAATGGCATGGAAAATGAGGAAACGGGTAGCAGGCGGTTTTGGAGCGGTTTTGGGGTTGAAATTTGAATTTGAATTATTACTAAGGTAATTTTAATTATTTACTAAGGTTTATTGCGCCAATTTTAGGGTGCTACATTTTGCCCCCTCTTTAGCGAATTTTTCGAAGAAAATGCGTTAAAGATGAGTTCTTCTCGATCTACGAGAAAGCAAAAATTATTCCCATTTTTAGGCGACGATTCTAGGTCGAATCGTACGACAGCTTACTATGGTGCCCCCTCCGTGTTTTTACCCAAATCGAACGTTTGAGGTAAAAACACGGAAAAGCAAAATTTAAAATGTTTTTAATTGTTTTTTGAATAAAATTAAGAAAAATAGGGAAAAACCCTAATTCATTTTTATTGTTCATTTTCTTGGTTTCTAGAGCTCTGCAGACAAGATGGTCGAGACAGCGCACAGATCGACAGAGGTCCAGTGCGGGCTACGGGTAAGGGTTCAAACTTAGTTTAGAAGGCTTTAATTTTGAATTTCATGCTTTTTAGATTAATTTTGAATGATTTTTGAGCATCGCGGCCATTTTTGGGCCGTCGACGTCGTCGGGACGAAATCGTCTCAATTTCGTCGAAATCGTCTCGATATCGCCGATTTCGTCCAAGGGCGAAATCGGCGATATGGGGACGATTTCGTCCAATAAGGGACGATTCCCTCTTGCGAAATCGGAGACGAATTTGCTCAAATTTTGGACGATATCGTCCAATAGTGGACGATATCATCATTTGTATGAAATTGAACTTGTTTTACTTGCATTTTTAATCATTGTGTTATTAATGATTTTTATTGTTTTGTTGTTTATGTTGCAGAGAGGATTATTAAAGAGCAGGGAATGGAAATACGATGGGCTGAGGGATGACTTGGCCGCTCTATCTCAGGTAGAGCGAGATCGGTTGGCTCAAGTCGGCTTGCGGCATGTGGCGGATATGCCACGAGGTTTCTACGAGATATGGGGCTATTGACGGCCCTAGCAGAGAGGTGGTATCCGGGTTCTTCTTGTTTCCGGTTACTCGACGGGGAGATGACTCCCACATTGGAGGATGTATGGAGGATTTTGAGGATCCCCATACAAGGATGGCTAATAACTCCCATGGCCAATCAGGGCCACGCGATGATGCGACTGTGCGGAGATCCGAGCTTCGCCCTGGAGAAGGGCGGAGTGAACATCGAGTCGCTACGCCAGATGCCTAGGGCATCTAGACTGACACAGGTTTTGGCTGGGGTGGTAGGTGGTCTGCTTGCTATGCCATCAGAGTGGATGCAGAGTACCATGGCTGCTGACAGATGTGGTCTACGACATGAGAGACCACGGGTACAGGTTTGCTTGGGGGAGCTTTGTACTATGCCGATTGTATAGGATCCTGCATGGGGTCGTATACAAGGGCGGCCGATGTCTGGTCATGACATCACTACTGCAGGTTTGGTGCTAGGAGCACATCGTGGTGCGAAGGCCGGTAGGGCTCCCACTGATAGGGATTGATGGGGAGAGGCCCCGAGTTTTCTACTGGTGGCTCCGAAGAGGGTCACAGCGGCGGATAGATCTACCAATGTCCCGGAGACTACTTGATGACCTTGTCTCCGACCAGATCACCTGGAGGCCTTGGAGAGATCATCCAGGGTGGGCCGAGGATGGACAGGAGCTGGCTCGCGTTAGGCGAACCTGTTGGCTGAGGATGGAGAGGGGAGAGGTGGAGCTCCATCGCTATGACCGAGTTTTGAGGCAGTTCGGTCTACAGCGAGGGATCCCATCTCTCGGGGACTACGAGTTTTCTCGGACCATCCGAGATAACACTACGGTCGGTGGGGCTCCGGATATGCGGCGCTTCTAGAGTGAGGACGCGGATGATGCCCCCATTCGGCCAGTGGATGGGGATGACGCTAGGGTAGTCGACGGCTATGATGCCTAGTATGTAGGCATCTGCCCTCCTCAGATGATGAGGGCTTAGGGTTCAATTCATGTAGTTGTGCATCGGATGGGGAGGCGGCGCCAGGCGGCATTGAGGCAGGGGCACGGGGTCACGACGGGAGAGAGCGAGAGGAGGCCACGAGGCTCAGCAGAGGCCGCGATAGTGGGAGAGGAGGGAGGAGAGACCCCCTTCTCCATGGAGAGAGAGGCCACCATCGCCCGATAAGGGCAAGGGTGTCGAGGTAGGAGAGAGTAGCGAGATGGCTACTCTCCGGGCGAAGACTGTTCGTCTCCAGGCTCAGGTGCAGTCCTTGCGGGATGAGGCTGCACGACACCGAGAGGAGGCCACACGGCTCGAGAGATGAGGTCACGCACCTCAGAGCACGGAGCGGAGGGGCTGAGCACTCGGGACTTAGCATGGGCTATTGCCCAGATCACATTCTTTTAGATGCTATACCACCATATGGTACCGAGGGGGCAGAGGTTACCACTGTCGGCCCACATTGCGGAGCCTATCGTGATGAGGTCATCGAGGACATCATCACGATCAGAGTCCAGGACTCATAGCACCACACGGACTACGATGGGGCCACCTCGTCCACCTCAGGGCGGGGGAGGAGATGAGGCTGAGAGCTCGAGAGGTTCTCGAGGCTAGCTGCTACAGACTGCATTGCACAGATTGATACATAGTGTTTATTATTTTTGATAGAGGATTGAGTATGCCGAGGTACAGATTGTGGCATACCGATCCGGTTTTGAGATGATGTATATATTGTTGATATATATATAGATGAGATATTTTTGATCATATGACTTGTCTTATGTGTTTGTATGATGCTTTAATGTTTTGATGTGATTGATTTGATGATTCATGTAATTATGTCGTTTGGAAATATTATGGTTTGAATGTCATGCTTTTAAAATTTAAATGAAATAATCTGATGTAAACAAATTGGTTGTTGTGGTGTGATTTGATAAAAAATAAAAGGGGACTTTTAACAATAATTTCAAAGGACATTGTCGCTATTATAGACCATTTCATGGAGTCGCCGCTCACTCGGTCGTCAAGCTAATCCCAGTATAGAAATATTGTTAAAAGTAAAAGCGTGCTTAAGAGACTGTCTTAAGACTTTGTTGTGATGATGCAAATGATGATGATGATGGTGATTTGTTTTCAGATTTCCATGAAAATAGTATGCATGAAATACAAAAAGAAAATGATTTTGCTAGGCATAAATTCCTAAGTGTGATAAAATTTTGAACAATTCCTTAGAATTTATACCATGGTTGCAAAAACTGAATTTGAACATAATGACATGAAATAGAATAAGTGTTTGTTTGTTTGTAAAGCATAATTGTGTAACATAAGGATGCAAATCACATGTTTTGATGAATTTTGTTTTTAAAATAAATGGAAAAGAAAATTAGAACGATGGTTTGCGCTAGGCATAGAATTATAGATATAGACTTATACCATCATCGCGAAATCCAAAGAAGAAAATAGATTGTTGGTTTTATTGCAAGATGCATTTTTGACTTTTGATAAACAAAATAATAATATGAAAATTTTGTTTGAAATTATTTTTGAAATTTTATGAGAAGATGTATGTAATTGCTTTGATACAAAACAAAAATTCTGAAATAAAAGGATAAAATTATTCGAAAAGAGTTACAGAAATATTTTAAATTATCTCAAAGAGAAATGTAGATTTATAAGGAATCCTCATGTGCAAATGTGAATTCATTACCGATCTTGATTTATCATAATGATACAAAATCTCTCAAATACAAATGTGTGTGCGATTGTATTGTTCATTTACCAATTTTGAGCAAGATAATTTGATACAAGTGATTTGAATTAACCAAATAAGTGTTCATTAACCATGATTTAGATGCATATAACCGTACCGGACTACTATGTAAGTCGGGTTATCAAGAGCTAGCTAATCCATAAGCAGACATAGGTCTGTACAAAAGAAGGTCGCTAATGTGACGGACATATCACCACGCTAGGAGTTACCCAAGGCCAAGCGGGTTGGGCACAAACCACCTGTTATGGGGCTTACCTCACGGTTTTGAATAATTGAGAATTCTAGGGATTCAAGCTCATCAACCCTTCTTTTCTTTTCAATGGGTAGGGAAAGGGATTTTATTGCTTTTGCTTTTGCTTTTTCTTTTCTTTTTTTTGTATTTTTGCTTGATATTTGAGATAATGCTGAAATATTGCTGTGATGATTCAAAATAACCTTTTTCTTTTCTCTTTTTCTTGAACTTTTCTTTTTTTTCCTATGCTAGGGATACTTGCTCGGATTAGCTGTAGAGCAAGGGATTTTTATTCTGGGTAGGGGTGAGCTTGTCCTTTTGTCAATTCTCAAAGATTCTAGACCATGTGCATGATAGGATAGCGGGGAAACTTTTCGCTCAAGAAACCACTTCTACTATGTAGCATAGCATGGACATTACAAATATAATCATTTTATTGTGAAAGGATATGCTTGGTTTAAGTAAATAACAAGATCAATTCTCTGTGCTCAAACTTTATTTAATGCCAATGTGGACTTTGATATAAGAGAGATTAATAATCATAACAAATAAAATCAAGATATTTATTTTTGTGTGTGTGAAAGTGCGGGATTCCAAATAAATGCTAATTTATCCAAAATAACTGAAAATAGAACTGCAATACTTCACAATTTGAGAGGTATGAAATAAAAGATGTTTTTTGAATATTTTGATAATTTTGATGAATTGAAAGAAATACAATGTGATTGTTTTTTGGAATTTTGAAAATTTACTAAAATGAGACAAGATGTACAATATATACAATGACGAAATTACCAGAATTATGCATAATATCGCTTAAGATGCATAATATTCATAGGTTCTTTTAAATCTTTACCATCTAAGGTAGCTAATTTGTATGCTCCCGATTCAAATTTAGCAGTGATAATATATGGTCCAAGCCAGTTGGGTTCAAATTTACCTTTAAGGTCTTTAGTTGCATTAGTATTTTTTTATTTTCTTTTAAAACAAGGTCGTCGACCTCAAAGGATCGATGACGAACTTTCTTAGCATATGATCTTTTAAGCTTGTTTTGGTAGGCACGAAGATGCTCCAAAGCATTGATGCGCTTTTCATCTAGGAGTTCCAGTGGTCGAGTCTGCCAGCTCGATATTCATCTCCTACTTCGGTATCTTGAAGTAGTAGAGCCAAAGAAGGAACTTCTAATTCAAAGGGAAAAATAGCTTCAGTGCCATAAACCAAGACAAAAGGTGAAGTACCTGTGGGAGTACGCACACTAGTGCGATATGCCCACAAAGTTGGATATAATTGAATGTGCCAGTCGCGGCAGATTTATTGACCAATATTTTAAGGATTTTAATTAAGGTTTTATTGGATGCTTCTGCTTGACCATTACCCTGAGGATAATAGGGAGTGGACCAGCGATGTTGAATCTTATATTTTTGGCATAATTTCTTAACATCTTTATTCTTGAAACAAGTTCCATTGTCTGAGATGAGATTTGCAGGAATTCCGAACCTACAAATGATTTGATTAAAAATAAATTTAGAGACTTGTGTTCTAGTGCAGGAAGCTAAAGGCATAGCTTCAACCCACTTCGTAAAATACTCGAGTGGCGGTTATGATGAATTTGTGTCCATCAGATGACACGGGATTAATTTTGCCAATAATGTCTAAGCCCCATTTTGAAAAGGGCCAAGGAGATGAAATAGCCTGCAGTTCTTGTGCAGGGGCATGGACAAGGTCAGCATGTTTATGGCACTTGTCGCAATGGCGCACATAATCATGTGCATCAGTTTCCATGGTAGGCCAAAAGTAGCCTATCCTAAGGAGCTTTTTAGCAATGACACTACCACTGAAGTGTCCTCCACAAGATCCATCGTGGGCTTCACTCAAAGCTGATTTGGATTCTTCTAGATTCAAACATCTCAAGAGGATACCTTCAAAAGATCTCCTATATAAAGTATTGCCAATTATTACAAATCGACTTGCTCGTCTACGTAATAACCGACGTTGGTTTCTATTAGAACTGGCAGGGAAAGTCCCATTGTGAAGAAAATCAAATATATCCGTATACCAAGGTTCAGGAGTAGTTTCATTGATTAGAAACACATCCAAAGGTTCTAAGCATGACTTATTTGAAGCGGGTTCCTGGAGTCGACGAATAATGATGGTGGCATATTCGTCATCTAACTCCAAGGGCGAGAAGAGATGCAGCTGCGGCCATAGCGTCGACCGCACGGTTGCTAGTTCGAGGAATAGCTTCCAAGGTAACTTTATCAAACAAGGACAACAACTGCAAAACATATGCTTTATATGGGCGTAATTTATCATCTCTAGTCTGATAAACTTCATTAATTTGGTTTATAACAAGTTGAGAATCACCAAAAACTAGCAGATGTTTAATTTTTAGTGCCAAAGCAGCTCGTAATCCAAGGATTAGAGCTTCATATTCGACAGTATTATTGGTGCAAGCAAATGTTAATTTAAAGGACAAAGGTATAATGTGTTTTTGTGGAGATATTAAAATAATACCCGCATCAGCCCCACTCATGCATCGGGCTCCATCAAAGTATAAGGACCATTGTTCAACATGGTCTGCCTCTAATTGAAGGCATTCATCAGGAAACTCAATGATGAGGGGATGGGTAGACTCTAAGGGTGCAGCAACTAATTGATCTGCTATGATTTGACCCTTAACAGACTTCTGTCCTATGAACGTGAGTTCAAACTCGCTTAGAGCAAGAACCCACTTTGTTGTGCGACCCGATAAATAAGGTCGACTCATGAGATACCGCAAGGGATCATATTTAGCAATGACATATGTTTTCTGATTGAGCATATAATGGCATAATTTTTGCATAGAAAATACGATTGCTAGACATAGTTTTTCTAATGTTGTGTAGCGGGTTTCATAACTAATTAAAGTTTGGCTAATATAATAATTAGCACGTTCTCTTTTCTCATCATCAAGTTGAGCTAACATAGCTCCTAAAGCAAAATCTGAAGCTGAAATATATAGGATAAATGAGCGATCAGGTCTAGGCGGTGAAAGCACAGGTGGGTTAAGGAGGTATTGTTTGAGAAGTTCAAAAGCTTCCTTGCATTCATCATCCCAATTAAAAGGGACATCCTTCTTAAGGAGCTTAAGAAAGGGATTGGTTTTGTCCGCCAGCTTATCGATGAAGCGACGGATGGCTTGAAGCTTACCTTGTAAACTTCGTAACTCAGATATATTAGTAGGTGCGGGCATATCAGTGATAGCCACAATCTTGAGAGGGTCGATTTCGATACCACGTAAAGAAACTAAAACCCCTAATAGTTTACCGGACTTGACTCCGAATATACATTTGGCTGGATTTAATCGAATAAGATATTCTCTTAACCGATTAAATACTTTTCTCAAATCATCTAAATGATCATCTTCATTAATAGAGCGAGCTATAATATCATCTACATAATCATGTAGGATATCATGCATCATATCATGAAAGATATAAGTCATGGCTCGTTGATATGTTGCACCTGCATTCTTTAAACCAAATGGCATCACTTTCCAACAAAAGGTACCCCAAGGGGTAATAAAGGCTATTTTAGCCTGATCTTCAGGAGCTATCCTGATCTGATTATAACCAGAAAATCCATCCATTAGGGACATCATTCCACTCCCAGTAGTAAAATCAATGATTTGATCCATGTTTGGAAGAGGAAAATCATCTTTAGGGCATGCAGCGTTAATATCTCTAAAATCTGTGCAAACCCTAACTTTGGTAGCTTCTTTCTTGGTTACTGGAACTACATTCGAGATCCATTCAGCATAATCAATAGCTTGTATGAAAATAACATTCAGGAGTTTTTCTAACTCCCCTTTGACTAGCAAGGCCACTTTGGGATGCATTTTTCTAAGTTTTTGTTTAACAGGTTTAGCATCCGGATGGACTACTAGGTGATGCATGACTACAGAAGGGTCTAAACCTGGCATATCTTCATATGTCCAAGCGAAGACATCTTCATATTCTTTAAGGAATGCAATGTATTGCTCTTGTTTTTCTTGGCTTAATTCTGATCCAATACTGATGATGTGAGGATTATCCTCAGTTCCAATGTTAACCTTAATGACGTTTTCTACTTCCATGTGTAGATCTCTTTCAAAATTAGGTGGGGCGGGTGAAACGCCCAATTCTTGTAATTCCTGTAAGGTTAACTTGGATAATTCATCTTGAGGAGTCGTGGCCTCAAGCTGGGCTATAGTAGGTATAGAACCATCAAAATAAAAATCATTGTGTAACAACTCTTCAACGGAGACATCATGGAAAATATCTCCTTCCAACTCATCGTCGGATTCGGCAATCATTTCAGGGTAGGCTATGGATAGCATATTGCAGGTAAAATTATTCTTTGGATACAAAGAATCTTGTTTATCTAGATAATCTTGATAACATATGAGATGGTCATCATCCTTAAATGGAAAGGGCTGACCCTTACTAGGAAATAGGCCCACACCACAGCGGGCAGGCCACGGTTCTACCTCGAAAGGTTCTTTCATACCATTTTGGAAAGGTCCCAAACCTTTCCCTTTATAGCCCAATTTAAGCATTATGGGTTTAGCTTTAATATATTCATTAGCAAAATAGCATCGAGCATATCCATCACAATGCGTCTTGATGTTTCGGGGTATTCTTCCCCAATCATATCCTTTATAAACAAAAGCACAACTTTCGACTTGGTAGATACTTCCCATAGGTTGTGGGAGGCCCAAGGTACGAGGAGAAGGTGGGAGTTTATTTAAAAGGAGGGAAGTCTGCATGGCAGTGTTGATCTCTTCGATATAAGAATTTTAGAGAAATCGGGTAAGAGCTCATCAGTGAGAGCATAAGAGGTAGAAGGAACATTTCCTTGATCTTCTGATGTGGGAAGTAGTGGATGATGATGTTATAGGGATATCGATGGATGAGTCTATGGGTATGGAAGATATAGGAGTAAAACGGGAAGCATTGGGTGTAGGTTTAGGCTCTTTTCGAGGTCCTAATGTGGTTTGTTCGAGAAGATGGTTGAGTTAAATGTATAGGTGTAGTTGATGGGGTAGATGATGTTATGGGTGTGTGTTTCACACGTTTGGATGGATGATAAGAACTAGGATGTGTGGATGACAGGGCGGGGCAAAATTGCACTCCAACGGGTTCTGCCAAAGCACACATATCAAAGGGTCTAGGATCACCATGAATGGTAACCAACTGGTTTTTAAATTCAAATTTAACACACTGATGTAAAGTGGAGGGTACCGCTCGCATCGCATTGATCCAAGGGTGACCCAGAAGTATATTGTACGATGCAGGGCAATGTACAATAAACACGGTTGTATCTAGGGTTCTAGGACCAACTTGCAAGGGTATAGTAATGACTCCACACGTTTCTTGTGTCTCGTCATTGAAGGCTTTGATAATCATATCCGTTCTTTTCATCTCATCACTCCTAAAGCCAAATCTTTGGTAGAAGTCAAAAGTGCATATGTTTAAAGATGAACCATTATCAATCAAGACTCGTTTAACAACTACATCTCCAATTAGGGCAGTAATATATAAGGGGTTATCCTTATGTAAACTATGTTGTGGGATATCTTTATCTCGAAAGTCAATACAATCGACTTCTCGAGTGATGATAGTATTGGACATGGCTTCGAGGTTGAATATTTTGAGGTACCATCATTTGGCTTAATGTGAGCATTAACTCATCCCTATGGGTAGGAGAAGATCTTAACAAGTCCAACAGGGAAATTCTAGCTGTAGTATTGGATAATTGTTCATTAATATTGTAAGGAGGCTTAGGTTGAACATTAGACATATGATTCCCTTTAGTGGGATTTTTCAAAATAAATGGAGCTGATCCATCATTCTGAGTTTGATCTTGTTGAGAGTTTTGAGCCTGTTGTCTGGTAACGGCTCCGATGGTACCTATAATGTTATATTGAAGACGCTGAACTGGTCTCGGTTGAGCGTTTATGGCTTGTTCATTAGGAAGGAACTGATTAGAAGAGGGTCGAGTAGTAACTCTTCTAGGAAATGGTTCTTCCGAAACCATAGCATCTGTGATAGGTTGAATCGGATCTGATTCGTTTTCAGAACTATTCGATTGGTTTGAGGTGATGTCTATTTCACTTTCAGTATCCGATTCTACATCACTAGGATCTGGTGTTTGAGTATTATACAGGGGTCTGGACGTAACCATGGAGAAAGTTGTGCCAAATATTTGAGGATCCTGAACAGATAATTGTCCGCTAATAGTCCCTACATATCGGGTAGGAGGGGGAACATTATGATGTTCGATTTGATTAGCCACCTCTTTGCCATGTTGCGGTAAAGGATGTTGAAATATGTCCAATGATTGATTGGCATTCTGATTCTGATTTTGGGGAATGTTCTTTTGAGCGTTATTAGGAGCATTTTGTTTAGGTTGGAAGGCTTGCACCTCCATTTCATTATTATCAATCAAGTCTTGTATTTTATGTTTTAATCTTTTGCAAGAGTTTGTAGCATGTCCAGGTCCTCTATGAAAATCACAATGTAAATCAGCTCTGTATCCGGGTATAGTTGGATCAGGTTCTCGGATAGCTGGTAATTGAATCAAGCCTCGTGCTAGTAATTGAGGAAGAATGGTTGATAAAGGTTGATTCAATCTAGTAAATTCTCGGGGTGGTTTATCAGGAGGTTTTAATATAAACTTTTCTGTTGTCTTCGTTGTATTGATATTAGCAATGTTTCTACTATCAGTGACTCCGTCACCTACAACTTGTTTGTTTTTGTACTGATTTCTAGATGTTTTCTCATCATCTTTCTTTTTAAGCTGACCTCTTCTAATGAGAGCATCTTCCACCCTTCGAGCTAAGTCTATAGCTTGATCGAATGTGGTCAAGGTAGCAATTGATAACTCATAAGATATTTGTTCTTGCAAGTTATTAATAAAAATGTCCAACATTTCCCTATAAGGTAGCACAAAGTGCAGTTTTCCTATCAACTGCCTCCATCTAGCTAAGAAATCAGCAAAACATTCATCTTTGTCTTGTTTTAAGTTGTATAGATCTTTAATGGTCACGTGCCTCTCGATGTAGGCACTAAATTGATGGACAAAAGATTCAGTTGTTTCTTCAAAATTTCTCAAAGAATGAGTGGGTAGTTGATAGTACCATTCTAATGCCATTCCTCCTAAACTTTTTGGGAACATTTTTAGTAATAGCAAGTCATCATGTGATATATCATGACATGCTATCCTAAACATGCGAAGATGCTCTATGGGATCTTCGGTTCCTTTATATATAGGCAGGACGGGCATGGGAAAGTGTTTAGGGTATGGTTGTGCTACAACTATGGGATCCAAAGGTTGACTACATATCTCTCGATAATTGTACGAGGGACGGTAGGGATCTATCTGGTCCATGCGGGAAGCTAACTGTTTCACCATGGCTTCCAGATTATTGGTTTGCCCACCATATTGGTTCGGTAGGGCATTAATATGGGATTTGTGAGCATATGATGGAGGGACATGAAGATTAGATGCTATATTGCTATTGTGTAAATTGTTGGTAGGAAGGGTGTTATGAAGAAGTCTTGAAGTTGTATTATGTTGTATCCCAGATTGTTGAAAATTGGTGTTTGGCTTCATTTTAGGTTTTTGTCGATTTGAAGCATATTGATCTATAGTTTGGCGAAATAAAGTAGTGAATGAAGGTCTCTTTTGTGTGGGAATGATTTTAGGTTCAATAACAGGTTCCTTAGGTTGGGAAACCTATTGTTGTTGTATGTTCTGAATCATAGTGACCATATCTCTATTGGATGGTCCAGCTTTATCACTTTCTTGATCAACAAAGGACAAGGGATTAGTGTGTATGTTAAACATATCTTCCATGGCTGCTTGAGTGTCACTAATTTGGCCTCTATCAATACGAACTGCCATATTAAGAGCACCAATATTATTATTGAAGAATTTCCAGAAATGATCTAAGTTATCAAAAGCAATAGTTCCGTCTGGAGCCATTCTAGGGGATGAGGATCCTTCCTCTTTAACATTTTCTTCTTGTTCATCTACAACCAGCTCATCTTTTGGCTGTTCTAGAGTTTCTCCTTCCGGAATTGGATCCTCAGGAAGGGCATTTGATTTTTTTGTTTTCTTTCCTAACCAATCTTCTTCTTCTTCTTCTTCGGTTTGTTTACCATTCCTAAGTCTAGTCATTGTGCTTAAACTTAGATTTCAGCAAATATATATATATATATATATATATATATATATATATATATATATATATATGCAACAAGCTTAAGAGGTATATATTTTAATTATATACCTACTATAGTATTAAAAATAAAATGTTTTGGTTTTGTTATGTTTTTGGTTTTTTCTTGTTTTATAACAATATTATAAAGATAAAAAACAACACACTAAATGCAAGAAACAATAATAATGAAAGCAATGATCTAGTTTTCTATAAACAATTTATAAATATCATTAACGGGCTCAAGTTCTTCAGGAGTCATGAAATGTTCCTCTTCAAATTGGAAATTGTTTTTCAGGAACTTAACAAAGTGTGCTATAGTGATATTATCTGTCTCAGACTCTGGTTGGTAGAAATAAAGTTCATGGCAATATTCTCGATATAACACAGCTCTAGGAACTCTATTCCATCTTTCCCTATCCGTAAGAACGACCTCTTGATCTTCTACACGACCTAGGAATTGGTGTATAATGGCTGCATTCTCGAGGTATTCCTCGAAGGTGAACAATTCTGAAGACACAAGAGCTCTCCTATAAGCTAACCACCTATGGCAAGCTCTCTGAAGTTCATGATAAAAAATGAGTTGATCGGGATCCAGGATTCTATCTAGGACAAACCTCTTGATTTGCCTAAGTTCAGTTGCTCTAGATGAAATGAGATCTAATCTCCTATTAAGTTCGTCCCACAAAAGTTGGTTTCTATCTGTTTCAGGCACACTAAGCACATAATTAATTTCTATGGCTGCTAATTGGTTTTCAACATTTATAGTGATAGCTAGTCTTTTCTTAGGAGCTACCATCTAAACATGATATGCAACTTAGTAGTTTTCTAATGATTTTAAATGCATCTATGTTTTTTTGTTTTTGTTTTCAAAAGGTTTTAGTTTCACGTCGGGTTCACCAAAATGTATCGCTCCAAAATTTTTGCACCCTTACCTTCAGGCTAAAGGATCCGTGCCCGGAAGGGGGATGCGAGAAGGATGGAACGGTACCTCGGACTGAGAGGCCCTTTGAAGGTCCCGCCTCTCGGGGGAGGGGTATTAAGGTGATTTTTTGATGGATGGTGGGGTTCACCAGGAAACGTTTAGTGGCAGTCTCCACGCCTAGGTTGGGAATGTGTTTGATGTGTTCAATTTTGCATTTAATCATTCAAATCCTAGGTTTGGCCAAATGAATCTAAGTTGTTCTATATGAAATGCAGATTTAAATGAAGACAAAAAATAGATTTAAGCAAAAAATACAGAGAATAAATTAAGTGAAGAAATCCATACCTGATCCGGATGTCCGATGGAGGTTCTAATTTTTGAAGCGAGTCAAGATCGTCTTGAATTTGACAGGATCGTCTCGATCTGACAGGATCGTCTGAGATCTGACGAATTCATTGACGAATTCGTCAGAGACCTACAATCAGAGAAATGGACACAGAATACGAAAAATGCAGCTATGTTGATAAAGGAAAATGATGTGAAATGATAATAATGATGTTAATAAGATAATCCCAAATAGAAATGCAAGTAAATTATCATGCTTTAATAGCTAATCATGATTTTATTATGTATTTAAGCTACATGGGTGAACTCCAAGATGCAGAATAACATGAAATAATAATAAAACTAACTAGATGCAGAATAAAATAGCAGAAAGGTATAGGAAAAGCGCAAACTCTAGGCACTGATTGCCCCCAATGTTGACTACAGTCGAAATCATCTCGAATTGGGACGTGATCGTCCGAGATTGTACAAGATCATCTACGACGATCTGAGCTTGCTCCGGCTGAAGAATAACAGAGTTCCTACAAAAAAACTTGGAAAAGCACAAAGGCAGGATGATGATCCAAGATGGTATAATGCACGCAATAGAATCAAATTACAGGAAAATTCAGCCAGGGGAATGTCAAGGGGAGGGCCTAAGATTAAATAGGCATAGGAGGGAGGTTAGGAGGTTGGGGATCATCCCAATTTGGGAGATCTCCAATGGGGGAAGTCTCTAACCGCGCAGACACGCTTTTCCCAGGTTAGAGACGTTGTTGAAACAAAAGCTAATTATGAAAAATCAGTTTTGGGACGAAATCGTTTGGACGTTCTGCTCCAGACGAATTCGTCCGATCTGAGGCGATATCGTCTGATCGGCGACGATATCGTCCAACGGACAAAACAAACTCTAAAAATGGCGCAAAAAATGAGGAAACGGGTAGCAGGCGGTTTTGGAGCGGTTTTGGGGTTGAAATTTGAATTTGAATTATTACTAAGGTAATTTTAATTATTTACTAAGGTTTACTATGCCCATTTTAGGGTGCTACACTTAGATAAGGATAATATGAGGGTTTAGTTCCTTTCTTATTGATGCTATTGATCTATGTTTGGATTGGCCATTTAGGCCCCTCACATTTCATGATATTACCTTCATTTATGATATTTAGCATGTTGTTTCTTCCCTCAACCCAAGGATGAGGTAAATTAGGTTTTAAGGGAATCCATAATCAAGTTATTGATTTTTATCTCCTCCTATGATCAATACCATCTAAGATTCATTATATATATCCACTTTCATTTCTCTCTTCCTAATATACTGGTTCAAGGATTTATCCACATTTCAATCATTACCTGCATCTTCTCCTCCTCTCTTCTAGTTTCTAGTCACAGGGCCTAGAGTAACTATCCTTTCCCTTCTTTTAACTCATTTACCAATGGATTTAAATACTTATTTACCTCTAAGGGATAAGCCTCCTTTATTAATTATTTAATAGAATCGATATGGGATTCTACAATATAATCCATATCTTGGGAGTTTTTATTTCCTTCCATAGATTGAGATATATCTTCTCCTAAACACTCAAAGGAATTTTTTCATATAGAGTCAAACAAAAAATAGTTTGAATTGAGAATCAATGGGCTTAATTGAATCATGGGCTTCAAAATATTTCCCTCTTCTCTCACTTGATGATCTTCAAGATATCACAAAGCTTCCTAGTCCTCTTGAGTATTTAAAATAATTTTCTTTGATGAACCTATTTTATCCCCTTGACAGGTGGTGGGATCAACTATTTTTTTATAAAGACAAACTTGGTTCTATTTAGGAAGTTTTTTATTTAAAGGGAATAGGCTATAAGAGTGCCCTTGTTTTTTTTAATAGGTACATAAGAAGGGTCTATTGTCATACGCTATCTCTTGGAACCAAATGTTCTCTTTAGAAACTAGTTCTATGGAGTTGGGAAGATCCACTTCAAGGTCAACATTTAAACACATTCTAGCATATACCATTCTTGATTTAGCCCTCATAGTAGAGTTAATCATGAGGATATCTGCTATAGCCCTCACTATTCCATGTAGGATTTCATCATGCCAAAATTGGAATGGAAGGCATGGGAGTCTTTCCTATAATGGTGTCATGTTGATTATTTGAGAGTTTGAATCAAAATCAAGGCCTCATTTACATAGAAAGAGATATCACCATCCAAAAAACTAGGAACCTCCCCTTAGGATTTGATTCATGTCATATTCATAGTTTAGTTTAATAAGAAAATAATATTTGGAGAGCACTACAATCTCCATATGACCCTATGACTTCCATTTAGAGAAGGCCCATTTGTGGATAGAGTGTATGTTAGGATGTGGACCTACGATTTTTTCCACCAGATTACTAGCTCCTTAAGCCATTGTTATCTTCAAGAGTTTCACAAGGACTCAAAATTTTCCTTGCTCAAAATGCAAGTCAAAGTTACTACTTAGAACTTTCCACTTCCCAAAATCCTTTAGAAAAACCTCTACCTAGTACTTTCCTCTCAAATCAAAAGATACCTGTAAGGAAAGAAGACCCTACATTAGCCTCAAAGGGGCAACTTTCCTTGAGAGTATCTACAAACTCACATAGATTTTTATTGTCACATTCCCATATAAAAAAACCCTCTCTAGACCCTTTCTCACTTATTTCAATTCAAATTTGTATTGAGTTCTTTAACATGGCAGTTAGTGGGGCTACTATTTTTTATATAACCTTGGAAAATTTATCACTAGTAGCCAATGAGACCCAAAAATTCTTAAATTGCCTTGAGAGTTTATGTCTTAGACCAATTTGTATGGCTTCAATTTTCTTTAGGTCAATATTGAAATAATGATCTTGAAATAGTTGCAATATTTGGTCTAGATGTTTTGGGTGCTCTGTCCAAGTGTGACTATAGATGAGAATGTCATTGAAGAAGACCAAAATAAACTTGTGAAGGAATGGGTGTGTGATATTTTTCTTGAGGTTATAAAAGGTAGAATGTGCATTAGTTAGGCCAAAAGGCATGGATAATAGTTCATAATTACCCTCTTGAGTTTTGAATGTAATTTTTGAAATGACTCCATCTTATTAAATGGTATTTAGAGCAAAGATCTTATTAGTAACCTACTATTAAAATAAAACCCACTCACACAAAATAATAAAAAATAACTAAAATACATCAAATAATATAATAACACTATGTAGAAAGCAATGGTAAAATTGAAACAATCTCACAAACAACTTAGAATCATAGGCCTCTTCAAGGGGGCAAACTTCTTCAATATTTCATTAAATTACAAAAAAATATACATTCGTACATGGATTCATATCTTTTAATGATAAACTCCATGAAATCCTACCCTAAGGCTTAAGAGTTGGCTTACATACAAAATTCCACTCAAGCTAGAATCTTCTACCAAACATCGGTTACAATCTTGATAATAGTTACATGAAATGTCTCCACTTGGCTAGGTGCCTTACTTACCACATACATTACAAAATATTACAAAATAAAATTATAGATGGAATCCCCTACATTGGAAGTGGGTCAATACATAACCAAATGAGAATTAAAAATAACATTAGGATGGGATCCTAGCATGCCCTTCCCCTCCATAAAGCTTTTTCCTATAAGTTGAAGATGAGGAAACTAGTGTTGGAGTTGGTGGAGAGACTCCCATGTAGCATATTCTATCTGGAGTCGACGACATTAAACAAGGACCTCAGTAATAGTGTGGTTACAATGAGTGTGATTCTGATGATCCAACAACTATTCGATCTTGAGTAAGATAGAACCTTCTTCATCCAATTATTAGAGTGTAGATTGACCCTGTATTTGAATGTCATCTAGTTTTGGGTTGCATCCAAATTCATCTTTATTTGGCAGAGGACATTGACATGTTGAATGAGAGTAGTGTTGACTGCATGAACCCTGGAGCTACCTGAAATGTAAGAGGAAGGTTTGAGTGGAGGGCACCCATAAACTATTTTAAATGAGTTAACCTTGGTTGTTGTGTGATAGGAAGTGTTGTACCACCACTCGGCCAAGGGAAACCACTTTAACCATTGATTATGATGATTAGAGGTAAAGCAATGAAGGTAGATCTCTAAATATTTATTGACAATATCTATTTGACCATCCATTTATAGATGATAAGATAAACATATTTTGAGCTGAGTTCCCTACAACTTAAGTAATTCTTTCTAGAAATGACTAGTAAAAGTTAGATCATGATCAAACACAATGGAGGTGGGCATACCATGAAGGTGAAAGATAGAATCAAGAAAATTTTGGGCAATGGTGGAGGATGTGTAAGGATGGGAGAGGGAAAAAAAATGAGCATACCTTGAAATATGATTCATTACCATAAAAATAATAAATTTTCCTTCATACTTAGGTAACCCTTCAATAAAATCCATGGAAATATCGATCTAAACTTGGGAAGGAATGGGAAAGGGTTGGAGAGTGCCTAGAAAAATGCACTATTTTACCTTTCATTTTTTGATAGGTATCACAAGCTACCACAAAATGATGAATGTCCTTTTTCATACCCTTCTAGAAGAAAGTGTACTTGGGCCATTCATATGTTTTGAGAATTCTTGAATGTCTTGTAGATGGTGTGGCATGCAGATCCTTCATGAGAATTTCATGAAGGAGAGATGTGTGGGAAATAACAAGGTGTTGGTGGTAATGCAAATCATATCCATCCCAAGTGTATCTAGGGCATGAAGTAGAGTCAACGTGTAGGGAGGAAACCAAAGTTTGCAAGCTTGAATTGGAAGTACCTCCTATCATAGGGAATCAATCCACTATAGAATGGGTTATGAAATAATGCATAGCATACTGTGAGCCTCAATTTAGTGAGAGAGAGTATAGACCATAATGTTCTCCTTGAACTTATTATAAGTGATATCATAATCATATCCCATGAGCTTAGAAACTTAATCTTGTTGTTTGAGGGTGGCAACCCGTTGCTCCAAAAAGTATTTAAGTCTTTTATGGCCAATTTTAATGAAGAAACTATGCCCAATGAGATATGGTCACCAATGGGTTACCACATATATAATTGCTAGCATTTCCTTAGCATAAGTGGATTTACCTAGATTATGACTAGAGAGTGCTTTACTAGTAAAATCCAAGGGTAACCCTTCTTGCATCAAAACTATGCCAATGCCATAACCAGTGGCATCACTTTCACTAACAAAAATCTTTGAAAATTCTAGCAGGGCTAAGACTGGCATGGTGGTCATAGCATACTTCAAATCTAGAAAATACTATTCAATGGGTCCTATCCACAAAAAAGAGTCATTTTTTAACATGGAAGTGAGGGGAGCAACAATTTTTAATTATGAATAAATTTTCTATAATAACCTGTAAGCCCTAGAAATCCCAAAATACCTTTGAGAGTGTGAGGTTTTGGCTATTCCTGTACCACCTAGATCTTCTTGGGGTTAAACTTTATGTCATATTTTGTGATAATGTGTTCCAAGTACTCCACTTCAATCAACCCAAATGAAAAATTGGACTGCTTATCATAATTTTGATGTTGAGCCAACAGTTGTAAAGTCTGATCCATATGAATGAGGTGCTCTTCCCATGAGTGGCTATAAACCAAAATGTCATCAAAGAAAATAAGGATGAATTTTTTAAAGAATGGGTAAAAGATGTTCATGAGGATTTGAAAGGTGGAAGGAGCATTAGTCAAGCCAAATGTCATCACCAAAATATATAGTGACCTTCATGAGTATGCAAAGTAATCTTGGGAATATCCTCATCTTTGAACTTGATCTGATGGTACCTGAATCAAAGGTCTAATTTGGATTACATAGTCCATGCAGCTTGTCCAGTAATTCATCCACCACTGAAATAGGAAACTTATCCTTGATGTTGATTTTATTGATCTCACAGTATTCAATACACAAGTTCCAAGACCCATATTTATTGCATACCAATAAAATTGGAGAAGAGTAAGGACTGTTACTTGGCCTAATGATACCAACTTGTTGAGCAAGGTGCAGCGACAATATTGTCATTGTTGTCAACACAGTCAGATAGATCGATTGATGCAGTGGATAGGAGTTAAGAGGTTATTCAGAGTATGTACAGTGATTTTCCAAGAAGATCGAAGTGGCCCATATGCTAAAGATCAAAGGAAAAGACAAATTGAGCAAGAAAGAAAAAGTGTCGCGATATCGCGACATGTTGAGGAAGAAAGAAAAAGTGTCACGATTTCGCGACATGTAGAGCAAGAAGGAAAAAGTGTCACGATTTCGCGACATGTTGGAAGAGAAAGAGTAAGAAAGAAAAAGTGTCACGATTTCGCGACATGTTGGAAGAGAAAGAGCAAGCAAGAAAAAGTGTCACGATTTCGTGACATGTTGGAAGAGAAAGAGCAAGAAAGAAAAAGTGTCACGATTTCGTGACATGTTGGAAGAGAAAGAGCAAGCAAGAAAAAGTGTCGCGATTTCACGACATGTTGGAAGAGAAAGAGCAAGCAGGAAAAAGTGTCACGATTTCGCGACATGTTGGAAGAGAAAGAGCAAGTAGGAAAAAGTGTCGCGATATCGCGACATGTCGGAAGAGAAAGAGCAAGCAAGAAAAAGTGTCGCGATATCGCGACATGTCACATTTTCACGACCAAAAGAGAAGAGAAAGAGCAAGAGAGAAAAAGTGTCACGATATCACGACATGTCGCATTTTCGCGACTAGAAGAGAAGAGAAAGAGCAAGAGAGAAAAAGTGTCGCGATATCGCGACATGTCACAACCAAAAGAGAAGAAAGAGAGCAAGAGAGAAAAAGTGTCACGATATCGTGACATGTCGCATTTTCACGACCAAGAGCAAAGAGAAAGAGTACGGAGGTGAAAGTGTCACGATATCGCGACATGTTGTATTTTTGTGGGCTAAATTCAAGAAAAGGACAAAGGTGTAAAAATGTCATGATATCGTGACATGTATTTTCGTGGCCAACAGCAACAAAAGAAGACAAAGAGGTAGAAATGTCACGATTTCGTGATAGGTCGCATGTGCGCGATGCAAGAAGAAGAACCCAACTGAAATAAGAAGTGTGACAGTGAACGGACGTCACTATGGCATTTACAGGGATAGTTACAAAGTGAATTCATGCAGCTAAAATAAGAAGAGTGAACAAAAGTCTATACAACAGTTACAGGGACTGTTACAGAATGAAATCTTCGAGCGATGGATATATCGAACATCTTCATTAGTTGAAGCCGACGAAGACCGATGAAAGCCGACGAAGACAAGGAGTTACATTATGAAAATATTGTTATAAAAGCCGATGAAGACCAGGAGTGCAATGAAAGCCGACTAAGACTAGGATTTACATTATGAAAATATTGTTATAAAAGTCAACAAAGACTAGGAGTGCAATGAAAGTCGACTAAGACTAGGAGTTACATTATGAAAATATTGTTATAAAAGGAGGGTTGCTTGGAGAATTGAAGTGTGTCGAAAAAGTGCTAAGTGCGGCTATGAGTGCGCAGAGAGAGCAGAGTGCGTAGAGAGCAAAAAGGGCGAAGACGAGCGCTAAGTGTGGTTGTAAGGGCATAAAGTGTGCGAAGAGAGTGCGCAAAGGGTGCGTAGAGTGTGCGAAGAGAGTGCAAAGAGAGTGCATAGAGAGGTGGCTGAAAGAGGGCAAAGTGCGACTATAAGAGCGTAGAAGATGTGTGTGTTTCATGAATAGTGAGAGAGATTGGGTAAGCAATAGACCAGTCAGGGTCTTGTAAAAGCGAAGGTATTTTTCTGTCAAAACTTCTAGATTCAAAATTGAAGTCCAAGTTGCTGCTTGGCATCAGGGGTTGGTGCTCCTTCCAGTTGGTGCTGGTAAATCAGGGGTTGGTGCTCCTTCCAGTTGGTGCTGGTAAATCAGGGGTTGGTGCTCCTTTCTGTTGGTGTAGATAAATCAGGGGTTGGTGCTCCTTCCAGTGGGTGCTGGTAAATTGATTGTAAAGTTGGTGCTTTGCAAAGGCTGGATTTGGATGGGAGTCCAAGCAGTCATTTTTTGAGGAGTAGCCAAATTGGTGAACCTCGATAAATCTTGTGTTGTGTGATGTTCTCTTGTAATACTTGCTGTATTTGGTTTTAAGTTTTAATTGTTTTAGCTTTAAGAGTTATGGATTTAAGTTTAAAGAACTACACTGATTCACCCCCCTCTCAGTGTCATTGTGAGACTAACAATTGGTATCAGAGCCAAGTTCCTGAACAAGCTTAACCATCTAGGGTGATCTTGGAAGTGACACAATGGCAGGTGGTGAAGGCTTCTCATCAAACAAAGCACCATTGTTTGATGGATCTAATTACACATTCTGGAGATTCAGGATGCTGACATATCTTTGTGCTTTGGGATACGACATTTGGGATTCAGTAGTTAGTGGATACACAATACCCACCACTCCTCCAACCGATGTTGTCGGTAAGAAACTGTTTGAGAATAACTCAAAAGCAAAGAATGCTATCATGTGCGGATTAGTGGATAGTGAACTGGTAAAGATCATGAGTTGTAAAATGGCAAAAGAAATATGGGACAAACTAAAGAGTATTCATGAAGGAGACGATAAGATCAAGGAGGCCAAGTTACAAACACATCGAGCTCAGTTCGAAGCATTAAAGATGAATGACGATGAGAACATAGAGGCATATATGTTGAGAGTTAATGAAGTCATTAATGCGATTAGAGGACTCGACGAGGAAATCGGAGACTCTGTCATCGTGAAAAAGGTATTAAGATCTCTTCCCCAAAGATTTGATTCTAAAGTCTCATCTATAGAAGAAGCTAAAGATCTAAATTACTTTAGTATGGATGAGATGCATGGTTCCTTGACTGCATATGAGATGAGAATAGGAAAATCTAAACCCACAGACAGAGAAGTTGCTTTTAAAGCCCTTAAAAATATGAAAGCAAAACAAGAATCCAAGGAAGAAGAGACATCAGATGAAATGGAAGCAAACTTTGTTCAAAAACTAAAAAGGGGAAAAGGAAAATATAGAGGAAAGTTACCGTTTAAATGTTTCAACTGTGGAGGCGTTGGGAATTTTGCAGATAAATGTCCACTTAATGAGAAGAACAAAAGTGATGAAGGATCGCACCAAGAAAGAAGTGACTGGAAGAAAAAACCAAATTTCAGAAAAGGCAACTTCAAGAAGAAAAGTTTCATCTCCAAGAATGTCAGTTCATCAGAAGACAACTCCGGTGAGGATTCTGAAGAGGAAACAGGTGAAGCTCTTTTCATGGCACTCGAAGAAGAAAAATAAAAAAAAGAACAGGAATGTGATGAAGAAGAAATTGATGCAGAAATAAATTTGGAAGAGGAACTAATTGCAGCTCTGGATGAATTGAAGATAGAAAGGAAAAAGAATAAGAAAATTTCAAGAAAGCTTGAGGATGCAAATGAAATCATAACCAGTTTGAAAGTACAGATAGAAGAATACAAGAAAATATCTGAAGATCTCGAAGTGCAAATAACCATGAAAATAGATTATTGCAACAAGCTAGAAGAAGAGAATGTTGGTTTAAGGATGCAGATAGAAGAGATGAATCGTAAAATTAGTTGTTATCACAAACGCGAAGAAAGTTCTATGAAGCTGGATAAGATTATAAATAACCAAAGGCCTACAGGCATCAAATTTGGTTTGGGCTTCGTCGAAGGAGAATCATCAAATGGATCAAAGGCCATAAATGTAGAATCCATAAAGAATGAAGATAAGAAACAGGTTGATCAAGGAAAAATGACTCATGCAAAAGAAAGCAATAATGCAAGGCACGAAAGGAGAATTGACAATGATGGATTCACCAATGTCACACATCAAAGAAGAAGAAGATTTATGGCTCCTACGACAACATGGCAAAGACCATCACCCAGGTTCAATCATCCCTTTTCTGGTTACTATTTTAAATGCAATGGTTATGGACATAAGATTTTAGACTGCAAGTATAATGTAGGACCAAGGAATTTTACCAGTAGAAATGTTTTTTCACCTCTGATGAATTATGTAGTAGAATGTTATAACTGTCATAATTTTGGGCACATTGCAAGAAATTGTCGAAGTACATTTGCATCAAATCAATTTTAGGGAAGAAAATTTCAACCAAATGGGATGAGACAAAATAGAAAATTTCTCGAAAAACATGCACAAGCTACTGAAAAGGAAAAGTCAAAACAAGAGCCCAAAACTGTAATCAAACCAGAGTGGAAAGAAAAAGAGCGACTTAAGGAAGAAAAGGAATCCTTGATCGTACAAACAACATTTAAAGCATAGAATAAATATACACCATGGATACTTGATAGTGGATGCTCCAGTCATATGACAGGTGACAAATAGAAATTTGAGAAGTTACAGCAATATGAAGGTGGTTCAGTAAAATTTGGAAATAATGATGGAGCTAAGATAGTTGGCAAAGGTTCAGTTAAGATTAGTGATGGAAAAATCAAGTCAAAAGAAGTCTTGTTTGTGGTTGGTCTGAAGCATAACTTGTTGAGCGTAAGTCAGATTTGTGATAGAGGTCATGAAGTGATTTTTAAGAAGCAGGGTTGTGAAGTCAGAAAAACAAATAGTGGAAAATTGATAGCAACTGGATCAAGGACATCTGGAAACCCGTACACTCTCTCGGAGACTTTAGAAGGAGCTTGCTTGATTGGACAGGAAGAAGAAAATTGGTTGTGGCACAAGAGGCTCGGTCATATCAGTTTTGATAATCTAGTAAAATTCAACTCAAAAAACTCAGTGAGAGATATTCCCACCATTGGCAAACCATCAAATAGCATTTGTGCTTCATGCCAAAAGGGGAAGCAAACTAGAGTCACATTTAAAACAAAAGAGTACTACACAAGCAAACCTTTGGAACTAATACATACTGATTTATGTGGACCCATGAGAACGCAAAGCATAAATGGTGACAAATATTTTATGTTGTGTATAGATGACTATTCCAGAATGACATGGATATTTTTTTTGAAGCATAAATCAGAAGCCCTTGAAATGTTCAAGATTTTCAAAAACCAAGTTGAGAATCAAACAGGAAAAAGGATTAAATGTTTAAGATCAGATAGAGGAGGAGAATTCATTTCAGAGGAGTTTATAGAGTACTATGAAAAATATGGTATTAGGAGACAGTTTTCAGAAGCCAGGACACCTCAGAAAAATGGTGTGGTAGAAAGAAAGAACAAGACAATGCAGGAAATGGCATGGACTATGTTGATTGAGAGCAAAGTAGCAGACAGATTTTGGAAAGAGGCAGTCCATACTACGGTATACATCCAAAATAGGTGCATGTTGAGGACGCATGAAAGCAAAACTCCCTATGAGTTGTGGTTCGGTAAAAAGGCAACAACAAGATACCTCAAAGTTTTTGGCAGCAAGTGTTACATCAAAAGAACTGAAGAAAATCTTGGTAAGTTTGAAGATAGAGCGGATGAAGGTATTTTTCTTGGCTATTCATCAAAAAGCAAAGCTTACAAATGCTACAACAAGAGGCTAAAGAAAATTGTGGATAGTGCCGATGTTAAAGTTGATGAAGGTAGGGAACGAGTAATTAGCTATGAAGAGAACTACCCAATTTATGAAGAGGTTATTGAAGGAGATGAGGAAAAGGAAACGAAAAAGAAACAAAAAATTGACTCAGATGATTCAAGTAGTGACTCAGAAGTGGAAGAAAATAAGAAATTCAAAATAGGCAACTGGCAAAAAAATCATCCTAGAGAGCAAATAATTGGAGACCCCACAGTTGGTGTTCAGACAAGAAGAAGAGTAGTAAGTAACTACTCTCTATTATCCAAGATTGAGCCCAAAAATGTTGCTGACGCAAGCAAATATGAAAGTTGGATGAAGGCAATAAATGAAGAATTAGATCAGATCGAGAAAAACAAAACTTGGGAGTTAGTACCAAGACCTGCAAATAAAAATATAATCGGTACTAAATGGATCTTTCGAAACAAATTGAATGAAGACGGACAGGTAGTCAGGAATAAAGCAAGATTGGTATGTAAAGGTTATGCACAAGTTGAAGGTATTGACTTTGAGGAAACCTTTGCACCAGTGGCTAGACTAGAGGCAATTAGAATGTTTCTGGCTTTAGCAGTTTACAAGAATTTCAAAGTTTATCAAATGGATGTGAAATCAGCGTTTTTGAATGGGAAACTTGAAGAAGAGGTTTATATTGAGCAGCCGAGATGGTTTCCAACTTGGTGATGATCCCAACTTGGTTTGCAAGTTGAAGAAAGCATTATATGGCTTAAAACAGGCACCCCGAGCATGGTATGCAAGGCTAGACAACTATCTTACTCAACAAGGGTTTAAGAAAGGTATGGTGGATAGTAATTTGTATGTCAAAACAAAAAATGGCCATCTTATTGTTCTTGTTGTATACGTAGATGATATCATATTTGGCAACAACAAAGATGAGTCGTGTAAATATTTAGCAAATAAGATGTAGAAAGAATTTGAAATGTCAATGATTGGTGAACTTTCATATTTCCTCGGGTTGCAAGTTAATCAAAATGAGAAGGGCATATTTATTTCTCAAATTAAATATGTGAAAGAGATGCTAAAAAAGTTCACAATGGAGGATTGTAAGCCAGTTAGCACTCCCATGACGACGAGTTGCAAGTTGAGCAAGGATGACAAATCTCCACATGTTGATCAAACCATGTACAGATCTATGATTGGGAGCTTACTGTACTTGACAGCTACCAGACCAGATATTTTGTAGGCAGTATGCATGGTAGCATGATTTTAGGCTAGTCCCAAGGAGACTCATGTGACAGCAGTGAAGAGGATTCTTCGGTACCTCAAGGGTACTATGGAGTATGGGTTATGGTATCCGAAAGGTAAGGACTTCACCCTTATTGCGTATTCGGATGCAGATTGGGTGGGATGTGTAGATGACAGAAAGAGTACCAGTGGAGGTGCATTCTATCTTGGAGAGAGGTTGGTCACATGGCACAGTAAGAAACAAGAGTCAGTCTCCTTATCCACAGTAGAGGCAGAATATATTGCAGCGACAACATGTTGTACGTAGGTATTATGGATGAAACAAACCCTGAAAGATCTTGGTATTAACTTCAGTGAGCCAATTTCAGTTAAGTGTGATAACACCAGTGCCATTAACATCTCAAAGAATCCGGTTATGCATTCTCGCACAAAACATATTGCTATCCGGTATCACTTTTTGAAGGAGAAAGTTGCGGAAGGTGAGGTTAAGTTGGATTTTGTTCCAACTACAGAGCAAGTAGTGGATATCTTCACAAAACCATTGCCCAAGGAAGTCTTTGAGTACCTTCGTAATAAATTGGGAGTGGTCACGCTTCCCAAGAATTGACTAGCTATCGGGACCACATTCTCATGGGGAGCATTTATGTATTTGTTTATCTTTTTGCTCATGTTTGTGATTTTTGCTAAGTGTAATAATTTTTTCCTGAGAATGTTGTGCATGGACTCAGGGGGAGTCTGTAGCAACCCTTTGGTATTATTGTCAAAGGGGGAGAAGAGTTACAGGAAATTGCACGTGTGTTGCCAACAATTCCAAAGGGGGAGATTGTTGAGCAAGGTGCAGCGACAGTATTGTCATTGTTGTCAACACAGTCAGATAGATCGGTTGATGCAGTGGACAGGAGTTAAGAGGTTATTCAGAGTATGTACAGTGATTTTCCAAGAAGATCGAAGTGGCCCATATGCTAAAGATCAAAGAAAAAGACAAGTTGAGCAAGAAAGAAAAAGTGTCGCGATATCGCGACATGTTGAGCAAGAAAGAAAAAGTGTCACGATTTCGCGACATGTAGAGCAAGAAGGAAAAAGTGTCGCGATATCGCGACATGTTGGAAGAGAAAGAGCAAGAAAGAAAAAGTGTCACGATTTCATGACATGTTGGAAGAGAAAAAGCAAGCAAGAAAAAGTGTCACGATTTCGCGACATGTTGGAAGAGAAAGAGCAAGAAAGAAAAAGTGTCGCGATTTCGTGACATGTTGGAAGAGAAAGAGCAAGCAAGAAAAAGTGTCGCGATTTCGTGACATGTTGGAAGAGAAAGAGCAAGCAGGAAAAAGTGTCACGATTTCGTGACATGTTGGAAGAGAAAGAGCAAGCAGGAAAAAGTGTCACGATATCGTGACATGTTGGAAGAGAAAGAGCAAGCAAGAAAAAGTGTCGCGATATCGCGACATGTCACATTTTCGCGACCAAAAGAGAAGAGAAAGAGCAAGAGAGAAAAAGTGTCGCGATATCGCGACATGTCGCATTTTCGTGACCAGAAGAGAAGAGAAAGAGCAAGAGAGAAAAAGTGTCGCGATATCGTGACATGTCGCATTTTCGCGACCAAAAGAGAAGAGAAAGAGCAAGAGAGAAAAAGTGTCGCGATATCATGACATGTCACATTTTCGCGACCAAGAGCAAAGAGAAAGAGTACGGAGGTGAAAGTGTCGCGATATCGCGACATGTTGTATTTTCGTGGGCTAAAGTCAAGAAAAGGACAAAGAGGCAGAAATGTCGCGATATCACGACATGTATTTTCGTGGCCAACAACAACAAAAGAAGACAAAGAGGCAGAAATGTCACGATTTCGCGACAGGTCGCATGTGCGCGATGCAAGAAGAAGAACCCAACTGAAATAAGAAGTGTGACAGTGGATGGAAATCACTATGGCAGTTATAGGGGCCGTTACAGAGTGAATTCATGCAGCTAATGTTGGCAATTTTGGGTACATTGGGTACATTACCTTTGCTCAAGTGTTGATGTTGTCATTGATGTCAAGAAGCGGAAAGGTTTTTTGTGAAAACCAAGGCATACAAAATAAAAGGTTTTATTTAAAACCATGGACAATAGATTTGAATTGGGTTTTTCTTAAAACCCAAGCTGGCTCTTCGTTTCATTGAAAAAGGTGCCCCCGTGATGAAGATATTTAATTTTAAATATCTAGTTTAAATTTTATTTATTTAAAATTTAAATTAATATTTTAAAATTAAATTAAAGTATTTTTTGACGTGTTTGGAAATGCCGACGTGTTTTGTAATGCATCGAAGTGCATATATAATGGGGCTAATAAATTCATTTCGGTGTGTGTGTGAATCGATATAAATCAGAGTGCATTTCGTTTTCGTCTTTGTAGCGAAGGAAGATGTCAAGCATTGATGGCGAAGGAGAAATATCTGCGAGAGTTAGTGTGGGATGGAGGCAACGTCGCGAAAGGGTGTAGTCATCACAGTTGAAAAGGAATGTCCTGCTGGAACTCTTCGACGAATGTAGTGAGACGTCAAGCTAGAAGTCAAATAGAAGAAGAAGCACCGTCGCAAATTTTTGATTGCAGATCATCGAAAGGAGGTAACACCATGCAACAATCCATCAACAAGATTGAAGGAGTGAACGTTGAAAATCGTTAGCAGGTTCAACAAAACCTAGAAGTCGTAGTTGCTGAAGTTGGAATAGTTTCACGCAGTGTGCTAGGGTTTCCACATGGACGACATAGCTTCGTATGCTGGACTGATGTAGTTGTGCTGATCTAGATGACACAAGGCTTGCAGTGATTGCAGTTGGATACCATAGTTTGGACATACTAACTACAGGAGTGCAGGTAGACCTCTACGATTGCGCTACTCTAGCAGATAGGTATACACGTGGCAGCGAGATGCTATAGTCGTGATAGTGAAAATGGTAGCAAGGCAATTGGTCAAAAACCGCGTGGAGGTGAATCATTGTAACTTGTTCAAGAAAGTTTTCAACGCTAAAGGAAAACATTCAAACAAAGAACAAAAGGACAAAAATGTAAGGAATTATTTTGCTTTCATAAGCTTTACTATGTATGTTTTAAAAGGAGTAATAAGGGAGTTATAAGGTTATGAAATGTTGTGATTTAATTTATTTTATGGTACAAGTGGTTTTAGGAGAGATAAGGAAGTTGTGCAATTAAGGGCTTTGGTGATGATTATTGAAAAGTGGATTAATTTTGATTATGTAATGATCTACTAACCCTTGTGAAGATTGGCAAAAGAATTTTGTGATGGTGGCAGATTTCCAAAGGGGTTCCTTCACTTCAATAAGGTATGGGCACATTCTTCTTATGAGTATGATTGGTGTATGTTTTCCTGAAATAATATTGGAGTGAAAAGGTATTCAACAAGGTTTCCTTTGGTTGGGTATAAGTCCTAGTTTCTGGTTTGTTGAAGACTACTTATGCATTGTTATCCTTGATGAGAATTTTGGTGAATGCATAATTCTGGTTAGAGGTAGTGGAAGCATTGGGCACTAGAATTTATGTTTGTAAGTCTTGTTACTTGCATTGAGACGATGAAAACCCTTAGATGGCTGTTTTGATAGTGATGGATAAGTTGCTTCCATAGTGGTTGTGTTGATGACGTTAGTGCTTTACTTGATACATGATATTGGGCTTACTCCATTGAGTTGATTTGAACAAGTTATTCTTTGCATTTGGTGATATTCTGTTGGTGGCTATTTTTTTCAAATATCTTTGGAGGGAAAAGGATTTCTACTTGTTTCCTTTTCTAGTTGTGATTGGTTGAATACTTCAAGGTTAATGTTGAGTTGAATGATGTTGGTTAAACTTTGTCTTTGACCATTGTTGTTGAAGCCCTAATTGTTTGAGAAAAGATATTGGTTGTTGGAAAGAACATGAGTATCATTGTTATATGACATATTGCATGGTTGGCAATTGTTGGGTTGAGTTTCATGTTCTTGAGAAAAGCATACTACATCTATCTTATTCTGTTGAGATTGAGATTGAGTTGAGATTGAGATTGGGAGTTAAGTATAGAACATATTGAGTCTCTAAAAATTATCTTTATGATTCTATGAGGTTGATGAATCACATTGGGTCTCTAACAATTCTCTTTGTGGGTTCGCCAAGCAAGTTTTTCTTGATGAACTTGTGAGCAGGTTTTGGATAGGTTCCATTGGGGACTTGTGAGAAGATTTGGATAGGTCCTAGCAGAGGACTTGTGAAGCTGAGTTTGATAGTTCTATCAGAGAACTTGAGGACAGAGGTGCATTGGTTCTATGAGAAGAACCTGAGGATAGATTTATGCCAGACAGAAGGACTGTGTTTGGTGCAGATCAAAAACAAAGGACAAGGACATTTGTGCTAGACCGAAGGACTATGTTTAGTGCAAATTCGAGGACCAGCTTTGAAGTGATAGAGTTGAGGACAGAGGTCTCTAGCCAGAGCAGGGAATACAGGTGTTTTCTATGGATAGAGTTCCATTTGCTAAGGGCAGCGAAGGCAGAGGTCTTCTAGAGGATCACCAGCCAGAGAAGAGGTAGGGGAAGGTATCTCCTTTGAGCAGAGGCTCATAAATTCAGATTGGGGGAAGGTTTCTCCTTTGAGACGAGGCTCATAAACATTGTAATTGGGAAGGTTTCCCAAAGAACTTTGAGATAACTTTTAGAGAAGAATTTTGTGGATGAATCACATCAAAATTGTTGTGTCACTTTGTGGATGATCTTGTGCATTGTTTTGATATTGCTTTGAATATTGTTGTGGTTGATCCACAACACACCCCAAAATTGGGGACCCACCTTTTTGCAGGCTTACAGGAAAGGATCTCAGTGACCCATATGCCAGAATTGAAAAAAAGAGAAAATGCACAAGTGTAGAAAGGGGTCGCGAAATCACGACAGGTAGCAAAATCGCGACATGTCGTGAAATCGCGACCGAAACCGAAGAATTGTCATGAAATCGCGACATGTTGGAAAATCGTGGTCAACGCGGTCAATGGCAACAAAATAGAAAAACTGTCACGAAATACGTGTCGGTGACCAGGAGGAAAAAAGTGTCACGAAATCGCGACGTGTCTGTGACCAGGAGGAAAAAAGTGTCGCGAAATCGTGACGTGTCTGTGACCAGGAGGAAAAAAGTGTCAAGAAATCGCGACATGTCGGTGACCAGGATGAAAAGGATGTCGCGAAATCGCGACATGTCACTGAGGAGAAAAGAAAAGGTGTCGTGAAATCGCGACACGCCGTCGGAAAAGGATAAGAATGGTCGCGATTTCACGACGTGTTTTGCCGAAGCGTACGGGTGATGAAAAGTGTCACGATTTCATGACGTGTTTTGGAAAGGTGTACGAAAGCGGAAAAATGTCGCGATATCACGACAGGAAACAGCTAAAGGACTCGATGAGGAAAGACGTCACGATTTCGCAACCGATTGCAGCAAAGGTGTACGGACGGAGAAAGTGTCACGATTTCGCGACATGTTTTGGCAAACTGTACGGACGAAGAAAATGGTCGCGATATCACGACAGGTTTTTCCAAGGCGTGCGAAACAGAAAAATGGTCACGATTTCGTGACGTGTTTCGGGGAGGCGTACGAAAAAAAAAAGTGGTAGCGATATCGCGACAGAAAGCTGCATGAAGGTCCAAGGGGGAAAACGGTCGCGATTTCGTGACGAGTTTTGCAGAAACGTACGGAGGATGAAAGGTGTCACGATTTCGTGATGCATTTTGGCAAAGTTGTACGGTACAAGGAAGATGTCACAAAATCATGACGGAAATGAAAATCAGGCTCGAAGCAGAGAAGTGTCACGATTTCGCGACGTGTTTTGGCAAACTGTACGGACGGAGAAAATGGTCGCGATTTCGCGACGTGTTTTGCCAAGGCGTACGGAAGATAAAAGCGGTAGCGATATCGCGACGGTTTGTCGAAGGAAGGCAAGAGAATGATAATGGTCGTGATGTCGTGACGCAAAGTTGCCTAGGAGGTCCGAGAGAAAAGTGGTAGCGATATCGCTACCATTCGAGGAAGAAGGCTCAAAGGGTTAAAAGGGTAGCGATATCGCTACGAGAAGTTGCCGGAGGTCGACAAACAAAAAACGGTCGCGACATCGCTATGGGGAGCTGATGAAGGCGTACGGCCAGGAAACATGTAGCGATATCGCGACATGTCACGATTTCGCGACATGTCACCATTTCACGGTCGGGAAGGTAAACAGGCGGACTTGCAGTTTTGTCGGGTTTTTTCATAGAAAAGCGTTACAGCAGGCGCAAAAAATGCGTGACACGTGGCATACAGGTGTCAAACTTGCAGAGGCATTGCATGCAGAGATGAATTTAGGAGTGTTTCCAAATTTGAGCATGAATCAAAGCGAGAAAAAGCAAGAATTTGAAGGGTCGCCCACAGGAAGAGGAAATGAAGCGACGGAGGAAATCGAAGAGCCATAACAATGCTATAAAGCCAAAAATGCAAATTGAAGATGGGTTGGAAATTTCCGAATACGGAGTTGCAGAGACGAGAGCTTTGTGCTATTCTAGGCCCGTACTTGGGCAATTTCCTTCTTTTTGTTCTGGGATTTTCTTTTACACCTGGAAAATTTTTGAATGTAATCGAGATATTCTTTAATACAAAATACAGAGAGTTGGCATCTTATTGGATGAGAAAGGAGTAACTTTTGCATGCATGATTTAAAATTTATATTTCCCTTCCAGATTTCTTAGGTTTTTAGGTGAAGTTAATGCAAGATCTCTTGGTTGCTTCATGCGAATGCCTGTTTTCTGGAATTACCATAGAAACCCTCGAGACTCGCACCTGGCCTATTTGGATTGTGTGGATGTGCAGGTTCATTAGGTTAGGTTGCATGTAGAAAGCCTCAATATCTTCGGTTTCATCGGATTAATGACAACTTTCTGACTGTAATCTATTTTTATTGTTACTTTTGTTTACTTTTGTCTTTGCTTTTCAAACCCATATTTTATTTTTAGCAGTTTAATTACTGTGTTTGAATAAATCACTAAAAATCCATCAGAATTAAAGGTTAAAGCAGATTTTATTCATTTTGAGTCCATTGAAAGTTCAAAATTAATAAACCACAAGTGCCCCTTGTTAACATCCACTTGCAAACCCTAAGGTGTTCTTGGCATTTCATTTTAAACAGCATCCTTGATAATCAATAATTAGCATAATAAGAACCTTGGAGAAATCGTTTTTCTTTGCAAGCAGAGGATTTAGGACTCGGATCCTACAGGAGAGTGTGTTTTCACAATCGGGTTAAAACACCACTCAACAGATTGGCGCTAGAAGGAGGGCGAATCGGTTTATCTATTTCAATTTTTATATCTAAATATTTTGTTTTTGATTTAATTCTAAAATTATTTATGGCTAAACTGCAACACTATTTTTGCGTTTGTTGCAGGTTTTCTTCGAACTAGTCGAGGGTTTCCTTAGGTAGGCTGGACCCACCACGTCGTATTGCGACCAGGTCTCAAAAAATTAGAGAAACCATTTTTCACGACCTTACTGGTACTCCCAAGTGTAAAGTCAAGCAAGTCGTAAGCACTCTAGTAGCAAAAGGCCTGTTTTCTCCAGGAGCGTCGAGTGGACCTACACCAGTAATATCCATTGCCCCTAGTGTGCCTATATTTTGTAACATTTCTTTTGCTATTGTAGGTCTGTCTACATCAATTATGAGTCAAATGGCTCAAGCTCCAGCAGCTCCTTGGTATGGAGCTAACAATACTCCTTTGAATATTGCTGGGGATATACATGAAATCCCCAAGAACATTGAAAGATTTATGCCTAAATACAAGCCAGATGGCCTAAGAACAGCATAAGAACATATCCAAGCCTATAGAGATGTTTTAATTAGGTTGCAAGTTCAGCATGAAGATGTAGCCTGCAGACTTTTCCCCATGAGCTTGGATCCAATAGCATATGAATGGTATATATGCTTGCCAACTGGTTCAATCACCTCTTGGACACAAATGGAAAATGCATTTGTCAATCAATTTAGGTCGCCCTTAGATCCCGCAACTATTTACAATCAGTTCATTACATGCAAACGGGGCCAAGGGGAAACAATCCGAATGTTTAATCAGATATTCCAAAATAACTATAACAGAGCAATTAGACATTTTGCCATCGATCCTGCAGTAGCTTTGCAGATATATTTTGGGGCATTGGACCCCATGACAACCATGTTTGCAAGGCATAATCCTTAGGTCACCATGCTTGCTTTGGCCTATAATGAAGCCATGACTATTGAGCAGCAATTGACACCGCAAGGCTATGGGTTTACCCAAATGCCTATGTTGGGACAGGGTGCTCCATATGGTCAAGTTCCCCAGGAAAATCAGCTCATGGCACAACAAATTCCAAGTATGAACGCCTTCCCATATCAGCAGCCGTATCCATCAGCACCCACATATGCACCCATTCCAATCCAACCAATCGCAGCCATTCCACCTGTTCCTACATTTTTGCAGAATAGTCAATCAACTACGCAGGAAACTAGTCAAGTCAATCCTCAAGCCATAGTTCCTGTTCCGAATCCAATCCCAATTCAAGGTATCAATCCATTTGGGAATCCAATTCCTTAGAACCCCACCCAAATGTGGAATCAAGACCCCATCAATTATGCAAATCCAATGGGGGTTAATAACAATGTGGTTCCACCGAAGGATGTCCTTTCGAAAGTCGAAGAGCTTAAGAAACTAGTACATAAACTAAGTAATGACAGGGTTCAACAACAGAAGCATGAGTCCCATGCCCCTCACCCAAGTCAGAATTTTAACAATAGAGGGAGGCACTGGAACACTAAGCCAAACAATGGGGGAGTTCCTTCTCCCATTGCTAATCAATTAGATGCTTCTGCAGGCCCCAACCAATCCAATTCTCTTTTGAATCTTTCAGATTTGGCATGGGAAAGAGGGTGCAGGTTACATAACACAAAAGAACACAATGAAAGGAATTGTCCTGAGATAGCTAGATACACTCATTGTCTTCAAGCACAAGTTGATGATTTGGAACTGGTATCAAATGAGGATCCATCGTATCAGCAAGATGAAAATATTATGGTGATGGAAACAGTATATCACCAAGAGGGTGAGAGCGAGGAGGAAGAAGATGAAGTTTTGGAACAGGAGGTGCAATCTTTTCAAGATTTTAGAAAGGGGACTCATGGGTACCATTTGAGGAGTAAGTCTAAAGCCCCTAAAACCTCATCAACACCTCCAAACAATTCTATTATTCCTCCAGATACAAAGGCAAGTAACAACCCTCCCCCTCCACTCAGAAGAGAAATTTCTAATGACGTCTAGAAGACAGTCAAATTTGAAAAACCAAATTATGACGTAGTGGAGGATATGAAGAAGTCCAAATCTAGCCTTTCATTCCTAGACGCAGCTAAATTGCCTGGTCAAAAGGAGGCGTTGATAAGAGCTTTGAACTCACCTGATCCGATGTGGAAGGAAAAAAGAGCTGAATCCCATCTGATTTTATGAAAGGAGAGAAGGGATGTCCCGCCATTCTTATTAACTCTAAGAATTGTGGGTAAGAACTTGCATAACTATTTGGTAGACACAGGAGCCATGAGCAACCTCATGCCTACGGAGATATGTCAAATGCTGGGTCTACAACCGGTTTCATCCAAATGCACGGTCTTGCAATTGGACCGTTCAGAGGTAAATGTAGTAGGGACCTTATATGATGTCAAGATTCAATTAAATTCTGAACCCGGGGTCCAAACAGGTTGTAGAAATTTTGGTGGTTAACATCCCAAGTAGGTATGGAATGTTACTTGCGAGAGATTGGATGAAAATGCTGAATGGCTATTTTGCAACAGACTGCTCGCATATGTGGCTGCCATGGAAGGGCATTGCTAACCAAATCAGAGTGGAAAACGAACCGAGGCTTAAGGAGATTATAACAGATTTTAACAAGTCGAATGAGGTTCAGTTTTTTGAGCCAGACCTAGGGGTCTATGCTCTTGATGTTGAGAAAGCTGTTGATGAACTGAAAGAAGAAGTGTGTCATGGTAGTTCTTCTGAGGAAAAGGATCACATGTGGTTGCTCAAGTTTGATGGATCAAAATCTAGATAGGGAGCAAGATCTAGAGTCGAGCTCACTGGTCCAGGAGGTAAACCATTATTGGCTACCTACAGACTGCAATTCCCTTGTACAAACAATGTGGCAGAATACGAAGCATTGATCTACGATTTACGTCTAGCATTGAGCAAACATGTTAAATGCTTGAAGGTTTTGGGAGATTCTGAGTTGGTTGTCAAGCAAATCAAAGGACAGTATACATGCCGCGACAAAAGACTGAGCCTTTATAGGACTAGGGTTATGGACCTCATGGAGGAGTTTGATGCATTCAACATAGCCCTTATTTCTAGGAGATGGAATCGAATAGAAGACTCTCTTGCAGTCGCCGCGGGCATGTTAAACCCGGTGGATATAAAAAGATGTAAAAAGTTTTCCATTGAGCTGGTTCCTTGTCCATCAATACCTGATAATGTGAAGAATTTCCAGGTTTTTGAGTGTGACAGGTACATCTTCAAGTTTGTCACAAACTCGGGTATTTTTGAAAATCAGGTGATCGATGAGGAACAAAGGTGGCAGGATGAAACATAAGAAAGTGAAACTGCGTATCAATCCAACAAAATTCCTAAAGACGTGGTTTCATTAGAAAAGATGTTCGACATGGAATGCAAGAACAAGAAAAGAAAAAGAGTCCCGCTCCCCAAAGATGCATGCGATTCAATTAATCTGGGGAGTGCATACAATCCAAAGGAGGTGTACATAGCAAAGGCATGTACAGAGGAAGAAAGGAGCAATATAATACAGGATTTGAAGCACTACATAGATTGTATTGCTTGGAACGACAATGAGCTGAAGACTTACAACCAGAACATTATCACGCATACCATACCTTTGAAGACTCCAAGCCTTTTAGGCAAAGACAGCGAGTTGTTAACCCGCTATTGGAGCCTTTGATCGAAAAGGAGGTTAAAATATTATTGGAAGCGAAAATCATTTTTCCCGTTAGGCACTCAACCTGGGTGGCTAACCTCGTTCCAGTGAGAAAAAATAGTGGAGAGATTAGGCTGTGCATAGATTTTTGAAATCTTAATAAAGCCTCCCAAAAAGATAATTATCCATTGCCATCAATCGATGAAATATTGCAAATGGTAAATGGATTAGAAATGATGTCCTTTCTTGATGGATATTCTGGGTACAACCAAGTTCTTATACATCCAGATGACAGGATGAAAACAACATTCACTACCAAGTGGGGGACATTTGCATATAAGAGAATGTCGTTCGGACTGTTAAATGCTGGTGCAACTTTTCAACGTGCCATGGATTACGCATTCAAAGGACTAATAGGCAAATGCATCATCGTGTATGTGGATGATATCCCAGTTTTCTCGAAGAAGAGAGAGGATCATGTTAAAGACTTAAAGAAGGTGCTTCAAAGATGCAGGGAACATGGAATTTCATTAAATCCCAAGAAATGCATTTTTGGAGTGATAGAAGGGAAACTGCTAGGTCACATTATTTCGAAGGAGGGAATATCCATCGACCAAAAAAGGATACAAGCTATCCAAGACCTACCTCTCCCGAGCAGTAAAAAGAATTGAGGTCTTTCTTTGGGCAAGTCAATTTTGTGAGGAAGTTCATTTCTAGCTTTGCTGAGATAGCTAAACCTCTAAACCAAATGCTCAAGAAAGATGTGGACATAAGGTGGAACGAGGAAAGTAAAGTGGCTTTCCAGAATATCAAAGACGCCATTTCCAAATCCCCGGTCTTGATAAGCCCAGACTATTCCAAGCCTTTTTACATTTATGCTTTTGCATCGGAGCATTCCTTGGCGAGTGTATTAACCCAAAAAGGCGAAGATAATGCCGAAAAACCCATTGCATTTTTAAGTGCCCCCCTAAAAGATGCCCAATTAAAGTATTCAATCCTTGATAAGAAAATGTATGCACTTTTTAAAACTGTAAAAAAATTTAGGCATTACATCGTACACAGCAGAATTATTGCCATTGTGCCCGATTCTGCTGTCAAGATCATGTTTTTACAGAATGAACTAGGTGAAAAGAGAGGAAAGTGGATTGCAACCATCCAAGAATTTGATCTCGAAATCCAACCAATGAAACTAGTTCAAGGACAAGGACTGGCAAAGGCGATCGCATAAAATGATCCGCAAATAATAGGTCAATGCTCAAACATAGAATACATGGCTAAGGAGGACTGGTATGTTGATATTGTGCAATTTTTATTGACTGGTAAGTGCCCTTCTAATTTGAATTCAACACAAAGGAGAGCTTTAAGGCTTAAATATATTAACTATCTGATAAATTCTGGTGTGCTTTATAGGAAAAATCATGAAGGTATCTACCTGAGATGCTTGAGCAAAGACGAAGCCGCCAGGGTGTTGCAAGAATTTCATGGCAAGCATGGAACTGGTCATGGTGTAGCCAATGCTACAACACACCAAATCCTGCGAGCAGGATATTACTGGCCTCATATATTCAAATATGCACATGCTCATGTGCGATCTTGTCACATCTATCAAGTGGCTGCAAATAGAGAAAGAAATGCAGCCATGCCGTTGCAACCTGTAGTCAAAATGAGACCGTTTGCACAGTGGGGACTGGATTTTATCGGGGTTATTAACCAAAATTCTTCTGACTCTCACAAATTTATTTTGACAGATACAGACTACTGTACAAGGTGGATAGAAGCGATTCCCACTAAACATGCCACCACGGACGTTGTGATTAAATTCCTTGAGGATCAAATTATCACAAGATATGGAATGCCCGATTCTATTGTCAATGACAATGGTAAAGCTTTCATTTCCACACAATTTGCAGAGTGGGCATATGATAATAAAGTGAGCTTAAAGTTTGCATCCAATTACTATCCTCAAGGAAATGGGTTGGCCGAATCTTCAAATAAGAATTTGTTGAATACTATTAAGAAGTTGCTGGAAAAGAATCCTCGGGACTGGCACAGTCAACTAAAGTTTGCCCTTTGGGCAGATAGGACCAGAGTGAAAGAATCCATAGGGAATACTCCCTATCATTTGGTCTATGGGCAAGACCCGATATTTCCAGCAAATTTGGAGCTGCAGACCTTACATTTCATACAAGAGTACATGGGGACAAATGATCAAGTTGAAGCTAGATTGAGCCGGTTATTGCACCTGGATGAAAATCACATGAACAAACACCAGGAAGTCATCAAGAGATGGTTTGATAGAAGGGCCAAAGTTAAATCATTCAGAATTTTAGATTTGGTGTTACTATGGGACAAAATACATGAGGAAAAAGGAAACCATCAAAAGTTTGATTGTCTCTGGTTAGGCCCATATCAGATTTCAAAAATTCTTGGGAAGAACACCTTCAGGCTAAAAACCTTAGAAGGGAAATATTTCATGCTGCCGGTTAATGGGCAGATTCTAAAGCATTATTTTAGCCCTTAGGTTGTGAGACTTTGATATTATTCTTTTGGTGTTGGTGAAGGATTTTCATATTTTGTTTTTTATTGTTTAGGATTGTTAGTTTAGTCAGGATTTTGATTATGGATTTGATTTCAATTGACATGTGTGTTAATTTAAAAAAAAAAAAAAAAAAAAAAAAAATTGAGATGTCAACTTATGCTTAAGGATTAGGAGAATATGAAATATTGGAATTGTCTTGTAAAAGCTCCACAAATAGCATAAATTTTTTTTAAGTTATATTGTTTGACTTTGTGATATATGAAAGAATCAGTTTTGCATGACAAATCATTTCATTCACAATTCAAGAAGTAATGCATTCATACTCCATCTCACCTCACATACATTTCATTTTAGTTGCATATGCATCTTATGTACAAGCCATGAAAGTATGTCAAATCCTCTTAGGGTTGTGTTATAACATATATGTAAGTAGCTCCTAAGGTTGGAAACTGAGTCTTGAGATATCTAGAACCAAGCACGTCTCATAAATTAAAAAGGATCTTGAGCAAAATGATCAAAACCTAGCTTGGAGGAAAAGGTTGATCGAAAGTGGTTTTCATGTCTATCCTATTATGCAACATGATCCTAAAACAGCGGTTTTGACCACTTCCATAGAACTTAAAGCCCACATGGATTAGTAAGGATAGGGTGTAAATTCTCATCTCGGTTGGTTGAGAATCTGATTCCCCAAAGCTCCTATGTTTTCATTTCATAATTAGTCTTGGATTGTAAGGATCATACTATTTGTCCTCTGCAAAGGATGGGTAGTCATCCCCAAGGTTTAAGCAACAGAATTAATGATTTATATCTAAGGTTTGGATTGTAAGGATCGTACTACTTGTCCCTAACCAGGATGTGTAGTCATCCCCAAGGTCCAAGAAATAAAAAAATAAATAAATTTTTCCCATCTCATCTTTATTTTGGATTGTAAGGATCGTACTACTTGTCCTCTGCAAGGGATGGGTAGTCATCCCCAAGGTCCAAAGAAATGGAGATAAGTTTTGGATTGTGGGGTTAGATATGCCCATGCATGGCATCATGTCTTGCCTAAAAAAGCAAGACCACTGATTGTCTAGAGGGTTAGACTAGCATGACCATTTCTTCCATAACTGGTTTAATTATTTTGCTTAAAGTGAGGTAATGAAATCTAAATCAGAATAGTAAGGATAAGGTTAAACTCTCATCTCGGTTGGGTGGGAGTCTGATTCCCCAAAGTTCTGATTTCACATTCACTTGCACATGGGTTCTAAATAGTAGGGACTCATAACCAACTTTGGGATACAATAAGGAAATGAACTTGTGGGTCCTAAGAGGGTTTGGAAATCTTGAATGCTTGTACATAATAGTAGAAGAATGATCATGCTTATTAGGAAAAGCAAAATCTCCTAGCTCATTCATTTAGGGTCACAAATCATTCACCATCCCATATATGCATTCATGCAAAACTGATAATGGAATGTTGAGCAATTTCAAACGATAGGGAATGAAAACACATTGCACACACTGAGCTAATACTTGATGATTCTGATGATTCATGTACTTCTAATCTTTGGGCATTTGTTATTTTGCTTATGTGCTAACATGTATTTACGAGTTTGTGATATGTTTCAGGTTGGGTTCTTACTAAAATGCTCAATAGCATTTGACAGCAGAGTCGCCATTTGTTGTGGTTGATCCACAACACACCCCAAAATTGGGGACCCACATTTTTGCAGGCTTATAGGAAAGGATCTCAGTGACCCAGATGCCAAAATTGAAAAAAAGAGAAAATGCACAAGTGTAGAAAGGGGTCACGAAATCGCGACAGGTAGCGAAATCGTGACATGTCGTGAAATTGTGACCGAAATCGGATAATTGTCACGAAATCATGACATGTCGAAAAATCACGGTCAGCATGGTCACTGGCAACAAAATAGAAAAACTATCACGAAATCACGACGTGTCGGTGACCAGGAGGAAAAAAGTGTCACAAAATCGCGACGTGTCGGTGACCAAGAGGAAAAAAGTGTCGCGAAATCGCGACATGTCGATGACCAGGAGGAAAAAAGTGTCGTGAAATCGCGACGTGTCAGTGACCAGGATGAAAAGGATGTCGCAAAATCGCGACATGTCGCTGAGGAGAAAAGAAAAGGTGTCGCGAAATCGCGACACGCCGTCGAAAAAGGATAAGAATGGTCATGATTTCATGACGTGTTTTGTCGAAGCATACGGGTGATGAAAAGTGTCATAATTTCACGACGTGTTTTGGAAAGGTGTACGGAAGCGGAAAAATGTCGCGATATCGTGACAGGAAACAGCTAAAGGACTCGATGAGGAAAGACGTCACAATTTCACGACCGATTGCAGCAAAGGTGTACGGATGGAGAAAGTGTCATGATTTCGCGACATGTTTTGGAAAACTGTACGGACGAAGAAAATGGTCGCGATATCACGACAAGTTTTTCCAAGGCGTGCGAAACAAAAAAATGGTCGCGATTTCACGACATGTTTTGGGGAGGCGTACGAAAAAAAAAGCGGTAGCGATATCGCGACAGAAAGCTGCATGAAGGTCCGAGGGGGAAAACGGTCGCGATTTCGCGACGAGTTTTGCAGAAACGTACGGAGGATGAAAGGTGTCGTGATTTTGCGACGCATTTTGGCAAAGTTGTACGGTACAAGGAAGATGTCGCGAAATTGTGACGAAAATGAAAATCAGGCTCGAAGCAGAGAAGTGTCGCGATTTCGCGACGTGTTTTGGCAAACTGTACGGACAGAGAAAATGGTCGCGATTTCGCGACGTGTTTGCCAAGGCGTACGGAAGATAAAAACGGTAGCGATATCACGACGGTTTGTCGAAGGAAGGCAAGAGAATGACAATTGTCGCGATGTCGCGACGCAAAGTTGCCTAGGAGGTCCGAGAGAAAAGTGGTAGCGATATCGCTACCATTCGAGGAAGAAGGCTCAAAGGGTTAAAATGGTAGCAATATCGTTATGAGAAGTTGCCGGAGGTCGACAAATGAAAAACGATCACGACATCGCTACGGGGAGCTAATGAAGGCGTTCGTCCAGGAAACATGTAGCGATATCGTGACATGTCACGATTTCGCGACATGTCGCCATTTTGTGGCCGGGAAGGTAAACAGGCGGACATGCAGTTTTTTCGGGTTCTTTCGTAGAAAAGCGTTACAGTAGGCACAAAAAATGCATGACACGTGGCGTACAGGTGTCAAACTTGCAGAGGCGTTGCATGCAAAGATGAATTTTGGAGCGTTTCCAAATTTGAGCGTGAATCAAAGCAGGAAAAAGCAGGAATTTGAAGGGTCACCCACAGGAAGAGGAAATGAAGCGACGGAGGAAATCGAAGAGCCATAACAATGCTATAAAGCCAGAAATGCAAATTGAAGATGGGTTGGAAATTGTCGAATACGGAGTTGCAGAGACGAGAGCTTTGTGCTATTCTGGGCCCGTACTTGGGCAATTTCCTTCTTTTTGTTCTGGGATTTTCTTTTACACCTGGAACATTTTTGAATGTAATCGAGATATTCTTTAATACAAAATACAGAGAGTTGGCATCTTATTGGATGAGAAAGAAGGAGTAACTTTTGCATGCATGATTTAACGTTTATATTTCCCTTCCAGATTTCTTAGGTTTTTAGGTGAAGTTAATGCAAGATCTCTTGGTTGCTTCATGCGAATGCCTCGTTTTCTGGAATTACCACAAAAACCCTCGAGACTCGCACCTGGCCTATTTGGATTGTGTGGATGTGCAGGTTCATTAGGTTAGGTTGCATGTAGAAAGCCTCAATATCTTCGGTTTCATCAGATTAATGACAACTTTATGACTGTAATCTATTTTTATTGTTACTTTTGTTTACTTTTGTCTTTGCTTTTCAAACCCATATTTTATTTTTAGCAGTTTAATTACTGTGTTTGAATAAATCACTGAAAATCCATCGAATTAAAGGTTAAAGCAGATTTTATTCATTTTGAGTCCATTGAAAGTTCAAAATTAATAAACCACAGTGCCCCTTGTTAACATCCACTTGCAAACCCTAAGGTGTTCTTGGCATTTCATTTTAAACAGCATCCTTGATAATCAATAATTAGCATAATAAGAACCTTGGAGAAATCGTTTTTCTTTGCAAGCAGAGGATTTAGGACTCGGATCCTACAGGAGAGTGTGTTTTCACAATCGGGTTAAAACACCACTCAACAGATTGGCGCTAGAAGGAGGGCGAATCGGTTTATCTATTTCAATTTTTATATCTGAATATTTTGTTTTTGATTTAATTCTGAAATTATTTATGGCTAAACTGCAACACTATTTTTGCGTTTATTGCAGGTTTTCTTCGAACTAGCCGAGGGTTTCCTCAGGCAGGCTGGACCCACACGCCGTATTGCGACCAGGTATCAAACAACCGAAGAAACCATTTTTCACGACCTTACTGGTACTCCCAAGGGTAAAGTCAAGCAAGTCGTAAGCACTCCAGTAGCAAGAAAGGAGTAACTTTTGCATTTTTCACGACCTTGTGCTATTCTAGGCCCGTACTTGGGCAATTTCCTTCTTTTTGTTCTGGGATTTTCTTTTACACCTGGAACATTTTTGAATGTAATCGAGATATTCTTTAATACAAAATACAGAGAGTTGGCATCTTATTGGATGAGAAAGAAGGAGTAACTTTTGCATGCATGATTTAATGTCTATCTTTCCCTTCCAGATTTCTTAGGTTTTTAGGTGAAGTTAATGCAAGATCTCTTGGTTGCTTCATGCGAATGCCTATTTTCTGGAATTACCATAGAAACCCTCGAGACTCGCACCTGGCCTATTTGGATTGTGTGGATGTGCAGGTTCATTAGGTTAGGTTGCATGTAGAAAGCCTCAGTATCTTCGGTTTCATCCGATTAATGACAACTTTCTGACTGTAATCTATTTTTATTGTTACTTTTGTTTACTTTTGTCTTTGCTTTTCAAACCCATATTTTATTTTCAGCAGTTTAATTATTGTGTTTGAATAAATCACTGAAAATCCATCAGAATTAAAGGTTAAAACAGATTTTATTCATTTTGAGTCCATTGAAAGTTCAAAATTAATAAACCACAGTGCCCCTTGTTAACATCCACTTGCAAACCCTAAGGTGTTCTTAGCATTTCATTTTAAACAGCATCCTTGATAATCAATAATTAGCATAATAAGAACCTTGGAGAAATCGTTTTTCTTTGCAAGCAGAGGATTTAGGACTCGGATCCTACAGGAGAGTGTGTTTTCACAATCGGGTTAAAACACCACTCAACAGATTGGCGCTAGAAGGAGGGCCGAATCGGTTTATCTATTTCAATTTTTATATCTGAATATTTTGTTTTTGATTTAATTCTGAAATTATTTACGGCTAAACTGCAACACTATTTTTGTGTTTGTTGCAGGTTTTCTTCGAACTAGCCGAGGGTTTCCTCAGGCAGGCTGGACCCACCACGCCGTATTGCGACCAGGTCTCAAACAATCGGAGAAACCATTTTTCACGACCTTACTGGTACTCCCAAGGGTAAAGTCAAGCAAGTCGTAAGCACTCCAGTAGCAAAAGGCCTGTTTTCTCCAGGAACGTCGAGTGGACCTACGCCAGTAATATCCGTTGCCCCTAGTGTGCCTATAGTTTGTAATATTTCTTCTGCTATTGTAGGTCTCGTCTACATCAATTCTGAGTCAAATGGCTCAAGCTCCAGCAGCTCCTTGGTATGGAGCTAACAATACTCCTTTGAATATTGCTGGGGATATCCATGAAATCCCCAAGAACATTGAAATATTTTTGCCTAAATACAAGCCAGATGGCCTAAGAACAGCAGAAGAACATATCCAAGCCTATAGAGATGTTTTAATTAGGCTGCAAGTTCAGCATGAAGATGTAGCCTCGCAGACTTTTCCCCATGAGCTTGGATCCAATAGCATATGAATGGTATATATGCTTGTCAACCGGTTCAATCACCTCTTGGACACAAATGGAAAATGCATTTGTCAATCAATTTAGGTCGCCCTTAGATCCCGCAACTATTTACAATCAGTTTATTACATGCAAACGGGGCCAAGGGGAACCAATCCGAATGTTTAATCAGAGATTCCAAAAGAACTATAACAGAGCAATTAGACATTTTGCCATCGATCCTGCAGTAGCTTTGCAGATATATTTTGGGGCATTGGACCCCATGACAGCCATGTTTGCAAGGCGTAATCCTCAGGTCACCATGCTGGCTTTGGCCTATAATGAAGCCATGACTATTGAGCAACAATTGACACCGCAAGGCTACGGGTTTACCCAGATGCCTATGTTGGGACAATGTGCTCCATATGGTCAAGTTCCCCAGGAAAATCAACTCATGGCACCACAAATGCCAAGTATGAACGCCTTCCCATATCAGCAGCCGTATCCACCAGCACCCGCATATGCACCCATTCCAATCCAACCAATCACAGCCATTCCACCTGTTCCTGCATTTTTGCAGAACAGTCAATCAACTACGCAGGAAACTAGTCAAGTCAATCCTCAAGCCATAGTTCCTGTTTCGAATCCAATCCCAATTCAAGGTATCAATCCATATGGGAATCCAATTCCTCAGAACCCCACCCAAATGTGGAATCAAGACCCCATCAATTATGCAAATCCAATGGGGGTTAACAACAATGTGGTTCCACCGAAGGATGTCTTTTCGAAAGTCGAAGAGCTCAAGAAACTAGTGCATAAACTAAGTAATGACAGGGTTCAACAGTAGAAGCATGAGTCCCGTGCCCCTCACCCAAGTCAGAATTTTAACAATAGAGGGAGGCACTGGAACACTAAGCCAAACAATGGGGGAGTTCCTGCTCCCATTGCTAATCAATTAGATGCTTCTGCAGGCCCTAGCCAATCCAATTCTCTTTTGAATCTTTCAGATTTGGCATGGGAAAGAGGGTGCAGGTTACATAACACAAAAGAACACAATGAGAGGAATTGTCCTGAGATTGCTAGATACACTCATTGTCTTCAGGCACAAGTTGATGATTTGGAACTGGTATCAAATGAGGATCCATCGTATCAACAAGATGAAAATATTATGGTGATGGAAACAATATATCACCAAGAGGGTGAGAGCGAGGAGGAAGAAGATGAAGTTTTGGAACAGGAGGTGCAAGCTTTTCGAGATTTTAGAAAGGGGACTCATGGGTACCATTTGAGGAGTAAGTCTAAAGCCCCTAAAACCTCATCAACACCTCCAAACAGTTCTATTCTTCCTCCAGATACAAAGGCAAGTAACAACCCTCCCCCTCCACTCAGAAGAGAAATGTATAATGACGTCCGGAAGACAGTCAAATTTGAAAAACCAAATTATGACGTAGTGGAGGATATGAAGAAGTCCAAATCTAGCCTTTCATTCCTGGACGCAGACTAAATTGCCCGGTCAAAAGGAGGCGTTGATAAGAGCTTTGAACTCACCCGATCCGATGTGGAAGGAAAAAAGAGCTGAATCCCATCCGATTTTGCGAAAGGAGAGAAGGGATGTCCCGCCATTCTTATTAACTCGAGAATTGCGGGTAAGAACTTGCATAACTATTTGGTAGACACAGGAGCCACGAGCAACCTCATGCCTACGGAGATATGTCAAATGTCGGGTCTACAACCGGTTTCATCCAAATGCACGGTCTTGCAATTGGACCGTTCGGAGGTAAATGTAGTAGGGACCTTATATGATGTCAAGATTCAATTAAATTCTGAACCCAGGGTCCAGAAGGTTGTAGACATTTTGGTGGTTAACATCCCAAGTAGGTATGGAATGTTACTTGCGAGAGATTGGATGAAAACGCTGAATGGCTATTTTGCAACAGACTGCTCGCATATGTGGCTGCCATGGAAGGGCATTGCTAACCAAATCAGAGTGGAAAACGAACCGAGGCTTAAGGAGATTATAACAGATTTTAACAAGCCGAATGAGGTTCAGTTTTCTGAGCCAGACCTAGGGGTCTATGCTCTTGATGTTGAGAAAGTTGTTGATGAACTTAAAGAAGAAGTGTGTCATGGTGGTTCTTCTGAGGAAAAGGATCACACGTGGTTGCTCAAGTTTGATGGATCAAAATCTAGACAGGGAGCAAGAGCTGGAGTCGAGCTCACTGGTCCAGGAGGTAAACCATTATTGGCTGCCTACAGACTGCAATTCCCTTGCACAAACAATGTGGCAGAATACGAAGCATTGATCTACGGTTTACGTCTAGCATTGAGCAAACATGTTAAATGCTTGAAGGTTTTGGGAGATTCTGAGTTGGTTGTCAAGCAAATCAAAGGACAGTATACATGCCGCGACAAAAGACTGAGCCTTTATAGGACTAGGGTTATGGACCTCATGGAGGAGTTTGATGCATTCAACATAGCCCTTATTTCTAGGAGAGGAAATCGAATAGCAGACTCTCTTGCAGTCGCCACGGGCATGTTAAACCCGGTGGATATAAAAAGATGTAAAAAGTTTTCCATTGAGCTGGTTCCTTGTCCATCAATACCTGATAATGTGAAGAATTTCCAGGTTTTTGAGTGTGACAGGCACATCTTCAAGTTTGTCACAAACTCGGGTATTTTTGAAAATCAAGTGATCGATGAGGAACAAAGGTGGGAGGATGAAACAGAAGAAAGTGAAACTGCGTATCAATCCAACAAAATTCCTAAAGACGTGGTTTCATTAGAAAAGATGTTCGACATGGAATGCAAGAACAAGAAAAGAAAAAGAGTCCCGCTCCCCAAAGATGCATGCGATTCAATTAATCTGGGGAGTGCAGACAATCCAAAGGAGGTGTACATAGCAAAGGCATGTACAGAGGAAGAAAGGAGCAATATAATACATGCTTTGAAGCATTACATAGATTGTATTGCTTGGAACTACAATGAGCTAAAGACTTACAACCAGAACATTATCACGCATACCATCCCTTTGAAGCCAGACTCCAAGCCTTTTAGGCAAAGACAACGAGTTGTTAACCCGCTATTGGAGCCTTTGATCGAAAAGGAGGTTAAAAGATTATTGGAAGCGAAAATCATTTTTCCCGTTAGGCACTCAACCTGGGTGGCCAACCTCGTTCCAGTGAGAAAAAAGAGTGGAGAGATTAGGTCGTGCATAGATTTTCGAAATCTTAATAAAGCCTCCCAGAAAGATAATTATCCATTACCATCAATCGATGAAATCTTGCAAATGGTAAATGGATCAGAAATGATGTCCTTTCTCGATGGATATTCTGGGTACAACCAAGTTCTTATACATCCAGATGACAGGATGAAAACAGCCTTCACTACCAAGTGGGGGACATTTGCATATAAGAGAATGCCGTTCGGACTGTTAAATGCTGGTGCAACTTTTCAACGTGCCATGGATTACGCATTCAAAGGACTAATAGGCAAATGCATCATCGTGTATGTGGATGATATCCCAATTTTCTCGAAGAAGAGAGAGGATCATGTTAAAGACTTAAAGAAGGTGCTTCAAAGATGCAGGGAACATGGAATTTCATTAAATCCCAAGAAATGCATTTTTGGAGTGACAGAAGGGAAACTGCTAGGTCACATTATTTCAAAGGAGGGAATATCCATCGACCCAAAAAGGATACAAGCTATCCAAGACCTACCTCTCCCGAGCAAGAAAAAAGAATTGAGGTCTTTCTTTGGGCAAGTCAATTTTGTGAGGAAGTTCATTTCTAGCTTTGTTGAGATAGCTAAACCTCTAAACCAGATGCTCAAGAAAGATGTGGACGTAAGGTGGAACGAGGAAAGTAGAGTGGCTTTCCAGAATATCAAAGATGCCATTTCCAAAGCCCCGGTCTTGATAAGCCCGGACTATTCCAAGCCTTTTTACATTTATGCTTTTGCATTGGAGCACTCCTTGGCGAGTGTATTAACCCAAAAAGGTGAGGATAGTGCCGAAAATCCCATTGCATTTTTAAGTGACCCCTAAAAGATGCCCAATTAAGGTATTCAATCCTTGATAAGCAAATGTATGCACTTTTTAAAACTGTAAAAAAATTTAGGCATTACATTGTACACAGCAGAATTATTGCCATTGTGCCCGATTCTGTTGTCAAGACCATGTTTTTACAGAATGAACTAGGTGAAAAGAGAGGAAAGTGGATTGCAACCATCCAAGAATTTGATCTCGAAATCCAACCAATGAAACTAGTTCGAGGACAAGGACTGGCAAAGGCGATCGCAGAAAATGATCCGCAAATAACAGGTCAATGCTCAAATACAGAATACATGGCTAAGGAGGACTGGTATGTTGATATTGTGCAATTTTTATTGATTGGTAAGTGCCCTTCTAATTTGAATTCAACACAAAGGAGAGCTTTAAGGCTTAAATCTATTAACTATCTGATAAAGTCTGGTGTGCTTTACAGGAAAAATCATGAAGGTATCTACCTGAGATGCTTGAGCAAAGATGAAGCCGCCAGGGTGTTGCAAGAATTTCATGGCAAGCATGGAACTGGTCATGGTGCAGCCAATGCTACAACACACCAAATCCTGCGAGCAGGATATTACTGGCCTCATATATTCAAAGATGCGCATGCTCATGTGCGATCTTGTCACATCTGTCAAGTGGCTGCAAATAGAGAAAGAAATGCAGCCATGCCGTTGCAGCCTGTAGTCGAAATGAGACCGTTTGCACAGTGGGGACTGGATTTTATCGGGGTTATTAACCCAAATTCTTCTGACTCTCACAAATTTATTTTGACAGCTACAGACTACCGTACAAGGTGGACAGAAGCGATTCCCACTAAACATGCCACCACGGACGTTGTGATTAAATTCCTTGAGGATCAAATTATCACAAGATATGGAATGCCCGATTCTATTGTCAATGACAATGGTAAAGCTTTCATTTCCACACAATTTGCAGAGTGGGCATATGATAATAAAGTGAGCTTAAAGTTTGCATCCAATTACTATCCTCAAGGAAATGGGTTGGCCGAATCTTCAAATAAGAATTTGTTGAATACTATTAAGAAGTTGTCTGGAAAAGAATCCTCGGACTCGGCATAGTCAACTAAAGTTTGCCCTTTGGGTAGATAGGACCAGAGTGAAAGAATCCATAGGGAATACTCCCTATCATTTGGTCTATGGGCAAGACCCGATATTTCCAAGCAAATTTGGAGTTGCAGACCTTACATTTCATACAAGAGTACATGGGGACAGATGATCAAGTTGAAGCTAGATTGAGCCGGTTATTGCACCTGGATGAAAAGAGAGAAGAAGCCATGAATCACATGAACAAACACCAGGAAGTCATCAAGAGATGGTTTGATAGAAGGGCCAAAGTTAAATCATTCAGAATTTCAGATTTGGTGTTACTATGGGACAAAAGACATGAGGAAAAAGGAAACCATCAAAAGTTTGATTGTCTCTGGTTAGGCCCATATCAGATTTCAGAAATTCTTGGGAAGAACACCTTCAGGCTAAAAACCTTAGAAGGGAAAGATTTCATGCTGCCGGTTAATGGGCAGATTCTAAAGCATTATTTTAGCCCTTAGGTTGTGAGACTTTGATATTATTCTTTTGGTGTTGGTGAAGGATTTTCAGATTTTGTTTTTATTGTTTAGGATTGTTAGTTTAGTTAGGATTTTGATTATGGATTTGATTTCAATTGACATGTGTGTTAATTTTGAAAAAAAAAAAAAAAAATAGAAAAATTGAGATGCCAACTTATGCTTAAGGATTAGGAGAATATGAAATATTGGAATTATCTTGTAAAAGCTCCACAAATAGCATAAAACATTTTAAGTTATATTGTTTGATTTTGTGATACATGAAAGAATCAGTTTTGCATGACAAATCATTTCATTCACAATTCAAGAAGTAATGCATTCATATTCCATCTCACCTCACATACATTTCATTTTAGTTGCATATGCATCTTATGTACAAGCCATGAAAGTATGTCAAATCCTCTTAGGGTTGTGTTATAACATATATGTAAGTAGCTCCTAAGGTTGGAAACTGAGTCTTGAGATATCTAGAACCAAGCACGTCTCATAAATTAAAAAGGATCTTGAGCAAAATGATCAAAACCTAGCTTGGAGGAAAAGGTTGAGCGAAAGTGGTTTTCATGTCTATCCTATTATGCAACATGATCCTAAAAAAAGTGGTTTTGACCACTTCCATAGAACTTAAAGCCCACATGGAGTAGTAAGGATAGGGTGTAAATTCTCATCTTGGTTGGTTGAGAATCTGATTCCCCAAAGCTCCTATGTTTTCATTTCATAATTAGTCTTGGATTGTAAGGATCGTACTATTTGTCCTCTGCAAAGGATGGGTAGTCATCCCCAAGGTTTAAGCAACAGAATTAATGATTTATATCTAAGGTTTGGATTGTAAGGATCGTACTACTTGTCCCTAACCAGGATGGGTAGTCATCCCCAAGGTCCAAGAAATAAAAAAATAAATAAATTTTTCCCATCTCATCTTTATTTTGGATTGTAAGGATCGTACTACTTGTCCTCTGCAAGGGATGGGTAGTCATCCCCAAGGTCCAAAGAAATGGAGATAAGTTTTGGATTGTGGGGTTAGATATGCCCATGCATGGCATCATGTCTTGCCTAAAAAAGCAAGACCACTGATTGTCTAGAGGGTTAGACTAGCATGACCATTTCTTCCATACCTGGTTTAATTATTTTGCTTAAAGTGAGGTAATGAACTCTAAATCAGAATAGTAAGGATAAGGTTAAACTCTCATCTCGGTTGGGTGGGAGTCTGATTCCCCAAAGTTCTGATTTCACATTCACTTGCACATGGGTTCTAGATAGTAGGGACTCATAACCAACTTTGGGATACAATAAGGAAATGAACTAGTGGATCCTAAGAGGGTTTGGCAATCTTGAATGCTTGTACATAGTATTAGAAGAAGGATCATGCCTTTATTAGGAAAAGCAAAATCTCCTAGCTCATTCATTAGGGTCACAAATCATTCACCATCCCATATATGCATTCATGCAAAACCGATAATGGAATGTTGATCAATTTCAAACGATAGGGAATGAAAACACATTGCACACACCGAGCTAATACTTGATGATTCTGATGATTCATGTACTTCTGATCTTTGGGCATTTTTTATTTTGCTTATGTGCTAACATGTATTTACGAGTTTGTGATATGTTTCGAGTTGGGTTCTTACTAAAATGCTCAAGAGCATTTGACAGCAGAGTCGCCATTTGTTGTGGTTGATCCACAACACACCCCAAAATTGGGGACCCACCTTTTTGCAAGCTTACAGGGAAGGATCTCAGTGACCCAGATGCCAGAATTGAAAAAAAGAGAAAATGCACAAGTGTAGAAAGGGGTCACGAAATCGCGACAGGAGCGAAATCGCGACATGTCACGAAATCGCGACCGAAATCGGAAAATTGTCACGAAATCACGACATGTCGAAAAATCACGGTCAGCGTGGTCAACGGCAACAAAATAGAAAAATGTCGCTAAATCGCGACGTGTCGGTGACCAGGAGGAAAAAGTGTCGCGAAATCGCGACGTGTCGGTGACCAGAGGAAAAACTATCGCGAAATCGTGACGTGTCGGTGACCAGGAGGAAAAGGTGAAAGAAGAAAAGGATGTCGCGAAATCGCGACATGTCGTTGAGGAGAAAAGAAATGGTGTCGCGAAATCGCGACATGCCGTTGGAAAAGGATGAGAATGGTCGCGATTTCGCGACGTGTTTTGCCGAAGCGTACGGGTGATGAAAAGTGTCGCGATTTCGCGACGTGTTTTGGAAAGGTGTACGGAAGCGGAAAAATGTCGCGATATCGCGACAGGAAACAGCTAAAGGACTCGATGAGGAAAGACGTCGCGATTTCGTGACCGATTGCAACAAAGGTGTACGGACGGAGAAATGGTCGCGATTTCGACGTGTTGACGGGGAAAAATGGTCGCGATTTCGCGACGTGTTTTGGGAGGCGTAGAAAAAAAAGGGTAGCGATATCGCGACTAAAGTCTGATGAAGGTCCGAGGGGAAAACGGTCGCGATTTCGCGACGAGTTTTGCAAGACGTACGGATGATGAAAGGTGTCGTGATTTCGACGCATTTTGGCAAAGTTGTACGGAGGAAGATGTCGCGAAATCGTGACGAATGAAAATCGGCTCAAAGCGAGAAGGTCGCGATTTGAAGAGGGAAAAATGGTAGGATATCGCGACGTTTCCAAGGGAAGAAAAATGGTAGCGATATTGCAATGGTTTGTCGAAGGAAGGCAAGAGAATGATAATGGTCGTGATGTCGCGACGCAAAGTTGCCTAGGAGGTCCGAGAGAAAAATGGTAGCGATATCGCTACCATTCGAAGAAAGAAGGCTCAAAGGTTAAAAGGGTAGCGATATCGCTACGAGAAGTTGTCGGAGGTCGACAAATGAAAAATGGTCGCGACATCGCTACGGGGAGCTGATGAAGGCGTACGGCTAGGAAACATGTAGCGATATCGCGACATGTCACGATTTCGCGACATGTCGCGATTTCGCGGCCGGGAAGGTGAACAGGCGGACTTGCAGTTTTGTCGGGTTCTTTCGTAGAAAAGCGTTACAGCAGGCATAGAAAATGCGTGACACGTGGCGTACAGGTGTCAAACTTGCAGAGGCGTTACATGCAGAGATGAATTTCGGAGCGTTTCCAAATTTGAGCGTGAATCAAAGCGAGAAAAAGCAGGAATTTGAAGGGTCACCCACAGGAAGAGGAAATGAAGCGACGGAGGAAATCGAAGAGCCATAACAATGCTATAAAGCCAGAATTGCAAATTGAAGATGGGTTGGAAATTGCCGAATACGGAGTTGCAGAGACGAGAGCTTTGTGCTATTCTGGGCCCGTACTTGGGCAATTTCCTTCTTTTTGTTCTCGGGATTTTCTTTTACACCTGGAACATTTTTGAATGTAATCGAGATATCATTTAAATACAAAATACAGAGAGTTGGCATCTTATTGGATGAGAAAGAAGGAGTAACTTTTGCATGCATGATTTAATGTTTATATTTCCCTTCCAGATTTCTTAGGTTTTTAGGTGAAGTTAATGCAAGATCTCTTGGTTGCTTCATGCGAATGCCTGTTTTCTGGAATTACCACATAAACCCTCGAGACTCGCACCTGGCCTATTTGGATTGTGTGGATGTGCAGGTTCATTAGGTTAGGTTGCATGTAGAAAGCCTCAATATCTTCGGTTTCATCAGATTAATGACAACTTTCTCGATCGTAATCTATTTTTATTGTTACTTTTGTTTACTTTTGTCTTTGCTTTTCAAACCCATATTTTATTTTCAGCAGTTTAATTACTCGTGTTTGAATAAATCACCGAAAATCCATCGAATTAAAGGTTAAAACAGATTTTATTCATTTTGAGTCCATTGAAAGTTCAAAATTAATAAACCACGAGTGCCCCTTGTTAACATCCACTTGCAAACCCTAAGGTGTTCTTAGCATTTCATTTTAAACAGCATCCTTGATAATCAATAATTAGCATAATAAGAACCTTGGAGAAATCGTTTTTCTTTGCAAGCAGAGGATTTAGGACTCGGATCCTACAGGAGAGTGTGTTTTCACAATCGGGTTAAAACACCACTCAACAGATTGGCGCTAGAAGGAGGGCCCGAATCGGTTTATCTATTTCAATTTTTATATCTGAATATTTTGTTTTTGATTTAATTCTAAAATTATTTACGGCTAAACTGCAACACTATTTTTGTGTTTGTTGCAGGTTTTCTTCGAACTAGCCGAGGGTTTCCTCAGCAAGTCGGACCCACCACGCCGTATTGCGACCATGTCTCAAACAACCGGAGAAACCATTTTTCACGACCTTACTGGTACTCCCAAGGGTAAAGTCAAGCAAGTCGTAAGCACTCCAGTAGCAAAAGGCCTATTTTCTCCAGGAACGTCGAGTGGACCTACGCCAGTAATATCCGTTGCCCCTAGTGTGCCCATAGTTTGTAATATTTCTTCCGCTATTGTAGGTCTGTCTACATCAATTCTGAGTCAAATGGCTCAAGCTCAAGCAGCTCCTTGGTATGGAGCTAACAATACTCCTTTGAATATTGCCGGGGATATCCATGAAATCCCCAAGAACATTGAAATATTTCTGCCTAAATACAAGCCAGATGGCCTAAGAACAGCAGAAGAACATATCCAAGCCTATAGAGATGTTTTAATTAGGCTGCAAGTTCAGCATGAAGATGTAGCCTCGCAGACTTTTCCCCATGAGCTTGGATCCAATAGCATATGAATGGTATATATGCTTGTCAACCGGTTCAATCACCTCTTGGACACAAATGGAAAATGCATTTGTCAATCAATTTAGGTCGCCCTTAGATCCCGCAACTATTTACAATCAGTTTATTACATGCAAACGGGGCCAAGGGGAACCAATCCGAATGTTTAATCAGAGATTCCAAAAGAACTATAACAGAGCAATTAGACATTTTGCCATCGATCCTGCAGTAGCTTTGCAGATATATTTTGGGGCATTGGACCCCATGACAGCCATGTTTGCAAGGCGTAATCCTCAGGTCACCACGCTTGCTTTGGCCTATAATGAAGCCATGACTATTGAGCAGCAGTTGACACCGCAAGGCTACGGGTTTACCCAGATGCCTATGTTGGGACAGGGTGCTCCATATGGTCAAGTTCCCCAGGCAAATCAGCTCATGGCACCACAAATGCCAAGTATGAACGCCTTCCCATATCAGCAGCCGTATCCACCAAGACCCGCATATGCACCCATTCCAATCCAACCAATCACAGCCATTCCACCTGTTCTTGCATTTTTGCAGAACAGTCAATCAACTACGCAGGAAACTAGTCAAGTCAATCCTCAAGCCATAGTTCCTGTTCCGAATCCAATCCCAATTCAAGGTATCAATCCATATGGGAATCCAATTCCTCAGAACCCCACCCAAATGTGGAATCAAGACCCCATCAATTATGCAAATCCAATGGGGGTTAATAACAATGTGGTTCCACCGAAGGATGTCCTTTCGAAAGTCGAAGAGCTCAAGAAACTAGTGCATAAACTAAGTAATGACAGGGTTCAACAGCAGAAGCATGAGTCCCGTGCCCCTCACCCAAGTCAGAATTTTAACAATAGAGGGAGGCACTGGAACACTAAGCCAAACAATGGGGGAGTTCTTGCTCCCATTGCTAATCAATTAGATGCTTCTGCAGGCCCCAGCCAATCCAATTCTCTTTTGAATCTTTCAGATTTGGCATGGGAAAGAGGGTGCAAGTTACATAACACAAAAGAACACAATGAAAGGAATTGTCCCGAGATAGCTAGATACACTCATTGTCTTCAGGCACAAGTTGATGATTTGGAACTGGTATCAAATGAGGATCCATCGTATCAGCAAGATGAAAATATTATGGTGATGGAAAAAGTATATCACCAAGAGGGTGAGAGCGAGGAGGAAGAAGACGAAGTTTTGGAACAGGAGGTGCAAGCTTTTCGAGATTTTAGAAAGGGGACTCATGGGTACCATTTGAGGAGTAAGTCTAAAGCCCCTAAAACCTCATCAACACCTCCAAACAGTTCTATTCTTCCTCCGGATACAAAGGCAAGTAACAACCCTCCCCCTCCACTCATAAGAGAAATGTCTAATGACGTCCATAAGACAGTCAAATTTGAAAAACCAAATTATGACGTAGTGGAGGATATGAAGAAGTCCAAATCTAGCCTTTCATTCCCGGACGCAGCTAAATTGCCTGGTCAAAAGGAGGCGTTGATAAGAGCTTTGAACTCACCCGATCTGATGTGGAAGGAAAAAAGAGCTGAATCCCATTCGATTTTGCGAAAGGAGAGAAGGGATGTCCCGCCATTCTTATTGGCTCTGAGAATTGCGGGTAAGAACTTGCATAACTGTTTGGTAGACACAGGAGCCATGAGCAACCTCATGCCTACGGAGATATGTCAAATGTAGTAGGGACCTTATATGAGGTCTACAACCGGTTTCATCCAAATGCACGGTCTTGCAATTGGACCGTTCATAGGTAAATGTAGTAGGGACCTTATATGATGTCAAGATTCAATTAAATTCTGAACCCAGTGGTCCAAGAAGGTTGTAGACATTTTGGTGGTTAACATCCCAAGTAGGTATGGAATGTTACTTGCGAGAGATTGGATGAAAATGCTGAATGGCTATTTTGCAACAGATCGCTCGCATATGTGGCTGCCATGGAAGGGCATTGCTAACCAAATCGAGTGGAAAACGAACCGAGGCTTAAGGAGATTATAACAAATTTTAATAAGCTGAATGAGGTTCAGTTTTCTGAGCCAGACCTAGGGGTCTATGCTCTTGATGTTGAGAAAGTTGCTGATGAACTTAAAGAAGAAGTGTGTCATGGTGGTTCTTCTGAGGAAAAGGATCACACGTGGTTGCTCAAGTTTGATGGATCAAAATCTAGACAGGGAGCAGGAGCTGGAGTCGAGCTCACTGGTCCAGGAGGTAAACCATTATTGGTTGCCTACAGATTGCAATTCCCTTGCACAAACAATGTGGCAGAATACGAAGCATTGATCTACGGTTTACGTCTAGCATTGAGCAAACATGTTAAATGCTTGAAGGTTTTGGGAGATTTCGAGTTGGTTGTCAAGCAAATCAAAGGACAGTATACATGCCGCGACAAAATATCGAGCCTTTATAGGACTAGGGTTATGGATCTCATGGAGGAGTTTGATGCATTCAACATAGCCCTTATTTCTAGGAGAGGGAATCGAATAGCAGACTCTCTTGCAGTCACCGCGGGCATGTTAAACCCGGTGGATATAAAAAGATGTAAAAATTTTTCCATTGAGCTGGTTCCTTGTCCATCAATACCTGATAATGTGAAGAATTTCCAGGTTTTTGAGTGTGACAGGCACATCTTCAAGTTTGTCACAAACTCGGGTATTTTTGAAAATCAGGTGATCGATGAGGAACAAAGGTGGCAGGATGAAACAGAAGAAAGTGAAACTGCGTATCAATCCAACAAAATTCCTAAAGACGTGGTTTCATTAGAAAAGATGTTCGACATGGAATGCAAGAACAAGAAAATAAAAAGAGTCCCACTCCCCAAAGATGCATGCGATTCAATTAATCTAGGGAGTGCAGATAATCCAAAGGAGGTGTACATAGCAAAGGCATGTACAGAGGAAGAAAGGAGCAATATAATACAGGCTTTGAAGCACTACATAGATTGTATTGCTTGGAACTACAATGAGTTAAAGACTTACAATCATAACATTATCACGCATACCATACCTTTGAAGCCAGACTCCAAGCCTTTTAGGCAAAGACAGCGAGTTGTTAACCCGCTATTGGAGCCTTTGATCGAAAAGGAGGTTAAAATATTATTGGAAGCGAAAATCATTTTTCCCGTTAGGCACTCAACCTGGGTGGCTAACCTCGTTCCAGATGAGAAAAAAGAGTGGAGAGATTAGGTCGTGCATAGATTTTCGAAATCTTAATAAAGCCTCCCGTAAAGATAATTATCCATTGCCATCAATCGATGAAATCTTGCAAATGGTAAATGGATCAGAAATGATGTCCTTTCTCGATGGATATTCTGGGTACAACCAAGTTCTTATACATCCAGATGACAGGATGAAAACAGCCTTCACTACCAAGTGGGGGACATTTGCATATAAGAGAATGTCGTTCGGACTGTTAAACGCTGGTGCAACTTTTCAACGCGCCATGGATTACGCATTCAAAGGACTAATAGGCAAATGCATCATCGTGTATGTGGATGATATCCCGCTTTTCTCGAAGAAGAGAGAGGATCATGTTAAAGACTTAAAGAAGGTGCTTCAAAGATGCAGGGAACATGGAATTTCATTAAATCCCAAGAAATGCATTTTTGGAGTGACAGAAGGGAAACTGCTAGGTCACATTATTTCAAAGGAGGGAATATCCATCGACCCATAAAGGATACAAGCTATCCAAGACCTACCTCTCCCGAGCAAGAAAAAGAATTGAGGTCTTTCTTTGGGCAAGTCAATTTTGTGAGGAAGTTTATCTCTAGCTTTGCTGAGATAGCCAAACCTCTGAACCAAATGCTCAAGAAAGATGTGGACGTAAGGTGGAACGAGGAAAGTAGAGTGGCTTTCCATAATATCAAAGACGCCATTTCCAAAGCCCCGGTCTTGATAAGCCCAGACTATTCCAAGCCTTTTTACATTTATGCTTTTGCATCGGAGCACTCCTTGGCGAGTGTATTAACCCAAAAAGGCGAAGATAATGCCGAAAAACCCATTGCATTTTTAAGTGCCCCCCTAAAATATGCCCAATTAAGGTATTCAATCCTTGATAAGCAAATGTATGCACTTTTTAAAACTGTGAAAAATTTAGGCATTACATCGTACACAGCAGAATTATTGCCATTGTGCCCGATTCTGCTGTCAAGACCATGTTTTTACAGAATGAACTAGGTGAAAAGAGAGGAAAGTGGATTGCAACCATCCAAGAATTTGATCTCGAAATCCAACCAATGAAACTAGTTCGAGGACAAGGACTGGCAAAGGCGATCGCAGAAAATGATCCGCAAATAACAAGTCAATGCTCAAATACAGAATACATGGCTAAGGAGGACTGGTATGTTGATATTGTGCAATTTTTATTGACTGGTAAGTGCCCTTCTAATTTGAATTCAACACAAAGGAGAGCTTTAAGGCTTAAATCTATTAACTATCTGATAAAGTCTGGTGTGCTTTACAGGAAAAATCATGAAGGTATCTACCTGAGATGCTTGAGCAAAGACGAAGCCGCCAGGGTGTTGCAAGAATTTCATGGCAAGCATGGAACTGGTCATGGTGCAGCCAATGCTACAACACACCAAATCCTGCGAGCAGGATATTACTGGCCTCATATATTCAAAGATGCACATGCTCATGTGCGATCTTGTCACATCTGTCAAGTGGCTGCAAATAGAGAAAGAAATGCAGCCATGCCGTTGCAGCTCGTAGTCGAAATGAGACCGTTTGCACAAGTGGGGACTGGATTTTATCGGGGTTATTAACCCAAATTCTTCCGACTCTCACAAATTTATTTTGACAACTACGGACTCATTGTACAAGGTGGACATAAGCGATTCCCACTAAACATGCCACCACAGACGTTGTGATTAAATTCCTTGAGGATCAAATTATCACAAGATATGGAATGCCCGATTCTATTGTCAGTGACAATGGTAAAGCTTTCATTTCCACACAATTTGCAGAGTGGGCATATGATAATAAAGTGAGCTTAAAGTTTGCATCCAATTACTATCCTCAAGGAAATGGGTTGGCCGAATCTTCAAATAAGAATTTGTTGAATACTATTAAGAAGTTGCTGGAAAAGAATCCTCGGGACTGGCATAGTCAATTAAAGTTTGCCCTTTGGGCAGATAGGACCAGAGTGAAAGAAGCTATAGGGAATACTCCCTATCATTTGGTCTATGGGCAAGACCCGATATTTCCAGAAAATTTGGAGCTGCAGACCTTACATTTCATACAAGAGTACATGGGGACAGATGATCAAGTTGAAGCTAGATTGAGCCGGTTATTGCACCTGGATGAAAAGAGAGAAGAAGCCATGAATCACATGAACAAACACCAGGAAGTCATCAAGAGATGGTTTGATAGAAGGGCCAAAGTTAAATCATTCAGAATTTCAGATTTGGTGTTACTATGGGACAAAAGACATGAGGAAAAAGGAAACCATCAAAAGTTTGATTGTCTCTGGTTAGGCCCATATCAGATTTCAGAAATTCTTGGGAAGAACACCTTCAGGCTAAAAACCTTAGAAGGGAAAGATTTCATGCTGCCGGTTAATGGGCAGATTCTAAAGCATTATTTTAGCCCTTAGGTTGTGAGACTTTGATATTATTCTTTTGGTGTTGGTGAAGGATTTTCAGATTTTGTTTTTATTGTTTAGGATTGTTAGTTTAGTTAGGATTTTGATTATGGATTTGATTTCAATTGACATGTGTGTTAATTTAAAAAAAAAAAATAGAAAATTGAGATGTCAACTTATGCTTAAGGATTAGGAGAATATGAAATATTGGAATTGTCTTGTAAAAGCTCCACAAATAGCATAAAACTTTTTTAAGTTATATTGTTTGACTTTGTGATATATGAAAGAATCAGTTTTGCATGACAAATCATTTCATTCACAATTCAAGAAGTAATGCATTCATATTCCATCTCACCTCACATACATTTCATTTTAGTTGCATATGCATCTTATGTACAAGCCATGAAAGTATGTCAAATCCTCTTAGGGTTGTGTTATAACATATATGTAAGTAGCTCCTAAGGTTGGAAACTGAGTCTTGAGATATCTAGAACCAAGCACGTCTCATAAATTAAAAAGGATCTTGAGCAAAATGATCAAAACCTAGCTTGGAGGAAAAGGTTGAGCGAAAGTGGTTTTCATGTCTATCCTATTATGCAACATGATCCTAAAAAAAGTGGTTTTGACCACTTCCATAGAACTTAAAGCCCACATGGAGTAGTAAGGATAGGGTGTAAATTCTCATCTCGGTTGGTTGAGAATCTGATTCCCCAAAGCTCCTATGTTTTCATTTCATAATTAGTCTTGGATTGTAAGGATCGTACTATTTGTCCTCTGCAAAGGATGGGTAGTCATCCCCAAGGTTTAAGCAATAGAATTAATGATTTATATCTAAGGTTTGGATTGTAAGGATCGTACTACTTGTCCCTAACCAGGATGGGTAGTCATCCCCAAGGTCCAAGAAATAAAAAAATAAATAAATTTTTCCCATCTCATCTTTATTTTGGATTGTAAGGATCGTACTACTTGTCCTCTGCAAGGGATGGGTAGTCATCCCCAAGGTCCAAAGAAATGGAGATAAGTTTTGGATTGTGGGGTTAGATATGCCCATGCATGGCATCATGTCTTGCCTAAAAAACAAGACCACCGATTGTCTAGAGGGTTAGACTAGCATGACCATTTCTTCCATAACTCGGTTTAATTATTTTGCTTAAAGTGAGGTAATGAACTCTAAATCAGAATAGTAAGGATAAGGTTAAACTCTCATCTCGGTTGGTTGGGAGTCTGATTCCCCAAAGTTCTGATTTCACATTCACTTGCACATGGGTTCTAGATAGTAGGGACTCATAACCAACTTTGGGATACAATAAGGAAATGAACTTGTGGGTCCTAAGAGGGTTTGGCAATCTTGAATGCTTGTACATAATAGTAGAAGAATGATCATGCCTTATTAGGAAAAGCAAAATCTCCTAGCTCATTCATTTAGGGTCACAAATCATTCACCATCCCATATATGCATTCATGCAAAACTGATAATGGAATGTTGATCAATTTCAAACGATAGGGAATGAAAACACATTGCACACACTGAGCTAATACTTGATGATTCTGATGATTCATGTACTTCTGATCTTTGGGCATTTGTTATTTTGCTTATGTGCTAACATGTATTTACGAGTTTGTGATATGTTTCAGGTTGGGTTCTTACTAAAATGCTCAAGAGCATTTGACAGCAGAGTCGCCATTTGTTGTGGTTGATCCACAACACACCCCAAAATTGGGGACCCACCTTTTTGCAGGCTTACAGGGAAGGATCTCAGTGACCCAGATGCCAGAATTGAAAAAAAGAGAAAATGCACAAGTGTAGAAAGGGGTCGCGAAATCGCGACAGGTAGCGAAATCGCGACATGTCGCGAAATCGCGACCGAAACCGGAAAATTGTCGCGAAATCGCGACATGTCGGAAAATCACGGTCAGCGCGGTCAACGGCAACAAAACAGAAAAACTGTCACGAAATCGCGACGTGTCGGTGACCAGGAGGAAAAAAGTGTCACGAAATCGCGACGTGTCGGTGACCAGGAGGAAAAAAGTGTCGCGAAATCGCGACGTGTCGGTGACCAGGATGAAAAGGATGTCGCGAAATCGCGACATGTCGCTGAGGAGAAAAGAAAAGGTGTCACGAAATCGCGACATGCTGTTGGAAAAGGATAAGAATGGTCGCGATTTCGCGACGTGTTTTGCCGAAGCGTACGGGTGATGAAAAGTGTCACGATTTCGTGACGTGTTTTGGAAAGGTGTACGGAAGCGAAAAAATGTCACGATATCGCGATAGGAAACAACTAAAGGACTCGATGAGGAAAGACGTCATGATTTCGCGACCGATTGTAGCAAAGGTGTACGGACGGAGAAAGTGTCACGATTTCACGACGTGTTTGGAACGTACGGAAATGGTCGGTTAAAATGGTCGCGATTTCGCGACGTGTTTTGGGGAGGGTAGGAAAGAAAAGGTAGCGATATCGCCAGAAAGCTGCATGAAGGTCCGAGGGGAAAAGATGTCGCGAAATCGCGACGAGTTTTGCGAAGACGTACGGATGATGAAAGGTGTCACGATTTCGGACGATTTTGGCAAAGTTGTACGGTAAAGGAAGATGTCGCGAAATCACGACGAAATGAAAACGTCGGAAGGGTGTAAGAGGAGAAAATGGTGCGATTTCGCGACGTTTTGAAGGGCAAGATAAAAGTGGTAGCGATATCGCGACGGTTTGTCGAAGGAAGGCAAGAGAATGATAATGGTCGCGATGTCGCGACGCAAAGTTGCCCAGGAGGTCCAAGAGAAAAGTGGTAGCGATATCGCTACCATTCGAGGAAGAAGGCTCAAAAGGTTAAAAAGGTAGCGATATCACTACGAGAAGTTGCCGGAGGTAGACAAACGAAAAACGGTCGCGACATCGCTACGGGGAGCCGATGAAGGCGTACGGCGAGGAAACATGTAGCGATATCGCGACATGTCGCGATTTCGCGACATGTCGCGATTTCGCGACCGGGAAGGTGAACAGGCGGACTTGCAGTTTTGTTGGGTTCTTTCGCAGAAAAGCGTTACAGCAGGTGCAGAAAATGCGTGACACGTGGCGTGCAGGTGTCAAACTTGCAGAGGCGTTACATGCAGAGATGAATTTCGGAGCGTTTCCAAATTTGAGCGTGAATCAAAGCGGGAAAAAGCAGGAATTTGAAGGGTCGCCCACAGGAAGAGGAAATGAAGCGACGGAGGAAATCGAAGAGCCATAACAATGCTATAAAGCCAAAAATGCAAATTGAAGATGGGTTGGAAATTGCCGAATACGGAGTTGCGGAGACGAAAGCTTTGTGCTATTCTGGGCCCGTACTTGGGCAATTTCCTTCTTTTTGTTCTCGGGATTTTCTTTTACACTGGAACATTTTTGAATGTAATCGAGATATCATTTAAATACAAAATACGGAGAGTTGGCATCTTATTGGATGAGAAAGAAGGAGTAACTTTTGCATGCATGATTTAATGTTTACATTTCCCTTCCGGATTTCTTAGGTTTTTAGGTGAAGTTAATGCAAGATCTCTTGGTTGCTTCATGCGAATGCCCGTTTTCTGGAATTACCACAGTAAACCCTCGAGACTCGCACTCGGCCTATTTGGATTGTGTGGATGTGCCAGGTTCATTAGGTTAGGTTGCATGTAGAAAGCCTCAATATCTTCGGTTTCATCAGATTAATGACAACTTTTCTGACTGTAATCTATTTTTATTGTTACTTTTGTTTACTTTTGTCTTTGCTTTTCAAACCCATATTTTATTTTCAGCAGTTTAATTACTGTGTTTGAATAAATCACTGAAAATCCATCAGAATTAAAGGTTAAAACAGATTTTATTCATTTTGAGTCCATTGAAAGTTCAAAATTAATAAACCACAGTGCCCCTTGTTAACATCCACTTGCAAACCCTAAGGTGTTCTTAGCATTTCATTTTAAACAAGATCCTTGATAATCAATAATTAGCATAATAAGAACCTTGGAGAAATCGTTTTTCTTTGCAAGCAGAGGATTTAGGACTCGGATCCTACTGGAGAGTGTGTTTTCACAATCGGGTTAAAACACCACTCAACAAATATATTTCTTTGTTGTTTTGAAGTATAAAGGTAAAGTTAAAAGACGTATTATACTGTTCACCCCCCCCTCTCAGTATAAGCTTGTGTTCTTCAATTGGTATCAGAGCCGGTTCCTTCAAAAAGGTTTAACAGCTTGAAGGAAAAGCTAGTAAAGAACACAATTGATCATTCAAGTGGCAATGCAACATCTATTCTTGATGGGTCAGATTTTGGTCTTTGGAGTGCAAGAATGAAGGTTCATCTAATCGCACTTGGGAATGAGGTTTGGGAAGTAATTGAAGATGAGTACACTATTCCTGAACATGGTATTAATACTAAAGAAGAGAGGCTCTTACATCACAGCAATTCAAAAGCAATGAATACAATATTGAAAGGCTTACGGAAGCGGATCTCACCAAAGTGATTCACCGCAAGACAGCCTAGTGAAATGTGGAATCAGTTGAAGGTGGTTCACATAGGTGATACAAATGTCAGAAAGGCCAAATTGAGAAACTTCAAAGGTATGTTTGAACAACTCAAGATGAATGATGATGAAAAGATTAGTGACTACATGCTTTGTATGGATGAAGTTGTTAACTCCATGAAAGAATTAGGTCTTGAGCTTGCTGAAAATGATGTTTGTGATAAGATTTTAAGATCTCTTCCTAATAGATTTAGTGAAAATATTTTTGCTATTGAGGAAGCTAAAGATTTGGATAAGTTGAAAAAAGATTAGCTCCATAGTATACTTGCAGCATTTGAGTTAAGAACTCAAGTGAAGGTTGATGTCAAGAAGGAGGCAGACTTTCAAGGCTACCAAGAATTCCAAAGGTAAACAACTTCAAGAGAGTGATGAGTCTTCCGGTGATGAAGAGGCATATTACAGCAAGAAGGGCAAGTTCTCTAGAAAGCACAAAAATATGAAAAACGTAAGATGTTTCAATTATGGAAAGTTTGGTCATTATGCTACTAACTGTACTGTTGCCAAGGATGAAAGTGATGAAGATAAATAGGATTGTAAGAGCAAGGATTCTGAAAGGCATAGGCATAAAAGGAAGAACAAAGATGAGCACAACAATAAAGGAAAGAGGTATTCTCACAAACACAAGAAGAGCTTCTACCTAGACAAAGCAAGTAAGTGTTCTAGTAGTGATAATGAAAGTTCTTCAAGTGATAATGAAAATGAGATGTTGTTCATATCAAAAAAGAGGAAGAACCAAAACATAGATTCATTATCATGAAATGTCTTAGATGTGGAAATTTTGGTCACCTTGAGGATGATTGCACAAATAATGATCTGGTTGCTAGTATGTATGAGGATGCTTCAGAAAATGATAATGAAGATGCATGTATGGTTTTTGAAAAGGGTAGCACCTCTAGTGATAAGAAATCTGAAAAAGGCTTTGATGATTCTAAAAGCAAACATATAGAGGAAAGTGAAGTAGATCTTAAAGGTGAACTTATTAGTGCTCTTAGTGCTTTGAAAAAGGAAAGAAAGAAGAATTCTAGACTCAAGGATAAGTTAGATGAATGTTGTATGGAGAGAGATGAACTTATAGAAAGTCTTTATATCTCTATGGCTAATGCACAAGAACTCAAGAATGAGTTAGAATCTAAGGTGCTTGAGTATAGTGAATTAGAACAGAAAATGGCTTCGTTGAAAGAGGAAAATAAAGAATACAAGGATAAGCTGTATAGGTTTCAAGAAAGCTCCAAAAAGGTTAAGTCTCTCATCCAAAGTCAAAGAAATCCAATAGATAAAATAGGTCTTGGTTTTGTTAAGCCTCACAAGAAACAAGTTGGAGAGTCTAGTAAGAGATTCCAAAAGGAAGAGGGTTCTAATGAGGAAAGTATTTCAGATCATGAGTCCTTGAATGATAGATGCATATAAATAGAAAACAGATTTTGGAATGAGAAGAAGGAGAAGTTTTCAGGACCTAAGAAGTCAAATAAAGGAAAGTTTCAAGGCAGATGTTTTACTTGTCACAAGTTTGGTCACATGGTTGTACATTGCATGGCTCAAGTGAAGAAGGTAAATAACAGCTTTCGAAGTGGTGATTTCTTTTATGGGTATTGCTACTCTTGCAATCGGTTTGGGCACAAGGCAGTTCATTGCAAGGCAAACAACAGGAACAGGTTTAGTCAGAATAGGTGGATTCAAAGAACAGGTATGCCTCAAAGAAATAACATTGTTACTTGTTATAAGTGCAACAATGAAGGTCACACAATCAGACAGTGTAGATCTAAAATTCCAAAATACAGGAACAGGAATAGTGGCATGATCAGGTCCAAGGATAAAAAAAATGACAGGAACAGGAATATGGAAAAAGAGTTCAAGAGAAGGCCCGACAAGGAAGTTATAGACACTGATGATGATCAGTGCCTAATGGGAGTTTTACTCCCACTCCAAAATTAATCACCTCATTAGGAGGTGGGGGAGGGACTAATCTAAGAGGCTCATTCTTAGTTCCGAGCCCCAAAGGTGGCCCTTTGCCATTGATGACAAAGGGGGAGAGATATGAGTAAGGGGGAGAGCTTCAAGTGAAGAGGAAAGCTTCAAGTCAGGGGGGGCAAAACTTCAAAGAGAGTGATTTCAAATTTGGGTCTTGAAGATGTATTTTTAGTAAAGTTTTGCCATCAATGACAAAGGGGGAGATTGTTGGCAATTTTGGGTACATTGGGTACATTGCCTTTGCTCAAGTGTTGATGTTGTCATTGATGTCAAGAAGCGGAAAGGTTTTTTGTGAAAACCAAGGCAGACAAAATAAAAGGTTTTATTTAAAACCATGGACAACAGATTTGAAATGGGTTTTTCTTAAAACCCAAGTTGGCTCTTCGTTTCGTTGAAAAAGGTGCCCCGATGATGAAGATATTTAATTTTAAATATCTAGTTTAAATTTTATTTATTTAAAATTTAAATTAATATTTTAAAATTAAATTAAAGTATTTTTCGACGTGTTTGGAAATGCCGACGTGTTTGGTAATGCATCGAAGTGCATATATAATGGGGCTAATAAATTCATTTCAAGGTGTGTGTGAATCGATATAAATCGGAGTGCATTTCATTTTCGTCTTTGTAGCGAAGGAAGATGTCAAGCATTGACGGCGAAGGAGAAATCTCTATGAGAGTTAGTGTGGGATGGAGGCGACGTCGCGGAAGGGTGTAGTCATCAAAGTTGAAAAGGAATGTCCTACTGGAACTCTTCGACGAAGGTAGTGAGACGTCAAGCTAGAAGTCAAACAGAAGAAGAAGCACCGTCGCAAAGTTTTGATTGCAGATCATCGAAAGGAGGTAACGCCATGCAACAATCCATCAACAAGACTGAAGGAGTGAACATTGAAAACTGTTAGCAGGTTCAACAAAACCTAGAAGTCATGGTTGCTAAAGTTGGAATAGTTTCACGTAGTGTGCTAGGGTTTCCACATGGACGGCATAGCTTCGTATGCTGGACTGATGCAGTTGTGCTGATCTAGATGACACAAGGCTTGCGGTGATTGCAGTTGGATACCATAGTTTGGACATACTAACTACAGGAGTGCAGGTAGACCTCTACGATTGCGCTACTCCAGTAGATAGGTATACACATGGCAGCGGGATGCTATAGTCGTGATAGTGAAAAGGGCAGCAAGGCAATTGGTCAAAAACCGCGTGGAGGTGAATCATTGTAACTTGTTCAAGAAAGTTTTCAACGCTAAAGGAAAACATTCAAACAAAGAACAAAAGGACAAAAACGTAAGGAATTATTTTGCTTTCATAAGCTTTACTATGTATGTTTTAAAAGGAGTAATAAGGGAGTTATAAGGTTATGAAATGTTGTGATTTATTTTATTTTATGGTACAAGTGGTTTTAGGAGAGATAAGGAAGTTGTGCAATTAAGGGCTTTGGTGATGATTATTGAAAAGTGGATTAATGTTGATTATGTAGTGATCTACTAACCCTTGTGAAGATTGGCAAAAGAATTTTGTGATGGTGGCAGATTTCCAAAGGGGTTCCTTCACTTCAATAAGGTATGGGCACATTCTTCTTATGAGTATGATTGGTGTATGTTTTCCTGAAATAAGATTGGAGTGAAAAGGTATTCAACAAGGTTTCCTTTGGTTGGGTATAAGTCCTAGTTTCTCGGTTTGTTGAAGACTACTTATGCATTGTTATCCTTGATGAGAATTTTGGTGAATGCATAATTCTGGTTTGAGGTAGTGGAAGCATTGGGCACTAGAATTTATGTTTGTAAGTCTTGTTACTTGCATTGAGATGATGAAAACCCTTAGATGGCTGTTTTGATAGTGATGGATAAGTTGCTTCCATAGTGGTTGTGTTGATGACGTTAGTGCTTTACTTGATACATGATATTGGGCTTACTCCATTGAGTTGATTTGAACAAGTTATTCTTTGCATTTGGTGATATTGTGTTGGTGGTTGTTTTGTTCAAATATCTTTGGAGGGAAAAGGATTTCTACTTGTTTCCTTTTCTAGTTGTGATTGGTTGAATACTTCAAGGTTAATGTTGAGTTGAATGATGTTGGTTAAACTTTGTCTTTGAGCATTGTTGTTGAAGCCCTAATTGGTTGAGAAAAGATATTGGTTGTTGGAAAGAACATGAGTATCATTGTTATATGACATATTGCATGGTTGGCAATTGTTGGGTTGAGTTTCATGTTCTTGAGAAAAGCATACTACATCTATCTTATTCTGTTGAGATTGAGATTGAGTTGAGATTGAGATTGGGAGTTAAGTATAGAACATATTGAGTCTCTAACAATTCTCTTTATGCTTCTATGAGGTTGATGAATCACATTGGGTCTCTAACAATTCTCTTTGTGGGTTCACGCCAAGCAAGTTTTTCTTGATGAACTTGTGAGCAGGTTTTGGACAGGTTCCATTGGGGACTTGTGAGCAGATTTGGACAGGTCCTAGCAGAGGACTTGTGAAGCTGAGTTTGATAGTTCTATCAGAGAACTTGAGGACAGAGGTGCATTGGTTCTATGAGAAGAACTTGAGGATAGATTTATGCCAGATCGAAGGACTGTGTTTGGTGCAGATCAAAGACAGAGGACGAGGACATTTGTGCTAGATCGAAGGACTGTGTTTAGTGCAAATTCGAGGACCAGCTTTGAGGTGATAGAGTTGAGGACAGAGGTCTCCGACGGAGTAGGGAAGATAGAGTGTCTTTGGATAGAGTTCCATTGGGGGGGGGAGTTCCATTTGCTAGGGCGGTGGGGGGGGAGGTCTTCTAGAGGATCACCACCGAGCAGAGGTAGGGGAAGGTATCTCCTTTGAGCAGAGGCTCATAAATTCAGATTGGGGGAAGGTTTCTCCTTTGAGCCGAGGCTCATAAACATTGTAATTGGGAAGGTTTCCCAAAGAACTTTGAGATAACTTTTAGAGAAAAGTTTTGTGGATGAATCACATCAAAATTGTTGTGTCACTTTGTGGATGATCTTGTGCATTGCTTTGATATTGCTTTGAATATATTGCTTTGTTGTTTTGAAGTATACAAGTAAAGTTAAAAGAGGTCTTATACTGTTCACCCCCCCCTCTCAGTATAAGCTTGTGTTCTTCAATTGGTATCAGAGCCGGTTCCTTCGGAAAGGTTTAACAGCTTGAAGGAAAAGCTAGTAAAGAACACAATGGATCATTCAAGTGGCAATGCAGCACCTATTCTTGATGGGTCAGATTTTGGTCTTTGGAGTGCAAGAATGAAGGTTCATCTAATGGCACTTGGGAATGAGGTTTGGGAAGTAATTGAAGATGAGTACACTATTCCTGAACATGGTCTTAATACTAAAGAAGAGAGGCTCCTACATCACAGCAATTCAAAAGCAATGAATACAATCTTGAAAGGCTTACGTAAAGCAGATCTCACCAAAGTGATTCACTGCAAGATAGCTAGTGAAATGTGGAATCGATTGAAGGTGGTTCATACAGGTGATACAAATGTCAGAAAGGCCAAGTTGAGACACTTCAAAGGTATGTTTGAACAACTCAAGATGAATGATGATGAAAATATTAGTGACTACATGCTTCGTATGGATGAAGTTGTTAACTCCATGAAAGACTTAGGTCTTGAGCTTGCTGAAAATGATGTTTGTGATAAGATTTTAAGATCTCTTCCTAATAGATTTAGTGAAAATATTTCTGCTATTGAGGAAGCTAAAGATTTGGATAAGTTGAAAAAAGATGAGCTCCATAGTATACTTGCAGCATTTGAGTTAAGAACTCAAGTGAAGGTTGATGTCAAGAAGGAGGCAGCTTTCAAGGCTACCAAGAATTCCAAAGGTAAACAACTTCAAGAGAGTGATGAGTCTTCTGGTGATGAAGAGGCATATTACAACAAGAAAGGCAAGTTCTCTAGAAAGCACAAAAATATGAAAAACGTAAGATGTTTCAATTGTGGAAAGTTTGGTCATTATGCTACTAACTGTACTGTTGCCAAGGATGAAAGTGATGAAGATAAACAGGATTGTAAGAGCAAGGATTCTGAAAGGCATAGGCATCAAAGGAAGAACAAATATGAGCACAACAATAAAGGAAAGAGGTATTCTCACAAACACAAGAAGAGCTTCTACCTAGACAAAGCAAGTAAGTGTTCTAGTAGTGATAATGAAAGTTCTTCAAGTGATAATGAAAATGAGATGTTGTTCATATCAGAAAAAGAGGAAGAACCAAAACATAGATTCATTATCATGAAATGTCTTAGATGTGGAAATTTTGGTCACCTTGAGGATGATTGCACAAATAATGATCTGGCTGCTAGTATGTATGAGGATGCTTCAGAAAATGATAAGGAAGATGCATGTATGGTTTTTGAAAAGGGTAGCACCTCTAGTGATAAGAAATCTGAAAAAGGCTTTGATGATTCTAAAAGCAAACATATAGAGGAAAGTGAAGTAGATCTTAAAGGTGAACTTATTAGTGCTCTTAGTGCTTTGAAAAAGGAAAGAAAGAAGAATGCTAGACTCAAGGATAAGTTAGATGAATGTTGTATGGAGAGAGATGAACTTATAGAAAGTCTTGATATCTCTATGGCTAATGCACAAGAACTCAAGAATGAGTTAGAATCTAAGGTGCTTGAGTATAGTGAATTAGAACAGAAAATGGCTTCGTTGAAAGAGGAAAATAAAGAATACAAGGATAAGCCGTACAAGTTTCAAGAAAGCTCCAAAAAGGTTAAGTCTCTCATCCAAAGTCAAAGAAATCCAACAGATAAAATAGGTCTTGGTTTTGTTAAGCCTCACAAGAAACAAGTTGGAGAGTCTAGTAAGAGATTCCAAAAGGAAGAGAGTTCTAATGAGGAAAGTATTTCAGATCATGAGTCCTTGAATGATAGATGCATAGAAATAGAAAATAGATTTTGGAATGAGAAGAAGGAGAAGTTTTCAGGACCTAAGAAGTCAAATAAAGGAAAGTTTCAAGGCAGATGTTTTGCTTGTCACAAGTTTGGTCACATGGTTGTACATTGCATGGCTCAAGTGAAGAAGGTAAATAACAGTTTCAGAAGTGGTGATTTCTTTTATGGGTATTGCTACTCTTGCAATGTTTGGGCACAAGGCAGTTCATTGCAAGGCAAACAACAGGAACAGGTTTAGTCGGAATAGGTGGATTCAAAGAACAGGTATGCCTCAAAGAAATAACATTGTTACTTGTTATAAGTGCAACAATGAAGGTCACACAGTCAGACAGTGTAGAGCTGAAATTCCAGAATACAAGAACAGGAACAGTGGCATGATCAGGTCCAAGGATCAGAAAAATGACAGGAACAGGAATATGGAAAAAGAGTTCAAGAGAAGGCCCGACAAGGAAGTTATAGACGCTGATGATGATCAATGCCTAATGGGAGTTTTACTCCCACTCCAGAATTAATCACCTCATCAGGAGGTGGGGGAGGGACTAAGCTAAGAGGCTCATTCTTAGTTCCGAGCCCCAAAGGTGGCCCTTTGCCATTGATGACAAAGGGGGAGAGATATGAGTAAGGGGGGGAGCTTCAAGTGAAGAGGAAATCTTCAAAGAGAGTGATTTCAGTTTTGGCTCTTGAAGATGTATTTTTAGTAAAGTTTTGCCATCAATGACAAAGGGGGAGATTGTTGGCAATTTTGGGTACATTGGGTACATTGCCTTTGCTCAAGTGTTGATGTTGTCATTGATGTCAAGAAGCGGAAAGGTTTTTTGTGAAAACCAAGGTAGACAAAATAAAAGGTTTTATTTAAAACCATGGACAACAGATTTGAAATGGGTTTTTCTTAAAACCCAAGTTGGCTCTTCGTTTCGTTGAAAAAGGTGCCCCGTGATGAAGATATTTAATTTTAAATATCTAGTTTAAATTTTATTTATTTAAAATTTAAATTAATATTTTAAAATTAAATTAAAGTATTTTCCGACGTGTTTGGAAATGCCGACGTGTTTGGTAATGCATCGAAGTGCATATATAATGGGGCTAATAAATTCATTTCAGTGTGTGTGAATCGATATAAATCGGAGTGCATTTCGTTTTCGTCTTTGTAGCGAAGGAAGATGTCAAGCATTGACGATGAAGGAGAAATCTCTCGAGAGTTAGTGTGGGATGGAGGCGACGTCGCGGAAGGGTGTAGTCATCAAAGTTGAAAAGGAATGTCCTGCTGGAACTCTTCGACGAAGGCGAGTGAGACGTCAAGCTAGAAGTCAAACAGAAGAAGAAGCACCGTCGCAAAGTTTTGATTGCAGATCATCGAAAGGAGGTAACGCCATGCAACAATCCATCAACAAGATCGAAGGAGTGAACGTTGAAAACTGTTAGCAGGTTCAACAAAACCTAGAAGTCACGGTTGCTGAAGTTGGAATAGTTTCACGCAGTGTGCTAGGGTTTCCACACGGATGGCATAGCTTCGTATGCTGGACTGATGCAGTTGTGCTAATCTAGATGACACAAGGCTTGCGGTGATTGCAGTTGGATACCATAGTTTGGACATACTAACTACAGGAGTGTAGGTAGACCTCTACGATTGTGCTACTCCAGCAGATAGGTATACACGTGGTAGCGGGATGCTATAGTCATGATAGTGAAAAGGGCAGCAAGGCAATTGGTCAAAAACCGCATGGAGGTGAATCATTGTAACTTGTTCAAGAAAGTTTTCAATGCTAAAGGAAAACATTCAAACAAAGAACAAAAGGACAAAAACGTAAGGAATTATTTTGCTTTCATAAGCTTTACTATGTATGTTTTAAAAGGAGTAATAAGGGAGTTATAAGGTTATGAAATGTTGTGATTTATTTTATTTTATGGTACAAGTGGTTTTAGGAGAGATAAGGAAGTTGTGCAATTAAGGGCTTTGGTGATGATTATTGAAAAGTGGATTAATGTTGATTATGTAGTGATCTACTAACCCTTGTGAAGATTGGCAAAAGAATTTTGTGATGGTGGGAGATTTCCAAAGGGGTTCCTTCACTTCAATAAGGTATGGGCACATTCTTCTTATGAGTATGATTGGTGTATGTTTTCCTGAAATAAGATTGGAGTGAAAAGGTATTCAACAAGGTTTCCTTTGGTTGGGTATAAGTCCTAGTTTCTGGTTTGTTGAAGACTACTTATGCATTGTTATCCTTGATGAGAATTTTGGTGAATGCATAATTCTGGTTTGAGGTAGTGGAAGCATTGGGCACTAGAATTTATGTTTGTAAGTCTTGTTACTTGCATTGAGATGATGAAAACCCTTAGATGGTTGTTTTGATAGTGATGGATAAGTTGCTTCCATAGTGGTTGTGTTGATGACGTTAGTGCTTTACTTGATACATGATATTGGGCTTACTCCATTGAGTTGATTTGAACAAGTTATTCTTTGCATTTGGTGATATTGTGTTGGTGGCTGTTTTGTTCAAATATCTTTGGAGGGAAAAGGATTTCTACTTGTTTCCTTTTCTAGTTGTGATTGGTTGAATACTTCAAGGTTAATGTTGAGTTGAATGATGTTGGTTAAACCTTGTCTTTGAGCATTGTTGTTGAAGCCCTAATTGGTTGAGAAAAGATATTGGTTGTTGGAAAGAACATGAGTATCATTGTTATATGACATATTGCATGGTTGGCAATTGTTGGGTTGAGTTTCATGTTCTTGAGAAAAGCATACTACATCTATCTTATTCTGTTGAGATTGAGATTGAGTTGAGATTGAGATTGGGAGTTAAGTATAGAACATATTGAGTCTCTAACAATTCTCTTTATGCTTCTATGAGGTTGATGAATCACATTGGGTCTCTAACAATTCTCTTTGTGGGTTCACGCCAAGCAAGTTTTTCTTGATGAACTTGTGAGCAGGTTTTGGACAAGTTCCATTGGGGACTTGTGAGCAGATTTGGACAGGTCCTAGCAGAGGACTTGTGAAGCTGAGTTTGATAGTTCTATCAGAGAACTTGAGGATAGAGGTGCATTGGTTCTATGAGAAGAACTTGAGGATAGATTTATGCCATACCGAAGGACTGTGTTTGGTGCAGATCAAAGACAGAGGACGAGGACATTTGTGCTAGACCGAAGGACTGTGTTTAGTGCAAATTCAAAGACCAGCTTTAAAGTGATAGAGTTGAGGACAGAGGTCTCCAGCGGAGCAGGGAAGACAGGTGTCTTCTATGGATAGAGTTCCATTTTCTAAGGGCAACGGAGGCAGAGGTCTTCTAGAGGATCACCAACCAGAGCAGAGGTAGGGGAAGGTATCTCCTTTGAGCAGAGGCTCATAAATTCAGATTGGGGGAAGGTTTCTCCTTTGAGCCGAGGCTCATAAACATTGTAATTGGGAAGGTTTCCCAAAGAACTTTGAGATAACTTTTAGAGAAAAGTTTTGTGGATGAATCACATCAAAATTGTTGTGTCACTTTGTGGATGATCTTGTGCATTGTTTTGATATTGCTTTGAATATATTGCTTTGTTGTTTTGAAGTATAAAGGAAAAGTTAAAAGAGGTCTTATACTGTTCACCCCCCCTCTCAGTATAAGCTTGTGTTCTTCAACTAAAATAAGAAGAGTGAACAAAAGTCAGTACGGCGGTTACAGGGACTGTTACAGAATGAAATCTTTGAGCGGTGGATATACCAAACATCTTCATTAGTTGAAGCCGACGAAGACCGACGAAAGCCGATGAAGACAAGGAGTTACATTATGAAAATATTGTTATAAAAGCCGACGAAGACCAGGAGTGCAATGAAAGCCGACTAAGACAAGGAGTTACATTATGAAAATATTGTTATAAAAGCCGACGAAGACCAGGAGTGCAATGAAAGCCGACTAAGACCAGGAGTTACATTATGAAAATATTGTTATAAAAGGAGTGTTGCTTGGAGAATTGAATTGTGTTGAAAAAGTGCTAAGTGCAACTGTGAGTGCACAGAGAGAGCAGAGTGCACAGAGAGCGCAAAGGGCAAAGATGAGCGCTAAGTGCGGCTGTAAGGGCGCAAAGTGTGGGAAGAGAGTACAAAAAGGGTGCATAGAGTGTGCGTAGAGAGTGCGAAGAGAGTGCACAGAGTGTGCATAGAGAGGTGGCTAAAAGAGGGTGAAGTGCAGCTGTAAGAGCACAAAAGATGTGTGTGTTTCATGAACAATGAGAGAGATTGGGTAAGCAATAGACTAGTCAGGGTCTAGTAAAAGCGAAGGTATTTTTTTGTCAAACTTCTAGATTCGAAATTGAAGTCCAAGTTGTTGCTTGGCATTAGGGGTTGGTGGTCCTTCTAGTTGGTGCTAGTAAATCATGGGTTGGTGCTCCTTCTAGTTGATGCTTGTAAATTAGGGGTTGGTGCTCCTTTTTGTTGGTGTAGATAAATCAGGGCAGGTGCTCCTTCTAGTGGGTGCTGGTAAATTGATTGTAAAGTTGGTGCTTTGCAAAGGATGGATTTGTATGGGAGTCCAAGCAGTCATTTTTGAGGAGTAGCCAAATTGGTGAACCTTGGTAAATCTTGTGTTGTGTGATGTTCTCTTGTAATACTTGCTTTATTTGGTTTTAAGTTTTAATTGTTTCAGCTTTAAGAGTTGTGGATTTAAGTTTAAATAACTACACTGATTCACCCCCCCTCTCAGTGCCATTGTGAGACTAACACAACTTTTAATAATTATTGTACAAATATGGTTTGATGTTGGGTAATGCATTGCCAGATAACAATGGAATATCATGGTCATGGGAGTGATGAGGTAGTAATTTTGATGGCTTAGCAAAAATAGAATTATGCTTGACAAAAGTAAGTTGTAAATTTGTGGGAATAGAATCCACCTTAGAAAGGTGAGGTTGGATCACAAATATCTAAGCTATGACTTCCCCACAAGATTTTTCAACAACTTATCCATATGACTTGAATTGATAATCTACAAAGGCCCACTTTTAACCCATGGAGAGTATGAGACTATCCATTCTATGAAAATTGCATCCAAATCTTAGTAAAGTTCCATGATATGGTTTCAAATGTACCCAACCATTGAGCTCCCAACATAATATCACATCTCCCTAAGTGAATAGCAAACATATCTCGTTTGAGCTCATATTCTCCAATTTTTACTTTAACATTATGATATTTACTTTTACAAGATAAGGTCCCACCATTGGCTACCATATCCTCAAAGGAATTACATGTGTGTACCTAAAAATTAGCCTAGTTGGTAATGTGGGAATCAATAAAGTTGTATGTACTACTAGAATCAATTTGGATGATAAGACGTAGGACTTTGAAAAAACCCATAACTTTCATGGTTTGGGGAGTAGAAATTCTAGCAAGAGCATGAATAGAAATTTTGGCTTGTGGTGCTTCATAGATTTCTTCCCTAATTTGGGGTGGTTCCTCTATTGGTTCTATATCATCATCACTTTGGTTGTTAGTATCAGGTTCATAAACATCTATGATGAACAACCTATTTTGGTCACACTTATGCCCATGAGCATACTTTTCATCACAATTGTAGCACAATCCTTAGGTGCATTAGTCATCCATTTCTTTAGTGGTCAAAAATTTGGGTGCAATAGGGTTATGTTAATTATGAATTTGGAATCTAGGTGGGAAATAGGGCCTAGCTTGTGGAAATTTGGATGTTCGCCTTTGAGATAAAAATTTAGATTCAACCAAATGGGTCAAATTGATAGCCTGCATCAAGGTTTATGATTTAAACATCTTGACCTTAGCTTGGAGATCATCCTTCAAAATACTAATGAAATAACTCATAAACAACCCTTCATTCAAGCCCCTAGTTTTGTTGGACAATTTCTCAAATTGCATTTGGTATTCTCAAACTGTAGAAGTTTGTTTCAACTTTGTCAATGCTCTTGTAAAGTTGTCATACTCACTAGGACCAAATCGGGTGAGTAATTAAGACTCTAGGTCTTCCCAATAAGGATCAGGATTAGTGTTTTAAAACCATTAGTACTATTGTAAATATTGAAATTCCAAGTTAAATGAAGCCATCTAAAACCAATAATATCTAGGTGTATTGTGGAGTTTTAAAAATAGATCAACACAACACAACCACCCATATATGTCCTTCCAATTGAAATTAGGAAAGTTTAACTGAGGCATATTAAAGGTAGGATCATGATCATAATGAGGGTAATATTCATCCATTTCCATGACTTTACCTCGATCAAATTTTTTAGTACAATAATCAAACCTTATTGGGACTCAACATCTGCAAGTTGTTCTTCCAAGTGATGATTGGATGTATCGTAATCCTCTATAAAGCCTTGAAGTTCTTCTCTTATCGTTTGATTTTCTAGGGTCATGTTATTAATGGATATTTTGAGGTATTCAAACAATGCAGTGGTTTGGCATCTCTTTTTTATGGCCACGAGTGTGAGTAGCCATTTTGGAGAGTCTTGAACCACTTTTACTGAATTACTAAGAATAGAAATGTGGTTATAGGAGTTACTACTTTTAGTAAGGAGCTTAAAAAAGTGCTTGGATGTTGTATATCAAACTAATAAACTTAGAATTATGATTAGAATGAGCTATATATATCAACACTAGTTTTAGACACCCTAAATGTTTTTCCCTTTTTTTTGATAAGTCTACTGGTGTGGTCAGTTTTTGATTTGGAGATTCGGTTCAAAAGTTGGAACTGGGTCAACAATTTTTTATCTATGAATTCTATCTATTGGCCACCTTGCCACTATCCTCTCTCTATCACTATCACTTGTACTATAGCTATTGATACTGTTCACTTCATTAACCCTGGGATTATTTGTACTATGCAGTTATTGACACTAACAATTTTATTTCTAACACTGACAACCTATAATTTTTTACTAGTATAGATGATTGTTATTGCCTGAATGTTATTGTCATTGAACCAAATATTACTACCACTAAATCGAATGGTACTAGAATATTTTTGACTATCACAGACACTTGCAGACTCTATCCTAACTATTTTGTGCATGCAAATTTTATTCTTTGATGATAGAGAAGTCCTTTGTATGGTCACTTTTGTGGGTCATAATTGTAGGTTTAGTAGAATAGGAAGGTTTTTTTTTGCAAGTTGAATTTTTTTTTATAGAACCAGGGCACACTAGGTAGAGGAGTATGTAATATCCATAGGCCCTTTGTTATATCGCAATGATGAACAATAGTTACCAGACCAATATTTTAGGCTGCTATCCAAGGATGATTCCACACATACCCTTGAGCATATTATCTTCCTCTTTGACAATACGAGAGGGTAATTATCTAATATGATGTGTCCTGTGGACTATGGATAATGTAATATCAAAAATATTACTAGTGGATAAAATTTTGTTTAAGCCTAAATGGTCTCTCGATACACCAAAATATGCATGGGAGCTCAATTCTATGCATGAGTGTTGTTTGAGGTCTGGGCATTGGAGCCTAATTGCCCCTCACTTTACTAGATGCTTTATGGGCTATCTAGTAATGATATCTCATTAATGATATTTTAAAACCCCTAGCACAAGGTTTCTAGCCTACTCAACTACTGTAAAAAATGATTGTATTATTTTTGCTTTTTTTGCTATTTTTTTAAAATAAAGGAAAACAAAAATTAAAAATACAGGAAAATTATACCTAATAGGTAGAAATGGGTGGTAAATAATTCTCATAGTCATAGTATAACTCAGACCTAGAAATAAATATGATACCACTTTTTAGGAACCTACTATTAAAATAAATCTCACTCACACAAAATACTAAAAAATAAGTAAAACACATCAAATAACAGAATAACACTATGTAGAAAGCAATTGTAGAATTGAAACAATCTCACAAGTAACTTAGAATCGCAAGCCTCTTCGAGGGGTAACCTCCTTTAATATTTCATTAACTTACATAAAAGATACATATGTACATGGCTTCATGTATTTTAAAGAGAAACTCCATGCAACCCTACCCTAAGGCTCAAGAGTTGGTTTACATGCAAAATAACAAACATCAATTAAAATATTGATAATGGTTAAATGAAATGACCCCACTTGGCTAGATGCCTTACTTACCATATACATTATAAAATATTACAAAATAATATTATAACTGGAATCCCCCATGTTGGAAGTGGATCATTACATAAGCAAATGAGAATTACAAAATAAAGTTAGGATGGGATCCTAACAGATCCAAATTGAAAAAAATTAGTGCCATATAACTCATTTAATAATTTATAAATCATAAGAATAGAAATTTTATCCTTAGTTGATTTATTTCACAAAAATCTATACATGGTTTCCACAACCCATATTTTTTCCTAACCAATAGTATCGATGAAGAATAAGGATTGATATTGGGTCAAATTACCCCTATTTTTAATAACTCTTAGACCAACTTCTCAGTTTTAGATTTTTACATATAGAGGTATCTATATCGTTGGATGTTAAGTGGCAAACTACTTTGTACTAACTGTATTGCATGACTATGGGAATGGTTTCGAGGTAATCCCTTGGGATCTATAAATATTGAATTATGTTTATTCAAAAGGAGTTCCAAATCCCTTGGTTGTTTGTTTGTTTTAGTATTCTATGGATAGTTTGTAAACAACTAGGATACTACCCCATGTGGGAATTTTTTTAATAGTTTCTCCATTTGAATTAAATTGGTAACCTCCATGGATTTTGCAAGTGATCCATAAAGAGTGTGTGACCTCTTATTTTGAGTGAATTATATCCAAAGCTCAATAAAATTTGAGGTTATTGTTACTAATGTAAAAATATATTATGACCCCAAAATAACATTGCATCCTCATAATAGAATGGTGAATATATCAGTTTTAGGTTCACAATCCCCTACCTTTAGTTTAATATTCTAGTATTTTTCTTTACAAGGTAATCTTCCTCCATTAACCACTATGAATTCAAAATAATTATAAGAATGTATATAGTAGCTTGCTTGCTTAGCTAATCAAGGATTAATAAAATTATGTGTATTGTATGAATCAATAAGAATTATAATTCTTTACCCCTTTAAATTCCTCTACCTTCATAGTTTGAGGGGTTGAGTGTAACCCCCCTCCTTGGTAGGACTTATTTTGATAATGACTCATGTATGGATGCATGGACATTTAAGACATAGATATTTTGTGATAAGTGTGGTAATTTCTATTTTTGCTTTTGGAATATGGTATTACTAATGCATTCATGGTTGCACGACTAGATAATATTATTAGTGGATTGAAAATGGACAATCACCTAAGTTGAGAGAAAATTTGGGAAATGATGGTTGATGATTTATTCATCAACAACTCAAGGGTAAGGTATACCCTTCATGTAGTTGCATTTGCATTCATTTGTTTGAATACATCATTGGACCATGAGCTTGCTATGGGCAAGGGAGTCATTCTTAGTAAGTAGGGGATAACAAATGGTTATCTTAAAAAGCAACTTACTCAAGAATAAAGCAATGAAATGTATTATTGGTTTCCTTATGTTTTTCTTAAAACCAAGAAAATTTATGCTTAAAAAAGAAAAGGGTATTAATGCATATATTAATACTAAGAATATTAATATCAAGGTTAATAATTAATATTAACCTTTGATATTAATAATTGCGGCCATTAATTTAATTAAAATATGGAATAATAGTTATATAGCTTAAAACAACACCTTTGTTTATGTATGCTTTGGTGGTATGCTATTTAAAAAGCAAAATATGGAATTTTAAGTAAAGGAAATTAGGGTGGCATTAGTTTTTCAACATATTTTTAAACATTTCATGTGTTATCTCCTCCATGCAAGAAGGCATGCCTATGCCTATTTAAACTCTTTAGGGATGTTTTGGGTGTAGAGAAAATCTTTTTGGAAATAGAACAAGGATCAAATACTTAGAGAGAAGGAAGTATTGCAAGCATTGTGACACCAAATGAGGATGTTGAAAAGCTTTTGAACAAGGAGCAATACTATCTATTTGTTGAATATTTTACATTTATAGCTTGAATTATTCCTTGTTTTGTTGTGGTTATATTATTGTTCTTGATTTGGTTTTGGTTAAGACCTTTTTATGTTTATCTTTATCTTTGTTTAGATTACCCTTCATGAGGTTTGGTTGGCTCCCTAAGCATTGTTCTACCATGTCCTTTATAAGTATTGAGCTCAATAATAATTTTTGCTGATGGTTGTGCATGTTTTCTAATGTTTTAACTTTTATTTAGATTAAGTAATAGATAACCACTAGAGGCATAGTTTATCTCTTTCATTATACCACATCAAGTAGTTCTAATATTTCTCTATGCATTCCCATATTCTAAACCTGTGGAGTGATGTTGTGTAAGTCTAGTGTATGGTAGCTTAGAGCCTTGAAACCTACTCTAATTAGTTAGATGCCCTAGCTTGATGTTTAGATATGGTCTATTGTGTTGATGGACATTGGGTTAGTGTTAATTTTTAACCTTTTTTTAATGTTATTCATGCTAGTTTAAATCTTAGTTTTAAGTGTTGGTTAGCATTGTGAGGTGACCAATTCTTAGATGCAAACCGTGCTTTCTTGGTGAATGTTTGGACGTAATATTTTTATATTGGGTTAATATTTTTAGCTTATTTATTTAGAATTGTTTTATCATCTATTTTGGTAAAAGAGTAGGGTCCTCTTATTGCCTTAAAAAGGCTTTGATTGGAGTTGTTGTTATTTGCTCTTTAGAAGGAAAAGTCTGGAAAAGTAAACCTTTTAGATTATGAAGATTATATTTGTGATGATTATATTGAAAGAATATATTTTAAGTTATGATTGTTGTTCTTCTAGATTTTTAACGTGTTTTGAAGAAAATCTCTTTTAAATTAGTTTTTTTTTTTTTTAAAGACTAACTTAGGTTATGAAAAATATTTAAAAGAAACCTTATGTTGAGCTTAGGGAAGTTTCCTAAAAGAAAAGCCCTTTAACTTCTGGAGATTAAAGTAATTTGGGAAGGAGAAATATTTTATTAATAAGTGCTTTAGATTTCTATTGTAAATTTTTTGAGTGATGGTTTCTTTTTAGTATTATGAAATTTGAGTTTGAATATTTTTCTTTAAAAAAAAAAATGGAAGTTATTTTATAATGGTTCCTAAGACTTGTGTAGGTAAAAGGACCATAATAGAGAGAAGTATGGGATTCTCTCTGGGTTGGCTTGTTTGGTAATATTATATGCATGGTTAAAATGGAAATTATTATAATGGTTCCTAAGACTTGTGTAGGTAAAGGGACCATTATAGAGAGAAGTATGAGATTCTCTCCGAGTTGTCTTATGTGTGTTGTATTAAAAGCATATTGAGAATGCATTGCATTTAGAGCTATCACGATCCCTAACTATTTCTTAAATTTTATGGTAGTCCTCTTTTATGAAGAAGAGTGCATATTGTCAATGGCATAACAACTTTTATGGATGGCTTCATTGCACCTTTGATAAAGTTGATATGGAAATAAAATTTATATAGAGGAATTTTCTATTAGCTAGTTTTGTAAGCTTGATCTATGTACCAAATTAAAAGATTGTTTAAATTACTTCTAAGCATAAATGTCATTTTGTGATTGCTTTGTTGAGATGTTTTATACATAGTTATTTTTTTATCACATAAGTAAAATACGGCATTTAAATTTATTGGTATGCTTTTATTATAGCTATTTTTACTAGCATCTAGATTGTCTCATTTATGGCAAATAAGATGAATGAGATGTTTTAGTACATAAATATATGAAATACTTTTGGACTAAATAACTCATGACATTTAAAATTTGTGATGCTTATTATGTAGGTTTTTTTAGCATTTGGTAACAATTATTTTTATCATGTTAGCAAGAAGAGTTCTTTAAGTTTATATCAAGAAGTATGTTTTAGTTAGCATGATTAGTTAATTCTAGAGAGAGTGGTTCCTTGGGTTGGATTTAAAATCTAGAACTTCTTTTAGGACCTATGTCCCAACCCTAGGAGGAGTTGTGAGAATAAAATAACTAGGTGGAAGTGAGCCCTAGAAGGAGTTGTGAGAATGTAATAGCTAGGTGCTCATAAGTCTAGAAAGAGTTGCGAGAATACAATAGCCAAATGCTTATGAATTGATACACCCTAAATGGAGAGGATTGGGTGTCCCCTTTTCTGTAAGACAATAGGAATCAATCATAAGATAGTAGGGATGGTACCTCAAACATGTAGGTTCAATAGACCATATTCATTACCAATTGATGGGTAATGACATTAGTTAGCCTATAGAGGTGAGGTAACTAAGTCCCTAGGATTTACACTTGATTAAATTACCTACATGAACATAGGTTAAGGTTAGAAAATAGGCATACCCATTTAAGTGTTATGGGACTTAAAGGATAATCCATTGTGGTCACATTGTCTTATGTCGATGAGTGTATGAGAAATGTGGGGGAAACACTTTCAGAATCCTTCTAAATAAGTAGGTTTCATAATATGAACCCTAGAAAACATGAGAGTTGACCACTTTTATCCACTGAGTGTTGTCTACAATGACCTGGAACTCAAATGTGTTGAAGCCTTGAATGTTAAAGAGATAAAAGTTGGGTCTTCTTTGAGAACCTGTCTTTAAAGAAAAAATAGCTTGGTAGTTTTTGGATTGTTATATTGAGGTTCTTGCAAGTCAATGAACTAAAATATCTAAATTTAGTTCTTCTTGCACTTCACCCTCATCTTGGTGCTCCTCTTCCTGTTGTTATACTTTTTCTTCATGTACTTCATTTACCATAGAATCATTGACATATTGCAAATACATTTTTTGTTGTACACATTTATGCCTTAAAGAATATTTATCATCATAATTTTAATACAACCTTTGTGCTCTAAAACTTCCATTTCCTACCTAGTCACTTACATAATTGTTGGATATTTATTTCCTATATTTGATATGATATTGGATGCAAATGAGGGTTTGGCCTATGTAAATTTAGATGAATGCATTTGAGCAAGTAAGTTTCTCCTATGCCAGCCTTGATAAATCTATTACTTGCATAATGGATTATGATTTAAACCTTTTTATCTTGACCTTGATATCATCCTTCAACCCATTGATAATATAACTCTAAAAAAATCCTTCACTCAAACCCCTTGTATGATTAGCCAAATTCTTAAACTAAGTATGATAATCATGAAATTAGAGGTCCATTTCAATTTTGTTAAAGATACTATAAAGTTATTATACTCACTAGGGCCAAAATGAGTGAGTAGTTGTATTTCAATTTTTTTCCAAGAAAGGTTAGACATCATATGTTGCACCTATTGATATTATTGAAGAGCTTCAAAATCAAAATTAAATGATGCCATGGTGATCCATAAGTATTAGGGTACATTGTGGAGCTAAAAAAATTTATTTTCTTAGCACAATCAACCATTTATCTCTATTGAATGAAATTTGGGGAAGTCTAACTTAGACATTTTAAATAAGGCATTATTACTAAAATAAAAATTGTGTACATCCTCTTCTATATGTCCTAAATTTCCTTCAATTCTAGCATTGCTAATATATTTGTGTACATGAGTGGGTAAATTCCCTTCAACATCATGAAATTTATCCTCAATTTCCATTCTAACATTGGTTTTTTTAAAGTTCAAAAGATGCATAAAATATTTCAGTTGTCTAATATCATTTCCAAATTGGTTTTTTAGGTTAGTAAGTTTTTGAATAAATATCCCTATTTTTTCACTCAATTAGTTTTGTTTCATTTCCCTCATTTCTCCTCTAATTGCTTGAACTATGGACTTGTGATTTGGACTAACCAAACTACCTTACAAAAAATAGAAGTGGTATGATCCAAAACAGATGTTTGGGTGTTATATATCAAATTGATTAGTTAGAAAATGAGCACAATATACTTGGTATAAAAATAATATTTTTGGAACCCTAGACCATTTTTTAGTCAAGTGTCATATATTTTTTTCCTAAATATTTTCTTCACCAATAATTTTTTTTTCTTCTTTATTCCTTAGAAATTTTCTTATCTCTTACTATTTAGTTTGTTACAAAAAATTACCTTGTTATACTCTGTCTTACCTAACACTAACAACTCTTTTATTTGAACTATTCTTGACAACTATCTTGGAGGACTCTATTTTAATTGTTACTAAAAAATTCCTTGTTTGAGACTATTCCCAACAATTATTGACAACTACCCTAGAAGGCTCTATTTTTATTACTACTCACAACTACATTATCTAATACTATTCTTAATTATTACTAACCCCAATAATTATCTTTGTTAGTCAAGAATGATTATATTATAGTTAATTCTATGATAGGTGGTCTCCTCAGTATACTCAAAATGTGGTTAGGGTTCTTCAAGTTTGATGGTCTATATTAGGATTTGAGATATGACTAAAATAAGGTAGCTCTAGACCAAGTTGTGCACATATCCACAACCCTTTGTTATATTACAATAACAAACAATAATTCTTAGACCAATAATTTAGGCCACTACTTAAGGAGGGTTCCACATATACCCTTGAGCTCACTATTTACCCCTCTAATAGTGTAGGATGGTAATCTTCTTGAGTTCTATGCTTGGTGCACTATGGATTGATACATAATCAAAGAGCTTCATATGGCTAAATTTCTATTGTAAACCTAGGAGATCACCCTATATACCCAAATGCATGTGGGAGCTCAACTTCATATATGGATGTTGTTTGAGACCTAGGTCTTGGAGTCTAGTCATCCCTTATTTTATTAGATGCTTTATAGGAAATTTATATTAAATAATAATGACAACCCCTTCATGATATTTTAAATCCCCTCACATAGGGTTTCTAACCTATTAAACTAAAACAAAAAATATCTCGATTTTTCTTTGTAGGTTAATAAGGAGGAAAATGAAAACAAAGAAAAATTATAACTAACAAGTTGGAATGGTAGGATAGGAACTATTTGCGCTATAATAGGATATGGCCCTAAAACATTTTCTAATACCACTTGTTGTGAACCTTGCAATAAAATAAAAGCACATCAACACAATATTTCAATAATAATAGAAAATAAGCATAAAATTAACAATATTACAAAATTAAATACAAATGTAGAAAATTATATTTGAAATAATAATAATACATTATGGAATTGAAATCTTCTTCAAGAGGGCAACATCCTTAGAAGTAGAGATTGAATACAACAAAATATGAGATCCTCTTCTCTTTCCTCAATGGTTCTTTTAAAGACTTTGGCTACCCTAACCCTAATGCTCAAGGGTTTCCATTCATGTGCAAATGGGGGCCTGATCTAGTAACTCCTAAATAACAATCATGCCATATTTAAATAATATATTTTTATAATACATAAGGGTTACCTCATATGATCATGTAAGTCTAGGTGCCCAAAGTACCACATGACTAGAAAATTTTTAATAATATTATAATAGGGTCATAAAATTCAATTATATTTACTCATCAATACTAATCCATCCCTTAATGGCATATTCAAATATATTTATCATCATACACTCAATGACAATGATGTAAGAATAATTATATCACCATTCAAGGTCACCCAAAGAATGTGTCTAAATTAGAATTCAAAACAAGACAAACAAGGAGAAAAAATCTAATAAGCCTTTCCAATTTGTATATTTTTAGGAAGGAATGGCATGAGGAAAAAGATTCATTAATTATGGTTTAAGAATATTGAAAAGAAAGTGAAAATGGGGTGTGGTTACTACATTTTCTTTGCCTAGGTGTGAGGATGACCATAATTGTGAGACCTCATAGATAAAAGTATTTAGCATATTGGACATCCACCTATTCCAATTATTGGATTATAGAGTTGGGAGTGATCCAAATAATGACTAATCATTACCACATCTACAATGGATAGCATTATGGAGAGTATATAGTCATTGAAAATGAATCTACATAGGTGGTTGGATGTAGTAAGGTGATAGTTGGTTTCACCTTATTTGGTAAAGTTCTTCATGTTCTAGTTAAGGTCCCTATTTTTTTTTCTATTTATCACATCATCCTTCCAAATAAGAAGGCTTAGTTTTTTTCATATTGATATATTATTAAGGACATATATCATGGCTTTAAGACAATTGCTTCCATATATTATGATGGGTCTAATTAGATGTAAAATATTGATGGGTGTACATATATTTCTTCTTCCTATAAGATACTTTGTAGCTATGGTGACATGGGAAGATGATGCTAGTAGGTGACACCACCACATGCGTGGAAGAATCAGCTATGGATCCTTGAGGTATATGAGTTGGCATTAGTTGGATGATGTTATTTCTTCTATATCTACCCCTAGTGCAATTTGTGAGGGGTGCATTTTAGAAAAGCATCAACCCAATTATTTCTCAAAAGGGATAACTAAACATGCTACACAACCCTTGGATATTAGTAATAATTATATTTTTGGACCCATGAGGTCTCTATTAATTTTCAAAAATGATTACTTTCTTATTTTTAATAATGACTTATTCAAGTATATTGGTATATATACTATTTGTATCAAACATGAAGCTTTTGGAAATTTCAAGAACTTCAAGTCTCTAAAAGAAATATAAAGTGTTAGAAAAATTACAAGGAAATAGGTATGTTTTTTTTTTGAAAAAGAATTTGAAAAACTTATATTAAAATAAGATCATTTACAAGTTGGGATGAGACTCCTCCTAGCCTTAGCTAATGAGAACACCTATTTACAATAGTAAAATAAAATCTACATTGAAGCCAAATATCCTAAACCATATTTCTACAATGTCTATCCAAATTAGCTAAACACTAGATTTGCTCACCAACCTGCCTAATCCTCTCATCCTCAATAGTCATGCCACTATGCCATTGAACCTCTACCTTCTTATTAGTACCCAACTTAGCTAGGAATTCTACCACTTTATTTAGATCTATACTGATGCAGGAGCATCCAGTGGCAACAGAGCCATCTTCAAAAAAAATTGGCCAAGGAAGGAAGATGTCGTGATATCGCGACCAAAAGAGGAGAGAGAAGGAGTGGATGAAAAATGTTGCCATATCGTGACATGTCACGTTATCATGACCAAAGGACGAGAAGAGGCGCAAGTGAGAAATATGTTGCAATATCGCGACATGTCGCATTATCATGACCAAAGAACAAGAAAAGGCACAAGGGAGAAAAATGTCGTGATAACACGACATGTCGTGATATCGTGACATTTTTCTCCCTTGCACATTTTCTCATTCTTTGACTGTGATAACGTGACATGTCATGATATCATGACGTATTTCTCACTTGCGCCTCTTCTCGTACTTTGGTCGCGATAACGAGACATGTCGTGATATCATGACATGTCACGATATCGCGACATCTTCCTTCCTTGGCCAATTTTTTTTTAAGATGGCTCTGTTGCCACTGGATGCTCCTACATTAGACACCTAGGGTTGATGGAGAAGTGATCTTCATTTCTATTCTGTTCTGTCACCTTCTTCGGTGCTAGTACTACAGGTACTGCACAGGGACTCAAACTCTCTCTAATCAACCCTTCCACAGCTCCTGGTGTAAGTTACCTCACGTTCGACGATCTACTTACACACTCAAGAACTTCTCGCTCTGATACCACTTGATGCAAAGCAGAAAATTGCAAACCCCAAATCCTAATTTTTCATTCAAAATTTGGAATAAATTCACAGTAACAGCCCGCGAGATTTACAAAAACTATGTGATGGATTAGTTTTCCCTATTCTCTATTGCAATTCCCTAACTCTCCGTACTTATCCTATTATAATGCTTGGGTTTTATAGAGGCCCTGACCCTCTGAATAATCATTACAAAATGTAGAGTACAATAACTGCTTCGTAATCCCACTCTGCACGGTCCCTGTCATCGTCGTCTGACTCCAGTTCATTTTTAGATTACTCCGCACAACTCTTGGTCTTCGCTTGCTTTCACTGCATCTTGGGGCCATGTGTTATTCTATGCTGCCACGTGTCACTCAATGACCTCCTTCTGTAATGGCCCCTGTAACCGTCTGCCCCTTTTAAGTCGTAAAGAAACATGTCGTGATATCGTGACATTCCTTCTTTCTTGCTCTCTCTCTCCTCTTTGGGTCGCGATATCACGACAAACCCCAATTCCCAAATTTTCATTCAAAAGTTGGAATAAATTCATAGTAACAGCCCGTGGGCTTTACAGAAACTAGGCGATGACTTATTTTTCCCTATTCTCTATTGCAATTCCCTAACTCTTCGTCCTTATCCTATTACAATGCCTAGGTTTTTATAGAGACCCTGACCCTCTGAATCATCATTACAAAATGTGAAGTACAATAACCGCTTCATAATCCCACTCCACACGGTTCCTATCACCACCGTCTGACTCCAGTTCATTGTCAGATTACTCTGCACGACTCTTGGTCTTTGCCTACTTTCACTGCATCTTGGGGCCATGTGTTGTTCCGTGCTACCACATTTCACTCAATGACCTCCTTCTGTAATGGCCCCTGTAACCATCTGCCCCTTTTGAGTCATGAAGCAGGATTTCATGATATCATGACATTCTTGCTTTCTTGCTCTCTCTCTCCTCTTTGGGTCACGATATCGTGACATCTCTCCTTTCCTGCCCTTCATTTTCCTTTTTGATCGCGATATCGCGACATGTCGCGATATCGTGACATTTCTCTTCCTCGCTACCTTTCTCCTCTTCGGGTCACGATATCACAACACGTCACGATATCATGACATTTTCCTTCCTTTCTTTCTTTTTGCTATTTCGGTCGTGATTTCACGACATGTCACGATATTGTGACATTTTCCTTCCTTGCTTTCTTTCTACTCTTTTGGTCACGATAATCGTGACATTTTTGCTTCCTTTCTCTCTCTCTCCCCTTCGGGTCGCGATATCGTGACATGTCATGATATCACGCCATCTTTCCTCTTCTGCCCTTCCTTTTCCTTTTCGGTCATGATATCGTGACATGTTGTGATATCGCGACATTTTTCTTCCTCGCTTCCTTTCTTCTTCTTCGGGTCGCGAAAATGCGACATGTCACGAAATCATGACATTTTTCTCCTTTGGATCCTTTCTCGCCTTCTGGTCACGAAAATGCGACATGTCATGAAATCGCGACATTTCTGCTCTCTTGCACTTCCTCTTGTCTTCTGGCCGTGAAACTGCGACATGTCATGAAATCGCGACATTTCTTCCTCCTTGCGTTCTCTCTCCTTTTCGGGTCACGAAACTACGACATGTCATAAAATCATGAAATTTCTTCCTCCTTACGTTCTCTCTCCTCTTCAGGTCGCGAAACTATGACATGTCACGAAATCGTGACATTTCTTCCTCTATGCCTTCTCTCTCCTATTTTGTTCGCAAAACTGTGACATGTGAAATCATGACATTTCTTCCTCCGTGCCTTCTCTCTCCTAGTTTGGTCACGAAACTGCGACATGTCATGAAATCATGACATTTCTTCCTTCATGCCTTCTCTCTCCTATTTTGGTCGCAAAACTATGACATGTCATGAAATCACAACATTTCTTCCTCTGTGCCTTCTCTCTCCTATTTTTGTCACAAAACTGCGACATGTCACGAAATCGTGAGAGAAGTGAGCAGAATGCTTCCACAAAGAAACCGTGGTGGTGGGAGAAATATGGTGCTAGCAGATGATTTCAGAACTTTGCAGAGGCAAGTTCAAGCGCTGCAAGAGGAGCTGCGCAGAGGGCGTGAGCCCAAGAGAGAAGAAGGAAGTGAAGATGAAGTGGATGAAGTAGAGGATCAGTTTGAGGAAGAAGAGGTCGTAGATCATGCACAAGCCAGGTTATACAGAGCCATATCTTAGATTGGAAAGAGACCGAAGAGAGGTTTCTACGTATTCTGGGAATTTAGATCCAGAGGAGTTGATTGACTGGATTAATGATCTAGAAGAATACTTTGAGTATGAGGAGGATGAAGATCCTGAAAGGGTCAGATTTGCTAAGACCAAGCTAAAAGGTCATGCTAGCATCTGGTGGAAGGAAGTGTAGCTAGACAGAAATAAAAGAGGAAAAGAGCGGATAACGAAATGGGAGCGAATGGTGGAGAAGCTGAAGAGGCAGTTCATTCTAGGTGATTATGAACTAGATTTGTTGAGGAATATGTAGAGTTTAAGACATGCCAATAAAACTATCAAAGAATACATAGAGGAATTCTATAAGATCTCCATTAGAACTGACCATTCTGAGGCTAACAAGGAGAAGGTAGCCCGTTACATCAATGGATTGAGAACCAATATTCAAGAAGAGTTGAGTCTGGTTAGAATAAGCACCATTGAGGATGCTTACCAGTTTGCTCTAAAAGTTGAAGAGAAGCTAAACAAAAGGTTTGAGGGTAAGCACAAAGGAGGAGATCATGGTGGAAGAACTGGTGGAAGAACCAGTGGAGGAATTGATGGAGGACGAGATGAGAAGAAAGAAGAAGCTAACATCAGTCAGGACCAGAAGGGAGATAATGACTACAGATCCTATAATCGGAACAACTACCCAAGAGGAAGAGGTAGATCTGGTCGAGGAAATGAAAGAGGGTTTCATGGAGCCTGCTATAATTGTGGGGAAGAAGGACATCGAGCATACTGGTGTCCACAACACCAAGAGAGGATGAATGCAAGACCCGAGGGTCATGCCAGAGCGGTTGTAGCAAATGAAGATGTTGAATCAGAGCACTCTGAGGAGGCAGAGGAGAATTTATGGTCGCAAGGAGAACCTTGTTGACTGAGGAGAAGAAACCAGAACAAAGGAAGAACCTGTTCGCACAAGGTGCAAATGTGTAGGCAAGATCGGTAATGTTATTATCGATAATGGTAGTACTGATAACTTAGTCTCTGAAGAGATGGTTACTAAGTTACAGCTGGAGAGGAGGAGACACCCGCATCCATATCGAATTGCGTGGTTGGAGGAGGACCATAGGGCATTGGTCAGTGAACAGTGCTTGGTCAAGTTTAATATTGGGGGATACCGGGATGAGGTTCTGTGTGACATCCTGCCTATGGATGCTTGCCATTTGTTGTTGGGAAGGCCATGGTAGTTTGATCGGTGTGCAGTGCATGATGGTCATGCAAATACGTACTCTCTGACGAAAGGTGGAGTGCACCACAAGTTGAAGCCATTGCAATCCATGGATGAAAAGGTGTGCAGCAGTGCCAGAATCTGTTTGGTAGAAGGCAAAAAAAATTTGGATGGCCAGGAGATGGAGTTTAAGCAGACTGCAAAGACAAGTGCACATTTGGAGTGGTTGCAGAGGACGGTGACCGAACCGTACAGAAGTGAAGGTCACTTCTCCATCAACCTCGGGTATCTGATGCAGGAGCATCCAGTGGCAGCAGAGCAATCGGGCATCAACAAAAAAATTCTAAGTGTTTTTGCCTTGGTGTCGCGATATCACGATAGAAAAAGTGTCACGATATCGTGACAGAAAAAGTGTCACGATATCGTGACATGTCACGTTTTTGTGACTCAAGAAGGAGAGAGAAGATGTCCGAAGAAAAATGTTGTGATATCGTGACATGTCGTGAAATTACGACAAAAGGAGGAGAGAGAAGGTGTTTGAAAGAAAATGTTGTGATATCACGACATGTCGTGAAATTGTGACCGATAGAGAAGAAAATGTGCAAGGAAGGGAAATGTCACGATATCGCGACATGTCACAAAATCGCGATCGACAAAGAAGAAAAAGCGCAAGGAAGGTAAATGTCGCGATATCGCGACATGTCACAAAATCACGACCGACAGAGAAGAAAATGCGCAAGAAAGGGAAATGTCGTGATATCGCGACATGTCACGAAATCATGACTGACAGAGAAGAAAAGGTGCAAGGAAGGGAAATGTCGTGATATCGTGACATGTCATGAAATCATGACCAACAGAGAAGAAAATGTGCAAGGAAGGAAAGTGTTGTGATTTCACGACATGTCGCAGAATCGTGATCGAAAGAGAATAGGAAGGGCCAAAGAGGAAAGATGTCACGATTTTGCGACATGTCATGAAATCACGACCGAAAGAGCAAAAATCAAGCAAGGAAGGAAAATGTCATGATATCGTGACATGTCACGAAATCACGATCGAAAGAGCAGAAAGCAAGCAAGGAAGGAAAATGTTGCGATATCGCAACCTGAAGAGGAGAAAGGCAGCGAGGAAGAGAAATGTCACGATATCATGATCGAAAAGGAAAATGAAGGGCAGGAAAGGAGAGATTTCACGATATCGTGACCCAAAGAGGAGAGAGAAAGAAAGGAAGCGGAAATGTCATGATTTTGTTATAGGAAGAGAAGAAGAAGAGCAAGAGGATGTCGCGATATCGCGACATGCTATATTTTTGGGAGGTCATTATAGAATGAGGTCATTGAGCAACATGTGGCAGCACTGAACAACATGTTGCACCAAGGTGCAGTGAAATCAGGTGAAGACCGACATTAAACAAAAGTCTTATGATAGTTACAGGGCTGTTACAGAGTAAAGTGACAGTGAGTGAGAGTTAGATGGCAGTTACAGGGGCTGTTACAGAATGAAATGAAGAGTCATGGCAGACAAAGATGAATATTCATGGTGAAAGAGAAACCACCAGATGGAATATGAAGAGTCGCATCTAAAATTTATAAAAGGGCAAGCCGAGGCATGCACAAGGGGTTAGAAAATAGCCACAGGTAGAGTTAGCAGATTCGAGGGCAGAGGGCCATTCTGGACCTGCTTGCATTGTTCTTCCTTCCAGAGAAAGCTTAGGGTTCCTGAGTGTGTAAATAGATCGGCCGAATGTGAGGCAGTTTACACTAGGAGCAGAGAAATCTTGGGTCTGTAGGTGTGTAGCATATTCGCCGAACGTGAGGCAGTTGCACCAGGATTCATGGAGTGAGAAAGCTGTGAAATTCGAGGAGCTACAAAATCAAATTTTAGATTCATAGGGTCAAGGCCTCTATAAAAACCCAGGCTTTGTAATAGGAGAGTGGTGGTGAGCTAGATATTGCATAGAGAATTGAAATACTAAGCCTGCGGGCTAGTTCTATGAAATTATAGCTAAGCCTATGGGCTGTTTCTATAATTTTACTTGAAATTGTTGAATGAAAAGTTAGATTTTGCGTTTGCAATTTCTGGCCCCCCATCATATACTCACATAAAATAGAATCATATCATCTAATTCCATCTATAATTCCTTAATTTGGGTGAAAAGAATCCTCAACATCCATGTCTTCAAAGAAAAGTTCATCATGCAATCCAAAGCTCCTACCAATATTTGAGAATCTTATTCTAATATTATTGTCTTGTGACCTTGTATTACCACCCAAATAGAAGTATATTTGATAGCTAAGGTTTTTTATTCATTTTTTATGGCCCTTTATAGGTCTTGCAACTCCCAATAGAGCATTGCCTCAACATGATTCGTATAGACCACTCCAATTCCCACTCTAATTGAATTACCTTTTGCAGCTCCATCAATATTAATTTTATTCCAATATTTTGAGGGTTGTTTCTAACTAGCTCTATGCTTCCTCTCTTACACTTTGGATTCCTTCTCCATCATCCTATATTATCCTGATTTTCATTTTTAGCATACACTACCCTAGTTTCTATGAATTTGCTCCAAATGACCTACCAAAAACCATCTAAGGATGAAAAGGCTTCCTTAAATTGTTTTCTATTTATCTCCAACCAAAATTGCCAAAAAATAAATTTTAATCCAAGATTCCAATTGATACAAAGACCTTTAGACATAAATCTACCCCTCTTATATCTTTCCCAAATATTAATCCAATTTAAATCACCATTGGCTTATATTTTAAAAGATAAAAACCATCGCTCCTAGATTAGATATGTGAATGGGAACTCAAGAATCAAGTGGCCAATTTTTTTCTCACTCTTGTAGCATACAACACATTGATATGGACTAAAAATTCCTTTATATCTTAGATTATCAAAAGTAAGAATTCCATTATGCATAAATTGCCAAGTAAAGAAGTTTACTTTTGGTCAACCATTGGAATGCCAAATATTTCTCCAATCCTCAACCTAATATGCATGAGGAGAAGGTTCTAGAAGGATCTTATCATATTAATCCTTTACTGTGTAGACTCCAAGGCTCCCATATCCCCAATATAATTCATCCTCATCATCTCTACCTATGAGAAATATTTCTACAAATATTTTAGTCATGATAGGTGTTAATTTTAGAGGGATTGGAATTGGCCACTCATAAAACTTATTAAAATGCTTAACTTATAATCCCCTATGTGACCAATGTTGAAATAAATTTCAATTTAGATCTAGTCCCTAATTTTCACGACTATTTTTACTAGTTACAATTTTGGAAATTGAACAATGATCGATGGGTATTGATCCCATGAATCTATCCAAAATTGTGCCTTATTCCCTTTTCCTACTTTCTAAAATAATCCATATTTCACTTATTTATATCATAAATTTAGATCCTTCCACACTAAGGACTCTTTACCATCCAAAGGAAAATGACTCACCTCATTCGGGTTCACCTGTCCCAAATATTTACTAGTTAAAACTCTACTAAATAAAGAAGTTGGTTGGGAGATCCACCTCTAGTAAATATTTCTAGCCAAAGCTTTATTATTTAACTCTAATATTCTTAGTCCCAAACCTCCCTTTACCTTGGGCTAGCTTACTTTCTCCCAACCTACTAAGGCCCATATCATCTCCCCTCTTACTCTTCCCCATAAAAATTTTCTAGCCATCATGTCTAAATCTTTACACATAGTCTGTGGGGTAGCAAGGATAGAAAATTATAAATTAACATGTCCTGAATGAATAACTACAAAATTTTTAATCTACCCCCAAATATTAACCATTTTTGAGACCAATGATTAATTCTTTCTTTGATACAATCCAAAATATTCCTCTAGATATCTATTTTTAGTTTTTTAAAATGCAAAGGGACCCCCAAATATACCACTAGGAGAGAAGTCCTCATGAATCCCAAGATCTCTAAAACTTTTTCTTGAAACCTTCGATCAAGATTGAAAAGACCACTTTGGATTTTTTATCATTGATGACTAGGTTTGTGGTCCTAAGGTAAACATTACTAATATCTCTAATCATTCTTTCTTCCCTAAAGTTGACAACTCCCACCAATCATGTGTCATACACAAACTATAGGTAACTCGATGAGTCAATACATCCTCACCCACCTTGAGATCTATTAGAAAATCTTATTGTCTTCTTCTCAAGATGAGTCTACCCAAGCATTTAGCCAATATGAGAAAAATATAATGGGAACAAACATCTTCCTAATGAAGGATTTAAGTAGCTCCAAATGGTTACAAGGGAAGGCCTTTGATTAACATCGAGTATGTTAGAGTAGAAATATAGCTCATGATCCATTCCATCCAATACTCTGAGAAATTTAAGGCTACCATCATCCTTGAAAAGAAGCTCCACTCTACCTTATCATCAGCCTTTGACATATCCAATTTTATGAACATTCTCCTATTGCTATATTTTTGCATTGAATGGATTGCCTAATGAGCTAGAACCACAACATCCAATATCTACATACCATCTACAAAACCCCCTTACTCTAAGTATATGATGCTATGTAGGATAGGTTTCAGATGCTCAACCAATACCTTCATTATTATTTTATATATGACATTGCATAAGGCTATAGGTCTATAATATGAAATATGCATCCCCTCCTCCCATTTTTTGAATTAAGGAAATTAATGTATGATTTAATGCTTTAAGTATTATTTTACACCTCTGGACTTATCTATAACAACTATTACATCTAGGTTCAAATATTGAGCCTTATCGGACTAAACACTTATCCCTTTCCTGGTGCTTTCAGTGATGTAAAAGGTTTAAAATGATTGTGGCATGGTGGTTATAGGGGTGGACTACACGAAGATCTATATGGCATCTTCTAGGGTGAACAATGTAGAATACTTTGGTATCCATAAAAAGCTAGATAGCTTACCCAAATTTGTGGTGGCTACCTATTCCACCATGTAAATTCAAAAGGAAAGAAAACAACTATTACATCCTCCTCCAAGTTGTCCTAAAAGGTCTAAAAAACTCAATTGGAAATCCATTTGGACCTGGTGTTTTTCCAATATTTATTCCAAGGATTACTTTCTTTAGTTTCTCTCTATCAATGTGTTTAAGTAGAGCTTTATATTCTTCTTAAGAGATAAAGGGTATGAAAACAAGAACTTTTGGAGCCTCTTCCTCTTGCACCATACTTTCCTTAAACAATTTAGTAAAATAATCCATTGAATAGAAATGCATACCTAGGATTTTATCAAAGGAGTGCTTGTTCTCATCCTAAAGAGCTTTCATCTTGTTCATTTGTCTCCTAGCACAAGCAACCCAATGCAAAATTTGGTGTTTTTATCACTTTTAATAACCAAGTGGTTCTTGCTCTCTATTTCTAGTAGATCTCCTCTTGGTTGTCAATGTTATCAATTTATTTATGCAATGCATCATCCTCTTCTTTGATTTTATCTATAATTATTAATTTCTTGAAGTGTTTTTGAACCTCATCCTATTTGGCCACCAATGGAGCTCTTTGGACCTAAAATTTTAGCTTGTTAGCTCACCTCCATTGTTTCAGCTGATCCTTGATATAATGAAGTTGCTTGTGGAGTCTAAACATTGATGTCCCATATTTTGGACATCCCTCTTCCCACGATTATTGAATTTTCTATTGAAGTTTCTCTTTTGTATCCAAAACTTTTCAAATATAAATGGTTTGTGATGTTGCCCTATCTTGATCCTCCTTTCCAACAAAATGGGTAAGTGATCCAAAACTGGACCCTCCAAAATCTAAAATTTTAGATTCCATTTTAAAAATACCTCCTCTAAAACAAAAAAAAATAGTCTAAATTCACCTTCCTGCTATGTGACCCCCTCCTTTTATTATTACAAGTATAGTTGGTTCTAGGACATTTAATATCCACCAAGTGTAGTGCATGGACTTGGGAAATAATAAGTGGATCCCTTGGATCAAAATTGGGATTCCTCTTTCCTAATATCTAGATGAAAATTTAGAATTAAAATCCCTAGAAACAATCCAGTATTACACGTCCCTTGATACTGTCGCATTGTGCACTACTTTCCATTGATGAATTTGACCATATAGGTTTTGAGCCCCATAAACATTTATGATTAAAACCTGCTTAGATATCATATTATTCCTAAAGTATGATGTAAGGACACTCCTCCAATATATATTTTATATTGTTGCCCATTCAAGAGAGTTTAAAAAGGTAACTACCCCCATGAGGCCCCTTGGGTAGCCATTTCCATATGATCAACAACCCTCCATTGTCTATTTACAATTTTACACATACGATCCAACAATATTTTTGTCTCCTAGATAAGCAAAAAATATGTTCTACTTTTCTAAGAGTCTTCAAACAATAGATTGATGGTTTCTATTGTTTAAACCCCTAATATTCCATGATTTTATAATCATTGGTTACCTTAAGACCAATAAGAGTCTATTGGCCTCAAAAATCTCCATATGATCAATTTGTCTCCTTGAACTACTATCAATTCCTTATTTGATTTTCTACCCACTTCTTAAGAGTTGATATTATTTGATCTCTTTTCTACCTGAGTTATCCCTAGAGTGGTTTTTCACTATTATTTTTTCTATGCCCATGACTACATCCCTTATTATTAACTGCTCTTGGTTATGCACTATTAATACCCCTAAAATATCTGATTGTGGTAAATCATTGCACTCTATTACCTGCTATAGGATAGGAGGATGTGAAAGAGGGGCTTTAATATGGCTATTATTATTTTCATTATTCCTATACACTCCTTCCATGAATCTTCTTCTTGGTCCACTAGTGTCTTGAATATCTCATACCTATTTGAGGACTCGAGTTGGGTTTTCTCTTTGCCATATTTTTTCTTTTACCTTCTCCTTATTTTGAGCTATTCAAAACCATCTCCCTAATAAATTTTGGTTGTTTACCATTGAATTACCCTCCTTAGAAATATTTTACATTCCTAAAGGAGCCTCCATTTTGTGTTCATATTGTTTGGGTAGGACCAATCCAAATTCCCAGATTTATGGCAAAATGTACACCTAAAGGGCAATGCCTCATATTCTAGTTGTTGAATCCAAGATAGTCCTACAAGTTTGAGTTTAACCTTTATTGGAAAAGGCTGGCTACGATCCATTTACATACATAATTTAGCATAAAAAATTGTGTTTCCTTCCATTGTGCCTCTATAAATGCCAAAATATCTTCCAAGGGAATTGCCAAAAATTTCCAATACCTGCTCACTCTAGAGATCCATTGGAAGTGCATACAAATATATCCAAATCGAGACAATAATGGGTTCAATTTGGGGATCAAATCCTATTCTCTAGGGATGAATAAATAATCCTATCAGACCATGATTCCTCTTTTCTAATTGAAAAGCCCTATTTCTATCAACAAGTGAGGAAAAACTAATAATAAAATATCTATTACTAATAAACCACAAAGAAAGGTTTGAAATGTAGACCAATTGGTTTGACCAAACCCCGTAAGGGGGACAAAGGTCCAAGGTTCAAATCTTGGGCCTCACTAGACTGAATTCTTTTCCCTTTCCTAGTACTTTCAATGGTGTAAAAGGTTTAAAATTATTGTGGAATGGTGGTTATAGGGGCAGGCTGCATGAAGATCTATGTGGCAGTTTTCAGGGTGGACAATGTAGAATACTATGAAAACCATAAAATACAAACAACCTACTCAAATTTATGGTGGCTATCGATTCCACCATGTAAATTCAAATAAAAAACCACAAATAATACTCACCAAGAGGCTCCCAATTTTTCCAAACTCAATAATACAAAAAATTTAGGGTATGCGAATGCCCATGAATTTATAGATCCGATCATTATTAACTCTATATAAGACTATTTATCCTACCATCCTCTTCTTAATAACAATACTTGGGCTTCATTCTGAATGTGGAAAGCATCCATTGACTCTTTGAGATGTTGATATTTTTTAGTAGCTATAAAGAGCATTTTTAATATATTTTTTGTGCTTCTTTAGTCTCTACTAGAGATTTTTCCTTCAACAAATATATAAAATAACTCTATATCTATTAAAAAGGATTAAAATGTGTCCCCAATAGGCCCTCCTAGGAAAACAATCTTGTCTTCAATTCCACAACTAAAAAGCACTTCATATACTTAACTAATGCCCTAGTATTCTCTTCTAGAGCTCTAAGGGAGAAGGAATTCTAGGGAAAGGATCATCGCAAGAAGTAGGTATGTTAGTCATGCCTTTGGTGAATTTTTGGCTCTACATGACATCTTTTTATATAGAAAAATTCATGATACCGTAGATTAGAATAGGATGGATGAAAAAATAACAACTTTATCATGGATATAACTAGATGTATGTTACATGATAATTAAATTGAACCCAAGTTCTAGGGTAAAGTAGTGATTTGCATAGCTCATATCATCAACCAAGATATGCCTTGAGTCATTCAAGGTATAAATATTACTAAGAGGTTGATAAGTGACAAGCCTAATATTTCCAAGTTCTATATATTTTGATCCACTACATGGTTTCACATCCCCAATCAAACATGAAATGAGTTTTATGGCAAGATTTATTACCATATTTTTGTTAGGTAGTCTAAAATATCAAAGTCTTATCATATGTTTAATATTGTAAAGTGGTATTTCCTTTTTCATAAGGAGGTTATCTTTGATGAGGAAATTCCACTTGCTCATTTTATAATGCTTCCTATTGTAACACATCATTGGAGTATTATCGATGGAGAGGTGTTTCCCAAAGGTCAGAATGATCCCTAGACAGAGCCTTATTCCAACAACCAAATCGAACAATCTTCCAGTTACCTGAACTACCCTTGTATGATTGTCGATCTATTGTACGGTATTTAACACATACACTGTACGATCTCAGATCGTATAGTGACCAATATGGTACAATATTGCACTCAAAAAAATTGACAGATGCTTTTTTGGAGGCTTCCGTACATAGTTTTGTAATTGTTCAAGTCGATTACCAAAACTACCAAATCGGGTAAGTTTCTATCAATCGCCTATTTTACCAAATAGGGTAATAACTCTGTGTATGATTTGTATGATGTACGATGTATGATATGTACAATACAAAAGTACAAAAAGGTAGTAATTGCAATGCTCTTCTACTCCAATCTCTCTTTGAGATGTTTTTTAGAGGTTTTAATAGCCTAAAAAGATGGTTCCATTCACAGACAAAACTCCCAATCTGGTTTAGTGAGAGAAATTCAAGCAATTACGTCCAAAATTTGTATAGTTGGTCTTAGTACATCCTTGTACACATTCTCATGCTTCTATATCATTCCCCATGATTCCACCAGTAACAATATTCTCACAAAGCTGCAACAAAGCCTAGAACTAACATATAATAGTAAGAAAATAAATTCATTCACACAATGATAATCCACAATGCATCAACCATACACAACAGGACCGTACACTATCATCCAAAACATATGTTATTATCATTAATTGTTGTAAACCTAGTTACAATATTGAAACTCTATCACTATCATAGCAATAACTCAGAAATATCACTATCTCTATACTCTAGCAACTAAGAACCAATAAAATAGTAGCCAGACCTACAAATTCAAAAATGGGGCCTTATATAATGTTGTCTAGGATGTTTCAAAGTGTTTCTTGAGAAAATCCATTATTCACAACTACCCAATTACAATTGAATACAATATTTTGGAATTTTCCTAAGTTTACACCTTAGGTTAGCAAATCCATGCAACCTTTGATCCTAAAATTACATTTCCTTTGCATATCATTGAATTTCGATACGCCCTGTATGATTTGCCACTACTCTGTATGGTTTGCCACTTTAGTTGTATGGTCTCTTGTATGATTTTCTCCCCTGACTGATTTCACAAAACTGGAGCAAATCATCCCCAAAACTATCCAAAAATTAGCAAATCACTTCTTATTTTTTTGGGAGGTGGATTTGCTGCCTACATCTACCTTCTGCTTTAATTTAGTCGACTTCCTCGATGACTCATTCTATTTCTTTTGAAGTGATTATAATCGAGATACCTCAGCATCCAAGTCATTGACTTAGGTCTTGTACATTTCCCTTTCATTCCTCAACTTGGTTGCATAGCTCCCCATCTCGACGACTTTAGCCTTTTCCTCGATAGCTTTCACGAATTCCATCATTTTCTTTTCTCAGTCAAAGGCACTATTAGTCAACTTATCCTTCCAATGAGCTTCTACTTGAGCAGCTGCTTGGAATTCCTCATTATTTTTTTTGATGGTATCCAAGTGACGTTTGATGTCAACTTCTAGAGCTCGAACCTGGTCTTCTTCGATCCTTACTTGAGCTTGTTTCTCAATGACCATCTCATTGAGCTTCTTACTATCCCTCGTTAGCTCCTCTATCTTCCTAGCCTGTGTAGTCATTTGTTCATTCTTTTCAACCAACTGAGCTAACATCTACTCAATATTTACTTTAAGTTGTGCCTCCAACTCCTTGATCCTATCTTCTACCTTCTGGAAAATCTATCGCTTATCCTCTTCGAGTGTTGTAATATTAGCTTCAGAATCTACTTTGAGGCCTAACAGATCCTCCTCTAATTTATTTATTTTCTCTTCTATCGTTGTTCTACTTTTTTGTAGTTCTTCTTCCATTACAACAAATTTATTTTGAGTGCTTGCAGTCTCTTCTATCTATGCCTCCTTGAGCCGATAAATTTATGCCAACCCAACGCTCAACCACTCTATCTAGTGTGTTATGAAGTTCAACTTCCTTAGGGTAATGGACACTCTTGTAGTGACCCTTCTATACTCCACTTCTGCCATATTGATTGGGCAGGTTGGATGAATTACTCGATCCAAATAAATCCTTGGGTCCTTCCTATAGTTTATGATCATCCCTTTTGGCAAGTCTTCTCTTCCCAACATTGTTGTTACCTCTTCCAAGGGTAACCTCCATTGATGTAGTGCATGGATATCAGCTATCTTCTTTGTTCACTATGAATTATTCACCCATTTTGTTATGCGCTCCAATTCGAGAGACACTTGTTGTTCCCATAGATTCAGTTCTTCTACATGGCCAATGCCAAATTCCAATCTTGCACTATTCATCACATGGCCTAACTGAGAAAAAAAGTGGTCCACCTTATCCTCCATTCCCTGTGACTTCTCTTCCATTGTAACTCTCTCAAACTGTGATATCTCCAAGAGATAACTAGATTACATTCCCCATCGTTCTTCTTCTGTAGGAGTCCTTAGTTCTTCTTCTTATCTAAGGTGGCTAGAGCTTCCTTCAAGCTCTCTAAGTTCTCTCTTGGTGTCTATATTTTCCTGAGGTGGATATTGTTTCTCTCTTTTCTCCTCTCCCTCACCATCCATGATATTTATGATCTCCTTATGAGATCGTTGCTCAACTTGTTCCTGAGCCTTTTCTATTTTAGATGAGCCTCCCTATGGATCCTCTGTATTTTCTTAAACTTCTTCTTGTTCCTTGCCATCCACTTGTTGTTCCTCTATCACATTCTCTTATTGGATCTATTGTGCATCCCTTGTTGTGACCTACTGAGAAACAAGTGCTTCACTTTCTTATGGTACTTATATGTCCTTCAAAACTTCTTGTCAGCTAGAGCCTCCTAATATAATCCTATACCGAATCTTCTTCTTAGGCTCTACCACTGTGGTACTCGGTCCCACTCCTGCTTCATCCTGTGTAGTTGCTAATCCATTGTGACCTACCTCAATTCCTTTAAATAAATCAGAGGCATACATATTATCAAAATGAGAAAAAATCTCTAGTGGGCATACTATTTTATTTGCCTCTGCCCAACACAACTCATCCAGCTCTGTTACTTATGAATATGAGTCTTCAATTCTTTGTACTTTTGGAGTTGGTTTACCTGCCATTATCTCTCAATGCCTTCTTGTACTTTTTTGTATAGGGGTACTCTCCCTTCTTGCTTGAGATGTTGCTCCTGATGCCTTCTTGCAGGTACTTGTTGTTCTAGTTCTAGCTCCAACCATCTAGAATATTTTCTCTAATGGTGTACATCGGCATCCTCCTCCAGAGAAGTGTCTTCCTGAGCTTCACTCCTATGTCGTTCACTCCTTGTGCATGGTTTCTCTAGAGTAACCTTACCTATGGGTACAAATTTTGCCCATCTCAATATTTTTGGTTGATCTAGCCTAATTTCTCTAGGAAGTGACAACCCTGAGAACTGTATTCCCGCTTTCGTAACTGCATTCAGAAGCAATCCTATAGCCTAAAAGGCTATCCCAAAGTTATTTGGTCGCTTCATCAATGCTTCATGCATTTGTCTCTCTAGATAGGTACCCCAATTGTACGGTATCTCCTTGGTAATACCTTATACATACTGGGACATCCACATCGACATCTCTGTTGCCCTTATATCACCTGATAGTTGAGCCATGATTGTCTTCATTGCATAATCCCAGTGTTTGTTTTGCAACAAGCTTTTTTATATTCTATGCATTTCTGTGTTAGAAATATTTACCTCTATCAATGATTTGACAGTGGTCAAGGTAGTCACCAGGCGGTATGCTTCAATTGGGTCTACCAATTTCTTTACTATCTCCATGCCTTCCTTTGGTAGCCCAAATGTTCTCCTGAATGCCTCCATCGATACTTCCACCTTCACTGACCTCTTGCCCACATTGACGTAGGTTGTTCTTGTTGCTGCATTATATGCTTGAACTATCTATAGAAGATAGTTCTAAAAAAATATCTTATGAAATGGTGGAATCTGCACAATGACTAACACTTGCACACTCTCAAATGTCTTCCTCCAAGTATGAGACTTATTCTTCTCATTTGTCCACCATTTCCTGCATGCTTTCGCTCCATGTTGTACAAATATCATATTGGACAATTCCACCTGGCATTCCTCCTGTCCACTGCTCAGGTGTTCCTCCTACTATGGTACATGCACTTCACTCCTCAATTCCCTCCATGAGGTAGTGTCTTGGGCCATCCTTATCGCTCTGTACCTCAGTGGTGTTCTATCCAGGTGTGCCCTCCAATGGCCTTGTCTCCTCCACAACCTGTATCCTCCTCTCCTACACGAATGATTACCATGCCTATCGCAGGACTAAAACTAATGTCTGGAGTGCTGCCACGAGTATACATCTCTCTCGTGAAGCAGACCTGGTGATCTCTCCATACTATTTGCTGTAATCCACCTCAATCGGCATCCAAACTCCTTTGTTGATATCATTCCTTCAACATCTCGCCAATTACACAAATCTCTCCTCCTTAATTAAGAACATACCAGAAATCGTAAAACCCTCTGTGAAAGCATATAATGTACGATTTTTAGTACTATGTATGATTTTACCTTCCTTCACTTCCTCTCAAATTGTACACTCTTTAGCAGTTTTTTTCCCTTTTGACTCTGTCAATACTCTAACGATCACTTGAAATTGTACAATGATGACTTGAAACCATACCAGGCACCAGTACTTCATACGCTACTTCCTGCTGGTTGCCCTCCCCTTTAAAACTTGTATGATTTCGTATGATCTACTGAAAAACTACCAAAAATGGCAAAAAGAATCACCCAACTTGTGCCCTTTCACCTAAAAATTGTACAATCTACCCAAAATCATACAATACATTTTTTCTAACCCTCACTACTGAAAAATATCAATATTTTGGCCTCCATTCACAAATATTACATCGAACCAGTTGTTGGAATGGCCCGATCTACCTTTCCTTGAGTTTTCTCAACAAATCATTCACTCCTTCTCTCCTGGAGTAATTTTCCTAACTTTGACAAATTTTTGGTTGTATGGTACGGTTGTACGGTCTTTATTTCACACTTCCCATGTCTCCCAGCTCGTCTTTGCTATATTATTAGCTATTTAGGGTTTCAATCTTCTCTTTTCTTGCAAATCCACCAATTTCTACCACAAATCATAGCTTCCTTTGGCTTTTATCTGCAATTTCTCCATTCAAAATCTGTACAATGACGTATTCTCGCATCTTTGGCTGCAATATCTCATAATATTTTTGAATCTCCCCCCTCTGGAGAAAAAAACCCCCAATTTCTCTCTTCTCGGGTTAATTTCGAAGTGAAAAAGAACTCCTTGGTACAATTTGTAATGGGTCTGCAATCTTCAAAAAATCGATGAAAAGTTCTCACCCATGTAGTTTCTTGTTCTCAATCGTATGCTTTTCCCCTTCAATATCCTGAAAAAAAATTGATTTCTTGCTTGCTTGGTGAAAAAATTGGTTAAGTCCCCTTCCTTTTAAAGTGAGTTTCCAAAAACCCCAATAAAACCCTAAAATTTAAAAATAGGCACCAATTTGCATGCGGTTTCCAGTTCAACTGCTAGATGACTGACAACTCAGCATTTGATTTAAATTTTTGTCTTTTCCCCCTTCTTTTCCTCCAAACACTGCTTTTCTGCATGCTGCATTAAATGAGTTAGTTGGAAAATTGTACATCATACGATCCAGATCGTACCGTACGATTTGCATGACATTCCTATCGTGTACGATTATCTGTTGTACGATTTCTCTTTTATTATACGATTTCATCACTTAGAGGAATTTTTGCTTTCTTTTCCTTCGGAGAGGTTGCCATTTCCGATTTTCAACCTCACCCTTCTTAATTGCGTCTGAGGGATTTTCACAACCAAGGCACAATTTTTTTTTTTTTTTTTTCATTTTTTTTCTATTTTTTCAATATTAGTCTAATTATACTTACCTCTTGGGTAATCATACAGTGACATTCAACTGTACGACCCCATACCAATATTGGCCTTGAGGTTCGACCATCACATTTTGATTAGTGGTATCCTCTTGTACCTCTACTTGACTGGTCCCTGCTTGTGATGTTGTTGCCCATTCATTTGCCCTCCTGCAATGTGTATAGTTCAATATTGTACATCGGAAATTTGGAGTCTTGTCCCCTGGTAGGCCTTCTTCTCACCATCCAGGTGATTGATCCTGAGGTGGTGGTGTCCTTACCACTCTACTATTGTTTGAGTGACTTCTTTGCCTATCTCCATAGATCATTTTTGGCTCCAAACTTGGTGATCGAGTCCTTTGTTGGCCTAGTTTTTTGCCCTCTATGAATTGTACCCTTCGCCTACCAGCAAGGTTTTTACCTCATGGGTATCTCCCCCTTCCACTTCTAGGCATGAAACCTCCCCGTACTATAGATGACTCTTCTCTTACTCAGGGTAATCGCTAGTTACCTACTTCCTATTGGGGTCCTTGTTGGTTTAGGGGTGGTTGCCCTCCTCTGCATTTGCCAACCACATTTCATAACATGCCTCTTAGTCAGAGTATATCCTATGGGTTCCTTACCCAATTCAAATATGCTAGCGGGTTATCACCTGGCCATCTAGGAGTAGGGGGTTGGAATCTTCCTCATCCTATACCTCCTCTAATTGCAACATCCCTCAGATTCTCATCATTTTTTGGTTGTCTACCTCATCCTCTTTGTCCAATTCTTCCTCTTATTCCTTGATCATCAAGAGTAATCTCTACAAACTCAATATTAGCTAGTGGACTTTGATTTGGTGATAATTATCGTAAGGTTTTGACTCTTCTATCAGCTCGTACCAAATGACGTCTCCATATTCTTTCCTCAAAGGATCTCTGGGGGGATGAAGATGTCAATACTGCTCTATAATCATTTGAAAAGTCTATTTTAGAGCTAGAGTCAGTATGACCCTATTCCCTCTATTCTGCCCAATCGATTGGAAAATTCATCACTCTTTCGAATCGTCGAACTTCCCTCCTTTGTCTTCTCAGTTGCTGGTGGGCTATTGTATATGCCTGTGTATCATTCTCAGGCTTGTCCTCAACCTATCTCGATATCAATGCATTGATTGGATTACTCTAATCCCTCTAAGGATTATGAGGATTCTTCGATTCATCCTCATCTGTACTAGGCTCTCTTACCAACCATGACATTTTTTCATGATTAGAATTTGCCATACCTACTACATTGTGATGCAATTCAGGTGATGTGGTGGTCTCTGCTATATCTCGTCAAAGTACTCCTATGTCCTCATTTAGCATAGGTTTCCTGCTTGGTGGAGATGGCAAACTTGTACTTATGCCTTCGTTTCCTCTGTCATTTCTTGGAGTTAAATATTCAACCTCATCAGGTTCACTTCCACTATCTTGCAATCTAAATGCCCTCTATTCATCCAATATTTGTATGGTACTATCCAATTCTTGGATTACTTGCGCTCTCAGTATCACATTGTGACCCCGTAGTGTTTGATACTCTTCCTACAATTATTGAGTTTTCATTCTCATTATCTGCTATAATAGCCCTATCTGAGCCAATGGGGAAAGTTCCGCTATCTCTTCTTCTAGCCTATCCTCCCTAGCATCCTCTGGTATTTCCATCTCAAATGTGTCCACTCTATCTTCATTATGCACTATCAACCTTACCCTTATTCGTCCTTCTGGTTGTCTAGGTAGTTCCCTATGTTCTATCTGTGGGTACCTCCTATTCAAAGATCTTGGTAATAGTGCTCTCTCCTTATAGCCTTATGTTGTTGGAGGGATCCACTCTTCTCCCTCTCTTATGGTCCTGTCAACCTATCTAATATGTACTCACACTCTTCTTATTTCACCAGGTCTAGGTGCCAACTCCTGTTGTTCAATTATTGGTTGCATCTCCTCCATTTTGGTGAAAAGTCCTATAAGTCCAAAATCTAGTTCTTCTTGCGGTAGACTTGACTCACGATGAGCCTCGTTTTGAGCATCTACTCGTCTTCTTTGTTCGATCTCTTCTGAAGTAATGACTAAAAAATGTACTTTATAAGGCTTCAAATTTGAGCCATTTATAGTGTTGGGTACTTCCATCCCATTTAGGTTCTGCAACCTAACCACTCCATTATCCAATACTTCAATTACTTTATAAGGGCCAAGCCATAATATCTTCAATTTACCTGGCTTGATCTCCCTCTTCCCGTTAAACTTGAGAACCAAGTCCTCTGGAATAAGTTCCAACTTCCTCAAATGCTTGTCATGACACACCTTTCGTCTCTTCTAGGCTACCTCAATTTCCCACTGTGGCATGAATCTTCTTTCATCTAGTTTGATCAGCATCATCAGTCGTTCCTCCAAACTTTTTTGATCTCCCAAGTGATGCTCTACTACAACTCTCAAGCTTGGGATCAAGAACTCGACTGGCACCACCGTTTCCTGACCATACATCAATTGGAAAGGGGTATTCTCTTTTTTGGTTTAAAATTTATTCTATATACCCACAAAATGGACGGTAACCTTTCCTCCCAGTCTGCTCCTTCTATCCCATAGGTTTTATACAGAGTTGATACTAAGACTTTATTAGTCGCTTCTGCCTGCCCCTTCGCTCTCGGGTAGTATGGACTAGATAATGAATGTAAAATCCTAAACTCTGTTGTCAACATCTTGATAATATCATTAACAAAGTGTCCTCCTCGATCACTCATTATTCATAGCAGAATATCAAATCTTGTGATTACTTTCTCGTACAAAAATCATGCTATAATTTTAGCAGAATTATCAGGTAATGCTCTTGTTTTTACCCATTTTGTGAGGTATTTCGTTGCCACTATGATGTATCTACATTTCTATCTTTGAGATATCTTAAATGATCCTACGAAGTCTAAGCCCCAACATTTTAACAACTCTTATCGCTGCGATGGGTGTAAGGGCATAAAATCCCTCCTAACCGGTTTTATTGCTCTCTGGAAAGTATCACAAGCTTTGACATGTTCTTTTGCATCATTGTACAATGTGGGCCACCATAGACCTACTAAAAATATTTTCCTTGCAATCGCATCTGGTCCCATATGTCCCCCTGCTAAGTCTGCATGGGTTTCTTTTAATGTCATCTTAACTTCTTCCTCCATTACACATCTCCTCAAGATACCATCACTTCATATCTTGTATAGCAATCCTGCTATTATCTAGAAAGGTGTTGAATTTATGATTATTTTCTTCTTCTAAGTTGTCATCATCTCCTATGGCAACTCCCCTATGGATAGATACTGGTCAACCAACTTGTACCATGATGGCACAACATTGATGGCAAATAACTATGCATCTAGAAACTCATCAGGAACCCTTGTTCTTGCTGGCTCCCCTTATCATATTCAAGACAATTGATCTGCAATCACATGCTTCTTGCTAGGTCTCACCACAACTCATAATATGAACTCTTGGAGCATCACGAGCCACCTACTAACTTATCCTTGAATTACTAGTTTTTTATTAAGTACAACAATGCTTGGTGATCGACATAAAACATAAAGGAATTTACCAATAGGTAATGCCTAAACTTTTGAACTGCATATACCATCCCCAAGGCTTCCATTTTTGTTGTACTATAATTTCTTTCTGGACTTGACAAAAGGTGACTAGCAAAGAAAATTAGATGATCCATTTTAAACTATCGTTCCTGTGACAACGCACATCCAATTGCAAAGTTTGAGGTATTGACATGGATGTGGAATTCCTTATCCCAACTAGGAAACACAAAAATAGGGCTACTTACCAACTTAGCCTTTAAATCCTCAAAGGCTCCCTGGTGCTTCTTTGTCCATCTAAAAGGGATATTATTTTTTGTCAAAGAATCTAACGGGTAGGCTACATGTGCATAATTTTGGATAAACCTTCGGTAATATCCTATTGACCCAAGGAAGGTTTTGAGTGAACTCACATCAAAAGGTTCTTCCATGTGTAATATTACCCAAATTTTATCTAGATCCGCATTCAATCCTTCACTGCACACAATGTGTCCTAACAATTTTCCATATGGTACCCTTAGAAAACACTTTTCTGGGTTTAATGATATATGTGCATTTATGCACCTGCTCATGCATTCACTAAGAGCTAGAAGATGCTCCTTGATCTCCCCATAAATGGACCAATCATCCAAAAATGCTTTGAAATTCCCCATCGCCAATTGGTCGAATATATACAGTATGATGCGTTGGAATGTAGCTGAGGCATTACAGAGTCCAAATGGCATTCGATTGTATGCATAGATGCCATTATCCACAACAAATGTGGTCTTCATATTATCCTCCTCGGTGATGCTAATCTGATTGTATCCTGAGAATCCATCCAAAAATGAATAGATCTCATGTCTTGCAACTTCTTCCAAGATAGAATCCATGAATGGAATAGGAAATGGATCCTTAATTGTCACTACTTTTAGACTCCTAAAGTCTACGCATATCCTTATCTTATCAACTTCTTTCTTTAATATGATTACTATAGGTGAAACCCATTCACTATTCGTCACCCTGAATATAATTCCTGCTTCCAACATCTTTTCTATTTCTACATTCACCAATACCGCATACTTTGGATTCATTCTATATCGTCTCCTTCTCACAGGTTGGGTGCTAGGCATTAGTGTAATATTATGGACACATAACTTAGGTGGGATTCCTTTCAAATCCTTATATGTCCATGCAAAGAAATCCTTGTACTCCAAGAATATCTTGAAATTTGTTGCCTTCAATATAGGATTCCAATCATCACCACAGTGGACTATCCTAGGTTCTATCTTTGTTCCTAGATTAATATCACTATCTTAGGTCCTTCATACTTGATACTTTCCAACTCACTTGTAGATTTCATTAAATTCTTACAGTGCGTCAGTATTGTTTCAATATCTGCATATCCTACTATATACTCCGCAAATATTTTTGGAAACGTCCACTTCTCTTCTGTTTCCTTAGTCTCTTTTCTTACTTTTGGTTTTTCTTGATTTTCCTTGATCTCTTCTGACTCAATACCAAGGCAGTTGGGCTGAAACATATCATAATCCTCCATTTTCCAATGAATAAGTCCACTATCATACTGAGCTTCATCATCACTACATTCATTTATGTACATCATTCCTTCTCCATCAGGTTCATGTTCTTCATCCCCTAATGAGTTTTCTAATTCGTCAGTTGTAGCTACATCCTCACTAACTCTTTGATTAGCTAAATTGATCATGTATTTATGTTGTCCATTTTTTAAGGTGATCTAATTCTTTCCCCAATTGTGATTAACCTTGGCCATTCGTAGCCATCCTCTCCCTAAGAGAGCATCATATGCGGGTTTTTGCATTGAAATCACAACAAAGTCCAAGACAATTTTTTGCTCAGCTATCATTACTTGTTGTGCATTCAAAACTCCTTTGATGATAATATCATTTTTGTCAGTCTCATACATTCAGAAGATCAGTGTCCATAGTGATGGAGCACCTAGTTCTATCCAAGCCCTTTCGGGTAGCACATTAACACTAGAACCTCTGTCCATAATCACTTGTGTTAATTTGTACCCCAAAATATCCATATGCATTAATGCAGGCTTCTTTCCCACATCAATCATTAATATGGTAGGATCCATAAATTGGTCTTTTCATTCATCCCATAAAATTGGATGCCTCTCTACTTCCATCACCTTTTGTGGTTGCATCTCCTCCACCATTGCTTTCAGTAATTCTGGGATCGCTTTGAATAAATCAAATACTTTAAGTTATATTGTGGTATCTAATACCTATGTTGCCAAATGTTGCATAATTGTCTCTTGTTCTGATGGTACTTCATTTCGAGTGCTCGATTCTCCTTGCTTGACTTTCTCAATTTCTTCTTGCAATATTTTATTTTTGCTTACCAACATTGCTTCTATTTTGCTGGCTCTGGATACTTATCTTATTTAGACTAATTCTTCGTCATGACTAACACTTCCTGATTTTCCTCTTTAACTTGAGGAACTTTGCTGTCCAAATAGCTCACATTCTACGGGTTACTTGAACTTGCCTTCTTTGGACAATTCTCCTCCTTGTGGTTCCTCGGACCACACCATCTACACATATGTGTAGTGCTTTCTTGCGATGCTCCTTGCATCTGAGGTGTAGGATAATTCTTTATAAAATTACCCCACTCTTGGAAATTGTGACATTGTATGATCGGTCTACACTTTGAGTCACACTGTAAGTGACTTTATCCTCCTTGTCGATTAACCTAATTTTGTCTGCCACCTCTTCTGCTATTTCTGTAACCACCACTCGTTGCTTGTTGGCCACTCCCTTGGGCCTATGGTTTTTGTTCCTGCTCCTGGATTGATAGTACCTACAAAAAGGTTCTTGCATTATAGGTACAAAGCACTACGTCATGTCCCATCACATTACAAATATGGCAATAGTCATTTTTTGGATACTTCATATTTGTATGTCCCTCACTTTTGCATTTTATGCACCACAACTCATTCCTATCTGGTTTGATATTTTGTTCTTTAACCATTTTATCAAAATCCTTGTAAAATGATGCTACCATCTGTATTTCAAAGCTTCCTCATATGTTTTCAATGGTACTCCCTTCATATTTTTCTTATATTTTGGTAGTAACCCATCTACAAACCATCATTTTATTAACACATCTGCTAGTGGCATCTGCATCTTACCTACTAACTTCTTTAGTCAATGGTTATAGTATTTTATATCCTCATCTGCTTTCCATTTTGTTGATATTCTCACAATGACACTGAGAGGGGGGGTGAATCAGTGTAACTACTTAAAAACTTAAATCTGCAACTTTTAAAACTAATGATGCAAGCTTGAAACTAGATAATGCAAGTATCACACAAGAGCATCACACAACACAAAATTTTACGAGGTTCACCGATGTGGCTACTCCTCAAAGAATGACTGTTTGGACTTCAATCCAAATCCAGTCTTTGCAAGGATTCAATATTTACAATTGTTTACCAGCACCCACTGGAAGGAGCACCAACCCCTGATTTATCTGCTGCAACAGATAGGAGCACCAACCCCTTTATCCAAGCACCAACTTGGATTTCTATTTTGCAAGATAAATGGACATAAAAATGCCTTCTCTTTTTACAAGACCCTTACTGGTCTATAGCACATACAAAAATCTCACAGAAGCATAGAGAGAATTGTTAGAGACTCAATATCTTCTGATCTAATCTAAAACCTTTCTCTTGAATATTCAATAGAATTGCAGGTTTTGATCCAAGGCTATTTTCTTACAGCACCCTTACTTACTGAGACCTTTTAAATGCACAATAAAAACACAGTCGCAGTAACCTTCTCACTATGCCAATTCGATCCTTTTATTCTTGATTTCTTCGAACGGCTCGATTTCAAACGGTTTAACTTTCCCTCCAACTTTTCATGCATTCTCGGCTGTAATTGACGTGTCAAATCCTTCTCTGACCTGATCCGCCTTTTAGCCGCTTTCTTTCTGACATTCTGACATTCTGATAGCCTTTTTCTCTGCACAGTCCGCATATTCTGATAGTCCTTCTCTGCATATACTGACAACCCTTCTGCGCGTTTCGATGCTCTCTGATTTCGCTCTCTCTTCTCTGTTAAAAACTGTGTATCTTTTATCTCCTATGATCAACTATTCCTTATGATATACGCAGCTGACCAATGTCACTGCAATCAGTTCTCGATACAACGTAGCTTTCCTGTGAGTCTGCCACCTTTCCCAGTCATGCTTTGTTACGGCCCTGCAACAGCCGTTTAACATTCAATGCATTGCTCAGTAGCTACTTTTTGTAACTGCTACCTTAGCTGGCCATGCTGCATCACGGCTCTGCAACAGCCGTTCGCGTCTTAAATGCAATGCTTCGTAACTTACTTTTTAACTTCAGTTAACTGCAGCATGAATTTCTCCTCTGCAATCTCACCATCTGTCACTTGGAACTGCAGATCTGACTCTGGTTAACTTTTCGTAACTGGCGCCTTTTTGACACCTGTCACAATGCATGTATCTTTGACTTTTTCCCGCCAAAACATTACCTGTCGCGATATCGCGACGTTTTCCGCTTTGCTGACGTCATCCTCAACTTTGTCGCGATATCGCGACACTTTCGGCTTCCTGAGGCTTCTCTGGCAACTTGTCGCGATATCGCGACATTTTGGGTTTTGTTGACGTCATCCTCTAAGATGTCGCGAAATCACGACGTTTCTGGCTTCATGAGGCTTCTCTGGAAACATGTCGCGAAATCGTGACATTTTCTGTCTTGCTGACGTCATCCGCTAAGGTGTCGCGAAATCGCGACGCTTTCGGCTTGCAACGGCTTTTCCAGCAACTTGTCGCGATATCGCGACATTTTTAGACTTGCTGACGTCATCTTCAAAGATGTCACGAAATCGTGACGTTTTCGGCTTGCAATGGCTCTTCGTTCACCCTGTCGTGAAATCGCGACACATTTTGGTTTTGCTGACGTCATCTTCATAGATGTCGCGAAATCACGACGTTTCGGCTTGCAACGGCTCTTCGTTCACCCTGTCATGAAATCGCGACGCTTCTGGCATCCGTACAATTTTTACTCCATGCAGCCGCGAAAAACCTTACATGTAGCGAAATCGCTACATCATTGTTGCCTTAGCATTTTTCTTTTCTGCTTGCTAGTGAAACTCCGACGTGTAGCGATATCGCTACACCTTTCCAACATGTGTTTCTAACCTGTAGCGAAATCGCTACACCTTCGCATTATGCACTTTCAACCTATAGCGAAATCGCTACACCTTTTTACCTTGCACTTTCAACTTGTAGCGAAATCGCTACACCTTTTTACCTTGCACTTTCAACTTGTAGCGAAATCGCTACATCTTTCTGCCTTGCACTTTGACCATGTAGCGAAATCGCTACATCTTTCTCTTCACTTACTTTGACCATGTAGCGAAATCGCTACATCTTTCTCTTGCACTTTGACCATGTAGCGAAATCGCTACATCTTTTCACCTTGCAACTCGAAGTTGTATCTAAGTCGCTGCACTTTTGTCCTTAGTGTCTCAAGCTTGTAGCGAAATCGCTACGCTTTTCTTACTTGGTGCTTTTTCTTTGCTTATGCTGGCGAAACTCAGACATGTAGCGAAATCGCTACAACTTCTTCATCAACTTTCTCTCTCCTCCGATGTGTCGCGAAATCGCGACATTTTTCATCCTTGGTGCCTTTGCTTCAAGCTTGTCACGAAATCGCGACAGTTTCTCGATTTGGTTTCTTTCCTTCCAGCATGTCGCGAAATCGTGACATTTTTCCTTGCACATTCTCTCTCCTCCGATATGTCACGAAATCGTGACATTTTTCAATGCACTTTCTCTCTCCTCCGATATGTCGTGAAATCACGACATTTTTCAATGCATTTTCTCTCTCCTCCGATATGTCGCGAAATCGCGACAATCTTACTTGCATCTTCTCTCTCCTCAGACATGTCGTGAAATCGTGACATTTTGGCGTGCTTTTTCTCTCTCCTCGGATATGTCGCGAAATCGTGACATTTTCTTATGGACTTTCTCTCTCCTTCGGTATGTCACGAAATCGCGACAGGAACCATGTCGCGATATCGCGACAATTTTCTTCCTTGTCTTTTTCTGCAAATTTTTGGATCTGGGTCCCCTCTGTTTTTCTTGAGATTTTCTGCACTTGATCTGATTGACCTCTGAACTGCTTCAACCGCATCACTCTGTCTGTGTTGACAACAATTACAATCCTTTTGCACTTGCTTTTGCTGCACCTTGCTCAACAATCTCCCCCTTTGGAATTGTTGGCAACACTTTGTAGCCTTGCTCAAATTCTTCTCCCCCTTTGCCAATAATGCCAAAGGGCTGCTGCAGACTCCCCATGAGTCTATGCACAACATTCTCAGGCATAAATAACTTGAATGCTCCCCCTGAGAATGTATTTCCCATAGCTAGTCAGTGCTTGGGAAGTGTGACTACTCCCAACTTCTTCCGAAGGTATTCAAATACTTCCTTTGGTAAAGGTTTGGTGAATATGTCTGCTACTTGCTCTGTAGTGGGAACAAACTCCAATATGACCTCTCCTTCTGCAACCTTATCCTTCAAGAAGTGATACCGGATTGCAATATGCTTGGTGCGGGAATGCATGACCGGATTCTTTGAAATGTTGATTGCACTAGTGTTGTCACATTTGACTGAAATGGGCTCATTGAAGTGAATACCTAGATCTTTCAATGTTTGTCTCATCCATAGTATTTGTGTACAGCATGTAGTAGCTGCAATGTATTCGGCCTCGATTGTGGATAAAGAGACTGATTCTTGCTTCTTACTTGTGCCATGCAACCAATTTGTTTCCAAGAAAGAATGCTCCTCCACTTGTACTTTTTTTGTCATCAATGCATCCTGCCCAATCAGCATCAGAGTATGCAAAGAGAGTGAAGTCTTTTCCTTTTGGATACCACAGCCCATACTCCATAGTACCTTTGAGATACCTAAAAATCCTTTTCATTGCTGTCACATGAGTCTCTTTTGGACTAGCCTGAAATCTTGCAACCATGCAAACGACTTGTAAGATATCCGGTCTAGTGGTCATCCAAATACGACGAGGCTCCCAATCATTGATCTGTACATTGTTTGATCAACATCCGGAGATTTATCATCCTTGCTCAACTTGCAGCTTGTTGTCATGGGGGTGCTCATTGGCTTACTATCTTCCATAGTGAACTTTTTCAGCATTTCTTTCACATATTTAATTTGAGAAATAAAGATCCCCTTTTCAGTTTGATTAACTTGTAATCCAAGGAAATATGAAAGTTCACCTATCATAGACATTTCAAACTCTTTCTGCATTTTGTTTGCTATGTCTTTGCATGATTCATCATTGCTACTCCCAAAAATTATATCATCTACATAAACAACTAGAACAATGAAATTGCCATTTTCAGTTTTCACATATAAATTGCTATCCACCATACCTTTCTTGAATCCTTGCTTAGTGAGATAGCTGTCCAGTCTTGCATACCAAGCTCTAGGTGCTTGTTTCAAGCCATACAATGCTTTCTTCAGCTTGCAAACAAAGTTAGGATTATCACAAAGTTGAAAACCATCAGGCTGTTCAATATATACTTCTTCTTCAAGATTTCCATTCAGAAATGCTGATTTTACATCCATCTGATAAACCTTGAAGTTCTTATGAACAGCTAAAGCCAAAAACAGTCTTATTGCTTCAAGTCTGGCCACGGGTGCAAAAGTTTCTTCAAAATCAATCCCCTCAACTTGGGCATATCCCTTACAGACTAATCTTGCTTTATTCCTTACCACCTGTCCATCTTCATTCAGTTTGTTTCTAAATATCCATTTAGTACCAATTATGTTTTTATTTTCGGGCCTTGGTACTAATTCCCGGGTTTTGTTTTTCTCAATTTGATCTAGTTCTTCATTTACTGCTTCCATCCAGCTTTCATCCGTGCTTGCTTCAATAATATTCTTGGGCTCAATACTGGATAACAGAGAATAGTTATTTACTACTCTTCTTCTTGTCTGAATGCCGACTGTAGGGTCCCCAATAATCTGTTCTTTGGGATGATTTTTCTGCCAATTGCCTATTCTGTATTTTCTATTTTCATCTCTTTCTAAGTCCTCTGAATCTGATTCTGTCTCTCTTCTTTTTCTTGATCTTCATCTTCTTCAATAAATTCTTCATAGGTTGGGTAGTTTTCATTATTGCTGATTTCTTGTTTCCTGCCTTCATCAACCTTCACATCCGCACTCTCCACTATTTTCTTAAGTCTTTTGTTGTAGCATGTATAGGCTTTGCTTTTAGTTGAGTACCCAAGGAATATTCCTTCATCAGATCTGTCTTCAAACTTGCCAAGATTGCTTTCAGTTCTCTTAATGTAACACTTGCTGCCAAACACTTTGAAGTATTTTGCTGTAGCCTTTTTGCCAAACCATAGTTCATATGGTGTTTTGCTTTCATGCGGCCTCAACATACACCTATTCTGAATATAGACTACAGTATGGACTGCCTCTTTCCAGAACCTGTCAGCAATTTTGCTCTCTGTTAACATGGTCCTTGCCATTTCTTGTACGATTCTGTTCTTTCTTTCAACTACTCCATTCTGCTGAGGTGTTCTTGCTGCTGAAAACTGTCTTCTTATTCCATGTTTTTCATAGAATTCAGCAAACTCATTTGAAATAAACTCTCCTCCTCTATCAGATCTCAAACATTTAATTCTTTTTCCAGATTGATTTTCAACAAGATTTTTGAAGGTTTTAAACATCTCAAAGGCTTCTGACTTCTATTTCAGAAAGAGTACCCATGTCATTCGGAAAAATCATCAATACACGACATAAAATATTTGTATCCATTTATGCTTTCTGTCCTCATGGGACCACACAAATCGGTGTGAATCAGTTCTAGTGGCTTGCTTGTGAAGTACTCTTTTGCTTTGAAGGTAGATCTGGTTTGCTTCCCCTTTTGGCATGACTCACAAATGTTGTTTGATGGTTTGCCAATAGTGGGTATGTCTCTTACTGCTCTTTTCGAGCTGATTTTTACCAGATTATCAAAGCTTATGTGACCGAGTCTTTTATGCCACAGCCAGTTTTCTTCTTCTTGACCAACCAAACAGGCTCCTTCTGAAGTCTCCGAGAGAGTATACAAATTTCCAGAAGTTCTCAGTCCAGTGGCTATTAACTTTCCATTTGTTGACTTTCTTACTTCACAGCCCTCCTTCTTGAAAATTACTTCATGACCTCTGTCACAGATCTGACTTACACTCAACAGGTTATGTTTCAGTCCTACCACAAAAAGAACTTCCTTTGAGTTGATTTTACCATCACTTAACTTAACTGATCCTTTACCCACTATCTTTGCTCCATCATTGTTTCCGAATTTCACAGAACCACCTTCGTATGTCTGTAGCTTATCAAACTTCTGTTTGTCTCCTGTCATGTGACTGGAGCATCCACTGTCCAGAATCCAAGGAGCAGATTTGTTCTGTGCTTTGAGAGTTGTTTGAACGATCAGGGATTCTTTGTCTTTCTTCGGTTGTCCCTTTTCTTTCCATTGAGTTTTGACAACAGATCTGGTTACTTTCTTCACCTTCTCCCTTTCATTTGCTTGTGACAGTTTATTGGGAAATTTTCTATACTGTTTTGATCCAACTGAGTGATATTTTCTTTCCTGATATTTATTTCCTGCAAAAGAGCTACGACAATTTCTTGCAATATGGCCGAAGTTATGGCAGTTATAACATTCTACAGCATAATCTATCAAAGGTGAAAAATTATTTCTGCTAGTGAAATTTCTTTGTTCTATATTATATCTACAACTAGAAATTTTATGACCATATGCATTGCACTTAAAACAATAACCGAGAAAAGGAACGAGTGTACCAGGAAATGGTTGTTGCCATGTGGAAGTAGGAGCCATGGGTCTTCTTCTTCTTTGATGAGAGACTTTGGTGAATCCATCATTAGCAGCACTCCTTTCGAGCTTGGATTTGTTGTTTTCTTTTGCCTGACACGGTTTATCTTTATCAACCTTGATCTTGTCTTTATTCTTTATTGGATCTACTATTACAGCCTTTGAGTCCTTTGAGGTTTCTCCTTCATCAAAGCCCAAGCCAAATTTGATACCTGTGGGCCTTTGATTATTCAACATTTTGTTCAGTTTCTCAGAACTGTCTTCAAATTTTTGATGACAGCTCAGTTTCCGATTCATTTCTTCTAGCTGTAGCCTTAATCCAACTATTTCCTCTTCCAGTTTATTGCTCTCATTTATTTTCACGGTCAGTTGAGCTTCAACATCTTAGAGACCTTTTCTTGTATTCTTCAGTTTGTACTTTCAAACTTATTATTACATTGCTGGCCTCCTCAAATTTTCTTGTAATCTTTTTATTTCTTTTCCTTTCTGCACTTAACTCTTCAAGAGCAGCAACTAACTCACCTTCCAGATCTATCTCAGCCTCATCTTCTAATTTTTCTTCACACTCCTGTGTTTCCTCAGTTGTTTGTTCTTCAAAAGCCATGAATAGGGCTTCACCAGTTTCTTCTTCTGATTCCTCACTGGAACTGTCTTCAGAAGAATCGATATTCTGGGAAATGAAACTCTTCTTCTTGAAGTTTCTTTTTCTAAACTGCGGTTTCTTTTTCCAGACTTTTCTTTCCTGATGTGTCCCTTCATCACTTCTATTTTTCTCATTCATTGGGCATTTTGCTGCAAAGTGCCCGATGCCTCCACAGTTAAAACATTTGAACGACAACTTACCTCTGTACTTTCCTTTTCCCTTTACTAATTTCCTAACAAAGTTTGCTTCATTTTCATCTGCAGATTCTTCTTCCTCCGACTCTTGTTTAGATTTTACATTTTTACTGTGCTTGGAAGGCTGCTTCTCTGTCAGAGGGCTTAGTTTGTCCAATCCTCATTTCATAAGCTGTTAGAGAACCATGCATTTCATCCATACTGAAAAAATTTAAATCTTTTGCTTCTTCTATGGCAGAAACCTTTGCATCAAACCTTTTGTTGAGAGTTCTCAGTACCTTCTTCACAACAACTGCATCTTCCATTTCTTCCCCTAGTCCTCTTATTGCATTGATGATTCCGTTTACTCTCAGCATGTAAGCTTCTATGTTCTCATCATCGGTCATCTTTAATGCTTCGAACTGGGCACGATGTGTTTGCAGCTTAGCTTCCTTGATTTTGTTGTCTCCTTCATGAATGCTTTGCAGTTTGTCCCATATGTCTTTAGCAGATTTGCAGTTCATGATACGTATCAACTCACTGTCGACCAATCCACACATAATAGCATTCTTGGCTTTCGAGTTGTTCTCAAACTTTTTCTTTTCAGCGAGCATCTGTTGGAGGAACAGTGGGAGTGGTGTATCCATTTTCAACAGATTCCCAAATGTCATAACCCAATGCACAGAGATAGGTCTGCATTCTGAGCCTCCAGAAAGAATAGTTTGTTCCATCGAACAGAGGAGCTTTGTTAGAAGAAAAACCTTCACCACCGGCCATTGTATATCTCCCAAGAACACCTTAGCTGGTTAAGCTTGTGCAGGTGCCTGGCTCTGATACCAATTGATATTCTCACAATGACACTGAGAGGGGGGGGTGAATCAGTGTAACTACTTAAAAACTTAAATCTGCAACTTTTAAAACTAATGATGCAAGCTCGAAACTAGATAATGCAAGTATCACACAAGAGCATCACACAACACAGAATTTTATGAGGTTCACCGATGTGGCTACTCCTCAAAGAATGACTGTTTGGACTTCAATCCAAATCCAGTCTTTGCAAGGATTCAATATTTACAATTGTTTACCAGCACCCACTGGAAGGAGCACCAACCCCTGATTTATCTACTGCAACAGATAGGAGCACCAACCCCTTTATCCAAGCACCAACTTGGATTTCTATTTTGCAAGATAAATGGACATAAAAATGCCTTCTCTTTTTACAAGACCCTTACTGGTCTATAGCACATACAAAAATCTCACAGAAGCATAGAGAGAATTGTTAGAGACTCAATATCTTCTGATCTAATCTAAAACCTTTCTCTTGAATATTCAATAGAATTGCAGGTTTTGATCCAAGGCTGTTTTCTTACAGCACCCTTACTTACTGAGACCTTTTAAATGCACAATAAAAACACAGTCGCAGTAACCTTCTCACTATGCCAATTCGATCCTTTTATTCTTGATTTCTTCGAACGGCTCGATTTCAAACGGTTTAACTTTCCCTCCAAATTTTCATGCATTCTCGGCTGTAATTGACGTGTCAAATCCTTCTCTGACCTGATCCGCCTTTTAGCCGCTTTCTTTCTGACATTCTGACGTTCTGACAGCCTTTTTCTCTGCACAGTCTGCATATTCTGACAGTCCTTCTCTGCATATACTGACAACCCTTCTGCGCGTTTCGATGCTCTCTAATTTTGCTCTCTCTTCTCTGTTAAAAATTGTGTATCTTTTATCTCCTATGATCAACTATTCCTTATGATATACGCAGCTGACCAATGTCACTGCAATCAGTTCTCGATACAACGTAGCTTTCTTGTGAGTCAACCACCTTTCCCAGTCATGCTTTGTTACGGCCCTGCAATAGCCGTTTAACATTCAATGCATTGCTCAGTAGCTACTTTTTGTAACTGCTACCTTAGCTGGCCATGCTGCATCACGGCTCTGCAATAGCCGTTCGCGTCTTAAATGCAATGCTTCGTAACTTACTTTTTAACTTCAGTTAACTGCAGCATGAATTTCTCCTCTGTAATCTCACCATCTGTCACTTGGAACTGCAGATCTGACTCTGGTTAACTTTTCATAACTGGCGCCTTTTTGACACCTGTCACAATGCATGTATCTTTGACTTTTTCTCGCCAAAACATTACCTGTCACGATATCGCGACGTTTTCCGCTTTGCTGACGTCATCCTCAACTTTGTCGCGATATCGCGACACTTTCGGCTTCCTGAGGCTTCTCTGGCAACTTGTCACGATATCGCGACATTTTGGGTTTTGCTGACGTCATCCTCTAAGATGTCACGAAATCACGACATTTCTGGCTTCATGAGGCTTCTCTGGAAACATGTCGCGAAATCGTGACATTTTCTGTCTTGCTGACGTCATCCGCTAAGGTGTCACGAAATCGCGACGCTTCCGGCTTGCAACGGCTTTTCCAGCAACTTGTCGCGATATCGTGACATTTTTAGACTTGCTGACGTCATCTTCAAAGATGTCACGAAATCACGACGTTTCCGGCTTGCAATGGCTCTTCGTTCACCCTGTCGCGAAATCGCGACACATTTTGGTTTTGCTGACGTCATCTTCATAGATGTCACGAAATCATGACGTTTTCGGCTTGCAATGGCTTTTCGTTCACCCTGTCGCGAAATCGCGACGCTTCTGGCATCCGTACAATTTTTACTCCATGCAGCCGCGAAAAACCTTACATGTAGCGAAATCGCTACATCATTGTTGCCTTAGCATTTTTCTTTTCTACTTGCTAGTGAAACTCCGACGTGTAGCGATATCGCTACACCTTTCCAACATGTGTTTCTAACCTGTAGCGAAATCGCTACACCTTCGCATTATGCACTTTCAACCTGTAGCGAAATCGCTACACCTCTTTACCTTGCACTTTCAACTTTGTAGCGAAATCGCTACACCTTTCTACCTTGCACTTTCACCGTGTAAAAAATCCTACATCTTTCTGCCTTGCACTTTGACCATGTAGCGAAATCGCTACATCTTTTGCCTTGCACTTTGACCATGTAGCGAAATCGCTACATCTTTCTGCCTTGCACTTTGACCATGTAGCGAAATCGCTACATCTTTCTGCCTTGCACTTTGACCATGTAGCGAAATCGCTACATCTTTCTGCCTTGCACTTTGACCATGTAGCGAAATCGCTACTACTTTTCACCTTGCAACTCGAAGCTGTATCTAAGTCGCTGCACTTTTGTCCTTAGTGTCTCAAGCTTGTAGCGAAATCGCTACGCTTTTCTTACTTGGTGCTTTTTCTTTGCTTATGCTGGCGAAACTCAGACATGTAGCGAAATCGCTACAACTTCTTCATCAACTTTCTCTCTCCTCCGATGTGTCGCGAAATCGTGACATTTTTCATCCTTGGTGCCTTTGCTTCAAGCTTGTCGCGAAATCGCGACAGTTTCTCGATTTGGTTTCTTTCCTTCCAGCATGTCGCGAAATCGTGACATTTTTCCTTGCACATTCTCTCTCCTCCGATATGTCGCGAAATCGCGACATTTTTCAATGCACTTTCTCTCTCCTCCGATATGTCGCGAAATCGCGACATTTTTCAATGCATTTTCTCTCTCCTCCGCTATGTCGCGAAATCGCGACAATCTTACTTGCATCTTCTCTCTCCTCAGACATGTCGCGAAATCGTGACATTTTGGCGTGCTTTTTCTCTCTCCTCGGATATGTCACGAAATCGTGACATTTTCTTATGGACTTTCTCTCTCCTCCGGTATGTCGCGAAATCGCGACAGGAACCATGTCGCGATATCGCGACAGAAAACATGTCGCGATATCGCGACAGTTTTCTTCCTTGTCTTTTTCTGCAAATTTCTGGATCTGGGTCCCCTCTGTTTTTCTTGAGATTTTTTGCACTTGATCTGACTGACCTCTGAACTGCTTCAACTGCATCACTCTGTCTGTGTTGACAACAATTACAATCCTTTTGCACTGCTTTGCTGCACCTTGCTCAACATTTGTTACACAAAGCTCAGTGACTATGTCTCCATCATCCTTCAAAGGTTAAAATTCCTCAATGAATTTCTTCTTTATCTGATTCCAAATCTAAAAATCAACATTATTCTCTCTTTAGGTACCAGTCTATGGCCAATCCTATTAAGGTGGCAAGAAAGAGGACTACCCAATCCTCTGGGCTATCTACACCATTTGCTCTTCAAATAGTTATGCAAGTTCCTACATGCCATGTGGGGTCTTCCTTACCCTCACCTAAAAATGGTGGACATCTTTGTTTGGCTGCTCTGTTAGCCATATTAGGAGATTTGTCTCTCTCACTCGAGGTGTCCCATGTGATCTCTATCAGATTCCTCCTTGGGTATGTCTTACTTTTTTTGTTGTTAGAAGAATCAATTGGAGGTATCGTATTCTATCCCATAACTCAGTGACCAAATTCTTGTGCATCCTCACTTTGCGATCTTCTTCATTTATGTGATGAAGATTTTCATGGTTTATCTTCCTAAGTCCTCGCATCTTGTTGCCTTGGTGCCTAAATCCTGTACTTTGCACTCTCTTACAACCCTATTTCCAATTCATCAGGTCTTACCATCCACACTCCATCATCATGCACTTTCTCTTTGTCACCCATCTCTACAATCGATGGGTCTTCCTCCTCATATTTTGTCTCAATCAACAACGTGTCCAAGTCTCCTTCGGATGTCCAAAATTACTCTATCTCTGGTTTGTGCATACTTTGATAGGAGTTACTCATGTTTCCTCTTTGAGAAATCCTTATGCTCCTTCTTACTAGAATGTTCTCTTGTGGTTCTCTTCTCTCATGGCTTCATGTACCAGTGTTCATCATAAAAATCACCTCCAGTTGTTAGTCAAAATTGACCCATTTTAACAAAAATGCCAAATTCGATAAGGCAACGGTGCCAAATGTAATATAGTGATGGATTATTCCTGATGGGGAGGTGTTTCCCAAAGTTTAGAATGATCCATAGATAAATCCTTTTTCCAACTACAAAATCGAACAATCTTCTAGTTACTCGAACTACCCTTGTATGAACCGTCGATATCTTGTATAGTCTTTAACACATACACTGTACAATCTCAAATCATACAGTGAACAATATATTACTATATTGCACTCATCAAAACTAACATATACTATTTTGGAGGCTGTAGTACACAGTTTTGTAATTTTTCAAACCGATTACCAAAATTACCAAATCGGATAAGTTTCTATCGATCGCCTATTTTACCAAATCAGGTAATAACTTTGTACAATTTATACGATGTAAAATGTACGATATGTACAATCCAAAGGTACAAAAATATAGTAATTGCAATGCTCTTCTGCTCTAATCTCTCTCTGGGATGTTTTGTAGAGGTTTTAATAGCCTAACAAGATGGTTCCATTCACAGACAAAACTCCCAATCCTTTTTAGTGAGATATTCCATTCAAGCAATTACGTTTATAAATCATATAGTCAGTATTAGTATATCCTTGTCCATATTCTCATACTTCTAGATCATCCCCCATGATTCCACCAGTAACGATCTTCTCACAAAGCTGCAACAAAGCCTAGAACTAACATATAATAGTAAGAAAAGAAATTCATTCACACAATGATAATCCACAATGCATCAACCATACAAAATAGGACCATACACTATCATCTAAAACATATTTTATTATCATTAATGGTTGTCAACTCAGTTACAGTGTGGAAAATCTATCACTATCATAGCAATAACTCAGAAATATCACTATCTCTATACTCTAGCAACTAAGAACCAGTAAACTAGTAGCCAAACCTACAAATTCAAAAATGGGGCCTTATATAATGTTGTCCAAGTTGTTCCAAAGTGGTTACTGAGATAATCCATTATTCACAACTACCCAATTACAACTGAATGCAATATTTTGGTATTTTCCTAAGTTTACACCTTAGGTTAGCAAATCCATGTGACATTTTATCTCGAAATTGCATTTCCTTTGCATATCATTGAATTTAGGTATGCCCTGTATGATTTTCCATTGCTTTGTATGGTTTACCACTTCAGTTGTATGGTATCCTATATGATTTACTCCCCTGTACGATTTCACAAAATTGGAGAAAATCATCCCCAAAATTGTCCAAAACTTAGCAAATCACTTCTTCCTTTTCAGGGAGGTGGATTTGCTGCCTACACTTATATTTTTGGTTGATAATTCTCTTCCATTGGCTCCTCTAGTGGTTCTTATTTTTTCTCTAATATTCTCATTGGTTTTATTCTAATTATTCCAAATCACCATCCTACTAGCATGATCACATTAGTATATTCTACTAATATGACTACTCTTTTAGACACTTCTCTAACATTTATTCTAGTTTTGGATCCTATGTTTGATAAACTCAATCCTCCCATGGATTATTTAATAATGTTGGATATTAAGGTGGATGAAAAGCTTAGGATTAATCCTCCAACACTTTCCATAGATTTATTTATTCTTAATTGTATCCAAACCCTCCTTTAGGGTGCCCAATCCATTCTTTCTTAGAAATGCTATCAAAAGGACCTATTTTGATCCTTAGTCTCAAGATTTGATGATTCTATAGGTCCTTTAACTTATTCTTAGACCAAGATATATTTAGAGTGGGAATATGTTATTCTTGAGTATGATTCATATATAAATAATTAGGCATTGGAGCTTGTTCATATTTCTAAAGAAAATAATATTGTTGGTTATATGTAGGTGTATAACACTAATTACACTTTAGATTTCCATATAGATAAGAATAAGGCACACAATATTACTAAGAGGATGAGGTTGATTATTTAGATATCTTTCCTCCTATTGTATAGTTGAACTCTATTTGGATGATTATTTCTATTAATTATTCCTATGCATGGGTGATCTATCAATTGGATATCAAGAGGGCCTTCCTTATGGTATTCTTTAAGAGGATAATTACATATAGTGGCTAGTATATTTTGAGCTTGATAGGCCCATTCACTTAGTTTTCAAGTTCAAGAAGTCATTAAATGGTATTAGTTGTAAGAAACATATTGGATATACCAAATGACCCCATGAAAAAGGAAGCTGATATTTTTTGACTCACATTTGTGTTCGAATTCACACTATTTTCTAGAAATAAATAGAAGCAATCCATCCACTCAAATCTTATATAGAAAGCAAAAAGAGACAAAAGAAAGAGAAAGGAGATAAATACTTGGGGGATTCCCATGGAAAACATAAGTAATCAATATTTATGGATAATATTTCACAACACACTGATAAAGAAATGAGTATGAGGGAGGTATTTATAGCAATGCTAAAACCCTTAATTTCATCATAAAGTTTAACCTAAGTCAACATAATAAGTGTGATTTAGGTTAATTACAAGTACTAAATAGGGTTTAACCATGTAGCACCCTAAAATTGGCGCAGTAAAACCTTAAATAATTACAATTACTCTAGTAAATATTCAAATTCAAATTTCAACCCCCAAAACCGCTCCCAAACCACCGTTTAACCCGTTTCCTCCTTTCTCGCACCATTTTTAGAGTTTGTTTTGACCGTTTGACGATATCGTCGTCGATCAGACGATATCGCCTCAGATCGGACGATTTCGTCTGGGCTAGGACGTCCAGACGATCTTGTCCCAAAACTAATTTTTCACAATTAGCCTCTGTTCCAACGACGTCTCTAATCTAGGCAGAAGCGTGTATGCACCGTTAGAGACCCTCCCCCATTGGAGATCTCCCAAATTGGGATGATCTCCAACCTCCTAACCTCCCTCCTAAGCCTATTTAAACTTAGGACTCCCCCTTGGCATCCCCCTGGCTGAAATTTCCTGTAACACAAGTTCTACGTGCATTAGACCGTCCTAAATCACTATTTGCCTCCATATTTGTCTAAGTTTATTTGCAGGAACCTTAGTATTTTTCAGCCGGAGCAAGCTCAGTTCGTCGTGGACGATCCTGTTCAATTCGAGATGATTTCGCACCAATTCGAGACGATTTCGACTACAGTCTGCATTGGGGGCAATCAGTGCCCAGAGTTTGCATTTATTCATTCCTTTCTACTGCATTATTCTGTATTTAGTTAATCTTATGATTATTCTTTATTATTTTGCATCTTGGAGTTCACCCATATAGTCTTAATGCTTAATAAAATCATAAATTGTCATTAGATTATTGTAATGCATTTGTATTTTGTTTATTATCATCATTTTAAGATTGTTACTGTCATTCTATATCCTTGCCCTCTATTGTCATAGCTGCATTTTTGGTATTTTGCCTCTACTTTTATGTTTGCAGGTCTCTGACGAATTCGTCTGACGAATTCGTCAGATCTCAGACGATCTTGTCAAATTCCAGACGATCCTGACTGCTTCAAGAATCAGAACCTCCATCAGACATCCGGATCAGGTATGGCTCTTTAATTTAGCTTATTCTTTTTTATTTTCTGTTCAAATCTATTTTTTGTATTTCATTTAGTCTGCATTTTCATAATAGAACAACTTAGATTCATTTGGCCAAACCTAGGACTTGGATGTTTAAAGCTAAAATTGAACATATCAAACACATTCCCAACCTAGGCGTGGAAACTGCCATTCAAAAGTTTCCTGGTGAACCCACCATCCGTCGAAAAATCACCATAATACACCTCCCCCGAGAGGCGGGACCTTCGCAAGGCCTCTCAGTCCGAGGTATTGTCCCATCCTTTTCACATCCCCCTTTCGGGCATGGATCCTATAGCCTGAAGGTAAGGGTGTGAAAAATTTGGAGCGATACATTTTGGTGAACCCGACGTGAATGCATTTAAAACCTTTTGAAAACAAAAAAAAAAAAACAAAAACATAGATGCATTTAAAATCATTAGAAAAATACTAAGTTGCATATCATGTCTAGATGGTAGCTCCTAAGAAAATATTAGCAATTACTATAAATGTTGAAAACCAATTAGCAGCCATAGAAGTTAATTTTGTGCTTAGTGTGCCTGAAACAGATAGAAACCAACTTCTATGGAAAGAACTTGATAGGAGGCTAGGTGTCATTTCATCTAGATCAACCGAACTTAAACAAATCAAGAGGCTTGCCCTAGATAGAATCCTGGATCCTCATCAACTCGTCTTTTATCATGAACTTCAGAGAGCTTGCCATAGATGGTTAGCTTATAGGAGAGCTCTTGTGTCTTTAGAATTGTTCACCTTCGAGGAATACCTCGAGAACGCAGCCACTATACACCAATTCCTAGGTCATGTAGAAGACCAAGAGGTCGTTCTTATGGATAGGGAAATATGGAATAGAGTTCCTAGAGCTATGTTATATCGAGAGTATTGCCACGAGCTTTACTTCTACCTACCAGAGTCTGAAATAGATAATATCACTATAGCACTTTTTGTCAAATTCTTGAAAGAAAATTTCCAATTTGAAGAAGAACACTTCATGACTCCTGAAGAACTTGAGCCCATTAATGATATTTATAAATTATTTATAGAAAACTAGATCATTGCTTTCATTATTATTTCTTGTATTCATTGTGTTGTTTGTTATCTTTATAATATTGTTATTAAAACAAAAAAAAAAAAAAACAAGAAAAATAAAAAACATAACAAAAACCCAAAACATTTTATTTTAAATATTATAGTAGGTATATAATTAAAATATATACCTCTTAATCTTGTTGCATATATATATATATATCCAAATATATATATATTTGCTGAAATTTAAAATTAAGCACAATGCCTAAACTTAGAAATGGTAAACAAACTGAACAAGAAGAAGAAGATTGGTTGGGAGGCAAAACTACAAACCCAAATGTCCTTCCTGAGGATCCAATTCTGGAAGGAGAAACTCTAGATCAACCAAGAAGATGACCCGGGTGAAGACAATGAACAAGAAGACAATCTTAAAGAGGAAGGATCCTCGTCCCCTAGAATAGCTCCAGATGGAACTATTGCTTTTGATAACTTAGATCATTTCTGGAAATTTTTCAATAATAACATTGGTGCTCTTAATATGGCAGTTCGTATTGATAAAGGACAAATTAGTGACACTCAAGCAGCTATGGAAGATATGTTTAACATACACACTAATCCCTTGTCCTTTGTTGATCAAGAAAGTGATAAAGTTGGACCATCCAATAGAGATATGGTCACTATGATTCAGAACATGCCAAAACAACAGGTTACCCAACCCCCTAAGGAACCCGTTATTGAGCCTAAAATCATTCCCACACAAAAGAAAACTTCCTTCACTGCTTTACTTCGCCAAACTATTGATCAATATGCTTCAAATCAACAAAAACCTAAAATGAAGCCAAACACCAATTTTCAACAATCTGGGATACAACATAATACAACTTCAAAATTTCTTCATAACACCCTTCCTACCAACAATTTACGCAATAGCAATATAGCATCTAATCTCCATGTCCCTCCATCATATGCTCACAAATCCCATATTAATGCCCTACCGAACCAATATGGTGGGCAAACCGATGATCTGGAAGCCATGGTGAAACAGTTAGCTTCGCGCATGGACCGAGATAGATCCCTACCGTCCCTCGTACAATTATCGAGAGATATGTAGTCAACCTCTGGATCCCATAGTTGTAGCACAACCATACCCTAAACACTTTCCCATGCCCGTCCTGCCTATATATAAAGGAACTGAAGATCCCATAGAGCATCTTCGTATGTTTAGGATAGCATGTCATGATATATCACACGATGACTTGCTATTACTAAAAATGTTCCCGAAAAGTTTAGGAGGAATGGCATTAGAGTGGTACTATCAATTGCCCACTCATTCTTTGAGAAATTTTGAAGAAACAGTTGAATCGTTTGTCCATCAATTTAGTGCCTACATCGAGAGGCATGTCACCATTAAATATTTGTACAACTTAAAACAAGACAAAGATGAATGTTTTGCTGATTTCTTAGCTAGATGGAGGCAGTTGATAAGAAAACTGCACTTTGTGCTACCTTATAGGGAAATGTTGGACATTTTTATCAATAATTTGCAAGAACAAATCTCCTATGAGTTATCAACTGCTACCTTAACTACCTTCGATCAAGCTATAGACTTAGCTCGAAGGGTAGAAGATGCTCTCATTAGGAGAGGTCACCTCAAAAAGAAAGATGATGAGAAAACATCCAAAAATCAGTATAAAAACAAACAAGTTGTAGGTGACGGAGTCACTGATAGCAAAAACGTTGCTAATATCAATACAACGAAGACAACAAAAAAATTTATATTAAAACCCCCTGATAAACCTCCTCGAGAATTTACTAGATTAAATCAACCTTTATCAACCATTCTACCTCAATTATTAGCACGAGGCTTGATTCAATTACCGACTATCCGGGAACCCGATCCAACTATACCCGGATACAGAGCCGATCTACACTTGTGACTTTCATAGAGGACCTGGACATGCTACAAATTCTTGCAAAATATTGAAACATAAAATACAAGACTTGATTGATAATAATGAAATGGAGGTGCAAGCTTTCCAACCTAAACAAAATGCTCCTAATAACACTCAAAAGACCATTCCCCAAAATCAAAATCAAAATGCTAATCAATCATTAGATATATTTCAACATCCTTTACCAAACCATGGTAAAGAAGTGGCCAATCAAATCGAACATCATAATGTTCCCCCTCCTACCCGATATGTAGGAACTATTAGCGGACAATTACCTATTCAGGATCCTCAAATATTTGACACAACTTTATCCATGGTCACGACCAGGCCCCTACATAATATTCAAACTCCCGATCCTAGTGATGTAGAATCGGATATCTGAAAGTGAAGTAGACATCACCTCAAACCAATCGAATAGCTCTGAAAATGAATCAGATCCTATTCAACCTATCACAGATGCTATGGTTCCAGAAGAACCATTTCCTAGAAGAGTTACTACTCGACCCTCTTCTAATCAATTCCTCCCTAATGAACAAGCCATAAACGCTCAACCGAGACCAGTTCAGCATCTTCAATATAACATTGTAGGTACCATCGAAGTCGTTACCCGACAACAAGCTCAAAATTCTCAACAAGAACCAAATCAGAATGATGGATCAACTCCATTTGTTTTGAAAAATCCCAATAAAGGGAATCATGCTCCTAATGTTCAACCTAAACCCCCTTACAATATTAATGAGCAATTATCCAACACTACAGCCAGAATTTCCCTTTTGGATTTATTAAGATCTTCTCCTACCCATAGGGATGAGTTAATGCTTACATTAAGCCAAATGATGGTACCACAAAATATTCAACTCTGAAGCCATGGCCAATACTATCATCACTAGAGAAGTCGATTGTATTGACTTCCGGGATAAAGATATCCCACAACACGGTTTACATAAGGATAATCCCTTATATATTACTTCCCTAATTGGAGATGTAGTTGTTAAAAGAGTCTTGATTGATAATGGTTCATCTCTAAATATTTGCACTTTTGACTTCTACCAACGGTTTGGCTTTAGAAGTGATGAAATGAAGAAAACTGACATGATTATCAAAGCTTTCAATGACGAGACACAAGAAACATGTGGAGTCATTACTATACCCTTGCAAGTTGGTCCTCGAACCCTAGATACAACCGTGTTTATTGTACATTGCCCTGCATCGTACAATATACTTTTGGGTCGCCCTTGGATCAATGCAATGCGGGCTGTCCCATCAACTTTACACCAATGTGTTAAATTCGAATTTAAAAATCAGTTGGTCACTATCCATGGTGATCCTAGACCCTTTGATATGTGTGCTTTGGCAGAACCTGTTGGAGTTCAATTTTGCCCTGCTCTGTCATCCACACATCCTAATTCTTATTTTTCATCTAAAACTATGAAACACACTCCCATAGCTTCACCTATTTCTCCTCCATTAATTTCACCCTCATATATAGATCAACAATCTTCTAAACAAACCACTCTAGAACCTCAAAAAGATCTTCAATCCACAACCAATCCTTCATGTTCTATCCCTATAATTTCAAAACCTATAGACCCATTCATTAACACTTCCACATTATCAACATCTATCATACCTTCCACATCTAAAGATATAGGGAATGATCCTTCTACATCTTATGCTCTTTCTGATGAACTTTTACCAGATTTATCCACAGTTTTAATATCAGAAAAAACAAATGCTTTTATGCAAGATTCAATTCTTTTAAATAACTTGCCACCATCTCCTCGTACTTTGGGCCTCCCACAACCTATGGGAAGTACTTACCAAGTCGGGAGTTGTGCTTTTATTTATAAAGGATATGATTGGGGAAGAATACCCAGGAATATCAAAACTCATCATGAGGGATATGCACGATGTTATTTTACTAATGAATATATTAAAGCTAAACCCATAATGCTTAAAATGGGATATAAAGGGAAAGGCTTGGGACCTTTCCAAAATGGCATGAAAGAACCAATCGAGGTAGAACCATGGCCCACCCGATGTGGTGTGGGCCTATTTCCTAGTAAGGGTCAACCCTTCCCTTTTGAAGATGATGATCAGCTCATATGTTATCAAGATTATCTAGCTAAACAAGATTCTTTGTGTCCAACGAATCAGCCATTTACATGTAATATGCTATCCATAGCTTACCCTGAATTGATTGCTGACTCCGATGAGGAGTTGGAAGGAGATATTTTCCATGATGTCTCCGTTGAAGAGATGTTACACAATGGTTTTTATTTTGATGGTTCTATACCAACTATAGCCCAACTTGAGGCCACCACTCCTCAAGACGAATTATCCAACTTAACTTTAAAATAATTACAAGAATTGGGCGTCTCACCCGCCCCACCTAATTTTGAAAGAGATCTACACATGGAAGTAGAAAACGTCATTAAAGTTAATATTGGAACTGAGGATAATCCTCACATAATCAATATTGGGTCAGAATTAAGTCAAGAAAAACAAGAGCAATACATTGCATTCCTTAAAGAATATGAAGATGTCTTCGCTTGGACATATGAAGATATGCCAGGTTTAGACCCTTATGTAGTCATGCATCACCTAGTAGTCCATCCGGATGCTAAACCTGTTAAACGAAAACTTAGAAAAATGCATCCCAAAGTGGCCTTGCTAGTCAAAGGGGAGTTAGAAAAACTCCTGAATGTTGTTTTTATACAAGCTATTGATTATGCTTGAATGGATCTCGAATGTAGTTCCAGTCACCAAGAAAGAAGCTACCAAAGTTAGGGTTTGCACAGACTTTAGAGATATTAACGTTGCATGCCCTAAAGATGATTTTCCTCTTCCAAACATGGATCAAATCATTGATTTTAATGCTAGGAGTGGGATGATGTCCCTAATGGATGGATTCTCCGGTTATAATCAGATCAGGATAGCTCCTGAAGATCAGGCTAAAACAACCTTTATTACCCCTTGGGGTACCTTTTGTTGGAAAGTGATGCCATTCGGCTTAAAGAACACAGGCGCAACCTATCAACGAGCTATGACTTATATTTTTCATGATATGATGCATGATATCCTACATGATTATGTAGATGATATTATAGCTCGCTCTATTAATGAAGATAATCATTTAGATGATTTGAGAAAAGTTTTTAATCGATTAAGAGAATATCTTATTCGATTAAATCCAGCCAAATGCATATTTGGAGTTAAGTCCGGTAAACTATTAGGGGTTATAGTTTCTTTACGTGGCATCGAAATTGACCCTCTTAAGATTGCGGCTATCACTGATATGCCCGCACCTACCAATATATCTGAGTTACGAAGTTTACAAGGTAAGCTTCAAGCTATCCGTCGCTTCATCGATAAGTTGGCGGACAAAACCGGTCCCTTTCTTAAGCTCCTTAAGAAGGATGTCCCTTTTAATTGGGACGACGAATGTAAGGAAGCTTTTGAACTTCTTAAACAATACCTCCTTAACCCACCTGTGCTTTCACCGCCTAGACCTGATCGTCCGTTTATCCTGTATATTTCAGCTTCAGATTTTGCTTTAGGAGCTATGTTAGCTCAACTTGATGATGAGAAGAGAGAACGTGCTAATTATTATATTAGCCGAACTCTAATTAGTTATGAAACCCGCTACACAGCGTTAGAAAAACTATGTCTAGCAGTCGTCTTTTCTACGCAGAAATTATGCCATTATATGCTTAGTCAGAAAACTTATGTCATTGCTAAATATGATCCCTTGCGGTATCTCATGAGTCGACCTTATTTATCGGGTCGCACAACCAAGTGGGTTCTTGCTCTAAGTGAGTTTGAACTCGCGTTCATAGGACAAAAGTCTGTTAAGGGTCAAATCATAGCAGACCAATTAGTTACTGCACCCTTAGAGTCTACTCATCCCCTCATCATTGAGTTTCTTGATGAATGCCTTCAATTAGAGGCAGACCATATTGAACAATGGTCCTTATACTTTGATGGAGCCCGATGCATGAGTGGGGCTGGTGCGGGTATTATTTTAATATCCCCACAAAAACACATTATACCTTTGTCCTTTAAATTAACATTTGCTTGCACCAATAATACTACTGAATATGAGGCTCTAATCCTTGGATTACGAGCTGCCTTGGCGCTAAAAATTAAACATCTGTTAGTTTTTGGTGATTCTCAACTTGTTATAAACCAAATTAATGAAGTTTATCAGACCAGAGATGATAAACTGTGCCCATATAAAGCCTATGTTTTACAATTAATGTCTCTATTTGATCAAGTTACCTTGGAAGCTATTCCTCGAACTAGCAACCGTGCGGTTGATGCTATGGCCGCAGCTGCATCTCTTCTGCCCTTGGAGTTAGATGACGAATATGCCACCATCATTATTCATCGACTCCAGGAACCCGCTTCAAATAAGTCATGCTTAGAACCTTTGGATGTGTTTCTAATCAATGAAACTACTCCCGAACCTTGGTATACGGATATATTTGATTTTCTTCAAAATGGGACTTTCCCCGCCAATTCTAATAGAAACCAGCATCGGTTATTACGTAGACGAGCAAGTCAATTTGTAATAATTGGCAATACTTTGTATAAGAGATCTTTTGAAGGTATCCTATTGAGATGTTTGAATCTAGACGAATCCAAATCAGCCTTGAGTGAAGCCCACGATGGATCTTGTGGAGGACACTTCAGTGGTAGTGTCATTGCTAAAAAGCTCCTTAGGATAGGCTACTTTTGGCCTACCATGGAAAATGATGCACATGATTATGTGCGCCATTGCGACAAGTGCCCGAAACATGCTGACCTTGTCCATGCGCCTGCACAAGAGCTGCAGGCTATTTCATCTCCTTGGCCCTTTTCAAAATGGGGCTTAGACATTATTGGCAAAATTAATCCTGTGTCATCTTATGGACACAAATTCATCATAACCGCCATCGAGTATTTCACGAAGTGGGTTGAAGCTATGCCTTTAGCTTCCTGCACTGGAACTCAAGTCTCTAAATTTATTTTTAATCAAATCATTTGTAGGTTCGAAATTCCTGCAAATCTCATCTCTGATAATGGAACTTGTTTCAAAAATAAATATGTCAAGAAATTATGCCAAAAATATAAGATTCAACATCGCTTGGTCCACTCCCTATTATCCTCGGGGTAATGGCCAAGCAGAAGCTTCAAACAAAACCTTAATCAAAATTCTCAAAATATTGGTCAATAAATCTGGCCACGACTGGCACATTCAATTATATCCAGACCTTGTGGGCCTATCGAACTAGTGTTCGAACCCCCACTAGAACTTCACCTTTTGTTTTGGTTTATGGCGCCGAAGCCATTTTTCCCTTTGAATTAGAAGTTCCTTCTTTGGCTCTACTACTTCAAGATACCGAAGTAGGAGATGAATATCGAGCTGGCAGACTCAGTCAGCTGGAACTCCTAGATGAAAAGTGCATCAATGCTTTGGAGCATCTTCGTGCTTACCAAAACAAGCTTAAAATATCATATGCTAAGAAAGTTCGTCATCGATCCTTTGAGATCGGCGATCTTGTTTTAAAAGAAAATCAAAAAAATACTAATGCAAATAAAGACCTTAAAGGTAAATTTGAGCCCAACTGGCTTGGACCATATATTATCACTGCTAAATTTGAATCAGGAGCATACAAATTATCTACCTTAGATGGTAAAGAACTTAAAGAACCTATGAACATTTTGCATCTTAAACGTTACTATGCATAAAAATTGGTCATTTCATCAGTGTATATATTTGTTTAAAATATTTCAAAAAAACCACTATCTTGTATTTTTCAAATTATAAAAAATATAAAAACATTCAAAATCATCAAAAATCTTCAAAAACATCTTTTATTTTTGTACTTCTCAAATTGTGACAGTTATATTTTCAAATTATTTTGGATAAATTAGCATTTATTTGGAATCCCGCACTTTCACATTCACATGAATAAATATCTTGATTTATTTGGCATGATTACTAGTCTCTCTTATATCAAAGTCCACAAAATTCAATTAAATAACGTTTGAGCATAGAGAATTGATCTTGTTATTTACTTAAACCAAGCATATCCTTTCACAATAAAATGATTATATTTGTAATATCCTTGCTATGCTACATAGTAGAAGTGGTTTCTTGAGTGAAAAGTTTCCCCTGCTATCCTATCATGCACATGGTCTAGAATCTTTGAGAATTGGCAAAAGGACAAGCTCACCCCTACCCGGAATAAAAATCCCTTGCTCTACAGCTAATCCGAGCAAGTATCCCTAGAATAGGAAGCAAAAGAAAAAGAGAAATCAAGCAAAATCATTTAGCACTATTTCAGCATTATCTCAAATATCAAAGCAAAAGATACAAAAAAAAAGAAAAAAAGAAAAAAAGAAAAGAAAGCAAAATGAGCAAAAGCAAAAGCAATAAAATCCTTTCCCTACCCTTTGAAAAGAAAAGAAGGGTTGATGAGCTTGAATCCCTGGAATTCTCAATTATTCAAAAACTGTGAGGTAAGCCCCATAACAGGTGGTTTGTGCCCAACCCGCTTGGCCTTGGGTAATCCCTAGCGTGGTGATATGTCTGTCACATTAGCGACCTTCTTTTGTACAGACCTATGTCTGCTTATGGATTAGCTAGCTCTTGATGACCCGACTTACATTGTAGTCTGGTCTGGTTATATGCATCTCAATCATGGTTAATGAACACTTATTTGGTTAATTTAAATCACTTGTATCATAGTATCTTGCTCAAACCTGGTAAATGAACAATACAATTGCACACACATTTGTATTTGAGAGATTTTGTGTATCATTATGATAAATCAAGATTGGAAATGAACTCACATACGCACATGGGATTCCTTATAAATCTAACTTTTGTCTTTAAGATACCTTGAAATATCTTTGCAAATTGTCTGGAATAATTTCATTTTCTTCTCTGAGAACAATTGTTTAGTATAAAGACAACCACATGTATTTACCACAAAAATCAAAATCATTTTCAAAAATATGCAATAAAGTTACATATAACTTTTGACTTTTGCGACGATGGTATAATTCCAACACAATTGGAATTTTATGCCTAGCGCAAGTCCTCATCTTCATATTTTCTGTTTATTTTCAAAAATTAAAAATCAACAATGCAATAAAACTATTATTTTCTTCTTTGGATTTCACGATGATGGTATAAGTCTATACCTAAATATTCTATGCCTAGCGCAAACCATTGTATTAATTTTATTCCCCATTCATTTAAAATCATAAAAACATATGACTCACATCATTATGGTACACAATTATGCTTTCAAAAGAACGAACACCTATTCTATTTCATGTCATTTTGTCAAACTGCAATTTTGCAATGATGGTATAATTCCTAGGGAATTATTCAAACATTTTATCACACTTAGGAATTTATGCCTAGCAAAAATCATTTTCTAAAAATATTTCATGCATAATATTTTCATGAAAAGTCTGAAAACAAAATCATCATCATCATCATTTGCATCATCACACCAAAGTCTTAAGACAGTCTCTTAAGCACTCTTTTACTTTTTAACAATATTTCTATACTGGGATTAGCTTGACGACCGAGTGAGCGGCGACTCCATGAAATGGTCTATAATAGTGACAATGTCCTTTGAAATTATTGTTAAAAGTCCCTTTTATTTTTTATCAAATTATCATCACAACAACCAATTTGTTACATCAGATTATTTCATTTAAATTTTTAAAGCATGACATTTAAACCATAATATTTTCCAATGACATAATTACATGAATCATCAAATCAATCACACTTCAAACATTAAAGCATCATAAAAACATATAAACAAGTCATATCATCATAAGACAGGTCATATGATCAAAAATATTATATATATATCTCAACAATGTATATACATCATATCAAAACTAGATTGGTATGCCACAATCTACATCTTGGCATACTCAATCCTCTCAATCATATATCCTCTGTGCAGTGCAATAGCCTAGCCTCGAGAACCCCTCGAGCTCTCAGCCTCATCTCCTCCCCCGCCCTGAGGTGGATGAGGTGGCCCCATCGCAGTATGTGTGGTACTGCGAGTCCTAGTCATCGATCGAGATGAAGTCCTCGACGACCCAATCCTGATCGGGTCCGCAATGCCGGCTGGCAGCTGTACCCTCTGGCCCTCTGGCACCATCTGGAAGTAGATACCCTAGTAGAACATGGTCTGAGCAATCGACCGTGCCAGCTCCTGAGTGCTCGCTCCTCCGCTCCGTGCTCTGAGGCATGCAACCTCATCTCTGAGCTGTGTAGCCTCCGCTCGGTGTCATGCAGCCTCATCCTGCAGAGTCTGCACCTGTTCCTAGAGACGGATAGTCTTCGCCTAGAGAGTAGCCATCTCACTACTCTCTCCTGTGTCTACACCCTTGCCCTTATCAGGCGATGGTGGTCTCTCTCTCTATGGAGAAGGGGGTCTCTCCTCCCTCCTCTCCCATTATCGCGGCCTCTGCTGAGCCTATGGTCTCCTCTGCTCTCTCCCACCATGACCCTGTGCTACCTCAATGGCTGCCTAGCATCGCCTCCCCATCTAACGCACAACTACATGAATCGGACCCTGAGCCCTCGTCATCCGAGGAGGGCGGATGCCTGTGTACCAGGCATCGTAGCCGTCGGCTACCCCAACATCATCCCCATCCACTGGCTGAATGGGGGCATCATCTATGTCCTGACTCTAGAAGCGCTGCATATCTGGAGCCCCGCTAACTGTAGTGTTATCCCAGACAGTCCAGGAAAACTCGTAGTCTCTCAGAGATGGGATCCCCTTCTATAGACCGAACTGCCTCAAAACTCGGTCATATCGGTGGAGCTCCACCTCTCCCCTCTCCATCCTCAGCCAACAGACTTGCCTGATGTGAGCTAGCTCTTAAATGTCCTTGGCCCACCCTGGATGATCTCTCCAAGGCCTCTAGGTGATCTGGTCAGAGACAAGGTCATCAAGTAGTCTCCGGGACATTGGTAGATCTATCCATCGTTGTGCCCCTCTCCGGAGCCACCAGTAGAAAGCTCGGGGCCTCTCCCCATCAATCCCTATTAGTGGGAGCCCTACCGGCCTCCGCACCGTGATGTGCTCCCAGCACCAAACCTGCAGTAGAGATGTCATAACTAGACATCGGCCGCCCTTGTATACGACCCCATGAAGGATCCTATACAATCGACATAGTACAAAGCTCCCCCAAGCAAACCTGTATCCGTGGTCTCTCATGTCGTAGACCACATCTGTCAGTAGCCATGGTACTCTACATCCACTCTAATGGCATAGCAGTAGACCACCTACAACCCCAACCAAAACCTGTGTCAGTCTAGATGCCCCAGGCATCTAGTGTAGAGATTCGATGTTCACTCCGCCCTTCTCCAGGGTGAAGCTCGGATCTTCGCATAGTCGCATCATCACGTGGCCCTGATTGGCTATGGGAGTGATTAGCCATCCTTGTATGGGGATCCTCAAAATCCTCCATACATCCTCTAGTGTGGGAGTCATCTCCCCTATCGATAACCAAAAATAGGAAGAACCCGGATACCACCTCTCTGCTAGGGCTGTCAATAGCCCCATGTCTGTAGACACTTGTGGCATATCTGCCACGTGCTGCAAGCCGACCTGAGCCAGCTGATCTCGCTCTGCCTGAGATAGAGTGGCCAAGTCATCCCTCAACCTGCCGTATTTCCATTCTCTGCTCTTTAGTAATCCTCTCTGCAACATAAACAACAAAATAATCAAAAATCATCAATAACAATCATTAATCAAACAGTGATTAAAAATGCAAGTAATACAAGTTCAATTTGAGCAATTTCGTCTCCGATTTTGCATGAGCCAAAATCGTCCCTTATTTTGATGAAATCGTCCCCATTTCATCGATTTCGCCCCTGGACGAAATCGACGATATCGAGACGATTTCGACGAAATAGAGATGATTTCGTCTCGACGACGTCGATGGCCCAAAAACGGCCGCGATGCTCAAAAATCAGTCAAATCTAATCTAAAAAGCATGAAATTCTAAATTAAGCATTCTAAACTAAGTTTAGACCCTTACCCATAGCCCGCGTCGGACCTCTATCGATCTATGCGTTGTCTCGACCATCTTGTCTCCAGAGCTCTAAAAACTAGGAAAATGAACAGTAACAATGAATTAGGGTTTTACCCTATTTTTCTTAATTTTATTCAAAAAAAATTAAAAACATTTTAAAATTTTGCTTTTCCGTGTTTTTACCTCAAACGTTCGATTTGGGTAAAAACACGGAGGGGGCACCATAGTAAGTCGTCGTACGATTCGACCTAGAATCGTCGCCTAAAAATGGGAATAATTTTTGCTTTCTCGTAGATCGAGAAGAACTCATCTTTAACGCATTTTCTTCGAAAAATTCGCTAAAGAGGGGGCAAAATGTAGCACCCTAAAATTGGCGTAGTAAAACCTTAAATAATTACAATTACTCTAGTAAATATTCAAATTCAAATTTCAACCCCCAAAATCGCTCCCAAACCGCCGTTTAACCCGTTTCCTCCTTTCCCGCGCCATTTTTAGAGTTTGTTTTGACCGTTTGACGATATCGTCGTCGATCAGACGATATCGCCTCAGATCGGACGATTTCATCTGGGCTAGGACGTCCAGACGATCTTGTCCCAAAATTGATTTTTCACAATTAGCCTCTGTTCCAACGGCGTCTCTAATCCGGGCAGAAGCGTGTCTGCGCCGTTAGAGACCCTCCCCCATTGGAGATCTCCCAAATTGGGATGATCTCCAACCTCCTAACCTCCCTCCTAAGCCTATTTAAACTTAGGACTCCCCCTTGGCATCCCCCTGGCTGGAATTTCCTGTAACGCAAGTTCTACGTGCATTAGACCATCCTAAATCACTATTTGCCTCCATATTTGTCTAAGTTTATTTGCAGGAACCTTAGTATTTTTCAGCCGGAGCAAGCTCAGTTCGTCATGGACGATCCTATTCAATTCGAGATGATTTCGCACCAATTCGAGACGATTTCGATTGCAGTCTGCATTGGGGGCAATCAGTGCCCAGAGTTTGCATTTATTCATTCCTTTCTGCTGCATTATTTTGTATTTAGTTAATCTTATGATTATTCTTTATTATTTTGCATCTTGGAGTTCACCCATATAGTCTTAATGCTTAATAAAATCATAAATTGTCATTAGATTATTGTAATGCATTTGTATTTTGTTTATTATCATCATTTTAAGATTGTTACTGTCATTCTATATCCTTGCCCTCTGTTGTCATAGCTGCATTTCTGGTATTTTGCCTCTACTTTTATGTTTGCAGGTCTCTGACGAATTCGTCTGACGAATTCGTCAGATCTCAGACGATCTTGTCAAATTCTAGACGATCCTGACTGCTTCAAGAATCAGAACCTCCATCAGACATCCGGATCAGGTATGGCTCTTTAATTTAGCTTATTCTTTCTATTTTCTATTCAAATCTATTTTTTGTATTTCATTTAGTCTGCATTTTCATAATAGAACAACTTAGATTCATTTGGCCAAACCTAGGACTTGGATGTTTAAAGCTAAAATTGAACATATCAAACACATTCCCAACCTAGGCGTGGAAACTGCCATTCAAAAGTTTCCTGGTGAACCCACCATCCATCGAAAAATCACCATAATACACCTCCCCCGAGAGGCGGGACCTTCGCAAGGCCTCTCAGTCCGAGGTATTGTCCCATCCTTTTCACATCCCCCTTTCGGGCACGGATCCTATAGCCTGAAGGTAAGGGTGTGAAAAATTTGGAGCGATACAAACCATAACAAGGTTAACCATTTTCCATTGGTATTAGTAATAAAAACTACAAAATATTAAATACATTGCATAATAAAATGCCCTTAGGTCTATCTAATACATCACACAATGTTGTTTTTTGACCACAAATCAAATAATAAATTCAACACCCTTAATACTAAAAGCTAGGGATCCAATGAGAGGATACATTAGTTATAATAACATCACCTCCATAATGGACTCTCTAATGGACCTCTATATTTTAAGATTCATCTAGATCACCCATCATTTGAAATTTGCTCTTGTAAAAATATTCCCTATAGAAATATCTCCTTAGGTTGGAATGTAGTCACTGATAAACATCATTTATGCTTTCACTAAAATATCAATCTAATGTGGCATCCAAATGTTTTATGCACTAGAGGGATAAATAATTGTATTTTAATATTGGGTTTTATATAGCCTTCTATAAAAATATGCTTATATGAAATTGAAATCACACTTGTAGTAAGGTAGACCTCACACTTGCAATAAAGCAAATATCACACTTTGCATAAATTGAAAAAAAGTGTTTGTTATTGATGGTGAACATATTACAATAATGGAATCATTTTGATAGACCTATCTGGTTCTACGACAAGTTTAATATGGGATTATAGTCGATGGCAAGCAAGAATGATGGGGAGCCTAGTAGTGATAGTGGAAATGGGAGTAGTTTTAGGTATGAATAAAATAGAGGTTGCAAAGTTAGAAGTGGTAGCTAGAATGTAATCGATAATGAAAATAAAACAGGTGGTATTGGGTTTAATTAATTGGGGTCACTAAGTGCAAATCCTCTTCAAGATGCTATAATTTTGGTCTCATTATTTAGGATGCTATTCAAACGAGGCTCTCCCTAAATCAAGTCAATATTTAGATCCAAGGGTTCTCTTGATAGATAGGGAAAAATGGTCATGGTCTCAAGTGGTGTTAGATAGGCTAAAATCCCCTATGACTAAGTTTGATTTAAAGCTAGAAAAGGGTTAGCTTTTTACTTCATATGACCTAGTTGACATGGCCATTGATCAAGGATCCTATCATCTGATTGCTGCCCTCCCTAGGATCCAAGTGGAGATCAAATGGTAATATGGAGATTGTTTCCCTCCCTAAGAGACTTTTTATGGTGAGGTTGAACTATTTTGCTAATTTAGAGAGAATTTCATGGAGGGCCTAGTTCTTTTGTAGATGATACATTTTCCTTAGGATATGGGGATCTAACTCAATATATAGACCCAAAAATTTTCATAGGTCTTATTTTGGGTGAGATTACTTAATATACCTTTTCACTATTGGAATATGGAGGTTTTTGTTGGTATTGCTAAGTGTAGACACTAAAATCATGTCAATCTGATTAGACTACCAAGATACGTTCTAATCAACACCCTATGGCTCCCTTGGGAAACCCTAAGAGGTTAAATAGTGGTCCTAGCCACTTTTGGGAGGTTCTACCCCACTTTTGAGAAGTTTTAGGCCATGTAGACCCTGGGACAACCACAATTCATGGTCATACCAACCAAGGATGGCCACCAACAACCATACTTGGGTGGGATGGCCATGGCCTTGGACCCTTAAAAATTCAAAGGTGAGACAAATGGCACCCATATTATACCATTTACCCCATCCATTGAATCATGCTAGTCTAAGCATGCATAAATCCCATGCCAAGTTGCAAATTGGAGGCCCAAATTGGAGATTCTTCTCCCTCCAATGCATGGTAAGGTTTGGAAAAATGGTGACACCTACCTCACATGGCCAAGCATACCCATTTTACCATATTATCACTTGAGCTATGGAGTCATTCCACCCAATTTTAGGTAGGAGTCTTTACAATATTTTTCCATGAAGTGCTACCAAGATTTATCCCTAATTCACCGTGTGTTTTCCCTTAAGATCTCCATCGAGTGAAGAAGGTTTTTAGGTGATTCCAAAGTGCACAATCCATTTACAAAACCAACCCATTTGAGTGAATCAGATCCTAAAATTTGATGACAACACCCTTAGGAGTAATGTAGACCAAATACTAGAGGAATTGGTGATAGAAACCACCAGATCTGGTGGCCATCCCACCCAAAGATGGCCCCCAAATTGTGACAGTCCTAAATGGCTCACCCAGGGATGACCATTTATTGGAGCACCATTTTCTTTCTGTGTTTGCATAGATCAATTCTAGATTATATTTTATTCTTTTTGTTATGTTTTGGTGCAATTTTGAGTTGTTTTGCATCTGTTATCATGCATTTCTTGTTTTGTAGTCCTAAATGGCTCACCCCGAGATGACAACAAATATAAGGACTATTTTATTTCTATTATTGATCAGATCATTTCCAAAATATATTATATTCATGATCCTAAGTTTTGGTAGCATTTGGCTTAGTTTTAAATCATCTATTATACATTTTCTCTTTCAAGCTAATTATGGCATATATCTCTTTGATTGTATTTCAATCCACACATGCTATTAAAAAATTTGATTGTGTGTAGATCTAGGTATCACAGTGTATAAGGAAGGAGCGGTAAATTAGAAAAATGATATAATATTTAAATGATGACATCTAACTCTCGCTCTTCAATCATGAGTGAGAGGAAGACACTGCAAGCGTGTCTTGGATTTCTAAAAGGATTTGATACTTTAAGTATTGTAATGAGTTATATCAATTGAGAGCCCTCGAGGGGATGTTTTGTAATTGCATATTTGATAATTGCACTAATATAAAGAAAACTACCCATTTCTTTCATCTATTTGTCATTTTATCCTTACTTTAATGTCACTTTCATAGTGTTTAAATCAATAAAGTAATAGATACACCTCATTTACCTCTTCTAGGTGCACCATTTTTTCCACTCTATAGTGGCAATCATGGTGGGACCCTTGTCCAATTTTATTTAGCTCATTTTTGACCCTATTTGAAATGTTGTAGGTTTTGGTCATTTTGGCCTGAAACAACCCTTGATTCCCTAATTGGAACACCTAGGGACAACCACAATAGTCATCCCAACTAGGGATGGCCTCTAAATTTGCAGCCATCCAACCCTAGGATGGCCACAAAATAGAGATTCTATAGCAAAAAATTCTAGATTCAAGAACTTCTTACGCTTTCAAGGTAAGTAACAACACCTTTACTTTGCATTTTTGTTGTTTATAAAAAGCTAAATTTAGTTTTTCTTCCTCCCTTTGTTTTCTTGAAAGGTATATTTCACTTTTATCTAATCACAAAAACAACTAAAAAAGAAGAAAAATAGAAAAATAATCCAGTAGGAATGCATTTGTGTGGTTTTATTGCTTATGACCTACCCAATGGGTAGGTTGCCATTTGGAGCAAGCATTTTGTAGGTTCAATTTATATTTAATACTTCTAAAAGTGAAATTTTCTTTATGCATTTAGTGAAGGTTCATTGAGTTCTCTCTTGTTTTACTTTATTTAAGTATAAAATGAACCACACACACCACATCATATTTTAAACATTAGTGAGTTGGAATTCATCTCCAAGCACTAATCAAGACCAACTATGGTGGGCTTCATCTCCACCCATTGGATCACATGATTGATACAAACCCTATTTTATTGGCCAAAGCCAGCTCCAAGAACCATATTATCTATGGAAAATAACACACATTCCTCTTCAAAGGGTGTATCACTGATCACGATCAATATGGGTGAGGACCAGTAGGACCTATGCTCCCTGATCAGGTATGGGCTTCATCTCCATACTTTGGTTGGTACACATGATTGGAAATTCACTATCAGTTGTCAAGATACAAGTATACAAGTGAAATCCTTTTAACATAATAATATCATCCAACAAGAGAAAAACACGTGACACAAGGTCTCATTGCAAATAAAAAATCAAAATACATAAAACAATTTTAGGGAACACACTGTTGGAAATATGAGCAAGGTTTGTTGCCATTGATATCAAGAAGAAAGCAAGGTTTGTTGTCATTGATGTCAAGAAGAAAGTAAGGTTTGTCATCATTAATATCATGAGGATGATGACCAAGTTTCAATATCATCCATGCATTTATGTAAAAAGGTTGATTCTAAATTCTGGGGTTATAAATGTCCTCCAGTGGTTTTTCCAGCAAGGCAAGAACCAGGTTGATAAAAATAATAATATTATAATATTTTATGGTTATAGTTTGGCATGAAGAGAAACAAAGGTTGTAGAGTGATAAATTTATTATTTTCCAAAAGACCCATATGAAATTTTATAATGCCCCAAGTTTTAAATTATTTAAATTTAAATATTTTACCTAAAGGTAAAATTTAAATTTAAATTAATTTAAAGGGCCATAATTTGAATTAAATTTGAAATTGAATTATTTCATACACCGACATATTTGAATATATTACCATGCATAAAAATGGGGTAAGAACCCACCTTAGAAATTCATCCATGCAATTGATTTGAATGTGAGACGAATTCGTGCGCTAAAGGTCTGAAGGAAATCACGTGTTAAAAATATTTAAGGAGAAAGACAAAGGCATAAGTTTCAATGGGGTACACTTCTCAAATGTAGAAGCACTAGTAGCATATTTGGCATTGAGGGTAGCGCTAGGTCACTTGCAGGTGACAATTTACAGGTTCAAATCTGTGCAACAATATTTTGGACAAGGCAGAGTTGGTTTTCATTTTTAGTTTACACTATCGGAGAAAACTTAAGAGAGAGGCGTGAGCCTAATTTGTTGCATGTGGGCGCATAGCCCACTTGGTGGATATGCACTATGCAAAGGTTCTTTGGAGAAGGGGTATGCACTATGCAAAGGTTCTTGTAAAAATGGAATCATGAGGTCGAAACCTACTGAGCTTCTTTTTGTTGTAAGTATAAGGTATGCACTCATTTGCTAAGGTTTGATATTGCACACAAAATGCATAAAAGTGAAAATTAATTTTTTAATTTCTAAAGGTTTATGTTATTAAAATTTGCATAGTTAAAAGGGTTTATAAGTTATAAAGGGAGATAAATGGGTATGCAAAGTTTTAATTTAGGTGTTTTATTTTTAAGTGAATAAAAGGAGTAATACGGTGTGCCAAGGGTGTTAGCTATTTTTGTTGAAATAAAGTTATATTATAAAATTAATTTGAAAGGAGAAATAAGGTATAGTTGATTTTTGATATTTTGACTTGGTGAAATATTTTTGAAAGAAAATATTAAGGACAAATTTTTGCTAACCCTTAATATTGGCAAAAAGAGTGAGTGTGATTGGGACAGGTTTTGAGAATCAAATATTCTTCAAAACAAAGGTATGGGCATATCTTCATTTTGAGTGACATATTGTTGGATGTTGTGAATGCTAAGTTGGAGTGAAAAGGATTGTTTGATAAACATTGTTGAGATTGGTTTTGAAAAATCAAATGTTGATTGATGTGGGTTTTTTGGAATGAAAGTTGATACTAAAACCTTGTTTGATAAGCATTGTTGGAAATATTGAGTAAGCTTTCATATGCTTGACTAAGGGTTTGTGAAATAACATGAGTATCATTGTTATGTGAAGTTGTGAACTATATTGAACTAGGGTTTGTGAAATATCATGAGTATCATTGTTATGTGAGGTTTTTTTGATAAGCATTGTTGAATAAGATTTCATTGAGTGATTGATTGAGTGGAGTTGATTGGGCTTAGTTGATTGGAAGTGTTGGAGTGATAGTTCAAGTTCTGTGAAACAAATTGTTCTATATTCTAAATTGATTTGAAAGAGGTTTTCTATGAAAGATTGAGTTGAGTTTTATTTAAAATTTTTGGAAATTGATTTGAGGCTAGTCTTTGTGAATACTTGTGGATAGATTAGTGTAAGCTTTTGTGGAAGCTTACAATACAAAATTAAGGCAAGTATTTTAGAAGACTTGAGAGCAGAGTTGATTGATTGATTTGTTCAAACCTTGAGTTAAGGTTTGGGGTAGATCTACCAGAGTTTGATTTTTAATTGAGTCAAGCTTTGTGTTAAGGCTTAAGGATAAATTTAAAGATAGAGTTTAGTGTAGATTTGAGGATAGGTTTGTGCTAGATCAAAGATAGAGATTTATCAAATTTGTGCTATACCGAAGGACTGTGTTTAGTGGAGATCAAAGATAGATATTGAGTAAATTTTTGCTAGATCGAAGGACAGTGTTTAGTGTAGATTAGAGATAGATATTGAGCATAATTGTGCTAGACCTAAGGAATATGTTTAGTATAGATTAGATATAGAGTTTGAGTAGAGCTTTGGAGGTGATAGAGTAGATGATAGTAGTCTCTAGAGGATAGAGATATATTAGCTAGGGTAGTGAGGATAAGTATTCTGAGTGAGGATAGGAGTCTTTAGTGGAGAGAGATCCACAAGCCAATGTCGTGGAGGCAATATTCTTTTAGAGGATCACCAACCAGAGTAGAGAAGAAGGAGTTCTCCTATGGATAGAGATATAAGAAATTGATTAGGGGATTGGTATCTCCTTTGGATAGATATCCATAAAAATTGTAATAGGGAAAGGATTCCCAAGATATTTTTTGAGAAAATTTTAGTGAACCACATTAAATAATGGAGTAGCCCACCTTGGGTGAACCACGTTAAATCATGTATCTCATGTGTGTGATGCTTTATGTAATGATTACTACTTTAATACTATTGATGTTATCATATGGATTGAAAAGTAAAAAAAATATCTTATACTATTAACTCCCCCCTCTCAGTATAAGCACATGTTCTACAATTGGTATCATAGAGGGTCTCTTCGTGAAAAGACTAATAGATTGGAGAAGGATCCATCAAAAACACACATGAATTTATAAAATGAATAAGAGACCATGTTTGATATAAAAGAGAAATTATTTTCCGCTCTCAAGAATTTGGAAAGAATTAGAAAGAAGAAATCAAGCTTGAAGGAATAAATTCAAGAAGATGAGGAAAAAAAAATGGAACTTCTGCAAAGTTTCACATAACTCAAGATAAAGGTAGAAGAAGGAAAGAAAATTGAACATGATATGAAAAATATATTAAGATCAAGGGAAATATATTGTGAAATATTGGAAGCAAAAATTGTATCTTTAAGGCATGAAGTTGAAAAGACCAAGATTCAACAAGATATAAAGTTAAGGAAAAAAGGAATCTAGCTTTGAATAAACAGAGACATCAAACAGAGATAATATCACTACTCATACCCCAAAAGGAAAGGATATAAAGAAATAAGAAGGCAAAGAAGAACCATGGATGAGAGTTAATCTCAAAATGATAAGCACTCAACCAAATTTTCAAAGGCATCCAAATAGGTTACATAATTTCTTCCATGGCTATTGCTTTTCTTGTAACAAATATGGTCATAGAGTTGTACACTGCATTGGTTATGTGAAAAACGGTGTCAATAGAAATCTCAAATCTTTTGCACCTCTTACGAATGATGATATCATATGTTACAAATGCAATAATTTTGGGCAAAATGCTAGATGGTGCAAAATGGTACTACCTGAGTCTAGTAAAAAGAATACAACTTCAAAATTTAGGAAAGAGAAAAGGGGGAATGAAAAGGCTAGATCAATGTTAGTTCAAATAGCTCTTCATGCTCAGGATAAATAAGAACAATGGTTTCTTTATAGTGGTTGCTCTAGAGACATGACAAGAGAAAAATACAAATTTCTTGTAATCAAAGAAAATAATAGAGGATCAGTAAGTTTTGGTGATAATGGATCAACAAAAATTTGTGGAAAAGGAACTCTGAGTTTAGATAACGAAAATACAAGAACAAAAAATGTACTATATGTTAAAGTATTAAGACACAACTTGCTAAGTGTAAGCCAACTTTGTGATCAAGGTCATATGGTTACATTTCATCTAGATAGATGTGATATAAGAAAGTCTAAAATTGGAAAATTCATTGCAAATGCAAGTAGAACTTCAAACAAACTCTATATGCTTAGTGAGATTAAAGGAGAAAAATATTGTCTATCATAAGAGGATGAGAGTTGGTTATGTCATAGAAGAATGGTTCATTTTAATTTTGAAAACATAGTCAACTTAAGAAATAAATAGGTTGTTAGAGATTTAACCAAGTTGAAAAGGCCACAAAACATAATCTGTGCACCTTGTCAACATGGAAAGCAAAATAGAACAAGTTTCAAATAAAAGGGATATATGTCATATGAGCCATTAAATATAATACATACTAATATATGTGGTCCTACCAGAACACATAGTATTCAAGGTGAAAGTTACTTCATATTGTTCATAGATGATTACTCCAGAATGACTTCGGTAGCTTTCCTAAAAGATAAGTTAAAAGCATTTGATAAATTCAAGGTATTTAAAAAAATGGTAGACAATGAAAATGGAAAAAGGATTAAGTGTTTGAGATATGACAGAGGAGGAGAGTTTACTTAAAATAAATTTGTAGATTTCTGTGAATAGCATGGAATCAAGAGAGAATACTCAGTTGCAAGAACTCCTCAACAAAATGGAGTAGTTGAAAGGAAAATAGGACTATTGATAATATGGCTAGAGCTATGTTAAATGAGTCCAAGCTTTCAGATGGATTTTGGAGGGAAGCAGTCAACATAACAGTGTATATAATCACTAGGGCTCAAATGAGGGTAAACCATAACAAGACTCCATATGAGCTTTGGAAAGGAAGAGAAACCACTATAAAATACTTCAAGGTTTTTAAGAAAGTGTCCCATAAGACGATTCAACAGACCTATTTATCCAAAGGTAAATAAGAGATTCTACAGATCTATGATTGGTAGCTTACTATATGTCACAACTACAAGATTAGATATCATGCAAGCAGTGGGACTAGTGGTAAGGTTTTAGGTAGCACCCAAGGAAACACATGTAGCAGTAGTTAAAAGGATTCTCAGGTATCTAAAAGGGACTATAGAATTTGATCTTTGGTATCCCAAAAGTGATAATTTCACTCTCACAGATTATACAAATGTAGATTGGGATGGTAGAATTGATGATAGAAAAATCACAAGTGGAGGAGCATTCTTTCTTGGAGATTGTTTGGTCTCTTGGCTAAGTAAGAAACATGCATCAATATCCTTATCTATAGAAGAGGTAAAGTATATTGCAGCAGTTTCCAATTGTACATAGGTATTATGGATGAAGTGAACTCTAAAGGATTTCAAGATAAAATATGATCATCCTATTCCTTTTTTATGTGATAATACAAGTGCTATAAATATCTCAAAGAATCCAGTGATGCACTCCAGGCAAAGCACATTTCGATTAAGTATCATTTTTTGAGAGAGCATGTTATGGATAAATAGGTCAGGTTGGAATATGTTACCACAAATGAGCAGATTGTAGATATTTTCACTAAGCCACTTCCAAAAGAGAATTTTGATTACCTTTGAGAAAATTTGGGAGTCGTTCTACTCCCACCCCAAAATTAACCACCTCCAAAGGAGGTGGGGGAGAGGCTAAGCTAAGAGTCTCATTCTTAGCCCTAAGCCCCAAAGGTGACCCTTTTCCATTGATATCAAAGGGGGATAAATTTGAGTTAGAGGGAGATAATCCAGTCAAGGGGAGCAGTTTATCAGGGGAGAATAAAAGAAAAAGGTAAAGAAAATGGTAAAATAAAAATGGGTTGCCATCAATGACAAAGGGGGATATTGTTGGAAATATGAGCAAGGTTTGTTGTCATTGATTTCAATAAGAAAGCAAGGTTTGTCATCATTAATATCATGAGGATGATGACCAAGTTTCAATATCATCCATTGCATTTATGTGAAAAGGTTGATTCCAAATTCTAGCATTATAAATGTCCTCCAGTGGTTTTTCCAGCAAGGCAAGAAGTAGGTTGATAAAAATAATAATATTATAATATTTTATGGTTATATTTTGGCATGAAGAGAAACAAAGGTTGTGGAGTGATAAATTTATTATTTTCCAAAAGACCCATGTTATAATGCCCTAAGTTTTAAATTATTTAAATTTAAATATTTTACCTAAAGGTAAAATTTAAATTTAAATTAATTTAAAGGGCCATAATTCAAATTAAATTTGAAATTGAATTATTTCATCCACCGACGTGTTTGAAGATATTGCCATGCATATAAAAGGGGGTAAGAACCCACCTTAGAAATTCATCCATGTGATCGATTTGAATGTGAGATGAATTCATGTGCTAAAGGTCTGAAGGAAATCACGTGTTAAAAAGCTTTAAGGAGAAAGACGAAGGCATAAGTTTTAGTGGGGCACACTTCTCAAATGCAGAAGCACTGGTAGTGTAGTTGGAAGTGAGGGAAGCACTAGGTCGTTTGCAGATGACATGTCATGGGTTCAAATATGTGCAACAATGTTTTGGGAAAGGCAGATTTGGTTTTCATTTTTAGTTTGCACCACCGGAGGAAACTTAAGAGAGAGGCATGCGCCTCGTTTGTTGCATGTGGGCACACAACCCACTTGGTGAGCATGTGCTATGTGGAAGTGCTTGGAAGAAGGGGATTTTGAGGTCAAAATATATCGAGCTTATTTTTGTTGCAAGTATAAGGTATGCACTCATTTGTTAATGTTTGATATTGCACACAAAATGCATAAAGGTGGAAATTAAAATTTTTAATTTCCTAAAGGTTTCTATTATTAAAATTTGCATAGTTAAAAGGGTTTATAAGTTATAAAGGGAGATAAAAGGGTATGAAAAGTTTTATTTTAGGTTTTTTATTTTTAAGTGAATAAAATAAGTAATAAGGTGTGCCAAGGGTGTTAGATGTTTTTTTTGAAATAAAATTATATTATAAAAATTGATTTGAAAGGAGAAATAAGGTATAGTTGATTTTTGATATTTTGACTTGGTGAAATATTTTTGAAAGAAAATATTAAGGACATATTTTTGCTATATAACCCTTGAGATTGGAAAAAAGAGTGAGTGTGATTGGGATAGGTTTTGAGAATCAAATTTTCTTCAAAAAAAAGGTATGGGCGTATATTCCTTGTGAGTAACATATTGTTGGATGTTGTGAATTCTAAGTTGGAGTGAAAATGATTGTTTGATAAACATTGTTGATATTGGTTTTGAAAAATAAAATGTTGATTGATATGGATTTTTTGGAATGAAAGTTGATAATAAAACCTTGTTTGATAAGCATTGTTGGAAATATTGAGTAAGCTTTCATATGCTTGACTAAGGTTTTGTGAAAGAACATGAGTATCATTGTTATGTGAAGTTGTGAACTATCTTGAACTAGGGTTTGTGAAAGATCATGAGTATCATTGTTATGTGAGGTTTGTTTGATAAGCATTTTTGACTAAGCTTTCATTGAGTGATTGATGAGTGGAATTTATTGGAAGTGTTGGAGTGATAGTTCAATTTCTGTGAAACAAATTGCTCTATATTCTAAATTTATTTTAAATATGTTTTCTGTGAAAGATTGAGTTGAGTTTTATTTGCAAGTTTTAGAAATTTATTTGAGGCTAGTCTTGGTGAAGACTTATGGACAGATTAGTGTAAGCTTTTGTGGAAGCTTACAATACAAAATTGAGGCAAGTCTTTAAGAATACTTGAGAGCATAGTTGATTGATTTATTTGTTCAAACCTTGAGTTAAGATTTGGGGCAGATCTAGAAGAGTTGATTTGTGATTGAGTCAAGCTTTGTGTTAATGCTTGGGGATATATTTAAGGATAGAGTTTGGTGTAGATTTGAGGATAGGTTTGTGCCATATTAGAGATAGATATTGAATAGATTTGTGCTAGACCTAAGGACTGTGTTTAGTGGAGATAAAAGATAGATATTGAGCAGATTTATGCTAGACCGAAGGACTGTGTTTAGTGCAGATTAGAGATAGAGATTAAGTAGATTTGTACTAGATTGAAGGACTATGTTTAGTACATATCAGAGATAGATATTACGTAGAGCTTTGGAGGTGATAGAGTAGAGGATAGTAGTCTCCAATGGATAGAGATCCATTAGCTAGGGTAGTGAGGATAGGTCTTCTGAGTGAGGACAAGAGTATTTAGTGGAGAGAGATCCACAAGCCAGTGTAGTGGAGGTAGTAGTATTCTAGATTATCACCAGCTAAAGTAGAGGAGAAGGAGTTCTCCTATGGATAGAGATCCATGAACTTGATTAGGGGATTAGTGTCTCCTTTGTACAGAGATCCATAAAAATTGTAATAGAGAAAGGATTCCCAAGATATTTGTTGAGAAATTTTTAGTGAATTATTTTCTCCGTGGAGTAGCCCACATTGGGTGAACCATGTTAAATCATGTATCTCATGTGTGTGATGCTTTGTGTAATGATTTCTTCTTTAATATTATTGATGTTATCATATGGATTGAAAAGTAATTTTTTTTATCTTATATTGTTCACCCCCCCTCTAAATATAAGCACATGTTCTACACACACATAAATATTTAAAAGAGATAAAAACTTGTCCTATGTATGTTTCCATTCTTGTGTTCTGCATCATTAAAATTTGTAAAGGAGATAATCATGTAGGGTTTGGTAGGAAGTATCTATGGTGTGCACCTACAACCAATCCCATTGAAGGGTTAAAACTGTAGAGAGTAGACAAGGAGACACAAGTCATCTTATATTTAGCACTAAGGAAATATTCATACCTCCTTGGTAGCCTCCTACTCACCCAAGTCCTAGAATAGCTAGTCAGGAACTTCACCTACAAGGGACCTCTATGCAGGACACACCTACAGGTTTTTAGCCTAATCAAGGAATGTACTTCCCATATTTAGACACTTCATATACCTTATTTCAATAATGGAAACTACACATTGATGTGCTAACAAATAGAGCAATACCACACATTCGTATTTCTACTAGGTCTACCACACCCACCTATAGGCAAGATCAAGATGACACACACTAGGTAGGACCAAATGATCAAAATACACCCTTAAACCACCCTAATAGGTTCAAAAATCCTAAGTACCAATATGAGTATGATACTCATCGCTTGGGATGAGCAAAATCAGCCCTTTCCTTTCTCATAAATGAAGGAAGGCATGAGGAATTTTTTTAATATCCTCAGGTCCATTATGCTATGCATGCATGATGTGCCTCTACGTTAGCTAAGTACAAGGAACGCTTGTCTAGGATTGAACCTCAAGTGAACATGAATTCCCTTGATGGAGGAAAGCTTGTAATTGATATTTTAGATCATATTAAATAAGAAAGGGCCCAAGGTGATACTACTAGGGCTCAAAGGCCCCATATGGTAGAAAATATAAATCAAGTAGTCAAGATATATGTTGAATTCCAAGCATAATTCAATCAACTTTGGCAAGATAAATAATGCTTGGACCATAAAAATAAATTAGAGATGAAAAGAATTGAATATTAAACCAATGAGCTATTTCAAAAGACCTTACATGAGATGGTCTCTACCCCAAGTACACATAGACAGGGGTTTCATCAGAGAAAACCTACTTTCAATCAAGATAGGTCTCCTAGGCCTAACCAAATATTGCCTCCTAGACCTCCTAGGCCTAATCAGGACTTGCCTCCCAGGCCAAACATAGATTTCATTCCACAGGAACTTACCTTCCTTGTAGGTCAGTTCAAGAGACACCTTACGGGACCTACACTGAGGTTAAACTAGAAGAATAATATCTAGAAGTGCCTTATGGAGGTAGGGTGGATGACATTCAACCACCATGCAATAGGCTTGATATTCCTTGTCCTCCCCTGTAGGTTCAAATAAAAGAAGAGGATATAAAATCCTTTGATGCATACAAAGAATTTATATAAGGTATGGAATTGATAGAGAACAAGACCTCAGGTTTTGGGCCTCAGAAGCCCCTTTGCACCAGCTTTGTAGCCAACCACTTCACCTGTCAGTACCTTCCCTCCCTATCCAGAGCATTTTAAAATACCAAAGCTAGAAACATTTAAAGGAGAGGAAGATGCGTAGGAGTATGTTACTAAATTTTTGAATCAATGTGTTAGGACCCTAACTCCTAACTTAATTACATTAACCTTTATTATATTTTCATCAAGGACCATCACATCCTTTCACTTTATACACTTAGACATATTAATATGCATGCGATGAATGTTTGAAAGGCATCATCGAAACATCAAATTCATTTTATTGACTGGTTATTCCATCAATTCAAACTACAATTCTTATAAAAAGGTGATTCTACTACTCATTTTCATATTGGATACTAACTTCATTTGTAGGTGCCATACATTTGGAATCAGAGCCAAGTCAAATGAGGAAGAAACAATCTATTTTTTTTTCTTTTTCATCTCCAAATATCGGACCCTAGAAATTATAAAACACCACTGCACACTGATAATACAATAGTGATTACAATGATAAGAAAATAGTGATCCCACCCAAAGCATACATAAATGAAACCATAGCCCAGTGCACCTATAAATCCTAGTAGCACAGAAGAAACAGGGACAAATAATTCCACATAATGAAATATTAAAAAAAAAGGGGTGGAACCAGATTCAATGAAGAACCGATCAAAAAATAAAAATCAAACCAAATAATTTGTGCTGCATATTTTTTTGATGATGTCAAAGTTTCACGATGGAAAATTATAAAAAAAATAATTTATAAACCAAGCTCCTTGTGTTTTCTGGTTATCAATAGAATATTATGATGATAGGTTCTTTTTCAGTTTTAAAAATCAAAATTTTTTATCCCACATAGGGAGTGTGGGGTGTGAGTGCACTATATAAAAGGAAGTAGTCACAAATATAAAGTTGTGACTACCTCGTGGTAGTCATGTACTCACAACTTGTTGCTCCATATACCACACCCTACTATTTGTGTTACCCAATCCCTTGCTACCATGTCCTTGCTAGCTCTAAACTTGTACCATGCTTCGACGTCATAAATACTTCTACCTCAATCACTATTTTGGTCACCACCCCACCTCGATCAACCACCCTGCCTTGGTTTCTGCCCAACCCTAGTCACCCTACCTCAGTTCCCATCCTTGGTAACACCACCTTGATGGTTGTATATCCTTGTTAACCATGCCTCGATCATCGCCCAGCCTTGGTCACCCTACCTTCGATCATTGTTTCAGTCATCACTCGCCTCGATTACTGCCCTAACTTGATTGATCCTCAATTATCATGCCCCACCTTGCCATCTCAACTTTCACACTCTATTTTACCTCGATCTTCACAACCTACATTCTACCAACATTGACCAAATAACACCTACCCTTTCGTAGAGGTGCCAAATTACAAATAAAAGTTGAAAAAACCAATATTTTTTTTAAATTTCGCAATATTAAAAATAAATTATTTTTTTAATTGTTGCAAAATTATTGATAATTTTTGAAACTTTTTACAAATTACAATATTTTGCAAAAAGTTTCAAAAATTATCAATAATTTTGCAACAATTAAAAGAATTACAATGTTTTGCAACACAAATCTTGCAAAACCAATTTGGCAAAACTAAAATAGTGTAAACTAATCATCCCTACCAAGGAGCTCTTTTAACTCACAAATCACACCCAAATGGTCGACGGAAGGCGATCGCAAGACCTTGCAAAAGAAGTTGCGAAAGAAGTCCTACAAGGGATAAGTACATGGAAAGACATTTTTGAAATGAATATAGTAGCAAAAATAGTAGAGTTTACTATGAAAATCGACACCTCCAATACAGAATTATCAACCAAAATGGATGCTACAAATCACTCTATGGACTTGTTTCAACAAAACTTGACATTAATGAACGTCGAACAATAAAACACAATACCAGCACAACAAACATTACCAGGGAGACTACATACATCAATCCTCCCTCAAACCACCAAATTAGATTCCCCAAAATTTTATGGAGGTGATCCCACAAATTGGATATATAGGGCAAACCAATATTTTTCTTTATATCAAATTCTCGAGATCCAAAAGGTCTGCATCGCATCTTTTCACTTAAATTAAATTGCTACACAATGGTACAAATGGTATGAAAAAACAAAATGTACTTCCACATGGAATGAATTTACAAAGAACTTAATGTTGTGATTCGGCCCAAGAAAATACAAAAATTTCATAGGAGCCCTCACAAAAATCTGCCAAACATCTACAGTAAGAGAATACCAGGTGCAATACAAGAAATTGACAAACCTTACATGAGGACTCGACGCATCATTATTTCAAAGTTGCTTCATTAGTGGCATAAAAGAAGAAATTTTAATGGAAGTATAAATACTAAATCCTTTCGATATGATGCATGCAGTGGAATTAGCATAAATGGTGGAACATAAGATCAATAACCAATGTCGAATAGGAATATTCTCAATGGGGAAACCACCAAACACCTACACCAACCAAAAAAATTTTAAATTCATGTTGATTAAATGAATTAGCCCATAGGAAATAAAATAAATATGAGAGAAGGGCCTTTGTTTCCATTACGATGAGAAATTCACTCCTAATCACAAATGCATTTCACCAAAATTATATATTTTGGATACAATTGGAGATTGCACTCCAAAAGAAGAAGATGACATTGAAGTTGAAGTAATAACAGATATTCAAGAATAATATAATGAGGATAAAATAGAAATTCCTTTAATGCCCTCGCAAGATGTTTGGCTCCACAAACTATGAAATTTAAGGGGTAATTTAAGAACAAAAACCTATTGTGCTATTAGAGTCTAGCAACACACAATTTTATCGATCCCATGTTGGTCAAACAAGCTAATTGTTTTGTATATCCTTGCAATAACTTCGAAGTCATCATTGGAAATGGGGGAAAATTTGTGTGTAAAGAAAAGTGCCAAAATATTAAACTCACTAGGGATATTATAACATGAAAGGGGATATGTATGTACTACCATTAGAAGGTTGTGACATCATTTTAGGAGTGTAATGGCTACGAACGCTCGATACAATTTAATGGGATTTTTAGGGATTATGGATGAAATTCATATAAAATGATCAAATGTACACAGTAAAAGGGTTAAAATTAGGCCCTTCAAAAATCATTAGTTCCCATATAATGGAAAAAAACTATTTGCAGAGGAGGTAAATGTATGGTTGCACAACCATTTTCCATGCAAACCACTGATGAAGAATAACCAATGGCACCTGAACTACAAAAGCTCTTAGAATACCATGATAAAATATTCAATTAACTAGAAGGATTGCCTCCTAAATGAAGCAATGACCATGCAATTCAACTACTTATGGGGTACCAACCCCCTAATATTATACCTTATCGATACCCATAGCTACAAAAAATAGAAATAGAAAAATTAGTAGAAGACCTACTCAAGGTTGGAGTCATTAGACCAAGTGTAAGTCCTTTAATCGTATCCTATAATATTAGTGAGGAATAAGGATGGATCTTGGTGCTTATGCATTGAATTTTGCATCCTCAATAAAATAACTATCAAGGATAAATTTCCTATTCTAGTTATTGATAAATTATTAGATGAACTTCACGGGACTGCATATTTTTCCAAACTTGATTTACGTTCAGGCTACCGCCAAATTTGAGTTAAATAAAGTGATATACCCAAAACAACATTTTACATTCATGAAGGAAATTATGTATTTTTGGTGATGCCATTTGGTCTTACCAATGCCCCTTCTACATTTCAAAGTCTTATGAATAATGTATTTCACCCTTTCCTTTGAAAGTTTATTTTAGTTTTCTTTGATGATATTTTGATTTACAACAAAACATGGGAAGATCACTTAACCCACATAGAGCAAGCACTAAATGCCTTGAAGTACAATCAATTATATTCCAAGATATCAAAATGCTTCTTTGGAAAGCAAGAAAGTGAATACCTTGGACATATTGTCTCCAAGGAAGGAGTTATAGTAGACCCTTGTAAATTTGAGGATATGGAAGTTGGCCTATTCCAAAAAAATTGAAAGGGTTGTGTGGGTTCTTACGACTAACTAGCTATTATTGCAATTTTGTCAAGGATTATGGCAAAATCGTGGCCCCCTTAACAAAACTACTTAAGAAGAATGTTTTTTTATGGTCTCCAAAAGCTAATGAAGCTTTCATTAACTTAAAAAATGCCATGTGTACCACCCCTGTCTTAGCCATGCCAAATTTTTCTAAACCATTTATTATTGAGCAATGCTTCAGGGTTGGGAATGGGAGCCGTACTCATAAAAAATGAAAAACCTTTAGCCTTCACTAGCAAAGCATTCTCAAAAAATAATTTAGAATGTTCCACATATGAAAAAGAAATGTTAGTCATTGTTCATGCTATCCAACATTGGATACCTTATATTATTGGTAAATATTTCATTATCTGCACCAATCACCATAGTCTAAAGTACTTACTAGAGTAATGTATAACTACACCAGAACAACAAAAGCAGGTTACAAAACTACTAGGTTATGATTATGAAATCATATATAAAAAGGAAAAGATAACATGGTTGTGGATGTACTTTCTAGAAAGTTTGAATAAATTTCTCAATTTCATGTTTTTTCCTACCCTATTCCTAAATGGATAGACCAAGTCAATGAAGAGTGGTTTAAGGACCCTACCACACATACCATTATTCAAAAAATCCAACAAAATCCCATGAGAAAACCTCACTATTATTGGAGAGATAACATACTAGATTATAAAGAACATCTTGTCCTTTCTCCTACATCCGCGTATCATACAAATATTCTCTATGAGCTACATGCTACACCCACTACAGGACACTCTGGATTCCTAAAAACTTATAAAAGAGTGACTAGATATTTTTATTGGGTAGTGATGAAAAATAATATCAAGAAGTTCATAAATGAATGTGAGATATGCCAGGGCAAAACAATGGCTATGCTGGGTCTTCTTCAACCTCTTCCCATACCAACAAAAATATGGGTTGATATTTCAATGGATTTCATTGAAGGCCTTCCAAAATCTGCAAGAAAAACAACCATCCTAGTTGTGGTATATCGTTTATCTAAATATACCCATTTTTTTCTAGTAACCCACCCTTATACAACTAGTACTATCACTCAAATTTTCCTTGATAATATCTTTAAATTACATGGCATGTCTTCTACTATAGTTAGTGATCATGATCCTAATTTCACTAATAATTTTGGAAAGAATTGTTTAAACTCCAAGGCACTCAACTTTGGGTGAGCTCCGCTTACCACCCCCAAATAGACGGTCAAACTAAAGTTGTTAACAAATGTTTAGAAATCTATCTCTGTTGTTTTATTTCCATAAAACCCCTTCACTAGGTTAAATGACTTCCACTAGTTGAATGGTGGTATAACACCACATATCCGATAGCCATTAAAATGATCCCATATGAAGCATTGTATGGCCAAACACCCCCATACCTTACCTCCTATATTCCAAGAAGTACAAAGTGTAGACACCTAAAATGCAACATGTTTAGGAGACTACTCATATGGGCACATACAAAAGCCATATGAATGATCTTGGACCTTTCAAAAAAGGTAGTTCTAGCCCATCCAGTCTTAGTCATTATCAAGCAGAGCGACCGCCACACCTGGCCACTGAAGCTAAGAGAAACCACACCTAGTTGCTGCTCTAGACAACAGATAGCACCAAAACATAGTTTTGCCATGAATATGGGCCTATATCATGCAGTATGACTACACCTTGCATTTATTAGAAGAATATTTTGGAATGGAACTCCCAAAGCTCCTCCTGACAGACCCTTCAATGCAAATTTATGACTAATGCTCTCCCCCAGGATGGTCAGTTACATGCAGATCTAGATTTTGGATTCTCTAGAAAGCCAAGATCCAGATCTAAATTTGAGAGGTCTACATATGGACTCTCCCAAGCAAAGCAAAGGATCCAAAAATATCAAAATTTTGTGCAGCAAAGCCATGGCCGATCAGAGAGTGAATCCACACCCCCTTTGAGGAGAAACAAAGCATTGTCCAATGGAGCTATGTCTATGCACCTACTTTTAAATCCATCTATTCTTCACTGCTAACCAGTGTATCAGACACAAGAGGTGACCCTTGAACATCAATTCAAGCAAGAAATCTAGTGCTACAGCCCTTGGTTCATGAGGAGAAGAGCTTCATTTTGTGACTGCTATAATTGATAGTGGCCCATAGGCATAGCCTAGGGTTTTCAGACATTATTTTCCAATTTATAGCTTAGATCTGTTATTTATTTGATTTATTAATTAGTTTTAGCATATATATGATTTCTTTAATGTATTTGCACTATCATTTCCTAAGTTATACATGCATTTATAATTCATTTTCGTTGCATTTTGATATTATTATGCTCATATATCATGTTTATCAATTTTTCTAATAAGAGCCTCATCCAAAGAGGCTTCCCGTACTACTGATAGTGCTTTATTTTTTCTATGCACGTAGATTATAGGTTTACAGGACTGGTTCAAGGCATTCAACACATAAGATCCCTCCAGTAAAAATAAGGAGAAGGAGGCATCTATAAGCCCTCATACAAGTTTGTGCGCAAGATCGGGAGGCCTACGGAAATGCACCACCCTCTTACGATGGGATATATTCTCCACCATTATTCTGATTGTATCTTATTATATCGTATTGGATATCCCTGAGAGGGACCAATATGTAACTAGGATTTGCAAAGAAATTAATAAAATATCTTCCTTTATTTATCATTTCCATGTTATATGTGTTTTATGGTCTTTCATTTGATATAATATTATGAGTAGTGTAAGTGGTGTGCACTTTTTGGGGTCGCACAAATCACAATCACAATGGGATCCCCACCTGGTTTTTGTTTTTGGCTATTTTACTGATGTTTTTATGCATTTCCTATGTGCAGGTTTAGCTTCTCTAGTTGACAGTGGCCAATAGAGCTTGATTGCTTTTGTAGTCAATGGCCAGTATCAGCCACCCTGGTCGATAGTGGCTAGCAGAAAAAATGTAGTAGAGGGCAGCCCTTTCATAATCAGATGAGGATTTTAGGTTGGTGCTACTCCCTGACTTTCTATATTTCTCTATCTATAATTTATTTTCAAAAAACTGAAAGTAAAATCATATTTTTTATATTTTTATTAAGGAAACATTATAAAATATGGAATAAAATGCATTTGAAGATTCTTAGATTTTTTTAAGTTTTCCTCTAGTTGCTTCTAGGAACAACAAACCTTTATTTTTAAGATCTACCCTGGTCTCCAATGGTCTAGGCTTTTGCATGTTTAAGCTTGTTTTCATGTGGCCTAGCTAGAGGCTATTACATAATAAAGTAGAAATTGCATTGTATGAAAGTCATTTAGATCAGTTAGAGATGCATTTTATAAAATCAAACATTCTTTTTAGGCATATAGGGAAATATCATGAGTGCTCATTGATGCATCATTTTTCTAAAATCTAAAAAGAACCCCACACATCATGTATCACTTTAACATCAGTAGTCTTGGGCTCTCACATCCAACATGTTGATCGAGAGCAACACTGGATGTCATTACCACATGGTTGGCTCACTTGAAAGAGTATCATTGGGACCCATCTGTGGCCAAGGTCAACCCAAGAACTGTCCATATCATACAAAATAGCATGCACTCCTCCTTAAGGGGTGTATCGTTGTGCATAGGATGTTGGGTGAGGGTTGGTAGTACCTATGCTATCTCATTGAGTATGGGATTAACTACCATATTCAGCTTGTATGAGTATATAGGTGAAATACCTTTAACAATCTAAGTATACCATCCAATGAAATGCAAAATATGTGATACAAGGTCTTATTTACAAAAAACGCATCGTAACACACAAATAAGCTTAGGGAACACACATTAATCCTTAAATGAGATAAACATTTGTTTTCTTTTCTTGTGTGTTTTAAAATTGACATAAGAAGATAATTCATAGTCATAATGGTATACACATGAAGCAACTACCCTCGATCCAATATCGAGATAGAAATTGATACTTCGCACACTCACAATCATAATGACATTGATCCACCAAACCATAGTGTCGCTGGAAAAAATTTAGCAAGTCTTAGGGGCAACAACTCAACCCTTGGGGGGACTCCTCATTAAACCCAAGTGATAAAGCCATATTCTAGTTCCTCTCATGGTAGAAATGAGGAGGCCTCAAGGCCTCCATCATCACATAGACATGAGGTCTAAAGGTCTACATCATCACACAAACATGAGGAGGCCTAAAGACCTCCATCATCACATAGACATGAGGAGACCTCAAGGTCTTTATCATCACATAGACATGTGGATGCGTCAAGGTATCCATAATCACATAGATATGCAGAGGCCTCAATATATCCATCATACCACAAACATACAGAGGCCTCAAGGCCTCTATCATCACATAGACATGAGGAGGCATCAAGACCTCCATCATCACATAGACATGCAAGGACTGCAAGGCCCCAAAATTCACATGATACACTTAGGATAGATCAGCCTATTGAGGGACAAGATACTAGGCTTGCGCCCAATAATAGACTAAGAGCATCTTATAGCCTCCATGAATATGGAAGGATACCCTTAGATTATGATCTCATTGGTTCTAATGGAACTCCATGGGATCAATCATGGAATACTAGACAACTTGATGATTTGGATAAAGTTCTCTTGATACCAGCTTAGAGAAGCATTGCTACCATACATTCTATCATAGGAATTTTGTATAGCATAACCACAAGGCATGCCAATGAACTATAAGAAGCTTTAAAGTGGCCCTGCAACACATACACTACTTTTGATCATGGGGGTACACAACATAGATCATAATGTTTAGAGTAAGCCACCCTGATAGACAAGGGCAAGAACATGGTAGGAGCCTCTTTGAGAGGCCTATCCATTATAACTCCTCATGTGGAGTTAGAGATGCATGAACCTTCAGTGTTAGGTTAGTACGATTGCATACATAGGTTAGAAGAAGTGTTGTACACTAAGCAAGAGTGTTTACAAAATCTCAAGCAAGAAGAGAAAATAAAAAGGTGTCTGTACCTACATGAGCAATGCTTGAGAGAGAAAAGATAGATCATGAAGATCAAGCCAATAGTATGGCTTGGGATGACCTACACATAGGTGGTGAGCAATACCAACATGATAGACATGTTGATTCTCCGCATGAGATATGCACCAGATAAAGAGACGAGCACACTCATCATACCTCATAACATTAACAATGATTGGATCTAGAATAGACACAACTTAATGAGGAATAGGAAGGGATGGAATACTAGGAGAAGACATATCCTGAACCTCCATCCGTGGTCATGGGAGATGAATACATATGCCCAAATTGGGTAAACCCATGATTACCTCCCTTACCACCGTGAATAAACCTTCAAGAATAGGAGATTATTTATTCGAAGGTATAGCAAATACTCACTGAGAGAGTTAAATATATTAAGAAGAAGGACATGGTTGGAAAAAATCCAACTTTGAGAAAAATACACAACCAACCTCTATGCCCCTCAGTACCGAGTCCTGCATACCCTAGGCACTTTGAGATGCCTAGGTTAGACAAGTTCAAAAGAGAGGAAGACACACAAGAACATATTAAAAATTTCATGAACGCGTGCTTCTAGCTTGAGCAGAATGATTCCCTAATGCTAAGAATGGTCATTATGACGTTATCAAGTGCAATGAATTAATGGTTCAATCAACTACCCAAGAACAACATCATCATATTTAAGTAACTTGTGAATGCATTTCTTGAACGCTTCTCCTTTAGCATCAAGAAGAAGGTAAACTTGTCCGATCTGGTGAACTTAAAGCAATATGATGATGATCCAATTATGGACTATGGGAATAGATGGAGAAAAATAATGGCAAAACTACCATTCTCCATTTCCACTAAATATCTCACCCAAATGTTCACAAAGAGCTATGCCAAAAACATCTCGTTGTTATTACAACTGCAACAATATGAAACATTCAAATAAGCCTTGGATCAATCCAATATTATAGAGGACACAAAGGTTGATGAAGGAGACCTCAATCTTCAAAAAAAAAAGGAGTGGAATATTAACAAACACAACAAGAATCAACAAAAGCAAGCCAAGCTTGCTCAAGTCAACCAGGTTGTTTTAATAATACCAAAGGGAGGCAATGAACAACAACTATAGAACTATAAGTCTCACCTCCCACCATCCAATTATGATCCAAAGAACAACCAAGGTCAAAATAAGGAGCGTCGACCACCTTTGTTATTTCATGCCTCTATATGAATCAATAAAATTGATATTTAATCAGTTAAGTGGGGCACAAGGGATCCAATTTCTTGATGCACAACTCTAGGACCCTAACCATCCCAAGCCCAAGGGATATAGGGAAGACTAGTATTTCTCATATCATATACAACAAGGGCATGATATTGAGGCATGTGTTATTTTCAAGCATGTTGTGCAAAACATGATTGAGAAGGGTGAGCTAAAATTCAACAACCCATTAACACCCAATAATAGAGACATGGGTATATTCAAAAACCCATTGCTAAATCATGAGGCCCTTAGAGATCAAGGCACCCAATTCAACCAAGTCCAAGTCGAACCACCCACTCAGAGATACATTGGAATGGTTGAGATAGTCAATGTGGCAACTAGAAGTCGGTGATACAGTCAACCAGAGCCTCCAACGGCTCCTATCAATATCCTGACTGCACCTCAATAGAGATAGATGTAAAATAATCCTCTAGGTCTACTAGCATGACCTATGGTAACTATTTAGAGTATACTGGAGCAAAATCTATAAATGACTCCAACCAAGTTGTCAATTTATGAGCTCATACAATAATATCCTAGGCACAAGGAGACTTTGATGGAGATATTGAGATCAATCAAGCTCCAACCCCATAATCAATATGCATTCACACACTTTATGGGGCAAGTGTAGTAGTGTTAAGAGTTTGTGACCCATTTATATGATCATGAAATCAAGGTAGTTCCTACTACCATAGCAGATCCACCTTTGCATACATCACATAAAATGACATATCCTTCTGTTCTAATTGACATAGGCTTGTTGATCAATATTATCACAACAAAGGCTATAGGGCATATAAAAATCCCTAGGTCCAAAATTATCCCAACCTCCTATACATTGAGAGCATTCAATGATGCACTATGCTCCACAGTGGGTATGGTTGTTTTACCTATTCAGGTAGGGCAAAATATCATCCCCATGATGTGCCACGTATTGGAAGGGGTAATGTAGTACAACATCTTCCTAGGGTGTCCCTAGATAAGGGAAATGCAATGTGTTCCCTCAATCTTGCACAAATGCATCAAGTATATGCATGAGGAACAAGTGCATGTAGTTCTGTTAGATGAAGAGCCATTTAAATACATGCATCAGATTGACTTACCGAGGGACTTCATACTTTCATCGACACACATATACATAAGGCCTTCATCCTTGACCACATACCCAAAAAACAAGAGCAAATCAGTATGAGGTGACTCATTCACATCGACACCACCTCCTGAATCTAAAACTATTGGTGCTTTTGATAAGCCTTCAAAATATAAATTAAAAGATACTCAGAAGCTGAAAGCACCCCTAGTGGAGGAAGGACCTAAGGAACTTCCAACTATAGCAGCTACAAAAATTCCAAATCCCATGGAGGAGGAATATTCCCAAGACATAGCCGAGGAGGTACCTCAACCTACCTCACCTGCTTCATCAACAACATCATCTGCATCGTAGGTGACATTTCACTTAGCCAACATAGGATTAGGTGAATATCTTGTGTAGAACATGAAATTTCACACCTATTATTGAGTCTACACAAGACATGGGATGACCAAGAGTCCCAAATTTTCCAATAGGGATAGTAGTTTTGTTAGGGATTCCCCCTAACTAAACCAAATTCATATATTCTAGTTTAGATTGTGCTCATACTGCATCTGATATTGAAGAGGATGAGGATGAACCATTTACCACATATGTTCATTACTTATCAAATCTTGAGTTTGCTCTAAGGTACTTTGAGCAATTCCATTGACATTGCTATGGCTTAGGTCCGTATGAGCAAGGGCGTCAGATTCCATTCTATTTGTAATACCAACTACCTATCGATAGGTAGGGTCTCAGGTATCAAACATAGAGCCACATTGATTATTTGGTAGTAGCCCTAGATAGGCTAAGCTTGGGGTTTAGGGAAGATATTGACTAGAATACCTATCAACCCCCTAAAAAAAACAACTTGGGTGATATATGGGTGTCCATGTTTAATATCAAACCACCTGATGAGTATCATCTTGATTCCTCTATTGAAGCATACCCATAAGGAATCATCATATGGAAGGACAAGCCAATCCATGGATATGAGCGAGAGGAAAATGAGTATGTCACTAGTGAATCTGAATATGAAGCCAGATTGACCTATCATGAGCCTCGGTATGTTCAATACCTTGCTTGGATAGGTAACACAGAGAGTGGATACATCTCGAATGAGAGTGGCTATGAGTTAGAGGACTCAACTAAGATGGCCTACCTTGGGCCTAGAAGTGCACACCATATTTTAGGGCCAATAGTAAATTCCAATGTATTCTTTATAAGCGATGATGAGTACGAAGATGAAATTGAAATGGCCTATTTTAGGCATCAACAGGCAAGTAACCACCCAATTCTAGTGGGTAGGAATGAGGGTTTATTCATAAGAAATAATGACTATGATGATGAGACTAAGATGGACTATCTTGGGCCTCATCATTTACATCATGTCAATTTTCTTGTTGAAAGAGAGGTGATACTCTATACCATAGATCCTGGTCTTCATTTCTAGGGAAGACCAGTGAATCTAGACATCATTCATCGCATGGTATTATTGGATTTGCCAACATTAGAGAGCTACTATAGCCTAACAATCCCATTGTATCATCTATCCATAGATCCTGAGATCCCCATACCCCTAGAGCTACATCTTGGATATGGAAGATAAATTATTAATGAAGAGTTTCATCCACGTGGTCCTAGATATTTCATCCCATCCATCAACATGATCTCCATTGATTTTACCACTCCACTTTATAACCCATCAGATCATATGAAGCCATTGTGTCTTAAATTATATGATATTTATTAGGATTGCACTTATTCACCCCTATATCTTGAAGATTTCTTCCCTAATAAAGAGATGCTACAATCATTCCATTTTGCACCAGATTATGCACATGATGTCTATCATGCTGGTTTCAACCATGATTCAATGGAACCTTTAAACCCAATAGATGACATCCATTTAATCCCCACTCCTCACCATCTTGAGTAGGGGTCACATATGGCAATAGAGGAGACTTTTGAAGTGGACATAAGTGATGACCCTTCTAATCCAAAGAAAGTCAAGTTTAGAGAAATATTATCTCTAGAAGAATAGGCCATCATTATTCCTCTATTGAAAGAGAGACCAAGTCTCTTTGCTTGGACCTACAAATATATGTCAGGGCTAGATCCGAAATTGGTTGTCCACAACCTTTCATTAGACCCTGCGAAGAAGCTAATCAAGCAAAAGCTCAAAAATATGCATCCAACCATCGGTTTGATGGTAAAGAACGAGTTACAGAAACTATTGGATGTAGTATTCATTATTCCCATCGACTATCTAGAAAGGGTATCAAACATGGTATCCGTAGGAAAACTTGGTGGAAGAATCCATATTTGCATGGATTTTAGGGATCTCAATAAGGCAAAACCAAAGGATTAATTCCCATTTCCCAATATAGATGCTCTTGTAGATGCAACTATAGGTCATGAGATGCTCTCCCTAATGGATGGTTTTTTTTGTTACAATAAAATTTGTATTAAACCCGAAGACCAGTATAAAACCACGTTCACCACTCCATGGAGGATATTTTTCTATAAAGTGATGCCATTTGGTCTCAAATATATTGGTGCTACATATCAACGAATTATGACATACATTTTCTATGACTACATGCACAAGATCTTAGAAGACTATATTAATGACTTATTGGCCAAGTCATTGCTATGTGAAGAGTATGTTGAGATCCTCAAGAAGGTCTTCGATCACTTGATTGAACATATTGTCAGGTTGAATCCCAAGAAATGCATCTTTGGCATAACTTCTAGAAAACTCTTGGGGTTCATCATTTCTAAACAAGGCATCGAAGTAGACCCAAAAAGGTAAAGTATATCCTAGAAATGGCCCTGCACACTAACATAAAATATCTAAGAAGCTTACAAGGCAAAGTAGCATCCATAAAGTGATTCATCGCATAACTATCAGACAAATGTCAACCCATGAATCAAATTCTACACAAGGAGGTCACATTCCAGTGGGATGGAGAATGTCAACAAGCCTTTACTGAAATCAAGAAGTACCTGGCAATGTTTCCAGTCCTACCTCCACCAATGCCAGGCATGCTATTCCTGTTATATATATCTAGTACCAATTTTTATTTAGGCAGCATATTAGCTCAAAAGAATTTACAATATAAAGAACAAGCGATATTACATCAACTGCATCTTGGTGAGCTACGAGATAGGATATGCATACGTAGAAAAGTTGTGCTTAGTAGTGGTCTTCGTAACCAAGAAATTACACCACTACATGTTAAGCCATATGATGTATGTAATATCCAAGCAAAATCCTTTGTAGTATATGATGAGAAAGACATAAAAATATACATACTGCAAAGTGGATCATGTTATTGATAGAATTCAACTTGGAATTCAGAAGACAAAATTTCATAAAGAGACAAGTCATAGCTTATAAAATAGCTGAGGTGCCTCTTTAGAATAGTAGGCCCCTCACCATAGAGCATCCTAATGATAGTATTCACATTATTAGAAGTACTCAAACCCAAATAACCTGAAAACAAAGCTGACATGACTTTGTTCTTCGATGGTTCAAAGTGTGAGCAAGGAGGTGGTGCAGGGTTGTGTTTTTCATGCCACAAGGTGCTCCAATGCCCTTGTAATTTAAGATATACTTCCCTTGCATGAGAAACAACACCGAATATGGGGCCATAATCTTGGGTCTCCAAATATCCATTGCTATGAATATCATGAGGTTAAATATCTTTGGTGATTCCCTCCTCATAGTCAACCAAGTCAAGGGACTATTTCAATGCAGGGATCCAATCTTGAAATCTTACAAGAAGCTTGTTGACACTTATCTAGACCAACTGGAATGGTACAACATCAAGGTAATCCCTTGTTCATCAAATATATTTGTAGACACCATGGCATATTTAGGATCCTTGATCCCTCAGAATCCATCTGTTGATTTCACTACCATTCATGTGAAAACACTCTCACACTCAACGATGTAATGTGATGCTTTTGATAACAAAGATTCAGTAAACATGATTCATATAGAACTAGACCATGAATAGTTCTATAAAGCCAAAGACTTTTTAAATAAGGCATCTTGGGGGTCCTTAACCTTGTAGGGTCCTATGAAGGATGGTATCATAATTCACCACAAGGTTGTTTCTCAATATACATTTATGCACATCAAATCATAGGAGGAACAAGTCATCTTATCCATCAAGGCTATAGCTTTTCAAGATTGGCTATCCCTATCATAAGATTTCCTAAAACTTGGAATTTTTCCACAAGGACTGCCACATGCTAAAAAATGAGCATTCAAATAGAAAGTTACAAGATATGTATTTTTAGGAGGTATAATGTATCATCGAAGCTACGGTGGAGTTCTTTGTTTCTTAGAGACCCAAGAATTAGCTTAGGTGATTTTGCAAGCTCACGATGGTACATGCGGTGGCCACTTCAGTGACATGGCCATTGTCAAGCACATCCTTTGAATGGATTATTATTGGCCCACCATGGAGAAGGATTGATGCGAGTATATCAGGAAATGCGTTAAATGTCAATATAATGCAAATATGATGTACCTATTTTGTAATTCTCGATAGGTAAGTGTAACGATCCAAAAACCAAGAAATAAGAAAACATACAAAATTAGAAAGAAAAAGTTTTTTTTTTGACTAAGGAGAAGGATTCATAAATCCCTAACCAACCTTAGAACAACTTAATGTTTGACATCCCCTAAGTTTTTCAAGAACTATATCACATAATATTCCCCTCATGCAAGTTCCTTCTGCATAGGCATATCTCATGTCATGCACATAAGTCCATCCATATCATCATTCTTGATGAGCTAGACTTACCACCCTCAATCATTGGAAGGTATACACGCATATCCATACTTCACACAAACCATTATGTATGGGTATGCTACACGTATTGCAATTTAAGCTATCAATATCATCCTATGACAAGCTATATTAACTCTTGGTATGATCTTCTAAACCTAATTACCAAATCTCCCTAAGGGGGTCTCAAGCCCTTAGGTCATCCTCTAAGTTCACCTAGAACTTACTATATATATTTTAAAGCTTACAAGAATACAAAGAATAAATCTAGATACTAAATCTAACAAAACATGCAGTATTAAATAGGTGAGGTTAACCATTTAGGTGGCTTGGCCATTTTCTTAGTGGGGTTTCGATCTAATTGGAAAGATCTCTCCCCCATATTCGGTCTGAAACATGTTTATCTTAATAGTGACTAAGTACTTCACCAAATAGGTGGAAGTGGTTCCCCTAACATCGACAATTAGACCTCGCATTGTGGAGTTCATACTTCACAATATCATCTATCGCTTTGGGGTACCATAAAAAAAAATCTTGGATAATGGTCCATCATTCAAAAATAAAAATGTATGGGATTTAACATCCAAATATAACATTCAACATAGTTTTATGACACCATATTATCCATAGGTAAATGGTCAAGTAGAGGCTTTGATCAAGACAATAGTAGCCATTTTAAAGAATGTGGTGAAATAAAATCATAAGGATTGACATCTATAATTACCCCTTGCATTATGGGCATTAACATGTGGATGCCCACTACGACAACACCGTTTTCGCTTGTATATGGAACTGAGGCCATTATACCCTTGGAATTGGAAATTCCAACATTGCGCATCGCATTGAAATATTTCATCAATGATGACACTACACGACAAGATCACCTATATTAGTTGACCCTTCTAGATGAACGTCACATCAATGCTCTTGATCATCCTCATGTTTACCAAGATCATATAACACAAGCTTATAGTAATAAATTCCATCTGATAGAATTTAAGATTGAGGATCTTGTGCTCAAAGAGAACCAACATAATTCAAATTTGCCATCGCATCTACAAGACAAATTTATGGTCAACTAGATAGGTCCTTATATCATCTTTGAGAAGATTAGACTTGGGACATATCGCCTAACGTCACTAGAAGGTGTTGAGGAGCCAGAGCCTCTCAACATTATTCATCTAAGGCTATTTCCTAGATAAGCACAATAAAACATAAAAATATTAAAATAAACCAACAAAATATCATAAACATTCAAAAATTTCAAAATTACAAAAACAATAGAAAACTTAAAAAACAAAAGGTCCCAAAGGTAGCATTGCACCTTTGGTCAAATCACAAAATATCCCAAAGGAAACATTGCACCTTTATTCAAATCACAAAATGCCCCAAAGGCATCATAAAACCTTTGGTCAAATCACAAAAAGCACCAAAGACAATATAGGCATTTTGGTAACATCACAAAAGGCCCCAAAGGTAGCGTTGCACCTTTGGTAAAATCACAAAATGCCCCAAAGGCACCATAAGCACTTTGGTCAAATAAAAAAAAAGCCCCAAAGGCATCTTAAAGCCCTTTGGTCAACTCAAAAAAGCCCCAAAAGCATCATAAGCCCTTTGGTAACACAAAAAATGCCCCAAAGGCACCTTAAAGCCTTTTGGTCAAAAGCAAAATATAAAAGCACAAAAATAGTTTAAAGTCAAAAATGTTAAAAAATATTCAGAATAATCAAAACTCAAAAATAATTGAAAGCATAAAAAATACAAAAACATTTGCATTTGGCATTTGCATCCATTAGTTGCATTGCATTAGGCACATTGCATCCATTGCATTTGCATAAGGTAGGTTGTGTTCACAATCTAACAAATGACACCACATTTGTACCTCAATCATCCATCATAAAAATCCATAGTCATTCACAACCCTGTTGAGTAAGGTGCAGCAGGAGTATTGTCATTGTTGTCAACACAGTCAGATAGATCTGGTGATGCAGTGGACAGGAAGTTCAAAGGCTAGTCAGATGCAGAAGATAGGAGTTCAAAGGTTACTCAGAGTATGTACAATGATTTTCCAAGAAGACCGAAGTGGCCCATATGCAAAAAGCTCAAAGAAAAATACAAGTAAGAAAACTATCGCAATATCATGACATGTTGAGCAAGCATGAGAAACTGTCGCGATATCGCGACATGTTGGGCGAGAAAGAAAAATTGTCACAATTTTGTGACATATTGGAGGAGAGAGAAAAAGCTGGAAAAGCTGTTGCGATATCACGACATAATGGAAGGAAAGAAGCCAAGTAGAAAAACTATCGCGATTTCGCAACATGTTGGCAGAGAAAAATCCAAGTGGAAAAACTGTTGCGATTTCGCGACATGTTGGCAAAGAAAAAGCCAAGTGGAAAAACTGTCGCGATTTCATGTCATGTTGGTAGAGAAAAATCCAAGTGGAAAAACTGTCGCGATTTCGCGACATGTTGGCAGAGAAAAAGCCAAGTGGAAAAACTGTCATGATTTCACGACATGTTCGAAGAAGAAGTGCATGTAGGGAAAACTGTCGCGATTTCGTGACATGTTCAGAGAGAAGGTGCAAGAAAAGAAAACTGTCACAATTTCGCGACAGGTTCGAGAGAAAGAGCTTGCAAAGAAAAGTGTCGCAATTTCACGACAATTTGCAAGAGAGGCAGTACGAAAGAAAATATGTCGTGATATCGCGACATGTCGGGTTTTTGTGACCCGATGAAAAGAAAAGTGCTAAGGAGGAAAAATGTCGCGATATCGCGACATGTCGGGTTTTCACGACCCGAAGTAGAGAAAAGCACAAGGCAGCGAAAGTGTCGCGATTTCGTGACATGTTTCGTTTTTGCGGGCGAAAGGCAGAGAAAAGCACAAGGCAGCGAAAGTGTCACGATTTCGCGACATGTTCCATTTTCACGGGCGAAAGGCAGAGAAAGGCACAAGGCAGCGAAAGTGTCACGATTTCGTGACATGTTTCATTTTTGTGGGCAAAATGCAGAGAAAGGCACAAGGCAGCAAAAGTGTCACGATTTCACGACATGTCATGTTTTCGCTGGTGCATGCCGAGAAGAGTGCAAAGAAGCGAAAAGTGTCACGATTTCGTGACATGTCATGTTTTCACTGGTGCATGCCGAGAAGAGTGCAAAGAAGCGAAAAGTGTCATGATTTCACATGTCATGTTTTTGCTGGTGCAAGCCAAGTAGAGTGTACGGAGGCAAAAAGTGTCATGATATCGTGACATGTTATGTTTTCACGACAACAACAATAGAAGAGTTATAGGGGAAGTTGAAGCCGACGAAGACCGATGTAAGCCGACGAAGAGTAGGGTTTGCAACCGACAAAGTCTAGGGTTTGCAACCGACTAAGATTAGGGTTACAGCCGACTAAGATTAGAGTTTTTCATCATGAAAATATTCTTATAAAAGCTAGGATATTTTGGAGAAATTGTTAAGGATCGAAGTGTGCGAAATACGGTCGTTGAGTGCAGAAGAGCAAGTCGTGTCGAATCTTTCGAAGTGTGGAATTTTTGTAAGAAAGTAGAGTGCGCAACAAGGAGAATATGACTGTGATGTGTATCAGAGTGAAAGCAGAGTGCGCAACAAGGAGAAGATGATTGCGAGGTGCAGTAAAGTGTACGAAGTGCTTGCGCAAAAAAAGTAGAGAATACAAAGGTGAAGTAGACCAGTCAGGGTCTTGTAAAAGTGAAGGTATCTTACTGTTAAACCCAGAGATTCAACTTGAAGTCCAGGTTGGTTCTTGGCATCAGGGGTTTGTGCTCCTTTCTGTTGGTGCAGATAAATCAGGGGTTGGTGCTCCTTTCTATTGGTGCAGATAAATCAGAGGTTGGTGCTCCTTCCAGTTGGTGCTGGTAAATTAATTGTAAAGTTGGTGTTTTGCAAAGGTTGGATTTGGATGGTAGTCCAAGTAGTCATTTTTGAGGAGTAGCCACATTGGTGAACCTCGTTAAATCTTGTGTTGTGTGTTGTTCTCTTGCTATTCTTACTGTATCTATTTATAAGTTTTAACTGCTACTATTTTAAGAGCTATTAATTCATATTTAAAGAGCTACACTGATTCACCCCCCCCTCTCAGTGCCATTGTAAGTCTAACAATTGGTATCAGAGCCAAGTCCCTGTACAAACTTAACCAACTAGGGTGATCTTGGAAATATCACAATGGCATGTGGTGAAGGCTTCTCATCAAACAAAGCACCATTGTTTGATGAATCTAATTATGCATTCTAGAGAGTCAGGATGCAGACATGTCTCTATGCATTGGGTTATGACATCTAGGATTCAGTAGTCAATGGATACACAATTCCCACCACTCCTCCAAAAGAAGCAGACGAAAAGGAACTATTTGATAATAATTCCAAAGCAACGAATGCCATCTTGTGTGGATTAGCAGATAGTGAATTAGTAAAGGTCATAAGCTATAAATTGGTAAAAGAAATATGGGACAAATTGAAGAGTGTTCATGAAGGAGATGATAAGATCAAAGAAGCCAAGTTACAAACACATTGAGCTCAGTTCGAAGCATTGAAGATGAACGATGATGAAAACATTAAGGCATTCATGTTGAGAGTTAATGGAATCATCAATGCCATCAGAGGACTCGACGAGGATATCGATGACTCTACTATCATGAAAAAGGTATTAAGATCTCTTCCTCAAAGGTTTGATTCCAAAGTCTCAGCGATAGAAGAAGCTAAAAATCTAAATTATTTTAGTATAGATGAAATGTATGGTTCTTTAACTGCATATGAGATGAGGATATGGAGATCTAAAACTTCTGACAAAGAAGCAGCTTTCAAAGCTCTTAAAAATAAAAACACAAAACACGAGTCCGAGGAAGAAGAGACATCAGATGAAATGGAAGCAAACTTTGTTAGAAAACTGAAAAAGGGGAAAGGAAAATACATAGGGAAGCTTCCATTTAAATGTTTCAACTGTGGAGGTGTTGGGAATTTTACGACTAAATGTCCACTTAAAGAGAAGAACAAAAATTATGAAGGATCACACCAAGAAAGAAGTGACTGGAAGATGAAAACGAATTTCAAAAAATGCAACTTCAAAAAGAAAAGTTTCATCTCCAAGAACGTCAGTTCATTAGAAAATAGCTCCGAAGAAGAGTCTGAAGAAGAAAGAGATGAAGCTTTTTTTATGGCATTTGAAGTAGTTAAATTAGAAAAGGAAGGAGTGACGTCTGAAGTTTGTGATGAGATTCTCGAGGCTGAAGTAGATCTAGAAGGTGAGTTGATATCTGCACTTGAAGAGTGGGAGATAGAAAAGAAAAAGAACAAGAAACTATCAAGAAAGCTTGAGGATGCAAATGGAATCATAACCAGCTTAAAAGTATAGATAGAAGAATCTAAGAAAATCTTTGAAGATCTCGAAGTGCTATTAACAATGAAAATAGATCATTGCAGCAAGTTAGAAGAAGAGATTGTTGGTTTAAGAATGTAGCTAGAAGAGATGAATAAGAAAATCAGTTGTTATCACAAACGTGAAGAAAGTTCTATGAAGTTGGATAAGATCTTAAATGACCAAAGACCTGCAGGCATCAAATTTGGTCTAGGCTTCATCGAAGGAGAATCATCAAGTGGATCAAAGGCCAAGTCCATAAAGAATGAAGCTAAGAAACAGGTTGATCAAGGAAAAACGTATCATGAAAGAGAAAGCATTCATACCGGGCACAATGGGAGAATTGACAATGATGTATTCACCAAAGTCACACATCAAAGAAGAAGAAGACCTATGGCTCCTACGACAACATGGCAAAGACCATCACCCAGGTTTATCCTTTCTCTGGTTTCTGTTTTAAATGCAATGGCTATGGGCATAAAATCGCAGACTGCAAATATAATCTAAGACCAAGGAACTTCACTAGTAGAAATATTTTTTATCCTCTGATGAATTATACAGTGGAATGTTATAACTGTCATGAATTAAAAAATGGAAAATGAATGAATTTGTTTTTTATTGAAATGGTAAACTTAGGTCGAAACCGTAGGTAAACCATGTCGATTTTTTTTTTTTTGATTTTGATGAAATTAAAGATGAATTTTTTTGGTTGAAATGGTAAACTTAGGTAAAACCGTAGGTAAACCATGTCAAATTTTTGTTTTTTTTTGTTGAAATGGTAAACTTAGGTAAAACCGTAGGTAAACCATGTCAAATTTTTTTTGTTTTTGATGAAATTAAAGATGAAATGGATGAATTTTTTTTGTTGAAATGGTAAACTTAGGTAAAACCGTAGGTAAACCATGTCAAATTTTTGGTGTTTTTTATGAAATGAAAGATGAAAATTGATGAATTTTTTTTTTTTTTTTGGATGTACATGTGAATGAAAGATGTTACTGTACAGTTAGGCATTTTTGTACATGTGATGGTAATTTGGATGCATGTTTTTGATGTTTGTTGTTTTTTTTTTGTGATGTGCAGGTGGTGAAGAGTCGACATCGAGTACCGACCATTTTTTCTAATGCCCGCGAGGCGTTGACTGATGATGACTGGGAGTGGCTTGATGCCTTAGGGCTCAAGCATGTGGCTCGGTTGGATGCAGTTGTGGCGGACCGGGCGTACCTTACAGCACTGATTGGCCTATGGGATGTTCGGACGAACACCTTCCATCTTCCGACAGGGGAGATGACTGTCACCTTGGAGGACGTGTATCGGATTCTTCGGATTCCGATAGACGGGGTTCCCATTCGGACGACACCACGGGGCCAGAGGACAGCGGTACTGATGCGACGTGGTACTTTGGATATGGGGAGGATGATGATGGGATGACCTCATTGGAGAGGGCAGAGCTGGATTGCCACATTGGGGGGATCTTGGTGCGATACTGGTACGCGAGGGGAATGTTGGGAGTGAGGCATGCAGTGCTCATGAGCCTCATTTCCAACATACTCCTGCCAGACTCTTCAGGAGCGAGGTTCCCATGGAACCTATTGGAGGTGGTGTGGCAGTTGGTGGGTTGCCCGGTGACAGAGCCGGTCATCATGAGGTGGGGTCAGACGCTTTTGGCACAGCTGTATGATGAGCTGTATGAGGTCCGCTGTCGGAGGCGAAAGGGGATGGGGTGCAGTTTCTTGCTGCAGTGCTGGGCCTGGCAGCACATAGCCATAGAGCGACCACGAGGGTTGCCCTGGACTACCCGAGCTGACATGGTGGATAGGGACATTGGATACGGGGCTCTATGGTATCGATCTGAGGAGCGGGGGCATAGTCGACGGTTCGCGGGAGACGTCGACCATTACAGAGATGCACTGGCACGACTGACTCCCAGAGATGTGATATGGAGGCCATATCGGGATTGTCCCGCATGGCCAGAGGCAGATGATTGGCTTCGACGGGTTCGGAGGGGGAGATGGGTGATTGGTCGGCATGGGACAGAGCAGGAGTACTTCCATTACCTTCGAGTGACGCGACAGTTTGGGGTACGCCAGGGGTTGCCTGGGGAGCCCGTAGCCTACCGACATCGGAGTGATGAGAGGACCCTAGCTGTGCCGATCCTCGAGCCATTGGGGGAGGAGTCTGATGCCGTGTTGGACATTCCGGATGTCGATGACGTCGGAGTGACAGCCGAGTACCAGGAGTGGTGGACGCTACGGTAGTGGCGAGGGGAGGGGCCATTGGGAGGAGAGGAGGCAGCGGGAGGCGGAGAGGGTGCGGAGGCACCAGGAGAGGGTTGGGGAGCTCCTACGGATGTGGAGATGGTGGAGGTGGCAGAGGCAGGAGATGACTTTGGGGAGGAGGAGCAGCCGGAGATGCAGGATGCTCCAGAGCAGGCTGGCTTGGGGGAGACAGAGGCGGGGTTACGCATGGAGGTAGCACGTCTGACGGGGTTGCTACGGAGGCGGGATGGAGAGCTTGCGGAGATGACGTAGGAGAGGGATCTCCTGCGGACACAGTTGGTAGGGCAGGGGAGCGCAGGGGCTGCGGCTCACCAGCAGGCGGGGGATACGGATGCTGCACGGGAGAGGGATCTCCTACGGGTGCAGCTAGCACAGCGCGATGACGCCATCGCGTACTACCGTAGGCGGGAGGCAGAGTCGAGGCTACGGGAGGAAGATTGGAGGCGACGGGAGGCAGATTGGGGGCGACGAGAGGCCGCTTGGGGGCGGCATCGGTCGGAGATGGAGGGTGAGATTATCCGCCTAGGTGGGCGAATACCAGAGCCTCCGGCCAGTGGCTCGTCATACAGGACGAGAGACAGCGGGACGGAGCAGTCAGCATCATCCCGACAGGCGGCGAGAGGAGGGCGGAGCGAGTGGTCGGGATGCAGGGGCGAGCAGTCGCCCTGAGAGGTCTCAGAGGACGGATACCACAGGGGGTAGCTCTCGTCGCACCGATCCTGCGTGATCATGGTGGCCGACGCCCTAGGCTGGGGGTTTTTGAGATTTTGGAGTGTGCGGGGTCAGATGACTGGGTATTGTAGCCTGCGGGCATTTTGGATGATATATATACAGATGATTCTTTTTGGTGTTTATCTTTTTTTGCATGATTTATTTTTATGTACATATTTTTACATTGATGTATGCATATGCTATTATGAATGTGATGATTCTAATTTGTATGATGTATGCTTATGGAATGAATGAAATGAATTGTTGATGGTTTGTCGATGCACCATAGACTGTACAAGATTTGACTGACTTGCGATACTAATGGGATGACTTTGTGGAACGACTTTGCATGTGAAAACTTTGTTTTTGTATTTTGCATATATTTTGATGGTGATGTACAGAATAAAATGTGACAGTTGTTTTTAAAATGTAATTAAGCTTTTCTGAGATTTAGATATTTTAACTAACTAGCCAAGACTATACATTTATCTCACAAGACTTTTGATCAAGGTATAAATTCGACTTGAATTTAACCAAGTTATTTCACATCCCTGTGTGTGCAATTGAGTTCGTTTATGTGTTATTTATCAGGATACCGCCAGTGCCAAATGGGCTTTCAACCGAACCTGTACTGAGGATCACCTAATTAGCTCCACTAACTCCTTTATTGTATTTAGTCAGATTTGTCTGCGATGTTATCTAGGATACCATAAACTAGCTCATCCACATGCAAACATTGATCTGCACACAAGTTAATGTGACAGATATATCGTCATGCGGGAGGTTTATCGCCAGTGATCGATAGGCTATCAACCAAACCGATACTGAAGCTTGCCTCATGACCTGTCGAAATGCTGAGAATTCCAGGGATTCAAGGTCGACTCCCTTTTTTTTTAATGGTATTGGGATACTTGCTCTTTATAGTGATGAAATCACTGTTTATTTTTATGATAGTACTCGTCTTGTTTTTTTTTTTTTTTTTGAGCAAGGGATTTGAATATGGAGTGATGATAATCACTATTATTTGTGCCTTTTGATGTGTGCACTGTAGGATGTCAAATTTTAGTGTTTTGACGTTTGCAAATGTTTGATGTTTTTTTGCAACTTTTGAGAACTTGGGATTCATGGGGAATTGGGTAGGGAGGAAGCTTGTCCTTTTGCCAACTCTCAGCATTTCTAGGGTCATTCGCACAGGGGGATAAGCAAGATAGCCGTTTTGTTTATGGTAACCGGGATTACGGTGCAGGTTTCATCTTTCGTCCACACAACTTAGGAATTATTTTATGTGTGTTAATTTGTGTTGGGATGCTACGTACCAAGGTGTGATCCAAGTAAAACTTTCCCATGTAAAATCTGCTTAACTGTGTACAGTTTTTGGCTAGAAATTTAAAGACATCTGAATGATGAAAACCCTATATACATTAGGCGACACTGACAATGCTAAAATAAAAGGGTGATATGTGGGATGTATGCGTTTATGAAAATGGGTTTGAGGTGGAAATGATGGAATTGCCAAATAATGACAGCCTATGGTGCTTTTGACTTGTATGACCTAGCGAAGTATGCAATGTATGGATGCAATGCTTAATGCCACCTATATTTTTGTATTTTTATTTTTATGAGAATGCATGGAGTTGAAATGCAATTGTTTTTGTAATTTTGATGTTTATGAAAATGCATGGAATTGAAATGCAAATGTTTTTGTACTTTTGATTTTCGTGTTGTTTTTGTTGATTTTTGATTTTTTTTTATGTTGACCAAGCAGTGATGGTCACGCTTGGAGCTTTTGGGTTGACCAAGCGATTGTGGTAATCCTTGGAGCTTTTTGGGTTGACCAAGCGATTGTGGTAATCCTTGGAGCTTTTTGTTGGACTATGGCTCTTCAGCTGTGGAATGACCTCAAATGAATGATATTCAAGGGTTCTGTTTCCTTGATGCCTTCAAGAGAGGCAAGCCGGTATGTTCCGGGTCCTATTCTACTGTCAATGATGTAAGGACCTAACCAGTTTGCTGCAAACTTATCCCGAAGATGGGACGACAAATTAGAATTCTGCTGGTTCTCTTTTAAGACCAAGTCACCAACCTGAAATTCCCTGAAGTGGACTTTCATGTTGTATGCTTTCTTAAGTCGCTCTTGATAGATACGCAAATGCTCGAGAGCATTAACGCGTCGTTCATCAAGCAACGTCAGTTGATCTAACCGGGCCTGTCGTGCAGTGTCATCATCGATGAACTCTTGCATTGAAATGCGTAGGGAAGGAATCTCCAACTCAAAAGGCATGACTGCCTCGGAGCCATACACCAACGAAAATGGAGTTGCCCCAGTGGGCGTCCGAATGCTGGTGCGATAAGCCCATAGGGCAAGCGGGATCTGAATGTGCCAATCTTTATGATTATCTGCAACTATCTTTTTGAGAATGGCGACTAGCATTTTGTTGGACGCCTCTGCTTGCCCATTTGCCTACGGATAATAGGGTGTTGAAAAGCTATGCTGAATCTTGTACTTTGTGGTCAAAGCACGCACATCTTTATTCTTGAATGGCGTCCCATTATCCGAGACAATTTTGGATGGAATACCAAAATGACATATGATGTTATGCAAAATAAACTCCGCAATGCGGGCTCCAGTCGTAGTGGTCAGCGGAATTGCTTCCACCCATTTGGTAAAGTACTCTGTGGCCGTTAAAATGAACGTGTGATGACCAGACGATGCAGGGGAGATCTTGCCAATTAGATCAAAGCCCCACTGCAAAAAAGGCCAAACCGATTGGATCGGCTGTAAGGCCTGAGAAGGTACGTGTGTCAAATTAGCATGGTGCTGACACTTCACGCACTTCTTCACATATGCGCAACAATCTCGCTCTAAAGATGGCCAATAATAACCCATGCGAAGAATGCGCTTTGTGATGGCCATACCGCTGAAGTGGCCACCACATGTACCATCGTGAGCTTGGGTGATCGCCCAAGCGGACTCTTGTTGGTCCAAACAACGAAGGAGGATTCCTTCATAATTTTGATGATACAAAATGTCTCCTACCAAGACATGCTTTGCCGCTTTCTGTTTGAATGATCTTTTCGCGGCTTGGGTCAATCCAAGTGGGAGATTACCTAGCTTGAGGTAATCCCGAATGGGTGTATACCAGTCTTGCTGATCAGAAACCTCGATAGTATGAACGGCCAATCCCTCTTGAAGTTTATCCCGAACAAAAGCTGAGCAGGAAAGAACTTGTAAAAACAACGTGGTGTTGCTAGTAAGAGGGGTCGGGGAGAACAAGGACCCCCAGTTGGCTTTAGTCAAACAATCTCGAATTCGAGAGAACTTATCCGGAGATGGTTCAATCTGAATCATGTGGATTCCTGGCGTCAGATCAAAGCTTGCACGCTCCATCGCAGGTTGCGATAATGTTTTAACCTGAATGGTTGTCATTTCACCAGAAGGGTCTTGCGGAATAAGTGACCCCAAGGAGGCCATAGTATCCGCAAAATGATTTGATGATCGAGGGAGCGCCTCGATGTCATACCATTCAAGTTGTGCCAAGAATTTATCCACAAGGGCTTTATAAGACTTCAAAAGTGGACATTTACATTGGTATATCCCCTTAACTTGATTGACAATTAACAACGAATCACCAAAGATATTCAATCGTTTAATGTTCATGGTGATTGCTGTCTGAAGACCTAGGAGCAAGGCTTCGTATTCTGCATTGTTGTTGGTGCACGGGAAGTCTAATTTAAATGACAAGGGCATTGGAGCACCTTGCGGAGTGAAGAATACAATTCCCGCACCACCCCCTTGCTCACATTTAGAACCATCGAAGAAAAGGGTTATGTCAGCCTGGGACTCAGGCTCATCAAAATCTGGCGACTCTGAAACATGGAAGACCCCATCATCAGGTAGTTCAAAATTCAGAGGCTGATCGTCTTCAAGAGGAGCCTCGGCTAGTTGATCGGCGATGACTTGACCTTTTATAGATTTTTGTCCAATGAACTCTATGTCAAACTCCGTCAACAACATGATCCATTTCGCCGTGCGGCTACTATGATAAGTACGACTCATCATGTATCGCAATGGATTCTCCTTAGACACAACATACGTCTTATTACTAAGCATGTAATGGCGTAGCTTTTTGGTAGCAAACACCACTGCCAAACAGAGTTTTTCAACATATGCATAGTTAAGTTCATAACTGACCAGGGTGCGGCTAAGATAGTATGTAGCTCGTTCTCTGTGAAGTTCATTTTTTTGGGACAGCATGGCGCCCAGTGCCACCTCAGTGGCTGAGATGTATAAATAGAACGACACTCCTGGTCTGGGTGGTGCCAACACTGGCGGCGAAGCCAAGTACTGTTTAATGTCGTCAAAGGCTGACTGGCACTCGTCATCCCAATGAAATGTGACCCCTTTATGCAATAATTTATTCATGGGTCGGCATTTGTCAGATAAGCTGCGCTATGAAGCGCTTGATCGACGCAACCTTTCCCTGCAGACTCCGGAGCTGCTTGATGGTGGTTGGGGGACGCATTTCAAGGATTGCCTTGACTTTGTTTGGATCAACCTCAATTCCTCGTTTGGAGACTATGAAACCCAAGAGCTTTCCAGAGGTGACGCCAAAGACGCACTTCTTGGGGTTTAGTCTGACTTTATGCTCAATGAGGCGATCAAGGACCTGACTCAAGTCACCGATGTGATCTGGGCGCAAAAGAGATTTGGCCAACAAATCATCCATGTAATCTTCCAAAGTTTTGTGCATGTAATCGTGAAAGATGTATGTCATGGCACGTTGGTAGGTGGCTCCGGCATTTTTAAGGCCAAAAGGCATGACCTTATAGCAAAATGTCCCCCAAGGCGTTGTGAATGCCGTTTTTAGTTGGTCCTCAGGATTAATACGAATCTGATTGTATCCTGAGAAACCATCCATAAGGGAAAGCATTTCGTGGCCTGCTGTAGCGTCTACCAACGCGTCGATGCTCGACAAAGGAAAATCATCCTTAGGACTCGCTTTGTTAAGATCTCAAAAATCAGTGCATATGCGAATCCTCCCGTCGGGTTTCTTGACAGGAACCATGTTAGACAACCATGGCGGATAATCCACACAGATGACAAACTGGGCATCCAACAACTTTTGTAACTCATCTTTTACCATTAAGGCTACTGTTGGATGCATCTTGCGTAGTTTTTGCTTTACTGGCTTGATTGTCGGATCAAGCGTTAAATTGTGCGTGACTAGCTGTGGGTCTAGTCCCGGCATATCCTTGTATGACCATGCAAAAACCTCCTTCTTTTCCTTAAGAAGGGCAACATAATCGGCTCGCTCTTCAGGGGAAAGACTTACCCCCAACTTGAGAATCCGTGGATTCATTGGATCTGTGTCGATGTCTACATCGGTCGTTGCTTCAAGCGACATATGGGATCCGTCTTCCAAGCTGGTGTGGAATGGGGATCGAGATGGATATCATTTGCTGAATTAAGATCGTCATTTGGAACATCAAGTTCCTCCTCAGCATGAAAGACATCCTGAGTCTGTCTTGGAGTGAAATGAAACATCCCACCGCAAGGCCAATACTCTGATGGAGATGGTGGTGTGTCAGCGCGATCCCAATCAATAGCTTCTATGTCTAGATGCAATAATCATGTTGGATTGGCTGGATCATGGATGGGGGCGGTCAAGTCAATGGAGACCATGTTGATGAAATGATTGTAATCTCCATAACCGCAAATGTGACAACCTTGACATTCTAGATGTTCTTGGTGCTGCGGATCTGGCTCTGTAGGCACTGGCACAAAGGGATCAGCCCTATACGCGGTCCTGCAAACAGGGTCTGCCCTAGGCACTGATGAGTTGATAGGGTCTCCAGGCGGAAGATGTTCGTTGTATTCCTGGAGTGGGGGGTGCAGTAATTGCTATAACTGCGCCAGGGTGAAATGCCTCCTAGGTCTTGGATCTATGTGTAAGTGTTCCAACCTGTCATCTATGTCTAAAGGATCTTGCAACCTATGCTCACTAGGATCATTCAATGGGAACATCCTCAGGAAGCTTTCCTGATCATCATTCATTTGATATTCATGCGAATGATCGTCCTCCGACTCATCTTCAGAAGACCCTTCGTGGTCTTGTCCATCTTCCCCTTGTGGGTGAGTCCGTGAGGTTTCTCCTTGTTCAGCCGTAGGGAAAGGGTTGTTGAGGTCAACAAGGTTATTTGTGTGCAATGGGAAATAGTCCCCCAGTGTATAAGTCGTATTTGGATTGGCATATGGATCCGATGCCAACCCATCCTTGTTGCCTATCCCTAGGCCTTGCATGTTTTCGACCAAGATGTCGAGGGGCAAAGGGTGGTTAAACCCTACTCCTGACTTGTCATAAGGCATTTGGTATCTTGGTTGACACAAAACACGCATTCCTTGTTCATACCGGCCTAACCCGTATCCATGCCAATTGCATTGGCTAAGATAACGTAATGCGAAGTCTGGGTTAGCCAGATAGTTGACATCTTCCACAAAGGGATCTTCATCTTCTTCTTCTTTTTGGGAAGGTTCAATGCCATGATCCAGGCCCCCAAAAATAAAATTTGTCTGATTAGGTGGGTAGCCTAAAGGAACCACGGAGCCTATGGGGAGTCGAGGTCTTCCCATGTCTTGCATAGACTGAAGTGTGGGCGTTGCAACAACATTTCGCACTATGTACTCCCCCATGCCTGTGTTAGACATCTCAACAGTAATCGTTGGCGATTGAGGGGAAGTGAATGGGAGTTCTCCTTGAGTCCACTCCATGTGGGGTGCACTAGGCGTCTCAACTTCCATTCGATTAGGCGTCTCTCCTGTAGAGATGTTGGAGACTAGAGGTGGTTCCGCTTCCAGGGGCTTCTTTCCTTTGTCCGTTGGTGTGGCCATCGTAGGTGGCGTCGTTGTGGGAGGACTGGATGAAGAAGATGATCCCGCCTGAGAACTTGATTGAGTTGGCAAGGGAGATTCTTGCTTAGTCGAACCCCGTTTAGATGGATTTAACTGGAAATCCACGTGCGTTGAAGGAAGGGTCGACTGCGGCATGATTTGCACTGAATTGCAGTACTTAAAAGGTTCCAAATCTGCAGGGACCACGTGCACTTGTCCTTCAAATGTATATTTCAAACATTGATGAGCAATTGAAGGGACACACTTCATATCCCGGATCCAAGGCCGTCCAAGCAAGATATTGTAAGCCATTTCCCCTTCTAAAATGTGGCACAACGTAGGAATGATCTTTTGTCCCACTTGTATGGGCAGGACAATTGTGCCAACTGTCGAGCATATCGTATCATTAAATGCTCGAAGGGTATAAGTGGAAGGTGCAATGTGAGAGGCTGGTAGTTTCAAATGTTTCAGTGCAGCGGTTGTAATAAGGTTACTGGAAGAACCAGTATCTATCAACACCCGTTTGTACGGAGTCCCGTTGACCCGCGCAATAACGTGCAGGGGCGGATCCGGTACATCTCCAGTCACCATTTTTAGCTCATCTTCCCTAAAGGTAATAACTGGTTCAGTACACTGTTTAACATGCCCCACAAAATTGTTGAACGAATCCGCTTCGTGGGGTTGCAACTCAATTGCCTTTAATATCTCCATAAGAGCTTCCCGATGGGGCGCTGATTGTTGAATAAGCTCATAAATGGAGAGCCTAGCCGATGTGGTCCGTAGACTTTGAGTAAGTCTAGATCGAATCGTGACCACTGGTCTAGGTGGGGGCAACTGTGTAGGATTCGGTTGATGTTGTGACGTGGATGAAGCTTCCCTAGTGGCTGTCGCGGGGACAACTCCTGGGTGTCTCTTGTTTCTTGTCACAATACTTATCATTCCAACATACCCGTCCATGGGGTAACTCTGTTGCACTTCATTGACATGCAAAGGTTTTGTTTGTGCATCATGTGTGGGTAAAGGATCTTTGAAAACACCCATTTGTTGGTTGTTGGGTGCGATGGGGTTATCCACTACCAATGTGTGATTATCAATAAGATCTTGCACTAAACCTTTAAACGTCCAACAGACATTAAGGTCATGCCCTCTCCTCCGGTGGAATCTACAGAAAATATCCTCTCTGTAGCCCTTAGACTTCGGCGCATTAGGATCGATTGTTGGAATATCTGGCAGATTAATCAAGTTTGCCGCTGACAAACGGTCAAACAAGGAATCCCTAGACTCAGTGTATGGAGTAAATTGTCGCTTAGGGCGACGCTGCTGATTTTGATCCTATTTTTTGTTATCTTTCTCATAATTAGTATGAGGCACCGCCTGATAATTAGCCTTTGAAGGCTGTGTTGCTTGGGCAGGCGTAGGGGCATTAATAGCAACTTGATTGACCGCGGCGGGTTTTTGTTGCGTATTCCCTATTTTGGTGCTCTTGTTCCACTCTTTTTTCTTAGGCTTGGCAATTTCGCCATCCTGTATCTTGATCTCTTCGATACGTCTAGCTTGCGCCAGAGCTTCTTCTAAAGTGGCGTATTGTTGTAGCTGCAATAGCACAGAGATCGATCGCAAACAGCTCTTTGCGAACATTTGAGTTAGGTCGGACATAGGAGGGAGATAGGACAACTTTGAAAGCACCGTCCTCCATCGATTCCCATATGCGACCATGGACTCTTCCTCATACTGTTTGAGGCTAGCTAGATCACTGAGTGACGCCTTTTTCTTTGTATTGAAAGCAAAACGTTCTAGGAACGCGTCCACTAGTTGATCCAAGTTGTAGATGCTATGCTTTGGTAGATGGGTAAACCAATCCGAGGCAGACCCTGCGAATGTGGTTATGAATGTTCTCAATAGCAATGCATCATTGTCTTGTATACCAAAGCACTGACTCAAAAATCGAGTCACATGTTCTTGAGCATCCTCATCCCCTTTAAAGAGTGCCAACTGGGGCAGCTTGAAATGTTCGGGGTACGGAGGTGCTGCACTGACGGATGTATCGGATGACTACGGAGTTGGCGCAAGGTAGGCTTTTGAGGCCCACCAGTCTTAAGTTCCATATTCTCCAAGCGTTCTAACAACACTTTGTAGGCATCGGAGGATATAATTTCCTCCTCCTTAGCTTGTTCCCGTTGTGGGTTGCGGGGAACTTGAGGCCTTTGAATGACTAAATGGTTAGCATCCCTTCCGCCTTGATAGGGTGTTTCAACCCGCTCTTCTTCTTGGTAATAATCCTCATAATCTTCGTGAGGAGTGTTTGGCCTAGGCCTGTAAATATGGATGGGTGCCCGCGGAGGATACCCATCATGGTCACGGGGAATGGCCTCCCGCTCAGGTCTAAGAGGTCTTGGAGGCAGTGCTTGCTGAAGTCACGGAGACCTGTCGTGCACTAAGGGGTTATGCCTCACATACATCTCAGATTGCTATGCGCGAGGTACTGGGGCCTTCTCAGGCACATAGTTATAAAACCTTTCAGCAGTCTGACGCTGAATGCGCTCTTGATCAAGGTGACACAAATGTTCTAATTCCTGTTGTTCTTGCTTAAGCCGCATGATTTGCGCTTGGCGGGCGGCTAGTTGTGTAAATGCCAAGTTACTTTGTGCTGTTGTCTCTTGTTTGATAGGCCTAGATGTCTCTCCTACATATCTATTTTGATCATAGTACTCTGAGACCCCTATATGTTGCTTCCCTCTGTCGAGGTTGGCCGCATTAACTTGAAACTCTGGTCTCAATAAGCGATCTGGATATAATGCAGGTGCAGACGTGCATCTTTTTGGCACTGGATACTGGACTGGAGGGATGTAGTGATCCTCCTCTCTTTGTCTGTGATATGCATAAAAGGTGCGGGCAGAATTGCCTTGCCCTGTCGGGAGGACTTGTTGTTCTGGATGTGGTCTACTATTTTCGACATTAATTGGGGGTAAATTAGGAACCACAACATCATAGAGTTCTTCGTTTTGGACCCGTTGTTGTTCCATAGCATTACACAATGCTTCATCACTAGGCCATCCATAATGAACTTCAAAGGGAGGCTTCGTGCTTAGACCAGGTGGTATATATAAGTTATTGTCTTGAAAAGATTCTTGTTGCTCATGAGTTTCCCTTAGAGAGGGGGTTCTAAAGTCTCGTCTATTGAAGGCCTGATTTGGAGAGCCACTCCTTGAGGCACCTCTAGAACCATGTTCTATGACTGTATGGGTTGGAGTGCCCCTCACGGAGGGGCCTCTAGAACCATGTTCTGCATGGTGTGAACTAACTGTTATATCCCGCCGGTGAGGCGGAATGGCTAAGTCTGCAAGGCTATATCGGAGACGATTTGTCCCTCTTGGTGCATGTTCTACAGCTTCTGCCCGTGATTGGGCTTGGCTACGAGTATTCACCATGGTAATGCTAACCTAAAAATGCAAAAATTCTTTTTGTGATTTTCTTTTTATGATTTTTTTTTTTTGGTCTAAACAGAAAATAGCATACACACTCACAAGCAATGCTTATCTCTTTTAAAGATTAATAGTGTGCCCTAAATCTGGTTTAGTGTGTTTTTGTTGTTTGTTTTGTTTTTGAAAATTTTTGTGAAACGTTTAAATGCAAGTATGAAGGCTCTTATAACTCCCAAAATGGTCGCCCCTTCAATATACCAGCCAGGCCGATATACCAACCTCTCTATATACCCGCCCTTACGAGAGGGAGACTATAAGTACGTGAGAGCAGATGGTACGTGGTACGTAGGCGGTACGGAAGGGGGATTGTCCTGTTAATGGCACCTACCATAGAAGACTTATCCTCGCGCGCATGGGAATCACCCCAGCAGCACTCGGTCAGCTTTCGTCAGGATTTACGCCTAACAACGAGTTGACAATCGGGGAATGGATGCAAAGCTAAGCCAAGGTGGTGATGAACCCACCGTTGGTCTTGCTCAAGGGTTGGGGTCTTACGACCAACGCCTTGGTTTAAAATGTAACGTGATGTGTGGGGTTCATTTTAATTTTGCGAAATTGAAACAAGCAAACGAAAAGAAATCTTTCCCTAAGCCATTCAAACTGAAAACCAGAAAACAAAAAAATAGAAATTTGACAAAAGCTGTAAAAACCCCTACCTCTTCTCTGCCTAATCGGAAATTTCTGATTTGCTCTGAAAATTTGCACAGATCTATAATCGTCCCTGGGTGAGGCGAATAACAGAACCGTAATCGTCACAGGGTGGAACGAATAATTTATTCGTCCCGAGGTGAGACGAGTAACAATTCTGTAATCGTCACTTGCAGAGACGAATAACAGTCCGATTGTTGAAAAATAGGTACCTGTAAAAAAAAAAAAAGCAATTTTAGATCAGTAATTTAACCTAAACAAAAATAGAGGACAGAAGTCCCACCGTGATCGCCATTGAAAGCACGAGATTCCGGAAGCAAAAGGAAAACTATAACTATGCAATATAAGACGAAATGTAACGCTTTAATCCTATGCACAAAAACAAGGAAAGGAGATAAATTGGAGACGAAAGAAAAGATGTAAGGAAATCACAGCCCTCTTTATTCAAATTTCTTATCCTCGGTTACATAGACGTCTCCTCCCTTTTTAGGGGCTAGGAGCGTTAAATTGGTCTTTGTTACAATTTGTGACTTAGTCTTCCTCCTTCCGCATGCCCACGTTTGGAATGGGCGGGCCAAATGTTGTCGCCGCTTGCGTTGGTAAGGTAGACTCCTCGCCGCTCCTCTAATGCTGCAACTCTGCACTCAAAGAAACAAACAAGAAAGTCAATAGCACCTGTGTATGAAAAATAAAAGATGAATCTAACGATGGTTGAAATGAATCTAAATGAAATGAAAAACTTGACAAAAGCATAAACATGAAACTAAAAGAAATACCACGATTATGAAAGCACAAATCGCCAGTAAGTGAACTAGCAGCACTTCGTCGCTCAAAATGCTCCTTCTCTGTACCCTTTTTGGGTGAGAAAACTCACCATTTTTATAGACCCAAGGGGTCTTTTTGAATTAACATGCAAAAGTGTTTCTTTGCATGAATGCTTTTGTTTGTGAAGAGAAGACTTCTTCTTGATCAAGGGCTTCTTAACTTCCTCTGTGCATGTCTTTGCATGTTTTAGCAAAGCTCACTTGCCCTCCCATGCAATGAAGGGATAGCTAAGTGGCAAATGTGAGTGAGTTGTCTTAAAAAGCTTACTCTCCTTCCCATGCAGTGAAGGGAAAGTCAATTGGCAGATGTGTGTTGTTAAAAGAACTCACTCGCACTCCTATGTCATGCATGAAAAGCTGAGTGGTAGTTCTGAGTTGTTATATGCCGAGATTTGACTTTTTGCCGGTCAAACTCGACAATCGTCCCACCCCGAAGCGAGCGCTGGTAATCGTCCCTGGGTGAGACGAGTATCAGTCAGCACTCGTCTCTAGGTAAGACGAGTAAAACCTTCACTCGTCCCTGGGTAGGACGAGTAAAACTAGCACTCGTCCCTGGGTGGGACGAATAAGCAATAAGGTGTCTAAAAGGTGCCAAATTGGTTTCTGACTTGCAAAACTGCTGTGTGAGTGGTTAGAACCACTGTTTAACCTCCGAGGGCTGCCCTGGGGGCTGTGTGTGTTAGTGCGATCAGTGCTTGTAATCACATAATCGGATTGGTGCTGTTTTGGTGTCTATAGAATGTTATAACTGTCATAAGTTTGGGAACTTTGCAAGAAACTATAGAAACACATTTACTTCAAATCAGTTTCAGGAAAGAAAATTTCAACCATACAGGATGAGTCAAAATAGAAAGCTTTCCAAAAAACATGCTCAAACCACTGATAAGGGAAAGGCAAAACAAGAGCCCAAAACTACTATCAAAATAATGTGGAAAGGAAAAGAACAACTGAAGGAAGAAAAGGAATCCTTAATCGTTCAAACTGCTTTCAAAGCATAGAATAAATATGTACCATGGATACTAGATAGTGGATGCTCCAGTCATATAACAGGTGACAAACAAAAATTTGAAAAGTTACAAAAATATGAAAGAGAATCAGTAAAATTTGGAAATAATGATGGAGCCAAGATAGTCGGCAAAGGCTCAATCAAAATTAGTGATGGAAGGATTAAATCAGAAGAAGTCTTATTTATGGATGGGTTGAAACATAATTTATTGAGTGTAAGTCAGATTTGTGATAAAGGTCATGAAGTAGTCTTTATGAAGCAGGGTTGTGAAGTTAGAAAAATAAATAGTGGAAAATTGATAGCAACAGGGTCAAGAACATCTGGTAACCTGTACACGCTCTCAGATACTTCAAAAGGAGCTTGCTTTATTGGATAGGAAGAAGAAAATTGGCTATGGCACAAGAGACTTGGTCATATCAATTTTGATAATCTAGTAAAAATCACCTCAAAAAGTGCAGTGAGAGATATTCCCACCATCAACAAACCTGCAAACAACATTTGTGCTTCATGCCAAAAGGGGAAACAAACTAGAGTCTCATTCAAAACAAAAGAATAATACACAAGAAAACCTTTGGAACTAATTCACACCAATTTATGTGGACCCATGAGAACACAAAGCATAAATGGTGACAAATATTTTATGTTGTGCATTGATGACTATTCCAGAATGACATGGATATTCTTCTTGAAGCAAAAATCAGAAGCTCTTGATATGTTCAAGATTTTCAAAAACCAGGTTGAGAATGAAATAGGAAAGAGGATCAAATTTTTAAGATCAGATAGAGGAGGAGAATTCATTTCATAAGATTTTGCAGAAAACTATGAAAAATACGATATCAAAAGACAGTTCTCAGTGGCCAGGACTCCTCAGCAAAATGGAGTGGTAGAAAGAAAGAACAAGACTGTGTAGGAAATGACACGATCTATGTTGGCTGAAAGTAGAGTAGCTAATAGGTTTTGGAAAGAAGCAGTCCATACTACGGTGTATATCCAAAATAGGTACATGCTGAGAACACATGAAACCAAAACTCCTTATGAATTGTGGTTTGGTAAAAGGGCAACAACAAAATACCTCAGAGTGTTTGGCAGTAAGTGCTATATCAAAAGAACTAAAGATAATCTTGGTAATTTTGAAGATAGAGCATATGAAGGTATTTTTGTTGGTTATTCGCCTAGAAGCAAAGCTTACAAATGCTACAACAAAAGGCTAAATAAAATTGTGGACAGTGCTGATGTTAAGTTTGATGAAGGTAAAGAATGAGTAATCAATTATGAAATAAACTACCCAATCTATGAAGAAACTATTGAAGGAGATGAGGAAAACAAAATTGAAAAGATACAAAAAATTGACTCAAATGATGATGAGGAAATGGAAGAAAATAAGAAATTCAAAACAGGTAGCTGGCAGAGAAATCATCCTTGAGAGAAAATCATCGGAGATCCCAAAGTTGGAGTTCAGACAAGAAGAAGAGCAGTAAGCAACTACTCTCTACTATCCACCATTGAGCCTAAAAATATTGATGATGCAAGCAAATATGTAAGCTGGATGAAGGCAATAAATGAAGAATTAGATCAGATAGAGAAAAACGACACTTGGGAGTTAGTTCCTAGACCTACAAACAAAAATATAATCGAGACTAAATGGATTTTTCGAAACAAATTGAATGAAAATGGACAGGTAGTCAGAAACAAAGCAAGATTGGTATGCAAGGGTTATGCTCAAGTTGAAGGCATTGACTTTGAGGAAACGTTTACTCCAGTAGCTAGACTAGAGGTAATCAGAATGTTTCTGGCTTTAGTAGTCTACAAAAATTTCAAATTTTATCAAATGGATGTGAAATCAATGTTTTTGAATGGGAAACTTGAAGAAGAGGTTTATATTGAGCAACCAGATGGGTTCCAACTTGGTGATAATCCCAAATTTGTTTGTAAGTTGAAGAAAGCATTATATGGCTTAAAACATGCACCCCAAGCATGGTATGCTAGACTAGACAACTATCTCACTCAACAAAGGTTCAAGAAAGGTATGGTGGATAGTAATATGTATGTCAAAACAAAAAATGGGCATCTTATTGTTCTTGTTGTCTATGTATATGATATCATATTTTGCAGCAACAAAGATGAGTCATGCAAGGACTTAGCAGATAAGATGCAGAAAGAATTTGAAATGTCAATGATTGGAGAACTGTCATATTTCCTCGGATTGCAAGTTAATAAAAGTAATAAGGGCATATTTATTTCTCAAGTTAAATATGTAAAAGAGATGCTAAAAAGGTTCATAATAGAGGACTGTAAGCCAGTTACCACTCCCATGATGACAGGCTGTAAGTTGAGCAAGGATGACAAATCTTCACCTGTTTATCAAACCATGTACAGATCCATGATTGGAAGTTTACTGTACCTGACAGCTACTAGACCAGATATTTTACAGGCAGTATGCATGGTAGCAATATTTCAAGCTAATCCTAAGGAGACTCATGTAACAGCGGTGAAAAGGATTCTTCGGTATCTCAAGGGTACTATGGAATATGGATTATGGTATCCGAAAGGTAAAGACTTCACCCTTATTTCATATTCAGATGTCGATTGGGTAGGATGTGTAGATGACAGAAAGAGTACCAGTGGAGGTGCATTCTATCTCGGAGACAGATTGGTTGCATGGCACAGTAAGAAGCAAGAGTCAGTTTCTTCATCAACAACAGATGCAGAATATATTGTAGTGACAACATGTTGTACGCAGGTACTATGGATGAAACAAACCCTGAAAGATCTTGGTATCTGCTTCAATGAACCAATATCAGTTAAGTGTGATAACACCAGTGCCATTAACATCTCCAAGAATCCAGTCATGCATTCACGCACAAAACACATCGCCATCAGGTATCACTTTTTGAAGGAGAAAGTTGTAGAATGTGAGGTTAAATTGGACTTTGTTCCAACCACAGAACAAGTAGCAGATATCTTCACAAAACCATTGCCCAAGGAAGTGTTTGAGTACCTTCGAAACAAATTGGGAGTGGTCACACTTCCCCTGAATTGACTAGCTATAGGGATCACATTCTTAGGGGGAGCATTTAAGTATTTGATTATTTTTTTGCTCATGTTCATAATTTGTGCTAAGTGTAACAAATTGTTCTTGAGAATGTTGTGCATGGACTCAGGGGGAGTCTGCAGTAGCCCTTTGGTATTATTGACAAAGGGGGAGAAGAGTTACAAGAAATTACACGTGTTGCCAACAATTCCAAAGGGGGAGATTGTTGAGCAAGGTGCAGCAGGAGTATTGTCATTGTTGTCAACACAGTCAGATAGATCTGGTGATGTAGTGGACAGGAAGTTCAAAGGCTAGTCAGACGTAGAAGACAGGAGTTCAAAGGTTACTCAGAGTATGTACAGTGATTTTCCAAGAAGACCTAAGTGGCCCATATGCAAAAAGCTCAAATAAAAAGACAAGTAAGAAAATTATCGCAATATCGTGACATGTTGAGCAAGCATGAGAAACTATCACGATATTGTGACATGTTGGGCGAGCAAGAAAAACTGTTGTGATTTCGCGACATATCGGAGGAGAGAGAAAAAGCTGGAAAAGCTGTCACGATATTGTGACATAATGGAAGGAAATAAGCCAAGTAGAAAAACTGTCGTGATTTTGTGACATGTTGGTAGAGAAAAAGCCAAGTGGAAAAACTGTCGTGATTTTGCGACATGTTGGCAAAGAAAAATCCAAGTGGAAAAACTGTTGCGATTTCATGACATGTTGGCAGAGAAAAATCCAAGTGGAAAAACTGTCACGATTTCGTGACATGTTGGCAGAGAAAAAACCAAGTGGAAAAACTGTCGCGATTTCGTGACATGTTCGAAGAAGAAGCGCATGCAGGGAAAACTGTTGTGATTTTGCGACATGTTTGGAGAGAAGGCGCAAGCAAAGAAAACTGTCATGATTTCACGACAGGTTCGAGAGAAAGAGCTTGCAAATAAAAGTGTCACGATTTCATGACAATTTGCAAGAGAGGCAGTACAGAAGAAAATATGTCACGATATCGTGACATGTCAGGTTTTCGTGACCCGATGAAAAGAAAAGTGCTAAAGAGGAAAAATGTCATGATATTGCGACATGTCGGGTTTTCGTGACCCAAAGCAGAGAAAAACACAAGGCAGTGAAAGTGTCACGATTTCGCGACATGTTTCATTTTTGCGAGCGAAAGGCAGAGAAAAGCACAAGGTAGCGAAAGTGTCACGATTTCACATGTTTCATTTTTGCGGGTGAAAGGCAGAGAAACGCACAAGGTAGCGAAAGTGTCACGATTTCGTGACATGTTCTGTTTTCGTAGGTGAAAGGCAGAGAGAGGCACAAGGTAGCAAAAGTGTCACGATTTTGCGACATGTCATGTTTTCGCTGGTGCATGCCGAGAAGAGTGCAAAGAAGCGAAAAGTGTCATGATTTCGTGACATGTCATGTTTTCGCTGGTGCATGCCGAGAAGAGTGCAAAGAAGCGAAAAGTGTCATGATTTCATGACATGTGATGTTTTCGCTGGTGCAAGCCAAGTAGAGTGTACAGAGGCGAAAAGTGTTACAATATCGCGACATGTTATGTTTTCATGGCAACAGTAACAGAAGAGTTACAGGGCAGTTGTAGCCGACGAAGACCGATGTAAGCCGATGAAGAGTAGGGTTTGTAGCCGATGAAGTCTAGGGTTTGCAGCTGACTAAAATTATGGTTATAGCCGACTAAGATTAGAGTTTTTCATCATGAAAATATTCTTATAAAAGTCAGGCTGTTTTGGAGAAATTGTTAAGGATCGAAGTGTGCGAAATACGATCGCTGAGTGCAGAAGAGCAAGTCATGTCGAATCTTTCAAAGTGTGGAATTTTTCTAAGAAAGCAGAGTGCGCAACAAGGAGAAGACAACTGTGAGGTGTAGCAGAGTGAAAGTAGAGTGCACAACAAGGAGAAGATGACTGCGAGGTGCAGCAGAGTGTGCGAAGTGCTTGCGCAAAAAAAGTAGAGAACACAAAGGTGAAGTAGACCAGTCAAGGTCTTGTAAAAGTGAAGGTATCTTACTGTTAAACCCAAAGATTCAATTTGAAGTCCAGGTTGGTGCTTGGCATCAGGGGTTGGTGCTCCTTTCTGTTGGTGCAGATAAATTAGGGGTTGGTGCTCTTTTCTGTTGGTGCAGATAAATCAGGGGTTGGTGCTCCTTCCAGTTGGTGCTGGTAAATTAATAGTAAAGTTGGTGCTTTGCAAATGCTAGATTTGGATGGTAGTCCAAGCAATCATTTTTGAGGAGTAGCCACATTGGTGAACCTCGTTAAATCTTGTGTTATGTGTTGTTCTCTTGATGTTCTTACTGTATCTGTTTATAAGTTTTTACTGCTGCTATTTTAAGAGCTGTTAATTCATATTTAAAGAGCTACACTGATTCACCCCCCCTCTCAGTGCCATTATAATTCTAACAAACACATGTAAGTAACTGTGTTTTTTCAATAGAACCCGTGTTGCTATAAGGAATATACTAGTGTTTTCTGGTCATTCAGCCACACCTAATGATTTTATCAGATTTTATAGAAAGCTATCTTCACTAGCAAAAGGTGAGGTCTAGTTTTGATAGTGCCTAGCGTATTTTAGAATCTTATCACTAATCAAAACACTAAAATCCTAGTGAAAATAAGGAAAATATGAACACTACAAAGTGGTATTAGGTATCCTAAGTTAAAGGTTTCTACTTTTCCACCTTGTGATGTGCATGATGTAGTATTTTGATCAATGGAAAAAGGACAAGCTCCCCCCTATCCAGATAAATCCCTTGCTTTCATAAAAACAAGAAAATTTATGGAAACAAAGAAAAATTCAAAATCAAAATGAACAATGATTATCATCACTACAAAAATCCCTTGCTTAAAAGAAAACAAAAATACAAAATAAATAGTGATTATCATCACTATGCATGAGTAATTATCCCAATAAATGTGAAGAAAATAGAGGGGTGAAGAGCTTGAATCCCTGTAATGGTCAGTCTTTATAAACCAATTGGGTGATTCGTAATACAACAATGGGCTACATGAATCCCGCTTGGTATTAGGGTAAGTTCAAAGAAATTTGTAAAAATGGCTAGCTTTAGGTGTCCTATATCACCTAGTGGTCTAATACAACTGAGTCCAACTTCATATTAGGATGAAAATTTGAAGATCCCCAATACAACAGTGGGCTGAATGAATCCCTCCTGGCATTGGAGTATTCTTATGTTTTATCTAATATATTCATTTGCACACACAGGTATAATGAGTATCTAGGTATTGATAGCAAAAACCTTATCTTTTAGGAATCTTGTATGGTCAGTATACAAATTTTTATGGAGTAATTAGGGTGTTAGAGTCTCATGGAAAACCTCAAAAATCCTCTCATAACAACAAATCATGTCATCAATCACATCATCAAATTTCTTTATGAGGTTTTTTTCTTTAAATGGTGTGCATAAAATAGGGAAGATACCATATGAATGTCAATAATGACATTTAGATGGCCACTAACTATTTTAGGTATATCTTTTAATTTATAGAAGCTTATAAAGAAAGCACATACATATCACATCATACCATCTCACATTTGAATATGTAAATGATTAATTCCTAAGTCGAGAGTTATTGTTTGCATTCATCATGATTATACATTCTGTGGTGTCACCCATTATATTGTTGAACTCATATCACATGCATTCCTTATGTTTTAAGTGATTAAAGCATACAAGTTCATTCATATTAGATCATCATCATATAACTAATGCATGTAAACACATTCCATTTACCATATCATAACAACATAAGTTAGATGCATACAATTAGATCAAAATTAAACATGCATTTAATAATGAGCATTGCATCCATATATGCATACATCACCATAATGCATCTATACATCTAAATCATACCATCTAAGAATCCATGCATCACATAGCTAGAGCATGTAAATCAATACATCACATCATATAGCATAAGATCATAATACTATTGCATCACATAAACACAAAAGCAAAAATATACAAATACACACAATGAGTCTCAGAACACTAATATCATATAAGTATATATCAAATAAGTACATAAGGGTACAAAATTTCCTGCAAGCTACAATAGTGTAGGTATATGACCTTACACTCAAAAATAAATCTAGAACAATAAAGCCATCAAGCTGTGCCTATGCCCCCTACCTCGCTTCCACCCTTAACTCAATCCCTATGAGAATGGCAGGAGCTAGTCCCCATAGTCCTCTCTATATGAATCCTGGTCGTCTAACTAGGATACACTAACAACTACCCTAATGTACTCTGTCTAGTCCTGTGCGACCCTCCAGTTGTAGACCTATTTGGTACACAACCTCTTTGAAGCCTGACCTCATGCTCTAGTGCAAGGATGTATGCATTATATCATGTACACTACTCTAAGTCCTTTGATAGAAGTCCATGCAATTTTTTGATATTTGCATCTGCATCTAACCCACTCGATCCTTGAGGTGCTGGAATAGCTGGCACAACCTGTCTCTGGGCAGCATCCCTCTCGGTCGTAAGTTGATCTATCCTGATCTATGCCAATTTGATCTGCACATGGAGTGTAGTCCTCTCATCCTAAAAACTTTGGACCTATGTCTGTAGCCCAAAAATAGTAGAATTCTATTGCAAGACCTAAATTTGAGCTACCTACAACTCGGCCTCTACACGGTGTAGTTGAGCTCAAAGAGGAGACTCCTGCTTATTTGGAGGTAACTCCTCCTCCTCCTCAGGAGCAACCTACTGCTTAGCCTCCTACTACTCTGTAGCCTACCCCTAGTCCTATATTGGTCCCACACTCAATGCCCATAAGGATACTCCTTGATAGATAGATCATCCTTGTCCTAGCCTAAGCTGCCATAACCATGCCATAGTCATGTGATCCACCAATGGGTGTATACCTCTATGATCCCAATATCTACTATGCTAGCATTTGCTGCTGGAGGATCATCATCCTCTATAACTACTATAACTTAGGGTAGCAAAACATCCCTCTCTATAGTAATCTACCTGTACAAAATGGGCTCTAGAGGTACATCTTGCTACAAGCTAAACTATCAAAGCATACAGGAATAGTGGAAGAACTCCTTGATGTCACCCTTACAGCCAATAACCCATCTATTACATGAAGTTCGAGTTGTGAACTTGTCTACCTCTTCCCAAGTGGGTAACTCATGATAGGGCCTCCATATAATGTCATTGTCCTCTAGGCCAATCAGAGTCACTATATAATGAGACAAATACCCTGTATGGCACCAACTCTTGTGCTCCTTGTGCTCTCATGGCCACCTAGATCTATAACACTCAACCACATTTGTAATGATAATAATATTGATAGGTAATCCTCTTGGGTGTTCCATCTTGATGTGCTCCCAACCTCATATATATAGAAGCAAGTTGCAAGGAATGCTAGCTCATCCCTACTATTGAATTTGGTACAACTCATCATAACACTAGGCCAGCAGTGCACTCCATCAAGTCTTGGGCCATAGCTAGGAGGTTCAAGTGAACCTCACTCTAAAGAAATTAGGTAAAAGAATATTACATATAACATGCATCAAAATTGCCTATCACTGAGATAATATATTCTATCGATACCTCCGATCCATAGATATCTTGCCATGGCGACAATCACCAAATGTTGCAGTGACACGATCCCTAAAAAACCTTGCAAAAACTATATCTTTGGTACCATTAGGAGAGGATACAATGGGGACTCCATAAAAATGGATCTGGAAGACCCTGTAGATGTCCTCATGAGTAATCATCATCTCACTAGTGGGGATATGAAAGGTGTTGGTCCTAGAGTCCCACCTATGTACTAGGGCACTGAGGTAGGTCTGATATGACATAATCATTGGCAATCTAGTAACGTACTGGAGGCCATGAGCATCAAGCCAAGTCTAATATATGGTAGTCATCTGGGGTAGAATTTGCATGAGCAATCTAGGGTCCTGAGCTCATGCAGACATAAGCTAAAAGCACAAAGTAAAAGCCTAAATTAAATGCACTTAAAAATCTAAAAGGAGCAATAAAACAAAAATGGTGAAAAATTTATCTAAGATAAGTCTAAGGCTCTAAAACAATTACTAAATACACCTAAAAATTCAAAAAAATCAAAATTCTTACTTCAAAATTTCAAAAAAATCAATTAAATCCTTAAAAATCCAAAAAAACAATAAAATATCTAAAGTTGCATAGTCACTCACACCATGAGTGGCCACGTAACGGCCACTAAAGCCGATAATGACCAGATGGCAATGGTAAAAAAAATGACCATTGGGATTCAAGATAGCCTCTAACTATGACAACGACCCATATTTGGCCATTTAGGGGCCACTCTAAGCATCAATGACCACAAGGCAACATGCCAAAAACGTCTCCCCTCAACCAAAAATAACAAAAAAATTGAAAAAAACATAAAACTAAGCTAGACCCACTAAAATTAACCCTAACCTAGACCTATTGACCGGTTCGGTTTGTTTCCAACGGGTTTAATTTGGTTCATTTACCGATTACTTAGTGAGGTTCATTTTATCCAATAAAAAAAATAAAAAGCAAGGGTTTGAAAGATACCCGTGAGTCATCAACTCCTTTGCTTGTTGAGGCCTCACCCTGTTTCACCATGGTGTCTGAAATTAGTAGTGTCCTAGATCAGAATCAGTCACTCTCAACTCAGGGCTCAAAAGTGCAAATTTCCAGCTGGAAAATAATGAAAATTCAAACACTAAAAGTTTATTTTATATTTTCAATTTATGCCTCAACCACTACTAGTGTCAGCGGCCCGAACTTGCTGGTCGCTAGACCTGACAATGGCCAAAAAGTGGCAATTAAGGGTCATTGGACCTGACAACGACTAGGAAACAAAGAGAAATTCACTCGAAATATCAACATGAGGAACCTCAAAATGGGCCATTAAACACACCTATCAGTCCAAAACAATCAAAAAGTGCATAAATACCAAAAAAGTTACATAAATAAAAATCCAAAAACAACGTAAAATCAAAATAGCAAAAAAAATCAAATAAAAACAAAATCTCAATTGAGCCTCATATTAAGTTATTTACTCTATACACTTGGGAATTGCACAACTTGCGCTCCATGCAATCCGACAAGATGAGTAAATTACCATAAGGCCACTTGGGATAAATTAGTTATGGTAGAATTGAGACGCTTCACTTCAATATCAAAGAAGACCATGGAGGCCAGACTGCCCCATTGGAATGAGGATTCATCTCATTTCTTCTATAAAATTTTTCAAGAAATCATCAAATGTAATGATTCAACACATGCTTGAATGCAATTGCTATCACCTCGATTCCCTAAGAAGACCACTATAGCCAGACCACTCTATGGGATAGAGGTGTATAATTACTATAAATTGTTGGAATCTCACCTGATATGGGACCTACCCTATAACAACAAAGCAAACCTTTGAAAGGGTCCAAATCATTCATCATGGTCAAGCGACTCATCACTTTGTTTATTGTCCTTCCCTTATCAACTCGTCATTTGAGGGGGTAGTCATACTATCAACAATCATAATCAAAATCAATAAAATAACACTTCATCATGACAATTTGTGTTCATCTTACGAATCATTGCCAACAACTATCATAAGCTTACCCTTTTTTTGAGGCAAAAATCAAATATGCCACTTAAGTTTGTAGCTCTCCTCCTTTTGGATCTATAGTCGCACTGAAGCTATCCGATCATCTGATGGATGTGTGCAAGTTTCAAAAAATTTAAGCCTTCCATCCTATTAGAAGTAATAATTCTAGGATGCACACCCTTTCTCATGACTGGGGCATCCAATGTTGATTAGATCAATGATCATCACACACCCTACAATGTGGCCCTAGGTGGTCTATTTTTGCTCTGTGTTGTGTTTTCCCATAATGCATCCCAAAAAGGGACATCTGTAGACACCTAAGACATGTCATGTTTAGGATACTACTCATATGGGCACATCCAAAAGCCATATGAATGATCTTGGACCTTTCCAAGATCTAGTAGTGGTCTTAACCATTCAAAAATGGTAGTTCTAGCCCATCCAATATTAACCACTATCAAGCAGAGTGACCGCCACACCTGGCCACTGAAGCTAAGAGAAACCACTTCTAGCTATTTCTCTAGATAGTGGCTAGCACCAAAACATAGTTTGGTTGTGAATACGAGCCCAGATCACATAGTTTGACTACACCTTGCATTTCTTATGGTTAAATTTGTGTGGAAATCCCATAGCTCCTCCTGACTACCCCTTCAATGCAAATTTATGACTGATGCTCTTCCCTTGGGATGGTCAGTTGTATGCAAATATAGATTTTGGCTTCTCCAAGAAGCCAAGATCTATATATGAATCTAAGAGGTCTACATATGGACTCTACCAAGCAAAGAAAAGGATTCACAAATATCAAAATTTTATGCAACGAAGCCCTGGCTGATCAGAGAGTGAATCCATGCCCCATTTGAGGAGTAGAAAAGCACTATCTGGTGGAGCTATGTCTATGCACCCACTTTCAAATCCATCTATTCTTCACCACCAACCAGTGTATCAAACACAAGATGTGACCCTTGAACATCAATTTGAGAAAGAAATCTAGTGCTACAACCCCTGGTTCATGAGGATAAGAGCTTCATTTCATGGTCATTGTCATTGATAGTGGCCCGTAGGCATAGCCTAGGGTTTTAAGACATTATTTTCCAAGTTCTAGATTAGATCTATTATTGCTTTGATTTATTAATTAGTTTTAGCATAGATCTGATTTCTTTAATGTATTTGCACTGTCATTTCCTGAGTTATACATGCATTTATCATTTAGTTTTATTGTATTTTTATATTATTATGCTCATATATCATGTTTATCAAATCTGCTAATAAGAGCCTTATTAAGATAGGTTGCCCATGATACTAATATTGCTCTATTATTTCTATGCATGCAGGTTATAGGTTTACAGTACTTGTTCAAGGCATTCATCATATAAGATTCCTCCAGGAAAAATAAGGAGAAGGAGGTGTCTATAAATCCTCATAAAAGTTCATGTGCGATATCAGGAGGCCTGCGGAAGTGCACCACCCCCTTGCGAGGGGATATCTTCTCCACCATTATTCCTCTTGTATCTTATTACATTGAACTGGGTATTCCTTAGAGGTATCGATATGTAACCAAGATTTGCAAAGAAATTAATAAAATATCTTTCTTTATTTGTCATTTCCATGTTATATGTGCTTTATGGTCTTTCATTTGATATTATATTATGAGTAGTGTAAGTGGTGTGTGCTTCCTAGGGCCACACACAAAGGTTCCAGTAGTAGATATGGAACTTTTTACTCGAGATAACATTATTTGCACTCTTAGAAGCTACAAGTAGACCAACATCAAATTGAGCATGCTTTCCAAGAAGGGGATATGGTATTTCTTCACCTTCAACCATATCATCAAAATTATCCAAAAATAAAAGGTTCTCAAAAGTTAGCCCTCAAATTTTATGGACCTTATAGAGTTCTACAACGTATTGGGCCAATTATGTATAATCTTAAGTTACAAAAGTCCTCAAAAATCCATCATGTGTTCCATGTTTCTTGCCTCAAGCTAGTAATAGGCACCCACATCACTACTCAAACTCAAATTTCGAAGTTTACTGAAGATGAGGCACTCATGGTTGAACCAGAAGTTGTCCTAGATCGTTGCATTCGCCACCTCTACAATCACACCATCATAGAAGTATTGATTCAATGGAAAGGTCTACCTTTATAATATGCCACATAGGAGTCACTCCATCATATCCACAAATAATTTTATCAATTCCATCTTTGAGGATAAAGCTCATTTTAAGGAGGGTGGCATGTTAGGACCCTAACTCCTAACTTAATAAATTACATTAACCTTTATTATATTTCATCAAGGACCATCACATCCTTTCACTTTATACACTTAGACATATTAATATGCATGTGATGAATTTTTTAAAGGCATCATAGGAACATCAAATTCATTTTATTGATTGGTTATTCCATAAATTCAAATTGTGATTCTTATAAAAATGTGATTCTATTGCTCAATTTAATATTGCATACTAACTTCATCTACAGGTGCCTTATACAATGCTTCTGTATCCAAGAAAATGATTATTTACTTTTGAGGATATTTCTACTCACCCTATCTAACCCTACCATAGAGTGGTACAATCAACTCCCAAAGAACAATGTCTATAACATTGAGCAATTCGTAGAAGCATTCTTGGAACACTTCACCTTTAACACTAAGTGAAATATGACATTGAATGACCTCACAGGGTTGAAAAAATATGATGATGCATTAATCATGGACTATGGCAATAGGTGCTGAACGCTTCTTGCTAAAATACCATACCTACTCCCTATGTCTGTGTTGAATCACATGTTTTATAAGAGTTTCTTCAAGCCAATTCCCTTGTTGTTGCAACTCCAATAGTATCCAACTCTTGAATATGCTCTAGCACAAGATAGAACAATTGAAGATATTAAAATTCAAGAGGGGGAAATTGTGAAACCTCACAAGAAGAAATGGACTAAGAACATCAAGAACAATCTGGTGCAACCAAAGTTGATAGCAATCAACCAAGTTGCTATCAATATTCTAGGGCCTGTGCAATCAATGTTGGATTAGAAGCCCAACTATTAGGCCACACCTGGAAACTACAACAACAATCAAACAAATCAAGGGCAAAACTAGCAACGCAATCCTAAGTGATAATTTATGTTCATTGTTGAGTCCATGGATTCTTTATTTGAAAACCTCTATGCATATAAGGTAATTAATCTACCTTAAAGTTGACCTATATATCCAAATGCACCAAAACCCCCAGGATATCCTGAAGACCTGTTGGTCAAAATGACCACACCCAAGGAAACAATGGATACTCTCCTCAAAATTTTCCAAGTGTGAAGAAAGACCATGACAATGTGACATTTGGGAGAGCAAAGAGAAAGTGAAAGCCAAAAGTCACAATTTTATGATATTTTGACAAGTAGAGCTAAGGCGGAGGCTAAAGTCATGATAACGCAACATTTTGGAGAGCAAGGAGCAAGTAAAAACCAAAATTCATGATTTCATGATATTTTGACAAGCAGAGTTAAGCCAGAGGTTAAAGTCGCCACAACATGATATTTTGGAAAGCAAGGAGTAGGTGAAAGCAAAAGTCATGATTTCATGACATTTTGACAAGTAAGTGGACCACGACGTCTACAAGAAGGTGGAGAAGATTTCTACAACAAGAAGATCTTAACCTTTTTAGTTAAAAGCTCCATGATTCAAAGAATATCTCTATAACAAGAAGGATCTAAATACTCAATCACTCCTTTACCAGAATGAGCCTACGAGTAATTTGTTACGAAAAATTTCAGTTTTCTATTATGTAAACCTCTATATATAGAATGAGCAACCTAATCAAATGGTTGGCTCTTAGGTGTTTACAAGGCTATGTATTCAGACTACTGAAAAGTTTAATAAATATCATCCATTCTGGTTCTAATCTCATTGGTGTTACAAGTATGTATGTGTATTTTATTGCTAATTAAATCTAAAGTGAATGTATCATGCATTAATTATTACTCTGAATTTCTGTATCATGTTTAGTTAGATTTACAACTACCCTCAAGAACATGTGTTTAAATAGATACTCACCAAAGGGGTTTAGTTTCTATGTCTTGAGTTCTATTATGCTTTTCTACAAAAGGTTGTGATAATTGTTGTGTTGTTGCTTAATATGTACCACTTTATTCTCCTAGAATTGGCTATATTTCAATCCCTTTACGCATTCCCTTATCTTTATCCCTTTTCCCTAACAAAGTAAGGAACCATACTTCTCTAGAGATTGAACCAGACAAACTCAGTTTGAGTCTGGTATTTCAATGTTGGGAAAGTCTTGGACGCAAAAGTAACCAAAGGCATATTTTGTTATAATAGTTTTTGGCATGCCCGATGGGACCCTAATACCATGTATTATATAGATCAAAGCCCTAATGAAACCTTTGCCCTATTAACCTTTTTTATCATGTGGTGACTTCACACTAGAAACAATCCTTAGAAAAATCCTTACCCAGCTTCTGGTGATGAACCGTTTTCATGATAACCAGATCTAAAGCTAATAATTTAGAAGATCCAATAGAGTTATTTGAACTACACCTTGGTAGCCTTTGAGATAACCCCATCTTGGTTGCTAGAACAACTTCTATCTATATCAGTAACTCAAGACATGCACATTCTTCCTCTGCAGCCTTATCTAGCACTATTGCTAGCAAAACCTTAGCTCTAGCTACTAACATAACCTCAATGGCTAGAAATGTGCCAATTCTACCTTACCCCCATGGAATAATATAGGCCCTCTTAATATTGGAGCCTAGAACCCAATACTGGTAGTCACTTTGAAAGCATTACCCTAGTATGATGGTACCAGAAATACAGCCTACAAATATTGTTTGGACATAGTTGCATTAGCACCTATACATGACAACACAAATAGGACATGATGATAAGGTTTCTAGTAATTTCCTTAAAATGAAAAATGCTCTATTGGTATAGAGCCTTTGAAAAACAGACAATATCTACCTGGGGACAACTTGCAAGTAAATTAATGGAAGAATTCAACGAGCATGCTGACCCCTTTTCCTTGCTAAATCAATTTAATGCTATCTAGAAACATGTTCAAGAGGAGATCATGGATTTTAATATTAGGTTCAATCAAACCTGGCTGAGAGTCCCTGACGGTTTGATACCAACCCATGAGCAAGCTATATACTACTACCTAAGAGCCTTCAATTCATAAATAAGTATGGTTGTCAGACAGTCCCGAGTGCACACATTCCCTAAAATTTATTAAGAGGCACAAAAGGTAGAAAAGGACTTGATCACCATTGGGAGATTCCCCTCCAAGATGATGACTCCAATTTTTCTAGATTTTCCTCAAGTATCAAATGTTGCTTTCCCAATTCCTCCCGCAATTTCTAATGTTGGTCTCCCCACATGGACTAGACAACCTAACATCCTACTTTTGCAAGCACCCCCTACCCTTCCAATGCTCCTTGTTATTCCTGCAATTTCTCCAGTAGTATCCCCATCAACCCAAGATGCTCAGCTGGTGATATTGCAAAATATACAATCATCCTATAATAATATGTAAAATAAATTTATATCTATGGAGTATAGAGAAGCAGAAAGAAACTCTCAGCCAAGACGTTACCCATAGGTAATTGTTGGGCATTGAATTGCACCAAGTTTTCACTCGATATTGTGACTATCTATCTTCCTATTTTCTATCCAGGCTTGCACCCGATAGCTACAGCTCAACACTCAACATTGGATGGACCAAAATAGGGGTTTCCGATCCAACCTCCAGAGTAGGTTGGTTCCTTGTCAACTTAACAGGTTGTTGACACAATTATGCTCACTTAGGGTTTGAAGTTTAGGGTAAGAGAAGATTAGGGTTAGAGAAATATGAATAATAGTGGATGGATAGGTTAAAAACATTGCACTACCATAGGAAGCTCCCAAAAACCATACCAAAGATACATACTCAGACCAACATTATCTCAAATCAGATTATTACTTATTCATTAATGCACAACATAGAAATATTGCAGCAAGCAATTTCAATATCCAGATAATGATAATCCAAATAACAGAATTCACCAATACCTAGATTTCATAGAAATGTACTCCCTAACAACATAGAACAAACTCAAAAGCAGATTTCAATTATTGTAATAGCTAGTAATCCATTAATTAGGCACAAACTAACCATTAAAGCATTTACAAAAATACAACTAAAGAATCCGAACCTCTGCTATCAGACATGAGAATGCAGATTTGAGGTGAAGATCAATGTAATGCTCCTTCCATTAGCTTTTCAGGAATATTTACAATAGCATAGGAAAAAATGCTAGAGCCGACCCTTAAAAATGAGGGTTCGACCTCTACTTATAGTTTTGCAAAATTAAAATAATCAAGAAGCAATACAAAGATCTTGTTTTGATAGCTCAATAGAGAGATCCAGCTGGCATCAACTTACTGGTTCATCCTCTAGGAAATCCATTGAGAATGATCCACCATGGCAGCTCGGGGCCTCTACAACTTGTTGGTTACTCGACAAAACTAGAGTTTAGGCCATTGGAGATCATGCCTTTCCATCGATTCTTCTTGGGAGCGATCTGCCATCATTGATCTGTAACCACCCCTGGTTCGATATTCTAGAAAAAACCCTCGACGCTTCATCTTCCAACTGACTATTACAATCCCGATGAAGAAATGTTCTTTAAACATCCAAGATTTGTCAACATAACCTCCACCATTGATTCTCCTCATCGTATGGTTCAGATCCAATCTGGTATAAGCTTTATCAAAAATGGTGAGGAGAATCAAGTGCCATCCCACTTTAAAATCTTAGTGACATCATCCTTCTGCATCAGAAGCTGTAGAATCTCCAATCTGGACCCCTGATATCTGAGCATCGAATCCGCCCTTTGTTCCTCAGAATACATCATATTCCGCATTGTCTTCTTCAATCCGCATTAGAATGTTGATGACGTCATCCTTTCCTTATTGCTTTTGTGGATTCTGCTCTGGGTAGAACAAGTGCACTGGCATGTAATCGCCAATCCGGGCCCATCGTGGTGCGAAGTAACTCCTCCATTTCGGCTAACCTTTAGGATAAAACACCCTACCTTGTCACCATTTCGGGTTTGGAGTTAGTCACATAGCCTTTTGTCATGAATCCGCACCTTCATCATTCTATTGTCTCGCCTTGTCATCATTCCAGAAGGGAAACACTCCATTCATCCTCCGAATCACCAATCCACACTTCTTCACTGCTGACGTCACCGTTTCCTTGAAACTTTTGTGGATTTGAGGGTAGCACTAATCCAGAGCCAAAAAACAAAGGAACCTCCCAGAATCGGGCATTCCCATACTTAGCCACTCGCAAAGATGCCAATCCACATTTTTTAATCATCGACATCATTCTTCCTCATAGACTTTTGCGGATTTGAGACCCGCCACTATTTCGAAGCCGAAAAGAAATTGCCCGAAATCGCTTCAAGTATGAAAAATTCACTAACTTTTAGGTAGGTTCATATCTTCTATCCCGGATCCACTTCAAAGTGCACTACAAGGTATGTGGAATGATGACTCTATCACTTAGGCAAAATTCTACAAAATTTTACTAAGTATGTGGCCATTTTTGGGCCTACATTCTGGTGCCTCCCGGGTGGATTTGCTTGCAAAGCCAATCGAACTCAGAGTCTTATCCATTGGGCCTTAGGAGTCAAAAATACTTCTCTAAATATATATTTTATAGAATAACTTCCATACAAACACTACTCTCTGAAATTTTTATCAATTTTGCTGAGAGAGTAGAGATTCATATCAAAGTGATGCCAAAAATACATAGCACTGATCCACAAATACCGATTATTGCTACTGTCTTGAGAACTGTACACAACTCTACCCCCTTTATAAATCCTTATTGCACCAAGTATGCCTTCACACAAAAACTATTGCTCTATGGGCTTCATGCCTTTATTGCTTATTTCTGACAAATTGTCAGAGTAAAAACAAAAATACAAAACTTATGTATATGTACAAACAAAAAATGACTTAAGTGTGAGCCCCTTCTGGGCCTGTAGCTGTTCCATATTGTTCTCCTTCTTCTTGAGTCTCTTCCTCTGCTTCTTCTTCTTCAGGAGTAGGTACTTTCTAATTTCCCTCACTAGAGGTATCTCCAAACAATTGAATCATAGATTCTAGAGATTGTAGAGCCTATTTCCAGGCTTCTTTAGAGGGATTTGATGTTTCTTTAAGCTTATTATAAACATATTGTAGTTCTCCAACATCCTCATAGTTAGCAGTGTTCCCTCTAGTCACCAGATATTCCATGAGATCTCTCAACCGAGTACAATCCATGATCAGTTTGGCAGCTTGTTCTTGGGAAAGTGGCTCTTCCAATGAATCAATTCTAGCTTCATCCTGTAAATTCTCATTGATGCTTTGCTAGACTTCCTCCATAGATAACAAGTTGTGATCCTCCTTCCAGAGTCCTTTGAAACCAACCTGAATCATTTCCTCATTTATTTCAATAATATCCTTAATCCCCTTGTCCATCCTGTCAACCAGTAGCCAAGCTCTCTGAATTACCCTATGCTTTTTAACCACTACTTTAGTAGCAACTCCGACTAGATTCCATTCCTTATTAGGAATTGGTTTAGCAGCATCACTGAGTCTGCTACCAACCAACCTGTACATCTATTCTACTGGAATCACCATGGGTTGTAACTCTCCAGTGATTTGATCCAAATATTTTTGAATGGTGGAGAGCAGTCGGCTGACATATTCAAGATAATCAATTATAAGTTGAAGTCCTAAACACTTTTCTTGAACCTCAAAAAGCAATTCCTTCTTAATATTTTTCAAATCATCCTTAGAAAAACCTGAGGACTTAGCCTTCTCAATCTGAAGCTGATGCTTTAGGTTCTGAATTTATTTTTCCTGCTCTTCATTCAACTTCTTTTGTTCTTCTAACTGATCCTTCAACTTATTGGCCTTTTGAAATTTTTCTTGCCAACCCTTAACCTCTTTCTTTAGAGCTTTTTCTATCTCCTTTTGATCATTAAGGCTCTTTTTAAGCTTTTCAACTTGTTTTTCTAGCTTATCCACCTTCTCATTGGCCATATCATTTTTCACATAGAAGGTATCTAAGTGGGCCCTGGCTATCACCAGCTCATATTTAGCAGGGAGCTTGTCAATATCTTCTATGACCTCCTCTGCTCGATAATATTGAGTAGTCATTTCATTCTCAGGTTTACTTACTAGTGGAATCATAGATCTTGATACCCTCTATCTAGTAATAGGGTCAACATACATACTTTTTATTCTCACAACCATCCTGTTGGAAGGCTTGGCAAGCTTCTCTACCCAGTAATCATTTATGCTCTGAGTGGTTGCCTGCTCTTTTGGTGTAGTAACAGGTTTTGAAAAACTAGTAGCCAAGGGAGATGATGACATCAAAAACATAAGGGCAGACTGACTTGTTGTTGGTGGGGGTGAAGATATATTTATAGCAATCTCTATCACAATAGTGGACTCTGTAACTACCATTGTTGTTGATACAGGTAAACTTAAAGAAACAGATACATGACCGACAGTGGAATGGGTGGATGAACTTGGAACGCAGTGTCCCATTGATGGTGGTGATGAAAAATATGGAGGTGGAACAATGGTGGATGTTGAATTGGATACCTCAGAAGTGGAAGGTGGGGTTTGAGGTGGCTGTGACAAAACAAAACTGACCTGTACCTCCATAGCTACTGATGAGACATGGGGTGGACTGTGAGAGGGAGGAGGTACATTTGCCATATTTTCTTGATTAGAAAGGGAGGGAGGTTCCTTTGGGGATTCTTGGAGATGAAGAGGAGAAGAGGGATTAGAAGCCATACCTTCACCTACAGAAGTAGGGTGTTCTTGTTCTGCTTCTATTTCTAGTTGTTGCTCTTGATCAATCAATTCTTCCATGGCCAAATCAGCTACCTCTTCAGCAATTTCCTCCGTGTCCATTTTCTATTTCTTCAAAATTTCTCTATCCTCTCTTTCTGGGGCTCTCTTAGTCCTCCTACGAACTAGTTGGAAAGCAACCATCTCATCTTCGAAATCCTATTCCAATACGTCTTCTTGCACTACTCCAGAAAGTAGTGATTGCTCAGCAATGGGACGTGTCTCAACAGATGTTGCAGGAGCAAAAGAAAGTGGTCTAAACCTAAAACTTTCATCCTTTTTCCTCCAATAAATATCTATGTCTGGAGGTTGTCCCCCCAAAGCTAAATGTCTAGGTCTGGATATTGTTTCAATAATAGGGGCACTAACAACCTTTTCCTTAGAATACTGCATTTTGCTCATCAACCTAGCCCCCTTAGGAAATTTCTCCACCTACTCAAAAGTAGGATTAAAGGTTTTCAACACCTCAGCTACCATCAAAGGAGCTTCTTGATCTGTAGGAGGCTGGAGGGATTCAGAACCACCTTGGGGTTTTTCAACCATCAATACTATATGTCTGATGTCCTTTAGTCTCCAAGTATCAATATTCTCATTATATCTTCTTGAAAACTCCTTATCAATCTTCATTCCAAATTTAGATTTAGTTTTTCCAATTTCAACTCTCATACGCCACCAATCCATAATATTTGCTTCATCCCATGGCCCTTTATACTCCTCTTCTTCTCCTTCCTCTACAACTTCTTTCTTAGGTAGAGGTTCTTTTTTCTTTGTAGACTTGGTCTTGGAGGAGGGATCCTTTTTCTTTGTAGATTCTGCTTTAATATTACTAATCATATCCTCGGTAATCTGATGACTGGGCTTATGGTCAGGATCAAAATCTTCAATCTGCTCATAAAAATCCAACCATGGAGGTAACTGATCCATATTTGCGACATTCCACTCTAAAAGAGTAGTCTCATCATTATTTCTTCCCTATTCAAAATGAGCCCTAGGCCTTTTCTCAAACTTGTAGGCCTTATCTCCATTTAGGGTTTTATTTCTTGTAGTGAAAATGTCATCTAGGTCATAACTCCATATCTGAGGAATATAAAATAGACCTAACCTATCAAGGTATTGGTCAATTTTTTGACTCTACCCCTTCTTGGTGATGGTGATGTCGCTCAAAGTGCGGTGGGTAAGCAAAGACTTCCTTTTCCTCCCCGAACCATAGTTCGCATCAATATACTCTGCCTGCCTCAGATATTCCAAGGCAAAAAGTCTCTCTGTGACAAAGTGGGGCAAAAGGAAAGGTTTACCCATGAAACCATACAGTCTGATGATTGTGCCTTCAGTTAAAAAATACCAGTCTCCTTCTTCTGCATCCTTAGTCTTCAGAATCTCCTTGGCCAAGGGTGGCAATCTAGGGAACTTATCATACATTATTTTGAGGGCTGGTCCAAGAAATTCCAAATTGAATCTATAGTAAGACTCACTGCTTCTTAAGTGACTTGTCCAATAATACACCGACAAGGGTTCTTCATTATTGGTCTTATCCTTGACCAGAATCCATGACATTCTATCTTTAATAGCAGCATAGAACATCCATACCAGATTTGAGCAATGCCTAAAACTAGGAGCATCAATGCCCCTCTTCATGCTTACTAGCTGCTCATGTATTCTTTGGGCGAGAAAAATTTGGCCAGTCAAAATAAATCACTCTTGTCCCTTTCTTTCCCACATCCTTTTCATACATTCTTTCATTAGAGATACAGTATGCAGCGATGATTTTCCAACCATGAACCATTATGTCAGAGTCCAAACCCTCCATGCAAGCCAACATAGAGAATAGGATGGGGTTTGTGAATTTGTTAATGGATATGGGGACTTCAGGTAATTTTTCTTGGGATTTGGTATTAAGCTGCTTATAAACCCAATTCTTAAATGACTCACCGTCATTAGCTCACTTCTCTATGGTGTAAAAACCAGTTTGTTCAACGACCCTAAATGGTTTTGGTATTACTGGTGGGTCATCCCCTAGGGCAAAGAGCCTATGATAGAAAGAGGTAGTGATGCTAAAAAGGGTTTTGCCCTCATGGGTCTTTACTGCTTTAGCCAATGGGTCATAAAATTTTACTATCACAGCTATTAACTCAAGACATGGGTGAACAAAATCACAAATATAAAAGGAGAGATAAGAAAGGATGGAGCATCTACCTTCTACTAACAAAGCAACCCTCTTCTTGTATCTGTCATTCATGCTCTTTCTTAGTCTCGTCCTTTCCATGATGGTCATTTCTGTGTCCACCACGACTTCGGCTTTATCAATGTATGGCACCACCACCTTGTTATCCAGAGTTTCGAATTCCAGAACATCTTCGGGGGTCTCGGTGGGTGATTTCTTAGGAGCCATCTTGGTAGCAGTATGACCTTGTTCACTGTAGGAAATTTTTTTAGAATATTGCTTCGACTCCTATCAGCTTCGTGGTTTCCAAATGAGCCTCATGTATGCCTTCGTCACTTTTATCTTCTAGAGCATGCATATCTTCCACCATTAATGCAGTTGCTACGCGATATTTATGTTGGCACACTTTACAATCCCTTCCATCATTCACTTTGGTGGCTCGAAGGTGGCATCCTATCTTCTCATTGGTCGAATTTTCAAATTGCATTGCCAGCTCATCACATCCCTTTGACTGCTCTTTAATCCTGGTGTGATTTCATTAGAATTGAATGCGAGAACATTCTCTAGCCTCCATGTGTCACATTTGAACTTGTTGCTTGGTTTCGGCTTGATTCCGTTCCGGTGGCTTAAGAGCCTTCTGAGTCCGCTTGGTACTTAAAGCTTGTATGCACAAAAATCTGCCTTGATTCCGCTCTGGCTATCTTTAGCTTTGAGAGGTTCCTAGATTGGCACTGCCATTGTCCTTCTTTATGCAAAATAGAAATCGGTACCCCACTCTACGGAAATCCAAAATACTTTTGATGCGGATTCGAGAGCAGAACGCCATTCCGGAAAATCTTACATGGCACTGTGTGCGGAATGGAACATTACTATGCACTTGGCCAATAGCTAGTCATTTTTTGCAATTTTTTCTTTTTTCAAAATTTTTGGAAGAGAATCAATTACAAAGTGCAGAAAATAAATCAAATACAAAGTGCATAAAGGAGGGGAAATAATTATACAATGTATATACATATGTTACAATGAGCTTACTCCTTACACATAGTAGAGCTTGAGGTGAAAACCATTTACTGGAATGGGTTGTATGTTTCCCTCTGGACCTTCCAGCTGGAATACATTAGACTCCTTAGCTTCCACTATTTTGAAAGGGCCATCCCAAAAAGAATCAAACTTTTCATGCTTGTCTAGCTTTGCTCTGTCAACATTCCATCTGAGAACTGAATCCCCAACTTGGAATTTTTTGAACCTAGCTTTCTTATCAAACCATGCTTTAATGTCTGATGAATGTTTTTGAAAACTATCATATGCCTGAGCTCTGCTTTCTTCCAACTGCAGCAAGTGTGTCAACCTAGTTTTCACAAGATCTCCCTCTGATTCTTCTTCTGTACTAACAAGCTTAAGTGTTGGAATCTCTAAATGAATTGGTAACACTGCCTCTTTGCCATATACCAGTGCATAAGGAGAAGTCTTGATGGAATTTTTAATAGTAATCCTGTCTTCCCATAGATCTTGGTCCAGCAATAGGTGCCAACTTCTTTTATTACCTTCAAGAGATTTCCTCAAAATCCTTAATAGGTTCTTATTGGTAGATTCTGCAAGTCCATTACCTTGTGGATAATAATTTGAAGTATTTTTAAGAGTGATGCCATACTTTTTGGCAAACTCAATGTACTTGGCTCCTATGAAAGTAGGGCCATTGTCACTCACCAAGGCTTCTGGGACTCCAAACCTAGAAATCAAATTTTCCATAAAATTGATCACAACCTCCTGGTCTACCCTCTTAGTGGGGATGGCTTCTACCCATATGGTAAGATAATATATAGCAGTCAAGATAAAATTATGCTCTACTGAAGAATTAGGGTTAATAACCCCTATGAAATCTAGCCCCCATTGTTGAAAAGGCTCCTCAACCTGTATAGGCCTCAGGGGATATGGAGCATTTCTTGTTCTTCCAACATATCTATGACATTTGTCACAAGCCTGGGTAATTTTAAAAGCATAAGTGAACATAGTAGGCCAATAATAGCCTACTATTATTATCTTCAAATTTGTAACCCTCCCTGAGCTATGACCACTAGCTGATCCTCCATGAAATTCTTCCATGACTCTTTTTTGTTGATCATATTTCAAACATTTTAGGAGAATTCCATCCAAGTTTCTTTTGAACAAACCTTTAGGTAGTAATATATATTTTAAAGCATGAAGTCTGTATCTCCTTCTTTGAGATGCATTCATATCAGGTGGGCATACCCTAGTTTGGAAATACCTAATCATCTGGTCAATCCAATCAGAATCTGTAGTGTGTACTATTTCTACTTGATCTTCTTCTACTGCCTAACAAATTGTCACTTCGACCAATGTTGAAGCTTCTATCAATCCTTGGCACAAATATCTACCTCTTACCAGCTTGGTGGGATGTATTTCTACATCGTACTCTTGGATCTTGGTAATCCATCCAACTCTTTTATCTCCTAGATCACCCTGCAAGATAAAACTCCTTACATCTAGATGAACCACATACACCAGGGTTTTGCTCTGCACCAGATACTACCTAAACTTCTTCAGTGACTTCATCATAACAAACACTTGTCTTTCAATGAAGTTATATTTGACTTGATAATCATGCAATGTCTGGCTCCAAAAGAACACAGGGTGTTCATCCCCTTGATCATATTTTTGAGTAAGTACTGAGGCATAACTCTCTTCAGCTCCATATGCATAAAGAATAAAATATTTACTAAAATCTAGGTTTACCAATACTGGAGCCATTGCAATGGACTGCTTGATGATTTTGAAAGCTTGTTTCCTGGCCTCAGTCCACTTGAACTCAACTTTCTTCTTGAGTAGTTCAGATATAGGCCTCACTTTCTATGCAAAATCAAAAATGAATTTCTTGACAAAGTTGATTTGGCCTAGGAAATACTGCAAGGTCTTCTTATTCGTAGGCAAGGGAAGAGCAATAATTTCTCTAATCCTGTCTGGCTCTATGGCCATACCTTATTTTGAAACCACATGACCTAATAATTTTCCCTCATGAACTACAAAGAATGACTTCTTAGGATTGAGTGAGATGTCGAATTCTCTGCACTTTTGAAAAACTTGTTCTAAATGGGATAGATGATCCTTTTTATCATGGGAAAACACCGTCATGTCATCTAGGTAAATCAAAATAACTTTGTTGATCAGTGTCCCAAAGGCATAATCCATGGCTCTCTGAAATGTAGCTCCTGCATTGGACAACCCAAAAGGCATTCTCTGGTAGGTAAATGTACCCCATTTTGTGGTGAATGTTGTTTTGTACTGATCCTCATATTTTACCCAAATTTGGTTGTATCTAGAGTAACCATCCAGTAGTGAGAATCTCTCTACTCCTACCACTACCTATAAGATCTGATCAATCTATGGGAGGGGGTAGTGATCTTTGAGGGATGCTTGATTCAGATTTCTAAAATCCACACATAAGCGTATATCCCCATTCTTCTTTCTTACGGGTACCAAATTGGCTACCCAAGTGGAATGTTTTATTGGATATATTATCTTAGCCTTTAATAACTTTAAAATTTCTTCTCTCATAATGGCCTCTATCCTTGGATTGACAGGCCTCTATTTCTACCGGAATGGTTTTGCATCAGGTTCTAACTCAATAGTATGTTGGATAATCCTTTTGTCATACACCTTGAGGTCCTCATATGACCAAGCCACAATGTCTTGGTACCTCAAGCATAAAGCTTTAATATATTCTGCTTCCTTAGGTGAATATTGGATTCCAACATTAAGCTTCTTTTCTATTCCGACCTCTACTTCTTTATAGATCCTTTCACTGACCTTCATGGCTTTGACCTTCTTTCTGTCCTCATTATCAAACAAACTTTCAAGGGTGACCAACCCTCTTGGGATATGATTGTTTCTTAGTTGGATAATGTCTTGTTGATCCATTTCTTCCAAGTTATCCTCTTGGACCATTGAGAGACATGCCTCCCTTACCAAAAAGTCAAGAATTTGTTCATCACTTTCAAAAACCTACTAAAAAATCTGCTTGTCTGGTATTGTAGGCCTGAAAATCATTTTAATTCCCTTGGTCTTCTTGGTTCCAAAGTCTATAGAAGGGTTGAAATTGGCTCCCTTTGTTTCTAGTGCATCAGCTAGGGTATTCTTTTCTCTAGGCACAAAGCTTAAATTCAGGGCATCAAATGATTCCATCAGGTCCCATACCCTATTTCTGTAAGCTTTCAAATAATGGTGTTTACTACTGCACCTATTCCTTACTTGATGGACTATTAACTCAGAATCACCATATATATTCAGAATATTGATGCCCATACTCTCTGCTTGTATCAATCCAAGACATAGGGCCTCATATTCTACGACATTGTTGGTACATGACCATGTCAGTCTATAAGCAAAATTCTTTATCCCTTCTGATTGTGATTGCAAGACTACACTAGCTCCTACGCCATTCTTGCATTTAGCACCATCAAAGTGCATAACCCATGTTTCTTTCTCTCTTAGGGACTGATTAGATATAGTGGGGAGTTTATTTTCTGATTTAGTTGTGATGCTATATGTACCCATACCGGTTCCAAACTGACTATAATCTTCTCTGAAAGGCAACTCATCCTCAATGTCTAACTCCTCAATGTTTTCCACTAGCTCAAATTCCTCCAAAGGATTAAGATTGCACATATCTTCTTCAATATTCTCAATATGATAAGCTACTGGTTTCTCAGGTGTTATCCTTATCCTTTTTCCTTTGAAAGGGATTATCATGCTAGAATAATCCATGTACATACATCCCCCTAGCTTTGCAATAAACTCTCTTGAGAGGCATAACCCAAAATAGGGTTCTAAGTCCACCACCACTATTTCTTGCACCACTGTCACCTTAGGGGCTCTGTGCAACCTCATCAGTACATCTTTAATAACTCCAACTATCTTGATAGGTGTCCCATCTAGTTGTAAAACTCTAGGACAAGATCGGGTATACTCCATACCCATCTCTTCATAGACTGCTTTAGGCATTACTGTAGTTGATGCTCCTGAGTCAATCATACAATTTTGGACTACCCAACCTTCCATTCTTAGGGATATATAGAAAGGAGGAGGCTTATTATTTAGCACAATAGGTGTCATTTCTTTCTTTTTTGATGGCATACTAAGGATTGTGGTGGCCAACCTATTCTATGGGTTTTTGTTGAGGGAGGCTTTAAGCAAGTCAATCTGACCAGGAATGAACAAAGTGTCATACAGGCTAGCTTTTGAGGGGATTCTCTTCATTTCTTCAATAATGTTGTATTCATATTTAGTCAAAGAGAGTTTTTCTAGCCCTCTTTCTAGCTCACCATATCTTCTTTTATATTGTTGGGTGGCCTCTAACCTTTGTATTTTAGTAATAGAGGGGAACCTAAGCCTCTCTTGATCTTCACCTTTAGATCTCATTCGGTCTCCCTCTATTTCCCATTCTGGTCTCTTTGGAAGAGTATTTATCTTCTCTTTTCCCTTAGCTTGGGGAATAGGGAAAGTGTCACTACCTTGAAGAGGGGAGTCAACTTTCTTCTGAGAAGGGACTTGGAAATGCCCCATTTTTTATGGATCCACTTGCAAAGCTTTCTTTCCAGACCTTTTCATAATAGCAATTGGACTTTCTTCATCCAGCTCTTTTCCAGCCATGATTTGATCTGGGTGCCATAACATATTGACTCTTCCCTTTTTATTTCTCTCAGCTTGATCCATAGCTTGTTGAACATGGTGTTGATACATCACACAAGACTATGAGTCATGGGGGTCATTGCATACTAAGCACCAAATATTTGCAAGAGTAGTATCTAAAGAGCATTCTGGCTCCTCATATGTTGCATTCACCCTAACCCTAGTACTATTACTAGGACCAGGTCTCTGATATTTGTTTACATATGGGAATCTCCTCTATTGTGACCTTTCTTGATCTCTTTTTTCCATTGAATTCATTCTATTGCTCAGAGTTTTTAGGGTATTTTGTATATCAAGGATAGCAGAAAACTCCTGAGATGGTTGAGAAGGCAAGGGAGGAAAAGGGGGTGTAGAGGATGTAGGCTTTGGTAGAGGAATGGCATTCATTTATGGAGATGGAGATGATAGAGAAAGGGGGTCCATGTGTGATTGAATTTGGCTACTAGTGGTTTCTGAGTTATAAGGCAACACAATTTTTGGGGGAAGCCTTCCTACATTAATTAGGATATTTTCAGCATGAACAACTACATTATAAACCTGGGGGAAGGTTTCTACTCTTGATTTTTGTGTTTGCAACCCTAAATCAGATCCAAGAGCTCGGATATAATACATATAAGCTAGACATGTAGCTGGTCTAGCAGTGGGGGGAATTCTTTTCCATGTTCTGCTAAATCTCAAATTAAAGTTTGAGATAGTTTCTTGCTAGTTTTTTTGCATAGATGTAAACTTATTAAGTAGAGAAAAAGGATCAGTAGATTCATTAAATTCCTCTATGAACGGCTCAGCCAATGCTCACCATGAAGTAATAGAATTGTCTTCCAGAGTTCTAAACCAATGCAATATCTTTCCTCTAAAGGATAGGGCTAGAATTTTGACAATAATATTTTCTTCTTTTATGTTGTGGATTGCTACCAGATTCAAGATATCCTGACAGTGCTCATAAGTTGTTTTCCCAGTGTATCGTTCCAAATTTTTTGCACCCTTACCTTCAGGCTAAAGGATCCACGCCCGGAAGGGGGATGCGAGAAGGATGGGATGGTACCTCAGATTAAGAGGCCCTTTGAAGGTCACGCCTCTCGGGGGAGGGGTATTAAGGTGATTTTTTGATGGATGGTGGGGTTCACCAAGAAAATTTTAGTGGCAGTTTCCACACCTAGGGTAGGAATGAGTTTGATGTGTTCAGTTTTACATTTAATCATTCAAATCCTAGGTTTGGCCAAATGAATCTAAGTTGTCCTATATGAAATGCTGATTATATGAATACATAAAACATAATTAAACATAAAACATAGAGAATATGCTAGATGAGAAAAACCATACCTGATTTCGGATGTCTGATGGAGGTTCTAATTTTTGAAGCAGTCTAGATCACCTCTGATCTGACAAGATCATCTCTGATCTACCAGGATCATCTGAGATCTGACGAATTCATCAGATGAATTCATCAGAGACCTGCAATCACAGAAATAGATGTGAAATACAAAAAAATGCAGCTATACCAATAAAGGAAAATGGTGTAAAATGATAATAGTGATGTTAAGATGATAATTACAAATAGAAATTTAAGTGGATTACAATGTTTTAATGAAAAATTATGACTTTATTATGCACTTAAGCTACATGGGTGAACTCCAAGATGCAGAATAATAGGAAATAACAATAAGCTTAACTGGATGCAGAATAAAACAACAGAAAAGAATAGAAAAATGCAAACTATGGGCACTGATTGTCCCCAATGTTGGTTACAGTCGAAATCATCTACAGAATACGAAATCATCTTGAATTTTGATGTGATCATCCAAGATCGTACAGGATCGTCTACGACGATCTGAGATTGCTCCGACTGAAGAATAACAAAGTTCCTGCAAGAGAATTTAGAAGGGACGAAAGCAAACAGTAATCTAAGGTACTATAATGTGTGTAGAACTCGATTTACAAAAAATTTCAGCCTGGGGAATGTCAGGGGCAAATCCTAAGGTTTAAATAGGCTTAGGAAGGAGGTTGGGAGGTTGGAGATGATCCCAATTTGGGATATCTCCAACGGGGGAGGTCTCTAACTGCGCAGACATGCTTTTGCCCCGGTTAGAGATGCCATTGAAACAGAAGCTAATTATGAAAAATTAGTTTTGGGACGAAATCATCTAGACGTTCTGCTCCAGAAGAATTCGTTCGATTTGAGGCGATATCGTCTGATCGACGACGATATCATCCAACGGTCACAACAAATCCTAAAAATGGCACGAAAAACAAGGAAAGTGGTTTAATAGGCGGTTAACGGGCGGTTCGGGGTTAAAATTCAAATTTGAATTATTTACTAAGGTTTACTGTGCCAATTTTAGGGTGCTACATTTTGCCCCCTCTTTAGCGAATTTTTTGAAGAAAATGCGTTAAAGACGAGTTCTTCTCAATTTATGAGAAAACAAAAAATTTATTACAATTTTTAGGCAACTATTCTAGGTTGAATCGTACGAATGCTTACTATGGTGCCCCCTCCGTGTTTTTAACCAAATCGAACGTTTGAGGTAAAAACACGAAAAGGCAAAAAAATTTTAAAAAAATGTTTTTAATTGTTTTTGAATAAAATTAAGAAAATAGGGAAAAAACCCCAATTCATTGTTACTGTTCATTTTTCTAGTTTCTAGAGCTCTACAGACAAGATGGTCGAGACAGTGCATAGATCGACAGAGGTCCGGTGCAGGCTACGGGTAAGGATCTAAACTTAGTTTAGAATGCTTTAATTTGAATTTATATGCTTTTTAGGTGAATTTTGAGCAATTTTTGATCATCGCGGCTATTTTTGGGCCGTCGACGTCGTCGGGACGAAATCGTCCCTATTTCGTCCAAGGGTGAAACTGGCGATATGGGGACGATTTCGTCCAATAAGGGACGATTCCCTATTGCAAAATCGGAGACGATTTAGTCCTATCGAGGACGAATTTGCTCAAATTTAGGACGATATCATCCAATAGTGGATGATATCATCATTTGTATGAAATTGAACTGATTTTACTTGCATTTTTAATCACTGTTTTATTAATGATTTTTATTGTTTTGTTGTTTATGTTGCATAGGGGATTACTAAAGAGCCAAGAATGGAAATACGGGGGTCTACGAGATGACTTGGCCGCTCTAGATCAAGCAGAGCGAGATCAGTTGGCCCAGGTCGGCTTGCAGCATGTGGCAGATATGCCACAGGTTTCTACGAATATGGGGCTATTGACAGCCCTAGCAGAGAGGTGGTATCTGGGTTCTTCCTGCTTCTGATTACCGACATGGGAGATGGATCCCACACTAGAGGACATATGGAGGATCCCCATACAAGGACAACTGATAACTCCCACGGCAAACCAAGTCCACGCGATGATGCGACTATGCAGAGATCTGAGCTTCGCCCTAGAGAAGGGCAGAGTGAATATCGAGTCACTATGACAGATGCCTGGGGCATCTAGACTGACATAGGTGTTGGCAGCGGTAGTAGGTGGTCTACTGCTATGCCATCAGAATGGATGTAGACTGCCATGGGTACTGACATATGTGGTCTATGACATGAGATACCATAGGTACAGGTTTTCCTGGGGGAGCTTTGTACTGTGTCGGTTGTACAAGATCCTGCATGGGGTCATGTACAAGGGCGGTCGATGTCTAGTCATGAAATCTCTACTACAGGTTTGGTTTTGGGAGCACATTGCAGTGCGAAGGCTGGTAGGGCTTCCTTTGATAGGGATTGACGGGGAGAGGCCCCAGGTTTTCTACTGGTGGCTCCGAAGAGGGTCACAGTGGTGGATAGATCTGCCAATGTCCCAGAGACTACTAGATGACCTTGTCTCTGACAAGATCACATAGAGGCCTTGGAGAGAGCATCCAGGGTGGGCCAAGGATAGATAGGAGTTGGCTCACATCAGGCAAACCTGCTGGCTAAGGATGGAGTGGGGAGAGGTGGAGCTCCACTGCTACGACTGAGTTTTGAGGCAGTTCAGTCTACAGCAGGGGATCCCTACTCTTAGGGACTACAAGTTTTTTTGGACTATCCAGGATAACACTACACTCAGCGGGGCTCCAGATATGCAGCGATTCTAGAGTCAGGACACGGATGATGCCCCCATCCAGCCAGTGGATGGGGACGATGCTGGGGTAGCTGACGGCTATGATGCTTGGTACACAGGCATCCTCCCTCCTCGGATGACGAGGGCTCAGGGTATGATTCACACAGTTGTGCATTAGATGGGGAGGCGGCACCAGGAAGCCGTTGAGGCAGCACAGGGTCATAGATGGAGAGAGTAGAGGAGGCCCCAAGCTCAACAAAGGCCATGGTAGCAAGAAATGAGGGAGGAGAGACCCCCATCTCCACAGGGAGAGAGGCCACCATCACCCGATAAGGGCAAGGGTGTGGATATAGGAGAGAGTAGCGAGATGGCTACTCTCCAGGCAGAGAATGTCTGTATCTAGGCTCAGGTGCATACCTTGCAGGATGAGGCTGCATGACATCGATATGAGGCCACACAACTCAAATATGAGGTCGCACGACTCAAGGCACGGAGTGGAGGGGCGAGCACTCGGGACCTAGCATGGGCTATTGTCCAGATCACATTCTACCAGACGCTATACCACCATATGGTGCTAGAGAAGTAGAGGTTATCGCTGTCGGCCCCCATTACAGAGCCTATCATGATGGTGTCATCAAGGACATCATCACGCTCGAAATCCAAGACTCGTAGTACCACACGGAATGCGATGGGGCCACCTCCTCCACCTTAGGGTGGGAGAGGAGATGAGGCTGAGAGCTCGAGGGGTTCTCGAGGCTAGCTTGCTGATTGCACTGCATGGATTTATATATATTGTCTATTATTTTTGATAGAGGATTGAGTATGCTGAGGTACAGATAGTGGCATACCAATCCAGTTTTGAGATGATGTATATATTGTTGTTGATATATATATATATATATATGAGATATTTTTGATCATATGACTTGTGTATATGTTTTATGATGCTTTAATGTTTTGAATTGTTTGATTTGATGATTCATGTAATTATGTCATTTTTGAAATATTATGATTTTATGTCATGCTTTTAAAATTTTAAATGAAATAATCTGATGTAAACAAATAGGTTGTTTGTGGTATGATTTGATAAAAATAAAAAAGGGACTTTTAACAATAATTTCAAAGGACATTGTCGCTATTTATGACCATTTCATGGAGTCGCTACTCCCTAGGTTGTCAAGCTAATCCCAGTATAGAAATATTGCTAAAAGTAAAAGAGTGCTTAAGAGACTGTATTAAGACTTTGATGTTGTGATGATGAAAAATGGTGATGATGATGATGTTTTGTTTTCATATTTCCATGAAAATAGTATGCATGAAATATATTAAAAAAATGATTTTTGCTAGGCATAAATTCCTAAGTGTGATAAAATTGTTGAATAATTCCCTAGGAATTATACCATCATTGCAAATTTGAATTTTGACATAATGACATGAAATAGCAAAGTATTCATTCTTTTTAAAGCATAATTGTGTAACATAATGATTTAAGTCATATGTTTTTATGATTTTAAATAAATGGGAAAATAAAATTAAAACAATGGTTTGCGCTAGGCATAGAATATTTAGGTATAGACTTATACCATCATCGTGAAATCCAAAGAAGAAATTGATATAATAGTTTTATTGCATGGTTGATTTTTTATTTTTGTTTTTGAAATAAACAGAAAAAATATAATATGAGGACTTGCGCTAGGCATAAAATTCCAATTTTAAGTTTTGGAACTATACCATCGTCGCGGAAGTCGACAATATATAAATGTGGTTTTATTGCATATTTTTTTTGAAAACAGTTTTGATTTTGAAAAGAAACATATGTAATTGTTGTAAATGAAATCATTCCAGAAGATTTGCATAAATATTTTTACATTATCTCAAAGACAAAATTTAGACTTATAAAGAATCCCATGTGCATATGTGAGTTCGTTGCCAATCTTGATTTATCATAATGATACAAAATCTCTCAAATACAAATGTGTGTGCAATTGCTTTGTGCATTTACCAGTTTTGAGCAAAATACTTTGATACAAGTGATTTGAATTAACCAAATAGGTGTTCATTTACCATGATTTAGATGCTTATAACCATACCAGACTACTATGTAAGTCGAGTTATCAAGAGCTAGCTAATCCATAAGCAGACATAGGTCTGTACAAAAGAAGGTCGCTAATGTAACAGACATATCACCACGCTAGGAGTTAACATACAAAAGTGTTTTCTTTTCTTTTCTTTTCGCTTCCTATTCTAGGGATACTTGCTCGGATTGGCTGTAGAGCAAGGGATTTTTATTCTGGGTAGGGGTGAGCTTGTCCTTTTGTCAATTATCAAATATTATAGACCATGTGCATGATAGGATAGCAGGGGAAAATTTTCGCTCAAGAAACCACTTCTACTATGTAGTATCGTGATGAATTTGCAAATGTAATCATTTTAATGTGAAAGGATATCCTTGGTTTAAGTAAATAACAAGATCAGTTCTCTATGCTCAAACTTTATTTAATTCAACATGTGGACTTTGATATAAGAGAGATAAGTAATCATGCCAGATAAAATCAAGATTTTATTCATGTGTTTGTGAAATGTGAGGGATTCCAAATAAATGCTAATTTATCCGAAATAATATGAAAATGTAACTGCAATATTTCAAGAATATATATTCAACAAATATTGTTTTGAAGATTTTGATAATTTTGATGTTTTTTTTTTATATATTTTGATTTTAATTTATGAATTGAATTGGTGGTATATACAAATGATCTATATACACTATACAAGGTTATTTGAATATATGATGTCTAAGGTTGCTTCAAAATCAAAGGCGGTTTTGAAGGATAATTTGGTTGTGGTGATGGTAAGAACAAAAAGTGATGAATAAAAGATAGCAATAACAAAAGCTTTGTTATAATGTAAAATAATGTAGCAAAAGATTTTACTTTTATATGTGTAAAATTGATCATGTTACAAAATAAAATGTCAAAAATATAAGAAAGTTCTTCATTCTTATTATTATATTCCAAGTTTTGATAATATGGAGAAAGTATATGTGAAAGATATGCATGAGTGTTATTTGGTAAACAAGGATGATCATATATGGATGAAGAAAAATGATGGATAGAAGGTAATTGTGACAATGGAGAATGTATAGAACTTGATGTTTCTTGAATTTCATTGTTAAAATATTTTATAATAACATTTGATTCATTAAGATCTTCTTCATTTAATTTGAGTTTTTGGAATAATTGATAAGTGCATAAATTAAGAGAGGAGCCATTATCTACCATGATAGTTTTAACAAGTGTTTCTTTACTAGATCCTGTAATGTAAAGAGATGAGTCTTGTTGTGGAGTAGAGGAAGGAATATCCTCATCATAGAATGAAATATGATTAACCTCAAGAGGGTTTACACCATTAATTATGTCCTTAGGGAAAATATCATGAGGAATAAATTGTTGGCTAGATATTTTGAACAACGTTTCCTTATGAGAACTTTGTGATACTTCTAAAAGGGATATCTTTGCTTGAGGGTTAATCACTTGTTGTTGTCTATCAAAGTGGACTTCAAATTGAGATTTTGATTCTAAAGATGAGCTTTCTATGCTTACATTCCATTTTGGATCATTCTCTAGAGCCAAAGATAGTTTTGAAGGTGGGTCAAATGAGGAATCCATCTCTTGAATATCAGATTGAGTTTATTGAACTTGAGGTTGCTAATTTGTAGTTTCTGTTATTATATTAATAATATCATCATGATGGGACACATTAACATGCAATATTTTATTGGTTTCTTGTTGTTGATAATTGAATAGGGGTTCTTGGGAGATACCCATGTCTTGATTGATTATTGGTATTTGTTGTGTAGGAGTTTGATTGTTTACTGGAGATTTATAATCAATTGTAGATTGTAATTCCTTTATATTAAAAATACCCTCATCAATCAAATCTTGAATTGAACATCTTAAATCTTTACATTTTTGTGTCATATGTCCATCCACTCTATGATATTCACAATGTAGCTCAGGTTTAAATCAATCTGCTGTGGTATCAGGTTGTCTTATGGAAGGGAGTTCAATCCTATTTGTGTCAAGTAAATACTTGAGAATTATATCCATTGGTTGATTGAGCTTAGTGAATTTGTGTGATGAAGGTTTTCGAGAGGTTTTTGATACGAGCCTTAGGAATTCCATCATAAAAGGACCTAATGGTTTCTCGCCTCTACTTTCTTTATTATGGCTAGAATGATGACAGGAAGATTGCGAAGTATGAGGTGAGTGCATGGTAGAATCGAAAGAATAAGTATTTTCTTGTTGAAATGGATGTGTTGTGTTGAAAGAAGAATATTGAAAGGGTGGAGGAGGATTGTATGTGGATCGATAGGCATAATATGGATATATGGGAGAATAGATAATATCGTTATGAAGAGGATTGGCAAAGGGATTGTCATGTTGGGGTAAGGATGAAAAATAAGAAAAGTGTGATGGAGGTGGTGTTGAATAGGGATGAGGTTGGTCATAATCAACAAATGTATTTAGCTGAATTCTTCCAACATTACTGATGGGCTCATATTGATTTGAGTAAAAACTCATGGTTTCTTTAGTACTTCTAAAAGTAATATTTAGTATCTACTATTTATAATTGAATCTAAAACATACAAACTTGAAATGATGATTTTGTTAACTTTTTTTTTTTTTGTATACATATATGTATTTTTTTTGTTTTTTTATATTTTTGAATCAGAAAGATGCCTATGTTATTCACGTCGGGTTCACCAAAATGTATCGTTCCAAATTTTTTGCACCCTTACCTTCAGGCTAAAGGATCCATGCCCAAAAGGGGGATGCAAGAAGGATGGGACGGTACCTCGGACTGAGAGGCCCTTTGAAGGTCGCGCCTCTCGGGGGAGGGGTATTAAGGTGATTTTTCGATGGATGGTGGGGTTCACCAGGAAACTTTTAGTGGCAGTTTCCATGCCTAGGGTAGGAATGAGTTTGATGTGTTCAGTTTTACATTTAATCATTCAAATCCTAGGTTTGGCCAAATGAATCTAAGTTGTCCTATATGAAATGCTGATTATATGAATACATAAAACATAATTAAACATAAAACACAAATAATATGCTAGATGAGAAAAACCATACCTGATTCCGAATGTCTGATGGAGGTTCTAATTTTTGAAGCAATCCAGATCACCTTTGATCTGACAGGATCGTCTCTGATCTACCAGGATCATCTGAGATCTGACAAATTTGTCCTGTAATCACATAAATAGATGAGAAATACAAAAAAATGTAGCTATACTAATAAAGTAAAATGGTGTAAAATGATAATAATGATGTTAAGATGATAATTACAAATAGAAATTTAAGTGGATTACAATGTTTTAATGACAAATTATGACTTTATTATGCACTTAAGCTACATGGGTGAACTCCAAGATGTAGAATAACAAGAAATAACAATAAGATTAACTGGATGCAGAATAAAACAACAGAAAATAATAGAAAAATGCAAACTCTGGGCACTGATTGCCCCCAATGTTGGCTGCAGTCGAAATCATCTACAAAATACGAAATCGTCTCAAATTTTGATGTGATCGTCTGAGATCATACTGGATCGTCTACGATGATATGATCTTTCTTCGACTAAAGAATAACAAATTTCTTGCAAGAGAATTTAGAAAGGATAAAAGAAAATAGTAATCTAAGGTACTATAATGCGTGTAGAACTCGATTTATAGAAAATTTCAGCCAAGGGAATGTCAGGGGCAAATCCTAAGGTTTAAATAGGCTTAGGAAGGAGGTTGGGAGGTTGGAGATCATCCCAATTTGGGAGATCTCCAATGGGGGAGGTCTCTAACCGTGCAAACACGCTTTTGCCCCGGTTAGAGATGCCGTTGAAACAGAAGCTAATTATGAAAAATCAATTTTGGGACGAAATCATTTGGACGTTCTGCTCTAGATGAATTCGTCCGATATGAGGCGATATCGTCTGATCGGCGACGATATCGTCCAACGGTCACAACAAATCCTAAAAATGGCACGAAAAATGGGGAAAGCGATTTAAAAGGCGGTTAACAGGCGGTTCGGGGTTAAAATTCAAATTTGAATTATTTACTAAGGTTTACAATGCCAATTTTAGGGTGCTACACCCAGATACATCATAAGTGGGAATAGCATTAGATATAGCCTGGGGAATGACATCCATTTGGGCTAATCTAAGGGGACCGGTTGTGTTCCATTCGGGGTACTTATGTAATGGCTAATTGGGAGCCACATTTTGTGCCATACTTCCTGCTGCAGGTCTTATTGGGGGAACTACTAAATTTTATTCTAGAAGCTATTCCTCCTCAAGGAAATCTTGATCTAAAATTCTAGCAACAATAGCCCCTCTGTAAGGTAACTCATAGTAAAATTAGGAATTAGGGTTATTTATTTTGAAATACATGGTATACATAAAAGGCTACTGGTCTACAGGGATAATCCTTTTTTTTGGGTCTAATGACCAAGGAGTCACCAGGTGAAATTTCTTTCCTCTTCTTGTAAGTTCAATACAATTCACCAAATCTTGATTCCTTTGGGTTGAGATAACAATACTTATTATATGGGTTTTGTGTTCCTTGTGAACTGGTCCCATCGGGTATGCCAAAAACTATTGGGCACTAAATTGCACCAAGTTTTCACTCGACACTATGGTTATCTATATTCCTATTTTATGTCCAGACTTACACCCGATAGCTACAACTTAGCACTCAAAATTGGATGGACCAAAATAGGGGTTTTCGATCCAACCTCCAGAGTAGGTTGGTTTCTTGTCAACTTAACAAGTTGTTGACACAATTATGCTCACTTAGGGTTTGAAGTTTAGGGTAAGATAATATTAGGGTTAGGGAATATGAATAATAGTGGATGGATAGGTTAACCTGCAAAACCCGATAATTAATGAAGACTTTTATTAACCAAAAAAAAAATAGTGGACGGATAGGTTAACAACATTGCACTACCATAGGAAGCTCCCAAAAACCATACCGAAGACATATACTCAGACCAACATTATCTCAAATTAGATTATTACTTATTCATTAATGCACAACATAGAAATATTGCAGCAAGCAATTTCAATATCCAGATAATGATAATCCAAATAATAGAATTCACCAAAACCTAGATTTCATAGAAATGTACTCCCTAACAACATAGAACAAAATCATAAGCAAATTTTAATTATTGTAACAACTAGTAATCTATTAATTAGGCACAAACTAACCATTAAAGCATACCATATCCCTAAAGGTCTGGTCACATTGGAGAACCTATTTGACAATAATGATAGGTCTACAGGCCATAAGATGGAATTTGACAAACTTAGCTATAAGGAAGCTCAGATGGAACCTGACAAAGCCATCAAAGTAGGGATGAAAACTACAAATAAAGAACTGGAAAAAATCATGGAATTGTGTAAGGAATTTCTAGACACCATTTCCTGGAACTAGATGACCTAAAGGTTTACTCAAATGAAATAATCCAACACATGATAAAGCTCCATGAAGGCACCAAGCCTTTCCATCAAAAGCAATGGCTAGGAAATCCAAAAATATAAGCCTTGATGAAGCAAGAGTTGTTGAAACTGCTAGAAGCTAAAATTATATATCCAATCAAACACTCAACATGGGTCGCCAATCTCGTCTTGGTTAGAAAGAAAATGAAGATATCCAATTATGCGTTGACTTTCACAATTTGAACAAAGCTTCACTCAAATATCATTATCCTCTCCCACAGATTGACCAAATTTTACATACAGTTGTAGGGGCAGAAAGGTTTTCTATTCTAGATGGTTTCTTTGGGTATAATCAGGTATGGGTCAAAGATGAAGACCAGTTCAAAACAATGTTCACAACCAAATGGGGAAAATTTTCTTACCAAATGATGCATTTTGGGTTATCGAACACTAGAGCAACTTTACAAAGATCCATGGATGTAGCCTTCGAAGAACTCATAAACAAGATAACAGTGATATACCTGGATGACACGACAAGTTTCTCTCACATAAAATAAGATCATATAACACACCTCAGGAGAGTTCTAGAAAAATACTGAGAGTTTGGAATCTCTATAAACCCTATGAAATCTATTTTTGTTGTGGAAGGACTTTTACTTGGTCATGTAGTTTCAAAGTCCGGTCTAGCCATAGACCTGAACAGAGTGAAAGCCTTGTTGGAACTTCCCCTCCCCCTAAAAAAAAAGGGCTTACAATCATTTTTTGGTTAAATCAATTTTGTACACAAATTCATATCAGACTTCGCACAAATTGTTAAACCTATGATATAATTGTTAAAAAAGGATGCAATATTTAAATGGACAGATGCAATAAAACAAGCTTTTAAACATATCAAAGAGCAAATAGCTCAAACTCCTACCCTGGTGAACCTAAAATATTCCAAGTACTTTATCTTATATGATATGGTGGAACAAGAAAGCTACGCCACAGTTGTCACGTAGAAGGGAGCTGAAAATGAAGAAAAGCCAATAGCTTTTCTGAACCAAAATATATAGGAACATGAGAAAAAGTATAACTTCATAAAAAAATAAATTTATGCCATAATGAAGTCCCTAAAAATGTTTAGGCACTTATTATCACAGAGTAAAATTATTGTCTATACAATTCACCCCGACGTACAAATTTTCATCATACAAGGAGAACTTGGGGATACAAGAGCCGGTTGGGTCACCAAAATGTAATAATATGATGTAGAAATACACCTAGCTAAACTAGTTAGAGGTAGAGAACTATACCAAGAACTCACAAAACAAGCTTTGTTAGAATATGTAGCCTACCAGGCTCAGGAAGTAACATCAGATGAAGACCAGCTTTCATAACAGCTTGATTGGGCAGATGAGTTGATTAGGTATTTTCAAACTGGAAGATGTCCAATAGGCTTGAATGCTTCTCAACAAAGGAGATACTGGTTTCAATCTCTAAAATACACTTTATTGCCAGAGGGACTATATAGGAAAAAATTGGATGGAGTACTGCTTCGATGTATGTTAGAAAAACAAAAATAGAAAATTTTAGAAGAATTTCATAAAGGTCTATCATGAGGGCATTACTATAGGAGAACCACCACCTTAAACATAATAAGAACTGGGTGCTACTAGCCGACTATTTTCATATATGCCTTTAAAATCACAAGAAACTATGAAGAATATCAGAGGTATGTCGAAAGAAATAGAAATGCTCCATTGCCTTTAAAATCCATTCAAGTTGAACCATTCCAGCAATGGGGATTGGATTTCATAGGAATAATAGAACCAAATTTATAATAAGGGCATAAATACATCCTCATAGCCACTAATTATTTTACGAAATGGTCAGAAACAATACCCATGAAAAAGGAAGACCAAGAAGTAGTAATGGAATTTGTAGAGAGCCTGATCACAAGGTTCGATATCCTAGACGATTTAGTCATGGATAATTTGTAGGCACCAAGATGATCGATTTTACTTGCAAATATGGGATATACTTAAATACATCCTCAAACTATTACCCTCAATGAAATGGACTAGCTGAGTCCACTAATAAGAACCTACATAGGATACTAAAATGAACTCTTAAGGATAATAAGATAAGTTGGCATTATCTCATAAATCAAATGCTTTGGGCTGACATAATTATGATAAAAAATTCTATCAACACATATCCCTACTCTTTGGTCTATGGTAAAGAAGTCATCCTCCTAGTGCACATCGAGATACCAGCCCTTAAACTATTGAATCTATCCGGGACAGAGGAGGTAGAACCAATGGAAAATAGGTTGATCCAACTCCTACAGCTAGAAGAACAGAGCAGGCCTATAATCACTACCAAAAGCATACATTCACAATGAAGGGATGGTTTGATAATAAAACCACCTTAAGTAACTTCAATGTAGGAGACTTAGTCCTAAGATGGAATGAGAAGAGGTCTAAACTAGGAAACCATGACAAGTTTGATACTTTCTGGGATGGCCCTTTTGAGATAACTGAAGAGAAGAAACACAACTCTTTCCAATTGAAAGACGAGCTGGGCTAGATTCAACCCATTCCCGTTAATGAATTCCACCTAAATATGTATTACAAATAATTGGTTTATGCCCATATTTACATGTATTTTCATGTATTTTTCTATGTAAATATGTTTACTTTTTTCTCAAGTTGTCTCATAATGTCGCGATAGCATGAATTTTTCGGTACTCAAGGTACCCTTCAAGAAATTTATCATGATTTCATGACTTTTGGGTAGCAGAGTGCCTTGCCAAGGCACAATGTTGTGATAGCATGAATATTTTGCCACTCAAGGCCCCCTTTAAGAAATTTGTCATGATTTCATGACTTTTGGGTAGCAGAGTGCCTCACCAAGGCACAATGTCGTGATAGAGCGAATTTTTTGGCACTCAAGGCCCCCTTAAGTAATTTTGATGTGATTTCAAGAATTTTGGGAAGCATAGTACCTTGCCAAGGCACAATGTCATGATAGCATGACTTTTTCAACACCTAAGGCCCCCTTCAGGAATTTTGTCATGATTTTGCAACTTTTGGGTAGCAAAGTGCCTCACCAAGGTACAATGTCATGATAACATGAATTTTTTAGCACTCAAGGTCCCCTTTGGGAAATTTGTTGTGATTTTACGAATTTTGGGTAGTAGAGTGCCACATTAGACCTAAAATTTTGAGCAGTAGTGTGCCACATCAAACCTAAAATTTTGAGCAGTAGTGTGCCATGTTAGACCTGACATTTTGAGTAGTAGTGCACCACGTCAGACCAATTAAATTTTTTAAGCAATAAAATTGGTTCCCTCGGGATCATAAAGGGCACCGTTTTAAGGTATCACCATATCCGTAGATTAAATCACGTTAGAAGTAGTGCCATTTTATTGGCTTGGGATATCAACAAGACATCTTATTGGCCTAGATCATAAATGGTATCTCGAAGTTGCTGGCCCATAAAAGCTGGCACATGCACCAAAACTCTCACCAACTTTCTAGAAAACAACATTGGAAAGCGCATTGAACCATAATTACTCTGCATCACTTTGATAGTTAATTACATGCCTTTTGGGCACAAGCATACACAACCAATTATATCGCTAACCCTCCGCCTTCCTCTTTCGTCTTCTGTATTTTCAATTTTTCTTCTCACTATGTTTTTATTGATCTCCCAGAAAGTCTTACAACTTTCAAAAGATGCCCTAGATTTTCTCTGAGTCCTTGAATTTTAGGTAGCATCACCATGATGGCTACACCTCCAACCACTACTTCTCTGTATATGTCTTCCAAAAGGAAAAGAAGTTCTAGAAAAAAGGTAAGCAACTTTGTGGATCCTGACGGCCATATTATAGACACAAAGCTGATATGGAAGGACCTGAGGAAAATCTGCAAAGATATAGCAATCAAGATGACTACAAACATATCTCCTTTGAGTCTGAGTACCTTACCCTATCACTCCATTCTCTACTGGTATGTTCTTCCTTAGGTTCACCCCTACCCTGAGCTAATCAGGGCGATGGTGCAATTTTATGATGTCAAGAATAGAGTGGTCATAAATTACCAAGGAGAGACCCTTTTCATGATAGATCCTGATACAATCAGGGTCATTTTTTCCCAGGGGGTCAAACCTCGAGTTCCTCCTATATTGTTTGATCTGACCAACTATGTGAAGTACTATCTGAACACCCTAAGCATTATGGCTTTTCTCCAGCTAAATCTAATAGATGCTTCCTCTGGTAATTCCATATCGTAATCCCCCATTCCCATGTCAAAGTTTAAAAATAAGGAACTCTTATCTATGTTGGCCATGGTAGCGGGATTAGAAGATGACTCTCAGGTCCATGGGTGGCAAGTTGCGATGGCACATTGCATATCCAATCCTAAATTCTATAACATAACATGCTTGGACCGGAACAAAGTTCCACTTTTCTTTTATTTGCCATATTACCTTACCCAACAACTGTATGCAGGCATTTTTAAGTTGCAAAAAGAAGCCCTAGATACATTTAGGTGCTCTTGATATTTGGTTTGGCTCTTTTTATTTTTTAAAGAAAAAAATTTAAAATTTATCTCCATTAGTAAAAAAGATGCAAAGGGAGAACATATACCTATCTATGAATGGACACTGCTTCTCTTGAATGTGGGTCCATACTATCAGTTCAATATGGAATTCTTGGGCCTTGATTTGCAAATTGTGCTAGGCCCTATTCCATGAATTCCTAAGTAGATGGAAGAGACCCTGAGACATCCCCAAATAGAAGAAGGGGACTGGTTCATCCTGACTCAAGGAGTTGTCATCAGGCTTTATGGATTCACATAGAAGCCCTTCTTGTTGCCTTACTACTTCACCAAATATCTTTTTGTCATAGAGTACATAAGACAACAAGAATTCATAAATTGTACATTTGGTACAAGCATCCAGAATACCCATACTTGCCTCATTCCCTTTCATTATGAAGGGGTAACTATGTCAAAAAAGGGAGATCATAAAAAATAGCTCAACTGTTAAGAAGCATGAAGCTAGTAGAGCTTCCACATAGATGGAAATATGATACTGATGATATATTTTCTAAGAGGCAAGCCACTCTAAATAAGGCCCCTTTGCAACAATTCCATACCTTTGATAGGGAAATTGAAAAACAGGGTAGAAATAACAATGAATATCAGCCACTCAAATGGCATGTCGATAGGATGCAACCAATACCTCCATGGCATGATTTCTATGAGCATTTGATGGATTACAACTCGGATTTGAACCTGGCTCATAAGCTTGACATCAAAACCATGAATAAAATAGTGAAAAAGTAAAATGACTGGGACAATGCTAAAATCCTAGCCTGGTGGTAAATGCGGTGCCACATTCAAACCTTCACAAGGTACGGGCTCAAAATGGACACAAAATTTTGCATAAAATATGATGAGTACCATCAGAATTGGTTCGAGACTTTGGCGAACAAGGTTTCGCTTGGAATAGATGGCATCCATTTCAATAATGACATAGAGAAGGAAAAGGGGAAAGAAATTTTAGTTGAGCATACAAAAGCTCCAAAGAATATATGTAGGCAATATCTTCCTCCTTCAATAATAGACACAGATTATGATGAAAGTGCTCCGCTCAAATAGAAGAAGTCAGCTCCAAAGTCAAAGAAAAGAAAAATAGAATAATAATCTTCTAAAGAATCCAAACAACAAAAATAGGAGCAACTACACAAAGAATTGGAGTAATTGGAGAAGCATAAGGAAGAGGAGGAACTAGAGAAAATATAGGATAAATAAGAGATAGGGGAAAGCTCTGGAGCAATGTCTGACCATGAGTATATGATCAAAAAAGTGGCCAAAATAGCAGAAGAGCCTCCCCAAAAAGATCCTCCAAGCAGGGAGAAAAATCTGCCACTAGTGACTGATGATGCAGATATTTCAAGCCTGAAGCATATAGCAAAAATTTACACAAAACAATTACTAGAGACCAGGGGGACTGATCCACAAAAATATTGGGAAATATCTCCAATCAACCTTGATACTTCCTCTTCTTCCTCTCATTCCTAGAGAGTTTTCCCTTCCTATTTTAAGGATCAAGGTAGTCCTTTGCCATCATATTCCCATTCAAACCCATAATTGCCTCCTAAATCCCTTTAATTCACCCAAAAAACTCCACCAACCTCACCTCATCAGATTTCCACAGAGTCTCCTTCTAAACAGATAAACATGAAATCCTCTATGCCCACTACTCCATTCCCTTACTCCACAAAACTGTTAATTTTCCAATCCCTACAAGGTACCTCTTCTGCTAGTAATTCTACTATCACCAAGTTCCAAAATCTAAATAAGGCTACTACGAATGCTGCTACATGGCTAAAGTTGTGGAGCTCCCCAAGTGCCACTAATATGGCCCATGTTTGGGAAGGGACAGTAATGGACCCAATCAGAATGAAATCATCCACTATGAAATTGACCCCCCTAGTTTAGAAGCTTGAAAAGCAAATGACTTTGGATGATTACCAGGTTGAGATCACTATAGAAGACATGACCCAGATACCAATGGAGTACGAGTGGAGCAAGGCTCAAACTCACATCAGGATTATTTATTTGAATGCAGAGCATTACAAAGAAAAATTCCTCTGAGTAGAGCAAGCCTAAAAATTTCTAGAAGAGGCCTTCAACCAACATAAAATCATAGGAAAGACTCTAAAAAATTAAGCCAAGAAGTAGGAACAAAAGTTCAATCTAGATAATCCCTTTCAGGAAAAGGTACTACTAAATTTTTTAATAAAGATCATCCATTCTAGTTCTAAGCTCATTGGTGTTACAAGTATGTATGTGTTGTTTATTGCTAATTAAATCTAAATTGAATGTATCATGCATTAATTCTTACTCTAAATTTATGTATCATGTTTGGTTAGATATGCAATTACCCTCAAGAACATGTTGTGTTTAAATAGATACTCACCAAAGGGGTTTAGTTTCTATGTCTTGAGTTATATTATGCTTTTATACAAAAGACTATGATAATTGTTGTGTTGTTTCTTAATCTGTACTACTTTATTCTCCTATAATTGGCTATATTTTAATCCATTTACGCATTCCCTTATCTCTCCCTTTTACCTAACAAAGTAAAGAACCAACCTTATCTAGAGATTGAACCAGATAAACTCAGTTTGAGTCTGGTCTTTCAATTTTGGCAAAGTCTTGGGAACAAAAGTAAACAAAGGTAGGCTTTGTTCCAACAAGATCTATACTTCAAGTACCATGTGTAGAATGGGTATGATGTGCAGATGCACTACAAGTTTAAACATCGATTACAGGATATGATCAATAAGAATGATATTCAGGTCGATAACCCTATTGCACCAAAAAATGAATAAATAGGTGTTGTTAAAAACCCATTTCCTACTCATGAGTAGCAGGAAAAGATAGTACCACAGGTGAATGAGGTCTATCTAGCACCTCCTAAACAACGGTTCATCAGAATAGTCAACATAATGATAAGGAATAAGCATTATCCAAGTCAAGTCGCATCACCTACGACTTCAAGCGATATTCCTTCAACATCACAACCTATGCAACCTCCATTGAAAAACCTTGCACCTCATTTGGTAATCACAATAAAGAGTAAGCTTGCTTAGAGATTTTGAATAACATCATCTAGGCTCTCTATCTATGATATTATTGAACATTCTCCACCTTACCATGATCTTATGTCGTCTTTATAGACCTTGAGCTCTTTAAATATTACAACTTGGTGTAACAAATCCCTGAGTAACCTTACCATTAACCCATCTGGAATTCCAACCAAATACATCCATCCAAGGTTCAACTCCTTCACCATCACCTTCCATTAATCCATCACCATCTTATTCCATACTATCCTCACCATCGACACTTCTAGATATGCCTTCATCATCATCGAACCTCTACAAAGGAACATGGGGAAGAGGCCTATTTGTGATATCCCTCCAACCATATCTACAATCTCCACAAAAGATATTCCTAGTCCAACATATGAGGAACCACCTCATGAGGTAAATATTAATTCAACTAAAGCCTCACTTTCATCTCATCCATATCTGCCACCATAAGTCATAGTCCATATATATGCTAATGGTTTAGAAGAATACCTGGGAAGGAGTATCACAAAAAATCCTACCATTGAGATAGTACAAAATATGGGTCAACCTCATCTTCCCATAGGTGACATCGTACCTCTAGTATTAACTCCAAATAAAATAAACTTCATTTATGGGGGTCTTGACTATGGCATAGAACCATATCAGTAGCAAGAAGAGGATGAAGAGCTCTTTTCTAAGGATTTAATTACATGTCCAATCCTAACTTTTCCATGATATATCTCCATCTCTACAATTGGCATGGCTATGGTTTGGAGTTGTATGAACAAGGTACTCACATTCCTTACCAGTCATAATATCAAATGCCATATGATAAGTCTAGTTTAGGACACAATAAGTTGATACTTCTTGATGTACTCATTGATAATTTAGAATGCCTGAGTCTAAACTATAGGGATGAGCTTGCACGTGATCCCTATGCCAATCCCGATTGATGAGCACCAGAAATGCTCATTTTATATACACTTTTAAGGGGCATCATTACTGGTTTAATTAGCATATGAGATGTATTTTATATAACTTATGCATATAATTGATAGAAAATCCAGTATTATGCTTGATTGGTGTTTTTAGTAGAAAATGTGTATAAATGTAGGTGTTGGTACTAATTTGGTGTTTTATAGTCTACATCCACTTGGACCTGGAATACTTCTACTTTTAGAGACTAAAGCATAGAAGTAGGCACATTACTAATGCAGAAGGTGCCAAACAAAATTAGGTGCCTTCCTGATGGAGAAGGTGCCAAGCAAAAGTAGGCACCTTCTTGATGTAGAAGGCACCCAGAAGAAGTAGGTGCCTTCCTGATGGAGAAGGAACCTAGCAGAAGTAGGCACCTTCTTGATGTGAAAGGCGCCCAACAAAAGTAGGCGCCTTCCTGATGGAGAAGACGCCCATCAGAAGTAGGCACCTTCTCGATGGAGAAGGTACCCAACAGGAGTAGTCACATTCCTCATGCAAAATGTACCTCCACACCTCCATACTTTGCAAGATTGACCAAGAAAGCAAGTGGAAACATGTTGATCATTGACTCCACATCATATGCACCAAGTTGGGATAGCCACAAAAACACGTGAAGACAAAGGAGATATTTTATTCTATGCATTATATTAAAATAAATAAGACACTTCTATTATTAATTGATCAATTGGATAACTTTGTAAGGTGAGCATTTCTCCTCACGCTCATGAATCAATTGAAGCAATGATTTATCGGTAAAATGATATGCGTAATAGACAACGTGAAGAATCAGATCCATTAGTGACTAAGGAGGACAACCATCCGAATGGATTCATTATTTTTGAACATATTCTATTCTGATAAAAATAGAATACACCTGATTTATCCTACGGGTAAAATTAGTGCATGACTGTTATTATTAGTGCATGCTTGTTAGGATTGATTGGTTGTCCTATTTTTTGTGTATCTACTGTAACTGCAAGTCTAAAATAGACTTGCCTAAAAATATAACAAAGGAAGGTTGTGCATTGTATAAATGCACAGTTCTTCCCTGAGAGAAAGGACGATGATTAATTTTATAGAGGAGCTGATTTATTTCACTTCTTGTAAAATTTATTAAGAGTGCAATTCCTCTTATTTGAACAAGCTCTATGCAGCTAGCTGGGCAAAATATCTGTGGGAGCTTGGGCCCACTCCCTACAGAAGTCCTCCCCTGTTTCATTTTTGTTATTTGTTTTCATTAGATTAGATTTATTGCTTTATTTATTTAGTTGTGTGTTTTCTTTTCAGCACATTTATTTTCCTGTACATTTATTTTTTGTATTTCATTTTCAGTATTTTAGTTTGTAATTTATTTTCTGCACTTAGTTTATTTAGTTTGGATGAAATCAAAATGCACATACATCCCCCACCAAACTAAATAAGGTACAACCAGATTTGTTCCCCAACACTACAGGCATATACTGTGCATGACACTCGTAAGTTTATGAACTTACCGGATTGATAATTTATGGAAGAGAAATGAATGTTTTTCCAAACATGAATTTTTGCTCACCATTTTGGCGTTGTTGTCGGGGAGTGTCTAAACTGTAGTGTTCTGATTTACAGGTCAGATAAAAAGCCCATTTAAAATTACCTGTAAATATTTTATCTAAGAAGTATGAGTCCACCAAGGACCTTTTTATAGGGCCAAAAATAGTTGTCGAAACAGTCAGAGCCAAATCCCATAAGCAACTGTTTGCATTTTCTAACTTCTGAGGTAAACATGGGAATGAATAATGTACCAAATCAAGTGTAGAAGTAGGAATAAAATGTGTTTTTAAAAAAAAATTAGAAAAATATAGAAATTAAGGATTTCTATCATGTTCGAAATGGTTTCAAAAAATCAAAATAAATAAGCACAACCCAGGTCTGATTGAAAATTTTTAGGGACGTGTTTTTATACAGAAACCATTTAAAAATTGTGCCTCTAGAAGCTTAGTTTTAAATTAAAAATTTGTATACGCTTGAACTTTTTGCAATGTATTAGTAAATTTTTTCTAATGATGAAATTAATAGCAGGAAAAATAATAGAGAAATTTTTTTAAAATAACATCTTGTTATGAAGTATGCTCTTCACTTGCGCTTAAGGCGACCTGGTGAATCAGAAACTAGCATGTGTTTTTTAAATACTGCTATGCCATGTTTTCTCCAAGTTTCCAACTTGCATATAGTCATTTTTTAGCCTGCATATTTTGCCATTATGTCAAAAAAATTGGTTTTGAGGTAAAAGGAGGAAATTGCTCTTCCCATGCTACAACACATCAAACTAGTTTATAATGAAATTAATGATTTTTTAGAAGACTAGTTTATATGTAGGCATGTGAGAGACCCCACCTTCATGATTGCCACCAATAGCACAATGTACACTATTTACAATGTTCATGAAAATGAGAAAAAATATCTTCTATTGAAAAAGGCTCCAAGTTAAAATATAGATAAAAAAATAGAAGCTTTATTTTTGTTACTTGTTGGAAGAAAGTATCCTCTTTCCCTAGGACTAGGTTGGTCTAGAAGGGAAATGAGAAATATCCAACAGATCACTAAATAAAGCAAGGGAGGAGTCGAAAGTAATCAAAAGATAAATATATATATATATATAATGAAAAAAATTGAAAAAATTAAAAATTAAAAAAAAATAGTTAGATTTTATTTGCCTTTAGTTTAGATTTTTCTTTTATGTTTTGTAGAACAACATGAAATGCGATGTAGAAAAATAAGGATGTGTCTATGAAGATTTTTTGAATTGAGATTCATACATGGAGTTTGTAATAGCACTATATAAACTGTCTCATGTAAATGATCGTGTAGCGTCCAATCTAACAAGTTAAAACTAGCAGAGTTTTTCCTTGGAAACATTGGCACTTAAAGGTAGGCTAAGTAACCCTGATCAAGAGAAAGGCTTCTAGCCCAATGTGGTTGTGGAATTTTTGGAAAACATTTGTTGCAAGGTGCATGACTGTTACAGCCTAGATGATAAACAAAATCAGATATGCTACACCAAGTGCAAGAGAAGAGTGTCGAGACAATGTTCGAGTAACGGTCAACGAGCTCCATTAAAAATCACCTCACATTTGTGAGAGTGGATCAGACATCGGCATGGGGGAGACCCCATACCATATCAGTAGCTTGGATGAATTTTCAATAATTCATTTAAAAAAAAAAAAAGAGAAAGAAAAGAAAAAAAGAGAGAAAGAAAAGGAAAAAAAAAGAAAAAAAGAGAAAAAAAGGGAGGATACGTGAAAAAAAATGATGAAGTGAAAGATGCCTTGATCATCAATAATGTGCCTTCCGCATGAAGAAGGTGCCATACAATGGAGGTGCCTTCCACATGAAGAAGGTGCCATACATTGGAGGCACCTTCCGCATCAAGAAGGTGCCATACATTGGAGGTGCCTTCCACATCAAGAAGGTGCCATACATTAGAGGCACCTTCCACATGAATAAGGTGCCATACATTGGAGGTGCCTTCCACATAAAGAAGGCACCATACATTGGAGGTGCCTTCCGCATCAAGAAGGCACCTTCCATAGTAAGCATACACCTTGACATCTAGGGTGCCTTGATCCATTTCCCGCACTTGGGTGGTTTGATGGGTTTGATGGCACAAGGGACAAAAAAAAAGAGGAATAAGTGATGAGGCACCTTGATGGCATACAATAGAGGTGCCTTGATAAAAAAAAAAAATTATGCAAATCCTTCCAATGAAAAAAATGCACAAAAAATGTCTTGTTTAGCATAAAAATTGTTTTCTTATTACTTTGCAAGAAATCATGAAACGAATGCAAGTTGCAGGCATCTTGAGAGCCAGGTCTAATAGGCACATATTCATGACTCCTATTTTTCTACTTTCATGTGTGCAGGTAATTGTGCCCTCTGAATGCAATCTAAAGGTATCCTAAGAGCTAGGGCCTCAGGCACAGGCATGATTCTAGTTTTTGTGTGTATAGTTTTACAAGACATGGCCATGAACACAATTTATAGGTAGATCCGGATTAAAATAGGCCTAAAATATGTGACATATCATGCCCTACAATTAGGAGTGCGGCAAAGCGGAAAAGGCACTTACTTCCCACCAAGAAGAGAGTGCCTACAATCATTCCAGTACAGTTGTGCCTTTTTCCACCTAGAGGAAGGCACCAATAAGTGATGTTCTTCTCCCTTGATGGGGGTGCTTGTTGTTCAGTATGGGACCTGATGTTCAGAAGGCTGCAGAATTTTTGTGTAGAGGGACCTATTGCTGGCAACAAGGGCATCACCAATTTAAGCGAGGGAGAATAAAAAAATGGTAAATTATGGTTGTGATGCTGGATTTGTTAAATCCACACCTATAGAAGAAATAAGAACAACGATAATTAGTGGTGTGGGGAAGATGGCAGCCAAAAGAAAAAATAAATAAATAAATAAATCAAATCTCCAAGGGAACCAATGTACAGGCAACATGGAAAATTTTCACACAATCAACATCATACACATCAAAATCTACGAAATTCACCCAGGTATATACTGTTATTTTTTGTTAATTATGTGTATAGTTATTTAAAAAATCATTTCAATGTTAATATCAGTAGATGCCTCTGTAAAATATTTTTGTCAAAATCTCCCAGCCACATGATGTCTCGAATCAAAGAAAAAAATTATTATTTACCTCAGGAGCAATTGAAAAAAAAGAGAGATTAAGCTATGGCATTCACGTGAATAGATTTGGCACTATTCTATTTACTGCATCATGAGAAATTTGTAATGTGGAGCGCCAAAGAAAATATTTTAAACGGCTGATTTCAAACACTTGGACTCCAGCGAGTTTGCAATCTGCTGGTAACATGTACCCAAATCAGTGCAATATAGCACTCAATGGAAAAAAAAAACAACAGTGCTAAATGAAAAAAGAAAAATGCAGTGCTGAATAAAAAAAAAGCAGTGCTAAGTAAAAAACACAGCAGTACTGAAGGAAAAAAATAGCAACGCTCAATGACAGAGAAACAGAGATGTTGAAGGCCATTGAAAAAAAAAGAAAAAAAGAGAAGAAAAAAAAAATATATATATATATATATATATATATATTATTATCCCGGGGGCTGTTGTCATGAGGACATGACAATATTTTAGGCATGGTCAGCCTACGAGAGGGATAACTTTAGCTTTTGGTGCCACGAGGGTGTGGCACATGTTAGGCATGGGGGGATGATGAGCACCAGAAATGCTCATTTTATATACACTTTTAAGGGGCATCATTACTGGTTTAATTAGCATATGAGATGTATTTTATATAACTTATGCATATAATTGATAGAAAATCCAATATTATGCTTGATTGGTGTTTTTAGTGGAAAATGTGTATAAATGTAGGTGTTGGTACTAATTTGGTGTTTTCCAGTCTACATCCACTTGGACCTCGCATACTTCTACTTTCAGAGACTAAAGCATAGAAGTAGGAGCCTTCCTGATGTGGAAGGTGCCCAAAAGAAGTAGGCACTTTTATGATGGAGAAGGTGCCTAGAATAAGTAGGCACCTTCCTGATGTCGAAGACGCCCAACAGAAGTAGGAACCTTCCTGATGGAGAAGGCACCCAACAGAAGTAGGCACCTTCCTAATGTGAAAGGTTCCCAACAAAAGTAGGCACCTTCCTGATGGAGAAGGCTCCCAATAGAAGTAGGTGCCTTCCTAATGGAGAAGGCACCCAGTAGGAGTAAGTGCCTTCTTCATGTAGAAGGTGCCTCCACACCTCCATACTTTGCAAGATTGACCAAGAAGGCAAGTGGGACCATGTTGACCGTTGACTCCACGTCATATGCACCAAGTTGGGATAGCCACCAAAACACGTGAAGACAAAGGAGAGATTTTATTCTATGCATTATATTAAAATAAATAAGACACTTCTATTATTAATCGATCAACTAGATAACTTTGTAAGGTGAGCATTTCTCCTCATGCTCACGAATCAATCGAAGCAACGATTTACCAGTAAAATGATATGCATAACAGACAACATGAAGAATCAGATCCATTAGCGACTAAGGAGGACAACCATCCGAATGGATCCATTATTTTCGAACATATTCTATTCTGATAAAAATAGAATACACATGATTTATCCTACGGGTAAAATTAGTGTGTGACTGTTATTATTAGTGCATGTTTGTTAGGATTGATTGGCTGTCCTATTTTCTGCGTATCTACTGTAACTATAAGTCTGAAATAGACTTGCCTAAAAATGTAACAGAGGAAGGTTGTGCATTGTATAAATGCATAGGTCTTCCCTGAGATAAAGGACGATGATTAATTTTATAGAGGAGCTGATTTATTTTACTTCTTGTCAAATTTATTAAGAGTGCAATTCCTATTATTTGAGCAAGCTCTACGCAGCTATCTAGGCCGAATATCTATAGAAGATTGGGCCCACTCCTTGCATAAGTCCTCCCCTATTTAATTTATATTATTTGTTTTCATTAGATTAGATTTATTGCTTTATTTATTTAGTTGTGTGTTTTCTTTTCAACACATTTATTTTCCTATACATTTATTTTTTGTATTTCATTTTCAGTATTTTAGTTTGTAATTTATTTTCTGCACTTAGTTTATTTAGTTTGGATGAAATCAAAATGCACATACATCCCCCACCAAACTAAATAAGGTACAATCAAATTTATTCCCCAACACTGCAGGCATATACTGTGTGTGACACTCGTAAGTTTACAAACTTACTGGATTGATAATTTATGGAAGAGAAATGAATGTTTTCACGAACATAATTTCTGCTCACCACCAATAATATCCATTATTTGGGGGATTACTTCCCTAAAACTATTATAGATCAAGATATATCTCACGATTTCACCCAATCCTATGAAGTAGGTGAAATTTTGCATACTCTTCCATACGACAGTGAGGAAGAAGATCAAGGTCCTCCCTATGAATGGACAACTGATGATGAGTCAGATTACAAAGTAGAACCTATCGATTCTTCTATTTCAGATGGGAAATACACATGGATCATACCTTTGGATTATGAATATGATTTCTATCTGTGTGTTACCTTTACTAAATCCCATCTGGTGACAAATTTTATCTTTGGAGGAGCAAGCTCACCCACGTCTGCATCAACCACCTTCTCTTATTCCACTTCCACCTCAACCACCTCCATAAGTCTTGCAAAAACCTATTGTTAATAGACCCCATAAACCACCCAATGGATATCATCCATCCATCAACATGATTTCCATATATATTTTTGTGCCCTTGAATGATCTGAATAATCCATTAAAGCCATTGCACCTCGACATTGAGTCAATTGACTTTAATTGCAAATATTATCTACCATCTTCATCAGAGTATTGGCCATAGATAGGGGGTCCATACAAAGGTATCCTATAAACCCTTTTGTCACTTAAAAAGCCCCAAAGTTATCCATAAACCCTTTGGTCACCCAAAAATCCCTAAAGGTATCCATAAACTCTTTGGTCACCCAAAAATCCCCAAAGGTATCCATAAACTCTTTGGTCACCCAAAAAGCTCCAAAGGTATCCATAAACCCTTTGGTCACCCAAAATGCCCCAATGGCATCCAATAAGTCCATTTATCAAATGTATATACATATATATTAATCAAAATCCAAAAACATCATTAAAATAATAAAAATACAAAAATATTGCATTGCATATCATTGCATTATACAATCACTTGCATTAGGCATACCCATAATTGCATTTTGCATTTTAGAGTTTCTCATACATGTCTAGCACCAGGTATGTATACTAGAAATCCTTCACAGTCAAATTTATCAAAAGTCATCATTCACACCCGTCAACATTACAATTATTATTTCCATCCACATTTCCAACCCCTTGTATTTGTGTTTGTTTGCCTTCACCTAGTCATTTGTTAGAGGATGTCTTTAGGGTTTTTGGTCACTTAGTGATCTCTAGTTTTCCTTTTAGATTTTGTAGAAAGCTATCCTAATTTTTATAAGGTAGAGTCTTACTCTAATTATACCTTGTATACGCAAAAATCCCAACACATTTTCACATTAAATCCATATTTTGCACAAGGAAAGATAAAACCTACAAAATGGTCTAGGTTATCTTAAGTAAAATTTTTACCTTACTCATCTCCCTATGTGCATGGTTTAAAAATACTAATAATTAACAAAAGGACAAGATCCTCCTTCCCCAATTACAAAATAAATAGTGGTTTTCACCACTACCAAAAATCCCCAAAATAAACAATGGTTTTCACCACCAACAAAAGCAAAAAATAAAAAATAAAAAAATTGTGGTTATCACCACTCGCAAAATCCCTTGCTCACCAGAACAAAAATTAGTAAATCCCTAGAGCAATTTAAAAATAAAATAAAATAAGGGAGTACCAAACTTGAATCCCTGCAATTCTCAACATTTTACAAACCATGAGGTGATCCCGATTATAGGTTATGTGGCATCAAGCCTACCTGTAAATGGTGGTATCCTTATGCATGATGATATGTATGTCACATTAGCATCCTACTTTTGTACATACCAATGTTTGTATGCAGATGAGCTAGATTTTGGTAGCCTGTATTACCTAGTGGTCTAATATGGATCATGATACTAATAGGATGATCTCCAGTACATATGGGTTGCATCATGAAGAACACAAGCTTATACTTAGAATGGGGGTGAATAGTATAGTGCCCAATTTTTACTTTATTTCCAAACCAATATCAATTAATGTCCTTAATTGCAATAACCAAATATAGCAATGTGCATTAATAACTCCGATAACAATAGTAAGCAAGAGCACAAGTCACCACACACAATTGAGACACAAGATTTAACATGGTTCTCCCAATGTGGGGTACTCCACAAGATAATCTCCTTATAATATTTCACACAAAAATAAGGATCCTTATCCAATACAATGATTACTTTGATTTGCTCAAATCTAGGCAATATCTAGATCTGCTTAGGTAGACAATCCATTGATCTACTCAGCTAGGTAACACACTGATCTGCTTAGGTAGGCAATCCAATGATCTGCTCAGCTAGGAAACATAGTGATCTACTCAGGTAGGTAATCCACTGATCTGCTCAACTAGGAAACACACTGATCTACTTAGGTAGGCAATCCACTAATCTGCTCATCTAGGCAACACACTAATCTGCTCAACTAGGCAACACACTGATCTGCTTATGTAGGCAATCCACTAATCTGCTTAGATAGGCAACACACTGATACTCTTAGGTATGCAATACACTAATCTTATCATATAGGAAACACACTGATCTACTCAGATAGGTAATCCACTGATCTGTTCAGCTAGGCACTCTACTGATTTGCTCAACAAGCTCACACAGAACTTGTCCAAATATGCTCAACAAGTTGACACAAAACTTGTCCAAATCTGCTCAACAAGTTGACACATAACTTATCCAAATATGCTCAACAAGATCACATAAAAATTGTCCAAATATGATCAACAAGCTCACATAGAACTTGTCCAAATCTGCTCAACAAGCTCACACATAACTTGTCCAATTCTGCTCAACAAGTTCACATAGAACTTGTCTAATTCTACTCAATAATATCACACAGAACTTGTCCAAATATGCTCAACAATATTACTAAGAACTTTCTCAAAATCTATCCAAAAACTGTCCACAAATCTATCCCAAAAGCCTTCTCAAGGCTCAATAAATCATGCACAAAAAACTACCACAAATCTGTCCAAAAATCTATCCCAAAGACCTTCTCAAAGGCTCAACCAATCATGCTCAAGTAGCATTCAAATCTCATCCACAAATCTACAAAGGCAAGGCTCAATGATGAAATCAACAATGAATGGCAAAGCACTCTACGATGGATGACAACAACGATCCACAATGATCTCAACTCAAATCAATCTCAACTCAACTCAAGTCAACTCATAGAAGCATAAAGAGAATTGTTAAAGACTCAATATGTTCTAAGCTCAATCTCAACTCAAATCAGATTTATAGAATAGTTTGTTTCATGGAACTTGAACAATCAATTCACACATCACTTGACTAGGCTCAATCAACTCAACTCAACCAATCATCACAAGAGACATCTCTTTCTCACAAAACCCTAGTCCAAGCATGTATCAACCAACTCAAATATTTCCAACAATGCTCAACCACAAATATCACATAACAATGATACTCATGTTCTTTTCAAGTTCTTTGCATAACCAAGGGGCTTCAATGACTATGCTTATAAAATAGAGTTTAAACACAAATCTCAAAACAAAAAACCTTGAAGCATTCAACCAACCACTTTCGAAAAGGAAACCACAATCAATCCTTTTCTCTCTAATGATATTTCAGATATCAACCACCATAATAAATCAATAGGAGAATGTGCCCATAACTTTTATGAAGATGAAGAAACCTCTTTGGAAATCTGCCACACTCAACAAAATTCTTTTTCAACTTTCAACAAGGGTTATATATCATGATTAATATCACAACAAAAATATCCAAATAACACCTTATCACTCCTACTCAACAAAATGCATCATGTCCCCTTATGAAATAATTAATCACTTTTTGAAAAAGAACAAAACAATATTCACTTTTGAATCTCGTTACAAAAATAGAAATATCTCTTTACATACACCTTACTTCTCCCTCTAAGTAACTTAATCAAATAGCCCTCGAAATATTTTTTTCAACGATATATAATATGATATACTTCTAAAATGAAAATCACTATAAATCTCTCTTTTTATCAACATGCATCACAACCCTTATATCTCCTAGGGCAACCTTAGAAAAATAAAATATTAGGAAAAATTATTAACTTGCCTTTGTCCTCAGTGGGATTCGATCCCTAGTCACTGTCCCTGCACCACTCTAACTATGGTGCCAACAACCACGTGAGCCAACCGCTCACATAGAACAATGAGCACAAACCTTCTATTTGTTTGCTCCGAGCTTGTCCTCAAACACCACAGGCACCAAAAGAGTCCTCCCTTTCACTTTACAAAACCAATGTTGGCAATATTCGAACTTCGGATCTGCTAGTGCTTCAACACCTTACGCACCTTGGTATTGATGCTAGTCCACAAGCACCTACGATGCTTGGTAAGGGACCTCCCTTACTTTTATTGCCTCCTTTATCCGCTGGATTCGAACGAGTTGTGATGCCTTTTCTCCCTCTTCGAACGAACACCCTTTGCACACTCTTTAACACACTGGCACCTTTTGCTCCCTTAGCAATTCGAACACATCACCATCATCGAGGACATGGGGAAAATAATCAAAACATTTGGTGGCATATTTATATATGCCTTCCTCCTTTCTTTTGACGTCGACGCTATAAATTAAACTTTAATATTATGTGCCTCCTTTCTTTTGACGTCGGTGCTATAAATTAACTTTTAATTTTGAATTTAAATTTTAAATAATTTAAATTTTAAATAATTTAAATTTTAAATAATTTAAATTTAAACTTAAATATTTAAACTTAAATATTTAAAATTAAATATCTCCATCACTGGGGCACATTTTTTGATGAAATGAAAATCCAACCTCGGTTTTAATAAAAACCCATTTCAAATCTGCCATCCATGGTTTTAAATAAAACCTTTTATTTTGCCTGCCTTGGTTTTCACAAAAACCCTGTATATATCCATGCTTTCCAAAATATCATAAATGCTTATTTATGAAATACTTTGGCCACAAAAACTCAATGTGATCCATGTGACATCAATGACAACATAAAATACCTTAAATTTCTAACAATCTCCTCCTTTATCATTGATGGCAACACCTCTAATACAAATCACCACAGTCACTGAAAAAGCCATTTCTGAGAATCAAAGCTGCTCCCCATGACTCAAATATCTCTTTGGAGGCTGCTCCCCCTAACTCAATGCTCTCTTTGGAGGCTTCTCCCCCTAACTCAAATCTCTACCCCTTACTCAAATCTCTCCCCCTTTGACATCAATGGCAAAAAGGGACACCTATAGGGCTAAAATATATGACTCTTAAGCTTAGCCCCCTCACCACCTTCTCTCTTGAGGTGGTTAATTTTGGGGTGGAAGTACTTTTTTTTTTTAAGCAAAAAGCCTCTTGTGGGGCCACCTTGGTATGAGAGACCATGAACATGGGATTCTACACCATCAAAGTCACCCGGGAGTCGCACCCAGCCCTACCCGCACTAACATTATCAATTGGGTTTTGGGTACCCAATTCAAATTTTTGGTAGGGTGGAGATTCGAACCTGGGACCTCCCTTGGAGTATTGCCCTCTCCTCTCCAAATCACCTACAACACCGGGGTGGGGTGGAAGTACTTTTACTACCATATTACATTGTTTCTTTCCTCTATCAATTTCCTTCCATATTTTTCTGATATCCTTCTCTTGATAAATTACTTGATCTTCTTGTCTTGAACCTGTTTGACCTTCTTGCCTTGAACCTATTTGGAATTGAGTCCTACACCATTTTGCAATATGTCCAAAGTTATTGCAATTAAAACACTTGATATTATAGCCTTTGGATGGTGCCCAAATCCTAATTTTTTTCTTGAAATAATTTCCATATTCATTCATTTCTTGAACCCTGTATTATGAAGCTCTGTTTTCATGAACATTATGACCATGACCTCTAAATTATGTAGCTCTAAAACCAAAACCATGTTGCTCATTATATTTGAATTGAGAAGCTCTATGACTAATCTTGTTGCATAAGAAGCAATGTCCCTGAAAACCATACCTTCTTCCTTTGAAGTTTCTTCTAGCAAAATCAACTTCTTTGATCCATGGACCCTGTAGTGTATAGCCCTATGTCCAAATCCATTACACAAAAAACAATGTCCTTGAAAATCCCTTTGTTCATGCCTTGGTTTCTCATACCTTTTTTGACAATTATCCCTATGATCATTTTCAACTTGTGCATTGCATCCTTAAACCTTATTTGTAGTATCTAAATCCTTTTTCTTAATTTCTTCCTTTCTTTCCTCTTCAAGTATTTCTTTTACTTTTGAACTTGATTCACCTATCTCAAAATAAGATCCAAACTGAATATTTGGAGCCATAGGAACTTTGGAACTTTCTTCATAAAAATTAGGTGCTTCCTTGCTTTCATATTTTAGAACTTCCTTTCCTTTTGAGTGTGATTTCACAAACCTGAAATATGAGACCTTTGGTGCTTTGGAATCTTCCTCTTCCTTCTCTTCATTTGTGTCAAGTAGCAAATTGGCATCCATATTTATTGTCTTTGAAATACATGTTTCCTTCTTAGTGAAAATATATTGACCTTTTGAGTCATGTGATGGATCAAACTTCTCACATATGGAAAATCTCAATTATTTTAGATTCTCCTTAACCTATTGTAGTTGCTCATGGATATCATTGAAGCCTTCCTTTAGATCAATTGAGATATATATATTTTTTACAATATTCTCTTGTATAACTTCTTCTATTTGGAGTGAATGTTCTTCTTCTACTTCTATTATCCCATATAAAAACCCTTCTTCATATTCACTGTCACTAAGATCATTATCATCTTCTATAACAAACAAACTCTCATGATTTCTTTGACCATGCCTATTTCCTTGATGTGTCATATCATATTAACTATCACTGAATCCATTGCAATATCCTGATCTGTGATCTCTTTGACCATACACAAAGCATTGTTCTATTTCACATTCTATTCCAAGGAATATATGTTCTTCATTTTCATCATTTGTCTTGTTTCTATCACTGTGATCTGAGCTATCACTTACTTCTACAATGTAGTAAGATTTATTTTCCTTACGAAAAATTTTCTTCTTCTCATACCTTTTTTGCTTGTATTTGTCATCTTTGTCATGCTTATGCTTTCCATATTATTTTCTTTTGTGACCCTATTTTTCATCATCACTATTTTATTCATGTGGACACTTGTGTGCATAGTGACCAAGATCACCACACTTGTAGCATCTGAATTTCCTAATATCCTTGAAATTCCTTGAGTCCTTATTCCTTTTGATGAATTTAGCTTCCTCATAATTAACTGGATCTCTATATATCTATGGAACCTTACATTTATCTTTCTCTAAAGCCTTGAATGCAATCTCTTTTATTGGAACCTGATGCTTACTCACCCTCATATTATAAGTTGTGAGATTTACTTGTAGTTCTTCCATTGTTATCTTGTTGATATCCATTATTTCTTCTATTGCTAAAACATTTGCATCATACTTCATGGGAAGTGATCTCAAAACATTTTGATTAACTTCTGATTCTTTCATCTCAAATCCTAGGCCTCACATGGTGTTAGTAATCTCATCAACTCGAAGTAAAAACTTTGCAATATCTTCATAATCTTCCATTTTCAATTCCTCAAATATTTTTCTGAGTTTGTAGTTTTGAAAACTTTACCTTGGAATATCCTTCATAAGTATTCCGCAACTTGGTCCACATTTCATTAGCTAAATTACATACCATGACGTTTGCAAAATCTGTCTCATGTAGCCCACTCAAATACAATTTATTGCCCTTGCATTGATCTCAACCAATTTTCTGATAGTCTTATCTGCCTTGGGATCACCTTCAACCTTATACTCTTTTTCAACAATCTGCCATACCTCATATTCTTGTGATATCAAGTAGTTCTTCATTCTCATGCTCTAAAAAGCATAATTTTTATCGTTAAACAATGGTGCCTTATTTGTAGATGATCCATTCTATGAAGCCATTTGTGTTCTTGTATAATATGCCCTCAAGTTGTTAGCCTTTTCGAAGGAACCCACTCTGATACCAATTGAATAACACAAGATTATACTAAGAGAGGGATGAACAGTATAGCACCCACTTTTTACTTTCATTCCAAACCAATAACAATTAATGTCCTTAATTGCAATAACCAAATATATTAGTGTGCATTAATAACTCAGGTAGTAATAGTAAGCAAGAGCACAAGTCACCACACACAATTCGAGACACAATATTTAACATGGTTCCCCAAATGTGGGGTACTCCACAAGATAATCTCCTTATAATATTTCACACAAAAATAAGGATCCTTATCCAATACAATGATTACTTTGATCTGATAAAAGCTAGGCAATACATTGATCTTATCACATAGGCAATCCACTAATCTGCTCATCTAGGCAACACACTGATCTACTTAGGTAGGTAATCCATTGATCTACTCAGCTAGGAAACACACTGATCTGCTTAGGTAGGTAATCCACTGATCTGATAAGCTAGGCAATATCCAAATCTTCTTAGGTAGGCAATCCATTGATCTACTCAGCTAGGCAACACACTAATCTACTTAGGTAGGCAATCCATTGATCTACTCATCTAGGCAACACGCTGATCTGCTCAAGTAGGCAATCCATTGATCTGCTTAGCTAGGTAACACACTGATCTACTCAGGTAGGCAATCCATTGATTTGATCAGCTAGGCACTCCACTTATCTGCTCAACAAGCTCACACAGAACTTGTCCAAATTTTCTCAATAATTTCACATAGAACTTGTCCAAATTTTATCAACAATATCACATAAAAATTGTCCAAATATGCTCAACAAGCTCACACAGAACTTGTCAAAATATTCTCAACAATCTTACATAGAACTTGTCCAAATCTTCTCAACAAGCTTACACAAAACTTGTCCAAATATTCTCAACAAGATCACATAGAACTTGTCCAAATATGTTCAACAAGCTCACATAGAACTTGTCCAATTCTGCTCAACAATCTCACACATAACTTGTCCAAATCTGCTCAACAAGCTCACTAAGAACATACTCAAAATCTATCCCAAAAGCCTTCTCAAGGCTAAATCAATCATGCACAAAAAATTACCACAAATCTATCCATAAATCTATTACAAAGACCTTCTCAAAGTCTCAACCAATCATGCTCAAGTAGCATTCAAATCTCATCCACAAATCTACAAGGGCAAGGCTCAATGATGAACTCAACAATAAATGGCAAAGTACTCTACAATGGATGACAACAATGATCCATAATGATCTCAACTCAAATCAATCTCAAATCAACTCAAGTCAACTCATAGAAGCATAAAGAGAATTTTTAGAGACTCAATATGTTCTAAGATCAATCTCAACTCAAATCAGATTTATAGAATAGTTTGTTTCATGGAACTTGAAAAATCACTTCACACATCACTTGACTAGGCTCAATCAACTCAAATCAACCAATCATCACAAGATACATATCTTTCTCACAAAACCCTAGTCCAAGCATGTATCAACCAACTCAAATGTTTCCAACAATGCTCAACCACAAATATCACATAACAATGATACTCATGTTCTTTTCAAGTTATTTGCATAACTAATGGGATTCAACAACTATGCTTATAAAACAAGGTTTAAACACAACTCTCAAACCAAAAAACCTTGAAGCATTCAACCAACCACTTTCAAAAAGGAAACCACAATCAATCCTTTTCTCTCCAATGATATTTCAAAAATCAACCACCATAATCAATCAATAGGAGAATGTTCCCATACCTTTTATGAAGATGAAGAAACCTCTTCGAAAATATGCCACACTCAATTTTTTTTTTTTCAACTTTCAACAAGGGTTAGAGATCATGATTAATATCACAACAAGAATATCCAAATAATACCTTATCACTCCTACTCAAAAAAATGCATCATGTTCCTTTATAAAAGAATTAATCACTTTTTGAAAAAGAACAAAACAACCTTCACTTTTGAACCCCTTTAAAAAAATATAAATATCTCTTTACATACACCTTATTTATCCCTCTAAGCAAGTTAATAAAATAGCTCTCGAAATAATATTTCCAATGATATATAATATGATATACTTCTAAAAGGAAAATCACTAGAAATATCTATTTTTATCAACATGCATCACAACCATTATCTCTCCTAGGGCAACCTTAGAAAAATAAAATAGTAGGAAAAATTATTAACTTGAATTTGTCCTCAGTGGGATTCGATCCCCGGTAATTGCCCCTACACCACTCTAACTGTGGTGCAAACAACCATGTGAGCCAACCGCTCACATAGAATAGTGAGCGCAAACCTTCTATTTGTTTGCTCTGAGTGTTTCCTCAAATAGCACGTGTGCCAAAAGAGTCCTCCCTTTCACTTTGCAAAACCAGTGCTAGCGGGATTCGAACTTTGGATCTGCTGGCGCTTCAACACCTTATGCGCCTTCCTCTTTCTGCTAGTTCGCAAGTGCCTATGGTGCTTGGTAAGGGACCTTACTTACTTTTATTACCTCCTTTCTCCACTGGATTCAAACAAGCTACAACACCTTTGCTCCCTCTTTGAATGAACACCCTTTGCACACTCTTTAACACGCTGGTACCTTTCGCTTCCTTAACAATTCGAACGCATCACCATCATTGAGGACATGGGGAAAATAATCAAAACATTTGGTGGCATATTTATATATGCATTCCTCCTTTCTTTTTACGTTGGTGCTATAAATTAAACTTTAATATTATGTGCCTCCTCCTTTCTTTTGATGTTGGCACTATAAATTAACTTTTAATTTTAATTTAAATTTTAAATAATTAAAATTTAAACTTAAATATTTAAAATTAAATATCTCCATCACCGGGGCACCTTTTTCGATGAAACGAAAAACCAACCTAGGTTTTAAGAAAAACCCATTTCAAATCTTCCATCCATGGTTTTAAATAAAACCTTTTATTTTTCCTACCTTGGTTTTCACAAAAACCCTGTATATATCCATGCTTTCCAAATTATCATAAATGCTTATTTATGAAATACTTTGGCCACCAAAACTCAATGTGATCCATGTGACATTAATAATCTATGTGACATCAATGAAAACATAAAATACCTCAAATTTCCAACACATCAATCCTATTTGGCACTGGGGTAACTTTATGTGTTATCATAGAAATGAACTCACCTGCACACACATGGATATTGAGCATCTTGGTCATCCTAGCAGATTTGTACTTTACCAAAAATTCTTGCATGGTTAGTATATAGTTTTTTACTATTTCACTAGAGTGTTTGAGTCTCATGAAAACCTCAAGGAAATTCTATAACATCTTACTATTCATTCCATTCCATACCATTTTATCACATTTTGTTAGTTTACATTTTCACAAATCCATCACATAGTCTCATGACAACATTACAAAATGAATCAATGAATTTTATACAGTCTATGGTGCTAACATAGTGTGTCAAATAGTATCCATATTTTCATCATACAGATCAATAAATCATCTATTTCATTATGCATACACACATATCTATATCATCAAAAATATCATATTACAATACATGCATCCATCAAAGAATCAGTAAAGCAAACATAAGCATTGCATACATCCAATAAAGCAATAAGGAAACACATGATGAAAATAATAACTCATATATATATGTATATATATGTGTGTATGTATATGTATATATATATGTATATGTATGGGGTAAAAATATACATCATGATCCAAAACTACCCGTAGGCTACAATAAAGTGGGTCCTCAGACCTCACGCTCCCAAAATCAACAAAAAAATTAAATAAATAAAAATCTCAAGTGCACCTCGTACCCAGTTATTTACCCTATACACTTGGCGGTTGTAGGGACTTGCACTCCATGCAATCCGGCAAGATGAATAAATTACCATAAGGCTACTTGAACCAAATTATTCATAGTCAAACTGAAATATCTTCACTTCAATCCCCAATAAGGCCATTGTGGCTGGAATACTACATGGTAATGAGGTATTCATTTCCTTTATTCTATGAAATCTTATCAAAAATAAAAAATTCAAAAACAATTGAAACACCAAAAAAACACCTCAAAAGAGCAAAAAAACACACCAAAAATGGCTTAAAAACCACCAAAAATAGGTCGAATATGATAAAATTTACTCTAGATCAAGATTGAACCAAATTGTTCATGGATGAATTGAAAAGTATCTACTTCAATCCTTAAATATCATCACTATGGCTGGACCGCTCCATGGGAATGAGGTATTCAATTCCTTTCTTCCATAAAATGTTAATAAATCCATTAAAATCCTTATAAAATAGATATATTTTACAATGGGAAAAATTGAAGAAAACCCTAACCAAGTCATATGGGTCAAGAGACTCATTGTGTTTATCACTGATCATTCCCTCATCAACTCATCACTTGAGGGGTAGTCATAATTAATGAATTTATAATTAAAATCAATAATCAAACACTCAATCATGCAAATCGCATTTGTCAGCGAATCGTTGCCAAAACAATCATGCCCCCACTTGGGGTAGAAAACAAGCAAAAATTTCAATTAAATAAATGCTTGGCATTACTGAACCATGAAGGATCATAGGCCTCACCTCTTCATTATTTAAAAATATCCAAGATCAAGTAAGCCTGATGTAAAAGGTTGTACTGGAATCAAGTTCCTTAACTCATCATAAGCAATCAAGAATGCATGCTCTTTCCATGTTTGGGGCATCTAAAGTTTCTTAGGTTACTAAATAACCTTAATAATTTGATATTTTAGTCATCTATTTTTGCTCTACACTGTGCTGCACATAACACATCCCAAAAATGGGCATATGTAGACACTAAAATCACATCAATCCTATTATACTGCCAAGACACATTCTAATAGACACCCTATGGCCCCCTTGGGCAACCCTCAAAGGTTAAATAGTGGTCCTAGCCACTTTTTGGAGGTTCTACCCTATTTTTGGGAAGTTTTGGGCCATGTAGGCATGGCCATCCCACCCTAGGATGACCACAGTTCATGGCCATCCCAACCAGGGATGACCACCATCAACCGTCCTTGGGTGGGATGACCATGGTCTTGGACCCTTAAAAATTTAAAGGTGAGAGAAATGGCACCTAGATTCTACCATTTACCCCACCCATTGAATCATTCTAGTATAATGGCACATAAATCCCATGCCAATTTGAAAATTGGAGGTCCAAATTGGAGATTCTTCTCCCTCCAATGTATGGTAAGGTTTGGACAAATGGCAATACCTACCTCGCATGGACAAACATGCCCATTTGACCATATGATCACTTGAGATATAAATTGGAGTCATTCCACCCAATTTTTGGGAGGAGTCTTTACAATATTTTTCCACGAAGTGCTACCAATATTTATCCTCAGTTCACCATGTATTTTCCCTTGAGATCTCCATCGAGTAAGTGATTCTAAAGCGCACAATCCATTTACAAAATCGACCCATTTGAGTGAATCAGATCCTAAAATTTTATGACAACACCCTTAGAAGTAATTTAGACCAAATACCAAAGGAATTGGTGACAAAAACTACCATATTTGGTAGTTGTCCCATCCCAGGAAAACCCCCAAATTATGATAGTCCTAAATGGCTCACCGAGGGGTAGCCATAAATTGGAGAACCATTTTATTTTTATGTTTTCGTAGATCAATTCTAAATTAGATTTTATACCTTCTATTATTTTTTTGTGTAATTTTGAGTTGTTTTGCATCTGTTATCATGCATTTCTTGGTTTACAGTCCTGAATGGCTCACCCCAGGATGATCATAAATATGAACACTTTTTTTTTTCTATTCTGATCAGATCATTTCTAGAACATATTATATGCACAATCCTAAGTTTTGGTAGCATTTGGATTAGTTTTGAATAATCTATTATACATTTACTCTTTCAAGCTAATTATCGCATATATCTCTTTGATTGCATTTCAATCCGCACATGCTATAAATGAATTGGATTTATTTGTTTGTAGATCCAAGTATCACAATGCATGAGGAAGGAACAGTAAATCAAAACAGTGATAGAACATTTTATTGGTGGCATTAGGAGCCCGCTCTTCAATCGTGAGTGTGAGGAAGACATTTCAAGTGTGCCTTGGATTTCTAAAAGGATTTTATGCTTTGAGTATTGTAATGAGTTGTATCAATTGAGAGCTCTCGAAGGGGATATTTTGTAATCTCATATTTGGTAACTGCATTAATATAAAGAGAACCGCCCATTTCTTTCATCTATTTATCATTTTATGCTTACTTTAATGTCTCTTTTGTAGTGTTTAAATAAATAAATCAATAGATGCACCTCATTTACCTCTGCTAGATGCACCATTTTTTCCACTCTACACTAAGGAAATAATCCAACTTATTATTGTGGATCCAACCACCAAGTCTAAATCTCTCCTCGTCTATGCTAGGATGTGTCAATGTGGAGTTTGGAAAATTTTTGCCATATTCAATTCGATTGGTTTTGATATTAGGTATTTGGAAAAAGCTTATAGAATATGATAATCCCATATGAAATATGAGTTCTATAAGAAATTAAGGAACTTGGTCTAAGTATGCCCAAACCATAATCCTCCTTCCCATGGTTAGAAGGTTTGGTAGTTAAATTAAATGGAAGAAGAGGATGCCAAAAAGAAAATTGAAAACCTTGTAAGAAAAGTTGGTAAACCAATAATGTAGAAGGATTCATCTATAAAGGACCCTAGAATGGAAGATACCTTGGAATATAAAATCCCTAAAAGTGAAACAAGTAAATCTAATAGGCAGAATAAGTCTTCTATTGAGGATCAAGTTGCAGTAGACAAGACGAAAGTATGTAAAATTATTTCCTCATTAGAAGAAAATACTATTCTTTCTTGAAATTCCTTTGATATCCAAAAAAATATTTTTCGATATGAAGACAATATCTCATTAAAAAAATTTATTGATGGAAAATCCCAATTAGAAAATGATAATGGGAAATATGAACATAATGAGATAGTCCTAAAAAAATATGGTAAATCAATTAAAAGAGAACCTAGAAAAACTAGTTGAGCTTGAAAATACTACTCAAACTCCAAATACCAATCAACAAAAGAATATAGGGGTTTATGTGGGTACTATCAAATATCAAGGAAGACCTTCCAATAAAAAACTAGAGAAAAAAAGATAGATTCAAATATTTCTAGTGGAATCCAAACAAATATTACCTTGGATGGAGGAAATAAAAAGTTATTGGGGAAACCCAAAAAATAAATATTCTTTCATGGAACATCAGGGGACTTAATACCCCATCCAAGTATAGACTGGTCTAAATGTTAAGAAAAGATAATGGAACTCAAATCATTCTTCTTCAGGAAAAAAAATGGACCTTTAGAGTATAGAAACAATCAAACAAAGAATTTGGAGGGAGGCTGATTCTATTGCTAGCCCTACCTTGGGTGCTTCTAGAGTCATTTTCAACATGTGGGACAAAAATAAATTAGAAGGAAGAATCATCATTTAGTATAACATATTTATATTTGTTCTTTTGCATTGTAAGGAGGAAAAGACCTAGTATATTTTAACCAATGTCTATGCTCTAAATTTTGTTGTGGGTAGAAAGCATCTATAGGAGAATTTGAATCATCAAAGAAAAGTTTTTAAAGGGATTCCATGGACTATGGCTAGGGATTTCAAATCCTTATTGAATCCATTATATGAGAACAAAAAACCCTTTAATCTCTGAGGGGATGTCTAATTTTACTCAGTTTGTTAGATCTAATAAGCTTTTAGACGTGGATTTGAAAGGAACCAAATACACTTGGAGTAATAGGCATCTTGGAGATCAGATCATTCAAATTAGGATGGATAGAATATTACTCTCCAAAGAATGCATATTTCTTTAGGGAATACCCTTCTCTCAGCCCTAACAAAAATAGTTCAGACCACGACCCTTTATTATGTGAAATAGGGGAAGTAATGAATATGTTCAAAAGCCCTTCTAAATTTGAAATGATATGGCTTAGACATGAAAACTTGGAAGCCTAGATTGATGAATTGTGGAAGGCATATTTTTTGGGCACTAAACTTTCCCAAGTTGCTAAAAAGATCCATTTTTTTAAGAAAAACCTAAAATTTTGGAATAAATATGTTCTTGGTCACCTATTTCAAAAAACTTTGATTTAAAATTTTAAATTTAGAATATTGAACAATTGTTGGCCAAGGAAAGCCTTTCGAAGGACATTAAAAATATGGAAAAATAGGTCCTCATGGATTTCCATAATATTTTTGGCTCGTGAAGAAAATTTTTGACATAAAAATTTAAGAATAAAATAAATTAAAGAAAGATATCACACTACAAAATATTTCCATGTTTCTACCCTTACATATCGGAGTAGCAACAAAATTTTAGAAGTCCTCAAAGCTAATAGACAACTTTCTAAAGACCTTATGAATATTAGAGGAGAAGTGATCAAGTATTTCTAGATCTGATTGATATTGAAGATCCTATTAATGAAGATACAATGATTGATTTGCTATGAAATATTTTAGTCTTGGTGACTGATCAGATGAATGATTTCTTAATGAACCCTTTTAAATACAAGGAGATAAAAAATTATCTCTTTGATATGGAGGACAAAGCTCCTAGCCTTGATGGTTTCCCAAAAAGTTGTTTTTAGCTTTTTTGAAATATAGTGGGATGGGATATTATTGAAGCTATTAAGGAGTTTCAAAAGAGTTATTTTATTCCAGAGGATGTTAATTCTACATTCTTAACTCTCATTCTAAATTTTTTTGGAGATAACTCTTTCTTTGATCTTAGAACTATTAGTCTTTGCAGCACCCTTTATAAAATATTGTTGAAGACTCTTGCAAATAGAATCAAGATAGTGCTTCCTTTTATCAGTAACCCCAATTAAGGTGGATTTACCAAAGGAAGGTAGATCTTGGGAAAAATTATCACCATCCATGAAATTATTCATTAACTGATAAAAGTGGGGAAGAAGGAACACTTCTAAAATTTGATATGAAAAGGCTTACGATAGGGTTTCTTGGGACTTCCTTATTAAAGTACAGGGAATTTTTGGTTTTCATCAAAATTGGTTGATCTTATAAAGGCCTATTTTAACTCATCCATGTTCTCAATTATGGTGAATGGTTTAGTAGTGGGTTACTTTCCAATCAAAAGAGACCTTATTCAAGGGGACCTCTTATCCCTTCATATCTTTATAAGTTTAGCTAAGTCCCTTAGGATATCTATCACAAGGCAACTTTTGAAATATATATAAGTGGTATAAATCACTCCTCTAATATTAATCCCATTTCTTATCAAGAGTTTATTAATGATTGTATTATCACCTCTAAGGCTGCAATTCCATAGGCTAGATAATAGAGGGTAATTTTGGAGAGATATGAGCTTGTTGCAGGTCAAAAAAATAAGTTTTGGTAAAAACATGATCTACTTTATTAATACTTTGGCCTTAATACAATAGAAGATTGTAAAAAAAATTGGTTGTGGGATAGGTTTCCTTCATCTACTTACATTGGAATGATACTATTCAAAGGGAGAGTTAAGGAGGATATGCACAACTCTATAATGAAAAGGGTCTCTAGGAAACTTGTTGGTTGGAAAGGGGCTTTGCTGAGAAAATATGGGAAATCTCAGTTGGTTAAAGATTCACCTCAAAGCATATATAAAAATTATTTAAGATAAATTGTTAACTCTTGTATATAATATTTCAATTAAATTACTAAAATTTATGAAAATTTAAATAGAAAAATCTTAGGGTTTTTGGAGCAGATGTTTTTCGCAAAACAGCCTAAACTATCGAACTAGTTTTGGATATATATCACTCATATAAACTCATATTGAGATGAAATTTTGAGGGTAGATGCCTGAAAAATCCTAGAACATCTCCAGGATGTTTTAGATCATTTGGAGCAACAAAAATCCTAGCACATCCCTATGTGTGAACAATATTTATAGCAAGTTACTGTGCAAGGGTTTCATCTGGGTTGAGCAATAGCAAAGGGATCAATACAAGAGTATGGTATTTGTGACTTTGACTGTGGATACAATGAGAGGTGGGAAAGCAAATAAGGAAAATTAGGATAGAATTATCACAACAGTAATGGGAGGTACAGTGTCTACCAAAACTAAAGGTGTTGAGTAAGATCATGATGGTTTTAGGAATAAGAAGACCATAGGGGGAAAGGATCCTCCTGATAAGGGAAAAATGTACAATGGGTACCTCTCTCAAGACCATGATTTCTCTCCTTGGTATTATTTTGAGAAATTAAAAGGTTTTGTGAAACCTCCTTCGGGTAGTGGAATCCTCTTACTCATAGAAGGCAAAGACTTGGTAATTCATGAAACCCTAATGATAGATTACATTTATATTAAATCCCATAATTTGGTGGGAAATTTTTTTGGAGGATGGCCAGATATTAAATCTATTCAACGGTGGGCCTATACTAAATGAAAAAACTTAGGCAATGTGGATTTGGTTACCCTTTCAAAGGGTTTTTTCCTCATTTGACTCAACAATAAAGAATATGCCTCCAAGATCCTTACTAGGGGTCCTTGGTTATTCTATTGGAAGAGTATATTTATTTGGAGGTGGGGTGAAGAATTAAACCCCAACAAATAGAGCATAAATATTACATCAATCTGGGTTTGGTTTCCAGATCTGCCTACCCATTTTTGGTACAAAGATATTTTAAAGGGTATTGGAAAATATATAGGCGAGTTGGTTGCAATTGACTCGATGACCAGAGCACGCACTCACATGGTACATGCTAGAATTTGTGTTAACACCAATATAGATTCCCAAGTTCCCACTTGGATAAATTTGGTTTATGGATCCAATCATAGATGTTATACCATATAATATGAAAATAAGCCTGCATTCTACATTGAATGCAAGGCTCAAGACCATCTCAAAATCTAATGCCCATTGCTAAGAAAATCAAAGGAGATGAAATTACCCAATACCTCTAAAAGTGGGGTGCATACTAGTAAAAAACAAGGTAGACTCCTATAGGGAAAGCAACAAAGCAGCTCCCAGAATAAGGAACAAATTTTAGAAAATTCCAAAGGAAAGTAAATTAAAATATAAAATTCAGAGAATGATCATCCAAAGGTGAGTTCCATTTTTACCTTCCAAAATTGTTTTTATGTTTTAAAAGGAACTAATTTTCATGGGCCTGAACCTATTGAGGATGATACTACCTCAAATGCAATTGAAACCCTAGTTTTTGACCAAGAGGAGCCTCAATACCCATCCAGATATGGTCCTTCCAATACTGTCTCAAAACCTCCATCCACCCCTGAGGGGCATATAGAAATTGGTATTCCCATATCAGACAAAGTGGAAAAAGAAGATAAATATGATTTTAGCCCCATTAACACTAGAAGTCTCAAGAAAGCTTCTATTGATATTGATAGTGAAAAGAAAAATAAGGGAATACCCTCTATAAATGATCAAAAGAAAAAGGAAACAAAAAATGATATTGCAAATGGTACCCAAAAAACCCTATTCCAAGATCTTCTCGGATAGAAGGATGAATCAAAAAGACCCAAACATCCTTTGCAGTAATCTAAGGGAGGTTGAAAATTTTCCAAAAATTCTAAATGAGGATCCTCTTATGGAATGTGAGAGGCCTCAACAGTGATATAAAGCAAAGGTTTGCTTGTAATATAAGGAAAGAACATACGCCCACTATCATAAGTCTACAAGAAATGAATATTGACAAAAACAAAATCCAGAAAATCACTAACTCTATTTGAAAAAATGGTGAGTTTGATTTTTTCCCCGCTCAAGGTACATCTGGGGAACTTCTCTATATTTGGGACTCAAAAAAGTTAGAAGGCAAAATATTTTCCTCTTTTGATAGGGTTCTCAATATTATTTTTTTCTATAAAAGCAAAAATTTATCTTGGGTTCTACCAATGTCTACGCCCCTAACAATCCTCTTAATTTTAGGGGCCTATGGGATACTTTTAATTAGATGAGAAGTACTTTCTTAAACCTTCCATGGATTATCGCTGGAGATTTCAAATCTCCCCATTTTCCTTCTGAAAAGCAGGGAGGTAACCTGATGCCCTCCAAGAGCATTGAGGATTTTTATAACTTTTACATTGATTGTGAGTTGATGGATGTTCAGTCTAAAGGGGAAAATACACCTAGAGCAATAGGAGAATTGTGGATTAGCACATTCAAGTAAAACTTGATAGTTTTTTTTGTCTCAATAAGATATACCAGTGATGGGTGGTCACTCTCTTATCTGTGTTCCCAGAGTTGGATCTTATCATTGTCCTTTACTTTTTGAAGCTAATAAAGGTCCTTGTTTCAAAATCCTCTTCAAATTTGAAGCTATGTGGACTCAACACCTAGATTTACAGACGTAAATTACTGACTAGTGGTAATTTTATTATCATGGATCCTTTACATTCAAGGTTTCTCAAAAACTTAAGTGTATCAAAGAAAATATTTGAGTTTGGAACAAAGAATTTTTTAGTAATATATTTGAAAATAAATAAAATATTTTGTAAAATCTTAAAAATATTGAACTCCAAATTCAAAATGGGAAGCTCAACGAACAACTCAAAAATGAAGAGAGATAGGTTCTTGTAGACTATCATAATGTATTGGGTAAAGAGAATACTTTCTGGAGGCAAAAATCAAGGGCCCTTTAGCTCAAAGGGTGGTAATCTAACACATAATTCTTTCATGCCACTACTCAGAGGCACCTAATTTCGAATAAAATTAAAGAATTAACCAGAAGTGACGACACTATCACCAAGGAAATTTTTGAGGTCCAAAATGAAGCTTCATCTTTCTTTGAGAGCATTTTGGGAGAAAACCCCAAAAATACTACCCAGGATGGTAGACAATTGCTCTACCATATTCCCAACTGAGTCACTTAAGATATGAATTTGGCTCTTATCAAACCCCTCACCTCTGATGAAATTAAATAGGCCCTTTTTCTATGCACCCTGATAAAATCCCTGGCCTTGATAGGTTTTCCCCTCGGTTCTACTAGAATGTTTGGGACATCATTGGGCCTGATATATGTAATGCCATAATTGAACTTAAAAAAACTAAATCTATACCTAGAAGTATCAACTCCACTTTCATTGCCTTTATTTCCAAAGGATTTATTTGCAAATCTATGTCAGATTTCAGACCCATTATTCTCTACAATGTTCTTTACAAAACTCTCACTAAAGCCATTGCTACAAGACTCAAGGATATCCTTCCTTATATCATATACCCTTGTCAAGGTAGCTCTATTAAAGGAAGAAATGCTACTAATGGTGTTATCCTGTTACATGAAGTCCTTCAATTTTACAACCTTAACAAAAAAGTTGCCATGTTTTTCAAAATTGATATGAATAAGGAATTTGAAAAAGTTAACATATATTTTATGATTTTCGTCCTTATCAAATTTGGTTTTCATAGATAATGGGTTGATCTTGTTCATAATTGCATATCTAATCCTTGGTTTTTAGTCCTGGTAAATGGTTCTCCAGTAGGGTTTTTCTCTAGTAATAGAGGCCTTATACAGAGAGATCCTCTTTACCCCATACTTTTTATCATTCTTGCTAAATCCTAGGGTAGAACTCAAAAATACCTTCTCCAATGATATAATTTTAGGCATTAAGTCTATGTTCAATTTAAGAGCCCTATCTCACCAGTAGTTCATTGATGATACCATCATTTCTACTCATTCTTCTATGTGGGAAGCAAGAACCATTAAGAGTATTCTTGATACATATGAGGAGGCTACAGGTTAGAAAATAAATCATATTAAAAGCAAAATATATTTTATTAACACTCCCCAAGAGATACAAGTAAATAATGCACATATTTTTCAATGTGTTATATCTTCGTTACCTACTAAATATTTTGGTCTCCCTCTTTTCACTACTTCTACGAAGGAATCCACATGGAGTAATGTTATTGAGAGGATTAACAAAAAACTTGCAGGTTAGAAAGGGACCCTCCTATCTGAAGAAGCCAAAGCCACCCTAATACTGGCTTGTATTCAAAGTGTTCCTATTTATTTCATGTCCATATTCAAAGTTCCTGCTACTGTCTACATGAAAATTGAGCAAATATTGAAAATATTTTTGTGGGTAGGTGTTGAGGACAAGAAAATATTTCATTTGGTTAGTTGGGGTAAGGTGTGCTCCCCAAAAATTTAGGGGGTATTGGGGCTCCAAAGAGTTTATAATATGAACATAGCCTTGTTATCCAAGAAAGCATGGAAGGTTTTCACCAACAACAACCTTGAATGGGTCTCAATTGTCAACAAGAAAATATCTTCAAAACCATTGTTTCTTGAATGATGATATTCCTAGAGATGGGTCCACTTTTTGGAAATCAATTAACCAAACCAAATATCTAATTCAGAAGGGGATAAGGTGGCAACTAGGCAAAGGGATTAAAATTAAATTTTGGACTGGCAGGTGGATTTCTAATCAACTACTTTAAGAGAACAATGAAATTGTTGTTTTACAGCCTTTCTTGGACACATTAATTGGAAAAAAGGTTTAATATTTCATTGAAATTTCATCGGATTCCAAGTTTTGGAAACATTTACATAGTCCATATGCTAATGGTAAAATATCTGCTACCTCAAAAGTTCTCAAAACCATCCTAAATGCAATAGTCATACCCACTGGTAATTCCCCTAACTCTTCTTTTTGGAAAGAAACTGATTCAGGGTTGTTCACTATTAAATCTTCTCATGATTTAACTATTGATTATCAAGTGTTCCATACCCCTTATGATTGAGTGTGGATTAAATAACTCATACTGAAATTTTCTCATTTCAACTGGTTTGCCATTCAAAATAAGATTCTAACAATTGATAACACTATGAAAAGGGGCATGTCTATCCCCAACATATGCTTTTTGTGCATGAATGCTTGGAAATATACCCATAACCTCCTTCTAGAGTGCCCTTTCTACAAGATAGATTTGGATCACCTTATGTCCACTTTTCATATCTCTTGGGTCCCTCCTAATTTGTTGAGTCACCTTTTCATCCAATGATCTATTCCATTCAAAAATATCATATTATCTTCTTTATGGAAAGTAAGCCTTCATCATATCTTATGGAAATTTTGGCTTGAAAGAAATAGCAAGGTTTTTTCTTCCTCCTATAAGAATCCCATATATATTTCCAACAAAGCTATTGCCTTTACTATTGAGAATTACTATCTCTTCCCTTGTTCCAAACCACTTGATTCTAGATTGGAGTCTATTCTATTCTATTTTTTAAATATTCCTAGCAAATATAATTTAAGTTTACTAGCCCCCCATCCCAGAGTGGGTGCCCATTGGATCCCTCCCCCAAGTGAGTGGCTGAAACTTAACTTTGATGGTGCCTCCAAAGGAAACCCAAGGGATGTTGGTGTAAGTGGCCTAGTCAGAGATAACAGTGGACAAGTTATTGTAGCTTATGCTAAGTATCTAGGATGCCAAACTAATCATTTTGTTCAAGGTCATGCACTATGGAGAGGACTAGATCTTCTCAATTATTATAAAGACAACCTTTTTATTGAGGGATATTCTTTGAACATTATAAATGCTCTTAAAAATAATAGGGTGTCCTCTTGGAATGTTAGAACTATTGTTTAGGAAGCTAAGAAGTTGTCCCAAAATTTCAATGATATCTCTGTCAACCATGTGTACCATGAAGCTAAAAGACCTAAAAATATTATTTCCAATTGGGGAGTTATCCATAAATCTCTATCCATTTGGAAAGAAATATTTCTCCAAGAAGTTTTAAATGCTACTAATAATGATTTGGTTTGAAAAATGTGGTCATAGGTTTTGGCGAGTTAGCTTCTCCAATGTTGACTCTACCCTTTTTAGCATGATGTGTTTCTTTGGTTCCAATTCTTATGGTGGAAATTTTCTGATTAGCGTGACTCTCTATCTTGCTATTAGTGATGGCCCATGGATAAGATTAGTGAGACTCTTAAGGTGCTACTCCCGAACCATCCTAGAGATGCTCTTGCAAATGAAGATGTTATAGAGGTCTAGGTCTGGGTCTATTGAGTACTATGTTTGTTCTCATGTTGGGTCTCTCTATTTTTAGTCTTTTTATCCCTTGGATAGGATTTTAATTATAATCTATAGTTCCCTTGCAGGGGTATTTTTGAGCACTATTTTTGTTTTTGTACAGGTGTCTATTATAGTTATTTTGGATCTTTTGCGATCTTCTCCTGTGTGGGTTTTTTTCATAGCTCCTTTATAGTTTTTTTAGGTAGTTACTTCTCTTAAGTAACCCCTACATGGGTATTTCTTAGACTATATTTTTGTTTATCTGATGTTAGCACTTCATCCAGCCTTATTTGTTGCTATTTGGACCTTTTTGTTCAGGTTGTTGCTAGCCAATATGTAGGCCTGTGTTATCTTATGCTATTGGGTTAGCTATTAGTTTATGTACTTGGGTTTGGGGCCATTTAAACCCTGCACTTAATCAATTTTACCTACCAAATATATATATATATATATATATATATATATATAAACTCTTGCTAATGGCAAGGCTATCCATATTTAAAACAATGCTAGAGAAAATTATAAATGGAATCCCCCTCCTAAAGGTTGGCTTAAGCTAAATTTTTATGGAGCTACAAAAGGTAACCTTGGCCTGACTAGAGTTAGAGGGTTAATCAGGATGAGAATGGCAAGATTGTGAGAATTTTTGCTAAATATCTAGGAACCCAATCAAACCTTTTTGTTATAGTTTAGGCCATGCACCAAGGAATTAAGCAAATGAATGAGCTCTAGGAGAATAAATTTATCATTGAATATAACTCACTCTATGTGATAAAGATGATTAGATGTCAACTAGAATATTGCCAATATGTTAGAGGAAGCCTAGGATTTGATTTAACTCATGGAAAGTGTAGATTTTACTCACATTTATAGAGAAGGCAATAGTGGGGCTGATTATATGGTGAATTTGGGTGTTTCTCAAGAAGGGCTTACTTTTTGGAATTAATATTTTCCACATTAGATTATTTTGATTTGAAAAATGAAAAAAAAAACTAGAATGTGAGTTTGTTTTTGGGATTACTATTATTTCTATCTTCATAGATAAAGCTTTTGATTTTTTAAATGGAGAGCTTAAAGAGATTCTAGATGGTCATAGGGTTAATATTGGAGTATATATTAAGATACTCCAAAGATGTGGGATTTTTTGACAAGACATAAACTAGAAGATGACTATTAAGGATTTTGGAGATGGTTGTAGTTCTTTTTCCTTTGTTTGGTGGGCTCAAGAGATTGCTATTTTTGGGATGGAAGTTTCTACTTGTCTAGTTAGGGTCTAATCAGAGTTGCTTGATCCTTAAAGACATGATTGATTATAGAATAATATTGATCCAAATGTTATCCTATAACTTTGATGAGTATGTCTTCTAGTTGGAAGACATCAAAAGTAAAATCAACTCTTTAGCTAGTGTTTAAGTTTGTTATAGAGTGTTTTAGAATTTGGTTCCTATATGTTTATGGATTTTTTGCTATTTTGAGTTCATGTTCTCTATGATTTGGGCAGACCTTCTCATTTTGTAGACTATTTTACTTTTGTGTGCTTTAGTTTTATAGGATGTCCTATGTGTGTTTTCTCTTATGTGTGATTGGTAGGTTTTTGAAGGTTATCTCTTATAAAAATTTTGGGTTCCTTTCAAAATACCTTCTTCCATCCTATTAATATGTAAAAATGCATACCTTGTAACCAAATAAATTAAAATACTTCCACAAAGAAAAAATACAAATTTAAAAAATTAACCATTAATTTATTGCTTATATAATTATTCTAATTAAGTAGTTGCAACTATTGTCCTAGGTAATTCATATATAAATTATCATTTTCATGGAATACCATAATATGTTAATCATCCATATTTCTACCTAGAATTATTACTGCATAGACAAAATAAGATACTAACATGTAAAAACTATAACAAAAATACCTTTCGCTATGTAGTTGAGTGGGATCTTACTCTCTCATGAAGCAGAAGAAAAGAAAAAGAATAGAACTAGCTTAGAACATTTTTTTTATTAAATAGAATTAGGAGAGGTGGGATGTTACAAACAAAGTCCTTATTATTTCCTATATATGCTAATGGTCCTTGATCAATGTGCATGGGGTATATTTATGCATTATTTTCCAATTATGCATGGTATTCTGATGCACAACTTTAACCATATACTCTATTCTTGTGGAAAGATAAAGAATGGATAGTAAAATAGAGTATGCTAATTTGTGGATAATTAACAACTATGCAAGTTATTTGGTAGATAATATTTAAATTTAGCTAAGGATAAAGCAAAAAATCTACTATAATCTAGCTAGTGTAATTGTTCTAGCTGAGGATGAAACATCAAATGGTTATAGTCCAACAGGAATAACTATCGTTTGTTACATGTAGACATCTACTTATTACATGCATGTTCATCCTCTTACTATTTTTATATATCAACTTCTTTCTTAGACATACAAATATATTTTTATGCACACAAATATCAACTTCCTATGTGAGTTTGGCTATCTATTTCCAATGCATAATTATGCCTTCTATATTCTCTAGTGTCTAATTGCACAAGAATTACCTACAAGCCATAAATTCTCTATTATACCTTTAGTGACATTAGAAAAAAATATATAAATATATAGTCCTATAATCCCATAAACCATTATAAAATATGTAAGAAATTCAATCCTTTTATTTACTATGTTTTAATTAGAATATTGCCATAAATTATAGCTAAGTTCGTTATTTCACAACTCAATCACATTAGCAAGGTAGAAAGCATTACTTGAGCATAAAAATGAGGTAATTATGTGTCTCATAAATCCTCCCAACTGATGTTAATGCATGACATCATGCATCACTATATTCTATTGTAGCACTAAAAGATATTGTCTAAATATAATCAAATTTTATTTTGTTTGAGCGTTATATACTTTGTGATTCTAAATGTCCTACAAATAGTTCTTGAATTCATCTACATTATGGGTTTCAACATGATTGAATTGAGGGAGAGGCGGTATAAGGATAGGTGGCCTAAACAACTTGTATGAATTCTATGATTGTCAAAGCCCTTTGATAAGACTAGCTAAATTTGGCAAGGAAAATTGGTTCCTTTTTCTTAATAGAGGACTTAATTCCCCCCATATATTCATACAATATAACTAAGAAATATACAAATTCCTATAGTATTATTCATTGAAGTCCTAAATAAAAAAAATCAAATTGGTTTTATAATACTCCTTTAAGTGGTCTTCAGAAATTAGGGTGTAATGCATGTGAATGAGTGCATTTGGTTTGGAAAAATTAAATCATAGAAGTAGTCTAACTTCCCTTTATCTCACTTTATATCTTGCTAATATGTTTATTCTATGAATTTAGTTTTGGGTAATATATGTAAAACCTCACAACTGCATATAACCAACATAAATGGTGAAGAAAGTTGGTAATTTTTGGTAGCACATATTCATGCATTTAGAAGTCATAAAGTTGATTCTTTTGTTCTACATGACTAATGTGATAAGCATGAAGGAATTGTTTTTTGGAACCCAAGTCATTAATCATTCCATAATGGATTCTTAAAATCTACCATCTATAATACTATTCTTGTAGGAACAAGTTGTACACCCCTATAGGACATCTACTTTCGAGCACCCTCTCTATGATTTGACATGCATCGTTGAGTTTTATCTATAAATTAGATACTTCTTCATTCAAGATTTTAATATTTTCCTCAAAGGACCTAATTTTTTTATTTTCCTATTCTAAATAATAGTAGTGTTTCATCCACATTTTGACAACCATATTGTGACTGTCTAAAGTAACCACACCTAAGGGAATTATTACCATTGGTTGTGGTATCTACTATGCTTTAGTTTTAACTTCTTGGTCTTAGTATATTAGAAGCATCATTTACCTCTATTCTAATGTATCTTATTTATATTCAAGTGCTTCTAGTAATTGTAGAAGTACCATATATGTTTCTTCTAACAATATCCTATTTTTAAATTTTTCTCTATTTGTCTTTGCATATACCTTGTGTTGTGGCTGCTCCATAACACACCCCAAAATTGGGGACCCACCTTTTTTTGCATGCTTTCCAAGAAGACTACAGCAGCCCAGATGTTAAAAGAGCAAAGAAAAAAAAAATGAAAAAACGTCGCGATATCGCGACATGTTGCTCCGTCGTGGCCAAAATGAAAAAAACGTCACGATATCGCAACATGTCATGTTTTCACGGTTCAAAATAGCAAAAGTACAGCTAAATGAAAAGTGTCGCGATATCGTGACATGTCACGTTTTCATGGCCCAGACAAGCGAATTACAATGGAACGAAAAAGTGTTGCGATTTTGTGACATGTCGCATTTTCGTGGCTAAGAGCAACAGAATGTAGCGAAGGAGAAAAACATCGTGATTTCGTGATAGGTTGCATCCATGCGGCCCGAAGGAGAAAAATGTCGCGATATCACGACATGTCTCATTTTCATGATGCATGAAGGTGAACAAGGTTGCTGATAGAAAAATGTCACGATATCGCGACATGTCTCATTTTCGCAGTGCTTGAAGACGAATAAAGTTGCGGGTATAAAAATGTCGCGATATCACGACATGTCTTGTTTTCGCGATACAGGTGGAAGAACAAAGCTGCAGATAGAAAATTTCATGATATCGTGACATGCTATTTTTGTCGTGATTCACGGCAGGCCGTTACAGAACATATAGGGGCAGTGCTGAACACATGGCATAAAGGTGTAATAATCATGGGAAGCGTTATAGTTCACAGAGAAGATCAAACGTTTCGACGTAGAGCAGAAAGTCAAAAATGACGAAGAGGCGGGGGAGATGAAACGAAGCAATTTGGGAGATGAAACGAAGTGTCACAGGGCGAAACAGATAGCATTTCCAGAAATTTTAAAAGCAAAAGCACAGATTGGTACAAGGGGGGGAAACCGCTATGGGCAGAGTTGCAGAGCTGAGGGTGATAAGCCATTCTGGGCCTGCTTTGGAGTGTTTTTCTTCCCCTTTTTTTGGTTTTGAGAAAACTAGAGATTTTTGTCATTGTAAATTGATAAATTCTTAATACAAAAAATTTAGAGAGTTGCATCTTATGGACAAGAAAGAAGGAGTTATTTTCTGCATGCAAGATTGAATGTTTATCTTTCCCCTTTTCAGATTTCTAGGCTTATAGGTGAAGTCTAATGCAAGTTCTCTTGGTTGCTTCATGCGAATGTCTAAATCTAAAAATCATAGTTAAAACCCTAGAAACCAGCACCTAACTTATCTGGATTGTGCGAGTTTGCAGGTTCAATAGGTTAGGTTGTATGCAAAAAACCTCATTATCTTTGGTTTTGTCAAAATAAGATCGTAGCACTCTGAATGTACTTTGATTTTAGTTTCTTTGCATTTTATTTTCATTTCTTTTATTCTTTGCACTTTTATTTTCTTGAAAGTCTAAGTTTAGTTGAATTTACAGTTCGTGAAATAAAATAATTGAAAATATACCAAAGTCGAAATAAAATAATTTCATCGCTAAGATCAAATCACATTGAGTTCATTATGATAAAACGAACAATCATTAAAGATTCAAAATAAAATAAACCACCATGCCCCTTGTTTACAGTTACTTGCAACCACTAAGGTATTCCAAGCATTTAAATTAAACACTTTACTTATACAAAATGCTAACATAGCGGAGACCTTGAAGAAATTATTCATTTAATTTCTTTGCAAGAGGGGATTTGGAACTCAAATCCTATCGGAGAGTGTGTTTTCACAATCGGGTGAAAATACCACTCAACAGACAGATCGCTATAAGGAGGGCATGATGGGTTTATATTAGTGTGATTTAAATTTAAATTTTGATTAGCATCTTCAGCCTCCTCTAACGCCACTCAACATATTGGCGCTAGAAGGAGGGTCGGATGGGTTTATTTTACTGTGATTTAAGTGCTACAGGGATTTAAATTTTGAATATTTCATGCCCTGTTAATTGTTATCTTTACTCCTCTAACACTCGGTAGACTGTTAAAAGGAGGGCCTGAATTGGTTTACTTTTTTCTATTTACGTTAAACAATTCAGGTATGTTGTATATCATTCTAACGCTTTTTGATTGTTCATACAGAAACAATGTGATTTGATTTAATTTTGAAAATTTTGGTTTTGACTAATGAAGTGTTGTTTCCATACAGTTACTTTCATTTGATTTTAATGAATACATCTCTTAGTTTATGCTAACTTGATTTTTTATACATTGCAGGTTGAATATTTGCTAGTCATTTCACGCTGATGTGCTGTGATTCCTTCTGTCATTTTTGACTAATAGATTTGGTTCTAAAATTACATTTTGAGTTTCACTAATGGCAACACTTGAGGAGCAAATGGTATCCCTGAGAAAAGAAATGATGTCTCTAAGAGAAAGAACGGTATCTATAATGGAGGATCATTATAAGGGTTTGTCTGTACCTGTGGTACCCTATCAAATTCCTAAATTGTGATTAGAGTTTCTACGATGTTTTAATCAAGATGTGCCATTAGGATACTTGCAAAGATGGTACGTCTACAAGGATACATTATGTCAATTCTAGGTATAGCTTGTAAGTTATTTGCATACATTTTGGATGATAAACCATTCTTTTGGTACAGCCAACTACCCATGGATGTTAGGACTTCTTGGACACAATTAGAAGCAGCCTATCTTTATCACTTTGGTAATCAAGTTGACTTAAATAGGTTGCAAAATCAATTTACCTCCATACGTAATGAGCATAATGAATCCTTGAGTCAATTCAATGGAAGATTTTGTGAATTGTACTCTCAAATATGGGAAATTTTGGGTACACCCCACACTTGCTACATATTTACCAAAAAACGTGGATGACTTATCCCTAGAGACAATTTATGAGATCTCGAAAAAGGTAGAACAAGTTTTGGAAGAAGAAAAGGCACAACATATTCCCGTGAGAGATTACCCTTCTACAGATATTGATGCCAACCTACACCAACCATTAAAAATAGCACCCTCCACTCCAATGATATCTAAGGTAAATGATCAAGGGGATGAATTTGAATATCCAAATCTTACAACCACCTTAGATGTAGTCCAAGGGGAGGTGCATAGTGCTAAACCAACATTCGCTAGTGAAGGTTATGCAGAAATGATCTCATTCATAGAGATGCATGATTATTTGGATAAAGGGGTCCCAAATTCAACAATGTTTGAAATATGTGATAGGACGGAACCTACCATAGAATTGAATGAAGTGGTTGAAAGTGAAATTGGAAGAAAACCAATAAATGAATTTGAAGATAGGATAGAGTTTCTGTTAGAGTTAATGTAATGTGCACTATGCTAGTTTGACACTTTTCAGTTTCATTGACAAGTGTCATGTTCATCATATAGGCTTATGCCTATATATTGTAACCATTTATCAATAAAATATATCCCATAAGTTTTCCCTCCTAACATTTGGTATCAGAGCTCCAGGCCTTCTCTGGCCTTGTGAGCTTGAGGGGGGATTTCCCTCATGGAAATCCTCCCTCCCCCCTCATCCTTCTTCCCCCATTTTTCAATTTTTCATTTTTCCTATTTAAAAAAAAAAAAAATTATCGAGGGAGTATGCTCTCCATCATTTGATGGATCAGAAACCAGATGGTAAAATTTTTAAATTCGGGAAATTTTTGTGCGGCTATCGATTTGAGCAAGGTGTTGGTGTCTTAGGGAGTTTGCAGGGTGATGCACCGAGGAAGATTTGATGAAGTACCATTTTTTAATGAACTGTGGAAAAGCTCTGCATCGTGGATAAGTTCGCTTGAAGCATCATCCGAAGTTTTTGAATCCAGAATATTGTTTGAGAAAACGAGCAACGATCAGCTCATCATTCAGATCGCGCTGCAACATTTTACGACGGAGGAAGAGGGGCTGTCAAAGGAGTAGTACTCGATGGTGGCAATAAAATCGACGCAGGCGGTGGATGCCACATGTTGACCGACTGTTTCAATTTTTTTGCTATGCGCGTACTGGTCAAGCTTTCTAAGGGGCCGTGAATGGATGCCCATCTAACATCTGCTGCTGATGATGTTTTCCATGTGGCTGTGAACAAGAAATTAGTCTAGATTTTTTGACATGATCTTGCTGTCAAATCAGAAATACATGGTGCAATGAAAAGAAGATGCAAAAGACAAAATTTGTTGTTGCTTTCGGAGGAAAGCCGTCATATTTTCTATGGGAGCGTGAAATGAAGATCATCACAGTCACATTGTTAAGGGCAATGTATGTTGTTTATATTCAGCGGCCATCCTCTAGCCCCCACCTTGAAGTTTAGCTCCGAGGTCGAAGTTTTTTACAACCATGGTGGAGTTTCTGCTTCTGCAACCATGGTGAAATTTTTGTAGGGCGTATGTTTGTCTATCAAACCTAGCGAATGCAGTATTGATGAATGCGAGGGTCTGCATTGCATTGTGAAGTGCAGGCTTGCCATTGGAATCATCGCTCACACCGATAATCTTGTCGGGATAATGCCACCAGCAACATCTGCACGGCTCAGGCATTGCTTGCCAACATGGCTGCAATATATACAGTCTATCATGGATTGACAAAAAATTGTAGAACGTGTACATGGTATGGAGTGAGCATTTACTGTTGGATTGAAGAAATTAGGCATTGTTACTGTTGAGAATGGTCCCTTCTTCGACACAGTGAAAAATGTGCAGATGCCAAGGCCATTTCAGAAGCAGATTTGTTCTGCGGTTGGCTGTACATAAGTACTTGGTGAAGTTGTGGCACGACAAACTGTTCATTGTCTTGCTGTAATACCTAGTTTTTATATGGTGGTCCTGCTGCTCAATCATCGTGTCCCTACACAATAATGGTTCCGTAGGCAAACATCCCGATTCCAATGGTGCTCTCATCCTGGTGGTGTTTTATTCTGGCAAACAACCTGCAACAGGCATGACGGTGACGTTCTGTATTGTTTTGTTTTGATGGCGATATAATGGGCGTTTCATTTTTGGAATGTGGCATTTTCGGCATCCAAGGGTAAGCCATGCTGGTTTTGTCTTTGTCACGATGGAGGATCGATCACGGGACCTCGGTGAGCTGGATCCATCAACAGGTGCCAAATTCAGGGGGTCGTGGCATGGATGTCAATGCCGCCGTTCAAACTAGCGGCCAGTATTTCTGTCGATTGCAGGTCGTGCAGGAAGCATTTGTGATGTGGAGCGTCGGGTGCCCGTCGATGTTTTCTCCTATGGCCGATCAAACCCTTTGAAATACCAGAGTATTGTATGGAGGAATTGATATGTGTTTTTTAGATCTGCAAAGGTCGTGATACCTGCTTTTAGAAGTAGATCACTGTACAGGGGTTTATATGTTTTTTTACCACTGGCAGTGGTGTTGGCCGCCGCGGCCGCGACAGGCTCCGACTGCAAGTCGTCAGCAGCAACACAATTTTTTTTAATTATTGTATGCAGGGAGGACATGCCACAATATGGAAGACGATTTCCACTCATTTTGTGCTGCGCTTCACGAAAATATTCCTGTCGCATCATGTGTCTTCTGTGGTTTGCGGGCTTTAATGACACTGTTGTGCAGTCGAAGATGTGTCTGTTAATGTGGCGTTTACTTGAATTTATTTTTTGAGATTTTTTATTGTATTTTTTAGTTGCCTGGTGCCATGTATCCATCATTGTATTCTGCTCTTCCTATGTGAGAGCACTTGTCACCTTAGCAGCATTGACTGAAGCACTTCTGCACCTGTGGTGCCAATTATGCGACCTACAATCTTGTCCTGTTCTTCTACAGTAATATGACTGTCAAATAATGGCCACAACTCCAGTTCTTCCCAGAACACATGCTGGTCTAAAATCTTAGTTAACATTGCTGCGTATGGAAATCGTTGTGGAGGCTTCCCAAAATTGGTGGATGTAAACTATTTTTTGTTGTGCAGGTATGTTTATTGCCAACAAACTACAGTAGCAGTAGCAGTTACAGTTATGAAGCTGAGGTTGTGAGAAGATCACCATAAAGAGAGATTTGATATTTATGGTGAATCTAGTCAGTGACCTACGAGAGGCAACATCCTCTGAGGATGACCTGTAGAGGCAACAGACCCAGAAGTGGCTGACCCTAAGGCACCCATGATGACCTTGAGGCACTTAGACGGCTGACCCAGTGGCAACAGACCCGTGGAAGTGGCTGACCCTAAGGCAACAGACCGAGATGTATACATAGTGAATCTAGCATTATTCATAGTTGGAGAGCCAAGCACAAAGAGCAAGAGCCTAAGACCAAATCAGCAATAAAGGAGGATGTAGATTTTTGTTAGAGAAGTCAACATTAAGGGGGAATGTTACCTAATGTTGACTTGTTTTTTTCTTTAGTTAGGATAGTGCACATTAAGGGGGAATGTTAGAGTTAATGTAATGTGCACTATGCCAGTTTGACACTTGTCAGTTTCATTGACAAGTGTCATGTTCATCATATAGGCTTATGCCTATATATTGTAACCATTTATCAATAAAATATATCCCATAAGTTTTCCCTCCTAACAGCTTTCACCACTTGTTCTTGGAAGATACTATTGATGAGATGTGTACAATTAACAATCAAGAAATTCTTCACCCTCCAAATTGTGATAAAACTGTATCATGGGTTACTAATTTGGACGATGATAGCCTTACAAATTTGAATTCAAGAAACGACCCACTATTGGAAATAATTGAACCATCTAAGGAAGGTGAAGATGAATTTGATGAGAAACACATTGATGAATTGGAATGTGTCGAAGAAGTAGTTGAACGCCACCACTTGATTTTAGATGATGATTATTATGATGCTTGGAAAAAGTGGGAAGACTACACTCTCTCCAAAACTGCTAATGAAACTTGCGTGCCAATTGATATACAGGACAACATAATCGCCTATTCGAAGGAAGATATTACAACTCTTGTACAATTTGAGGATGTTTTGGAAGAGGGTTTCAAATCTCATCAAATTTTGGAAGATTATAATGATTCTATTACCAAGGACAAAGAAGAAAATGAATTCATGAATGAATCAAAAGATCATGTCACAAATACCATGGAGTTTCATCTCACAGATCTGGATGACGATTTTCACAATGGTTGGGGGAGATATGATAATGCATTCTTTTCTCACATCCCTATAGATGAAACTCATATTTCACTTGATATACAAGATATTGAAACTTCTACCTCACATGAAGAGATACCATGGATAGTGAACAAATAATTAGAACCAAATGACAAAGAGATTGATCAATTGGAAGCAACTCGAATAAGTGATCATCAAAACAGATTACTTGACATACACTTTGACCAAAAACATTTGAGGGTTGAAAAGGAGGGCCATTTTTTCAACTGGGTGCATGACCATATTTTGAATTTGAATTATGTTTATGATGAAATGTCATTAAAGGTGAATGAAAAACAAGGTATAATTTTTAATCACACCTTTAATAACATTGTTTTAATGAATGGAAAAGAAGTTGATGCACTTGAATTGTTAAATCAAATTCATCAATAATTACTAATTGAATCTAGGGTAAAAACTATTAATGATCCTAATTTAGTAAATGTCCTAGATGCTTGCAAACTGTTACACAAATTTGATTGGCCTACAAATTTGGAAAATGATTTTGCTTTAAAATTTTTAGAAATAGGCTCTTGCTTACAAAGTCTCATTTTGGATAAAGAGAACCTAGTTCTAAATCATGAATCGAATTATGAAATGGATACTTTCAAGGATAGACAAGATAAAATTGAATATCATTTATTGTCTAATCATTTTAGTATTTTAACGCTCACCTATGAGAGTACTAATGGAATTAAATCTAATTGGTGGGGTGAGCAAGGGAAGTTAAAAGTTGTTGCATGGTGTGGTATAATATTGTTTTTTTTGGATTCCTACAAAATTTGGCATGCACATCACGTTATATTTTTGTTGAAATGTTCTAATCATGTTTGGGATCTAAGAAAGTGATAATCCAAGCTTTGCATCATCTTGTATTATATTGTACATTTGTATATAGATTTTGGTTTTTGGGTTTTGGTTTGTGTTTTCAAGTTCGTTTTTGAAGTTACTTTTGGGTTTGGTTTTAATTTTTGTGTGTTAGTCCTTTGGACATGTTTGGTTCGTTCTAGAAGAAAAAAAAAAAATGAATAAAAATTTGAGATGTCAACTCATGCCTAAGATCAGGAAAATATGAAACATTGGAATTGTGTTGTAAAAGCTCCGCAGGTAACACAAATAGTTAAATAATATCGTTTGAAACTTGTGATGCATGAAGTAGTCAGTTTTAAAAATTATGACAATACTTTATCTGCAATTCAAAATGGCAATGCATTCATATTACATCCCACTTCGCATATACATGTCATCTTAGTTGCATATGCATTTCAGATACAATCATTTGAAAGGTGTCAAGTCCTCTTAGGGTTATTCTATAACATAAAAAAAAAAAAAAAAAAAAAAAATCCTAAGGTTGGGAACTGATGCCCGAACTATCTTGAACCAAGCATGTTCTATGCACATTAAAGAAGATCTTGAGCAAAATGATCAAAACCATACTTGGAAGAAAAGGTGAGGCGAAAGGAGTACTTCGTGTATGTCCTATCATGCAACATAATCTTTAAAACAATGGTTTTTACCACTCCCATTAAGCTTAAAGTCTAAAACCAGAGTAGTAAGGATAGGTTAAATCCTCATCGAACTTAGGTTGAGGATCCAATTCCCCAAAGCTCTGATTTGACCTACATGGAGTAGTAAGGATAGGGCGTAATTCTCATCTCGCTTAGGTTGAGAATATGATTCCACAAAGCTTCATTTTTTTCCATTTCATCATAAGTATTGGATTAGAAGGATCGTACTACATGTCCTCTGCAAAGGATGGGTAGTCATCCCCAAGGTCCAATAAATAAAAATAAAATCAATACTTTCAATTTTATCATAATATTGGATTGGAAGGATCGTACTATACGTCCCTCGCAAGGATGGGTAGTCATCCCAAAGGTCCAAGAAAAAAAAAATATAATAATAAAAATGAATGAATGAAGCCAAATAATGGATTATGGGGTTAATATCCACTGGGGCTATAGACACCTGACCGGCAGTGGAGTATGCTCATGCGTGGCAGCATGTCTTGTCTAAAAGCAAGACCACTGACTGCTCAAACAGACAGACTAGCCTAACTATTTCATCCACAGCTGGTTAAATCATTTTGTCCAAAGTGAGGTAATTAATTCCAGATCAGAGTAGTAAGGATAGGATTAAATTCCCATCTCGCTTAGGTTGGGAATCCGATTCCCCAAAACTTTGATTTCACTTTCATTTGCACATGGGTTCAAGATGGTGGTGACACATAACCAACTTTGGGATTTAACAAAGCAATTCATTTTTATACGTAGTTGGTCCTAAGAGGGTTTGACAGTTTTTAAATGTTCATGTATGATATTAGGAGGTTCGAGCTTTTATAAAATAGATTGTTATATTCATCATGCTGCGCAAGTCATTCACAACCTCACATATGCATTCATGTAAAACTGACAATGGAATGTGGATCAATTTCAAACGATGGAAAATGAAACACATTGCACACACCGAGCTGATGCTTAATAATTCTAATGTTTCATGTATTTCTAATTTATTGACATTTGTTTATATTTTTTATGTGCTAACACCTATTTTTGAGTGTGTATATTTCCAGGTTAGGTTCTCACCGAAATGCTCAGGAGCATTTCCTAGTAGAGTCACCATTTGTTGTGGCTGCTCCACAACACACCCCAAAATTGGGGACGCACCTTTTTTTGCATGCTTTCCAAGAAGACTACAGTGGCCCAGATGTTAAAAGAGCAAAGAAAAGAAAAAATGAAAAAACGTCGCGATATCGCGACATGTTGCTCCGTTGCGACCAAAATGAAAAAAATGTTGTGATATCACGACATGTCACGTTTTTGCGGTTCAAAATAGCAAAAGTACAACCGAATGAAAAGTGTCGCGATATCGCGACATGTCACGTTTTCGCGGCCCAGACAAGCGAAATACAATGGAACGAAAAAGTATAGCGATTTCACGACATGTCGCATTTTTGTGGCTAAGAGAAACAGAATGCAGCGAAGGAGAAAAACGTCGCGATTTCGCGACAGGTTGCATCCATGCTGCCCGAAGGAGAAAAATGTCGCGATATCACGACATGTCTCATTTTCATGATGCATGAAGGTGAACAAGGCTGTTGATAGAAAAATGTCACGATATCGCGACATGTCTCATTTTCGCAGTGCTTGAAGACGAATAAAGTTGCGGGTATAAAAATGTCGCGATATCGCGACATGTCTTGTTTTCGCGATACAGGTGGAAGAACAAAGCTGCAGATAGAAAATTTCATGATATCGTGACATGCTATTTTTGTCGTGATTCACGGCAGGCCGTTACAGAACATATAGGGGCAGTGCTGAACACATGGCATAAAGGTGTAATAATCATGGGAAGTGTTATAGTTCACAGAGAAGATCAAACGTTTCGACGTAGAGCAGAAAGTCAAAAATGACGAAGAGGCGGGGGAGATGAAACGAAGCAATTTGGGAGATGAAACGAAGTGTCACAGGGTGAAACAGATAGCATTTCCAGAAATTTTAAAAGCAAAAGCACAGATTGGTACAAGGGGGGAAACCGCTATGGGCGAGTTGCGGAGCCGAGGGTGATAAGCCATTCTGGGCCTGCTTTGGAGTGTTTTTCTTCCCCTTTTTTTGGTTTTGAGAAAACTAGAGATTTTTGTCATTGTAAATTGATAAATTCTTAATACAAAAAATTTAGAGAGTTGCATATTATGGACAAGAAAGAAGGAGTTATTTTCTGCATGCAAGATTGAATGTTTATCTTTCCCCTTTTCAGATTTCTAGGCTTATAGGTGAAGTCTAATGCAAGTTCTATTGGTTTCTTCATGCGAATATCTAAATCTAAAAATCACAGTTAAAACCCCAGAAACTAGCACCTAACTTATTTGGATTGTGCGAGTTTGCAGGTTCAATAGGTTAGGTTGTATGTAGAAAATCTCATTATCTTCGGTTTTGTCAAAATAGGATCGTAGCACTCTGAATGTACTTTAATTTTAGTTTCTTTGCATTTTATTTTCATTTCTTTTATTCTTTGCACTTTTATTTTCCTGAAAGTCTAAGTTTAGTTGAATTTACAGTCCATGAAATAAAATAATTGAAAATATACCAAAGTCGAAATAAAATAATTCCATTGCTAAGATCAAATCACATTGAGTTCATTCTGATCAAATGAACAATCATTAAAGCTTCAAAATAAAATAAACCACTGTGCCCCTTGTTTACAGTTACTTGCAACCACTAAGGTATTCCGAGCATTTAAATTAAACACTTTACTTATACAAAATGCTAACATAGTGGAGACCTTGGAGAAATTGTTTATTAAATTTCTTTGCAAGAGAGGATTTGAAACTCGAATCCTATCGAAGAATGTGTTTTCACAATCGGGTGAAAATACCACTCAACACCTTGTTTGTTACAATTCTTCCTATGATGTCTCTTCTTATTTTTATATTATATTAGTGCCATATTATTCTAAATTTTTTGTCCATCCATTAATTTTGGTTCAGTAGTAACAAATTTAAGGCTTTGTTCTTCCTTCTCCTACACCTTTGGTGGATTTACCTATACTTATCATTTTGTATTAAATATATGCCAATAATTACAAAATTCCTATAGCTCCAAGTTCAAATATTTGTTCATGGTTGTTCTTTAGTTCATCTAGCTTCTACAAAATTTTACTAATATAATTATCCTTTTCTTTCAATAATCTTTTCATTAACTCTAGCTCATTTTTTTGAGTGATGATCATTGTATTCAACCATGTTAGGATTGTTATTTCAAAGACTTTAATTTCTTTATCAGTTTCACTTATATCTAAAAAATTATTCTATTATAGGGGTTCTTGGGACTTACTAGGCACAAGAATATTTTACTACTCATTGCCACTGCTTTATATATATATATGAATGTCTCTGGTTTTTATTATGACCTAATTGCTTCCTTTGATGCAATACATCTTCTATTCCTCCTTTTAGTTTTAATTGTATTTATTACCTATCCATATATTGCCTTTTCATTTTTAGAGTAGCCTTAGTTATTGATAACCCTTCTTCATTGTTGCTTGTTATTTCTATTTCCATGTGTTCTCCTAAGATTATTTTAGAAGATTTTGGTACATCAAATTTTTTATTGGGCATCTATCACCCCATATATATATCAAACTAAGTTCTACTACTAACTCCTTTGTATGTGCTAGATATATCAAGTGCTAGTTCTAACTGAGGAACTTGTTGCTTTTCTATTGAGTCATTAAACTTAACATTTTTTGCTTCTTTTCTTAGTATAAAATATTATGGACATTGAACTAGCTAGCTTATCTGCTCTATGACTCATTGAAACTATAGACTTAGGGTACTATTCTTGATACTATTACCTTAATCAGAGTCCCTAAATAAAGGCTTAGATGTCGGTACCTTGTAACAACCCTCCTTGATAGGACTTGTTATTGATACTTGATTTATGTATTGATGTGTGGATATCCAATGCATAATTGTTTTTTAATATTGTCAGGATGTATTGATACCTACACTTTATGCTTTGATTATACAAATTTTAGAATATGATACTATTGAAGAAATTTGTGGTTGTAGGACCAAGTACTCTTATGGGTGGATTGGTATGAGACAACCACTCGAGTTGAGAGAAAAAAAGGAAAATTATGGATAATATTCTCATTGATATATCAAGGGTAAAATAATACCCTTCATATAGATGCATTACATATATGTTTGTTTGTTTGAATGCACCATTGGGAATTAAGGTTGCTATTAGAAAAAGAAAAATCCTTAGTAGGTAGGTGATAACATTTCACTTATCTTAAAAACCACATACTTAAGGAAAATAATGTTGTGTGTATTATTGATTACATTGGGATGCATTTATACTTGTGTTTTAAGCTTAGGAATTGTTGGTATTAATGAATTAGTATTATTAATACCTAGAATAACTAGTATCAATGTTAATAGTTAATATTAATATTAAATATTAATTAAATTAATTGGGAAAGTAATTAATTTAATTATTGTTATATCCCACCAATGTTAATACCCAACACTAGCATTAGTAGGGTAATATTAGTATTAGTAATATGAATAAATGATACTATTATCAATGTTGTTTTTATGGATATTAATGGGTTAATATAAACTAAGATTAGAAGGGGTACATTTTTATGTATTCAAGTTATTGAAAAAATAAAATAAATGGTGGCATAATTTGAATTCTTGATTATTGGAAATATGGCTCCTGGTAAATATTTCCAACATGCTGAAGTGTTACCTTACTAATATTTAATGAGCATGCAAAAATAAACCACCCCAATGGTTGATATTTAGGGGGGTTTTTTTATATTATTTGAAGGAGAGTTTGAGAGGGAAGAATGAGGATTAGGGGGGAAATAATATTTCTTCTAGGATGCTACTTTGCAGGATTTAATGGACCAATATTGTGGATAATAAGGTGGGTAACCTAGATGCTACATTCCTATGTTTGGATGTTGTTTGCTTAATTAATATTATACCCTCTAGTTTGTTTTATCATAGCATTTTTGGGCTAGTTGCTTGGTTTACGGAAGGTATTATATGTCTATAGTACCTTAGTCCCCTTTACTTACTATTGTAGTGTTGTATTTGTTTGCTCAATCATGGTGTATTTGAGTTGGTAAAATCCTAGATGTCTCCTTGATTGAGTGGATTACGTAGGTATTTATTATTTTTGTTTCTATTATAGAGAATATTTGTAAGCCTATGTTTTGTTTCACCTTGGTTTTTTGGAAGGTGTTGGAAGTTGTAGGTTCCTATACCACCATATTATTTATCTATGTTAGATTTTAAGGATATATGTAGTGGGATAAATCTATCATAGATCCTAATGAGATGTAGAAAATATGAAAGAGAGTAATTTTATAATATGAATTAAATACACTCTAAATAGAAAGTGGAAAAAATACAATGTATTATGGAGGTGATGATCACTCCATGAATATAAGCTAAAGAACTACATTGTACTCCATAGATGAGTTCTACCACTATCTACTACTCTCTACTATAATGAACTTGATATCTAAACTTGATACATGAGCTTGATACATGATATATCACTATGAGGTCCTTTATATAGGAAGATATATTTCTTAGCCAACACTCTACCTAGCTATACAAGGGAACAACTTGTACATTACAACTTGCATATTGACACTTGTGCATTTAATACATTGCTTGAAGTAACTAGCTAATCTCCCCCTAAAGTAATCTCCTACTCTAACTATGTACCAAAGGTGTACATTTACATTACCCAAATGATGTAATAGACTCTAACTCTAAAATCCCCATGTATTACATTATTTGGGTATTGAATATTTCAATATTCAATATGGTTCTTCTTATTGATATGTTCTTTATCTTGATTTGGTCCTTTATATTCTCTTTAATTCACATTGCACTATATACCTCCTTGAATTGGTTGCTCTTCATCTTTATTAGAGTCGGTACTTTCATAGGTAGATGTACTATCACCTGATTCTTTCAAGAGTATTTTATCCTTGCTATTGTCCTTATCATCATTCTATGTATCCGATATAGAACTTTCTAAACATACACTTAGAGCATCATGATAAAAATTTGAGTTAGTATAAATTGAAGTACTAATACTGCAAGAGGATTGAAATATCTTTTCTAGGGATGATTCATCCATTTCTAATTTTAGTTTAAGTAATTCTATCAATCCTCTCTATTCCACATTTTAATCCTTATAACATTTGAATTTAAGTAGTGCCATGTATAATATACTTCCATATTATATAGGAATTTGAATGTCATTATTTCCATTATTAATTGCTCTAGTGAATTGACCATGTAGATAATGCTCCATAATTTAAAACATGTATTTTAAAGTTTCACTATGTATCCTTTTTGAAGTAGGATCTAAGTTTCCTTCAAAATTTATAAGTGAATTCTTGATTCCACTTTTTATGACACTTGCTTTTTCCTTTCTAATAGTTTTGTTCATATCATTGTTTACTGTATTACTTGAGGTAGACATCCTTATAACTCCCTATATTAGATAGTGCATTGAAATAGTAATTCTTGCAATTGTAGATATGTATTTGATAGAAGTCATTTGAATTCTCTAAATTTAATCTTTGAAGTAGTCTACCTTATGACTCCCTAGTTTAGAGTATATGAACATGATTTGATAAAGCCTTTATAGAACTTAGGTTTTGAAAAAAAACTTATGATTCCCAAGAGATTGATTACTTGATAAACTTTGATAGATGTTATTATTATCAAGTTTTGTAGAATACCTTATGACTCCCTAGTTATTTTGGATATCCTAAAGTTCTTTTGGGAATAGTAGTTCAATTTTAGGTTGATTTTGTAATGTTTTGTAAATAGCAAAAATCAACTTCTATTACACCTTATTTCTCCTATTGAACTTAAGCACTTTCTAATTTTATGAAGTTCTAATGGTTGGATTTATTTTGTCCCTTTAATGTGATTTTGAGACAAGTATACCAATTAATTCCAACCCTTAATATCCCTTAATGAACTTCCTTTTATAGCTTTTGAGATTTAATAGTTTAATGTTTCTAATTTCCAATAATCTACTTTGGTGTAGTATTCCTTATAACTCCTTAATTTGGAATATTAGAAAACAATAATATTTGCAATAATAGAAATTTAATTTCTAAGTAGCAATCCTTATTTCTCGTAAGTTTTAAATTTCAAATATTAATCTATTTTTTATGTATGGCTACCTTTTAATTTTTGCTTTCAAATGTGGTTGATTTCCAAGTTGTTTCAAACTTTTATCATAATCCTTATAACTCCCTTAATAAAAGCAATAAAAGTAATTTCTTACCTTTATAATGATACAAACTCTAATTATTCGACATAAAATTTAGACATGAATGACAACACTCTTTAATGTTGTTCTTGAATTATTTCTATGGCAAATGGCAGTAGACTCTCCTTTGATTGAAATATTTGGATAATTGGTGCATTCACTTTAAATTCTTTGACCAAGATATTTAAATGCTATTTTCTCCTCTTACACGGTGCACACCTCTACTACTATGAATTCACTTCCATCCTTGGTATTTGATGCTTGAAATAGGAAGATGATCTTTTATAAAATGCCAAGTGTCATGAAAGTTTCTTTCAACACTTGGAGACAACAGATGCTATTTGACACTTGTTGAACTTGTCGTAGGAAGGAAGATAAAAATTAGAGTATTTATGTGAGCACCTATATATCTTGGTGACTAGTGTCACTTCTTCTCTAAGTAAAGCTCTTTTGTGTAATGCTTCTTTGGACTATTCCTTTCCAGCATGTAGAATTTGAGTGTTATTCTAAGTGCTCGTATGGAAGGCTTTAGGGTTTCTTAAAATGTGACAAGTGACACATTTTCCCTTTTGCATGAACCTACCTTCTTAACGTATTCTTGCAAGCTTCCTCAATATATTATTTTCAACTCATATTTTGTTGTGTTTTCTCCTTAATGCTTCAACGACGTTTTGTATGTGAGTTGGTTCTAGCTGGGATAATGAGCATCACTTTGATGGTTTTGAAATAGGACTATGAGGAATGCTATGGTGGAGTTTGTGATACTCCAATGGTGTTTTGAATACTCCTTGTGGATGTATGTCTAGATCTTAGGTGTTTCTTTCTTTATGTTTTGATTTTATCCTACTCTCAATCTATTGTATTTATACCTTTGTAGATGATAACTTCTCCTTGTGCTATGTTATGTATGTTGTGCAGGTGGCTATCCAAACTATGGGTGATGTGAGCTCCTTAAAGGCTATTTTGACCTTGCTAAGATGATTCTTCTATACGACTAATTTGAGATATTTCTTGTTTATGAAGAATGTGTCTTTATGATACTTAAACATTTTCCTCTTTCCTACATAGGATAGAATATCATGGTGAAATACAATGTAAATAAACTTGTAAATAGAATACCTTATTTTGCACCTCTTTTTACAGTATTTTTATATTGGTTTTAATGGTTACTTTCTTGTAGAAAATGGCTAATTTGACATTGTCTCCTTTTATACATAACTCTCTCCTTTGCTTTGTTACTTTGGTAATAAAACCAAGCTAATAACCACTTAGATAGAAGCTTTTGTAGAAGTAATTTTTGCACTAATTTTTATTTGTAAAAAAAAATTTAGTGCACCTCAAATATGAGACTCGCAAACTCTTGATTTGTATCTTCTTTTGATGATTTTGATGGTGGCTTTCTTCCCCACTCCTTGGAGGAATATGATATGATTTTGGTGGTTTCTTTGGGCCATGAAATACTGTAGGTTTTTTGTACCAAATAGTATCTCTAGCCACTTTGATAATCTACTAGTTTTGTGCTCTTGATATTAACAATAAAAAAACAAAAACTAACACTTTTGAGAGTAACTAGTTAAAGATCAACTAGTACAATGCAAATGAATTAATAATGAAATTATTGGTAAAAATAATCTCACATTATTGCTCCTGTAAATAAACTCTCAAAATAATGCACTTAATATTTTTTGCAACTTTTAAGAGTAATTTATAAAGAACCCTTAATGGATAATCTATAATTTTTACTACATTCAATATTGTAGGATGTAGTCTTCTTGCTTTATAGATAGATAATAGGTATGTGACAATTTTATTTCTTTCAAAAAATATCCAACTCCTATTTAATGTGAAAATATATCTTAAAATGAGCTCTTATTTTTGCACTTTCTTGAAGACTATAATATACGCCATTTTTTCTTCATAACTTTAATCCAAATATGGTGCTTCATGGAATTTGGTAATGAACCTTAATTTGAAGTTCAACTAATTACACCCAAGTTGATTAATGGATTCTATAGATGATATAGATCTTGGTGTTTACTTTCACCAAGTTGTTGCCTTGTAATGGATGAATTTTTATCTTTTTTTTGGCTATCCAAAACAACTTATTGCTTCACCAAACTATGGTCTTAATCCTTTTGTCTTGAGCCTAGGTTGGTGGTTTGATCCTTTTAGTGATCTTCAATTTTTTTAGTAGATTCAAAAAGTCCTTAATTTTGAAATGTGCCTTCTTGTTGTGAGATAAAATCTCCAAATATCTTAGATTTGGTAGGATTATTATTCTAATTAAATCCTCCTTCAATATTCTTGTTAAATTATGAATTCAAACATGATATTCTTCTTCTCAAGATTTTGAATATCTTGAGGTCTTCACTGGATTCTTCTACTAGATGAAGAAGATGTGCTTATACTAAGAGGCAGTTGAATAGTATAAGACAAAACTTTTTTCTTTTCAATTCATATGATAAAATCATAAATATTAAAGTAGTAAACATCACACAAATCATCACACACATGAGATACATTATTTAATGTGGTTCACCCAATGTGGGCTACTCCACGGAGAAAATATTCCTTATAAATTTTTCTCAAATAAATTCTCTTGGGAATCCTTTCCCTATTACAATGTTTGTGGACCTCTATACAAAGGAGACACAAATACCCTGATCAAGTTCATGGATCTCTATCCATATGAGAACTCCTTATCCTCTGCTTTGGCTAGTGATCCTCTAGAAGACTACTGCCTCCACTGCACTAGCTTGTGGATCTCTCTCCATTGAAGACCTTTGTGCTCACTTAGAAGACCTCTATCATCACTGCCCTAGCACAAATATACTCAATATATATCTTTGGTATGGCACAAATCTATCCTCAAATTTGCACCAAACTATGTCCTCAAACCTGTATTGTAAGCTTCCACAAAATCTCACACCAAACTATCCACAAGTCTTCTCTAAGACTTACCTCAAATCTGCTCAAGTCCTCACTAGAACTTGTCAAATATCACAAAAACATATAGATAATTTTTAGAGACTCAATATGCTTCATACTCATAAACACTCAATCAATTTCAACCTCTTTCTCAAATAAATATAGAATATAGAACAATTTGTTTCACCAAATTAGAAATATCACTTCAACACTTGTCCTTGACTAGGCTTAATTAATCATTCAACAAAATATTTCTTGCTTACAAACCCTAGTCCAAGCATATGAATGCTTACTCAATAATTTCCAACAATGCTTATCAAAGAATCCTTTCTCTCCAACTTAGTATTCACAATCATCCAACAATCACTCACTAGGAAGATGTGCCCATACCTTTTTTTTTTATGAAGAAGTGCCCTTAAAAACCTGTCTCAAACACAATTTTCTTCTTTGCCAATTTCAATGGTTAGATGATAAAATATCACACCAAACCTCTCTCAAAAATATTTCTCAATTACAAAAATAATAAAACTCAAATACACCTTATTACTCCTTTGAAATTAGCAATCATCAAAACATACATAAAAATAATTACTCAATTACTCCTTATAATATCCAATATTTAATTAACAACCTCCAAAAATCAAACCCTCAAAAATAATGTTGCCTATCCTTTTATCTCCCTCAAACACTCAATATCCAAATTAATTTAGGCAAAAATAAACTTTATAAACCATCAAAAATATTTTATTTTTCCAACCTTAGCACATCTAAAATAATAAAGCGACCAAGGTAATTAACATCAGCGCATACCTTTAACACTATCCAAAATGCCTCGGTGGGTTTCGAATGTGAGGCTTCCTCCTATCAAGAGCCTTATCGAGGTGCTATCCCACTACGTAGGCTACGAGCTTCATGCAAAGGGGAAGGCACAAGCCTTCCCTTTTTTTCCTTCCAAATGGTATGTCGCAAAAAATATAATGCGCTCTTCCCTTGCAAAATGACACTCGATGGGTTTCGAACCTTGTTATTCCACATGCCACAGATCTTAACACAACTTGCCATCACCAACTACGCTACATAATGTTGTGCAAAATAAGAGTAGCCTTGCTCCTACTTATCTTCGTTGTTGTGCCAAAACCTCAAAACACGTGAAACTCAATCTTCTTCCCTTGCACACAAATCTAGGAGGCATTAATTAAATTGAATGTATTAAGAGGCTTTGACTTAGGATTTGTCCTTATTTTATACACGAAGACCTCGTGCCATAAAACATCGATGCTAAATCAAATTTTGAATTCGATTTTAATTTAAACCTTATAACCCACTTTAGGATTATTTAAATTAATATAAATTAATTTATAATAAAATTATATTAATTAATTTATAATTAATTTAAATTTCCCTTTTTAATATTATAATAAATACTATAATACTATTTGCTTGAGCCTCTTATTTGCACTTTGGACATCTAACCACTTGGAACTGGATCTGACCATCTTTAAGCGAACTTTCCTTTTTGCACTAATTACGGAACTACTTCTTCTTGCACTGCTCACTGAAACTGACTTTTGACATCAATGACCACTCACTGTTGACATCAATGACAACTCATCTACTCAAAATGTCCAAAAATCTCCCCCTTTGTCATTAATTGTAACCCAATTATATTTTCCAATTTCCTTAACCTTTTTCTGTTCTGCTCCCCCTGGGAAATTGCTCCTCCTGACTCAATACTCTCCCCTTAAATAAAATCTCTCCCCCTTACTCAAATCTCTCCCCCTTTGACATCAATGTAAAAGTGTCACCTTTGGGGTTTGGGGCTAAGAATTAGTCTCTAAGCTTATCCCATCCCCCACCTCCTCTTGAGGTGGTTAATTATGGGGTGGAAGTATTAGTCCCAATTTTCCTCAAAGATACTCAAAATTATCCTTCGAAAGTGGCTTAGTGAATATGTCTACTATTTGATCCTTTGTAGTAACATAATCCAACCTGACCTGTTTATCTGTCACAAGTTCTCTCAAAAAATGATACTTGATCGAAATGTGCTTTGTCCTGGAGTGCATAACTATATTCTTTGAGATACTTATAGCACTTGTATTATCACATAATATGGGAATAGGATGATCATGTTTTATCTTGAAGTATTCTAGAGTTCACTTCATCCATAATACCTATGTACAATTGGCTACTACTGCAATATATTCTACTTCTACTGTAGATAAGGATATTGATGCCTACTTTTTAATCAACCAAGAGACTAAAAAATCCCCTAGAAAGAATGCTCCTCCACTTGTACTTTTTCTATCATCAATGTCACCAGTCCAATATGCATCTATATACGCTATGAATGTGAAAATATCACTTTTGGGATACCATAGCCCAAAATCCATAGTATCTTTTAGATACTTGAGAATTCTCTTTACTACTGCCACATGTGTTTCCTTAGGTGCTACCTAAAATCTTGCTACTAATCCCACTGACTACACTATGTCTATTTTTGTAGATGTAACATACAATAAGCTACCAATCATAGATTTGTATAATATCTGATCTACCTATGGAGATTCATCATCCTTACTTAACTTGCATTCTGTAACCATGGGGGTACTTACTGGTTTGCAGTATTTTAACTTGAATTTATTTAGCATCTATTTTATATACTTGGTTTGTGAAAGAAATATTCCTTTATCTAATTATGAAATTTGAAGCCCAAGAAAGAAGGAAAACTCACCAAGAATAGACATCTCAAATTCATTTTGCATGTTATTTGCAAATTCTTTACACATCTTATCATTATTTCACCCAAAGATGATGTCATAAACATAAAAAACCATAATTAGTAGATTATTTCCTTCATTTTTGATGTATAAGTTGTATGCTATTCATTTTATGAATCCCTATTCCTGAATATACTTATCCAATCTTGAGTACCATGCTCTAGGAGCCTATTTTAGACCATATAATGCCTTTTTCAATATGTATACATGATCTAGTTTATCTGTTAATATGAATCTTTCTAGCTATTCAATATAGACTTCTTCTAGAACACCATTTAGAAATGCTAACTTAACATCCATCTGATATACCTTGAAGTTTTTAAAACTTGAGAAGGCTAAAAATATTCTTATGGCTTCAAGTCATGCAACTGGAGCAAATGTCTCATAAAATTCAATTCCCTCTACTTGTGCATAACCTTTGCACACTAACCTTGCTTTATTCCTGACTACCTGTCCATCTTAATTTAACTTGTCTTTGAATACTCATTTTGTGCTGATCACATTTTTGTCCATTGGTCATGGAACAAGTTCCAAAGTCTTGCTTTTCTCTATTTTATCTAATTCCTCCTCCATTGCCTTAATCCAGAACTTATCTTCACTTGCCTGATTGAAGTATTTTGGTTCAATATTAGATAACAAATAAAAATTTGCTTGTTGATATGGTGTTATTATCCTTCTCCTTGTCTATCTTTCATATGGATTTCCAATGATTAGATCTTTTGGATGATGCTTCTGTACATACCTGGATGGATTTTTAGGAATAATTCTTTGTGTTTCTTCTTCTTCTTCATATGATTCCTCATGAAACTCTTCTTGACAACTTCCATCTTCTTGATACACAATTTGTTGAATTGGTTCTCTTGAATCTATCTTCTCATCAACTATTATATTTATGCTTTCTACAATAGTGCGTGTTCTCTTGTTGAAGCATCTATAAGCTTTAATCTTAGTGTAATAACCAAGAAAAATTCCCTCATCACATCTTGGATCAAACTTGCCTAAGTTTTGCTCTTCTCGTATTATGTAGAACTTACTTCCAAAAACCTTGAAGTGTTTTACAATGGTCAGTCTTCCTTTCCAAAAATCATATGGAGTCTTATGATGGTTTATCCTCATTTGAGCCCTAGTGATTATATATACTACTATGTTGACTGCTTCCCTCCAAAACCCATCTAAAAGTTTGGACTCATTTAACATAGCTCTAGCCATATTCTCAATAGTCCTATTTTTCCTTTCAACTACTCCATTTTGTTAAGGAGTTCTTACAGTTGAGCATTCTCTCTTGATTCCAAGTTTTAAGAAAAAAAAAACTACAAATTTATTTAAAGTAAATTCTCCTCCTCTATTGGATCTCAAACACTTAATCTTCTTACCAGTTTTATTTTCAACTCGTTTGATTAAATGCTTTTAATTTTTCAAATACTTCAAACTTATCTTTCAGGAAAGATACCCAAACCATTATGGAGTAATCATCTATAAAAAATATGAAGTAACTCTCACCCTAAATACTTTGTGTTCTGGTAGGACCACATAGACTAGTATGTATTAGAATTAAAGGCTGATATGACATATATCCCTTTTATTTAAATTTTTTTCTAGTTTGCTTTCCATGTTGACAAGGTGCACAAATTGTGTTTTATGGCCTTTTTAGCATGGGTAAATCTCTGACATCCTACTTATTGTTTATGTTGACTATGTTGTCAAAATTCAGGTGACCCAATATTCTGTACTAAAACCAACTCTCATATTATTGTGATAGAAAAAACTTTTCCCCTTTGATCTCACTAAGCATGTATATATTATTTGGAGTTCTACTTGCATTTGCAATAATTTTTCTAGTTTTTTATTTTCTTACCTCACATCTATCTAGGTGAAATGTAACCATATGTACTTGATCACGAAGTTGACTTACACTTAGCATATTATGTTTTAACCTTTTGACATATAGCTCATTTTCTATTCTTGTTTTCCCATTATCTAAACTCAGATTTCATCTTCCACCAATATTGTTTGATCCATTATAACCAAAACTTAATGATACTCTATTGGTTTCTTTTAGTACAATAAATTTGTCTTTATCCCCTATCATGTGTCTAGAGCATCCACTATCAAGATACCGTTGTCATTATTTATCCTGAGCATGAAGGGTTGTTTGAACTAACATTGATCTATCCTTTTCATTCCCCTTTTTATCTTTCCTAGTTATTGAAGTTGTGTTTCTTTTCCTAGACTTAGGAAGTGTCATTTTACACCATCTAGCCTTGTGCCCAGAATTATTTCATTTGTAACATATAATATCATTACCCATAAGAGGGGTAAAAGAATTGAAATTTCTATTGACATCATTTTTCACATAACCAATGCAATGTACAACTCTATGACCATATTTAAACAATAGCCATGGAAGAAATTATGTAACCTGTTTGGATGCCTTTGAGATTGTGGTTGAGTGCTTCTCCCATTGTGATTAACTCTCATCAAAGGTTTTTCTTTGCTTTCTTCCTTCCTTATATCTTTTCCTTTTGGAGTATACTTTACTTGCCTATCTTTGTTTGAAGTTTCTACTTCTTGAAGACTTGACTCCTATTTATGTTTTCCATACTCTATATCTTGTATTACCTTGGTCATTTCAACTTCATTACTTAGATAAATAATTTCTACTTCCAATATTTCACATTTTGTTTCTCTTGCTCTTAATAGATCCATCATATCTTTCTCAATTTTCTTTCCCTCTTCTACCTTTATCTTGAGTTCTTCTCTCTAATATTTTTCAAATTGTTGAGAGCAGTAAATAATTCCTCTTTTATATCAAACATGTTCTCTTATTCATTTTTTGAAGTCATGTGTGTTTCTTATGGATCCTCCTCCAAGCTGTTAGTCTTTTCACAAAGAGACCCTCTCTGATACCAATTGAATAAGATGTGCTTATACTGAGAGGGGGTGAATAGTATAAGATAATTTTTTTTGCTTTTTAATTCATATGATAACATCGGTAATATTAAAGTAATAAACATCACACAAAGCATCACACACATGAGAGACATGATTTAACATGGTTTACCCAATGTGGGCTACTCCACGGAGAAAATATTCCTTATAAACTTTTCTCAAATAAATTATCTTGGGAATCCTTTCCCTATTACAATGTTTATGGACCTCTATCCAAAGGAGACACCAATCCCCTAATCAATTTTGTGGATATCAATACACAGGATAACTCCTTATCCTCTACTTTGGCTAGTGATCCTCTAGAAGAATACTGCCTCCATTGCATTGGCTTGTGGATCTCTCTCCATTGAATACCTCTATCCTCACTCAAAAGACATTTGCCCTCATTGCCATGGCTAATGGATATTTATCCACTGGAGACTATTGTCCTCTGCTCTGTCACCTCCAAAGCTTGCTCTCAGCTCTGTCTCAAATCTACACTAAACTCTATCCTTCAGTATAGCACAAATCTACTCAATATTTGTCTCTGGTCTGGAATAAACATATCCTTAAATCTGCACCAAACTCTATCCTCAAACCTATATTACAAGCTTCCACAAAATCTCACACCAAATTGTCCACAAGTATTATCTAAGATTTGCCTCAAATATGCTTAACAAGTCGTCACTAGAACTTGTCCAATATCACAGAAACATATAGAGAATTGTTAGAGACTCAATATGCTTCATACTCATAAAAACTCAATCACTTTCAACCTATTTCTCAAATAAATCTAGAATACAGAACAATTTTTTTCACCCAATTAGAAATATCACTTCAACACTTCTACTTGACTAGACTTAATATATCATTCAACGAAACATTCCTTGCTTACAAACCCTAGTTCAAGCATATGAATGCTTACTCAATAATTTCCAACAATACTTATCAAAAAATCCTTTCTCTCCAACTTATCATTCACAATCATCCAACAATCACTCACTAGGAAGATGTGATCATACCTTTTTGTTTGATGAAGAAATACCCTTAAAAACCTGTCTCAAACACAATTTTATTCTTTACCAATTTCAATGGTTAGATGACAAAATATCACACCAAACCTCTCTCAGAAATATTTCTCAATTACAAAAATAATAAAAATCAAATACACCTTATTACTCTTTCTTTGAAATTAGAAATCATCAAAGCATACATAAAAATAATTACTTAATTACTCCTTATAATCTCCAATATTTAATTAACAACCTCCAAAAATCAAACCCTCAAAAATAATGTTGCCTATCCTTTTATCTCCCTCAAACACTCAATATCCAAATTAATATAGGCAAAAATAAACTTTATAAACCATCAAAAATATTTTATTTTTCCAACATTAGCACATCCAAAATAATCAAGCGACTAAGGCAATTAACATCGGTGCATACCTTTAACACTAGCCAAAAGGGCTCGACGGGTTTTGAATGCGAGGCTTCCTCCTGACGAGCGCCTTATCGAGGTGCTAGCCCACCACATGGGTTATGAGCCTATGTACGAAGGGGAAGGTGCAAGCCTTCCCTTTATTTCCTTTCAAATGACACAGTGAAAAAAATAGAATGCGCTCTTCCCTTGCAAAATGATACTCAATGGGTTTCAAATATTGTTCTCTCACCTACCACACACCTTAACAAAACCTGCCATCGCCAACTGTGCTACACAAAACTGTGCAAAATAATAGGTGCCTTGCTCCTACTTGTCTTCGCTACTATCATCAAAACCTCAAAACAAGAAAAAGTCAATCTTCTTGCCTTTCGCATGAATATAGGAGGCATTAATTAAATTGAATGCATTGAGGGGATTTGACTTAGGATTTGCCCTCCTTTTATACATGAAGACCTCATGCCATAAAATGTCAACGCTAAATCAAATTTCGAATTCGATTTTAATTTAAACCTTATAACCCACTTTAGGGTTATTTAAATTAATATAAATTAATTTATAATTAAATTAAAATTAAGTTATAATTTTTTTTTGGTAATTATTTTAATAGATTAACAGTGGGTTTTTATAGAGGATCCCAAAACCTTATGTACAAATTCAGCCTGGCTGGAATGTGCATCATGCCTTGTGGCTGGAGGAATAAACTTGATGACAGAAACCAAAAACTGCTAATTTCCCGAAGGCTATAAGTAGGGCCCTTATGTCTGAATATCCTGGAAACAAACCACATGTTACCAAGGAAAACAAAAATACTAGCTGGAGAAATTTGACCATCGAAAGCAAAAATAGCCAAACCAAACGAATGACCTTCTGAAGCGAGGAGAACATCATGAGAGGATATCCGCATTGGCCAAACTCACCACCTCAGACGGGAAGCATGAGCGCCACACAACAGGACACGTGGTCACAAGCCCTTTGTTGGCCATGTGGTCTGCCACGTGATTTCCTTCCCTAAAAATATGGCATGCCTTCCACCTGTCACGTTGAGAGAGGAGCATCCTAGCCTCAAGAATGATGTTGTAGACCCTCCAAGACGGGTCTTTAGAGCCTAGCAGATAGTTGACTATATTGAGCGAATCACCTTCGACAATCAAAGGCCGAGGATCCTCGGAGAGGATCTGGATACCTTTCAAAACACTTCTGGCTTCAGCATAGTGATTAGTCTGGGCACCCAAATCTTCACAATAAGCCAGCACGAGATTCCCGTTATGATATCTAACCACACCACCAGAACCAGCAGGGCCAGGATTGCCTTTGGCCGCACCGTCAAAGTTTAATTTAATCCAGCCCACAAGGGGCTTGGTCCAAATAACATCCCCACGCTGAGACTTAGAAACACCATCAAGAATAGGGAAAAGGCCCAAACTTTGGAAGATCGCTGCTTCGCCAGGAAGGCGGGGACGGGAACTAGGAACAACTTTAGAATTCTCAATGGCGAAGGATAAGGCTCTCTGAGCGACACAGGGAGGTACTCTAGGGACCTTGCCGAAGACTCTGGAATTTCTCTCTAGCCAAATCTGCCAAATGGAGTGGTGGAAAGAGGCCTCAAGAAGGAAGCGAAGTTTAGGATTCTTGAAAGGATTGGGCCATTGGTGGAAGGCATCTTTGAGGGAGCGGGGAGTGCACCAAAGGATTTGAAAGGAAGACAGGACGCATGCCGAGGACAGGAATGGGAAAAAGGACAGTGCAAAAATAAGTGGTCTATCGTCTCACAATCAGCAAAGCACAAGAAGCACCTATTGGGAATAGCAAAACCCCTCTTATGGAGGTTGTCAATGGTTAAGGCTTTATTATGAAAGGCAATCCATGCAAAGTAATTAACTTTAGGAATAATACCCTTCCTCCAAATCACTTTCCACCTGTGATCCATGGCAATCTCGCAAGTAAGAAGGTCATAGGCAGTATTGACAGAGAACAGACCATCCTCTGTGCCATGCCAGATGATTCTGTCATCTCTTCTAACAGATGGAATTAAAACAGACCGAAGAATATTAGACAAAAAAATCATTTCATTGTTAAAGCCGTCCAGGATCGGAAAATTCCACCGAGGGGGAAGAGAGCTCCGATCAATGAAGTTCGCAACCTTGAGTTGGGAATTTGGATCCACCTGGGCTTTCAGGCCAGCAAGGTCCGCTCTCAACTCGAGAGCTCCATCAGTAACCCACCTGTCCTTCCAGAAGAGAATGGAGTTGCCATCACCCAAAATCCAGCGAGCACCAGAGTCGATCAGAGAGCGGGCTTGAAGCACAGATTTCCAAAAGGCAGATGCTTCAGGAGGAATCCCGACATCAAAAAGAGAACTCGATCCAAGATACTTCCTCTTAACCAGCTTGACCCACTCTGTTGGGTCATTAGTCAGGATCTTCCAAGCGTGCTTAGCGATCAAAGCAGTGTTCATGAGTCTTGATCTCCTCATTCCCATGCCACCTTGGTCCTTTCGCAAGAAAACCTTATCCCAGGCCACAAGAGGAATTCTGGATTTTTCTTCATTGCCAGACCATAGAAAGGTCCTCTAAATCTTTTCAATCTTGGAATGGACAGAAACAGGCAGCATGAACACAGACATGAAGTAAGTTGGGATTCCTTGGAGACAAGCTTTGGTAAGGGTGGCTTTCCCAGCTTGCGATAGGAATTTGCCTTTCCAAGTGCTCAGCTTTTTGTGAAGACGTTCCAGGATCATGTCCCACAAGCTTCCATTGCCCCGACCATTACAAGCCAGAGGCAAACCCAGATAAGACGCGAGCGGGGAATCAATAGTGCATTCCAAAATTCTGGATATGCGGAGCTGCCTTCGCATAGGAGTGTTAATAAAATAAATTTTGCTTTTGATGTAATTGACTTTCTGTCCGGCAGCCTTTTCATAACGGGAGAGGATTCACTTGATGGATTTGGCTTGAGTTACGGACGCCCCAGTGGAGATGAGGGTGTCATCCACAAATTGTTGATGAGAGACAGGATCGACTCTGGAGGTGGGAAAAATGCCAGAGATCTTATTCTGACGAAGAGCCTCTTTCAAAGACCAACTCAGAACCTCAGCCAGAAGGATGAATAGAATAGGAGACAGAGGGTCACCTTGTCTGAGGCCTCTGGCACTTTGGAAATACCCAGCAGGGGATCCGTTGATTAGAACAGAAAAGGAGGGAGTGGATATGCAACTACTGACAAGGTCAATCCATTGAGGGTGAAAACCAAACTTGAAGAGGACAGCACAGAGGAACCTCCTGTCAACTCTGTCAAAAGCTTTATTCATGTCCAGCTTGAGGAAAAGAGCAGCATTTTTGGAGCGATGAGTAGAATGGAGGGTTTCATGGATGGTGATGACACCATCGAGAATGTTTCTGCCTTTCACGGTGCTTCCCTGAGAAGGACCAACCAAGGAGGGAAGAAGGGACCTCAGACGGTTGGCTATGGACTTGGTTAAGATTTTATAAAAAACATTGCACAGGCTAATGGGACGATAATCAGAGAAACTTTTGCAGGCGGAAGACTTAGGGATGAGAGCAAGAAAGGTAGAATTTAGTTTTGGATGGATGGATCTAGAGGCTTGAATCTCTTGAATTGCTTCACACACATCCGAACCCACAACATCCCACATAACTTGAAAAAAACGGGGGGGAAAATCATCAGGCCCAGGCGCCTTGTCTGGTTGCATGGAGAACAAAGCTTATTTAATCTCAGACATAGAAAAATTCTCCAGAATCTTAGAGCTTACCTCGGGAGGAACTTTGACTGGGAAGTTATCCAACAGAGATTTTTGAACCTGGAGATCACTATCGGGAGGAACACCGAGCAGATCCTGGAAGAAGTCAACCGCTTCACTTCGGATTTCCTCAATATCCTTGGTAACGCGTCCATCCTTGCACACCACTTCCCTGATTTTGTAGCCCCCTCGTGCCGCAAAGTTGACGCGTGAAAAAACTTCGTATTGGAGTCTCCATTTCTCAACCAGAGGTCCCTAGATTTCTGGCGCCAGAAAGTTTCTTCCCTTGCAATAATAGAATGATAATCCACCAAGAGCCTCCTTTCCTCCTCCCTGAGGCAATCGGTGTAACCTTCGAGCTCCATTCTCTCCTCCACCAATTTTAGGTTCGCAGAAATGGACCTTTTGGACTCAAAAATGTTGTCGAACACCTCCTTGTTCCATGTTTTCAAATTCCTTTTGATTAACTTGAGTTTTAAGGCCACTCTCTTGGAAGTGGAACCTGCTACCTTCTTCTGCCACCAGGCTGTAACCAACCCTCTAAAGTCCTTGTGAGAAATCCACATGGACTCAAATCTAAAGGGGGTTTTAAAAATAGGCCCATCAACCGTCTCCAGGACAATAGGATTGTGATCAGACCCAATCCTCGGTAAGGCCGAGAGAGTTGCCGCACCGAGTATGGGAATAGCCTCTTGGGATATGAAGAATCTGTCAAGCTTGACTTGAATAAGATTGCTCCCAATCCTCTCGTTGCTCCAAGTGAAGGATGCCCCCTTGAGGTCAATGTCAAGCAAGTTATTGGTAGAAAAAAATCTCGAAAGTCTTCCGGATCGTGGCTAGAGTGGTCTGATCCTCCTTTCTTTTCAGATGGGTGAAGAGGACAGTTGAAATATCCCCCTAGAACCCAAGGGAAATTACAGAACGTTTCCCTCATCTGGGAAATAGCCTTCCACATTTCTACTCTCTTCGAGATAGAGTTTGGGGCATACACATTAGACAGGATCCAAGAAAAGTTAATGGCTTTGGAATGAAACAAAACATTGATAATCCTGCTAGAAGTTGAGAGAAGGCTGCCCTCAAAAATCTTTGGATCCCAAAGAATCATGAGACCGCTTTGCCATTCCCACTGCAGGACTGGAGAGGAATTTTGCCTTAGCCCAAATGACCTTAGCGACTCTGCGCGAAGAGATAGCATCGGTCTTAGTCTCTTGCAAAATTAGGATGGACGGATTCGTCCTTTTTTCGAGATCGACCACCAATCTCCGTTTGGCAGTCGCATTAAGCCCTCTCACATTCCATGAGAGGAATTTCATCTCAACAGTTTGATATTCTTCTTACCTCCCTTTCCTTGCTGGAGGGGAGGTTTTGGGACAAACGAGTCACCCATATGGGAATCAGAATCATCCTGAAAAAGTAGTCATTGAGTACCATTTGCAACATCTGTCGTCGTCTCCTTGTCCCGCCTGTCTTTGTTGGGGGGACGACCTTGCTTCCTTTCGCTACCAAAATCAACACCTTGCTTTCGGCTTCTCGTATTACGAGGGCTGATATTACCAGACCGCTCACCCCTTCTTCCTAGTAGGTAATCTTCCAGCACATTTTGGGACTCGGGGTGGTTATGGTCCAAGATTTTGGGTGAATCTGCCTGTGTGGTGATTGGTGTAAGGGACTGGTCCTTCTCCTCTTGTGGTCCAAGGTGAGGGCTTACACCACACGGCTCAGAGACCGTTTGGTGGGAGACTGCTTCCATCGGGTGGGAGGATTCGGGATGGTCCCTAGATGGGCCTGGAGAATCATGCCCTTTTGCAGCAGGGAGCTTTGTCTGACCTTCACCGTGTTCCAAGGGGTTGCTGGAATCTCATTTCTTCATCCCTGGATTTTGAAGAGGATAGTTGGACTGGAGGTGCCCTTGAGAACTGCACAGGGGGCAGAAAGCCGGTCTGTTCTCATACACAATGGATTGCTTGTGAAGAATGATATCTCCAGACCGGAGAGTGATGGATGATGGAAGGTCAGCCTCCAAATCTGCCAGAATGCAGAACCGAGCTTGAACAAATCTGGTTCGAGCTTTGGTGGGAGGGTCAATGGTAACCAACTCACCAATGGAGCGTGCAATTCCTCTGATTACATTTTCATGCCAACAGAAGAGGGGTAGACTCGGGAGTCTAACCCATATTGGAGCAATGTTGATATTTTGGGTCTTGGGGTTGAAGTCCATACCCCACTTCCTTAGAAAGAGACTTCTGTGACTTAGGAACCAGGGACCACCAGCCAGGATTTTACAGTAGTCCTCCTTGTTATTCAGTCTAATCGCGAAAAACCCCGGGATAAGGCCGCCAACTCCATGTGACCAGAGGTTCGCCATTTACCTACCGCCCACTTGCGAATGGTCTCCATGTCGGGACGGCCGCCAATAAACTTACCGATGAGGGTAATTTTTTTGAATTCCACAAAGCTTGAAAGAATTTCTGCCGGGATGTCCAACTCGTCCCCGACAGGAAACAACTCCTTGGAGAGCAGACCGCTAAGGGTTTTTGAAGCCGCTGCCTGAGCGTACGACTTCTGAGGTCCACCTCCCCATTTGTCTGGTGGATCCTTGTCATGACCTACATCCTCTTCTGTTGGAGAGGACTCCTTAGCACCCCCGATCTCTGACTGCCCTCCCTTCGCCCTGTTGTGCCCTTGGTTCAGTCTGTTGGCGTTCCCATGCTCTCCCGAAGCTTTCCCGCCCGCTGTCATCTTGGCCGTCAAAACCCTAGCTCTCCCCTCAGAAGTTCCAAAATCCAAGCCTCAACCCTAAACATTTAACTCTGAACCTTAAGAAAAGTTATATTCAACTATACATTTAAACACTGAAACATTTTGTTGTTTCCAAAAATCTATCTGTTCTAAAATTTCACACATTTCCCATTCATTATTAACATCTGGATCTACAAATAATGCTTTGACATATTTTGGAGCTTTAGATCAAAATTAAGTTATAATTAACTTAAATAACTTTGGAAGTTTAATTAAATTAATTAATAAATTAATTTATACTAAAATTATTAAAATTAATTTAAATTTAAATTTTTAATATTTTAATAAAATATTATAATATTATTTTCTTGGGCCTCTTCTTTGCACTTTGGACCACATCTGACCACCTGGAATTGGATCTGACCATATGGAAGTGGAATCTCCTTTTTGCACTGATTGTAGAGCTGCTTCTTCTTGCACTACTCAATGAAACTTACTTTTGACATCAATGACCACTCACTCTTGACATCAATGACAACTCATCTACTCAAAATGTCCAACACTGGATTTGGCACTCTTTTCCAAATTATTCTTCTCTTTGGCTTGTTTAGATGGTGATAATTATCCCAATTTATTTACTATCAAGAGCTTCTCCTTGGTAGTGGATTTCTCCAATAAGTCCTTCTAGGAACTACTTTTATTATGCTTCTATGAGCTCTACAAAAAGGCTCTCCAGGACTTCTTCTTTTTTCTCCTTGAGACCTCTCCAAGGTCTTCAATCCTATAGCTTCTTTGGTCTTCCAAATGAGACCTTTTATTCAACCTTCTATTTTTAGAATTTTTGGTGATGAGATATTCTTCTCGAATCTCTAAAATTTTCCACTTTTTGATTTTGGAATAGAACCTTGCTGGTCCCTCTCTATCTCTCCCAATATTGGAGGTTTTCCAATGAAATCTTATATGGATCTATTTAGCTTCTTCTAACGAAAGTGTTTAATCAGTAAAGGAGATCACCAATATCCTAATTCATGGGCTCTTCTCTAGAGTCTTCTTTAGGGACTCTTCTCTGGAGTCTTATTTTAAATCAAGAACTCTTCTCTAATGTATTATTCATAATTAAGGCTTCTATGGCCTTCTTTTGGGTCAATACTTTAATGGTATTTTCTTCTATATCAAGGCTTATGTGGCCTTTTTAGCTTATGCACTCTGCAAGTATTGATCTTGAATGGAGAACACTAATATCCTATCTCCTCCTTGACTCATATTTTGGAGTCTCTTCTTCCTGGAGTATGCTATAAGGCTATTGTGGCCTTTTCTTCACTTTTACAATCTGTAAGATTTGCAGCTCTTGTAATGGGACCTTTTTCGAAGGTCTTTGAAATCTTCAATATTCTCCTTGTTACTACAAGTATTGGATTTATTCTAAGAGGACATTATTCCTAGCTCTCTTGTAGTAAGCTTCCCAACCTTTTTTTGAATCTCCTTTTCCTCCAACAAGTTGTTAAAAATTGGAATGGAAGAATTTATAATTTTGGAGATAATAATATTCACTAGTTTATTTGTCAATCTAGTGGTATGAATGTTGAGTCCTAGTCTTCATGAGTTTTCCTACAACTCTATGGAAAGAATCTAGCCAAATGTAATCTTAGAATTTTTGTAACTGAGATTTATTTTAGTCCTTTCAATCTTTCTTGTGACTCTCCCTAGTCCTATTGACTACTGTGGCTCTTTCTATCAATTTATTCCTATTGGCAACATTTTCATGTAGTAGCACACAATGGTATATCCAATTTGCAAAGATGTAGATCAATATTAGCAATGGCGATTCTCCCTAATTCTATCTCGATTCACCATGGATTTGATACCATTATTAGCTTTTGAGGATATATGTAGTGGGAGAAATCTATCACATGTCCTAATAAGATGCAAAAAACATGAAATAAAGTAATTATGCAATATGACTAAAATATACTATAAATAGAAAGTGGTGAAAATACAATGTAGTATGGAGGTGATGATCACTCCATGAATATAAGCTAAAGAACTACATTATAGTCTATATAGGAGTTCTACCACTATATACTACTCTACTATAATGAAATTGATATCTAAACTTGATACATGAGCTTGATATATGATATCTAACCATCAGGTCCTTTATATAGGAAGATAGATTCCTTAGCCAACACTCTACCTAGTTGTACAAGGGAACGCCTTGCACATTACAACTTGCACACTAACACTTGTGCATTTATTACATTGCTTGAAGCAACTAGCTAACTTCCCCCTAAAGTAATCTTCTACTCTAACTATGTACCAAAGTTGGTATATTTACATGACCCAAATGATGTAATATACTCCAAATATAACAATATAAGCTCTAATTGTTGATTATGGTATGAGTTTAGGGGTATTTTTAGGGTTAGATATCCTCTTCATTACCCTAGACTTGCAATGGTTTTTAGGTTGCATGTTAGAAGCCTGGGTGTCTCATTTTTCTACTTGGTTGGTTGTTTTGGTAGCTCAACATGATGTTTGTTTGTCGATTTAACTATTTGTGCATTCTTATCTTATATTCTTGCTTTATGACATGGTTGCCTATTTTTTGTGATCATTTTGATGTGGAGGTTTGAACTATTCATTAAGTTGATTATTTTATAGATCAAAGAACTTTTCTTAAGTGGTTTGAAATAAAAGAACAACTTATAATTTTTTAAAGTCAGTTTTGATAGAATAAATTAATGGCTCTAAAAGAGGATGCTTTAGTAACTTTAACTAAAGTCTTTAGTTGCTAGTTGTTAATATTTTTGGGTGGAAGTTCTTATATTAAAATATATTTTTAAAAATATTATAGGAATATGGATTAATGATCTTTATTGAAATTAAGGGGATTTTTTTCTACCAAAATTTAGTTTGGGTAAATTGATTTTTGGGATTTAGTTGTAAAGTAGGCTTTGAAATTTTCTTAAGGGTGATTATAATTATTGATGTTATTGGCTTTAAATATGTTGATGTTTTAATAAATTTTTGCAATAGTAAGAAGGTGCATTGATTGAATAAAAATATGTGATTATTTTTTAGTTGCATGGTTGGAATTTGGGATATGGGGGTTTCCTTTATAAAGAAAAGAGAAATACATTATATTTGATAATTGTTTTTTGAAGAGAAGTATTTATAATGGTTTTATGGAGGCTTGAGTAGATAAGAAAACCATTAATGAGAGAAGTATGATATTATCTCAATACTATTGAATGGATTTTGGTTTTATGTACTTGCATAGTATATGTTCCTTGCATAGTGTAAGTAGGCTTTTATATGCATTAAAGAGCTATCTTGATCCCTAAAAATTCCTCTCAAGTTCATGGGTGATTTCCTTCTTGAAGAGTACCATGGAAAGGTATGAACTAGGAACCACTTGGATGAAGTTTTACCATTGTAATTAAGGATGGAAAGATATTTTGAAATGGAAATCATGTTATGTAATACTTGGTTGTTATTCTTGATTTAATGGATTTTGTCCAAAGAATGAAAGATTAAATGTTTATTTTTTTATGAAAGTGAATGGAATGCTTGGTTATGAGCAAATGGAAAGAATGTATTAGATTTTAATTCATGGTTATGGATTATAATTAATTTTATGTTGTTTAATTCTGTAAATATTAAGTGTTATGTGCTATTAATTATGTTTTAAAAATAATTAATATGCTAGTTAGCAATGAGTTATATTTGAGTATGTTTTAGTTTAGCACTTTATTGGAGATATGTTATTATTTTATATGTTTAGACTCTTGGGTTTGGAGTGGTTTCTTGGACATGAATCTAGAGCTATATTAGGACATTGATTCAAGAGGTAAGCCAAAGCCTGAAAGGATTTGTGATGATGTAATAATTATATATTTGTAAATTATACACCTTGAATGGTGAGGCTCAGGTGTACCCAATATGATGAGGCTTTTAAGAAGTCCTAATCTATGAGGGTTGGATAAATTCCTAGATATGAGGTCTAGGAGTCATTCACAAGTTAGTATAGTGATGGCACTTTGAATAGTGAGGATTGAGTGTCCATTTTTGTTACCAGGTGAGTGGTAATGGCCTTAGTTAGCCCACAAATATATGGTAACTAAGCACTAAGGCATTATACCAAAGTAATATTACATAGATATGCTTATGTAGGGTTAGGGTAAAACCATCCTCCTTTAAGTGTCATGGGCCTTAAAATATAATCTCTTTGCCATGGTTAAGTTATCCTATGTTAATGATGGTATAGGAAATGTGGGAGGGACCACTATTGGTGCTCTTTCTAAATGGTGAGGTTTAGAAAGATGAACCCCAAAAATATGGAATGTTGGCCACTCCTATTCACTTGAGTGTTGTCTATAGTGAAATTTAATTCAAAATGTGGTTATGTATTATAATTCTAAAAAACTTATCTATATAGGAGTAAGTTGTAGCTCATCCCGAAAAAAAGTCTGGAAGAACGATGGACTCCAACAAAACATTGGAAGAATAATGGATTTGAGTAAGAAGTCTCGAAGAAAAATGGACTCCAATAAGAAAAATGGAAGAACATTGGTCTCTAGTGAAAGGGTGGAAAAATTTTCTTTCATAGTTAAGTTGCTTCAAGAGAATATGGAGGAACAAAAAAAATGTTGGAAATGCTAGTTAATTAGAAAACCAAAAACAAGGATTAAAAGAGTAGATAGGAAGAGAATCCTTCTAGAGGAATCCATGAGGGTAAATCTCAGATTGATGCTAAGATTTCCAAGGACCTTAAGAATATTAAGGTATTTGAATTTAATGGAAAATAAGTGGGTGATGCAGTAGATTCTTGGCTAAAGAAAGTATAAACTTATTTATCCATGAAGAATTACTCACCTAAAACCCAACATATTTGGACAACCCTTAATATTCAGGATGCAACCTCAGGATGGTGGAACAAATTTATGGTAGGTAGAGGGATACAAGTAGTGGACCTTAAATGGGATGGTTTTATAAGGAAATTTGAGAAGTTATTCCTATTAGACCAGTTTTATGTAGAGAAGTTCAAGTAGTTTTCTATGCTCCTATAGGGTACAATGACTATGGAGGTATTGTAGAAACAAAAAATTGACCTAGTCAAATGATTTCATTTCCCTTGAAATGCTTAAGAATCCCCTCAAATTTGCTAAGCATAATTTTTGATCTCCCCATGCATTCGTTTGATCCATTTTCTTAGCCTTACCAAATTTGTAGTCATCCAAGATAGGGAACAAATTCGATAAAACCACTGGCATTTATTTGACCTCTAATGGTTAGATTTTATGAATTTATGGTCATATCAGATCAACCAAAAATTCAACATATCAGGGTTTTGCCTTCAAAACCCTAACACTTGCATAACCATTTTGCTTTTTGACCCTAAACCTAGTTTCTAGATTTTTCTCTTTTCTTTCCTTGTCTTTAGACCCTTTATAAATAGAAATATTGCATTCCCTTTTAGGACCATATTCAATTTGCTCTCATCTTCGAATATTCCATGTTCTATTTGTGATCTTATCCATGAATTTGTTTTTCTTCATATTTCTCTTATGTGATCTTTGGATAACTACAAGTGGAAAGCAAGTGATTATGGATCATGTGCAAGGAATATTTTCTAGCTCCATCGACACAAAGGGACATAGGATTACCTCTTTGGTTTAGCCTTCAACCCTCTATTTTATTTTCTATTTTTGCTATAGTTTTGTCATTTTTTTCTTTTCTATTTTTGCTATAGTTTTGTCATTTTGTTCTTTTCTATTTTTGCTATAGTTTTGTCATTTTGTTCTTTTCTATTTTTGCTATAGTTTAGTCATTTAAATTTTTGTAGTTGATTTACTTCTATTTTATATAGGGTTTTATTTTATTTTCTATATTCATATTTCTTATAAAGGACACTTTAAATTTATTTTTGTGCATTCCTATTACACGAGGACCCATTTTTACATAAATCTGCCATGGCTTAACACTTAGGTTTTTTATGCACTCTTTTACATACTATTGATTATATTTTCTAACTTTAGAATACTTGCATTCTATTAGCTACATCTTCATTATTGTTTTTGCATCTTTACTACATTTAGAAAAGTTTCATTTGTTTTTTATATTCAATTGCACTATAGTTATTTATATTGCATCCCTTTCTATTTTATCTATTGATTAGTCTCTCATTTTATTATTTTTTAATTGCATTTGTATTCCCTTTCCTCCTATACCAAATTCATTATCCATATATATGAGGCACAAATTTGGTGATTTGAAAACAATCCTCTATTTCATCCCCTTTTCTCCTTTTTACAAATTTACGATCACCCTTTATAAGGTGCAAATTTAGTATGTGCATTGCAAAATATGTTTTCTATCTTTTTCTCTCTATCTTCCTTCTACCATTGCAAATTTGATATCACCCATTACAGGGAATGAATTCGGCTTCCATAGATTTAGGGGTAAGCTTCTACTTCCCTTATTAACTTTATTTGTTTTGTATTGTTGTGTTTCCTTCTACATACTATTAGAACCCTAGTTTTTCTCTTGCATGTTGCTTGTCATTTCCAAAAGGTAAAATACTCTTTTCTTCATATAGTTAAGTAAAATAACCATGGGGGATTGATTGATGTACCTACAAGGTTAGCCTTCATAGCATCTTAAGTAGGGCCCCAAACACTAATCACTTTTTAAATTTTCTTTGTATACATGTTTATTCAAGTTCATGGTTGTAGGATTCAAGACACAAATTTGATGCAAGGACAAATGTTAGGAGAAGTAAGTGTTTTATTAGTATATTAGGTTGTTTATTGTGTACTTCCTTCTATTTCTATTTTCTTGTAAAAGTGTAAGGTTAAATTCAATCACATTTAGTAAATTTAATTAAATAGTAAAATTCATTTTAGATTACAAAAATAGAAAATATGTTCTTAGGCGTTGAATAAAAAATTGAATATAGTTGCATAATAGGCTAGATTGTATGTCCATTATCTCTTGTACAATTTATTAAAGAAAAAAAAAATTATTTTCTTATATTTTTAGGAGTAGCATGCATACCAAAACAAAAATATTTTAGGATAGTTTCTTGTTTGCATGCATATTTGTTTTCCTTGCATTATTTTTATAGTATTCTTAGTTTAGTTTATTTCTATTTTGAAGCCAAATGTAAGAGTATTATAGATTTTTCACATTAAACACTTCCATCCCAAACTTGGAGTGAGTCCTAAAAGCACTCCTAGTAAACTCCTCAATCCCTCAAGCCCCTAAAGTGTGAGAGGCAATTCTCATTGTTACCTTGGATCCTAGTAGATCTATTGAGAATCATCTACATTGATTTTCCCCTCCACACATTTTGGCGAACCTGATGTGAACACCTCCTTTGGTGTCCATAAAGGAAGCCTTTATCCCTTTTGGTTTTTTTTAAACTATAAACAAGATTGCTTAAATATGTTTGTATAGATTAGAAAAACTAAAAAAAAAAAACTTAATAAAAAAATATGCTCCTTTTACATCTTTTGTATTTAATTTTGAATCCTCTTTCCTTTATCTTGTTGATACTATTCTTAGGAATAAGAAAGAGATTTTATATCCCAATGATAGTCCTCTATATAATGAGGATGATCATGTCAATAGGGAGAACCCAAACATAGAGGAAGAAGACATAGAAAATAATGATAACTTTGGTCCAATAGAAGGGTCTTAGGGTCAACTAATTTTTGAAACACATGATCACATGATGAAATTCTATAGATAAAATATGCAAGTTTTGTATGAAATATTACAGAAATACATCCACTTTGATGAAGCTAGACTATCTCATAATCAAGCTAATTCTCATCAAAATATTTGTTTTAATAATTTATTTTAGTCCTCTCAAAATTATAACCTTAATACATTACATAACCCCACATATGCTACTAAAAAAACCACAAATATTTGAGAAATTTTACAATATCCTCCAACTAGTAGCATACCCCAAAATTTTACTCAATTTCCTCCTCACTCTATTCATTCTTCTAATGTATATAGTATTCCTCTACTTGACAATAAATATTTTTTTGTTCCACCAAATTTAAATTTTATCCCAGCACAAGATGCTACACAAAACATCCCATTGCATAACCCTTACCACAATAGTGTTAATACTTCAAATATTAACCAAGCATCCTACTGACAACCCATGTATAATAACCCACCTTAAGGAAACCTTGGGGTAAACATGTCAATTACACCATATTGCATTGCACAATAACAATCGAGACATTCAATGTTTGACAACTATAGTAAAACAACTAGCATTAATAATGTACACACTACAAGCACCAATTTTTACTTATTCATATAACAAAATGTGCAACCAACCTTTAGATCCCATAATAGCCTCTAAACCTTATCCTGAGCACTTCCAATACCAATTTTACTAATTTATAATGGAATATAGGACCTCATATAACATTTAAGGATGTTTAGGATATCATTTCATGATATCATTTATGATGATATTTTGTTGCTAAAAACATTCCTTAGAAGCCTTGGAGGTATGGCCTTGGAATGGTATTATCAACTACCTTATCATTACCTAAGATGTTTTGAATAAATAACTATTTTGTTCAATAATTTGGAGCCTATGTGGAAAAAGGAGAAACCCTTAAAGATTTATACCTCCTAAAACAAGATAAATATATATTTTTGTATATTTTCTATATTTATGAAGGATTTTAGTTGAATTATTAAGATATACCCCACCTCCTTGAGATATGCCAGAGATTTCTATGAACAACTTACACGAGTAGGTTTTATATGAACTAGAGATAAAAATTATCACCTCCTTGGTACGAGCAGTAGATATAGCTATGAGAGTTGAGAAATCCCTTATAATAAGGGGTCAACTAAAACATAGAAAATAAGAAACACTAACAAAGACTCAATACAAGAACAAACATGTAGTTGGTGATGGGGTAGCTGATAATTGATAAACCAATAACATCAATACAAATAGTACCTTATAAAAGTTAGTACTTAGCAAACCTCAATGACTACCACCAAGAAATTTTACAAAAATAAATCAACCCTTTTCATCACTCATACAACTCTTGGATGCTAATATGATCGAATTTCCTAACATAAGACAAGTTGACACAATGCAAATTAACTACAAATATTACCAACACTATGAATATCATAGGGTGGATGGACACATGAAAAATCAATTCCAATAGTTGAAATATGTGGTTAAGGACCTTATATATGAGGGTTGCCTTGTTATAGGTGATCCACAAGCTACTCCTAACCATCAACCTCCAACTCATCAACCACCAAATAATTAAAACAAGATATGGAGATATTTCAAAATCCCCTACCCAACCATGAAAAATAGATAGCCAATCAAGTGTCCTATAATAATGTGCCACCCCCCTAAAATAATATGGTTAGTATGATAGTAACACGAATGATATAATAAAATTATATCCAATCAAATAAACAACCACAAAGACAGACAAGTTCAGTATCCAACCAACTTTTTAGACCATCCTTTGTCTTGTGGAATACCCAAAAGAAGAGGATAAGTGTAGATAAACCCACTTTAGTCTTAAAACCTCAACCCATAGTTTCCTTTGACTTAAAACAATAATTAGCTAGCACCCCAACCAAATTTCCCTCTTAAATATTTTACAAACTTCTCCTATTCGTAGGGAAGCCTTGGTCAAGCTTATAAGCCAATAATTTATCCCACAAGATCTTCCATCTAGTAACTTAGCTAATATTCTAGGTATTCTTAGGATTAACCACATGAATTTTTATGAATATTATCTTTCTCCATCAAACTTACAAGGGGATTCTCCCCTTTACATTACTACATATATTAGAAAAATATTTATCAAGAGAATCTTGGTAGACAATGGTTCCTCCCTCAACATATGTAGTTATAAATTCTTCCAAAATTTTGGATTAAAGGAGGAATATTTAACCAATTTATATATCATCATAAAAAAATTTAATAATTAGTTCCAAAAGACCTATGGCACAATATCCCTTCCTCTTAGGGTAGGACCCAAGATTTTAGACACCTTGTTTTATGTAGTATCTTGCCCAACATATTTTAATCTTCTTCTTGGATGCCATTGGATTCATGCAATGAGAGTTATCCCTTATACTCTTCATAAATGTCTCAAGAATGGATTTAAAAATCAAATTATCACCATATTAGGTAATCCTCACCCATTCTAATATTGTTCAATTGTTGATAAATCCCAATTGAAAATCAAATTTTGTCCAATGGTCTCTCTTCACAAAATTTTTTCTTCTTCTCAATATTATCCATCTCCAAAAATCATAAAAAAAAATTAAAATTATGAATTAGTAAGGAACCACAAACCATTGTTCCAACATAGGATCAAGTCAATAAGCTAGTTTAAAATCCTCTTATTGATATAGCAAAGTTACCACATTCACCCAAAACTATGATTTTACCCTACAAAAAGGGTGAATTTGTACACATCTTTAGGTGTACCTTTATCTATGTAGGTATATACCATGAAAACAAGATTTATTGTAACATTCCTTCCACCAGAGAGAATATTTTCCATTGTTACCTATCCAATGACTACCCATTGCCTAAGTAGATCCTATCTAGTATGGGATATGAAGGTAAGTATTGGGGCCTCAACATATTTGGAAGTTGAAGTATGACCTAGGAGATATGTCATAGGCTATGTCCCCAAAAAAACCAACCCTTTCCAATCGATGATGATCAAGTAATCACCTATTTTGAATTCATAGATCATCATGGCTTAGAGTGGAGTGATGAGCATGAGAGAGTCCCTTTTTCTTTAGCCATATTATTTTACAATATGATAACCTTAGTTCAACCCCTTATGTCTTAGTCTATGGCACCAAGGCAGTATTTAAATTTGTGTTAGGAATCCTATCCTTACACATCTTATTGCAAGATGCCTTAGTTAATGATGAGTATAATTTATAATGCAAACCAATTGGATTTTTTGGATGAAAATTACATCCATGCCTTAGAGCATATTTGGGTCTATCAAAATAGGCTCAAGAAAACTTATACTAATAAAGTTTGTAATCATTCTTTTTAATTTTGGGACCTTGTACTCAAAGAAAAACAAAATAACACTAATGCTCACATGATTTGAAGGAAAAATATCAACCAAAGTGACTAGGCCCCATTGTCATAACAACCAAGTTTGTCTCAGAAGCCTATCACATTATAAAAACAATGAACATAATGCATCTAAAATAATATTATGCATGAATATTTGGTTCTCTTATCTTCATATCTCTTCTTTATCCATTCATCATTTTCTAATTCTTCTTCATAATCCTCTCTTACTTCTTTAGCTTCTTCCATTCCAAATTGCATTGGTTTACTTGCTCATACTGCATGAATTATTATCATAATTTGCATAAATCTCTTGACTTATTTATTATTGTTGTACTCATGCTTATCATATATCTACTTTGCTACTTGATCAAAATTGCATCTGAGTACCTGATGATATAGACTTTTTGGGGACTGCAATGAAGCAAGTCATGACACCTAGTTAGGTTTTAGCTCATATGAATTGCACTCATACTAGGCCATTGATGCTTAACGAATCTGCAACCTAGGGCACATATTTTACTTTATCTTGTTAGGATGCTAATAATTACTTCTACTTGTTCTTATACATACACAATGTACTTTTGTGCTAGCGGGAAACTTGTTCTTATGCATATTTTCATATTACTACATCCATTGGCACAAATAATGCTTCTCTTCTATCTTATATATTACTTGACCTTGAAATTATTAATGATCATCAAATGAAGAACACACACTTATACTGAGATGGGGGGTGAACAATATAAGAGCACTTTTTACTTTTCTTTCCAAATCAATATTATGTAGTGTATAAATAGCAGTATCAATAACAATAATCAAAGAAATGCACAAAACACCATACACAATAGAGACACCAATTTAACATGGTTCACCCAAATATGGCTACTTCCATGGAGAAAATATTTCACTAAATTTTCTCAATTAATCTCTTAGTAATCCTTCCCAATTACAATGTTTATGGACCTCTATCCAAAGGAGATGTTGATCCCCTAAATCTGGTTTTTGGATATCTATCCATAGAATAACTCCTCCTATGCTCTAGATGGTGATCCTCTAGAAGACTACTACCTCCACTGCACTGGATTATGGATCTCTCTCCACTAAAGACTCTTATACCCACTAAGAAGACTTGTCCTCACTCCTCTGGTTGATGGATCTCTATCCACTAGAGACTACTGTCCTCTCTACTCTATCACCTCAAAAACTCTATCTCAATTATTTACTAAACATAGTCCAGTCGGTCTAGCACATCTCTGCTCAACTCTTACACTAAACACAGTCCAATCGATCTAGCAAAAGTTTGCTCAACAATCTCACTCAAATTTTCACTAAACACGGTTCATTCGATCTAGCACAAATTTGCTCAACTCTTGTACTAAACACAATCCAGTCGATCTAGCACAAGTCCACTCAAATCTTCACTAAACACAATCTAGTCGGTCTAGCATAAATATGCTCAATAGGTCCACTCAGAACCTACTAAAATCTGCTCAACAGGTCCACTCAAAACCTGCTAAAATATGCTCAATAGGTCCACTCATAACTTGCTCAAAACTGCTCAACAAGTCCACTCAGAACTTGCTCAAATATGCTCAACAAGTCCACTCAAAACCTGCTCAAATATTCTCAATAGGTCCACTCAGAACCTGCTCAACAAGCTCACACAAAAATTGTCCAAATATTCTCAATAAGCTCTTTCTAGGACTTAACCAAATCTGTATTGTAAGCTTCCACAAAATATCACACAAATTCAGTCCACAAGTCTTCTCAAAGACTTACCTCAAATCTGCTTAAAAGTCCACACAGAACTTGTCCAATATCATAGAAACATAAAGAGATCTGTTAGAGACTCAATATGTTCTACACTCAAAGCTCAATCACTTTATAAACTCAAATCAATCTTATAGAAGCATAAAGAAAATTGTGAGAGACTCAATATGTTCTATACTCAAAACTCAATCACTTTCTCAACTCAATCTCATAGAAGCATAAAGAGAATTGTTAGAGACTCAATATGTTTTATTCTCACAACTCAATCTCTTTCACAACTCAAATCAGAACATAGAATAGTTTGTTTTATGGAACTTGAACAATCACTTCATACAACCACTTGACTAGGATCAATCAACTTACTCAACCAATCACTCAAGAAAAAACTCTTTCTCACAAACCCTAGTTCAAGCATGTATCATCCAACTCAAAAAATTTCCAACAATGCTCAAAAACAAATCTCACATAACAATGATACTCATGATATTTTCAAACCCTAGTTCAAGTTATTTGCATAACAACTCAATTCAACAACCATTCTTATAAAATATTCTTCACATAACAATTATACTCATGATATTTTCAAACCCTAACTCAAGTTATTCACACAACCAATGGCTTCAACAACAATGCTTATAAAACAAGATTTTAATCACAGCTCTTAATTTTAGAAAACCTTGAAGCATTAACTCAAACACTTTATAAAAGGAAACCCTGATCAAATCCTTTTCACTCCAAACTTTATTTTATAGTAAGCCATTCAATAAACTCAACCAAAGAAGAATTTTCCCATACCTTTTTGCTTGATAAGTAGTTGATCTCACAAATATGCCACACTCACAATTACTTCTTTGCCAATCTCAATAAGGGTTAGAGGATAATTTTCTCAACAAAACATAACACAAAAATAATATCAAAATTACACCTTATCACTCCAAATTGATTAATAATCAACAACCTCACAATAATCACAAAAACCCTTAATTCAAAATAACACAATACCCACAAAGTCTTAATCCTCCAATGTACCACTACAACAATTTAAGACTATTAAAAATTAAAAATAAAATTCTCCCTATAACTCCTAATGATAATTCTCAACTACCAAAAATTTATTACAATGCAACCTTTCCAAACACAAACCACTAAACAACCTTATTCCTCCAACTTAGGCATTTAATTAAAATTAAAACAAAAAATATTACCTCGTCTTCGAAGGGAATCGAACCCTCAACGTTGCTCCCAACATGTGCCTTAGCCACGACCAAAGTCACCGCACAAGGCAAGTGCTCATTTGAGATTTACGAAGCACCATGTGCTTCTTAATATCATCACACCTTCCACTTTGGGTAAAAAAACGTGCACCATAGGCACCTTTTACACACAACTCATGATGCACCCACTGAGATTCAAATGCAAAACCTATTGAAATCCAACGCTTTTGCACTTCCCAAAATAACACTAGGACATGCTATCCTATGAAAATTTGAGTATTAAAGCTTCCTCCCTTAAACGCTTCTCTATCACGAATTTCAAAAAACTCACAAGCTCTTTTCTTCACATGTAATATTTTTTAATTTTTTAGCAAGGATGATTAATTGAACTTTGAGCGTTGTATTTATATGCTTACTCCATTGTTTTGAAGATGTCAGTGCTCTCCATGTTATATTCCACAATGTCGATGGATATTATAAATGCTTTGAATGCATTTTGTCTTAAACCCAACCTTTGGGTTTATAAAATATATTTAGACTTTATAAAACCCACTTTTGCATTATAAAATATTATAATAAGAATTATAAATATTTTATTTGGGTTTTCACTATATCACTTTTAATATTATGATAACCATTATTATAATATTATAACTTTGATAAAATACCTCCTTATAATTGTATTCCATGTCGTAAATAATATTTATTTATAAAATTTAAATTCTCACTGAATTTAAATAATTTATAAAATAAATATTATAACTCCTTTTTAACTTTTATTTTTTGCACTGATTCACTTGATCTTTGGCCTTCTTCCTGGATATCAAATAACTATTTTTATCCCATTTGTTTCCTGCTAAATTCCTTGATATTAATGATGACTTCATCTGGTGACATCAATGACAACTTTTACTTAGGAACTCAAAATGTCCAACAATCTGTCCCTTTGTCATTGATGGTAACCCATACTCTTCTTACCAAAGCCTGACCTTTAATTTTTATTTTGCTCCCCCAGGAACATTGCTCCCCTGGATTAATGCTCTATCAAATACCAAATATCTCCCCCTTTGACATCAATGGCAAAGGGTCATCTTTGGGGCTCGGGGCTAATAATGAGCCTCTTAGCTTAAACCCTCCCCAAACTCCTTTTGAGGTGGTTAATTCTAGGGTGGTAGTATTTCTACTCCCAAAATGTATTGTTCTTTACTTTTATCCTCTTCCATTATTTTATAAGTTTTTGGATTCCTCTGACTATTTATATCCGTGTCATCATCCCTGTTCCTATCATCATTCATGTTCCTATTCTTGTTCCTATTCACATCCAAGTTCTCTTTCCTATTCTTATTTCTATTCATGTTCATGTTCCTATTCATGTTCCTGTTCCTATTCATACCTATTTTTGGAATGTTCATTCCACACCATTTTACTATGTGACCATCATTATTGCACTTATAACACTTAATGTTATTATTCCTTGGAGATGCAAATGTCTTAGGATTTATCCTAGTGAAGCCATATCCTCTTCTGTCATGAACCCTGCAATCCATTGCCTTGTGACCAAACTGATTACATGAGTAGCAATACCCATGGAAAAGTTGTCTATTTCCATATTTCACGTGTCTTGCATTGTGAAGCCATGTGCCCAAAACTATGACATAAAAATATCTTCCATTGACTATTCCTTGTCTTGACCTCATTGGTCTCCTGTTCTGATTGGCGTTCCATATGTATCTTCTCTATACATTGTTCTTGTATTTTTTGAACCCTTTATTGTCCAACTCATCCTCTAATGTCTCACTCCCTCTTACACTATCTCCTTATGATGTATCTTCATATGAAGTTTCTTCTTCTTCAAGGATTGAATTTCAATCCTCTTCCCATTTCTTTTGAACCTATTTAGAACAAAGACCTGCTTTGTTTGTTGTTCCTCTTTGTATCTTGACTATTTTATCCATACTCTTTGCACTATTTACATACTTGTATAACTTATTATTGGAATATTCTAAATATTCCTTTAGTAGTGCCACTTCTTGTGCTAACTTCTCACATTCCAAAATATTTGTTTCTAACTTGTATTTGAACTTACTTGCCTTAGCCTTTGATTTTTCTAAATCCTCTATGAACAATCTTCTTTCTTCATCACATTCTTGAAATTGAATTTCAAGTTTACAGTGTTGCTTCCTTACCTTCTTTACCATGTCAAAGGCATATATAAGTTCTCCCTATATATCATAACCATTCTCTGCTGAATAATACTCTATGTGTTTACCTTTGTCCATATCATTACTTTCTTTTAGTTTGTCTTCTATAGGATAACTCACTTCTTATTCTAATGCCATTAGAAGATTTTTGTCTAGTCTTTCAAGTGCATCTTCATATTCATCATCACTGAAACTATAACCATTCCTTGTGCAATCATATTCAAGATGTCCAAAGTTACCACATCTAAAACACTTTAGAATAATTGAAGTCTTTTTCTTAACTGATTCTTTTTCTTCAATCATAAATAGGACTTCATCTCTATCATTGTCTGAAAAACTAGCATCGCTATCATTAGAGTACTTACTTGCATTATCTGCATAGTAGCTCCTCTTTTTTCTTTGGAAGAACTTATTTCCTTATATGCTTTATTTATCCTTGCTTTTCTTTTGATGCTTATATATTTTTGATTTCCTATACCTGTGATCCTATTTTTCTTCACCATTGTTGTTCTTTGGTTCCTTACAATCTGTTGCAAAATGTTCATACTTTTCACAATTGAAATACTTAACATATCTTAGATCTATGGGTCTTCTAGAACCTTTATCTCTTCTACCATAATTGGCTTCTTCATCACTAGAAGACTCATTACTGGATTCTTATTTCTTACCCTTTGTTTCCTTGATTACTTTGAATACTGCTTCCTTCTGGGAAATATGAACTTTTGTTCTTATCTCAAAAGTTTTTAGCATACCAAGCAACTTATATCTTGTTAAAGTATCACCATCCAATGATATTTCTATAGAAAAAACCTATTCACTGAATCTGTTTGGAAGAGATCTTAAGACTTTATCACAAACATCTAATTTATCAATATTCATTCCAAGTCCTTGCATATAATTAACAACCTCATAAATTTGAATTAGATAAGCACTGATATTTTCATCATCATTAATTCTCAATGCTTCAAATTATCCTTTGATATTTTGTATCTTTGCTTTCTTGACACTTTTATCTCCCTCATATATACATTGCAATTTATCCCACATTTCTTTTGTAGTTCTACAATGCATAACCTTCATAGGTTATGATCTATGCAAACCTCTCATAAGTGCATTCATTGCTTTTTAATTATAGTGTTGTAGTAGCTTACCTTCCTTATCTGTAGGAGTATTGACTATTGGATCATATCCAAATTCCACTACATCCCAAACTTCATTTCCAAATGCCATCAAGTAGAACCTCATCATCATACTCTAATATATGTAGTCACTTCCATAAAATATTGGTGCTGAATTACTTGAGGATGCCTCATTAGGATCCATTGTGTTCTTTTTAGCTTTTACTTCAAGCTGTTAAACTCTTTTGAAGGAACCCACTCTGATACCAATTGAATAACATAAGCTTATACTGAGAGGGGTGTTAAAATATGTCAAGCAAATTGAACTTGTATATTGCCCAACTTAAATAGGTTACAATGTGGTAGTTTGTGGAACCAACTGGGTGGTTGGGCAACTTACCAAAGAGCACCTATGAGCTCTAAAACATTTTAATAAAGTAATATGTAAAAGTATATTTTCTAACATCCTCCCTTATTACATTATTGGCAATTGCAAATAACATTGCAAAAGAGTTCAAATTTAACACGTGCAAGCACCTTGGTGAAGATATCTGCAATTTGCTCATCAGTAGGAATGTAGTGGAGTTGTATATGATGTTTTTGAACTTCATATCGAATGAAATGACATCTAGTGTCAATATGTTTGGTACGATCATGAAATACGGGATTCTTAACAAGATTCAAAACACCTTGATTATCTCATAACAAATGAAGAGGAATATTCTTTGGAAGACCCATATTTGTAAGAATGTGACATAACCATATCATCTCGTAGATTGCTCCACTAGCTATGTGATATTATGCCTCGATAGAAGAGATAGCAATAACCTGCTACTTTTTACTATGCCAAGAGATAGGACCAGATCCAAGATGAAAGATGTATCCAAAAGTTGATTTTTGGTCATCAATGGATCCAACATAGTCAAAGTCTATGTATCCTTGTAGATAAAACTTGTTATTCATTTTGTATTCCAAGACAAAATCTGTTGTACCACGGACATAATGTAGAACTCTTTTTGTTGCTTTCCAATGGCTCACTTTTGAATCCTACATGAATCATGAAAGAAAACCCATAGCAAAACTAAGATCTGACCTGGTGTTTGTGAGGTATATGAGACTCCCAATTAGTTTAATATAGAGAGTGCCATCTACCAGTGGATATTGATCAAATAAATATAACTTAAGTCTTTCTTCCATTGGTGTAGCTTTAGACTTACAATCAGTCATCCGATATTTATCAATCAATGTCTTGGCTTATTTCTTTTGAGTAACTCATATATGATGTTTCTTTTGAGTCACTTCTAAACTAACAAAATAATGTAGAAGCCCTAGATCTATCATTTCAAAAGATGTGTTTGGATCATTTTTCACTGTATCTATCATACTCTCTAAATTACCTGTTATGATCAGATCATCTACATATAGTACCAAGATCACTATATCAGAACCATTGTTCTTTATATAGAGATTTGCATCGATGGACTTATTTGAAAACCATGTTGTAAGAGGTTACTGTCAATTTTTATGTACCAAGATCAAGGAGCTTGTTTCAGTCCATACATGGATTTGATCAACTTACAAAATTGATGTTCTTGCCCTTCAACAACAAATACTTCAGGTTGGATCATGTACACTTCTTCCTATAAGTCACCATTTAATAAAGCACTATTTACATCCATATGATGTAACTTCCACCCAAACTAAGCCGCCATGGCACAAAGTACTTGAATGGTGGTCATTTTTGTAGTAGGGATAAAATTATCTTCATAGTCTATGCCTTCTTTCTAAGCATAGCCCTTTGCAAAAAGACATGCCTTATGCTTATCAATAGTACCATCTTCTTTATACTTGACTTTGAACACCCATTTGAAACCAATGGGCTTATTTCCTATAGGCAGATTGACTAGCTTCCATGTATGATTCTTCATGAGAGATGTGTGTTCTTACTTCCATAGAAGCCTTCCATTGAGGCTCACTAAGTGCATCTTGAACTGTTGTAGGTTCATTTTTATCCAATGCTGTCATGTAAACCCGTTCATCATCCATATATGTGTCTCTATCTTCCTCTGCATCTATAGATAGTTCATCAAACTATTGGTAAAGTTTATCAACATCTGAATATGATGCCTTTGCTCTTTGTTGTTGAGTTATACTCCATGTGCAAGGTCGATCTTGAGTTAGATCTGGAATTGAATTCATCTTAGAATCTCTCAATGTACTAGTATACTATTTTGGAACCTTTTTATTTGTGGGAGATATTTCTTTCTTGGGTTCTTCTTATTCAAGGTATACACCTATAGATATGATATCTTATGTGCAATATTCATCAAATACCATGTATCTACTAGTGTGTGTATTTTTTGTTATTGGATCTATCAGTCGATATCCTTTTGAATGTTCATCGTAACCAAGAAAAATGCATGGCGAGGTTTTTTCATCTAACTTCTTCTTCTTTTGTTTTGGTATGTGCATGAAAGCTTTACATCCAAAAATCCTTAGATGAGAAATGGAGGGTTTCCCACCACTCCATGCTTCTTGTGGAGTCTTGCCCTTTAGAGATTTTGTGGGAGCTCTATTTAGAAGGTACACTGCTATGTTCACTACTTCCTAAAACTGCTACTCAAGATGTGCTCTTGTAGACATATAGTGACTCATTTCTATGATGGAATGATTCCTCCTTTTAGCCACTCCATTTTTCTGGGGAGTATAATATGTAGTCAGTTGTCTCTTAATCCCATGTTATTTCAAAAATGATGAAAATTCATTGGAGGTATATTCCCCCTCGATTTGAGTAGAGGGTTTTTATGAAACATCCTAACTCCTTCTTGACAAGTTTATTGAACTACTGAAAGTACAAAAATGTCTCAGACTTCAATTGAAGAAAGAAAACCCACATATTTCATGAGTGATCATCAATGAACAACTAAAAATACCTCTTTCCACCATAGTTGTTTGGCATAGGACCGCACAGATCAGTGTATACCAACTCCAATGGTTTCTTAGCTCTTGAAGAGCTTGTTTCAAAAGGTACTCGATGTTGCTTCCATGCTAAGCAATCCAAGAATACTGGTAATGTGTATAAAATGTTGGGAAGACATTTCACCATATCATATTTCATCAACTCGAGCAAATAGCCAAAACTTAGATGCCCATATCTCTTGTGCCAAATATAAGTAGCCTCTTTTGTGGTAGCTACCAATTTGATTTATTTTGGTTTCATTAACAATTATTAAAGTAGAATGGTAAAATAAACCAACATTACCCCTTGTTTACAGTTAATTGCAATCACTAAGGTATTCCTAGCATTGAATTGATACATCTTTACTAATACATATATGCAAATGCTAATATAGCGGAGACCTTGGAGAAGTTGTTTGTCTAACTTCTTTGCAAGAGGGGATTTGGAATACAAATCCTAAGGGAGAGTGTAATTTCACATTTGGGTAAAATTAACACTCAACACCACTCACCAAAAAAAAAAAATGTCCCCAGCATGATTCGAAATCAAAACTTCCACCAAAAACTGGAGTGCATTAACCACACGAGCAATGGTACTCGTTGGAACCAAAAATAGGAACAACATCTTTATCTTGTGGGCATCAAACAAGAAGACATTGTTTTTTGGGATATATTTTATCCCACATGCATTGTAAAATGCATGAAACACATTTTAAAATTGTGTTCTTGCCCCTTCTTGGGTGACTACCTTTGGGAGATCACCTGTCCACCATTTTGACCTCCACATCAGTCCCATGTCCTCCATGTCACCCATCCAGCATCTGCCACATGTCAGTCCCATGTCCTCCACGTCATCCATCCAACATATACCACATGTTAGCCTCGTATCCTCCATGTCAGCCTTCCAACGTCTGCCACATGTCCACCTTGTGTCCTCCACATTAGCATCTCGGGTTTCATGTGATGGTCTACATTTTGGGCTTTGGTCTATGTGCATCTAAGGCTTCGATCTCTGTGCTATGGTCTACTACATCTTGATATTTTATTTGCATGATGTGGCTGTTGTGTATTGAGCTTTGTAACTCCTCTGTCTTTGGGCTTGCTCCGTTGGATCTAGTAGCATGTTAAAATTTGTCAAGCAAATTGAACTCATACATTGCCCAACTTAAATAGGTTACAATGTGGTAGTTTTTAAAACCAACTAGGTGGTTGGGAAACTTACCAAAGAGCATCTACAAGCTCTAAAACATTTTAATAATGTCATATGCAAAATTATATTTTATAACAAGGAGGGTGAATAGTATAAGAGCACTTTTTACTTTTCTTTCCAAATCAATATTATGCAGTGTATAGATAGAAGTATCAATAGCAGTAATCAAAGCAACACACAAAAAACCATACACAATAGAGACACCAATTTAACATGGTTCACCCAAAGATGGCTAATTTTGAGGAGAAAATATTTCACTAAATTTTCTCAATTAATCTCTTGGGAATCCTTCTCAATTACAATTTTTATGGACCTATGTCCAAAGTAGATGTTGATTCCCTAAATTTTGTTTGTGGATCTCTATCCATAGGATAAATCCTTATCCTATGCTCTGGTTAGTGATCCTCTAGAAGACTATTGCCTCCACTACACTGGCTTGTGGATCTCTCTCCACTGAAGACTCTTGTCCCAACTCAGAAGACCTATTCTCACTACTCTGGATAATGGATCTCTATCTGCTGGAGACTACTATCCTCTCTACTCTATCACCTCCAAAGGTCTATCTCATTTCTATACTAAACACAATCTAGTCGGTCTAGCATAGCTCTGCTCAGCTCTTGCACTAAACATAGTCTAGTCGGTCTAGCAAAAGTCTGCTAAACAATATCACTCAAATATGTAATAAGCACAGTTCATTCAATCTAGCACAAATCTGCTCAACTCTTGTATTAAACACATTCCAATCAGTCTAGTATAAGTGCAATAAAATCTACACTAAATATAGTACAGTTAGTCTAGCACAAATCTGCTCAATATGTCCACTTAAAACCTACTCAAATATGCTCAATAGAACCACTCAAAACCTACTCAAATATACTCAATGGGTCCACTCAGAACCTGCTCAAATATGCTTAATAAGTCCACTCAGAACCCACTCAAATTTGCTTAATAGGTCCACTCAGAACCTTCTCAAATCTTCTCAACAAGTCCACTCATAACCTGCTCAAATATACTCAATAGGTCCACTCAAAACCTGCTCAAATATGCTCAACAAGTCCACTCAAAACCTGCTCAAATATGCTCAAGCTCACACAATACTTGTCCAAATCTTATAAATAATTCCTCTCTAGGACTTAACCAAATCTGTATTGTAATCTTCCACAAAAGCTCACACAAATTCAATCCACAAGTCTTCTCAAAGACTTGCCTTAAATCTAATTAACAAGTCCACACAGAACTTTTCCAATCTCATAGAAACATAAAGAGAATTGTTAGAGACACAATATGTTCTACACTCAAAGCTCAATCACTTTCTAAACTCAAATCAATCTCATAGAAGTATAAAGAGAATTGTTAGAGACTCAATATATTCTATACTCAAAAATCAATCCCTTTCTCGACTTAATCTCATAGAAGCATAAAGAGAATTGTTAGAGACTCAATATGTTCTATTCTCACAACTCAATCTCTTTCACAACTCAAATTAGAATATAGAATAGTTTGTTTTATGGAACTTGAACAATCACTTCACACAACCACTTGACTAGGCTCAATAAACTTACTCAACCAATCACTCAAGAAACAACTCTTACTCACAAAACCTAGTCCAAGCATGTATCATCCAACTCAAAATATTTCTAACAATGCTCAACAACAAATCTCACATAACAATGATACTCATGATATTTTCAAACCCTAGTTCAAGTTCTTTGCATAACAACTCACTTCAAAAACCATGCTTATAAAACATTCTTCACATAACAATGATACTCATGATATTTTCAAACCCTAACTCAAGTTCTTCACACAACCAATGGCTTCAACAACAATGCTTATAAAACAAGGTTTTAATCATAGCTCTTAATTTCAGAAAACCTTGAAGCATTAACTCAAACACTTTATAAAAGGAAACCCTGATCAAATCCTTTTCACTCCAAAATTTATTTTCTAGTAAGCCATTCAATCAAATCAACCAAATAAGAATTTGTCCATACCTTTTTGCTTGACAAGTAGTTGATCTCACAAATCTGCCACACTCACAATTACTTCTTTGCCAATCTCAATAACGGTTAGAGGATAATATTATCAAAAAAACATAACACAAAAATAATATCAAAATTACACCTTATCACTCCAACTTTATTAATAATCAACAACCTCATCACAAAAACCCTTAATTCAAAATTACACAATACCCACAAAGTCTTAATCCTTCAATGTACCACTATAGCAATTTAAGACTTTATTAAAAATTAAAAACAGAAATCTCCTTATAAATCCTAATGATAATTCTCAACTAACACAACTTTATTACAAAGAAACCTTTCCAAACACAAACCAATAAAAAATATTATTCCTCCAACTTAGCCATTTAATTAAAATTAAAACCAAAAATATTACCTCATCTTCGAAGGGAATCGAACCCTCAACGTTGCTCCCAACATGCGCCTTAGCCACGGCCAAAGTCACTGCATGAGCCAAGTGCTCGTTTGATATTAAAGAAGCACCATGTTCTTCTTAATATCCTCACACCTTCCATCTTGGGCAAAATAATATGCATCTTAGGCGCCTTAACCAACACAACTCATGATGCACCCACCAAGATTCGAACGCAAACCCTCTTGCAAGCTAGCACTTTTGCGTTTCCCAAAATACCACTAGACCATGCTATCCTATGCAACTTAGAGGATTAAATCTTCCTCCCTTAAATTCTTCTATGTCACAACTTTCACAAAAACTCACGAGATATTTTATTCAAATGCAATCCTTTTTAATTTTTGAGCAAGGATGATTAATTGAACTTTGGGCGTTGTATTTATATGATTCCTCCATTGTTTTGAAGATGTTGGCACTCTCCATGTTATATTCTATGATGTCAGTGGAGATTATAAAGGCTTCAAATACCTTTTGTCTTAAACCCAACCTTTGGGTTTATAAAATATATTTAGACTTTATAAAACCCACTTTTGCATTATAAAATATTATAATAAGAATTATAAATATTTTATTTGTGTTTTCACCATATCACTTTTAATATTATAATAACCATTATTATAATATTACACCTTTGATAAAATACCTTCTTCTCATTGTATTCCATGTCGTAAATAATATTTATTTATAAAATTTAAATTCTCATTGAATTTAAATAATTTATAAAATAAATATTATAACTCCTTTTTAACTTCTATTTTTTTGCACTGATTCACTTGATCTTTGGCCTTCTTCCTGGATATCAAATAACCATTTTTATCCCCTTTGTTTCCTGCTAAATTCCATGATATTAATGATGACTTCATATGGTGACATCAATGATAACTTTGAATTAGGGACTCAAAATGTCCAACATCAAATTTTACCCTAGTCAAGGGATATATTTCTTCATATTTTGTATATCTTTTGTCCTTTGAAATTTTTAATCATTTCTCCTTTTTCTCCAAGATAAAGGATATACACTTTTTCTCCTTCTTCTATCTACACATATTTTGATTACACTTTTCCTCATTGATATTTTGGTTGTTAAGGGATCCTCATAGGATAGGATAGACATCACATGAATATTATTCATGATGTTCATATGACCACTAACTATTCTACGCACATATCTTAGTTCTTGAAATTTCAACAAGGATACACACAACTTTTCATTACTTTATTTATTCTCTCATATATCTTATATTTATCTATCATATGCACACACACACATTTTCTTTGCTTAATCACTTATAATTTTATGAGCACTACAACCCTATTGGGTTACACTCTATTTTTAACCATTAGTAAGCACTAAATTCCTACCAGGATACACTTTGTTCTTGACTATCAATAAGCACTACACCCAATAAAGATAGCTTCATGGCCATTCATGAGCACTACACCCATAGTGGGTATCATTCCATCATTGATCATTTGTAAGCACACATACTTACTAGGTATTGCTCCACCTTCAATCACTAGTGAGCATACACCCATAGATAGTATCACTCCATATTTGGTTGCTAGCAAGCACACCCCTTTGAGGGTATCACTCCAACCAATTTTTATCATTAATGATCACTACACCTTTATAGGATATCTTCATGTCCACTCATGAGCATAAAATCCATAGTAGGTATCACTCTATCTTTAGATATTTGTGAGCACACATTCTCACAAGGTTTCACTTCATATTTTAATCTTTGATCACTCATATTCTACTTAGATTATGGTGTTTGATCACACTAATCTATCTTGATATTAGGATAATTCAAATGGCATAGTGTAAACCCCTTTTTGATTTCTTTGACCTTTCAATTAATTTTCCCTTCTTCTTCTTCTTCTTCTATCGTTCTTCTCTCACTTTCTTCCCCTATTCTTCCTCTTCTCTTCTTCCATCACGCTTCTTATCTATATATAATCATCTAATAATCATAAATTGGTTAAGATCATTCATCCATTCATCATACATTTATTCACTTTTATAGAATATCACTCACACAAAATACTAAAAAAGAACTGAAATACATGAAATAATAGAAAAATACTATGTAGAAAGTAATTGCATAATTGAAATAATCTCACAAATAACTCAAAATTTTAGGTCTATTCGAGGGAGAAACCTTCATTAACTTGTAAAAAGATACATTCATATATGGCTCCATATCTTTTAAAGTAAAATCTTCATGCAAACCTACCTAAAGGCTCAATATTTGGATTACATGCAAAATGCCACTTGATCTAGAATCTTCTACCAAACATTGGTTACAATATTAATAATGGTTACATGAGATGGCACCACTTGTATAGGTGCCTTACTTGCCACATATATTATAAAGTATTATAAAATAACATTATAATAGAATCCCCCACATTGTAAGTGGGTCATTACATAAGAAAATGAGAAATACAAAATAATTCTAGGATGGGATCCTAACATGCCCTTACTCTTTAAAAATATTTTTCCTCAAAGCTAAATATGAGGAAACTAGTGTTGGAGCTGGTGGAGAGGCTCCCATGTAGCATCTTCTGTCTAAAGTGCGCACCACTGAAGAAGGACCTCAATAATGGTATGATGGTATGAAAAAGGACATCAATAATGGTATGAAAAATAGGATGGAGAATGAAAGTAGGTGGGAGAGCCAATTTGTAAGCTGTGGCACCAATTTGCTGTAAAACCTGGTAGGCTCCATAGTATTTCATAAGTTTATGGAACCTACAAAGTTGTAGGGATGATTGTTTGTATGACTACAAGTGAAGGAAAACCATGTAATCCATATCAAAGATACACTCAGAAATGTGCTGGTCATCTTATTGGCACATCCAATTCTGGGTTGTGTCCAAATTTAGCTTCAGTTGGTTGAGGACATCAATGAATTGGTTGAGAGTAGTATCAAATGCATGGACCTTGGAGCTACTCATAAAATAAGAGGAAGACATGAGTTAAGGGTTACAATAAGATGCCTTGAAAGGGGTAACCTTGGTTTCTATGTGATAGGAAGTGTTGTACCACCATTCGACCAAAGGAAGCCACTTTTCCCATTGAGTAGGATGATTAGATGCAAAGTAATAAAGGTAGGTCTCTAGATATTTGTTAGCAATCTTAGTCTAGCCATTCAATTGTGGATGACAGATTGAACTCATTTTGAGTTGAGTTCCCTATAACTTAAATAATTATTACCATAAATGACTAGTAAAGGTCGGATCACGATCGGACATGATGGAGATAGGCATACCATGAATGTAGAAGATACAATCAAGGAAGATTTAGGACATAGTGGAGGTTGTATAAGGATGGGAGAGGGAACAAAAGTGAGAATACTTTAAAATATGATCCAATACCATGAAGATAATAGATTTACCTTTGGAATTAGGTAACCCTTCAATAAAATCCATGGAAATATTAGTCTAAAACTGGTCAGGAATGGGCAAGGGTTGAAGAGTGCTTGGAGAATGCACTTTTTCACCTTTCATCCTTTGATAGGTATCACAAAATGCCATAAAATCCTGAATATCCATTTTCATACCTTTATAGAAAAAAGTGTGCTTAATTTTTTCATATGTTTTGAGAAATCTTAAATGGCCCATAGATGGGGTGGAATGTAATTATTTCATGACAAGTTCCTGAAGTGAAGTGTGGGGAACAACAACAAGGCATTGGTGGTAACACAAATCATGGTCATACCAAGTATATCCTAAGCATGAAGTGAGATCAGTGTGTAGGGAGGCAACTAAAGTTTACAACTAATAATCCTTAAGTACCTCCTAGTGTAAGGAATCAATCCATTGTGTAATAGGTGATGAAATAACATACAACATACTTGGAGCCTCAAATTGGTGAGAGAGAGCATCAACCATGATATTATACTTAACCTTCTTGTAGGTAGTATCATAATCATATACCATGGGTTTAGAGATCTATTTTTGTTTTTTGGGGGTGGCAACCTATTGATCCAAAAATATTTGAGACTCTAATGGTCAGTTTTAATGGAGAAATGATGCCCAATGAGATACATTCACCAATGGGTTACTACATGGATAATTACTATCACCTTGGCATAAGTGGATTTTCATAAATTATGGCTAGAGAGAGATTTACTATTGAAAGTCAAGGGCCACCCTTCTTGCATCAACATTGTAGCAATACAAGGACAAGAAGCATCACTTTCAAGGATAAATGATTTGGAAAAATCAAGTATGGATAGGATGGGAGTGGTGGTCATAGCATGCTTCAATTATAGGAAAGCTTGTTTAGTGGGTCCTGACCAAGTAAAATAGTCCTTATTTAACATGCAAGTGAGGGGAGCTACAATTTTACCATAATTACAAAAAAATTTATGGGAGTATCCTGTAAGCCCTAAAAATCCTTGAAGTCCTTTGAGAGTGTAAGGTTTTGTCCAGTCCTGGACTGCCTGGATCTTCTTGGGGTTAACTTTGACACCATATTTGGTGATAATGTGTCCTAAATACTCCACTTATATACAACCAAAGGAACACTTGGACCGCTTAGCAAAAATTTGATGTTGTGCAAACAACTATAAAGTTTGATCCACATGGTCGAGGTGCTCTTCCCATGAACGACTATAAACCAAAATGTTATCAAAGAAAACTAGGATGAATTTTTGGAGAAATGGGTGAAATATGTTGTTCATAAGGATTTGAAATATGGAAGGAGTATTAGTTAATCTAAATAGCATCACCAAGAACTCATAGTGACCTTCATGCATATGGAAAGTAGTCATGGGAATATCTTCATCCTTGAGCCTGATTCGATGATACTCAAAGTGAAGATATAATTTTGAGAAGCACATAGTTCCATGTATCTCATTGAGTAATTAATCCACCACAAAAATAGGAAACCTATTCTTAATGGTGAGCTTATTGATCTCATGGTAGTCTATACACAATTGCAAAGATCCATCTTTCTTTCATACCAGTAATACTAGAGAAGAGTAAGGACTATTACTTGGTTGAATGACATTGACTTTCAATAATTCCTCTACTAATTTCTCAATTTCATAATTAAGAGCATGAAAATACCAGTATAGTCTAATTTTGGATGGTGTACCACTAGGTAACAATGGAATAGCATGGTCATGTGAGTAATTAGGTAGAAATTCTTAAGATTTGACAAAATAGAATCTTGTTCGGAAAAAATAGGTTGTAAATCAATGGGAATAGACTCCACCTTTGAAATGGGAGATTGGATCACAAATATCTAAGTTATAATACCTCGAGATGATTTATTTATCAACTTCTCCATCTAGATTGAATTGATAATCCATGGAGACCTAGCTTTGGAGCCATGGAGAGTGTGGGACTATCCATTTTATGAAAATTACATCTAGATCTTGGCAAAGTTCCATGAGATGGTTCCCAATGTATGCAACCATTGAGCTCCCAACATGATTTCACATCCCCCTAGTTGAAGCACAAACATATATTGTTTGACCTCATAGTCCTCAATTTTTATCTTAACATTAAGATATTTACCTTTGCAAGGTAAGGTCCCACCATTGGCTACCATAACCTCAAAGGAATTACATGTATGTACGTAACAGTTTTCCTGCTTAGCAATGTGGGGATCAATAAAGTTATGTGTATTATCAGAATCAATCAAGGTGGTAAGATGCAGGCCTTTGAAATAACCCACAACTTTCATGATTTGCAGAATAGTAATGCCAAAAAGAGCATGAATATAAATCTTAGCCTATGATTCATCTTGGTTGTCCTCCTCCAGTTTAGGTGGTTCCTTGATTGATTATGTGTCATCATCATTGTGGTCATTGGTGTTAGACTCATCAACATCTATAAGGAACAAATTGTTTTGGGTGCAACTATACCCACGAGAAAACTTTTCATCACAATTATAGCACAAACCTTAGACGCGTTGCACATCCATTTTGACTGTGGTTATGTGGTTAGATGGTTGGGTGTAGTTGTGTGTGTAAATTGTTTTTGTTCATTTTTATTTTAGAATTTAGGAGGAAAAAAGGGTCTAGCCTATGAAAATTTAGATATCCACCTATGAGCTAAAAATTTAGGTTCTACCAAATGAGCCAACTTGATAGCTTGCATCATGGATTATGGTTTAAACATCGTGACCTCATATTGGATATCTTTCCTCAAACCACTAACAAAACAACTCATAAAGAATCCTTCATTCATTCCCATAGTTTTATTGGCCAATTTCTCAAATTGTATTTGGTAATCTCAAACTATTGAAGTTTGTTTCAACTTTTTCAATTGTCCTATAAAATCATCATACTCACTAGGGCTAAAGTGAGTGAGTAAGTAAGACTCAAAGTCTTCCCAAGAAGGATTAGGGTTAGTTTTATGCAACCATTGGTACCAATGTAAAGCTTTATATTCAAAGTTGAAGGAAGCCATTTGAACTCGGTAATATATGGGAACATCATGGAGTCTAAAGAATTAAGCAACATAACATAACCACCCATCCACATCCTTTCCATTAAACTTAGGAAATTCTAATTTGGGCATCTTAAAGGTAGGATCATGATCATAGTGAGGATGAGAGTCATATTCCTTTACCTCTGTGAAAATGTGAGTGTTCAATACGATAATTATTCTATGTGGGTTCTAGATATATCATAATCAGTTCTAAAATTTTAAAATTTTACCACTAGATTTTGATTTATGCTTTACAAGATATTAACAATGCTTATTAGGGACTCCAATAATGTGGTGGTTTGCTCTACCTCTTTTTGATGTCCATGAGTACCACTAGCCATTTGGAAGAGTCTTGAACCTCTTTTACTAAATTACTAAAAATAGAAGTGTGGTTTTTAGGAGTTACTATTTTTAGTAAGGAATCCAAAAAGTGCTTGGGTGTTATATATTAGAATGATTAGCTTGGAAATATGGTCATAAAGAGCTATATCCCACAACATGGATTTTGGGTACCCCAGTTTTTTTTTAATCCTTTGTTTTGACAAGTCTATTATTGTAGTTGGTTTTTTATTTGGAGCTATAGCTCAAAAGTTGGGTACTAGATCAACTGTCTTTGATCTATGTGTTCTATTGATTGACTACCTTGTCACTATCCTATCTCTATTCCCATCACCTATACTATAGTTACTAATACTATTTGAATCACTAACCTAGGGATTATTTGTGATAGTTACTGACATTCAAGGTTTTGTTTCTAGCCCTAAACACCTATAATTTTCTACTATTACAGATGATTGTTATTTTCATTGTCAACCTGACTATTACTGTTACTAACCTAACTATTACTGTCACTGACCCGACTATTACTGCCACTATTCTGACTAAAAATGCCACTAACCCAAATGGTACTAGAATATTTTAGACTATTATAGACACTTGCAGACTCTATCCTAACTATTGGTGCATGCAAAGTGTGTTCTTTTGTGATAGGGAAGTCCTTCTCTATATGCTCACTTTTGGGATCGTGAATGCAGGTTTAGAAGAATAGGGAGATGTTTTTGCAGGTTGAAGTTTTTGAAAAAACGAAGGTATACTAGGCAGAGGAGTATGTAACACCCATAGGCTCTCTGTTATACTGTAGTGACGAACAATAGTGCTTGGACCAATATTTCAGGCCACTATCGAAGGAGGATTCCACACATACCCTTGAGCACACTATCTACCTCTCTGACAGTATGGGAGGATAATCATAGGGGATTATGTGTCCCATGGACTATGGATGATACAAGGCCTAAAATATTCCTACTAAATAAAATATTGTTTGACCCTAGAATGGTCTTTCGATACACTTGAATATGTGTGCGATCTCGATTCCATGCATGAGTATTGTTTGAGGCTTGTGTATTATAGTTTGATCACCCCTTACTTCACTATATGCTTTATGGGCTATCTAGATTAACCAATAATGATAGCTCCTTCAAGATATTTTAAAACCCCTAGCATAGTATTTCTAGCCTACTCAACTACTAAAAAAATACTGTATTTTATTTTTGGCTTTTCTAGTTTTTTGTAGATTTTTTTGGTTGTTTGAATAAAGGAAAACAAAATGAAAAAAACACAAGAAAATTATACCTAATAGGTGGAAATGGCCGACCAAAAATTATCGTAGTCATAGCAAAACTCGTCCCTAGAAAGTTCTTTGATACCACTTGTTAGGAACCTACTATTAAAATAAATCTCACTCACACAAAATATTGAAAAATAATTGAATTACATGAAATAATAGAATAACACTATGCATAAATTAATTACAGAATTGAAATAATTTCACAAATAATTCAGAATTGCAGGCCTCTTCGAGGGGACAACCTCCTTCAATATTTCATTAACTTGCAAAAATATACATTCATATATGGATCCATGTCTTTTAAAGAGAAAGCTTCATGCAATCCTACCTAAAGGCTCAAGAGTTGGCTTACATGCAAAATGTCATTTGAGCTAGAATATTCTACCAAACATCAGTTATAATCTTGATAAAAATTGCATCATATGACACCTCTTGGTTAGGTTCCTTACTTACCACATACATTACAAAGTATTACAAAATAGCATTATAATGAAATCTCCATGTTGGAAGTGGGTCATTATATAAGAAAATGAAAAATATAAAATAATGTTAGGACGGGATCCTAATATAATGATGGTCATCTCATTTTTCCTGGGTTTATTATCACTATTACTCTAGTTGATCCATCTACCCCTTGAGGCACTCTACCTTGGACCTCTCCACATCCCTTTCCATTATCACCACAACATATTCTATAATAGCCTAATCTTTCTCTATGATGATGTCTCCTTTCGATCCTTATAACCCTTATATCTGCTTGTCCTTATCCTCTTGGAGTAATTCCATATCCCTCTACATGTGGGTTGTATTGACTCGCATCACCTCCATATCCCTATTTGGGTCATATTGACCTATAGTCCCACTAGGTATAACCTCTACCATTGAGGGGCAACTCTTTCTATCCTTCTTAGCCTAGCCTATATAGTCATAGGGGTAACTTTTTATGTCCCCACCTCTACCATGCTTGAGATAGTGTCAATAGTCTTATTGATTTTCATCATCTCCACCCTAACCTCCACTATCCTCTATCTAGGTTGATCTACCACCCTCTATCATCACTCCATGGTCCATCAGGTGGCTCCTCAGAGTGCTAACTACATGTCATGGCCTATGATCTATCACCTCTACAGTAGCACTAGTGGTAAAACCCTTGGGGGTATTATGATACTATACCATCTCCTATACCTAAGAGCCACCTAAAAATCATACACCCCTAGATCAATGTATAGAGAATCATATAGATCATTCTCCATGAACCTCACCATTTTAGGGCCTCATCCAACCCTTTATTTATCTTTCTACGCTCATATAAACCAGTAGTCACCTAAGTTTAACACCTCGTATAGGATGTTGAACTACATTTTTACTTGGTCAAACTAGTATAACTCTAGCTCATACTAATTGGTAGTTACCCACCTGATCCTCTGTATTTGAGCTAGCTTATACCCATCCTCTACCCACCCTAGGTGTTGACACGATGCCTACCAGATGATCATGTAGTCTCTAAGCTTATCCTTCACTGTCATCCCTAATGGAAAGATACCAACATATGTCCTCTACACATGCTCAAAGTGTTAGACCCATCTAAAATTTATTGGTCTCTCTAGGTTGGGAAATGACCTTACTAGTGCATCTGATCTACAAATGATTATGCGCTTGTAACACCATACCTGGAGCAATGTGGTGCATAATATACCACTCTAATGGTTTTACACAACATTAGACAATGTCATATACAAGTAGAGTAGCATATATGAGACCTATGCAAATATCACCTCCTAAACCTACATGTCTACTATTACCCTTACCAGTGCCCATGGAAAGTATCGCCTTCTAGTGTAGCACACCAAGAGCCCATCCATCACCCCATAGGGTATAGTCATGAGTTCATTGACTCCATACCTCTCTAGCATATTGCTATCTTGAATATCACTCTGGTGGATCTTGTGTATTGATTCCCTTGACTATATTTGTAATGATACCCAAGTCACTTGCACTTTATACACTACCATCTTCTTGATAGGGATCCTCAGAATTTGTAACAAATCCTCTAGTGTGATAGTCATCTTGTTGATAAGTATCCAAAATATTAATGACTCTGGATACCATCTCCCCATGAGATCTATTAAGAGGACCCTATTTGCCTCTACTTGAGGCATCTATATTAGATCCAATAGCCCCATAGCCTATAAGACATCCCTCTCAATCATTGAGAACTCCATTACAACATCCTCTAGTTTTCTCGATCTCTACTCCCTACTCTCTAGTACACCCTACTATAAAAATAAAGTTAATAAAAATATGTTACTTCCATCATCACAGAATAATAATAATGATAATAATCAATAAAACACTCATAATACACTCTTTCTTCTTTCCCCTCTCTATTTTTTCTCTATATCCTTTTTCATTTTTCATTTTCTATGTTTTTCTCTCTATCTCATTTTTCATTTTTCTTTTTCTTTATTTTTCTCTCTATTTTTCTTCTATGATTTTGCACCTCATCTTTTTAGGGTGTGGAATCATGAATACATGTATTATATTTTAGGATGCAAATTCATGGATTTGTGGCTAGTTTTAGCTAACCATGAATTTAGTTCTCATTGATGCTTGACTAAATTTATGATTGGCCATACAAATTTGTGTTAGGGTCCATACTATGAATATATATATATATATATATATATATATATATATATATATATATATATATATATTAACTAAGCTAAATCCTAGTCTAGCCTAGTCTAGGGTGTGTGTTTAGGTGCATCCTTGATCCACTATTGTGTTGGCCTCACCTCTTGTGATTGATGTGTGATGCATCAGAGTGCCATTTATTCTATTTCTCTAGAGCAGTTTTCCTCCCTCTTACATGATGAAAATGAATTGATTTTCATCCTCCCCTCCTTTTTTACTCCTTTTTTTCTCTCTTCATTTTGCTGCTCTTCTATTTTTGCTTCTCTATTCTTCTATGTCTACAATTGTATTCTTAGGCATCGAAAAAGGAATTGCATATAGTTGCATAATAGGCTATATTGTACCATTAAAGAAAAAAGTAAAATTTGTTTTCTTATGTATTAGGATTAGCCTACATATAAAATAAAAATTATTTTAGGATAGTTTATTTTTTATCTAGATATTTGTTTTCCTTGCATTGTTTTTACAATATTCTTAGTTTAGTTTATTTCTGGTTTGAAGCTAAACATAGGTGTACTATAAATTTAAAACATCAAACCCTTACATCCCAAACTTAGAGTGAGTTCTGAAATCACTCATGGTGAAACTCTCAATCCCTAAATCCCTCAAAGTGTGACAGGAAATTCTCATAGTTACCTCAACTCCTAGTAGATTCATTGCAAATCATCTGTGCAGATATTTTATCAAAGATTCATTAAATTTTTGAAATATATTATTGAGTATGATATTAATAAATAATTGAAGGTGCATAAGTTAATATTGGGGGTGGATCCTAAGATTTAGATAGTGATTAATTTGCCCAAGCCCAAAACATTTCAAAAACATATGATTTGGCTTTATAAGAAGAGACCAATACACAAACCAAGAAGACCTTCTTCATATATGGAGGGTTGATAGAAAAAGAGAAAAGGAAACTTAGGAAGAGGAAGACTTATGAGTTTATAAAATGAGATAAGAAGTAAAATAATAAAAGTAAATGGAAACCAAAGTTTAGGAATAAGAATAATGGGAATCAAGGGAATTATAAGAAGAAATTATAGAAAAAGGACAATTCAAAAACTTGACCTTAGAAGCATAATGAGTTAGCTAAAAAGGAGGATACATGGGATAAAAAGAAATAAAGGTCTTAGGAATATAGGATAGGTTGTTTCATTTTTGGGGGTACTCATTATACAAATAATTATTCCTAATGACTAGAGTCAAGCAATAAAGCAAAGGAACAACCACATCAAATCTATATAGCCATAGGAAGTGAGAACCTGGATGGACAAGTATATTCCATGTTATTGAATGGTAAGTTGTTTACTACGAATGTTAAAGTGGAGATATATATAGTTTTATTTCCACTAGTATAATTGGGGATACATTGGAAAGACCTAGTTTTATTGGAAAGTTGAGTATGGGTTTGGAAAAAATTAGTGGATCAATGCTTGCTTACAATTCAGATCACCTTACCCAATGGATATATTATTTGTTATTTTTATGTAACACTACTACATAAATTTGATATTATCATAGGTATGAATTAGTTAAAGTCTCATGGATCCCTAATCAACTTCAAATAAATGTGGATGGACTATATTGATAAGGATAATAAGATACTAAGGGTTCAAAGTAGGTAAGGGTATTTTTGACCATATTTATTGTTAGCTATGCAACTTAAGAAGGCAATAAATATAGGTGGGATGTTATACGTAGTTAAGATAAATGGTAAGATAGGTGATAATGGGGATGAATAAATACTTAAGAAACATCCAATTCTACATGAATTTAGGGATGCATTTCTATAAGATCTCCCAGGACTACCACATCAACATGAATTTGATTTCACCATTGAATTAATGCCTAGAACTGAATCTATTGCAAGGACACCTTATAGAATGATCCTTATTGAGTTGCAAGAGCTAAATATACAACTCCAATATTTGTTTAAGGGTTTGATAAAACCTAGTATGGTGCCCTAGGGTGCTACAATTTAATTTGTGAAGAAGGATGGTTCCTTAAAATTATGTATTAATTATAGGATTCTAAATAAGGTTATGATCACGAATATATATCCATTGCCAAAGATATATAATATCTTATATAAATTAAAGGATGTCATTATATTCTTGAAGATTAATCTGAGGTTAGGGTATCATCAATTGAGGATTCATGAAGACACTCACAGAAAACCTTTAAGACTAGATATTGACTTTATGATTTCATAGTGTTGTCATTTGGGTTGACAAATGTACCATTGTATTTTATGAATCTAATGTAAATGTCTATAGAAAATATTTATATTGTTTTATTTTGATATTTTTGGATGATATCTTGATATATTCTTACACCAAAGAAGAAAATGACCAATATTTGAGGTTAGTGTTGTAGGTGTTGAGGAAGAATCAAATTTATGGAAAGTTATCTAAATGTGAGCTCTATGACTCACAAGTATAATATTTGGTGCATATTATATCTATATAAGGAATAGTTGTAGATCATAAGAAAATTGAAACCATTTTGAGTTGGTATGCACCCACTAATGTGTGTGAAGTTAGAAGATTTATAGGAATAATAGGTTATTATAGGTGTTTTGTAAATGACTATTCAAATATTTCCTATGCTATTACCAACCTTCAAATGAAAGGAAAGGAGTTCAAATGGATGGACAAGTGTGAGGTTTCCTTTGAAACATTGAAGAATAAGTTGAATACAACAATAATTCTTAGGATGCTAGATCTAGAATTTTATAGTATGTAGAAATGCTTCCTTAAAAGCTTTGTAAAGGTTATTAATATAAAATGAAGCTACAATAGCATATGAGTCCAAGAAAATCAAGAAGAATGAGCTAAATTATGCTACACATGATCTATAGTTGGTAGTGGTTGTGCATGTACTAAAGGTTTAGAGGCAATATTTGTTGAGGAAAATTTTTGATCTTAGGATAGACCACCAAAATCTAAGGTATATCTTTACCCAATTTATTTTAAATGCAAGAAAAAGAAGGTGGATAGAGTTCCTAACCAAATATGTCTTTGATATACAGTATATCAAAGGAAAGTAAAATAAGGTTGTTGATGCCTTTAATAGGAGAAGGCATATAGTAGCATTAATCTAGAGTCATGTACATTTTATGGATAGAGTCAGGGAAATGTAGTTGCAGGATCAATATTGCATTGATAGCCAAGATAAAGTTGAGGAAAATCCTAAGAAAAATTGGGATTATAACATAAAATTTAGAATTTTATGTTTTAGCCAAGGTTATATGCTCTTCATTTTGAGGGTTTAATAATGGAATTATAGTTGTCATTTATGTCTAAGATCAAATTACAGGGTGAAGTGAAAGCCTAGTTAGATTGGTAGTAATGCACTAGACAACATGGCCTCTTTCAGAGGTATTGTGTTCCCTTAGGTTATACCCATCACCATACGCCCACCTAGGAAGCTATATCAGTCATTCATGATTAATTATTCAATATAAGGGTGGGTTTGAACATACCTTCTTATTTTCATTCCACCACCTATCTTGCATAGTTCTTAGGTTTAGGGATACATAAAACATAGGAAAAAAATTAAAATCAAAACAAATAAAAAAATTGCACAAATTGAAAACTCTTGTTTGTTTGATGAGATTGATTGCTTGACTGGTAAGTAGGATTCACATTTTCATAAACACATACTTCACACATTTGTTGTTCCCTTAGCTTATGGTTTTAACCCAATGTCAAGCTAGAGATTTTCCCACAAACCAACCACCTTCATCTATGGATTATTTTCCTCAATCTTCTCATCCCATAGCTACTTCTGTGGCTAGCCAGGTTGATGTTCCATGGACCATGTATCTTAACTTTTTCACTAGACCATATCGTCTAGCATCCACATCAGATGTATACATGATGTAGAACGTAGTAAAAACTTCTATACCTAATACCCCTTGCACTAAACCATCCACACCTTCAGATAACCACACCTCTTACATAGATTCATATGCCCTTAGAGCCTATTTGAGTTTAGCCATCTCATATTTTCCATCCCTTATTATTGCACCCTAACCTGTTCCTACTCTTTAGTAGGAACCCTCCTATTCACACCCTAAAAACACTAGAAATCACTTCATTAATCCCATATTTTAACCCATATCCATGAACAAAAATCCATCATCATCATCCAACCCATACATCCCAATTCCATCCCACCATACCACTATATGTTCTAAATTATTTTTTGAGGCACATATTGTGCAAGTGCCAACCTGCATTCCACTTACATCATTTGGATCCATTTATCCTATGCACCATACCATTCCTCATTCAGTTGCAATACCCTTCACAAATTATCCTCCACAAACCAAACCATCATATACAAACCTCTACCACCCTTGCAACCATGCAACCTCCATCTATGATGGCCATTAAACAAACATTGGAACATCTATAGCAATTCCTTACCAGTAGTGACAATAAAAATATTCACCTCACGTCACAACAACATTAGAAAGTAGTAAAAGTTAATAATTATCCCACCTTGAACCAATTTTTATGTTTTTTTTGCTCAAGATCCATATTGGGCATCTTGACCATCCACAATAACCATACCCACTCATCCATTTAACAACATCATCAGATCATTAATCCAATACACAAAAATTCCTTCAATTCCACATTATAATCAAATCCCACTTCATCCACAATTTACCATTCAACAACCTCCATCTACCTACACCTACCAAGAAAACCAAGGATTCGAAGCATCATTAGATGATCCCAAATTTCAATTTTTGCAAAATTATATTGACATATTGGGCATGTAAATGTTTGGTATGGTGTACTAAAAAACAAATTTAAGATAACTATTCAATCAATTTTAATAGTCAATATTAATATTCAATATTAATTAAATTAATTGGGAAAGTAATTAATTTAATTATTGTTATATTCCACAAATGTTAATACCCAACACTAGCATTAGTAGGTTAATATTAGTATTAGTAATATGAATAAATGATACTATTATTTGTTTTTATGGATATTAATGGGTTAATATAAACTAGGATTAGAAGGGGTACATTTTTATGTATTCAAGTTATTGAAAAAATAAAAGAAATGGTGGCATAATTTGAATTCTTTATTGTTGGAAATATGGCTCCTGGGAAATATTTCCAACGTGCTCGAGTGTTACCTTACTAAGATGTAATGAGCATGCAAAAATAAACCACCCCAATGGTTGATATTTAGGAGGGATTTTTTATATTATTTGAAGGATATTTTTATAGGGAAGAATGATGATTAGGTGGGAAAGAATCTTGCTTCTAGGATGCTACTTTGTAGGAGTTCATTGACCAACATTGTGGATAATAAGGTGGGTAACCTAGATGCTACATTCCTATGTTTGGATGTTGTTTGCTTAATTAATATTATACCCTCTAGTTTGTTTGATCACTGCTTTTTTGAGCTAGTTTATTTGTTTAAGGAAGGTGGTATATGTCTATCGTACATTAGTCCCCTTTAATTACTATTGTAGTGTTGTATTCATTTGCTCAATCATAGTGGATTTGAGTTGGTTAAATCCTAGATGTCTCCTTGATTGAGTGGATTACGTAGGTATTTATTGTTTTGGGTTATATTATAGAGAATATTTGTAAGCCTATGTTTTGTTTCACCTTGGTTTGTTGGAAGGTGTTGGAAGTTGTAGGTTCTTATACCACCATCTTATTTATCTATGTTAGATTTTAAGGATATATGCAGTGGGATAAATCTATCATAGATCCTAATGAGATGCATACAATATTAATGAGAGTAATTTTGTAATATGAATGAAATATACTCTAAATGGAAAGTGAAAAAAATACAATGTATTATGGATGTGATGATCCCTCCATGAATATAAGCTAAATAACTACATTGTACTCCATATATGAGTTCTACCACTATCTACTACTCTCTACTATAATGAAATTGATATCTGAACTTGATACATGAGCTTGATACATGATATATCACTATGAGGCCCTTTATATAGGAAGATATATTTCTTAGCCAACACTCTACCTAGCTATACAATGAGACACCTTGTACATTACAACTTGCACATTGACACTTGTGTATTTAATATATTGCTTGAAGTAACTTGCTAAATTTCCCCTAAAGTAATATCCTACTCTAACTATGTACCAAATGTGTACATTTACATGATCCAAATGATGTAATATACTCTGACTCTAAAATCCCCATGTATTACATTATTTGGGTATTGAATATTTCAATATTCAATATGGTTCTTCTTATTGATATGTTATTTATCTTTATTTGGTCCTTTATATTCTCTTTAATTCACATTGCACTATATACCTCCTTGAATTGGTTCCTCTTCATATTTATTGGAGTAAGTACTTTCATAGGTGGATGTACTATCACCTGATTCTTGAAAGAGTATTTTCTTCTTGCTATTGTCCTTATCATAATTATGTGTATCTGATATAGAAGTTTCTAAACATACACCTAGAGCATCATGATAAGATTTTGAGTTAATAGAATTTGAAGTACTAATACTGCAAGAGGATTGAAATATCTTTGCTAGGGATGATTCATCAATTTCTATTTTTAGTTTAAGTAATTCTATCAATCCTCTCTATTCCACATTTTCACCCTTATAACATTTGAATTTAAATGGTGCCATGTATAATGTACTTCCATATTTTATAGGAATTTTAATGTCATTATTTCCATTATTAATTGCTTTAGTGAATTGAGCATGTAGATAATGCTCCATAATTTCAAATATGTCTTTTAAAGCTTCACTATGTATCCTTTTTGAAGTAGGATCTAAGTTTCCTTTAGAATTTATAAGTGAATTCTTGATTCCACTTTTTATGACACTGGCTCTTTCCTTTCTAATAGTTTTTTTCATATCATTGTTTACTATATTACTTGAGGTAGACATCCTTATAACTCCCTATATTAGATAGTGCATTGAAATAGTATTTCTTGAAATTGTATATATGTATTTTATATAAGTCCTTTGAATTCTCTAAATTGAATCTTTGAAGTAGTCTACCTTATGACTCCCTAGTTTAGAGTATATGAACTTGATTTGATAAAGCCTTTATAGAACTTAGGTTTTGTAGAAACCTTATGATTCCCAAGTGATTGATTACTTGATAAACTTTGATAGATTTTATTATTATTAAGTTTTGTAGAATACCTTATGACTCCCTAGTGATTTTGGATATCCTAAGGTGCTTTTGGGAATAGTAGTTCAATTTTAGGTTGATTTTAATGTTTTGTAAATAGCAAAATTCAACTTCTATTACACCTTATTTCTCCTATTGAAATTAAGCACTTTCTAATTTGATGAAGTTCTAATGGTTGGATTTATTTTGTTATTTTAATGTGATTTTAAGAAAAGTATACCAATTAAATCCAACCCTTAATATCCCTTAATGAAATTCCTTTTATAGATTTTGAGATTTAATAGTTTAATGTTTCTAATTTCCAATAATCTACTTTGGTGTAGTATTCCTTATAACTCCCTAATTTGGAATATTAGAAAACAATAATATTTGCAATAATTAACAACACAAGCTTATACTGAGAGGGGGGTGAACAGTATAAGATCACTTTTTACTTTTATTTCCTAAACAATATTTATCAATATAATCAATGGCAAAATAAATAGCAATAACCAAAGCAATGCATAAATTATCACACATAATAAAGACACCAATTTAAATTGGTTCACCCAATGTGGGTTACATCCACAGAGAAAATATTTTACGAAGTTTTCTCAATCAATCTCTTGGGAATCCTTTCCCTATTACAATGTTTATGGACCTCTGTCCAAAGGAGATGATGATCCTCTAAATCTAGTTTGTGGATCTCTATCCACAAGATAATTTCTTCTCCTCTACTTTGGTTGGTGATCCTCTATAAGACTACTGCCTCCATTGCACTGGCTTGTGGATCTCTCTCCACTAAATACTCTTTTCCCCACTCAGAAGACCTATCCTCACTACCATGGCTGATGGATCTCTATCCACTGGAGACTACTATTCTCTCTGCTTTGTCACATCCAAATATTTTTCTCAATTCTATACTAAATATAGTCCAATCGTTCTAGCACAGCTCTAATCAACTCTTGTACTAAACATAGTCTAGTCAGTTTAGAACAAGTATGCTCAAAAATATCACTCAAATTTGCACTAAACATAGTTCATTCGGTCTAGCACAAATCTTCTCAAATATTGTACTAAACATAGTCTAGTAAGTCTAGCACAAGCCCACTCAAATCTGCACTAAACATAGTCTAGTCGGTCTAGCAAAAATTTTCTCAATAGGTCCACTCACAACCTACTCAAATATACTCAACAGGTTCACTCTGAACCTGCTCAAATCTTCTCAACAGTTCCACTCAGTCAAATTTGCTCAACAAGTCCACTCAAAACCTTCTCAAATATTCTCAACAAGTCCACTCAAAACCTAATCAAATATTCTCAATAGGCCCACTCATAACCTTCTCAAATCTGCTCAATAGGTCCACTCAAAACCTGCTTAAATCTGCTCAACAGGTCCACTCAGAACCTGCTCAAATCTGCTCAACAAGCTCACATAGAACTTGTCCAAATATACTCAATAAGTCCTCTCTAGGACTTAACCAAATCTGTATTGTAAGCTTCCACAAAATCTCACACAAAATTAGTCCACAAGTCTTCTCAAAGACTTACCTCAAATCTGCTTAACAAGTCCACACAAAACTTGTCTAATATCATATAAACATAAAGAGAATTGTTAGAGACTCAATATGTTCTACACTCAATGCTCAATAAATATCTCAATTCAATATCATAGAATCATAAAGAGAATTGTTAGAGAATCAATATGTTCTATACTCAATGCTCAATTACTTTCTCAACTCAATCACATAGAAGCATAAAGAGAATTTTTAGAGACTCAATATGTTCTATACTCAATGCTCAATTAATTTCTCAACTCAATCACATAGAAGCATAAAGAGAATTGTTAGAGACTCAATATGTTCTATTCTCAAAGCTCAATCTCTTTCACAACTCAAATCAAAATAGAAGATAGTTTTCTTTATGGAACTTGAACAATCACTTCATACATCCACTTGAATAGGCTCAATCAATTCTACTCAACCAATCACTTAATAAACAACCCATTTCTCTCAAACCCTAGTCCAAGCATGTAAAAACCAACTCAAAATATTTACAAAAATTATCAACAACAAATATCACATAAAAATGATACTCATGATATTTCCAAACTCAACACTTCACTCAACCACTGATCTCAACAACAATGCTTATCAAACAAGGTTTTAACCATAATTCTTAATTTCAGAAAACTTTGAAGCATTAACTCAAACACTTTTTAAAAGGAAACCCTAATCAAATCTATTTCACTCTAAACTTAATTTTCAAGAAAGCCAATCAATCAACTCAACTAAGGAAGAATTTTCCCATACCTTTTTTTTTTGAAAAGGAGTTGATCTCACAAATCTACCATTCTCACAATTACTCTTTTCAATCTCAATAAGAGTTAGAAGACTTTAATGATAACACTATGCAAAATGATGATCCATAATACACCTTATTAATCCAACTCAAAAATAACCTTCATCATAGTCTTCTTTAAAATAAAAAAAACCTTTACAAGATATTAATGCTCAATAGGCTTAATATATCACTATATAAATTAAGCCTCCACAAAATCTCCTTATTAATCCTAATAACAAATCCTTAAATAATATCACTTCATAAAAACCAACCCCTTTAATAATAATTTTCTAACACTCCTTATTCCTCATCATTTATTTCATTTAATTACCTTTTAAAACCTTTAAAAACCCTTATTACTCCTAACATGCATTAATAACAAACCTTAGGCAATTAATTAAAAATAAATAAATAAATACCTTTGCACTTGGTGGGTTTCAAACCCCTCATCAAAACCTCTGTGAACGCCCTAGCCATGGTCTCCACGACCATATGCACCCCATGCACATTTGAAACAAAGAAAGGGCTTCATGCCCTATCAACCTTCGAATGACACCTTTCAAAAAATGAACAACCAAAACTTTTCACCCTTTGCACACCTCAACGGGATTCAAACGCGAGTCCTCTTCCCCACAAGCACCTTAACACCACGTGTACTACCAATGGACCACCGTGTCCACATTGCTTGGAACCTCCAATCCCCTTGAATTTTTTCTTATGCCTTCAAATGAAAAAATGTGCATCTTCTTCCATGTAGACCCTCTAAAATTCATAGTGTTCTCAAGAGCACAAATTAAAATCAATTAAGGCATATCTTTTTCAAAGGTCTTTGTGGTCTCCTTTTATACACGAAGTCATATTTGACTTCGAACGTCAGTGCTTCGATTTATTCGACATCGACACTAATTAAAACCTTTAAGAGTGGGGCTTTGATGAGATGACATTAGTCCATAATTTATTATTTATAAAGTTAAATATAAATATTTAACCTTTATAAATTATATTTATAAATATAAATTTTGGCCTATTAAAGCAATCCATGTGTTTTAATATTGCATTCCATTTGATGCCTTTCTATCAACATGGGTCCTTTAAATTATTGGAGGACTTAATAAAACTAATTTGATCTTCCATGATGGGTTTACCATTGACCCTCATAAGATGATATTTTGCCCACATATTTCACAACCTTCTGCATTGTTTTTGGTGCCAACAAAGATGTGTTCCATGCAATTAAAACCATTACAATAACCTACATCATGGCTGAGTTGACCACAAACAAAACATTCTTATGGATAGTAAGCTTCATGGTGACTTGTGTTCCCCCATATGGTACACAAATTTATTATTCTAGATATTTCTCCATTACTTGATTCATCTCTTGAATCTATTTCTATTTTTCCTCCCAACACAACAATATTAAACTCATCTTCCTTTTATTTCATGACCATGTGTGTTCTTTTCTTCTTGTATCTCATGGTTTTGTCTTTACCTTTCTTTGCAATTTGTGTTCTTACAAGATCTTCCTTCAAGCTGTTAAAATCTTTCTGAAGGAACCAAATTTGATACCAATTGAAGAACATAAGATTATACTAAGAGGGGAGGTGAACAGTATAAGATCACTTTTTACTTTTCTTTTCCAAATAGTATTAATCAATATAATCAATGGCAATATCAATAGAAATAACCAAAGCAATGCATAAATCATCACACACAATAGAGACATCAATTTAACGTGGTTCACCCAATATGGGTTACATCCATAGAGAAAATATTTCACTAAATTTTCTCAATCAATCTCTTGGTAATCCTTTCCCTATTACAATGTTTATGGACCTCTGTCCAAAGGAGATGTTGATCCCCTAAATCTAGTTTATGGATCTCTATCCATAAGAGAATTCCTTCTCCTCTACTATGGATGGTGATCCTCTAGAAGTCTACTACCTCCACTGCACTGGCTTGTGGGTCTCTCTTCACTGAAGACTATTGTCTCCACTCATAAGACCTATCCTCACTGCCCTGGATTAAGGATATCTATCCACTGGAGACTACTATCCTCTTTTCTCTATCACCTCCAAATTTCTGTCTCAATTCTATACTAAACACAGTCCAGTAAGTCTAGCACAACTTTGCTCAACTCCTGTACTAAAGATAGTCCAGTTGATCTAGCACACGTCTGCTCAACAAGCTCACTCAAATTTATACTAAATACATTTCATTCAGTCTAGCACAAATCTGTTCAACTCTTGTACTAAACATAGTCCAATTGGTCTAGCACAAGTCCACTCAAATATGCAATAAACACAGTCGAGTTAGTCTAGCATAAATATACTCAAAAGATCCACTCAGAACCTACTCAAATATGCTCAACAGGTCCACTCAGAACCTACTCAAATTTGCTCAACAAGTCCACTCAGGACCTACTCAAATTTGCTCAACAGGTCCACTCGAAACCTACTCAAATATTCTCAATAGGTCCACTCATAACCTGCTCAAATCTGCTCAATAGGTCCACTCAGAACCTACTCAAATCTACTCAATAGGTCCACTCAAAACCTGCTCAAATATGCTCAACAAGCTCACACAAAACTTGTCCAAATCTTCTCAATAAGTCCTCTCTAGGACTTAACCAAATTTGTATTGTAAGCTTCCACAAAAGCTCACACAAAATCAGTCCACAAGTCTTCTCAAAGACTTACCTCAAATATTCTTAACAAGTTCACATAGAACTTGTCCAATCTCATATAAACATAAAGAGAATTGTTAGAGACTCAATATGTTCTATACTCAATGCTCAATCACTATCTCAATTCAATCTCATAGAAGCATAAAGAGAATTGTTAGAGACTCAATATGTTCTATACTCAATGCTCAATTATTTTCTCAACTCAATCACATATAAGCATAAAGAGAATTTTTAAAGACTCAATATGTTCTATACTCAATGCTCAATTACTTTCTCAACTCAATCACATAGAAGCATAAAGAGAATTGTTAGAGACTCAATATTTTATATTCTCAAAGCTCAATCTCTTTCACAACTCAAATCATAATATAAAATAGTTTGCTTTATGGAACTTGAACAATCACTTCATACATCCACTTGACTAGGCTCAATCAACTCTACTCAACCAATCACTCAATAAACAACCCTTTCTCTCAAACCCTAGTCCAATCATGTAAATACCAACTCAAAATATTTACAAAAATTATCAACAACAAATATCACATAAAAATGATACTCATGATATTTCCAAACCCTAGTTCAAGTTCTTTGCATAACAACTCACTTCAACAACCATGCTTATAAAACATTCTTCACATAACAATGATCTCAACAACAATGCTTATCAAACAAGGTTTTAACCACAACTCTTAATTTCAAAAAACCTTGAAGCATTAACTCAAACACTTCACTCAACCAATGATCTCAACAACAATGCTTATCAAACAAGGTTTTAACCACAACTCTTAATTTCAGAAAACCTTGAAGCATTAACTCAAACACTTTTGAAAAGGAAACCCTAATCAAATCCTTTTCACTCCAAACTTAATTTTCAAGAAAGCCAATAATTAAACTCAACCAAGGAAGAATTTTCCCATACCTTTTTGTTTGACAAGGAGTTGATCTCACAAATCTGCCATACTCACAATTACTCTTTTCAATCTCAATAAGAGTTAGAAGACTTTAATAATAACACTATGCAAAATGATGATCCATAATACACCTTATTACTCCAACTCAAAAATAACATTCATCATACTCTTCTTTAAAAGAAAAAACCTTTAAAGTAAATTAATGCTCAATAGGCTTAATATATCACTATATAAATTAAGCCTCCATACAATCTCCTTATTACTCCTAATAACAAATCCTTAAATAATATTACCTCATAAAAACCAACCCCTTTAATAATAATTTTCTAACACTCCTTATTCCTCCTTATCATTTATTTCATTTAATTACCTTTTAAAACCTTTAAAAACCCTTATTACTCCTAACATGCATTAATAACAAACCTTACAAAATTAATTAAAAATAAATAAATACCTTTGCACTTGGTGGGTTTCAAACCCCTCACCAACACCTTCGCAAACACCCTAGCCACGGGCTCCAAAATCATGTGCACCCCATGCACATATGAAATATAGAAAGGTCTCCGTGCCCTATCAACCTTCGGATGACACCTTTCAAAAAATGAACAACCAAAACCTTTCAACCTTCACATGCCTCAAAGGGATTCGAACATGAGTACTCTTCCCCACAAGCACCTTAACACCACGTGCGCTACCAATGGACCACCGTGTCCACCTTGCTTGGAACCTCCAAGCCCCTCGACATTTTGCTTATGCATTCAGACGAAAAATGGTGTTTCATCTTCTTCCACACAAACCCTAAAAAATTTGCAATGTTCTCAAGAGCGCAAATTAAAATCGATTAATGCATATCTTTTTCAAAGGTCTTTGTGGCGTCCTTTTATACATGAAATCGTATTTGAATTCGAACGTTGATGCTTTGATTTATTTGACATCGGCACTAATTAAAACCTTTATGAGTGGGGCTTTGATGTGATGACGTCAACCCATCATTTATTATTTATAAAGTTAAATCTAAATATTTAACCTTTATAAATTATATTTATAAATATAAACTTTGGCTTATTAAAGCCATCCATGGGTTTTAATCTTGCATTCCATTTGATGCCTTTCTACCAACATGGGTCCTTTAAATTATTGGAGGACTTAATGAAAATGATTTAATCTTCCATGATGGGTTTACCATTGACCCTCATAAGATGATATTTTACCCACATATTTCACAACCTTCTACATTGTTTTTGGTGCCAACAAAGATGTGTTCCATGCAATTAATGACTCCTTCCTTTTGTTCACTTGGGTAACAATGACGATATTTAACCTTGACATCAATGACAACTAGAATAGCTCAAAATTTCCAATAAATAATAGAAATTTAATTTCCAAGTAGCAATCCTTATTTCTCCTAAGTTTTAAATTGTAAATATTAAACTATTTTTTATGTATGGCTACCCTTTAATTTTTGCTTTCAAATGTGGTTGATTTCCCAATAGTTTCAAGATTTTATCATAATCCTTATAACTGCCTTAATGAAAGCAATTAAAGTAATTTCTTACCTTTATAATGCTACAAACTCTAAGTATTCAACACAAAATTTAGACATGAATGACAACGCTCTTTAATGTTGTTCTTGAATTCTTTCTATGGCAAATGGTAGTAGACTCTCCTTTGATTGAAATATTTGGATAATTGGAGCACCCACTTTAAATGCTTTGACCAAGAGATTTAAATTCTATTTTCTCCTCTTACATGGTGCACACCTTTGCTACTATGAATGCAGTTTCCTCGGTCTTTGATGCTTCAAATAGGAAGAGGATCTTTTAGAAAATGCCAAGTGTCATGGAAGTTTCTTTCAACACTTGGAGATAACAGATGCTATTTGACAATTGTTGAACTTGTTGTAGGAAGGAAGATAAAAATTAGAGTATTTATGTGAGCACCTATATGTCTTGGTGACCAGTGTCACTTCTTCTTTAAGTAAAGATATTTTGTGTAATTATTATTTGGACTATTCATTTCAAGCATGTAGAATTTGAGTGTTATTCTAAGTTCTCATATGGAAGGCTTTAGGGTTTCTTAAAAGGTGGCAAGTGACACATTTTACATTTTGCATGAACCTACCTTCTTAATGTATTATTGCAAGCTTCCTCAATGTATTATTTTTGGTGAGTAGAATTTCATGTCCCGAAAAACATTCATTTCTCTTCCATAAATTATCAATCCGGTAAGTTCGTAAAATTATGAGTGTCACACACAGTATATGCCTGTAGTGTTGGGGAACAAATCTGGTTGTACCTTATTTAGTTTGGTGGGGAGGTTTATGTAATTGGATTCCAGCCAAACCAAATAAACTAAGTGCAGGAAATGAAATAAATAAATTATAAACAAAAAGTAAAGTGCTGGAAATAAAATGTGGAAATAAAATGCGAGGAAATAAACACACACAACTGAAATTAAATAGAGCAGTAAACTAATATACAAAAAGCAAATGCACAAATTAAACAGGGGAGGACTACTGCAGAGGGTGGGCCCAAGCTCCCATAGATAGTCCACCCGGCTAGCTACGTAGAGCTTGCTCGAATAAGAGGAGTTGCACTCTTAATTAATTAAACAATAAAATAAAATAAGTTTTGTGTAAAATTAATCATTGATCTCCTTTGTTCATCTGGCCTACGTCTTTATATAAAGCACAGCCAGATATCATTACAATAACAAATCGGTCTATTTTAATCATGTGATGTGATTTAGTTACAATTGATTCTACACATATTTTATTCTTCTATTTTAAAGTATGTTCGTTCACTAGAAGGATAAATATAAACATCCTTAGGTGTACGTAACAACAAATCCTAAACTAATGCATCCTAAAAATAATAATATGCTTTAAGAGCTTTACAAGGTCAACCGGCCAATCGGTTGATAATAATAACAAACACTTTATTCTATTTAATAAATGCATGATTAAAATAGATCTCCTTTGTCTTCACGTGCAACCTCCTCCATAGTCCTTGGTCAACCAGTCAAAATTGACTTGGTAAATCTTGTAAAGTATGAAGGCATGGAGGCACCTTCTTTATAAGGAAGGCACCTACTTTTGTTGGGTGCCTTCCTTATAATGAAGGTGCCTACTTCTTTTGGGGGCACCTTCCTTATAAGGAAGGCGTCTACTTCTGCTGGGTGCCTTTCTTGAAGAGGAAGGCGCCTACTTCTGCTTGGTACCTTCTGTTGAGCAAGGTGCAGCGATAGTATTGTCATTGTTGTCAACACAATCAGATAGATCGGTTGATGCAGTGGATAGGAGTTCAGAGGTTATTCAGAGTATGTACAGTGATTTTCCAAGAAGACCGAAGTGGCCCATATGCTAAAGATCAAAGGAAAATACAAGTTGAGCAAGAAAGAAAAGTGTCACGATATCGCGACATGTAGAGGAAGAAAGAAAAAGTGTCACGATTTCGTGACATGTAGAGCAAGAAGGAAAAAGTGTCACGATATCGTGACATGTTGCAAGAGAAAGAGTAAGAAAGAAAAAGTGTCACGATTTCGCGACATGTTGGAAGAGAAAAAGCAAGCAAGAAAAAGTGTCGCGATTTCGTGACATGTTGGAAGAGAAAGAGTAAGAAAGAAAAAGTGTCGCGATTTCGTGACATGTTGGAAGAGAAAAAGCAAGCAAGAAAAAGTGTCACGATTTCGCGACATGTTGGAAGAGAAAGAGCAAGCAGGAAAAAGTGTCACGATTTCGCAACATGTTGGAAGAGAAAGAGCAAGCAGGAAAAAGTGTCGCGATATTGCGACATGTCGAAAGAGAAAGAGCAAGAAATAAAAAGTGTCGCGATATCGCGACATGTCGCATTTTCGCGACTAAAAGAGAAGAGAAAGAGCAAGAGAGAAAAAGTGTCGCGATATCGCGACATGTCGCATTTTCACGACCATAAGAGAAGAGAAAGGGCAAGAGAGAAAAAGTGTCACGATATCGTGACATGTCGCATTTTCACGACCAAAAGAGAAGAAAAAGAGCAAGAGAGAAAAAGTGTCATGATATCGTGACATGTCGCATTTTTGCGACCAAGAGCAAAGAGAAAGAGTACGGAGGTGAAAGTGTCACGATATCGTGACATGTATTTTCATGGGCTAAAGTCAAGAAAAGGACAAAGAGGCAAAAATTTCACGATATCATGACATGTATTTTCATGGCCAAAAACAACAAAAGAAGACAAAGAGGCAGAAATGTCACGATTTCATGACAGGTCGCATGTGCGCGATGCAAGAAGAAGAACCCAACTGAAATAAGAAGTGTGACAGTGGACGGACGTCACTACGATAGTTACAGGGGCCATTACAGAGTGAATTCATGCAGCTAAAATAAGAAGAGTGAACAAAAGTCAGTATGGCGGTTACAAGGACTGTTATAGAATGAAATCTTCGAGCGATGGATATACCGAACATCTTCATTAGTTGAAGCCGACGAAGACCGATGAAAGTCGACGAAGACAAGGAGTTACATTATGAAAATATTGTTATAAAAGCCGACTAAGACTAGGAGTTACATTATGAAAATATTGTTATAAAATACGAAGACCAGGAGTGCAATGAAAGCCGACTAAGACTAGGGTTTACATTATGAAAATATTGTTATAAAAGGAGTGTTGCTTGGAGAATTGAATTGTGTTGAAAAAGTGCTAAGTGCGGTTGTGAGTGCGTAGAGAGAGCAGAGTGCACAGAGAGCGCAAAGGGTGAAGACGAGCGCTAAGTGCGGTTGTAAGGGCATAGAGTGTGCGAAGAGAGTGCACAAAGGGTGCGTAGAGTGTGCATAGAGAGTGCGAAGAGAGTGCGTAGAGTGTGCATAGAGAGGTGGCTGAAAGAGGGTGAAGTGCGGCTGTAAGAGCGCAGAAGATGTGTGTGTTTCATGAAAAGTGAGAGAGATTGGGTAAGCAATAGACCAGTCAGGGTCTTGTAAAAGCGAAGGTATTTTTCTGTCAAAACTTCTAGATTCAAAATTGAAGTCCAAGTTGTTGCTTGGCATCAAGGGTTGGTGCTCCTTCCAGTTGGTGCTGGTAAATCAGGGGTTGGTGCTCCTTCTTGGTGGGGTTGGTGTTTTGGGTAAATCGGGGTTGGTGCTCCTTTCGTTGGTGCAGATAAATCAGGGGTTGGTGCTCCTTCCAGTGGGTGCTGGTAAATTGATTGTAAAGTTGGTGCTTTGCAAAGGCTGGATTTGGATGGGAGTCCAAGCAGTCATTTTTGAGGAGTAGCCAAATTGGTGAACCTCGATAAATCTTGTGTTGTGTGATGTTCTCTTGTAATACTTGCTTTATTTGGTTTTAAGTTTTAATTGTTTCAGCTTTAAGAGTTGTGGATTTAAGTTTAAAGAACTACATTGATTCACCCCCCCTCTCAGTGTCATTGTGAGACTAACAATTGGTATCAAAGCCAAGTTCCTGAACAAGCTTAACCGGCTAGGGTGATCTTGGAAGTGACACAATGGCAGGTGGTGAAGGCTTCTCATCAAACAAAGCACCATTGTTTGACGGATCTAATTACGCATTTTGGAGACTCAGGATGCAGACATATCTTTGTGCTTTGGGATACGACATCTGGGATTCAGTAGATAGTGGATACACAATACCCATCACTCCTCCAACCGATGCTGTCGGTAAGAAACTGTTTGAGAATAACTCAAAAGCAAAGAATGCTATCATGTGCGGATTAGTGGACAGTGAACTGGTAAAGATCATGAGTTGTAAAATGACAAAAGAAATATGGGACAAACTAAGGAGTATTCATGAAGGAGATGATAAGATCAAGGAGGCCAAGTTACAAACACATCGAGCTCAGTTCGAAGCATTAAAGATGAATGACGATGAGAACATAGAGGCATATATGCTGAGAGTTAATGAAGTCATTAATGCGATTAGAGGACTCGACGAGGAAATCGGAGACTCTATCATCGTGAAAAAGGTATTAAGATCTCTTCCCCAAAGATTTGATTCTAAAGTCTCAGCTATAGAAGAAGCTAAAGATCTAAATTACTTTAGTATGGATGAGATGCATGGTTCCTTGACTGCATATGAGATGAGAATAGGAAAATCTAAACCCACAGATAGAGAAGCTACTTTTAAAGCCCTTAAAAATAAGAAAGCAAAACAAGAATCCAAGGAAGAAGAGACATCAGATGAAATGGAAGCAAACTTTGTTCGAAAACTAAAAAGGGGAAAAGGAAAATACAGAGGAAAGTTACCGTTTAAATGTTTCAACTATGGAGGCATTGGGCATTTTGTAGATAAATGTCCACTTAATGAGAAGAACAAAAGTGATGAAGGATCGCACCAAGAAAGAAGTGACTGGAAGAAAAAACCAAATTTCAAAAAAGGCAACTTCAAGAAGAAAAGTTTCATCTCCAAGAATGTCAGTTCATCAGAAGACAGCTCCGGTGAGGATTCTGAAGAGGAAACAGGTGAAGCTCTTTTCATGGCACTCAAAGAAGAAAAATCAGAAAAAGAACAGGAATGTGATGAAGAAGAAATTGATGCAGAAATAAATTTGGAAGAGGAACTAATTGCAACTCTGGATGAATTGAAGATAGAAAGGAAAAAGAATAAGAAAATTTCAAGAAAGCTTGAGGATGCAAATGAAATCATAACCAGTTTGAAAGTACAGATAGAAGAATACAAGAAAATATCTGAAGATCTCAAAGTGCAAATAACCATGAAAATAGATTATTGCAGCAAGCTAGAAGAAGAGAATGTTGGTTTAAGGATGCAGATAGAAGAGATGAATCGTAAAATTAGTTGTTATCACAAACACGAAGAAAGTTCTATGAAGCTGGATAAGATTATAAATAACCAAAGGCCTACAGGCATCAAATTTGGTTTGGGCTTCATCGAAGGAGAATCATCAAATGGATCAAAGGCCATAAATGTAGAATCCATAAAGAATGAAGATAAGAAACAGGTTGATCAAGGAAAAATGACTCATGCAAAAGAAAGCAATAATGCAAGGCACGAAAGGAGAATTGACAATGATGGATTCACCAATGTCACACATCAAAGAAGAAGAAGATTTATGGCTCCTACGACAACATGGCAAAGACCATCACCCAGGTTCAATCATCCCTTTTCTGGTTACTATTTTAAATGCAATGGTTATGGACATAAGATTTTAGACTGCAAGTATAATGTAGGACCAAGGAATTTTACCAGTAGAAATGTTTTTTCACCTCTGATGAATTATGCAGTAGAATGTTATAACTGTCATAATTTTGGGCACATTGCAAGAAATTGTCGAAGTACATTTGCATCAAATCAATTTCAGGGAAGAAAATTTCAACCAAATAGGATGAGACAAAATAGAAAATTTCTCGAAAAACATGCACAAGCTACTGAAAAGGAAAAGTCAAAACAAGAGCCCAAAACTGTAATCAAAACAGAGTGGAAAGAAAAAGAGTGACTTAAGGAAGAAAAGGAATCCTTGATCGTACAAACAACATTTAAAGCACAAAATAAATATACACCATGGATACTTGATAGTGGATGCTCCAGTCATATGACAGGTGACAAACAAAAATTTGAGAAGTTACAAAAATATGAAGGTGGTTCAGTAAAGTTTGGAAATAATGATGGAGCTAAGATAGTTGGCAAAGGTTCAATTAAGATTAGTGACAGAAAAATCAAGTCAAAAGAAGTCTTGTTTGTGGTTGGTCTGAAGCATAACTTGTTGAGCGTAAGTCAGATTTGTGATAGAGGTCATGAAGTGATTTTTAAGAAGCAGGGTTGTGAAGTCAGAAAAACAAACAGTGGAAAATTGATAGCAACTGGATCAAGGACATCTGGAAACCTGTACACTCTCTCAGAGACTTCAGAAGGAGCTTGCTTGATTGGACAGGAAGAAGAAAATTGGTTGTGGCACAAGAGGCTCGGTCATATCAGTTTTGATAATCTAGTAAAAATCAGCTCAAAAAATGCAGTGAGAGATATTCCCACCATTAGCAAACCATCAAATAGCATTTGTGCTTCATGCCAAAAGGGGAAGCAAACTAGAGTCACATTTAAAACAAAAGAGTACTACACAAGCAAACCTTTGGAACTAATACATACTGATTTATGTGGACCCATGAGAATGCAAAGCATAAATGGTGACAAATATTTTATGTTGTGTATAGATGACTATTCCAGAATGACATGGATATTTTTTTTGAAGCATAAATCAGAAGCCCTTGAAATGTTCAAGATTTTCAAAAACCAAGTTGAGAATGAAACAGGAAAAAGGATTAAATGTTTAAGATCAGATAGAGGAGGAGAATTCATTTCAGAGGAGTTTACAGAGTACTATGAAAAATATGGTATTAGGAGACAGTTTTCAGCAGCCATGACACCTCAACAGAATGGTGTGGTAGAAAGAAAGAACAGGACAATGCAGGAAATGGCATGGACTATGTTGACTGAGAGCAAAGTAGCAGACATATTTTGGAAAGAGGCAGTCCATACTACGGTATACATCCAAAATAGGTGCATGCTGAGAACACATGAAAGCAAAACTCCTTATGAGTTGTGGTTCGGTAAAAAGGCAACAACAAAATACCTCAAAGTTTTTGGCTGCAAGTGTTACATCAAAAGAACTGAAGAAAATCTTGGTAAGTTTGAAGATAGAGCGGATGAAGGTATTTTTCTTGGCTATTCGTCAAAAAACAAAGCTTACAAATGCTACAACAAGAGGCTAAAGAAAATTGTGGATAGTGTCGATGTTAAATTTGATGAAGGTAGGGAACGAGTAATTAGCTATGAAGAAAACTACCCAATTTATGAAGAGGTTATTGAAGGAGATGAGGAAAAGGAAACGAAAAAGAAACAAAAAATTGACTCAGATGATTCAAGTAGTGACTCAGAAGTGGAAGAAAATAAGAAATTCAAAACAGGCAGCTGGTAGAAAAATCATCCTAGAGAGCAAATAATTGGAGACCCCACAGTTGGTGTTCAGACAAGAAGAAGAGTAGTAAGTAACTACTCTCTATTATCCAGCATTGAGCCCAAAAATGTTGTTGACGCAAGCAAAGATGAAAGTTGGATGAAGGCAATAAATGAAGAATTAGATCAGATCGAGAAAAAAAAACTTGGGAGTTAGTACCAAGACCTGCAAATAAAAATATAATCGGTACTAAATGGATCTTTCAAAACAAATTGAATGAAGATGGACAGGTAGTCAAGAATAAAGCAAGATTGGTATGTAAAGGTTATGCACAAGTTGAAGGTATTGACTTTGAGGAAACCTTTGCACCAGTGGCTAGACTAGAGGCAATTAGAATGTTTCTGGCTTTAGCAGTTTACAAGAATTTCAAAGTTTATCAAATGGATGTGAAATCAGCGTTTTTGAATGGGAAACTTGAAGAAGAGGTTTATATTGAGCAGCCAGATGGTTTCCAACTTGGTGATGATCCCAACTTGGTTTGCAAGTTGAAGAAAGCATTATATGGCTTAAAACAGGCACCCCAAGCATGGTATGCAAGGCTAGACAACTATCTTACTCAACAAGGGTTTAAGAAAGGTATGGTGGATAGTAATTTGTATGTCAAAATAGAAAATGGGCATCTTATTGTTCTTGTTGTATACGTAGATGATATCATATTTGGCAGCAGCAAAGATGAGTCGTGTAAAGATTTAGCAAATAAGATGCAGAAAGAATTTGAAATGTCAATGATTGGTGAACTTTCGTATTTCCTCGGGTTGCAAGTTAATCAAAATGAGAAGGGCATATTTATTTCTCAAGTTAAATATGTGAAAGAGATGTTAAAAAAGTTCACAATGGAGGATTGTAAGCCAGTTAGCACTCCCATGACGACAAGTTGCAAGTTGAGCAAGGATGACAAATCTCCACATGTTGATCAAACCATGTACAGATCTATGATTGGGAGCTTATTGTACTTGACAACTACTAGACCAGATATTTTGTAGGTAGTATGCATGGTAGCACGATTTCAGGCTAGTCCCAAGGAGACTCATGTGACAACAGTGAAGAGGATTCTTCGGTACCTCAAGGGTACTATGGAGTATGGGTTATGGTATCCGAAAGGTAAGGACTTCACCCTTATTGCGTATTCAGATGCAGATTGGGCAGGATGTGTAGATGACAGAAAGAGTACCAATGGAGGTGCATTCTATCTTGGAGACAGGTTGGTCGCATGGCACAAGTAAGAAACAAGAGTCAGTCTCCTTATCCACAACAGAGGCAGAATATATTGCAGCGACAACATGTTGTACATAGGTATTATGGATGAAACAAACCCTGAAAGATCTTGGTATTAACTTCAATGAGCCAATATCAGTTAAGTGTGATAACACCAGTGCCATTAACATCTCAAAGAATCCGGTTATGCATTCTCGCACAAAACATATTGCTATCCGGTATCACTTTTTGAAGGAGAAAGTTGCGAAAGGTGAGGTTAAGTTGGATTTTGTTCCAACTACAGAGCAAGTAGCGGATATCTTCACAAAACCATTGCCCAAGGAAGTTTTTGAGTACCTTCACAATAAATTGGGAGTGGTCACGCTTCCCAAGAATTGACTAGCTATCGGGACCACATTCTCAAGGGGAAGCATTTATGTATTTGTTTATCTTTTTGCTCATGTTTGTGATTTTTGCTAAGTGTAATAATTTTTTCCTGAGAATGTTGTGCATGGACTCAGGGGGAGTCTGCAACAACCCTTTGGTATTATTGTCAAAGGGGGAGAAGAGTTACAGGAAATTGCACATGTGTTGCCAACAATTCCAAAGGGGGAGATTGTTGAGCAAGGTGCAACGACAGTATTGTCATTGTTGTCAACACAGTCAGATAGATCGGTTGATGCAGTGGACAGGAGTTAAGAGGTTATTCAGAGTATGTACAGTGATTTTCCAAGAAGACCGAAGTGGCCCATATGCTAAAGATCAAAGGAAAAGACAAGTTGAGCAAGAAAGAAAAAGTGTCGCGATATCGCGACATGTAGAGGAAGAAAGAAAAGTGTCACGATTTCGCGACATGTTGGAAGAGCAAGAAGGAAAAAGTGTCACGATTTCGTGACATGTTGGAAGAGAAAGAGTAAGAAAGAAAAAGTGTCACGATTTCGCGACATGTTGGAAGAGAAAAAGCAAGCAAGAAAAAGTGTCACGATTTCGTGACATGTTGGAAGAGAAAGAGCAAGAAAGAAAAAGTGTCACGATTTCGCGACATGTTGGAAGAGAAAGAGCAAGCAAGAAAAAGTGTCGCGATTTCATGACATGTTGGAAGAGAAAGAGCAAGCAGGAAAAAGTGTCGCGATTTCGTGACATGTTGGAAGAGAAAGAGCAAGCAGGAAAAAGTGTCGCGATTTCACGACATGTTGGAAGAGAAAGAGCAAGCAAGAAAAAGTGTCGCGATATCGTGACATGTCGCATTTTCGTGACCAGAGGAGAAGAGAAAGAGCAAGAGAGAAAAAGTGTCACGATATCGTGACATGTCGCATTTTCATGACCAGAAGAGAAGAGAAAGGGCAAGAGAGAAAAAGTGTCGCGATATCGCGACATGTCGCATTTTCATGACCAAAAGAGAAGAGAGAGAGCAAGAGAGAAAAAGTGTCGTGATATCGTGACATGTCGCATTTTTGCGACCAAGAGCAAAGAGAAAGAGTATGGATGTGGAAGTGTCACGATAAGTGTGTTTCGTGAACAGTGAGAGAGATTGGGTAAGCAATAGACCAGTCAGGGTCTTGTAAAAGCGAAGGTATTTTTTTGTCAAACTTCTAGATTCAAAATTGAAGTCCAAGTTGCTACTTGGCATCAGGGGTTGGTGCTCCTTCCAGTTGGTGCTGGTAAATCAGGGGTTGGTGCTCTTTCCAGTTCGTGCTGGTAAATCAGGGGTTGGTGCTCCTTCCAGTTGGTGCTAGTAAATCAAGGGTTGGTGCTCCTTCCAGTTGGTGCTGGTAAATCAGGGGTTGGTGCTCCTTTCTATTGGTGCAAATAAATCAGGGGTTGGTGCTCCTTCCAGTGGGTACTAGTAAATTGATTGTAAAGTTGGTGCTTTGTAAAGGCTAGATTTGGATGGGAGTCCAAGCAGTCATTTTTGAGTAGTCAAATTGGTGAACCTCGGTAAATCTTGTGTTGTGTGATGTTCTCTTGTAATACTTGCTTTATTTGGTTTTAAGTTTTAATTGTTTCAACTTTAAGAGTTGTGGATTTAAGTTTAAAGAACTACACTGATTCACCCCCCCTCTCAGTGCCATTGTGAGACTAACACCTTCCTTGAAGAGGAAGGTGCGTACTTCTACTGGGAACCTTCCTTGAAGAGGAAGGCACCTACCCTCATGCCTTAGTCTTTGAAAGTAGAATTATGTCAGGTCCAAGTGGATGTACACTGGAAAACACCATATTAGTAATAAAACCTACATTTATACACATTTCCCACTAAAAACACCAATGAAGTATAATACCGGATTTTCTATCAATTATATGCATAAGTTATATAAAATACATCTCATATGCTAATTGAACCAGTGATAATTCTCCTTAACCGTATATATAAAATGAGCATTTTTGGTGCTCATCATCCCCCCATGCCTAACATGTGCCATGGCCTCGTGGAACCAAAAGGTGAAGTTATCCCTCTCGCAGGCTGACCATGCCAAAAAGTTTGTCATGTCTTCGTGACAACAACCCTTGGGATATATATTTTTTTCCCTATTTTTTTTTAATTTTAATGGCGTTCAGCATCTCTGTTTCTCTGTCACTGAGTGCTGCTATTTTTTCCATTCAGCACTACTATTTTTTCTCAGTACTATTTTTTTATTTAGCACTGTGTTTTTTCATTGAGTGTTGCTATTCTTCATCCATAGAGCGATGTGGCACCAGCAGAAGTCAGAAACACATCCTGACTAATCATTGTGGATAAATAGTTAAATCGTGACCACACTATTTAGGGAAAATTACCACTGCACTAATGCTGGCATTTTCTAGTGTTGCACATTAGTCATATTTGGTGAGACCAAATTTGTTTAAAACAAGTGCAATCACTAGCTACTACTTTTACCCACATCTAAAACATATTTGACATCTCCATAACCTCCTTTGTGGTAGAGAGTAGCATCATTTATATGTGTTCACTCAAGATGACTACCATTGTTAGGAGGCGGCAATGAAAATGATGCCAAATTTATTCATGTAGATGCCATAGCCTCTCTTTTTATTTTTTTCAATTATATATTTTTTTAAGGCACATCATGTGTTTAAATTCTAATGGGAGATTTTGAAAAAACTATGGAGGCGTCGACTGGTATTAGCATAGAAATGATTTTAAAATAACTATACACATAATTAATAAGAAAATCAGTACATACCTGGGTGAATTTCGTAGAATCTGATATATATGATGCTGGTGGTGTGAGACGTCTTCACGTTGGTGCTCCTAGAGATTTTATTTATTTATTTATATGTATATTTATCTGTTCTACCATGAACAGAACAGATCTTGACTCTCTCATTTTTTTTTTTCATCCTTTGCATCAAATAACAGAGTAAATCTGCAACAACCGAGTTGGTGACTCTAAACTTTGAAACACCCAGCTTTTTCTCAACAGAACAAAAAATATTTTAATCCTGCATTGACGTATCTCTCTTCGAATGCATTTACATGATGAATATTAAAATTTATACCTGACATGTGTGCATCCAAAATGATCTCCCATCTGAATTATTTCTTTTGCATGCATAATTGGAACAACACTGCATTCCTTTGTTTTTTTGGAGTGAGGAAAAACAATATTTCTTTCATCATTCATGACATCTGTCAGGTGCATTACTAAGATGTATGTGTTGTATGTTCTGGCGTTGGTAGGATGTTCTCATACGTTGGTGCGATCCCCAAATTAACATACATGACGTAGAGTTGGAACTGCACCAATTTTTGCTGCCCACGTTGTACTTGTCTAGTCAACGAGCGAAGAACAAGGACACCTTCCCTATGAGGAAGACGCTTGCCTTCTAGTGGCGCCTTCCTTTCAGAACCTTCCTATGAGAGGAAGGTGCTTGCCTTCTAGTGGCACCTTCCTGTCGATGCCTTCCTGTGGCGCCTTCCTGTGGGTGCCTTCCTGTGGCGCCTTCCTGTCGGTGCCTTCATATTGATGCCTTCCTGTGAGAGGAAGGTGCTTGCATTCTTTTGGTGCCTTCCTGGAAGAGGAAGGCATTGGCCTTCTATTAGTGCCTTCCTAGAAGAGGAAGGTGCCTACTTACCATGCGTTGATTCTAAAGGAAACAGATATTTGACATCTATTTTTTTTTTTAAAACTCTATTTTATTTAGCTACCAGTTGGAGGTTTCTCATTTCCCTTCGGGACCAGGCTGGTCCTCGGGAAAGAGGATACTCTCTTCCAATGGGCAGAAAAAATAAAACTTTGTTTTTGATTTGCATTTCATCATGGAGCTATTTTAACAAAGGATTTTTTTATTTTTTATCTTTTTTATTTTTATTTTCATAGGAGTAAGTTAGGCGTCGACAATAAGGAGTCTTTCCCCCCATGTCTAAAAATTGTCACATCATCATGACAACAACCTTCCGAACTCCCCTTTTTTTTTATAGGTTGAGCCTTCTTCTGTTGGTGTTCCCATATAATATTTGTTTCTAATTTGCACTTCAATTGGGATTCTAACAACAGAGGATTTTTTATTACGAGAGGTTCTGGTTCACCCGCATCTTTCCCCACTTAAATTGGTGATGCCCTTGTCACCAGTGTCAGGTCCCTCTGTACAACAGTTCTGCAGCCCTCTGAACATCAGGTCCCACACTGAACAACAGGAACCTCCATCAAAGGAGAAGAACATTGCTTATTGGTACCTTCTTCCAAATGGAAAAAGGCACTACTGTATTGGGCTGATTGTAGGCACTCTCTTCCTAGTGGGAAGTAAGTGCATTTTTTGCTTTACCGTGATCCTAATTGCAAGGCACGGGATGTCACATTTGTTAGGCCTAGTTTAAGCTGACTCTGCCTATAGATTGTGTTCATGACCATGTCCTACAAAACTATACACACAAAAATAAAAAAATAGGGGTCATGACTCTGTGCCTGTTAGGCCCTGGCTCTCAGGATGCTTACAGCTTGCATTCGGTTCATGATTTCCTACAAAGCAAAAAAAATAGGGGTCATGACTCTGTGCTTGTTAGGCCCTGGCTCTCAAGATGTCTGCAGATTGCATTCGGTTCATGATTTCCTGCAAAGCAATAAGAAAGCAAATTTTTATGATAAGTAGGACATGTTCTATGCGTTTTTTTTTTTACTGGGAGGATTCACATTTTTTTTTATCAAGGCACCTTTACTATATGCCATAAAGGTGCCTCGTCACTTTATCTTTTTTTTTTTTGTGTCATCAAGCCACCCAGGTGCAGGAAATGGATCAAGGTACCCTAGATGTCAAGGCATCTGCTTTCTGTGGAAGGCGCCTGCTTGTTGTGGAAGATGCCTTCAATGTATGGTGCCTTCTTGATGCGGAATGTGCCTCCAATGTATGGTGCCTTCTTGATGTGGAAGGTGCCTCCAATGTATGGCACCTTCTTCACATGAAAGGTGCCTTCTTGATGAACAATTCAATTATTATTTTTTGTGTGGAAGGCGCATTCAATGTATGGCGCCTTCTTGATGCGAAAGGCGCCTCCAATGTATGGCACCTTCTTGATGCGAAAGGCACCTCCAATGTATGGCGCCTTCTTGATGCGGAAGGCGCCTCCAATGTATGGCACCTTCCTGATGTGGAAGGCACCTCCAATGTATGGTGCCTTCTTCATGCGAAAGGTGCCTTCTTGATGAACAAGGCATCTTTCAATTTTTTTTTTTTGTGGAAGGCGCCTTCAATGTATGACGCCTTCTTGATGCGGAAGGCGCCTCCAATGTATGGTGCCTTCTTGATGTGAAAGGTGCCTTCTTGATGCGGAAGGCACCTCCAATGTATGGCACATTCCTAATGCGGAAGGCACCTCCAATGTATGGTGCCTTCTTCTTGCGAAAGGCGACTTCTTGATGAACAAGGCATCTTTCACTTCATTTTTTTTGTTTCATGCATCCTCCCTTTTTTCTTTCTTTTTTTTCCTTTTCTCTCTCTTTTTTTTTTTTTTAAATGAATGATTGAACATTCGTCCAAGCTACTGGTATGGTATGGGTTCTCCCCCATGTTGATGTCTGATCCACTCTTGTGAATGTGAGGCAATGGTTAATGGAGCTCATTGACTATTACTTGAATGTTGTCTCGACACTCTTCTCTTACACTCGATATAGCATATCTGACTTTGTTTATCATCCAAGCTATAACAATCATGCACCCTACAGCAAAATTTTCCCCTAAATTCCACAAGCAACTTGGGATAGAAGCCTTTCGCTTGATCAGGGTTACTTAGCCTGCCTTCAAGTGCCAGTGTTTCCAAGGCAAAACTCTACTAGCTTTCACCTGTTTAGATTGGATTCTACACAATCAGGTACACGAGACAGTTCGTATAGTGCTATTATGAACTCCATGTATGAATCTCAATTCATGAGATCTTCACAGACACCTCCTTATTTGTCTACTTTGCACTTCATGTTGTCCTACAAAACATAAAAGAAAAATCTAAACTAAAGACATTAAAATAAAATTCTAACTAACTAATTTTTTTATCTTCTGATTACTTCTGGGCTCCTCGCTTGCTTTATTTAGCGACCGGTTGGATATTTCTCATTTCCCTTCTGGACCAAACTGGTCCTAGGGAAAGAGGATACTTTCTTCCAACAAGTAACAAAAATAAAGCTTCTATTTTTTTTATCTGTTTCTTTATTTAGCTACCGGTTGGGGATTTCTCATTTCCCTTCTGGACCAAGCTAGTCCTCGAGAAAGAGGATAGTCTCTTCCAACAAGTAGCAAAATAAAACTCTATTTTGCTCTTAACTTGGAGCCTTTGCAGTAGAAGATATATTTTTCTCCTCTTTTTTTTTAGACAATGTTTATTGTGTTGTTGGTGGCAATGATGAAGGTGGGGTCTCCCCCATGCCTACATCTAAACTAGTCTTCTCAAAATATTTTTTTTTTCAACTAGTCTGATATGTTGTAGCATGAGAAGAGTATTTTCCTTCATGGCCTTGCAACCAAACTTCTTTCAACGTAATGGAAAAGTGTGCAGGCCAGAAAATGACTATCCGTGAGCTAGCAACCTAAAGAAAACATGGCATAACAATCTATTAAAAACACATGCTAGTTTCTGATTCACCAGGTCGCCTTAAGTGCAAGTGAAGAGCATACTCCATAACAAGGCGTTCTATTTAAATTGTGCTATGTCATTTTCCCTACATTATTAATTTCATCATTAAAAAACATTTACCAATACGTTGCAAAAATTTCAAGCTTATAAAAAAATTTAATTTAAAACCAAGCTTCTAGAGGCACAATTTTTCAATGGTTTCTATGTAAAAAAACTTCCCTAAAGATTTTCAATTGTAAGACCTAGGTTGTGCTATTTCATTGATTTCTTGAAACCATTGAAAATATGAGGAAAATCCTTCAATGCCAAATTTTTTCAAATTTTTTTCAACAACACGTTTTATTCCTACTTCTACACTTAATTTGGTACATCAGGTTCATTCCCACATTTACCTGAGAAGCTAGAAAATGCAAATAGTTGCCTATGGGATTTGGCTCTAACTGTGCTGGAAAATATTTTTGGCTTTATAAAAAGCTCCTTGGTGGACTCATGCTTCTCAGATAAAATATTTACAGGTAATTTCAAATAAGCTTTTTAATTGACCCGTAAATCCTAACACTACAGTTTGACACTCCTCGACAACGGCGCCAAAATGGTGAGTAGAAATTCATGTCCCGAAAAACATTCATTTCTCTTCCATAAATTATCAATCCGGTAAGTTCGTAAACTTATGAGTGTCATGCACAGTATATGCCTGTAGTGTTGGGGAAAAAATCTGGTTGTACCTTATTTAGTTTGGTGGGGAGGTTTGTGTAATTGGATTCCAGCCAAACCAAATAAACTAAGTGCAGGAAATGAAATAAATAAATTATAAACAAAAAGTAAAGTGCTGGAAATAAAATGTGGAAATAAAATGCGAGGAAATAAACACACACAACTGAAATTAAATAAAGCAGTAAACTAATCTACAGAAAGAAAATGCACAAATTAAACAGGGGAGGACTACTGCAGGGAGTGGGCCCAAGCTCCCGCAGATAGTCCACCCGGATAGCTATGTAGAGATTGCTTGAATAAGAGGAGTTGCACTCTTAATTAATTAAACAATAAAATAAAATAATTTATGTGTAAAATTAATCATTGATCTCCTTTGTTCATCTGGCCTACGTCTTTATATAAAGCATAGCCAAATCTCATTACAATAACAAATTAGTCTATTTTAATCACATGATGTGATTTAGTTACAATTGATTCTACACATATTTTATTCTTCTATTTTCAAGTATGTTCGTTCACCAGAAGGATAAATATAAACATCCTTAGGTGTACGTAACAACAAATCCTAAACTAATGCATCCTAAAAATAATAATATGCTTTAAGAGCTTTACAAGGTCAACCGGCCAATCGGTTGATAATAATAACAAACACTTTATTCTATTTAATAAATGCATGATTAAAATAGATTTCCTTTGTCTTCACGTGCAACCTCCTCCATAGTCCTTGGTCAACCAGTCAAAGTTGACTTGGTAAATATTGCAAAGTATGAAGGCATGGAGGCACCTTCTACATTTTTTGGGCACCTTCCTTATAAGGAAGGCATCTACTTTTGTTGGGCGCATTCCTTATAAGGAAGGCGCCTACTTCTTTTGGGGGCACCTTCCTTATAAGGAAGGTACCTACTTCTACTGGGTGCCTTCCTTGAAGAGGAAGGCACCTACTTCTGCTTGGTACCTTCCTTGAAGAGGAAGGCACATACTTCTGCTGGGCACCTTCCTTGAAGAGGAAGGCACCTGCTCTCATGCCTTAGTCTCTAAAAGCAAAATTATGTCAGGTCCAAGTGGATGTAGACTGGAAAACACCATATTAGTAATAAAACCTGCATTTATACACATTTCCCACTAAAAACACCAATCAAGCATAATACCGGATTTTCTATAAATTATATGCATAAGTTATATAAAATACATCTCATATGCTAATTTAACCAATGATAATTCTCCTTAACCATGTATATAAAATGAGCATTTTTGGTGCTCATCAATTTCCAACTCATATTTTGTTGTGTTTTCTCCTTAATGCTTCAACAATGTTTGGTATGTGAGTTGGTTCTAGCTAGGATAATGAGCACCACTTTGATGGCTTTGAACTAGGACTGTGAGTAATACTACGATAGAGTTTGTGATACTCCAATGGTGTTTTTAATGATCCTTTTGCATGCATGTATAGCTCTTGGGTTTTGCTTTCTTTATGCTTTGATTTTATCCTAATCTCAATCTATTGTATTTATGCCTTTGTATATGATAGCTTCTCCTTGTGCTATGTTATGTATGTTGTGCAGGTGGCTATCCAAACTATGGGTGATGTGAGCTCCTTAAAGGCTCTTTTGACCTTGCTAATATGATTCTTCTCTACGACTAATTTGAGATATTTCTTCTTTATGAAGAATGTGTCTTTATGATACTTCAACTTTTTTCTCTTTCCTACATAGGATACAATATCATGGTGAAAGACAATGTAAATAAACTTGTAAATAGAATACCTTCTTTTGCACCTCCTTTTGCAATTTTTTTCTATTGGTTTTAATGGTGAATTTCTTGTAGGAAAGGGATTATTTGACATTGTCTCCTTTTCTAGACAACTCTCTCCTTTGCTTGGTTATTTTGGTAATAAGACCAAGATAATAACAACTTAGATATAAGATTTTTTAGAAGTAATTTTTGCACTAATATTTACTTTTAAAAAAAATTTAGTGTACCTCAAATCTAAGACTCACCAACTCTCTATTTGTAGCTTCTTTTGATGATTTTGATGGTGGCTTTCTTCCCCAATTATTGGAGGAATCTGATATGATTTTGGTGGTTTCTTTGGGCCATTAAAGGTTGTAGATTTTATGCACCAAATAGTATCTCTAGACACTTTGATAATCTACTAGTTTTGTGCTCTTGATCTTAACAATCAAAAAACAAAAACTAATACTTTTGAGAGTAACTAGTTAAATATCAACCAGTATAGTGCAAATTAATTAATAATGAACTTTAATGGTAACAATAATCTCACCTTATTGCTTCTGTAAATAAACTCTCAAAATAATGCACTTAATAATTTTTGCAACTTTTAAGCGTAATATATAAATAACCCTTAATGGATAATCTACAATTTTCACCACAATCAATATTTTAGGATGTAGTCTTCTTGCTTTCTAGATAGATAATAGGTAGGTGATAATTTCTTTCTTTCAAAAAGTATCCAAGTCCTATTTAATTTGAAAATATATCTTAAAATGAACTCTTCTTTTTGCACTTTCTTGAAGACTATAATATAAGCCCTTTTTTATTTGTAACTTTAATCCCAATATGGTGCTTAATGAAATTTGGTAATGAACCCTAATTTTAAGTTCAACTAATTACACCCAAGTTGCTTAATGACTTCTATAGATGATAAATATCTTGGTGTTTACATTCACCAAGTTTCTACCTTGTAATGGATGAATTTTTAGATTCTTGTTGGCTATCCAAAATAACTTATTGCTTCACCAAATTGTGGTCTCAAACCTTTTGTCTTGAGCATAGACTTTGGTGGTTTGATCCTTGTAATGGTCTTCAATTTTTTGTAGTAGATTTAGAAAGTCCTTAATTTTGAAATGTGCCTTCTTGCTATGAGATACAGTCTCCAAATATCTTATATTTTGTAGGCTTATTAGTCTATTTGAATCCTCCTTCAATATTCTTGTTAAATTCTAACTTCAAACATGATATTCTTCTTCTCAAGATTCTAAATGTCTTGAGGTCTTCACTGGATTATTCTATTGGATGAAGAATATGTGCTTATACTAAGAGGGGGGTGAATAGTATAAGATACAACTTTTTTCTTTTCAATCCATATGATAACATCATCAATATTAAAGTAGTAAACATCATAAAAAGCATCACACACATGAGAGACATGATTTAACGTGGTTCACCCAATGTGGGCTACTCCATGGAGAAAATATTCCTTATAAAATTTTCTCAAATAAATTCTCTTGGGACTCCTTTCCCTATTACAATTTTTATGGACCTATGTTCAAAGGAGACATAAATTACTTGATCAAATTCATGGATCTATATCCATAGGAGAACTCCTTCTCCTCTGCCATGGTTGGTGATCCTCTAGAAGACTACTACCTCCACTGCACTGGCTTGTGGATCTCTCTCCACTGAAGACCTTTGTCCTCACTCAAAAGATCTTTGTCCTCATTGCCCTAGTTAAATCTCTATCCATTGGAGACTAATGTCCTTTTTTATGTCACCTCTAAATCTTGCTCTCATCTCTATCTAAAATTTGCATTAAACTCTGTCCTTCGGTCTAGCATAAATATACTCAATATTTATCTTTAGTCTGGCACAAACCTATCCTTAAATTTGCACCAAACTCTATCCTCAAACCTGTATTGTAATCTTCCATAAAATCTCACACCAAACTATCCACAAGTCTTATCTAATAATTACCTCAAATTTTCTCAACAAGTCCTCATTGGAACTTGTCCAATCTCATAGAAACATATAGAGAATTGTTAGAGACTCAATATGCTTCATACTCATAAACACTCAATAACTTTCAATGTCTTTCTCAAATAAATCTAGAATATAGAACAATTTGTTTCACCCAATTAGAAATATCACTTCAACACTTCTAGTTGACTAGGATTAATCAATCATTCAACAAAACATTCCTTGCTTACAAACCATAGTCCAAGCATATGAATGCTTACTCAATAATTTCCAACAATGCTTATCAAAAAATCCTTTTCTCTCCAACTTTGCATTCACAATCATCCAAAAATAAATCACTAGGAAGATATACCCATACCTTTTTTTTTGGTGAAGAAGTGTCCTTAAAAACCTGTCTCAAACATAATTTTCTTCTTTGCCAATTTCAATGGTTAGATGATAAAATATCACACCAAACCTCTCTCAGAAATATTTCTCGATTACAAAAATAATAAAACTTAAATAAACCTTATTACTCCTCCTTTTAAATTAGCAATCATCAAAGCATACATAAAAATAATTTCTCAATTATTCCTTATAATCTCCAATATTTAATTAACAACCTCCAAAAATCAAACCCTCAAAAATAATGTTGCCTATCCTTTTATCTCCCTCAAACACTCAATATCAAAATTAATCTAGGTAAAAATAAAATTTATAAACCATCCAAAATATTTTATTTTTCCAACCATAGCACATCCAAAATAATCAAGTGACCAAGGCAATTAACATTGACGCATACCTTTAACAGTAGCCAAAAAGCCTTGACAGGTTTCGAACGCAAGACTTCCTCCTGTCGAGCTCATTATTGATGGGTTATCCCACCATGTGGGCTATAAGCCTTCGTACGAAGGGGAAGGTGCAAGCCTTCCCTTTATATCCTTTCAAATGACATGGTGTAAAAAATAGAATGCACTCTTCCCTTGCAAAATGATACTCGACGGGTTTTGAACCTTGTTCTCCCACCTGCCATACACCTTAACACAACCTGCCGTCACCAACTACGCTACATAGCACTGTGAAAAATAAGAGGAGCCTTGCTCCTACTTGTCTTCGTTGCTATCACTGAAACCTCAAAACATATGAAATTAAATCTTCTTGCCTTGCACACAAATCTAGGAGGCATTAATTAAATCGAATGCATTGAGGGGATTTGACTTAGGATTTGCCCTCCTTTTATACATGAAGACCTCATGCCATAAAACGTCGATGCTAAATCAAATTTTAAATTCGATTTTAATTTATAATCTTATAAATTAATTTATAATTAAATTAAAATTAAGTTATAATTAACTTAAATAACTTTGGAAGTTAATTAAATTAATTAATAAATTAATTTATAATTAATTTAAATTTTCCTTTTTAATATTATAATAAAATATTATAATATTTTTTCTTGGGCCTCTTCTTTGCACTTTGGATCACATTTGACCACCTGGAACTGGATCTGACCATCTGGAAGCAAACTCTCCTTTTTGCACTGATTGCAGAACTGCTTCTTCTTGCACTGCTCACTGAAACTAACTTTTGACATCAATGACAACTCATCTACTCAAAATGTCCAACACTAGATTTGGTACTCTTTTCCATATTCTTCTTCTCTTTGGTTTGTTTAGATGATGATAATTGTCCCAAGTTATTTACTATTAGGAGCTTCTCCTTGGTAGTGGATTTCTCCAATAAGTCCTTTTAGGAACTCCTTTGATTATGCTTCTACTAGCTCTGCAAAAAGGCTCTCCAAGATTTCTTCTTTTTTCTCCTTGAGCCCTCTCTAAGGTCTTCAATCTTGTAGCTTCTCTGGTCTCCCAAATGAGACCTTCTCTTCAAACTTCTATTTTTGGAAGTGTTGGTGATGAGATTTTCTTCTCAAAACTATAAAATTTGTTGCTTTTGGATTTTGGAATAGAATCTTGCTGGTCCCTCTCTATATCTCCTAATATTGGAAGTTTTCCAATGATATCTTATATGGATCTCTTCAGCTTCTTCTAACAAAAGTATTTAATCAGTAAAGGAGATCACCAATATCCTAATTCATGGGCTCTTATTTGGAGTCTTCTTTAGGAACTCTTATCTGGAGTCTTATTCTAAATAAATAACTCTTCTCTAAAGTCTTATTCAAAATTAAGGCTTCTATGGACTTCTTTTGGGTCAATTTTTGTGTGGTATTTTCTTCTATATCAAGGCTTTTGTGGCATTTTTAGCTTCTTCACTTTGCAGGTATTGATATTGAATGGAGATCACTAATCTCCTATATCCTCCTTAACTCATATTTTGGAGTCTCTTCTTCCTAGAGTATGCTATAAGGCTATTGTGGCCTTTTCTTCACTTTTACAATCTATAATATTTTCATCTCTTGTAATGGGACCTTTTTCTAATGTCTTTGAAATCTTTAGTATTCTTCTTGTTACTGCAAGTATTGGATTTATTCTAAGAAGACATTCTTCCTAGCTCTCTTGTAGGAATATTCCCAACCTTTTTCTGAATCTCCTTTTCCTCCAACAAGTTGTTAAAAATTGGAACAGAATAATTTATAATTTTGGAGATAATAATATTCACTAGTTGATTTGCCAATCTAGTGTTGTGAATGCTGAGTTCTGGTCTTCATGAGTTTTTCTACAACTCTATGGAAAGACTATAGCAAATGTAATCTTAGAATTTTTGTAACTGATATTTATTTCAGTCCTTTCAATATTTCTTGTGACTCTCCCTAATCCTATTGACTACTATGGCTCTTTCTATCAATTTATTCCTAGTGGTAATATTTACATGTAGCAACACACAATGGTAGATCCAGTTTGCAAATATGCAAACCAATAGTAGCAATGGTGAATATCCCTAATTCTATCTCGATTCACCATGGATTTGATACCATTGTTATCTTTTGAAGATATATGTAGTGGGAGAAATCTATCACATATCCTAATAAGATGTAACAAATATGAAAGAGAGTAATTATGCAATATGACTAAAATATACTATAAATAGAAAGTGGTGAAAATACAATGCAATATGGAGGTGATGGTCACTCCATGAATACAAGCTACAGAACTACATTGTAGTCTATATAGGAGTTCTACCACTATCTACTACTCTCTACTATAATGAAATTGATATTTGAACTTGATAGATGAGCTTGATATATGATATCTAACCATGAGGTCCTTTATATAGGAAGATAGATTCCTTAGCCAACACTCTACCTAGTTGTACAAGGAAACACCTTGCACATTATAACTTGCACACTAACACTTGTGCATTTATTACATTGCTTGAAGCAACTAGCTAACTTCCCCATAAAGTAATCTTCTACTGTATGTACCAAAGGTGGTACATTTACATGACCCAAATGATGTAATATACTCCAAATCTAACAATATAAGCTCTAATTGTTGATTATGGTATGATTTTAGGGATCTTTGTTAGGGTTAGCTATCCTCTTCATTACCCTAGAATTACAGTGGTCATTTTAAGGATGCATGTTATAAGCCTAGGTGTCTCCTTTTTCTACTTGGTTGGTTTTTTTGGTAGCTCAACATGATGTTTGTTTGTCAATTTAACTATTCGTGCATTCTTATCTTATATTCTTGCTTTATGACATGGTTTCCTATTTTTTGTGATCATTTTGATATGGAGGTTTGAACTATTCATTAGGTTGAATATTTTATAGATCAAAGATCTTTGCTTAAGTGGTTAGAAATAAAAGAACAACTTATAATTTTTTAAATTTAGTTTTGATAGAATAAATTAATGGCTTTAAAAGAGGATACTTTAGTAACTTTAACTAAAGGCTTTAGTTGCTAGTTGTTAATATTTTTGGGTGGAATTTCTTCTATTAAAATATTGTTTTGAGAGTATTATAGGAATATGGATTAATGATATTTATTGAAATTATGGGTATTTTTTCTACCAAAATTTAGTTTGGGTAAATTGATTTTTGAAATTTAGTTGTAAATTAGGTTATGAAATTTTCTTAAGGGTGATTATAATTATTGATGTTATTGTCTTTAAATATGTTGATGTTTTAATAAATTTTTGCAATAGTAAGATGGTGCATTTATTGAATAAAATGATGTGATTATTATTTCATTGCATGCTTGGAATTTGGGATATGGGTGTTTCCTTTATAAAGAATAGATAAATGCATTAGATTTGATAATTATTTTTTTGAAGAGAAGTATTTATAATAGTTTTTTTGAGGATTGATTATATAAGAAAACCATTATTGAGAGAAGTATGATATTATCTCAATACCATTGTATGGTTTTTGGTTTGATGTACTTGCATATTATATGTTCCTTGGATTGTGAAAGTAGGCTTTTATATGCATTAAAGAGCTATCCTAATCCCTAAAAATTCCTCTCAAGTTCATGGGTGATTTCCTTCCTAAAGAGGACCATGGAAAGGGATGAACTAGGAACCACTTGGATGAATTTTTACCTCTGTAATTAAGGATGAGAAGATATTTTGAAATGGAAAACATGTTATGTAATACTTGGTTGTTATTCTTGATTTAATGGAGTTTGTCCAAAGAATGAAAGATTAAATGTTTATTTTTTTATGAAAGTGAATAGAATGCTTGGTTATGATAAAATGGAAAGAATGCATTAGATTTTAATTCATGGTTATGGATTTTAATTAATTTTATGTTGTTTCATTATTTCAATATTAAGTGTTATGTGCTAGTAATTATGTTTTAAAAATTATTAATATGCTAGTTTAGCAATGATTTATATTTGAGTATGTTTTAGTTTATCACTTTATTGGATAGATGTTATTATTTGATATGTTTAGAATCTTGGGTTTGGAGTGGTTTCTTGGGCATGAATCTAGAGCTATATTAGGACCTTGAGTCAAGATGTAAGCCAAATCCTGAAAGGAGTTGCGATGATGTAATCATTATATATTTGTGAATTATACACCTTGAATGGTGAGGCTCAGGTGTACCCAATATGATGAGGCTTTTAGGAAGTCCTAATATATGAGGGTTGGATATATTCCTAGATATGAGTTCTATGATTCATTCACAAGTTAGTATAGTGATGGCACTTTGAATAGTGAGGATTGAGTGTCCATGTTGATTACCAGGCGAGTGGTAATGACCTTAGTTAGCCCACTAAGGTATGGTAACTAAGCACTAAGGAATTATGCCAAAGTAATATTACATATATTTTCTTATGTAGGGTTAGGGGAAAAGCATCCTCCTTTAAGTGTTATGGGCCTTAAAAGATAATCCATTTGCCATGGTCAAGTTATCCTATGTTAATGATGGTATAGGAAATGTGGGGGGACCACTATTGGTGCTCTTTATAAATGGTGAGTTTTAGAAATATGAACCCCAAAAATATGGAATGTTGGCCACTCTTGTTCACTTGAGTATTGTCTATAGTGAAATTTAATTCAAAATTTGGTTGTCTTATAATTCTAAAAAAGTTATCTATATAGGAGGAAGTTGTAGCTCATCCCCAAAAGAAGTCTGGAAGAATGATGGACTCCAACAAAAAATTGGAAGAATAATGGATTCTAGTAAGAAGTATGGAAGAACAATGGACTCCAATGAGAAAACAAGAAGAACAATAGAATTTGGTAAGTCTAGAAGAACAATGGACTTCAAAAATCAAAATGGGAGAATATTGGTCTCTAGTGAAAAGGTGGAAAATTTTTATTTCATAGTTAAGTTGTTTCAAGAGAATATGGAGCAACAAAAAAAAATGTTGGAAATGTTAGTTAATTAGGAAACCAACAAAAAGGATTAAAAGAGTAGATAGGAAGAGAGTCCTGCTAGAGGAATATGTGAGGGTAAATATCATATTGAGGCTAAGATTTCCAAGGACCTTAAGAATATTAAGGTATTTGAATTTAATGGAAAATAAGGGGGTGATGCAGTAGAGTCTTGGCTAAATAAATTATAAACTTATTTATCCATGAAGAATTACTCACCTAAAACCCAACATATTTGGACAAACCTTAATATTTAGGATGAAACCTTAGGATGGTGGAACAAATTTAGGGTAGGTAGAGGAATCCAAGTAGTGGACCTTAAATGGGATAGTTTTATAAGGGAATTTAAGAAAATATTCCTATTATACCAATTTTATGTAGAGAAGTTAAAGTAGTTTTGTATGCTCCTATAGGGTACAATGACTTTGGAGGTATTGTAGAAACAAAAAAATGACCTATTCAAATAATTTTATTTTCCTTGAAATGCTTAAGAATCCCCTCAAAGTTGCTAAGTGTAATTTTTGATCTCCCCATGCCTTCGTTTGATCCATTTTCTTAGCCTTACCAAATTTGTAGTCATCCAATATAGGGAACAAATTCGATCAAACCACTTTGGCATTTATTTGACCTCTAATGGTTAGATTTTATGAATTTATGGTCATAACAGATCAACCAAAAAATCAACATATTAGGTTTTTGCCTTCAAAACCCTAACCCTTGCATCACCATTTAGATTTTTGACCCTAATCCTAGTTTCTATAATTTTCTCTTTTCTTGCCTTGTATTTAGACCCTTTATAAATAAAAATATTGCATTTCCTTTTAGTACCACATTCAATTTGCTGCCATATTTGAATATTCCATGTTCTATTTGTGGTCTTCTCCATGAATTTGTTTTTCTTCATCTTTCTATGATGTGATCTTTGGCTAACTACAAGTGTAAAGCAAGTGATAATGGATCATGTGAAAGGAATATTTTTTAGATCCATCGACACAAAGGGACATAGGATTACCTCTTTGGTTTGGCCTTCAACCCTCTATTTGCTTTTCCATTTTTGCTATAGTTTAGTCAACCCTCTATGGCCTTCAAAATTTATCCTATGCACCATACCATTCCTCATTCAGTTGCAATCCCCTTCGCAACTTATCCTCCACCAACCAACTCATAATATACAAACCTCTACCACCATTGCAACCATGAAACCTCCATCTATGATGGCCATAAAACAAACTTTGGAACATCCATAGCAATTCCTTACTAGTAGTGACGATAAAAATATTCACCCCACGTCACAACAACATTAGCAAGTAGTAAAAGTTAATCATTAGCCAACCTTGAACCAAAATATATTTTTTTGCTCAAGATCCATCTTGGGCATCTCAACCATCCAAAATAACCATACCCACTCATCCATTTAACAACATAATCACCTCATCAACCCAATACACAAAAATTCCTTCAATTCCACATTATCATCAACTCCCACTTCATCCACAATTCATCATTCAACAACCTCCATCTACCTACACTTACCAAGAAAACCAAGGATTTGAAGCATCATTAGAGGATCCAAAATTTTAATTTTTGCAAAAGTAGATTGACAGATTGTCCATGTAAATGTTTGGTATGGTGTACTAAAAACCAACCTTAAGATAGCTATTCAATCAATGTTAATAGTTAATATTAATATTCAATATTAATTAAATTAATTGGGAAAGTAATTAATTTAATTATTGTTATATTCCACCAATGTTAATACCCAACACTAGAATTAGTAGGGTAATATTAGTGTAGACACTAAAATGTGGTTAATCCGATTAAGCACCCACAAACAATGATCAAATTGACATCATATGGCCCCTTGGGCAGCCCTTAGGAGGCTCACAGTGGTTCTAGCCACTCCGGAAGGGTTTTTGGAGGCTACTGGCCCAATTTTGGGAGGTTTTGGCCCAAAATTCACCACCGTCCCACCCTGGGATGGTGGCAGATTCCCACCATCCCACCCTGGGATGGTGGTGAGCCATCATCCCAGGGTGGGACGGTGAGCAGGTTTGACCCAAAAAAAGTCAAATCTGGGACATTTGGCACCCAAAAACTGCCATTTAGCATGCCATATGGAGCATGCGGGTCAGAGGGCACTGAATCCTTATGACACACTTCTTAATGGAGGCCCAAATTGGATATTCTCTTCCACACCCATTGCATGCCTCCCGTTTGACAAATGGCGCCTCCTGCCATGCATGCCCTTGCATGCCTTTTTGCACATGAGCCCCTTTGGGCTATAAAATGGATACATGGTCCACACAAAAATAAGGATAGGAGTTCTAGGATATGCAATGGAGTGCTGCCGAGATTTCTCCCCAACTTATTGAGCTCTCTTGCCCTCGAAATCTCCTCTTAGTGAAGGAGGTTACCGGGTGACTTCAAGAGGGCCTTTTGAGCGTAACTTTTCCATCCGGGTGAATTTATTCACCAAATTCGATGAAAACACCCCTTATACTATTTAGGATCATTCCCCAATGGGATTGGTAGCAAAAAGTGGGCAGAATTGGTGGGTATCCCTTCCCAGGGTGCCCCCCAATTAGTTGCAATCACCACCATCCCCCTCGGGATGAGGACAAATACTTGCACAATTTTATTACTATTTTTTAATTATATTATTCTATACTATCATATTATTCTGTGGTTTAAATTTCATGCAATTTGGAGTTAAATTGACCGAGTTATAGCATTTTTAAGTTTTTGCAGGTCCGTAGGGCCCATCCGGGCACCCCAGTTGTATGCAGGTGGATATGGGCCTCAATTTGAAAATATAACCATATGGGTTGTCTTGAAATGTCCATTTATGCATTCTTTCCAAATTTCATGAGTTTTGGATATGTTTAGGTTCGGGATTTGCTTGTCTTGGTTTTCGTAGGTTGTAGGCGAGCGACGCAAAATCGAGGGGTCTACGGATGCAATTTCTGATATTTTTTTGGTGATATCCTCTCAAAAAATCCTCTTTGACATCTCCACAAATTTTCAAGTCATTCTGAGTTGATTTGATATATTTTTAATATATGCGTTATTTTGCCCCTATGGGGATTGCATGTTTTCCACCATACACCCTTGCTATTTGACCCCTTTGGCTTCCTTGTGTGTAGGTGCAGGTTCTTAGAAGGAATTGGGAAGGAATATCAGACATCAGATATTGAATATACAAGCAGTGGCGGCATTGGCCCGCCCACCTCGATTGTGGGTATGAGGAAAAGCACTGGATGTGCACCCTGATTCCTTGGAGGAATTGATCCTTGGGCACCCAAAAATTTGTAACAATTGTATCACATTTTGAGCCCTCAAGGGTACTTCTATGTAACCTTGGATTTGATCCACCAAATTAATAAATAAGACACTCATTTCATTTCATTCCTTATTGTTTGGTATTGCTTCATTTTCATATGCATGCTTCCGTTTGATGCTCATGTGCAAGATAGGATAGATACACATATTTTTTCTCTTTATTAGGTGCACCAATTTTCCCTAATTCAGTGGTGATCATGGTGGGACCCTTGTCCCTTATGATTTGGGTGAAAATCTGACCTCAATTTTGCAATTTTTGCCCTTTTTGTGTTGTAGGTGCTCCCCTCCCCACCCTGGAATGGTGGCAGAGCCTTTATATAGCACACCCTGGGATGGTGGCTTCACCGTCCCACCCTAGGATGGTGGTGAGGCTTCTAATCATCCCACCCTGGAGTGGTGGTGAAACAGAGAGATTTCTGCCCAAAAATTCAGAATTTGGAGAGCTCAAAATGGACAAAGTAAGTGCCTAAACCCTCTGTTTTTCTGCTACATTTTTAGAGACTGTCAAAAATCAGTTTTCTTACTTCATTTGCTTGCATAGAAAGGTTAAAAGTTACATTTTTTCTTTTCTTATAACATCACATAGCAAAGGAAGAAGGAAAATCAAAGAAAAAAGAAATTTTTTTGGTTTTATTGTTTGGGGGGGTATAATTTGATAAAGTAAAGTAAACACACTTATTTGCATGCATTTAGTGAATGATCATCGAATGCTTCTTTGCTTACTTTCTTGGGATTAAAAGGAACCCCCACACACCACGCTTTATCTTAACATCGACGGCGTTGGGCTCTCACATCCAACCCGTCGATCGAGACCAATAGTGGATGTCATTACCACTTGATTGGATCATGTGAAAGAGTATCATCGGGACCCATCCATGGCCAAGGCCGACCCAAGATCTGTCCTAACCATGCAAAATAGCACGCACTTCTCTTCGGAGAGGTGTATCACTATGCACGGGGTGTTGGGTGAGGGTTGGTAGTACCTATGCTACCTCATTGGATATGGATTTCATCACCATATTCAGCTTGTGTGAGTATATAGGTGAAATCCTTTAAACATTTGAGTACATCATCCAACAATATTTCAAATACGTGACACAAGGTCATCATTTACAAACAACACATCTAAAACACACGAAACAGTTTAGGGATTCACACTTAAAACTTAAAAGAGATAATCATCTATCTTATTGAGTGTTTCCTTCTTGTATGTTGTTTCATTAAAAATTTGTAAAGAAGATAATCACTTGGGGTACTGATAGAGGAGCACAATGGTGCGCACCCGTAGCCAAGCCCAAGCATGGGTGAAAGCTATGGAGAGTGGATTAGGAGACACGAATCATCTCCGCTATAGCCCTAGGGACTTGGTTATACCTCCCTAGTGAGCTTCTACTCCACCTAGCCCCAAGACCATAGGGCACGAGCCTCATATCCGAAGGGACCCTCTACGGGACACCCCGAGGGATGATGGGTATTACATGGGAGAGTGTTCCCGATATGGAGATATTTCATAGGCCTTCCTTGGTGAAAGGAAACTATGCATCGAGGCGCTAATAGATAGAGTGGTGCCATGCATCCGCATTCCCATCAGGGCTGACATGCCTAATCCTAGGTAGGAGCATGACTTCACACACTGGCCGGAGCAAGTCGATACGACTTTACCTCCACGTCACCTTGATAGGATACAACAACTCATGCAGCCCGATGGGAATGACACCCATCGATCGGGGTGAGCCAATTCTGCCCTACCTTTCCTCGTCCAAGAGGGAAGACATGAGGAGATCCTAGACTTTCCTCAGGAACAATATTCCATGCATGCCCGATGTGCCTCTGTGCCAGTTGAGTATAATGAACACATGTTCCAACCCGAGCCTCAAGTCAATGTGGTGAACCTCGAGAGAGGCAAGTGCCCTATGGAGAACACATATTACCTTGGACAAGGTCGACCCTAGGGTGAGATTCCTAGACCCCCTAGGCCTCGCACTATGGATCAAATTAGGCAAGTGGTTGCAAGATATACCGAATGCCAAGCTCAGTTCAAGCAGCTTCGATGGGATAAAGAGCAACTAGACCACTTGCACCAGCTTGAGAAAGAAAGGATCGAATGACAGACCAACGAGCTGTTCCAGAAGACTTTGAGAGAGAGGGTCCCTACCCCTAAGACACATAGGTAGGAAGTCCACCCGAGGCAACCCACACTCATTCGAGAGAGGTCCCCGAGACCTTATCAAATGTTGCCTCCATGACCTCCTAGGCCAGATCGGGAGATGCCTCCCAGGCCAAACATAGGGCGCCCACTACGGGTAGATACCCCCATTTATAGACCGGCTCGAGAGATGCCTTACGGGGCTTATACTGAGCATGAGCCAGAAGTAGAGTATGTTGAGATGCCTTACCGAGGTAGGGGGTGACTTACCACCACCTCACCCTAGGTTGGAGGATCCTAGACCTCCATCGCAAGATATGAATAAGGATGAGGAGATCAAGTCCTCAGGCCCTTATAAAGCATTGCTAGAATGCCTGGAGTTAGTAGAGAACAAGACCTCTGGGTCGGGATCTCAAAATCCCACTATGCACCAATTGCATAGTCAACCCATCCATCCATCAGTACCTACGCCTCCCTATCCAGAACAATTTAAGTTGCCTCAGTTGGCTACCTTTAAGGGAGAAGAGGATGCGCAAGAACATGTCACTAGGTTCTTAGGTCAATGCTTTGGCATTCATGATGATGATGCTTTGCTTCTGAGGACATTTGTGACTATCCTCGTCGACCCTACCTCCGAGTGGTTTTACCAACTCCCTAAGCATAGCATCCATAATTTGGACCAACTTGTGGATGCATTCCTAGAACGCTTTGCCTTCAACACCAAGAGGAAGGCAACGTTGGCTGATGTAGCTGGGTTGAAATAGTATGATGATGAGTCAATAACAAACTATGGCAATAGATGGTGAACCTTGCTCGCCAAGCTACCTTATCTTCTCCCCATGTCGGAGTTGACTCAGATGTTCTCCAAAAGTTTCTTGAAGCCAATCTCCTTGTTGCTGCAGTTGCAACAATACCCCACTCTTGAAGATGCCTTAGCATAGGCTAGGATCATCGAAGAAATCAAGATTCAAGAGGGTGAGATTGTGAAGCCTCGCAAGAAGGAATGGAACAAGAATGCTAAGAACACCCCAGTGCAACCTAAGTTAGCAATAGTAAATCAGGTTGCCATTAGTGTCCCGGGGCCAACGCAAGCCATGCCACCTCAAAAGCCTAATTATCAGGCCACCCCTGGGAACTATGCCAAGGATAACCAGAATGGTCAAGGGAAAAATCAACAGCATCACCCCAAGCGACAATTCACACCCATTGCAGAATCTATGGACTCAGTGTTTGATCACCTCTTGGCGGCCAATGTGATCCATCTACCTGATAGTCGACCTATCGACCCTAATGCACCTAAGCCCAAAGGATACAGAGAAGACCTATATTGCAAGTTTCATAGGCAAAATGGGCATGATGTGCAAATGTGTTTCAAATTCAAACACTTGGTGCAAGACCTAATTGATAGGAATGCCCTCCAGGTAGACAACCCTATCACACCAAACAACCAATAGATGGAGGTCTTCAAGGACCCCTTGCCTACCCATGCAGAACAGGCCAAACCAATGCCCCAGGTGAATGAGGTTCACCATGCCCCTCCTAAGCAAGGATATGTTGGCATGGTCAGTATTGTGACAAGAAATAGGTGGTATCCAAGTCCAGCCACACCACCTATGGCTCAGAGTGATGTCCCTTCGACATCACAGCCTATACCACCTCCTGGGCCGAGCCTCCCACCTAGGCCTGTAGTCACCATTAAGAGTAAGCTCGCTCAGAGTTTAAGAACAACATCTGCCCGAATCTCCATCTATGAGCTCATCCAACAATCGCAACCTCATAGAGAAGCCTTGATGGAGATCCTTAAGGCAATTGAGCTTCAGCCCCAGGAGTCTAACTCCTTCAACAACTTTGTGGGGCATGTGCGGCAATGCATAGAATCGATGATTACCTTTCGAGAAGATGAACTTAAACCGGTTCCACATGATATAGTGGATCCCCCTTTACACATTGTCGCACGTGTGAATGGAACACCATACAAGAGAGTCTTGATAGATACTGGGTCTTCGAGCAACATCATAACTACAATAGCTCTAAAGCACCTGAAGCTCCCAACATCTCATATTGTCACATCTACCTACACCCTCCGAGCATTCAATGATGCCATATGCTCAATGGTTGGTACAATCATCCTACCTATTCAGGTGGGAGAAAAGATCATCTCGACGATGTGCCACATCCTGGAGGGAGAGATGGCATACAATATCTTGTTAGGAAGACCATGGATCAGGGACATGAAGTGTGTCCCTTCCATCGCTCACCAGTGCATCAAGTACACTCACGAAGGGCAAGTTCATGTCATCCCTATGGACCTAGAGCCCTTCAAGTACTACAACATGGTGCAGCAGTTACCCGAGTCGACCTTGCCATCGATACATCTAGATTTTTAACCGAATAAATCTAGCCAAGGTTTGACCCCACCGCTACCGCATACCATGCCCTCCTCATCGTCGGCTCCACCTTGGACGCCTAATACACTAGTGGATCCTTTGCCTAGGAACCCAGAGAAGCGGCCCATTGAGGAGGACCAACCAATCATATCCACTATCTCTATAGAGGAGATACTTAGCTCGGATGATGAAGAGACACCACACGAGGCAAATGATGAGCCAGATCAAGTCTCACTCTCATCCCTCTTCTATCCATAGCCCCAAGTTATAGTACACTTGGCTTCTACCAGATTGGGAGAATACATGGTTAGGAATGTTACCACTACTCCTACTTTAGATTCGATGCAAGACATGGGTAGACCCCATCTTCCCATAGGCACTATCGTGCCTCTTGGTATTCCCCCTAATCAAATAAATTTTGTCTATGGGGGCCTCGACTATGGCATCGAACCTTACCAATAGTAGGAGGAGGATGAGGAACCTTTTGGAGAAGACATTAACTACTTGTCTAACCCTAACTTCACCCTGAAGTACCTTGACCTATGCAACTGGCATGGTTATGGGTTAGGCCTGTATGAGCAAGGCACAAGAATCCCTTATCAACCACAATATCAAATGCCCTATGACAAGTCGGGAGTGGGATGCAACAATCCCTTGCCTCTAGATGTCCTCATGGATGGCCTAAATCGCTTGAATATAGGCTATGAGGGCGGGTTGGCCCAAGACCCTTATGCCAATCCCAATATAGTCTACTCCCTAGGGGATTACTTTCCATGGCTATATGGGAACCCCATGATCCCCAGTGACATTCCCCCACATTTTGAGAGAGGGGAAGGTTCACGAAGTTGTCCCCATGTCTGTGATGAGTCAGATCAAGGCACCTCATATGAATGGACCTCATAGGATGAGTCAGGTTATGAGGTGGCACCATATGACCCTTTTGAGTCTAGATAGTGATCATTCACAAATTGTCCCCATTAACGACCAACAGGAAGGCCTCATACATCTGTTCCCTTTCCCTGATCCTATCTGGTGGTAGCTCCTTCCTCCTGAAGAGCCGGTTCACCCGTAGGAAGCTAGACCTCCTAGGGAGGGAGCAGTTAATTTACTTGAGCAGTTGGGTCCTCGTGAGCCTGAGGCACTACGATATGAGAATGAAGAAATCCTCATCCATGATGATGATTATGAGGAACTAGCATATATGGGACCACACCTACCTGATCGCCCGATCCCAAGGGGTAACAATGAGATTCCCATATACGATAGTGACTATGAGGATGAAACAGAGAGGGCATACCTTGGCCCTCATTATTTGCACCATCATCATGAGCCCATCGACATAGATGAAGTCTATCATCAGTTGCATGTTGGCCCATGCTTAAGGGCAAGGCCTATCAATTTAGGCTAGATTCACCATGAGGTCTTCCTAGACCCACCCACACACATGGAGCTCCTTGAGCCTAATGATCCCATCTTGCAATCTATTCCTAGATAGGATCCAGAGATCCCCATTCCCCCAGAACCACATCTAGGGGTGGGAGATGATATCAATATATAGTCACATGCACGTGGTCCTGGAGAGCAGACACATTTCATCAATATGATCTCCATTTATTTGACCACACCACTCCACAACCTAGCCGATCCTTCCAAACCACTCCATCTAGACCTAGATGCGATTGATTGGGATCATATTGATTCACCCCCATCACCCTCTGAGTATTGGGCTTGCGGTGGATTGTTTCACTTCTCCATAGGACCAACTCATGATGTCTTCCATGCTGAGGAGGAACCCGAGGTTCCCATCGAGGATTTAAATCTAGCTAATGACATCCATTTGATCCCTACTCCCCATCAATTGGAGGAGGGGTCACATATGTCAATCGAGCCTACGGTTGACAAAGATATCAGCTCAGATCCTGACAACCCATAATGTATCAAGCTAGGGGAAAGCCTATCCCCTAAAGAGCAAGCTGATTACATAGCCCTTCTCATAGAGAAGAAGGCAACTTTTGCATGGTCTTACAAGGACATGTCGGGACTAGATCCAAATCTGGTCACCCATAATCTAACGCTTGACCCCAAAGTCAAGCCTGTCAAGCAAAAGTTGAGAAAGATGCACCCAACAGTGGCCTTGATGGTCAAAGATGAGCTACAGAAACTATTGGATGCCAAGTTTGTCATTTCTGTAGACTATCCACCATGGTTGTCCAACATGGTCCTCGTTAAGAAGCTTGATGGGAGGATTCACATTTGCACCGATTTTTGAGACCTAAACAAAGTGAGTCCTAAGGATGATTTTCCTTTGCCAAGCATAGATGCCCTGGTAGATGCCACCGTAGGACATGAAATGCTCTCCCTTATGGATGGCTTCTCTGGGTATAATCAGATTCATATCAACCCTGAAGACCAGCTCAAAACGATGTTCACAATGCCTTGGGGAACATTTTGTTACAAGGTCATGCCATTTGGCCTTAAGAATGCCGGTGCCACCTACCAGCATGCCATGACATATATCTTCCATGATTACATGCACAAGATTTTGGAAGATTACATGGATGACTTACTAGCTAAATATTTATTACGTCATGAGCACCTAGATGTCTTGCGCAAAGTCCTCGATCACCTTATTGAACATAATGTGAGACTGAACCCCAAGAAGTGCATCTTTGGCATCACATCTAGAAAGCTCTTGGGATTTATAGTTTCCAAATGAGGCATCGAAGTGGACCCTAATAAGGTCAAGGCAATCCTTGAAATGCCTCCCTCGACTAACATCAAGCAGCTTCATAGCTTGCAGGGGAGGATTGCATCCATCAAATGCTTCATAGCACAATTGTCGGACAAGTGTCGACCCATGAACAAACTTTTGCACAAGGGGGTCACATTCCACTAGGACGATGAGTGTCAGGATGCCTTTGATGCAATTAAACAATACCTAGCTTCGTCACCAGTGTTAGCTCCACCTAGACCAGGGGTGCCATTTCGATTATATATCTCAGCTATTGAGACCGCATTGGGTGCCATGTTAGCCCAAAACAATGAACTACACAAGGAACATGCCACATACTATCTCAGTCGCACCCTGGTGAGCTATGAGATCAAGTACGCATACATTGAAAAGTTATGTCTAGTGGTGGTTTTTGCTACCAAGAAGCTACGACACTATATGCTCAGCCACACTACGTATGTTGTATCTAAAGAGAATCCATTGTGATACATGATGAGTCGTACTTATCATAGTAGTCGCACGGTGAAATGGATCATGTTGTTGATAGAATTTGACCTAGAATTCATAGGACAAAAGTCAATCAAGGGTCAGGTCATTGTTGATCAACTTGTAGAGGCTCCTCTCCAGGAGGATCAACCTCTTAGCATGGAGCTTCCCGATGATGGAGTCTTCCAAATATCAGAATCACCTGATTCTGATGAGCCTGAGTCATAGGCGGATATGACTCTTTTCTTCGATGGCTCCAAATGCGAGCAAGGGGGTGGCACAGGGATCATGTTTTTCACACCGCATGGGGCTCCCATACCCCTATCATTTAAACTTGATTTCCCTTGCACCAACAATAATGTCGAGTATGAAGCCTTGCTCATAGGGCTTAAAATGGCTATCGCCATGAAAATCACCAAGCTCAACATTTTTGGTGACTCCTTGCTCATTGTCAACCAGGTCAAGGGAATATTCCAGTGCAAGTGCCCAGTTTTGCAAGCCTACAAAGCCCTTGTGGACAAATCCCTAGAAAAATTTGAATGGTATGACATCGAGGCACTCCCTCGATCATCTAATCATTTTGTGGATACAATGGCCTCTTTAGGATCCTTGATCCCGCAAGACCCCATAGGGGAGATGACAACCATTCAATTCAAGATGCTATCACAATCAGTGGTTGAGCATGAGAGCACTCAAGCCATGCTAGAAGTCCACTTGATTCAAATAGAACCTCATCAAGAGATATTCTCACACATTCATGAGCACTTGAATCATGCCGCTTGGGGGACTTTGTTCCCCCAAACCCCTTTTGATAGTAGCACAATGCTATTCTTACAAGTTCTATCCCAATCTACATTTGCTCGGGATGAACTTCATGAGGGATAGACAATTCATGCAATCGAGGCTTCCACATAAGCAGGATTGGTCCACACAGATTAGAGAGTACCTAAAGCTTGGTAACCTCCCTCCTAGATTATCGCATGCTACCAAAAGGACATTTAAATGGAAGGCAACAAATTTTGTCTTGTTAGGAGACATCTTATACCATCAGAGCTATGAAGGAATCCTCCTTCATTGCTTAGAGTATCAAGAATCGACTTGGGCAATGGCCCAAGCACACGATGGTACTTGTGGTGGCCATTTTAGTGGCATGGCCATCGCAAAGTGCATTCTTCGCATGGGCTATTATTGGCCAACTTTAGAGCGAGATTGTTGCGCATATGTGAGGAAGTGCATGAAATGTCAACACCATGCTAACTTGACACATGTACCTTCTCAGGCCTTACAACCGATCCAATCGGCTTGGCCATTTTCACAATGGGGGTTGGATTTAATCAAGAAAATCTCCCCTACATCCTCGGGCCATCACACATTTATCATCATGGCTATCAAGTATTTTACAAAGTGGGTGGAAGCAATCCCCCTTACCACTATGATAGGACCCCACATAGTGGAGTTCATATTGCATAATATCATTTGTCATTTTGGTATTCCATCCAAGATCAATTTGGATAATGGGACATCATTCAAGAATAAATATGTGTATGCTTTGATAACAAAGTATAATATCTAGCATAACTTTTTGACACCTTATTATCCACAAGCAAATGGGCAAGCAGAAGCATCAAACAAAACATTAATTGCCATATTGAAGAAAATAGTCAGAGAGAATCATACCGATTGGCACACACAAATGCCGCTTGCCCTTTGGGCTTACCGCACTAGCATTAGGATGCCCACTGGGGCAACTCCATTCTCACTAGTGTATGGAGCCGAGGCAGTCATGCCTCTAGAGCTAGAAATCCCATCACTACGCATATCCATGCAGGAGTTTATTGATGATGATACTGCATGACAAGCTCACCTAGATCAGCTTATGTTGTTGGATGAACATCGCATTAATGCACTTGAGCATCTACGTGTGTATCAAGAGCGGCTCAAGAGAGCCTACAATATGAAAGTCCATCTTCGAGACTTTCAGGTTGGTGATCTTGTCCTAAAAGAGAACCAACAGAATTCTAGCTTGCCGCCCCACCTACGGGACAAATTTATGGTAAACTGGTTAGGTCCCTTTGTCATCACTAGTCAAATAGGGCTTGGAACTTATCACCTAGCTTCCCTTGAAGGTGTCGAGGATCTTGAACCCTTGAACATCCTTCACTTGCGGCCATTTCATGCTTAGAGAGCACCAAAAGGCTCCTAGCGGGTTTTCACCATCTAGGTCAAGTAAAAATGCTCCTAGACTATCTACGATCATCTAGGTCAACCCTAAAATCCCTAAAGGCATCCATAAGCCCTTTGGTCACAATCAAATACCCCTAGGTAGTCGTAGACACTTTCTAAGTGTCATTGATCATCTAGGTCACCCAAAAGGCTCCTAGAGGGTTTTCACCATCTAGGTCAAGTAAAAATGCTCCTAGACTATCTACGATCATCTAGGTCAACCCTAAAATCCCCAAAGGCATCCATAAGCCCTTTGGTCACAACCAAATACCCCTAGGTAGTCGTAGACACTTTCTAAGTGTCGTTGATCATCTAGGTCACCCAAAAGGCTCCTAGCGGGTTTTCACCATCTAGGTCAAGTAAAAATGCTCCTAGACTATCTACGATCATCTAGGTCAACCCTAAAATCCCCAAAGGCATCCATAAGCCCTTTGGTCATAACCAAATACCCCTAGGTAGTCGTAGACACTTTCTAAGTGTGTGACGATCTAGGTCACCCAAAAGGCTCCTAGAGGTTTTTCACCATCTAGGTCAAGTAAAAATGCTCCTAGACTATCTACGAATCATCTAGGTCAACCCTAAAATCCCCAAAGGCATCCATAAGCCCTTTGGTCACAACTAAATACCCCTAGGTAGTCGTAGACACTTTTTAAGTGTCGTGACTGTCTAGGTCACCCAAAAGGCTCCTAGTGGGTTTTCACCATCTAGGTCAAGTAAAAATGCTCCTAGACTATCTACGATCATCTAGGTCAACCTAAAAGCCCTAAAGGCCTCTTGCCTTAATCCGGCCTAGGCATCCATAAGCCCTTTGGTCACAACCAAATGCCCCTAGGTAGTCGTAGACACTTTCTAAGTGTCGTTGACCGTCTAGGTCACCCAAAAGGCTCCTAGTGGGTTTTCACCATCTAGGTCAAGTAAAAATGCTCCTAGACTATCTACGATCATCTAGGTCAACCCAAAATGCCCCAATGGCCCCCAAATAAGCCCGTTGGTCACATGTATATACATATCAATCAAAAACTCAAAAACATCATCAAAACATCAAAATACAAAAACATTGCATCGCATTGCACTTTCATACATATATACCAATCCAAATTTCAAAAAGAAGGGCATTATCAAAATTTCAAAAATTCAAAAAATATTGCATTCTCATCAAGTTGCATACCATTGCATTATCACTTGCATTTAGGCATAATCATCATTTGCACTTTACATTTTAGAGTGGCTCATGCATGGCTAGCACTAAGATGGTACACTAGTCACAATTCACAATCAATGGTGTCAAGGATACTCATCATTCACCCATTCCATAACTTATCATTTCCATTTATTTTTCATACATTTCCATAGTCATGTCCATTCCCTTCACTTAGCCATTTGTTTTAGAATGTCATTAGGGTTTTCGGTCACTTAGCCATATCTAGTCTCTTCTCAGATTTTGTAGAAGGCTAGTGAGATTTTTAGGAGGTAGAGTCTTGCTGAGATTGTGCCTCGTATACATCAAATCCCAACACATTTCACACTAATAAATCCAAGTTTTATGAAAGGAAAGATGAAACCCACAAAGTGGTCTAGGGTACCTTGAGCAAAAAGTTTATCCTGCTCATCCCCCTGTGCGAATGGTTCAAGGATGCTGAGAATTGGCAAAAGGACAAGCTCTTCCCTACCCAATTCCCCAAAATAAATAGTGGTTTTCACCACTATCAAAAATCCCAAACACCCTTGATCCCTAAATTCATAAGGATTCATACTACACATCCTTGAGAAGGATGGGTAGTCATCCCCAAGGCCTAAAATATCAATACCATTCAAAAGCAAAATCCCAAAAGTTCACCATCAAAATTCCCAAACACCCTTGATCCCTAAAGTCGTAAGGATTCATACTACACGTCCTTGAGAAGGATGGGTAGTCATCCCCAAGGCCTAAAATATCAATACCATTCACAAGCAAAAAAATCCCACAAGCTCAACTTTGAAATCAAAATTCAAAATCAAAATCCTCAAAAAGCAACAATCAAAAGAAATAGTGGTTATCACCACTCCCCAAATCCCTTGCTCAAAGAAAATCAAATACAAAATAAACAGTGATTATCATCACTACATATGAGCAAGTATCCCTATAAAATTGAATAAAAGAAAGGCGCCTGAGCTTGAATCCCTGAAATTCTCAGCATTTGAAAAACCATTTAGGTGATCCTCATTACGGGTTTGGTGGATAGCCTATCCGGCAATGACGGTATCCTAAACGCATGATGATATGTCTACCACATTAGCTTTGCATGTGTGTAGACCAATGTTTGCATGTGGACGAGCTAGCTTTTGGTCACCTATACTACCTAGTGGTCTAATCCAACTGAGTACAGAACTCTAGATTGTGGCATTCATAGAGTGATCCTCATTACAGGTTTGGTGGATAGCCTACTTGTCAATGGCGGTATCTTTATGCATCTCGTAGGAATGAACTCACTTGCACACACAGGGATATTGAGTATCTTGGTCATCCTAACATATTCATACCTTGTCAAAAAGTCTTGCACGGTTAGTATACAACTTTTGATCAGTTGACTAGAGTGTTTGAGTCTCATGAAAACCTCATGAACATCTTATAAACATCATATCACTTCACCACATTCATTTCAATTACATTATTCACAAATCCATTATATAGTCGTAGGACAACATTACATAGGAATTGATGCATTCTATATCATCTATGGTGCTAGCATAATACGTCATATAGTCATCCATCTCATCATACATCCATACATGTACAAAATCAAATCAAATCACATTACAAACATATGCATACATAGGCATTCATCATCATCTCATAAAATCAAATTGCATACATTTCATAAAACAATAAACACATGATGATAAACCACATAAAAATCTCATATATATATATATGTATATGTATGGGACAAAAATATACATCATGTTGCCCGTAGGCTACAATAAAGTGAGTCCTCAGACTTCACACTGCTAAAACATCCAAAAACACAAAAAGAGTCATACGAGCCACTACCATGGTCACGCAGGACCAGTACTATGACTCGCACTCCCACCTTAGTCAGAGTCCTCTGTGAACTCCCATACCTACTACCACCTACCCTATCAGCTCTCCACCTAGACCCTGGTGCCTCCATCCTAGAGGAAGACTACCCTATCCTATTGTGGTGACTCTGGTATGACCCACTGGTAGCTACATCATCCCATAGATGCCCTCCAAGGTGCACTACCTCAGTCTCCAACTCATCCGCATAAGCCTACCCTGTCGACACCATGCTTGGTAAGTCTCCACCATAGAATGGAGTCGTGTCACCTCTACCTATAGCCTAGTCACCTCACCACTATTGGAATCCTCCTGTATAGGGCTTCGAGATCATAACTATGCTCGAAGAGATGCTATCTCGACCTGAGCCACCTGTACCTTGGCTCACTATGTTGCTAGCTCTACCTGTATATCATGCACCTATGTCTATAGGAGATCTCTCTCCTACCTCACCCTGAGTAGCTCATCTCGTAGCTCTACCTCTGTGTCCCCTAGTGCCATCGGTGGTGCCTACACCTCCTCATCCCCAACATCATCATCCCCCAAGTCACCTTGATCTCCTAAGTCTAGGAGATCCACATGCTCCCCTACCATGTGTCCCTACCAATCACCTGCCTCACCCTGGTCCTCACCAAAAACCTCTTGATGTGCCTCCCTAGCTGCACCCCTCCCTAGTGGCCCCTCTCCATGCCCCTGGCCTATCACCCACCAAGCATCATACTCCAATGTAGTCTCGACATCATCCACATCTGGAATGTCTACTATAGGATCTGTATCCCATGCCACTACCTCTACCACTGGCCATGCCAATGTCCTCTCATCCTCATGATGTCGATAAGGCATCGACTCACTAGGAACCCCTTAGCGTAGCCCAAACTATCACATCACCCAAGAAAAATGGAAGTACTCCCACTCCGTGCCATGTCATCCAATAAGCCATCTACCTCGTCGCACCCTATAGAGCTATACAGTAGCATCTGCCCACTCTAGGCAATCTCTGTATGGTCTCCAAAACACCTGGCCTACCTCGAGTCATGAGAATAGATCTACATAGTGACCCACATCACCTATGAATCATCGACTCTATCCCCTCTCTTGAGCCCTCTACCATAGGATGCCATATCCTATCTCCCTATCTTCCAGCTATGCCCGAGTCATCCAGGGTAACCCCTGTGGTCGCCCCATAGCTATGTGCTGCCATCCCCAACACTAGCAAAAAGCTACACCCAACACCCTTCCATCGATGGTAATGGATCTCGTACAACTCATCGTAGAGTTGTGCCAGTAGTGTAGTACCCCATGCCATCACTAGTGGCTCCACCATAGTGCACCTCACCAGCGCAAACACTATCTCCACCAGGTTCCATGGGAACCTCACTCTAGAAGAGTCAGGTAATAGCATATTGGAGATGAGCATCATGAGTAGTGTATGCCTCACCCCCAATACCTTCACCTCATGCCAGAATCCTACCAGCATACCCCCCTTCAAGCAGTCCAGCTCTGCCATCTCTAGATCATAACTGAAGTACCTCTCGAGCACTATCTATCTCTGGTCTCATGGTGTCATGTGGATCGGCCACCCTTCTATCAAAATCTGAAGAATTTGATAGATGTCCTCAAGCATCACCATCATCTCCCTAGTGGGTAGGTGGAAGGTATTGGTGCATGGATCCCATAGATCAATTAGGGCAGTCAGATATGCATGGTCTCCTATAACAACCTCTAACCGGGTCACCTGCTTGAGGTCGATGGCATCCAACCATTCCCAGTCCTCTATGGTCAAGGCATCCCTCATGGAATCAAAGAGAGTTGGTACTCGATATCGACTCCTCACCACCTGGCAGGGATAAGCAACTCAATAATGCAACACCAAAATGGCCTCGCATGGCCCCAAAAACATTCAAAAGAAAAGATCCAAAATGGCCCCTCTTTGAGGCCAGTTTGTGGCCATTCCTCCCAAGAAACGCCCCCAACCCTATGGCCAGCCCATCAAGGGATGGCCTATGATCAGCCCACACTAGCCATCCCATCTAGGGATGACTCCAAAAAATTGGGCTCAAAAAGGCCTTCAGGCCATCAAAAAATAGCAAAAACAATGCAAAATTGGACCTATAAAATGCAATTTAATTGCACAAAAACATGGATAAAACACAAAAATTGGTACATATCTCATAAATTAGGTTTAATTACCTATAATCTAGTGTGATATGCTTCCAAGTCAAAAACATACCATAAAAGCAAAAAAATCAACTCCTAACACTAGGAAAATGCAATAAGAGAGACTTGGCATACCTGTCTCGCACCGGCTCCTCCACTGGCTGAGTCCGCTCACTGACTCATGGTGACTATGGGATGAATTTGACAGCACTTCGCTACTCAGAATCACTCTCCTACTCCTCACCTCTCAAACTGCCAAAGAAAGCATGCACAAATGAGCCTAACCTTCATATTTTGGGTTTATATAAAGATGCAGGGGTCACCACCATCCCAGGGTGGGATGAGTGCACATTTGGCTGACCGTGCCACCCTGGGATGGTGGTAGAACATGCCCTCATCCCACCCTAGGATGGTGGTAGCAAAAATAGGCCAAAACAACCCAAAATGACCCAAAACAGGTCCAAAACTGCACCAAAACAGCTCAAATTGGGTCCAAATTTCACATAGATCAAAATGCAACCATGAGGATCCTAGGAGGGATGGAAAATTTGTTAATTCATGCCCTAAGAAGGCCATTGTGGCTGGACCACCCCTCGGGCATGTAGTTTTCAGCTCCTTTCCTCCAGGAAAACCCAACAAAGTCACCAAAATCCTCTTCCAATTGCCTTATTTTTCAAGGCATAAAACTGAAGGTAAGCATAACACAAGTCAATTGGGTCAAGCGACTCATCACTTTTCTCACTGGTCATTCCCTCATCGACTCATCACTTGAGGGGGTAGTCATACTCAGTCCAAATCAGCAAGCACACACTCAATTATGCGAATTGCATTCGTTCAACGAATCTTCGATAAAGACAATCATGCTCCTGCTTGGGGCAGCAAACAAGCACACAATATCACATCATAACGCTTGAAATTACTGGCATCATGAAGTCATGGGCCCTGTCCCTTCATGATAGACAATGTTCAAGCATAGGCATGCTCATTTAATGAGTCAAAAACAAGGATTCAAGAACACACGCCCTTTCCATGATTGGGGCATCTAAAGTTGGTTAGGTTATCGAGTAACCTTAATCATTCCACATTTTAGTCATCTATTTTTGCTCAATGCTATGCTGCACACAATGCATCTCAAAAAGGGGCATCTATAGACACTAAAATATGGTTAACCCGATTAAGCACCCACAAACAATGATCAAATTGACATCATATGGCCCCTTGGGCAGCCCTCAGGAGGCTCATAGTGGTTCTAGCCACTTCGAAAGGGTTTTTGGAGGCTACTGGCCCAATTTTGGGAGGTTTTGGCCCAAAATTCACCACCATCCCACCCTAGGATGGTGGCAGATTCCCACCATCCCACCCTAGGACGGTGGTGAGCCATCATCCCAAGGTGGGACGATGAGCAAGTTTGACCCAAAAAAAGTCAAATCTAGGACATTTGGCACCCAAAAACTACCATTTAGCACGCCATATGGAGCATGCAGGTCAGAGGGCACTGAGTCCTTATGACACACTTCTTAATGGAGGCCCAAATTGGATATTCTCTTCCACACCCATTGCATGCCTCCCGTTTGACAAGTGGCACCTCCTGCCATGCATGCCCTTGCATGCCTTTTTGCACATGAGCCCCTTTGGGCTATAAAATGGATACATGGTCCACACAAAAATAAGGAGAGGAGTTCTAGGATCTGCAATGGAGTGCTGCCGAGATTTCTCCCCAACTTATTGAGCTTTCTTGCCCTCGAAATCTCCTCTTAGCGAAGGAGGTTACCGGGTGACTTCAAGAGGGCCTTTTGAGCGTAACTTTTCCATCCGGGTGAATTTCTTCACCAAATTCGATGAAAACACCCCCTATAGTGTTTAGGATCATTCCCCAGAGATATTGGTAGCAAAATGTGGGCAGAATTGGTGGGTATCCCTTCCCAGGGTGCCCCCCAATTAGTTGCAGTCACCACCGTCCCCCGGGATGAGGACAAATACTTGCACAATTTTATTACTATTTTTTAATTATATTATTCTAGACTATCATATGATGCTGTGGTTTAAATTTCATGCAATTTGGAGTTAAATTGACCGAGTTATAGCATTTTTAAGTTTTTGCAGGTCCGTAGGGCCCATCCGGGCACCCCAGTTGTATGCAGGTGGATCTGGGCCTCAATTTGAAAATATAACCATATGGGTTGTCTTGAAATGTCCATTTATGCATTCTTTCCAAATTTCATGAGTTTTGGATATGTTTAGGTTCGGGATTTGCTTGTCTTGGTTTTCGTAGGTTGCAGGCGGGCAGCGCAAAATCGAGGGGTCTACGGATGCAATTTCTGATCTATTTTTGGTGATATCCTCTCAAAACATCCTCTTTGACATCTCCACAAATTTTCAAGTCATTCTGAGTTGATTTGATATAGTTTTAATATATGCGTTATTTTGCCCCTGTGGGGATTGCATGTTTTCCACCATACACCCTTGCTATTTGACCCCTTTGGCTTCCTTGTGTGCAGGTGCAGGTTATTAGAAGGCATTGGGAAGGAATATCAGACATCAGATATTGAAGATACAAGCAGCGGTGGCATTGGCCCGCCCACCTCGATTGTGGGTATGAGGAAAAGCACTGGATGTGCACCTTGATTCCTTGGAGGAATTGATCCTTGGGCACCCCAAAAATTGTAACAATTGTATCACCTTTTGAGCCCTCAAGGGGACTTCTGTGTAACCTTGGATTTGATCCACCCAATTAATAAATAAGACACTCATTTCATTTCATTCTTTATTGCTTGGTATTGCTTCATTTTCATATGCATGCTTCCGTTTGATGCTCATGTGCAAGATGGGATAGATACACATATTGTTTCTCTTAATTAGGTGCACCACTTTTCCCTACTTCAATTAGTATTAGTAATATGAATAAATTATACTATTATCAATGTTGTTTTTATGGATATTAATGGGTTAATATAAACTAGGCTTAGAAGGGGTACATTTTTATGTATTCAAGTTATTAAAAGAAAAAGAAATTGTGGCATAATTTGAATTATTGATTGTTGGAAATATGGATCCTGGGAAATATTTCCAACATTCTCAAATGTTACCTTACTAAGATGTAACGAGCCTGAAAAAATAAACCACCCCAATGGTTGATCTTTAGGATGATTTTTTATATTATTTGAAGGAGATTTTGATAGGGAAGAATGATGATTAGGTGGGAAAAAATCTTGCTTCTAGGATGCTACTTTGCAGGAGTTGATGGACCAAAATTGTGGATAATAAGGTGGGTAACCTAGATGCTACATTCCTATGTTTGGATGTTGTTTGCTTAATTAATATTATACACTCTAGTTTGTTTGATCACTACTTTTTTGAGCTAGTTTTTTAGTTTAAGTAAGGTGGTATATGTCTATAGTACATTAGTCCCCTTTACTTACTATTGTAGTGTTGTATTCATTTGCTCAATCATAGTGGATTTGAGTTGTTGGTTAGATCCTAGATGTCTTCTTGATTGAGTGGATTATGTAGGTATTTATTGTTTTGGGTTATATTATAGATAATATTTGTAAGCCTATGTTTTGTTTCACCTTGGTTTGTTGGAAGGTGTCGGAAGTTGTAGGTTCCTATACCACCATCTTATTTATCTATGTTAGATTTTAAGGATATATGCAGTGGGATAAAACAATCATATATCCTAATGAGATGTAGAAAATATGAAAGAGAGTAATTTTGTAATATGAATGAAATATACTCTAAATGGAAAGTGGAAAAAATACAATGTATTATGGAGGTGATGATCACTCCATGAATATAAGCTAAATAACTACATTGTACTCCATAGATGAGTTCTGCAACTATCTACTACTCTCTACTATAATGAACTTGATATCTGAACTTGATACATGAGCTTGATACATGATATATCACTATGAGGCCCTTTATATAGGAAGATATAGTTCTTAGCCAACACTCTACCTAGCTATACAAGGGAACACCTTGTACATTACAACTTGCACATTGACACTTGTGCATTTAATACATTGCTTGAAGTAGCTAGCTAACTTCCCCCTAAAGTAATCTCCTACTCTAACTATGTACAAAAGTTTACATTTACATGACCCAAATGATGTAATAAACTCTAACTCTAAAATCCCCATGTATTACATTATTTGGGTATTTAATATTTCAATATTCAATATGGTTCTTCTTATTGATATGTTCTTTATCTTGATTTGATCCTTTCTATTCTCTTTAATTCACATTGCACTATATACCTCCTTGAATTGGTTCCTCTTCATCTTTATTGGAGTAAGTACTTTCATAGGTGGATGTACTATCACTTGATTCTTGCAAGAGTATTTTCTCCTTGCTATTGTCCTTATAATCATTCTATGTATCCGATATAGAAGTTTCTAAACATACACTTAGAGCATCATGATAAGATTTTGAGTTAGTAGAACTTGAAGTACTAATACTGCAAGATGATTAAAATATCTTTGCTAGGGATGATTCATCCATTTCTATTTTTAGTTTAAGTAATTCTATCAATCCTCTCTATTCCACATTTTCATCCTTATAACATTTGAATGTAAGTAGTGCCATGTATAATATACTTCCATATTATAAAGGAATTTGAATTTCATTCTTTCCATTATCAATTGCTTTAGTGAGTTGAGCATGTAGATAATGCTCCATCATTTCAAACCTGTCTTTTAAAGCTTCACTATGTATCCTTTTTGAAGTAGGATCTAAGTTTCCTTCAAAATTTATAAGTGAATTCTTGATTCCACTTTTTATGACACTTGCTCTTTCCTTTCTAATATTTTTTTTCATATCATTGTTTACTGTATTACTTGAGGCACACATCCTTATAACTCCCTAGATTAGATAGTGCATTAAAATAATATTTCTTGCAATTGTAGATATGTATTTGATAGAAGTACTTTGAATTCTCTAAATTGAATCTTTGAATTAATCCACCTTATGACTCCCTAGTTTAGAGTATATGAACATGATTTGATAAAGCCTTTATAGAACTTCGGTTTTGCAAAAACCTTATTATTCCCAAGATATTGATTACTTGATAAACTTTGATAGATGCTATTATTATCAAGTTTTGTAGAATACCTTATGACTCCCTAGTGATTTTGGATATCCTAAAGTGCTTTTGGGAATAGTAGTTCAATTTTAGGTTGATTTTGTAATGTTTTGTAAATAGCAAAAATCAACTTCTATTACACCTTATTTCTCCTATTGAACTTAAGCACTTTCTAATTTGATGAAGTTCTAATGGATGGATTTATTTTGTTCCTTTAATGTGATTTTAAGACAAGTATACCAATTAAATCCAACCCTTAATATCCCTTAATGAAATTCCTTTTATAGATTTTGATATTTCATTATTTAATGTTTCTAATTTTGGAATATTAGAAAACAATAATATTTGAGATAATGAAGAACACAAGCTTATACTGAGAGGGGGGGTGAACAGTATAAGATCACTTTTTACTTTTATTTCCAAAATAGTATTAATTAATATAATCAATGGCAATATCAATAACAATAACCAAAGCAATGCACAAATCATCACACACAATAGAGACACCAATTTAACGTGGTTCACCCAATGTAGGCTACATCCACAGAGAAAATATTTCACTAAATTTTCTCAATCAATCTCTTGGGAGTCATTTCCCTATTACAATGTTTATGGACCTCTGTCCAAAGGAGATGCTATTCCCCTAATTTTTTTTTGTGTATCTCTATCCACAGGAGAATTTCTTCTCATCTGCTTTGGTTGGTTATCCTCTAGAATCCTACTGCCTCCACTACACTGGCTTGTGGATCTCTCTCCACTAAAGAATCTTGTCCCCACTCAGAAGACCTATCCTCACTGCCTTGGCTGATGGATCTCTATACACTGGAGACTATTGTTCTCTCTGATCTGTCACATCCAAAGCTTTGTCTCAATTCTATACTAAACATAGTCGAGTCAGTCTAGCACAAATCTAATCAACTCTTGTACTAAACATAGTCCAGTCAGTCTAGAACAAGTCTACTCAACAAGCTCACTCAAATTTGAACTAAACATAGTTCATTCGGTCTAGCATTAATCTACTCAACTCTTGTACTAAACATAGTCCAGTTGGTCTAGCACAAGTCCACTCAAATATGCACTAAACACAGTCCAGTCGGTCTAGCACAAATATGCTCAATAGGTCCACTCAAAACCTACTCAAATATTCTCAACAAGTCCACTCAGAACCTGCTCAAATCCTCAACAGGTCCACTCATAACCTGCTCAAATCTTCTCAATAGGTCCACTCAGAACATGCTCAAATATTATCAACAGGTCCACTCAAAACCTGCTTAAATATTCTCAATAGGTCCACTCAGAACCTGCTTAAATCTGCTCAACAGATCCACTTAGAACCTGCTCAAATATTCTCAACAAGATCACATAGAACATGTCCAAATATACTCAATAAGTCCTCTTTAGGACTTAACCAAATATGTATCGTAAGCTTCCACAAAAGCTCACACAAAATCAGTCCATAAGTTTTCTCAAAGACTTACCTCAAATCTGCTTAACAAGTCCACACAGAACTTGTCCAATCTCATAGAAACATAAAGAGAATTGTTAGAGACTCAATATGTTCTACACTCAATGCTCAATCACTATCTCAATTCAATATCATAGAAGCATAAAGTAATTGTTAGAGACTCAATATGTTCTATACTCAATGCTCAATTGCTTTCTCAACTCAATCACATAGAAACATAAAGAGAATTGTTAGATACTCAATATGTTCTATACTCAATGCTCAATTAATTTCTCAACTCAATCACATAGAAGCATAAAGAGAATTTTTAGAGACTTAATATGTTCTATTCTCAAAGCTCAATCTCTTTCACAACTCAAATCAGAATATAAGATAGTTTTCTTTATGGAACTTGAAAAATCACTTCATAAATCCACTTGACTAGGCTCAGTCAACTCTACTCAACCAATAACTCAATAAACAACCCTTTCTCTCAAACCCTAGTCCAAGCATGTAAACACCAACTCAAAATATTTCCAACAATGCTCAACACCAAATATCACATAACAATGATACTCATGATCTTTCCAAACTCTAGTTCAAGTTCTTTGCATAAAAACTCACTTTAACAACCATGCTTATAAAACATTCTTCACATAACAATGATCTAAAAAAAAATGCTTATCAAACAAGGTTTTAACCACAACTCTTAATTTCAAAAAACCTTGAAGCATTAACTCAAACACTTCACTCAACCAATGATCTCAACAACAATGCTTATCAAACAAGGTTTTAACCACAACTCTTAATTTCAAAAAACCTTAAAGCATTAACTCAAACACTTTTGAAAAGGAAACCCTAATCAAATCCTTTTCACTCCAAACTTAATTTTCAAGAAAGCCAATCAATCAACTCAACTAAGGAAAAAATTTCCCATACCTTTTTGTTTGACAAGGAGTTGATCTCACAAATATGCCATTCTCACAATTACTCTTTTCAATATCAATAAGGGTTAGAAGACTTTAATAATAACACTATGCAAAATTATGATCCATAATACACCTTATTATTCCAACTCAAAAATAACATTCATCATAGTCTTCTTTAAAAGAAATAAACCTTTAAAAGAAATTAATACTCAATAGGCTTAATATATCATTATATAAATTAAGCCTCCACACAATCTCCTTATTACTCTTAATAACAAATCCTTAAATAATATCACTTCATAAAACCAATCCCTTAATAATAATTTTCTAACACTCCTTATTCCTCATTATAATTTATTTCATTTAATTACCTTTTAAAACCTTTAAAAACCCTTATTACTCCTAACATGCATTAATAACAAACCTTAGGCAATTAATTAAAAATAAATAAAAAAATACCTTTGTACTTGGTGGGTTTTGAACCCCTCACCAACACTTCCACGAATGCCCTAGCCGTGGGCTCCAAACAATGTGCACCCTACGCATGTTTGAAACAAAGAAATGGCTTCATGCCCTATTAACCTTCAAATGACACCTTTCAAAAAATGAACAACCAAAAATTTTCACCCTTCAAACACCTCAACAGGATTTGAATGTGAGTCCTCTACCCCACAAGCGCCTTAACACCACGTGCACTACCAATGGACCACCGTTTCCACATTTCTTGGAACCTCAAAGCCCCTTGACTTTTTTCTTATGCCTTCAGATGAAAAAAGGTGTTTCATATTATTCCACGTAGACCCTATGAAATTCACAATATTCGTAAGAGTGAAAATTAAAATCAATTAAGGCATATCTTTTTCAAAGGTCTTTGTGGTATCGTTTTATACACGAAGTAATATTTGACTTCGAATGTCAGTGCTTCGATTTATTTGATGTTAGCACTAATTAAAACCTTTAAGAGTGGGGATTTGATGTGATGACATCAGCCCATCATTTATTATTTATAAAGTTAAATATAAATATTTAACCTTTATAAATTATATGTATAAAATATATTTATAAATATAAAATTTGGCTTATTAAAGCCATCCATGGGTTTTAATATTGCATTCCATTTGATGCCTTTCTACCAACATGGGTCCTTTAAATTCTTGGAGGACTTAATGAAACTGATTTGATCTTCCATGATGGGTTTACCACTGACCCTCATAAGATGATATTTTTCCCACATATTTCACAATCTTTTGCATTGTTTTTGGTGCCAACAAAGATGTGTTCCATGTAATTAATGATCCCTTACTTTGTTCACTTGGGTAACAATGATGATATTTCACCTTGACATCAATGAAAACTAGAATAGATCAAAATGTCCAACAATATCCCCCTTTGTCATTAATGGCAACCCATATTATTTTTACTGAAATTTTGACTTTTTTTATCTTGATCCCCTGGGAAATTGCTCCCCCTAGCTCAATTCTCTCTCAAATATCAAATCTCTCCCCCTTTTACATCAATGACAAAGGTCACCTTTGGGGTTCAAGGCTAATATTGAGCCTCTTAGCTTAGCCCCTCACCCACATCCTTTTGAGGTGGTTAATTATGGTATGGGAGTATTTCTACTCCCCGAAAGCACTATTCTTTACCTTTATCCTTTTCTCATATTTTCTAATTTTTTTGATTCCTCTGAATGTTTCTATATGTGTCATAATTCTTGTTCATGTCATAATTCATGTTCCCATCTATATTCATGTTCTTGTTCCTATTCACATCCATATTCTTGTTATTGTTCATGTTTCTGTTCTCATTCATGTTCCTAATCTTGGTCCTATTTTTGTTCTTGTTCATGTTCATGTTCCTGTTCCTGTTCCTGTTCCTGTTCATGTTCTTGTTCCTGTTCACACTTATTTCCAGAATATCTGCTCTACACCATTTTTTTATGTGACCATCATTATTGCACTTATAACACTTAATGTTATTATTCCTTGGAGGTGCAAATATCTTAGGATTTCTCCTAGTGAATCCATATCCTCTTCTTTCATGAACCCTGCAATTCATTGCCTTATGACCAAACTGATTACATGAGTAGAAATACCCATGGAAAATTTGTCTATTCCCATATTCTTGTCTTTCATGTGTCCTACATCGTGAAGCCATGTGCCCAAACCTGTGACATGAGAACCATATTCCACTAAAGAAACCCTACTATACCCCATTGGTCTCTTAGTCTTTTCTACCTGGTTCCTGTTCCATATGTTTCTTACATGTGCATTGTTCCTTTCCTTGTTGAAATTTCTATTGTCCAACTTATCCTTAGGAGTATCACTCTCTCTTTTACTTACTTCTTTTGACACTTCTTCTTTTATGGTGTTTGAGATTTACTCTCCTTTTATTGCTTCCTATTTCCCTTGTTATTCTTTAGAACTAAGTCCTATTATGGTGACTGATGACCTATTTGCATTGATAATCCTATCCAAAGTCTTTGAATTTTACTCAAACTTGTGTAGCTTGTCCTTAGAACCTTTTAATTCCATACTTAGTGAGACTATCTCATGCTCTAATATTTCACACTCTAGATCTTTTTTTGTTAATTTTTTGGCCATTCCTTCTTCAATTTATCTTATCTCTTCAACTTTGATTTTGAAGTTAGTGAGTTCTTGTAGAAACCTTGCTTTTGATTTATCATCTTATTGAGCTTGAACCCTTAATACTGAGTTTTCCATTTTTAATTCTTCAAGAGTAACCATAAGTATTTCACATTCTATCTCTTTTACTTTTGATTGTTCAACCATACCTTTTTCAACTCTTCTTACCTTTTCAACCTTAGATTTCAATTCAAAAAGATCTTGTAGAAGCTTTGTCTTATATTTCTCATCTTCTTGTATTTGACCCTTCAATTCTAAATTCTCCCTTTTCAATTCAACTAGTTCCTTAAGAGTGGATTTCTCTTTTTATTTTTTTGAATCTTCTATAGGAGCATTTTATTATAATACTGAAAGTAGAGTTTCTTCTTCATACATATTATCCTTTCTTGAACCAACCTCTATGATTTAATTTTTGAAAATGTCATCTTCATCTTCACCGCTACTAAACCCATTGCAATAACCTGCATCATGTCCGATTTGACCATAAAAAAAATATTCTTGTGGACAGTAAGTTGCATGGTGACTTGTGTTCCCACATCTAGTACAAAAATTTATCAGTCTAGATATTTCTCCATTACTTGATTCATCTCTTGAATCTATTTCTATTTTTTCCTCCCAACACAACAATATTAAACTCATCTTCCTTTTCTTTCATGACCATGTGTGTTATTTTTTTCTTGTATCTCATGGTTTTGCCTTTGCCTTTCTTTGCCATTTGTGTTCTTACAAGATTTTCCTTCAGGCTGTTAAACCATTTTCAAAGGAACCAAATATGATACCAATTGAAGAACACAAGCTTATACTGAGAGGGGGGTGAATAGTATAAGACCACTTTTTACTTTTCTTTCCCAAATAGTATTAATCAATATAATCAATGGCAATATCAATATAAATAACCAAAGCAATGCACAAATCATCACACACAATAGAGACACAAATTTAACGTGGTTCATCCAATGTGGGTTACATCCATAGAGAAAATATTTCACTAAATATTCTCAATAAATCTATTGGGAATCCTTTCCCTATTAAAATGTTTATGGACCTTTGTCCAAAGGAGGTGTTGATCCCCTAAATTTGATTTGTGGATATCTATCCACAAGATAATTTCTTATCCTCTACTATGGCTAGTGATCCTCTAGAAGACTACTACCTCCACTGCACTGGCTTGTGGATCTCTCTCCACTGAAGACTCTTGTCCCCACTCAGAAGACTTATCCTCACTATCCTGGCTGATGGATCTCTATCCACTGGAGACTATTGTCCTCTCTCCTCTAGAAACTCCAAATACTTGTCTCAATTTTGTACTAAACACAGTCTAGTCGGTCTAGCACAACTCTGCTCAACTCTTGTACTAAACATAGTCTAGTTAGTCTAGCACAAGTTTGCTCAACAAGCTCACTCAAATTTTCACTAAACACAGTTCATTCGGTCTAGCACAAATATGCTCAACTCTTGTACTAAACACAGTCCAGTCGGTCTAGCACAAGTCCACTTAAATTTACACTAAACACAGTCCAGTTGATCTAGCACAAATATGCTCAATAGGTCCACTCAAAACCTACTCAATTCTGCCTAACAGATCCACTCAGAACCTGCTCAAATTTGCTCAACAAGTCCACTCAAAACCTGCTCAAATTTTCTCAACATTTCCACTCAGAACCTGCTCAAATATTCTCAATAGGTCCACTTAGAACCTGCTCAAATCTACTTAATAGGTCCACTCAGAACCTACTCAAATCTACTCAATAGGTCCACTCAAAACCTGCTCAAATCTACTCAATAAGCTCACACAATCAATAAGTCCTCTCTAGGACTTAACCAAATTTGTATTGTAAGCTTCCACAAAAGATCTCACAAAATCAGTCCACAAGTCTTCTCAAAGACTTACCTCAAATATGCTTAACAAGTCCACACAGAACTTGTCCAATCTCATAGAAACATAAAGAGAATTGTTAAAGACTCAATATGTTCTATACTCAATGCTCAATCACTATTTCAATTCAATCTCATAGAAGCATAAAGAGAATTGTTAGAGACTCAATATGTTCTATACTCAATGCTCAATTAATTTCTCAACTCAATCATATAGAAGCATAAAGAGAATTGTTAGAGACTCAATATGTTCTATACTCAATGCTCAATTACTTTCTCAACTCAATCACATAGAAGCATAAAGAGAATTTTTAGAGACTTAATATGTTCTATTCTCAAAGCTCAATCTCTTTCACAACTCAAATAAGAATATAAGACAGTTTTCTTTATGGAACTTGAACAATCACTTCATACATCCACTTGACTAGTCTCAATCAACTCTACTCAACCAATCACTCAATAAACAACCCTTTCTCTCAAACCCTAGTCCAAGCATGTAAACACAAACTCAAAATGTTTCCAACAATGCTCAACAACAAATATCACATAACAATGATACTCATGATCTTTCCAAACTCTAGTTCAAGTTCTTTGCATAACAACTCACTTCAACAACCATGATTATAATATATTTTTCACATAACAATGATCTCAACAACAATGCTTATCAAACAAGGTTTTAACCACAACTCTTAATTTAAAAAGACCTTGAAGCATTAACTCAAACGCTTCACTCAACCAATGATATCAACAACAATGCTTATCAAATAAGGTTTTAGCCACAACTCTTAATTTCATAAAACCTTGAAGCATTAACTCAAACACTTTTGAAAAGGAAATTGTAATTAAATCCTTTTCACTCCAAACTTAATTTTCAAGAAAGCCAATCAATCAACTCAACCAAGGAAGAATTTTCCCATACCTTTTTGTTTGAAAAGGAGTTGATATTAGAAATCTGCCATACTCACAATTACTCTTTTCAATCTCAATAAGGGTTATAAGACTTTAATAATAACACTATGCAAAATGATGATCCATAATACACATTATTACTCCAACTCAAAAATAACATTCATCATAGTCTTCTTTAAAAGAAATAAACCTTTAAAAGAAATTAATGCCTAATAGGATTAATATATCACTATATAAATTAAGCCTCCACACAATCTCCTTATTACTCCTAATAAAAAATCCTTAAATAATATCACTTCATAAAAACCAACCCCTTTAATAATAATTTTCTAACACTCCTTATTCCTCATCATTTATTTCATTTAATTACCTTTTAAAACCTTTAAAACCCTTATTACTCCTAGCATGCATTAATAACAAACCTTAGGCAATTAATTAAAAATAAATAAATAAATACCTTTGCACTTGGTGGGTTTCAAACCCCTCACCAACACCTTCGCGAACACCCTAGCCATAGGCTCCATGATCACGTGTGCCCCATGCACATATGAAATAAAGAAAGGTCTTCATGCCCTATCAACCTTCGAATGACACCTTTCAAAAAACAAATAACCAAAACTTTTTACCCTTCACATGCCTCAATGAGATTCAAACGTGAGTATTCTTCCCCACAAGAATCTTAACACCACGTGTGCTACCAATGGACCACCATGTCCACCTTGCTTGGAACCTCCAAGCCCCTCGAATTTTTGCTTATGCGATCAAACAAAAAATGGTGTTTTATATTCTTCCACATAGACACTCTGAAATTCGCAATATTCTCAAGAGCACAAATTAAAATCGATTAAGGCATATCTTTTTCAAAGTTCTTTGTGGTGTCCTTTTATACACGAAGTCATATTTGACTTCGAACGTTGGTGCTTCGATTTATTCGACATCGACACTAATTAAAACCTTTATGAGTGGGGCTTTGATGTGATGACATCAGCCCATCATTTATTATTTATAAAGTTAAATCTAAATATTTAACCTTTATAAATTATATTTATAAAATATATTTATAAATATAAACTTTGGCTTATTAAAGCCATCCATGGGTTTTAATATTGCATTCCATTTGATGCTTTTCTACCAACATGGATCCTTCAAATTATTGGAGGACTTAATGAAAATGATTTGATCTTCCATGATGGGTCTACCACTGACCCTCATAAGATGATATTTTGCCCACATATTTCATAATTTTTTGCATTGTTTCTGGTGCCAACAAAGATGTGTTCCATTCAATTAATGACTCCTTCCTTTGTTCACTTGAATAACAATGACAATATTTCACCTTGACATAAATGACAACTAGAATAGCTCAAAATGTCCAAAAAATAATAGAAATTTAATTTCCATGTAGCAATCCTTATTTCTCCTAAGTTTTTTGTTTTGTTTTTAAATTTACATGGTGGAATCGGTTGCCGCCATGAATCCGGGTAGGATGTCCAGCTTTTTATGGCCACCACAGTATTCTACGTTGTTTGCCCCAGAATCTGCCACACAGATCTTCATGCAGTATGCCTTTATAACCACCATGCCACAATCATTTTAAACCTTTTACGCCATTGAAAGAACCAGGAAAGAGACAAGCATTCAGTTCGGCGAGGCCCGATATTTCTCCTAAGTTTTAAATTGCAAATATTAAGCTATTTGTTATGTATGGCTACCTTTTAATTTTTGCTTTCAAATGTTGTTTATTTTCCAATTGTTTCAAAATTTTATCATAATCCTTATAACTGCCTTAATTAAAGTAATTAAAATAATTTCTTACCTTTATAATGCTACAAACTCTACGTATTCAACACAAAATTTAGACATGATTGACAACGCTCTTTAATGTTGTTCTTGAATTCTTTCTATGGCAAATGGTAGTAGACTCTCCTTTGATTATGTAGCACCCTAAAATTGGCACGATTAAAACCTTAGTAAAAAGATAAAATGTTAAAATTTGAATTTCAACCCCAAACTACCCGTTAAACCGCCTTTTACCCGCTTTCCCCATTTTTTGCACCATTTTTAAGATTTGTTTTGATCGTTGGATGATATCGTCGCCGATTAGACGAAATAGTCCCCGATCTGACGAATTTGTCTGGAATAGAACATCCAGACGATTTCATCCTAAAACCGAATTTTCATAATTAGCTTTTGTTTCAATAGCCTCTCCAACTCGGGTAGAAGCATGTCTACGCGGTTGGAGATTTCCCTGTTGGAGATATCCCAGATTAGGATGATCCCCAACCTCCCAAACCTCTTTTTAATCCTATATAAAATAGGATTTTTCTAGTTTATCCCCTTGCCTCCCTGCCTAATTCTTGCTGATTCTCCCTAAACTCCCAACCCATTTTTTGACAAGATTTCATTGCAAAGTTAGCTCTTTATTCCTTCGTATTATTGCTTGCATTTGGCATTTTGCATTGTTTTATTGCAGGAATTCTACTATTTTCAATTGAGGCTAGCTTGGATCGTCGCAAACGATCTCGGATGATTGCGGATGATTTCGTATGATTGGAGGCGATCCTGACTGTAGTCCAGATTGAGGGTTTTCCGAGTTTAGAGTTTGCATTCTCTTAAGGCTTTCTGCATTTTTCATAATATATCTCTGCACTGTTTTAGGTTATTATGTTTTATGCATCTTGGAGTTCACCTCATTTAGTATAATTGCATGATAAAGGTAAAATCAATCATTAAATTTACTGTATTTCCTCATTTGTTATTAGACACTATTATCTAGGCAAGTTTGTTGTTATTTCTATCACTATCCTTTGCTTCTGCATTTTCATATTTTGTATTTTGTGTCTATTTCTGTGATTGCAGGTGTCTGATGGATTCGTCTGACGAATTCATCAGATTTCAGGTGATTCTGTTCTATTTCAGACGACCTTCTGTGATTTGAGATGATCTTGAGAAATATCAGATGATAATGTGCAAACTGAGATGATCTGAACTGCTACAAGACTCAGAATCTCCATCAAACATCCGAAATCAGGTATGAATCCTTCTGGTTAGCATATTCTCTATAATTTGCATTTATTTCTATTTTCTGTATTCATTGAAATCCGCATTGGCATATAGAATAGTTTAGATTCATATTGGCCAAACCTAGGAGTTGAATGATCAAGCATAAAAATGAACACATCAAACACACTATCAACCTAGGTGTGGAAAATGCCATTCAAAATTTTCCTAGTGAACCCACCATACATCAAAAATTCACCCTTATACATCTCCCCCGAGAGGCGGGACCTTAAAAGGGCCCCTCAGTCCGATGTATTGTCCCATACTTTTCACATACCCCTTCCAAGCACGAATCCTATAGCCTGAAGGTAAGGGTGCAAAAAATTTGGAATGATATGTCCTTCAATTTAACATTTGCTTGCACTAATAATATTGTTGAATATGAAGCTCTTATCCTTGGATTACGAGCTACCTTGGCATTGAAAATCAAAATTTTATTGGTTTTTGATGATTCCCAACTTGTCATAAATCAAATCAATGATGTTTATCAGACCAGAGATGACAAATTACGCCCATATAAAGCATATGTTTTGCGGTTGTTGTCCTTGTTTGATAAAGTTACTTTGGAAGCTATTCCTCGAACTAGCAATCGTGCGGCTGATGCTATGGCTGCAGTTGCATCTCTTTTACCCTTGGAGTTAGACGATGAATATGCTACCATCATTATTCGTCAACTCTAGGAACCCGCTTCAAGCAAATCATGTTTAGAACCTTTGGATGTGTTTCTCATCAACGAAACAACTCCTAAACCCTAGTATACTGATATATTTAATTTTTTGCAGAAAGGAACCTTCCCTGATGGTTCCACTAGCAACCAGCGTAGGTTATTACATAGATAAGCAAGTTGCTTTGTGATTATTGGTAATACCTTGTATATAAGATCTTTTGAAGGCATCTTATTGAGATGTTTGAATTTAGAAGAATCCAGATCAGCTTTAAATGAAGCCCACAATGGATCTTGTGGGGGACATTTTAGTGGTAGCGCCATTGCTAAGAAACTCCTTCGGATATGATATTTTTGGCCTACCATGGAAACTGATGCACATAATTATGTGCGACATTGCGACAAGTGCTAGAAACACGCTGACCTTGTCCATGCACCTACGCAAGAGCTGTAGGCTATTTCATCTCCTTGGCCCTTTTCCAAATGGGGCCTACACATCATTGGAAAAATCAACCCTGTGTCATCCGATGGACACAAATTCATCATAACTGCCACTGAGTATTTCACGAAGTGGGTTGAAGCTATGCCATTAGCTTCCTACACTGGAACACAAGTTTCCAAGTTTGTTTTTAATCAAATTATTTGTAGGTTTGGAATTCCTGCCAATCTCATTTCTGATAATGGAACTTGTTTCAAAAATAAAGATGTCAAGAAATTATGTCAAAAATATAAAATTCAACATCGCTAATCCACTCCCTATTATCCTCAGGGTAATGGTCAAGCAGAAGCATCTAACAAAACCTTAATCAAAATTCTCAAAAAATTGGTCAATAAAATCGGTCGAGACTGGCACATTTAGTTATATCCTACTTTGTGGGCCTATCAAACTAGTGTTTGAACCCCCACTGGAACTTCACCTTTTGTCTTGGTTTATGGTGTTGAAGCCATTTTTCCCTTTGAATTAAAGTTCATTCTTTAGCTCTACTACTTCAATATACTGAAGTAGGGGATGAATATCGTGCTGGCAGATTTAGTCAGCTAGAACTTCTAGATGAAAAGCACATCAATGCTTTGGAGCATCTTCGCGCCTACCAAAACAAGCTTAAGAGAGCATATCTTAAGAAAGTTCATCCTCGATCCTTTGAGATTGGTGACCTTGTCTTAAAAGAAAATAAAAAAAATACTAATGCAACTACAAACCTTAAAGGTAAATTTGAGCCCAACTGGCTTGGACCATATGTCATCACTGCTAAATTTGGATCAGGAGCATACAAATTATCTACCTTATATGGTAAAGAACTTAAAGAACCTATGAACATCATGCATCTTAAACGTTACTATGCATAAATATTGGTCATTTCATCATTGTATATATTTGTTTAAAACATTTCAAAAAACCACTATCTTGTATTTCTTTCAATTCATAAACTTAAAATATAAAAACACCAAAAACATCCAAATCATCAAAATCTTCAAAACCATCTTTTATCTTTGTACCTCTCAATTTGTGAAGTATTGCAGTTATATTTTCAATTATTTTGGATAAATTAGTATTTATTTGGAATCCCGCACTTTCACATTCACATGAATAAATCTCTTGATTTTATTTGTTATGATTATTCATCTCTCTTATATCAAAGCCCACAATGGAATTAAATAAATTTTTGAGCATAGATAACTGACTTGTTATTTACTTGAACCAAGCATATCTCTTCACATTAAAATGATTTCATTGCACATTCGATATGATGCTACATAGTAGAAATGGTTTCCTGAGTGACAAGTTTCCCCTGCTATCCTATCATGCACATGGTCTAGAATATTTGAGAATTGACAAAAGGACAAGCTCACCCCTACCCGGAATAAAAATCCCTTGCTCTACAACTAATCCGAGCAAGTATCCCTAGCATAGGAAGAAAAAAAAAGTTCAAAAAACAGAGAAAAAGAAAAAGTTTATTTCAGCATTATCTCAATTACCAAGCAAAAATACAAAAAAAAAAAAAAAGAGAAAGAAAAAGAAAAGATAAGCAAAAGTGAAAAGCAAAAGCAAAATACAATAAACTCCTTTCCCTACCCCTTGAAAAGAAAAGAAGGGTGAATGAGCTTGAATCCCTGGAATTCTCAATTATTTGAAAACTATGAGGTAAGCCCCATAACAGGTGGTTTGTGCCCAACCCGCTTGGCCTTGGGTAAATCCTAGCATGGCGATATGTCTGTCACATTAGCGACCTTCTTTTGTACAGACCTCTATCAGCTTATGGATTAGCTAGCTCTTGATAAACCTAACTTACATAGTAGTCTGGTATGGTTATATGCATATAAATCATGGTCAACGAACATTCATTTGGTCAAGGCAAATTACTTGTATCAAATTATCTTGCTCAAAATTGGTGAATGAACAATACAATCGCACACACATTTGTATTTGAGAGATTTTGTATCATTATGATAAATCAATATCGGTAATGAATTCACATTTTCACATGAGGATTCCTTATAAATCTACATTTCTCTTTGAGATAATTTAAGATATTTCTATAACTCTTTTTGGAATAATTTTATCCTTTTATTTCAAAATTCTTATTTTCTATAAGAGCAATTACATACATCTTCTCACAAAATCTCAAAAATAATTTCAAACAAAAGTTTTCATATTATTATTTTTCTGTTTATCAAAGGTCAAAAATGCATCTTGCAATAGAACCAACAATCTACTTTCTTCTTTGGATTTCGTGATGATGGTATAAGTTTATATCTATAATTCTATGCCTAGCGCAAACCATCGTTCTAATTTTCTTTTCCATTTATTTTAAAACAAAATTCATCAAAACATGTGACTTGCATCATTATGTTACACAATTATGCTTTACAAACAAATAAACACCTATCCTATTTCATGACATTATGTTCAAAATTCAATTTTTGCAACCATGGTATAAATTCTAAAGGAATTGTTCAACATTTTATCACACTTAGGAATTTATGCCTAGCAACATCATATTTTCATGCATACTATTTTTATGAAAATCTGAAAACAAATCATCAAACCATCATTATCTCCATCATTACAACACAAAGTCTTAAGACAGTCTCTTAAGCACTCTTTTACTTTTAACAATATTTCTATACTGGGATTAGCTTGACGACCGAGTGAGCGGCGACTCCATGAAATGGTCTATAATAGCGACAATGTACTTTGAAATTATTGTTAGAAGTCCCTTTTATTTTTTATCAAATCACACCACAACCACCAATTGTTTACATCAGATTATTTCATTTAAAATCTTACAACATGACATCAAAATTATAATATTTCAAAACGACATAATTATATGAATCCTCAATCCAATAAGCAAACAATTCAAACAGTAAAGCATCATAAAAACATATGAACAAGTCATATCATCAGAAACAAGATCATATATATATATATATATATATATCCAAAAATTATTTACATCATATCAAAACTGGATTGGTATGCCACAATCTATACCCTGGCATACTCAATCCTCTCAACAATATCTACAAAATCTATAGTCCATAGACACCTAGCCTAGAGAAGCTCTCGAGCTCTCAGCCTCATCTCCTCACCCACCCTGATGTGGAGGTGGTGGTCCCATAGAGGTCCAGGCTGTATCCCGGGTCCTCATCGTCGATCATGAGGATGTCCTCACCGATCCCATCATGATCGGCTCTGCAATAGGGGCTGGCAGTGGTACCCTCTGGTTCTCTAGAACCATGTGATAGTATAACCCCTGGTAGAATGCGGTCTGAGCAATAGACCATGATAGATCATCCCTACTCACCCCTCCACCCCGAGCTCTGAGCCGTGTAGCCTCATCCTGCAGTGTCTGCACCTGAGCCCGGAGGCGAGAAACCTCCACCCGGAGAGCCACTGTATCGCTGCTCTCCCCTACGTCGACACCCTTGCCCTTATCAGGCAATGGTGGTCTCTCCCCCTGCTATGAAGGGAGCCTCTCCTCCCTCCGCTCTGTCTCTTGTGGCCTCTATGGAGCCCGTGCCATCCTCTGGCATCTCTCCTGTAGAGACCGTCACTGCTCTCTCCCCTCGTGACCCCGTGCTACCTCAATAGCAGCCTGCCATCGCCTCCCCATCCGGTGCACCGTAGCATGTACTGGACCCTGCACCCTCGTCATCCAAGGAGGGTGAATGCCTACGTACCAGGCATCATAGCCATTAGCAACCCTGATGTCGTCACCATCCACTGGCTAGATGGGGGCATCATCTACATCTTGACTCTAGAATCGTTGCATATCTGGAGCCCCGCTCAGTGTAGTACTATCCTGAATAGTTCTGGAGTACTCATAATCCTTAAGAGAAGGGATCCCCTACTGTAGAATGAACTATCGCAGTACTCGGTCATAGCGATGGAGCTCTACCTCTTCCCGCTCCATCCTCAGCTAGCAGACTCGCCTGATGCGAGCCAGGTCCTGCCCATCCTATGCCCACCCAGGGTGCTCTCACCATAACCTCCAGGTGATTTGGTCTAGGATGAGGTCGTCTAGCAACCTTCATGACATTGGCAGATCTATCCATCACTGTGACCCTCTCTACAACCACCAGTAGAAAACCTGGGGCCTCTCCTAGTCAACACCTGTCAATGGGAACCCTATCGGCCTTCGCATCGCAATGTGCTCCCAGCACCAAACCTATAGCAATGATGTCAAAACCAGACATAGACCTCCCTTGTATACAACCCCATGCAGGATCCTATACAAGTGGTAGAGTAAAAAGCTCCCCCATGCAAATCTATACCCGTGGTCTCTCATGTCGTAGACTATGTCTGAGAGCACCCACGGTAGTCTGCATCCGCTCTGGTGGCACAATAGTAAGCCACCAACAACTCCTACCAAAACCTGTGTCAGCCTAGATGCCCCAGGCATCTGTCGTAGAGACTCGATGTTCACTCCGCCCTTCTCTAGGGTGAAGCTAGGGTCTCTAGTGAGTCTCATCATCGCCTGGCCCTGATTGGCTGTAGACATCATCAACCATCCCTTTATGGGGATCCTAATGATCCTCCATACGTCCTCTAGAGTGGGAGCCATCTCCCCTATCATTAACCCGAAGCAAGACGACCCCGGATACCACCTCTCTGCTAGAGCCGTCAATAGCCCTATATCAGTCGACACTTGTGGCATCTCTACCACATGTTGTAGGCCGACCAGTCCAAGTCGGTCACGCTCTGCCTGGTCAAGCGCGGCTATGTCATCCCTTAGCCTATCGTATTTCCATTCCCGGCTCTTTAGTAATCCCTTCTGCAAAACAAACAATAAAAACAACAACATCATTGATAACTCAAGCATGCAAATTAAACAACTTAAAATCAAGTTTAAAATGATATCGTCCATCATTAGATTATATCGTCCCAAATTGGAAAAAATCATCCTTTGTGAGGACGAAATCGTTTTCGATTTCGCAACTTGGGAATCGCCCCTTGTTGGACAAAATCGCCCCTAATTCGTCGATTTCGCCATCAGACGAAATCGACGATCTAGGGACAATTTCGATGAAATCGGGATGATTTTGTCCTGATGATGTCGATGGCCTAAAAATGCCCACGATGCCCCAAACAATCAAATTTAACTCAAACAACTTGCATAAAGTAATATTAAACCTAATCTACTAGGATTAGATCCTTACCCGTAGCCCGCGCCGGACCTCTGTCGCTCTGTGCACTGTCTCCACCATTTTCTTTTCTATAGAACTCTGGAACAGTCAAAGTGAATAGTAAAAATGAATTAGGGTTTTCCCTATTTTCTTATTTTATTCAAAATCAACAACATTTTAATTTTTGCTTTTTCGTGTTTTTACCTCAAACGTTCGATTTGGGTAAAAACACGGAGGGGGCACCATAGTCAGCAGTCATACGATTCGACCAAGAATCATCATCTAAAAAATTGAATAAATTTTTGCTTTCTCGTAAAACGAGAAAAACTCGTCTTTAACGCATTTTATTTGGAAAATTTGCTAAAGAGGGGGAAAAATGTAGCACCCTAAAATTGGCACGGTTAAAACCTTAGTAAAAATATAAAATGTTAAAATTTTAATTTCAACCCCAAACTACCCGTTAAATCGCCTTTTACGCGCTTTTCCCGTTTTTCGTGCCATTTTTAGGATTTGTTTTGACCGTTGGACGATATCGTCACCGATTAGATGAAATAGTCCCCGATCTGACGAATTCGTCTGGAATAGAACGTCCAGACGATTTTGTCCTAAAACCAAATTTTCATAATTAGCTTCTGTTTCAACAACCTTTCCAACTCGGGCAGAAGCGTGCGCGGTTGAAGATTTCCCTGTTGGAGATCTCCCAGATTAGGATGATCCCCAACCTCCCAAACCTCTTTTTAATCCTATATAAACTAGGATTTTTCTAGTTTATCCCCTTGCCTCCCTGCCTAATTCTTGCTGATTCTCCCTGAACTCCCAACCCCTTTGTTGACAAGATTTCATTGCAGAGTTAGCTCTTTATTCCTTTGTATTATTGCTTGCATTTGGTATTTTGCATTGTTTTTATTGCAGGAATTCTACTATTTTCAGTAGAGGCTAGCTTGGATCATCGCAGATGATCTCGGACGATTACGGATGATTTCGTACGATTGGAGGTGATCCTGAATGTAGTCCAGATTGAGGGCTGTCCGAGTTTAGAGTTTGCATTCTCTTAAGGCTTTCTGCATTTTTCATAATATATCTCTGCACTGTTTTAGGTTATTATATTTTATGCATCTTGGAGTTCACCTCATTTAGTATAATTGCATGATAAATGTAAAATCAATCATTAAATTTATTGCATTTCCTCATTTGTTATTAGACACTATTATCTAGGCAAGTTTGCTGTTATTTCTATCACTATCCCTTGCTTCTACATTTGCATATTTGGTATTTTGTGTCTGTTTCTGTGATTGCAGGTTTCTGACGGATTCATTTGACGAATTCATCAGATTTCAAGCGATTCTATTCTATTTTAGATGACATTCTATGATTTGAGATGATCCTGAGAAATATCAGACGATAATGTGCAAAATAAGACGATCTGAACTGCTACAAGACTCAGAATCTCCATCAGACATCCAAAATCAGGTATGAATCCTTCTGGTTAGCATATTCTCTGTAATTTGCATTTATTTGTTTTTTGTATTCATTGAAATCCGCATTGGCATATAGAATAGTTTAGATTCATATCGGCCAAACCTAGGAGTTGAATGATCAAGCATAAAAATGAACACATCAAACACACTATCAACCTAGGTGTGGAAACTGCCATTCAAAAGTTTCCTGGTGAACCCACCATCCGTCAAAAATTCACCCTTATACATCTCCCCCGAGAGGCGGGACCTTCAAAGGGCCTCTCATTCCGAGGTATTGTCCCATCCTTTTCACATCCCCCTTTCGGGAATGGATCCTATAGCCTGAAGGTAAGGGTGCAAAAAAATTGGAACGATACAGATTACAATATTTGGATAATTGGCAAATCTACTTTAAATTATTTGACCAAGAGATTTAAATTCTATTTTCTCCTCTTACACGATTCACACCTCTGCTACTATGAATGCACTTCCCTCCTTGGTCTTTGATGCTTCAAATAGGAAGAGGATATTTTAGAAAATGCCAAGTGTCATGGAAGTTTCTTTCAACACTTGGAGATAACATATGTTATTTGACACTTGTTGAACTTGTTTTAGGAAGGATTATACAAATTAGAGTATTTATATGAGCACCTATATATCTTGGTGACCAGTGTCACTTCTTCTCTAAGTAAATCTCTTTTGTGTAATGCTTCTTTGGACTATTCATTTCAAGCATGTAGAATTTGAGTGTTATTCTAAGTGTTCGTATGGAAGGCTTTAGGGTTTCTTAAAATATGACAAGTGACACATTTTTCCTTTTGTATGAACCTACCTTCTTAACCTATTATTGCAAGCTTCCTCAATGTATTATTTCCAACTCATATTTTGTTGTGTTTTGTTCAATGACATTTGGTATGTGAGTTGGTTCTAGCTGGGATAATGAGAACCACTTTGATGGCTTTGAACTAGGACTATGAGTAACACTATGGTGGATTTTGTGATACTCCAATGGTGTTTTGAATAATCCTTGTGGACATATGTCTAGATATTGGGTTTTGCTTTCTTTATGCTTTGATTTTATCCTACTCTCAATCTATTGTATTTATGCCTTTGTAGATGATAGCTTCTCCTTGTGCTATGTTATGTATGTTGTGCAGGTGGCTATCCAAACTATGGGTGATGTGGGCTCCTTAAAGGCTCTTTTGAACTTGCTAAGATGATTCTTATCTATGAATAATTTGAGATATTTCTTCTTTATGAAGAATGTGTCTTTATGATACTTCAACTTTTTCCTCTTTCCTACATAGGATATAATATCATGGTGAAAGACAATGTAAATAAACTTATAAATAGAATACCTTCTTTTGCACCTCCTTTTGCAATCTTTTTCTATTGATTTTAATGGTGAATTTCTTTTAGGAAAGGAATGATTTGACATTGTATCCTTTGCTAGACAACTCTCTCCTTTGCTTGGTTATTTTGGTAATAAAACCAAGATAATAACCACTTAGATATAAGCTTTTGTAGAAGTAATTTATGCACTAATTTTTACTTTTAAAAAACAATTAGTGCACCTCAAATCTAAGACTCACCAACTCTCTATTTGTAGCTTCTTTTGATGATTTGATGGTGGCTTTCTTCCCCACTCCTTGGAGGAATATGATATGATTTTGGTGGTTTCTTTGGGCCCTGAAAGGCTGTAGTTTCTATGCACCAAATAGTATCTCTAGACACTTTGATAATCTACTAGTTTTGTGCTCTTGATATTAACAATCAAAAAAAAAAAACTAACACTTTTGAGAGTAACTAGTTAAAGATCAACTAGTATAGTGCAAATGAATTAATAATGCACTTTAATGGTAACAATAATCTCACCTTATTGCTCCTGTAAATAAACTCTCAAAATAATGCACTTAATAATTTTTGCAACTTTTAAGAGTAATCTATAAATAACCCTTAATGGATAATCTACAATTTTCACTATAATCAATATTTTAGGATGTAGTCTTCTTGCTTTCTAGATAGATAATAGGTAAGTGATAATTTATTTCTTTAAAAAAATATCCAAGTCCTATTTAATGTGAAAATATATCTTAAAATAAACTCTTCTTTTTGCACTTTCTTGAAGACTATAATATAACCCCTTTTTTATTTGTAACTTTAATCCCAATATGGTGCTTAATGGAATTTGGTAATGAACCCTAATTTAAGTTCAACTAATTACACCCAAGTTGCTTAATGGCTTCTATAGATGATAAAGATCTTGGTGTTTACATTCACCCAATTTTTGCCTTGTAATGGATGAATTTTTAGGCTCTTTTTGGCTATCCAAAATAACTTATTGCTTCACCAAACTGTGGTCTCAATCCTTTTGTCTTGAGCGTAGGCTTTGGTGGTTTGATCTTTCTAATGGTATTCAATTTTTTGTAGTAGATTCAGAAAGTCCTTAATTTTTAAATGTGCCTTCTTGTTGTGAGATACAGTCTCCAAATATCTTATATTTTGTAGGCTTATTATTCTATTTGAATCCTCCTTCAATATTCTTGTTAAATTCTAACTTCAAACATGATATTCTTCTTCTCTGAATATCTTGAGGTCTTCACTGGATTCTTCTATTGGATGAAAAAGATGTGCTTTTATTGAGAGGGGGGTGAATAGTATAAGATACAACTTTTTGCTTTTCAATCCATATGATAACATCATCAATATTAAAGTAGTAAACATCATACAAAGCATCACACACATGAGAGACATGATTTAACGTGGCTCATGCAATGTGGGATACTCCACGAAGAAAATATTCTTTATAAAATTTTATCAAATAAATTCTCTTGGGAATCCTTTCCCTATTACAATGTTTATGGACCAATGTCCAAAGGAGACACGAATTACCTGATCAAGTTCATGGATCTCTATCCATAGGAGAACTCCTTCTCCTCTGCTCTAGCTGGTGATCCTCTAGAAGACTACTGCTTCCACTACATTGGCTTGTGGATATCTCTCCAGTGAAGACCTTTGTCCTCACTCAAATTACCTTTGTCCTCATTGCCCTAGCTAAATATCTATCCATTGGAAACTAATGTCCTTTTCTCTATCACCTTTAAAGCTTGCTCTCATCTCTATCTCAAATCTGCATTAAACTCTGTCCTTCGATCTAGCACAAATCTACTCAATATTTATCTCTGGTCTAGCACAAACCTATCCTTAAATTTGCACCAAACTCTGTCCTCAAACCTGTATTGTAAGCTTCCACAAAATCTCACACTAAACTGTCCACAAGTATTCTCTAAGACTTACCTCAAATCTGCTCAACAAGTCCTCACTGGAACTTGTCCAATCTCATAGAAACATATAGAGAATTGTTAGAGACTCAATATGCTTCATACTCATAAAAACTCAATCACTTTAAACGTCTTTCTCAAATAAATCTAGAATATAGAACAATTTGTTTCACCCAATTAGAGATATCACTTCAACACTTCTACTTGACTAGGATTAATCAATCATTCAACAAAACATTCCTTGCTTACAAACCCTAGTCCAAGCATATGAATGCTTACTCAATAATTTCCAACAATGCTTATCAAAAAATCCTTTTCTCTCCAACTTTGCCTTCACAATCATCCAACAATCACTCACTAGGAAGATATGCCCATACCTTTTTTTTTATGAAGAAGTGCCCTTAAAAATCTGTCTCAAACACAATTTTCTTCTTTTCCAATTTCAATGGTTAGATGATAAAATATCATACCAAACCTCTCTCAGAAATATTTCTCAATTACAAAAATAATAAAACTCAAATACAACTTATTACTCCTTTGAAATTAGTAATCATAAAAGCATACATAAAAATAATTACTCAATTACTCCTTATAATATCCAATATTTAATTAACAACCTCCAAAAATTAAACACTCAAAAATAATGTTGCCTATCCTTTTATCTCCCTCAAACACTCAATATCCAAATTAATATAGGCAACAATAAAATTTATAAACCATCCAAAATATTTTATTTTTCCAACCTTGGCACATCCAAAATAATCAAGTGACCAAGGCAATTAACATCAGCGCATACCTTTAACACTATCCAAAAATCCTCAATAGGTTTCGAATGTGAGGCTTCCTCCTATTGAGTGCCTTATCGAGGTGCTAGCCCACCATGTGGGTTATGAGCTTCCATGCGAAGGGGAAGGCACAAGCCTTACCTTTATTTCGTTTCAAATGGCATGGTGTAAAAAATAGAATGAGATCTTCCCTTGCAAAATGATACTTGACGGGTTTTGAACCTTGTTCTCCCACCTTCCACACACCTTAACACAACCTGACGTTACCAACTACGCTACATAGCACTATGCAAAACAAGAGGAGCCTTGCTCCTAATTGTCTTCACTACTATCACCGAAACCTCAAAACATGTGAAACTCAATCTTCTTGCCTTGCGCACAACTATAGGAGGCATTAATTAAATCAAATGCATTGAGGGGATTTGACTTAGGATTTGACCTCCTTTTATACACGAAGGCCTCATGCCATAAAACATCAATGCTAAATCAAATTTCAAATTTGATTTTAATTTAAACCTTATAACCCACTTTAGGGTTATTTAAATTAATATAAATTAATTTATAATTAAATTAAATTTAAGTTATAATTAACTTAAATAACTTTGGAAGTTAATTAAATTAATTAATAAATTAAAAATATAATAAAATTATATTAATTAATTTAAATTTTCCTTTTTAATATTATAATAAAATAATATAATATTATTTGCTTGGGCCTCTTCTTTGCACTTTGGACCACATTTTACCACTTGGAACTGGATCTGACCATCTGGAAGTGGACTCTCCTTTTTGCATTGATTGCATAACTGCTTCTTCTTGCACTACTCACTGAAACTAACTTTTGACATCAATGACCACTCACTCTTGACATCAATGACAACTCATCTACTCAAAATGTCGAACACTAGATTTGGTACTATTTTCCAAATTCTTATTCTCTTTGGCTTGTTTAGATGGTGATAATTGTCCCAAGTTATTTACTATTAGGAGCTTCTCCTTGGTAGTGGATTTCTTGAATAATTCCTTCTAGTAATTCCTTTGATTATGCTTCTAGTAGATCTACAAAAATGCTCTCCAAGATTTCTTCTTTTTTCTCCTTGAGACCTCTCTAAGGTCTTCAATCTTGTAGCTTCTCTGGTCTCCAAAATGAGACCTTCTCTTCAAACTTCTATTTTTGGAAGTGTCGGTGATGAGATTTTCTTCTCAAATCTGTAAAATTTGTTGCTTTTGGATTTTGGAATAGAACCTTGTTGGTCCCTCTCTATATCTCCTAATATTGGAAGTTTTCCAATGAGATCTTATATGGATCTCTTAAGCTTCTTCTAAAAAAATTATTTAATCAGTAAATGAGATCACCAATATCCTAATTCATGGGCTCTTATTTGGAGTCTTCTTTAGGAAATCTTATCTGGAGTCTTATTTTGAATAAAGAACTCTTCTCTGAAGTCTTCTTCAAAATTAAGGCTTCTATGGCCTTATTTTGGGTCAATGCTTGTGTGGCCTTTTCTTCTATATCAAGGCTTTTGTGGCCTTTTTAGGTTCTTCACTTTGCAGGTATTGATATTGAATGGAGATCACTAATCTCCTATCTCCTCATTGACTCATATTTTGGAGTCTCTTCTTCCTAGAGTATGATATAAGGCTATTGTGGCCTTTTCTTCACTTTTACAATCTATAAGATTTTCAGCTCTTGTAATGGGATCTTTTTTCTAAGGTCTTTGAAATCTTTAGTATTCTTATTGTTACTGCAAGTATTGGATTTATTCTAAGAATACATTATTCCTAGCTCTCTTGTAGGAATATTCCCAACCTTTTTTTGAATCTCCTTTTCCTCCAACAAGTTGTTAAAAATTGGAACAGAAGAATTTATAATTTTGGAGATAATAATATTCACTAGTTGATTTGCCAATCTAGTGTTGTGAATGCTGAGTTCTAGTCTTCATGAGTTTTTCTACAACTCTATGGAAAGAATATAGCAAATGTAATCTTAGAATTTTTGTAACTAATATTTATTTCAGTCCTTTCAATCTTTCTTGTGACTCTCCCTAGTCCTATTTACTACTGTGGCTCTTTCTATCAATTTATTCCTAGTGGTAACATTTACATGTAGAAACACACAATGGTAGATCCAGTTTGCAAAGATGCAAACCAATAGTAGCAATGGTGAATATCCATAATTCTATCTTGATTCACCATGGATTTGATACCATTGTTAGCTTTTGAAGATATATGTAGTTGGAGAAATCTATCACATGTCCTAATAAGATGCAGAAAATATGAAAGAGAGTAATTTTGCAATATGACTAAAATATACTATAAATAGAAAGTGGTGAAAATACAATGCAGTATGGAGGTGATGGTCACTCCATGAATACAAGCTAAAGAACTACATTGTAGTATATATAGGAGTTCTACCACTATCTACTACTCTCTACTATAATGAAATTGATATTTGAACTTGATACATGAGCTTGATATATGATATCTAACCATGAGGTCCTTTATATAGGAAGATATATTCCTTAGCCAACACTCTACCTAGCTATACAAGGGAATGCCTTGCACATTATAACTTGCACACTAACACTTGTGCATTTATTACATTGCTTGAAGCAACTAGCTAACTTCCCCCTAAAGTAATCTTCTACTATATGTACCAAAGGTGGTACATTTACATGATCCAAATGATGTAATATACTCCAAATCTAACAATATAAGCTCTAATTATTGATTATGGTATAATTTTAGGGGTCTTTGTTAGGGTTAGCTATCCTCTTCATTACCCTAGACTTGAAGTGGTCATTTTTAGGTTGCATGTTATAAGCCTGGGTGTCTCATTTTTCTGCTTGGTTGGTTGTTTTGGTAGATCAACATGATGTTTGTTTGTCAGTTTAACTATTCATGCATTATTATATTATATTCTTGCTTTATGACATGGTTGCCTATTTTTTGTTCTCATTTTGATATGGAGGTTTGAACTATTCATTAGGTTGAATATTTTATAGATCAAATATCTTTGCTTAAGTGGTTTAAAATAAAAGAACAACTTATAATTTTTTAAATTTAGTTTTGAAAGAATAAATTAATGGCTTTAAAATAGGATGCTTTAGTAACTTTAACTAAAGGCTTTAGTTTCTAGTTGTTAATTATTTTGGGTGGAAGTTCTTCTATTAAAATATTATTTTGAGAGTATTATAGGAATATGGATTAATGATCTTTATTGAAATTAAGCGTATTTTTTTCTACCAAAATCTAGTTTGGGTAAATTGATTTTTGAAATTTAGTTGTAAAGTAGGTTATGAAATTTTCTTAAGGGTAATTATAATTATTTATGTTATAGTATTTTTTTTTGGTAGGTTATATTAAAAGTGGGTTTTTGTCAAGGATCCCAAAACCTGATTACAAAGGATCAGATTACAACAAAATACATCAGATTGAAATAAAATAAATTTGTCCAAGTATGGACAAAAGGACAGGTAAGGACAACCCAAAGGAACAAAATATGGAACACGCTATAATTTGCACTAGAGGAAGATATCTTCCTTTGTGCTAAAGGAAAAATAGGCAGGAAGGGAAATCCTGCCAGAAAACCAATTTTGAATCAAAAGGTGCCAAACAAGAATTTGAATTAGACAAAGGGTGGGAGATAGCGCCAAACCACCCCAACCATTTTCAACCAAAAATTTAAAATTTGAATCCTCCCAAGGGCGAGAAAACCAGAAAACACCCTTGGAAAAATAGGCCTTGAGAAAAAACTACTTCCCACAGAAGGGAAAACCAACATGAAACTAAAAAACCACCCTAAACAAATGGGTGGAGCAGTGGATCAAAAAATTGTGAATCCCACCAAAATAGGGATGGGAATCACACAGGGATGGTGAAAAATTAAGGAAACTGGAAAAACCACTCCCTGAAATCCTAAAAATGAAGCAGCATAGAGAGGAAAATCGTAGGCTACAAAATCCTCATGCATTGGAACAACATCCTAAAGGAAGGTGCAATAGTGGATCAGGAACAAGAGGAAATTCCCAGGCCATGAAGTCCTCATGTAGAAAAAGGAAATATTCAAGAAAAAAATGCCCAACATAGGAAACAATAGCAGTGGAACAACACATCTGAAGGAAAAGGTTAGAAAGTGCCACAGGAATCCAGAAAGGAGTCGCAAGGAAGCACTACTACAAATATTAGATCCCAAAATGAAAGGAAGTAGCCAGGAATCCTAGAAAACCTTCAACACCATAACTTCAAGGACACAAAAAATAAAAACCTACAAGGAATCAACAACAAGAAAAATAGAGGCCAGTCCCAAAGCCATGAAAGGAACTGAAACCTACAGGAACCAACACCACAAACCCAAAGAGCAGAGTCATAGTAGAAAGCACACAGTCCCCTCCAAGACTGAAAGGATGTTGTGCAAAACTGCTCATGAAGCAAAAATTCCTTAGACCCACCAGCAAACAACTTCAAGGAAATAGAAGAGGAATTCCTGAAAGGATCCAGTAATGAGAAGAACAGAGGCCCTGCCACAAGCCACGAAAGGAGCTGAAACCCGCAAGAAACACCACCTCAAACCCAAAGAGCAGAGTCATAGTATAAAGCATATGGTTCACCCAACCAAAAGGATGTTGTGCAAAACTGCTCATGAAGCCAAAAATCCTTAGACCCAACAATCCACCACTGAAGATCCCCCAAAGGAAAAATGAGAGGAAGACTTCCAAAAACAACCTGGGAAAAAAGGAAATTTCAAGGAGAACCTTGAAAGATCCAAAAAACCCCAAGAAAGGTCCCAGGAAAAATCCTAAACCCAACCCAAAACCCAAACACTAGAGGAAAAGGTAGGATAGTGAAGCAAAGGTGGAACACAAGTTTTCCCACCATAGGGCAAGGAAAGGGGTAGAACAGTGGAACAGTGATATCCCACCCAAAGGAGATCATCTGCAACACCTTTCAGCCAAAGAGGATGGGAAAAGGAGGTGCCAGGGAAGCTGGGAAAGGATCAAGGACCTAGGATAGGGCCGAGGAAGGGATGCAGGAAAGTGGAACAGGACTTCCATAGGAAGTCACCTGTAGATCCCCCTTGATGTTATTGTCTTTAAAGATGATGTTTTAATAAATTTTTACAATAGTAAGAAGGTGCATTTATTGAAAAAAAATATGTGATTATTATTTCATTGCATGGTTGGAATTTGGGATATGGGGATTTCCTTTATAAAGAAAAGAGAAATGCATTGGATTTGATAATTGTTTTTTGAAGAGAAGTATTTATAATGGTTTTTTGGAGGCTTGAGTAGATAAGAAAACCATTATTGAGAGAAGTATGATATTATCTCAATACCATTGTATGTTTTTGGTTTGATATACTTGCATATCATATGTTCCTTACATAGTGCAAGTAGGATTTTATATGCATTAAAGAGCTATCCTGATCCCTAAAAATTCCTCTCAAGTTCATGGGTGATTTCCTTCCTGAAGAGGACAATGGAAAGGGATGAACTAGGAACCACTTGGATGAAGTTTTACCACTGTAATTAAGGATGAAAAGATATTTTGAAATGGAAATCATGTTATCTAATACTTGGTTGCTATTCTTGATTTAATGGAGTTTGTCCAAAGAATGAAAGATTAAATGTTTATTTTTTTATGAAAGTGAATAGAATGCTTGGTTATGAGAAATTGGAAAGAATGCATTAGATTTTAATTCATGGTTATGGATTTTAATTAATTTTATGTTGTTTCATTATTTCAATATTAAGTGCTATGTGCTAGTAATTATGTTTTAAAAATTATTAATATGCTAGTTTAACAATGAGTTATATTTGAGTATGTTTTAGTTTAGCACTTTATTGGAGAGATATTATTATTTGATATGTTTAGACTCTTGGGTTTGGAGTGGTTTCTTGGGCATGAATCTAGAGCTATATTAGGACCATGAGTCAAGAGGTAAGCCAAATCTTGAAAGGAGTTGCGATGATGTAACAATTATATATTTGTGAATTATACACCTTGAATGGTGAGGCTCAGGTGTACCCAATATGATGAGGCTTTTAGAAAGTCCTAATCTATGTGGGTTGGATATATTCCTAGAGATGAGGTCTAGGAGTCATTCACAAGTTAGTGTAGTTATGGCACTTTGAATAGTGAGGATTGAGTGTCCATGCTGATTACCAGGTTAGTGGTAATGGCATTAGTTAGCCCATGAAGGTATGGTAACTAAGCACTAAGGCATTATGCAAAAGTAATATTACATAGATATGCTTATGTAGGGTTAGGGGAAAAGCATCCTCCTTTAAGTTTTATGGGACTTAAAATATAATCCCTTTTCCATGGTCAAGTTATCCTATGTTAATGATGGTATAGGAAATATGGAGGGACCACTATTGGTGCTCTTTCTAAATGGTGAGGTTTAGAAATATGAACCCCAAAAATATGGAATGTTGGCCACTCCTGTTCACTTGAGTGTTGTCTATAGTGAAATTTAATTCAAAATGTGGTTGTATTATAATTCTAAAAAAGTTATCTATATAGGAGGAAGTTGTAGCTCATCCCCAAAAGAAGTCTAGAAGAACGATGGAATCCAACAAAAAATTGGAAGAATAATGGATTCTAGTAAGAAGTATGGAAGAACAATGGACTCCAATGAGAAAACAAGAAGAACAATAGAATTTGTTAATTCTAGAAGAACAATGGACTTCAACAAGAAAAATGGAAGAACATTGGTCTCTAGTGAAAAGTTGGAAAATTTTTCTTTCATAGTTTAGTTGCTTCAAGAGAAGATGGAGCAACAAAAAAAAATGTTGGAAATGCTAGTTAATTAGGAAACCAACAAAAAGTATTAAAAGAGTAGATAGGAAGAGAATCCTGCTAGAGGAATCCGTGAGGGTAAAGCTTAGATTGAGGCTAAGCTTTATTAGGACCTTAAGAATATTAAGGTATTTGAATTTAATGGAAAAGAAGTTGGTGATGCAGTAGAGTCTTGGCTAAATAAATTATAAACTTATTTATCCATGAATAATTACTCACCTAAAATCCAACATATTTGGACAAACCTTAATCTTTAGGATGCAACCTCAGGATGGTGGAACAAATTTAGGGTACGTAGAGGAATCCAAGTAGTGGACCTTAAATGGGATAGTTTTATAAGGGAATTTAAGAAGAGATTCCTATCAGACCAATTTTATGTAGAGAAGTTAAAGTAGTTTTCTATGCTCCTATAGGGTACAATGACTTTGGAGGTATTGTAGAAACAAAAAATTGACCTAGTAAAATGATTTTATTTTCCTTGAAATGCTTAAGAATCCCCTCAAAGTTGCTAAGTGCAATTTTTTATCTTCCCATGCCTTCGTTTGATCCATTTTCTTAGCCTTACCAAATTTGTAGTCATCCAAGATAGGGAACAAATTCGATCAAACCACTTTGGCATTTATTTGACCTCTAATGGTTAGATTTTATGAATTTATGGTCATATCAGATCAACCAAAAATTCAACATATTAGGTTTTTGCCTTCAAAAATCTAACCCTTGCATCACCATTTTGCTTTTTGACCCTAAAACTGGTTTCTAGAATTTTCTCTTTTCTTTCCTTGTCTTTAGACCCTTTATAAATAGAAATATTGCATTCCATTTTAGTACCATATTCAATTTGCTCCCATATTTGAATATTCCATGTTCTATTTGTGATCTTCTCCATGACTTTGTTTTTCTTCATATTTATCTTATGTGATCTTTAGCTAACTACAAGTGGAAAGTAAGTGATAATGGATCATGTGCAATAAATATGTTTTAGCTCCATCGACACAAATGGACATAGGATTACCTCTTTGGTTTGGCCTTCAACCCTTTATTTGATTTTCCATTTTTGCTATAGTTTAGTCATTTTTTTTCTTTTCTATTTTTGCTATAGTTTAGTCATTTAAATTTTTGTAGTTTATTTACTTCTATTTTAGATAGGTTTTTTTTTTATTTTCTATATTCATATTTCTTATAGAGGACACTTTAAATTTATTTTTGTTCATTCCTATCATACTAGGATCCATTTTTACATACATCTGCCATGGCTTAAAACTTAGGTTTTTTATGCACTCTTCTACATACTATTTATTATATTTTCTAACTTTTAGAATACTTGCATTCTATTAGCTACATATTCATTATTGTTTTTGCATCTTTACTAAATTTAGAAAATTTTCATTTGTTGTTTATATTCAATTGCATTATAGTTATTTATATTGCATCAATTTCTATTTTCTCTATTGATTAGTCTCTCATTCTATTATTTTTTATTGCATTTGCATTCTCTTTCCTCCTATACCAAATGCACGATCCATCTATATGAGGCACATATTTGGTGAATTGAAAAAAATCCTCTATTTCATCCCCTTTTCTCTTTTTTACAAATTTGTGATCACCCTTTATAAGATGTAAATTTATTAAGTGCATTGCAAAACATGTTTTCTACCTTTTTTTCTCTATATTCCTTCTACCATTGCAAATTTGATATCACCCATTATAGGAATGAATTCCTCTTCCATTGATTTAGGGGTAAGCTGCTACTTTCCTTATTAACTTTATTTGTTTTTCATTTTTGTGTTTCCTTCTACATACTATTAGAACCCTAGTTTTTCTCTTGCATGTTGCTTGTCAATTCCAAAAGGTCAATTACTATTTTATTCATATGGTTAGATAAAATAACCATGGGGGATTGATTGATGTACCTATAATGTTAGCCTTCATAGCATCTTAAGTAGGGCCCCAAACACTAATCACTTTTTTAAATTTTCTTTGTACATGTTTATTCAAGTTCATGGTTGTAGGATTCAAGACACAAATTCAATGCAAGGACAAATGTTAGGAGAAGCGTTTTATTAGTCTATTAGGTTGTTTATTGTGTACTTCCATCTATTTCTATTTTCTTGTAATAAGTGTAATGTTAAATTCAATCACATTTAGGAAATTTAATTAAAATAGTAAAATTCTATTTAGATTACATAAATAAAAATTATGTTCTTAGGCATCGAATAAAAAATTGCATATAGTTGCATAATAGGCTATATTGTATGCCCATTATCTCTTGTACCATTTATTAAAGAAAAAAAGTAAAATTTATTTTCTTATATTTTTAGGAGTAGCATGCATACCAAAACAAAAATATTTTAGGATAGTTTCTTGTTTGCATGCATATTTGTTTTCCTTGCATTTTTTTATAGTATTCTTAGTTTATTTTATTTCTAGTTTGAAGCCAAATGTATGTGTATTATAATATTTTCACATTAAACCCTTCCATACCATAACTTTGAGTGAGTCCTAAAAGCACTCATAGTAAACTTCTCAATCCCTCAAGCCCCTAAAGTATGAGAGGCAATTATCATAGTTACCTTGGATCCTAGTAGATCTATTGAGAATCATCTATATTTATTTCCCCCTCCACACATTTTGGTGAACCTGATGTGAACACCTCCTTTGGTTTCCATATAGGAAGACTTTATCCCTTTTGTTTTTGTTTTAAAACTATAAACAAGACTACTTAAATATGTTTGTATATATTAAAAAAACTAAAAAAAAAACTTAATTAAAAAATATGCTCCTTTTACATATTTTATATTTAATTTTGAATCCTCTTTCCTTTATCTTGTGGATACTATTATTAGGAATAAGAAAGAGCTTTTATATCCCAATGATATTCCTCTATAGAATGAGGATGATCATGTCAATAGGGAGAACCCAAACATAGAGGAAGAAGAGGACATAGAAAATAATGATAACTTTGGTCCAATAGAAGGGTCTTAGGGTCAACTAATTTTGAAACACATGATCACATGATGAACTTCTATAGATAAAAAATGCAAGGTTTGTATGAAATATTATAGAAAGACATCCACTTTGATGAATCTAGACTATCTCATAATCAAGCTAATTCTCATCAATATATTTGCATTAATAATATATTTTAGTCTCTTAAAATTATAAACTTAATCCATTCCATAACCCCACATATGCTACTACAACAACCACAAATATTGGAGGAATTTCACAATCTCCTCCAACTAGTAGCATACCCCAAAATTTCACTCAATTTTCTCCTCACTCTATTCCTTCTTCTAATGTAAATAGTATTCCTCTACTTGACAATAAATATTCTTTTGTTCCACCAATTTTAAATTATATCCCACCACAAGATGCTACACAAAAAATCCCATTGCATAATCTTTACCACAATAGTGTTAATACTTCAAACATTAACCAAGCATCCTACTGACAACCCATGTATAATAACCCACCTTAATGAAACCTTGGGGTAAACATTTCAATTGCACCCCATTGCATTGCAAAATAACAATCGAGACATCCAAAGTTTGACAACTATAGTGAAACAACTAGAATTAATAATGTACACACTACAAGCTCCAATTTTTACTTATTCATATAACAAAATGTGCAACCAACCTTTAGATCCCATAGTAGCCTCTAAACCTTATCTTGAGCACTTCCAAATGCCAATTTTACTAATTTATAAGGGAATAGAGGACCCCATATAACATTTAAGGATGTTTAGGATAACATGTCATGATATCATTTATGATATTTGTTGCTAAAAACATACCTTATAAGCCTTGGAGGTATGGCCTTGGAATGGTATTATCAACTACCTTATCATTACCTAAGAATTTTTGAATAAATAACTATTTTGTTTAATAATTTGGAGCCTATGTGGAAAAAGGAGCAACCCTTCAAGATTTATACCTCCTAAAACAAGCTAAATATGTTTTTTTTTAGATTTTCTATCTTGATGGAGGAGTTTAGTTGGAATATTAAGATATACCCCACCTCCTTGAGATATGCTAGAAATTTTTGTTAACAACTTACACGAGTAGGTTTTATATGAGCTAGAGATAAAAATTATCACCTCCTTTGTACGAGTAGTAGATATAACTATGAGATTTGAGAAATCCCTTATAATAAGGGGTCAACTAAAACATATAAAAGAAGAAATACTAACAAAGACCCAATACAAGAACAAACATGTAGTTGGTGATGGGGTAACTGATAATTGATAAACCAATAACATCAATACAACTAGTACCTTATAAAATTTAGTACTTAGCAAAACTTAATGACTACCACCAAGAAATTTTATAAAACTCAATCAACCATTTTAATTACTCATACAACTCTTGGATGCTAATATGATCGAGTTGCCTAACATAAGACAAGTTGACACAATGAAAATTAACTACAAACTTGACCAACATTATGAGTATCATAGTGTGGATGGAAACATGAAAAATCAATTCCAATAGTTGAAACATGTGGTTAAGGACATTATAGATGAGGGTTGCCTTGTTATAGGTGATCCACAAGCTACTCCTAACCATCAACCTCCAACTCATAAACCACCAAATAATTAAAACAAGATATAGAGATATTTAAAAATCCCCTACCCAACCATGAACAATAGATATCCAATCAAGTGTCCTATAATAATGTACCATCACCCTAAAATAATATGGTTAGTATGATAGTAACAAGAATGATATAATAATATTAGATCCAATCAAATCAACAACCACAAAGACAAACAAGTTCAATATCCAACCAACTTTGTAGACCATCCTTAATCTTGTGGAATACCCAAAAGAAGATGATAAGTGTAGATAAACCCACTTTAGTCTTCAAACCTCAACCCATAGTTTCATTTTACTTAAAACAATTATTAGCTAGCACCCCAGCCAAAATTTCCCTCTTAAATATTTTACAAAATTCTCCTATTCGTAGGGAAGCCTTGGTCAAGCTTATAAGCCAATAATATATCCCACAAGATCTTCCCTCTAGGAACTTAGCTAATGTTCTATGTATTATTGGGATTAACCACATGAATGTTAATGAAGATGATATTTATCCATCAAACTTACAAGGGGATTCTCCCCTTTACATTACTACATATATTAGAAAAATATTTATCAAGAGAATCTTGGTAGACAATGGTTCCTCCCTCAACATATGTAGTTATAAATTCTTCCAAAATTTTAGATTAAAAGAGGAATATTTAACCAAGTTATATGTCATCATAAAAATTTTTAATACTAAGTTCCAAAATACCTATGGCACAATATCCCTTCCTCTTAGGGTAGGACCCAAGATTTTAGACACCTTGTTTTATGTAGTATCTTGCCCAACATATTTTAATCTTCTTATTGGATGTCATTGGATTCATGCAATGAAAGTTATCCCTTCTACTCTTCATCAATGTCTCAAGAATGGATTTAAAAATCAACTTATCACCATATTAGGTGATCCTCACCCATTCTAATATTGTTCAATTGTTGAGCAATCCCAATTGAAAATCAATTTTTGTACAATGGTCTCTCTTCACACAATTTCTTCTTCTTATCAATATTATCCTTCTCCAAAAATCATTAAAAAAATTAAAATTATTAATTAGTAAGGAATCACCAACCATTGTTCCAATATAGGATCAAGTCAATAAGCTAGTTCAAAATCCTCTTCTTGATATAGTAAAGTTACCACATTCACCCTAAACTATGATTTTACCCCACAAAAGGGTGAATTTGTACACATCAGTAGGTGTAAATTTATATATGTAGGTATGTACCATGAAAACAAGATTTATTGTAATAATCCTTCCACCAAAGAAAGAACCTTTTTCTATTGTTACATATCCAATGACTACCCACTACCTAAGTAGATCCTATCTAGTATGGGATATGAAGGTAATTATTGGGGCCTCAACATATTTGAAAGTTGAACTATGGCCTAGGAGATATGGCATAGGATATGTCCCCCAAAAAAACCAACCCTTTCCAACCGATGATGATCAATTAATCACCTGTTTTGAATTCATAGATCATCATGGCTTAGAGTGGAGTGATGAGCATGAGAGAGTCCCTTTTCCTTTATCCATATTATTTTACAATATGATAACCTTAGTTCAACCCCTTATGTCTTAGTATATGGCACCAAGGCAGTATTTTAATTTGTGTTAGGAATCCTATCCTTACACATATTATTGCAAGATTCCTTAGTCAATGATGAGTATCATTTATAATACTTAAACCAATTGGATTTTTTGGATGAAAAGCACATCCATGCCTTAGAGCATATTTGGGCCTATCAAAATAGGCTCAAGAAAACTTATACTAATAAATTTTGTAATCATTATTTTTAAGTTGGGGACCTTGTCCTAAAAAAAAAACAAAATAACACTAATGCTCAAATAGATTTGAAGGGAAAATATCAACCAAAGTGACTAGGCCCCATTGTCATAACGACCAAGTTTGGCTCAGAAGCCTATCACCTTAAAAAAACAATTAACATGATGCATCTAAAATAATATTATGCATGAATATTTTCTTCTCTTCTCTTCATCTCTCTTCTTTATCCATTCATAATTTTCTAATTCTTCTTCATAATTCTCTCTTACTTCTTTAGCTTCTTCCATTCCAACTTGCATTGGTTTACTTGCTTGATGAGGCCTAGAAATGACTCATTTTTACACTATGTTTGACATATAAAAACTATCATATTACCAAACATGACAAAGTTAATTTCCAAATAGTTGATTAGAATATATTATTTTTTAAGTATTTGCATGATTTTATGTTAGGAACACTATATCTCTATTTTTGACTATTTTCAGCATTTTGTGACTGTTTTTGCTTGATTAAGTAGCAAATAAAAATATGCATTTCAATTAGCCAAATTTGGTATGATGATATCCATTAAATTCACAATGGTTTTTGAATGTTTTCCTGCCCTTCAACTTGTTTGAAATCCACATTAAAGCCAAATTTTTAGGACTGTCATAAATCTGAAAATTTGCAGAAAATAGCCATATAAAAATCAACAAGCTATCACTTTATAGGAGCACCTTGAAGTTGTCAAGAAAATCATGAGGAAATGGATGAAATAAGTTCATAAGGACTAAAAAATACATCTGAACTATTTAGAAACATTCCCACATGGTCTAAATAGGCAACAACATGGTATAACATAACAGGGACAATTGTGCAACATTGATGCACTATTTCAACATGGTTAATTGGTGAATGAAGTGTATAAATTCAGTAGCAACTTGATGTACTAATTCATGTTGATATTTTAATGATTTTACCATGTTCTAATTTGTTTTAATTTGCAAGAAATACCAATAATTTGCAACTGTGCAACAAATCTGGAAAATGCAGTAATTTACCATGTAAATTCTAACCAACTGCCAATGAATGGTAGGGCCTAGAATTTACCAATAGAAGAAGGTAAAAATGGTTGGGATCACCTCTTGGAAGCTGGATTAAGTGACCTACCTGAAAAAAGTAGTCTGAAGATGTTTTGAACTTAAAGTGCACCTACAACCAGTTATTCCAAAGATCTTCGGAATAATAGGGGAACACGCTTCTGTTTGAATTTTTGTGGTTTCCAAGTGGTTGAAAAGGCAACTTAAGGTTGAGAGGATATAGGAAAATTCTTCTACAACTTTCCCCACCATTCCTTGCCGACCAAAAGACACAACTCACGAGGAAATATCAATTGATGCAATTGACCTTATCCTAAAATAGACCCAGATTAATTGCAAAATATTAGGAAATGATATTTTAAAGTGGAGACAGGTGTGCAATATATTTATAATACTCATAAAATGTAATTTTACATTTGAATATACCTTTTAAGGGCCAATGAGTGCTTCTGTAGCACAAAATATCCAAAATTACACTTATTTCAGTTGCAGATTATTTGGCAGATCACTAAAAAATAGCAAATAGGTTGATTTGAGCACGAGATATATTGTAATATTTTATTATAAATAACACAAATCCCTCCTTGGTTGAGCTAAGTAGGAAGTAGAATAGAGGAGAGTAGTTAGTAGCAGCAAATAGCATAGTACAACATTTTCTATAACAGTTCTGATAGAAATAAAGTGCAATTTTTTTTGTTAATTTATGTTCATGAGAAAGTGTGATTGTTAATTAGTTAAGGAGTGTTTTCCCACCTTCTTATAGATTAGGAAGAATGGGCCCACTTTTAGGCCTAGAAGGAGGATTTTTATGACAAGTTTTAATCTGTAATTTTGTTGCAGTAGAATTAACAGATTGCTTGTCAGATTTCATTTTCTTATTTTAAGTTTGTGTGATGTTATTTATGTTTTCCATTATGTTTGTATACAGAATTTGTGTGTGTGTTAGATGAAAAATTAGATTAGACATTTTTTTCCCATGTTTCCTCTACTTTCCATGTTCTCTGTTTTTATGTTTCAACAACTTTCAATTTTCAACAGATTTCATTTTGTTGTCAGTCATTGTAGTAGAAGCTTGACGACCTTCTGTAGCAAGACACTAACAAGTTTTTTTAGCATAAGTTTTATTTCCAAGCATCATTTCAATTCTGCAAGAGTAAACTAGGTTTTAATTTTGCAAGTGTAATTTAGAATTTCATTTTAGCAACATTTCAATTTAGCAATTTCAATTATGTTATTTCAATTATGCAAAAGTAGATTAGATTTCAATTTAGCAATTTTCATTCCTACACTTGTAGTTAAATTTAAATTTCTGAACTTAGAATTAGTTTTCAATTCTTGCAAGTTTCCATTCTACATATTAGGTTTAGTGTGACACCAAAAGGCTAAACCAAAATTTATTTCACCCAATAAATTCTTGAAACCTGAATGCCTGAATTGCACTTTGCCCTAACCTTCTATCGTAGACAGCCTTGGACACCACCCCGGATTGATAAATCATAATATTTAATGATGCTATTAACGACATGCATCATTGCTCATACTACATGATTTTTATCATAATTTGTATAAATCTCTTGACTTACTTATTCTTTTTGCACTCGTGCTTATCATATAGTACTTTGCTACTTGATCATATTTGCATCTGACTACCTAATGATATAGACTTTTTGGGGACTTTGCAATGAGGCAAGTGATGATACCTAGTTAGGTTTTAGCTCATATGCATTGCACTCATACTAGTCCATTGATGCTTAATGAATCTTCAACCTAGGGCACATATTTTACTTTCTCTTGTTAGGATGTTAATACTTCTACTTGTTCTTATACATACACAAGGTACTTTTGTGCTAGCGGGAAACTTTTTCTTATGCATATTTTCATATTACTACATCCATTGGCACAAATAATGATTCTCTTCTATATTATATATTACTTGACCTTTAAAGTATTAATGATCATCAAATTTTACCCCATTCAAGTGATATATTTCTTCTTCTTTTGTATATCCTTTGTCCTTTGAAAGTTTTAATCATTTCTCATTTTTCTCCAAGATAAAGGATATACACTTTTTCTCCTTCTTCTATCTACACATCTTTTGATTACACTTTTCCTCATTGATATTTTGGTTGTTAAGGGATCCTCATAGGATAGGATAGATATCACATGAATATTATTTATGATGTTCATATGACCACTAACTATTCTATGCACATATCTTAGCTCTTGAAATTTCAACAAGGATACACATAACTTTTCATTACTTTTTTTCTTCTCTCATCTATCTTATTTTTATCTATCACATGCACACACACACATTTTATTTCCTTAATCACTTATAATTTTATGAGCACTACACCCCTATTGGGTTACACTCTATTATTTACCATTAGTAAGCACTAAATTCCTATCAGGTTACACTTTGGTCTTGACTATCAATAAGCACTACACCCAATAAATATAGCTTCATGGCCATTCATGAGCACTACACCCATAGTGGGTATCATTCCATAATTTATAATTTGTAAGTTCACATACTTACTAGGTATTGCTCCACATTCAAACACTAGTGAGCATATACCCATAGCTAGTATCACTCCATATTTGGTCTCTAGAAAGCACACCCCTTAGAGGGTATCACTCCAACCACTTTTCATCATTAATGATCACTACACCCTTATAGGATAGCTTCATGGCCACTCATGAGCATAAAATCCATAGTAGGTATCACTTTATCTTTAGATATTTGTGAGCACACATTCTCACAAGGTTTCAGTTCATATTTTAATATTTGATTGCTCATCTTCTACTTAGATTACGGTGTTTGATCACACTGATCTATCTTGATCTTAGGCTAATTCAAATGGCATAGTTTAAGCCCCTATTTGATTTATTTTACCTTTCAATGAATTTCCCCTTCTTCTTCTTCTTCTTCTTCTATCATTCTTCTCTCGCTTTATTCCTCTATTCTTCCTCTTATATTCTTCCATCACTCTTTTTATTTATATCTAATCATCTAATAATCATAAATTAGTTAAGATCATTCATACTTTAATCATAAATTTATTCACTTTTATAGGAACTCACTCACACAAAATACTAAAAAACAACTAAAATACATGAAATAATAGAATAACACTATGTAGAAAGTAATTGTAGAATTGAAATAATCTCACAAATAACTCAGAATTTTAGGTCTCTTCGAGGGGGAAACCTCCTTCAATATTTCATTAACTTGTAAAAAGATACATTTGTATATGGCTCCATATATTTTAAAGTGAAATATTCATGCAACCCTATCTAAAGGCTCACTATTTGGATTACATGCAAAATGCCACTTGATATAGAATCTTCTACCAAAATTCAGTTTTAATATTGATAACGGTTACATGAAATGGCACCACTTGGATAGGTGCCTTACTTGCCACATACATATAAAGTATTATAAAATAACATTATAATAGAATCCCCCACATTGTAAGTGGGTCATTACATAAGAAAATGAGAAATAGAAAATAATGCTAGGATGGTATCCTGACATGTATTTCCACTTTAAAAATATTTGTCCTCAAAGCTAAATATGAGGAAACTGGTGCTGGAGTTGGTGGAGAGAATTCCATGTAGCATCTTCTAGCTAAATTCCACACCATTGAATAATGACCTCAATAATGGTATGATTGTAGAGAGTGATTTCCATGATCCAACAAATTTTTGGGCTCAAGCAAGATAGATCCTTCTTCATTCAATTCTAGGAGTGTATATTGAACATGCGCCTAAGTGCCCATAAACTTTTTGAGAGAGGAGACATGAAAAATAGGATGGAGCATGAAAGTAGGTGGGAGATCCAATTTGTAAGTTATGGCACCAATTTGTCATAAAACCTGGTAGGGCCCATAGTATTTCACAAAAAGTTTCTAGAACCTAAAAAGCTAGAGGGATGATTTTTTGTATGACTACAAGTGAAGGAAAACCATGTAACCCATATCAAAGCTACACTCAAAACAGTTTTGGCCAGTTTATTGGCACATACAATTCTAGATTGTGTCCAAATTTATATTTAGTTTGCGGAGGACATCAGTGCATTGGTTGAGATTAGTATCAAATGCATGGACCTTGGAGCTACTCAAAATGTAAGAGGAAAATATGAGTTGAGGGTTCCCATAAGATGCCTTGAAAGGGGTAACCTTGATTTCTATGTGATATGAAGTGTTGTACCACCATTCGACCAAAGGAAGCCACTTCACCCATTAAGTAGGATGATTAGATGCAAAGCAATGAAGGTAGATCTCCAGATATTTGTTAACAATCTCAGTCTAGCCATTCAATTATGGATGATAGATTGAACTCAGTTTGAGTTGAGTTCCCTGTAACTTAAACAATTCTTACTAGAAATGACTAGTAAATGTCGGATCAGGATTGGACATGATGGAGGTAGGCATACCATGAATGCAGAAGATACAATCAAGGAATATTTATGCAATGGTGGAGGTTGTGTAAGGATGGGAGAGGGAAAAAAAGTGAGAATACTTTGAAATATGTGAGAATTAAAGTGCACTATGCCTCTATTTTGACACTTGTCAGTTTATATTGACACTTGTCATTTATCATATAGGCCTCCTGCCTATATATGTAACACATTTTGTATCAATAAACATCTCATCAGTTTAACTCCTAACATTTGGTATCATCACTAACAATTACATGCTCGAGCGGCTAGTGCATTGCATGAGAACGGAGTTGAGGATGATGAACTATATGGTGCCTATTTGCAGGATATATGGTTGCTACTTTCCATAGTGGAGCATTGCTGAGAGGCCGTGGAGGATGTGGGAGCCCATGCTAGAGGTCATATAGGAGGACCGGTTGTTGCTCCACACCAAAGACGACGAGCAGAGGGAAAAATCTATCGAGGAAAAATACGTCGAGAATGCTTATGATCCACATCATAACTGACAGAAGGACTGTACATTCGACGGAGATCTGCTACTGTTGACATGAATGTGCTCTCGTGGTAGTGGTCATTATGTTCGCATTTATATTTTTTTGTACTGTTGAATTGTTCCTTCAGACTGTTACTGTGTGTTGTTTTTGGATTCATATGGTGATGAATTAAAATGATACCGAGCTATTCTATTTTTATCTGGCATGCTGTTCTATTTTTTAGATTCCCTGAAGTCTCTTCTACCTCAGAGTAATTGCTATGCAATTTTTTTAAAATCTGGTGGGTGTTCAGTTTAGTCCATGATAAATTCGGGCGAGATAGTCAACCTCAGTGGCGGCGCCAATGTTTTAAGTTGTTACGGAGAGTGGGAGACGGTGGAGCCAGTGTTGCTCGACGTTTTCAAGTGGATATGTCTTGCCAAAAAATCATAGCGCCATTTACTCAGCCCAATTGTGGCCGTGGTGGCAAGATTTCATGATGGCTGCGGATGAGAAGTGGTGGAAGCCACATACGGAATGGGCCATTGATTTTGCAAAGGCCCCATAAAGCATTTATGTTTTTCCAAGCACGGGGGACAGTGAAATTTTTTATTAGGGGACTTCGATGCCCGTGGTTGATAGTGGCCTAATTAACCATTTTTAATGTATTTCCAAAGTGGAGTGCATGGCCCACATAGTCCATGTTATTTACTATGTGAGAGATTTATTTTTCTGCTTAAGTGGCATGCTATTTGTTTTGTTCTCCACATGGAGGTACAAAGGGTATTTGTTGTCTAAGTGACATGCTGTTGTTTTTCCCATTGATGGAGGACTTATTGAGATCCGACTATAGCCATGTTTATAGTAGTTGGAAATATTTTTTTGAGACGGACATAATGATGGTGTCCATTTGTAATTTTGAGGCTGTTTCAATTGAGTTTTTTAGCCTCAAAGTTTTTCTACCTTGGAGTGCAATTTTGGTTGTACCTGACACTCCCAAGGTACTTTTAAGTGAACCTAGTATAAGTATTATCCTCTTTCTACTTGGCGGATGCAGCGACTAGTTACCCATGCATTTCGGTAAGATGAGGTAACTACCATAAGGACACTTATTTTGGGGACTACAGACATAGACACCCTAGAATCTATTCGACATTTTTTTGGATCTACTTTTGAAGACTACAGACGAAGACACTTCAAAATATTCTCTTCTCTTTCTTCTTCTCCTCCATATTTGGCTTATATGGCTCAATTTATTGTATTGAGTGCATTTTCAGAAGAGACTGACACTCTTATATGGCTCGTTTTTCCTTTGTATTAAGGTGCATTTTTGGCAGAGACCGACACCTTCTAGATTGAGTTCACCATGAGGAGGGATTTGATATTCATGGTGGAGCTAGTTAGTGATCTACGAGAGGCAACATCCTCTGAGGATGACCTACAGAGGCAACATACCCAGAAGTGGTTGACCCTGAGGCACCCATGATGACCCTGAGGCACTTAGATGGCTGACCCAGTGGCAACAGATCCAAAAGTGGCTAACCTTGAGGCACCCATGATGACCCTAAGGCACTTAGATGGCTGACCCAGTGGCAATAGACCCATGGAAGTGGCTGACCCTAAGGCAATAGACCGAGATGTATACACAGTTCATCTAGCATTATTCATAGTTGGAGAGCCAAGCGCAAAGAGCACGAGCCTAGACCAAATCAGCAATAAAATAATATGATAGGTTGCTTTTAGAGAAGTCAACATTAAGAGGGAATGTTACCTAATGTTGACTTGTTTTTTTTCTTTAGTTAGGATAGTGCACTTTAAGGGGGAATGTTAGAATTAAAGTTCACTATGCCTCTATTTTGACACTTGTTAGTTTATATTGACATTTGTCATTTATCATATAGGCCTCCTGCCTATATATGTAACACATTTTGTATCAATAAACATCTCATCAGTTTAACTCCTAAAAAGATGATCCACTACCATGAAGATAATAGATTTACCTTTGGACTTAGGTAACCCTTCAATAAAATCCATGGAAATATCCGTCCAAAACTAGTCAGGAATAGGCAAGGGTTGAAGAGTGCTTGGAGAATGCACTGTTTCACCTTTCATATTTTGATAGGTATCACAAGCTGCCATAAAATATTGAATATCCTTTTTCATACCTTTCTAGAAAAAAGTGCACTTAATTTGTTCATATGTTTTGAGAAATCTTAAATGGCCTGTAGATGGGGTGGAATGCAATTCTTTCATGAGAAGTTCCTAAAGTGAAGTGTGGGGAATAACAAGGTGTTGGTGGTAACACAAATCATGGCCATCCTAAGTATAGCCAATAATGAAGTGAGATCAGTGTGTAGGGAGGCAACTAAATTTTACAAATAATAATATTGAAGTACCTCCTAGTGTAAGGAATTGATCCATTGTGGAATATGTGATGAAATAGCACACAACATACTAAGAGCCTCAAATTGGTAAGAGAGAGAATAAACCATAATATTCTCCTTACCCTTCTTGTCTAATATCATAATCATATCCCATGAGTTTAGAGACCCATTTTTATTGTTTGGAGGTGGCAACCTGTTGCTCCAAAAAGTATTTGAGACTCTAATGGTCAATTTTAATGGAGAAATGATGCCCAATGAGATACAATCACCAATGGATTACTACATGGAGAATTACTATCATCTCCTTGGCATAAGTGGATTTTCTCAAATTATGGCTGGAGAGAGCTTTACTAGTGAAAACCAAGGGGAACCCTTCTTGCATCAACATTGTAGCAATACCATGAAAAGGAGCATCACTTTCAATGATAAATGATTTGGAAAAAGCAGCTATGGATAGGATGCGAGTGGTAAGTGGTGGTCATTACATGCTTCAATTCTAGAAAATCTTGTTTAGTGGGTCATGACCAAGTAAAATAGTCCTTCTTTAATATGCAAGTGAGGGGAGCTACAATTTTACTATAATTACAAAATTATTTATGGTAGTATCCTGTAAACCCTAAAAATCCTCGAAGTCTTTTGAGAGTGTAAGGTTTTTGCAAATATTGAACTGCATGGATCTTCTTAGGGTTAACTTTGACACCATATTTGGTGATAATGTGCCCTAAATACTCCACTTCTATACAACCAAAGGAAAACTTGGAATGCTTATCAAAAATTTGATGTTGTGCCAACAACTATAAAGTTTTATCCATATGGTCAAGGTGCTCTTCCCATAAACAACTATAAACCAAAATATTATAAAAGAAAACTAGGATGATTTTTTGGAGAAATGGGTGAAATATGTTGTTCATAAGGATTTGAAATATGAAAGGAGTATTAGTCAATCTAAATTGCATCACCAAGAACTCATAGTGACCTTCATGCATATGGAAAGTAGTATTGGGAATATCTTCATCCTTGAGCCTGCTATGATTATACCTAGAGCGAAGATATAATTTGGATAAGTACATAGTTCCATGTAGCTCATTGAGTAATTCATCCACCACCAAAATAGGAAGCCTATTCTTGATGGTGAGCTTATTGAGCTCATGGTAGTCTATACACAATTGCAAAGAGCCATATTTCTTTCATACCAGTAAGATTAGAGAAGAGTAAGGATTGTTACTTGGTCGAATGACATTGGCTTTCAATAATTCCTCTACTAACTTCTTAATTTCATAATTAATAGCATGAGGATACCAATATAGTCTAATTTTGAATGGTGCACCACTACGTAACAATGGAATAGCATGGTCATGTGAGCGACGAGGTAGCAATTTTGAAGGTTTGACAAAAGAGAATAATGTTTGGAAGAAATAGGTTGCAAATCAATGGGAACAAACTCCACCTTTGAAATGGGATGTTGGATCCCAAATATCTAAGCTATAATACCTCGAGATGATTTTTTTAGCAACTTCTCTATCCATATTGAATTGAAAGTCTATGTAGACCAAGCTTTGGAGCCATGGAGAGTGTGGGACTATCCATTTTTTAAAAATTACAACAAGATCTAGGCAAAGTTCCATGATATGGTTCCCAATGTACCCAACCATTGAGCTCCCAACATGATTTTACATCCCCCTAGTTGAAGCACAAACATACATTGTTTGAGCTCATAGTCCTCAATTTTTATCTTAACATTATGATATTTACCTTTACAAGGTAAGGTACCACCATTGGCTACCATGACCTCAAAGGAATTACATGTATGTACATAATAGTTTTTCTGCTTAGCAATGTGGGGATCAATAAATTTGTGTACTACCATAATAAATTAAGGTGGTAAGATGCAGGCGTTTGAAATAACCCACAAGTTTTATGATTTGGGGAGTAGTAATACCAGCAAAAACATGAATATAAATCTCAGCCTATGATTAATCTTGGTTGTACTCCTCCATTTTAGGTGGTTCCTCAATTGATTATGTGTCATAATCATTGTGGTCATTGGTTTCAGGCTCATCAACATCTATAAGGAATAATTTTTTTTGGGTGCACCTATACCCAGGAGAAAATTTTTCATCACAATTATAGCACAACCCTTGGGCATGTTGCACATCCATTTCAACGGTGGTTAGATGTTTGGGTGTAATAGTGGGTGCAAAATTTTTTTGTTCATTTTTATTTTAGAATTTAGGATGAAAAGAGGGTCTAGCCTATGAAAATTTAGATATCCACCTATGAGCTAAAAATTTAGATTCTGCAAAATAAGCCAACTTGATAGCCTGCATCATGTATTATGGTTTAAACATCGTGACATCATCTTGGATATCTTTACTCAAACCACTAACAAAACAACTCATAAAGAACCCTTCATTCATTCCCATAGTTTTATTGGCCAATTTATCAAATTGTATTTGGTAATCTCAAACTATTGAAGTTAGTTTTAACTTTTTCAATTGTCCTATAAAATCATCATACTCACTAGGGCTAAAGGGAGTGATTAAGTAAGACTCAAAGTATTCCCAAGAAGGATTAGGGTTAGTTTTATGCAACCATTGGTACCACAGTAAAGCTTTAGATTCCAAGTTGAAGGAAGACATTTGAACTCAGTAATATATAGGGACATCATGGAGTCTAAATAATTGAGCAACACGACATAACCACCCATCCACATCCTTCCCATTAAACTTAGGAAAGTCTAATTTGGGCATCTTAAAGGTAGGATCATGATCATAGTGAGGATGAGAGTCATCTATTGTCATTTACCTCAGTCAAAATGTGAGTGTTCAATATGGTACTTATTCTATGTGGGTTCTAGATATATCATAACAAGTTCCAAAATTTTAAAATTTTACCACTAGATTTTGATTTATGCTTTACAAGCTATTAACAATGCTTATTAGGGACTCCAACAATTGGATGGTTTTCTCTACCTCTTTTTGATGTCCATGAGTACCACTAGCCATTTGGAAGAGTCTTGAACGTATTTTACTAAATTACTAAAAATAGAAGTGTGGTTTGTAAGAGTTACTATTTTTAGTAAGGAATCCAAAAAACTACTTAGGTGTTATATATCAGAATGATCATATTGGAAATATGGTCACAATAAGCTATATCCCACAAAATAGATTTTGGGTACCCTAGATTTTTTTTAATATTTTGTTTTGACAAGTCTATTAGTGTAGTTAGTTTTTTATTTGGAGCTACAGTTCAAAAGTTGGGCACTAGATCAACTGTCTCTGATCTATGTGTTCTATTGATTGACTACCTTGTCATTGTCCTATATCTATTCCCATCACCGGTACTATAGTTACTAATACTATTCACATCATTGACCTAGGGATTATTTGTGATAGTTACTGAAATTGAAGGTTTTGTTTCTAACCCTAAACTCCTATAATTTTTACTATTACAAATGATTGTTATTACTGTTACTGACCTGACTATTACTGTTAGTAACCTAACTATTATTGTCACTGACCTGAATATTACTGTCACTATATTGACTATTACTACCACTAACCCAAATGGTAAGAATATTTTAGACTATTATAGACACTTGTAGACTTTATTCAGACTATTAGTGCATGCAAGGTGTGTTATTTTGTGATAGGGAAGTCCTCTATATGCTAACTTTTTGGGATTGTGAATGCAGGTTTAGCAGAATATAGAGATGTTTTTGTAGGTTGAAGTTTTTGACAAAACCAAGGTATACTAGGTAGAGGAGTATGTAACACCCATAGGCCCTCTGTTATATCGTAGTGATGAACAATAGTACTTGGACCAATATTTTAGGCCACTATCCAAGGAGGATTCCACACATACCCTTGAGCACACTATCTACATCTTTGATAGTATGAGAGGGTAATCATTGGGGATGTGTCCCATGGACTATGGATGATAGAAGGCATAAAAGCTTCCTACTGGATAAAATGTTTTTTAACCCTATAATGGTCTTTCAATACACCTGAATATGTGTGCGAGATCGATTCCATGCATGAGTATTGTTTGAGGCTTGTGTATTGGAGTATGATCACCCCTCACTTCACTAGATGCTTTATGGGCTATCTAGATTAACCAATAATGATAGCTCCTTCAAGATATTTTAAAACCCCTAACATAGGATTTCTAGCCTACTCAACTGCTAAAACAAAATACTGTATTTTATTTTTAGATTTCTGATTTTTTGTATATTTTTTTGGTTGTTTGAATAAAGGAAAAAAAAAGAAAAAACACATGAAAATTATACCTAATAGGTGGAAATGGTTGATAAAAAATTATTGCAGTCACTACAGAACTCGACCCTAGAAAGTGCTTTGATACCACTTGTTAGGAACCTACTATTAAAATAAATCTAACTCACACAAAATATTGAAAAATAATTTAAATACATGAAATAATAGAATAACACTATGTAGAAAGTAATTGCAGAATTGAAATAATTTCACAAATAATTCAGAATTGCAGGCCTCTTCGAGGGGACAACCTCCTTCAATATTTCATTAAATTGTAAAAAGATACATTCATATATGGATCCATGTCTTTTAAAGAGAAATATTCATACAACCCTACCTAAAGTCTCAAGAGTTGGCGTACATACAAAATGTCACTCAAGCTAGAATATTCTACCAAAAATATGTTACAATATTGATAGAAATTACATGAGATGGCACCACTTGGCTAGGTGCCTTCCTTGCCACATACATTACAAAGTATTACAAAATAACATTATAATGGAATACCCATGTTGTAAGTGGGTCATTATGTAAGCAAATGAAAAATATAAAATAATGTTAGGATGGGATCCTAATATAATGATGGTCATCCCATTTGCCTTGGTTTGTTATCACTATTACTCTAGCTAATCCATATACCCCTTGAGGCACTCTACCTTGGACCTCTCCACATCCCTCTCCATTATCACCACAACCCATTCTATAATAGCCTAATATTTCTCTATGATGATGTCCCCTATTGATCCTCATAACCCCTATATCCTCTTGTCCTTATCCTCTTGGAGCAAGTCCATATCCCTCTACATGTGGGTTGTATTGACCCACATCACCTCCATTGCCCTATTTGGTTCATATTGACATGTTGTCCCTCTAGGTATCACCTCTACCATTGAGGGGAAACTCTTTCTATCCTTCTTAGCCCAACCTATATAGTCATAGGGGTACCTTTTGATGTCTCCACCTCTACCATTCTTGAGATAGTGTCAATAGTCCTAATGATTTTTATCATCTCCACCCTAACCTCCACTATCCTCTATCTAGGTTGATCTAACACCCTTTATCATCACTCCATGGTCCATCAGGTGGCCCCTTAGAGTTTTAACTACATTTCATGGCCTATGATATATTACCTCTACAGTAGCACCAGTGGTAAAACCCTTGGGGGTATTATGATCCTATACCATATCCTATAATTGAGATCCACCTAAACATCATCCATCCCTAGATCAATGTATATATAATCATATAGGTCCTCCTCCATGAACCTCACCTTGTTAAGGCCTCCTCCAACCCTTGATTTATCTCTCTATGCTCATCTAAACTAGTAGTCACCCAAGTTTAACACCTCCTATAGGATGTTGAACTACATTTGTACTTGGTCAAACGAGTATAACTCTAGATCATCTTGATTGGTAGTTACCCACACGATCCTTTGTATTTAAGCTAGCTTATACCCATCCTCTGCCCACCCTAGGTGTTGACACCATGCCTACCAGATGATCATGTAGTATCTAAGCTTATCTTTCACCCTCATACCTAATGGAAAGATACCAACATATGTCCTCTACACATGCTCAAAGTGTTAGACCCATATAGAAGTTATTGGTCTCTCTAGGTTGGGAAATGATCTTAGTAGTGCATCTGATCTACAAATTATTATGTTCTTGCAAAACAATACCTGGAGCAATGTGGTGCATACAATACCACTCTAATGGTTGTACACAACATTAGACAATTCCATATACAAGTATACTAGAATATATGAGCCCAATGCAAATATCACCTCCTAAACCTACATGTCTACTATTACCGCTACCAATGCCCATGGAAAGTATTGCCTGCTAGTGTAGCACACCAAGAGCCTATCCATCACCCCATAGGGTATAGTCATGAGTTCATTGAATCCATACCTCTTCAACATATTGCTAACATGAAGATCACTATGGTGGATCTTGTGTGTTGAGTCCCTTGACTATATTTGTAATGATACCCAAGGCACTTGCACTTTATACACTACCATCCTCTTGATAGGGATCCTTAGAATTTACAACAAATCCTATAGTGTGATAGTCATCTTGTTGATAGGTAGCCAAAATGTTAATGACTCTGGATACCATATCCCCATGAGAGATATTAATATGAACCTATTTGATTCTACTCGAGTTATCTCTATTAGATCCAATAGCCACATAACCTATAAGACATCCTTATCAGTCATTGTGAACTCCCTTACAACATCCTCTAGTGTTCTCGATATCTACTCCCTACTCTCTAGTACACCTTGCTACAAAAATAAAGTTAATAAAAAAATGTTACTTCCATCATCAAATAATAATAATAATGATAATAATCAATAAAAACACTCATAATACACTCTTTCTTATTTCCCTTGTCTATGTTTTCTCTCTATATCCTTTTTCATTTTTCATTTTCTATGTTTTCATCTCTATCTCATTTTTCATTTTTCTTTTTCTTTTTTTTCCTCTCCATTTTTATTCTAAAATTTTGCACCTCATCTTTTTAGGGCGTGGAATCATGAATTCATGTCCTATATTTTAGGGTGCAAATTCATGGATTCGTGGATAGTTTTAGCTAACCATAAATTTGGTTCTCATTGATGCTTGACTAAATTTATGATTGACCCTACAAATTTGTGTTAGGGTTCATATGATGAATTCTTATATATATATATATATATATATATATTAACTAAGCTAAATCCTAGTCTAGCCTAGTCTAGGGTGTGTTTTTAGGTGCGTACCTATCCTTGATCCACTATTGTGTTGGCCTCACCTCTTGTGATTGATGTGTGATGCATCAAAGTGCCATTTCTTCTATTTCTCTAGAGCACTTTTCCTCCCTCTTGCATGATGAAAATGAATTGATTTTCATCCTCCCCTCATTTTTTACTCCTTTTTTTATCTCTTCATTTTTCTACTCTTCTATTTTTGCTTCTCTATTCTTCCATGTCTACCATTTTGAGTTTTTTAACAATTTTACATTATTTCTAAAACTCAAAGGGGCACCCTAGAATTGGGGGCATTGATGTCATCATTGCCCCACAAAGCATGTAAAATTTCAAATCGATTGGAATGAAACCATTTTTGCACCATCCCTTTGCCTAATCATACTACCCCTTTTAGTGTTTATCGTTCTTAGTCTATAGGTGTCTACAAATTACTTTGATGAATTTATTATGCCATAAATACATCAAATAGGGGGAAACATGTAGACATGGAAAATTGACCTAGTCAGATAAGTCAATTTTCTCTTATATGCTTAAGAAGCCTCTCAAAGTTGCTAAGTGTAATTTTTGAGCTCCCAACCCCTTAGTTTGACCCATTTTTTTAGTCTTTATAATTTTAAGGTTGTCCAAGATAGGGCATAGACTCAATCAAGCTACTTTTATGCCAATTTGACCTCCAACAATTATATTTTATGAATTCATGATCATCTTAGATCGGTGACAATTCAACATCTTACAATTTTACCTTCAAAATCCTAACCCTTGCACTACCATTTTGTTTTTCAACCATAAACCCAGTTTTTATTATTTTTGCTTTTCCTACCTTATCTTCAAACCCTCTATAAATAGAAGGGTTGCATTCCCTTTTAGACCCATATTTGATTTACTCCCATATTCAAATGTTCAATGTTCTATTTGTGATATTCTCCATGATTTTGTTTTTCTCCATATTTCTTATGTGATCTTTGGCTATCTACAAGTGGAAAGAAGGCAATGATAGATTGTGTACAAGGAATACATTTGAGCTTTATAAGCACAAAGGGAGATAGGCTTACCTCTTTGGTTTGGCCTTCAACACTCTATTTAATTTTCCATTTATGTTATAGTTTAGTCATTTAAAATTGTGTTGCATCATTATTCTTCTAGTTTCTTTACTTCTATTTTAGATTGGGTTTTACTTTAATTTTTGTATTTATCATTGTTATAGAGTACATTTTAAATTTATTTTTGTGCATTCCTATTACACTAGGATCCATTTATAATACACTCTTCTACATATTTCTGATTATATTTTCTAACATTTAGAATACTTGCATTCTATTAGTTGCATCTACATTACCATTTTTACACCTTCACTGCATTTAGGATAGTTTCATTTGCTATTTAGATTTGATTGCAATACAATTATCTATATTTCATCCATTTATATATATTTTTATTAGTCTCTTATTCTATAATTTTTAGATTGCATTTGCATTTCCTTTTCCTCCTATACCAAATTCATGATCCATCCATATGAGGCACAAATTTGGCGAGTTGGAAAAAATTGCTTGTTTATCCCCTCTTCTCTCTATCATGAATTCATGGTCACCATTTATAGGATGTGAATTCAATGAGTAAATTGAATAACATGTTTTCTATATTTTGCTCTCTATCTTCCTTGTACCATCATGAATTCATGGTCACCTATTATAGGGTGTAAATTTAGCTACCATAGAGTTGGGGGTAAGCTTCTGCTTTCTCAGTTATTTTATTTGTTTTGTATTTATGTGTTTCCTTCTGCATACTATTAGAACCCTAGTTTCTATCTTGCATATTACTCGTCATTTCTGAAATGTCAAATAATATTTTCTTTATATGGTCAGATAAAAGGACTAAGAGGGATTGACTGTTGCACCTACAAGGAGGGTTAATTTTCTTTTAGTTTCTATATTTGTTTACAAGGTTGTTAAAATTTGTGGTCATAGGATTTGGGATGCAAATTTGGTTCAAGGATAAAAATCAAGACAAGTAAGTGTTTTGTTAGTCTATTAGGCTATTTGTTGTGTACTTCCATAGATTTCTATTTTCTTGTAATTAGTGTAAGGTTAAATTCAATCACATTTAGAAACTTTAATTAAAATACTAAAATTCAATTTAGATTACAAAAAGAAAAATTCTATTCTTAGGCATCGAACAAGGAATTGCATATAGTTGCATAATAGGCTATATTGTACCCTTAAAGAAAAAAGTAAATTTTGTTTTCTTATGTATTAGGATTAGCCTACATATAAAATAAAAATTATTTTAGGATAGTTTCTTTTTTATCTAGATATTTGTTTTCCTTGTATTGTTTTTACAATATTCTTAGTTTAGTTTATTTCTAGTTTGAAGCTAAACATAGATGTATTAAAAATTTAAAACATCAAACCCTTCCATCCCAAAATTATAGTGGGTTCTAAAATCACTCTTGGTGAAACCCTCAATACCTCAAGCCCTCAAAGTGTGATAGGAAATTCTCATAGTTACCTCAACTCCTAGTCGATTCATTGCAAATCATCTGTGCAGATATATTATCAAAGATTCATTAAATTATTGAAATATATTATTGAGTATGATATCAATGAATAATTTAAGTTGCATGAGTTAATATTGGAGGTGGATCCTAAGATTTAGATAGTGATTAATTTTCCCAAGCCCAAAACCTTTCAAAAACATATGATTTGGCTTGATAAGAAGAGACCAATCTACAAACCAAGAATACCTTCTTCATATATGGAGGGTTGATAGAAAAAGAGAAAAGGAAACTTAGGAAGAGGAAGAATGATGAGTTTATAAAATGAGATAAGAAGTAAAATAAGAAAAGTAAAGGGAACCCAAAGTTTAGGTATAAGAACAATGGGAATCAAGGGAATTATAAGAAGAAAATCTAGAAAAAGGACAATTCAAAAACTTGACCTTAGAAGCATAATGAGTCATCTCAAAATGAGGATACATGGGATAAAAATAAAGAAATGTCTTAGGAATCTAGGATAGGTTTTTTTATTTGTGGGGGTCCTCGTTATGCAAATAATTATCCCTAATGACTAGAGTCAAGCAATAAAGCCAAGGAACAACCACATCAAATCTATGTAGCCACAAGAAGTGAGAACCTGGATGGACAAGTATCTTCCATGTTATTGAATGGTAAGTTGTTTACTAAGAATGTTAAAGTGGAGATATAGATAGTTTTATAACCACTAGTATCATTGGGGATACATTGGAAAGACCTAGTTTTTTAGCACAAGGGTGGAAAGTTGAGTATGGGTTTGGAAAAAGGTAGTGGATCAATTCTTGCTTACAATTGAGATCACCTTACCCAATGGATCTATTGTTTGTTATTTTCATGTAGTACTACTACATAAATTTGATATTATCTTAGGGATGAATTGGTTAAAGTCTCATGGATCCCTAATCAATTTCGAAGAAAGGTGGATGGACTATATTGATAAGGATAAGAAGATACTAAGGGTTCAAAGTAGGTAAGGGTATTTTTGACCATATTTATTGTTAGCTATGCAACTTAAGAAGGCAATAAATATAGGTGGGATGTTATACGTAGTTAAGATAAATGGTAAGATAGGTGATAATGGGGATGAATAAATACTTAAGAAACATCCAATTCTACATGAATTTAGGGATGTATTTCCATAATATCTCCTAGGCCTACCACCTCAACATAAATTTGATTTCACCATTGAATTAATGCCTAGATATGAATCTATTGCAAGGACACCTTATAGAATGATCCCTATTGAGTTGTAAGAGCTAAAGATACAACTCCAAGATTTGTTTAAGGGTTTGATAAAACCTAGTATGTTGCCCTAGGGTGCTCCAATTTAATTTTTGAATAATGATGTTTCCTTAAAATTATGCATTAATTATAGAATTCTAAATAAGGTTATGATCACGAATATATATCCATTGCTAAAGATATATAATATATTCTATCAATTAAAGGATACCACTATATTCTTGAATATTAATTTGATTTTAGGGTATCATAAATTGAGGATTCATGAGGATACTTATTAAAAATACTTAAGACTAGGTATTGACATTATGAGTTCATAGGGTTGTCATTTGGATTGACAAATGTAACATCGTATTTTATGAATCTAATGTAAATGTGTATAGAAAATATTTAGATTAGTTTGTTTTGATATTTTTGGATGATATATTGATATATTCTTACACCAAATAATAAAATGACCAATATTTAAGGTTAGTGTTGGAGGTGTTGAGTAAGAATCAAGTTTATGTAAAATTATCTAAATGTGAGTTCTATGACTCACAAGTATAATATTTGGTGCATATTATATCTATAGAAGGGATAGTTGTAGATCCTAAGAAAATTGAAGCCATTTTGAGTTGGTCTACACCCACAAATGTGTATGAAGTTTGAAGCTTTATAGGAATAATAGGTTATTATAGGTAATTTGTAAAGGACTATTCAAATATTTTCTATGCTATTACCAACATTCAAAGAATACAACACCAATTCTTAGGATTCCAGATTTAGATTTTTATAGTATGTACAAATGTTTCCTTAGAATTTTTTCAAAGGGTATTAATATAAAATGAAGTTTCAATAGCATATGAGTCCAAGAAAATCAAGAAGAATGAGTTAAATTATGTTACACATGATCTAGAGTTGGTAGTGGTTGTGCATGCACTAAAGGTTTGGAGGCAGTATTTGTTGAGGAAAATTTTTGAGCTTAGGATAGACCACAAAAATCTAAGGTATATCTTTACACAATCTATGTTAAATGCAAGAAAAATAAGGTGGATAGAGTTCCTATACAAATATGTATTTGATATAGAGTATATCAAAGGAAAGGAAAATAAGGTTATTGATGCCTTTAATAGGATAAGATATATAGTAACATTAATCTAGAGTCATGTATATTTTATGGATAGAGTTAGGGAAATGTAGTTTCAAAATCAATATTGCATTGATATCCAAGATAAAATTGAGGAAAATCCTAAGAAAAATGGGGATTTTAACATAAAATATGGACTTTTATGTTTTAGCCAAGGTTAGATGCTCTTAATTTTGGGGGCTTGATAATGGAATTATAGTTTTCATTTATTTCTAATCTCAAATGACAGGGTGAAGTAAAATCCCAGTTAGGTTGGTAGTAATACGCTAGACAACATGGCCTCTTTTAGAGGTATTGTGTTCCATTAGGTTATACCCATCACCATACACCCAACTAGGAAGCTATATCATTCATATGATTCATTATTCAATAGAAGGGTGGGTTTGAAAACACCTTCTTAGTTTCATTACACCACCTATATTGCATAGTTATTAGGTTTAAGGATACATAAAACAAAAAAAAAAATTAAAATCAAAACAAATAAAAAAAATTACAAAAATTAAAAACTCTTGTTTGTTTTATGAAATTGATTGCTTGATTGGTAAGTAGGCTTCACATTTTCACAAACACATACTTCACATATTTGTTGTTCCCTTATCTTATGGTTTTAACATGATGTCAAGCTAGATATTTTTCCACAAACCAACCACCTTCATCTATGGAGCATTTTCCTCAATATTCTCATCCCCTAGCTACTTCTGTGGCTAGCCGGACTGATGTAACATGGACCATGTATCTTAACTTGTTCGCTAGACCATCTCATATAGTATCCAGCTCAGATGTATACATGATGTAGAGGGTAGTCCACACTTCTATACATAAGACCCCTCGCACTAAACCATCCACACCTTCGGGTAACCGCACCACTTACATATATTCATATGCCCTTAGAGCCTATTTGAGTTTAGCCTTATCATCTTTGCCATACCTTATTATTTCATACTAACATGTTCCTACTATTTAGAAGGAACCCTCCTATTCAAACCCTAAAAACACTAGCCATCACTTCATTAAATCCATATTTGAACCCACATACATGAATAAAAATCCATCATCATCATCCAACCCATACATCCCAATTCCATCCCACCATACCACTATCTATTCTAACCTATTTTTTGAGGCACATATTATGCAAGTGCCAACCTCCATCCCACTTACATCATTTGGATCCATTTATTCTATGCACCATACCATTCCTCATTTAGTTGCAAGCCCCTTCACAACTTATCCTCCACAAACCAAATCATATACAAACCTCTAAAACCCTTGCAACCATGCAACCTCCATCTATGATGGCCATAAAAAAAATATTGGAACATATATAGCAATTCCTTTCCAGTAGTGACAATAAAAGCATTCACCCCATGTCAAAACAACATTAGAAAGTAGTAAAAGTTAATCATAAGCCCACCTTGAACCAAAATATCTTTTTTGCTCAAGATCCATATTGGGCATCTCGACCATCCACAATAACCATACCCACTCATCCATTCCATTTAACAACATCATCACCTCATCAACCCAATACACAAACATTCCTTCAATTTCACATTATCATCAACTCCCACTTCATCCACAATTCATCATTCAACAACCTCCATATACCTACACCTACCAAGAAAACCAAGGATTTGAAGCATCATTAGAGGATCCCAAATTTTAATTTTTTTTAAATTATATTGATAGCTTGGCCATGTAAATTTTTGGTATGATGTACCAAAAACAAACCTTAATATAGCTATTCAATATTCTTATCCATCCTTCTATACCATCGCCACTCTATATTATGGATTTCACCTTACTAAATTTTGATCAATTTAAAGTGTAAGAGGGCCCTAGAGAGCATGTAAGTGCATTTATCAATACATGTTTTAGAATACAAGACAATGATGCCTTGATGCTAAAAAAAAATCCTCAAACATTTGGGGGAGATTCTCTAGAGTGGTACAATCATTTTCCACATCATAGCCTCTTTAATTTTGAGCAATTGTACTGAGAGGGGGGGTGAACAGTATAAGACCTCTTTTTACTTTTTCCTTTATAATTCAAAATAGTAAAGCAATATATCCAAAGCAATATCAAAGCAATGCACAAAACCATCCACAAAGTGACACAACAATTTATGTGGTTCACCCAAAGTGGGCTACTCCACGGATAAATTTTTTCTCTAAATTTTATCAATTCAACCTCTAGGAATACCTTTCCCGATTACAATGTTTATGGGTACCAACCCAAAGGAGATACCTTCCCCTTGCTCTGATCTGACTGGTGATCCTCTAGAAGACCTCTGCCTCTACAGCCCTTAGCAAATGGAACTCTATCCACAGAAGACACTTGTCTTCCCTGCTCTGGCTGGAGACCTCTGTCCTCAACTCTATCACCTCAAAGCTGGTCCTCAAATTTGTACTAAATGTAGTCCTTCGGTCTAGCACAAATGTCCTCTTTCTTTGGTCTACACCAAACACGGTCCTTCGGTCTGGCACAAATTTGTCCTCAACTTTGCATCGAACTCAGTCCTCAACTGGTCCTCAAATCTGGTTCAAAAAAATGGTTCACCAGCTTGCACTAATGCTGGCTTGATCTTCAACCAAGTCTTCAAGACTTGTCTCAGATCTGCTTTGCAAGTTCTCACTTAGAACCTGTCCAAACTGTTCCACAAGCTTCAACAAAAGCTTGCTCAATGTTGTCCAACAAGCCCTCTCAATGACTTGTCCAAAACCTGCTCACACATCCCCACTGGAATCTGTCCAAAACCTCAGCAAGCTCACAAAGAAAACTTGCTTAGCATGAACTCACAAAGAGAATTATTAGAGATTCAATGTGATTCATTAACCTCATAGAAACATAAAGAGAATTGTTATAGACTCAATATGTTCTATACTTAACTCTCAATCTCAATCTCAAATCTCAAAAGAAAAAGATAGATGTAATATGCTTTTCCTAAGAACATGAAACACAAATCTGTTCTGCACAAACATAGCTGCAATCACAGCCACCCTTGATCGAATTCCAAATTTTGCTCTTTCTTCACAAATACAACAACACTTCAACACTCTACGATTGAACTCCTCATTCTGTGCATCAACTCGCCACTTCTGCGCTATCTGTGCTGTTATGGCTGCATCTCGCACACTTCATTCGAATCGACTTGACTGCTCTTTACGCACCATAGACTTTAATTGCACAAGTTTGATACACACATTCGATATTTGAAACTCAAAAAATAGTCCTCCTTTTATAGCATTAATTCATGATCAAAAACTTAATCTTTAGTCGGCTGTTGCTCTTCAACTACGTCGATTGCAAAACCCTGTGCTACGTCGGCCCAGATTTTAAATTTGTCGGCTCAAAGTTAACTTTGTCCTTCAACCACCTCTGGTTCTGTAGCTATCCTTGTGAAACTACAACATGTTGTGATATCGCGACACCTTTGCGTGTCGTATGCCTTCTTTTGCCTACTGTTGCGATATCGTGACACTTTTGCTTTTGTCTACCTTGACAATGTGCTTGTCACAAAATTGTGACACTTCTAACTTTTGTTGATGTCATCCTCACTCCTATCACAAAATCATGACACTTTAGTCTTCAAAGCCTTCTTCTCAGCTTTTGTCACGAAATCGCGACACATCTGCTTCTGCTGACGTCATCTGCAACTCTGTCACGAAATCATGACACTTTAGTCTTCATGGCCTTCCTATCAGATTTTGTCATGAAATCATGACACATCTGCTTCTGTTGACGTCATCTACAACTCTGTCGTAAAATCACGATGCTTTCGCTGCCTTAAGCTCTTTTCTGCCATATGCCCATAAAACTGGAACATGTCACGAAATCGTGATGCTTTCGCCTTCGAGCTCTTCCTTCTTCAATTCATCGTGAAATCACAATGCTTCTTCTGTTTAAGATTTGCTAACTGTTTCTATCATGAAATTGTGACACTTTCTCCAACTGCAAGCTGTCAACTCAACCTATCACAAAATCGCAACACTTTTTGCATCCGTACTTCTTTGTAGCCTGTCACAAAATCGTGATGCTTTCAGCTTTCGAAAGCTTTCTCTACTGCCTGTCACAAAATCATGACACTTCTGGCTTTCATACGTTTTATTTACTGCTTGTCGTGAAATCACGACGCTTCTCCTTTCAGGCTCTTCCCTTTGCTACATGTCACGAAATCGTGACATTTTACATGTAACTTTCTCTCTCTTCAAACTTGTCACGAAATCGTGATAGTTCTTTTTGCGGACTCTCTCTTTAGCATCATGTCATGAAATCGTGACACTTTTTCTTTTGGACTCTCTCTCCTATAACATGTCATGAAATCATGACACTTGCTCGTTCGAACAACTTTCTTGGCAATGTGTCACGAAATCGTGACACTTTTATTTCTCTGCCTTCCTGCGCTTTCCGAGTCGCAAAAATGCGACATGTCACGAAATCGTGACACTTTCCATATTGCTCTGCTTCTCTGCCAACATGTCACGAAATCGTGACAGTTTTGCCTGCTTTGTCTTTGTCTTCCAGCATGTCACGAAATCACAACACTTTTGCCCAAACTTTCTCTCTCCTCAAACATGTCGCGAAATCATGACAGTTTTGCCAGCACTTTCTCTCTCCTGAAACATATCACGAAATCGCGACAGTTTTTCCAGCCGCCTACATACTTTTTCTTACTTGTATTTTTCTTGATATTTTGCAACTGGGCTACTCTGATCTACTTGGAAACTCACTGTCCAAACTGAAACCTTCATCAAAACACATTCTTTGACATAAAAAAAAATTGCTTCAAGAACTCCTTGACATCAATGACAACAACTACACTTGAGCAAAGGCAATGTACTCAAGGTACCCAAAATTGCCAACAATCTCCCCCTTTGTCATTGATGGCAAACCTTTACTAAAAGCACATCTTCAAGAGCCAAAACTGAAATCAATCTGAGCTGACAACTGAGAATATTTCTTTGAAGTTTTTCTCCCCCTGACTTGAAGCTTTCCTCTTCACTTGAAGCTCTCCCCCTTACTCATATCTCTCCCCCTTACTCAAATATCTCCCCCTTTGTCATCAATGGCAAAGGGTCACATTTGGGGCTTGGGACTAAGAATGAGTCTCTTAGCTTAGTCCCTCCACCACCTCCTGATGAGGTGATTAAAATAGGGTTGGGAGTAAATCTCCCATTAGGCACTGATCATCATCAGTGTCTATGACTTCCTTGCCGAGCCTTCTCTTGAACTCTTTGTCAATACCAATTTTTCTGTTCTTGTCACTATTCTTGCTCTTGTTCTCATCCCTGTTCTTGTCCATGCCTTGATCCATGGACCTGTTCATACTATTGTTTTTGTTCCTGTATCTCGAAAGATCAGCTCTACACTGTCTAGTTGTGTGACCTGCATTGTTGCACTTATAACAAATAACACTGTAATTTCTTTTAGACATATCTGTTCTTTGAATCCACTTTTTCTGACTAACCGTGAACCTGTTATTAGCCTTGCAGATAATTGCCTTATGCCCAAACTGATTACAAGAGTAGCAATACCCATGAAAGAAATTACCATTTCTAAAACTGTCATTTACCTTCTTCACTTGAGCCATGCAATGTACAACCATGTGACCAAACCTGTGACATACAAAACACCTATCATGAAATTTTCTTTTATTCGAATTTTTGGGTCCCAAAAACTTCTTCTTCTCAATAAGAATATTGTTTTCTATTTTTGCACATCTATCACTTTCGGACTTATGATCTGAAGTGCTTTCTGCATTAGAACTATCTTCCTTTTGAAATATCTTGCTAGATTCCCCAACCTGTTCCTTGTGTGGCTCAACAAAACCGAGACCTATTTTATCTATTGTCTTTTTTTGACCTTTAATGAGAGACTTAACCTTTTTGGAGCTATCTTGAAACCTGTACAGCTTATCCTTGTACTCTTTAGTTTCCACTTCCAAAGAAGCCATTTTCTGTTCTAACTCATTATACTGAAGAATCTTAGACTCTAACTCGTCCTTGAGTTCTTGTGTCTTAGTCATAGAGAAGTCAAGACTTTCTGTAATGTCATCCTTGATTTTAAGATTTGTATTGGCCTCTTCTAGTTGTTTCTTCAAAGAAACAATCTCATTTTCTTGTTTGTAGCAAACAGTCTCTTTCTCATTAATCTGAGACCTGAGAGTTTCTTCACTCCTTTTGAACTCTTCTATTTGCAGCTTCAAATTGCTAACAACTTTGTTAGATTCCTCTTCATGTTTACTGCATATATCGACTTTATTACTCATTTCTTCTGTCTGCATTCTTAAACTGTCAATTTCTTTTTCTAGCTTACTGCAATACTCTGTTTTCCTAGTTAATTGCATTTTGAGATCTTCAGAAATTTTCTTGTAATCTTCTGTTTGTAATTTTAGACTGGTGATTATATCTTCTGCATCCTCAAACTTTTTACTCAGGGCTGAAATCAGTTTTTGTTTCCAATTTGCTTCTGCATTACTTCCTTCTTCATCACACTCTTGTTCTGAATCTGTTTCTTCATCAATTTTGAAAGGATCATCTTCATCTTCACTGCTACTAAACCCATGGCACTGACATTCATTATGACCGAGTTGACCACAAACAAAACATTCTCTACCTTGTGAGCAATAAGCTGCAAAGTGACCGGTCTTCCCACATATGGTGCAAAACTTTATTAACCTGGCCTGTTCTCCACTGTTTGATTCATCTCTTGAATCTATTTCCATTCTTCCTCCCAAAATAGCAACATTGAATTCATCTTCATTTTCTTTCATGACCATGTGTGTTTTCTTCTTCTTGTGTCTCATGGTTTTTCTTTTGCCTTTCCTTGCCATTTGTGTTCCTGTGAGATCTTCCTTCAAGCTATTAAACTTTTCGAAGGCACCTGCTCTAATACCAATTGAAGAACACAAGCTTATACTGAGAGGGGGGGGTGAACAGTATAAGACATCTTTTTACTTTTTCCTTTATACTTCAAAATAGTAAAGCAATATATCCAAAGCAATATCAAAGCAATGCACAAAACCATCCACAAAGTGACACAAAAATTTACGTGGTTCACCCAAAGTGGGCTACTCCATAGATAATTTTTTTCTCTAAATTTTATCAATTCAACCTCTGGGAATACCTTTCCTGATTATAATTTTTATGGGCACCAACCCAAAGGAGATACCTTCCCCTTGCTCTACTCTGACTGGTGATCCTCTAGAAGACCTCTGCCTTTGTAGCCCTTAGCAAATGGAACTCTATCCATAGAAGACACCTATCTTCCCTACTCTAGCTGGAGACCTCTGTCCTCAACTCTATCACCTCAAAGCTGGTCCTTGAATTTGCACTAAACGTAGTCCTTTGGTCTAGCACAAATGTCCTCTTTCTCTGGTCTGCACCAAACACAGTCCTTCAGTCTGGCATAAATCTGTCCTCAACTCTGTATCGAATTCAGTCCTCAACTGGTCCTCAAATCTGGGTCACCAGCTTCCACTAATGCTGGCTTGATCTTCAACCAAGTCTTCAAGACTTGTCTCAGATCTGCTTTGCAAGTTATCACTTAGAACCTGTCCAAACTGTTCCACAAGCTTCAACAAAAGCTTGCTCAATGCTATCCAACAAGCCCTCTCAATGAATTGTCCAAAACCTGCTCACACATCCCCACTGGAATCTGTCCAAAACCTCAGCAAGCTCACAAAGAAAACTTACTTAGCATGAAATCACAAAGAGAATTGTTAGAGACTCAATGTGATTCATTAACCTCATAGAAACATAAAGAGAATTGTTAGAGACTCAATATGTTCTATACTTAACTCTCAATCTCAATCTCAAATCTCAAAAGAAAAAGATAGATGTAATATGCTTTTCCTAAGAACATGAAACACAAATCTGTTCTACGCAAACACAGCCGCAATCACAGCCACATTTGATCGAATTCCAACTTTTGCTCTTTCTTCACAAATACAATAGCACTTCAACACTCTGCGATTGAACTCATCATTCTGCGCATCAACTTGCCACTTCTGTGCTATCTGCGCTGTTATGGCTGCATCTCACACACTTCTCTCGAATCGACTTGACTGCTCTTTGCGCACCGCGGACTTTAATTGCACAAGTTCAATACACACATTCGATATTTGAAACTCAAAAAATAGTCCTCCTTTTATAGCATTAATTCATGATCAAAAACTTAATCTTTAGTTGGCTGTTGCTCTTCAACTGTGTCGGCTGCAAAACCCTGCGTTGCGTCGGCCCAGATTTTAACTTTGTCGGCTCAAAGTTAACTCTGTCCTTAAATCGCCTCTGGTTTTGTAGCTATCCTTGCAAAACTACATGTCACGATATCATGACACCTTTGCGTGCCGTACCCTTTCTTTTGCCTGCTGTCACGATATCGTGACACTTTTGCTTTTGTCTGCCTTGACAACGTGCTTGTCACGAAATCGTGACACTTCTAACTTTTGCTGATGTCATCCACACTCCTATTGCAAAATCATGACGCTTTAGTCTTCAAAGCCTTCTTATCAGATTTTCTCATGAAATCATGACACATCTGCTTCTACTGACATCATCTGCAACTCTGTCGTGAAATCGTGACACTTTAGTCTTCATGGCCTTCCTCTCAGCTTTTGTCGCAAAATCACGACACATCTGCTTCTACTGACGTCATCTGCAACTCTATCACGAAATCATGATGCTTTCACTGCCTTAAGCTCTTTTCTGCCATATGCCCGTGAAACTAGAACATGTCACAAAATCACGACGCTTTCGCCTTCGAGCTCTTCCTTCTTCAATTTGTTGTGAAATCGTGACGCTTCTTCTATTTAAGACTTGCTAACTGTTTCTATCGTGAAATCGTGACACTTTCTCCAACTACAAGCTGCCAACTCAACCTGTCACAAAATCGTGACACTTTATGCATTCGTACAACTTCTTTGTAGCCTGTCATGAAATTGCGACGCTTTCATCTTCCGAAAGCTTTCTTTACTGCCTGTCGTGAAATCATGACACTTCTGGCTTTCGTACATTTTCTTTACTGCCTGTCATGAAATCACGACGCTTCTCCTTTTAGGCTCTTCCCTTTGCTGCATGTCGTGAAATCATGACATTTTACATGTAACTTTCTCTCTCTTCAAACTTGTCGCAAAATCATGACAGTTCTTTTTGCGGACTCTCTCTTCAGCATCATGTCGCGAAATCGTGACACTTTTTCTTTTAGACTCTCTCTCCTGTAACATGTCGCAAAATCGTGACACTTGCTTGTCCGAACAACTTTCCTGGCAATGTGTCGTGAAATCATGACACTTTTCTTTCTCTACCTTCCTGCGCTTTTCGAGTCACGAAAATGCGACATGTCACGAAATCGTGACACTTTCCATCTTGCTCTGCTTCTCTGCCAACATGTAGCGAAATCGCAATAGTTTTTCCTACTTTGTCTCTGTCTTCCAGCATGTCACAAAATAGTGACACTTTTGCCTGAACTTTATCTCTCCTCAAACATGTCACGAAATCGTGACAGTTTTGCCAGCACTTTCTCTCTCCTAAAACATGTCACGAAATCGTGACAGTTTTTCTAGCCGCCTGCATACTTTTTCTTACTTGTATTTTTCTTGATCTTTTGCAACTGGGCTACTCTGATCTTCTTGGAAACTCACTGTCCAAACTGAAACCTTCATCAAAACACATTCTTTGACATAAAAACAAATTGCTTCAAGAACTCCTTGACATCAATGACAACAACTACACTTGAGCAAAGGCAATGTACTCAAGGTACCCAAAATTGCCAACACACATCATAGCCTCTTTAATTTTGAGCAATTGTATTTTTTTTAAATTTACATGGTGGAATTGGTATTCATCATGAATCTGGGTAGGCTGTCCATATTTTATTGTCACCATAGTATTCTGTTGTCCATCCTGAAAGCCACCACACAAATATTCATGCAAATTTTAAGCAATTATTAGATCAATTCTTAGAGCACTTTTATCTGAATTTTAGGAAAAATATAACATTAACCATCTTGTTTAATCTATGACAATTTGATGAGAAGTTAGTTTATGATTTTGGAAACTGTTGGAGGGAAATCATTACTAAATTACCATTCTCCCTCCCTATGGAAAAATTGACATGAATATTTATAAATATTTGTTCCAAATTCATATCCTTACTACTTCAACTACGACAATATTGAACATTTGAAGAAGCACTTGCCCAAGCTAGAGTGATTGAAGAGATCAAAATCCAAGAGGGCAAGATAAAGTTAAAAATGAAAGAATGGCAAAACAAAGTCCAAAGGGGGAACAACAAATGCTAGTCAAAAGATATTCAAGTCAATCAAGTGGTCTTGAGCCAACCAACATAACATTCAACAACCTCAAGTCCAAATTATATATCCCCCACAACCAAAACAATTGCACCAATAGATTTATCAAGTGGTTCCACCCCCACAAAAACTATATAATCAAGTTCCAACTATCGATAAAAAGTAGTGCCAATAGTTCAATCAACCACCCTACAATTATACACCACTCTTGGAGCCATTATTCAATATCTTCCAAAGGTTGTATGAGGGGTAATACATCACATTAACTGAGATTAAGCCCAAGGATCCCAACAAGCATCATGGCAAAATATATAAAGAATACCATTATTGTATTATATCATCAACAAAAGGTCATGATATAAATTATTGTTATTCATTCAAGGATATTGTGCAAGACTTGCTTGAGAAGGGGACTCTAAATATTGATAACCCTTTAGCAAAATAGAATTAAAATCTTGACATCTATCAAACACCACTACCTCATCGTGAGGATCAACAACAAGCAATCGAAGCTTCAACTTCTATAGTTCTACTTAATCAATCAAACCACATAAACAATACACAATAGTACCAAGGTTTTACAGGGGCTATTCATGTAGTCACCCATGGTCAAAAGGGCACAAGTTGAACACAAAAATTGAATGAACCAGCTCAAGTGGTACTCCTATAGGTAGCACCAATGCCTAGTGTACCTCAACAACCAAACCAAACCAACCCACTTCCATCCATTCACATTCCAAGTCAACTACCAAAACCACCTATCACATTGAAGATTTGATTGACACGCAACCTCAAGTTGGCCTCAATAAAACTATAAATTAATGAGCTCATACAACAATATCCCCTACATATAGAGGCATTGATGGGTATCCTAAACTCCATAAAAATTTAGACTCAAGATCCCAATACTTTTAAAAACTTTTTAGAGAGTGTTCAAAAATGCATGGAACCCTTGATCACAATTTATGATATTGAAATCAAGACTATCATTGTTCATATTGATTAAAAGAGTGTTGATCTATATTGGTTCCTCAATCAACATTATCACCACCACAACACTGCAACACATCAACCTACCACCATCTCATATCATAAAATAAATCTTTACTTTGCAGGGTTTCAATGATGCTCTATGATCTATAGTAGAAACCATGGTACTACTTATAATATTGGGAGTTAAAATAATTCAGACTCTATTTTACATCCTAGAGGGGACTATGTAGTACAAAATACATCTTGGTCATCCTTGGATTAAAAAAAGAAAGTGTGTTCCCTCAAAATTACATCAATGGTTGAAATATGCACATGAGGGGTAAATCCATTGTATTCCTATAGACACTGAACATTTCAATTACTACAACTTTATTTAAAACTCCTATGAGCTATCACTTCCATCCACTCATATATCCATAGCTACCCTAACCACACCTTCCACTTCACATCAAAACAATTCATCCAAAGCACCCATACCAAAAGCTATTCCTACCACTAATATGAATCATGCTTCCACTCCAACATCAAATCACATTCTTTCCATATTTCATCATTCATTCCAATATCAGCCATTCATATTTGGTCAGGTCCAATAACCAAATATAACATCTACACTAGGGTATGAACCTCTATATTATATATTCAAGCTCCCAATATTTCATAAACACCTATAGTCATCCACAATCCTTCACCACATACTCCCTTAATTTCACAAACTCCCATAATCATTTCATCTTAGCCTGAACCTCCATCCACTAGTCGCTCTTTTTAGCAAGCTCCATTATCACCTTCACCATCTACCATATCATAAATAGGGCTATATATCCAAGATGAACCATTACAACATATAATATTTTATTTTCTCGAGCCTTAAGTAACCCTTGAGCCCTCTTATTCTCCACATAAGTTATCCATGTTAGCACCCACACAAGTCATAGTACATCTTGCTAATCCTAGCATTAGTGAGTACATGGTTTAAGATATCACAATCACACTACCTAAAATTGAAACTGTTAAGAATTACAATCACCCATGTGATCCAATTCTAGCTATAGGTGTGGTGTATAACATGGGTTCAATACCAAATAAAATCAACTTTATGCATGGAGGATTCGATTCATCATCTGATCCACCTCCTCTTGATGAACCTCGATAACCATTTTGTTTCAACATTGAATACATGTCCAATTCATATTTTCCATTACGATACTTTCTTTGAGTTAACTAGAAAGGATATGGCCTAGGAAAACATGAATAGGGAATTTATGACATCATCAAGCCCTACCATTTTGAAGCACATGATCACTTTGGATTAGGATGGATGTCATTGTCTTCTACTACCTCTTTCGAACATGCATTCCAAAAATTCACCTTATATTCTGAAGAAGATAGTGAAGAAAGTGAATATAGTGATGCTAGTGATGATGAGTATATTAACCCTGAGTTTGCATCTCATTTATATGAAAATTTTCCAAAAATTATACCCCATGTTGCAATGATAAGTATCATTTTTGAATTCAACTCCGAGATGACTTGTATGAGGAGTTTGAAGTAATTTAGATCATCTCAAATAGCTCTCAAGAAGATTTAGCTTCAATTACACCATTTACAGAGGAAGATAAGTTCTACTTTCATATGTTTCCCATCCATTAACCCATCTTTCATCTACTTATCTATATGCTTTATCTATCTATATTCTTTTTCATTTGCTTCTCCTATTCTCTCTTCTTCTTTATATATATGTTTTTCCTATGTTCTTCTTTCTATATGATTTTTCTACTATCTATGTTCTTTCTACTTCTTCTATTCACTTTACTTTGCTCTTCTCTCCAATTTTTATTTTGTAACCTAGAAGCCAAAAATATTCTCTATCATTTGTAGGAAGCTTCACAAACTTCTATTTCTAATCATCTTTGTTGTTCTTTTCTCTTCTCTATTTTGTATTCTAAATTATTTAAAGTTTAATAACTTAGGTCATTACCTAAAAATCCAATATGATTCTCCTCCTTAATAGAGAATCTAATATCTCATCAATGAGACTTTGTATGTCCTTGAATCTCCAACTATCTTTTGAGATGGTTTCTATCAATCTATTAATCAATATCAAATATCTAGCTTTTATTCTAATATTTCTATTAATATAGCTGAGTCCTAGTCTTCATAGATTTTTATTCAACCTAGTAGAAAGACCCTAACCATTTCTACTTAATATATTATTAATATATAGAGTCTAAGTCTCACAACCTTCAAAGTGGATAAACTCTAAATCAACTTTATCAAATATGGACAAAGTTTATTTATAATGTTGGCTAAATAAATAACTCTATCAAGCTAGACAATGTTGGGTGGTAGTTTTGATACTACTATTGGTTTGTTAAGCCTTTACTATTACAAAATATCACATGTTATCTCATAAAATCACATAGGTCCCCAAATATAAAATAGCCACAATAATAATATCAAATATAATAATACAACGAGTAAATGTATATGAGCAAATTAATATGTATATAAAGGATTATATTAAATCAATTAAAATTTATTTATATACTAAAATATTAATGTAAATAAATTAAATCATTCATGTACTATCCATGAAGAACAACTTATAATATTAATTGCTCGGAATGTATAAAAGCTTTATTGCTCCTCTTCATATTACAACTCTGAATATCAATTCTTGATTGACTTCACTTCATTTTTTCTAATTTTATATCGATAATTATCTCCATAATATATCCATAGTAATGTGACTCTTCACATACTTGATTATTGCTCTCCATATGTCAAGTCTCATGACTCTTGGTTTATTAGCTTACCACTTGCATACTAGATGGAAACTTAACTCTAGGTACTTATAGACATGATTCTTACACTTCTAAGATACTTGTGCACATATTTACTTTACATATTTTCACTCTTACATATAAAACACTTGTTGACATTTACTCAACCTACACGTACACTCTAACTTACATGATATTTGTGCATTTCCTACACATTCATACTTAGACAAAAGGGAAATATAACTCACACTCTCAACTATAGACTCAACCCTAATTAATTACATATTTACAAATGTATCGTGAAGGTACCATGGGGATATATTAGCATATACCAAATAATGTGATATACCACAATAAAAAGCAATTCTCTGTGTTATATATTTTTCCTCTCTATCCTTCATTCTTATCCTTCCTCTATTTTTGTCCACTTTTTTTTTAGGTAAACATACTATCCATATTTAGTTTTAGTGTCGTATGGGTCCTTAGACATGTAAAAGGTGTTTGTAAAGTCTAATAATTATTAGAGGTTGATAGAAAGCCTTATGTGGTTGGATATGAGAATATTGTTGCTATGTAAATATAGTCTATAATGGTGTAAGTTCTACTTCATATAAATTATATGAGATTATTTTCCTAGGCACATAGCCCTCTATGAATGGGAAATGAAAGGAATTCCAAGACCTATGTTGTTGTTTTTGGATTCCAAGGTAGAAAATAAGGTCTCACTATATAAGGGTTTTTTGAAGCTTACCTATTTTGTGTTTTTCTTATTTTGGTGTTATCTCTTTTAGTCAACTTTTGTATGTAGAAATTAAACTCTTAATGTTGGATTCTACTTTCTTATGTGAGCAAAGATGTTCAAATCCCTATGTTGTCCCAAAGTGTTTCTTTATCCTATTAATATAACCATCATTTAATGGATTTCCCTTATTATTTAATTTTGAGTAATGATGTTACTATCATAATATCAATGTCTACTAAGGCTAGGGTTGGGAATTATTTATTGATTTAGATTATGGTTATTCAAGGGAGCAAGCCTCTTCCCATGAAAATAATACTTTCACCAATGAGTAGAAGGCCTAGAATACGTAGGAACTATATCGTTCATATTGAGACTTTAATAAAGGCCCTCAATCAAATATGACTGGATTGAGTAGTTTTAAATCTTAATATCAAATATATTATCCATTCATAGTAGCACCCATTATAATCGATCAATACTTTTGAGTTAGCTACTAGTGTTAAGATAGCATGATTAACATTTATAAAAAAAATGGTTGCATTGGCTAATATGTGTACTCTATTGTATAAAGGCTTCTTTAAGTTGTTTTGGAGTAAAATCTATGGATGTTCTTGAAAATCCATATCAAGAAATAAGGCAACATTTTATTTAGTGTTAAAGAGATCGAAGCTTTATCTAACATTTTATAAAAATTAGAAGTGTCATTATTGATTCAATGAATTCATCAACAAGAAGGATTTTCATACGTCCTTGTTAAAGACAAGCAATAAATAAAAATTGTTTGTAGAAATAGGATATGGATTTTTTGGTATCAATCACTTGATAATATTAAACTTCATGATTTTTTGCATGGGCTATCTCCATCTTCTATCCAAATACCTCCTTGGATAAAGAATACATTTTTTCATCTTTATGATTTTAAGAATAAAGGTTTTATTAAAAAATAGAAGGTGAAGCAAAAATTTAATGGTTGCACTTGCCAAAATATGGTATGAATCTCTTGGATGATGTCATAGATATTAACAAAACCATTAGGGATGAAAACACAAAACATGATTGTAAGATAAGGGGAAAGAATGAAGAAGTATTTTTCTCAAACATTCTTAATTGATAATATTTTTAAGTCTTTAATATCTCAAAGATATCATAATAAAAGTGTGGACATCTTATTTCATTAAGAGTTGATTAATAACTCTCACTAATTATTCTGAAATATAATTTTCTAGATATATCCTACAACTATATTATTATTATTATTGGGTTATATGGGATTGAAACAATCCCGTCCCTATTACATCATCACCACATAGTGGTATTACAATAAATATTGGATATTATCCATGTATTGTTTAACAATATTCGAACCTGGGTCTCTTCCATAGGTTTTTATGAGGGGTCTTAGTCCCCTCATATTGAATGGGGTTTGAACCTTGGGTCTCCTCCATAGGTTTTTATTATGGGTCGTAGTCCCCTCATAATGAGTGGTGTTTGAACCTTGGATCTCCTCCATAGGTTTGTATAAGGGGTCTTAGTCCTCTCATATTAAGTGGGGTTTGAACCTTGGACCTTCCAAAGAGAGACCAAAACCCTTACCACTTAGTTAGCTTACAACTTATTATTATCATTATTTCATTTTTCCTTTAATTATTTGATAAATTTTAATAGTCGACAATAAATTAAACCTTTACTCAAAGTTATGAAAGTTTGATAATATTTAAAATTGACTAGTCATAACAATGTAGTTAAGTCAAAGCCTTGCAAAGTTCTACCAATAGTTACACTTGCAAAACTAAAATATTGAAAAATGCAAACTTAAATAAATTCACTTGGTTGTAAGTGACTAAAAACTAACCAAGAAAAAATTACAACTCATAAATAATTATAATATTTAAATAAATAATTATAATATTAATTAATTTAAATTTTTTATAAAATTATTTAAATATATGCAAAAATCAACATTAAATATCATAAAATTTGCATGAACTATTATCCAATTAATATAAAACTAAACACTATACAATTGTTGTAATATATCTTATGCATGTTTGATAAATAAATGTTTGAATAAACTTTATTTTACTTTTAAATTTATAAAAAAACTGGAATGACCGTATAAATAGATTAAACATCTAAAAAAATAAATTTTCAAATAATATTCATTAAATTTGTTACTTTAAAAATATTAATATTAATTATATAGAGGAGATATTAATAAAAATAAAACATGATTATTGCTAATCGTTGCTACATGTGGAGGGCAGGATGGGAGACTACCCAACACTTGTTTCTGGAGTGTCCGGTAGCGGAGTCAATCCTGGATGAAATTTTCCAAGCCTTTAGGATCTCGTGGGTTAATCCTGCTCTTATTTCCGAAGTGTTCCATCAATGGCCTCAACCCTTTGTTAGCTTAAAACTTAAGTACCTATGGAAAATATGTTGGCATCATTTTCTCTGGCAGCTTTGGCTAGAAAGGAACCATAGAGCCTTTAAGGATACCATTCACAACCCAAAAACCATCCTCAACAGGATTATTGTCTTTGCGAAAGAAAACCTTAGCACCTTAGTGGATGAGAACCACTCAATTCTTCCCCAAGAAAAACAACTAGCTCGGGCCTTAGGTATTAAGGACAAACCTTCCATTCCTTTGCCCAATCCCAAAAATAGGATTTCTTGGGAGCCATCCCCCCAGGGTTGGATCAAACTAAATTTTAATGGTGCTGCCAAGGAGAACCCGGGAAGAGCTGGATCTAGAATAATAATCAGGGATCATCAAGGAAATCTAGTCAAGGCCTTTGCTGAACCATTTGGAATCAGAAATAATAACGAAGCAGAATCTAGAGCCCTTTGGAGAGGGTTTCAAGTAGCCCAAGCAACTCAAGGTAACTTGATGATTGAAGGTGATTCTATGAACGTCATCAACCTGTTAACCAATGGCAAAAAATATCCATGGAGAATCGAGGGAGTCATCCATGAAGTGAGGATCATTTTTGCAGCAAGACAGAACAGGAGGGTTCGTCATGTGTACCATGAGGCCAACAGGTCAACTGAAAAATTAGCCAACATAAGTGTTGATGTTGGTAGTTTTGTGACATGGACACAAGGTGTGCCACGTGAAGTGGAAAACATTATTAGTCATGAAAAGAAACCTACCCATTAAGGAGAAAGATGAATGGGTGTTTTTTTTTTTCCCATGGAGCTGGTAATAACTATGGGGTTTCCCTCTAAATCATACCAAATTGGAAATGAAGGTAATAGGGTGTAAGCCTTGGAAAATTTTGACAGAAAATAGGAAATGGGCAAGCAACAAGTTTCACAAGTGCAAAGTTCCAAACTTCAATTCCTGTCAATGTAAGTAATGTTTTACAGTTATGTTTAGGTATGGGTGTGCTTTGTTAGTAAGGCGTTGTAGGGGATTCAACACAATTTATGGTAAGAAATTTTCAAGGATGGCTAGGATCTACAATCTCAGCAGAAGGCTGGATATTGTAATAGGTTTTGGGTTAACTTGCAAAACCCGATAATTAATGAAGACTTTTATTTACCAAAAATAAAAAATAAAACATGATTAATAAAATAAATCAAATTTAAAATAAATAAATAAATATTAACTTAAAAAAATTCCATCAACAGGAAACCCAATTTTATTCACTTGTTCACATATGAAGACAAACTATGCAATAATAAATTATAACAATAGAAATGTAGAGGCTCATTTAATTTCTCCTACTAGAAACTGACATAACACACAAACAACAAGAACCGCTGCTCCATTAGAATTAGGATTAAGACATTTTCATATTATTTAAAAACCATCCATATAAAAACTTGTACATTACAAATAAGGCTCATTAAGGGCGTTTTTTTTTTTTTTTTCAATATTTTTATAGTTAGAAAAAAAACATATTTTTTAACAATAGAAATTTTGGAATTAAAAACATTTCTTGAGATAAAATGGAATATGATTTAAAATATACATTTGTAATGTGCTTAAAATTTTTTGTATAAAGGTGTGTTATTTATTGACATCTTCATAGTATTTTTATAGTGGTTTTTATGACACTGATTATTTATAGTGGACAGGATATTTCCTTTGAAAATAGAGCACAAATGAGTTTACCTTCACGACTATACTCATGAAACAAACAAGAGAGTGAATAGTAGTGATCTACTTTAGTACATTTGAAGGTTGCAAAGATTGGTTATCCATCCAATTAAATAGGATGAAAATACAAATAAGAGAGTGAATAATAGTGATCTACTTTAGTACATTTGAAGGTTGCAACAATTGGTTATCTATGCAATTTGAAGGTTGCAACAATTGGTTATCTATGCAATTAGATAGGATGAAAAGATTATCATAAAGACATTCATCATTGTTGAAGCAAAGTGAGGCTAAAAAAACATCAAATTCCAATAAATTTTTGTTGAGAAGGAGACAATCATGAGCATGACCACATAAACCAACAAGTTTCCTTTGAGAAGGATCAGACAACTATGACCAAGACCCCGTAAACCAACAACAAGCCTTCCATTTGCTTAAGTACTCTAAAGAGTACTTAATTTTCTTAGGCACAAAGAATCCATTCAAAGGTGCCAAAACCAAAGAGAGATTTTATTGTTCTTTTTACATTAAGGGGGATGGTGATATATGTTATCTCAAATAATGTAATAAGGGTGATGTTAGGAAATATTATTACATTATTTATAAGAAGTTATAGTTAGCTCATGTTCTAATTTCGTATATAACTATATTTAAATATTTGTAAATTGATTGGATAAAGTGGATTTTATCCCAAAAAAACTTTTTTGGTAGATAAGATACTATAGCATTAATACCAGGTTTTACAGGTTGACCCAAAATCTTTTACAAAAATCAGCCCAGGGTTGTTGATGAACATGTCCTTACTAAGGATCCTATATATGTAAAATCTACATGTCGCCAAAGCCATTACATCCGGTAAGGCACATAGTATGTTATCAAAAAGAAACTTCCCATACAACATTTTGGGTATACCTCAAGAAAACACACCTGCATCATAATTGCAAAAAAATAAACAGACACAGATCCCTTCCTTGAAATAGTGGAGAAACAAAAAGCTGTAGACACACATAGCAGAGTACTAAAAAAAACTCCCACAAGCTCTGTATTGACAGTTACTCTTAATAATTCTTTGGTAATTACTTTCTTTCATATATGACATGCTTTGGGACCACATCCCATCTTGGCCAATCAACCTTGGAGAAGTGAACCTGCTGGCTAGATTTATAGCGGTGGCTATCTAGTGGTCCATGTGGCTCTGGTTCGAAGTATTATATTGTCGTTTCTTGCCTTGTGATTATCAACCAACCTCAAATTACTAAGATGACTAGGAGCCATGTTATCTGACATGTGAAAGTCCCCATTAGTATTTGTGGTATTTCCAAGTAGCATCCACCAAGACTGACAACTCGAATAATTTTTATTGTTGATTCCATTTCAAAAAAGAGACAGAAATACTCATAGCCTTCGAAATTATAGTGCCTTCCCTATTGGTAAATTCGACTATCATTCTTGGTATTATTATTGAATAAGCTCCTCTACTTTGCTTGGGACACCGTGTTCCCATTTGAAAAGTCTATCACTATTGAAACCCAAATCGGCCAGCTTATCAGCAACTTTGTTAGCTTCTCGAAAGACATGTTGGGATTTTCTATCCTGTCTTCCCTAGAAAAGGATCCTAGCCTCTTCAAAAATTGTTTTAATCCTCCAAGGAGGTGTTTTCCAATTATTGAGGAGATTTATAACATGCATAGAGTCTCCTTCTACGATCAAATTGCCTTCTAAGTCTTGAGTCATTTGAAGGCCTCTCCACATAGCTCTAGCTTCAGCTTCATTGTTCATCCTTGTTTCCAAATATTCAAAAAATGCAAACATCATATTCCAATTATGATCTTGTACAATACCATCAACGCTTGCTTTTTCAGGATTTTCCTTAGCTTCTCCATCAAAATTAAGCTTAAACCAACTCGTAGGAGGTGGGGACCACTTAAAATTGGCTATGGGGTTGACTACCCTAGGCACAGACTCATCTAACAAGGTTAAGCTTAAATATTGAGCAATCGTGGTCTCCTGCAGGTGAGGTTTACAACTATCAAAAGGGATATGGTCCACATTCTTATTGGAAAAGGATAAGATCCTGGCAATGATAGTTTTATGATCATGGATAGACTCATTAAAGACTCTATGGTTCCTTTATAACCACACCTACCAAAGATAGCGATTGAGACAATTTTTCCACATGTATCTAAGTATTTGGCTTAAAAAGGGGCAAGGCCGCTAGATGAATAAATCAAGTACGATGGCTGGTTTAACCCAAGAAATATTGAAGGCCTAAAAAACCCCACTTAGGACAAGCAAGAAAAAAGGGCACTCAAGGAAAATGTGATAAATGATCTCCCAATTAGTCTTGCACAGATAACAACAATTAGTGATACAAATACCTTTACACATCATATTATCAATGGTTAGAATTCTTTCTTGGATAACCAACCATAAAAAGACTGCAATTTTTGGAATTAATTTTTTTATCCAAACTAAGTCCTTTTGGAAGACAAAATCCTTGTCATCAAGCAGAAGCTTGTAAGCTGATTTAACAGTGAACTGCCCATTTTTTATAGGAGCCCAGGTCACTTGATCTTCCTTGGGTATCATGGGGATAAATTGTTGCCCGAGAATGTTACAAAGATCATTTGATTCCGCTTGAAATCCTTGAATACTTATTTATTTCCACTTCATTCTGCCTATGTCCTCAACCATATAATCAGAGACTTTTTTGCCAATGAGTTCTTTCGTGATATCTATGATTCAAGCTAAGTTAAGATATTGTGTTAGTGGTTCGTCCTTAGCCCACCTATCATTCCAGTAATTTATCCTCTCACCATTATCTAAAACCCATATTCAACTTTTTTTGATGGTTTCCTTACAATTGAGAATAGCTTTCCAAAAAGCAGAACCTCTGATTGGAACTGAGTCACTTAGAAATTCCATATTTTGAAGATACTTTTGTTTGATGATTGCGATCCATTCATTTTCTTCACCAGAAATGAGGTGCCATTCCTGCTTAGCTAGTAAAGCTAAATTCATATGAGCAATTCTCCTCAGACCTAAGCCCCCATTTTCCCTGGGTCTGCACACTTTGGTCCATCATACAAGGTGTATCCTTTTTTTCTCCTCTGATCCAGTCCATAAAAATTATTTTTTGAGTTTCTTAATTTTTTGGAAAACCTTCATAGGGGCTTTGAAAACAGAGAGGAAATAGACTGGAATGCTCTAAAGAGAGACCTTAGTGAGGTTCAACTTTCTTGCTTGAGATAGAAGATGACCTTTCCATCCAACAATTTTTTTTTTAATTCTTTTAATAACCCTGTCCCCAATTGACTCTCTTAGAGAACCAATGAAAAGAGGGAGACCAAGATACGAAGTGGGGAGGTTTGCTATATCACACCCTAAAATTTTTGCAATCCTTCCTTACCTCTAAATGGGGGTGTTCAAAAAATATAACTTTCTTTTAACAAAAATTAACTTTCTGACCAACAACGTCCTCATAGAGTTACAGGATGTATTTAATTCTTTTGACCTCAACCACCAACGCCTTAGTCAATAGAGGGTATCATCGATGAAATGTTGGTGAGAAACAACCCTAGTGAGATATGTTTCCTTGATTCCTGATATTAGCCTTGAACTGCAAGCATTTTTGATGGTTCTGCCTAAAGCTTCTGCCATAATTATGAATAACATGAAGCTAATAGGGTCCCCTTACCGAATTCCTCTGTGACTTTGAAAGTAACCAGCAGTTGTTCCATTAACTAGAATTGAGAACCATACTTTAGAAATGCATTATTTGATCAAATTAACCCATTGGTGGTGAAAACCAAACTTAAGGAGGATAGCAATCAGAAAGTCCCAATTTAGCTTATCAAATGCTTTGTTCATATCAAGCTTGAGGGCAAAAACAAACCTGTTAGTCTTATGAGCAGAGTGTAGAGCTTCATGAATTGTGATAACTCCATCCAATATTGACCTGCCCTAGACAGATCTTCCCTGACATAGATCTATGATACGGGGCAAAAATATCTCATTCTATTTGCAATGGCTTTAGTTAGGATCTTGTAAGAAACATTGCATAGATTGATTGGCCTGAAGTCAACCATAGATTCAGGGGTTTGCTTCTTAGGAATTAGAGAAATAAAAGTAGAGTTGAGACATTTTGGGATATGATTGCTTGCTTGGAATTCTCTGAAAACATAAATTACATCCCCACTTACGATGTCCCAAAAAAATTGATAAAAATGAGGGGGAAATACATCGGGTCCCAGGGCTTTGTCTGGCTCCATGCTAAACAAGGCTTCCTTAATTTCCTCATCCAAAAAAGGAGCTAGAAGCTTAAGGTTTATATCCTCATTTATTATTCTAGGAATGGATTGCAAAAGAATATCTTTGGCCTCCTAATTGCACTACGATTCTTGACCAAGGATAGAACTGAAATAAGTTACTACCTCCTTTCTGATTTCTGTTAAATCCTGAGTAATAGAACCATTTGTTTTTTTTTTAAATTTTATCTTGTTATTGTTTTTGTTTCTAAGAGTGGTGATGTGAAAAAAATTAGAATTTTAATCTCCATATTTCAACCAAAGAGCCCTTGATTTTTACCCCCAATAGATTTTGTCACAGGCCAAAATGTTATGAAACTCTACTAGTTTTGTCCGTTCCTCCTGCCTAGTAGTTTCATCAACATCACCATGTTGAATCCTCTGATCAATTATCTTCAAAATTTCAACAACCTATTTTTTATTTTCAAAGAGGTTCCCAAAGACCTCTTTGTTCCAATTTTGAAGCTTTTCCTTAACAAAATTTAATTTGCCAACAAGTTTAAAAGCTACACTACCCTTGACAGGCTGCTGCCACCACTGAATTAAGTTATCTCTGAAACTAAAATGTTTGATCCACATAGATTGAAATTTGAAAGGTTTATTGAAGGACAAAGAGTTAGGGATCTCCAACAAAATGGGATTATGATCAGAGGTAATTTTAGGAAGGGCTTGTAGGGTAGAATCACCGAATAGAGTTGTAGCCTCCTTTGATAGAAAAAACCTGTCAAGCCTTTCTTGAATGAGATGACACCCTATCCGCCGATTGCTCTAGGTATAATTTGCTCCTCTAAGTTTTACATCCATAAACATGTTGGAGTTCACAAAGTCATTGAACTCATCCATGCTCTTGATAGGTGGTCCATTTCCACCCATTTTGTCTGAAGGGTAAAGAGGAGTGTTAAAATCCCCAGCTAGAATATAGGGGACATTATGGAAGATTTCACTCAGATTGCCTAAGTACACCCACAATAGAGCTCTCCCTTGAATTGAAGTCGAGGCATAAATATTTGAAAGGATCCACGACCTGTTTTTGTTTATTTTCTTAAATAAAACACTAAGAACCCTATCATCTTTCTAAATAATGGTGCCTTATACTATCCGGGGAACCCACAAAGTCATAAGACCTATAGATGCTCCTCTGGATGATTTGCAAACCATATCCCCTTGATTCCATATTTTTTTTGCTATTTTTTTTATTGAATCTCTTCAATTTTTGTTTCTTCCAACATGATAATAATTGGATTCACTTGATTTCTTATTGCACTGACTTCCCTGTGTTTGGGCAGGACATTGATACCTCTCACATTCCATGGGAGGAACTTCATTTAGATTGTTTGGTATTTCTTCCTCTCCCCCTCCCTTGAGGGGGTTTTCCTAATTTGTTGTCTTCAGAACCCGAAATAACCTGTTGAAACAAGGTTCTCTCTTTTCCATTGGCAATTTCATTATCAGTTTTAATTTTTTGATGCTCATCATTTGATATTTTCCTTATTTTTTCATTGCCAATATATATAGGAGACTTCACAGTGCTCCTGGTTTGTTTAGGACTAAATTGGGAGGAGGCAATTTGTTGCAAAAACGGGCTGCCATATTCCTCAGTCTGAAGAGTTTCACATATCTCCACACCTACATCCAAATCTTCTCCTTTTTTCCTGTATTCCCCTGGTGCCAGGACGGCCCATCAATAGGATTCACCTGGCTCCTAGTGATGATGTTAAGGAGATGAGATTTTTTATTTTCCAATGCCTCAAATTTCTTCCTAAGTTCTTCAGCATTTGGGTTTGGCTTTGGGATGCCCACTGGGCCTGAAGTATTTTCAACATTGAGGTTTAAGGATCCCGACTTGGATGGGGATTCTAGAGATCGAGCATTAGGGTTTGGCTTTGTGATGCCCATGGGCCTTATAGTAATTTCAAAATTAGGTTTTGAGTATCTTGACTTGGATGGGGATTATAGAGAGTTAGAAAGGTTAGCCTGAAGGTTTTGGGCTTCCATGTCTTCCGATAATCCTCCTACTCCCATATTGGATAGAATTAAAAAATTATTTGAAACTAGAGGATTGGAACTTACTTGAGTATTTTGGTTACCAACAACCTGTTGTTTTCCTTTGTCTTGTTGGGATCCTGCACCCTCTCTTTTATTTTTTTGGTAGACATAGTTTTCCTGATTAAAATCGCCTCTACTAGGGAAACTCCTCAAATTTTCTCTGTATAGCATTCCTTGCTTCTACTTTTCTATATCCATTTCCAGGTGTGGGCAGTGATTGCATAGATATCCTTGATTTTTGTATTCTGCATAAAATTTTAGCCTATTCTCATATTATTCCGGGTGTTTTTGATAGTATTATCCATACTCTAGCTCCACAAACCTTGGCAATTCATTATCCAAATTAGCATTTACACAAATTCGTGCATGAGTCATCCTTGTCCTGGCCAAGGTCGCATGGTCAATGGAGATCAGATCCCCTATATTTTTGGCTATGCCTTACAACCAATATTCATTGAATAACTGGGCAGGTAGACTCAGGAGATGAATATTTTATTTTTAGGGTCAAAATATTCACTCTATCGTCTGATAAAAAGGCTCCTTTTGCCCAAAAATCAAGGTCCTCTTGTTAAAATGTGGTTAGAATCCTCCATATTGTTAAAACAGATAATGGAAAACCCTCGAGTTAGAGCTACCAACTCCAAGCTGCCAATTGGTTACCATTTACCTGTCGCCCAAGCCCTGATAGTCTCCATGTTCGGCCTACCTCCCAAAAACTTGCCTACCAAGGAGAATCCTTCCATTGAAAGAAAAGGGCTCATGAAACTTGTCGGGGCCAAAATTTTATTATTTACTGGAAGTAGGGGCAAAAGAGAGATAACCTCCTTTATTTTTCCTCTAAGAGTCTTAGCAAAAGACAACCACTTCTTGGGCCCCGCATTGTCCTTAGTATCTTTTTTGTCGGGGTCTTTCTGAGGAGGGTCGGGCCCCCGCATGATGCCTGCCTCAAAATCTACCATAGCCTGACCGCCTTCCTTTGGATCCTCACTTGATCCATGCTCGAGGTTCCCACCCACCCCTTTTGTACCTGCTCTACCTTTGCTACCTTGGCTGAGATTCCTGCCTAGAAAATTCAAACCCTCACTCCCACCACACCCGCTAAACCTCAACTCACTCATTCCTGATGATGCAATCAAGTATGAAGATTTTTCCTTCTAGGTGTTAATGCAAACCAACCTTATATTTCATAGTTCAGTAAAAAATGTTTAATTAACTATTTGAGGTTTTTTTGTATCTGGCGTAGGCCGCTAGGCTTGAACCCCGGACCCCCTTCCAAGGATTGAGGGAACTTTCCAGTACTTAAAATAATAGACATTTCCTAAATTGAGAGAAGGATTGATCATATTTTCAACATTAATTATAATTATAGGTTTGAAGTTCTTATCATTTAATAATTTTGATTCCAAAAAAATAATTTGTATGATGATCATAAACCATAAATTTTAAGTTCCTATTATTTAATAAATTTGATTAAAAAAATTAATTTGTATGCTCACCTTAAATACATTTATTTAAAAAAAAAAGAATTAAATGTATTAAATATTTTAACTAAATTACAAATTACATATTAATTAATTAAAGATATGATATAAGCAACTTTATTTATTTTTGGAAAGAAATAGAAGATTAAAAGAAAAAATTAAATATTTTAACCCATTATAAAAATATTACATTAAAATAAAAATTTAAATCCTATTATTTAAAGTCAATAATGGTTTTCATGGGACCTCACTTAGATCCAACATTATTAGCTAATTTTTTTTCATATCTTTATAGTCTTTCATAGTATTTCTAACATATCCATCACTCTCATTTACATTATTCTTTATAGGTGCATAGCCTTTTAGGGTACCTTGATCAAGCACTCACAACCACTTTATCCTTTATAGCTCTATAGACCTCACTTATATCGAACATTCTCAGCTATAATATTCTTCATCGCTCCACAAATATTTTTTTTGCTACTATACAAGTGACAATGGCATATGATTGATATTTTAGACCCAAATTAGGCTCTTACAAAATATCACTAAAACCTTAAATTATAGTATGGCCCTTGGTTATGGTAGATACTCATTCCCTTCCCTTAGAGTGGATTTGTTTTCTAAAAGGTACTCACACCTTGTTGTGCCCTCTAGTTCTTACTATATACAACTTTTGTTCTAATTACATCAAAAAAATTTATCCAAAAAATTTAGGGTAAGTATGGGTTTTTGAAAGGGTATCATTCCCTTGTACTAGCATTTGAAATTAAGTCTCTTAAATGAAACCCAAAAGGTAAACTAATATAGTGTCCCCCAAGAATTATAATTTTAGGGTAAACACAAGTTTATAGAAGGGTCTTGTATCCTTGTACCGAGGTTTCAACATGGGTCTCCTAGATGAAAACTCAAATATATCATTATGGCATTCCTTAAAGGATAATTTTTAAGGTAAGTACAAGTTCTTGAAAGGGTCCTATTCCTTTATACCAAGGTTTGAATTTGGGTCTCTTAGAAGAAAACCCAAAGACATATCACTATAGTGTCCATTAAAGATAAAATTTTTAGGGTAAAGATGGTTTTTTGAAAGAATCTCATTCCCTTGTATTAAGGTTTGAACTTGTGTCTCCTATATGAAAACCTAAATACATACCACTACTATATATTTGCAAAGATAAAAAAATTTAGGGTAAGTACCCTTTTCTTTTTAAAATTATGTTCCCTTGTATAAAGGTTTTGAACTCGGGTCTCTACATAGACTTGAAACTTTAAAAAAAATATTAATAAAATACATTCAAAAGAATAATCCTATTATACCTACCTTTATAGATAAATTTTTTAGTTAACTAAACCTATAACATTATGAATTCCTTACTCGGCTTTTGACACAATAATAAAAATAATTAAATAAAATAATTATGGTTTAATATGTGTAAGTATAATGATTTATATAAGTCTATTTACTCATATTAACCTATTCTCTTACATTTTATAACAATAATAAAAACAAATAAACTTTATATAAGAAAAATAAAGCTAAATATTACCTTGCACATGAAATGGAGGATGTCTCACGAATGCTAGTTCGGGATCAGAGATATGGAAAACACTCAAAAGAGGGGCCTCACTGAATTTACATTAGAAAGTAGGTGATGGGAGAAAATTCAGGTTGTGGGATGATTCTTGGGAATTTCCCCCTCCCCCATTATCAAAAAATACCCTCATCTTAATGGCATTAGAGAGACTCTCCATAATCATGGCCAAACTCTTATATCTCAGTATCTCATCCCCCCAAGCCATCAACTAGTAGCTTCAAGAAGATGGCAAAATTTGGACTAGTGGTTAGGTGAAGAATAGGAAGTTGAAAAATGTGAATTAAAAGAAAATCTAGAAAAAAGAATATATCTATGGAAAGATGTACCTAACCAACTAGCATGGGGATATGGGAAACAAGACACTTACATAGTGAAAGCAGACTACCGAAAGGCTCACCAAAGTAGCAAGAACCAACCCCTACAACAACATACCTGGAAAGAAATATGGCAACTAAAAGGTTGGTCTGAAGGTTAATTGTTTTATATGGTAGGTTTCTCATAAAAGCATTATGACTCAGGATAATATGAGGAGAAAGGGGTTCATTGGACCCAACAGATGTGTAATGTGCTTCAAAGAGGTAGAAATTATAAACCACCTCCTTTTTGATTGCTCCTATGCTTACACAATCTAGAATTGGTGGTACTCTATATTTAGCCAAACAAAATGGTATCCTCCTAATAGTAGTAGTTTTTGGGACTATTGGTCATATAAAACCTTCAAATCCAAAATACTAAGCACAACTTGGAATTTAGGGATTGGCTTCCTCTGTTGGTAAATATGGTTTACAACAAAAAATTTAAAGAGGAATTCAACTTAGAAGAGAGGACCTTGAGGATTATGTTAAGGAATTTATTAGAAATAGTGCATACCAAAGTACAAGAAGAATCTCCGATGACAGAGATAGAACAAGATATTTGGGCACAACTATCGAATCAAATGCAACATGAAAGCTATTAGGAATAGAAAAAAGAACAAAGAGGGCTTTAGTAATATTTTTTGGAAAAGGACATATACAGTTAAGAAGGATGTAAAGTTTAAAGAACGGGGGATTCAAATATCCTGGGCAGATAAAAGAAATAAACAAACTACATTTTGTACTGCCAAGAAAGGTAAGATATCAAAATGAATTTGTATAAGCTGATCAGTTTTTTTAATAAAATTTTTACCTTTTACTCAAAAAAATAAGAAACATAAAATTATATCCCTTAAATATTTTAACTCTAATATACATCTTCCTTATAACTAATAATCTTAATACCTAAAATATTTTAACTCTATTATACATATTCCTTATAAATAGTAATCTTAATACCTTAAATTTTTTAACTCTACTACACATCTTCCTTATAAATAATATTAATACCTTATTTCATATTTCATGATTGATATTTTATTCCATGTTAATACCTATCTATATATCTATCTAATCAATTCACCATAACATTCAAATTCAAAAATTCTATTCAATTCTAAAGATTTGAAGGCAACCAATTCCAATTTCCTTCTGATACCAAAGAAAAGTGTTTTCCTCGTGTGAGTAAAAAGAAAGACTATGTATTTATTAAATTTTAATTTAAATATGTTTATACTATAAACATTAACATTAGTAAAATAATATAGATTAATTTTTGATATATTTTTATTTTTGTATTAAGATATATTGTTAAAATTAGATATATTATCTGATTAATTAATTAAATTATAAGATTTTTTTTAATTTAAAGTGTAAAAATTGAATGTGTAACTTTAACATATTATAAATAAAAAATAATGACAGTAAAATTATAAAATTTAATTTTATTATTAATATATATATGAATTGCAAAGCGATTTAAATGTGGTTAAGAAATATTATTATATTAATTGAGCTCTAGCTAGTTAATAAATATTAGATTATATATAACTCCATGCAAAATTTAAATGTATGGCAAATTTAGTATATTAAAGATCAAATTAAATTGAATTATATGTAACTTCGTACCGTATTATATATAATTGCATTTTATAACTGTTACACTCACTAAATTATTAGATGTACATATTTAGATATTTGATATTTTTAGAATAAGTAAATAAAGTAGATTTTATTTTGACAATCAGATTAAATTAGGTTATTTGGTTGTTGTTGACCCAGATTTAAAAGGACTATCTATAATTTGGGGTTTTATAAAAGGACTATTTGTAGTTTGGGATTCATACTATTTGAAAGATTGTTACCTTTTAGACTACCTTTGCAAACAGACTAGTTTGAACCTGGGTGTATTCTTGGTAAGTGCCTACCCACATAAACAACTACCAATCCACCTAACCCTTGGAAGGCTAAAATTTTAGATTAGAAAGAAACCTCAAGAGCAGTTCTTAAGTGATTGATAATTTCCTATTCAAGTATACCGCTATTTAGAAGGAAGGTATAAGAGATTTTTTTGTCCCCCTTAAACCATTCTTTTAATTTCGTTACACATGAGTGCATAAACAACCATATTCAAACATATTTTTATTTATTTTAAAATAATTAAAATTTAATAAAAAATAAAAAAATCTAATTTCACTATACATTATTTTCAAAAAATTTAATTTCATTATCCATTACACAATAGTTTAAGGCAGCTAATCTTGTTGGGTATCCATTGTAAATATATGTAATTTTACAAGTGAGGTGCGTTGGTGATTACGAACAACTCCTTCCATTTGATAGGTCTTGTTTTTGAATTCCTATACAGATGTGAGATTGAGTAGACACAAAATATTATGTGGCTTTCTTGTAAATAGTGGTATACCCAGATAGGATAATTCTTTCAGTCACCTAAGAGGAGCTCTCAAGGTTTTATCTACTCATGAGTTTAGGCCAGGCACTTACCAAGAAGAGACTTGGGTTCAAACCTTGGGATGCCAATTTGTAAAGGTAGTTTAATCTGAATTCTTTGAGTGCGTATTAAATCGATGATGATGGTATGAAACCCGAGTGACTGTGGTATCTCTCTTATTGGGAGTAGCCATTGTGGTTTGAACCTTGCACTTGTCAATTACTAAAAATAGTGTGGTTGTAACCAACTCCTATATATATATATAATTGATAGAATATTTTTTATTTAGTTAGCATAATTGACAAACATTTCATTATCCTTAGGACTTTTGTTTTTTTAATTAATGTAAGAAACTCCTATAACTGACAATATATATAATTAAAAATTTATAATTAAAAAGAAACCTATATTTTTTTATTATAAAACCTTTAGAATTAAAAATATTTTTTAAAAAGAAAATGTTTCCTATAAATGTGGTAAATATATAAATAATGATTATATATTTTTTTATTTTTTTTTAAATTGGGATTTTTTAAAGCTTTCATCAATTAATTTGTTGTAATATAGAGTGTATTTTTGGTACTACCTGACACTCATTATTACAATACAAGTGAATCTCATCAAGATACTTGTAATGGCTTTAAAAATTATTGTACAAAGGTGCATTATCAACAAATATCGACATATTCATAATATAATAGATGAGTTCACCCTAAGGGGGTATACTCATGAAACAAACAACATAGTAAACCTCGTAACTAGTGATTTACTCTAATACACTAATGGTTGTAGTGACTAATTATCAATGCAATCTGGTAGGATTAGAAGATTACCATAGTGACATTTACCATTGTTGAAGCAACGTGAGGTCAAAGAAACATCAAGTTCCAAAATTCCTGACCAAGGCCATGTAAACTAGCAAGTTTTCTTTGAGATGGATGACGATTACCATAAGGACATTCATCATTGTTGAAGCAAAGTGAGGCCAAAGACATATCATGCTCTAAAATTCATGAGCAGGACAATGTAAATCAACAAGTTTTATTTGAGGAGGAGACAATCATGAGCAAGACCACATAAACCAACAACAAGCCCCACTTTTGCTTAAGTACTCTAAGCATACTTAATTTTCTTATACACAAAATACTGATTCAAAGGAGCCAGCCAAAATCCAACTTCATTGTTCTCTCTACATTAAGGGGAATTGTAATATATGTTTTCTCAAATAATGTAATAAAGGGGATGTTAGAAAATATTATTATATTATTTATAACTAATAGATAGTTAGTTCATGTTTTGATTGTTGGAAATTTTGAGTTAGTTGTGTTGTCATTGATGTCAAGAGTCAGTGTCAAGAATTAGTGCAGGACTTGGAAAAATAAGGGTTAAAATATTTATATTTTAAGCCCAAGAGATTTGGTCTAAGAGCTCTAGATGATTGGTCAAAAGGATGGTTAAATACCCCAAAGAAAAGGCCTAAAGGAAATAATATTATAATATTAAAGGCGGTCAAAAAATGTCTAAGAATGAAAGAGAAAAACACCTAGGCCCAATGGAAATAATATTATAATACTTTATTATAATATTAAAAGTTTAATTATGCCTAAGGTAGTTTATAAATAATTTATAATATTTATATTAAAGATTTATTTATAAAAATAATATTGTCATAACCCAAAGTTGGGTTGGGCGCAAAAATGAATTCAAATTTTATATTCTCCGTTGATGTTAAAAAAATGAAGGCATATGGTATAAATACCATAGCACTTACCCCTAAAAGGTAAGTCTCCAAAATTATAGTGCATGCGATTAATGAAAAGGTGAATTCGTGAGCAAACAAAGGATAAAGTTTTAAATTGTAAATTACCCCCAAAATACGCGGAAGACTAAGGACAAAGGTGGAAAAGTCAAAAACCAACTAGCAGTTGGGCTAGCAACAAATCCAAGGGGTGTAGGTTGTTGGAAACGCAAAGGTGTTGCGTTCGAATGTTGACGGCGATGTGGGACAAAGCCTTTTGGATTTTGGCATAGGAGGAGGAGAAGTCAAAGTGATATAGGTGCTTTTGCTTCCCATGTGAGTGCTTAACTCATGCGATAGGGGAGCCGCAGCTAAGGCACAAATGACACTTCGACTAGGGATTGAATCCCATGAGGAGCGCGCACGAGGTATTTTATATTTGGTTAATTGCACATTTCCTAAGGTTTTTGGTGGCACTTAAAGCGCATGCTTTAATTTTTATGCCTTATTTAAAGTGTGAAGTGGGAAATTCATTAGCACATGGTTATTTGGTTTTTGTTGATTGCTTAGGGAGTTCAAAGGCTAAGGTAATTAATTTTTACCTTAGAGAAAGTGAGAAATATTTTATTGAAGGTTAAAAATATATTGCATTGGTTTATAAAGTTAATTATTTGAAAAATGCAATATTGATTAGGGAGACATAAGTAGTTTTTGGATTGTTTCATGCATTAAATTTCTGAAAGGGGTTATTGTGAAATTGACTGGGTTAAATATTTATTTGATAAAGATGGATATTATAAGGTGTAATTGAGAATTAATAATTTTTGTATGGTGAAATATATGAAGAAAATAATTGAGGATATATTTTTGATATCTAACCATTGAGATTGGCAAAGAGGTTGATTGTGTTGAGACAGGTTTTGAGGTCATTTCTCCATCAAGAAAAAGGTATGGGCATATCTTCTTTGTGAGTGAAATATTATTGGGTTGAATGTTATGAATGCTAAGTTGGAGTGAAAAGGTTTGTTTGATAAGAATTATTGAGTAAGCTTTCATATGCATGATTGGTGAATGTTTGTGAGAACATTTGAGTGAGATATTGAGAACTATCTTGAACTAGGGTTTGTGAAAGATCATGAGTATCATTATTATGTGAGGTTTTTTGATAAGCATTGTTGAAAATATATAAGTAAATCTTCATGTGTATGATTAGGTTTTTTGAAAAGAACATTAGTATCATTGTTATGTGAATGAGGAATCGTCTTGAGTCAAGGATTGAGATTCATAGTGTGAGTTGTTGGAAGTAGAGTGAAACACTTATTTAGGGTTTGTAAACAAGTTGTGTCTCATTAAGTAATTGATTGAGTGGAATTGGTTGAGCATAGTTGATTGAGAGTGTTGGAGTGATAGTTCAAGTTATGTAAAACAAATTGTTCTTTATTCTTAATTGATTCAAGTTATGTAAAACAAATTGTTCTTTATTCTTAATTTATTTGAAGAGAGTTTGGAAGTGATTGAGTGTTGTGTAAGAGTGAAACATATTGAGTCTCTAACCATTCTTTATATGTTTTTGTGAGATTAAAACAATATTATATGTGAAAGTTATTTGTGTAATTGAAGAGATTTTCTATGATAGATTGAGTTGATTTGAATAATATTTTATGAAAGCTTGTTGAGCATATTTGAGGTAAGTCTTGGTGAAGACTTGTTGACTAGATTGGACAGGTTCTTGTTGTTGGCAATTTTGGGTACCTTGAGTACATTGCCTTTGCTCTAAGTGTAGATGTTGTCATTGATGTCAAGGAGTTCTTGAAGCAATTTGTTTTTATGTCAAAGAATGTGTCTTGATGAAGGTTTCAACATGGACAGTGAGTCTCCAAGAAGATCAAGGTAGCCCAGTTGCAAAAGATCAAGAAAAAGACAAGTAAGAAAAAGTATGCAGGCGGCTGGAAAAACTGTCGTGATTTCGCGACATGTTTTAGGAGAGAGAAAGCACTGGCAAAACTGTCATGATTTCGCGACATGTTTTAGGAGAGAGAAAGCATTGGCAAAACTGTCTCAAATTTGCGACATGTTTAAGGAGAGAGAAAGTTCAGGCAAAACTATCATGATTTCGCGACATGCAGGAAGGCAGAGATAAAGCAAGCAAAACTTTCACGATTTCGTGACATGTCGCATTTTCGCGACTTGAACAGTGCAGGAAGGCAGAGAAAGAAAAGTGTCACGATTTCGCGACATTTTGCAAAGGAGGCTGTACGGACAAGAAAATGTCACGATTTCGTGACATGTTGCAGAAGAGAAAGTCTGCAGTGTGAACTGTCACGATTTCGCGACAAGATTGAAGAGAGAGAAAGTGATTCAGGAACTGTCGTGATTTCGTGACATGATGCAAAGTTCCAAGTGAGGACTGTCATGTTTTCGTGACATGCTACAGAGGTCAAGTTGAGGACTGTCATGATTTCGTGACATGCTGAAAAGCTCGAAGTGAGAACTGTCATGATTTCGTGACTTGTAGCAAAGAGACGAGCTTGAAAGGAGAAGCGTCGCGATTTCGCGATAGGCAGTGGAGAAAGCGTACGAAAGCTAGAAGTGTCACGATTTCACGACAAGCAGTGGAGAAAGCGTTCGAAAGCCAGAAGCGTCGCGATTTCGTGATAGGCTACAAAGAAGTTGTACGGATGCAGAAAGTGTCACGATTTCATGACAGGTTGAGTTGGCAGCTTGCAGTTGCAGAAAGTGTCATGATTTTGCGACAGAGTGAAGATGATGTTAGCAAAATTCATAAGTGTCGTGATTTCATGACAAAAGTTGAGAGGAAGGCCATGAAGACGAAAGCGTCACGATTTCGCGACAGAGTGAAGATGACGTCAGCAAAATTCATAAGTGTCACGATTTCGTGATAGAAGCTGAGAGGAAGGCCATGAAAGCTAAAGTGTCACGATTTCATGATAGAAGTGTGATGACGTCAGCAAGAGGCAAAGGTGTCACGATTTCGTGACAGAAGCACAAAGGAAGTCGACAAAGGCAGTAGTGTCGTGATTTCGTGACAGCAAGCATAGAAGGTGTACGGCAGGCAAAGATGTCATGATATCACGACATGTTGAAGTTTCGTGCCAGAAGCTACAAGGAGGCAATGAAGCCGACAGAGTTAAATCTGGGCCGACGCAGCGTAGGGTTTTGCAGCCGACGTAATTAAAGGGTAAACAGTCGACTAAGATCAAGGTTCTAATCTTGAGATAGTGGGTATAAAAGGAGGGCTATTTGAAGAATTTTGATCATCGATCGAAGTGTGCATTCGAAGAGTGACGTTCGTAGATTTAGTGCGATTGCGAAGTTCGATCGTCGAAAAAGCAGAGTGCGAAGATCGATAGCAGTATAAGAGTGCATTTGTCGAATCTTCTAAGAGTAGGAGACTGTAAGGGAACAGAGTGCACGAAGACGATACTGCTGTGAATGCGTAGAAGTGAAAAGGTCATTGTTCGATCGAGTGCAGCTGTGCTGCTGTATGTGCAAAGGAGCAGAAGCTGTTGGTGTTGCGATTTTTGCAAACAGAGTGCATTTCAAGAAGATCGATTATCGAGAGTTAAAGTGTTGCTATGTTGCACAGTCTGTGCGAAAGTTGGTTTCGTCTAATACAGCTGTGACAGAACAGTGAAGACTTGGGGATAGCATTGAGCAAGCATTTGAAAGCTTGTGAACCATTTTTCTTTAACCAGTTTTTGAGGACCAGATTGAGGATAGAGATTGAGGCAGAAGAGGACATTTGTGCTAGACCGAAGGACTACGTTTAGTGCAAATTTGAGGACCAGCTTTGCGGTGACAGAGTTGAGGACAGAGATCTCCATCCAGAGCAGGGAAGACAGGTGTCTTCTGTGGATAGAGTTCCACTTGCTAAGGGCAGAGGAGGTAGAGGTCTTCTAGAGGATCACCGGACAAAGCAGAATTAGGGGAAGGTGTCTCCTTTGAGCTGAGGCTCATAAACATTGTAATCGGGAAGGATTCCCAGAGGACTTTGATATAACTTTTAGAAGAAAAGTTTTATCCGTGGAGTAGCCCACCTTGGGTGAACCACGTAAATTGTTGTGTCACTTTGTGGATTATATTTTGTGCATTGTTTTGATTATCGTTGTTATTACTTGCTATCTTTATTCTTCATGTTATTGTTTTGAAAGCTGCTTTGAAAGAAAAAGTTAAAAGTGGTCTTATACTGTTCACCCCCCCCTCTCAGTATAAGCTTGTGTTCTTCAATTGGTATCAGAGCTAGTTCCTTCGAAAAGGTTTAACAATCGAAAGGAAGAACCGGTTAAGAACACAATGGATTTTTCAGGTAGCAATGCAAGCACCTATTCTTGATGGATCAGATTTCGGTCTGTGGAGTGCAAGAATGAGAGTTTATCTTATGGCACTTGGTAATGAGGTATGGGAAGTTATTGAAGATGGGTACACCATTCCTGCAAATGGTCCTTATACTAAAGAAGACAAGCTCCTACATCACAGCAACTCAAAATCCATGAATGCAATCCTGAAGGGTTTACAGAAGGTTGATCTTACCAAAGTTATTCACTGCAAGACAACTAGTGAAATGTGGAAACAATTGCAGGTTGTTCATACAGGTGATGCAAATGTCCGAAAGGCCAAATTGAGACATTTTAAAGGTATGTTTGAACAACTCAAGATGAATGATGATGAAAATATTAGTGACTACATGCTTCGTATGGATGAGATTGTGAACTCCATGAAAGACTTAGGTCTTGAACTTGCTGAAAATGATGTGTGTGATAAGATTTTAAGATCTCTTCCTAATAGATTTAGTGAAAATATTTCTGCTATTGAGGAAGCCAAAGATTTAGATAAGTTGAAAAAGGATGAGCTCCATAGTATTCTTGCAGCATTTGAGCTGAGAACTCAAGTGAAAGTTGATGTAAAGAAAGAGGCAGCTTTCAAAGCTACCAAGAAATCAAAAGGCAAACAAATTCAAGAAAGTGATGAGTCTTCTAGTGAGGAAGAAGCATATTACAGCAAGAAAGGCAAGTTCTCTAGAAAGCACAAAAGCAAGAAAAATATAAGATGTTTCAACTATGGAAAGTATGGTCATTATGCTACTGATCGATCTTGTTTCCAAAAATGAAAGTGATGAAGATATACAGGATGTTAAGAGCAAGGATTCTGAAAAGCATAGGTATTACAGAAAGAACAAAGATGAGCACAACAATCAAGGAAAGAGGTATTCACACAAGAACAAGAAGAGCTTCTATCTGGACAAAGCAAGTAAGTGTTCTAGTAGTGATAGTGAAAGCTCTTCCAGTGATAATGAAAATGAGATGTTCATTTCAGAAAATGAGGAAGAACCGAAACATAAATTCACTGTCATGAAATGTTTTAGATGTGGAAATTTTGGGCACCTTGAGGATGATTGCACAAATAATGAATTGGTTGCTAGTATGTATGAGGATGCTTCATAAAATGATAAGGAAGATGCATGTATGGTTTTTGAAAAGGGTAGCACCTCTAGTGATAAGAAATCTGAAAAAGGACTTAATAATTCAAAGTGCAATCAAATAGAGGATCTTGAATGTGAACTCAATAATGCTCTAAGTGTTTTGAAAAAGGAAAGAAAGAAGAATGATAGACTCAAGATTAAGTTAGATGAATGTTGTATGGAGAGAGACGATCTTATAGAAAGTCTTGACTTCTCTATAGCCAAAATACAGGAACTCAAGGATGAGTTAGAGTCTAAGATTCTTGAGTATAATGAGTTAGAGCAAAAAATGGCTTCTTTGAAAGAAGAAAATAAAAATTACAAGGATAAGCTCTACAGATTTCAGGATAGCTCCAAGAAGGTTAAGTCTCTCATCAAAAATCAAAGAAATCCAATAGATAAAACAGGTCTCGGTTTTGTTGAGCCGCACAAGAAACAAGTTGGGGAATCTAGCAAGAGATTTCAAAAGGAAGAAAGTTCTGATGAAGAAAGTACTTCAGATCATGAGTCCATGAGTGATGAATGCGTAGAAATAGAAAATAGATTTCTGAATGTGAAACAGAAGTTTTCGGGACCCAAGAGATCGATTAAAACAATATTTCACGGCAGATGTTTTGCGTGTTACAGGTTTGGACACATGGATGCACATTGCATGTCTCAAATGAAGAAGGTTAACAATAATTTCAGAAGTGGTATTTTCTTCCAAGGGTATTGTTACTCTTGCAATCAATTTGGGCATAAAGCAATTTTTTGCAAAGCAAATATCAGGAACTGGGTTAGTCAAAACAGGCGGATTCAAAGAACAGCTATGCCTGAAAGAAATAATATTGTTACTTGCTATAAGTGCAATAATGCAGGTCACACAACCAGTCAATGCAGAGCTGATCTTCCAAGGTACAAGAACAGGAACAGTGGTATAAACAGGTCCAAGGATCAAGGTGTGGACAAGAAAAGAGATGAGAACAAGAACAAGAAAAGTGCCAAGAACAAAAACATTGACAAAGAGCTCAAGAGCAGGCCCGACAAAGAAATTGTAGACACTGATGATGATGAGTGTCTAATGGGAGTTTCACTCCCAACCCTGTTTTAAATCACCTTAATAGGAGGTGGGGGAGGGACTAAGCTAAGAGACTCATTCTTAGTCCCAAGCCCCAAAGGTGACCCTTTGCCATTGATGACAAAGGGGGAGAGATTTGAGTAAGGGGGAGAGATATGAGTAAGGGGGAGAGCTTCAAGTAAAGAGGAAAGCTTCAAGTCAGGGGGAGCAAAACTTCAAAGAGATTGATTTTAGTTTTGGCTCTTGAAGATGTGTTTTTAGTAAAGGTTTGCCATCAATGACAAAGGGGGAGATTGTTGGCAATTTTGGGTACCTTGAGTACATTGCCTTTGCTCTAAGTGTAGATGTTGTCATTGATGTCAAGGAGTTCTTGAAGCAATTTGGTTTTATGTCAAAGAATGTGTCTTGATGAAGGTTTCAGAATGGACAGTGAGTTTTCAAGAAAATCAGGGTAGCCCAGTTGCAAAAGATCAAGAAAAAGATAAGTTAGAAAAAGTATGCAGGCGGCTGGAAAAACTGTCGTGATTTCGCGACATGTTTTAGGAGAGAGAAAGCACTAGCAAAACTGTCACGATTTCGTGACATGTTTTAGGAGAGAGAAAGCGCTGGTAAAACTGTCACAATTTTGTGACATGTTTGAGGAGAGAGAAAGTTTGGGAAAAACTGTCACGATTTCACGACATGCGGGAAGGCAGAGACGAAGCAGGAAAAACTGTCGCGATTTCGTGACATGTCGCATTTTCGTGACTTGAACAGTGCAGGAAGGTAGAGAAAGAAAAGTGTCGCGATTTCGTGACATTCTGCAAAGGAGGCTATACGGACAAGAAAATGTCATGATTTCGTGACATGTTGCAGAAGAGAAAGTCCGCAGTGTGAACTATCACGATTTCGTGACAAGATTGAAGAGAGAGAAAGTGATTCAGGAACTGTCACGATTTCGTGACATGATGCAAAGTTCCAAGTGAGGACTATTACGTTTTCGCGACATGCTACAGAGGTCAAGTTGAGGACTGTCACGATTTTGCAACATGCTGAAAAGCTCGAAGTGAGAACTGTCACGATTTCATGACTTGCAACAAAGAGAAGAGCCTGAAAGGAGAAGCGTCGCGATTTCGCGACAGGCAGTGGAGAAAGCGTACGGAAGCTAGAAGTGTCACGATTTCACGATAGGCAATGGAGAAAGCGTTCGAAAGCCAGAAGCGTCACGATTTCGCGACAGGCTACAAAGAAGTTGTACGGATGCAGAAAGTGTCACGATTTCGTGATAGGTTGAGTTGGCAGCTTGCAGTTGCAGAAAGTGTCACGATTTCGCGATAGAGTGAAGATGATGTCAGCAAAATTCATAAGTGTCACGATTTCGTGACAAAAGCTGAGAGGAAGGCCATGAAGATGAAAGCGTCACGATTTCGTGACAGAGTGAAGATGACGTCAGCAAAATTCATAAGTGTCACGATTTCGTGACAGAAGCTGAGAGGAAGGCCATGAAAGCTAAAGTGTCACGATTTCGTGACAGAAGTGTGATGACATCAGCAAGAGGCAAAGGTGTCACGATTTCACGACAGAAGCACATAGGAAGTCGACAAAGGTGGTAGTGTCACGATTTCGCGACAACAAGCATAGAAGGTGTACGGCAGGCAAAGATGTCACGATATCATGACATGTTGAAGTTTCACACCAGAAGCTATAGGGAGGCAGTGAAGCCGACAGAGTTAAATCTAGGTCGACATAGCGCAGGGTTTTGCAGTCGACGTAATTAAAGGGTAAACAGCCGACTAAGATCAAGGTTCTAATCTTGAGATAGTGGGTATAAAAGGAGGGCTGTTTGAAGAATTTTGATCATCGATCGAAGTGTGCGTTCGAAGAGTGACGTTCGCAGATTTAGTGCGACAGTGAAGTTCGATCGTCGAAAAAGCAGAGTGTGAAGATCGATAGCAGTATAAGAGTGCATTTGTCGAATCTTCTAAGAGTAGGAGATTGTAAGGGAATAGAGTGCACGAAGATGATACTGTCGTGAATGCGTAGAAGTGCAAAGGTCGTTGTTCGATCGAGTGCAGCTGTGCTGCTGTATGTGCAAAGATTGTGCTGTGGTGAATGTGCAAAGGAGCAGAAGTTGTTGGTGTTGCGATTTTTGCAAACAAAGTGCATTTCAAGAAGATCGATTGTCGAGAGTTAAAGTGCTGCTGTGTTGCGCAGTCTGTGCAAAAGTTGGTTTCATCTAATACAACTGTGATAGAACAGTGAAGACTTGGGGATAGCATTGAGCAAGCATTTGAAAGCTTGTGAACCATTTTTCTTTAACCAGTTTTTGAGGACCAGATTGAGGACTGAGATTGAGGCGATTAGAGGACATTTGTGCTAGACCGAAGGACTGCGTTTAGTGCAAATTCGAGGACCAGCTTTGCGGTGACAGAGTTGAGGACAAAGATCTCCGACCGGAGCAGGGAATACAGGTGTCTTCTGTGGATAGAGTTCCACTTGCTAAAGGCAGAGGAGGTAGAGGTCTTCTAGAGGATCACCGGACAAAGAAGAATTAGGGGAAGGTGTCTCCTTTGAGCTGAGGCTCATAAAAATTGTAATCGGGAAGGATTCCCGAGAGGACTTTGATATAACTTTTAGAAGAAAAGTTTTATCCGTGGAGTAGCCCACCTTGGGTGAACCACGTAAATTGTTGTGTCACTTTGTGGATTATATTTTGTGCATTGTTTTGATTACTGTTGTTATTACTGCTATCTTTATTCTGCATGTTATTGATTTGAAAGCTGCTTTGAAAGAAAAAGTTAAAAGTGGTCTTATACTGTTCACCCCCCCTCTCAGTATAAGCATGTGTTCTTCACTTGTGAGAACTTTTTGAGTATATTTGAGATAAGTCTTGGTGAAGACTTGTTGAGCAGATTGGACAAGTTCTACAGAGGACTTTTTTAGAAGATTTAAGGTAAGTCTTGGTAAAGATTTGTTGAGCAGATTGGACAAGTTCTAATGAGTACTTTTTGAGCAGATTTGAGGTAAGCCTTGGTGAAGACTTGTTGAGTAGATTGGACAAGTTCTTGAGAGGACTTCTTAAACATATTTGAGGCAATTCTTTGAGTAGACTTGTGAGTAGAGTTGATTGATTAATTTGTTCAAATATTGAGTTAAGGTTTGGGGTAGATCTAGCAGAGTTGATTTGTGATTGGGTGAAGCTTTGTGTTAAGGCTTGAGGATATATTTGAGAATAGAGTTTGGTACAAATTTGAGGATAGGTTTATTCCAGACCAGAGTAGATATTGAGTAGATTTTTGTCATGATCCGTCACCCTCCTATATTATTTAATGGATATTAATTGATTTTTGGGACCAGTTAATGCTTAATAGAAGGTGGCCTAGAACCTAAAGAATCCTACAAAAATTCTAATAAAAGAATTTTTATAAGGGATAAGAAATATCAATTAATTAAGGGTTATTTATGGGGTTTTGTAAAAGATAAATTTGAGGAATTATATTTTACAAAATTATAACCATATAATAAATTATGTGTAGATTTAGTGGACCCAATGTGGATGGGACCTAAAAAGGACTAAGGAATTTTTAAATAACTTATGGGTCATCCTATATTTTGGGAAGTACTCATGTGGCTACCCTATAGTGGTGGGAATTATGAGAGGAATCTCCTAACTTATTAGAAATAGTTCTAATTTTGTAACTATCCTATACCTCAATAGTATGAGTTTTGTCACTCACCTTATCTCTAGTGGATCCTTTAGGGACATGATGAGTCATAATGGGTCCAAGGCATATTTTTAATATTAAAATAATGAAGCCACTATTTGGCGCATGGGTGGAAAAGTGCCTATAAATAGAGGGTATTTGATGAATAATGGACTATATTTGAACTAGGAGCTCTTAATGGTCTAGGGAGTATGCTCTCCACCCTTGGGGTAGATCAAAAACCAGAAGACTTGAAATATTTTCTAGTTAGAGTAAGGATCATCTAGAAAAGTCTTAATGGTCTAGGGAGTATGCTCTCCACCCATGGGTGAATCAAAAACCCAGGAACTAGATTAGTCGAAAAAAAAAACATCTAGAAAAGCATAGGAGAGAGCTCAAGCAAGAGGACCAAGTGGGGAATCAAAATTTTAAGGTTGCTTCATTACCTTACATTTCTCTCCTGAAAGCATGTATACTATTTAATATGGTTACGCAAACATTATGTATTCTTTTATTATAATAGATTACTGGATTATGAGCCCTTGATTGAGAGCATTTAATTAAGGTGAAAAAACTTTTGTTTCAATATAGATGGACTAATTTATTATAGTGGTTGTGTGGACTATGTCCATTATTGGGAAGAGCTCTTAATACTCCTATTAATGTCATGGACTTGTTAATTCCTAATCGCTGTCCAGGTATATAAGGTTTAAAGTGGCCCTAGAGGACCTATTATTAACCCAAGAATTTGAATTTTCATGAGCATCGACCACATAGCTAATTGAGTATCCTTCACCAACACACCCGCGGAACTTGGACGACCACTGTCAGACGACTATCAATTATATAGCGGGTATACTTTTTCATCATGACATTTGTCCCCATAAATTCAAATATGGGATTTAGGGTTACCTTCTCAGAACTCCGCTAACAGAAGACTACGCCGCTTACATCATCTATAGTGGCAAGTTTCAATGATAGTGCTACTAGCTTCTGTTTCGGCATGCTTTGATTTTACCATTGCTAAGGGCGACTTGGTATTGGTATAAAATGACCCTCTCTATAAATGGCCCTAATTTATTCTGTAGTAAGGGTGATTAAAACTATGCTGACTTGTGCCGAACTCCAATACCTGCTCTGCATTTCTATGTTTCTCTCCCTGAATCCAGTGGATAGGTTGCCATAATACGACGACTGAGCTGAAATTGTAACTCCTAAGCTTTCTCGAGCGAGTTGCGGGGATCTCAAATTTCATCAATACCTGAGACGTGTTGCCCTGGTGCCTGATTCAAAAAATGTGAAAGCTAAACACGGGTCTTTATTTGTTATCTAACCGATCCAAGATCTACTGCTTGTATTAAAATATCATTTTGATGACAATTGGGTTTGAAGAAGGAGTAGAAGGAAGACAATATATCATAAATACATTCCTGATCCCTGGCTTAATTTAAAATAGAAATACTCCGTTTCCCCAATATGATATGCAAGATACTAGGGTCTTGTAATCATTAAGGTGTTGACTCCTCTATTTTGAGGTAGTTTTAATTAAAACAAAGAATTATTTGACAACGTTCTCACCAAACCATGACCACCTATATACATACATATACCTCAATCTGCTGCATTGCAAACTGTTTGGCGTATGCACTCTATCGACTACCTCATGATGAGAAGCACCGCTATGATTGGTCATCCCATCAAGTTGCTTGTGGAACAACTCACATACCCTCATCAAGGTATTTTATTTTGGCCTAACGAGATACCATCTATTAGGGTTGAATGTTAAACCATCCATGGTGAAACAGCAAAGCCAACATCATCCCGACATAATCATAGTATTAAATCATTTTCTGATAAAGACCCAAAGGACAGAGGACTCTGCAATTCATTCCTTCCATACCTGATGTGTAATAAGTATCTCAAATTCCAAATCTAGAGGATGCCATCTTACCTAATCGATATCAATTTACAGTCAAGAAAACCTCTAGGCCAAACTTTTCAAATTGTAGAAAGGACAATCTATGACCAATATCAAGGTTAGTGTAATAACCTTTAATTATGTTAGAAGAATGTCGAAGGTTAATGCTACTCGAAACTCAATCAAAACATTTGAATGACTTGGAACACTTATACATTGGTTAATTCTATCGAGGATCTAAACTAACTTGGAGTATCATGTATACTAAGGTCCTGAAATGGTAGAAATTAAATGATATATAGTTAAGTAGAACGTACATCATAAAGTGAGTAGATTTTACTTTGCAAAATTATGATAGTGTATTCATATTATGAATTTAAGGCCTAGAAAACCCTTTATGACCATGTGTTAGATTTCTCTTATAGATTCATTATCTCTATGATTAAAATTAAGCTATTTAAGAATGAAGTTTGACCTATTAACACTTTTATGGATCTTAGTATTTTTCTTAGTTAATATTGGAATTAAGAATAGAATTTATGCCATGTTAGTTATGCAAGAACTAGGTCTAAATTAATAGTATACTAGATTATATTACAAAGAGTTCCTAATATTAAAAGACAATAGTATGTTCAATTTGAGAAGTAAAGGACTTGATTTATTAACATAGGGAAGGAATAACTAATATGAATTAAAGGTATGGGACTTTAATTCATTATGAAGAGTGAATTTGGAATTCATTCTTGAGGGAATTTATAGGACTCCCTCGAAATATGATATCTCCAAAATATAATTCCAATGACTTTCATAAAAAATGTAAGATATTAAATGACTTATAAAAAGGAACCTAAAGGAGCCCTAAAGGAACTAGAAAATTCTTAATGGTATTGTGAATTTTATATTGATGTCTTAGAGAAAGGAATTGGGTGATTCCTTAGTGACATCAAGAGATTTAAAGGGACCTTTGTATTCCTTGATTTGTATTTGAGAAAAAGGGGCCTGTAGATGCCCTACTATTATTTTAAATTTACCATTTAAGTTTATGAAAATAAGGAAGTATATATTCTTGAGGCTGGGTTTTTTCTGTCAGGTTTTCCCAAGATAAATCTTTGTGTCACTCTATTTTTGTGGTTTGCTTTATTATTTCTTGTGTATGTTACATTTGCTTTCAAAATGGAAATGATATATGATAGATGTAATACTTATTTTTATGCATTGTAATGTATGATCAATTTATAATATGTTGATAATTTAATGTAATTTTAATTGTATCATTTATTATTGGAATATAATGGGTAGTGATGAATGGTTTTAGTAGGTAGAGTTGCTCAAATAACAATCTCATGTGAAGGATGTATGCTTACGTAAATGTGTTAATGAATCAAAGCAATTTGTCTAACTTTCTATAAGGTTGTGGATAACTATTTATGAATGATGCACCTTTCCATATACAACACTATTTATATTCATGTTGATTATTCTTGCCAATTTCCAAGAACTATTATGTAATAGAAGCCGAATATTAAGGGGATAATTGGATTTGTACATTATATACTCATTCATGAATGGAACACAAACTTTGTTTAAGAAGAAATCTCATGCAATACTTCAAACCTAAGGATAAGATATAAAGAATCTTACTTCATGGATTAAATACACTCAATATGGTTTAGTTGAGATTATATTGTGTAATGAAGCTCTTGAAATGGCAAAATGACTTCGATCTACAACCCAAGATAGACCCTACACTCTCTAATTTTGGAATTAAATTTACATGTGGAGGAAAACACCCGTATGGGACTAGTATTGTCCATTTATAATTAACTCAATGTGAACAACAAGAGGGTTGCCCAGATAGAGGGTGTACCAATATTCTAGAGGTTTAAATATAGGTGATCATGTTTACGAGGATATTCCATGAATCTTATCACGATAGTGATATAATGGTCTTCGAACTTCCTTCTAGATGGAACAGATTGGAGCTAGGAATAACCATAGGTGTGGTTATTTTATCTATGATGGTTTATCATTGGTGTGGTTCTCCATATTCAATGCATTCACCTAGTCTGGGTGGACCATTTGGTTTTTTTCCCTCTTATGAGGATGAAACCTAACGCTTGGCCAACGTTCTCACACCAAATGGGGTGTAGGGGTTTCGTAGAAGCTGATAAATTCTACTTAAAGAGACTCTAATCAAGTATTTATAGATCATTAAGCTAATTTCCTTGAAAGATACAATCTAAATGGAAAATTTCTATCCTGATACATAATTAGGTCTTTTGCCATATGAATATGAACATTTATATATGTTAAGAAAAAAATTAGAAAAAATATATTTCGTGGTAAAGGAGTAACAAATAGGTTCATTACAGTTGGTATCAGAGCACAGGCTAACTTATAGGCTCAAGTGAAATTCTAGGTTAGCAAAGACTTGGTGCATGAAACTAAAATCAAGAGTATAAATTCCACAATTAAAAAAAAAAAAACAATGCATACTTGGTAAGGATGAAGTTAGTTCTTAAGATTGTGGATGTCCGATATCTTCTCTCCCATGAGTAGATTCATAGTATTTTGAAAGTGGAAGGGCTAAGCGAACCCCCTTGTATGGATTTTAAGTGGTGTACCTTAGACTCTTTTGGGAATTCACTCGACATATGTATCTTTTGGTTGCCTATTCCTTATCTTCAAGTGTGTCTAACAACTTGGGTTAGTGGAATAATTAAAAGAATGTTTTTCTTAATTAATTCTTTTTATAATTTGGACTTTAGTCCAAGAAGACAAACATATCAACTATGATGAACTTTTGCAGATTAACATAAGATATAGTTCACCCAGAGATAATTACAACCTTTACCATTATTGAAACATTGCCTTGCTTTATCGTGACTTATTAAATATGCCTTGCATTATTTAAACATTACCATATGTCATAAAGCAGTGCATGTGGTATTATTATTATCAATGAGCAAAAGCTAGACAAAATAATGTTTTCCTTATTTGATTTTTGATCAATGTTATAATTTACTTTGGGGTTTTCCAATCAAAGGTTAATGTGTAGGAAATGGAAGAAGCCATCCAACAACACCAAAATCTGAAACCCTAGTATGGAAAAAGGAAGCAAGGACACATTTAGGCATGGAAATCACCCAAAATTTCACTTGAAACTTCATACATTTCTTGACATGAAATTTTGGGGAGACCTGTATCAAAACTCCACCAATTAGCTCCAATAAACTGAGTATCCCAGCTTGATAGTAAGGTATGCCACCCGACCACTCGGGTGGTGGTCAAAAGCATAGGAGTGTACTACGCTATTTAAATTAGGAAACTCATCAACTCATCATGCATGTGGTATTATTTTTCAAAAGAAAATGGAACATCAAATAGTGGACCAAAACATAGAATACTTTATTAAGTAGTACTTTGAATACAACGATGTCAAAATTAAGATCTGGACATATTAACAATGATAGAGGAAAAACCATTATATTACCAATTTGAATATGAGCTATGAACATCCTGGTTTGGATAACTGTCATGATAAAAATAAATAAATGGAGATGGACTATTACAATGTATTACTAATTATCTATCAAATGTATAGTATGGCCAAGGAGTGCCATGAGATCTATGTAGTAGAAGATCCAATTCTGTCAGACATCGAGTCTGAGAAAATATCTTCTCAATATCCCAAAATGAGTGAGTCTACACATACCTCTAATAAAGAAGGCTCTGGTAAAGCCCACTACTGAAAGCAACTTCTCCTGTGGGAACATATTTCTTCACTACCTCCAAATAACATGATGGTAGAAACTAAAAGGGGATATTTAGAGGATCACCTATAGGATGCAACCAAGAATTTCCAAATGAGACATGGAAAGTCTAGGTAGGCCAACTAAAAATTTTATCGAACCACTCAAAGCGACTCAAAGGACTTTTGAAAGCTAAATAATTATGGGAATTATTTCTTAGCCACACATCACAAAGTGCATTTTGGTAAAAGGTATTGCAATATATCTGTTCCATGGATATAAGCGCATTATGAGCTTCGATAGCTTGACTTCGTAAAAATCCCTACAATATTTCCTTTTGAGAAAACAAATTTCGAGGAGCCCAAACAAAAGATTCATAAAATTCATGTTGCTCTTCCTCATAAGAAAACATGGTGGCTAATTACTGAACCGGTTTTCTATCGAAAGGTAAGATAAGATATTTTATCTCTCCCTCTTTGATAAGGTGGTTGATGTCAACAAACACTCATTACAGATTTGGAAAAGAAGTACCTTAAGGTAGGGTATCAAAATAAGTGTGCATGAAATCAACCTATGGAACCACTGAAGGGGGCAATGATCGGACCTTACGTAAAAGGAAGAGAACACGTGTTACCTCAAAAAATTAAAGAGGAGCATTGAGCCTAACGAGTCAACACAAAAATCATCTATAGGATAATCACGCTGAAGAAAAGGGTGTATCATGGAAGACAAATGATTCACCTCAATATTGTCAAGATATGATCGATAAATGTGTGAATAAAAATTGATATAGATAGACCTAAAGGTAATTTGAGTATTAGAGAAGTTTTATACCCATGACATCCAACATGATCATATTTATGGTAGGAGTCACCTGGATGATATTGGTATTAAGTGGAATGAATCCCATTATATACTTTGAGTATTTTTCTTCTGATTACCAATCTATTGCTGCACATACACTAAAGAGTAGAAGTTAATCTGAAGTCATTCTAGATTTAGCAGGTGTAATAATCATGGTAAGAATTAGGAAACCCATCAATGCAACAAAGAGGAAATCTCCAGTGCAACATGCTCAAGAGGATGCTTGGGCATAGGAAAGATTAATATTAATATCAGAGAGATATGTTGCCATAGTAGAGCAAGATCGGCTTAGATCAAAGATATTACAAATAAATAACTGGAGAGCAACAACGATGGCAATCATGCTCACAGAAAACCCCTAATTCTGTCAACTAAGAGAGGAATTTCATGCTGCATTTTTAGAATCTCGTTTGGTTGCATTGTTAAATCATGGTATGATTCTTCCACCTCAACTAGTTGCTGGTACTCAACATGGGAGAAGGAGAGGCAGTGATCAAGCAATGGTTGGAGTAGTAGCTCCACCACCATCTCCAGTCATAAGTACTAGCACAGTACAAGGAGAAAAATAGAACCAAGAGCACCAACCTTAAGGCCCATTGGACACCCACTCTATATACCATCATTTTGTAGTAGTCTATTAATTCCAAGGATGAGGTACAAACCTTAGAAACTTTTGAATTTTATATTTTTGTTTAAATACTATATGAACATTATTGTTTATGATAAATTAAATAAGTTATTATGTAATACAGAAGAAGGTATGAATATTGAATTTTGTCTAATTAAATGAATATGAGGAATGGATTGGTGTCCATTCTTGGAGAAGGTATGGGACTTCTCCATGTTGATATATAAACCAGAAGACATCTGGGTGGATGCTCTAGCATTAAAATGCATATTAGGATATATGTGAATATCCTGAATCTAGGTTCTAAAATTATGTTGTATCTTTGTTAGCACTTGATTTTATCAGGTTAATTCATGCCAAAGGTTAACCAAATTATACTGTGAAACTCCTTGGTGGGAGTTTTGATAAAACTAACAAGACTCTTTATGTATAATAAGGTACAAATACATATTTTCATGATATTCTTGTAACATAATTTTGCAAATTTTAATACTAAAATTATATAGATTAGTTGTTTGTGCAGTTTGAAATGAGTTAAAACTGTAGTTTTGTGTTAATATTGTGTGCTAATGATGCTTTCAATACTTTTTGATATGCAAAATGGATGTTATATTTTTTATAATGACATGGTACTATTGTTATTTTACATTTTTGCAAGTCTAGCTCATGGATGGAAGATGAAGCTTGCTATCGAGATTGAAGTGTTGGATGATAGAAGAATATGATTATAAAATAGCAAGATAAAGGCTAGTGTTTGCTAGACAAATGTATTTTTTTAAGGTAGATGCTCAAACACATAGGACTGTGTTTAATCTAAGGGGGGTGTATGTCATGAACTGTCACCCTCCTATCTTATTTAAGGGATAATAATTGGTTTTTGAGACCAATTAATTCTTAATAGAATGGGGCCTAGACCTTAAATAATCCTACAAAAATTCTAATAAAATAATTTTATAAGGGATAAGAAATATCAATTAATTAAGGGCTATTTATGGGGTCTGGTAAAAGATAAATTTGAGGAATTATAGTTTACAAAATTATAACCATATAATAAATTATGCGTAGATTTAGGGGACCCAATGTAGATGGGACCTAAAAGAGACTAAGGAATTTTTAAATAACTTATGGATCATCCTATATTTTGGGAAGTACTCATGTGGCTACCCTATATTGGTGGGAATTATGAGAGGAATCTCCTAACTTATCAAAAATAGTTCTAATTTTGTAACTATCCTATAACTCAATAGTATGAGTTTTGTCATTTACCTTATCTCTCGTGGACCCTTTAGGGACATGATGAGTCATAATGGATCCAAGGCATATTTTTAATATTAAAATAATAAAGCCGCTATTTGGCCCATGAGTAGAGAAGTGCCTATAAATAGAGATAATTTGATGAATAATGTGCTATCTTGTAACTATGAGCTCTTAATGGTCTAGGGAGTATGCTCTCCATCCATGGGGTGGATCAGAAACCAGAAGACTTGAAAAATTTCCTAGTTAAAGTAAGGATCATCTAGAAAAGTCTTAATGGTCTAGGGAGTATGCTCTCCACCCATGGATGGATCAGAAACTAGACAACTAGAGATATTTCTTAGTTGAAGAAACAAACATCTAGAGAAGCATGGGAGAGATCTCAAGCAAGAGGACCAAGCGAGGAATCAAAATTTTCAGGTTGCTTCATTACCTTACATTTCTCTCCTAAAAGCATGTATACTATTTAATATGGTTACGCAAATACTATGTATTCTTTCATTAAAGACATGATTTTATTATAATAGATTACTATATTAAGAGCCCTTTATTGAGAGCCTTTAATGAAGGTGAAAACTATTTTGTTTCAATATATATGGACTAATTTATTATAATGGTTGTGCGAAGTATGTCCATTATTGGGAAGAACTCTTAATACTCCTATTAATGTCATGGACTTGTTAATTCCTAATCGATATCTAGGTATAAGATGTTTAATGCGGCCCTAGAGGAACTATTGTTAACCTAGGAATTCAAATTTTCATGAGCACCGACCACATAGCTAATTCAGTATCTTTCGCCAACACACCCACGAAACTTGGATGACCACTGTCGGGCGAATATTAATTATATACTGGGTATATGTTTTTCATCATGACATTTGTTCCCATAAAGTTGAATGTGGGATTTAGGGTTGCCTTCTCCAAACTCTTCTAACAGTAGACTGCACCGCTTGCATTTGTAGTGGCAAGTTTCAATGATAGCGCTGCTAGCATCTATTTTGGCATACTTTGATTTTACCATTGCTAAGGGTGACTTGTTAGAAAATGATCCTCTCTATAAATGATCCTAATTGGTTCTGTAGTAAGGGTGATTAAAACTATGTTGACTTGTGCCAAACTCCAATACCTCCCCTGCATTTTTATGTTTCTATCCCTGAATCGAGTGGATAGGTTGCCATAATACAACGATTGACCTGAACTTGTTGCGCCTAAGGTTGCTCGAGCGTATCATGGGAATCTCAAATTTCCTTAATACCTAAGTCGTGTTGCCCTGGTGCCTGATTCCAAAAATATGAAAGCTAAAAATGGGCCTTTTTCTATTATCTAACCGATCCAAGATCTACTGCTTGTGTTAAAAGACTATTTTGATGACGATTGGGTCTAAAGGAGTAGAAGAAAGATAATCTATCACAAATACATTCTTGATACCTGGCTTAATTTCAAATAGAAAGGCTATGCTTCCCCAATCCAATATACAAGATATTATGGTCTTGCAATCGTTGAGGTGTTGACTTCTCTATTTCGAAGTAGCTTTAATTAAAACAAAGAATTATTTGGCAACGTTCTCACCAAACCCCGACCACATGTAGGCTTACATATACCTTGATCTGTCACATTAAAAACTATTTGGCGTATGCGCTCTGTCGACTACCTCCTGACGACCAACACTGCTATGCTTGGTCATCCCATTCAGTTGCATGTGGAACAACTCACATACCCTATGAAACAAGTTGAAGATTAAACATCCATGGTGAAACAACAAAGCCAACCTCATCCCAGCATAATCATAGTATTAAATAATTTTTTGATAAATACCCAAAGGATAGAGGACTCTAAAATTCATTACTTCCATACTTGATGTGTAATAAGTATCTCATATTCCAAATATAGAGGATGTCATCTTACCTAATCGATATCAATCGACGGTCAAGGAAACCTCTAGGCCAAACTTTTCAAATTGTAGAAAGGACAATCTATGACCAATATCAAGGTTAATGTAATAACCTTTAATTATGTTAGAAGAATGTCGAAGGTTAATGCTACTCGAAACTCAATCAAAACATCCAAATGACTTCGAACACTTGGTTAATTATATCGAGGATCTAAACTAAATTGGAGTATCATGTATACTAAGGTCCTAAAATGGTAGAAATTAAATGATATATAGTTCAGTAGAATATACATCATAAATTAAGTAGATTTTAATTTGCCAAATAATGATAGTATATTCATATTATGAATTGAAGGCCTAGAAAACCCTTGATTACCATGTGTTATATTTCTCTTGTAGATTCATTATCATTATGATTAAAATTAATCTATTTAAGAATGAAGTGTGACCTATTAACACTTTTATGGATCTTAGTATTTTTCTTAGTTAATATTGGAATTAAGAATAGAATTTATGCCATGTTAGTTATGCAAGAACTAGGTCTAAATTAATGGTATACTAGACTATATTACAAATATTTCCTAATCTTAAAAGACGATAGTATGTTCAATTCAAGAAGTAAAGGACTTGACTTATTAACTTAGGGAAGGAATAAATGATATGAATTAATGGTATGGGACTTTAATTCATTATGAAGAGTGAATTTGGAATTCATCCTTGAGGTAATGCACGATCTCTAGAATCCACATCCAAGTCAGGATCCTTAAACCCCAATGCTGGAAATACTTCAAGCCCAGTGGGCATCCCAAAGCCAAACCCTAATGCTGAAGAACTTAGGAAGAAAGTTGAGGCATTGGAAAATAAAAATCTCATCTCCCTAACATCATCATTAGGAGCCAAGTGAATCCTATTGAGGGACCGTCCCACAGACTAGGGGAATACAGGAAAAAAGGAGAAGATTTGGATGTAGGGGTGGAGATATGTGAAACCCTTCAGACTGAGGAATATGGCAATATGATTCTACAACAAATTACCACCCCTCAGTTTAGTCCTAAACAAACCAGGAGCACTATGAAGTCTCCTATAGATTTTTGCAGTGAAAAAATAAGAGGGAGAATATCAAATGCTGAGCATCAAAAAATTAAAATTGATAATGACATTGCCAATGGAAAACAAAGAACCTTGTTTCAATAGGTTATTCCAGGTTCTGAAGACAAAAAATTAGGAAAACCCCCTCAAGGGAGGGGGAGAGGAAGAAATCCCAAAAAATCTAAATGAAGTTCCTCTCATGGAACGTGAGAGGCCTCAATGGCCTACCCAAACACAGGGAATTTAGTGCAATAAGAAATCAAGTGAATCCAACTATTATCATGTTGCAAGAAATAAAAACTGATGAGATTTAGTCAAAAAAATAGCAAAAAAAATCTAGAATCAAGGGGAGATGGTTTGTAAATCAGACAGAGGAGCATCTGGAGGCCTTATGACTTTGTGGGATCCCCGTATAGTAGAAGGTACCATTATTTAGAAATATGATAGGGTTCTTAGTGTTTTATTTAAGGAAATAAATAGCAACAGGTCATGGATCCTTTCAAATATTTATACCCCGACTTCAATTCAAGGGAGAGCTCTACTATGGGAGTACTTAGACAATCTGAGTGAAATCTTCCATAATGTCCCTTGGATTCTGGCTGGGGATTTTAACACTCCTCTTTACCCTTCAGACAAAATGGGTGGAAATGGACCACCTATCAGGAGCATAGATGAGTTCAATGACTTTGTGAACTTCAACATGTTGATAAATGTAAAACTTAGGGGAGCAAATTATACCTGAAGCAATCAGCGGATAGGGTGTCATCTCATTCAAGAAAGGCTTGATAGGTTTTTTCTATAAAAGGAGGCTAAAAAATTGTTTGGTGATTATACCCTGCAAGCCCTTCCTAAAATTGTCTCTGATCATAATCCCATTTTGTTGGAGATCCCTAACTCTCTGTCCTTCAAGAAATATTTCAGATTTCAATCTATGTGGATCAAAAATTCAAGTTTCAAAGATAACTTAAGTCAGTGGTGGCAACAGCCTATCAGGGGTAGTGCAACTTTTAAACTTGCTGGAAAATTAAAGTTTATTAAGGAAAAGCTTCAAACTTAGAACAAAAAGGTCTTTGGGAACCTCTTTGAAAATAAAAAATAGGTTGTTGAAAGTTTGAAGATAATTGATCAGAGGATCCAACATGGTGATGCTGATGAAACTACTAGGAAGGAGGAACGAACAAAACTAGCAGAGTTTCATAATGTTTTGGCCTGTGAGTAAATCTATTGGGGGAAAAAATCAAGGGCTCTTTGGTTGAAATATGGAGATTCAAATTCTAAGTTTTTTCATGTAACCACACTTATAAATAGAAGCAATAACAAGATAAAAAAAAAAAAATAGATGGTTCTATTACTCAAGACTTAACAGAAATCAGAAAGGAGGCAGTAACTTATTTCAATTCTATCCTTGGTAAGGAATTGCAGTGCAATGAGGAGGTCAAAAATATTCTCTTGCAATCCATTCCTAGCATAATAAATGAGGATATAAACCTTAAGCTTCTATCTCCCTTTTTTGATGAGTAAATTAAGGAAGCCTTGTTTAGCATGGAGCCAGACAAAGCCCCGGGACCCGACGGCTTTCCCCCTAATTTCTATAAAGATTTTTAGGACATCATAAGTGAGGATGTAATTTTTGCTATCATAGAATTCCAAACAAGAAATCATATCCCAAAAGGTATCAACTCTACTTTTATTTCTCTAATTCCTAAGAAGCAAACCCCTGAATCTATGGCTAACTTCAATCCAATCAGTCTGTGCAATGTTTCTTACAAGATCCTAACTAAAGCCATTGCAAATAGAATGAGAGATATTATGCCCCACATCATAGATCCATGCCAGGGAAGCTCTTTCCAGGGTAGGTCAATATTGGATGGAGTTATCATAGTTCATGAAGCTTTGCACTCTACTCATAAGACTAACAAGTTTGTTTTTGCCCTCAAGCTTGATATGAACAAAGCATTTGACAGGATAAATTGGGACTTTTTGATTGTTGTCCTCCTTAAGTTTGGTTTTCACCACCAATGGGTTAATTTTATCAAAGAATGTATTTATAAAGCATGGTTCTCAATTCTAGTTAATGGAACAACTACTAGTTACTTTCAAAGTCATAGAGGAATTTGGCAGGGGGACCCTATCAGCCCCATGTTATTCATCATTGTGGCAGAAGCTTTAGGCAGAACCATCAAAAATGCTTGTAGTTCAAGGCTAATATCAAGAATCAAGGCAAAATATCTCACTAGGGCTATTTCTCACCAACAATTCGTCGATGATACCCTTATATTGACTAAGGCATCAATGGTTGAGGCCAAAATAATTAAATACATCTTGCAACTCTACGAGGACGTTGTTGGTCAAAAAGTTAATTTTAGTAAAAGTAAGTTATATTTCTTGAACACCCCCATTCAGAGGCAAGGAAGGATTGCAAAAATTTTGGTTTGTGATATAGCAAACCTCCCCACTTTTTATATTGGTCCCCCTCTTTTCATTGGTTCTTCGAGAGAGTCAACGTGGGACATGGTTATTGAAAGAATTAAAAAAACTTGCTGGATGGAAAGGTCATCTTCTATCTCAAGCAGGAAAGCTGACCCTCACTAAGGCCTCTCTTCAGAGCATTCCAATATATTTCCTCTCCATTTTCAAAGCCCTTGTGAAGGTTTTCCAGAAAATTGAGAAACTCCAAAAAGAATTTTTATTGACTGGATCAGAGGAGAAAAAAATAATACACCTTGTAGGATTGACCAAAGTGTGCAGACCCAGGGAAAATAGGGGCTTAGGTCTGAGGAGAATTGCTCATATAAATTTAGCTTTACTAGATAAGTAGGCATGGCATCTCATTTTTGGTGAAGAAAATGAATGGATAGCTATCATCAAACGAAAGTATCTTCAAAATATGGAATTTCTAAGTGACTCAGTTCCAATCAGAGATTGTGCTTTTTGGAAATCAATTCTTAATTGTAAGGAAATCATCAAAAAAGGTTTAAGATGGGTTTTAGGCAATGGTGAGAGGATAATTTTCTAGAATGATAGGTAGTCTAAGGACGAACCACTGACGCAATATCCTAACTTAGCCCGAATCAGAGATATCACGGAAGAACTCATTGGTAGAAAAGTCTTTGATTATATGGTTGAGGACAAAGGTAGAATGAAGTGGAAAGAAATAAGAATTTAGGGATTTCAAGTGGAATCAAATGATCTTTGTAATATTCTCGAGCAACAGTTTATCCCCATGAGACCCAAGGAAGATTAAGTGACCTGGGCTCCTACATAAAATGGGTAGTTCACTATTAAATCAGCTTACAAGCTTCTGCTTGATGACAAGGATTTTGTCCTCCAAAAGGACTTAGTTTGGATAAAAATTTTAATTCCAAAAATTATAGTCTTTTCATGGCTGGTTATCCAAGAAATAATTCTAAACATTGATAATATGATGCGTAAAGGTATTTGTATCACTAATCATTATTATCTGTGCAGGGCTAATTGGGAGACCATTTATCACATTTTCCTTGAGTGCCCCTTTTTCTTGACTGTCCTAAGTGGGGTTTTTTAGGCCTTTAATATTTCATGGGTTAAACCAGCCATCGTACTTGATTTGTTCATCCAGTGGCCTTGCCCTTTTTCAGTCCAAAGACTTAGATACATGTGGAAAATTTGTCTCAATCACTATCTTTGTAAGGTGTGGTTAGAAAGGAACCATAGAGTATTTAATGAGTTTATCCATAATCATCAAACTATCATTACCAGGATCCTATCCTTTGCCAACAAGAATGTGAACCTTATCCATTTTGATAGCCGTAAACCTCATCTGTAGGAGACCACGATTGCTCAATATTTAAGCTTAACCTTGTTAGATGAGTCTGCACCTAGGGTAGTCAACCCCATATCCAATGTTAAGTGGTATCCACCTCCTACGGGTTGGTTTAAGCTTAATTTTTATGGAGCAGCTAAGGAAAATCCTAGCAGAGCAGGCATTGGTGGCATTGTGTAAGATCATAATAGGAATATGATGCTTGCATTTTTTGAATATTTGGGAACAAGGACGAACAACGAAGTTGAAGCTAGAGCTATGTGGAAAGGCCTTCAAATGACTCAATACTTAGAAGGCAATTTTATCGTAGAAGGAGACTCTATGCATGTTATAAATCTCATCAATAATTGGAAAACACCTCCTTGAAGGATTAAAACAATTGTTAAAGAGGCTAGGATCCTTTTCCAGGGAAGACAGAACATAAAAGCCCAACATGTCTTTCGGGAAGCTAACAAAATTGCTGATAAGCTGGCCAATTTGGGTGTCAATGGTGACAAACTTTTCAAATGGGAACACAGTGTCCCGAGTGAAGTAGAGGAGCTTATTCAACAATACTGCCAATAATGATAGTCAAATTTACTAACAGGGAAGGCACTGTAAGTTCGAAGGCCAGGAGTATTCTCGTCTCTTTTTTGAATTGGACTCATAATAAAAATTATCTGAGTTGTCAGTCTTCATGGATGCTACTTGGAAATACCATAAAGACTAATGGGGATAGTCACATGTCATATAACATGGCTTCTAGTCATATTAGTAATTTGAGGTTGGTTGATAATCACAAGGAAGGAAAGAAATGACAATATAAGACTTCGAACCAAAGCCACATGGACCACCAGATAGCCACCGCCATAAATCTAGCTAGCAGGTTCACTTCTCCAAGGCTGATTGGCCAAGATAGTATATGGTACCAAAGCATGTCATATATAGAAGAAAGAAATTACCAAAGGATTATTAAGAGTAACTGTCAATACAGAGCTTGTGGGAGTTTTTTTCAGTACTCTGCTATGTGTGTCTACAGCTTTTTTTTTCTCCATTGTCTCAAGGAAGGGATCCGTGTCTGTTTATTTTTTGTAATTATGATGCATGTGTGTTTTCTTGGGGTATACCCAAAATGTTGTATGGAAATTTATTTTTGATAATAGGATATGTGCCTTACCGGATGTAATGGTTTTGGCGGCATGTAGATTTTACATATATAGGATCCTTAGTAAGGATATGTTCATCAACAACCCTGGGCTGATTTTTGTAAAAGGTTTTGGGTCAACATGTAAAACCCGGTATTAATGGTATAGTATCTTATCTACCAAAAAAAAATTCAATAGGACTCCCTCGAAATATGATATCTCCAAAATATAATTCCAATGACTTTCATAAACAATGTAAGATATTAAATGACTTAGAAAAAGGAACCTAAAGGAACTAGAAAATCCTTAATGGTATTGTGAATTTTATATTGATGTCTTATAAAAAGGAATTGGGTGATTCCTTAGTTATATCAAGAGATCAAAATGTTCCTCTATATTCCTTGATATGTATTTGAGAAAAAGGGGCCTGTAGATGCCCTACTATTATTGTAAATTTGCCATTTAAGTTTATGAAAATGAGGAAGTATATATTCTAGAGGCTGGGTTTTTCCCATAAGGGTTTCCAAAGATAAATCTTTGTGTCACTCTATTTTTATGGTTTGCTTTATTATTTCTTGTGGATTTTACATTTTCTTTCAAAATGGAAAATATATATGATAGATGTAATACTTATTTTTATGCATTGTAATGTATGCTCAATTTCTAATATGTTGATAATTTAATGTAATTTAATTGTATCATTTATTATTGGAATATAATGGATAATGATGAATGATTTTAGTAGGTAGAGTTACTCAAATAACAATATCATGTGAAGGATGTATTCTTACCTAAATGTTTTAATGAATCAAAAGAATTTGTCTAAATTTCTATAAGGTTGTGGATAACTATTGATGAATGATGCACCTTTCCATTTACAACACTATTTATATTCATGTTGATTATTATTGCCAATTTCCAAGAACTATTATGTAATAGAAGCCAAATATTAAGGGGATAATTGGATTTATACATTATATACTCATTCATGAATGGAACACAAAATTTGTTTAAGAATAAGTCTCATGCAGTACTTCAAACCTAATGATAAGATGTAAAGAATCTTGCTTCATGGATTATATACACTTAATATGGTTTAGTTGAGATTATATTGTGGAATGAAGCTCTCAAAATTGCAAAATGACTCTGATCTACAGCCCAAGATAGACCCTACATTCTCTAGATTAAGGAATTAAATTTAAATGTGGAGGAAAACACATGTATGGGACTAGTATTATCCATTTGTAATGAACTCAATGTGAACAATAAGAGGGTTGCCTAGATAAAGGATGTGCCAATATGCTCTAGAGGTTTAAAGATAGGTGATCATGTTTATGAGGATATTCCATGGATCTTATCACACTAGTGATATAATGGTATTTGAACTCCCTTCTAGATGGAACATATAAGAGCTAGGAATAACCATAGGTATGATTATTTTATCTATGATGGTTTACCATTGGTGTGGTTCTCCATATTCAAGGCATTCACCTGGTCTAGGTGGACCATTTGATGATTTTCCATTTTACAAGGATGAAACCTAATGCTTCACACTGAATGGGATGTGGGGGTTTCATATAATATTATCACTTCTACTTAAAGAGACTCTGATCAAGTATCTATAGCTCTTGAAGCTATTTGCCTTGAAAGATACAATCCAAATGGAAAATGTCTATCCTAAGACATGATTAGGTCTTTTTCCATATGAAGATGAATATTTATATATGTTAATATATATATATATATATATTCTATTGTAAAGGAGTAACAAATAGGTTCGTTACAATTTGTGCTAGACCGAAGGATTACGTTTAGTGTAGATCAGAGACAGAGATTGAGTAGATTTGTGCTAGACCAATGGGATATGTTTAGTGTATATTTGAGATAGATATTGAGAATATTTATGCTATACCAAAGGAATATGTTTAGTGTAAATTTGATATAGATATTGAGAATATTTGTGCTAGACCAAAGAATTATGTTTAGTGCAGATTTGAGATAGATATTAAGAAGATTTATGCTAGATCGAAGGACTATGTTTAGTGTAAATTTGAGATAAAGCTAAGAGTAAGCTTTGGAGGTGATAGAGAAGAGGACAGTAGTCTCCAATGGATAAATATCCATTAGCTAGGATCGAGAGGATAGAGGTCTTCAGTGGAGAGATATCCACAAGCCAGAGTAGTGCAGTCAATAGTATTCTAGAGGATCACCAACTAGAGTAGAGGAGAAGGAGTTCTCCTATGGATAAACATCCACGAACTAGATAAGAAGATTGGTGTCTCTTGTGGGTTATTTCCCATCAACTAGAATAGGAGATTGGTGTATCCTTTGGATAGAGGTCCATAAATATTGTAATAGGGAAAGGATTCCTAAGATATTTGTTGAGAAAATTTTAGTGAAATATTTTCTCCATGGAGTAGCCCACATTGGGTGAACCACAATAAATTGGTATCTCTATTATGTGTGGTGATTTATGCATTGCTTTGATTATTGTTGTTATTACATTGATATATTGAATAATATTATTTGAGTAAAGAAAAGTAAAAAGTGGTATTATAGTGTTCAACCCCACTCTCAGTATAATATTATGTTCTTCAATTGGTATCAGAGCGGGTTCCTTCAGAATATTTTAAAAACTTGAAGGAAAATATCACAAGAACACAGATGGATTCTCATAATAGATCATCAAAAAATTTAGTATCATTGTTCGATGGAAATAATTATGTACTTTGGAGTATGAGAATGAAGATTCACCTAATGACACTTGAAAATGAAATATGGGAAGTAGTTGAGAATGGATACATACCACCAACAACTCCACCTATAGATAAATATGGTAAGCTCCTACAACTGAATAATTCAAAGGCAATGAATCGAATTTTGAGGGGATTACATGAAATTGAGTTTATAAAGGTTATGCATTGCACATCAGAAAAGGAAATTTAGGATAAGTTGAAAGGTATATATTAGGAAGACAAAAAGGGAAAAAGAGCAAAGTTGTAAAATTACAAGAGAACATTTGAAGACCTAAAGATGAAGGATGAGGAAAACATTACGGTATATCTACTTCATGTAGATGAGGTTGTTAACTCCTTGCAAGGACTTGGGATTAATGTTGAAGAAATAGATGTTTGTGATAATATTTTAAGGTCACTCCTAAAAAGTTATAGTGAAAATATTTTAGCTATAGAAGAGTCAAAAAATATTAAACTTTTGACAAGGGATGAATTACATGGAATCCTCACAGCTTTTGAGATGAGAATAAAAGAGGAACCTATTCCCTAGAAAGAAGCAGTCCTTAAAGCTACTAATAAGACAAAGGGTAAGAAGACAAATTCAAGAAATGAGTTATTTAGTGATGAGGAAGCAAATTATGGAAGAAGGAACAAATACTCAAGAAACTATAAAGGTATGAAATCAGTTAAATGTTTTAATTAGGGTAAATATGGTCACTATGTAACTGATTGTCCAGAGGCTGGAAATGACAATGATGAAGAAAAATAGGATCATAAGAATAGGGAAACAAAAAAACACATGCACAAAAATAAAAGTAGGGATGGACAAGGCAAATAAGAAAATATATTTTTCTAAAGGCATAAGAAGAGTTTCTATGCATGCAAGACAGGTAAGAACTCAAGTGATAGTGATGAACATGAAATTCTATTTCTGGCAGAAGAAAAATAAGCGGTTAGAAATAGGCCACAAATTATTCTCAAGTGTTTTAGATGTGGTAACTTTGGTCATCTTGAGAATAGTTATACAAGGAATGGATTTAGTTTCAGTGATGATGAATATGAAGATACACTTAAAGGACTAGAAGAAAGACTACTTTGGAGGTGCTCCTATCGAAGACAAATTACAAAGGGATGAAGATGATCCCAAAGGAAAAGAAATAGAGGAAGAATCGAACAAAGGAGAAGTTGATATTGTAGGAGATCTTATTTTTGCCCTTGATGCATTAAGGAAGGAAAGAAAGAAAAACTCAAAACTCGAGCTTCAATTTCAAGAATATGATGAAGATAAAGGTAAGCTTATAGAAGATCTAACTAACTTAATAGCTAAGACAAAGAGATTCAAAGATAAATTAGAAGTAAAAACTTTAGAATGTGAAAAACTAGAGCATGAAGTAGCTTCGCTAAGGAAAGAAGTAAAAGAGTTTAGATATAAGATACACAGGTTTGGGAGAAGCTCAAAGACCTTGGAAAATATTATCAAGGTACAAAAATATTCATCAAACAAAACAAGTCTTGGTTTTGAATAGGTACAAAAAGAATAAGGAGACAAGTCAATCCCAAGCTCCAAAGAAGAAGAAGTTTTAGAAGAAGAGGGTGTAAGAGAAAGTGAGTCTTTTGAGGATGAGTTGGACAATAGAAAGTTCAACAAGGAAAGGAACAATGCAAAAATGAGGAACAGATGGAACAGAAAGCAACATAGGGTAAAAGAGACTAAGAGACCAATGAGGTCAAGGCAAGGTAATTTCAATGTACGATGCTTCTCATATCACAAATTTGGGCACAAGGTTACATAGTGTAGGACACATGAAATACAGTAATATGGGAACTTTAGAAATAGGTATCTCTTTCAAGGGTATTCTATTCTTGTAATTAGTTTGGTAACAAGGCAATAAATTGTAGGGTTCATGATAGGAATATATATGGATTCAATAGGAGAAATCCCAATACATTTGCACCCTTAAGGAATAACAAAATTAAGTGTTATAAGTGCAATAATTATGGGCATACAACAAAGTGGTGTAGAGAAAAAATTCTAGAGATAAGTAGGAACATGAATATTTAGAGGAATCAAAAGGATCAGTTGAGGAAGAAAATGAACAAGGGTAAATATCAGTGCATGTTGGGAGTAGAGATACTCCCACCCTAGAATTAACCACCTCAAGAGGATTTGGAGGAGGGGCTAATCTAAGAGTCTCATTTTTAACCCCAAGCCTCAAAGGTAGCCCTTTGCCATTGATGTCAAAGGAGGAGAGATTTTAGTTAGGGGGAGAGCATACAGTCAGGGGGAGTAGCTTTGAAAGAAGAAAAATGTTTGATAAAAAAAAGGGGTTGCCATCAACGACAATGGGGGATATTTTTGGAATTTTTAAGTTAGTTGTGTTGTAATTGATGTCAAGAGTCAGTGTCAAGAATCAGTGCAGGACTTGGCAAAATAAGGGTTAAAATATTTATATTTTAAGCCCAAGATATTGGTCTAAGAGCTCTAGATGATTGGTCAAAATGATAGTTAAATACCTTGAAGAAAAGGCCTAAAGTAAATAATATTATAATATTTATATTATAAATTTATTTATAAAAATAATATTATCATAACCCAAAGTTGGGTTGGATTCCAGAATGAATTCAAATTTTATATTCTCTACTGAATTTGGAAAAGGAAGGCATATGGTATAAATACCATAGCACTTACCCCTAAAAGGTAAGTCTTCGAAATTATAGTGCATGCGATTAATGAAAAGGTGAATTCATGAGCAAACAAAGGACAAAGTTTTAAATTGTTAATTGCCCCCAAAATACGTGGAAGACAAAGAGACAAGGGCAAAAAAGTCAAACACCAACCAGCGGTTGGGCTAGTAGTGAATCCAAGGGGCATAAATTCTTGTAAACGTAGAGGTGCTACGTTTGAATCTCGGTGGTGATGCGGTACAAATCCTTTTGGATTTTTGTGCAGTAGGAGGAGAAGTCAAAGCACTCTAGGCACTTTTTCTTCCCATGTGAGCACTTAGCTCATGTGGTAGGGGAGCCACAGCTAAGGCACAAGTAGCACTTCAACCAGGGATCGAATCCCATGAGGAGCATGCACGAGGTGTTTAATTTTTGGTTAATTGTGCATTGCCTAAGGTTTTTGGTGGCACTTAAAGCGTATGCTTTAATTTTTGTGTCTAAGTTAAAGTGTAAAGGGGGAAAGTTATTAGCACATTGTTATTTATTTATTTTTTAGTTCTTAGGGAGCTAAAAGGGTAAGGTAAGGTTAAAAATATATTGCATTGTTTTATAAAGTTAATTATTTGAAAAATGCAATATTGAGTAGGGAGACATAAGTAGTGTTTGGATTGCTTCATGCATTAAATTTCTGAAAGGGGTTATTGTGAAATTGAGTGGGTGAAATATTTATTTGATAAAGTTGGAGATTATAAGGTGTAATTGAGAATTAATAATTTTTGTATGGTGAAATATTTGAAGGAAATAATTGAGGATAGATTTTTGATATCTAACCATTGATATTGGAAAAGAGGTTGATTGTGTTGAGATAGGTTTTTAGGTTATTTCTCCATCAAGAAAAAGGTATGGGCATATATTCTTTATGAGTAAAGGATTTTTTTGGGTTTAATGTTATGAATGCTAAGTTGAAGTGAAAAGGTTTGTTTGATAAGCATTTTTGAGTAAGCTTTCATGTACATGACTGGTGAATGCTTGTGAGAATATTTGAGTGAGAGATTGAGAACTATCTTGAACTAGGGTTTGTGAAAGATCATGAGTATCATTGTTATGTGAGGTTGTTTGATAAGAATTATTGGAAATATTTGAGTAAACCTTCATGTGCATGATTAGGGTTTGTGAAAAGAACATGAGTATCATTGTTATGTGAATGAGGAATCATCTTGAGTCAAGGATTGAGATTCATAGTGTGAGTTTTTGGAAGTAGAGTGAAACACCTGTTTAGGGTTTGTAAACAAGTTGTGTCTCATTAATTAATTGATTGAGTGGATTTGCTTGAGCATAGTTGATTGAGAGCATTGGAGTGATAGTTAAGGTTATATGAAACAAATTGTTATTTATTTTTAATTGATTTGAAGAGAGTGGAAGTGATTGAGTGTTGTGTGATACTGAAACATATTGAGTCTCTAACCATTCTCTATATGTTTCTATGAGATTAAAACAATATTTTGTGTGGAACTTGTTTGTGTAATTGAAGAGGTTTTATGTGATGATTTTATGAAAGCTTGTTGAGTAGATTTGAGGTAAGTCTTGGTGAAGACTTTTTGAGTAGATTGAACAAGTTCTAGTGAGGATTTGTTGAGCATATTTGAGGTAAGTATTGGTGAAGACTTGTTGAGTAGATTAGACAAGTTCTAGTGAGAATTTGTTGAGAATATTTGAGGTAAGTCTTAGTAAATACTTTTTGATAATATTGGACAAGTTATAGTGAGTACTTGTTGAACATATTTGAGGCAATTCTTGGTGAATACTTGTTGATCAGATTGGAAAAGTTCTTAAGAGGACTTTTTGGACAGATTTGAGGTAAATTTTTTAGTAGACTTGTGAGCAGAGATGATTGATTGAATTTTTCAAAACTTGATTTAAAGTTTGGGGTAGATCTATCATAGTTGATTTGTCATTGAGTCAAAATTTATGTTAATTCTTGAGGATGGATTTGAGGATAGAGTTTGGTGTAGATTTTATTATAAGTTTGTGCCAGAATAGAGATAGATATTGAGCAAATTTGTGCTAGATCAAAGGACTATGTTTATTGCAGATAAAATACATAGATTGAGTAGATTTGTACTAGACCGATAGATTATTTTTAGTTCATATTTGAGATATATATTGAGAAGATTTGTGCTAGAACGAAGGACTGTGTTTAGTGTAAATTTGAGATAGATATTGAGAATATTTGTGCTAGATCTAAGGACTATGTTTAGTGCATATTTGAGATAGATATTGATAATATTTATGGTAGACCAAAGGAATTATGATAGACTGCAAGTATTGGCTCCTCTGTGACTAGGAGTGTTGTTATACCTTTACATATCAGCTACTAAGCTTGCATTGGACACTATGTTGGTCCAAAAGAATGAACTCCATAAATAATAGGATACATATTATATTAGCCAAACCCTAGTTAACTATGAGGTAAAGTATACATACATTGAGAAGCTATGCTTAGAAGTGGTCTTTACCACTAAAAATATATGCCATTACATGCTCAATCATACCACGTATGTAGTTTCAAAAGGGAATCCATTGTGCTACATGATGAGTCAAAATTACCATAGTAATCGCATGACAAAATAGATTATGTTATTGATGTAATTTGACCTAGAGTTCATCATATAGAAGTCAATTAAGGGTTAGGTCATAGATGATAAACTAGAAAAGGCTCCTCTCTAGGATGACAAACTTCTCACTATAGAGCTTCCTGATGATGGAGTTTTTCATGTCTCAAAATCACCAGATCCTAAAGAGCCTGAGTCATAGGCTGACATAAATCTATTTTTCAATGGTTCTAAGTGCGAGCAAGGGGATGGTGTAGGAATCATGTTTTTTACATTGCAAGGGGATCCAATACCCTTTTTTTTAAACTTAATTTCCCATGCACCAATAAAAATGTCGAGTATGAAGCCCTTCTCATAGGTCTTCAAATGGCAATCACTATGAAAATAACAAAGTTCAATATTTTTGGTGATTTCTTGCTCATAGTTAATTAGGTCAAAGGGATATTCTAGTGTAGGTGCTTAGTATTTCAAGCCTATAAATCCCTAGTGGACAAAATTCTGGTAAAGTTTGAGTCGTATGATATTGAGGCACTCCCTTGTTCATCTAACCATTTTACGAATACGATGGACTCCTTAGACTCTTTAATCCTGTAGAACCCATCTAATGATATCATGACTATTCAAGTGAAAATGCTATCACAATATATTACTAAGTGTGATGAACTTAATTCTATGCTAAAATTCCACATGATTTATATTGAGCCTTCACATGAATGGTTCTCTCAAATACACAATTATTTGAATAATGCTACTTGGGGGACTTTGTTCCCTCAAAATCCTTTTGATACTAGCACAACACTATATCTACAAGTTCACTCTCAATCAAAATTTTCAATAGAGGAATTTCAAAAGGATTGCATAATTCATACAATTGAGGCTTCTTTAAAACAAGGTTAGGCTACCCATATAAAATATTATTTAAAACTAGGAAGTATTCCTTCTAAATTCTTGCATGCTACAAAAGTGAGCATTTAAGAAAAATGTAGAAAATTATGTCTTAATAGGAGATAATGTATCATCGAATCTATGAGGGTATCCTCATTTATTGCTTAGACTCTCAAGAGTCGGCTTGGGCCATTGCATAAGCACACAATGGTACATGTGGTGGCCATTTCAGTGGTATGTCCATCACAAAGCATATTATTTGCATGGGCTATTATTGGCCCACTTTAGAGCAATATTTCTGCACTTATGTGAAGAAGTGCATAAAATATCAACATCATATAAATTTGACACATGTACCTTCACAGACCTTAAAACCAATTCAATCGATTTGGCCATTTGCACAATGGAGGTTTGATTTAATTTGGAAAATCTCACCTACCTCCTTAGGCCATCACACATTTATCATAATGACTACTAAGTACTTCACAAAATTGGTGGAAGCAATTCCACTTACCACTACAACTGGACCTTGCATCGTAGAGTTCATATTGCATAACATCATATGTCATTTTTGTATTCCATCCAAGATAATTTTAGATAATAGGATACCTTTTAAGAATAAGAATGTGCAAGCTCTAACAAAAAAATATAATATTCAACATAGATTTTCTATGCCCTATTATCCACAAGCTAATGGGCAAGCAAAGGTATCTAATAAAATAGTAGTTGCAATCTTAAAGAAAACCGTTAAAGAAAATCATAAGGATTGGCATAATCAGTTACCTCTTGCCCTTTGGGCCTATCACACTAGTATTCGAACCCCACTAGGGCAACTCCATTTTCACTAGTGTATGATGTTGAGGCTATCATACCTTTAGATTTGGAGATACCGTCATTGAGCATATCTATACAAGTATTCATCTATGATGATAATGCATGACAAGCTCGTCTAGATCAACTCACTTTGCTTGATGAGCGACGTATGAATGCCCTTGAGCATCTACATATTTATCAAGAGTGAATTAAGATATATTACAACATGAAATTCCACTAGAGAGACTTTCATGTTGGTTATTTAGTTCTAAAATAGAACCAGCAAAACTCAAATTTACCACCTCATTTGCGGGATAAATTCATGGTAAAATGGTTAGGTCCATATATCATTACTAGAAATATTGGAATTGGAACTTATCACTTGTAATCTATTGAAAGAAGTGAAGATATTGAACCTTTTAATATCAGTCACCTATGATATTTCCATACTTAGAGCACCATACCCTACTTAAAATTACCCTAGGTGGTCTACGACCATCTAGGTCAACCTAAAATGCCCCTATATGATCTACAACCATATAGGTAAACCCAAAATGCCCCTAGGTGGTCTATGACTATCTAGGTCAATCTAAAATACCCCTAGGTGGTATAAAACCAGTGAGGTCAACCCAAAACACTCTTAGGTGGTCTAAGACCATATAGGTCAACCTAAAATACCCCTATGTGGTCTATGACCATCTAGGTCAACCCAAAATTCTCTTAGGTTATCTACGACCATCTAGGTCAACCTAAAATACCCCTTGGTGGTCTACAACTATATAGGTAAACCTAAAATACTCCTAGGTGGTCTACGACCATCTAGGTCAACCCAAAATGCTCCTAAATAGTCTACGACCATCTAGGTCAACCTAAAATACCCCTAGGTGGTCTACGATCATCTAGGTCAACCCAAAATGCTCTTAGGTGGTCTACGACCATCTAGGTCAACCTAAAACATCCCTAGGTGGTCTCCAACCATCTAGGTCAAACCAAAATGCTCCTAGGCTAGGTGATCTATGACCATCTAGGTCAACCTAAAACACCCTTAGGTAGTCTACGTCTATCTAGGTCAACCTAAAATACTCCTAGGTAGTCTGCGACCATCTAGATCAACCTAAAATGCCCCAAAGGTATCTATAATATCTTTGGTCAACATAAAATACCCCAAATCTATATATAAGCCCTTTGGTCAACCTAAAATACTCCAAAGGCATCTATAAGCCCTTTGGTCAATCTAAAATTCCCCAAAGGCATCTATAAGCCCTTTGGTCAACGTAAAATGCTCAAAAGGTATCTATAAGCCCTTTGGTCAACCTAAAATGTCCCAAAGGCATCTATAAGCCCTTTGGTCAACCTAAAATATCCCAAATGTGTCTATAAGCCCTTTGGTCAACATAAAATTCTCCAAAGGTGTCTACAAGCTCTTTGGTCAACCTAAAATACTCCAAAGGTGTCTATAAGACATTTGGTCAACCTAAAATGTTCCAAACGCATCTATAAGCTCTTTGGTCAACCTAAAATTTTTGAAAGGTGTCTATAAGCCCTATGGTCAACCTAAAATTCCCAAAGGCATTTATAAGCCCTTTGGTCATTCTAAAATGCTCCTAGGTGGTCTATCACCATCTAGGTCACCCCAAAATGTTTCAAAGGCATTTGTAAGATCTTTGGTCACCCTAAAACACTCCTAGGTGGTCTACGACCATCTAGGTCATCCCAAAATGCCCCAAAGGCATCTATAAATCCTTTGGTCACCAAAAAAATCCCAATGGCATTCATTAAGCCCATTGGTTAACTTGCATGTATATATATCTCTATCAAAAATATAAAAACATCATTAACATCTCAAAAACACAAAAAAAAATTCTTCATTGCACTTCACATCATTTGTATTATAACATCACTTGCATTAGGCATCATCATCATTGCATTGTATATCGTTAGAAGTTGAGCATACACATCTAGCACCAAGTCTATACACTAGGTATCCATCAAAATCAATGTTGTTAAAGGTCAATTTTAGAACCTATTTACAGTCTCTTTACCATTTACATATACATTCCATACTATGTGTCTATTTTCCTTAGCTTAGACATTGTTCATAAAGGCATCTTTTAGGGTTTTCAGTCACTCAGTCATCTCTAGTTTTATTTTTAAATTTTGTAGAAAGCTATCATTATTTGTAGAAGGTAGAATCCTACTTAGATTATACCTTGTATATGTCAAAATCCCGAAATATTTTCACATTAATAAATCCAAGTTTAGCACAAGGAAATATGAAACCTACAAAGTGGTCTAGGTTACCTTAAGCAAAAGAAATTATCTTGCTCATCCCCCTGTGCGAATGGTTCAAAAATTCTGAGAATTGATAACCTCAAATCAAAATCCCTTACCTCACACCAAATTGGGGCAAGTATCCAAAAGAGAAAAATAAAAAATAAATAGTGATTATTATAACTTCACAATATGCAAAAATAAATAGTGGTTTTCGCCATTACCAAAAAGTAAAATAAATAGTGGTTCTTACCACTACCAAAATCCATTTCTCACCATCACAAAAATGAGAAACTCCCTTGAAAAAATTAAATTTAAAAGAAAATAATAGAGTATTGAAATTGAATCATTCTTAGCATTAGAGAACCATAAGGTGACCCTCATTACAGGTTGGAATCAAGCCCACTTGGCAGTGGTGGTATCCTTACACATTATGATATGTCTATTACATATTCGACTTGCTTTTGTATAGACCAATATTTACATGTGGATGAGATACCTCTTGGTAGCCTGTATTACCTAGTGGTCTAATCCAACTACATACAAAACTCGGGATAATGAGACTCACAGGGTGATATCTAGTACAGATGGGTTGAATCAATCCTATTTGGCACTAGGGTAACTTTATGTGTTATCATAGTAATGAAATCACATGCACACATAGGGATATTGCATATCTTGGTTATCTTAGTAGATTTATACTTTGTTAAAAAGTCTTGCATGGTTACTATACAACTTTTTATTAGGTAAATAGAGTGTTTGAGTCTCCTGAAAATCCCAAATATATCATAAACATTATATTATTCATTTTATTTCACATCATGCTATCACATGTATGTTAGTTACACTTACATAATCCATTAAATAATGTCATTATAACATGAAAATTATGAGATAAATTTTGTATAATCGATGGTGCTAGAATATAATGTGTCAACTAGTAATCATAATATATCATACAAATTAAACAAATCATCCATGTCATTGTACATTTACAAGTCTCAATATGATCAAATCACATCATAAAAAAAATATAATCATTGCATATATCTCATAAAGTAGTACAAAAAAACATGATGATAATAAAAAAAATCATATATATATATATATATATATATATATATATATATATATATATATATATAGTCTAAAATCAAAAGCTACATCATCATCCATAAACTACCCATAGGCTACAATAAAGTGGGTCCTCAGACCTCATAAATCCCAAAATATCAAAAAGAACCATCAGAGTCTCAAACACCATGGTCACATAGGACTGGTACTATGACTCTCACCTCGACCCTAAATCGGAGTCTGTCAAGAATTCCTAGACCTACTACCCCCTGCCCTATTTGACCTCCATATAGAGTCAAGCATCTTCAACCATACCTTTGACTGTCCTATACCACTCCTCCGACTTTGGTGTGACCCACTAGCAGACGAATGAGCTGGTAAGTTCCCATTAAGGTGTGCTATCTCATCCTCTAACTCATCAGCATATGTCCTAAACTATTGATAATGAGCCTGGAAGACTCCCATTAAATATTGTAGTTGTGCTACCTCCTCTCGTATCCCAGCCATCTCACCACTTCTAGTGAAACAGGTAGAAAATAACATTTGATAATTTAACACAAAACACAATGATGAATTAAACAAAGAGACTGTAATTCCATTGATATTAAGAGATACATGTTACAAGAGGGACATGAGGCCATTTATCCATTTCTTTTCCTAACAATTTTACAATCAATTTTATGTCTTCTTTAATCATCCCTCAGTGTATATGGGCTTCTTTGTATGTGGGCCATCATCGGTTTATTATTTGTTGGATTCTGCTCTTCCTATTCAAATTTGTTCAATAACTTGTGAAGAACCTACAAAATAGGGTTAGTGTGATGGGGGGCTTGCCTTAGTCAGACCCCATGCTTATGAAGATGAAATGACCATGAAAACATAACAAAAACTAAAATAAATTGTGCAAAAGGTAATAATATGGTGAAACAAAGCTTACCTCCCAAATATGGAGTGATTTGGGGCCTGTAGATATAATTCACCACCTAGGGGACAAAATGAGGCCGGATTCATGGGGCAAGGGTCGATCTGAGTTGTGAGGCCTCTTCTACAAAATTCTTCCAGTGGGTCGATTCCTAGGCAGCTGGGGTGCCTCTATGTACTATTGAAATCTGATTGTGTGCACTGAGAATTGACTGTTCAATGTTCACTTTCCATTTCTGCAGAGTTTTATGCTTTGTTGAATTTTTGAGAGAGATAATTAGGGGTTTAGGACCCACTATTTATAGGAAAATGCAAGGTGCAGGGGGCTGGAGTTATATAGACTAAACCTATGTTTGATTATAACTAGGGTTAGGTTAAGAAATGCAAGGTGGCAACATCACATTCCTTATGAGAAATATCTCATCCTCACACATGTGTGAGGATGGATTAGGGCTAATCTTGATTAGGAGGTGTTTAAGTCAATTTAGGACATGATTAAAGAAATATCTTAACAAACCCTAATTTCACACATGTGGGAGGATGTAATTAGTGTTAATCAATATTAAAGGTTCTTTTAATCAATTTTACCCTTAAAAGGTGATTTAAGTGAAGTCAACATTAAATTAGATTTTAGGTATTGACTTGTTAATTGTTTTGGTCAACTAATACCCCATGGGGGCCTCAATTGAGTGCAAATAGGTTGTTGGAGGATATCCCAATGCACGAGATGTGATTTTGAAGGCTTATGAGGGTTTAGGACCTAAAAGTTGGTGAAGTAGTATATGGGAGTCTACACGGAGCTATGACAATATATGGTGATCTATGCATGACTACAGTCGTCTATGTATGACTACGCATTACTACATCAATCTATGCATGTCTAAGAGTATCTACAATAGTCTAAGATGGTCTACGATAGCCTAGGAGTACCTAGGATGGCCTATGTAAACCTACAATTGTCCAAAAGGATCTACAAGTATGTAGGTATAGCAATGTACAAATTTTGGGTGTCTAAATTTACCCCATTTTATACTATACTATGTGCAACATAGTTTAATACAAAAATGTGAAGGGTTTGTGTAGAAGGAAAAGGGATAGAAGGGTAATGAGATCCAATAAAAGGTATGTAGCCACTCGAAGCATGACCATACAACATTGATTGATAGCCAAGAAGAGAAGGGAAAAGAATGGGATCCAATCAAAGGTATGTAGCCACTCGAAGCGTGACCATACAACATTGACTAGATAGCCAAGAAGAGAAGGAAAGAAGGAAAGGAAAAGAGGAAAGAAATAAAAACAATGTCGGTAAAAGGAAATGGATGATTGTGGATGCAATGAAGTGATTTTTCTAAGTCTGTATGACATTTACGATGCCATACTAGTTGCTTGATAACAACAACTTTTGATTGCTTTGATTTTATGACCAAATCAGTGTGGTCCAAATGTATGAACAGGACAAAAGCCTATTTAAATTTTTGCTTTTGATTGATTTATGAGAACATGGCGACAAGTGTCAAACCACTCGAGTTAGTTGACATTTGGATTATTAAATTGTGACCAGATCAGCGTGGTCACAAAATCCTTTTCCAAGTGTTGCGCTAGGATTATTTCAAACATATCATCCATTATGTATTTGATGTACATGAATGCTAGATTAACTTATCCATGGTGATGCATAACTCTCATTATGTAACCCATGTCTATTTGGGATTGAGATTATAATTGTATGATAATCTTCAGCAAAAAAATTTGTAGACAAATGTACTAATCACACTTTTGAATTTTTAATGTTGTGGTTGCATGCAAAGCTGACTTTGGATAAGAATACCCCTTCAAATGAGGAATCAACAATGAGGCGAATGGAATGCGGTGATTTGATGATGCAACGATTGATAAAAATACCAATGCATGATGAATATGATTGTAAATGAAGGTAAAAGACAATTTTGGAAGGTTCCTAGAGATTTGGGGGACATTTGCCTGCTTTCCTAGGGTTTTGGGTGCATTTTTGGGTGTTTTGGTTGAGTTCACCATCCAAGGGGTGAATTGGACCTAAATCACCACCCGAGGGGAGTATTGGGTTTCAGTTCACCCCTCGAGGGGCAAATCGGTGAATAAGGTGTATTTAAGCCCTAGTTTGCATGGGATGGGCTCATTTTGACGGTGCACAATGGTGGAAAGTGATTTGTGGAGGCATTCAACAACACGAGAGGAGCACGAGGGACTATTTTGAGAGCGATGATGATGAGAGGTCATAGATCGGCTGGAAGTAGGCATGGGGACCCATCGATAAGTGATATTTTACTCTGTTTTGCTTTTGTGTTATTCTTTCTAGGGAAATATGAATTAGGGGGAGTTTTTCATCCCTATTTAATTTTTGTTTTCAAATTTTAATTGAAATTTGAATACAAAGTGATAAACAAGCCAAATGGGTATCCAAAAATGTGATCGGTTTCTGAATTGGACTTGTTTTAACACTAATTTAACTGGGTGAAGGGTAGAGTAAGTGTGAGGCTTGACCGTCAGTTTATGAAGTAACAGTGTACTAACATTGACATGTTATTGAACTTTATCCATAAAAGTGGGAAATGGGTATCCCATTTTGTGACTATTATATTTTTTGAAGTCATTTGATGTGATTTCAAAATTTTTTGGCACCCAGGTGTTGTAGGTGAGTTGGAGATGAGAGGGCAATCCTCCAAGGGAGGTCCCAGGTTCAAATCTCCACCCTACCAAAAATCTTAATTGGGTATCTAAAATCAATTGATAATGTTGGTGGGGGGGGGGGGGCCCTCAAGTGACTTTGACGGTGTAGTACCCCCCTGTTCGTGGTCTCTCAGACCAAGGCGGCTCCGTAAGGGGTTTTTCGCTTAAAAAAAAAATTAAATTTGGTTTTAGGTTTAAGGTAGTAAAACTTTGACTGTTAAATTTACCACCTTAGAGATAATATTTGCGGAAACCAATAAAACTTTCACCTTAGAAGGGTAAAATGGATATCAAAAAATATTAATTTTTTTTGTTGATGAGTTTGGTTGGCTTGCCTTTGATTCGTGTGCCAAGGTGTGGGTAGTGTGAAATTGAAAATGAGCTATAGGGAGCCCAATTTAGACTATTTTTCACATCTATTTGAACTTTTGCCATGAAGTGGGAAAATGGGTATTCAAAAATGTGACTGTTATTTTTGAATTATGTCTTCTAATGTGTGTTCTATTTTGGTGTATGTATGATAAATTTGATTACAAATTTGGTGTTGATTGTGTGTTGTTTTTGAAATTTATCAAAAATTTTACCACTAAATTGGCAAATGGGTATTCAAAAATGCATTTTTTTTTTGTATGTTTAATAAATTGATCATATTTTGAATTTCGTGCCACATAGGTGACTTTGTGTTTTGGCTGTTGGAAGCCAAATATATACTGTTGATGACATTTATTCAAAAAATTTCCATAAAATGACAAAATGGGTATCCAAATGTGTGACTATTATGTCAATGTGTTTTGTCATTTAATTTGTGTACTATTTTGTTTCAAAGTGCATGTCAAATTAATAGGTTTTAATTTGTAAATTTTGGTTTATGAAATTTGATTTGATTGCATCACTTATGTGGATGTCTAACATGCATTATTTTGTGGATGAACAGGTGAAGATGCTCAAACCCCGTCATTAGGTGAGGAAAATGAAGGGTGTTTTTGATAAGGTGATGAATCAGGGGGACAAGCTGAAGTGGTTGGATGATATATGGTTTCGAGGTGTATGATAGTGTACCAACATACACACTAACAGGGCATATATATCTACACTGTGTGAGCAATGGGATGCTAATAGGAATGCATTTCATTTTCCTACTAGGGAAATGACTATAACGTTAAAGGATGTGTATCATATTTATAGGTTATCGATTGAGGGTGTTCCTTTGAGAGTGATAGCTGATGAGAGCAAGGATGCAGTGCTGGAGCGATTCTTTGGGGTAAAGTGAAGGTCCATATATATCTTAAAGATGGATTATGAGTGGTTGTGGTTGTATAAGAAGATATCCGATCGATAGTGCGTAGCCATGATGATGGTCTCCATGTATGCACTATCTAATAGTTTTGGGGTTCTATATATTCTAGACTTGGTGAATGATATGGTTGAGTGCAGGGTTGTGTTTGCTTGGGAACATGCTTTATTGGACCAAGTTTATCGAGAGTTGCATGATGTTGTTCGTGGTAGGAGGACATGGTTGAGTATGATTCCCTTTCTATAGGTATGGGCATGGGAACACATAACTATTGAGAGAGCATCACTATTGCCTCATCCTGTGCATGTGGAAGGCAAGGAGTATTTACCCTATGGTTTGAGATGGAGCATGGTGGTTGAGCAGGGTATCAAGAGGCCGCATGAGGGTGACCCACTATTTTGGAGGGTTAAGTTTGGAGACGTGACTCCTACTGATATTAAGTGGAGGCCTTGGTTGGGTGGTGTGAGGTGGGATAAGGATAAGGAGAAGCTACGAGCCATTCGACAGGGTCGATGGATAGTAGGTAGATATACTCAGTAGACTGAGTATTTTTTAGTATTATCAAGTGAGGCAGTAGTTTGGCTTACGACAGGATGTCCCTAGGGCTCCTATAATTTATTTTAAGTGGCAAGGTGATAGAGGATAGTGGCATATGGTGTTTCCATGGGTTGGGGAGAGGTATCCTCCTATGAATATTTTGGATGTGGTGGATTTCAAGACTACACCCAAGTTTGAGGTCTAGTGGGCATGTCAGATTTGGGAGCCTGGCAGAGGTGTGACTGATTAGTGGGTGGCACCTAATGTTGGGGTACCTCCACCAGAGGGGAGGATCGGTGGTAGAACTAGGGTTGAGGATGTGGTTGGTGATGAGGAGGAGGTTCCTCTATGGTGCTCATGACGCCACTTGGATGGTGGAGCGAGCACCCAATATGTGAGGGTGGAGTAGGTGCCCATGGATGTTGATGTGGATATGGGGTAGGCTACTGGGGGAGAGGAGGAGAGAGGTGTTGCTATTTTTATGGGTGACTTAGATGATACCATTGATATTTGTGTATTCGTGGATGCGGAACAACATATTTCTATTGATATCCTAGCGAGGTGAGATGCAAAGGAGGAGGCACGAGGGCTATGGGATAGAGTTCAATAGTTGGAGGTTGAGGTGGAGCAGCTAAGAGTTGGGATGGTTAGGCATGGGACTAAGGTAGAGCAGTTGAGGGTCACGATGGTTAGGTAGGCTTAGACTATTATGAGCCTGACTGGTCGGCTGGCTATGAAGACTACCAAGAATTTATTGTGCAATACTTCTTTATCGATGCATGAGATTCCTCTTATTGATTATGAGTAGGTGGTATCGTAGTCTAGGACACAGTCACAAGTGTGAGCACCCTCACATAGAAGTCAGCATAGTGTTGCTCTAATAGTAGAGGTTGGTGCTAGGATTGAGGGGCAGGATCTGCCTATTGTGGAGCAGCCTATTATAGATCCAGTTCTAGAGTTCATTGCAGATTCAAGCCAGGATGCGAAGAGGCGAGTGAGTCGGGAGGGATGTGGGGGGACTCGTGGTGATAGTTAGGAGTTATATAATTGATTGTAGCCTACGGGTATTTTGGATGCTATATGATGGGCATGGTCCTAGGTTGTAGCCTTCAAGCATTTTGGATGATGATATATATATATATATATACCTTGATTTCGGCTATTATTTATGCATGTGTGATTTTGATGGTTTGGAATGTATTGTGTTTATGTTTGCATAGGTAGCACAATATGATCTATAGGTATGTATGATAAATAGATGCATATGTGTGAATGGTTTAGATCTATTATCGTTCTTTCATATGAATGAATTGTAGAGTAGTATGCATGATTATGTTTCAAATGTAGTGTGATGTTATATCAAATGTGATGTTGTGAATGCATATAGGATGAATGCAATGATGTAATTTGATGTTGGGATTCATGTAAAATGAATGCAAGAATGTGATTTGCTATTTTAAGTAAATGTAGGATGAATGCATGGTCGTAATGTATACTAAGTGTATATGACATAGATGCATGGATGCATGTATGGACTTACTAAAATGTGCTAAGGAAGCACTTGTATCATGGTATTTACCTGTATGGATGTGATCCATTCCATTATTTTAGGGAAGTTGGATAATGTAAGGCATGTGTAATGGCTTTGACTAACATAGTTGTGACAATCAAATATCAAACCCTTGGCTATACAAGCATTTGTGGCAACTTATAACATAATCATGCTGGTTCAAAGTCTATCTTGGACCTATGTGTGTGAATGTATAAGGTTCATTTATCCATTTTTATGGAGTTAGGATTAACCAATTGTAGATGCTACCAGACTAGCTAGCTCATTCATCCACAATAGTGATAAATACAAAAGCGAGATGCTAATGTGAGAGATGTGTTGCCACCTGTAAGAATATTCCATTGGGAGGCAGGCTCTTGGAGCCTATTGCTAGCGATGGAAATCATCCCATGGTGTTACGTTGAACCTAAGGAACAAAGGAGATAAGCATAACATGGGTTATCCCAAGAGGCATTTCCTTTTGTTTTCTACCCCTCATCTAGTGTTGACCTATTTGATTGTAGCGCTCTTTTTTTTTTGTGGTGCTCTTTTTGCATTTATTTATTTATTTTTGTGGTGCTCTTTTTGTATGGGTGATGAAGTTTATTTTCTACCCAATCATTTATTTTTGCTTATGCTTGATCCCTTTGTTTATCCCCAAGTCATATGTTGACCATGCAGGTGATAGGATGAGCAGGAGATATCGTTTGCTAGATGGTGATATCTACTCAAGATGTCCTCTTTCCTAAGCTTAAAATTGTTTAATGTGTAACTTATTTGTGAGTGATCCATGAGAGAAGTTGAACCAACCTAAAGGACCATAAGAAGAATGTACAAGACTTAGTAGATATGGGTGACACTGGATTTCCGAAACTACATAGTAGTCAAAATTAAACATGACACCTATGTATATCCTTATCCTAAAAAAGGGGGAATGGACATCCAAATGGTGATGCTAACAAGTGCATGCATTACTCCTATTGAGGTGCATTTTGGGGGAGAATGTATAAACATGAATTTAAATTCTAACTATAAAGTATATCAATATGTGAAATGGATGTAATTGTAAACAATGCAAGTGGGGGAATGCAATATCTACAAGAGGAAAGTTATGTTTTGTAGAAGGAGAATTTTATAAAAACCTATTTATAGATGAGTAATTGTGTACAATAATGATAAAAAGCATGATGCTATGATCATGGTTGCCCCAGTATATGGGGTGTGTGTGCAGTAGATGTATAAGTTGTGAGTTGTATAGATGTATGTAATAGTCGCCAAGAGAAGGAAGATGTGATAATGGAATGTAATGACAAAAGAAGTGCAAAGAAATAGATATTGGTAATCAATTAAGAAAAGGGGATTACCAAAATCCAATGAGGATATGAGAGAAGAAGCGAGTTAGCATATGTAATAAGTAGAAGAAATAAGATAAAAGAAGAAGAGTAATTGAAACTACTATTGGGCAAAAATGGCATGGATTCGATCGGGAGTGGTATGGTGAAGTGATTATTCGGCTTGGATTGTAACTGCTACTATAATTGGATATACTGTGGATTTAGCAGGATGGTGCTATAAGAGTTTTGTGAGGTGGTAAGGTTCTAGAGGTAATGTGACATGGAGGACTTAGAAGTCGGCTAAATAGGAGGGAACACTTTGGTGATGGGGTACGCTCACCATGCAACATGTTGTGCACTAGGATTTTGAATGATCTACACTCTTTGATATCATGACCTAGTTGGCGATGGTAAATGAAAAATTGATTCTCATTGTAGTTGCATGATTTAGGACAAGAGGGATCAATGGGTCGAATCTCGAGTAGGTCAATAAGACCTTGATGCATGAGATGGTAAAAAATTTTGGATAGCGGTATGTGTGGAATAGGCATAGGATAAATGTATGGGTCTATTGGAGGTGAACGGAGCCTAGGTGAAGGGTGATACGATAATGGAGGAATGGGTTTGGGATCCGACATGGGTCGAGTCCAAGGTCGGAGGAGGGGTCTATGTGGTGGTGAGGATGGATGGGTCATGGGAGACTACCGTGGGTGAATGTGGAAACACCAGTGGCTCATCTGCAACTCTAGAGATTTGATGTAGGAGATGAGATATTGTATCTCATGATGTTGTGGTAATAGTGTTGGTGAAGGTGGTGATCGAGACCTTGATGTGAGTGGTGTGGCCTAATAGGCACGGGATAGTGGATGAGGTCTCGATGATGATGGGGAAGAATGAAAAGGTCTCGAATATTGGAGAGCTTATCGGAAAGACAAGCCTCATAGAGGGGAAGGTGGCATCTTGAGGACCGGTGGCATAGGCGATGACTCTAAGTGGCAGTGTGAATGGGAAGGGGGTATGTTTGCATGACCAGCTTGAGTAGCTTGGGCCGCATGGGCTTGCAAAGCTTGGGAGTAGGTGGACTCGCCATTGGGAAGCGAAGTGGGTAGAAATGTAGGGTAAGGTGGATGAGGTGTATACTCCCTATTAGGTGGGTGGTAGGATCCTATGGGATGATGGGGGTGATTTGTTGGTGAATAGTGATGTTTGAGATAGTCATACGGGTGAGATGGCGACCCCCATTCTTGGGGTTGGGATGATTCCTCCTTTTCATCAAAAGAGGACATGGTGACCTAGTTATCGCTAGAGTGTGGTGAATAGGATGAACCTCGCTGGCAAGGGGAATGGTGTCGAGGTGAGGTATGATGGCCTAAATGGGATGAATGCAAATATCACCTAGTGTGAAGGGTGACTAGTGGTTGAGCTAGATCAGCCGGTGTAATGGGTATTTTCTGTGGTTGTGGATGGTCCTGCATGGTGATGCACGAGGATGTTGTAGTACTCTCCTACTGATGATGTGAGTCTTGCAAAAGGAAAAACAAATATCCCAAGCATAAAAATGGTAGAAAGGTGAAACATACATGTATATAGAAATAATAAAGCAAAAATAATAGATTCACATGGTGATGTGCTTAGTGATTTACTTCTAATACTGTGTGACACTCATGATGGTGAATGCATTTGTGCATCATGCATTGAATGCATGAAGGTGCAAGATTTCGATGGGTTCAGGATCATTAAGGCCTTCAAGATCGGCAAGAAGATATGCTCTTAAACCATATTTGTGTGTAACCATGAATGGGCCCAACTAGTTTGGAGTGAATTTATCACATTGCTAGTAAGGCTGACTCATGATTTGTTGGTTCTCTTTGAGAACTAGATCACCAATCTTAAAATTGGATTGATGTACCTTACTATTGTAGGCACGACGAAGGTGATCTTAATAGACTCATGTGTGCTTGATGACATGGATGCAATGTTCATCAAGAAGTGTTAGTTTATATAGATGATATTGGTGAGCAGTGTCATCATCAATGAAATACTTCATAGATATTTGTAATGAATGTATCTCAAGCTCAAGAGGCATGATAGCTTTAGCCCTGTATACGAGTGAAAAAGGTGTTGCCCTAGTAGGAGTATGAATGCTCATACGATATGCCCACAAGGCTAGGGGCATTTGATTATGCCAATCCTGGTGAGATTCTACTATGATTTTATGGAGGATGGAATAGATGGTTTTGTTGGTGGCTTCTATCTTGCAATTACCCTCAGGGTAAAATGGGGTAGAAAAACTATGGTGTATGTGAAATTTTTTACATAGGGCTTGAACAGTATTGTTTTTAAAGGATTTCCCATTATAAAAAATGATTTTGGAGGGAATTCCAAAGTGGCATATGATATTCTCTATGATGATTGCTGCAATTTTAGCTCCTATAGTTTGGACCAGTGGGATGGCTTTGACCCACTTGGTAAAATATTATGTTGCTATGATGATAAATTTGTGATTGATGGAGGAGGTAGATGTAATTTGTCCAATTAGATCTAGACCCCATTGGGAGAAGGGCCACATGGATTGGATTGGTTGAAGTTCTTGGGAGGGTAAATGTGTTAGGTTGGCATGTTTTTGGTATTTGATGCAATGTTTGACATACTCACAATAATCTTGCTCCATTTTGGGCTAGTAATAACCCATGCAGAGGATGCGTTTAGTGATTGCCATTCCACTAAAATGACCACCACAAGTACCGTCATGGGTTTCTTGTACAACCCATTGTGATTCTTGTTGTTCTAGGCAATGTAGGAGCATGCCGTCATAGCTATGGTGGTAAAGGATGTCCCCTAGCAAGGTATAGTAGATCGCTCTTTTTTTGAAGGTTTGGCATTGCTCGTGGGGTAGATCACATGGTAGGAAACCTAACTTGATATAATATTTCATTTGTGAGAACCATGGATCATGGGGTTCAGTATTTACCACATACACACCATCATCATCTATAGGGGGCATGGGTGATATAGCAGATCGAGTAAGTGTATGGATAGATACAAATATTGTATCGAATGTTGGGTTTTATGGGATGAGGGACCCTAAGGAGGCCATAGTGTCTGCAAAATAGTTTGATGATCATGGAGCAACTTCGAGGGTATACCACTCAAATTGGGATAGGAGTTGCTATGTGATTCTCTTGTACTTATGGAGAACTAGGAAATTTCATAGCCATAGTTCCTACACTTGATTGACAATCAGAAGTGAATCACCTATGATGTGGAGGTATTTGATGTGCATAGAGTGCTCTTATTTCAATCCTAGAATTAGGGCTTTTGCATTGTTATTGGTACAAGGGAAATCGAGTTTGATTTAAAAGGGTATCGATTCTCCTTCTGGTGTAAAGAAGACAATGCCTACACCCCCAGCATGGAGACACCTGGAACTGTCGATGAACATGGTGAGGTCAGCCACGAATTAGGGTTTAATATGTTATTCACCTTCGGTTAATATGAAATATGGAATCATTGGGGAGTTGAATGAGTAAGGGTTGATTATCAGTCAATGGAGCTTCAGCCAGTTGGTCGATGATGACTTGTCCTTTGATAGACTTTTGAGATGCAAATTCTAGGTCAAATTTAGTTAGGAGCATAATCCATTTGGCGGTGCATGAGTTGTGATAGCTCTTGTTCATCATGTACCATAGGGGATTGTCTTGGGCGATGACAAAAGTTGTGTGATTTAACATGTAGTGGCATAATTTTTGAGTTGCGAATATGACCGCTAGGCATAGTTTTTCCATGTATTTGTATCTTATCTCATAACTAACTAGTGTGTGACTGATGTAGTAGATAGCTTGCTCTTTGTCGAGCATATTTTTTTGGGCTAGGAGTGTACCTAGCACAAATTTTGTGGCTAAAATGTATAGATTCAATGGTAATTTTAGGTATGGTGGTGACATAACCGATGTTGATGTAAGGTAGGTTTTGATAGCATCGAATTATCCTTGACAATTATCATCCCATTTGAAGTTTACTCCTTTCTAGAGGAGATGGTTGAATGGTTGAAATTTATCTAATAAATGCACTATGAATCAACGGATGGAGGTAATATTTCCCTGGAGGCTGCGTAATTGTTTTAGTGTGGTAGGAGGAGGCATGTCGATGATGGCTTTCACCTTACTAGGATCTACTTCAATGCCTCATTGAGAGATAATAAATCCTAATATTTTTCTTGATGTAACACCAAACATGCACTTCTTAGGATTGAGGCACACGTTGTGTTCTAGTAGTCGATCAAAAATATGATGGAGATCTTCGAGATGGTCAACATATTTCTTGGACTTAGTGATAAGATCATCCACATAATCCTCAATGTTCTTGTGCATTAAATCATGAAATATGTAGGTCATGGCTCATTTATAGGTTGCCCCAACATTTTTAAGGCTAAAGGGCATGACCTTGTAGAAAAAGGTCCCCTAGGGTGTTGTGAAGGAAGTTTTGTGTTGACCAACTGGATTGATTATGATTTGATTATATCCTAAAAATCCGTCCATGAGGGAAATCATTTCGTGACCTACGATAGAGTCAATGAGGGAGTCAATTTTGGGTAGAGGGAAGTTGTCTTTGGGACAATCTTTATTTAGGTCATGAAATTCTGTGCAAACATGAACATCACTAGATGGCTTGGGTACAAGGACCATGCTAGATACCCACTCGGGATAGTTGATGGGTACTATGAAATCAATATCTAGGATCTTTTGGATCTTGGATTTCACTATCAATACGATAGTTGGATGCATGCATCACAACTTTTGTCTTACTGGTTTGGCATTGGGATCTAGTATAATATTATGAATTACTACGGTGAGGTCGAGTCCCGACATGTCTTTGTATGACCATGCAAAAAACATTATATACTTGTGAAGGAAATTTGTGAAGGCAATGCATTCCTTTGGTGAGAGGCTAGCGGTTAATTTGAGGATGTGTGGATTTTATGGATCATCATCGATGTCTACATCGATAGTGTATTCTATGATCATGCGAGATCTATCACGTAATTATTTGAGGACAAGAATGAGGTTGAATTCATCGATGGCTTCACTAAACTCATATTCATCATCTATTTAAATACCCGTGTGATGGACATGAGGGTCTTGGGATGACGTGGATGAGGAAGAGGTATTTTCTACCTGCAAGATGTGAGGAGAGAGAAGAAAGTCTCTAGGTACTAGTATGTGTAAGATATGTGCAAGATCGATAAATTTTGGGTTTGGGGTATCGTCTCGAATTTTTTGGTGGCTATAATAGAGGGGAGAGCGTAAGTCTACCTCAACCATGTTGATTGATGATGTAGGTGAGGTAGGTGGGGAGGAGTTTGGTGAGGGAGGTTGGATAGTTTGTGTACATACTAAGAGGCTCAAGGGAGGTTATAGGACAACTGGCGGTGAATGAGGATGAGAGGATACTCTCTGTAGTTGTCTATGTATAGGTGGGAATATAGGTAAGTGTATCGGTGGTGGATCAGGCAGGACTGGGTCTGGATCTATCGGTGGTGGATCAGGTGAGACTGGGTTTGGATCTAGCGATGGTGTAGCTAGGGATAAGGTAGCGAAGTATTCTACCAATCTATTCATATCACAAAACAAGGAGGTATCGGATGTAGGGGATTCTTGAAAGAAATCACATGGGACTATGATGGTTGATGTGGGTGAAGGCATATCTTCTAGAATATCCATATCAATGTACTCTTACAAGGTATGTGTTGGATGAGGAGGAGGGTGTAGGGATAAATATTGGATCTTGTATTCTAATGTATAGATGGAAGTTGGGTGATAACCTAGGCTGGTTTTTTCGGTGGGTGATTGGACATGAGGGTTAATGGGTGTACATAGCCCTTGCTCATAATGGCCTAGCCCAAACCCATGCCAATGAAAATGTTGTAGGTAGCGCAAGGAAAATTGAGGGTTGGCTAGGTGTGTAATTGCATCACTAGAGCTAGATTATGGTGGTGGAGAAATTGGTGGGGGGATCAAAGAGTCAACTCCTGCATACACAAAATTGGTATAATTTTCAGGGCTTCCTAGTTGGACAATGGTTCCAATAGTCAACACCAAGGCTAAGGGATGGCCAAAGTCTCAGGTAGATTGGATAGGGGTGTCACATACGTGGGCATCGCATACACTATAGTATCCTAGGCCATTATTTGTCATGAATATAGATATGTGTGGTGTGGTACGCTTTGGTGACTAAGGTGGCGTATCAAAATCAGTTGAGGAAGGAGAGAGTTGTGAGTCCTTGATGGTGGTGTTTGAAGGGTGTGGAGATTCATCCGAGCTAGATGTTGGTTGTTTAGGTTCATGGTGTTTGGTTTTTGTGGCTTGAAAAAGATGTTTGTTTTGTGTAGAGGAAAGCATTGACATAGGTGCAGAGATATGTGGAGATGTGAATGTCTTAGGTTTTGGTCAAAAGGTAAGAGGAGGTGTTTGCGGTGTAGGAAGGATAGGGGCTTCTGTATGCAAGGGTGGAGGAGGTCATGTGGTGGGTGGTAATGGTGGTTGCGACACCATGGGTGGAAATTAGAATGGTAGAGGTTGGGAGGATTGTGGAGGCCATAAGGATGATGGTGAGAAAGGCATGGTAGTAGTTTTAGGTCCCCTAGAAGATGGTGCTAATGGTGCAACTATCGAGGCTTGTGTTCTTGATGAACACTGGGATGTTGAGGTGGAAGTTGGGGAGGATACCAATGCTCCTACTAACTGGTGAGAAGATACGGGGAATAGTTGGGAGGATGAAAATGAAGGTGTAGGGGGAAGGTTTACGATATTACAAAACTTAAAGGGGTCTCCATCGACTAGGACATAGTGAACAAGTTTGTTGTGGATGTACTTGAGGCAATGGTGTAATGTGGATGGGACACACTGCATGTCTCTAATCCAAGGGTGACCAAGGAGAATATTGTATTACATTTCTCCTTGGATGATATGAAAGAGGATGGGGATCGTATGGATGCCTATGTGAATAGGTAGAACTATGGATCCTACGATAGGTCTCATGGAGCCATCAAAAGCATGGAGGTCTAGGGAAGGCATGGAAAAATAGGTTGGAGGGAGGTGTAGGTGATGCAGGGATGTTATGGATATAATGTTGATGGATGAGCCCATGTCAATGAGTACCCACTTGTAGGTGATATCATTGATATTGGCTTGTATGTGGAGGGGAGGATCGACTCCTTCACCAATGAGTTTTGTTATCTCATGGTCATGAAAACTAATTGAAGGTTGGAGGCATCATGGGATATTCCCTATGAAATTGATAAAGGTATTTGTGTCATGTGTCTCTAAGTCAATGGAACATAGGATGTCATTCAACACCTCACGATGGCATTGAGGCTATTGTAGGAGATCAAATATGGATAGTCCCACGGGGGCATTACGTAGTTGATTGGTTAGGCTACCATAGATGGTAATCACATATTGAGGTGGTGGTGGTATGGTATTAGGCATTTGAGATTTTTGTGGGGATGTAAATTGGATAGGGGGAGAGATAATAGGTGTTGTCTAGCGTGATAGGTACCATTGGTTTCTCGTAGTAAGGTTGATCATACCTACTACACCACATGATGGAGGATCACACTAGACATTATTAACTTGGTGAGGTGGATTCGAGGGATTGTTTAAGGGTCTAGGAGGATTGGGTCCTCTATGATCTGATAGGGGGTTCTGAAAGATCCCTAAGTTTTGGTTTTGTAGGGCTAGAGGGTTTGCTACCTAAATAGTGCCCCTATCGATTAGGTCTTGAACTTACCCATAGAAGGAGCAACACAAATTGATATTATGGCCACACTACCTATGGAAAGGATAGAAGAGCTACTCATTATAGTCATGAGGCTTAGGTGAATTTGGATTCAATGGGCGGATCTCATGTAGAACAAGATGGTGTAGTAGGTAACAAATTGATTAATTGATTAAATTCTTGTAATGGTGATTGCCCACCAAAGATTTTTCTATCTGCAAGTACACACTAGAGCTTTCCAAGCTCGCTATAGAGCCTACCTAGCACCTTCCAAAGCTTGTGACAGTCTCAGGTGCAAACCAGAGCTTGCGAAGCTCGCATCAAAGCTTACTATGATACTAAAATGAAGATTTGAATTTGCTACACCACAAAATCTACAACAACGAAGCAAGGTATATTTAGTATTATTTTATTTCATTTATTTTTTTGTTTGGCATGCATTTTAAATTGATTATTAAGCTAGGTTTTTGTTAATGTCTAAGGGTCTCACACTATGGAGCCCTCACAGGTATTACTGATTCTCTGGTGTGCACTTGTAGATAGGGAAAGCTCTGGTGGACACTTGGCAAGCTCTGTAGTGAGCTTTGCAAGCTCAGCACAATGCTTGCAAGGTAGGGCAGATCTACATAAATAGATTAGTAAGGATGGCTACGAAGGCGATAGATAGAATATGGCTATGGAGGCAAGCAAGGATGGATGGAAGATGGTTGGAATGGCAAAATAATTGTTGGCTTATCTAGGGCATCAAATATTCAATTCTCTCTATCTCCGCTTCACTAGGGCATCAACAAATGCTTCTCCAAGTATATCTCTTAATATCTAGGTTTTAGGGTTTGGGCATTTGCAAAATACCCTATTTATAATCTAACCTAGGGTTTTCTTAGGGTTTTAGCCTTGCACTTTTCATTGTGTGGATAAGATTAAGTCATATCCAAGGGTTGAGATTACTTTTTGAATGTGACATGGATTAATGAAAATGGATGGTGGAGATTAAATAAAATTGGACGGCTAAGGTTAATTGAGTTTATTTATATATATTATAATAAATATATTAAAATATAATAAAATATTATATAAATTATAAAATATTATAAAATAATATTAAAATAGCCCCAATTAGGCTAGGAAATGGTGGGAAAGTGGATTTGGGCCAAATAATTGGTGGGAAGGTGGAATGGAAGACAAGTGGGTGGTGGGATGGTTAGGATGGAGGTTTAGTGGCTACAATTTGGTGTCTACAGATGCCCCTTTTTTTACCATGTTGTGTGAAACACAACGTGATGCAAAAATATGAGACATATTATTGGGCTATGGGCATAGAAGCAGCTTCTCTCTGTTGTTGGATTTGTGCACTGATGTTGAACACAAAAGAATAAAGAAAAAATTTCAAAGTTTTTGTAGCTTACCCCCTCAATTGGCGAATGAGTTACAAATTTATCTCACAAGCAAATTGAAAATGAATGATGTAGTGAATTTGTGCAATTGATGAATGAATTCTCATAATATTTCATATAGTTTACAGTCGTCATGCATTTAGTTACAATAATAACTCATCATTAGCTTGTATACATCACATAAAATAAACATTAGGCATATACATCATAGTCATTAGCTTGCATACATCATCATAAAAATTAAATAAAGCATTGCATAACACATAAAAACATCCACACAAAAAGACAACACACATATATGAAAATACCATGTATATATATAAGCATCCAATATGCAATAGAGTGCCAAGAAGGCTACAAAAGGGAGCACCAAGGCTCACATGTATAAAAGAGTGCATATAAGCACTACATCAACTATCCTTGAGAAGACCCCTGAGACCCGGTAGGAGCCCTTGACCTAGTACTCTTCCTTGAATCTGTCTACCTTGATGGCTTGACCATAGATGAAGAAGGAAAAATTGGCAAGGTGATGTGATGTTGTATACACACATCCTCTAAGGAATGTGTGTATGCCTCACTAGCTCGAATTCATCGCAAGTCCTTCTAATTTCATCGCTCCTTCACCAAAATATTTGCCTGTAGCCTTATAACTATCTCTTGCTCCCAAGCTATAGTCACCGTGGATTCCCTCTAAGACTCTAGCATAGTCTCTCGCTCCTCCCATAGCTGCTCAAGCTCAGACCGTAGCCTATCCACCTAAGAGATATCACCCATATCTTCATCATCCTCCCTCTCCCCTACCACCAAACCCACATTTAGATCCTGTTGGGCCTCTACCCTTGACCATCTCCATCCCATTGATCATTGAGACCTCGTCCTCCTTAGAGTCAACCTTGAAATTGCCACTGCCACATCATCACATGCCACCTTTGGTACCCATATTTGCTGGGCACCAAACCACTATGCATACTCCAGAGTCACACTGAGATCATCCACATCAGCCACCTGTAGCTGCTCATCATACTTTAATGGCACCCACCATGGTTCAGGACAAGGTAGTGTCACCTCATACTTCATCCATCGATACAATACTAGCTCATCAGGAACTCCTTGAGGTAAACCAAACTGCCTCAGCACCTGCGAGTACTAGAAGTACTCCACATCCTCATCCCTTCGCCCAACTATCCATCAACCCTGCCGCACCAACCATAGTTATCTCCCATCTCCATCCCACCTAACTCCTCATCTTAGCCTCTATCGCACGTCCACCTAAGCCAAGCCTGACCACATGTCTCGATACCACTACCTAGTGTGTACCTATCGACTAGGCTGAACATCCTTAGCCACAATCCATCTCCTTGCATACGACTCATCCATCTGCCATGACTCACATGGCAACCCCTCGGGCTAAGCTACCACAAAATGCTCCCAAGCCCAGCACTTAAGGAGAAAGCTACACCCAATCCCCTTTCTCTCCCTCTGTGCCACCTCATATAGCTCCTGGTATAGCTGCACCAATAAAGTAGGTGCCCATGCGTACTCCCGAGGATCCATCAGAAGATCACTCACTAAGCCCAATAGGTTCCAAGGGAACCTACATCTAGTGCTATTAGGTAGCACTATGTTGGTCAAAATGAACATGATCAATGCAGGGAGTGCATCTAAATCCTTCACCTTGTACATACTCAAGTATAGTATCCCTCCATCCTCTATCTGGGCCTCTCACCACTGATCCCCAAACATTTTCTCCATATCCACCTTCTAATACCTCCCCACCATCACCTTATCTCCCTTTAATGGCACCTTGAGAATGTGATAAACATCCTCAAGAGTGACAGTAACCTCTCTAGTCGATAGCTGGAAAGTACCTCTATCTGGGTCCCACCTCTTGATCAAAGCCGAGAGGTAGCCCTCATTAGCCCTCACCACATCCAATCGGGCCACATCATCTAGGTATACCCTACTCAGTAGCCCCCAATATTCCTCTAAAATTTTCTTCCTCATCCTCAAAACAAGAGGAGAAAAGCGATGTCGAGGCTCAATATCCCTCAACTACAATAAACAAAAACACTTTATTAGTTTTAAAAATTCAAAAAAAAAAATAAAAAACAAACTAATTTTTTTTTTTTGCACAAAGGAAACAAAGGGTATTACCGAGACAAATGTTACCTTCGATCCACTAGAAACACCAAGGCCCTCTACCACCATTGCCTCCACACACTCGCAAGCCTCAGTTATCTCATTAAGTCACTTCCCTCCTCAGATGCAACTTCTCAAAATTTACAGCGCACAAATGAGCCTAAAATTTCCTCAGAAAGCTTTTTATAGCTTTAAATAGCACATTTAGGTGCAGAGCTACGCCTGAACATTGTGGTAACATGCAAGCGCACGTGGGCACCTACAGAACATGCCAGGTGCATGCATGCACTTGGCAGCAAAAGATAATGAGGATAAAAACTCCTAAAATGGTAGCTCCCATAATCAAATCTAAACCAAATTTCATACATACATCATGTACAGCATAAAAGTTGATTTTGTGAAATTACAAATAGTTTTGCATGCATATTTTTCGAGAAAAATTAAAATTCTTCACAAATACATATTGCATTGCAAAAACATGCCAACCAAAGTCACATTTTCATAAAATAAATATCCCACAATTCTTCATCATCTACGTCATCACATTCTTCCATAATCATTATGCACATATCATTCATCATTTTTATTTTTTCTAGGCCATCCAAGTGAACCTTGTATCTAGTATGTTATTCTATAAACTTGGCGATTGCAGCAATGATAATCCTTGCAATTCAATAAGATGAATAATGTACAATAAGGATACTTGCTCATGATCATAATCAATTATCTCATCATCAAAAATCACAATCACATTTGGTACCTCGCATTTTGAATGAAACCTTGCCAAGAACAATTTGCTCACAATCAATCATTGATGTCCTTGTCTATCGGGCGAGAAAACACAGATAAATCAATATCTCAATCACTCATTTATTTGACAATAGCCAAAGTATAAGACATGTCGATAGGTTGATTGGTTCCATGATGGAATTAACGAAGAAATTTCTGTAGTCACTACCCCACCCCTATGAATGACTTAGTCATCATGCATCTTTCATACATTGCATACTCAATGATGTCATTGTGGCAACTTATTTAAAAAGCATCGAATCATCCCAAAATTTGGGGCAACCACATTATATTATGATTTTCCCATCATGGGATACATCTCACATGATCATAATATCTACACTGGACAAATACCCCTCTCACCGTTGGGGCAAAAACGGTATCACATTTTACATCATTCATATAGTCTACATTCACATGGTATCATACACCAACCCCCTTCCCACTGTCGGGGCAAAAATGGTATCACATTTTATATCATTCATATCATCCACAATAATTTGCATTTCACATAATTCATTCATCAATTGCACAAATTCACTACATCAATCATTTTCAATTAGATTGTGAGATACATTCATAACTCATTCGCCAATTGAGGGGGTAAGCTACAAAAACTCCAAAAAATTTTCTTTATTCTTTTGTCTTCAACATCAGTGCACAAATCCAACAACAGAGAGAAGTTGCTTCTATGCCCATAGCCCAAGCAGGTTTCTCGTATTTTTGCACCACATTGTGTTTCACACAACATGGTACAAAAAAGGGCATCTATAGACACCAAATCACAGCCACTAAACCTCCATCCTAACCATCCCACCACCCACTTGTCTTCCATTCCACCTTCCTGCCAATTATTTGGCCCAAATCCACCTTCCTACCATTTCCTAGCCTAATTGGGGTTATTTTAATATTATTTTATAATATTTTATATTTTATATAATATTTTATTATATTTTAATATATTTATTATAAAATATATATAAATAAACTCAATTAACCTTATCCGTTCGATTTCATTTAATCTCCACCATCCATTTTAATTAAACCATTTCACATTCAAAAATTAATCTCAACCCTAGGATATGACTTAATCTTAGCCACACGATCAAAAGTGCAAGGCTAAAACCCTAAGAAAACCATAGGTTGGATTATAAATAGGGTACTTTATGAATGCCCAAACCCTAGAACCTGGAGATTAAGATATATACTTGGATAAGCATTTGTTTATGCCCTAGTGAAGTGAAGATAGAGAGAATTGAAGATCTGATGCCCTAACTAAGCCAAAAATACTTCTGCCATTCCAGCCATCTTCCATCCATCCCCACTTGCCTCCATAGTCGTATTCAATTTTCCACCTTTGTCACCATCCTTCATAATCTATTTTTGCATATCTACCCTACCCTATGAGCACTATGTCGAGCTTGCAAAGCTCGTTGCAGAGCTTGCCAAGCACCCACCAAAGCTTACCCTATCTGCAAGTGCACACCAGAGCATCAGTAATACCTATGAGGGCTCCACAATGTGAGACCCTTAGAAATTAACAAAATCCTAGCTTAAGAATAAATTTTAAATGCATGCCAAACCAATAAATAAATGAAATAAAATAATACTAAATATACCTTACTTCGTTGTTGCAGATTTCGTGGTGTAACAGATTCAAATCTTTGTTTCAATGTCGTAGTAAGCTCTAGCATGAGCTTCGCTCGCGTGTTGGAGTCTCATGGAAAACCCTCAAAAAAATTATCTAAAATAGCAACAAATACCAAATATCACAAACCATCAAAAATAAAAGTCATTCAATCATCAAATTGCAAAGTATCTAATAAGTGATACATCATTACATTGAGCACAAAGTTTTCATGATATAGGATAGATACCGGATGGATATCAGAAACGATATTTAGATGACCACTGACTATATTGTGCACATCTCTCAAATTACAAAAAGAAATATAGAGTGACATATTATATCATTTGCATCATACCATTGCATATCATTGCATTTCATATATGGGTGATTAATTGATTAAATTCTTGTAATGAGGATTTAATTGATTAAATTCTTGTAATGGTGATTACCCACCCTAGCTTGCCCTATCTGCAAGTGCACACCAGAGCTTTCCAATCTCACTATAGAGCCTACCTAGCACCTTCCAGAGCTTGCAACAGTCCCAGGTGCAAACCAGAGCTTACGAAGCTCACGTTAAAGCTTACTACGACACTGAAACGAAGATCTAAATCTGCTACACCATGAAATCTGCAACAACGAAGCAAGGTATATTTAGTATTATTTTATTTCATTTATTCATTGGTTTGGCATGCATTTTAAATTGATTCTTAAGCTAAGGTTTTGTTAATGTCTAAGGGTTGCACACTGTGGAGCCCTCACAGGTATTACTGATGCTCTTGTGTTTTGTTTTGCATGCAGATCTATGAATTCAACATATTCTTTGATGATTGTTGAAGCTGGAGTGGCCCCACATTGGATATTCAAAGCCCAATCAACCTATTGGGATGAAGGACACACTTATATCTGAAGACACTTATGTTATATCTAACTAGGATTTCGAAGAACCCTAGTTTTGCTGTAAATTATTATATCAAATATCCGCATTGGATACTGATTGTAACAAAGGAGTCTATTGGCACCCCCATTGAATATATATTTCTTTTGTGCAATTTGTTTTGTATCATTGCTTGATTTTATTCTACCATTTTATTTTCAAGTGTCATGTCTTTGCATCCACAAATGGTGGATCACAGGTGCTGAGGCAGTTTGGTTTACCCCAAGGATTTCCTGATGAGCCGATGTTGTATCGACGGGTGAAGGATGAGATGACACTACCTTGTCCCGAACCATGGAAGGTGCCATTGGAGGATGATGATTAGTTGGAGGTGGCTGATGTGGATGATTTTGATGTGAATTTGAAGTATGCAGAGTGGTTTGATGCCCAGACAGTTTGGGCACCAAAGGTGGCAGATGAGGATGCAACAGTAGCAGGCTCGAGGTCGACTCCTAAGAGGATGAGACCTCAACGGTAAATGAGATAGATACAGTCGAGGGTAGTAGCCCAGTAGGCTTCAAAGGTGGGTTTGGAAATAGGGGAGAGGGAGGATGATGATGAGATGGGTGAGATCTCCAAGGTGGCTAGGCTATGGGCTAAGCTTGAGTAGCTACGGGAGGAGCGAGATACTATGCTAGAGTCTCAGAGGGAGGCCAGGATGACTATAGATCAAGAGCAGGAGATAGTTATGAGGCTACAGGCAGGATGACATGCCTTTCATCTAAGAGTGTGAGTTGGTCAAGTCATGCTTGTCTAGTTGTATCATCATCTATGAATTCTTGCAAGGAAATTCGTAAGGAAGGAATCTCGAGCTCAAGAGGCATAATAGCTTCCGCTCCATAGACCAGAGAAAATGGTGTTTCTCCCATCGGCATTTGGATGCTTGTTCGATAAGCCCAAAGTGCCAAAGGGATTTGTGTATGCCAATATTTATGATTTTCTTTGACAAGTTTCTTAAGAATGGCAATTAAGGTCTTGTTGGTAGCTTCAGCTTGTCCATTTGCTTGTGGGTAATAAGGAGTTGAGAAACTATGTTGGATATTATATTTCTCGCAAAGTGTTCTAACATCCTTGTTCTTAAAAGACTTACCATTATCCGAAATGATTTTAGAGGGGATACCAAAATGACAAATGATGTGATGGAGTATGAAATCCACAATTCTAGGTCTTGTCGTACTGGTTAGAGGGATTGCCTCAACCCACTTTGTGAAGTATTCTATGGAAGTTATGATGAAAGTATGTTGTCCTGAAGAGGAGGGTGAAATTTTACCGATTAGATCGAGGCCCCATTGTGAAAAGGGCCAGAGACTCTATATAGGCTGTAAAGCTTGTGATGGTACATGTGTTAAATTGGCATGTGATTGACATTGTTTGCAATTTTTGACATATGTGCAACAGTCACGTTCCATGGTGGGCCAATAATAACCCATGCATAAAATACGCTTTGCAATGGCCATTCCACTAAAATGACCACCACAAGTACCATCATGGGCTTCCTCTATAGCCCTTTGGGCCTCTTCTAGTTCGAGGCATCGAAGCAAGATTCCATCATAACCCCGTTTATACAACACGTCACCCAAGAGAACGAAACGGGCTACCCTTTGCTTGAAGGCACGTTTGGTAGACCGAGACATGTCATATGGGAGTGTTCCAAATTTTAAAAAGGCAATTATGGGGTTTGACCAAGGCTCACATGATTCTGCGTGGATAAAGCAAACATCTTTTCCATCCTGTGGGTTAGCACGCTTCACGACTGCTTTAGAGATTGTTGAGATTATTAGGGGTTGTACCTCTCCTAAGTCATTCTTTGGAATCAAGGATCCAAGAGAGGCCATTGCATCTACAAATATGTTAGTCGAACGAGGCAAGTTATTGATTTCATACCATTCGAATGTTGATAGCAATTTCATTGCTATTTCATGATAAAGCTTAATGGTAGGTTCTTTGCATTGGTATTCTCCTGTTACTTGTTTTACAACAAGTTGAGAATCTCCAAATATTCGGATACGCTTAATACCCATAGCTATAGCTGATTGAAGACCTAATATTAAGGCTTCGTACTCTGTTGTGTTGTTTGTGCATGAGAAGTCTAACTTGAATGATAAAGGGATGGGAATCCCCTGTGGTGTGTGAAAGACAACTCCTGCACCTTGACCTTTTTTGCACTTAGATCCATCAAAGAATAATGTGATGTCGACATCCTCCTCGGGAATGATATATTTTCCTTCTTCAGTGACTGAAAATACCGAATCATCTGGGAGCTCAATAATCAAAGGATGATCACTAGGTAGTGGAGCTTCTGCAAGGTGATCGACAATGACCTGACCTTTAATGGATTTTTGGCTAATGAATTCGAGATCAAATTCTATAAGCAACATTATCCATTTAGCGGTATAGGTATTGTTATAAGTGCGAGACATCATGTAACGCAGAGGATTTTCTCTAGCTATGACATAGGTTGTTTGGCTTAGCATATAATGTCAAAGTTTCTTAGTGGCTAAAACCACCGCTAAGCATAACTTTTCTACATAAGCGTATCTTGTTTCATAACTTACCAATGTTCGACTCATGTAATAGATTGCTTGCTCTCGATTTTGTTCATTTTTTTGTGCAAGCATCGTCCCTAAAGTAGCCTCTGTGGCTGAGACATATAGATGGAAAGGGACCCCCGGCTTAGGAGGAGTTAAAACTGGTGGGGGCGAAGGAGGAATGTAACAGGCTGAAGCCCTTAACAATTCCTCGGATAGGATGAACTCCGAGAGGGAGGGTGGGGAGGAAATCTGGTCCAAGTCAATGAGGTTGCTGTCAATTGGAATTGGCTTAGCCAAATCGTATGGATTGCGGAGCGGGGTGAATAAGTCAATAGGATTCATATTGACTTAGGGGAATGGAAGGTGGTTGGGATGGATGCACGGATGGAACAATTGAATCAGAACCGATGTCGAGGTGTGGTATCCCTGTAATAGTGAACGTGAAACATCAGAGCAACATTTTTCTCTCTTTTTTCTTTTTTTTTTTTGTATGTTTTTGTTTTTTTGTTGTTTTTTGTATGTACATATGTTACAATTCTTGGCTTATGTGGGGCTCAAGGTGGATTTCCAGGTGGATCATCTTGCTCTTGTGGAAGAAGCAAGCAGAAAATGGGATGTTGGATGGGAAACATTCGGAGGTAAAACTCTTCCTGTTGGGTGATGGGGACAATGGGGAGTGATTCCTCTTCAGAATCGTCAGAAGCATTTGACATGACTTCAAATTCTTCATAACTTTCATCATCGAAATCAAATACCGGATAGGAGAAATTGATGGGATCATCCTCGTCTACTTCATCAATGCGAAGTTCTTGAAGGGCCTGTTCAAGAGAGGATGTTGATGGCAATGGATGCATGGAGGGCTCTTCATCATTGAGGCTAAGCTTTTTGAAGGCTTGCTCAAGAGAAGCGGTGGAGGACAATGGGGTATAACCTAATCCGGAATGATCATGAGCACCTCTATATGGGACATCTAGGATATCATGCATTCCTTGTTCATGGGAACCTAAACCTTGACCTTGCCAATGGAACATGTTGAAGTATCTGGCTGGAAACTCTTCCACGTGGGGTATATTGGTGCACCTAGGCTCTTTTAGTTCTTCGGGTGGGTTTGCCCCAGTTGAGCAATCCAACCCTCCATAAACAAATTTAATGCTATTTGGAGTGGTACTCATGTCGTAGACAGAACCTATGGATAGAGAACGGTCTTTGGGACGTCCAAAATCCTTGGTTGTTGGAATGGCTAAGGGGGTGATGTGATCTTGGACCACATACCCCCCTCTTCCGGGTAGTTGGGTGGGGGGGGGGGGGGGGGGGGTGTTGTGGGATGGGAGGGGAATTAAATATAATAAAAATTATGTGAAAAAGGGGGGGGGGGGGATGGGGGGGGGGGGGATGGTGGGGTGGTGGTGTGGAATGATGAGATGGCCTAGAAGAAGTGGTATGGGAGTGGAAGAAGTTTGGAGTAAAGTAAAAAGTTGCTTGCAATTACATGTACAAGAAGAAATGGATGATTGAGAAGATGATGTGGTGGGTAGCTCCTCTATGATGGGAGCCTAAGAAGAAGATGAAGGTGGATTAGGGGAAGAAGATGGATTGGAAGATTATTTGATGGATTTGATGATGGTCCAAGAACAAATGTGTGGAAGGTAACATGGATTCATAGGGATTTGAAATGAAGTTACAATACTTAAAGGGTTCAACATCCACGGGGATGCAATGGACTTGTCCATCATGAACATATTTTAAGCATTGATGAAGAATTGATGGGACACATTTCATTTCCCTCATCCAAGGTCTACCAAGGAGTATATTATACGCCATGGCACCTTCCAAGATGTGAAACATGGTGTGCAACATTTTGGCCCCTACTTCTATAGGTAAAATGATAGTGCCAACTATGGTACACAAAGCATCGTTAAATGCTTTGAGGGTGAGTGATGACTTGGTAATGTGGGATGGCGGTAAGTTGAGATGGATAAGGGCAGCGGTAGTAATGATGTTGATTGATGAGCCGATATCGATTAACACTCTTTTGAAGGGCTTTCTGTCTATTAAGGCCATTATATGCAATGGAGGGTCCACCGATTCTGAACTCATTGGTTTTATCTCAAAGTCATAAAAGGTGATTGATGGGTCCATGCATGTTCTAACACTCCCTACAAAATTGTTGAAGGCATTGGAGTCTTGGGATTCTAACTCAATTGACTTGAGTATTTCCATAAAAGCTTCTCTATGCCTAGGGGATTGTTGAATGAGCTCATAGACAGAAAGTTTGGCCGATGCCATCTTCAAACTAGTGGTTAACCGGTTGGTTAAGGTTACCATTGGCCTAATCGGATGAAGGATAGGTGGATGGGATGGGTTGGATAGATTGATGGGAGGAGATGGATTTGGTGATGTTTGGATGGGTGGTCTATTTGAAGGTTGTTGATCATGTTGTTGATTTTGCCTTTGCCCTCTAGTGACCACATTGACTGCTCCGACAAAGTTTTGATATTGTTGGACATGATTTACTTGATTAGGAGGTTGTTGTTGATTGTTACCTCCTTCATTGTGTTGAACCTCCCCATGGTTAGGTAGAGGTGTCTGATATATGCCCAAATTTTGATTTTGTGGAGCTAAGGGGTTATCCACGTTGATGGCCCCTAAGTCTATGAGGTCTTGCACTACGTTTTTGAACACATTACATGAATTGATATCATGCCCATTTTGTCGATGGTATGGACAAAACAAGTGCTCTCTATAAGTCCTAGGCCTTTTGGTGGGATCAAGGGGCCTAATGTCTGGCAAGGCTAATTTGTTGGTTTCATACAACCTTCTAAACAGGGATGAATATGACTCGTTTAACGGAGTGTATTGTCTTTGGGGGCGATTGAATTGGTGGTGGATAGGTTGTTCCATAGTTGGCGTTGTGTTTTGAACCATTGGTGCTTGGGTAACTGATGGGACCGCATGATATGAAATTTGTTGTTGCACCAGTTTTTGAGCCACTACGGGCTGGCTCATCACCACTTGATTAACTTGGTTTGTTGTGTTAGCCGTTGAGGCTTGTGTGGATTTGTTTTGGCTAGATTGGTTATTTCGGTATTGGCCCTTATTTTGCCATTCTTTCCTTTTAGGCTTAATGACACCCTCTTGGATTTTGATCTCCTCAATGACACTAGCCTGTGCTAAAGCTTCTTCAAATGTTCTATAAGTGTTTAGTTGTAGCATCCAAGAGATGGGTTTTAAGCAACTCTTGGTAAAAAGCTTTATAATCTCTTCCATTGGTAGGGAGAATGGCAATTTAGTTATGACTGCCCTCCAACGGTTTCCAAAGTCATAGATAGGTTCCTCATCCCATTGTTTCAAATAATAAATATCTGATAAGGATACCTTCTTTTTAATATTTAGGGTGAAGCGCTCTAAGAATAGATCTATCAATTGATCAAAAGTGTATATACTATGTGTGGTCAATTGATTGTACCATTCTATGGCATCCCCCCTAGCGTTTGAGGAAACGTTCAGAGCATGAGAGCGTTATCATCGCTAATCCAAAAACATACATGGACAAATGAGCTCACATGCTCTTTGGGATCCTCAGTTTCCCTGAACTTGTCAAATTTTGGTATCGTAAAATCTTTCGGATATGGCGGTGATGGTACCGATGGATGAATTGGTTGATGGATCAGTTGGCTTAATGTGAGCTTTTGGCTCATTGTTCCTGATGAATTTTGCATCAACTGATCGATTTGCTTTTGCATTGCTTGAAGTCTAAGGTCTTCTACTAGAATGTGAGGACCCTGGATTAGGTGGTGGTTGGTTGATGGGCTTGATGATGGATGTTGGGGTGTGACCAACATGGTGTTGTGGAATGGATTGGGTTGGGTGTGTGGAGAAGATGGATGATTGAAGGATGGGGATGATTGATGAGGATGATGGAGGAAAGGATTGGATTGTTGATTGGTGGCAATGTTGATTGGTATGGTGGATGTGTGGAGTGGTGGTGGGTTAGGGATGGTCACTATGGAGGATTGAGGGACCCATGAGGAATTTTTATTGATGAGTGGAGGTTGAGTTGGAACTCCTTGAGTCATAGGGTTTGTGTTAACCGGTTGCTTTCCTTTTGTTCATTGTGAAAGCAATCTATTGATGAGCCCTAATGTATTCATGAGTTCCTGATTTGACCATGTGTCGAATGATGGGGTTGAGGTTGGATGAGATGATGGTTGGGCTGATGATGATGGAAGATTAGGCATGGTCATGTTGGCTAAGTGAGATGATGGAGGGATGGATGACATGGTCATGTTGGCTAAATGAGATGATGGAGGTGTGGATGACATGGTCATGTTGGCTAAATGTGATGATGGAGGTGTGGATGACATGGTCATGTTGGCTAAATGTGATGATGGAGGTGTGGATGATAGATGAGAGGTCATGGGTATGGTGCAAGTTGCATTTGATGTTACAACTTGAAGTTTGGGGACTTGCGAGGCGGCATTGACATGCTCCTCATACAAGGGGTTGGTGTAGGTGGATGTGAAGTAAGTGTTTTGAACACTTGGGCTTTGCGGTGGTTGGCTTGCGGTGGAAGGCATACCATATTCATATCTTGAATTAGGATATCCTTGGGTAAGGTAGGTGGTAGCCAATTCAGGTTCTTCAAAATCATCTTGGCTAAGGGGCTCCATGACATAGTTAGAGGCCTTGTAGATGGCCTGCACTCTATCCATGTCTATGTAGGTGGTGGCGGCTTCCACATTAAGTGGATGGGACTCCTCTTGAGAGCGGGATGGATGGGCTGATCCAAACAAAGTAGTCTGAATCATAGTGGATGGGGCTACCGAAGTAGCAGGCTCATGGGAATTATTTTCCATTAAATTATTTTGGTTCATTACCTTCTTTTGTTGACGTGTTAACACCATAAAGCAATTAAACCAAAAATTCAAGATTAATCTAGATCACACAAATTAACAATTTCCTTTCTAAAGAAATAAAGCAAAGAAAACAACCAATCCTAGGTTTCACCTTGTGTGGCTTACCTCAGGTTCATTAATTATTTTCTTCCTTTAATGTGAAGTTCCTTTTAAAATTGTTGGGTTTGTGTGTTTCGGTGTAGCCTAATCTTGTTTAATGAAAAACAAAGGTAAAAACTATGGTTGGCCAAGGCAACGAGATTCTTGTTGGTAATGACCTCCAACAAGTTTTCTCGAGGGTATTCCTATGGTGTCTAGGGGCAGAGATTTGATGGATGGAGATGAAAGCCACCGTCACCAAACCTCAAGCAATAGTTGGTGATGAAATCCAACTATTACTGTTAAAAAGTGCAGCGTGCAAGTGTGTGATTGATTAATTTTATGTTCCTTGTTCTTTATAGTGTGCAAACAATATTAAAAATTACCAACCTCACTAATCTAAATCAGAATCCAACATAAAGACGCAAATTTCATCGATAGAGCGCAGAGTACACCCTTAAAACCCCTGCCTACAAGTGATAAAAATCACAAGAGCACCGGAGGGTTCGTCCACCTCTCTGCCAAAGGGGCCAGCCTAGGGCAGGATTACTTTATGCTTCTAAATGTTGTTCCTATTTAGATATGCAAGTTTGAAATAATTTTTAACCCTAAAATGCAACTCTAAGATGCTTTTGCATTTTATATGCACTCAAAAATGCAGACAAATCACCTAGACTTGCAATTTCAGAACAAGAAGTATATTTTATATCCTAAATCACACAAAAACCCTAGATGTAACTTACTACTAATTCTTTCCCCGATTTCTTAATGTGAACACAGAAACAGTGAAAAAAATAGCAGCAAGAAACAAAATACGTAAATTGTTGAATGGCAAACTAGGGTTACGTAACTCACTTGGAAGCCTCAGCTCTGCTTCAAATTAATTCCAGGCATAGCTGTGTGCCTGCTCAGGCATAGGAGAGCACCTACGAAGCATGGAAGGGCGCCTACGCGATCCCTGGAACTACTGTAGAATGCTTCAGAAACCCTAGCAATGAATGTGGTAGTTTTTACGCTTTCTGAAAAACCTGCAACAATAGCAACAACAAAAAATTAGCAAGGTAGATCTATCAAATTATGAAACCCTTGTGGGGTCCCACCCGAAGAACTAAAAGAGCCTAGGTGTACCAATATACCCCACGTGGAAGAGTTTCCAGCCAGATACTTCAACATGTTCCATTGGCAAGGTCAAGGTTTAGGTTCCCATGAACAAGGAATGCATGATATCCTAGATGTCCCATATAGAGGTGCTCATGATCATTCCAGATTAGGTTATACCCCATTGTCCTCCACCGCTTCTCTTGAGCAAGCCTTCAAAAAGCTTAGCCTCAATGATGAAGAGCCCTCCATGCATCCATTGCCATCAACATCCTCTCTTGAACAGGCCCTTCAAGAACTTCGCATTGATGAAGTAGACGAGGATGATCCCATCAATTTCTCCTATCCGGTATTTGATTTCGATGATGAAAGTTATGAAGAATTTGAAGTCATGTCAAATGCTTCTAACGATTCTGAAGAGGAATCACTCCCCATTGTCCCCATCACCCAACAGGAAGAGTTTTACCTCCGAATGTTTCCCATCCAACATCCCATTTTCTGCTTGCTTCTTCCACAAGAGCAAGATGATCCACCTGGAAATCCACCTTGAGCCCCACATAAGCCAAGAATTGTAACATATGTACATACAAAAAAACAACAAAACAAAAACATACAAAAAAAAGAGAGAAAAATGTTGCTCTGATGTTTCACGTTCACTATTACAGGGATACCACGCCTCGACATCGGTTCCGATTCAATTGTTCCATCCGTGCATCCATCCCAGCCACCTTCCATTCCCCTAAGTCAATATGAATCCTATTGACTTATTCACCCCGCTCCGCAATCCATACGATTTGGCTAAGCCAATTCCAATTGACAATAGCCTCATTGACTTGGACCGGATTTCCTCCCCACCCTCCCTCTCGGAGTTCATCCTATCCGAGGAATTGTTAAGGGCTTCAGCCTGTTACATTCCTCCTTCGCCCCCACCTTCACCCTCGCCATATTCAGCTAGCAGTCCCGAGGTTTTCCAGGCAGAGTTAGACAACGATAAGCAAGAGAGGCTAGATGACATCTTAGATGACTTCAATCTGATTCCAACACCACATCAACTTGAGGAAGGTTCACATATGTCCATTGAAGAAACCATTGACGTGAACCTTAGTTCAGATCCTGACAATCCCCAAATTGTCAAGCTTGGAAAAAGTTTAACACCCAATGAACAAGAGCAATTCATTGCTCTCCTCAAGAAGAAGAAAGAGGTGTTTGCATGGTCCTACAAGGATATGCCTGGCCTTGATCCTGACCTTGTTGTCCACAATCTCACCTTGCGACCTGACGCCAAGCCGGTCAAACAAAATCTTAGAAGAATGCATCCTACCATAGCACTCATAGTCAAAGAGGAAATACAAAAATTGCTAGATGTTCACTTTATCGTCCCTATTGACTATCCTGAGTGGCTTTCAAATATGGTACCCATTCGCAAGCCCAATGGGGGGATACACATTTGCAATGACTTTCGAGACCTAAATAAAGCATGTCCTAAGGATGATTTCCCTCTACCAAACATTGATACTCTTGTCGACACCTATGCAGGCCATGAAATGCTTTCCTTCATGGACGGTTTCTCAGGATACAACCAAATTCGAATAAATCTTGATGATCAACATAAAACAACATTTACAACACCATGGGGAACATTTTGTTTTAGGGTTATGCCCTTTGGCCTCAAAAATGTAGGAGCTACTTATCAAAGAGCCATGACTTACATCTTTCATGATTACATGCATAAAATCATTGAAGACTATGTAGATGATCTCTTGGCTAAATCTAAAACCCGACAAGAACATATTGATGTTTTGGACAAGATTTTTGATCGACTGTTAGAATTCAAGGTGAGGTTAAATCCCAAAAAGTGTGTCTTTGGTGTTACCTCTGGTAAAATTTTAGGATTCATTGTCTCCAGGTGAGGCATTGAAGTGGACCCAAATAAGGTTAAGGCCATCATGGAAATGCCACCCCCAACTAACATCAAGGAATTGCGTAGCTTGCAAGGTAAAATTCAATCGATCAAACGCTTCATTGCACAACTTTCTGATAAATGCAGGCCATTTAACCACCTGCTACAAAAGGGGGTAGCATTCATATGGATAGATGAATGTCAAAAAGCATTTGACGATGTCAAGCGTTATCTAACTTCACCACCAATTTTAACTCCTCCTAAGTCGGGGGTCCCTTTCCATCTATATGTCTCAGCCATAGAGGCTGCTTTAGGGATGATGCTTGCACAAAAAAATGAACAAAATCGAGAGCAAGCAATCTATTACATGAGTCGAACGTTGGTAAGTTATGAAACAAGATACACTTATGTAGAAAAGTTATGCTTAGCGATGGTTTTAGCCACTAAGAAACTTTGACATTATATGCTAAGCCAAACAACCTATGTCATAGCTAGAGAAAATCCTCTGCGTTACATGATGTCTCACACTTATAACAATACCCGTACCGCTAAATGGATAATGTTGCTTACAAAATTTGATCTCGAATTCATTAGCCAAAAATCCATTAAAGGTCAGGTCATTGTCGATCACCTTGCAGAAGCTCCACTACCTAGTGATCATCCTTTGATTATTGAGCTCCCAGATGATTCGGTATTTTTAGTCACTGAAGAAGGAAAAGATATCATTCCCGAGGAGGATGTCGACATCACATTATTCTTTGATGGATCTAAGTGCGAAAAATGTCAAGGTGCAGGAGTTGTCTTTCACACACCACAGGGGATTCCCATCCCTTTATCATTCAAGTTAGACTTCTCATGCACAAACAACACAGCAGAGTATGAAGCCTTAATATTAGGTCTTCAATCAGCTATAGCTATGGGTATTAAGCGTATCTAAATATTTGGAGATTCTCAACTTGTTGTAAAACAAGTAACAGGAGAATACCAATGCAAAGAACCTACCATTAAGCTTTATCATGAAATAGCAATGAAATTGCTATCAACATTCGAATGGTATGAAATCAATAACTTGCCTCGTTCGACTAACATATTTGTAGATGCAATGGCCTCTCTTGGATCCTTGATTCCAAAGAATGACTTAGGAGAGGTACAACCCCTAATAATCTCAACAATCTCTAAAGCAGTCGTGAAGCGTGCTAACCCATAGGATGGAAAAGATGTTTGCTTTATCCATGCGGAATCATGTGAGCCTTGGTCAAACCCCATAATTGCCTTTTTAAAATTTGGAACACTCCCATCTGACATGTCTCGGTCTGCCAAACGTGCCTTCAAGCAAAGGGTAGCCCGTTTCGTTCTCTTGGGTGACGTGTTGTATAAACGGGGTTATGATGGAATCTTGCTTCGATGCCTCGAACCAGAAGAGGCCCAAAGGGCTATAGAGGAAGCCCATGATGGTACTTGTGGTGGTCATTTTAGTGGAATGGCCATTGCAAAGCATATTTTATGCATGGGTTATTATTGGCCCACCATGGAACGTGACTGTTGCACATATGTCAAAAATTGCAAACAATGTCAATCACATGCCAATTTAACACATGTACCATCACAAGCTTTACAGCCTATATAGAGTCTCTGGCCCTTTTCACAATGGGGCCTCGATCTAATCGATAAAATTTCGCCCTCCTCTTCAGGACAACATACTTTCATCATAACTGCCACAGAATACTTCACAAAGTGGGTTGAGGCAATCCCTCTAACCAGTATGACAGGACCTAGAATTATGGATTTCATACTCCATCACATCATTTGTCATTTTGGTATCCCCTCTAAAATCATTTTGGATAATGGTAAGTCTTTTAAGAACAAGGATGTTAGAACACTTTGCGAGAAATATAATATCCAACATAGTTTCTCAACTCCTTATTACCCACAAGCAAATGGACAAGCTGAAGCTACCAACAAGACCTTAATTGCCATTCTTAAGAAACTTGTCAAAGAAAATCATAAATATTGGCATACACAAATCCCTTTGGCACTTTGGGCTTATCGAACAAGCATCCGAACGCCGATGGGAGCAACACCATTTTCTCTGGTCTATGGAGCGGAAGCTATTATGCCTCTTGAGCTCGAGATTCCTTCCTTACGAATTTCCTTGCAAGAATTCATAGATGATGATACAACTAGACAAGCACGACTTGACCAACTCACACTCTTAGATGAAAGGCGTGTCAATGCATTAGAACATTTACGAGTTTATCAAGACCGCCTCAAGCGTGCTTACAATGCTAAAGTCCATCTTCAGGAATTTCAAGTAGGGGATCTCGTCCTCAAAGAGAACCAACAAAACACCAATGCGTTGCCACATCTTCATGACAAATTCATGGCAAATTGGTTAGGTCCATATGTGATCACTCAAAAAGTGGGTAATGGTACTTATAGGCTTGCCGATTTAGAGGGTAAAGAGGATCCTGAACCACTTAATGTTCTTCATTTAAAAGCATTCCATTGTTAAACGTGACACACTATATGTATATATACATGGCTAAAAAAAAAAAAAAAAAAAACAAACAAATTGCATGCTCTTACATAGGCATTTCCACATTGCATACATTTCATTTGCATTTAGGCATTTACATTCAATCATACATATTCCGTTACATTGTACAATTTCCATTTGCATATTAACAGTCATTACACTAGGCATACACATTTGCATTCATCCCATCCCATGCTCAATGATCTGGCATAGTAATGATGATATGGCCACAAACAAAAAGTCAAAGTTATAGAAATTGGGGGTACCTAGTTTGAAACAATCATGCAACTTTCATAAGCCAACAACATCACATGTCAAAATCACAAAAGCCTAAAATTTTCAGTCACTCAGCCATTACTAGTGTCGAAAGCAACCTCCAAGTGGATGTCCAATTTTCTTTAGGACCAAAAGCACAATTTACACACTAAGAAAGTCTTGAGCGATGTCAATTGATTCCAAATGCAATCTTGAACCAATCACATTCCATCACATCTTAAAAACATTATGAGTCAAGGAGGGTTAGTGCCATACTTGGGTAGTACCTTGAAGTGAAAAGGGATAATCCTCGCTTGTCCCATCATGCAACATAGTCCAAAGCAAAAATAGTGGTTTTCACCACTACCTCAATTACTCTTCAAATATAAGCATAAAAACATAGAGTAGTAAGGATAGGGTCACAATTCTCATCACACTTCGGTTGAGAATCCGATTCCCCAAAGCTCTATACAAAATTAACAAATAAAACTCCCAAATACCCTTGATCCCTAAAGTCATAAGGATTCATACTACACGCCCCTGACAAGGATGGGTAGTCATCCCCAAGGCCTAAAAGATCAAATCCCATTGGACTATGGAGTGAATCTTCATCGGGGCTATAGACGCCTGACTGGCAGTGGAGTAAGCTCATGCGGGGTGACATGTCTCCTTGGCAAACAAGAAGACCTCTGACCGCACATAAGGGTAAGCTAGCTTTAGGTAATCTTCATAACAGGTCATGCCCAATTTACTCATAGTGGGTCAATGAACTTCACATTCACACACACTGGTTCTTGATTGATAGGGTCATTGTCACACTCAAATATTTGGTAATTGAACCTCACTTGCACACACATTGGTCCTAAAGAAAGTTAGACAACCCAAGTGAGTTTGGTTGATAACACTAGTATGTTTGAGTCTTTGAAAATTCTGTCGTACTCATTCCATATCAACATCCATATCTTCTTCCATGTCAAATTCCATATTTTCTTCCACATCAACGTCCATATTTTTTGACATGTCCACATTCATGTCTTCATGGTAAGTCGAGTTGCAAAACATAACAAAACTGGGTACTCCCGATTGTCAAACAATGGACAACAAAAATGGCCAATAGTATTTCTGAACTATAATAGATCATATGAACAACATGCATTCCTATCATGTAAGTCTGCATTCATTTAGCATTAACTTGCATTAATCATATCAAATTCTCATAATATTGCATATAGTTTACAGTCGTCATGCATTTACTTACAATAATAACTCATCATTAGCTTGCATACATCAAATCAAATAAACATTAGGCATATACATCATAGTCATTAGCTTGCATACATCATCATAAACATTAAATAAAGCATTGCATAACACATAAAAACATCCACACAAAAAGACAACACGCATATATGAAAAGGCCATGTATATATATAAGCATCCAATATACAATAGAGTGCCAAGAAGGCTACAAAAGGGAGCACCAAGGCTCACATGTACAAAAGAGTGCATATAAGCACTACATCAACTATCCATGAGAAGACCCCTGAGACCCGGTAGGAGCCCTCGACCTAGTACTCTACCTCGACTCCGTCTGCCTCGATGGCTCGACCATAGATGAAGAAGGAGGATCTAGCAAGGTGATGTGATGTTGCATACACACATCCTCCAAGGAATGTGTGTATGCCTCACTAGCTCGAAGTCATCGCAAGTCCTTCTGATGTCATCGCTCCTTCACCAAAATCTCTCCTGTAGCCTCGTAACTGTCTCCTGCTCCCGAGCTATAGTCACCCTGGCCTCCCTCTGAGACTCTAGCATAGTCTCTCGCTCCTCCCATAGCTGCTCAAGCTCAGCTCATAGCCTAGCCACCTTAGATATCTCACCCATATCCTCATCATCCTCCCTCTCCCCTACCACCAAACCCACCTTCGAAGCCTGCTGGGCCGCTACCCTCGATCGTCTCCATCCCGTCGACATGAGGCCTCATCCTCTTTGGAGTCGACCTCGACCTCACCTTGCTACATCCTCACCTGCCACCTTTGGTACCCATACTAGTTGGGCACCAAACCACTCGCATACTCTAGAGTCACATCGACATCATCCACATCAGCCACCTCCAATTGCTCATCATCCTCCAATGGCACCCACCATGGTTTGGGATAAGGTAGTGTCACCTCATCCTTCACCCATCGATACAACATCGGCTCATCAGGAACTCCTTGAGGTAAACCAAACTGCCTCAGCACCCATGAGTACTAGAAGTACTCCACCTCCTCATCCCTCCGCCCAACTATCCATCGACCCTACCGCACCCACCATAGCTGTCTCCCATCTCCATCCCACCTAGCTCCTCGCCATGGCCTCCATCGCACGTCCGCCCGAGCCAAGCCTGACCACATGTCTCGGTACCACTACCCAGTGTGTACCTCTCGACTAGGCTGAACCTCCTCAGCCATAGCCCATCACCTCGCATACGGCTCATCCATCCACCATGACTCACATGGCAACCCCTCGGGCTGAGCTATCACAAAATGCTCCCAAGCCCAACACTGAAGGAGAAAGTTGCACCCAATCCCCTTTCTCCCCCTCCGTGCCACCTCATATAGCTCTCGGTATAGCTGCACCAATAAAGTAGGTGCCCATGCGTACTCTCGAGGATCCATCAGTAGATCACTCACTAAGCCCAATAGGTTCCAAGGGAACCTACACCCAGTGCTATTAGGTAGCACTATGTTGGCCAACATGAACATGATCAAGGTAGGGAGTGCATCTAACTCCTTCACCTTGTACATGCTCAGGTACAGTATCCCTCCATCCCCTATCCGGGCCTCCCACCATTGATCCCCAAGCATCTTCTCCATCTCCACCTTCTTATCCCTCCCCACCATCACCTTCTCTCCCTCTACTGGCACCTTGAGAATGTGATAAACATCCTCAAGAGTGATAGTAACCTCTCTAGTCGATAGCTGGAAAGTCCCTCTATCCGGGTCCCACCTCTCGATCAAAGCCGAGAGGTAGCCCTCATTAGCCCTCACCACATCCAATCGGGCCACACCATCTAGGCCTACCCTACTCAGCAGCCCCCAATCCTCCTCTGAAAGCTTCTTCCTCATCCCCAAAATGAGAGGAGAGAAGCGATGTCGAGGCTCAATATCCCTCAGCTGCAACAAACAAAAACACTTTGTTAGTTTTAAAAATTCAAAAAAAAAAAATTCAAAAATAAACTAAAAATAAATTTTTGCACAAAGGAAACAAAGGGTATTACCGGGACAAATGTCACCTCCGCTCCACCAGTAGCACCAAGGCCCTCCACCGCCATCACCTCCGCACACTCGCAAGCCTCACTTAGCTCACTAAGTCACTTCCCTCCTCAGACGCAGCTTCTCAAAGTTTACAATGCACAAATGAGCCTAAAAATTCCTCAAAAAGCTTTTTATAGCTTTAACTAGCGCATTCAGGCACAGAGTTGCACCTGAACATTGCGGGTGCATGCAGGCACATGCGGGCACCTACAGAACATGCCAGGCATAGGCGCGCACCTGGCAGCAAAAGAGAATGAGGACAAAAACTCCTAAAATGGTAGCTCCCATCATCAAATCTGAACCAAAATTCATCCATACATCATGTACATCATAAAAGTTGATTTTGTGAAATTACAAATAGTTTTGCATGCATATTTTTTGAGAAAAAGCAAAATTCTTCACAAATACATATTGCATTGCAGAAACATGCCAACCAAGGTCACATTTTCGCAAAATCAACATCCCACAATTCTTCATCATCTACGTCATCACATTCTTCCATCATCATTATGCATATATCATTCATCATTTTTATTTTGTCCAGGCCATCCAAGCGAACCTCGTATCTAGTATGTTATTCTATAAACTTGGCGATTGCAGCGATGATAATCCATGCAATTCGGTAAGATGAATAATGTACAATAAGGACACTTGCTCATGATCATAATCAATTATCTCATCATCAAAAATCACAATCACATTTGGCACCTCACATTTTGAATGCAACCTTGCCAAGAACAATTTGCTCGCAATCAATCATTGATGTCCTTGTCTGTGGGGCAAGAAAACACAGATAAATCAAAATCTCAAACACTCATTCATTCGACAATAGTCAAAGTATAGGACATGTCGGTAGGTTGATTGGTTCCATGATGGAATTGATGAAGAAATTTCTACAGTCACTACCCCACCCCTACGATTGACTTAGTCATCATGCATCTTTCATACATTGCATACTCAATGATGCCATTGTGGCAACTTATTCAACAAGCATCGAATCATCCCAAAATTTGGGGCAACCACGTTACATTATGATTTTCCCATGACGGGATACATCTCACGTGATCATAACATCTACACTGGACAAATACCCCTCTCAACCGTTGGGGCAAAAATGGTATCACATTTTACATCATTCATATCATCTACATTCACATGGTATCATACACCAACCCCCTTCCCACCGTTGGGGCAAAAATGGTATCACATTTTACATCATTCATATCATCCACAATCATTTGCATTTCACATCATTCATTCATCAATTGCACAAATTCACTACATCATTCATTTTCAATTGGCTTGTGAGATACATTCGTAACTCATTCACCAATTGAGGGGGTAAGCTACAAAAACTCCAAAAAAATTCTTTATTCTTTTGTCTTCAACATCAGTGCACAAATCCAACAATAGAGAGAAGCTACTTCTATGCCCATAGCCCAAGCAGGTGTCTCGTATTTTTGCACCACATTGTGTTTCACACAACATGGTACAAAAAGGGGCATCTATAGACACCAAATCACAACCACTAAACCTCCATCCTAACCATCCCACCACCCACTTGTCTTCCATTCCACCTTCCCGCAATTATTTGGCCCAAATCCACCTTCCCGCCATTTCCTAGCCTAATTGGGGTTATTTTAATATTATTTTATAATATTTTATATTTTATATAATATTTTATTATATTTTAATATATTTATTATAAAATATATATAAATAAACTCAATTAACCTTAGCCATCCGATTTCATTTAATCTCCACCATCCATTTTCATTAATCCATGTCACATTCAAAAAGTAATCTCAACCCTAGGATATGACTTAATCTTAGCCACACGATCAAAAGTGCAAGGCTAAAACCCTAAGAAAACCCTAGGTTGGATTATAAATAGGGTATTTTGCAAATGCCCAAACCCTGGAACCTGGAGATTAAGAGATATACTTGGAGAAGCATTTGTTGATGCCCTAGTGAAGCGGAGATAGAGAGAATTGAAGATCTGATGCCCTAGCTAAGCCAACAATACTTCTACCATTCCAGCCATCGTCCATCCATCCTCGCTCACCGCCATAGCCGTATTCCATCCGCCGCCTCCATCGCCATCCTTCCTGATCTATTTTTGTAGATCTGCCCTACCCTACGAGCGTTGTGCCGAGCTTGCGAAGCTCACTGCAGAGCTTGCCAAGCACCCACCAGAGCTTGCCCTATCTGCAAGTGCACACCAAAGCATCAGTAATACCTGTGAGGGCTCCAAAGTGTGAGACCCTCAAACATTAACAAAAACCTAGCTTAAGAATCAATTTAAAATGCATGCCAAACCAACAAATAAATTAAATAAAACAATACTAAATATACCTTGCTTCGTTGTTATAGATTTTGTGGTGTAGCAGATTTAGATCTTCATTTCAATGTCGCAGCAAGATCTAACACAAGCTTCACTAGGGTTTTTGAGTCTCATGGAAAACCCTAAAAAAAATTCTCTAAAATAGCAACAAATACCAAATATCACAAACCATCAAAAATAAAAGTCATTCAATCATCAAATTGCAAAGTATCTAATAAGTGATACATCATTACATTGAGCACAAAGTTTTCACGATATAGGATAGATACCGGATGGATATCAGAAATGATATTTAGATGGCCACTGACTATATTATGCACATCTCTCAAATTACAAAAAGAAATATAGAGTGACATATTATATCATTTGCATCATACCACTGCATATCACTGCATTTCATATATGGGTGATTAATTGATTAAATTCTTGTAATGAGGATTTTCAATCTGCTCATACAATCTGTGGAACGGGGCTGGTAATAGTTCATATAAGGGTGTAAAGTTACACAATGGACCATGTGGGTGCATGCCTCGATATTGCTATGATTGAGGTGGGGCAGGAGCATTAGCTTGGAGTGCTTGTGGTTATAGTGTATATAGTGGAGGAGTAAGTGCTAGTGCTAGGGTAGAAGCTGCAACTTGGTTGGCTTGCATTGGCCATGGTTAAGGTTGATTTCGTACAGGTCTATTGAAGCAGAAGTTGAAGTTATAGTTAGATTTGACTCTCAACTTAATCTTACTAGACTAAACCTTAATGTCTTTGATCACTTTTGCTTGTGATATGGCATATTAAAAGTATGAGTTTGGTGAAGTTGGAGGGATGTGGAAATGTGTTTGTGGCAACTCTTGGAAAATAGTGTCATAAGCTCCAATATAGGGAGGCTATGGGCAAGGTCATGGATAATCGCTCTCCATATGGCAACAAACTCAGTAATGGGTTCATCGTCTGCCTGTCGTAAGGCATAGATATTAGAAAATATGGTCTTTTTTATTGATTTTGATGGAAAAGTGTTCTAAGAAGGAGTTGGCCAGCTGCTCAAAGGTATACAGGCTATGGCATGAGAGCATGTTGTACCAATCTAATGCTAGCCCAGTGAGGGATGGGGAGAAGGTATGCAACATAAGAGGGTTACTACTATGAAGCTGGTAGCAGGATGAGCGGTAGTTGCTCATATGTTATCTAGGATTTTCCTTACCTTTATACTTGTCAAATTTTGGTATTTCGAAGCAATAAGGACAAGGAGGAATGGGAATTGATGGGTGAACTTGCTTGTTGCATAGTTCATCATAATAGGGATTTTTTGGCCCGTATCTAGAGGTGTATAGGTTCAAAATTTTGACTTCATATCATAAGAGTTGAAGTTCGGGTGTCATAGGAGTTGAGGGTTGGGCTATGGTAGGCTGACCCTGTGGATGTGGTGGATATTGGTATTATTGTTCTTCATAATACTATGGGGAATACTATTATGCCTGATCATTATAAGGTGGGTACTAAGCACCATGTGTTGTCATATCTATGGGCACACTATGTTGTGGGGTAGGTGCCTATTATGGGTAGTAATATTGCAACTATGAGGCATATGGTTGTGGCACATATACTTCTTGGTTTGGAGCCTGATATACTGGTTGAGCCATGGGTGGCGATGACCAAATTGGAGGAGGCGTAAAGAAGCTAGGTGTAGTTGGTGGTAGTATATGTGTTGGTACTACTGGTGCTAGGGGTGGTCGAGATGAGGTATCAAAATATGGGATCTGTCTCTGCCCTGGAGGGTAGGAAGTAGGGAAGCTAAACTATGTGGAATAGTTTGGTTGAGTGGGTGGGTAAGCTTCTGGTATCGGTCCATAGGTAGGATGGATATTAGTAGTGGGAGCCTAAAAAGGAGTAGGTGGTGGTATCCTAAAGGTCATCATAGGAAAATGTAGCTCTAAATGTTGGGTATCATACACTTCGGATACCTGGGATATTGGTGGAAAAGCTATTGAAAAGGTAGGATAAGCTATCAAAGTAGGAGCTTGGGTTGAGGAAAAAGGATATGTGTACACTCTCAGTTGGGTTTGTACATCTTGTGTCTGAATAGGCTGATGGGAGGTACCCTCAGATATGGTGAAGAATGGATCTTGGGAGGAGGGTGATTGACACTCTTGTGAAGAGTATGGGTGTGAGGTTTGAGGGAATGCTTACGGTTCCTACTGAGTAGGGATTTGTTGTGCAGTTTGGAAGGATGGTTTTTGGATTCCTGTAATGGATGAGGATGGGTCAGACACCATTCCTAAGGTAGGGGTGAATGATGTGACCTCAGGATGGGTACGATTTAGGAAGGAGGAATCATTATCAAAAAGGGATTGAGATAGATTTTGGAAGAAGGGATGTGCGAAGGTGGGTGAAGTAGGCATGACCTCCTCATCTATGGTGAAGGATGAAGGAGGTCGTCCTGGTGCTGTTAGATCACATGGTCACAGAATGTGGTCAGTGTATTAGGTTAGGATGGGGCTGAAAGAAGGGGGTAATCTTCTGGGAGTGAAGTAGCAAGGATTTCACTCAAGGTTGTCATCTCCTCATGAGGCATCATGTGTGTGAATTATATATCAGATTCTATGCATGAATTAGATGTGTCTATGATCTTCTCCTTCATGATCAAAGGAGTAAGAGTGGAATGACTAGAGTAAGGGGGAGGACATTCCTCCATAGAACATGCTTGCTCACGCACTCTACTATGGATAACCACAGTCATAGTGGCATGTGTAAAAGGGGTTTTAGGAATAAAACTTGTGTGATGTAGAATCAACTATGTCTAATATAAGTGTAAAGTAAGTGACATGTTGTGTGTAGCAAAACAATATATAGTGTAATGTGTTGAGACCGGTCTGTGATCATGCAAAAAATGATAGACCAAAATCAATTCTAAATATTGAGAAAATATAGAAGTGTTTTGTTCAATTTGTGTGTTGTGATGTTGATACTCCCTATGTATAACCACATGTAATGGAGTGAATACTCTAGAAAGTCTAGAATAATATCAAACCTCCTGCAACACCCAAAGATGCACAGGATAGAATGGTACCACAGCATGCGAAAGGTGACCTGTATGGAAGGAATAGTAAAATGATATCCTAAAGGGGTGGAATTCACTATGCTGAAGCAAGTTCACAATATCCTCTCACAAGAAGAGGTGGCACTGTCTAAGACCTACTACCGGCATACCCATGCTTTCGCTTCACCCTCGAGTAGACTTAGTCAAGAATTACAGTTACCAATTCCAAAAATTATACTAGCCTTGTGGATGAAGGTACTAATCTTGTCTCACTCTGCAGGTAACTACTGGTGATGAAATCTAGGGCCCAATCACAAAAATGGAGGATTTTTCGATGATGAAATCCAAAAAACCACTCATATGGGGCTGTTAGGTGTCTAGGGGGTGAGCTTATGGAGAGTGCAACTTGATCCACACCAGTCTCAAGCGATGGATTGGGGATGAATTCTAATCTCACCACTTGTTTAAATACCATGTGAGTGTGTGTGGGTTTGTGTTTTGATAATGGTGTATGCAAGGTAAGAAACTAACTAGTTACATTTTCAAAAGAAAACTAATCCTAATGCATTTTTGAAAGCAAATTATTAGATAGCTTATATTATTTGCAAAGAAATGGTCTAGTCCTAAATTCCTTTATAAAATAAATTAATCTACTTTGCAAAGCATATAAACATGCAATCCCAGTGTGTGAAATAAAAGGGGATTAGGAAACCCTGATTTAAACTATAGATTACAACATGCTTCAAAAATTAAATGACATGAAGTAGGGGATTAAGAAACCCTAGTTTTAAACTTTTGAAATGTACATTTATTTTAGTGATAGATGATATAAATGAAGGGGAAAATGAGGTAGGCTTTTTAATACATGAAAACAACTAAAGGAAATCTAAATTTATTTAAAAATAAATTTTAGGAACTTGATGGAAAGTTGCAGGTCTTAAAACTTTAGAGAAATTTAACAATCCTACGAAATTGAAATGGAAGCAAATCTACACCTAGAAATTGTTACTCGACTAGTGCATGATTTGTCCTTTAAAAATATTATAGAAAAGAGGTGTAAAATGAGGCAAACCTACATGCTAATGCTATGGGAGGTTTTATTGGCCCTTGAGAGAGTCACCCATGTGGATTTGAAGGTTTTTGAGGCTTCTATGCTCAAATCACCACCTAGGGGTGAATTAGGCTTTAAAGGCTCAGATATGATATCTGATAGTTCAAAAGACTTTTTGAGGTTGCAGGAAGGCCTGAGAAACCAATATTGTGAGGTTTTGGGGCTCTTAGATGTAAATCACCACCCGAGGAATGAATTGGTGATTGGTTCATGAGGTAGGGGTGAATCCAATTTAGAAGCTCCAAATCTAAAATATGATGGCCTAGGGTGATTCCTAGGGCTTTGGAGATCTCTGTGGAAAATAGATACAGTACCTAAAAACATAGAAAACAAAGAATAAAGTTATATTCACTTGAAATAGTTAACCTAGCATTGTCCATTGTGGGGGTCCCACCGAGCATGCTAGAATGAAATGGGTAGAAAACAACATTTGATAATTTAACACAAAACACAATGATGCATTAAACAAAGAGACTATAATTCCATTGATATTAAGATATATGTGTTACAAGAGGGACATGAGGCCCTTTATCCATTTCTTTTCCTAACAATGTTACAATCAATTTTATGTCTTCTTCAATCGTCCTTCACTGTAGGTGGGCTTCTTTGTATGTGGACCACCGTTGGATTGTTGTTTGTTGGATGTTGCTCTTCCTATTCATATTTGCTCCATAACCTATGAAGAACCTAAAAAAGAGGGTTAGTGTGATGGGAGGCTTGCCTTAGTCAGGCCAGATGGTTATGAAGATGAAATGACCATGAAAATATAACAAAAACTAAAATAAATTATGTAGAAGGTAATAATATGATGAAACAAATCTTACCTCCAAAATATGGAGTGATTTAGGGTGTGTAGATCCAATTCGCCACTTGGGGGTGAACTGAGGCCAGATTCACGAGGCAAGGGGTGATATAAGCTGTGAGGCCTCTTTTGCAAAATCCTTTTGATGGGTCGATTCCTAGGCATATGGGGTGCCTTTGTGTACTGTTGAAATCTGATTGTGTGTGCCAAGAATTGACTATTCAATGTTCACTTTCTATTTCTACAGAGTTTCTATGCTTTATTGAATTTTTGAGAGAGAGATAATTAGGGGTTTAGGAACCACTATTTATAGGAAAATGCAATGTGCAGGTGGGGGAATTAGATAGACTAAAACTAGGTTTGATTCTGACTAGGGTTAGGTTAAGAAATCAAGGTGGCAACATCACATTCTTTATGAGAAATATCTCATCCTCACACATGTGTGAGGATGGATTAGGGCTAATCATGATTAGGAGGTGTTTAAGTCAATTTATGATATGATTAAAAAAATATCTTAAAAAACCCTAATTTCACACATGTGGGAGGATGTAATTAGTGTTAATCAATATTAAAGGTTCTTTTAATCAATTTTACCCTAAAAAGGTGACTTAAGTGAAGTCAACATTAAATTAGATTTTAGGTATTGACTTGTTAATTATTTTGGTCAACTAATACCCCATGGGGACCTCAATTGAGTGAAAATAGCTATCATAGGATATCCCAATGCACGAGATGTGATTTTGAAGGCTTATGAGGGTTTAGGACATGAAATTCGGTGATGTAGTATATGGGAGTCTACACAATGCGATGACAATCTATGGTGATCTACGCATGACTATGACCATCTACATATGATTATGCATGACTATGGAAATCTACGCATGTCTAGGAGGATCTACAATAGTCTACGCTAGTCAATGATAGCCTAAGGGTACCTAGGATGGACTATGTAAATATATAAGTGTCCAAAAGGATTTACAAGTACGTAGGTATAGCAATGTGCAACTTTTGGGTGTCTACAGCTAGATCCCTCACAACTGGGGATCTATGTCCAAACCTATTCCTAAAGGGTAGCTATAAATATTGTTTGCCTATCCATATTAGTCTAGGCACTCTATACTTATGCCTGAAAGAGATCCATCTCTTGTTAAACCCTAATAAGGTCATCTTGCAACTCAGTAATCATATAATCTCATGCTACTAGCTATGCCTACATCCCCTTATCATCCAATTCAGCCTCACCAAGGTCACCCTATATATCCCAATCAATTAAAACTTCACATTAAATAAATAAATAAATGAAAATATAGTCCATACCCATCTCACATCAACTTGAAGAACACAAGCTTATACTGAGAGGGGGGGTGAACAGTATAAGACCACTTTTTACTTTCTTTCCAAACCAATATCAATTAATGTCCTTAATTGCAATAACCAAATATAGCAGTGTGCATTAATAACTCAGATAGTAGTAGTAAGCAAGAGCACAAGTCACCACACACAATTGAGACACAATATTTAACGTGGTTCCCCCAATGTGAGGTACTCCACGGAGAAAATATTTTACTAAAACTTTCTCAATCAATCTCTTTGGGAATCACTCCCAATTACAATGTTTATGGATCTCTATCCAAAGGAGATGTTGATCCCCTAATCTCAAGTTCATGGATCTCTTCCACAGGAGAACTCTTTCCCCTTCTTGCTCTGGCTATGTGATCTTCTAGAAGACTTTGTCTCTCTACTGCACTAACTGGTGGACCTCTCTCCACTTGAAGACTCCTCACTCAGATCTGTCTTCAACTATGCTGGCTGCTGGATCTCTATCCACTGAGACTCTATCCTCTGTACTCTGTCACCTCCAAAGCTCTATCAATAGGCTCACTAAGAACCTGCTCAATAGGCTCACATAGAACCTTCTTAACAAGCTCACACAAAACTTATCCAAAACTGAATAACAAGCTCACACATAACCTGTCCAATGCTGAATAACAAGTTCACATAGAACTTATCCAAATTTTCTCTAGCAATCTCACCAAGAACTTGCCCAAATCTGCTCTAGAAAGCTCACCAAGAACTTGCCCAAATATGCTCTAGCAAGCTCACCAAGAACTTGCCCAAAAATGTCCAAAAATCTATCCCAACACTATCCTCAAATCTATCCCAACACTATCCTCAAATCTGTCCCAAAGGCCTTCTCAAAGGCTCAATCAATCATGCTCAAGTAGCACTCAAATCTCATCCACAAATCTATCAAGGCAAAGCTCAAAGATGAACTCAACAATGAATGGCAATGTACTCTTCAATGGATGACAACAATGATCCATAATGATCTCAACTCAACTCAACTCATAGAAGCATAAAGAGAATTGTTAGAGACTCAATATGTTCTAATCTCAATCTCAACTCAAATCAAATCAACTCAACTCAAATCAACTCATAGAAGCATAAAGAGAATTGTTAGAGACTCAATATGTTCTAATCTCAATCTCAACTCAACTCAACTCAAATCAATCTCAACTCAACTCAAGTCAATCTCATAGAAGCATAAAGAGAATTGTTAGAGACTCAATATGTTCTAATATTACTCTCAACTCAAATCAGAATAATGGAATAGTTTGTTTCATAGGACTTGAACAATCACTTCACACATCACTTGACTAGGCTCAATCAACTCAACTCAACCAATCACCACAAGGGACAACTCTCTCTCACACAACCCTAGTCCAAGTATGTATCAACCAACTCAAATATTTCCAACAATGCTCAACCACAAATCTCACATAACAATGATACTCATGTTCTTTTCTAACTCAAGTTCTTTCACAACCAATGGGCTTCAACAACTATGCTTATACAAAAAAGTTTAAACACAACTCTCAACTTAGAAAACCTTGAAGCATTCAATCAACCACTTTCGAAAAGGAAACCACAAACAATCCTTTTCCCTCCAATGATATTTCAGAAATCAACCACCATAAAAAATCAATAGGAGAATGTGCCCATACCTTTTATGAAGATGAAAAAACCTCTTTGTAAATCTGCCACAATCACAAAATTCTTTTGCCAATCTTCACAAGGGTTAGTAGATCACAAAATAATCAACATTACTCCACTTTTCAATAATCATCACCAAGGCCTTTAATTGCACAACTTCCTTATCTCTCCTAAAACCACTTGTACCATAAAATAAAATAAATCAAAACATTGCATAACCTTTTCACTCCCAAAACCACTTATACCATAAAATAAAATAAATCACAATATTGCATACCTTGTCACCTCATGAAAGAATTAATCCTCTTGAAAAAGAACAAGGCAAACTTCACTTTTGGAACCCCTTTGCAAAATAAGAAATATCTCTTTACACACACCTTATTTCTCCTTCTAAATAAGTTAGTCAAATAGCCCTCGAAATAAGCTTTCCGACGATATATAATATGCCCCATTTCCGAAATAAATTGAAACCTTTACATATATATATATGCCACCCTCCATTAATTGCACATAGGTCGGCCCTCCATTAATTTAAACTTAAACTTTAAACTTTAATATCTTCATCACCGGAGGTCCTTTTTCGATGAAACAAAATTCCACCTTGGATTTTAAGAAAATCCCTTTCCACATAAGCCCACCATGGTTTTAAATAAAACCTTTTATTTTGCCTGCCTTGGTTTTCATAAAAACCTTGTAAATAGCCATGCTTTCCAAAATATCATAAATGCTTATTTATGAAATATTTTGGCCACCAAAACCAAATGTGATCCATGTGACATCAATGATCCATGTGACATCAATGACAACATAAAATGCCTCAAATTAACTCAAATTTCCAACAATCTCCCCCTTTGTCATTGATGGCAACACCTCTAATGCAAACACCACAATCACTGCAAAAACCATCTCTGAGAATCAAAGTTGCTCCCCCTGACTCAATACTCTCTATGGAGGCTGCTCCCCTAACTATTAACTCAATACTCTCTTTGGAGGCTGCTCCCCCTAACTCAATGCTCTCTTTGGAGGCTGCTCCCCCTAACTCAATGCTCTCCCCCTTACTCAAATCTCTCCCCCTTTGACATCAATGGCAAAAGGGACACCTATGGGGCTAAAAGATATGACTCTTAAGCATAGCCCCCTCACCCCCTTCTCTCTTGAGGTGATTAATTTTGGGGTGGGAGTACTTTTACTCCCATATTACATTGTTTCTTTCCTCTATCAACTTCCTTCCATGTTTTTTTGATATCCTTCTCTTGATGAATTACTTGATCTTCTTGTCTTGAACCCTTTTTCTAATTTTGACCTTCTTGCCTTGAACCTATTTGGAATTGAGTCCTACACCATATTGCAATATGCCCAAAGTTATTGCAATTAAAACACTTGATATTGTAGCCTTTGGATGGTGCCCATGTCTTGAATTCTTTCTTGAAATAATTTCCATATCCATTCCTTTCCTGAACCCTGTATTGTGAAGCTCTATTTTCATGACCATTATAACCATGACTTCTGAATTGTGTAGCTCTAAAACCAAAACCATGTTGCTCATTTCCTTTGCACTAAAAAGCTCTATGACCAATCCTGTTGCATGAGAAGCAATGTCCCTGAAAACCATACCTTCTTCCTTTGAAGTTTCTTCTAGCAAAATCAAACTTCTTTGATCCATGGATCCTGCAATGTATAGCCCTGTGTCCAAATCCATTACAAGAAAAACAATATCCTTGAAAAGCCCTTTGTTCATGCCTTGGTTCCTCATACCTTTCTTGACCATTATCCTTATGATCATCTTCAACTTGTGCATTGCATTCTTGAACCTTCTTTGTAGCATCTAAAACCTCTTCCTTGCCTTTCTCTTCAAGAATTTCTTTTCCCTTTGAGCTTGATTCACCTATCTCAAAACAAGAACCAAACTGAATATTTGAAGCCATAGGAACTTTGGAACTTTCCTCACAAATCTTAGGTGCTTCCTTGCTTTCATCTTTTAGAACTTCCTTTCCTTTTGAGTGTGACTTTTCTTGGAAGTAAGATACAACCTTAAAATAAGTTTCCACTCCTTTTTGAATCTTTTCATCTAATGTATCATGTCTTGCCGTTGTTACCCTTAGTTCTTCATTCATCCTCTCTTCTATCCTTTTTGCATTTTGAAGCTCTTCTCTGAGATTACTGATTGTTTGAAGTAGTTCTTCTCTGATTTTGACATCTGTTCGAATCTTGTTTTCAAGATTCCTGTATTCTTCTTTTAACCTTTTGATTTTTGATTTTTGTTTACTTGGCTCATCCTCTTCCTTTTCTATTACCAAAAATGAGACTTCTTTGTTTTCACTACTACTGGAATTGTCACTAGAACTGTTGCTTTCTTTTTCAAATACACTTTCCTTGTTGTAATTGTTGTAGTATGTGCAATCATCATCTATATGCCCAAAATCTCCACATATGAAGCATTTTAGTATCCTTAGACCTTTCTTGTACCTATCTCGCTTGCTCAATGGCTATGGCAAGCTCTTCATGTCTTTCTTCAATAGGCACATCCTCTTCTTTAACTTCAATACCTAGGAATAGGTGTTCTTGCTTTTCTTCACTTATTCCAAAGAATGTACATTATTCTTCATCTGACTGATCTTTATCACTATAATCTGAATTATCACTTGCTTCTACAATGTAGTAAGATTTCTTTGCCAACTTTACCTTGGAATCTCCTTCATAAGTATTCCTCAACTTGGTCCACATCTCATTAGCTGAAGTACATACCATGACCTTTGCAAAATCTGTCTCATGTAGCCCACTCAAAATACAATTCATTGCTCTTGCATTTATCTCAACCAATTTCTTGGTAGTCTTATCTTCCTCGGGATCACCTTCAACCCTATACTCTTTTTCAACCATCTGCAAAACCTCATATCCTTGTGATATCAAGTAGTTCTTCATCCTCATGCTCCAGAAAGCATAATTGTTACCATCAAACAATGGAGCCTTATTTGTAGATAATCCATTCTGTGAAGCCATCTATGTTCTTGTAGAATCTGCCCTCAAGTTGTTAGCCTTTCTAAAGGAACCCGCTCTGATACCAATTGAAGAACACAAGCTTATACTGAGAGGGGGGTGAACAGTATAAGACCACTTTTTACTTTCTTTTCAAACCAATATCAATTAATGTCCTTAATTGCAATAACCAAATATAGCAGTGTGCATTAATAACTTAGATAATAGTAGTAATCAAGAGCACAAGTCACCACACACAATTGAGACACAATATTTAATGTGGTTCCCCCAATGTGGGGTACTCCACGGAGAAAATATTTTACTAAAAATTTCTCAATCAATCTCTTTGGGAATCACTCCCAATTACAATGTTTATGGATCTCTGTCCAAAGGAGATGCTGATCCCCTAATATCAAGTTCATGGATCTCTTCCATAGGAGAACTCTTTCCCCTTCTGCTCTGGCTATGTGATCTTCTAGAAGACTCTGTCTCTCTACTGCACTAACTGGTGGACCTCTCTCCACTTGAAGACTCCTCACTCAGATCTATCTTCAACTGTGCTGGTTGCTGGATCTCTATCCACTGAGACTCTATCCTCTGTACTCTATCACCTCCAAAGCTCTGTCAATAGGCTCACTAAGAACCTGCTCAATAGGCTCACACAGAACCTGCTTAACAAGCTCACACAGAACTTATCCAAAACTGAATAACAAGCTCACACAAAACCTGTCCAATGCTGAATAACAAGCTCACATAGAACCTATCCAAATCTGCTCTAGCAAGCTCACCAAGAACTTACCCAAATATGCTCTAGCAAGCTCACCAAGAACTTGCCCAAATCTGCTCTAGCAAGCTCACCAAGAACTTGCCCAAAACTATCCACAAATCTATCCCAACACTGTCCTCAAATCTATCCCAACACTGTCCTCAAATCTGTCCCAAAGGCCTTCTCAAAGGCTCAATCAATCATGCTCAAGTAGCACTCAAATCTCATCCACAAATCTATCAAGGCAAAGCTCAAAGATGAACTCAACAATGAATGGCAATGTACTCTTCAATGGATGACAACAATGATCCACAATGATCTCAACTCAACTCAACTCATAGAAGCATAAAGAGAATTGTTAGAGACTCAATATGTTCTAATATCAATCTCAACTCAACTCAACTCAAATCAACTCATAGAAGCATATTTTATGAGAACTTCAATATGTTCTAAAATATTCCTATTTTAAACTCAATTCACAAAATTTTCTAAATCTCAACTTCCAACTCCTTATCTAACCCCATAGAAGCATAAAGAGAATTGTTAGAGACTCAATATGTTCTAATCTCAATCTCAACTCAACTCAACTCAAATCAAATCAATCTCAACTCAACTCAAGTCAATCTCATAGAAGCATAAAGAGAATTGTTAGAGACTCAATATGTTCTAATCTTACTCTCAACTCAAATCAGAATAATGGAATAGTTTGTTTCATAGGACTTGAACAATCACTTCACACATCACTTGACTAGGCTCAATCAACTCAACTCAACCAATCACCACAAGGGACAACTCTCTCTCACACAACCCTAGTCCAAGTATGTATCAACCAACTCAAATGTTTCCAACAATGCTCAACCACAAATCTCACATAACAATGATACTCATGTTCTTTTCTAACTCAAGTTCTTTCACAACCAATGGGCTTCAACAACTATGCTTATAAAACAAAGTTTAAACACAACTCTCAACTTAGAAAACCTTGAAGCATTCAACCAACCACTTTCGAAAAGGAAACCACAAACAATCCTTTTCCCTCCAATGATATTTCAGAAATCAACCACCATAAACAATCAATAGGAGAATGTGCCCATACCTTTTATGAAGATGAAAAAACCTCTTTGTAAATCTGCCACAATCACAAAATTCTTTTGCCAATCTTCACAAGGGTTAGTAGATCACAAAATAATCAACATTACTCCACTTTTCAATAATCATCACCAAGGCCTTTAATTGCACAACTTCCTTATCTCTCCTAAAACCACTTGTACCATAAAATAAAATAAATCAAAACATTGCATAACCTTTTCACTCCCAAAACCACTTATACCATAAAATAAAATAAATCACAATATTGCATACCTTGTCACCTCATGAAAGAATTAATCCTCTTGAAAAAGAACAAGGCAAACTTCACTTTTGGAACCCCTTTGCAAAATCAGAAATATCTCTTTACACACACCTTATTTCTCCTTCTAAATAAGTTAGTCAAATAGCCCTCGAAATAAGCTTTCCGACGATATATAATATGCCCCCTTTCCAAAATAAATTGAAACCTTTACATATATATATATATATGCCACCCTCCATTAATTGCACATAGGTCGGCCCTCCATTAATTTAAACTTAAACTTTAAACTTTAATATCTTCATCACCGGAGGTCCTTTTTCGATGAAAAAAAATTCCACCTTGGCTTTTAAGAAAAGCCCTTTCCACATAAGCCCACCATGGTTTTAAATAAAACCTTTTATTTTGCCTGCCTTGGTTTTCATAAAAACCCCGTAAATAGCCATGCTTTCCAAAATATCATAAATGCTTATTTATGAAATATTTTGGCCACCAAAACCAAATGTAATGCATGTGACATCAATGACAACATAAAATACCTCAAATTAACTCAAATTTCCAACACGACTCCACCGCTTGATGAGTCCTATTTCTGGATCATACTAATTATGGGGTACTCTTAGAAGTGCTCCACTTTAGAAAATCAGCTCTCTCCTCTTCACCTCTCAAGTTTTCCAAGTTGAGAATGCAAAATGAGCTCATTTGCCTCATTTTGGGCTTATATAGCCTTCAAAAAAGCATGGTTGTCCCTTGGTGGTATGGTTGGCTAATTGGCTAATTGTCCCACCCTGGGATGGCCATAAACTATGCAGCCATCCCACCCAAGGGTGGCCATAAAAAAATCCTAATAAAATAGCTAAAAAATTTCAAAAACAAGGCCAAAAACCCACCAAAAATAGGTCCAAAATGGTTCAAACTAACAAGGAATCAAGATAGGTCTAAGGTGTAGACCAAATGGTTCAACCAAACCTCATAAGGGGGGTGGAGGTCCAAAGTTCAAATCTCGGGCCTCACCAGACTGAATGCTTGTCCCTTTCTTGGTGCTTTCAGCGTCGTAAAAGTTTTAAAATGATTGTGGCATGGTGGTTATAGGGACAGACAACACAAAGATATATGTGGTGGCTTCTGGGACGGACAACACATAGTACTATGGTAGCCATAAAAACTGAACAGCCTACCCAAATTCATGGTGGCTACTGATTCCACCATGTAAAAAGAAAAAAACAAGGGATCAAGATTAAATCCAAATTATTCATGGATGCTCTAAAAAGTTTTTATTTCACTCCCCAATAAGGCTATTATAGCTGGACCTCTCCATGGTAATGAAGTATTTAGGCTTTCATTGTTGGACATTTTGGGTCCATAAGAGTTTTCATTGATGTTAATATAGAAAGATGGTATTGTTGATTTATGTCAAAACATGAAGTTGCCACTGGTGCCAAGAAGCGAATCACCACTGATGATGAATGGTTGAAAGCTGCAAGTGAAAAGATATCATAGCACACCTCACAATATTATGAATGGTAGATTTGAATGGTTTTTATTAAAACCAAATGTGGCAAGTTAAATGATTTTTATTAAAACCAATGATGTTAAGTTAAATGGTTTTCACTAAAACCATGTGAGCAAGTTGCAAGGTTTTTCTAAAAACCGAGGATGCCCTAAAGTTTGGTTTAAAAGACCAAAGCCCATTTAATTTTTAAATTATAATAATTAAATTATTCAAAAGAATTTAATTTATTATATTTAATAAATTAAATAAGCTAAAGTTTGGGCGCTTTAATAAATTTTGGGTGTATTCTATAAATCTTGAGCACCGGATTATTCACGGGTAAGGTTTGCCCCTCTTCCACCAATATCACCGCATTCTCACTGCCAACATGAAGAAACAAAGGCACATGGTATATAAATACCATAGCCTTATCAAAGGTTAAGCATCCTCTCATCCACCAAAATAATTGATCTTTGAGCTTTGCAAAATTTCTCCTAGTGAAATAGGAGTTCATGCGAAGACTTAGGGCAGCGTGAGAGAAGAAGCCAAGATGTGGCTTGTGGAAATGAAAGGTTGCAAGGGAGTGGAGGCTCCAAGGGAGCATGTGGCTCCACGTCGATGGGAGCCAATGTGAAAGTGCTTAAGGAGAGAAGCGCTTCATGCAAAGCCAAAGTGGTAACATTATTTTATTTGATATTTTATTTTTGACTTAGGCTAAGGTTAGACTTAGGAGAAATAAGGAGGTAAATGGTTTGATTAGTGCCTAAGTTAAAAAGGAGTTTTGTGGGTTTTATAAAAGTGTTAGGTGAAATTTTAATTGGTGGATAAAAGCTCTTTTACCTTAGAAAAGGAAATATTAGTTATTGCATTATTTATTAAAGGTTTTATCTTTAAAATGCAATAATAAAATAAGGAGTCATAAGTAGAAAAGTAGATTGATTTTTGAAGAATAAAATTATGAAGTGGCTTATGACAAATATGTTTGATTGAGATCAATTTGTGATGTCCTAGGGTTTTGAGAAGTGAATATTCAAATTATTGTGGTGTTGGATATTATTTTAAGATTGGAGTAATAAGGTGTATTCATGAATTATTATATGCCTTGTATTGTTAACTAACCTTCTTGAGCTTGGCAAAGAAGTGTTTTATTGTTTTGGCATAGTTTCTTGAAGTTCCTTATCATCAAGAAAAAGGTATGGGCATATTATTCCAAATTTAAGTTGTGTGATTGGTGTTTCTGAAAAATAAGTTTGGAGTGAAAAGGACTTGATTAGGGTTTCCTATTGAGTATGTTGAGTTAATGCTTCAAGGTTTTCTAGAATAAAGAATTGTTGTTAAAAGGTTTTGTAGGTTTGTTTTTGGGGCCATTGGTTGTGTGAAGAACTTGAACTAGGATTTGAAAGAACATGAATATCATTGCTATGTGAAGATTGTTTTATAAGCATTGTTGTTGAAGTGAGTTGTTGAGAAAATAACTTGAACTAGGGTTTGCAAAGATCATGAGTATCATTGTTATGTGAGATTTATTGTTGAGAATTGTTGGAAATATTTTGAGTTGGTGTTTATATGCTTAGACTAGGGTTTGTGAGAAATGGGTGTTTCATTGAGTGATTGGTTGAGTAGAGTTGGTTGAGCCTAGTCAAGTGGATGTGTGAAGTGATTGTTCAAGTTCCATAAAACAAACTATTCTATATTCCAAATTGAGTTGAGAAAGTAATTGAGAATTGAGTTGAATTTGAAGTATATTAAGTCTCTAACAATTATCCTTATGTTTCTAAGAGAGTGATTGAGCATTGTGATGAGTATAGAGCATATTGAGTCTCTAAAAATTCTCTCTATGTTTCTATGAGATTGGACAAGTTATGTGTGGACTTGTTGAGAATATTTGAGGTAAGTCTTTGAGGAGACTTGTGGACTGATTTTGTGTGAGCTTTTGTGGAAGCTTACAATAGAGATTTGGATAAGTCCTTGAGAGGACTTATTGAGTATATTTGATTAAGTTCTAGAGAGGACTTGTAGAGCAGATTTTAGAAAGTTCTAGAGAGGACTTGTAGAGTAGATTTGAGCAAGTTCTAGAGAGGACTTGTAGAGCAGATTTGGACAATTTCTAGAGAGGACTTGTAGAGCATATTTGAGCAAGTTCTAGAGAGGACTTGTAGAGCATATTTGAGAAAGTTCTAGAGAGGACTTATGGAGCATATTTGGACAAGTTCTAGAGAGGACTTGTGGACAGATTAGTGTGAGCTTTTGTGTAAGGTTACAAGGCAAATTTGAGACAAGTCTTTGAGAAGACTTGAGAGAAGAGTTGATTGATTTTTTCAAAAATTGAGTTAAGGTTTAGGGTAGATCCAACAGAGTTGAGTCAAGCCTTGATTTAAGGCTTGAGGAAAAATATCAAGGATAAATTTGTGCTAGATTGAAGGACTATTTTTAGTGCAGATTTGAGGATAAAGTTTGGTGCAGATTTGAGGATAGGTTTGTGCCAGACCAGAGATAGAGATTGAGAAGATTTGTGCTAGACCGAAGGACTATTTTTAGTGTAGATTTGAGATAGATATTTGGAGGTGATAAAGTAGAGATGACAGTAGTCTCTAGTGGATAGAGATCCATTAGCCAGGGTAGTGAGGATAGGTCTTCTGAGTGGGGACAAGAGTCTTCAGTGGAGAGAGATCCACAAGCCAGTGTAGTGGAGGTAGTAGTATTCTAGAGGATCACCATACAGAGTAGAGGAGAAGGAGTTCTCCTATGGATAGATATCCATGAACTTGATTTAGGGGATTGGTGTCTCCTTTGGATAGAGGTCCATAAACATTGTAATAGGGAAAGGATTCCCAAGAGATTGATTGAGAAAATTTTAGTGAAATATTTTCTTCATGGAGTAGCCCACATTGGGTGAACCACGTAAATTGTGGTGTCTCTATTGTGTGTGGTTATTTGTGCATTTCTTTGATTACTGCTGTTGATATTGCTATCTATACATTGCATAATATTGATTTGGAAAGAAAAGTAAAAAGTGGTCTTATACTTTTCACCCCCCTCTCAGTATAAGCTTGTGTTCTTAAATTGGTATCAGAGCGGGTTCCTTCAGAAGAGTTTAACAACTTGAAGGAAAATCTAACAAGAACACAATGGATTCTAAGAATGTGTCCTTATATAATTCAGCACCAGTATTTGATGGAAGTGACTATATATATTGGAGTATGAGAATGAAGATCTACCTTATGGCACTTGGAAATGAAATTTGGGAAGCAATTGAAATTGGATACGATCCCTTAATTAATCCTCCTATAGATAAGGAAGGTAAGCTCCTACAACATTACAATTCAAAAGCAATGAATGCACTTTTGAGAGGTTTGCATAGAAGAGAGTCTATGAAAGTTATGCATTGTCAAAATGCAAAAGAAATGTGGGATAAACTACAAAATATATATGAAGGAGATAAATGTGTCAAGAAAGCAAAGATGCAAAATCTCAAAGGAAAATTTGAAGAATTAAGAATGAAGGATGAGTAAAACATTAGTACTTATCTACTTCGAATTGATGAGGTTGTTAATGCTATGCAAGGACTTGGAATGAAGATTGATGAATCAAATATTTGTGATAAAGTCTTAAGAACTCTTCCAAAAATATTTAGTGAAAAGGTTTTTGCTATAGAAGTTTCAATGGATGGTGATACTTTGAGAAGAGATATGCTACTTGGTATTCTTACAACACATGAGATAAGAACAAAAGAGGAACCAAATCCTCAGAAAGAAGCAACATTCAAAGCAATCAAGAAGACAAAGGGTAAGAAGTCAAAATCAAGCAATGAGTCATCCAGTGATGAAGAAGCAAATTATGGCAGAAGTAATAAGGATTCAAGAAGATCTAGAGATACAAGATCTATTAAATGTTTCAATTGTGGAAGCTATGGTAATTATGCAACTGATTGTCAAGAAGCTAAGAATAACAATGATGAAGAAAAATAGGATCACAAGAACAAGGAATCAGAAAGATACAAACACCAAAAGAAAAGCAAGGATGGACAAAATAGACAAGGAAAGAAGTTCTTCCAAAGGTAAAAGAGGAGCTACTATGCGGATAAGGCAAGTAAGTACTCAAGTGATAGTGATGCTAGTTTTTCAGATAATGATAGAGATGAAGTCCTATTTATGGTTGAAGAAAAAGAACAAGTTAAGAAAAGGACTCCAATAATTCTCAAGTGTTTTAGATGTGGTAACTTTGGACATCTTGAAGATAATTGTACAAGGGATGGTTATAGTTTCAGTGATGATGAATATGAGGATGCACTTGAAGGACCAGATGAAAACCTTCTAATGGCATTAGAAGAAGAAGTAGGTGATCCTATAGAAGACAAGCCAATATAAAATAAATATGTGGACAAAGGCAAACAAATAGAGGAATATTCAGAGAAATATGGATATGATATCAAGGGAGAACTTATTTATGCTCTTGAAATAGTAAAGAAGGTAAGAAATAAAAACTCTAAACTTGAAATTCAGTTTCAAGAATGTGATGAAGAGAGAATATTGCTTATAGAGGATTTAGAAAAATCAAAGGCTAAGGCAAAAAGGTTCAAAGATAAGTTAGAAGCAAAGATCTTAGAATGTGAAAAGTTAGCACAAGAAGTGGCACTACTAAGAGAAGATTTAGAAGACTCCAAATTCAAGCTAAAAGGGTTCAAAAATAGCTCAAAGAACTTGGATAAGTTCATCAAGGTACAAAAGCCTACATCAAGAAAAATAGGTCTTGGATTTGAACAGGTTCAAAAGAAATGGGAAGGAAAGTCAAACTCAAGTTTTGGAGGAGAAGAAACTTCAGATGAAGATAATTTAGAAGAAGACAATGTAAAAGAGAGTGAGACATCTGAGGATGAGTTGGACAATAGAGAGTTCAACAAGAACAAGAACAATGCACAAAGAAGATACAGATGGAACAATAATCAGAATAGGTCAAGAGATACTAGGAGACCAATGAGGTAAAGACAAGGAGGCTTCAATGGAAGATGCTTTTTATATCATAGGTTTGGGCACATGGCTTCATAGTGCAGGACACAGGAAAGACAGGAATATGGGAACAGATAACTTTTCCATGGGTATTGCTACTCATGTAATCAGTTTGATCACAAGGCAATGAATTATAGGGTTCATGATAGAAGAGGATATGGCTTCACTAAGAGAAATACTAAGATATTTGCACCTCCAAGGAATAATAAAATTAAGTGTTATAAGTGCAATAATGATGGTCACACAACAAAGTGGTGTAGAGCAGACATTCTAGAATCAATCAAAAATAGGAACAGGAATATGAACATGAACATGAACATGAACATGGACATGAACATGGATATGAATAGGAACATGAATAAGAACAAGAACTAGAATGTAGACATGGACAAGAACATGGATATGGAAAGAAATAGTTAGAGGAATCAGAAGGATCAGATAAGAAGGAAAGAGGATAAAGGTAAATAACAATGCTTTTTGGGAGTAGAAATACTCCCACCCTAGAATTAACCACCTCAAGAGGAGGTGGGGGAGGGGCTAAGCTAAGAGGCTCATTCTTAGCCTCGAGCCCCAAAGGTGACCCTTTTTCATTGATGTCAAAGGGGGAGATATTTGAGTAAGGGGGAGAGATTTGGTATTTGAGAAAAGAGGAGAGAGCATTGAGCTAGAGGGAGCAATGTCCTAGGGGAGCAGAACAAAGGAAAGGTCAAGTTTTCGGTATAAAGAAGTTGGGTTGCCATAAATGACAAAGGGGGAGATTGTTGGACATTTTGAGTCCATAAGAGTTGTCATTGATGTCAAGATAGAAATATGGCATTGTTGATTTATGTCAAAACATGAAGTTGTCATTGATGCCAAGAAGCGAATCACCACTGACGTCGAATGGTTGAAAGGTGCAAGTGAAAAGACATCATAGCACACCTCACAATATTATGAATGGTATATTTGAATGGTTTTTATTAAAACCAATGGTGGAAATTTTAATGGTTTTTATTAAAACCAATGGTGGTCAATTTAAATGGTTTTTATTAAAACCATGTGGGCAAGTTGCAAGGTTTTTCTAAAAATTGAGGATGCCCTAAAGTTTGGTTTAAAAGACCAAAGCCCATTTAATTATTAAATTATAATAATTAAATTATTCAAAAGAATTTAATTTATTATATTTAATAAATTAAATAAGCTAAATTTTGGGTGCTTTAATAAATTTTGGGTGCATACTATAAAGCTTGAGCATCGGGTTATTCGTGGGTAAGGTTTGCCCCTCTTTCGTCGACGTCACCGCATTCTCACCGCTAACGTGAAGAAAAAAATGCACATGGTATATAAATACCATAGCCTTCTCAAAGGTTAAGCATCCTCTCATCCACCAAAATAATTGATCTTTGAGCTTTGAAAAATTTCTCCTCGTGAAACAATAGTTCGTGCGAAGACTTAGGGTAGTGTGAGAGAAGAAGCCAAGATGTGGCTTGTGGAAATCAAAGGGTGCAAGGGAGTGGAGGCTCCAAGGGAGCACATGGCTCCACGTCATTGGGAGCCAAGGTGAAAGCACTTAAGGAGAGAAGCACTTTATGCAAAGCCAAAGTGGTAACATTCTTTTATTTGATATTTGATTTTTGACTTAGGCTAAGGTTAGACTTAGGATAAATAAGGAGGTAAATGGTTTGATTAGTGCCTAAGTTAAAAAGGAGTTTTGTGGGTTTTATAAAAGTGTTAGGTGAAATTTTAATTGGTGGATAAAAGCTCTTTTACCTTAGAAAAGGAAATATTAGTTATTTCATTATTTATTAAAGGTTTTATCTTTAAAATGCAATAATAAAATAAGGAGTCATAAGTAGAAAAGTAGATTGATTTTTGAAGAATAAAATTCTGAAGTGGCTTATGACAAATATGTTTGATTGAGATCAATTTGTGATGTCCTAGGGTTTTGAGAAGTGAATATTCAAATTATTGTGGTGTTGGATATTATTTTAAGATTGGAGTAATAAGGTGTATTCATGAATTATTATATGCCTTGTATTGTTAACTAACCTTCTTGAGCTTGGAAAAGAAGTGTTTTATTATTGTGGTAGTTTCTTGAAGTTCCTTATCATCAAGAAAAAATTATGGGAATATTATTCCAAATTTAAGTTGTGTGATTGGTGTTTCTAAGAATAAGTTTGGAGTGAAAAGGACTTGATTAGGGTTTCCTATTGAGTATGTTGAGTTAATGCTTCAAGGTTTTCTAGAATAAAGAATTGTTGTTAAACCTTGTTTTATAAGCATTGTTGTTGAAGTGAGTTGTTAAGCAAAGAAATTGAACTAGGGTTTGCAAAGATCATGAGTGTTATTGTTATGTGAGATTTATTGTTGATCATTGTTGAAAATATTTTGAGTTGGTGTTTATATGCTTGGACTAGGGTTTGTGAGAAAGGGGTGTTTCATTGAGTGATTGGTTGAGTAGAGTTGGTTGAGCCTAGTCAAGTGGATGTGTGAAGTGATTTTTCAAGTTCCATAAAACAAACTATTCTATATTATGAATTGAGTTGAGAAAGTAATTGAGCATTGAGTTGAATTTGAAGCATATTGAGTCTCTAACAATTCTCCTTATGTTTCTAAGAGAGTGATTGAGCATTGTGATGAGTATAGAGCATATTGAGTCTCTAACAATTCTCTTTATGTTTCTATGAGATTGGACAAGTTATGTGTGGACTTGTTGAGCAGATTTGAGGTAAGTCTTTGAGGAGACTTGTGGACTGATTTTGTGTGAGCTTTTGTGGAAGCTTACAATACAGATTTGGATAAGTTCTTGAGAGGACTTATTGAGCAGATTTGAGCAAGTTCTAGAGAGGACTTGTAGAGCAGATTTGAGCAAGTTCTAGAGAGGACTTGTAGAGCAGATTTGAGCAAGTTCTAGAGAGGACTTGTAGAGCAGATTTGAACAAGTTCTAGAGAGGACTTGTGAAGTAGATTTGAGCAAGTTCTAGAGAGGACTTGTAGAGCAGATTTGAGCAAGTTCTAGAGAGGACTTGTGGAGCAGATTTGGACAAGTTCTAGAGAGGACTTGTGGATAGATTAGTGTGAGATTTTGTGGAAGCTTACAAGGCATATTTGAGATAAGTCTTTGAGAAGACTTGAGAGCAGAGTTGATTGATTTGTTCAAACCTTGAGTTAAGATTTAGGGCAGATCCAGCAGAGTTGAGTCAAGCCTTGAGTTAAGGCTTGAGGATAGAGATCGAGGATAGATTTGTGCTAGATTTAAGGACTATGTTTAGTGCATATTTGAGGACAGATTTTGGTGTAGATTTGAGGATAGCTTTGTACTAGACTAGAGATAGAGATTGAGCAGATTTGTGCTAGACCGAAGGACTATGTTTAGTGTAGATTTGAGATAGATCTTTGGAGGTGATAGAGTAGAGAGGATAGTAGTCTCTAGTGGATAGAGATACATTATCTAGGGTAGTGAGGACAGGTATTTTGAGTGGGGACAAGAGTCTTCAGTGGAGAGAGATCCACAAGCCAATGCAATGGAGGCAGTAGTCTTCTAGAGGATCACCATCCAGAGTAGAGGAGAAGGAGTTCTCTTGTGGATAGAGATCCACGAACTTGATTTAGGGGATTGGTGTCTCCTTTGGACAGATGTCCATAAACATTGTAATAGGGAAAGGATTCCCAAGAGATTGATTGAGAAAATTTTAGTGAAATATTTTCTCCGTGGAGTAGCCCACATTGGGTGAACCATGTAAATTGTGGTGTCTCTATTGTGTGTGGTGATTTGTACATTTCTTTGATTACTATTGTTGATATTGCTATCTATACATTGCATAATATTGATTTGGAAATAAAAGTAAAAAGTGGTCTTATACTGTTCACCCCCCTCTAAGTATAAGCTTGTGTTCTTCATCCTCTTCCACAAATTATCATTAAAATGATCAAAATCATAGTAGAATTGATAAGGTTTGCAATGGGTAAAACTAACAATTATCCCAAGTTAGTCATATATGTCAAGCAAGTCATATCTTTCATCATTAGTCATACTCTCATTGACTCGTAGCTAGAGGGGGTAGTCATAATAATGATTTCATAATCAAATCAACACTCAAAAGTACAATTTTTATACATTCAAAAAAATCTTTGCCAAAGATAAATTTGCAAGCCTATGCTGGGGTAAACAATCAAAAAATGCAAAAAAAAAAGGCTTGGCCTCCTTTAAGCCTTGGGAATTGATCCTTGAAAATGCTTACAAGGACACAAGAAACCAAGACCAATTATACCTTAAGCCTCAAATTTGCTATGGCAAGCATGACTGAAAGGTATACCAAAATCAATCATTCAACTATGTCAAAACCAAGGATTCCAAGAATGTATGCTCTTTCCATAATGGAGGTATCTAAATTTGGTTAGGTTACTGAATAACCTCAATTATTTAATGATTTAGTCATCTATTTTTTATCAACGCTCTGTTGCACACAATGCATCTCAAAAAGGGGCATCTATAGACACTAAAATCATGTAAATTGGATAAGACTACTATGCGCCACTCTTATAGACATCATATGACCCCATTGGGAAACCCTCAGGGGTTAAGTAGGGATTCCAATGACTTTTGGGAGGGTTTACCCCACTTTTTGGAGGTTTTGGGCCATGTAGCCATGGTCATCCCACCTAGTTATTGCCATAGTTCATGGCCATCCTACCCAAGGATGGCCATCAACAACCATACCTGGGTGGGACAACCATGAACCAAACTCCCAAAAGTTAAAGGGTGAGACAAATGGCAATCAATTACCTCAATTTATCCTACCCAATCACCTAAAATTGATTGGGAGGTTGTCATAAACATCAATACCTACAAATTGGAGGCCTTAAATGGGCAAGCTTTCCCACCCTGTGCATGGCAAGGGCATTGAAAAGTGGTAACACTTGCCCTGCATGCTAGAACTTGCTCCTTTGCACATTTGCCCTATTTTGGCTATAAATTGAGGTGCTCCCACCCAATTTCAAGGAGAGACAATAACAAGAATTTCTCATGAAGTGCTACTCACATTTTTCCTCAACATTTGCCCAAGTATTTTCCTTGAAAACCTCTTCATTCGAAGGCGCTTTCAAGGGCATCCCAAAATACACTAAACTTATTTCAAAACCAATCAATTTTTAGAGTTAGTTTCCCAAATTTGATGACAAGACTTCTAGGAGGTTTATTGACCAAATCCAAGTGGAATTGGTGGCAAAAACCACTCTAGTTTATGGTCATCCCCCCTAGGTATGGTTAGAATGTCTTATTGAAACTCCTAGGTATGGCCACAAAATGACCCATAATTTTGGTCTAATTTCTATTAATATAATTTCTATAGTATTATAATAGCATCATATCCAAATTTGGTAAATTTTTTAGTGGATTTGATGGGTCAATTAGTTTTTTTATGATTGTAAGCTTACTTGTTCCTGCCAGGAATGTACACAAGTTTTGCTAACAATTTCATTGTGATTTCTACTCAGATATTTCTAAAATCACCTATTAAACATCATACTAGAATTTCAAGTCATTTGGAGTTGTTTATAATAGTCACAAATTAATTTTATATTCATAGATGCATATTTTCTATGGTTTTCCTAGTTTTTATCACTAAACGCATATGCTATTAACATCATTCAATCTCTTGTGTGTAGATGTAGGTATTATAGGCATGAGGGAGGAGATAAGAGGTATATTAAAAGAAGCCCAAGATTATATATCAAGTGTGGGTTGCGAGAAGAAAATTGAAGCACACTATTAAGCTCATGGAGTGATTCATTCCCTTGTAATTTGCAATCCGAATGTATCCAAAAGATAAGCCCTCAAAGGGGATGCATTGTAACCTTTTGGAATTTATGAATTAATAAATACAAGGAGAAATCCCCCCTATTTTACTTCAAATTATATAGTTTACATATTTTGCATCTTTCTTTCACATGCTTGCTTAGAAAAGATAGATATCATTTCATTTTCAATACATTTTAAGGCGTGTCATTTTTTGTGCTTCTTCAAAATAATAAAAAATAAAAAAATTGCAAAAATTTAAAACTCTTGTTTGTTTGATGATATTTATTGCTTGATTGGTAAGTAGGCTTCACATTTTCACAAAAACATACTTCACGCATTTGTTGTTACCTTAGATTATGATTTTGACCCGATGCCAAGCTTGAGATTTAACCACAAACCAACCACATTCATCTATGGAGCATTTTTCTCAATATTCTCATCCCATAACTACTTTTGTGGGTAGCCAAGCTGATGTTACATGGATCATGTATCTTGAATTATTCTCTAGACTGTCTCATCTAGCATCCACCTCAAATGTATACATTATGTAGAAGGTAGTCCACACTTCTATACCTGAGATCCCTCACACTGAACCATACACACCTTTAGATGTCCTTAGAGCCTATTTGAGTTTAGCCATCTCATATTTTCCATCCCTTATTATTCCACCCTAACCTATTCCTACTCTTTAGCAGAAACCCACCTATTCACACCCTAACAACACTAGCCATCACTTCATTAACCCCATATTTGAATCCACATCCATGAAAAAAAATCTATCATCATCATCCAACCCATACATCCGAATTCTATCCCACCATACCACTATCTATTCTAACCTATTTTTTGAGGCATAGATTTTGCAAGTGCCAACCTCCATCCCACTTACATCATTTGGATCTATTGATCCTATGCACCATATCATTCCTCATTCATTTGCAATACCCTTCACAACTTATCCTCCACAAACCAACTCATAATATACAAATATCTACCACCCTTGCAACCATGCAACCTCCATCTATGATGGCCATAAAAAAATATTACAACATATATAGAAATTCCTTGCCAATAGTGCCAATCAAAGCATTCACCCCACATCACAACAACAGTAGCAAGTAGTAAAATTTAGTCATTATCCCACCTTAAAACAAAATATCTTTTTGTCTCAAGATCTATATTGGGTATCTCGACCATTCATAATAACCATAGCCACTCATCCATTTAACAAAATCATCCCCTCAACAACTCAATACATAAACATTCCTCCAAATCCATATTATCATCAAGTCCCACTTCATCCACAATTCATCATTTAACAATCTCCATATACCTACACCTACTAAGAAAAGCATCATTAAAGGATCTCAAATTTAACCTTCATCCACAATTCATCATTTAACAATCTCAAAGCATCATTAAAGGATCCCAAATTTTAATTTTTACAAAATTAGATTGATAGCTTGGCTATGCAAATGCCTAGTATTATGTACCAAAAACCAACCTTAATATAGCTATTCAATAATTTGATACATACTTCTATACCATCACCAATATATCTGATGGATTTCACCTTACTAAAGTTTGATTAGTTTAAAGTGGAAGAGGACCCCAAAGAGCATGTAAGTGCATATTTATCAACACATTTTTTAGAATAGAATAAAATGATGCCTTGATGCTCCAAACCTTTCCTCAAACATTTGGGGAAGATGCTATAGAGTGGTACAATAATATTTCATATCATAGCTTCTTTACTTTTGAGCAATTGTTAGATCAATTCTTGGAGCACTTTTCTATGAATGTTAGGAAAAATATAACATTCACCAACTTGTTCAATATATGAAAATTTGATGACAAGTTAGTTTATGATTTTGGAAACTGTTGGAGGGCAATCATTACTAAATTACCATTCTCCCTACCCATGGTAAAATTTACATGAATATTCACAAAGAGTTATTCCAAACCCATATTCTTACTACAACTAAAATAATACTGAACATTCTAAGAAGTACTTACCCAAGCTAGAGTGATTTAAGATATTAAAATCCAAGAGGGCAAGATAAAGTAAAAAAGGAAAGAATGACAAAACAAAGGCCAAAGGGGGAACAACCAGGGCCATTTCAAAGCTAGTAAAATCAATCAAGTGGTCTTGAGCCAACCAAAATAGCAAAATCAACAACCTCAAGTCCAAATTCAATATCCCCCACAACAACAACAATTGCACCAATAGATTTATCAAGTGGTTCCAGCCCCACAAAAACTATATAATCAAGTCCCAACTATCGATAATAAGTAGTGCCAATAGTAAAATCAACCACCCTAAAATTATACACTACTCTTGGAGCCATTATCCAATATATTCCAAAGGTTGTATGAGGGGAAATACATCACATTACCTGATATTAATCCCAAGGATCCCAACAAGCCTCATGGAAAAAATATAAATAGTACCACTATTGTATATATCATCAACAAAAGGTCATGATATAAATGATTGTTATTCATTCAAGGATATTGTGCAAGACTTGCTTGATAAGGGGACTCTAAATATTTATAAATATTTAGCATAATAGAATCAAAACCTTGGCATCTATCAAATACCACTACCTCATCGTGAGGATCAACAACAAGCAATAGGGGCTTCAACTTCTATAGTTCCCCCTAATAAAGTAAATCACATATACAATGCACAATAGTACCAAGGTTTTGTAGGTGCTATTCATGTAGTCACCCATGGTCAAAGGAACATAAATAGAACACAACAATCAAATGAATCAGCTCAAGTGACACTCCTATAGGCAACACCAATGCTTAGTGTACCTCAAAAACCAAACCAAACGAACCCACTTCCACCCATTAACATTCCAATTCAATTATAAAAACTACCTATGACATTGAAGAGTTGATTGACACACATCCTCAAGTTGGCCTTAGTCAAATTATCAATTTATGAGCTCATACAATAATATCCCTTACATAGAGAGGCATTGATGGGTATCCTAAACTTCGTCAAAATTTAGACTCAAGATCCCAATGATTTTAAAAACTTTGTAGAGAGTTTTCAAACATGCATGGACCCCTTTATCACATTTTATGACATTGAAATCAAGACAATACCATCAAAATCACTAGATCCTCCATTGCATATAATTGTTTATATTGATCAAAAACCATTTAAAAGAGTGTTGATCGATACTGGCTCTTCAATCAACATCATCACCACCACAAAAATTCAACACATCAATCTACCACCATCTCATATCACAAAATCAACCTTCACTTTTAAGGGTTTCAAGGATGCTCTATGATCTATAGTAAAAACCATGGTACTACCTATAAGAGCGGGAGTTAAAATAATTCATACTTTATTTTACATCCTAGAGGGGGCTATGAAGTACAACATACTTCTTGGTCATCCTTGGATTAAAAAAATAACGTGTATTCCCTCAACATGACATCAATGTTTGAAAAATGCACATGAGGGGAAATCCATTGTATTCCTGTAGACACTGATCCTTTCAAGTACTACAATATTATTTCAAACTCCTAGGAGCTATCGCTTCCATCCACTCATCTATCCATAGCTCCCCTAACCACACCTTCCACTTCACATCAAAACAATTCATCCAAAGCATCCATACCAAAAGCTCTTCCTATCACTAATCTAAATTATGCTTTAAATTTAACATCACATCACATTATTTCCATATTTCATCATTCATTCCAATCTCAACCATTCATATTTGGTCAGGTCCAATCACAAAATCTGACATCTACACTAGGGTATGAATCTCTATATCACAAAGTCAGCCTTCTAGTGTTTCACAAACACCTATAGTCATCCACAATCCTTCACCACATGCTCTATTAATTTCACAAACCCCCATCATCAGTTCATCTTAACCTAAACATCCAACCAGTAGTCACTCTTTTTAGTAAACTCTATTACCACCTTCACCATATACCATATCATAGATAGGGCCACCTATCCAATATGAACCATTATAACATTCACCATTTTATTTTCTCGAGCCTCAAGTAACCCTTGAACCCTCTTCTTCTCCACATAAGTCATCCATGTCAGCACCCACACAAGTCATAGTACATCTCGCTAATCCTAGCATTGATGAGTACATGGTTCAAGATGTCACAATCACACTACCTAACATTGAAACTGTTAAGGATTACAATCACCCATGATACCCACTTATAGCTATAGATATGGTGTATAACATGGGTTCAACACCAAATAAAATCAACTTTATGCATGGAGGAGTCAATTCATCATCCGATCCACATCCCCTTAAATAACCCTAATAACCATTTTGTGTCAATATTGAATACATATCCAATCCAAATTTTCCATTATGATACTTTCTTTGAGCTAACTAGAAAGGATGTGTCCTAGGATAACATGAATAGGGAATTCATGACATCATCAAGCCCTACCACCATGAAGCACATGATCGCTCTGGCTTAGGATACATGTCATTATCTTCTACTACCTCTTTTGAACATGCATTCCAAAAACTCATCTTAGATTTTAAATAATATAGTGAAGAAAGTGAATATAGTGATGCTAGTGATGATGAGTATGTTGACCCTGAATTTACATCTCATTTATATGAGAATTTTCCAAAAATGAGACCCCATGTTGCATTGATAAGTATCATTTTTTACATCAACTTCGAGGTGACTTGTATGAGGAGTATGAAGTAATGTCGATCATCTCAAATAGCTCTCAATAAGAGTTAGCTCAATTACTTATCTATATGTTTTATCTATCTATATTATTTTGTATATGCTTCTTCTATTCTCTCTTCTTCTTTCTATATATGCTTTTCCTATTTTCTTCTTTCTATATGTTTTTTCTACTATCTATGTTCTTTCTACTTCTTCTATTCACTTTACTTTGCTCTTCTCTCCAATTTCTATTTTGTAACTTAGAAGACATAAATATTCTCTATAATTTGTAGGAAGCTTCACAAACTTCTATTTCTAATCATCTTTGTTGTTCTTTTCTCTTCTCTATTTTGTATTCTAAAATATTTTAATGTTCAATAACTTAGGTCATTACCTAAAAATCCAATATGATTCTCCTCCTTACTAGAGAATATAATATCTCATCAATGAGACTTTGTATGTCCTTGAATCTCCAACTATCTTTTGATATGGTTTATATCAATCTATCAATCAATACCAAATATCCAGATTTTCTTCTAACCTTTCTATCAATATAGCTGAGTCCTAGTCTTCATATATTTTTCTTCAACCTAGTAGAAAGACCCTAACCTTTTCTACTCAATATGATCTTAATATATAGAGTCTAAGTCTCACAACCTTCAAAGTGGATAAAATCTAAATCAACTTTATCAAATATGGATAAAGTTGATTTATAATGGTGGCTAAATAAATAACTCTATCAAACTAGATAGTGTTTGGTGGTAGCTTTGATACCACTATTGGTTTTTTAAGCCTTTACTATTACAAAATATCATATGTTATCTCATAAAATCATATATGTCCCAAAATATAAGATATCCACAATATTAATATCAAATATAGTAATACAATGAGTAAAAGTATACGGGCAAATTAATAAATCTATAAAGGCTTATAATAAATTAATTAAAATTTATTTATATACTAAAATATTAATGTAAATAATCTAAATCATTCATGTATTATGTACGAAGAACAAATTATAATATTAATTTCTCAGAATGTATAAAAAATTTATTGCTCCTCTTCCCATTAGAACTCTGAATATCAATTCTTGATTGACTTCACTTCATTTTTTCTAATTTCCTATGGAGAATCATTTGCATAATATATCCATAGTAATGTGACTCTTCACATACTTGATTATTGCTCTCCATATGCCAAGTCTCTTAACTCTTGGTTTATTAGCTTACCACTTGCATACTAGATGGAAACTTAACTCTAGGTACTTATAGATGTGATTCTTACACTTCTAAAATACTTGTGCACATCTTTACTTTACATATTTTCACTCTCATATATAAGACACTTGTGGACATTTACTCAACCTACATGTACACTCTAACTTACATGACATTTGTACATTTCCTACACATTCATACTTAGATAAAAGGGATATATAACCACACTCTCAACTATAGACTCAACCCTAATCTATTACATATTTACAAATGTATCATGAAGGTACCATAGGGATATATTAGCATATACAAAATAATTTGATATACCACAATAGAAAGCAATTATTTGTGTTATATCTTGTTCCTCTATATCCTCCATTCTTATCCTTCCTCTATGTGTGTCCCATTTTTGTTTAAGTAAACATACTATCCATATTTAGTTTTAGTGTCATATGGGTCCTTAGACATGTAAAAGGTGTTTGCAAAGTCTAAAAATTATTAGAGGTTGATAGAAAGCCTTATGTGGTTGGACATGAGAATACTGTTTCTATGCAAATATAGTCTATAATGGTGTAAGTTCTGCATATACATTATATGAGATTATTTGCCTAGGCACATAGCCATCTATGAATGGGAAATGAAATGAATTCCAAGACCTATGTTGTTGTTTTTGGATTCCAAGGTAGACAATAAGGCCTCATTATATAAGGGTTATTTGAAGCTTACCTATTTTGGGTTTTCCTTTTTTTGGTGTTATCTCTTTTAGTCACCTTTTTTATGTAGAAATTAAACTCTTAATGTCAGATTCTACTTTCTTATGTGAGCAAAGATGTTCAAATCCCTATGATGTCCCAAAGTGTATCTTTATTCTATTTAAATAACCATAATTGAATGGATTTCCCTTATTATTTGATTTTGAGTAATGATGTTACTATCATAAAATATATGTCTACTAAGGCTAGGGATGAGAATGGTTTATTGATTTAGATTAAGGTTATTCAATGAAAAAAGACTCTTTCCATTAAAATAATACTTTTACAAAAGAGTAGAAGGCCTAGAATACGTAGAAACTATATCATTCATAGTGAGACTTTAATAAGTTGAATATGTGTGGACTGAGTAGTTTTAAATCTTAATATCAAATATATTATCCATTCATAGTAGCACCCATTATAATGGATCCAAAATTTTGAGTTAGCTACTAGTGTTAAGATAGCATGGTTAATATTTATAAAAAAGAGGGTTGCATTGGCTAATATATATACTCTATTGTATAAAGGCTCCTTTAAGTTGTTTTGGAGTAAAATCTATGGATGTTCTTGAAAATCCATGTCAAGCAATATCTTATTTCTACAAATAAATTTTGTTTAGTGTTAAAGATATGGAATTTTTATCTAACATTTTATAAAAACTAGAAGTGTCATTATTGATTCAATGAATTCACCAACAAGAAGGATTTTCATATGTTCTTGTTCAAGACAAACAAAAAATAAATTTATTTGTAGAAATAAGATATGAATTTTTTGGTATCCATCACTTGATAATCTTAAACTTCATGATTTTTTGCAATGGATCTCTCCATATTCTAGGATACCTCCTTGGAGAAAAAATACATTTTTTTCATATTTATGATCTTAAGAATCAAAGTTTTATCAAAAAATATAAGGTGAAGCAATAATGTAGTGGTTGCACTTGCCAACATCTAGTACGAATCTCTTGGATGATGTCATAGATATTCACAAAAAAATTAGGGATGAAAACACAAAACATAATTGTAAGGTAAGGGGGACGAATGGAGAAGTATTTTTCTCAAACATTCTTCATTGATAATATTTGTAAGTCTTTAATATCTCAAATATATCATAAAATTGTTTGGACATCTTATTTCATTAAGAGTTGATTAATAACTCTCACTAATCATTTTGAAATATAATTTTCTAGATATATCCTACAACTATATTATTATTATTATTGGGTTACATGGGATTGAAACAACCCCATCTCTATCACATCATCACCACATAGTGGTATTGCAACAAAGCTTGGATATTATCCATGTATCATTTAGCAAGATTCGAACATGGGTTTCCTCCATACGTTTTTATGAGGGGTCTTAGTCCTCTCATATTGAATGGGATTTGAACCATGCATCTTCTTCATAGGTTTTTATGATGGGTTTTAGTCCCTTCATATTGAGTGGGGTTTGAACCTTGGACCTTCCAAAGAGAAACCAAAACCCTTACCATTGTAGTAAGCTTGCAACTTATTATTATTATTATTATTATTATTTCATTTTTTCTTTAATTATTTGATCAATTTTAATAGTGAGACAATAAATTAAACCTTTACTCAAAGTAATGGAAGTTTTATAATATTCAAAATTGACTAGCCATAACAATGTTATATAGTTAACTCAAAGTCTTGCAAAGTTCTACCAATAGTTAGACTTGCAAAACTAAAATGTTGAAAATGCAAACTTAAATAAATTCACTTGGTTGTAAGTGACTAAGAATTAACCTTGAAAAATTTTACAACTCATAAATAATTATAATATTAATAAATTTAAAATATTTATAAAAATATTTAAATGTATGAAAATATCGACATTAAATATCATAAAATCTGTAGGAACTCTTATCCAATTAATATAAAACTAAAAATAATACAATTGTTGTAATATATCTTATTCATGTTTGATAAATAAATGTTGAAATAAACTTTACTTTACATATAAATTTAGAAAAAAACTTGAATGACCGTATAAATATATTAAACATCTAAAAAATATATGTTCAATATATTATTTAAATTTAAAAATATTATATATCAAATAATATTAATTCAATTTATTATTTTAAAATATTAAATATTAATCATATTAATAAAGATTAAGATTTCATTTTAATAGAATAAATCAAATTTGAGATAAATAAATAAATAAATAAATATTAAAGTAATAGAAATTCCAATCAACCGAAAAACCAATTTTATTCACTTGTTCGTATATGAAATGAAGACAAAGTATGCGACAACAAGTTACAACAATAGAAATGTAGAGGCCCATTTATTTTCTGCTACTAGAAACACCGTAACATCAGATGACATAACACACAAACAACAAGAACCGTTACTCCACTTCTATTGCATGACAAAACATGCTTCTGTTCCGAGTTTCACACACAGTATTGATAGCAAGCACACCTTGGACCATCCGCCTCGCAAATTACAATAGGTGCTATCGACCTACTTTGACATATTTTACTGCAGCTAGTTTCGGTTCCGCATTTTTCAACGGAAATATAGGCTAGAGGTTTGAAATTATTCTGACCCTCGACAACCTTCACTTGCATCTCTGCACTCAGATATACACATCAATTATCATTATCATTATCATTTTCCTACGATTAGAATTAGGATTAAGACATTTTCATATTCTTTAAAAACCATCCATAGAAAAACTTGTGCATTACATTACAAATGAACATAAACTCACCGAAGTTCATGAAAAGCACCAGAAACAACAATACAGCACTCACACACCCTCTCCTCCAATTCTCAGTTGTTGCCATTTGTTCTGTGTAATTTTCTGAACAAACAAACTTGCTTAAAATTATAGACACGAACAGCAGAATACAGATATGAGCAACCCTAAGAAGAGTAGAGCATGCATGGATGAGAAGTGATCACACTCCCACCTTTATACATCAACCACCTTAATTATCACGTGCCTATTTCCTAATTTTATCTATAGAAATTATTTAATATATATATTTGTGGGTACATTCATAAATTCGATTCGATTCTGAAGATGTTATATGTTCCTTCCGATACAAAAAAAAAGTGTTGTCGCTTGGGTGATCAAAATTTATTAAATTTTAATTAAAATAGGTTTATGTTTTACATTTTTATATTTAAATAAATTATTAAAATGAAAAATATTTTTTAATGTTATAAATTTTATAAATTTTTAACATAATTTTTTATTATTAGTATATGTTTGGATTACAATGAAATTTAAAACTTGTTAAAAAATACTAATACATTAACTAAGCTATAATTAAGCTCATGAAGATGAAGATCATATATGTAACTCCATGCTAAATTTAACTGAGTTAACTGTATGGCAAATTTATAACTATGTTAACATCGCTCATTTCTGATCTCGTATATTAAAGATCAGATTAGATTTAACTGAGTTAACTGTATGGCAAATTTATAACTATGTTATAATTAGCTCATTTTTGATCTCGTATATTAAAGATCAGATTAGATCGCATTCTAGGTAACTGCATGCCATAGCTGTTACTCTGACTCAGGGCTAAAATTAAAAAAAAAAAATTACCTGTAAATAAGAATTTTTTAGGACGGTTAAATTTTTTATTAATTTTTATTTTGTTCTTTAAAATTTTATTTAACTTTCAATTTTTTTTAAAATATGAAAACGACTTATTCATATTACCAATCCTAATAAAAATCATAAAATCACAATCCAAATATATATTACTATTTCAACAAAACTTTAAATAAAAACACAGCTAAGAGGTTTGTTCTAAGGCATTTCCTAGGCCTTAAGTCTCTATTGAAGCTATATTGAAGCTATCAAAAATATCGTGAAAATGCTGAAAGTATGGTCATGAAAATGGCGATAAATTTATTAATTAATCAAACCCGTTGCTTCTACAAAACCATCCTCTCAATACCAAACATACAATCAAAAATCTCAACATCCTATGATCCAAAATGATGTATGCATAACATCCAAAATAGATGTATGTATAACATTGAAATCTAAAACAGTCAAAAATCTCAACATCCTATGATCCAAAATGATGTATGCATAACATCCAAAATAGATGTATGTATAACATGGAAATGCTAAAATAGATGTATATATAACATCAAAATGCACAGTACATACACCTACGTACACTAAAAGTAAAAACATCCAATATATATTGTCCAATGTTTATTAATTTCATTCGAACTACATATATTTGTCACGATATCAAATATAAACTGCCTAAGTCTATATATTGATCTTTTTGTATTTTTTTTGAAAAATAATTCAAATCTAATACAATAACTCTAAAAAAATGAGGCAATTCTTATTTTACCACTGGAAATAATTTAACTTTTGATAAGATAAGTGGTATTCCTCTCTATACTCTTTTACTGAATTCATAAAATGTATGTGTATTGTGCACTAAATCAATATCCTATATGCCAGACATTGTTTTGTGGAATATTACACTGAATTTTGTGTATTTTTTGTTATAACCTGGATGCTCTAAAATTTGAAAATTGAAACCACTTAAAAAATTCAAATTTTATACTGAGCATAACTAGATAGGTATCAAGTGGCATTAGTTTAAAACAAACATAGAGATTAAAAAATAGAAACCTCACCTTTGAAACTGTGTGGGTAATAAGTCCCCAAATAGAATACCTTCTTCAGATTTTTTCTTTGCATAAAGTGAAACCTTTATGCAAAAGCAGCAGAGCTAACCTTGTCTTGAGTAGTGAGATGTAGATGGATAAAACTACTTTCACACATTTCAAAATAAAAAATTCTAATGCCATTTTAAACCATAACACCATATGCTTGTCAACTATCACATCTTTATTTCATTATAACACCATAATGCCATTTGAAGTTTCATTATAAAACTTTCAAAAAATAAAAATAAAATATAATGTCTGTCAACTATCACATCTTTATTTCGTTATAACACCATAATGTCATTTGAAGTTTCATTATAAAGCTTTAAAAAAAATGAAAATAAAATATAATTAAATTTAATGTCTATCCTACATGTAGTTATTATTCCACCAATCGTTAGTGAATGCAATTATTTTCGTTAGTTAGACAATAATAACTACTCAATGAGGATTAAAATATAATTTTCTAGATATATCCTACAACTATATTATTATTATTATTGGGTTATATGGGATTGAAACAATCCTATCCCTAGTGGTATTACAACAAAGCTAGGATATTATCCATGTATCATTTGGGTTTTTATGAGGGGTCTTAGTCCTCTCATATTGAATGGGGTTTGAACCTTGGATTTTTTCCATAGGTTTGTATGAGGGGTCTTAGTCCTCTCATATTGAGTGGGATTTGAACCTTGGACCTTCCAGAGATCAAAACCCTTACCATTGTAGTAAGCTTGCAACTTATTATTATTATTTCATTTATCCTCTAATTATTTGATAAATTTTAATAGTCCAAAATAAATTAAACCTTTACTCAAAGTAATGAAAGTTTGATAATATTAAAAATTATTAACAATGTAGTTAACTCAAAGCCTTGCAAAGTTCTACCAATAGTTATACTTGCAAAACTAAAATGTTCAAAAATGCAAACTTAATTAAATTCACTTGGTTATAAGTGACTAAAAATTAATTAAGAAAAAATTTACAACTCATAAATAATTATAATGTTCAAATAAATAATCATAATATTAATTAATTTAAAATATTTATAAAATTATTTAAATGTATGCAAAAATTAACATTAAATATCATAAAATTTGTAACTGTTATTCAATTAATATAAAACTAAAAATAATACAATTGTTGTAATATATCTTATTCATGTTTGATAAATAAATATTTGAGTAAACTTTATTTTACTTTTAAATTTATTAAAAAAACTTGAATGACCGTATAAATAGAATAAACATCTAAAAAATATTCAAATAATATTAATTCAATTGATTATTTTAAAAATACTAAATATTAATTATACAGAAATATAGCATGATTAGGGTTCTAGTTTAATAAAATAAATCAAATTTAAAATAAATAAATAAATAAATAAATATCAACAGAAAATCCAATTTTATTTACTTGTTCGCATATGAAGACAAACTATGCGATAACAAGTTATAACAATAGAAATGTAGAGAAATACTGTTGGAGAAAATGTTGTCCACCTTACAATAGATTTAGTTGTTGTACAGGTCCAACATGGTGACGGGAATCCGGTAGAAAGGCATTGAAAATATTTATGCTAAGGCTGTTGTGGGCGAGGTATATCTTATGGAGGCAACTGTTTATTAACCGCCTTCATCCAGCGGTCGTAGCCCTGGAGATCTGGGCCCATTCCAAGACCTGCGGCGCCGTACACGCGTACCTCCCTAACTGCCACTTTGTGCGTGGAGGGTCAAGTATCATAGATAAGTGAAATGAAATTTCAATTATAGAATATGTCATTAGATTTGATCACATAGAACATATTTTTTAACTATAGAACTTTTGGAATTAAAAACATTTCTTCAGAGAAAAAATGGAATATTATTTAAAATATACATTTATAATGTGCTTAAAAGAATTTTGTACAAAGGTGTTATCTATTGACATCTTCATAGTATCTTTATAGTGGTTTTTATGACACCCATAATTTATAGTGGATAATAAGTTTTTCTTTACCTGTATACTCATGAAACAAATAAGAGAGTGAATAGTAGCAATTTATTTTAGTATATTTGAAAGTTACATTGATTGGTTATCTATGTAATTAGATAGGATGAAAAAATAAACAAGAGAGTGAATACTAGTGATCTACTTTAGTATATTTGAAGGTTGCAACAATTGCTTATCCATGCAATTAGATAGGATGAAAATATTATCATAAAGACATTTATCATTCTTGAAGCAAAGTGAGGGCAAAAAAACATAGACAATCATGAGCATGACCACATAAACCAACAAGTTTCCTTTGAGAAGGATCACACAACTATGAGCAAGCTCCGTAAACCAACAAGCCTCCTCTTTGCTTAAGTACTCTAAGAGTACATAATTTTCCTAGACACAAAAGTAAACCAACAACAAACCTCCCATTTGCTTAAGTACTCTAAGAGTACATAATTTTCTTAGACACAAAGGACTGATTCAAAGGTGCAAAAACCAAAGAGTGATTTTATTGTTCTTTTTACACTAAGGGGATGGTGATATGTTATCCCAAATAATGTAATAAGGGGTATGTTATCAAATCTTATTACATTATTTATAACTGAGTTATAGTTAGCTCCTCTTCTAATCTCGTATATAACTATATTTAAATATTTGCAAATTAATTGTATAAAGTGAGTTTTATCCCAACAAAAACTTTAAAATAATAGACATTTCCTCAATTGAGAGAAGAATTGATCATATTTTCAACATTAATTATAATGATAGGTTTGAAGTTCCTATTATTTAATAATTTTGATTCCAAAAAATAATTTGGATGATGATCATAAACCATAAGTTTTGATTTCCTATTATTTAATAAATTTAATTTAAAAAAATTAATTTGTATGCTCACATTAATTATATTTATTTTTTTAAAACATAGAATTAAATGTATTAGATATTTTAACTAAATAACACATTACATATCAATTAATTAAATATATAATATATGTAACTTTATTTATTTTTGGAAAGAAATATAAGATTAAAAGAAAACATCAAATATTTTAACCTCATTATACTCATGGTTATTATAAAAATATTACATTAAAATAAAAATTTAAATCCTATTATTTAAAGTCCATAATGGTTTTCATGGGACCTCACTTGGATCCAACATTCTTAGCTATATTGTTTTTCATATCTCCATAGTCTTTCAAAGTATTTCTAACATATCCATCACTCTCAATTACATTATTCTTTATAGGAGCATAGCCTTTTAGGGTACATTGATCAAGCACTCACAACCACTTTATCTTTTATAGCTATATAGACCTCACTTAGACCTAACATTCTTAGCTATAATATTCTTCATCACTCCACAAATAGTTCTTTTGCTACTATACAAATGAGGATGTCATATGATTGACATTTTAGGCCCAAATTTGGCTCTTAGAAAATATCACTAAAACCTTAAATTCTAGTATGGCCCTTGGTTATGGTAGATACTATTTCCCTTCCCTTAGAGTGGATTTTGTTTCTAAAAGGTACTCATACCTTGTTGTGCCATCTATTTCTCATTATATACAACTTTTGTTCTAATTACATCAACAATTTTTATCGAAAAAATTTAGGGTAAGTATGGGTTTCTGAAAGGGTCTTGTTCCCTTGTACCAACATTTGAACTTAAGTCTCTTAAATAAAAGCCCAAAGGTAAACTACTATAGTATCCCCCAAGAATTATAATTTTAGGGTAAAAACAAGTTTATAGAAGGGTCTTATATCTTGTACCGAGGTTTCAACATGGGTCTCCTAGATGAAAACCCAAAGAAATCATTATGACATTCCTTAAATGACTATTTTTAAGGTAAGTACAAGTTCTTGAAAGGATCACATTCCTTTATACCAAGGTTTGAATTTGGGTCTCTTAGAAAAAACCCAAAGACATATCACGATAATGTCCCTTAAAGACAAAAGTTTTAAGGTAAAGAGAGGTTTTTGAAAGGATCACATTCCTTGTATTAAGGTTTGAACTTGTGTCTCCTAGATGAAAACCTAAATACATACCAGTACTATATCCTTTCAATGACCAAAATTTTTAGGATAAGTATGTTTTTTCTTTTTTTAAATTATGTTCCCTTGTATAAAGGTTTTGAACTTGGGTCTCTACATAGACTTGAAACTTTAAAAATAATAATATTAATAAAATACATTCAAAAGAATAATCCTAATATACCTACCTTTATAGATAATTTTTTTAGTTAGCTAAACCTATAACATTATGACTTCTTTACTCGAGTTTTTCATACAATAATCACAATAATTAAATAAAATTTTTATGATTTAATATTTATAAGTATAAGGATTTATATAAGTTTATTTAATCATCTTAACCTATTCTCTTACATTTTATAACAATAATAAAAAATAAATAAAATTTATATAAGAAACATAAAGCTAAATCCCTTAAATATTTTAACTCTAAAATACATCTTCCTTATAATTTATTACACATCTTCCTTATAAATAGTAATCTTAATACCTCAAATTTTTTAACTCTACTACACATCTTCCTTATAAATAATAATAATACCTTATTCCATATTTCATCATTGGAATTTTATTCAATATTAATACCTATCTATATATCTATCTAATCAATTCATGATAACATTCCAAAATTTGATTAGATAGGAAAGTGTTTTCCTTGAGTGAGCAAAAAGAGAGAATATGTAGTTATTAAATTTTAATTTAAATATGTTCATATTATAAATATTAGTAAAATTATTTAAATTAATTTTTGATATATTTTTATTTTGGTATTACTATATATTGTTAAAATGAGATATATTTTTTAATGTTATAAATTTTACCATTATTTGATTAATAAATTAAATTATAAAAATTTTCAATTTAATGTGTAAAAATTGAATGTGTAATTTTAATCTATTATAAATAAAAAATAATGACACTAAATTTATAAAATTTAATTTTATTATTAATATATATTTGAAGTGTAAAGCGATTTAAACGTGGTTAAGAAATATTATTATATTAATTGAGCTATAGTTAGTTAATAAAGATTAGATTATATATAACTCCATGCAAAATTTAAATGTATGGCAAATTTAGTATGTTAAAGATCAGATTAGATTGAATTATATGTAAATACCGGATTCTATATAATTGCATTTTATAACTGTTACACTGACTAATATTAATCAACACAATATATTTAAATATTTGAGTAATAGATATTATGCTAAATAAGATTATACGTATAGCATACAAGATTAAATTATTAAATGTATATATTTAAATATTTGATATTTATAAATTAAGTAAATAAAGTAGATTTTATTTTGACGATCAGATTAATCTGCCGCCGTCGTATGCTTCAACCCCAATATCGGCGACGAAATCCAAATCCAAATCCAAATCCAGCCACCTGATGCTCCGCTCGCTGCAAATTTTTGGCATCCTCCCGGTAATCTTGTTGTTCGCCAGGTTTATGAATTCCAGGCGAAAATATTGTTGGAGAAAATGTTGTCCACCGTGCCATAGATTTGGTTGCTGTATATTTAGTTATCAAGTTCGAAATCAAATTCTACATTTTTGAAATTCGAAAAAGATTTCACATGTTTAAAAATTCGAAATAAAATTATATTTAAAAAAAAAAAAAAAAATTATTTTTATATAAAATTTAAAAATATAAAATTATAATATTTAATTTTCATAATTTTTTTTTGAAATATATACTTTAAAATATTTTAAAAATATAAACAATTTTATAAATTTATCTAAACATACTTATTTTTTAAATGTTTAAATCAAGATAAATTATAAGTTTTTAATTCATTCTATACATATATTAACACATAACTATTATTGTTGTCCATTCTATTAACTGATAATAAAAAATTAAAGATTTAAAATAATTGCATCCAACATAATTTATACAAGACATAAATCATTTTTTTTAATACTATTATATTGATATGGTCAAATTTTCTCTAAAATGTTCTGAGTTTTATAACTCACTTAATAATTTATTTAAAAATTATAACCTACTAAATTGTTTCATTATATTTTATAATTCATTATATTTTTATAAAAAAATCACTCAGATCTTTCCTCTAAATCAGAGAGTGCATACATCCACAGTAAATCAAATCAAATGATTTTAGGTTTTTTTTTTTTACGAATTTAAGATTTATTCGTGGAATTTATTCATTTTTTTTTTCTAAAACATTTTACGAATTTGATAACTAAGACTGTACAGGTCCAGCATGATGACGGAATCGGGTAAAAGACGTTGAAAAGATTTATGCTCAGGCTGTTGTGGGTGAGGTAGACCTTCTTGAGGCGACTGTTGACCGCCTTCATCCAGGAATCGTAGCCTTGCAGATGTGCGCCTTTGTGCGTGGCCCAGTCGAAAACCTGCGGCACCCTGTTCTGTTCCTAAGATTTCTCCAAATGGAAGCGCTTGGCCACTTGGAGGGCATGGAAGTGACAACGATAGAGCCCCTCTATGCCGTCAAATGAATGGGCGCCACCATACACGCGTACATCCTTAACTGCCACATCCCAGGTGGAGTCTAACATCTATCGTCGGATGGCCACTAAGACCATTAATTACCAGAGCTTAGATAGTTGGTTGTAACCACACTAACAATTTGTTGTTGTTGATCTGTTTTTTTAGTAATATTTTTTATACATATTTATCACGAGGATTGAACTTGGGTCACATTACCACGAGAATTGAAGGGTCACATCACCAATAATACAAGTAGCGTCCTTGTTAGTAAACCACACTCACATGGATATTGACCCGGCTTTTTAATAACTTTCAAGCTTTCAAGCTAGCTTACCTTTCAAACATCAAACTTATTCCGTTGTTGTTGACCCCACTTTTTAGTAACTTTCAAGCTAGCTTACCTTTCAAACATCAAACTTATTCCCTTTTTGTTACCTTTCAAACATCAAACTTATTCCGTTGTTGTTGACCCGGATTTTTAGTAACTTTCAAGCTAGCTTACTTTTCAAACATCAAACTTATTCTGTTGTTGTTGACCGGGTTTTAAAAGGACCACCCATAGTTTGGGATTTGTATCATTTGGAAGATTTAGATCAGACTACTACCTTTACAAACAAACTAGTTTGAACCTAGGTGTATTCTTGGTAAGTGCTTAACCAATTAAACAACTACCAATCCAACTAGCCCTTAAGAGGCTAAACTTTTATATTAAAAAAAAACCTCAAAAATTGTTATCCTACGACTACGCATAAGATATTTTTGGTATCCTCTTAACACCATTTTTTTAATTTTGTTACACATGACTACATAAACAACCATATTCAAACGTATTATTTCATAACAATTTCTATTTATTTTAAAATAATTAAAATTTAATAAAAAATAAAAAAATCTAATTTTACTATACATTATTTAAAAAAAAATTAATTTCATTATCCATTATATTTTTGAATTAAGATTTTTTTAAAGCTTTCAGCAGTTAATTTGTTGTAATATAGAATGTATTTTTGGTAGTACCTAACACTCATCATTACAATACAGGTGAACCTCATCAAGACACTTGTAATGGTTCTAAAAAATATTTTATAAAGGTGCATTATCAGCAAATATTGACATCTTCATAGTATAATAGATGAGTGCACCCTAAGGGGGTTTACTCATGAAAAAAATAACATAGTAAACCTTGTAACTAATGATTTACTCTAATACACTAGTGGTTGCAATGACTAATTATTGATGCAATCTGGTAGGATGAGGAGATTACCATAATGACATTTACCCTTGTTGAAGCAATGTGAGGTCAAAGAAACATCAAGTTCCAAAATTCCTGACCAGGACCATGTAAACCAAAAAGTTTTCTTTGAGAAGGAGGAATATTACCATAAGGACATTCATCATTGTGGAAACAAAGTGAGGACAAAGAAATATCAAGCTCTAAAATTCATGAGCAGGACAATGTAAAGCAACAAGTTTTATTTGAGAAGGAGGAGATAATAATGAGCAAGACCATGTAAACCAACAACAAGCCCCACTTTTATTTAAGTACTCTAAGCATACTTAATTTGCTTAGACACAAAATATTGATTCAAAGGAGCCAGAGCTAGAGCCAAAAGACAACTTTATTGTTCTTTCTACATTAATGGGGGATTGCAATATATGTTATATTAAATAATGTAGTAAAGGGGATGTTAGGAAATATTATTACATTATTTATAAGTAAGCTATTGTTAGTTCAAGTTTTGATCTCTTATATTGAAGATCACATTATATGTAACTACATGTTAAATCTAGGTTTGTTGTTACAACTGATGCTAGTTAATATTAATTGGCATGATGTATTTAAATATTTTTAAAATAATTGAATAAAGTTGATTTTATTCCAATAAAATATTTAAAATAAAGTGGTATGCATGGTTTTTGTTGTGTCTCAATATTTAAAATAAAGTGAACCTTATTAGGATACTTGTAATGACTCTAAAAATTCTTGTACAAAGGTGCATTATCAACAAAGACCGAAACCTTCATAGTATAATAGATGGGTTCACCCTAAGGGGTATACTCATGAAACAAACAATAGAGTGAACCTCGTAAGTAGTGATTTATTCTAGTACACTAGCGATTGCAGTAACTGATTATCCATACAATCTGGTAGAATGAGAAGATTACCATAAGGAAATTTACCATTGTTGAAGCAAAGTGGGGTCAAAGAAACATCAAGCTCCAAAATTCATGAGGAGGACCATGTAAACCAACATGTTTTCTTTGAGAAGGAGGAATATTACCATAAGGACATTCATCATTGTTGAAGTAAACTGAAGCCAAAGAAATATCAAGTTCTAAAATACGTGACAATGACAATGTAAACCAACAAGTTTTATTTGAGAAGGAGGATACAATCATGCATAGGGCCATGCAAACCAATAAGTTTCTATGGACCACGTAAATCAACAACAAGCCCCACTTTTGCTGAAGTACTCTACAAGTACTTAATTTTCTTAGACACAAAATACTGATTCAAAAGAGCCAGCTAGGAGCCAAGAGCCAACTTTATTGTTCTCTCTACATTAAGGGATGATGGTAATATATGTTATCTTAAATAATGTAATAAGGGAATGTTAGAAAATATTATTACATTATTTATTACTAAACTATAGTTAGTTCATGTTTTTATCTCTTATATTAAAGATCATATTATATGTAACTATATGTTAAATCTAGGTTTGTTGTTACAAGTGATGCTAGCTAATATTAACCAACATGATGTATTTAAATAACTATAAAATAATTGAATAAAATGGATTTTATCCTAACAAAATATTTAAAATAAAGTGGTATCCATGGGTTTTGTTACATCTCAATAATGTTTTTCCAACCATTATGTTGACGGTATAATACGAGCCAAAAATATGTGTAAGTGATGTAATGTTCTTTTTTTATTATTATTTGGTTAATAGAATTAAGCCAAACAAACATGAAACATTTCATTATCCTTAGAAATTTTTTAAGTTAATGAAATAAACCCTTTACGACTGATTGTATATATATATATATATATATATATATATAAGGTTTATAATATTAAAAAAACATATATTTTTGAACTATAGAAGATTTAGAATTAAAAATATTTTTCTATAGAGAAAATGTTCACCTAAAAAATGTGGTGGAATATTATTATACATATTATGAAAATATTTTTTTTCTATTCTTATGATTTGGGATTTCTTTTAGGCTCTCAACAATTAAGTTGTAATATAGAGTGCATTTGTGGTAATACTTGACATTCCTCATCACAATGCAAATGAACTTCATCAGGATACTTGTAATGGCTCTAAAACTACTATACAAAGGTGCATTATTGACAAAGACCGACACCTTCATAGTACAATAGATGAGTTCACCCTAAGGGAGTATACTCATGAAACAAACAATAGAGTGAACCTCGTAAGTAGTGATTTAATCTAATACACTAACAGTTGTAGCAACTGATTATCCATGCTATCTCATAGGATGAGAAGACTACCATCAGGATATTTACCATTACTAAAGCAAAGTGAGATCAAAGAAACATCAAGTTCCAAAATTTGTGAGAAATACCATGTAAACTAGCAAGTTTTCTTTGAGGAGGAATATTAGCATACAAACATTCATCGGTGTTGAAGTAAAGTGAGGCCCAAGAAATACAAAGTTCTATTATTCATGAGAAGGACTACATAAATCAACAAGTTTTATTTGAGGATACAATCATGAGGAAGACCATGTAAACCAACAAGTTTCCTTGGACCACGTAAACCAACAACAAGCCCCACTTTCGCTTAAGTACTCTAAGAGTACTTAATTTTCTTAGACATAAAATACTGATTCAAAGGTGCCAAAGCTAGAGCGAAGAGCCAAATTTATTGTTCTATCTATGTTAAGAGGGGTGATAATATATGTTATCCCAAATAATGTAATAAGGGGGATGTTAGAAAATATTATTACATTATTTATAATTGAGCTATAGTTAATTCATGTTTTGATCTCTTATATTGAAAATTAGATTATATGTAACTAGATGTCAAATCTAGGTTTGTTGTTACAATTAATGCTAGCTAATATTAATCGACATGATGTATTTAAATATTTCTAAAACAATTGAATAAAGTGCATTTTATCCCAAAAAAAGCTTTAAAATAAAGTAGTATCCATGGTTTTTGTTGTTTCTCAGTATTTTTTTTGCCAACCATTACATTGAGAGTATAATATTGGCCAAAAGAATATGTTCCCCTCCAAAATATGGTGGAACATTATTATATATATATATATATATATATATGTTATGAAAATATTTTTTTCTATTCTTCTGATTTAGAATTTCCTTTAGGCTATCATAAATTAATTTATTGTAATATGAAGTGCATTCTTGGTAGTACCCGAAATTCCTCATTATAATGCAAGTGAACCTCATCAAGATACTTGTAATGGCTCTAAAATTTCTTGTACAAAGGTACATTATCAGTAAATATTGACACCTTCATAGTACAATATATGATTTCACCGTAAGGGGTATCCTCATGAAACAAAAAACCGAGTGAACTTTATAAGTAGTGATTTACTCTTGTACACTAGTGGATGCATCAACTGATTAATAATGCAATATCGTAGGATGATAAGATTACCATAAGGACATTTACCATTGTTGAAGCAAAGTGAGGTCAAAGAAACATTAAGTTTCAAAATTCTTAAGCATGACCATGTAAACCAACAAGTTTTCTTTATGAAGGATGAAGATTATCATAAAGGCATTCATTGTTATTGAAGTAAAGTGAGGCCAAAAAAATATAAAGTCCTAAAATTAATGAGTAGGACCATGTAAACCAATAAGATCTATTTTAGGAGGAGACAATCTTGAGTAGGACCACATAAACCAACAAGTTTTCATGGACCATGTAAACAAATGACAAGCCCTACTTTTCTTAAGCACGATAAGACTACTTAATTTGCTTAGACACAAAATACTGATTCAATGGTGCTAGAACCAAGAGCCAGATTCATTTTTCTCTCTACATTTAAGGTGGATGATAATATATGTTATCCCAAATAATTTAATAAAGGGGATGTTAGAAAATATTATTATGTTATTTATAACCAAGCTATAGTTAGTTCATGTTCTGATCTCTTATATTGAAGATCAAATTATATGTATAACCCCTCTCTCTATATATAATTGGACGGATATAGTAGATAGACTTCCCATGACTGTTTACCAGCTTAACATCACATGAATGTTTGTCACCTTGAGGTCAGCAATTCCAATATCAACTTAAAGTAAACATTTAAAAAGGTAAAAAAAATCTATTCTCCTTAAAAATATATATTTAAAAAAATTATCTAACACTGTTCTATTCTAATAATAGAAAAAGATCAAATTTGAATGTTTTTCACTTTGAGGTCAACAATTGCCATGAATGTTTAACTTAACTTTACATGAATGGTTGTCAACTCGAAGTCAGCAATTCCAATCTCCACTCAAAATAAACATTTAAAAAAGTGAAACAAAAAATTATTCTTCTTTAAAAATATATATTTAAAAAATTATATAACACAATTCTATTCTAATAATAAAAAGAAAATAAAAAATAAAAATAAAAAATAGTTCATGTCTTTATATATAAAGACAACCATACGATGACAAGTTACAACAATAGAAATGTAGAGGCTCGTTTATTTTCTCCTACTAGAAAGTAGAAATACACAAACAACAAGAACCGTTACTCCACTCATTTATTTTCTCGTCCTAGAAAGTAGAAATACACAAACAACAAGAACCGTTACTCCACCTCTATTGCACGACAAAACATGCTTCTATTCCGAGTTTCATACACAGTAATTATAGCAAACACACCTTGCACCAAAGTTCATTCTTTGCAAATTCCAATAGAAAAACCCTCCTCTCTACGTTTACTACTGCAAATAGGTAGTTTGTTCGAACAATATGAGGTGTACGCTTCTTACCCTCCACAACATTCACTTGCATCTCTACACTCTACGAACATATCGATATCATTATCTTAGAATTAGAATTAAGATTAAGATTTTTTTATATTTAAAAAAAAAACATCCATAAACATAAAAATAATTGTACATTACAGATAAATATAAACTGACCAAAGCTCATGAAAAGCAAAGCACTAGAAACAACAATACAGCACTTAGACAACCTTTCCTCCAATTCTCACTTGTTGCCATTTGCTTTTTGTATTTTTCCTTACAAACAGCAAGGACAAGAAGCGATCATAATTCCACCTTTATTCACAGAACACCTTAATTATCATATGCTTTTTTCCTAATTTCGTCTGTACATATTATTATTTATATATATATTTCCTACATTAATAAAAGTATAGACACAAACAGCAGAATACAGATATGGAGCAACCCTCCAAAGAGTAAAGCATGCATGGACAAGAATCGATCATAATTCCACCTTTATTCACAGAACACCTTAATTATCATATGTTTTTTTCCTAATTTCGTCTGTTCGTATTATTATTTAAATATATATATTTCCTACATTCATTAATTCGATTCACTAGATATGATGTAACCAATTTCAATGCTCCTCCCGATACCAAAAGAAAGTGTTTAGTGATTCAAAATATTTAAAAATAATAAATAGTTCCTCAATTGAGAGAATGATTAACCATTTGTCAATGTTAATTGTAACCATAGGTTTCATGTTTTACTTATTTAATAAATTTAATTTAAAAAAAAATTAAATTGTAAACTCATTGAAGGTTGTCTTCATTGGACTAGAGGAAAACAAGGAAGGCAAAAAAGATACAAAATTTTGCTAAGTTTAGGGAGCTGTAAAAAATATTTAGGTCACGATATTAGTAATAATTATAAAAATATCCAACACCCGATTATAAACTAATCCGGAGTAAATTTTTTGACTTAAGTAAAAAGGCTAACAAAACTTTTGATATGTTGATGTTAGCAAAGGGACAATAAAAATCCAACATTCCACAATGAAGCAAAAGGTAAAAGAAGAAAGCACATTGAATGAATAGTGATCATGATGTTAGCAAACAAACATAAAAAGTCCTACATAACATGAAGAACAATTTGGTACATCAAAACAATTTTTGGTTAAGTATGAATGAAATTCTAGCACTTCGCATAGTAGCAAAGTCTGCCAGGTACAATAAACCTAAGCTATAAGAAAAATGCAATGTCAAACAGGTTTGAGTGCCTACATAAGAAAGCATATCATGAAAACTCAGCTTAGCCAAAGAACACAATATAAATTCTAAGGCATGGAGAGCATCCAACACTCGATGTCTAACAAAGCACTTCACAAAGCTAAAATATCAAAGAAACATTGGATATTTTGAATGCTAACATCAACCTAAGGTACATAAAAATTTGATATAGAAAAAAATACTTGATGCCCAAAAAAGCATAAAGTAGAGATGAAAGGGATATCAAATAAAGCCTAAAGTGGGTGCATTGCAAAATGAGGACTTAACCTAGCTAGAGTGTCCAAAGTGCTCTCAATAATAAAAATCTACCATTACATAATTTACCAAACTCTTAACTGACACTTGTACTACTAAAACTAAGGTAGTAGTGGGACAACTAAAACAAAATGAACCTATCAGATGATCTAATACATCAGATAAAAATATAGTCGCCACAACTCCCTAAGAAATAATAAGAACAAGCCACATCAATGCCAAGATGCTAGATTGATTGGAACAAAATAAGCTAAAGAAGATGCACATGTGTTGCAACAACCTATGAGCCTGTAATTCATTCTCAAGGCAATGATGTTAGGATAACTAATTTCATTTGTAAAACTATATATACATGAGTGTAAGCCATTCTAATGGTCAATATTTTAGTGTTTACAATTGCATAGTTGTATGAGTGAGGCTATATTTCTATTAAATAAAGATTGGATTCTTGTCTAGCCTCTTGCTTATTTCTTTGTAAAACATGTATGTATGCCAACTATGTAATTAAGCATTTTTGTTAAAGCTATGAATGGATAACTCTGTTATAGTTGTTTTCCTTTTTGAATTTATTTTCTGGATTTACTGTTCAAGTTCTATAATGCTTAATAATTCTTAGAGTTTATTATGATTTGAATGTTTTATCATAAGGAAAGTAAGCTGGTTTGTTAGGAACTTTAGTTTAATTTAGATTATGAGACTCTCATGCACTATGTCTCTTTATGTTTTTAATCATGTATCTCTTTCAGCTTAGCTTCTAACCCTTCAAATTATTTACTTTAGTCTACAACCCCACTTTAGTTAAATTAACTAGGACTATAGGAGTTGGCCTACTCTAGAGTTTGACTAAGAGACCATTGTTTTTTAGGCATCCAAAGGCATCCAATATTGGTTGAGGTCTTGAGGGTGCAACTTATCTACTAGGATGGATTTTGGACCAAGAGTTTTTTGAAATGTCTAGTGGGACATGACAGTCCCACTTAAAAAAAAATTATTTACTCATCATGTTACTAAATTTTTTTTTGGCATGCCTAGTGGGACCCAAATATCACCATCCTTAGAAATCTAGTGATATCCTACTCTAATACATTAAAATCCAATCACCTAATGACTCTTTGAAAATGATGTTCTAAAAGAAACCTAGAAAACATTTGACTAGCAAGATTATGCTCACACAAGTAGCAACTAAGAAGATAGAGGAATCAATACTATTCATAGAATTACCTCTTTCAACATTCAAAAGATGTAGATCCACATCATCTTCTACATCACCATCTTCTATAAGTAGAAAATGATTTAAAAGTAATGTAATTTAAAAGTAATAAAGTAAAATTGTTGGATCGAGGAAGCCTTTGGTGATGTTTTTAAATCAAAATAATCCATTAAATGTTAGCTTAGAGACATAGAATTAAATATTGAATTAGTTGGTCTCTTGGATGCTACACAATGTAAGGAGAAGGATTTATTAGCTAGTTTGCATAACTTGTTAGCTAGGAAGGAGCTCCTGTGGAAGCAAAAGTCCAGGGTATCATGGCTCAAATAAGGTTATCGCAACACTAAATTTTTCATTCCACAACATTAAGGTATAGAATCTTCAACAAAATTTGCAAGATTTTTAAAGAGGATCCTTTAAGATAAGAGGATATTCGTGTCATCATAGGAAAGGTAATGTTATTTAGTTCTTTACTATATTCTAGGAGATGTAGAGATATGAAGGCCAAAAACCTTCTTCTAATATCCATTCCTAGCCTGGTTACAAGAGAAATGAATTTTATCCTTGAAGTGTCATTCATCGATGATGAGATAAAATCTACAACTTTTAGTATAGAAGGATTGAATGTGCTAGGCTCGCATGGTTTTACATCCCTTTTCTTCCATAAATATTGGAATATAGTTGGGATGGATGTGTGTGATATAGTGAGAAAGGCCCAATGCTCTAACTAGATTTCTAATGGGATGAATTCCACATTTTTAGCATTGATCCCTAAATATACAAGAGCCAATGATTTCAATGATTTTTGTCCTATTAGCCTGTGTAACACTTTATATAAAATCGTGTCCAAGGTTCTGGCCAATAGGTTAAAGCTGATGATGCCCCTTATTATTGATAAAGCCTAAAGCAGATTGGTTTTTGGAAGATAAATTTTGGATGGAGTTATGACAGTTTATGAAATAATTCACTCAATCCAAAAAAATGGTAGATCATGTCTCTTTGTCAAATTGGATATGGACAACATGTACGATAGAGTGTCTTGGGAGTTTTTGGTGGAGGTCTTGCTGAAATTTAGCTTTAGTCTTACTTGGATTAATCTTTTAAGGTCTTGTTTCTCCTATGTTAAGTACTCCATTCTTATTAATGGATCACCTATAGGATAATTTTAGAGCTCCAAATATCTCCACCAAGGAGTCTTGCTCTCTTCATATTTATTCATTATTATGATCGAAGCTCTAAGTAGGTCCATTCTCATGGACCCCACTATTGAAGGTGTCAAGCCTACCCTCTCCATCAACCCAATCACACATCACCAGTTTACAAATGATATACTTATCTCCCTCTTTGCTTTGATGGTTCATGCCAACAAGATCAATAATATTCTAAATTTATTTGAAAGAGTGGTTGAGCAAAAGATAAACTATTTAAAAAGTATAATTTATTTTTTAACACTCCTCAATACAAACAAAATAAGATTACAAATTTTCTTGGTTGTGAAATAGCAAAATTCCTAAAAAATTACTTGGGTTTACCCCTGTTCAAGGGTAGGATGCAAGATAATATTTGAGATATAGTGGTGGAAATGTTGTAGAGAAGACTCACCAGCTAGAAAGGTGCATTGTTGATCCAATAAGAAAAAAAATTTATGGTCAAGTCTATCCTCCAAAGTATTCCCATTTATTTTATATCTATTTTCAAACTCTCAATAATTTTTTTTTATCCAAATTGAAATGCATTCAAAAGACCTTTGTCTGGGCTGGTACTAAATATCATAGGGAAATCCATTTGGTTTCTTGGAATCATGTCTACTCTAGAAAGGGATGTGGAGGATTGGGATTCATAAATATCCATATTATGAATGAAACACTAGTTATCAAGCATGGTTGGAAGCTTTTGAAGAAGGAGGAATCAAAGTGGACCAATATTATTATGGCCAAATACCTAAACCAATAAAGGAGATTTATAGTACACCCTCTTCTTGAGGAAGGCTCTTTATTCTAGTATAATTTACATAGATCTAAAAATACTCTACTCAAAGGGTCTCACTGGATCTTGGGTAATGGGAGATCTATATATTTTGTAATGAATCATGGCTTTTAAACTCTCCTCTATTTGAAGATCTCAACCTTGCACTAGATGAAAGCCTTACCAAGAGATTTAGTTGGATTAAGGTGGTTGATCTTATTGATTATGTTAGGGATAAAATATTTTAGAAATAAATTCCTTCTTCTAGCCTTAATAGAGAAGATGGTTCTACCTAGAATTCTATTCAAAGTCTTCTCACATTATAGGTTTTGAAATCTCAAGAGGTGGAGGATTGCATTGTATGGAAGAGGTAGAGCAATGGGACCTTCTCGGTCAAATCAATGTATTCTATTCTTGATGACCACACTCCACTTTGGATTCCCTCTTGCAATGTTTGGTTTAAGAACCTAATTTTGAAGGTGAATATTTTCTACTAGTTAGCTATTTTGAATAAATGTCTCACAACAAAAAACTTACATAAAAGAGAGATGATACTTCTTAATAGGTACTATATTTATGGGTCTGCGAAGGAGCCGACTGTCCATTTGTTTGCTCAATATTAATTTTCTTCTATTGCCTTAAATATAGTCACCCACTCCTTGGGGGTTCAATAGGTTTTTCCCTTCTCTATTATATGAGTTTTTTCATAGTGGTATTCTCATTTTAGGTTCCAACATATTTCTTGGCTTTTGATTTTTTTGCTCCCTCACACCTTCTAGGGCATTTTGTGGGAACAAAATGAAAGGACCTTTAGGAAATCCAAAAGGGGCACAAAAGAAGTTTGTTTGAAAATTATTTGGAGCAAAGTGGAGAATATTATCTCCTACTTGCTACACTTGAAGGCAGGTAGGTGTGAGGAAGAGAAATTGGAGCTCCTTCTTGGATTTCCTCCTAAGCCGATACCTGTGAATTATTTGCATTTGAGATAGATATCTTTCATGAAATGGTCCCCACCCTCTTTGGGGTGGGTTAAACTTAATTTTCATAGGACATTTAAGGGGAACCCTAGACCCACTAGAGCTGGTGGAGTTATTCAAAATAAATAGGTAAGATTATTGCAGCTTATGGGAAAAATATTTCAATTCAAACTTCTCACTTTGCGAAAGCCATAACTTTGCTTTAGGGGCTCCTTATTGAGGATATGGAATTTAAAAAATTTATATTCAAAGGTGATTCATTGAACATAATTAAAATTTTCAATATATCGTCTCTACCAAGGGTTGGCCCCTTTCATTATTCGTTATGATTTTATGTTGAAAAGCTCGAATGCCTTGGAATGGATAGAGTGTTCTAGATTGGACTTGTATTGCATTTTTATCATGGAAGGGTGAAATTTTTGTGGCTTTGAGTCCCCTGGAAAATACTTCAAAATCTCTTTGAAGTTGGTTTTCACAATCTACACGGGTCTTTAAGCTTTCTTCTGTAGTCTAAGTTTTATAGTGCAATTTATTGTCATGGTGGGTGTTTAGAGCTTTGTTTTCTTGTTGTATGGAGAAGCATTATGGGTGAGCATTCTAGATCAAGCCTAGTGTTCTAGTTACTAACAATTAAGTTAGAAAATATTGTGTAAAGGGAGTCTATTAAAATACATTCTATCCTTTTATGAACATCATAGGGGTCTATCATAAATGCCAGTGAATTCATAGAGGAAAGTTTAAATTCAGGTCAGTGGTATTGAATTCCAATTCTCGATGGAATTGATAGGATAAGTGTTTGGTTTATCAATTGATAGAGCTTATCATAATAGGAAGAAACACTCCCTTAAGAGGGAACTAGGTTTTTTAGGGAAAGGGAGAGTATCTCCCAAATAAACAAAATAGGTTTGATTTAAAAGTGTTCAAAGAACCATGGAATCAAGTCATCTCAGTTTTCATGGATTACTTCACCTTAGACATCTCATGAGTGTTCCTTCACCACTCTCTAGAGAAATCCCTAATGGATATGAGAGGTGAAAAGGGGTTGGACACAATCCACCAAGGGCTGATCCTATTAATATTTGAGCATGTTGTGAAGTGTAAAGGAGTGGTGGTAGAGGAGGCGTTAGCAATAATTGATTTTCAAAAAAATTTCTAACCTTAGATCTGAGTCTAACAATGCATTAGGCCTTAAGTGATCCTTTTGAATCAGATTTAGAGGAATCATTGGATCCCTCTTCATCTACGAGAGAGAATACTAGCTTTTGGAGTGATGTGGTGGTGACCCAAGTGACATAAAAAGGGTAGTGCTCATTGCTCAAAAGAGTTATCTTCTAATATAGGAAAGGGTAATAAGTCCCCAATCTTAGTTGAGGTGATGGATTCAGAAGACATCCATCCAATGTTCAAGAAAATAAAATTCTTAGATATTTTAGAATATTCCAATGAGGCTTTCCCCTCATTGGGACTTGAGACCCCTGCCCATACGCTCTTCATCAATGACCTTGAGGTGAAACACCAACCTTTTTTGGACACTATCCATGTGGTGATCTCATATGTTCAAGACATTTATGGAATGGCTTAGAAGCAGAAGAATGGCTTAGGTTTTTAGTGACTCAAGGCTTTCTCCTTCATGGGTTTTGTCTATTTTTTATAGGCTTTACATCCCAATTTATTGCTAGTAATATTTAGTTCCTTTGTTGGTTTATATTATTTTTTGTTTTTGAGGCTTATCTTGTATATAGTGTTTCAATCTACGGTTGTACTGTCTTCTTGTTTGGTTGCTACCTTTTTTTATTCTACTATTTTTGCCCAAGTTTCGAGGTGGGACCTTGATATCTAGTAGTATCATTTTGTAAAAAAAGGTTGGGGTCCCTTTTAAAACCCTATCTTTATCCAATAAAAATAAATAAATAAAGTAAACCAAAAAATCAAATATAAATACAAAAACATATGACAAAATATAACAAAATAATAGAGTGCCATGTAGGGTAAATCTCTAAGACATGTGGGGCTATAACATTGCATAAATTACTTATATTTTTCACAATTAGAATACCTTACTCTTTTTAGATGGATTGGAATTCTGCTATATTAAAAGTGAAAGGACCTAATTTTTTAGAACCCAGGTGATATTCTACTCTAATACATTAAAATCCAATCACCTAATGACTCTTGGAAAATGATATTCTAAAGGAAACGTAGATGCCATTTGACTAGCAAGATTATGCTCACACAAGTAGTAGTTAAGAAGCTAGAGGAATCAGTATTATTCGTAGAATTACCTCTTTTGGCATTCAAAAGATGTATATCCAAATCATTTCTTGCATCATCATTTTCTATAAGTAAAAAAATGATTAAAATGGAGTGCAATTCAAAAGTAATAAAATTAACCAAAAAATCAAATATAAATACAAAAATATATGATAAAAAGTAACAAAAAAATAGAGTGCCATGTAGGGTAAATCCCTAGGAAGAGATGTGGGGCTATAACATTGCATCAATTACTTATATTTTTCATAATTAGAATACATTACTCTTTTTATATGGATTGAAATTCTACTATATTAAAAGTGAAAGGACCTATATGGAAATGTGGTGGTTTTTCTTCCATAATTTTGAAGATAATCTATATGAATATGGGATCATTCCAATTCCATTAGTTACAAAGTGAAATTTGAATACAAGTGAACTCCTTTTGTGTTGTTTTCCTAAATAAGATAACAAAATGACTATAAAAATTGAAACATTATGTTTTTTTAGTAATTATACTATTTTTCATTTTTTAAAGGATCAAAATAATTATTTATTGAAAATTTATTACTTAGCAAAAATCTTCAAAACATATTATTTTATTTCTAAGATTTTCAAATAATTTTAAATGGATGAAAATAATGTCTTGACAATAATGTTATACCCTTAATGTGGTGGTTAGCACCAAAATAGAATAAGGTTAAGAGATAATAGATATGCATACTCCAACAAGATTGCATGATTCAACTTTTGCAATTAAGTGAAAAACCATTGTGATGTCCCTATTCGGATGAAGGTGAACCAAAAATGTTAGTGGTCACACTTGCTAAAATTTGGTATGAATCTCTTGGATGATGTCATAGATATTAACGATACCATTACGGATGGATGAAATACAAAACATGACTGCAATATAAATGGAAGGAATGAAGAAGTCTTGCTCTCAAACATTCTTCACTGATAAAAAAATTGCCTCTAAGGGCTAGGTGGATTGACAAAGGCTTGATTGGCCAAGTACTTGCCAAGAAGAGATCTGGGTTCAAACCTTGGAGGCACACTACCAACTTTAGAAAAGGTAGTAGTATGTGCTTGAATCCTTTGAGTGCATGCTAGATCGACAATGATGATACAAACCTCGAGTGACTGGTGGTCTCCATCTTACATTGGATCAACAACAATGAGACAAATATGTTGTTGGGAGCAGTCCTTGTGGTTTTAACCCTACACTTTCTAGTTACTAAAAATAGTGGTTGTAACCAAATACCCTATATAACACACACACACACACACACACACACATATATATATATATATATATATATATATATATATATATATATATATATATATATATATATATATATATATATATATATATATATATATATATATATATATATATATATATATATATATATATTATATATTTTATATATTCTCAAAGATATCACAACATCGGTTCAAACATCTTATTTCATTCATAGTTTTATTCTTAAATTGTATGTAACTATTTTTTTATTAGGGTAGAAGAAGGGGTTATGAAAAGGGACCCCAAACCTTTTGCAATAAACAATATATATATATATATATATATATATATATAAATACTCAATGATATCACAACATCAGTTCAAACATCTTATTTCATTCATAGTTTGATTCTTAAATTGTATGTAACTATTTTTTCATTAAGGTAGAAGAAGGGGTTATGAAAAGGGACCCCAAACCTTTTGCAATAAACATCAAAGAATAAAATTTACATTCAAAATAAAATAGATTTACACTATTTTGAAATATAATATCTTGAACACATTTTAGAACTATATATTATTATTATTATTATTATTATTATTTATGTTTCTTTTTTCTCTAATTACTTGATAATTTTAATGGAGATAAAAAATTTAACCATAAATTTGATAATATTCAAAATTAACTAGCCATAATACTATAATTAACATAAAAATTAACTAGTCATACCAATAGAATTAACTTAAAGCTTTGCAAAGTTTTATTAATAGTTATAGTTGTAAAACTAAATTATTGAAAAATTTACACATATATAAATTATTTTGGCTGTAAGTGACTAAAAATTAACCAAATATAGTTGAAAAAAAAAACTTTTACAACTCATAAATTATTATAACATTTAAATAAATAATTCTAATATTAAATCAATTTAAAATATTTATAAATTAATTAAAATATATTCAAACATCAACATTAGATATAATAAAATTTATATGAACTCCTATGTAATTAATATAAAACAACAAAATTAAAATTAAGTTTCAATTATATATGATCAATTTCTAAAAATACAATTATTATAATATATCTTATTCATGGTTCATACATAAATGCTTGAACAATATCTTGCATATTAATTTAAAACAAAAAAATCATACAAATAAATTAGACATCTAAAAATACTTTAAAAAATTAAATGTTCAGTGTAATATTTTAATAAAAGATATCATGTATTAATTTATTAATTTTTTTACTATTATTTTTATTAAATATTAATCACAATACTAATAAAAAACATAATTGGGTGAAGGTAGTAGATGCACTTCGTTTGAATGTTTTCCAGTTTGAAGTCAATAATTCCAATCCGGAACTCATCTCAATCATCTCATGAAATAAACATTTAATAAAGTATAAAAAAATAATTAATTATTTATTTATTTATATATTTTGGTTATATAGAAGAGTTGGTCACAACCACACTATTTTTAATAATTGTTTAAGGTTCAAATCATAAGGGTTGTTTCGACCAAACTTGTTCTGCGTCTTTATTGTTGATTTGACGTGAAGGGGACCACTGATCCCTTTGGGATTCATACCATCATCCTTGATCCCTTTGGGATTCATACCATCATCCTTAATCTGACGCACACTCAAGTTACTCCCACCAAACATATTCTACCTCTTTATTGTTGACCCAGCGTGAAGGGAACCACCGATATTTTTGGTATTCATACCATCATCGTTGATTTGACACACACTCAAAGGATTCAGATCATACTACTACCTTTGAAAACATGCTGCCGAGGTTTGAACCTAAGTGTCCTCTTGGTAAGTGTCTGACTAGAGAAGCACTTTCCAATCCAACTAACCCTAGGAAACAAAAAGGCTCAAAGGATTCATATCAGACTACTACCTTTGAAAACATATTGCCCCCAAAGTTTGAACCTAGGTATCCTCTTAGTAAGTGCCTAATTAGACAAGCACTTACCAATCCACCTAACCCTCACGAACAAAAGAGCTTATGGTGGTCAATGTGATTTGAACTGAAGTTGAATAGATCCCATGGTATAGATTGCAAACTCAGCTTCAACCGATTGCCTCACACCAACTCAACTACTTGCTCACCCTTGTTTTTTATATATATCACAATTTCATTCTAATATAAAAATGGAATTTGAGAGAGAAAAAACCAATTTTATTTCCTGTCTTCGTATATGAAGACAACCATACGATGACAACTTACAACAATAGAAATGTAGAGGCTCATTTATTTTCTTCTAGAAAGTAAAAACACATAACACGCAAACAACAAAAACCGCTACTCCACTTCTATTGCGCCACAAAACATGATTCTGTTGCGAGTTTCATGGACAGTAAGTATAGCAAGTACACCTTGCACCTATATTCCATCCGTCGTCGCAAAGTCCAACAGGAAAACCCGCCTTTTTACATTTATTACTGCAGAGAGGTATTCTGGTCAGGCAATGTCTGGTTCCTGCCGACATTATTAGTTTAGGTTTGCATCTGAAACCCTCCACAACCTTCACTTGCATCTCTGCACTTGGATGGACATATCAATAGCAGTATCATAGGATTAAAATTAGGATTTGGATGGACATATCTATAGCATTATCATAGGATTAAAATTAGGATTAAAATTATCATAGGATTAAAATTAGGATTAAGACCTTTTGAAATTCTTCAGAAAACATTCACACATAGTAAAATTTGTACTTTACAAATAAACATAAACTTACCGAAGCTCGTGAAAAGCACCAGAAACAACAATACAGCAATCAGCCAACCTCTCCTCCAATTCTCAGCCATTTGCTCTATGTAATTTTCCGAACAAACAAACTTGCTTAAAAAAAGTATATGTATAGACCCAAACAAGAAATTACAGATATGATGAGCAACCCTCCACATAGCAAAGCATGGATGGACGAGAAGCGATGTACTTCCACCTTTTATAGAAAACTCCTTAATTATCATGTGCCGTTTTCCTATTTTCCTCTGTACAAATTATTTAATATATATATTTATATTTTGCCTGCATTCATAAATTCGATTCGATTCACTAGATGTGATGTAACGAATTTCAATGTTACGGTACCAAAAAAAACTGTTTTTTTAAGGAGTACGTTTACAAATCACATCAACAACCACCTTTAAGGGGTTTGAACACAAGATCACTTAAGAAACAACCACCATCTTTAACTACTAGGGCAACTGCTTGTGGGCCAAAAAAAAAAAAATGTTAAAAGGATATACTTGAAGATTTAAATATTTATTAAATTTAATTAAAATAAATTTATTTTATATTATAAGTTGTTTATATTAATTTTTATATATTTTTATTTTTTTAATAAGTTGTTAAATTGAAATATATTTTAAAATGTTATAGATCGATAATTATTAATTAAATTATAAAAATAAAAAATTTATTAAATAACTTAATGTATAAATTTTTAATGTGCAACTTTCAAATATCATAAATAAAAAATAATGAGAATGAATTATAATTTTATTACTAATATATATTAGAGTTGTAAAGCTATTCCAAAACTTTAAAAATAATAAACATCTTCTCAAGTTCCTAAGGGTTAGGTGGATTGGTAAGTGCTTGTCTAGCCATGCACTTACCAAGAAGACACCCAAGTTCAAACCTTGGGGACAACCTATTTGCAAAGGTAGTAGTCTGATTTGAATCTTTTGAGTGCACGTTAGATTGATGATGATGGTACGAATCTCGAGCAATTGCCAAGTCAATAATAACAAGGTAGAATAGGTTTGGTGGGAGTAGCCCTTGTGGTTTCAACCATGCGCTTGTTAGTTACTAAAAATAGTGTGGTTGTGACCAACTCTTCTATGTAACCCAAAAAAAAAAAAAACATTTCCTCAACATTGAGAATAACTCATCATGTTGTTAACTATAAAAAAATATTTCCTCAACATTGAGAATAATTGACCATGTTGTCAATATTAATTGTAACAATAGGCTTCAAGTTCTCAACATTCAATAAATTTGATTCCAATATATAAATATAGATAGAATGTATTAAATATATTAACTAAATTACAAACCACATATTAATTAAATAAATGATATCATGATGTACCTTTATTTATTTTTGGAAAGAAGTATAAGATCAAAAGAAAGCATCAAAAAATATATTCTAATTATACTCATGGTTGTTATTAAAAAATTATTACATTAAAATAAAAAATTAAATCCTATTATTTAAAGTTGATAATGATTTCTATAGGACCTTTGCTTAGATCCAACATTCTTAGTTCTATTGTTTTTCATAGCTCCATAGTCTTCCATAGTACTTTTAACCGATCCAACACTCTTAGTTACATTTTTCTTTATACCTCCATAGTCTTTCATAGTACCTCAATCACATTTAGCACTCACAACCACTTTACTAATCAAAGCTCTATATACCTCACTTAGATCTAGCATTCTTAGCTATAATATTATTCATAGTATGGATAAAATTCCTCATCCACATCCATATCCTTAAAAGGAGATGAATTTTGTTAGTAGAATGTTTTATCATTTTTGTTAAGAGATATTGTTAGACATTTGAGATACTCATTGGACTAGAGGAAAACAAGGAGGGTAGAAATGATGTAAAATTTTTCTAAGTGTGGGAAGGTATTAAAAATATTTAGGTGATGAAATTAGTAACTATGAAAATATCCAATGTATGACAATTAGGAGAAAATAATCCAGAGTGAAATTTTTGACTAAGTAAAAAGGTTAAGAAAAATTTCAATAGGTTGATGTTTACAAAGGGACAATAAAAGTCTAGCATTCAACATTGAAGAAAAAGGTAAAAGAAATAAGTACGTTGAATGGATACTGATCATGATATCATAAAAATAACATAAAAAGCTCTACATTATATGAAGAAGAATTTGACACATCAAAATAATATTTTGGCTAAGTATGAATGAAAGTCTAGCACCTAGCATAGTAGCAAAATTTATTGGGTATAATAAACCTAAGCAATAGAGAAAATATAATGTCAGATAGTTTTTAGTGCCTACATCAGTAAGTATATCATTAAAACCTGGCTTAGCAAAAGAACACAATGGAAAATTATAAAGTATGGAGAGCATCCAACACTAGATGTCTAAGAAAGCACTTCACCAAGCTAAAATATCAAAGAAGCATTGGATATTTTGAATGTTGATGTCAACCTACGTGAAAAAAATAATGATAGATACAAAATACTTGATGTCTGACAAAGCATGAAACAGGGTGAAAGGAACATCAAATAGAGCCTAAAACATGTGCATTGTGAAAAGAAGATTGGAACAAATGTGTTCTTAATAAGTAAAATCTAGAATCAAAGAATCTTAATAGATCCAATCTCTCCTAAATGATACTTGTACTGTTACATCTAAGGTAGTAGTGGGACAACTAAAATATAATGGACCTATCAAATGATATAATGCACCGGATAGAAACATAGTCACCACTACTCCTTAAGAGGAAACAAGAACAAGCCACATCAATGCCATGATCCTAGATTGATTGCAACAAAATAAGTTGAAGGAGATGCATACATGTTGCAAAAACCTATGAGGCACCTTTATTTTCTCCTAGAAAGTAGAAATACACAACAGAATTAGATGATATAATACACAAACAACAATGAATCCTTCTCCACTCCTATTGCATGACAAAACATGCTTCTATTTTGAGTTTTATACACATTAATTATAAAAAACACACATTCCATATAAATTCCATTCCTTGCAAATTCCAACAGGAAAACCCTCTTTTTTACATTTACTACTTTAGATAGGTAGTTTGGTCAAGCAATTTTTAGTTTCTTCTAGCATATAGCCCTACTTTGACATGTGTCTTTCCTATGAATTCATAGCTAAACTAAGCAATTACTTGTCCTTGGATTATTTTCATATGGAAATTACTTATAAGGATAATAAGATGAAAATATTTGTTGAAAAGTCATCTACCTACAATATAGCAAATATCAAAGATGAAGTGTAGGATGACAATATCAACATAATTAGTGAGTAAATTGATCCAGGAGGAAATCATAGATGGGCTACAAATTGAGGATCAATTTTTAATTAAAAATTTCAATGCTATGGTTGAAATAGGGATTAAGACCTACTCTATCTCAAATCAAAGAAAGAAAAATTATTTGGCCATATAAAAAAGTTATCTCTAACAAAATGAGATATGGAAGCTCTATTTTGATGGATCGAGTTGTAAAAAATGGTTTTGAAGTAGACATCATGTTGGTTTCACCATTTGAAGAAATTAAAAAATTATCATATAAGCTAACTTGGAGTTGTACCAGTAATGCAAAAGAGTATGAAGCATTGTGTATTGACCTCAAACAAGTAGAGAATATGAGAATTAAACTTTTGATAATCTGTGGAGATTTTGAATTAGTAGTAAATAAAGTAATAGAAAAATGCAATAATAAGCAACATTATCTAAAGACTTATTGAAATAGTATGGAACATTTTTGAAATCTTGGTGTATATGTGGGGAAAATTGTGTTATTTTCCTCTTAAGTCTAATTTAATGTCAAGTGTGCATGGAGGAGAGTCACTAGAATCTCTGATTCCCCATTTGAGGATCTCTTTACAAAGGAGATCCTGAGAATATAAAAATTCTCAACACAACTAAACTCCTACTTAATGCTTTTTTCTCATACCTTGTAGAAGTTGATGTTATGCTCGTTTGATCATTTTTTTGGGTTTATTGAATAAAACACCAAATGTTTGGATTGTTATCTATCTCAACTATTTTTTTGAGCCTTAACGGTTATTTAAACCTAAATCATCAATGATCATCTAAATGCAATGCTAGAGTTTTTATCACACAAATACAAGAATACAAGATCTATCCTATATGATTTTCAAGTTTGTATGAGCTAACTAAGAAGGTTTTTGATATTTCAATGAAAAGCAAGAGAAAATGCAAGAATACAAGTTAGCCTAAATGCAACTAAATGATTTTTATTCTTTGTCTATGTACTTGAAAGTGATCAGTAAGGTAGTATTAATTCTAGGGTTCCTTGATTGATTGGTTTAGAGATGTTTTGTAATGAAATAAGAGCATTTTGTAAAGTGATTAATTGTTTTTTGTAAATGATTAGAGTTTCTAGTTAAGATTCCTTAATTCCCTAAATCAAATGTGATTTTAAGGCATAAAACAATAGAAAATATAAGGGAAACATAAAGAAATAAAAAATGTAGATCTAGGGAAGTACCAAGTGGTAGAATCACCTCTTTTGGAAGCTTGTTGTCAAATTTACTACTAAAAATACCAAATTCACCATAGGGGTGCCAATTTTGGTATTTGTACAAAAAGATTAAAATTAGGATTTTTAGCTTTCAGGGGTCTATATGAGGGTTGGATAAGGTAGAAAACTTGTCTAAATAGTTTATCAAACCCTTTTTTGATAAAACATTTAGTATGCTTACCTCTAGGAATGGATTTTTGGCCTCTTACCAAATTCATCATTGGGATTTTGCCAAATTCACCACTAATGAATTTTGTTAGGGGTAAATTTGGTTTTGAGTATTTTCTGGTGCCAAATTCAACATTGACTATGCAGGATGGTGAATTTGATCCTGACACGGGGTTTTGAAGGTTGTAGGTGCTATTTTGGACAAATTTCGATAAGGATTGAACTAAGATTGAAGGGGAGTGATTCTACTGATATTTTCTAGGTTTGCAACTAATAAAATCAAATATCTAAGCTATTAATTTAAGCAATTTAATAGCTAATTTAAAAATATATGTAAAGAGAATGAAAATGCCCAAATGACTAAACATTTAATTAATCAGGAATGTAAAAGGGTGAGGAGTGTATACAATGAAATTAGGAAGTATTTGAAGCAACTAATTTAATCTATTTTGAAATTAAATTAGCATTTATGTGATGAAATATAGTGAAATTATTAAATTATGTAACTGCTATCCAAGAAGACAAAAAACTATAGCAATAATTAAAAATCAAAGTTGTTGAAATTATAGTTGAAACATGAGTGCAGAAGAGTGAAAAGTGTGTGAAATGGTAAAAAATATGAGGTATAATATCTAAATTAACCTCTAGTAAAACCAATTAACATTTAATGATGAAATAAAGGGAAAATGCAATAATATATAAAATTCCCTAAAAACTCATAAATATTTGTAGTAGCATAATGAAAAAAGGAGGGGAATTGCAATTGGAGATGCTTGAAGATTAGAAAAAGGGTGAGTTAACAAAGCAATAACAACCTTGTATATTTATCACCTTGCCTTTGAAGATGAGAGAAAAGTGATATGTGTATGGAATGAGAAATTACATGCAATGCATGAAAGAAAGAAAAAATTAAAAAATGAATGACTATGTTAAATATATGCTTGCAAATGAAAGAAGCATAAAATTAGAAGATAACAAAAGAGAATAGAAGGTTAGTATGTTGCAAATATTATCAAAATAACTATAAATAAAAATATCATCAAGTAATGTAATGCACTATGTGAAGAAAGAATGTAATAAACCCTACAAAAATAAAGGATTAGTGCTAAAATGTGAAAAAATGGATGTAGGCCTATAAGAAAGGTGTTAAATGCATGAAAAGATACCTGGAAATTCTAGAAATCAGACCTACAAATAATATTGTTAAAACCTATAGCACAAGGGTAAGTTTCAAACAAGATCAAAGCAGACAATGCAATAGTAAGTATGCAAGTAAATGAAGTTAGCAATCTATCAAAGCTATGTTAGAGAGCTAAAATAAAAGAACAACAAGTAAAGTAAGGATATAACTATGCTAAGGATGATATCACCTAGCAATGGCCTCTCCCTTGCACCAAGAAGATCTCCTTACCACCAAGCCCTCTTGCCTTGCTTGATTCTCCTTCACAAATACTTGCAAAATAGATGGGGAATGCTTGAAATGCTTGCTAATGAAGAATGTTATGGAAAGAAATATTAGGAGGAGGATGCTAGAAATCTTAGCAGAGTATAGCTACGATAAAAACCCATGCCAAATGCCTACCCAAGGAGATCCTTAAATAGGATTTGGGAGGAGAATTCGAGGGAAAAGGATAAGATAAAATTGAAAAGTATGCACTTGGTGCATTTTTGGTGCATGCGGGATCAATGGTAGAGGATAGAGGATGGAAATTTGTGTGCTCCTAGTTTATGCTAAAATATTCTAAGTTGTTTGACCAAATTCATCACTGGAAAATTTGGTTACCCAAGTGGTGAATTTGGTTAGGAGGTCAAATGACTTTTGAAATCTTAAAATTTGAAAATTTGCCAAATTATCCACTAGCCAAATTCACCGCTAGTAAATTTTGTAGGAGTAGCAAATTTGGTCAGAGCTGATTTTGACTATCAAAAATCGATTTTTTACAATTTTACCAAATTCACCACTAGCAAATTTGGTCAAAGTGGTAAATCTGGTAAAGTTCAATTTTGAGGCTCAAAATGACGAAAATTGATTAGATTGAAGTTTTGTAATGTTTGCAATAGGTTTTGAGAATTTTTGACTAGTTAGTGTGTCAAAATTGGATGTTTATATTTTACCTTAGTTTTTATGTGATGTCTATGGGATTGCATCCAAAATCAAATAGTAAAACTCAATTTTAACATTATGATACATTGTTTTTATGTTGTAAAAGTCACCCATGGGAAAAATTTACCCTATGAATGCCTCCAAATTGAATTTTATGATATGACGATTTGATTGTGTGATGTGAAAATATTTTAGATGTTGAAAATATGATGTTTTGATGTATTGATGTGTTGAGATTGTATGATGTATTTGACTAAGTGATGGTAGTCTTGATTGATTGCTTAGCGATGGTCTTATGAAACCATGATGATGACTAATTACTAAGAGGTGGAAGAAGCCCCATTTGAGATATGTATTGGATTCTAAATGATAGGATCATTCAGATGTATGTTGTGAGCGGTGGTATTCAGACTTGATATAGGAGAATGCTCATGTATTTTGGGATACTCTATCCCTTGTTTCTGTAAGAGAAAATATCATATCATCATGTATAAATGGTGGCCTATGGAGCCATGTAAAAGGCAAGAATTTAGCATAATAGGTACCTATCACATGTACATGGTATATATATGTTTTCTTCTCATAAATGTTTAATCATTGCTCTCTTCAGGAACTCAACTATGTAGATGAGGTACCTATAATATGTACAATATATATGTATTTTTATTCTTATCAATATTCAAGTGTTGCTCTTTTCAAACACTTGACTATATCTATGAGGTACCTATGATATATAAGATAGATGTATTTATTTTCTTCTCATCATTGTTCAAATGTTGCTCTATGCAAACACTTGACTATGTAGATGATGTACCTCTGATATGTACCAGATATATGTATATTTATTCTCATCAGTTTTCAAGTTTTGGTCTCTATAAACACTTGGCTACATAGATGAGGTGCTTGTGATATGTACAAGATATATGTATATTTATTCTCATCAGTGTTCTTCTCATCAATGTTTAAGCATTGCTCTCTATAGTGTTTAAGTTTTTCTCTCTGCAAGAAATTGACTACGTAGATGAGGTACTTATGATATGTATAAGATAAATGTATTTGTTTTCTTCTTATCATTTTTCAAGTGTTGTTCTCTGCAAGTAGTTGACTATGTAGATGAGGTACATGCTTTCCTCCCATTAATGTTTAAGTGTTGCTCTTTGCAAGCACTTAACTGAATATATGAGGCACCTGTAATATTATATATGTATTTTTTTCTTCTCATCAGTGTTTAAGTGTTGTTATCTATAAGAAATTGACTACGTAAATGAGATACATGGTTTCTTCTCATCAATGTTTAAGCATTTATTTCTACAAGAACTTAACTATGTAGATGAGGTACCTATTTGATTCTTATCAATGTTTAAGTGCTGCTCTCTACAAATATTTGACTACATAGATAAGATAGTTTGATCCTTATCAATATTTAAGTGTTGCTCTCTACAAGCAGTTGACTGTATAGATAATGTAGTTTGATTCTTATCAATGTTCAAGTTTTGCTCTCTACAAATGCTTGACTATGTACATAAGATAATTTGATCCTTATTACTGTTCAAGTGTTGCTCTTTATAAATATTTAATTGTGTAGATAAGGTACTTTGATTATTATTAATGTACAAGTGATGCTCTCTTCAAGCACTTGACTACGTAGATAAGATAGTTTGATCCTCATCAGTGTTCAAGTGTTGCTCTCTACAAGCACTTTACTGCATAGATAAGGTAGCTTGATTCTCATCAATTTTCAAGTGCTAATCTATGCAAAAACTTGACTATGTAGATAATATAATTTTATCTTTATCAGTGTTCAAGTGTTTCTCTCTACAAGCACTTGACCACATAGATAAGGTAGTTTTATTCTTATCAATGTTCAAGTGTTGCTCTCAACTAACAATTGACTGCATATATGATTTAATTTTGATTCTTATTAGTATTCAAGTGTTGCTCTTTGTAATCACTTGAATACATAGATAATATTATTTGGATTATTAATAGTTTTCAAACATTTATCTCTATAAGAACTTGACTGCATAGCTAAGAGGATTGAAATGATTTTATGCTTATGAAAATTTTTGCAAGGAAATGTAATTATATGATTGGTTCGTGATATTTGCAAGTGTCTTGCAAAGTGATGAAATGATTTTGTAGTCAACATTGAAAAATATTTTTTTATCATGTCATCCAATGCTTTGATGTATGTAAATATTTTTACAATTTTTTTTGGAATGACGATTGCAATGTTTTGCAATGTAACATTTTTTATTATTGCAAAAAATATTTGCAATATCATGCGATGCTTTGGTGTTTGCAAAGTTTTTTGTAAAATTTTTGGAATGATGATTGCAATATTTTACAATGTATTATTTTTTATGATTGTAAAATATTTTGCAATGTCATGGGATGCTTTGATGTTTGCAAAGGTTTTTGCAAAGCTTTTGAAAATATGATTGCAATGTTTTGCAATGTAATATTTTTTATGATTGCAAAATATTTTGCAATGTCATGCAATGCTTGGATGTTATTGAGAATGATTTTGAAATAGGTAGGTAATGTAAATTTTCAAGTATTTTGAAAGGATGACATAATATTTATAATATTTGCAATGTGTTCTAGTAAATTATTTTGCATTGCTGAAAGAAAATATCTTGGTAAGATACCGATTTGATATCATCATTTTTCTTAACACATGATAGAGGGTAACAAGAGTATATAAGTTTGTAACCTAACACATATGCAAATATTTACATGTAAGTGAGGAATTGGACTTACTACTCGTTGCCACATCTGATGTGTTGAGATATTTGATAAATTTGTATGGTAAACAAAATATTTTAGATTGATGGTAATGCTCTCATATGGACAATCCAAGAGAATAAGAAATTTTTCTCCTTTGATCAACATATGTACAAAGAAATGTATATGCACAGAACATGGGAAAAAGGAATCCCTTTGTCTATGATGTTCATGCGATAAAATTACCTTTAGTCTAAAGGATCTTGTTGTATGAGAAATAGATAACATATATACTAGCTCATAAGTTATTAGGAGGCATAGGGATATAATAATCAAGTACTTAACATAGTCATAAATTATTAGGGGTGTGTGAAGTGTTGATTACCAAATCCCAATGTTCCTGAAAGACCCATTAATAAATTCAAATATTTTTGTTTTGTTAGATTTATTGAGAAGAAATGATAGTTAGTTGTCATTTATCAAGATGGAAGAATTCTCTATCTATTGACTAAAATTTTGTACAAATAGATAGAGAATATATATCATTCTTGAAAAGTGATTATTTTGAGATTATATGTTTATTGCATATTTGTATAATTTACTAGTTGGAAACAAATTTTTTTTGATCTAACATTTTTTAGGCAAATAAGTGATTGAGATATTATGATTTGTGGATGTCTCATTTTTGAAGAAGATCAAGTGGCTATGAAGGAAACAACAATCCAGTGTTTGGTGAAGCTTGCAAATGATTGTAGGTTCACAAGGTATTGGATTAATGGGGCTTCATAGTTTGATAAACCTATTCAAACAATAGTTAATGAGAGATTTTGATTTTTGTTTGATAGAATACCTATCAAAAGAACCAAGCAGTAACAATATATTGGATCAATAGGACCTTCATACTACAAGGTCTACTGAAGGTAATCAATGAGATTTATGAAATGTACAACATGCTAATATAATAGATCAAGAGTAATTCTATGATACCATTGATCCATTGAATAATGAGAGTTGAAAATGATTGCAAAGATCTAAAATATGATCAACAAAAAATTATGATCCTTGTGATCTATTGCTAGGAAAAAGAATGAAGATCTATTTTATGCTTGAAAATCTACTAGAATGGTACATCGAAAGGGGAAGAGTACTTTTAATCATCTGTTCCCATATAAAGTGGATAAGTAATTTTTTAATCCACATGAGAATGAATGAATAAAAGGCTTCTTGGACCATGCGACTTACTGAATGAGTAAGTTGGTTATGATAAATTAGGTATAATTTTTTTGAACTCAAATGATAGGCCATTGAAGGAAAAAAACCCGATTCAATTGGTGACTAGTGGAATTCACAAACGATTATGGATTCATGAGATTTTGGTTGAATACAATTTCTAACCCCAGGATGGCATATAAAATAAATTGTATATGAAAAATTTGATGAACAAATGTCATGCCACTCTAAATAGACTACTCTTAAAAAATCTCTTATGTAATATGTCAATCTCACAAAATATCCTGTAAGATCATCAATATATTATAGGAGAGGAAAAGGTGTCCTTGAGGAGTCTATTAAATAATCATGAATGTTGATTGAAGAGAGACTATTTTGCTGAAATATATTATAGATATGTATTATTGGTGCTATTGTTGTGAAATATTGTTGACATTGATGATGTTTTTGTGTATGAAATATATGAAAATGGATTATCAGAATTGTAAGTAATCATGTGTCACTTTATTTGAATAAAAAAAGGAAATATGATAGAAGAGATGTAAGAGCAAATTTAATTGGTTGTCGTTTGTTGTTAGGGGTCCCAAGGGTAGGACATAAAAAAGGGAAAAGGCTATATCATCAAGTTTGTAGATGATTGCATCATACATCACTTAACCTAAGAGAGGGATAAGAAAAAAAAGTATGGGTTAGGAAAGTAGGATGTAGAAGATTGGATAGATGATATTTGTGGTCTAGGAGAGTTTACTCAACATATGGTTAGCCTAGGTGGACTCAATGCATATGTATTCATAAATGATTAGATTTTGCATCATAGTAAACCCTCCTGACTCTATGATATGATCAAGCAAACCAAAAAAACATGTAAGGGGTATATTTTGTATGTTGATATCATGATGTATGTTGTTCATTCAATCAAATGAACAATAAAATGACTCAAATTTTTATGCATAGTATCATTTAAGATGCATGATGTTGATTAGTTACTTATGTTCTTGACCATCCAATATGGCTAGGTAGTAGGCTCTAGATCCAAACATGGATATAAAAATGAAAGGTCCTAACCAATTAGTCCAAACTTTCCTTTTAGGTCAACATCAAAATTGGTATTTTTTGGTTTTCCTTGAGAACTAGGTCCCCACTTTCAAAGGATATTGGATAGATTTTCTTATAATAGGTACATCAAAGTTTTTTGTGGTATGTTTTGAGATGTTCTAGAGCATTGATACATTTTTATTCTAAGAATTCTAGATGTTTTCGATGTTTTAGGTAATATTTATCTTATATGGAAGAGTCTTGTAACAAAACTCTTAGAGAGGGTATCTCAAGTTCAAAAGGAAAAATAGCTTCAGTTCCATAAACAAATGTATAGGGTGTCACCCCCGTGGGAGTACGTACACTTTGTACAGGATAGAGTTGTAAGTGCTAGTCTTGACCATTTTTGTTTACTAGCTTCTTAAGGATTTTGATTAACTTTTTGTTGTAGGATTCAACTTGTCCATTCCCTTGCAAGTAATATGGTGTAGACCATTTTTGTTGAATTTTTTATTTGGTGCATACTTTGGTGACTTCCAATACTTTTAAAAGGGGTGTTGTTATTATTAATTAAAGTTGAAGGTATCTTGTATCTATTGATAATCTAATTTATAATGAATGTTGATACTTGAATTTTTGTTATGATAGATAGTGGAATTGCCTCAACCCATTTAATAAAATATTTTGTAGATGTGATGAATATTTTGTGTCCATCCAATGATTAAGGGTTAATATTATCTATGATACTCAATCCCCAAGAGGATAAAGGCCAAGGATATGTGATCAGTCATAATTCTTGAGGAGTATGGACAAGTTTGTCATGTCATTGACACTTGTCGTATCTCTTGACATACTTGTTGGTATATTTTTCCATAAATGGCCAATAGTAACCCATCCTAAGGATTTTCTTGGCTACACATAGTTTGTTGAAATATCCATTATATGATCCATCATGGGCTTCTTTTATGATAGCTTGGGCTTCACCTATATTCATGCATTTGAGGAGTATATCTTCAAAGGAATGTCAATATAATATACCTCCAATGATGACATATTTGCAATATTTTAGCCTAAATTATATTTAATTTTTAGAGTTGAATCCTTTGGATAATATTCCTTATTTGAGAAATTTAGAGATGTTTTCATACCAAGGTTCCTGAGGTATAGATGTTTCAATATTGTATATGTTGAGAGGTTGTAGGCATGATTTGAGCATGGATGATTTGTTAATTTATCTTATGATGATATAAACCTCTTCATATTCCAACTCTAAGGGTATGAGAGATGTGGCTATAGACATAGCATCATAATGATGGTTGCTAGATCATGGTATGTCTTCTATGGTGATTTGGTTGAAGTGGGTATTTAACATGTCTACAATGTATTTGTATAGTTTTAATTTTTCATATTTGGTTTGATAAGTATCATTTACTTGGTTAACGACCAATTACAAATCACCATATACTACTATGTATTTTATGTTTAGTTTTGTTGCAGCCCTAAGACCTAGGATGAGTGCTTCATATTCTATTGTATTGTTAGTGCATGAGAATCAAAGCTTGAAATATAATGGGATGAGTTGTTGTGGTGTGACTAGGATAAATCCCACCCTTCCACATTTTCCACATCTAGCTCCACCAAAATATAAGACCCAAGTTTTAGGTTCTTGGGCTTCTATTCAAAATATTGTTTTGTTGGAAAAGGATATGCTTTGTTGTAAATTTTGAGTAGATGAGTGGTCATTGATGTCAAATTTCAATTTCAGTGAGCAGTGCAAAGGAGAAGCAGTTCCGCAATTAGTGTAAAAAGGAAAGTCTACTTCCAGTTGGTCAGATCCGATTACAGGTAGTCATATGTGGTCTAAAGTGCAAAGAAAAGGCCGAAGCAAATAATATTATAATATTTTATTATAATATTAAAAAGGGAAATTTAAATTAATTATAAATTAATTAATATAATTTTATTATAAATTAATTTATTAATTAATTTAATTAACTTCCAAAGTTATTTAAGTTAATAAAAAAATTAAAAAAGTTATTTAAGTTAATTATAATTTAATTTTAGTTTAATTATAAATTAATTTATATTAATTTAATAAACCCTAAAGAGGGTTATAAGGTTAAAATAAAAATCAAATTTGAAATTTGATTTGGAACACTGACATTTTATGGCATGAGGCTTTGTGTATAAATGGTGGCAAAAACTTTGCCTTACATCTCTCATATCGTTCATCGAATTCCTATGCTCCAAAATATCGTGCACAAAAGGGAGAAATAGTTGTCATGTTTTCAAAGGTCACTGGTAGCAGAACTGTAAAGAAATAGGAGTGAGGCTCTTCTTACCTCACACAATGCTATGTAGCATAGTTGGCAATGGTGGATGGTGTTAAGTCTTACGATAGGCAAAGTGTGTAGGTTTCGTATCTCATCGAATTGGTTTTGTAAGGTAGAGAGGGCATTTTATTTTTTGAGCAGCATCAAACGAAGGGATAAAGGGAGGCTTGTGCCTTCCCTTCCTCGTGGAAGCACTTAGCATGCGTGGTGGGCTAGCACCTTGATAAGGCACTCGACGAGGAGTGGTATTGCATTAAAAACCCATCGAGGCCTTTTGGTAGTGTTAAAGATATGCACTTATGTAATTTATCTTGGTCGCTTGATTATTTCGGATGTGCTAAGGTGGAGAAAAATAAAATATTTTTGGTTGTAAAGTTTAAATTTTACCTATATTAATTTGGATATTGAGTATTTTGAGGGAGATAAAAGGGTAGGCAAATATTATTTTGAAAGGTTAATTTTTGGAGTTTGATTAATTAAAGTTGGAGATTATAAGGAGCAATTGAGTAATTATTTTTATGTATGATTTGATGATTGCTAATTTCAAGAAGGAGTAATAAGGTGTATTTGAGTTTGATTATTTATGTAATTGAGAAATATTTTAAGAGAGTTTTAGTGTGATATTTTTTCATCTAACTATTCAAATTGGCAAAGAAGAAAATTGTGATTGAGACAGGTTTTTAAGGGAACTTCTACATCAAAAAAAAAGGTATGGGCACATATTCCTAGTGAGTGATTGTTGGATGTTGTGAATGCTAAGTTGGAGTGAAAAGGATTGTTTGACAAGCATTGTTGAGTTTTATTGTTGAAGGTTTTTCTGAGTGAGAGTTGATGATAAAAAACTTATTTTATAAGCATTGTTGGAAATATTGAGTAAAACTTTCATATGCTTGAGCTAGGTTTTGTGCAACAAACATGAGAATCATTGTTACGTAAAACATGAGTATCATTGTTATATGAAGTGGTGAACTATCTTGAAATAGGATTTGCAAATATCATGAGTATCATTGTTATGTGAGTATTACTTGATAAGCATTATTTTTGAAGTGATTGGTTGAGTGAAGAACTTGAAATAGGGTTTGCAAAGATCATGAGTATCATTGTTATCTGAGGATTACTTGATAAGCATTGTTTTTTAAGTGATTTATTGAGTGGAATTGCAGAACACAAGCTTATATTGAGAGGGGGGGTGAACAGTATAAGACCACTTTTTACTTTTCTTTTCCAATCAATATTATGCAATTTATAGATAGCAATATCAACATTAGTAATCAAAGCAATGCACAAAACACCATACACAATAGAGACACCAAATTTGCGTGGTTCACCCAATGTGGGCTACTCCACGGAGAAAATATTTCACTAAAATTTTCTCAATCAATCTCTTGGGAATATTTTCCCTATTACAATATTTATGGACCTCTTTACAAAGAATACACCAATCCTCTAATCAATTTTATGGATCTCTATCCATAAGATAACTCCTTTCTCCTTATCTCTGACTGGTGATATTCTGGAAGAATTTTTGCCCCCACTGCTCTGGCTAATGGATATATATCCACTGAAGACTCCTGTCCTCACTGCCCTGGCTAATGGATCTCTATCCACTAGAGACTATCGTCCTCTATACTCTGTCACATTCAAATATTTGTCTTGAATCTAAACTAAACATAGTCCTTCGATCTAGCACAAATCTATCCTAAATATCTATCCTCTACACTAAATATAGTCCTTTGGTCTAGCACAAATATGTCCTCAATTTTTGTCCTCTGATCTACTAAAAATAGTCCTTTGATCTAGCACAAATATTTCCTCAATATCTATCTTAATATTTAACACAAATCTTGACTCAATCTCAACTGAACTCTACTAGATATACCCCAAACCTTAACTCAAGGTTTGAACAAATCAATCACTCAACTCTGCACTCAAGTCTTCTCAAAGACTTATCTCAAATCTACCTTGTAAGCTTCCACAAAATATCACACCAATGTATCCACAAGTCCTCTCTAGAACTTATCCAATCTGCTAAATAAGTTCTCACTAGAACAAATCAATCACTCAAATCTGTATTGTAAGTTTTCACAAAATCTCACACAAATATGTCCACAAGTCTTCTCAAATACTTACCCCAACTATGCTCAACAAGTCCATGCTAGAACTTTTCCAATATCATAGAAACATAAAGAGAATTGTTAGAGACTGAATATGTTCTTGATTCATCACAGTTCTCAATGGCTTTCAATCACTCTCTTAGAAACATACAAAGAATTTTAGAGACTCAATATGCTTCACATTCACCTCAATACTCAATCACTTTCAATCACTCTATTAGAAACATATAGAGAATTGTTATAGACTCAATATGCTTCACATTCACCTCAATACTCAATCACTTTCAATAACTCTCTTAGAAACATATAGAGAATTGTTAGAGACTCAATATGCTTCACATTCACCTCAATAATCAATCACTTTCAATCACTCTCTTAGAAAAATATAGAGAATTGTTATAGACTCAATATGTTTCACACTCATCAATACTCAACCTCTTTCTCAAATCAATTCAGAATATAGAATAATTTTTTTCATAGAACTTGAACAATCACTTCACACATTCACTTGACTAGGCTCAACCAATCACTTAATGAAATGATCCTTACTCACAAACCCTAGTCCAAGCATATGAATACTCACTCAAATATTTCCAAAAATGCTTTATCAACCAATATCACATAACAATGATACTCATGTTCTTTCCAAACCCTAGTTCAAGTTCTTCACTCAACAACTCACTTCAACAACAATGCTTATAATACAATCTTCACATAACAATGATACTCATGTTCTTTGCAAACCCTAGTTCAATTTCTTCACTCAACTCAAACACTTCAACAAAAATTCTTATAAAATAAGGTTTTATCAACAACTCTTAATTCCAAAAAACCTTGAAGCAATAAGTCAAAACACTCTCAACAATGCTAACCAAACAATCCTTTTCACTCCAACTTTTCATTCACAATTTTCAACAATAACTCACTAGGTAATATTTGGTAGTGTGGGAGTTCCTCCTTATCTACACATTTTTAACTTCTCCTCACGTCGGTGCTATGTCATTCGAAATCTAATTTTGATTTTTTTTTTTAATAACCTACCTTAGGGTTATTTAACCTTAGCTTAAATTAATTTATAATTAATAATTAAATTAATTAATTATTAATTTAAATAACTTTATAAGTTAAATAAATTAACTAATAAATTAATTTATAATTAATTTTAAACTTAATTTGTATAATATTATAAAAAAATATTATAATATTATTCATTTGGGTTTTTTCTTGCACTTTGGACTTCATATGACTTCATGAAACTGGGTCTTGGAACTTAAACCAAAATAGATGCTACCAATTGAAACTGCCATTGACTAGTGTTGTAAGTTTGACATCAATGACCACTTACTCTTGACATCAATGACAACTTATCACTCAAAATTTTGAACAATCTCCCCTTTGTCATTGACGGCAACCCAAATTATTTTTACCAAATCTTGACCTTTTTCTTGTTCTGCTACCCCTGGGAAACTGCTCCCCCTAACTCAATGCTCTCTCTTTAAACCAAATCTTTTCTCCTTACTCAAATATCTCCCCGTTTGACATAAATGTAAAAGGGTTACTTTTGGGTATTGGGGCTAAGAATGAGTCTCTTAGCTTAGCCCCTCCCCCACCTCCTCTTGAGGTGGTTACTTATGGGGTGGGAGTATTTCTACTCCTAGAAAGAGCTAGTATTTACCTTTATCCTTTTCCTTCTCATCTAATCCTTTTGATTTCTTTGACTATTCTTGTTATTGTTTTTGTCCATGTATACATTCATGTTCCTATTTATATCTATATTCCTTTTGTTGTTCCTGTTCCTATTCTTGTTCATGTTCATATCCATATTCCTATTCATGTTCCTATCCATGCCCATATTCTTGTTCCTATTCCTGCTCATGCTTGATTCTAGAATGTATACTCTACACCATTTTGTTGTATGTCCATCATTATTGCACTTATAACACTTAATGTTATTATTCCTTAGAGGTACAAATGTCTTAGGATTTCTCCTAGTGAAGCCATATCCTTTTCTATCATGAATCTTGCAATCCATTGCCTTGTGACCGAACTTATTACATGAGTATGAATACCCATGGAAAAGGTATTTGTTTTTTAAATTCCCATTTTCCTGTCTTTCATGTGTCCTTCACTATGAAGCCATGTGTCCAAACGTGTGACATGAGAAACACATTCCATTGAAATTTCCTTTTTCTTGACCTCATTGGTCTCTTAGTCTCCCTTAACCTATTCTGATTGTTGTTCCATATATTTCTTCTTTATGCATTGTTACTTTTCTTGTTGAAATTTCTATTGTTCAACTTATCCTCAGATGTCTCACTTTCTCTTACATTGTCTTCTTATGAATTTTCTTCTTCTTCAGAACTTGAGGTTGACTCTTCTTCTTGTTTCTTTTGAGCCTGTTCAAACCAAGACCTATTTTTTTTTACCTTATTTGTACCTTGATCATCTTATCCATAATTTTTGAGCTCTTTCCAAACTTGTGTAGCTTATCCTTGGAAAATTCTACATATTCCCTTAGTAGAGCTACTTCTTGTTCTAACTTATCCTTGAACTTCTTTGTCTTAGCCATTGACTTGTTTCGATACTCTATAATATTTCTTCTTTATTAATCACATTCTTAAAACTAAAACTCAAGTTTAGAGTTTTACTTTCTTACCTTCTTTACTGTGTCAAGAGCATAAATAAGTTATGCCTTAAGATCAAATCCTTCTTTATCTGATTCTTCCTCTATTTTTTTGCCTTTGTATACATCTTCATTTTATTTTGACTTATCTTCTATAGGATCACATTCTTCTTCTTCTAGTACCATTAGAATATTTCCTTCTAGTCCTTCAAGTGCATCCTCATATTCATCATCATTGAAACTATAACCATTCCATGTACAACTATCTTCAAGATATCCAAAGTTACCACATCAAAAACACTTGAGAATTATTGGTGACCTTTTCTTGACTTCTTCTTTTTCTTCAATCATAAATAGGACTTCACATATATAGTTATCTAAAAAAATAGCATCACTATCACTTGAGTACTTACTTGCCTTGTCTGCATAATAGACCCTCTTTTGTCTTTGGAAGAACTTCTTCCCTTGTCTATTTTTTCCATCCTTGCCTTTATTTTGATACCCGTATTTTTTTATTCCTATTATTGTGATCTTGTTTTTCTTCATCATTGTTAATTTTATCTTCTTAACAATAAGTTGCATAGTGACCATATTTTCCACAATTGAAACATCTAAAAAATTTTGCATCTTTGAATCTTCTTGAATCCTTGTTCCTTTTGCCATAATTTGCTTCTTCATCACTATATGACTCATTGCTTGATTCTAACTTCTTACCCTTTTTATTCTTTATTTATTTTAAGGCTACTTCCTTCTGGGTATTAGGTTCTTTTGTTATTAACTCAAAAGTTGTAATAATACCCAACAACATATCTATTGTCAAATAATCACCATCATTTGCTTCTTATATAGTTGAAATATTTTCACCAAACCTTGTTGGAAGAGACCTTAAGATCTTATCACAAACATCTGATTCATCCACATTAAGTCCAATTCCTTGCATAGCATTAACAAAATCATCTACCCAAAGTAGATAAGAACTAATGTGTTCCTCATTCTTCATTCTTAATTCCTCAAATTGTCCTTTGAGATTTTGTATCTTTGCCTTTTTTACACTTTTATCCCCTTCATATATGCTTTGCAACTTATACCAAATTCATTTTTTATCTTTACAATGCATAAATTTTATTGATTATGTTCTATGCGAACCTCTCAAAAGTGCATTCATTGCTTTTGAATTGTAATATTTTAGCAGCTTACCTTCCTTATCTGTAGGTGGATCAGCTGGTGGTATGTATCAATTTTCAACTATTTCCAAAATTTCATTGCCAAGTGTCATCAGGTGAACCTTCATTCTCATACTCTAATATATGTAGTCACTTCCATCAACGATTGGTGTTGAATTATCCGAGGACACATTCCTAGAATCCATTGTGTTATTTGAATTTTTTTCCTTAAAGTTGTTAAACTCTTTTCGAAGGAACCCACTCTTATACCAATTGAAGAACACAAGTTTATACTAATATGGGGGGTGAATAATATAAGACCACTTTTTAATTTTCTTTTCCAATCAATATTATGCAATGTATATATAGCAATATCAATAGTAGTAATAAAAGCAATGCACAAATCACCATACACAATAGAGACACCAAATTTACATGGTTCACCCAATGTGGGCTACTCCACAGAGAAAATATTTCACTTTAAATTTCTTAGTAAATCTATTGGGTCCTTTCCCTATTACAATTTTTATGGACCTCTATCCAAAGGAGACACTAAAACCCTAATCGAGTTTGTGGATCTCTATCCACATGAGAACTCCTTTCTCCTTAGCTCTGACTAGTGATATTATAGAAGAACTATTGCCCCCACTACTTTGGCTAATGGATCTCTATCCATTGAAGACTTCTATCCTCACTACCCTAGCTAATGGATCTCTATCCACTAGAGATTGTCATCCTCTATAATCTATAATTTTTAAAACTATCTCATATCCACACTAAACACAATCCTTCGGTCTAGCACAAATATATCCTTAATATCTATCCTCTACACTAAACATAGTCCTTCGGTCTAGCACAAATATATCCTCAATATCTATCCTCTGATCTACACTAAACATAGTTCTTCAGTATAGCACAAATATATCTTCAATATCTATCTCAATATTTAACACAAATCTTGACTCAATCTCAACTCAAGTATGATATATCTACCCCAAACCTTAACTCAAGGTTTGAAAAAATTAATCATTCAACTCTGCACTCAAGTTTTCTCAAAGACTTGTCTCAAATATGCCTTGTAAGATTCCACAAAAGCTCACAAAAATCTATCCACAAGTCCTCTATAGAACTTATCCAATCTGCTCAATAAGTCCTCACTAGAACTTATCTAAATTTACTCTCAATATGTATTATAAGCTTTCACAAATTCTCACACAAATATGTCCACAAGTCTTCTCAAAGACTTACCTTAAATCTGCTCAACAAGTCCATTCTAGAACTTATCCAATCTCATAGAAACATAAAGAGAATTTATAGAGACTCAATATGTTTTTCATTCCTCACAATGCTCAATCACTTTCAACAACTCTCTTAGAAGCATACAAAGAATTGTTAGAAACTCAATATGCTTCACATTCACCTCAATACTTGATCACTTTCAATCACTCTCTTAGAAACATATAGAGAATTGTTACAGACTCAATATACTTTACATTCATCTCAATACTCAATCACTTTCAATCACTCTCTTAGAAACATATAGATAATTTTTAGAGACTCAATAGGCTTTGCATTCACCTCAATACTCAATCAATTTCAATAACTCTCTTATAAGCATATAGATAATTGTTAGAGACTCAATATGTTTCACACTCATCAATACTCAACCTCTTTTTCAAATCAATTCAGACTATAGAATAATTTGTTTCACAGAACATGAACAATCACTTCACACATTCACTTGACTAGGCTCAACAAACTCTATTCAACCAATCACTCAATGAAATGATATTTTCTCACAAACCTAGTCCAAGCATATGATTACTCACTCAAATATTTTCAACAATGCTTTATCAACCAATATCACATAACAATGATACTCATGTTCTTTCCAAACCCTAGTTCAAGTTCTTCACTCAAAAAATCACTTCAACAACAATGCTTATAAGATAATCTTCACATAACAATGATACTCATGTTCTTTGCAAACCCTAGTTCAAGTTATTCACTCAACTCAAACACTTCAACAACAATGCTTAGAAAACAACGTTTTATCAACAACTCTTAATTCCAGAAAACCTTGAAGCAATAAGTCAACACACTCTCAACAATGCTAACCAAACAATCCTTTTCACTCCAACTTTCCATTCACAATTTTCATCAATCACTCACTAGGAAGAATATGTCCATACCTTTTGTTGGATGTCAAAGTGCCTTTGGAAAAACCTGTCTTAATCACAATTTCCTTCTTTCCAATTTCAATGGTTAAACACAACAATATCACTTCAATACTTTCTCAAAAATATTCCCTTAGACACAAAATAATCACAACTTAATTTATTCCTTATTTATCCCTTTAAAAATAAAACTCATTATAATATACATAAAAATAATTTATTTGATACGCCTTATACAATCCAACTTAAAATAATATTCAACACCATAAATATCAACCAAACACATTACAATCCTTTCAAAACCTTTGATAAAATAACATTAAAAATTTAATTTTGCTAAACCCTTATAACTCCCTTGCAACCTTAGAACCAAATAAAAATATCCAAAAATTAATTTTTAAATGCCCAAACTATATACCCAAAATTTTTGACAACCAATATCAAAGCATTACTCTTACTTTCCCAAAAAGAGGATTTGGCGAGATTTTATCTGTTGTCTCCTCTATCCTAAGTGCCTTATCTCTTGGAAGCCCATCATCATGGGATACTAAGGCCCATGTGAAGGAAGAATAAGGTCCTTCCTCTTATGCCTCTGTCGTCATCTTGTCTTTCACAAATTTTGCATGCTTTCTCTCTTCCTTGGATGCAGTGCAAATTACAAAGCTCATAATTTATTTCAAAGGCATGGTTATATTTGGTAGTGTGGGAGTTCCTCCTTATATACATGTTTTTAAACATCTCTTCATGTTGGTGCTATGTCATTAAAAATATAATTTCAAATTTTATTTTTAATAACCCACCTTAGGGTTATATAACCATTTTTTTTTTTAAGCAAAAAACCCCTTGTGGAGCCGCCTTGGTCTGAGAGACCACGAACATGGGGGTACTACACCATCAAAGTCACTCGGGGGTCACACCCGACCCCTGCCCGCACCAACATTATCAATTGGATTTTAGATACCCAATTCATCTTTTTGGTAGGGTGGAGATTTGAACCTGGGACCTCCCTTGGATGATTGCCCTCTCCTCTCCAACTCACCTAAAACACCTGGGTTAGGGTTATATAACCTTAGCTTAAATTAATTTATAATTAATAATTAAATTAATTAATAATTAATTCATAATTAATTTTAAACTTACTTTGTATAATATTATAAAATAATATTATAATATTATTTATTTGGGCTTTTTCTTGCACTTTGGACTTCATCTGACTTCCTGGAACTGGGTCTTGAAACTGAAACCAAAGTAGATGCTGCCAACTGAAACTACAATTGTAATTTTGACATCAATAACCACTTACTCTTGGCATCAATGATAACTTATCACTCAAAATATCCAACAGTTGTGAAATAACATGAGTATCATTGTTATGTGAAGTGGTGAACTATATTGAACTAGGGTTTACAAAGATCATGAGTATCATTGTTATGTGAGGATTACTTGATAAGCATTGTTGTTGAAGTGATTGGTTGAGTGAAGAACTTGAACTAGGGTTTGCAAAGATTATGAGTATCATTGTTATGTGAGGATTACTTGATAAACATTATTTTTTAAGTGATTGATTGAGTGGAAGTGATTGATCTTAGTTGAGTGGATGTGTTGAAGTGATAGTTAAAGTTCTTTGAAATAAATTGTTCTATATTCTAAATTGATTTGAAAAAGAGGTTGAGTGTTTGTGAGTGTGAAACATATTGAGTCTCTATGTTTATGTGGTAAAAATAAATATTGAAAGTGACTAAGCATTGTGGTGAATGTGAAGCATATTGAATCTCTAACAATTATTTATATGTTTCTATGGTAAATAGAGAAATTGATAGTGATTGAGCATTATGGTGTGAAGTATATTGAATCTTTAAAAATTATCTATATGTTTCTATGATATCATACAAGTTCTAGTGAGAAATTGTTGAGCAAATTTGAGGTAAGTCTTTGAGAAGAATTGTCGACAGATTAGTGTAAGCTTTTATGGAAGCTTACAAGGCAGATTTGAGACAAGTCTTTGAGAATACTTGAGAGCAGATTTTATTGAGTGATTTGTTCAAACCTTGAGTTAATATTTGGGGTAGATCCAGCAGATTTGATCTATGATTGATTCAAGCTTTGTGTTAAGGCTTGAGGACAAATATTGAGAGCAAATTTGTGCTAGACCGAATGATTGTTTTTAGTGTAGATTTGAGGATAGAGTTTAGTGTAGATTTAAGGATAGAGTTTGGTGCATATTTGAGGATAGGTTTATGCCAGACAAAATATAGATATTGAGAAAATTTGTACTAGACCGAAGGACTGTGTTTTGTATAGATTTGAGATAGAGCTAAGAACAAGCTTTGGAGGTGACAGAGTATAGAGGATGATAGTCTCTAGTGGATGGAGATCCATTAGCTAGTGCAGTGAGGATAGGTCTTCTAATTGAGGACAGAGTCTTAAGTGGATAGAGATCAATTATCCAATGCAGTGGAGGCAGTAGTTCTTCTAGAATATCACCATCCAGAGTTAAGGGGAAAGGAGTTCTCCTGTAGATAGAGATCCATAAACTTGATCAGGATATTGGTGTCTCCTTTTGATAGAGGTCCATAAACATTGTAATAGGGAAAGTATTCTCAAGGAATTTATTGAGAAAATATTAGTGAAATATTTTCTTTGTGGAGTAGTCCACATTGGGTGAACCATGTTAAATTGGTGCCTCTATTGTGTATGGTGACTTGTGCATTTATTTTATTAATTTTGTTGATATTGCTATTGATACATTGCATAATATTGATTGGGAAAGAAAAGTAAAAAGTGTTCTTATACTTTTCACCCTCCATCTCAGTATAAGATTGTATTCTTTAATTGATATCAGAGTGGGTTCCTTCAAAAGAGTTTAACATCTTGAAGGAAAATATGACAAGAACACAATTAATTCTAAGAATGGATCCTTAGATAATTCAACACCAGTATTTGATGGAAGCGATTATATATTTTGGAGTATGATAATGAATATTCACCTGATGGCACTTGGTAATGAAATATGGGAAGTAGTTGAAAATATATAGAAACCACCAGATACTCCACCTACATATAAAGATGGTAAGATTCTACATCATTACAATTCAAAATCAATGATTGCAATTTTGAGAGGTTTGTATAGAACAAATTTTATAAAGGTTATGCATTGTAAATCAGCAAAAGGAATTTGGGATAAGTTGCAAAGCATATATGAAGGAGATAAAAGATTCAAAAAGGTAAATATACAAAATCTCAAAGTACAATTTGAATAATTAAGAATTAAGTATGAGGAAAAAATTATTAATTATCTACTTCATGTATATGAGGTGGTTAACACCATACAAGGACTTGGACTTGAGATTGAAGAATCTAATGTTTGTGATAAGATCTTAAGATCTCTCCCAAAAATTTTTAGTGTAAATATATCTGTTATAGAGGAATCAAAATATGATGATCCTTTTGACAAGAGATGTATTACTTGGTATTATTACAGCTTTTGAGATGAGAACAAAAGAGGAACCTAATATCTGGAAGGAAGTAGCCTTCAAATCTACTAAGAAGACAAAGGGTAAGAAGTCAGATAAAAGCAATGAGTCATCCAGTGATGAAGAATTAAATTATGGCAGAAGGAATAAGGATCCAATAATATTTAAAAATACAAAATTTGTTATACGTTTCAACTGTGGAAAGTATGGTCACTATGCAATTGATTTTCAAGAAGCTAGAATAGCAATGATGAAGAAAATTAGGATCATAAGAACAAGGAATCAGAAAATACAGGTACCAAAAGAAAGGCAAGGATGGACAAGGCAAATAAGGAAAGAAGTTCTTTCTAATATAGAAGAGGATTTACTATGCAGACAAGGCAAGTAAGTACTCAAGTGGTAGTGATAATAGTTTCTCAAATAATGATAAAGATGAAGTTCTATTTCTGATAGAAGAAAAATAAAAAGTTAAGAAAAGGTCACCAATAATTCTCAAATGTTTTAGATGTGCTAATTTTGGACATCTTAAAACAATTGTACAAAGAATGGTTTCAGTTTCAGTAATGATGAATATGAAGACACACTTGAAGGACCAAAAGAAAATATTCTAAAGGAAGTAAAAGAAGAAGGAAGTGATCCTATAGAAGACAATTCAGAAGAGAATGAATATGTTTTCTAAGACAAACAAATAGAGGAAGAATTAGAGAAAGGATAAGTTTATCTTGAGGGAGAGCTTATTTATGCTCTTAACACATTGAACAAGGTAAGAAACCAAAACTCCCAACTTAAGCTTCAGTTTCAAGAATGTGATGAAGAAAGAAGAAAGCTTATAGAGGATCTAAATAAGTCAATGGCTAAGACAAAAAATTTCAAGGATAATTTAGAAGCCAAGGTCCTAGAATGTGAAATATTAGAACAAGAAGTAGCTCTACTAAGGGAATAAGTAGAAAAGTATAAGTATAAGCTACACAAGTTTGGAAAGAGCTCAAATATCATATATAATATGATCAAGGTACAAAGACGATCAATAAAAAAAAAAGGTCTTGGTTTTAAAAAGGCACAAAATAAATAAGAAGAGGAGTCTATCTCAAATTTTGAAGAAGAAGAAACTTCATAAGAAGATAGTGTGAGAGAAAGTGAGAATCCTGAGGATGAGTTGGAAAATAGAAATTTTAACAAGAAAAATAACAATGCACAAAAGAGGAACAAATGGAACAGGAACCAGCATAGGGTAAAAGAGATGAAGAGACCAATGAGGTCAAGGCAAGAAAATTTTAATGGATGATGTTTCTCATGTCACAGATTTGGGCACAAGGCTTCATAGTGTAGGACATATGAAAGACAGGAATATGGAAACTTCAGAAACAAACAACTTTTTCATGGGTATTGTTACTCATGTAGTCAGTTTGGTCACAAGAAAATGAATTGTAAGGTCCATGATAGTAATAAATATGGCTTCACCAAAATAAATCCCAAGATATTTGCACATTCAAGGAATAACAATATTAAGTGTTACAAGTGCAATAATGATGGACATATAGCAAAGTGGTGTAGAGCAAAAATTCCATAGAAAAGTAGGAATAGGAACAGGCATAGAAATAAGAAGGATCATATGAGAAGGAAAATTGAAAAAAGTAAAGATCATTGCTTGCTAGGAGTAGAAATACTCCCACCCTAGAACTAACCACCTCAAGAGGAGGTCAGGGAGGGGCTAAGCTAAGAGACTCATTCTTAGATTTGAGCTGCAAAGGTGACCCTTTGCCATTGATTTCAAATGGGATATATTTGATTAAGGGAAGATATTTTATTTAAGAGGAGAGCATTTGAGTCAAGGGAGCAGTTTCCCAGGGGGAGCAGAACAGAAAAAGGTTAAGAAAATGGTAAAAGGTAATTGGGTTACCATCAATGACAAAGGGGGATATTTTTGTACATTTTGAGTAGATGAGTTTTCATTGATGTCAAGAGCGAGTGGTCATTGATGTCAAATGTCAGCTTCAGTGAGTGGTGCAAGGAGAAGCAGTTCCATAATCAGTGCAAAAAGGAAATTCTACTTCCAGTTGGTTAGATCTAGTTACAGGTAGTCAAATATGGTCCAAAGTGCAAAGAAAAGGCCAAAGAAAATAATTATATAATATTTTATTATAATATTAAAATGGGAAATTTAAATTAACTATAAATTAATTAATATAATTTTATTATAAATTAATTTATTAATTAATTTAATTAACTTCCAAAGTTATTTAAGTTAATTATAATTTAATTTTAGTTTAATTATAAATTAATTTATATTAATTTAATAAACCCTAAAGAGGTTTATAAGGTTAAAATAAAAATCAAATTTGAAATTTGGTTTGGAATGCCAATGTTTTATGGCATGAGGCTTTGTGTATAAATGGTGGCAAAACATTTGCCTTAGATATCTCATACCATCAATCGAAATCCTATTCTCCAAAATATCATGCACAAAAGGTAGAAATAGTTTTCATGTTTTGAAAGGTCTTTGAAAGCATAAGTGTAAAGAAATAGGAGCAAGGATCCTCTTACTTTGCACAACGTTGTGTAGCGCAGTTGGCAACGACAGATGGTGTTAAGTCTTATGGCAGGTAAAGTTTGCATGGTTCAAATATCATCAAATTCATTTTGCAAGGTAGAGAGTAATTTTTATTTTTGATCAGCATCGAGCAAAGGGATAAAGGGAGGCTTGTGCCTTCCCTTGCTTGCGGAAGCACTTAGCCCATGTGGTGGGCTAGCACCTTGATAAGGTGCGCGGTGGGGAGTGGTCTCACATTTTAAACCCACTAAGGCATTTTGGTAGTGTTAAAGGTATGTGTTGATATCATTTATATTAGTCACATGATTATTTTGGATGTGCTAAGGTTGATAAAAATAAAATATTTTTGAAGAACACAAGCTTATAATGAGAGGGGGGGTGAACAATATAATACCACTTTTTACTTTTCTTTACAAATCAATATTATGTAATGTATAGATAGCAATAGAAACATCAGTAATCAAAGCAATGCACAAATCACCACACACAATAGAGACACCAATTTAATGTGGTTCTCCCAAATATAGCTACCTCCATAGAGAAAATATTTCTTATAATTTTTTCTCAAATAATCTCTTGGGAATCCTTTCTCTACAATTTTTATGGATCTATGTCAAAAGGAGATGTTGATCCCCTAAATCAAGTTCGTGGATCTCTATCCATAGGAGAACTCCTTATCCTCTACTCTGGATAGTGATCCTCTAGAAGACTACTGCCTCCATAACACTAGCTTGTGGATCTCAATCCACTAAAGACTCTTGTCCTCACTATCCTGGATGATGGATCTCTATCCACTGGATACTGTCCTCTATGCTCTGTCACCTCCAAAGATCTATCTCAAAATTGAACTAAACATAATCCTTCAGTCTAGCACAAATTTGCTCAACAAGTCCAAATAGAACTTGCTTAATTCTACTTCAACAATTCCACATAGAACTTGCTCAAATCTGCTCAACATGTCAACATATAACTTGCTCAAATATACTCAACAAGTCCACACAGAACTTTCTCAAATCTGCTCAACAAGTCCACATAGAACTTGCTCAAATCTACTCAACAAGTCCACTTAGAACTTGCTTAAATCTACTCAACAAGTCCATACAAAACTTGTCCAATCTACTCAACAAGTCCACACAGAACTTGTCCAATCTACTCAACAAGTCCACATAGAACTTGTCCAATCTTCTCAATAAGTCCACACAGAACTTATTCAAATTTGCTCTAGTCCACACATAACTTGTCCAATCTGCTCAATAAGTCCACACAGAGCTTATCCAAATATTTTCAACAAGTCCACATATAACTTGTCCAATATGCTCAATAAGTCCACATAGAACTTATTCAAATCTCATAGAAACATAAAGAGAATTGTTAGAGACTCAATATTTTCTACACTCAATGCTCAACAACTTTCTCAACTCAAATCAGAATATAGAATAGTTTGTTTTATGAAACTTGAACAATCACTTCACACATCCACTTGACTAGGCTCAATCAACTCTACTCAACCAATCACTCAATGAAAACACTCATTTCTCACAAACCCTAGTCCAAGCATATAATCATCAACTCAAAATATTTCCAACAATGCTCAATCAACAAGTCTCATATAACAATGATAATCATGTTCTTCTCAAACCCTAGTTCAAGTTCTTTGCACAACAACTCACTTCAACAACAATTCTTATAAAAAAATCTTCACATAATAATGATACTCATGTTCTTCTCAAACCCTAGTTCAAGTCCTTTGCACAATTAGTGGCTTCAACAACAATACTTATCAAACAAGGTTCTAACACCAAATCTTCATTCCAAAAAACCTTGAAGCATTAACTCAACCCACTCAATAGGAAATCCTAATCAAGTCCTTTTTACTTCAAGCTTATTTTCATAAAACCAATCAATCAACTCAACTATAGAAGAATGTGCTCATACCTTTTTATTGAAGATGAAGAGATCTCATAAGTTTGTTACAACCACAAACACCTATGCCAAGCTCAAAGAGGTTAGAAGATAAATGTTTCTCACAATATAATGTAAATACTCAATTTCACCTTATCACTCCACCTTTCAAAAAACAATCATCAACATACATAAATTATTTATCCAATAACACCTTATAAACTCCCAACTAAAAATAAATTCAACATACACCAAAATAACTCAAAACCTCTTTAATCAATTTTAATGGCAAGAAGAAATTTGGAAAAAAATAACTCCTCTTTCTTTAAAAACTTAATAACATAAATCCCTTATCAATAGAAGAATCTTTCAAAAACCGTTTTAGCTCCAAATAGCACAAATCAATTTTCAATAAAATAATTCTTCATAAACCCTTATTACTCCAAATAGCACAAATCATTTATCAATAAAATAATCCTTCACAAACCCTTATAACTCCAAATACAAATTAATTAAAAATAATTCTTCACAAACCCTTATTACTCCAAATGACCCTTTAATAAAAAACTTTAGGCAATATAAAATTTAATCAAAAATTACCTTTGCCACTAGTGGGATTCGATCCCATGATATTTGCCTCCGTGAGTGCTTTAGTCATGGGCTTGACCACCGTGTGTGCTATATGCACATTTGAAAACACACGAGCACCTCATGCTCTTTCTTCTACACCCAACGCTCAAATTGAGCACGAACAAAAGGGTCTTCCTTTGGAACATCCATGTGAATCGATTGTGGGCTCTTCCTTTCCCAATGCCTCCACAAAACATGTGCTTCTAATGTACCATAGTGCCCTATGTGGCTCAAACCATACGCTGTCCTCTTTTTGTCTTCTTACTTGGCATTAATAAGACAAAGCTCTTTGTCTTCTTCCTCAACGATCACGATTGCATGAAATACCTTCAACCTTTTCGCATGGGAAATAATTCATCAAGGGGTATGTTTTGAATGCCTATTTGGCATTAATTTATACATGAAATCACCATACGAATTAGACGTTGGAGCTCCATTTTATTTTATGACGTCGACTTATTCTAAATCGTTATAATTTATAAATTATTTAAATTCTAATAGAATTTAAATTTTATAAATTATACTTTGAAAACATTTGACTTTAATAAAATTAAAGTCTTCCTTGGGATAAAATTTAAAATTGCAACTTGTACTCCATTGATTTGATTTAAAATATTCTGCCACCATGGGTCTTAATAAAACCTTAACTACCATCACAATGTGTAAGGATGATTTTATATCCTTATAATGATTTTAATAAAAACCATTTAATTTTCCACCATGAGTTTACCGCAAACCCTCATAAAACATTAATTTTTTGACTTATTCTTCAACTCTTTGCATTGTTCCTGGTGTTAATAATGGTGTGCTCCATGGTATTAACGACAACTTCATATGTTCACTTTGGCATTAATGACAAATTTTCCCCTTGACATCAATGACAACTAAATCAGCTCAAAATATCCAACAATTTTTTGTTTTAAAGTTTAATTTTTGTCTAAATTAATTTGGATATTGAGTATTTTGAGGGAGATAAAAGGGTAGGAAAATATTATTTTGAAAGGTTAATTTTTGGAGTTTGATTAATTAAAATTGGATATTATAAGAAGCAATTGAGTAATTATTTTTATGTATGATTTGATGATTGTAAATTTCAAGGAGTAATAAGATGTATTTGAGTTTGATTATTTTTGTAATTGAGAAATATTTTGAGAGTGTTAGTGTGATATTTTGTCATCTAACCATTGAAATTGGAAAATAAGAAAATTGTGATTGAGATAGGTTTTTAAGGGAACTTCTACATCAAACAAAAAGGTATGGGCACATATTCCTAGTGAGTGATTGTTGGATGTTGTGAATGCTAAGTTGGAGTGAAAAGGATTGTTTGAAAAGCATTGTTGAGTTTGATTGTTGAAGGTTTTTTTGAGTGAGAGTTGATGATAAAAACCTTGTTTTATAAGAATTTTTGGAAATATTGAGTAAAGCTTTCATATGATTGATCTAGGATTTGTTCAAATAACATGAGTATCATTGTTATGTGAAGTTGTGAAAGAACATGAGTATCATTATTATGTGAAGTGGTGCGCTATATTGAATTAAGGTTTGCAAAGATCATGAGTATTATTATTATTCAAGGATTACTTGATAATCATTGTTGTTGAAGTGATTGGTTGAGTGAAGAACTTGAACTAGGATTTGTAAATATCATGAGTATAATTGTTATGTGAGGATTACTTGATAATAATTGTTGTTGAAGTGATTGATTGAATGGAAGTGATTGAGCTTAGTTGAGTGGATGTGTTGAAGTGATAGTTCAAGTTCTATGAAAAAAATTGTTCTATATTATAAATTGATTTGAGAAAGAGGTTGAGTGTTTGTGAGTGTGAAACATATTAAGTCTCTAACAATTATTTGTATGTTTTTATGGTAAAACAAAATATTGAAAGTGATTGAGCATTGCGGTGAATGTGAAGCTTATTGAGTCTTTAAAAAATCTCTATATGTTTCTATGGTAAAAAGAGATATTGAAAGTGATTGAACATTTTGGTGTGAAGCATATTGAGTCTCTAAAAATTCTCTATATGTTTCTGTGATACTGGACAAGTTCTAGTGAGGACTTGTTGAGCGGATTTGAGGTAAGTCTTTGAGAATACATGTGGACAGATTAGTGTGAAATTTTGTGGAAGCTTACAAGGCAAATTTGAGACAATTATTTGAGAATAATTGAGAGCAGAGTTTATTTAGTGATTTGTTCAAACCTTGAGTTAATATTTGGGATAGATCCAATAGAGTTGATTTGTTATTGAGTTAATCTTTGTGTTACGACTTGAGAACAAACATTGAGAGCAAATTTGTGCTAGACCGAAGGATTGTGTTTAGTGCAGATTTGAGGACAATGTTTAGTGCATATTTGAGAATAGATTTTTGTGTAGATTTGAGGATAGGTTTGTGCCAGACTAGAGATAGATATTGAGAAGATTTGTGCTAGACTGAAGTACTATGTTTAGTATATATTTGAGACAAGCTAAGATAAATATTTGGATGTGACAAAGTATATAGGATGACATTCTCTAGTGGATAGAGATCCATTAGCTAAGGCAGTGAGGATAGGTATTCTGAGTGAGAATGGCAGTCTTCAGTGGATATATATCCATTATCCAGTGCAGTGGAGGTAGCAGTTCTTCTAGAAGATCACTAGATAGAGCTGAGGGGAAATGAGTTCTCCTATGGATAGAGATCTACAAACTTGATCAGGGGATTGGTGTCTCATTTGGACAAAGGTCCATAAACATTGTAATAGGTAAAGGATTCCTAAGGAATTTATTGAGAAAATATTAGTGAAATGTTTTCTTTATGGAGTAGCCCACATTGTGTGAACCATGTTAAATTGGTGTCTCTATTGCATATTGTGATTTGTGCATTGATTTAATTACTATTGTTGATATTGTTATTGATACATTGCCTAATATTGATTGGGAAAGAAAAGTAAAAAGTGGTCTTATATTGTTCACCCCCCCTCTCAAGTATTATCTTGTGTTCTTCATTCTTATGGGATGTTTTCACTCTAAAGAGGATGCAACAAGTTGGTCTACTATGACTTACCCCTTTAGTGATTTTTATTTATGAATTCTATGTCAAATTCACTAAGGGTTATGACCCATTTTGCAGTTCTACCAGATAGGTAGGGTTTGAATATAAGGTCAATGTATCTACCCTTTATAGGATGTAAGTCTTTTGGATAAGCATATAGTGTATTATTTTAAGATAAGAGAAGATAAATTCTAATCAAATCTTCTCTAGTGGTGTGTGAAGAAAACAAGCTTATACTAAGAGGGAGGGGTGAATAGTATAACACCCACTTTTTACTTTCTTTCCAAACCAATATCAATTAGTGTCCTCAATTGCAATAACCAAATATAGCAATGTGCATTAATAACATATATAGCAATAGTAAGTAAGTGCACAAATCATCACACACAATTGAGACACAATATTTAACATGGTTCCCCCAATGTGGGACAGTCCACAAGATAATATCCTTATAATATTTCAAAAATAAATAGGGGTCCTTATCCCAATATAAATGATTACTTTTATCTACTCAAAGCTAGGCCAAAATTAATGCGCCTTCACACCTTCATGGGATTTGAACTCCGTTCCTCTCGCTTAGCGATGTGAAGTGCTTACCATGTGGACGCTAGTCCACATTAGGATTTTAATCCCAAACACCCAAATTTAACTTGCACTCAAATTCGAAACTCGATTTTACTTTCTTAGCAAAACATTTTTCCCTTGGTGGGATTTGAAAATTGAACCTACCTTGTGCAAATTTCATGTGCTACCAACTGTGTTATAGGCTCCTGCATGACCTTACTTTCCCATGATATTTACTTGAACTTGCTCTCAAAACGAAAGTTATTTATCCTTCTTTCTTCATTGCTCCATTTCAATGACTCTCTCTCATACGCTATGTCAAGTCTTCAATAAACAAAGGTTTTTCACCTTTGATTTATATGCACCTCCATCCCTCGAATGATGTTACTGAATATTTATTAATCTCCCCAACCTTTGCACGTCGACGGATAATATAATACAACCTTAGACCTTAGAATTATTAAATAAAAATTTAATAATTCACCTTTTAACTTTGAATTGGGATATCTCCTTCATTCTTTTGAATTTTGTCATGAAACATTTTGCACCTAGGTTTTATTGGAAAACATTTTCATCCATCATAATTTGGAGAAGTCTTAGCATAGTGGTTTTAATGAAAAACCCTTTCCAATGGTTTTAATGAAAAACCCTTTCCAATGGTTTTAATTAAAACCCTTTCCAATGGTTTTAATTAAAACCCTTTTGTTAGAGTAATATTCCATTCCTTGGGATAATTACCATTTACTCCACTAGGTAAAATAGTAGTATATTGCATTATACTAGTTAAATTATTACATTTACTTTTTACCACTTACCATGTAAGATATTTACTGTTACAAATATCTAATGGTAACTATTGGTTAGTCCTAAATATCCTAGGGTAACTATTCTATCTTATCGCCTCATCCTTGAGCGCGTTAGTTAGCGTTAGTTTCTCCTAATAAGTTAGTGATATTATTGTATGCCTATATAAACTATAGGCTAACCTATTCCTAGGTTAATAATCAAGTTTATTATTTGTGAGCACATTTTATTTGTTTACACTTACTTGATAACATTGGTATCAGAGCCGGGTGGCCCAATACGAGCTTCGCTCGTTCCATTCAACCTGGAACGATCTTCGAGGGACCTGTTGACCCTCAAGACTAGCATGGATCCTGAGACGATGGCTCGCAGACTCGAATCCTGAGAGACGGTGGCCCACAAACATGGAACCCAAGGAGCCCCCTACTGGTGACCAAAGATTTTTTTCTCCGGCACGACCTCAGTAGAAGGACCGTAGGTCCAACCACGACCACCGACACAGATCCAGCGACCGGTATCTGGGAGGGCAGGCATGCCCTTCGACCTCGATGACCGTGACCGGTAGCCGCTACTACTGCCCCCGAGGGTATAATGCATAGCCAAGAGGGTAGACGTGCCCTCCCAGGTAGGAAACCAAACTCGAGGGTAGGAGAGCCCTCGGGTCTGACAAACCCTGATAGGGGGACAACCCTGTCAGGCGATCGACTAACAACCCTGACCAACCCGAGTGTCATTCGACGACCAAAATCCGAGAGGGCCGACGGCCCTCCAATTTTTAATGATCGGTAAGGTGACCTCCGATAATAAATTTTTTTTTATTTTTTTTATTTTTTAAAGTTTATTTTTTAATTAATTAAGTTTTTAAATAGTAATTTAATATTATTTGTTTTAAAAGTTATTTTTTAATTAAAATGCTTTTTAAAAAATACAAATAATTTTTACTATTTATAAATTTTACTTTTATTAATTAAAAAAAATCACATAAACTTAAATTATAAAAAAAATAAAAATAAAAATAAAAATAGGGGTTATATTTTTTTTGCAATTTACAACTTTAAAAGGAGCTTTTGTTTTTTTCTCCAAGTGAGAATATAAGACATAGAAGAGCACCTACTTTTATTGCAAATAAGAAAACCTTAAATTCTTCTCAACCTTGTTAGTTTTGCAAAATACAAGAGGGACAACATCATAGAAATTTGATTCTTTCTTGCACAAATAGCAAACAAGGAGACTGAAATTTTTTGTAAAATTCAAAGGCAAAGTGTGCATTTGTTCTCTCCAAAGGGGGGATATAAGACATAAAATTGCACATTATTTTTTGCAAAAATTTGAGAAGAAATTGTAACCTTGGGTCCATCAAAAACTAAGTTGTTTGTCGACTAGTTCAGGAAGCCTTCCAAATGCGGGTCGTGTGTCGACTTGTCTTGGAAGGAGTGCTCAAATGGTTAATTTTGCAACATTCAAGGGGGGAAGACAACATTGTAATTCTTTTGCAAAATTATAAAACAAAGTAGGAGACATAAAAATATCAATTTTTTGCACAACACAAATACACATTTTGTTGCAAAAATTAAAAGGTGCATTTTTTATTTTACTCGACACCTTTATTGGCAAATTAGGTGCATTTTCGGTTGCATCCGACACCTAGGTGATAAGAATTTTGTGGGCATTCTTGTTTGATTATTGCATTATTTCTTTTGCAATTATAAGTCATAGAATCAAGAACACACTAAACCCCAAAATTTCACAAATTTGTGTAAATCCTTGCACATATTTAAAGCCAAAATTACTTGATATTCTCTCCTAAATCAACAAAACCCCTAATTCACTCTTATTTGTTTAGCTTAAATTTCCTCAAAATTTTCATCCTTCTTGAAGGGAGTTAAGGCAGGTGCCATTAAATATCTGTTTGAGTGAATTATATTTTGATACTCTTTTAGGGTAATCAAAAGAATGAACAAGTTTTTTTTTTAAATAAGGAACCTTCAAAGTTGCAATCATTTGCACTAAGGGGGGATAATTCCTTTTTTCCTTCAACAATAGATTTTGATAAGAGGGAAATAAAACTTGTAAAGGCATTCAGAAAAGTGGAAGTCATCATACAAAATATATCTTTTCTTTTAGACTTCATAACAGCAACCATGCTTGAAGTACTTGTAATAAGAAAGGACACATTGGTGAACTTTTTTTATCAAATTTCCTAGAAAGACTAGTTTTGCACAGATTGTAAAAATGACAACCAAGACACCATTCAATGTTGGTTTCAAAACAAGCAAAACTAAAATGGTAAAGGAACAACACAGAAGCCATATTTTTGGTGAAGTGTCTCATTCTGATTATGTTTCTGGTTCAAAGATAGCACAAGGAGTGCTATATTGCTAAAAAAGCTTTGTAGAAGGAAAACACATGTGTCCCTTGGGCAAAGGCACCATTCTCTATCAAATCCATTTTTTAGGCTTCATAAATAGCATAAGTTTTTGTTTGAAGACCTTGCAATAAGGGGTGCTTGTATCTCTTTTAGGCTTCATAAATAGCAAACTCTAGGTGTTTGAAGTACTTGTAACACAAGGAGCGATTTTTTGTGGTGTACAATTGTCTAGGAGGCAATACTTGTAAAATCCTTCACAAAATCTCTTGAGTTGCATATTTTTTGTAATTGAGGGGGGATATCCATTTCTTTTTCTTCATAATTTTTTTTAAATAGGGAAGATGACTTATAAGGGTGCATTTTCGGCTTTGCCCGACACCTTAGTCACACTTCCTTCAGAAAATTACTTACAATATGTTTTGCAACAAGAAGGGGGGAACTTATATGGGTGCATTTTTGGCAGCGACCAACACCTTAGCTACCTTATCTTTTGCAAATTCATATTGTAAATGAGTGAACCTTGTATAAAGTGATCTATTCTACTACACCTAGCGATTGCAGCGGCTAGTTACCCATGCAAATCGATTGGATGATGTGATTACCATAAGGACATTCATTGGCATGAAGAAAAATTGAGGAATGACCCACTTATTGCTTAGGAGCAGTCAGAGTACTGTGATAGAGCAAATAACCAGTAGATCAACATCTTCTTCACTGTATTGGGACAGCTATATACTTTACCCAAATATTGTTGTATAGAGGGATGTGTATGTATTACCCAAATAATGTAATAAGGGGGGATGTTAGAGTAATATTCCATTCCTTGGGATAATTACCATTTACTCCACTAGGTAAAATAGTAGTATATTGCATTATACTAGTTAAATTATTACATTTACTTTTTACCACTTACCATGTAAGATATTTACTGTTACAAATATCTAATGGTAACTATTGGTTAGTCCTAAATATCCTAGGGTAACTATTCTATCTTATCGCCTCATCCTTGAGCGCGTTAGTTAGCGTTAGTTTCTATTAATAAGTTAGTGATATTATTGTATGCCTATATAAACTATAGGCTAACCTATTCCTAGGTTAATAATCAAGTTTATTATTTGTGAGCACATTTTATTTGTTTACACTTTCTTGATAACACCTTTCCATTGGTTTTAATAAAAAAACCCTTCCCTCGGTTTTAATAAACACCCTTGCCATTGGTTTTAATAAAAACATTTACCATTGGTTTTAATAAAAACCTTTAATATAATATTTAAAAAATTAAATATTATATGCCTCTTGTGCTACAAAACCCTGTAAATATCCATGCTCTCCAAAATATCATAAATGATTATTTATGAAGTTCTTTTGCCACAAAAACTCAATGTGATCCATGTGACATCAATGACAACACAAAATAACTCAAATTGCCAACAATCTCCCCATTTGTCATTGATGGCAACACCTCTAATGCAAATCACCACAATCACTGGAAAATCCATTTCTAAAAATTAAATTTTCTCCCCTTGACTCAATACTCTCTATGGAGGCTGCTCCCCCTATCTCAATGTTCTCTTTGGATGCTGCTCCTCCTATCTCAATGCTCTCTTTAGAGGCTGCTTCTCCCTAACTCAATACTCTCCCCCTTACTCAAATATCTCTTCCTTTGTCATCAATGGCAAAAGGGACACCTATGGGTCTAAAATATATGACCCTTTAGCTTAGCCCCCCTACCACATTCTCTCTTGAGGTGATTAATTTTGGTGTGGGAGTACATTTACTCCCATATTACTTTGTTCCTTTCATTTTTCAACTTCCTTACACATATTTCTGATATCCTTTTAGTGATGAGTTACTTGATCTTCTTGTCTTGAACATGTTTGACCTTCTTGCCTTGAAACTGCTTGACCTTCTTGCCTTGAACCTGTTTGGAATTGAGTCCTACACCATATTGCAATATATCCAAAGTTATTGCAATTAAAACACTTTATATTGTAGCCTTTGGATGGTGCCCATATCCTGAATTATTTCATGAAATCATTTCCATATCCATTCCTTTCCTGAACCATGTATTGTGAAGCTTTTTTTCCATAATAATTTTGACCATAACCTCTGAATTGTGCAGCTCTATAATCAAAACCATATTGCTCATTTTATTTGCACTGAGAAGCTCTATGACCAATCTTGTTGCATAAGAAGAAATGTCCCTAAAAACCATATCTTCTTCCTTTGAAGTTCCTTCTAGAAAACTCAAACTTCTTTGATCCATAGACCCTGCAGTGTATAGCCCTGTGTCCAAATCCATTACAAGAAAAACAATGTCCTTGAAAAGCCCTTTGTTCATGCCTTGGTTCCTCATACCTTTCTTGACCATTATCCTTGTGATCCTTTTGACTTGTGCATTGTATCCTTGATCCTTATTTGTGGTATCCAAATCTTCTTCCTTAACTTCTTCCTTGCTTTCTTCTTCAAGAATTTATTTTCCTTTTGAACTTGATTCACCTATCTCAAAACAAGACCCAAATTGCATATTTGGAGCCATAGGAGCTTTAGAACTTTTTTCATATTTCTCTTCATTTGTGTCCAATAGCAAACTGGCATCCATATCTATTGTCTCTAAAATACATGTTTCCTTCTTAGTGAAAATGTCTTAACATTTTGAGTCATGTGATGGATTAAAATTCTCAAGTATGGAACATCTCAATTCTTTTAGATTCTCCTTAACCTCTTGTAGTTGTTCATGGATATCATTGAAGTCTTATTTTAGATCAACTAAGACATTTATCTTTATTGAATTATCCTTTTGTTTAACTTCTTCTGTTTGGAGTGGAAGTTCTTCTTCTACTTATTTTATCCCATAGAAAAACCCTTCTTCATATTCACTATCACTGATATCATTATCTTCTTCTATAGAAAAAAAACTCTCATGAATCCTTTGTCTTTGCCTGTTTCCTTGGTATGTCATTTCATCTTCACTATAATTGAAGCCATTGCAATATCCTGATCTATGATCTCATTGACCACACACAAAGCATTGTTATTTTTCACCTTCTATTCCTAAGAATAGATGTTCTTCAATTTCATCATCTGAGTGATCTCTATTACTACGATCTAAGCCATCATTTTCTTCCTCAATGTAGAAAGTTTTCTTAGCCTTACGAAATATTTTCCTTTTCTCATGCTTTCTTTGCTTGTACCTATCATCTTTGTCATGCTTATGATTTACTTCTTCATTTATTTTATGATCCTATTTTTCATCATCATTGTTTTCTTCATGTGGACACTTGTTTGCATAGTGACCATAATCACCACACTTGTAGCATTTGACTTTCTTCATATCCCTGTAATTCCTTTAGTCCTTTTTAATTTTTATGAAGTTAGCTTCCTCATAATTATATGAATCTCTATCTATATCTAGATCTTTCCTTTTCTTTTTCTCTAAAGCTTTGAATGCAATTTCTTTCTTTGGAGCCCGATGCTTATCTATCCTCATCTCATAATTTGTGAGAGTTCCTTGTAGTTCTTCCATTGTTAGCTTGTCGATATTCATTGTTTCTTCTATTGCTACAACCTTTGCCTCATACTTCATGGGAAATGTTCTCAAAACCTTTTGAGTAACATCTAATTATTTCATCTCAAATCCTAGGCCTCTCATGGTGTTAGCAATCTCATCAACTCGAAGTAAAAACTCTACAATATCTTCAGAATATTCCATTTTCAATTCCTTGAATATTCTTCTATGAGTTTGTAGTTTTTTCAACTTTACCTTGGAATATCCTTCATAGTTATTCCACAACTTGGTCCACATTTCATTAGTTGAATTAAATACCATGACCTTTGCAAAATATGTCTCACGAAGCCCACTCACAATACAATTCTTTGCCTTTGCATTGATATCAACCAATTTCCTGATAGTCTTATCTATCTCGAGATCGCCTTCAACCTTATACTATTTTACAACCATCTACCATACCTCATATCCTTGTGATATAAAATAGTTATTCATTCTCATGCTCCAAAAAGCATAATTGTTATCGTAAAACAGTGGAGCCTTACTTTTAGATGATCCATTCTGTGAAGCCATCTGTGTTCTTGTAGAATCTACCCTCAATCTATTAGCTTTTTCCAATGAACCAACTCTAATACCAATTGAATAACATAAGATTATACTGATAGGGGGGGTGAACAGTATAGAACCCACTTTTCACTTTCTTTCCAAACCAATATCAATTATTTTTCTCAATTGTAATAACCAAATATAGTAGTGTGCAATAATAACATAGATAGCAATAGTAAGCAAGTGCACAAATCATCACACACAATTGAGACACAAGATTTAACGTGGTTCCCCCAATGTGGGGTAGTCCACAAGATAATATCCTTATAATATTTCACAAATAAATAGGGATCCTTATCCCAATACAAATGATTACTTTGATCTTCTCAAATCTAGGTTGTCCTGATCTGCTCAGGTGGGCTCCACTGATCTTCTTAGCTAGGCTCTTCATTGATATGCTTAGCTAGGCTATCCACTAATCTATTTAGCTAGGCTATCCACTAATCTATTCAACTAGTCCATCCACTAATCTACTCAGCTAGGCTATCCACTGATCTGCTCAACTAGGCTATCCACTGAACTTCTCAACTAGTCTATCCACTGATATGCTCAGCTAGGCTATCCATTGATCTACTCAGCTAGGAAATTGGTGTTGATGTGTTTTCTATTTTTTTCTTGTCTCCTTTACTGATCACAAATCTACCTCAATGCCTTCTCACAAGGATAAAAAAATCCTATTCAAATGTTATCCCAAATTTATCCTCAAAGCCTTCACAAAAGTCTCAAACAATCCTACTCAAATGTTGTCCCAAATATGTTATCAAAGCCTTCACAAAAGGCTCAAAAAATCCTGCTCAAATTCTATCCCAAATCTATCCACAAATCTGTCCCAAAATCATTCTCGAAAGCTCAATCAATTATGCACAAAAGTTGTCACAAATATCTCCAGAAATTATGTCCCAAAAGCCTTCTCAAAGGCTCAACCAATCATGCACAAAAGTTGTCTCAAATCTGTCCAGAATTTTTTTCCCAAAAGCCTTTCCAAAGGCTCAACCAATGACTCTTAAGTAACACTCAAATCTCAACCACAAATCAATGAATTCAAGGTTCAATGATGAACTCAACAATGGATAACAAATGAATGATGACAATACTCAATAATATGCTCAAAAATGAATGACAATGTACTCTTCAATGGATGACAAAAATGATCCACAATGATCTCAACAATGTATGAATAATGATCTCTCAAATGGATGACAATAATTCTCAATAATGTACTCTAAAATGGATAATAGCAATGCTCAACAACATACTCTCAAATGTATGACAAAAATTCTCAACAAGGTACTCTCAAATGGATGACAAATGATCTCTCAAATGGAAACCTCTCCAAGAAATAACAATGAGGACTTCAACCAACAAAGGACAATCTCCACAAGTGATAGCAATAGGTTCTCAATAATATCTTCATCATGCAATATCAATAAGCTCTCAAGAAACAAGCACAACTCCCTCAAGCAAAGAGCTCTCAAATAGCCAACAATGATCTCCTCAAATGAAATACAAATGTATCCACAAGTGACTATAAAATGATCTCCTCAATGGTCTCAAATAGTGGCAATGTACTTAACAAGCAACCAACAACAATCTCCTCAAAGCAATAGCAACAACCTCCTCAATAATGGCAATACTCTCAATGAACTCCACTAAAGCAATCATGGAACTCAAGCATCAATTTTATCCATAAAATTGATTTTCTAATCCATCCACTTCCTCTCAATAGCCAATACACATAATCAAGAAATTTGTCTTCAACTTTAAACCCTAAATCATATGCATGTATTCCAACTCAAGGTAGCAATTAACTAGGTCTCAAGTTCCTAATTTAATTTCATAATTAAATCATGCACTAGGAAATATAACAAGTTCAACATTATTCAACCTTATGACTTCCTAATTTTATTAACACATATAGCAAGCACCTATGCTTTTATTTTTAATTCCACACCTTATAACTCCACTTACAGCAATCACAAATATTTAACTTCATACCTTGTAACTCCCTAAGCACATACAACAATCATTTATTTTCACTAAATACCTTTTGAATCCCTAGTTATAATAGAAATAGTTTTCAATGCACCAAAACTTTGGCAATATCAAATATTACCATGCACTAGAGATAAACCCCTTTAGATGAAATTCACTACCTTCGTAACCTTCGAAATCATCTTTGCTAAAATGCCTTGTCAAAATTAATGTGCCTTTACAGCTTCGTGCGAGTTGAACTTCGTTCCTCTCTCTTAGCGCTGTGAAGCACTTACCACATGGGTGCTAGTCCACATTGGGATTTAAATCCCAAACACCCAACTTTAACCTACACTCAAATCTAAAACTTGATTTTACATTCTTAGCAAAACACTTTGCCCTTGGCGGGATTCGAAAATCGAACCTACCTTGTGCAAAGTTTGTGTGCCACGAACTACACTATAGACTCCTGCATGATGTCACTTTCACACTATTTACTTGAACTTGCTCTCAAATTGAAATTTATTTATCCTTCTTTCTTGCCCCCATTTCCACGACTCTCATGCGCTATGTCAACTCTTCAATAAACAAAAGTTTTTTACCTTTTATTTATATGCACCTCCATCCTTCAAATGACGTCGGTGATTCTTTATTAATCTCCCCAACCTTTGCACGTTGATAGATAATATAATACAACCTTAGACCTTAGAATTATTAAATAAAAATTTAATAATTCACCTTTTAACTTTGAATTGGGATATCTCCTTCATTCTTTTGAATTTCGTCATGAAACTTTTTGCACCTAGGTTTTATTGGAAAACCCTTTCATCCATAATAATTTGGAGAAGTATTAGCATAGTGGTTTTAATGAAAAACCATTTCCAATGGTTTTAATGAAAACCCTTTCCATTGGTTTTAATAAAAAATCCTTCCCTCGGTTTTAATAAAAACCCTTGCCATTGGTTTTAATAAAAATCTTTACCATTGATTTTAATAAAAACCATTAATATAATATTTAAAAAATTAAATATTATATGTCTCTTGTGCCATAAAACCCTGTAAATATCCATGCTCTCAAAAATATCATAAATTATTATATATGAAGTGCTTTTGCCACCAAAACTCAATGTGATCCATGTGATATTAATGACAACACAAAATAACTCAAATTGCCAACATTGTGTAGAATGTTTCGTAGTTCACTATATTTATATTGATGTAGTAGATTGCTCTTTATCCATGTTTTTCATTGTATTGGGCTGTTAAATATCCAAGAGTATGCATAGTGGCTACTATGTATAACAATAATGGTTGATTTAGTTTTGGTGGTACCAAGACAGGTGGTGTGAAGAGGTAAATTTTTAGAGCTCCCAAGGCCTTTTGACATATTTTTTCCTACTTAAATTTTATCCCCTCCTTTAATAGCTTGGGGAAAGGTTGACATTGTTGATGAGTTATGATATGAACCTATGAATAGCTTGTAGTTTGCCTTGAAAAAATCTTAATTTAGTTAAGTTTTTAGGGGGTGACGTGTTTGTGATTGTTGTAACTTTGGAGGGATAAACTTAAATCCCTCAATGGGATATGATGAATCCAAGTATTTTTCCTGACATTATCCAAAATATATATTTGTTGGGTTTTAGTCTGACTCTATAATATCATAATATGTGAAATATACATTTGAGATCTTGATTGTGGTTGTATTTCCTAATATTGACCTAAGATGTCTACATAATATTCTATAATTTTATGCTTAAGGTCATGAAATATATGTCATGGCCCTTTGATATGTTGCCCCTATATTTTTAAGTTCAAATTGCATGACCTGATAGCAGAAGGTTCCTCAAGGGGTAGTTAAAGACATTTTAGATTGATTTTTTGGTGCTATATTAATTTTGTTGTAGCCTAAGAATTCATCCATTAAGGATAGCATTTTATATCCTACGATGAAGTCCACTATCATGTCTATATTTGGTAAAGGGAAACAATATTTTGGAAAAGTGTTGTTTATATCTCTGAAGTTGATACAAATTTGAATGGATAATTTCTTCTTGGTGATAATAATTATGTTATATATCCAATCCAAATAATATATGACTTTCATGAAGCCAACATCTAGGAGCTTTTGTAATTCATCTTTTCCTAAAAAGGAAATTCTTGCATGTATATTTATTTATTTTTGTTTGATGGATTTGGCGTCGAGGTGGACTACCAAATGATGTATTAGTAGTGAAGGATCAAGTCGTTGCATGTAATTGTATCCCCAAGAAAATATGTCAGATAATTCATTTAGGGGGTTTGAGTATTATGTATGCTCTTCTTGGGTTAGGATATTTTCAATCTTGATAAGACAAGAATATCGATCTGTCCCCATTTTGAAATATATGGTCTCTTTAATTAAAGCTTGTGATTCATTATTGAAATGAAGGGGGACATTTATTATCCCTAAATCTTCAAGTTCTTATGGATCCATAGATGCTTGTTCCAATCTTGGAAATATTGGAACTGGGCTATGTTTAAGTTAAAGATATTTATAAGGGATTCCTTTATAGGATAATTATCTAGATAGTCTTTGATATTTTCTTCAGTTTCTATTGGTTGTGGGTGAACTAATTATAGCATGTTGATGTTATCAAACCATATGGTTTTGTATGATGTTTGGTTAAGGAGTGACCAAAGTTCTTCTTCATCCTCATCATCCCATTGATATCCATGTAATTACTCAGGATAATTATCCTTATCATCTTCTTCTGATAGAGGAGAAGGCTCATTTTTTTAGGGATGAATCCAATCCCACATTGTCTTGGTCATAGTTCAAATTCTAGGGATTATTTGACACATTTTTCGTAATGACCTAAACCTTTGCCTTGATAACCCATGTTGAAGAGTATTTTTTTAGCTATTGAGAATAAGGGCAATATGTAGTATGTAGTATATGTTCGTTCGCTAGGTATAAAATTATGTCCTTGAATATTTTCATCAATGGTAGTTCCTCCAAAAATAGAGGTGTAGGATCCTATTTATATTTTGAGTCCTTTTCTACTAGGCATGCCTATGTCATGAGGATATAGGAACATGCTTACTAGTTAAGTGAAGGGATGTAGCTTTTTATAAATTAAGTTGATTTGGTCATTGGAAGAGGATTATCGGGGAGTATCCTCTAGGTTTATGAGGGGTTCCTCTAATGTTTCCTTTCCTTTATCTACTTTTTGTTGATAATTATATATTTCTTGTTGTATGAAATAGGAGAAATTAATATCTTGTAGATTGATAGAGTTGCACATGGAAAAAGGCTCTGGATATCCAAGAATGTGGATAATCCTCTCTTGATATTAGTACTTTTGACATTGATGTAAGGTAGAAGGTACAACCTTCATAGCATGTATCCAAGGTCTTCCAAGGAGCATGTTATATGTTATGTCACATGATATGACATAAAAGAGGGTATTTAAGACATGAGGTCGTACTTTTATAGGTAAAGTAATAGTACCTATTACTTATCATTCTTTTTTGTTGAAGGCTTTAATTATGAGGTTAGATTTTTGTAAATAACTTTTGTTTAAGTTAATTTTTTTTAAGAATTTAACATTGCATACATTCAAGGCTGATCCATTGTCTACTAGGACCCTCTTGATATATTTATTGCCTATTTGAGTTATGATGTAAAGAGGAGAATCTCTTGATATGGTTTCAAGAGGAGTATCTACCTCATGAAATTCTAGGATAGTGTTATTTACCCTAGCTAATCCAACCAAGTTAGTGATATCATTTACAGATATGTCTTGAGGGACTTTTGGCTCACTTAAAATTTTTAGCAATATTTTCCTATGAGTAGGAGATGTTTTTAAAAATTATAAGAGGGAGATATTTTTGGGTACCTCCTCTAGTTGTTGATATATATTGAAAGTATACAATGTATTTTGAGAAGGTGTGAGCACCAAATGTGACTTATTAAGAATATTGATATTTGTCCTTGGGATAACCAATTGAGGTTGGTTCAAAGATTGATTCTTTGCTTGTTATCGAATTACGAGGTAGGAAGATCTTGAAAAATGTATAGTACCTACGAAGTTGTTCGATTTTAAATCATGTGTTGGTAAGGGATATTGAAATATTCCCATGCATTTTTTAGGATTTTATGGTTTATTAAAAATTAATTTTCCTTCCTCAATAGGTCTTGGATAATGTTCTTTAAGGTTATGCATTTGTTGGTAGTGTGTCCTTCTATTCAATGGAAGTCATAGTATTGGTATTGTCTATACCAAATAGGTATTCCTTTGGATAGATCCCAAGGTCTAATAGGTAAACGTTCCATCAATTTAGAATTGAGGAGAATTTATAGCATAGATGTTTGAATTTTTTGGTATTCATGCATTGTCTTTGGGGTCTTTCTTGTATTTGGATGACTAGTTTTTGAGGAGCATTTTGAGTGGTGTTTATGTTGTTGTTTTGATGAGGGTCGGTTACACCATATCATACAACATGTTTTTTTTTGTATTACCCCATGTTCAAGGGTTTTTCATCTTCTTTATTTTTATAGTTAATATATCCTCATATTATGAGGATGGATTCTACTCTTTTATCCATATCAATGACTTCTTCAAATGAGCTTAGGCTCATCACTTCCAAAGGATATGAAAACTGTTCTTCGATATTTCATATAAAAATATGTAAGAGTTATTTATGAGGAGGAATATATTGAAGTTTTCCTATTAAACCTCTCCATTTGGCTAATAAATCCAATAATTTCATAGTCTTAGATTGTTTAAGTTGATAAAGGTCATCTATGGTAACCTTATCATCTATGTAGATTTAAAATTAGTTAATGAAGGCATCCATAAGTTCTTTGAACTTTTTTATGGAGTGGTGAGGTATTTGAAAATATCATTCTAGGGCTAAACCACTAAGACTTTTAGGGAATAACCTAAGGAGAAGCTTTTCATCATGATTGATGTCACTACAAGCTATTCAAAATAGCCTTAGATGGTTAATAGGGTCTTTCTTTTCATTGTACATTTGGAATTAAGGGGTTTCAAAGTTCTTTGTAAATGGATTTTTAAGGATTATTGGATCTAATGGTTTGTTGTAGAACTCTTCAAAATATTATCTTAATTTAGATGTTATTTGGAGAGAGGTAATTTGACGTTCAAGTTATTCAAAATTGGAGTACCTATTTTATAATTCCAAGATCTTAGTGTTGACATATTAAATATCATTTGATGAAGGGATTAGAGGTGTGGGCAATGCTATCAATGGTTGTGTAAGTGGTTGAGTGAAGGATTTCAACATAAAAGGTATATTCATAAGAGCTAAAGTAGTCTGAATTGATGTTACAGTGGGAGGGACTTGGCTAAGTCCCATGTTGTGAGTGAGAAAAGGATTTGTAGTATTGATTGTATCATTAGGAGGTGTTGAAAATGGATTTTTTATGGTGGGCATTCCCATAGATATGGTTGAATGTGTTGTAGAATCAATAGGTTGTATTATAGTCACATTGAGACTTGCCAAGTTTTTTTGAGTTTCCTTGATTTGAGCAATGTTTTATTGATCATGAGAATATTAAATATTTTCATGCATTGTAGTTGAGTCTCTTTCTACTTGTTTTCTCAGTCCATCTCTAAGAAAATCTAAGAAAATGTCTTTATTTATTTTGATGTATTGTTTGAAATAGTGTATATTTCAAAGAAAATTTGTTCAACTATTTATTCATGTTCCAGAGTTATTTTTTGTGACCAAGGATTTAATTTCTTGTTCAATGTGTTCATTGGAATATTAGTCATGAGACGTAGAAATTACACCCTTGTTTTGGGTGTTGAGACATGTTTTGAAAGTTTGGTTTCGAAGGAGGCTAATTTATAAAGTTTTGTTTGTAGATTACTTATAGAAAATAATAGAATATGTTCTAAACATGTATGTCACCTTTAAAAGCAACCCTCCTTGTAATTCCTTCTAATCCATCATGATAAACTAGCCAAAGGAGATTTTTTCCCTAAGGTTTATACTTTGGTTTACTCAAGGTGTCGTGATCCTTCCCCCAATAGGATTAACAATTTATTATGTTCTTGTTATCTTAATTTAATGTGAGTTAAACTAAGAAAACAAATAAGATGATCTTTTTTAGGTTTAACAAAATTTTATATTTGTGAAAGAGTGTTCATGTTAGGTTAAACTAATATGTAGATGCAGGAAAAATCATGTTCTTTTCCTCTTAAGTCTAATTAAATGTTAAGTGTGCATGGGGGAGATTTACTAGAATCTTTGCTTCCCCACTTGAGGATCCCTTTCCAAAGGAGATCTTGAGAATATGAAAATTCTCAAAAAAACAAGACTCCTATTCAATTTTTTTTTATCATGCCTTGTAGAAGTTGATGTTATGCTCATTTGATCGATATTTTATGGGTTTACTAAAGAAAACACCTAAGGTTTGGGATCACTATCTATCTTAATATTTTTTGAGCCTTAATGTTTATTATAACCTAAATTATCAATGATCATCTAAATGCAATACTAGAGTTTTTATCACCCAAATACAAGAATACAAGAGCTATCCTATATGTTTTTCAATATCGTACGAGCTAACTAAGGAGGTTTTTGATATTTAAATGTAAAACAAGAGAAAATGCAAGAACACATGTTAGCCTAAATGCAACTAAATGATTTTTTATTCTTTGCATATGTACTTGAAAGTGGTCAATAAGCTACTATTATGTCTAGGGTTCCTTGATTGATTGGTTTATATATGTTTTGTGACAAAATGAAAGAATTTTGTAAAGTGATTAATTTTTTTTATAAATGATTAGAGTTTCTAGCTAAGATTTCCTAATTCCCCAAATCACATGTGATTTTAAGACACAAAATAATAGAAAATAGAATGGAAATATAGAGAAATGGAAAATGCAAGGCTAGGGAAGTGCAAAGTGGTAGAATCACCTCTTCTGTAAGCCTATTGTTAAATTTACCACTAAAAATACCAAATTTGCCACTACAACCAAATTTTCCATAAGGTTGGTGATTTTGGTATCTGCACAACAATACCAAAAAATTAGGGCTTTTAGCTTTAAGGGATCTATATAAAGGTTGGATAGGGTATAAATCTTGTACAAAGAGCTTATAAGACTTCTTTTTGATGAAAACAAATGAGTATGCTTAACTCCAAGAGTGAATTTTTGGTCTCTTAAAAAATTTGCCACTGCGCTTTTATGAAATTTACTAGTGGGCTTTTAAAAATTTTACCACTAGAAAATTTGGTCAGTGGAAAATTTGGTTCTAAGTGTTTTGTTACCATATTCGCCATTGACTATGTAGGGTGGCAAATTTGGTCTTGGAAAAACATTTTGAAGGGTTTGAAAGTTGTTTTGGATAGATTTTTATAGGGTTTGAGCTGAGATTAAAGGGGAGTTATTATACTAATGTTTTTGATGCAACTAAGAAAATTAAATATCTAATCTACCGATTTAAGCAATTTAATGACTAATTTGAAAATGTGTGTGAAGAGAATGAAAATACCCAAACAATTGAAATTTTGATTAATTAAATATGTAAAGGGTGAGGAGTGTATAGAATGAAGTTAGGAAGGATCAGAAGCAACTAATTTAACTTATTTTGGAAGTAAATTAACATTTATGTGATGAAAAATAGTGAAATTGTTGAATTATGTAATTGTTATCGAAGAACACGAAAAACTACAACAATAAATAAAAAGAAAAGTGACTAAAATTATAGCTGAAAAAAGGGGTGTAGAGGAGTGAAGAGTGTGTTAAATGGTGCTATATCTAATGTGGAATAGCTAACTTAACCTCTAGTAAAACCTATTAGAATTTAATAATGAAATTAAGTGAAAATGCTATGATATATAAAAATTCCCAAAAAAATCATAAAAAATTGTAGTAGCAGAATGAAAAAGGGAGGGGAATTGCAATGGGAGATACTTGAAACTTGGAAAAAGGGTGTTTAACAAGGCAATAAAAACCTTGTGTTATAGACTTATAAGGCTTTGCAATGTTGTTTACAAGATTCTCACCAAATCTATTGCTAGAAGATTGAAATATGTCTTGCCTAACCTTATTGAAACTTGCCAAGGAAGACTAGTCCAAGGTAGATCAATCCTATATGGAGTCATTACCATCCATGAAGCATTAAATTTAGTTTACTAAACTAATAAATCAACTTTTTTCCTTAATATTGACATGAACAAAGCCTATGATAGGATTAACTTGGATTTTTTATAGCCATTCTGCTCAAATTTGATTTTCATCCAGAATGGGTTAAATTGATCAAAGGATATATCTCAAAACCCTATTTCTCTATTCTTATTAATGGATCCACAGTAGGTTTCTTCCAAAGAAATAGAGGACTGAGGCAAGGAGACTCCATTTGTTCCTTTTTATTCATCATTGTAGCTTAAGCTCTTGGTCAAACCATCAAAGTTGCTTGTAGGTCAAAAATTATTTAAGGAATTAAAGCTACTTCTTAGACCATTCCTGTATCTCACCAAAAATTTGTATATGACACTATCATTTCCATATTTGCCTCTATTTTTGAATCCAAAGTCATCAAATACATATTGCTTTTATATGAAGAAGCAACTAGTCAAAAAGTCAACTTCAATAAAAGCAAAATATATTTTTTCAATACTCCCATTCAAAGGTAAATCAAAATTTCTAGAATTATTGAATGTGCTATGTCATCCTTGCCTGCTACCTATCTAGTACTTTCTCTATTTATAGGTAATATTTCTAACTCAATGTGGAGCAACGTAATTGAAATAATACAAAAGAAATTGGTAGGATGGAAATAAAATTTATTATCATAAGCTGCTAAAGCCACTCTCACGATGGAATCCATTTAGAGCATCCTAGTTTATTTTATATATTTTTTAAAGCCCTTGTAGTATTTTATCAGAGAATCGAGAAAATCTAAAAAAAAATCATGTGGTCTGGATCTGAATCCAAGTAGCATTTCCATTTAGTAGCCTAGAAAAAATTCTGTGAACCAAAGAACAAAGGAGGAATTGACCTTAGAAGAGTTCATCTTTTAAATTTAGACCTCATGGCCAAGAGACCTTCGCAATTAAAAAACAATGTTGGAAATGAATGGATTCTTATAGTTAGAAGAAAATTTCTACATGGGACAAATTTCCTCAACAAAATGACCCCCACCAGAGGATATGCCTTTTGGAATTCAATAATGAATACTAGATTTCTAGTTGAAAAAGGCATGTGGTGGAGATTAGGTGATGGTCTCAGGATAGAATTCTAGAATGACAAGTGGATCAAGGGAGAACCTCTCATGAATGATCCTAGACTGGTGGTCCTAAAATATTTCACCAACAACACATTTGGCCATAAAGTCTCTAACTTTCTAAGTTCATTCAATAGAAGCAAAATATGGAAACCCATAAGAAGCATCACCCATCTAGAAGAGTCTGAAGAATTTTAACTCCTCCTGAACTCCACAATAATTCTCTTAGGTAATCTTAGGGATCAACTATTTTGGGAATTCACTAAAAGTGGGGATTTTTTTGTTAAGTCTACCTATAGTTTTCTCTTGACTCATGAGGAACCCACATTTCCTTGCAATATTGTGTGGCCCAAATTCCTCATTCCTAAAATATCAGTTTTTGCTTGGACTGCCATTCAAGAAAGTATCCTTACTATAGACAACTTGCTTAAAAGAGGTATGGCTTTCCCAAATAGGGTTTTTCTTTTTTTGGATGATTGTGAGTCCCCTCAACACCTTTTCCTCTCATGTCATTTTTCCTTTTCCATTCTCAACAAGATTCTTCACACCTTCCACATCCTTTGGGTTAGGCCTTGTTCCATCATTGAGATTTTCCTTCAATGGCCTAATCCTTCCCACAATACCTATCTCAAATTATTTTTGCTAATTTATTTGCATCATTTCTTATGGTAAATATAGCTAGAAATATATAGAGGAATATTCTATAACAAGAAGTTGAATCCTAACCTTGTCACCAACAAAATACTATTCTTTTCCACTGAAAATGCTTCTCTCATTCCTCTATCCACTCATCCTACCCCTAGATTTGAAATATTCTTGAGAAATTTTCTAAATATTCCTATTATGGAGAATCAAAATAAATCTTACCCAAATCTCAAAACCCACTCAAAATTGATCCCCCATCTAGGATGGATAAAGCTAAATTTTGATGATGTTGCTAAAGGTAACCCTGAGAAAGAAAGTGTTGGGGGTATCCTCAGTGATTATGTAGGAAGTGTCATCCTTACTTATGAAGAATACTTAGGGATTCAGACAAACTAGGTTGTTGAAGCCATAGCCATGTGGAGAGGATTATTACTTGTAAAAAATCAACCAGGTAGGCTTATGGTCAAGGGAGACTCACTCAACACTATTAACTACCTCAAGAATAATAGAAATACTTCATGGAGGGTTAAGGAATGCATTAAGGAATCTAATATTTTGAGTTCTTATCTACCTCTTATCTACCTCAGGATATCTCAACCAATTTCTTGATACTCTTATCTACCTCGGTATCACCTTCAACCCTATACTCTTTTTCAGCCATTTGCCATACCTCATATCCTTATGATATCAAGTAGTTCTTCATCCTCATGCTCTAAAAAGCATAATTATTACCATAAAATAGTGGAGCCTTATTTGTAGATGATCCATTCTATGAAGCCATATGTGTTCTTGTAGAATCTACCTTCAATATGTTAGCTTTTCCTAAGGAACCCACTTTGATACCAATTGAAGAACACAATATTATACTAAGAAGGGGGTTGAATAGTATAAGACCACTTTTTACTTTCTTTCCAAACCAATATCAATTAATGTCCTTAATTGCAATAACCAAATATAGTAGTGTGCATTAATAACTCAGATAGCAATAGTAAGAAAGAGCACAAGTCACCATACACAATTGAGACACAAGATTTAACATGGTCCTCCCAATTTGGGGTACTCCATAAGATAATATCCTTATAATATTTCACACAGAAATAAGGATCCTTATCCAATACAATGATTTCTGTGATTTGCTCAAAGCTAGGCAATAACAAGATAACACAAAACTTATTCAAAATTATTTGATCTATTCAAAGTTAGGCAATAAATAGCTCACATAGAACTTTTCCAAACCTACATAACAAGCTCACACAGAACTTGTCCAAAACTGATCAACAAGCTCATACAAATTTTGTCCAAATCTGCTCAACAAGATCACACAAAATTTGCTCAAATCTACTCCAACAAGCTCACTAAGAACTTGTCTAAATCTGCTCTAACAAGCTCACCAATAACTTGGTCAAATACTCTCTAGCAAGCTCACCAAGAACTTGCTCAAATCTGCTCTAGCAAGCTCACCAAGAACTTGCTCAAATCTACTCCAACAAGCTCACTAAGAACTTGTCCAAATCTGCTCTAGCAAGCTCACCAATAACTTGCTCAAATATACTCCAACAAGCTCACTAAGAACTTGTCCAAATCTTCTCTAGCAAGCTCACCAAGAACTTGCTCAACTCTACTCAATAGGCTCACTCAGAACCTCATAAAAATCTATCCCAAATCTGTCCACAAATTTGTCTAAAACTGTCCACCCAAAAATTGTCCACAAAGCCTTCTCCAAGGCTCAATCAATCATACACAAACTGCCATAAATCTGCCCAGAAATCTATCCCAATGGTCTTCTCAAAGGCTCAATCAATCATGCTCAAGTAGTACTCAAATTTCATCCACAAATATATGAAGGCAAGGCTAAAATATGAACTCAACAATGAATGGAAATGCACTCTACAATGGATGACAACAATGATCCACAATGATCTCAACTCAACTCAACTCAAATCAATCTCAACTCAAGTCAACTCATAGAAGCATAAAGAGAATTGTTAGAGACTCAATATGTTCTAAGCTCAGTCTCAACTCAAATCAGAATTATATAATAGTTTGTTTCATGGGACTTGAAAAATCACCTCACACAATCACTTGTCTAGGATCAATCAACTCAACTCAACAATCACCACAAGGGACAACTCTTTCTCACAAAAACCCTAGTCCAAGCATGTATCAACCAACTCAAATATTTCCAACAATGCACAACCACAAATCTTACATAACAATGATGCTCATGTTCTTTTCAAGTTATTTACATAACCAATGTGCTTCAATAACCATGCTTATAAAAAAGGTTTAAACACAACTCTCAAACCAAAAAACCTTGAAGCATTCAACAAACCACTTTCAAAAAGGAAACCACTATCAATCCTTTTCACTCCAATGATATTTCAGAAATCAACCACCATAAAAAAACAATAGGAGAATGTGCCCATACCTTTTTGATGCCAAGAAATTTTCCACAAAATCTGCCATACTAAACACAAATTTCCTTTCCAATCTCAATAATGGTTAGTGGACTTCAAATAATAATCACAAGATAAAGTATAACTCAATTTACACCTTTTTACTCCAACTTAATAAACACATCCACCAAAGTCATTTTTAATAAAAAACCCTTATCAAAATAATAATAAATAAACCTCTCAAAAATTATTTTGTAACAACTCAATATTTCTCGTAAATCTGAATTCTCAATTTCATGAACATAAAATTAAATCAACAACTCATCCACCTTTGAAATAATAATCACAGCCCTTATAAAAAAAAAGTTTAATTAAAAACTTTAATTATTCCTAACCACCTTATAACTCCAACTTAGGGCTTAGCAAAATTAATTAGAGCAAAAACGTATTTACCTCCTCAAGGGGATTCGAACCCCTAACTTACCCACACTGCGAGCGCATTAGCCACGACTAAGGTTGCCACACAAGCTAGCCGCTCATTCAAAATGGAAAGGCACAACATGCCTTAAAACCTTTCCTCCGTTTTCGCAAATCAAAAGCACTTCGAGCACTTTTCTTCCAATGCCTTTCGAACATAGTCAAGTGGATTCGAAACCTTGACATTTGTGCTACCACACGCCTTAGCCAAATTCCAATTTGCCAATACAACACTTTATCCATGATGACTTTGGACTTCGACCAACCTTCATTTATTCGCTAATTCTTCTTTCTAAAAGATTTTTGCACAAGCTCAATTCGAATGCTTAGCCAACGATTATTAACCACGAGAAAGTATTAGTTTATGAACCTTAGGTATCTCCTTTATATAGCCTCCTTATTATTTTTGATGACATCAGCGAAAATCTTGCATATTTAATTTTAAATTTAAATGTAAATTTTAAATAATTAAAATTTAATCTTAATATTAAAAATTAAATATCTCCATCATCGGGGCACCTTTTTCGACGAAACGAAAGGCCAACTTGGGTTTTAAGAAAAACCCAGTTCAAATATACCACCCATGGTTTCAAATAAAACCTTTTCTTTTACTTGCCTTGGTTTTCACAAAAACCCTGTATTTATCCATGCTTTCCAAAATATCAGTTGGCCACCAAAACTCAATGTGATCCATGTGACATCAATGACAACATAAAATAACTCAAATTTCCAATATTTCCCCTTTTTCCTCTTATCGTTTTGTTATTATCTTTTTTTGTCTATGTAATTAGGTTTTGGGAGCCTGTCAAAACCCGCTTTCAATGAAAATTTTTAAACTATAAAAAAAATCAACCTTGTATATTCAGCACCTTGTCTTTGAAGATGAGAGAAAAGTGCTATGTGTATGAAATGAGAAATTACATGCAATGCATGAAAGAAGAAATTGGAAAATGAATGACTATGTTAAATCTATGCTTGCAAATGAAAGAAGCCCAAAATTAGAAGATCACAAAATATAATAAAAGGTTAGTATGCTACAAATATTATCAAAATGACTATAAATAAAAGAGGTAGCAATTAATGTAATGCACTATGTAAAGAAAGAATGCAATAAACCCTGCAAAATAATAGGATTAGTGCAAAAATGTGAAAGCAAATGGATGTAGGCCTACAAGAAAGGTGTTAGATGCATGAAAAGAGGTATTCTATTTCTTGAAATCAGACCTACAAATTATACTGTTAAAACCTATAGCACAAGGGTATGTTTCAAAAAATATCAAAGTAGACATTGCAATGGAAAGTATGTAAGCAAATGAAGTTATCAATCTAGCAAAGCTATGTTAGAGAGATAAAATGAAATGATAGTAAGTAAAGGAAGGAGAAAACTATGCTAAGGATGATATCACCTAGCAATGGACTACCCCTTGCACCAAGAATATCTCCTTGCCACCAAGCCCTCTTGCCTTGCCTGAGTCTCCACAAATTCTTGCAAAATGGATAGTGAATGCTTGAAGTGATTGCTAATGAAGGATGCTATTAAAAAGAATATTAGTAGGAGGATGCTAGAAATATTAGTAGAATATAGCTACAATAAAATCCCATGCCAAATGCCTACCCAAAGTTCTCCTCAAATAATATTTGGGAGGAGAATTTGGGCGATAAGGATAGGATTAAATTGAAAATTATGCATTTGGTACATTGTTGGTGCATGAAAATCAATGAAAAATTATAGAGGAGGGTAATCCATATATTCTTGGTTTATGCAAAAATATTCTAAGTTGTTTGGACGAATAGACCACTATTAACCACATTTGCCACTAGCGAATTTGGTGACACGAGTGGAAAATTTGATCTGGAGACTAAAATAAAATTTTCAACATTAAAATTTGAAATTTTTACAAATTTACCACTAGAAAAACACACCATTGGCAAATATGGTAGGAGTGACAAATTTGGTAATAGTTTATTTTGACCGTTAAAAAAGTATTTTTTTGCAATTTTTCCAAATTCATCACTCGTCTTGCCAAATTCACCACTAGCGAATTTGGTGAGAGTGGAAAATTTGGTAAAGGTTAATTTTGATACCCAAAATTATTGGAATGATATGATTGAATTTTTTAATGTTTGCAATAGGTTTTGGGAAATTTTGACTAGCCGGTGTGTCAAAATTGGGTGTCTACACTTTCATGCACTAAATATAAAAGTAGTTCCTAGAGAAGTGAATATGCAATTTGTGCATTGGATTATCATAGAGAAAAATTCTATCTAGCCCTAATTTAAGAAAAAACTCAAGATCTATCAAACTAATATTTAGGGCATCTATTTCAAATAAGGATTCATTTTGGAAAATATTTAACAATGATAGAAAAAGAGTATATTTCTTAATTAAAAAATGAAATGCACAAATGCAACTAAAGACATAATAGAGTTACATCAAAGTAGACCACAAGTTAGTCCCCCTTAAAAATTGTGTATGACAAGGAAGCAAGGCTTCCTATTTCACTAGAGCTTCATGCCTTGGAGTTGGTTCATCAAATGAATTTAGATCATTGTAATCCTATGGAGCTCAGGTTTGCAGAGCTGATGCAACTAGAAGAGACTATAGATCAATCTAGGAAAATGTTTCAGGAGAATTAGCTGGTATTAAAAAAGTACTTTGATAAGAGGGCTACCTCACAGAGCTTTGTAGAAGGAGATATGGTCCTAAAATTGGATGAATATAGAGAAAAGCTACGTAAACATACAAAATATTACTCTATGTGGATTTGGCCATACATTGTTATAGGCTCTAGTGGCATCAATGATTTTGAGCTCTTAAGGCTTAATGGAGAAACAATGTAGATTCCAATAAATATGATTTATCTCAAATATTATCCTTTAGTTCTTTAGTTGTAGGTTTTTGTAGTTTTAGTTCCATTTTTTGTTGTGTTCCCTAAGTTTCCTAAGACACATCTTGCTTATTGTGAAGCATGTTTTATTTTATTTTGTTTTATGTTGGTTGTTTTTTGGAAGTTCAAGTTTTGTGCAGTTTTTTATTCTATTGCAAAGATTATTTCTAGTAGTTTTATATTACAAAGCAAGTATGAAATTCAATTATTTTTTAAAATCTAAATATGATCAATGACTCTATGCCCAATGGATGCTAAGGCTACATGGTCTTCTAGGTTCCTTTCATATTGTAAGCATGTGTCCCCTAATAATCATCAAAATGTTAATAAATTTTGAGCCTCTTGCTCAAATTCATTAATGGTTGTACCAATTAAAAAAATAGGTGGTATGTGGTGGACAAGTTTATGTTGGTAGCTGACAAGGATTTTTAAGCAACAAGTGTTGGCAAGCTTGTGAAATTTTGGTAGCCTAGAAAAATTAGTTGGTACATGCATACATGTGTCTATATTCCAGTTGTAAGCACCTATATTCTAGTTTTAGGCACCTATCTTCTAATTTCATGTGTCTATATTCTAGTTGCGGGTGCCTATCTTCCAATTTCAAGTGCCTATCTTCAAGTTTTAGGTGCCTATCTTCCAATTTCAAGCACTTATATTCTAGTTTTAGGCACTTATATTCCAATTGGAGGCACCTATTTTCTAGTTTCAAGAACCTATATTTGAGTTTCAGGTGCCTATATTCCATTGTTGGTGCCTTGACCAGTTTGACTACACATACTTCTAGTTTGATTGCACATACCCAGTTTGACTGTACATACCCAATTTGACAACAAATTCTCCTAGTTTGATTGCACATACTCCTAGTTTGACTACATGTACTATTGGTCTAACAGAAACCTACACCTGAAGAAGCACATGAAGTTTTTTCTTAAGGAAAAATACTATGCAACTTTTATTAAAAAATTATTTAAATCTTCTCCATTTACGAGCTATCCACATTTTTTAAAATGTACATATTTAAGACATTCTGGTGGATAATATTTTGTAGTTTTGTAAATATTGAAATCATACAAGCATTTATGTTGCAGATCTATAGATTTAGACATTAAAAATAAAAGGATATATTTGCAATTCTGCAAATCTAGAAAGTGGATGAAAATTTATTTCATAGTTCTATAGATTTGACATCAACAATGAGAAAATATATTTGCAAATTTGTAAATCTAGCAAATAGGTAAGAAAATATGTAGTCTCGTAGAAGCAATTAATTTGGGTGGTTCGGGTGGAGAATATATTTGTAGTTCTGCAAATCCAAAAAGTAGGTAAAAATTTATTTCGTAGTTCTAAATATTGAACGTCAATAGCAGGAGAAGTTCTAAATTTATTTTGTAGTTCTAAATATTGAACACTACAAAGAGAAACATTAGAGAGACTATCTTTGTGTGCTTCTCTAGGTGTAGGTGTCAACTAGACCAAGAGTACATGCAATAAAACTAGGAGTATGTGCAGTCAAACTAGGAGTATGTGCAATCAAATTGGTATGTACAGTCAAACTAGGTATGTGCAATCAAACTAGGAGTATGTGTATTCAAACTTGTCAAGGCACCAAAAATGGGATATAGGCACCTGAAACTAGAAGATAGGTTCCTAAAACTAGAATATAGGTGCCTCCAATTGGAATATAAGTGTGAAAAATGGAAGATAAGCTCTTGAAACTAGAATATAGGCACTTAAAACTGGAAGATAAGCACCTAAAATTGGAAGATAGGCACCTGCAACTGGAATATAGGCACCTGAAACTAGAAGATAGTACCTTCAACTAGAAGATAGGTGCCTACAACTGGAATATAGGTACATGTATGTGTTTACCAACTAATTTTTGTAGGCTACTCAAAATTCACAAGCTTGCCAAAACTTTCTACTTAAAACTCCCCATCAGCTACCAATATGAACTTTTCCACCACATACCATATGATTTTTTAATTAGTGCAAACATTAATGAATTTGAGCAGGAGGTTCAAAACATCATCTCATCATGTCTAAATGGTGGTCTATAAAGACATGTAAAATACAAGCATTTAGGATGATGGGGTACCTATCATATGTACATGGTATATATATTCTCTTCTCATCAATCTTTAAGCATTGCTCTCTTCAGTAACTTAACTATGTAGATGAGGTACCTATAATATGTATAAGATATATGTATTTTTCTTCTTATCAGTATTCAAGTGTTGCTCTTTACAAACACTTGACTACATAGATGAGGTACCTATAATATATATAATATATATGTATTTATTTTCTTCTCATCAGTGTTCAAGTGTTGCTCTCTACAAACACTTGACTACGTAGATGAGGTACCTCTGATATGTACCAGATACCTGTATATTTCTTCTCATTAGTGTTAAATGTTGCTCTCTGTAAAAACTTGGCTACATAGATGAGGAACTTGTGATATGTACAAGATATATATATATATATATATATATATATATATATATATATATATATATATATATATATATATATATATATATATTTCTTCTCATCAATGTTTAAGAATTGCTCTTTGTAAGTGCTTACCTACGTAGATGAGGTACCTATGATATGTACAAGCTAGATGTATTTTCCTTCTCATTAGTGTTCAAGTGTTGCTCTCTACAAGCACTTGACTATGTAGATGAGGTACTTATGATATGTATAAGATAAACGTATTTGTTTTCTTTTTATCAGTGTTCAAGTGGTGCTCTTTATAAGCAGTTGATTGTGTATATGAGGTACCTACTTTTCTCCCATAAATGTTTAATTTTTGCTCTCTGCAAGAACTTAACTGCATAGGTGAGGTACCTATAATATGATATATGTATTTGTTTTCTTCTCATCAGTTTTTAAGTTTTGCTCTTTGCAAGCACTTGACTGTGTAGATGAGATACCTACTTTCTTCTCATCAATGTTTAAGCATTTATTTATACAAGCACTTATATACGTAGATGAGGTACCTGTTTGATTCTTATAAATGTTTAAGTGCTTCTCTCTACAAATAGTTTACTACATAGATAATATAGTTTTATCCTTATCAATATTTAAGTGTTGCTCTCTACAAGCACTTGACTGTATAGATAATGTAGTTTGATTCTTATCAAAGTTCAGGTGTTACTCTTTGCAAACACTTGACTATGTAGATAAGATAATTTGATCCTTATCAGTGTTCAAGTATTGCTCTCTACAAATACTTGACTGTGTAGATAAGGAACTTTGATTCTTATCAATGTTCAAGTGTTTCTATCTGCAAGCACTTGACTATGTAGATAAGATAGTTTGATCCTCATAGGTGTTCAAGTGTTGCTTTCTACAAGTAGACAAGGTAGCTTGATTCTCATCAATGTTCAAGTGCTACTCTGTGCAAACACTTGAATATGTAGATAATATATTTTTATATTTATCGGTGTTCAAGTGTTTCTATCTAAAAGCACTTGACCACATAGATAAGGTAGTTTGATTCTTATCAATGTTTAAGTGTTGATCTCTACAAACACTTGACTGCATAGATAAGATAGTTTTGATTCTTATCAGTGTTCAAGTGTTTCTCTCTATAAGCACTTGAATGCATAGATAATATTATTTGGATTCTTATTAGTATTTAAGCATTGCTCTCTGCAAATACTTGACTGCATAGATAAGATTATTGAAATGATTTTATGCTTGTAAATTTTTTTGTAAGAAAATGTAATGATATGATTGATTTGTGATCTTTGCAAGTGTCTTGCAAAGTGATGAAATGCTTTTGTAGTCAACATTGGAAAACATTTTGTGATAATGTCATAAAATTCTTTGATGTTTGTAAAGGTTTTTACAAAGTTTTTGGAATGATGATTGCAATGTTTTGCAATGTAATATTTTTGATGATTGCAAAAAATATTTTCAATATCTTATAAATAAAGGGGTAAAAATTTATTGATAAAAAGTCTAGATTACAGAGTACAACTGAGCTTACAATTGATAAATATTTCCAATATCTTGCAATGCTTTGGTGTTTGCAAATATTTTTGCAAAGTTTTTGGAATTATGATTACAATGTTTTACAATGTAATATTTTTTATGATTGTAAAATATTTTATAGTGTCATGGGATGCTTTGATGTTTGCAGAGTTTTTGGAAATATGATTGCAATATTTTTCAGTGTAATATTTTTTATGATTGTAAAATATTTTGAAATGCTTGGATGCTATAGATAATTATTTTGAAAGAGGTAGGTAATGTAAGTTTTGAAGTATTTTTGAAAGGATGACATAATATGTGTAATATTTGTAATGTGTTCTAGAAAATAATTTTGCATTGCTATAATAAAATGTCTTGCTAAGATACAAATTTGATATTATCATTATTTAACACATGATATATGGTAACAAAAGTATATAAGTTTGTAACCTAACACATATACAAATATTTACATGTAAATGAGGAATTGGAATTAATACTCATTACCACCTCTGATGTATTGAGAGATTTGAGAAATTTATATAATAAACAAAATATTTCACAATGAGGGTAACGCTCCCATATGGACAATCCAAGAGAAGAAGAAACTCTTTTCCTTTGTTCGACATGTGTATAAAGAAATGTCTATGCACATAAAATTGGAAAAAAGAATCCCCTTGTCTAGGATGTCCATGCGACAATATTACCTTTAGTCTAAAGGATCTTGTTGTATGAGAAATAGATAACATATGTACTAGCCCATAAGCCATTAGGAGGCATAGGGATCTGATAATAAACTACTTAATTTAGTCATAAATTATTATGGGTGTGTGAAGAGTTGATTATAAAATCCTAATGTTCTCGAAAGACCTATCAGTCAATTCAAATGTTTTTGTTTTGTTATATTCATTGAGAAGAAATGATAGTTAGTTGTCATGTGTTAATATGGAGGAATTATCTATCTATTGACTTACATTTTATATAAATATATTAAGAATATATAGCATTCTTTTTGAGTGATTATTTTGAGATTAGATATTTATTGCATATTTGTATAATATACTAGTTGGAAAAAAAATTTTGTTGATCTAAAAATTTATTAGGCAAATAAATGATTGAGAGATTATGATTTGTGGATGTCTCATTGTTGAAGAAGATCAAGTGGATATGAATACAACATCAATCCAGTGTTTGGTGAAGCTTTAAAATAATTTTAGATTCACAAGGCATTGGATTCTTCATAGTTTGATAATCCTATTTGAACAATAGTTAATGAGAGATATTGTTTTTTATTTGATAGAATACCTATGAAAAGAACCAAACAACTATGAGGACAATATTGATCTAGTGCTTGGTAATATTTACAAGTCATTGTAGATATACAAGATATTTGGATCAATAGGTTCTTCATACTACAAGGTCTATCGAATGCAATCAATAATATTTATGAAATGTATAGCATGCTGATATAATAGATCAAGAGGAATTCTTTGATACCATTGATCCATTACCTAATGAGGCTTGCAAATAATTGCAAAGATATATAAGATATAGGATCAATAAGATATTATAATCCGTGTGACCTATTTCTAGGACAAAGCATGGATATCTATTTTTTAATTGAAATTTTACTAAAATGGTACGTCGAATGGGGAAGAGTACCCTTAATCATCCATTCCCATATGAAGTTGATAAGTAATTATTAATCCACATGATAATGAATGAATAAAGGGCTTCTTGGCCCATGATAATTACTAAATGAGTAATTTGGTGATGATATATTAGGTATGATTTTTGTGAACTCAAATGATAGGCAAATGAAGGAAGAAAACCCCATTCAACTAGTGACTAGTGGGATTCACAAACAATTATGAATTCATGACATATTGGTTGAATGTGAGTTCTTGTCCTCGGATGACATATCAAATAAATTGTATATGAAGAATGTGATGAATGTATGTCATGACACATTAAATATACTACTTTTAAAAACTTTATTATGCAATACATCAATCTCACAAAAGGTCTTGTAAGATCATCAACATATTATAGGAGAGCAAAATGTGTCCTTAAGGAGTCTATTAAATAATCGTAATTTTTGATCGAATAGAAGATATTTTGTTGAAATGTATTGTAGATATGTATTATTGATGTTATTATTATGAAATATTATTGACATTGATGATATGGTTGTGTATGAAATAGATGAAAGCGGGTTGTCAGAAATGTAAGTGATCCTATATCACTTGTTTTTAAGAAAAAGAGGAAATATGATGGAAGAGATATGTAAGAGAAAATTTAATTGGTTATCATTTGTTGTCAGGTGTCCCAAGGATGGGATAAAAGAAAGGAAAAATGCTAGATCTTCAAGGTTGCAAATTATTGTGTCATACATCACTTAACCAAAGATAAGGATAAGAAAATAAGTATGTGTTAGCAAAGAGGGATGCAAAATATTGGATAGATGAGATTTGTGGTTTAGGAGAGTTTACTCAATATATGATTAGCCTAGGTGGATGCAATGCATATGTATTTGTAATAAGGATTAACTTTTGCATCATAGTAAAACCTCCCGACTCTGTGATATGATCAAGAAAACCAGACAATCATGCAAGGGGCATAGTGTGTATGTTGATATGATGATGTATGTCATTCATTTAATCAAATGAACAGGCAAATGAATCAATCTTTTATGCATAGTATCATTTAAGATGCATGATGTTGATTAGTTCCGTATGTTCTTGACCATCCAATATGGCTAGGTAGTAGGCTCTAGATCCAAACTTAGATATAACATTTAAATGTCCTAACCATTTAGGTTCAAAATTTACTTTTAGGTCAACATAAATATTGGTATTTTTTGGTTTTATTTGAGAACTAGGTCCCCAATTTCATAGGATATTGGATAGAGTTTCATAGTATAGGTACATCTAAGTTGGTTGTGCTATATTTTTACATGTTCTAGAGCATTGATACATTTTTATTCTAAGATTTCAAGTTGTTGTAGGTGATTTAGGTGATATTTATCTTCTACCAAAGAGTCTTGTAATAAAACTCTTAAAGAGGGTAACTCAAGTTCAAAAGGAAAAATAGCCTTCGTTATATAAACTAAGACTTAGGGTATCACCACCGTGGGAGTGCATACACTTGTGTGATTAACATTGTTTATTGACATTTTGTTGGAGGGTATATTTTTCTTAAGGATTTTGATTAATATTTTGTTGGAGGATTCAACTTGTCAATTTCCTTGCAAGTAATATGGTGTAGGCCATTTTTATAGAATTTTTTATTCGATGCATACTTTGGCAACTTTCATACTTTTAAAAGGGGTGTTGTTATTAGTAATTAACGTAGAAGGTATATTGTATCTATTGATAATTTGATTTAGAATAAATTTTGATACTTAAATTATTTTTACAATGGATAGGGGTATTGCCTCAACCAATTTAGTAAAATATTTTGTAGCAGTGATGATGAATTAGTGTACATCCAATTATTAAGGTTTAATCTTATCTATGATACTCAATCCCCAATAGGATAAAGGCCAAGGAGATGTGATCAATCATAATTCTTGAGAAGAAGCATGGACAAGGTTATCATTCCATTGACACTTGCCGCATCTCTTGAGATAGTTGTGGGTATATTTTTCCATAGAGGACCAATAGTAACCCATCCTAAGGAGTTTCTTGGCTACATATTGTCTACTGAAATACCCACTACATGATCCATCATGGGCTTCTTTTATGATAGCTTAGGCTTCACCTATATTCATGCATATGAGGATTATACTTTCAAAGGAATGTCAATATAGGATACCTCCAATGATGACATATTTGTAATATTTTAGCCTAAATTGTCTTCATTTTTTAGAGTTGAATCCTTTGGGGAATGTTCCCTCTGAGAAATTTACAGATGTTTTGATACCAAGGTTCCTGAGGAATAGATGTTTCAATATTGCATATGTTGAGAGCTTGTAGGTATGATTCGAGCATGGAAAATTTGTTAATTGACATTATGATTATAGAAACCTCTTCATCTTATAACTTTAAGGGTATGAGAGATATGGCTATAGACATAGTGTCAGAATGATGGTTTCTAGATCATTGTATGGCTTCTATGGTGATTTGATTGAAGTTGATATTCAAAATTTCTACAACGTATTTTTATAGTTTTAGTGTTTCATATTTGGTTTTATAAGTATCATTTACTTGGTTAACAACCAATTACAAATCACCATATACTACTATGTTTTTGATGTTTAGTTTTGTTGCAGCCCTAAGACCTACAATGAGGGCTTCATATTCTATTGTATTTTTAGTGCATGAGAAGTGAAGCTTGAAATATAATGGGATGAGTTATTGTTATGGGGTGACTAGGATAAATCCCACCCTTGCACCTTTTGCACATCTAGCTCCACCAAAATATAAGACCCAAGTTTTAGATTCTTGGGATTCTATTGAAAATATTGCTTTGTTGGAAAAAGATATGCTTATGGTATTTTTCAACTCTAAAGGGGATGCAACAAGTTGATCTACTATGACCTACCCCTTTAGTGAATTCTTATTTATGAATTCTATGTCAAATTCACTAAGGGTTATGACACATTTTGTAGTCCTACCAAATAGGTAGGGTTTCAATATAAGGTAGCACAATGGGTCTACAATTGCTAGGACGTAAGTATTTTGGTTGAGCATATAGTGTGTTAGTTCAAGAGAAGAGAATATGATTGCTAAGAAAACCTTCTCTAGTGGTGTGTAGCACTTTTCATTGTTCACTAGAGTTCTATTGATGTAGTAGATTTTTCTTTCTTAATGTTGTTTATTGTATTGGGCTATTAAAACTCCAAGAGCATGCTTAGTGGTTGCTATGTACAACAATAATGGTTGATTTAGGTTTTGTGGCACCAAGACAGGTGGTGTGAAGAGGTAATTTTTTAGAGCTTCCAAGGCCTTTTGAAATCCTTTGTCCTACTCAAACATTATCCCCTTCTTTAATAACTTGGGTAAAGGTTGACTTGCCGATGAGTTATTATATGAACCTATGAATAGCTTGTAGTTTGCCTTGCAAACTTCTTAATTTAGTTAAGTTTGTAGGTGGCAACATGTTTGTTATTGCTACAATTTTGGAAGGATCAACTTCAATCCCTCGATGGGATATGATGAATCTAGATATTTTTTTCTTGACATTACCCCAAATATATATTTGTTTAATTTTAGTCTGACTCTATAATCACGTAATCTTTAGAATATACATATGAGATCTCAATTGTGGTTGTCTTTCCTACGATCAAACTAATATATCCTCTATGTAATATTATATAATTTTATGTGTAAGGTCATGAAATATATATGTCATGGCTCTTTGATATGTTACCCCTACATAAACGAACATATCATATAAACCTAACTTAGGAAAAGAACACAATATAAAATTGTAAGGCATGGATAGCATCCAACACTCATGTCTAACAAAACACTTCACCAAGCTAAAATATCAAAGAAGCATTGGATATTTTAAATGTTGACATCAACCTAAGGTACATAAAAAATTGATATTAAAAAAAAAAATACTTGATGTCCGACAAAGCATGAAGTAGAGATGAAAGGAATATGAAATAGAGCCTAAAGTGAGTGCATTGCAAAATGAGGACTTAACCTAGCTAGAGTGTCCAAAGTGCTCTCATTAAGAAAAATTTACAATTAGAGAATTTTTCGAACTCTCCTAACACTTGTACTACTACAATTGAGATAGTAGTGGGACAAGTAAAATAAAATGAGCCTATCAAATGATCCACTACACCAAATAAAAAAATATTCACCACCACTCCCTAATATGGAATAAGAACAAGCCACATCAATGCCATGATGCTATATTAATTGCAAAAAAATAAGCTAAATGAGATTCACACGTGTTGCAGCAACCTATGAGCCTGTAATCAACTCTTAAAGCAATGATGTTAGGATAACTAATTGCATTTGTAAAACTATATATACTTGAATGTAAGACATTCTAATGGTCAATTTTTTAGTGTTTACAATTGCATGGTTATATGACTAAGGCTATAGGTCTATTAAATAAATATTGGATTGTTTTCTAGCATCTTGCTTAATTCTATGTAAAACATGTATGTATGCCAACTGTGTAATTACATTTTTGTTAAATATATGAATGGATAACTCTGTATAGTTGTTTTCCTTTTTGGATTTTTTTTCTGGATTTACTGTTCTAATTCTATAATGCTTAATAATTCTTATACTTTATTATGACTGAATGTTTTTCATAAGGAAGGTAAGTTGGTTTGTTAGGCACTTTAGTACAATTTAGATTATGATACTCTCATGCACTATATCTCTTGATGTTGCTAAACCCATATAAATTTCATCTTAGCTTCTAACCCTTCACATTATTTACCTTAGTCTGCAATCCCATTTTAGTTAAATTAGCTAGGACTATAGGATTTGGCCTACTATGGAGTTTGACTAAGAGACCATTTTTTTTTAGGCACCCAATATTGGTTGAGTTATTGAGGGTGCAAATCATCTACTAAGGTGGATTTTGGACAAATATTTTTTTGGAATATCTAGTGGGACATGAGTGTCACACTTAAAAATATATATATTTACTTATCATGTTACTAAAATATTGTTTGGCATTCCTAGTGAGACCCAAATCTCACCATCCTAATTGTGTAGAAATCTAGTGATATCTACTCTAATACATAAAAACCCAATCAACTAATGACTCTTTGAAAATTATATTCTAAAATATATCCAAACATCATTTTACTAGCAATATTAGGCTCACACAAGTAGCAACTAAGAAGATAGAGGAATCACTACTATTCATATAATTACCTCTTTCAGCATTCAAAAGATGTAGATTCACATCATCTCCTACATCACCATCTTCAATAAGTAAAAAATTATTAAAAATAAATGCAATTTAAAAGTAATAAAGTAAAATATTGGATCAAGGAAGTCTTTGGTAATGTTTTAAATTAAAATAAGTCATTAAACGTAAGCTTAGAGATATAGAATTAGAGATTGAATAAATTGGTCTTTTGGATGCTACACAATGAAAGGAGAATGATTTATTAGCTGGTTTGAGGAAGATTACAAATATTCTTGGCTAAGAAATAATGGAATTCCATGAAACTTACTTGGGTTTATCCCTATTTATGAGTAGGATGCAGGATAGTCTTTGGGATTCGATGGTGGAAATATTGTAGAGAAGACTTGCTAGTCGAAAAGGTGCATTAGTGAGCCAAGTAGGTAAAATGTTTTTGGTCAAGTCTACCCTCCAAAGTATCCCTATTTATTTTATGTCTATTTTCAAACTATCAATAAAAGTTTTATCCAAACTAGAATGCATCCAAAAGGTCTTTCTCTAGGCTATGGATGAAGATCATAGGAAATTATATCTATTATCTTGGAAGTAAACTTTCTCTAGAAAGGAATGTGAAGGATTGTGCCTCTAGAATATTTATCTTATGAATTAAGTGCTAGTTATGAAGAAGGGTTGTAAACTTTTGAAGGAGTTAGAGTGGGCCAATATAATTGCAACCAAATACCTAAATTTTTTAGGGATATTCTTGGTGGACCCCCTTCCTAAGGAAGGTTCTTTATTCTAGCATAATTTACGTAGATCTAGAAATTCTTGAGTCAAACGCTATTGTTGGATCTTCGGTAATAGGAGATCTATAGATTTCTAGAATGACTCATGGTTTTTAGACTATCCAATATTGTAGGATCCCAACCTTACACTGGATGAAAGCCTTACCAGGATATTTGACTCGATTAAGGTGGTTTATTTTATTGATTATGTTGGAGATAAAATATTTTGGAAACAAATTTCTTCTTCTAGTATTAACATAGAGGTTCTTTATACATGGAATTCTATCCAAAATCTTCTTATATTATAGGATTTTAAGTCCCAATAGGTGGAGGATTGCATCATTTGGAAGAGGGAGAGTAGTGGGACCTTCTCGATCAAATAAACGTATTCTCTTATTGATGACCATGCCCCACTTTGGTTTCCTACTTGCAAGGTTTTGTGTAAGAACCCGACATTAAAGGTAAATATTTTTTACTGGATTGCTATTTAGAATAAATATCTCACAATAGAAAACCTACATAAAATATGGATGATACTTCCTAACAGGTGCTATCTTTGTAGGTCTCGGAGGAAATGACTACCCATTTATTCGCTCAATATAAATTTTATTCTATTGTCTTAAAGCTATTCACCTACTTCTTGGGGGTTCAATAGGTTTTTACATTTTCTATTCTAGGAGTTTGCTCATAGTGGTATTCTCCTTTTAGGTTCCAACATATTTCTTGGCTTTGGATTTTTTTTCTCCCTCACACATTCTAGGGCATCTGGTGGGAAAAAATGAAAGGGCCTTTAGGAAATCCAAAAGGTACATGAAAGTAGTTTGTTTAAATTTTTTTTGGATCACAATAGAGAATATTATCTCCTATTTTCTAGACTTGGAGGCAGGTAGGTGTGAGGAAAAGAAACATGAACTCCTTATTAGATTTCCTCCTAAGTTGATACCTATGGATTCTTTGCATTTGAGATAGAGATCTTTCATGAAATGGTACTCATCCCCTTTGGGTGGGTTAAACGTATTTTTTACGGGGCCTTGAAGGGGAACCTTAGCCCCACTAGAGTTGGTGGAGTTATTCAAAATAAAATAGGTGTGCTTATTGCAACTTATAGGAAAAATATTTGAATCTAAACTTATCGCTTTGTGAAAGCCATAAATTTTCTTCAAGGGCTCCTTCTTATCTAGGATATGGACTTTCAAAAATTTATAGTCAAAGGTGATTCATTGAACATAATTAACCTTCTCAATTCCTCATCTCTGCCAAGTTGGATGATTGTAAATTTGATATCCAAGGCTAACAAAATCCTTCTCTCTAGAGAAGAAGTGTAGATATAGCATATATTAAGAGAAGGGAACTCAGTAGCAGACTTAATGGTAAACTTGGGCCTTTCACAATAGGGGCTTAAGGTTTGGAGCTTTGATTTCCATAAAAGTATTTAGACAGTGATTAGTGATGATAATGGTTGATCTCAATCCCTTGTTGTGTTGTGTTCCTATTAGGTTTTTTACATATTTATATTTACATCCTATTTGGCTTGTTGCTAGGATTGGATTGCCTTTCTCTCAATTAATTAGAGGCCTGGGAGACTATTTGTGTGAATGGTCCAAGAGAATTTTTGAATTTAAATCCTTTCCTACAAAATCACTTTTTGGAACACTAACATTTATATTATTACTTTTGGTGATAGATAATTGGTACACAGTTGGTGTTGTTTGAAATTCAAATAGCTATTATCATGGGATAAGACCATTTCCAATGAATAGTGCTTTAGCTATATTTTTTTTTAGTGGTGTTTGGATCACAAATAATTTTGGAGTATTTGAGCATGATTTCCATAGCATTTTGGTCTTGTAGGACCCCTTGATGGTGATGGATTAGTTTAGTTGGAGTCATGGGTTCACATGGTCTCCTTTTAATTAAATTATTTGGCTTCTAAATTGCCACCTCAGGGCTTCCTCTAGAAATTTGTGGTGTTGCTTCTTCAGGCCTAGTCCTATTTGGTAATCCTCTTCTTAATTTTCAAGGGTGCTTTTCCTAGATAACTCAGTGATAACATTACATGAGTTGATGTGATTGCAAACTATCACTCTGTCCCATGGCACTTGTGGAGGAAGGTTGTCCCATTTCATTCTTCATTATTATTTTATGTTGAAACAATTGAATACCTTGGAATGGATAAAGCGTTCTAGATTGAACTCATATTGCATTGTTATCATGGAAGGGTGACTTTTTGGTGGCTTCAAGTCCCCTGATAAATATTTCAAAATCTATTTGAAGCTGATTTGCAGAGTCTACATGGGTCTTTAATATTGCTCCTCTCGTATGATTTTTCTAGTGCTTTTTGTAGTTAGGGTGGGTTTTTAGAGCTTTATTTCCTTTTTGGGTGGAGAAGCATTATGGGCCAACATTCTGCTCAAAAATTCTATAAGATCTCGATCAATCCTAGTGTTCTAGTTACTAACAATGAAGTTAGAAAAATATTGTGTAAAGGGGGTCTACTAAAGTGTATTTTTTACTTTTATGGACATCACATGGGTTTATACAAAATTCTAATGTATTCATGGAGAAAAGGTTGGGTTCAAGTTGGTGGTATTGAATTCTAGATCTTGATGGAATTGATAGAAGTGATCATTTTATCAGTTGATGGAGCTGCTCATAATAGGAAGAAACACACCCTTAAGAGGGAATTGAGATTTTTTTAGAGAAATGGAGAGTATCTCCAAAATAAATAAAATATGTTTGATGCAAAAGTTCTCAAAGCACCATGGAATCAAGTCATATCGGTTGCCATGGATTAATTCACCCTAGAAACAAACTGGGAGGTGCTTCATAGATTCCATATGATATTTTCAAACCAATTAAGGAGGAAGCATCTCATGAGTGTTGCTTTGTTCATTTACCACTCTCTAGTGAAATCCCTAATGGATGTGAGAGGTGGAAATGGATTGTAGATAATCCACAAAGGATTGATCCTATTAATCTTTGAGCATGTTGTGAATTCTAAAGGAGTGGTGGTAGAGGAAGTGTTAGCAATAATTGAGCTTCAAAAAATTATGCCAACCTTAGAGCTAAGTCTAAAAATGCATGAGGCCTCATGTGATCCTTTTGAGTTATATTTAGAGGACTCATTGGATCCCTCTTCATCTATGAGAGAGAAAACTATCTTTGAGAGTGATGTGGCGATGACCCCTACTGACGTAAAAGGGGGTAGTGCTCATTTCTCTAAACGGTTGTATTCTAATATAGGAGTCTTATAAGTCCTCAATATCTATTGAGGTGATGGATTTACCTCACTAGAACATGAGTCCCCTTCCCATTTGCCCTTCATAAATAAGCTTGAGGTGAAACACAAACTTTTTTTGGGCACTCTCCAGGTGGCAATCTCATATGTTCAAGATATTTGTGGAATGGCTCAGGTTCTAAGTGATTCAAGGATTTCTTCTTTATGGGTTTTGTCTATTTTTTATAGGCTCTGCATACCATTTTCTTGCTAGCAAGATCTGGTTCCTTTGTTGGTTTATCTTATTTTTTATTTTTGAGGCTTATCTTGTATGTAATGTTTCAATCTACTACTATTGTACTATTTGCTTGTTTGGTTGATGCATTTTTTGTTCTACTATTTTCTCCTGACCTTTGAGGTGGAACCTTGATATCTACTAGTCTCATTTTGTAAAAGAGGGTTGGGATCCCTTTCAAAATCCTATCTTTATTTAATAAAAATAAATAAAGTAAACCAAAAAATCAAATATAAATACAAAAATATATGACAAAATGTAACAAAATAATAGAGTGCCATGTAGCATAAATCTTTAAGAAGACATGTGGGGCTATAACATTGCATCAATTACTTATATTTTTTACAATTAAAATACATTACTCTTTTTATATGGATTTGAATTCTTCTATATTAAAAGTGAAAGGACCTAATGTGTAGAAATCGGGTGATATTCTACTCTAATACATTAAAATCCAATCACCTAATAATTCTTGGAAAATGATATTCTAAAAGAAACATAGATGTCATTTGACTAGCAAGCTTATCCTCACACAAGTAGTAGCTAAGAAGCTAGAGAAATCAATACTATTCATAGATTTACCTCTTTTAGCATTCAAAAGATGTAGATTCAAATCATCTCTTGCATCACCATATTCTGTAAGAAAAAAAATATTAAACTGGAGTGCAATTCAAAAGTAATAAATTTAACCAAAAAATCAAATATAAATAAAAAAACATATGATAAAAAGTGACAAAAAAATAGAGTGTCATGTAGGTTAAATCTCTAATAAGATATGTGGGGCTATAACATTGCATCAATTACTTATATTTTTCATAATTAGAATAAATTACTCTTTTTATATGGATTGGAATTTTGTTATATTAAAAGTAAAAGGACCTAGATGGAAATGTGGTGGTTTGTCTTCCATAAGTTAGAAGTTCACCTATATGAAAATGGGATCATTCCAATTCGATCAGTTACAAAGTGAAAGTTGAATACAAGTGAATTCCTTTTGTGTTTTTTCTTTAAATAAGATAACAAAATGACTATCAAAATCGAAACATTTAAGCCAAATATCAATTCAACTATTTTTTGTCAGATCCCCTTCTAGGTGAGGATTCCCTATTATGGTAGAGTCTTTTCAAGGCCAGAGATCTATTAATTAGGGGATGTATATGGATCATCAACAATGGGCAAAGGGTGGATTTTTGTTATGATCGCTTGTTGACACATGAATCGTTATCCAACGATGCAATATTCAGTCACCTTGAACATATCTCTCAGGTTTTGGACTTGTCTAAATTGGTTGACTTAATTTCAATTTCAAATGGGTGTAGATAATGGGTTCAAGAGATGTGGAATCTGGATATTTTTGAGCAATAGTATTGGGATCTCTTGAGGAGAGAATTGCAATTTCTAGCCATTTTGGTCGAAGATAGTGAAGATAAAATTTTCTAGGCTATGGAAAACGAAGGTGATTTCACTGTTAGATCGATGTATCAACTCCTAGAACAAGAATATTAAGCCCGAAATCTCTGTCACAAAGTCTGGTTAAAAAACTTGGTCCCCAAAGTTAATATTTTCTTCTAGATGGCCCTACAAGATAAGGTCCTGACTATTGAGAATATTTAGAAGAAAGGCATGGTTCTAGTTAATCATTGTTATCTATGTGGTAAGGAGGAGGTGTCTTCTTCTCATATGTTTTCACAATGCCAATTTTTTAAGAGGTATTTTACCCAATTATGGAAAAATTTGAAGTTAATTGGGTCATCTCTGGTTCCATTTTCAACTTATTTAGGCAGTGGTCATATCCTTTTGTTTAAAAGCATCTCAAGATTCTATAGAGATTCATTCTACCCCATTTATTTTGGGGATTTTGGAAAGAGCGAAATGGTTGCACCTTCAATAATTTGAGCAAAAATCCCCATTTTGTAAGTATGAGAGTTATGTGGTTTACGATCAAAAAATTGATTCAAGGCTTTGTGGATATCGAAGGAAAATATCATGTAGTGGTTATTGCAAAAGTTAGTATTGATAGTGCCTTGGGTCTTACAATAATTCCTCATGGCTCGACTTCTCTCAATATGAGGTGGTCAATGAGGTGGCATGTCCCTCCTAAAGGTTGGATCAAGCTTAATTTAAATGGGACCTTGAAAGGTAACTCGGTTATCACTAGTGTTGGAGGAATAATTAGGAATGATAGCGAAGAAGTCAGTATAGTGTTTGTTGAACACATACTACTTCAAAGCTCTCACATTGCTGAGGCAAGAGCAACCTTCCTTGGAATAAATTTATTGGTTGAACTTAAGGTTGAATGCATTGTGGTGGAAGGGGATTCTCTAAACATAGTAAATCTCCTTAAGTCCTCGTCTAATATGATTTGGAACATCCACAATTTCATTATTGATTAGGGTTATGCATAAGGAGTTGGACTCAAAATGTAGTTGTAAAAAAATGGTGAATCCTAATCGAAATAAAGTTGAATCATGGTAAATCCTAAGGAAATAAAATCAATCATATTCACACCAAAATTTGGGGTATTTGAAGCCCTAAAAAGTAAGGTCATATTTGGGATAAATTTTGACCTATTAAATCACCTTATAACTTCATAAAAACACCACCATTAGATCAAGCTTGAAAAGATCTTTCCAACGAGTACAAATATGCATATGTTTGGATATATATTATGGTGAATTGAACCTAAGAAAAAATTGGTCTTGAAAATTTTAGGCAAATGGCCAACATCTTGGATCCTCATATTCACAAATTTCTAATTTTGAAAATCCTAATATTCACCCAATTTGTGAATATTCACCACTGTGCATAACCCTGTTTTAGATGCAAGAAGTTCCCTTAGGTAAGTTCAAATCTCACACATTTTAAGGGAAGGTAATGATATGGATGATAAGATGGCCAATTATGGTGCTACCCACCCCAAATTTTTGGTTTGGAAGGAAAAATTCTTGATAGATCTAGAAAATCTTCCTGAATGATGGGTTCCTTTATTGGCTATCAGCGATCGGGTTCTCTTTCATCTTGATGGAGTAGGTGCATTTACTCAAGGAAGTGGACGTTTCTCACTAGGCCTTTATTGAGAGCCATGGAGATTTCAAATTTCAAATTGCTAAGCATTTGCGAACCTCCTTATCCTCTTGGTGTCAGTAGCATGGTTGAAATCCACCTTAATGATAGTATGGAGGCCTGTGATAGGTTGAATTTTGGTGATCTCCTGTTGGAGTTGATTTTTTGTTCTCTGGGTTGGTGGGATCTTAATGACCTAGCGTTGTGAGATTTTGACAACTCTTTTTAGGTCATACTCCTAGTCTCCTCTCGGACCTATAAGCATAATACCTGCCTAGGCCATATTAATTTGATGGTTAATGAGACTAGTAAGGTCAACAAGTTGATGAGCATTATCTTGAAGGAAATGGGGGTGAAAAATCACACGACGTAGACCTATACAATTTTCCATTGCTTATTGGGTCTCTTCATGGTGCTATCACTTTTTCCTCAGGTTGTGTGTCAATATTTTTTCTCGGTCTATTCTGAATGTGTGTCATTTTGCTCCTTTTTTGTGGCTATTTGTTCTGTGCACTTAGTGTATTTGTGATTGGTTCTTCTCTCCCTTCAGAGTTGATGTACAAGGTTTAGGTACTCCTTTCAAACCTTTTTTCTTTAATTTAATCCAAAAAAATTGAAAAATTAAGTTTTTTTTAGTAATTATACTATTTTGTATTTTTTAAAGGATCAAAATAATTATTTGTTGCAAAATTATTATGTAGCAAACCTCTTCAAAATATATTCTTTGATTTCTAATATTTCCAATGAATTTTAAATGGATGAAAACAATTTCTCGATAATAATGTTATACCCTCAATGTGGTGGTTAGCACCGAAAAAGAAAAAGGTTAATATACAATAGATATGCATAATCAAACAAGATTACATGATTCAACTTTTACAATTTAGTGAAAAACCATTGTGGTGATCCTATTAGGATGAAGATGAAGCCAAAATGTTAGTGGCTGCACTTGCCAAAATTTGCTATGAATCTCTTAGATGATGTCGTAGATATTAACAAGACCATTAGGGATGGATGAAACACAAAACATGAATGTAAGATAAAGGAAAGGAATGGAGAAGTCTTGCTCTCAAACATTCTTCATCGATAAAAAAAAATTTCCATCTCACGTTGGGTCAACATCAATGAGATGAATAGGTTATTGGGAGCAGTCCATATGGTTTGAACCCTACGCTTGTCAATTACTAAAAATAGTGATTGTAACCAAATACCCTATATATATATATATATATATATATATATATATATATATATATATATATATAAATCAAGAATATCACAATAAATATCTATAACACTAAAAATAGTTTGATTATTAAATTATCTATAACTATTTTTAAATATAATATCTTGAACACATTTTAGAACTATGTATTATTATAATTATTCATGTTTCCTTTTTTTCTTTAATTACTTGATAATTTTAATGGACTATAAAAATTAAACCCTTATTCAAAGTAATGAGAATTTGATAATAAGTAGTCATGCCAATATAATTAACTTAAAGCTTTACAAAATTTTACTAATAGTTATAATTGCAAAACTAAGTTATTGAAAAATGTAAACTTATATAAATATTTGGTGGTTGTAAGTGACTAAGAATTGACCAAATATATTTGAAAGAAACTTTTACAACTCAAATAATTATAACATTTAAATGAATAATTCTAATATTAAATTAATTTAAAATATTTATAAATTAATTAAAATATATTCAAACATCAACATTAGATATAATAAGATTGGTATGAACGCCTATCTAATTAATATAGGACAAAGAAATTTAAAATAAGTTTTAATTATATATAAAAGAGATGCAAGTTCCCTCAATCCTTGGAAGGGGGTTCAGGGTTCATGCCTAGTGACATGCACCACATACAAAAACCCTCTCTGCTAGCTTGAGGGGTATACTTGGATGGGACAAGCCTAGTGGAATGGAACACAAGAAACGATTATCCTTAACATATGGTTTTAATCCACATCAAGTACCTTACTGACAAGTTCCCTCAATCCTTGGAAGGAGGTTTGGGGTTCAATCTTGGTGGCATACGCCGGATAAACCCCCCCGACTAGCCTTAGGGGTATACCCATATGGGACAGACCTTGTGGAACAAAATTTCCTGACCCCAAGGAGATACGGGGAATGGTTTTCCTTAACATAAGGTTTTAATTTGCACAAAGTACCGTACTGGAAAGTTTCCTCAATCCTTAGAAGGAGGTTCGATATTCAAGCCTAGCGACCTGTGTCGGATACAAAAAACTCCCTTCCTAGCTTGAGGGGTATACCCATATGGGATAGGCCTCGTGGAATAGAAATTCCTGGTCCCAGGGGATACGAGGAATGATTTTCCTTAACATAAGGTTTTATTCGCACTAGGTACCTTACTAGAAAGTTCCCTCAATCTTCGAAAGGAGATTTGAGGTTCAATCCTAGCAGCCTACATCGGATACAAAAACCCCCCGACTAGCCTGAGGGGTATACCCGAATGGGACAGGTCCCGTGGAACAGATATTCTTGGCCCCAAGGGGATAGAAGGAACAATTTTTCCTAACATAAGGTTTTATCCACACCACGTACCTTACTGGCAAGTTCCCTTAATCCTTAGAAGGAGATCCAAGTTTCACACCTGACAGCCTGCGCTAGATACACAAAAAACCCTTTGGCTAGCCTGAGGAGTATACTCGAATGCAACAAACCCCACAAAACGAAAAGTCCTACCCCCTAATGGATACGAGGAATGGTTTTACTTAATTAAGGTTTTACCCCCAAGGGCTAGGTGGATTGGTAAGTGCAAGTGTGGCTAGGCACTTACCAAGAAGAGACCTAGGTTCAAACCTTGGGGGAAAGCCAACCCTTTGTAAAGGTAGTAGTATGCTCTGAATCGTCTAAGTGTGTGTCAGATTGATGAGTACAAACCATGAGCAACTAGTGGTCCCCATATCACTTTGGGTCAACAAGAACAAAACATATAGGTTTGTTGGGAGCAATAACCCTGCGCTTGCCAGTTACTAAAAATAATGGCTGTAACCAACTCTCTTATGTAACAATTTTTTTTTCTAATAAATACAATTATTATAATATATCTTATTATGGTTGATAAATAAATGCTTAAACAATATCTTGCATATTAATTTAAAACAAAAAAACATCATACAAATAAATTAGACATCTAAAAATACTTTTAAAAAATCAAATGCTCAATATAATATTTAAATAAAAGATATCATGTATTAATTTATTAATATTTTTACTAATTTTTTGTATTAAATATTAATAAAAATATAATTGGATGGAGGTAATAGATGGATTTCGACTTGGCATGAATGTTTGTTAGTTCGAAGTCAACAATTCCAATCATGAACCCCTCTCAGTCACCTCACTATAAATTAATATTTTATTAAGTAAAACAAAGAATTATTAATATATATATATATATATATATATATATATATATAGTCCCAGGGCATAGCACAATTTTGGGCTTTGGATTTTCTTTAGGAGATTTAAGGTTAAAACCGCAGTGCGGGTGAGTGTGTGTGAGAGGATGGGTGTGTGATGGGTGTACGTTAAATTCCTTATTAATAAGCATAGCTCAGTTTTAGGAGGGGTCATGGTTGAGGGAGCCTGCCCAGCCCTATGCATTGGTCATACAAGTTTCTCACACTATATATATATATACCATACTATTTTTAATAATTTCTTAACGTACAAACCATAGGGACTGCTTCCACCAAACCTATTTTGCTTTCTTATTGTTGACCCGACGTGAAGGGACCTTCGATCCTCTGGGATTCATACATCATCCTTGATCTTATACACACTCAAATGAGATTGCTTCCACCAAACCTATTCTACCTCCTTATTTTTGACCCGGCCTAAAGGGAACCACTGATCCTTTGGGATTCATATCATTATCCTTGATCTGACGCGCACTCAAATGGGGTTACTCCCACCAAACCTATTCTACCTCACCAATCCTTTGGGATTCATATAATCATCATTGATCTAACACACACTCAAAGGATTCAAATAAGACTACTACCTTTAAAAACATGTCCCCAAAGTTTGAACCTAGGTGTGCTCTTGGTAAGTGCCTAACTAGACAAGCACTTACCAATCCACCTAACCCTCCGGAACAAAAAAACTTAAAGGATTCAAATCAGACTACTACATCCTGATGCAGATCGTAAACTTCAACTAAAGATAGATAACACAGTTCCTCTAATAAAAAATGGAATTTGAAAGAGAAAAAAAAACAATTTTATTTATGTCTTCGTATATGACGACAACCCTATGATGACAAGTTACAATAACAGAAATCGAAATGTATTAGAGGCTCATTTATTTTCTTCCAAAACGTAAAAACACATAACACACAAACAACAAAAACCGCTACTCCACTTCTATTGCGCCACAAAACATGCTTCTGTTCCGAGTTTCATGGACAGTAATTATAGCAAGTACACCTTGCACCTAAAATCCATTCGTCGCAAATTCCAATAGGAAAACCCTCCTTTCTACATTTATTACTGCAGACAGGCACTTTGGTCGGGCAATGTCTGGTTCCTGCCGGCAGATAGCTTTGAGGTATGCAATTATTCTGACCCTCCACAACCTTCACTTGCATCTCTGCACTTGGATGGACATATCAATATCATTATCATAGGATTAAAATTAGGATTAAGATTTTTTGAAATTCTTCACATAGAAAAACTTGTACTTTATAAATAAACATAAACTTACCGAAGCTCGTGAAAAGCACCAGAAACAACAATACAGCACTCAGCCACCCTCTCCTCCAATTCTCAGCCATTTGCTCTATGTAAATTTCCGAACAAACAAACTTGCTTTAAAAAAGTATATGTATAGACCCAAACAAGAAAGTACAGATATGATGAGCAACCCTCCACAGAGCAAAGCACGGATGGACGAGAAGCGATCGTTCTTCCACCTTTTATAGAAAAGACCTTAATTATCATGTGCCTTTTTCCTATTTTCCTCTCTACAACCTTTTTCCTATTTTCCTCTGTACAAATTATTTAATATATATTTATATTTTGCCTACATTCATAAATTCAATTCGATTCGATTCATTGGATGTGATGTAACTAATTTCAATGTTATTCACGGTACCATAAAAAAATATGTTTTCCTAGAGTGAACAAAAGGATAGACTTGAAGATTTAAATATTTTTTAAATTTAATTAAAATATATTTATTTTATATTAGAATTTTAGATTAATTTTTATATATTTTTATTTTTTTACTTTTTAATTAAGATAAATTGTTAAATTGAGATATATTTTAAAATATTATAGATCGATGATTACTAATTGAATTATATAATTAAAAAATATAATAAAAAAATTAATGTATAAATTTTGTACATGTAACTTCCACATATCGTAAATAAAAAAATTAATGATAATGAATTTTAATTTTATTATTAATATATATTTGACTTGCAAAGCGATTCAAAAACTTTAAAAATAATAAACATTTCCTCAAGTTCCCAAGGGCTAGGTGGATTGGTAAGTGTTTGTCTGGCCAAGCACTTACCAAGAAGACACTGATGTTCAAACCTTGGGGGCAGTCTATTTGCAAAGGTATTAATATGATATTAATCCTTAAAGTCCACATCAAATTGATGATGATGGTAAGAATCTCGATTGATCGATATCCTACATGCCAGGTCCATAATAACAAGGTGGAATAGGTTTGGTGAGAGTGGCCCATGTGCTTTGAACCAACTCTCCTATGTAACAGGAAAACAAAAAATCCTGAATAATCGACATGTTGTTAATATTAATTGTAACTATAGGTTTCAAGTTCTCAACATTAAAAAAAATTGATTCCAATATATATTTTAAAACATAGAATTAAATGTATTAAATATATTAACTGAATTACAAACCACATATTAATTAAATATATGATATCATGATGTACCTTTATTTATTTTTGAAAATAAGTATAAGATAAAAAAAAACATCAAAACTTTTATTCTAATTATACTCATGGTTGTTATTAAAAAAATATTACATTTAAATAAAAAGTTAAATCCTATTGAGGAGACCTAGGTTCCAATCCCACGGGATTGCCCATGCACAGACAGTAGCCCAGATCCGATTCCTCTGAATGGTGCACCAGATTGATGACAACGGTGCAACCCCTATGCGTGGTCCCCATCTCACGTCGGGTTACCATGTACCGAGATAGTGGAAGTCCTGGGAGCCTTTGCAGATAGTTTGAACCCTACCAACTGTGCTGGTAGTTACTAAAAATCGTGATTGTAACCATTGCTTCTATATATCAAAAAAAAGAAAAAAGTTAAATCCTATTATTTAAAGTTGATAATGATTTCCATAGGACCTTGCTTAGATTCAACATTCTTAGTTCTATTTTTTTCATAACCCCATCGTCTTCTATAGTAATTTTAATCGATCCAATACTCTTAGTTATATTGTTATTTATAGTTCCATAGTCTTTCATAGTACCTCAATCACATTTAGTACTCACAACCACTTTACTAATCATAGCTCTATAGACCTCACTTAGATCTATCATTCTAGCTATAATATTCTTCATAGTGTGGATAAAATTCCTCATCAACATCTATCTTGTTAAAAGGAGAAAATTTATTAGTAGAATGTTTTACCATTTTTGTTAAGAGATATTGTTCGACATTTGAGACAGTTATTGGACTAGAGGAAAACAAGGAGGGTAGAAATGATGTAAAAGTTTTCTAAGTGTGGGAAGCTACTAAAATTTTTTAGGTTATTAAATTAGTAGTAACTATGAAAATATCCAATAAATGACAATTAGGACAAGATAATCCAGAGTGAATTTTTGACTAAGTAAAAAGGCTAAGTAAAATTTCAACAAGTTGATGTTAGCAAAGGAACAATAAAAATATAGCATTCGATATGGAAGCAAAAGGTAAAATAAGGAAGCACGTCGAATGGATAATGATCATGATGTCATCAAAGTAACATAAAAAGTCCTACATAACATGAATAAAAATTCGACACATCAAAACAATATTTTGTCTAAGTATGAATGAAATTCTAGCACCTAGCGTAGTAGCAAAATTTGTTGGGTGCAATAAACCTAAGCTATAGGGAAAATGTAATGTCAGATAGTTTTGAGTGCCTACATTAGCAAGCATATCATTAAAACATGTCTTAGCAAAATAACACAATAGAAAATTATAAGGTATCGAGAGCATCCAACACTCGATGTCTAACAAAGCACTTCACCAAGTTAAAATATCAAAGAATCATTGGATATTTTGAATGTTTATATCAACCTGAGATGCATAAAAATATGATAGATAAAAAAATACTTGATGCCCAATAAAGCATGAAACAAAGGTGAAAGAAACAAAAAATAGAGACTAAAACGTGTGCATTGCAAAAATAGGATTGGACCTAGATAGAGTGTTCAAATGTGCTTTTAATAAGTAAAATCTAGCATCAGAGAATCTTAATAGGCCCAAGATATCCTAATTGATACTTGTACTGCTAATTCTAAGGTAGTAGTGGGATAACTAAAATAGAGACCTATCAAATGATATAATGCACCAGATGAAAACATAGTCACCACTACTCCCTAAGATGAAAAAAGAATAGGCCACATCAATACCATGATGCTAGATCAATTACAACAAAATAAGTTGAAGGAGATGCGCACGTGTTGTAAAAACCTATGAGGCTCCTTTTTTTCTCCTAGAAAGTAGAAACACACAATTTTATTAGATGATATAACACACAAGCAACAAGAACTCCTCCACTTCTATTGCATGACAAAAAATGCTTCTATTTTGAGTTTCATACACCATAATTATAACAAACACACCTTCCACTACATCAATTTTTTAAAACCCTCCCAGATTCACTCTAAAGCGCCCTAAACCGAAAGATTCACTTTCGATTGCTGCACAACTACTACGATTTAAGGACGGATCTAGGAGATAACTAATTTTTTAGAAAAGCAATAAAATTATGCACCCCTTGAAAAATGGCAACAGTCATCATTGCCACTATTAGATACTTTCGTACATATCCAAAGAACACTTTTGCTAGGACTCCAAATGAGAAGGAGAAGTCAATAGTACCACCTCTAAAAAAAAACTACTTCAATCTTCTATAGTCGGATAAGATAAGACTTGGAACCATTCCTTGTCAATTCTAACAAGAAAACCCTCCTTTTTATATTTACTATTTCAAATAGGTAGTTTTTTCAAGCAATGTTTAGTTACTTCTCGTAGATAGCCCTACTTTGGCATGTGTCTTTTCGATGAATTCATAGCTAAACTAGGCAAATACTTGTCCTTGGATTAATTGTGCATGGAAATTCCTTATAAGAATAAGAATATGAAATATTTATTGAAAATTCATCTAACTACCATATAGCAAAGATCAAAGATGAAGTGTAAGATGATAATATCAACATAATTAGTGAGTAAATTGATAAATTGGAGGAAATATTAGATGGGCTTCAAATTGAAGATCAAATTTTACTTAAAAATTTTAATGCTATGGTTGAAATAGGGATTAAGATATACTTTATCTCAAATCCAAGAAAGAAAAATTATTTTTTCATAAGGTATCTCTAACAAAATGAGATATGGAAGCTCTATTTTTTTGGATCGAGTTGTAAAAAATGGTGTTGATGTAGGCATCATGTTGGTTTCACCATTTGAAGAAATTAAAAAAATATCATATAAGTCAACTTGGAGTTATACCAGTAATGCAAAAGAGTATTAAGCATTATGTATTGAGCTCAAACAAGTAAAGAATATGGGAATTAAATTGTTGATAATCTATGAAGATTTTGAATTAGTAGTAAATAAAATAATAGAAAAATGCAACAATAAGAAACATTATCTAAAGCCTTATTGAAATAGTATGGAACATGTTTGAAATATTTCTATATATGTGGGGAAAATTGTATTTTTTTCCTCTTAAGTATAATTGAATGTCAAGTGTGCACGGAGGAGATTCGCTAGAATCTCTACTTTCCCATTTGAGGATATATTTTGAAAGGATATCCCAAGAATGTGAAAATTTGAAGAACACGAGCTTATAATGAGAGAGGGGATGGACAGTATAAGATAAAAATTTACTTTTTTTCCAAACAATATTATCCAATGTTATCAATTGCAATATATTTTCTTAGCAGTATTAACCAAACTCATCAATAGCAGTAACAAGAAAATGCATAAAGCATCACACACATGAGAGACTCAAATTTAACATGGTTCACCCAATGTGGGTTACGTCCATGCAGAAAATATTTCTTCTAATTTTTTTCAACAAATATCTTGGGAACCAATTCCCTATTATAATGTTTATGGATCTCTGTCCAAAGGAGATCTCAATCCCCTATGCTCAAGTTTGTGGACCTCTATCTATAGGATAACTCTACCTTCTTAACTCTGGTTTGCGAAACTCTATCCATAGGAGAACTCTATCCCCTTGCTGGTCTGGTTCATGGAACTCTATCCATAGGAGACACCTCTCCTCTTTGTTCTAGTTTGTGGAACTCTATCCATAGGAGAAACCTCTCCTCTGTACTCTAGTTCATATAAATCTATCCATAGGAGACACCTCTTCTCTATTGGGATTTGAACAAATGATATGTATTATAAATGAAAATGATTATATATATAGGCAAGAGGCATATATGATAATATGACAAGTATCAAGAGAAATTTACAAGTATCAATATAGGAGGTATAGTGCACATTAATATTCTAGAATTCATCCTTAATGTGCACTATCCTAACTATAGAAAAAAATAAGTCAACATTAGGTAACATTCCCCCTTAATATTGACTTCTCTAAAATAACTCTAACATCCTCCTTTATTGTTGATTTGGTCTAGGCTCGTGCTCTCTATGCTTGGCTCTCCAACTATAAAAAATGTTAGATCAAAAGTGTATATTTTTTTGTCTGTTGCCTTAGGGTCAGCCACTTCCTTGGATTTTTTTCCTTTGGTTCAGCCTTCTAAGTACCTCAAGGTCATCCTAGGTGCCTTAGGGTCATACGCTTATGGGTATGTTGCCTCTACAGGTTATCCTCTAGGTATGTTGCCTCTCGTAGGTCACTGACTAGATTCACCATAAATATCATCCCCCATCATGTTGAACTCAATTTAGAAGGTGTTGGTCTCTGTCTAAAGTGCACCTTAATACAAAATAAATAGGAGCCATGAAATACAATAAAAAATGAGCCATAGAATCCAAATGTGAAGGAGAAGAATAAATAAGAGAATATAATATTTTGAAGTGTATTTATCTGTAGTCTTCAAAATTTGATCCAAAAAATTCCTCGGATAGAGTCTAGGGTGTCTATGTCTATAGTCCTTAGAGTATGTGTCCTTATGGTGACCTCCTAATCCTACTAAAATGAATGGGTAACTAGCTGCTAGATACTATAGATAAGGTGACTAGGTACAAGGATCACATACAAATTATCTTGGAGTGTCGGGTACAACTAAGAGTCCACTCCATGATACAAATCCTTGAGGCTGAAAAATGCATATAGAACTACCTCAAAATGAAATTTGGACATCACCAATATGTCCATCTCGGAAAAACCTTTTTGACGACTATAAATACCCCTATGTTCCACTTTCAATGGGGCCTTCATTTGCTAAAAAAATAGCAACATGCCTCACTAGGCAGCAAATAAACATCAAGAATAAAATATTCATGGCATCGCTCTCAGACAAAATAAAAACATCATCACAATGGACCATTAAAACCTTCCACTTCCATTGTGAAAAAAAAAATAAAACCAATTGTTCGACCAACATTCATGCACAATGATGTTCTCCGTACAATAAAAGACAAAGTGATCCCTTTCCACTTATAAACATACCTTTTTAAAAAATCTCCTCTAATTAAAAATAAATTTGCCCCCCATGACATCATATTAAAAAAAATTAACCATTAAGGCATGCCTGGTGAGATCAGTGAAATCCTTTATGTTGCTTGATTTCTTCCACCATGCTTCTCAACAACATCCAAACAACATCCAAAGAAGCTCATTGCATTCTTTTGAAGGCAAGCTCATCACAGACTCCGAGGGGGTGGTCACATGGGTGTTAGGGCCTGGTGGGTTTTTAGAAACTATCCAAACTTTCACCATTTGAGAACATTCCATGGAATCAAAGCAACGAGATCCACGTCCTCCAAATAGTAGCATCGTATTTGAGAACAAGATTCCATTGGCATCAATCAATACAAATATAAACAATGTAGCTTTGAGAAGCCAAAGAGGATTAAGTGGTAGTGGCAAAAAATATCCTAAAGGATGATGCCATTCTCAGATTAAATATCTGTACATCGATGTGGGGCCTCCTAGTAGCTCCTCTGTGGACTCCATGCTGCACATCAGCACAAAAAATGTGTAAGTAACACCAAATCAATGAAAAATAGACAAGAAACAGACTTGGTTTGAGGGTCCATCTTCATTAGCTTTGAACTATACTATTGTAGTCTTCACCACATCTAGGGGTTCTTTGCTATTTTTCTTGGGCAATATTTCAGCACTGCGCGAACACAAAACAAATGATGCATGTGGATTATCCAAAATCTTTCTTCATGAAAAAAAGAATTATCTACATAGCAACAAAACAAATAGTACATAAAAAAAATATCAGCTCTGTATCTTTAATTGTATCCACATCAAGACAGGCGTGTTGCATAAATCTTCACTTCATCGGCAAATAAAAGGAATTTTTAATAGATAGATCTATAACAAATAGTTCTCCTCCCAAATCATGCTATGATATCCATAATTTAGAAAAGTATAAAAATAGCTTGTTATCAATTCTTTCTTAGCACTGTAACCATCTATTATGTTCATCGAGAAAAAAATGTACCTCCCATTGACACATCCAACACATCACAAACATTGACATCATCTTGATCACCTGCTACAGGTTTACAATTCCAAAATGTCTTCATGTGGACAACGTCCTCTCATATCAACAACGCAAAAAACAAATAACTTCACGGTTATTCTGAAATCTTCAATAGCTCTCCTCAATCCATGTCTTTCCTGCTAAATAGTTACATCCGTAGCAGAAAAAAAATAGTTTTAGAAAACCACTAGCTCAACAGGGGGGGCATGAAGCATATAGGGTCGCAAAAAACATACAGTAAACTACCTCTCTTCGAATGCAGGCAACCACGCAAGGCCAAAAAAAATAGCCCACCAAAAATCTCTCCATCTGTGACGATCTATTATTGGTAGCACTCATTCATAAATTTCTATATTGCATCCATGAATACAACCATTTGTATCCAAAGTAAAAAACATGGCCACTGCCCATAACCAGTTGTAGAATAGTTGAACTGTGTGTATCTACGTACATCCTCCAGTCGTTGAAGTTCTTTTGTTGTCCTCACAAATCAAACTATGTACTCATCATCACTCAATGATCGAAAAATTCTTACTGGCTACCAATGATCATGAAAATTTTTTTGGCAACTGGTCAGAATGGCTACACACAAATATTTTTGGTAAGGGTGAAAAAGGAGAAGTGGATCCTGCTTGATAAAATACCTGCCATAACCAAATAAGAAGATCACGTCTACACTCCTTTTGGGTGGTGGTATAGGGTTATCGATTTTAATACTATCAAACTGCATGTTCTACTATGCCACTTTGGAGCATGGCTTCTTGTGGATCTTTCCTGCAGCATTAGAAATTTGCATGGCAAAACAAAATACAAACATTCCATCTTTTGGAATGATAACACGTGATCAATGTTAACACATCTTCAACTAGTGGACATCGTCGCCCCCTAGTACATAACTCATGAATATTACATGCGATAATAGGGCCACAATTCCCCGTATTTTTCTAACGTGGCTATCTAAGTGGTCATAGAAGAGAAAAGTTACAAATTTATATTTTTGGAATCCTTTTAATAGGTAGGAATAAATCAACTTCCTCTACCATATCCAACAACTCTTGACTCATGTAACATCCCTCGTGATGCAGAAGCACAGAGTATGGTTTCATATTGCTGGACAATCATGCAAACTCCATCGTGATGGCAAAGAAAAACCATGAAAGTCAACCATTGTAAGAAAATGATGCTTATTCCCATTAATTTCTTGTTGCATTCTCCATGCCCAATGCTATCGTCACTTGATCTGCCCTTCATAGCATCTTTTCAAATTTGTTCCTTCAATTCAGTAGCATGCACTAATCCATAAACTATCATAGCATACAACTGTGGCAAATAAAAAAATTACGCTCATCTTCTTTTTGTGCCATGCAAAAACACCTATATATAGCAGTTTTGAGCACTTTAGTGGGGCTACAAATCACAAGCACCACCATCATGCCATGAAGCATTTGGTTTAATTATCATCTCCTATTTATATTTGACATGGTAATTTCCACAAAAAAACACATAGAAAAAAATGTGCAACCACTGGCGAGCGATCAAGTAAAAAAATAATTGAGCCAATCACGTTTGCTTCTATCTGAGAGAACTATGGTTTCGACTTATTAAATAAACACCAATGCTAAGATATCTTTCATGATATTACATTATTGTTCTTCTCTACGAAGCCCTCCTCTTTGTGACCCACTTTGGATGTCATGATACTCCATTACCAGCCACAAATATTGGCAGAATATCCTCTCAATATCCTCCAAAGCCCTCAGATTGGGTCATGTTATCTACTTCATGCACTCCAAATCTCCACTTTAACTTCACTTCTAACACCTCCTTGGCCATAATAAAAGCATACCATAAGCTACAAATTTTCATTTGTGATTGACATGGATCTAGCTAGTGTAGTTTCTCTGATCGGTCTCTTGGTGTCCACTACGAGTACTTCAATGATGAAGAAGTGTGGCCAACTATTCATGAATTGATTTCTCCATGTGAGCATTAGTTGTAGTGGCTGAGAGGCACTGCACATAATTCGAATGTCTATTTGAAAATTCCATGATGCTTTGTGAAGCGTCTGCTACTTTGGACTTGATTTCAGCCAAAAATTACTTGCCATTAATCCACAAAAAATAATATTGTATGTACTAATCATACCCACACTCCACGTCATTTGAATATCAACAATTTACAACACTTGTATGGCAGCCAAAAACTGAACGCTTCTGATTTTGGTGAAAATGAACACGGTAGGTATGTCATCATTAGGTTTGTAGAGATTCATCTTTCAAGTCTTCATTGGGAGAAAGAGGTTGTCAAACAGTGTTCTCACATGTTCTTGGAAGCTCCAACATAGTTATGGAATCCAATCTCACGGAGCACTTTCTTCGTCACTTCAAAATATCACTGCATCGGCCAAGTGTAGCTACTTTCATGATCTGAGAAAAATCCACAGTAATCCATGAATAAATAACAAAACTGGATTTAAAAAGTTGCAATAAAATGAAATCTAAAATTGGATGTCCAGATTTCCATCTACGAGGGCACATTTTATGTTGCATAGAAAGGGTGCCAAGCATCGAGCGCATTCAATTTCAAGCAGGGATTCAGGGATCTATAATATTCGTCTGTCGCTCTCGATCTGAGGAGGCTAAAAAACAAAAGATTTTTTTGATGGCTCATAAGCCACTATACATGTTGCATGCCAAGAGAAAGCAACTCTCATGCCAATATAACAAAACTTTTGAATCATTGTAAGCAAAATCTCCTTTGAAATATCGGCAACACCTCGACAGGATCAACTAGCAAGCACGTGCCTCTACTTTAAAAAAAATATACTAAAAAAAATTGGTAGCCACGAATGGTATCCCATTTTTCATTTCTCCATGGTGAAATTACTTCTGCGAGCGGATACTAAAAAAAACTTAACCTAAAAAAAAGTTCACACTCCAAAACAAATTGGGCTACCATTAATTTTCCAAAGCTTTTGGTTTTTGATCCATCTCATGGATGGAGAGCATACTCCCTAGTTTGAAGAAAAAATGAGATAAAATGAGGGGGTATTTCCATGAGGGAAATCCCCCCTCAAGGGTTTACACAGGTAGGAGAGTGAACCTTATCTAATACCAGATGTTGGTATTAGAATAGATGAGATGTATTACAAATGAAAATGATTACATATACAGGCATGAGGCATATATGACAATATGACAAGTGTCAAGAGAAACTAACAAGTATCAAGATAGAATGCATAGTGCACATTGGGATTTGAATATATGAGATATATTGATACACAGAAGAGTAAAATATATAGGCATAAACCTATATGAAAAGCATGATAAGTGTTAAAAAATATGACAAGTGTCAAGAAGACATAGTGCACATTATAATATTTTAACATCGTATCTATTCCATTTTGTGGAACTCTATCCACAAGAGAATTATATCCCCTTACTGGTCTGGTTCTTGGGACTCTATCCCATTTCTTTGGTCACCTCCAAAGATGGCACACACCTCTACTTAACTTTACTCCAAATATGCACACATTACATGCACAAATCTATCTCAACTCTGTCCCAAATTTGCACACATTACATGCACAAATCTATCTCAACTCTATCCTAAATTTGCACATATTACATGCACAAATCTATCTCAACTCTGTCCCAAATTTGCACACATTACATGCAGAAATCTACCTCAACTCTATCCAAAATCTGCACACATTACATGCACAAATCTACCTCAAATCTATCCTAAATATACACACATTACATGCACAAATATTTCTCAATTCTATCCCAAATCTACACACATTACATGCACAAATATATCTCAAATCCACCTCAAATATACACACATTAAATGCATAAATCTACCTCAACTTTATCCCAAATTTGCACAAATTACATGCACTAATATGCCTCAAATTTGTCCCAAATCTGCATATATTACATACACATATATGCCTCAACTCTGTCCCAAGTTTGCATACATTACATGCACAAATCTATCTCAAATTTGTACATATTACATGCACAATTTACCTCAAGTCTATCCCAAATCTACCTCACTATCTCTGCTCAAGTTTGCTCTAACACATACTTATATCTTGTTCGTGACTTATGCTTTGATCAAAGTACCTCAGACATATTCTACCCAAAATTCTTGTTCAAGAACACATAGAAACTGATATGCAATACAATTTCACAATATGTTATTTCCAAATATCACTCAAAGCCAATGCACAAATTGCTTCAAAAAATTTCCCTATAACCTTTGCAAATTTATCTCAATATCAATCAAAGCTAGTGCATAAATTTGCTTCACAAAACTGCCCTTCATTCCTTGCAAATTTACTCTCAAAGATCAAGCACAATAATGTACATATTTGCTTTACTAAACTAGTTTCTTAACACTTTCTCATTCACATTCAATGTCACTCAAACCAATGGCCAAAAGCTTCATAAATTCATTCAAACAATGAAATAAAATTTGTTCACCAACCCTAGCACGTGTTTCCAATCCCATTCAACAATGAAGCACAACTTGTTCACAAAATCTAGCACAAGTATTTCCAATTTCTTTCAAGAAGGATGCATAATTTTTTTTCACAAACTCTAGCACAAGTGTTTCCAATTTCTTTCAACAAGGATGCACAATTTATTTCACAAATCCTAGCTCAAATATTTCCAACAATGCACATATATAATCCTTATTTCTCCACCTTATGATTCAAAAATATTTGCTCAACCAAACACCTTAATGAAGGAATTCTATCACCATACCTTTTAACTTGCTTTGATGAAGATGTGCCCTCAAAAACCTATCTCAAAAGAATTCCCTTTTCAAAGTGCCACTTTAAAACTAGTTAATAGATTTCTCTTTCACACCATCAACATTAATTTTTTTCTCAAAAAGATGTGCACAATGAAATATGAAATTTATGCTCAATGACTCTCCTTTTATTATCAAAATATAGGGCATTAATAATTATCAAAACCCCTCAAACTTGATTTTTACCATACAAAAATTACAACCAAAAATCAAACCACAATAACACCTTATAACTCCTACTTGTAAAAGGCACAAATGATTTTCAATATCGATAATATACCTTATAATCATACAAAACCCTAAGTAAATAATACAATTTTAATTTCACTTTCATACACCTTATACCTCCTATTATCACATGCAAAAATATCTCCTTTGTATTTCCTCTTTATACTATTTTCAAAATAAAAACTTTATAAAACACACCCTTATGATTCCTATTTGCAAAATAGAAAGCTTTTATAACACATCCTTATGAATCCCTATTTGCAAAACAAACATTTATAACTCACACCCTTATGACTCCCTATTTGCAAAACAAAACTTTATAACTCACACCCTTATGAATCCCTAACATAATAAAACCAAAACATACCTTATAACAAATTTAATTAAAAATTTTGTGCGCTTACTAATGTTGCCACTACAATTCAAACCTTGCCACCTCTAGATGGCCCATGCCCTAGCATAAATCTAGGACACTACATGGCTAGCTGCCCACATAACAACCAAAGTACAGGTGCTTCTATTTCAACTACCACGCAAAATCCTTCTCAACCAAAACTTTAGCAAAACTATCCCTATCATGCTTCGAACTCGAGACCTCCTCTCTTCCAATGATCTAGCGTAGGGTCTCCTTGCCATTTGGGCTAGCCACATAGATGAGACTTCAAAATTGCTTTACTTCCTTTTGAATTTCGAAATATGCTTTTTAAAAAATCATGCACTTGTCCTTTCCTTCTCTGTCCTCAACAAACTGAACGATCAAGCGGATTTCACGATTTTTCTTGATCTCCACTTTAGGCAAATGAAATAATTTGCCTCCTTTAAATATGCTTTCCCCTTCATGCATTGACGTCGATGCCTTTAGCCTTTCAAAATTATATTATAATATTTAAAATAAATTATTATAATATTATTTTTAAAACCTTTGGGCTTTGCAAACTAAACTTGTCTTCAATTTCTCTTTCTTTTTCAAATAAAACCTTTTGGCCTAAGTATTATAATATTAAAAATATTATAATATTATATTTTCTCTTTTAAACTGTGACATTTATTTTAAACCTTTGTTTTTTTTTTCTCTTGCAAACCTTTGTCCCTCTATGTATAATATTTAAAAATAAATATTATAACTTTTATTTTTTTACCAATTTCCTTGATTTGAGATGAGCCTTGCCTTGCATAATTATTCAATAATAGAAGAATATTTCTGCCATACCAAACTCTCTTTGACATCAACCTTTTGACATCAAACCTTTGACATCAATGACAACACAACATGCTCATTATTTCCAACAAAATTCTCAACATAATTAAACTCCTACTCAATGATTTTTTCTCATGCCTTGTAGAATTTGATGTTATGCTCATTTGATCAGTATTTTATGGGTTTATTGAGGAAAACACATAAGGTTGTGGATCATTTTCTATCTCAATTTGTTTTTTGAGCCTTAATGATTATTTAAACCTAAATCATCAATGAACATCTAAATGCAATGCTAGAGTTTTTATCACACAAATGAAAGAATACAAGAGCTATCCCATATGATTTTCAAGATTGTATGAGCTAACTAAGAAGGTTTTTGATATTTCAAGGTAAAATAAGAGAAAATACAAGAAGACAAGTTAGTCTAAATGAAACCAAATAATTTTTTATGTTGGAAATTTGAGCAAGTTTTGTTTTCATTGATGTTAAGAGGTTGATGTCCAAGTTTTGTCATCATTAATGTCATCAGGTTATTTTTCCAAAATGCAAGGAAGTGATTAAAAGAAATAGGATATAATATTTATCTTAAATATTTTATGCCTAAGAGAGGCCTAAAATATTGAAGACCCAAGGAAGGAGCGGGTTTAAAAAGAAATAATAATATTATAATATTTAATATTATAATATTTCGAGCAAAAGGATGAGGTGAAGAAAATGAGGTCCAAGGAATTATTAAAAAATAATCTATCCTTGAAAAGACCCATTGAGCAGCTCGCAAAGGATTTAATTTAATTTATTTAAATTAAAATATTTTAACCTATGGTTAAAATTTTAATTTAAATAAATAATGGGTGCCAAAGGTTTTAAGTTTAATATTTAAATTTAAATTTGAATTTCAAATTTGAATTTGGGACGATGTGTAAGGGAAAAGAGCAAATGTATTTATAGGGGAAATAATTTTCATTTCCCTCCTCGACGATATGCAATTCAGATGCTATGCTAAGAAAAAGATTTAATGTGTTGTTTTTCTAAGTAAGAAGAGGGAATTCATGTTTTAAATTTTTAGAGGTAGACAAGGGTTCAAGTGCAAACGACGTAGCTAGGAGGTTCCATAGCGTTGTGTAGAACAATCGGTGGCCAAATACATGCTAAGGCACTCACACAACAAAGTTTAAGGTTTCGAATCCCCACACGTCTTGTTTTGTGAAAGACAGACTTTTGGTTGTTCATCGAATTTCGTGGAGGCATAAGATGGTGTGTGTGAACAAGGGTTCATGTGTGTGCATGTAGTTTAATGACAACCTAGCCTTGGGCTAAGGCACTGTGGTGGCAGTTGGTTGCGAATTTGAGTTTGGGCATAGCTAAGGTGTGCACAATATTTTTAACATGGGCCAAGACTAAGGTAAGAACCTTTTATTTTTATTTTAAATTTTCACCGAAGGTTTGGGAGGTGCTAGGTTTATAAAGGCCACGTGACATTTTTGCATAGTGGAATGCATAGGGAGTTATAAGGTTAAGTTAAAAAATTATTTTATATTTTTTGTTGCTTAGAAAAATAAATAAAGTTTTGGATGTTAGTTTGGAGTTATAAGTGTTAATAAAAGAATTTGATTTTTATATGGTGGATGTTATTCTAAAAGGTTGGAGTTTATAAGGTGTTAGTAAAGGAACTTGATTTTTGAATATTATTTTGAAAGGTTGAAATTTATAAGGTGTTAGTAAAGAAACTTGATTTTTGAATATTATTTTGAGAGTTTGAAGATTATAATGTGTACTTGATATTTGATATTTTGTATGGTGAAATAATTATTGGGGAGAATATTTGTGTGGATATTTTGAGATAGGTTATTGCTATCTAACCTTGAAATTGGTAAAGAAGATTTGATTGTGATTAAGACAGGTTTTGAAGACATATCTCCATCAAAACAAAATGTATGGGCACATCTTCCTTATGAGTGAAATATTGTTGGATTGAATGTTGTGAAATGCAAAGGTGGAGTGAAAAGGATTGTTTGATAAGCATTGTTGGAAATATTTGAGTGATTTTTCATGTGCATGATTTGTGGATGATGAGTATCATTGTTATGTGAAATTGAGAACTATCTTGAACTAGGATTTGTGAAAGAACATGAGTATCATTGTTATGTGAAATTGAGAACTATCTTGAACTAGGGTTTGTGAAAGAACATGAGTATAATTGTTATGTGAGATTGAGAACTATCTTGAACTAGGGTTTGTGAAAGAACATGCGTATCATTGTTATGTGACATTGAAATCATCTTAAGTCAAGGTTTGAGTTCTATAGTGTGAGTTGTTTGAAGTATAGTGAAATAATTAGTTAGGGTTTGTAAGCAAGTTGTGTTTCATTGAGTGGATGTTTGAGTGAGCTTGGTTGAACATTATTGATTGAAAGCATTGGAGTGATAGTTTAAGTTTTGTGAAACAAATTATACTCTATTTTTGAATTTATTTGAAATAGAGTTTGAAAGTTATAGAGTGTTTTATTGAGTACAAAACATTGTGAGTGTGAAATATATAGATTCTTTGATCATTGTCTATATGTTTATGTGATTAAACAATATTATGAGTGAAACTTTTTTATGTGTTTGAAGAGGTTTTTTGAAAGATATTAAGTTGATTTTTGTATCCAAGTATTGTATTTGTTTGAGCAAGATTTTGTGAAAGCTTGTGATAAGATTTGAGTAAGTCCTAGAGGGGACTTAAGAATAGAATTGAGTAAGCTTTTGTGAAAGCTTAAAGATAGATTTGAGTAAGTCCTAGAGGGGACTTAAGGATAGATTTGAGTAAGATTTTGTGAAAGCTTAAGGATATATTTGTGTGAGCTTTTGTGAAATCTTACAAGTAGATTTGAGGTAAGTCTTGGTGAAGACTTGTAAAGTAGATTTGAGGTAAGTTCTGGTGAAGACTTTTTTATCATACTGAACAAGTTCTAGGGAGGACTTGTTGGATATATTTGAGAAAAGTATTGGTAAATACTTGATAATAGATTCAACAAGTTCTTGAGAGGACTTGTTGAAAAATTTGATGCAAGTCTTTAAGAAGACTTGAGAGCAGAATTGATTGATTAATTTGTTCAAGCTTTGTGGTAAGGCTTGATATAAATATAAGAAGAGTTGACTTGTGATTGATCAAGCTTTGTGTTAAGGCTTGAGGATATATTTTATGACAAAGTTTGGTGTAGATTTAAGGGTATATTTGTGCCATACTAGAGACAAATTTGTGCTAGATTGAGGATGGTGTTTAGTGCAAATTTAAGACAAAGATTGAGCTGAGCTGAAAGTGAGATTTGGAGGTGACGGAGTAGAGGATAGTAGTCTTTAGTGGATAGAGATCCATTAGCCAAGGTAGTGAAGATAAAGGTATTCTAAGTGAGGACAAAGGTCTCTATGGGGAGAGATCCATAAGCCAATGTAGTGGAGGCAGTAGTCTTCTAGAAGATCACTAGCCAAAGCAGTTGAGAAGTAGTTCTCATGTGGACAAGATTTGAAAACCAAAAAAGAGGAAAGAGTTCTCCTGTGGATAGGTGTAAATGAACTTGATTAGGGAATTGGTGTCTCATTTGTATAGAGGTCCATAAACATTGTAATAGGGAAGGATTCCCAAGAGATTTGTTGAGAAAATTTTAGTGAAATATTTTCTCCGTGGAGTAGCCCACATTGGGTGAACCACATTAAATTGGTGTCTCTATTGTGTGTGATGATTTTTTCATTACTTCTATTATTTTTGTTGATATTGTCATTGATATATTGGATAATATTTTTTGAGAGATAAAAGTAAAATTTGGTCTTATACTGTTCACCCCCCCAGTATAAGCTTGTGTTCTTCATTTCATTCTTTACTTATATACTTGATAGTGATCAGTAATCTAGTATTAAGTATAGGATTCCTTGATTGATTGGTTTAAATATTTTTTTTAATGAAATGAGATCATTTTTTAAAGTGATTAAAATGTTTTGTAAATTATTTCTAGCTAAAATTCCTTAATTCCCCAAATCAAATGTGATTTTAAGACATAAAACAATAGAAAATATAAGGAAAACATAAATAAATTAAAAATTTAGGGCTAGTGAAGTGCAAAGTGGTAGAATCACCTCTTCTATAAGCTTTTTTCCAAATTTACTACTGAAAATACCAAATTCGCCACTACTACCAAATTGACCATAGGGGTAGCAATTTTGGTGTCTACACAAAAATACCAAAAAAATTAGGATTTTTAGCTTTAAGGGATCTATATGAGGGTTGGATAATGTAGAAAAATTGTTTAAATAGATGATCAAACCCTTTTTTGATAAAAAAATTGAGTATGCTTACCTCTAGGAGTGGATTTTTGGCCTCTTACCAAATTTGCCATTGGGATTCTGCCAAATTCACGACTAATGAATTTGATCAGTGGTAAATTTGGTTTTGAGTGTTTTGTGGTGCAAAATTAACCAATGACTATGCATGGTGGTGAATTTGGTCCTACCACAAGATTTTGAAGGTTTGAGGTGCTATTTTGGATAAATTTCAATAAGGATTGAGCTGAGATTGAAGGGAAGTGATTTTACTAATGTTTCCTAGGTTTGAAAGTAATAAAATCAAATATCTAAGATACTTATTTAAGTAATTTAATGACTAATTTAAAAATATATGTAAAGAGAATGAAAATTTCCAAATGACTAAAATTTTATTAATCAGAGATGTAAAGGGGTGATGAGTGTATACAATGAATTTAGGAAGGATTTGAAGCAAGTAATTTAACCAGTTTTAAACTAAATTAGCATTTATGTGATGTAACATAGTGAAATTGCTAAATTATGTAACTGTTATCCAAGAAGATGAAAAACTATAATAATAAATAAAAATAAAGTGGCTAAAATTACAGCTAAAATAGGAGCGTAGAAGAGTGAAAAGTGTGTGAAATGGTGTTAGATCTAATGTGAAATAACTAACTTAACCTCTAGTAAAACCAATTAACATTAATGATGAAATTAAGTGAAAATTCTATGACATGTAAAAATGCCCCAAAAAACCATAAAAATTTGTAGTAGCAAAATGAAAAAGGGAGGGGAATTGCAATGGGAGATGCTTGAATCTTGGAAAAAGGATGTAATAACAAGGTAATAAACATCCTTGTATCTTTAGCACCTTGCCTTTGAAGATGATAGAAAAGTGCTATGTGTATGGAATGATAAATTACATACAATGCATGAAATAAGAAATTGAAAAATGAATGACTGTGTTAAATCTATGCTTGCAAATATTATCAAAATAGTTGTAAATAGAAAGGTCATAAAAGAAATGTAATGCACTATGTGAAGAAAGAATACAATAAACCCTGCAAAAATAGAGGATTATTTCCAAAATGTGAAAGCAAATAAATGTAGGCATGTAATAAAGGTGTTAAATGCATTAAAATAGGCATGCAAATTCTTGACAACAGAGCTGCAAATGATATTGTTAAAACCTACAACATAAGGGTAATTTTCAAAAAAGATCAAAGTAGACAATGCAATAGAAACTATGCAAGTAAATTTAGTTATCAATCTAGAAAATTTATGTTAGAGAGCTAAAATGAAATGGAATCAAGCAAAGGAAGGATAAAACTATGCTAAGGATGATATCACCTAGCAATAGCCTCTCCTTGCACCAAGAATATCTCCTTACCACCAAGTCCTATTGCCTTGCTTGATTTTCCTTCAAAAATACATGCAAAATGTATGGGGAATGCTTTAATTGCTTGCTAATGAAGGATGCTATGGAAAAATAGTTTAGGAGGAGGATGCTAGAAATATTAGTAGAGTATAGCTACAGTAAAAACCCATGCCAAATACCTACCCAAATCTCCTTAAATAGGATTTGGGAGGAAAGTTAGGGGGGAAAAGGATAAGATAAAATTAAAAATTATGCATTTGGTGCACCATTGGTGCATGCGGGATCAATTTTAGAGGATAGAGGATGGAAATTTGCATGCTCCTAGTTTGTGCTAAAATATTCAAATTTGTTTGGCCAAATTCACCACTATCGACCAAATTCACCACTGTCAAATTTGGTGACCTTAGTGGTGAACTTGTTTAGGAGGTCAAATGACTTTGTAAATCTTAAAACTTGAATTTTTTTCAAATTCCCCACTAGCAAAATTCACCACTGGTAAATTTTGTAGGAGAAGCAAATTTGATCATAGCTGATTTTGACTATTAGAAATCATTTTTTTGTAATTTTACCAAATTCACCACTCATCTTGTGAAATTCACCACTAGAAAATTTGGTTAGAGTGGTAGATTTGGTAAAGGTCAATTTTGAAGCCCATAATTATGGAAAATGATTAGATGGAAGTTTTATAATTTTTGCAATAGGTTTTGAGAAGTTTTGACTAGTCTGCATGCCAAAATTGGGTGTCTATAATTTGCCTCAATTTTGACATGATTTCTATGGGATTGCATCAAAATTAAGTATTAAAACTAAATTTTTATAGTATGATGCATTGTTGTTATGTTGTAAAAGTCACCCCATGGGAAAAATTTATCCCATGGATGCCCCCAAATTGAATTTGATGATAATATGATTTGATTGTGTGATGTGAAAATATGTTAGATGTTGAAAATATGATGTTTTGATATATTGATGTGTTGAGATTGTATGATGCATTTGACTAAGTGATGGTAGTATTTACTTATTGCTTAGATATGGTCTTGTGAGACCATGATGATGACTAATATCTAATATGGGGCAGATGGCCCATTTGAGATATTTATTGGATTCTGAATGATAGGAAATTATTCAAATATTCGTTGTGAGTAGTGGTATTGGGACTTGATATAGGAGAATGTTCATGTGTTTTGGGATATTCTATCCCTTGTGTGTTTTTTTAAGAGAAACATCATCTCATCATGTCTAACTTGTGGTCTATAGAGCCATGTAAAAGACAAGAATTTATAATGATGAGGTACCTATCATATGTACATGGTATATATGTTTTCTTCTCATCAATTTTTAAGAATTGCTCTCTTCAGGAACTTAACTACGTAGATGAGGTACCTAAAATATGTACAAGATAGATGTATTTTTCTTCTCATCAATGTTCAAGTGTTACTCTTTGCAAACACTTGACTACATAGATGAGATACCTATGATATATACAAGATAGATGTATTTATTTTCTTCTTACCAATGTTCAAGTGTTGCTCTCTACAAACACTTAACTGCTTAGATGAGGTACCTATGATATGTACCAGATATATGTATATTTCTTCTCATAAATATTCAAGTGTTGTTATTTGTAAAAACTTGACTACATAGATGAGGTACTTGTGATATGTACAAGATATATGTATATTTATTCTCATCAGTGTTCTTCTCATCAATGTTTAAGCATTGCTCTATGTAAGCACTTAACTGCGTAGATGAGGTACCTATTATATGTACAAGATAGATGTATTTTCCTTCTCATTAGTGTTCAAGTGTTGCTCTTTGCAAGCACTTGACTGCATAGATGAGGTACCTATTATATGTATAAGATAGATGTATTTATTTTATTCTTATTAGTGTTCAAGTTTTGTTCTCTGCAAGTAGTTGACTGTGTATATGAGGTACCTGCTTTCCTCCCATTAATTTTTAAGTGTTTCTCTCTACGAGCACTTAATTGCGTAGATGAGGTACCTATAATATGATATATGTATTTGTTTTCTTCTCATCAGTGTTTAAGTGTTTCTCTCTACAAGCGCTTGAAAGTGTATATGAGGTACATGCTTTCTTCTCATCAATGTTTGAGCATTGCTTTCTACAAGCACTTAACTTTGTAGATGAGGTACTTGTTTGATTCTTATCAATGTTCAAGTGTTTCTCTCTATACAAATTTGACTTCATAGATAAGATAGTTTGATCATTATCAGTATTTAAGTATTGCTCTCTATAAGCACTTCACTGCATAGATAATGTAGTATGATTCTTATCAATGTTCAAGTGTTGCTCTCTATAAAAACTTGACTATATATAAGATAGTTTGATCCTTATCAGTGTTCAAGTTCTGTTCTCTACAAATACTTGAGTGTGTAGGTAAGGTATTTTGATTCTTAACAATGTTCAAGCATTGCTCTCTACAAGCACTTGATTACGTAGATAAGATAGTTTGATCCTCATCAGTGTTCAAGTGTTTCTCTCTACAAGCAATTGACTGCATAGATAAGGTAGCTTGAGTCTCATAAATATTCAAGTGCTACTTTGTGCAAAAAATTGACTATATAGATAATATAGTTTGATATTTATCAGTGTTCAAGTGTTTCTCTCTACAAGAACTTGACCATGTAGATAAGGTAGTTTGATACTTATCAATGTTCAATTGTTGCTCTCTACAAACACTTGACCTCATTAATAAGATAGTTTTGATTCTTATCAGTGTTCAAGTGTTGCTCTCTATAAGCGCTTGACTACATAGATAATATTCTTTGGATTCTTATTAGTGTTAAATCATTGCTCTCTACAAGCACTTGACTACATAGATAAGAGGATTGAAATGATTTGATGCTTGTAAAAAATTTTGCAAGGAAATGTAATTATATGATTGATTTGTGATCTTTGCAAGTGTCTTGCAAATTGATGAAATACTTTTGTTGTCAAAATTATAAAATAATTTGTGATCATGTCATCAAATGCTTTAATTTTTGTAAAGGTTTTTACAAAGCATTTGGAATGATGATTGCAATGATTTGCAATGTAATATATTTTATGATTGCCAAAAATATTTGCAATATCATGCAATGCTTTGATGTTTGCAAAGGTTTTTGGAATGATGATTGTAATTCTTTACAATGTAATATTTTTGATGATTGAAAAATATTTGGCAATGTCATGGGATGCTTTGATGTTTGTAAAGGTTTTTGCAAAGTTTTGTGAATGATGATTGCAATGTTTTTCAATGTAATGTTTTTGATGATTGCAAAATATTTTGCAATGTCATGCAATTCTTGGATGCTATTGATAATGATTTTGAAATAGGTAGGTAATGTAAATTTTGAAGTATTTTTAAAGGATGACATAATATTTTTAATATTTGCAATGTGTTATAGCAAATAATTTTGCAGTACTGAAAGAAAATGTCTTGGTAAGATACTAATTTGATATAGTCATTTTTCTTAACATATGACATAAGGTAACAAGAGTATATAAGCATGTAATCTAACACATATGCAATGATTTACATGTACGCGAGGAATTGGACTTGATACTCATTTCCACTTCTGATATGTTGAGATATTTGAGAAATTTGTATGGTAAACAAAATATTTCAGACTAAGGGTAACACTCCCATATGGACTATCCAAGAGAATAAGAAGCTCTTCTCCTTTGCTCAGTGTGTATACAAATAAATGTATATGCACAAAACATGGTAAAAAGGAATCCCCTTGTCTAGGATATCCATGTGACAACAATATATTTAGTCTAAAGGATCTTGTTGTATAAGAAATAGATAACATTTGTACTAGCTCATAGGCCATTAGGATGCACAAGGATATGATAATTGATTACTCAACATAGTCATAAATGATTATAGGTGTGTTAAGCGTTGATTACCAAATCCTAATATTCTTGAAAGACCCATTAGTCAATTTGAATATTTTTGTTTTGGTAGATTCATTGAGAAGAAATGATAGCTAGTTTTCATGTGTCAATATGGAGGAATTCTCTATCTATTGACTAACATTTTGTACAAACAAATAGAGAATATATAGTATTCTTGATGAGTTATTATTTTGATATTATATTTTTATTACAAATTTGTATAATATACTAGTTGGAAATAAAATTTTGTTGATCTAACAATTTATTAGGAAAATAATTGATTGAGATATTATAATTTTTGGATGTTTCATTATTGAATAAGATCAAGTGGCTATGAAGGTAACATCGATCCATATTTTGTTGAAGCTTGCAAATGATTGTAGGTTCATAAGGCATTGGATTCAAGGGACTTCATAGTTCGATAGACCTATTTAAATAACTGTTAATGAAAGATCTTGATTTTTATTTGATAGAATACCTATGAAAATAACCAAGCACCTATGAGGACAATATTGATCCAGTGCCTAGAAATATTTACAAGTCATTATAGATCTACAAGATATTGGATCAATAGGATATTTGTCCTACAAGGTCTTCCGAAGGCAATCAATGAGATTTATGAAATGTGATAGCATGATGATGTAATAGATCAAAAGTAATGCTATGATACCATTGATCCATTGCCTAATGAGACTTGCAAATGATTGCAAAAATATGTAAGATATATGATCAATAAAATTTTATGATCATTGTGACCTATTTCTAGGACAATGCATGGAGATTTATTTTATGCTTAATAGTGTACTAAAATGGTATGTCAAATAGGGAAGAGTACCCTTAATCATATGTTACCATATAAAGTTGACAACTAATTTTTAATCCAGATGAGAATGGATGATTAAGGGCTTCTTGCCCCATGCGACTTACTAAATGAGTAAGTTGGTGATGATATATTAGGTATGATTTTTTTGAACTCAAATGATATGTCAATGAAGGAAGAAAACCCCATTCAAACAGTGACTAGTTGAATTCACAAACAATTATGAATACATGAGATATTGGTTGAATGTGATTTCTCATCCCAAGATGGCATATCAAATAAATTGTATATGAAGAATGTTAACACATTCAATAAACTACGCTTAAAAACTCTCTTATGCAATACATCAATCTCATAAAAGTTCTTATAAGACCATTGAAATATTAGAGAGGAAAAGGTGTCCTTGAGGAGTCTATTAAATAATCGTGAATGTTGATTGAAGAGAGACTCTTTTGTTGAAATATATTATAGATATGTATTGTTGATGCTATTGTTGTGAAATATTGTTGACATTGATGATGTAGTTGTGTATGAAACAAATGAAAGTGGGTTGTCAAAATTTGTAAGTGATCCTATGTCATGTTTTTTGAAGAAAAAGAGGAAATATTATGGAAGAGATATGTAAGAGCAAATTCAATTGGTTGTAGTTTGTTATCAGGTACCTCAAGGGTGGGACAAAAGAAAGGTAAAATTCTAGGTCATCAAGGCTATGGATGATCGTGTCATACATCACTTAACCCTAGAGAAGGATAAGAAAATAAGTATGGGTTAGCAAAGTGGGATGTAGAAGATTGGATAAACGAGATTTGTGGTATGAGAAAGTTTACTCAACAAATGTTTAGCCTAGGTGGATGTAATGCATATGTATTCGTAAGAAGAATTAGCTTTTGCATCATAGTAAAAACTTTTGACTCTATTATATGATAAAGCAAACTAGGCAATCATGCAAGGGGTGTAACGTGTATGTTGATATGATGATGTATGTCATTCATTTAATGAAATGAATAGGAAAATTGATCGATTTTTTATGCATAGTATCATTTAAGATGCATGATGTTGATTAGTTTCTAATGTTCTTGACCATCCAATGTGGCTAGGTAGTAGTCTCTAGATCCAAACTTGGCTAACAATGAATGGTCCTAAGAAATTAGGTTTAAACTTTCCTTTTAGGTCAACATCAACATTCGTACTTTTTGGTTTTCCTTGAGAACTAGGTCCACAATTTTAAAATATATTGGACAAAATTTCTTATGATAGCTAAATTGAAGTTGGTTGTGGTATATTTTGAGATGTTCTAGATCATTGATACATTTTTCTTCTAAGAGTTCTAGTTTTTTAAGGTGATTTATGTGATATTCATCTCCTACCAAAGAGTCTTGTAACAAAACTCTTAGAGAGGGTATCTCAAGTTCAAAATAAAAAATAGCCTCAATACCATAAAATAAGGTATAGGGTGTCACCCTCATGGGAGTATGCACACTTTTGTGATATTCCCATAGAGCAGGATAGAGTTGTAAGTGCTAGTCTTGGCCATTTTTGTTTACTAGCTTCTTAAGGATTTTGATTAACATTTTATTGGAGGATTCAACTTGTCCATTCCCTTGCATGTAATATGGTGTAGACCATTTTTGTTTAATTTTTTATTTGAAGCATACTTTGGAAACTTCCATATTTTTAAAAGAGGTGTTGTTATCAACAATTAAGATAGAAGGTATCTTGTGTCTACTAATAATTTGATTTAGGATGATTTTTGATACTTGAATTCATGTTACGGTGGATAGGGGCATTATATCAACCCATTTAATAAAATATTATATAGCAGTGATGATGAATTTGTGTCCATACAATGATTAAGTGTTAATCTTACCTATGATACTAAATCCCTAGGAGGATAAAGGCCAAGGATATGTGATCAATCATAATTATTGAGAAGGGGCATGCACAATTTTTTCAAGTCGTTGATACTTATCACATCTCTTGACATATTTGTGGGTATTATTTTCCATAAATGGCCAAAAGTAACCCATCCTAAGGATTTTATTGGCTATAGATAGTCCATTGAAATGCCCACTGCATGATCCATAATGGGCTTCTTTTATGATAGCTTGAGCTTCACCTATATTCATACATCTAAGGAGTATACCTTCAAAGGAATGTCAATACATGATATCTCTAATGATGGCATATTTACAATATTTTAGCCTAAATTATCTTTGTTTTTGAGAGTTGAATCGTTTGGGGAATGTTCCCTCCAAAAATTTAGATATGTTTTGATACCATGGTTCCTGAGGTATAGATGTTTCACTATTGAGTATTTCAATATATTGTAGGCATGATTCGAGCATGGATGATTTATTAATTGACCTTATTATGATTTATATCTAAGGGTATGAGGGATTTTTTTGTAGCCATAGCAAGAACATGATGGTTTCTAGATCATGGTATGGATTCTATGGTGATTTGGCTGAAGTGGGTATTCAACATGTCTATAATATCTTTGTATAGTTTTAGTTTTTCATATTTGGTTTGATAAGTATCATTTACTTGGTTAACAACCAATTATGAATCACCAAATAGTGCTATGTTTTTGATGTTTAGTTTTTTTGTGGCCCTAAGACCTTCATACTCTATTGTATTGTTAGTGCATGAGAAACTAATCTTGAAATATAACGGGATGAGTTTTTGTTGAAATATAATGGGATGAGAAACTATGATGATGATCTCCTCAACCATTGGCTTCACCTTCGTCAGGGCAAGAATCAGTCCATTCAAGACTATGTCCATCAATTCAACAAATTACACGTATTGCTTCGTGTTTTAGATCCCACTACTTCCCTTATTTCCAAGTTCAAAAGTGGTCTTCTTGCACACTTTTATCGAGAAATCAAGTACACTTCTTGTACAACTCTTGATGATGTTTTCAAATAGGCACAACTTACGGAGGAGAAGTTTGCAACACAACACAAGGGGAACCACTACTCTTCAGGAGGTTCAAAGCCATCACCTCGTCCTCAACAACAGGCACCACAGAGCTCTTCCTGCTTTTCCCCTTCTCATTCTTCTCCTACTCCCACTCCTTCTCAGTCCTCTGCTTCTAAGCATGCATTTCATGCTTCTTCTTCTTCTTGTTCTTCTAATGCTAAGTCTCAAAAAATTTGTAATTATTGTAAACGAAAAGGGCATCTAAAATCCAAATGTAGACAATTGTAGAAGAAGAACTTGTTTGTACAGTCTGATGAGGGTACCAATGAAAACCCCATCAAGACTACTAGTGACGAAAAGGTCTATGAGGAGTTGAAAGGTAAACTCAATATTGTAATGAATCATCATTCTGATGCTCGATACCATGACAATCTGTTCGTCACACGTGCTCATTTGAGCCATGACTTTGTAGTTGATTGTATAATCGACAATGGCTTGCAAAAGAACTTGATCGCGCAGTCCATTGTCGATAAGCTCAAGCTCCCTACTTCCCCCCATCCTCATCCATACTCTCTTGGATGGAAGGATAGTGCGACATCTTCATAGATTACACACACATGCACTCTTGCATTTGACTTTGATCCAAATTTTAGAGATAAGGTCACTTGTGATGTGACCCCAATGGATTTTTGTGGTCTTTTGCTTGGTAAACCCTATCAATATGATAGGCGTGCTACATATGATGCTTACAAAAATACATACACATTGCAACAAGATAATAAGCACTATCTCATTCACTCAATTCAATAATATACCAAGCACTCCAATAATCTATTGCTAAGTTGTAGACAAGCACACAAAGCAGCCAATCAAGCACAGGCACTTGCTCTCATTTTCATTCATCCACAACATAAGAACTTTTTAGCAACAACTTCTAAATCCAATAGACCCAAAGCAATTGATAACATATTGCACAAATATCAAAGTGTTTTTTGAGAGCCCACTTGCTTGCCTCCAGAAAGGGCCATTAATAACACTATTGAAATAGTTCCAGCTGCACCTCTTCCTAATGCCTCCATGTATAGGCAATCACTTTAGCAATATGATGAAATAAAGAAGCAAATTCAAGACCTCCTAGATAAAGGTTTCATTAAACCAAGCATTTCTCCTTGTGCCTCTCCTATTCTTCTTGTTCTAAAAAAATATGGCACTTGGCGTCTTTGCATTGATTTTTGGGCACTTAATAAAATCACAATAAAAAATAGATATCCACTACCTCGTATTGATGATCTCTTAGACCAACTTCAGGGAGCCAAGTTTTTCAATAAAATTGATCTCAAAAGTGGATATCACCAGGTCCGCATCCAGGCTGAAGATACATGGAAGACAACTTTTAAAACAAAGATGGGTCTTTTTGAATGGCTTGTAATGCCCTTTGGCCTCACCAATGCTCCTGCTACCTTCATGAGGCTCATGAATGAAGTTTTCAGAGACTGTTTGGATAGATATGTAATTATCTATCTTGATGATATTCTCATATTTTCTCCTACATGGGAGGCCCATTTGCAGCATTTGGATCATGTTCTTTCCATCCTTCAACAACATCAATTGTTTGCCAATTTGCCTAAGTGCTCTTTTGGGCAAAATTCTATTTCCTACCTTGGCTTTATCATTGATGAGCAAGGTATTATGGTGGATCCTAGCAAAGTAGAAGTCCTCCTTAATTGGTCTACTCCTACCACTGCCATCGAGTTATGGAGTTTCATTGGCCTCACCAACTTCTACCACAAGTTTAGTCCAAGATATTCCACAATTGCTACTTCTTTGCATAATTTGACTAAGGCAAAATATGTTTTCCATTGGACTCCTACCCATTCCCATGCATTTTCCACTTTGAAAGATAAGCTTTGTTCTGCTCCTGTTCTCATTATTCTTGACCTTAGAAAACCTTTTGAGATTGAAATCGATGCTTCTCAATTTGCCCTTGGTGTTGTCCTCAAAAAAATGGTCATCCTGTTGCTTATCATTCCGAGTCCTTTTCCATTGCCAAGCAAAATTATTCTACATATGACAAAGAGCTTTATGCCTTAGTCCAAGCTATCAAATATTGGCATCATTATCTCTTAGGCAAAGAAACCATTGTTCATACTGATCATTTGCCTTTGCAGTTTCTCCAATCTCAGAATAAAATCCAAGAAGCACGCCACATGAAATGGGCCTCTTACCTTCAGCAATTTCACCTTGTCATCAAATATAAAAAGGGTAGTACAAATTTTATGGCTGATTGCCTAAGTCGTCCTCCTTCCTCCCATGCCTTGACTATTGTTACCACCTCACACTTGGGATTTCAGTCTTGGCCTTCTTTGTATCCTCATGACCATGACTTTGCCAAAGTTTTCCAACATTTACACCATCCTTCCTCTTCAAATTTGGCCCCTTTTCAATATTATCATCTTAAGGATGGTTTGCTTTATCGCCTGGAAAAAATTTGTGTACCCTTTGAGTCTCACCAATCCCTTATTAAGGAGGCACATTCTAATATTTATGGTGGACATTTTGGCAAGCATAAAACTCTTCATCACTTGCAATGATTCTTCTACTGGCCCCACATGTAGTGTGATGTTTTACGATATTTGAGGCAATGTGCCGCTTGTTGCAAATCCAAGCCATCCAACAAGAAGCTCGACCTTAGCATGCCCTTGCCTATTGCATCTCATCCATGGGAAAGTATTTCAATGGATCTAGTCAGTGGTTTTCCTAAGACAGTCCGTCAACATGATTGTGTTTTTGTCATAGTTGACCAATTCAGTAAAATGGCTAAGTTCATCCCTTGTAGAAAAACCAGTTCCATTGCCAACTTAGCCCAACTATTTTTTGATAATGTCTGGCGTTCCTTTGGTCTACCCACTAGTATTATCTCTGATCATGATTCCCATTTTGTTGGTCACTTTTGGCATTCCTTATGGCAACTTTTAGGGGTGTCTCTTAACTTTTCCATAACTTTTCATCCTCAAACCGATGGTCAAACTGAAGTAGTCAACCGTACTCTTGTCCAAAGTCTTCGTATTTTTCACCATTCATCTCCAGCCAAATGGGATTTGAGTCTTACCCACATTGAGCATGCATATAATCGGGTTGTTCATTCCTCCACAGGTCACTCACCATTTGAAGTGTGTCTAGGTTTTCAACCCTTAGCACCTTATGAGTTACCCTTGTCCCTTGCATCTCCTATCACAACCCATATGAAAAAAGAGCAAGATAAAGCCCATTCCTTCGTCCACCATTTGTAGCAGCTTCACTCTAACATTATTTCTATTTTATAAAAAAGCCAACAATAGCAAAAGAAAGCCATGGACAAACATCGTGTTCCACATCATTTAGAGTTTGGTTGCATCTTGATCATCGTAAGTTCCAGGGAACAACCCATAGCAAGATCAAACCCATTCACTTTGGGCCCTACACTATTGTCCAATAGGTGTTCGAGAATGCTTTTTGGCTTGATCTTCCAGCACACTTGGGCATCCATGATGTTGTCAATGTTGACCTGCTCCGACCATACCATGAGTCTACATTGGAGACAGAGCCTGTCATCAGTCATCCTACTGATATTGTACCTGACTTCTAGTTTCCTTTGGAGAATGATCATATTTTTGACACTAGGACATGCCACACTCACCAAGGATCTTCGAATTCCTACCTTGTGGCCAAACGAGGACAGCTACCACATCAGTCTCGATGGATCTCTCATAGTCAGATGGTTCGTGACTTTCCTTCCCTTTTGACCGCATTGGAGCCCAATGCTCTTACGGTGGGGAGGAATGATAAGGAATGACACATAGATTTCTGTTGTATATGGATAAGTTTCTATTTTCCTGTTTATAGATATGCGTCCTAATGTACAGTTGTTATGGATAAGATTTTTGGACAACTATTATGCTTATCCGAAAGATATGTAATTGGTTATAAATAATCCTTCAATGAAAGCATTCTGCAGTTTTTTTGGAGTGCATTCTTCTCAGTATTCAGTGTGTGTTTATGTGGATTTTCCACATTAAAAAGTTTTATAAATAACAAGCATTTTGCAACTGAGAGAATGATTTACTAAGTTGTCATTATTAATTGCAACCATAAGTTTCAAGTTTGCAACTAAGAGAATGATTTACTAAGTTGTCATTATTAATTGCAACCATAAGTTTCAAGTTTCAACATTTACTAAATTTAATTTCAAAAAAAAAAAAATTAGTTACCTTATTTATTTATATACTTAAAACACAAAATTAAATGTATTAAATATATTAACTGAATTATAAACCACATAAAATATATGTCAACATGATTTACCTTTATTTATTTTTGGAAGGAAATATAAGATGAAAAGAAAGCATAAATTTTTTTATGCTTATTATACTCATGGTTGTTATTAATAAATATTACATTAAAATAAAAAATTAAATCCTATTATTTAAAATCAATAATGATTTCCATAGGACTTGGGTTGGATCCAAAATTCTTAGCTATATTGTTTTTCATAGCTTCACAGCCTTCCATAGTACTTTTAACTGATCCAACACTCTTAGTTACATTGTTTTTATAGCTCCATAGCCTTTCATAGTACCTCATTCACATTTAGCACTCACAACTACTTTGTTAATCATAGCTCTATAGAACTTGTTTAGATCTAGAATTCTTAAATATAATATTCTTCATAACATGGATAAAACTCCTCACCCATATCCATCTCATTAAAAGGAGATGAATTTTGTTAGTAAAATGTTTTACCATTTTTGTTTAGAGATATTGCGAGACATTTGACATAGTCATTGGAATAGAGGAAAACAAGGAGGACAAAAATGATGTAAAATTTTGCTAAGTGTAGGAAGCTATTAAAAACATTTAGGTGATGATAGTAGTAGTAACTATGAAAATATCCAAAATCTGACAATTAGGACAAGATAAACCAAAGTGAAAATTTTGACTAAGTAAAAAGGCTAAGCAAAATTTTGAGATGTTGTTAGAAAAGAGACAATAAAAATTTAGCATCCAAAATTGAAGCAAAAGGTAAAATAAGGAAGCACCTCAAATGGATAATCTTCACAATATCATAAAAATAACATAAAAAATCCTACATAACATGAAGAAGAATTCGACACATGAAAACAATATTTTGGCTAAGTATGAATGAAAGTCTAGCACCTGACATATTAGTAAAATTTGTTGAGTACAATAAACCTAAACTATATGGAAAATTTATTACCACACAATTTTGAGTGGCTACATCATCAAGCATATCATAAAAACCTAGCTTAGCAAAATAACACAACAAAAAATTATAAGGTATAGAAAGCATCCAATGTTCAATATCTAACAAAGCACTTCACCAAGCTAAAATATCAAAGAAGCATTGGATATTTTGAATGTTGACATCAACCTAAGGTGCATAAAATATGATAGATAAAAAGGCATCAAATAGAGTCTAAAGCATGTGCATTGCAAAAGTAGGACTAAACCTAGTTAATGTGTCCAAATGTGCTCTCAATAAGTAAAATCTAGCATCAAATAATATTAACATATCCAAGCTCTCCTAACTGACACTTGTACTGCTACAACTAAGGTAGTAGTGGTATAACTAAAATAGAATGAACCTATCAAATTATCTAATGCACCAGATGCAAATATAGTCACCATCACTACATAAGAGGGAATAATAACAAGCCACATCAATAGCATGATTCTAGATTGATTATAATAGAATAAGTTGAAGAATATGCACACATGTTACAACAACCTATGAGGCTCCTTTGTTTTCTCCTAGAAAGTAGAAACACACCATAACATCATATGATATGACACACAAAAAACAAGAATTGCTTCTCCACTTCTATAGTATGATAAGATATGCTTTAAATTTGAGTTTCATACACAGTAGTTATAACAAACACACCTTGCACCTAAAGTCCATTCCTTGCAAATTCCAACAATTAATCCCTCCTTTTTACATTTACTACTACGAATAGGTAGTTTGGTCAGGCAATGTTTAGTTCCTTCTGGTACATAGCCCTACTTTGACATGTGCCTTTCCTATGAATTTAAATATAAACTAGGCAAATACATGTCCTTGGATTATTCACACACGGAAATTTCTCATAAGGGCAATAAGATAATTTTTTTTAATGAAAATTCATCTACCTACCATATAGTAGTGATTGAATATGAAGTTTAGGATGATAATATCAACATAATTAGTGAGTAAATTTATCCATTAGAGGAAATCGTATATGAGCTACAAATTGAAGATCAATTTTCATTTAAAATTTTCAATGCTATGGTTCAAATAGGGATTGAAACCTACTCTATCTTAAATCCAAAAAAAAAATTAGCCATAGCAAATGGGGATCTCTAACAAAATGATATATTGAAGCTCTATTTATGGATATTTTGAATTAGTAGTAAATAAAGTAATAAATAAAAATAACAACAACCAAAATTATCTAAAGTCTCATTGAAATAGTATGGAACATGTTTGAAAGCTTTCATGCACTAAATATAAAAGTAGTTTCTACAAGAACTGCATATACAAGTTGATGAATTAGATTCTCATAGAGCAATCTTCTCATTAAGGAAAAATTAAAGATCTCTCAAACTAATATTTAGGGCATTTGTGTTGGATAAGGATTCCTTTTGGTAAATATTTAACAATAATAAATAGATAGTTGTTTTCTTAATTCAAAAAATAGAATACACAAATAAATCTAGAAACATAAGTGAGGATGAAGGTATCCAACTAAAAAATAATCATATTCTTAAGGGACTGATCACCCTTAAAAACTTGTTTAATAGTACTGACTAGCCAATTGGGCAAAAGATGAAAATTTATGAACAAGTATTCAAATAAGTTCAATTAGAACCACAAAAAATATAAAGGTTGTGTTGGACATTTTAAGTCAAAGTTGTCATTGATGTCAAGGAATAAGCTATAGTTGATGTCAAAAGGTCAAAAGGAATAATGCGAGAGGTTGATTGAAAATATGTCATAATATTATTTTTATATTATGTGAGGCAAGATAAAGGGTTTTTATTAAAACCATGGTGGAAAAATGATTTTTATTAAATCATTATGAGCAACAAAAAGTTTTTATTTAATCCCCAAGGAGGCTTTAATTTTTATAAAGCCAAATGTTACAAAGTTAATTTATAAAATTTAAATTCTAAATAGAATTTAAATGATTTATAAATTAATTATGCATATTATAAAGGCACCAACGTCCAATTTTAATACACCACCGACATGCAATATTTGGAAGGTAAAAGGTATTTAAAACTTTGCCTAAGTTCAAAACCAAGCATTTGAATTTCCTCCGATTATTTTTGCACCAAAAATCATGCTAAGATTCATGGAGAAAGTGCCAAGGAACAACAAATAAAAAGGTTTGTGCATTCAGTAAGAAGGGAGCGCATCAAACATGCTACGTGGTAAGAGGAGAAGGGAGCCAAAGGCTCTAAAGGATTCAGCAAAATATTAAAGCGCATTTTGTGCTTTTAGTGGGCACGTGAGCGCTTGGCTCACATGGCTAGCAAACCGCGGCCAAGGTGCTAACAAGGGAGAGAGTGCAAGATCGAATCCCATGAAATGTGAAGTGGGAGATATAAAAGGTTTTTATATTTTTTATTTAATTTTTGATTAAATTGCTAAGGTTGTGGAGAGATAAGGGTTGTTAATAGAAATAAAAATTATTCTTTCATTTGCTAAGGCTAGGGATAGATAAGGGTTAAATTGGTTATGATATTTACCTAAGTGGTAATTGGAAATTTACTATGGTAATATTGTTTTTACCTTCGAGAATTAAAAATTGATTTATTGCATATATTTGATAAAGTGACTTAATCAATTATTGCAATATTGAGAAGAGTAAGGTGTGTTTGGTCAATTATTGTTGATGGATGATTTCTTTAAGATGAAGTAATAAGGTGTATTTAAGTTTTGATATTTACATTATATCTTTGAGAGAGTTTATCACCTTATAACTTCTTTGAGGCTTGGCAAAGAAGTGTTTGTGGTTGTGGTAGTTTTTTGAGTTTCCTTCATCATTAAGAAAAAGGTATGGGTACATTCTTACATAGTTGAGTTGATTGGTTGGTTTTCTAGAAAACAATTTTGGAGTGAAAAGGACTTAAGTAGGTCTCCTTATTGAGTGTATTGAGTTAATGCTTCAAGGTTTTCTAGATTAAAGAGTTTTTGTTAAAACCTTGTTTTATAGGCATTATTTTTGAAGCCATTGGTTGAGTGAAGAACTTAAACTAGGGTTTGAAAAGAATATGAGTATAATTGTTATGTGATATTGTTTTATAAGCATTGTTGTTGAAGCCATTGGTTGAGTGAAGAAATTGAACTACAATTTGAAAAGAACATGAGTATGATTGTTATATGTGATTGTTTTATAAGCATTGTTGTTGAAGAGATTGGTTGAGTGAAGAATATGAACTAGGGTTTAAAAAGAACATGAGTATCATTGTTATGTGAGATTGGTTGATAAGCATTGTTGGAAACATTTTGAGTGAAAGTTCATATGCTTGGACTAGGGTTTGTAAGCAAGGATTGTTTCATTGAGTGATTGGTTGAGCCTAGTCAAGTGGATGTGTGAAGTGATTGTTCAAGTTCTATAAAACAAACTATTCTATATTATAAATTGATTTGAGAAAGTGATTGAGCATTGAGGTGAATGAGAAGCATATTGAGTCTCTAACAATTCTTTGTATGTTTCTCAAAAAGTGATTGAAAGTGATTGAGCATTGAGGTGAATGTGAAGCATATTAAATCTCTAAAAATTCTCTGTATGTTTCGAAAAGAGTGATTGAAAGTAATTGAGCATTGTGATGAGTATAGAGCATATTGAGTCTCTAATAATTCTATTTATGTTTCTATGAGATTGGACAAGTTCTAGTGTGGACTTGTTAAGCATATTTGAGGTAAGTATTTTAGAATACTTGTGGACAAATTTGGGTAAGCTTTTGTGGAATATTAAAATACAAATTAAGAACAAATTTGGAAATGTTCTTGTGAGAACTTATTGAACAGATTAGACAAGTCCTAGAGAGGACTTGAGGATAGATTGGTGTGAGATTTTGTGGAAGCTTACAAGGAAAATTTGAGATAAGTCCTTGAGAATACTTGAGAGAAAAGTTGATTGATTAATTTGTTCAAATCTTGAGTTAAGGTTTGGGGTAGATCTAGCAGACTTGATTTGAGATTGAGTCAAGCTTTGAGTTAAGGCATGAGGACAAATATTGAGGATAGATTTGTTCTAGACCGAAGGACTACATTTAGTATAGATTCAAGGAAAGAGTTTTTTGTAGACTTTAGGACAGGTTTGTGCCAGATAAGAGACAAATATTGAGGATAGATTTGTTCTATACCGAAGGACTATATTTAGTACATATTTGAGATAGAGATTTGGATGTGACAAAGTTGAGAATAAAGATATCTAGCCAGATTAGGGAAGATAGGTTTCTTTTATGGATAGAGTTCCATTTTCTAAGGGCAGTGGAGGCATAAGTCTTCTAGAGGATCACCAACCAGAGTAGAGTTAGGATATTGGTGTCTCCTGTGGATAGATATCCACAAAATTTGATTAGGGGATTGGTGTCTCCTTTGAATAGAGATCCATAAAAAATGTAATATGGAAAGGATTCCCAAGAGATTGATTGAGAAAATTTTAGTGAAATATTTTCTCTATGGAGTAGTCCACATTGGGTGAATCATGTAAATTTTGGTGTTTCTATTGTGTGTGGTGATTTATGCATTGCTTTGATTACTGATATTGATATTGCTATCTATACATTGCATAATATCGATTGGAAAATAAAAGTAAAAAGTGTTCATATATTGTTCATCCCCCTCTCAGTATAAGCTTGTGTTCTTTAATTGGTATCAGAGTGAATTCCTTTGGAAGAGTTTAATAGCTTGAAGAAAATACTAACAAGAACATAATGGATTCTAATAATGTATTATCAGATAATTCAGTACTAGTATTTGAGGGAAGTAACTACATATATTGGAGTACGAGAATGAAGATTTACCTGATGGAAATTGGTAGTGATATTTAGGAAGCAATTAAAAATAGATACAACCCCTCAGTTTATCCACCTATAGATAAGGAAGGTAAGCTTATACAACATTACAATTAAAAATCAATGAATGTAATTTTGAGATTTTTGCATAAAACAAATTCCATAAAAATTATGCATTGTCAAGATGCAAAAGGAATGTAGGATAAGTTGCAAAGTGTATATGAAGGATATAAAGGTGTCAAGAAAGAAAATATATGAAATCTCAAAGGACAATTTGAAGAATTAAGAATGAAGGATGAGGAAAACATTAGTACTTATCTACTTCGAGTCGATGAGGTTATTAATGATATGCAAAGGCTTGGACTTAAGGTTGAAGAATCATATGTTTGTGATAAGGTCTTAATATCTCTTCCAAAAAGATTTAGTGAAAAATTTTCTACTATAGAAGAATCAAATTATGGTGATTATTTGACAAGAGATATTTTACTTGGTATTATTACAACTTTTGAGTTGAGAACAAAAGAACCTAATCCCCAGAAGGAAGCAACCTTCAAAGAAATCAATAAGACAAAGGATAAGAAGTCAAAATCAAGCAATGAGTCATCTAGTGATGAAGAAGCTAATTATGGCAGAAGGAATAAGGATTCAAGAAGATCTAGAGATGCAAAATCTATTAGATGTTTCAATTGTGTAAAGTATGGTCATTATGCAACTGATTTTCAAGAAGCTAAGAATAACAATGATGAAGAAAAATAGGATCACAAAAATAGGGAATTAGAAATATACAGGCGTCAAAATAAAATCAAGGATGGACAAAGTAGCCCAGGAAAGACGTTCTTCCAAAGGCAAAAGAGAAGCTACTATGTAGAAAAGGCAAGTAAGTACTCAAGTGATAATGATAACAGTTTTTTAGATAATGATAATTATGAAGTCCTATTTATGATTGAAGAAAAAGAAGTCAAGAAAATATCACCAATAATTCTCAAGTGTTTTAGATGTGGTAAATTTGGACATCTTGAATATAGTTGTACAAGAAATGGTTTCAGTTTTAGTGATGATGAATATGAAGATACACTTGAAGGACCAGAAGAGAATATTCTAATGGCTCTAGAGAAATAAGAAAGTGATCATATAGAAGACAAGTCAAAATAAAATGAAGATGTGGATAAAGGTAATCAAATAGAGGAATAATCGGATAAAGAAGGATATGATCTCAAGGGAGAACTTATTTATTCTCTTAACATATTAAATAAGGTAAGAAAGCAAAACTCTAAACTTGAGTTTCAATTTCTAGAATGTTATGAAGAGAGAAAAATGCTTATAGAGGATCTAGACAAATTAAAGGCTAAGACAAAGAAGGTCAAATATAAGTTAGAAGAAAAGGTATTAGAATGTGAAATGCTAGAACAAGTGGTAGCTTCATTAAATATGGAAGTCAAAAACTCCAAATTCAAGCTACAAGGATTCAAAAATAGCTCAAAGAACTTAGATAAGTTCATCAAGATACAAAAGCCTACATCAAGTAAGATAGGTCTTGGATTTGAACAGGAACAAAATAAATGGGAAGAGAAGTCAACCTCAAGCTCTGAAGGAGAAGAAACTTCAAAAGAATATAGTGTAAAATAAAGTGAGACATCTAAGGATGAGTTGGATGATAGAAAGTTCAAAAAGGATAGGAATAATGAACAAAGAAGAAATAGATGGAACATTAATCCAAATAGGTCAAGAGAGACTAAGAGACCAATGAGGTCAAGACAAGGAAATTTCAATGGAAGGTTTTTCTCATGTCATAGTTTTGGACACATGACTTAACAGTGTAGAACGCATGAAAAACAGGAAAATAGAAATTTTAAAAACAGGTAGTTTTTCCATGGGTATTGCTACTCATGTAATCAATTTGGTCACAAGGCAATGGATTGTAGGGTTTATGATAAAAAATGATATGGCTTCACTAGGAGAAATACTAATATATATGCACCTCCAAGGAATAATAAAATTAAGTATTATAAGTGCAATAATTATGGACACACAACAAAGTGGTGTAGAGCAGATATTCTAGAATCAAGTATGAACATGAACATGAATAGGAACAAGAACAAGAATATAAAATTGAACAAAAATAGGAACGGGAATAAGAACAAGAAAAAGGACATGGACAGGATAATGGATATGGAAAGGAATAATCAGAGGAATCAAAAGGATCAGATAATAATAAAAGAGGATAAATGTAAAGACCAGTGCTTGCTGGGAGTAGAAATACTCCCACCCCAGAATTGACCACCTCAAGAGGAGGTGGGGGAGGGTCTAAGCTAAGAAAATCATTCTTAGCCCTAAGCCCCAAAGGTGACCCTTTGCCATTGATGTGTAATATAAACCCCTTGATGTATATTGGTTTGAGTTTGATGTGTTTGTTTGATTTGTTTTGAAAATTATGTCTTGCTGGTATTTATAAATTGCAATAGATTTTTGAAATATAAACCATGAAATACAATGCTAAGCTAATTGCAAAACATATACAAGGCAAGATAGAGCAATTGCAAAACTTTATTAATCACCAAATGAAATAATTACAAGTTTTGATTTTTAATTTTCAGACCTGGTATACTTTGTCTTTAGACTTGTAAGAGTGTGCAAACAATGCTCAAACACTCCCAAAATCGCTCTAGGTATTATATGTGAATTCCACTATCAATGGCCAATGAATGGAGACCACAGTGAAGCCAAACTATTGGAGATGCAAGGTCTGATCTAAGAAGTCTACATATTGTTATGTGTACTTCAGACTTGTTAGGTGTAGCAAATGATGGAGAAATGACAATCAAAAGGATGCAAAATGATATTCAATGCTAGTCGCCCAAGTTGCAACCATAAGACCTCCAAATTGCCCCTTCTAACATGCCCAAAGTGTCTCAAAGGGGTGGCGGACCTATAGGTAGTTATTCATATTCCAGTAAATAATACCTCAATAGAAACCCTTCAAATTTATACTTGTTCTCTTTGTATTTAATAGGAAATTCATTTGGTGAAGTACCCACAAAAGTCTACCTCAAAAATATGAAGTTGTGAATGAAATTGTCACCATGGCAAGATATGACCAGTAAAACCTATGACCTGCAAATTAAAATATTTCCTCCTAAAAAGTATCCCAAATTGGTGCTTGAAATTATTTTCAAATCACAAGGAACCCAATGCAAAAATACCCACAATCATATGATGCCAAAATCTGAAGTTATGAGTGAAAATATGGATTAGCTGTAGGAAAACCAGTCTTGAATGAAAGTTTGAAATTACCTCAATAGGTCCTTAGTTCTCCAAAATAACTATGGATCATTGTATAGTTGATGAAGGCAAAAAAAACCCAAAAATCTATTGCCAAATGATTGACCCTCCAAAATATGCAAACCCTAGATGAAATATTTGAAGTACAAATGAGAGTTCTAAAGTAAACTCTCCTCAGTAATTGCTAGCTGTGATATTTCACACATGAAACCACTGTTACTTATAAATTTGTACATCTCCACAAGCCTCAACAATGCAATATTCAACAAGACCTGCAATTTCTTCATAAAATAGTCTCAAATGATATAAAAAATGGATGCTACAAATGTCCCATATCACCTCTATTTATCTTTTTTTCTCCACAAGGTTGGCCAAGGTTTATTTTATTTTTAATCCTTATATCTCCAAAAGTGGACCACCATTTCCTAGTAGCCACAACGTTGTTTTAAAACACTTTTCGCATTTTTTAAACTTTATATTTTAATATTATAAAATTAAATTATAATAAAGGGAAAATAAACTCATACTTAGTCAAATTATGCATCCACACAAGAATATGATATTGCAACTGAAAACTCCATGTTGAATCTCATAAAATTATTACCTCCATAGAATAATCAGACCCTTAAGAACTGGATGATCAACCTAAATGGACCCTGAATAGGTTATCATCATCTAACTCATCTCCATCACCGAAGAGGGGACATTTCGCAGGACTAGGAGACACTTGGTTCATGAGACAATATTGATTTTATAATGTGGATATGGGACCCAGGAATTGCATTGGGACTTGTTGAGTGATTGCTTGTCCTCAAGAAATCACTCAACAAGTCCTAATGCAATTCCTGGGTCCCATATCCACATTATAAAATCAATATTATCTCCTAAACCAAGTGTCTCCTGGTCCTGCATAGAAACTCCTAGATAACCCATACTCATAGGAAATATGACATTCCTACTGACTGAAGAATGTCATTGGGCTATCCTGCACATAGGTGGAATACAACTTGGCCATAACTCAATCCCTGCATAAGACCCATCCTAGAGAAACAACTGATCACCCCAAAAAAAATCCAACTCTCCTACTAATAAGGGAGGTGACCCATATCCAAGGGAAGTATATAATACATCATCATAATATCTCTTCCCACTCATATGTGTCATGCTCAATTCATTAACATGAGGATTGAAAAAAAAACAATGTGCATACCTCACAATGCCATCTATGTGAAAATGACTAACTAGATCCCCATGAGGCTCCAAACAATCATCGGTATGATGGTTGTCATCATCAAGACTAGAATCAATAAGAGTATCATCATCCAAGGCACCAAATGAGGAATGTGCATCCACAAAATAAAAAATGTTGTCACCATGATCATGCTCATACTACTTTACCTGAATGAGTGTGGAAACATCATCTACATTAATGCCCAAAAATTCCTCATTCACAATCTCATTGATCTCCTCAATTAATTGCTTGACCATCATGGTCTCTTAATCTCGTGAAATAGCTACAACGGATTCTTGATTTTTTGAGTGATGGGATAAACACAACTCAAGGCAAATCTCATCGATTTCATCATATTTCCTAGTGAGTTGTCGATGAAGTATATCTGCTAATTGCAAAGCTTTATATCTGTCATATAGTAGCCTCAAGTAATCTGATTTGATCACCTCTAATGCTCGCTTGATGTCCTGCAAATCTGTAGCTGTAACTCCAACTATCCTCTCATGTCGTCTCTCCCCCAACTGAGCTATATGGAAAAGGCACTCAACCAAATCGTGTGTGCTATCCAAGTGAGTCAATGTCTATACAATATGATCCTATGAAACTTGTAACTAGTTCTCCAATGATTCGGCATCGACATCACACAATAAACCCTCAAAATCACTCTCTAATGCACCTTGATTGGGCTCAACATCTCTTACAACACTGCACTCACCAACCTCATATTCTAAAGTTATGATAGATCCATGCTCATCCTCAAAATCAACAACTATATCAATAGTTGATTCATCAATACCACTAGTCTCATCAAAGCAACTGCCAATCTTAGGGTCTTCAATAACTTATTTCAGTCACATCCACTGTTGCTATTTTAATGTCTTCATCATGTGCAACTTCATCATATGTAGGTGCATGCATGCCAATAGAATTAATTTGAGATTCAACCATACATACCTCATGTGATGAATTATTGTCTTCATGACAAACTTATGTTCTGGTTTCTTCTTCTCCTGCACATACATTTGTTTTTTTAATTTTATTATCATGATGTCCTGATACTACATTCAAATTTTTAGACTCTTCCCCTGCAAAATTTGAAAACAAATACCTTTTGAAGTCTAGATCCTTCATAATGTCAAATATATTTTGCATATCATGTTGAACTTCACCCCAAAACTTATAATCAACTGACGATGCCATCATGAGTTCAAACTTAACCATAGGATGACAAGAAATGACTGCACTCTAATACCACTGTAATATACACCCCTTGATGTATATTGGTTTTATTTTTATGTGTTTGTTTGATTTTTTTTGAAAATGATGTCTTCCTAGTATTTATAAATTGCAATAGACTTTTGAAACATAAACCATAAAATACAACCCTAAACTAATTGCAAAACATATACAAGGCAAGATAGAGTAAATGTAACACTTTATTAATCACCAAATGAAATAATTACAAGTTTTAATTTTTAATTTTCAGAAATAGTATACTTTGTCTTCAAACTTGTAAGAGTGTGCAAACAATGCTCAAACACTCCCAAAATTGCTCTAGGTATTATATGTGAAGTCCACTATCAATGGCCAATGAATGAAGACCATGATGAAGCCAAACAGTTGAAGATGCAAGGTCTAATCTTAGAAGTCTACAGACTGTTATGTGTACTTCAGACTTGTTAAGTGTAGCAAATGATGGAGAAATGACAATCAAAATAATACAAAATAATCTTCAATGCTAGCTGCCCAAGTTGCAACCATAAGACCTCCAAATCACCCCTTCTAACATGCCCAAAGTGTCTCAAAAGGGTTACGGGCCTATAGGTACTTATTACTCTTCCAATAAATAATATCTCAACTGAAAACCTTCAAATTTATACTTCTTCTCTTTGTATTTAATAGGAAATTCATTTGGTGAAGTACCCACAAAATTCTACCTCAAAAATCTGAAGTTGTGAATGAAATTGTCACCATGACAAGATATGAGCAGCAAACCCTACGACCTGCAAATTAAAATAATTCCTCCTCCAAAGTATACCAAATTGGTTCTTGAAATTATTTTCAAGTCACAAGGAACCCAATGCAAAAATACCCACTATCATATGATGCCAAAATCTGAAGCTACGAGTGAAAATATGGATTAGTTGTAGGAAAACTAGTCATGAATGAAAGTTTGAAATTACCTCAATAGGTCCTTAGTCTTAAAAAATAACTATGGATTCTTGTATGGATGATGAAGGCCAACAAAACCTATAAATGGTTTGCAAAATGATTGACCCTCCAAAATATGAAAACCCTAGATGAAATCTCTGAAGTAGAAATGAGAGTTCTGAAGTAAACTCTCCTCAATAATGGCTAGTGTGATCTTTCACACACGAAACCACTGTTAATTATGAAGGTGTACATCTCCATAAGCCTCAAAAATGTAATCTTTAGCAAGACCTACAATGTATTCAGATAATAGAGTCAAATGATATAAAAATGGATGCTACAAATGTCCCATCTCACCTCTATTTATATTTTTTGCTCCACAAGGTCGACCAAGGTTTATTTTATTTTTAATCCTTATCTCTCCAAAAGTGGACCACCATATCCTAGTAGCCACAATGTTGTTTTAAAATACTTTTCGCATTTTTTTAAACTTTATATTATAATTTCCCTTTATATTTTAATATTATAAAATTACATTATAATAAATGGAAAATAAACTCATACTTAGCCAAATTATGCATCCACATAAGAATATGACATTGCAACTGAAAAATCCATGCTGAAGCTCACCAAATTATTACCTCCATAGCATAATCAGACCCTCAAAAAATGGATGATCAACCTATAGGGACTTTGAATAGGTTATCATCATCTAACTCATCTCCATCACCGAAAAGGGGACATTACATGACGTCAAACGGGGAGAGATTTGAGTAAGGTGGAGAGATTTGGCATTTTATTAAAGATGAGATATTTGAAGAGAGCATTGAGCCAGGAGGAGCAATGTCCCAGGGGGAGCAGAAAAAATAAAAGGTTAAGTTTTTGGTAAAAATAATTTGGGTTGCCATCAATGACAAAGGGGGAGATTGTTGGACATTTTGAGTCAAAGTTGTCATTGATGTCAAGGAATAAGTTACAGTTGGTGTCAAAATGTCAAAATGAATAATGCAAGAGGTTGATTGAAAATATGTCATAATATTATTTTTATATTATGTGAGGAAATATAAAGGGTTTTTATTAAAACCATGGTGGCAAAATGATTTTTTATTAAATCATTATGAGAAAAAAAAGTTTTTATACAACCCCCAAGGAGGCTTTAATTTTTAGAAAGCCAAAGGTTACAAAGTTAATTTATAAAATTTAAGTTCAAAACCAAGCATTCGAATTTCCTCCGATTATTTTTGCATCAAAAATCATGTTAAGATTCATGGAGAAAGTGCCAAGGAGCATCAAACAAAAATGTTTGATCATTCATTAAGAATGGAGCGCATCGAACAAACTTCATGGCAATAGGATAAGGGATCCAAAGGCTCTAAAGGATTCGATGAAATATTAAAGCGCCTTTTGTGCTTTTAGTGGGCACATGAGCGCTTGGCTCACACGGATAGCAATCCATGGCCAATGTGCTAGCAAGGGAGAGAGTGCAAGATTGAATCCCATGAAATGCGAGGCGAGAGATATAAAATGTTTTTATATTTTTTATTTAATTTTTGATTAAGTTGCTAAGGTTGTGGAGAGATAAGGGTTTTTAATAGAAATAAAAATTATTATTTGCTTTTATAAGGCTAGGGAGAGATAAGGGGTAAATTGGTTATGATATTTACCTAAGTGGTAAATGGAAATTTACTAGGGTAATATTGTTTTTACCTTAGGGAATTAAAAATTGATTTATTGCATATATTTGGTAAAATGACTTAATCAATTATTGCAATATTGAGAAGAGTAAGGTGTGTTTGGTCAAATATTGTTGATGGATGATTTATTTAAGATGGAGTAATAAGGTGTATGTAAGTTTTGATTTTTAAATTGTATCTTTGAGAGAGTTTATCACCTTATAACTTATTTGAGCTTGGCAAAGAAGTGTTTGTGGTTGTGATAGATTTTTGAGGTTCCTTCATCATCAAGAAAAATGTATGGGCACATTCTTCCATAGTTGATTTGATTGTTTGGTTTTTTGGAAAACAAGTTTGGAGTGAAAATGACTTAAGTAGGTCTCCGTATTGAGTGTATTGAGTTAATACTTCAAGGTTTTCTGGAATAAAGATTTGTTGTTAAAACCTTATTTTATAAGCATTGTTTTTGAAGCCATTAGTTGAGTGAAGATTTTGAACTAGGGTTTGAACAGAATATGAATATCATTGTTATGTGATATTTTTTTATAAGCATTGTTGTTGAAGCCATTGGTTGAGTGAAGAACTTGAACTAGGGTTTGAAAAGAACATGAGTATCATTGTTATGTGAAATTGTTTTATAAGCATTATTGTTGAAGCCATTGGTTGAGTGAAGAACTTGAACTAGGGTTTGAAAATAACATGAGTATCATTGTTATGTGAGATTGTTTTATAAGCATTGTTGTTGAAGCCATTGGTTGAGTGAAGAAATTGAACTACAATTTGAAAAGAACATGAGTATCATCATTATGTGAGATTGGTTGATAAGCATTGTTGGAAACATTTTGATTGAAGGTTCATATGCTTGGACTAGGGTTTGTAAGCAAGGATTGTTTCATTTAGATATTGGTTGAGTAGATTTGGTTGAGCCTAGTCAAGTGGATGTGTGAAGTGATTGTTCAAGTTCTATAAAAAAAACTATTCTATATTCTAAATTGATTTGAGGAAGTTATTTAACATTGAGGTGAATGAGAGACATATTGAGTATCTAACAATTCTTTGTATTTTTTGAAAGAGTTTTTGAAAGTGATTGAGCATTGAGGTGAATGTGAAGCATATCAAGTCTAACAATTCTTTGTATATTTATAAAAGAGTGATTAAAAGTAATTGAACATTGTGATGATTATAGAGCATATTGAGTCTCTAATAATTCTCTTTATGTTTCTATAATATTGGACAAGTTCCAGCATGGACTTGTTGAGCAGATTTGAGGTAAGTCTTTTAGAAGACTTGTGGACAGATTTGGGTAAGCTTTTGTGGAAGCTTACAATACAGATTGAGAACAGATTTGGATAAGTTCTTGTGAGAACTTATTGAGCATATTGGAAAAGTTCTAGAGAGGACTTGAGGATAGATTGGTGTGATCTTTTATGGAAGCTCACAAGGCAGATTTGAGATAAGTCTTTAAGAAGAATTGAGAGTAGAGTTGATTGATTGATTTTTTCAAACCTTGAGTTAAGATTTGGGGTAGATCCAGAAGAGTTGATTTGATATTGATTCAAGATTTGATTTAAGGCTTGAGGATAGATATTGAGGATAGATTTGTGCTAGATCGAAGCACTATGTTTAGTACAAATTAAAGAAACGAATTTTGTTTAGATTTGAGGATAGGTTTGTGCTAGACCAAAGACAGAGATTGAGGATATATTTGTGCTAGACCGAAGGACTATGCTTAGTACATATTTGAGATAGAGCTTTGGAGGTGATAGAGTTGAGGATAGAGATCTCAAACCAGAGTAGGAAAAATAAGTATCTTCTGTGGATAGAGTTCTATTAGCTAAGGGTAGTGGAGGTAGAGGTCTTCCAGAGGATCACCAACTAGAGTAGATTTAGGAGATTGGTGTCTCTTGTGGATAGATATCCACAAAATTTGATTAGGGTATTGGTGTCTCCTTTGGATAGAGATCCATAAACATTGTAATAGGGAAAGGATTCCCAAGAGATTGATTGAGAAAATTTTAGTGAAATATTTTCTCTAGGGAGTAGCCCACATTGGGTGAACCACGTAAATTTTGGTATCTCTATTGTGTGTGGTGATTTGTGAATTGATTTTATTACTACTATTGATATTGCTATCTATATATTGCATTATATTGATTGGTAAAGAAAAGTAGAAAATGGTCTTATGCTTTTCACCCCCACTCTCAGTATAAGCTTATGTTCTTTAGGTTGGTATAAGATGCTTTGATGAAGAAGTTCAACAAATTTTAAGTCTATGTAGAGAATACAATGAAATCATTACTTGGAGCTACATGAATTCAAAGTCAATAGTAAAGAGACTATTGAACATACTATAGAATTACTACCCAACATTAAGTCATTCTAGTAGAAACAAAGGCTAATAAATATAAAAATAGAGGCATTGATAAAACAATAATTATTGAAGCTACTAAATGCAAGAATCATCTACACAATTAAACATTCAATGTGAGAAAATATGGTCTTAATTATAAAATATAATGGATAAATTCATCTTTATGATAATTTTAGAAACCCAAATATATCCTCTTAAAAGTATCATTATCATTTGCTCGAATTGATCATATCTTACATATAGTTGTCAAGGAAAAAATATTTTTATTATTATATGGGTTTTCAAGTTTGGGTTAGATATGAGGATCAACATTAAATTATGTTCATGACCAAATGGGAATTATTTTCTTATCAAATAATGCCTTTCAACTTATACATTGCTAGAGCTAATTTCCAAAGGGCTATGGATTTAGATTTTGGTAAGATTGTGAACAAAGTTATGTTGTTTTGTCTTGATGATATGACAATTTTCTCTCATAAAAAAGAGAAGTGTTTTGACCATCTCATATTAATTTTTTTTTTAAATATAGATAAATCAAGGTATAACTCAACATAAAGAAATCAATCTTTGTTGTCCATTAAAGGAAGCAACTGGATCACATAGTATCAGAGGAAGGTCTAGATATTGATCCAAATAAAGTTAAGGTTGTATTAGAACTTCCTTTTTCTAAAAATAAAATGGGATTAGAATCATTTTTCATGCAAATCAATTTCAACTAAAAATTCATATCCAAATTTGTTCATATAGTAAATCCTATGATGAAAATGCTAAAAAAGAAAGTAGACTTCACCTAGATAGAAGCTATACAGGAGGCTATTGTGAGGATAAATGAAGCTATTATAGAGCCTAAATATTAACTAAATTAGACTATAAGAAAGACTTCATTCTTTATGTACTTATAATGAAAGAAAGTTATGCAACCATTCTAACTCAAAAATAATAAGGATCATAATGAGCAATCCATAGCTTTTCTAAGCCAAACTCTAAATGACCATGAAGAATGATATAATTTCATAGATAAACAAGTTTTTGCTCTCATAAAATCACTAAAAATATTGAGACATTATGTTTCTCAGAGAAAAACACTGGTGTATGTAGTTCACTTAGATGTTTGAGGCTTTATAGTGCAAGGATAACTAGGAAAAAAATGAGCTAGCTAGACCAAAAATATACATGTATGACTTAGATATTAAGCTAAGTTAGGTAGAAGAAGAGCACTATGTGAAGAACTAGCAAAATCTACAGTGCCAAACTCTAATTTGTTAATTGAACAAGAAGAGTATCAACCAAAATAGTCCTAAAAAGAGCAAAATACTTGGATAATATACATGACTCATTTTTTTGAGATTGACAAGTGTCTAGATGGGTTTACAACCTCTCAAAAGTGTAGGTACAAATTTCAAGATTTGAACTACACTCTAATTAATGGTATCTTGTCCAAAAAAAATGTGATTATGTGGTGTTAAGATGCATGCAACTGAAAAGAATAGAAGAAAAACTAAAGGATTTTTATATTGGTTTCTCAAGAGGACACTATTTCAAATAAACTATGGATACTAAAATTCTCAAAGTTGAATATGATTATTAGCCTATATTATTTTTTTATACTTATAAAATTGCTAATACCTATGAAAAATGTCAAATATTTGTTGGCAAAAGAAAGAATCCAATAATACCTCTACAAAAAATTATTGTAGAAGAACCTTTTCAACAATGGTGGTTAAAATTTATTGAAATTATCAACTGAAATTTTCTACCAGACACAAATTCATATTAAAAAAAGCTGATTATTTCACTAGGTAGTTTGAAGTAGAGGCAACCAGATATATAGACAAAGATACTATTATAGAATTTCTAGAATGATTGATCACCAACTTTGGGTCCTTACTAAAATAGTGTCTAACAATGCAAGAGTGTTTATAGAAGCTAAAACTATGGATTTTATAAATAATTATGGCATTTATTGGAAGATATCCTTAAATTATTATCCTTAAGGCAATGGAATAGAAGAATCCACCAACCAAAACTTTCTTTCCAACGTATTTTCTCTATAGGTGGCTCCAACGAAGTGTTAGGAGATTCCTACCTTAACTCTTTCATGCATGAATTAATATAAATTTTAACCGTAAATACTTGCAATAATCAGAAACAAATGAATGAATAAAATCAAGTAATAGTCGCCAGTTCAAGAGGGCTATGTCCTCACCACTTGGAAGGCTCAGTCCATGTAGGTACCGCAAATGAAGTTCATATGATAAATATAGTTAAAATGTGTGAACCTACGCTAATAAATAGTGGATCAATGAAGTAAATAGTTGGAGATATCAACATAGTTGACTACTATAGCAGTGTCATAATATGGCTCCCATCCTTAGAAATATTTGTCCTCAAGGCTGTAAATGATTGGAAAATACTTTTTGGTTCCCAAGTAGCATCTTCTTCTGGTAGGTCCTACCACTTGATTAGAAATTCATTGATGTGAGGGGATCTCAACATACATTTTTTGCTTTATAAAATTACTTCAAGCTAAAGATATATACGTCCTTCTTCATCAAGTACTAGTAACTCTAACTAATAATTTACTTTCTAGTAGATCACATTTTTAAGATATGACACATGAAATACTCTATGTATACGAGATGAGGGAGGAAGCTCTAGTTGATACGCCACTTCTCCTATGCGGTGAACTATTTTGTAAGGACCATAAAATCTTGGAGCCAAATTTTGATTGATTTTGATCTTCAATGATAACTATTTGTAGGGGTGAAAATGCAAGAACACCATATCACCTATATAAAATTGTATTTTTTAATGGTGTGTGTCTTCTTACTGCTTCATGCGATTTTGTGCTTGGACCAAGTTGTTGTTGAGAATGTTGAGCATTGACTATCGGTGTTGGAACCAATCGTCTACTTGGGACACTTTGGATGAACTTGGAACACAATCTACTATTGTTGGTGATTTGACTCCATACAATGCTTCAAATGGATGTATCTTAATGGAATAATGGTATGAAGTGTTATACCACCATTCTACCAAGAAAAGCAAATTATTCCATTGATACCATTTATATTGAGAAAAACATATTAGATAGGTACCCAAACATTTGTTAACTATCTTAGTTTAGTCATCCATTTGTGGATGGTATGCATAAGATATACTCAACTTGGTACCACTAAGACGAAATAATTCTTTCCAAAAATTTCTAGTAAAGATGGGATCACGATCACTTACAATATTTTTAGACATTCCATGCAATTTTAAAATTGATTTCATAAATACCTTAGTCACTTTGCTTGGTGAAAATAGATGTTGTAAAGCATGGAAGTGAGCATATTTGGAGAGGTGATCCACTACCACAAAAATTACTATTTTGCCTTCTGATTTAGGAAGACCTTCAATGAATCCATTGAAATATGTTCGTATTGATGATCTGGAATAGGTAATGGTTGAAGCAATCCTGGTGATTTGACTGTTTCACTCTTCTTGTGCTGGCATACTTTCATTTTTGAACCTCTCATTTTAATCCTTTCCAAAAGGATTGTTTTACCCGCATATATGTTTTCGAAAAACCTTAATGCCCTACTAATGGAGAAGCATGTGATTCATCCAGAATCTAGGATTTTATTGTATAATTGTGTGGAATATAAATGTGATTCTTTCTTCTCAATACATTTTCATCATAGGAGAAAATATGATGCTTGGATGACCCTAACAATAATTCCTGAGTTATTTTAGTTGTTTCTGTATTTGACAACCATTCTTCTTGAATCTGAGAAACCCATTGGGAACATGGACCTAAAATAGCATTGATAACCACTTCATCTTCATATTTTCATCATAATGTATCTTTTACCACATTGTATTTCCCTTTCTTTTATTCGATAACAAAATCATATCCCACTAATTTTGTTAACAATTTATTTTGCTCTGGATAAAAAAATCGTTGATCTAGAAAATGCTTGAGACTACTATGATCCAAATAATAATAAAGTGACTACTGATTAAGTAGTCTCTCCATTTCTCCACTGTGTGTAGAATAGCCAACATTTCTTTCTCATATGTGGACCTTCCCAAATAATTTCCTGAGAGTTGTTTACTTTTGAATGCCAAAGGATGTCCCTTCTGCATTAGTACTGCCCCAATACCTATTCCTGAAGTGTCACATTCAATCACGAATGGTTTGTGAAAATCTGGAGTTGCCAAAACTAGAGTAGTACACATTGCTTCTTTGAGGGCCTCGAATGCTTGAGTGGCTGCTTTCGACCAATGAAAAACATCATTTTTTGTAAGATCCATGAGAGGAGCTATAATTTTTCCATAGTCACACACAAACTTGTGATAGTAGTTGGTAAGATCCAAAAAATCACAAAGTTTTTTTTATGGTTTTAGGTAAAGGCCATTATTGAATTGCCTTAATATTGTTAGGATTCACTTTAACATATTCATGAAAAATGATATGACCCAAGTACTCAACTTATTGAACACCAAAGGAGCATTTAGAGTGTTTGACAAACAATTTTTTATTGTGTAGTAAATGAAGAACCTTTCCCACATGCGTCAGATGATCCTTCCATGTTTTACTATTTATGAGTATGTTATAAAAAATACTAGGAAAAATTTGTGAAGGAGTGGATGAAACACTTGGTTCATGAGACTTTGGAATGTGGATGGAGCATTGGTAAGACCAAAAGGTATGACCAGGAATTCATAGTTTCCTTCATGAGTATGAAAAGTTGTTTTAGGGATGTCATCTTACCTAACTCTAGTTTGGTGAAAAATAGAATGCAAATCCAATTTTGTAAAAAAAATTGCACCATGTAGTTCATCTAATAAATTATCAATGACCAGAATAGAGAATTTTTCTTTGATGGTGATTTTGTTAAGAGGATAAAAATCAGGACACATACGCCAAGAATTGTCTTTGTGATAGGCCAAAACTACTGGTGAAGAATAAGGACTAGTGCTGTTACAGATGACTCCATGTTCTAAAATTTCTTGGACAATTTTCTCAATTTTTATTTTTTGAGGTTGGGGATATCGATCAGGACGAACATTAGGAGGAGGACTTCTTGGAAAAATATGTATGTCATGGTCATGAGATATTTTGGGAGGTATTACTTTGGGTTCTTGGAAGACATAATCATAGTTAGCCACAATATTTTGTAGATCTTTTGATTGAATTTTTGGTATATCTTGTGCTTGCCTTTCCATACAATTAATTTGAGCTATGAATCCATAACTACCTTTTCTTAATATTTTTTCCATGCTATGATAACTTACTACCCTTTATGGAGGGGTTGGAATTCATTGTATGTGAATGGTCTTTCCATTTTATTTCCATTCCACAAAGCATTGCTTGAAATTAAAACTGATTGTGTCCAATTGTTCTAACCATTCAACTCCCAAAATAACCTCTGAATTCCCTAAATTCATAACAAAGATAGTGTCATGCTAGGTATAATTTTCCATTTGTAATGAAATTGGATATGTTCTACCAATACATTGAGCATTTCCTCCATTTGCAACTATAACTTGAAACTTATCTTGATTGGAGGAGTTAATGTGTAAGTTTAATGCCCTAGCAGTTTTGATGTCGATAAAATTATGAGTACTACCTGAGTCGATCAACACATTTACCTTCTTTTGTTGAATGAATCTTGATACCTTGATTGTATGGTGAGATGATAATCCCATAAGAGCATGTACTAAAATTGCCATAGTGTCTTCTTCACCTACTGCTTCCTTGTGTTCAACTTGTTCTTCGGCTATGGAAGAATCATGTGAATTGATATCTTCTATTTCCTCTTCATCTTCTCTGTTATCATATTCTATTTGAAATTTTTGTCTAGGTATACATGCTTGATATTTTGGATGGTGATTTCAGTATTTATAGCAGTAATATCTTGATGGTTGATCATTTCTATGGAAAGAGTTATTGCAATATTGATGTCAACTATAGGAATCACGTCGGATAGATGTTCTATATTGCACATTTTTCTTAGATAATTTGGTAACCTTTATACATGTATCTAAACTGTATGGATCGTGCAAGTCAACTTCAATTTGAATATTCTCTTTCAACCCATTTCTAAAAGCAGATACTACCACATCAGATGGTAAGTTCCCTGTATAAGAAAGCAAACTAGTGAATTTTAAAATATATTCCCTCACTGATCCTGTTTGTTTAAGTGACAACAATCAAACCGTGCATGAAGATGAAGATCCCTCATCAAATATATTGAGGCAAAGTGTGCTAAATTCATGCTATAAGATGGGTCGACTATGCTCACATTTTTTCCATGCAAACCATTTGTAAGCTTCAGTACCTAGTTTGGAGAAAGCATTAGGAACTTTTTCGGATTCAAGAATCTGGTATAAATCTAAAATACCTTCCATTTTAGCTAACCATCCACGTGGATCGTTACCTTTAAAGGTAGGCATATCAATGCATGGGAAATTAATACCATTATGACCTCTTAGTTGTTGATAAACTTCCTCTCCATCATGATCCTCATTATTCCTCTATCTATGGAAGTGATTTGGGGTAGGAGGGGTTGTTTGGTTTTTGTTGGTCATCAGTTGTGTCAACATTGAAGACAAATTATTCATTCTCACTAGTAATTGAGTGCCACAAGTTTGTATATTTTAGCTGTTTGCATTGGGGTTTTCTATTTCCTCATGTGTGAGATTCTCATGGGAAGAGGTAGGAGAAGGAACGAGGGCCATGATGTTAAGAATTGGATGATCGGGATCAAAACTACTAATACATAATGGAGAGTTGTATTGTGTATCTTGCTTTCTTGGAGGTCTTCTTGGTGATCTTAGGAGCATTTCGTTTGGATTCTCTCAGCTTGGTAATTGATCATTTGGTCCTTTGGCCCACCTTTCGCTCATGCACTTGTTGATAAGTCCTACTTAAAAAGTTCTATCTTCAATTTTTACAAAAAAAAATTAGTTAATTTGGAAAAAAATGATTCGTTTTTCTGCTTCAATTGGCGCTCCAACTACGATGCGAAATTTGAACTTTCTTGTCAACGTCTAGTTTCTTCCCACTGTTAGTTCGAAAAGCTATTTTTGCACCAATAAGCATGGTTTGACTGCTGAATGAGACTTCTTTCCAACGGCTAAGATGCTACCAATTTAATTTACATCCTAATACTTAGACTCGATAGCGACAAGACCTGACATGCGATAGCATGATTATTGGACAAGATAGAACTTCGACTAGATGATGATAGTGACAAGACCTGACATGTGATAACACTATGACTAGACAATATAGAACTCCAACTAGACGATGATAGCGATAAGACTCGACATGCAACAGCATGGTAACTAGACAAGTCAAAACCCCAACTAGACGATGCTACTAGACAAGATAGAACTATGACTAGACAATGATAAGATCCGACACACGATAGCCCGATGATGTTAAGGACTAGATAGACATGTGATGATTTTTACCAGACATGACATGAGACCTCTAACAAGTAGACATAACAGAGGATATTTTTTAGCAAACATGACACAAGAATCGTAATGACTAGACACAACACGAGACACTTTTGACCAAACATGACATGAGACCCATAATGATGAAGCAGAGATACGACCAATACTTAGAGATGCTATATAATTTATAAGGATCTTGGGATGATGATACTATAACAAATAGGACAGCATGACGAGGACACAGAGGTAAGTGGGACCACCATTGACATGACGAGGACACAGTGCGACCACAACCTATGTGATAAGGACACGGAGGCACATAAAAAACCTGGGACTACCACCAATGAACGACGAGGACGAGGAAGAAATTACACATGAAGGGTTAAAACAACGTGTAATGGAAGTTATAGTATACCAATAGCGTGGAAGTGGTGTGGGATTATAGGGCTTAAAAACGTATAAAATATATTATGACACAACTTAGGTTAGCTGTCATTTATGAAATATGCCTGATTTTCTTATTGGCTGACGAAATTGATTCACATACGGATTAATGGACAGTAGCGGCAGACGACTGGGAGAAGACAGGTTAATGGAAAAGTAACAATGGACGATTAGGAGGAACCTGAATTGATGACAAAAAGTTACTCGCACAGGAAGACGAAGAATTTGGAGAAGATTAAAATTTTGATTCTCTATGCACATTTTGAACGATGCATATTGTACTTGTACTATGGAAAAATGACTATCATAGTTTTATGATGACAGAAGGAGAACATATATTATTATTTATGTACCCAATTTTTTATCATAAGCTTTCTTGGGGCAGATAAATTAATGACTTTGAATTGTTGTAGTACACGTGAAGTGTGCTAGAATTTTCTTGTTGAATTAAATTGTAGCTTATAGATGTCCCATCCAAAAAATGTGAATCATTAAGCAGACGAATGAAAAATTCTTTGCACTTCTTAGACAAAGAATATTTTTAGGGTTTTCATGTGATAACACCCACGCTTGTTGAAGCTGCCCAATTATTTAGAAGAATGGAGAAGTTTTCACCCACCGGTCTGCATCAAGATACCACTTGTTAGGATATTCCTACTTAACTCTTTTGTGCATGAATTAACATAACTTTCAGCCGTAAATACTTGCAATAATTAAAAAACTGAATAAATAAAATCAAGTAACAGTCGCCACTTAATGAGGGCTATGTCCTCGCCACTTGGAGGGCTGAGTTCGTGTGGATATCACAAATGGAGTTCAGATGATAAAGATAATTAAAATATATCAACCTATACTAATAAATAAATAGCGAATCAATGAAGTCAATATTTGGAGATATCAACATAGCCGACTACTATGTTATTTTCGTAACACGAAGATGATGAGCAATGGTATGATGAAGGTTTTATTGCAATCCAATTGTGGCTTCGACTAGGAAGATGAGCAATGCTTTAGTGGAGATTTTGAGACACCCCAATGGTTATTTTGAGTGCTCTTTTTAGATGAACATGTATCTCTTGGGTATTGCTCCCTTTTCTTATCCTTATGCTTTAATATTCTCCTGCTTTCAAGCTGCTATTTTTCTACCTTTGTATATGATATCTCCTTCCTTGTGCTATGCTATGTATTCTTGCAGGTTACTCGTTGTAACTATTCAAAACCATGGGTGATGTGAGCTTCTTGAAGGCTCTTTTGACCTCGCTTGGATAGTGTTGCTCTATAGTATCTTATGAAATGATCCCTACTTGTGAAGGATGTGTATTTATGACACTTAGAATCTATCCTTTTTCTATGTAGGAAAGGATATTATGGTAAAAATAATGTAAATATTCTTATAATAAAATACCTTGCTTTTGCACCTTATTTTGCAAGCTTCTTCTATTGGTTTTAATGGTGGCTTTTCTATACTAATCCTTGTAGGAAAGAGCTTATTTGATGTTGTCTTCTTGGTTAAATTGGTAATTATTCCAAGCTAATAATCACATAGATAGTATATTTATAAAAGAGTAATTTCTACACTAATATTTTACCTATAAATAACTCCTAGTGCACCTCGAATCTGAGACTCACCAAGTCTCGATTTGTAGCTTCTATCATTGATTTAATGATTGTCTTATTCTTCTCCACTCCTTGGAGGAATTTTGATCTACTTGGTGGCTTCTATAGGCAAAAATATCTTACAGGTATTTAGTTTTGAATAGTATCTTTAGACACTTTGACTATTTGTAGATTTTTGTGCCTTTGATCTTAACAATCAATACATAAAATAACCCTTTGAGAGTAACTAGTTTAATGAAAAAATAGTATAGTGCAATGAACCAATAATATTTCCAAATTAATGCACTTTAATAATCTCACCTTATTGATCCTATTAATAAGCTCTCAAAGTAGTTTCAATTGCACTAATGATCACTACAAATTTCTTAATATAGCCATCTTCTCAATAATTAGATAATAGGAAGAATGTATATAAATCCTATTAATGTGCAGGTAATGAAACTTAACGAAAAATAACTTTTGCACTTTCTTTGAGGATTTAAAATGCAACCTTTTATTTTATAACTTCTAAATTCTAATAAGGTTCTTAATAAATTTTAATAGTAATCTGAATTAAGTGTTCAAGTAATGAACCTTTTGTATGTAAGTTGCTTAATTTGACGATGAACATCTTGATGAGTTTATTCACCAAATTTCTTTTCTAAAATAGCGGTTGCTCATAGTTATTAATTCTTCTAGTATACTAATTTAAAATTATAGTAGATGATTTCAAATTATCCTTTAGGATCTAGCCTATAACTCTAAAGTTTTGTAGCTAGTAATGCTATATTGATTATTGCCCTTTAGTAGTAAAACTATTTACTAAAATATGCTTTTTTAGCTATGAAGGATAATATCCAAATCTTCTTAGATTTGGTAGGCTTCTTCTGTCTAAGTTCTAACTTCAAACAAATATTTCTTATTAAGAAATTAAAAATCTTGAGGTCTTCATGAATCTTCTCTCTAAAGTTTGATAAACTATTTGCCAAATATTTATCCTTTGGGATTGTTTTCGGATGATGACAATTATCCCAATTCTTTCACTATCTTTTGGAGTGAATTTATCCAATGAGTTATCCTAGGAACTTCTTTGATGACTTCTCCATTTTTTTCAATGAGGTCCTCCAAGCCTTCTCCTTGTTTCTCCTTGAGACCTCTCCAATATCTTTAGTCTTGCAGCTTCTCTAGTCTTCTTGATGAGACCTTTTATTCAACCTTTAACTATAGAAGTGTTGGCAATGAGATTTTCTTCATAGATCTCTAGAATAAGACTTTTGATAGTCATTCTCTCTCTTCTAGGAATGGAATTTCTTCAATAAAACCTTTGAGGGGTCTCTTCAACTTCTTCTAGATAAAGTCTTCTATTAGTAAAGGATATCACCAACCTCCTATCTCTTATGGACACTTCTCTGGAGTCTTCTTCTGGCTCAAGAACTCTTATCTAGAGTCTTCTCTAGGTTCAAGGATTCTATAGCATTTTATTCTAGATAAAGGCTTCTATGGAATTTTCTTATACAAAAAGGCTTCTATGGCCTTCTTTTCAACAATTTGTAGGTCTGCAATAGGACTCCCTCAAGTTCTTGGAATATCCTCTTCTTTCATTTGTTACTTTTGGTGATGGATTTATTCAAAGAATATATTATTCCTGGCTCTCTTGTAGGAAGATTCCCACTTTTATTGAATCTCCTTTTCCTACAACAAACTATTAGTATGATGAATCTAAATCTATCAATCACAAATATTTACTAGTTGATTTGTCAATCTAGTGGAACCAATACCGAGTCCTTGTCTTCACAAGTTTTCTATAACTCTGTGGAAAGACTCTAGACAAATGCAATCTCAAAAAATTTAGAAGTAAGACTTGATTTTCCTCTCTATATCTCTTATGACAACATTTGTGTTGGAAATTTGAGCAAGTTTTGTTGTCATTGATGTCAAGAGTTTTGATGTCCAGTTTTGTTGTTATTGATGTCACAAGGTTGATTTTCCAAAAGGCAAGGAAGTGGTTAAAAGAAAAAGGGTATAATATTTATTTTAAATATATACCTAAAGAGGCCTAAAAGGTAGAATATCCAAGGGAGGAGAAGCATATTTAAAAATAATAATATAATTATAATATTTAATATTATAATATTTTGGGCAAAAGGAAGAGGTGAAGAAAAATGAGGTCCAAGGAATCATTAAAAATATATATCCTTGAAAATACCCATTGAGCAGATTATAAAGGATTTAATTTAATTTATTTAAATTAAAATATTTTAACCTATGGTTAAAATTTTAATTTAAATAAACAAAATGCGCCAAGGTTTAAAATTTAAATTCAAATGGGCCGACGTGTTTAAGTTTAAAGGACAAGATATAAATAGGAAATGGTTTTCATTTCCAAATGACAATGCTATTTGATGACAAAAATTGAGATAATATTCGTGCACTGCATTGTTGAAGGGAGAAGAGGATATTCATGTGTTTTTTAATTAAAGGAGGTAGACATTGGTTTAAATCCACGTGACATGACTAAAACATTTTACAGCACTAGGTAGCACAGACGGTGGTCGAAGGTTTGCTAAGGCGCTCGTGAAGGGGAGGTCGTGGTTTCAAATCCCACACGATTCAGTTTTGAAAAAGGAGGAAGAAGCATTTTATTTTTTCTAAAATTCATGTGGAGGTATTAGTAAGGGAGCGTGGACTTGGGTTCACGTGTGGGCGTATAACCTAGGTGGCAAATTAGCCTTGGGCTAAGGCATTACGATGGCATTGATCATGGGTTCGAGTTTGGGTGCAGTCGAAGACATGTGCAACAACCCTTTTGTGATGTGGACCAATATTATAAGGTATGCACATTTTATTTTAAATTTGTCAAGGTTTGGAAGGTGCAAATAATATAGAGGCCATGTGATAATTGTAAAGGGTATATGTGGAATGCATAGAGAGTCATAAGGATAGTTGAAAAATATTTTATTTGTTTCTTAGAAAAGTAAATAAAAAGAATTGGAGTTTATAAGGTGTTAACAAAGGAATTTTATTTTTATGTGTTGAATGTTAGTTTGAGAAGTTTGGAGTTTATAAGGTGTTAACAAAGGAACTTCATTGTTATGTATTGAATATTATTTTGAGAAGTTTGGAGATTATAAGGTGTTAACAAAGGAACTTGATTTTTATGTATTGAATATTATTTTGAGAAGTTTGGAGATTATAAGGTGTTAACAAAGGAACTTTGTTTTTATGTGTTGAATTTTATTTTGAGAGGATTGGAGATTATAAGGTGTATTTGAGACTTGATATTTTATTGTAAATATTGAATGGTGAAATAATTGTTGAGGAGAATATTTGTGTGGAAATTTTGAGATAGGTTGTTGCTATCTAACCTAGGAATTGGAAAAAAGGATTTAATTGTGAGTAAAATAGGATTTGAAGACATATCTCCATAAAATAAAAAAGGTATGGGCACATCATATTTTATTTGAAATATTGGAATGAATGTTGTGAAATACAAGGTGGAGTGAAAAGGATTGTTTGATAAGCATTGTTGGAAATATTGAGTGGATTATTATATTCTTCATTGGTGAATGTTTAGAGAAAATTTGAGATAGATATTGAGGACTATTTGAGTTAGGGTTTGAAACCCAATTTGTGCACCTTGTTTAAATAAGTATGAAAATACTTATTTAGGGTTTGTGAGCAAGTTGTGTTTCATTGATTGAATGAATGAGTGAAATTCTTGAGCATTGGTTTTGAGTGATATTGAAAGTGATTGTGCAAACTTTAGAAACAATATTTGTGAAAGCAAAAGACTTAATGATTGAGTAGAACGTATTGAGTTTTTTATAGAGTACATCATTCTCTATATGTTCCAGAGGTTAAATGAATTTTGAGTAGAATATGTCTAAACTACTTCAAGTTAAAGGAATTACTTTGAAGATTAGACAAAAAAATTGATAACATTGTGTGCAAGATTTGAGATTGATTGAGCATATCTTGTGAGCTATTTTGAGCATGTGTTTGAGCAAATTTGAGTAAGATTTTGTTAAAGCTTAAGGACAAATTTGAGTAAGCTTTTGTGAAAGCTTAAGGATAGAGTTGAGCAAGCTTTTGTGAAAGCTTATAGACAAATTTGGGCAAGTCTTGGTGAAGACTTGAGATTAGATTGAGCAAGTTCTTGAGAGGACTTGTAGACAGATTTGAGACAAGTCTTGGTGAAGACTTGAGAGCAGATTGAGTAATTTCTTGAGAGGACTTGTAGATAGATTTGAGGCAAGTCTTTGTGAAGACTTGAGAGCATATTGAGCAAGTTCTTGAGAGGACTTGTAGGTATATTTGAGGTAAGTCTTGGTGAAGACTTGTGAGTAGATTTGATTGATTGATTTGTTCAAGATTTATGTTAAGGCTTGGGGTAAATCTAAGCAGATTTTATTTGTGATTAGATCAAGATTTGTGTTAAGGCTTGAGGGTAGATTTGAGAATAGATTTTGGTGTAGATTTGAGAGTTGATTTGTGCTAGACCTTAGACATAGTTAGAGCTAATTTGTACTAGATTGAGGATAGTGTTTGGTGTAGATCTGAGATAGAGTTGAGAGTAAGATTTGGAGGTGATAGAGTAGAGGATAGTAGTCTCTAGTGGATAGATATCCATTAGCCAGGGCAGTGAGGATAGAGGTCTTCTGAGTGAGGATAAAGGTATTATTTGGAGAGAGATCCACAAGCCATTGTAATGGAGGTAGTAGTCTTCTAGAATATCACCAACCAGAGCAAAGGAGAAAGAGTTCTCCTATGGATAGAGATCCATGAACCAGAGCAAGGAGAAAGAGTTCTCCTATGGAGTGTGATCCATAAAGTAGTTGGAAATATAGAGTTCTTCTATGGAGAGAGATCCACAAATCAGTTGAGGAGAAAGAGTTCTCTTGGGTCAAGTTCCACAAACTAGAGAAAAGGGGAAAGAGTTCTCTTGTGGAGAGAGATCCACAAATCAGAGCATTAGGGGATTGGTGTCTCCTTTGGACAGAGTTCCATAAACATTGTAATAGGGAAGTGATTCCCAGGAGGATTTGTTGAGAAACTTTAGTAGAAATATTTTCTCCGTGGAGTAGCCCACATTGGGTGAACCACATTAAATTTGTGTCTCTATTGTGTGTGATGATTTATGCATTAATTTGATTACTGCTATTGATATTGCCATTGATAATATTGGATAATATTTATTAGTAAAGAAAAGTAAAATTTGGTCTTATATTGTTCCTCCTCTCAGTATAATCTTGTGTTCTTCAATTGGTATAAGAGAGGGTTCCTTCGGAAGAGTTTAACAACTTGAAGAAATATTATATAGGAACACAGATGGCATCACAGAGTGGATCTTCAACAAATAAGGCACCATTGTTCGATGGGAACAATTATACATTTTTGAGTGTAAGAATGAAGATTTACCTAATGGCACAAGGAAATGAGATATGGCAAGTAGTTGAGGATGGGTACACACCGCCAGCTACTCCTCCTATAGATAAATATGGTAAGCTTCTACATATGAATAATTCAAAGGCAATGAATGTAATATTAAGTGGTTTACATGAAGTAGAGTTTGTAAAATTTATGCATTGCACATCAGCAAAATATATTTGGGAAAAGTTGAAGAAAACATATGAGGGAGACAAAAATGTCAAGATGGCAAAATTACAAAATCATAAGAAAATATTTGAAGACTTGAATATGAAGGATGAGGAAGATATTTCTACATACTTACTTCGTGTGGATGAGGTTGTTAACTCCATGCAAGGACTTGGGTTTAAATTTTAAGAATCAGATGTTTGTCAAAAGGTTTTAAGGTCACTCCCTAAGAGGTATAGTGAAAAGTTTTCAGCCATAGAAGAGACAAGAGATATTGAAACTTTGACTAGGGATGAGTTACATGGAACTCTCATAGCTTTTGAGATGAGAATAGGAAAGGATCCTATCCCTAAGATAGAGGTAACCTTCAAAGTAGCAAAGAAGACAAAGGATAAGAAGTCAGATTCAAGTGATGAGTCGTCTAGTGATGAAGAAGCATATTATGGTATAAAGAACAAGGACTCAAGAAAGCACAAAGGTACAAAAATAGTTAAGTGTTTAAATTGTGGTAAATATAATCACTATGCATCTAATTGTCCAGAAGTTGGAAGTAGCAGTGGTGAAGAAAAACAAGATCATAGGAACAAGGAAGCAGGAAAATCCAAACATCAAAAGAAAAACAAGTATGGACAAAACAAGCATGAAAAGAATTTTTTCCAAAGGTATAAGAAGAGTTTCTATGCAGATAAGATAGGCAAGAGTTCAAGTGATAGTGATGGAAGATCCTCAAATAATGAAGAAGAAATTCTCTTCTTGGCAATAGAGGAAGAAGGAAGTGCTTCTATTGGAGATAAATCTGAAAAGTATGAGGATGCTCTTGAAGAAAAAGAAGTAGAGGAAAAATCAAAAAATGAAGGAGTAGTTGATCTATAAGGTGAGCTTATTTATGCTCTTAAGGAATTAAGAAATGTTAGAAAGCAAAATTTAAAACTCAAGGTTCAATTTCAAGAATGTGATGAAGAGAAAGGAAATCTTATACAATATATGACAAACTCAATAGCTAAGACAAGGAGATTTAAATAAAGGTTAGAGGAAAAAGTCTTAGAATGTGAAAAATTAGAGCATGAGGTAGCTTCACTAAGAAAGGAAGTGAAAGAGTCTAAAGACAAGCTACACATGTTTGGGAAAAGCTCAAAGACTTTGGATAAGATTATCAATGTACAAAGATCTTCTTCAAACAAGATAGGAATTGGTTTTGAAGAAGGACAAAGAGAACAAGGAGAGGATTCAAGCTCAAGCTCCAAAGAAGAAGAAGCTTCAGAAGAAGAAATTAAAGGAGAAAGTGAGACTTATGAGGATAAGTTGAAAAATAGAAGGTTCACCAAGGAAGGAAACAATGCACAAATGAGGAACAAAGAACATCACAGGGAAGAAAGTACTAAGAGACCAATGGGGTCAAGGCAAAATTTATTCAAAGGATGTTGCTTCTCATGTCAAATGTTTGGTCATAAGGCTATGTAGTGTAGGACACATGAAAAGAAGGAATATGGTTTTGGTATTGGTTTCACAAAGAGAAATTTCAGAAATGGGTATCTCTTTTAAGGGTATTGTTACTCTTGTAATTAGTTTGGTCATAAAGTAGTTAAATACAAGGTTCATGACAAGAATGGATATGGCTTCACCAGGAGGAACTTCAAGATATTTACACCTTCAAGGAACCACAACATTAAGTGTTATAAGTGCAATAACTTTGGGCATATGGCTAAGTGGTGTAGACAATAATTTCTAGAGACAAGTAGGAAGAAGAATACTCAAAGGAATCAGAAGGATCAATTGAGGAAGAATGTGGACAAAGAAAAACATCATTGTATGTTGGGAGTAGAAATACTCCCACCCAAAAATTAATCACCTCAAGGAAAGAATGTGGGGAGGGGGTTGAGCTAAGAGTCTTATATTTAGCCCCAAAGGTGGCCCTTTGCCATTGATGTCAAAGGGGGAGAGATTTGAGTTAGGGGGAGAGCATTCAGTCAAGGGGAGTAGTTTCTCAGGGGGAGCATAACTAAAAAAGTAAAAGGAATGTTTAAAAAAAAAGGGTATGCCATAAATGACAAAGGGGGAGATTGTTGGAAATTTGAGCAAGTTTTGTTGTCATTGATTTCAAGAGGTTTGATGTCCAGTTTTGTTGTCATTGATGTCACAAGGTTGATTTTCCAAAAGTTAAGGAAGTGGTTAAAAGAAAAAGGGTATAATATTTATTTTAAATATTATATACCTAAAGAGGCCTAAAAGGTAGAAGACCCAAGGGAAGAGAAGCAAGTTTAAAAAGAAATAATAATATTATAATATTTTGGGCAAAAGGAAGAGGTGAAGAATAACGAGGTCCAAGGAATCATTAAAAATATATATCCTTGAAAAGACCCATTGAGTAGTTTATAAAGGATTTAATTTAATTTATTTAAATTAAAATATTTTAACCTATGGTTAAAATTTTAATTTAAATAAACAAATTCAAATGGGTTGACGTGTTTAAGTGCAAAGGACAAGATATAAGTAGGAAAATGATTTTATTTCCAAATGATAATGCTATTTGATGATAAAAGTTGAGATAATATTCATGCGCTGCATTGTGGAAGGGAGAAGAGTATATTAATTTGATTTTTAATTAAAAGAGGTGGACATTGGTTGAAATTTGCATGACATGACTAAAACATTCGATAACACTGGGTAGCGTAGACGGTGGTCGAAGGTTGGCTAAGCGCTCATGAAGGGGAGGTCATGGTTTCAAATCCCACGTGTTTTATTTTGGCAAAGGAGGAAGAAGAATTTTATTTTTTCCAAAATCCATGTTGAGGTATTAGTAAGGGAGCATGGACTTGGGTTCACGTGTGGGTGTGTAGCATAGGTGGTAGCTTATCCTTGGTATAAGGAACTGCGATGGCGTTGGTCGTGGGTTCAATTTTGGATGTAGTTGAAGACATGTGCAATAACCCTTTTGTGATGTGGGCCAAGATTATAAGGTATGCACATTTTATTTTAAATTTGTCAAGGTTTGGAAGGCGCAAATAATATAGAGGCCATGTGATAATTGTAAAGGGCATATGTGGAATGCATAGGGAGTCATAAGGATAGTTGAAAAATATTTTATTTGTTGCTTAGAAAAGTAAATAAAAAGAATTGGAGTTTATAAGGTGTTAACAAAGGAATTTTATTTTTATGTGTTGAGTGTTAGTTTGAGAATTTTAGATTTTATAAGGTGTTAACAAAGGAACTTCATTGTTATGTATTGAATATTATTTTGAGAAGTTTGGATATTATAAGGTGTTAACAAAGGAACTTGATTTTTATGTATTGAATGTTAATTTGAGAAGTTTGGAGATTAAAATGTATTAAAAAAGGAACTTTGTTTTTATGTTTTGAATGTTATTTTTAGAGTATTGGAGATAATAAGGTGTATTTGAGACTTGATATTTTGTTGTATATATTGAATGGTGAAATAATTGTTGAGGAGAATATTTGTGTGGAGTTTTTGAGATAGACAATTGCTATCTAACCTAGAATTGGCAAAGGGAATTTGATTGTGAGTAAGACAGGTTTTGAAGACATATCTCCATCAAAGAAAAAAGGTATGGGAACATCATATTTTGTTTGAAATATTGGAATGAATGTTGTGAAATACAAGGTGGAGTGAAAAGGATTGTTTGATAAGCATTGTTGGAAATATTGAGTGAATTATTATATGCTTCATTGGTGAATGTTTAGAGAACATTTGAGATAGAGATTGAGGACTATTTGAGTTAGGTTTTGAAACCCACTTTGTGCACCTTCTTTGAAGAAGTATGAAAACACTTTTTTAGGGTTTATGAGAAAGTTGTGTTTCATTGATTGAATGAATGAGTGAAATTCTTGAGCATTGGTTTTGAGTGATATTGAAAGTGATTCTGCAAACTTTAGAAACTAGATTTGTGAAAGTGACAGAATTAATGATTGAGTAGAACATATTGAGTTTTTGATAGAGTACATCATTCTCTATATGTTCTAGAGGTTAAACGAATTTTGAGTAGAATATGTCTAAACTGCTTCAAGTTAAAGGAATTACTTTGAATATTAGACAAAACAATTGATAACATTATGTGCAAGATTTGAGATTGATTGAGCATATCTTGTGAGCTATTTTGAGCATGTGTTTGAGCAGATTTGAGTAAGATTTTGTTAAATCTTAAGGATATATTTGAGTAAGATTTTGTGAAAGCTTAAGGATAGAGTTGAATAAGCTTTTGTGAAAGCTTGTAGGGATATTTGAGTAAGTCTTGGTGAAGACTTGAGATAATATTGAGCAAGTTCTTGAGAGGACTTCCAAAAAAATTTGGACAAGTCTTGGTGAAGACTTGAGAGCATATTGAGCATGTTCTTGAGAGGACTTGTAGACATATTTGAGACAAGTCTTGGTGAACACTTGAGAGTAGATTGAGCAAAGTTATTGAGTGGATCTTGGTGAAGACTTGTGAGCATATTTGATTGATTGATTTATTCAAGCTTTGTGTTAAGGCTTGGGGTAAATCTAAGCAGATTTGATTTATGATTGGATCAAGCTTTGTGTTAAGGCTTGAGGATAGATTTGAGGATAGATTTTGGTACATATTTGAGAGCATATTTGTGCTAGACCTGAGATAGAGTTAGAGCATATTTGTACTAGACTGAGGACAATGTTTGGTGCAGATTTAAGATAGAGTTGAGAGTAAGCTTTGGAGGTGATAGAGTAGATGGTAGTAGTCTCTAGTGGATAGAGATCCATTAGCTAGGTTAGTGAGGACATAGGTCTTCTAAGTGAGGATAGAGGTCTTCTGTGGAGAGAGATCCACAAGCTAGTGCAGTGGGGGCAGTAATCTTCTAGAATATCACCATCCAGAGTAAAGGAGAAATATTTCTCCAGTGGATAGAGATACATGAACTAGAGCAAGGGGAAAGTGTTCTATTGTGGAGTGTGATCCATGAAGTAGCTAGGAAGATAAAGTTATTTTATGGAGAGAGATCCATGAACCAGTTGAGGAGAAAGAGTTCTCTTGGGTCAAGTTCCATAAACTAGAGAAAAAGGGAAAGATTTCTCCTATGGAGAGAGATCCACAAATTAGAGCATTAGGGGATTGGTGTCTCCTTTGGATAGAGGTCCATAAAAATTGTAATAGGGAAGTGATTCCCAAGAGGATTTTTTGAGAAAATTTAGTAGAAATATTTTCTCCGTGGAGTAGCCCACATTGGGTGAACCATGTTAAATTGGTGTCTCTATTGTGTGTGATGATTTATGCATTGCTTTGATTACTGCTATTGATATTGCCATTGATAATATTGGATAATATTGTTTGAAAAATAAAAGTAAAATTTGGTATTATACTATTCCCCCCTCTTAGTATAAGCTTGTGTTCTTCAATTTCCATGCAAAACCACACAATGGTAGATCCAATTTGCCAAGATGCAACAAATTTTAGGCTTATAATGGCAATAGTGATCCCTTGTGTCTCTCCCTAATCTTATTGACCTACCATGGATATGATACCACTATTATATTTTTATAATGTGGGCTATGGGAGAATGCAATCATTGGATGAAAAATAAGCAAAAATGTAAGATGCTAAAATATGCTATTAATGGAAAGTGAATAAATGATTCAATGCAGTATGGAATGAACACTCCAATACTAATACTAAAGAACTACATTGTACTCCCTCACCAATATATATGGTGATCTACCCAATATACCTACTACTACCTACAATGATATATAATCACTCACTATGAGGCCCTTTGTATAGAAATATGGATTGCTTACCTAGTTGTACAAGGGGACACCTTGCATATTTACAACTTGCACATAGACATTTGTGCATTTATTATATTACTTGAAGTAACTAGCAAGCTACCCCATAAATTAATATACTACTCGAGTTATGTACCAATGGTGGTACACTTATATGACCTAAATTATGTAACATACTCTAAAAGGTACCTCAAAATACTCCTCCATTATTTTAGAATATGAATTTCAATTTCCAAAGAGTATACCATCAATGGATAAACATCCAAATAATGGAGGGGTACTAGATCCCATTGCTAATTAGAATCAACCTAATACCATAGTCAATATTTTAGATTTGGCCTTAACTAATTGGTGTAGAGTGCATTTCACTACACACAGTGAAAATAGTTTTCCTAAGTTCAAAATACATTTAGATATACTTTAGAAGGAAATGGAAAACATGGAGATAATACCTAACGAAGATAATAGAAATCAATGAAGCACTAGTAATATAACAATATTAGTAGTAGAAACTTTTGAATCATCAGAAGGAGATGAAGAAGGTTACAATGGATTCTTAAAGGAAGAAGTACAAACCTATGGGTAGTTCAAGTAAGGAAAACATAATTATGTTCTCAAAAGTAAAGGGAAAATGTCAATCACTTCCTTTGCTACACCTAATTATACTTCCATTCATCCTAATGCACAATCCAACAATAATTCCAATCCACCTAAGGCTAATGTCCTATCACAACCACACAAAGGTTTAGAACAAGATAAATCCACATATAAAATTGTAGATGAATTGTAGAAAACAAAAGCAAACATATATTTATTTGAAGTTGCCTAGCTAATTGACCAAGGAGAATTGTTAATTAAAGTATTTAGTGATCAAAATAAAATTGAATCCAAGAAAATCATGGATGCCCAATTTTTATCATTAAAAGACAAAGGAGAATCCCCTACTTTCCTCTTGACTATTAGGATTTTTGGTAATAATTTGCACAATTATCTTGATTACTCAGGAGCCTCAACTAATGTCATGTTGCACTTTTTTTACCAAAAACTAGGTTTAAAACTTACTCCTTCTAATCAAGTAGTAGTTCAACTGGATAAAATAGAAGTTAACATGGTTGGTGTACTTAATATTTTTAGAATGTAGTGGGTGGGGTTATAATTGAAGCTATTAAGTAGTTTCAAAAGAGTCATTTTATTTCAAAGGATATTAATTCTACATTCTTAGATATTTTTCCAAAAGTAGTTGGAGCTAACTCTTTCTCGTACTTTAAATATATTAGTTTTTGCAACACCATTTAGAAAATTTTATCAAATACTCTTGTAAATAGAATCAAGGTGGTGCTCCTTTTTATAATTGAGCCCCATAAGGAGATTTGTCAAAGGAAGTAAAATTTTAGATGGTATTATCACTATCCATGACATTATCCCTTCACTTGATAGAAGTGGGGAAGAAGGGATGCTCCTAAAATTAGATATGAATAATGCTTATGACAGTGTCTCTTGGGACTTCCTTATTAGAGTTATGAGAAGTTTTTCTTTCCATTATAATTGGGTTGATCTCCTAAAATCCTAATTGTCTTCATCCATGTTCTTAGTTATGGTAAATGGTTAAACTATGGATTACTTTCCAAGAAAAATAGGCCTTAGGAAAGGGGACCCATTATCCCCTTATCTATTTATAATTTTAGCTAAGGATCTTGGGATATCTATAAAAAAATCTAGTTTTGACAAATGTATAAGTGGTATAAAGCTTGCCTCTACTATTAATATCATCTCTGATTAGCAATTTTTTAATGCCACTTTTATCACCACTAAGGCTTCAATCCCACATGCTAGATTTTTAAGAGCTATTGTAGAGAGATATGAGATTTTTGTAGGTCAAAACCATCTTTGGTAAAATCAAGAACTATGTTTTTGATACTTTGGATATTATACAACAAAATATTGCTTAATTTTTTTATTATGGGATAGGTACCCTTCCAACTACTTACCTAGGAATGTTTATTTTGAAAGGGGGAGTGAAGAAAGAGGTGTGGAAAGGGTCTCTATTAAACTAGTTAGTTGGAAAGAGAATTTGATAAGCTAGATATGAAATCTTAGTTGGTGAAATATTTTCTCCAAAGCATTCGAGTTTTTTTCCTATCTCTCTTTATGATGCTTGCTAAGATTTGTGATAAGATTGATCAAATCCAAATAAATTTCTTGTGGTCAAGTTTAGAGGAAAATAAATTAATTCCTTTTGCGGCATGACATCTTGTTTTCCAAAATAATTAGGGTGGATGGATATATCTACGAAAAATCAAAGAGCGAAATACAACCCTATTAGGGAAAATAATATGTAAACTAGAAAATACGGAAGATGTTGTTTGGGTTAATATTATTTAAGCTAAAAACCTTAAGGATACTAACTTTCTAGTAGAAACATACTTTCCCATGGGTTCAAACCTTTGGAAAAATTTATAAATTATGAGATATTTCCTATGAAAGGGAAGCATATGGAGGATTAATAATGGCAAACATGTTCACTTTTGGAATGATGTTTGGCTGAGAATGTTTTACATTAAGGAGGATATGGAATTGGGATTCCTTGAGTAGGATTTATTTAAATATTATAGAATTTGGGTTCATGATTACATAAAGTGGGAGAATGGTAGACCATTATGGAAAAACATCCATGTTGATGGGCAAGATCAAAGGAAGTTTCAATTGGATAAGAGGTTAAATGGATTGTTGTAAGTTTATACCTAGAAGAGGAAATATGTTGAGGATTCTAGGTGGTAGTATCATTATAAATAGGGGCTCTATATAATTAAATCAGGTTATCAATTTCTCCAAAATGAAGAAATGGGATGGCTACCATTCTCTAAGGTGTGGTAGTATCCCTAAAATTTCTTTCTTCTACTGGCTAGTTATCCAGAATAAAAATTTGACTTTGGACAACTTAGCAAAATGAGGATTTCATATTCCTAATCATTATAGTATTTGGTAAATAGAACTAGAGAATGCCAATCACCTCCATATTCATTGTCATTTTGTGTGGGAATTCCTTTTAGTTATTCTAATAAGGTTTTGAATAGATTGGATTTTACCATATTCCTTAGTGGATATTTACCTACAATGGTGCCCACCCTTTAAAAGCAAAAGACTACAAATGCTTTGGAACCTTAGTCTTCCTCATGTTTTATGGGGAGTCTAGAAGGAAATAAATGGATGTATCTATAAAGAGAATAAAAATACAACATGCTAGTTGCAGATAAAATCATTCTATTAATCAAAGAAAATGAGGAGATTATAAATTGGAAAAGAATTAAAGAATCAAAGCAAGAAGGTAGAATTTAAAAGGAATTAAATTTATCTCCTACTAATGGCAAGGATATTCCTACTTCAAACAATGCTAGAGAAAAATATAAATAAAATCCTCCTCCTAAATATTGGCTTAAGCTAAATTTTGATGGAGCCATAAAAGGTAACCCTAGCCCTATAGGTGCTAGAGGGATAATGAAGGATGAGAATGGTAAGAGTATAAGAAGTTTTTCTAAAGCTTTTGGAACCTAATTAAGCCATTTTTATGAAATTTAGTGCATTCAACAAGTAATTAAGCAATTGAATGAGCTCCAATCCAAGAAAGGTATCATTAAAAAGCATTCCCTCAATGTGATCAAAAAGCTGGAAAAAAGTTCAAATGCCAACTAGAATAGTGCTAACATGTTAGAGGAAGCCTTTGATTGAATACATGGAAAAGATAGAGTTTACTCACATATATAGAGAAGGAAATAATGGGGCCAATTATATGGTAGATTTGAATATTTCTTAGAATGGGATTCATGTCTAGGATCAAGATTTCCCTTGTAAAATTATTCTAATTTGCAAGAATGAAGAAAAATCTAGAGTTTAGGTTTGTTTATGGGATTATTTATTATGCCTTATTATATAGGGTTACTAATGTTTTAATTGGAGAGCTAAAACCGATCCTTAAAGATATGTTGGAATCTAGATTGATACTTAGCCAAATGTTAGCCCATAATTTTGAGGAATATGCCTCCCAGTTGGAAGATATCAAAATAAGAATGAGATCTATGGCTAGTGGGTATGTCTAATATTATGTTTTTTAGATCTCTTTCCAAGTTCTTATGGTCATTTTGTTCTCTTAGGCTTAGATTTTTTAAAGTATTGGTAGACTACTAATATTTGCTAATTGTTGTACTTTATATTGTTTATTTTGAAAGTGTGATTGCTTAGTGTGTATGGTTTTTCTCTTGTAAAAGGTTTGGAGCTCTTTTCCAAATCCCTTATTCTACCCTTACCAAAAAAATTTAAGGATAGACGAACAAAACCCAGAATATTTGTTTAAACTATAATTTTAGATAGATAAACTAGTGCTTAATAATAATAATTAATATAATCACATGCATAAACAAATTTAGAAATTTATTTTATAGGTTATCTAAAGTATGCATCAATATAACTTATGGAGCAACAACATAATTTTATAATAATTAACGATAAATAATCTTTAAAAATACTAATGATGGTTGTGAGAAGATTTTTTTAGATTATTTCTCAATAATTGAGATCTAGATTGAAAATACAACTATTAATATTATCTTAGATTATTAAAAGAGTACCTTTAATTAATGCATTAATAACAATATTTTTCATATATATATGAATTTATAATGTTCCATTTGAATAGAACAAGGATGATACTTCCATCCATATAAAATGCAACAAATCCCAACCATCAAAGAATATTTAAAATGACTTAAAAGAAGTAATATAGCTAAAAACTATGCTATACATTGTTTCAGTAATTTCTACAAGATTGTAGTGCACCTTTCAACTTTTAACTACTCAAATGAATCATTAACTATTCTTGTCTACTTATATTTTATATACTACACATTTTAACGTATAAGAAAAATACCCTAAATTTTCAATAGGCCTACTTAATATGATTTTTTAATTCATAATTATAAAAGTTTCCATACCACAAATTTAAAGTAGTAATCCACTACAAATTTAAAGAAAATAATAATATTTTTAAAATTAATTTTTTATTTTTTTAACAAGTTAATTTACACTTTACCCTAATTTGTGTTTATGTCATTAGAAAGAGAATCCAAGAAGTTCTATCCCACAAAATATAAATAAATGCTAAACCTACTCTCATTTAATATTGAAACTAAATGGAATGGTACTCTATTATATATATATATATATATATATATATATATATATATATATATATATATATATATATATATATATATATATATATATATATATATTAAGAATTATAAATTGATAAATAATTAAACCCATCAAAACAAAGCTACTATAGAGCATAGTAGTAAACCTGGGAGATTAGTTTCTCCATGCATGGGTTGACTATTCAATCAATTTAAACTAAAACTCAAATAATTTTTTTTTACAACTAAATTTGTTTTAACTATTTAATCAATCTAAACCAAAACTCACTTTTTCCTTGTTTGTATTTGGGTATTTCAAAATCGAAAACATTAACCATTGTCCTATCCCACAAAAACTAAATAAATGCTTAACCTACTATCATTTTAACTTCAAATAAAATATAGTAATATTCATCTATCTATCTATCTATCTATCTATATATATATATATATATATATATATATATATATATATATATATATATATATATTATATACCATCGAAACAAAGTTGCTATAGAGCATAATAGTAAATTAGGAGATTAGTTTCTCCTTGCTCGAGTTGACTGTTCAATCAAATTAAACTAAGACCCAAATAAAATTTATTTACAATTAAAGTATTTTTAATCCATCAATCAATTTAAACTAAAACTCACTTTACCCTAGTTTGTATTTAGGTCTTTAGAAAAATATTCCAAAACCTTAACCACTATCATATCTCACAAAATCTAAAAAAATGCTTAACTTGCTTTCATTTTTATTTGAAACAAAATGTAATAATATTTTAAAATACATAAATTTTAATAGTTATAAACTAATAAATAAAGAAACCCATCAAAACAATGTTGGTACAATGTAGAATAGTAAATTGGAAATTAGTTTATCCTTGCCTAGGTTGATTGTTAAATCAATTTAAACTAAAAATAAAATAAAATTTATTTACAACTAAAGTATCTTTAAATATTCAATCAATTTAAGACCCATGTTGGATAGTGTGGTTTTAATTCCTTAGGTTTTCATTTAGAATACCCAAGTTCAAACCCAAATAAGGGGGGGGTGAGAGCTCTCATAAAAACCTATATAAACTTAAATTTATGAGGACATAAGGATGGAACAGAGTGAAAGGGGTGCAAATCTTAAGTTTGGTCAAGGGTTGTAGGAAGAGGGTTGTTTGCAACCTGCTTGTTGTACTTAGAGGATATGGGGATGAAATAAATTGAAATGGGTTTAAATCCTAGGTGTAGTCAAGCATTGTAGAAAGAGGGATGTTTATAGCCTGCTCATTGTACTCAAGAAGATATTATCCAATCTTTAGTCGATGAGAAGGCATATTTGGTCAAAAGAACCATCTCTCAAGGATATTTGGATTCATGGGTGGATCTTGTTAGCTTTTGATAATAAATTCTTAATGTAAAATAATCACAAGATAAAAAAAATAAGAATGCTATAGAAAATATAAGATAATGGTAATATTCTAAACATATAAAACTAATGAATAAATTTTGCAACTACATAGAAAAATACCATTAAAAATTCTCATAAAAATAGTATTTTGATATAAAATGGAGATCTTAAATACTTCAAACTTCATACATGCTCAATCTACATTGTGTCTCTTCATTACTCTTTCACACTCACATATAGACCTATATATATAATGGAATGTGACTCTTCATATAGAGTATTCTTGTCCTTCACTCTTCTTTATACACTTCACTTTCTTATTCTATGGACTCATGTGAACATGGACTATTATGCACATTTACACCATTAAATACTTTTCACACTCTAATAATACTTGTGCATTTATTACATTGCATAAAGTAAATACTCACACTCATAATCTAAAGATATACCCAAGGTGGTACATTAGCATATACCAAATAATTTAATATATTACAATAGACCTTTCTAATAAACATATGCTCTCTATCAAAATTTTGGAGGATTAATTTGGGTTCCATTTGATTGATCATAAAGCCTAAACAATTATCTACAAAATCAGGGGTAAAATACTAGGCCTAGAGAAGTTCAAAGGATACACTAAACTTTTGTGGTCTAGTAAATTCCATGTAACTTTGCTACACAAAAATTTCTTTTCTTTTTTAGTTTTCTAATTTAGAAAATAGATATTGGGTAATATATTATAGATAAAATTGGTTTTTCACATAAATGGGTGTCTATATATAACTTTGAACTCCTAGTTTCAACCCCCTTACAAAAAAAGTTGATAGCTTCCTAGTCTAGATGAATCTATATGCTCTCCCTATGGAGTTTTGGGGAGAGAAGATATTTGCCAAAATTGGTAATTCTATTGGTGCATTCTAGTATATGGATACCCAAATAGAGGATTTTTTTTCCAATAAAATTAACATGAGTAAAGCAATATTGGTTTTTTGGATGGATGTTTATGTTCCTTGACCTTAATCCATTACTATCTCCTCAATAAAAGGGTAGTAGATCCAAAATATAGAATATGAAAACTTCTCCCTAAGATAAAAACTTCTTAGTTATCTCATCATGCTTTGATTATACCCTGATGGAGGGAAAAACCCTACACATAAATGATCCCGAACCTCCAAATTGTTTAAATCACAAGGAATAAGCTCATCCTCTATCGCACAATTGTTTGATAGGAATCAAGTGAGAAATAGAAGACAACCTCAAAAGGAGAATTTAAATTAGATCATTGATAAAAGTCATATGGTTACTAAAGACCATCTAGTTAGTTCCATGGAAAATATTAACATCTTAGATAGTATTTGTAAGCTAATTATGAAATAATTAGTGATTGTCAATTTTCTAAAAATAAGATCATACAAAATGTGTTACAAATAGATATTATCTCAAGAGATTCAAGTTTAAAAATGCATTCTCAAATATTATCGCTTTTAAGGAGAAAGAACCCATTCTATAGAAGAAAAAAAATAAAAAAGGAGTTGATTGTGGAAACTTAGCAGTTTGATGAAAATGGAGAATATGTTAGTATCTTTGATAGAAATAAAAAGCTGGATATGTTGTAATTAACTTGTTAAAAATTTAATAAGAGTAATGTAATATATTTTTTTTGTAATAGGAGTGGCCCCAAATAGAAGCCATGCATAGCTTATTAATTAAAAAACTATTCAATCAATTTAAACTAAAACTCACTTTACCCTAATTTGTATTTAGATCTTGAGAAAGAGAATTCAAGACCTTACACATTGTCGTATCCCATATAAACTAAATAAATGCTTAACCTAGTATCATATTAGTTTGATACGAAATCTAATAATATTCTAAAATGTATATAAGCTTTAATAATTATAAACCTAAAAATAAAAAAACCCATAAAAAAAAACCTACTATAGAGCATAATAGTAAACTATGAGATTAGTTTCTCCTTTATTGGGCATATTTTTTAATCAATTTAAACTAAAACTCACTTTGCCTTAGTTTTTATTTAGGTTTTTAGAAAGAGAATGCAAGACCTTAACCATTGTCCTATTCCACAATAAATAAATAAATAAATGCTTAATCTACTATTACTTTAATTTGAAATTGAATGTAATAATTTTCTAATATATATATATATATATATATATATATATATATATATATATATATATATATATATATATATATATATATATTATATATTAAAACTAATAAATAATGAAACCCATTGAAACAAAGCTACTACATAATAGTAAACTACGATATTAGTTTCTCCTTGATTGGTCTAACTGTTCAATCAATCTAAACTAAAGTTCAAATAAAATTTATCTACAACTAAATTATTTTTAATTGTTCACTCAATTTAAACTAAAATTCATTTTATCCTAGTTTGTATTTAGGCCTTTAGAAAGAGAATCCAAGTCATTATCCATTGTCCTATCCCACAAAAATTAAATAAATGCTTAAAGCACTATAATTTTGATTTGAATAAAATGTAATAATATTATAATATAATATAAATTTTAATAATTATAAAATTATAAATAATGAAATCCATTGAAAAAAATCTTCTATGGAGCATAATAGTAAACTAGGAGATTAGTTTCTCCTTGCCCGAGTTGACTATTCAATCAATTTAAACTAAAACTCAAATAAAATTTATTTACAACTAAAGTATTTTTAATTTGTTTACCCAACACAACTGGAGTTTATTTTGGCAACAAGGAACAAGATTCGAACCCACAGAGAGGCATAAAAAGTTACCGATTCCTCTAGTATAATAATAATAATAAATAAATAAAACTATTCAATCAATATAAACTAAAACTCACTTTACCCTAGTTTGCATTTAGGTCTTTAGAAAGAGAATACAAGACCTTAACCACTGTTCTATCCCACAAAAACTAATTAAATGCTTAACCTATTATCATTATAATTTGAAAAAATATATAATAATATTCTAATTATAAACTAATATATATGGAAACCCATCAAACAAACCTACTATGGAGTAAACTAGGAGATTAGTTTCTCCTTACTCTGGTTGACTGTTAAATCAATTTAAACTAAAACTCAATTAATTTTTTTTTATAACTAAAGTATTTTTAATATTTCAATCAATTTAAACTAAAAATAACTTAGCTCTAGTTTGTATTTAGGTCTTTAGAAAGAGAATCCAATACCTTAACCATTATTCTATCTCGTACAAACTAAAAAATGCTTAAGTTGCTATCATTTTAATTTAAAACAAAATGTAATAATATTCTAAAACATATATAAATTTTAATAATTTTAAATTGGAAGAGGCTACATTAAATACCTTTATCATAGTTTCAGAATCCAAGTCAACAAATATTATGAAGATTAATGAGGGTTTCAAAGGTGGTTCTGTGAAGGTTTCATTTATGGGTTGAGCGCATGCGATGATAGAGGTTGTTTTTGGAGAATTTCTTTTTTGTTGTTTTTTCCCAAGATAAATGCTAGATATGTTGCAGGATACCCATGATGGGTTAGCAATTTTTTATTCAACAAATATTTATGCTACGAACTTGATTGAAAATTACTTCCAATTTTCTTCTTGAGGTTAAAGTGAAAATTACACCTTTCCTCAACATTTGAGGCATGCATTAAAAATACCCAAAAATAATTTTCAAGCTATAGATCAAATAAGAGAATCCTCCTTAGTAAAATAAAAATGGTTCAGAACTCAAGCGATCTCTTTTCTAAGGAATGCCCCTAAGACAAATCCACTATGGAAACCCCCAACAATAAATTTTAGGGATTCCCTTCATGGTGTAAAATCCTAGACTAATGCTAATATAAATATTAAGGCATCTCATAAACCTCAAAGAATTCCTAATATTGTCTAAGAGTAGCTAATGGAACCCCAATTATTAATCTAAAAAAGGGTGACATTGAGGATGACATAAAAGATTTGGAAATAAGAGTAATCTTTTGTAATTTCTTGGATTTTCACCTAAGACTCTCTAATTTCAAAGTATGGGCTGCAAAATACTAGAAAAAATGAGGTAAATTAAAAATATCTATTTATCCCAGTGGTTTTTTTTTTTGTTTTTGCTAATGATGAAGATAAAGAGAAAATATTTGAAGGGATCCATAGATATTTGGAAGGGTAGGGTTTTCATGAAGCCTTGGAACACTAAATTTAAAGTCAAAGAAAATATACCTTCTATAGGATCTGTGGGTTAGACTCTTTGGCTTTGAAATCGAATTTTAAAATATGACAATATTTTCTATAATTGGAAACTCCCTTGGAAATTTCATTATGACTATTGACTATACACACAAATTTAAACACAATATTTATGCTTGAATTTATGTCTTAATAGATTTTGACAAATCCCTTCCATAAAATATCTCATTACAATTTGGAGAGGAAACTTGAGAGCATGTTGTGGACTATGAGAACATTCCTTTCTATTACTTAATATACCATGAGAACATTCCTTTATGTCCAAATAAGATTTCAAATTAAAAGAAATAGGAAACAAACTTAGAAGGTTTCCAAATACCTAAGAAGAAGAACACAAAATAAAATTATTTATGAAGGATCAAGCGATGTTGTCAACCAATATGTTTGTAATTATTTCTACAAATAACCTCATAGGTAACGAAGATGACATGATGAAATCATAAGTATTAGAAATTTTTTTTAAAGATGCAGGGAAGGACTCAAAGACAAACTAGAAAATCAAAGGTTTTCAATAGAAAAATAAAGGAGAAAACATAGACAAGAAGAACAATATTTTAAATGCTAAAACTTCAAATAATTAAGAACCCAAAATAGACTTTTTGAACCCTCCAATAGAACTTTGGTTGTGTATACACATACTTCAAGGTTAGAAGCTATCCCGTATTGAATTGGGGCAAGACAATAAATAGGAAAAAATAATTAATATGGACACTAACCAAAAGGTAGGTCACAAGACTAAACAACATAATATGGTAAAATAAGGTGAAAAACATAAAGAGAAAGGTAATATTAATTCCCTTACCAACATATTTTTCCCTATTATTAATAAATATCATCACTTGGAATATGATAGGGCTCAAAGTAAGTCTTTCAAAACAAAATGAAATTAGAAGAATGATTTAGATAGACCAACCACATCTAGTTCTCGTTTAGTAAACAAAGATATCTATAGGAAAAATGGAGTCTATTGCAAGTAAAATTTTCTCGATAGGAAAATTGGTTTCTCTTAGCTCCCATGGGGCTTCTGGTGGTATTCCTTTCCTCTAGGACACAAAAGAGATCATTATTCACCATATGGTTGGTATTTGGGACTCTTGGCTATGGCTACACAAAGTAGACAATCTAACCAATGCTTTACTTGACTATTTTTTCTCCAATTAATTTGGAGGAAAAGTAGAGACAATGGAAGGATATAATTTATATTATATCAAATTTTCTTGAAGCATGGGTCTTTATTGAAGGATACTTAAATATCATCCTCTCATTCTAAGAGAAGAGGGGGTAAATAGGAATCTAGACAAGAGCTCAGACTTCATGAGGGAATATATTGCAAACCTTCACTATATGGACATCTAGCCATATAATGGCCTCATGAGTGGGTATAATAGAAGGTAAGTATTTTAACATGGAAAATTTTGATAGGTTCTTCTTCTCTAACAATTTCTTAATCCATGGTCATATTACTAAGATGAAAAATTTTAACAATGTTGGTTTAGATCATTTGTTAGTCATGGTTGAAATGTGTAAAACCAAAGTAAATTTTTTTCCCTTATAATTTTCATTAATGTGTCTTAGAGATAGTTCCTTCAAACCAAAAGTATGGCAATAGTGGCAGCAAAGTAAACCAAGTTATGGAACTAATATGTTTTGTTTCACCAAAAGGTTGCAATACATCACATCCAAAATCAATATTTTTAATTGGAAAGAGTTTGGAGACATCAAGAAAAAGAAACAAGAAGTGATTTCTCAACTTGAAGATTTGAATCATGAAATCCATTTAGATATCCTTATTGAGAGTAGAAGTATTAATGAATTTAAACTCACAATGTAATTGGAGGAATGGGAAAAAAAATATCTCTTTGAATAACATAATTTTATACTAAGAGGGGGGTGAATAGTATAATATAAAACTTTTCACTTTTCAATCCAAATGATAATAACAATAATATCAATGTAGTAAATGAAATAATGCACAAATCATCACACATATGAGGTACATAGATTTAACGTGGTTCAGATATATTCTACCTAGAATTATTTTACCTTCATGAACATATAGAGAATGATATGCACTAAAAAAATTCCCAATATGTTCTTCACATTTATTAAGTCTATCGCTTTCACATGTTTCATATTTATTACATAAAAAGGTAGCTTTAGTCTAGCACTAGATAACTGACCTGGTAATTGTTGAGTTCCACCTTCACTTCAAAACCAATCATAACATACAAGTATGTCCTTCTCATCTACTCCCAAAATTAGTTATCAACAATGCATAAATTTACTCATAAATATGATCTATAACCTTTGCACATTTATTCCCAATTTCAAACAAAACCAATGCACAACCAATTATTTTTTTATACCTCTAACCATATGACAATAAAAATATTTTCCTCATACAAAACCATCTTGAGAAAGGATTTAAATCACCATACCTCTAAATCTACCACAATGATGATAATCTTCTTTCACATGTGGTTTCCAAACCTGTCTTGCCAAAATTAATTTTCCTTTATTTTACCACTCAAAAATAGGTTAGCATATCTCTTTTTATTTTCTTGATAAGATGTCAAATAAATCACATTAAAAACCCTTATCAAAGATATGCACAATAAAGCTTAAAAATAATATCTTATACCTCCCTCACAATATAAAGCTTTATTAAGAAAACTCAAACCCTTATAACTCCTTTTATTAATTTCCAACAATGAAATATCACACTAACATAAAACCCTTATAACTCCTATTTATTTCCAACAATGAAGTCTCACACTAACTTAAAAACCTTATTTCACCCTTTTATTCACATGCAAAAATTATAACCTTAAACTTATACCAACGACCCTTAAAAACCTTATTTCACCCTTTTATTCATATGTAAGAATTATAACCTTAAAATTAAACCAACGATTTATCTTATCCACCTTTATCAAATTTAATAAAAAAAATTAATACCTTGCACCGTCATGAATCGTTCCACTGACTCAATAATTGTAGTGCTTTCCCAAGCGCTTGTAACCAACTACGCTACCATGGCTGGTGGAACAAAATGGACACGCAAATTATTTAACCCAATATCTACCTCAATATTTCTCTTCTAAATTTTTAGGATAGTATCTAGACTGCACTTCAACACTTGCAATCACCTCACACAAAATTGTCATCTTGATCTTTTCAATCGAAACAATGCATACCCAAATGATGTTTGGTACACTTATTCTTTCATAGATAAAAACCAAGAACTATTTAGGTCTTCTATGCTCTCCTTTTACCAAACAATAAATAAAAATATAAGCAATTTGTGCTACCTTCATTTGCTGCCATCCACACTGCAATTGCTATCTCTCACACTTACATTGCTATTATTTCACACTGTAATTGATGTTCTCCACACTGCACTCATTGCCTCTTACACTGCAATCACTATCTCTCACACTACAATAACTACTCTCCACATTGCACTCACTGCTTCTTACACTGCAATCACTATCTCTTACCATGAAATCACTATCTCTCTCACTGCAATTATTACCTCTCACACTGTAAAATAGTAATCAATCAATGCATCTCATTTTCAATTGTTGTTCTTTATGTTGCACTTCAAGTGTTACCATCTTAGTAAAAATTTTTGTAGCGTTTACCTTGGAGTATGTCTTCGTTTCACAAAAACTACAGTCAATATTTCACAAGGATATCTGACTTAATTCCACCGTACCTTTATTTGTAAAGCTACCGTGAGACATTTTCAATAGTATCTCTCTTAAGTCTGTTGTCTCACTCTATGATGCATGTCTTTGTTCACCCAAATCCTGTGCAACCTTCGTAATTGTTTTACCTCGCTCAAATATGTCTTCTCTTGCCTCTACGATATCGCCAAATTGCGTAACAATTTTTTATTTTAAAGGCCATACAAAAATAAATTTTCATCCTTCATTTATATGTCATTTTTACTTTTTTCTTTGACGCCTAAAAGTTGCCTTGAATTTAAATTTTAAATTTTATCCAAAATGTTGGTGCCTTTTTCCTTTTCAAGAAACTTTGGGTTTTAATATTTATATTAAATATTATAAAATTATCTTTTAAACCCTTAAATATTTCAATTTTTTTATTTAAATATTTCAAACTTATGGCCCAACCTTTGTCCTTATCTTTATAAACCTTTGCCCTTATTTTTAATTTTTTTTTATCCCAAGCCTTTAAAACTTATCTTTATAATATTTAAATATGATATTTAATGATTATAATCCTTTATTTTGAGATATACCTTGCCTTGAATAATTATCCATTGTTTTCTTTGTCCAACCTTGTAAAATTCTCATCCTTGAAGAATATTTCTGCCTTGAATACCATGCACTCTTTGACATCAATGATAACTCAATATTTCCAACAATATCCCCCTTTGTCATTGATGTAAACCCTATTAAAAAAAATTATACTACAACTAGATTCCAAATATGCTCTCTCTAACAAGATGCTCCCCCTCACTTAATTCTCCCCCTTTGACATCAATGGAAAAGGGCTCCTTGGGGATAAAAATAAGACACTTAGCACAACACCCTCACCACCTCATTTTATTGAGGTGATCAATTATGGGATGGGAGTGAAACTCCAAAATTACTATGCTTCTCTTCTTATTTCATTTTCTTTCTCCAAACTTTGGAGATCATACCTCTTTGAATATTTTGAGCATCCTTTTTATTGCCTGTATTTGTATTTGGAAGTTTTGGGAAGATTGTTCTATACCATCTAGATTTATACCCAAAATTATTGTAATTGAAACACATGATGTTGTAGTTCTTGAAATGTGCAAATGAATTGAAGTTTCTCTTAGTGAAGTCATAATCATTCTTACCATGAACCCTGCAATGTATAGCTTTGTGACCAAAATTATTACATGATAAGCAATAACCCTGGAAGAAGTATTCATCTTACCTTGGAGGATATGGTCACATGATTCTTTCTTTTCTTGATGGTGCATTTTTTTATTTCTTATTGATGTTTCCACTTCTCAACTCATCAGTACATGTCTTAGATTCTTCTTCAAATACCTTCTTTTATGCTTCTATTTCTTTTGAGATTGACTCCTCTTTTTGTACTTATTGACCTTCCTCAAAGCCAAGTCTAGTCTTCATAAATGGAGATCTTTGTGTTTTGATAATATCATCCAAATATTTTGAGCTTTTCCTAAACTAATATATCTTATTATTAATTTTTTCAAGTCCCTTCCTTAGAATGTCAGCTTCATGTTATATTATTTCACATTCTAGCTCTTTTACGTTTAATTGTTTAGCCATACCTTCTTTAACTGTCCTTGCCTCTTCAACCTTAACTTTTAATTCAATGAGATATTGTAGAAGCCTTGCCTTTTTTCTCATCCTCTTGTAATTGAGACTTCAATATTAAGTTTCCCCATTTCAAAACTTCAATATTAACAACAAGTTTCTCTTCCATATGAATTGTGGATTCCTCTTCATATTCTGTAACTTTCTCTTATTCTTGGTGTTAAATAATAGGGGCATCTTATTTTTCTTTTTCTTTGTCTTTGACAATAGGTGCATCTTATTTCTATTCTACTTGGTCTTTGACAACATGAGCATATTCTTTCTCTTCTATGGTCAAAAATATCATTTCTTCTTTTTAACTCTCTAAGAGGCTTTCATCACTGCTACTGTAAGCACTGCTTGCTTATTCAACATAAAATATCTTCTTATGTATTTGAAATATCTTCTTCTCATGCTTACCTTGACCATGCTTAATTTTCTTCTCATGATAGAATTTATTTTCCTTATTTTTCTTGTATTCCTTTTCTTCTTCACTGCTACTATTTTCAGCTTGTGGACAATTAGCTGCATAGTGACCAATGATACCATAACTAAAAAATTTATGTTTTCTTGGATCCTTCTTATTTATTCTTACTAAGTTAGCCTCTTATTCACTGCTACTTTTTTTAGCTTGTGGAAAATTAGTTGCATAGTGACCAATGCTACCACAACTAAAGTATTTGTTTTTCCTTGGATCCTTCTTATTTTTTCTGTCAAATTTAGTCTCTTCTCCACTACTTGATTCTTTACTTGATTATGGTTCTTTATTATTTTCCATTTGTGTTCCTGTAAGATCTTCCTTCAAGCTATTAGGCTTTCATGAAGGAACCCACTTTGATACCAATTGAAGAACACAAGATTATACTGAGAGGGGGGTGAACAATATAAGATCAAAATTTTCACTTTTCAATCCAAATGATAACAACAATAATATCAATGTAGTAAATGAAATAATGCACAAATCATCACATATTTGAGATATATATTTAACGTGGTTCACCCAATGTGGGCTACATCCATAAAGAAATATTGCTTATAAATTTCTCAACAAATTTTGTGGGCTCCAACCCATAGGAGAAACCAATACCCTATTATAATATTTGTGGACACCAATCCATAGGAGATACCAATACCCTCTCAATTTATGTGGACACCACTCCACTCTATTCTGGTTATATGGATACCACTCCACAGGAGACACCAATATCATCTACTTTGGTTCTGTGGGTACCACTCCACTCTATTATGGTTCTATGGATACCACTCCATTCTATTTTTGTTTTGTGGACACCAATCCACTCTATTCTAGTTTTGTGGACACCACTCCATAGGAGATACCAATCCCCTCTATTTTGGTTCTTATCCTCAACTCTGCTCAAAATATATCTTCAACTCTCCTCAAACTCTATCTTCAACTCAGCTCAAACTCTGTCTTCAACTCATCTCAAAATCTGTTTTCAACTTTGCATAAAACAACTACATAACCTTCTCATTAAACCTTCTCAAACCTGCTCACATCTGCTCACAAAATTTCTCAATACTGCTCCTAAAACTGCTCATAAATATGCTCAACAATCTGACCCAAAATATGCTTACAAACATTGCTCATCTACTCCCAAATATTACATAGAAAAACAATGCTCATCTATTTCCAAATATTGCACAATGATATCATCAAGTTATTCACCTATTCTTCAATGTTCTTTCCTCAACTAAAGCAATTCAGACATATTTTACTCGAATTATTTTATCTTTATGAACATATAGAGAATTATATGCACTAAAAAAATGCCCAATATGCTCTTCACATTCATTAAGCCTGTCACTTTCACATGTCTCACATTTATTACATAAAAAGGTAGTTTTAGTCTAGCACTAGATAACTGACTTGTTAATTGCTGATTTTGACCTTCACTTCAAAACCAATCATAATGCACATGTTTTTCCTTCTCATCTACTCCCAAAATCAATTATGAAAAATGCATATATTTTCTCACAAATATGATCTATAACCTTTGCACATTTATTTCGAAATTCAAACAAAATCAATGTACAACCAATAATTCCTTATACCTCCGACCATATGACAACAAAAATATTTTTCTCAAACAAAACCATATTGAGAAAGGATTTAAATCACCATACCTCTAAATCTGCCACAATGATGATAATCTTCTTTTGCATGTGGTTTCCAAACCTATCTTGCCAAAATTAATTTTTCTTTCTTTTACCACTTAAAAATAGATTAGCATATATCTTTTTCTTTTCTTGATAAGATGTCAAATAAATCACATTAAAAATCCTTATCAAAGATATGCACAATAAAGCTTAAAAATAATATCTTATACCTCCCTCACAATATAATTTTTTATAACTCCTTTTATTAATTTCCAATAATGAAATATCACACTAACATAAAACCCTTATAACTCCTATTTATTTCCAACAATGAAGTCTCACACTAACTTAAAAATATTATTTCACCCTTTTATTCATATGCAAGAATTATAACCTTAAACTTATACCAACGACCCTTAAAAACCTTATTTCACCCTTTTATTCATATGCAAGAATTATAACCAAAATTATAACCTTAAACTTATACCAATGACCCTTATTTCTCCTATCCACCTTTATCAAATTTAATAAAACAAAAATTAATACCTTGCACCATCGTGAATCAATCCACTAACCTCAAGAATTGTAGTTTTTTCCCAAGTGCTTGTAACCAACTATGCTACAATTATTGGTGGAACAAAAGGGGCATCCAAATTATTTAATGTAGTCTCTACATAAATATTTCTCTATTACTTTTTTAGGTTAGTTTCTATATTGCAGTTCAACACTTGCAATCACCTCACACAAAATATCATCTTGATATTTTCAATAGGTACAATGCATCTGCAAACGATGTTTGGTACACTTCTTATTTTGAAGATAAAAACCAGTATTTGCTTATATCTTCTATGCTCTCCTATGAAATAGTAAATAAAAAATATTAGTAATTTGTGTCACCTTCATTTTCTACCATCCACATTGCAATTTTTTTCTCTTACACTTCCATTTTTCTTTCATACTTTAATCATTGTTCTCCACATTGCACTCTTTACCTCTCACACTGCAATCACTTTTTCTCACACTACAATCATTGTTCTCCACACTACACTCACTGCTTATCACACTGCAATCATTGTCTCTCACAATGTAATTGGTATATCTCTCATTGTAATTGTTTCCTCTCACACTATAAACCAATCATCAATCAATGCATCTCATTTTCAATTGCTATTCTTTATGTTGCACTTCAAGTGTTACCGTCTTCCTCAAATATACCATAGTGTTTGCCTTGGAGGATGTCTTCATTTCACAAAAACCATTGTAAATATTTCACAAGGGCATGCCTTTATTCGTAAATCTATCGTGAGACCTTTTCAATAGTGTCTCTCTCAAGTCTGTCATCTCACTCTGCGATGCACGCCTTCGTTCACCCAACTCCCATGCAACCTTTGCAATTGTTTTACCTCATTCAAATCTACCTTCTCTTACCTCTACAATGTTGCCAAATCACGTAACAATTTTTCATTTCAAAGGTCATACAAAAATAAAATTTGATCCTTCATTTATATGCCATTATTACTTTTTGCTTTGGTGCCTAAAAGTCGGCTTGCATTTAAATTTTAAATTTCCTCCAAAATTTTGGTGCCTTTTTCCTTTTCAAGAAACTTTGGGTTATAATATTTAAATTAAATATTATAACATTATCTTTTAAACCCTTAAATATTTAGATCCTTTGATTTAAATATTTCAAACTTATAGCCCAACCTTTGTCCTTATCTTTATAAACCTCTACCCTTATTTTTAAAACTTTTTTTTCCAAGCCTTTAAATATTTTTATCTCAAACCTTTAATTAAACCTTCGCTTTATAATATTTAAATATGATATTTAATCATTATAATCCTTTACTTTGAGATATACCTTACCTTGAATAATTATCAATTGTTTGCTTTGTCCAACCTTGTAAACTTCTCATACTTGAAGAATATTTTTGCCTTGAATACCATGCACCCTTTGACATCAATGACAACTCAATATTTCCAACACTCTTATGGAAGAAAAAATATAGGATCCAACGGGTCAAATCAGGGGATCAAAACACATAATTAACCCACAAATATATTCTAGCCTATATATCCCACAACTTCATTTCTTCCTTGAATTTAGATTTTAGAGAATTTGGCCACACTTGGGATGACATGAAGTCTATCATAGTCAACTACTTTTAAAAACTATTCAATGTTGCATGTCTTGAATTGAATTCTCAATAGAATTTCATTCAAATTATCCCAAATATTATAATTTCTTAGAAATATATTTTTAATTCTTCAGTTACAATCAATGAGCTTCAACAAGTGGGTTTTTCAATGTAAAAATGGAATACCCCAAGGCTTGATGGTTTTCCAATTAAATTTTACCAATAAGTCTAGGATATTCTTCATGTTGATTTATTAGGGGTGGTGGAAGAATCCGGTAAATCCAAATATGTCTTGAAGGTTATCAATAAAACATATATAGCTCTAGTCCCAAAGTCTCAATATGCAAAATATATCCCATATTTGAGACTAATAGCTTTATATAATATTTTTAAAATCACTACCAAGATCATAACGGAGAGACTGAAACATCTTTTGCATAAGATTATTTTCCCTGAACAAGGAGGTTATGTGGAAGGGTGTCATATTTTGGATGAGATAGTTATTTCTCAATAATGAATCCATTTCATGGAAGCACATAAATCTTCTTATATTTCCATCCATTTAGACCTATCCAAATATTATGATAAAATGGATTGACACTTCCTTGTCAAAGTTATGAGGCAATTTTACTTATCTCAAGATTGGAAAGATTAGATTATGGGATGTATATATTAGATATCCCACTTAGTTCTTATTAATGGCTTCCCCTATCAGGTGTTCCTAGATTCCAAAGGTATTTGGTAGAGTGAACCCCTCTTCCATTATTTATTCATCATTCTTGTTGAATTCTTGGGAAGGTCTATGACCAGAAATAGAGAAATAGAACCCTTGATAGAGTTACCATTACTCGTGGAGACATTCCTATATTTCATATTTAGTTTTTTATGAATATACTTTGTTAGGTAAATCTATGGTTAAGTAAGCCTCTATGATTAATCAAATCATTCGTTATTTCTCTAATGCTATAGGGCAATCAATCAATGAAGAAAATTTGAAAGTCATCTTCTTTCACTACTCTCCTAGATAGGAATCCATGGTTCTACATAAATTCATATATAATAAGGCCTTGCTTTGATCACTTTAGGTATTCCTATAAACATCTAAATATTTAAAAAACATTGGAATTGGTTGCTGTATAGAGTAAGGTAGAAAATTAGAAAGTGGACCAATAGGTGGATTTCATTTGGGGTAAAATTACCTTAGTAAAATCATTCCTTTAAGTCATACATATTTATATTTCTACTCTGACCCAAAGGAAGTTCTTCGAGAACTAGATCAAATCAATCAATGGTTCCTCTAGAGTGGTAGTAAGGAGAAAATAAAATGGGCCTTGGTGAAATGGGATACTTTATGCCTTCCCAAGAATAAAGGGGGGTTAGGATTCCTATCTACTATAAATAACAATAAGGCTCTAGCTATAAAGTTGTATTGGAGGATTTTGAATAACCACAATGCCCTATGGGCCAATAATATTAATGCTAAATATGTTGAGAAAAAGTCCTAAAGACCTTGTTTGCTATCAACTTCCTACTAGAGGTTCTTCCATTTTGGTGGTTCTTAGGACTAGTCAGTATTTTATAAAGAAGTCATTTTGGATCATCCATAATGGGTAGCAAGCTAATTTTTTGATATATTCTTGGGACAATCACCAACCTTTGATAACTTAATTTCTTGATTAAAGGTCATAGATGGAGAAGCTTCACCAAGTTTACTGGATAAATGTAGATAATTATTGTAAGAACCAAACTAGTTATTTAGAAAATGGTAGATATTGGATCCCTATTGAGTACAAGACTATTCAAATTCTAGAAATGCAAAGGAAAGATATCCAATGTGTCCTTCGCATGAGCTCTCTCTCTTGATCCCATGATAAGGACTACTTTGATGGAACAACACCATTATGAGTGAGTATATTGTTGCTCAAGGTTATTTAGCCTTATGCCATGACAATCCTAACCAGTCCTATGATGTATTTACTCAGTTGTGGGGTCAAAATCTTTGGCCTAAGGTAAAGTTTTGTATTTATATTTTTACTATATCGAAGTGTGCTCACTAGTGAGCAATTTATGAAACATGGATTTCATGGCCCGTTTAGATATGATATGTGTAAAAAGGATGTGGAAATTCATAGAAATTTATTATTGAGTGTCCCTTAGCCTTTGAGCTATGGAGGAGAATAACTACCTTACTCAGTTAATAGTGGTGCAATTTTTGTACTCTTGAACAACTTTAGAGGGATTGACCTAATCAAGAGGCTATTGATCATTTTTTTAGATAGTTAGTTTGGATGGGAACTACCATCCTAATTTGAAATATTTGAAAGGAAAGAAACAATAAAATTTTTAAATAGAAAAGGAAGGATATTAACTTCATTTGGAAAAAGACCATGACTAACTTAGTTGAATCAGTCTAGCAACTTCTTAATCATCCCTAAGAATACCACCAATGATGGGATCAAGTTATACAAATATTAAATATTCACTCTAATATTGGTAATCATATTAAAAGAAATATGAGTAATCAAAATATGGATAGAACAAGAATTTGACAGCCTCCTCTAGAGGATTTGGAAAAATCAATACAGATGGAACCTTTAGAGAAAACCTTGGAAAAGCTAGTGTGAAAGGAATTGGTAGGCTTTCAGATGGTTCCTTGATTTTCACTTTTACTAAGAATTTTGGTTTCCTTTCCAATAACCTTGCTAAGGGGTATGACATCCTCAAAGGCCTTTGAGAGGCTTCTAAGATTGGATGTAAAGATGTGTTGGTTCAATCTAACTCCCAAGTCATGATTAATATATTGAAGACTCCTAAGAATCATAAGGTTGATTGGAGAATAAAAATAATTATTGAGAAAATTAAATTAATCTAGATGGTCTTTATGAAATTTTAATACAATCATGTGGTTATAGAACAAAATAGGATTGTTGATGCTTTAGCTAATTGGGTATTGGATAAATATGATCTTACTTACTACGACCATCCTTCTAAATGGTGGGCTATACATATCAGGTATGCTCTTCTTTATATACTTTATTTGTATGGCTCTTGTACTAGAGGTACCTAGTTCCTTTTTTATTTATATTAACATGTCTTAGGTCCTATGAGGGTATTTCTAGTCCCCATATCAGAAAGATCATTCTTATGTTTCTTGTATTGATTCTTCAACAAAATACGCGTTGGATTGGAAAGGCCATAGTTGTAATATATTTGTTCTATCAATTTAGTTTTTTGATGTGTGTATTTTTGTGTTATTTTTGCTATATTTTTTTGTGTGTTTTTTTTGGTTTTTTTGTGTTTTGTTTTGTTTTTTTTGTTTTGGTATGGTTTTGATTTTTTGTGTGTTTTTTGTGCTTTGTTGTTGTTGTTTGTTTTTGTTGTGTTTTTTTTGGTGTTTTTTGTTGTTGTTTGATGTTTTTGTATTTTATTATTGTTGTTTTAGACATGCTCCTTGAGTGTGCCAAAGGGGGAAGTCCAAGTGTGATCCATAGATAATTTTAGTGGAATAGATACTCCTACCTCCTTGGTCTTACTCGAAAGTGGCATCCTGAAAGGGGTGTTTTCTAAAAACAAAAATAAATTTTAAACTAATAAATAGTGAAACCCATTAGAACAAAGCTACTATGAAGCATAAGAGTAACCTGGAAGATTAATTTCTCCATTCTTGGGCTCACTGGTCAATTAATTTAAACTAAAAATAAAATACAATTTATTTAAAACTAAAGTACTTTTAACTATTCAATCAATTTAAACTAAAATTCACTTGCCCTAGTTTGTATTTAGGACTTTAGAAAGAGAATATTACACATTAATGATTATCCTATCCCACAAAAACTCAATAAATGTTTAACCTACAATATTTTAATTTGAAACAAAATATAATAATATTCTAATATATATACTTGTAATAATTATAAACTGATAAGTAATGAAACCCATCAAAACAAAGATACTACATAGAAAAATAGTAGAATGGAAGATTAGTTTCTCCTTTTTCTTGTGTGATTGTTCAATCAATTTAAACTAAAACTCAAATAAACTATATTTACAACTAAGGTATTTTTAACTTTTCAATTAATTTAAAGTAAAAATTACTTTACCCTAGTTTGCATTTGGATATTAAAAAAGAGAATCCAAAACCCTAACTACTATCATATTACACAAAAACTAAATAGATGTTTAACCTACTATCATTTTAATTTGAAATAAAATGTAATAATTTTCTAAAATATATATAAATTTGAATAATTATAAATTGATAAATAGTGAAACCCATCAATTTAAAATTGCTATGAAGCATAGTATCAAATTGCAAGATTAGTTTATTTTTTCCATGTCTGTTTAATCAATCTACACTAAAACTAAAATAAAATTTATTTACAACTCCAGTAGTTTTAACTATTAAATCAATTTAAACTAAAAATCAATTTGCCCTAGTTTTTATTTATGCATTATAAAGATAATCCACCTAAATATAGGTAAGTTTTATGGAGAAATGTTCTTAATAGGGGCTTGTGTGGGATCTAACCAAATAGGATATGTGAAGTTCCTAGAAAAGTCCTTAATTATTATTCTATCTCATAAAAACTAAATAAATGCTTAACTTGCTATCATTTTAATTTAAAATAGAATGTAATAATATTTTAAAAAGTATATGAATTTTAATAGTTATAAATTGATAAATAATTAATCTATTAATTTAGTCTTTATGAAAGGGATGTAAACCCTATGTGCAGTCAAGCGATGGAACAAAGCGATAAATTTGGCTATAGTATTTGAAAAAGGGATGCAAGACCTAGGTGCACTCAAGTGTTGAAGGAAGAGGGTTGTTTGCAGATGACCTATTTAGTCTATGAGAAAGCCTCTTTGATCAGAAAAAATATCTCTACTACCCAAAAATTTATTTTATGTTTAATTTTTCTAATTTAGTGAATAGAGATAGGGTAATGGATTATAGATATAACTAGTTTTTTGGACAAATGGGGTGTCTATATAAGACCTTAGAGTCCTATTTTCAATACCTTTGTAGAATATACTAATTGATTTCTACTCTAGGTGAATTTTTATGCTCTCCCTATGGGGTTTTGGGAAAAGAAGATATTCACCAAAATTAGTAATGCCATTGGTGAATTCCAGTGTATGGATACCCAAATAGAGGAAAATTTTTCCAATAAAATTAATATGAGTAAAGCAAGATTGAATTTTTAGATGGATGTTTGAGTTCCTAGACCTCAATACATTATTATCTCCTCAATAAAATGGGAATGAATCCAAAATATTGAATATGAAAACTTCTCCCTAATATGTTATAGTTTCCAACAATATGGCCACCTAAAGAAGAGATGCTCGATCATCTGATCATTATTTGATTCCTGCTTTGTGGAAGATAAGGCCCTACATGAAAATAATTTGAAACCTTCAAATGTTCCAATTCAAAAGAAATAATCTCACCCTCTACATGCACTAGTTGTGCAATAGAAATCATGTAAGCAATAGAAGAATCAACCCCAAAAGAATAATTTAAATAAGATCAATGATAAAAACCAATTGGTTACTAAATATTATCAAGACTATTGAATGGAGAATATTAGCACCTCATATGGTATTCTTGAAGCTAATTATGAAATAATTCATGACCAATTTTTTAAAAATGAAGATTATATAAAATGTGTTACAACTAAATATTACCGCATGAGCTTGAAGTGCAAAAATTCATTTTTAGGTCTTGTTGCTCTAAAGGATAAAGAACCTATGCTATAGAAGAAAAAGAATCAAACTAATTTCCTCTATTATGAATGACTATTATGATTTTTTTCCTTCTATTTTTTGGATTTATGTGTCATGTAATGGTTGTTCTTGTTGTTTGTTCCTTAAAAAAAGAGTTGATTATGGAAACTTAGAAATTTGAGGAATATGGAGAATATGTTTCTTAGAAAGGTAAATATGGGAATGCTTTAGTTAAATTGTTATAAATGTAATGAGATCAATGTAATGTTTTGGTTTTGTAATTGGAGTGGTCCCTCATAGAAACCACACATAGGTTATTAAAAAAAACTGATAAATAATGAAACCCATCAAAAAAAATTTGCTACAAAGCATAATAGTGAATTAGAATATTAATTTCTCCTTGCATAGGCTAACTATTCAATCAGTTTCAATTAAAACTCAAATAAAATGTATTTACAATTAAAGTATTTTTAACTATTCAATAAATTTAAACTAAAAATCACTTTACCCTATTCTATATTTAAGTATTTAAAAAGAGAATTCAATACCTTAACCATTGTACTAAACCACAAAAACTAAATAAATGCTTAACCAACTACCATTTTAACTTGAAAGAGAAAGTAAAAGTAGTCTAAAATATATAAAACAAATTAATAATTATAAATTGATAAATAAATGAACCCATCAAAACAAAGCTTCTAGGGAGCATAATAGTAAACTGGCAGATTAGTTTTTAATAATTATAAATTGATAAATAAATAAAATCATCAAAACAAAAGCTTCTATGGAGCATAACAGTGAACTAGGAGATTAGTTTCTCCTTACCTAGGTTGATGTTCAATCAATTTAAACTATGAACTCAAATAAAGTTTATTTATAATTAAAATATTTTTAACTAGTCAATCAATTTAAACTAAAGCTCACTTTACCCTAGTTTATATTTAGGTCTTTAGAAAGAGAATCCAAGACCTTAACCACTATCATATCCCACAAAAACTAAATAACTGCTTAACTACTATCATTTTAATTTGAAATAGAATGTAATATATATTCTTAATTTGGCTCTTCTTCGGGATGTCCAAGGTTCAAACCATGATGTGGGAGAGTGTGTGAGGAGGTGGGTATGTGATGGTTGTGTGTTAAATTCCCTATTGATAAACATAGTTCTCAGCTTTATGAGGGATCATGGTTGAGGGGATACCCAGTCTTATGCGTTGGTCATAGGGGTTTCTCACACTAACCAAAAAAAATATATATATTCTAAAATATATATAAATTATTATAATTATAAACTAATAAATAATAAAACCCAAAGAAATAAAGTTGCTATGTAACATAATAGTAAATTGGGAGATTAGTTACTCTTTTCTTAGGCTGATTATTTGTAGAGGGGGAAAACTGCCCTACCACGTACAATTCCCAAAAAGGTTGGATCCGCAAAGGTAGAAAGCCTTATGGGGTGAACCGTGGGGGTATGTTGTACTCTACACTCGGTGCTAGGGGGATGGGTTCACCAGGAATGGTTTTAGGACTCGCTCCAAGTCCTCAGGATATTCAAGAATGTTTGATGTATTCAGTTTTAAGAAAAACACCTAAGTTTGGCCTTTCTAGTTCTAAACTAGGAAAGATAAATGACAATGCATAAAATAGAATATAACAGCTAAAAATAGAATGCAAGCATACAAGAGCTAGCCTAATATGATTCTTTATTTTGAATGCTCACTAACCTAGGGTTTTATTCCAGAAAACCTTTAAAGCAGAAACATACAAAATAAATGCACAAAAATTATCCCTAGATGCAAACTAAATGCTTTTCACTTTTAGATGCCTAAGAATTAAATAATTAGATCAGATCTTCAACCAATATAATTATTAGAGCATTTATCTATACTCGGTGGTTGATCCTAGCTTTTTCTACCTCTTGTCCAATGATATCAAAAATACTTGTTCCTGCAAGATAACTTATGAAACACTAAAAAATAGAGATTAGCATTAGGGGGCCTACTTAGGCCATTGTATAACAGTCCTTGGAGGCACAACAGTCAAGCCCCCTAGGTCCTTTTAGATGACCTTTCAACACAAAATCAAAAATTGACCTTTGGAGAATTAATCATAAAATAGATATACAGTAATAAAAATAGAAAATAGAATGCAACAATATGATCTAGATGTAGAATGGAATGCAATAGTGAAAAAAAATCTAGAAATTTCCCCTGATGTGATCTCAGGAAAAATCATGCCTCACTAAAAGCGGGTGCGATAACGCATTAGAAAAGTCACGCCCTACCTAGATGGGGTGCGATTTCACTTCTATAGACTAGTTTGCCCTAATTAGGGCAAGCGAAGTCATGCCTCGCTAATACTAGGTGATGATATCACTTCAAATTAATGAAAAATAAAAGTGAGTGCAGAAGATGAAATAAATGCCAAAATCATAGTAAGACAAACCCTAATGGAGATCGTAGAAGCAAGCAAAGAAGACTAAGTATCCAAGCGGGCACTCTTTCTCTCTCGAACCACAACACGGATCCACCAAGTCACACAACCAATCAATCCAATCCATGCAATAGAAGATAAAATCTAAAATTCACACTTCGAGGTTAGCTTGTAGTAGAAGAAAACAAAGGAAGAAGAACGAACTATCATAAAAATTTTGAGCTTAATAAATAATCAAAATTTTGCATTACTCACATATCACATTGAACTTATATTTTACATATATGATTTAGCAAGAACATCCTTCCTTTTATAGATAAAATCAAAGGGAAAAAGGTGGGAAAAATAAACCCAAAGCCGATGCCAAAACATGCTGGAGGGTTTAAACCTGGGTCTAAGCGAGCCCAAAAGAAAATAAAATAAAAATTAAATTAAAAACAATGAAATCACGCCCCGTTTTGGCGGGGCGCGATATCACTTCTGCGAAGTCGTGCCTCATGAAGACGGTGCACGATTTCTCTAAAAACACTAGAAAAGGCAAAGAGAGGGGTGAAGAGGCCTACCCTTACCTTTGGTAGGGGTGAGGGACCTCTTAAAGGCACTAAGGAAGATTGCCCACTCAAAGTGGGTCAATTTTCTATGTCTACATTTTCCCCCTCTTTGATGCATTTAAGGCCTAGTAAATGCATCAAAGAAGGATGTAGACTCCTAAAGGCAAGCATACAACAAGCACAAAGAAGGGGTGGCTAGGTTTAGGCAAAGGGGTGAGAGGAGGATAATAGGCATTACTACCATTAATACCTCTATGGCTAGGGTGCCCCCTCGAGTTTCAAAAGGAAAGGAACTTCCTTAAGAAACTCAAAAAGGTAAAAGAAAGAAAGAAAATAGAGAACAAAAAAAAAAGAAAAGAATACTGGGGTACAATATGAATCTAATGCAACTAGCATGAAATGCATGGAAGAAAAGGGGAAGAAGGAAGAAAGGAAGAAGAAAGAGGAAGAAGAGTGGAAACAAAAAATTGTGAAGTGGAAAAAGAAGAAGACAAAGATAAAACTCCAAAGGTCAACCATCTGAAATCGAGAAGGAAGCTAGATCAGAACCCTGACTAGAGGGTGTTATGCTCAAAATATGGTCCATGTATGGAGTGAAGAACCCACTATGGGTGTAGTACTCACTAAATATGGACCAATAAGTGAAGTGTATAGTGTAACCCACTATGGGTGGTTGCTCACTAGTAACTATTGTGGGGTGATTACCCACTAGGATGTATGTCGAGGCCTACTATCAATGGCCAAGGAGTTGATCCTGTAATGGGGTGTTGGGCCCACTGATTCAAAGAGAGACATAACCCGATAGGGGTGTTATAGTGTATGCTGATGTAAAATGATGTATGTAATGTATATGCCAGTACTACCTGAGAAGGTGTATGCGTATGTATGTATGGACCAACCAATATGAGCATAACATGATGTGAGTGTGTGCATGTGCTAGAAGAAATAAGAGGAAGAAAATGAGGAGCAAATAATTGTGCGTGTGTGCCCCCAGCTTGAAGTTTCAACTAGTGAAAAGTCAAGAGGGAGGAAATGTGCAATCAAAGAAGAGAAGAATGTATATCCTTATCTGAACAAAGAAGACAAAGGAGAAATAAGAATCATGCAAAAATACAAGGACATACCAAAAGAGGATTGCATTCCTTGACTTGGAGGAGAAATGATGAGCATTGTAAAACTTTCAAAGTCAAGGAATACAAGAAGAAGAGAGAAGAGAAGAAAGAGCAAAAGGAAGCAAAGAAGAGAAGAAGGGATGAAAATGCATGGGCCCTAGGTTGGGGCTTCTCTAGGCATCATAACCCTAGTGAAAGTGCAATGCATGTGAGCTATGACCTAACTAGGTATCATCACATGCCATTGTCATGAATCCCCAGAAACTATATGAGCAAGCAGTCATGAGCAAGCAATAATGCAATGTATGACAAGCAATATGCAAAAATAGAATGATAGGCAATCATGCATAGTATGACAGGCAAGCATGCAAAATATGTCAGGCAAACATGCAATATGACCTAACTAAATGCCAGTGCAACATGAAAAATAATCAAGCATAATATATTTTTAAATGCATTATATTCATTGGTTCTTTAAGCTCTTTACCATCCATAGAAGCCAACTTATAAGCACCTGAGCCAAACTTAGCCATTATGACAAAGGGCCCTATCCAATTGGGCTGAAATTTACCTCGAAGATCAACACGAGCATTGGTGTTCTTCTGATTTTCCTTGAGGACAAGGTCCCCAACCTCAAAAGAATGATTGCAAACCTTTTTAGAGTAAGATCATTGGAGCCTATCTTGATAGGCTCACAAATGCTCTAAGGCATGAATACGCTTCTCATCCAATAACTCCAATTGGTGCAAAGGTCTACATGATACTCATCACTGACCTCAACATCTTGCAACAAGATGCACAAAGAAGGAACCTCTAACTCAAAAGGAAACACTACCTCAGACCCATATACCAAGACATATGGTGAGGCTCTTATGGGAGTATGCATGCTAGTACGATAGGCCCACAAGGTAGGATAAAGTTGAGTATGCCAATCATGACCGGTCTTATTAACCAACTTCTTCAAAATCTTGATCAAGGATTTGTTGGATGCTTCGGCTTACCCATTACCTTGAGGGTAATAAGGAGTTGACCATCTATGTTGAATCTTGTACTTAGCACAAATATTATAGATATCCTTGTTCTTGAAAGGAGTGTCATTTTCAGAAATAATCATCGAAGGAATCCCAAACCTACAAAGAATCTGGTTGAGGATGAACTTAGAAACCTGAGTCCCAGTCACCATAGCTAGAGGTATGGCTTCAACCCATTTAGTGAAATACTCAGTCATAGTAATGATAAACTTATGACCATCTGATGACACTAGGTTAACCTTCTCGATAATGTCCAATCCCCACATGGAGAAAGGCCAAGGGGAAGATATCACCTGAAGGTCTTGAGAAGGAGCATGAATAAGATGATCATGGCATTGACACTTGTCATAGTTTCGAACATAATCACATGCATATTTCTCCATGGAAGGCCAATAATACCCCATCCGAAGGAGCTTTTTGGCAATAGCATTACCACTAAAATGGCCTCCACATGAACCTTCATGAGCATCACTAAGAGCAAGTTGGGCTTCATCGAGTTAAGGCATCGCAAGAGGATACCTTCAAAAGAATATCGATATAAAGTATTGCCAATTATAACAAATTGACACCTCTTTTGCACAATAGCTTACATTGATTATGATCTAAACCATCAGGCATCGAACCATATTTAAGAAAATTAAAGATGTCATTATACCATGGTTCATATGGGGAATCTTCGATGGTAAAACACTCTAGGGGATCCAAACAAGAACTCAAAGATGCAGGTTCCCAGAGTTTCTGAATGATAATCGAAGCTTGATCATCTTCCAACTCCAAAGGGAACAAGGATGCAGTAGTAGCCATGGCATCCACATGGTGGTTTGAGGATCTAGGGATAGACTCTATGGTTACCTACTCAAAAGAAGACAACAACTTGGTAATAATCTCCTTGTATAGTTTAAGCTTATCATCTCAAGTCTGATAAACATCATTGATCTGATTAACCACAAGTTGAGAGTCATCGAAGATCGAAAGGACCTTAACCTACAAAGCTAAGGCTACTCTAAGACCAAGGATCAAAGCTTCATATTCTGTAGTGTTATTTATGCAAGAAAAATGAAGTTTGAAGGACAAAGGGATGAGCTATTTTTGTGGTGTAACTAGAATGACTCTAGCTCCAGTGCCCTTCATGCATCGAGCTCCATCAAAAAACAAATTCCAAGACTTAGACTCTTCAATTTCAACATTGAAGCACTCATCAAGAAACTCAACAACTATAGGATGGGTAGCTTCTAGGGGAGCGAAGGCTAACTGATCAACAATCACCTGACCCTTGATAGCCTTCTGACCTATGAAAGTCAGATCAAACTCACTAAGGGCCAACACCCACTTAGCAGCTCGACTTGATAGGTGGGGCTTAGACATCAAATAGTGCAAAGGATCAAACTTTGCAACCACCAATGTCTTATGGCTGAGCATGTAGTGTCTTAACTTCTGGGAAGCAAACACTATGGTAAGGCAAAGCTTCTCTAAGGGAGTGTACCTAGTTTCATAGCTGACCAAAGTTCTACTAATATAGTAGATAGCTCTCTCTTTGTTTTCATCATCATGTTGAGCCAACATGGCTCCCAAAGCATGAGCGATGGCCACTATGTAAAGCAATAGATGCCTACCAGGTATAGGAGGCACTAAAATAGGTAGGGAGGTGAGATATCTTTTGAGGTCATCAAAAGCTTTCTGACACTCAGAATCCCACTCGAAAAACTACATCCTTCTTAAGAAGCCGAAGGAAAGGCTGACACTTATCAGCTAATTAGGCAATGAACCGATGAATAGACTACAACTTACCTTGCAGACTATGCAGCTCGATCAAGGTGTGAGGAGGAGGTATATCAATGATAGCTGCTACCTTAGTAGGGTCCACTTCAATGCCTCACCTAGACACTATGAAACCTAACAACTTGCTAGATGTGACTCTGAACACACACTTAGTGGGTTTAAGATGAACTCTGTATTGTCGAAGCCTTTCAAAGATTCATCTTAAGTCATGGACATGATCCTTTCATTCTAGTGAATGAGCCAAAAGGTCATCCACATAGTCCTGGAGAATATCATGCATCATGTCATGGAAAATATAAGTCATGGCCCATTGATAGGTAGCTCTTGCATTCTTAAGGCCAAAAGGCATGACCTTCCAGTAGAAGGTACCCCATGGAGTAGTGAATGTTGTCTTGGCTTGATCTTCAGGAGCAATCATAATCTGATTGTAACCTGAGAAACCATCCATGAGTGAAAGCATTCCACATTTGGTAGTGAAATCTACAATCTGATCTATGTTGGGCAAGGGAAAATCATCCTTGGGACATGCTAAGTTAATGTCCCAAAATTCGGTACATACTCTGATTGTTCCTTCCTTCTTAGCTATAGGAATGATATTAGAGATCCAATCAGAATAGTCGATGGCTTTTATAAAACCGATGTCAAGGAGTTTTTGGAGCTCCTCCTTGATTGAAAGGGTGACCTTCGGATGCATCTTCCAAAGCTTCTACTTAATAAGCTTAGCATTAGGCTTAACTACCAAATGATGCATGATAAGGGAGGGATCAAGCCCTGGCATGTCGACATATGACCAAGCAAAAATATCTTGATATTCTTTCAATAAATTGGTCAATTGCTCCCGCTCATCCATGGTCAAGGCTTTGCCTAACTTAAGGATTCTAGGGGCTTCCTCAGAACCTATGTTCACATCTATGGTCTCCTCAATAAGAATGGATAAATCATCCTCAAGAGGAGGTAGGGCAGGAATTACTCCTAATTGCTCAAGGTCCTCGGGAGACATAGAACCAAAGTCCACTTGAGAACTAGAAGACTCAACCTGTGCTATGCAAGGGACAGACCCATCAAAGCCGATGTCATTCTGAGATAAAGCCTCATCTATAACATGCAACTCTGGGGTTAAGACCTTAGGAGAGGGTGGACCCTCATCCTCAACACTCCACTCTAAACCTTGATGAGATTCATCAAAGAGAAGATCTAAACAAGAAGAGTCATCTTGATCCTGTGATGAAATATTTGTAGAAAATTTTTTAGAGGAAGATTGTGATGAATTGATTTGGGCTAGATCTTCTAGTGAGAAAAATTCAAATGGATGAGGATCTCCCATGATAGAAATGATTTGGTTTTCAAATTCAAATTTTACACATTGGTGAAAATTAGAAGGGACAACCTTCATTGCATGAATCCAAGGTCATCCAAGAAGAAGATTAAAATATGCAGGACAAGACACCACATAAAATATTATTTTTAAAATTTTTGGTCCAACCCTAAGAGGGAGTAATATAGTGCCACAAGCTTCTTGAGAATCATTGCTGAAAGTTCTAATGATATCACTGGATGCAATCAAATCTTCCTTTTTCAATCCAAATTTCTGAAAGAAATGATGTGTACAAACATTAAGTGAAGAACCATTATCAATCATAACCCTTTTGATGAGAGTGTCCCCAATGTAAGCAGTGATGTATAGAGAAGAATCTTCTTGTACTCCTAAGGAAGCCATATCATTATCTAAAAATGTGAGATGAGGCTTCTTGAGGGAACTTATAACCTTTGTCATATCACTAGGAGAAATATCTGGAGGTACTGGCTACTATTTCAAAACATTTACCATAGCTTCTTCATGGGCTTGAGAATTCTGTAGAAGTTCTAAGAGGGGAATATTTATTGAATCATCCATATTCTATACTAATTTTCTTGGAGTAGCTGTTATCATTCCAACCATGTTGTTATCATACTGATGTGGTACATTTTTATAGGACACTTGGTTGGTTTATCTTGTTCTATTCTGATTCTGTTGGTTGTTGGAAGATTGAAAACTACTAGTGTCAATGCGACCAACATCAATTAAATCTTGAACCACATGTTTCAACCTTTTACAAGAATTAGTCCAATGTCCTTCTACTCTATGATATGCACAATGTTGATCTACTTTATACCAATGAGTTGTAGTATCTGGCTGTCTTATGGGAGGTAATTCAATTGCCTTAGCATCCAATAATTGTTTCAAAACTACTTCCATAGGGATATTAAGTCTTGTGAAATTCCTTTGAGGAGGCTTCTGAAGTACAATATTTTGTAGGTTGTTAGTGACATTATTAACAGGCCTACTATCACTATTACCTCCTATATGCTTATTCTTATGTTGAGACTTAATTGGCTTATCTTCTTTAACCTTAAGTTGACCTCTTCTAATGAGAGCTTGTTCCACTTTTCTTGCTAACTCAATTGCTTGATCTAAAGATGTGACAGTAGTAGTTTCTAATGCATAAGATAATTGTTCTTGTAAATTACCAATGAATATATCAAGCATATCTTTTTGAGACACAGGTTGTCTTAATCGGCCAACTAAACTTCTCCAACGAGCTAAAAATTCTGAAAAACTTTCTTCTTTACTTTGTTTTAAATCATATAAATCTCTCATAGTCACTTCCTTTTCAATGTAAGCACTAAACTGATGAACAAACATCTCTGCAGTCTTCTCAAAACTCTTCAAAGAATAGTTGGGCAATCGATAATACCATTCTAATGCCACTCCAACAAGACTCTTTGGAAATATTTTCAATAAGAGCATATCATCATAAACAAGATCATGGAAAGCTATCTTGAATCCTCTTAAATGCTCTATTGGATCTTCAGTCCCTTTATAGATTGGTAAAACTGGCATAGGAAAATGCTTAGGATAAGGTCTAGCAGCAATAATAGGATCCAATGGTTGACTACACATTTCTTTATAATTGTATGTAAACCCTGAAGGTTGAATCATATCCATCCTTGAAACCAACTGATTCACTATACTTGCCAAATTCTGCATTTCTGGATTATGTGAATTCCCAATATTCCCTTGACTTAGGTTGGACATGAGAAGGTTGTTGTTATATGTGGTGCCTTGTGAGAATGGAAGATTAACTTGTGGTGGAATAGAGGAAATATTGTTGATATTAGAAGATTGAAGGAGGAAATTGAGAACCATTTTGAGTGCTACTACTAGTTGGAGGAATTGGTGGATTCACTCCAATGTTGGTGGTCATAGTAGTAGCATAAGTAGGTTGACAAGTTTGATTACCATGATTCAAAGGTTCATTCAAAGGGTTATCTTGAGGTGGGATATCCTTTTCAAGTAATGCTTCTTCCTCTAAGGCCATATCCAAAGCATGCTTATGGTACTTATAGAAAGTCCATATATGGTCAAAATATTTAAAGATGATATTCCCATTGGAATCTTGGATAGGATCAAGATGATTATCAACCTCTTCTTCTAGGTTATGATTTTCTCTATCAATTTGATCATTCTCATGAAAAATCTCATCAAACCTAAGAAGTCTTCATCCTTCCCCAAGGTCAAAAGCCATTGAGGAAAAGGAGTAAGACAAGGAGAAGAGAGGAACTAGAACCTATGAACTTATACACAAAAGAAATTATCTTTTTAAATATTTGGCACACAATTTAATGATCTTGCTTATTGTTTTAAAAGAAAAGGAGGTGTTCACGTCGGGTTCACCAAATATGTAGAGGGGGAAAACTGCCCTACCATGTACAATTCCCAAAAAGGTTGGATCTACAAAGGTAGAAAGCCTTATGGGGTGAACCATGAGGGTATGTTGTGCTCTACACTCGGTGCTAGGGGAAGGGGTTCACCAGGAATGGTTTTAGGACTCGCTCCAAGTCCTCAAGATATTCAAGAATGTTTGATGTATTCAGTTTTAAGAAAAACACCTAAGTTTGGCCTTTCTAGTTCTAAACTAGGAAAGATAAATGACAATGCAAAAAATAGAGTATAATAGCTGAAAATAGAATGCAAGCATACAAGAGCTAGCCTAATATGATTCTTTATTTTGAATGCTCACTAACCTAGGGTTTATTCTAGAAAACCTTTAAAGTAGAAATATACAAAATAAATGCACATAAATTATCCCTAGATGCAAACTAAATGCTTTTCACTTTTAGATGCCTAAGAATAAATAATTAGATTAGATCTTCAACCAATAAAATGATTAGAACACTTATCTAGACTGGTGGTTGATCCTAGCTTTTTCTGCTTCTTGTCCAATGATATCAAAAATACCTGTTTCTGCAAGATAACTCATGAAACACTAAAAAATGGGATTAGCATTAGGGGGCCTACTTAGGCCATTGTGTAATAGTCCTTGGAGGTGCAAAATTCAAGCCCCCTAGGTCCTTTAGATGACCTTTTAATACAAAATTAGAAATTGACCTTTGGAGAATTAATCATAAAATAGAAATACAGTAATAAAAAATAGAAAATAGAATGTAGCAGTATGATCTAGATGCAGAATGGAATGCAATAGTGAAAATAGAATCTTGAAATTTCCCTCGGTGTGCTCTTAGGAAAAATCATGCCTCACCTAGAGTGGGCATGATAATGCAGTAACAAAGTCGTGCCCTACCTAGATGAGGTGCGATTTCGCTTCTATAGACTAGTTTACCCTAAATTAGAGCAAGCGAAGTTATGCCTCGCTAATACCGGGCATGATATTACTATAGATTAATGAAAAATAAAAAGTGAGTGTAGAAGATAAAATAAATGCCAAAAATAAAGTAAGCAAACCCTAATGGACATCATAGAAGTAGGAAAAGAAGATTGAAGTATCCAAGCGGGCACTCTATCTCTCCGAACTACACCATGGATCCACCAAGTCACACAACAAATCAATCCAATCCATGCAATAGAAGATCAATCTAAAATTTGCACTTCGGGGTTAGCTTGCAATAGAGAAAACAAAGGAAGAAGAACGAACTATCATAAAAATTTTGAGATTAATCAATAATCAGAATTTTCATTACTCGCATATCACTGCACTTAATATTTTCATGATATGATTTGGCAAGAGGACATCCTTCCTTTTATAGACGAAATCAGAGGGAAAAAGGTGGGCAAAATAAACCCAAAGCCGATGCCAAAACACGTTGGAGGGTTTAAACCTGGGTCTAAGTGGGCCCAAAAGAATAAAATAAAATTAAATTAAAAATTAGGTTAAAATAACGAAGTCACGCCCCATCCTAATGGGGCGCGATATCGCTTGCACGAAGTCGCGCCTCATGAAGACGGTGCACGATTTCGCTAAAAACACTAGAAAAGGCAAAGAGAGGGGTGAAGAGGCCTACCCTTACCTTTGGCAGGGGTGAGGGACCTCTTAAAGGCACTAAGGAAGATTGCCCACTCAAAGTGGGTCAATTTTTCGTGTCTACATTATTAAATAATTTTGGACTAAAACTTGAATATAATTTTAAAATGGATTATATAGGATTAAAATGGATCCCATTAGTATTACATCATCCCAATATAGTGGTAGTACTACAAACATAGGATAATATCCATGTATCCTTTAGCAATATTAGAATATGGATCTCTCCTTGAAATGTTGAGGAATCTAATTGGTCAAGCTTATGCCACTTAATACAACTAAAATATATTTAATAGTTCAACTAATTTAAATTAAAACTCACTTTACTCTAATTTGTACTTAGGTTTTTAGAAAGAGAATCCAATACCTTAACCATTCTCCTATCTCACAAAAACTAAATAATTTCTTAACTTACTATCATTTTAATTTAAAACAAAATGTAATAATATTTTAAAATATATATAATTTTTAATAATTATAAACTAATAAATAATGAAACCCATTGAAACAAAGCTACTAAGCATAATGGTAAAATAAGAGATTAGTTTCCTCTTGCTATGGATGACTATTAAATCAATTTAAACTAAACATCAAATAAAGTATATTTACAGCTAAAATATTTGTAATTGTTCAATAAATTTAAACTAAAAATTACTTTACCCTAGCTTGTATTTAGATCTTTAGAAAGAGAATCCAAGACCTTAACCATTGTCCTATCCCACAAAAACTAAATAAATGCTTAACCTGCTCTCATTTTAATATGAAATGGAATGTAATAGTATTCTAAAATATACATAAATCTTAATAATTATAAACTAATAAATAGAAAAATCCATCGAGCATAATAGTAAACTTGAAAGTTATTTTCTCCTTGCCCAGTCGATTATCCAATCAATTTAAACTAAAAATCAAATTAAATTATTTTACAACTAAATTATTTTTGACTATTCAATCAATTGAAACTAAAATCCACTTTTCCCTAGTTTGTATTTAAGTCTTTAGAAATAGAATCCAGTATCTTAACCAATGTCCTATCACACAAAAACTAAATAAATGCTTAACCTACTAAAATTTTAAGTTGAAACAAAATATAATAATGTTCTAATATATATAAATTTATATAATTAAAATTGATAAATAATAAAACCCATCAGAATAGAATTGCTACATTTCTTTTTTTAAGCGAAAAACCCCTTGCAGAGCAGCTTTGGTCTGAGAGACCACAAATAGGGGGTTCTACCATCAAAGTCACCTGAGGGTCGCACCCGATCCTACTCGCACCAACATTATCAATTGGATTTTAGATACCCAATTCAAGTTTTTTGGTAGGGTGGAGATTTGAACCTGGGACCTCCATTGGAGGATTGCCCTCTCCTCTCCAACTCACCTACAACACTTGGGTAACATAATTGCTACATAGCATTATAGTAAACTAGGACATTAGTTTCTCCTTGTCTGGGGTGACTATTAAATTAATTTAAACTAAAACTCAAAAAAATTATTTACAACTAAAATGTTTTTAACATACTAAAACTCACTTTATCCTAGTTTGTATATAGATATTTAGAAAGAGAATCCAAAACCGTAACCATTTTCATTTTCCACAAAAACTAAATAAAATGTTTAATATGCTATTATTATTTTATTATCAGTTAAAGGAGGTTTTGAAAGATCCACAAACCTTTTACAAAAAGGGTTTTGATAGGATCCCTTAAACTTCAAACCAAAAGACTAAAGTAGGGATCATCCCTAACCAACAAACCAAAAAATACTAAAGTAGGGATCATAACTACCCAACAAACCAAAGGAAGACTATAGCAAGGATCGTCCCTGACTAACAGGACCAACAAACATACAAAGGGTAGACAAACCCTAAAGACAAAAAAATAGAGGGTAAAGTACAAAGTCAGGCAAACTTCATAAATATACCAGACATCATAGATGGGAACATAGGCTAAGTAGAGGATGCAAGCTTATACTTATTTATATCCATAGGGTCTTTCCTACAACTATTAGTCTGGTTAACCTTATTCTAGAATTTCAACTTGTTGATGAGTTTTATTTCTTGAAGAGGCATGGTTGACTTCAGAGACACCAAGTCATCCAAGTCAACAAGGGTTTTTGTGCCATCCACAATCCAGGCTAAGGATCCACCTAGAGAACCATCCCTAACATTATCTCTAAAGAGAGCTCGATTAGAAACTACATTGGCCATCAACTTCTTATGGCTCAAGGGAGATGCCTCAAGAACAATTGGATATTGATCAAAAACCATTGCACCTTTGACTTTATCTCCTAAGGATCTATTCCTGGTTTACCACCAATAAGGCATTGCCATTATATCAAAGGAGCCATGGGTGTGTTTCTTCCTACCAATTTTTTTGGACCCAACGAGTTCACCTTCTTGTTCAAAATCACTCACCTCGATTTGATAGAAACCCAAAGGTGACTCTTGTCTAGGAGTCAAAGTTGTAGGAAGATATTTAGGGTTCCACACCATGGATAGGGATGAATTCTACACCTAGACCTGAACAACATGTTTGAAGATGATTAAATGGAATCCCTGGTGCTTTAGGTGGGATGACTTTCCTTTTCTCACCCTATCAAATAAAATTTCCATGGACTTGTAAAGGCATTCTAGAATATTAATATTTTTTTTTTGGTAGATAAGATACTATAGCGTTAATACCGGGTTTTACAGGTTGACCCAAAATCTTTTACAAAAATTAGCCCAAGGTTGTTGATGAACATGTCCTTACTAAGGATCCTATATATGTAAAATCTACATGCCGTCAAAGCCATTACATATGGTAAGGCACATAGCCTGTTATCAAAAAGAAACCTCCTATACAAAATTTTGGGTATACCCTAAGAAAACACACCTGCATCATAATTAAAAAAAAAGAAATAGATACATATCTCTTCCTTGAAATAGTGGAGAAACAAAAAGTTGCAGACACACATAGCAAAGTACTGAAAAAAACTCCCACAAGCTCTATATTTACAGTTACTCTTAATAATTCTTTGGTAATTACTTTCTTTTGTATATGACATGCTTTGGGACCACATCCCGTCTTGGCCAATAAACATTGGAGAAGTGAACCTACTGGCTAGATTTATGGTGGTGGCTATCTGGTGGTCCATGTGGCTTTGCTTCGAAGTCTTATATTGTCATTTCTTTCCTACCCTATGATTATAAACCAACCTCAAATTACTAAGATGACTAGGAGCCATGTTATCTGACATGTGACTATCCCCATTAGTCTTTGTGGTATTTCCAAGTAGCATACACCAATATTGATAGCTTGGATAATTTTTATTGTGAGTCCATTTCAAAAAAGATACGGGAATACTCATAGCCTTTGAACTTATAGTGCCTTCCATGTTGGTAAATTCAACTATAATTCTTGGCATTCTTGTTTAATAAGCTCCTCTACTTCGCTCGGGACACTGTGTTCCCATTTGAAAATCCTGTCACCATCGACACCCAAATTGGCTAGCTTATCAACAACTTTTTTAGCTTCTCGAAAGACATGTTGGGCTTTTCTGTCATGTCTTCCCTAGAAAAGGATCCTATCATCTTCAAAAATTGTTTTAATCCTCCAAGGAGGTGTTTTCCAATTATTGAGGATATTTATAGCATGCATAGAGTCTCTTTCTATGATCAAATTGCCTTCTAAGTCTTGAGTCATTTGAAGGCCTCTCCACACAGCTCTAACTTTAGCTTCATTGTTCATCCTTGTTCCCAAATATTTAGAAAATGCAAACATAATATTCCCATTATGATCTCACACAATGCCACCAGTGCCTACTCTGCCAGGATTATCCTTATCTACTCCATCAAAATTAAGCTTAAACCAACCCATAAGAGGTGGGGACCACTTAACATTGGCTTTGGGGTTGACAACCCTAGGCACAGACTCATCTAACAAGGTTAAGCTTAAATATTGAGGAATCATGGTCTCCTATAGATGAAGTTTACGACTATCAAAAGGGATAAGGTTCACATTCTCATTAGCAAATGATAGGATCCTAGCAATGATAGTTTGATGATCATGGATAGACTCATTAAAGACTCTATGGTTCCTTTCTAACCACACCTGCAAAATATAGTGATTGAGACAAATTTTCTACATGTATCTAAGTCTTTGGCTTGAAAAGGTGCAAGGCCACTGGATGAACAAATCAAGTATGAGGGCTTGTTTAACCTAGGAAATATTGAAGGCCTGAAAAACCCCACTTAGGACAGTCAAGGAAAAAGGGCACTCAAGGAAAATCTAATAAATGGTCTCCCAATTAGCCTTGCACATATAACAATGATTAGTGATACAAATCCATGTAAAAACTTCTTAGGGATGAATTTAGATCATCAATCATAAAGTATTGCATCATTTAGATAAGCAACCTATCCCATGGAGCAGAAGGATAATTTATGATGAACCCATTGTTTTCTTTAGCAAGAAATTATTATTTATCCCTTAAATTCTTGAGCCCAATCACCATGGAATCTTTGTATCAATGTATGATATCACCATCATTGATAAAATTTGTGATTTCCACCAACAAGTTAGTAGTTATCTTAAAATTACAAGCACGAAGTGTCACAAAACAATTATTCCGTGAATTGATGAATTTCCTCAAAATATCTGGTTCACTACCACTAAATTTGAGTAGAAAGTGGAGAAATCGATGGGACCCAAGAATTTCTTCCACCATAATGTCAATTTATAGAGATTTAGGCTCAAGCATAGCCATCTTAATGCACCAATCTAGCACACTCACCCTTCCAATAAAATCTCAACGTGTAGACCAAAAACAAACCATGAACCATTCACAAGACACCTCAAACAAGGGACTTATACAAAAGGAGGAGTGTTGAATCATGAGTTTACCACAAATTGCCATATCATCAATGGTGTAATAATTGGAAAAACCTGGCCATTGGTGGGCTGTCCTGAACAAGAGAATTCTTAACATGCAATCCATGTCATACTCTTGGAGAAAACACCAATCATAATGACACACGGATAAGGTGAAGCCACAAAATTCTTATTTCTTACCTTAATGGTTATAATATCCACACCCTTAAGACTCAAAGATAGGCCAGGAAGGATACATATGGAGTACTATACATGAGCAAGGGAAATGAGATTTGACACTAATTGCCAAGTCAAAAAAAGAAGCCCGTTAAAAAGCAATGATCCATGGTGATACCGCGATTAACAAACCACATGCAACAATTATTCCACATGATGCTATAATCATCAAAGCATATACAATCGATAATAAACACATCAATACCACTCAAAGGATAAGTCATATAGAAATAAATTATAGAATAAAAAGGAGGTACACCAATGACATGACAACCACCCAGACAAAGGATAACAAGTAGACAAAGATCAACTTCTTTCAAAATGTCATGTGGCACAATGCACAAGATCTAAGATTACTAGATAACATGATACGAGGGTTTAAACTATTCAAGAAAAATACAAGGTTGACCCTAAAACCATAAATGATGGGATATTGAAGACACATCATTGGTTGAACACTTATTAGGTAAATATTGAAAAAAATTATCCTCCTAAATGTTTATAGATTTAATTGATAATCCTAAGTTAGCCATGACATCTACAACCATATTTCCTTCTCATAGCATGTGTTGGATGAGGATATTGCTAAAAATACTAAGGATGGTTTTAGACTCTTCAATCATGGTAGAAGTGTGTCAAACCAGGTCTTGAGATCCATTAAGATAGTTTATGGTGTTTAGAGAATCCCCTTCAATAACTAGATTTTGAATCTGAATCCTGAGTGACAACCAGGCCCTGATACAGTGCTCTAGCTTCAACCATGTTGCTAGTATTTATTTCTAATTTTTCAGCATACACCAAACTAATTCTAGCTTGATCATCCCTGATAACACCTCTAGATCCATATTTGTTAATATTTTCTTTAGAAGCACCATTGAAATTGAGTTTAAGCCATAAAGAAGGAGGGCACTAAGCCACCCTTGATCTATCCACATTAGATGAGCCATGCCCCTAATATTCTAAGGAAAGGTTAAAGGAATTCACCAGTCTAGATTCATTCTTAATATGGGAAGCATCTTAAGTAAAACAAAATTTAATAATATATGTACATATAATTATAAACTGATAAATAATGAAATCCATTCAAACAAAGTTGCTACAAAGCATAATAGTATACTAGGAGATTAGTTTCTCCTTGCTTGTTGATTGTTCTATCAATATAAACTAAAAATCACTTATTCCAGTTTTTATAAAGAATATCCAAGTCCTTAACCATTGTCTTATAAAAAATTCTAAATAAATGTTTAAATTTCTATTATTTTAATTTGAAATATAATGTAATATTATTCTAAAATACATATAAATTTTAATAATTATAAATTGATAACTAATACAACCCATCGACACAAAGCTACTATAGATCATAATAGTAAACTAAGAGTTTAGTTTCTTCTTGCTTTGGCTAACTGTTCGATCAATTTAAACTTAAATTTATTTACAACTAAAGTCTAACTTTCAATCAATTTTAATTTGAAATGTAATGCAATAACATTCTAAAATATAGAGAAATTTTAATAAATATAAATTTATAAATAATGAAACCCATAAAAAAAAACTATTACCGAGCATAATAGTAAACTAGGATATTAGTTGCTGAGAGGCCCAGGTTCAAATATCTCGCCTCACATGTTGCGGATATGTTATGTAATGGTTCCCTCGTGGTCATAGTCTGTTTACCCCTTGTGGCCACCACCAAAAAAAAAAAACTAGGATATTAGTTTCTCCTTGCCTTGGCCAACTAATCACTCATTTTAAACTAAAATTCAAATAAATTTTATTTACAAGTATTTTTTACTATTCAACCAATTTAAACTAAAAATCACTTTACTCTAATTTGTATTTAGGTCTTTAGAAAGATAATGCAAGACCTTAACCTTTATCCTATCCCACAAAACTAAATAAATGCTTAGCTTGCTATCATTTTAATTTAAAATAAAATGTAATAATATTATGAAATTTATATAAATTTTAATAATTATAAGCTAAAAAATAATGAAACACATCAAAACAAAGCTACTATGGAGCATAATAGTAAACTTGGAGATTAGTTTTTCCTTACCTAAGTTGACAATTCAATCAATTTAAACAAAAAATCAAATAAAATATATTTACAACTAAAGCTTTGTTAACCATTCAATCATTTTAAATTAAAACTCACTTTATCCTAGTTTGTATTTAGATATTTAGAAATAGAATCCAAGATCTTAACCACTATCCTATCCCACAAAAGCTAAATAAATGCTAAAAACTATTATCATTTTAGTTTGAAACAAAATGTATTAATATTTAAAAATACATAAATTTTAATAATACAAAATTGAGATATTAGTTTCTCCTATTATTGGTTGAATATCCAATTAATTTAAAGTAAAACTCAAATAAAATGATTTTACAACAAGAGTATTTTAAACTGTTCAATCAATTTAAACTAAAACTCAAATAAAATTGATCTATATCTAAGGTGTTTTTTTTTTTTTGGATAATAAGGGGTTGTACTCGAGTCCAACACCCTTCACAAATTACAACTCTCTTCTTTAGAGCTTGGGAGTTAACAAATAGATATACTTCTCATCTCAACTGAGATGCTATATTTAGAAACCTACATCATTTTACATAAAATATTTGAATTCTTGATTTTCATTTTCTAGATCTTTTCAATTTTTTGTATGAAAACAAATATTTTAGAATTCAACATTCTTCTTGAAATTTTTTATAACAACCTTCACAAAACAAAAACTTCACCTCTACTATCTATGCATTGCATCTTAATAAATAAATTTCCAAAATATTGCACTATCATAGTTCGCTTTACCATATCTGGATTGCTTGTTTCCTTCCTAAAATACAAATGCAACCACAAAAATTATAATAAATAATCTATATGAAAACACATTAATGTTATAATGTAAATCATATATTACCTATGGAAAACATTAAAACAAATATTAATTATTATTTGATTTAGGAACTCAACATTTTCTTGTTAGCTTCATATAAATTTACTACTTTCTCTAACCATGGAAAAGAGAATTAACTTCACAATCCTCAATCAAAACCCATTTATTGGCTAGCCTATATGTACATTTGTTTCCTTCCCTTAATACATGTGTAAATATGATTTCTTCAAACTCTTTATCAAGATCTTGAATTTCCATAATTAGATCTTGTATGTTTCAAGGAGCCTTTGCTTTCCTCAAAATTGTATTTATTACTATGTAAGAATAACCTTTCATCCATACGTTGTTCCTTTTTACTTATTTGTATATTTTTAACCCTTCTAAAGTTGCTCATGTTTCAGATTTATTATTTGTCTTAAATCCACTATTGAAATCATAATGATAAAAAATCTCTCTACTATTATTTCTAATTGTTACTCCTCTTTTTGGTCCCAGATTTCCTTTAGATTCTCTATCAAAATTCAATTTAATCAACTTCACATATTTTGGTTTCCACTTTATATTCTTTGCCTTCTTTTTACCTCTCTTGTACCCAACATCATAATTTCATTTAACGAATTGACTCCATCTATAAAGGCTCTCTTCTTCTAGATTAGGAACTAGGTGAGTCGATAGGGTTGGTTTAGCCTCCTCTATGGCTAAAACAGTCTTCCTTTTCATTACCTATATATTGCTTTCCTTTATTTAAAAAAAAACTTATATTCCTTTCTAGACATACAATCCAAAGTATTGTATATTTTGATATATCCCATTTTTTCTATAAAGTCTCACTTTTAGAAGTGCTCCACCATTATTTTAATCATTATTCAGTTTTGCTATTTCTCACCATGCATTTACTAAACAAATTAAGAATCCATTGCCATAGTTTCTAGTGAGCAATATCCCAAGAGATGGTCTATACTCTCGGTTTCCTTTTTGCAAAGAACACATTGAGAGGGACCATGAAAACCCTTTTTCATAGGGTTATCCAAGAATAAGATTCTTCTATGACGTACTTGCCAAACAAACATTTTGAATTTAAGAATGTTTGGGCTATCCCAAATATCTCACCATATTCTAGTGATATTACTATTTTATTGGTGCAAAACATTATATTCACTTCTTGTTGTGTATTTTCTTGAGCTATTCGAGTCCCAAATCAATTTATCCTTGGATCCTCTTAGAATAATCATAGTTGTTACTTTCTTCTCAATTTTCTCCCAGCATCAATATCTTGTATACTTGTAAAAAAAATTCTTTCCATTTGTATCTTCCTTCTTGATCGTTGTTCAAAAATTTTGAACCCTATCTCCATATTTTTTATTGAAGTAATCTCATGTAAGGTTTCAAAATCGGATCTAAATTAAGTGATTTTTATCACACAAGTATCCATCCAAATAGAAAAAATTTCTCTAGTTACTACCACCCATCTTAAACCTTTAATCATTAGATCAATAGATTCTTTTATAACCATTTCAAAGAGTAGAACCATTTGGTAGAGAGAATGTAGTAAATATTAAACTTGGATCATTGGGCTCAACATATTAGAAGATTCTTGCCCATTGTCTGACTCTCTTTGTACAATCTCCAAATTAATTTTCCCATAAGAGCTAAGTTTCCATCTATAAGAACTCTTAAACCAATACCTCCCCTAGTTTTATCATCACACACCTTGGCCCATTTCATCAAATAGAATTTCCTTTTATCATGTAAATGTGACCATAAAAAGGATTGCATAATATAGATTAAACTTTTAGAACTAATTTTGGCATAGTATACAATGACATATAATATGTTGCAATGACCTATAAGATTGAATTAATTAACTACACTCTTCATGTTAACAATAACCATCTACCTTTCCAAGCTAGTAGTTTATTTTAAACATTAATAATAATTGGATTTCATAGTTCTTTCCTCATTCTCCCCTCAAATAAAGGCATCCCCAAATAATTTTTTGGTAAATTTAACTCCTCCATTTGAAAAAAAGTAATTTTAAATCATAGATTTAGGTATAATATGAGATCCCTAAACAATAGACCAATATCGTTACACCTTTGTATAATATTTTAACAATGACCAACTTACCTATACTCTAAGTAACAACTAATATTTAAAATTATTTCAATATATCTGAAGTATATCATTTAAATTAACACTAATGAATGCACTGTTCTAGCTTCTAGTTGTAAATTCTATGAAAAAATATAGCTAAACTCACGTTATTTGAGGGAAAAACTACTTCTTCACTCTTATAACATAAATAGAAAATATAATTAATATATTTTTAATATTTTAAATAAAAAGCAAACCATAATCCTTTACATAACTTATTGAATTTACCATGTAAACAAATGGATAGCTAAAATGCTTGATGACAATAGCCTTCCAATACATTACAACTAAATTCATGAAGGAAATTTTTTTATTTTCTCTCGTCTCCTCGCATATATTCAAGGGGTCTTTCTATGTATCATATTAATTATATATATTGGAAATATAATAGGTAATTTTATCAATGTAGACACAATTCTTTATAATTTCAAGTCAAGAAGATCCACTATTATCAGGGTTAATATTGTTGATTTAAATTTGAAAAATCAGGATGAGCCAGCCTAGAAAACATTTTACACTCAAAAAATTTGGGCTAATAGGCCTCGATCAAGGGTTTCAAAATTTTAGAAATCCAAATATTCATTAATTAATGATAATTCACCACTATGCATAACCCTGTCAGCAAGAATTATAATTTTAAGGTAAATACAAGGGTTTCAACATGGGTCTCCTAGACAAAAACCCAAAGATATACCACTGCAACATCTCCCAAGGACTATTTTTAGGGTAAATATGAGTTTTTGAAAGAGGCCTATTCCTTTGCATGAAGCTCTACACTTGGGTCTCCTAAAATAAAATCCAAGACATATACCACTAAATTATCACCTAGGGACAAATTTTTTAGGGTAAGTATGGTTTTTGAAAGGGTCCCATAATCTTGTATTAAGGTTTGAACTTGGTTCTTATAGATGAAAATATAAATACATACCACTATGATATCTCCAAATCACAAAAAGTTATGAAGGAAATTTAAGCCATTCTAAGGCATCTTCCCTTAAGTACAGTTCAACATGTCTTTCGTGAAGCTGACATTGCTATTGATACTTTGTCTAATTTTGCAATAAACCTATCTGATTACATTATTTGGGAAGACTAATTTCCAGAGGATTTAATTAGCATTGTTCAAAAAGAAAATGAGCAGGTTTCTTAATAATCATAGAAATGCTAGAAAAGGTATTTTTTTCAATGCCATAATGTGTTTTGTCAACACTGGTGACTTGCCTTTCAAGTTTTTTTTCAACACTATTGTCAGTTCCAAAAAAATGTGTTTCATAAAAACCTTGTTCTTTTGTCTATGGTGTTTTGTCAACACCATTCCTTGTCCGTTTTAGGATCCCACATGTTTCCTTTCAAATTGCGAGCTCTTTAAAAATTATGGTTTCATCACAAGGCTAATGTTTTCACCTCTGTGCAAAACCTTCTCCATGTTTTTCACGTTAGCCACCCCACTAAAGGCTTCATTTATTTTTCCAAGATCCTCTTCAGCGTTGATGACAACATTACTGATGAGTTTGTTAATTCGTGGAATGATGGAATGGTTCATGTTAGAGGGTTTCAAATTGAGTTCGTGGATGAAGCTAAAAATATTATTAGTTGTGCTACTGAAGCCTTTCATTCTAGGATCATCAGCCATGTCTCAGGGGTGGTTGACCAACTCCTAGCAGTAGCCAATATGATAAAGGAATTTGGGGTCATCTTCTATCTTAACATCAAGGAATTGCAATATCTTCCAATGTCGCTCAACGCTTTCCTTGCTCATCAGTAGGATAATGCTACTGAATATGGTGATAAATCCCAGTAGTCCTAGGTTATATGTTAGTGAAATTTTTATTTTAGTTTCTGTTAGTTAACCTTCCCTGTTTTGTGAGGTATATCCTTGGTTTCTTTCTGTTGTTGAAAAATGTTATTGGAATATTCTGCTTTATTTTTTTTGTGTTCCCATGGAACTAGCACAACTCTTCCCTATGTCTATGGGGGTTGTTCTATTTTTGTATCTTCAGTGCTAAATAATAGCCTTATGTAAATAGGTATTGGGACCCTTCAACCCAGTGATATTAATAAATTTTATTACCTAACAAAAAAATCACAAAAAATTATAGGGTAAGTATTGGTTTTATTTTTGAAAGGATCATATTCCCTTATATCAAGAGTTTCATATTGGGTATTTTACATGAAAATGGGACTTTAAAAATAATAATATTAATAAAATATATTTAAAATAATAAACCCATTATCTGGTCTTCTAAACTATATTCAGAAGTTTCACGACCATAATCCGGTCCTATCAAAGTGGATGGCTTCAATGTGGAATGAGGGTTGGGTGAGAGTAGGCAACTATTCTTTTAAGTTTTTGACTGAATTGATAAGTAGGACCATGGGTTTAATGTTATATGGAGCTTACCACAATAGAGAAAAGCATTCACTGCTTAAGGATATTAGCTTCTTCTTGGATGTTGATGTGTATCTCTCCAGATTATAGAATGGTTTTAGTGCTAAGGCATTGTCTCAATTGTGGGATAGGGTGGTTAAAGTTATCATGGACTACTTTACCTTGGATTATACATATGAAGTGACCATGTGATATTTACTAATCACCTTCGAAGGCAACTATGGATGAATATCCCCTTGTTTTTGTTTTTGTCCATGAAGAAGTCTATGTTGGATGTTCAAGGTGGTAGAGATAAGGTTCCTTTACATCAAGGTTTAGCATTATTAGTATTTGAATAGGCTACCTCTGAGAATGGTTTAGTTGTTGAGGAGTTCTTGATTCCTATCATTGATCATCCGGTTACTGTGCCTTATTTACCTAAGGGTTATTCCAGGGGTTTGAGTGATGAAAGTGAGGATCTATACTTATTTTCCATGGGTTATAGGACTAATAGAATATCAAAAAGGATTTAGGTCTTAGTAAAAGGGGTGAAAGGTAAAGCATCTCGAAGCAAAGCTATTAGTAATGATTTTTTGAAGAACTCATCTAATGAGCTTAAGCTTAGGCCTGAGATGGTAGGGGTTCTATCTGTGAGCAAGGTAGAAGGTAGTGGTACGAGGAAATCCAAGTGCCTACTTGGTAAGAATAAATATGAGGAGGGTCCATCTCTTATCTCTCTTCCCTCTAACTCAAAGCTCCCACCCAGATATTTCCATAAGGATAAGCTGGTGAAAGATATTTATGCCCCAAAAGAGGTTATTGAGTGGAAGAATTCAGTGATGCATAATCTGAAGCTGATGGAGATTAAACATCATGTTATTTGAAGTTTTTTGAAGATATAAATTGACTACTCAGAGGAATTTTCTAGGCTAGTGAGTGATGTAGTTAGGGAAGTTGATTCATTGGTTTAGAACTTCCTCGGTTCTCTCTGCGTTTCTTTCAGTTCTTTGTTTCTCTCTACTGGTTTGGTCTCTTGTTGGTTTAGTATTGCCTTTAGTGTTGCTCCAGATTTCTTGGAGGTTTTGTAAAAGTTTGTGAGGTCCCTTTCAAAATCATATTTTCTTAACAATATCAAAAAAAATATTAATCCCATTATAGCTACCTTTGTAAATAATTTTCTAGTTAATTAAACCCATGATATTATGACTTCTTTACTTGTATTAACCTACTAATACATTATAGCTACCTTTATTCATAAAATATAGTTAAAATAATAATCAAATTATAGCTAGATATATTAAAAAATTAGGTAATTACCTATGCCATTATAATTTCTTTACTTGTCTTAACCCAATAATAACAATAATTAAATTAGTCCCAAGGTGACAACATAATAGTTTGGAATTTGGATCTTCTTTGGAAGGTAAAAGGTTTAAACTACAATATGGGTGAGTGTGTGAGGGGGTAGGTGTGTATGGCTATGTTTTTAGACCCTATTTATAAGCTCAAATATCCCCCTTATGAGAGATTATGGTGATATGGATATGTCCAATCCTAAGTATCGATCGTAGGGATTTCTCACAATAACCAAACTTAAAAATAATAATAATTAAATTAACTAAGTATAATTTAACTTTTGTGCATATAATAATTTAAACATGTCTATTTCAATCATCTTAACCTATTTTCTTAGGTTTTATAATAAATAAACTATTGATAAGAAATATAAAGTTAAATTCCTTAAATATTTGAACTCCACTACACATCTTCCTTGTAAATAATAATATTAACCAATTCACTATGACTTCATAAAATGTTTTTATTTATTTACTTAAAGTAACATAAGACGAAAATAAACTATTATATATTTTAATTTTATTCTTTTGATTTCCTTGTACACCACCACATGGATAACCATCTTAATTAATTAGAAATATGACTTCATAACATAGTTTTATTTCTTTCAAAGTACTTAACATTTAATACAAGAATCAAAATATTTAATTATATTATACATATTCACAAATTAAATCTTAATTAATTAAACTAAGTGATTATGTGCATGTTTCACCCACAATAGTTGTAACTAATAAATTAGGTATGGTTTAATATTTGTAAAATTATAACCTATATACTAGTATTTTCCATGGTATTATTAAGGACATGTTTTGTGGATGATGAATATTATTTGAACTTATAATTATTTAGTTTATTTTCAATTCAATTATATTTATTTTTTTATTCAATTTTATTATGTCGAGAATTTTATTATTATAGGTAATAATTATTATTAAGTGGAACTTGTAATTTAGTAATTTTGAAATAATATAAATAATTATTGTCACTGTTCACCATGGAATTGGAACCTTAGGTTAAAATATGAATTTTATTGTTCTTAAACAATTATTCTATATCCTTTGGACTTATGATTTTTTATAAGCATAACTCTCGGCTTTATGAGGGGTCATGGTTGGGGGGAGCCTGCCTAGTCCTATGCTTGGTCGTAGGGGTTTATCACACTACCCAAATAATAATAATAATAATAATAATAATAATTTTTTTTTTTATTTTACAAAATAAGGTGAACGTTTTATTGATATGATAGGTCCAAAGTTATAATAGTTGGCCTGCAACTTTTGGCTAGCCCCAAGATCCTAATAGAATTCTCTCTAACATCATATTAGACCACAATTTTTTTAGTGTGATCCAGAAAGCATAAAATTTTGTCTTGATTACAATTTTTTTTAATATTATTGTAAATAGCCCATGTTAAATTTTCTCACTTGCCATAACTTTAGGGTTATCCCAAAATGGGACTAAGAGCACTTCAAGTAGTAGTGTGATGGCAAACTAGAGTCTAATCATCATTATCATCTACCCTAGACCTATGATTTGTTTTACCTATATCCATATTGTTTACTAATAAAACTTGTTTGTTCACCTTCATTTAATCTATAGTATCCCTATTTTAATCAAATTTTAACAAGTAGCTAACAATATTCTTGTTAAAAATTTTAGCCAAAAGGCTAGCCACAACATTACTCCCTCTACCTACATAAACTAGAATGACATCCTCAAATTACTACTAGATGACTTTTATCTAACTCACTATGTTCTTGATAAGCCATGTACTTAATCTCAAATTCCTAATCTCGTCTAGTGACCCCACAAAAAATCATGAGCTAGACTCTACTGTGATCTTTAAAACTACATTCTACCAAACATTAAGAGAGATTTATCTTATTTCCAAATTCGTTACCCTTGGGTTATCCTTGGTTGGTCCATTTGTCTTGATTATTTTATAGCTCAAGGGTGGTTGTTGCTAAGATCCATGAGTCTAGCTCATGGTAGCATTATCTTCTTCCTATTTTTTATACTACACATGAGATTTTATTATTTCTATAACCTTATTTTATTTTATTTACCAAACTAGATTTATTGAAGTGTATTCCTCTCAGAAATTTTTAGAAATTCTTTTCAAGCATATGTGCCACTAGATAAAGCTCATACCCAAAGTCTAACCCAACTAAACTAATTTATTTTATAAATTTTTTTTTTTCTAGATCTTCTATATATTAGTAAGAATTTACTATTGGTTGATATGAGCCTTGAAGAGGTCAACCTATTTGCTATACAACTCAAGTGCACAATCACACTAGAAGATCATCTCCTCCTAGGTTTTACACTTAATTCAATACTATTAAGAGTAAAATGCACACTCATTCAAAATAAATCAAAATGTGATAACAACATTTTTTTCACATAATTATATAACTAAGATCATTCTACTTGTTTCACTAATTATAAATTGATATTTTTAAATGATTATAAACAAAGGATTTTAAGTAAAGAATGATAAAAAAAAGAGTGCAATTCAAAGGTAATGAAGTAAAATAAAAAATCAAATAAAAATATATGACAAAAAGAAAAAATATAATAGATTGTCATGTAGGGTAAATATCCAAGAAAATATGTGAGGCTATAACATTGCATCAATTACTTATATTTTCACAATTAGAATAATTTTTTTTGCTATAAATTTTAGATAAATTGGAATTCCACTATATTAAAAGTGGAAGGACCTATATGGAAATGTGGTTGTTTCTCTTCCATGAGATAGAATGTAACCTATATGAAAATGGGATTATTCCAATTCCATAAGTCACAAAGTGAAATTTGAATAGAAGTGAAATATTTTTGTATTTTTTTCTAAATAAGATAAAAAAATCACTATATAAAAAGAAATATTTAAATTTTAGTAAATATACTATTTTGCATTTTTAAAGCATCGAAAGAATTATTTATTGCAAAATTACTATGGTAAAAAACTATTCAAGACTTTTTATTTTCTACGATTTCCAAAGGATTTTAAATGGTTGAAACAAGGTCTTGATAATAATATTATAAACTCAGTGTGCTAGTTGGCACCAAAAAATATAAAAGGTTATGAAATAAAATACATGCATACTCCAATAAGATTACATGTCTCAAGTTTTGCACTTAAGTAAAAAATATTTAATACGTAGAGGAATCGATAACATCATTCAATGCTACCACTATAAACCCTAACCCACAACGTTAGTTGCTTTCAATAGGACCCTGACCCTCTATGGAATTGAATTAGGGCATCAAATTGGAAAAAACTCACACACACAATAATACATAGAAAAAATTATAATATCATAGGATTCTACTACTATAAACCCTAGCCCACTAGGATAGATTATAACAACCCTAAAATCTATGCCAAATTATTTTTTTTTCTTTTCAGAAAAAAAACAAGATATTCTGGATAAATTCCACAAAAAATTTTACCCACTTATGAGTTTCAAATGTTGCAGCATCCTTTGGGTGGTCAGAAGCGGCCAATTCTACCATATCATATTCTAGGTTTTACCATGTATGTTGTCCATACAACTTAAATGATACCTTTGAGTGGTCACCCCATTTATTTTCTCTCTTTTGAAAGATATTTTGACCATAGTGCATGGGTTAACCTTATCTTGTTCATCTAAGATAAGGAATGCCAAATCCCATACTAGTTTCAATCATTACTTACTAGTGTTTTAGACTTAAGCTACTTATAGTTTTACACATCTATTTTAGTGTAAAACTACTATGCACCATTAAATTATTCTATGAATATTTTAATAGAGGTGATTATAAATTATATGGTGACTCTCATTAAATCACTCATCAATCAATCAAGATTTCCATATAACTACAACAACAAATGACATATTCCATAGAAATTCTACCACATTCTTTTAGGTCCCTATGACTATAATTTATATGATATCTCTCTTACAAGGGTATCTTGTTGTCTACTAAATATCCCATCACAAGGATTTAGTTACAATGGAATTCTAAGATCTCTTTCTCTTAGAGCACACTTTAGTGATCCCTTACTAAAGTGCCCATTGTAACCCTAAGGGATTATCACATCATGTCTCCCTTAGTTCCAATCCTATCCTTAGGGTCTAACTAGGTTGGCATTATTTTAGTGAAACCTCACAAAGAGCAAACCCCACACCCCACAGTAAACAAGATATATCTTTATCCTTATTATAACATTAATTCATTTTTAAGATACACAATTGCATAATCCATGAACTCTTGTAGTAAATAAATAAATACTAACAATGTTACTTTTCATCAAAGTACAATAAATAAACCCATTTAATTTTTAACTTCAATGCATATCAATGAAAAACTAATAATATTTTCATAACAATACTGCAAAAAGTACATAAAAGACACATCATGTTTCCTGGAAACTCTTTCCAGGAGAAAACCCAACCTTAAAATATCCATATTTATTTTCATTGCTAGTCTATGGGTCAAACTAAAATAAGGATTACAATATTTCTTTTGCCATAGTGTCAATCTGCAACATTATAATATTCTTAATTCTTATGCCCTCCTATTACAATCACTGTAAATTCTTTTTTACAAGAGCAAGGGAATCCCCATAATTCCCTTCCAATAAACTCAATTTATTCTCTAATCTACTAATACTCAAGAGTCCATTCCCTGGGTTATTTCTTACAAAATATTATTTGTGGAACCCCCATAAGTTCCTTTCCTTTCTATTGGGCCCTATGCCCAATCCCTTATTAAGATATTAATTTTCTCATTTCACAAAATTTTACCAAGTTTAGCATAAGTGGTAATGTATAAAAACTTAAGACTCCATACAATAAATTAGACCAAGTTTTTCGTAATCAAATAATGAACAAAGTATCTTTTACATAAGTCAAAAAAGCATCATTATACCTTCCCACAAACCTTAACATACTTTTTCTTAAACATATTTTAAACATCTAAGCCTATCAAGACTAAAATGAAAAACTCTTATTTTTATCTCTTTTCAATTAACTTCTCAAAAGGATCCCTTTTGTTTTCTTAGTAAGAATTTATCATGATCTTTAGGCCAATCCATAAGTCAAATTACATAAGCTAATTTCTAATAATGAAGTAATCAACTTTAGGTTAAAATTCTTTGCCATATATACTTTAGTAAAAATATCCATATCATATCCGCCCATGTAGAGGAGTTGGAGAGCAAGTGGGTAGTTAAACCTCTCTAGTTGCTGAGAGGCTCAGGTTCAAATCTCTCGCCTCACATGTTGTGGATATGTTATGTAATGGTTCCCTCGTGGTCACAGTCTGTTTATCCCTTGTGGCCACTAACTTAAAAAAAAAAAAAAAAAAAAGATCCATATCATGTCCCACTCATATGGTTTATTATTTAATCTAAAGTTTATCCAATCCATAAGATATTGTTTCTCATTCATAGTTTAAATTACCTTTATTATGCTTTATTTCTTTTTAAACCTTAGTTCCAATTCAAATATCAAGTTCTCTCTTATCTTACCTAAAGGCGTTATCTCTTAGTTACCTAAGTTATTTCCATTTAACCAAAAGGATGTTGTCTAACATTTCAATGGCAATAATTTTTCTTTTGCACTATATCATGGTATATTTATTATTCTTATCAACGTACACCTTCTCTATTAGAGAAAAAAGTTTCTCTACTCCTTAATACGGTCATCGACCAATTAAAAACACATTATAGTGTTCACTAGAAAATCTACAAGATACATGGATCATTTCTTATTTGTTGTGCCTACCATATGGCTCAATAAGGGCATAGATAGCACCCTTGCAAAGTCCCATGACTACCGCCATAGGTAGTCAACTACTACTTAGGTTTATGGGGTAGTTTAGGCACTCAGGTACCTTCCCACCTTAAGTGTGAATAAAACTTCCATATCCATTTCTTCCCTTAGGGTTCAACAAATTTCTATGCTATTTTAAGCATCATACAACAATCCTAAAGGCTCTAATTAAGTGCCACTTGGTGGCCTCTAATATTTTCTAAAATCATCCACATAGAAAATTATGTTTCAATTTAATGTTTTCTTTTCTAAGTCTTGAAGACACTATATTATACAACAAGCGCTATAATCAGTGCACACAAGAATTCTAAATAGGTCATGTAGATAGATAAAAACTATATATTCCAAAGGTATATTCCATCAATTTTTTTAATACCTCAAATAAAACAATATCATGGTCTACTTCCTACCAAAACAGAGTCTCACATGCATTAATTTGCTAAATAAAATGTTAGCTATAAGATGGAAACAATAAGTGATATTGTAGCATCATTGGTTTGCATAGCTTATGCTGACAACATTCACAAATATGACTATTGGAGGTTGCACAAAGTTTCATCCAAACCATAAAACATGCCCCTAAGCAACTTAAGGCTATATATACTCAAACCCTACATTGTCTTTCTCAAGTGCTCATAACAATAGAGTCAGGTCTTCTACATTGATAAAAATATTCTAAAAGGAGGTGTCTTGATGTTTACTCTATTTAAGCATCATATAAAAACATGACTAAATAAAATCCATAGGTTTAGTTCTATCTCATGAACTTGAAGCACCTTCTTTAGATAAACATAGAAATGAGTACCTTATACTACTAGAAAAATATTAATCTAGAGAAAACACAAATTCTCCAATGTATAGATCCTTTGCTGCTCCTTCTTCATTCCAAAATAAATATCCAAAGATCCTCTCTATCTCATACATTTTTTTATCAAAAACTCATAAAATAGAAATAACAACCCCCTCTTTTCTTCCCTAAGGGTTTAAATAACATTCACTCGATATAACGAACTCATAACTATCCACTATTACACTTTGCTTAGTTGGGTTCATTTTCCAATTTGAAGCTAAAGCTACATCATTATTTCAATTATTCTAAAGTTGAGCACTTAATTTTATTTCTTCATTTTTCTTTTAAATAAGTAATATTAAACCTTCTTAACATAGTTCCTTCTTTAAGCATGATAGAAATGTTAATTTAATATCAATTGGTATGCATATATAGAAAATACACATCAAATAGCAAGGGTAAGTTCTATGTAGAAATAGATAATACATGTCAGGTCATTTTGACTATATATGCCTTCAACTTTCTAACCACTTGTGAAGGTGTCTATTCTTGCAAAGAGGACAAATCTATTAATATCATATCATTTATCATAAAAACCTCATAAAACCACATAATTTGCCATTAATTATTACTCATAAATCCATCAAACTTTTAGTTAAAAATATCGTTCAAAAAGAGGTCATGACATACTACCCCCTTGGACTAAACATTGTCCATTGTGTTTCATCATGTTACTACAATAAGACCAAAATTACATTTATTTATTTAAACAAATATGGAAAATATTTTTACGTATTAGCTACTTTATCCCAAGTAGTGTTATTTTCTAAGTACTAGTCCCATTGAACTTTACGTTGTTCTAGAGTATAGTTCCTCATATTTTTGGAACAGAACTTCAAAACCTTAAGTAATTGTACTTAAATAACTATAGGGTCATTTATCTACAAGTTATTCAAATTCCATACATGGTCAGGACCAACTACATACTTCCTAAGCAAGGATATATATAAAGTATCATGGATATTAGATAGTATGGGTGGCAAGGCAAGATGATATACAACTAGAATTATCTTCCCAGTGATATCAAAGGGTTCAACATATCTAGGATCTAACTTGGTTTATTTTATGACACTTTTCATGGGATTTACTCTAAGAAATACTTTATCTCCTATAGAGAATTCTTTAGGTTTGTACTTTCTATCGAAATAACTCTTTTGATGATCAAAGGCTTCCTTTAGTCTTGATCTAGTCATTTTAGTTGTTCCTACATCTCACAAACTGCATCCAATTTGATGGAAATCAAATATTTTGGAATGTCTCATGAGATATGTGTTCTACATTTTTTGCCATACAACGCTTCAAATGGAGTCATTCCTAAACAAGCATGATACCCATTTTTATAGGTAAATTCAACCTAATGCAAAAAATATTTCCAATTAGATTTTTGATCCATACAATACATGTAAAGCATGTCTTCCAAAAATTGGTTGAATTTATTAGTCTGACAATCAATATCTATATGGTAAGCAAAATTGATATTCAATTTCATACCTATAGCTTGATGTAGGGCTTGCTAGAATGCAGTTATGAACCTAGAATCTCTATTGGATATAATTACTTTAGAAAATTCATATAGTCTAAATATTTCCTTTGCAAATCTATTAGCCACTACAACTACATCATATTTTGCACTCTCTGTAATAAAATGCACAACCTTGGTTATTTTGTCCACTACAACAAGGATTACATTGAAGAACACAAGTTTATACTAAGAGGGGGGTGAATAGTATAAGATAAAATTTTACTTTTATTTGCCAAACAATATTATCCAATGTTATCAATTACAATATCTTTTCATAGTAGTATTAACCAATCTCATCAATAGCAGTAACAAGACAATGCACAAATCATCACACACATGAGAGACACAAATTTAACGTGGTTCACCCAATATGGGTTACATCCATAGAGAAAATATTTCTTCTAAATTTTCTCAACAAATATCTTGGGAACCAATTCCCTATTACAATATTTATGGACCTCTGTCCAAAGGAGATCTCAATCCCCTATGCTCAGGTTCATGGACCTCTATCCACAGGAGAACTCTATCCCCTTAACTTTGGTTCGTGGAACTCTATCCATAGGATAACTCTATCCCATTAACTCTGGTTTGTGGAACTCTATCCACAAGAGACACCTCTCCTCTTGCTCTGGTTCATGGAACTCTATCCATAGGAGACACTTCTCCTCTCTACTCTGGTTCATGGAACTCTATCCATAGGATACACCTCTCCTCTCTAATTTAGTTTATGGAAATATATCCACAAGAGATACCTCTCCTCTACACTATGGTTTGTAAAACTCTATCCATAGGATATATCTCCCTTAACTTTGCTCTAAGCCTACCCATGAGGCTTACTCAAGTCTACTCAAAAATCTTCTTTCAACTCTACTCAAAATATACACACATTACATGCACAAATCTATCTCAATTCTATCCCAAATATGCACACATTACATGCACAAATCTATCTCAAATCTATCCCAAATCTGCACATATTACATGGATAAATCTATCTCATATATATTCCAAATCTGCACACATTACAGGCACAAATCTATCTCAACTCTATTCCAAATATGTACACATTACATGCACAAATTTATCTCAACTCTACCTCAAGTCTTCTCACAAGACTTACTCAAATATACCTCAAACCTACTTCAAGTCTTCTCACAAGACTTGCTCAAATCTGCCTCAAACCTGCTTCAAGTCTTCTCACAAGACTTGCTCAAATATGCCTCAAACCTGCTTCAAGTCTTCTCACAAGACTTGCTCAAATATGTCTCACTATCTCTTCTCAACTCTTCTCTAACACATGCTCAAAACTGCTCATAACACATACTCAGATATTTCTCATAACACATACTTTGATCAAAGTACCTCAGACATATTCTACCCAAAATTATTGTTCAAGAACACATAGAAAATGATATGCAATACAATTTCACAATATGTTCTTTCCAAATATCACTCAAGCCCAATGCACAAATTGCTTCACAAAACTGATTTCTAGTACTTGCTCATTCACATTCAATGTCACTCAAACCAATGCCCAAAATCTTCAAAAATTCCTTCAAACAATGAAGCACAATTTTTTCACAAACCCTAGCACATGTGTTTTCAATCTCTTTCAACAATGAAGCACAAATTTTTCACAAACTCTAGCACAAGTGTTTCCAATGATAAGACTCAACTTGTTCTTAAACTTTTGGACAAAATTTCAATATTTATCCCATAATAATGCACACTTTCATCCTAAAACCCTATCTCTCATATTTCCAACAATGCACATGAACTTATTCCTTATATCTCCTCCTTAAGACAAAAATATTTGCTCAACCAAAACTCCTTAAAGAAGGAATACATCACCATAAATCTTAACTTGGTTTTATGAATATGGGCCCTCAAAAATCTCTCAAAAGAATTTCCTTTTCAAAGTGCCACTTCAAAACTAGTTAGTAGATTTCTCTTTCAAACCATCAACATTAAATTTCTTCTCAAAAATATGTGCACAATGAAATCTAAAAATGATGCTCAATAACTCTCCTTTTGTTCTCAAAATATAGGGCATTAACAATTATCAAAACCCCTCAAACTTTCATTTCACCATACAAAAATTACAACCAAAAATCAAACCACAATAACACCTTATAACTCCTACTTGTAAAAAGCACAAATAATTTTCAATATCAATAATGTACCTTATAATCATCCAAAACCCTACATGTAAAATACAATTTTAATTTCACTTTCATACACCTTATACCTCCTATTCTCACATGCAAATATAATTCCTTTGTGTTTCCAATTTATACTATTTACAAAATAAAACTTTATAAAACATACTTTTATAATTCCTATTTGCAAAATAGAGCTTTTATAGCACATCCTTATGACTCCCTATTTTAAAAAAAAAAAAATTTATAACTCACACCCTTATGACTCCCTAATATAATAAAACCAACACATACCTTATAGAAAATTTAATTAAAAAATGTGTGCCCTTACTAATGCTATCACCACTATTCGAACCTGCCACCTCTAGCTGGCCTGCACCCTAGCTTACCCTAGGACATTGTGTGGGCTAGCTTCCCACACAACAACCAAAGCACACGTGCTTCTCTTTCATCCACCACACAAAATCCCTCTTAACCAAAATTTCAACAAAAAATTTCCCACCGTGCTTCGAACTTGAGACCTCCTCTCTACTAGTGATATAGTGCATGATCACCCTGTAGTCTAAGCTAACCACCCAAATATGATTTCAAACTCACTGCACTTCCTTTTGACTTTTATAATTTGCCTTTTAAAAATTGTGCGTCTATCCTTTCCTTCTTCTCTACCCTCAATGAAATGAACGATCGAGCGTATTTCATAATTGTGCTTCATCTTATCCTTAGACAAATGAAAATAATTTACCCCCTTTAAATATGCTCTCCCCTTCATGCATTGACGTTGGCACATTTTGAAATAATTAAAATATTAACATGCCCTCCAAGATTTTTAGCACCTTCAACCTTTCAAACTTATATTATAATATTTAAAATATTATAATATTATTTTTAAAACCTTTGGGCTTTGCAAACTAAACTTGTCTTCAATTTCTCTTTCTTTTTCAAATAAAACCTTTTGGCCCAAGTATTATAATATTATCTCCTCTCTTTTAAACCATGGCCTTTATTTTAAACCTTTGCTTTGCTTTTCTCTTGCAAACCTTTGTCCCTCTATGTATAATATTTAAAAATAAATATTATAACTTTTTATTTTTTACCAATTTTCTTGCTTTGAGATGAGCCTTGCCTTGCATAATTATTCAATCATAGAAGAATATTTCTGCCATACCAAACTCTCTTTGACATCAACCTTTTGACATCAAACCTTTGACATCAATGACAACACAACATGCTCAATATTTCCAACAATCTCCCCCTTTGTCATTGATGGCAACCCTTTCTAAAAATTTCTTTTTACTACCACTGAATTCCAAATTTGCTCCTCCTGAGAAGTTGCTCCCCCTTACTGATTTCTCTCCCCCTTACTGAAACTCTCCCCCTTTGACATCAATGGCAAAGGGCTCCTTTGGGGCTAAAAATAAGACTCTTAGCTCAGCCCCCTCACCACCTCCTCTCCTTGAGGTGATCAATTTTGGGGTGGGAGTAAATATACTCCCAAATTACAATGCTCTTCTTCCTTTTCAACCTTCTTTTTCAACACCTTTGTAGTCATACCCTTTTGATCCTTTTGAGTTTCCTTGTTCTTGCTTGTCTCTAGAAGTTCTAGAAACTATGTTCTACACCACTTAGCCTTATGCCCAAAATTATTGTAATTGTAACACCTGATGTTGTAGTTCTTGGAAGGTGCATATGACTTGAAGTTCCTCTTGGTGAAGCCATAATCATTTCTGTCATGAACCCTATAGTGTATAGCTTTATGACCAAAGTGATTACATGAGTAGAAATGACCTTGAAAGAAATATCCATCTTCAAATGAGTTGAAGTTCCTCTTAGTGAAGCCATAATACTTCTTTCCATGAACCCTACAATGCATAGCTTTGTGACCAAAATGATTACATGAGAAACAATGCCCTTGGAAGAAATATTCATCTTGTCTTGAAAAATATGGTCTCTTAGTCCTTTCTTTGCCTTCTCTGTGATGATCCATGTTTCTTGTTTGTGCATTATTTTCTTTCTTAATGAAGCTTCCACTCTTCAAATTATCAGCATAGGTCTTAGGTTCTTCTTCAATATCTTCCTCTGAAACTTCCTTTTATTTTGATCTTGACTCCTCTTTTTGTACCTCTTATCCTTTTTCAAAACCAAGTCCCATTTTGATAAATGAATATATTTGTGCTTTGATAATGGTATCCAAAGTTTTTGAGATTTTCTCAAACCTGTGCAACTTATCCTTAGAATATTTCACTTCCATCCTTAGAGAAACCACTTCATGTTCTAATATTTCACATTCTAACTCTTTTTCCTTCAACTGTTCAACCATACCTTCTTCAATTTTCCTTGCCTCTTCAACCTTGACTTTTAGGTCAATGAGATCTTGTAGAAGCTTTGCCTTTGTTTTCTCATCCTCTTGTACTTGAGCCTTCAATCTTGAGTTCTCCTTTTTTAACTCTTCAAAAACAAGTTCCTTTTCCATATCAACTGTGACTTCCCTTTCTAAAACTTTCTCCTTTTGTAGGTATTCAACTGGAGTATCTTCTCCCTCTTCTACTTGATCTTTGAAAACATGAGCATCTTCATTATTTTGTATTTGAGCTTTTAATTTTGAGCTCTCCTCTCTATCCCTCTTTAACTTAGCAATGAATTTATCTTTTGTGACTTCTTATTCATTTTCTAAACCTTCCTCTTCTTCTTGGTTTTCAATTTTAGGATCATATTCTTTCTCTTCACTGCTACTGAACCCATTACAATGAGTTGCATCATGACCAAGGATACCATAAATAAAATATTCTTCTTCTTCTTCACTGCTACTATACCCAACTTTTGAACAATGATCTGCAAGGTGACCAAAGTTACCACAAATAAAATATTTGAGTATTCTTAGTTCCTTCTTATTCCCTTTTACAAAGTTAGCTTCCTTTTCACTACTTGATTCATCACTTGAATCTATTTTCACTTCCCTTTTTGAGTAACAATATCTTTGTGAGTAAAATCAAATTCCTTTTCCTCTTTACTGCTACTATACCCATTTTGTGGACAATAAAGTGCCATGTGACCAAGTTTACCACATTCAACACATCTCACAAAGTTTTCCTCTTCCCTTTTTTTTTAATAACAATATTTTTGAGAACAAGATCAAATTCTTCTTCCATGTCCACCATAGCATCTTCCTTTTATTTCATGGCCATGTGTACTCCTTCCTTATTAGGAGGATATGATATCATGGTTCTCATTTTGCCTTTCTTGCCCATGTGTGTTCTTGTAATATCTTCCTTCAAGTTGTGAGGCTTCCTTGAAGGAACCCGCTATGATACCAACTGAAGAACACAAGCTTATACTGAGAGGGGGAGTGAACAATATAAGATAAACTTTTACTTTTCTTTCCCAAACAATATTATCCAATGTTATAAATTGCAATATATTTTCATAGCATTATTAACCAATCTCATCAATAGCAGTAACAAGGCAATGCACAAATAATCACACACATGAGAGACACAAATTTAACGTGGTTCACCCAATATGGGTTACGTCCATGGAGAAAATATTTCTTCTAAATTTTCTTAACAAATCTCTTGGAAACCAATTCCCTATTACAATGTTTATGGACCTCTATCCAAATGAGATATAAATCCCCTATGCTAACGATCATGGACCTCTATCCATAGGAGAACTCTATCCCCTTAACTCTGGTTCGTGGAACTCTATCTCCTTAACTCTAGTTTTTGGAACTCTATCCACAAGAGACACCTATCCATTGCTCTGGTTCATGGAACTCTATCCATAGGAGACATTTCTCCTCTCTTCTCTGGTTCATGGAACTCTATCCACAAGAGACACCTCTCCTCTCTACTCTAGTTCATGGAACTCTTTCCATAGGAGATACCTCTCCTCTCTACTATGGTTTGTGGAACTCTATCTACAAGAGATACCTCCCCCTTAAATATGCTCCAAGCCTACTCACAAGGCTTACTCAAGTTTACTCAAAAATTTACTTTCAACTTTGTTCTAAATCTGCACATATTACATGCATAAATCTATCTCAAATCTGTCCCAAATATGCACATATTACATGCACAAATCTATCTCAACTCTATCCTAAATTTACACACATTACATGCATAAATGTTTCTCAAATCTATTCCAAATCTGCACACATTACATGCACATATCTGTCTCAACTTTATTTCAAATCTGCACACATTACATGATTAAATTTGTCTGAACTCTGCCTCAAGTATTCTCACAAGACTTGCTCAAATATTCCTCAAAAATGATTCAAGTATTCTCACAAGACTTGCTCAAATCTATCTCAAACCTACTTCAAGTCTTCTCACAAGACTTACTCAAATCTGCCTTAAACTTGCTTCAAGTCTCCTCACAAGACTTGCCCAAATCTCCCTGACTATCTTTGCTCAACTTTTCTCTAACACATTCTCAAAAATGCTCATAACACATACTCAGATCTTGCTCATGACACATGCTTTGATCAAAGTACCTCATACATATTCTACCCAGAATTCTTGTTCAAGAACACATAGAAAATGATATGCAATACAATTTCACAATATGTTCTTTTCAAATATCACTCAAGCCCAATGCACAAATTGCTTCACAAAACTAGTTTCTAACACTTGCTCATTCACATTCAATGTCACTCAAACCAATGCCCAAAATCTTCACAAATTCATTCAAACAATGAAGCACAATTTGTTCACAAACCCTAGCACATGTGTTTCCAATATCATTCAACAATGAAGCACAACTTATTCACAAACTCTAGCACAAGTGTTTCCAATATCATTCAACAATGAAGCACAACTTGTTCTCAAACCCTAGGACAATATTTCAATCTTTATTCCATAAGAATACATGCTTATTATACTCAAACCCTATCTCTCATATTTTCAACAATGCACATGATATTATTCCTTATATCTTCTCCTTAAGATATAAAAATATTTTCTCAACCAAAACTTCTTAAAGAAGGAATAATATCACCATACCTCTTAAATTTCTTTGATGAAGATGAACCCTCAAAAACCTGTCTCAAAAGAATTTCCTTTTCAAAGTGCCACTTCAAAACTAGTTAGTAGATTCCTCTTTCAAACCATCAAAATTAAATTTTTTCTCAAAAATATGTGCACAATGAAATCTGAAAATGATGTTCAATGACTCTCCTTTTATTCTCAAAAAATAGGGCATTAAAAATTATCAAAACCCCTCAAACTTTCTTTTCACCATACAAAAATTACAACCAAAAATCAAACTACAATAATACCTTATAATCCCTACTTGTAAAAAGCACAAATAATATTTGATATTAGTAAGTATCTTATAATCATACAAACCCCTAAGTGAAGAATACAAATTTAATTTCACTTTCATACACCTTATACCTCCTATTCTCACATGCAAAAATATTTCCTTTGTATTTCCTCTTTATACTATTTTCAAAATAAAACTTTATAAAACACACCCTTATGATTCCTATTTGCAAAATAGAAATCTTTTATAACACATCCTTATGACTCCCTATTTGCAAAAAAAAACTTTATAACTCACACCCTTATGACTCCCTAACATAATAAAACCAACACATACCTTATAGAAAATTTAATTAAAAAAATTGTTCCCTTACTAATGTTGTCGCTACTATTCGAACCTGCCACCTCTAGCTAGCCTACACCCTAGCTTGTGCTAGGACACCATATGGGCTAGCTGCCCACACAACAACCAAAGTGCACGTGCTTCTATTTCATCTACCATGCAAAATCCTTCTCAACTAAAATTTTAACAAAACTATCCCCATTGTGCTTCAAACTCGAGACCTCCTCTCTACCTATGATGTAGCACAAGCCCTCTGTGCCATCTGATATAACCACCCAAATGTAATTTCAAACTCACTGCATTTCCTTTTGAATTTTGGAATTTTTATTTTAAAAATTGTGTGCCTGTCTTTTCCTTCTTCCTGCCCTCAATGAATTGAACGATCGAGTGGATCTCACGATTGTGTTTTGTCTTAACCTTAGGCAAACAAAAATAATTTGCCCCCTTTAAATATGCTCTCCCCTTCATGCATTGACATAGACACCTTTCAAAATAATTAAAATATTAACATGCCCTTCAATATTTTAGCGCCTTCAACCTTTCAAACTAATATTATAATATTTAAAATATTATAATATTATTTTTAAAACCTTTGGGCTTTGCAAACTAAACTTGTCTTCAATTTCTCTTTCTTTTTCAAATAAAACCTTTTGGCCCAAGTATTATAATATTAAAAATATTATAATATTATCTCCTCTCTTTTAAACCATGGCCTTTATTTTAAACCTTTGCTTTGCTTTTCTCTTGCAAACCTTTGTCCCTCTATGTATAATATTTAAAAATAAATATTATAACTTTTCTTTTTTACCAATTTCCTTGCTTTGAGATGAGCCTTGCCTTGCATAATTATTCAATAAGAGAAAAATATTTCTGCCATACCAAACTCTCTTTGACATCAATCTTTGGACATCAAACCTTTGACATCAATGACAACACAACATGCTCAATATTTTCAACATACATCAGTTGGAATATATTCTTAGACAGTCCCATAGTAAAGTGCATGGATATTACTTGCCATTTTCAAATAGGTATATCATGGGGGTATAAAAAATCCTCCTAGGTTTTGGTATTTAGCCTTCACCTTTTGGCATTACATACATCTAGCAACACATTCATTATGTCCTTTTTCATTCTTTTCCAACAGAAAGTCTTTTTCATGTTTTCCCTCATTTTGTCCCCTCCAATGTGGGTAAAGTAATATTTATGCACCTCTTGCATAATAATTCTCCTTAAATCACCATTTTTTGGTATGATAACCCTATCTCTAAAATATAAGAGTCCATCCTTATTGCTATAGTATTTATTTTCATTAGGATTTCTTGCCATATTTCCTTGAATATCATTGCAAAACCTATCATGGGCTTGCATTTTCCTAACTTGGTCCATCAAGGCCATACATATACAAGTTATAGAAGCTAAATGCCTTCGTATGATTAAGGTATTTTCCAATTTGTTGTCTTTACCTTTGATTTATTCTATCCCAAAGTAAAATCCCGCTAGAGACTCGACCCATCATCTTTGTATTGCATTCAATAATGGTTGAGTGAATATATACTTCAAAATTTGATGGTTGATTCTAAGCTCAAATGGTTTGCCTAAGAAATAGTGTTGCCACATAATAAGAGCATGTACAACTACTACTAGTTCCAAGTCATGTGTAGCATAATTTATTGCATGTTTCTTGATTTTCCTTGACTCATATGCTATCACTGATTTCTCTTGGGAAAGAACTCCTCCCAATCCTTCCATCAATGCATCTCTGCATACTAAAAATATTCCTTGTGGATCTAGAGTTTTTGGAATGGGTGCAGTAGTGAGCTTCTATTTTAATTACTCAAAGATTACCTTGCACTTATCTATCCATTTAAATTCTTTTTATTTTCTTTGAATATTGGTGATTAGGTAGAAAATATTGGAGTAATATTCAAAAAACATCTATAGTAGCCTATAATACCCATAAAAATCTATACTATAGTCACATTGGTGGGTTTTTGCCAACTCATAATGGCCTCAATATTCTTTGGATCTACTGTTATTCTATTAGTAGAAATAATATGTCCAAGATATTGTACCTCAAGGACTTAAAAGTCACATTTCGAGATGTTACCATAAAGTCATTTTCCCCTTAATATCTCTAGCACTATGCTTATGTGCTTATCATGATCTTATTTGTTTTTGGAATATATCAAAATATTATATAAAATATTAAAATAAATTGATATAACTTTCTTCTAAAAATAGTGCTCATTAGATTTGTGGAGGTGATTGTACCATTAGATAGCCCAAATGGCAGTACTATGAATTCATAGTGTTTGTATCGAGTCTTGAAGGTAGTTTTATGAGTATCTTCTTCATGAATTCTCAACTAATGATATCCTAACATCAAGTCAATTTTCAAGAATATTGTTGTCCCTTTCAATTGGTCAAACAAATCCTCTATTTATTTTTGATGGTTGCTTTTTTGAACATTCTATAGTAGATACACAACCTTAGAAATCCATCATTCTTTAAAAAAGAAGAAGTGCACCCCATCACCCCATGGTGACACATTGGGTTTTATCAACCCCTTCTCTAACAACCCTTAGAGTTGTATCTTCAATTATTGCATTTCTATAGGATTCATCATATAAGAGGTTCTATGTATAGGCTCAGTTCTAGGAACTAGCTCTATAGTGAATTAAAAATCTATTTTTGACAATAATATAGGTAAATATTTAGGAAATACATCCTTATATTCTTTCAATATTGGGTGTTTATTGACCACCTCTTCTTTTTTTACTTACCCCTATTTCATTAAACTTGACCATGAAAATCAATTCACTCTTTCTTATGGTTTTTGTTAATTGCATTGCTAATAGTAACTGAGCTCAAAAGGAATCTTGTTAACTGATAATTAACCTTCTTTGTTTATCACTATCAGTGTAATCAATCCATATTTCATGGAAATTGATTACAACCTCATGAGCTTTTATCTAATCCATCCCTAAAATTACATCAAATACATGGAGAGGAGCTACATATAGGTACCATTATATGGAACCATTAGGTAAAATGACTTATACATTGAGATAGCATTGATCCATGAAGTAGGTTTATCTAGAACCATAATCTAATTCTCAACCTTCTACTAAGAATCTCATTATTTTTGGTATATCCTTGATGAAATAGTAGAAATAAAGCTACTAATAGTTCCTATTATCCATCAAATTTGTGTCACTCCTTTGCATGACCGTACCTTTTAGAAGAAGTGAGGTACTTTTTCCATCTATATTTTCACTCCCAATGGGTGCATTAACCTTTTGATGTGGCTCTTGTATATTATTTCTAGACATAGATTTTTGTGGACATAAATTGGCATATTGAGGTCCACCACAAATGAAGCACCTTGTCTTGTTTGTTTTGACTTTATTCCTTAGGTGGCTTGATGGGTCCTGCATCAGGTAGTTGCTGAGGTCAAGATTCATTATGCATGTAATTAACATTGTTATAGGATCTCACTATTAAAAATAAGCACACTCACATAAAATAATGAAAAATAGCTCAAATAAATCAATAACTCAATAACACTATGTAGAAATCAAATGCATAAATGGAACAATCTCACAATAAAATAGAATTGTAGGCCTCTTCGAGGGTGTAACCTCCTTCAATATTTTATTATATTGCAAAAATATGAATTCGTACATGGCTTCATATATTTTAAAAACACTTTATGCAACCCTACCTAAAAATGGTTACATGAGATGGGGCCACTTGGCTAGAAATCCTACTTGCCACATACATTACAAAGTATTAAAAAATAATATCATAATGGGATCCCCCACGTTGGAAGTGGGTCATTACATAAGTAAATAAGAACTACAAAATTGTGTTAGGATAGGATCCTAACATGTCCTTCCCCTTTGGAAAAGTTTTGTCCTCAAAGCTGAAAATGAGGAAACTGGTGCTGGAGTTGATGGAGAGACTCCCATTTAGCATCTTATGGTTGGAGCCTATGCCATTGAACAAGAAATTCTGTGATGGTGTGGTTGTGGAGAGATCAGGTTCGACAATCCAAATTTTTTTTAGGTTTGATTAATATGGACCCTTCTTCATCTAATTCTAGTAATGCTGACTGAACCTGTACCTGTATGCCCACAACTTTTTTGAGAGAGGAAACATGGAAAATAGGATGGAGCTTGGAGGTGGGTGAAAGAGCCAATTTGTAAGTAGTGGAACCAATCCATTGGAGAACTTGGTAGGGTCCATAGTATTTTACAACAAGTTTTTGGCACCGACAAAGTTGTAGAGATGATTGATTGTACAGTTGCAAGTGAAGTAAGACCATGTCACATACATCAAAGCTACACTTAGAATTATGTTGGTCAGCCTATTGTTGCATACAATTCTGGACCATGTCCAAATTTTACTTTAGCTTGCGGAGAACATCGATATCTTGACTGAGAGTGGTGTCGACTACCTGGACCTTGGAGTTGCCTGGGATGTATGAATAAGGCGTGAGTGGAGGATGCCCATAAACGGCCTCAAAAGGGTGAGTTTGGTTGCTTTATTTTATAAAGTGGTGTACCACCATTCGGCCAAAGGAAACCACTTTACCCATTAAGTAGGATGATCGAATGCAAAACAATGAATATAGATCTCCAAACATTTGTTGATAATCTTAGTTTGACCATCCATTTACAGATGATAGGTTGAACTCATTTTGATATGAGTTCCTTGTAACTTAAATAATTCTTGCCAAAAATGACTAGTGAAGGTTGGATCTCAATTAGACACAATGGAGGTGGGCATACCATGAAAGCAAAAGATAGAATCCAAAAATATTTGGGCAATAGTGGAGGTTGTGTAAGGAAGGCCAAGGGAACAAAAATGAGCATACTTTTAAAGGCGATCCACCACCACAAGAATAATAGACTTATCACAAGATTTAGGTAACCCTTCTGTAAAATCCATGGAAATATTAGTCCAAACCTGATCTAGAATGGGCAAGGGTTGAAGAGTACCTGAAGAACATACCATTTCACCTTTCATCCATTGGAATGTATCACAAGTTGCTACAAAATTATGTATGTCCTATTTCATACCTTTCTAGAAGAATGTGCACTTGATGCGTTTATATGTTTTAAGAAATCCTAAATGACCTACAGATAGAGCAGTATGTAGTTCCTTCATGAAAAGCTCACGAAGTGGGGACGTGCAAGGAAGAACAAGGCATTGGCGATAATGTAGGTCATGACCATCCCAATTGTATCCCGAAAATGAAGTAGGATCATCAGGGAGTGATGCCACCAAAGATTTTAAATCTACATCGTAAAGTACCTCTTGTTGTAAGGAATCTATCCATTGAGGAACAAGTGAGGAAATGACACATAACATATTGAGGGCCTCAAATTGGTGAGAGAGAGCATCAACCACAAGATTCTCTTTGCCCTTTTTATAGGTGATATCATAATCATATCCCATGAGTTTAGAAACCCATATTTGTTGTTCTAGGGCAACAACCCATTGTTCCAAGAAGTATTTGAGACTCTGATGGTCTGTTTTAATGGAGAAATGGTGCCCAATGAGATATGGTCACCAATTAGTTACAACATGTAATATGACCAACATTTCCTTGGCATATGTATATTTTCCCAAGTTACGATCAGAGAGTGCCTTACTAGTGAAAGCCAAGGGTCTCCCTTCCTGCATAAACATGGCCTCGATACCACGACCAGAAGGATCACTTTCAATGACAAAATATTTATAAAAATATGGCATGGCTAAAACTAGTGTTGTGGTCATAGCATGCTTCAATTTGAGGAAGGCTTGGTCAGTAGACCCCATCCAAGTAAAAGAGTCCTTATTTAACATGGATATGTCAGGGGATACTATTTTACCATAATTACAAATAAATTTATGGTAGTAACCTGTAAGCCCTAAGAATCCTTGAAGATCCTTGAGAGTGTGAGGTTTTGGCTAGTCCTGAACTGCCTGAATCTTCTTGGGGTCAACCTTGACACCATATTTGGAGACAATGTGTCCTCGATACTACACTTCATTTAGACCAAAGGAACGCTTGGATCACTTAGCAAAAAATTGATGTTGTGCAAACAGTTGTAATGTTTGATCCACATGGATAAGATGTACTTCCCACAAGAGACTATAAACCAATATGTCATCAAAGAAAACTAGGATGAACTTTCGTAGGAGAGGGTGAAAGATGTTGTTCATTAGGCTCTAAAATGTGGAAGGAGCATTTATCAGACCAAATGGTATTACCATGAACTGATAGTGACCTTCATGAGTACAAAATGTAGTTTTGGGGATATCCTCATCATTGAGCCTAATTTTATGGTAGCCAGAATGAAGATATAACTTGGATAAGTACATAGCTCCATGTAATTCATCTAACAATTCACCCACTACTAGAATGGGGAATTTATCCTTGATGGTAATCGTGTATACACAATCGCCATGAGCCATCCTTCTTGCAAACTAGTAAAACTGGATAAGAGTAAGGGCTGGTACTCGGTTGAATGACATTAGCTTTGAGAAATTCTTGTACCATCTGTTCGATTTCAGACTTGAGGGCATGAGGATATTGATACGACCTAATTTTGGGTGGTGCATGACCTGGTAGTAGTGAAATAGCATTATCATGTGAGCGACGAGGTGGCAGGATAGTTGGATCTAAAAAAATACCATCGTGCTTATTTAGAACAAGTTGTAAATCTGCTGGAATTTGATCCATTATGGAAGTCCTTGGCTGAATTGAAAATATTTGTGCAATGACCCCGTGGGATGAATTTTTCAATAATTTCTCGATACAATTGGAACTGATAATTTGGGAAGGGCCTATTTTGGCACCACGAAAGGTGTGTGTTTGTCCATATTGTGAAAACTGCATCCATAGTTCTGCAAAGTTCCAGTTGATAGTGTCGAAGGTGCTCAACCATTGAAATCCCAACACAATGTCACATTCCTCCCAATTGAAGGGAAAACATGTCTTGTTTGAGTTCATAATCCCCCATATTTATTTTAACATTACGAAATTTACCTTTACAAGGTAAAGTGCCTCCATTTTCCACCATGACTTCAAAGGAATTACATGTTTGTATATAGCAATTGGATTTCTTAGAAACTTGAGGATAAATAAAGTTGTGTGTACTATCAAAATCAATAATAATAGTAAGGTGTTGGCCTTTGAAAAACCCACTACTCTCATGGTTTGTGGAGTGGTAACCCCGACAAGTGCATGGACGAAAATTTCTACTTGAGGGTCTTGGGTTTCCCCTTCCTGTTGAGTTGGTGCTTCAATTTTATCTTTAGTTGTGTCACCCTCCTCATCACTATGGTCATTGCTATCGGGTTCCTCTACATCTATTAAGAATAATATCTTATATGCACATCTAGGCTCCCTTAAAAGTTTTTCATCATAATTATAACATAGCCCTTGGGTGCGACGTGCATCCATTTCAGTTGTAGTCAGTTGCTTAGGAGCAAGAGGTTTATTATCAATGTTATTTTGGAACTTAGGAGGAAAGGGAGGTCAAAAATGAGAAAATCATGGTGTTCACCATTGAGATGAGAGTTTAGATTCAGCCAATTGGGCTATAGCCTCCATCATGGTTTGTGGTTTAAACATCTTGACTTTAGCCTATAGATCATCTTTCAACCCACTCACAAAATAACTCATAAAAATCCCTCATTCAAGCCCCTTGTTTTATTGGCCAAATTCTTTAATTGTGTTTGGTAATCATGAATTATGGTAATTTGTTTAAGCTTTGTCAATGCTCCTGTAAAGTATTCATAGTCATTAGGGCCAAATCGGGTGAGTATTTGGGACTCAAAGTCCTCCCAAGATATATCAAGGGTAGTGGATCGTAGCCATCGAAACCAATGTAAGGCTTTAGATTCTAAGTTGAAGGAAGCCATCTGAACCCGATGATATATAGGGACATTGTGGAGTCTAAATAATTGATCAACCTGACATAACCACCCATTGAAATCCTTTCCAATGAACTTAGAAAAACTAATTTAGGGATTTTGAAGGTCGGATCATGGTCATAGTGAGTGTCTTCAGTTACCCTTCTTCGGTCATATTTTTCTCTTCTTCGACCTTGTTTAGAGTTCTCAGCTTCGTGCTCAGATGTGAGAGTACCTTGCAATTGTGTCTCCATCATTGTAAGTTATTTTTCTAAGAATATTCTAGTGGTAGTGGTCAAGTAGTCAAGGGATTTTTGCATATCGACCAACATTGTGGTAATTTCTAGCTCCTTTTGTCCACGGGTGTCGCTTGCCATTGTGAGCCCTCTTTTACTCAGTTACTAAAAATAGATGTGGGATTTTAGGAGTTACTATTTTTAGTAAGGGTCCAAAATTTAATTTGGAAAATGTATTGTAACACTAATTTTAGAATAGGGTCCACTTCGATAGCTATTTGATCTGAGCGCTCAATGAGGAGACAAGAATTTCTTGACTTTTTGTGATCTCTTGTCAGTTATAAGTCGATGTCAAGGTAATTTCTTCCACTTGGAATTAAAATTTCACCAGTGAGTCCTTAAGGGTGTTTGGTGCAAAATAACAAGTATCTTCTATTTCCAAAAATTTGGATCAATTTGATTGACTGTTGAAAAGTTATGGCCTTGGCAAGAAAAATCAAAAATTACTATTTTTGGAAAATTGGTGCAAAATTTGACCAAGGGTTGCCAAGGACAATTTTATCTGGAATAGAGTGTAGAATTATCTGCTAAATGTTTGAGTCAATCTGAGCTCTATGTGAAGATATATCCTTGTTTTAATAAAATTTCAATGCCTTTTTGATTTAGAGAGCTTTGTGTGAAGAGATATCCCTGTGTGAAGAGATATCTCTATGTCAATCTGAGCTCTACTAAATTATTATTATTATTATTATTTTTACTATGTTGCTGGTGTTGTTAGTTTTTGATTTGGATTTACAGTTCAAAATTTGGGGTCTAGGATCAACTCTTTCTAACATGTAGTCTGCACCCTGACCACCCTGTCACTATCTTGTTCCTTCCTCTATCACCTGTATTACAGTTACTGACGCAGTTCCTGTCACTGAACCTGGGGATTCTCTAAGATTGAAAGTACAATTTATGACACTAGAAGCCTATAATTTTGGACTATTACAGAGGGCTATTATTTTCGACCTGACTATCTCTATTACTGACCCAACTATTTTTGTCATTGTCCTAACTATTTTTTTTTTGACCATAGGTTGTTGCAGGCACTTGCAAAATCTATCCTAACTATTGGTGGATGCATGTTTTTTTTCTATGATAAGGAATACCTTCTTCGTATGCTTACTTTTGGGGTTGTGAATGCAGGTTATTATAACAAGGATGGTGTTGATTTGTAGGTGGAATTTATGTTTTATAGAACTAGGGTATGCTAAGTAAGGGATTATGTAATACCCATAGGCCATTTGTTATATTGCAATGATGAACAATAGTGCTCAGACCAATATTTTAGGCCACTACCCAATGAGGATTCCACACATACTCTTGAGCATACTATCTACCTCTTTAAAAATATAGGAGGGTGATCATTCAGGATGTTGTGTCCCATAGACTATGGAAAATACAAGGTCGAAAAGCTTCTTAATGGATAAAATTTTGTTTAAACCTAGATTATCTCTCGATACACCCAAAGATGCATGGGAGCTCAAGTCTGTGCACGAGTTTTTTCTAAGGCCTAGGTATTAGAGCTTGATCACCCCTCACTTTACTAGATGCTTTATGGGCTATCTAGCTTAGCCAATAATGATAGCTCCTTCATGATATTTAAAACCTCCGACACAATGTTTCTAACCTACACAACTACTAAAACAGAGACTGTATTTTTTTTTGTGTTTTCTAGATTTTTGGTCAAAAAAAGGACTGTATTTTTTGGATTTTTTTTTAAAGGAAAAATAGAAACAAAAAAATACAAAAATTTATACCTAACAGGTAGAATGGCTGACAAAAATCATCTCAATTGTAGTAGAACTCAGCCCTGGAAAGTGCTCTGATACCACTTGTTAGGATATCACTATTAAAAATAAGCACACTCACATAAAATATTGAAAAATAACTCAAATACATCAATAACTCAATAACACTATGCAAAAATCAAATGCAAAAATAAAACAATCTCACAATAACAAAGAATCGTAGGCCTCTTCGAGGGGGCAAACTCCTTCAATATTTCATTAGCTTGCAAAAGGATGAATTCGTACATGGCTTCATATATTTTAAATAAAAAATTCATGCAACCCTACCTAAAGACTCAAGAGTTGGCTTACATGAAAAATGCCACTCGAGCAAGAATCTCCTACTTACCATCGATTACAATCTTGATAAAAATGATTAACTTGGCTAGAAATCCTACTTGACACATATATTACAAAATATTACAAAATAATATCATAATGGGATCCTCCACATTGTAAGTGGGTCATTATATAAGTAAATAAGAATTACAAAATGGTGTTAGGATAGGATTCTAACAATTGTCCTTTCTTTTCCATTTATATCCTTCTTATTTTCTATCTTTCTTCTTTGCAGAATGGGAATATTTCTTATTCTCATCATTTTATTCTTTTTCCCATAGCATGAAACCTACACTATTTCTTTTCCTCAAGGCTTAGTAACCTTATTCTAACATATTATCATAAATAAAGTAAGAATTACATGGTTGATGAGCCATACCACATGCATTTTCTTGCTTCACTTCCTTGATGTGATTGGATTGAGCCAATGTAGATTGTTTCTATGTTTGTGCCATAACCTTGGATTTCCTCATTTAGACCTTTTGTTAATCCCATTGCTTGAGTCTTACAAGTTGGAATTTTATTTGACTTCTCTTACAACAATAGGGAAATCTACTTCTTGTAGAGCTGTAGTTGAAGATTTTACGCTCACTAGAGTATATAATACTTGTTATTATTGTTCTAATTTTTCTTGCATGAGAAAAAAAATAGAAGTAAGATCTTCCACAACTCTACATAATTATCCTAGACTTTCATCTCAGGACTTTGACTTATCTCATTCTTGACTAAGTGGTATTGGAGTTCGAAGGTAATCTTACCCTACTTGTCTTATGCTTGATGCCATTATTATTGGCTATTCACATGTCTCATATTAGATATTACTCTATATACTTCAATTAGTGTATTTTATCCTTAAAAAAAACTAACTACTACCTATTTTAATAATCATTTAACAGTATCACTTGATAAAATCACATTTTGTAAGGTGTCTTACCAAGAGTAAGATCAGTTTTTTGATTACCGATCTTTCTACAAACCATAATTATCATAGGAATATTCCATTCCTCCTATGGTCCACATAAAATCCAAACGTGGCTAGATTCTATCTAAAGTATACTTCTTTTCCTACATTATAGGTCATATTTGAAAAGTGTAAAAGACTTATAACCGTGCTCTGATATCAACTGTAACAACCCTAAAATCTATCCCAAAATTATTTTCTTTAAAATTTCAAAAACAAACCAAAATATTTTGGATAAATTCCATAGAATATTTTACCCACTTTCAAGTTTCAGATGTTGCAACATCCCTTGGATGGTCAAGAGCGGCCAATTCTCTCATATCATATTTTGGGGTTTACCTTGTACACTATACATACAACTTAAAGGACATATTTGAGTGGTCACCCCATTTCCTTTCTCTCTTTTGAAAGACATTTTGACCATGGTGCATGGGTTAACCCTATCTCATTCATCTAAGATAAGGAACACCAAATCCCATACTAGTGTTAGTCATTCCTTACTAGTGTTTTAGGTGTAAGTTTCTTATAGTTTTGCACATCTATTTTAGTGTAAAACTACTATGCACCATTAAATTATCCTATATATTTTAATGAAGGTGATTATCATTTGTGCGGAATCTTCTATAAAGTCATTCAATAATTAGTCAAGGTTTCCAATTGATTACCACACTAAATGACATCTCCCATAGGAATTCTCCCACATTTGTTTGGGTCTCTATGGCTATGATTTGTATAATATCTCTCTCAAATGGGTATCTTGTTATATATCGAAGATCCCATCATAGGGATTTAATTACAATGTAATTCTAAGCTCCCTTTCTTTTGGAGCACACTTCAATGATCCCTTACTAAAGTGCCCATTACAACCCTCAAGGATTATCACATCACATATCACTTAGTTTTAGTCCTACCCTTAGGGTCTAACTAGGTTGGAATTATTTTAGTAAAACCTCCTAAAGAGTAAACCCCACACCCTAAGGTAAACAAGATATATATTTATCCTTATTATAACATTCATTCATTTTTAAGAAACACAATTGCATAATCCATGTGCTCTTGTAGTAAATAAATAAATACTAATCATCTAATAATGTTACTTTTCATCAAAGCAGAATAAACAAATCCATTTCTTCTTTAACTTCAATGCATATCAATGAAAAACTAATAATATTTCCATAACAATACTGCAAAAAGTATACAAAAGTCACATCATGTATCCTAGGAATCCTTACTAAGATAAATCCAACCTTAAAATGTCCATTTTTATTTTCATTGCCAGTCTATGAGCTAAAGTACAAAAAGGATTACAATATTCCTTTTGCCATAGTGTCAATTTGCAACATTAGAATATTCTTAATTATTATGCCCTCCTATTATAATCACTGTTACAAGAGTGAGGGAATCCCCATAATCCCCTTGCAATAAACTCAATTTATAATCTAATCTACTAATACTTAGGAGTCCATTCCTTGGGTTATTTCTTACAAAATATTATTTGTGGAACCCCCATAAGTTCCTTTTATTTCTATTGGGCACTATTCCCAATTTATTATTAAGATATTAATTTTCCCATATAACAAAAGTTTACCAAGTTCAACATCAGTGGTAATGTATAAAAACTTAACATTCCATACAATAAATTAGATTAATTTTTTCGTAATAAAATATGAACAAGATGTTTTACATAAGTGAAAAAGCATCATTATACATTCCCACAAACATTTTTATTAAAAATATTTTATACATCCAAGCCTATCAATACTAAAATCAAAAACTTATTTTTATATCTTTTTAATTAACTTCTCAAAAGGATCCCCTTTATCATGATCTTTAAGCCAATCGATAAGTAAAATTACATAAGCTAATTTATAATAATGAAGTAATCAACTTTAGGTTAAACTTCTTTGCCATATCTACTTTAGTAAAAATATCCATATCATGTCCCACTCATATGGTTTATCATTTAATGTAAAGTTTATACAATCCATAAGAGATTGTTCCTCATTCATAATTTAAATTACCTTTACTATCCTTTATTTATTTTTTTACCTTAATTCCAATTCAAATGTCAAGTTTTCCCTTATATTACCTAAAGGATTTTATCTCTTAGTGACCTAATTTATTTCCATTTAACCAAAATAATTTTTAACATTTCAATGGCAATAATTTACCTTTTGCACTATATCATGGTATATTTTGTATTTTTATCAATGTACACCTTATTTGTTAGAGCAAAAAGGTTCTCTACTCTTTAAGACAATCACAAGTTGTGGAAAACATCCCAGAAGGGATGCCACTTTTGGGTAAGACCAAAGGAAGCAGGGGTATTGATTCCACAAAAAAAACCAAGGACTCGAACCTAGCCTACCACCTTTGACATACTCAAGGAGAAAACAAAAACACAAAAACAATTAAAAAAAAACAAATAATAATAAAAATAATAAAATAAAATAAAAAACATGCTCCTTGAGTGTGTCAAAAAGAAAAGAACAACCAAACACACACACAATAAGATAAAAAAACTAAACCACAACACGAACCACATAGAAAAAATACAAGAACAACATAGCAAAACACACACATGAAAAAACAATAGAACACTATAAATACATAACCAAAAAAAACATGAAAAACAAACACAACCAAAACCTAAAAAAAGTAAAAAAACTAAATAAAAATCTAAACTAATTTATAGTGGAAAACACCCCTTTTGGGGCGGCACTTTCAACTAGTTGGGTATAGGAGTAATGGAGCCTTGTCGGCCTCTACCAAGACATAGGACATTCCTAACTATACCATATATCTGCAGGATGGATACAAGGGGAGTGGAACCTGGATAGGCCTCTACTAGCACCCAGGGAATTTACCATTGCACCACAACAAACAAATGATAGTCACAAGCCAATTAAAAACACATTATAACATTAATTAAACCATCTACGAGACACCTAGCTCATTTCTTATTCACTATGCCTACCATATGGCTCAAGCGGGGCTTAGATAGAACCCTTGCAAAGGCCCATGACTACTACCATAGGTACTTGACCGCTTCTTAGGTTTATGGCCTAGTTTAGGTGCTCAAGCACATTTCTATATTATGTGTGGTATAAAAATTGCATATCCCTTTCTCCCCTTAGGATTTAAATAATGTTTATGCCATGTTAAATGTCACACAAAAATATTTAGGGATCTAACCAGGTCCCACTTGGCATCCTCTAATATTTTTGTAAAGTATCTACATAGAAAATTAGGTTTCAATTTAATGTTTCCTTGTCTAAGTGAGGAAGACACTATACTATACAATAAACACTGTAATTAGTGTGCACAAGAATTCTTAATAGGTCATGTGCATAGATAAAACCTACAATTTGCAAAGGTGGAGTCCATAAAATGTTTTAAGACCTCAAACCAAACAACACTATTGCCTCCTTTCTAGAAAAATATAGTATCACATGCATTACATTGCTAAATCAGACGTCTAACTATAGGTTGGAAATAACAAGTGACATTGTAGCATCACTAGTTTACATAGCTTATGTGGATAACATTCATAAAGATGACTATTGGAGGTTGCACAAAGTTTCATCCAAACCATAAAATATGTTCATGATCAGCTTAACATTATCTATCCTCAAACCCTATGTTCTCTTTCTCAGGTGCTCATAGCAATAGAACCATATCTTCTACATTGAGGTGTCTCGATATTATACTATTTTCAAGCATCATATAAAAATATAACTCAATAAAATCCATAGGTTTAGTTCTATATCATGAAATTGAAACACCTTCTTTAGATAAATGCTGATTATAGTACCTTATATTACTAGAAGAATCATAATTTGGAGAAGGTACAAATGCTCAAGCATATAGATTCTTTGCTGCTCCTTATTCCTTCCAAAATAAATGCCCATAGGTTCTCTCTATCCCATATGCTCTCAGATCAAACCCTTATAAACTAGAAACAACAACCCCCTCTTCCTTCTATTCCCTAATTTTTTAAAGAGAATTCACTTGAGATAACAAACTCATAATTGTTTGCTATTAAACTTTGCTAAGTTGGGTTTATTTTCCAATTTGAAGCTAAAGCTACATCATTATTTCAATTATTCTAAATTTGAGCACTTAATTTTTATTTTAAAGAAGTAATATTAAACATTCTTAACATAGTTCCTTATTTAAGCATGATAGAAATATTAATTTAATATCAATTGGCATGCATATATAGAAAAGACACATCAAATAGCAAGGGTAAGTTAGATCTAAAAATAGATAACACATGTCAGGTCATTTTGACTATATATGGCTTCAAATTTCTAATTACTTATGAAGGTGTATATTCCTGCAAAGAGGATATGTCTATTAGTACCATATAATTTATCATAAAAACATCATAAAAGCATATAATATTCCATTAATGATTACTCATAAATACATAAAACTTTTATTTAAAAAGATTGATCAAGGGAGGGTCATAACATAGATGAAGTCAGTGGGAACTCGACCCTCCATGGAATTGAACTAGGGCAACTAATCACCAAATACACACATGTGCACACATAGGGAATCAATAACATCATTGGATGGTACCACTATATCCCTAGCCCCCTAGATCAAATGAAGTGAATGTGATTCAAACCCTGTAGGGAATTAAACTAGGGAAGCTAACCACCAAGCAATCGGTGCTATCATGTATTATATCCCCTTCTAGGTACATCATGATTTAAATCTTGGACCTCTCCAAGGAGAGGCAAAATATCTAACCAATGTCTTTCCTTATTAGAAAAATATTAGGGTAAAGTATATGTTTTATGAGGGGTCCAATCCTCTCATACCAAGGTTTGAAATTAGATCTCCTAGATGAAAACCCAAGAACTTACCACTATAGTATCCCTCCTTAGACAAAAATTTAATCTTACATAGACTTTTATGAGGGAACTTGATCCCCTAGTACCAAGGATTGAACTTAGGTCTATTGAATGAAAACCCAAGGACATACTACTATGATATCCCTTATGGATCACATGAAAAACTATTTTTTATTTTTATTCTTTGTGAGGTGACAAAACACAATAACAAGGTAAACTGTGATATTAAAAGACATTGCAATGCATAATTGTCTAACAATCACTGAGTACAACTATCATATCAAGGATATAATGGGTTCCATCCTTCATATAATTTTTGTAATGGATTTTTTTTAAATGGAAAATTTGTAATGAAACATTCATTTTTATAACAATATAAAACTTATTTTTAGTGAGAGATTAGTTTTAAGATAAATTGTTTTATATTATAAAAATTGCTAGAGGTTTTCAATATAATGACTAAAACTACATTATTGTCTACTATCATCTGAGTCTTATATTTAATATTTTCAAATATTATTTTGAATAAAATGCTAAATTTTTATTTTTATTTTACATATTCAATTAAGGATAACATTGAACTACAATCAAAATGATTTAATATCATATTTTAATTATATAAAAACTATTATGGAATGCAACCTTGAAAAATATCTAATTGAATAATTATATTCTTAGCATTTATATTCATGCTTGTTCAATGGTAAACAAATTTAGAGAAACCAATGTAAATAGATAATGAAACAAAAATTATTATTGTGAAATATTAAATGACATCTTGTTACATTAATTATAAAATATATTGGAGGGAGAGGGATTTCAAATTTTATCCCTAGAAAAGTTTCATTGCCAAGATGACAATTTTTGTACCTATAAATTTGGATATGAGTGGCAAATGTGTTTAAAATACATATATTTTGTATCTCTACATGCTCATTGCACCTACTTTATTATCATGGAATATATTCATTCTTCTTTGAATGTTACTATGTCCACATCTTTGCACTAGAAGTATTCCTATCTTCTTGTAGCCATGTTACTCTTTGTCATTCATTGTCTCACCTTAAAAATAACTTCTCCAAATTGTTATTCTCACATCGCTATCAGCCCAATATTATTTCCTCACTCATAGCCATGTTCTCAACCATATTTGTTTGTTTTGAAGTTTGAACTATTTTACTACTAAAACTTGGAAAGCTATCATCAAATTTTGAATGTTGGTTTCTACCAAACACAAAGAAGGAAATAAAATATTGGATCATATATAACCTTTACTTCCAATACTAGGATGTATATGGACCAAGATGATTCTAAATATTTTGGAAATAATGAATATAACATAGCTTTATTGGAAAATACTTAAAAATACTCTGAACAAGACCAAATGCTTCAATGGACTAAACTTTACCCAACCACAAATTACCAATTAATTTATCACACATATGATTGTAAATAGCCACTAGAATGAAATAGTTCTCTTTTACACAAGCACAAAAATGGATATGGATATGGAAATTGTTCACTTATATGTAGGTAGGATTCGTGAGATACAAAAAACAAGGTTACTGCCAATAAGAGGAACTCTAGAAATTTAAATATGAATGAAATGGAGGAAATTAACATATGAAAAAAGTCTTAGAGATTCTAAAATAAAATTTTCACCTTCACTACTCTTAATCCTGGTGTAGAACAATCTACTTTCTCTCAACCTAGACTTCTTTCAATAATAATGGACTCAAACAAAAAGTGTCTTTGATACCACTATTAGCAAATATGGAATACTCTTAAATATAAAACTCACAATACTTCCAAGTATAAGAACAAGCAATATGTAAATAATGTATAGTAAACAATTTCACACCATGGCTCCACAATCATAAACACATAAATGAAATATAAACAAAAACCTATATTATTCCTCATACATCTACTACAAAAAATGGTTTTCAATATTTACAAGATTTTCAACATGAGTCCCTTTATATTTTCAATTCTCTTCCTGATAATGACATCCCAGATTTCACTAAAATGGAAGTTGTTTTTCTAAGAAATTTGGTGAAATAAAAAACGAACAATCTCTATTAACTGAGTTGGCCACTATGAAGAAAAAATAAAATGAGGTTGTAAGTGACTTTAACATAAGGTTATCAATGAAAGCACGAGGATACATAAACAAAAATGAAAGATACCAAAATGCGATGTAAACGAAACTAAAGATAATGCTAAATCCTATGTATTGAAAAGTGCATGAAAAGAAAGGAACATAGACGAATGAAAGCGAGATAAAAATGAATATGGAAGATGGCCCTTTTATTAATATGCTTCAATACTCGGTTACAAGATGTCTCCTCCCTTTTTAGGGGCTAGGAGTGTTAAATATTGATTCGTTACAATAAGGATTGATATTCCTTCTTCCGCGTGCCCACATATAAAATGGGCGGACCAAAACGTCACCGTTGCTTGTGTATATGAATGTTGATTCCCTGCTGCTCCTTTGATATCTGAGACCTGCGTTCAAAGAAACAAAAAAAAGAGTCAGTAGCACCTGTATATAAAATGAAACGTGTGATTCCCAAAGCTTATTGTTAGTGCAAGCAAAATGTAAAGAAAACGATGATTAAAATGAATCTAAATGGACTGAAAACTTGACAGAAGCATAAAAATGTGACTGGGAAAACACTACAAAAATAACAGTAAGAAAATTCATTATAGATTCGTATTCGCTCCGGGGCGAGACGAGTAAACCTGCAACAAATTGGTACTCACTCCGGGGTGAAATGATTAGACCTGCAATAATACGGGGGTGCTCGAAGGCAAGCCGCTCGCCGGTTGAGACCTTGTTTTGGAACCAATCCACTTGGGATGGATCCAAAACCTATTATGATGTATTTTCAACAAATTGGTAGGTTATTGTGGCCAAAAATCAGGTTTTGGGTCTTGATTTGCGCTTCGAATATTCACCCAAGAACCTCCCTTTCGAATGAGATATTATGGATTTGAAAGGCACAAATCGCAAATGGGGACATAAATTAGCAGCACTTCGTTGCTCGAATGCTCCTCTTCTCTCTATCCTTTTTTTTTGGGTGAGGAGACTCACCATTTTATAGACCCAAGGGGTTTCTTTGAATTGACATGCGAAAGTGCCACTTCGCATTCATGCTTTTTCTAGTGAAGAGAAGACTTCTTCTTGATTAAGGGCTTCATAACTACCCCTATAACTACTTCTGTAACTACCTCTGTGATGCCTCTACATGCTCAAAAAAACTCACTCGCACTCCCATGCAATGAAGGGATAGTTAAGTGGTAGATCTGAGTTGTCATGTGCCGAGGTTTGACTTTTTTCCGGTCAAACCTGGTATTCACCCCACCTAGGAGCGAGCGCTAAATACAAGTCCGTATTCATCCCTGGGTGGAACGAATAAGGAGCAGAGTGTCTGAAAGGTGCCAAAATGATGTTTGACCTTCCAAAACTACTGTGAGAGTGGTTAGGACCACTGTTTAACCTCTGGGGGTTGCCCTGGGGGCTATGTGTGTCAATGCGATCAGTGTTTGCAGTCACATAATCGGATTGGTGCTGTTTTGGTGTCTATAGATGCCCCTTTTTGGGATGCATTGTGCGTGGCGCAACGCTGAGCAAAAATAGATAACCAAAGCACTAATGATTAGGGTTTCTCAGTAACCTAACCAACTTTTGATACCCCAAGTATGGAAAGGGGCATGCATTCTTGAATCCTTGCTTCTGACGAGCTAAGGAATTTGATTTCAAGTGTTAACCTATTTTGGTGAGGTGTGACTTGAGCTTGGACATTGATCAGTCATGAATAGGCAAAGGGCGCAACCTTTTGTCTATGGAAACCTTGAGTTCATGATTCACGAATGCCAAGTGTTTGATCATCTTGTGATTATTGCTTGTTTGTTGCCCCAAGCAGGAGCGTGATTGTCTTTGTCAATGATTCTTTGAATGCATGCCATTGCCTTGATTGGGTGTGTATTTGTTGATTGGTGACTAAGTGTGACTACCCCCTCAAGCGACGAATCGATGAGGGAATGACCGACATGAGAAAAGCGACGAGTCGCTTGACCCAAGATGACTTAGGTGAGGGTGCCTTCAGATGTTTTCCGTTGAATGCTTGAGCAGTTTCCCGATTTTTGGACCTATTTTTGGTGGGTGTTAACCCATTTTGCGATGTCGTTTGGGGTTAAAATTGACGAAAATCTGACCTCCCGTGGAGCGGTCCAGCTATGGTAGCCTTCTTAGGGAGTAGGATAGCGACAATGTAAACCCCGACATCTATTTTCTATGCCAAGAGGTGAAGTGCAAAAGCACTTGTGTCCGGCAATGTTTAGTGCTTTTGTGTGTGTTGCATTTTGTTGTTTTTTTATTGTTGATTTTGTGGATGGTGATGTAAGAATGGAATATATATAACAGTTGGTTTAGAATGTAGTTAAGGTTTTTCGAGACTCAGATGTTTTAACTAACTAGCCAAGACTGTACTGTTATCTTACAAGATTTTTGAAACAAGGTATGAATCGGACTTGTTTTTGACCAAGTTATTTCACATCCTTGTGTGTGCAATTGAGTTCGTTTATGTGGTATTTGTCAGGATACCGCCAGTTCCAGATAGGCTATCAACCAAACCTGTACTGAGGATCACCTAATTAGCTCCACTAACTCCTTTGTTGTATTTAGTCAGATTAATCTGCTTTGCTATTTGGGATACCATAAGCTAGCTCATCCACATGCAAACATTGATCTGCACACAAGTAAATGTGACAGATATATCGTCATGCGGGAGGTTTGCCACCAGTGACCGATAGGCTATCAACCAAACCGGTACTGAAGTTCACCTCATGACCTTTTGAATGCTGAGAGTTCCAGGGATTCAAGTTTGACTCCCTTCTTTTCTTCATTTGTATTGGGATACTTGCTCTTTTATAGTGATAAAAATCACTGTTTATTTTTGTTTTTTGTCTTTTGAGCAAGGGATTTGAATTTTGGAGTGATGAGAATCACTATTGCTTGTGCTTTTTGATGTATGCACTTTGTGGGATTTGATGTCAATTTTTATAGTGTTTGGAGTATTGACTTTTGCAAATTTTTATGATGTTTTTGCAACTTTTTGAGAACTTGGGATTCTTGGGGAATTGGGTAGGGAAGATTCTTGTCCTTTTGCCAACTCTCAGCATTCTTGGGGTCATTCGCATAGGGGGATGAGCGAGATAACCTTTTCACTGTTTGGTATCCTGAATTGCTTTACAGGTTTCATCTTTCATTTACACAACTTGGGAATTGTTTTATGTGTTTTTAGCTTGTGATGGGATGCTACGTAACAAGGTGTGATCCAAGTAGAACTCTACCTTTGTAAAATCTATTTGACTTTGTACAGTGGTGGCTAGAAAGCTAATGACAACTGAATGACGAAAACTCTAGATACATTAGATGACAACTGACGCATGATATGGTGAAACTGTGGATGATGTTTATTTTTGCTGTATTGTTTACAAAATGGAAAATGTGAAAAATGGTGGATTTGCCAAGTAATGACAGTCTATGGTGCCTTTGAGCCGTATGACCAACAAATATGCAATGTATGGATGCGATGCCTAATGCAGCTATTTTTTTGTATTTTTGATTTTTGAAGTATGCATGAAAGTGAGATGCAGATTTTTTTGTAATTTTTGGTTATTTTGGTGTTTTTGGATTTTCTTGATGGTTGGTTCATTCCGCATGAGTGCGGACCAAGTGACTCTTTCGGGCCCTTGGAGGTTTTGACCAAAGGGATTATGGGTACCTTTGGGGCATTTTGGGTTTGACCAAAGGGTTTATGGACACCTTTGGAGCTTTTTGGTTTGACCAAGCAATGAGGGAAATTCTTGGAGCTTTTGGTTTGACCAAAGGGTTTATGGACACCTTTGGAGCTTTTTGGTTTGACCAAGCAATGAGGGAAATTCTTGGAGCTTTTGGGGTTTGACCAAGGGGTGGATAGACACCTTTGGAGCTTTTGGTTTGACCAAGCAATGAGGGAAATTCTTGGAGCTTTTGGTTTGACCAAAGGGTGGATGGACACCTTTGGAGCTTTTGGTTTGACCAAGCGATTATTGGAATCCTTGGAGCTTTTGGGTTGACCAAAGGGTTTATGGACACCTTTGGAGCTTTTGGTTTGACCAAGCGATTATTGGAAATCCTTGGAGCTTTTTGGTTTGACCAAGCGATTATGGAAATCCTTGGAGCTTTTGGTGTGGGGCTATGGCTCTTTTAGATATGGAATGGCCTCAAATGACTGATGTTCAAGGGTTCTAGTTCCTTGATTCCATCAAGAGAGGCTAGTCGGTATGTTCCAGGTCCTATCTTACTATCAATGATGTAGGGACCTAACTAGTTTGCCATGAACTTGTCCCTTAGATGGGGTGACAAGTTAGAATTCTGTTGGTTCTCTTTTAAGACTAGGTCTCCAACCTAGAAGTCCCTCAGGTGAACTTTCATGTTGTATGCTCTCTTAAGTCGCTCTTGGTAGATACGCAAATGCTCGAGAGCATTGATGCATCGTTCATCAAGCAACGTAAGTTGATCTAACTAGGGCCTGCCGTGCGGTGTCATCATCTATGAATTCTTGCATTGATATGCACAGGGAAGGAATTTCCAACTCAAGAGGCATGACTGCCTCAGAACCATACACCAGCAAAAATGGAGTGGCCCCAGTGGGTGTCCGAATGCTAGTGCGATAAGCCCAAAGAGCAAGCGGGATCTGAATGTGCCAATCCTTATGACTGTCTGCGATCGTCTTCTTGAGGATGGCAACTAGCATTTTGTTGGACGCCTCTGCTTGCCCATTTGCCTACGGATAGTAGGGTGTTGAAAAGTTGTGTTGAATCTTGTACTTTGTGGTCAAAGCACGCACATATTTGTTCTTGAAGGATGTCCCATTATCCGAAAGGATCTTGGATGGAATACCAAAATGACATATGATGTTATGTAAAATGAACTCCGCAATGCGGGCTCCAGTCGTAGAGGTAAGCAGAATTGCTTCCACCCATTTGGTAAAGTACTCTGTGGCCGTAATGATGAATGTGTGATGGCTAGATGATGCAGGGGAGATCTTTTCGATTAGATCAAAGCCCCACTACAAAAATGGCCAAGCCGATTGGATCGGTTGCAAGGCCTGAGAAGGTACATGTGTCAAATTAGCATGGTGTTGACACTTCATGCACTTCTTGACATAAGCACAACAATCTCGCTCTAAAGATGGCCAATAATAACCCATGCGAAGAATGCGCTTTGCGATGGCCATACCGCTAAAGTGGCCATCGTAGGTACCATCGTGCGCTTGGGCGATCACCCAAGTGGACTCCTGCTGGTCCAAACAATGGAGGAGGATCCCCTCATAGTTATGACGGTACAAAATGTCTCCTAACAAGACATGCTTTGCCGCTCTCTGTTTGAATGATCATTTTGCGGCATGCATCAATCCAAGTGGGAGGCTACCTAGCTTGAGGTAGTCTTTGATGGGTGTATACCAATCTTGCTGATCGAAAACCTCGATGGTATGAATAACCAATCCCTCTTGCAAGTCATCCCTAGAAAAATTTGAGTGGGAAATAATCTGCAAGAACAACGTTGTGTTGCTATTAAGGGGAGTAGGGGAGAACAAGGACCCCTAGTTGGCATGTTTCAAACAATCATGGATTCGAGAGAACTTATCCGGGGATGGTTCAATTTGGATCAAGTGGATTCCTGGCATTGAGTTAGAGCTTGCACGCTCCATCATGGATTGCGATAATGTTTTGACTTGAATGGTTGTCATATCACCAGTCATGTCTTACGAGATTAGTGACCCCAAGGAGGCCATAGTATCCACAAAATGATTTGATGATCGAGGGAGTGCCTCGATGTCATACCATTCAAGATTTGCCAGGAATTTGTCCACAAGGGCTTTGTAGGCCTGCAAGACTGGGCATTTGCATTGGAATACCCCTTTCACTTGGTTGACTATTAACAACGAATCACCAAAGATGTTCAGGCATTTGATGTTCATGGTGATAGTTGTTTGAAGACCTATGAGCAAGGCTTCATATTCGGCATTGTTATTGGTGCATGGGAAGTCAAGTTTAAATGACAAGGGTATCAGAGCCCCTTGTGGTGTGAAGAATACAATTCCCATGCCACCTCCTTGCTCACATTTAGAACCATCAAAAAATAGGGTTATGTCAGCCTGTGACTCAGGCTCATCAGAATCTGGCGATTCTGAAACATGGAAGACCCCATCATCGGGTAGCTCTATGACTAGAGGTTGATCGTCTTCAAGAGGAGCCTCTGCTAGTTGATCGGTGATGACTTGACCTTTGATAGATTTTTGTCCAATGAATTCTATGTCAAACTCCATCAACAACATGATCCATTTCATCGTGCGGCTACTATGATAAGTATGACTCATCATGTATCGCAATGGATTCTCCTTAGACACAACATACGTCATGTTGCTCAACATGTAATGGCGTAGCTTTTTGGTAGCAAACACCACTGCCAAGCAGAGCTTCTCAACGTATGCATAGTTAAGTTCATAACTGACCAGGGTGCGGCTAAGATAGTAAGTAGCCTATTCTTTGTGAAGTTCATTCTTCTGGGCTAGCATGGCACCCAGAGCTACCTCAATGGCTGAGATGTATAAGTAGAATGGCACTCCTGGTCTCGGTGGTGCCAATACTGGTGGCGAAGCCAAGTACTATTTGATGTCGTCGAAGGCTGACTGGCACTCGTCATCCCAGTGAAATGCTACCCCCTTGTGTAATAATTTATTCATGGGTCGACACTTGTCAGATAGCTGAGCTATGAAGCGCTTGATTGACGTGACCTTTCCCTGTAGACTCCTAAGCTGCTTGATGGTAGTTGGGGGAGGCATTTCAAGGATTGCCTTGACTTTGTTTGGGTCCACCTCAATCCCTTGTTTGGAGACTATGAAACCCAAGAGCTTTCCAGATGTGATGCCAAATACGCACTTCTTGGGGTTTAGTCTGACTTTGTGTTCAATGAGGCGATCGAGGATCGTGCTTAAGTCACCGAGATGATCTGGGCGCAAGAGAGACTTGGCCAACAAATCATCCATGTAATCCTCCAAAGTTTTGTGCATGTGATCATGGAAGATGTATGTCATGGCACGTTGGTAGGTGGCACCAACATTTTTAAGGCCAAAGGGCATAACCCTATAACAAAATGTCCCCCAAGGCATTGTGAACGCCGTTTTTAGTTGGTCTTCGGGATTGATACGAATTTGATTGTATCCCGAGAAACCATCCATAAGGGAAAGCATTTCGTGGCCCGCTGTAGCGTCTACCAATGCATCGATGCTAGGCAAGGGGAAATCATCCTTAGGACTCGCTTTGTTTAGATCTCAAAAATTAGTGCATATGCGAATCCTCCCATCGGGCTTCTTGATGGGCACCATGTTGGACAACCATGGTGGGTAATCCACGCAGATGACAAACTGTGCATCCAACAACTTTTGTAATTCGTCTTTGACCATCAAGGCCACCGTTGGATGCATCTTACGTAGTTTTTGCTTTATTGGCTTGACTGTCGGATCAAGCATTAAATTATGCATGACTAGCTATGGATCTAGCCCCGACATGTCTTTGTATGACCATGCAAAAACCTCCTTCTTTTCTTTGAGAAGGGCAATGTAGTCGGCTTGCTCTTTGGGGGATAAACTTACCCCCAGCTTGATGATCTATGGAGCTATTGGGTCAGAGCCGATGTCTATGTCAGTTGTTTCCTCGATTAACATGTGGGACCCATCCTCCAACTAGTGTGGAGTTGGGATCAAGTTGATATCATTTGTTGAATTAAGATCTGCATTGGGAACCTCGGGTTCCTCTTCAGCATGGAAGATATCTTGAGTTGGTCCTGGGGTGTAATGAAGCATCTCACCGAAGGGCCAATACTCTGATGGGGATGGTGGTGAATTAACGTGATCCCAGTCTATGGCATCTATGTCTAGATACAATGACCGTGTTGGATCGGCTGGATTGCGGATGGGGGCGGTTAAGTCAATGGAGATCATGTTGATGAAATGATTTTGGTCTCCATTACCACGGGTGTGGTTTCTCGGACATCCTTGATGATCTTTGTGCTCCGGATCTGGCTCTGGAGGTATGGGCACAAATGGATCGGCCCTATGTGTGGATAAAAGGACAGGGTCTGCCCTTGGCACTGGTAACTCGATAGGGTCCCTAGGCGGAAGTTGCTCTCTGTATGCCCAATGTGGCGGATTCAACACTTGGTCCCACTATGCAGGGTTTAGGTGCCACTCATGCCCTGGCACTATGTTCAGTTGTTCAAATATGTCATTAATATCCAAAGGGTGTTGTTGTGGTCGCAGGCGATTGAGATGGGCCATATCAATTTCATCTTCGTAATCACTGTCGGAGATCAACAGACCTTCGTTGGTTCCTACAGCTGCCTGCGACATGTTAGGCTCATCTTGCTCGATCAAATTGATGTGGTCCCATCGGGGTTGTTCCGCTCTCTACGGGGGGACCTGATTTCCTTGGAGTGGCACTTGCTCGATCGGAGCACCCAAGGGGAACATTGTTAAGAGGCTCTCTTGATAATCATCCATGGGAGTCACTTGTGAGTGATTGCTATCCGATTCAAATGGGTCCCATGGTGCTATTTCATATTCTGATTCATCCTCTAAGGATCCTTCCTGACCTTGTCTATACCCCTCTTGTAGGGGAGTCCTTGAACTTTCTCCTCTCGTGGGCGAAGGGAAAGGGTTGTTGAGGTCAACAAGGTTGGTTGTCAACAATGGGAGATAATCCCCCAATGTGTATGTCATGTTAGGATTGGCATAGGGATCCAATGCCAACCCATCCTTGTTGCCTATCCCTAGGCCTTGCATGTTCTCTACCAAGATGTCCAAGGGTAGGGGGTGGTTGAACCCTACTCCCGACTTGTCATATGGCATCTGGTATCTCGGTTGGCAAAGAACACGCACTCCTTGCTCATACTTGCCTAACCCATATCCATGCCAATTGCATTGGCCAAGATATCTTAAAGCGAAGCCTAGATTAGACAAATAATTGACATCTTCCGCAAAGGGTTCTTCGTCTTCTTCTTCTTGCATGGAAGGTTCAATACCATAATCAAGGCCCCCATACACAAAGTTTGTCTGGTTTGGCGGGTAGCCTAGAGGAACAACACTGCCGATGGGAAGGCGAGGTCTCCCCATGTCTTGCATGGACTCAAGTGTGGGCGTTGCAACAATGTTCCACACTAAATACTCCCCCAGGCCCGTATTGGCCATTTCAATAGTGATTGTTGGCGATTGAGGGGGAGAGAACGAAAGTCCTTCCGGAGTCCACTCCATGTCGGGTGGTCTAGGCATCTCAACTTCCATCTTGCTAGGCATCTCTTCAGTAGAGATGGTTGAGACCGAAGGTGGTACTTCTTCCATGGGTTTCTTCCCTTTGTCCTTCGTTGTGGCCACCATAGGTGGCATTGTTGATGAAGGACCAGTCGATGAAGATGGACCTGGCTGAGGATCTGAGGGACTTTGACAGTGGGGATGCCTACAGAATCGGACCCTGTTTGGATGGATTCAACTAAAAATCCACATGCGTTGATGGAAGGGTCGACTATGGCATTAATTGCATCGAATTGCAATATTTGAAGGGTTCCAGGTCTGCTGGAACTACGTGCACTTCCCCTTTGAAAGTGTACTTGAGGCATTGATGAGCTATCGAAGGGACACACTTCATGTCCCTGATCCATGGTCGGCCCAACAAGATGTTATAAGCCATCTCACCCTCCAAGATGTGGCACAATGTAGGAATTGTCTTTTGTCCCACTTGGATGGGTAGGACAATTGTGCCAACTATTGAGCATATTGCATCATTAAATGCTCGCAATGTATATGTGGAGGCCACTATGTGAGATGCGGGCAACTTCAAGTGCTTCAAAGCCGTTGTTGTAATGATGTTACTAGATGAGCCAGTGTCTACCAACACTCTTTTGTATGGAATCCCGTTGACCCACGCGATGACGTGCAGGGGTGGATCCGCCATGTCACCAATCACTGATTTTATTTCATCGTCTCTGAAGGTGATGACTGGCTCAGTGCATCTTTGGACGTGTCCCACAAAATTGTTGAAGGCATTTGCCTCGTGGGGCTGCAACTCGATGGCTTTTAATATCTCCATTAGAGCTTCTCGATGAGGTGGCGATTGTTGTATAAGCTCATAAATGGAAAGCCTAGCCGACGTGGTCCTCAAGCTTTGGGTAAGCTTGCTCCGAATCGTGACCACTGGTCTAGGTGGAGGAGAGTGTTGTTGGGGTTGTGATGTTGTTGGCACCTCTCCTGTAGCTACCATGGGAGCAACTATGCTTGGATGCCTCTTATTTCGAGTCACTATACTAATCATTCCCACATACCCTTGCATAGGGCAGTTCTATGTCACTTCGTTGACTTGTACATTCTTTGTTTGTGTATCATGGGTGGGCAAGGGATCCTTGAAGACTCCCATCTGTTGGTTGCCTGGTGCTACGGGATTGTCCACCGCTAATGTCTTGTTATCAATCAGGTCTTGCACCAAGCCTTTGAATTTCCAACAGGCATTAAGATCATGCCCTCTCCGTCTGTGAAACCTACAATACAATTCTTCCCTGTAACCTTTAGGTTTTGGTGCATTGGGATCTATGTGTTGAATCTCGGGTAGGTTGATCAAATTTTCCGTTGACAAGCGGTCAAACAGGGAGTCTCTGGACTCCGTGTAAGGTGTGAATTGTCATTGAGGGCGATGCTGCTGATTCTACTTTTGCCGATTATTCTCTTGTTCATAATTGTTAGGAGGGACCGCCTGATAGTTAGCCTTTTGGGGCTGTGTTGCTTGTGCAGGCGTAGGTATGTTGATAGCAACTTGATTGACCACGGTGGGTTTCTGTTGCGTGGTCCCTGTCTTGTTGTTGTTCTTAGACCATTCTTTCTTTTTTGGCTTAGCAATTTCACCATCCTAAATTTTGATCTCTTCAATGATTCTGGCTTGCGCCAGGGCTTCTTCTAAAGTGGCATATTGCTGCAGCTACAATAGCATAGAGATCGATCTCAAACAGCTCTTTGAGAACATTTGTGTAAGGTCGGACATAGGAGGGAGGTAGGGCAGCTTTGAAAGCAACGTCCTCCATCGGTTCCCATAGGCCGCCATAGTTTCTTCCTCATACTGCCTGAGGCTAGCTAGGTCACTCAGTGACGCCTTCTTCTTGGTGTTGAAGGCAAAGCATTCGAGGAATGCATCCACTAACTGATCTAAATTACAAATGCTATGCTTTGGCAATTGGGTGAACCAATCCGAGGCAGGGCCTACGAACGTGGTTATGAATGTTCTTAATAACAAAGCATCATTATCCTGAATGCCGAAGCATTGGCTCAGGAACCTAGTCACATGTTCTTGGGCATCCTCCTCCCCTCTAAAGAGTGCCAACTAGGGCAGCTTAAAGTGCTCAGGGTAAGGAGGTGTCGGTACTGACGGATGCATAGGGTGACTACGGAGTTGGCATAAGGTGGGATTTTGGGGCCCAAAAGTTTTGATCTCCATAGACTCTAAGCGCTCTAAGAGTGCTTTATAGGCATCGAAAGACTTGATTTCTTCCTCTTGAATTGGCTCCCGTTGCGGGTTGTAGGGAACTTGAGGCCTATAGAGGGGTGGCCGAATAGCAGCCCCTCTGCCTTGGTAGGGCATTTCAGCCCTCTCTTCTTCTTGTTCATACTCCTCATAATCTTCTTGAGGAGTTTTTGGGTGAGGCCTATGAACATGGGTGGGTGCCCACGGAGGGTGCCCATCATGGTTTCTGGGAGTGGCCTCCCGTTCAAGTCTAGGAGGTCTCGGAGGCCACACTTGGTATGTTCTATTTTGCACCAAGGGGTCATGCCTCTCGTGCCTCTCTGCCCTTTGTATTCGAGGGGTTGGGACCCTCTCAGGCACATTGTTGTTGAGCAGCTCATCTGTTTGGCATCGAATGCGCTCTTTATTAAGGCGATATAGATGCTCTAGCTGTTGTTGATCTTTCTCAAGCTTCGTGATTTGCGCTTGGCGGGCGAATGCTATATCAATTTGCTCTATTGTGTTGGGTCTAGGAGGCCTAGATGCCTCACCTACATGTTTATCTCGGTCACGATGATCCAAGATCTCTATATGCTGCTTCCCTCTGTCGAGGTTGGCAGCATTCACCTGAGGCTCTTGCCTCCATGGGTGGTCTTGATGAAAAGTAGGTGCGAAAGCGCATCGCTCCCATGTTGTGTATTGCTCTTGAGGAATGTAATGGTCTTCCTCATACTCCCCTTCATATATGTGAAAGGGGAGGGTAGAGTTGGCTCACCCAGGTTTAAGAGCCTTGTGCTCTAGATGTTGCTTGTCGTTTCTAACATTGATGCGGGCTAGAGGAGGGATGACAAAATCATATGGCTCCTCCTTGGGGACCCTAGGTTGTTCTGGCACTTCATTGCACGGTGGGTACTCATATCGAGCATCTAGGGGTGTTTTATTTTGGACGTACTCTTCCTGGAAGAGTGTGTGCTCAAAGAGGGTGCCCCTCGAAGGGGTGCCTCTATAGTCCCGTTCCGTCGCGGCGTGAAGGGGACTATTTAGTGGGTTTTTCCAAAAAGGTGGTATGACCAAGTCCTTGGGGTTGTATCGGAGGTGACTTGTGCCCCCTTGTACCCTCTCTACAGCTTCTGCCCATGCTTGGGCTTGGCTACGAGTGAATACCATGGTGATGTCTCTCTACGAGCTATGTAGATTTTTATCTTTTTTATGATTTTTTTATTTTTATGTTACACTAAACAGAAAAGATCACACACACACAAGCAATGATTATCTCTTTTAAAGATTAAAAGTGTGCCCTAAATCTGGTTTAGTGTGTTTTGATGTTTGTTTTTGAAAGCTTTTGTAAAGAACGTTTAAATGCAAGATGATGGCTCTTATGACTCCCATAAATGGTCACCCCTTCGATATACCATTGCCAGGCCGATATACCAACCTCTCTATATACCCGCCCTTACGTGAGGGAAACTATTGGTACGTGAGAGCAGATGGTACATGGTACGTAGGTGGTACGGAAGGGGAATCACCCTATTTATGACACCTACCATAGAAGACTTATCCTCATGCACTAGGAATCACCCTAGCTACACTTGGTCAGCTTTCGTCAGGATTTACGTCTAGCAATAGTCGCGATCGGGGTAATGGATGCAAATATTCAAGCCAAGGTGGTGATGAAATCCATCGTTGGTCTTGCTCAAGGGCTGGGGTTTTATGACCAGCTCCTTGGTTTAAATAACCATGTGATGTGTGGGGTTCTTTTTATTTTGCAAAGAAATGAAACATGCAGCCAAAAGAAAACTTTCCCTAAGCAATCCAAAAAACAAAAAATAGAAAACAAAAAACAAAAAATTGACAGAGGTTGTTCAGAACCCCTACCTCTTCTCTGCCCAAAAAGGATGCCTCTGATTTGTTGTTCTGAAACTGCACAGAGCGCTATTCGTCCCTGGGTGAGACGAATAATAGAACAGTATTCGTTCCAGGGTAGGACGAATTCCTATTCGCCCCTGGATGAGACGAATCCCAATTCTATACTCGTCGTAGACTGAAACGAATAACAGTCCAGTGTTTGAAAAATAGGTACCTGTAAGCAAAACAAGCAATTTCAGATCAAAAATCTAACCTAAAAAAAATAGAGGACAGAGGTCCCACCGTGATCACCATTGAAAGCATGAGGATACGAAAACAAAAAGGATAAACCAAAATGCGATGTAAATGAAACTAAAGATAACGCTAAATCCTATGTATTGAAAAGTGCATGAAAAGAAAGGAACATAGACGAATGAAAACGAGATAAAAGCAAATATGGAAGACGGCCCTTTTATTAATATGCTTCAATACTCGGTTACAAGACGTCTCCTCCCTTTTTAGGGGCTAGGAGCGTTAAATATTGATTCGTTACAACATGGATTGATATTCCTTCTTCCGCGTGCCCACATATAAGATGGGCGGACCAAAACATCGTCGTCGCTTGTGTTGATGAATGTTGACTCCTCGCTCCTCTGATGTTGGAGACCTGCGTTCAAAGAAACAGAAAAGAGAGTCAGTAGCACCTGTATATAAAATGAAACTCGTGATTCCCAAAGCTTATTGTTAGTGCATGCAAAATATAAATAAAACGATGATTAAAATGAATCCAAATAGACTGAAAACTTGACAGAAGCATAAAAATATCACCAGGAAGACACTGCAAAAAGAATAGTCAGCAAATTCATTACAGATTCGTATTCGCTCTGGGGTGGGACGAGTAAACCTGCAACAAATTGGTATTCGCTCCAGGGTGAAACGATTAAACCTGCAACAATGCGGGGGGCGCCCGAAGGCAAGCCGCCCGCCGGTTGAGACCTTGTTTCGACACCAATCCACTTGGGATGGGTCCGAAACCTGTTGTGATGTATTGTCGGCAAATTGGTAGGATATTGTGGCCAAAAATTGGGTTTTGGGTCTTGATTCGTGCTTCCAATAGTCACCCAATAACCTCCCTTTTGAATGAGAGATTATGGATGTGAAAGGCACAAATCGCAAGGTGGGGATGTAAAATGGCAGCACTTCATTGCTCAAATGCTCCTTCTCTCTATCTTTTTTTGGGTGAGGAGACTCACCATTTTATAGACCCAAGGGGTCTCTTTGAATTAACATGCGGAAGTGCCACTTCGCATTCATGCTTTTTCCAATGAAGAGAAGACTTCTTCTTGATCAAGGGCTTCATAACTGCCTCTGTGCATGCCTCTGTAACTGCCTTGCATGCCTCTGCATGCTCAAAAAAACTCACTCGCACTCCCATGCAATGAAGGGATAGTTAAGTGGCAGATCTGAGTTGTCATGTGTCGAGGTTTGACTTTTTGTTGGTCAAACCTGGTATTCGCCCCACCCAGGAGCGAGCATGAAATACAAGTCCGTATTCATCCCTGGGTGGAACGAATAAGGAGCAGAGTGCCTGAAAGGTGCCAAAATGATGTCTGACCTTCCAAAACTGCTATGAGAGTGGTTAGGACCACTGTTTAACCTCTGTGGGCTGCCCTAGGGGCTGTGTGTGTCAATGCGATCATTGTTTGCAGTCACATAATCGGATTGGTGTTGTTTTGGTGTCTACAAGTCAAAAACCAAAAATAAAATCCCTGCCAACCTTAGGCCTAGTGATATTCAGTCCATTTGTTTTTATAAAAATGCTTTTCAAGGGGAATTTAACTATGAGTTGAGGTAGGAAAAAGCCACTACCATTGATGGTTGTATGGATAAGGTAATGGATATAGAAAGGAATATGCTTGATAGTGGTAAGATGAAGCCTTAATCCCTCAAATTCAATATACTAACAAAAAACCCAAAAGGGTAGAATTTGATATACAAAGAAGAACTGAAATAGATCCAATGGAGAAATTGACTAATCAAATGGTTGAGATGTTTAATACCATGAATAATAGGTTAGAAATAATTGAGATAAACAATGGTAATAATGGTGAGACATCACAAATAGAGTGACCATATGTTGATAACCACCCTCCTTTCAAGAAAAAAATCAATAGGAATTGGGGAAACAATAATGACCCTAAAGAAGGAAATAGGAGTAGGAACAATAGAAACAACAACTAAAGAAATAGAGAATCTGATAGAGATCAGAACAATGTTCCAAACCCTATACCATATACCAATATATCAGAAGGATTTCCCTATTTTTTCTCTTCTTGTGATGGACCTCATAACCCTAATGCATGTGGAATCCACCTAAGTGATCAACAAAATGTAGATCTGCATGATGATTTAGAAGAAGACATAAGGATTAATACCTGTTGGTCTCTAGAAGATGAATCCAGAGAAATGTTATTTGTAGAGAATATGGACAAATATTCTTCAAATCATCATCCTCAAATTTTTTTAGTTGAAGGAACTAAAATTTTACAAAAACCACATGAGTCAAGATGTGATAAAATAAAGCAAGGAAAAATAATCCTTCTTGCTAAATAAGTTGAGGAATTAGAAGCTACTAATACTCTGAATTTAAGAAACAGGATTATCCCAGATCGGATAGAGAAAGCTTCTACAAGTGAAACAAGAAAACAAACTTTCACAAATAAAAATATCAGTAAAGATAAAACTGATAAAACCCTGAAAAAGATTACTCCTAAAGTAATAGAATTAGAAGAGGATATTCCAAAGGAAGAAATTAATAGACCACTAGATATAAAGAATATATAATTTGATGCTAGGTCAGAACTTAGTAAGCAAAAATTTAACATTACATTTGGAGAACTTATGAAAATTCCGCAATACAGAGAACAAGTTTGCAGAGCATTTGGACTAGTGGAACAAATAGAAGATCCAACTTGCCATACTGCTAGAAAAAATTAACATGATACAAGATCACCATATTCTGTCAGACCCTTCTATGTATCATCAAGGTATAATTTAGATGAAGTAGAAAAGTATGTGATTCATAATTGTATGCTATATAGTGGAGCCTCACATAATATCATGTCCAAATTAATATTTGATCAAATGGGATTAATATGTACAAGATATTCTACCCCTATTTCTATAATGGATAGCAAAAAAATTCCTTGTGTAGGGGTGATAACTGGATTGATGGTTTTCTTGGACCAACACCTCAAAAAGGTCATATTCATGGATGTTGCAGTAGTTGATGTCGACCCTTTCTTCTCACTATTACTCAGCAAAAATTGGGTAGAACAACTAGGAGGTTAATCCAATTAGATTTGTCCTATGCTACAATTCTAATAATAGATAAAGAAGACATAATATTATGAAGGGAACCATTTAACAAGCATTTAGTAGAGTTGATTCAAGTAGATGAAACCATGATAAATTTAGTAAAAACTATGGAAGACAAAGGGGTGGGAGATTACTCCATATGGCACAACCCATTCCTAGTGGAAGTACTAGAAACAAAGAACATGGATCTAGAAGTTATGAAAGTGGTAGATGCTAAATAAGATAGAGTATTAACCCAAGAAATGTGGACTATTTATTTTTATGGAGCTAAATCTCAATGTAGAGTAGGTGTAGGTGTTAATTTGAATAATATAAAAGTAAATTACCTTGGTATTCCTTACAGGTTGGAATTCCATTGCACTAATAATGTAGCTAAATATGAAGCTTTATTTTTAGGGTTGGGAAAAGCAAAAGAATTGGGCATTAACTACTTAACTATGGTAAGGGGTGCAGTGTTTATTATACAACAAATTTAAGGTAAATATCAGACCAAGCATCCTAGACTGAAGCAATATAAAAATACGATTTTAGAAGAAATTGAATTTTTTTTAGCTTTTAATATCTCATTTATTCCAAGAGAACAAAATTATGTTGCAGATATTTTAGCTATAAATGCCTCAGGCCTAGATCATTTAGAAATAACTACAGATTATATGGATAAGTTCCCAATGATTTTAGTTTATAAGGGGTTCTATTCCTATTTTTTATAGATCTCAAGGATTTCTGCAATAAGTCAATTTGTTTTAGAAACTGCAATGCATCATAAATAATCACTTTGGAGGGAGTCTTCTTCATTTCCTCGACTATGTTGAAAGGGAGAGGTTCAACACTTTTCTCTTTTCTTTTACAATAGTGTTGTACTTATTTTTGTATCCCTAAGTAGCATCTATTCTTTAACGCTTAGTCAATGAGGGGTATATCAATTTATCTCTTGTTTGTTCCTGCATCTCCACTTCCTTCTATAGGTGTGTTTCTTTTTGTACTTATACTTCTTTCTGACTTGGTATTTGGGAATCCTTATCATAAGAGGATATTCTCTCAAATGGGTTTCTCATAGGTGAAGGCACTTTCAAATGATCAAGCTCATGGGGGTCTACTTGCAAAGGTTTATTCCCCGATCTGGTATGAACAACCACTTGTTCTATAGAGAGCATCATGAGATTGTGATTTTCCTCCCTAATCATGTTTACTTATCCCTTTAGAATATTTTATGTTCTTTCAATTGCTATATTCTAGACATAGTGTTGATGGATCATGCAAGATTTTTCACCATCTGGATCATTACATGTAGAAAACTAGAAGTCTAATTCTATTGCTGATTTGGTAGGTTCACCATATTAATTAGCATAAACCACATAGATATTTATTTATTTCTATCGCTTATGGAATATTGGTCCCTTGTTACTTGTGGAAATATCCTTGGATGGAAATTTATCTTTACTTATATTCTTTCCATTGAGGTCATATTATTCATCAAAGTTTTCAAGGTCGATTGTAGATCTTGTAAAGTTACAAGTTGAGGATATGGAGTTGGTGAAACTACCACCACAGGAAGTGTAGGGATGACATGTAACAATGGAGGAGCGAGGGATTCCTATATTGCTAGGACAGTAGGCTAAACAGTCCACTTGGGGAGACTTGTATTAGAAGTAGAAGCAGGACTTAGAAAAGTAGTATTAGATGCTTGTGATAGATCCAAAAATATAGGCATTATCATCTTTGAAGGGAACCTTCCAATAGAAATGAGATATTTATCATCTTTCAAATCTTATTAGAAGATTTATAGGAAGGTAAACACTTGATACTAGTGAATAACCATGCTTAAAATCTCTTAAGTAATAGTACATTGTTTGCTCATGCATCAATTTCAATCCATCGGGTACTCTCTTCCAAGTATGACTAAACCAAATATTGAAATATACTATTTCTTCTTGAGGATACTTCTGAATAACGATAAATTGATTGAGCAAAGAAAAAGGATTAGCTTGTTCATTGAACTCTTCTCCCATTTTATCAAAAATCTGAGCATAGGTAGCTATAGTATAATTAGGAAGGGCTATATACCAATAGGTATTTTTCCCTTTCAAGGAGATGACTAATAGTCTTATCATAACATCTTCCTTAGTGATGTTATGTATCGATGCTAATGTGGCTACATCTTGGAATTTTTATAAGCATTTTTCCCCATACCATCATACTGGGGTAGCACTTTTAAATCCACCATAGGGATTTGATGCTAAGTTATCATATTTAGAGGACCAAAATTATTCCACATAGGGTAGGGTAGATTTGATTTATTTACAACCATTATGGTGTTGGTTGATATCATAGCAGTATGGATAGCAGTGTTTAATGATCCACTAGTACTAGGGAGAACTATTGGGAAAGGATTTACAGATCCTATTATGATGGTAGAAGAAGAAGTTGGTCTAGCAAAAAGTACAATATTTAATCTGAGGCTACAAAGATGTAACTCGAAGAACTCGATGGGTTCTTCAAAATGTTTTGCTTTAGATCTGGTTTTCATATATCTTTCTATTCTACCAGAAAATAGATAATGTTTTTATAGGATTTTATTTTTCTGATAGAATCATCAGGTGATTCATAAAAAATGCACAGGACAAAGGTAATCACCATAACTCGGTCTATATATATCATGGGGTTGTGTCCCATAGGGCATGCCAAAAACTAGTTGGTGCAAAATTTGCCTTTGGTTACGTTTGCACCCAAGACTTTACCAACATTGAAATACCGGTTTTAAAACAAAGTTTACCCAGTTCAATATCTAGAGAAGGTTGGTTCCTTGCTTTCTTTTAGAAAATTTACGGAAGAGTAAAGTGCATAAAGAGAGGGAAATATAGCTATTTGTAGGAACATTTAGATGGTGTAGATTAGATAACAACAAAGAAACATATACAACATTTTACAAATAAGCATTCTTTAAACCATCAAAATTAGAATAATCAATCCTCTAGTATAGATTTAAACAAGCTTAAACCTATTAGAATTACTAATTTCAGAGCTAGTGAAACATAAAACACAAAAATCTAGAATGAGAATTAAGGCTATTATATTCAACATAGTTTACATAAAAATCAACAATCCATACATACTTGATCAAACACCAGTGAGCCAAAAACCAAAATCCATACATACTTGGTAAACATAGTATTCATTTATTACTTTCAAAAGCCTATGCATATTGCCTTGTAAATATCCAAGAGCTGACCATTTTTTAGGGTTTCTCATATTATATATATATATATCTTTTACATAATAGAAAAATTGAAAGTTGCTACAATAATATATCCGTAGGCTCATTATGGTAAATTGATAGTTAAGACAGTATGGGATATTCAACAACAAATGGTTGAGATCTTCTTGTTACTACATATTTGCCTCTATATCCTTGGATATTTCATGGCCCAGTTGTCCTCCACTTATTTACTTTTGGTTCTTTGGAAAATGAAATCATGACATGTGAAATCATGATTTTTTCTTGGAGATGGCCTATGGGTGTCAAAATATCATGATATCATAACCATATTCCATACTTAGCCTATCAGAACTTAAATATCATGAGATCATGATGTATCTCCTTGAATTAGCTTGTGGGCTCCTAAATATCACAAGATCATGACGTTTCTCTTTTACTTAGCCTGTGAGCTCCAAAATGTTGCAATATCGAAATGTTTCTCCTTAAATTAGCCTATGAGATCCAAAATATCATGATATCATGATGTTTCTCCTACAATTAGTAAATTTTGAGAAGACATCTTCTTACTCCCCTTGATTTACTCATTTTGACCTATAGTTTCCTAGTCTCCATTTTCATTTTTGGCATGAGGTAATCCTAAGAGGCATTGTGAAAATGCTTGAATATTTGGTTTTGATTGATGCTAAAACTTGGGTAATATCCAAAATAATATTTATTATAATGCGTCTTATGGTGTATTTGGATGTTGATCTCATGGATTCCATTGATATTATTTGGATCTAGTCTCTTAGATTTAAGTTATTAAATATAAAAATAGACCTTTGTTTTATTCTATTCGTAAAAAATATGGGCACATTTTGGCTAGGCATCCTTTAAATAAAATTGATAGAACCCCCTAGATCCATAGAGTGGTGTTTCACTAGGATGGAACTTCTTTCAAGATTTTATATGGTCTAGTTTTGAGTGGATATATGATTGAATAATATGAAGCTCTTATGGATTATACCACTAAGGTTTGCACTATGGATCCTTCTTCATCTTCTCACCTATTGAATCCCATTCCTAGAAATCCTTTTGAGTTTTAAGCCTCTTAGGAGGACTCAATTATTATTGAAAGAATCTTGTCAAATATAGTTTTCTAAAAAAAGTTGTTAATACTGAGTTTTCCTTGTTTTTAGATTTAGGCAAGGAAATCATTTTTTTTAGAAAATCTTCAAGATTCTCCTTCTAAAGGAAGCAACAAATTTGGAACTGATTTATTATCCCCTAGTATGATAATAAAAAATAAATGTAAAGGATATTTTATTGTTGGAAATTAGAGGAAGGTGGGGAGGCCTCCCAAAAAAGTTTCAAGAAAATGTGAAACTAAAGTAGAAATCGTTAATGGATCTTAGGCAATATTTAGTCTAAAAGGAGGTAAACATTTTTTGGATGTTCGCTTAAATATTATAGCTTTGAGTTATCAAAAATAAAACCATTATAGGTGGAAGAAATAATCTTAACCTTTATAAATTTTAATTTTTTTGATTGGAATGTGAGCATATTTCATGGATCCATTCAGATCCCTGATCTATTTGTTGAAGCTTTGTGTGGTCATGTTTTACTCCCTTCAAAGAACTAGTTTGTCTATCCTTGAAGTTATTCCTTTTGATCTATTGGTTGAGATGGTGATTCCTCATATTTTTGTTCTTCTCTTTGGTGGTGGTAGTCCATTTGGTTGAGGTTTGGTCTTGTAGGAGTGTTGTAGATTTCTACTTTCCTTTATTTCTCTTTGTTCCTCTTGAGTTGTTCCTTTGAGCCCTGCACTTATATTTATGTGTTCTCTATTTTGTGTTACAATTCTCATTTATTTGTGGTCCCTTTGCTCTCCTTGTAGAAGGTCCAGGGATCCTTTCAAAACCCTTCATCTACGTAATTAAAAAAAATAACTCTCAATGTAAAATACTCCCTTTCATACATAGTGGAAAAAAAGGAGTATGTTTATGAATGTTTAACTCTTTATTTACTACATTCTAAATTATATTGACTATGAAGGCTTTGATATTACACATAAGATGTTCAACATTTGGATTTAAATTGTGCTTAGGGTAAATGTTCCCTATAAGTTGATAGTATAAAATGCATCCCTCCATCGATTCATAGTGGACCAAGGTAATACAAGATGGTAAGATATGGTCAATGGTACGTAACATAAGTTAGCAATATCATGTTATAAATTATTACATTATTTGGTACCTTGGAATATGTTGTAAATATTTTGTAATTGTTTGATATGTGTCTTTATTTTATATTTCATGTATATTAGGGCTTTGGCTTTATGTAATCATTAGGAGTCTTCAATGTATTTGGATTTGTGTAATCATTAGGTGTGTAGGGGTTTGAGTTATTATTAACATATCTTCCTTATAGGAAATATGAAGAGTCATCTCCTATAAGATAGGATAAATATGAATAGTTAGATAATATAGAAATATCAAGAGTCTCAAGCGTATGAAGGGAATCATGTTGAAAACCTAGTATATAAAGAAGACCGTTATTTGTAGTATATGTATGAAGAATAATTTATTATTTTATTTATATTTCATTTATGTGCTTATTAGTGTGAAGCCATAGTGTTAATTAGTTTATTGTATATTGTTTACATATTGCTTGTTATCATACTTGGGAGTATTGTGAGTTTTATATTTAAGAGTATTCCATATTTTCTAACAGTTGTATCAAAACCACTTTTTTTTTAGTCTGTTGTTATTAAAAGAAATCCAGGTTGAAAGAAACTATATTGTGCTAAACCAAAATTGAGAGTAGTGAACGTGAAAATGTTTTATTTTTGAATATCTAAGACTAATCATATTTTAATTTCCTCCATCTCCATCAAATTTAATTTCCAAAGCTTATGTTATTAGCACATTATTATTTGTTGCATCTCATGAATACTACCTACAAAGAAGTGAACAATTTCCATATCCATGTCCATTTTGGTGTCTATGTAAAAGAGAACTATTTTATTCTAGTGGTTATTTACAATCATATGTACGATAGGTTGCTTGGTTATTTGTGACTAGGTAAAATCTTGTCCATTGAAGTATTCAATCTTGTCTAGATTATTTATAAGCATATGGCCATAAATTTGTGTCACATTTATTATTTTCAAAGCATTTAGAGTCATCTCAGTGCATATACATCATAGTATTGGAATTAAAGGTCATATACAAGCCAAATTTTAGTTTCCTTCTTGGTGTTTGGTGGAAACCAACATTCAAAATTTTATGATTGTTTTCGAAATTTTAGTAGTGAAATAGTTCAAAATTCAATGTAAATAAAAAAGTGGTTGATAATATGGATATGAGTTACGAAGTAATTTTGGGGTGATAGCAAGGTGAGAATAATAATTGGGAGAAGTTATTTTGAATGTGAAGCAAATAATGACATAAAGTAACATATTTTCGAGAAGATAGGAAAATATCTAGTGCAAAGAGCTGGACAAAGTAACACCCAAAGAAGAAAGAATATATACCATGACAATAAAGTAGGTTTAGTGAGCATGTAGAGATATAAAAATTATGTGTTTGAAACATTTTTTCCACTCACATCCAAGTTTGTAGGTAGAAAATTTGTCCTCTTGGCAATGAGCCTTTTCTAGGGATAAAATTTGAAACCACTCTCCCTCCAATATATTTTATGGTTAAAGTAACAAGATGCGATTTAAATTTTTTTTTGAGTAAAATGAGTGACTATATTATATTAATCATCAAGTCCATTAGACTCGTCATCCATGTTTTGAAATTGGATGCATTAATTTTATCTATCTCAACCATTGTACTAAGAATTAAAATTCCTATAAAAAAAAAGGTGTCATAAAAATTGAATCTCTACACATTAGGAGGAATTTTATCATCAATATATTAAATATTAGAATATATTCCCTTATTTTCTATTCCCACCACTTAGGAGGGTGCCCATAGAAAATGAGGCCTCCATTGTTGGAAACCTAGTTTTCCATACCATCAATTACCTTATTCTTCTCTCTTGGTATATTGGTGTATATCAACTCTACAAAACTACTTTGTATTCATTTATTTTTCTCTACAATCCTTTAAATTATCCAAATGGCATTCCTAATTCTCAATGGAAATTTAAGGTATTTAATCAATAATTGATAGTCTAACTCCAATATTTCTCTATTCCATCTAGCCTTAAGAGCACATTGCATCCCTCTCAAAATTTCATATCCCTTAGCAATGTTGTTGGAAAGTGCACCTAAGTTTGTTGTAAATGTGAATTTTAGGGTATAATCCAATAGTCTACCTATTCCCCCTATATTTTCCTGGACTAGATTACCCCTCAACATCTCATTTGTATTTACCTTTATTAATCATAGTGGTGGTCACTACCATTTATTCATCCTTTTATCTTGTGATTTAACTCTTCTAAATCTATTTTTTATGGGGATTGATATTAAGTCATGTCACTCTTTACTCCCATCACTGATGTAATTTTTGTGTTTGCTTCAACATAACTGGATAGATTCTATTATATTGGATATTGGATTCACTCATATACAATGGATATCACTAGTCTCTTTTTTGAAGATCCTTCTATTCCACTAAATACAAATATTATAAGGTAGGATCATCATCCTCATCCACACTATCTACCCAATATACCAATCTACTACATGTTCATGTATCCATCCTCTCTAGATCTCTTCTGTAGATTGACTATTGGTCAAATGCAAACCTAGCAAAGAAGTTAATATTTTTAATATCTTCATTATTTTGGGGTACTCTATAAAAAGGTGATTGAAAGTTTTATTCTCCTCGACACACAATGTACATCTAAAATATCCATAGACTCCCCTCATTAATAATTTTTTCCCTATGAGAAATACTTTATGGAGTAACCAATTGGAGAACCTAACCTTTAGCCATAACTTCTACATATGAAGTTATGTGAATACATATTGATTCGAATGAGCAATTCTAGGGTATAATTCTTTGTATTCATATTCTACTATATACACTCCCATAGTCCTATTTTTGCATCCAAACTGATCCTTCTCATAGGACCATGATAATGATCTCATTTGTATGATTTGGTCAATATCCTTTGCTAGTCTATTTGGATGTTGGATTGGCCATTCTTTTTATGGAATTTAATATCTTCCAACTTTTGGTCCTTGTCTTTTGTCCTTGAAGTATTTTTCTACTTTTATCCATTGCTTTCTATGTAGCTCCTCCATGATTGGGATCCAATCTAGATATTAAGTCAGTAAAGATAAATCTCCATCCCATGAGTCTAACCAAAAATAGGTATATTTTTCATTATTTTTTTTGATAATTTAAAAAATTTCATTCAAAGCGAGTTTTGACAGGCTCCCAAAACCTGATTACATAAACAACAAAAGTACCAAAAAAATAGAAAATAGATCGAGAAAATAAAAAGGTGGAAACACATTCCCACAGAGAAGAATATAAAAAGTAATAGAAGAGAAAAGGAAGGATGAAGCATGAGGATGCCCTGAGACAAAAACCAAACATGAACTAAAAAGGTGTTAATCCTCCTCTTCAACTTCAACATCTTCATCCTTAGGTTCTTCCTTGATATCTTCCTCGCTTTCATCCTCTGCATTTTCAAAAGTGATAGATTTATTGTCATCATCCTTGAAATCATTCGTAGTGTTGTCCTTGTTATCATCCTAAAAAAAAATCTTCTTGAAAAATAGCAAATTTAGAGCATTGTGGAGGTCTGCAATGTGAGCGATGTAGTTGGAAATCGAGTTGAAGATGTACTAATTCAAACATTCATTATGAACATCCTTATCCTCCTCATATGAATCTAATGCCAAGGTTTTCCTTTTCTATGCAAGTTGTTTCAGGCATGATGAGGATCTTACGACTTTCTCTAACTTCTCAGGAACCTCAAATTTTATTTTATTTGCAGATTGATTTCTTAGGTCTTTGATGGCTTCCACAACAACATGTTTCTTGGTTGACATGATTGGGGAGTGGAAGAGGATGGACTAGCCTAAAAATATCTAAAATAACCTTTATTTAATCACTTTCTCTCTTATTTTGAATACCACTAAAATAGGGGAACCTCTATCAAACAATTGATATTAATAAATCTTTGTTGTGGTATTTTTCTTTGTATACTTTTCTCACATATTTTTGTCCCATAATTAATTACGAGTATTACTCATTCTCTAGTACAATTTCTCAATCAATGCCTTGTTATTTTTTACTATAGATTTAAGTCTTGTCCTCCTTCCTATTTTGGAAAACATAGTGTTTTCCACTTTACCAAGGTCCATTTTTTCATCCTTGGAACCTATCTAGAGGAATCATAACTTATGTGATCAAGATCTCAAAGCAATACCTTCAAGATATCCAAAACCAATGATACATAGATAAGGATATATTGTAACATTGACTTGATTAAGGTAATATTACCTCCTGATGATAGCCACTTATTTTTCCATTTTCAAATTTTACACTTGATTTTGTCCATCAACCATGTCCAATCCTCTTTCTTTTGTCTACCAGTTTTGATTGGGACCCCCAAATAGATAATTTCCAGTGATATTTTCTAAATACAGGGTCTACCAAGTATCAGGGCCTCTTGTTTAGGTGAACAATGGAAAATATTATTTTGTATTTATCATTGTTCACTATATAGCATGTTTCCTTAGTAAAGTAGTTCAAGATTTACTTTATTCTAAATTCTTATTTAACTATTTAATTTTTTAATAATTTGGAATCATCAAAAAAGTTTAAATAGATTATTGGTCTAGCTCCGTTAGACACTAAAACTCGCTCTAGTCTATTATTATATTTGTTCTTAGCTAATGTTCTCGCTATGCATTCATCTAGAATAATGAATAGATATAGGGAGAAGAAATCCCATTTCCTAATACATCTTGATACCAAGAATATATTTGTGGGGAGTCCACTAATGATAATTGAGTATGAGACCAATGATATATAGCCTTTGATACAACTTGAACACTCTTTAGATAACCTAAATTTCCTTGGCTTAGATTAAGAAGTGTTAATCCACTCTATCATAGGATTTAGATAGGTCTAGTTAGGTGACATAGTGGGGGATTTATGTGCTTCCTTAGAATGCATTACTTCTTGGGTAAGCATTATCTCATCCATTATTTATCTATTGTCTATGAGTCCACCTTTTTTAGGGGATATTATTTTATGTAGAAGTGGTTTTAGCCTCTTCATCATGGGCTTGGTGATAATATTCAAGAAAACATTACCTAATATTATTCATTAGTATCTACTTATATTTTCTACTTCCCTTACCTTTTTATTATTGCTATGTAAGTTTTTTTTATTTTCTTAAATATTTACTTGGATTTTTTTGCCTCTTCTACCACCTCTAGAAGGTATTCTTATACAATATACAAAAAATCTTGATAGAATTTAGTAGGGAATACATTCAAACCTAGAGTTTTTTCCTTTTGCATTTTGAACACTACCTCATATAATTCTTGCATTATTATCTTATTTATTGATAAAAAGGGGTTTTGAAAGGGATCCCAAACCTTTTACAATGAAAAATAAATAAGGGGGAACCAAGGCTGGAATCATATAGTAGAAAGCCAAGATAGAAAACTACCAAAGGGAAAGGGCAGGGAAAACCCGAGCCCTAGAAGAGAAACCACATAAAAAAACACCTCAACCTAGAAATAAAAAACCACATGAGCAAAAATAGGACAGCCTTGGAGGATAAAACTATGAAAATAGGACATGGGCCACAAAAAACATAGACATAAAATTATCCTAGGGTGGTGGGATGATACTTCTTATCTTCCACAACTTTTGGGGCCACCTCTGTGGTCTAGACTGACATATTCATATTCAAAATTATAGAAATGACTCTCCCAAATTGAGTGAGCAGGGAGGATGCTAGGCTATCGATGTCATAAAGATTGGTTAGGAGCTCAAAATCCTCCTAAGGATCCTAGAGAGATGACCCACTTGAGAAAAGCAGGTTTATAGGTCCAAACTCACGTGATAGCTTCTTGTAGCTTTCAAGACAAGAATTGAAGGTGGGATTATATTGATCCAGGATTATTACACCTTCACATTTATCATTAGTGGATTTGATTCTTTGGGAGAACCTATAAGGAGAAGGGGTGGTTTCACTAGGGAACACCAACTTTAAATTATTGGCCCTTATCAAAGTAGCAAACTCCTAATGTGCATTGATATCGCTTGCCACCATTCTTTGAGGTAATCCTAGGCTAGGAATAGGAACAATAGGGTGGTCCTTGACCTTATCAACAATGGGTAACACTGGGGCTTGAGCTTAGCATTGAAGCATGAATTTGTAAATCATGAGGTGAAGCCCCTGGTGCTTTGGGTGGGAGGATTTTCCCTCTTTCACACTACTAATAGATAGCTCCATAGAGTGGTAGAGATAATATAGGATGTTGATAAATTTGATATCCAATAGGTGGTTTAGGAATGCCAAATAAAAGATACATAGTGATGAATTGAGGTCGTCTATAGTGAAGTATTTCATTATAGAGATAAAGACCCTGTTCCATAGTGTTATGAGGTCTTTTCAAAAAATGTCATTATTTTTCTTGTTTATATGTTTGCTCTTTTTCCAAAAATTCCCCAACTTAGCAGCAATGAAATGTTTATCCCATTGAATGCAATTTCCATCATTCACTAATTTTGTGACCTTCATGATCAATCTAATAGTAATTCAAAAATATAGCCTATGAATAGTGATATTTCCACTATCCCAAGAGTGAACCAACTCCATAGATAGTTTGGCATCATTCCCAGTGAACTTCCTTAGAAAATGAAGGAATTTGTGAGATCCCAATATTTTTTTGACAGTGGAGTCAAGCTTCAAGACCTTTGACTCAAGCAGTGCCATAACAAAACTTCACTGACCTCTTGTCCTATTCAAAAAATATTACAAATCTCCTCACGGTTACTCTGGAACACAAATATAGATAATAATAGGAGTTGAGGAGGTCTATGGTTATAGGGATTTTAAAAAATAATGGGCAAAGAATCATTAGGATGGGCACTGATGGCCATGTTTCCAAACCATGAACTGAAGGTGAAGGAGAGTTGTTGATGAGGCATCTTGGAATTAGGATGTCTAGTCATGTGAGTTCACTCTGAGTCAAGGGAGAATTTGTCAATGACATTCCTATGTGGGTTATTATGGGACAATACACTCAAATCCTTGGTACACTTTGAGTTAAAATAGGGGGCATGGGGACATAAAGGAAAATGATGAAAATAGCAAGTCATCTGCCATGAGTGATTAATAGGAGTTAAAATAGCCTTGGCACATGGATGAAGGTGCTTGAAAGGATTACAAGTCAGAGGGGAGTGCCAGTTAGGATAGTATCTCCAATGGGAGTGAGGGAATTCATCGATTTGGGGCTAGCATGGTAAACCCATGGGGAATTGAAGCAATAGAGGAGAAAAAATAAGCATACTCAATGGCCACTTGTGATATGTCTTGTAAGTCAACTTCAGACTAACTTTCAAGGAAGAAGAGACCAAAACAACACACCACCTAGGATAGGATAACTTCATGAGGATCATTTCCATTGAAAGCATGCTTAGTTAAAAATTCCATCTTGATCTTAGGTTAGGATGCTAACAAGTATTGTATGTCCTAATTGAGGATATATTTTGCAATCAACCTACTCTAATCAATGATCCACTTAGAATATTATCTGATATATCGGTTGGAAAATAGATAAAAGGTCAACCAAATCAACCATGGCTACCACGTACGGTAAGGTTGTGATCTACGACTAGGATTGTTGTTCTAGGAGATGGTGGAAAACAACATCAACACTCTCTAAACAAGGTTTCCTCAAAAAACATTATTGGTGTGCTAGTTGTGATTTGAATCACCAGGAGGCTAGCTCAAACTAGAATACCTCTACCTATTGGTCCAAAAGTGGAGGACAAAGAGGACCCTAAGAATATTTCAAAAATTTATGCTAATTGGGAAAGTCATTCTAACAAATTTCAATGATTTATTAAGAAAAATTATCAATCCATATGCACAGGACATACTAGGTCAAAACAATTTTTACCATGATATTTTTTGCATCATTACCTTATTTGAACACATGTTGAATGGTAGATATTTCAAATATTCTAATGAGAATATTTGACTCTTCAATGATGTTAGCAAATTTCCATACAAGAGAATAGGAACCTTTGATATAGCTAAAAATATTTAAATAATCTTATTCAACGATGAGGTTTTGGACATAGAGGCTATCAGATAAAGATAATCGTTAGAACAAAGCCCTGGCTTTAGCAAAGTTGTTATATTGGAGGCCAATAGATTTAGTTAATAAAAGGATAATTCTACTGGGTCATCCCTGAGAATACCTCCAAAGTTGGATTTGTTAGGGTTACCCTTGGTGGCCCTATAAAAGTTGATATTGAGCTAACCATGAGGAGGGGAGACCAAGCAACATTGGATCTATCAAATTTAGGGAACTCAGGAAAAGAAGGCCTAGCAAAATTATTGAATGTGGAAATGAGTCTGACTTCATCATGGTGGCTAATACCTTTAGGTGAAGGTATGAGGCAAGCATTCTCAATGGTGATAGCCAATATTTTAGAAATAATTGATGAGTGATCACCGAATGACTCATTAAAGGCTTTGTTGTTCGTTTCAATTCAAATTTACCATAGGAAGTATGGAAGGCAAAAGTACCATAGATATTTTAGGCACAAGTGGTGAAAGAGACTATACCATTGAAGGTAAAGATCCAAAATAGTATTGGTAGAGGCCCATGAAATGTTGAAATAAAAAAAGAGTGAGGATAGCACTTTGATAATGAAATGGCACTCAATGAATAGATGGGATATCAATTTCCAAGCAGAGAAACACAAATAGCATCAGTTGGGAATGATCAAGCCTCAACTAGAGAGGTTGTCTATAGTAAGAATTCTATTTTGTAAAACCAACCAAAATAAATGGGTAACCTTAGGGATAAGATAATGATTCCAAATAATGTTAGTAGGAAACCAATTATTCTAAGACTCTTATTGGAATAAATAGGCATATTTGATGGTGAAGAGGCCTTTGTTGTCAGCTTTCCAAATTATAGAGTCCAAGGTAGGAGCAATGGGAATTATGGTTGATCTTAGCAAGGATGATAGGTATTGAATATAATCCATCATATTAGGATCATAGTTGAAGTGGGAAGGGATTTCCATGAGAGATGAATGGAATTAATGAGATAAATATGCACCACGTTGTCAATGGATCCATTAATGAAAGCTTTGAAAATGTGGAGGTTGGGATAAAAAATGAGGGGGTGATGAGAGATCCTGAGATATTCTCATAACAAAATTTTCTTGCCATCACCCAAGAACCACTTGAGGCCTTTGGAAATAATGTATTTTATTTTGGAGACCACATTCCAATAGGTAATACCATCCAAATATGGATTGCTTTCCAAGAAAGGGTGATGATGGAGATGCTTGCTTTTGACTATGGAAACCTAGGAAACATCATCATTATTCAATATTATCCATACCTATTTTATAAGTAGGGCTATGTTCATCTTGGATATTCTCCTAAAACCCAATCCACTTGAATTATTACTAGTGCACCTAGTATGTCATTTTCTTCTCTCATAATGAGTGTGGGTATCTCTTGTAGCATTTCTTGTTGGGTTGTTGGATCCAGTGTCTCAACCATAAACAAATTTGTAATATAGTTAATTTCTATGGAGTTCATTCCCTCCCATGTGTGAATCATCGCCCCTTTTTCATTTTTCATAGAAGAGATGAAGTTATATGTCCTTTGGGCTAAAAGAGACTTATGGAAAAATCTTGTATTTTTGTCTCCTCATAGCCACTTGATTCTATATTTTTGTTTCCATAATAGTTCCACCTTTCTTTCCCATTCCTCATTTTGTTTCATGAGATCCAATTCTATTTTTTTCTTGGTTTCTATGAATCCCCCTTTCTTATCTAATTATTTAACTCTTTTAGTTGTTCAATATATTTCTTTATATTTTTTATGACATCCCTAAATTTCTCCTAATTTCATATCTTTATTTTATTTTTGATATACTACATTTTTTTTGCAAATTAGAACATTTGTGTGCCATATCCTAGTTTTTATTCTTGCCACCACTACTACATTTGTGGTGTAAATGATTTATCTATGAACCACATGATTTGGAACTTATAAACTTCTATCAGTATAGACCAATGATTCAACCCTATATTATTTAATATTTTAACCTCTCTTTGAAGAGGTCCAAGGTTTAAACCATGATGCACCCAAAATGGCATAGGATACATGGTATCAATTAATTATTTGGTAGTTGGTTATCCTAGTTTAATATCCTAGAGAGTCAGGGTCCCATTGAATTTATCTAACCTAGTTGGATAAGTTTCATAGTGGTAGAATCTAATGATATTATTGATTCACCTATGTATATGTGTGTGTGTTTGTGTGTGGTGGTTAGCTGCCCTAGTTTAATTCCTTGGAGGGTTAGGGTCCCATTGAATTCATATAACCTAGTGGGATAGGTTTTATATTGGTAGCATTAAATGATGTTATTGATTCCCCTATGTGTGTGTATATATATATTTTCTTTAATTGAAAAGTTGAGGTATGTAATCTTGTTGGCATATGCATGGATTTTTATCTCGTAATAATTTTATTTTTTGGTGCCAACCACCACATTGACGATATCATATTATTATCAAGATCTTGTATTCTCTCATTTAAAATCCATTCGAAATCTTAGAAAACAAAGGATTTTTTTTCAAGAATTTTCCTACATAATAATTTTACAATAAATAATTCTTTTGATGCCTTAAAATGTGAAATAGTATAATTACTAGGAATTAAATATTTCTACTTTGATAGTCATTTTGTTACCTTATTTAGGAAAAAACACAAAATGATTTCAATTGTATTCAAATTTCACTTAGTAACTTATGGACTAGGAACAATACCATTTTCACATAGGTGAGCTTCTAACTCATGGAAGACAAATCATCACATTTCCATGTGGGTCCTTTCATTTTTTATATAGTGGAATTCTAATCCATCTAAAATTAAATCAAAAAGAAAAAAATAAAAAATGTATCCTAATTGTAAAAAATATAGGTAATTGATGTAATGTTATAGCCTCAAATATCTTCTTAGAGATTTACCCTACATGGTAATCTATTCTTTATTACTTTTTATCTTATATTTTTGTATTTTAATTTGAAATTTTTGTTTAATTTATTAATTTTAATTGCACTCTATTTTAATCATTCTTTACTTATAATTTTTTGTTTGTAATCATTTAAAAATATCAATTGATAATTAGTGAAAGAAGTATAACGAACTTATATATATAATTATGCATAGAAAATATTGTTATCACATTTTGAATTATTTTGAATTAGTGTATATTTTACTCTAGAGAGTATCAAATTAAATCCAATACCTAGGAGGATATAATCGATCACTTGCTCTTCTAGAGTGGCTTTACCCTAGATTTATGGAGCCAATGAGTTGGTCTCTTCAAGGATCATCTCAATCAATAATTAATAATTACTAATATATAGAATATCTAAAAAAAAATCTAGAAATTTTAGAGACGAATACACTTCTATAGATCTAGTTTGGCAAAAAAATAAACAAGGCTATAGAAATAGTAAAATCTCATGTAGAGTATAAAAACTAGGAGGGAGATGATGCTACCTTGAGCTAGACTCATGCATCTTGGAAACACCCAACCCAATATTAGAAAACATCAACACAAATAAATCGACCAAGGATAACCCTAAGGTAATTATTTTTGCAATTAGATAGGGCTTTCTTAATATGTGGGAGAATGGAGTTTGGAAGCTCATATTGAAGTCTAGCTCACAAAATTTGGTGTGGTTTCTAGATGAGATTAAGATTTTTAGACTGAGTGCATGGTGGATCAAGAACATAATGATTCACATCAAATTCATATAGAAATAATTTGAGGATACCATTCCAATTTATATAGGTAGAGGGAGTAAATTTGCATCTAATTTTTTGGCTAAAAGGGGAAGCAAACATCTTGTTGGATACTATAGAGTGGTGGAGGTGAAAAACATATTTTATTTCTATACAATAAAGATCTAGATAATGATGTTTGTTGGTCTAGGGTAGATGATAATTATGATTAACCCCTAGCCCAACATCACACTACTAATTGAAGCACTCTTAGTCCTAATTTTGGGTACCCCCAAGGTCATGGCAAGAGAAAGAAATTAATATGAGCTATTTGAAAGAGTATTAACCAAAATTATGATTAGGATAGGACTTTATGCTCTTTGGATCACACTAAAAATTTGTGGTTCAAAAATATGTGAGAGTGAATTTTATTAGGATCTTGGGGCTAGCCAAAAGGTGTAGGCCAATTATTATAATTTTGGACCTTCCTTTTTAATAAAATTTTCACCTGTATTAAAAAATAAAAAAATAAAAATTTCAAGGAGTTTAACCTTAAGCAAAGGAAAAAATAAATCATTGAATCTACAATAATACTTCATAAATCATGATTATGTGATGAAGAAGAATATATCATTATGCAGTTCCACTAGTCGGTGACATTCCAAACTATGGGCTGATTCAAAATGCCCTTAATGACATTGTAGAGGGATCTATAATTATAGGATTGGGTTACCATGAGCATGAATCATCTATCCCAGCCATCGACTAAAGGTTAGATCATAGGTTTAAGGGGTTTTCACTGATAAATTTTTTCATAGACCAACCTCAATTGAGTATAGCAATCAAGCGACTCAATGAATGAAGACGAAGGATGGAAAAATATAATTTATAATTTGATAAAACTCAGACCCTCACTAGCTATTTTTAACAATGTGAAATCAAAATAAGAAATGTACTAGATCTACCTTATCTTGAGAAGAGACACGCTATCTTAGAACGACATTAAAATCATCAAAATTTGCTATGATTACCATCAGGTTCCAACAATGGACCAAACTATTTTATAGAGGGACCTAACCTAGTAAACCCTTCCATAAATATCCTCTATAATAGCCTTCCCAAATTCCTCCAAGGTCTCCATTATATAGGAATTCTCCCTCCTTCAAGTCTCTCCCCTCATGAAGAAGAAATTTTGCTTTTCTTTTTAACCCCTTCCAAGGCATGATGGCTTTGCCCACCAAACCATCCATTTTTTAGCCTCCAAGAACAGACACATTTTTACAATGTGGCATGGGAAAAACTCTATTATTACAACCTATTAATTCAGTCCCCACTAGCCTAAGCTCATTAATTTCCATAATCTAAAATAGTTGTTCTTTTCAAATGTAGACTACACACTTGCCATATATGGAAATTCAAAGGAGCTCATACATATATAAAAATATATTAAATACTCATGAGCCTACCACATTAAATGAAGCCATTATTTGAAATAAAACAATTATTAATCAAATCCATTTTACTTAATTAAATTAAAGGCAATAATTAAAAAATTATTAAATTACCAGCTAAATACAATGCAATGGTTAATAATTTTAATTAAACCATTATTTTCATAAGAAAAATTTTAATCTTATCTTTTACTAAACTATTAAGAGGCAACATCAAGGTAGATATTAAATCATTAGCATGCTATTATAATGGTTGGTCAATTCAATTAAAAATAATTAAAAGCAATGCTATTATTTAGCTCCTTTGCTAATCAATTTAAAGGTATCATCAATACTATTATCATATTAATAACTTGACGTTGTCCACCTGCAAGCATGATTAGCCTTGCAAAACGATGAGCTAGCTTATCACTTTTAGTTAATCAAAATGGGTACGCCCATACCTACACCATACATAATTTTATTTATGTATATGGACTTAGTGTATTGTAGATATGTTATATGTCTCTCTCTCTCTCTAAATTTCCTCAAATCTAAAAACCATAGGTATAACCATTATTATTATCAAAGAATATCTATGTCATTCATATGTATTTCTTAATAGATTCTTAACCATGATCTACCCTTTTAAAATTTGAGCGACAAGTTCATAACAAGCTATCTTTAGAAATTGTTGAGAAACAAGAACATAATATAATGACAATCATAACACATATGACACATCATATATCCTAATATAACCCCTAAGAGAAAAACCCAGCCTCAAAATGTCCTTTTTCATTTTATAAATTTATAAAGGGAATCCATAATTACTTTTCATAAATCCATCAATATAAGTGCATATGAATCCCATAGTTCCTATGTTCCCAAAACATGAATAATTATCTTCATTCATAATACATCTCAATGAGAGAACCCCATAATTCTCTTGAATGAATTCCATATTCATTCTTCATTTTTAAGGCATCAATATCAAGATAAATACATAAGAATTCCCGTGATTCTCATATCCCAAATACATAAATAGGTCATTTAACTCATGTTACAAAACTATGAGAGAACCCCATAATTCCCTCAAAATAACTTCACATTCATCATCCAAAAGATATCTTCTTCCCTTAGTCCAAAATCAAAAGAACATCTTCATCTATGAGTCCAATGCAACCATATATCACTATAGTATTACACACATAAAATCATTAAAGAGGACCCATAATCCTCTCAAATGAATCCCTAAACAAGCATACAAATAAGGAGATGAACCTTCTTCCACATAGTCAAAGTACCTCCAAATAAATACTACAACTTAGCATGGATTATGCTATCAAACAATATTTAACCACAATGAAATATATTATCCACTAATATATTTCTATCACATATAATCCAAAAATTTACATTATCCACTAAGGTAGGTTTCTACCTTATGAAACATGTTATCCACTAATATAGTTCATATTAACCATTGAAATACATAATCTACTAATGCATATTTCTATCTCTTAAAATATATTATCCACTAACATATTTCATCTCATCAAAAAAACTAATGGACATTCCTACCTCATAAAATATTTAACCCATTAACATATTTCAACTTATCAAATCAAATGAAATAGATTATCCACTAGCGTATTTTCTAATATATGAAATAGATTATCCACTAGCGTATTTTCTAATATATGAAATATATTACCCACTAATATAGTTCAACATATCAAATCATTGAAGTACATTATCTGCTAATGCATATTTATACCTCATAAAATATTTTATTCATTAACATATTGCAACTTCCCAAATCAAAATGAAATACATAATCCACTAATGCACATTCCTACCTCATGAAATATATTACCCATCAACATATTTCAACTCATCAAACCAAATGAAATACATTATCCGCTAATGTATTTTTCTATCACATGAAATATATTATCCACTAACATATTTCAAACTCATCAAACCAAATGGAATACATTATCCAAAAATGTATATTTCTTTAACATGAAATATATTATCCACTAACATATTTTAATGCATTCAAACAATCAAAATAAAGTATTCTCTAATGTATGTTTGTATCTCATGATTACATTATCTACTAACATATTTCCACTCGTCAAACCAAATAAAATACATTATCCATTAATGTATATTTCTATCACATGAAATAAATTATCCACTTGAAATATACAATCCACCAATATATCTCTCAATTAATCCAAATAGGTAGATAAGCCAAACTCTCACATGTCAGAGAGAATCTCTCTCCAAGGTCAATGGGTCAAACGGTAGAAAAAACAAATCTTCACCTACAATTGGTGTCACTTACCCTAATCTCTCTCTAAGGTCTGTGGTGGCATGGTTAGGTTTTAGGTTTCAATTACCAACCTTCAACCCAGTCAATGGGTCAAATAATAAAATTACCAGTAAATGGGTCAAACAGTAAAATACCACCCATGTGGCAGCATGGTTTAGGTTTCAAATAACAATTTCAACCCAGTCACCAATGACCACCCATGTGGCGGTCTGGCTTAGATTTCAAATAACAATATTCAACCCATTAAACATGACATGCGACCATGATAAGCACCTCCAACTTGTGCAAGGTGGCACCCCACTTGGTGGCTCCATTGACCACCAAGTGGTGGTCGACCATTATAAGGAGGTACACCCTTTTGAGAGTATTATTTCACCTATGCACACTCGTGTGGGATAATTCACATGGAGATTAACCCTTCCCACATAAGGCCATGTTCAAAAGAACTCACAAGTTAAAGCAAGGTGAATTATAATTTAGTCAAAAGAAAAAAACTATTCACCATACATCCACAAGGAGTATATCCAACTAACGTTGGACTCTATGGTGGTCATACAAACAAGAGAAGGTAACTCCCCTTTAAAGATTGCTTGAGTTCCCACCTTATTGATGTGGGATAAAGTGGAGGGAAGGCCAAAGTAGGCTTCCCTTGGCCCCTATTATCTTTAGCATGGTGACACCGTATAACGATGGTGTTTGAGTGGAGAGAGTTAAATAAAATTTATTTTCCTAATTCTAAACCTTAGGTGCCACTAAATTAGCATGGCAAACTAGACTTTTAAGTGACGATGATATTTTACAATACTAGAGAGAGAAATTAATTCATTCCATAAATTTCTTCGTTGGACAATACGATGGCACCATAGTGGTGGAGGGAGGTTAGAACCTGAGAAAAAATGCAAAGTGGATTTATAGGATTAAACAGTGACCACCCATTATCTTGCACTCAGCTACGCCACAGGTGACACAAACAAGGGTAAGTAGCTACCATGGAATTCAAGTGAACACATGAGGTATAACTAAGTTTTAGAAGGTATAAAATTAGCGTCCTAGCAAAGTAAAAGGATGTCCAATCCAAACCTTGAGAAAATGACAATATAAATCAGTGAATCTATGATAATACACCACATATCATGATTCCACTGTGAAGAAGAATCTGTCATTATGCAGTTCCATCAGCCAACAATACATAAACCTATGGGCTGATTTGAAATACCCTTTAGTAACTCATATAGGGATCTATCATTACAAGGTTGGGTTACCATGAGAATGCAACATCTGTCCAAACCATTGACTGAAGGTTAGATTGTAGGTTTAAAGGGTTTTAACTAACAAAGTTTTTCATAAACCAACCCCATAGCGATAAGATGTATATTGGAAAAATGTAATTTATAATTTTATAAATCTCAGGCCATCACATGTCATTTTTAAAAATGCGTAAGTAAAATAAGAAATGTACTAGATCTACCTTATCTTGAGAAGTGCTCTATATTTGAACGACATTAATACTAGTGGATTCCATAAAACTCAAGCCATAATGGATATACAACAAAACAACATCAAATCAAATTATTTTCTAGAGGGACCTGATCTAATAAATCCTTCCATCGGGGTCTTTCATAATAGTCCTTAAGAAATTTAATAGTGATATATTTTGAGTTTTCATTTAGGATACCCATGTTGAAATTTTGATACAAGGAAAAAACATCCTTTCATAAACATGTAATTAATATAAAATTATAATCATTGGGAGATAATGTAGTGGTTTACCTTTGGTATTTCATTGATGAGATCCAAGTTCAAATATTGGTACAAGGGAATGAGACCCTTTTAAAAAACTTAAAATATGCTAAAAATTTTGGATAAAAAACCATCGATGTGACTAGAACAAAAGTTTCATATGATGAGGACTAGAGGTGACATCAAGGGTATGAATGTCTATTAGAAATAAAATTCACACTCAAGGAACATATGATGAGAACTACATAAAATAAAAACTATTTTCTAGAGGGACTTGATCTAATAAATCCTTCCATTGGGGTCTTCCATAATAGTCCTTAGGAAATTCTATAGTGATATATCTTTGAGTTTTCATTTAGAGACCCATCTTGAAACCTTGATACAAGGAAAAAAGACTCTTTCATAAACATATAATTAATATAAAAATATAATCATTGGGAGATAATGTAGTGGTTTACCTTTGGTATTTAATCTAGGATACCCAAGTTCAAATGTTGGTACAAGGGAATGAGACCATTTTAAAAAACTTAAAATATCCTAAAAATTTTGGATAAAAAACCATCGATGTGACTAGAACAAAAGTTTCATATGATGAGGATTAGAGGTGACATTAAGGGTATGAATGTCTATTAGAAATAAAATTCACACTCAGGGAACATATGATGAGAAACATATGATGAGAACTAGAGGCGACATCAAGGGTATGAGTGTCTATTAGAAATAAAATTCACACTCAGGGAATGAGCATCTACCTTAACCAAAGGCCATACCAGAGTTTAATATTTTAGTGATATTTTCTAAGAGCTAGGTTTTGATCTAAAATGCCAATTATATATCATCACTTTTATAGCATAAAAAGAAATTTTCATGGCTCAATGAAGAATATTGTAGGTGAGAATACTAGATTTAAATGAGGTTTATAGAGCTATGAATAATAAAGTTGTTGTGAGTGCTAAATGTGATCAAGGTATTCTAAAAGGCTATAAAACTATAAAAACAATGCAACTTAGATTGTTGGATCAATTAGAAATATTATGGAAAGCTACGAATTTATGGAAAACAATATAGTTAAGAATGTTGGATCTAAGTAAGGTACTATGAAAAATGGTAATGACTATAAATAATAGGAATTAAATTTTTATTTCAGTTTAATATTTTTTAATAACAATCATGAGTATATGTCTCAAGGGAACAACGCAACGATTTAGGCTTTGACTCTTCTTTAGGAGGTCCAAGGTTCAAACCACGACGTGGATGAGTGTGCAAGGTGGTGGGTGTGTGGTGACTATGATTTAAATTCCCTATTGATAAACATAGCTCTTAGCCTTATGAGGGGTCATGGTTGACAGGAGACTGCTCAGTCTCTCACACTAACGAAACAAAAAAACAATCATGAATATAATGAAGTTAAAAAAAATTATGATCTCCTTTAATCCTATATTTCTTTCAAAAAAATAAATAAACGTGTATATCATGATGTCACATCTTTAATTAATTAGTATGTGGCTTGTAATTTAGTTAAAATATTTATCCTATATTTCTTTCCAAAAATAAATAAAGGTATATCACGATGTCATATATTTAATTAATTAGTATGTTGCTTGTAATCTAGTTAAAATATTTAATACATTTTAATTTTATGTTTGTAAAAAAATTAATATATTTAAGGTAAGCATACAAATTATTATTTTTTTAATAAAATTTATTAAATGATAAGAACTTGAAACTTATGAATTTAGATTATCATCCAAATTATTATTCTCCTCATCAAATTTATTAAATAATAGGAATCTAGAACCTATAATTACAATTAATATTGACAGCATGGTAAATCCTTCTCAATTGTTGAAATGCTTATTATTTTAAAGCTTTTAAATCACCTTGCAACCCATGCATATATTAATGATAAAAATGCATTTCATCATCATTATTTTTATTTATGATATGATGAAGTTACACATACAAAATTTATACACTTATTGTTTATAAATATTTTTTTAATTTATAATTTAATTAATTAAATGATTATCAATTCTTTAATATTTATAAGCAAATTTCAATTTAACAATTTACCTTAATAAAAAATTAATAATTTTTTTAATCTTATAATTTAATTAATAATTATCTAATCTAAAATATTTAAAAATATATCTTAATAAAACAAAATAAAATAATTAAAAATTAATCTAAACAACTTTATAAATATTTGTAATATAATATAAATATATTTTACTTAAAATTTAATAAATATTTATGATCTATGATGATATAAATTTAAAGATATATTTCATAATTAAAATTCCTTTCACATTAATATACCTATAAATCTATCTTTTGATCACCCAAGAGAAAACGCTTCTTTTGGTATCGCGAGGAACATTGAAATCGGTTACCTTCGCATCTAGTGAATCAAATCGAATATTTATTTATTTATACAGAAAAAAACACATGACAATTAAGGTGGTGTTTTCGGTATAAAGGTAGAAGTATGATCGCTTTCTCGTCCATCCATGCTCTACTCTGGCAGTGGCGAGGGTTGCTCATATCTGTATTTTGCTGTTTGTGTCTATACTTTTAAGCAAGTTTGTTTGTTCGAAAAATTTCTTTTAAGCAAATGGCAACAAGTCAGAATTGGAAGAGAGGGTGTCTGAATGCTGTAATATTGTTTCTGGCGCTTTTCATTATCTTGGGTGAGTTTATGTTTATAATGTAATTGACAAGTTTTTTTTAATGGGTGTATGTATCTTTTGTAAAGAATATGAAAAATTCTTAATTTTAATTCTAATCCTATGATAATGATATTGATATGTCCATCCAAGTGCAGAGATGCAAGCGAAGGTTGTGGAGGGTCGGAGTGATTGCAAACCTCAAGTCAAAATGTTAATCTCTGATTGCAAAAAGCAATATACATGGTGCCGGTGGGCATGTGCAATGCAAAATTTTCCTGTTGCAATTTGCGAGTCCCCTATAGGTTCAACGTGTGCTTGCTATAAACACTGTCCATGAAACTCGGAAGAGAAGCATGTTTTGTGGTGCAATAGAAGTGGAGTAACGGTTCTTGTTGTTTGTGTGTTATGTCATCTGATGTTACGGTGTGTTTCTACTTTCTAGTAGGAAAAAATAAACGAGCCTCTACATTTCTATTGTTGTAATTTGTCATCGTATGGTTGTCTTTTTGTCATCGTGCGGTTGTCTTTCATACACGACGACATGAAATAAAATTGGTTCTCGATCTTTCTAATGGACCATGTTTTATCTTTATTAATATTGTCATTAATATTTTTTTTTTTTTATAAAAAATTAATAGATTAAATTAATGTTATTTGATACATGATATTTTTATTTAAATAATATATTGAATATTTAATTTTTTTGATAAAATATAAAGATTAAAAAAATGTAGGCATAAAATAGGAGAGAGCCCATGCAAAAATCCATGAAACTTAAGATTATTAAGTGATGGATGCCAAAAAAGACATACTATTTCTACAAATAAAGCGTGTCTATTGTTTGTTTTGAACAATGTCTTATGAGAATCCTTCTTGTTGATGAATGCATTGACTCAATAATGACACTCCAAAACAATTTAAAGGAGCCTCTATACAATAGAGTATATATATTAGCCAATGAAACCTGTTTTTTCTAAATCCTAACCATGGTATCTTGACACTAGTAGCTAACTCAAAAATATAGATTGATTATAAAGAGTGGTACTAGGAATGGATCCTACATTTAATATTATGTTTTAAAACTACTCAATTTGCACATATTTGACCAAGGACCTTCTTTAATTTCACACTATGAATGACATAATTCTTACCTATTCTAGGCCTTCTACTCATTGGTAAGAGTATTGTTCTCATCGAGAAAAATCTAGTTCTCGTGGAGAAGTATTTTCCCTTGAATAACCTTAAACTAAATCAATAAACCATAATCATCCCTAGCCTTAGTAGACATAGATTTGATGATAATAACACATAATAGCCATTGCAATCCCTCTTTTATAAATCCTAACAATGCTATCTTAACGCTAGTAGCTAACTCAAAAATATGGATTGATTATAATTACTGCTACTAGGAATAGATCCTCCATTTGATATAATATTTTAAAACTACTCAATCCACACATATTTGATTGAGAGCCTTCATTAAAGTCTCACTATGAATGATAGAGTTCCTACCTATTGTAAGCTTTCTACTCATTGGTAAGAGTCTTCTTCTCATTGGCAAGAGTCTTGTTCCCTTGAATAACCCTAATCCAACTCAATAAACCATTCTCATTCCAAGCATTAATAGACATTTTCTATGCATAATTGTATAACTAAGTTCTCTCTAATTGTTTTACTAATTATTAATTGGTATTTTAAATGATTAGAAGCTAAGGTTTATAAGTAGAGAATGATAAAAAATGAGAACAATTTAAAAGCAATAAATCAAACCCAAAAATAAAATTAAAACACAAAAAGTAACCAAAAAATAGAGTACCAAGGTTCAGAATTTGGCTCTTCTTTGGGAGGTCCAAGGTTCAAACCATGGTGTCGACGAGAGCATAAGGGGTGGGTGTGTGGTGGTTGTGTTTTAAATTCCCTATTGATAAGCATAGCTCTTGGCTTTATGAGGGGTCATGGTTGAGAGGATACTGCTCAAACTTATGTGTCAATCATAGGGGTTTCTCACACTAACTAAATAAAAAAATAGAGTACCATGTGGGGTAAATATCAATGAAGAAATGAGAGGCTATAACATTGTATTAATTTACTTATATTTTTCACCAATGTTGTACCATCAACATAATGGTTGGCACTTGGCACAAAAAAGAGGATTTTGAGACAAAAAAATAATGCATGGTCCAACAAGATTACATTCCTTAACTTTTGTAATTAAATGAAAAACTATTCCTTATTTTGATTATGTGTGATTAATTCTCCTTTGTGACTAAACATGATGACTAGGTAGTATTATGAGATTAGAAGGCATTGGAAAGCATAATTATCATAATAGTAATTAAGCACAACTATCATAACGAGGACATAATGAGTGCCACCCTACAAGTCATTCTTGTAATGGATCAATTATTTTTAACAGTAGAAAATTTGTAATGGAATACTAATTTTTATGGTAATATAAAAAAAAATTTAGTAAGAGATGATTTTTTTATTAGATGGAAAAGAAGAAATTTTGAAAGGGTCCTCAAATATTTTATAAACTTACAAAATTACAAATCGAACCAAGAGAGTAGTATGAATAGAACCAAGAAAATAAGCACTAACAATGGAAAGGGGTCTAGCCCTAAACATGCAACCGAAAGAGAAACTATTGAAAGTATAAAACATATAGAGATCTATGTTAAGATCCCATCCTAACATTAATTTATAATTCTCATTCATTATGAAATTACCCACTTTCAACATGGGATATCACATCTATAATGTTATTTTACAATATTTTGTAATGTATGTGCCAAGAAAGGTTATGCACACTAGAGAATATTTGAAATTTGGGTGAATATTAGGATTTCAAAATTAAAAATTAGTGAATATGAGGACCCTCGACATCGGTCCATTCACCTAAAATGTTTTTGATCAATTTTTCTTAGGTTTAATTCACATAATATATAACTAAACATAGGTATATTTGTACTCGTTGGAAAGCTCTTTCCAAATATGATCTAATGGTGGTGTTTTTATGAAGTTATAAGGTGATCGAATAGGTCAAAATGTTCATCAAAGATGACCTTAATTTTTAGGACTTCAAATGACCCAAAATTTTGGTGTAAATATTAATTTTATTTACTTAGGATTTGCCTTGATTCATTTGGATTTTGATTAGGATTCACCATTTTTCTACAAGTACATTTCAAGTCCAACCCCTTATGCATAACCCTGGTGGCAAGTTAGGATCCTAGCCAAGTGGGATAGTTTGATGTAACCATTATGAAGATTATAACTGATATTTTGTAGAAGATTTTAGCTCGAGTAGAATTTTGCATGTAAGTCAAATCTTGAGCTTAGAATTAGGATTGCATGAAGTCACTCTCTAAAATCTATGAATCCATGTATGAAAATTTATTTTTGTAAGTTAATGAAATATTGAAGGAGGTTGCCTCCTCAAAGAGGCCTATGATTCTAAGTTATTTGTGATATTGTTTCAATAATATAATTACTTTTTGCATAGTGTTGTTCTATTATTTGATGTATTTCAGATAGTTCTTACTATTTTGTGTGAGTGAGATTTATTTTAATAGTAGGTTTCTAACAAGTGGTATCAAAGCACTTTCTAGGGTCGATTTTTGCTACATCTATGATAATTCTTGCTCACTCATTTCCACCTGTTAGGTATAATTTTCTTGTGTTTTTTTATAGTATTTTTCTTTATTTAAAAACCAAAAAATCAACAAAAAATAGAAAAAACAAAAAAATAATCAATATTTTTTTTGTTCTCAATAGTTGAGTAGGCTATAAACCCTATGTCAAGGGTTTTAAAATATCATGAAGGAACTATCATTATTGGCTAAACTAGATAGCCCATAAAGAATCTAGTGAAGTGAGAGATTATCAGGCTCAAATATCCATGCCTCAGACAACATGTGCGCATTGAATTGAGCTCTCACGCATATTCGAGTGTATCGGGAGACCATTTTATGCTTAAAAAAAAATTATCCAGTAAAATATTTTTAGACTTGTATCATCTATATTCCACGGGATACAACATCCTCGAAGATTACCCTCCTATACTATTAAAGAAGCAAATAGTGTGCTTAATGGTATGTGTGGAATCCTCCTTGGATAGTGGTCTAAAATATTAGCCAGAGCACTATTGTTCATCACTATGGTATAATAGAGGGCCTATGGGTGTTACATACTCCTATACCTAGCATACCCTGGTTCTATCAAAAGCTTCAACCTACAAAAACATCTCCCTATTTTGTTGAACTTACATTCATAGACCTACAAATAAAGTGAGCATACAGAGAAGGACTTCCCTATCATAGAAGAACAAACTTGCATGCACCAAATAGCTAGGACAAATTTTGCAAGTGTTTATCATAATATAAAGTTTTTTAGTATCATTCGGGTTGGTGGCAGTAATAATTGTGTTAGTTATAGTTATAGTTATAGTCGAGTTAGTAACAATACTAGTTATGTTGATAGTGACAGTAACAATCATCTATAATAGTTAGAAATTATAGGTGGTTATGGTAAAAATAGAACCATCAGCGTTAGTAATTGCACAATACAAAGGAACCCAAGGTCAATAATGTGAACAGTGCTAGTAACTATATTATAGGTGATAGGGATAAATATCAAATAGTGATAAGGTAATAAATTGATAGAATGCATAGGTCAAATATAATTGATCTGGTACCCAACTTTGAATCGTGTATTTAAATCAAAACTAACCACACCAGTAGACTCATCAAAATAGAGGATAAAAAAGCAAAAAAAAGTCTAGGATGCCCAAAATCCATGTTGTGGGATATAACTCATTATGACCATATTTTTGAGCTAATCATTTATATATACAAAACCCAAGCACTTTTTTAACTCCTTACTAAAAATAGTAACTCCTAAAACCACACTTATTTTTAGTAATTTAGTAAAAGAGGTTAAAGACTATCCAAAATGGTTGTTGGTAATCATGGACATCAAAAAGAGATAGATCAAACCACCTTACTTTTGGAAATCCTAAAAAGTACTATTGATAACATGTAAATAGCAAATCAAGCCATGATGGCAGAGCTTCAAAATTTTACAAATGATTATGATACCTCCAAAATATTCCTAAAATAACAACTTGCAGATGTTGAGTCCAAATTGCAAGGTGGTCCAAGCAAGTTTAATACCATACTGAATAATCACATTCTGATAGAGATAAAGGAAGGGCAACATATGACTCTGACCCTTGCTATGATCGTGATCCTACCTTTAAGATACCTAAATTAGACTTTCCTAAGTTCAATGGAAAGGATGTGGATGGTGGTTATGTCGTGTTGCTCAATTTTTTAAACTCCACGAGGTCCCTCTATATTACAAAGTTCAATTGGCTTACTTCAATTTAGAATCTAAAGATTTATAGTGGTACTAATGGTTGTAGAACACTATCCATGTTCTTTCTTGAGAAGACTTTGAGTCTCTATTAATCACTTGCTTTAGCCTTAGTGAATATGATAATTTTATAGGAGCATTGACAAAGTTGAAACAAACTTTTATAGTTCAAGATTACCAAATACAATTTGAGAAATTAGCCAACAAAACTAAGGGATTGAATGAAGGGTTATTTATGAGTTGTTTCATTAGCAGTTTGAGGGAAGATCTCTAATCCGAGGTCATGATATTTAAACCACAATCCATGATGCACGATATAAAGTTGGCTCATTTGATTGAATCCAATTTTTAACTTAGAGGTAGATATCTAAATTTCCATAGGTTCGACCCTGCTTCCCTCCTAAATTCTAAAATTAGAATGAACAAAACATTGTTACACCTAAATGTATGACTACCATAGAAATGGGTGTGTGATGCACCCAATGGTTGTGCTACAATTGTGATGAAAAGTTTACTCACAAACATAAGTGCATCCAAAAGAAGTTATTCCTCATAGATGTAGATGATCCTGACACCAACAACTAAAGTGATGACAACACAAAACCAATAGAGGAACAACCCCAACTAGAGCAAGAAATCCAAGAAGAACCATAGGCTGAAATTTCTATTCATGATATTGTTGGTATTACTACTCCTCAAACCATGAAATTTGTGGGCTATTTCAAAGACCTACATCTTACCATCCTGATTGATTTTGGTAGTACATATAACTTTATGATACTTGCATTGCTAAGAAAGCAAATTATTATGTACATACATGTAATTCCTTTGGCATTATGGTAGTCAATTGTGGGACCTTACCTTACAAAGGTAAATGATATAATGTTAAGGTAAAAATTAGGGACTATGAGATAAAACATGATATGTTTGTGATTCAACTAGAGGGATGTGATATCATGTTGTGAGCTCAATATTTGGGCACATTGGGAACCATATCATGGAACTTTACAAAGCTCTGGATGTAATTTTCACATAATGGATAGTCCCACACTCTTCATGGTGTAAAAGTAGGGTCTTCACAGATTATCAGTTAAAGCCAAATGGAGAAGTTAAAAAAATATATCTTGGGGTGTCATAGCTTAGATATTTGTGATCCAACCTCACCCTTCCAAGGAGGATTTCATTTCTACAAATTTATAACTTATTTTTGCCATGCACAATTTTGTTTTTTTTTAACCATCAAAATTACTACCTCACTACTCTCATGACCATGCTATTCCTTTGCACCACCCAAAATTATACCATACCAGTATCCTCATGCTCTTAAGTTAGAAATCAATAAGTTAGGACATGAATTATTAAAATTTGACATCATTTAGCCAAGCAAGAATCCTTATTCTTCTCAAATTTTACTAGTGTGCAAGAAAGATGGATCTTGGTGGTTGTGTATCAATTATTGTGAGCTCAATATAATTACCATAAAGGATAATTTTTTTGTTTCAATGGTGGATGAATTACTTTATGAACTACATGGGACTATGTAATTTTCCAAATTAGACTTTTGCTCTAGGTACCATCAAAATAGGCTCAATTATGAGGATATTCCTAAGACTACTTTTCATACTCATGAAGGTCACTATGAGTTTTTGGTGATGCTATTTAGCTTGACTAATTCTCTGTCCACTTTTTAAAGTCTCATGAACAAAATTTTTCCCATTCCTTCAAAATTTTATCTTAATTTTCGTTGAATGTATTCTAGTTTATGTTGCAAATCCAATATACCTAGTCAGCTATATTTTCAATTGATCATTGAATTGTTGATTTATTCATATTTATAGATATAGGTTGATTTACATTTGATCATCATCGATTATATTATTTATCATTTGTGCATTCGAAAGGAACTAGCCCTCCTCAAGTGGTAATATTTGATTGAATTCATTCATTTGATTGTATTTAAATTTTTTTTATGAAGTTTATCACATCAAGTGGTATCAGAGCACAAATTTTGAAATTGGTGCAGAAATAGACTATCAGAGTTAATAGATGAACTGTGATTAATGAGTAAGAAATGCACAAGTGGAATAACAAATCATTAAATCACCATATTCAGGTGATGCATTTGCTAGACATTAGCAATCTAGAAATCACAATGATGTCATTCGTAATCTATAGAGAGGGATATACAATTAATTATTTTCATTATTTTTTTCCTCTTGATCGTTGGCATAAAATTAACTAGTCTCCTTTCTTGATAGAATCATCTCACAAAGCCTATGACTAGTGGTATTATCCTCTCGATAGGGGGCTTACAGCAAAAAATAAATCGTTTTATTGCAACCAATATGGAAATTACAATCGTGACATAGGTTACAAAGAAATATTAATTATTTTTTCTAAGTTTGAACACATCCAATCAATTCATGTAAAATCATAGGAGAATCACTAAATCAAGTCAAGCTCTAAATTATTTCTTGCAATTATTGATAGCCACATGGCACTCATTATTTTTGGATAATAGTTTGTTTTGTAGTTCTCATGTTACAACTGATAATCATTTTCATTGTTTGTGCACAATAATTAGACAAATATAATGTTTTCCTATGTTTTATTAGCATGGGAGGAAGTTTAAAATGTAGAAAGCATAATATTCTTTAAGTGAGCATGGACGAAAGTTTAAAACATAGTGAGCATAATTAAAGAAAGGGTGATCATGTTTGATAGCAGTAAATAAAGGCAAATAACCCGTAGTGCATGTAGATGAAATCAAATACTGCCCAACAAAAATTAAAAATTTAAATTCTATTTGGGCCACTCATAATGCTTGAGGTAGTCGATAAAGGTTAAATTAAACCATTTATGAGGATTACAAATTTGGTACACGTCATCAATGCTCTCTTCTTGGTAATCACACCGACACTTGAAGTAGCTGATAAGGTTAAATTAATTATTGAGGTGGATTATAATCCAAAGAGAACCAAGAACCATGAACCTTAGGTGATATTTTTGAAGTGAAGTCCAAGAAAGTCAGGAAGAAATATTTCAATGGAGAACCGAGAAAGGTAATCACACCGACGCTTGAAGTAGTCGATAAGGTTAAATTAATTATTGAGGTGGATTATAATCCAAAGAGAACCAAGAACCATGAACCTTAGGTGATATTTTTGAAGTGAAGTCCAAGAAAGTCAGGAAGAAATATTTGGGCCACTCATAATGCTTGAGGTAGTCAATAAAGGTTAAATTAAACCATTTATAAGGATTACAAATTTGGTACACGTCATCATTGCTCTCTTCTCGGTAATCACACCGACGCTTGAAGTAGCCGATAAGGTTAAATTAATTATTAAGGTGGATTATAATCCAAAGAGAACCAAGAACCATGAACCTTAGGTGATATTTTTAAAGTGAAGTCCAAGAAAGTCAGGAAGAAATATTTCAATGGAGAACCAAGAATGTTAGCCATTGAAGACATTGTTGAAATAACCGTTGGAGTAATTTAATTTTTACAAACAAAGGTAGGTTTTGGCAATTTCAAAGACATTTCAAGTTTGATAATTTGATGCTAGCAAGCAACACACATGCATGAGTGATTAAAATACACCCAAAATTTGGAATAGAGGAGTAAACAGATGAATACAACACACAGATAAACCAAAGGAAGTATATCTAAATTCACCAAGAAGACATCTATAAAATAAAGGTATGCAACATAACTCTCATTTTAAAATTAATAGTTTTAACCCTCACCACTCATCCATGGCTTATCCAAATTAAAATAATTCCAAAATCCCTCCTACTCTTGACCTTATTTCTAAAATCCCCCTCATAATAGATGTCAATGTACGTGAGTGTTTGGAACAACATCAAAAAGACCTAGCGAATGTATATTCAATAGTACGATAAATACAAGAGTTAGTGGATTTACTTACACAACAAAATAAACAAGTATCTCAATCCATTCCCAACCCTCCACCTATAAATGCCAACCCTCCATCCTTAAATGTCAACCCTCCTGATGAGGCCGAGAAATGCCTCATTTTTGCACTATGGTTAACATATAAAAACTGCCATATTATTAAATATACAAAGTTAAATTGCCAAATAGTTGATTAGAATATATTAATTGTTAATTGTTTACATGATTTTATGTTAGAAACATTATACCCCTGTTTTGACTATTTTAAGCATTTTACTTGTAAAAGGTCAAAAATGAGTATCATGTCAATTTTGATGTCATACTATAGTAAAATTACATTATGATGGCATGGATAGATTCCTCTCATCGAGAACTACAACTTTTATTTTTGAAGCAAGTCAATCCGAGCTGTAGATAAAAAGTTATGAAGGTTACATCATTCTGGAGCTCATGCCTTAGTTTTTTTCTTGAGTTGTTAACAGGTGCAAATCTGCGTTAAGGGGCATATTGGCGGATCTACTGGGAATGATCCAAAGCAATTTAAGGAACCAAATTCATACCAATTATATTTCATAGTGGATAGAACACATGACCCAAATTTTAAGGCATATGGACAAATAATCTGGAAGTTATGGGGCCCACAAAATGATAGTTTCACACTTTTTGACTACTGGAAATTCTGGTAAAAATCTATGTTAGAGGCCAACTTGACAGCAATGCTGGGAGTAATTCTTGAGGATTTAAGAGCTAAAAATTGAACCAGATGTAATTCATACATCCAAGAACATGTGGGTAAAATTTGGTGTACATTGGAGTTACGAGGCAAAAGTTATAAGCACTCCAAAAGGGCAGCTGGGCATGTTTTGACTGTTGTAAAAAAATAGGTGACAGTCCATACAAATTCCAGCCACCTGTCACTATGAAGGAAGGCATGGAATTTGTCAATTAAATATGAGGGAAACACTTGGAAATAGTTGAGGGAGGCTAGGAGTGACTCTTTCTCCACTTGCCAACACTTCCACATGATCCAAATAGGAGCAACCAGTCAAAAATATTGAATTGCAAGAAATCTGGAAACAGTCATACAAATTCCAGCCAGCTATCAATAAATAGCATGGCTTGGAATTTGTCAATTCCAGCATGTAAAATCTATAGAATTGGTCTTCTAAGGACTTAGGAAGACTACCTAGCTGGTCAAACTCACTTTTCTACGCATCTGGTGTACGGATAAGGGTCAAAATGGTTAAACTGCCAGATATTCCGGAGCAGCTCCGGAATGAGCAGAACAGGACCAGTTTTGGTCAAAACTATAAACAAAATGGTCAAAAAGGTGGCAAATGGTGATATGAGGATGGATCTAGCTGTATGAGGAGTTTTCTCACCCCTTCCAATGCATTTCTCCCAATGGATGACACACAACAAGGAAAATGGATATGCTGCAGCATAACAGTTTGTTGCATTTTAGGAAGACTTCTTCAGAACAGTTGCTAAATCCCTAAAAGGCAGCAACAGAATGGATTGGCATATGTAATAGAATGTTATAAATAATAGGCTCCCATGTTGGTTGAGCCAAGTAGAGAAGTAGAGAATAAGGATAGGACTTGTGGTAAGAAAGTAGATCTGTGGCAAATTGCAGTTTTTAGCAGGTTTTCCTGCAAATATTGTAATGTTGCTTAAGACTAAATAAAGTGCAGGATTTCTCATTCATATTTTGTCCCATTAAATGTCTGAGTGTTTAAGTAGTTAAGAGAGAGTTTTTCTGCCTTCTTCTGGAACAGGGGAGCAAGGGCCACTTCCAGGTTTAGAAGAAGGCTTATTGGTGACAGGTTTTTCTGCAACTTTTGCTGCAACAGATTAAGCAGAGACTTGTCATATTTTATTTTCTGTTCATTAGCTGATAGTGCATAGATATTTGTGATTTGAACCTAGGTTAATGAGTGTGAGTGTTAATTGGTTCATCAACTTGCAGCATTATTGAATTTCCCTTGTTTCCAGCAGATTATTTCTCGCTTTAATCCATTCTATTGATCAGTTGTTAGCCTGTGTGTTTCATTTTCTGCTATTTCATCTTCTTGTTATTCTTTTCATTTTGCAAGAGTAAAATAGGTGATATTTCTACAAATTTAGTTAGATTTCAGTTTCCTGCAACTACCTTTTCTTGTCATTTATATTCTACAATAGTAAATAGGTTTCATTCTGCAAAAGTAATCAGGTTTTATTTTTTTTGCAATCTTTCTATTCCTATAATTTTGATTCTGCAAGAGTAATTAGAATTCAATTTCAGTTTATAGGATTAAAGTGACACCAAAACCCCCAAGGTTAACTTGTCCCACCAATAAAGCCTATTTTTTGAATGAGCTGATTTTCAAGCTGCCTATATCTCCTTTCGTATATAGCCTTGGACACCACCCTGGATTGACAATTATAATGATTAAATGGTGTGATTGATGACACTCATCATTTTTGGCACCATTGTCGGGGAACCACGGTGTTGTTAGAAGGTAAAAGCAGCCCAATAATTATTAATTGTGCTAAGTTGTGAAATTCAGAGTGAAATCTGGATAAATGACTGGTATAAGTAATAATTTTTGGTAAATAGCATTTCAGCCCATTTAGAAAATAAGCAAGAAACCATAGGAAGAAATTTTTTTACAAGAGGTTGAAATTATGTCAAAATTTTCTAAATTTTTGATTTCCAAAAATGTTGGAATTTTCAAAGAATCACAATCATCCACTTCAAGAACTGCAGGATCCTTTGAGAAATTATTACAAGAAAGAAAAATCAGTAGTTCAACACCACTTTCTCTTGACAAATCCATACACTCAGGAAAATTTGACAAGATTTATAATTGTTTTTGGGAACCTATAATGGAAGTGTCACAAGAGAATCTAGGGAGAGCTAGTAATGTGTTCTATCCTAGTACAACTAGTGCACCTGCCAAAACTTTTCAAAATCCCATTCAATTAGATCTTAATCAATATGCTCCCATGAAGGCCATTTCACCTTCAGTGTTACCAACTTTCAAGGGAACTACATCTGAAGATCCTGATATGTTTTTGTTTGAGTTTAAAATTGTATGTCAAGCTCATGATTACACTAATGACAATCAAAAGCTCAAACTATTTCCTTCCACTCTTAAAGAGTCAGCTCTACGATGGTTTATCACCTTAGCACCTGATTCAATTAGAACTTGGGATGATATGGAAAACATATTCTTGGAGAGATACCAAGAATATTGTCAAGTCAAGAATCAAAATGATGAATTTCTTACAATGAAACAAGAGGAAAATGAAATCTTAGAAGACTATCTAGACAAATTTTCTTTTGTTCATAAGAGATGTGGAAGTGTTGAACCTAAAATTTGCAAAGTCATATTCTTAAGAGGACTGCAAGATAAATTTAGGGATGCATTGGATATCTTAGGGAAAGGAGATGCAAATGCACTTGAATTTCAGGAAATCATTAAACTTTGTAAAAATTATTCTCATTCAAGGCATAGAAAAAACAAAACTGGTAGTAACACAAATGATTTGAAAGAATGCATGGAAGAGGCTGATATTTTAGTACATCTTGATAAAGCAGTAGATGAAAAGAATGAATCTATTGAACCTTCAATCATCTATTGTTCAAAATGTAATGAGAAGCAACACTCTCTTCATGATTGTGCTTTGAACAAAATATTTATACCTGCTACTTGTAGCATTTGTCAAAAAGGACACCCCACAAATCAATGTAGTTTGTTACCAGAACTCAAAAGTGTCTTTGAAAAATAGTCTCAACCTATGAAAGAATACAACTTTGTAGGACAAAGACAAGGAGATAATTTTCTTAAGTTTCCATATCATAATGCTTCTCAATTTCCTGCACATTGGGGAAATAATCCTTGGTATATGCCATGGTCTGCTATAGGTCCACTTCAACAATGTTGGAATCAACCACCATGGGCATATTCCCAAGAATGGTCTCAACATGGCTGGATGCAACAATAATGGAATCAACAACATCCACCATGGTTACAGCCAAAACTATAGGGATATCAATGGGTACAACAACAAAAACTGTACAAAGGGCAGCAACATTATCAAAAATATAAATCAAATTTGTTGCCCACTCATACCCATAGTTTCTCTCATGGACAACAACAACAAAAGGAAAAACAAACTCTATTTTCAGCTCAACCTGTGGCCAATCCCAACAATGTTAAATAGGTAACCCCTGTATCTATGGTTGAATCAAAAAATACAACCATAATAAATGCTTGTGACTATGATAAAACTCAGTTGTGTTCAAAACCACTTCTTGAACATATTCCACTTACCAGTGTAGAAATAGGAGCTAAAAGGAATGAGCATGAAAACAAATCTGCACTGAAACAAGAAGAAGAAAAAGAAAAATATGACTCATCAAAGAAAGTACCATGTCTTGAACAGTTTGAAATATCAAAATTGACATCTTCACAATCAGATTGGATAAAGGAATTAACACATTTAATTGTTAAAATCCCTTTACTTCAAGCTATTAAAGATGTACCAATCATTAATAAGATTGTTCAAGAAATGTGTTTTAAGAAATCAAGAAAAAAGAAGAAAGTATATCCTGAAACCATACAAATAGGTGGAAAATCAGTAGACTTGCTTGCAGGAAAACTTACTCCACCCAAGTATGATTGTCTAGGAAGTTCATTGTTTCTTGAATCACATAAGGAAAATGAAAAGAATATTTCAAATTTGGCCTCCATAGTTGTAAAGGATAATGAAGAAGAGTTGGATTCCTCCAAAAAGTCTATTTTTGCTGAAATGTTCATATTTCAGATTTTAAAGATGAACCAACTACTGTTCAACAAATATTATGGAATGATGAAAAGCAGAATTTTGAAAATTTGTCACCCATTCCAGTACAAAATAGTTTTCTTCATTTACCACATGGATGTCATCATGATGCTTTACTAACACTTTATGCATCTTTAGCAATTGGTATTGAGTTGTTGCAGGTACAAAAAAATAGATTTTGCAGTTGAATGCATTTGATGAACTTTGGTTGGAAGCACTTCACCAAATAGAGTTCACTCAACAAAACTGGAAAATGTGGCATGATGATCACATTAAGAGCAGCAAGGATACACTAGAGGAGTTTGAGAATGAAGTTGTTCAACTTTCTTCGATTGATGATTTAAGGAGGACATTAGTGGTGAATGGACATCTTTTACAGGTGTACCATCAACCACTAACAAAGGTGGAATTTGCTCAATATTTCACACAGTTACATTTGCATAAGGTAGAAGAGGCTTCCTCTTCTAACAAAGATTCCAAATGATCATATCTTTGAATCTTGAAAAAAAAAAAAAAGAAAAAAAGAGAAAGAAAAGAAGAAAAAATGAAAGAAAAAGAGAAAAAAAAAAGAAAAGAGAAAAATTGTAGCATAAGGCATGTCCCACAAAATGAAGATATATGAGGATATGCATCAATTTCAGCAGAGAGAAGAACTAATGAGGTCAATACTTCATTTCCAAAAATACAGAGACAATGATGACACAAGAAGATTCTTACTACTTGTATGGAAGGAAGGTTGCATCATTGTTACAACTTTTAGCTGAAAAAGATGTTTTCATACAGAAAAAATTGACATGTTTTTGCAGAATAAGGATTGTTCTTATCCAAATAAGAATGAGAGAAATTCTCTCACATTGCAGCCTCATGAGATACATTCTATCTCATTGAAGCCCTTGAAAAGATAGAAGTTGGTTGAAAACCAGAAATGGCAGCCTCTTCTGATAAAAAAAATGAAAAAAAAATGAAACAAAAAAAAAAAAAGATGAAAAAAAGGAAAAGAAAAATGAAAAAAATGAAAGAAAAAAATGAATAATTTGGTAGTGAAAACCTTCTCGGAGGCGCTGCTGAATTGGCTTGCATGAAAACCGGTTTTTCGGCATGCATTGCCTTGTTGATCCACCCATCATTGTTCCACCATTGTACAAATCTCACACTGCACATGTGTTATGTTTATATTTTCAGATAGCATGCTAAGAATCATCAGAAGCAGTTTGTAAGATGCATGATCAATTTTTAGAATAGTAAGGTATGTGTTTCTTGCATTTAAGTCATAGTGAGCATTTAGCATTTAGTGTATGATAATCAATATTTGGCATAAACTATTCATATAATATTGGCAAGTTAAAAATGTCAAGAAACACCCCCTTCTGCCCTTAGTTGCATGGAAAATTCAACACCTAAAGATTTTGTTTTACTCCTACTGCAATAAATTTTGAAGCATCTTCAAAACAACAGTCTCATTCCAAAGTAGGCTTCAAACCGAGACAAAGTGTGCCAAAAATTCCTGCAAATGTTGCAGAACAGTAGGGCACATTAGAAATTGCAAAGGAAAAAAATAAAGAGCAGCATAAAAAAAGAAAAAAAAAAGAAAAAAAAAAAAAAAGGAAGAAAAAAGTTGAAAAAATCTGCAAGGTTGTATACAAAAAAATGAAATACCTGTGCTAATTGAAAATGTTTAGTACAACAAGAATAAAATTCTCAGGTGGCAAAATATGTTTAATAGGATAAAACCTGCATATTGCTATGGCCTACTAGGATGCATGAGGGCATGCATCAGTTCAAGCTGGGGGGAATGATGAGGCCGAGAAATGCCTCATTTTTGCACTATGGTTAACATATAAAAACTGCCATATTATTAAATATACAAAGTTAAATTGCCAAATAGTTGATTAGAATATATTAATTGTTAATTGTTTACATGATTTTATGTTAGAAACATTATACCCTTGTTTTGACTATTTTAAGCATTTTACTTGTAAAAGGTCAAAAATGAGTATCATGTCAATTATGATGTCATACTATAGTAAAATTACATTATTATGGTATGGATAGATTCCTCTCATCGATAACTACAACTTTGATTTTTGAAGCAAGTCAATCTGAGTTGTAGATAAAAAGTTATGAAGGTTACATCATTCTGGAGCTCATGCCTTAGTTTTTTTGAGTTGTTAACAGGTGCAAATCTGCGTTAAGGGGCATATTGGTGGATCTACTGGGAATGATCCAAAGCAATTTAAGGAACCAAATTCATACAAATTATAGTTCATAGTGGATAGAACACATGACCCAAATTTTAAGGCATATGGACAAATAATATGGAAGTTATGGGGCCCACAAAATGATAGTTTCACACTTTTTGACTGCTGGAAATTCTGGTAAAAATCTATGTTAGAGGCCAACTTGACAGCAATGCTGGGAGTAATTCTTGAGGATTTAAGAGCTAAAAATTGAACCAGATGTAATTCATATATCCAAGAACATGTGGGTAAAATTTGGTGTACATTGGAGTTACGAGGCAAAATTTATAAGCACTCCAAAAGGGCAGCTGGGCATGTTTTGACTACTGTAAAAAAATAGGTGATAGTCCATACAAATTCCAGCCACCTGTCACTATGAAGGAAGGCATGGAATTTGTCAATTAAATATGAGGTAAACACTTGGAAATAGTTGAGGGAGGCTAGGAGTGACTCTTTCTCCACTTGCCAACACTTCCACGTGATCCAAATAGGAGCAACCAATCAAAAATATTGAATTGCAAGAAATCTGGAAACAGTCATACAAATTCCAGCCAGCTATCAATAAATAGCATGGCTTGGAATTTGTCAATTCCAACATGTAAAATCTATAGAATTGGTCTTCTAAGGACTTAGGAAGACTACCTAGCTGGTCAAACTCACTTTTCTGCGCATCTGGTGTACGGATAAGGGTCAAAATGGTTAAACTACCAGATATTCTAGAGCAGCTCCGGAATGAGCAGAACAGGACCAGTTTTGGTCAAAACTATAAACAAAATGGTCAAAAAGGTGGCAAATGGTGATATGAGGATGGATCTAGCTGTATGAGGAGTTTTCTCACCCCTTCCAATGCATTTCTCCCAATGGATGACACACAACAAGGAAAATGGATATGCTGCAACATAACAGTTTGTTGCATTTTAGGAAGACTTCTTCAGAACAGTTGCTAAATCCCTAAAAGGCAGCAACAGAATGGATTGGCATATGTAATAGAATGTTATAAATAATAGGCTCCCATGTTGGTTGAGCCAAGTAGAGAGGTAGAGAAGTAGAGAAGTAGAGAATAAGGATAGGACTTGTGGTAAGAAAGTAGATTTGTGGCAAATTGCGGTTTTTAGCAGGTTTTCCTGCAAATATTGTAATGTTGCTTAAGACTAAATAAAGTGCAGGATTTCTCATTCATATTTTGTCCCATTAAATGTCTGAGTGTTTAAGTAGTTAAGAGAGAGTTTTTGCCCTTCTTCTGGAACAGGGGAGCAAGGGCCACTTCCAGGTTTAGAAGAAGGCTTATTGGTGACAGGTTTTTCTACAACTTTTGTTGTAGTAGATTAAGCAGAGACTTGTCATATTTTATTTTCTGTTCATTAGCTGATAGTGCATAGATATTTGTGATTTGAACCTAGGTTAATGAGTGTGAGTGTTAATTGGTTCATCAACTTGCAACATTATTGAATTTCCCTTGTTTCCAATAGATTATTTCCCGCTTTAATCCATTCTATTGATCAGTTGTTAGCCTGTGTGTTTCATTTTCTGCTATTTCATCTTCTTGTTATTCTTTTCATTTTGCAAGAGTAAAATAGGTGACATTTCTACAAATTTAGTTAGATTTCAGTTTCCTGCAACTACCTTTTCTTGTCATTTATATTCTACAATAGTAAATAGGTTTCATTCTACAAAAGTAATCAGGTTTTATTTTTTGCAATCTTTCTATTCCTATAATTTTGATTCTTCAAGAGTAATTAGAATTTAACTTCAGTTTATAGGATTAAAGTGACACCAAAACCCCCAAGGTTCACTTGTCCCACCAATAAAGCCTATTTTTTGAATGAGCTGATTTTCAAGCTGCCTATATCTCCTTTCGTATATAGCCTTGGACACCACCCTGGATTGACAATTATAATGATTAAATGGTGTGATTGATGACACTCATCACCTCCACCTATAAAAACCAACTCCCCACCTTTATATACTCATCGAACATCAATACCTCCACAAACTTCCTTTGATTTTGATTTCTAGTTGGCTATATTAGAGTTTTAAAATTGTATATCTACTCATGGTAGGAGCATCTTATCCATGTGGATCATACTCTATAAATATTGGCACAAAATCAACTCTATGCTAAGTGTTCTAAGTGTTCTTTTGGGTTGATAGAAGTGGAATATTTTGGACACATTGTCACCAAGGATGGCATCAAAGTTAATCCCAAGAAGATCCAAGCGGTTTAGTAATGGTCGAAAACTCACACTCTCAAGGGTCTTCAAGGATTTTTAGGACTTACAAGTTATTACCATAGAATTTTTCATAACTATGGTAAAATTGCAGCTCCCCTCACTGTCATATTAAAGGACTCTTTTACTTGTATGTGAACCACTAAACATGATTTCCTAGAATTGAAGCATGCTATGACCACTATGCTAGTTTTAGCCATACCAAATTTCTCCAAATACTTTTTCAAGCAACACTTATGGTCATGGTATTGGTGCAGATGCAAGAAGGGATACCTTTTACTTTCACTAGTAAAGCACTCTTTAGTCAAAATCTAGGAAAATTAACTTATGCTAAGAAAATTCTAGCAATTTTGCATGTGGTAATCCATTGGTGATAGCAATTAATTGGACGTCATTTCTCCATTAAAACTGACCATCAAAGTATCAAATACTTTTTGGAGAAACAGGTTGACACTCCTAAACAACAAAAATGGGTTTCTATGTTCATGGGCTATGATTATGATATCACTTAAAATAAGGTCAAGGAGAACATTATGGCTGATGCTCTCTCACAAATTTGAGGATCACAATATGTTATGCACCATTTCATCATCCATTCTATAATGGATTAGTTCCTTATGATATGAGGTACTTATGGATTCAGGTTTGTAGACTTTGATTGCCTATACACACTGACTCTAATTCATGTTCTAGTTATGCTTGGGATGGCCATGATTTGTATTACCACCAACACCTTGTTGTTCCCCATATATCATCCCTCTGGGAAATCATGAGGGAACTACATGACGTCCCATTTTTCGGCCATTTAGGATTCCTTAAAACATATGAATGACTTAAGTGCACTTTTTATGGAATGGAATAAAAAAAGACATTCAAAATTTTATGGCCACTTGTGATACTTGTCAATATATTAAAGGTGAAACGATGCATTATCTAGGCACTCTCCAATAATTTCCCATTTTTTATTAGGTTTGAACCAATATTTCTATGGATTTTATTGAAATATTACCTAAGTCTAGAGTAAAATCCAATATTTTTGTGGTAGTGGATCATCTTTCAAAGTATGCTCACTTTTGTTCCCTTTCCCATCCTTACATAGCTTCCATCATTGCCCAAATTTTCCTTGATTCTATATTTCACCTTCATCGTATGCCCACCTCCATTATGCCCAATCATGATCTAATCTTTACTAGTTGCTTCTGGATTAATTATTTAAGTTACAGGGAACTCAACTCAAAATAATCTCAACTTATCATCCATAGATGGACAACCAAATGGAGATTGCCGATAAATTTTTGGAGATCTACCTTTGTTGCTTTACCTTTGATCATCCTACACAATGGGCAAAGTGGATTCCTTTAGCTGAGTGGTGGTACAACACTTCCTATCACACAAAAACCAAGGTTACCCATTTTGAGGTAGTTTATGGGTGCCCTCCACTCATGTCTTCCTCCTACATTCTAGGTAGCTCTATGGTCCATGCATTCAACACTACTCTCAATCAGCATGTTGATGCCCTCTATTAAGTAAAGATGAATTTTGATGCGATCTAGAATCAGATGCACCAACAGGATGACCAACACCATTCTGAGTCTAGCTTTGATGTAGGTGATATGGTTTTCCTTTTCTTGTAGTCGTACATATAGTTGTTACTACATCTTCACAAGTTCTATAAACTTGCTGTAAAATATTATGGGTCCTACCAAATTTTACAAAGGATTGGCACCATAGCCTAAAAATTGGTCCTTCCACCTACATCCAAGATCCATCCTATTTTTCATATTTCCACTCTTAAAAATGTGGTGGGCACTCAAGTGCAGGTTCAATCTACACTCCTATAGTTATATGAAGAATGTTCCATATTGCTTGAGCCTATACAATTATTGGATTGTTGAACTCACACTCTCTACAGCTGCATCATTACTGAGGTTCTTGTTTAATGGTATGGACTCCATCTAGAAGATACTACATGGGAGTCTCTCCATTAGCTCCAACACCATTTTCCTCATCTTCAACTTTGAGGATAAAGTTTTTTGAAGGGGAAGTACATGTTAGGATCCCATCCTAACATTATTTTGTAATTCTCATTGTTTATGTAATTACCCGCTTCCAAAATGGGAGATCCCATCTATAATTTTATTTTGTAATACATTGTAATGTATGTGGTAATTTAGGCTCCTAGCCAAGTGGGGCCATTTTATGTAATTGTTATCAAGATTGTAATCGATGTTTGGTAGAATATTCTAGCTCAAGTGGTATTTTGCATGTAAAAAAAATCTTGAGCTTAGGTTTAGGGTTGCATGAATTCTTTCTTTAAAAGCTATGAAGCCATGTATGAATGTATCTTTTGGCAAGTTAATGAAATATTGAAGGAGGTTGCCCTCTTGAAGAGGCCTACGATTCTGAGTAATTGTGATATTGTTTCAATACTGCAATTACCTTTTGCATAGTATTATTCTATTATTTGATGTATTTCAGTTATTTCTCATTATTTTTTATGAGTGAAATTTATTTTAATAGTAAGTTCCTAACAATCTAACTACCCAACTCTAAAAACTTCTACGATAAAAAACCAGAAAATCAAATATACAACCCACCTATTCCAGATAGGTTTGGTTGTTCTTAAGGTATTTCATCATCCAAACAACCTCTTTCACATAAATTACTATCATCTTAATTAATCTACTGAGGGATGATATAATATCATTCATCATATTCTAGGCCATCTTAGCATTCTTAAGGGGGTCATGACCCCACAAATGATCCTCACCTAAGCCTCAGAAGTAGCCACTTTTCACCTTGGCCTTTTTTCAAGTATTTGGACCTACATCTCCCAACTTATAAGATTTATAGATGACTCAGCTAATATTCTCCTCATTGTCCATTTTGAATCTTAGGCACTTCGAGTACCTAGCCTCCCATTGATTGGCTTTTGGGGTTAGTTGGGTCTCTATATCCAATGATATTTCTTTGGGGGATTTTACTTTCATTTTCCCCTTGAGGATTTAGGGGACTTCAAGACCTCCTCCTTTCACATGAAATATTAAACATTATTGTTCCTAAGCAATTTTGAAACCTCCTTCATAAAAATTTTGGAATAAAACTATAAATTTGAAGAGGATACCTTATTGTCAAACTATTTTAATATGTTATAAGTAATAGTAGTATTTGATTGAAACACAATCCTCCTAAGATTTATCTTGTCCAATGTATCTCCATGCTTAGCAACATGGTAAAATAAAATCTTCAACAAATATTTATGGATTGGGTTAGAGCACTTACCACAACTAATTTGATCCAATATATTTTCAATGAACCTAAATATAAAATTGTGAATGTTCATTAATTTATTCCTACGCATATGATTAAGAAAGGTAAAGTGAAAGCTTTACACTATAATGGTTTAGCCATCAAAAGTAAAATAGTCTATAAACACTAGTGCCACATTATCCCATGGGGCTTTCAAGGACTCCCAAAGATACCCATTTTGACACTTTTTTGGGTGTTCTCCTTTGCCTCTAAAAATATTGACTTCTTTGACTAAGGAGTGCTTAACCCTATTAATCCATTACCCAAAAATTGAGAGACATAAGACTTTGGAGATGAGGAGGATAGAGATGGTGAATTCCCATCCCTTCACCATCACCTTTCCATCAACCTAGTAAAATTCCATCTACTTAGCAAGTTCCTTATCAAACCCACTAAATTTCATAATTAGGAACATCAATACACCTTTTTCTATAATTCTCTGGACATCCATATCAAGGGAAATGATCGTTGACTTAATTATTTTTAAGTCTTCCACCATATTCTAAAACTATGCTAAAAGCATACAAAGACTTTTGATGTTTGTCAACATTTTAAGAATACCAAATTGAAAGCAAATTGCATTTGTGTGAGTGAAGAAAAATTTTCCCTTGGGTATAAAAATCTCCTTTTTCTTCTAACAATGTGTCTATACCACCCAATATAGTACTCTATCATAAGATATCTTCCCAACTTCATAGAATTATTGAGAGAAGATCATCGACAACCCTCATCCAATGAGAAGTATAGTATCGATTTTCATGTGACCAAAATTCAAGATAAAATATTTGAGAATCATTACTCTAAAAATAGAAAATAATACAAGGTTCTATCATCATCAATGTGATATAACTCAAATTCAGTAAAGGGATCTAGATCTTGTGAACACCATGCCACTTTACCTTTCGATTACATTCCAAAGAGGAAAAATACTCATGAGAAATAGAAGTCCTATGTTGGTAGGGTGAAAATTACAAATATTAGAATCACAAACATAGCAAGGGCAATATATTCTATAAGAAGAAAAAAATCAAGAAAATCTAAATTCATGAATAGTACCATGATATATATTCCTAGGGCATGACCTTTTGGTGGTAATAGACTATGTCAAAAACATCATGAGACAAGTATAAAAAACATTGAAGAAGAAATATAAGCAATGGCAACTAGACAAAGACTAGAACATGGAGGGCACATACCCACTCACCATGCTATGCAAAAACTAGCACACATGACCAGTAGTTGTCCCCTCTTTCAGAAATCTAAGGAAAATAGGGAAAGGAGGGGCCTTAAACAACCAACAAAATAAAATCTCACCTAGAAATAGGAAAGTTCCTCTTAGAATAATACAAATTAAAAATGAGGACTCTCAAATGAAATTGAGCTCAAGGTTAGAGATCTGTAAACATTAACAGTGGAAAATGGGGGAACAAATATCATAGAACAAACTAAATTAAATATTAAAATTAAGTATTTAATTATCATTATTTACCAACTAAGTAATTTCATGAGGAAATGTTTCTTTATAGATAATCATTCCTTCATTTTGAGCCCTAAAATTTGCTAGGAAATCAACCATAATATTTGTCTTGTTAATAAATATGATTGTATTGGGAACTCTCAATTTTTTATTAGAAATATTTTAGATTCGTCTATTATATTTTTTATGTCCCAGTTAGAAGAGGTATGTTTTGTGAGGATATTGATTAGGTTTAGATATTCCTCTTCAATAATGACCTTTTCAAACTCCATTTAATCAATCAAGGTTAAACCTTGAAAGAGAGCCCTCGTCTTGAAATAATTATTGGTTTGGAAACAAAGGTTCTTAGTATAGGCTAGAATAAACTCCCCTCTAAAGTTTCTAAGAACTCCTCCTACTCCAACCATCCTTGGGTTTCCTTTACAAACACCATAAAAATTTTGTTTAAACCATCTCAAAGAGGGAGGACTCCATTTGATTTGGAGTCTAAACAAAATATCCTGAGGAGGACCATGAGAACCTAAGGGGAGCCTAATCCTAGCAGAGAGAGAAGATTCAATGAGAGGGTATTTAAAGGATAAAAAGGAGAACATGTAAATATTTTTATTATAGAGCCAAGAATTTTGAGCCCTATAAAAGAAAAGTTCCTAGAAAGTTCATGAAAAGCCATATTATTTCTTTCTTTCCACACTTCCTAAAATAAATGAGGAAGACAAAACCTGCATAGTACATGAAATTTTGTGCTATAGAGTGGAGAAAAGTACCAATGCCCAAATAATCTCTCAAATATTTCATAATCACCCAACAAACCTCTTGGGTGAAAAGAAGAAAAGCAAGGATTTCTAGGGATAAGGGGAATTCTAAGAAGAGATGTTGGGTATTTTTCTCATTAAGACCACAAAAATAAAAATGATTAGGAATGACCATTTCTCTTTTCCAAAGAAATAATTTTATTTTGGAGGGCAATGCAAATAAACAAATTAATCTTGGGAGTAAGTTCCTTGGACCAAACCTAACTGCAAGGGAACCAAATGCAATTTTTAATAGGATCAAGGTGAAAGATAGATCTCATAGAAAATATGATTTTCTCCTTACCCTTCTAGACCAAAGAGTCCTCACAAACAAAGTTCCTTATAACCTCAATTCTAAATTAGAGTGAGGGCCTTTAAGGGAGCATCCACTCCTTGGGCAAGGACATATGTCTTAAGATCCTTTCTTTTCTCAACACCTCCAAATTCTTGAATATAGTCAATTAATTTAGGATCAAATATCGAAGAGATTCAGGGTCTCAATATGGCTAAATAAGATATATCCATGATGGGAACATCCTCAAGCCATGGTCTTCTCAAAATTCAATGATCTCTCCATTGCCAAATCCCCACTTAGATCCTCTTTGAATTCAATTTTTTATTTGAAGTAAAATATTCTAGAAATCCAAATCATAAGGGGGGTTATGCTCTTACATGAAACTTAGTACCTTTTTCAAGTATTTAGCATTGATAATTTGCATCCATCCATTATTTTATTGAGAGACAAGCCCCCAGCCTTATTTTTCCAACAAAGGTTTATTCCTGTGTTTAAAATTTCTTAAACTAAGACCACTTATATTTTTTAGAGTATACCTAATCCCAAGAGATATTATGAAATACATTTTTATCCTCTACCCCTAACCAAAGAAATGCTTTCTAAAAAATTTCTAAGCTTTGAATGAGTTTTACAGGGATCTTGAAAATAGATAAATAAATACACTCGCAAGTTTTCTAGGGTAGAGTTAACTAACTAAACCTTGCCTTCTTGATTGAGAATATCCCCCTTCCATCCAACCAACTTTCTCTATACTCTCTCTCTACTAATGAATTCAAAAGCTCTTCATTGATTCTTCCATTGAGCAAAGGAATACCTAAGTAAGTAGAGGAGAATTTAGCAAAGCTACAACCAAGAATTTGAGCAATTGCTCTTTGCCTATTAGAAGGGATATTAAGGAAGAACAAATTTCTTTTCAAGAAGTTTTCATATTGCCCTATTACAAACTAATATACCTTAAATATCACTTTGAATTCCGTTTCTTTGAGGATGGAAGAGATGGTAGAGAGAAGAGCGTTATCAATAAATTGTTGATGTAAAATTGACTCTATAGGATAAGCAAGTTTGATACCTTCTATGGATTGAGAAATAATGACAACTTTCAAATATCTCTATAAGGATTTAGTGATAATAATGAATGGTAAAGGGGATAAGGGATCATCCTTCTTGAGGCATCTAGCACTTCTAAATAATCCTAAGAACTCACCATTCACTATAATTGAGAACATAGGAGTAGAGAAGGACTAGTTGACAAAAGAGATCCATCTAGAATGAAACCAAAATTTAACTATAATCTTTTCTATGAAATCATAGGATACACTGTCATAAGCATTACTCATGTTGAGCTTAAATAACATATATTCTATGCCACTCTTTTCAACTAAATGTATAAGTTCATAAACTTTTATAATTCCATCAAGAATTTTCCTCCTTGGCATAAATCCTTCTTGATTAATATCAATGATTTTGGGTAGAATTATTTTGAGTCTATTAACCAAATCTTTAGCTAAAATTTTATATATAGTATAACACAAGATGATATATTTGAAAACTTTGAATTACTTAGCTCTAGCACTCTTGAGAAGAAGGATCAAAAAAGTAGAATTAACCTATCTTGGTAACAAACATGCTCTTTGAATATCAAAAATTGTTTCAACCACATAAATACCTATAATATTCTAGAACTTCTAAAAAATAGTATGGGGAAGCCATCATGGCCTAGGGATTTTTCACTAGCCATGAGAAAATAATGTCCTTGATTTCACATAGAACAAAGGGTGCAATAAACCTAGAGTTTATTTCATAAAAAATAAGGTTGGGAATTTTGGCCAATATCCTTCTCTATGCTTAGATATCCCCCTAAATTTTATCATCTAATAGAGATTAAAAAAAAATGACTGCTTTATCTCTAATTTCCTTTGGTTCCATAACATTTGAACCATCATATTTAAGGATATCCTTTATTTTTTATGAATTTTATGACTAAGGGTAGTGATATAAAATAATTTAGTGTTATGATCACCATTTTTTAGCCTTAGAGCTCTTAACCACTACCTCTCAGCAATATATTATGAAACTTAGAAGAGAATTTTTCTTAATTCTAAGGTCTTGTTGGATCCTTAAAATCTAAATTAAGAGTGATACCTAATTTTAAAATTTGAAAGGTCTTGTAAAGTCCTAGGTTTAGGTGTTTTTGTTAGAAAATCAAAGAAAATAGTTTTAGAACTTTTAAGTCAAGAAAGGTGGCATAATTCAAAATGATGTGTCTAATAGTCCTTTAAATTTTTTTTCATGGTCAGAGCATGTATGTTCTCCATAATATCTTCAAGATTTTATGTTTTGAAAAGGTTATGAGTCTTAGTCCTCGATTGATAAATTTTTAATTTTCTAAGGTTAATGTCAAAATATCCCTAGATATCATCATCCATCCATAGCCCCTAAGGTTTCCTTAGCCATCACCTTCTACTATATCTTCCTTGGTCTAAGGTCCCCACTTTATTTTCCAAAGTTATGTGTCCAAATTTTTATCTTTCATAAGTCCCTAAGTTCAAAGTTCCAAAAAAGTCCCATTAAATCCCTAAGTCTAAGTTCAATGCATAAATACTTGTAAGTCATGGGTTTTTCATTCATAATAATTACCCTTAAAATATTCCATTATTCTAAGGTTTGGTCCTATATCCCTAATTCTCCAATTTAATCACCAATAAATTTGAAAATATTTCTAATGTTATATCCCAAGTCATGTTTTATTGAAAATTAAGTCTTGTTTGAATTGTTTTTTCTTAATTCTATGTCCCCCTTCCCCAATATAATTTCATTTCTAAAAGACCTAAGTGCAATTCCATGGAAGAAAGTTATTTATCCCACCATAGGTTTTCCTTGAACAAATATGGATGGTTAGAAGCCTTTGATCAATAAAATATAGATGACTCAAAATATTTTGGCCTAAACATGAGGGATATCATAGAATAATTGGCCTAAGTAAGATAGATGGCCTACATTTTTTTGGCTGATAAGATATGGATAACTGAAATTGTTTAGTCAATTGAAGATATGTGGCCCAAAGAATTTTTGTTGATTGTAAATGAACAGTTTAGGATTTTTGGTTGAAATCAAAGGAGTGGTTGAAGATGAATTGGTCTAAGAGGGATAAATGGTGTAGAAAATTTAGGAAAATAGTGATGAAAAACTCACTGAATTCAAATGTATTGTTGAGAACTTTTTGATCGATTAAATACAGATGACTACAATTCATTTGGTTGAATTCAAGTCAAAAATCGGTCAAAAGGGTGATCAAACAAATTTTATTATCGATACCAAGTACCTAAGATTTTTGTAAGTCATAAGGGTTTCATTTACATATAATTTTAATTTTCCCTTTTATTTTTTGCTAGTGCTTTGTTATGTTCAAATTTATCTTTCATCTAAGTCTAAGATAAAAATTTTAATGTTAGTGTCCCTCCTTGAGCGCAGAATCCTCATAAAGCCTAAATATATTTCCTGGTGATAAAGTCAAATCATAGAGTCAAAGGATTTCATGAGGGTCCATTCATATTATTTCTCTCCTTTTTTGCTAGAATTGATACATTTGATTTTCCTAAGGTCTAAGCTTATGGATGAAACCCTAACCATTTTTGTTTAGTTTAAATTTTCATTATTAAAACCTATAGACTAAGATCAAAGTATTTTAGTCAAAGAGGACTTCATGAGGGTCTTCCTCTTCATTTTATTACATCATTGAGTCACTTGATTTTTCTTGAGGTTAAAATATATTAAATCAATGCCTAATCCTAAAGTTTATATGTTCCCACCAACTCCCTTTCTATGAAAATAAAATGTGTGACTAATATTTTTGGTTGAATGAAGATATGTGGCTAAGGTATTTTATATGAATAAATATGTGTGACCAGGATGAATTAGATAAATAGGGATGTTATGTTGAGATTCATTTGGTCGAATGGGATGTGTGCTTGAGAATGATCCAGTCGATTGAAGGTGTGTGGTTCAAAAATGAATCAATCGAAGGAAGACGTGTGACCAAAAATGAATTAGTGTAAAAGAGACTAAAGGCATATAACATTCAACCAATTGGAGATAATCAGCTTAGGATTTTTGATCAAATGTATATGGGTGACCCAGAATATTTCAACTAAAACCAAATTAATGGTTTAATATATTTATCCAAAAAAGTAGATCATGCATAAATTTCTACCTTTTTATTGGCACACTTTAAATGAGAATATTTTGTGGGATTCCTACCTATGAAAGTACAAAGGGAAATTATATCACATGCTTTAATGAGGATTCCAGTGACTCATATGAGGGCCAATCAGAAGATTTATACACACACAATCCAAAGCATAAATATATTTTTAGATTGTGTCAAGAAGATACCTTAATACATTGTGGTGGAACATACAACCCATTTTGAATAGGTGCCTAGTCAAACAACTAATTACTACAAGCCAATGAAATACAAGAAAATCCTTGACAAGTCAGGTTGTTATGGGGAGTGATGTATCAATATGTATATGGTATAAATAGATAAGCATTTGGTATAGATTTAATGAACTACATGCTAAAAATAATTTAAAAATAAAACATACTAAAGCTTCAAACCACTATTAACAGTCACAATGAATACAGAGATTTGAGTCAAGAATAGTGCTATAAAAATTGTATAAGTCATAGAGCTATAGTAGACAAATGAATTATTCCACTATCACTCCCATCACCAAAACCAAGGTTAAAAATTAAAATAAGATTCACCATTTCAGAAGTTTCTTAGGAAGATTCCTCTTTAAAAAGAATGGAGAATTGATATCACTTTAGTGTTCAATTTTGAGTCAACCTTGGAGCATTGGCAATGCCATTCGACCCTGCTAAGAGGCTTATTTTAAAAAGTATACATAGATATAAATAGCCCAAGTTCATTCTATAACAAGTGGAAATGCAATCTACCCAAGTTGATTTATCCCAGAGTATACTTCTCTTTTGACCTCCTATCATGGCTAACAATATTGTATGACCCAACAACAAAAAACAAGGAGTAGCATGAACCAGATCCTTTTTAGTCTAATTCTAGAAAGGATTAGCATAAAAATTCTACTAGGGAAAGCCATGTTAATATTTTACAAAAGGTAATTAATACACAATATCAACACATTATTGGGATCTCCTTTTATGCTAAATTATCTAATTACAATGAACTAGTGTCACCTTATTTTCCCATTCATAAATGCTCACTGCACAATTGGGGTAAATATTATTCATATATAATCAACATATAAATGCTCATTCTGTTGAAGCTAAAGTGGTGTGGAGAGGTCTTCAATTCTTAAAAGACATTCTTGGAAAAGTCATAGTTGAAGGAGATTCTCTTAATATCATAAATTTTTTTAAAACCTCCAAACCCAACAACTGGAGGATCAGGAATCTTGTTGAAGAAAGCAAGCATATTCTGCGTCAGCAAGTCAATGTTGTGGTTCAACACACTTTCAGGGAAGGCAATTCTATAGCTGAAAAATTGGCCAACATTGGCGTCAATGCACAAGGATTAATGACTTGGGTGGATGTCCTCCCCAATGAAGTTGATGAGTTGGTCAAATGCAATCAAAATACCAGCAATTGTGATGAATCTTGAAATCCTTGATTTTTACATTGCCCAAGAACTCCTTTTTTTGTTATTCATTGGGTCCATGTCCACAGTTCCAAAAAAATCTAAAATGAAGATATTATTCATCATTCACATTATCTTTCTTTGAAAATGGGTTCTATGTTTATATTTCCAAGTTCTCCACCGCCTCTCACTTATGCCCCTTATTTTTTGATAATTGTTTCCATGAGGAATCCTGATGCTAGGTCCACCCTAATTTTAAATCATCTCTTCCTCGTGTGGAATGATGTTTATACTTTTGCATTTTTGATATCCCTATCACAACTTTGTCTTTTGCATTCTCCCGAGGCCTCCTGGAATGAGCATCCCAATCCTTTCTAGATGCTTTTGCCATTGGATTCATTGTGTGAGTATTACCAGAAGATCCATCTTCCTTGGGACGATAATTTTCCCTATTACTCCTACCCATTTTTATCACCTTTTTTTGCATCGTGCCCAATGATCTAACCATTATTCTCCTTTCTATCAAGGTTTTCCTTTTTGGCCAAGCTTCACTTTCTATTTATTCCTGCTCTAGTTTTATCAGTGAATGCATATTCTCATTTCTATTCATTTGGGTCTATGTTTTTTCCTTCCAATTTATTTCATTTTGAAACCATGAAGGAAGGGAAAGCTATTTTCTTTGAGCCTGAGACTTTTGAACTGGATTCTATTTCCAATGATATTTTCAAAGATAAAAAAGGAATCATTGATTTCTTTAACATGTTCTGCGGAGTGGATGATGAGGTAACTAAGGCTTTCATGACAACTTGGAAAAATGGTCTTGTTTCCATCCACGATATCTAGTTCCATATTTCCTTTGAGCTATTGGTGGACCTGACGGGGCAATATTTGGACAGAAAAATTATCAGAAGAAATAAGCACAACTGGGAGGCATATTTGACACTCTTCGAAAAAATTCACCTATCCACAAGAAGGTAAAAAAAGGTTTGTTTCACCATCACTTGTCAACACCCTGGAAAGAAATTCTAAAGCCAATAATGCAATATTTTACTTGTGACAACCCCGAGTCCCAACTTTGCTATTTTCATATTGCTTTTGTAAATCACTTCTGGGACTAAAAAATGATGAACATTCCTATCACCTTATTATGGTCCATGGACTATACCATCACCACTAACCGGTCCAAGAAGGATGAGGCTAAACCTTATCACCAGGGTCTTTTTAAGGTACTTTACAATTTCCTCCTTTTGCATTTCCCTTTAGGTAATCTCCCTACCCTTGATTCTGAAGAAGAGAATTCTTCCTCAACCCCGAGCCCTAGAATCTCCATATTTAAAATAAAATACAAAGGGGGCAAATCTATTTCTGATTTTTCTACCAGGAAGAAGTTCAAATTTGAAAATACCCCTATCCATAGCTCCCAGAGGTTGAAACATAAAGAAATTGCTAAAAACCCTCCATCCACCTCTGTAAAAACTCCAAAGGACAAGTCTAATTCTCCTGACCTAATTGAAAGGTATCTTCATAAGTTGGTTGTGCATGCTACTTCATCCACCATTGATCATCTTGAAACTGCTCATTTGGCCATTGGAAAGGTGATATCAACTCTCAAATAACAATGCCATGCACTAAGCCTCTTATTTTTCTATGATAATTTTGAGAATGTTTCAGTCTTAGTCGGTGTTGAGGTATCCTTTGATACCAAAACTGATGTCAAATATGTTGTCAATGATGAAGATGTTATGGAGATTGCTAAGGATTCTTGCACTACTATTCCTAAGGATAGTTCTAAAGATATTTCTAAAATAGATGTAAAATATGTTGGCATGGAAGGTGTTGCTTCGTCCCTCATGTAGATGGACATTCCCCTTAACGACTAACGACTCTAGCTCTTCCTCTATTTTGGGTTCCTTTGAGGCGGAGGATCATCTCTTTTTGTGTTCCTTTATGGCAGAGGATCATTTCTTTTTTTCTCTTTCATCTTCTTGCTTGTTATCTCTCTGTTCCTTTTTGTCAAAGACTATTTCATTTGGCTCTGATGGAGGATCATTTCTTTTTGGGCACTGTCATCTTTTTGCATGTTGTCTTTCTGTTCCTTTTTGTCAAAGGCTATTTCTTTTAGCCCTTTTTAGTTTGAGGATGCAATTTTATTCTAGCTCACAGTTTTGAGGTTCCTTTCATCTATTCCTCTTTTGCTCCTTTGTTGTTCAAGGCATTAGGGCACCTTTCAAATGCCCTATTTTTAATGAAGTTATCAACTTACAAAAAATAAAAAATAATCAACATATAAATGAGGATCGAGGATTTGAACTTGGTGAAAAATGAGGTCATGTTATTTATACTTCAATGTAATAAAATTAGACAACTGAGAGTATATAGATGGAAGAACTTAATCAGTGATATTATCAATAAATAATTTAGATAATTACAAAAAGCCATAGATGAATGTAGGAAAATAATACTTCATTTCTCACATTATTCCTTTCTCATAAACCTAATAGTAGGTCACCTAGATCAAAGGAGAATCACTGAGTTGAGAGGTGTGCCCGAGGGATCGTTTCAAGAGAAACTACCTTATATACAAGAAGGTGCATCCAACTACACCTAATTTTTTGGTAGATTTCTCCCTTCCATATATCACTCACTTTGCAACAAGGTCCCTTATAGGATGAGCCCAAATTTAATCAATTTTTTACAATATATTACTTCTTAATAGAGGATTTCACTCATATTACAATATATGGGCTAAGGTACCTCCCAAAAAATTACCTAGTTTTTATCCTATGTCAATATTTGCTTTAGAAATCATAAGGTAAATTGCAGAAGAAACCAAAGTGCGGGTCATGAGAAAATAGACTAGAATTCCATGGATCACTGTTCCATGCAATATTCAACACTATTTATATAGATTATATCCTAGTTTATTGGGATTTCTATAGAAAATGGACTCATTTGGATTTTTTGAACTCACATACCGATCCTATGATCCCCATGATTACTATAAAAAGTATGCTTCAGAAAGGAAGCCCATGACTCATTGAGGGGATATTTTTGAATAATACATTTAATTGGATTTAAGGAAATGTTAATATCTAGATCCAATATGGTAAAATAAGGATTTAAATAGATTACACACTTAGATTAAAATGGTGGAACATTACCCTATAGAACTAAAAGTATTGGGGGAAAACAGAATAGAGATAGATGCCCCATTAATTCTAGTCATACTTATAGAGGAATATCAAGACCCCATATTAGAGATTGTTGCCCAAGATCCCAAAAAAATAGAGGTGTTGACAAATGTATTCAATCAAACTATAGAAAAAATAGAGGGTTCTCTTGTTTCTAAGACCACTCATAATACTACAGATGTTAGAAAGGGTAAAAATATTGTTGTTGTTTCATCTTCTTGAGAATAGCTTGCTACTCAATACTTGTTCAAGGTACTAATTTTACCACAATAAAAAAAATAAATGGTTACATGTTTACCCAAAGTAATACCCACTACCTTGAGAATAAGCAATAGAGATAAAAATAATTGCAGTGACATTGAAGAGAATACAAGAGGGTGGAGGTTTGGCTAACCTCCTCAAAGAAAACCAAATAGAAATCTAAAGTCCTCCTAGTTCACCAACACACAAAAGGTCTATGATAGATATTAAACTAGACACTCCTAAAATTTTTACTCTAATTAATGTAGGGGAAGCTATTCAATTCACTCCTTTAGAGGAGCACATTCAAGCCATCATAGAAGGAAGAGTGGTTGAAAATCAACATGGATATAAGATAGGAAGCTTAGGTCCTTCTTCCACCACAAAAACTAGAATTTTTGGATAGGGTATAGAGGTATTTCAATTTTATCTAATAACAAATGATGCGAAGATCACAGGGAATATAGTTAGCCTGCTAAAATTTGGACTCTATGCTCAAGCATATACTACACTTGTTGTAGGGAAAGAAATGGAAAAATTGAGGATCAAAGTAGCTAAAAGTGATTAGTTGCAAGAAAAAAAAAAGCTAAGTTACAAGCCAAAATAGATAAGCTTCAAACATAGATACCACAATATAGCAAGCAATGTGACAAGTCCCTATTCACTAGGAAGTACAAAGAGAAGATCATTGCAGAATTTAAAGAAGACATCAACATAATCAGTAAAATTTGCAAGGATATTGGAGAAACAATGAATAGGAGTAAGAAAATAAAGTGTCTCCTAGATGAAATAAATAAAAGGTTAGTGGCCATACTTCCAATCCATGGAAATTGTGGAGATAAATATGACCAAATAAATACTAGGTAAGTGATTACAACAAACATTCAAACTCGTAATTGTAGACTAAAATTCAACAAGATCACCACTATTGTGAATGAAAGGCCTTGACTGAAAGGTATAGTTCAAGAATTGAAAATTTGGGAACAAAACATCATTTAAAAAATGGAATAAGTAGGTATTAGCCTCGAATATATTTTCAATACAAAGGGTTTTGATAGATTGATCATCATAAGAATAAAAGAGTCGTAATATGATGATAAAAATGGAGAAAATCTAGTTGAAAAACTTATCACTCTATCTAGGACAACTCAATATATAATTAAATTTTTCAATATTAATTAAACCATAATAAAGGATCTAAAAAACAAATCCTTAAGGCTACTTGATAGAGTTGCAACAACAAGCTCTTTTTATGGTGAGTCTTGGGTGTAAATTGTTGACTTGATTGGAGCAAGTCAAGCTAAAAAAGATAAAATAAAAAAATAGCCAAAGTTCATGAGAAATATCTAGTAGTGTGGGATCCACAACAAGCAAAAATAAATATCCAAAATGGAAAGAAAAATATATAGGGATAGGCTAAAAATAACATCTGAGTGATTGACAGTTGTAGCCTATTTTGAAAAGGTAAAATAAAAATAGCCAATTACCAATTTTTGATAGCTAATATTAGGTTTTAACACACCTATCAAATTAAATACAAGAATAATTACAAGTGGAGGATCCAGATGGAGGCAATTATGATAGTTACAAGGCTACCAAAACTATAAGAAGGAATACCATGGTTAGAACTAGGATCAATATTTTACATAGTATATTTTTTCTATGGGTATACTTGAGTGTCCATTTATTTTTTGTTGTATTCCATTTGTATCTTTCTTCTTTATATCTTTTATTCCTCCCATTTTTGTGTAGGTTTTGATAGAGAAGTTCTCAAGAACTACGATTATTTTTAGCTATTGAGTTATAGGTCTAGAGGCCTAACTATTACCATATTGTAATGGGAAGGCAAAGGATTTTTATTACATTATTTGAATGAAAAATATTATTGTATTAAATATTTAAAGAGCTCAATGGTTTTTAAAGCCATCTCTCATTGTAAACATACTTGATACTAATACAATTATGGGCTTCTTATCTTGTCAAATATATATTTTCAATCTTGATTATCATCTCATTTACATATTATATTATTTGAATGTCTATTTGATACTTTATTTCATTGATAACCAATTATATTTATTACATAATTTTAATGAATATAATTGACTCAATATATCCTTTATTTTTATTTTTGTCACATGAATATATTTTGAATTTTGATAGAATAGCCCAAAGATAAGGCATCAGTCATACATTAAGGTATAATTAAAAGAGATACTATAAATATTTGTCAATTAATAATAACTTTTACAAATTTTCTTTCTCTAGATGAGCATGAACTTATACCATTAAATCTTTAAGTTTATCTTGAATAACACAAGCTTATACTAAGAGGGGGGTGAACAGTATAATACCCCTTTTTACTTTTCTTTCCAAAACAATATTATGTAATATATAAATGGTAATATCAACATAAATAATCAAAACAATGCATAAATAACCACACATAATAGATATACCAATTTAACGTGGTTCACCCAATGTGGGCTACTCCACAGAGAAAATATTTCACTAAAAAATTCTCTACAAATATCTTGGGAATATTTTCCCTATTATAATTTTTATGGACCTCTATCTAAAGGAGACACCAATCCTCTAATAAATTTCATGGATACCTATCCATAGGAGACACCAATCCCCTAATCAATTTCATGAATACCTATCCATAGGAGACACCAATCCCCTAAGCTAATTTGTGGAACTCTATCTATAGGAGAACTCCTCCTTTGCTCTGGCTGGTGATCCTCTAGAAGACTACTGCCTCCACTACACTTGCTTTTGGATCTCTCTCCATATAAGACTTTGTCCTCACTCAAAATATATTTATCCTCACTACCTTGGCTAATGGATCTCTATCCACTGGATACTACTATCCTCTACTCTATCACCTTCAAAGCTTCCTCTCAACTCTACTCAAATTTACACTAAATATAGTCCTTCATTCTAGCACAAATCTGCTCAATATCTATCTCAAATCTATACTAAATATATTCCTTCTATCTAGCACAAATATTCTCAATATCTATCTCAAATATACCATAAACATAGTCCTTTGGTCTAGCACAAATCTACTCAATCTCTAACTCAAATCTACACTAAACACAGTCCTTCGATGTAGCACAAATATTCTTAATATCCATCTCAAATCTGAACTAAACACAATCCTTCGGTCTAGAATAAATCTTCTCAATCTCTATCTCAAATATACACTAAACACAATCCTTCGATCTAGCACAAATCTGATCAATATTTATCTCCAATATGCACTAAATACAGTCCTTCGGTCTTGCATGAATCTTTTCAATATCTATCTCAAATCTATCCTCAAGCCTTAACACAAAGCTTGTTCCAATCACAACCCAACTTTACTAGATCTGCCCCAAACCTTAACTCGAGGTTTGAACAAATCAATCAAAGAACTCTGCTCACAAGTCTTCCCAAATACATACCTCAAATATGTATTGTAAGGTTCCAAAAAAGCTCACACTCATTTGTTAACAAGTCTTCACAAAGACTTACCTCAAATATGCTCAAAAATACCTCACTAGAACTTGTCCAATCTGCTCAACAAGTCTTCACAAGACTTATCTTGAATCTGCTCAAAAAGTCCTCACTAGAACTTGTCCAATATGCTCAACAAGTCTTTATCAAGACTTACCTCAAATCTACATTATAATCTTCCACAAAAGCTTACTCAACTCTGTTCTTAAGTCCACTTATAACTTACTCAAATTTGTCCACTACATTTCACAAAATCTTATTCAACTCAACTCAATATTTCACAGAAAACCTCTTCAATCACACAAACAAGTTTCACACAAAATCTTGTTTTAATCTCACATAAACATATAGAGGATGGTTAGAGACTCAATATGTTTCATACTCACAACAATACTCACTCACTTTCAATCTCTCTTGTTTTACTACATAAATATATAGAGAATGGTTTGAGACTCGATATGTTTCACTCTCACATAACACTCAATCACTTCCAATACTTTCTTCAAATTAATTGAGAATAAAGAAAAATTTGTTTCACATAACTTGAACTATCACTCCAACACTTTCAATCAATTATGCTCAATCAAATTCACTCAACCAATCACTTTATGAAACATAAATTGCTTACAAACCCTAAACAAGTGTTTCACAATGCTTTCAACAATTCACACTATGGAACTCAAACTTGACTCAAGGTGATTACAAATTCACATAACAATGATATTCATAATCATTTAAAAAACCCTAGTTCAATATAGTTCTTAATTTCACATAACAATGATACTCACTATATTTCTCAAACCCTAATAATGCACATGAAGGCTCACTCAACATTTCCAACAATGCTTATCAAACAAGGTTTTTAGCATCAAATTAAACTCAAAAAAACCTTTAACAATCAAACTCAATAATACTTATCAAACAATCCTTTTCACTCCAACTTAGCATTCACAACTTCCAATTAACAATGTTTCACTCACAAGGATGATTTACCCATACCTTTGTTTTGAAGAATATTTGATCTCAAAACCTATCTCAATCACACTCAACTTCTTTGACAATCTCAATGGTTAGATATCACAAATCTATCCTTAATATTTTCTTTCAAAAATATTTCACCATGCCAAAATATCAAAAATCAACTATACCTTATTTCTCCTTCCAAATAAATTTTTATAATATGAATTTATTTCAACAAATAACATCTAACACCCTTGGCACACCTTATTATTCCTTTATATAAAATTTAATCACTTAAAATCAAACACAAAAATTAAAACTTTGCATACCCTTTTATCTCCTTTTTATAACTCATAAACCCTTTTAACTATTCAAATTTTAATTAAACAAACTTTAGGAAATTAAAAAATAATTTCCACCCTTGCAATTTTTGCATGCAGCATTAAACCTTCCCTTTGTCCTTCTCCAATGGCATATACCAAAACCCTTTTCCTCTTGCAAAACAAATACCATGTGGATCGAGCTCCTAACCTTACACCTATGAATGACTTAGCGCAGCCCTTGGCTTCCAATTGCACTACCCAATGCTTTGGATAAGCGTTAGTGCTCCCACTTCACTTTTTTCCTTCATCTTCCCTTTGAAGATTTAAAAACAAATGCAATTTTCTTCCTCTCTAACCACAACGCATGAATTCCCTAGGCAATTATTCTTTTTGCATGGATAGAGTTTTGAAATAAAACTTGCCCCTTTTATATGTAATGTGCCATATGCTCCAAATGTCAACGATCTTTGAAATTCAAATTTTAATTTGAATTAAATTAAAATTTGTGCCCTTATAACCCTAACCTTATATTTAATTAAATTAAAGCATATACTAATTTATAATTAGTTTATTATAATTAATTTAATAACTTTCAAGTTAATTAAATTAAGTTACAAATTAATTTATAATGAAATTATTATAATTAATTTAAATCTTTAGGTCTTAATCTTAGACCTTTAATATTATAATAAAATATTATAATATTATTTTTCTTGGGCCTTCCTATTGCTCTTTAGACCTAATTTGACCATATTGAATATTATAATAAGAGATATTATAATATTATTTCCCTTTCATAGAAACTGATTCTTGGCATCCTTCCTTTTGTCCTGCTCACTGAAACTGACTTCTTGACATCAATGACAACAAAGCTTACTCATATTTCCAACAATCTTCCCCTTTGTCATTGATGGCAACCCATTGACATTTTACCATTTATTTTACCTTTTTATGTTATGCTCCCCCTAAGAAATTGCTCTCCCTGAATGAATGCTCTCCCCCTAACTCAAATATCTCCTCCTTTGTCATAAATGGAAAAGGACCACCTTTGGGGCTTGGGGCTAAGAATGAGACTCTTCTCTTAGCCCCTCCCCACCTCCTCTTGAGGTGGTTAATTTTGGGGTGGGAGTATCTCTACTCCTAGCATGCACTGATCTTTACCTTTGTCTACTTTCTTCCTCAATTGATCCTTTTGATTCCTTTGAATATTCCTGTTCCTACTTGTTTCTAGAATTTTTTCTCTACACCACTTTGTTGTATGCCCATAATTATTACACTTATAATCCTTAATGTTGTTATTCCTTTAATGTTCAAATGTATTAGAGTTTCTCCTGGTGAAGCCATATCCATTTTTTTTCATGAACCCTACATTTTACTGCCTTGTGATCAAACTGATTACAAGAGTAGCAATACCCTTTAAAAAGATATATGTTTCTAAAATTTCCATATTCTTGTCTCTCATGTGTCTTGCACTATGTAGCCTTGTTCCCAAACCTCTGACATGAGAAACATTGTCCATTGAAACTACCTTGCATTGAACCCAGTGGTCTCATAGTATCTTTTACCCTATGTTGCTTCCTCTTCTATCTATCCCTCATTTGTGCATTGTTCCTTTCTTTGTTGAACTTTCTAGTGTCCAACTCATTCTCAGAAGTCTCACTTTCTCTTTCACTCCCTTCTTCTAAAATTTCTTCTTCTTTGAATCTTGATATTGACTCCTCTCCTTGTTTCTTTGTACCTATTCAAAACCAAGTCCTATCTTGTTTGATGAAGTTTTTTATACCTTGATAATATTATCCAAGGTCTTTGAGCTTCTCCCAAACCTATGTAACTTGTCCAGACTCTTTTACTTCCTTCCTCAGTGAAGCTACCTCATGATATAACCTTTAACATTCTAAAACCTTTGCTTCTAACTTCTCTTTGAATCTCCTTGTCTTAGATATTGAGTTTGGTTATATCCTCTATAATATTTCCTTTCTCTTCATCACATTCTTGAAATTTAAGTTTGAGTTTTAATTTCTTATTTCTTACCACTCTTAATGCATCAAGGGCAAAAATAAGCTCACCCTCAAGATCAACTTCTCCTTCCTTTGAATTTTCTGATCCTTCATATTTTAGATCATTTTTATTCCTTTTTTATTTATCTTCACTAGAAGTACTCTCTTCTTCTTCTATTGCCATACGAATACTTTCCTCTTTTGGACATTCAAGTGTATCTTCATATTCATATTCACTGAAATTGAATCCATTCCTTGTACAACTATCTTTAAGATGACCAAAGTTACCATAACTAAAATACTTGAGAATCATTGGTGCCCTTTTTATAACATCATCTTTTTATTCTTCTAGAAATAGAATTTCATCTTCTTCATTATTTGAGGACCTATCATCACTATCACTTAAACTCTTACCTACCTTTTCTGCATAAAAACTCTTCTTATGCCTTTGGAAATACTTATTTCCTTGTGTGTCTTGTCCATCCCTATTTTTCTTTTGGTAACTATGGTTTCCTAATTCCCTGTTCTTATGATCATGTTTCTCATCATCACTGCTATTTATATATTTTGTACAATCAGTATCATAGTGACCACATTTTCCATATTTAAAAAATCTAACTAATTTTGTACATTTATAATTCCTTGAGTCCTTGTTCCTTATGCTATAATTTGCTTCTTCATCACTAGATAACTCATTTCTTGAATATGACTTTTTACCCTTTGTTTTCTTAGTAACTTTGAAGGTTGCTTCTTTCTTAGGAATAGATTCCTCTTTTATTCTCATCTCAAAAGCTATAATAATTCCATGTAATTAATTCCTTGTCAAAATATCTTTGACTCTTCTATAGCTGAAATATTTTCACTAAACCTTTTTTGAAGTGACCTTAAAATATTATCACAAACATCATATTCTATAACTTTGAGCCCAATTCCTTGCATGGAGTTGACAACCTCATCCACACAAAGTAGATATGTAGCAATGTTTTCTTCATCCTTCATATTTAGGTCTGCAAATGTTTTCTTATAATTTTACAATTTTGTTCCTTTGACCTTTTTGTCTCCTTCATATATACCTTTCAAATTATCCCAATTTTCATTTGTTGATGTGTAATGCATAACCTTTATAAACTTTGTTTCATACAAGACTCTCAAAATTCCATTCATTACCTTTGAATTGTGATGATGTAGAATATTACCATATTTATCTATAGGTGGAGTTATTGGTGGTATGCATCCATTCTCAACTACTTCTCATATTTCATTTCCAAGTGTCATTAGGTGAAACTTCATCCTTGTACTACAAAGTGTATAATTGTTCCCATTCAACAATGGTGCTGAAATCTCTAAACATCCATTCTGATAATCCATCTGTGTTTCTTGAGATATTTTTCTTCAAGTTGTTAAACACTTCCAAATAAACCTACTCTGATAACTATTGAAGAACACAAACATATACTGAGAGGGGGGTGAATAGTGTAAGATCACTTTTTACTTTTCTTTCCCAAACAATGTTATGCAATATATCAATGGTAATATCAATAGCAATAATCAAAGAAATTCACAATTCACCACACACAATAGAGACACCAATTTAACATGTTTCACCCAATGTGGGCTACTCCACGGAGAAAAATTTTCACTAAAATTTTCTCAATAAATCTCTTGGAAATTATTTCCCTATTATAATTTTTATGGACCTCTATCCAAAGGAGATACCAATCGCCTAATCAAGTTTGTGGATACCTATCCATAGGAGACACCAATTCCCTAAGCTAATTTGTGGAACTCTATCCATAGGAGAACCCTTATCCTCTGCTCTGGATAGTGATCCTCTAGAAGACTACTACCTCCACTACATTAGCTTTTGGATCTCTATCCATAGAAGACTCTATCCTCACTCAGAATATCTATGTCCTCACTACCTTGGCTAATGAATATCTATCCACTAGAGACTATTGTCTTTTGCTTAGTCACCTCCAAATATTGCTTTCAACTTTACTCAAATCTGCACTAAACATAGTCCTTTAGTCTAGCATAAATCTACTCAATCTCTATCTCAAGTATACACTAAACACAGTCCTTAAATCTAGCACAAATATTCTTAATATTTGTCTCAAATTTGCACTAAACATAGTCCTTCGATCTAGCACAAATCTACTCAATATCTATCTCAAATCTACACTAACCACAATCCTTTAGTCTAGCACACATATTCTCAATCTCTATATCAAATATAAACTAAACATAGTCCTTCGGTCTAGCATAAATCTTCTCAAAATATGTCTCAAATCTGCACTAAACACAACCCTTTGGTCTAGCAAAAATCTGCTCAATATCTATCTCCAAATTGCACTAAACATAGTCCTTCGATCTAGCATGAATCTTCTCAATCTATATCTCAAATCTATCCTCAATATTTAACACAAAACTTGTTCCAATCACAACTCAACTTTGCTAGATCTTCTCCAAACCTTAACTCAAGGTTTGAACAAATAAATAAAACAACTCCGCTCACAAGTCTTCCCAAAGACTTGCCTCAAATATATTGTAAGCTTCCACAAAATCTCAAACTCATTTGTTCACAAGTCTTCACCAAGAATTACCTCAAATTTACTCAACAAGTCCTCACTAGAACTTGTACAATCTGCTCAAAATATCTTCCCCAAGACTTATCTTAAATCTTCTCAACAAGTCCTCACTAGAACTTGTCCAATTTTCTCAAAAAGTCTTCACCAAGACTTACCTTAAATCTACTTTGTAAGCTTCCACAAAAGCTTACTCAAATTTTTCCTTAAGTCCACTCTAGGACTTACTAAAATCTATCCACTAGCTTTCACAAAAGCTTATTCAACTCAACTCAATGTTTCATAAAAAACCTCTTCAATTACACAAACAATTTTCACATAGAATCTTGTTTTAATATCATAGAAACATATAGAGAACGATTAGAGACTCAATATGTTTCTTACAAAATACTCAATCACTTTCAATCTCTCTTGCTTTACCACAAAAATATATAGAGAGTGGTTAGATACTCAATATGTTTCACTCTCACACAACACTCAATCACTTCCAATACTTTATTCAAATCAATTAATAATAAAGAACAATTTGTTTCATATAACTTGAACTATCACTCCAACACTTTAAATCAATTATGCTCAATCAACTTCACTCAACCAATCACTTGATGAAACATAACTTTCTTACAAACCCGAAACAAGTGTTTCACAATGCTTTCAACAATTCACACTATGGAACTCAAACTTGACTCAAGGTGATTCCAAATTCACATAGCAATGATACTCATAATATTTCACAAAACCCTAGTTCAATATAGTTCTCAATTTTACATAACAATGATACTCATGATATTTCTCAAACCCTAATCATGCACATGAAGGCTCATTCAACATTTTCAACAATGCTTATCAAAAAAGGTTTTTAGCATCAAATTAAACTCGAAAAAATATTTAAAAATCAAACTCAAAAATGCTTTTCAAACAATATTTTTCACTCCAATTTAGAATTCACATCTAATTAATAATGTTTCACTCACAAGGATGATTTACCCATACCTTTTTTTTGAAGAATATTTGATATCAAAACTTGTCTCAATCACACTCAACTTCTTTGACAATATCAATGGTTAGATATCACAAATCTATCCTTAATATTTTCTTTCAAAAATATTTCACCATGCCAAAATATAAAAAGTCAACTATGCCTTATTTCTCCTTCAAAATCAATTTTTATAATATGACTTTATTTCAACAAATAACATCTAACACCCTTTGCACACATCATTACTCCTTTATATAAACTTTAATCACTTAAAAATTAAACACAAAAATTAAAACTTTGCATACCCTTTTATCTCCCATTTATAACTCTTAAACCCTTTTAACTATGCAAATTTTAATTAATAGAACTTTTGGAAATTAAAAAAATAATTTTCATCCTTACAAATTTTGGATGCAGTGTTAAACCTTAACAAACATGAGTGCATACCTTTTCAAACACACCAAAAGGCCTTGGTAGGTTTTGAACATGTAAACCCCTCCTTCCAAGTGCCTTTGCACAACGAGCACCCACCAAGTGGGCTATGTGCCTCCATGTAAAGGGAAAGGCACATGCATTTCCTCTGTCCTTCTTCGATGGTACATACCAAAACCCTTTTCCTATTGCAAAATAAATATCGCATGGATCTAACTCCTAACCTTATACCTGTGAATGACTTAATGCAACCCTTGGCTACCAATTGCTCTACCCAATGCTTTGGATAAGCGTTAGTGCTCCCACTTCACTTTGTTCCTTCATCTGCCCTTTGAATATTTAAAAACACATGTGAGTTTCTTCCTCTCTAACCACAACGCACAAATTCCTTAGGCAATTATTCTTTTTGCATGGATAAATTTTTGAAATAAAAATTTCCCCTTTTATATGCAATGTGCCATATGCTCCAAACGTCGACGAGATTTGAAATTCAAATTAAATTAAAATTTATGCCCTTATAATCCTAACCTTAGGGTTAATTAAATTAAATCATAAACTAATTTATAATTAATTTATAATTATTTTAATAACTTTAAATTAAATTAAATTAAGTTACAATATAATTTATAATGAAATTATTATAATTAATTTAAATCCTTAGGTCTTAACCTTATACCTTTAATATTATAGTAAACTATTATAATATTATTTTTCTTGGGCCTTCCTATTTCTCTTTAGACCTCATCTGACCATCTTGAATATTATAATAAGATATATAATATTATTTCCCTTTCACTGAAACTAATTCTTGGCATCCTTCCTTTTGTCCTACTCACTAAAATTGACTTCTTGACATCAATGACAACAAAGCTTGCTCATATTTCCAACATACCTCAGGGGTATCCTAACCCTTTTTGCTCTATCTAGAGTCTATTAAAACAAATATTTTCCCAAAATAAAGAGGTAGGTCGACCAAATCCTATGATACTATTGTATAAAGAGTTATTCTATAGCATGACCACTAGAATTTTAGAATATAATAAATCTCAAACATATTATAGCACCATTGTTGGGGACTCAATATTTATAAGTAAAATTTTGTAAGGTTGACTCTAAGAGACTGTTTGTGATTATATTTTCATAACAATATTAGGCCAATATATTATGACACCATTATCAGGGATGAATTCTTGATTTATTAAAGATTAAATTTTTGAATTTACTTCCCAACAACAATTAAAATATTTTTACTAGCAACAATTGGCTAAGAGAGATAGAGAAAGACCAATTTTAATTTTAATATTGTTAATCAATTTTTCCATATGTCCATTGTTTCCAATATTTCAAACAATAACGATCATGATTTTTTTTTTTAATTCTAAACATTTATTGTATAAGGATACTCAATATATTTAGTATATAGAATCCCTTTTGAAGTTGACAATTAAAGATCGAGCAATCTTGACTAGAGAATATTCTTTCTGCACGTACTAGTGTTGGCGACTCTAACTAGATGATACCTAAAAATCAAGAAATCAAGAAATAAGGAGAACATTGATCTAGCATCTACAAGAAGAATCACTCAAGAGCTACTGCTAGAATTTTCAAACCCAAAGGTATTCTTTTGGACTTGTAATTCTAGTTCCTCATCAAGAAGTCTTGTTTCTAGAGAAAATTCAAATTCTACCCCTATAGATATTAATTTTACTATCACTCCACCAATTGTTATTAAAAATTTC